>OY728139.1:798803563-808803563 GCA_963277665.1 Viscum album
AAAAAAACGTATGTATAGAAAATATTACACTAAAAATATAAAATTCCATTAAATACTTGAAATTATAGTTACTATTATTTTATTGATGAAATACATTAGAAGAAGAAGATAAATTAAATGTGGTTGTTTGAGAATGTTACATCATGAATATCACCTCCAAGAAGGGTCACATACAGAACATAGAATTGGTATTTTGGTTATACCTGACATACTTTTCCATGGGGATATAGGTTAATATATATATATTTATAGATTTTTAAGGCTTTAAGTATTGGAAGGTGTGATGAGAAGGGGTGTTGAGGGGTTGCATTTATAAGGGAGGAAAGGGGTAGTTTTGGAGTTTCTCATGATATTAAAATATAATAAGACTATTTTGGAGCTAAAATATTCCAAATAACTAATAAATTAATATTGGATGAAACTTTAAACCATATAATATCCCCCTTTTTTATTTAGTAGTTTTATGATTACTAAAAAATTTAATAAAATATTATTTCCATAAAATATCATTAATGTAAAACTGGATACTATTAATTACCATGCCTTTAAAAATATCATGAGAAGAATTAATATTCATACTATCTATTTTATTATATTCAAATAATGTTAAAATAATCTATAAAATTCATGGATCACATTAATTATTTCAAATTAGGTAAATTTAAAAAAAATTAATATCATTTATTGGAGTATGTTTCATTAATTTAAAATTTAATTCATCGTCATTATATACACACTTATGGTAATTATCTCTTCCATAAAAAGTAAAAAAGTAAAATAATTAATCTTCAAATTTTTTATTTAAAACTAATTTTTATAAATGAATATATATTTTCGATAAAAACATAATGAAGATGTTATACTTATTGAAAATAATAGTGTCACATCTTTGACTTTTCATTAAACAAAATACTATAAGGGAATTAATGTCAAACATGTAGATACAAAGTTTATAAATTTCAAAATAGTGTGATCATGGTTGAAACATAATCATCCAATATAATTTGGACACGTTTTAGGGTCATTTGATAATAATTTTCATATTATTCTTACACTTAATTACCCAAGTTAACATTAAATGTGGTATGAAAAATTTCTAAGGTTACTCTTATTAATCACCAAGAATATAATGGTCCTATTTTCTAATTTTGGACAATATAAATATAAGTACGAAATATATTTTTCAAATTTGAATACATCTAAATTTCAGAATTAAAAATAAAATATATTTTCTAATAAAAATTAGTATTTTTCAATATTATTTAAAATATTTAACATTTTATAAAATCCTAAAATTTTAAACCTAAATAAAATTTACAGGATTAATTAAAAAAGGTAATTTGTTTTTTATTATTAATTTTTTAAAATTGTAATTAATAATGTAATGACCCAAACTTTTATTAATGAAAATTCCTATTGGTCTAATCTAATTTTTTATTATGTAAGATGGTTATATAAAATAGGCACTTCCATGGTTTTATGTTTTTTTATATTAAAATACCGTTAAAAATTGTGACTATTGTTAAAATATTTGTTAAACATTGATCACCTAATTAGTATAAATATAGGGCTTTAAAAAATCCAATTGAATCAGACAATGGAAGTGATGGTATCATCCAGTAGAATTGCTCTGTATGAAGACCATTTTTCAGAGCTTGGAAAGGAGGTGGCGTCAATGGGCTTCACTATTTAATAATCCCAAGATGAGCCTCAATACATTATGCTCGATCGAAACTGCCTATATGTGAAGCAGTAGTTGATTGTGATTACAACCTAAGAGATTTTATCTGAGCCACCACAAGAGTGTGTCACCATCACCCACATTACAATTCAGACATATGCAAGTGTTATAAGGAGTTATGTAACAAGACCCTAGTACTAGGATTATGTAAATTATTCTCATATAGAGAATATTGTATAAGTTTTATGAATACAATTGAAATTTTTTATTATGCTTTGAATGCTGTTTTCGTCAGAACCAATGACTTTTCGATAAATGCCAGTCTTTATTTTAAAAGTGAAAATTCAAATAATTAGAAAATTATTTATATAAAATGAATATTATTTTTTTAATTAGGATGTCAAAATTATCCAATGGTAAAATTTTCATAATTTTCTGAGACAGTCGAATTTTTGGGTAAAAATTAAATATCGTTTAATTATATAATGTGTTTTATGACATTATAATGGGCCAATAGTGATGTAATAAAATAATATTAATGGGATGTTCGGCCAATATATGTTTACCATTAAAATAATGTGATTCTTGATTTGTTTTATTTATTTTACAATGCTTTAGTTGACACTCCAAGACTTATAAAACATTTTAACTTATTAAATTTATTTCCTTGAGAGTGTGACTCACCTCCCAGAAGCAAGCCTAATATTTTAAGAATATATTCCATTGTACTTATAAAATAATTTTCTCTACTCCCCTTTTGAAAAAACCATAGGCAAAAACCTTGGGTTGTTTTTTCTTTTTGATTAGTTTAATGTTTGGTGTCCAAAACCTAAATAATACAGAATTTCCTCTCCTTTCCTATATAAACCCACCCAAGAACCCACATCCTATTCACTCAAATCCTTTAGAGCTCAACCAGCCACTTCCCTCATCTCTATATAATCCTCCCACGGTTCCCCAACCTCCCAATAATCCTCTCTCGAGGCCCTCTCAATCCTTTGGGATCACACTTCCAAGTAAGGGATTCCTTTCTTTCTTATTTTATCAATGATTATTAATATTTTTATGCACTTTTATTTTAAATTTTAAATGTTGGGGTATAATTTTAAACCTCCCCCATACTGTCCTCCTTATGTTTTAATGATTACATACCCCTTTATCTCTCATTAATACCTTCCATGCACACCTATTACCATACATAAATTCCATAATGAATTTCTCTCTCTATATTTACACTCAAGAAATTATTTTGTTTTTATGAATATATATTAAAATAAATATGTTGGGACATGTATCTTTATGACTATATTACATTCTATTTAATTTACATATTTTGAGACACCACTTTCTCACTCATCAACCATTTTTATGAATTTTTAAGTGACACTGTAATGCTGCCGAAATTGCACCATGATTTTTCCAATCGAAAGTCATTTTATAGTGAATACCATGCCCATTTATCTATCAATGTTATTAACCATTATGAACTTTTAATTATTTATTATAGAGTTTCATGTATTAATTCCACATTACTTTATTTTTTAATAAATATTTAGCTTTAATGATTCCTTGTTGTATTATCCATGTGGCACACATTTGCATGAAATGAAATGATTAAGAAGGGTGCACCCTGATTGTGCTCCAATGCATTGGGTAAATATTATTATAATGATACTTCAAGTGGAATGAGGGTTTAATCATGTTAATTCAATTTCAATGAGGTTTTACTCATTCTCCATCTACAATGATCCTTGCCTCATGCTAATACCATCTTAAGAGTTGTTTCCACATTTCCATGTTAGGATAGCCATGCTTTACCATGCCTTTATGTTCATGTTTATCTTATGTTCCAATATTATTATTGGCTAAAATATACTATATTACTCATTTTATTCCATTTTTAATCCCTTACAAGGCTTTATAGATCACCCTTTTCTTATGAATTTCCTCAGGTTATCCCATTTGATGCAAAGTGAGAGGGAATGTTGTGGTCTTGTAAAGGAAGTTTTCAATAAATTTATTATGTTTAATGTTTTAAGTGGTTATGCAGTGTTCTTAAGCCCCAAATACACTAGAACCCTTGATCATATATGTTGTATCAAGTGAATATTTTATGTAATAAATCATGTTCACGTGTGCAATAAAAAGCTGGGTTGTTATAAATAATCATACTTATTTTCTCAGAGAAATTAATAAAATCTTTTATTAGGAAAACATATTTTTGAAGAATAAAATGAATTCAATAAATATTATGTGTTTATTTCCAAATAAATAATAAATAAATATATATTATAATTTATTTATTTCTTTCCGTACTTGTAAATTCAATAGTGAGGTTATATGATTCATGTCAAAATAATAATATTTTAATAGTATCTCACGTTTCTTTTAAATTTAGTATTACATGTAACAAAATTTATCAAGTAAATTAAAATATTTAAAGGGAAATATTGTTTAAAAATCATCAGGTTGGACACTTCTAATGGGATTAGAATTTATTTAAGGCATTCACTATGTTCTATTTCATGTAATATCTACCCATTGTAACTTCAACCCAATGAGAAAAATCACTTATGTATTGATACTTATATATAGTGTACATTTTCCATTGGTGTGACCTTGACTTCATAGTGAGAGATATTTTTGCCTTATTATCATAATATTATTTGATATGGTCTTCATGAATAGACATTACATCAAGATATATTACAATTTATGGATCCAAATAGAATATTTGGATGTATCAGAAGCTACGATATACTATGAATTATCTATAGAATCCGTGATAACTAGATGATTTGATCTCTATAGGCTCATAGATTCTCCATTGATACTGAATACATATCCTAATTATGACTTCAGATCATTCTAATCTATTCAAAAAATATCATCAGTATAACCATGGATGAGTAGATATGTATCTCCTCTATACACTAGGAACATGTCCTTAGTGCATATCATATACTTATGAATTGCCTTAACCAAAGATAAATGTTAGTCACTAAGATTAGCTCAAAATTTTACAACCCTTGTCAAGGAATAGGAATGATCAATCCTAGTACATAATAATGAATACATTACTGATCCTACTATACAGGTGTATGGGATATCACTCATTCCTTCTATTTCATATTGAGTTTGAGGACACATTTTCCAATAAAGATATATATCTTGTGAAACTTGAATAGATACCATTGTGAATTATTCAATACTAAATATATTTAGCATCTAGTTAATATATATACTTTGACTTCTTATAATAGGCCTCTTTGTTCTATAGCAACTAATATGTATCCCTATAATATAGGTTGCTTCACCTAAGTCCATTATCGAGAAGAAATTTTTTAACCAGTCATTAACTGAATATAAGATTTTTTATCCTTTATAGTATGTAATATTTCATCATCACATTCCTCTAGTATAACTACCAAACTGCCAATAAATATATTATAAACACATGGATCCAATTAATTCATGATGAAACCAAATTCATTTATATATTCATTGAACTGAATACAAAGGAATCCAAGTAGATTTGTGAATATTGAAATTTTATTTTCTCTCAATATGGCATGTGAAGAATATTAAATATTAATTGAGATTATTTCAAAGAGGTTATCAATGAAAACCACATACTTTAGTTTCATTCTGAGAATATACACTATTTTATTCAAATATAGATATGTTTGTATAGTCCATATTTTGGTTATCTTGAATGATATCTCATCATTTAAATTATGAACTAACAAGTTTGAATTGATGTTTTGTGAAGTTAAATAAGTTGAAAAATTATATTGATTTTTATTTTCTAATTTTCATGTGGAATGTACTAAAAACTTTCTTAACACTTTTCTTAAAAATTTATTAAAATATATTCCAACCAAGAGAGCTTAGGGACCATCTCAATCCCATGCGTATTGGAGGTGTCCTCTACCACATGGGGGAGTAAGTTCACATAGCATTCATAGCGGCAGAACATCATAGATATGGTAGGTATATGTTTTGTTAGGTGGATGTTAACATGGATTCACACAGAAGATTAGATCTCGTTCTGTGGGTTGGAAGGGAAAGTAGGTAAGGAACTCGAGAGTAGACTTGGTACTGATATCTTGAATTCAATTTAATCATTATATATTACTAAGTAGATCTTGTTGGAGGAATTTATGACGTGGGATAGAATATACATAACCACTATTCATTTTTCATTTCAAGGTACAACTTAATCAAAACCACACCATTTTGTAAGAGTGGGTACCCTAGACTGAAATTGAATAGTTATTTTTTATTACCATGTCATTTATTCATTGAATAGTGAATGATATATATATAAAATAATAGTGTTGATATTTCTTCACCCACTAATTATATATAAATTTCCATAGATTATTTATCATTCAAAGTGGTTATAGTAATTTCCATCTGATATGAAAACCTCAAGATACTATGATAGTAATCTTAAACATATTTCATATGGTCGAGATACATCAAACTGTCTAGTAATAGATTATGTATATTATAAGGTGATGAGATCACATATTCATTGATACTTATTCTCATTAAGTTCTCACACTGAGATATATATTAGAGGATATCATGAGAACTTGTCCACAAATTGGACCACCACAAGTTTTGGGTGTCATTGGATGTTTATATCTATGAGAATTTGTATAGGTATCTTGACTTAAGAACAATATCAATGTATACCATATGATTGATTTCATTGATTTGAGAAACTAACCTTGGAGTTTATGTCACAGTTTGGTGGCTGGTGTTGGGTGCGTCATTGGTGGGATAAAAATGGTTTAATGGTTAAGATGGAATTTTTGTCTTCTGATAGAAAGAGATATCACCGGTCCAAGTGACCAAGACGATAGTGCATTCAATAAATCCATGTACATGGATGAATATGGTATTTTTATCTTGTAATATCAATGAACTCTTAAAAAAAATAAAGGATGATGAAACAGTATGTGCATCTTGTTTTATGAGATATCATGAGAAAAAGAGACTATGTTATTTAATGTGTGTTCATATGAGGTTATCATTTTTATTAATATTCCTTATATCCCAAATGGAGTTTATGAGTTTATATAATACACCGATGACCTATGAGGAATAATCACTATTATCCAGATAAAGACCTCGAGGTTTACCCAAAAATTATATTAACAGGATTGACCAATTCATGTGAATTGGAGATTAAGGAATGGTGAGCCTCATGGAAGTGTTCATGTAATGTCCAAATTTATATAATAAAAAATGAAAAAAAATATTTAGGTTTATAACAATAACCATTAAATATATTTAATTATTATATTCGCAATTTATTCAAAGAATAAAATGAAAAATATTTTTCAAACTATTTATTATTTAATATTTGAGGTCCATTATATATTTATGTGGGATAAAATATTTAATTTAATGACATATATTTTACCATGTAAAATTTTTTTAGTGTCACAATTATGTGATAATTTCTTAATGATTATTGTGACATGTATGTGGGGTTATACGTATTATTTTGGGCATTTAGTGAAATGTTGTCCTATAAAAGGGATTTAGTGGAATTTTAATGAGTTTAAACCTAAATATAAATTGCAAAATAAGACTACATTCTTAGTACTATTCATTACCATGAATTTGAGAGGTTTTATTAACTCCAACTCAATTTCTAGTGAGATAAGGAGGTTTGGGGTATCCTGATCCAATTTCTCCCACCTGGATCGAATAAAAGATGTTTATATGATGGTATAGATGTATAAAGTGATATGTATCACCATATGATAACTCATTGATAGAATGTAGATGATCAAGAGAGATTCTGATATGCATCTGGAAGATCTAGAGAGAGCATTTTTTTATTCCTTTGAGTCTCGATCGATGATTATAAGCATAATGAGAATCTATTGAAATCAAAAGGTGAAAGGTTTCAATTTAATTTTTTATGATCAAATAAAATTATATAGGATGATAAGGTTATAACATAGAAATGATTACACTACCTTTGACATCACAGCATTGATCAGAAAGAGAAAATAATTAAATTAAAAACAATTTGGAAATATATTGTGTTACCTATAACTATATTCATCATGTTACACAAATGATGCCATTATATTGGTTTATGTGTTATCCTAAACCTTGATAAACACTCAAGTGTTTCTTTTATGAATTGAAGTATCAACTCAAGACCACCTATAGATCATTCTTATCCCATAATGGTTCTAAGATCTATTTTTTATGAATGATTGGTTATTGAAATAATACTTCCACAACTTCATAAAAAATATTACATTAAAAATAACATAGAGTAGACCCAGAGTGGATAATTCAGGAATGAATGCATGATCTTATTATATCTAGCATACTATGTTTTCAAAACCATAGTCCAACCAGAGATTAAGGATGAAATACATAGTAGACTATTTGAGTTTTCAAGTTATGTTTTGTGAAAAAATTTAATGGGGATTTTTTATGGTCGCTTATGTTTTATAGTGGTTCGCGTAGAATAGAAATTATGTGTTCATATAATTCAAGGAAGAAGAGTATATCAATGGAGTAGATATATAAATATTCCTCAACCCTACTAATTTTATATATGAGATTAATGATAATAGAAGAGAGGTATGGATGGAAAAATCATATCAAATACATTTATCTAGTTTCATGATAGGATTCCATGTGTCCTCCTCATACATACCTTTTCCTTCTTAATCACATGATGTTTAATTGATTCAAAAAGCTAGTGATTGAGTAATAAACCCTAATTGAGTTATGTGAATAAGTTTTATTCAACAATACAAAGATATTCATGAAGAATATTTTTTCATTCATTGATACATTAAGAAAAATTTAAAATACCATGAACAATTATGTTTTATACGGAAGTAAATTACCATGACTTTCAATATCAAAAAATTTAAGGTAGTGAGAAAAAAATGAGATCCCAGCACTTTTTTAGCATGGAGGAGGAAAAAACATGATACACTAGTACAAAGTTGATGCATATTATTTATGTGAACTTTTAATTTGAACAAAAAAAATGAAGAAATACAAGTAATGAATATGGTTTTCATGAAGCTGTATTACAGTGTACTTGCATGAAAAATAAAGAAGAGTATATAGTGATATTTTTATTCGTGGTGTATCAAAAAGATGAAAGAAAAAAATGTGTTATTTGATTCACATAACTAAAATATTTTTAATACAATTATTCATGAATATTATTTGGAATATCCCTGATTTTTTGTTAGTCTGTGAATAATTGAAAATAATCTGAGGCATAAGTGAATTTTTGTGAAGTAGGTTGTGAATTCATCTTTTCAAATCATATCAGTGAAGACATATTTCATTGTTTCTGGAATGTGAGATCAAATATACAGTTTATTGGTAATATCATTGAGATATCATAAGCTAAAAAGTTTTCATAATTGAATCATATTAAGTCTGACGGTAATTCAAAAAGAATATTAGGATGGATTGACTTGAAAAGGAACAAGGCCAATGTGGACCCTACATCGGTAGTAAGATATAGTTGAAAAAAAATTCACAAGATCTTATAATGATCATTGAACAACTAGTGGTATGACATTACAAGTATCCCAATCATTTAAGTAGGTAACTCAACTGGTGGGATGCAATTATAAATATCTGATAAGGAGAAAATCTACAATAATCACCAGTGGGAAATAATTGTAAGAGTTTCTATTTTAATATTTTTTTGTTGATTTTTATATTTTTAATCAGCTTCCTTTACTTGTAAAGAATATTTGACTTATATAACCATTAAAAAATAAAGAACAATGTGACCCACATTGGGAATGAACCTTGAAAAAAATACTTATTTGATTTTCTTTGATTTCATTTGTTATTGTACAGTATAGTTGGGGCATAAATATTAGGGTTGAGTATCTAAAATGATCAAATATGATCATTTAAATAGAAATAATTGTAAAATGAACATAACAGATTCACCTATCACCATCTCAGTGATATATCTAAAGATGTGTCGTTAAAATGTTCCAAAACCTAGATGTACATGTTAATCTATTACTGGATCTCAATAAAATTCATAACTTTTTATCCATACCTAGAGTCACAAAACCTTTTGGTTGTGTCATATAGACATATTAGGCAATGTTATCAATATGGCTATTTTTACATCCATCTGTTAAATATCATTTTCATTAAAATACTCTGTAATATGTAGAATTATGATGGATTTAAATAGGGATACTAGAGAAAGGTTTCATCATAATAAATGATTTTACTTTTCCTACACTATTTAGACACTATTCATGATTTTTATGTATTAAATTTATCTTTCATTCTAATTTATCTCTTGAATAACCATTTACACCCAATAATATTTACACCAACGTGAAGAGAAACTAGTTCCCAAACTTGGTTCTGACACATGGAATCCATCTTATAATTTATTGAATTTTTCATCTTGTTGTTGTTTGGAATACTATTTCCTTTTTATATAAATGATGATCATTATTATCAAACAACGATGAGTCATCATCTATGATGAATAGAAAAATGTATGTTATTGGTTCTCAAACATCTCTGGTGTTCTTTGATTATACATGAGTGTCAAAAGAAACATCTTCAACAAGGACCCAGGGAATTGATTTTTGTGCCAAAATGTATGTATCATGAGCATCATCATTATTGAATTCAACATTTCTCCCACTTTCCTTCCTGAGGATGTTATCACACTTATGAAACAATGGATTTTCTTTCAATGGTAACCTTATTCTAAAAGGGATGGTATAGATAATGTCCCTTTTTACATAGGGGTTCCCTATAAAGATATACTTTGTTCCTAGGGATGTTAGTTTTTCACCTAAGTGGACCGCAATAAATTCCTCACATCCCCATGAATTAGAATGTGATAAAACAGGTTTCATTCCACTTCATAAATCGAAGGAAAATTTCTTTTCTTATTTTTTTGATACTCAATTTAGTATGTATATTGTATTTTGTAATGCATATCCAAAAAATTAAGTTTGAAGATCTATATTACTCATCATCAACCTGACCATTTCAGAAAGGGAACTCATTTCACTAACATCATTCCTATATGGGGTTTAAGGTGGGGTATATGGATATATAATCTTATACGATTGTAGAAAGATGATAAAATATTGGTTAAGATATTCACTACATTGGTCATATCAAAACATATTTGTTTTCATTCCATGTTGATTCTCTATTTCTTCTTTGAGTTCATTGAGTTTATTAAACAACTCAGACATAAACCTCATCATGTAAATATAACCATATCTACCCAAGTCATCAGTTAATGTTATAAAGTATGAATACTCACATCTAGCTTCTAATGGAAATGGTCCACAGACATTAGTGTATAAAAATCCTGAAATATATATGAAACTTTCAACCAATCTACCAAATTGGTGTTTGAAAATTTTTCATTGTAAATAAGAATGAAAAATTTCATTTCATTTTAACTAAAAGAATCTAAATAAACATCATAGTGTATCTTTTTCAGATACATCTAATTTATATGACCAAGAAGTTGATGTTATAGAAGGGAATTAAATGATTCATGTGAACTTTATTCATTATCAATTGATACTACTTGGTTCTTTTAATTTATTACAAAAACTAAAATTACTTAAATGTGACATACGATAACATATATTGTGTCTCTAAAAGAAAGAAATCTTATTTAAAATCATGAAAATAATTCCATTTGTATCAAAATAGGTTATAGAAATTATGTTTTCCATAATCTGTGGTAAATTATAAAAATATTTTAAAAACAAAATAATCCTTATTTTCAATGAAATGTGGAAATCACTTCTATCCAAAGTTTCAAGATTCACACCCTTGGATATCTGAAGATCTACCTATCCTCTAGAAATAATCTTGAATATAAATTGTCCCTATATTTGGACATAGATATGAGCACCATAAGCTAAATATAATACCAAATTTGTAAATATATGAATAAAGAGTGAACTCAATAATGAATGAACCTGATGCTTTCCCTACATCACCAAAGGGTTCATATCTTCGTCCAGCATCCATGATTTCCATATACGAAACATTACATGTTTTGTTCCATTTTCTTTCATTAGATCTTATTCTTCATGAAAGCATAGTACTCAGGAGCCTTTTAATTAGGAAAATAATTGGGTCCCTTTTACTTTATATTCCCCTTTTTATTTATAATGAGTATCATAAGTTTTTCATTCTCCATTTCCTTTTAAACATGGTGAATTAATGTATAATGTTATAAATTAGTCTTACTTAATTTAATAATTTCATAATTCATAGTGAAATAATAGAAGCCTTTAGGTGGTTAGGATTAAATGAGACAAGTGAATAGATCATCATGGTTATTAATGACCATAATACCAAATCACTATATATAGATAATATCCTTGACTACATAAGGTCCATCTGGGAAAGACTCTCAAAGATTGAACATGGATAGTGAGATGGATATCTCATATCTCTCTTATTAGGCCATCTATTGATAAAGATCATAAAGGTGATACATGATGACATACACATCAATATACATTTATTTATTTATAATATCACTATAAATAGATGATACAATACAACATTGGACATTCATGGAATTATCCACATGTTTTATAAAGAAAGATATTTTTTCCCTCACTAGACACTTTACTAAGATACTTAGGTAGTGGGGTTTCTAGCACATATAATTTATTCACATGGAAGAGTATCAAATGGATGATCTAAAAAAATTCATGGAAATTTTATAAACTAAGATGGTTATTCTAGGATCTTAAAAACCACTCTAAGGGAAGAAAATGCACCCACAATCACTCTTAAGAAGAAAGAAAGAATTTTTACAAGTATAGTAAAGTGAATGGACTCAAATTGAGTGGAAAAATTTAGAAGAAACTTCATGGAAATTAATTTCTTAATGAGTTTTAAGTGACCCACATACCATCACCAGGAAGGAATTGCAGACTGCATGAATCGCGAATCACCAATACGTGGAATGACCCATGATGTGTTGGCATATGGAACGATGGATGGTAAACCCAGGTGATAGTGAACAACATCGATGGTGGAATAAATCGCACGAAGGCCAGCTGCATAGCATCTCGCAAACTCAGCAGTTTAGAGACAACGAAAATTAGAAGGGTTCTGTGAATGATAACTTGTGAACGAAAAACTCCAAAAACCCCGGTTGACCGATTCTTCCAGGGATCAAGATATATATTCATGGGCTTCCGAAAATGGTTCCACATTCACATAGATATGATTTCCTCAATTCTCTATAAAAGGAGTACATAATGAATTGAGAGATGATGGATGAAGAAAGAATGGAGGAGACTCTAAAGTTCGGAAGAAAGAATTCGGAGAGGATTTCAGCTTCAGTATCGAATCATCGGTGAATTCCAAATTACAAACCATTTTTTCACCTGTATAACCAACTTCCAACCATAAAATGAAGGAACATAATAATAATGGGAGAACAAGGAACATAATTGGGGAAATCACGAACCACATATTCCTCACGGATTAACTCCCTATAAACGATAGTCTTGAGGATACTCCTTCAATGTGGTGTTCCACATAGTGTATTACTATGTGGATTTAACCCAGTGTCGCATACTGTATCAGTACGTGGATGGAACCTGAAGTGACATGCTGGACCGCATCCAGGACTGTGTACCACCGTGGTGCATGGTGGTCCATGCCCAAGCCCACATACCATTTTGGTATGCAGATGAGCCATCTACCGGCATACCATTATCGTATGCAGAGCTCCACCCCCCAGCCTGAGTAAGAGAATAATACACATAATGGGGAACCTTTGGGTGTTATTTCCTCCTACTTTAATATTTTCCCTCTTTAACTGTCTAGTCCTCCATATCCCCTCCTCGAACTAGTCCCACAACATCAGGCCAATGCCACCTCAAAAGAAACTAGACCCATATGATCAGATCATCAGACACATCAGCCAGCCCCATTGAGTCTATATACCCATGGTAAGTGGAGTCACAAAGGCAGTCACCACAACAGTTCAGACTCTAGGGATGTCTTTAAGTCTACATTCTCATGGTAATCTGGAGTCAAATCATGGGATGATGATGTGAACCTCCCTATTCTAGGGATTGAGAGTGATCAATTATTATTCCATTCAATGTGGAATGGTGATCAGTCAAAGGAATCATGTTTGATTATTCTTTGATCAAAGGTGGCATTTCTCCCCTTTCCCAGAACGCATTTCTGGGTACTCCTGCTGGGGTAAGATCCCAATATTCTGAGGGTCGAGCTTCATGACCTCCAATGTCATCCCACATTGAAGGGTTCATTGCCTTGCGCCCTCTTCTACAGTCTCCCATGCAATTTCCTTTGTATTCCCACCCTCTCCCATCAGTGAGAGAGCTGGTGTGTGGTTGGTTGGATCTCACACATCCTCTTGTTTCTCACACTGAGTATGAATCATGTGGTCTTATAGACTTGTAATGATCCCAACATCCACACAAAAGACCCTTCTCGAACTATGAGAACTCTGATCATTGGTCAAATCAGGATACGTTGGACACCTTCTTAATGGCCCGAGATCAAAAGGTTCCCTTTCCAAAAGGGTTCAACCAATCATGTCCCGTCAAATGAGAATCTCCCATGAAAAATCCCCACGTTTCCCGAACTACATGGGATCTAATTCCACTCCCTAGGTCATATAATAATCCTATATTATGGGTCCAATACCATCATAAAGTCACCTTTCATCCCCCCTGGATTACGATAACCTCATGACTGCCTTCTTTCATGGATTAAGTTAGCATTGCCTCCATAACATCAAATTCATGTATAACTATGACGATCCTGCAAACCAGGGGTAGCCCGTAGACACACTATTCTGGAATGAAACAAGTATTCAAAAACATATGAACATGACATAAATCTATAAGAGAGTCTTAGAATAGGAAACAATCCCCAAATGGGTGTGGTGCTCCCGAACTCCCATCCTCTTAACCAATGTATTCCTTAAGTGTCGTTGGCCAAATCATCATCCAAAGAGCACCTAACATTGGAAAAAAGGTCCATGAATCATGGATAAAAAGGATGTTTTGTGTTTTTGACTCCATGAATAAACTAGTTAGGGATCATTAGAGGATTTTATATCCTATGAGGGCTAACTTCACAAATACTTGACCCCATGAAATCGCCCGTTGGAACAATTTGACTGTGGCATCACCTTCACAATACAAAAGGGGTAAACTATCCAGTCCCCATGGGTTCAATCAAATCCTCATTTAAAGTATGATGGCGTGGATTGAGTTGAAATAAATATGGTGATGTGAATGTTTCTATAAAAATGAAAAAGGGTTTTCATGAGTAGGACCATTTCCCATTATTACAATTCGCACACCTATGTCGGCTCGGGTCGGCACAAAAATTGTGAACCCGATGTGAATCCATAACCAACGTGACGGTCTTAACCCACTCAATCCCCTTCGAATCACAAAAGGGGGGGAAATAGGCCAAGTCGAATCATCAAATATGAAAATTTCCAAGAGAATTTTACTTTAACGGGGTTTTTTGTCTGTATATGTTATATATATATACTTCCAGTTCTCGCAGGGAAAAATTCGATCCAAATTACATCCCAAGGGCCAATGCATACACGTGAATCAGCGATCCCGTAGGCGTCTAAGGATTAGATGAAGATTAGGAAACCCTCACCTACCCAGCATCTTCAACGCTAGGTATCCGGTACACTGACCAAAGTGTACCATTTAAAAGGTACTCTCCCCATGGCGGGGGTCTCAAGAAAATCCCTCCAATCTGAAAAGGCTAACTAGTTTCCTCCTCAACCGGGGATGGTGCCCCAGCACAAGGTGTCTTATGTGTGGGAATTTTTCTCAGATCCTCGATCAAAATATTATTTACCTAAGAATGCAATATAGTGCACTCCTAGGGCCAGTCTCGAGGAGGCAACTTACACAACACCGAAATTCTATTGTCACTATTTATTTTATTACTAATATATAATATGAAGATGAGTTTGAAAGATGAATAAAATTTGAATATATATATATATGTGTAATGAAAACAAAATGATGTTAAAAATAAAGAAAGAATACATTTCTTCTTGGGGGATCATAATGGTTGACATCATTGTTTGTTAAAATATTCTCAATATCATTCAATGTAATGATCAAGATCTATCACACTACACCCTCTAATTCAAAATGTTATTACCCCAACACAGAGATCACTGCATGTGGGGAAATACTCTTCATAAAGTTGGCTAGCAGATCTCTTTGCTGACCATCGCTACCCAAGACATACTCAATCATATGCATGAATTAGATAGTGAAGGGAAGGATAAATGTTGAATTAGAAGAAGAACATGGTGATAGAGAAAATGGGTAAATTGCACACCATAATCAATTTAAAGACCACCAAAATTCTCAGAATTAAATAAAGAGATTTAAATTGAACACAATGAAACTCAATCAACCACCATTATCCCCCTCAAACAAACATCAAGGTTAGTTCCCCATTCTCATGGAGTTAGATGATAATACGGTTAGAGAAACACATAAAAGTAAAAATGGAAGAATGAGGTATGAATAAGAAGATTAATATAAATTAAAACATTAAAAAAATACTACATAATAAATGAAAATATACAACTACACAAAATGGCAACTACTTTGCTAACACCTTGAAATGAAGAGGGAATACATTTTTATCGGTAAGTGGGTGAAATATTTGGCTCCAAAATCCGTCCACCGAATGTATGCTCATGGTATACCTTCTTAATGACATATTTGGGAATTTGTACTTATTGAAAGTTTTTCCCATGCTTCTCCTCTATCCACCCACGAATGTTCAGCTTGATTGGCCAGGAAATGAATTAGTTATGGCCGCCTCACTCAGAGTATTTAATTCTATAAGGCAACATGTTCTTCTTCCAATGCACAGCGTTCCAACACATTAATGGACTTGAGAATGAAATAATCATGCGTGGAAATATTAATGAAACTTGTTTCTCCGGATTTCTTATATCTCCATGTAAAATATCAGCTCCAATGGTTCAGCCATTTATGATATGTGGGCCCAGCAATAAAATTATGCAGTTCTGTACACAGTTTTCGAGGCCTGGATTGTTAGCTGGATTTGACCTTCCAAATAACTGATTGATCTTTGAGTCCAACAGGATAAAATAGATCTCATCAAACATAGAAACCTAAAAAAAGAAGAACTTTTCAATTTTCATCAGTTTAGAAAAAGTTATGGCCGAAAAATTTAAATAAATGAAAACTGTTTAAATCCAAAATAAGCCATTTTTCCAATTAAGCTCAAAAATACTCCTAAAACATAAAATGTGACAATTTACCTTTAAATAAAACATAGGTGGTATTAAAAACATTGAAATTCAGAATAAAATAATTGAAAATATTTTTTCTATCAATTCCCCCACACTAAAACATTTCACTCCTAGGAAATTATCTTATACCACAGTCAAAAACAAACTTCTCAATGCATAAATGACAACACAACTCAATTATCATATCAGAGAAAATATCATGCCTCCTACATGGATCATAATTTCATAAATCCTCAAAAATCATATGAATCCATTCAATATCATGTTAATCCTCACATGCATGTCATACCTACCTCCCCAGAAAAATATTTCTCTCTTCACTCAAGGATATTTAAGGTGGAGTTTTTCTCATTCCCAAGAACATGTGTCATTTCCATAGGCTTTCTATCCTCCTAATATCTTCACTTCACAGAGTCACAAATGTGTCAATCATGAGGTCTTTTTCATCGGTTGTTCTGAGGCTTTGGGTTGGTAGGTTTAAAATGTAAAAACATCTGAGGCAGAATGAGGGGGGTTAAGCTCTAAAGTGATGTAAATGTATGAAAACAGTTTTTCTCAAGAATGGTGTGTTCCTCAATCAACTCAAAAATGAATCACCTAAAAACACCTCTTATTTCAGGAAGTTCACACTTAGAATTTTAGCATCAATGATTTTCATCCTTCTTTCCCCCATTTGTATCATTATTTCAGCTTGAATTCAGATCTTGATTTCTCTTCAGAATCATGTTTTGGAGGAAAAGAGAGGCATCTTTTGATCTTCAAAAATTGGTGAACACCCAGCCCATATGTGTAATGATATTTTGGTCCACCCATCCATATTTCTATAATGAAATTTCTTCCACCCAAGAATCCATAAATATGGAAACACTTTCAATTCATCTCAAAAAGATTCTTCAGGAAAGCAAAATACAACCCATCTTCTCCCTCCACCACACTTGATTTAAATAATAATCATGCATTTAACTTCTAGAGAAGGTTGGAAAGGGTTAAATGGATTGTAATGTTGCTGCCTAACAAGGTATTTCATGGATACTAGGGGCTTAATGAAGTTCAAATGTAAAGTTAGGCCAAAATAAGATTTCAATGCAAAAAAGGGGCTTTCAATGTGATGCCTCAATCATACATGACACATTCCATGAACTCTAACAGTATTGAAAAAGAGAAAATTGTCAAGTTCTATATCACACAACATGTCTCAAGACTCTCAAGAAAAAGATAAACGTAAGAAGATGTAAAAAAGGTTTATAAACCTCTCGGGTTGGGCATGATATTCTATTTGGACAGCACTAGTGCACATGAGTTTCACAGTCAATCAAACGTCATCAAATGAAAAGATCAGAAATTAGAAACAAAATCCATTCACCAATACTTTAAATCCTAAAATACTCAAATCAAGAAATGTTCCAAAAATACGATGAAGTTTGGAATTTTCCATAGAATTCTATTTAGCTCAAGATTCATAAAAACGCACCAAAAAATGAAAAAGGAAAATAAAAAAATTTAAAAAAACAACATGAAAAATAAAATGAATGCTCAAACCAAATAAATAAAAACTCATAAGAAAAATAAATAAAAAGAAATAGAAAAGGTAAAGAAAAGGGATAATGCTTGGTTTTACCCCAAAGCAGATGCTAGGTTTTTACTACCCCTAGTTAGGCAGTTGCAGAAGATTATCCCCAATCAGATAGTGGATGTGGTTTCTTTGAGATAAACCACCACATGTGACTTTTTCCAGTTTCCATCAGTAGAAACTGAGATTGGAGAACCGAAAAGAATATAAGAATGTTCCCAAACCCAAATATATAATATAGATAGAATTTTAGATCCAGAGTGGGAGGGAATAGAACATAGGGCTTCTCCCTGTGGTATGAAAGTTGTTGTAGAGGAGGTAGTTGCACCACCACCATCTTCTCCGGCTCTTCTTCCATGATCACCACGACTTAGGTAATCTATTTTGTATCATCCAAGGTCTGATCCATTTTTACTATATCATAAATTTCAGGAAAGGAGAAGTCAGAAAACAATTCAGTTTGAATAAGATTAAAATGAGATGAATCAATTAAGAAATCTTCCCTTTCATGTAAGTCAGCTTGGAAATTGATCTCTTCTGGAAAGACCAGTGGAAAATAAATATCATCAGGTTCATCTTCTTAATCATCTTTCAATGCAAGAGAGAGGTCAAAAGGTTCTGATTTTTCATTATAAAGGATGGGATGATCAAGTTGCATGTTATCTTCAACAAAGTTTTTCCATGATTTTTCCAAAAAAATGTTGATCTCCCATAAGTGAATCAGTTAGAATGTGTACATCAGGGGCCTCCTTGAGAAATGGTTGAGTACGTGATGATATGATTAATTCCTTTATAATCTCCTTCTAACCCTCCTCAGGTTCTTGGACATAAAAAATGATCAGTGAAATCTCATCCACCACTCGTTCGGGTTCTGGTTCTGGTTCTGGTTCAGGTGGAACCATTGAATGGATATATTCTTAAACCATTTCAGCTTTTCCCTTCAGTTTTTTTATTTATTCTTTAAGTTCATGAATTTGGGATTCAGGATCGTATTTAACTTCTTCATGCACCTGTGATTGGTCAGTCCATGCATAATAATCACCATTGAAATTCATCATGAACAAAAAAGTTTTTTTTTTCATTTTTGAAATTTATGATTTTTTTTGTTTTTTTTAAATTAAAGGAAAATAAATAATTTACAATAAGTGAACGATAATAGTGAGTGAAGACCACTTGGATCCCCAGAAACAGTGCCAATTTGATGCATAGTAATTTGTCGCAGATCCCCGATCAAAAGATTATTTACCTAAGAATGCAATGTAGTGCACTCCCAGGGTCGGTCTCGAGGGGGAAACTTACACAACACCGAAATTCTGTTGTCACTATTTATTTTATTACTAATATATAATATAAATATGAGTTTGAATGATTCATACAATATGAATATATATATATGCAATGCGGATAAAATGATGTTAAAAAGAAAGGAAGAAGGCATTTGTTCTTGGGGATCATAATGGTTGATATCATTGTTTGTTAAAATATTCTCAATATCAATTCAATGTAATGATCAAGATCTATCACACTACACCCTCTCATTAGAAATGTTTTTACCCCAACAATGAGATCTCTGCATGTGGGGAAATACACTTCCTAAAGTCTGCTAGGAGATCTCTTTGCCGACCATCGCTACCCAAGCCATACTCCATCGTATGCATGGCTTAGATAGTGAAGGGAAGGATAAATGTTGAATGAGAAGAAGAACATGGTGATAGAGAAAATGGGGAAATCGCACACCATAATCAATTTAAAGACCACCAAAATTCTCATAATTAAATAAAGAGATTTAAATTTAAACACAATGAAACTCAATCAACCACAATTCTCCCCCTCGAACAAACATCGATGTTATTTCCCCATTCTCATGGAGTTAGAAGAGAATACGGTGGGAGAAACACAGAAAAGTAAAAATGGAAGAATGAGGTATGAATAAGAAGTCTAATATAAATTAAAACATTAAAAATATACTACATAATAAATGAAAATATAAAACTACACCAAATGTCAAATACTTTTCCAACACCTTGAAATGAAGAGGGAATACCTTTTTATAGGCAAGTGAGTGAAGTATTTAGCTCCAAAATCCGTCCACCGAATGTATGCACATGGTAGAACTTCATAATGACCTATTTGGAAATTGTTTCTTCCTTAATGTTGTTCCCATGCTTCTCCTATATCCACCCACGAAATTGCAGCTTGATTGGTCAGGAAATGTATTATTTTTGGCTGCCTCACTTAGAGTATTTAATTCTGTCAGGCAGACTGTTCGTCTTCCAATGCACCGATTTCCAACGCCTTAAGGGCCTTGAGAATTAAAGAATCCTATGAGGAAATATTAATTAAACTTGTTCCTACAGAGTTCTTATATCTCCATGTAAAATATCAGATTCAATGGTTTGTCCATTTATGAGATGTGGGCCCATAAATAAAATTATCCAGTTCTGTACAATGTTTTCGAGGCCTAGATTGTGAGTTGGATTTGAGCTTCCAAATTACTGATTCAGCTTTGAGTCCAGAAGGATATAATGAAGCTCACCAAACATAGAAACCTATAAAAGAATAAATTTTCATTTTGGATCAGATTAGAAAATGTTATGGCCGAATCATTAAAATAAATGAAAACTGTTAAAATCCAAAATAGGCCATTTATTCTATTAAGCTCAAAAATACTCCTAAAACACAAAATGTGGCAATTTCCCTTTAAATAAAACATTTTTGGGATTAAAAAAATTGAAATTCAGAATAAAATAATTGAAAATATTTGTTCTATCAATTCCCCCACACTTAAACGTTGCACTCCTGGGTAATCATCTTATTCCAAGGTCAAAAACAAACTCCTCAATGCATAAATGACAAAAAAACTCAATTATCATATCAGAGAAAATATCATGCCTCTATGGATCAGAATTTCATAAATACTCAAAAATCATATGAATGAATCTCATGTTAATCCTCACATGCATGTCATACCTACCTTCCCGGAAAAATATTTCTCTCTTCACTCAAGGATATTTAAGGTGGAGTTTTTCTCACTCCCATGAACATGTGTGATTTCCATAGGCTTGTTATCCTCCTAATATCTTCACTTTACAAAGTCAAAAATGTGTAAATCATGAGGTCTTTTTCATGGTTTGTTCTGAGGCTTAGGGTTTGCAGGTTTAAAATGTAAAAACATCTGAGGCAGAATGGGGAGGGTTAAACTCTAAAGTGAAGTAAATGCATGAAAACAGTTTTGCTCAAGAATGGTGTGATCCTCAATCAGCTCAAAAATGAATCACCTCCAAACACCTCTTCTTTCGAGAAGTTCACAATTAGAATTTCAGAATAAATTATTTTCACCCTTCTTTTCCCCATTTGTAGAATTGTTTCAGCTTGAATTCAGATCTGGATTTCTCTTTAGAATCATGTTTTGGAAGAAAAGAGAGGAAACTTTTGATCTTCAAAAATTGGTGAACACCCAGCCCATATGTTTAATGATATTTTGGGCCACCCATCCATCTTTACATCATGACATTTCTTCCACCCAAGCATCAATAAATATGGAAAAACTTTCAATTCATCTCAAAATTATTCTTTAGGAAATCAAAATACAACCCATCTTCTCCCTCCCCCACACTTGAGTTCAACAATAATCATGCATTTAACTTCTAGAGAAGGTTGGAAAGGGATAAATGGCTTGTAATGTGTCTTCCTAACAAGGTATTTCATGGATAATAGGGGCTTAATGATGTTTAGATATAAAGGTAGTCCAAAATAATAGTTCAATGCAAAAAGGGGCTTTCAATGTGATGCCTCAATCATAGTTGACACATTCCATGAACTCTAACAGTATTGAAAAAGAGAAAATTTGAAAGTTCGGGATGACACAACATGTCTCAAGACTCTCAAGAAAAAGAGAAATGTATGAAGATGTCAAAAAGTTTTAGAAACCTCTTGGGTTGGGCATGATATTCTATTTGGACAGCACTAGTGCACATGAGTTTCACGGTCAATCAAACGTCATCAAATGAAAAGATCAAAAATCAGAAACAAAATCCATTCATCAATCCTTTAAATACTAAAATAATCAAATCACGAAATGTTCCAAAAATACCAAGATGGTTTGAATTTTCCAAATTATTCGATTGAGCTCAAGATTCAAAAAAATGCACCAAAAAATGAAAAAGGAAAACAACAAAATTTCAGAAAACAACTTGAAAAATAAAATGAAAGCACAAACAAAAGAAATGACAACTCATAAGAAAAATAAATAAAAAGAAATAGAAAAGGTAATGAAAATGGAGAATGTTTGGTTTGACCCCCAAGAGGATTCTAGGTTTTTACTACCCCTGGTCAGCCAGTTGCAGCAGTTTATCCCCAATCAGATGGTGGATGTGGTTTCTTTGAGATAAACCACCACATGTGACTTTTTCCAGTGTCCATCCGTAGACACTAAGATTAGAGAACCCCAAAGAATATAAAAATGTTCCCAACCCCAAAGAAATAATATAGATAGAATTTTTGATCCAGAGTGGGAGGGAATAGAACATTGGGGTGCTCCCTATGAACTTTTGTGGTGTCCTCCTCCAAATGGTATGAATGTTGCTATAGAGGAGGTAGTTGCACCACCACCAGCTTCTCTGGCTCTTCTCCCATGATCACCACCACTTAGGTAGTAACATTTGTATCATCCATGGTCTGCTCCATTTGTACTGTGTCAAAAATTTCAAGAAAGGACAAGTCAGAAAACAATTCAGTTTGAATAAGATTAAAACAAGATGAATCAATTAAGAAATCTTCCCTTTCAAGTAAGTCATCTTGGAAATTGATATCTTCTGGAAAGACCATTGGAATCTCCATCTCATCAGGTGCATCTTCTTCATCATATTACAATGCAAGAGAGAGGTCAAAAGGTTCTGATTTTTCATTAGAATGGATGGGAAGATCAAGTTGCAGGTTGTCTTCAACAAAGTTTTTCAATGATTTTTCCAAAAAATGTTGATCTCCCATAAGTGAATCAGTTGGAAGGTGTACATCAGGGTCATCCTTGAGCAATGCTTGAGTACAAGATGATATGATTAATTCCTCTAGAATCTCCTTCTTACCCTCCTAAGGTTCTTTGACATAAAAATGATCGGTGAAATCTCTTCCACCACTCGTTCAGGTTCAGGTTCTGGTTCTGGTTCAGGTTCGGGTTGTTGCACCATTGAACAGATATATTCTTTAACCATTTCATCTTTTCCCTTCAGTTTTTTTATTTCTTCTTTAAGTTAATGAATTTGGGATTCATGATCATATTGAACTTTTTCATGCACCTGTGATTTGTCAGTCCATGCATATTAATCACCATTGAAATACATCATGAACAAAAAAAGTTTTTTTTTTAGTTTTTGAAATTTATGATTTTTTTTTTGTTTTTTAAATTAAAGGAAGATAAATAATTTAC
This sequence comes from Viscum album, assembly GCA_963277665.1. Classification (NCBI taxonomy): domain Eukaryota; kingdom Viridiplantae; phylum Streptophyta; class Magnoliopsida; order Santalales; family Viscaceae; genus Viscum; species Viscum album. The sequence continues at coordinate 798,827,607 of OY728139.1, forward strand.
CATAAGTGAATAAAAATAGTGATTGAAAACCACTTGGCTCCCCGGTAACAACGCCAATTTGATGCGTGGGAATTTGTCACAGATCCCCGATCAAAAGATTATTTACCTAAGAATGCAATATAGTGCACTCCCAGGGTCGATCTCGAGGAGGCAACATACACAACACTAAAATTCTATTGTCACTATTTATTTTTATTACAAATATATAATATAATGATGAGTATGAAAGATGCATAAAATATGAATATATATATATATGCAATGTGAACAATATTATGTTAAAATGAAAGAAAGAAGACATTTGTTCTTGGGGGATCATAATGGTTGATATCATTGTTTGTTAAAATATTCTCAATATCAATTCAATGTAATTATCAAGATCTATCACACTACACCCTCTCATTCGAAATTTTATTACCCCAATACTGAGATCTTTGCATGTGGGGAAATAATCTTCCTAATGTTGGCTAGGAGATCTCTTTGCCGACCATCATTACCCAAGTCATATTCCATCGTATGCCTGACTTAGATAGTGAATGGAAGGATAAATGTTGAATGATAAGAAGAACATGGTGATAGAGAAAATGGGGAAATCGCACACCATAATCAATTTAAACACCAACAAAATTCTCATAATTAAATAAAGATATTTAAATTGAAACACAATGAAACTCAATCAACCACCATTCTCCCCCTCGAACAAACATCGAGGTTAGTTCCCCATTCTCATGGAGTTAGAAGAGAATACGGTGGGAGAAGCACATAAAAGTAAAAATCGAAGAATGAGTTATGATTAAGAAGAATAATATAAATTAAAACATTTAAAATATACTACATAATCAATGAAAATATAAAACTACACAAAATGGAAACTACTTTGCCAACACCTTTAAATGAAGAGGGAATACATTTCTATAGGCAAGTGGGTGAAATATTTGGCTCCAAAATCCGTCCACCAAATGTATGCGCTTGGTAGTCCTCCTTAATGACAACATTTGGGAATGTTTTCTTGTTGAAGGTTGTTCCCATTCTTCTCATTTATCCACCCACGACATTTCAGCTTGTTTGGCCAGGAAATGAATTAGTTATGGCCGCTTCTCTCAGAGTATTTAATTCTGTCAGGCAGACTATTTGACTTCCAATGAAATGAGTTCCAACGCATTAATGCCCTTGAGAATGAACGAATCATGAATGGACATATAAATGCAACGTGTTCCTACGGATTTATTTCATCTCCATGTAAAATATCATCTTCAATGGTTCATCCATTTATGATATGTGGGCTCAGCAATAAACTTATGCAGTTCTGTACACAGTTTTTGAGGTCTGGATTGTGATCTGGATTTGTCCTTCCAAATGACTGATTGAGCTTTGAGTCCAGAAGGATAAAATTAAGCTCATAGAAAATAGAAACCTATAAAAGAAGAAAATTTAAATTTGGATCAATTTAGTAAATGTTATGGACGAAACATTAAAATATATGAAAACTGTTTAAATCCAAAATAAGCCATTTTTTCAATTAAGCTCAAAAATACTCCTAAAACATAAAATGTGACAATTTTCGTTAAAATAAAACATTTTTGGGATTAAAAAACTTGAAATACAGAATAAAATAATTGAAAATATTTGTTCTATCAGTGTCCCTGACGGTCATCTCAAAATGTTTTGGGATCCTATCCCTAGAATGTGAAAATGAGTTCCTCCCTGATCTTAGGGAGGCATATGAATTCAATTTTGATGTCTTAATCTAAACTGCATAGGGGTACTAATATTGGTCCCTACCAGAGAGCATTGATGCTGACACTAGGAGACCATGTCTCCTAACACTGAAGAGGACCTTAGGCCAAGGGAACCTACTGATGTCCAGAATACCTGAGCCCCTCTGGGTGCCCTCCAAGGGTTGAAAATATATAATCTAGAACATTCTATCACCCTGGTTCTTGAGGAGAAAATCATATGTAAAAATGAGGTGTAATTATATGGGAAGAAACACAACCATACCCTTTCCCCTCAAGCCCACTATAAAAATAGGGTGGCACAATTGTAGCACGTGCACATTCCTGCTAGTCATCTCCAGTCACACCATGTAGAAAGATCTATAATCTACCGTTAGATACAGATATCTATCATTGTTCAAGAATCTCATCATCCAAATAGGGCAGAAACTAGCTACACGCAGACACAAATACTTTCTGATGTGTATCAAGTCTTCCATTCAAATAGGACAGAAACCAACAACATGCAGTCACAAATACCTGTTGATGTGTGTCAATTTTTCCATCTAAATATGGCAACATACAACTAAACATAGGAAAAAATACCAACTAATGTGTATCAATCCCTCCATCCAAATAGGACAACATGAAAATATGAGATGAGTCAAATTCATGCAGATCCATACAAATCCAATGAGGAAAATAGAGTCGAAAGTGAGAATATGAAAATCCCCACTTGTGAATATGAAGCCCACTAGTCAAATACGATGGAAAAAAGAGAATACAATTGGTGGTAGACTCGTTCCACTATCTGGGAATATGAGAACTAACAGTGTCTACTAGAAACCCATACGGGACTGGAGCATGCACAAACTCTTGCTCTGACATGATAATAAGACATTATACTCATTACAGCCAAAGATTTATATCTTCATATCCTAGAAATGATTGAATATCATATGTCGATTCTAGACCATATCCTCCAAGCATGCCAAGTTATCATTACATCGATGGAAAATGTGAGAAACTAGGCCCACAAACCCGGTTTTCTCAAATGGAATGACTTACTCTCAAAATGTGTTAGTCACCCCAGAGTAGTTATGAATCACTCCTCCAATCCCGAAAGGTCGATGACATTTTCCCATGATATGGACAACCTGATCGGGGACAAATACTCATTCCAACTAGGGGACGTTGGTCCAATGTGGTGGCCGCTCTGGGGTAGACATATATCCATGCTAAAACTTTAGATGTTTTTTGGCCTATCTTGGAGGCATCCTGAGACCCAAAAGTTTAGGGACCCATATATGAAGGTCATTACCAACAGTAGGCAGCCCTGGTTACCTGTAATAGAGTGCCCAAAAATTAATTTTTCCAAATGAAACTAGAAAATAAAGAGCACATGTATGATCCCACTCTGCTGGAAGATGGGGTTCCTGATTCCCTCAAACATATATCAATAATGTCTCGAAGGCCTATCGGTCCATTAACTAATTATGGAAGTGGAAATAGTAGTTGCAATGGCCCTCCCTGCAGTGTCACTACCAACAACTCTGAAAGTCCCTCCCAGAGCACCCATCAGGGTTTACTCTGTGGGCTAGGAATGATCTATCACGAGATCCTAACTCTCAATGCATGTTTGGGTATCCCTCACTTTGACTTGAATATTGTACAGCAAGAAGGTCCTCCCCTTGCTGATGTCCTCCCAGATGGTCCTCCATAGGGTATACACTGACGATATGATTCTCCTTGTAGTCGGACATTGATTCATGGTGGTAGTCCTCACCATGATGACAGTCATTGCAAAGGCCCTCCTCGCAGTGAAGGTTGTTGTGAAGGCCCTCCCCATAGTAACATCATGAAATGGAAAGCTCCTCCCATCATTGTAGTAATCCTAAAGGAACTCCCCAGGATGTGCACTACAAAGATTTTCCATACAACTAGGTATCAATTTGTGATACTAGTTCTTGCCATCATAGATGTCATCAAGAAGGCCTCTCTCAGCCAAATCATGTATTAAGAAGGTCCTCTCATCACTGTAACCCACGCCAAAGGTCCTCCCCATGGTATATGTATTAAGGACATTCCCAGCAGTTGGGTATCTAGTTATAATGGTATCCCTCACCATTGCCTCATGGATTATGATGGTCCTCCCCACAATCAAATTTCATACTGGAAGGAAGGCCCTCCCCTTACTAGAAAACATGTGATAATTACCTCCTATGATGATTCACTTGGAAAGATATAGTCAGATATATCAATAACTCTGCTTATGACGAGTGACATCCTCTCTCAACCAGAGAACGGTCCGAGGCCATGATCATCCTCTAAGCCATCCCGTTTTCGTTCATATATAAATGATTCTCCAAACATCTTGGCTTCTTGGAACACAATTATTAAGAATCAGTTAAGTAGGCCATATCAATTAGAGGGGTCCTTGAATGAACAAAAACCTAATATGTTTCTCGTGAGAAGACAACTAGATTTGGATAATATACCAGTGTTGTATTGGCTTACAAACACTTATCACTTCCTCATACTGAGGGAGTTTTCTAAGGAATGTATGAATGAAATTCTCTTCAATATATGAACGACTCTTCACCAGCTAAAAGAAGAGTTATTGACCTATGTAGGGTATATGAATCATGTCAACATGTTAGGGGAGCTTCTCCATATAATCGACCTAGAAGCCCTCCCGTCTGCGCAGAAGCCATAATCAGAAAGTAGAATGAAAAACCTTGAAATGGCTTTCCTCTATGTACTATACAAGCTATTTTGACTTATCAATGAATCCACGACTAGAGTTCATATTAGAGTATGGGGAGAACATGGAGCTCTGCACTTCAGCCCACGTCCCGTCTAGCAAGCCTCATTGAACATGACCTATTGCAACTTCTTTCCCAAATGAAATAGTAAAATGAAATATTGTCTCTGGAAATTCGGAATACTCAACAAATCCTGTCTTGGAGTAAGTCTCAAAAGCATCAGGACTGAAGAGATCAGGCCCTCAAAAAGCTCCTAACCCAAGAAAATGAGAATATTCAGTAGGCTTCCCGCCTAAGGGAAGTCTACCAGCAAGCAGTTCTCATGTCTTCAAAAGCCCGTAAAACTTATGCAGGTCTAGTGCCATACTTGGATAACACCCACACAAGAGTGCATGAAATAAAAAAGGTGGAAATAGTTGTAGCTACCAGTAGAATACGGGAACAACCTTGGCCCACAGGTCTAGTGGAATTTTAACTCAAAATTCCCCCATAAGACCAACAAATTCAGTCCATAGCGCATCAATGGAAGAAAAGGAGCAACCCCAACCCATAAGAAAAGAGAATTGTAACTCAATTTCACACATCTTGGCATTCAGTCTTCTCCAATTTAGGAAGAACGATCACCGGAGAAGTCACATGTTCCACCCTGTCTTGTGGTTCAACAAACCAAGATGAAGGCGCATTATGAGGTCATATCAGGGCTCCCTTCGAATCAATATTCAACAAGAAACCCAAAGAATACTTCATAATGGAAGAATAAAGTCCAAAAAAGGAAACAGAAAGAATTCCTACCGTTCTTTACTGGGTACACTACCCATATTGTGGTATGAATCAATAAACATGGTAAAATTCAACACCATGGATCTCACAAGAAGTGATATAAAGGGAGAGGAGGCAAGAGAAGATGGTTCCCTCCTAGAGGCATCCCACACCGAGCCTGATGGAGTGCATACCCAGAACAAGAGAGCTGCCTCAAATTTAGGTTCCCCCTCAGTTATTTAATCATTACCTCCCTTGAAAAACCCCAACAAGAAGAAAAAAATCCCAGGTTGTGTTTGGCCCACCACCTACTCCCCCTGATAATGTGTCCCACACTCTAGAGGAAATATTCACCAAGAAATAGGAATAAATGAAATATATTATGAGAACTAATTCCAATCTATGTTGAGGAATCTATCTCACTGGATGTGTTCCCCCTTTGGAACATCAATAGGTGTTCCCAAAAGAGGTTACCTTGCCACGTGAACTCATCCCATTAAATGAAGTCTATCTTGGAGGCATGTACATCCTAGAATCGGCACCGTCGTACTACATATATCTGGCCCTGAAAACACATCAAGACTTCTCCTGCTGGGAGATCAGCTAGAGTATATTTAGGTGAACCCAAAAAAGGATACCACCAGTTGGGTATGCACCACAAATTCCAGCAACAACGGCATGCCCAACTTTTTCCACTGATGCACCCACCTAAGCTCAATTCTGGAAGGATATGCATTAGGGGATCTTGAATGTCATATAGAAACTAACACATCGACTAGAATCCATGAAGGAGTGGTCCACTCTGATACCACATGAGAAAAAACCGTACCTTGAGTGGGTGGGAAAATTTCTGCCATCACCAAACTTTAGAAACCTTGTACACCTAATGTTCAATGGATCGGGAGAAATGCAATAGCATCTAATGCACTATGCCTCTTACTATGAACCCATGATGGAACCTCTGGATCAGAAACAAGTAGTAAAACTCAGATTCTACATGTGAATCTTGTAGGTTTCAGTCATTTTATGGTATACTAGCTTTCCGACTAACTCAATCACCAGCTGGGAGGTCCTCTGACGATAGTTCCTCTTCTAGTTCAATTCGACATTGCCTAAGACAATGGTTATTGACCTCATGAACTACAAGAAGTAAGATAATGAAAGAGTTTGAGACTTCATTTACATATATAAAGTCCATACATATTTTCTGAATGAGACACTCCCACATGATGAAATTCTTGCTACGTACATCGATATCCTACGTGATGAATTGAAAAAACCACTCATCCTGCTAAAGTACACAAGTGGTTTCTGAGACTTATTTTCCATTTCCCAATGGAAATAATACTCCTTATAGTGGACCAATCACAAGTTCTGGGTGGCCCCATCAGCCCTAGGAAAAGAAGTAGGAAAAGATAAAGAAGCATATATCACGCTTAAACCACACCTACCGCCAGCTCTCATCGTGAGGCCTCTACCAAACTGTGCATAACCCTCTGGATTCCAAACTCTACCCCCACATTGGAAAGATGAGGTAAGGGGTACTAAAATAAATCAATTTTAGGAATGAATAAATAATGTGTACCCATTCTGAGATGACAGGGTATGTGACTAATTCATAGCTGCCATTAATTGCAACTTGACCCGGCTACCTGAGCCAAAGTAATCCAATGAAGTGGGTCTAGATAACCATCCAAATTATTGTCACTATAAGAAAATAATATGACACATAATCAAATAATTTTTTTCTCTAAGGATCGCATGAAAAATATAGTGGATTTCAACCAAGTCAAGTTGGGTCTTCCGCCAGCACAGGTGATGTATGTCTCCACATCATACCCAAGAGAGGAAGAGGAATGAAAAATAGTAACCAGTAAAAAGGAGAAAAATTTTACAATTGGATGACCCAAAAATATAGTCAACCTAGTTCATGGAGTCCTCTAGGTGCAGTTGAAACAACCAAATGTTCCCCTGATCACTCCTGATGCAGCACAATTGTCATCCTCAGCCCTACAGTCCTCTACTGATCAGAAGGGTAGAACACGGTAGAAAGAAGATGGGATCCCACCAAATATGAATCCAGTATTGATGCTTTCAGAATTCAGGAAGATATACTAGGTATGATGGGTACCACCCCTCTAAATGGTACAACGAGAACTACCCCGCAAAAAAGCACCATTAGAAAGAGACACCCAAGAAAAAAAACATTATCAGATCAATAACTGATCTTGAGCTCCACTATTTTCATTCATATGATGGAACACTACTCAGATAGGGAATATGAAAGAAACCTTAATCCCTCAAGTATAACATGAGAGATGGAGGAAATGGTTGTAGATGATAAGGGTTCCCTATAAGGAATAATTTTGGCAGGAGTCAAATTCTCGGCCACGTCATAACTCAAACCGTAAAAATTGCGGAAAATCGCGCAAGGGACCTCTGTAAGACATAAAGGTAACCAAAATGTTCATCTTCCCCTATGGAAGAAATTTGAGCCTAGTTATATTAGAGTATCTATTAGAGGAATAATAAATATCAAATCGCCTAAGGAATATGGGAGGAACAATTCGGTCGAACCCAAAAACGACCGTAGTGCCACCAGTTCATATCATAGTGGACAAACCATCTATGTCCAAAGATAGATTCCTAAAGATCCCATGAATGAGTATCCCAGAGCTAGGAAGAACTGAACCTATGACCATAAAAAAGATATTCTAATGTAGATATCTTCTGTACTGGAAACGAAATCAAACAAGGATGCCTTGAGTCTGTCCCCACACTTTAGAGAGGCACTCATCGAATCCTTTCTATGTCCCCTGGAATTTGAGGCTGAAGTAGCAGCGGCTGAAGACTATAAAACAGAGACAAATCCTAACAAATTCCATACTGTCATCTCTTGCATAGACAAGGATGAAGAATCCATGATGCAGGGGCACAACAAACACTTATATGTGTCTGATGATATAAATGGCATTGATGTCTGGTGTATTTTTATTAAAAATGACATCAGAGTCAACCTCCTCCCATGGAGAACACATTGATTGTTGGGATATGATGAAGAAAGTTTGGCACCCTACACCACAACTCTGCCGGGATATGAAAAAAACGAGCAGAATCCATTGGGATGAATGAAGCTTAAAAATAGGCATGGAGAACTCATGTTTGATTCGGAGTTTCTGTTAGTGTAGAAAACTACGATCTTCAATGTCTTATTAGGGACACCCTAGCTATTTTAGCATGCTGCAATTCCATAATCATACCAGAAGTACCTCAAATATTTCACTAGTGGAAAAAATGGGATATTTCATGCCGATAAGTCCTCATTAGAGTCATGTGAGTCACATTACATCGATGTAGGGTTCTATGAACTGAAATATAATTATTACTTGTCGATGATGTTAATTGGTTCATTGTGTCGAATGGATTGGAAATGGCTCCTACCAAACCCCTATAATAGATTGGCGAAGGTATGTATTACCCATCAACCAAGTTGAATGCATTAGTTTAGGCTCATATACAGGCTAAATTGTCTGCATGATTTCGGTTACGACCTCCAAGACCAAAGACAATGAAGAGCGGGATAACTCCGATGATGTCAGAGAAATCCTTAACAAAGATACTCTCGACCCCTCGTTAGGATCCTAAACTATCCTCGCCTTACTCACTAAGTCAAAATTTGATCTCTCTCCCAAAATTAGAGAGTTCCTATTGATAATCCTCTCTACATCGAAATAGGAAGATGATGATTAAGAGAATGATAAACAAGAAGAAGAAGAGGAAAACCTCAATGATTCCCCTCCCGCATTAGAAGAATGTGTCTCAACCACAATCTATGAACTTATGGAGATAAACATAGTCACCGAAGATGACCCACAACTGACTTTGATTAGTGTGGATATGCCTATCAAGGAGAAAGAGGCTTATACATCCTCCCTAAAAAAGAATTCATATGTGCTTTCCTAGATCTACACAGAAATGTCAGGCCTTGATCCTGAGGTCACCACTCATCATCTAGGTCTCCTAGAAGATCACTAAGGCAACATGCAAGCAGCTAGGAGGACCCACCCGACACATTCTTCCAAAATAGAGGTTGAAGTTGACAAGATGATGAATGCCGACTTCATATTGGAATTCCAATATCTGATCTCACTAGAAAACATAGTCCCTATTAAAATGAAAAATAGACATATTAGAATATGCATCGACTTTAGGTACTTTAATCGAAAATTCCTGAAAAAATATTTTCTAATCTCAATCACAAAATTTTTGATCGATGCAACCGCGTTATATGAGGCCCTATCTTTAATGGATGGGTATTTTAGATACAACCCGATCAGAATGGCTTGAGGGGATGAAGAGTACAATGGTTTCAAGGCCCCTCAGAGAGTTTTCTATTATAAAGTGATTCCATTTGGTCTAAAAAAACGCATCACTACATATATTCACGCCATGCACCGCATCTTTATGCCCTTAATGGGAAAATTTGTTGAGTGATAAATTGACGATTTGGTGGCTAAATCACCACAGCACTCAAAAAACCTGAAAATCATGAAACTATCATCGAAAAACCCCAATAGCCTAGTTTAATTATGAATATGTAAGTACCTAGTTAGAGGAATGAACCACTAAGAGGTGGGTGAATCAGTGGTACCCCTTTTTCCCCTTTTTAAGTTCCCTGAAAATTGATAACAACCATTGTCTTCTGTTAGAGATATAATTCCCTGCTGAGAAAACAAAAAAGCACACATCCAAAGGAAGACAGCAATTTACAAGGTTCACTATTCAATAATAATAACTACGTCCTTGGAATGGTTGGAAACAATCCAGCACCATAAAATCCACTAAGAAAACAATCCTTGGATTACAATGAGTAGGATATACCCTTACACTCATGAAGCAGTGTAAAAAAATCAATCTAGTGCGTGTGCACCCTCTTAGCACAATAGGGAAATGTATCTATTCTTGTAACAACTTATATTACATGCACTTCCTTTCAAATACACAAGTGTAAGAAAGTTCAGCAAAAATCTTCACTTCCTTACCCAGAAGAAAGGAAAGGACTCCTTGGACTTGAGAAAGATCAATTAGAGTCCGAACTTCCCATTCCAAATCTCCACTTCGAATACTTCACTCTGAAATCTTTACTCTGAACATTCTTCTTCACTCTGATTCTTCAATCCGAGTCTTCCTCAGTCTGAGAAACTCAATATGGTGATAGCCAGTACTGATTCCCCATTCTAAATCTCCACTTAGAACATTCTTCTTCACTCCGATTCTTCAATCCAAGTCTTCCACAGTCTGAGAAACTCAATACGGTGATAGCCAGTACTGATTCCCCATTCTAAATCACCACTACCAATTCTCCACTCTGAATTATTCAATCAGATAAACTCAATACGGTGTCAACCAGTATCAAATTCTCATTATGATTTAAACCACAATGAAACTCAGTCGGCCAAGCTCTTATTCTTCTCTCTAGATTATTAGATCTTTTCTCTCTACTTTTTCATCACACCCTTACTTAGCACCTGGATCTCCTTTTATAGGTGCTCCAAATTATGCATAGGTGGGAAACAAAAATATTTTCCCACTCACTTAAATTCACCCAAATCATAATTTCTCCTGAAATCTCGGAGTAATTATGACTTTTTCAATGCTTCTAGAATCTTCTCGAATCTTCTTCCCCTTTACTTGATTTAGAGATTTGGCCTTTTCCAGATCTGACTTTGTTACACAAGATTCTCGATATCACTTTCTCGGATCCATCCTTCTTGATTATTTGGCAACACTTCAATTATCGGCATGAATCTTCATCGCTTCTTCAACATGACACCATTTCAAATCTCAGTATGTCTCTTTATTACTTCTCGGTATGACTCTTTATTACTTCTCGGTATGGATTCTTGTTGTGACATCACCAATTCTTGGTGTGACTCCGCACTTTTGGATGTGATCTTCAAGTTCTGGAAGTCGACTCCGAACTACTTCACTCCGAACTTCTGACGCAACAAGTTGAATCCGAACTTCTCACAACGAACTTCTTCTTCAGCAAGTTGACTCTAAACATCCTGCTACGTACTTATCACTATGAAATTCTTCTTCAGCAAGTCGACTCCGAACATCTGGCAATGAAATTATGACTCCAAAAGTCGACTCTGCACTTCTGTTCAGGATGTAGACTTCGCAAAATCTATTCAGAAAGTAGAATTCGCACCTCTGACTCTGGAAGTCGACTCCTCACTTCTGGTTCTCGTAATGGCTCTTCCAGATTCTCGGAACGACTTTTAGTTCTCGGAATCACTACTTCAATTCTCAGAGTGACTTCTCCACCCATCTTTTGCTTGTATCATGAGTACCATCATATACTCATAATCTTAGAGATACAAAACAGAAAAGCTTCATCACAATTGGTGCCTTCACATTTCCTACAGACTCTGAATTCTTCGATCACCAGGTTCTCGGTTCCGAACTCCTCAAATTCCAGACTCCAAATTCTCAATATTCTAGGTTCCAAATTCTTAAAAATTCAAGGTGTCTTTTCTTTATGAAAACATCCTTAAGATCAACAAAAGACAATCCATACAAACCGACTCTTCCTTCATCTTGGTCCTAACAATCTCCCCCTTTGGATTTTGTTGTCAACCAAGTTTTCATAAATCACCAAACCTGGAAACCTCATGCAATGGATTACTTATCAATAATTCTAAGCCTACATGAGCTAACTCATTGTAGGAAACAAGAATCATTGATAGAAAAACCATGCTATCCATAGGTATTGAAAATGAAATCTTAAACTTCATACATCTTCAGCTTCATACATACTATAAACAACTTCAAGTTCTTTCCTACAAACACTCCAACAAACAGTTAGAATAGTTCAAATACACAAACATTGTTGATTTCACAACTTACCCACAACTCTCTCTTTAAACAAATATATTTATGATACACACAACTTCTCCCCCTTGAAAAAACAATCCAAAGGAAAAATGATAGAGGGGACAGAACAACATACCTTAGCCTTGAAGAGAAAGAGGTTGGACACCCATGTTCAACCTCAATCATGATAATGATTCCTTCGGCAAGGGTTTTTTGAAAATATCAGCAACTTGTTCAGCAGATGAAACATATTCAAGTTTCAGTTCATTCTTTTCCACATGCTCTTTGATGAAATGATATTTGATGTCAATAATCTTTGATTGTGAATGTTGAATTGGATTTTTGGTAAGATTAATTGTGCTTTGATTATCAAAGCCCAAGACCAAGGGCAACTTCACTTCAACTAAAAAATATTCAAACTGTGTTTTCATCCAGATAAGTCGAGTAATAGCCATGGTTTTACCAACATATTCAGCTTCAGCTGTACTAAGTGTTACAGAATTCTGCTTCTTTGAGTGCCATCCAACACAACTTTTTCCCATAAAGAAGACTCCACCAGATTAGGATCTTCTATCATCAACATTTCCTACCCAATATGCATATGAATATCCAGACAAATCAATGTTATTTGAGCCACTATACTTGATTCTGAATTCTGCTATGCCTTTTATGTATCTGATAATTCTTTTTCCAGCAACAAGATGTGATTCTTTAGAAGCACTCTAAAATATTGCACATAAGGTAACAACAAAAACAATATCTAGTCTTGATGTAGTCAGATATAACAAACTTCCAATCATCTTTTGATATTTTTTCTGATCAACTTTTTTTCCTTCATCATATTTGCTTAGCTTCATTCCCACTGAGATAGAAGTTGATACAGGTTTTGAGTTTTCCATCCCAAACTTCTTAAGAACATCCATAGCATACTTTTCTTGGGAAAGATAAATGAATTATTTTTGTTGAAAAATTTGTAACCCAAGAAATTATCTCATTTCACCCTACATAGACATCTCAAAGACATTCTTCATTTCTTCAGAAAACCTTTCACAGCTCCTTTCATCATTCCCAGCAGAAATTATGTCATCAACATAGACAACCAAAATGAGAGAAATATGTTGTCTTTCCTTGATGTACATATTGATATCAACTCTTCCTTTCTTGAAGTTCATCTCTTTTAAGAAAGTATCCACTTTAGAGTACCATGCTCTTGGAGATTACATTAACCCATATAAGGATTTCTTAAACCTGCACACATAACTTTAATTCTTCCCAACAACAAAGCCACATGGTTTCTCAATATAAACTTCTTCTTTGAGATCACCATTATGAAATGCGGATTTAATATCCATTTGAAAGATTTTGCATCCTATTTGTGCAGAAATAGCAAGAAAGATTCAGATAGTTTCTAATCTGGATATCGAAGCAAAAGTTTCTTCAATGTCAATTCCTCCAATCTGAGAGTAGCCTTTACAAACCAATATTTCTTTATTTCTAATAACTTCAACTTCTTCATTCAACTTGTTCCGGAAGACCCATTTGGTGCCAATAATGTTCTTACTTTCAGGCATGGGTACGAGTTCCCATGTGTCATATTTTTCAATCTGATCTAATTATTCGTTCATGGCTTGAACCCATTTTGGATGATCAAAGGCTTCTTTAACATAATTTGGTTCCACTTTGGAATACAAGGATGTATGTGATATAGAATTACTTGTTCTTCTTGTTTGAACCGTGTGACGTTGATCACCAATAATATTCTGAGCTTCCACTTGTTTCATCATCCTTGGATAAGTTTTTTGTGTGCCTTCCTTATCACTTGTTATGGATGAATCTGATTCTTAATCTTGATTAGGATTACAATTCATTACATCCTTATTAGAATCATTAACTTCATATTCCATGTCTGTCTAGACATGCTTATCTTTTCCCAGAGATTCAATGAATTTTACATCAACTGAATCCACAATTCTTCATGTTTCTTTGTTAAAGCATCTATAACCTCTTCCTTCGGGTTCATATCCAAGAAAACTTCCGTCTTCTCCTTTCTGATCAAATTTTCCACTGCTTCCACCTTTCTTCTTTATAATTCATGGGCTCCCAAAAACTTTAGCATGATTCATACATGGAGTAATTCCATAAAAAATTTCATATGTAGTTTTTTTTATTGAGGCCTGTAAAAACATAAATTTTGAATATAAACAGTTGTACTTGTAGCTTTCCTCCAAAAGTAATGAGTAAGTCCATGTTCAAGAAACAAGGTTCATCCCATTTTTACCAAGATTCTGTTCTTCCTTTCAGCAACCCCATATTGTTGAGGTGTATATGGAGAACTATATTCATGCTGAATCCCATGGTTCTCAAGATAGTCTTCAAATTCTTCACTTCTATACTCAACACCGTTATCTGTTCTCAACTTCTTCACAGAGTACTCACATTCTTTCTCAGCTTTCCTTCTGATTCTTTTAAACATTTTCAGGGCATTGGACTTGTGCTTCATAAACATAACACACGTAATGCAAGTAAAATCATCAATGAAGGTGATGAAGTACTTGTCTCCATTTGTTGATTGTTTTCTCATCGGCCCACATATATCAGAATGTATTAGTTCAAGGGGTTTTTTTGAACAAATGTCAACCTTCTTATGACAACACTTGTAATCTTTCCTTTCAGACAGGTAGTGAAACACCAATCTCTTCTTCTTGGAAAATCTGGGATATCTCAAACACTTTCCCTTTGAGATAACTTTCTCATATTTCTATAACACATGTGTCCAAGTCTTCTGTGACAAAACTGATATTCTTCCACTAAGCTCATGTAACAAGAGTTTTGTGAAATTCAAACCTGAAACAGATTCCCTTTGGTTTGTTGGCCTCTTATAACAATCTGCCCATCTTCTTCACTTTTCACAATAAACCCATCTTTCATGAAGATAACTTTGTTACCCTCATCACACAACTGTGATACACTTAGCAATTTGTGCTTCATCCCATCAACATACAAAATTTTCTTAGACTTTAATTTTTCCTTCCCAATGATGGTTGATCCAACACCTTTGATTTTTAAAGATTCATCATTTCCAAATGTCATTGTTCCTTCTTTAAACTTCGCCATATTCTTTAGAAACTTTAAGTTTCCTGTCATATGTGAAGAACACCCACTATCAAGTATCCAAGGACGTTCTTCCTTTATAACTTTTAGAGCAGTTTAAACAATAAGAGATTTTTCTTCTTTCAATTCATTCTTCACCTTCGGCTTCTGAGAATTAAGAAGTTTTTTTTGAGCTGGTAACAGCACAAGACATCCTTTTTCAATGTAGAGACCCTAAGATTATCGTACATGGACATTACATTACTTTTGCGGAATACTTAGTACATAACAAAAACACACACACAAGGATCGTAATAGTTTAGTGTATTTGGAAACTCGGAACGTAATCTTCTAATCGTGGTGAAAGATCTTCAATATCTCCCATAAAGATCTTCCCTTTTTTTACCTAAAAACCTTTCTTTATATCCTGGGGAAAAGAAAACATAAAAGGGTGAGCTCAAATGCTCAGTAAGGGTAAACAAAAGAAATATCAATCACATCATATACATAAGAACATAGCTTTTGGAAATCTTAACCTGCAAAAGAGCTCATAATATCATAACATGGGATAAATCATAGAAGTGAAAATGAGATCCCCATAATCATAACATAAAACTTGAAACATTGTGGCATGCACACATAATCATGGAAAATCATTTCTTGTTAGTCAAGACTCATTGCCAAGACTATCTTAGTGGACAAAGTCCCTTTTCTGAATCGAGTAACCCTTGTTTCAGTCCTGTTTCACTGAACCGGTATAACCTACCGTTCCAGCCCTGTCTATCTCATGAGATATAAAATCTTTACCCAATGCATTGGAGGGAGATATAGGTCCCACCCATATTATAATTAATCCTTTCTTATGTGTGCCACATAATCATAAACCATACATCATAGCGTAACCCATGTAATAAAAATGGGATTCTTAAACAACATGACATCATAAAACAATTCATATAAGATAAAGGAATTCATAAAAATATTTCCATCACAACATAATCAAATCCATGTAATAATAGGGATAAAAACAGAACCCTTTTATTATATTAGATGGAAAATAA
Source organism: Viscum album (assembly GCA_963277665.1). Taxonomy (NCBI): domain Eukaryota; kingdom Viridiplantae; phylum Streptophyta; class Magnoliopsida; order Santalales; family Viscaceae; genus Viscum; species Viscum album. The sequence continues at coordinate 798,843,876 of OY728139.1, forward strand.
TTTTGATAAAATACTTGAAATGAATTCTTGAGGAAAATATCCTTTCTTCTTCAAAATCAATTTCTTTTCACAAAACATCATGCAATTTTAAAAGAAAGAGATTTTATTGAAAATAGTCACGAAATATTTTGGAGGAAGCTTCATGAAAATAAGGATTTATAAAACCGTAAAAATCCGTTCGTGCCGTATAAGTTAAAAAAAACATTCTTCTCGTACTTTTGTCGGAAAAGTCAAACAGTACCTTGTACGAAAACGACAAAAGATTCCTTTCATGTCTTTTACAAAAAAACTCACCAAAGGGTAAAATTGGATATAAACTATTGTAGAAGGATATAAATATTACATATTGAGGAAACATGGATGTGGATGATAAAATACACCCCAGTAATTACCAAAGTAAAAGCAATCTCGGATAAAAGTGAGATTGTGATATTTCCCTTACCTTAGGTCCGATTTGCTTTGTTCGTGTCCGAAGCTCCTGTATAATGGTTTAAATAATGTTATTGACTTATTCCAGAATCATACATATTGATATGAGATCATATATGGTCATATTATTATCTTCTTGTTAGTAATATTTCATTGTTACTTGTTACTCGGGTCTTTATAACTTTTTGTTCTTATGCGTGTTTTGTCGAATAAATCCTTATTCTTATCTTTAGGATATAGATAATTCATTTCCAGAATGGTATTAGTGTAGTATATTCCATATTCATTCATTCAATTCATTTATATAATCATTATGAAATGAAGATCATGTAGAACGAGTCGCATCACATCGTGGAGACGGTATTCCGTACGTACGCACGAGTGATGATTTCATTTTTCCGTAGGATGGATAGAAGGTGAATTAGGGTTGTTTCATATTTATAATAACATATCAGTATGTAAGTAATACTGATGTTAATACTTTATCATGAAACAACTAAAGAAGAAGAAGTTGAAGAAGAAAGAAATTGAAAAGATCAGTAATGGATATTACCTCTTCTTTGGAACGCCTCTTTGAATCCTCCACTTAAGGAACTAAGATTGGTCTTTGGAGAAGACCAGGACCTCTAGGATTATTCTAGGGAAGTGGAGAGGAGAAAATGGAAGGGGTTGTACGAGCTTGAGTGCTCAAATTGGTGTGAGGAGGAGGGGGAGGAGGTGTCCTTTTATAAGGGAGGAGAGGGGCACCTTAGGAATACCTCAAAATATTATTTTATTTTAAAGTCAAAATCGGTTTATAATGGTTCCAAAGGGTCTTATTTCTATGATAAGTGGGTATGGGTCGAAATCCTATCAACAAATAGGATTTAGACAAGTTTAGGTTATTATTTTAACCTTATCAATTAGATTTAACTCTAAGTTAAATAATTTAACTTTTACCGTGTCTTTTTGTTTTCTTTCACTATATGGTTAATACACTTACTATAACATGCCAAACGAACCCCAAATTGTTTATTATTAAAATATATATCCTTATCTAAGTCATTTGGCTGAACCTTAGATTTTTAGGAATAAAATAACAATTAATAATATAATATTTTATTTAAAAACTATTTTGTGTCAATTTTGACACTATTTGATATATGATTTTTTTGAAAGTCATAACAGAATTATATGTTCGAACCAAGTTGATTAAATCAACACTAATATATCATAGTAACCTAGAAAATTAGTGGAATTCATAAAATGTCTAAATTATATTTATTTTTGTGTTTATAACATCAATTATGTCAATATTTCATTAATAAGATAATTACTGCATCATCATTGTGTCATAAATAAATTAAATTATTTGATGTCTAAAAATTACAAATAAAATACCATAATGTAGTAAATCTTTTTAGCTTTCTAATGAATATTTAAAATCGAATTTATCTTATGTATAACCCCATATTAAAAATGATTTACTTATTAAACTTTGATTTTAACTATTTTAACCCTTCTTTAAATAAATTAATAATAAATGTCCTTATCTAATCCAAGTGGGCCTAAATGGTCATATTTTATTCCTAAGTTTGTTTTTGGTCGAATTACACTTGTACAATAGAATTAGGACATGTGTTAGGGTAATATTAATATCATATTTACCCTTAGTTACCCTATTTACTATTAACAGCGGTAAAAAAAAGTAAGAAGTTACTATTCACCAAAAATTATTTTCATCTCATTGAACCACATTTTACTTACTGACATCAACCGTGTCTCTCGGATTTTTGAAATTCCATTCACAGAAGCGGTAAAATTAAGTTTTATGAAAAATTCAGTTTTTTTAACTACCACTTAGTAGTTTCACTATTCATCAAAAATTGATGTTTTTCAGAACAGTGCCAAAATTTCATCCCAAGCTATATTTCATATTCTGAATTCAAAAATGAAGTCTATTTTACCAAATTCATTACATAAAAGTTGCATTAATTTTATAATTAAATCCCGCTGTTAAAACAAATAGCGTGTTTTTAAGAAACAATATCTATCAAAAGATTGACACTTGTTTATGTCTAGTTTAAATGTGAAATTACATCCAATGACCAACATTGTATTAAATTGTAAAAATATATTCTAAATATACTTTAAAACCACTCAAATTAATAATTTATCACTATTATTTATTTCGATTAAAAAAGTTGTTTTTAATTATAATTTAGTAATTTTCACTATTCATCAGAATATGAAAGTTATCCGAAAAGTACCAAAATTTCACCTTAGGCTAAATTCGATACTCCGAATCCAAAAATGAAGTCCATTTTAAAATTTCTAAAATTTAAAAAGTGGTTATTACTATTCATAACGGCTAGTTTTAATAATATTTTAATAGCATATCATTGTTTCGTGAAACTCAGTATTACGTACCACACACGCTATCGAGGAAGGTTGCGATTGCGTGTAATGCAAGGCAAGTCAAGGATGCGTGTTGTGCAAGATCCTTTTGGTGTAGCGTACAACACAAGACATTAGTGAAATAAAAAAGAATATTTTTCATAAAATCTCAGGCTGTTACATTCAAGGTGTATGGGTTGTTCACACCTTTCACAAACGGTCTCCAGAGGTTGGAACCTATTTTCTGTCTTGACTTCATTCTTCTCAAATTTCTTCAAGAAAACCTCCTCACTCTTCTTCCTTTTAGGAGATTGACTCCCCATCAATCTCTGCCTTTCATTAATTGTGGGGTGGTGGTAATAATGTTTATTGAACCAACACATATTCACTGTATTCCCGAATCCACCACAATACCAACAGTACCCATAGAAGAAGTACCTTCCTCTGAATCTTTTGTTCTGATACTTCTTTGTTTCTCTTTATTCAGCCCTACCAACTATTCTTTTGTTATCAAGATTGCTCTGCTGAAATTCTGCCTTCTCGGATTTTTCATGCTTTTCACCAGTGTTAGACTTAGGTTTCCTTGAAACTTTAGAGTTCTCAGTAATGCTGGTCTTAGCCTCATAAGTAACTTTCTCAGCTTTTTCCTTCACAACAACCACTTTGCTCTTCTGTTGAATTTTCTCAAAATGTTCTTGTTGAGAGCCTTCAACAACATCATTAGTTGAGTTTTGAAAACAAATATTTTATTATTCAACTTCTTAGAGCTTCTTTTGAATGAGTTCTAATTCTTCCTCTTTTTCCTTCAGTTCAACTCTCATGTGATCATTTTTATTTTTCTCATCTTCAAGAGAATTTTTCCTGTATTCAATCTATTTCTAATGTTCTTCTCTAACATTATCTTGATTTCATGATGATGAACATTCATCTTCCAACTTTTTTTTATGTTTCTCCAGCCTTCTGATCTTTCTTAAACATTCCTTCAGTTCTTCTTTCAGATGTATCTCAAGCTAACTTTCGTCTTCTTTCGAGCTGCTGCTTCCGAAATCATCATCATTAACTATTACAATGAAAGTATTCTCAACACCATGCTAAACTAATTTTCCACATTTATCATCACTTTCTTCATCTGCTTCATTTATGGATAAAAGGCCTTTTCTCTTGGATTAGAAGAACTTCTTTTCTCTCCTTGACTTTCCCTTAACACTCTACTTCTTACATAACTTTCTTGGTTTTCTTTGTTCTTCATCACTGTCTTCTTCATTATCCCTACGAGGACAGTTATCCGCAATGTGGCCAATGCCTCCACATTCAAAACACTTCAAGGGAATTTTTCCCTTGTATTTACTTATGCCTCTTTTAAATTTTTTTGAAAACAAGGATAAAATCTTGTTAATATTTTTACATACCTCGCTTTCAGAGTCAGTGTCACCACCATATTATTTAATAAAGATCTTCTAAGACTTTTACTTCATCATGGATTTGAAAGATAATTCTCTATTAACCTTTGTCTTGGTATTCATAGCCTCTTCCCTTCTCATCTCGTAAGTAATGAGTGTGCTATGAAAATCATCAAGAGAAAGAGTCTCTGAGTCTCTATCTTCTAATGAAGATACCTTCGCATCGAACTTATCAGGAAGAATCCTCAAGATCTTTTCCACCACAGTAGAGTATTTCAGCTCTTCTCTAAGAAATCTGATGGTACTAAAAATATCGTTTACTCTGGTGAAGAAAACCACAACAGATTCATGCTCTCCAATCTTCAAGTCTTCATACTTCAATCTCCAGATTTGGAGTTTTTCCTTCTTGACTTTTGTATTGCCTTCGTATATGTTTTTCAGTTTCTCCCATATACCTTTGGCTGTTGCCACTCCTTTTACTCTCAAGAATTAACTTTCATAAAGTGAAGAAAATATATCATTCTTGGCGCTTCCATCATTCTCAAGAAACTTCTTGTCAACAGGTGTAAGTGGAACATTGTCTTAAATGGGGGGGGGGGGGGAAACCAACAATTGCAGCTTCAAGAACTTTATAACTAATAGACATGAGATACAATATCATTCTATACTTCCAGATGTGATAGTTCTTCCCATCAAATATCAGAATTTCTTTACTGTTCACACAATTCAGATTCTCCATCAGTAAGGAAAAAAAGATAACCTCGCTCTGATACCACTTGTAATGACACATTTGGAGAAATGAACAACTGAGGGTGGGGGGGGGTGAATCAGTGGTACCCCTTTTTTCCCTTTTTAAGTTTTCTTAAAATTGAGAACAACCTTTGTCTCCTGTTAGTGATATAATTCCCTGCTGAGAAAACAAACAAGCACACATCCAAAGGAACACATCAATTTACAAGGTTCACTCTTCAATAAGAATAGCTACGTCCTTGGTATGGTTGGAAATAATCCAGCACCATAAAATCCACTAATAAAACAATCCTTGTATTACAACAAGTAGGATATACCCTTACACTCGTGAAGCACTGTGAAACAATCACTCCAGTGCATGTGCACCCTCTTAGCACAATAGGGCAATGTCTCTTTTCCTGTAACAACTTATGTTACCTGCACTTCCTTTAAAATACACAAGTGTAAGAAAGTTCAACATAAATCTTCACTTCCTTACCCCATAAGAAAGGCAAGGAATCCTTGGAATTGAGATAGATCAATTACAGTCTGAACTTCCCATTCCGAATCTCCACTCCGAATACTTCACTCTGAAATCTTTAATCCGAACTTTCTTCTTCACTCCGATTATTCAATTTGAGTCTTACTCAGTCTGAGAAACTCAATACGGTGACAGTCAGTACTGATTCCCCATTCCTAATCTCCACTATGAACTTTATTCTTCACTCTGATTCTTCAATCTGAGTCTTCCTCAGTTTGAGAAACTCAATACGGTGATATCCAGTACTGATTCCTCATTCTGAATCTTCACTACGAATTCTCCACTCTGAGTTATTCATTCAGAGAAACTCAATACGATGTCAACCAGTATCAAATTCTCATTACGATATAAACCACAATGAAAATCAGTCGGCCAAGCTCTTATTACTCTCTCTAGATTATCAGAGCTTCTATCTCTACTTTTTCATCACACCCTTACTTAGCACCTGGCTCTCTTTTGTAGGTGCTCCAAACTATGCTTAAGAGGGAAAAAAAATATTTCCCCCCTCACTTAAATTCACAGAAAACTTAATTTCTCCTGAAATCTCAGAGTAATTATGAATTTTTTCAATGCTTCTAGAGTCTTCTCGGATCTTCTTCCCCTTTACTTGATTTAAATATTTGGCCTTTTCTGGATCTGACTTTGTTACACAAGATTCTCGATATCACTTTCTCGGATCCATCCTTCTTGAGTCTTCAGCATCACTTTAATTCTCATCATGACTCTTCATCTCTTCTTCAGCATGACACCATTTCAAATCTCGGTATGACTCTTCATTACTTCTCAGTATGGATCTTCATTACTTCTCGTTATGGCTTCTCGTTATGACTTCACCAATACTTGGTATGACTATGCACTTCTGGCTACGAACTTCAGGTTGAGGAAGTCGACTCAGAACTTCTTCACTCCTAACATATGACTTAGCAAGTCGACTCCGAACATCTTGCAACGAACTTCTTCTTCCGTAAGTCGACTCCAAACTTCCTGCTATGAAATTATCGCTACAAACTTCTTCTTCAGCAATTCGACTCCAAACTTCTGGCAACGAACTGCTGACTCCAAAAGTTGACTCTGCACTAATGTTCAAGAAGTAGACTTCTCAAACTTTTTTCAGTAAGTAGACTCTGCACTTCTGACTTTGGAAGTCGACTCCACACTTCTGGTTCTCGTAACGGCTCTTCCAGATTCTCAGAATGGATTTTGGTTCTCAGAATCACTTCTTCAATTCTCGGAGTGACTCCTACACCCATCTTTTTTTTGTATCATGAGTACCTGCATATACTGATAATCTTAGAGATACAAAACAACAAATCTTCATCACAATTGGTGCCTTCACATTTCCTACAGACTCCTAATTTACAGACTCCGAATTCTTCGATCACCAGGTTCTCAGTTCTGATCTCCTCAATTTCTAGACTCCGAATGTTCAATATTCTCAGTTCCGAGTTCTTATAAATTCAAGGAATCTTTTCTTTATGAAAACTTCCTTAAGATCAACAAAAGATAATCCATACAAACCAACTCTTCCTTCATAATGGTCCTAACAGAATCCCATAAAGTGTTCCTTTAGCGTTACTTATGGGAACTTCCTTGTCTTCGTCAAACACCCTCGCAGTATCGAAGTCATCCTTGAGAAGACAAAATCCATATTCGACCTGTATCCACCTCACAACCTAACTGAGTGGAGGGGTCTCTATGAGAACTGGTACTACATCCAATGCTTCATTGTCAACCTTGTGGGAAAATTATTACCTCTGACCTGGTAAATTATGAAATGGGTCATGTATGACTGGGGTAATGATTGTCATAAAGCATTCTAAAATCTCATAAGATATCTCCAAAGCCCACCGGTGCAGGTGCTGCCAGTTGGGGGGAGACCACCCATTTTTTATGTAACCACCTTGGAATGGTTATTAGGTGCCTTCCTCGCGTAGGAGAATGATATCTGCAGCGAGATAAAGATCTATTACATAATCTAAACAATTATTGATTTTGAGAACTGATATTCAAGAATTGAACAGAAGTACCTATCCCTAATCATCGTTGTTCAGAAATTGAGGTACAACCTACAGCACCAAGAGTTCCACATAGTCTCCTATTACAACTCTATCAAATATATTATTAACTATCCCAGGCTAATTTTATGCCTATCATGATAGGAAGTAATCATATAATAAATTTACATATGGTACATGACGTTGAAGGCCATCAACAGTCAGATATTAACATACCTCTTGAAAGATAATCCCTCTAATGAAATGACCTCATTAGATTCCAAACTTTGGTATGAAGAAGCTTTCTCCATCGAAGAGGACCCCTAGTCATTGAAAATGTACTTCGATGGTGCATCCAGAAGCCCAGCAGGGAAAAGAATGGGGGATACAAATATCAATAAAGCGGGGTTAGGAGTTATATTTGTATCCCCAAAAAAGGTTTTCTGTCCTTACTCCTTACTTTCGGAAGGGTGTAAAAATAATGAAGCAGAATACCAAGACCTCCTTACAGGCATAGAGCGGGAACTTCATGCACAAACTAGACACCTAAAGATAAAAGGTGATTCAGAGCTAGTCATCATGCATGTCAATAGTGATTATGCCATTATGAAATAAGTATCATCCCCCTTGATGAACCATGTTTTAGAACTTATAGAAGAATTACCATCAGAACTGACATTAACCTATGTCCCCCAGTCAAAAAATGCTCAAGCCAATGCGTTGGAAAATGTAGCCACATCCCTCACTAATTCAGACCAGGATGAAATGGTTATTATAATTTCCCACCATGGGATGGTCTTTCCATTTTTTCAGAAAAATAGGGACGGATTTTTGAGATTGGACCTATTTCTGAGCCTTATGGTCACTCCATCGACTTAATGACTCCCATTGAATATTACCTCCGGATGGGGGGAACTCCCATCATATAGGGCTGGAAGAGAATAGATCTAGATACGGTCAGTCATATTTTTCTTGTAGAATGGTGTAAACCAATAAAAGGTTCTACAGAAATGAGGAATTAACGGAGCCCTTCTTAGGAGAATTGATAGAGAAGAGACCGTTGTCTTCATGAAATAAGTGCACACTAGAGCTTGTGGAGAACACCAATCGGAAACAAAGATCTCTTATCAAATTACAAGGCTTGGAAACTATTGTCGCACTATGAAACATGATTGTTCTATATTCTCCATGAAGTTCCATTCCTAGCATGTTCATGGGAATTTATCCACTGATCCCCAGAGCTACTTCACACATCTATGCACTCTTGGCCATTTTCCACCAAGGGGATGGATGTTGTGGGACCATATCACCCCACCATATACATACAATTCAAGTTCACTCTCACAGAAATGTACTTCTCTTCCAAATGGGATGAAGCCATGCCTCTTAATGAATTCGGTGAAAAAGGCATCATTTGATTTGTGAAGGCCAACATTATTAATAGATTTGGTGTCCCTCATAAAATACTGATGGAAAACAGAACTAACTTCTGCTATTCTGATTTGGAGATGTTATACTAGGAGTATGGAATCAAATCCAAATGTTCATCCCACTACCATGAAACAACCAACATTTAAATAGAGTATTTCAACAAGACTCTGTCTAACATACTTCAAAAGATCGTAGATAAAGATATGAAATTGGGTCCATACAAGGTCCTTCTTGTTTTATGGCCTTACCAGAACACAACCTGCACTGCCACCCTGGAAACCCCATACTCACTAGTATACATGGAAGAGGATGTTTTGCCTATTGAAATTCATGTTTTATCACTCTATGTGTATATTTTCGATCAAATTTCCATGGATGAGCAATCCAAGAGGTGGTTTGATGAGTTGGAGCAGCTAGATGATAAATGTCTACACACCTTCCACCATTTGGATGTCTACCAAAATTAGATCTCACAAGCCTTGAAAAAAAAGGATTGCCTTCGATCTTTCCTCGAATGAGAGATGGTGTTGGTCCTCAAAACCCTGATGATACTCGGGAGGAAACCCCCAATTCTTGAACCAAAGTGTTAGGGACAATATGTTATACATAGGGTATATTGCAATGGAGCATACACATTGATATCAATGGAAAGACAGATCATCACACCACCCTCAATTGTAATGTTGTTGAACAAGTACATTCTGTAACAGCAACATCCATTTACAGCCCAAAATCTATAACACTAAACTTTTAGTTTTCATCCTAAAAACATGATGTTAAACATTATAATATTATTCCCTGCAACACGAAAATAAACTTGGATGCTAATATCCCCACTACATGACCCTAAACTGCATAGCATAACATCCATGCTGGGATACATTAAACCGCATAGCATAAATCATCATAATCTAATGATGATAAACATCATGACCCCTTATAGAACAATGTATATCTTGATTCCCATTCATTAGTGGCATATGTAGAGACACCTCAATCCTTGATCTTTACCCAAATCTCTAAAAAATTTCCTCTATCATGTCGTCTTTCTCCCCATATTTACAAGGGAAACCCTTGTCACTCCTTTTTTCTCACATCGAGTATAACTGACGAGAGTATAGGATTTGTGGTGAGGATTCCCTTACATAAACAAACAATAGAGAAATATGGTAGAACTGACTTCCATTGTAGATGAAACCAAAATGCCCCTACTCTTATTCTTAAGCCAGATCGGTACATGGAACGTTTAAAACTACATATGTCTTGATTCCAACCCCTATAGTATTCATAGTGGCACCCAAATTAGGAATCCCAACCCAACCACCTACAAAACATTTCCCTCTCATGTCCAAACACATGGGCTGAACCTTTTTAGGGAACATTCAGTACTATGTATGGATATATTTTTCCCTTACAGGATATGTGGTGATGCCCAAATCTAGAATCATGGCCCAAGTAGTATTTTAAAAAAATTCCCCTTCCTCCATTAGTAGGTTAGACTTGTACAGGGAGTCCATGAAAGGTCTTAACCACATGACATGAAACTGCAAGATTTCGTAGGAGTTAGTTGTGCCAGATTCTCAATGTTATGAGATCCTGAACATGTTCCAAATTTCCTGCACAACAAATTTAATTATATTACAAAAATTTCCATTCTAAATTCTTACATTCGTAAGGAGCCAAAAGATCATACTTCCCCATACATACGAATCATATCTATGTGGAATCTCTAGTAGTTCCCAAATAATTAAGAAATTGATATATCTTACATTCCAAGAGATATCTTTCCAATTTGTCAAACTCCATACACGGAGAAGTATTGGGTCCCCATAAACATTCATGGACTTCAGATATGGAAGGCCAGTGTCATGCACACACCTCTGTTGGACTATCCACATCATAACCCAAAGTCTTTTCATATGTTTCCAACAAAACGGTCATCAACCAAATGCATATTTGTTCTCATGAGATTCTTCTTCTACCTCAGTATACCCAATGGCTTTCAAGCCCCATGTTATTCCTCCCGATCCAAGTGTCCCTTGGGGACTATATTTTACACCTTCTTTCATCACTCATGTCTAAGGAATGAGAGAATATCATGACCATGATTAAAAAAATTGTAGTAATGGTCTTTGTTATAGTATAATGTTCTCACTGAAAGACACTAAATTGCACATCAAAATATAATCGTTGCATCACTCTAAACACTCCAGCATAATGTCCTCACTGCATGACTCTAAACTTCACAACATAATCTTCTTGTTGGATGACTCTAAACTACACAACATAATTCTCTCATTGCATGAAATTAAACTACACATCATAATGTACTCATCGAACAACTCTAAACTAAAAATCCAGAATCATCCTTGTTGTACACTGTTAAACTGCATAGAATTATCTTAACCCTAAAGTGCTCCCTATTGTTGATTTTTCTATTCTTCAGTGGTGATATGAAATCCTCATAATCCATTGTTTCTCACACCGAGTATATCTCACATGAGCTTAGGGATCTCAGTGAGAGATCCACCATGGCATCATGGAAAATTAGTCCATGAATTTGGTCCTAGTAGTGTGACCCTAAAAGGCATGTCACGGTTCCCTTCCTAATAAGAAACCCCTCTTCTTGGCCATTCAATGTTAAACTAATGGGTTCCCCAAATATGGAATTAATGCCTCACCCTACCTATGAGCCTGATCTACATAGGGGATACCTGGTCCCACGAGTAAACCATATCCTATATGTTTCTAACATATCGGGATGCACTCCTGATATACCTTAAACTATGTGCTTTGAGTAATCCTGAATCCACATGATCCTTCATTCCCATTTGATATGGAAGGGCAGTGTCATTTGAACACCTTTGTTTTAATATGCACATCATTACCTAGTGGCTCTGCATATGTTTCCTAGAAAACATCTATAAATCAAAGTCAAATCTTTCACCAGGATATTCCTATACAATATTAGTATGACCAATGGATTCCATGCCCCATGAGATCCCTCCTGATTCAAGGTTCCTCAAAGTCATGGTTTAAAATCTCCATCCAACCCACACCCTATATATATCAGAAAATGGTGGTCTGATTCACCTCTGGTTTTTCATTAGGCTTCTATGAAATAAATATACCCCATCCATATGCATGGAGTTGATATTCATATAAGATATAAAAATCCCCCCACATATTTTCATGGTTCCCAAAGAAGATCAGGTAAAATTAATATCCTTTCCATGCCAAGGTGCACCCCTTTTCAAAGGTTATATTCCGTGTTTAGAAAGGTACCAATCTCCACAATCCATCATAGCAATTGGATATGGATGCTCAATGTCATCCATACACTTTTTTTACTATGCACATCAGGCCACAATGGCTCTACAAATGATTCCTACAAGATGACCGTCAATAAAAGGGGAATTCATCCTCTAGAGAGTCCTTTCTAGTTTCTATATGCTCAGATGACATTCGTGTCCCATCTCCCCCCTTGGATTTAGAAAACCCTTCTAAAAAACACCATATATATCCTTACCTTTTAAAATTCCCTGACATGAAAAAGATTTCTAATTGAACTGACCATTCATCGGCTCTACCTTACGCAAGTAAGAATCATGTGGGAACAATTTGATGTTCAAAGATGATATGAATGTCTATAATTCATTCAAACATCATCCCTCAGACAGAATACCGACCGTTTCTCCAAACATCAAAACAAATTAAAAGTGTTGTAAATCCTCCCATGCCATCAAATATGGAAGTCCAGTGTCATGTGGACACCTTTGTTTGACTATGCACATCATGACCTGGTGGATCTGCATATGGCGCCTACAAAATGACCATCAATCAAAGGAAAATTCTACCTCAAGAGAGTCCTATCCCACCTATGCATTTCTAAAATGGATCCCAAGCCTCATAAATTTCCAAAAATCAAAAAAATATGGTCAAGAAAAATCATTCTTTTACGTCTGAAAGTTATTCGCACATTCGAGACCGATGATTCCCAAACTGGGTCTCCAACCCCAAAATGTTTGGTCAAATATGTTTGACCTAAAACATCAGTAATAAATCTCATTGGCAGGATGATGAACCACCAACGAAAAAAACAAAATACTTTCTAGATTGAAAACCCGCAAATGGGAACCAAGGAAACAAATCGAGTATCCTCTTGTTAAATCTATACTATTTATGATTTTGAAAAAAAAGTGTCATGCTATCAAAAGAGACGTAATGCTTGTTGGGATGAAAACCTGCAATGGGTTGCCTAAGAAAAAGTAAAGTTATAACTGCTAAGCCTATATCAAGTGGGTTTAAGAAAAAATTAGGGTAACAATGGAAAAAGACACAACAGTTAATGATATTTTCCATAAAACCTCAACAATAGTTGAACTACACCCATTGAGCCCCATGGATTACGAAAACAATTAGATCCCTATTCGATTATTTCACTTCACTGGTTTTGAATCATAGTTTAAAATTAATACCATATTTAAACGATGTTTATATGATTGATTGTGATCAATAGACATGATAGGAAAAGGAAAAGAAGAAGAATTTAATGAAAAATTAGTTTCATTGAGTTCAATTCAAAATCGAGGAACATACCCAATTTGGAGTCTCTCCATAATATCAAAGGAAAATGGGTACACATCTTGATTTTTGGAATGGTACAATAAGTCCCAACTCGTCCTTTCCGGAAAAATGGAATGTGATTGTCATGGTAGTTTAGATTTTGTTCTAAAGAAGTTCTCTCATCTTCTTCAACCTTGACTGTTGGACGCACGTGTTCCATAACATCCTTAAGGTCCGGACCTTTCTTCTGGATAGATTCATAATTGGCACACTACAGGACAGTTGATCCTTCAACCTTGCTATGTGAGCCTTGAACCCTCACTAAACTCCCTTTTGGGTGATCACCAAATATTGAACCTTTTCCTCTTCATTAATTAGGTGATCAATTCCTCCAAAACATCTAAAAAGTTCATCCCCTGATGATGAGAAGAATTGAACATTGCTAGTTTATCCTCACTAGTAGCGAGGTCTTCCCATGATATGACTATCTGGTATATAAAGGGATGTAGATGTCGATAATAAAATCCATCGGAACCCATATTTCTGAATAAACACTAGAAGTTATAGTCTCATCAGTAAATCATGCTAGAGGTGTTTACAAGACAAGGTCACCTAACTGATGCCCAGCCTATTTTCGCACTACCCGGTCCCTCCCCGCAGCACCAGTTCCTTTATACTCTCCCACCGAAATTGGTCTATAGGAAAGAAGTGTCATTATGAGAGTGGGAAGGGACCTATGATTGGTTACCCAAGAAGGGGGGCTCTACTTAACCTCAAATGGTTCTACCGCAGGAGACAGACGCGGAGGACTAGCCGCAACATCTAGGGTATCTTGTGATACAATGCTGGGGATAGAACCATTAGGTTCATGGAAAGTATCCAAAGGTGAGGAGTAGGCTGAATCACTTCCCACTAAGAAAGGCCACACTGATGAAGCCCCTTCCTGACACATCTAGTGGAAGATCGAGCGTCTTATCACAACAGGGGCAAAAACATATTGCATAGCCATTGTGGCCGCAGCATGGATTGGAATAGAATACGTATCTATAATAATCATTATAGGAGAAGGAATATATGGAATGGTCATTGGGTTTAAGATGGGTTGGAGGATGGTTAGAGGCTTCCAGGCCTATTAAACTGGTCTTCTCAATAACTCATCAGGTTAACAACCCACCCACAATTGCGCATATTCCAGGAACATAAAAGTGGATATCATCATATTGAGGATGATATCCACTATATTGACACCTTCCATAATCATCAAAATCCATAATTGGAGAAGAATTATGGGATTAAATTCTCCCCTTAACTAAATAGTCGTAAGAAGGGCAGTTTGTTGAAGGAACTCAAATTGCTGGGTGAACTGGTAAGGGAGGAATGGCTCACAAATGGCCACTTGTTCTATGCGAGCAGTGAGTATCTCATACTAATGTCCAATAATGTATGACTGTTCCTATAAATTAACCCCCATGTCACCTCTTAATGGCCCATTAGGGGTAGGGTGCACTGAAAATGAGAAGTATGAAGCATCATTCAGTAGGCCAACTACTTCCCTAATGCCTAATATCCTAGGATGAATAATGGAAATGATGAGAAGGGTGTGTAGAAAGTCTGAGAGGGGAACCCTCACAGTGTGGAGATATTCATTGAAAGGGAAATGTTCTTCCATCCACCCATATAGTAATTGAAATCCTTCACTGAGACAATTTGGAGATCTAAATTCTTGTATCTGTCCTAACAACTCATAATGTCATGCAAGAGTAGGAGTGGCCAGATTAATTGGTGGACCCACTTCCAATACAACCACCTTCGTCAGAGTGAAGGCCCTAACACTTGTATATACATCACGGAATGGGAAAATCCATCCACTAAAAAACACGGAATTGAAAACATCTAATCTAAGCGTGGGTGTCACATCTAGTTAAAGATCATATCCCTAGGTGGTATATCGCCTCGCTTCGAGGTAGCACAATATAACCCTAGAATCTGCTGAGACTAGGTGGATGGATGAGTTTAACTACAGTTATCTCTTGGTTTAGCCCCATTCACCTATAGCAATGACCCTATCCCCGCCTTTAATTAGATAAGAGAGTGAGCTTGGGGGGAGGATCAATCATCCTTCTTCCATAACCAATAGGCTCCTAGAAAATGGGGACACATGGTCGGTATTATTCCTTGTAGTGGTTTCCGGATGAAACTAACCATACATATATCCAAGTATGGGGAGACCTCCAAGATGGTTGATGTACCATAGGCTTATTCACCCCCCCATGAGGCCAATGGAAGGTGTTGTTTCTTGAACACCAGTAGGTCAGCCACTGCGGAAGGATTTCACCTAGAGAGATGGATATAAACTGAGAAACCCAGGCCGCCTGATATAGGTTCACCACCTCCAATAGGTAAAGGGACTCTAAAGAGGTTTGATGTAACAAGATGTCCAGGCCCATTCATCAAATAATCATCCCTCGGCCTACAGGTCCCATTTGGTGCTCCACCCACCATTTGGGTTTTCTAAGGAAATGTTCATAATAGACAGGTACGATTAGGTTACTAGTCACGAGGCAGTGTGGAACCACCTAGGATCACCCAAGGTCCACATTGATCATTCTTATATGAACATATTTTCTATAATCAGAGTTGATATGTCTTCTCCTATTGGGGGAATATTGTCCCAATCATTACCTTGTTATGCTTCTAGGAGAATGAAATGAGTATTATTGTCAGTCGATGGTAGAGGAACATTATCAGAATGACCAAATATATAAAGTGAAAACTACACAGACAATGATTAATCTAGGAGATCTAGTGTGAGGAGATTTTTTAAGAAGATATCATGAGGAAAAATGTAGGATTGAATAGAAACCTCACTATCCCCCACCGTGGTTTCCCTCTTCTTCATCGATTTTGTCAAAGCCTATGAAAGATCTCTTTCAGCCTGCATAAAAAGATCAAAAATACCACAAAAAAGTAAGCCCAATGGCCACAAAAAATGGATAAAGGAGGTGTCTATATGGGGCTTCATGTACTACTCCCCGAAATGGTATGCGGTATCCATTTCCCACCTGTTGCGTGATACATGGATGAAATTCATGCATGCTACATGATACTAAAATATAATCCCCACATACTAATCTCAAACGCAAAAGTATTATAGCCCATATAGCCATGGTATGTGAAAGTTCCGCAAGGTGCTGGCCCACAGAGCATTGGCCAGCAAATAGAAGAGTTCCTTGAAAGACGAACATGCAATCCAAGGCCTCGCCAGGTCTGTATTAAAAGTGTTTGTTAAAAAGTTTATGTTTGGATTATTAAGGCTTAAATCTCAGTTCCCCAGTTCATATTTGGTGTGTGGGACACGCAAACCATGTATCATTATCCTATACGGAGGCCCTAATTTTATTTTTTTAATTGCATGACATAGTTCGAGAAACCGAAAATTTGGTTCACAGGAAGAAGTGATTGTGGAAATTTCATTTCATGGAACATACAAAGTAGTTCGTGAATACTGATTTTTCAAAAGGGACGATACACGGATGCTGAGAAGCCTGATGGAGAATCAGGAGTACTTTTTTCTGGAAGAAATAGGAAAAGGAAAATAACATGGGCCCCAATATATAGGTGTCTTCCACTCATACTGAAACTCTATATTATATCCATGAACCACTTCAGTTCTGGACCGCTTCTACATCGAAATGGAATCCACATCATTCTGAACAGACCCCATTCCAATGGGATGCATTTGTAGGGTTCTAAAATCCTCTCAAAGGTAAGAACATACTCCCACAATCACTTTTAATAAGGAAAAAACATTCATACAATTCTAGTAAATTGAATGGACTCAAATTTAGTTTCAAACATCTGATGAAACTTGAAGGAATTGAATTTACCAATGAGTTTTATGTGACCCATGTACCATCACCGGGAAGGGTTCATAGACCACAAGAACTTAGAACCACTGGTACGCAGAATGACCCATGAGGCGTTGTCCCGCAAAGAGATGGCTAGTGAACCCAAGCGCCCATGAACCACATCCCTAATAGAATCAAGCATATGATGGCCATTCGCAAACCATCTCGGGAACTTATCATTTCATAGAGGAAGAAAACTGGTAGGGATCTGCGAACCATCACTCACGAGCCACAGGTTCCAAAAACCCCGATTGACCAAGTCTTTCACAGATGAAGTGATCTATTCAAGGTCATCTGCAAATGGTTCCCTAGTCCCTTAAATTTTATTGCTCTAATGCTCTATAAAAGGAGAACATAAGTAATTGAGAGAGGGTAGACGAATAAAGAACGAAGCAGACCCTAGAGGTACGAAGAAATAATTAAAAGAGGATTATAACTACAGCCTCAAATCATCGATGAAGTCCAAATTGAAAACCACATTTCTGTAGGTATAACCAGTCATGAACCCTAAATCGAAGGAACTTAATAATAATGGGGGAACTAGAAACCTAATTGGGTAAATTTTGAAATTCATATTCCTCGAAAATTAACTCCTCGTGAGCGATAGTCTCCAGTACCCGCCTTCAATTTGGTGCTCTGCGTAGTGTATCGTTGTAAGGATTTGACCCAGCACCGTGTACTGCATCAGTATGTGGATGGAACCCAAAGCGGCATGGTAGACTGCATGGGTGGACTGTGGTCTACACCCGAGCCTGCATACCAATTTGGTAAGCGGAAAGACCCTCTACCTGCATACCACTATGGTATGCAGATCACCCCCCATCCCGCATAAGAAAACAGTATGTTGAATGGGGAATCTTTGGGGGTTTCTCTCTATGGATCTAGTCTCTCCACTCCATTACCATCTAGTCCTCCATAGAAGCACCGTGAACCAAACCCTTGGAATCAGGCCAAAGCCTCCTCCAAACCCATTGGACCTGTATGATCAGATCATCAAGTGAATCAGCGCACCCCTTTGAGTCTACATACACATGCTAAGAGGAGTCAGAAAGGAACTCCACATAGCTGTTTGGACTCTAGTGATGTATGTAAGTCCACATTCCCATGGTAACCCAGAGTCCAAACATGGGACGCTAATATAAACCTCCCAATTCTAGGGATTAAGGGTTATTACGTTCTTTTTCATTCAATGAGGAATTGTGATCAGTTAATGAAATCATGTTCACTTCTCATATTGATGAGAGGTTGCATTCATCCCCTTTCCCAGAATGTGTTCTAGGGCACACCCATTAGGGTAATTCCCCTATCTTCTAAGGGTCGAGATGCATGAAATCCCATGTCATCACACATTACAGGGTTCATTGCCTAACACCCTCTTACATGGTCACCCCGACCTCTTCTCTCTTAGGTTCTCCCTCTCCCATCACCGAGAGAAGAGGTGTGTGGATGGTTGGATCTCTCACATCATTTTATTTCTACCAATGATTATGACTCGTGTGGGCTTAGAGACATGCGATGATCCCAAATTCCACACAATCAACCCTTCACGAACATTTAGAACTCTGATTTCAAGTCAAACTAGGATACGTAGGATACTTTTTTGAAGGCCCGAGATCAAAATTATTCCCCTCCAAAAGGGTTCACCCAATCATCTACCCTTAAATGGGAACCTCCCATGCATAAGCCCCATGTTTACCGAACCACGTAGGATTTTATTCCTCTCCTAAGGATATGTAGGAAGCACATCATATGGGTTTGATAACAACATAAAGTCACATTTCATCCCCTCAGTATGAAAATATACTCTATAGCGCCTTATTTAATGGATTAAGTTAAAATTTCCTCTGTAGCATCAAATTCATGTATGACTATGATGATCCTGAAAAGTAGAAGTATCCCGTGAACACACTCTTAGATAATGAAAAAAGTATTCAAAAACCTATGAACCTGACTTAAATATATAAGAGAGTCCCATAATAGGCAACAATACCCCCTGGAAAAAGGTTGTAGTGAGACCGACCTCCCATACTCATGAAAAATGGAGTCCTTAAGTGTCGTTGGCCAAATCATCTTCCAATGAACACCTTCCATTGGAATGCAGGTTTGTAAATCATGGATCAAATGGTTTTTGGGTGTTTTAGGTTCTATAAATAAACCAATTGGGGACCATCTAAGGAAGTTATATCCAAAAAGGATAGATTGAACAAATACTTGACCCCATGCAATCACCCATTCATACCATTTGATAATGGAACCTCCGTCGCAATACGAAAGAGATAAACTTACAAGTCACCGTGAGATCAATCCAGTCATTATTTAATGGATGATGATGTGGATCGGTTTGAAACAAAGATGGATACATGAATGTTTCTATAATAATAGAAAAATTCTTTTTTCTCGTCAGATCATTTTTCATTTTTCCTAAACATGTACCCACCTCACCTCAGGCCAAAATATTTATCCTTATCTAGAATGTATTACAATGATATAGTCATCATTAGGTCACATTACACTTTAACAATAATTTAAGGAAAAAATTTAGTACGTTGTATGTACTACTAAATATGATAATTAAAATTTTAAATTCATTAATGTCCCACTCTTTGGTCAAAACAAAATATCCCCAACCACTAGTTTCAAAATATTATATCGCATAGATATTTTAGTGGTGAGGATCAAAATTCCTCTTCTCATAACCTGCACATAGGACTAAAAAGTTATTTGAATGGTTTTAGGGAGATATAACTCAGTAAAAGTTTTAATTCATAGTTCCATATTCAATTCAGTGGACTCCTTTATCCTAAAATCCAAAATAATGATTTACTCATCCCTTATCTCTTAGTTACACATAGTCCTACCTGAGTAGTTGACCATTGATATGAAAAGTTATAAGGAAACCTAAAATTAAAGCTAAAGTTATCTAATAATTGAAAGCATCTCGACTTGGGCTGAACAATCACATTGAACTATTTATTAATCTTTAACTTATGGTTTGAAATGATATACTAACTTAATATATAATTTTAGGGATTTTTATCACGATTCATAAATATTAAATTGTTTATTTATTGAATTCTTCATAATGTTAAGTTTATTTACAAAAGTGATTAACAATGTCATGATCACATTATGCATAATCAAATTATTTAATTATGTCCTCCATGCTTTGCTAATTCATTAATTTTTTGTCCCTAATAAAATTAATGACTAATAATGATACTGATATAAGAAAATAAATAAATTGGAATGATCATAATCTTTTTCTAATAGATGGTTTATCTAGGACATGATAAACTAACTCTATCCATATAGGAATAACTCCTTGAAATTTGACATGCTCAAGCTACAACATCCCACCTCTGATCTGGTGAACATCCTAAGTTGGGTTTTCCTCAATTTAAACAACCTACACTCTCATAGGATCTTCATACATAACAAAATATTTACTCACACAAAGGTTATTGGAACCCAAGGATTGGTTTATGGGGTTTATATAAAAGAAACTATGGACAATTAGATCCTAATGTAAAGATAGGATTTCATGATTCGTAGAACATCAATTTTATTTAATTATAATAAAATAAATGTAGATAAATAAAATACATAGATCTTATCTAAGATCCTAATAACCCACCCACAAGGATCAAATATACATTTTCAATCTAGCTTTCAATTACTTCAATTAATTATTTAATTTATGCATTACTAATGAATTCATCAAATTAATTATTTTGTTAATTAATTGATTCAATTTTTTATTAATTCCATCCAAAATATCCTTAAATTTTCATCG
The DNA here is from genome assembly GCA_963277665.1 of Viscum album. Taxonomy (NCBI): domain Eukaryota; kingdom Viridiplantae; phylum Streptophyta; class Magnoliopsida; order Santalales; family Viscaceae; genus Viscum; species Viscum album. The sequence goes on from OY728139.1 coordinate 798,865,043, forward strand.
TCCATAATTGTAAACACATTAATTTATTTATTTTATTTAAAATTAACAATGTATACAATCTCTTTGGAACAATGAAATGTACCTTTTCAAACTACTTATCATAGTCATTGTATGGTTTATTCACATGGCATCTAACGTAAATTTTGTGTCCTGTAATTACAAGAATTAATATTTCAAAAAATAACACAATATCAAATATAAATTATTTTTAATGTGACATTATTAATTCACACATAATGCATAATAATTAAAGACTATTCTCTACTTGCAGTTAAGAATATAACAGATAAATAAATTTAATATATAATTAAAACTCCAATCATATGGAGTGTAATTTCAAATAAATGAAACACAAAAAGCCTCTAAATAATTTTAATTATATCATTAATTTTTATGAATATGTTAAATTAATTAAACGATTTAAAACATCTTACATGGTCTTTAATGGGGCTACATGATCGGTAACCACTTCTTACCATGTTTGTGACATATGCCTATTGGACTTGGTGTCTTTTCTGGTCATGGTCATGTATAAGGTACACGATGTGTAAGCTAGATACACATCATGTGACCTCCAAGTTTCATGGTTTTTCAGTCCCCATGTCATGTAGTTACTACCCATCATAGATCGGATCCCCATGTTTTCCATAGTGAAAACCCATGGACTACATGATATTCAAGAAATTTACTTGATATATATTATAATAGAACTACATGATAGATAAGATTTGGAAACACATTGTGTGCCTTTAATTCACTCCATGTGTGGTTAATGTACAAAGACCGACTTTTAATGTTAGCCATACTAGTGCATTAAACACTGGAAGAAAATGTGTACATTCAGGTTACACATCGTATACTCTTGTGTAATCTAGAAAGGACCCCTGAGAATTTTGGATTAATTCTGGAGATTTTTAATATGTTAACATAAAATTTTCTTGGTTATATGAGTGAGTAAAAATAATGAATTAGAAGAAACTGATATTCTAATTTAAAGATTGAATAATCTAGAAACAAAACTAACAACAAAATCATATTGTCAATAAGTGATTAATAAATAATTATAATTAAATTATGTCCTCACTCTAACACCACGTGATGGTTATATCTACAAAATAAGTACATATTGGGCATATAAAACTATCCTTTTTTCATTATCAATTATTAATATGATATGTACATGAAGAAAAATTTAATGACCAAAGAAATTAAATCAAAAATGAATTAACATGTTAACACTGGGACCAAAAGGTTAGGGAAACACATATAATTTAAAATTATATTTTCGATAGATTTAGAATCAATTTTTCTCATTATTCTTATTTAATTGATGATTTGGTTATCTTCTCTCTTCTTATCATCATTGTATCTCTAGATCCGGGGGAATAATCCCTCTAGGGGTGATCTAAAAGTGCTCTATAATCTCATGAAATAATCATTGAATTCTCGGGAACAAGTACGATCGATTATGATCACATGAACAATTTATTATTGATAATATAAAGAATCACTTCATGGATGAAGTATTCTTAAGGTTCTCAAGAAGGAACGAGTGGTTTTAAGAGGATTAAAATTATTCTTCTTGAGCGTGTTCTTGAGATGACACTCTGTAGGTCTTGAGATAATACTCTGTAGGTTATTTTTTCACAAGTGTGTATATTTTTAAATTGATGTATTTGGTTTTTTATAATGTTGTTATATTGTTGGTAATTTAACATAGTCCCTTATCAATTAACATAATTTGAAAATTTTATGAAATTGAGATTTTTTTTAATTAATTATGTGTGAGTATTTTTTTGGTATCTTGGTGTACATATCACTAAATAATTTGGCACACTTTCCCTTAAATTTTTTAAATTTTTTTATAATATATAAATACAAATATAAATTTACATATTTTTTTATAATTATATAAATACATTTATAAATATGTTTATTAATTTAAATATAATTATATAATTATAATTATAAATATATTTATATATGTGCATAAATATAAATATATTTTAAGGATTATATTTATATTTATATAATTTAAACAATGAAAGAATAATATAAACATAAAATCATATAAATAAATTTACAAATATATTTATAAAAATATTATATATATACAATTTTAATTATATTAATTAAATTATATTTATTATTTAAAAATTATAGAAATATATTTAAAATTAAATAAATATATTTATGTTTATGTTTATAATTATATAATAACTCTAATTTCATAATTATTATAATTATTATATATATAATTTCATGATTTATATAATTGAATATTTTTTAACAAGCATGGATAAATCTCATTTATTAAGAAACAAAAACTCATAGAGAAGGGATGGGTTGCACAAACACTTACACACATCCGTGATGCAAAGAAACATCAAAGGTAGAAAAAACAACATAGAAAAAAATGATCAATGCAATGTGTAAAATCGATCCATGGGAAAGAATATGGGTTCTTGTTAAGTTGAGTAGGTTAGACTACACGAGAGAGGAAGTCCATGCTATGAAAAGAGACCCATCCACCACAGCCATAAGGATGTTGACCCTTCCACAATGACTTAATTCACTGCCATGTTTCACATCTACTATCAAATGTTCATCCATAGAAGCATCTTTCATGTCATCCACATCAGATGCATCAACACATCTTTTTATACCATCTTAACTTCCATAAAAGTATAATTTTAAAGGAATTTTTTTATAAACAATAAATCTAAACTGAATATACATCAGTCTTGATGATTATGAAATAGCAGGACAAATCGGTTCATCATAAACCACTACTAAGTCCTTAGAACCTTTACCTGGTAGCCCAAGTAGAAAAGTAGCTGTCTTAATAATATTATCATCCATAAAGGTTTCTTTCTAATTAAACTGAGGATCATCTATATGGATAGGGACTCCCACATCAAGCCTCTTTATTTCCATTGAATGAACATTCTCTCGTACTGCACATGAACCAGTTATAGTATATTCATTTATTGATTAGGACACCGTTAAAACTTGAATGTCACAGGAAATGGGGGAACATAATTTCTAGGAGATATAGAAATAGTGAAAGAATAAACCATCAAAATCCTTTGAGAATTACTTGCGCCTTTATAGGTTCATGAGTTCAATTATGAAAAATTAATATCCTTATCAATATAAAAATTCAATGAGTTATTTGAATCCATCTTCATAGAAGTATATTTAGAAATTTACATATCACCGGGTGAGAATCCACTTTCAAATAACTAGTATTGCTTCATGATTTGTATTCTTAAACCGGTTATGAAACTTCATAGATAATTAAGAATGATTCTTATTAGTTTTCCACAACAGTATTCTTAGAAAGAATACTTTCATGCTCGGAACACTGGAAATGAAGCCAAACATATCTATAGAAATCTTGGATGATGTAGCAGAAGAAATATTTATTTTTACCAATTTTAATATATAAAGACAGTAATATATCCTCCATCCATAATTTGAAATGGGCGTCCTGTTTTTTCTTCAATCTCATAGTCATTCTATCCATCTATATCATCACATGGCATAACCCAAATTTCTTTAATGTGAGAAGTATCCTTTTAAAACACTAGGTGAACACATTACCTAATAGAAATATTCAAATAGGAATTCTTATACTTCTTATTCTCACAATAATGGATTTTATGACTTTGTGAGGTAGGATTCATATTAGTTTTAAGGAAATAAATATCCTGAATTTCAATCTACATGCCCCTATCATCATAAGCAATAGTAAATGATGGTCAAGAAATTGTAAAGGGAATATCCCTAGAGGGATAAGATGAGAATATATATTTTCTTTGATCCTTATGAAAAGTGTATTATGCTAATTATTTTTTTGAATCATATTCCATTAATTTATTTCATTTTTTAATTCTTCTAAAGTCCTTTGATAGAAAAACACTCATATTATAGACACTATAAATTATATTCCTATGAGAAATGTCTTTAGAATGGCCAATCGTATTACAATCCCTGCAAGGTGGTTTCTGATAATCTAGATGAAAATGAATACCATCAGTGGGGTGTAAATAATTACATTCTCAATGAGTTTGGTACTACGATCCACCTCTGCTAAAATTATTAAAAATGAATAAATTTGACCTACTCATTCTCTCAGTCTAATCTGTTTGGAAATCAAATTATTATAGAATTATCATGATGAATTTTTAGATGATGTATGATTTTGTTATTCCCATGAATCCTCATCCATACAAGAGAAAAATCATTCCTAAAATTTAAAAAATTAAATTCCAAACTCTATTAATGAAAGAAGAGTGTAACATGCTTCAGAACTAGAAACCTGGACCCCCATGCATGTTTCCTGGGGAACTATAGTAGGCTCAAGCCCTACCAAAACCAAACACTATTCATATGATTAACATGGGAATTCACTACCATTTCTTAATTAGGGAACATATTTTGTGATGAGGGCTTGGTCGGGCCCCCTATCAAGGGTCAAGTGATATACTACACCTATTTTTCCAATGTGGTGTTAGTTAAGTGGTACACCTTGTTGGTAGAAACTCACCACCCATGAGAATTTGTGTAGTATTGAGTCCCATCAAACATGGATACAGTTCATATTATGACCAAAGTTATTCAAGCCCATTTCCTAGATAGGGAATGTGCATCTTTCTCATGGAATTTCCAAGCCCCCTATGGGAGTCGAGCATTAATCTACCCATGTTTAAGGTACATGCATCCATTAGAGCGATCCATCAATATGAACTTCATTCAAGAATTTCGTGGGTGAATTCATGGTAACATTTGTTTCTAGAACTCATTTTTAGGCATAATTTTCTAGTCTTTATCTCCAATGTGAAATTGTCCATGGTTTTAAATAATGTTTGAGGGAGGAAACTACATCTTATGATGGTGTGAGAGGTTAGAAGACATGGTTGATGCATGTGATTCTTATGAGTGTAGTGGACATAACCAATGATGGTAGAGCAGGGTGAAAGTGAAGCTATATGGTGCGGATAAAAAAGGCATACGAGCTTGTTTTGTTGGGGAGGTATGTATATTTCGGGACTAAAATAACCATATATTAGCATTGATCCATTGGGCCTCTAGTCCTTTTTAAAATATAATAAATAGGTCTCATGTGTGTTTGTCGATGCTTAGTTTGAAGGATGAGGCCTAGCCCATTGCGTTCTATTGGTGTGATTCTTTTTTGCATGATTTCTTATATCTTCCCTACCTATGATAAATTATATATATAATTATAAATTTATTTATAAGTATAAAAATATTTCTATTTTATATTTATATAAATATATAAATATAACTATAATTATATTATTATATTTACATTTATAATATATAAGATTTATTACTCGCTGAGGGATGTGGTAGATGAATCATCGCTATCAATGTATTTCCCTAAATAAGGTTGAATTTATTAATTTCATCAATTAATTAAAATTTTTGGTAAATGAATATGATTTTAAAATCAATATAGAATTATATATTTTAAACCAATATTTAATTTATTCTATCATTAGGTTTTTTTTTGTATAAATTTGGTAACACTAAAATAAATCAATGTTGTAACCCCTTGGTACCAAATCCTTTCATATGAACCTCATAACTACTCTATATGTGCCTCTATGGTGTACATGTTTCATGTTTGCGTTCCTGCTCATGTTGTGCCTCTTCCAATACAGAGCAGATATATAGTTTTTGTGTTGATGTTTTTTTGTATTTCTATGCTTATCTTGGTAAATCAAAATATGTCGTTATAGATGAATCCCCATAAATTTGAGTTGAGTAAATCAAAAATTCATATGTGGAGAAATATTTGTATGAATATATTGGTGCGAATGGATCATGTGAATATTTCATAAATGTGACATCAAACAAGTCAATGTTGGAGAAAGTGTCGTGTGAGGTCTACAAAAGTTCAGTTCTCAGAGCTAGGTCTCACACTGTTGTAGGTCAAAAGTCATTGAATACCATATGTATATAAAATGGAGATGGAATATCAAATCTATAATTAAACATATATGTTATAAGAATATCTTCCACTGTGCAATATCCTCTATAGGCTATGTGGGATCCTATCTCAATAGTGAATGAGCATTTGCAGGATCCTATCACAGGAGTCATTCTTTGTCCTCATCTATATGATCAATTATTCCCTTATCCCCATCCTTTGGTTGGTGGTGAAAGTGGTTGTGCTTCATCCTCCATGGTCACAAAATACACATCATCATTCCGAGTTGCCTCAATTCGAACATGTGGACCAGGATATAACAGTGGATCTTAATTAAAGGAATTCATGTATTAAATAGAGAGTTTCTCTTAGAGCCATGAGATCTATGTGAGATACATCTATCCTGATTAGCCCCTCCTCCCAAGGATCAGTTACCTATAAAATATGTTGTAGTTCATCAAACTAAAAATCAAATAACATTAAAATTAATATCCAATACGACTTGAAAACATAAAAAAAAATTTAATAGACATACCAACTATTTAACAGTTATCCCATGACATATAAGGTGCATGACAATGTTTAAATGGTTCCAATATAATGAATATGCCAAATAAACTAAGTAGATACATGTTTCATGATATCTCTACAAAAATATATTGTATTTGAAACCCATGTAACATCACTCAATGTAACCTGAATGATAATACAATAAATCATCCATCTATATACCTATAAGCATAATATAATGTCATGCATAATCATTCCATAGTGAAATTTGAATATGTTTCATTTAGTAAAACATTTATAAGAATCATAATTTTTCGTTTGACTCAATGATGCAGATGTGTATGAGTTGATCTACAACACCCTAATCTCTAAACATAGTTGTGCAGTATGGTGGAAGCGATGTGTATAAAAATCGAGTAGACAATGTCTATGAAATCGAAAATAGAAACTCACAAAAGAAATCATTAGTTAGTACAAAAATTTACTATCATGGAATTATCATTTAAAATTAATAAATAATAATAATTTTTCTGTAATCAAATTTAAATTTTGAATTATATCAATGGGATGTATAGTGCCAAAAATCAATCATACGTTATACACATTGTGCATCGGTGTATGTACATAATATTGATATTATCTTCACCTTATTAAAAAACGTTTTTAGGACATGTATATAAATTAAATTAATTAATTTACAAAACAAATCAAATTAATTATGTAAACATACCAACATACCTAGGGAACGTTCAATAAATAGTGTTGTGGAATAGGTGAAATAACTATAGGAGAAATGCATGGAAAATGATCCCATCCCCATATCTATAGAAAATCCTTGAATCCTCTAATCTGATCTACCAATACTCAACAAGATATGTATAAAAATCTATATAAATGTGCTAGTTTAGTAGATCCCCAATTTTATCTACCATCATTGTCTAGATCCTCATGTAATTGTAGGTATATCACGTATACCAATGTGGTTATGTAGTATACGCACAACATGCATCTGATTAACTGCATATATACAAATGTTTATGTCTAGAAACCATGACCTCATCATCAAAATCATGAATTATTGAAAAATTCTTATCAAGTTATTAGATGAATAATTTGGATCCTTAGAGAACATGTGGTATGCCCCAAATAACAAATCTAAGTAGGTGATTTATAACCTTACACAAGTCACTAATAGTCTCACCCATTACATCTTGTCTATGGATGGGTAAACCGAGCATGTAGGCTATGTAGTCTAAACTATTACTCATCTACCCATCAAGAAGAAGAAATTTGTGCATATATGGTTTCTATATCTTAACCAACACATCAAATGATGGTCAATAGTCATTAATTTGTACATAGAAACCTCATAAAAGAGAGAACGTAAGAGGTATAAAACTATGTCTGATGTTGGTGCATCATTCTGATGTGATATTCTCTTTAGATGGAAATATGTACAACATGTCATCACACTAGAATATCAAAGTAACGCTTCTCTAATTAAGTGACAAACACATGAACACAACAATCAGTAGTAGGATTATGGAATATAGTGTCCTCAAATCTCTACTCCACATGTTCAAATGAACATACACACAATGTCATTGAATCCTATAGTATCCTTTTAGTCTCACATTATAAATGGTCACCATATTGTATCCCTCAATTCATACCATCTCTATCATACTTTCCTCAGCCCGAAAAAAAAACTGTACAATGTGATAGAATTTCCCTTGCACCGAACATAAATTTTGAATTTTAAACAATATATTAATATGAAAGTATAATTTTAAAATTTATAATTAACATAAAATATAATATTCAAAGTTAACTATGATGGTTTTAGAACAAACTACCTTTAAAATCCACTAATTCATTATTTTTTTTCAGTCATCATATGTTTATATCTCCTCCCATCATCATATATAGACATCCGTTTATTTATTGGAATATGAATAATGAAATCATAATCTTCCAAATTAACCCTATGAATACAATAAAAACACCACTAAATACCTTATTTATAAGTCTCGTATTATAAAAAACAATAAAAATCAAAAAACATATCATAATTACTAATATAATGATTTTTACAACTAAAAAGGATACTCAAACCATGTTTTGTGATTGCATTATTTATGGACCCATCCTAATTAAGGTTATAGGAAAAGGTAAGTATGATATGGGTCGGTGACAACATCTTTTTCATGATCTATGAGTAATCTCATATTTTACACAACAATGAAACTTGTGATCGATAGAATTAAATGAGAGAATATAGACAAAGTATAAAGCACTAGAACCAATCACAAGATCATTAAAAATTACTTATAATTAACTTGAGAAATTAACGAACTACATTGGGAGAATTATTTTTTTGATGTATTCAAAAAAAAATCTACATCCTTCCATCATTGTGTTTATATTAATCAAGGAAATTTTCCCACTAGTGATGATCCACATGTGTTCCATGAATCTATGAATGTCTTTGCAGGAATCTCTAGGTTCTAGCACTACAGATACTATCTCTTGTGTCACATCCCATTGATCATCTCAATAATTTCAATGAAAGGATTACTATTGGCCTTTCTTGACATGAGAGTGGACTTTGGAGAAACATCTTTGTCCCTGCATGTGAGAATTATTAGAGAAGGGATCCATCTAGAGCTTCGATCGTATTCTTCGAATTCATTATGCACATCAAAATAAATGAATTAGATCTATTAAAAAATATTGTTATTGTGTTAAAATATCAAAAGGGTTAAAAATGAATTACTTCTCAAGTTCCTTTAATATTTAGTTAATCCATACAAAACTCCTAGTCAATAAAAATAATAATACTGTTACTTCAGGGCATGTGGAAAACTCACGAATGAAATTTAAATATGTTTTATTCAAAAAATATTCAATATATATAACTTATCATGTGGCCTATAAAAACGGTCCACCATTCCTACTTAAAACTTATCAGTCCTTGAATGATGATTATTTATTAAATAAATAAATATCACTTCCTTATTCTGCAATAAATAAAAAATTATTATATTTACTAAATATAAAATAAATATATGTGAAATATTCGTTTCACATTTTATTCTGCTAAATAACCAGTGAAGGAATATAAGTAATCAAGTAAACATGAATAATTATTAAACCACGTGTAGGAATAATATTTATTAATCTGATAAAACACTAAAAAAATATTGTATTATTTAACTAAGAATGTTGATACACTTAGTGTGTTAACTTCCATGCCACTTTCTCATTGGCTTTAGAGGAAGAAACCTCAAGTATAAGGTTAGCATCTAGAAAAACTCCAAGGCCAAAATATTGAAAGAAATTAATTCATTAATGGCATAATACCTCATATGGATTCTAATTGGGTAATATAATCCCTTTATAATGATATATCTAATCATGGAGGTACAATGCTAGTGTCATCAACCAATGTGCTCAATGTATCTTTATTTGAATTTATAGAAATGAAACATGACCATATAAAATTGTGTCTATGGATTTGTTTAGGATATATCATTTTCATCAAAGGGAATGAGATATCAACATGAATTATAGAACCGAAGGGATAAATCCTTTCCCGCTTTATTCATCAATGAAATATTACTTGAGATGCACCCAATGCATCTTACCTCACAACAAACATATGTTTTCATAGCTTTTGTGAAAACATCAAAGAATGAAACTTATAATAATAATTAATATAATTTTAATCTCTATGAAACAATACATATTTCCTATAATAATAACATCCAATGATACATATAAATGTGGATTTCTTACTGGTGGGTCTCATTCCCATAATATCCTACACTGGAAATTACCAAGGGCGTACTCCATGAGAAGATACCTCAAAGTACTATAATCCTCCACTACTGATAGTTTGTATAATTTTTGTACATAATATTATTTCATCTAGATATAGAAGACATATTTAATAATAATTTCATTGAACTTCTAGGTTCTCTACATTGGGGGGGGGGTACTATTATGGCCTTTTATTGGGATACCTACTCTTAGGATATTATCACATATAACATTACACAGAAAAAAAATCATGATGTGAGAAATAGTTTGTTAAAATTAAAAATTGTGAATATATGTTATCATAAAGTGAATAGAGTTTGGTTCTAAGGAATCAACTCCAACTAAATCCCAATTTCACTAGAGCCATCTCTGAAAAACATTTATACTACTAGCACTCACACTATAAACATTATTATATAGAGATAATCCTCTAGTCAAGGCGTCCAAGACATTATATTCCATAAGAACTCTTCTTACATTAACTTTACCCCCTACAAGAAAAATCCATCAAGAGATGACACTTCCATAGTAAGTGATTTGTTTGTTGGTGTGGTGTTGGATATTTTGTAAGATCCACCTCTATATCATTGTGACAATACAATGTGATAGGGTCTTTATTATTAGGTGCAACATTAATCTCTAGGACAATGATTCATGTTCGAACGGCTTCCTTGGATACATCATATGTCTCTATATACATGGACTCTACTACAAAATTTATGATAACTATTTGCATTGAAATATTCCATCTTAAAGATCTTCCATTGAGATAGAAATCATATCTTGACAGTGAATTCAGATCATTATGATCTATTAGAAAACTATCATCAGTATAATCTCTGATGACCATCTCCTCTTCACCTCCACACACTAGAAATATATCCTTAGTAGTTTTTGGATACTTAAGGATATCCTTAGCAGTAGACCAATATTGTTCTCAGGAATCTTCTTGATATTTACCTAACATACTAAATAAAAAAGAAATATCTTGTTTATGAAATAACATGGAATAAATGATTGATCCTATCACTGAAGTGTATGGGTTCTTACTCATTCTCTTTTTCTCCTATTGTTTATAAGTAAACATTATATAAAAAATATACACATAATGTGACACTGGAACCAATCCCCTAGTAGATTCTTCCATTATAAATCACCTTAGTATCTGGTTAATCTATATAATTTGACTTAGTACAATGAGCCTCATGGATCTATCACGAATGATGTGGTTCCCTAGAATATAGGCCTCTTCAACTATGTCCATCTTGGAGATACCCTTTTTTTTAAAGTCCTTAAAAGAATATAAGACTATTATGTCATTTCCAATAAGAAATATGTCATCAACATATACTATTGAGATAACGACGAAATTCCCAGTAAATCTCTTATAATGACATGGTGTAAATTAGTTCTTTATGGAACAAAAGTATTTTATAGATTCATCAAATTTAAGGTCCCGGAACCTAGAATCTTAAATAAATTCATAAATGGATCTCTGAAACTGGAAAATCATTATGGAATCACTTGTAGTCACAAACCCTTATTGTTTTGTCATATAGTCTTCTTCTTAAGGGTTCCCATTAAGTAAAGATTTTTTGAAATCCAAATACTAAATCTCAATGTCATGCAAAGCTACAATATAAATGTGGTGACCCGGACCTAAAGAGCCACATGAACAGTGCTAAACGGGTTGAGTGTTACTACCTTAGGCACACCTCCATGAATTCCAAAGGTTGCCGACTAGCAGCAAGGGTCTGTTAGGTATAGTTCAGAGGATATACCCTCTTGGAGGATAATAAAAATGGTACTGGTCCAAGAATAACAATAAATATGTAGCGGAAAAAGAGATTTAGCAGACTCAAACCAGACCCATAGAGCGGACGCACATTCAATCTCTATAAATAGCGGAAGCAATAAATAAAACAACGGCAGATGAAATAAATACATGTACATGATGAACACATGTAACTTCTACTGAACAATAAAACATGCATCCAAAGCAGGCCAGACACGTCTTAATATAAAAAGGGCTCCACTGGCTAACCAACAATAGCTAAAACAAGTAAGCATGCTAATATGGGAAAGGAAAAAAAACAAAGTAAACTCCATCTAGGCAATACCTCAAGGTCCATACCATCTCCATGCAATGACTAAAATAGTATAGCTCCCGGAGCTGGCCTCTTTCCTCCACGTAAATCCATAAAGTCTGCATGCATCCCGAAGGACCCATGTAAAGTGTGACACAAATCTCAGTAGGATACCACCCAACGGTTCGTACCTAATATAAGTGTTTATGCAGGCATGCCTTTATATGGAAAATAGTAAATAGTACGATGCAAAAATAAACACAAACTCCACTGGTGCTCAACAGCCACCATGGAGTGTCACCTACTTCGGCCAATGCCGAAATATCTATCATGTAGCCTCGAACCATGTGACCCTGACACCACGTGTCTCAAGTACTGATGTCCTGAATGCATGCCCAAGAATAGTAACCTCGAACCTTGTGCCTGTTCACACCTCGTGCCTTAAGTAACAATGTCCCTAAGGCACATCCAATAAGTTACCCGGAGGAACATCAATGCATGTCCTCAAATAAATAACTAGAGGGACATTGATACCTGTCCTCAAATCAAGTAACCGAAGGGACAGTGACATCTGCCCTCAAATAAGTAACTAGAGGGATAGTGATACCGACCCTTAAATAAGTAACTAGAGGGACAGTGATACCAGCCCTCAAATCACGGCGGGCCTCATCCCCTGACCCGATAGCCTCAAAACTATCCCCTGGAGGCGCCTCACCTCTGATGTGGCTTCCTACGACAAGCACCCCCAACCAAAGTACATAAACTGCATCTATGAGGGCCTCTACCCACACGAGTGGTCAAAACCACCTCATCATGGAGTATCTATGTGTGCACACTACTCAATGATCTAGGTGAGTTGTAATCACCAAAATTGTACCTAAGACACCACACATCTGACACCTCGTGTCCCGATGACCATGCCGCTCAAGTCTGATGGCCATGCCTTCTAAGTAACCCGGGCCATGTAAAACCTGGCAGTCATCCTACCCCAATCAGAAGTCCATGACGCCCAATCCTGTGGTTAAAACCACCCAAAGTAACACCGGGCCAAGCCCAACTGGACAGTCATACTGCCTCAAGCCGACGTCCATGATGCCCAATCCCGTGGTCAAAACCACCCATGTTACTTGGGCCATGCCCATCACAACCTAAAGGTTCCAACATATGGAAAATCATACATCACATATATAATCGAATTTTAAAATAACACAAAACATGAAAAACCCATATAAAAATATGAATTTCACTAAGCAATTGTCGCCCCAAACTAGCACTGAAGTTTCTATGTTCTCCAAAAATTCATATCAAGGTTTAAATAACTAAACCTAATAATTTAAACCAATACATTTCATGTATTATCATTTTGTCACCCCCGGCCAAAATGCCCCATGTGAGAAACGACCTCTCGCCCAGCTCTGCTCAATCAAGATAGGGCAAGGGGCATACCCAAACGTGTCCCATAGGTGTAATAAACAACTTAAGATGCAATAGTAGATAAATTAGTATGATGAACCTTCTTTTTATTACAACTTAAACATGATTTATTACATAAAAAATCACTTGATAAAACAAAGAAGATCAAGAAGTTTAGTGTCTTTGGGGATTAGGATCATTACATAAAAACTAAAAACATGAAATACAACATCTTTATTGAAAACATCCTTTACATGACCACTACATTCCTTCGTACTTAGCATTTCATGGGATAACCTGAGGACATGCATAAAAAAGGGTGAGCTACAAAGCCCAGTAAGGTAATACACATGGAATAACATGAGGAGTACAATACATGTTAGGAAATAGGCATATCAATATAGCATAAGTGGAACATGAACATAAAGGCATGATAAACCATGATAATCATAACATGCAAATGTGGCAACAACACTTAACATGGAATTAGCATGAGCCAAGGCTCATTGCACATGGAGCATGAGTAAATACTCATTGCACATAAAGAACGAGTAAACCCTTGCTGCACTTAAATTATAATGATTCAACACTCATTGAACATGACTTATCATGATACTATACTTTACCCAATGCATTGGAGCTCTATAAGGGCGCACCCTTCTTAAACATTTCATTTCATGCATAAGTGTGCCACATGGATCATAAAACATGGATTCATAAAACATAATAATTCATTCCACGATAAAGGAATGTGGAATTAATTAATGAAACTTTGTAATCAATAATTAAAGGCTCATAATGGTGGATACCCTTTATGGAGAAATGGGCATGATATCCACTACACAATGGCATTGGCTTAGAAAATCGGTGCGATTTCAGCAGCGTAACGACGTGACATAAGAATTCATAAAAATGGATGATGATAGAGAAAGGGGTTCCTCATAATATTCACATTTAATGGAAAGTAAGGAGGTCATATATATACAACTCCCAAAAATTGTAATGGAATTTAGATTCATGATACAAAATTATTGCTTGAATGTAAAAGAAGATAGAGAAGTCCCTTTGGGAATTTTGGCATAGTAACAGGTGTACATGGGAGGAATTTAATGAGAGATAAAGGGGTATCCCATCATTCAAAAAATAAGAGGGATGTATGGGGGAGGTGTGAAACTATAGCCCAACATTAATAATTTATATTAAAAGGGAAATACAACTTAAAGAAAATTGACAAATATGAGAAAGGAAGAAAAAACCATTACTTGGAAGTGTGCTTCCAAAGGCTAGAGAGAGGCTTGTGAGAGGATTCTTGGGAGCTTGGGGCACCTTGAGAGGATTCTAGAGAGAGTAGGGAAAAGATTGGACGAACTAAAAGGGAATTGAGTGAGGAGGAAGTGGGAGCTTGGGTGGGTTTATATAGGAAAGGTGAGGGAATTCTTTATTATTTAGGTTTGGGACCCCTTATATTAATTAATCCAAAACACAAACCATCACATTGTTTTTGCCCATGGTTTTTAGAAAAGGGATTAAGAAAAAAATATTTTATAAGGAAAAAGTCCTAACTTCTTAAAATAATTAGGTTTCTTATGTGGAGGTGAGTCACACTCCCATGGAAATTAATTTAAAAAGGCAAAGTGTTGAATATGTCTTGAAGGGTCCATTAATGCTTTGAAAAGTAAGTAAAACAAACCCAAAATCACTTTATTTTTATGGTAAAACATATGTTGGCCGAAAATAAAGATTTTAGTATTTTATTACATCACTATTGGGTCATTATGATTTCATAAAACACATTATATATTTAAACGGTATTTAATTTTTACCCAAAAATTTGACTGTCTCAGAAAATTATGAAAAATTCACCGTTGGATAATTTCGACGTCCTGATTATAGAAATAACATTTATTTTATCTAAATAATTTTCTAAATATGTTAATCTTCACTTTTAAAATAAAAACCGACATTAATAAAAAATTCGTGGGTTTTGACAGAAATGGCTTTCAAGCCTTAATAAAAATTTTAATTACATTCATAAAATTATAAGATCATTTATATTTAATTAAAAATAATTTAATAATAATATCATTATTTTATTCAAATATTATTTAATTCAAAAGTCCATTAATTTAATAAAATAGATTTCTTAATTAAATAATAACTAAAAACACCATTTGAACTTTAAAAACTATTTACAATGTATCAAAAATGACTAGAAATTATATTCATTATTATATACAAAAATAATGTACATGAACATAGTACTACTTATTTGTTACATAAACCCTTAAAACAGCTGCATAAGACCTAAGGGTAAGGTGTGCTATGGTTAAAGACTCTTGGTGTGGCTCGGATAACATCGCTCGAGTGGTAATTTCAATCAACTTCCACTTTTCCCGTAGACGGTCACGTTCGAGCTTGACATGATGAAGCTCATCTTGGGCTTGGTCAAGGGCGAAGCCCAAAGACGCCACCTCTTTTCCGAGCTCTGAAAAATGGGCTTCGTATGGGGAAATTCTACTGGAAGAGGCCACCGCTTCCTTTGTCTAAGTAAAATTGGATGTGTTAAAGCCCTATATTTATACAAATCATGTGATCACTGTTCAACGACTATAAAATTAACAGTCACAATTCTTATCATAAAACCAATGAAGTTGACAATTTATAAATTTTTTTATAAAGAGACATTTAATAATATCAAGAGGTATTTTTCATTAATGAAACTTTGGGTCGTTACAATATTCCCCCCTTAAGAAATTTCACCCTCGAAATTTTCCTTTTCCCACACAAAAAAAATATGGGTAACTCAGCTTCATCATATCCTCCGATTCCCAAGTCGCTTCTTCAAACTTGTGGTTTCTCCCCAACACCTTGACGAGGGGTATTGTCTTATTTCGTAGAACTTTTTCTCTAAGATCTAAGATATTCACTGGTTCCTCCTCATAAGAAAGATCATATTCCAATTGTACCACATCGGAAGAGAGTAAATGTGAAGGGTCCGGTATGTACTTCCTTAAGAGGGATACATGAAAGGCATCATGTACTTTGGACATGGCAGGATGAAGTGCTAGTTGATAGGCCAAAACCCCGACATGATCAAGAATATCGAAGGGGATGATGTACCTTGGACTTAACTTCCCTTTCCTTCCAAACCTCACGACCTTCTTCCAAGGAGATATGCATAGAAACACCATGTCTCAAACTTTAAACTCAAGGTCTCATCAACGATTATCTGTATAACTCTTCTGTCGACTCTGGGATGCCTTGATATGCTTTTGAATGGTTTTCACCTTCTCCACCATTTCTTCAACCATTTCTGGTCCAAGCAGCTTACGTTCACCGACCTCATCCCAACATGTCGGTGTTATACACCTTTTCCCACACAGGGATTCATATGGTGCCATTTGGATGCTCGAGTGGAAACTGTTATTATAAGAGAACTCAACCAGAGGATGATTTTGATCCCATCCTCCTTTAAAGTCCATTGAGAACGCTCTCAACATATCCTCAAGTGTTTGGATAGTCTTCTCGGATTGGCCATCAGTTTGAGGTTGATAGGCCGTACTGATGTTCAGTTCAGTATTCAGAGCATGTTGAAGACTCTTCCAAAACATAGAGGTGAATCATGGATCTTAGTCAGACACAATAGATAGTGGTACTCTATGCAACCAAACCACTTCCCTGATATAAATCCGTGCCAGTTGATCCCATCATAAATCCTCCCGAATAGCAATGAAGTGTGTAGTCTTTGAAAGACGATCCACAACAACCCAGATTTCATTGTTGCCTTTGGATGTCCTTGGATGTCCAGTGAAAAAGTCCATGGTGTTGTTCTCCCATTTCCATTCTGGTATGGGAAATGGTTGCATCATCCCCTTAGACTTCTACCTCTCTGCCTTCACATTCTGACACACTAGGCACTTTGATGTATATTCAGCGATCTCCTTCTTCATATTATCCCACCAAATGTTTTCTTGGAGATCTCGATAAATCTTTGTGCTCCCTAGGTGAATAGAGAAATTTGAACTATGCTCATCATCCAAAAGTTCCTTCTTCAGCTCCGGACTTGATGGAACACATAGTCTTTTCCCAAACTGCACAATTCCTTCTTCATTAATATTAAACTCTGAGGATTTCCCTTTTTTGATAGCTTCCAATTTTTTCTGAATTCCCACATCATCCTTTTGAGCATCCTTTAACCTTTCCAAAAGAGATGGTTGAGCAATAATTTGTGAAAGGATTGATGATTTTACCTTCTTTATGATTCCCACGTCCATCTTCATCATGTCTATGAAGATTGGATCCTTCTCAATTCTCATCATTGATAGAATTTCTGGGTCCTTTCTACTTAGGGCATCTGCCACCTTATTCGCTTTCCTAGGGTGGTAATGTATTGAACAATCATAATCCTTGATGAGATCTATCCATCTTCTCTGGCGCATATTAATCTCTTTCTATGTGAATATATATTTATGATTCTTGTGGTCAGTATATATCTAACATTTCTCTCCATAGAGATAATGCCGCCAGATTTTCAAGGTAAATATCACCGCCGCCAACACTAGATCATGCGTTGGATAGTTTTGATCATGGATTTTCAACTGCCTTGAAGCATATGATATAAATTTATCATTCTACATCAACACACAGCCTAATCCCTTCTTTGAAGCATCACTAAAAACAACAAAATGTTCCCCACTTGTGGGTAAAGTGAGCACGGGCGCAGTGATAAGCCTCCTTTTCAACTACTTGAAGCTTTCTTCGCATTCATCACTCGAAGAAAACTTTACTCCCTTTAGAGTTAGCTTGGTAAGAGGGCTGGACAATCCTGAGAAATTTCTCACAAATTGTCGATAATATCTAGCTAACCCCAAGAAGCTACCGATATCCTTTACCGATGTTGGCCTCGGCCATCCCTCAATTGCATCTATTTTGGAGGGATCCAAAGATACCCCATTGCTTGTGATGATATGGCCCATGAATGAGACCTCCATAAACCAGAACTCACACTTGCTGTACTTTGCATAGAGCTTCTCCTTGTACAAAGTCTCTAGTACAGTTTTAAATGCTCCTCATGATCCTCCTTGGTTTTGCAGTATATTATAATATCATCTATAAAGACTACCACAAATTTTTCAAGGTAATCTCTAAAGACTGTATTCATCAAGTCAATGAATATTTTTGGATAATTGGTGAGTCCGAAAGGCATTACTATGAATTCGTAGTGCTCGTACCTTGTACGAAAAGCAGTCTTGGGGACATCTTCCTTCTTCACCCTTACTTAATAATATCCCGACCGCAAATCCACCTTGGAGAAGTATTGCGCTCCACGCAGCTGATCAAACAAGTCGTCGATTATTGGGAGAGGATACTTGTTCTTTATCGTGATTTTTTTAATTTCACGATAATCGATGCAAAGCCGCATTGACCCATCCTTCTTCTTGACGAAGAGGACTGGTGCACCCCATGGTGAAGCACTTGGGTGTATAAACCCTTTATCTAGATTCTCATGTAGTTGTTTCTTCAGCTCTTCAAGATCTACAACATCCATTTTATATGGAGTCTTGGATATTGGTAGCGCCCCAGGTATAAGTTCAATTGAGAACTCAACATCTCTTCTTGGAGGAAGACCAGGCAGTTTCTCGGGAAACACTTCAGCGAATTCCCTCATAATAAGAATTTCTTCAAGGATGGGTTTTTCCGTGGACTCAATCATCTGAGCCAGATACTTGTGCTCATAAGGTATTAATATCCATGCTTGAGATGATCGAGCTAAAGGAGATTCATCTTCCTCTTGACGCTTGTAAAGAATTGGGGGTCGATTCTACATATGGATTGTGATTTCCCTCTCCCAACAATTTATGTTGGCCCTATATAAGGAAAGCCAATCCATGCCAATAATTGCATCAAATTCCACCAGAGGGAGTTTGATGAGGTTCGCCGGGAAATTCAATGCACATACTATAATAGGGGAGGACTTATATTCATGGGATGAAATGATTTCCCCATTTTCCATACTCACTGACATCTTTACTTCCATTATTTTTGGTGGTTCTGGGATTGTTCTACTAAACTTTCGAGATACAAAAGAATGCGTAGAACCTAAATCAAAAATTATGTTCGCTATTATTGAATGAATTACTAGCGTACCTATCACCACTTCATTTTTGGGGTTCACTTCGGCAGAAGTTATGGCAAAAGCTCTTCCTTTCTACCTTGGAGGTTGTTGGTTCTCTCTGAAAAATCATGGATTAGGGAACTGATTTGAAAAATGTCCCGGTTCTTTTCATTTTTAGCATTGAAAAATGCGTTTAGGTTCGAATGGAGCGTTCCTCTCCTCTATCGCAGCCGTGGATCTTTCTTGCCGACAGTTTAGAGCTAGGTTCCCTTCTCTTCCACACCTGAATCATTTTCTCGTCCCCTTAAGGCCATTTCTAGGGTGCTTCTTTCCGCACATTTGGTAAGTGGGGTGCTGGATCTTCTTAGCACCGTTGGATTTATCCATCGGCTCACCAGCACTGAATTCCACCTTACGCTTCTTATCCCCATGATACCCTAGTGATTCTACGATCTCCATTTCGACCTTGAGGGCACATCGGACAATTTCCTCATAGTTGTCGAAGTCACGGATCACCAATGATTTTCGTAGGCTAGGCTTCAGCCCACCAAAGAAGCGGTCAACTTTGCATTCTAGGGTAACGACAAAGCCGGAAGCGTATAGTGCAAGACTTGTGAAGTTTTCCTCGTAAGCTCCAACAGATTCTTCATCTTTTTTCTTAAGGCAAAGGAAGTCCCTTTCCATATTAAGCTGGAGGGTGCGCGGAAAATATTTATCGAAAAAAATCATTCGTAAATCCTTCCATTCCAACGCCTCGATCTCCTCCTCAGGCTTCGTATTTTTGATCAACTTCCACCATTGATCAGCTTCACCCTCCATACGATAAGCCGCCAGGAGAACCTTCTCTTATTTAGAACATTGGAGGATGTAGAATATCTTTTCAATGGAGTTGATCCATTGTTCAGCAATCGTGGGATCGGATGATCCAAAAAAAGTAGGAGGCCTTTGTTTCATGAAGCTCTCGATAGCGACTTGTTCTTTTTTAGGGGGGGGTTGATCGTTCCTCTTGACCCGTGTTTCTATTCAAAACATGAGTTAGCTGAGAGAGAATCCTGAAAAAGTTCGCGATTCCCGCTCCCATTGGATTGGGAATCTCATTAGTACAGTCATCACACTGATCTTCACAATGGTTGTTAGCCCAAGTCCTCCTATTACCAACCATTGGCTGGAATAAAAGGAAAGTTAGGGGTAACAACTATAGGCTTCAATCTAGGCTTTTCATGATCTACTTTCTAACATATATTCTTAGGGGAATTTTCTTATTCCCTTAATAAGGGTTCATATTAAGCTTGTGAATTTATAAAAACATATCCCCCGGGAGTGTCATAACCAAGAGTGCAGCAAGGCCCGTTGTCATGCACCAGTTCCCGTTCGAGTCTAGCTCAAAGCGATGTTTTAGAGTTTTACCCCTAGGATACATCTGTGCCAGAGGAGCCTCTACCTTCTCGTATCCAGACAGGGATGTATTTGTTTGATAAATCACTTACTCAGTACTTACCAAAACATAGGGATGTTTTTATTATACTTAGTCTTGTATCTAAGGCTTTACTAGGGTTACCTAATCCCAAAAATAACCAAACATGTCCTTTGATACCAACTATGACAACCCTGCTTTTTATTAAAACTTAAACATGATTTATTACATAAAACATTACTTGATAAAAAAAATAAGATCAATAGGTTTAGAGTCTTTGGGGCTTAGGATCATTACATAAAAACATAAAACAAGAAATACAACATCTTTACTGAAAACTTCCTTTACATGACCCCTACATTCCTCCATACATAGCATTGCATGGGATAACCTGAGGACATGCATAAGAAAAGGGTGAGCTACAAAGTCAAGTAAGGGAATACACATGGAATAACATGAGGAGTACAATACATGTTAGTAAATAGGCATATCAATAGATTATAAGAGGAACACGAACATAAAGGCATGATAAAGAAATATAATCATAACATGGAAATGTGGCAACAACACTTAACATGGAATTAGCATGAGCCAAGGCTCATTGCACATGGATCATGAGTCAATCCTCATTGCACATAAAGCACGAGTAAACCCTCATTTCACTTGAATTAGCATGAGTCAAAACTCATTGCACATGACGTATCATGATACTATACTTTACCCAATTCATTGGAGCGCTATAAGGGCGCACCCTTCTTAAACATTTCATTTCATGCATAAGTGTGCCACATGGATCATAAAACATGGAGTCATAAAACATAATAATTTATTCCATGATAAAGGAATGTGGAATTCATACATGAAACTTTGTAATAAATAAGTAAAGGTGCATAAAGGTGGATACCCTTGATGGAGAAATGGGCATGGTATACACTACACAATGGCATTGGCTTAGAAAATCGGTGCGATTTCGGCAGCGTAACGGCGTGACATAAGAATTCATAAAAATGGTTGATGAGAGAGAAAGGGGTTCCTCATCATATTCACATGTCATGGATAGTAAGGAGGTCATATATATACATTTCCCAACAATTGAAATGGAATTTAGATTCATGATACAATATTATTGCTTGAAAGTAAAAGAAGAGAGAGAGAAGATCCTTTCGGAATTTCGGGATAGTAACGGGTGTACATGGGAGAAATTTAAGGAGAGAGAAATGGGTCTCCCATCATTCAAACAATAAGAGGGAAGTATGGGGGAGGTGTGAAACCATACCCCAACATTCATAATTGAAATTAAAAGGGAAATACAACTTAAAGAAAATTGACAAAAATGAGAAAGGAAGAAAAAACCCTTACTTGGAAGTGTGCTTCCAAAGGCTAGAGAGCGGCTTGTGAGAGGCTTCTTGGGAGCTTGTGGCACATTGGGAGGATTCTAGAGAGAGTAGGGAAGATGTTGGACGAACTCAAAGGGCTTTGAGGGAGGAGGAAGTGGGAGATTGGGTGGGTTTATATAGGGAAGGTGAGGGAATTCTTTATTATTTAGGTTTGGGACCCCTTATATTAATTAATCCAAACCACAAACCATCCCCTGGTTTTTGACCATGGTTTTTGGAAAAGGGAAGGGGAAAAAAATATTTTATAAGGACAAATTCTGAACATCTTAAAATAATAAGGTTGCTTATGTGGAGGTGAGTCACACTCCCATGGAAATTAATTTAAAAAGGCAAAGTGTTGAATATGTCTTGAGGGGTCCATTAATGCTTTGAAAAGTAAGTAAAACAAACCCAAAGTCACATTATTTTAATGGTAAAGCATATATTGGCCGAACATACAGATTATAGTATTTTATTACATCACTATTGGGTCATTATGATGTCATAAAACACATTATATATTTAAACGGTATTTAATTTTTACCCAAAAATTTGACTGTCTCAGAAAATTATGAAAAATTCACCGTTGGATAATTTCGACGTCCTGGTTCCAGAAATAACATTTATTTTATATAAATAATTTTCTAAATATGCTAATTTTCATTTTTAAAATAAAAACCGACATTTATCAAAAATTCACGGGTTTTGACAGAAATGGCTTTCAAACCTTAATAAAAATTTTTATTACATTCATAAAATTATAAGATCATTTATATTTAATAAAAAATAATTTAATAATAATAATATTATCTTATTAAAATATTATTTAATTCAAAAATAACTTAATTTAATAAAATAGATTTCTTAATTATATAATAACTAAAAACACCATTTGATCTTTAAAAACTATTTACAATGTATAAAAAATGACTAGAAATTATATTCATTATTATTTACAAAAATAATGTACATGAACATAGTACTACTTATTTATTACATAACCCCTTAAAACAGCCGCATAAGACCTAAGGTTAAGGTGTGTGATGGTGACAGACTCTTGGGGTGGCTTGGATAACATCGCTCGTGTGGTAATTTCAATCAACGTCCACTTTTCCTGTAGATGGTCATGTTTGATCCTGACATGATGAAGCTCAGCTTGGGCTTGCTCAAGGGCGAAGCCCAAAGACGCGACCTCTTTTCTGAGCTCTGAAAAATGGGCTTCGTATGTGGCAATTCTACTGGACGAGGTCATCGCTTCCTTTGTCTAAGTAAAATTGGATGTGTTAAAGCCCTATATTTATACTAATCATGTGATCACTGTTCAAAGACTATAAAAGTAACGGTCAGAATTCATATCATAAAATCAATGAAGTTGAAATTTTATAAAAACATTTTATACAAAGAGAAATTTAACAAGATAAAGAGGGATTTTCCATTAATGAAACTTTGGGTCGTTACAATTAGGGTCTCCCTCAAAATACCCTAAAACGCGCCATATGATGCGCCACACAAATGTTCATGAAAACACCAAAGAAGGTACACACCACCCACCTCATACTAGTACGATGATACTACTTCGAATTTAGCCTCCAACTAGGTCTAAAATGCGGTATATCTACAAAAGAAACAAACCGTCTCAATCCACAACAACTCATTCTTGGAAAGAAATCAAGAATAACGGCTCAAGGGGAATCAAGGTCTTACCAAGGGGATTCTAACGGATCAAACAGTGCTCGAAACAGAGTTCAGAAAAAGATATGGGAGGGATTTGAAGGTTTGGCTGGATCTCCCCACGTAAGCCCTGAGTGGGTGGAAGAAAAAGAGGAGAATAGGAATTCCCGAATGGCCCGGAACATAAAAAACCTATATTTAAGTTTCCACATTGTTAAACTGCACAATTTAGCAAACCATGCACCAAATGTGTGGTTGTTACTGCCTTACCCAAGAACATCGCACAACCAACCCTCACGGTTTGGTAATCTATGTGCTGCCTATGAAGAGCCCACTGTCCCACCCATAGACTTCGTAGGTTTTGTCCACATGATTTGTTCAGACCGTGCGCCAACCGTGCGCAACTACATGACCTCCCCAACTTCAAAAGTTTAACCCATAATTTTCCAATTTCTCTAGTTTTCATAGAAGCGAGTCAGAATTAAAACAGTGTTGGATTTTGGCCCATTCCAAAAACCTAGGATCTTACAATCTCCCCACCTTAACATAGCTGATCCCTAAGCTATCAAATGAAACCCGGGGATGGCGCAAAACATACCATCCCAATCAAAGAAACCCGGATTTCCCTGGTCACAAGGTTCTGGATAAATTCTTCATGGGGCTCCCCACCTTAGGAATCACCTAACTCGGTCTCAACTTGACAAAACTCAGAATAAGAAAAGGTTCGAAAACTTGTTTCCTGGACTCAAGGTCCTCCCATGATGCAGCATCAACCCTACCCCTCATTGGAGCTCTCGTGTTGTTTCCGACAACCAAAAGTATCCCGCACCGCATCGGTGTCCGCCTATATGAGGTCCTGTATCCAGTGGATGCTCAAAACGAACCTGGTGCCTAGAACCTCAAATTACCCGCATCCATGATGCCCCGATTCCCATGGCACCTCAATTAATCTGCATCCTCGAAGCCCCGATTCCCATGCCACCTCAAGTAACCTGAATCCTCGATGTCCCGATACCCACGAAACCTCATAAATATACATATATAAAAATATCACGCACCTAATATGGCGCCAAACCCACTGACCAGCATCTAGTCAATCCATATAGGTCTTGTGCATCACATGCACCCAAAAAATGCATACCTCTACAGGTCATTCCAAAAGAGAACAAGGGAATCATGGCCGCACCCGTGGGGTACCTTTAACTGTCGTCGGCTCACCAGCCTGCTCGGCCCCTGGCAGCTCCACGGTGTCCACCTTGCCTGATGTATGGCTGCCTAATGCCTTACCTCCCTACGGTGCTGCTCCAGCCACCTGCCACTTACCCCTCAGCTGGATCCCGCTATCTATGTCACATATGCCACACGCAGTTGAACCTCAGCTACCATCTCCTGGTATCAAACATGAACCAACTCTGGTTGCCACCGTCTGTCCTAGTCCCTGTCTGCCAGCTGTCTAGAAAGGCTTCTTGCAAAACCTCTCCAGATGCCTGACCTGTCGACATGCCCAGCACTCCTTCAGAGGCCTATCACACTAAGTCTGAACATGTCCTGGATGTCTACACTAGAATAAAACCACTACATAACATCTACGATGTGGTCTAACAGAGTCCTTTTTCCTGAATTCCCTACTGGAACGCATCCCTTCCTCACTTCCTGCTATCCAAACCGTCACCAGAAGCTATCGCCTGGCTAACCTAGGGCCCATCCCTCTGGTTTCCCTCCACTATGAGCGCTTTATTCACTACCTCTAAAAAGGAACCCAGCCTAAAAATATTCACCTGGACTAGATTGGTGTGTCATAATCCATCCTCAAGGCACCTCACCCTAGCTGGGTCATCTCTTACCATACCAGGTGCAAAGAGAGACAACTTGGTGAAAGTAGTTGCATAGTCCATGAAGGACATGTCTCCCTATAGAACACTCAAAAAACTCTTGAGATCCCTATCCTCTTAGTGTCTCTGGGTAAAAGTGATCAAATAACATGTCCTCGAAGTCCTTCCATGCCAGTACCTCGTTCCTGTGAGCTTGAACCTGCACATCCCACCAGTGATTTTTCGGTACTCACAGCATGTACGTCGCCAGCTTGACCCTCCACCCTGGAGGCGTCTCGAGCTGCTCAAAAATCATCTGCATGCTCTCTATCCAGTTCTCAGCCGCTTGTGGACCACCCTTACCCTGAAAAAGTGGCGGGTGCTGCAACTGTAACTCTCATGTTAGGTACACCATAGATGGATCTGTACCCTGCGCACCTCTATCGATCCGCTACTAGACACGTACCAGGCCCGCTCGGAGCTTCTCATCGAGCCATGGTCTGAAGGCTGTCAGACCCGGTTGATGTCCTGCCTACACTGGATCTTGAACCTGATATTGTCCCAATGCCTGTACCTGCGACTCGTTCTTTTCCTATACCGAATCCTGAACCTGATCCTGCACCTGCGGCACAGTATCCTCACTTGATTGATGCTCCATCGAGACGTGTAGGAGGAACCCACTGAATACCACAAATGGTCAGATAGCCCATATACATATATATAACAATATATTTCCTATGCAGATAAGGAAACCAGTAAAAGGAAGTGCATAACTACTACCCCTACTCTCTCCCACCGCAACCCATACCCCACGACATCCCGGCCTCATGGTCTCCTTACCCGCCCTTAATAGAGCCATGTATCAAATGTACCTCGGGCCATGCCCATCCTGACAACCAACGTTGCCTCAAACCGATGACCGAGTCACCCAATACTGGTGATCAAAATCACCTCAACCAATAGTATCTTCCTTCTCTCATAAGAGCCAGACCCAAATGCCCTACCACATGCAATTCTACAAATAAACAAAGCATGGTATAACACATTGCAATAAACAAGAAATTGTATGAGGAATTTCACCAATTCACATTTCAGAGCATACAAAGCATGGAAATTGATTTTTATTCACATGGAATTATCACTTCACAAAGAATACGTGCAATATTGAAATTGAAATACCCAGTAAATGTGCCTATCAAAATCCAAGCAAACTAGCCGTGCCATACTTGGCCAAGGTCCAATTCTCCCTTACCACACCGGGTCAAGGGTCACATATCACAATCAATAACATCACCCACCAAGTGATCCATAGAGGTGGAAATCATATAAATTTTAATCTAAGAAAAAAAGCAACAGCAATTCCCACTCATTGGCAACTTGGTCCATCCCTCATACCTGGGGCTGCAGGCACCCAAGAACAAGCTAGAAACTTTGTTCTAGTAACAACAAATCTCTAGTATACCATATCCCAAATAGTAAAACCAACAGAAATAAAAATATAAGTCTCAAACTCATTAGTAGTAAGCAAGGAACTACTACTAAATCCCTATCAAGAACTCCTCCGATACCATTTGGTGATGACCTGGACTCGAACAGCCACCTGAAAAGTGCTAAAAGGGTTGGGTTTTACAGACTTAGGCGCTCCTCCCCGAACGCCAAAGGCTTATGACTAGCAGCGAGGGTCTGTTAGGTATAGTGGGGAGGCTATACCCTCTCGGAGGATAATAATAACAGTACTGGTCCATGCATAACAATAAAGATGCAGCAGAATAAAAGACCTAGCGGACTCGAACCAGACCCGCAGAGTGGAAGCACATTCAATCTCAATAAATAGAGGAAGCAATAAATATAAAAACATCAGCGGAACTAAATACAAAAGCATGCTGAACACATGTAACTACTACTGAAGCATAAAACATGAATCCAAACCATGTATGATATATCTGAATATAAAAAGGGAACCAATGGATAACCAATAGTAGCCACAACAAGTAATAATGCTAATACAGGAAATAAAAAAAAATAAAGTAAACTCCAGCTACAAAAGACCTCAAGGTCCATACCATCTCCATGCAACGACTAAAATAGTGCAGCTCCTAGAGCTGGACTCTTTCCGGCAGATAAATCTATAAAGTCTGCACACGTCTTGAAGGGCCCGTGCAGGGTGTGGGACAAATCTCAGTAGGATACCACCCAATGGTGCATACCTAATATTAGTTTTTAAGGAGTCATGCCTTTATAAGGAAAATAGTAATCAATATGATGAAAAACTAAACAAAAACTCTCCTGGTGCTCAAAATCCACCATGAAGTGTCACATGCTTCGTCCAATGCTAGAATCTCTATCATGTAGCCCGACACCATGTTCCCATGACACCACGTGTCTCAAGTACCGACGCCCTGAAGGCACGCCCAAGAATCAAAACCCGGCTCCTTGTGCCTCCTGAAACCCCGTGCCTCAAGTACTGACATCTCGAAGGCACGCCCAACAAGTAACCTGGAGGAACAACGAATCCTGTCCTCAAATAAATAACCAATGGGATAGTGATACCTGCACTCAATTCAAGTTACTGGAGGGATGGAGATATCCTCCCACAAATAAGTAACCAGAGGGATAGTGATACCTACCCTCAAATTACGGCGAGAAACAACCCCAACCTGATAGCCTTAAAACTATCCCCTAGAGTCTCCTCACCTCCAATGTGGCTTCCTATAGCAAGAACCCCCAACCAAAGTACCTAAACCGCATCTACGGGGGCCTCTACCCTAATGAGTGGTCAAAACCACCTCATCACAGATTATCAATGTGTACACACAACTCAAAGTTCCGGGTGAGCAGTAATCGCCAAAATAGTACCTATGCCACCACACATATAAATCCCTCATGTCCCTGCGACCATGTCGCTCACGTATGATGGCCTTTCCATCCATGTAACCCGGGCCATGCCTAACCAGAAAACCATCTTACCTCTAGATGACGTCCATGATGCCCAATAACATGGTTAAACCACCCAAAGTAACCTCTGGTCAAGCCCAAACTGACAATCATACTGCCTCAAACCGATGTCCATGACGCCCAATCCCAAGGTCAAAACCACCCAAGTAAATCAGGTCATTCCCATCACAACCCGAAGGTTCCATCATATGCATAATCACACATCTCATATATAATCACATTTTAACCGAACACATAACAGGAAAAACCATCTAAACAGATGAATAACACTGAGCAAGTGTCGCCCCATATCAGCACTGAAGTTTCTATGGTCTCCAAAAATTCATATCAAGTTTTAAATAACTAAACCTAACAGTATAAACCAATACATTTCATGTATTATCATTTTGGAACCCCCGGCCAAAATGCCCCATGTGAGAAACAGACTCTAACCCGGCCCTTCTCAATCAAGATAGGACAAAGGGAAAAACCAAAGGTGTCTCATAGGTGTAATAAAAAACTTAAGATGAAATAGAAGTTAAATTAGGGTCTCTCTCAAAATACCCTAAAATGCACCATAGGATGCTCCACACAAATGTCCACGAAAACAATAAAAAAGTTATGCACCACCTACCACGTACTAGTACGATGATACTCCTTCGATATCATCCTCCAATTAGCTCTAAAATGTGCTAGATCTACAAAAGAATCAAAACCTCTCAAACCACAACAACTCGTTCTAGGTCAAAAATCATGAAGAACGGATCAAGAGGAATCCAGGCCTTACTGAGGCAGTCCTAACGAATCAAATAGTGCTCGAAACGGAGTTCAGACAAAGATCCATGAGGGATTTGAAGGTCCAGCCATCTCTCCCCATGTAAGACCCGAGTGGATGGAAGAAAAAGAGGATAATGGGAATTTCCAGGTGGTCTGGAACTTTAGAACCCTAATTTTAAGTCGCCGCAAGGTTAACCCGCACAGTTTAGAAAACCATGTGATTGCCACTGCCTCACCCACGAACTTTGCACGACCTACCCACACGGTTTGGAAAACCATGCACCGCCTATGCAGAGCCCACTGTCCCACCCAGAGACTTCACATAGATTGTCTGCACAATTTGTTCGGACCCTTCACCAACCATTTACACCTGAACGACCTCCCCAACTTTGTAGGGTTAACCCAGAATTTTCAAATTTCTCTAGTTTTCTCAAAAGTGAGTCAAAATTCAAACAGGGTCATGATTTTGACCCTTTCCAAAAACCCAGGTTCTTATAATAAAGTAGAATTCATATGGATTTAGAAAAGGAAACTAGTAAAAATGATTCATCATATTCAATTCCATGACACTATTTAAACCCTTTGTCCCCTATCTTTCTTTTTTAGTTGTTTAATTTATATCCCATGTCTAGTTTTCTCTTGAATATAAATTTAACTCCAATAGGATTTACATCAAATGTCACATCAACCAGAACCCAAAATCGATTCTGATACACAATATCCATTTCATAATTCGGGTTCTCTCGTAATATTGAAGCTTATGAGCTCTCTAAAACCTCATTACAGAACAAAGGTTCATCATTTTCAACTAATAGTGAGTGATCATCATTATTTACTAGAAATTCATATAAATTTTGTTTTCCTACCTCTATAATGATCCTACAAAAAACATGTATTTCATGAACTAAATATTCCAGGGGGACCTATGAAATATCTTCCTTTACCAACTTCTGTATATCTTGAGAATCAACTTCCTAAAAATCCATCTTTCTTGAACTATTATTTTTGAGGTTGTGCACCATCTCAAGAAATATAGCATGTCTCTATAAAATCAAATTCTTTTATAGGGGTTTTTTTATGTCGTATATGATTCTTTCCTTAGAATATCCAATAATGATACAATTTGTTCCATATGGTTATAGTTGGTTACCTAAGAAGTTCTTAAAATATTCCTCAGAACTCCATACACAAGAATGTGATAAAATGATTTTCTCCCCACTACCTAACACTATGGGAATTATACTTACCACTTTAGTTGGTACTCAGTTTAATGTATATGTCTCAATTTTTAATGAATTTCCCCAAAATGATGGTGGATGAACTTCATGGATCATCATAAACCTTACAATGTCTAATAAGGTTTGGTTCCCCCTTTTACAAACTTCATTCCACTATTTTGTATGTGGAGGCGTGAGTTGATATTGAATACCCAAATTTTGTAGAAAGTAAATAAACTATTTTCTATGATATTATCCACCTCAATACTATAAAATATTATTTATATTATTTCCTTATTGATTCTATAGCTCATTCTTGAATTATTCGAGTTTCTTAAGGGACTCTGACTTATAGGTCATTAAGTATACATAGCCATATATACTCTAGTTAGCAGTAAAAGTTATCATGTACGAATATCCACTGCTAGCTTCTACTAAAAATGGTCCACACACATTAGTGTGTACCAATCCTAAAATATTTGTGCCCATTTCACCCTATCCACCGAATGGTGGTTTAGTCATTTTACCTTATAAACAAGCATTCCATCCATCAAGTGGTTTTAGCTTAGTAGAGTCTAAATATCCATCTTGATAGAGATTCTCAAATCGCTTCATGTTTACCGAATCAAGAGAGTGATTCCATGGCTTGGTGTTATATAAGTCTTATAAACATTTTTTGTTATCTATTTACAATATTTTTTTACATAATTTAATAC
Organism: Viscum album; assembly: GCA_963277665.1. NCBI lineage: Eukaryota > Viridiplantae > Streptophyta > Magnoliopsida > Santalales > Viscaceae > Viscum > Viscum album. Next base: position 798,896,865 of record OY728139.1, read on the forward strand.
ATAAATATAGTTTTTTAAATGCACCATACCATAATGAATGTTGTCTTTATAAGAAAAACTAATTTTATTTCAAATCATGAAAAACAAAACAATATATATCTAATCATTCCATATAATTTATATTCTTGGAATCCATTTGTACATAATAAAAATACTTTAAAACCAATATCTTCCATGTTGGAAATGAAAGTTAGTAGTCACCACTGTCTAGAGTTACTATCCCCATACCATTAACATCTCTCAAATCCACCTCTCCTCTAGAAATCATTCTGAATGTACTTTTTTCTGAAATTTAGATACGTATGTGAGTTCCATAACCTATATATAATTCCAAATGTGTAGATATTTAACTATTCTCCCAATAACAAATTCTCATTTATCTTCCGCTTGCTTCTATGTGTAGTTATTCTAGTAGCCAACCTTACCACATGTAAAACAAATTGCCTCATTTTCCATACCCAACCTTTAGATCTTCCTCTTATGGGACGATTAGTTCTTTAGATCATTATACAAGTTATAAATATTTTCCCCATTACCTTTTTATTTATTTTTTTACCCACCTTAAGGATTTTGGGTTTATCACACCCAATTTATTTATCCACTTGGTGAATCAAAATAAGAAGCTCTAAAAGACTATTCCCATTATTGCTCATATTACAATTAACAATAAAACTAGAGAAGGTATTTGGTAGTGAATAAATTATAAGATACATGCATAAATCATCATGTAAATTAATCATTAGTATGTTTAATCATTTAATTTAGACAATAAGCTTGCCTACATGATTCCCAGGTGGTGCTGACTCTCCAAGCTTAGTTATAAATCGATCATTGAATCTCTCTTATCTCTCTTTTATTTCTTTCTCTGAATAGAGAAACCAAAGGTGATACATAATGAAATAAAAATTAATTTTATCGTGTTTCTTCAAAAGATCATTTTTTAAACACCTAAATATTTTAAGGTATGTCTATTTTTAAATTTAATATTTTTGATAGCATATGTGGCACACAACACATAACATAACTATATAATGAAATATTATTATAACCTAGTTTTCCAAATGGTTGGAATGAATAGTATTACCTAAATTATGAATTTATATATATTAAAATATTTATTACATTCAAACAATAGATTTAATTGGAATAAGATAAAAATAAATCAAATTTTAAATCTAAAAAGAAATATTTTTGTAATGGTAATTTGGTCTCCTTTTAATGGTACACTTGCTTTAAATATAGTTTTTGATAGTTTTATAAAATATATTTGAAATAAAAACATATTATTTTAAATTAGAATATACAAATTTACTTTGGTAGAATTTTTGGTATTTTCTTATAATTTTCATGTTTTTATGAATAATGATAAAATATTTCAACGTAATTGAATACAACTTTTCATATAAATAATTTATATTGATAAATTAAATTTTTTATTGGGCTTAAAATACAATTAAATAAATTTTATATCATTTAATACAATATAATAATTGGAAACAATTTAAAATTCAATTTTGATATAAAAATATTTCAATTTGTTTGAACATTTTCACTTTAATAACATGTTTAATAACCACATAAATGAGATTATGTTTAAATAATTTTTAGATATATATTTTGAATTTTGAAAAAATGATTTAATATTCTGAATCATAAGGTTGAAATTTATTAAATAAGTCCCTCTTATTTTTGAAAAATCTTTCTAGAAAATTTTGTAATTTTTTTACCATGGTTAAGGGTAAATTATCTTATTAAGGGTAAAAAAATATTGTAAATATTACAAAATTACAATAACACATGTACTAATTTTATTGGATGAATGAGTGTCCAAAAAATAATCTTTGGTTCAATTTTATGACCTCTTTCATCCACTTTGAATACATTAATCCTTTTATGGAATTTTATTTTAAAGAAAATCAAATGTATCATACTCAGGTTTTTAATAAGTGTAACATTTTTAATATGGTTCTACTCAGAAGATATACTCATATATAAATATTAAATTTAAATTTAAATTCTTTATCTTGATAATGGAAGTTTTTTAGGGAATAAGTAATTAAATTTTAGTTTTACATAATGAGGATGCAGCAATTGTTTAATTAATGGACATATCATATAAATGTTATTAAAAATATTAAAATAAATTCATTTATATAATTAATGTTATAAACTAATTTTATTTATATTTTATAGATATATTATTTATGTATTAATGGTTTTGGATCTATGTTATCTTGTGTAATTATATTTTTGAAAACAGAAAGTAATGAATGGTATCAAAATTGATATTAATGATATTTGTAAATAAATAATATTTTATTAAGTGATATAAAAGTCATAAAAGTCAAAAAAATCATCCAAAATATTGGGATAAGGTCTAAAATTTCATCCAACACTCATTTAGGTTTTTTTCATTTTATAGTAATTATATGAACTATAAAATTGTAAAAACACTTGTTTTCATGGTAAGATTTAAAAGGATTATGTAAGGGTTAAAAATCAAAAGATAAGGGTCGGAATGTGACCTGAACTTGTATAAAAGATATTGGATGAAATTATTGAGACCCATTGTAATTTTAGATATGAATGAAATATCCTTGGATCCATTTTTAATTGAAAATTAATTTATACTAATTTAATATTTTGGGAGTTTTCAAAAGTTCCTCTCACCTAAATTATAAAAGGGAATAACCTATATCACTTCTTCACATAACATTGGTCATTCTATCTCAATCAAACCCTATAAATTTCTCTAAAAAACATAGTTATCTTTAATTTTGATGTCCGGGTCTTTGAGAAATGCCAACTACAAATCCCTTAAGACGAAATATTGAAGAATTCTACAAAAGAACATGTAATCATTTTTACAAACTCATCCAGGTTAATTTCTTCTTCTACTTATCATACATTTTTTTTCTAGGATACATAATAACTCTAGAATTTCGTATATGATGATATTTTATTATGATTATTTCTCTACTATATTCCATGATTTATACATCCAATTAAAAATGATATCACTACATGTTTGTACGTATGACTCACCATCTCCACGTCCTTGTGTAATTGTTTTTCATCACAACATTATTAGGGTACAATTATTTAAATAATTGATTTATATCGTAATTATAACGTTATATTTATTCTGTAAAAATTAATATACCATCCAATTCCTTACCCTTTCACCATTAATGGAATCGTATCATCACTCAGAGATATATACAACATGTCATCTCCACAATGTGATGTGATTAATTTTCCATGTTAACAAATAAATAATGAATATAAAAATGTATTTAATGATTAAATATGATATACATAACATTAAAAACAGTATGGAGATGTTTTTTTCAATCCTATGAAAAATAATCAAGACATTCATGAAAAACATGTATAGGAAAATGAAGCAGTTAACACCTAATACATGGGTAATAAAAAAATAATACTAATAAATGAGTGATAAAATAAAATAATATTATCATATATGATATAATAATTATTAAAAAATGTTATGATATATGGTAATAAAACTCCTAAAAATTATATATAAGGTTAAATCTTGTTTGGATAAAGGAAACATAAGTAAAGGAACTTCACCTGAATATACTTTCATTGAGGCATAGTTTGATGTTTTATAGCCACCTTATTTTATGATGTGAATATAGATCCCCATTTACTTATAATGTAATTAATTTATTTTTTATAATTTTATTTAATCTTATTTTAAATTTAATTATTTCATGTAGATTATGATTTAAATTGTCAAAGTTGTATGGGACACCTTCAATGTTTGAGGATTTTATTATCATGTTTTTGCTCTATGTTAGTATTCTTGATATTATATTACATATTTATTTATATGTATATAGATGGATTAAAAAAGAAATTTTCTATCAATTTATTAATTTAATTGGGATGTTTTAAAAAGAAATATTATTACTTAATTTTTTGACAAAAAATGGAATGTACTATTTTTTAAATGTACACAGTGACAATGAATTTCCTGCCACCATGACTATTATTTAATTTCTAGCTTCCATTGAAATATTACATATATTCATAAATTAAAATCTATATTACCATAGTTTTTTGATATTTGGTATTGAAAATTGTTATTTTTTAATGTAAATTTTATTTTTTATAGGAATGTGTTTTTCATGTGGGTTTAACAATATTTTCCCTCAATATTGTTCTATGATTTTTTTTAGATTTTTTTTCATCGATATCAACACGCTTGGATGAATCTTTTGATTAATTGAGTTTGACCTCGAATGATATCATTTACCATATTTTATTGAATGTGTTATGTTCAATTTTATATGTGGATATTCTATTTAGAGGGCATTCTTAGTTTATGATTAAATATTTCACATTTAACATGGTAGTTTTTAATATGAATGTTTATCTTGTTTTTGTTTCAACCCTTTCATATAAGGGATTTATTGGAATTGGCATGTGGTGGGATATTCCCTCTATAGCTCCTAGATGCATTTGTAGGTTTTCAGAGATAAACTATATTTTTTTTGGCTGAGGCTTTACCCATTTATTAGATTCTTTGCATTAAACCCTCATAATGTCAAATTCATGGAATTAAGCCCTGACAGTAATGGATTATTTACACGAAGCCTTGGTTGTATTTTTAATATATAAATCATTATTCAATATATCATTTTGAATTAATTTATTGATATTCCATTTTATTAATCAGCAATTAGAATATACATGGTTATGTTTCCTAGATCTTGGATTATTTAAATTTCATGTGTTTTGGTTATTTACCATCTCATATTATTTATCCCATATTCACTCATACCTTCCACCATAGGCATAAACAAATTGATAATTTTTCACCCCCTTTATATGTTTCATTCTCCCTAAGATTCTGAGAATTATGTTATGAATGATATGATGGGTTTAAAAACGGGGTAATAACGGAAGACTCAATGAAATTTATTTTGTATTTTATGTTATAAAATGTAATGTGGATTTCAATTATGTATCTAGTTTATCAATAATACTAATATATTAGGTCCATTGGAGTTTGGTTCCTTGTATCTTATTCCAATGAAACAAAGTAACCACCAACTCAGGGATACTGGGGTTTCCATCTTAAAGTTGGTATTAGTGTTAGTGTAGTAGAAATGTTACCCACTAGATTAATGAAAACATATATTAAGTAAGATTAACCTATGAATGAAGTTTAGGAGAAGTCTAAGAATAGGATATCATCCTATTGAGTTTGTAGTGAAAATTTATTACATTGGTTAAACCTAAGGACTCATATATTGAGAATGTCTCCTGATTTAGACATCCTACAATGTTTTCTTCATGACTATATCATAATGATTGGTGTTTCTAACATTGTGATTTGGGTTTTGGTAAATGTTTATAATTAGTAAGGTTATTATAGTAATGATTACACTATTTATAATGAAGTCACTAAAAAATAAAAAGGAAATGAATGAGGTATTAAGTAATGAGATGATGAAGTATAGTTAATTGTTTAAGCATTATGTAGAATGAATAAAGTTATTGTGTATTTCTATTCATGAATTTTTTTCATAAATGGTACATCAGTTATAAGAATCATGAGATATATAGTGTAGAGACCCGAAGCATAATGTACATGGACATTACATTACTTTTTAGGAATACTTAGTACATAACAAAAACACACACACAAGGACCGTAATAGTTTGGTGTTTTTGGAAACTCAAAATATAATCTTCTAACCATGGAGAAAGATCTTCAACATCTCCCATAAAGATATTCATTTTTTTACCTAAAACCTTTCTTTATATCTTGGGGAAAAGAAAACATAAAAGGGTGAGCTCAAATGCATAGTAAGGGTAAACAAAAGAAATATCAATCACATCATATTCATAAGAACATAACATTTTGGAAATCTTAACCTGCAAAAGAGATCATAATATCATAACATGGGATAAATCATAGTAGTGAAATGTAATCCCAATAATCATAACTTAAAACATGAAACTTTGTTTCATACACACATAATCACATAGAATCATTTAATATTAGTCAAGACTCATTGCCAAGACTATCTTAGTGGACAAAGCCCATTTCTGAACCGAGTTCACTCCTCGTTTCAGTCCTGTTTCACTGAACCAGTTTAACCTTCCGTTCCAGCCATGTCTATCTCATGAGATATAAAATCTTTACCCAATGCATTGGAGGGAGATATAGGTCCCACCCATCTCATAATTATACCATTCATATGTGTGCCACAAAATCATAAATCATACATCATTGCATAACCCATGTAATAAAAATGGGATTCTTAAACAACATGACATCATAAAACAATTCATATAAGATAAATGAATTCATAAAAATAATTCCATCACAACATAATCAAATCAGTGTAATAATAGGGATAGAAACAGAACGCTATATTATCTTAGATGGAAAATAATTTTGATAAAACACTTGAACTCTATTCTTGAGGAAAATATCCTTTCTACTTCAAAAACATTTTCCTTTCTTAACATGTCATACAATTTTAAACTAAAAGAAGTTGATTAAAAATAAACTTGAAAACTTGTAAAGGAAGATTCTTGGAAATAAGGTTTTAAAAATCCATTCATTCTGTATAAGTTAAAAAAACATTCTTCTCGTACTTTTGTCGGAAAAGTCAAAAAGTACCTCATACGAAAAACGACAAAAGATTCCTTTCATATATTTTACTATAAAATCACCAAAGGGTAAAAATGGATTTAAAATATTGTAGGTGGATGGAAATAATATTACATATTGAGGAAACATGGATGTGGATGATAAAATACACCCACTAAATACCAAAGTATAAACAATCTCGGATAAAAATGAGATTGTGATATTTCCCTTACTTTAGGTCCGATTTGCTTCGTAAGTGTCCGAACCTCTTGTATAATGATTTAAATAATGTTATTGAATTATTCTAGAATCATAAATATTTTTATGAAATCATATACAGTCATATTCTTATCTTCTTATTAGTAATATTTCATTACTACATGTTATTCGGGTGTTTATTACTTTTTGTTCTTATGCGTGTTTTGTCGAATAAATTCTTATTTTTATTTTTAGGTTATAGATACCTCATTTAAAGATTGGTATTAGTGTAATATATTAATTCATTCAATTCATTTATATAATCATTATGAAATGAAGATCATGTAGAACGAGTCGCATCACATTGTGGAGATGGTATTCCGTACGTACTCACGAACGATGATATCATTCCCATGATCGTGAAATTGAAATGGAGTGTATATACACAATTTCAGAATCAATATAACTTTACAATAATCATATATAGTTATTATTTACACCATTATACCCATCCATGTAAGGTGGTGGTGGAAAAAAAATTACACCACGGCGTGGAGACGGTATTCCGTACGTACGCACGCATGATGATTTCATTTTTCGTAGGATGTATAGATGGTGAAATAGGGTTGTTTCATAATTATAATAAAATATCAGTATATGAGTGATACTGATGTTATTACTTCATAATGAAACAACTAAAGAAGAAGATGTGGAAGAAGAAATAAAGATGAAAGAATCGGTAACGGACATTACCTCTTCTTTCAAGCGCTTCTTTGAGACCTCCTTTTAGGACATTAAAATTGGGATTTGAAGAAGACCAGGACCTCTAGGATGTTCCTAGGGAAGTGGAGAAGATAATTTGGCAGGGGTTGGCCGAGAGTGAAGGCTCAAATTGGTGTGAGGAAGGGAAGGAGGAGGTTCCCTTTTATAAGGGAGGAGAGGGGCACCTTTGGAAATATTAAAAATATTAATTTATAATAAATTTTACCCCACTTAAAAACCACCAAAAATGACTCATATTCGAATATTAGATACGATAAGGTTGTAATATCATCAACCAATAGAATTTAGAAATGTCAGGAATTTATTTTAAACATTATCAACTTGATTTATCCTTATTTAATAAATTTAATTTTATTTGTGGTAATAACATTATAAATTTTAAATTAAAACAAATAATTACTTATTTGTTGTGAATTTTCCATAATTGGATACTAAATGAAATTTTAAACCCTTTAAATTTAAATTTATAATTTTTAAATATTTTTGTGATTTTTTAACAATTTTATAATATGTTATTTTTATAAAATAACAATAGTGTCAATTTTGACACTATTCATTTATTCGAAATTAAATAAAATAAATACAGAAGATATGTTCAAAATAAAAGCTTTAATAGATTCATAAAATATCATATGTATCTATAAAATTATTGGAGAACATTAGATAGTTCATATAATATTTATTTTATTATTTTTAAAACCATTTATTTGGTTTATCTCTTAATAAAATAATACTACAACATTTTTGTATAATTATTTCATATAATTATTTCTTGCATAAAAATTAAAAATAAAATCCTATGATGAGGAAAAATCTATTAACTTTCACAATAATACTTTTACTCGAATTTATCATCTTAAAATCACAATATTTAAATTGTTATACTTATTAAATTATGAAGGTGACAACTTTGGATCATTTAAAATAAAATAATATAAGTGTCATAATCGCTTTTTTAAGGCTCAAAATGGTCAAATATTAGACCATTGGATGATTGTGGTTTACATTTACATGACCTATAAGTTTTGGTCAGGGTTTTTTGCATTTTATGGTCACTATTAGTTTAATAAAAACTATATTCTTGATTTTTCACTAGATAAACAATTTCTGCATCACTATTGTGTCATAATTAATGATAATTATTTAATCCCTAAAAATTATAAATAAATTCAAATGATGTAGATAATTTAATTATCCTTCTGGAGACTAATCATTTTAGAAGTTTCATGAAGTTTATCAATAAATTAAAATTATTATACTTATAAGATTTAAGAGAGTGACATGTTGTCACTTTCTTAGGTTTTAATAATAATTAATTTATTTTCATGGAAAAAAGTCCATTAAATGAATCTAATCTTACCCTTATGTGATATGGGTCGACTTTTAGTCCTCCAATAGAATTTTTTCATGTGTTAGAGTAATTTTATAATATTATATTTAACCTTAATTACCTGATTTACCTTTAACTATGGTAAATAAAATTTACCGTAGTTACTATTCATAATTTCCAAAAATAAAAAGTAGCCTATTAACATAATTTGGACCCAATGATTCTAAATATGGAATCCATTTTTCGAAATTCAATACAAAAAAGTTGCATAAATTAAATTAAAATTAATCCCGTTGTCGAATGAAAACGGGTTTTTGTTTAAAAATTGCAAAAGATTGAATTGATTTAACCTACGAATTCAAGGTAAAATCAATACTAATTACATTAATTATATTAAATGGTAAAAATATATTCTATTTATACTTTAAAAACTTTCAATATTATAATTTATCCATATAAATTATTGCGATGAAAAAAAGTTGTTTTTAATTAAAATATAGCGCGTTTTTACTATTCATCAAAATATGAAAGTTACCAGAATAATATGAAAAATTTATCCAAAGTAAATTTTTATTTCATGATTCCAAAGAAGAATTTTATTTTGTCAAATTGAACTTATAAACATGTCAAAAACTATATTTAAAGTGGGTACTCCATCAAAAGGCGACAAAACTGCATTTTTTTTGAAAAATACTTATTTTACCCGAAAAATTTATCTTGTTCTTATACCATGTTCTAGAAAATGTGTAAGATGAATAATAATGTTATAGAATTAAAAATTTAGTTAATACTATTCATAATGGCTAGTTAATAATAATATTATAATAATATATCATTATTTAGTAAAACCCGGTATTGCGTACAACACACACTATCGAGGAAGGTCGCGATTGCGTGTAATGCAAGCCAAGTCAGGGTTGCGTGTTGTGCAAGAATATTTAGTTGTTTCATATAACATAATCCAACCATATTTCATTTATACATTGAATATATATATATATATATATATACACACTCAATGTTGCGTAGAATAACTATTCTCAAAATTGTGTGTAACACGATCCAAGAATAGTGTTGCGTATACTACAAGCTAATACGGTGTTGCGTACGGCGCAAGGTAATCTTGGTGTAGCATTAATGAAATTAAAAGAATATTTTTCATAAAATCTCGGGTTGTTACATTCTACCCTTCTTAAAATGAATTTCTCCCTCAAAATTCGTCGGGGGTTAAAAATGGTTTACTACTCAAAAGTTTGTTTAATAGAAACCCACATCATAAAAAAGAATACCAAAACTTGGGTTTAAAAACTAAATTGTGAATTGTAACTATTACCCAAATTCACTCATCACTGGGTTTCCACGTAGGAGAACATAGGTGAAAATATGGATCAAGTTCTGATGGAGAGTGGCAGAGAACATGGCTATGAAAAATCCATCAATCACAAATCCATAGATTTTTTATGATCTAAGGTACCATCAGATTCATCGGATATAAGAGCATTAGGAAAACATTTTTTGTTTTCAATATCGTTTTCCTAAAGTTGAAAATTTTGAATTAGAAGAAATACCTACTTTATTTCAATATAATCTCACCATTTTTCGTGCCTTGTCAAATTTTCACTTCATCTCTTAAAAAAATGAAGTTGAATTTTTCATTCGTGAAGTGCTAACAGATCATGTGAAAGAATGATGGTTCATTCCATCTGTCTTCATCAAAAGGATAGAAATAGTTATATACATAAGTCCATCTATCGTATATCATTCCAAAATCGACATATACTTCATCTATCATACCACATAATAAAATAAAACTATTTTATACTAACCAGGGACTTCTTGTAGGCCAGTGGTAGGTGACAAAGGATAGTCGCACTTCGGTTGTAGGTTCGATTCCCACAGCCTTGGCCGATGCGATGGGCTGTCGCCCATCCTACAGGTTTTCATTTTTCTAAAACTACATTACTATAACATCCCATCAATAATATCAAAAACATTTCTATCCTTAAACAATACTAACTTATGTCCAACAAAATCTATTCCAATCTTTAGGATTATCTAAGATACTTCGGTCCAAGCTCATAGTATAAAGAAAATGATTACTTGAAATTTCATCAACCAAGCATGTGAATACCATCATTTATCCCCAATATATCTTGTTGGTCACATTCCAATCATGTGAATACAATAATCATGTATTCTCTTGAAAAATTAATACCCATTAAACCTTAGTGAAAACATGAATGCTATCAAAAGTTAACTCTTTCATCATACCAAAATCCAAAAATTCTATATACTCAAACCATGATATAACATTCTCCTTATATCAGTCATGAGCTCATGAATACTATCAAACATTTAATTTTCTCCTTATCCCTTCATTATGTGCATATCATCTACTTTCCAAAAGTATCTGAATAACCTTTCATGGTTACTGGTACCATTCATCGTACACTTTTAAAACATAAGGAAATACAACAGTATAACAATCCTTAGATGTCTCTTTATTATATAGTACCATGATATTACTTATATAACATTACACTTAATAAACATGTAATCATTCCACTACATTCTTAAACCATTGACCGAGCTTCAACAATTATTTCATCTCACATATCATTTGTAGTATCTTCATAATCATCGACATAAATACTACCCGTACGACCATACTGATTCTCTTCATGAGACTTTCCCTTAGGGAATTGGTTTGCATAATGCCCGTACATTCCACATTTAAAACATTTAACCATTATTGATGTCGTAGAAATATCATTATCCTCATCCATGGTGTTAACTGAACATTTTCCTTTGCACTTACTGGCTTTGTGTCCTTCTTTTCCACACCCAAATAATCTTCCAGTTCCTTTGAAACAATCTCCCCGATGCCTCTTCCTACATGATTTACATGAGGTAAATTGAACTTTCTTTCCTCTATGATCATTATGAAACTCCATCTTTCTATTATTATCTGAGTCGTGAAACTTACCAAAGTTGAGATTATTGATCATATTATGAGATTGTTGATTAGGCATAACAACGATGTTTGGACTTCCAAATCCCATTTCATTTGGTTTCTCATGTAGAATATCATTCCATTGTCCGTCATATCCTCTATTATCATGAATCTTTCTATTTCCAGCCATTTTCAAAAACCCAAAAAGAATTATGTGAGACGAAAAAAACCATGCTAGGGAAAACAACATAGTAAAGGGGGAGCACCCTCAATATCTAACATCTTAGGTTAAATTATAAGATCGTTACCGTAGTTCTAGGACTATATCCTATACGTATACTTATCCTTAGGGACATCCCTTGACATACCTTAGAAATATCTCTAGGGATCTCACTAACGTTTTCGCATCCTAGTTTCCAATGGTTGACTAAACCTTTCCTCTGATACCAAATGTAGAGACCCAAAGCTTAACGTACATGAAAATTACATTACTTTTGCGGAATAATTAGTACATAACAAAAACACACACACAAGGACCGTAATAGTTTAGTGTCTTTGGAAACTCGGAATATAATCTTGTAATCGTGGTGAAGATCATCTAGATCTCCCATAAAGATATTCCTTTTTTTACCTAAGACCTTTCTTTATATCCTGGGGAAACAACAACATAAAAGGGGGAGCTCAAATGCTCAGTAAGGGTAAACAAAAGAAATATCAATCACATCATATTCATAAGAACATAACATTTTGGAAATATTAACCTGCAAAAGAGATCATAATATCATAACATGGGATAAATCATAGTAGTGAAATGTAATCCCAATAATCATTACTTAAAACATGAAACTTTGTGGAATACACACATAATCATAGAGAATCATTTTTCTTATTAGTCAAGACTCATTGCCAAGACTATCTTAGTGGACAAAGTCCATTTCTGAACCGAGTTCACTCCTCATTTCAGTCCTGTTTCACTGAACCGGTTTAACCTGCCGTTCCAGCCATGTCTATCTCATGAGATATAAAATCATTACCCAATGCATCGGAGGGAGATATTGGTCCCACCCATCTCATAATGATACCATTCATATGTGTTCCACAAAATCATAAATCATACATCATTGCATAACCAATGTAATAAAAACGGGATTCTTAAACACCATGACATCATAAAACAATTCATATAAGATAAAGTAATTCATAAAAATAATTCCATCACAACATAATCAAATCAATTTAATAATAGGTATAGAAACAGAACCCTATATTATCTTATATGGAAAATAATTTTGATAAAACACTTGAACTCCATTCTTGAGGAAAATATCCTTTCTACTTCAAAAACATTTTCCTTTCTTAACATGTCATACAATTTTAAACTAAAAGAAGTTAATTAAAAATAAAATTGAAAACTTGTAAAGGAATCTTCTTGTAAATAATGTTTAAAAAATCCATTCATTCCGTATAAGTTAAAAAACATTCTTCTCGTACTTTTGTCGGAAAAGTCAAAAAGTACCTCGTAGGAAAAACGACAAAAGATTCCTTTCAGATCTTTTACTATAAACTCACCAAAGGGTAAAAATGGATTTAAAAAATTGTAGGTGGATTTAAATAATATTACATATTGAGGAAACATAGAGCTGGATGATAAAATACTCCCCAGTAAATACCAAAGTATAAACAATCTCAGATAAAAATGAGATTGTGATATTTCCCTTACCTTAGGTCCGATTTGCTTCGTAAGTGTCCGAACCTCCTGTATAATTATTTAAATAATGTTATTGACTTATTACAGAATCATACATATTTTTATGATATCATATATGGTCATATTCTTAGCTTCTTATTAATAATATTTCATTACTACTTGTTATTCGGGTGTTTATTACTTTTTGTTCTTATGCGTGTTTTGTCGAATAAATTCTTATTTTTATTTTTAGGTTATAGATACCTCATTTAAAGATTGGTATTAGTGTAATATATTCATTAATTAAATTCATTTATATAATCATTATGCAATGTAGATCATGTAGAACGAGTCGCATCACATCGTGGAGACGGTATTCCATACATACGCACGAACGATGATATCGTTCCCATGATCATGAAATTGTAATGAAGTGTATATATACAATTTCAGAATCAATATAACTTTGAAATAATCATATATAGTTATTATTTACACCATTATACCCATCGAAGTAAGGTGGTGGTGGAAAATAGATTACACCACGGCGTGGAGACGGTATTCCGTACGTACGCACGCGTGGTGATTTCATTTTCCATAGGATGGATAAATGGTGAAATAGGTTTGTTTCATAATTATAATAACATATATGAATATGAGTGATACTGATTTTATTAATTCATAATGACACAACTAAAGAATAATAAGTGAAAGAAGAAATAAATATGAAAGAATCGGTAACAGACATTACCTTTTCTTTGAAGCGCTTCTTTGAGACCTCCTTTTAGGACACTAAAATTGGTATTTGAAGAATACTAGGACTTATACGATGTTTCTAGGTAAGTGGATAAGTGAATTTGGCAGGGGTTTTCCAAGATTGAAGGCTCAAATTGGTGTGAGGAAGGGAGGGATGAGGTTCCCTTTTATAAGGGATGAGAGGGGCACCTTTGGAAATCTTAAAAATATTAATTTATAATAAATCTAACCCCACTTAAAAACCTCAAAAAGTGACTCATATTCGAATATTAGATAAGATAAGGTTGTAATATCATCAACCAATAGAATTTAGACATGTTAGGAATTTAATTTAAGCATTATCAACTTGATTTATCCTTATTTAATCAATTTAATTTTATTTGTGGCAATAACATTCTAAATTTTAAATTACAACTAATAATTACTTATTTGTTGTGAATTTTCCATAATTTGATATTTAATAACAGTTTAAACCATATAAATATGAATTTATAATTTTTAAATATTTTTGTGATTTTTTAACAATTTAATAATATGTTATTTTTATAAAATAACAATAGTGTCAATTTTGACACTATTCATTTACGTGAATTTAAATAAAATAAATACAGAAGATATGTTTGAACTAAAAGAATTAATATATTCATAAAATATAATATGTATCTATAAAATTAGTGGAGAACATTAAATGTTTCATATAATATTTATTTTATTATTTTTAAAACCATTTATTTGGTTTATCTCTTAATAAAATAAATACTACAACATTTTTGTATAATTATTTAATATAATTATTTCTTGCATAAAAATTAAAACTAAAATCTTATTATGAAGATAAATCTATTAAATTTCACAATAATACTTTTACTCAAATTTATCATCTTAAAATCACAATCTTTAAATTGTTATACTTATTAAATTATGAAGGTGACAACTTTGGCATCATTTAAAATAAAATAATATAAGTGTCATAATCACTTTTATAAGGTTCCAAATGGTCAAACATTAGACCATTGGATGATTTTGGTTTACATTTACATGAAAAATAATTTTTTTTCAGGTGTTTGTGCATTTTATGGTCACTATTAGTTTAATAAAAACTATATTCCTGATTTTTCACTAGATAAACAATTTCTGCATCACTATTGTGTCATAATTAATGATAATTATTTAATACCTAAAAATTATAAATAAATTCATATGATGTAGATAATTTTATTATCCTTCTGGAGACTACTCATGTTCTAAGTTTCATGAATTTTATCACTAAATTAAAATTATTATACTTATAATATTTAAGAGAGTGACATGTTGTCACTTTCTTTGATTTTAATAATAATTAAATTATTTTCATGGACAAAAAGTCCATTAAATGAATCTAATCTGAACCTTAGGTGATATGGGTCTACTTTTAGTCATACAATAGAGTTTTGGCATGTGTTCGGGTAATTTTATAATATTATATTTACCCTTAATTACCCGATTTACCTTTAACTATGGTAAATAAAATTTACCGTAGTTACTATTCATAATTTCCAAAAATAAAAAGTAGCCTATTAACTTAATTTGGAACCACTGATTCCAAATATGGAATCAATTTTTGAAATTAAATACACAAAAGTTGCTGAAATTAAATTAAAATTAATCCTGTTGTCGAAAGAAAATGGGTTTTTGTTTAAAACATTGCAAAAGATTGAATTTATTTAACCTACGAATTCAAGGTAAAATCAAAGCTAATTACATAAATTATATTAAATGGTAAAAATATATTCTATTTATACTTTAAAAACATTCAATATTATAATTTAACCATATAAATTATTGCGATGAAAAAAATTTGTTTTTAATTAAAATATAGCGTGTTTTTACTATTCATCAAAATATGAAAGTTACCAGAATAATATGAAAAATTTATCCAATGTAAATTTTTATTTCTTGATTCCAAAGAAGAATTTTATTTTTTCAAATGAAACTTATAAACATGTCAAAAACTATATTTAAAGTGGGTGCTCCATCAAAAGGCGACAAAACTGCATTTTTTTGAAAATTACTAATTTTACCCGAAAAATTTATTTTGTTATTATACCATGTTCTAGAAAATGTGTAAGATGAATAATAATGTTATAAAATTAAAAATTTAGTTAATACTATTCATAACAGATAGTTCATAATAATATTATAATAATATATCATTGTTTAGTAAAACCCGGTATTGCGTACAACACAAGCTATCAAGGAAGGTCGCGATTGCGTGTAATGCAAGCCAAGTCAGGGTTGTGCGTTGTGCAATAATCTTTCGTTGTTTCGTATAACAGAATCCAACCATATTTCATTTATACATTGAATATATATATATATATACTCAATGTTGCGTAGAATAACTATTATCAAAATTTTGTGTAACACGATCCAAGAATAGTGTTGCGTATACAACAAGCTAATACGGTGTTGAGTATGGCGCAAGGTAATCTTGGTGTAGCATTAATGAAATTAAAAGAATATTTTTCATAAAATCTTGGGGTTTTACATATAGGGACTATAATATAGTAACACCTTTTTAAGTATTTGGAAGAATTAATTTTTTTCATTAAGGTTTTAAGGTGATCAAATATTTGGTATGTGAAATTAAGGGATGCATTATGTTGCTTTTAGAATCTAATGTTAGTATTGGTTTTGTAAATTTAGAGTCATTTATGGATAGAAGTCTTTTGGATGAGTATTAATGTTGGAATTAATAATGTTTAAATTTGGATATTATTATTTGAGTATAAAGTATGATTTATCATATTGGGTAAATTTTTCTAACCATTTTTCATTTCAATAAATATTTAAAATATGAATGAATTAATCATGGACCTTATGGTTCATGAAAGTTATTTGGGCATGAAAAAATCAAATTGAACAGTCATTTCTAGGTATAAGGGATGAAGTGAAAACTGGCTGAAGCACAACCAAAGGAGGATGTTATGGTTTTAACATGGAAAGAAATCAAGTAAGTGCCTATATATATAGTAAAAAAACCCTCAACTCTAGGAAATGGAATTTGAAAAAAAGTAATCTACACATATTTTTTTGAGGAATCAATGACCTTTTAACAAATCACAATTTTTAAGTTTAATAATGTTTAAAATTCTAATGGACATCTTATCTATCACTTTCTATCAGAAACATGTAGTTTTATTTCTATTCTATGTCTAATTTATCACTTACCACTAATTGTTTCTTATTATAAAGACTAATTTTCTAGTGTCCTTCACATTTACCTTTCCCTCTTATAAAGAGTGTGTTTTATTAACCATATATTCGATGTGGGTTTCCAATAAAAGAATTATAAAGTTTCAACATTTTATTTTCAAAGTGTAATTTAAAATTTTGAGGACACAATTTATTATTTTATGGGATCATGTTACACCCACATGTTTTATGGTATGTCCCATTTTAAATTTAATCTCTTCGATAGCATATGTTGCACGCAACACCCAGTATAACCGTACAATGTAATATTATTAAAACCTAGTCATTAAAATAGAAGGAAATAAATATTATTAACCAAATTATCATATTTTTATATATTAAAATATTTTTAAATTCAAACAATAAATTCTATAGGCATATGATAAGAATAAATCAAATTTTAATGAGAAAAATCTATATTTTTCTAAATGAAAATTTTCTACCATTTATGCTTCACTTGTTTTAAATATTATTTTTGAAAAATTTAAAACTTATAATTGATAAAAAACAATTTATTATAACATGGAATGAAAAAATTTACAATGCTTGTATTTTTTGTTTTTAATGATAACTTTCATGTTTTGTTGAATAGTGATAAAATATTGCATTTTAATTGAAAAAGTTTTTTCGTATAAATATTTTATAGTGATAAATTATATTTATAGTTGTATTTAATGTATAATTATATGAATTTTATATCATTTAATTCAATATTGGTTATCATAAAAAATTTATCATTTAATTTGGATATAAAAACATTCCAATATTTGGAGATTTTTCACTTTAATAACTCATTTTCTCACAACGTCAATGAGATTAATATTAAATTAATTTAATAAAATTTTGTGTTTTTAATTTTTTGAAAATGTGTTTCATTTTTGGAATAAAAAACTCCATATTTATTAAATAATTATCTTTTATTTTTTGAAAATATAAATATAAATTTATTAATTTATTTAATTAGCATAATTAAGTGTGAATTGGGTAATTATGGGTAAAAATAATATTATAAATATTATAAAATTATACCAAGACTTGTTTTAATTATATTGGATGATTGAGTGTCAACCATAACCAATCTAGGTCCAATTTTAATGATTCATCAATCCACTAGATGAATTTATGCCTTTTAGAGTATTTTGTTATAGAAATCCAAAATATTTTATAGTCATGTTTTTAATAAGTATTATATTATTAATATGAGGTTATTCAGAAGATATATTAAAATATAAACTTTTTTTATAAAATCTATAATATTTATCATCATCATGATAATGTATCTTTAATTTCTAGGGAGAAAAAATAAATTAATGGCTTGCACAATGATGATGTAGTGATTATTTAATTAATGGACATATCAAATATAGAGTTTTAAAAATATTAAAATAATAATAATTTGATATAATTAATGTCAAACAATAATTAAATTTATGACCTAATGATATTAAGGATGTTATAAAAAATTAATGTAACCATGTTGATATTTTTAAATTTTCATCTCATAAATAGTATTAAAATTGACATTAATGATATTTTAAAATAAATAATAATTTAATAAATGATATAAAATTCATAAAACACTAAACATTGAACAAAAGGTTTTTAAAATGGTTATAATTTCATCCATGAATCATTTAGGGTTATTTTGTAGTTTTATTTTAACTATACTAACTTTAAATGATTAAAAAAACATGTTGTCAGGGTAAAGGTTAAAGTGTTTTAATAATGGTCAAAATCAACATATATGAGTAAGAATGTGACATAAAACTGTCTAAAAATTATTTTATTTTAATATTTCAACCCATACTCATGTTAAATTCATAATAAGTAACTTTTTTAGTCACATAGAATTGAAAATTAATTTGTATTAATTTAATATTTTGATATTTTCCAAAAGTTCCCTTCAACTCAATTATAAAAGGGCACCTCATACAACAGTTATTAACACCTATTTGAGAATTAATATTTAAAAATACCTTCATATTTCTTCTATTTATATTATTTTACATGTTTAAGATGTCATTTTCTTTATGGAAGACCAACCCTAGTTCCCTTGAAAATAGATGTAAAGGAAGTCTTCCAAAGAAGATGTAATCATTTTTACTAAATTGCCCAAGTTAATTTCTTTTTTTACTTCCTATTAATCATTAATTTTAAATATAAAGTAATAAATATAGTATATTATAAATGTGTATATTTTATTATTAATATTTTTTCATTGTAGTCTATGATTTATCAATATTATGAAAAATAAAAGCATCACATGTGCATACGTACGTCTTACTGTCTCCATATAATTGTATTATTTTTTTCTTCACCAATTTACAAGGATGGATAAAATCATGGAAATAATGGATTTATATAGTAATTATTAAATTATATTTATTCTATAAGAATTCATATAACATATATTTCCTTACGCTTTCACCAATATTGGAATGATATTATCGATCATGTGTACATATAGCCGACTGTCTCCACGGTGTGATGTGATTTATTTTCCATATTAAACATAAAATAATGATTATAAAAATATATTTTATGATTATGTATGATATTTATAACATTAATTTCATTGTGAATATTTTATATCTATATCTTATTCAAATTAACCAAAACATTATGAAAAAACATCCGTAGGAAAATGATGTTGTTAGCACCCAGAACAAGGGTAATAACAAAATATTATCAACAAATAGATGATAAAATAATATAATAAGATAATATATATTATCATAAATATGAATAAGTTTCTTGTATAATTTAATTTCATGATTAAAACCATTATAAAGTATGTTAAATCACATTATACTAAAAGAAGTGTATTGCGAGGGATTTCATCTCAATCTTTTTTCATCCAGGAATAGTTTGATGTTATACACCCACCTTATTTTATGATGTTTATATGCCACCCAAACGACATATCATGTCATTAACTAATTTATTATCATATTATTTGATGTTTTTTAAATTTATTCATTCATGGGGTTATGATTTAAATGTTCAATAGTGGTTAGGGACACTATGAATGTTTAAAGAATTAGTTATCAAATCTCTTTCTCAGCATCGATAGTATTGATATTATTTTATATATTTATTTATATGGATATAAAAGGTCTATAAAGTAAATTTTATTTATTCTTTTATTTTCATTCAATGGTTTTCAAAAGGATTCCTTTTACCAAATGTTTATAGAAACTACAAAAGGAAAGCTCTATTTTTTTAATGTATATGGCGAAAACGACTTTATTGCAACAATAAAAATTATTTAATTTATAGATTCCATTTAAACCATAAATATTTTCATAAATTAATAACCCTATTATATTATTTTTGTTAAATTTTGTTTTAAAAATGGTAAATTTTTAAAGAAAAAAATTATTTTTGTATGAATGTGTCTACTATATGGGTTTAATAAGTGTTTTTTCTCAATAATTCATCAATAATGTTATTAGAGTATTCACATCCATGTCAAAACCCTTTATTGAATGTTATGATTAATTAATGTCGAACAATTACTATATAATTTTACATATTTCATTTAATGTTTTATCATCATTTTTATTATACATTTTCTATTTAGATACCATTATTAGTTTAGGTTTAAATTATCCAAATTTCATGTGCTAGTTTTAAATAGTAATTTATATGTTGTCTATGTTTCACCCCTTTCATATGAGGAATTAATTTGACATATTAAGTGATGGGTGGGGGCTGCTATATCCCCTCAGAGAATTGGTAGGTTTCTTGATACAAACTATGTATTGTTTTATTTGAGGCCTTGTCTATTTATTAGATTCTTGGAATAAAGACTTGATACTATTAGATTTGTGGCATGAATTATTGATAGTAATAGATTCTTGAAATGAGGCCTCAATATTATGTTTCGTATTTCCAAAATTATTCATGAAATCATTATAAATTCAGTTATTGATATTCCATGTGATTATTATATTGATAGAATATCAATGGTTAGGTTTCTCAGGTCATGTGATTATTTAAATGGAATGTGCCTCAATTATCAATCTGGACATAATTTTTATAACATATTTATTAATATATTCCAATGTTCTCCTACCCTTACTTAACAATTAATTTCACCCCATTCATATGTTTCACTTCTCCCCATGATTATTTGATGTATGTTTCAATTCATATGTAGTGTTACACAATGGGGGAATAATGGTAGAAGTAATGAAATTATTTGTGTATTTTATGTTTTTAAATGTAATTTGGATTTAAATTATGTATCTAGTTCAACAAGACTTCTAAACTAATCAGTCCGTTGAGACCTGATTCCATGTATCTTATGCAAATGTTATAATTTTACCAGTGAAATTAAGCTATTGGGGTCGGGGTCTTTACAATTGGTACTGGAATATCTTGAAACACATAATATATGTAGAACCATTCAAATTTTTCACAAAGAGATATGAATATTTATAACTATCTTAATTGTAAAGAACATTAGAAGTGTGTTCTTCAAGTACATATAATATCCATTCATGGAGTAGGATAATGCATAATCACCTTTGACAATATTTAAGACTTTTTCAAGTGAGAAGTTTATACTTCTCATGTATGGATCAAAATGGTATGTTTGAAGTAATTTCTTATTATTAATTCTAAAAATAATATGAGAATAGTTTTTTTACTTTATCTAATAAAATATAGACAAATAAATTAATATTATATTTATTAATATCCCGATGTTTTAACGACACCCAATATCCCTCATCTTTAGCTTCATAATATACCATTTCTTGGAAATTATAGTGGAAATGATTTAAATTACCCTTATTATTACCCCAATATTGGTTGTCCAAACTATTTGAAGGGTTTTACGATGTCATTTAAAATTATAACTATATTAACTCACAATTCTTTCATACGTTGAGTGGACTCCCTAATCCTAAAATCCTTAAACTGGATTTCCTCAACAATTAACACTTAATTACACTATATCCTTTATTTTTAATAATCCTTTACGGTTAACTATGTTATGTCAACCCAAAATTCATGTTATAATTCCCAGATAATTAAATGTACCCTATCTTTTCCTATTCAAGCACTTTGGACTATGGTTTCATTTTTTCTGAAGTAGTTGAACACTATACCAATTTAACATATATAGTTGAGGAATTTTAAATTCTACTCATAAATTTACAATTACTATCTCTATTACATTCATGATAATATTTATTGTATTAAGTTAAGTGATTAACAATGTATCATGTAATATATATTCATAAGAAAATTTATTTTAATTTTATCATGTGTGATTATTAGTTCATTATTTCAGGTGATCATGAAAAAAACATCCATAATAAAATAACTACACAACTTGAAAAAAAAATAAAGTGGAATGATCATAAGATATAAATAATTCTCATTTTATCTATAGGATAACAAAATAACCATTTACCAAGGGGTAAACACCTTGAACCAATTATTGTTCATGATAAAACTTTCCATCTTTCAACCTATATATTCTCTTGGATTAGTTTCACCCATCCATTACATTGATTTTACTCAAACACATGTGAGGGGAAGGGGTTTATAAAAAAACCATGGGAACATAGGCCCTTACCTAATAATAGGATATATGAAACACTGGAGAAAAAGTTAATTTATAATAAAAAAATTGAAACCAATCACTTACAAAGGTCTGGTCTAAACTCATGATTACCCTAATAATATGAATTTGACATTTAATAAAATTAGCATTTGATTCTAATCATTATTATTTATGATAATGTGTATGCGAATCATTTAATTATCTTCTTTAATTAATAAAATTTTTTATCATAATTCTCATATGAAATTCCATGGTATCCTCATCCATCATAATTTTAAACAAATTAAATATTTTTTTTAAAATAAAATGTGTACATATATATACCTATGAGGTAATATAGTGAGTACCAATCTGAACTACCTAATTTTTATTATCCTCATATATTGTTTACTCTTGCAAAATGTGGCATAGATGGCTTATCACATGCATTCAGTATGTGTGCAATCTACTTAATTATTACACGTATTGCATGATTTTTATGTCAGGTGTTATTCTTCTATGAACATATATTAATAACAATAATTCAACTTAAAGATGATTAAAAACTCCAAATATTATGTAGAAATTAGTAAAACATTTATATATATTAAAAAATATTACATTGAGTGTCTTATAAACATGATGAACAAACAAAATATCTTGTTGATAAGGTTTACATTGTAAATATTTAATTTTAATTGCATACAATTTGGTAAAAGTGCATGACTTAGAAAAAAAAAATAATACAGTGCCTACTTTTTCTCAAATTATATTTGAGGCACATGCCTAGGGACTTAGTGGGTAACCATAAATCCAAAAAACAAGATTAAATGGTGTGTAAATGGGGTATATTTTTTGTGGTCCATGTCTAACATGATCACTAGTCATGTATACTAAATAAGAAAATACAAGTCTCATCTTTGTCTAAAGGACTACATGTCATGTACGCGGGATTCACAATGTCTCCTCTAGATGACTATGTTCTACAAAATCCCAGTAAAGACACATTGTATAATTAAATGCACCATGAATAATAAATTAACACACTTTTAATTAATTAATATTAATTCTTGGAGCATTGAAATCTATCACACAATATGTACCTTCATGTTACACATTGAGTACTCTTTTGTTATCCATCTAGATTCCTTGAGACCTCCACATGATATATTTGAATATATTTCATTCATAAAATTAATCATGTAAACAGTATTTATGATAAATTAAGAGGAAGAATATCATTCATATTAAATAATGATTAATCTATATGTGAAAACGAGTTACTTAGGCATAAATCAATGAATGATATTTAAATATTTATAAATAATTATTTGACTACTCTGATACCACATGACGGTTATGGGAATAACATAAGTGTTAAATTGGTTGTTCCCAACTTTTATTTTTTTCATAATTTATGATTAAACCATGATTTTACAAAATATTTAACTCTATGAGAAAGGGAATTAAAAAAGAGAATACAAACAAGGGATAAAATTTTGGAACTAATCATAGGATCATCTCATATTATTTTTAGTTGATTTAAGAATTTAAATAATTACCTTACGATAATTATTTCTTCATTAATGGATCTAGAAATAGATCTACTTCCTAAAATTGTTTCATTGAATGAATCAAGGACATATTCCCTCTAGCAGGGATCTAAATATGTCCCATGAATCTCCAAAAATTGTTGTAGGAATCTTCATGTGCTAGTTTGGAAGATCCTATAACTCATGTCGTGTTCCTCTGATCACCTCCAAAATCTCTCTCAAAGTATTCTTATTGATCTCACAAGGATAAAGAGTGGATTGTGGGGGAAGATCTATGTTTTTTCTTGGTAGTGTTCATAGAAAAGGGAGCTCTCTAGGTCTTCTAGAGGATTCTCTTGATTCGTTGTTCACAACAAGACAAATGAATTAGCTCTATTAAAAATAATATAAATTGATTTATATACCACTATGGTTAGAAATAAATAATTACAAAAGTTTTGTTTTATCTTTATTTTATCCCTACAGAACCCCATGTCTATAAAAATTATATTATTATTATTTCTCAACATATGCTAAACTGCAAATTTAAAATTAAATATTGTAATTTCAAATAATATTCAACATATATTATGTCTTTACAAACCTATATACATAGAGTACCATTCCTCCACAATATTAATCTAGCCTTGAATAATGACTTCATATTTAATAAATATATATCAGATCATTATTCCATAATAAATAAATAAATTTTATATTTATAAAATAAAAAATAAATATTTATTAAATATTGTTCTCACATAATATTCTCTTCAATAACTGGTGAAAGAATATATGTGATAAAGAAAACATGATTAATTATTAAACCATGAGTGGAAATAATATTTATTAAACTTTTTTAATAATAAATAATAATATTTTATTTAACTCACATTATGTATACGCATAGTGTGTGACCATGTAGTCCTCTTTCTCGATGGCATTACGCAAAGAAAACTAAAGTATAATGATAGAATCTCAAAACATATTGAGGAACCCCTAAACAATGTATTTAATTATACAATGATATAACATCTCATACAAACACTCTTTATGTATTATAATACCTTTATCAACATATCTCTAATAAAGTAGGCTGGATGCTAGTGTCATCAACCAATGTGATTGATTTCTATTTCTTTGATGTCTGGATATCAAAATTTCTTATATATTGATATGGAGATGGATTTATTTAGGGTATATAATTTCCATCAAAGGGATTAATATATCAACATTATTTAGAGAACAGAAGGGACAAGTAGTTTCCCATATTATACATCAATGCAATATTACTTTTGATTGACCCCACATATCCTACCTAACCACAAACATATGTCATCTCAATTTTCACCAAAACATAATAGAATGTAACATATAGTACTCATTTAAAAAAATCCTAAGGATAAATATAAACATCTAATGTTTGAAACATCCAATTACACATATAAATGTGGATTTTATGATGCTGATTCCCATTCTAGTAATATCAAACACAAGTGATTACTATGGGAAGCACCATGAGAAGATGAATCAAAGACCTATGATTTTCCACCCCTAATATCTTGAATCATTTGTGTCCCTGAAATTATTTCCCATTAATATATAACATATATTTACGAATATTTTCCTGGAACTTCTATGTTTTTATCATAGTGGGGAACTGATTTTACCTTTTAGTGTAATAGCTGCTATTATAACATTATCACAAACTATGTTACTCATAAAAAAATAATGATGTGATAAAGAGTTTATTAATATTAAAAACTATGAATATATTTTATCATGATGCACATAGAATTTAGTTCTATGGAACCAACTATAACACCTTCACAACTCTTTCACACATTTCATGTAATGAGTCAATTAAAATATTAATTAAGGACATTGAGATGTCTCCAGGAAAAAGCCCTAAGACTATACTACATCCTTGATTTCTTGATGTCAATATGAATCTAAAAAATCCAATACTCATCCATCACAAACTATATAAGGTAGGAGAGGAACCAAACCCAAGATAAGAATTTATCTGCTCATCAATAGAAAATTAAAAAGGTATAGGGGATCAATTACAATCTTCCATGGTGGAAATAAATAATGATATATTATATTTTCCATATATAAATCTTCCATTAATATGGATAAACTTCTTAAAATATATAAATGATTCCACACAAGGTAAAAATTATAAAGCATTCTATCAAACAGAACCATTGACTAATAATCTTGGTTGTGTTGGTTAACATTTTCAAAATCATGTAATTAATTAATAACGTGATTTTTATGATGTAAAAGATCTATAAGTTGAGGTAAAACTTGATAAGAGACATCCAAATCACCATAAATTTCCCAACAATATTTTTTCATCTAGTCTAATACTTCCAATAAAAGATTTGATACTCCAAAATATATTTTATCTTCTCCACCACTATAACTATAGGAGCATCTTGATATTCACATATCATTTCCATTGTAATATCTTAACAAACATAAACATATAATGATGAGTGATATTTTAATTGGCTTGCGTTCACACATATGAATATATTAAATCATGTAATGTGATGATAGTGAATATTATTATCAATTATCTCTTACAAACACATCTGATAGTATGAATCTAAATTTTCAAACCAAATCATATAAAGTGATCTCATTGACTCTACTAAAAAAAATTTCTTTTAATATGATATTGTTTTATTACATTTTTCATTTCTTCTTTTCTTTTAATAAATCTTTTAATATAAAAATAACCATTATTTGGTACATGGATCATTCCCTTGATAAATCCTTTAAGTTAATTTATAGGATTAATAAATTACTAGTCAAATTCTAGTAAGTATGAAATTAATTACATTGATAATGATTCAAATGGTGGAGAATGATTAAATGGTTGGTGGGGCCTCATAAGTGTGGCAATATAATTGTATTCTATATTTTCATGTGTTTCACTTTTTTTCATCCTCTTATTATTATTTTTCATTGTCCAAAAAAATTAAATAATTAAACATGTATTATGTGGAGGACTATACATAAAAACAAAACTACACATTGAGATGTTGTAGCTTGAGGATATGAAAGTCAAGATTGAGGATCCAAAAGATCATCTATAATTTCTCATGGAACTACTTGAGATGTTATTTATTTAGGACATGTCATTGTATCATGAATTTGTGATGTAATGACTTCTATTAATGATACAATTTCTCCCATTGTTTCTATAGTGTCATATGACTC
This sequence comes from Viscum album, assembly GCA_963277665.1. NCBI lineage: Eukaryota > Viridiplantae > Streptophyta > Magnoliopsida > Santalales > Viscaceae > Viscum > Viscum album. Next base: position 798,924,765 of record OY728139.1, read on the forward strand.
CATAATTTATTTTGGGATTCATTCATAACTAAAAAACATGTATTCCCATTACTCTCCATCAATAACTAGATATGATAAATTCCAAAACGTATCCTTACTATTATTAGTTGATTAGAGATCGGTTTTATCCTTGGTGGAATTTTTCTGTAAATTTTTTCCAAAGATGTAGACACTAAGAATTATTACTCTATTTGGTTTTCAACTATAACTACAACCTTTTTAGTGTTAATTATATGACCATTCCTCATGTATAGGTATCTAACTTTTTCCTCTATAAATTATTTATATATAATCAATAATAGGTAATATAAAATTAAAATATTTAATCATTCCATTTTAATTTCGTTAATTATAATAGATATATTATAATGTTTTTAGAGTTATAAAAAATATTTTATGTTTCATGGTCTTAATTTCTTTAAGTAAATATGGTTTTTAAAGAGAAAATTAATTATCCAAAGCATATCCATTGAGAGTGTTTAAATATATTTTTACTTAGCTCTGTCTATCCTGAATCTAGTGTTGATTATGTTAATACCCAATATTACCCTTTTAGGGTTACTACCACTAGGTGAATTTGTAGCGGATTGTACATCCACATGTAGTATGCAGAAAGATATTTCATTAATAAAAATCCCAAAAATCATTTATGTTCATGTAAATTTTAAAATTTTCTAATTTTGAGACATCCCCTTGGGGTTTCTCTAATTTTCATGGTTCAAAAAAGCATGTGGATAATTCCAATAATATCCTCTAGGAGTACCCAAATAGGTTTGTAGTTATGGATCTTTACCATGCACCGAGTAATGATTTATTTTACCAATATGCCCTGTTTAGGGTTACTACCATTAGGTGCATATTTTTCAGAGCCTGCATTAAATTTTATTATCCAAATAGGTATGTAATTTGAAGGATAACCACATGTTATTCACAACACTAATATTTCTATATGTATGTAATATTTTGAGAATCTCACTTGGGTTTTCTATAATGTTTTATGGTTCATAAAGATCATGTGAATCTTTTAAATCATATTCCCAGAGATTTCCAAACCTAGTTTTCAATTATTCCTTTTTATTGCATTGAGGGATTATTTTTTTATAACCAACATTTCCTTTTCAAGGTTACAAATCCTTGGTGAATTTGTGTGAGAGACTATATCCACTTTTAAAAAATAGACTCAGATTTCATTAGTAGGAAAACTACATAGTATTTACTAGAATTTTAGGATTTTTCCTTATATTTAGACTGATCTATGTGTTCTGTCTAAGGTTTTAATGTTTATAAAGAGCATGTGAGACATTTAATGTTTTTACCTTAGGATTTTGAAAATAGATGATCAATTAGGCATCTTTATCTTGCACTGAGTGATGATTGAGTTATACCCAATAAGCCACTTTCATGGTTACAAATCATAGGTGCACTCATTTTAGATATTGTATCCACTTGTAGTATCTATAGAGGGATATCATTGTTAATAAAACCAACAAAATCATAATAACTTGCAGTGGTGTAACAAAAAATATACCATTTAAAGATATATAAACATGGAATCGTAGGTCATACAAAGAAACAGGAATACAATTTTTCCCATTTCCAAACATCAGTTCATACATATATATATGAGGATGAAAACTAAAGAAGAGACTCCATCTGATGTAGGAACCACCATGGTCCGTTTCCACCCATCCCATGCTAAGAAGCACAAAATTATCACATGGGTTTGACTCTTGAGAATGAACCCTTAACTAACATCAAAGAAATAAAGTCTGAATTCATCCTCGTGTGCTGTTAGAGAAACAATCTGTGTAGTCCACCACCAACATGTCCCTATCTTACGTCCCTAATCATACAGGTTTATGATAAAAATAATAAAAAGGAATAACCTGAATTTTAAATAAATATCCTTATTCCCTTATGGATAAACTCCACAAGGAAACATATTACTTTATTTATCCATCATAAATATAGTTTTTAACACATGATCCCAATAATATATACTTCATATGGCACATATATACATATATATAACTTCATTGTAAAGGAAACACGGCTTAATTCCTAAGGTATCCCCAAACAAAAGCCATCCCAGGTGAACCCTTAGGTTCTGCCAATAACCATATCACTTAGGACATTGTTCCAACAGTCAATTATCAAGTGTCCTAATGGTACACCCAAAAAACAATTTCTTTGTACCTCAAAACTCAAATCATAAAATCATCATTGGATCAAATCCCAATGTACCAAGGCACCATGATATCTTCCCTCAAATAAATAAACAGTGTTAACTCAATAAATAATGTCATTAGAAATGTTGATTTTAATTTTATAAATATCTTGGATCAATGAACTCAATAATCGTGGCTATACTCATCCCGCAACAGATGGTCTCATCACCATCAAATAATGGTCTATCGCCATCTGCGTTCCTTTATATGGTGAGAACCCCATGATATCTAAGGTTCAATACCATCACCTGGGACACATAATCTATGGGGGGATCCACCCATATGTATTGTCCCACATCACCTCGATCAAAGAAATACTTTTGTGCACACACCTTGAAGAATGTGTAATCAAATAAAAAATGAGTGAAAATCATGAAAAACTTAAGATGTGTCATTTGTAACATCATTCCCCCGAAACTGTGTCTCAAAATCCTGATGTTTAAAACCATTTGTTTTCCAACAATCCACACACCAATACTGAAAACCTCGTCACCTAAATCTGATGACCATGTCACCTTAACATAGTGTTCATCATCAGCCCATATCTCTCAGGAAATATACAACTTCAGAAACTACATATCCTCCTTCAAGGTGATTAACATCACCTTAATACTTGATCCAAGACCATCATGATCCAACAGATTTCAAGAATTTTATATAAATAATTCAATTTAATTTAAAACACACACATTACCTAAACTGCTTAAATGGTCCGAAGCACCCTCATTGGGATTATCACATGTAATGGTGGGATATGGAATGATTAGATGTAACCCTTAATATCAATAAATTAATCAAAATAACAGAATAAATTTATTAAGGGTATATCCCAGTAAACCCATGTGGAACATATAACATGAACCCCCCAAACACTAGCAAAATTAAGGAGAAATTATGGCACCACTGAACACATACTATTATAAGATCTCTCATCTGATATCAGTTGCAAACCTGTCCTGAATATGATGAAAATAGTGTTTTATAAAAATTAATAAGATGAATCCATCTCCACCAAAGGATCAATGATTAGAGTCTGATAAGAGTTTAAGGATCAAATACAAGGTGAAATGGAATTGGAGGAGACCTCTCTATGTATGCGGTGGATTTGGAGGAAAAGAGAGGGAAAATATAATAAGTTTGAAAGGAACTTTTCACAATTTCTACCATTTTAATGGGCTACATGATTTGGCCACACAGTTTGGAAAACCATTCACCAACCATGTGGTTCTTTTTAGGTAAGAACTACACACAAATTGAATATGTGCACGGTTTTCCAAACCATGTGCAATCCATTTGAAAAAATCTCTATTAAGAAAATAGATGGATGTCCTGGATATGTTTACCATCATTAAAATTATGAAAAACTATATATTGTGCCACTAGATCTCTAAATGGTTACACATGGTAGGATTCATGGATCATCCAAACCGTGCATCTGAGTATTCGTTTTCCAGAAACTGGGTTTTTGGGGCGTGATGCACCCACAACACATAGAAAATCCTTAGTTGATTTTGAATATTTAAAACTATAAAAAATACTTTGATCAAGGAATATATCATAATTAGGTTACAAATATCAATACAAATATGGAATGCTCTCCAAACACTAAAATTCAAATGGGTTGTAAAAATTCAACTGGCTAAAAAACCTAAGATGTTACAGTCTCCCTGCCTTAACATATCTCATCCCTAGGATGTCCAAAATTTATTGAAGATTGTAACAAACATACCCATATCATTTGAATCACTATGTTATACCTCGGTTATTAATTCATGGGTCAATTTCCTTTATGGTTCTCACCTCCATTGGAGTCACCTACTTGTTCGCTTCCTAACCCAAAACAAAACATATGGTGGTCCCACTGACCATCCCTATACTCAAATGCCTCCCATGAATAATTTTCATTAATTCACCTCATTATATACCCAAAGAATCCCCATTTCATACCTAACACCCATCACGTCATGTATCTTGTTATATTCTCATATGTACCAATTCCATACATGACACTCATAATAAATCACATCTCATTTGATGACTGTAAGTCTCACACATAAAAAGATGATCAAAATAATCATTTATCATATTTTTGTATGAACTACCAACAAAATAAAAATGATTATGAACCTCATTTATAGCCTCTATTACATCAATATCCAGAAGAAGTCTTGCTTCTGACGCTCCTCATATATATACAACAGGTATAAGTAACAATTCTAACCTACTAACCAATGCATTGTTAGTGAAAAATCAAAATATGTGTACCATGATCACCCTAATTATCCAAAGATAAATAAAAATAATGACATGGTCATAATGATAATCATTGACACCCTCGAACTGGAGTCCTCTAACCAGCCTTCTCTGACCCTGGTAGCTCGACGTAGGGAATATAGCATGAACCCTCACTACATGAGGCCTAGAATCCCAACTGATATACATTGGGTACCGACCACTTATCCCACTACTGAGTCCCACTATATCTTCCATGAATTCTTTGTGTTGTTGAATCCTAGAAACCACAACTTGGTCCCACTACTGTTCTGATCTATGATTCTCAAGTATTACTAGGTCCATGGATCATAGCTATACGATATGGATTCATACAGAACCTATAAAGATGGAATATCTGGGAACACTTTTGAAAATCCTTAAAAAACATATCACTCTAGTTTCAAACAAGCCTCAGATTCCTGCACTATAATCTCATAGGTAAATACACACTCCTTAGTGGTCTTCTTGAATCTTTGGCCTGAATACCCTATATAGAATCCTCAAATCCCTACTTCTTTCTACCTAAAGAATAAATACTAAAACATCTGACGTTATCACCTAGGATGAACATGAATGGTCATTTAATTTCCACTTTTGCATCATATCATTGTTTAATTCCATTAAAAATGATGATAGCTTGAAAATATTTCCATACACCATGATGGAATTCCACAAACCATGCTCAAAATGCAGCACCATGGTGATCTTGTCGCCAAGTACAATAGGTGAAAATCAAGATAGGTAAGTGGAATTGCCATCCTATTTTATTAAATAAGTACCTCCCATATAGATATTCATGAACTCAAAATCCCTTTCCACCCTCAACGTCTTTGATAAAAAGTATTTGAAGAACTTTCCTAGGAATTCCTACCAATCTATCCCCTTATGTCTGTCTTCTTGTACCTATACATCCCCCAAATTCTTTTTTGGTCCACTAAAGATATATATTTCTAAATTCACCATCCACCATGGTCATGTATTGAGCTAGTTGAAGAAGTTTTGGACCAACTAAATAAAATTATCTACCACATGTGGTCCACCCTCACCCTGAAATAGTGGTGGGTGCTGTGACTAGAACTCCTGAGTCAGGTTTTCCATAGATGGATCAAATCCCTAAGATCCCCTATCAATACCCTGTATAAAATCAACTATGATCTCTCTGAGATACTCTTCTTGACATGGAACATAATATTCCACCCCTTATGGATTTCCTAGATGCACTAGAGCCTATACCTCTAGAGCATAATCATCCTGAACCCAATGAGGATTTATCTTGACCCTCATGGGCCTCCTCACGTGCATCCAATGGTGGCACTGTATCACTTCCCTCTAGATGCTCCATTGGAATCCATCTATGTATAATCCTGTGGAATACCAATCATTATATTCAAACAAACGTAACACAATATATATATATAAATATTTTAGATTGGGAAAGCTATAACAGGCAGTGTATCTCACCATGCTTACACTCCCCTATTTCACCATTTCATAAGACATCCAAACTAAAGGCCCCTTACCTACCTCTAGCAGGGTCAGGTATAAAATAAAACCTAGTCACATGGGCCCCTTCCTACCTAGATTGGATTCATGAATCACATATCATCCAAACTCATGGTCCGTTGACTTCCTATAATGGATTTTATCATCACATATAACATTAGGTAGCTAAGTAGAATCCCGTAAAAGGGCATATATAATAAAAAATTATTTAGATTTTTGTTGAGACTGTAAACAACTCACCTCCAATAAGCATCCTTCCCATCCCTTTTCAGGTTCAGGTCCATATATCACAGCCATATATAATAACATATAGATTTCATTAAAACTAAATGACAAGGTCGGCTGAGTAGAATACCGTCAAAAGAAGATAAGTAGGAAAGTATTTTTTAGATTCATTGATGACACTTTAAATAGACCAACACCTCTTAGAAAGATCTAGGTTACCAATGAAAATAATCATAAATAATAAAACTTATGAACCTATGTTACTTATCAATATGAATATACAGTTATCCCTTTTCATACCAAACCAAGGTTCAAAAACCACCTACCAAATAAACCTCACACCCAAATACGCCACTCAAGGTGGAAATCAAATCAACTATATAATCACACTGCATAAAAAAATACCACAGCTGGATACTTGGTATATCCCACATGCATGGTGCTTCACGCACCCAAACATGAGCTTTGTAGCCAGTTCTAACAACATCCTAGTCTCAATTCTACCACAAAAAATGCTGATACCATAAATAAAAAAGGAACATATGATATCATTTGTAACTATCCAAATATATTTACCATTTAATATCTATGTCATGTGATACTTCATGGAAACACTAATAAGAACATGCACCGATAGTCTTTGTAGTTCCCCTACTTAGATACCACTCTAAATGGTTCTCTACACTAGTTTTCTACAAGGCCTTATTCATGACTATGCATACACTAAAGGTTACCAACTAGAAGTGATAATATGGAAGCTAATAGTGGGGAGAATATACCCACTAGTGGGGATAATAATAATTGTACATAAAAATATAGAAATGTATGAAGACCATAAATCAGCAGAAAAAACACTATAAAATCAATATAAGGAAAACAGGAAACTCAGTGGAAGCATAATGAGTGGAAGTGGAATAATAAAAAACATACAATTTGAAGTAATATAGAAAAGAATATAATTTAATATGAAGAAATAGATAAATAAGGTCACCCATGACTAACATTACTTCATAAATATATAAATCACGTTAAAATATAAATAGGAGACTATGTCTAATGTTGGATACCTCATGGTATCCTTCCATATGTACCATGCTAACAAGTATAACATGATCTCTCAGGTATAGCTTGTAATCTTAATCCATTACTAGATCTTAGAGATAGAAATTCTAAACATACCCCAAGGGGCTTGTATATTGTGTCAGAATAAATATCAGTAGGCCACCACCAATGTGTGTCAATCTTACACACATAATTATATAGGTGTGTGAAGAATAAATAAAAAGATAGAACATAAACTTTTAATAAATTTCATCTTTCCCTTATTCTCATCATCCACAATAAAGCATTTTACTTGCTTCATCCATCACCAATATAAGTCTAAACGTTTTTCCCAAGTCATATATATTCCAAAAAACACATGTATGAATATATATATATAATTGCAGTGTCATGGATCCATGGAATAATGCCCACGTAACACCCTAAAAAAATCAATCTAAGATGAAACCTAAGGTTCCCACTATATTTATGTCACTAGGTAGCTCATGCAAACATTCACACATTTCATGTCCAAACAGAATGACCAAATATTTCATACAAGGTCCTTCAGACCAAATCATAGATGATTATTATTGGCTTGATTCTCAGTGTACTAAGGTAAAAATATGTATTTCCTCAAATAAATAAATATCATCATCTTAATAGTTGATATCACAGGGCATGAAGATATATATCCTTCCAATATCCTACTCCAATATTCTCAAGTATCACTTCAACACTCAGTCTCTAACTGATGGTCTTGTCACCTTCTTTCTATGGTCCATCACTATCCACATGAAAATATATAATTATGAATCCCAATATATATTATATTCGACACATTCACCAAGGCCACATAATAAACAGGGTCCTCCACACACAATGAGTGGTCAAACCAACCTCATTCTCATTATGATTTGTGTGCACATAACTCCAATAGTGTTTATGACAATAAATAATGAGTGGGAAACACCAAAAAACCTATGCCACATAATATGAAACTTCATTCTCCTTCAACCATGTCGCTAAAACCCGATTGTTAAACCCATGTCAAGTCACATGGGTCATTCCCCCATACTGAAATCCTTTTCATCTTAATCAAATGACCATGTCACCTCAACCTAGTGATCGTCATCACCAGACATGTATTAGGTCATTCCCAACATAATGAACTATGTCACCTCTATCCAGGTGATAGACACCACCTCAAACCTCATTTCAATCCCATCACCGTCCCCTGGAACTGAATCTTTTGATATAAATAAATCAATATAATTTCAAACACAAAACTGACATAAGCCTCCCAAGTGGTCCAAATCTGCCACACTAGGTTTATCACATTTAATCAAGGGCTCATAAATTCCATAAAGCATATCTTGAGATCAATTGATTAATCAAAATAATATCATCCATTTGTTAAGTGTAACTCTCATTAAATCCACACAAAATATATAAAACGCACCCCCAAAACACTCATAACACCAAGGAGAAAGATAAGAACCACCTATATCAGACTAGTATGTGCCCACTCATTTGATTGTAGTCTCTAAATTGAGCTAAATCATAATAAAACAACTTTTTAGATGATTTCAATAGTTGAATTAGTGACCACCAACAGATTAATGATCAAAGTCCTATTATAGGAGACGGTTTAAATCCTTGGTGTAAGGGAATTGGAGGATCCCACTCTATGTGTGCGGTGGAATGTGAGGAATAATGTGAAGAAAATCTAATAATTCTTAAGGGTAAGTTTCATACTTTCTCCCATTTTATTGGGTTATAAGGTTTGGCCACATGGTTTGCATAACTATGTACCAACCAGGCAGTTCTCCATGCCTAAGAACCACACATATGACAACCCTGCTTTTTATTACAACTTAAACATGCTTTATTACATAAAACTTCACTTGATACAACAATGAATATCGAGAGGTTCAGTGTCTTTGGGGCTTAGGATCATTACATAAAAACTTTAAACATGCAATAAAACATCCTTATTGAAAACTTCCTTTACATGACCACTACATTCCTTCGTACTTAGCATTGCATGGGATAACCTGAAGACATGCATAAGAAAAGGGTGAGCTATAAAGCCCAGTAAGGGAGTACACAATGAATAACATGAGGAGTACAATACATGTTAGGCAATAGGCATATCAATAGAGCATAAGAGAGACATGAACATAAAGGCATGATAAAGCATGATAATCATAACATGGAAATGTGGCAACAACACTTATCATTGAATTAGCATGAGCCAAGGCTCATTGCACATGGAGCATGAGTAAACCCTCATTGCACTTGAATCACGAGTAAACCCTCGTTGCACTTGAATTAGCATGAGTCAACACTCATTGCACATGACGTATCATGATACTATACTTTACCCAATGCATTGGAGCACTATAAAGGGCGCACCCTTCTTAAACATTTCATTTCATGCATAAGTGTGCCACATGGATCATAAAACATGGATTCATAAAACATAATCATTTATTCCACGATAAAGGAATGTAGAATTCATACATGAAACTTTATAATCAATATGTAAATGTGCATAAAGGTGAATACCCTTGATGGAGAAATGGGCATGGTATTCACTACACAAAGACATTGGCTTAGAAAATCGGTGCGATTTCGGCAGCGTAACGGCGTGACATAAGAATTCATAAAAAAGGTTGATGAGAGGGAAAGGGTTTCCTCATCATATTTACATGTAATGGGAAGTAAGGAGATCATATATATACATGTCCCAACAATAGAAATGGAATTTAGATTCATGATACAAAAGTACTGCTTGAATGTAAAAGAAGAGAGAGAAGTTCCTTTCGGAATTTCGGCATAGTAACGGGTGTACATGGGAGGCATTTAATGAGAGAGAAAGGGTTCTCCCATCATTCAAACAATAATAGGGAAGTATGGGGGAGGTGAGAAACCATTCCCCAACATTCATAAATGAAATTAAAATGGCAATACAACTTAAAGAATATTGACAAAAAAAAGGAGAAAGGAAGAAAACCCCTTACTTGGAAGTGTGCTTCCAAAGGCTAGAGAGAGGCTTGTGAGAGGCTTCTTGGGAGCTTGGGTCACCTTGAGAGGATTCTAGAGAGAGTAGGGCAGAGTTTGGACGAACTTCAAGGGATTTGGGTGAGGAGGAAGTGGGAGCTTGGGTGGGTTTATATAGGAAAGGTGAGAGAATTCTTTATTATTTATGTTTGGGACCCCTTATATTAAAATAATCCAAACCACAAACCATCCCATGGTATTTGCCCATGGTTTCTGGAAAAGGGAAGAGGAAAACAATATTTTACAAGGCCAAGGTCCGAACTTATTAAAAAATTAGGGTTGCTTATGTGGAGGTGAGTCACACTCCCATGGAAATTAATTTAAAAAGGCAAAGTGTTGAATAAGTCTTGAGGGCTCCATTAATGCTTTGAAAAGTGAGTCAAACAAACCCAAAACCTCATTATTTTATTGATAAAACACATATTGGCCGAACATAAGGATTATGGTATTTTATTACATCACCATTGGGTCATTATGATGTCATAAAACACATTATATATTTAAATGGTATTTAATTTTTACCCAAAAATTTGACTGTCTCAGAAAATTATGAAAAATTCACCGTTGGATAATTTCGACGTCCTGATTCCAAAAATAATATTTATTTTATCTAAATAATTTTATAAATATGTGAATTTTCACTTTTAAAATAAAAACCGACATTTATAAAAATTCACGGGTTTTGACAGAAATGGCTTTCAAACCTTAATAAAAATTCTAATTGCATTCATAAAATTATAAGATCATTTATATTTAATAAAAATTAATTTAATATTAATAATAATATTTTATTAAAATATTATTTAATTCAAAAATCCTTTAATTTAATAAAATATAATTCTTAATTAAATAATAACTAAAAACATCATTTGTACTTTAAAAACTAATTACAATGCATCAAAAATGACTAGAAATTATATTCATTATTATATACAAAAATAATGTACATGAACATGGTGCTACTTATTTGTTACATAACCCCTTAAAATAGCCGCATAAGACCTAAGGGTAAGGTGTGCGATGGTGACAGACTCTTGGGGTTGCTCGGATAACATCGCTCGAGTGGTAATCTCTATCAACTTCCATTTTTCCCGTAGACGATCACGTTCGAGCTTGACTTGATGAAGCTCAGCTTGGGATTGGTCAAGGGCAAAGCCCAAAGACGCCACCTCCTTTCCGAGCTCCGACAAATGGGCTTCGTAAGGGGCAATTCTACTGGATGAGGCCATCACTTCCTTTGTCTGAGTAGAGAATTGGTTCGTTAAAGACTTATATTTAAACTACCCAGATGATCACTGTTCAACGGCTATAAAAGTAACGGTCACAAATCTTAACGTAAAACTTAAAGAAGTTGACATCTTATAAAAACATTTTTCATAAAGAAACATTTAACTGGATCAAGAGGGATTTTCCATTAATGAAACTTTGGGTCGTTACAACATTCCCCCCTTAAGAAATTTTGCCCTCGAAATTTTCCTTTTCCCACACTAAAACAAATGTGGGTAACTTAGCTTCATCATATCCTCCGACTCCCAAGTTGCTTCTTCAAACTTGTGGTTTCTCCACAACACCTTGACGAGGGGCATTGTCTTATTTCGTAGAACGTTTTCTCTACGATCTAAGATCTTCACTGGTTGCTCCTCATAAGAAAGATCGTCTTCTAATTGTACCACCTCGGAAGAGAGTACATGTGAAGGGTCTGGTATGTACTTCCTTAAGAGGGATACATGGAAGACATCATGCACCTTGGCCATAGTAGGTGGAAGTGCTAGTCGATAGGCCACAGCCCCAACACGATCAAGAATCTCGAAGGGGCCGATGTACCTTGGACTTAACTTCCCTTTCTTCCCAAACCTCATGACCTTCTTCCACGGAGATATGCGTAAAAACACCATGTCTCCGACTTTAAACTCAAGGTCTTGTCGGGAAATTCAATCCACAGATTATAATAGGGGAGGACTTATACTCATGGGATGCAATGATTGCCCCATTTGCCGTACTCACCGACATCTTTACTTCCATGATTTGTGGTGGTGCAGGGATTATTCTACTAAACTTTTGAGATATAAAAGAATGCGTAGAACCTGAATCAAAAAGTACGTTCGCTATCCTTGAATGAATAACTAGCGTACCTGTCACCACTTCGTTGTCGGGGTTCACTTCGGCAGAAGTGATGGCAAAAGCTCTTCCTTGCTGTCTTGGAGGTTGTTGATTGCCTCCGATAACCCTTGGATTAGGGCACTGATTCGCAAAATGACCCGGTTCTTTGCATTTGAAGCATTGAACAACGCGTTGAGGTTCGAACGGAGCGTTCCTCCCCTCCGTCGCAGCCGCGGGTCCTTCTTGCTGACAGTTAACAGCTAGGTGCCCTTCTCTTCCACACTTGAAGCATTTTCTTGTCCCCCTAAGGCAATTTCCAGGGTGCTTCTTTCCACACTTTTGGCAAGTGGGGTGCTGGAATTTCTTAGCGCCGTTGGATTTATCCATCGGACCACCAGCATTGAAGTCCACCTTCCGCTTCTTGTCCCCATGATACCCCTGTGATTCTACGATCTCCATTTCAACCTTGAGGGCACATCGGACAATTTCCTCATAGCTGTCGAAGTCACGGATCGCTAATGCTTTCCGCAAGCTAGGCTTCAGCCCACCAAAGAAGCGGTCAACCTTGCATTCGGGGGTAACGACAAAGCCGGAAGCGTATCGTGCAAGCCTTGTGAAGTTTGCCTCGTACGCTCCCACAGATTCCTCATCTTTCTGCTTGAGGGAAAAGAAGTCCCTTTCCATCTTAAGACGGAGGGTGCGTGGAAAATATTTATCGAAAAACATCTTCCGGAATACCTTCCATTCCAAAGCCTCGATCTCCTCCTCAGGCTTCGTATTTTTGATCAACGTCCACCATTGATCAGCTTCACCCTCCATACGATAAGCCGCTAAGAGAACCTTCCCTTTTTCAGAGCATTGGAGGATAGAGAATATCTTTTCAATGGAGTTGATCCATTGTTCAGCAATCGTGGGATCGGATGATCCACTAAAAGTAGGAGGCCTTTGTCTCATGAAGCTTTCAATAGCAACTTGTTCTTTCTTAGGGGGGGTTGAACGTTCCTCTTGACCAGTGTTTCTATTCAAAACTTGAGTTAGCTGAGAGAGAAGCGTGACAAAGTTCGCGATTCCCGCTCCCATTGGATTGGGCATCTCATAAGTACAGTCATCACACTGATCTTCACAACAGTTGTTAGCCCGAGTTCTCCTATTACCGGCCATTGGCTGGAATAAAAGGAAAGTTAGGGGTAACACATAAAGGGTAATCCAAATACAAAAGTTGATGACTTATAAATAAACTTTAATCTCTTTAACTCATAAGTCTATAGGATTCAATCCAGGCTTTTCATGATCTTCCTTCTAACATATATTCTTAGGGGGCATTTTTCCCTTAATAAGGGTTCATACTAAGATTGTGAATTTATCAAAACATATCCCCCGGGAGTGTCGTAACCAAGAGTGCAGCAAGGCCCGTTGTCGTGCACCAGTTCCCGTTCGAGTCTAGCTCAAAGCGGTGTTTTCGGGTTTTACCCCTAGGATACATCTGTGCCAGAGCCGCCTCTACCTGCTCGTATCCAGACAGGGATGTATTTGTTTGATAAAACACTTACTTAGTATTTACCAAAACTTAGGGATGTTTTTATTATGCTTAGTCTTGTATCTAAGGCTTTACTAGGGTTTCCTAATCCCAAAAATAACTAAACCTATCCTCTGATACCAACTATGACAACCCTGCTTTTTATTACAACTTAAACATGCTTTATTACATAAAACTTCACTTGATACAACAATGAAGATCAAGAGGTTTAGTGTCTTTGGGGCTTAGGATCATTACATAAAAACTTTAAACTTTCAATACAACATCCTTATTGAAAACTTCCTTTACATGACCACTACATTCCTTCGTACTTAGCATTGAATGGGATAACCTGAGGACATGCATAAGAAAAGGGTGAGCTATAAAGCCCAGTAAGGGAGTACACAATGAATAACATGAGGAGTACAATACATGTTAGGAAATAGGCATATCAATAGAGCATAAGAGAGACATGAACATAAAGGCATGATAAAGCATGATAATCATAACATGGAAATGTGGCAACAACACTTATCATTGAATTAGCATGAGCCAAGGCTCATTGCACATGGAGCATGAGTAAACCCTCATTGCACTTGAAGCACGAGTAAACACTCGTTGCACTTGAATTAGCATGAGTCAACACTCATTGCACATGACGTATCATGATACTATACTTTACCCAATGCATTGGAGCGCTATAAAGGGCGCACCCTTCTTAAACATTTCATTTCATGCATAAGTGTGCCACATGGATCATAAAACATGTATTCATAAAACATAATCATTTCTTCCACGATAAAGGAATGTAGAATTAATACATGAAACTTTATAATCAATATGTAAATGTGCATAAAGGTGAATACCCTTGATGGAGAAATGGGCATGGTATTCACTACACAAAGACATTGGCTTAGAAAATCGGTGCGATTTCGGCAGCGTAACGGCGTGACATAAGAATTCATAAAAAAGGTTGATGAGAGGGAAAGGGTTTCCTCATCATATTTACATGTAATGGACAGTAAGTAGATCATATATATACATGTCCCAACAATAGAAATGGAATTTAGATTCATGATACAAAAGTATTGCTTGAATGTAAAAGAAGAGAGAGAAGTTCCTTTCGGAATTTCGGCATAGTAACGGGTGTACATGGGAGGCATTTAATGAGAGAGAAAGGGTTCTCCCATCATTCAAACAATAATAGGGAAGTATGGGGGAGGTGCGAAACCATGCCCCAACATTCATAAATGAAATTAAAAGGGCAATACAACTTAAAAAATATTGACAAAAAAAATGAGAAAGGAAGAAAACCCCTTACTTGGAAGTGTGCTTCCAAAGGCTAGAGAGAGGCTTGTGAGAGGCTTCTTGGGAGCTTGGGGCACCTTGAGAGGATTCTAGAGAGAGTAGGGCAGAGTTTGGACGAACTTCAAGGGCTTTGGGTGAGGAGGAAGTGGGAGCTTGGGTGGGTTTATATAGGAAAGGTGAGAGAATTCTTTATTATTTAGGTTTGGGCCCCCTTATATTAAAATAATCCAAACCACAAACCATCCCATGGTATTTGCCCATGGTTTCTGGAAAATGGAAGAGGAAAACAATATTTTACAAGGCCAAGGTCCGAACTTATTAAAAAATTAGGGTTGCTTATGTGGAGGTGAGTCACACTCCCATGGAAATTAATTTAAAAAGGCAAAGTGTTGAATAAGTCTTGAGGGCTCCATTAATGCTTTGAAAAGTGAGTCAAACAAACCCAAAACCTCATTATTTTATTGATAAAACACATATTGGCCGAACATAAGGATTATGGTATTTTATTACATCACCATTGGGTCATTATGATGTCATAAAACACATTATATATTTAAATGGTATTTAATTTTTACCCAAAAATTTGACTGTCTCAGAAAATTATGAAAAATTCACCGTTGGATAATTTCGATGTCCTGATTCCAAAAATAATATTTATTTTATCTAAATAATTTTCTAAATATGTGAATTTTCACTTTTAAAATAAAAACCGACATTTATAAAAATTCACGGGTTTTGACAGAAATGGCTTTCAAACCTTAATAAAAATTTTAATTGCATTCATAAAATTATAAGATCATTTATATTTAATAAAAATTAATTTAATATTAATAATAATATTTTATTAAAATATTATTTAATTCAAAAATAATTTAATTTAATAAAATATAATTCTTAATTAAATAATAACTAAAAACATCATTTGTACTTTAAAAACTAATTACAATGCATCAAAAATGACTAGAAATTATATTCATTATTATATACAAAAATAATGTACATGAACATGGTGCTAATTATTTGTTACATAACCCCTTAAAATAGCCGCATAAGACCTAAGGGTAAGGTGTGCGATGGTGACAGACTCTTGGGGTTGCTCGGATAACATCGCTCGAGTGGTAATCTCTATCAACTTCCATTTTTCCCGTAGACGATCACGTTAGAGCTTGACTTGATGAAGCTCAGCTTGGGCTTGGTCAAGGGAAAAGCCCAAAGACGCCACCTCCTTTCCGAGCTCCGACAAATGGGCTTCGTAAGGGGCAATTCTACTGGATGAGGCCATCGCTTCCTTTGTCTGAGTAGAGAATTGGTTCGTTAAAGACTTATATTTAAACTACCCAGATGATCACTGTTCAACGGCTATAAAAGTAACGGTCACAAATCTTAACGTAATACTTAAAGAAGTTGACATCTTATAAAAACATTTTTCATAAAGAAACATTTAACTGGATCAAGAGGGATTTTCCATTAATGAAATTTTGGGTCGTTACAACACACGCATGGGTTAGGCCCATAGTTACCCATACCATGAACATACCATGTGAAATATATTGGTCAAAAAATATAGAGGCCTTGCACATCCATACACCCCCTCCTATATGATTTTAACAACTATTCAAAGTTTCACTAGAGGGCCGCCAAATGTCTCATGGGAGTCCGCACGGTTTTCCCAAATCATGCACCCCATTATACTCTTTCCCAAAACTGGGTTTTCCGGAACCGACACACTTGAAACTCACCCAATAAACCAATGAACAATTAAAACCTCAAAAATCATCTAAAAAATCCTTGGGTCAAATAAACTCATAGAATTAGGTTATGAAGATCAATTGAGAAGATGCCCTGATCACCAAACACAAGAAAAATCAAAAAATGTAGGTAAAATTTGACCTACTAAAAAACCTGAGACCTTACAGTACATCTGTTATGGAGACTACATCCACTTGTTATAACTAGACATGGTTGTTACTTCTATGAAATCCACACATTATTTACTAAAATTTCATGATGTTTTTATTATTTTAGACTTACCATTGGCTTTTCACAAATGTTTTATGGTTCGTAAAGAGAATGTGAATGAACTCAAAAATCAATAGTGTGGAGTCTGAAATCCAGTTTTTAACAAAGTGAACAATATTAATTATTGATATTCGTCAATTATTAATTAATTTATTTTTTTAATTAGTTGTAATTATTGTTATATAATGTGATATTAATCAGTAATCATTTTTAAAAAATTATGAATGTACTGCCTTAGCATAATTAGTTATAATACTTTTTAATTACCTCAAATAATAATTAATTATGATCAGTGACTACTAATTATTATTATTAATTACTTAATAATATTTATCAATAACTAATTATTAAAAAATTGTATTTTTTTATTTTTAAAATATTATCTAATAATTAATATCGATTATTATCAGTAAGTTTTTATTACTATTAATTACAAATTGATATTCAAGTTTATTTTTTATTTTTCATTAATTAATAAATATTTAAAATAACTAGTAATTACTAAATACTAAGAGATATTAGATTTTACTTAATCCATAATAAATTTTAAATTACTAATTAAGACAACATATTAATAAACTAAAAATTATGAATAATATTTATTAATTTTTTACTAATTAATTAATAAACATTACCACTAACTTTTAATTATCAACTACTAACAAATATTAAATATTAAATAATCCAAATTAATTATTAAAATACTAAGGAAAACCATTAATTAATTACAAAATATTATTCATATTTTTCCATTAATTTTTAATTAAATATTAAATATTAATACTAACTAAAAACTTAAACCATTAAGGGATATTTAATTTAATAAATATTAATAATAACTAATAATTTTCATCTACTAAGTGGTGGTAAATATTAATTAGTTAATTCATAATAATTATTAAATTATTAAGCAAAATTATTTGGTAATTATATATTTAGTAACCATATTTACAAATTCACTACTACTTCATTGTATTAATATTACTACTATATAGTATTTATAAACAATATACAAATTTACTAATCATTAAACTAATACCTACCACTAATTAATATTTAATTACAAGAAAACTGTTCATTAATTAAGAATGATTAATTCACTAATTTCTTCTATCGCTGAGAAAATAAATATTTTGAATTATAAAAATAATTAAATTAAAACTAAAAATAAACTATAAATTAAATAAATAAATAAAATAAAAATAAATTAGACATGAAACTTCATAACATTCATAATAAAATTAACATGATATCATTACGAGAAAACATTAAACCACTAACTAAAAAACAATACAAATAATTAAAAATGATTATTCATAATAGATAAACTACTCAAACATTAAATAAATATTTACAATAATAAAAAAATAAACTAAAATATATAATAAAATATCACTAAGTGTTGAAGATGGATAAATATGAAGAATCGAGGAGACTTCTTACAAAAACACTAACTCAAAAAGAGACCATGGAAGTTTGAACTGAAAGGGAAGGGGTTCATTCCCTTTTATAGGGAAGGTTGTGGTAAACTCCAATCATTTGGCGCTTTTCATGGTCCCTTTTCAAGAAGATATCCATATGATTCAGTGTATTTTTTTCAACCCAAAGGACAACACCATTTTAATTGGCACTCTTCTCCTAAACTATTGAGTGCCAAATGATTTTTGTGCTTCGAAGTCTCGAACCCCTTAAAAACCTACACTTATATTATTTATAAAATTCAAATATCAAAAACAAAATTCCCATTATTCTTTATCAGATAACATGTATAATAATATACATAAATATTATAATTATTTTCTTGACCCATGCAACACTAGTAGATAAATAAATATCATTTGTTGACTAAATAAATTATTATTTATTTAAATGGAATTTAATCAATTATTTTCATCAATACCATTAAAATCAATCACAACCCCCATCAATTTTTATTAGGGCCTTAATAGTTACTATTTATTAATAAATATTACAACATTTTTTTTCCAATAATTATAAAAAAATTATTCATTATATCATATGAATAAATATATATCTTTATTTAATTTACATACTTAATAATCTAAATAACTAGTGATTAAATCTTTGTGATCAACCTATCTCAAATAATTATTAAACCAAAAAATAGGAATAATATTTAATTTTTATTTTTTAATTCAAAAAATGTTGTACTGAGATTCTATTTATACTTAGTGTGAGACCCTATAGGACTCTTTTTCTATGGCATTATATGGAACCATATAAAGTCCTAGATTAGAGTCAAAAAACCTGCAATGACAACCATAATGGAACATTTTAATTTTAAAATGACATAAAACCTTAAAAAAATGATTACTATGTTATAATATCCATTTATCTTGATATATCTAATCCAGAAGGTTGCATGCTGGCGTCATGGACCTATATCATCAATGTCTATTTCATTGACTTTTTGGAATTATACCTACTCATTGAATAACATCATTATTTATCTATTTAGGATATTATATTCCAATAAAAGGGATCAAGATATCATCTTCTATTAAATAACAAAAGGTAAAAGTCCTTTCTCTCTTTATTCATTATTGTAATACCATTATTGAGGCACCCAACATATCATACTCCATTATAAACATATATCATCATCGATTTCATCAATACATAAAATCATGTGATTAACTATATCTGTAAATAAAATTATTAAATTCTAAGTATCAATACACAGGTACATAGATAGGTATATCCAATGACACTTATTAATCTGGAATTCTTACTATCAGATCATTTTCTTATAATCTTCCGCAAAAAAATTTACAAAGTGAATACAACATATGACATTGTCTCAATGTTCTATAACTCTCCAGCACTCTTATCATGTATCATTTTTCATTATCAAATAATATCATATATATATATATAACATATATTTAAGAATACTATTGTGGCACTTTTAGGTTCTCATCATTATGGCGAATTAAAATGACCTTTTAGTGAAATAGTTACTCTTAGGAAATTATCACATACAATCTGATGGAAAATAATAATAATAATTAAGTGATATGAATTTTATAATATTTTAAAAAATGAATATAGTTATTAATAAAGTACATAGAATTTGGTTGATTGGGACCAACTCTAACAGGATTTATAATAGAAAGAAAAATAGAAAAACTAGAACACAAAAAAATCGAAAAGCTCTCAGTAGTTACAATAACATTGGAAAAAGTTTATATTGCTGATAATAAAAATATTATATAAAATAATATTTTTTATGGAAATAAGATATCTCTCAATAATTTCAAATCCAATAGAAGAAAGATATACCGCATTATAAACTATGGGTTCTTTGAATATTGAAGATCTTGAAATGCTTGATGCTGATATCACAATTAGGTTCCACATCACAAGGACAACCTCATGGGTGACTGTGGACTCAGAAGTATCAAAGAAGCCTTTAGTGTGCTTTCTTTTCAACTTCCACACTAGCGTCAAAAACCAATATGGGGATACAGATCATCATTGGATAATATTTATCTATCAAGTGGATATTACATCCTCCAATATATCAATTTTATCCCAATAAACTTGATCCCAAACCAAATATACCCAAAAAATCCACAAAACCTTAGGAAATCTATATTATAGGATCTTTTTATCTTTGTAAATAATGTGTAACACCAAATCTTAGTCAGGATTCTGTGCTTTGTTCATGATATTTATATATGGGAATACTAACTCCAAAGATAAAGAATCTCAATCCATTGGATGTATACCCACCCTATGGAATCTGAAGGTAGATGATATCACGCCTATCATAGCATAAATCCAATAGGTGGAATTTCCGACCCAAACTATTGAGGATGGGGCTAACCAACTCTATTATAAAATCACACAACTAGGTAGGGTTATCAACCCAAAGAACACTTTTTCTCCCATTCCCTAACTATGCAATCATTACAAAAAATATAATTCATAAAAATACATATTCACCTCGATACTAGCCTCTTATGTCAAAAAAGATCATTTTATTTCCATCTATTCTGAAAAATACCAATAATGTTTTATAGTTTTTTGGAAAATGTGAATTAGAAGAAAATTTTACATTTCACATATCAACTACGATAGATGGTACATAACATGATCTGAATCCCATGCCGCAATAAAGATTTAAGTACCACATATTGCACTTGATCCATCTGTATCGATGTTCGGGTATTGATGTCATAGTAGGATCATCAATCCAATGTATTTCTAATAGTACATAACTATATTTGAGATTAATAATTAAAATTATAACATTTTTTTCATCTTCTTATAATTGATATAAAATTAATCGTTATATATATATATATTAAGTGATATTAGGGGAACCCCTCCCCTTCACTCTCTATTAAATGAATTTTTTTATGGGTTGTTTTAAAAAAAATAAGTCTAGGTAATAATTTCTATGAAAATTATAGCCAAAAGGTGAAAAGGCCTCACCACCTTTACTATAAACTAAAAGAAAAAATTACCAATTCCATCTATTTATGTCAATGATGTGGATTGATGACACAAAAAGGGTATAATGGGAGATTTCATCATTTGGCTAACGTAAAGCAAAATGTGGGTTCCGTGCTGCCACATTTTGTATAATGTAAAGGCGAAAGGTGACACCGGTGTTGTCACATTTCCTTGAATATCCTATAAGAGGGAACCCCTATTCACTCCAAATTCCCTTCATCTCTCTAACTTCCACACAATCCCTAAACAATAAGCCTTGTGGTTGTTCCCTTCTGTGTGGTGGTTTCTGTGGCCTCAAATTACTCTGGATTTTAGAAAATAGTCATTTATAGGTATTTTTTTCTTATTTATTTCAAGTTATTTATTTATAAAATTGATTTTTTTAGTTCTAAATATTTTATTTATTTACTAGTTTTATTGGATATATATAATTTAGAAAAGATAATAAATGCTGGTAATGAATAAGTATAAATTAACTATTAAATAAATTAGGATTAAATAATGATTACAAAATGATTAGCTATGAAATATTTACTAATGAATACCATATGATTAAGTAATGGATAAGGAATAATAAATTAAGGAAAAATTAATGTCTAACTAATCATTAGCTAATTAATAAAATATTGAAATAGTGATTAAATAATGATTAATATATTATGAAATAATTCTTGAGTAATGATTGATTAATTATTAAATATTAATTCTCTAATGCTTAAAGAATGTTTAACTAATTAAAAAAAATTAATAAATAATGATGAAAGAATTATTACCTAATTCTTGGATGAGTATTAACTCGTTATTAAATAATGATTAACCAATAATTAAAAAATGATTAACTAATGATTAATTAATGATTAAAAAGTAATTAACAAACGATTAAATAAAGATTAAAGAATGATTAACTAATGATTAAATAATGATTAACTTATGACCAATGAATGATTAAATAAAGACTAAAAATATATACTAATAATAAACTAATTATTAAAGAATGATTTACTAATTATTAAATAATGATCAAATAATTATTAACAAATGATTAAATAATGATTAACTCTAGATTAAATAACGATCAATGATTGATTAACTAATGATTGAATAATTATTAAATAATTATTAAATAATAATTAATTATA
Source organism: Viscum album (assembly GCA_963277665.1). Lineage (NCBI taxonomy): Eukaryota > Viridiplantae > Streptophyta > Magnoliopsida > Santalales > Viscaceae > Viscum > Viscum album. The sequence goes on from OY728139.1 coordinate 798,947,666, forward strand.
TATTAAGTTCTGATTAAGTTCTGATTGAATAATTGTTAACTAATTATTAAAGAAATATTAACTAATAATTAAAGAATGATTATATAAGGATTAACTAATCATTAAATAATGATTAAATAATGATTAAATAATGTTTAATGAATGATTAAAAATGACTAAATAATAATTAAATAATGATTAAAGGATGATGAACTAATGATTATAGGGTGATTAAATATGGATTAAAGAAAGATCAACTAATGGTTAACTAATCATTGAAAAATGATGAAATATTGACTATTTACTGATTAACTAATGATTAACAAATGATTAACTGATGAATATATAATTATTAATGATTGATTAACTAATAATTAACTAATGATTAAATAAATATTAACTAATGATTAAATAATGATTAACTAACGGTTATGGAATGATTAAAAAATGATTAATTAAATATTAATTGATGATTAATTAATGATTAATTAATGATTAAATATTTATTAAAGAGTAATTAGAGAATGATTATCTAGTTCTTAAAAAAACATTGAGTAATAAGTAATGATTATGAAATTAATAACTAATGTTTAAAGAATCATTATGTAATAATTAAATAATTATGTACTAAATATTAGTTTTAATGACCTGGATTTTTTAATATAGAATTTTTAAAATATATACAGATTGATTTTGAGACCAGGTACTAAGATAGAGTGTGATTCCAAGACATGGTATGTCTCTAATAAATGATTGAAATATGTTAAAATATTAAATGGAACACACACACAAAATTTTATGAAAAAGTGGAATAATATCCAATTGATTTCTTGTATTAGAAATCTGAGGGTATTGTTGAGTTCATAAGTGCGGTTTTAACCTAGGTGCGACAAAACATTCATCGATGTTGTTCTGTAGAGGAAAATTAATCACATATGATTAAATGATTAAAATAAATTAAGAAAATTTAATTCATTTCAGTTTTTGATGCATTGAGGTAGTTTACCCCAAAAAAATCTTTTTTTGTCATAAATTCTAGGTAAGCCTCAAAATCCTTGAAATTCTCTAGAGATATTAGGTAGAGAATCTATGGAGGATCCTTTTAATGAACGATGAGACCTCAGATTAGTGATCGACGCCTAATATACTTGACTGATCTCACCAAGGATGATAACATGGAGACTGTTCTTCACCAGTGAATGATCCAAATCGAGGTAGGGTATTTGGTTTAATTTGTTTTTCACCATTCTTGATTCTTATGATCAATGCAGACCAATCCATGAACAAATTAATCCATGGCATTATCATATTAGCGGAATGGGATTATTTTTGTGGGATTTATTGGGAGTTTAATATTGGGATGTGTTTGGATTCATTTATTATTCTAACAGTGATGAACCAATATTGAAATCAATATCAATCTATTTCATCCCTCTGAATTCGCCTATACTTTTCTCCCCTTATTCACCAGTTCTACATTATACCTCGTTCTATGAACTTTTTTGTTAAAAATCAATTGCTCCGCCTTCATTTTTTGGTGAAATGATCTAAAAATGTAGATCTGGCATTATGACGACTCAGCGGAGGATCTCCCGAGGGAGTGGTAGTGATTTTAATGGTGGTGGGTTCTGAATTTTCATTCTTTTTCAGTACCAAATGATAGATATCATCTCTTTTTCTAAGTTGATAGAAGGCACAACTCCCACCTATTTGGTGTTTGGGTTGCAAATAAAAAACCCGTAGATCTAGAGTTTTGATTTGTACTGTATTCCTAAACATGATCTTGAAGATGGATGGTGTGAGTTGTAGGAAGAAGATAGGTTTTTTGAAAAACATGATACACATGGCATGTAGTCCTTGACTACAAACTTTGTAGTCCCATTCAATGGACATAGAGTTTACTTGAAGTAGTATACGAACATGGGGTGGAGTACACAAGTTTCCGACATGGTGTATACTCTCCCCACATGGCTTGTACTAGATTATATACATGGTCTACCATGTGTATTGAAACACTGGAATGGATACAAAGGTTGATGCTGTGTACTTTTGCGTGGCTGGAGTACATGGGAAGACCCTAGATAAATGAAAATGGCATGTAACCCATTTAAACACCATGTATTCGTCTTTTACATGATATATTTTGAATAAAAAAAATCCATTGTACATGGGTAGTACACGAGGATAAGGGACACGACATGTTCTCCTACCGCACACCATGTACCCCTATCTAAATGGCTTGATTATCTTTTCCCCGATATCTTGGACATGTTTTATTGAGGTTTTTCCCTTTATTTTTTCCCAGAAGTTTGGTACGAAACGTTTTCTACTTCTTGGAATATGAAATATTTAGTAGGACTTCCTGAATAAAGTTTTTTGAATCCCCCTGAGAAGCTTTGAGTGGGATCCTCTACTCATATATGTGCCCTTGGTGTTGTTCTTGGTATCGACATGACCAACACTATTCTGGCACAAATCCTCTATATAGTAGGTTAATCCAGATTTGATCTATTGGAATCATGCCATAGCCCATGATTTTGTCCTATTCTATTGTATTGGATTCACTTTATACAATCAATGTATATTGCAAATGGTGACACCCAAAAATAAGTACCTCTCGGATGGATTTAAATAGTGCTTTTAAACATAATAGTGTGTTCACCTGGATGAGTTCTTCATGGATTCCTCAAGTTGGAATTCTATGGTTGGTATACAATGGTCATAGCTTACCTCTAGACTGTGTGTATTGGAATGAGTATATCTAGATTTTTTATATATGTTGAAGAAATTTACCAATATAGAGATAACTGTACTTTCCTTATTTGTAATGCTTTATGGTTTCGGGGTTTCCTACTGAGTATTGTAATACTCACCACTATATAGGTTTCACCCACATGTGTCATGTCTTGTGTAGATGATCAAATTTTTGAAGGATTCCTTAGGGGACTAGGAATAGGTAGTTCTTTGTGAGACAAAACAGGCTGAGGTGTGTTCCGATGGCGTTTAGATAGCAGTACTAGTACCTTTACTTATAGGTTGTTGTTGTGCTATAGATTATTTTTGGTAGGATTCTATTTGTTCTAGTTTACTTCACATTACATCATTTCATACTCTATTTATGGGATATAGTTATATGAATTCATTGGTTTCAAAGTCGGTATTTACATTTCATAATTTTGTGGTCATGTATATGTGTGAATGAATACATGTACAAAGGAAATGCCACCAACGATAGTAATATTCCTACTTGGTGGTAGTCACCAGCCCTTGTCCTATTGGATATGGGCTTGGGGAGTCATAGAATATGCCCCACTGGGAAATTTCAAGACATAGTTGTATCATAGAAGTCTCTTCTACTTTTAGACAGGGATTCTGTGATATTAGTTTAGGGAACTAGTGTTAAGGGTTGTGAGTTCGTCTTTCTAGCTAGGTAATCCAGTCTTTGTGCATCGGCCGACATATCCATACACTAGGACTCCGATCACTTTCTTTTTGACCTGGTACCTGAGAACACTGGTTTCAAGAAAAAACAACGGTACATGCATCATATAGGAATGTTTTCTGGTTCTATGTCCTTATTGAGCAAGTTGTCCATATATACTCATTAATCAGAAACATCATGTTTGATTTAGGATTCCTTTGTGATGTATACTATCTAGGATTCAGAAACTTGATCATGAGGATTCCCCCCTCAGTGATATGTCTTCGGTATATGGTCTATTTCCATATATTATACCATCATTTGGTCCACCGGCCATACCACAACCTGTAGAGAATCCCATTGCAACGGTATTACTAGTGGATGAGGAGTATAGGTTGATCATGCTTCACAAGTTTCATTGGTAGAGACCCCTCAGGTTTCAAGGTGAGTGTGACCTAGAGGTGGTTAGGGACTGGCCTGAGGCAGTGACCCAAGTTTTCTATCTAGTTAGGACACCAGTAGATCAGATGGTGGTCTTGGTGGTGAACATTCTACGTGGATCAGTAGGATTATAGTGGGGTTTAGTTTCCTTGAGTCATGATGAGACTAAAATTTCATGAATAGTGTTTTATCACCTCATCAAATATGAATTCTCACCAGTTACACTAATGTTTTTGTGTATTCAAGAGCTTCTCCAGCTTCAGCAGTGAAGCATGATACAAGACAATTATTCACCAACATTTACTGACCATTCCATATACTCGATGTATATGCTTCAATATCAACAATTTAGGGCTCAAGCCTTCAATCGAGGTTTCTGTAGAGACATCCAAGCTAGTTTATCCCTATATGAATTCCAACATATGATGGGGTTATTGAATGGGATTTTGTGGTTCAAATCTTCTTGGATGAGAAGATATAGCGAGTGATAGTTAGTAGTGGGCAAGAAGAAGCATAGGCCTTGGCAGCAGGGAGAAGATGTTAGTCTCTATGACCTAGATGTGGGAGATGATTCAATAGGAGCTCCCAAGACATAGCATCTACAGATTAGGGCTCAGAGGGTGGGTCCAGTCAACCTAGGGGGATGGGGGATATTCCTGTTATGAAAAGGTACATCTCACAGGAGATTGTCTAACCTGTCATACTGCTGATAGAGGGACAGTGGATAGAACAATAAGGTAGAGACAACAATAGGATCAAGAAGACATGTAGGGCGGTGGGCGTAGCATAGGAGATGAGAGAGCGGTAGGATGTGGTCATTGTTTCGACTTGTACCCACCACCACCCTTAGGTGTCATTTTCCCAGCTCATGGAGCTGGAGGAAAGGGGTGGTGATAGCTACATATGGTCGAGTTGTATGACCCATGGGCTTCAATAATGATTCAAAGAACAATATATGTCTCTTCTACTTTAGTTACATTAATGATACACATAGGTGATATTCATTCCCTTCTCACCAAATATCTCATACGAGACCTAGAGAATGTATTTAATCCATTAACTCAACCCTTACACTTAGAAACACCAACTAGAGAAGACTAAATGATAACACACATGTTCTGATAGTGTGACCTGGCCCTTAGAGGTGAGATTTTTGGTTGGAACCTATTAGTGGTGACGCCAAGGCCTTACAAAGTAATTTTTTTCATGAGGATTGTCTTTCTATATTCAATTTAAAGATTAAATATTTTAGGTGAAGGGTGTGGTGTTTCCATAGTGACAGAACTATGTTTTCCTTTTTTAGAGATTTGGAACCCAAGGCAGCATAGGATGGACTCATACATAGGAGGGTGCATCTGATTACTCAGTAGTTTGTTATCCGAACACTTGGTATGGTGGATGTTGTTAGTTCCAAATTTCATATTGAGGTGGTGGAGGATGATGATGTCTTTCCCTTAGATGTTCTAGGTTTACCTTCCCATTAAGAGATAGAATTATGAATAGATATACACCTAGGGACAACATCAATATCATCACCAGCATTTTGGATTAGTACCATAGAGGTTTGTGATTTGAGGGTGAATTTGGTGGGCTTGTAGAGGAATGACTTCATGAGACCCAGTGTTTCTCCATATGAATCCCCAGTTTTGTTTTCAATAAAGGAAGATGTGATTTTGAGGTTGTGTGTATACAATTGAGGCCTGATCCAAGTGATAATAAATAAAAATTACCCACTAATAAGGATCGATGACTTCTTTGATCAGTTCATTGGGGAAAGATAGTTATTGAAGGTTGTCCTCAGATTACATTATCACCAACTCTGACTATTGGATGATGATATATAGAAGATGGAATTTAGATTTTTTAAAGGTCATTATGAGTGGTTGGTGATTCCATTTGGAATAATGAACTCCACAGTAGTGTTCATGGGACTCATAAAATATTTCTTTTAGATGTACTTAGACCGATTTTTGGTAGTCTACATCAATGATATCCTTGTGTAATTGGTGTCTAGGGAGGATCATGTGATACACTTAAGGATTGTTAATGTTCTAGTGTTGGATCACCCTATTTATGGAAAGATCTAGAAGTTTCCAGTTCTAGATTCATGTTGTCCACATTTAGGGACACATTATATCTGTAGATGGAGTGGAAATGGACCTAGTCAAGGTTGAGGTTGTGTTAGCATGGGATCTACCTATGATCATGACAAAGGTGTAGAGATTTCCTTGGTTGTCGTGCTATTACCATATATTCATACCTGAATTCTTTAGCATATAACACCCATGAAAAATTTGACTCAAAAGGTGTGGCCTGTCATGTGGATAGAATGGTTTGGGAAGGCATTTCAGTAGTTTACCCGGAGTGTGAACAATGCTCCAATATTGATATTTCTGAAGAAGTTTGTTAAGTACATAGTGTTCTATAATGCATCAAGAACTATGCTTTTTTGTGTTCTGATGCAGAGGAAATTAGTTATTTCGTTTGTTCCAATCCATTTGAGACCCCATGAAAAGAATTATGTAACCCATGATCATGAGATAGTTTTTGTAGTCTCCACATTGAAAATGTGGAAAAACTACCAAATTGGAGATTAGTTTATCATCTACTTCGATCACAGGAGTCTCAAGTTTATCATCGCTCACAAGGATCTTAACTTGATATAAAGGTTAAGTATAGAGTTCCTCTAGTATTTTGACTTCAAAATTTTCTATACTTCTGGTAATGGGACTGTGGTAGAAGATTCTCTTAGCATGTTATCTAGTCCACAGTTTTTGAACGAGTCATCAGAGTAGTTGGCCTCATTATAGATATCCTTTATGGATGGAGATGGAGTAGATTACCTCTAGTTAGTTGTTTTCAACCCTCCACTCTTATAGTGAGTTAGGGGGCACATCTTTAGGATACCAACTATGATACCCATCATGCTTAGATATCCATAGGGCATGTTTATGGTGGAGTTTCTAAACGTGGGGAACGCATTATTCTTTCGATAGGTCACACGATGGTACAATTGATGTTACAAGGGGACCTTCTAATGTATTTTCATATGCCCTATTTTTTATACATCTTGGTGCCAAAAAGATGTACCAAGACCATCTACATTAGTTTTGGTGGATATGGATGATGAAATGAGTTTCAGGGCTTTTTTCAATGCCTTACTTGCTAGCAAGTGAAGGATGAGCACCATGTTCTAGTGGGTTTGGTTCAACCCCTTGAGGTTCCAAAATAGAAGTGGGCTAGGATTCCTATGAGCTTAGTGATTGTATTAAAAGATATTTATAGGGGATATGATTCCATATACGTGATCATTTACTGACTCACCAAGGTGGCCTACTTCCTAGACATCCAAAAACATAGATTAATAGAGTGCTCACGATGCCTCTACATTCAAGAGATACTTAGAATTCATGGAGTTACATGGACAATTATTTAAAATAGTGACCATATCTTTAAATCCTTATTGTGTAAGGGATTATAGGTGGCTTTTGTGACACATTTATGGTTGATCATAGCGTTTCACCCACAAACTAACCGCCACATAGCATAGACCAATCAGGTTTTGGGGCACATGATGTGAGATAGCATGCAGGATTTTGTTCATTGTTTGGAATATCACCATCCATTTGGGGAGTCCATAAACACAAATATCTATAATTAATCCTTAATCATGAAACCATTTGAGGATTTTTTATGGGAGGACCTGTAGGTAATCCCTTTGTTTGATCGACCTAGGAGAGTCTGTACTCATGGTATGGGATTTTGTATCTCTAACCAATAAGAAGGTGCAGATCATCCAGGATTGGATGATGACTAGACAAAGACTTTATAAGTCTTATGCTGACAGGAAAGGAAGTACATTGGAGTTTAATTAAGGAGACCATGTGTTCTGATGTGTTTCACCTCAACGTGGATTACAGAGATTTAGATGGGGCGGCAAGCTACATCCAAGTCTCATCATACCATTCTAGATGCTGAATATAGTTGGTGAGTTTGAATAACATTGATCTCTACATATATATTTAGAAAATGTACACAACATCTTCCACGTGTCATAGCTGAGTAGGTACTTGCATGAACCATTGAAAGTTATCGACTAGGGAGAGCTAGACATCGATGATGGATTAAATTTCACTGAGTATCCAGTGGAGATCAAGGATTAGTAGGAGAGTATCCTTCGTGGGTGACCGATTTCCTTTTGTTTGTTTCTTTTGGAAACATGAGAATATTTAGTATATCACTTGGGAGTGAGAGGTTCAAATTCAGTCTTAGTACCCTCATATTTTTTAGTATCTCTTGTTTGGGATTTTCAAGACATAAATCCCCATAGTGGGGAGAATTTGATGTCATGTATTTTTTCATATACTATTTTTAAATATTATATGGATTGATTTTGAGACTAGGTTCTAAGACTGAGTTCCCTTATGAGACCCAATGTGTTTGGAAAAATTGTTTGAAATATACTAAAATATTAATTACCACAAGCGCTAGGTTTTCCGAAAAAAGTGGAATAACATCTATATAGTTACCTAGATAAAAAATATAAGGGAACCATTGAGTTCCAAATGGAGGTTTTACCCTAGGAATGAACTAAAATTGGTTATAATGGGTGGGTTATGGAAAATTCATCATAGAAATTTAATGAATAAAAAATAAAAAAAATTATTCTATTTAAATTGTTGATGTAGTGAGGTGGTTTATCCGTAAATACATATTTTTCTCATAAATTTAGGGTTTGCCTAATAACCCTAGAATTCTCTGGAGATGTAAGGGAGAGAACCTCTAGAGGATCCTTCCAATGAATAATGAGAATATATCGCATTGACCATCGGCACACACCAATCTTAAAAGATCTCACAAACGATAGCAACATAGTGACTCTTTTTTATCATTGAATGATCCATATCATGGTACGGTATTAGATTAAATTACTCTATTCCATTTTTTTTATTCTTATGATGAACACATACCAATCCAAAAATATATTGATCCACGTTTCGATTGTATTTATTGGATGGGATTGTTTTTGTGGGATTCATTGTGAGATTGATATGGTGGTTTATTTTGATTCATTTACCAATATAGTGGTGATGAAAAAATATTTACCTGAACATCAATCAAGGTTCATCCCTATTGATTGGATTGTACTTTTCCCCCCCAGTTCAGATGTTCTTCATTATCCCATGTGCTTTGAAACCCACAGTGAACAATTGATCATTGTGCCTTCAATTATTGGTGCAATGACCTAAAACCATAGATCCAACATCGAGAAGACTAAATAGAGGTGTGATGGTGGGAAATAAACCTGATCGAACAATGGTGGGAGATGAATTCATGATTTACATAATTAATGAAGAATGGTTACGATCACATTTTCTAATTCGATTGAAGGAATGAATCCCACCATTTCAGTTTCAATGTGGGATAACCTCCATGCATCTGGATTTTTGAGTTTAAAAGAAAACCTAAAGGACATATGGGAGATCGATTATGTAATAGGGATGAAGAACAAGGGTTTATCGAAAAACCCAATAAACATGGCTCGTAACTTCACAACACATAGTTTCCATGGATGGACTCAGCATGTACTTCATCAATACACATACATAAGGGGGAGTACAAGGGTTTCCTATATTGTATGTACTCCCCCACATGGCTTAGCATGGACCAGTTATAGAGGATACCATGTGTACTGGTACACGGGTAGGGATACATGGGTTAACACCATGTATTGGAACACTATCGGCGCATAGGGGCATACCCTGGATGAAATTACATGACATTAATCCCTTTTACACATCATGTATACCAATTTTACATGACACAGTTTGAATGACTCGGGCAGTTGTACATGGTCAGTACCCAGGGTCAAGGGACATGGAATTTTCTCCTACTACTTGTCATGTACCCCACACTACATCGATTGATTCTATTTTCCTCCATATCTTGGAAAATTTTTATTGGGGTTCATTGCCTTTAATGGTTCCCTAAATATTGGTACATATCATTTCGTTCTCTTAGGACTACGATCCCTTCTGTAGTACTTACTGAATAAAGTTGTTGTAATCCCCTTTGAGAGGACCAAAGTGAGATCTGATATTCATCTTTGAGCCTGAGGTGGAGTCCACAGTATCTATGTGACAAACACTATTTGGGTTTTGATCCTCTACTTAGATGGTTATTCTAGATTGAGTTGTTGGTATCACCCCAAGGACCTGGCTGTGATCCTCATCTATTGTATCGTATTCTCTTCAGACTATCATCATATATTTCTCATGGAGAGATAGGATGAGGAGAAACTCTGAGAGGGACATCATCTGTGTTATCAGACTCCGAAGTGTGTTCTCCCAGATGAGTTCTTTATAGAATCATCAATCTATAATTAAAGGTCTAGTGTCCTATAGTCGTCGGTAACCACTAGACTGTCTGTCTTGGATTGAGTATATCTAGATATTATTATTATATATGATGTAGAAATATACTTTTGTATAGAGGAATGTACTTTCCTTTTTTATTACATTTTCATTTCTGGGTGCTCTACTAGGTATTGGTATGCTCACCCCCACATGGGCCTTTCCCACACGTGAAATGTATTCTGTAGACAATCGACCTTTTGAAGGAGTCCAAGGTGGACTCGGACAAGGATGTGCATAGTGATACCAGATAGTCCTAGGTGCGTAACGATGGAATGTAAATAGCATTCTTAATACCTTTACATACTGGTTGGACTATGGTAAAATACTCTTTTTGGTGGGCTTATATTTGGACCATTTAAATTTACATTATTTCCTGTCATACTCTGGTTGTGGGATATAGTTGTACACATGCAATTGTTACTTAGTGGTTTATATATTTCATAATTTTTGGTATTGGAGATGTTTCCATGTGTACAAGAGCATATGAAAGGTCTACCATTGTTGGTGATGTGCCTACTCGGGGCTAGTCACCTTCCCCCGGCCTATTGGAGACGAGGTTGGGGAGTCACAACATGGGCCCCACTAGGATGAGTTATGAAAAGAACTAATTATAAATGAATAATTCACAATTGATTAAATAATTATTAAATAGTAATTAAGAAATGATTAAATAGTGATTAACTAGTTATTAAAGAATGATTAAATAATGATTCACTAATCATTGAAGATTGATTAACTAATGATTAATTAATAATTAAATAAATATTAACTAATGACTAGAGATTGATTATCTAATAATTAAATATTATTTAAATAAGTATTATGGAATTATTATATAATTATCAGCTAATCATTAAATAATGTTTAATTAATGACTAATTACTTTTTAACTTATAATTACATAATAATTAACAACAAATTAACTAATAATTAAATACAAAGTTACTATTTTTTCAATTAGATAAGTAGTGATTAAAAAATTATTTTTGATTGATTAAGGTATATTTAATATAGGATTAATTAATTATTAAATAAGGATTAATTAATGATTAATCAATGATCAGATATAAATTAACATTGTATTAATATAAAATAAACACAGGATGAAAGATGAAAAACTTGATGACATAGAGGATTAACTACACACATGATTTGTTACTCCCATGATTGAGATGATTCATACCTTATCAAATTCTAGGTTTGTTAATCTTATTGGAAATGCTTTTGATGAATCACATTCTCTTTATAAACCATTGAACATACCTTTAGGAAAGTTAAAAATTGTACTACAAAACATTATTGTCATATTTTAGGATATAAGAAAACATTCTAAAATTTTTCTATCATAATGATTATGTGTTTATATAAGAAATAAAATCACTCTCTAGATATTGCAAGTGGATATGGATCTAGCACATTTGTATCTAGGGGTAGAACCTATAAACACCAAATTAATCTAGACTCAATCGAGAACCAGTTCATGACAACAGGCCTTACTGCACAATGGTTTGACACTCCAAGGGGATATGATTCTTTGGATTCACAATTTCTTTACAAAATAATTAACATAACATTAGAAAGATTAAGAAGTCTACTATGAAACATTAGTTTAAATTTGGGAATATAAATACATGTTCTATAATTTTAGAATAATAAATATTTTAAGGTGAAACCCTCACTATATATAGTATTTTACTATCAGTATCTTGATTGAAAAAGATTCACAGAGAATCAAGACCTAGCGTGATGCCCGCGGCTCCTGCTCCCTCCTCCCCGGCAGGGGGAGGGAGGAATGTCCTTATTTTCCCCTTTTCGGCACAGCCTTTCAACCCTTTCACAGATCCAGATTTTCTTCCCCCCATTCCTTCGATCCCACTTTCCCCAAAGGTCCCGAATCAACACATCGGCATGTCTCATCTTGCGTTATCTTCAATGGAGTTAAACGAGGCCTCATACCTTTACCGGCTAACACTGATATCCCCTTTCAGGGGTCACTGTCCATTAGTTGATGATTTTGATCATTTCTTATTTTATTCATGGGATCTTCCAGATCATGCGGTGGTAGGTCTATTTGATCGGGGACAAATGATAATCCATTTCTCCTCAGAAGATGATATGAATATCTCTTAGTCCCAGGCCCCTCGTGCAATCAACGGATGCAGATTCTTTCTTTTGTGATGGTCCTTCTATCTCAACTGGAATCGTGACGCTCCCTCGTTCGCAGTTTGGGTAAGCTTTCCAGACCTATTTCCAAAATCCATAAATTATCTGAATGCTAGGAAACATGGTTGGACGATACCAGTATTCAAATAGTCAGATATTGGAAATTTTTCATCCTATATCCCCTCGTGTATGTTTCAAGAATGTTGTTTCAAAGGATCCCATGGAGTGGCTATGGATTTCGGTTGGAGAAGAGTTCCACTGGAAACAAAGGGTCATGTTTTAATCGTGGTATGCTTTCTACCTGGGGTGCCACCGATTTGGACATTTATCCCCTGTTTGTAGTCGCGATCATAGGGTTAGATAGGTTGAGCCTTGTGGTTTTGAGGGGAATGACGTATATATTTCACCTCTTGCGAACCATTGGGTGCAGGGTATTGATAGCATGATCGAGCAAGTGGTGGCGCGCGGGGCAGTTCCAAAGGTGCGAGCTCTCGCTAGCCCAGGTGTGGAGGCCAGTGTTAAGAAGGATCAACACTCCTTGGCGCCTCTAGTGAACTGGCCAGTGGGTTCTGTTCAAAGTCCCGGAGCTCAGGGATGGGAGAAAATGAACCTGAAGCCTCATTTTATGGGAAGAGGATATGAATAACCCACATGACTAGAGTTGATGTAGGAAAAATCCTTCATGTCGGCTGCAATCGCATCTCAAAGTGGACAGGTAAGGCTAGATGATGAAAATATATTGAGACCCCTAGACCCAAACACCATTGGAACTAACCCCATAGGTTTTGGGAACGTTGTAGATTGGGATAAGGGATTTGGTTTGCAGAATAAACCAAGTAAGGTGTCTCTGAGTATGACGATGGCCCAAAATTCCTGAGAGTTAATAAAGTTGGGGAACCGCTTTCATGGTCAGGAGGACCATAATCCTCTAGTATCTCTTGAGGAGGAGCCTTTAGATGAAGACATTTATAGTCACCACTCAATGGATAGCTTGGACCTAATTCAAGGGAAAGGACCCCACAAGCCTAGAAGGAACAAGACGAAAAATATATTCGTGACTTGGGGAAATGCATTGTGGCATAGGGGAAAAACCAAAGGGACACAAGGATTACTCAAACATTAAAAACCAATGGAGACTAAGTCAGCCAAGAAGGGTAGAAAAAGGGAAGTAAAAGACATTCAGAAAGGGAAATTCATGAATTTTGTAGGAATTCAAGAAATAGGGAAGAAGAAGACGGGGAGTGACTGAAACTTATCTTGAACTCTAAAGAAGAAATGACTGAAACTAGTCTCCAACCCAATGTCTCAGAAGAGGATATTAAAATAATTTATGATCGTTGGTTGTTGTTTAATGATAATGAGGAGTAAGAAGTGTGGATAGACAAACAAGACTGCATACAGTCTCTGGGATTCAACCAGAGGAAAATCAACAAAGAAGAATTTATTCAGACAGTGGAATGGATTCTCACTCACTTTGAAGAGCTAATCAGAGAGGACCCAGAAACCCAGGTTAGCATGCTGTAAAGGGAACTTTATAGAGTTTCTGAGTCAAGTAATCTCAGCCTAGTGTTTAATAATTTTGTTAGTTCTTTCATCACTTAGTGTTTTTTTATGATAAATGGTTGACCATTTTCCCTTAAAATGACTTTTATTAATAAAAAATTAATTTGGAGGAGGAGGAGTAGGTTATTCAAAATGAGAAAGGAGCATGTTGTAGTACACCGCTAATAACAATGGAATGAAAATATAATTGTGTAACCCTAAGTGAACTTCAAGAAATAATTAATAGTTTATTAAATATGAGACCTAATAAAAATAACTGGTCTTTTAACTACTGCCATTTAGAATTTCCAACTACATTATATCATTACGTTTTTCCACTGCAAACTGATGATCACTATGTCCAAGAAATAAACTTATTTTTCCAGTAATAAGATGGTGCCATGAGGGAGTTATATCTTTATGTTTCTACTATATAACAACAAAAACAAATTGTATGAAGAAATAATATTACAAGAGTGGTTCAAGAAGTTTCAACCTAATTGATTGAGGCTATTACCAATGATGTGGAGTAGGAAACATAAGTTATCCCCCAGATATACATATAAATTTGAATTCTGAGGATTAATTTTCAAATGATGGAACACATGGAGACAAAAGTGTTGATCAGGAGGGAGTTGCAGAAGTTGGGGAGGAATTTTCTTGAAATAGAGTATTTTTACAACATGATCAACACGAAATAAATCACTGAACACCCTTCATATATTGGTCATATGTAATGGAATTTTTTCTTAAATTAGACTACAATGTTATTAAACTTCCATCTAAGTTTCTTGGAGTTTTATTGGTTATATTTAGTGATATAGAAAAAACATTATATGTTGTAAGGGATCATTATTGTAAATATGCATTGATAAATATAATAAAAAGATTTCAAATTGAGAGTCTCTATAGATATTTAGGTCAGCTATCAAGCCATAAAAAATACATCACACACTGTGATAAATATAGGGATTATTATAGATTATTCTTGATGAAGATTTTGGAAATTGAATTTGGAGGATGGTGGATTTTGAAGATTGAGGTGGCTCATACTTGTGTTCAACCAAAACTACCACATTATCCTACTTCATTGGATGATGAATTTATGTTATCTATTTTCATCAAGATGATTAAGACAAATGAATATTTTACTATAGACATTGTGAAAGATATGATACAAAAATAGTTTGGTTAAAATATATCTTATAATAAAGCATGGATGGAAAAATAGAAGGAAATTTTGAATTTATATGGTGATTGGGATGACTCATATCAGATGATTCTATAATTTCTACCCATACTAAGATAGAATTAAATTTTTTTCTTCCATATTCATACAAATGAATATGTGTCTCATGATAACTGACTTGATCCATATCGTGATCAATTTCATCAGTTGTTCTGGGTATCCCACCCCTGTATTTCCATATTAGCATTCATAAAATAGTTCATTCATATTAAATGGAAATTTCTAAATGAAAAATAAAATAGTCAATTATTGATTATGAAAACATGAGATGGAAAATTCTCACATATTTTACTTTTATTTTCCATTGTGGACCATGAGAAATATGAATCTTGTAGTTAGTTTCTGGATGTATCAAGAACAATTTCACCTGCATTCGGGGTGTCTACTTATTTAATGAAAATTATCAGGAAATAAGTGAGGAAATCAATGTAGATCCTTATACATGAGACCCCAAAATTAACATAATCAGTATTCAATTAGGCACATTTTTAGAAACATGTGAAAAAAATTCCATAGTGAACTATAAATAATGAAATCATGAGGATTTTTATGAAATGTCTATATTATTTTTTTACTTTTTAAACACAAAGATAAAATTAATTTATGTGAAATATGATCACTTATATGTTCATATTAGCCCGATCACTATGGTTTTGAAAACTGTATTAATGAAATGTTAAAGTATAATCATGAAGTGTGTGATTATATTTTATGGGTCCCGAAAGAAAAATGGGTTTTTATATATGATAGGCAGAATAGGTATGAATAAATCAACACAAACATTTTGGATGACATCAATTGTGTATTCAAGGGGATTTTTATGTTACCTATAACTACCCAAGTTCATGAGACATTTAATCGTTGTGTGAACTACTTCATTGATAGACAATAAAATAGGCTTAGATGGGATTCAGAAGAGGATATGGTATGGAATACACTTTCAAAGTGATATTGAAAAGAATATTGTAGAATATTTTTCTTATCAAGTGTGAATTTTCTACCAAGAAGACTCTCAATTAGAAGTTCAAGAGTGTCCAGACCCCATCCCAAATAGTTGTGGTCAAAACATAGTGGTATTATTGGTATCAATGAAATATTAATGTGGAAACTTCAAGAAAATTTGGTTTCTATGAACACATTCCATCGCAGCATGTGCCTCTATGAAATATCATTGGAAACATTTTTTGATCCATTGTAACAACTGGACACCATTTAAAACTCTTATGTAGAAAAATGGACATAAATTGAGGAGTTTCGTTATATCCCAATTCTAGAAGACTAGATGATATTGATACCTAACATTAAAATGTTTCATCAATTCAAGAGTTCGAAGTCCATGATGATTTATAATGAGATTGACTAGCCTCAAGAATAAGGGAAAAATTTGAGATGTAGCATATGTCATCAAGAAGGTCAAAAAACGAAACAATACCCTAACATTGCTAGATCCCATTCAAACTCTTATCCAAAATAATGTATTTTCCCCATTATGATATATTCATATTATTAATTACATGGTTCTAATATAAGATCCTTATTTTTTTGAATTTCTTGACATTTCTAAATACATTTACAATCAAATAACAACTATCCTTTCATATTCACATTACAAGGAATTTTAATGGTTTATGTGAGATGAAATGAAATCAAAATAAAACTATAAATGGATAGCCCATAAATATATCATGTGAGAAAATAATCACGAAACATTCAACCATGTGAGAAATCATAAATAAATTAAAAAGAACACCATTTGAGTTCTAACATATTATTTTGAGTAAAACTATGGTTCTATTGTGTTATAAAAATCATTGTTTATTCATTATATAAATTTTCTTTAGAAAGTAATTCATAATTTTTTTTTAAAATGAGGTAAAAAAGAAGAGAAAACATCAAATCAATTTATTTATCCATGATAAAATGATAATGATGATCATATTAAAGTGAAATGAACAATAGAAAAACATAAAATAACAGAAAAACCCTTTACAATGGACATGAATTACATGAATTGTTTCAAAGGAATAGAGTCCGGATGAGGTGATCCTAACATCATAAGTGAATCAAAATATTGTTTCTTTTCAAGTGGTATCTTAAAATCATCTTCTCTAGGAATGTAAATAACTTTTGAATATTTAAAATCAGTATCCCTCTTAATGATAGGCCTCCCCATATAGTAAATATTTCCTTAGAAGGACAAAATATTTTGATAATTAAAAATATAAGAATGTATCTTTTGAAGATTTTATTAACCTTCCAATTGAAAATAAGCTAGATTTCACTTCCCTTATGATTTCATACTCATCTCATCCAAACTGTTTTCTATTGAAAATTTTCAAGGAATTTCTTGTCTGTTGTAAAGAATTCATGTATTATTTAATGGGTTTGTTGTTCACCATTTCACATTATTCGATCATAATTAACATCTTATCAAGAATAAATAAAATTTTCGGATGTTTTCTCTACTTTTTACCTCACTTTTCAAAAAAAAATTGTGAATTATTTTAAAATAATATTTTAGATAACTAAGAAAAAATGTTTATATATATAAAAACATATCTTATAAAACACCCTTTACAAATAAAAAATTTATATAAACATATATATAAATATTTTCAGAGAAACTTGAAGGCATTCCATTTTCTTTTCATAAAAAACTCCATAAAACAATTAGAATAGACATGATATGTCTTACATTATACTATTCATAACATTATTCTGACCATAAAGTTATATTTACTTTTTAAAAATAAGTCTTATTTCATTGTTTTACATATAAATGGATGATACTAAACTACTCACTAAGAAGTACATGTTTCACATGATGTGATAGTGGGCTATGAGGGTCAACAAATCATAGTTTGTTGAGAATGCCATTATCATCACATTCTGCCTCCAACCACCATTTTGCCTTAACTATACAGTGACGGGTTCTATTGAATTTTGGAATCTATTTTAAATTCATTTATCATCACAGACGTTCTACCCTCACCATGTGATGGATACTGGAGGCACACACATTCCAATTACCTGAGGGAGAGATGGCCATAACCATTTATGATGTGGTAGCCATAATATATCTTCCTATCTAAGGGTATATAGTTATAGGAACCACCCCAGGATAATTTCATGAGATTATACATAGACTTATATACATCAACATTTTGGCTAATGATGATTCTATATTTGGTGTGTCCATTTCTTTGAGGTGGATGGAGTTGCATTCTACATTTTTACTCACATACACATATAAGAAAACCATCATTTTTCATGATCATTAATATATATTATGGATTTTTGGAGAGGAATTGTGCACCTATTAGTCTGGTATACATGTACACATGATGTTTTTGAGACTACTATAGGATTTTGATCAGTGTTGGAGATAGATTTTGGGATCTTCATGATTGGTGTACACATATAGAGCCTTATTCCTGGCATGCCACTTATATTTCACTAATCTTGGGGGATATTAAATCCTTCTTTAGATTTGGGAATGGGAGATAATCCTTTGCCACTCCTATATTTTTAGTGGTCATAATCTTAATATAGATGTGTTGTGTTTTCATTTTCATGGATGATGGTATGATCACTCATCTCTCTTGGTTTATGATTTTTGTATGAGTTAATTAATTTAATTTGAAATTATTTATTACTTTAATTTTTTTATTTTATTGGTTGAGTAAGGAACAACACTTTAAAAGTACATTGAGACACAATTTGGGCGATTAATATCTCCTCTTGGATAGTCTACTAGCTACCGATGAATGTATATACAATATTTCATTCATTATCCAATTTCATAATATCATAATTTTTTTTGTAATAAACATTCATGAAAAAATGTACATTTTATTTCAGGTTATTTGGATTCTACATTGGGATTTATTAGACAAATTTCCCATTTAAAGAGCTACTAGACAACACGATGGGATGGTTTTAGTGACTCTCATTCACTTTCATGTTATTAAGTGGAACCATCCTAATGGTGTCATTTTCTTGTTTGGTTGTGTTTAATATATTCTATTTCTATTGAGGTAGTCGCCTATGCATTATTCCATGTAGATGAGAGGTAGGTAGGATTTCTACTAGTACTAGAAACATTCTGAGTATCTCAACCTATGTGAAGGATGAGCATAATTTTGAATCGAAGGTGTGCATATGATGTGATTCTATCTACTAGAGTCGCTCAATTATGTGCCATGTTATAGACTGATTTCTTACTCCACATGTTAGAGGGATTCAACATCTAGTTATCCAATAAATATTCATTAGTTTTTTTACTCTACTATATTCTAATTCATTTTTAATCTACTTACAACATACTTTACTATATCGGATTATATGAATGTGTAATCCAGAGGAGGAGGATGTTTATAGTGCACCACTAATCCATGCTATAGTTTATGGTATGATTACAGCTTATTTGGTGGTTCACGATAATATCTTTGATCTTCCACCCCAACGAGATGACGTTAATACCCTGGGAGTGGATTTTCTTACTCAAGAACCTCCTCTAGAAGCTTTTTATCTTGGGGAGCCATGATGATGATGAAGTATACATTGTCATGTTTCATTATAGGCTAAAATCTTCCATAGGCAAAGGTTATCCCCATTTATGTATAGCCTCAATTGTTTAAGGATGTGTATCATGATTAATTGGATCCATTTTTTTTTCAAGATATCTGTAGTTTTATATAGTTCCTTCTTATCTAAGCATATTTTAATGTTCATTTCTTATGCCTCCAACATTTTGGCTCGATCCTATGTGGGATATATGGTTCTTACAGGCCTTGATGGAGGGCTCTTGTGCTCACATAGTGGTAGATGGATTTAGTGAACATGATGACATCTAGCTGACACCTACTCTTAATGATTCACAACCATAGCATTTGACAGTTTAGGTTCCAGTGCCTGAGGATCTTCTCCCTCTATGTCATCATCCTCTACCATATTCTAGATATCGACGATCTATACATGGGAATCCCATTATCATACCAGAATGTGGGATAGGAACTTATCATAGAAATTTATTGTGCTCATTTGTTTATATGTATGATGTTGACTTAAAGGATATGATACAACAATTTATTATATACTCTTTATGATTTTATATCTATTAAAATGATTAAATTATTTTTACCATCAACCATTTTTACATGTTTATCTATTTTTTCAATTTTAATTTATATTCTTATTACAATTTCTGTTTTTGAATATTTAATGTTCCACTACTCAAAATATAGAAAAACTGATAAAATTTCATATAGGTAAATTTAACATCTTATAAAATATAATCTACAAAAACAAATTAAATAAAACATAAAACATGACCTAATAATATAAAAATTTGTTTAAGATAAAAATAATTGCATAAATATAATAAATAATTAAGAATGAAAGGAATGTTTAAAATGATTATAAATACAAATGTAATAGTTTAAAATAATAATATATCATGAAATTAAAATTACTTTTCAATAAATGATTTTGTGAAATGACAATTATTTTGAATTATTTATTATATGTTCAGTAATTGTGTCATATTCCATTTATATTGTATTTCTACTTTATGATTTATATACATTCAAAGTCAACAACTTCAAACATTATTATGTTACAAGAAGGTGAATTTAAAATCATATAACCTAAAAGAAAATAAATACAATCTAAATTATTAGAGACAAAGTGACATAGCATATAAAACATAATATAAAAGTAATAATAAATATATTAAGTAAAAGTGAATTTACATGTCAAAAAATTTATTTCTGAAAAAGAAAAAAATCACTTTAAAATATTAGTGGACATAATTTTAAACAAAATAAAATTGAACGAATATAAATATAAATATATATATATCAAAATAAAAAAAGATATATATATTTTTAATATAAAACCATTTATATTTAAAATAATATTTCTTTCTTAATCTAATAGTCATAGATATTTTCTTTCCTCATTTGTTTTCAAGAAATTTATAACATAGACTTATTTAAATTACTTTTTATAAAAATGCATATAAAACACTCTCATTAAATGGGGCACCCTTTTCATTTTCCCTTATCTTGAAATTAAATATTATAATATATATTGCCCCATTTTATAAGTTTATCTTAGTAACCTTGAACACCAGGTATATCCCTCTATAACCTCACATAACCCAATATTCTTAAAATTAGAATTAATATAAAATAAATATGAATAATATATGTAGGGAGGGGATCCTTACAACTCCACCCCTTTAAAAAAAAGATGACCATTCATCTTTGTCACTGAGCATATAAAAGACAAAATCCTGACCCTGGAAACCGTTATGGCCGCCATGGGACAACCCTCATCACGATGACCTCCACCATGGGTGCCAAAACAACTACCAATTTGTGTTTCATTCCTTCCAAGAACTCTATCATTGTCCCAATGCGATCACCTAATCCATTATTGTCACAATTCCTTTCCCAACTCTTCCTCTCACAACCTATCTATCTCTCTCTATATCTCTCTCACTAATAATTCACACCTCCACCTCATCCCCCATGTTAAGACCCATGCCTAAATTCTCTATCACTTGACACTATAAGGACTTGTGAGTGATATTCACACATTAAAGTAGAAAGGAATAATGTATATCTAAAGAGAGAATAATGATTAGATGATATTTTTGATCGTGTTCTTCATCAATAAAAAATTGAAGCATTCTACGTACATAAAAGTTAGTGAATGGTCTCTGATAGGTTGGGTATGAAATTCATAATTCATGTTCATGATCACATACACTTATTATTATATTATGATTTCATGTGGTCATATATTGATATCAGTTATGTCTAATCTTACAAAACATCTGATCTCACCCTTTCATATGTTTCCTACCACAAGTTATGAAGAAAGATATAGGTTGGTTTTTCCTAATAGGAATAATATGTGATAAGACATTTCTGGTAGAAGTTAAAGATATCTCAACAGATTGGATGATTGTTCTCCATGTTTCAAAATACACTAAACTATTTCAGTTATCATGTGTATATTTTTGTAATATAATGAATATTCATCTAAAAATATGTAATATCAATTGATGAGAATTCCAGGCCAACATAAGTAGGGGTGATGTGAAGTTTGAATGGAGAGTTAGCATGATTCATGAAACTTTTGGACTTTCAGGTAACCATGATGTTGGCCCATTGAGTCGTATAATATTCTATGGAATACATAAAACTATGATTTTATGTCATGTAAGGCCTATATATGGTTATAAAAGCAGTCTGTCCAAAGTCTTCTTGGGTCATTCTGGGCTGGTCCTAGACCTAAAAGCTTCTGACTGGAAGGAACTACACATTTTGGGTCGGCCTAGTCCAAACAATGTTATATCCCAGCCCATGCCTGACCTTATATCGGGTAGGGTTGGGCCAAGGGGATTTTTTAAAAAAAATTAACATTATAATGTTTTTTAAAAAAAATATATATATAATTATGGATATCTTATAAATATATAACACGCAATGCGTAGACAAGTTGGTCAAGGTGAAACCCTATAAGACAAGGGTAGGGGAATCAAATATACCCATTCATAAGTTTTTAATAACATTTTGGGTTTTTTAGATGAATCCAAGCCTAAAATAATGGCTAAAACATATTGGCCTTTGTTGGACCGGACCAAACCCTTTTTCTAATCCCAACCCAAACTGGGTGTATTTTTTAAGTAAGTTTTGATCCGGCTCCGGGCTGGGTCAAGTGAGATTTCTGGACACCAAGAAAATTTACACCCCTATTCCTATAGACCACTAGGCCTCTAGATCACTTATGGGTTACTCCATAACCTTATTAAAAGAGGGATCTGTTTCTTTAATAAAAAACATCTTCAAATCATGCTTGTTAAAAAAAATTAATTAGTAATTTATAATATTAAATTATTAATTATTAATTATTAATAATTATTTTTGTGTTTGTAATTTGAATAATAAAATTTTTTACATGTATTTATCGGGATTATTATTAAATCTCAGTTTATTGGATTTCAGTCCCATGGGAGTACGGTGGTGGGGACACTGAATTTTGAATTAATTTGGATGAGCCTGAAAGAAAAAGGTTCTTCAATGGTACCCGGTTTAATGCCTTCTATGTTTCATGGTGAAGAACTAAAATATTCCTTTATAGATCAAAATTTTAAGATTGTTGGATTTGATAGCGTTTTGATAAATTAGTGTTTCGTGATATTTATTGTATAATGAAAACAAGATTACAAAAATTACTAAACCACAAGTTTTATAATCTATTTAGGGTGTACATATTTGTGCATGAATGTTTTTTCTTATTCTTACTAATATATAATAACTTATGGGAATAAAAAATATAAAACTTATGGTTGGAGTTTCATGTATTCATAAATGTGAATTTTGTACATAGCGCTCATTTATCAATCTAGGTAGTATTTTTTGTCAATTTTTTATATGAGTATAACATTTTTTTTATTCAAATACAACCCAATAAAACTATACCTTAATATAGTATTTTTATCAAAAATACTCTTACTAAAACATAAAAATATTTTTCATTATAAGTTTTAATAGAAATTTATTTGATTTAAATTCACATTTTTATAACACTGTGTCATTTTTTACTTAAAATTTCTTAATTTGTTTTAGGAATGGATTATTTTTATTTTGCATGTTTTTTTAATGGACCACTTGTGAGATAAATTATTTTATCGATATAAATATATTATTTTATATGGATTTTATATTTCAATTCATACATTTTTTCTTTATCTTAAACATAGTGAATGTGCTATCACATTTAGTCTTTTTTTATCATGATATCAATATAAGTATCCATCTCTTAATATTTTTTACTATGAAGCCATGAATATTTTATTCCAGTAGATTGTCAACCTTCTCCACTCCCCTCTCTCTTCTAACACTATTTTTCTTTTTGAGGAACATATAAAACCTTCCTTATAATTCATGTGCTATAAAGTTTTTTCTGATTGTTTTATGTGAAATACATTGATCCTTTAGAAAGTAGGCATATTGACTATTTTGTCATTTAAACACATATTAATTTATAATTGGGAAACATGTCATGGCTAGGCTTGGACCAAATGATTTTGAGGATCACCCTTACTAATAAGAACCTACTGATATCTATAAATCAATAAATAAGGGTGGATGAGGAAGATATCCTAAGGCCACATATGTAGTATGCATCAACCAGGGTGGATATGAAATCTTATTAACCTCTTAAATTAAAATTGGTGTCATAGGTGGTATCCCATTTCATCCTAGTTTTAATATTTCCAACATATATTTAATTATTTCCTTAATAGAATGATATTTATTGATTAGAAAATTATGGAAGAAAAAAAATAAAAATCCAAATAATATTAAAATCTAAATTAGAATTATGATTTTATAATAAAATTATAAATTCCATTTCCAGACGAAAATAAGTTTATAAAAATATAATTCAATTCCAAGAAAAGTATTTTATTTTAAAATTGTGTCACATGTAATTTTACATTTAAAATCAAATGTACACAATTGAACACCATCTTAAAATTTAATTTTACTTTACACAAGTAATATTGAAACTATTCAATGAAATATTGATTTATAAAATAAATTACAAAAATATAATTAAATTCAATTAATTTAAATGTTATTTTAATTTTATCAATAAATTATAAAAAAAATATCTGAGGCTTTATTCATCAAACTAAAAATAATAAACTCAATAAAAATGTATTTTATCTAGAATTTTAAAATTATATAGTTGATCAATTCAATTAAATCTATAATAAATTTTCAATTTTATCGTATATTGTAAGAAATGAAAAAATAAAATTCATTTTTCACCATAAAATATATTTCCATATTTATACTATTCTCATAAAATTCATTAGAATAATGGTGTGTTGTTGTGAATTGGAGAGATA
Organism: Viscum album; assembly: GCA_963277665.1. NCBI lineage: Eukaryota > Viridiplantae > Streptophyta > Magnoliopsida > Santalales > Viscaceae > Viscum > Viscum album. The sequence goes on from OY728139.1 coordinate 798,972,808, forward strand.
GTTGGATGTGGGATGTGATATAGATAATTTGTGGTGAATATCATAGAATAGATGAATTTCGTTCATTGTGGAATTTAAGTAGGTGGTATGAACTTTGATCTCTTAATTTATCTAGGTGAATAAACCATACTTTTATTATCCATGATGGGTAGAAGATTCATAATACTATAATAAATTTATTAGTGATAAATCAAAAATATAAAACATAATATTATATATTTTTATTACCATGAATATAATAATTGATGATTGGTTAACATGAAATTTATGTAATTATTATTATTATTGTTTGATTGATAATATATTAATTATGGAATATATTCTTTTCATGGAAATTAATAACAGTGAATTTAAAATTTGGAAATTGATAGGAAATGATACTTCATGTTAATATAATTTTAAATAAAAAATGTAAGTCAAGCAATATTGAAAAATAATGAATGTTTTACTCGAATAAGTATTACATATAATTATTATCTTTGAATAATAATTTAATCGGGATGATATTTTAATTATCATTTTATTATCAAAATCATCGAATCGTGAAATTTTTATAGATAGTATAATGAGGAAAATAATTTTATGATAATAAATTTAAAATATTGTTGAATTGTGGTGGAATAATATGGGGTCATATTAGGATTTATACATATAAAAAATAATTATATAAGGGGGATATTTCTTGAAAACTGAAATTGATAAATTGATGTTGAATATTTTTTAAGCTTCTTATGTAATTGTTTTGGTAATTTATTAATTGAAGAAGTTGTTATTAATTATTAATCATGAATTATTTATAAAATAGTTGTTATTTATATATGTTTCTTTTTTATCCTAGAATGATGGAATACTATATGAATATTTTAGTAGGTGAGAAAGGTAAATTAAGGAACTTTGGAATGGGTCATGCTAATTTCATATGAAGTCAGGACACTCACTAGGAAGGTGAGATGAAGTGTTGGTGATGGATGAGAGATGAATTTGCGGTGAGTTACACGAGGGTGGTGCTATATAGGCTTAATACCGTGCCACATTATGGAATTATATAACTTTTGGCAGAGTGTTACAAGGGATGGTGTGAAATCTGGAGGGGTCGTGCCACATTGAAATTAGGTCAAGGAAAATCTAGTAGATGCATGTATCCTGATGATTATGGGGAGAGTTAGTGGTGGTATGTGTTGATTAATATGGTGGAACTCCAATCTATAATTACCCCTAGAAAACCTATCATGTGGTATTATATGTAAGTGTGAATATGAAAAACAAATTAGTTGATGTGGATTGATTGAAATGGGTCATTGATATGTGTTAGTCGAGTGATAATATTGTTGAACATGATTATTACATGGATATGTGTAATGATATTAATGGATAAATCATATTATCTAAATTTTTTAAGTACTGTGTTAGAGAATATAATAACTATATGAAAAAGAAATTTTGATTTTTCGGTGTCCTATGTTTGATAATAAATGGATGGTGGGGTTTGAATCCGTTTTTGGTAAATGATAACACGGAAGAAGTCATTAATTTTTACGTGACAGTGGTTTATAATATGAGATAATGATAGTGATGATGTCATAAAGTTGAAAGTTATTATAGATAAAATGATATGGAATCTAAATTAGATATGTGATTTCTGGTGGAGATGATGCAGGTTGATGAGAAGATTGTTCTTAATGATTAAAACTTGGTAATAAAGTGGTATTACCTAAGGGTGGATGGTTATTTAACCAGTACATGTTATTTTTTTGAGTGTCTCAAAGTGTAGAAACATTGAAAATCTGCAATATACTATGAAGGTGGAAACTAACTCAACCAAAAAACATGGATATTATGTAATTTCCTTATTGGTGGATAACTACTTTGTTGTGGAGATATGATAGCAAGTTCCCTGATGATGGATAGGTTCTTGTTGGAAATAGTGTTTTAAAGAGTTCATTGTGGGTAGACAACTGCTAATTAGTTGTTATATTATTGTGATATCCCTATAGGTGGATACTTTCTCATTTGAAGGATTATAATTAATAGTTTTTATAATTATTGTGGTGATTACATTATAATTTTTATGTGGTAAAAGTTATGGAAATAAAAGTGAGACTACCATGAGGAAGTTATAGTGAGGTCCCTACGGGTGTGTAGCTGTAAGAGATAGTGCAATGTGGTCCTTATGAGTGGATAACTGATTAGTATATTTGAACTGATTTGATTATGGGAATTTTACTAATTGAGAAGCTATGAAATGATTCACATGTTGAATGGTGTGTGGAATATGTGGTGTGAAATGGATGATCTTTGTTTTGAGCGTTGGTTCCCTAGACCTAACGTGATTAGTACATTTCAATTACAATATCATATATACAGAGATTTTTCCATGATTTGTTATTACTATTGTTGTGTCACTACTTTTATATACACTGTTTTTATGGTAATTTCTATAAATTATGTTAAATATCAATAGTATATAGAATTTATGGAAATAGTGAAAATCTATATATATTATGGTTATAATCATGAATATATGTCTTAAGGTCAAGATATTTCATTCTGATGGGACACATGTGATGTATACCTATTAGGTGTCAGAGGATTGTAAGAATTAATACCGCTTCTCATGAGTGTTGTACTTGGTGATTTTGACTATATGATATCATGAGGATAAACACAATGACCTGATATTTCACATTATAATTTCTTAAAATAAATATACAGTTTAATATCTTTCTCCAAACACATCACCGAACTAAAATTGAAAAAATGTGATAAACGTAGGACAAAAAACATTAAATATGGATGTTAAAACCACTACACAAAATTATAAGACATGAATTTTAGTAATAAAAATATTAATTCTGTATAAAATTAGAATGAATGTTACCTTCAATACTAAATAAATATAGTTAGTATAGTTTGAATGACTGAGGAAGTCATTTTATGATTAAAAATAAATTTCTCAAAAAATGGGGTTTTATTTCAACAATATAAGTATATTATGACTTAATAATTATAAAATATATTCATAATATGATTTATATATCACTCATAAATAAATTTTTAAATGATAGGAAATAATAATAAATAATAGTTATCGTTTTAAAAAGCTATTTCAAATATCAACATTTTTTCTCTCTATTTATGAATTTTATATTAATATTGAATTTTCATATTATAGAAATTTATTTAGAAAAAATGGTCATCATTTTTAATTAGAAATAATAATTTAATTAAAATATTTAATTTTGGTATTTTTCATATACTTCTTTCTGTTGAATAGTGCAATATACTGTGTTTTTCAAATTTTGTGGATTTTATGAAATTATTAGTGTATAACTGTGAATTATAAATTTATGAAACCATTTTATAAAACCAAATATGAATTTTATAAATTATTTTGAAATTATAAAAAAATTAAATTATAAACCCATTTAAATATTTTAAAATTTAAGTTGTTTTTTTAAAAAAAACCTATTTTTAATACATTATTCATTTTGTAGTCAAAAGTTATTTTTTATCACTTTCAATAATCGAATTTATGAAATAATTTTCAAGCTTTTAATCATTAGTTCCCAAATATAATAATTTCCAATTTATTTTTTTGGCATAAAAGTTTAATTACCTAGGAAAAAAATAGTTACTCTGGTGAAAACTAAAATGCTATAAATGAGTAACCTTAGAGGTAAAAGGACAACCAATATTAAAAAATGTATCTAATTTATTGTTGGAGGTGTGGGTATAACATTTCTATTTTGTACTCAATTATTTATTAGTTTTTGAGGAACATTCCTTGTGTGTGACTTCCCATTATTCATGAGTATACCATATTTACAAAAATGTAATTAATTATCACTTATAAAGGGGGTACTCCTCTCCAAAATCTCCCTCAAATCATAAAACCTTAATTTTGACCCAATATCTTCCCAAACCTATCCTCCAACCTCCTAGTTCTCTTTCCTGTTTACTTATGTGATTTTATTCTTCCTAAATATTTGTTTCTATATCTATTTTTTTAAATAATTATAATTTTTAAACTATTATATTATTATAATTATGGTAAAATAATTGACCACCCCCCTTTTCCAGTAAGAAAATAAAAAAAAAATAATCACGTGTTGTGCAGCTACCACCTCCATAGTGAATCATGTTTTGTTTTGATTAACTAACTTACTTGGATGGTGATAACAAATAATTTAATATATAAGGATGAAATTTATGAAATATTTTATATTTTTAAATGATAAAACATATCACACCTTTTCCCCATTCTATGGAAAACCAAATCCTCATTGAAACATATCTGTAGACTACCAGCTCCATGGAACGAGTGATTTTCCTTTTTAATTTCATCACTATATTACCCAGACCTTAATGGGAGTAGTTTTAGGGGGTAAATATTTTTTTATGATATAAATAATATTATTTTAATATAAATCTAACAAGATAATAATAATAATAGGAAGTATGAATAATAAAAATTGTATGATCTGTCTTCAATTAGTAACCCGAATGTAAAAAAAATTTATTCATGTTATGTATAATTTTCATATACATTACTTATTCTTATTATAATTTCTCTAAAATATAATATATCACACTAATAAACACTAAATATTATCACTATTCTTCTGGTATAATTATATTTCAAATTAAATTACTCATAATGATTAATAATCAAGTTATGTTCATGTCCGGGTTGGTTTGACCATCTATATGAAAAATAGTTAGAGATTATGTCTTGGGAGATTATGAAAACGCAATTACTATTTTAATATGATATAAATTAAAAAATATATTATTTTTGGGTTCTATGATTGATTTATCATTATTTAACTCACTAATTAATAAAACACCTTTTGTAGGTTGCAAATCACCGAAAAATGTTCATTTTTTATTTCATGTTATAGGATAATTACTAAAGTACTCATGAAAGGAAATTTAAACATAATAATTCATTATAATTAATCCATATCTATAACATTAAAGATCCCTGAATGATGTAATATTCAATAATAACTAATACATACCTCGAACATACAAAACTACAACAAATAGTCATATATATAATGATTATAAATTTTAATTAAAAATAATTTTAGTTATGAATATGGACATTAAATAGTATATTTATATATTTTTGTTAGAATTAATTCTACCTGTTTTGAATAAACGTTAGTGGTTTTCATGAACCAAATATTTTTTTAGGTAGTAATCACTATTCTTTGACATGAATCTTTCAAAATTGATCTACTATAACCTCTGATGATCTTATATTGAACATACACCTTCTATTTTGGTCAAATCATGTTTCACACCAAAGTATTCTTCCTTGGTGATCTACTATTTTTGGAAGATTAATTTTTATTATGAATAATTCCCATTATTTTAAATATATTCTACTACAATATCCACATTTTTACCTCCCAAAAATTTTCTCCTTTCCTTATTATAAAACCATATTTATTTTATCTCTAATGATAATTTTTCTCACATTTATTGAATAAAAAACAATTCATCATCCTTTTAACAATGAGTTTTTACAATACGATTCCCTAAAAAGGTTTAAAAGTTTTTCCTTTCATATCAAATTGAAAATATTTATCTTCCACATGAAATTTTATTTTTTTAACAATTATACCACTATAAGTATATTTTATTTTTAACTATTTATAAAAATGGTTTCATAAGTCTTCTCTTTCCCTTTACAATTTTCTATGCTTCTATTTTTTAAATGGTTTTGAGAAAACATTTGAATTTTATATTTTATTTATACTCCAATGTTTATCCTTTATGGAGTGATGTTTTCATCACCATATATATGTTACCATGGTCTGATTTATTTCAGAAAATGTGAGTTTTGATATTATATAATTTCCATAGATCTTGTTATGTGATGTGTTTTGATGGTTTTATAAAATTCTTTTTCATCCATGGGTTCATTATGATATTTTTATTATTTATTTTAAGTGGAAAACATTTTATGGTTGATGAGGTATGGGTTCCTATATATTTTCTCAATTAATTGGTTATGGTCTTATGTCCCGTTATATGATGATATTTTTCAAGAATGATATTCAAGAGGCTTTTATAACAAGTTTTTGATGAAAATAAGATATGGGGATATTTTTTTTACTAGTTGTAGTCTAAGTATGATGAAAATTGTTTTGTTTAATGGATTTTCTATGATTATGGTTCTATTTAATTCCTATGATATATAGAAATTAATTCCTACATTTAAAGATGCATTTCATTTCCATGAAATTGATTGTTTTAATCATTATGCCATATTTTAATGTATTATTCAATTTATTTTCATGATCACAAGTTATAGGATTATAGAGAAATGTTTTGAGCTAGTTAATATCTTTTATTCTTCCTTGAATATTTTTTATGATCATATTTTACTCTAACATGTTTTATGATTATCATATGAGGTATTTTGACCTTTTGATATGAACTTTACATAATATCCATGTTCTCATTCATGTAATGATATGCTTCTCAGTTTGAGAGTTTGAGTTCACCACATTAATATATATCCATTCCCCATATTATGAAGATTATCATAACTTGTGAAATTCCTATAAAGGCGTCCAGAGGATCATGATTATTTATAAAACCTTTCAAATGCTGTAAAATAATATGTTTATGTTGCTAATCTCTAAGTCACTAAACCATTAGTTCCCAAGGTTGTGCAATTATGTTAGAGGTGTATTATTTAAATCATGATATTAATGTATTATTTTTGTCATTTTTTGATTTGGAAACTTTAGTTTGTATAAGGGTACTATTTACTTTTTTTATATATTTTTAGTTGTTATTTGTGTTTGGGTTATAAAACATTAAAAACCCCTAAACATGAATCTATGTATAAGATTATATCCAAACATATTGGTAAAGTCTTGACTAGATTGTTTTACCAAGAATTAAATCTCTATTCTGATAATATTGGTGGATATAACCTACAGAACATATGTCCATGTGGGTAATAACCCGAAAAAGGTGTGTTGGGTATTAAATAAATCATTTCTTGGGAAACCAAATATATTCCAAAATGCACAAATGGTTTTTCCCATTGATTGGGGATATGTTTTACATAATCATATTCCATTTAAGAACCAATATGAAGGATTTATTTCTAGTTAAATGGAGGTATTCATTTTTGATGCATAATATTACCCAACATAAAGTAACCTAGGTTAAAATAATTTTGATACTAGTTGAACTAAAAGAACAATGGGACAATGTAAAAATGTAAAATAAAAAGATGTCTTAATGTTGAATTCATTTTAGTATTTAAATAATATTATCATATTGTTAATGTCGTATCACTCATTTCAACACTTTTGGTCTTAGTAATGGATGGAACTAGAATAATTCATGAATGTGGGGATAATGTGAAGATTACCTCAACAAACAACCCATCATAATTGTATATCGAATAATAAACATTATGATTATTCCAAAAAATCTATTATTTAAAATCATTAATAATGTCTTTTGTGTGGGGAACGTGGTAATTATCTAATTAAATGCCCAATTATAATGAATCACCATGATGATGGGCATACAAAATCTCTATGAACAAGTGGTCAATGGAATACCAATGCAAGAACTAATCCTGAAGTGAATCCTAATATTTAAGGTACAGGTACCCTCTTATATGGACTTATAGATTTCTTGTTAGAATTTCATTCTAGGAACTCTGGTATATCTATGATGTTTTGTAAGATCATTAAATATCTATCTAGATGATTTTATTGTAGAATAAATCAACTATATATTTTTTTTATTCAAATTTGAGGTTTATAAAAATATTCCTTATTGAAAATATTACAATAATTCCTTTATACTAATTTAATGTGGTTTTTTTGACGGATTGGTTCCCTCTACATAGAGTAAAATTTTACCTACAGTAAAGACTACGCATTCTATATTAACCATTGATAATATATCAATGAAATGATGATAATGAAAACTCTATAAAAACAAATAATATTATTTTCATCTTTGTGATGAATAATGATAGACATGCAGATTAAATGGTTATATAATAACTCAATGTTACGATTAGTCCTATTCTGATAATAAGTATATGTTTTTGAGTTTTTAAAGTTAGTATCTCTCTATAAATTATAAACTTAGTCATAATTATATTATATATACCTTTATATAACATCATTATTAAATAAAAAGTAAAATTAAAAGAATGAAATTTATTTATAGCTGTGAGAATGAAATGACCCAAGATTTCACTGTATATATTCCTTAAATAAATGGAGTGGTTGATAGATTTCTCCCCACGAAACACCAAAATAAAATTGAAATACCATTATATTGGTATGTAATATATATATATATTAAATAAGACTGTGCAAACCTATCTATTATATTTCCCGACATGAATATGAGTATACAAAATTTGAAATACGTGTATATTGAAAATATAGACAACTTTTAATGTTAACTAATTACAATAATTATATCTCAAACAAGTATAAAATAATTTAATTATTCTAAATAAATTCTTCTAAAATTATTATTTTATTTCGTGAAACTATGTGTACTGTGATTACATTATAACAGAAATGTACTTATAATATGAAAAAAAATATTTGTTATAATGTAATTAATAAATTATAAGAAATACAAATAAATAATAGATATCATTTTAAAATATATTTTCTAATATGGGGAATTTGTCACTATATTTTTGGTATTTTATTTAAATATTGAATTTTTAATTTATAGAAAATTTAATTTTATAAATGAAAATAAATTTTTTATTAATAATAAAAATAAAAGTTTAAGATTATTTTGTTGGGAATTTTATGAATGATTTTATTTTTAGGTGAATAGTGAAATATAACATTTTTTATAATTTTATAGACATTATGCAATTATTTGAATATATATAAGAATTAAGGATTTATGAAGCATTTTCATATGATAGAATATTTATTTTTTCAATGAATTTATAATTTTGAAAATAATTTTTTTAATTTATATGCTTATAGTTTACATTTTAGAACATAAGTTACATTTTTTTAAAAACAAATGTTTTTAATACATAAAATATTTATCTTTTTGATTTTATTTATTTTTTATATTTTAAAAATAAAAAAAAATTATTGAAAATTTTGAATCACTAGGTTAACATGATTTAATAAGGACTATTTTATTTTTGGGTATAAAGGAACAATTACCTAGGTAAAAACTAATTACCGTGAAGAGAAAAAAAATTGGGAAAATGAGTCACCTTACATGTAAAGGGCCAAACATGTTTAAAATGTGATTCATATTGAGTGGTGGATGTGTAGATAAAACATCAATAATATCCAGCCCTTTATTTAACAATTTTTTATCCATGTGAGTTGATAGTGACTTTACATTTTTGAAATATTTTGGTTAATTGGAAAAATGTCACTACTTTTCACTTCTAAAAGGGGTACTCCTATCTTAAAATCGCATCTAACAAAAAATCATTAATTTCGTCAGAAAATAAACCCAAAAATATCCTGAACACTCTTATACACATTTTTTAGTTTCTTTAATTCAAAATATACCATCCCTCAATGTTTTAATCCCCTTCACAATGGAGATAATCTTAGAAGTGAGGTATGAGTTCCTAACCTCTCTTTATATTTTCTATTGATTTATGTTATTTTATTTTATATAAAATTTAATTTCACCATTATAAAATAAGAAAATGAGTAGAATTATTTTACTTATATGTTATTATAATTATGTCGCATAAATTATCCACCATCCCATTTTCCACTAAGAAAAAAGAAACTGTGAATCGTGTGTTGTGCGGACTACCGCCAACACACAGAAAGATATTTCATTTTCCTTAACCACCATTAAATAAGGGATATAATTGATACTTTTATTTATAATTATGATATTTATTATATATTATATATTCTAAAATTATAAATCAAGCTACACTTTCTCCCAATTCTATGGAATACAAAATCCTCAAACATGTGTATGTGTGGTCTATTACGTCCATGGAATGGTCAATTTTTATTTTTTATTTCATCACCACCTTAAATGGGTTGTGATAAGAATTTTTAAAGGATAAATATTATTTTAATGATATAAATTATGTAATGGTTATATTAATTAAATAACTAATTCATAATATGAATGATAAACAATCCTTACAAAATCAATATTCTTAAATAAGAAATCTAATAAAAAATCAATTTGAAAATATTATATAATATCTTAAATCTATTAATTATTCTTATAATATTTTTAGTTTACTATATATCACAGTTATAATAAATAAATATGAACATAATGATTATTTAATATTTTTATTTCAACTTAATTGTCTCATAATCCTCAATATCATGGTATATTCATGTTTGGATTGGTTTGACCACCTACTTGAACAAATCTACGAAATTACATAATGCATGATTATGAAAATTTAACTACCTGTATAATATGATATAAATGTGAATATTATGTTTTTTTATTTTTTCTATAAATTATAAATCAATATTTAACACATTAATTATGAAAAAAATCGTTACTGTTTGGAAATCATTGAGAAATGTTCACTCTGAATATCATTTTCTAGGAAAAAGACAAATGTACTCATGAAAATAGATTTAAACATATCAATTAGTATATTTATTGAAATTTTAATGATGATATTTTGAAAGAATAATGAATACATACACCACAAGAACAAAACTATTACACAATGTCAAAACTATAAACACCCAATATGGGAAAATAGGAAAAAACTAACAAATATACATGTTGATAAAGATTAAGAATTGAAATTATAATTATTTTTGGATATTAATTTGGTTCATAAATAGTATATCAATATATTTATATTTCATTGTGGGATTTTAGAGAGTATTCGACTCAGAGTAAATAAAGGTAAGTGGTTTTCATGTATCAAATATTTCCTTGGGTCGTAATCACTCCTCTTGACTATTATCTTTCAAGATTGATCAATTATAAGAAATTATGATGTTATGTTTTATTTTAAATTTAGTGAATTGGGAAAACATGTTTCCCTCCAAATTATTCTTATTTGATTATTATATTGTTTCTTCAAAATACTTTTTTCTTGAGAATAATTTCCATTTTTTTATAACTATTTCGTCCATATCCATGTTTTTTACATCCTGTTAATGTTAACATTTTCCTAGTGTAAAATAAAATTATTTTTATCTCCAATGATAATTTTTCTCCCATTGATTCATATTAAATCAATTATTTCATTATACAATTATCAATGTTGGTTTTCAATAATGTCAGTTCCATATTTTCAAATGGTTCTTCCATCCCTTCCAAATATAATGTTTTAATAATCAGTCTAAATTCTATTTTGATTGTAATTACATCTTTATAATGATAAATTATTTGTAAATACTTATAATAATGTTATCTAAATTATTCTATTTCCCTTAAATTTTTTTATTCTTTAATGTTTTTAATGCTTTTCTTAATTTTTTTCATTTCTAATTATACTACCTTGTTGCTATTTATTGATGTGATGTTTTGAGAACCCAATATATTATATTAATGTATGATTTTTTTTATAAAATTTCTCTTTTTAATACTATTATTTATTTTGTTCGTGTTATGGGATATTTTATAAAAAAATTACAAATGATTTACTTTTCCATGGTTTTATTCAGATGTGTTCATGATTCATTTTTAGTGGCACACATATGTATATTTGATGATAGGTAGGGTCTAATTTTTCCATACAATGTTTTTCTTTTGTTTTCTTATCACATGAGATGAATAAATTCTATGTGAAAGCGATTTGGGAATCTTGGTTCATATGTTTTAGTGTGAATGAGATATATCAATATTTCCTCACATGTTTGTTATATAAATGAGATTGGGAATTATTTATTCACATGTCATTGTGTGACCATTATATTGAAAACTTTTTTCACAAGATCTTATTTTCTTATGATTATTCCAAATCCCTATGTTATTTATCATTTATACCAAAATTTGAAGATTCATTTTATTTTCTTTAAATTCCATGTTTTCGTGATTAAGCCTTATTTTAAATTATTCCATACTTTTATGTCATGCCCACATGATATATGATTATGGAGATGTGTTTTGATCTAGTTCATATATTTATGCTTCCATAAAAAATATTTTTATTATCTTACGTCACTATAACATGTTTTATGATTGTCATATGACGACTTTTTATCTTTTATTATGATATTTACATCTTACACCAATTATTCTTCAGGTCGATGTTTTCCTTTACTGATCATCTGAGTTCGAACCATTCTTATATTTACATTCCACCGGATATAAATATAATTATATCATGTAAAATTTATATAATGGGGTATAAGGGAGAATTATTATGAATTAAGCTTTTCAAATTTTCTAAAATAAGATATATATGTAGTTAATATATCTCACACTAAACATTTAGGTCTTTGGTTTGTGTGAATATATTTAAGATTTATTATTTAAATCATGAGATTAATGTATTATTTATGTCATGCTTTGTTTTGTTTACATTAACTAACCTTCTAACTGTAAAACCATATATTATTGATTTCCTTATATATTTTTATAAGTGATCATGTGTATTGATCTCTCAACTTAAGATCATTATTAGTGTGTATCATTTATTCACACACTTTAATTCATTATAAAAGCATTTTTAGTTTATGTTTTTTTAGGTGGATTTCACTTGGTACATCATTTGTGGTATAACATTGATTTAATGATTTAGATGATATTTTTATCTTAAAAATGAAACAAGAATATATATTTTTCTATTTAAATTGGATTGTACAACCTTAACTAAATCCATTGTTATGGTAGATGAAGTTAAATCTATTCCAATTAGTAAAAAACTATTAATATATCATTAAATGTTTTGTCACAAAGTTGCATCTAATTTTATAAGATACCATAATACAAAGTGAATACATTACACAGTCAGTGTTCATAGGTGTTATTGTAGCTATGAACTACCCTTATCTCTTTATGGTCCATGCTGTGTTCTTAAATACAACTGTTGAGTATAGATCATTTTTATTGAGATACGGACTGAAAGGTTCTCCCAAAAAGTGTATTTATAATTTCTTCCAATTCATTGGACTTGTAGATTTTCATGAAGAAGGACCCATGTGAATGGGTTGGTGATCATCCAAGTGTGAATTATCTCATTTAAATTATAAATAAATTCAATTTTATGTTTTTTATGTGTAGAATAATAATAACTTAAACTATTAGTCAAGATAATAATATGTTATTTAATTATAAAATATAACATCAGTAAAATCATTTTTATGTAAAATTACAATGAATATAAATAAACATTTTGGATCATTAAAAATTCTTAATCTTTTTAAAGGAATCATTTGAAATTAAATGGAGTTTAAAATAAGTCTTTAAATGAATTTTAAAAATAAAATTTTAGGTTTCCAAAGTTTTCACAAATTCTCACTCATATCCTCCATTATCTAAAGTTTTATATATGTAACTTGAAGGGAAGTTCAAAAACATACCAATCCAATATCACATATATATCATGACATTTTATAAAATCATAGTGGAATTGTAAAACACTCAATGGTTTTATTCTAGAAATAAAAAAAACATGTAATGATAAACTAAGAGTTTTGGTACAAATTTTAAATATCTATAAGGATATTTTCTAAGACCCTTAGAGTTGTAGTGATCTAGTGATAATAAGAGTACGTTCAGAAAACATCATTCATCCAAAGTGAAATTTAATGTTTTTTGTTCATAAAAAAATTAATAATGCATTATCCATATATGAATACGAGCATTGGGATGAAAGATCAAGGCTTTTATGATAGATCCATTTAGAGAATTTTGAAAATATTTCATAATCATTCTTTTATCATGGTTTTCTTACGCATAGTTTTATTTGACTAATCATTTATTTTTTTAGAATCAAAATATTAAATTAAATAAATTAAATTAAAGTATTGATTTATGCTCACAAAGACACTAATGGTTCATCAATTGAAGTTTGAATGATCTAGTTATGACCATACAAAGACCAAAAACTAAAGTTAACTGAAGAAAGGGAGTAGTCCAGAGATTGAGAACATACACTAAGGAAGAGTTAAATGTGTTATACCCAATTGAATTTGTTTTTTATATAAAAAATGAAATAATTGTCTTAATGTGTGTGGTTTTACACTACATATGTTATCACTTTGCCTCACCTCATTAAGCATGGGACGTTAATGTATGGAACCCATTTAATTCATGGGTGTTTCATTTTAAAAACTTATAAAATCACTATCTACATAAATAGGTTGGTCATTAGTTTCCAAAGTATCCACACCTAGTTTCTTCTACCTCCATTGATCAGACAAACATTTTGGGTTAAGCTCTCAAGGTTTAGTCTGGGTTAGGTTGGATTTAACCCACATGACCCTTTAGGATCGCCCATCATCTACATGACCTCCACGAAACCAATTTTTATCCCAAAAGAAAATAAGGAAATATAAAAAAAACAATAAATATGAATTAAATAAAATATGTTAAAATTATTTCAGAAAACATGAGTCATGTCAGTTATGAATTAAAATTTTCTAATGATTTTTTAATTCTTTAATGGTTCATGAGAAGGATTTTAGTTATGAAAACAAATTGCAGGGGAACTTCTCCTTGACCTCACAATGTGACTATCAAATTTCCCTACTCATTGATAATGTAATGAGAAATATGTTGATGATTTCATACTCTAATACTCATTCATCATTGTGTCTCTTCAATTCCATATTTCATATTTAACAAGTGATTATTTAGTTATTAAAATTATTACATAATACGGCTGTACTAAAACTGATCACAAAACAAGACTAACCCATGTATATATGGTTTTTTTATTTATATAGTTTAGTCTATTCATCAGTGTATTGTTTATAATAATGAAACTACAAAACAATTATTTTATTATTTGAAAATAATCTTTCCCCATAATAAATTTATAATGGTCTGGGTATCTACATTTTTTCATTTAAATGTAATCTGATATCTTAGATTCCCCCCACCTATGTGTGAGTATACATTTGTAGTGAAGGGATTATTTGTAATTATGTGTTTTTAAGAGATAATAAATGTGAATCCAATTAGGAGAGATACAAATGAAGAAGTTCGGAACTAAAACTTGAATTAGTACATGACCCGAAGAGTGCCCTTAGGGTCTTCGTTTTCCCATAATCAGTTCGATAGATCAACCATTATTATATAAATCATAAACATATGATTTATTTAATCTTAAATATTAAATTATTTTATTTTATGAATGTTTTGATGAAACATAGTCACAAGGTATAATATACAAGATATAAAAGATAAAATTGGATTATTTAGTGATGACTGATCTTATTTTTACTTTGTTACTTTTTTTTAAAAATGATCACATAGTATTATTTACAAGAGTGATATATATTATTAGATTTAATATAACAATTTATGTAAAATAAAATCCCAAAAATGAATAATTCGATCCTAAATTTCTAACTTCACTTTTTTTAGAATGAAACCATTGATGAAGATATGTCATATACCCAATATACATGAGATGTATTTTGGATTGTATTTTTATTTATGATATTGGTGTGTCAAATGTTATGACATGAATAAATCTGTGGAATAACATATTCTTATGTTAGGAAAATTGTAAAGGGTTTTATGGGGATGTTACTTCAATTCCATAAATATATATATTTCGTTATATGATACAGTCATATTAAAAAAATTGATTCATATGATAATCATATTGTACCATTAACAAGGGAGTCACATTATGTTTTATCATTTGGATATCTTCCATGATGGATACCATTATTAATAGTATTTCATATAATAAAATGCTTGAGTGAATATAACATTTCATTCTTATGACAAACTCATTCTTGATCATTCAATTGGGGGTTACATGATTTTTAAATAAAGACTACACTAAAAAAATTCACAATGTTCAAGTAAACTCATGGAAGGATCTAAGTGATTTTTTAAAGACTATATAAGTAGTTAAATGGCTATAAAAATGGAATTTTTTTTATTACTAATTCCCCGATCAAAAACTCTCTTCTTTCCTAGAACATTTACCACATGAGATACTATTAAATCATATTTTGAAGTACAATCTCCCCCCCAATGAGGGTTGATTTAGGTCATACCATTGATACATCTTAGAAGAAATTTCCCTACGGTCACTTCATAGTTATCTACATTAAATAATGTGATTAGATAAATTGATTTCACAAAATCAAGGTGAAAGGTAAAAATGTTATTTTTTTTAATATTATATAATATTTCATTCATTCAATTAATATATTAGGGTGTGGTATCATGATGTATTCCAATACTTGAATAATTTTTATCTGATCCTTAGAAACTCATAATTTGAATCAATAAATGGTTAAATGTTTATCCATTTTCTGGAAACTCTCATGCATGAAGGCATGATGATTTGAAACTCTCCACACTGTAGAACTATTGCTGATAAAAAAAGTTTCATGGCCCAAAATTTGGGAAAATAGATAGCTATAATAGCTAAACGTGGAAGTCATATAGGATTTTTCAATATAAGATAACGAATTCACATCCCCCAAAGGTATTAGGTAATCTTAATGTGTTTTTATTCATGAAAAAATGATGAAAATAAAAAATAAATGGATATCATTTTTTATCATATACAAAATTGAAAAAAAGGACATAGTTTTTTAATTTTGGATTCATTTATGATATGGGATATCATAGTAAAATATGATGGATTTGGTTATCTGGTGTGTTGTATTATATGTGATATTGTATGTAGAAATAGGAATGAACTATACTATATAGGTTATCAAAACTAACACTCCCTTGTACGTTATTCAGTTTTGGACATATTATAGTATATGATATGTGGAATTGTATTTGATAACAATAAAAATATTCACTATTTTGATAGTACAAAAATGAGTATGGTATCACTAATTTGATAAAACATATATCCTAAAACATGACACTCAGGAGTTTAAGGCTACATTATCAGACGCAACCTCCCCTATTATACGCCATGGTAGAAGTTTTTTATCATTCCACATGTTATGACATAGGATGTCTCAAAATACCATAGATTATATTTTTGATTTATTATAAACCACATATTATTATTCATAAACTGTGATATAAGTTTTAATCAGTATCATGACCTATGACTTAGTTTATATCGTATAATAAAATATAAATTAAATATAATTTTACTAATTTTTAATCATAAATAAAATTATATAATTTATAAATTGTTTAAAAACTGTGGAAGAATAAATTTTGGGAGATTTAGTTAATTTATAATGTTTTTATAATTTAATTAATGATATGTAATTGATAATTAATTAGTAGATGTTTATGAAAAATTTATTAAATAAATATCCATAAAGTTAACATACAATTTTAAATACATTTGAATTTATATGTGATGGATTATAAGTTTGATATAAATTTTTTATATATAAATAATAAGTGTAATTACAAAAGTTTTTATGAATAAGAATATATTTAATCATGAATTTTTTGTAATAATTAAATTGAAATGATAAAATTTAAATATAATATTTGTAAAACAATATTTCAAACATATCAAAATGATTTTTTCAAATTCATATGAAATTTTTTCAAATAATTGATTAAAAAAATTGTTTAAATAAAAGACATGAAATTTAAATAGTTTATATTTAAAATAACATATATTTAAGTAATGTTACATATAATGTATAATAAAAATGTATTTATTTTTGAAATAAATACGAATTGTTTCAATTTATTTTATTATGTAATGTCTATAATGCATGGAACATTTATAGCATTTTTATTGCCTTTATTTATGAATTATTCATAAATGTGCATCTCATTTTTAAATTTATGAATTTCTAATTAATTTTATATAATCCATAATTTTTTTTTCTAATTTTTATAATACTATAATGAGATTAACAATTGAAAACCATTCATGAAGTGAATTGGAGTAGGGGAAGCAAAGTTGATCTAAATTGATTAATTGGTCAATACAGTATTGATCTCACACCAATGAAAAGAGATATCATGATCATTATTCTTTCCAATGTTAAGGTATTTAGAGGACATTTTCTATTGAAGAATGTTATGACATATTTCTAATGGTAATTTATTTTTGATAATGGGATTTTTTTCATGTTTTATTCATATGAATAAAGGCTATTGATGGGTTGGTATATCCTTCAATTTTAGTGGAGACCCCCAAAAATAAAGGAATAAAGTTTTTTTTAGAAGAAAAACCTTGATTGGAGTGGTTATGTGTAACACCCCAATAATTTATAAATAGATTTAATATAGATTGAATGAAACACTGATTCTCTACAAAACAATCATTTATTATAGCCTAACCAATAAACATATTTCTTTCACTTCTATAATTTGAATTTCAAAAAACTAACATACACAATTGCATTTAGTAAGATATTTAGAGTCTAATAAGACAAACCAAATTTTAGATGAATAGTAACAATCCCTTATGAATAGTATCATACCCTTATGAATATTAATGAAGAATAAGGAATAGTAAATTTAACCAAAAATATATAAACCACAACTATGAGTCTATAAATACAATTTAGACATCTTATAAGTGAAACAAACGATCACAGTATAAGTATTGGTATTTTTATATGTCGTAATTATTTTAATTAAACTTTTATGATTAAGTTAATAATTTAAAATGGAAATATATTTTCATAAAATTTAATTATAAATTATCACTTTATTATCTTGTGGTAATAAGATAATTTTATGGGACCTTGATTAATTTCTCAAGGTGCTATAAAACAAGATACAGTTTTAAAGATTGTTTTTTGGAATAAATTGTGATCTTATTTAAAAATAAAAATAAAAATATTAAGAAAATTATTTTCAAAAAATTGATTTCATTTTTCAATTCTACATGGCTAAAAATGGACAGGGTGAATTTTTGAAATTTTTCTAAAATACCTGATTTTTTCAAGAATAGTAAAGATACCCTTTTGAGTTTTCGGTATGTTTAATGAAATCAAACTGATGTAATATTTAATATAAAATGATGATATACTTGTGTACATTGAACTATGATGTGATGTGTCCCAAATGTCTAGTACCATCGGAAAATACCAGGCGCAAGCCCATGGTTTTTAAAAAACCACTAATGAGGTGTCCCTTTAAATTAATAAACAAATCCCTCTAATTTACTATAAATATCCACTCATTACTTATTTTTCATTCATTACAAACACAAAATCCCAGAAGCTATGGTATTTTTACCACCATATTAGTCCTCCCATGGTATCCTCAAGCCACAAAGGTCCAAACCTGCAATTCTTAGAAGATACTCAACAAGGTAAGAGAATTCTCAACTTTTCTTTTTCATCCAAGTTCTCTTTTATGTGGTATGTATTTCTAGTTTTTATACAATGTTATTATTCCAATATTATTCTATACTTATAATATTTTATGATTATTTTATGAATTGATGACCCTTGTAACATATTTTTTAAATTCTTTTTAAAACCATGTTGCATAGCAGTTATGCTGGAGAAGTTTCTTCTCAAAATATCCCTCTTTTTTCAAACACTCATTCCATATCCCCCTTAATTTCCATATTATTTAGTAATATTTTCATACCCTTTTTATCACATCAAAATATTTTATGAAATATTAAGCGACGTTGTTAGGCTACCAGATTTTCGTGACAGATTTCTCAACTGTTCTTTTATTTCGAGTTCCTTTCTTTTCTTATTTAATATCCCATCATCCAAATGATATGATAATTCCATTACCTTAAATAAATTGTAATTTTATTATTCTAGTGTAATATTTCATCATCATCTCCCTTTTCCCCTCCTATTATACTAAAAATGAAAATACCATCCAAGATGAGTTAATTTATCACATTCAACGACGAGGGGTTCTCAATTATAATCACCATATTCATTTCTGGTCATTAAACCATATTTATGGTTGGAAAATATCATAATTTATTTTTTTCGACATATTTAATGTTCTCTAACCCTTACACCCTCATAATATAAAATAATAATTCAAAACAAGTTCATTATGCAGAAAACCGCCAAGTTAATCCATGATTTTAGAATTATCTTTTATCAATCAATTCATCCTCCTGGTATATAAAAAAATTAATTATAATATAATTTTTATCCATTTAATGTCACTAATAAAATATATTAACAATTCTGGATATTTGACCAAACTTCAAACAAAATTTCATTCATGAATTCAAGTAAATCGATCATGAAAACCAAGGATGAAAATGCATCCAAAACAATAAAATTGAACCTCTTAAACCCATAAAAAAGGGAATGAATGATCCTAATAATGTTATAAAAAATATATTACATACATAATAGGTTATGTAAATCTTAATTAATGAATTTAATTTGGTCATCCCAGACAATAAGATCAAGTGAAGAACACCATCAGACTTATGGTAAGGGGTTTCTTCATCTCACATCCATTTCTATGAGATATTATGTATTCACTACTACTACTTATGTATGGTGTATGTATACTACCAATTGATATTTAAAATTCACAATCTAATTATTTTAATGATATTCAATGTATCATTTAATTATTATTAATTTTGTGGCATACGATTCAATTGATTATAAAGTTGTAGGTATTTTCTACCTGAACCTCCATTTTCAATTGGGGTTCTCTTTTTCTCTACTCACTTCAATGAAATTATTATTTATTATTATGCACTACTAAAACAAATTTGTGGATGTTATATATATTTTTAACAGTCATAATCCTTCTTTGTTTTATGGGGTGTTATTTTTTCAAAAGAATCTTTCAAAAATTCATCTGAAATGCATGTTGGATTCAAGGAACTTCTTGAATTCTTACCTATTGTTATGTTCAATATATAATCTATTTTAATCAATATATATCATTCAATAATCACAAATTTTAAATTAAAATTTATTTTTTGGTTTATTTTTTGTTTTATAAAATCAAACATGCCTTTGTGGTTTAAAATCTCTTTAGAAAATTCATTAAACCGAACTAAAATATTCTATTACTAAAGCTTCTTTACAACTATTTTTGAATGATTTCACCTCAATAAGATTTTATTGTAGACTAAAATATAATTTCAATTACCTTACCTTTTATTTTATGAGATATCAATGTTTATAATAGGATTTCATGAAAATTACAAATGATTTTCCTAAAGAACTCTTCTTTGCAAAGTAAAAAAGGAATTTTCTCATATCACATTATCTTTTATGAGATATATTCCATGTTCACAATGAACTAATTAATTTTGGTGTATGTAATTCCATTTTTTATATCATATAAAGAGTCTTCTTATTCTCATGATAATGTAGGGTATTATGATTTGAATTTTTCATTGTGGTGTAGGACACTTTGGATTGTTTATGGATTATTTCCTCAAGATTTTTTCACTTGTCTCTTTTGAGAGTATATTTATTTATGTCAACATCCATTTAATAATATTTATCATGTACACTATATGGATATTGATAAGAAATATTTTACTAGTATTATATCTATATATAAATAATTTTTTGGACTTAAAGCGATGGGTGGGGCCCACTATATCCCATCGATGCATCGACACATCTCATGAGACAAATCAGTTGGCGACAAACCCTTCAGGTTAGTTTCCAAAAATCAGTAGGGTTTTTACCCACATACCTAAACCATTTTTAAATTATAGTGGTATCATGTTCTATCTACATGATGTCCAATTAATAATCATTCTCTTTATTCATTTTCAGTTATAAATATTGTGGAGTTATTCACTATGACAAAATCTATTGCCGCAGTTTCATTCTAAGTTTATTAATAGAATATATTTTTCATTTATTCACCATTCTATATTTACTATTCCAATTTTTTTAGTTATTATTGATTCATGATTCTGCTATTAGTATCCCTTACTGAGCATTTTAGCTCACCCCTTTCATTTTATTTACCTTCAACAGTTTATGAGGAGGAGACCATTTATTGAGTTCTCATGGATTTAATTTATTAATTTTTCTTCTCTGTAATGTTTTGTTTTCTTTTACCAATGTAAAATGGGTTCCATGTGTGTGTATATTTTCCCAAATACTAATAAACAGATCAGTCCTTCAGGATTTGATTCCTTGCATTCATACTAATGTATTAAAACAATACACCAGCTCTAGGATTCTGGGGTCGGGCGTTACAATTGTTATCCGAGGAAGTTTAGTAGAAAAAATAGAAACTAGATTCTGAAAACATAGATTAGGGAACAAACCCCGAAGATAGTCCATGATTATAAACATGGAAGAACATCCTCATATTTTGTTATGGAATAGATGATCTGGAACTTTCTAGAAAATACATCCCTGTCTAGAAACTAAAAGTGGACGTCGTTCTGACACAGATGTACCTTGGAGTAAAAACCATGACAAGGAGTTTTGGTCTTGACATAGGTTATCCTAGTACACAACAAGGTCCCATACTGTGCACCTGGTTTGACACTTCCAGGGGATATGCTTAGGATAATTCACCTTTTCTTCCCACCATTATGAAGGATTTATGGCCCCAAAGTATAGAAAGGATATGTATCTAGGATTTACGATTCATAAAGTTATGCTATGTGCTATAACATTTGTAGAGTAATAGAGAGTAAATAATTTTATGAGATAATATATAGTATGGAATTATTTATAAATGTTGCCAAGAAGAAGGAATGGGAACTTCACACGTGATGCAAAGAGTAATAAGGACCATATCTCTAATGGTCTTAAGCCATCTTTTTAAAGAAAGATTGTATCCTAAGTATACTCATAATATGAGTAAATATTATCATGTGTTATCAATGTATGTAAATAATTCTCTAAGTCTTATGTCTTTAAAGGGAAGAAAAAGAAGAATATTATCGAAGATAAATAAGAGGATAAAGGGAAAAATGGAAAGAAGGGTTTTCCCACATGTGATAACTGTGGAAAGAATCATCATGGTAAATTCATGAATTGAATGATATTTTTTATATGTTTGGAGAAAAATGGAACCAATTTCATGATTTTAAGGGTAATAAAAAAGATTATGATGTACAATGCTTCAAATACTATCAGAAATGACACTATGTGAATCAATGAACTAATCATCAAAGGAATATTCCCCAAATGATGATACTGGGTGATGATCAAGTTATGATACTATTGCTAATGAAGTGGAAAGATTTATATGCCTCATTAAGAATCATGTCATTTTAATATTTTATCTACAATGTACTAGATACTAGAATTAAGGAATATATGGGGATTACTCTACAATATTATTTCATTATGTATTTTAGGTCATATTATGAATTGTACCAAGGATAAGTTACTCAATATAAAGTTAATATCATGGGAAAGTATATGTTTCAGGGACTGAAAACCATTAATATATATTTTTTGTTGAGATATTGATAAATAAATGATTGATTCGGTTAAGTACTGACTACCTTGGATCTGATTTTTGACTTGTCAATAAGTGGTCTATGCTACCATCAATAGAGATTACAACACTTTTGGATTTAAGGAATGTACCCAAGAACATGTATATTACATACATAATATGGAATAATGAAAGGTTTTTACTATTATTCATGTTATTACCATATTTTAAGAGGATATTTGATGAAGATATTCACATTTTTGGAAGGTGATAATTTAGAGAAACTTCTTGTTGATTAAGGGTTAATGATAAGTTCATCTTGAAAATTTAGAGACCTTTGTTCTAATGTG
Organism: Viscum album; assembly: GCA_963277665.1. Taxonomy (NCBI): domain Eukaryota; kingdom Viridiplantae; phylum Streptophyta; class Magnoliopsida; order Santalales; family Viscaceae; genus Viscum; species Viscum album. Next base: position 798,996,612 of record OY728139.1, read on the forward strand.
TTTAATAATTATATTTAGGAATGTTTAACCATTTATTAAATGGTTTAATTTGATCATTGTACGAAATTTTAGAGGTCAATATATTACTTCACAATATGGTGTATCCTGTGCTAAGTGATAAACTATATATAGTTCAAGGTGTAATCAGATGATTAGTTTGTATAGAGAAATGTATATTTATTCTCTTATAGAGTGGAATAATACCTCAATTTTTTTCCAATTATCATTATATTTTATAATATAGATGAATAGTTTTACAATAGTTTATAGTTTTGTAGTAATAAACTTTCATCTGATCATGTTCTATATCATGTTTCATCAGAACATCATAGTCTGATTTTTCTTTCTTGTCCATGTTTTTACTTACAACTAATGTCACCACATTAGAATGAATAATTTTTGTGGTGACCACCTCATTTACCATAACCCTTTTTTATGAGGATATTTTTTACCCTATTTCCAATGTGGGTTTCCATGAGGGAATTTTCAAGCATAAACATTTAATTTTTGAAGTGCATTTTTGAATAGTGACGACGCCATTCTATTGAGTAGGTAATAATTTAACACCCCAAAAATTTAAAATAAATTTCATATATAATCAAATAAGCACTAATTATCTTCAAAAAAGACTTTATTATAACCTAACCAACAAAAAAATATTTCAACCTCTTTAATTTGAATTTCGGAAAACTAACATACACAGTTCCGTTCAATGAGATATTTAGATTCTGATAAGACAAACTTATTTTTAGATGAATAGTAACATGCCCTTATGAATAGTAACATACCCTTATGAATAGTAATTAATAGTAATGAATAATAAAACTTACAAAGAAATACAGACCTCACCAATCAGTCTATAAATACAATTTATATATCTTATATGTTAAAAAATTATTATTGTATAAGTATGGGTATTTTTGCATGTCGTAAATATTTTAATTGAAATTTTATGATTAATTTAACAATTTTAAATAGAAATATATTTTCCTAAAATTTAATCATAAATTTTATAACTAAGCACTTTTAGTTATAAGATAATTTTATGGTTCCATGATTAATTTATCAAGGTGTTATAAAACGAGTTATAGTTTTAACGTTGTTTTTATGGAATAAATTATGATGTTGTTGAAAAATAAAAAATATATATTTAGAATAGTGTTTTCAAAAAATGGATTTTGTTTTTTAATTCTACATAACAAAAAATTGTTAGGGTGAAGTTTTGGGATTTTTCTAAAATACGTGAATTTTTCGTGAATAGTAAAAATACAGTTTTTGAGGGTTCAGTAAGTTTAATGAAAAAATAATTATGTGATAATAAATATAAAATTATTACAGAGTTGAGAAGATTAAAATATGATGTGAGGTGTCCTAAGAGGATAATACCATGTGAAAATACCATCAGCAAGCCCATGGTTTTTCAAAAATCACTAATGAGGTGTCCCTTAAAATCAATAATAAACACCCTCTCATTAACAATAAATACTCACTCATTCCATAGTTTCCATTCATTCCAAACTCATAATCCCTGAATCTCTATTAGTTTTACCTCCCTATTAGTCCTCCCATGGTGTCCTCAAGCCACCAAAGACCCAACCATCGCATCTTCGGAGATACTCTAGAAGGTAAGAGAATTCTCAACTTCTCTTTTTCATCCAAGTTCTCTTTTATGTGTTATGTATTTCATGTTTTCATACCATGTTATTATTTCCATATTATTATGTACCTATACTATTTTATGATTCTTTTATGAATGGTTTACCCATGTACCCTCCCTTTTAATTCTTTCTAAAACAATGTTGCAAAGATGTTATGTCGTAGAATTTTTGTCTCAAAATCTATATTTGTCAAACACTCATATTATGTTATTATATTTTAATTTAAATTGGTTTGTTCTGAGATATTTTATTCCATATCCCCTTTACATTCCATATTATGTAATAATTATGAGATATAATTTTCTATCATCAAAATATTTTATTAAATATTAAGCGATGTCATTAGGCTGTTAGATTTTCATGAGGGATTTGTCACTTATTCTTTTATTTAGAGTTTTTTCCTATTATTTTTTCACATCAACTCATACAAATTATATGATAATTACAATAACTTAAATGAGATATGAATTTATTGTTCTGGTGTACTATTTCATCATCATCTCTCTTTTCCCCACCTCTTATACTAATAATAAAAATACTGTCTGAGATGTGTTAATTTATCACATTCATTGACTACAGGTTGTAAATTTTTATTAACATATTCAATTCTGGTTGTGAAATAAAATTTATCATTAAAAATAATCATAATATTTTTATTTCATCATATGTAATTTTATGTAACACTTACACTCTCATAATATAAAATAATAAATCAAAACAAGTTCATTATGCTGAAAACTGCCAAGTTAATCCAAGTGTTTATCATTATCTTTTGTCAAACAAGTCATACTCATGTTATATAACCAAATTAATTATAAGATAATTTATATACATATAATTTCACTAATAATATATATTCATAATTTTTAATTTTTTACCACACTTCAAATGAATTTCCATTCTTGAATACAAGTAAACCGATCATGAAAACCAATCTAGAAAATGCTTCCAAAACAATAAAATTGAACTTATTAAACACATGAAAAAAGGAAATGAATGAACATAAAAAATGTTATAATAAATAAATTATCTAATAAAAAGGTTCTGGAAATATTAAATAATGAATTTAGTTTGGTTATCCAGGAAACTTAGATCAAGTGAAGAACATCACGAGACTTAAGGTAAGGGGTTTATTCATCTCACTTCCATTTTGGTTAGATACCTTGAATTCACTACTACTAAGTTCTGTTCGAATTTTCTATATATTTTTACCAATAAAAATACTTATTTATTTTATGGGGTGTTATTTATTTTAAAATAGTCTTTCAAAAATTCTTCCAAAATGCAAGCCTGATTCAAGGAACTTCTTGATTTCATACCTATTTTGGCGTTCACTATATAATCTGTTTTAGGCCATATTTATTGTCCAAAAATAAAAAAATATAATCTAAAAAGTATATTTTGGTTAATATCATGTTTTATTAAAGAAAAAAATTCCTTTTTGCTTTAAAATATTTGTAAATAATTTCGTACGCAGTACTAGAATGTTCTATTTGTAAAGCTACTTTGAAAACAATTTATGAATGATTTATCCTCAATAAGATTTTATTGAAGCCAAAAATAAAATTTCATGGACTTTACCATTTATTTTTCTTGATATACATGTTTACAATATTATTTGATGAAAATTACATATGATTTTCCAAATGAACTCTTCTTTTTAAAGTAAAAAATGATTTTTCTCATATCACTTTATCTATTATGAGATATAATCAATGTTCACAACATACTTATTACATGTGGTGTATGTACTTCCCTTTGATATAACTTAAAAAGAGTCTATTTATTATCAAAATATTCTAATGGATTAATATTTGAATGTTTCAAGGTGGTATGGGACACTTGGGAATGTTCAAGGATTATTTAGACAACAATTTATCACTATTCTCATTTCAAAGTACATTTATTTATATCAACATCTATTGAAGAATTATTATCCTCCACTCTATATGGGTGGTGAGAACGCATATTTTACTTGTATTAGATCTATTTATAAAGAATGTTTTGGACTTTTAGAAATGGGTTGGTCCCGCTATATCCCCTCGATGCATCGACGAGTCTAATGAGACAAATCAGTTGGTGACAAACCCTTCGAGTTTGTTTTCAAAAATCAGAAGAGTTTCTACCTAGAGACTTAAACCATTTTGACAGCATAGTGGTATCATGTCCTAGATACATGACATACAATTAATAAGCATTCACTTTATTAATTTTTAGTTATTATTATCCATTAGATTTTCACTATGACAAAATCTATGGATGCAACTTCATTCTCGGTTTATTAATGAAATGTGTTTTTCATTTATTCACCATTCCATACTGTCTATTCCAATTTATTTATGATTTAGATTATTTTTTATTCATGCTTCCGTCATATGTAAACCTTAAGGATCATTTGATATCACCCCTTTCATTGTTTTACCTACAACAGGTTGTGAGGAGGAGACCATTTATTACGTTCTCATGGATTCAATTTATTATTTTTTGTTATGTATAGTGTTTTCTTTTCTTTTCCTAATGAAAATGGGTTCCATTTATGTATATAGTTTATACAAGACAACAAAACAGATTAGTACATCAGTATTTGATTCCTTGTATTCATGTAATTTATTAAAATAATGCACCGGCTTTGGGCTTCTAGGTTCATGGCGTTACATGATGACCATGTTATAGTGAGGTTATGTTAATATTCCACATGAATATGTTTGATATGATGTAAGATAGTCCCTGCAGTTTCTCAATCATGTTTTGTTGAGGACTGAAGAATAATTAGTTAATCTTATTTCAGCTAATTACACTACTAGGTTACTTTGATTTGGTAATTTAATTAATCTAACATGAGAATGACCACACCATATATGGATTGGTTTCACTACAATACTTCATATGAGGAATTATTGAGCATTACAAAACTCTATGAAGACCATCCTTGGATAATTTAATGGCAAGCTAGGTTGGGAGTTAATTTTCATAATTATATGAAACAAATGTTCCATTCTATAGATTTTAGTTAATAGAATAAAACTATGAAACAATGGAAGAAACCACACCACTATAACCAATGAAATAATGTTTTTTAGATTTGATGGTTTTGGATATTTAAGGAATACCACAGAATACTGCATGTTCAATGTCTTAATGAGTGTATCCACCAGAGTATGGTTGATTATTGGTTCTAGAAAAACTGAATATGTCATGCCCAATATAGCTGTCATTCCATAAAGCCGGTCAAATATGTATTAATATTCTAGGATATATTTTGGATTTAGTTGACTATATATTTTGTGTCTACATGTCATTCAATAGTAGGACGTGTCAGACCACAATGTAGGGTTAGTCTATAAATAGGAATTGATGCACTAGGAGATATATGTATGTCATCAAAATGTGGATACTCAAAGAGAATCATCCAACATCCAAAGACGTATTAGGAACTATTAAGGAAAATAACAAGGGTGGACAACATTTCCAAAATTAAGAGCACCTCAGGTACAAAAAATTACGATTATTTAAATTATTAACACTCATTTTTTATCATGTAATTATAGTAAAAGTGAAGAATATTTCCATTTTTATTGTTCCTTTTTTATTAAAGATCAACATGGGTATGGGGATCTCAACTGTTGCAGACCGTGGGTTTTCTACTTGATAATAAGTGTGAGTTAAACTTATAAAAACATAGGTCTATATTCCAAGATCAACCTATCAAAATCAAATAATAACTCTCACGATTTATTCATGGTAACTAGTTTTGATAATAACATAGTTTTAGAGTTGGTATTTGTGATTGTGTAAACCATTGATTCACCCCCCTCTTCGTGGTCGTATAATCTCTCATGGTCATATCACATGGTATTAAAGCATACTTGAAATGGTTCTATTATAATTCAAAGAGATCTAAGTTTTCATTCAATTTTTAATATCTTTAATAAATAATATCCATGTATTCATGAATATCATCAAAAAATTGATTTCCCATGTTCAATGGAGTGAGAATCCATCAATGGCAAGAGAGGATAGTTCCATATCTACTGTCACTAACACTATAAATTCATGATATTACATAGAATAGAGTTGATATTAAAAGATATGGGATACTATATTCTTTATTATAAAATAATAATATTGAATATGATGGGATAGAAAGAAATGGGTTATTGAAATCACTATTAAGGAAATTTTTGTCTGAAGTTTTTAGAACGATGATAATAAATGAAAATAAGAGGAAACTCCATTACATCCGTCAAGGAAAATATATGGTAAATGTGTCTCAATTATAAATATTTTCGGATTAATTCAAATATATCTCAATGGGTGTTCAACTTAATTGGATAATTTCAACATTAAATTAAACAAAATTTATACCTTGATTAAATGAAATGGTGTAGTTCTTGAATACTCTATAATCATAAATAAGCTAACCACGTAGATAAAATTTACGTCAAGATAATATCCATTTAGGATCAGTATTTAGATGGGTTGACTAGTGCTATAACTATTTTTTTCATTTATTATGAGATGAAAATAAGGCTTGATTTAAATAGAGAAGAAAAAGTAGAGAAGGAGGCCACATTTAGTTTTTTTAAAAGGATGAAATTATTTTGATCCAATGAATTCCATTGAAGAATATACTGATTCCCATGATTATAACATATATATTGAATAATTTATGTATTTCGTCTAAAATTGAAAAAAAATAGTAAAAATAAAAACAAATAAATCTATTATTTGATTATTTTAATTGTAGCATGATTTCAAATTTTTTATTACGGGTTTCTAAGAAAAAACACAAAGAGGGGAAAGACAATCAAACATCCAATAATAAGAGAGAAAACTATCATACTGTAGTAATATTAGTAATAGGAAAAGGAAAATGCAATATAATAATTAATAAAATTTATTTATTTGAACATAATTCCCCAAATTTTGATAATGAAAGTGAAATAAAATAAGAAAAAAAACATAGGTTGAATAGGAATCTACCTTCATAGATAAATAAAATCATCCTAAATATTCTTTGAGTAGAGTAGAGAAATAATATAGTAGTGAATAATAATGTACTAAGGATGAGACAATAAAAAAGTCTTTATATATAGTAGATATCACAGTGTAATTGAAAGAAAATTGGAATCTTGAAAGGGAATATATGTATAAGATTTTTTCATTATGTAAATACCATGTTGAGTCGAAACCTTATGACAATACATATATAGAAATTCAGTTCAAACCAAAAAATAAGATATCTCAATATACTTTTTAAAGTAAGGGAAAAATTATTGAGATTACCAAAAAAATATAATTTCCAAAAAATATGGAGGTATATATATGAAAACATATTTTAAAAATTGAAATATAAAGAGTTTAAAAATTCACTAACAAAGATTTGTGAAATCACAAAAATAACTGAGAAAGATGTTGATGTAACTTTGGATCTAAGAATAGTATTTTTGGATAATTGGGTCTCTAATTGTAGTAGTGTAATTAATAGAAAAGAAACAGAATATGTTACAACCTCATATAAACATAAAGATACACCCATTTCAATGATCTATAATGGTTCTAGATATTCAAAATTCCAAATATGTATTGCAAGACAATAACAGTAATTATAAGACTAACGGAATGGTTAAGATAAAGGAGAAGGCTCCCAAGAACAATAATATTATAAAACAATAGTGAATATCATATTAGAATGACCATGACTATAATATTTTAAAGAAACTCTTTTTTATCCAACGTAAATTTTTTATGAAGAAATATGAAGGTTCTACATTGCCTATAAACACAAATCATATGTGTGATGGTATAATCTCTCACTCCATAAATCGAAGAGAGGTGTTAATTTTAAGTGGATTAAAATTGAAATTCTAAAAGGTTGTGTGATAGAACAACCATTAGGGAAGGTATAATTGAATATATATTCTTCATTAGGTGACTTTTGGGAAGTTTAGTAAATCTTAACACACAACCAACAAATGTTTTACTATTCAATGGAAGAAAGTGATTTTAAATAAAGGTTCACAGTATTGTAAGAGGATGAATTATTTAGATCATACAATGGGTGTTGAGGTTTCTTATAAATCTATATCGGGAAAAAACCTATGGATAGATGAGAGCAGATTCTCATCACACATAATTGATAGAAAAATAACTCTTAAAATATATCAACTAGTATGATTATGGAACCATCACTGTAACGCCCCGACCCCAGCTACCCAGAGTCGGTGCATTACTTCGTAACATTGGCATGATCACAAGAAAGATCAAATCCCGAAAGACCGATTGGTTTAGTAGCCTTGGAAACACTAGATATAATCATAAAGTTTTACATTACATTTCAAAGTGAAAAACTACTACAACAACAAAGTCTTCATATCCACACTATTAACCCCTCATAATATCCCTGCAAGTCATTCATAATTTACTTCTTCACTACCTGGGAAAAATAAAACATAGAAAAGGGGTGAGCTCAAATGCCCAGTAAGGATAACAATATAGAGGAAACTTTCATAAATAAAAATAAACATTTAAGGCAATGTATAACTAAAACAAAAGCCTTTTAAACTTGAACATTTAACACAGTATGGCATAAATAAAATGAAATAATGCCATTTACTTATTCACATGGATATTCTACTAATCGAATAATCACATGCAAAAATCAATAACCACTTTCATAATGTTGGAATGCATAATGCCAGACTATCATAACCACATAGCCAAGGCCTCGTGCCAAGACTACAAATAAGATTTTGTCAAGGCCTTGTGCCAAGACACTAGTTTGTCTCATGAGACCTACCGATGCATCAAGGAGCTATAGCGGGCTCCACCCGTCACTTATTAAGTCCAATGCATTCCCATATGAAAAGGTTTAAACATAACATAAACATTCGTATTAAAACTAGCATACGAAATGTCAATAATTTCACCATAAACTATGAATGGTATAAAAATATCACATCCACAGTCAAACATATCACAAAACCTTCAATACAATATAGAAGTTTTGTATCATAATAAATCAACTTCAAATAATCTTAAAATCCATCAAAGGATGTTGACATAGATGAAATCAAAATTCTTTTTAAAGAAATATCTCCTTTTATTTTGAAATCATTTAAGATCCATATAAAATAAAACATTTTCTTTGAAAATATTCTTATAAGCTTGTAAGGAAAGCTTTGAAGATTTTATAACGGCGTAAAATAACCGCACCCGCCGTATAAGTTAAAAAAACATTCTTACCTCAATTCTGTCGAAAAGGTTAAAAAGGACCTTGTTTTGAAAACGACGGAAAGATTCCTTTATAAACCTCTTATAAAAATTCAAAAAAGGGTATAAATGACTTTAACCCATATTCTTGTAATTAGTAAAAATGTTTTGAAATACATTTTTAAGAAACATGGATGTGGATGATAAAGAGATCCCAGTAGATTATTACATATAAACAACCTCGGATAATGAAGAGATTGTGAAATAACCCTTACCTTGTACTTTTCCTTTGTTGGGGTAGGTTAACCTCCTGTATAATGGTGAAATAATTGTTATTAAATTATACAAGAATCATATACATTAATATGATATCATATATGATCTTCTAACATTGCTTTATTAATAATATCTTAGTATTATCGTCGTTTCGGGTGATAATCGATTCGTTCTTCTAAAATGTTTGGTTACGTAAGAAATGTTTGTAATGGATAGATTATATCTTATTCATAATCAGAATGATATTAACATTATTTTTAACCCTAAAATGAGAATAATACTTGAATGGATATGATGGAGAATGAATCTTATCGCGTTCGTGGAGACGGTAGTCCGTACGTACGCACGAACGCTACTTCCATTTAATTTTCATTTTAAAAGAATAAAATCCAAATGATACATAGGTATATTACTATTCCTGTATAATATAATATTTTATATATGTTACTTAAGTTCATTAACACCATCCTTTATACGTTCCATGTGTGGTATGAACGAGTCATATCATTTTAAGGGGGCGGTAGTCCGCACTTCCTCAAATGAAATTATCGTATGTATATACAACATGAAACGAATAATGGTATGAAATAAAATGGAATTACAGAAGATTATATATAAAATATATATCATTAATATCATATTTAATTACAGTTCCATCATAATGGCCACCATGAGAGGTGGTAAGATGTATTTGAACAATCATCGTTTCGTGAGGCGTTAGTTTGCCATCCACAGAAACATTATGTTCATCATCCATTAGATGGAGTTGTGTGAATGTGTAGTTTGAATCCTTCTTATAACAACATCCTAGTATATTTAGGATACTGGTGTTGTTACAAAAGAAAGTAAATAAAAAGATTTTGGGGGTTGGAGAAGCAAAATAAATGAAAATACTTTAAGAGAAAATGTTACCTTTAATTTAGGTAACTCACTTTGGTTGGAACCAAAGGACTTATTGAAATGCTTTCTGCCTAAGGGGAAGCTTCAAGGAGGAGGAGAGGGATGTGGGGAGCTTAGTTGGGCAGAGTTTGGACGAGCCAAGTGGCTTGAGAGGTGTGAGGAAAAGAGAAGGAGGAGTGCCCTTTTATAAGAGGGGTGAGGGGCACCTTTGGAAAAGCTAGAAATATTAATTTATAATAAATTCATATTCAGTTTCAAAAGGCTCCAAAGTTGACTATTCAAAGGATTAGGTGGGGATAGGTCGAAAACAACTCATCCAAAAGAATTTAGACAGGTTTGGGTACTTATATTAACCTTATCTTTAAGTATTAACTCTAAGTTAATTAGTTTCACTTTTACAATGTCTCTTTGTATTTTTATATAATATGGTTAATAAACTTACTATATACATCCAAGCGACCCCCAAGTGGTCCATTAATGATTAACCTATCATAATATAAGTCTCTTGGCCGATCCTTAGATTTTTAGGAATTTAATATCAATTAATAATATAATATTTGTTTTAAGAACTCTTTTATGTCAATTTTGACACTATTCAATAGTTGATTTTTGTAAAACTCATAACAGATTGATTACTTCGAACAAAGTCAATTAAATCAATCCTAATATATCATATTATCCTAGAAAATTAGTTTAATTCATTAAAAGTTTTATATTATATTTATTTGGGTATTTTTAATATCAATTATTTTAATTTTTCACTATTATAGTAATTACTGCATCATCATTTTGTCATAAATAAAATAACTTCTTTAATGTCTAAAAATTATAAATAAAATATCATTATGTAGGAAATCTTTTTAGCTTTCTAATGAATATTTATAATCGAAAATCCAACATGTATAACCCTATGTAAAAACTGTTCTTCTAAAAGATGTAAGCTTATGCCATTTTTATTTTTATTTTAACTTTATTAATATAATGTGTCCCTACCACATACAAGTGGCTCCAAGGGGTCCCCAAATTGACCCAAGGATGCCCATGGTCGGGTATGTGTCCACCAATAAGGTTAGGACACGTTTTAGGGTAATTTTGTATTATTATATTATTATTTTTTAACCCTTATTTACCGGATTTACCCTTTAACCATGGTAAATAAAATATTTACCGCAGTAATTATTCAAAATGTCTAAAAATAAAAGTTACCTATTTACAAAATTTGAACATCCTGATTCCAAATATGGAATCCATTTTCCTAAATTCAAAACATAGATGTGGCAGAAATTAATTTAAAATTAAATCCCGCTGTCAAAACAAAAAGCGTGTTTTTAAGAGATAATAACTATCAAAAATTGACACTTGTTTATGTTCGGTTTAATTGTAAAATTATGTCCAATGATAAACATTAAATTGAATGGTAAAAATATATTCTAAATATACTTTAAAACCACTCAAATTCATAATTTATCACTATTAATTATTTTTATTAAAAAAGCTGTTTTTAATTAAAATTTAGTAATTTTCACTATTCATCAAAATATGAAAGTTATCCGAAAAGTACCAAAATTTCACCTTAGGCTAAATTCGATATTCCGAGTCCAAAAATGAAGTCCATTTTCAAATATAAAATATATATAATTTCAAAAATTAGGTATTACTATTCACAACGGCTAGTTTAATTAGTTGTGGTGTGTGTTAGAACTCTAGGTTGCGTACAACACACGCTATCGCATTATTCAAAGGGAAACGTACCGTAGAAGCTTGGGGTGTTACAATCACTTTCAAAAAAATTGAGTCACTCAATGTGAAAAGATATAAAGACACCATTATTAGAAGGAAAAGGTAAAGATTATTTCCCTTTATTTATTGGTTGAGGAAAAAATTCTTAGTGTTTCTCAAATTTTTGATAATTGGAATGAGGTGATATTTTTAAGGAAAGAACATTTCATAAAGAGTTTGACAGATGGAATGACTATATAGAAGAGACTATGAAAGAATAAAAACTTGTTCCATATTTTTTATAACGAAAATTTATATTATAAAATAATAAATGAGTATATTCATATTTGGAAATTAATACATTTTAATTTACTAAGAATATTATGGTTAATATTTTCAAGAATCATGGTCTGAAAAAATAAACAGATGCCAAAATATGAAAGAATTAACACATGTCTTACATCACACATGGGAAAATGGTAAAATATACTCCAAGTCTAAAGGGAATCAAAATGAAAAAACCCATGGAGTTTGTAAAATTAGATGTGTGTGAACTGATTAACGTCAATTCAACCAATTGAGAAAAGCATTTCATGACCATTATTAATGATTTTACTCATATGAATTACATATATTTTATGATGATTGAATCATAATATATTGGGAACCCTAAACTCATTTGGAGGATTTATTATAATAAAACTGAGTGTTTAATCCAAAGATTATGATTAGATAATGGTTTTAAAAAATGATTAATATATGGAGAAATATCTTGTCATATATGTGAAAATAAAAAATATATATCTCTCCATACTCACTCTAACAAAAATTGTTATTGAGAAGTAGTATCAAAATTGTTTGGTCACGGAAAAAAATGATATTAGAGCTTGATAGTTCAAAATATTTTTTGAATACAATCCATAACCGTATATTTATATATTTTTAATAGTTTCCTATATGACATAAAATTATAGAATACACCACATGAGATATAGTTCTGTAAAAATTTGTTCATGAAGAGTCTTAAGGTGTTCAAAAACTCATACATTATCATATTTAAAGGGATGAATTTCAGAATATTTTTTAAGAGAGTCGAACATGGAATATTTATTTGGTATATATTGAGTGGAATAAGTTTCTCGTCCGATGATATGATTTAGAAGAATATTGTAAATTGATTTTAATTTCTTATTTTAGAACAACACAATTCTCTATAGCCATCATTTCCTATTCATAATAACATTGTAGGTGATAAATCATAACAATAGGATGGTATTAAAAATGAATGAGAATATTTTCATAAATCTCAAGTTCATTATAAATATTCCAAGAATGATATAGGCTTAGAGAAAATAAATAATAAGTTTCAAATATATATAAAACAAGATAAACTAGAAGATATTATTAGAGGTGTTGGAAAAGGGGAAAAACCAAGATACTGTTGATAATTTCAAATCATATCATTTTTCTTTCATAGGTTGAACCAAATAGCGTTAATGAATCCTTATAACAAGATGATTGAGTTTTAGATATGGATAAAGATATAAAATAAATTGAGAAGTATGAAACATGGGAATTAGTTTCATATCCTAGAAAACACATTTGATTGGGAAGAAGAGGTTTTTTTAGAATAATCTCATTTGTAAAGGTGAATTAGCATTGAAATAAGATTATCTTGCATGAAAATGATACACTCTAAGTGAGGTCATTGATTTTGATCAGTCTTTTCCTCTAGTCATGAGCATTGAAAATAATTAATACTTTTTTATCTTTTATAGTCCATGTATATAATTGGATTTTTAAAATGGATGTGAATTATATAAAACAATTTGAATTTTAATAGAATTATTAAGGGGGAGGGGATCTTAGAAGTCTCAAATTAGATGTATATTGTGGTTTTTTAAGTTGAATGTTGAATAAGATCTAAAGATATGATTTTCATGATACCAATAATCACATAGGTGGATATTCAAGAACTCATTGAGAGGTTGAAGATTGAAGAACCTGCTGGTAGGGGGGACCATGAAACAATTGTAAATAGGAACTCAATCAACCAAAAGTTTTCTTTCTTGAAGTTATGCACAGAAGTATCTAATCTTCGTGAACATGCCTTAATCAATTTAGTGTATTAGAACTAGTAAGTCTATGAACCCTACTCCCCAAAAAACTTAAAATGCCAAAAAAAATTCAATAAACTCACACACATTAAAAGTAATCAAAATAAAAAACAAATACGTACATAAAGCATAAAAAAAAGAATTAATGTGATTTAGAAAATTTTTCTTATATACATGAGAGAAACAAAAATACGTTATTTATATTCAATATAATTAATAGAAATATAATCAAATGGAAAATAAATAATAAATTATTAATTATACAGTATTAACACACTATTATTTAATGATACACTATGCCACTCACTAATACACTATGCTCAATTAGGATACATTATGTAGAGGTTGGTCACTCTATCTTATTTGATTTCTCATGGAGTCATCAATGTTTCACCACCTTAAATAAATCATGGAGATTCCCCAATATTTTATGTGAGTAGTGATCTCTACTAACTGCTTTAACATCGAATTATTTCATTAGTTAAATTTTAGGAAATGTTATTTGGGATAATTTTTCTTCACATACATTTTAGAAACTTCATTACTAAATTTATATCCATCGATGATCCTATTAGAACAAAAATTATTTTGATAGGTCCACTACCTCTTATAGAGTAAGTCATTCCACTATCTCTTCACAGAGGCACCAAACAACCACTGACCAACTTCTATAGAACCAAATTTGACGACTATAATATTATGACCAAAATTTTGGGACCTAAACATAATTCACATCCCAAATATACTTTTATTAATAATATTTAAGGGAAACTTTGAAAAATATATATCACATTCTAAAAACTCCTTCCTCTTTCACAACATGTAGTGGCCTCTATCCTCCTTCTATTCACCCAGGTCTCGTTGTGGCATGATGTTACCTCACAATTTCTAGAACTAATTAGTTAATGAACATATCTATTGAATTTTGAATTTGAGAAATCTTCCTGAGATAAAACACTTTAACCACTATTATATTTTGAATAAAGTAGTATTTCATGTCCGTATAGACTATCATTCTGTAGAACAACAAATTCTAATATATTGGAATCACACATTGATAATCATAAAATAATATTCTAGACTACTAACCTCTTCTATGTTTCTTCACAAAATGGTTTATCTAGTCCAAATCCTTCCCTACTTCTATTGCACCTACATACTATGATTTCATTTCACTTAAAGTAATAATACTTTGTATCCTTGATATCCAAATTATCATTATTCCCACATGGTGGAACCCAAATTCATTCATCCTCTTCTAAGAAACTATGTCTTTGAAGAAGTCTATATCCATAAACCTTACCATGAATATTCCTCCCCAAAACACAGAGCCACATCATATGATCCATTCAAGTAATGGATGACCCCTTTGAATGCTTCATAGTGTTCCATTATTGGGTTCGACATTACGAGACTTTCAAATATAACTACAAAAGCAATTTATGGATGTCTGAAAATAATAACCTACATAGTACATTCCAAAAAAAAATTGAATAAAACATTCCCCTTGAACCGACTCTCTTCTTTTGTTATTGGTTAGTTTCCCCCATAAAATTTAAGGTGTTCATACAGAGGAGTTGAAACTAGTGTACATATATCCATTATAAACTATTTCACGATCATACGAATGAAGTATTTTAAGGATAACACCAAATTATAAACATTTTCACCTCTTTTAATCCTTACCACAAATACTTTGTTAGCATGTCTAATATCCTTAAAATTGACGCTTCTATACAACTCACACTTTTTTCCTAAATCCATGAAACCTCCATACCCTCTATTAAACTTTAATCGATATACAAAATTAGTGTTATTAATGTCCATTCATCCATTATCTTATATTAAAAAACTGTTATATATATTTTACCCTTTTAATCCTTCTTTTAACAAAAATATTTTAAACATATGGTTCCATAATCACTATTATTTTTCTAGCCCAGACATACTTTTCTTCAATTAACAAAACCCAATTACGGTTCCCATATTCTGTAAAACCAACTAATTTTTTCATATAAATTTATTTATCTAAATATACATGAATTAATGATATATTTACATCCACATGTTCCATGTATAATCATTCTAAGGGAAAAACATCAATACTCTATAGATAGTTACATTTTCTATTATTAGTGAGATTATCTCATAAAAATAAACTCCTAATTTTTAGATTTCTTTACTTCCATCCTTGATTATAAATGATGATTTCCATTGACCAGGGCCTTAAAATTATTAAGCCACTTCTTATAAATTTCTCATTTCTCATCTAGTAAGTAAGTAATATCCCATTCTAGATAGTTATTTAATGAAAAAAATTATCTTCAATTTTTAAATTTAATTTTTTTCAAATCACTGAGAGATTTCACTTCCACTAAAAAATCAGGTTATATTGTATCTATTAATGGTAAGAATTTTATATTATCCCCAAACCTATGAACCGGTATTCTGATTTTTGCTAATTTCTTTAATTGAATCAACTGCATTGGACCGATAGGATTGGATTTGACATATGGACCCCCAAAAACCAGTGTTCCCTCTAGAGATTTTGTTAGTCATGAAATTTTTGGAATATCATCCAATAGTCTCACCACCTAAATTTTAGTAATTCTATAAATGTTTTACCAAACATTCCCCCAATAAGTATTCTTAATAACATAAACTTGGTCATTAATATTTGATTATATTCCCTAAAATTCATTCTCTACCAAGTTCATGTCCTTTCGTAGGACCTTCTCATTGAATAGAACATTTTGGGCCTAGATGATTTTTCACATTTCATCTACCCATAGATAATAACTAATGTTCTCATTTATGTAGGCAATGATAAAATGAACATTTTATTTTATTTGATATTATATTTTTCATTATAATAAATAGGAACATACACCACAATTATAATGGTTTTGATGTGGAAAAATATTGTTCATTTACTATTACATACTTTCTCCATAAGTTCCCACCTAACTGCTAACAATGTAATCATAAGGGAAAGTGTTAACAATATTGCAGTATTGATGTTGGATTTATTGAAAATGAGGTCGGTCAAGATTGATGAACATGATTTGTATTTAAATATCTATTTATAAAGTTGGATTATTTAGAAATAGAATAATGAAAAACACATGTTAAAGATGATCATAGAATTGATATATTACTTGGGAGATTGGTTAATCACAATGATGGTGGTCAGTGTATACTGTTGAAAAATGTATTCATAGCAATTCATGTTGAAGAGTTGAAAAATTAATGAATTGGGGAATTTGAAGATGTCTTAAATTATTCTATATGTGAAGTTTGTTTCACAAGATTGTAATATATCCAAAATAATAAGGACATTTCCATAGTGGTTATTCTGGTAGCAACCATGGCTATGCTACAGAGTTTTATCTAGAACATAGTCACCATGGTTATGCCTCATAGGTGATTTTGGTGGTATTTCAATATTTTTTAACCTTTTCTAACACTTAAGCATATACGGTGGGGTAAAAATATGGCCAACCCCCAACACCACATACACAAGCAAGAAATTAGGGATAATATTTGTAAAGTAGAGCGTAGACATGGATATCTGTGTGAGAATAGCGGTAGTGGTTTCCACTATCGGGTTTCAATATGGAGGTAGTGGTCAAAACCATAGGGATAAATTATGGATGAGGCCATAAGTAGACCCCATTACTCAAATATAGAAGGTTTAGGGTATATATATGCTTATATTCCACAAGAAATTTGGTGGATTTTCGAAATTTGGATGAGGATTTCTCAAGCTATGGTGCAGGCTAACCCCCCACAAATTAGAGAGTTTTGGTTCCATTAAATTTTTTTAGGTTTCTAAGTTGTACCAGATAAGGTTTCATGAAATTATATTTTGAGAAGAAGTCGTACATGACACAATTATTTATTGTGATATGATGTTTTTGGAGCTAGTAGAACAAGAATTTCGGTTCAATAATGTTACAGGATATAAATCCATATAAAAATTCATTATAGTATAGTTATTTTGGAATAGTGAAATTAATAGGGTTTATTATGGGGGAGAGTTTTGTATAATGTTGTATTTAATGGTTTTTTTTAACTAGGTAAAAAATAGAAGACAATGGCACTATGTTATATAACACAATATTGTGAATTTTGAAGAGTTAAAGGTTGCACCATGGTCAAATAAAAATTTCATAAAGGTTGTAAAGTGGGAGGTTCTATGTCATTGTCCTTTTGATCAGGCAATAATAATGTGCAATTTGGTGTTCATTACAATTTATTTCATAAATATTATTTATATAAATCATGGAGGAATAATGGAGGTCATGTGGGTGGTAAATGATCTCTACATGTTTCTTATTGATGGGTGAACAGCCAACAAATATCAACCGGGGAATATTGATAGTAAGAAATGAGATATAGAGGATGATTGATTGAGCACATCTTATATATATAGAAAATAGTGAATATAGATGGTGTAATGTTGGATTTCTTGAAAATCCAAATTCCCTAAAAAGAAGAAGAAGGTTGTCTTTTAGTTTGCGGATAGAAGCTTCAATATTTATAAACCATTGAAGAAATTAAAAAATATGTATTTTTTTTATTCCTATGAAAAAATTGATTTAGCCCAGGTATTATATAACTAAACAGCTTCTTCATTAAGATTTTTTTTGTAATAGGCGAAACTGTAGCCCAAACAACTTCAATTGATCATTTATTCACACCAAGTGATGTAATCCATGCTTCTGTTAATAGTAAAGGGACTTATATGTACATAAAATATGAGTCGATATTTCATAGAGTAGTGACTAATGGAGGAGGAAGACGATGGTCATTTACAAGATTATTGATCCAAATAAGGATTGTTTGAGGGATTGGCCATTGGGATGTAGTGATTTATCCCTAAACTTGTATGAATGTGATCCTTGGATTATGAGTGGCCTATTACAAACTAAAAAGGGTTGATATTATAAATTTTGTCTCACTAACACAAAGTTGGTTTCATGATACTTGGACTATCCCTATGTGGTGAACAAAGTAAGTACTCAATCCAATTTTTACATTATGCATGCTAACCAAAAAAAGATCAGGAAATATTAATGAAAACTGAGGAAAGATTATAAAAAAGGGATGCTCAATGTTGATGGGTCAAGATCCTATATGGAAAGTGATATGTTTAAAAGATTAAGTGTTTTAATTTTTATTGATTGTTCATATCTTGATTTACCCTCCCCCACCCCCACCTTAATGTAATCTCACTCAATGTAACTTATATAAGTATAACAATATGCTATGCCATTGTGTTGAGTACCTATACCCAAATTTCCATAGGCATTAATTAAATAAACCATATTTTATAAGACTTATTCATTAATTTTTTCTTCATACTTTAACCCACTCTATTCGTTTGTGTTAATCGAGGAAATTTCATTGTATTCCTTATCCATTTATTTCAGTAGAAGTTTCCAATGTTGTTCTTAGTGTATTCACCACCTTGTATGTACTACTAAACTTTAACATCAAATTGTATACCCTTTACAACATGGATTTAAATTGAATTAAATACTAAAAACGTCATATTATCCTTCAAAAATTATATCCAAATGTTTCTAGTAGCATCATCAATTAAGACATGATGGTAAAGTGAACAAGAATGAGATTGGATGTGTGTCGGTACCCATTTTTCTAAACGATCTAGTTCTAACTTTTGATCTTTGGGATACTGTATATCTAATTTGAACGACCCAATTATTTATTTCTATAGAACACCACATTTACATCATCTCATTTCCATGTGATCTGGATTCATTGTATAATTTCCTATTAGATATTTTAAAATCTCTTTATTGAGAATATTGATCCTTCAATACAAAAATTCTGGATAATCCAATGAAGTGGTTCTACAAATTTAAATACCATATGTATTTTTGATAAATATTTCATCACGTCATTTAGTCCTCTTATATCCATTATGGATCATTGAGTCACTTTCTATATTCTATTCAAAAAAAAATCCCATAGCATTCCTCATCAAGTTATCCAATAGATATAATATTTTCTAATAGACCTGGGATAGGCATAACTCCTTTGAGTCTCAAGAACACACCACTCTCAATAAATATATTTACATCATCATTTTTGATGAAATCTAGAGCCCCATTATCGACTATATAAACTTCTCCAAAACGTCTAATCACATAATTCACCCTAAATCCACATTTTACTGCTAAATCAAAAAAGACACACCAGATTCAAGCACCCATTACATGAGTAAAAGGTTGACACTAAATAATAATTTATTTTCATAATTTGTAGTACTAACAATATTTGATCTACCATAATTTTATTCCCTTTCAAAGTTATCCTTATGAATTTTTCAACTAATCTTTATATTATCTTTTCTTCTCATAAATCCAATATATAGGAAAAAAACCCGACATCTTGCTCCAAATTTATTTATGATACTTGTCTTTATATGTTTTCTTCCAATGTCCCATATAGGGTGACCATCCTCATATTTCTTCCTTAATATAATAACAATATTGTGCATTGACTTCTTTTAAATGAAGTTATTCACTGAGAATTAAATTCGAAACATCCTCAAATACTAAGAATGTCATTTTGAAGATGTTACTAATAATATTGACCACCCCATCCATACTTTTTGAAATTGATGATGGTATTAGAGGTTCCCAGACATACTCTATGAATTTCTCCTTCAGTAATTTTTTCTACCCTTATATCATATTGAATATATTCACATGATCTTTTGTTGGTCTTCATTCTGAATGCCAGAGATTGAACAAAGGCTATATCATGAACACTTTGTTAAGTGAGATTTATTTCTTCTACATATATTTTGGGGATTTCATTATCTCTACAATTTTATTCATTTAAGTAATGTTAAAATCAAAATTTAATATATTGAAATCTGAACCAACTCCCAACCCCTATTATCCCTTAGTTCACATTCTTCCTTTCCTATTTTCCATATATTCACACCAGCATGTAGACTATGCATGAAATTTTGAATTTTATGATCATCCAAACACATTTACAAAAAAAATTCAATTAGACTTATCTTCCCACACATTACCTTAATATGAAGTTATACCTTACATTATTAGTGAACATCCACAAAAATTGAAGTTTCTTCAAAATGAAAAAATGAGAGAATCCAGATCTGCCTCCAAAGTGTAGAGTGAGAACTGCACCTAGTACTACCATAATAAAAACCTCTAAACATATAGTAATTATTAACAGGGGAAATGTGAGACCATTAAAACCTTGAATATTAATACTGTTGACGCTCCTTTTTCGTCACAGAGTCCAAAGGAATGTAAAGGGAAAACCACTTAGCACAAATTGATCCATCCTTTGAAGAAAATATCAAAAATCGACAAAGGGATGAACAAGGAGAAGATTTCCCATAAGTCGCGCAAGTTTCCTCATAGTCGCGCAAGTCCACTTGCGCGAACTAAGTGATAACCTCCCGGGGTCTTCTCCCTACCTATAAATAGACCCTGTGGGCCCCCCATTTTGGGGAGATATTTTTTCAGAAACTCAGATTTGAGCTCCCGATGCCCTAGTCTCTTCTCAATGCCTCCAGAACACTTTTAAGGTAATTTCTTACCTAGAATGGAAGATCTAAAGAGGGGGAGGAAGGCATAAGTGTTGAAACTCATCAACACTTGCACGCCTAGGTGGCCAACCCTTAAGGTAAATGGACACACTTGCGCGTCTCCTTACTCCTTCAATAGAACCTGCGCGCCCCTTTGCTGGAATAACCTCAAGAGGATTCTAAAGGCCTTAAACAAAGGTCGCTCAAGTATTACCCTACTGGTTGAACACTGAAAAAGTACCAAACATGTCGCGCAGGTGTATAACTGCGCGACCAGGACTTGCGTGCCCACGCAGTACCTGCGTGCCTACTAGGACTTGCACGCCCCTGCCTTTTTGGATGCCTTTCTTGCACATTTCACCCCTCTTAAGCCATTACACATTTCCTATTCAAGATTCATTCTTCTAGACACTCTTCAAAGCCATTTATGCCATGATTTCATGATTTTAATTCCTTATCTGAAGGGAATTCTGTGGAATATCTCTCAAAACCTAGTGATTTGCACATCTTTATGTCACAAAAGATTGAGATTTCATTCATTTAACCTCATCCTTTAAGATGAGAGAATCCATAACCTGGGTCTCCTTTTCTGGAATAATCCCCAGTCATAAGTTCTCTAAATTTTGGGCATCCTCTTAGGAGTAAGCCCCATATCCCCTAACATGGGCTTCCTTTTTAGGAGTAATCCCCAGTCTCAAGTTTAGGCATCCTCTTTATGAGTAAGCCCTAGTCATAATTCTTAACATGGTAATATTCCTTAGGAGTAAGCCCCAATTCTTAAAGTTCCCAAATCTGGGCATCCTCCTTAGGAGTAAGCCCCAGTCCCCTAATTTGGGCATCCTCCTCAGGACTAAGCCCCAAACCTTAATCATTGACCTCAGCCTCCTTTTCAGGAGTAAGCCCCAGTCTTAATTTCCCTTAACCAGTCCTAATTTACCATTGATCTGGGATTCCTTTTTAGGAGTAAAACCCAATCATAAGTCTTCTCATAATTCGGGTCTCCTTTTCAAGAGTAAGCCCCAAGTTAGAGTATTCAAAATCTCCATGAAGCACATATACCTTTATGGACCCTATTCCTGGATTTCTTCCCTAAAGTAAATCCTAACCTTCATTTATCTGGGCAGTCATACATACATAAGTACCACATCATTTCTTATGATTGCATATTTCATGGAACAATTATCTATTTTTTTACCAATACCTCTTGTTTCTCACACCGAGCATGACTCACATGATCTTAAGGGGTAAAAGTAATTATGACATCCTTATTTGAGCAATCAATCATAAACATCATACTCACTTACTCGAACTACGTGGGTTCTGATTCCTTTTCTAAACAAAGGATCCGTACGTAGCCCATCTACGGGTTCGATCCCAACTCTAAAATAATCCATGTCCTTCTGAATGAAAATAATCTTCATGTGCCCCAATGAGTGGCTTTAAAACCAGTATGGTCATCATAATGACCAAGAGACTTCTATATAAATGTGTCGAAGGGTACCATTGACCAAGAATATCTAATAAATACAGATGACTCTCTATCGATGAAGAACCTCAAATACATATAAAAGATTCTCTAAATTTCCTATATATTTGATCATTGATTTTCAGATCTGAAGGAAAGCTCATTTTATACTTGGTAATGTAATAAGGATTCATGAACATAACTTAAATCTATAAAGAGTGTCCCAGAGTAGACAATAATTCCCCTCAAAAAGATGTGATGAGTCTGACCTCCCATCCTCTTGACCAATGCAAATTATTAAGCCTCATCAATCCACAAACTAATGAGCACCTACCTTTGGAAAGTAGGTCCGAATGGATGTGGAATCATTGGATGTTTCTGGTTCTACAAACAAACCTCTTAGAAACTGATTGGAACGTTTGAATCCCCCATCAAGGTGGTCATCCCCAAATTCCGAGGGAAACAAAAATGGTGAACCCGACGTGAATTCTTAACCAAGTTAAAATGATGTTTCACCTATTTGTTAGGCCCCGATTTAAAACTCAATGAGAGGGCCAAAAAACAATCATTGACATATGTGCTCATCAAAAAGATGTAGTTGCTGAATTTATCTTGATTACGTCTGTTATATCAAACAGGAACTCTTTTCCCAAGATCTTATGCATTTCTAGAATGGCTACTCTCAAGTTCACACCTGTGAATACTGCTGCTGCAAATGCCACTGCTGCTACTTCTGCTGGATCGTCGTCTGCTCTTAGGACGATATCACCTACTCAGAGTCTTCAATGCTGGGTATCAAATGCACTGGTTAAGGAGTACCGTCAACACGGTACCATCCCAACTCTAGAGGCTTCCTGACAAGCCCTCCAAGTAAACAAATCGCATTGGTTAGCCGGACAACGACGACCAGGGATCAAGAAGAAGGCGGTGCGGACTACCGTCTCCAACTGTTTCGGGTCGTTATCCCTGGATCACAATCACCATTTTCTCCCTTATTCTGGGGAGGTGAATGAGCAGGTCCCTCAGGACCTTAATTCAAACAGACAGGAGTCCTTCCTGAGGGCTCCCACCAACAATCACTGCCAGAATCGTGCGGCAGTGCGCCCTCAACATGATGAGGGTACCGACTCCAGGCGTTCGGCTTAGGTTCCTCGAACCCGAGAAAGCAAGACGAACCACCAGAGGCAGAATTTGGTAAATAGTGAGCTTGTTCTCATCTCTTCCATATCCGGAGAAGTCCACCAATCTAACTTGGTGGCAAGAAACGAGAAGGCACATACACCTACCCATTTTAAACCTGCTGTCCAGCAGACTCGTCTGGCAGCATCGCGCCAATCATTCCTGGAAATTTTGGCGGAGTACTATAGGCAGGAACATACACCAGTTTATACATCATCAGCTAGTCAGCAGGCTCGTCTGACTACATATGATGGATCCCGTCAACCACATTTGGCGAAGTGCAATCAGCAGGCACATACACCTGCTGGTATTAATCAATCCTACCAATAGTCTCCCTTGGTAGCATTCGGAGAAGTTAGTCGAAAAGCCCCGACAACAAATTGGAGGCAGACTCAACTCTCTGCACCCACACTTGAGTACTGTCAGGATTCAATGACAGGAAAAGGAGGACAGGAGAAGGCACATACACTTGCTCCAAGCCCGGAATGGACGTATATTCCCGTTCCGGCAGCTAAAGTCACCAAGCATATTCTATCAATGGTGAAAGAGCAGAAGCAAATCCCTGCTCATATTTTGGATGACTGCCAGGATATTATAACAACTTCAACGGCATCTTAGCGAAAGACACATAAATCTATCCCTACCAGTGGAGTGATATATCAACAATTAAATCTGGAACAGACGCACACATCTATTCCAGTCCAAGAGGGTTATGGGGCATACTCCCCCATATCATACGGATGACCAAGTCAGGTACATACACCTGATTTCAGTGGAGATCGTCAGCCTAACCTGGCCATCATTCCTGATCAGGCACATACACCTGCTTAGAGCAGCCACTTTCATCAACAAGTGGTTTCCAAGGTGAGTAAGAAGGTGTATAAGAAAAAGACTCGCCCAGTACAGTCATGAGATCAAGATACAATTAGTAACAAGGCCTTTCTCGATGCTAGAGTTCTTGAAGCCCTCCGACAATTATCTGTTGGAATTCAAGATTCTACTCCCTCAGTTCCCAATAGTGGGAACATTAATTCCGAAGGTCTTCAACAGACACTTCCTCATGAAGGCTTGCTTTATGACAATTCGGTCGATCTCAAAATTTCATCTTCAGATGAGTGCCACAGGAACCCTCTGTGTGGTCAGAAGACCAAGGAGCAAGAGATCTCATCTCTTTCTGTAACCCATTATGGTGGTCCTCCCCATGATGATGAATTTCGCTGCGAAATTCCTCTCCGCAGTAGTGATGCACATTGCCCGGAAAATACTCCAGTGGACAATGTAGTGCCGAGAAATCCCTCTTATCTTGAGGCACTTGAAAATGCGAAACCAGTCATGCCTGAAGCTTCATCGCTAGGAGGTGAAATACTTTCTCAATTAGAAGATAGCCCAGGGTTTAGGTCATTCTCCGAACCACTCCTAAGTCATGAATCTTCTAGTTTGATCAATAATTTCTCTACCAATCCTGTTGAATCCAATGAAGAAACAAGGAAACACCAAATCTGGTCAAATAAGGTAAAATAATCTTCATCAAATGATAAAGAGGAAATTCTGAATATGAGAAAACAACTGGCGAAAGGCGAAGTGCCAGTCATGTTTTGGCCTCTGGCTGACACTCAGTATAATATTCCAGAAATGTTGACGGAAGATGAAATTCAAGATATTCATCTTAACATATGGAAAACTCTTTTT
This sequence comes from Viscum album, assembly GCA_963277665.1. Taxonomy (NCBI): domain Eukaryota; kingdom Viridiplantae; phylum Streptophyta; class Magnoliopsida; order Santalales; family Viscaceae; genus Viscum; species Viscum album. Next base: position 799,022,427 of record OY728139.1, read on the forward strand.
CAGTTGAAAAAGAAAATATTATCATATGATGAATATGAAAATCATCTTAAGATAATAGAAGGGTTACAAAATCAGATTGATTTGGAGTCTCTATCAGTCTCTTGATATCTGAAGGCTGAAAAGGAGCAGAGAGCCCTTCAACGTTCATGCTTTGGCGCAATAAGAAGATTGCATCAGTTAATTTCCAATGCCCCATCTGGTATTCGTGTCAGAGGATGGGGTGTTCATGGAGCACTGCATTTCACGGTGCTCTCCAGTCAGCAAAGTCCGCCGAAAATGGTCTCATGCAATGTCATTGCTCATAGCTGGCCACAGTTAATGGGATTTGTTTGTAATCAAAAGCTTGCCCAAGAACAGGCTTCAACTAGTTCCTCTCAAAATCAACAATACAGAGAACAAGTTTTCGAATTATTCTTGCATCAAGAAAACGAGAATATTGAACATGCCTCTCGTTTGGAGCAAGCACATCACCAAGTGACAGAAGTGTCGAAAATCATCCAACGGTCTTTTGAACCGGGTGATAAAAGAGGATACAGGTTAATGCATCCAGCTAATTTCTGAACTAAGGTTTGCAAGATCAGGAGAGATTTTAATAAATTCTCATACATATCATGTCAAGAGCCACCCCAGCTCGCCAGACTGGGGACTCTTTCAAACCAACCCTCGGATTCAACAAAAAGGATTCAGGGAGTTGAGCGAGAACAACAGGAACAACCCCAATCCACCGGACTGGGGACTTTTTCAAATCATCAATCCCCTCCTCATAAAAAGTCGGTCTTTTCTCGATTGGGGAAGAAACCTCAAGAGGAACGAAGAGCCAAATTATCAGTAGATTCCCTCCAAATTACGGTTCATCAAGAAGTTCCTGAGGGATCGAATCAACAAAAGGAAATGTCTTATCAAAGGCATGGAAGAAGATAATATCATAGAAATGCTGATAGAAGGGATGCGATGAATTATGCATCGATTAAGGTCATCAATGCCGTTGTTGCTGATCCACCATATGAGGCTCACTCAGGGGACTCAGTTGAAGAGGTTCTTGATCAAGGAGATGTATGCACTGACACAAATGAAGAAGGTGTGCGTACAAAAAGTCAAAGGATTACTCAGAACTTAAGTAATGTTTCAAGTAACCCACTTCCCCCTCTTCGAAAAGGATCCAACAAAGGGAAGGGAAAGAACCAGGTTACATATCCTTCCTTTGGAGAAGGTCAATTTCTTTCACTAGAGCAGAGGTTTGCACAACAGGAGGAAGAAATGAAGGAATTAAGTTGGTTGAATGCAGAACTACTTCAGAATATTCTTTATCTTAAGCATGCTGGAGTTATTCAGCCAAAGCAATTTGTTGCAGCTACTGAGATGGATCAAGAATAACCTCCTCTATCTGTACACCCTCACAGGTCTAATCCTACAGATCAAGTGCAACAACTATTGGCATTGATACCATCAGTTGCAGCACCAATCACCACATCTGTCCAAGCTTCAGTCATTGCACCTACCCATGTCCAAGTTCAACCAGATGTTTCTCAAAATTTAATAACTTCTATTGAGTAATTAACAGCATGGTTAGAAACTATGGAAGGGAAGCATGCACAAGTTCAACTAGAATAGAAAGTTTACCCTGAATGGGTAGATTCAATTTCTCCTCCATCCTGTTTTGGGAACCCGATATTCCCTATTTTCAATGGATCAGTAAATCCTGAACAACATTTGATGCATTACGTGTCTTGTTGTGATCCTATGATGGGATCTCTGGAGCAGCAAGAAGTAGTGAAACTCAGATGCTTTGTGCAAACCTTGCAGGGAACAGATTTTGTTTGGTATACAAGCTTGCAATCCTGGTCAATTACTGGATGAGAGGATCTTCGCCAAAAAATTCTCCTTCAGTTCAGATCAACTTTTCCAAAGACAACAGTCTTCGATCTTAAAAACTGTAAGCAAAGGGAGAATGAAAGAGTCTCTTATTTCATTACTCGCTGGAAGGGATTAACATATTCCTTGAGTTTAGCACTCCCTCAAGAAGAATTGTTGCCAATCTGTGTGGAAAATCTATGTGACGAATTACGCACGCTATTAATCCATGTGAAATACATAGGAGGGTTTTGAGACCTTACTTCAATCGCTCAGCAGATTGGAGATTCCCTTATACAGGCTAAGGCTAAATCTCATGTAATTCCATTAGCTCCAGGAAGGATAATGGGTAAAGTAGAAACTGCTACAGTTATGTTTAAACAAGCACCTGTACCTATTTCTCCCTCAAAACCTTCATCTTCTCAAAGGGCTCCACCTTCTGAGCGCCAACAACAAAGGCCTTTTCATCCAGATGATCAAAAAGATCAAAGAGGAAAACAATTTGAGGATCTGAAGAGAAAAACATACTCTTTCTGAAATGAACAAGTTCCTGGTTATTTAATTTCGGCTCTGGATAACAATTTGTTTCAATTTCCAATACCAAAGAGGCCAAACAAGAAAGGAGATGAAGACCGTCCTAATTATTTCCCTTTTCATCAAATGTTGGGCATCCCATCCAAGAGTTTTTTGTCTTAAAAGACCTCCTTCAAAAGATGGTCGACTTGGGACAGGTCACATTGAAAGGCTCCTCAGCCCAGGTAGCATGTGTCACTGCTACCGTTCCAGAGGAGGAAAGTGAATGGCAGGAAGTCAAAAGAAAAAATGCACAAAAGTATAATGATTGGATGGTCAGAAAGACAATCAGTTGAACTCATACTATTTTGTGAACACAATTAAGGAAACCAATTGAGTCTTCTGCCATGAATGTTACGGAAAAACCCTCTTCGTCAGAGGGAAAGTCCTCAAAGAAACGACATGATTAAAAGAAAGAAAAAGAATCAAAAGAGGATGAGTATGTGTCAAATCCTAAGTCGTCTTTGACTTTGGTGGACTTCATGCCATCTACTTCAAAGCCACGGGCACCGCCCCACCAAACGGCACAGCCTGAACATGCTAATCAGGAAGAGTATTCATCATACAAAGAGTTAATATTTGGTTCTGTTAATATGATTCAATTAACAGATCCATATTCTAGTCTCAGTTTCGATTTCAATGAGACTGAATTCCCTGTATCAAACAGAGGAATCAGAGGAAGTTCCAGGGGCTCAGGATACAGGGGAAGACGTGGATCTTTCGGAATCCACTATTCCAATTCTACCCCTGCTAGAACTGTGTACGCAGCAGAAACTCGTGGTAGAGCCCTTCAGCAAGCTCAGTAAGAAAAAGCAAGTTCTTCTACCAATAGTTAATTCAGTCCTGGAAGAGTTATTTTGGAAGACCGGTTGAAGGCTTCATCTTATTCCTCTCAGCAAGTAAATGGATCTAATCGGTCTAGTCTTCCAAAACCAGGAATATTGCCAACTCCTATCCCAATACAAGATGCATCAACTTTCAAAGCATCTGCTTCCAAAGTACCTGCTAAACCACATATTCATATTAGGAAACACAGACCTCTGGATCAAAAGTATGATATATTAAAACATTTGGCCCAAATACCATCCAAGTTATCAATTCTGGATGCTCTGAATCTGTCAAAAGATCTTCAGGAAGCACTCATCGAGGCTTTGTCGAGTCCTCAGGAGTTTAAAACTGAAATTGCTGCAGCGGAAGTCTATCACATAGAGAATAATCCTGCATAATTTCATGCAATAATATATTTTACTGATGAAGATGAAGATGATATTTTGCATGGACATATTAGACCATTGTACTTATCTGGCAAGGTCAATGGCGTGGATGTTCAAAGAGCTTTCATTAACAATGTTTCAAGAGTCAACATCATGCCCATTCGTACACTTCGTCGATTGGGCCTCACGGAATCTGATTTATCTCCTTCTACCATGATGTCACAAGGATATGATAAAAATGAAAAAGAACCACTGGTCAAAGTTACACTTAGAACTCGGTTTGGAGATCTTGTATCCAATTCAGATTTCATGATTGTTGATCAAGAATCAGCTTTCAACGTCTTGCTTGAAAGACCCTAGCTACATCAGCATGCAGCTATCCCTTCATCATACCATCAATGTCTCAAATATTGTTTTTATGGTCAAGTTGGGACATTTTATGGTGATAAGGCCCCGTTCAAGACATGTGAGTCTCAATAAATTGAGGCAGAATTCTATCACATGAAGCAAAGGGAGAAATCCATAACAAAGGAGATTACCAAAGTTAATGCTCCATATGGTTTGGAACAAATTCCAGTAAATCCATTTACACATGTGAGTTTAGATTATGTGTTACCTATCAGTCAAATTGACAAGGTATACTCAAATAAAAATACTCTTATGGAAAGATCCATAATGTCAATTACGGCAATCGAGCCAGACAACATGGGAGAAATTGGTAATCTACCAAGCAGTGATGAGAGCACAAATGGTGACGTTTTCATTTCATCTACTGAAATCCAACAAGTCTATAATTCTCCAATCAGGACAGAAGAAGTTATAGCAACATCGAAGGTGAACAATGATGTCGATTCTCAATCCATCATCTCCTCTTTATTACCAAAAGAAGACCCTTCATCATCAATAAGGTCAGAAATGGAAGCTTCTTCTTCAAGATATGCAAATTTTGACATCTCTTCTAATCATGAAAATTATGCTTTGTCATCTACTATGAAAGTAGACATGGAAGAAATAACACATGATGAAGAAGAAGAGGAAGATCTCAGATATTCTCCTCCAGCATCTGAAGAGAGTATCTCTACCACTGTGGATGAACTCAGAGAAATAAATCTTGGTACAAAGGAAGATCCACGCCCCACTTTAATCAGTACGACCATAACCCTTGAAGATCAATAGATGTATATTTCTTTTCTAAAGTGAAATAGAGATATTTTTTCTTGGAACTATACAGAAATGCCCGGGCATGATCCTGATGTTGCTACTCAACATTTGGGTTTACCAGAAGAACATCGAGGATTTAAGCAAGCCGTGAGAAGAACACACCCAACTTATGCTTCCAAAATTGAAGCTGAAGTGGATAAGATTATCAAAGCTAACTTCGTCAGAGAAGTTCAATATCCCAAATGGTTGGCTAATATTGTCCCTGTAAATAAAAATAACGGACAAATTAGAGTTTGCATCGATTTCAGAGATCTTAATCGGCATTTTCCTAAGGATGATTTCCCAATTCCGATTACAGAACTTCTAATTGATGAAACAGCTGGCTATGAAGCACTTTCCTTCATGGATGGATATTCTGGATATAATCAGATCCGAATAGCCCCAGAAGATGAGGAATCAACATCCTTCAGAGCCCCTCAGGGTGTGTTTTTTTACCGGGTAATGCCCTTTGGCTTAAAGAATACAAGTGCAACTTATCAGCGTGCCATGCATCATATCTTCAAACCCTTATTAGGGAAGTTTGTTGAATTCTATGTTGAGGATTTGGTAGTTAAATCCAAACAACATTCTAATCACTTGGATGATTTGGAAGTCATATTCTTCATGCTTCGACAACATAATTTGAAGATAAACCCCTTAAAATGTGCTTTTGGGGTAACCTCAAGAAAATTTCTCAGCTTTGTTGTACGCCATCGTGGTATTGAAGTCGATCCTGAGAAGACCAAGTCAATCCTTGGAATGTCACCTCCTCAAATTTTGAACGAATTAAGAGGACATCAAGGAAACTTACCCTATATTCGGCGTTTCATCACCAATTTGGCAGGAAAAAGTTTACCCTTTACCAAATTGATGAAGAAGGGAGTCACTTACCAGTGGACTGAAGAATGTCAAGAAGCATTCGATATTCTCATGAAATACCTCTTGAGTCCACCGGTACTCATGCCACCTGTTGAAGGAATACCACTTATCCTCTATGTGACAGCTCTAGAGCAATCATTGGGTGCCTTTCTTGCTCAAAAGAATAATGCTGGGAATGAAAACAGTCTCTACTTTCTCAGTCGAACCATGCTTGAAGCAGGAACCCAGTATTCAAGTATTGAGAAGTGCTGCCTGGCATTAATCTTTTTAGTTCAAAAGTTGAGACATTGCCTTCAACATCACGAGATCCAATTGGTATCTCGCAATAACCCTCTCAAATTCATCCTTAGTCATCCAATGCTTAGAGGACGTCTAGCAAGGTGGGAAGTTATTTTGCAGCAATTCAACATTCAGTATGTGTCTCAAAAGGCGATAAAGGGCCAAGATCTGGTTGATTTCCTGGCTGAACACCCTTCAGTGGAAGTCACATCTTCAAATATTGAACTCCCTGATGAGGATGTCTTCTCTATTAAAGAAAGTCCTCAGGCATGGGAAATTTATTTTGATGGTGCTTCCAGAAGTCCAACAAGGAGGAAAATGGAAAATCTTAAATTCAACAAAGTTGGCTTAGGAATTGTGCTCATTTCTCCAGAAAAGGAAGTGTTACCTTATTCCTTCTTATTGTGGGAAGGTGGTACCAATAATGAAGCTGAATACCAAGCTCTTATCGCAGGCTTGGAATTAGCGCTTCAAGAACAAGTAAATCACTTAAAGGTGAAGGGTGATTAAGACCTGGTAATCAAACAAGTCAATGGGGATTATTCCATCAGAAAAGAAGAACTAATCCCTTTTTATGATTACTTAAGAGAGTTAATGGTGGAATTCCCTTTGGAACCGACATTTTCTTATGTCCTAAGATCACAAAATGCTCAAGATGATGCGCTGGCTAATATAGCCACAGCTCTGGCAGATCCAAATCGGTACGAGACAGCTATCAGTATTTCCCACCGTCGTGTAATTTCACCTTATATTCGAATCAGAACATAGGAAATTAATGAAATTTTTCCCATTCCTGAACTGTATGGTCATACTACAGGATGGATGTCACCTACCAAGAAATACATTCAAAATGGAACACTTCCACCAGATAGAGCTGAAAAAGAACAAATATGGTGACGTGTGGTTAATTTTACTCTTTATAATAGCCCAGATCACCTAGAGAAAATTATCTACAAACGTGGTTTTGATGGAGTTCTCTTCAGATGCATTGATGGTGAAGAGACAATGGCTGTCATGAAAGAAGTGCATGAAGGAGTCTGTGGTGACCACCAGTCCAGACATAGACTATCTGATCAAATTCGAAGGCTTGGATACTTTTGGCCTTCAATGATACGAGATTGTGTTGATTTCAGAAAGAAGTGTCATTCATGCCAAGTACATTCCAAATTCATTCATCAACCTCCAGGTTTTCTTCATACAGCTAAATACTCATGGCCATTTTCCACATGGGGGATGGATGTGGTGGGGCCTTACCCTTCGGCTACGGCCAAGCAGTTTAAGTATATTCTTACTGCTACTGACTTCTTTTCCAAATGGGCAGAGGTAATACCTCTCAAGGAAGTCATTTCTAAATGCATTTTTTTATTAATCAAGTCGAAAATCATTACCAGATTTGGTGTCCCTCATACCATATTGACGGACAATGGCACAAATTTCTGTTCATCCAAGATGAAGAAGTTGTATCAAGAATACAACATCAAATCCAACCATTCATCTCGGTATCATGCAGCGGCCAACAGCCAGATAGAAGCCTTTAACAAGACTCTTTCAAATATACTGCAAAAGATGGTGGATAAAGGTAAGTGGTCATGGCCTGATAAACTCTTTCATGCTTTATGGGCATATCGGACAACCACCCGCATTGCAACTCGGTCAACTCCATATTCATTGGTATATGGAACAGAAGTCGTGTTGCCCATTGAAGTTCAACTACCCTCGCTCAGAGTAGCCATTTGCAATCAGTCATCTACAGATGAGAAATATCAAAAGAGATTTAATGAATTAAAATGATTAGAAGAGAAACGATTGTGCACTTTTCACCACTTGGAAGTCAATCAGAATCGAATAGCACAGGATTTTAACAAAAAAGTTCGTCTTCGTTCATTCACTCAGGGAGAATTGGTATTAGTTCTCAGAACTCCAATGATACCAGGAAAGAAACCTCCCATGAGCCAAAATGGGAAGTACCTTATTCAATACATAGGGTCTACTCCAATGGAGCTTATTCATTAATCTCGATTGATGGAGAACTCATCACTACTCCAACCAATGCTAGATTTTTGAAGAAGTATTTTGTATAAACTGCAAAGTACCGTACTTATGTCCCTGAAACATGACACTAAACTGTGAAGCACCACTTCGTCCTTGCTATATGACGTTAAACTATACAAAAGTCCATTAATAAGTCCTACATGACATTAAACTGTTCTTATTCCTTGCTATATGACGTTAAACTATATAGCAATGGTCCATACATATGACCTTAAACTATTTTTACTTTCATCTCACACGACGCTAAACTATGAAAAAGTTCCCTAAATGGTCATGTATGACCTTAAACTAACATTAGGTCCTGTATGACCTTAAACTGCATCATCAATGGTTCATGCATATGACCCTATACTATTTGCAAGTCCCTTACGTCCAGCAAGACGTTAAACTGTGACATCCTAACTACATGACGCTAAACTGTATAAAAGTCCCTTATGTCCGGAAAGACGTTAAACTACATAATCATCAAAGGTCCTGTGTGACCTTAAACTACACCGCCGTCCAGCATGACATTAAACTGCAGCACCCACGGTCCATGCATATGACCTTAAACTATTAGCACTTTTTTCCAACATGACACTAAACTGTATCATCCCTTTTTCATCCAACATGACGTTAAACTATGAAAAAAATCCCCAATGCATCCAACATGACGTTAAATGGTGTACTCTTTTTTCCTCACTGCATGAAATTAAACTGCATAGTCCCCCTTTCGTCTAATATGACGTTAAACTCTATTGTCCCCATCGTCCTAACTACATGACGCTAAACTGTACAGAAAGTCTGGGATACGTCCTACATGATATTAAAGTGTACTTTTTTCCCTGCTACACGACACTAAACTGTGCAGCACCAATAGTCCTAACTGCAGACTTTAAACTGCATAGTCCCTTCATACGTCCTACATGACGTTAAACTATGTATTGGTAAGGTTGTTGCTACCTCTTGTTTCTCACACCGAGTATGACTCATGTGAGCTTAGAGCAAACCTCAACCATAACACTCTCTCTGGGCTACTAACCATGTGTAAGTCCCAACATCATTTTTAGGTCATTTCCCCCAAGAACAACTTGATCATTAATTCATTCTTTAATTGTACTACAAGGAATTTGATCCTTGCCTTCTAGGATGGGTATGTAGGAAACCTCCCAAGGTTCAAGCCCAAAACCAATCTCTACACATCAGTTCACCTCCATCTCATACGATGTTGATTCGTGAAACCACCACTAGAATCAATATCTTGATATTGGTTCACATTCGTCCTTGTTATACGACGTTAAACTATACAACACTTTTGTCCAGTGTGACAATAAAATAAAAATTTCTTTGATACCCTCACCTAAGAAGGAACCATTATTTTCATTGATTTTTCAATCATGGTTCATTTCAAAGACTACGTGCATACATGGCAATGCCCGAACATTTTATCTTGGGTTAAACCATCATTGCACTAAAGTCCCCTTTTACCCTTCACATGTACGAACCAAATTTGTACTGAGGGTATTTCTAGAACTACGTGGTCTTGATTCCCATCCTTATGGGATACGTAGGAACGTTCGAGTGACCCTCGAATCCAGCCCCAAGTCTTTGGGCCTAACCCAAAATTCCATTTTCAGTCCCTTGGCTGAAAAGTCCCCATGAAAACACAAATTGTGTATTTCTTACAATGGTATAAGCTTTATGACCCAAAACTAAGATCTCTAATCCTTTTGTCCCACATGACGTTAAAATTTAGTTTAATAACTACGTATGGCTTGATTCTCATTCTTATGGGATACATAATGAAGTCGAACATTTCAATTCAGGACCCAGCCACAACATGATTATGGTTAGAATTGATCTATGTATCTCTATATACATTGAAAAATATCTATATTTATGTTTCATAATCCTAACCTTAAATATTTTCAGATCCTCATAACCCTTTTGATGACATCTAGTCACAAAAATGTCAAACATCTGAGAATTCTTTTGTCTAACTATGCAGCACGTGCCCATAGGTGGCCTTGCATAAACAGTCTACATAACAGACTTGTTGTCCAAAAGATACTATTATTTGACTATGCAGCCAATGCCCTTAGGTGGCCCTGCATAATTCAACCCCCTAACGGGTTTGTCGGATAGTGGTAACTTCATTCTTGGGAAGAATTCCTCTTTTGTCCTTATTTGTCTTAAATGACAGTATGTAGGGATCCGCAAAAAATAGCCATCCTTAACATATTTATTCCATATCTTTTTCATGATCTGAAAGTGTTCAAGTCTATGGCTTATATTCTCCTTCCCTACGTTTGGGTCAGACCTTCATAGGAGTGATATTCATCCAGTTCTTCGATAATCTTGTTTGGAAATATCTTCTCCATATTCAAGTACCTCTTTCCATATAGAAAAATCTATACTTTGGAATATTTGAATCTCCATAAACTTTCACGGGATTTTAGCACTAGGAATGTAAATTTTTGAGAGTTCTTTTGCCTAACTATGCAGCACGTGCCCATAGGTGGCCTTGAATAAACATTCTATATAACTGACTTGTTAGCCAAAAGATACTATTTTATTTGACTATGCAGCCAATGCCCTTAGGTGGCCCTGCATAATTCAACCCCCTAACGGGTTTGTTAAATAATAGTAACTTCATTCTTGAAAACTACTTCTTCTAATGCCTTTTAGCTCTTTTTTTATATCATTCCTCAGATTCAAATATTCATAAGCCATAGTTTACATTTATTCCCTCATACTTGAGTATGGTAATAAGTTTTCAGATGAATTTTCAAGGAATTGAGTCAATTTTAATCCATTTCGGTCAAAGATATTTCGAACTTAAACATTAGCCTTTTTATGTCCGATGTGCATGACTTTAAAACTGCCCACAAAAAACAAAGGAACTCTGAATAAAAGTCAAGTTCCAGTTCACTAAACATACATTAACTATGATTTAGGTAACATTGAGAAATTAAAAGGGTTGAAGTTTATAGGTTTATATACATTAATCCCAGTAAAAATAAAACTATGCTTACTAGGCCCATTGGCTTAAGTAAAATCTAAAGCATGTAGAAAAAGAGAATGAAAGTACAAATGATTGAATATGAAAGTGTTTTTCATTGAAACAAAAGAGTTAGAAGGACATCCACAGACTGGAGTCTCTTCTGTTTTTAAAGAATTACAAGAGGCTTTCAACATAGCTCTTCATTTGATTTACGGCATCCTGAGCTTCATCAGAAACCACCTGAAATTCATTCATTCAACTGGATACAATAAAAGATGCAATGATACCAGCTCTTCTTGGAACAATTGTAAAAGGATGTTCTTGAGTGCGGTTTGAGAAAATTTTCTGTTGGTCAAACAATGACTATGTTTCTGTCAAAGAGACTTGGAAGATGGATACATGGATTTGAGAATGGAGCATTGGAAGTAAAGAGCCATTTTGGAGAGAGTACTCTTTTCAGATATTCCTCTAATGCCATGTTTGTCTTCTCTCCACCAACCGACAACGAAAAACATTTTAGCCCATGGGTTTTCCATTTTCATATCTGTAAGGAAATGACATGGAGGAATTTGAAAGTTCACACCAGTGTTGTTTCTCTTAATTCACAGCATAACCGAAATGGAGGAGTGGCAGTGCAGCTGTATTTCAAGCGTATAGTTCTTTGTATCTGGAAGATTGATTCCTTGCAGATGACCATGACCACATAGATGAATATAGATGCTCTGTGGAAAATTAAGATGATATTTCTACAAGTACATAGCCAAATCTGGGAGAGTGCTGTCACAGATATCATAGTAATCATGGAAAATGATGTTCATCATATCATCAATCTTCTTTCTAGCTAGTTTATCAGCCATTTAAATTCCCTTAGGAACCATTGAATCTGCACAAAGGAAGAATAATTAACTCTTAAGTAAGTTGATTTTTCATAAAATTTGTGAAAGAATTCGAAAAAATGGAAAAGGCATTAAGGCGCGCAAGTCTAAAACTTGGCGTGCAAGTATAGATGTGTCGCGCAAGTAGTTGGCACGCAAGTATCCCCGCGCAAGTCAAGATACCTTGACAGCAGTGCGGCATCAAGGAAACACCGGAAAATAGTACAACCTACGCGGCTAAGGGGACCTGCGCGGTGAGAGCTCGAAGATGTGAAGTCCGTAAATCCGGATGCTTTGTACAGAAGTGAGGCCCTCTATTTATAGACACGGCCAGAACCCTGCGTGTCATACCCAATGCGCCCAGATCCTGCACGGTGCACAATTGCGCGCTGCCCTCTGCGCCATCAAGACTTGCGTGCCACCTTTCCTTTTGATGTCTTCGATTTCCTCAGAGTCAAATCCTCATTTATTTTGAATCCAACTCTGAGGGGGGACTTTTGTTGATGCTCCTTTTTCATCACAGAGTCCAAAGGAATGTAAATGGAAAATGACTTAGTAGAAATTGATCCATCCATTGAAGAAAATATCAAAAATCGACAAAGGGATGAACAAGGAAAAGATTTCCCATAAGTCATGTAAGTTTCATCATAGTCGCGCAAGTCCACTTGCGCGATGCATTATGGTCGCGCAAGTGACTTGCGCGACCTAAGTGATAACCACCTGAGGTCTTCTCCCTGCCTATAAATAAACCATGTGGGCCCCCCATTTTAGGGAGGAATTCTTTTCAGAAACATAGATTTGAGCTCTCGTTGCCCTAGTCTCTTCTCAAAGCTTCCAGAACACTTCTATGGTAATTTCTTACCTTGAACGGAAGATCTAAAGAGGGGGAGGAAGTCCTAAGTGTTGAAACTCATCAACACTTGTGCGCCTAGGTGGCCATCCCTTAAGGGAAATGGCCAAACTTGCGCGCCGCCTTACTCCTTCCATAGAACCTGTGAGCCCCTCTACTGGAATAACCTCAAGAGGATTCTAAAGGCCTTAAACAAAGGTCGCTCAAGTATTACCCTGCTGGTTGAACACCGCGCAAGTACCAAACATGTCGTGCAGGTGTATACCTACGCGACCAGGACTTGCGCGCCCATGCAGTACTTGCGCGCCTGCCAGGACTTGCGCGCACCTGCCTTTTTGGATGCCTTTCTTGCCCATTTCACCCCTCTTAAGCCATTACGCATTTCCTATTCAAGATTCAGTCTTCAAGACACTCTTCAAAGCAATTTATGGCATGATTTCTAATTTTGACTTCTTTATCTGAAAGGAATTCTGTGGAATATCTCTCAAAACCTAGTCATTTACACATATTTATGTCACTAAAGATTGAGATTTCATTCATTTAACCTCATCCTTTAAGATGAGAAAATCCTTAACCTGGGTCTCCATTTCAGGAATAATCCCCATTCATAAGTCCTCTATATTTTGGGCATCCTCTTAGGAGTAAGCCCCAGATCCCCTAACCTGGGCTTCCTTCTTAGTAGTAAGCCCCAGTCTCAAGTTTGGGCATCCTCCTTAAGAGTAAGCCCCAGTCATAATTCTTTACTTGGGATTCTTCCTTAAGAGTAAGCCCCAATTCTTAAAGTTCCCAAATCTGGGCATCCTCCTTAGGATTAAGCCCCAGTCCCCTAATTTGGGCATCCTCCTCAGGAGTAATCCCCAAACCTTAATCCTTGACCTCGACCTCCTTTTCAGGAGTAAGCCCCAGTCTTAATTTCTCTTAACCAGTCCTAATTTACCTTTGATCTGGGATTCCTTTTTAGGAGTAAAACCCAATCATAAGTCTTCTCCTAATTCGGGCCTCCTTTTCAGGAGTAAGCCCCAAGTTAGAGTATTCAAAATCTCCATGAAGCACATATACCTTTATGGACCCTTTTTATGGATTTCTTCCCTAAATTAAATCCTAACCTTCATTTATCTGGGTAGTCATACATACATAAGCCCCTCATTATTTCTTATGATTGCATCTTTCATGGCACAATTGTCTATTTTTTTACCAATACCTCTTGTTTCTCACACCGAGCATGACTCACGTGAGATTATAGGGTAAAAGTAATTATGAAATCCTTCTTTGAGCCATCAATCATAAACATCATACTCCCTTACTCGAACTATGTGGGTTCTGATTCCTTTTCTAAACAAAGGATACATAGGTAGCTCGTCTAAGGGTTTGATCCTAACTCTAAAATAATCCATGTCCTTATGAATGACAATAAACTTCAAGTTCCCCACTGAGTGACTTTAAAACCATCATGGTCATCATAATGATCAAGAGACTTATATATAAATGTGTCGAAGGGTACCATTGACCAAGAATATCTAATAAATACAGATGGTTCTCTATCGATGAAGAACCTCGAATACATATAAAATATTCTCTAAATTTCCTACATATTTGATCATTGATTATCATATCTGAAGGAAAGCTCATTTTATACTTGGTAATGTAATAAGGATTCACGAACATAACTTAAATCTATAAAGAGAGTCCCGGAGTAGACAATAATTCCCCTCAAAAAGATGTGATGAGTCCGACCTCCCATCCTGTCGACCAATGAAAATTCCTAAGCCTCATCAGTCCACAAACTAATGAGCTCCTACCTTTGGAAAGTAGGTCCGAATGGATGTGGAATCATTGAATGTTTTCGGTTCTACTAACAAACCTGTTAGAAACTGACCGGAACGTTTGAACCTCCAATCAAGGCAGTCATCCCCAGATTCAGAGGGAAACAAATACACCAGAAGTTCACTCACCAATGGTTCTACAAAGCCGAATATCATCCTCTAGAACATCCCTTTCCTAGATCAACATACAAGAAGTAGGAATACCATAAAACCTACTCATAAAATAAATACAACCCTCTCATAATACTCAAAAAATATCAGTTTAATTTAAAGGAATAAAAAAACAGTTGTACATAAATTATTAGTGAACATAAGGGAAAAAGTTGTTTTAAATAGGTTTTCAAAAATGAAGAATCGAAACACTCCTCTATTTTTATTCACTAGAAGCAAATGAATTACAAGAAACTCAAAAATACATCTATAAGAAATTTTTATAGAGGATTTACACTACATAATTCATTAATGTATTCTACACTTTACTAGTACATTGTGGTCAATCAAGATAAATTATGTAAATGCCTTCAAATCTCTTTTATAAGAGTTCTCGATCAGTCGGTAGAGTTTAACTCCATTCCTTCGTTTATGGATATACTTCCATTTAGTAATTGATTGGTTTACTCCAATAACTCTTTTGACCTCAACTACTTTCCTGAGTGAACCCATATGAAAACCTTATTAAGATATAGTTCTTTTTCTCCAACCTTCAGGACCCTCTATCCCTGAATTTGTAGTTCTCCAGGATCCCATTGGAAGACATGAACTTTTGATGGTTCCATTGACTCTATGGAATTTGTGCCACAATTTTTTGAACACCAATCCTACCAATATTCACTGACCAGATTCTAATAAACAAAATCTGGTGATCTCAATATTCTTAACATCTAAACAGAATCCATATTATGTGATTTTCCAATGAGGGAGATATTTTGATCTCAATTAAGACATGTTCTGTATATCATTGATCTTAAACTATGGGACAGAGTTTTACACAATCATTATTCTATATTATAGTGAGTACTTTTGATGTACTTTGTTTAAGAGGGATGTTATGACTTATTTATTATGGTAATTTATTTATTAGTTTGGTATTTTTTATGTTTTATTCATTATAAACATGCTTATGGATATTTTGAAAGCTCTTTGGAGATTCATAATAATGAATGTATCACAGTCTTGTTATAAATGAGAAAACTGCAACATAAATGGTGATGACTACACTATAGTAATCTTACATTAATATTATAAATAAATAAAATTAAATCTAATATAAGAAGTTTTATGTAATAGTTTCTTGGTTATTTCATAATTATGATGTTAGTATTATACGTTAATATTATACAGGATGATTACAATACTGAGTTATTATGACATAAGGAAGGAAGTAATTTTATTTGAGAAGGAAAATTCCCTAGATGGATTGGTTGTGATTCAAGGGTTCATCATATAAATTTATTAGGATTTAGTTCTATCATGGAAGATATCATTGGATAATTTATTACTTCATTAATTTGGGTGTTAAGTGGACTCATTTCATGAATCAATGGTCTACACTATAAATTATGGTGAATTGAAGAAAACAATGATGTAGTGAGAGAAACCACACTGCTATAACATGTGAAACAAAGGTTTTGGGATTTACTAGTTTTATAGATTCAAGGAATATTACATTATAGTTTTAATTTAATACTTCAATGATTCTAGATATAATATTTAAGTAGAGTTTTTTCTCTAAAAACATGACTATTCCTTATTGTAATTTACCCCTCACACAAGAAAATTTTGTCAAATATATTCGAAGATACTCTAAGATCATTTTAATTTGTTCTTAAATGTATTTTGTATTTGAGAGTCACAGAATTTATGGATGAAACATTCCAAAATTCAAGTTATATATATCATTATATTGCCACTTTCCTGGAGATATAAGGTTCTGATGAAAATAAGAGACTCAGAGAGAAATTCAAAACATCTCAAGAAGTTTTTCGAATGTTATTGTGAATAAGAACAAGGGTGCACACCAAAAATGAATTTTAGATGTACTTTTAGTATAATATTTGATTATTATTAACCTTTTGATAATCACTGTTTATCTTGAAATTTATGTCCAAGATATTTCTCTTACACCTTTTTCTAAAAAAATTTTGTTTGTGTTCATTCTATCAAATAGAATCTCCCATTTTTGTGACATCACAATCAAGATATTCTCACTCTAGGTAGTCATTAGAATCATTGAGATTAATAATTTGAGTTTTTTGATAGTCACTGATTCACCCCTAGTGGAGGAATACTCTCTCCATGGCCTACCAAATATAAATATATTATATTATAAGTGAATGTACTCTTTAGTTTAAATAGATATTGTTCTTAGATAAAAAATCATTAATGGATATATGGAGTTACATGAAAGGTATGAAAATTGACTTATTTATTTTTTCTAAATCAAAATTTTCTTCTAATAGGCTAGGAGTTTCAATTAATAAGTTAATTATAGTTTATGAATTTTAGATATTATAATTATTATGGAATGGAGGTGTTGCTAGTGTAAAAAATAAGGGGTAGAGGGACTTTGGGCTTCACAATTCAATAGTATTGGATCTTAGGCATAGTAATGAAAAGTTGGGACATGTTACCTATCTCTTTAACTTCCATATATTTGGATTATTGGTTTCATATAATTGTAATAATTTATATGATAGGTTTCATATAGCTTATTTATAACATTTGAATAAATTTTTGCAAATATAGTTATATGTTAAGTTACATTAGAAACACATGTTATGAGTTGTGTAAAGAGTCACAC
Source organism: Viscum album (assembly GCA_963277665.1). Classification (NCBI taxonomy): domain Eukaryota; kingdom Viridiplantae; phylum Streptophyta; class Magnoliopsida; order Santalales; family Viscaceae; genus Viscum; species Viscum album. The sequence continues at coordinate 799,039,806 of OY728139.1, forward strand.
AATAATATAGATTGAACACATTTTTTTGGTATAAGGTATGGGATACAAAACACGATCATTTAAATCATGAATAAATATAAGGGTAATACATTATCTAATATTATGAGATAATAAAACCCTCTAAAATATTAATGTGAGGTTCTTTTTGACTAAAACACATATCTAAACTATGGTGATCCTAATAGGTGGGTTATAGGTGCTAATGGATTATCTTTTGTAAGGAAAGAAGATTATGGGTGACCTAATAGGACTAAGATCCCATATATCATGTGAGATTTAGGTAAAATATAGGGGATAATCCTTCATAGGATCATAAAACTGTAGTAATAATGTTTACTGAATCTATATAAAGGCTTAAGATAAAGATTTATCCACTCAACTATCCAACAATTATATTCGATATATTATATTTGATAATCCACCTAAAAATATAGTTAGATAAATTCCATAGTGACCCTAATCTTATTGAAATGTGGATCTTAAGTCACAAGTTTATATGATGGATTTTGAAATTGGTCATAATTTTATTGGGAGAAAATTTATTATATATCCTTATTAAATTAATTTTATAACACGATACCCTTATTTTAATCCCTAATAAGATCATTCAATTACACTGAGATGGGTATGAAATAGTGTGAAGTAATTTTTTTGAATTCTCAATATCATTTAATTACCACTATTAATATTTGATCGTATAGACCTATTAGTATGAATGAATATACTAATAAATTCCTAACACAATACTCTACATGTAAATTAGTAAATATACAATGAAAACAACACACAGTATTCACATTGTTCATGTACAATGAAGGTAATGTCAATATTCAATTTCATTCCTTATTAATATTCATTAATTTTATATTATACAGTTCTATTTATTAGATGAATATTATTTAATTATTATATCGAATAGAAAATAGTTGTATTCTTAGATTCGTTTTCATATATTATATAGTTTTATTTAAAAGTTAATTTTTTAGATATCATAATTTCAATTTTAAAAAAGAACATCATTTTTGAAATCTTCATATAAAAATTATCTTCGGTTAAATTTTGGTATTAGTCGGAAAAGATTTATTTTTAAGTGAATAATGTAAAATACTATATTTTTTAAAACCATCATTTCATTTCAATATGTAAAGGAATTTAAATTCCCAATTTTATGTTAAATTAAAATAATTATAAGTTAATCAGAAATAATTTAATTAGAAACATAATAATCACCATTATAATTAATTTTGGTATAAGTTAATTTTTTCAATTAAAAGAAAAAAATTTCTAAAAAATTTCTTCTGTTTTGAGTATTAATGTTAAATTAATTTATAACCTTATAAAAATGAATCAGGAAAAATTGATTATATATTAGGAACTAGGATATACAAATTTGGTTAATTTATCCCTTTTTTATCATTATAAACAGTCGCTGCAGTAAATGTATTACACCCCAAAAAGGGTAAATATGGAAATTAAGGTTAAAAATAACGTGACATTGGATAAAAAACTCCCTAACACTTATATTTATTTTATTGGATAATTTTGTTTCAAATAAGAACATAAATGGAAAAAAAATCAGCGATCTATTTCCACTTTCCATTTATAATGACCTTAATAGAATTTTAAATAATGAACAAAATCCAAATTCCACCCTCTTTGTTTAAAATTATTAAATTTTATTAATTTTATTAAGAATTGTTTATGTCCCATTCTAAATGGTAATTTGAATTAAAACTGATTTTTTCCCTCATTGTTATTTATTTCTAATTTTTAGTTATAAAATATTTACATTAAATTCTAACACAACACCAACATAGTTCTTGTTCAAAAAGTAGAAAAACCAATTAAAGACTTTTAAAAATCTAAAAGTAATTTTTTTAGGTGATTAATAATGTCCCATTAATTAAATAGATTAATATAACTTATTTGGGATATTTTAAAGGCTTATATTTAAATTAAATTACTATATTCATGACATTAATGTCAAATTAAATGAATAGATCTAAAATTACATTAAGGATATTTTATAAAAAAATATTTTTTAAATTGATTTAAAATTAATAAAAATAATATAAACAGAAAATTTAATTGGATATGGTAGTGAATATAAACTATGGTCTATTTATTTTCAATTTTTTCATTTATCGTAACTTTCATGACTCCTATAGTATAATAAACTTTGATGTCACAATAATCACAAAAATAATTAATTAGTGTTAAAAAAATAGGTATTTGTGAAAATATCATATAATACAATACATATTATATTGTTTGTAGAGATTGTTACTCATCATACTTCTAGTATATAATTATATTAGTTCCGTTCAATTTTTCTATGTAAATTAATTTATATTAATTTAAAACATTAAGGAATTACAAGAGTTCCTCCCCACACTTATTTAAGGGAACCTCATCTCCTCTCATCCACACAACTTTAGAGAACAATATGAGGCGTAAGGAGTAAGGAAAATATTTTGCCTGGGGACTAGGTATTAGTCCTGAATAAACAATTTCAAAATTATTTCTTATTAAAAATATTTAAAATATTCCTTAACCATGATGATGTAATAAAAAATAATAACAATATTTAATTTTTATTATGATTATAGAAAACCCTTTTTCGTTCCCTTTTATATCATTTAGGAAATGAAAACATCAATCATTTTTATGTGTGTATTATCACCTCCACGAAGAGATGTGTTTCAATTTCCATCACCACCACTCGTTAATATTTATAATTAAGGATTTAAAGTGTGTATATATATATATTATTCATGAAGTTATTATCATTATGAGATGATAATAGAATTTTTCCCTTTTCATTCATTTGAAAATAATAACATCGTTCTTGTGAATGTCTCGATTACCATCACCAAAAAGAAATGTGATTTATATATCCTTTATTAAATTAATCGATGGTTACAATATTTTAGTTAAGGTTTAAAGTTATTATTATTTCAATATTACAATTCTGTAAATGATTGAATAGTTATCTCTTCGACCATAGTCAACCAACCAAAGTAATTTTGTATGTATGAGTTGAATATCATGAAAACACATAACATGAACTAGAATGATTAATTAATTGGATATAAAATGGAAATAAATAAAATAAAATAAATAATAAACCTAAAAATAAACTTAATTGAGTAAAAAAATTAACATAATTTTTTTATTTAGGAAGATAAACAACATATGTGGTGAGTATGACTCGAGGTAAGGGACAAATTAACTTAAAAACTCATTTAAAATAATTTAACCTAAAATTTAAATTTAATTTAAATTTAATATATCTATCATTTCATTATATATAATCGAATTAATTTCATAGTAATAATAACTATACATTATTTTGGTTTAATATTATTTTGTACTTAAAAACACATTTTTCAAAAAACCTATGTTTCATGGTGTTTTGAATTTTAATGTTGAATTAGATTCTACCCCTAATAAAATTGAATCTGGAAAACCGAATTCAATATCGATAATATGTACTTTATATTTAGTAAATACCTTCCTTTTATTTTTTCATCATGAATAGTAAGCGTAGTAAATATTTATCACCTTAGTAAAATAATATCAGGTAATTATGTTTAAAAATAATGTGTTAAGGCCTTTGAATCTACCTACCACTTATATTTATTTAATATTAAAAAAAATTTACCACTACCACAAAAGGATGTAAAATTTGCAAATTGCTTTCCACATTCATTCTATAATGGCCTAAATATAATTTTAAATAAAGAACCAAATCAAAATGTCTCTCTATTTTTTTAAAAACCACTATTTTTTATAGAGAGAAAATGTGTATGTCCAATTAAAAATTGATATTTTATAGATAATTTATTTTTTATCATGGTAATTTATTTTTATTTTTTAGTGATATAATTGTTAACTTAAATTCTTACGGAATGGTGAAACTCTTCTTTTATAGGTGGTGGAAAAATTATGTAAACCATTTCAAATTCTTTGAAAGTAATGTTTTTTAAAGAGTTATAGAATCCCCCAAATTTTATAGATTACTATAAAATATTAGTATTTTTTGAAGGTTTAGAATAAAATTCTATTATTATCGTGATTTCATTAAAGTCACGTTAAATGAATAGCTCTAAAAATGACATTAATGATATTTTAAATTAAAAAAAAATTTATTAAATGATTCAAAATTAATATAAATGTTACCATAAAACTAGGGAATGGTTTATGGTTCATAATATCAACCAAGTTCTATTTATGGTCAATATTACCATTTATAATAACTTTCCGGACTCCCAATGTGTAATAAACTTTGTTTTTGTGGTAATCATCAAGAGGGTTAATAGGCGGTTAAAATAAAAGATAAGGATAAAATACTAAAATAAACTTGTCTACATTTTCATGGTATGAGAATATTTCTACTAATAATAATACTATATTCAAAATATATAAATTTAGTTCCATTTTTTCATTAAAATTATCTTATATTAATGGAACACTTTATGTAAATCGAGGAGTGCACCTCCCCTCACTTATAAAAGGAGTCATCCACTCCTCTCTTACTACCACATTTTGGCCAATATAATTTAAAAAATACCTCACCCAGATACTCCCTAACTTCACAACCCACATCGTAGAGTCCTTCTTCTAACCAAAATATTAAACTTAGTGGTCTTAAGGTGTTATCCAATGAATTTTTCCTCGGAGAATGTAAGAGTCATAACCGACCAATTTCAAGCTTGTTTATTTTTACACATCCTTCAAATATTATCTAACCATTATGATATAATAATATCACTACATTATATATATAATAACTTTATTATTTTTATGTTACAACCAGTGTTTTTTTTATTTTCAACAGTTTGGGAAATAAAAAATATCACTTCTGTGTACGTGTAGATAACCACCTCCATAAAGATATGTGTATTTTTTTCCATCGCTAAAACTCTTGGATATTTATCATGGTGAATTTAATGTATATGTGTGATACTCTTAAAATTATTATCAACTAGTAAATATAATATGTTATCAAATTTTATTACATTTCCATCTTTTGAAAAACAATAACATCGTTCGGGCATATGTGTGGATTATCACCTCCACGAATCTATGTAGTTTTTTATATTATTTTCAATTACTGGATGGTTATAAAATATTATTAAAGTAAAAAATTGTTATTATATCATTATTGTTACTCTAGAGTTCATGGAACAATGTTATATTTGACCATATTCAACAAACTGAAGTCATTCGGAATGTATGAGGTGAATATCAGGAAAATGTTTTACATGGACATAGATGATTAAGTGATTGAATATATAGTGGTAATTAATAAAATAAATAGAATAATAAAATTTATATCTTTTCTGTATGAAGTTAATAATTTACATAATTTTATTATCTAGGTTGATTAATAAGGTTTTTGATAATTCAGATTCTTGGAAGGGGACACTTTAACATAAATACTTATTTTAAATAAAGTAGGTTTTAAATAAATTTTTATAATAAAGTGAAATAAGTATCCTTTAAGGATAAATAATATAAATCACGATATCAGAATCATTATTATATAGGATTTTGGTATAACTCGGTATAAAATATTTCCATTTTCTGACAGTGTTCTTTTATTATGAGCTTTATGTAATTTTAAATAATGGATAAAAAATATCACACTCCATGTTTAAAAATTCTTATCTTTAATAAAGGGGATAAAAATGGGATATTTTGTTTGAAAATGTTAATTTTAAAGATAAAATATTTTTGTATCGTGGTGATTTTTTAAAAAATTTAGTGATAAAATAATTACCTTAAATTCTTATGCAACTCCAACACAATGTTTGTATAGGAAGTAGAAAAATTTAGTGAAGGAATTTAAATAGTGTAAAAGTAAAATTTTTTAGTTGGTTTATTATGTTCCATGGATTTTATATATAAATATAACATATTAGGTTTGTTCAAAAGTTTTATATTTCAATTCCATTTCTATCTTTATGAAATTGATTTCAAATAACATAAATAGTTCCAAAATTACATTAATGATATTTTATAATGAAAAATATTTTATTATTGGATTTATGATTAATAAATATATTATCTCCATCCTAGTAAATGATATATAGTGTATAATTTTAATTATGGTACATTTTTCAACAACTTGTCCATTTATATTAACTTTTTTGACTTATATATTGCAAGAAACTTTGATACTATAGTAATCCTCAAAAGGGTTAATGGGGGTTAAACTAATGTGATAAAGGAGAAAAAATCACCTAAATTTTTCTAAATTTTATTAGATTGGAGTCTTTTGACTCATACTTAACCAATATTATAAATATATCAATATTATTTCATTTTTCACTAATTGTTTTATTAATTTAATACTTTAAGTAAATAAAGGAGGTCCCCTTTCCTCACTTATAAAAGGGAACCGATTCTCCTCTCTTCTTCACACCTTTGGATCATGCTAGTTCATCAAAGAACTAAAAAATATCTCGTATAAGTCCTAATTATTGGATTTCAATTTTATTTCTTATTCTACCTCCTTAAAAAATTAGTTACCCATGATGATAACTAAAATCAATATATTATATATAATAAAATGTTACTATGATTATGTGGAAACCATTTTTCATATCCTTTTTTAAAATACAGGAAATTAAAACATTGTTCATCCATACGAGTGCTTTACCACCACCACAATACTATGTTATTTTTTTCAACACCTTACTAATGGTTTTTTATAATGATGTATTTAATGTATATATATGATATTCATGAAATTTTAACATTATAAAAGAATAATATACCATCTAATATCTTACCATTCCATCCATTATAAAATGATAATTTCATTCATGTGTTCTTATTGACTAGCACCTTCCCATAGCGATGTGAGTTTCTTATCATGTATTGCATTAATTTATGGTTATAAAAAATATTATAAATGTAATAAAATTATAAATATGTCCTGATTATTATTTAAAATATGACTAAACAGCTACTTCTGTGACCATATTCAACCTACTAAATTCACTCTGGAAATATGAGCCTAATATTATCAAAAATCGCCACAGGAACATAAATAATTAAGTGATTGAATATAAAATCATTATAAAGATAGGAAAATTAATAATAAACGTGAAAAATTTTCTTAAAAAAGAAAATAATTAGAATAGTTTTCTTATTAAACACTATAAATAACAGTTGTGATGAGTATGACTCAAGTCAATGGACACATTACATTAAAAAAATGTTTAAAATGTTTTAATGATTTATTTTCTAAATATGTTTCTTCCAAGTAAAAATTCTTAAAATTATTTTATATATGTATTTTTTTCTATAAATAAATTTTAAATGACTTTTTATGTATCTTTTTATTTTAATAAAAAAAATCAAAAATAAAACGTTTTAAGCATTGTATACATAATGTTTTTACTTTCCTTATAAAAAAAGGAATTATATATTTTAACATATATGACCTAAGCTAATTTTACCACAGACACAAATATTATTTGATGTTTCTATTCCTTTACAACATTACTTTTTTCCTCATATAAAACTCTTCCACCCTTTATTCTAAGTATTTTAGTTTTGAAATTTTTTTAAAAGGAAATGGTATTTGGATATCCAAAAAATATTTTTCATATGGTTTGAGAAGAGTTTTTCAAGGGTTTAAAGATTAAAAGCTACATGATTTAAAATATTTTATTTATTATATGGTATTTATGAATTATATATGATGATGGGTGGGTATGATACAAATTATTTAGTGGGTGATATCGATATATCTTATACATTGTGTAAAACTGATATGGATTATACGATGGGTGAGCCCAATAGAGATTATATGATAGGTGAGATCAATATACCTCTCTAGTTAATTGGGTAAAGTTTCTTATATTAAAAGGAAAGAAGGAAGGAGTAAACTTATGATGCTTCCCTTTTGTATTTAATTAGGTTCTACTTATTTCTGACATGGGTTATGAATATAAAGCCTTCAGTTCTCTAAAAGGATTTCTATTTGTTTTTTATGGGTTATAAAGGATTTATTTGGGAAAAAAGTCTGTGTTTTCATGTGGATAGTATTTATTTCATATTCCTAATAAATTTTTTTATTAAAGGTAAATATTTCATGGGTTTCCCTGTTTTTCATAGTGTTGGTTGGAGTGGAGTACACAATAGGGGTGAGTTGAGTATCTATAAATATTTCTGTTAAAAAGATATAATTAAGAGTTCCCCCAAAATTAAAATTAAATTTCCCATTTATCTAGTAGTGAATTTATAAGAGCTTTATTGTTCAATTAATTTCTCAAAATATTTATTAGTTCTCAGTTATATAAGTTGTCTAATCAATAAAACTTTGAAAACCAACCTAATAATTCAATATTCTTATAAAAACTTTCTAGGACTAATTATCAAAGTTAAATTTATTTTTATAGAATATGTGATAAAATCGAGTAAAAATAAAAGGTAAAAACACAGAAGAAATGGAACAAGAGGTTGAATCTCAAGCAGAGACTTAGTCATCTCCACTTAGTGATCACCTTCCACCAAGAAGTTTAAATTAATAAACCTTTTGATCCACACCCTGGATCGGCGATCACAATAGAACACAGGATTTCTAGGTCCCAAGATCTCTACCACAATTATTTGTGGGTACAAACGACCCGGTCACACAAGGACCTCTTCCACACTTATCCATGGGAGTAACAGGTGTAAAAAAGATATTATTGTAAGGATATCGTGTATCATTTAGTTTGATATAGGAGATAGTGTGTGAATAATAGAAAGATACACACACTACTCAAAAGTAAGTAAAAATGTGCACAATAGAGAAAACAAATATGAGTAAGGATTTAGAAGGCTCTTTGTGTCTTGAGATGTAGCTCTTGACTCTTCAGATGTAGCTAAGATGATGTCAGATTCCTCTTCTCAAAGTTGACCCAAAAAAGAGTTTCGTAATTTGGATTCTAGGTACATGTACGGTTCTGCAATTATATTATTCTCCAACTATCATTTGCTGAAGTAGTTTTTCAATTCGATGTTCAGATCGGTTGATATTTCCTTATGTATTATTCTTTTTTCTAGTTCACATTGGTTGCGTGATAGTTTCATATGTTCTTCATTATATTTATCTATCACATAGGCATGCACCACGCCTCTCTTATGTATATTTTATCTCTTTTAAAAAGGATTCGTATTTTTTAGGGCTGACAAAGAGCATGTTCATTCAACGTGTATAAGTTCATCGTACCTCGTAGGGTCTACTAAAATCCCTAAAAAAGATTATAAAATATATCAGTGTGAGTAAATGATAGAAATATAAATTTTATAAATAATATTAATAAATTCATGTTTATATAGCATGTCTATAGGTGTTGCATTGGTGACTCATTTCAATGGTGATTCCTTCCTTCAGTCGGTGAGATAGTTAATATATTGGTGACTCATTCAAACGGTGAGTCCTTCCTTCTATCAGTGAGACAGTTGATCTATTATTGGTTCATTTCAATATTTATTACTTCCCTCTACTAGTTGGATAGTTGGTCTATTAGTTACTAATTTCAACTAAAGGTGAGTCATTGCATTAGTTTCACAATGCAATAGTAGGTCACTTGGACCGATGGTAGGTCATTTGTGTCGGTGAGTCATAGCAATGGTGATTCTCCTATGTCGGTGAATCATATGCAATGGTGAGTCATATTTCATTCGGTTTTAGTGACTCATACATAGAAAATTTTAAATGTTCTATCTATCATGCAAACAGTAAATTCAGAAAGCGTTAATTCCCATAAGTAAACATAGATAATGAGTTATAATCTTATTTAGACTCAAACACACATAAATAGTTATATGATTGAAATGATTTGATATACCAAATGACTCATTGACAAAATTTAATACTCATACTTACATTTCATCATAGTTATATGATCAAAATATTTTAATATATGAAATGATTTGTGATAATTAAAACCATTATACTCAGAGATAGTTTCCATAAATATCTATGGGCCAAAAATCTCCCCCGTTTGGATGATCACAATTCATTTCATTAATAAGTACTATTATTGAATGATTAAAGTAATAAATCTGAGGATGAATAGGTTCAAAGAATAAATATGTCATTCATAATGTCATAGAAATGTTTTAGTAATGTTATCCACCTTTTGGGATTAGGGAAAAATGGAAGTTCGAAAAAAGCTAAATATAAACAAAATTAAAAATAGTGAAATGGAATTCTTAAGAAAATTATACTGAAATAACAAAAGGTACAAGCACTCATCCCTATCAAAATGAATCATTCCTCACTAATTTTTAATGTCAAGGTGTTATTTCCCCTTATTAAAATGTTATATGGATGGTCCAGTATAGGGGTTAGGCTTACAGGAAGGAGGGTCTGAATGAATTTTCAGAGGAGGTAAAGGAACTCCATTTGGAACTTTAGAAGCTATGGAATGTCTTATATAAGAAATAATATGAGAATGAAAATGATCTATGAAGATGGGTCTGATCTGAAATAGTTCATGAGAAACTGACATCTGAGCTAGAGAAGGCATTGAACCAGCACGGTGAATTGGTGCAGCAGCAGGTACCACAATGGTTTCACTTTGTACATGGAGATATGGTTTTAACAGCTTGATAAACTCTTCATTGATTTAAAAACTATATTTCATTTCCTTTTCAAACTAATATTTTTTTATGAACTTGTACAACATGGGTGTGGATTCTCTTAGCTTCTAAATCAAGTCCTTAAAAACCATTATCACTAGAGGAAGAGTTAGATTGGTGGAAAATTACTTAAACAGACTATTCATTTGATACAATGTAATGATTTTACAGAAAAAATCATTAATACTTTTGTTCAAGTCCTCCTTAGATTGTGTGGAACTCCTCTTATAATACTTAACATGATCAAGCACCTTATTTGAATGGTATTCAACCATGGAAACACTGTGAACTAGGGCTTGCAACTATGGTTTCTAAACTAAACTAACAGCTGTAAGATCCAAATATTGTGAAGACTGAATAGGTTGAGCAGTGGTGGAAGAAAGAGTAGAGGAGGAATGTTCCATAACTTCTTTTCTCAAATTGGAAAAATCAATAACTCTAAGATGAGAAACAAGAATTTCAATTAATTTCATGACACTTTCCATTGGATTTATGTACTCAATGGTTAAAGCATTGATGCCAGGGGTTAACTTCTTTGTCTCATTACATAGATTGGGGTTTCTTGGCACAATAGTTTCTATAGTTATAATAAAATATGGATGAATTTATTCTATCACCATCATGGAAACTAAAGCAGCATTATATTGATATACACTCATTGAGGCGGGAGTAGAACAATAATTGATAGCTTTCCTTACACCATCAACCATATCCCAAATATCTTTTGGGTTATCAGTTATCTTAGTGTTCTCTCTCCTAGATTAATAAATCTCATATCTCATCTGAGATTGTACTAAGTGTCTTATAGAGGAACATATTTCTTTCTTGTATATTTCAAAATCAACCTTAGTGACATGGTCAATAGAAGAGGTCTCAGCCACTAATTTCCTTGAAGTAAGTACAAAGTCTTCATCATCTCAATGTTCATAGTTTAAACCTAGTGCGAAATACCCATGATTCCTTACCCATTCATCCATTATATCATAATCCAGATGAGTAACATTATCAAGCCTTATACTTCCAAATTGATTCTCTTCATCAACATGAGATAATCTTTCTTGAGGCTCCCCCTCAGTGTCAGCCGTCACGACTGTTTTCTCCAACTCACTTAATGATTCCAATATAGGTTTCTTCTTATTATGTAGAGATATTTTTCTAGTATAAACAGCATGAGAAATGGATCTTCTTAAGAAAAATTTTCATCTTGAACATCACCTTCAACAGATACATCATCATTAACTTCAATAATCTCTACACAAATTGCATTTGGATTCCCATCAGGATGATCAGATTCACTATGATTTCCACTTTCATTAATATCTTCATTATCACCATCTTCATCCTTTAGATCTCCATTTTCATCCTCAACTTTCTCATCTTCTCCTTCCCCACTTGATTCCAAACCACTGTCAACATTACCAGTTTCTTCTCCATCATCTTCTTATTCACTAGATTCACTGAAATATTCTACACTTCTTTTGACTTTTGTCTCTTCACTTCTAGTAGATTGGAGAACAGGTTCATGAAAAGTTATGTCCGGTTGTTTCTGGATTACTTTTATCATAAATTGGTGATCCCTTCTCTATGAAAGTAGTAGTAGGCTCATCCTCCCCATCTAAAGAATAGATTACTTCATCATTTACACTGAGGCCAGGATCTACCAGATTACATGGTCCAATTGGATGAAAAATAGGATTTAACTTTTCATACAATCTCTCTTCCTCACCAACCCATACCTTCCTCCATGGGTTCCAGCTAAATTTAAATCTCTTATAGATGTTATAACTTAAGAATATTCCACTACATTTAGTAACTACTACATCAACAACTTCACCAACATAGTTTTTCTCATTTAGCATTGCTGAAATAATTCTAGAATAGAAAAGATAATTTGACTTACAACCAGTTTTATCATCTCATTTATGTGCACCATAAAATATCTCCACAGATTCGATTAACATCATTTCTTTTAAAAATACATCAAATTTACATTCTGATACTTGAGAGAAAAAAATTCCCCTTTCCATGAAAAAATATGGTACTGAATAAACCTAAATAAACTTTTTCCCTCACCATTTAACTCTGATGTAATGGGTCTCTTATGTTCCTCATTTCTGGTTATCTCTTTCAGAGTTGTCTCATAACAAAATAATTCACTATTGAGGGGAGAAGTGATTTTATAATTATCAAATATTCCTTCATGAGGAACTTTTAGAAATTCAGCCCAATGTCCTGAAGAGAAATATATTATCCTCCCTTTTAGTATCAACTAGATCCAGGTGACATCACTTCCTTCCAATGGAAGTTACATATTCATGTAAAATTCATATACCAGTTTCAAGTCGAAGACTTTGTCATTGTTTGCGAACCAATCAAGCTATCCTTGATCTTAAAGCACCTTTAACAACAAAGACATTCTATCTAAGATCCATTCCACCTTTAATTATGTCTCTGAGGTTACAACATGGTTTTTTAGACCAGGATTTATAGGTGTTAAAGATTTTCTCAATTCACCTTTTGATTTCTTAGAAGCACGAGGCTCACCATCATCAAGTGGTCGATTCACACGTTCCATTCCAATCAGTTTAGTATGGAGGTCAAAGGTGAAAGTTCATCAGTAAAGAGAGACAGTGGTAGCTAAGAGAGTATAGCGGTAAAGGAGTAGGGTGGATTGATTCTAATTTATATCATTAGGGGCTTTTCAAATTATGCAATCACATAAATTGAACTGGGTTCAACAAATTTAATGAAATAGTTTCATTTTGATAAAAATATAAAATGTTTAAAAATAATGTGTCATCGGTGTTGGCATGACAGTATTTTCATCACACAAACGGTGTTGACATGACAATAATTCAATGTTGTCATGACATAGAATTGTTGTTGACATGAAAATAGTGCCAGCAATACAACATTTTCAGTATGAAAACTTCACTTAAAAAGATCAAATAAATAGTAACAAAAGTCACACTGATTGATCATTCCTAACTCATGTCTGATGAAATTCATTCTCTTAGAGTTCAATGGCTTGGTGAATATGTCAGCAAGCTTATATTCAATGCTAATAAATTCTAAAGTGATATCACCCTTTTGATAATGATCACTCAAAACATTATTTCTATCATCAATATGTTTTTTCTAGAATGATAAATTGGGTTCTTAGAAATGATTATAGAACTTTTATTGTAACAATTTATATGTATATTTCTAAATTAATTTCCATAGTCTAGTAGAGTGTGTTTTCATCCACAAAATCTAAGTAAAAAAACTACAAGAAACTATGTATTCATCTTCGGCAGTAGATAATGCAAGATATTTTTGTTTCATAGTACACCATGAAATCAAAAACATTCCCAAAAAGTGACATGTTCCATAGGTTCTCTTTATATCTAAATAAAATACACCAAAATCAGCATCATAATAACTAACTATATCAAATGATGGGCTTTTAGGTTAAAACAAACCAAAAGTGATAGTATGTTTGAGGCATTTAAAAATTACTTTAACATCATTTATGTGATATAATTTTGTATTACCTTGAAAACAGGCACACCTAAGAACACAAAACATTATATCTGGCCAAATAGTAGTTAAGTAGAGAAAATATCCATTCATCCCTCCATAAGTGGTCCAATAAATAGATTTACTTTCTTCATCATGATCCAACTTACAAGAAATACTCATTGGGGTGTAGTTGATTTTGATGCTATCAAATCCAAAAAAAATTAAAAGATGTTTTGTTTATTTAATTTGATTTATGATGATACCATCTTAATTTTAAAAATTCTGAAATCCAAGAAAAATTTTAAGTTCACCGGTCAAACTCATTTCAAATTCACTTTTCATCATCTTATAAAAATAAATACATAAATAATTTCACGAAGGTCCAAAAATAATATCATCTACATAAATTTGAACCAATAAAATTTTTTTAGAAATCCATTTTATAAATATATTAGGATTTACAATTGCTTTCATAAAACCATTTGTAATTATAAATGTTCACGAACAATCATACCAAGCTCTTGGAGCTTGTTTTAAAACATATAAATTTTGTAAATTTGAAAAAATTATTTTGAAACTGAGGGTTTGTAAAACTAGGGGTTGTTCAACAAAAACATCCTCAACTATATGACAATTTATGAATTCACTTTTAACATCTATTTGATAATGTTTGAAATTAATATGGGATGCATAAGCAAGAAGGACTCTTATGGCCTCAAATACAGCAACATGTGCAAAAGTTTCTTCATAGTCAATGCCTACTTCTTGACTATAACCTTGGGAAACTAGACTAGCTTTATTTCTAACAATATTAATAGATTGATCTACTTTTTTCCTAAACACACACTTAGTGCCTATGGTCAAGGTGGGTTTGTGTCTATCCACAATTTTCCAAACATCATTTCTTTTAAATTTTTTATGTTCTTCTTGCATATCCATCACCCAAAATAAATCATTAATTGCATCATTGATGTTTTTAGGTTCAAGATGTGACAAAAAGTCTTGATGTTAAACCAAATTTGTTATAGAATCTCTAGTTTGTGTCCTATTATCTAGGTTTCCAACAACACCATATAAAGGATGGTTCTTGAGAGTTCTAGTTGGTCTATAAAAGGAGGGTATAGTATCTTCAGGTTCATCTATAGTTTCAGGTTAATCATGTTCATATTTTGAAGAGTTTCCAATAATATTTGATTAAGAGATTGCTTGGAAAGATGGTTGGATGATTTTTCATTAATGTCTAGGTTTGGCATATCATCATTAAGGTTATCTAGGGAGGACTTAGGTTCATGTGGATCTATTTCATAAAATTTGACATGCACAAATTGTTTCCCACACTTGGTTCATTTATTAAAGACTCTATAGGCATTACTAGAGGTTCAGTAACCTATGAAGATTTCTTCATCACTCTTGGATGGTAATTTTTCAAGATTATCCTTTGTATTGAGGATATAAACATTGCAACAAAAACATTTCCGTAATTAACCTTGGGTTTTCTATTTCACCACAACTCATACAGAGTATTCTTTAAGATTGGTCCAATTAAGAATCTATTAATTATGTATAAATTTGTATTCATAGCCTTATCCCAAAAGTAAATAGGTAAATCGTATTCATTAAGCATTGTTTGAGCTATCTCTTATAGAGTTCTATTTATTATTTCCACAAATCCATTTTTTTGAGTTGTCCTAGGGGAATAGAAGTTATTATTATATCCATTGTGAGAGAAAAATGATTCAAAGTCTTAAGTTTCAAACTCATGGCCATGATCACTTATTAAGGAGTTTATTCTAAGTCCACATAGATTTCCTACCATTTTAGCATACTTGCTGAAGTAAGTACATGATTCACTTTTGTGAGATAATAAATAATTCCAATTATACCTAGAATAGTCATATAAAATAACATAGACATAGTTATTCCCATTTAAAATAGAAACTCAAGACGGTACAAACATGTCCATGTTAACCAAATCTAAAGTTTGAGAAGTTGAAACTTCTTTCATTGATTTGAAAGATATCTTTTTTTTTGTTTATTCTTTTGAAAACGATTAAAGACTTTCCCATCTGAAAACTCAAGTTTTTTGAGATCCTTGACAATGATTCTCTAATAAGATTTCTAAGAGAGTGAATATTATAGTGTCCCAATATCATATACCAAAGCCAAGACATTTTATGAAATGCACGTAAATAAGAAAAAATTTGATAAAATAAAGAATATAGGTTAACCGAATATACATTTTCACTTCTAAAAGAATAAAATACTAAATAATTTTTAGAGTTAAAAAAATTGCAAGCCTCATTTTTAAATTTAGCATTAAGTACATAATCACATAATTGTGAAATACTAAAAATATTGTATTCTAATCCATCAAAAAATTACATTAGAGATTAAAAATGATTTAAAGTTACCAATATAGCCTAAACCAAGTATTTTTCCTTTATCATTATCACCAGATGTGAAATATCCAATGTTAGTCATGATTAGGTTATTGAATCTTGAGTAATCTCTTATCATGTGTCTTTAACATCCACTATCCAAGTACCATATTCTCTAACATGAGTTCTTGAAATATATTTCCTTCAAAATAATCAAACAAAAATAGATTTTTGTTCCCAGACTTGTTTGGGTATAGGGACATTAGAAATCAATGCTTTAGGTACCCACATTCTCTTCATGGGTTTCCTATAAGAATTATAAGACATATTTGAAAAATAGACTCTATTTGGTCTAGAAAAACTTGAGGTAGTAAATGTTTTTTCAGAACTAGAACTAGCAATACGATTTTTATTTTTAGATAGAAATACAGGTTTTCCAGATTTAGTTACAAAATGTATTTTATATAGTTTTCTCTTTCCAGTCTAATATCCAATGACAGAAGTGTGCTTAGGAGTTATCTATTTAACCAAAATTTGAGTAAGATTATTTTTTAGATTGCTATAATTTTCTAGATCATTCCTTAAATGCTAATTATACATTTTTAATTAATTTTTTTCTTTGAGCAGCTAAGAATTATTTTCCTTTTTAGTAATAAGTTTAGACATAATATTTACTGTGAGAGCATGATTATTATTTAAATATTTTTATTTATTTTTTAGTTCATTAAATGTCTCTTCCAGCATGTTACAATATTCATATAGTTCATCACTTTTCTCATTTACATAATCACATTCATTTTCATAATAGTAATAATTGTGTGCAAGAGAATCTGAGGTAACCTCAGATGTGTTTATCAGAAAACAAATATTTTCCATGTCCTCTTTTATAATCATAATATAGTTTTGATTCACAAAAGATATCCTCAGAGGCACTTCATGTGGCCTTTATAGCTTTCATATACTTCTTGTCTTTGTTTTAATAGTTATTTTTATATTTTAATTTTGGACAATCAGCTTTTACATTTCCTCCCCTCTTGCATTCATAGCACACAATATCGTCTGATTTTTCATTTATTTTCCAATACTTTTTCTAATTTCCCTTGTTTTCATATCTTCCATTATACTTGGGCTTCCTAACGAACATCTACTTCCTAAATAATTTCTTTAATCTTCTGTCTAGATGAGCTATCTCTTCACCAATATCTGATGTTGATTCATCATAACTGGATATTTCAACAGAATCTTGCACCATCTCTTTTTCCTTGTTCATTGATGTAGTAGTCTTGAAGGATAAATATTTTCTCTTAGTTTCATCCTCTTCTTATTTATTAGTTTTCAACTCTTCATCATTCATCATTAGTTTTCCAATTATTTATTTGACCAGTATTTTGTTGATGCAACATGATTCTATAATTTAGATATAAGTTCCTCTCCATCTATCAGGTAAGCATCTAAGAATCCACATAATTTATTCTTTGGCAGTAACATCTATTCCCATAGAGATCATAGTATTGAATATTTCATTAATCCTGAGATACATGTCATAAATAGGCTCATCAAGCATCATCATTAAGTTTTCATATTTAATAGTATATTTTTCAAGTTTCATTTCTTTAACACTAGAATTTCCTTCATGTGAAATATAAAAAGTATCCCAAATTTCATGGTCGACTTTATATGCAGAATACTGTTAAATTATTAATCATCTAGAGAATTTTAGAAGTCATTCATGGATTTGTAATTATTATTA
The DNA here is from genome assembly GCA_963277665.1 of Viscum album. Taxonomy (NCBI): domain Eukaryota; kingdom Viridiplantae; phylum Streptophyta; class Magnoliopsida; order Santalales; family Viscaceae; genus Viscum; species Viscum album. Next base: position 799,058,088 of record OY728139.1, read on the forward strand.
TAAGAAACCTTAGTTGGTTCATCCCATGTAGTTCTAGAAATAGAAGGAATCTTATATTCATCTATAATTGAAGACCAAATTTCAAAACCCATACTTTCTAGGTGCATTTTCAATTTAATTATCCATTGTGCATAATTTGTTCCATTAAATAATGGTCTTTTATTAATAGCATCACCTTCCATCCTATTATCCATACTAAAATTTAGAACCGGATTTTAAATAGATAAAAATTTATTATTAATGGAAATTTAAATATCATTGAAATACACCTAAAATCACATTTGAAAAAGTTTTAATAGGCTTTGCAAACTAAAAATTCCTAAATCCTTTTATACCAAATGTTGGTCAGATTAGAGTACTAAATAAAGGGTGAATTGAGTATCTATAAAAATTTCTTCTAAAAAGGTATTATTTGAAGTTCAACCAAATTTAAAATTCAACTTCCTAGTTATCTAATAGTGAATTTATATGAGCTTTAATATTTGATTAATTTCTCAAAAGAGTGATTAGTTATCTATTATATCAATTTGATAATCAATAAATCATTTGAAACTAACCTAATAAGTCAATATTGTTATAAACACTTTCTAAGACTAATTAACAAAGTTCAATTTAGTTTTAAAAAATATTTGATAAAACAAAGTAAAATTAAAAGGTAAAAACATATTATAAATTAAACAAGATGTTTATCCTCAATAAGAGACACAATCCTCTCCACTAGGTGATCACCTACCACTAAGAAGTTTAAATTAATTAATTGTTTGATCCCCACTCCGGATCAGGGTTCACAACAGCACACATGCTATCCAAGTCCCAAGTCCTCTACCACAGTTCTTCATGGGTACAAATTACCAGGTCACACAAGGAACTCTTCCACAATTATATGAGGGAGTAACTGGCGTAAGAAGGTATGATTGGAAGGATATCGTTAACAGACAGACATTTCGATACAACAGACGACATGTTTTTAATAGACAGATACACACATTGCTCAAAAGTATGTAAAAATGAACACAACATAGCAAACAAATATGATAAAGGATTTAGAAGTCTCTTTGTGTCATGTGATGTATCTCTGGACTCTTCAAGTATAGTTGAGATTAATTTTGATTCCTTTTCTGAAAGTGGTCACAAAAGATAGAGTGTTGTATTCTAGCTTCCAAGTACAAGTATGGTTATGTTGGTATATTCTTTTCCTTCATTGATATACTAAAGTAGTTTTTCAATTCGATGTTCATATTGGATGATATTGACCTGTGTATTATTATTATTTTCTTAATTTCATAGTGGTTTCATGAGAGTTGCAGATGTTCTTTAGTATATTTCTATCATGCACAGACATGCACCATGCCTCTCTTCTATATATCTTCTCTCTTTAAAAAATGATTCTTATATTTGAGGTCCAACAAAGAGAATGTTCTTTCCACATGCATAGATTCATCGTACCTCATAATGTCTTCTAAAAGTCCTAAAAAGGTTATAAAATATGTTACTACCATTAAATGACACAAATATGTCCGTTATAAATAATATAAATAAATGCATATTTAAAAAGTATGTCAATATGTGGTTCATCAGTGACTCATTTCAATGGTGAGCCCTTCCTTCAGTCGATGAGACTGTTGATCTATCGGTGACTCATTCTAATAGTAATCCCTTCCTTATGTCAGTGATACAGTTGATCTATTGGTGACTCATTTCATCAGTGAGTCTGTCCTTCTATCAGTGGGACAGTTGATCTATTGGTGACTCATTTCAACCGACTGTGAGTTCTTTCATTGGTTTCACCATGACATGTTAGGTCACTTGGAATGATAGTAGATCATCTACATGGGTGAGTCATATGCAATGGTGAGTTGTCTATGTCGGTGAGTCATATGCAAAGGTTATTCGTTTGTCTGTCGGTGTCGGTGACTCATACATAGATACTTTTAGTTGTTTTTTCTGTCTTACAATATAGTAGAGTTAGAGATTGTTAATTCCCATGAGTATACATAGATAATCAATTATAATCTTGTTTATAATTAAACATACATAAATAGTTATATAATTCAAATAATTTGATATATGAGATAATTATTTGACATAATTTAATACTCATACTTACAGATCAACATAGTTATATGGTTGAAATATATTTATATATGACATGATTTGTGATAAAAAAACCATTATAGTTAGAGATAGTGGCCATAAATATCTATGGGACAACACATAGTAATAAAATATTTCTTAATTTTATACCCCTTATTGATATTTGTTGTGATCATCCAACATTTATAGAATTTTTCCATAGGGTTTAAGGATGAGTGAGAATATAAAAAAGTCAATTTATAAGTAATAAAGATTTTTCATTAAATGAAAAATATTTCTATTTAAAAGTATAATTTTGTGTGACAAATGGATACTATCTATTAGTTTCTACATAATAATAAATGAGTTTTTATATAATAATTATGATCCAGTTCTCTAAAATACTAAACTTTGAAAATCAACAAAAAAGTAAGAAAGAAAATTTATGAATAAAAACTCAAGATTGTCTAATGTTTTACTATTGGTATCATATAGTTGGTATCATGGAAATTTTTTAGATTACTCAATAGGAAAGTATAAAGTTAATATAATACCCTAATTATAGCCTTTTTTTATGGTTATGTTGAAATATTATAGCATTGGAATATTGCCTTGTTGTGTAATTTAATCTATGTCTATTCACAATGGTTTTCCACATAGGAAATAGGAAAGCTAAATTCAGAAGGTATCAAGGAATAATATCCTTAATATTAATCCATTTGGAAGGGTTATAATTATAAATGATTATCTTTTTAGGTTTATAGATCAGTTTATGTCAGCTATTAATGTTAGAGGAATCCTTGTTAGAGAGCCACCAAATTTATCCAAGAGAAGCATGTCATTAGTTGAGCATTTTATGAAACTGAACCCTCTTGATTTAGGTGGGACTTAATATGTAGTGGCATATAAAGGATAAATAAATGCATTAATAATCATATTTGAATTCATTGGATGTTCATAAGGTCAAACAATAACTTTTCATGTTTATTGTTTTGAAGGTGAGGTTGGTCGATGATGGTCAATAGTTGAGAATACCATATAGAGAGATATATATATGGGCTCAATTCCAAATAATGGGATATATTTAATAAAATTTTCTTATTGAAATATTTCTTTAAATCTATTAAACTGAATATTGAGAATAAATTATTGAAATTTAGGAAAGAGGGAAATTGAGTAGCTGTGTATGAAGATGAATTTACAATATTTTCCTGGTACACACTAAATCTTCAACATGGCCTTGATAGTAAAATTAATATATATTACTAATTATTGAAACCAATATTATAAATAGATTTAAACTCATGAGAATATAAAATCAATGATAAATTTTTTCTTTGGGATTAGAGAGATGAGATGAATTTTACTGACACCTATGTTCCTCAAGGTGACCAGAGAAAGAAGCTGTCATGGTGACCAGAAATAGAGATGTAGAATGATAAGAAATCAAGAAGTAATAACTCGAAATGTTCCCAGTGCAAACATGTTGAGTGAATGTATGATAAAATCTATGAATTGTTAACAGTATGGTTAGTTTTCTCGTAGAACTCATGATTGTAATGAAAGTATTTGTGAACAATCCAAGAATGGGGTAACATATTGTAAATAAATATTGAGATTTTCTAATTGAAATGTGATGGAGAATTATGATGAGGTGTATCCGAATTTAGTTTCTCAGGGTTGAAATCGTTAATATTAAAATCAAAAAGTTTTGGAAAATTCATTTTCTACTACTATAGTTAATGTTGGTAAATATAATGAAATGGTGAAATTTTCCTTACTTGTTTATTTGAATTACAATGATTCCCTGTTTGATTTTGGATCTTCACATTGCTTACTTTTTTAGATATTTACAAGTAAAATAGGAGTCTCACATTATTAAAAGAAGATAGATTTATCCAAAATAATACAAGGGGAAATATTAAAGCAACCAAGATTTATAATAATCGTCCTATTGATATAGGTGGGATACTCTTTATTACAAATATTATATAACAACACATAGTAGAGTTTGATATTATTTTGGGTATGGATTTTCATTCAATTTATCAAGATAAGATACATTATAGAGCTCATAATGTTATATTACATGATTTCATACCTTTGATAGCATATCAAAAATTTTAGAAATTGATTGGAGATGGAACAGAAAGATAACATTCTCGCATTGTTGAAAATAACTAGATTGTTCTGATCATTGATATTCCTATAGTGAATGAATATATAAATGTATTTTATAATGATTTTTCTAGTGTTATTATTGTCCAAGAGGTTGAGTTTCCTTTTCACTAAGTTCCTAGTTTTAAGACAATTTCAAAACCCCTTGTTGATTTTATGTAGTAGAATGTGTGTAATTGAAATATCAGTTGCAAGATTTTCTAGATAATTCACCCACTTACTTCACTATGGGTTCTTATATATATTTATTAAAAGGGAATTTTGTTCAGTGTGGATTTTCAATGAATATAGATCCTTGAATAACATCACTTTTTATAAAAACTATATTTTTCCTCATATCGATGATTTGTTTGAGTAGTACTAGGGAGAGAAGTATTTTTTGAAGATTAGTCTCTGGTCAAGGTAGCATCAATCGATGATGGAGGAATAAATTCTGAGGACAAGATTTTAGACCAGATATGGGAATTATGAATTTGTATTTATTCCCATTTGGTTGTCTAATGTACCAACTATATTTATGGATATTATGAATAGATTTTTCTATGAAATTTTCGATAAATTTGTTTTTGCTTTTATTGATGACATGTTATTATATTCTAAACTTCATGAAGATAAAAAAATTAATAATTGTTTTGGAAACTATTAAATAAAATAATCTATGTTGAAAATTTATTAATTGTGAATTTTTGTCAAAATATATTTGTTTCCTTGGGCATATTGTTCCTAAAGATGGAATGATTATTGACCCTATTATAGCTAAATTTTTTATATAATGGACATGACCTAGATATGATAAAGAGATTCATAGTTTTATGAGGTTAGTGGTTTACAACTACAGGTTCATTGAAAACTTTCCTCTATTATATACCCCATTAACCGTGTTAACTCAAAAAAGAGTTAATTTCATCAAGATAAAAGGGTGAGATAATTTCATCCAGGGACTGGAAAGAATATTGTTTAATAATCTGGTTTAGGAGCCTCCCTATATAAATGGTGAATTTGTTATCTACAGTGATTATTCATTAATGTTACCTAGTTTTGTTCTAATGTATAGTGATCTGCTAAGTTTTATACTTTATGTAAACCAAAACCTCATGATTTAAATTAACTTACACATGATCTGTAATGAGAGACTGTGATTTTTCATTTAAAAATATATAGAAATCATTTATATGCAATAAATTGGGAAATATATTACGACCATAAAAATTTGATGTATACATTCACTCAAGAAGAGTTGAACATGAAACAAATTAGATGGATTGAACAGATTGTGGAATATGTTTTCACAATAATTATTATTCTACAAAATCAAACAAATTAGCTGATTCTTTGAGTATAAAAGATAAGGCATCATTAAAACTAATAACTTTGGAATGTGATCCTTTTGTAAATGATTTAATGAATGATATCCAGGAAATTATGCTTACTGAAAATTCCATTATTCTATTTTATGTTTTAGTGTTGCGAACATTGAACGATAGAATTTGGTAAACATAAAAGGAAGGCCATATTTTTCAAGAAAATGTGTTTCCATTAAATAAAGGTATGTTACCTAAACAAAATATTTGAAAGGAATGTGTTTTATATTTATAAAAGGATGTGTGTGATAGCCCTCACCTGGTTGAAAAGGGAATTTTTGATCGAAGCTTATAGCTCCACCATTTTTCGTAGTTTCTACACTAAAATGTACAGATAAATTTGAGAGTATTACTTGTGGCGTGTAATGGTGAAAGATATTATATAATTTAGCATGAAATTTTTAACTTTTCAGTTGGTTAAAGATGAATGTAAATTACAAAAAAATAGATGTTTTACTATTTTCCACTGTAAGAGTGGAAATGGGGAAATATATCCCTGTATTTCATCATTGGAGTAACAAATTCATCTTGATGTAACAATTCAACATGGTTTATTATTGTTTGAATAACTAAATCTATAAATATCCTTCCCATTCATGATACAATATATGTAGATCAACTTTCTTGATTGTACCTCAAGGCGATAGTTAGGTTACATGCAGTTCCTCTCACAATTGTATCTGACCATGATCCCTAGTTTATATTACATTTTTTAAAATACCTTGATAATTCATTGAACTAAAAGTAAAATTTTAGTATATTTTATCATCCTCATTATGATGGATAGTCTAAGTGAATCAGATTATGTGTGAACCTGATTACTTATTCCTGATGTCATGTGTGAACCTTATTACATGTTAACAGTCTTATAAGCGATCCAGGTTACATGTTCACAATGTTATATGTGAACCTCATTAAATATTCACAATATTGTATGAGAACATGATTACATGTTCACAATACTATGCATGATTCTAATTTCATAATCACAATGTTATGTGTGAACCAGATTCCATGTTCACAATGTTATGCATGGACCACTATTTCAAGTCCATAATATTATCTATAGACCTGGTTGAATGTCTATATGTTTATTTGAGGGCCATATTTCATTTCCTTAACATAATGAGTGAACCTATTTCTATTTTTATATGTTCATAATGTTATAAGATGTTTTATATGTAAAAAATATATTACTTATGTAAATGTTATGCCCTCATGGATCATGTTCTTTGAATATCATATGATTCATGTATTATGAACTGCTAATTGTTATTCTATGATTTAGGATTGTTATCTTTTATATACAGGTTATGGATTTCTAATTCTAGGCTCATGTTCCCATATATGTTCTGATTATACTTATATATCTCATTTATTTACCCTTACTAAGCATCTCATCTCACCCTTTCTTATGTTTCCTTTCTCAAGGTAATTAACAAAGATTATAAGTAAGAGTAATACTGAGTAATTTCATTAAGGGATACATTGGACAGCCTTCACCAAGTTAGAAGATTATATTTCTAGGTTTCCAACTGCATGAATCTATTATATCCCTTGGGAACATTTTTTTGGAATGTAATGAATATTCACAAAAAATTATGTAATATACATGTATGTTAATCCTTGGTCCCTATAGATGGAATCAATGGAATGGTTTATTCAAACATTGTAAACTAGGTTGAGATAACATTAGTTATATCCCAGGGGATATTTCTAAATATATGTCTATGAATGTCTCTAAGGATAAGTCTAATGATTTTTAAAAGTATAGTAAAATGAATTGGAATATTGTTAAATGATAGAACGAGTGTTTTCTTGAAACACATCAATGTATGGATACTATAAGTGGGTGTGGATCTAACATAGATGTACCTAGGTGTTACAATCCCAGAACACTATGTTTATCATGAATTGATCAAGAACTAGTGCATGAAAGTGGGCCTTGCGGCACACCTGGTTTGAAAATCTTGGGGATATGATTTGGAAATTCACAAACTCATTATGAACCATAATGAAGGGTTTAAATAGAAGTTAACTGTTAATTAACAAGGATAAACCTAATATCTCATAGATTAAAGAATGTTCCATGATTGAGACAACATATAATTCTTTTCCATGATTATTTTGTTTTCCTACTATGATTAGTGTTCCTCACACTACGGTTTTTGGATTTAGTCACTTTTAGGAACCAAAACGAGTTGGGATGACATTAAGAGTGAAGGAATCTATTTAGTCGGGCAGTTAAATTGGATGATAACTAGAGTTATGGATACTTTGATTCTTCCTAATTATTTTTCATGAAACATGATTAAAACTGTGTACCATAACCAATGCTTGGACTCACCAAAGAAGAGAAGGAAAGATTTATATGAGATTTAATGTAATAGAGACCGTAAGGTAAGAATATTAGGTTTCTTAAATGTTGAGAATGTGGGAATAAACACATTATTCTATGTCACAGATGAATAGGATGATGTTTTCACTATGGTAAAGAAAGTCACAAATCATGTAACACCCCGAACCTAGAAGCCCAGATCTGCTGTCTTACTTATTGGCATGATTAAAAGGAATGAAATCTTGAAAGAACGATTTGTTTAGTAGTCTGAATAAACTAGATACATACATTTAACTCATTTTACATTTATAAAGGTAACAAAATACAATACGTAACAAAAACTAATAAATTGCATCCATGAGAACTCAATAAATGGTCTTCTCTTCATAACCTATTGAAGGTAAAAAATGAATGGGATGAGCTCAAATGCTCAGTAAAGGGTTATAAATAGAAGAATCATGAATCAAAAATAATTTAATCATCATAAAATTGGCATAGTCAATATGGCATAGTGAATAAATGGAAAACCCATGTCATTAATAAACTGAGAATGAAACTGCATCCATAAATTTTGTCACCGTGAAAACATCATGAAAATTAATAACTAAAAAAGAATATAAAGGTATATTGTTATTAAAATTAATTCATGTATCTCTCACATGATACCAATATACCATCGAAAGAGTTTAGGTTTATGGGTAGAAACCCACCTACTTTTTTAAAACAAACATGAAGGTTTTGTCGCCAACTGATTTGTCTCCTGATACATGTCGATGCATCGAGGGGCTATAGAATTCCATTCCCATCACTAAAAGTACAAATAATTATTTATAAAAATATTTAATAAAATAAAAATATACATTCTCAATATCCATATATAGTAGAGGATACATATTCATTAATATTTCAATAGTTAAAACAACATTCCAAATAAACTATGTATATAAAAGGGTATACTGCTTAAGAGAATAATAGTATCTGTGAAACAAGAATATGGAAATATAATATATTTACAATTTCAAATGAAACATTATCTCAAATTGTCTGTGGATACACCACATAGTAAATATTATGTGCACAATACTAGGTAAAATGATAATGAAATGGAAATTGAGACAATGTCCCTTACCAAGTTGTAATCAATCATGTCGTATGACCAAAAAATAATAACCACAAAATTAATCACATAATACCATGAATATAAATAGGATCGAGATAATATATATCAAATTATAGTACACAATACACCACATGCATGAAATAACTTACGAATAATGGAAATCTCACGGAATTGAAAGTGAGATAAGAAACCCCTCACCTTATGCCCAAATGTGTTCTTATATAGATCTTAATGACCTGAATAATCAAATTTTTTATTCATTAATTAATAATTAAAGGACCTACTATACATTTAATCTATTTAGTATAACCATATTAGGTTCATTGATGGCCTTTTTATAGGTTTAAGAGGTTTAATGGTATTGTTTTGGAAGCATTTTCTTCCATGGTTTTCATGATCGGTTTACATGTTTTCATGAATGGAAGTTCGTTTGAAATGTGGTGAAACATACAGAATATTTATATATATTATTAGTTACATTAAATAGATACGAATGATATTATAATGATTTTGGGTAACATACTACGAGGATGTCTTGTTTAAAAAAAGATAATGATAAATGCTTGGATTGACATGGCAGTTTTGTTCATAAAGAACTTGTTTTGTATCATTATTTTACATTATGAGTGTGTAAGGATTCCAGAACATTATATAAGTTGAAATAAATAAATTATAATCTATTTGAACCATAAAATGGTTTTATGACAAATACTGAATATGGTAATAAAAATTGAGAACTCATCTTCTTTCAATGTAATAAATTAACACATATCGGATGGGGTTTTCATTTTTTGTGTAAGAAGAGGTGAAAAAAGAGATGATGATGAATTATTCCATTAGCATAAAAAATTATAGTTCATTTAAGTTACAGGACTTATCATAAAATTTTGGTGAGTGTAGATTAGGAATTAGCAAATAATATAAAAGAACTTGAAATTGAAGAAAAGTTGACAAATCCCCCATGAAAATTCAGCAGCCTAACGACATCACTTAAAATTCAGAAAATATATTGATGAGAGAAAATGGGTATCCCATAATTAATACATAATATGTACACATAGGGGAATATTTAATGGAATATATTAACATAATCAAATAGAAAATAAAATAGAATAATATAAAAAAAAATCTTTAAAAGAGAGGGGTGGTAGATTCCTTTACCTAGTAGAGTAACTCCCAAAACGATAAGGTTGAGACCTTGGGGGATTGAGGACACATTGGGAGGGAATCTAGGTATGTAAAAATACCATATATTATAGGATAATAATTTTTTATGTAATGAAAATGAATGGATGAGTGGGCGTTTTTAGTAAATGAGATGGATTTTTTTATTAATTTCATAGGGAACCTCATTAGTAGTTTTCAAAAAAACATGGGATTTCCCATGGTATTTTCCCATGGTATTAGACACTTGGGATAACTAATGTCATATTTTATGGTAAAAAAGTTGAGCATCATTTTATATTAATTATTACATCATTATGTTCTCATTAAACATACTAAGAACTCAAAACTTTTTTTTCCAATTTCATGAAAAAATAGAGTATTTTAGAAAAATTTCTATAATTAAACCTAAATAGTTTTAAATGTGTATAATTAAAATATGAACTCAATTTTTTGAAATTTTTTTATCTAAATATTATTAATTTAATTTTTAAATAAAATCATAATTTAATAAAAAATAACGTTTTTAAGTCTGTAACTCATTTTTTAAACACCTTGAAAAATTAATCAGCATCTCATTACCTTATTACCTTAACAAAATAAAATAACAATATTATTTACATTTCATAAGGGTCATATTACTATTCATTTTAATATTTATAATAATATGTTACTATTCATCAGAAAATAAAGTCATCTCTACCAGACTTCAAATAACTTACTGATCACAGTTGTAGAAGACTGGTTTTGAAATTCCAAATAAAGATGTGAAAAATGTATATTTAATGATGAGGTTATGAATTTCTCTTATAAATAAAAAAAAGTATTCCTAGATACTCAATTCTTCATGAAATATATGATTTCTAATTAATAGAATGTGTTTAATAGAAACATACCAATAAAGATTTTTTGTGTTATATTCTTCCATCCTTTGGAAATTTCATCATTGAAATTTTTCATGTATACTGCTCCCTAAAAAGATATTGGTGGTTCTTCTTCATAACATCCTCAGGATCCCACGTTCCTTCCCCTATTTTATGGTTTCTCCAAAGAACCATTACTAGAAGAGATTTCTGATTTCTCAATACCTGATCCCTTGTGTCACGAATCTCTATAGGCCCTTCAAAATATGACAAATGAGGTTTAAGATCTATTTATTCATAGGTAAGTACATGTGTTGGGTTTGGAATTTTTTTCTCTAACAATTAATCATGGAACACATTATGAAAATTGGAGAGACATGGTGGAATTGTTAAACAGTAATCTATAGCTCTAGTCTTTTCGAGAATTTCAAAAGGTCTGATGTACCTCATGCTTAGTTTCCCTTTCTTACTAAACCTTAAGACACCCTTCCAAATAGATACTTTTAGAAAGACATGATCACCTACTTGAAATTACCATTCCTTTCTTTGGTTTTCTGCATAACTCATATTTCTACTTTGGGATTCATTAATACATGCCTAAACTTTCTTTACCTTTTCATTTTTCTCTTTGATAATTTTTGGGCCTATAAGTTTCCTCTATACAAATTCATCCCAACAAGTTTGATTTTGACTCATCTTACAATATAATGCTTTATATGGCGCCATGTTGATGCTGGAATGGAAACTATTATTGTAGGAAAATTCCACCAAAGGAAAGTATTGATCCCGCATAGCATGAAAGTAAAGAGATCAGGATCTAAACATTTCTTCTAGTGTTTGAATAGTCATTTCATACTATTCATCGGTTTGGGGGTGATAAGCCACAATCATATGAAGCTAAGTATCCAAAGACTTATTTAGAATTTTCTAGAATTTTGATATAAATTGGGGATCAGACACAATCAATAGAGGTGCATCATGAAGTTTTTGAACATCATTAACATAAAGTCTTCCCAGTTGCTGAAGTGGTGAATCCTCTCTTATAGTAAGGAAATGTGCTTATTTTGTGAGACGATCAACAATTTCCCAGATCTCACCCTTACTTCTAGGTGTCCTTGGTAGTATTTCTACAAAATCCATTGTAATATCATCCCACATCTGTATAGATATAGTTATAGGTTTCATGACCCCTATAGGATGCTGTCTCTCAGCCTTCACTTGTTGACTAACTATACACCTTGACACATAGTCTTCAATTTCTCTCTTCATTTGATCCATCCAAAAATTTTCCTTCAGACCTCTATACATCTTACTTTTACCAGGGTGTAGAGAAAAGTTTTAGCTATGAGCATCATCTAATAGTTCCCTTTATATCTTAGGTACTGATGGAATGCATAACCACTTCCAAAATTTCAGGACTCTATCCACATACACAAAGTCTACCAATCTTCCATCCTTAACTACATTAATTTTCTTTTGTAGATTCTCATCATCATATTAAGAGATTATAATATTGTCTAGTAAAGATGGTTCAGAATTAATTGGAAATAATAAATATTTTTCCCCTTCCACAAAAATTCCCATATCTATCTTTAATAAATACATGAATATAGGATCTCTCTCAATCCTCATATGGGTTAGAAGTCCCTGATAATTCCAACTTAATACATCTACCACCCTATTTTCTTTTCTAGGGTGGTAATGTACTGAATAATTGTAGTCTTCCAGTAACTCGATCCATCTTCTTTGCCTCATGTTTAGTTCTTTTTGTGTAAAAATATATTCCATACTCTAGAGATCAGTATATATCACACATATTTCACCATAAAGATAATGTCTCCATATTTTTAGATAAAATATTATAGATTCTAAGTCAAGATCATCAGTGGGATAATATTTCTCATGAGTCTTCAACTGCCTTAATGCATAAGCAATAACTTTATCATTTTTATAATAATTCAACCCACTCCATTCTTTGATACATCACTGTATATCACAAATCCATCATTTCCAGATGGAAGAGTCAAAATTGGAGCGTTGAAAAATCTTCTTTTCAATTATTCAAAGCCTTTTGTTCATTATTTTTTCCATTTAAACATAACCCCATCACATGTGAGCTTAGTTAGAATGTTTTCTAATCAGGTGAAATTATGAATAAAATGATGATAGTAACTTGCTAAGCCAAAACAATTGTATATCTTAGTTATGCACATCAGCATGGTCAATTCTTGGAATTCCATTGTCTTCATATGATCAACTAAGACTCCATATGTAGAGAAAATATGGCCAATAAAAGAAACTTATTGAAGCCAAAATTCACACTTGTTTAAATTCCCAAATAATTCATTTCTTCAAATAGTTTTCATAATAATCTACAATTGATTCTCATGTTCTTCGTAGATTTTGGAGTATACTAGGATATCATCTATATATACCAAAAAAAGTCATCAATATGTTCCTAAAAAATTATATTCATTAGATCCATGAAAACATATGGTTCATTAGTCTTTCCAAAATGCATTATTGTTAAATTGTAATGCCCAAACCTGGTTTGATATGTTGTCTCAGGAATATCTTTCTTTCTCACACATAGCTGATGATATCTAGATCGAAAGTCAATATGGAAAAAAAGGGATCTATGATTTTGATCAAATAATTCAATAATTAGTGGAAGAGGATACTTGTTCATTATTTCAATGGCATTGATTTACCTATAATCAATGCATACCCTCGCGGATCTATATTTCTTCTTGGAAAAGTGTATACGGGATTCCCATGGATAAATTCTAGGTCGAATAAATCCTTTATCACCCAATTCCTAGAGTTTTTTCTTTAGTTCCACTATTTACATGGTGGCCATTCTATATGGAGTCATTGATATATGTCTTTTAGTAGAAATTAAATCAATATAAAACTAAACTTTTTGCTCTAGAGGATGTCCAGGTAAATCCTCAAGAAATACATCAATGTATTCTTTCACAATAGGGATGTATTCAATTTGAATATTTATTTTCTAACCTATAGATATTATGTTCTCTTCCTCTCCAAGTATTTCATTCAAAATATCTATTGGTGGTGGATCTAGATTAGAATCACATTGTGGGGTTGCTTCTCTAATGATACGGGATTCTACACCATTCTGAAAAATTGTATCTTCTTTCTTCTTGAAGTAGATCTTCGCATTATAAATTGATAGCCAATTTATATTGAGAATTATATCAAATTAAATCATTGGTTAGATGATAAGGTTTGAAACTAAATCACATTTATGTTTCATGAGGGGACTAGTCGACACATCTTTGTTTCAATGATATGTCCCCTAGGATTTTTGACTGAAAAATCATGAATTAATTGAAATTTGACATGTCTCATTTTCATGGAAAGCTGGGAAATAATAAATTAATGTGATGATCCAAAAAAAATAATTCATTTTATAAGTTCAAAAAAACAATTAAAGTACCTTACACCGCATCCTTATGAACTTAAACCTCCGTGGTTGTAATCTCATAGGCTTTCCATTGCTCTCATGAACTTTTTTTAGGCAAGTTTCCTTAGAACTTAAGACACTCATTTTCAAAGTGTCCCATATCTCTAAAATTTTATAATTGAACATCGTTGACTTGTCTCTTCCCCTTTCATTCACTAGATATATGACCCTTTCGCAATTATAGAAAACTTTCATGCCATTCAAGAATTTCCCAGGATGATTCTTTCTACAGTTCTCAAATAATGGAAATTTCTTCATTCTCTCCTTTTAATTTAGACTTCAGCTTTTCCATGGTTGTTAGAAAGAATTTTATTATATATATTCCCCTTAAAAAAAATTTATCTAGCAATTTCCTTTTATTTTTTGACGGAACTTAATAGAATTTCATCATATGATAAAAATGTTTGAGAATCCAGTGCCCTTCAAAGACTTTTCTTAAGACCTTAAAAGAAAGCATTAATATTGTCTTCAAAATAAAATACCTAATCTATAGCTTACATGGATAATCCTGTGAAGGTATCCATGTACTCCACAACACTCTCTTCTACCATTTTCCTTAGGCTAAAAGATTTCCTCTTCATTTCAGTTTTTTGTTCATGAGGGAAATACTTGTCTAATAATATTCCCTTATAGTTATCCTTTACATATATTATATTTATTCTTAAATAATTGTACTCTAGATCAACGACTATCATCGATTATCATCACCCATGAGGCAATATACCGCCAGTACTAACCTTTAATTTTCATTGTATCTTAATGAAAGAATTATCCATTCAAGTGAATTGATCCACTGATTAGTTACCACTGGATTAGAAGTCACACTATTATATTGTGATTCTATCATATGGAATGATCCTGTATAGGCATTTCATGCTTATTCTTTATTTCCTGAGTATGTTGTCCCAATATCGCCATGATCTGACCTACTCTAACATTGACTGTGCTGACTGGCTTAGTGGGGAAATCCCTACATTGTCCATGGGTATTGATTCCCATTCATCCATTATGCACCATCACTAAACAATTTCACAAACTTAATTATGTCATATTTCATAATTTCTAACCAGAAAACACTTAAGATAATCTGATAATTTATGTAAAATTAATCTCTTAATCGTAAACATTGTTAATATTTAATTTTACATCATTATTAATGGTTTTGAATGAAAATGTGAATTATCCTCAGAATATCCCCTGGTAGATTCAGACCAGGTGTGCAGTAATTATTGTTTTCATGTACCAGGATACCACAGGTCAATCCATAAACCCCTTGTCAGAGTTTTCACTCATAGGTACATTTGTTCCAAAACCACGTTGAAACGCACGGCCGATTGTCGCCTATCGACCGGTCAAAGTTCCGGTGCTCTGCTAATGTGTATAGAATCACTCGGGTCGAATCCTCGGCGATGGTACTTCGTAATAGTCGATTGTTTTTAGTTGATTGTATTTTGATTGGGGGTTTTTTTTGCAGAGATTAATTGAAATGTTTAATTAATGATGTTTAATTTAAAAAGTTGATAAAGATTGGGGTGAGTTCATCATTAGGTTAGTTAAGCTTGTGATATCCAAGAGCTTTGCTTTATATTTCATTTAAATTAACACCCATGTCACAAGATGATGTTGATTAGAATTCCTAAGTGTTAAGGCTTTAATCCAGGCCCTAAATTAACTTAGGGTTCTAATCCTGATCAAATATTGTTTATGGTAGTGTATTTATGGTTCCAATAATCCATGGAAACCACACGTTAAACAAATCAAGTCATTAATCCATGACATGCTAAGTCCAACATACACAATGTTAATTCAACGAATACTCATCGAGCAAAAGCTCTCAATCGCTTAACATACCTAAATTAAAACTCACCCCAATGAGAATTTTACTCAGCCATTATGATTTTTATTAATCTGGTAATATATGTTTATGGTGATGAATTATAAAGAGAAGAAAAAGAAAGGGACAAGATAAGAGTAGTGTGTCGAACACACACACGAAATATTTTGAGAATCAAAAATGGAATTTCGATTGAATGAGGAACAAGATAAGGTACTGTAATTTAAAATGATTCAAACTATTTTAAGACCATGAATATTATACTACATAAGGTGGACGAGAATAAGAGATATTGAAGAAGAAACTTTCATTAAAACAGAATTACAAAATAAAGGACTTACAAAATTACAAAAATGAAGAACACAAAAGTAAGTGAAAACAAAGAGAGGAGGAAAGGTCTCTCAAGTAAAAACATTAGTATGGAAGGTCCTCCCAAGCCTTTGGAAAAGCTTTGGTCATGCCAATATTATCTCCTCTCTTCTTAAATGCCAACCCCTCTCAAGGAGAGAAGGAGAGAGTATTTATAGCCCAAGGAGTGGACTGTTTGCATTCCCAATCTGTCCCTCCACTTGCATCGCCAATTTCGCAATTCAGACAGCTGAATCATCAAATATCTCCTTCTTCAAAGTTGTAGACAATAATGTTTTCCGACTACTATAAACATTTGGAGTCATTTGGACGTAAGAATAAAACGTTATGGCCGGTTGAATAAACAAACTTAAACTGTCCATTTCAATCCAGTCTTTTTGAAGTCCATAATGTGAAAGGGTTTTTGAATATTAAGATGCCTTCAAATCCGAATGGTTTCTTCAACAAAGTCGGCCGTCTACATCTCCTCTTTCACACTACAAAATCTCAGCTCGCTTGGATGATTACATCAGGAGATATGTCATGCATACTATACTGATTTTCATTCTCGGCCAGAATGGTGGGCTGGACTTCAAAGATTTATTTGGGCCCATTGTACTTGGATTTGGGCCATGAAATTTTTATCCAAGATGAAATGTAGTGTCCCCCGAATTATGGTAGAGAGTTAAGGTCTTTGGACTTCTTTATTGAGCCCAGTAAATAAATCTTCAAGGCTGGTCCAGTTTGTTCACAGATTCTTTGGTCTTGTTTGTGAGGACCATATGACCCTTCAAATTGCAGAATTGGATCATGGTGCCTTCTAATGAAATGTTGTATATTGAAAGTAGAATCCTAAAAAACAAGAACCACACAATTTGGATCAGTATAGTGATTTTTATAATTAAAACATTAAACTGACTCAATTTGACTACTTCTAAAAATGCTCAAATATTATACTTAATATTAAAACATTAATATTTCACACAAATTATGCACATTTCATATAAAATAAGTAAAGGGGGAATATAATAAGTCATGAAAATATTAATAACATCAACTCCCCCACACTTAGATTTGCGCGTGTCCTCATGTGCAATAAATATAAAAACATGACAAAATCATTTTCACTCACCAACAAATATTAAAATTTTGTTTTTTCCAATCAGGGGAGGTTTAGACTATTTCACTCATCCATATTGAATTCCATCACAAAGTTGGTTCACAATAATGCATCAGAAACAATTCATTTTTTCATGTTCAAGGTTTGAATTGGAAAATGTAGGCACTCCAAACTTACTCCTCTCAAGATGATAAAAATGTATTTTAGGAGGTTCACACATTCACCAACAAAAAGTGAAAATCAAGAATTTGTAAGAGCTCTCATATTCCATTCCCAAATATAATGTGTACAATAATCAAGAGGTCTTTTAAGGGGTTTTTTAGTGGCTATGGGACGGTAGGTATATAATGTCCAAAGGAAAAGAGGGGTTAAAAACACCAACATGGAAAAATCAATGCACATTTTTTTTGAAATTTGATTTGAAAGGAAATAGAAACACATATTTACAAGGGCATGAATGTGTGATGAATGAAAAGTGAGGGAGATAGAAAATGGAATAGGGTGAGATGATGGAATATGTACAACATGGAAGACTTCCAATAATGACACAATACAAGATGATTCAAGTGTTCTTTTTTTTCTCTTTTTGCTCTTTTTTTCGAAAGTTATGCTTGAAACAAGTCTCACAGTCATCTCCCAACCCATGCTTGATCTCCTCATGGAACTAATTTTAGTAGTTATAACACGATCAAAGGTTGATGATGAATGATTTTTGACCCACCCAAGACACAACCCATTCCTTTTTTTCATTTTTTTTAATATAATTTTTTTCATTTTTTTTGAACACTTTTCAATGACTTTTGTACAAATGAAAATTACACATATACACCCCAAAGCTCACAGAATTACAACCTATCCCCCACACTTGAATGGATGCTTGACCTCAAGCATATGATTACACATTGGAAATCAATGAAAGTACGCCCAAAAATGAAGTCCATTCCCCCCACCCTTAAATTTCAATAAATTGTACAATGAAAATCCATGAAGATGTTGGGTGGGAAAAGGTATTAGGCTTGTAATGTGGCTATAAAAAGAAAGGTTTTCATAGGCTCAAAGGGGCTTTCAAAAGTAGGATCAATGTAAGGGTAATGGGAGGCTATTTGGCTATTCTGATTCTCATGTGGCTTAGAAAATGCCTCTATCATATTAATGCACACAAAAGATGGAAATTCAGCTCGAAGGTCCACAAAATCAAGACTCACAATCAGTGGTGAAGACACACAATGAAAAAGATGGCCATAGATGACCTTGGCATGAAGGCTAATGTTATTCCTCACGGTAGGGGAGAATCTTTTTCCACCAAAAATTGTTCATTCAAAATGTTTGTTATTGACCCAAAAAATTTTACCCAAGTTTGAGATAAAAATTCAATATATTTGAGTTTAAAAGAAGCCTTTTGACTCCCCAAAAATGGTTGGACAGAATTTCAATATTGGATGATGAGTAATTATGACACCCCTTTTTTTAATTTTCATTTTTTTAATTAATTTTTTTTTAATTTTTTTTATTTTTAATGACACATCCACACAAAAGATAAAATAGAAAAAAGGATGTGGAAGAATGTTGTAAAAAAAATGAGAGGGAGATAGGAAGAAGAAGAAATAGAGAGAAGAAGAGAGGGAAGAGAGATTGAGGAGAGAGAGAGTTAAAGGGAAAGAGGTGCCCCTGGTTTGGATTTGGCGGGTCTCCATCCAGTGCTGGTTCTATTGAAGTGGATGGGGTTTCGATGGAAGTCGACGTGGTTCCTGGATTGTGAGACCTCTCATGGTGATGCTTTAACCGATGTCCGTTAACTGTGAATGTTCTTTTTGAAGAAGGGTCTTCGACTTGCACTGCACCAAATGGGTAAACATTAGTAATAATAAAAGGTCCATCCCAACGAGAATTCAACTTACCTGGGTGAAGTCGAAATCGAGAATTGAAGAGCATTACCTTTTCACCTTCATGAAATACCTTTCGAAGAATGTGCTTGTCATGGAGTGACTTTGCCTTTTCATTGTAGATAATGGAGTTCTCATACGAATCGAGTCGAAGCTCCTCCAATTCAGTCAACTGCAACAATCTTTCTTCACCAGATTTTTCACAATCAAAATTACTAGTTTTGACAGCCCAAAATGACTTATGTTGGATTTCAACTGGTAAATGACAGGCTTTACCAAAAACTAGCCTAAATGGAGACATCCCAATGGGTGTCTTATAGGCTGTTCGATAGGCCCAAAGTGCTTCACGAAGTCTATCGGGCCAGTCTTTTCTTGTGGGGTTAACAATTCTTTCAAGCACTCTTTTCACTTCTCTGTTAGAAAGTTCAGCCATTCCATTTGTTTGAGGGTGATATGCAGTGGATGTTTTATGTACAACCCCATTCTTTTTCAACAGTGACTCCATGGTTCTATTACATAAATGAGTTCCTAAGTCACTTATCAAAGCACGTGGTGTTCCGAATCGATGGAAGATATGGGTTTTGAGGAACTCACTCACAGTTTGAGCATCATCCTTCCTGGTGGGTTTGGCCTTGACCCACCTAGAAACATAGTCAACATCAAGGAGAATGTAGGATAATCCATTGGAAGGGGGAAAAGGTCCCATGAAATCGATGCCCCAAACATCGAAAAGCTCACAGAAGATTAATGGATTTTGAGGCATTTCGTTTCTTTTGGAAATTGTGCCAAACTTTTGGCAAGTGGGACATGATTGACAGAACTCGTGTGAGTCCTTGAAGAGTGAAGGCCAAAAGAATCCAGAATCTAGGACCTTTCGAGAAGTCCTTTGTGGTCCAAAGTGGCCACCTCCAGGCATTGAGTGGCAGAATTCCAAGATGGAGGATTGTTCAGTTTCATCAACACATCTCCTAATTACCATGTCATCCCCAGTTTTCCAAAGTTTATTATCTTCCCAAAAATAATGCTTTGAATCACTTTTCATCTTTTCTTTTTGTTCTTTTGAAAAATATTCAGGGAAAACACCGGAAACCAAGTAATTGACAATTGGGGCATACCATGGTAACTTTGGAGTGAGAGAGGAGAGGTGTTCAGTTGGAAATTCAGGATCAATTATTTCAGAATGAGAAGAATTAGAAATTCTACTCAGGTGGTCAGCCACAGTGTTTTCTTTTCCAGGTTTATCTTTTATCACAAGGTCAAACTCTTGGAGCATTAAAATCCATCTTATTAGCCTTGGTTTGGAATCACTTTTCTTAAGTAAGAACTTTAATGCTGAGTGGTCCGTGAAGATGATGATTTTGGCACCTAAGAGATAGGGCCGGAATTTATCCAAGGCAAAAACCACAGCTAAAAGTTCTTTTTCAGTCACAGTGTAGTGTGATTGAGTTTCATCCAATGTTTTTGAGGCATAAAAGATTACATGAGGAATGTTTTCTCTTCTTTGACTAAGAACAGCCGCAATGGCCCTATCAGAAGCATCACACATCAATTCAAATGGTAAGGACCAATCTGGGGGTTGGATTATTCGAGCAGATGTGAGAGCAGATTTGAGTTCAATGAAGGCTCTCTTGAAAGCCTCATAAAAATTGAATGTGACATCATTTTGAAGTAAACGAGTGAGTGGGAGGGAAATATTGCTGAAGTTCTGAATGAATCGCCGATAGAAACCGGCATGACCGAGGAAGGACCGAATGTCTCGAACTGATTTGGGTTCAGGAAGTGATTGGATCACCTCAATTTTGGCTGGATCAACTTGGATACCATTTTGAGAAATTATGTGCCCTATAACAATCCCATTTGAAACCATGAAGTGACATTTTTCAAAATTCAGCACAAGGTTGCACTTGACACACTTTTGAAGGAACAAAGAGAGTGAATATAAGCAAGATTCAAATGACTCTCCATAAATGGTAAAGTCATCCATGAAGACCTCCATGAAATTCTCAATTAATTCAGAAAAGATACTCATCATACACCGCTGGAATGTTGCAGGAGCATTACAAAGGCCAAAAGGCATTCGCCTATAGGCATAGGTTCCAAAGGGGCAAGTGAATGTGGTCTTTTCTTGGTCTTGAGGTGCGATTGGAATTTGGAAGTAGCCGGTGTAACCATCAAGAAAGCAATAGTGTGACTTTCCGGCCAATCTCTCAAGCATTTGGTCAAGGAAAGGAAGTGGGTAGTGATCTTTTCGTGTTTCAGCATTCAATTTGCGATAATCGATGCACACACGCCATTTGTTTTTCACTCGAGTTGTGACCACTTCTCCATGTTCATTTGTGAAAACTGTTATCCCTCCCTTCTTAGGAACGACTTGAATTGGACTAACCCATTCACTATCAGAAATTGGGTAGATAATACCAGCTTGAAGAAGCTTGGTAATCTCTTCCCTAACTACCTCAAGTATGAGTGGATTGAGTCTCCTTTGAGGTTGCCTAATTGGATTGGATGATTCCTCTAGATGGATGTGATGCATGCAAAGGGCAGGGTTGATTCCTGGAATATCCTCTAGGGTCCAACCTAAGGCATTTTTATTTTCCTCTAACACTTGAACAAGTTGGGACTCCTCAGTTTCAAAAAGTGAAGCAGAGATAATGACAGGGTAGGAGGGATCATGGAAAAGGAATGCATACTTGAGGTGTGAAGGAAGTGTTTTTAGATCAGTTTCAGCCTTGATTTGAGAGCTAGATAAGTTAGGATCAGGAGAAGGGATTCCAGATGGGTTTGGATCATTTTCCTCAACACTGTCCAAGGTGGAGCAGTAGATATCAGAGTTGATGTGGGATTTAAGAGAGTTTTCAAGTTCCTCTAGATTGATGGAGTCTATGAATGAGAGGTCCACATCAACTTCACCATTTATGACTTTGTTAATCATGGTGCAGATTTCACAAGATCCTTTATCATTAGAACATGAAGAACATGGTGGATTGGGGTTCGATTGAATCTTAGAAGTGTCCTCAAAAGCATGGATTGAGAATGCAGAGTGATCCTCAGATGGGTATCGCATGGCTTGGAAAATGTTGAACTTGACCAGTTGGTCACCGAATTCCATGGATAAGATGCCTGAATGGACATCAATCTTGGTTCTCGCAGTCATGAGGAATGGTCTTCCTAGAATTAGGGGAGATCGAGAAGAGGTTGTCTCACCTTCCATGTCAAGGACATAGAAATCAGCTGGGAAGATAAGATTATTGACCCGAACAAGAACATCCTCAATTATCCCCTCAGGACTGGTAGTGCTTCGATTGGCTAATTGAATGACAACACCCGTTGGGTGCAAGGGACCTAGACCAAGGTTGGAGAAAATGGATTTGGGCATGACATTTATTGAGGCTCCAAGGTCTATGAGTGCATCATCAAAGTTGGAACTCCCTATTTGACATGGAACCGTGAAGGTCCATGGATCTTTGCACTTCATGGGAATGGACTGTTGGGTTGAAACATTTTCAATGTTCCTAAGTTGCCTCTTATGGGTGCACAATTCCTTAAGAAACATGGCATACTTAGGGATTTGTTTGATGGCATCTAAGAGGGGGATTTTCACTTCAACATGTCTAAACATGTCAAGCATTTCAGGATCAGGTTCAAAGGACTTCTTAGGCTTGGAGATGGCTTGAGGAAAAGGAATTAGGTTCCTTAGAGGAATGGAAGGAGGTGAAGGAGTGGATTCAAGTTCCTTTCCAGCTTTTTGTTCTTTTCATTTTCTAGATCAACATCGAAAGGGGAGGTAGAGCAATCAGCATGGGGCGTAGCAATTTGCTTTCCCGATCTAAGTGAAATTGCACTTACATTACCCTTAGGGTTGGGTAATGGTTGAGCTGGGAGTTGGGATGAATTGTATGGTTGTTGCTGGCTAAGGTGGGATGCAAGTTGACCTATTTGGCTTTCAATGTTCCTGAGGGTAGAACGGGTGAAGGAAGCAAGATCCTCTACAGCACTTTCCCATGGTTGTTTAGAAGAAGAGGCTTGTCCCAAATTGGGTTGGCCTTGATTTTGGTTCTTGGGAAAGCGATTGTATTGGGTGGGGAATTGGGAAGGCTCGTTAGGATAGTGGAATCCCGGAGGAGGATTGTTCCTTTGGGGTTGAGGAACAAAAGGATAAGGTTGATGGATGTTACCACCACTTTGACCATATTGGAACTGGTTTGGATTTTGATGAGGGAACTGTGGAGGATGAGAAATGGGATTACCATACCTCAGAGGTGGGTTAAAGGTAGAAGAGAAGGGCTCAGAGTGGGGATGGTTGAAGTTTCTAACAAACTGACCTGATTGTTGAGGGTTGAAGTTTCGCTGAGCATATGCCGCATTGTGCTCCATTGGACTAGATGAATCAGATGGATCATCTTGAAGTTGTGGACATGTGTCAGTCGGATGAGATGGAGAGTTGCAGATTCCACAATTCTTGATAGGTCCAGGGAATAGTGACTGTGGAGAAGATGAGGTTGGGGATTTGGTAGCCACCGCTAGTTGACGCACAAGACCTGTAAGTTCACTCATCCACTCAGTCATCTTGTTGGGCTCTATGGATTGATTATCTTGGGCTTGTTTCACTTGATCATGTGCTCGAGTATTGAATTGTTGCGTGTTTGCAGCCATGTTGCTTATGAGTTCTCGTGCAGCTGCAGGAGTTTTGTCAACAAGAGCACCGCCACTTGCGTCATCAATGAGAGTTCGCTCCATAGCCAATAACCCCTCATAGAAGTATTGGATCAGGAGTTGGTCAGGGATTTTATGGTTTGGACAAGTTGCCACAATCTTTTTGAACCTCTCCCAATACTCATGGAGTGATTCATTAGGGAATTGACGGATGCCGCTTATTTCCTTTCGGATAGAAGCTGTTCGAGAAGCAGGAAAGAATTTCTCTAGGAAAAGTCTCTTCATGTCAACCCATGAGTTTATGGAACCAGGTGGGAGGTAGTAGAGACAAGACTTGGAAGAATCCACTAGGGAAAAGGGGAAAGCTCTAAGCTTGATGTGTTCTTCAGAAACCCCTTGAGGCTTCATGGTAGAGCATACTACTTGGAACTCTTTAAGGTGGAGATGTGGATCCTCACCTGCTAGCCCGTGAAAATGAGGGAGAAGATGAATCAAATCCGATTTGAGTTCGAAGTCAGCTTCAATGTTTGGATATTGAATACCAAGAGGTTGGTAATTCATATCAGGGGCAGCAAGTTCTTTCAAAGTTTGTTCCCTAGGATTGGCCATATCTATTTCAATTAGTAGGGCAATGATTGGTTATTGGGTGATTTGGTTATCCCTAATGGTCCTCCTATTTCGACGAAGAGTTCTATCAATTTCAGGGTCAAACAAATCTGAGGTATTGTTTGGAATGCTACGGGGCATTCAGATAGATTTTGAAAGAAAGAGTAAGACGGGTTTTTCTTTGTATTTTTTCAGTTTATGATTTTTATGAGAAGACGGGTTTTTCTTTGTGTTTTTTTTTCAATTTTTTTTAAAATTTGTTTTTTTTTTGTGTTTTCTTGACAATAACCAGAAACTAATGACTACTTAAAGCACCATCCCCGGCAACGGCGCCCTTTGAAACGCACGGCCGATTGTCGCCTATCAACCGGTCAAAGTTCCGGTGCTCTGCTAATGTGTATAGCATCACTCGGGTCGAAACCTCGGCGATGGTACCTCGTAATAGTTGATTGTTTTTAGTTGATTGTATTTTGATTTGGGGGGTTTGTTTGCAGAGCTTAATTGAAATGTTTAATGAATTATTTTTAATTTAACAAGTTGATAAAGATTGGGGTGAGTTCATCATTAGGTTAGTTAAGCTTGTGATATCCTAGAGCTTTTCTTTATATTGCATTTAAATTAACACCCATGTCACAAGATGATGTTGATTAGAATTCCTAAGTGTTAAGGCTTTAATCCAGGCCTTAAATTAACTTGGGGTTCTAATAATGATCAAATATTGTTTATGGTAGTGTATTTATGGTTCCAATAATCCATGGAAACCACACGTTAAACAAATCAAGTCATTAATCCATCACATGCTAAGTCCAACATACACAATGTTAATTCAACGAATACTCATCGAGCAAAAGCTCTCAATCGCTTAACATACCTAAATTAAAACTCACCCCAATGAGAATTTTACTCATCAATTATGATGTTTATTAATCTGGTAATATATGTTTATGGTGATGAATTATAAAGAGAAGAAAAAGAAAGGGACAAGATAAGAGTAGTGTGTCGAACACACACACGAAATATTTTGAGAATCAAAAATGGAATTTCGATTGAATGTGGAAGAAAGATAAGGTACTGTAATTTAAAATTATTCAAACTATTTTAAGACCATGAATATTATACTACATAATGTGGATGAGAATAAGAGATATTGAAGAAGAAACTTTCATTAAAACAGAATTACAAAATAAAGGACTTACAAAATTACAAAAATGAAGAACACAAAAGTAAGTGAAAACAAAGAGAGGAGGAAAGGTCTATCAAGTGAAAACTTGAGTATGGAAGGTCCTCCCAAGATTTTGGCAAAGCTTTGGTCGTGCCAATATTATCTCCTCTCTTCTGAAATGCCAACCCCTCTCAAGGAGAGAAGGAGAGAGTATTTATAGCCCAAGGAGTGGACTGTTTGTATTCCCAATCTGTCCCTCCACTTGCATCACCAATTTGGAAATTCAGAAAGCCGAATCTTCAAATATCTCCTTCTTCAACGTTGTATACAATAATGTTGGCCGACTACTCTCAAAATTTGGATTCATTTGGACGTAAGAATAAAACGTTATGGCCGGTTGAATAAACAAACTTAAACTGTCCATTTCAATCCAGTGTTTTTGAAGTCCATAATGTGAAAAGGTTTTTTAATATTAAGATGCCTTCAAATCCGAATGGTTTCTTCAACAAAGTCGGCCGCCTACATCTCCTCTTTCTCACTGAAAAATCTCAGCTCTCTTGGCTTATTACATCAGGAGATATGTCATGCATACTATACTGATTTTCATTCTCGGCCAGAATGGTGGTCTGGACTTCAAAGATTTATTTGGGCCCCTTGTACTTGGATTTGGGCCATGAAATTTTTATCCAAGATGACATGTAGTGTCCCCCGAATTATGGTGGAGAGTTATGGTTTTTGGACTTCTGTATTGAGCCCAGTAAATAAATCTTCAAGGCTGGTCCAGTTTGTTCACAGATTCTTTGGTCTTGTTTGTGAGGACCATATGACCCTTCAAATGGCAGAATTGGATCATGGTGCCTTCTAATGAAATGTTTTATATTGAAAGTAGAATCCTAAAAAACAAGAACCACACAATGCGGATCAGTATAGTGATAGTTATAATTAAAACATTAAACTGACTCAATTTGACTACTTCTAAAAATTCTCAAATATTATACTTAATATTAAAACATTAATATTTCACACAAATTATGCACATTTCATATAAAATAAGTAAAGGGGGAATATAATAAGTCATGAAAATATTAATAACATCACACGTCCACTTGTAGTATCCCAATAAGGATGTATTTACTACAAATATCCACATTATCTATTCCTTAAAAAAATACCAAGTCATTCTTATATTATTATCCTAAAATTCTTTATTAGGGTTTTCCCCTAATATATGTTTTCTAAATCCAGTTTCCATGTTTTCTATAAAACTTTCTCTGATACCAACTGTAACACCCGAACCCTAGAAGCCCGGAGAAGGTGCATTACTTATTAGCATGATTAAAAGGGATGAAATCCTAAAATAATGTTCATTTAAGTAGTATTGGAGAAACTAGATTTATACATGAAACTCATATTACACAGAGAATGTTAATAAAATACAATAAATGACAAAAAATAGTAAACTCTATCCATGAAAACTCGATAAATGATATCTTATTCAGAACATGTTAAAGGTAAAGAAATGAACAGGGTGAGCTCAAATTCTTAGTAAGGGTTAAAAATATTGGAAGAATGAATCAACAATAATTGACTCATCATCAAATTGGCATAGTCAATATGGAATAGTGAATAAATGAAAAACATGTGCCATTAATAAACTGAGAATTAAACTGCATACATAGATTTTTTCATAGTTAAAACTTCATGGATAGGGATAACTAAAAATTAATAAATATATATTCCTATTAGTTGAAAATCATTTATATAGAAGGTGATACCACTATACCATCAAAATAGTTTATTTATATGCATAGAAACACGTCTGATTATTTGAAACAAACTCGAAGGGTTTATCGCCAACTGATTTGTCTCATGAGACATGCCGATGCATCAAGGGGATATAGCGGGCCCCACCCATCACTAAAAGTCCAAATATTTATTTATATATATATTTAATAAAATTAAAATATAACTTCTCAATATCTATATAGATTAGAGGATACAGACTCATCAATAGTTCCATAGTTAAAACAACATTCCAAAAAAACAACATATATAAAAGGGTATATGGATTAAGACAATAATAATATCCATGAACCCAAAATATAGATATATAATATATTAAAAAATTTAAATGAAAAATGATATCAAATGGGTTGTGGATACACCACATAGAAAATATTAGGTCCACAATACCAAGTAAATGACAATGAAATGGAAATTGAGACAAAGTCCCTTACCACATTATAATCAATAGAGTAATATGACCAAAAACTAATAACCACAAAATGAATCACAAAATACCATAAATATAAATATAATCATGATAATATATATCAAATTTCAGAACACAATACACCACATGAAAAAATTAAGGGGTGAACATGGAAATCTCACATAATTAAAAGTGCGATAAGAAACCCTTTCCCTTATGCCAGAATGTATTATTCTATTAATCTTAATGACCTTAATAATAAAATATATATTAAATAAATAATAATTAAAAGACCTCCTATATGTGAAATGGATTTATTATAACCTTATTAGGTTAATTCGTGGCCTATTTGATGGGTTTAAGAGGTTTAACTTTATTTTTTTCGAAGCATTTTCTTCCTTGGTTTTCATTATCGGTTTACTTGTATTCATTAATAGATGTGTGTTGGAAATTTAGTCAAACATCAAGAATTGTTAATATATATTATTAGTGAAATTACATAGATACAAATGATATTATAATTATTTTGGGTTACAAACCATGA
This sequence comes from Viscum album, assembly GCA_963277665.1. Lineage (NCBI taxonomy): Eukaryota > Viridiplantae > Streptophyta > Magnoliopsida > Santalales > Viscaceae > Viscum > Viscum album. Next base: position 799,087,034 of record OY728139.1, read on the forward strand.
GGATGACTTTTTTGATTGAAGATAATGACATACGCTTGGATTAACTTGACAGTTTTGTGCATAATGAAATTGTTTCGTATCATTATTTTATATTACGAGTTTTTAAGGAATACAGAACATTACATAATATTAAATAAATATATTATGATATATTTCAACCATAAAAAGGGTTCCGTGACAATAATTAAATATGTTAACAAAAATTGAGAACCTGACTTCCTTGAATGTGATAAATTAATACATCTCGAATGATGTTTTCATTTTTAGTATAAGAGGAGGAGGGAAAGGAGATGATGATGAAGTATTGAACTAGATTAATTAAATTCCAGTTAATTTATGGTACTAGAATTTTGATTTCATTTGGATTAGGGAAGATGAGTAAATAAAAAGAAAATAAAGGATCTCAAAATAAAATAAATGTTGAGAAATCCCTCACGAAAATTCAGCAGCCTAACGACGTCACTTAAAAATTATTAAAATATTTTGATGAGATGGAAGGGGTATCTAATAATTATTACATAATATGGATAGAAAGAGGGATATATAATGACATATCCTAACATAATACAGTTGAAAATAAAAGTAAATAACATAAAATCAAGGATTTAAGAGATGAAGGGTGGTAGATTCCCTTACCCTATAGAGTACCTCCCAAAATATGAAGGTTGGGACCTTGGGTGATTGAGGACAAATTGGTAGGACTCCTAGGGAGGTAAAAACACTAGATATTAGATTATTATGAGTTTGTAATGAAAGAAAACGAAGTAATGAGTGGGTATTTATTCTAAATGAGAGGGAGTTTTTTATTAATTTCAAGTGACGCCTCATTAGTGATTTCTGAAAAACCATGGCTTTGACAATGGTATTTTCCCATGGTATAATCCACATGAGAAACATCATTTCATATGTTATGATACAAAAGTCATCTAGAATTTTATATTAATTGTTAAGTCATTTTGATGTCATTAAACATACTGAAAACACAAAACTGTATTTTTACTATTCACAATAAATTCAAGTATTTTAGAAAATCCAAAAAAAATCAACCTACTTAATTTTCAGTCTGAATAATTCAAAAAAATCCATTTTTTGAAAATAATTTTGTAAATATTATTAAATTAATTTTTTAATAAAATAATAATAATTTCAAAATTAACAATTCTAAATCTATTACTAGTTTTTTAAACAAATTGAAAATTTAATCAACATCTCATTACCTTATAACCGTAAGAAAATTAAATAATATTATAATTTACTATTCATAAAGGTAATATTACTATTTATAATAGTATTTTACTATTCATCTGAAAAAATAAGTTGGTTCTATTAGACTCTAAATAACTTATTGATCGCAACTGTAGATGACTGTTTTTTGAAATTCAAAACACAGATGTCGAAAATTTAAGTTTAATGGCTATCTTATGAATTTTTCCTATAAATAACCAAGATTTTTTTAGAGAATCAGTGCTTCATGAAATATTGGCTATCGAATGAACAGAAATTATTTAAGATAAACATACCATAAAATATTTTGTTTATTATAAATCTTGTGATTATAAAGGAAAAAATAAAGATTCTAAATAATGCAATGGATGGGAATATTGTCCTTCCTATGTTATTAATAATATATGAATGATTTAAATGTAGACAGTATGAGAATTATGAAAATTTATCCCCTTTGGCAATTCTTTTGAAGAAAATATTCGAGGTGGTATGTGTAATGGTCATATAACCAATTATGAAGAGACTTCAAATGACATTTGAAAGGAAAAAAGTGTCAATGAATAAGATAGTCAGGCTTAGTTAATTTTTTGAGAAGAGAGTCAGATAAATAAAGTATTTATGTATTAGAATTCAAATATTGTGTTATAAAAAACATGAAATATATATAGATTGTTTAGTATAAGTTTTTTTAATGATTTAAAAGGATATTTTGAATGATGATGATGGACTGGAAAAGTGATTCAATGTAAGAATGATATTTTGATTAAAACAATGTAACCATTAATGTGTCACTCATGTTGAATAAATTTTGTATATCTTGAATAAAGACATGATAGACATGGATAAAGTAAATTACATTATATTGATGTGCCCAGAACTGATAATGGATTAATTGAAAAATCATTTTATGTAATCATTGATTAAGTTTGAAATAATTTTAAATTTTAGGATTATATTCAATAATAGATGTTCTATATAAGGAATAAACAAGAATATATGCTTTCAATATGGTTTTATGTTAATAAAAGTTATTACCATATTTCAAGAGAATACATGATGAAGGTGTTCACATATTTCATATGTGAAAATCAATAGATACTTTTTGATGTATGGGTTTTCAGTGTTAAGCTAATTCTAAAAAATTTAGTGACTGTTTCTCTAATGATTATTATTTTCATCTCTTAGAAGGGAGAAAAGGTTAAATTTTTATGGAAAGATTTATGTTGAAATTTGAATGAGGTTTTATATATTAATTTTTAATAATATAAAGATTTATGTATATTTAATAACTTGTACTAACCATTCTGTTGTGATGATAAATAAAGATAGGCGTAATGATGTGTCATTCTTATGGATCTTATGATCCATCAGTTCTTTAGATACCACAAATTCCAAAAAAAAATCTTAGAGTAAGAGATGAGCTGAAAATTGATAAAGGAACAAATGATTTATGAGATTGTTATTATTAAATGTAATGAAATTAATTAATTATATTTTCTTATGAAAATTCATTAACTTTAGTAAAAGGGTTTTCATATAAAGTTTTTTCATATTATCATCTTTTTTGTTGATATCAATGGCCTTTTTTAAACAGCTTTGATTTTTGAATTTATGATCATTGAATTTCTACTAAACATGACTTCAATCACTCTCCAGACGTATTTAGGTGTTATTTTTCCCTTTTATATCCACGTTTTCACATTAATGATGTTTTCCTACTAAAACAATATAAGTGTTAATCTAAAATCCCTTGGTACTTACAATTATTTCTTGTTAAGAATATATTTTATTAACCATTATTATGATGTGAGTTTTCATGAATAGAACATTCAAGTATTAAACTTTTGATGACCCAGGTGTATTTTAAGATAAAATTTATTTTAATGGGGATAGAATGTAACACCATGTGTTTTTATGAATTTTTTTTAAGAAATTAAAATTATTTGATTTTATTTGTTTCATGTTATACACTGTTAAGATTTATATATGCGTGACCACAAGTCAATATTTCACTATGTGAGACACTAATTTTATCTTCAGGTACATGTAACCCTACTTTTTTTCTTGTGTTATATACAATACCTAGCTTAGATTGTTTTACATGAAACACTAACTTTAAACAAAGTGTGATGTATTATTAAAATATTATAACAGTTATCACCTAACCGTTGGAATGGTGTGAATGAAAATGGTTCACTAAATTTTAAAAATATTTTCTATTCATGTTTATAAATGTAATTCTTTTTTAAAAAAATTATTATAAATGAAAGTAAGAATTATTTGAAGATAAGTAAATGACTTTTCTAGAAAAATATTTTTCTATGCACAAACATATTTTATCTCAATAAATTAAACAGATAAGTTTTTATGCATTATTAAAAGGAAATTTATATATTATATATTCAATCATTTATTTCAAAATTATCTTATAAGTTTTATAGACAAATGATAAGAATAAATCCAGATTTACTCAAAAAAAGTTGTCTTTTTCTAAAAGGCAGTTTTACAGTTTTTAATGTAACACTTATTTTAAAACTAATTTTGTCTCTTATAAATTATATTTTATGAATATTATTATTTTTTTCAATTGTAATTTCAAGATTATGTTATGGTGAATTGATTTGATTTTTCTAAAAAGATACATTTTTTGATGAATATTGAAAATAATGAATTTTATTGAAAACTATTTTTTTCAAATGATTTATTTAGTTAAGTAATATTTTAAATTGGTTTTATGTATATTTATATAACTTATAAATATTTTAATAAAATTTATATTATATGAAGATATTTAACATTGAAATTGGATATTAAAACTTTGTAAACTTCTCAACTTTTTGTAATAAAATCCGCTTTCTCGACACGTCTATGAGATTGGTTTTAAATTTATTTTATCTAATTATGTGAATAAATTTTAAAAATGGATAAAATATTTGAAATCATCGTAATTAATAATTTATAATAATTCCAACTAATATTTTAAACAAAATAATTAATGAAAATAGTCAAAATTAATCAAGATGATTAAGAGAAAAATGGGTTACCATGTGGGAAAATAGAAAACATAAGGGTAAAATTAACTATAACCTTGTCCAAAATCCAATTTATGAACATATTTAGGCCTTAACCACTAATATATCTAATTTTGTTAACTATTTAAACATTGTTAAGGTAAAAATGTGGTTACCCCTTTCTTCTTTTCAAAAATTCCAAGTGCGTCCTCTCCCGCACTTATAAAAGTCCACCAACTCTCTATATCTCATAACACCGTAAAAACAACTTATTTTAGACAATATGTAAAATAATAACTTCTAAACTTCCCTTATATCTTCATATAATCCATATTTGTTTCATAAGTTCATCTAAATAAATCCTTTGGTACAATCCAAAATGAGATACCTGAAGAAGATCTAACGTTCATCAATAAACGTTTTTATTTTATTTCATTATCAACACCTTAAATAATTTTTATATGTTTTTTATATAATTAAATTATTATAATAAATATACTGATATTTTATTATTCTAATTATAATAATAACAACCACAGACACTTCCATCAAATGGTCTGAAAAATTATCACTCATGTGTACAACAGACTACCACCTTACAAACCAATGTCATTCATTCTTTCATTACCGCATTTCAAGGTTGGGAAAAATTATGGAAATACTATTTATATATGATAAAAAATATATTTATTATTTATTTATTCATTTGTAAATATTATATAACATCTATGATCTTTCTTTCAGATTTTTTGGAATACGATAACGTCATTGATGTGTACGAAAGATTACCACCTCACAAAGGGATGTGATTCTTTCATGATTAACATATATTGTATTAATTATGGTCTTGAAATAAGTATGTGATATATATGAAAAAATAATAATTTAATGATTATATATAAAAATCATTTACTTTTCATTACTTTAAAACAACAATAAAATGGAAACAATGTTCATGTGTACATACGTCCAACCATCTCCATGAACGAAGTATTTCATTTCTTATCACTAAATTTTATGTATTACTCTAAATAAATATATAATAAATATACATAATATTTCTATCAAGGTTATTGTTATGGATATTTTTAAATCATGATTATTGTAGTAGACCAAAAAATATATCATGTCAAAACATATATGAAAAATAATTTCGTTATTACTAGAAATAAAAAATTTACGTAGAATTATTAATAAAATGTAAATAAAAGGTAATAATAAAATCATATATGATACAATATTTATGAATATGGTTCTATAATTTAGTTATAAAATACATAAATTTGTTGTAAAGTAGGTTTTAATGTGTATTAATGGAGTCAAGATAAAAGGAAAGGGGATTTCTAGTTTCTCTTTTATCTCCATGAGACTTATGTGACAGTCACAATTCATTTCTTTTATGTGGTGTATATACTATGCTATGAAATTATATTTCAAGAAATTAATTTATTTAATTATAGTAGATGTTTCACTTGATGTTATTATTTCTTGTATATCATGATTGAACAGTTACATGAGTAGTGAGGCAATTTATCTTCACTTTTTTACTTCTTTGAGACACATGCTAGTTTGGTCACCTATTTCCTTCATGTAGTGTTTTTACAACCCATGAACGTATATTTTGATAATTCTAATTATATTTTTGTATTTAAATATATAATTGATTATATATCTTTTACGGGGTTATATGGTTCAAATATTACCAAATCGATAAAATATTGTTCTCTTAATTTTCCTTCTTTGAGATGTATGATATGATATATTCCTATATTATTTCATGAGGTGTATATAAATACCATTTAACATGTAATATCATTAATTTATCTATAATCATGATATTTTATATTCCATTTTATTTTATTAATTCATGGGGCTTATGATTCAATGTTACCAAAATCATAATGATTTATATTACAATATCATCATTTATCAGGATCGATTATGATTAAATATAATGATATACCTTTCAATATTTATTATTAATTTCCTTATCCTGTAGTTATTATTCAAATGTTCATGTAATGGTTCCATTTTTTTACACTTTTTTGATTACGATAAATTTGAAATTGTTTTATGAAAATCCGACTTTAGTTCTCTCTTCGGTTGAAAATATGTTTCATTCAAAAAATATATTTTTTTCTAAAAAAATTAATTTTTTTAAATGATATTTTACTCACATTTTAATGGAAAAGGATTTAAATTTTTTTCATAATTTATTATGTTTTAAAAGTAATTCTCAAAGTAGAAATAATATTTTACTCAATATATTTTTTAAATTACTTTCAAATGAATTATTTAAAAGTTTTTACTGATATTTTTAAATAAAAGGAATTTGAAGATGATTGGTGAAAGTGATTTTCATAGAAAGGATATTTTCCTTAGGAAATGTTCAATGTGATTTTTCATAATCTTTCTCCATATAAGATGAATCCCTTTGATATAGTTTGTTATTTCTCAATGATATAATCCAAGTACACCATTGTTATTCTTTCTTTGAATGTTTTATGTTTAAGATAACGTGTTATATATAAAACTTTTTTCCCTTCCAAAATTTATACCATTATAAAAAAAATTATGAACCCATTTCTCTTCCATAGATTATACCATCATTAAATTCTTATGAAACCCTCTTCCTTTACTGGGTTACTTTTTGATTAAAGGTTCACGATAACCATTTAATTTAATGGGTTATGATATGATAAGTGATTATGTTCTTGTGGTGCACATGTGTGATTTTTTTATGTGATGGGTATGACCTTTATCTCTCTCTAATGCATTGGTTAACGATTGATATCTCATGATTATATATGCTATGTGTGAACCTTATTACATATTCATGATGTCCTATGTGAACCTTATTAGGTGTTCACAATTTTATTCATAAACTTGTTTACAAGTTCATAATATTATGTGTGAACCTTATTAAATGTTCAGAATGTTATGTGTGAACCGGATTACATGTTCACAATGTCATGTATGAACTTGATTACATATTCATAGTGTTCTGCATAAAACTGATTACATTTTTCTAATTTTATGAATGGACTGATATTTCATGTTAATAATGTCATGTGTGGACCTAGTTGCACGTCCATATGTTTATATATTGTACTGATTTCATGTCTGTAACTTAATGAGGGTAAATGTTTCTATTTTTACATGTTCACAATTTTATAACATAACGTTTATGCCAAAAATATATGTTTTGTGACAATGTCATGATCTCATGACTTATGTTCTTGGATTATCATATGATGCATGTGGTATGAACTGCAAATATTTAATCTATTACTCATGATTATGAAATTTTATGTGTGGGGTATGGTTTTAAAATGTTTGGATCATCTTATGATTCCCTTTTATCCAGGTTATGCTTACATATCTCCTTTATTTTCCACTATTGAGAATATGAGCTCACCCTTTCTTAGGATTACTATCCTTAGGTTATGATGAAATATTCAATGTTAGAGTAATAAAAGAGAATATCGTTGTGGGATACATTGAATATCCATCACAGAGTGAGAAGATTGTGTTTCTAAGTTTCCAAATCCAATAAACTATTATGGTCCTTAGAAATTTGTTTTTGTAATTTATTGAATATTCAAAAAAAATGATCTCCAAAAAAATTATAAATATCAACTTTATCACCAATTACCATTTGAAAACCTTATTTATACAGGGTGTGGTTTTTATATTGATTCCATAAACATTATTCCTTGGATTTAGGTGATTTCTAATGGAAAAAAGAAAAAAACAAGATTTTTAGAGAGATTGGAGACCATCTCTCTCTAAGAATTGTGAAAATATAGGGTTTGAAAACCCCTCAATTCATCTTCCCCATGGCCGATCTGTTCCTTGCACATGGGAGATTTGACTCCCACCTTTTTTGGAGTCATGACCATGAGCGATGAGGAATTGCTGGTATAAACAATGACGAAAACCTGAATGATGAAACAACTCTCTTATGAACACTCCTCTACATCATGAAATTAATGATGTGGTCTTCAATTTAAATCCTGATAGTGCCCCTGGACTAGACTACTTTAATAATGGTTTCTTCCAACACTACTAGGATATTATTCAAGCTGATGTTTGAAAACTTTTCAAATCCTTTTTCACGAATGGTTTGCTTCCTCATGGGATAAATTCCCAATTCCGCTCTCTAATACCCAAAGTAGACAGTGCTAGTAAAATTAATTATTTTAGGCCCATTTTTCTCATCAACACTTTTTACAATATTATTACAAAAATAATCTCCAAAATTCTCTCGCTCATCACAGATAAAATTGTCTCCAAAAATCAATTTGGGTTTATCAAAGGTATATCCATCATAAATTTCATTTGTCTTTCTTCAGAGTGTTTTAACACTTTAAACAAATTTAACAGAGGAGGTAATATTTCCATTAATATTGACATTAAAAAATCTTTCGATATAATGGACTGGAGTTTTATCTTTAAGTTGATTCAATCTTTTGGCTTTAGTAATGCTTTCCTCACTACCCTTAGAACCTTATTCAACTCAGATTCCATTTCCATTATGATCAATGGATCCCCCAAAGGTTACTTTAAATGCACTAAAGGGGTAAGACAGGGGGTCCCCTCTTTTCCATCCTTTTATCCATTGTGGAGGATTATTTTAGTCATTTACTCACTAGCCTTGTTGATCAAAATATACTCAATCCCATTCATGTGTCTCACAATCTGAATGCTCCCACTCACCTTTTATATGGTAATGATATAATCCTTTTTCTTCAAGGTGATAAAAGAGAAATGTGAACCCTCAAAAAGGCTATTTATCCCTATGAGGTGATCTCTGGACAAGAGATTAGTTGGAAAAAATATTCTATCTTATTTGGGAAAAAGTTTCCTCCAAATAGAAAATGTAGCATTACAACTAAATTAGGTATGAAGGAAGGATATAATCATTTAAAATACCTAGGTGTCCCTATATTCTGGGGAATACGTAAAGCTCCATGTTTCTCTGAAATTTCCACTCAGGTCGTGAACCAACATTCTTCTTGGAAGTTAAAATATCTTTCTATGGCTGGTATAATTTGTCTTGTTAAATCTATTATTGTCTCATAATGGTCTACTCTATGATGGTCTATAAATGAACTATTGGTCTTATTAAAAAAAATAAACACCTCTATTAAAAATTTCATTTTCACAGGTAGCATGATAGAAAGGAAACTTATCACAGTACCTTGGTCAAACTATTGCAAACCCATTGATAATGGAGGCATTGGCATAAAAAATCACAAAAAATTTAATTAGGTGCTTCAAGCCAGAATCACCTGGGATTTCCTTCATAGCAATTCTAATTCAATTATTTTTCTTAAAAATAGATTTCATAAAAATATTTAAAAAGGTAAATCAATTTTTCTTTCCTCCTCTATATTGCCTTCTATAAAACATTTATTTTTCTCCATTATGAAGAATTCATAGTGGATTGTCTCTAGGGACTCTACCTTGAACATTTGGTTAGATAATTGGACTGAAACTCCCCTAATTTCCAGAACTTCTATTGAACAGAATCCTTAGAACACAAACATATCCATCAGAGATGTCATTTTCTCTCAAAATGACCATCTTCCTAAAAACATCAAGAATTTCATTGATACTTTTACGTTCTCCATCTATGAAGATCTCTTAGTCTGGGAACCCACTTAAAATGGCATTCTTAACTGAAAAAACATCTAAAAACACCTTTCTGGAAACTTTGAAAGTGATTTTGGGTGGACTAGGCACTTTGACAAAGCTTGGATAAAACCTTCAAGGTTTAACCTCATTTTGAGACTTACTCACTACAATATCCCAACTGATGATCGTCTTCAATTGCATGGTATTCAACTCTATTCTAAATGTTGTCTCTACAACCAACATAGAGAAGATTCCAATCATATCTTTCTTTCCTGTGCCACTGCCTCTGCTCTTTGGAATTATATTTTTGATATTTTTAACTGTAGGTGGCTGATACAAAACTCTATCAAATCTTACTTAAAGTGATGTGTAGATATGGATAATTCTCAACAGATTTAGAATATTTTCCTTACTAATATTGCAGATCTCCACCATGTGATCTGGTATGATAGAAATGCTCTAATTCATAATAATTTCTCATTAAGTCGTGATGTAGGGTGTATGAGGGTACTTATTTCCATACATAAATCTACTTCTATCCAAAAGGGACACTGCAACAACACGGTTCATGCTTTTGGCATTCTAATGCGACTTTGTATTAATGGAAATTAATGAAAACCACATAGCACGTTCGAAGTCTTTTGGTATTCCCCTCGTTCTGGCTGGATTAAAGTTAACATGGATGGTTCTTCTAAAGGAAATCTAGGCCCTACAGGTTTTGGAGGAATCATTAGTAATCATGATAATCAGATCCTTGGGTGCTTCTTTGGGGGTTGTGGTACCACCTCTTCTATGGAAGCTGAAATGATGAGCATGATTCATGTTGTCCTTTTCCAACAAACATGGATGGACAAACCTTAGGATTGAGAGTTACACACCCACCATTGTACAAGCAGTTTTTAATGGTACCTTGTGTGGCCAATCACCACTTTCTAGATGAGCTGTATCCATACTCTTCTTGATTTCAACTACATCATCACTCACACTTATCGCAAACCTTACATGGTTGCTGATGGACTTTTGAATAAAGGGATTAATTGTGATAATACTAGGATTGATGATCTTCCTGCCGATCTAATACAATTTCATCACAAATATTGTAATATGTCTCCATGTTTTAGACTTTTGTATCCCTTTTCCTTATAATAATTTTTCCTTGGTCTTTTGGGTAAGCACCACCTTCTTCAAAAAAATTATTCCCTGGCTTTAACATCTTCGATGACAGTGGTCCAGTCTTGTAAGTTCTTAATCAATATTTCTTTCATAGATTCTCCATCTATTACTATATTTTTTTTCTTCATATAGTTTCTTGATATAAAAATATATAAGTGAAAACATCGAAAGTAACTTTTTCAAAATAATCATTAGCATCAGACCAGACGTCAGCAACAGATTCAATAGACTCGAACTCTTTATATCTTGAAGAATATTTTTCAAGATAATTGTCCTCAAAATAATTATAAGAAAAACTAGATCTTTGATTACCGTAGTGTGGTGGTGAATCCTATTTATACTTTGAATACTTTATTAATTTATTATCCACATTTATTTATCTATTTTTAGTAGTTTTGGATGAGACCTTTATATTGGTATTAATAGGAATAGTCTAAAAATATTTCATAAGAGAAAACTGAAAATATTTATCATATATAAAATACATACAAATATATTAAACAATATGGTAGAAGAAATATATATCCAATCAAAGGAAGTCTGAATATGATCTTATACAACCTGAAGTTTCTAATGTATCATGTATTCACACTAAGAAGGGACTGAATTAGGGTAGTATAATTTTACCAAATTATTATAACTTAAACTTTTCCCCCATTTTTGGTATTCAATCAACTAAACATGTTAATTAGAATTGTATTTTTATTTCCATGATCACATGAAAATCACATAAAAGATATAAAATAAAGAGATTAAATCATGTGGTATTATTACAAAGTTTGATTCCAATGTAAAAAGCTACTCCTTACTATGTTTTGGTGGATTATAAGGCATAGATGTTTAGAAAATGACATGAGTGGGTATAAAATATATATCTCCTAAATATTTTTTAAAGTCTCTTTACAACAATAAAATCTACCAATTGGTTATTTATAATAGATCCATCTAGATTATAATAGTAATTCTTACTAAATGAGTAATTTTCTTTTTGTTCGGGTTTCTTTTTCACTTTATATACTTCTAAAAAATATGATGTCTTTCCTATATTCCATTATAGTAATCTAAATCATTATGTGATAATCTTTTAAATATTATAATCATTAAAAATTATATGGGATTAAAACAATGGAATTTCTCACTAACTTCGAGAATCTCTATTTCCAGAACTTCAACTTATATATGTACTTCAATTTTCAAAACTTATACAAGTTTATTTGAAATGTTTTCCATGCTAACTAACTATCATTTTCTCAAAATATGGAATCCTTTAAATAAGGATTCATTTAAAGACTCATGAAATTCTGAAGGGGGGGGGGTAAATCATGTTTTTAGTGTTCTTAAATGTTTTTCATATGTTATTGCATTAGGATAGTGTTTCCATATCAGAAATAATTATTTTTATACATTTTATTATCTTCTTACACAATCTGATATATTCAAAAAAACATATATAAAAAAATTAAATGAATGACCCATAGAGAGTTTACATGGTTCACGCATTTTGGGAAACATATGAGGTGCGTACAATCAGTATTTTTCTAGTGTAATAAATCCCCAATAAATATCTATTGGTATGTAAAAAATGTAACATGAATTCACTCTCCCAAAAGGATCACTTCCCAGACATTTTTAGTTAAGGTCACTCCTTAGAAAGGGTCACTCCCTTTTCATATCCTCCATCCACTAATTTTGTGAAGGTATTGGTTTATAGACTTGTAGGTATTCATTCAGTTTTTTGACATGAATCTCACTCCATTTACTATACTGAAAAATTACATCATAAATTCTAGATGTTATGATTCAATAAATACCTCTTGATTCCCTCAAATTTTACTATGTGATGCAAACAAATCATTTTGAGGATACTTGTGTCTTTATCATTTAATTTTAAATTTCATAGTAGTGATATTCATGATATAATAATTTCAATAAGAGAAATATTAAAGTTATTAAACTTAAAATATATGTATAAGAATCTTATAAATTCTATAATTCACCTTTAAGGATGATATTCAGTATAATATGTGTCAGAAACCACTTCAATCTCAGTGATTCAGATATGTAATAATGATAATGTCTTTGATTATCCTTCTTTTTCTATATAAATATATGGTTCCTTATACTCTCTTTCCTCTATTCTCTATATTTTTTCTTTTCTCACTTTCTATTAGACAGTGTATATAATAATAATAAATTCATAATCATTTTAATTTCAAATTCAAAAATAAAATATTATTAACTTGCAACTTTCATTCATTAAAATATATCTTTTGGATCCTCTTCCATAATATCTATAACATTGAATTCTAGAAAGTAGAAATTCATTTACCAAATAACTACTCGTCCCTTTTGATAAATCCTTATCTAATTGTCAATTTAAATTATTCATATTCTTGAATTAATGTGAAACTAGTTGCTTTATGGAATGATGACATATTTTTTCTATAACTTCTATCTAATTATAAATAGGTGGTGGAATAACCTAATACATAACAATATATATACATCTAGCTTCATGTTACCCATACATGTAGGATTCACATACAATGTTTTCGAAACACATAACCAATATATGAAGCGTTGTGGCATACCTTCCACACCATGAGCATCAGATGTCATGAAACACAAAAATATTCCTAAATATCCTATGCGGTGTAACATGTTATGTCATAGAGTGGTCACATATTTTCTATAATCCCTGAAATTTCCTCACATATCCTTCATTTCATGAAATATTTAGTCATTTCATGTACTGACCTTATCAAAATATCCCAACTATTTTTCCAAACCTAACTTCATGACAAGACCTTCATTTTTGTTTCATGACCTATGTACATCTAGAATTATTAGAATAGTAATCCCATGATCTCTGGTAACCATTAGATATATTTCAATGTTAACAAAATATCCTTAATTTAAAAAAAAATATTACATTGACTGTCCATGATATTCAACTTAAATGATTGTTAATACCACCAATGAATATCTTCTTACATTAATAAACCTTAATGATATTTATTCAAAATACATCAATGATTGTTAATAAGTCCCACATAAGACCTCATGGTTGCAACACATCAAAATTTCGTGTTTTTAATCATAAAATTCATTAACCAAAATAATATTTTAAACATACATCTTAGATTATACCCTTTTTATAAACACTAAAATCATCACCAATGATCTTACATAAAGTAATGCATTATATAGACATTATTACAATGAATATTATAGGGAATATGGGATTCAAATTCTGAATCATACTATTTTGTTAATTCTTAGTCAATAAACTTCAATCCCTTAGAAGGTATTATTTTTTAACTTTTTTGAATATCCAAAAAATAATGTATTTAGAAATATTTATGCCTCTCAAAAATATTAGCTAGAATCATTACATAAACTTTATATTTTAATATCACGAAGTACAACTCAACATATTCAAATTGAATTTGAATTCAAATTAATTTAATGTAAAATAAATATCAAACTCAACATCTTTTGGTTCCATAAATTCCAAATAATCATGATTATTCTGATATATAATTTTTTCTTCTTCCTTTTCAATTACATACACTACCTCTATATCATAAAACATATATATAATTCATACGTATAATTTATTTCTTTTAAAGAAATTTTTAATAGCTCTAGATATTTATTGTCTTCCATAGCTCAAACTCACCAATCGATCTCTAGATATTGACATATTGGGATACTTTTTAACAATTAAATTTCTCAAAATGGGATCTTTTTAACTTTTTATCATCAAAATTTTATGATATATTCAACTTCTGCACATGAAATATTCTAATTTCATTAGATTTTTTTATTCTATACATATTAAAATTTTCATCTCAAAATAGTTCCAAGACATGACTTAAAAATTTTTAAATTCATTCTTGATAAAACCACTTATTCCAAAATTATCATTAATTGTGAATTATTATAAAAATCATGATATCATTTACTCTAATTTATTACCATATAATCATATAACTTCTTTTCTAAACCTATATTTACTTTAGAGTTCAAAAAATTATCAACTATTTAATCATTCAAATCTACCCTATCTCGATATTTATAGCTCATAATATAACATTGAAATTATTTTAAAGGTCTTTATTACTTATTTTCATGTAACCTATATATAGTTATCATGAATCCTCATTAATTCTTCTTCTTCAGGTCTTTTTCTAAGGGATATTCATAGTCTCTGGAACTATTTATCAACTAGATCTAGATTTTTATCTCCCTATTTTTCTCGTTGATTTTAGAATATTCAATCAACCTCCTTCTAAAGTATATGTTTCAAATTTTTAGAATAATTTACTCTAGGAAAAAATTTCTTGACCTTTAATATTTTTCCATCATTAACTATATTTAGATAAATAATTATCGCATATTCATGATTCTCTCAAAATATCTATCTTCAAATGGAAGAACATTTCAGACTTATTATCTCCTTAAAAATTATGTTCGAATATATATATATATGAACTTTACCTATATCCTAGAGTGTTAACTTTCAAAACAACTTTTGGCAGTACCATATCCAACATCAATCTCCTTATTCCCTCACTTATGGAATTCATCAATCTTAAAAAAATCATCCCTTGAGTGATAACCTTTGAAACACCATTACATAGCCACATCTCCATCTTCACTCTCCCAAGTTCCTTACTTGGGGAATTTATCAAATATTGATAGAAATTTAATCACTCATCATCATGATCCATCATGTTAATCACATTTTATGTCAATATAGTTGTGGTATAATTAATTATATATTAGTAGAAAAAGAAATATGAGTGCATTTATGGTTACATAATTTTTGTCACCTATTATAATTTTACGTGAAAAAGTGAAGAAAGAAAAAAACATTATTTTAAAAACACTTTACATCGGTAAGATGAGTTATTTAATATATTGTAGTCCTCATGTACTCAATATGATATAGTACATTGATTATTAGATGTTATTAGGGATGAATTTGAATATTTACCTTTTAATAGATACCCTTCCCTCATTCTTTTCTCTAGGTTACTCTTGTTTTATTGTGGACTATGAAATAAGAAATATTGTGAAATCATTTCATTAGTTTTTAGATAAGTTTTTTCAATTTCATAAAAAATAATAAAAAATAAATATTATATTATTATGGGGAATTCATATAATGAAAAATAAAAAAAAGTCGAATGCAAATTGTGATTTAAATAGAACCTTCACAACCTCATTCTTGTAAAACAATGATAAGCAAGGAGGACATCAACTAGGAGGATATTATCTCTTAATTTGGAGAGTAAATCCATTATGAAATTAATTTAAATTAATTTACAATGGAATAACAAGAAATATCTATATCTACTATATTTATAATTGTAATTAAAAAATATGATTTACATATAAGGAATTAGATAAACATTTGTACTGACATATTTGTATGAAAATATAATAACTATGTAAGAACAGAAGGAATACAATAATGAAGTGTATCTTAAAGTTTAGTATAGATCCTAACTCCAAAATTTGTTAGAGAAGATCATAACATAAAATATCTATGTGGAAAGATTATTGTATTTGAAAAAATATTTTTATATGTTCGGTGTTTCGAAAAAATATATTTTCTTTGTAAATTATAAACACATTGGGGTTTTATTTCATCATTGCAAAAACGTTTTTCATAGTCAACCATAAAAAATTAATAGTTTATTTATATTTTAATCTGGTATATCCTATATCATAAATTAAAGATGAATATAAAACATAAGAATCAAATAATTCCTTGTTTTAGAAATATAGTACAAGGAAAAGAAAAACTATAAGAAAATTTCAAGTATATAAAAATTAGAATATTTAGACTATTTAAAGTTATAAATCTTTAAGAATTTAACCTGATTACTTATATGGTATAATAATAGAAACGTTTTTCATCAAATATGTTAAATTTATAAAACATTTAAATTTGGTTTATTAAGATTCAAGTGAACTATTTCTGGTAAAATA
Organism: Viscum album; assembly: GCA_963277665.1. Taxonomy (NCBI): domain Eukaryota; kingdom Viridiplantae; phylum Streptophyta; class Magnoliopsida; order Santalales; family Viscaceae; genus Viscum; species Viscum album. Next base: position 799,104,085 of record OY728139.1, read on the forward strand.
TTTTGGTAAATATTATACATCATGAAAATAAATTATGAGATTTAAGAAATATTAAAGTGAAATGAAGAATAATCATGGTAAGAAGATAAAATATTCTTGAAGCAGATATACTAGATAATATCATTAATAATCATTCATTGAGTATAAAATGTAGTGTGGAGATTATTCTAAAACACAAATTTCCTTAAAAATATTAGATCTTTGGTGTTTATAAAATTAGGAATTACCCCATTCTTATAATAGTGAGATCAATAGAGTGATATTATAATAAAAAAAATAGATCAATATAGTGATAATAAATTCATTAAATTCATTCATTACCCCTTTCGAATCATGTTTCTCTAATACATAACCATATGATAACTAAAATTAAAAATTAATCACAAACAAATTATAATTTGGAGGAGATTATGTATATCAAAATATCATCTATATATATTAAATTTCTTTATTATGAATGATTCTATAAATAGACTTACATTAATAAAACAAAAATTTAGCCGATGTTAACTATCCATAATTTAAAAAATATATTACACTATCCCAATGATAGAAAAGTTACAATTAATTAAAAATTTATTTATTTATTGGGGATGAACATATCTATTAAATATAGTGGGAGAATTATGGTTTTGTATGCAGTAAAATTTCTAGGTAATTAACTTTTTGGAATAAAAAAATTCTATAAGATCCTGTAAAAAAGAAGGTTCAGTGACACATACTTTGAAGGAATGAGTAAATAGAAAATAATCTGAAAATTCTCGTGATGCATAGTTGGTTTCATAATCACAAAAAATTCAGTAATATATAATAGTCATTGAGAATAAAAAATTATAGTCCAATATAAAAACCATAATTTTAATATAATATAAAAATAGTAAAGATAACTTGATATAAAAATGGATTCCATATACCAAAAATAGAGTCAATGGTTTTCTAGTATTTCATGCTGATGTAAACCCACTTGGGTCCAAATGGGAGTTTAATAAATGGATACAAATAGATGGTAAAGGGAAACCAATAGGTCATTACTTATTACTAATGTTTTAAAATAGGTCCAAAAATTGATTATAGTGGAACCCTTTCACTAATAGAGATAATCAAATCCATTTGAATTCTAATTTATATAAGTATCATGTTGTGGTTATTAGATGAATAATGTAAGAATTAATTTTTTTATCAAATAAGAAATTAAATCATTGAATGATTATTTTTTCTTGTTTATATAACAATATATGGTGAGATATACTATTATCTAAGTGAAATATTTTTATAACATTTTGTAAATTCATTTGTTTCTTACAACAATTACGGTTAAGTAAATATTACTTCTCCAGGAATGACATAAAGAAGTATCCCAAGATATAGGTAAAAATATCTAACAATATTGATCTATGGAATACATATACCAATATATAAATTGATAATGTATTGAAAAATATAATATGGAATAATTCAAGAGAGAATTGTTTCTTTTGTCACATGACATGAATATATCCAAGATAATTTCCTTAAGACACATAATGAGATTAAGATAACGAGTATAGAATTGTATGTTTCAATTATGGGATTTATCATATATTCAATTATATGTATTATATTTATTATCACATATTCATAAATCATGTCTCAGATTTTTTAATAAATCCATAAGTACTACATAAAGAATTTTTTAAAACTATCTAAAAGTACTTGATAATGTACATAAAATATGTTCATGGTATTTATAGAGTAAATAAAGATATTTATCAAAGTGTAAAACATTTATTATACTTAATATAGAACAATTTGATCTACTATCACAATGAGGTAATCTGAACAGGAAACAAAACCCATTGAATCTAGTGATCACTATATCATGGAATAATGAGTATCGAGGAGGAGGAACTATCATTTTTTTTTAAAAAAAACTCGTTAAATTTTAAAATCATAATACATACATTTGTGATAAATAGTTGACATCAACTTATGCTTCCTCCATACATGGTTTGATCCATAGTCCCTTTAGAATATCACAACATTTTGTAAACCTGGTCTCTGGCCCGAGGGTGAGCATTGATATTTCCATGACAGGTCAGTGTTGATAAGTTCATTCTTCATCTTGTCAGAAAAATGAGAGGGGAATACGAAGTGGCTTATATCCAATTCATCAAGAGCAATTAGATCCTGTTTTTTTATTGGGTATGGTGGCATGGGAATAATATTAGGAGAAGGGTACAGAACTTCATTCTCAGTTTTTTGAGTCAGGCCGGAATTTTATTTCTTCAGAAAATATACATGTTCTTTAATAAGATCATGAGTTTCACCAATAGTGGAATAATTCACTTCTTTCAACTGTTCTGCTTTTTTAGGGCATCCTTCAATGTAAATAAAGAAGTGTTATATATATATATGGTAAAACTTATAATGTAGTTAAAGAAGTATTATATATATGTGTGTGTGTATATAAATATATCCCATATCATGGAATCATTCCAAGAAAGTGAAATTCTGACATAATATATATTTTAATAGTATTATAGTAGTGGTACAAGTTAATAATTAAAGTTTATGATAGCGCATAAAATGAATATACATTATGAATATTATTTATTTAGGTAGTTTACTCAAAGTCATGAATTAGAAGCTAAACAATTATCCATGGAATAAGTTGGGTATGTCATAATGAAAAAATTCATGACATATCATAAGCATATTAATTATATCAGAGCTGATAGGTTTATGGTTATCAAATTATGTCTCTATTAAGTGAAAAAGTTATGAGAGTCTGTTCTCTATACTCAACTTGGCTAGAATTAATAAATTACTATATAATTTATACTGAGAGTCATATATTTTTTTCAATATAGTAAATTAATTCCTTATAAATACAACATTTACATGTAAATATCCTTATATTATTTGGAAAATGCAAAGTTTATAACAATTCCTAGAAATAATAAGAACCTTGGGAAACTATGATAAAAATATTAAAAACATGTCATATTATCTAGATAAATCATTCTAATGAGCCATTAGTTTTTTCTAACTATTGAGTTATGTGGGTTTATAGTAAATGTGACTTATTCTATTGAAGTTACCACTTTTAGAACTCAATTATAAAAGAGCATGGTGGACAACATTCCATTTGTAACACTATATGTTTTATGTGCCATTAGAGGTCCATATCTATGATCAAGTCTATTAGTTTCTTTACTTGAGGTCATTATCAATGGGTATCCTTTAATCAAAAAAAATTATGTATGAAAAAAATATGAAATCAAATTTTTATGGTAAGGTAACATTCATAAGGTGAATAATTAGTTATAAAACACCGATTTAAAGATTGATATAGTAGTTATCCCTTCCGAATAAAAAAATAAGATATATCAATTCATTTTATGTAGACGGTATTTCCATGAATAAATAAATGGAAATGGTAGATAAATGAATGTCCATACAATGTTTTCCAATGAAGAAAATTAATGTTTTAAAGGATGATAAAACAAAGTATGAATCTTACTTCGTATGATATCACTTGAAAAACAAATTATATTATACATTATGTGCTAATCTGAGGTTTTCATAGCTATGAATTATCCTTATATCTTTAGAGTTTGCAATGTGTTTCAAGATTCTACTCATGGTATATGAGTATGTATCAATGATACAGCGATAAGATCTTCAGGTGTCAGACACAATGTGTATCCATAACTTTGGCCAATTCAAGTGAATAAGATATTAGGATGGAATTAGCCCCAAGTGTGTGGGTTAGTGAAAATTCTATTATAAAGGATCAAAAGTTAATAATAGATAAATTCAATTATATGTTATTAACGTTTATAATAATAAAAATAAACTTATTTCTGAAGGAATTCACAAGTTATTTATATATATAATTGACTATGATACATATTTTTTCAAGTGAATAGTTTTTATTCTTGGTTCTTTAACAATATTTTTTAGAAATAAGAGAAGTTAATATTCATATTTCATCACCAAACATATTATACTATTTCATGTTAGTATTGAAATGTTCATCATTTTTATAAAAAATTAAAATGATCATAATTGAAATTTTGTGTATTTTATAATGTTAACACTATTTAAAGGATTGGATTAAATGTTTAGATATTTTTAAAAATTATTAAATATAATTTTATTCCTAAAATTCATGGTGCAGAATATTTTTCATTAACTGTCGATTGTATCCTCCATTCACTCATGTTTTAGGGATATAAATTGAAGGGAAGATAAATATGTATTGTTCAAACATCACATATCAATTATGTGAACTTATAGTGATTGAAGAAGAATCATAATTATTTAACAGTTTAATGCTAGCACATGAATATCATAAAATGATGAACTATAAGATATTCTTCACATGTTCATGATATATAGGGATCCACACTTGATTCTTTAAGCAATAATTAATTATTTATGAGTAAAGAAAGGTTGAATTATATCACTCCACCAAGGTTCCTTTTTTTTATGTTATTCATAACAAAATTTAATTTCAAATGATATATAAATGCATCCAAACACTAGTTTGATGGATCATGTGTTTCAAGAATGATCTGATTAATCACACTTATATCACTTTTGATCCTTTAGTATGCTAGTTTAACCTTAGGAGATTCTTATTGATTAATTTTTTTACTTGTTATTTAGATAGATTCAATAGTTTACTTCATTTACATAAACACATTAGAGGTTTAGGTAAGAACCTTGACATAACTTCACACACTAGGTGTGAAAACACTGTCCCTGTGGTAGCATCGAAACCATGCCTTTAACATGGTTGTTGGGTCTCGGCCCGCCAGATACCACCAGTTTCCCAGTAGACATTTGGTACCCACCCTGGGATCCACCCACATGCCCAAACGGGTCATCTGGCTAATGCAAGTCCCCACAGGACAACACATGTATTTTCCAATATGATTTTTCCTTCATCCTTACACACCCTAAGAAACGTCCCAGAAGGTCACCCTTACTGATCACTACTCCAGGTGAAGAACGCTTAAAATTGGTGTTCTAATCGGGTAGGATCCTAAAAAGGAAAGTTCACCTTGTTGACATGATTCATATCATTTAGTAATTTTACCCTTTATCATTATAGTGTGTTACATGCCCCCCCCCCAGATCACAACATCCTATTTGTGGGTCCTATATCTCAACTCAGGTATTTCACCACACTTAAGGCTTGGTACCACCTCTGATACCAAAAGCTTCAACTGTGTCCTGGTGACAGAACTGGCACCCTGCCTTTAACATGATTGTTGGGTCTCATCTCTCCAGGTACAACCAGTTTCCCTACAGACACGTGGTCCCCACCCTGGGGCCCACCTATGTTCCTGAACGGGTCATCTGACTAATGTATTACCTAATAATACAACACATGTCCTTTCCAATTTGATTTTCCCTCACTCACACATACCCTGGAAAACATCCCAGAAGGTCACCCTTCCTAATAACAACTCGAGGTCAAGCATGCCTAACTATGGAGTTATAATTATGTAGGCTCCCAAAAAGGAAAGTGCACCTTGTTAACATGATTCATATCATTTATTCCTTAAAACCTTTATCATTTTGGGGTGTTACACTAGCATCCTTCTTGGTCTTGGACTCATGATGTGTGTACCTCCCCAATCCCACCTTCAATCTGTTAATGGTCACTAAGACTTGCTAAGAAGGTATATCATACATATTTGAACTTAGAATAAATATAAACTCAAATAAACCACATGTATATCTAATACTTAGAATGTAACGAACAACTAACCATAATGTTAATATAACCACTAATCTAAAGAATAATTTGGATCTATTAAACTCTATAAAAATAGGACAATTCTACAAAGGAAAAAAATGAATGAATGAAAATATATAGGAATAATGTATCAATATATAATAGACCTATAAAAATTGAACAACATACACATTGTAATGTACACTGTAACAACCTAAAATAGTTTCTATTTTCATACAATACTATAAATCACCATCTCTACAGGGTCCATATCCAACAAGGCCTCCCCCAAACAACGAGTCATATGCGCTGACACAACACAAGTGGGAAATAGTGGTCTTTCATGGGTAAATATCGAAATACCTAGTACAAATTTAAAATAAAATAAAAAATAGAAAAAAATCAAATAAATGACAAGGATGGATATAGAAACCCAAAAATGCTTCAATGATAGGAATAATATTATGTAATATAGTTTTAAGATCATAAAATTGTTGTAAAACACATCTCAATGGAAACAATCATTAAAATACACCATAAGAACCACATCTTATAGACTAATTAGCTTGAATAATTTCTACATAACCTCTTTGAGACTGTAGTGGGTGATCCACCCATTTCTAATGTATTTATGTTAGTCATAGAGGTATCAATACCTATGAAGGCCCTACACCTTATGCATAGAAATGTATATTAATGAAGGGGATACTAAATAAATGGATGGAGGACAAACATTCTATCCCATGTAGGGTTAATAACATCATCCCTCATATGTGGTAAACATACCTCTTCATGGTGATAGAGGTATAGATTATAGAGTCTATAGATTGGTTTTCCCCTATTGTGACTAGAACGAGTGACACATTCATGATGAATGTATCGTCACATTATAGAGGCTCTTGACCATTGGTGAGGATCTTTGTAATAAATGAGGATACTTTCCTTCTCGGGTAAAGATAATCTTAAATAGTAGAATAAGTAATATATAAATAATTATTATAGTATTAAATTGTATATTATCATCATAATGATGGTGAAACCCAAGATAAATAATTAGTAGTATGATACAATAGAATAATATATTATAATGTCATACAGGGCATGTAGATGTACATATGACCACCCTTGTGTCAATCATATATAGTATGGTCTAAAAATTACAAAATACTATAGGCATCTACATCCTTTAAATGATTCACTTCCTGGTCCAACACCCTTTCTCTATCATATACTCCATATCTCAAAAATCTTCAAAATAACTGTCCTTTACTATACAAAGGTCATGAAATAGGTAGTGTACTAGTATTACAAGGAACTAGGGCTTGGTGTAATTATAATATTATAGGAAATCACAAATGGTTCCCTTAAGAAAATATAGAATATATAGGTGTGATGAGAGTATAAGTGTTCAAAAAGGTTTACAAATTTTCATGTATTAAATCTGCTTATTTTAATTAATATAATGGAATTTATAAAATTTTTAGTATTTTGCTTGACTAATTAGTCTAATTTCTAAATTAATTTATTTATTTATAAAAATTGTTGTAATTACTTTGGAATTAATTTGGGACTAACCGTAGATTATGTGTGGTTTTCAAATTTTCTTAGGAAGGATCTAAAGGATTTGTTAATCTATGGATAAATAAATGGTAATTCCAACTCACGTGCAAGTAGTCAGAGTAGGGTACTTTCTACTTGATATTAAAATCTCTTCATCCTACCTAACATAAAAAAAGTTAACCTGAAAGACATGTGGGCTTAAGTAGGTTAGGTACACCCAACATTAGAGTAAACCCACATGGCCAACGCTACATCATAATGAAATATTGTGGGATGAATCAAATATCAAATTAAACACGAATCTACAAATGTATATAATAATCATTTGTCCAAATTTTACCTCACATATTTCTTAAATCACAATAACAAGAGATTGTGATAGGTTAACTATGGAGTTTTAAGATCCCCATGAGAATAGTTGTGTGATATTATAATATTTTTATGGAAATATCTATTCACATATAGTAATTTATGAATTCCCCATCATAAAGATCCTAAACAAGAATCATTTGTGGGTGGGATCTAACAAAGTGTAACTACACGGGTTCCACTATTCAATAACCCACTCTACTTTTGTAAAAAATCATGTATTCTCTTAATAGAATCCCATAGATCAATTTAGCATACAAAATTTCCATACTGTATCCTCATGAAAAAACATAAACTTTAATCTCCACTATATGTACCTTCAAGTTACAATTCAAGAAATGTTGGACTAAAATATAATCTCAAGATTCTACCTCCACTAAAATAATCTAGAAAAATGTACTAAATACAATGATTGCATCAAAAAAATGTGTCTATAATGCATGAATTAATTCATAAAGATATTATTTATGGTGCTCCAAATTTATAAATTTCAAGTGTCTTATCCATTAACTATCATATATGAGTCATGGTGAAAATTGACTGTGAGAAATGAAAAGAATCCTTAAAGAATTTGTAAGAATTACTACAACAAAAAAATACACATTCTGAAACCATGTTGTATGCTATCTAATTTATTAAAAAACTTCATTTATATTTTATCAATGACTAGATGTGTCATGGGAGTTCTCATATCCTTTTTCCCTTTCAAATTAAAAGTTTTTTTAATAGTAACTTAACTAACTTTCCAACTAGAGTTTTTTGGTGTGGACTTTTTTTTCATGTGGTTAGTCAGGTTTTTCTTACATACGATCGATTCCTTTATATAGTTGTTCAGTTGTTCTTATGGATGGTATGTTTATTTGAGTGTTTAGTAACTTTTTATTATGGTTGTTTGCTTCCATCATTCATTTGACTAGTTATTCATAAGTTTGGTTTATCCCTTTAGGTATTAAATATATTTATCCATGTTTTTTATCCTCTTCATGGTTGGATTGTGTGTTCTCTTATTCCTTTATGTTTTCAATCCCTTAACATAGCCTCTAAAATATTATGTAAAATCAAATATTTCAGAGAAACACATTTTCTCAAAATGACAAAAAACATGTTTTAAAAAATAATAAATTTAGGGTAAAATAAAAGATTTTAAAGTTACCATGGTGGGATTTATTTTTATATTTAAATTAAATAAGTTTTAGGTTTTTAAATTAAGGGCATCTAAGAATTTAAATGGAAATTGCATTATGAGAGTAAAAAAGAAAAGATGAACCCCTTATCTTTTAGTGATATTCAAGGATCTTAATCTATAATTTTAAATTTCAATATTTACTATAATATATTATTTATTATCATTATAAAGTATAGATAATATGATAACATGATCTTGAGTCATATAATTCATATACCATTGGCCTAAAATTCTACTTCTCCAAATTCCATGTGTGTTCAATAGCTTTTTCCTCACTTTTTTAGAGAAACCTGTATCATTTGAGGATTGATTTTTTCCCCTTTTTATATTCCTTATTTCTATCCATGTTTTGTATGATTGATTAATAATTTACCTTTTCAAATCTTGTCCATGAAAACTTGTATTGGTTCCCATTGTTTTTTGTTTTGTTTGACTTGAATTTTCACTCCTGGTAGGGTATCTGAGTTCTCCCTTTTTTGTAATTTTGTAATTATAATTATTTTTTAATTTGGGTGGATAATAAATATTAACTAATAAAGATAATTAAATATTATATTTTAATTAAATAGAATTTAATTTATTCTCATTGGGTTACCAATTTTCTTATTATTTCTAATTGTGATTATTAACATGAGCTTAAACACTGTTCTTTTTTGTATGTAATCACTATTTTGAAATTGTAAACCTCTATTGTAGATTGATATCCCTTGAAATTATTTTTTTCAACCAAACAATCATATTAAGTTAATTACATATATAAAACTAATAATTTAGTTCATTGTAAATATTGATGTTCTATGAAAACACCCATGAAAAAGATAACGGAATGCTGTAAAGGCCTTATTTAAAAGAATTATGTTAATTTAAGTAAATTAAATTTTAACATTGGTGTATTTATAGTACATTTTTGTTTCCATTATTGTTTTTGTGGTGATATGGAAGTATTTAAATGTTAGTCTTGGTATGGGATGTTTTGGTTTTTGTTTCAAGGTGAATGAGTCGTTGTGTGGTGTCATTCATGTAGTTTCCTAGTATTAATGGAATATAAGACTATTGATTATGAAACTAAAAGGGAATGTATGGAAATTTTTTAAATTGGTGTAATAATTAATGTACTCTGATTTACTATGAAATTAAATGTTAACAAAATGTGTAACACCTAAATGGTAATTAATAAGCGAGTTGGCCATAGTGGTTTTTCATTAAAAATGAGATTATAGAGATTTTTTATTAAATAGTGTTTTGTAATATGATAATCTAGAAAATTTTTGAATCTTTAAATGAGAGAAGGGAGCTATGGGTTTTGTGTGGGATATTTTTATGGTGGTTTATTAAAGTGATGTTTCATTCAAAGGTGGAAATATAATGTAATATTATTATGGTGATAATGGGGATAGAGGTGTTATAGTATTGATGTATACCATTTAGTATGGAATTGTGTGATGTTTATATATATGTATTATTATATATTATGTTACCTTTATATACACCCCCTCTCACATCTCGAACGACATATCGACATGAAAATGTTTTGGGGTGGTTTCCCAAAAATTTGGGATGGTGAGAGAACATATGGTTAATTACCCATATTCCTCGATCTACAGAAATAGCATGTAGTGGGAATACCTAGTTAATGGTGAGTTATGTCTAATGATAGGAAAATTATTGGAGATTCCTAATTTTTAGGGAATGTGATATGTAGTGGGGTCATGTGCGGTGGGAGGATGGAATAAGATTGATTTTATTCATTTTTATAATGCCCTAATTCCATGGTTACGAGGATGTGGTGGGAGTAGTGGTAATATAGATTATGATGTGGTATCATAATGTAAGATCTGTAAATTGACTAATTCCATCCCAAGAGGTTTGGTCCCATGATATTCTATGGTTTCTACGTTTGTTCCACAACCCTTATCACATACGATGTGACATACGATGACTAGTATATAAAAGGTAAGGGAGTATGAAATAAAAAAATAGCTTTTTTTACATGGGTATATTTGTTTGGAAAATTTTTATTTTCTATTGTTAAATATCTTAACCAAAAAAAATTTCCTTTCAATATATTTTTATTAAACAAGTATGTCACTAAATGTTATATAATTGGATAAAATGGTTCGGTTGGAATTATAATAATACCAAAAATAATATTTATATTTTTTAGAATTTTTAGATACATATTAATGTAAAAAAATAATTATATATAAAGTTATCAACATTTATCATTATATTTAAAATAAGAAATACAAAATAATAAAATCTATTTGTAAATTATATTTTGAATAAACTATTTTATGTCGTTATTCTAATATTTATTTCTATAATTCTATATTATATATATTAATATAATTATATATATTATATAATCCTTACAGAGTTATATTTTATTAATATTTTCAAACTCGATATGAATATCTAAGAAACATGTTATAAAAATGACTAAAATTGTTCCAAATCTACCAAATTTTACAAAAAACTCAAATAATCCAATAAATCCTTTCTCATATTAGGGTTTAAACTAGACATAGGTGTGTGAATGAAACAATCATCTTTCTCTCCACCATGACAAGATCCCCATGCCTATTCAATGGTGTGAAATCATAACCCATAAGTCTTTATTGCAACATCATATGATCATTCCTACTTACAAAATAGAGGATCAATTATTCCCATAAACTAGCACCTCTATGGAGGCCTTGAAAAAAATCCCGGTTACATGTATCGTTGATCCAAAATTAAAATTTTAATGCTACAGTATAATATTTCCCTCATCTAATACAATAAAACATTCCTTGGTTTAAGTAAATTTCATCTATAAATTTCTATAAAATCATTTATGCACATGAAATATTATTTAATCAGCATAAAATCATACCAAAAAGATAACATATAAGAAAATGAGACTAAGAAATAAAAATATTTAATTTATTTTTCCCCCTATGGTTATAAGAAATGAAAATATTGAAATATGAAATCATTCACTCACCCAAATCACCACCAATTGTTATTAACAAGCTATAAGACTTAGTTATTTTCAACTTAAACACTTATAAAATTCAATGCATGGCCTATAAGAATTGAGAAAAATATAATAGAATAATGATGAAAAGAATGATAATAATCAAAAATATTTTCCAGTAAAAATAATTATTTTTTAACATCTAAAACATTTGTTTAAATAAAAGTATCTTTGAAAGAATTTCAAGTAAACATTACATGTTATCAAGGATCATGAAAATAACTACAATTCACCTGTCCATTTCCATTGGAAGCAGTGTTAGAGAAATTTTCAATGAAATTGTTTCTTATTTATGAAATATTAACACACCTATAGTTAATATAAAATGCTGTTGATTTATTTAATTTAATAAATGCGGAAAAAAATTTAGTAAAAACAAAATATTTATTGATAATGTGTATTACCCTCATTAATTTTCATGGGAAATAGTATCAGGTAATTTTTTATTGTAGTTATTTTTGAGATATTCAATCATAACACATTTTTAATTAAGGTAAGCATCACTGGATTTATATTATGTATTAGATAATGAATAAGACATAATATGAAAAAACAAAATATATTGATAACATTGATAGTAAAGAAAATTTGAATAATAATAACATGTTGTGTGTTTAGATTGTGGAATGAAATCATTCTTGTAGTAATTCTAAAATCGGGTTCTATAGAAGATGAAATAACCACTATGTGCACTATTTTTCATCACTACAGTCCAAAGGTTAATCACTATTTCTGGTTGATGATAATCTATAACACTGTTGGACTTTATTACGGAATGATTCTACGAATTATGGATGGTTTTAATTGTGTTATAGAATCAGGTTACTATAATTTAAATGGTTTTCATTATTAAGGGATCATTCTAGAAAATATTTTGGCATGATAACTCCTTGATATGAAGAGAAAACTATTTTTTTGATGGACTTATGGATAGAAACAAATTTTTTTTTTGAGATCACAAATATTAAGGATGATGGATTTCTAGATTGTGAAATATAATAAAAACAGATAATGTTTCTTATATTCATTAAGATCTTAATGTTTCTTGTTAGTTAGATATATAAGAAAAAAATATTTCATAAATCTAAATAAAATGTTTTCAATAATGATTAATAGATTCACTTTATTGAAAATTTTATTCATAAACATCAGTAAAATGTAAGATTAAATTTAAATTGGTTAGTGAAAATGTTTATTGTAGGTATGCGTAGTTAATTGAAAAATTGAATTTATTGAGAGGATTCTCAACTGAATGAATCATATTGGTTAATAATAGGTTAATAATGATGAGGAATTTTGATAAATAAATAACTAAATTCTTGTAACATACCTAAAAAAATATGAATACCATGTTTCACATCATAAAAATAAATTACCTTGATACGTAAATTGTTGTGAATCCTCATCATCAAAGTATAACAACAAAACTCTCTACAAGAAAAAATAATAATTTCTTTAATATAAAAACAACATTAAATTGAAAAACGAAATATTCATATATGAGTATTATTGTTATTTTTTTCATAAAAAAATTTCTATATTTTTATTTCCAAGATTTTTGGTATATTATAAATTCAATTTTAGTATGAAAAACTGTAACTTAATGCAACACATAAGTGTAATATTATAAATTTTTTATTATAGTATATAATAATGTGTATATATTTTAGTATTTCTAGAATCATAAGAACCAGTATAATCATATCCACTATAAACATGAAAATGTATATATAATATAGTGTGTCTATAAGAAAAAGAAATAATATACATTGACAACATGAAAAGGTGTAATATTTATGTTTCGGTATATACATTAGTGTAATAATGACCATAAATATAAGTATATGTATGTGAATAATAACATTTATGTATAAGAATAATACAAATCCAATTATTTTGTTATGATTTATATATTATCAGTATTTTCAATGTACATTTTTATTATAGTAATAGAAATTATGCATGTATTATTGTATTTTTATAAGTATGGTTGTAAACATAATCAAATTAATTCACACTTTTAGTTTGATAATGTGACTGTATTTCAGTATGTGTTTAAGAATAAGAATAACAAATATACACTATACACTTCAAAATGTTTGTATTCCTATAATTGTGTAAGGATTAGGATGAGAATATGCATAGCTATAAGCATATGTGTGTATGTATTAAATATTTGTATGAACATGAGCATGAGAATATTAAAAACTAAATGATTGGAAATATATATTATGGTACTATATTATATTTATATTACAATTGAACTATAAGTAGAAGAACTTTAAAAATGTGTATATTTTAATGTCTTTTAGGATATATATATATTATATTTTTTTTAAATTGGTATCTTTTATTATTTTTGAATGTTTAATTTGAAGTATAAGTAGAATAAATTTAAGAATAAAAAAATGTGTGGATAGTTGTATTCTTAATGGTATTAAAATATGTATTTTAATAAGCATAAGTATATGTATAAGGATATATATCTATTATTTGTCTTATATTATAGTTCTTCCATATTTTTGAATTTTAAAATTTCTATGTATTGTGGGTTTTTATATTATAATTATTATCTTATATTTTAGTCTTTCTATCAAATTAATCTGTTACTTTTTTTATAATTCTTCTGTCTATACACGAATGTGATTGATTATTGATAACATTTATATTCTATAATTTATATATAGAATAGGTTACAAATGAATAAAAATATATTAGATTTTATAGTATTTCCATAGATGGATCTATATAAATGATGTAATATTATTGAAAAAAGACATTGCATATATTGATGTAAACATGTCATGAAAATATTTTTAACTAAAACAATGAACAATAAATCCTAGGTATTTACCTCAAAGGTTTTATTCTGGATAACTAAACTCCTAAATTCAAAAACTCTACTACTATAACATGATGTTCCAAAAAAATAGAGTTGGAAAAATCATACATTTCATCTTAATTTGATAATAAATTGGTTGGTCCACATTTAGCAAAACCAATTTTTCATCTGTAAAATGCATTTCTACAATAAACTAATTTAATAAAAAACCAATTTCATAATAAATCAGCCAATTTAAAAAATGATAAATATAATGGGTCGATTGATAAAATATTGATAATAAGTCAACCAATTGTTTAAAAAACATATGAAAACCAACCAGTAATTCAATATAAATTTGGGAAAATTATTAATTTGGATAAAAATTATATTTCTTGGTGTTATAAAAATAATTTGATAGAAAATCATTTCCATTTATAGAGTAAAAATTAAATAAATAATATTAATTAATAACTCAAATGTTCTTGTCAATGATTCTTGAGGTGAAACCTCCAAAAATACAAAAAAAAATCACTGGTAGAGTCTTGGATATACTATTAATTGTATTGATATTTGATTTATGTGCCAAAAAAATAGTATTAAATAAAAATAAATTCTATACCTTTAATTGATATTAAAATAGTAATTCTCCATTTTGGTGTAGCTCAGATCGAACATGTGGAGTCTACTCGCACACTGTTTTTATATTATCACTATTAATAAATAACTACACAATCCTAAACAAGAAACTAACTTATTAAAAGATGGGGATATAAAGAATATATTATACATATATAAATTATTTTAATCAAAACATTAATTAAATACATTAAAAAATGGACATTGAATGACCATAGTGAATTTAAATGACTACACCCAGCTTGTAAATCAATTAAACATATATTTCGTTTCTTAGAGATGATTTTTCCCTATTAATCCATAAAATTAACAATAAAATTTTATTTATTATATATACTACTATCCAAAAAGTATTTAATCTTCTACTCTAATTACAATAAGTGAATTCAGTTTCAAAGAGATATAAACTAGTTATCTTCCAATTTATAAAAATAAAGATTCAATCTAAACTCTCAATTCTCAATCCTTATTATCTTGAACCTGGTATTCAAATTCTAAATAAAATAATATTTAAATTTAAAATCATTTTATAACTCATTACATTATAAATGAATTTAAAATTAGAGATTGAAAGAATATAATATCATACTAAGAAAATGAATTAATTATAAAAAATATTTATTTATTTATAATTCAGAACAAACAACACAAGAGATATTTATCTACAAGAAAACAAGATATGTATAACTTAGTATGTGTTTTAAAGACATTTCTCTTCGTCTATCCATATATTAATTATGAAAACATGGATATCTTATAGTTCAAGGAAAGATTAACATTGAAAAAACATGTGTAGAAGAACAAAAACATCATATCCATTGAAATAAAATCACAAGATCAGCACTTTTATATAATGAATTTATTATAATAAAGGTAAAAAACTCAACAAAGGAGTTTTAAAATAGTCCCTAATGATGGTAATACTCTTTATAAGAGGTCTTCAGTGTATTTAATAATGTATTTTTAAATGGCTAGAATTTACCTCGACTCATATCTTGAGTACAAATAAAATTAATGTCTATTAACATTTTGATTTCTGTTCTATCAAATTTTTTTCACCCTATGAAAATAATAACCACCTACACATGCTCCCAATTAACACCAACATATTAACCTCACATTCATGGTTTCTATCCATATTCACTTCATTAAATTTTAAATTCAATTCGGTTCAGTAGAGCAAGGTAAATTTTTCTATTAAACAAACATCCCAATTTAACATTATAAAAAATTATCATTAACAACATGAGTGGCCTTATAAAACATCATTACCTTCATACCTCTAAAATTAATTTTTCTATACAACCATTAAATAATGAACACACAATGAATAATATCTCAAATCCACACCTAATTCAGTGTAGTAATCATTCACTAAACTAAGGGATATTCACAATAGCCTTCAAAAAACATGTCTTAATGCTAAAATTATATTGATTATAGAACAAAACCATGAAATACTATCTCTTACTTGGATCTATATAAATGACCAAGTGAAAAATACAAATATCCGTATTACGGAACCCTATATTGGGATAAACGACTACTGATAGTGGTGACCTACATTATAAAATAAGAATGTAAAATACTTTCATAACAAAATCTCTATTCTTGGAAGATTAGTCAAATAAACCACCAATAAATTCACAATATGAATTTCCTTATATGAAAAACCAAATTATAAATATCTCATGGCCTCCTAAATTAGTAGTTGGAGGGATTTGTGAAATATATTGAACTTCCCTCGGTGTTGTAGCTCAAACCATGGGCCATCTTTGAACTATATATGATGCTATACTATCCTCATATTCATATTTGATAAACGTGGTCTAAAACACCGACATCCCCATAAAATATTATCCCCAAACCAATAAGAACATCCATCAAAAACTCTTACTCCAAATCTAGACATACATTTGATACCACAACAAAAAAAGATGACTTCAATCCCCATATTCAACGAAATAAACTAAATATATTCAAATGAACTCAAAAAATATTTCTTCATACTATGAGGGAACATAAGAAAATGAAATATGACATTCTTAAAAATATTGAACATTCATCCATTGAGCATCATGGAACAAATGAAAAACACAAAACAAAACTCTTTGATGGAATATTATTATAATTAGAATTAAAATCATTTATTATTGATCCATATCCTTTAAATAGATAGTTAATTCATTAATTTGACCATGAAATATACATTCTTGGTACTAGGGTTTTGGGAATTTCTATTTAAGCATCGGTCTCCACATCGATGTCACTGATAGAAATCAGGGAGGCATCGTTTATCCCGTCTACTTCACATTTACACATCAAGGATTCCATAATAATGGTTGGGGGAATGATTAAATGAGAAGTTAAAGGTGAAGGCTAACAACAATGCTGGTCTTCCATCATTTTATCCCCAGATGGTTATTTTAGGGCTTGAGGGTATCGTAATTGGGAGGATTTTGTTAAGTAATTAGAAGAGGGATAATATTATTCATTATTATTAAATTAATAAAGGTAAAAAATAACTAAATATAATATAAAAACATTTAATTTTAAAAATATGTTATTTATAGGAATCCATTCTTCAATTTGAAAATTTAGATTTGGTATTGTTTTGAATAATTTGTCAATAATTTTTTATTCTATATATTTATTTCATATAAAATTATAAAATAATTAGTATAGTAATTCAATGTATAAAAATATATTTTTCTATCAAGAATATATGTGTTAGGAGTAACTAAATAGTAGATATACATTAAATAATTACTAAAATTATTATTATTATTTGATAATTTATTATAATGTATTTTTCTTATGGTAAAAACATGTTATTATAAATAATTATTATAATGGATGTATATGTTTGTAATATAATTGTTGGTATCTATATGATAAAACAACATATTTAATGGTTAGTAAAAAAAATTTGGTATAGAATTATTATTACAGAATGATATGGTTGATGGTAAAAAAAATTATGGTACTAAAAAAATACATACAAGACTTGATATCTGTTGGAAATACTCACTTTTACCAGTAGATGTGTTATCTATCATTGAATTTATGTTTTTATGATTAATTTTTTATAGTGACAATCCATTTAGTGCTAGGGGATGATATTGTTAAGCTTGGGGGAACTTGTTACAGGGAACCATATTCTATATTCATCTTTTATTACTTTACTAAATTGTATGAATTATGTTGTAAGTGAGCCTCGGTGATTCTAGGACAACAAATTAACCTATTTAAGGGCCAAGTGGTTTTATAATTTATTCATTAGGGAAAACAATTATCATTCCACTTTTTTATGAGAGACCATGGGTATAATCCTACTTAGTGTGCATGTTAGGATCACTCTACATATATATAAATTGTGATTCATGTTTCCAATACTGTTTTAGAGACTAAGTTCGGTGTTACTCGCATTGATGTTCGAGCTTCTATTGAGTCAATTCATTAGGATTTTTTTTATGGTATTTCATTTGGGGGAATTTTATCAGTATTTTTTGACATAAAATAATTTATGGTTTCTTTATATATTATTTGATGAAGTTTTTTTGGTATTCATTTATCTTATATCTCCATATCTTCTATTATATTGAAATAAAATCCTCCAACTTCATTATTTAACATTCGATTTCACTCTCCAACCCAATGTCTATAAAAGGTGAGACTCGGGATTCACTCCTCATCTTCACTGCTGACCTTATAGGGGTACCAATATAGGGGGATGTTGTGATAATTTGGTGTCAAATATTTTGGTTTCGATATAGAATTGGGTATGGAGTTAGGAACTTGTGTGAATTTCATGGGTTTGTAGGGAAACAAAATTAGTCGAAACTAGTGTGTGATTTAAAAAGGTACACCACCTAAGATATAAGAATTTTGGTACCCTAATGATTCAACATAAACACCTTAAGATTATCTAAAACCCTATGTGATATAATGATGATTGCGAGGTAGAGACCTATGATAGGTACATGTATCATGTTTGTTTTAATTATTGACTGAATGATGTGGTTTCTTGGAAATAAAAATAATTTAACTGAATTAATATAAATAAATTCCATCCTATTAGGCCCAATATATCCCCTTGTGTTTTTTGATATGGATCTTGGTTTTCCTATATGTGTATTTCAAGGATTATAGGGTCAATATATTGATCCATTTGATCATCATCAAATCGATCTGATAGCGGATGATGAGACGTGTTAGAGGGATTTTTGTGATTACTAGTGTCAGTAACCAAAAAAGTACAAGGTGAGCATCTATAATTTAGAGATATATAATTTCTAAGAGGGTCTAGATGACATATTTAGTATGATTAAGTTTATATCTAGGTTTTTTTCATTGTAAGCAAGTCAGTTGTGGGGAGTTTCACCTTAGTGGTGGATGCTGTAACTTATATAGCATAAAGAGAAGTATGTTTCTTGGAATGATATTTAGAATTATCTTCATTTAGTGTTTTTATCATTTTAAATGAACATTGAAAATAAGAATTATTTCATATCCATTCAAAAATGGTGCCTAAGAAAGTGATAGAATGGGATAAGGTTTAAGTTCCTCATGAATTTTACTCTCAATATATTTCCAAATGAGAAGTCTAAAGAACATTGTCTTGAGGAGGTGGCACACCAAAAAATTAGATATATAGTCACCCAAATTATTCTTATGATGTATTTGGTTGCGTAAAAAAAGACATAAGTAAAAAATAAGATACAATCATAGAGATTATTGACTTGATAGGTAGATCAGAATAGTTTTTCCAAGATCATAGCTTCAAGTAGGGGATCATAGAAGTTAGGTCATTAGAGGTTTTGTTTTGTTGAAATTTAGTCATAATTGTATACTTCATTATTTCCTAGGGATGATAATTGTAGGAACCCAGATCTTTATTTCCGGTAAATCCTTCCTTTTTCTAGAGTTTTTGAGAAAAATAATGTTTCTGGAAATTTTCTAAGTGCACGTCGTGTACTTTCTGAGTACACGTCGTGTACTCTTTTCTCACTCAAGTCCGTGTAGTGGCCGTGTCTGGGCCACACACATAGTGTGTAGGGGTGACATGGAGACCGATTTTGGTGGATAATGGAAAGTCCTAGTACACGCCGTGTACTCTAAAAGTACACACTGTGTACTTTTATTTTTATCATTAAACGGACTGAGGTCACGCCTAATCGATGAAAAGGTCTTCTTCTCCATCTACTTTGTCTGAGAGTGCTGGGAATCTGTGGATCTTAGATAATCCACCATTCCTTCGTCCGTTCTCTGATTCAAGCACGGTCAATTGAGATGGAATCGCACTGGTGGGTTCTTCCTTCTTCTTGAGCCTTGTTTTCCAATTCCTCCTCCTTCTCAAGATATCGTGGGTCGAGCGTTTTGGGTGTTTTCTCAGATCTACGACATTTGTGGGAGATAAATTTGTCATGGTTCAAGTATATTGATCTCCTAGGATCGAGGGAGGTGGTTTGTGCCTTGCCGTTAAAAGTATTTGAGTTTTATGTGCAAATTTCACCAATACCCGTGAATGGGGTATTGGGTGTTTACCTTTTTTCCCTTTTTGTTTTCCTGCCTTTCTTGTATGCTTGTGTAGAGGTAAATTAATCAGGTTAGAGGATATTTTGTTGTGATTGGATGTTTTTCCCATGCTTTTTTCTTTTTATGACCTTCGGGTTTCGTTTGCCTTTGGCTGTTACACCGGTTTCCATGCCTTGTGTCTATAGGATGGAGTGTTTTTGTATAACAGGCTTGTTACCCTGTAGATTGTTAGCCAAGTATCTCTATAGGTGTACTTTGGTTAGCCTAGTAGCTCTATAGGTGTACTCTGGCCTTATAGCATTATTATGCACTGACCAACACAGGACTGAGAGAACCTGGTGTTATAGACTATAAGGGATAGACCGAGTGAGCTTCCCATTGAGTCTTAGACATTATAGACTACAGGGGGGTATACTAAGAGAGATTCCTCAAAGATTCTTGGACATTATACTACAGGGGATGGACCGAGTGAGATCCCAGAGAGTCTTTGATTATTATAGAATACAGGAGGGTAGACCGAGTTCCCTTCCTCAGAGAGTCTTACATTGTTTGTTTACTCTTTAAGAACCTTTCTATGCTAGAGGAGTAATTGACCGAGAGAGATTCCTCAGAGAGTCTGTGGTATACCTGAGGATATAGGAGGAATGGACCGAGATAGCTTCCTTATAGAGTCTCTAGACCTTGGGGATAATAGGGTTAGACCACATGATCTTCCTCAGAGATTCCCTAACTACCCTAGACTATAAAGGGAATTGACCGAGTGTGCTTCCCCAAAGAGTCTCACAAATTCGTATGACCAAACCAGAGGGGTTAGGCTGAGTGCACTACCCAGAGGGTTATGGTAATCCTTGGATAGGACCAGAGGTGGATGGCTGCAAGTACTTCCCAGAGGGTTTTCTTCTTGTTAGCTATTTGCTTCACTGCTATTATTGGTTCTGGATTGATCACTGTTGTGTATCATCTTGCTTTACTGCTTACTATTTACTGCCTACTGATTTGTTGTTGCTAATTTCTTGTTATTGAACTTTTACCTTCCATATAATCACTGACTGTTAGGCATAGATCTCTGGGTGGTTGCCTACTAGGATTTTATGTCACACCCAGTTTGGGCCATGATTTTGGGCCCAAGAAGACAATGTTTTTGCAGTTATAGACAAATGAATGGGCCCTTCGACTTCTGGTACTTGATTGGTTGGAGTAGGAGAGCATGGGACCAAGCTTTGGCTTGCGATGATGAGGAGCTGTTTACTTTTCTTTTGTACTTGTTTTGGTACTGTGGTGTTTCATCATTATGACTTGTTTGGCTGATTTTCTAGAGTTGTATCTTGCATCATTCCATATATACATATGTGCTCCAGTTTGTTGATTTAGTCTTCTGTTGTTTATTATTGTTGGTTATTTACTGCTTCCGTTATTGCATGTTTATTACTTCCTTAGTGTACTCTTCCAATGAGGGCATAGTTTCCCCACTATCACACCCAATTCCCTCACTTATAGTCAGTAGCATCTGGCGTTTGGGCAAATGCGTTTGAGGCCATGTGACCAACTGGGTACGGGGCACCTTTAAGTGGCTTCCAGAATCAGGACTTTACAAAGTGGTATTAGAGGAGTTATTTTCTCTTTCTTTACTATTTTGAGTCTTTAGATAGGGATAGGATGGATTCAGTACCTGGTAATAAGCTTTGCCCGAGAGTAGCTAACCCATGTACAGGGAAACGCCATACTACCTCATTTATTGTAGTTTTCTGGTTTTGTGATTTTACGGTTGATATGATTTCACCTAGAGTGATTCACATGCTTCGGCCTGTTATTGTTTTGATATTACTGTTCTATTTCTGTTGCAACCCGATAAGGTGAGGGTATGCCATCTCATGCATCATATAGGCACTTGTTAGAAATCACATGAAATGCATTCTTCCCATGCCATCTTGGGTGCATTAGCGATTTCATGTTGTTGTGATAGACTCTGTGCAGATTATGCATGCTGTTGTGATAGAATCTTGATAGAATCCCTACTGTTGTGATAGAGAAATTGATTGTGTTGTATTTTTCTTAAATGAACGCCAAATTTTGAGTCTTGAGGTGTTATGGAACCTCTTGAATAAAAATTTGGTGGATCATGACCTTATTTTCTCTTTTATACGACTATAGGAAATGTCAAGCTTTGATTCGCGAGGAGTATGGGCCCTCATGGATCGGAATTTGGCACCTCTTTTCCTTATTTTCAGTGTTTTTGGGCTTCTGTGCAGTTTCTGAGCTACTGCCCAGAAAAACCCAGAATACAAGGCGTGTACTTTCTTGATACACGTCGTGTAGTTTTTAGGTCGTGTTACTGACCGTGTGAACAGAAACACAGTGTTGTGGAAATAACTTCAGGAACACACTGTGTAAAGTAGGTGCACGCCATGTAGTTTAGATCAGTGTACCCAACCATGTCACTTACAACACGGGCTGAGGAAGATCGACTAGAACACACCGTGTGGGTAAAGAAAATGCCGTGTAGTTTTGTCCCAGGTACCCGGCCGTGTAACGAACAACACGGGCCGGTGTTATCTTCTTCTATACACGCCGTGTTTTTTTGGAACACGTCGTGTAAGGGCATCCATGTAGAGGACCGTGTAACTAACAACACGGGCTGCCGAGACCATGTCTCGTATACGCTGTGTCCCTATGGAACATGTCATGTAGTCTTGGGTTAGTTTGGACCGTGTGGATTAGCTGTATAAGGAGACTCGGGCAGAGGTTTAGAGTTCATGTACATGCTGTGTGTGGAAACAACACGTCATGTAGGTTGGGGTGTTACACGACCAATAGGGGTAGGTGTACACGCCCATGTTAATCGCTGAAGAAGACACACCGTGTTGTTTTTATACATGCCGTGTAGTCGTGTTTTGTAAAACATTAATTTTACTTTCCCATGTTCCCATTTTTTACTACTGTGTTTTCAATCCTTGTTAATTCTAATCTAAGGTGAGCTTTTGATCTTTCAGAGCTATGCCTCCAAGACATCCTCCGGTCGTACGTCATTTGCCAGATAGTGATCAGGCACCAGATATGGCCGATCAGGGACCTCCTGTTGATCCTCCTACAGATCCTCCTACTGTGCCAGCCTTGGCACCAGTAGTTATACCAGTCGCAGGCACCGATATGCATTTCAGGGTGGAATTCTTGAGGATGTTTCAGACTTTTCAGGGAGCGCCGCCTCCTGCCCCGTCGAAGGCTGAGTTGACGAGTGTTTTTCAGCAGCAGCATCCTCCAACTTTCTCAGGTGATGGAGGAACCCAAGCTACAGAGTCATGGTTCGAGGCCATCATGACTATCTTTGAGCACCTAGAGATACATATGGAGAAAAGGGTAAAGCTGAATACTTATATGCTCCGGGACACCTCCAAGAGGAGTTGGGAGGTGATCTCACTATTAGGTCATCAGCAGGGTATTTAATGGGATGAGTTTCGATGCACCTTCTATGAATACTTCTATCCAGAGACCCTGAGGGCCAATCGAGCCTCGGAGTTTATGAGCCTACAGCAGGGTACTCTTTCTGTCATGGAGTACTCGTCCCGTTTTACTAAGCTGCAGCGTTTCACACCGATCCCAGTCGGTGATGACTTGTTCCTTGCTATGATGTTTGAGGACAGTCTCAGGCAGGATATCCATTCCAAGGTGAATATCTTCTAGTTGACTTTGATATCCTCCATCGTCAACCAGGCGCAGATTAGTGGGTGAAATTTGAGGGATTCTGGAGCAGTAAGCCAGGGCGGTTCATCATCCAGAGCTGGTGATCCTCCTACAGATAGTAGGAAGCGTCACAGAGAGTCTTCTTGATGAGATCGGGATTCACTGGATACGTCTTCTAGAATCTAGGTTGTATGCTACCAGTGCGGTAGGAGTGGGCATACTAGGCCTCAGTGCCAGAGGGAGCCGATGGAGTGCCGATCTTGTGGCAAGACATGCCATCTTCATCACTTTTGTCAGGTCTTCTCAACTTCAAATGGTGGTAGGGGTTCCTATATGACCCCACATTCCAGAGATGCTTTGCCAGTTTCCCACCAGTCTGGGAACTAGAGTTCTTCCATCCGTTCAGCCCAAGGTGGAGGTCGCGGTCGTGGTGGTCAGTCACCAGGTCATCATCGAAAGCAGAGTGGATCAGCACAGAGTGGTCAGCCAGGGGCGCAGGGCCATGGTGCAGGCCAGTCTTTTTCCGTGGAGTAGACCTATCAGGAAAAGGATCCTGGACCTTCTACAGTTCGAGGTACAATCTTAGTAGCCTCAGTTTTATCTTTATCTCTTTTCTATACTGGTGCTTCCCATAGCTTTATCTCTGTTGCGGTTGTGGAGAGCCCTGGGCTCTGTATCTTCTCATCTGCCAACTTTTTGACTCTTGAAACGCTGTTGGGAACAATGAAATCTAGCATACGATAGTGCATAGAGTGCCCTATTGAGTTTTTGGGGTGTAACTTTTTATGGGACCTCTATGTCATGGAGATGTCGGGTTATGACGTCATTCTCAGGATGGACTGGTTGGTTCCTTTTCAGGCATTCATTGATTTCTATCGCCATAGGGTGAGTTTCATATCACCATAGGGTGGATCTTTTCTTTATAGAGGAGAGTGGGATGTCCTAGCAGGTATATCTGGAGCAAAGCATCATGGTCTAGGGGAAGTTATAGCCCAGATTTCTAGTATTTATCTGGATGACCAGGGGACATCACAGTTAGACTTTCCCCCAGTGGTGGATCATTTTAGGGATGTATTTACAAAGGACTTTTCAGGTATTCCTCTCGAGGGTGAGGTAGACTTCTCGATTGAGCTCATTCCAGGAGCGGAATCAGTGTCCATTCCTCCTTATAGGATGGATACACCTGAATTGGATGATCTCAAGAGGCAGTTGGAGGAGTTGCAGGCAAAGGGTTTTATCCAACCCATTATTTCTCCTTGCGATTCGCCTATTCTGTTTGCGAAAAAGGCAGACGGAACCCTTCGACTTTGTGTGGATTATCGGAAGCTGAACCAGTTGACTGTCAAGAACCAATATCCCTTTACAAGGATTGATGACCTCTTTGATCAGCTTCGAGGAGCTCGGGTGTTCTCGAAGATCGAGTTGAGGTGCGTTTATCATCAGTTTCACGTTAGACCATCGTATATACCTCTGACAGCCTTCAGGAGTAGGTATAGTCTATACGAGTATACATTCATGCCGTTCGGTCTCACGAACGCGACTGTAGTTTTCATGGCACTGATGAACTGAGTGTTCCATCCGTTTTTGGACTCCTTCGTCGTGGTCTTCGTGGATGATATCTTGGTGTACTCTCACACATGAAATGATCATGCCACACATCTTGAGATCATTCTGAGTACACTGAGAGAGCAGCGTCTGTATGTAAACACTCAAAGTGCCACTTCTGGATGGATCAGATTCACTTTTTGGGTCACGTCATCATAGAGGCTGGAGTATCTATGGACATAGAGAAAGTGAGAGCTATAGTTTCCTGGGAGCATCTAAAAAACATTTTTGAGGTGTGGATTTTTCTAGGGCTGGCTGGATACTACAAGAATTTCATATAGGACTTCTCATACCTAGCTGCACCATTGACAGGTCTGACTAAGAAGGGGGCAATGTTTTTATGGTCAGATCCTTGTGAGTCAGCCTTTCAGGAGCTAAAGGGGAGGTTGACGTTAGCACCGATACTATTCTTGCCAGAGCCGGGTAAGGGATACACTGTTTACTATGATGCCTCAGGTATCGGGCTGGGAGTTGTGCTTATGCAAAGAGATGGGGTCATTGCTTATGGGTCCCGATAGTTGAGGACGCAAGAGAGGAACTACCTGAAGCACGGTCTGGAGTTCGCAGTAGTTGGTCATGCCTTACGCTATTGGAGACACTACCTTCTGGGAGAGCACTTTGTGGTTTTCACCAATCACAAGAGTCTCAAGTATATCTTTACTCAGTATGATCTGAATCTGAGATAGCGCAGGTCGGTCAAGTATCTTTAGTCCTTCGACTTTGAGCTCACCTATATGCCGGGAAAGGGAAATGCAGTGGTTGATGCTTTGAGTAGGAGAACTCTGATTCAGGCAGTTCAAAAGGCCAACAGTGAGTGGCATCTTATGGATCTGTTCTCTGAGATGCACTTAGAAGTGTACGACAGGAAGGGACAGACTGTCCTATCTTCTGTAGTTGTTACCTCTACACTTCTTGATCGGGTACGGATGAGGAAGCTATCAGATTCGGCTAGTCCTGTGGGAGAGTGTGTCAGGAGGGGACACTCTTCCTGGATGGAGAGTGATTGAGGATGAGATCTTTCATTTCCGGGGATGCGTATGGGTTCCAGCAGACATACGCGAGGAGGTGATGTGGGATTTTCATTCTTTATTTTGGGTAGTTCATCCGGGTGTCACCAAGATGTATCATGACCTACACCGCCAGTATTGGTCGCCAGGTATGAAGAAAGATGTTGCTGGTTTTTTCATGAGATGTTCTACTTGTCAGGAGGTGAAAGCATAGCATCAAAGACCAGCAGGGCTTTTATAGAAATTAAACATTCTCGAGTGGAAGTGGAACAATGTCGCGATAGACTTTGTGACCAGGTTGCCGAGGTCGCCTCGGGGAAACGATGTTGTTTGGGTTGTTGTCGACAGACTCATGAATGTCGCACACTT
Source organism: Viscum album (assembly GCA_963277665.1). Classification (NCBI taxonomy): domain Eukaryota; kingdom Viridiplantae; phylum Streptophyta; class Magnoliopsida; order Santalales; family Viscaceae; genus Viscum; species Viscum album. Next base: position 799,131,607 of record OY728139.1, read on the forward strand.
CTTGTTGATCAAGGACACCTTTAGTATTGATGATCTTGGACGATTGTACATCCGGGAGATCGTACGTCTACATGGAGTTCCACACTCCATTGTTTCATATAGGGATGCGTGATTTACTTCTCGATTATGGCATGGGCTTCATATGGCTTTGGGTACACAGGTACTTTTGAGTACAGCATACCAACCCCAGACTGATGGCCAGTCCGAGCGCACGATCCAGGTACTTAAGGATATGCTCCGAGATTGCATTCTAGACTTCGACAGTTCTTGGGAGAAGCATATACCTCTTGTGGAGTTCTCCTACAACAACAACTTTCAGGAAACCATTCAGATGGAACCATACGAGGCTATGTACGGTAGGCCATGCTGATCACCCTTATGTTGGTTGGTGGCAGGAGAGGCAGCTTTACAGGGACCTCGTCTTAATCAGGATACCTCTGAGTAGATAGAGTTGATTCAAAAGAGGATGGCTTCAGCATAGTCTCGACAGAAGTCTTATACTGATCAGTAGAGACGAACTTTGGAGTTCGATGTTGGGCATTAGGTTTTCCTACATGTCTCACAGAGGTTGGGACACAAGAGGATTCGGAGACAGGGTAAACTTTCACCGCGGTACGTCGGGCTTTTTGAGGTTTTGGAGAGAGTTGGGCTAGTTGCATATCAATTGCAGATACCTCAGAGGTACTGTAACAACCCGAGATTTTATAAGATACATTCTTTTTAATTTCATTCATATCTTCTGTTGTACGATACACCAAGATTATCTTGCGCTACATGCAACACCGTATTAGCTTGCAGTATACGCAACACTATTCTTGGCTCGTGTTACACACAATTTCAAGTTCGTTTGATGGATGTTATTCTACGCAACATTGAGTGTATATATATATATATATATATTAAATTTATAAATAAAATATGGTTGGATTCTGTTATACGCAACAAAAATAGAGTCTTGCACTACACGCAACCCTAACTTGGCTTGCATTACACGCAATCACGACCTTCTTCGATAGCATGTGTTGTACGCAATATCGGGTTTCACTAAACAATGATATATGATTATAATATTATTATGAACTAGCTGTTATGAATAGTATTAACTAAATTTTGATTTTTATAACATTATTATTCATCTTACATATTTTCTAGAACATGGTATGAGATCAAAATAAATTTTTCGGATAAAATAAGTATTTTGAAAAAAATGTAGTTTTGTCGCCTGTTGATGGTGCACCCACATTAAATCTAGTTTTTGACATGTTTATAAGTTCAATTTTACAAAATAATATTCTTCTTTGGAATCAGGGTATAAAAATTTACTTTGAAGAAAATTTTCATATTATTCTGATAACTTTCATATTTTAATGAATAGTAAAAACACGCTATATTTTAATTAAAAACAACTTTTTTCATCGTAATAATTTATATGGTTAAATTATAATATTGAATGGTTTTAAAGAATAAATATAATATATTTTTACCATTTAATATAATTTATGTCATTATCATTGATTTTACATTGAATTCATAGGTTAAATCAATTCAATCTTTTGCAATGTTTAAACTTTTAAAACCTATTCACTTAATAACGGGATTAATTTTAAATTAATTACTGCAACTTCGGTGTTTTGAATTTTGAATAATGGATTCCATATTTTTAATCAGTGGGTCCATATTATGTTAATTGGTTACTTTTATTTTATTTATATTATGAATAGTAACTACGGTAATTTTTATTTACTACGGTTAAATGTAAATAGGGTAATTCACAGTTAAAAGAATATTATAATAATTCAAAATTACCTTGAAACTTATCCTAACCATATTGGATGAGTAGTGGCCAACCATGGGAATCCTTGGGCCGATTTTGGGACCCCAATGAGCCACTTGGTAGTGAAAATGACAATTTGGATTAATTAATTTAATGTAAAGACAAAATTGACTTTAACAAAACTATTTTAGTAATTAATTTTTATAAGGGGTTATATAAGTTATATTTTAGACTATAAATATTGTTTGGATGATCAGATTATCTACATCGTGGTATTTTTTTCATAATTTTTGTACATCAAATGAATTAAATTATTTATGACACAATAATGATGTAGTGTTTACCTCATTATTAAATGATTTAAATAAATAAGATTATAATGATTAAAATATCATCTAAAACCTGTCCAATTACAATTGGATGATTTATTTCGAATATGAGTCATCTTAGCTTCGACATTAATTTGTTTTGGACCTCTTGAAACTGAAGATAAGTTTATAATAAAATAATGTTTTCACACTTTCCTAAAGAGCCCCTCCTCTCCCTTGTAAAAGGAGACCACTTCTATGTAATTCCTCACACCTCTCAAGACTTTTGGATCGTCCAAACACTTCCCAACTAAGCTCCATACATCCCTCTACTCCCCCTTGAAGCCTTACATTAGGCATAAGACTCTCCAATAAGTCCATTTCGTTCAAACCAAAGGAAGTTATCATAATTAAAGGTAACAATTTCTCTTAAGTTGTTTTATTTTATTCTACTTATTCAACCCCTAAACTCTTTTTAATCCTTTATTTTGTAACAACACAAATATCTTAAATATACTATGATGTTGTTATAAGAATTATTCGAACTAAACTACACACACCTCCATCTAATGGATGAAGAACATAATGTTTCAGTGATAGCAAACTAACGCCTCACGAAACGATGATTGTTCGATTTTCTCCTACCGCCTCTCATGGGGGCCATTATGATGGAACTGTATTTATATATATTATATATTATGTTTATTATTTCCTTATGCTTCTTTACTTACCAATTATATCAAGCCTTTACAGTTTCCATAGTCGGTAAATACGATAATCTCATTTGAGGAAGTGCGGACTACCGCCCCCTCAAAGTGATGTGATTCGTTAATACCTTATGTGGGATGTATAAAGGATGTGTTTAATGATATTATATATGATATAATACTGGAATTATAATATACCTATGTATCATTATGTTTTAATTCCATTAAAATAATAAATAGAAATGAAAGTAGTGTTCATGCGTACGTACGGCTTACCGTCTCCAGGAACGGTGTGTTTCATTTCTTACCTCCATATGTTATGTACTATTATATATGCTTGTATATTCTGGATATATAATGAATGTATATGATATATAACTCATTATTTACATTTTTTAAGTAAGTAAATCATGATATAAGTAATAATAACATCAAGAACAACAAGTCCAAACACGTACGATAAATAAGATGATTTTCCCAAAACGCTACTTTTACATTAATTTACAAAAGAATGGGTAATATAAAGTCATAAGTGAACCATATATGACATAATAACAATAAATAAGATTCTTTAATAAGTCAATGACATTATTTAAATCATTATACAGGAGGTTTGGATACATACGAAGCATATCAGACGTAAAGTAAGGGATAACTTTTCCAATCTCGTTCTTATCCAAGATTGTTTATTCGTAAGTAATTACTGGGGTTATTGTTATCATCCAAGTCTGTAGAGACCCAAAGATTGACGTACATAGACATTACATTACTTTTGAAGAATACTTAATACATAACAAAAACAAACACACAAGGATTGTAATAGTTTAGTGTCTTTGGAAACTTGGAACGTAATCTTCTAATCGTGGCGAAAGATCCTCAACATCTCCCATTAAGATCTTCCCCCTTTTTTTCATACCTAAAAACTTTCTTTATATCCTGGGGAAAATAAAACATAAAAAGGGTGAGCTCAAATTCTCAGTAAGGGTAGGCATGGATAAAATAAAACATACCATATACATTTGAACATAAAAACATGAACATAATGTTTAAACATCAACAACTTGAGCAATGACATAAAACATGGAAGTACGTAAGGAATAGATCATAAGGAAACATTATTCATGATAAAATAGCATGGGAATAAAACATATAATTGTGGAAACCATTAAGCACATGATATTATTTCCATATCAGCCAAGGCATTGCCGCCAAGACCATCTTAGTGGACAAAGTCCCTTTCTGAATCGAGTTCACTCCTCGTTCCAGTGCTGTATTACTGAACCGGTTTAACTTTCCATTCCAGCCATGTCTATCTCATGAGATATAAATATTTACCCAATGCATTGGAGGTAGATATAGGTCCCACCTATCTCATAATTAAATCATTCTTACTTGTGCCACAAAATAAAGATACATCATTCATAATAACCCAATAAATAAAATGGGTTTCATAAAAATCATCCCATCATCACATAATCCATATAAAAGAATTGGATGCCATTTAATAATAAGAAAAGTGAAAACATGTAAATCATATAGAAATTAAAATTGAAACATACACATATGAAATAATTTCATCTTAGATGGAAAATGGTTTTGATAAAACATTTGAAATGAATTCTTGAGGAAAATATCATTTCTTCTTCAAAATCATTTTCTTTTCACAAAATGTCAGAAAATTTTAAAATAAAAGGATTTTGTTGAAAATAGTCATGAAATATTTTGGAGGAAGCTTCATGAAAATAAGGCTATATAAAACCGTAAAAATCCATTCATGCCGTATAAGTTAAAAAAACATTATTCTCGTACTTTTCCGGAAAAGTTAAAAGTACCTCGTAACGTAAACAAAAGAAATATTCCTTACATACCATGTAGTAAAAGTAAAAAATGGGTAAAAAGTACTTTAAACATAAATGAAAAAACTTTTATAAAACATGGACATGGATGATATAAATAACCCCAGTAAATACTTACGAATAAGCAATCTCGGATAAAAATGAGATTTGCAAAATTATCCCTTACCTTAGGTCTGATATGATTCGTACGTATCTGAAACCACTGTATAATGATTTAAATAATGTTATTGACTTATTAAAGAATCATATTAATTGTTATGATATCATATATGGTTCACTTATGACTTTATTTTTCCCGTTCTCTTGTAAATTCCATGTTAAAGAGCGTTTTGGGTAAAATCGTTTCATTTGTCGTCCGTGTTTTGACTTGTAATTATTTATATGATTACTAAGATCATGTTTGCATACATCCAGAATGTAAAACATGATTTATTTATAATATATATTCAGAATATACATATATATAATAGATCGATAAATGGAATGAAATACACCGTTCATGGAGACGGTAGGCCGTACATACGCATGAACGCTGTTTTCGTTTCCTTATTGAATTGAATGGAATTAAGTAGATGACATACATATATATATACATAAATAAAGTATAATTATAATTTCATATATTGAATTATTACTTATTATATATACTTTATAATCATTCATGAATGGTTAATCATTGAGAATGAATCTCATCGCGTCGTGGAGAAGGTAGTCCGTACGTACGCACGAGCGATGATATCATTCCCATGATCGTGGAATTGTATTGAAGTGTATATATAATATTTAAGAATAAATATAACTTTAAAATAATCATATATAGTCATTATTTACACCATTATACCCATCCAAGTAAGGTGGTGGTGGAAAATAGATTACACCACGGCATGGAGATGGTATTCTGTACGCACGCACATGCGGTGATTTCGTTTTCCATAGGATGGATAAATGGTGAAATAGGGTTGTTTCATACTTATAATAACATATCAGTATATGAGTGATATTGATGTTATTACTTCATAATGAAACAACTAAATAATAAGAAGTGGAAGAAGAAATAAAGTTGAAAGAATCAATAACTAACATTACCTTTTCTTTGAAGCGCCTCTTTGAGACCTCACTTAGGGCACTAAAATTAGTCTTTTAAGAATACCAGGACCTCTAGGATGTTTCAAGGGAAGTTTATAAGGGAAATGGGCAGGGTTTTTCCGGGCTTCAAGGCTCCAAATTGTGTGAGGAAGAGAGGGAGTAGGTGCCCTTTTATAAGGGAGGAGAGGGGCACCTTTGGAAATCTCAAAAATATTAATTTATAATAAATCTAACCCCACTTAAAAACCTTAAAAAATGACTCATATTCAATTATTATATGATATAGGGTTGTAATCACATCAACCAATAAAATTTAGACATGTTAGGATATTATTTTAAACATTAACAACTTGATTTATCCTTACTTAATCAATTTTATTTTATTTTTGGTAATAACATTCTAAATTTTAAATTATAACAAATAATTACTTATTTGTTGTGAATTATCTATAATTGGATTATTTATAACATTATAGACCATATAAATTTAAATTTTTAATTTTTATATATTTTTCTGATTTTTAAAAGTTTTTATAATATGTTATTTTTATAAAATAACAATAGTGTCAATTTTGACACTATTCATTTATTTGAATTTAAATAAAATATATACAGAAGATATGTTCAAACTATAAGCATTAATATATTCATAAAAGGTCATATGTATCTATAAAATTAGTGGAGAACTTTAAATAGTTTATATAATATTTATTTTATTATTTTTAAAACCATTTATTTGGTTTATCTCTTAATAAAATAATTACTACACCATTTTTGTATAATTATTTAATATACTTATTTGTTGCATAAAAATTAAAAATAAAATCCTATAATAACTATAAATATATTAAATTTTACAATAATAATTTTACTCGAATTTATCATCTTAAAATCACAATATTTAAATTTTTATATTTATTAAATTATGAAGGTGACAACTTTGGAATCATTTAAAATAAAATAATATAAGTGTCATAATCACTTTTATAAGACTCCAAACGGATATATATTAGGTAATTGGATTCTTAAGGTGTATATATACACTACTAATAAGTTTTTGTAAGGTTTTTGTGCCTTTTAATGTGTATTATTATTTCAATAAAAACTATATTACTGATTTTTCACTTAATAAATAATTTCTGCATCATTAATATATCACCATTAATGACAATTATTTAATCCCTAAAAATTCTAAATAAATTATCATGATGTAGATAAGTTTATTAGATTTCTGGATGCTATTCTTGTTCGAAGTTTTATGATGTTTATCATGAAATTAAAATTAATATACTTATAATATTTAAGAGAGTGACATGTTGTCACTTTCTTTGGTTTTAATAATAATTAAGTTATTTTCATGGTAAAAAGTCCATTAAATGATTCTAATCCGACCCTTAGGTGATATGAGTCGACTTTTAGTCATCCAATAGGATTTTGGAAGGTGGTGTGGTAATTTTATAATCTTATATTTACCCTTAATTACCCGATTTACCTTTAACTACGGTAAATAAAATTTACCGTAGTTACTATTCATAATTCCCAAAAATAAAAAGTAGCCTATTAACATAATTAGGACCGACTGATTCAAAATATGGAATCCATTTTTTCAAATTCAATACATAGAAATTGCAGAAATTAAATTAAAATTAATCTCGTTGTCGAATGAAAACGGGTTTTTGTTTTAAAACATTGCAAAAGATTGAATTGATTTAACCTACGAATTCAATGTAAAATCAATGATAATGACATACATTATATTAAATGGTAAAAATATATTCTATTTATACTTTAAAACCATTCAATAATATAATTTAACCACATACGTTATTATGATGAAAAAGTTGTTTTTAATTAAAATATAGCGTGTTTTTACTATTCATTAAAATATGATAGTTATCAGAATAATATGAAAAATTTATCCAAGGTAAAATTTTATATCCTGATTCAAAAGAATAATTTTATTTTGTAAAATTGAACTTATAAAAATGTCAAAATATATATTTAAAGTGGGTGATCCATCAAAAGGCAGCAAAACTGTATTTTTTTTGAAAAATACTTATATTACCTGAAAATTTTATTTTGTTCATATACCATGTTCTAGAAAATGTGTAAGATGAATAATAATGTTATAAAATTCAAAATTTAGTTATTACTATTCATAATGGCTAGTTCATAATAATATTATAATAACATATCGTTGTTTAGTAAAACCCGGTATTGCGTACAACACACGCTATCGAGGAAGGTCGCGATTGCGTGTAATGCAAGCCAAGTCAGGGTTGCATGTAGTGCACGACTCCTTTGTTGTTGTGTATAACAAAATACATTGAATATATATATATATATACTCAACGTTTCATAGAATAACTACTATCAAACAAGCATGAAATTTTGTGTAACACGATCCAAGATTAGTGTTGCGTATACTGTAAGCTAATACGGTGTTGCGTATAGCGCAAGATAATCTTGGTGTATCATACAACAGAAGATATGAAAGAAATTAAAAGGAATATATCTTATAAAATCTCGGGTTATTACATTCTACCCCCCTTAAAATGAATTTCTCCCTCAAAATTCGTCGGGGTTATAAATGGTTTTCTACTTGAAAGTTTCTTTAATTGAAACCCACATCATAAAAAGGAATACCAAAACTTATCTTTATAAACTAAAGTATGAAACGTAATAGTTACCCAAATAAACTAATCACTGGGTTTCCACATAGGATAACATAGGTGAAAATATGGATATGGAATAGAAATCTAACCATCATGTTCTGATAGAGAGTGGTAGAAAACATGGCTATGAAAAATCCAACAATCACAAAGTCATAGATTTGTGATGATCTAAGGTACCATCTGATTCATCGGATATAAGGTCACTAAGACAACATTTTTGGTTTTCAAGATCATTTCCCTAATGTTGATGAATTAAAAGAAATACTTACATGATTTTGGTACAATCTCACTGTGGTTCTTGAATTGAACAATTTCCACTTCATCCCTTAATGAAATGAAATTGAATTTGTTATTCGTGATGTGTTATCACATCATGTGATAGAATGATGGGTCATTCCATCTATTTCAAAAAAAATATTAGCAAAAGTTATAAATCCATCATATGGTTAGATTAAGCGTATATGGTTCCAAAAATGAACTTGTACTTCTTATATCATACCGCTTAATAAGATAAAACTAGTTTCTACTAACCAGGGACTTCCTGTAGGCCAGTGGTAGGCGATAAAGGCCAGTCGCACTTCAGTTGTGGCTTCGATTCCCACAGCCTTTTCCGATGCGATGGGCTGTCGTCCGTCCTGCAGGTTGTCCTTTTTCTAAAACTACATTACTAAAACATCCCATAAATAATATCAAAAAATATTCTATCCTTAAACAATACTAAATTATGTCCAACATAATCCATTCTAATCTTTAGGCTTATCTAAAATACTTTGGTCCAAACTCATAGTATAAAGAAAATGATTAAATGAAATGTCATCAACCAAGCATGTTAATACCATCATTTATCCCCCATATATCTCGTTGGTTACATTCCAATCAAGTGAATAACTTAATCATGTATTCTCTTGAAAAATGAATATCCATTAAACCTTAGTGAAAACATGAATGTTGTCAAAAGATAACTCTTTACACATACCAAAATCCAAAAATTCTATATACTCAAACCATGATATAACCTTCTCCTTATATCATTCATGAGCTCATGAATACTATCAAACATTTAATTTTCTCCTTATCCCTTCATTATGCTCATATCATCTACATTCAAAAAATATCTGAATAACCTTTCATGGATACTGGTACCATTAATCATATACTTTAAAAACTCAAGGAAAGACAACAGTGTAACAATCCTTAGATGTCTCTTTATTCCATAGTACCATGAGATGACTTATACAACATTACACTTGATAAACATGTAATCATTCCACTACCTTCTTAAACCATTGACCGAGCTTCAACAATTCTTTCATCTCACATATCATTTGTAGTCTCCTCATCATTGTCAACATAAATACGGCCCATACGGCCATACTGATTCTCTTCATGAGACTTTCCCTTAGGGAATTGGTTTTCATAATGCCCATACATTCCACATTTAAAACATTTAACCATTGTTGATGTCATAGAAATACCATTATCCTCATCCATGGTGTTAACTGAACCTTTTCCTTTGCACTTACTGGCCTTATGTCCTTCTTTTCCACACCCAAAGCATCTTCCAGTTCCTTTGAAACATTCTCCTTGATGCATCTTCCCACATGATTTACATAGGGGAAATTGAACTTTCTTTCCTCCATGATCACCATGAAAATCCATCTTTCTATTATTAGTCGAGTCAGGAAACTTATCAAATTTGAGCTTATTGATCATATTATGAGATTGCTGATTCGGTATAATAATGATGTTTGGACTTCCAAATCCCATTTCATTTGGTTTCTCATGAAAAATATCATTCCATTGTCCATCATAGCCTCCATTATCATGAATCATCTTGTTTCCAGCCATTTTCTAAAACCCAAAAAGAATAGTGTGAGAGGAAAAAATCATAATAAAGGGGGAGTAACTTCAATATATAACATCTTAGGTTTAATCTAATATCGTTACCATAATTCTAGGACTATAACCTATACATATATTTAATCTTAGGGACATCCCTAGACATACCTTAGAAATATCTCTAGGGATCTCACTAATGTTCTCGCATCCTAGTTTCCAAAGTTTGACTAAACCATTCCTCTGATACCAACTATAGAGACACGAAGCTTGAAGTACATGTACATTACATTACTTTTGAGGAATACTTAATACATAAAAAAAATAGACACACAAGGACCGTAATAGTTTAGTGTCTTTGGAAACTTGGAACGTAATCCTCTAATCGTGGCGAAAGATCCTCAACATCTCCCATAAATATCTTCCCCCTTTTTTTCTTACCTAAAAACTTTCTTTATATCCTGGGGAAAATAAAACATAAAAAGGTTGAGCTCAAATTCTCTATAAGGGTATTCATGGATAAAATAAAACATACCATATACATTTGAACTTAAAAACATGAACATAATGTTTAAACATCAAAAGCTTGAGCAATGACATAAAACATGGAAGTACGTAAGGCATAGATCATAAAGAAACATTAAGCATGATAAAATAGCATGGGAATAAAACATGTAATTGTGGAAACCATTAATCACATGTTATGATTTCCATATCAGCCATGGCATTGCTGCCAAGACCATCTTAGTGGACAAAGTCCCTTTTTGACTCGAGTTCACTCCTCGTTCCAGTCCTGTATTACTGAACAGGTTTAACTTTCCGTTCCAGTCATGTCTATCTCATGAGATATAAATCTTTACCCAATGCATTTGAGGGAGATATAGGTCCCACCCATCTCATAATAAAATCATTCTTACTTGTGCCACAAAATAAACATACATCATTCATAATAACCCAATAAATTAGATGGGTTTCATAAACATCATCCCATAATCACATAATCCATATAAAAGAAATGGATATCATTTAATAATAAGTAAAGTGAAACCATGTAAATCATTGAGACATTAAACTTGAAACATACACATATTAAATAATGTCATCTTAGATGGAAAATGGTTTTGATAAAACTTTTAAAATGAATTCTTGAGGAAAATATCCTTTCTTCTTCAAAATCATTTTCTTTTCACAAAATGTCATGAAAATTTAAAATAAAAGGATTTTGTTGAGAATTGTCATGAAATATTTTGGAGGAAGCTTCATGAAAATAATGCTTCATAAAACTGTAAAAATCTGTTCATGCCGTATAAGTTAAAAAACATTCTTCTCATACTTTTGCCGGAAATGTTAAAAAGTACCTCGTAACGTAAATAAAAGAAATATTCCTTACATACCATGTAGTAAAAGTCAAAAATGTGTAAAAAGGACTTTAAAAATTAATGAAAACACTTTTATAAAACATGGACATGGATGGTATAAATAACTCCATTAAATACTTACAAATAAGCAATCTCGGATAAAAATGAGATTTGCAAAATTATCCCTTACCTTAGGTCAGATATGCTTCATACGTATCTGAACCCCTGGTATAATGATTTAAATAATGTTATTTACTTATTACAGAATCATATTAATTGTTATGATGTCATATATGGTTCACTTATGACTTTATTTTACCCGTTGTCTTGTAAATTCCATGTTAAATAGCGTTTTGGGTAAAATCGTTTCATTTGTCATCCGTGTTTTGACTTGTAATTATTCATATGATTACTTAGATCATGTTTATATACATACAGAATGTAAAACATGATTTATATATAATATATTTTCAGAATATACATATATATAATAGATCGATAAATGGAATAAAATACACCGTTCATGGAGACGGTAGGTCGTACGTACGCATGAACGTTGTTTTCGTTTCCTTATTGAATTGAATGGAATTAAGTAGATGACATACATATATATATACATAAATACTGTATCATTATTATGTCATATATTTCATGATTACTTATTATATATACTTTATAATCATTCAAGAATGGTTAATCATTGAGAATGAATCTCATCGCGTCGTGGAGACGGTAGTCTGTACGTATGCACGAGTGATGATATCATTCCCAAGATCGTGGAATTGTATTTAAGTGTATGTATAATATTTAAGAATAAATATAAATTTAAAATAATCATATATAGTCATTATTTACACCATTATACCCATCCAAGTAAGGTGGTGGTGGAAAATAGATTACACCACGGCGTAGAGACGATATTCCGTACTTACACACGCGCGGTGATTTTGTTTTCCGTAGGATAGATAAATGGTGAAATAGGGTTGTTTCATACTTATAATAACATATCAGTATATGAGTGATACTGATGTTATTACTTCATAATTAAACAAATAAATAAGAATAAGTGGAAGAAGAAATAAAGTTGAAAGAATCGGTAACGAACATTACCTCTTCTTTGAAGCGCCTCTTTGAGACCTCCTCTTAGGGAACTAAAATTGGTCTTTTAAGAAGACCAGGACCTCTAAAATGTTTCTAGGGAAGTTTATAAGGGAAATGGTCAGGGTTTGGACGAGCTTCAAGGCTCCAAATTGTGTGAGGAAGAGAGGGAGGAGGTTCCCTTTTATAAGGGAGGAGAGGGGCACCTTTGGAAATCTTAAAAATATTAATTTATAATAAATCTAACCCCTCTTAAAAACCTTTAAAAATGACTCATATTAAAATATTAGATGATATAGGGTTGTAATCTCATCAAAAAATAAAATTTATACTTGTTAGGAAATTATTTTAAACATTATCAACTTGATTTATCCTTACTTAATCAATATTATTTTATTTGTGGTAATAACATTCTAAATTTTAAATTATAACAAATAATTACTTATTTGTTGTGAATTATCTATAATTGGATAATTTATAACATTTTAGAACATATAAATTTAAATTTATAATTTTTATATATTTTTGTTATTTTTAAAAAAATTTATAATATGTTATTTTTATAAAATAACAATTGTGTCAATTTTGACACTATTCATTTATTTGAATTTAAATAAAATATATACAGAAGATATGTTCGAACTATAAGCTTTAATAAATTCATAAAAGGTCATATGTATCTATAAAATTAGTGGAGAACTTTAAATAGTTCATATAATATTTATTTTATTATTTTTAAAACCATTTATTTGGTTTATCTCTTAATAAAATAATTACTACAACATTTTTTTATAATTATTAAATATACTTATTTGTTGTATAAAAATTAAAACTAAAATCCTATAATAAATATAAATCTATTACCTTTCACAATAATACTTTTACTCTAATTTATCATCTTAAAATCACAGTATTTAAATTGTTATATTTATTAAATTATGAAAGTGACAACTTTGGCATCATTTAAAATAAAATAATATAAGTGTCATAATCACTTTTATAAGAATCCAAACGGATATATATTAGGTAATTGGATGATTAATGTGTATCTATACACTACCAATAAGTTGTTTTCAGGTTTTTGGGCCTTTTAATGGGTATTATTATTTCAATAAAAACTATATTACTGATTTTTCACTTAATAAATAATTTCTACATCATTAATGTATCACCATTAATGACAATTATTTAATCCCTAAAATTTATAAATAAATTATCATTATGTAGATAATTTTATTATCTTTCTGGATGATATTCTTGTTCGAAGTTTTATGATGTTTATAACTAAATTAAAATTAATATACTTATAATATTTAAGAGAGGGACATGTTGTCACTTTCTTTGGTTTTAATAATAATTAAGTTATTTTCATCGACAAAAGTCCATTAAATGATTCTAATACGACCCTTAGGTAATATGGGTCTACTTTTAGTCATCCAATAGGATTTTTTCAGATGTTGGTATAATTTTATAATCTTATATTTACCATTAATTACCTGATTTACCTTTAACTAAGGTAAATAAAATTTACCGTAGTTACTATTCGTAATTCCCAAAAATAAAGAGTAGCCTATTAACATAATTTGGACCCAATGATTCCAAATATTGAATCCATTTTTTCAACTTCAATAAACCTAAATTGCAGAAATTAAATTAAAATTAATCCTTTTGTCGAATTAAAATGGGTTTTTGTTTTAAAACATTGCAAAAGATTGAATTGATTTATACTACGAATTCAATATAAAATCAACGCTAATGAAATACATTATATTAAATGGTAAAAATATATATTATATTTATACTTTAAAACCATTAAATATTATAATTTAACCTCATAAGTTATTACGATGAAAAAAGTTGTTTTTAATTAAAATATAGCGTGTTTTTACTATTCATTAAAATATGAAAGTTATCAGAATAATATGAAAAATTTATCCAAGGTAAAATTTTATATCCTGATTCCATAGAATAATTTTATTTTTTAAAATTTAACTTATAAACATGTCGAAAACTAGATTTAAAGTGGGTGCGTCATCAAAAGGTGGCAAAACAGCATTTTTTTGAAAAATACTTATTTTACGAGAAAATTTTATTTTGTTCTTATACCATGTTATAGAAAATGAGTAAGATGAATAATAATGTTATAAAATTCAAAATTTAGTTAATACTATTCATAACGTCTAGTTCATAATAATATTATAATAACATATCATTGTTTAGTAAAACCCGGTATTGCCTACAACACACGCTATCGAGGAAGGTCGTGATTACGTGTAATGCAAACCAAGTCAGGGTTGCATGTAGTGAAAAACTCCTTTGTTGCTGCGTATAACAAAATACATTGAATATATATATATATACTCAATGTTTCGTAGAATAACTACTATCAAACAAACATGAAATTGTGTGTAACACGATCCAGGATTAGTGTTGCGTATACTGCAAGCTAATACGGTGTTGTGTATAGCGCAAGATAGTCTTGGTGTATCGTACAACAGAAGATATGAAAGAAATTAAAAATAATATATCTTATAAAATCTCGGGTTATTACAATGTCCATTTTTTCTAAAAGTTTTTTTATGTATGTTTAATTTCCTTTTTACCCATTTTGTCTTTTACTACATGATATGTAAGGAATCTTTTTTTTTACGTTACGAGGTACTTTTTGACTTTTCCGACAAAAGTACAAGGAGAATGTTTTTTTAACTTATACGGCATGAAAGTATTTTTACGGTTTTATAAAGCCTTATTTTCATGAAGCTTCCTTCAAAATATTTCCTGACTATTTTTAAAAAAATCTCTATCTTTTAAAATTGCATGACGTTTTGTGAAAAGAAATTGATTTTGAAGAAGAAAGGATATTTTCTTCAAGAATTCATTTCAAGTGTTTTATCAAAACCATTTTTCCATCTAAGATGACATTATTTTATATGTGTATGTTTCAAGTATAATGTCCCTATGATTTTCATGGTTTCACTTTTCTTATGTTGATATATCCATTTGTATTATATGGATTATGTGATGATGGGATGATGTTTATGAAACCCATTTTATTCTTTGGGTTATGATGAATGTTTTAAGTTTATTTTGTGGAAAAAGTAAGAATGATTTAATTATGAGATGGGTGGGACATATATCTCCCTCCAATGCATTGGGTAAATATTTATATCGCATGAGATAGACATGGCTGAAATGGTATGTTAATCCGGTTCAGTGTTACAGGACTGAAACGAGGAGTGAACTCGATTCAGAAAGGGACTTTGTCCACTAAGATGGTCCTGGCAGTAATGCCTTGGCTACTATTGAAATAATAATGTTTTTTCAAAATTACAAGTTTTATTCCCATGCTATTTTATCAGGATTAATGTTTCTTTATGATCTATGCCTTACGTATTTCCATGTTTTATTTCATTGCTCAAGATTTTCATGTTTAAACATTATGTTCATGTTTTTAAGTTCAAATGTATATGGTATGTTTTATTTTATCCATGCTTACCCTTACTGAGCATTTGAGCTCACCCTTTTTATGTTTTATTTTCCCCTAGGATTAAAAGAAAGGTTTTAGGTAAGGAAACAAAAAGTGGAAGATCTTTGTGGGAGATGTTGAAGATCTTTCACCGCGATTAGAAGATTACGTTCCAAGTTTCCAAAGACACTAAACTATTACAATCCTTGTCTGTCTGTTTTTTTATGTATTAAGTTTTCCGCAAAAGTAATGTAATGTCCATGTACATCAAGCTTCGGGCCTATAAAGTTGGTATCAGAGGAAAGGTTTAGTCAACCTTTGGAAACTAGGATGCAAAAACGTTAGTGAGATACCTAGAGATATTAATATGGTATATTTAGGGATTTCCCTAAGGATAAGTATATGTATAGGATATAGTCCGAGAACTATGGTAACGATCTTAGAATTTAACCTAAGATGTTAGATATTGAAGGTACTCCCCCTTTATAATGTTGTTTTCCCTAGCATGGTATTTTCTTCTCACACTGTTTTTTTAGGTTTTAGACAATGGCTGGAACCCGAATGAACCATGTTGATCAATGTAATGGACAATGCAATGATTGTTCTCCTGACCAAACCAATGTCATGGGAGATGGAGTGCACAATCTTATTTCTATACTTACATAATCTATGAATCATTCTGGACTTCAAAATGAGCAGAGAAAGGAGCAACATTCTGTTGAATCCTTGATGAGGCAGCATCCACCTTCATTCAGCGGGTCTTCTGATCCCTTAGTGTCTGAACAATGGATCAGTACTACTGAAAAGATATTTTCAGTTCAACAATGTTCTGAGCATGACAAATTCATCTTAGCAGTATATCGTTTTGAATGTGATGTTGATCAATGGTAGAATCTTATCAAGAATACGAGGCGAAGAGATGAAATTGAGTCCATGGAATGGGACGAGTTCAAGAACTTGTTTTTCAGTAAGTACATCCCTCGTATTCTTCGAACAAAGATGGAAAAGGAGTTTCTTGAGCTTGAGCAAAAGGATGATGAATCTGTTGGTATATATAAAGCGAATTTTACAAGACTTTCAAGGTATACATCTGGCATTATCATCCAACCTGAAAGTATAGTTGATCGATTTTTCAGTGGCTTAAAACCAAGTCTTCAAAGGGAATTAGCTATAAGAGACATCAGTAGCTATGAAGAAATTTTGCATTGTGCAATCAAGGTAGAACTGGAAGTTGGTGTTACGCATCCATATCATGGTTTTGACAAGAAACGAAAGATGGAGTTCAAGGAAAAATCTCAGAACAATGGTGAAAAGAAGGTGAATGTTTCTTTATGCTCAAAGTGTGGAAAGAAGCATGGTGGAGATTGTCTAAAAGGTACTAGAAAATGTTTCAAGTGTGGAAAATAAGGTCATCGAGAAACTGAGTGCCGAAGTAAGGGGAAAAAGGTTTCAAATGACGTGAATAGAGAAAAGACTTCAGAGAACGCTCCACCAACACTTCAATGCTTCAAGTGCAAGGAAATGGGGCATTATTCTAATCAATGCCCTAATCCAAGGATTAATGATGATCAACGTGAGCAACCTTATAAGGAAAAGGACAAAGGGAAGTCACATGCGAACACTATCAGCAATTTTGAGTATGACAATGATGTGATGGAATGATTATGTGTTTATGTAAAGGGATTCCAAAATAATGTTGTGAATCTCATTTATAGTATTGTGGAACATTGGAATATCTATATAATGGTTTATTGTGATTTTCGATAATTATATGGTACCGGTAACCATGAAAAGTGATTCATATATTTTGGAAAGCAGATGATATGCGCATAATGAAGGGATAAGAAGATAATGATATGTTTGATTGTATTCATGAGCTCATGATTGATATAAGGACTAAGTGAAATCATGGTTTGAGTATATAGAATTTTGAGGATTTTGGTATGTGTAAAGTGTTAAATTTTAACTGCATTCATGTTTTCACTAAGGTTCAATGGGTATTCATTCTTCAAGAGAATACATGATTAAGGTATTCACATCTTTGTAATTTGACGAAAAAGATATATCTTATGATATATGGGGGATAAATGATGGCATTCACGTGATTGTTATGTGACATTTCAAGTAATCATTTTCTTTATACTATGAGCTTGGACCAAAGTATTTTAGATTAGCCTAAAGATTGGAATGGATTATGTTGGACATAAGTTAGTATTTTTTAAGGATAGATTTTTTTTGATATTATTGATGGGATGTTATAGTAATGTAGTTTTAGAAAAAGGAAAACCTGCAGGACGGGCGAAAACCCATCGCGTCGGATAAGGCTGTGGGAATCGAACCCACAACTGAAGTGCGACTGGCCTTTATCGCATACCAATGGCCTACAAGAAGTCCCTAGTTAGTGGAAAGTAGTTTTATTTTATTAAGCGGTATGATAAATAAAGTATAAGTCCATTTTTGGAACCATATACAATTAATCTCACCATAATATGGACTTATAACATTTTCTAAGCTTTTGTTTGAAATAGATGGAATGAACCATAATTCTATCACGTGATCTGCTAACGCTTCACGAATAACAAACTCAACCTCATTTCTTTAATAAATGAATTTGAAATTGTTCAATTCATGAACAATAGTGAGATTGTATGAAAATCATGTAAGTATTTATTTTAATTCATCTACTTTAGGAAAATGATATTGAAAACCAAAAATGTTGTCCTAGTGCTCTTATATCCGATGAATCAGATGGTACCTTAGATCATCACAAATTTATGGCTTTGTGATTGTTGGATTTTTTTATAGCCATGTTCTCTACCACTCTCCATCAAAACATGATGGTTAGATTTTTCTTTCATATCCATATTTTAACCAATGTTATTCTATATGGAAACCCAGTGATGAGTTACTTTCGTTAATCGTTACATTTCATACTTTAGTTTTTAAAATTAAGTTTTATTATTCCTTTTTACGATGTGGGTTTCTATGAATACTAAATGATTTATAACCCCGACAAATTTCGAGGGAGAAATTCATTTTAAGGGCGGTAGAATGTAACAACACGAGATTTTATAAGATACATTATTTTTAATTTCATTCATATCTTCTGTTGTATGACACACCAAGATTATCTTGCGCTACACGCAACACCGTATTAGCTTGCAGTACACACAACACTATTCGTGGCTCCTGTTACACACAATTTCAATTTCATTTGATAGAAGTTATTCTATGCAACATTGAGTGTATATATATATATATATATATTCAATGTATAAATAAAATATGGTTGGATTCTGTTATACGCAACAACAATGGATTCTTGTATTATACGCAACCCTAACTTGGCTTGCATTACACGCAATCACGACCTTCTTCGATAGCGTGTGTTGTACGCAATATCAGATTTCACTAAACAATGATATATGGTTATAATATTATTATGAACTAGCAGTTATGAATAATATTAACTAAATTTTTAATTTTATAACATTATTTTTCGTGTTACATATTTTCTAGAACATGGTATGAGAACAATATAAATTTTTCGGGTAAAATAAGTTTTTTTTTAAAATGCAGTTTTGCTGCCTTTTGATTGTGCACCGACATTAAATCTAGTTTTTGACATGTTTATAAGTTAAATTTGACAAAATACAATTCTTATTTGGAATCAAGATATAAAAATTTACTTTGGATAAAATTTTCATATTATTCTAATAAGTTTCATATTTTAATGAATAGTAAAAAACGTTATATTTTAATTAAAAACAACTTTTTTCATCGTAATAAAATTATATGGTTAAATTATAATATTTAATGGTTTTAAAGTATAAATTTAATATATTTTTACCATTAAATATAATGTATGTCATTATCATTGATTTTACATTGAATTCATAGGTTAAATCAATTCAATCTTTTGCAATGTTTTAACTTTTAAAACCTATTCGCTTAACAACGGGATTAATTTTAAATTAATTACTGCATCTTCAGTGTTTTAAATTTTGAAAAATGGATTCCATATCTCGAATCAGTGGGTCCAAATTATGTTAATTGGTTAGTTTTATTTTTTTTATCTTATGAATAGTAACTACGGTAATTTTTATTTACTGGGGTTAAAGGTAAATAGGGTAATTCACGGTTAAATGAATATTATAATAATTCAAAATTATGTTGACACTTGTCTTAACCATATTGGATGAGTATTTCCCGACCATGGGCATCCTTGGGCCGATTTTGGGACCCCAATGAGCCACTTGGTAGTGAAAATGACAATTTGGATTAATTAATTTAATGTAAAGACAAAATTGACTTTAACAAAAATATTTTAGTAATTAATTTTTATAAGGGGTAATATAAGTTATTTTTTCTACTATGAGTATTATTTGGAAGGATAAACAGATTCCCTACATCATGGTATTTTTTTCATAATTTTTGGACATCAAATGAATTAAGTTATTTATGACACAATAATGATGTAGTGTTTACCTCATTAATAAATGATTTAAATAAATAAGATTATAATGATTAAAATATCATCTAAAACCTATCCAATTCCAATTGGATGATTTTATTTCTAATATGAGTCATCTTATCTTAGACATTAATGTGTTTTGGACCTCTTTAAACCGAAGATAAGTTTATAATAAAATAATGTTTTCACACTTTCCTAAAGAGCCCCTCCTCTCCCTTATAAAGGGAGACCACTTCTATGAAATTCCTCAGACCTCTCAAGCCTTTTGGCTCATCCAAACTCTGCCCAAATAAGCTCACTACATCCCTCTCCTCCCACTTGAAGCCTTAAATTAGGAATAATACTCTCCAAGAAGTCCTTTTGGTTCAAACCAAAGGAAGTTACCAAAATTAAAGGTAACAGTTTCTCTTAAGTTGTTTTCTTTTATTCTACTTCTTCAACACCTAAACTCTTTTTAATCATTTATTTTTTAACAACACCAATATCCTAAATATACTAGGATGTTTTTATGAGAATTATTGGAACTACACTTACACAAACCTTCATCAAATGGATAAAGAACATAATGTTTCAGTGATGGCAAACTAAAGCCTCACGAAACGATGATTGTTTGATTTTCTCCTACCGCCTCTCATGGTGTCCATTATGATGGAACTGTATTTATATATAATATATATTATGTTTATGATTTCCTTATTCTTCTTTAATTCCCAATTATATCAAGCCTTTATGATTTCCATAGTCGGTAAATACGATAATCTCATTTGAGGAAGTGCGGACTACCGCCCCCTCAAAGTGATGTGATTCGTTAATACCTTATGTGGGATGTATAAAAGATGTGGTTAATGATATTATATATGATATTATACTGGAATTATAATATACCTATGTATCATTATGTTTTAATTTCATTAAAATAAGAAATAGAAATGAATGTAGCGTTCATGCGTACGTACAACTTACTGTCTCCATGAACAGTGTGTTTCATTTCGTACCTCCATATGTTATGTACTATTATAAATGCTTGTATATTCTAGATATATAATGAATTTATATGATATATAAATCATGGTTAACATTTTTAAAGTAAGTAAATCATGATATAAGTAATAATAACATCAAGAACAACAATTCCAAACACGTACGATAAATAAGATGATTTTACCCAAAACGCTACTTTAATATTAATTTACAAAAGAATGGGTAGTATAAAGTCAAAATTGAACCATATATGATATCATAACAATGAATAAAATTCTGTAATAAGTCAATGACATAATTTAAATAATTATACAGGAGTTTCGGATACATACGAAGCATATCGGACGTACGGTAAGGGATAACTTTTCCAATCTCGTTTTTATCTGAGATTGTTTATTCGTAAGTAATTACTAGGGTTATTGTTATCATCCAAGTACATGTTTTATAAAAGTGTTTTTATGTATGTTTAGTGTCCTTTTTACCCATTTTGTCTTTTACTACATGTTATGTAAGGAATCTTTCTATTTTTTTTACGTTACGAGGTACTTTTTGACTTTTCTGACAAAAGTACGAGGCGAATGTTTTTTTAACTTATACCGCATGAAAGGATTTTTACGATTTTATAAAGCCTTATTTTCATGAATATTACTCCAAAATATTTCATAAATATTTTAAAAAAAATCTCTTTCTTTTAAAATTTCATGACGTTTTGTGAAAAGAAATTGATTTTGAAGAAGAAAGGATATTTTCCTCAAGAATTCATTTCAAGTGTTTTATCAAAACCATTTTTCCATCTAAGATGACATTATTTTATATGTGTATGTTTCAAGTATAATGTTCCTATGATTTACATGTTTTCACATTTCTTATGTTTATATATCCATTTGTATTATATGGATTATGTGATGATGGGATGATGTTTATGAAACCCATTTTATTCTTTGGGTTATGATGAATGTTTCAAGTTTATTTTTTGGAACAAGTAAGAATGATTTAATTATGAGATGGGTGGGACCTATATCTCCCTCCAATGAATTGGTTAAAGATTTATATCTCATGAGATAGACATGGCTGGAATGGTTAGTTAATCTGGTTCAGTGTTACAGGACTGAAACGAGGAGTGAACTCGATTCAGAAAGGGACTTTTTCCACTAAGATTGTCCTGGCAGTAATGCCTTGGCTACTATGGAAATCATAATGTTTTTCCATAATTACATGTTTTATTCCCATGCTATTTTATCATGATTAATGTTTCTTTATGATCTATGCCTTACGTCTTTCCATGTCTTATTTCATTGCTCAATATTTTGATGTTTAAACATTATGTTCATGTTTTTAAGTTTAAATGTATATGGTATGTTTTATTTTATCCATGCTTACCCTTACTAAGCATTTGAGCTCACCCTTTTTATGTTTTATTTTCCCCCAGGATTAAAAGAAAGGTTTTAGGTAAGGAAACAAAAAGTGGAAGATCTTTATGGGAGATGTTGAAGATATTTCACCACGATTAGAATATTACGTTCCAAGTTTCCAAAGACACTAAACTATTACAATCCTTGTGTGTCTGTTTTTGTTATGTATTAAGTATTCCTCAAAAGTAATGTAATTTCCATGTACATCAAGCTTTGGGCCTCTACAGTTGGTATCAGAGGAAAGGATTAGTCAACCTTTGTAAACTAGGATGTGAAAACGTTAGTGAGATCCCTAGAGATATTTATATGGTATATTTAGGGATTTACCTAAGGATAAGTATAAGTATAGGATATAGTCCAAGAACTATGGTAACAATCTTAGAATTTAACCTAAGATGTTTGATATTGAAGTTACTTCCCCTTTATAATCTTGTTTTCCCTAGCATGGTATTTTCTTCTCACACTATTATTTTTAGGTTTTAGAAGATGGCTGGAACCCGAAGGAATCGGGTTGATCAATGTAACGGACAATGCAATGATTTTCCTCCTGACCAAACCAATGTCATGGGAGATGGAGTGCACATTCTTATTTCTATACTTACACAAGCTATGAATCATTCTGGTCTTCAAAATGAGCAGAGAAAGGAGCAACATTCTGTTGAATCCTTGATGAGGCAGCGTCCACCTTTATTCAGCGGGTCTTCTGATCCCTTAGTGGATGAACAGTGGACCTGTACTACTGAAAAGATATTTTCAGTTCTAAAATGTTCTGAGCATGATAAATTCATCGTAGCAGTATATCGTTTGGAAGGTGATGCTGATCAATGGTGGAATCTTATCAAGAATACGAGGCAAAGAGATGAAATTTAGTCCATGGAATGGGACGAGTTCAAGAACATGTTTTCAGTAAGAACTTCCCTCGTATTCTTCTAAAAAAGATGGAAAAGTATTTTCTTGAGCTTGAGAAGATGGATGATGAATCTGTTGGTATATACAAAGCGAATTTTACAAGACTTGCAGGGTATGCATCTGGCATTATCATCCAACCTAAAAGTAAAGTTGATCGATTTTTCAGTGGCTTAAAACCAAGTCTTTAAAGGGCATTAGCTATAAGAGACGTCAGTAGCTATGAAAAAATTTTGCGTTGTGCTGTCAAGGTAGAACTGGAAGTTGGTGTTACGCATCCATCTCATGGTTTTGACAAGAAACGAAAGATGGAGTTCAAGGAAAAATCTCAGAACAATGGTGAAAATAAGGTGAATGTTTCTTTATGCTCAACGTGTGGAAAGAATCAAGGTGGAGATTGTCTAAAAGGTACAAGAAAATGTTTCAAGTGTGGAAAAGAAGGTCATCGAGCAGCTGAGTGCCGAAGTAATGGGAAAAAGGTTTCAAATGACGTGAATAGTGAAAAGACTTCAGAGAACGCTCCACCAACACTTCAATGCTTCAAGTGCAAGGAAATGGGGCATTATGCTAATCAATGCCCTAATCCAAGGATTAATGATGATCAACATGAGCAACCTCTTAAGGCAAAGGACAAAGGGTAGTCACATGCGATCACTATCAGCAATGTTGAGTATGACAATGATGTGATGGAATGATTATGTGTTTTTGTAAAGGGATTCCAAAATAATGTTGTGAATCTCATTTATAGTATTGTGGAACATTGGAATATCTATATAATGGTTTATTGTGATTTTCGATAATTATATGGTACCGGTAACCATGAAAAGCGATTCAAATTTTTTGGAATGCAGATGATATGCTCATAATGAAGGGATAAGAAGATAATGAGATGTTTGATGGTATTCATGAGATCATGATTGATTTAAGGGCTAAGTGACATCCTGGTTTGAGTATATAGAATTTTGAGGATTTTGGTATGTGGAAAGTGTTAACTTTTAACTGCATTCATGTTTTCACTAAGGTTCAATGGGTATTTATTCTTCAATAGAATACATGATTAAGGTATTCACATGTTTGTCATTTGACGAAAAAGATATATCTTATGATATATGGGGGATAAATGATGGCATTCACGTGATTGTTATGTGACATTTCAAGTAATCATTTTCTTTATACTATGAGCTTGGACCGAAGTATTTTAGATAAGCCTAAAGGTTGGGATGGATTATTTTGGACATAAGTTAGTATTGTTTAAGGATAGAATTTTTTTTGATATTATTGATGGGATGTTATAGTAATGTAGTTTTAGAAAAAGGACAGCCTGCAGGACGGGCGACAACCCATCGCGTCGGATAAGGCTGTGGGAATCGAACCCACAACGGAAGTGCGACTGGCCTTTATCACATACCAATGGCCTAAAGGAAGTCCCTAGTTAGTGTAAAGTAGTCTTATTTTATTAAGCGGTATGATAAATAAAGTATAAGTCCATTTTTGGAACCATATACGATTAATCTCACAATAATATGGACGTATAACTTTTGCTAATCTTTTTTTTGAAATAGAAGGAATGACACATCATTCTATCACATGATCTTCTAATGCTTCACGAATAACAAACTCAACTTCAATTCTTTAAGAGGTGAAGTGGAAATTGATCAACTCACGAACAATAGTGAGATTGTATGAAAATCATGTAAGTATTTCTTTTTATTCATCAACTTTAGGGAAATGATATTGAAAACCAAAAATGTTGTCCTAGTGCTCTTATATCCGATGAATCAGATGATACCTTAGATCATCACAAATTTATGGCTTTGTGATTGCTGGATTTTTTTTATAGCCATGTTCTCTACCACTCTCCATCAGAACTTGATGGTTAGATTTTTCTTCCATATCCATATTTTAACCTATTTTATCCTATATGGAAACCAAGTGATGAGTTACATTGGGTAATCATTACATTTCATACTTTATTTTTTAAAATTAAGTTTTATTATTCCTTTTTACGATGTGGGTTTCTATGAAAAGTAAACGATTTATAACCCCGATGAATTTCGAGGGCGAAATTCATTTTAAGGGGGGTATAATGTAACAACAGGAGATTTTATAAGATACATTCTTTTTAATTTCATTCATATCTTCTGTTGTACGATACACCAAGATTATCTTGCGCTACACGCAACACCGTATTAGCTTGCAGTATATACAACACTATTCTTGGCTCGTGTTACACACAATTTCAAGTTCATTTGATAGAAGTTATTCTACGCAACATTGAGTATATATATATATATAGTCAATTTATAAATAAAATATGGTTGGATTCTGTTTTACGCAACAACAATGGAGTCTTTCACTACACGCAACCCTAACTTGGCTTTCATTACACGCAATCGTGACCTTCTTCGATAGCGTGTGTTGTACGCAATATCAGGGTTCACTAAACAATGATATATGACTATAATATTATTATAAACTAGCCATTATGAATATTATTAACTAAATTTTTAATTTTATAACATTATTATTCATCTTACATATTTTCTAGAACATGGTATGAGAACAAAATAAATTTTTCGGGTAAAATAAGTATTTTTCAAAAAATGCAGTTTTGCCTCCTTTTGATGGTGCACCCACATTAAATATAGTTTTTACATGTTTATAAGTTCAATTTGACAAAATAAAATTCTTCTTTGGAATCAGGATATAAAAATTTACTTTGGATAAAATTTTCATATTATTCTGATAACTTTCAGTATTTTAATGAACAGTAAAAACACGTTATATTTTATTTAAAAACAACTTTTTTCATCGTAATAATTTATATGGTTAAATTATAATATTGAATGGTTTTAAAGTATAAATAGAATATATCATTACCATTTAATATAATTTATGTCATTATCATTGATTTTACATTGAATTCATATGTTAAATCAATTCAATCTTTGGCAATGTTTTAACTTTTAAAACCTATTCGCTTAACAACGGGATTAATATTAAATTAATTACTGCATCTTCGGTGTTTTGAATTTTGAAAAATGGATTCCATATTTTTAATCAGTGGGTCCAAATTATGTTAATAGGTTACTTTTATTTTTTTATCTTATGAATAGTAACTACGGTAATTTTTATTTACTGCGGTTAAAGGTAAATAGGGTAATTCATGGTTAAATGAATATTATAATAATTCAAAATTACGTTTAAACTTGTCCTAACCATATTGGATGAGTAGTGGCCGACCATGGGCATCCTTGGGACGATTTTGAGACCCCAATGAGCCACTTGGTAGTGAAAATGACAATTTGGATTAATTAATTTAATGTAAAGACAAAATTGACTTTAACAAAAATCTTTTAGTAATTAAATTTTATAGGGGTTATAAAAGTTATATTTTCGACTATGAATATTCTATGGAAGGATAAACAGATTCCCTACATCATGGTATTTTTTTCATAATTTTTGGACATCAAATGAATTAAATTATTTATGACACAATAATGATGTAGTGTTTACCTCATTAATAAATAATTTAAATAAATAATATTATAATGATTAAAATATCATCCAAAACCTGTCCAATTCCAATTTGATGATTTTATTTCTAATATGAGTCATCTTATCTTCGAAGTTAATGTGTTTGGGACCTCTTTAAACCGAAGATAAGTTTATAATAAAATAATGTTTTCACACTTTCCTAAAGAGCCCCTCCTCTCCCTTATAAAAGAAGACCACTTCTATGAAATTCCTAACACCTCTCAAGCCTTTTGGCTCGTCCAAACTCTGCCCAACTAAGCTCCCTACATCCCTCGCCTCCCCCTTGAAGCCTTACATTAGGCAGAATACTCTCCAAGAAGTCCTTTTGGTTCAAACCAAAGGAAGTTACCAAAATTAAAGGTAACAGTTTCTCTAAAGTTGTTTTCTTTTATTCTACTTCTTCTACCACTAAAATCTTTTTAATCCTTTCTTTTGTAACAACACCAATATACTAAATATACTAGGATGTTGTTATGAGAAGGATTATAACTACACTTACACACACCTCCATCTAATGGATGAAGAACATAATGTTTCAGTGATGGAAAACCAACGCCTCACGAAACGATGAATGTTCGATTTTCTCCTACCGCCTCTCATGGTGCCCATTATGATGGAACTGTATTTATATATAATATATATTATGTTTATGATTTCCTTATTCTTCTTTACTTCCCAATTATATCAAGCCTTTACGGTTTCCATAGTCGGTAAATACGATAATCTCATTTAAGGAAGTGCGGACTACCGCCCCCTCAAAGTGATGTGATTCGTTAATACCTTATGTGGGATTTATAAAGGATGTGGTTAATGATATTATATATGATATTATACTGGTATTATAATATAGCTATGTATAATTATGTTTTAATTCCATTAAAATATGAAATATAAATGAAAGTAGTGTTCATGCGTACGTACGGCTTACCGTCTCCATGAACGGTGCGTTTCATTTCTTACCTCCATATGTTATGTACTATTATAAATTCTTGTATATTCTGGATATATAATTAATTTATATGATATATAAATCATGATTTACATTTTTTAAGTAAGTAAGTCATGATATAAGTAATAATAACAACAAGAACAACAAGTCCAAACACGTACGATAAATAAGATGATTTTACCCAAAATGCTACTTTAACATTAATTTACAAAAAAATGGGTAATATAAAGTCATAAGTGAACCATATATGATATCATAATAATGAATATGACTCTTTAAAAAGTCAATTACATTATTTAAATCATTATACAGGAGGTTCGGATACATACGAAGCATATCAGACCTACGGCAAGGGATAACTTTTCCAATCTCGTTCTTATCCGAGATTGTTTATTCGTAAGTAATTACTGGGGTTATTATTATCAACCAATTCAATGTTTTATAAAAGTTTATTTATGTATGTTTAATGTCCTTTTTACCCATTTTGTCTTTTACTACATGATATGTAAGGAATATTTCTTTTTTTTTACGTTACGAGGTACTTTTTGACTTTTCCGACAAAAGTATGAGGAGAATGTTTTTATAAATTATACGGAATGAAAGGATTTTTACGGTTTTATAAAGCCTTATTTTCATGAAGCTTCCTCCAAAATATTTCATGACTATTTTCAAAAAAATTTATTTCTTTTAAAATTGCATTACGTTTTGTGAAAAGAATTTTATTTTTAAGAAGAAAGGATATTTTCCTCAAGAATTCATTTCAAGTGTTTTATCAAAACCATTTTTCCATCTAAGATGACATTATTTTATATGTGTATGTCTCAAGTATAATGTCCCTATGATTTACATTGTTTCAATTTTCTTATGTTGATATATCCATTTATTTTATATGGATTATGTGATAATGGGATTATGTTTATGAAACCCATTTTATTTTTTGGGTTATGATGAATGTTTCAAGTTTATTTTGTGGCACCAGTAAGAATGATTTCATTATGAGATAGGTGGGACCTATATCTCCCTCAAATTTATTGGGTAAAGATCTATATCTCATGAGATAGGCATCGTTGGAACGGTAAGTTAATCTGGTTCAGTGTTACAGGACTGAAACAAGGAGTGAACTCGATTCAGAAAGGGACTTTGTCCACTAAGATGGTCCTGGCAGCAATGTCTTGGATACTATGGAAATCATAATGTTTTTCCAAAATTAAAATTTTTATTCCCATGCTATTGTATCAGGATTAATGTTTCTTTAGGATTTATGCCTTACGTATTTCCATGTTTTATTTCATTGCACAAGATTTTGATGTTTAAACATTCTGTTCATGTTTTTAAGTTCAAATGTATATGGTATGTTTTATTTTATCCATGCTTACCCTTACTAAGCATTTGAGATCACCCTTTTTATGTTTTATTTTCCCCCAGGATTAAAAGAAAGGTTATAGGAAAGGAAACAAAAAATGGAAGATCTTTATGGGAAATGTTGAAGATCTTTCACCATGATTAGAATATTACGTTCCAAGTTTCCAAAGACACTAAACTATTACGATCCTTGTGTGTCTATTTTTGTTATTTATTAAGTATTCCAAAAAAGTAATGTAATGTCCATGTACATCAATCTTCAGGCCTCTATAGGTATCGAGCTATGAATGACGTCTTCCACGTCTCTCATCCCCGACGTTACATTTCAGACCTATCTCATGTCTTCCAACACGAGGAGGTTGATCTCGAAGCGGATTAATTGTTTCAGAAGCATCCCATCCGGATTGTCGATCACAGTATGAAGGTTCTCTATGGATGGTCTATTCCTTTAGTACGGGTGCTTTGGCAGTGTGGGAAAGTACAGGACGAGACCTGGGAGAGAGAGTTCGATGTACGATCGTACAGACCGGAGCTGTTCTGGGTTTCTTCTTTTATGCCTCACTAGGGAAATTTGAGGATGAATTTCATTAAGGGGGTAAGTTTGTAATAACCCGGATCTTTTTTTCAGGTATTTCCTTCCTTTTTATGGAGTTTTTGAGGAAAATAATGTTTCTGGAAATTTTTTTAGTACACGCCATGCACTTTCTGAGTACATGTCGTGTACTCTTTTCCTGCTCGAATCCATGTAGTGGTCGTGTCCGGGCAACACACACGGTGTGTAGGGGTGACGTGGAGGCCAATTTTGGCGGAGTACAGAAATACCTAGTATACGTCGTGTACTCTAAAATTACATGTCGTGTACTTTTATTTTTTTCATTAAATGAACCGTGGTCGCACCTAATCGACGAAAAGGTCTTCTTCTCTAGCTTCTTCGTCCAAGAGCACTGGGATTCTACGGATCTTTGAAAATCCATCGTTCCTCCATCTATTCTCCGATTCGAGCATGGTCGATTGCATTGGAATCGCAGTGGTAAGTTCTTCCTTCTTCTTGAGCCTTGTTTTATAATTCCTCCTCCTTCTCAAGATATCGTGGGTTTAGCATTATTGGTGTTTTCTCGGATCTACGATGTTAGGGGAGAATCAATCGTCGCGGTTAAAGTATATCGATCTCCTAGGATCAAGGTAGGTGGTTTGTGCCTTACTGTTCAAAGTCCTTGAGTTTTATGTGCAAATTTCACTAATACCTGTGAACGGGGAATTGGGTGTTTACCTTTCTTCCCTTTTTGTTTTCCTGCCTTGCATGTATTCTTATTAAAGGTAAAGTAATCATGTTAGAGGATATTTTGTTGCACTTGGATATTTTTCCCATGATTTTTTCGATTTACGACCTTCGGGTTTCATTTTCCTTTGGTTGTTACACTGGTTTCCATGCCTTGTGTCTATAGGATGGAGTGTTTTGTATGACATGATTGTTTTCTATATATTGTTAGCCAAGTATCTCTATAGGTGTACTTTGGTTATCCAAGTAGCTCTATAGGTGTACTCTAGCCTTATAGCATTATTATGCAATGACCAGCATGGGACTGAGAGAACCTGGTGCTATAGACTATAAGCGATAGGCCGAGTGAGCTTCCCAACGAGTCTTAGACATTATAGACTACAGGAGGGTAGACCGAGAGAGCTTCCTCAGAGAGTCTTAGAAATTAGACTACAGGGGATGGACCGAGTGAGCTCCGAGAGAGGCTTGGATTATTATAGACTATAGGAGGGTAGACCGAGTATGCTTCATTAGAGAGTATTACCTTGTTTGTTTACTCTTTAAGAACCTTCCCAGGCTAGAGGAGAAATTGACCGAGAGAGCTTCCTCATAGAGTCTATGGTATACCTGAGGCTATAAGATGAATTGACTGAGATAGATTATTTATAGAGTATCTAGACCTTGGGGATAAGAGGGTTAGACCACGTGATCTTCCTTAGAGAGTCCCTGACTACCCTAGACTATAAGGGGAATTTACCAAGTGTGCTTCCTCAGAGAGTCTCATAAATTCGTATGACCAAACCAGAGGGGTTGGGCTGAGTGCACTACCCAGAGGGTTGTGGTACTCCTTGGATAGAACTAGAGGGGGATGGCTGTGAGTACTTCCTAGAGGGTTTCCTACTTGTTAGCTGTTTGCTTCAATGCTATTGTTGGTTGTGAATTGATAATTGTTGTATATCATCCTGCTTCACTGCTTACTGTTTACTGTCTACTACTTTGTTGTTGTTGTTTACTGCTTATTGAACGGTTACCTTCCTTATACTCACTGACTGTTAGGCACAGATCTTCGGGTGGTTTCCTACTTGGATTTTATCTCACACCTTGTTTGGGCCATGCTTTTGGCCCCAAGCAGACTATGTTGTTGCAGGTATAGACAAGGGCAGGTGCCCTTCGACTTCGTGTACTTGATTTCTCGGAGAAGAAGAGCATGGGACCAAGCATTGGCTTTCAATACTGAGGAGTTGTTTACTTTTCTTTTGTACTTGTTTTGGTACTGTGGTGTTTCAGCATTGTGACTTGTTTGGATGATTTTCTAGAGTTGTATATTGAATCATTCCATATATAAATATGTGCTCTAGTTTTTTGATTTATTCTTCCAATGTTTATTATTTTTTGTTATTTACTGCTTCCAATATTGCATGTTTATTACTTCCACTGTGTACTGTGCCAATGAGGGCATAGTTTCCCCACTATCATACCCAGGTCCCTCGCTACTAGTCGGCAGCCTATAGAGTTTGTGGAAATGCGCTTGAGGCCATGTGACCAATCGGGTACGGGGTGCCTTTTGGTGGCTTCCAGAACTGAGACGTTACAATAGTTACTAAGAATCTATCAATGGATTTCCATTTTATTTCATATATATGGGGACTATAGTCAGCGTCAATATCAGTTCCCAACTACTTAGGGGTTTCAATAAGGTATTGTCTATCAGGTCCCTTCTAGTCACAGTAGTAGTAGGGGCCACTATTGTTTGCTCAGTATTTAGTTTAACATGTTTATTATTTTCCAAAGTGAGATATATCCCATAGAGTTCATCCCCATAATTTTCCTCATCTTTAGGGATCCAGATTTAAGTATGGATATAGGGGTCCTCAGTAGTGAAGAAGTAGTATTGTTCAGAAAAATATTTATGTTGTGTAGGTGCTAACACTAGAGTGACTATATGTAGTCTGGGGTATAATAAAACTATCTTCTAACCTAGTTTCTACTTTGTTTAATTCTGGATATTTCCACTATTTTTATTTTTCCTCATCAGTCCATGCATGGTGACTGGATGTGGTGAGGAATCTAGTTCCCCTATTCTTGTCCGCATCTGTTAGTGTCCAGGATTGCATGTTTGATTTATATCAGGGATTTAAACTGATTATGGTTCAACATCAATTTGTGGGATATTTATTCAATTTATAGACATATTCATATTATTCCATCATTGGTAGGGATTAACTATATTCTATGTGTTCAATCATTTTTTTTCCATATGAGATATGATTTTTCTGATTTGGTGGGCCAACGAGTGGTGTTTCTTAGAGATTAGTGATATTGGATCATTTGATGGTGTGTGATGCCTCCTCTATCCCACTTAGTGGAGTTATCATTGGTATATTTGGAAGTATTTGTTCTCATTATTGATGAAATTTTCCTCAATTTATTCTTGTATGAGGTTATAACACTACCACCTTAATGTGATGTTATGTTAGAGAGAGATTTATGTAACAACTAGGTCCCAGGGACAGCACAGACACCCCTCCTTAACCTGACCGTCAGGTCCTTGCCCGCCAGCTACAACTAGTTGCCCCGTAGACACGTGGTCCCCACCACATGGCCCACCCACATGACCGAACGGGTCATCTGACTAATAGAAATCCCCACAGGCCAACACATGTCCTTTCTAGTGTGCTTTGTCCTCACTCACACACACCCTAGGAAACATCATATAAGGTCACCCATCCTGATCACCACTCTAGGTCAAGATCAGTGCCCAACTACTTAGCAGTTTCAATAAGGTATGGTCTATCATGTCCCTTTTAGTCACAGTAGTAGAAGAGGCCACTATTGTTTGCTCAGTATCTAGTTTAACATGTTTTGTAGTTTTCCAATGGGAGATATAGCCCATAGAGTTCATCCCCATGATTTTCCTCGTCTTTGGGGATCTGGACTTATGTGTGGCTATAGGGGTCATCAATAGTGAAGAAGTAGTATTGTTCATAACAATATTGTTGTTATGTAGGTGCTAACAATAGAGGTACCAGATGTAGTTTGGGGTATAATAAATCTATCTTCTAACCTAGTTTCTACTTCTTTTGATTATGGAGCATTCCATTATTTTTATATTTCCTCTTTAGTCCATCCAGGATGACTGGAGATGGTGAGGATTCTAGTTCCTCTAGTATGGTCCACATCAGTTAATGTTTAGGATTTCTTGTTTGATTTATATTATAGATTTAAACTAATTATGGGTCAGCATCGGTTTATGGGATATTTCATCAGTTTATAGAAATATTCATATGATTCCATCATTGGAAGGGATTATCTATATTCTATGTGTTCTGTGATTGTTTCTTCATATGAGATATCAGTTTTCTTATTTGGTGGGCCAAAGAGTGGTGTTTGGTGGAGATTAGTGATATTGGAAAATTTGATGGTGTGTAATACCTCTTATATACAACTTACTGGAGTTATCATCAGAATATTTGGCAGTATAGGTTCTCATTGATGTTGAAAATTTCCAAAATATATTCTTGGATGAGGTTATGGCACTACCCCCATAATTTGTTGATATGTTAGGGAGATAATTATGTAAAACCTGGGTCTCAGTGATAGCACAAACACCCTGCCTTAACATGACCATCGGGTCTTGGCCCACCAGCTACAACCAGTTACCCCATAGACATGTGGTCCCCACCACAGGGCCCACCCACATGACTGAACGGTTCATCTGACTAATGATAGTCTCCACAGGCCAACTCATATCCTTTCCAGTGTGTTTTGTCCTTACTCACACACACCCTAGGAAAAATCCCACAAGGTCACCAATCCTGACCACTACTCCAGGCCAAGTACGATTAACTGTGGAATTCAAATCAGGTAGGCTCGTGAAAAGAAAGGTTCACCTTATTAACATGAGTCATATCATCTAATCATTTAACCCTTTATCATTCTGGGGTGTTACAATTTATATCTGGTAATATCTATAATTTCAATGGATTCTTATCATACAACACCCAAAAACTAATGTGAGTTGATACTTTGGGTTCATGATTTAAAATAGATGGGATACATATTTCCCAATGTATCAACTTGAGTGATCTAGATTTACTCACTAAAAAATAGGATGGCATTATCAGGTTCTATATAGAATACTATAGGCTTAATTTGGTGGTGATCAGGAATGGTTTCCCTCTTTTGAAGATATATGATATTTTTCAACAAATTAATAGAGTCTGATAGATCTTAAATATCAATTTGTTGTCTTGATATCACTAGATGATAGAAAAGAGAAGGGTATGTCCAGAAGACTAACATTCAATTCAGGTAAATACACTCAGAGTTTATGGTTATTTTATTAGGTGTCATAAACACACTAACTATATTAATAGGACTAATAAACTATGTATTCTATGATTTTGTATATAAGATCCTAGTTTTTTCATTAGTGATATCTTTATACACTCAAAGTAATAATACGATCATACCAAGGATATATGTTCGATCGTGTAGGTTCTTCAACACAAAAAAAATGTGGGAAGTTGCCTAATTCATGTTTTGAATGTGGCAGGTGTACTTTCTTATCCATGGGGTGTCTTAGTATGGTTTTCCATAGACTCATAAAATACCAAGGAAACTTTTTCTTGGTAATATACCAATAATGTGGTAGAGGTTGTCATCATATATGGTATTAAAGGATATTATTGAATGTTTATATAATACTTATCTCGGATTTTGGACCTACTCAAAAATAAAAATGAATTTATATGGATTTCTCAGTCTTTTATGTCTTTCAGCTACCTAAAGGAGTGATTTATCACTGCACCATTGCTTCTATTACTAGAAGAATGAGTGATGTTTTAGGTCATTTTTTTGAACTTCCCATATGGTCTTGGGATTCATCTTGATGAATCAATGGGAAGTTATATCTTTTGGGTCCAAGAAATTTTGTTCACATATTCATAATAATACCACCCTTCACTAGGAGTTGTTGAAAGTATTGTTTTCCTTCAATTTGTAGAGACATTACCCGATCTGTTATCTCTTTGTGGACACCATGTACAAAAAGAATTTGAGGAATGTTTTCACCTAGAAGGATCTAAATGTACATCTCAGAGGGATAAGGGGTTTCTATAGGATTATGATTTTGAGAACTCCAATACCTGATGAAATAGAAAAATGATTGATGAAATGTTGATTCAGAATTCACATGATAATTTTTTTAGCATTCTATGGATCATTGAAAAGCTATGGAAGAGATTACATCAATTCATATTAGTGTGAATGAATATAGTGTTAGGGGTTGTATCTATTTGATGAAGTTGTAAGAGTCACTGATGTGTCAGGTAGAGGATTATCAATGGGGAGACTCAAAGGTAGAGTTAATATGAGACCATATCATCCATAGCAAAGCTCTAAATGGGTGGTCCATGGATGGTCGAAATAAAATTATACTTTTGATGAGGTTGTTTATTTCACTATCCATGCATGAGGTTGTTCTCTATAATTTTCACATCTAACCCTTTACGATACATATGAGTGCATCTATGATATACCATGGCCTGAGGAGGTAAATTTCGTGGCTTGGAATGAAGTATTTGGTTTATGGAATTGGGTTTGGTTTTTCAATAGGTAAAATCGAAAAATTATTTTCATAGAGGTTTTTTACAACACTTGGATGTACCCTAGTGGAATTATGAGGAAATATTATTGGATTTAATCATTGGTTCACCTCATGCCCATAGAGGGTATGACATTTTTTGGTTGATCATGAAATAACTGAAGAAGTCTTTCCATTATCTTGTGATTTGGGTATCATGAATTGTGAAAGTTATAATGTGGTAGTATATTGGTAAGGTGGTAAGATACCATGGTGGGATAAATACAATTACTTCTAATTAGGATACTAATTTTTCCTCGTGACTCTAGAGGATATTGAAGAATGATTTTGGATCCCTATTACCCCTTTTCCATCTTTCCACCTAATAATGGTGACCAAAAAGGGTGGTCCATCCAAACACTGAGTGATATTTTGTATACTTGAATCATAGATTTTGGTGGGTTGTGGTTAAATCACCTAACATTGGTTTACTATAAAAATAAAAATATATACAACTCATCTAAAATTATGGATCCATTTTAGGTTTTGTATGTTAAGAAATATCATTATCCATTATGTTGGACAGAGGCTATGGAATCAGTTGTCATGTGTCTGAATATAATGAGTAGCATAATAGAGAAGATAAATATACATAAATAGTAGATTAAGGAGGTGAAGTATTTTTAGAAGTCTTATCAGAATCATATTAAGAGGCACCTTGAGTTTTAAGTCAAATACCTTGTGTACCTAAAAGTTTCCCCTCATAATGGGAAGTATGGGTTCAGTCATGGGAGTAATATTTCTCTAGGTTTCATTTAGAATTTTGAGGTGTTAGAGCATATTGTTGAGGAGGTGTATCATTTGGTGCATCCAACATGGTTAAAAATAACCCATAAAATCTTTCACTTGTCTCGGTTTTTTAGTGTCTTTATGAGGAAACCCAATTCACTGAATGAGGAGAGTTTGATATCAAAAATGACATGAAGTCCAGGGAGTGACCATCTTATATCTGAGATCATTAAGAGAAGGTGTTATGTGGGAAAATTATCTCTTCAGTTTGTGTGATATATAGGCATGGTGTCTTGGACTATAATATATGAGAATGTGATATGCAGATGCATCCTCAATATCATCTATTTTTTGGAACACTATTTTATTGATGATGTTATTACTGGATTGTTGATGATTTGAGAGATATGTTTCATAATCTAGTTTATTATGCCTGGTTATGGCTATTTCCTAGATATATAGAATCCATGAGAGGTATCTCATGGGGTGGTTTTTTGGTCCCCTTCCCTTTCATCTAGGTTTAAATCATCATGGATAATTATTTTTTAAGAGGCATCTGATGTATGGTCTCTAGTTTCTTAAAACCCTTCCTTTGATATTTTTTTATGAATAGAGGTGTCATGAGGGTTCTTAGAGTAATTTTGGTATTAAATTTTATTTTTTTTCTCACGTTCACTTGAATGATCATGCGGCTTGAGTTTTTTTGTGGGGGCCACTGTATCATTTTCTATTCAGTCAACTTGATTTTTCGTTTGATCAGTTCCATCAAGAGTTTGGTCAATTTTTCTTGTAGTTGATCGATTTCTCCATTCATTCAGTTAGTTTATCTAATGGTCAATCAATTCCTTCATGTGTTCAATCATATATTCTTTTATTCAGTATATCCCTTCATGTGGTTGATCATTCGTGTGGCCTCATGTTCCTTCCTTGGTTGATAACTTCATGTGTTCTCTTTAGTAGTTTTCAAAATCTAAAATTTCAAAAGTACCCATATTTTCCCAAAATAACATAAAATTTATTTTAATGAGACATAGGTAGTTTAAAACTTAAATAAATAATTTTAAATCTATAATGTATTTATCACAGTGTATCTTTCAGTTCCTTAATTTTGGGTCTTTAAATGATCTGTCTCTATGAATTTAAATAGAAACTGATTTTGGAGTGTTAAAATGGGATCTTCATCGTGTCATATTTATTGAGATATTTAGAGATACTTATATGAAATTTTATAAAATATGATTTCTTTTGATTCCAATAAATTATATTTCCTTTGATTTTGGATGATATAGGGTCTTGATATTTAGTCTTTGAAGTCAAATGCCTTTGGCTCATCCTTCTCTTTCTTGTGATTCCAGGTGTGACTAGAAGCATATTTTACTCTCTATTTTAGGAAGGAAATTACAACATTCAAGGTAGAATTTTTTTATTATTTTATATCCCTTCTTTCTCTCCAAGTGTTTTATGATTGATCACTCCTTTTTTTATACATCTAGATCATGAAAACATCATTATTTTCTCTATATTTTTCGTTTCATGTGATTTTTATCCTCTCTCTATGTAGGGGATCTAATTTCTCCATTCTTCTTTGCAATTGGTTAATTACTATGAATTTTTCATTTTAGTGGATAGTAATGATTAACTAATAAAGATGATTAGATAGTCTAATTGAATTTAAAGGGATACGTTTTATTCTATTGTGGTTTCAAGTTTTATTGTTACTTCAAATGATGACTCCTTACCCAACCATGAGAGCTATTGTTATTTCTTCACACTTGATATTATGAAATTGAAAAACCATTATATTGAATAAGTTCTGCTGTTTTCATTTTTATTTTCCCCCACCGCTCATAAAAAACATTTATAAATTAATTGATGAAGTTTACATGAGTTAGAAATCTATTTTTGTGTTCCAGTAGTGTTTCATTATTATCCTTAGGGGTTTTATGGTGAGATGGTTTTGTTGCTAAATTTTTTATATCAAGAGATGTGATGTTTGTTACTGTGAGTTGAAAGGGTTAATGTGTGGTGGCGTTTTTATAATTTTCTGGTAGAAATGGAATATGAAACTATTAGTGGTGAAACTATAGGGGTATGGCTGAAATTTGATGGAAAAAATGTGTAGTAATTCACATTGACATTTAATTTTAACAAAAGGGGCTAGAATTACCCATCAATTAACATGGGTGTTGGCTATAGTGATTTTTCATTTAATATGATATTGTTCAGATTAATCAATGAATAGTGGTTGGTAATATAATAATCTACAAAATTGATGAATCTATAAATGTGATAAAATAGTTATAGGTTGTGTGTGGGATATTTTCAATATAATTGTGTATCCCAATCTGTAGATAATGATGGGAAAACTATTAGTGGTACATACTGCACACCAGGCCACAACTCCAACAAATGAACATTAGTAATGTAGAATCCATATGGCATAGATGACCAGCGACATGGACATGGTAGTATAGTTGTTCATTATTTTTTGATAAGGAACTGTGCTAGCCTGGAATTTAGTAATTGGGGACTATAGCTCTACAGACTTCTTACCATCTGTTCTTGTAGCATATGTGATTGCAGTGTGGTCAGTGGAACTATTTCACCGTCTACATTATGATGACATTTTGAGTTGGGGTTTATTTTTTGGATTGTACCTTCTAATTCTGGCTCTGAAATTTAGTTATGTGATTATTCTTATGTATATATGTTTGGATTATTCCCAAACATTGTGAATCATAATGTATCATGTTCTTATTATTATTTATCATTTTATCTCCTTCTCTCATTTACTCTTATTTATGATACCATTCATCAATGTAGCAATAGAATTCATGGAAAATTTTTTGTGTATCTTTATTATGGTAAATTTTACTTTGGTGATCATAGGATGTGATAATGTAAGTATGGTCTTGATGGTTGTTGAAGGTGATTTAGTATTGATGCGAACCATTTTGGCCTAACTTGGGTACTGTCTATCTGTGTGTGTGTGTGTGTGTGTGTGTGTTTGTGTGTATTTTCTTTACTTCTTTACACACTCTAAAATTTTCAAGTACTATGTTTACACACCCAAACATTTGGAAATGTGTATTCCCCAATATACCAGATAGAGAATGAATGGATGTTCAACAACCACCTCTTCCTCACCCTTCCATCCATAACAGTCTATGGAAGTAATAAACAATTAATGGCAGTTACTGGATGATTATAATATAGTTGATAGTTTTGTTTGGAGATGAGGGGATGTGATATGTAGCAAAGTCATATATAGTAGGATTAGGGAACAATGTTTTCTTCCTTAACCTTCATGATACGCAATATCCCTTGTTATCGTAATGTGTTTAGATG
Source organism: Viscum album (assembly GCA_963277665.1). Classification (NCBI taxonomy): domain Eukaryota; kingdom Viridiplantae; phylum Streptophyta; class Magnoliopsida; order Santalales; family Viscaceae; genus Viscum; species Viscum album. The sequence continues at coordinate 799,172,371 of OY728139.1, forward strand.
AATGGTGATATAGATATTGATGTGGAAGAAACATGTAAGATGTTGATATTGATTGATTCTAACATAATATGTAATTACCATTGGGAGGATGGGGTAGGTAGGGTTGCAACCTGACCCACCTTTGGTATTATGGCATATAGGATGATTGGTGTATGTAAGGGATGAGAGAACAGTATGTTTAATGTTGTGGTGTAAGAGCAATAACTCAATGGGTAAACGGATTTGGCATGCCTTATTCAATATTAATTTGGTGTTACATGAAAATATTGTATGTGTTATTTAATGGGTGAGAATTAGTGATGATTTGATAGATTATTATATTGTTTAGGTTCATGTTTACATTAACTTTTTTTATTAAGAAATTAGTATGCTCGTTTAAATTTTTCACAAGAGACCTTGGGTATGATCCAACTATGTATAAATGTTTTGATAAACGTATTTATATATAAACTATTTTCTAGTTTTTCAGGATGGTTTCAGATCCTGATATAGTTGTTAATTTCATGGATGTTGGAGTTATTGTAGATATTCTATGTTAGGATCTCTTTTTTGGTATTTCATATTAAAGACTTTTTATATTTATTTATTTACATACATTAGGTGATGGTTTCTTTTTGAATTATATTATTGAGTAGTCGGGTGGTCATTTATCTTATCTCTGGATCTATTCCATTATATTAAGGTTAATACATACTATTTAAGTGTTTTACACCATCAGTTCTAGTCTCCAACCTAGGTTATACTAGATGTGGGACTCGAGGGTCACTCCACTTCATTAACAACCAAAAATGGGTAATAGTGTAGGGGGTCGAAGAAATTTTTATATGTAATTCATTCATCTGAACCAATTCATTTTTACGGTATCACTACTATCAACAAATTATTTCTTACCACCCCTTATTGAGGATTCATATACTGGATAAATTATATTAGGTCCTCTATATATAATAATTATTTTTCATATTTATGTTTTAATATAAAAACATTTTTTTTCTTTATTTATTCATGTATTCCGGAACTATGATATTTTGTAACTCCCTAAAAAAGGAGAACTAGCCAAGGTAATAAATCCTTTCTGAAGATATGTGATTTTAGTGAAAAATGGTAGTATATCAAATTATTTACATGGGTATGGTTAGGGGTAGAACAATTTATTATAGAGTTGAATTCGTATAATTTTCTACAATCTTGATTGAGCTATGAAATACACTTTTATTTTGTAGTATGTGGGGATTGATATGTGTGGTAGATCATCTAGATGTGTTGAGTTTCAAAAAAACAATTAATGGAGGGTAACCAGTGAATGACATCGATCTGGTTATTGAAAATGAATTTAAATTTCTAAAGGAAACAATTAATAAATCACTAGGTACCCTGTTATCATTCCCGTTTTCCCAAATAACACTAATCTTGGTTTTTACTTGAATTGTTTTATATACATGTAATTAACCGACACAATACTTTCCCTATTTCCATTTCTCCAAATTTAATAAAATAAAAAACCAACAAATAAAATATAGAGAAACTTTCCAATATTGATCTTTATAAAAAAAACCTATGGTCATCTCCACTTGAAAAATTCATGTGGTATTTTAGTTTCTAATTGATAGTCAAAACCATTCACCATAGTTTTTTCTTGCGTAAATTTTGGAAAATTATATGGGTATTCACAATGGGTAGTAGTACTTAATTCAACTTGTAAGTATTTTTTGTTTTTGTTTTTTTATTTAGTGTTTATTTTTTTCTTTCTCATTGTTATTGATTTTATCTAAACTAGTAAAATGAAAAATTTTGGACTATTTTTTAATAAGGCTTTCCTAATTATATTCCATATTAAAGGAAGGGTAAAAATCACTATATAAGTCATGCATTAACACATAGAACAATAATTACACAATTAATAATCCCACATCCCATAAGAACCTGTACATAAATTTTAATGGATACAGCACACACAATAGCTAAAGGTGTATCTTCATGGATATGAGAGTGATTACTACTAAAACAATAAGTATCGTTAACTTCAACATTTAATGAACCCATTCCTCTAAGAATAATATAAATCAACACCCATGGAGGCTAACAATATACTAACTAATTCATTTTTACTAGATTAATATTTGAAGAATAAATAATGGATATTGACATGATAGAGTAAATAACGGAGATTATTTCTTCCACCATAAATCTATTCATGTATAATATACCATAAAAATTTTAATAGTATAATAAATAACTTCAAATTGTATATTCTCAATAGGTAATCGATGAGGTTGAATAAAAAATTTAAAATCCATCACTTCAAACCATTTGCAATCTATTTTTCAAGTCACTTCTAGAAGAAAAAATATTAAAGTCTGAAAAGCACAAGGGTGTTGACCTTACCCTTGATTTTGTTTATTTTTATATTTTTCAAATACAAAATATTTAAAAAACATTGAAATTTTAGGTTCAAAACTATTTATAGAATACATGGGTAATGATGATGCTACAATAGGGTTTGTATACAATAAAGATAATATAAGGTATCCATATCCCACATTTAATTTATCTTTTCATAGATATAATTTAAGAATAAAAATTTCCCATGGTAAAACATTTAAAGGGTGTATAACTTAAATTTAATTTCATTTAATTTCAATATTTATTGATATAAATTACTTTTAACCCTATTATGATGTGGATATGAATCAATTATGTCATTAAGAGCCATATGAAGTAACGAAAATGAAGTATATCAAACAAAGGAGTAATGGGTGGGGAAATATACTGAAAACATGAAACCTTTGGTGAAGATACTACTTCCTTAATAAAAAAATTCAATCAAATGGAGGAAGATATAAGTAATAGGGATCATTTTTTTGTTACCTCCCCATTTAATTCACCATTCTTATCGTTATGAGGTATTGACTATTTTTACATCATTTTAGGGTTATCCATTCTTGGTTTCCACTCTTGGACACATAGAAAGGACATATATGGAGACTCCTATTAAGGAAACCAAATCCCCCCACTAACTAGGGAGAATAAACAGTATCTTCCTAGCTGTAAGCAGTATAAACACTGGAACACTTGGTGTATGACCCAAGACACCTTTCTCCCTCTATTTCATATTTTTCTTTCTTTTTTTACTTTCAAATAAATTTTCTTATCTTTTCACTTTTCCATGTAGTACTTTTATAGTAGGAATTAGAATATTAATAAAACTTCCACTAAAAATAATAACCAGGTGGTATCCTTACTTCCCATTTAATTTTTATTGACCAATCTCAAATTAAATGAACATAAATGAAGTTATGAGAAATATAAGAGTCTTGGGATATGTTTCACTTTTTGTTCTAGTTTTGTGTGTTCTTAGTTTTATTTTATTATTTGGTGTGTTTTGAGGAAACTTCAAGATTAAATAATAAATAAAATAATTTTAACACATGAGTAGATTTTGGGAAATAGTCCATGATTTTTTTAATTTAAATTAATATTTATATAAATTATTTTTAATTGAATTTTATTTTTAGATATTTTTATGAGTTTGATTATTTTTTATAAAATCAATACCCAAGTTCACCAATCAAAAATATTTCCTTTTCCCAATAGGTATTCAAAACATCTTGGGAAACAATTTCATAATACCCTCACTTTATTTAAAGAAACATGGATTTTAAGTGTAAACTATTACATTTTTTTCTATTTCAAAATAAGAATTTCATAAATGTTTGTAAAATTATTAAGTAACTACTTTGTATGGAAATTTTCGTCCATATAACAAATTTTACTTAAAACTTATTTTATCCTTTAGAGTCTATGAAATTTCTTATAGGTATAAATAGTATTTCCTGAAATATTTTACCATTCCAACCCTTAAAACTAAATATATTTTATGAGTATCTTACATTTGAATGTTCGGGAGGCTCTCATGTGTTTTCTTTTGGAGGAATTAATTATTATAATGAATAAGGGTTGTTTTCATCCTTTTTTGGCCCTTGAAAAAGGAATGGTCATGATTGAACTTAATTATATCCATTTTTTATTACTTTTTTCTTGATTATATATATATATGAAGATAATTTATATAAATGAAAAAATGGTAAAATATATAAAAAAATATAAAATAACTAAAAAATAAAAATCATATAAAAAACGTGAATGGATATTGATGATCATTCATAATACTTCACTATTTTACTCATAATACCCAATAAAAGATGATTATGTGGGGTTTAATTGTAAGATAATTGAGTGAGGTAAATTGATTGAAAAAACAATAATATTTATTCAGGGTATTTAAAGTGTTTTAATCTCTTGGTTTTAGCCTTTTTTGAATATTTTTTCCAAAAAACCCAAAGCCATCAAGAACTCATTCAAAATCCATAATTATTGGAAACATTTGTTTGCTTAATATTTTAAATAAAATTTGAATTTTGATAATATAATTATGAACATCCATTTTCTAACTATGTTCATAACACCATATTAAAGTTTCTATTGACTGATAGTGACATGAACTAAAATATGAGGTGGGTTCGGATTCGGAAATGGATAGATTCTTGAGAGATAATGAATTTGAATGTGAGATTTGAAAAGGAGTGGAATATATTTCTTATAAAAGATATATGATTTTTTTTATTTTCAAGGATTTATTATATGTTCTTTTAATATTTACGCTTCTATGCATTTTTATTTTGGATGTAAATTATTGACCAAGATTGAAAAGGTGTAATTGTGGGGACTTGTGAGAGCCTAAATATTTACAAAAAATTATTTAATTTCACATATTAAATCCCAAAATTTTAATTTATATTATGGAATTGAAATAATTTTTAGTCTTTTGGCTAAATAGTTGACCTAATTATCATGTTAATTAATTTCCTTATATTCTATATTTTAGTATTTTTTGTATTAATTTTTGATGATATGTACATTAGTTTTTTATTTTGGAAATTTTTTAAGAATGTTCTGGAAAAACATTTAATATATATATATATAATTAAGAATTAAAAAACACACAAATAATTATTTTGAGTAGGGTATTTTTCATGTGATATTAAAAACCCACTTTACTACCTTACATAATAATAACCAAGTGATCTATTTGGTCTCACATGATTAAGATGGCTAGGCAACTATCTATGTCAGAGTAAACCCCTATGTCCAATGCTATGTCAGAATGAATTACCAATGAATTAATTAAAAGTCCAATTAAATAAAGAAATGTGGATTCCTAATGTGATTAAAACAAGTTGTGTTAGATTCAATGAAAATCATGTGACATTTATAAGAATCATCAGGCTGAATTATGCCTCGTGTAAGATTTAATCTCAAAAACCATGGGTTGCATTAGGTATACTGGAGAGTTCTTTTGGCCCACATATGAATCATTGGGCACCACTAGAATCCATGTATTGTATCCCTATACACTCCATGTAATGTATGAATCCCCCATCACTAATATCCCATGTAAGAATATTTTCTGAGTGAGCACTACCCGAGAGTACCTCCACAGGTTTGTTTATCCCTCTCCATCTCTTCCTTAGTGATGTAGTATGTGTTCTCCAAACAACACCTAAACCATTACTTCCCCATATTAATTCTCCCAAATTTATCCTTGTAATGTAAAAAAATATCGTTAATCAATTGAGAGACCCTAAATCTATAGTTATCAGTATTTTAAATAGTTATATAATCTCATACTCTTGAATCCACTGAAATATTCCAAAATAAGCACATGAATCCATTAATCCTATCACATATAGTTGGATACCATGCATGAATGTAAAAAAAATGGAATATTTTATATTGAAACCGGTCATTTAAATATTGAGTGGAATATATATGTGTTTATCATCCATGAATCATGGAAAAAATGTATTGTGTAGAATGAAAAAGGAGTGGGGAATTATCTAGAAACATTTCTATTATCATAAATCCACTCGAACAAGATATACTATGTTGAATTAATCCACTAACTACAAATAATGGGAAAATATTCAACACTACTGATAAATCATATCCCACATCCCCCATATATATAACTTGAAGACAAGTCAAAGTTGGTTAGATTCTTAATTTACTATTCGTTATCTAAATTCAATTTTAAAATTATACCTTATTTCTTCAAATTTTCTTTATGTCTTACCCCACACGATCTTTTTAACCTCTCTATGTAGAAGAAATAAACAACGGAATAGATCTATGGAGAATTTATGGTGTTTTAGATTTATAGAAATTCATTTCCATATAATTTTGATTTATTTTCATAATGAGGAGGGGGATCATTAGAAGTAGGTTTGTTTTTTGAAATTCAAAATTTTTATAGGATAAATATGGAGACCCTATCCTTTTACATATAACATCATATTATTTTAATCACAATTATACCTCAATGTACAATCCAAGGATCGTAAATTCTAGATTCTTGGAAGACATGATACACAAAACTGAAAACATTGAACTAAATAAAATATTTATTTCTTTAATCTTCAACTAAACCTCTTAACATCCATTGTTATAAAACATCCACATAGGGTACCCCAGGGAACTCATAAACAAAGGTATGAGCTAAATATCCTGGTAAGTGAATAACAATAAGAACAATGCATTAGCACATGGGATAGAAGGTATGACATGATATTATAAAAAGGAATGTAACATATGGTTTCATAACATATAAATATGGAGTCACAGTAATTTGATAGAAAAATTAAACATTTCTTTAGCATGAGTCAAGGATAACCTCCAAGACCATTTCATATAGTACCACAAGCCAAGGCTAACTGTCTAGACTATCGCATATAGTAGCACAAGCCAAGGCTAACCGACAAGATCATCGCACATAACGTCTTAAGAGACTCAAATTTAACCAATTAATTGTAGAGCTATCTAGCATAATACATGAAATCCTTTCATGAATATTTTTTACACTAAAATAATCATACATAATCAATCTTACTTAAACATAAGGGGGACCCATGGAAATAATTGGGGTACCATAATCATGTCATAAAAAATAACAAAAAAGTGTATCACAAAAGTGTCTATGAAATAAATGAACTAATATATACTTGGAAATTCATAAGTAAAAATAGTAATGTATCATGTTAAGTGATTTTATGTAAAAGTTAAAATATGTAAGAAAATTATTTATGAAATTTTAGCATTAAACCACTTTTTGTGTGGTTTAAAGAAAAATACTTTAGATCCTTTAAAATATAAAAGGGAACAATCCTTTATATGAAACCAGAAATGAACCAAAAAGGATTTCGTAATAATAGCTATTGATTTTTTAAGGAAAATGGTGGCTTAAAATAGAATATAGAGTGTACTTGAGATAAGGTAGGAATTCAAGAAGTTCCCTCAAAATCGGTTTTCTTTTCAGGTAGCATTAAGGAGGGAATCACTTAAAAACATGTATATCCCAAAAATTGAACGATGAAAGAGTATAAATAAATTAATTTGATAAATGTAAACTGTATTTAAAATATGAACATAAAAATATAATATAAAATAATTTTGTAAAAACAAATATAAGGCAACCTGAAGGAATAATGGATGTTCGGGTAGAATCTCTTATGGATTATCGGGATGGTATTGGGTTTACTTAATAGGGATTAATGATAGATAAATAGGTTTCTCATCACTTATAAAATATTAGTTAATTATGGGTGAGGTGATAAATAATACCCCATAATTAGGGATTAAACAGAAAACGGAATAACATAAAGGCAATTTCTGATTAAAAGTGAAATAGAGAGTATCCCTTACCTTAAGTATGATGGTGTTCTCTACATGATATTAATGACCTGAATAATCAAATTAGGTTCATTAATTAACCATTATTTGACCCATTATATATGTAAAATATTTATTATAACATTTTTATGTTAATTATTGTCCCTTTTTATGGGTTAAGTGGTTCAATTTGGTTGTTCGGTTAAGTTTGTTTCTTGTTTTTTGTGATAAATTTACTTATCTTAAAACCCTCTCATAATCCATGCCTCTATAATGTAGAGAATGGGTATTTTTCCTCAAAACGATTCAAGGGGAACATTCATTCCAAATAATTTAATGGCACTCGACCTTCCAAATGCTTCAATGGGTGCCACCACACCAAATGATTTAATGGGAATCAGCCCCTCAAATAAAATCTTCATTATAAGAAGACTTTTTTTGGATCCATGAACACTATTCAAGAGATATATCCCTTCCTTGAGAAATAATACACATATTACTCTGAGTTAACATCTCACAATTAGATAGAGATAAGAAGATTTTAATGAGTCTGAATGGGTCAAGCAAGATGAGGTCGATATGGATATCAACACTCTGTTAACATCCCTATTGACACCATACACATTGTAGATACATAAATACATACACTTAAATAGGACCAAAATTAGAATCAAACTACACCAAATTCATATAAGGCTTGTTCGGGTCCTATTATATAATAATATTGATTCAAAAATCAGCATTCATCTTGTCAGTACCAAACAGTTTAAAATCAACTTATCCAAACCCAAAAATGATAAGGATGCCTTCAACTTTTGAATAGGGAAGAAAGACACCAAATTTAGAAACTATGGATACCAATATGTATACTAAGGATCAACCAAATTAAGGTAATAATATAACTATGTTCCAAATGAATGATATCATGTAACAACTTGTCACTATTCATACTAAATTGTAAATCTTTGATGCAGTTTATTTATCAAAGGATCTTATAGATGAACCTTGTGGGGATCCTTAAACCCCTTATACTTTTGAAGCTAACTTTACCACTGCTGAGGTCTACTATTTAGAAGCTGAACTTTTTAATAGAGATCCAATCCTTATACACATATATTTATATTATTTTTAATATAATTATCCAAGAAATACAAAACAACTATCGGATCACCTAGTGTATTTGGATAAATAGGTGCATAAAACATTAACATGAATCTAACATAAAATATCTTCATAATTCGGTCTTAAATCCATTTTATCTCTTAAAAATTCATATGATAACATGTGGAATACATAGAAAAAAATGGTGAGCTAAAAATACCCATAACTAAATAAATATAACAACTACAAATTACATGCGAGTTAAAATTCATAACAAGATATCATAAAAACATGGATCATGATTAACTATATAGGAGAATAACATAAAGAACACAAAATCATAAGATCATGGAAATATTTTAAAGTGTTAGAAAAATGTAACATGACATATGTATATGTTAAGACTCACTATCATGAAAAAATCATAAGGTGGATAAAGTCCCATGATGGATTCGATTTAATCCCAAATCCCATACATATCATCTCATGAGACATAAAAATTACCCAATGAATTGGAGTTTTATTCTTACACATCCATCATAGCATATAAATTCTTATTTTTTCTAGAAATGGAAATGTAATTTAATGCATAAACATAAGAATTACCCATGTAATGAAATGGGTTTTGTAATCTTTTCAAATTTCATAATTAAAGGAAATCTCATAAAGAATACAAAGGTAATAATAAATTAAATATTTTGGATGATAATATCTTAATTAATAAGAAAATTTCTCAAATTACAGTTCCCATTTGAAAAATAAAAACTAGATGATAATGGTTATGTAGTTGTGTATAGTAATAATCTTTCAAAACGATGGATTAATTAATTAGTTAAAGACTTAAAAGAAATAATAAATATGTAATTTTATTTGAAACTTAAGTTTAACCAAAGTGGTTTTCATTAAAAAAGTATTTTTATTATTGAAATCATTAATGTGAATAAGGATGTTAAAATAATGTTGCATAAAAGGGTTAAAGGATCGAAATGTTCCCTTTAATAGCATAAAATTTTAATGAAAACATTTGAGTAATGAACATAAAGCATGTATTATCCCATCATAAGATGGGGTAATATGCTAGGTATATATATATAGGAGAAATTTAAATTAAATTTACAATCATTACAAGATATAAAATAGATATATGATGTGATTATGGGATAGAAAGATCAAAACCCAAATAAAAAAATGTTGTTCAGAGAGATCCCTTACCTTAGGTTCCAAAATCATTATGAAAATTCACTAGATTTACAATATAATAAAATTAGATTCAATATTTATAAAATTTGTAAAATTTTAAATATATATATATTATTTACTTTAATTTTATTACATTCATTTATCACAATTTCAATGAGATACAATACTTAATTTCATTATTCTATGGGTATTATTTTCATGGTTCCAAGGTCCGATAACTAATGAATATTTTAGTTGTTATTGTTATATAGGACTAAAAATACATAATTAAAATGAAATTTTATTTATTAAATTCTAGAAATTTAAATTTTTTCAAATATCCTTTTTTTTATTTAACATAGGGATGATTTAAAAAATGTTTATATGATGTCATTAGTTCATTTAGGCAGTTTTACAGACCATCATGAACTAGTTTAATATTATTTAATATTATTTATACATATTAATTATATAATATAAAATAAGTTATAATATAATTGTTATCATATTATTTAACAATATTAATACTTTTATGACCAAACTTGAAGGCGTTGGAGAAAAATGAAATATGTTGTTCATTAAAGCGATTAACCAACCATATTTTAAACACAGTTTTCATTTCAGAATATAATTAAGGGTAGAAGATGAATATTACACCATAATAATAAAATATCAGTATATTTAGTATAATTAAGTTACTATGTCTAGTTATATGTAGAACATAATGGGTAGTAGAAGATAAATAAAACAAGAATAGGTTAATTAAGAATTTTATGACTTCCTTTGGTTCTCTCTTCTTATACGAGCATTTAACTATCCTTCAAATGGTTATTGGTGAGGTTATAAGCACTAAGGAATTGGTTATAGTATTATAAATATAATTGGGAAAAATATTATTCTTCAATGCATTGAAGATCTGAGGAGATGGTGTTTTTGCGAGGTAGAATTTATAGGGGGGAAAAGGGGTGTTTTTTAAAATTATAATCATTAGTTTATTATTTTACCCAAGACCACCAATAGTGATGAATATAATGAAAATATATAATAAATGTTTCTTGTGAGTTCGAACTAATGGGTTCTTTCATCATCTATGACTCAAAAATTCAGGTATTTAGCTTATAATTTTAAATATCGTATATTTCTGTATTTCACTATTCACCAAAAATTGAACTATTTTAGAAAAGTAAAAAAATCACCCTAAATTTTTTTGATTGGTATATTCCAAAAACTTATTTCATTTTTTGAAAATAATTTTCTAAATATGAGAATTTTAATTTTTAAATAAAATCCTTATTTATTTGAAAAATACAGATTTTAATATTATGATCAATATATGAACCTTTTGAAAAAGTATTTTCTTCTCGTATAATTATATTATCATTATATTAAAAGAAATATTAATTTATAAATCCAATATTGTGAAAATAAACGTTCATTTCAATCTATATAATTGTTATAAAAATAAAAATTAAAAACTTATATTTCATAAAAAAATATAAACACTTATTTTATCATTTAAGACTTTTATTTACATTCTTCATGATATAAATATATGATATACTCATTTTACAATACAACTAAATAATATTTAATATATCCACTAGTGATTTTATTATTCTAAAGGTCTTTTTACTTCCCCTAATGGTGATATTTTAGCAATGTTTTATATATATTTCCATTTTTAAAATTCATATTTCATTACTAAAATATTCTTTTTAATTTCTATAGTTTTCATGAGTGAGATTATTCTAGGGGATCGAGCATATCCAAATTTTGAAAAAAAATATCTTGTTTCCTTTTTTTATCCCATACTGATACTTTAAATTATTATAGCCATATTTATCTCCAAAATGTAATGTTTAAATTAACATAATAAAATTTACTTGGTATTATCATCTGGTACAAGAGAATTATATAATATAATATTAGTAAATATGTCATAATTATGTTTTCATAAGGGAAATTACATTTATAAAACTTTGGGTCATTATATTCTTCCCCCATAATAATTTTTCTCCTATATTTTTAATTTATAAACTAAGGTGAAAACATGTGAGGGTACTTCTTATTTACATATCCCTCCAGCTTCAATATTTCCTTCTAATACTTATGGTTTCATTCTAGTATTTTTAGTAATTGTTTTTTATTTTTTCTTAGAAATTTATCTCTACAACCCAATATATTCACTATGTTGTCCATATAAGAGATATCATTTTCCATCAAAACCACCATTTAATTAGGTACATGTGAGGGATCTATATGTACATATTTAATATTGATATGTATAATATTTCATGTACATAATAATGGTTTGGTGGTAGTGTTAGTCAATAGGCCACAACTATGATGTGATTAATAATATAAAAGGGGATGAATAAAGTGGGACTTACATTTCCCTTTTTCCCAAATCTCCAAATTCTCTTCCATGGAGATAACAATAGAAATACATTATCTTCAAACTCTGACAAAAATTACTCTCAGTGATTATCATAAATGATCACCTATCTACTTTGAGCAGCCCTAATGTGTTACTGAATAGTCATGAAATTTTCAACAATTTCCACGGCCATTTTAGGATCTATCTTCTTAAATTCACTAACTTCATCTAAACATGTATGTATTTTATATATATTCCCATATAGGGATTCATATTTAGCCCTTTGGATTCTTGAGTGGAAGCTATTATTTTATGATAACTCAACTAGAGGAAGATGTTGGTACCATCCACCTTTGAAGTCTATTGAGCATTCTCTTAAATTATATTAGTGTTTGGATAGTCTACTCATATTTTCCATTGGTTTTAGGTGATAATCCATAATAAAGTTTAATTTAGTGGTTAGACCATGTTGGAGAATTTTTTATATCCTAGAGGTAAATCCTGGATCATAGTCAAATACAATCGATAGTGGTGTTTTATGAAGCCACACCACTTCTATGATGTATATATTTTCAAGTTAATTGAGCTATAAGTCCTAATGAATTTCAATGAAATGGGAATATTTTATAAGATGATGCACAAAAAGCCATATAGAATTATTTACTATTGATATCTTTGATGTACTAGTCTAAATTTCTATGGATATATTTTCATTTTTTCAAATAAGTATGGGTAATGGTTGTACCATCCCCTCGGATAACTTCTTTTTAGCCTAAACCAACTAACATTCCAGGAAATTGATGTATGTTTTTTGATATCCTATTTTGTATTGTACCACTAACAATGATCTCAGATATCTCAATACATCTTAATCCTCCCTGGTGGATGGATAAGGTTTATCTAGGTGCCTCATTAAATATGTCTGTATTTATCTCTTGATTTAATGATACACATATTCATGCACCAAATATTACAACTCCTTCTTCAAAAGTTTTGAACTCTGAGGATTTTCATTTTCATATAGCTCCCCCCTTCTTCTATATTTCCACATCATCACTTTTATAATCCTTTACCTTCTCCAAAAGGGATGGTTGAGAACTCATTTGATAATGTAATTATGATGTTCCTTCATTTATAATTGCCATTTATATCCTTTTCATGTCTTAGAATATTGGATCTGTCTTAATTCCCATCTTTGATAAGGTCACTATATCTATTCTACTTAGATCTTATTCTATTTTATTAAGACTCCTATTATATTTTTGGATTGAGATGTAATAACACTTTATCATCTTTAAACATCTTATATTTTATTAATGCTCTTATGATGTGCATATATTCTGAACTTCTACCCATAATGATAGTGCCTCCAAATATTTAATGTGAATATATCTATTTCAAACTCCAGACAATTAATTACGTAGTTATACTCATGAAATTTCTATTACCCTTTGGTATATGAATGAAATTTATCATTCTCCATTTGTGCAAATCCCAAACCCTTCATTGAAGCACCATTGTATAGCATGAATATTCCCCCAACTGAGGATTGTGTGCTGATTATGACAGTGATAATAATATTTTTTAATTCCTTGATGTTATTTTCACATTCATTTATTATGAACAATATTAATCCCTTCCATGTTATATTCGATCGTGGGTTTGATAATCATGATAAGCTTCTAAAAAACCATTAGTAGAACCCAAATAATCCAAGGAAACTACTAGTCTCTATTAAATAATTTGTTCTGGCCATGTAGTAAATTTATTTTATACTGTGAGGGTCTAAATATATCCCATGTTTGGTGGTAACATTCCCCAAAAATAACACTTCCTCCATCCAAAACTCAGATTTATTGTAGTTTGAATATATCTTGTCCTTTCACAAAGTCATTGTCAAACAATTCAAATAATCATCATAGTCCTCCTTTCTTTTAGAGTAAATCATAATACCATCTATAAGTACTACAAGAACACTATGGAGGTAATATATAAAGACTATATTAATTAATTTCATAAATATTGTTTCATCATTTTTGAGTCTAAAGGAAACTCCTATGAACTCATAATGTTCATACCTTATTCAAAATGTAGCCTTGGAAATATCTTCATCCTTCACATTTAGTTGGTGATATCCCAATAGTGGGTCCACATTAATGAAATATTCAACACCATGTATTTTATAAAAAAAAACTATCTATCTTAAGTTGGGTATGCCTTCTCTTCATCGTTAATTTTTTTGAATTCATGAAAATTATTGTACAGGCTCATTGACCACACATTCTTCATGAGTAATATGACTGATTCACCCCAATGTTAATCGCTCAGGTACACAGAACACAAATCCACAATCTCTTGTAAAATCTTATTTTGTTCGTCCAACTCAATGTTTTCAATTTTATAGGGAATATTTTAAATTGTCTAAGACCTGTAAATAAGTCTAATTAAGAACATACCATCTTAGTCAGGAGTAATACTGGAAAAATATTCAGGAAATAAATCAGTACAATTCCTCACAGTGGGAATGTCTTCAAGCATGATTCTATCCTTCGTTTCAATCATTTGATCTATATATTATTTCTCATAAGGAAATAATATCCACACTTGATAATAAGATTCCAAAATAGATTCATCCACCTCCTCACACGTTTAGAGAATTATAGGATAACTTGGAAGGTAAAGAGTGATCTCCATTTCCTTATATTTGATGTTAGACTTTTTAAGAATAGTCAATAATGTCAAATATTTCCCAAAATTTCAAAAAATGAAGTATGGAAATATTTTTTCAAAGTTTCAATACCAAAACATAGATGTGATATAAGTTATAAAATTTTAATGCAATAATTTATTTCTTTTTTATTCTAACAGATATCACAACTCCCATGTTTTTTTGTGGTGTTTGAAAATTAATACTAAACATGAAAGATATTAAAAAAGGTGTAGAACCATAATTTAAAATTATGTTTGATATTATTGAATGAATTACTATCACTCTAGTCACCACTTCATTGAAAGGATAAAACTCAGTGGTAGTGATAAAATTTTCCCCACCTTACTCTCTAGTATTTGATGGTCATTATCATTAATTGTCTCTAATGACCCCTAGTTTTAGACATTGGATTAAAAAATTACGATGTTCCTCATAATTGAAAAAATCTACTATAGGCTAAGTACCGATCCAAACCTTATTTTATCCCAATATATTTATGGGTTTCTTTATCACTCTTGGGTATTTATTACTCTAATGATCTTATTTTCCACACTTGAAAATCTCCATGTTTCCTTGATATAGCTTTTTACTTGATTCTTCTTACAATTTTTACATGTGGGAAGTTGTGTTTTCCTTATACATTGGATTTATCCATTTATCGTCCTAAATTAAACTCTATTTTACACTTTTTATCTCTAACCTCATGAGACTATTAAGATTCACCAACCTCCATCATGACCATAACGAAAAATATTACAATCTCATAACGGATTTCAAAGTCTTCAGTCACTAAATATTTTCATAGACATGGCTTCAATAGACAAAATATTGGTCCATATTTAATTAAATTTTAATTAAAAAGATAGAGGCAATCCCCCAAATTCATGTGATGTTTTCCTCATACCCCCTGATAGACTCATATTCATGTTTCTTTAGTATGATTAACTCCCTCTATATTTTAAAAAAATGTGTTTGAGTGAAATATATATTGAAATTTATTTTGGTTAATTCTTCGTATTCCATATATTCAATTTTCTCTTTAGTGTTTTTGTTCTTGATTAGTGTCCACCACTGATCTTCTTCCCCCTCCATATTATAAAATAAAATCAAAAATTTAAGCTGTTTTAAGAATTGGAGGATATATAATATCTTTTTAATTGAGTTAATATATTTTTTTAGAGTTAAGGGGATGAAAATATAAACTAAAGGTAATAGTCCTTTTTCATATAAAGTACTTGACAAAAAATTTCTCTTTCTTAGGAGGAGGGTGTTAAAAATGATACATTTTATTATATAAAACCTGATTCAGTGAAGCCATTACTTCTATAAAGTGATCATATCCCACACCCATAATGTTAGTAATCTTATTTGGTAAATCATCACATTTACTATCATGTTGGTGTTGGTGATAAAACATTTCATTCCTAGGATAGTAAATCAATTATAATTAAATATTATAAGAACCTCCAATGAAAATGAAAGTGGAAAAATAAATACCCGGAACTAAATTAAGAAAAATATTTCAACATGTAAAAACCATAAAATTTCAAGGATAAATAAAACACAATAGAATTTTGAGAAAATACAGAAATAATCGTAGAGTGAAAATTCAAGTAAGATCTCAAAAATTGAATCATATTGAGAGAGAATAGAAAGCCTATATAAAAATGACACCCCGATACACCTCCACCTTTTTCTATGATAATTAACTAATGAAAAAATATCACCCCTTGAAAATAAAAACTCAAACACATGGATTAATTGTGTCACCTATAATCAAAGGTTACACATAGTGATGTGATATTCCACACTGGTTCCCACAGCACGTTGTTGTCCTCACCCAAAAACGGGCACCCATTTATTTTCACCCAAAGAAGAACACCCAAAAAAACTCCCTTTATTGGAAAAGGTTTCCCTACAAGACAGGTGTGTATCATCCATTCAAATTTTCATATAAGATATATAATTATAATGTATTAAAAAATAACTTTTGGATATTATTTCTGATTTTATATCCAATTTTCAAAAACCATTAAGTGAACCTATAAATCTAAACCTTCTGACTGAAAAGGAATAAGATTAATTATAATAAAATAATTTATAATTAAAACTGCTGGGTGTCACATGAATAATCATTACCACCACCCCCTACATCCAAATATACAAAAACAAATATATAGAGATAATGATCAATGAGTGATACCTCTAGTAGGACATGGGATGGAAACTACAACAGAGGGTACAAATATATCACATATATAGGAAGCATTACCATCTAAACTAAAATTGGTTCTATATATGGGATAAACTACAAAAAATAAAATCTAACTAATTATGCATAAATTTTAACAAAAATACATTCCACAATTCATAAAAAGAAATAAACAAATAAAAATAAATTTCTCTAAAATACCAAAAGACACGTCAATGGAGGTGACTCAACAAAGGCTCAAACCCAAGCTAGAATTGTCCATAATGGTGCCAAAATTCATCCTGGGAACTAGGGAAAAAATTTATGTATGTAGGCTGAGCATAGAATGTATATTCATTAGATAAATAACCAAGGTCTCGTGTGCACATTTGAAACAGGATTTCTAGTGCACCAGTGAACAAATAAGAGAAAAATGAGGACTTATACATTTCATAACTAAACCAAAAATCATAATGTCTCACTCAGAAAATTACGCGTCCAATATAGTAATATAGCATTGAGTCCATTAATAATAAAGTTACCCTACTCCCACTTCCTCACAAACTTTTTACTCTCATTAATCAATTTCAGAAATCTTGTTCTCCCACCACTTCTATACATATCACATCACATAACACAACACATTAAATCTCACTGAAATAAACCTGATCCATATCTGATGTTTGAAAGTATGAATCCCATCCAACCCCACCCTTATAAAGTTTAGCATTATGCTCCAACATCCGGGATCACCACACAACATCTCACCCAAAGGAACCTGGGCCATCACAACACAACCCAACTGCATAACCAAAGTATTCTGGTGTTATAAATGGCAATGAGATCAACCTCATTACCTCCACCTACCATTCATGACAACCACCACATCTTAAATCTCATCAAAGCCTTATCAAATAACATCTTTCTTAAAAAAATGGGTTATCACATAACATCTTGGATAAAGACACCATGGTGGGAAGAGGGAGTGTTTAGTCATCTGTATCACCACTATCCTAGATGTTGGGGGAAATACATAAAAAAATATAACCATAGATTCTTGTTAATGTTATCAAACTCATGTGGGGTGGTTATATAACTAACATAAATTAACATGATATATAGATCATACACATTGCCCAACCTCTGGGTTCACCTCAACTGCACTAGAAAAAACGAAAAAACCTACACTATACCACACATCAACCATCACAACCATATAAACCATTATATGAAACACCACACAACCATTAGATAACTGAAAAACTTCTATTTTAGGTAACTCACTTCTACCTAGAAATGATCATTCTAAAGAACATTATGATCCTCTATGGCCATTAATTTTAGCAGGGTTGAAACTCTACAGAAATCTGGTATAGACCTTAAATAATAGCCCATAAGACCAAGGAAACTATGAACGGCTACCAAATTCTTGGGAGATTCCCAAGAAACAACTACCTCGATCTTGGATGGTTCCACTTACACACCCTATTGCGATACCACATATATAGTAAAACACACCTCTTATCTAGAACTAAAAAATGGAAAAAATTTCAAAGAATTGGTGGTGCCAATGAACCTTCAATACAACGTTGAGATTCTTGGAATTCTCCTACTTTGACTTTAGTAAGATCAAGATGTAGTCAATGAAAAAGATGATGAACCGGTCTAAGAAGTCTTGGGATATATATTTCATGGGTCCCATTAACACTTCTAGTGCTTTCATAATACTGAATAGCATGACTAAAAATATGCAGTTCACATACCTTCATTTGAAGAAAGTGTTTGGTATATCCCTATATTTCACCCTCAACTAGTGGCTCCCCTCAAATTTTTGAATAGATCATTAATCCTCAGAAGAGGGTAATTATTCTTCATCATCACCTAGTTCAACATCTGGTAGTCTCTAAACAACCTTATACTACAACAATCCTTCTCATAAAACAGCAATGAATCACCAACTAGAGACACATTGGGTTTGATATATCCCAACTACATTAGATCAACCACCTACAACATCAACTCTTACATCTCTGTACGTTCCATTTCATTAGAATCCATCAAAATAGGAGACACACCAAACTGAAACTATTTCCCAAACTCGACATTGCACTATAGGGTTAGCTTCATAATATCCTCTAGGAACCCATCTATTAAATATCTCATAATAATTGAAATATACCCCAACATGATCATCTACTAGAAACTCCATAAACTGAGGCAAAAGAGGATCCACTTGCATACCACTAATCCAATAACCTCACTCACCAATGAATGCCACTTTTCAGACATCCACATTGGAAAACCAAACTCACCTTCAGATATAATAGATGAATGCACACATGGAATACTGAAAATCCATTCCATCAATAACATCATATGTATATATATATTATAATTAAAAAATACACATGTACTAGTTGTCCCCATAACAAACCTATAACCCTAGAACAAATCCCAAAAAGCCTGATCTCTAGCTGGAATAGAAAAACTATGGAAACTAGAATTTTCTCCACATCTGGTACAAAAATAATGAAACAAAGGGGGATAAATAATGGATCATGATACTATGGAATAAAAAAAATAACAAACAATGGTAGATGATAAAATGTGTTTACCTCATTCAACTCCTTGATCTATATTCATTGTCACCTCTAATGTACGAATCTCACCATGACCTACTCCTCTAACTCTCATATACCAGCCACCACAACTATGATCTAGACTATACCTATACTGATGGGGACAATAACAAGGATTCCATCTACCAAAACCACTTTATATTGTCTATTAAACAATCACTGGATGTCTTTTCTACTTAAACTACCTTGGGGAAAATTACTACTGCGGTCGGAATGGGGCCTGAGTACCAACCTGATACTAGTCTCCCTATGTGGTCGAACACTGCCCTTGGTAGTTCATATGTCCCTATCATACAATAATAAGAAATTTTAATGCCTTTTTAAGGTTCTTATTAGCCACCTTCTCAATAAGGATAAAAATATTTCTTCCAGGGTTAGTTTTCAAATGCTCAAAACCCTGATTGCTTAGACACCTGTAACCCACATCCTAAGGAACTAATCCTTGAGACACCATACTAGACACTATATCTAGGGTCATATCTTAGAGAAAAAATCATATTGATAACCATCAAATTTTTTTACATCTCTATATATGTATTAAGCATCAATAGAGTTACCAGATACCCGATCACCAGGTGTAAATCCTCCAATATATTCCACGATATGGATTCCTCATCTATAGAAATATTTAGAGAAATGTATATCAGGACTTTAAACTTGATCCAAAGATCCTGAACAATCATGTTCCACTGATAAATGGATAGCATCTCCAGCCTCTTTTATTCCCTCATCGTCGATGATAGGAACTCTTCCCAGAGCTCCCTCTAGAATTCAGGCCACAATACATCTGTTTCCTTCTTGGATTAGATAAAAAGCATTCTCAATCTCCTCTATCTAGCGCTATGTATCCATATCTAAGTTGATATCCTCATACTTCTACAAACTATAATTTGGAAAGGATCATAATCCTCTCAACCATGCCTCATACTTATATATTGGGCCAATACATTGATGATAAATTGGATCATGCTAATGAACCTCACTTATCAATCAACTCAAAGATGGTGAATAGGATCTATTCATGAAAATAAAGTAGAACATCATAATCCTCTTAGTATGTGATTTTATCAAATCTTAGTTAATTAATTCATTTTATATTCCTACAATTACTCAATTCAAACATGAACACAAACAATAAAAATTCATGTACCTCGCATAGGTCTCTACCTTATAAACATGTCTACCTCACTTTTTCATTAAATAATCCCAAATTACATGAACTAGATCATAGGAGGGGATAAAATCCCATGTACTACCTAGTCTCTCTTGCCTAAATCATGCACCAAGATCAAATGGAATCATTCCCCAACCTACCAATGAAAACCACAATATTCGTAAGTTCAAACACCATCTTATTTATCTACCAAAACCTCTGATACCACTCTATCATGATCCCTCCCTCCAAAGATACCTCATTGAATGAAGAGAGACAAAACCCTTATGTACCATCTATCATACACACCAGATTGGGGCAAGGACCCAAGGGTATTAAAATATCATATATATGGCAGGAATTACCCTCTAAAATAAAACAGGATATCGATATAAGATAATAAACAAATAAGAAACTCCAACAGATAATATATAAATGTAAACCAAAATCCATCCCACAAATCCTGAATAGAAATAATCAATTAAAAATAAAAGTATTTAATATACAGAAAGGAAAGTGTATGTCAGCATCTCAATAACTACTCTAACCTAAGCTATTAATGTTTATATAGATCCCCAAAGTCCTCCTAGAAACCTAAAAATAGTTTATATACATTGGGTGATCTTAAAAAGTATACGCAGTAGGGGTATAACTAGGTACATGTGAAAACAAAATGTAAATGTTCTGGTGAACAAATAACAAAACAAACAAGTACTTATACAAGTCATCTAGCTAAAACTGTAACGACCCAAAGTTTCATTAATGGAAAATCCCTATTGATCTTATTAAATGTATCTTTGTATAATTTTTTTTATAAGATGTCAACTTCTTTGGTTTTATGTTTAGATTTTTGACCGTTGTTAATATAGTCGTTGAACAGTGATCACATGATTAGTATAAATATAGGACCTTAACAAATCCAATTTACTCAGACAAAAGAAGTGATAGACTCATCTAGTAGAATTGCCCCATACGAAGCCCATTTCTCGGAGCTCGGAAAAGAGGTGGCATCCTTGGGCTTCACCCTTGACCAAGCCCAAGATGAGCTTCACCATGTCAAGCTCGAACGGGAGCTTTTATGGGAAAAGTGTAAGTTGATAGAGATTACCACTCGAGCTATGTTATCCGAGCCACCCCAAGAGTCTGTCACCATCGCACACCTTACCCTTAGGTCTTATGTGGCTGTTTTAAGGGGTTATGTAACAAATAAGTAGTACAATGTTCATGTACATTATTTATGTATATAATAATAAATATAATTTCTTGTCATTTTCGATACATTGTAAATAGTTTTTAAAGTACAAATGGTGTTCTTAGTTATTATTCAATTAAGAAATCTATTTTATTAAATTAAGGGATTTTTTAATTAAATAATATTTTAATAAAATAATACTATTATTAATAAATTAATTTTTATTAAATATAAATGATCTTATAATTTTATGAATGCAATTAAAATTTTATATTAAGGTTTGAAATCCATTTCTGTCAAAACCCGTGAATTTTTTATAAATGTTGGTTTTTATATTAAAAGTGAAAATTAACATATTTATAAATTTTTCTAGATAAAATAAATGTCATTTCTGGAATTAGGACGTCAAAATTATCCAACGGTGAATTTTTCATAATTTTCTGAGACAGTCAAATTTTTGGGTAAAAATTAAATACCGTTTATAGATATAATGTGTTTTATGACATCATAATGTCCCAATGGTGATGTAATAAAATACCATAATCCTTATGTTCGGCCAATAGATGTTTTATCATTAAAATAATGTGATTTTGGGTTTTTTTACTTACTTTTCAAAGCATTAATGGACCCCTCAAGATATATTCAACACTTTGCATTTTTAAATTAATTTCCATGGGAGTGTGACTCACCTCCACATAACCAACCTTGTTATTTTAAGAAGTTCGGACTTGGGCCTTATAAAATATTGTTTTCCCCTTCCCTTTTCCAAAAACCATGGGCAAAAACCATGGGATGGTTTGTGGTTTGGATTAATTTAATGTAAGGGGACCCAATCCTAAATAATAAAGAATTCCCTCACCTTTCCTATATAAACCCACCCAAGCTCGCACTTCATCCTCACTAAAATCCCTTGGAGTTCGTCAAACCTCTACCCTAATCTCTCTAAAATCCTCCCAAGGTTCCCCAACCTCCCAAGAAGCCTCTCACAAGCCTCTCTCTATCCTTTGGAAGCACACTTCCAAGTAAGGGTTTTTTCTTCCTTTCTCATTTTTGTCAATTTTCTTTAAGTTGTATTGCCCTTTTAATTTCAATTATGAATATTGGGGTATGGTTTCTCACCTCCCCCATACTGCCCTCTTATTTTTTGAATTATGGGATACCCCTTTCTTTCTCATTGAATTCCTCCCATGTACACCTGTTACTATGCCGAAATTCCGAAAGGAACTTCTCTCTCTTCTTTTACATTCAAGCAATAATTTTTTATCATGAATCTAAATTCCATTACAATTGTTGGGACATGTATATATATGACCTCCTTACTGTCCATTAAATGTAAATATGATGAGGAACCCCTTTCTATCTCATCAACCATTTTTTATGAATTCTTATGTCACGCTGTTACGCTGCCGAAATCACACCGATTTTCTAAGCCAATTCCATTGTGTAGTGGATACCATGCCCATTTCTCCATCAAGGGTATCCACCTTTATGCACCTTTACTTATTTATTAAAAAGTTTCATGTATGAATTCCACATTCCTTTATCGTGGAATAAATGTTTATGTTTTATGAATCCATGTTTTATGATCAATGTGGCACACTTATGCATGAAATGAAAGGTTTAAGAAGGGTGTGCCCTTATAGCGCTCCAATGCATTGGGTAAAGTATAGTATCATGATACATCATGTGAAATGAGTGTTGACTCATGCTAATTCAAGTGAAATGAGGGTTTACAATTGCTTCATGTGAAATGAGGGTTTACTCATGATTTATGAGCAATTAGCCTTGGCTCATGCTAATTCCATGTTAAGTGTTGTTGCCACATTTCCATGTTATGATTATCATGCTTTATGATTCCTTTATGTTCATGTTTCTTTTATGCTATATTGATATGCCTATTTTCTAACATGTATTTTACTCCTCATGTTATTCCATGTGTACTCCCTTACTGGGCTTTATAACTCACCCTTTTCTTATGCATGTCCTCAGGTTATCCCATGCAATGCTAAGTACGAGGGAATGTAGTGGTCAAGTAAAGGAAGTTTCAATAAAGATGTTGTATTTCATGTTTTAAGTTTTTATGTAATGATCCTAAGCCCCAAAGACACTAAACCTCTCGATCTTCTTTGTTGTATCAAGTGAAGTTTTATGTAATAAATCACGTTTAAGTTGTAATAAAATGCAGGGTTGTCATAGTTGGTCTCAAAGGATAGGTTTAGTTATTTTTGGGATTAGGAAACCCTAGTAAAGCCTTAGATACAAGAATAAGTATAATAAAAACATCCCTAAGTTTTGGTAAGTGCTGAGTAAGTGGTTTATCAAACAAATACATCCCTGTATGGATACGAGCAGGTAGAGACGGCTCTGGCACAGATGTATCCTAGGGGTAAAACCCGAAAACACCGCTTTGAGCTAGACTCGAACGGGAACTGGTACACGATAATGGGCCTTGCTGCACTCTTGGTTATGACACTCCTGGGGGATATGTTTTGATAAATTCACAAGCTTAGTATGAACCCTTATTAAGGGAATTAAAAAAAATTCCCCTAAGAATATATGTTAGAAAGTAAATCATGAAAAACCTAGATTGAAGCCTATAGACTACTGAGTTAAGGAAATGAAAGTTTATTTATAAGTCATCAACTTCTGTCTTTGAATTTCACTTTATGTGTTACCCCTAACTTTCCTTTTATTCCAGCCAATGGCCGGTAATATGAGGACTCTGGCTAACAACCGTTGTGAAGATCAGTGTGATGACTGTACTAATGAGATGCCAAATCCAATGGGAGCGGGAATCGTGAACTTTATCACCCTTCTCTCTCAGCTAACTAAAGTTTTTAATATAAACACGAGTTAAGAGGAACGTTCAACCCCCCCTAAGAAAGAAAAAGTCTCTATAGAGAGATTCATGAGACAAAGTCCTCCTACTTTTAGTGGATCATCCGATCCCACGATCACTGAACAATGGATCAACTCCATTGAAAAGATATTCTCCATCCTCCATTGTTCTGAACAAGTGAAGGTTCTCCTAGTGGGTTATTGTATGGAGGGTGAAGCTGGTCAATGGTGGACGTTGATCAAAAATATGAATCCTGAGGAGGAGATTGAGGCGTTAGAATGGAAGGATTTCCGGAAGATGTTTTTTGATAAATATTTTTCGTGCACCCTACGGATTAAGATGGAAAGGGACTTCCTTTACCTCAATAAAAAAGATGAAGAATATGTTAGAGTGTACGAGGAAATCTTTAAAAGGATTCCACGATACGCTTCCAGTTTTTTTGTTACCCCCGAATGCAAGGTTGACCGCTTATTTGGTGGGTTGAAGCCTAGCTTGCGGAAAGCATTAGCGATCAGTGACTTCGAAAGCTATGTGGAAATTGTCCGATGTGCCCTCAAGGTTGAAATGGAGATCGGGGAATCACAAGGGTATCATGGGGACAAGAAGCGTAAGGTGGACTTTAATGCTGGTGGTCTGGTGGATAAATCAAACGGTGCTATGAAGATCCAGCACCCCACTTGCCAAAAGTGTGGAAAGAAGCACCCTGTAAATTGCCTTAAGGGGATGAGAAAATGCTTCGGGTGTGGAAAAAAAGGGCACCTAGCTGTTAACTATCGGCAAGAAGGACCCACGGCTGCGACAGAGGAGAGGAATGCTCCGTTCGAACCTCAACGCATTGTTAAATGATAAAAATTCAATGAACCGGGTCATTTTGCAAATCAGTGCCCTAATCCAAGGGTTATCGGACGAAACCAACAACCTCCAAGACAGCAAGGAAGAGATTTTGCCATCACTTCTGCCAAAGTGAAACCCGAAAACGAAGTGGTGACAGGTATGCTAGTTATTCATTCAAGAATAGCGAACATAATTTTTGATTCAGGTTCTACGCATTCTTTTATATCTCTAAAGATTAGTAGAATAGTCCCATATCTACCACAAATCATGGAAGTAAAGATGTCGATGAGTACAGAAAATGGGGAATTCATTGCATCCCATGAGTATAAGTCCTCCCCTGTTACAATCTGTGGATTGAATTTCCCAGAAAACCTCATCATACTCCCTCTGGTGTAATTTGATGCAAATCTTGGCATGGATTGTCTTTCCTTATATAGAGCCAACATAAATTGTCGGGAGAGGGAAATCACACTCCATATGGAGAATCGACCCCCGATTCATTATAAGTGTCAGGAAGAAGATGAATCTCCTTTAGCTCCACCATCTCAAGCATGGATATTACTACCTTATGACCATGCATATCTGGCTCAGATGATTGAGTCCAAGGAAGAAACCATCTTTGAAGAATTGCCTATTGTGATAGAATTCGCTGAAGTGTTTCCTGAGGAACTGTCTGTTCTTCCTCCAAGAAGAGATGTTGAGTTCTCAATTGAACTTATACCTGGGGCGCTACCAATATCCAAAACTCCATATAGAATGGCTATTGTAGAGCTTGAAGGGCTGAAGAAACAACTACAGGAGAATCTGGATAAAGTTTTTTATACGCCCAAGTGCTTCACCATGGGGTGCACCAGTCCTCTTCGTCAAGAAGAAGGATGGGTCAATGCAGCTTTGGATCGATTATCGTGAACTTAACAAAATCACGATGAAGAATAAGTATCCTCTCCCAAGAATCTATGACTTGTTTGATCAGCTGCATGGAGCACAATAATTCTCCAAGGTGGACTTGCGGTCGGGATATTGTCAAGTAAGGGTGAAGAAGGAAGATGTCCCCAAGACTGCTTTTCGTACAAGATACAGGCACTATGAATTCATAGTAATGCCTTTCGGACTCACCAATGCTCCAGAAATATTCATGGACTTGATTAATAGTGTATTTAGAGATTACCTTGAAATATTTGTGGTAGCCTTTATAGATGATAATCTAATATACTCCAAAACCAAGGAGGATCATGAGGAGTATTTAAAAACTGTACTAGAGACTTTGCATAAGGAGAAGCTCTATGAAAAGTACAGCAAGTGTGAGTTCTGGTTGAAGGAGGTCTCATTCATGGGCCATATCATTACAATCAATGGGATATCTGTGGACCCCTCCAAAACAGATGCAATTGAGGGATGTCTGAGGCCAATATCGGTAACAGATATCCGTAGCTTCTTGGGGTTAGCAGGATATTATCGAAGATTTGTGAGAAATTTCTCACGATTGTCCAACCCTCTTACCAAGCTAACTCGAAAGGGAGTAAAGTTTTCTTGGAGTGATGAATGCGAAGAAAGCTTCAAGGAGTTGAAAAGGAGGCTTATCACTGCACTCGTGATTGCATTACCCACAAGTGGGGAACTTTTGTGGTATTCAGTGATGATTCAAAGAAGGGCTTAGGTTGTGTGCTGATGCAGAATGATAAAGTGAAATCCTATGCCTCAAGGCAGTTGAAAATCCAGGAGCGAAACTATCCAACGCATGATATGTAGTTGGCGGTTGTGATCTTTGCCTTGAAAATCTGGCGGAATTATCTCTATGGAGAGAAATGTGAGATATATACTGACCACAGGAGTCTTAAATATATATTCACACAGAAAGATCTTAATATGCGCCAGATAAGATGGATAGAGCTCATCAAAGATTATGAATGTTCAATACATTACCACCCAGGGAAAGTGAACAAGGTGGCAGATGCCCTAATTAAAAAGGACCCAGAAATTCTATCAATGATGAGAATTGGGAAGGATCCAATCTTCTTAGACTAGATGAAGATGTACGTGGGAATCATAAATAAGGGAACATCATAAATCCTTTCACAAATGATTTCTCAACCATCTCTTTTGGAAATGTTAAATGATGCTCAAAAGGATGATGTGGGAATTCAGGAAAAAGTGGGAGCTATCGGAAAAGGGAAATCCTCAGAGTTTAATGTTAATGAAGAAGGAATTGTGCATTTTTGGAAAAGACTATGTGTTCCATCAAGTCTGGAGCTGAAGAAGAAACTTTTGGATGATGCACATAGTTCAAATTTCTCTATTCACCTAGGGAGCACAAATATGTATCGAGATCTCTGAGAAAACTTTTGGTGGGATAATATGAAGAAGGAGATCACTGAATATACATCAAAGTGCCTGGTGTGTCAGAAAGTCAAGGTAGAGAGGCAGAAGTCTATGGGGATGATGCAACCATTGCCCATACCAGAATGGAAATGGGGGAACATCACCATGGACATTGTCACTGGACTTCCAAGGACATCCAAAGGCAATAATGCAATCTGGGTTGTTGTGGATAGTATTACAAAAATTGCACACTTCATTGCTATTCGGGAGGATTTCTCTTTGGATCAACTGGCACGGATATATATCAGGGAAGTGGTAAGGTTTCATGGAGTTCCACTATCTATTGTATCTAACCGAGATCCAAGATTCACCTCTATGTTTTGGAAGAGTCTTCAACATGCTCTGAATACTGAACTGAACTTTAGTACGTCCTATCATCCTCAAACTGATGGCCAATCCGAGCGGACTATCCAAACACATGAGGTTATATTGAGAGCATGCTCAATGGACTTTAATGGAGGATGGGATCAACATCTTCCTTTGGTTGAGTTCTCTTATAATAACAGTTTCCACTCATGAATCCAAATGGAACCATATGAAGCCCTGTGTGGGAAAAGGTGCAGAACACCGGCATGTTGGGATGAGGTCGGTGAACCTAAGCATCTTGGACCAGAAATGGTCGATGAAAAGGTGGAGAAGGTGAAAACCATTCAGCAGCATATCAAGGCAGCCTAGAGTCGACAGAAGAGTTATACATATAATCGTCGATGAGACCTTGAGTTTAAAGATGGAGACATGGTGTTTCTACGCATATCTCCATGGAAAAAGTTCATGAGGTTTGGAAAGAAGGGGAATTTATGTCCAAGGTACATCGGCCCCTTAGAGATTCTTGATCATGTTGGGGCTGCGGCCTATCGACTATCACTTCCACCTACCATGGCCAAGGTGCATGATGTCTTTCATGTATCCCTCTTAAGGAAGTATATACTAGACCCTTCACATGTACTCTCATCTGAGGTGGTACAATTGGAAGACGATCTTTTTTATGAGGAGCAACCAGTGAAGATCTTAGATCGTAGAGAAAAAGTTCTACGAAATAAGACAATGCCCCTCGTTAAGGTGTTGTGGAGAAACCACAAGTTTGAAGAAGCGACTTTGGAATCAGAGGATATGATGAAGCTGAGTTACCCACATTTGTTTTATGGTGGGAAAAGGAAAATTTCGAGGGCGAAATTTCTTAAGGGGGGAATATTGTAACGACCCAAAGTTTCATTAATGGAAAATCCCTCTTGATCTTATTAAATGTATCTTTATATAGAATGTTTTTATAAGATGTCAACTTCTTTGGTTTTATGTTAAGATTTATGACCGTTGTTAATATATCCATTGAACAGTGATCACATGACTAGTATAAATATAGAACCTTAACAAATATAATTTACTCAGACAAAAGAAGTGATGGCCTCATCCAGTAGAATTGCCACATACGAAGCCCATTTGTCGGAGCTTGGAAAAGAGGTGGCATACTTGGTCTTCACCATTGACCAAGCCTAAGCTGAGCTTCACCATGTCAAGCTCGAATGAGACCGTCTACGGGAAAAGTGGAAGTTGATAGAGATTATCACTCGAGCGATGTTATCTGAGCCACCCCAAGAGTCTGTCACCATCACACACCTTACCCTTAGGTCTTATGCGGCTGTTTTAAGGGGTTATGTAACAAATAAGTAGTACTATGTTCATGTACATTATTTTTTCATATAATAATGAATATAATTTCTAGTCATTTTTGATAAATTGTAAATAGTTTTTAAAGTACAAATGGTGTTTTTCGTTATTATTTAATTAAAAAATATATTTTATTAAATTAAGGGATATTTTAAATAAATAATATTTTAATAAAATAATAATAATATTATTAAATTAATTTTTATTAAATATAAATTATCTTATAATTTTATGAATGCAATTAAAATTTTATATTAAGGTGTGAAAGCCATTTCTGTCAAAACCCATGAATTTTCGATAAATGTTGGTTTTTATTTTAAAATTGAAAATTAACATATTTAGAAATTTTTTTAGATAAAATAAATTTCATTTCTGGAGTCAAGATGTCGAAATTATCCAACGGTGAATTTTTCATAATTTTCTGAGACATTCAAATTTTTGGGTAAAAATTAAATATCGTTAAAATATATATTGTGTTTTATGACATCATAATGACCAAATGGTGATGTAATAAAATACCATAATCCATATGTTCGGCCAATATATGTTTTATCATTAAAATAATGTGATTTTGGGTTTGTTTGATGTACTTTTCAAAGAATTAATGGACCCCTCAAGACATATTCAACACTTTGCCTTTTTAAACTAATTTCCATGGGAGTGTGACTCACCTCCACATAAGAAACTTTATTATTTTAAGATGTTCGTACTTGGGAATTATAAAATATTGTTTTCATATTCCATTTTCCAAAAACCATGGGCAAAAACCATGGTATGGTTTGTGGTTTGGATTAATTTAATGTAAGGGGACCCAAACCTAAATAATAAAGAATTCCCTCACCTTTCATATATAAACCAACCCAATCTCCCACTTCCTCCTCACTAAAATACCTTGTAGTTAGTCCAACCTCTGCTCTACTCTCTCTAGAATCCTCCCAAGGTGACCCAAGCTCCCAAGAAGCCTCTCACAAGCCTCTCTTTAGCCTTTGTAAGCACACTTCCAAGTAAGGGTTTTTTCTTCCTTTCTCATTTTTGTCAATTTTCTTTAAGTTGTATTGCCCTTTTAATTTCAATTATGAATGTTGGGGTAATGTTTCGAACCTCCCCCATACTTCCATCTTATTTTTTTAATGATGGGAGACCCCTTTCTCTCTCATTAAATTCCTCCCATGTACAGCTGTTACTATGCCGAAATTCCGAAAGGAACTTCTCTCTCTTCTTTTACATTCAAGCAATAATTTTGTATCATGAATCTAAATTCCATTACAATTGTTGGGACATGTATCTATATAATCTCATTACTGTCCATTACATGTAAATATGATGAGGAACCCCATTCTCTCTCATCAACCATTTTTTATGAATTGTTATGTCACGCCGTTACGCTGCCGAAATCACACCGATTTTCTAAGTCAATGCCATTGTGTAGTGGATACCATGCCCATTTCTCCATCAAGGGTATCCACCTTCATGCACCTTTAATTATTGATTACAAAGTTTCATGTATGAATTCCACATTCCTTTATCGTGGAATAAATGTTTATGTTTTATGAATCCATGTTTTATGATCCATGTGGCACACATATGCATGAAATGAAATGTTTAAGAATGGTGCACCCTTATAGCGCTCCAATGCATTGGGTAAAGTATAATATCATGATACGTCATGTGAAATGAGTGTTGACTCATGCTAATTCAAGTGCAATGAGGGTTTACTCATGCTTAATGTTCAATTAGGGTTTACTCATGCTTTATGAGCAATGAGCCTTGGATCATGCTAATTCCATGTTAAGTGTTGTTGCCTCATTTCCATGTTATGATTATCATGCTTTATCATGCCTTTATGTTCATGTTTTTTATGCTCTATTGATATGCCTATTGTCTAACCTGTATTTTAATCCTCATTTTATACCATGTGTACTCCCTTATGGGCGTTATAGCTCACCCTTTTTTTATGCACGTCCTCAGGTTATCCCATGCAATGTTAAGTACGAGGGAATGTAGTGGTCATGTAAAAGAAGTTTTTAATAAAGATGTTGTATTTCATGTTTTAAGTTTTTATGTAATGATCCTAAGAACCAATGACATTAAACCTCTCGATCTACATTGTTGTATCAACTAAAGTTTTATGTAATAAATCATGTTTAAGTTGTAATAAAAATCAGGGTTGTCATAAAAACCATCCTCATAATGTCTTACTCACCAAATCACACATCAAATATTGTAATATAGTTTCAAGATTGTAACAAATAAATGAATCATGTGGCCAAGTTCCAACTAATTTTCCTATATCACACCCGGGGATTGAAATTCATATGCTCCCATCCCATACATACATATCACATCACAAACCAAATTACATCAAATCTCACTCGAAGACACCTAGTCCGTCTTTGATTTGTGTCAGGACACATCCCTACCAACCCCACCTTCACAAGGTCTAGTACCCAATGATACGTTAGGAATCACAACACCACATATTTCTTAAATACACCTAGACCATCACAGCACATCCCAACCATATACCTAAAGTAATAGGGTATCATGAACATGATGGACACCAACCTCGTTACCTCCACGAACCATGAATGACTCCCACCACATGCCACATCTCATCATAACAACATCACGTCACATATAACCCAAAAACACATGGTTCATCACTGCACATCCTTCCCAAAGACACAAGGGTTATCACTGTTGAAGAAAGAGCAGACAAGAGGGGGTAGTCAGTCATATAATACTCCACCATCCTATACGTTGGAAAAAACACCCAAAACCCATAACATATGGGTGTTGGTAATGTTATCCATATCATGTGGGTGCATATATAAAAAACATAAACATACTAGATATAGAGAATACACACATTACCCAATCATTGGTTTCACCTCTAATTCACTAGAGCACACCACAACTCTAGCATCATACAAAACATCAACCATCAAAAATGATTCCATCGTTATATGAAAAACCACACAACAACCTCCTAGGGCACATAACAATTTCCACTTCCAATTACATGTTTCACCACTTCTAGATTAAGCAAGTTTCCACTAACTTTTTTTCGTATCAATCCCTTCAATACTTACACAACCCATTATTTTATTTAATTTTTTTATAAATTTACCACACTTACATTCCCAAAACATATTATTAATTACCATCCTATTTGGTGAAATTTTATCATCATATTTTTTCCCATGGATAATAATGAAATTAAAGCAACCACACCAAATGTCAATCGGTCATGCTCACATAACCGTCATCACAAAGCCTCCAATATACCATCATCATGATTCTATACCATTCATACCATATAACCACAAAAACCACACATCACAACCTATGCACAACCACAAACACAGACATTATACATCATAACTAATACACACCACAACTGTTATGCTTCACAACCACAAAGAACCAAAACCATCGAACATCACAACCAACGTTCACCACAAACACTATGCATCACAACCATAATTTACCTTATCACATACCAAAAACTCATTACACAATACCAACACACAGAATAACACCACAACACATCATTACCATCGCAGAAATTCCCATGTCACATCCATGCCAATCATCCACCACATCACATCCCTATTCATCACATATCCCAACTTGTGACCTCAATCCCTACACAATAGACAAAAACATGTAGGAAAAAACAAAAATATAAACACACAACAAAACACATTCTATATTACACATTTATACAGAATATTCTATCACATTACTTCTTTATTTATCATGGTTATTGTAAAACAAACTAGATTCTAAGGATAATAAATTTATTACCCAAATATATTTTATTTAGCATATTATTCGGGGTGAAATCCTAGAACAAAATAGTAAGGGTCTCAACTCATATCATAAACCATGAAAAAAAGGATCTCAATCACTATTATTCTTGGTAGGGAAAAAACATGGCATAATATCATCAACAACATATATAAAACCAGAAAATAATGTTATATCTCCCCTAACCCATCCATTTTAGTTACCATAGTTTCTTTTATTTATTATTATTACCCTTAATATCTACAAAATGGAAATAAAATGAATAAAACCCCCCAAAATAACATAAAAATAGGTGGGAACAAGGATTCCCTGCTCACGAAAGATTTCTGATCTCGCTACACACTACATAGAGAAGACGAAACAACATGAAAACCAAAACTATTCAAGGAAATCCTAGATCAACCTAAACTACATCAAATGATTATAAAAAATATCCCCCAAACAATTTAAAATAGGATAATGTTATGGTATTGGTACCCTGAAAGAAGAATGAGAAGAAACCCAGGGGTAAGATAAAGACTTACCATTGATCGTCTGAACTCAGCCACTAGAACCTAAGGATAGAAGTAAGGGAATATAGGTTGTAGGACCTCGAAAAATGCCCAGGTTTATACCTATAAATAATAAAAATATCATCCAATTTAGGATAAAATCATATTATCATGCATTAAAAAACCTTTAAAACACCCCTTTCTCATCATAAATTCCATATTCATGACATGAATTTGACAAGCCATGAGAATTATAATAACTACATATAATACAATCCATAAAACCCCGATAACTTCAGTTTCCACCAAAAAATAAGTATCCTTGGATTAAATTAATATCACATCATGAATTAAACTTTCATGAAATAAATGTATTTAATAGAATCATTTATTTTAGCAAATAATCCATGAATTATCTGGCTACACAATCCATGAATGAAGTTAGGACATGAGTTAGGTTCACATCATGAACCTGCTAATTGAGTATTCCAATAACATTAATCTCCACATAACCACCTCAATCCTCATATAAACACCAGTGACTACCCAAACTAGAAAATTAATGGGTTGGTAAGGAATAAACCTTCACATTCAAACTCTACACAAAATATTATGACACACTTTTTCAAATATGATAGATTCCTAACATCTAACCAACAAAATAAATCCTAACACTAAATTCTCTATCATACCTATGTAAACATTTCCATTCTAAACGTGATTAGAACTAATGATACTGGATCCCCAATAATTTGGATATCCACATAATTCGGAGTACCTATAAGAACTAATTGATCCCTTTACTCATCATCTCCTCTCAGCAGTCGGTAACTCCTAGGTTATCACCTTGATTTTTTATTTCAATTATTTATTAACAAGTTTAAATCATAGAAGAAATATATTTATGTGTAATTCAATAATAACATGATCATAACTACTTAAAATACCAAATCTTATTCATCTTAATCAACGGTATTTGACTCGCGCATGATGATGTCTTGTGCAACAAATCTGATGAATTACTCTTTACAACTGCATTCATTACTTCACCGAATTCCTTCGCATTCATCCTATAAGGCATGTCATCATCCTTTCCTCATGCATAGACCATCACTCATATTGAAAATTTGTATCTTCCATTTCCAAATGAACACCTGAATCTATTATTATCAATAACACATGAAAATAAAATTTATGTTTTATATCTGGAATATGTCAGACATCCCCCAAGATCAGCATAAAACCTGAATTTCTTGTTATATAAATATAACCAAACCCAAGGAAATCATTTGAATCTTCATTTACCATGTTCAATATACCAAATTCACCTTTTTATAATGGAGAAAAAAATATCACTTTAGTGTAATGTGATATTAAGTTACTACATCAATCACCCATTCACTATATAGATCTGACATATGATAATCATTAACAACTGAAAGTATGTCTCCCTTACCATTAATATATTGATATCCTCATAATCAGTTTCATTCATATTCTTTTATTATTTAACCATTTTAAAAGTGTAGTAGTCTTTATACGCATGATCCTATTTTTCACAATATAATATCTTTAATTATATTCTCATCTTCTACTGACATCTCATATTTATATATCCATATGTCATAGCTATAATACTAATATTTACAAAATAATCACCATAATTAGTCTTTTTTAAAGTCTCGTTCATCAAAAATGATAAAATAAAATCATCCAAATAGAGAGTGTATTTATATAATATCAATGTGGTGAGGAGATTATCATATGAATCTGGTAATGAACCAAACAGAAGAAAATGTTTTCCTTCCCCTTCTTTTTCAATTGACACTAAATTAAATTTATCATCGATCTTGACTTCCACAAAATACAAAACCATCTAGAGTTTGGTGAACTCTCCTAGATTGTAACCTAAACTTCCATTCTCTAACATTGACAAATGATAAAATGATTTTTTTTAAATATAAACGATTTGTGAGGGATTTTGATAAATAATTAATTTCAATATTCACTAAGATCTCCTCTAGATAAATTGAATTCATTACCTCCCATAGATTATTACCTGTCAAATACATTTGAATCATGCATGTCACTAACTCCCTCATATCCTTCATATCAACATCACTCATATTATCTAACTTATTTAATTTTTTATTGAGATCCTTTACTATCTTCTCATAAAATAAAATATTTTTTTCTCATTATCTCTAGAATGTAAAATTATTTTCCCATTAAAAAGATTGATGTTGAAAGAAATACCTTGATATGAATCACCCATATCCAATTATCATGAAACATGGATAACCTCCTTTGATAACAATTTTTGGGGAGGAATAGTATCAATCCAAGGATAATAACAAAATTGTGAAAATATACTATATAAATATCCAATGAAAATGGAAGCCCGATAATATATATAATGAAATAAATAGAGGTACAAATTTCTATATGGAAAAACACTTCAATGTGGAGGATAAAAAACCATGACGACACTCCAAGAAATTCCACTAATAATTAGAGTACAAAATCTAAGTGCATCCATAAACTATAAATAAAATGAGAGAATAAAAAACATGTGTGAAAAACCACAACCTGATATGCCTCTACCTTTTTCTCTTATATTCACATCGTGATTAATTTCACCCCTCGGATATCAAAACCTGAACACACAAAATCTTTTTGGAACCTCCAATATTCTATTTCACAACAAAATTATTCATTTTCAGGGGCTCCCCCTACATGCTACTTCCCACACCTGAATCTTTTCACCAGTATATCTTCACCCAAAGTGACACACCATTATTCCTTCCTATACAAGAAAAGGATTCCCTAAAATCCATGTGCATCGCATCCCTATAAATATTCAAATAATATATAATATTATAATATCTCAAAAATCCAAAAATTCCAGTGGGAAAATTTATTTCATTCTATCTCAAATTTGAATAAAACTCTATGCTAAACCTATAAGATCATTATTGGAATAGTTCCTATTTTTTACCACTATTAACTAAAATAAGGGAAATAGAAAAAGGTATGATAATTATCCGACTAAAAAGTATGTAAAAATAGAAATTATGAACAAATAATGAATAAAATATAATTGAAAATTATATCCAAACATCTGATTATCTAGGTTTAAATCTACGTAATCCTTGGAGATTTCACAATTAATGTTCCTAACCTAACTGTCTATTTAATTTCTTCATAATAGTTCATGAAGAGTCTGCAAATTGTCTAATGCATATCCCAAGAGACTCTCAAGATAGTTGTGTAGTTAGGATGATTTTTTGTTACATAGATCATGATAATGTTAATACCCAATCCACCCTTTTAGGGATTTTTACACTTTGTTGCATTTCTCCATAGCTACGTATACATTTGGTTTCCATATTGGGATGTAATTTCTTTTAAACAGTCACTCTATTCATTATCAATATTTCAAAAAAATAACTTATACATATATTATCTCTAGGGTTCTCACTAAACTATTCTAGTTCTAATCCCCCCAAAAACTATACCTTTCCTATAATACCAACTATAAGAACCCAATACTTTTACAAATTTTTTGCATTATTTTTAATAAAAAAACATAATTAATATAAACTAGGGATCAAAAGTCCTAGTGTATTTGGAAGACTATGTAAATAAAAAACAACATAAAAAATAATGAATATTCATAATGACCTTATAAATCCTTTTGATCCCAAAAAACTATATAGGATAACCTGGGGACTATATAGACAAAATGGTTTCACTAATAAACCTAGTAATGGAATAAACGTGATAACAAAGCATTGCATATGTGTCAGAAGGCATAACATGATATCAAAAAAAGAAAAGCCTCATGAATAATAATATGGGAGTATAATATAAAGATCATTGAATAATATGATCATGAAAACATATGAAAGAAAGATAAATATATAACATGGAATCAAAATAATTCAATTCAAATTGCTAAGAAAACATCACATTGTGGAAAAACTCCCACCAAGGATAAGGTTTAATCCCAAAGCCCTAACATATCATATCATGAGACATAAACATTACCCAATTCATTGGAATACTATCTTATAACACCCATAATAACATGTACATGCTTATGTATACCACAAATTGAAATAAAATTTAATGAATAAACATAAGAATTACCTATGGAAAGAAATGTGTTACATAATCTTGTAACATATCACCACCAAAATGAATTTCATAATGGTTCTAAATAAAATAAAGAATTAAATATTATGGACATCTATATCATAATTAAAAATAATATGTCTGAAAATATTTTTTTTATTTGACAAAAACATCATAATAAAGTGTATATAATTGGGTATAAAAATGAACTATAAAAACGGCTTTTTAAGGAATTAGTTATACAATTTAAAGAAAGAATAAATATTTAATTTTATTTCAAAACCATAGGAAAACATGAATGGTTATCTCAAAAAGAATACTTCAATTTTTGGTATCATTATTGGGAATAAATACATTAAATGTTTGTTATATAAAAGGGTTAAGGAAAAGAAAAGTTCCCCTTGATCAGATTTGGTTTTAAAGAACACTTTTGAGAATTAAACATAAAGAATATATTTCCACAACAAATTAAGGGAGAATAAGATAGGTATAAATATAATAGAAATATATCCGAAATTTATAATAATTAAATAACATAAAATATAGAGATAAGGTGGGTTGGAGATAGAAATTTCATAACCCAAATAAAATGGGGTGGTTTGGAGAGATTCCTTGCCTTAGGTTCAAGAATCATTATCCACTTACACATAAAATCATGGATGATAAAATTAGATTAAATAATTAAAAAATTCATGAATTATTCATCTATATTTGATTTATGATAATTCTATTATGTTCATTTGTTACCATTTCAATGAGATATAATTTTTAATTTCGTTGTTCGGAGTGAATTCGTTTCATGGTCCTGAGGCATGATCACTGGTGGATAATTATTGTCACTCTATTCAACTGGGACTAAAAAAATGAATTTAAATGAAATGTTATTAATTTAATTTTATAAATTGAAATGGTACCTAATATCATTTTTTGTTTGAACATAGGGATGATTCAAAAAATGGTAATGTTATATGGCTAGTTCATTTAGGCGGTTTTCCCAACCATCAAAAATTAGTTTCTTTTGTTTTAATATAATGTCAATATATTCATTCAAGATCATGTTATTATTTTCACTATACTTATTATAATATTATTTAACCATAATAATATTTTTTATGACCATCCTTGTAGAGAGTGGATTAAAACACAATATTTTTTCAATGATGACGGTAAAAACCATATTGTAATCAACGTTTTCATTTTAGAATCTAAAGAAGGGAGGGTAGACGATGAATATTACACTACAATAATAACATATTAGTATATTTATGATACTTATATAACTATGTATAGATATATGGAAAATATAGGGGTGTTAGAATAAGAATCAAATTGAAAGATGTTAGTAGATAATTTTACATCTTCATTTGGTTGTCTCTTCTTAGTCTACCTCGTAAGGCTCCTTGGAATGGTATTTGGTTAGACCAATTGAACTATGAATCTAGGGAGAGATTTTATAATATGATCAGGAAGAAATTTGGAAATCCTGAAGGCTTGAATGAAGTAATGTTAATCGGTTCTATTTATAAGGGGTGAAAGCGGTGGTCTTTAATATTTTAACCATTATTTCACTATTTTGTTAAAATACAAACAATAGTGATGAATATTAAAATTGTATATAATAAAATATGAATTTTATTCTGAAATAATGGATTTTTACATAATTTTTGGCTCAAAAATTCAGATATATATATATATATAATGTTAAATATCATATTTTGTCGTATTTAACTATTCACCAAAAATTCAATTCTTTTAGAAAAATACCAAAATTTAACCCCAAACATTTTTTAATGTGTATTTTCCAAAAATTACATAAATTTTATGAAAACAATTCAATTATTATGATAAAATTAATTTTTAAATAAAATCCCTATTTGTTTAAAAAATATCAAATTTGATATTTGGATCAACATTCGAACGCTTTGAAAAATTAATTACAACAAAATAAAATAATATTTCAATTATAATAAAAATTAATATTATTTTTGAACCCATTTTTTTTTAAATTATTTTATTTTATGTTAAGATATTTTTTATAAAAATGAAAATAAAACATTTATGTTTTTCAAAAATATAAACACTTATTTTATCATTTAAAATATTTATTTAATTGTATCATGATATAAATATTACATATTGTCATTTTATAAGAAACCTAAATATTATTTTACAATTTCATTGGTCTAGTTTCTTGGGAACCCAACCCAGATGCCCTCTTAAAAAGGAACCCTACCTGAAGAACAACATACCCAAAGGGTGTTCCCTATCCTCGTGGGCTCACAACTAGCACCTGATCATCAACAACAGTCAGAGAAAATGATTTCACCCAACCCAAAGAAGAAAACATTGAATATATATATATATATATAATAGATAAAAATTTGAAGATATTAACACAATCAATAACTAAGAGAAGACAATGGAAAGAATACAACTGAAAAGCAGTCAGAAAATCCCATAGTACAAGTCCAACATAAAAGGATTACTAAAATAGAAAACTGACTAACCCATGTGATGTCCTAGGAAAGCTGCCACCATCTCACCACTAGCTACATAGATCTATATAATAGAAACCTCACGACCTCACAATGGTTCCATACATTTCCCCGCATCAAGATACATAAAATGGTATATGCACCACTGAAGGGGTGCCCATGGTGTCATCTAACAGGCTCGGTTGGATCCCGCCCAGGTGTTCCATAAAAAAGTATATCTAAAATAATAAAAACATGTTCAATATTAAGAAAAATAAGGAATGTTAAATAGTTAAATATTTTTTTATATCAAAAGTATGGAAATATTTTTAGTTTCTCATTTTACAACATTTTCAAAATAAGATAGGTAAAATAGTTTCAAAGTATTTCACATCAAAGCAGTCAAATCAAACTAAAAAATATATCATATGTCATTTAATGTATATGAAAGTAAAATATAAAATAATATTGGGAAAAGAATCCAAAGCTCATATAATATCACACTGGGGATCACTATAGGTCAGGATAGCATGGACACTCTTACTGAAACATAGAAAATAAGGTTCATCAAGTCTCCAGATATATTTACCAAATATACATAGTAGAGGTACTCCCCATTAATTAATACCCTGATAGGTCCATCCAGTCCCCAGATCAATGGGCCTAGGGAGTAAAGGTACACCCCTTCAGTGAACCCATAATGGTTTTATGTGGCCTAATATTTCACCTTCGATCAAAGTACCCAAGGATTCTCATGTGATATATTTTCCAAACGAATTCAAAAAAATCTTTGAAAACAATTTTAGAAATATATTTCAAAATTCATTGAAAAATACCTTTTCTTTTACCCAAACAATGGAAAAAATATATTTTTTCAGAAACCCATTTCTACACACACACAAAAACAAATCATTCCATTCCATTTATAGAACAATTTATAAAACTAGAGCAATATCATTCATCCAAAATATGTGAAAGATGGAACCACCTATCTCAAATATGGGTCTCACATGCCCACAATGGAATGTAAAAACATAGAAAAACTCAAGGATAACATTGTAGGCCCTATAACCAATCTACACAACTCGGAATAGAATCAACTACAATAATGGTAGACATAGTGTATAACTCACAATATACCTCAAAAAACATCCATGTTTCCCCACAACCAATACAAGGGTCGTATTTTAGAGTAATATCACACAACAAATATATAAATGATCGATAATATAATCATTACAGATCAATAGATTTAAAAATGCAACACAATGAAGCCACCCTACTTAATGGAAATTAAGAATTTGGAGGATTACTCACCTTGAGAAATGAACTTCAACTGAAATTGAGATCTATCATATATTGAAATGATTTTTAAGGAGAAGAGGTCCCCAAAATAACTTGGGAGAGATCCATTGTCAAGAGTGAAGAAGGAGCATCCAAATAACAAAAAATCAACCATACAAAGCCTTAAAATTTCTATTCGTGAGAATTACATGCTGTGAAACCCCTTTTCACGTTGTGTAATCCAAGAAACCACAAAAAATAAAAAAAATCAGTCACCTAGGGTAAAACAAATCATGATTTAACCATTAAACAGTGTGTAATATATTCACAATGTCTGAACTTCTCATTCCCTACTTGGGTTCATGAAAACTTCATAGTACATAATACATAACATGAACATTTTCCACAACATGTAAAACTATTTCATGACATGCAATCATTAAATTTATTTTCATCACCTAGTAGACTGTAAAAACTCTAGATTCATTTCAAAATTATTTGACCAATATCAGGCATTCTTTTAACATAGGAAGTACCCAAAAAATCTTTTAACACATTTGTACCTAGACATCATCAATTAAAAAACATACATTCCCAAAATTTAGTTTGTGTTTACCAGAAAATTATATTCATTCTCATGTGTCCCAAAAGACAACCAAAAAAGGTGAAATTAAAAAGTATAATATAAATTCCTAAAAGTGGCTAATAGTATGTTTCAAACTCCCCACCATAAGATTTTATGTCCTTGGTAAGTCATGTGGATGAATGATTTTTGAAAAAGAGTTGAGGATAATCATCCCACATTAAGGACTCATACTCCCAATTCTATGGATAATCTAATCCATTCCATCATAAATCTTTGATCATCATAAATTACATCCCATAAAAAAACAATCACTTAAGAGTCGTTGATCTCCATTGGAAGTTATATAATGGAAACATTTAGCTCTAACTCAATTTCTTCTCAACTTGGAACATGAGAGGGATCAGGATGGTATTTAATGAGATGTGAT
This sequence comes from Viscum album, assembly GCA_963277665.1. Taxonomy (NCBI): domain Eukaryota; kingdom Viridiplantae; phylum Streptophyta; class Magnoliopsida; order Santalales; family Viscaceae; genus Viscum; species Viscum album. The sequence goes on from OY728139.1 coordinate 799,215,567, forward strand.
ATTTGGAATACATCATGAATACCAATAAACTGAATGAGAAAATCGGACCAATAGGAAACCATCACATGTTTCTTAGTTAGATCAAATGGTAGGACATATCTCAGAGCCAACTTTCCCTACATTATTAGCTAACAGTGACCCAACAAAAATAATGTCTAGAAAACATGGTCACCTATGTAAAACTCAAAAGGATGATTTTGATGATCTAAATATTAGACCCTAAGTTGTAACTAGATACTGATATATATCTTGAATCCTAATTGATGTCTCCTAAATGAGACTCATTCCCACCAAATATGCTTCATCTAACTCTTCCCAAGAAATATATGATTTGAACAGGTGACAATACAAAGCCTTGAATGGATCCCTTCTGATCAATAACTAATAACTATTTTTATAAAAAACTAAACCATAAAAGTATAGAAACCCACAATCCACAAAAATATAAGACACTAGTGCGAAGCGTATCCTCCATGATCTAAATAACATGATCCATCTAGCCATTTATCTATACATGAAATGTTACACTCATCCTAACTTGAGTTCTCATAAACTCTTGTATACACCTTCAGAACCTTCATGTAATCCAAGGATCCCTATCTAATTTAGTTGATGAAGAAACCCCATGAAACATCATAATCTACTATATACATTTTACCCATATCTTCAACTTTAATGGTGTATCGAATCATGAAATTATAAGACTTTATTAACTAATAAATCACCACCAAATTGAATTCCTTTCTGGGGAGTCTTTTGTAATCCAGAAAAAATTCCATGCATACCTCTTACCATTTATAAATTGTCATTGAAAGAGTTAGGATCAAACATAAAGGTTTCAGATGCTCTGCATTTATCCATTGGTAGTTCTGATAGTGGCACACATAATCTAAAGTGTTATGCTTCATACACAGCCACCAGAATCATGTTCTCAGGTCAGAATACATATTCATAGTACCCAGATGAATGTCCTATTAAGAACTATAATTTTCAAACAATCTAATCTCCTCATAGATAATGAGATGAAAAAATAATCCCTAAAATAGATAATTCCATTTAAAGAGAGATACCAACTAGAAATGGTCTTCCAGTCCTATGGGGTTTCTTTAATTCCTATGAAATCATCGTACTAATACTTACTCTATGAAAAAGACTCAGGTAGAGATGATTATAATTGAAAAATGTTCAAAACCATACCAAAAACATTCTTCTAAAAATCCAGGTTCAAGTGGGTGAAGATTTCTATAAGGTTCCTCACCTCCTTATATACCAGAATATCCTGTGATGGTACTTTCAATCTACCATCATCTATAGCGACATTCCCCTTCTCTGAGGTGTCAGTAATGTTGAAGTCAAATATTTCAAGGTATTCCACCCACATCCTCTATCTTAGATTTATTCTTGCCTAATAAATGACATACTTTGGTCCCTTGTGGTCAAAAAATACCATGAACCTCGCCTAAAAAAGTTAGTACTACCAAAATTTAATCCAATAAAGAACCATGAAAATATCTAAATATTGAGTAGGGTAATTATTCTCATCAAGTTAAAGATGTAAAGATCCTTAATCCATTATATGATCATTATACACATGCATGAATCATAAACCAACACCAGATGAATCATAAAAAACCACATACCCCTTACCGAGAACAGTTAAGATTGGAATCGGAGCTGATGTTAGAAGTAATATCATCTTTCAAAAATAATACCGACACTCTGAATACCATATTAATTCAACCACATTCTAATAAATAGTGGATGAATGTCATTATAACTTAGATAAATCCTTGGTGGATTTTTGATAATAATCATCATGGAAAAGAGTGATCTAAATCTCAAAGATGCTTCATGGAACTTCCCAAGACAAAACAACTTTCACATTCTTTGAACTAACTCATACTCCATGATCAAAAATCATGTTCCCTTATAACTTCATTAATTGAGTCTATAAATTTCATTTTGAAATATATCCATACAAATGTTGACTCCTTGAGAACCATATAACCAAACTCAAATGGTGATTATTCTCACTATTAAATTTCGAACAAAACAAAATATCATTCATGAACACTCAGACAATATTGTGGAGATAATCATTTAATATCTAACACATCAATGACCTAAAAATAATTGGATTGTTAGTCAGGCCAAAGGACATCCCAAGGTATTTATAATTATCATACCAAATTCAAAAATCCATATTCAAAATATCAAATTCCTAAATTATGGTATGTTGATAACACGGTCTAAGATCGATCTTCAAAAACTATTTTCCCCCTTTAATTAAACAAAAAAAATCACATGATACAAATGGAACTTATTATTAACCATTACCTGGTTTAACTTATAAAATTACACATACAATCAGATTCAACCATATACCTTCTTATTAAAGGTCATAGGGACTAGCCAATGAGAAATACTAGGCTGAATTAAATATTTTCACATCAGGTCATCCAACAAATACTTGACCTCTTTCAGCTCCACCGGTTCCATATGATAAAAAAGCATAGAAATCATCTATGTACCTAGCACTAGTTCAATCATAAACTCTACCTCCCTCCCTACTACAAGAATAGAAAATCATCTTGAAATACATCAAAAAAGTCTTAAAGTGTGGTGTTGAAGTCAACCATAGAAGAAACATCATCAGGATCGACACCTATAGTAGACATCAAACCCCTGTGCTCATTTAGAAAATCCATTCATGACCAGACCTCAAATCCCAATCTCCCAGATATTAATGTGTGCTCCCAGAGACCATAAGAAATGAGACACACCAATGATAATAGTCAACCTCATCATGATGAGATATAATCTAATCCCAGATGATGATGAAATTAAATAGATCCATATCAAGATTAAGAAAATCCTAAAAAAAATTAACATCAGATATCATTATAGAACATGGTCACTGAAAGATATTCTCTTTAATCCTCTAAATAAATTTCTCAAAATAAACAACAAAGTTAACAAAATCAATTGGATGTTTAACCATATCCAGAAAATAGACATATATAAATGAGTGGAAGGAATTATATTAAAAATCACTCATAAAGATGCAATAAATATGTTACCTCTCATTACCACTAGACCCAAATATACCTCCTCTAGAAAATAATTTACTTTTATAGGTATTTAACTCCTTAAGCCTATGGATGGAGACATGTATTTTTTGATTCATTTGAAAACATTGTAGTGGACTTTAAAGATGATTATCACTAGACATATCGAGGTATATGCATATCCTGACAGAAACATTTTAGATGAACATAGCATCCTCAACTGTTACGCATCTTCTTAGGTGTAGAAAAAGAACCATGGGTGTGTCCGACCTTGCCACACTAATAGAATTCTATGGGAACAATAGTACATATAACTAAATTTTCATATGCTGAATTTCACTAAGAAACACCCCCACCACTCCTATAATGATCATTCAACATCCTATTTTTCCCTTGTGTGCCACAAAATTTTCCACTGCATGGAAGAGAAGGGAAATTTAAACCAACCTTACCTTCCATATTTTTCTCTTCCATAATCTCATTATATATTGTCTCCACATAGGATAAAATATTCATCATATATAATTTCAATTTTATATTTAGTTTCAAACCCTATAGATACTTCTGAACATTTAGTGGGTCGTTCTTTACATCATTTTGAGTAAAATGAAGAGGCTCAACAAACTGATGGGTATAAACAGACACCTAAATCACTCCTTGTTTTAGGTAGATAAACTATAAATACTTCACCATCATTAGAAACACTATACATAACTGCTAGAAGAATAGATTATTGGTACCATTCTAGTCCCACCCCACATGACAATCCAAATATACCATAGAATCCCACAATCACTTTTTCAGAACCATGATTCAGAAATCTATAAGGCTCACCTTGATATTCTCAAAAATATCCAATAATTCAAAGATATGGTCAATTTAGTCTACAAAATCCTATTCCTTTTGAGTTTCATTAAAACCATTAAAGGATTTCAGATTCTTATGTAAGATATCCCATGATCAATCTCATTCTCCTAAAATACCTTGTTGTACCTCAAAAACTATGTTCTAAACATTCTATACATTCTGATCAACAATAAGAACAACCCACATGATAGCCTCGATAATAATTATATTTATAGGTGGATTCCCTTAAGGATATTCCACTGCACCCACCTAAGGAAACCATAGAAAATTGCTCAGAGGCCTACCATTGTATACTAAAATATAAATGATGATCATACAATGGAATAATATCAATTCAAACTAGAAAGCCATTAGAAATAACTAAAATTAATATCAATAACTAAAAAACAACGACACACATCCCAACATACCACGGTAATTTGAGCCTCTTCATGATAAGTTCTAGCCATGAACTCACCTCAACCTACCCATTAAGTCACAAAAAACCAACCTATAGTATAAAAAATTTGACAAGATAAATATTCATGAATAAAGACCTCCTTTGATACCAAACAGTGGTGAACTCGACCAAGATACCCTCTCAAACTAGAACCTAACCATAATTTTCACATGCCCAAAGGGAATTCTTCTTCCCCATGGGTTGAAGAATACAACTCAGACAATGAAAAAAATTATTGGGAACAATTTCTCCCAACCTGAAGAAAACAAAAATCCATATATATATATATATATATATTAGATAGAAACAATGCAAGAGATAAACACATTCCAAAGCATAAAGAAGAGAGTAGAAAGAATACAACTCAAAAGTACTCAGAATGTCCAAAATTACATTTCCAACATCAAATGAATACTCAAACATAAAACTAATCACTCTATATGATTGAAAGGGAAAACTCACACCATCTCACAACCAACTACCTAGACTCAGATGAAAAAAAAAACATTTCATCCTCACTATGGTGATTTTCCTTTCCCTAAATTAAACTATATTTAAATGTCTACACATAACTGAAGGACTGTGTATGGTGTGAGATAATAGGATTTTTATGATCTCACCCAATTATTCTATAACAAGTCCCTTCATGATAATCTAAACATGCTCATCATTAAGGAGCACAAGGCATGATAAAAAAATTAATAGTTTTAAAATAAAAATCATATAAAAATAATTAATTTTACATTTTTTAACATACCCAAAATAATCTATGTAAAACAATTTCAAATCATTTCATATCAAATCATTTAAATGAAACTAAATTATACATCACATATTATATAAAATTCATATAAAAATAATCTAAAAAAGTATAATCCAAAGTTTCTAGACCATAGGTAATATAATTTAAAGGATCACTAAAAGTCATTATATTTAGGAAACTTAAACCTAAATATAGACAATAATTGAAATCAAGTTTCTAGAAATATACATAAAATTTAGAGGGAAGAGTAACACCCCCAAGTGAACCCCCAACAAGACTATTAGGTCCCTAGATCAAAAATCTTAGGGAGCATAAGAACAATCCATGACGGAACCCCCCCCCCCAACAATTGGATGTGGCCTATTACTACACCATCCAACTAAGTACCTAAGGATTACCAAGTTCTCCATTTTCCAAAAAAAATCTTCAAAAAAAATATCTGAACTAATAAATTAAAAATCCATTTCATAATGCTTAAAAAATACCATTTATTTCACAAAAACATTGGGAAACAAATCATTTCTCAAAACCCCACATCTACACATACACAAATCAATCATTCTATTTCACTAGTAAAATAATTTATGAAAGAAAAGAAATATAGTTCATCCAAAATATTATAGATATGGAACCACTTACCTTAAAGTCTAGTCCCACATGACTGTGATGAGATTCAACAACATCAAGGAATGAAAAAACAATAATGAAGGTAATAGAATCAATCCTAACATCTCAGAATTATTTTTAAAAAAATGGTGGAGAAGAAAAATCCCAACATACCAATGAGAAACTCTCATGCTTCCACCTAACCAACATAAGCATTATCCTCTAGAAGAAGATCAAAAAATGGATCTAGAAAGAATCTAAAGGGTTATCATAAAAATTTAATGGATCAAATAATGAAACAAAATTAATCTATCACAATCAATAAAAATGAAGAAACATATGGATTATTCCCCTATAAAAACGCACCACAACAACAATGGAGATCAATCACTGAATAAAACGATCTAGGGGGAGTGAATGTCCCCAAAATATCTTGGAAGAGGTCCTAGGTTGACAGTGTAGATGAAGGACCCCGGGACACCCTGAGAGGGGAGGGGTGAATCAGGGTGACCACTTTTTCTTTTAATTTGTTGGATCTTGTTCCCACGTTGGTAGGAACTTGTTGAACCTGTATGATGATTACGATCAAAAAGAAAACATTCACATGCACAGAGAAGACACAGTCATTTTTACTTGGTTCACCACTAAGGGCTACGTCCAAGGAGCATACGCCGACAGGTTGCCGGTCGTACCTAAATCCACTATGCTTCACTAGCTGCGGATACAAAAGTTTGGGTACAGACACTCTGTCCCAGGCTCACTGCCTTTACAATAGTTCAGGGATAACTCACTGCGTCCCTCGGGTCACTCCCGTTGACTCCCCCTGGCTCACTGTCGTTGGTGAAGTCCCACTCAGTTTATAGACGTGTAGGTCTCTTCTTCATTTGCATAAGAGTGCATCCATTGTTGAATGTAGATGCTCTATTGAAGTCCGATTCTCACCAGAAGAAGAATATCACTTTTCCTCGAATGAACCGAGTAGTTTCTCGGCTTTCGTGCAGCTCCAGCAAGGCAGGCGTGCTTCAATAGTGTCTAGGTCTCCTTTTCAAGCCCGGCGCGCAAGTCTCCCGGCGGCGCGCAAGTCTCAGGCGCGCAAGACTAAACTGGCGCGCAAGTGTCACTGAAGCACCTGCGCGACACTGCCTTCTTGAACTAAATACTTGCGCGATCCACTTCCTTTCTCTTCCAAACTGCCTTGGGAGAACAGCCAAACACCGGCGCGCAAGCTCTACTTGCGCGACAAAACAACTACCTGCGCGACTCAACCACCTGCGTGACGAGAGCTCAAACAATCTCTCGGCCTTGAACTCCGTTGGAAATGAGGAGGGGTGGTCCAGTATTTATAGGCAAACTGGACCCCCTGCGCGGCGGCGCGCAAGTCCCTCGACGGCGCGCAAGTCCTGTCTCCAGATCCTCTGTCGCGCAAGTTACTTGCGCGACCCAACAAACACTTGCGCGACCTTCTTTCCTTAGCCAAATTGTGATGTTCTGATCCTCAAAAACATATGGCGCGCAAGTCTTTCATCCTCAAAGAGCTCGGCGCGCAAGTATCATTGCCAAAAACACTTTACTTTATTTACGGATTTTCAGGCCCAAAAATTTGGCAAACACTGGGAAACAGCGCCACCTTCACTACTGTTTTCTTCCTGAACGGTATGATCGCTTTGTTGGTTCACACCCTGAACTTCCACTGAGGATTGACAACAAACACAAACCATACACCAAATCATGCTTTGAAGAACCTGGTTCCAACAATCTCCCCCTTTGGGTTTGTTGGCAATCAGAATAAATTCAATAGATCTTCAACCATGAGCAAATCCAAAACGCAAGAATCAACTCAGCTAACACTCTAAGTCTACGTGAGCAATGCTCGGTGTAGAAAACAAGAGAGAAAGCTTGAATTGGATCTTAGTGTGTTGAAATCGTACACAAAATCCTCCATCCTGATGTTATCCTTATTAAACTTCTCATCACAAGCTTACACTTCTCATCACATCCTTATTAAACTTCTCATCACAGAAGAATTTCTTGCCGTGAATTTCTTGCCTTGAATTCTCTTGCCGTGAATTTATTCCTTTCTCCCCCATTGACAATAAAACCAAAGACCGAAAAGTTTGTTCAACATTCAGCTCAATCCATACTCCCCCTGGATAGTATCTCCCCCATAAACCTGCATCACAGCCATAAGCAGATAAAATCAGTCAAAACAGACGGGGAGAGGGGACTTCCGGAGCCTCCTTATGCAGTAGGAGGTGGTCGAACACCGAGGTTCAACCGATGCTTCTCGAACACAGCCGCGGACAATGGCTTGGTTAGGATATCAGCCACTTGCTCATTTGTTCCAACATGATCCATTTTAATCACGCCTTGTTCAACCTTTTCTTTGATAAAATGATACCGTATTTCAATATGTTTTGTACGAGAATGCTGAACCGGATTCTTCGTAAGATCAATTGCACTTTTGTTATCACAATAAATCACCATTGGTTGCTGCACCTTATCACCAATATCTGTTAGCTGCTGCTTCATCCAAAGAAGTTGAGTGCATGCTTTTGTGGCGGAGATATATTCAGCTTCAGCAGTACTAAGAGAAGTACTTTCTTGTTTCTTGCTCAACCAGCCAACACATTTCTGCCCAATATAGAAAGCTCCACCACTAGTGGACTTTCTATCTACAACATCACCAGCCCAGTCAGCATCAGAAAATGCTGATAATTCACTGTCTCTGCCTGCAGCAAAAAATAACCCGAAGTTATGTGTACCTTGAATGTACCTCATGATTCTTTTTACTGCTGCCATATGTTCCTCCTTTGGATTACTCTGAAACCGGGCCGCAAGGCATGTTGCAAAGACAATATATGGCCTTGTCGCTGTCAGGTACAGTAGGCTGCCAATGATCCTCCTGTACATGGTGGGATCAACAGAGTTCCCATCCTCATGCTTTCCAAGTTTAGTTCCAACTGCAATCGGAGTTGACATTGGTTTGGAGTCTTGCATATTGAACTTCTTCAGCAGCTCTCTTGCATATTTTTCCTGAGAAATGAATGTGTATTCCTTCTTTTGAATAACTTGCAGCCCCAAGAAATATGTGAGCTCCCCAATCATAGACATTTCAAATTCTGATTTCATGTGGTTGGCAAATTCATCCACTGATTTCTTCCTACTGCCACCAAATATGATATCATCAACGTAGACAAGAACCATGAATTGATCTTTTGGAGAATTCTTCACATAGAGATTGTGATCAACTCCTCCTCTTTTGAATTCCAACTTCTTGAGATATGAATCTAGCCGTGAGTACCACGCCCGTGGTGCCTGCTTCAAACCATATAGAGCTTTCTTTAGTTTGCAGACCTTTGTTTCATCGGTACCCAAGACAAAGCCCACTGGTTGTTCAATGTAGACTTCTTCTTCGAGTACACCATTCAAGAATGCTGTCTTGACATCCATTTGATATACTTTATATCCTCTTTGGAGTGCCATGGCAAGGAAAAGCCTTATTGACTCCAGTCTAGCCACTGGAGCAAAGGTTTCTTCAACATCAATGCCTTCAATCTGAGAGTATCCTTTACATACTAGTCGTGCCTTGTTTCTGATGACACTTCCATGCTCATCAAACTTATTTTTGAAGATCCATTTGGTACCAATCACATTGTGACCTTCGGGTCTCTGGACAAGATCCCATGTCTGATTCTTATCAATCTGATCTAATTCATCATTCATGGCTTTCACCCAAGATTCATCTTTTGCAGCTTCTTCGAAGGAGGATGGCTCTACAACTGATAGAAATGCAGATTGCGTGGTATTCCTCATCCTTCTGGTTTGAGTGGGTGCACTCCTATCCCCAATTATGTTGGATGGATCAATCTCAGCTCTTCGATTTCTCCTGCGAGGTTCAGTAGTATTCTCTTCAGCCATAGTTTCTTCTTCAGATTCTTCTTCTGAGTCAACATCATCATGTGATTGATGAGTGTTTTGAACAGCTTCCTCTATTTCTGCATTTGTAGGTTCTTCATGTTCACATTCTTCATGACTTTCTATCACATCAGCATATGACGTCCATGAAGCATTTGTGGTTTTCTCTTCAATTATCTTAACATCATTTCTTTCCACAATCCTTCCCAAACGATTGTTGAAACATTTGTAGGCTTTGCTGTTCATTGAGTAACCGAGGAAGATTCCTTCATCTGCATTGTCACCATATTTCCCCTGATTTCCTTCTTTGTTCCTGATGAAGCACTTACTTCCAAAGACACGAAAGTATTTTAGAGAAGGCTTCCGTCCATGCCACAATTCATATGGTGTCTTTGTCTCACCCATATAAAGTCCTGTTCGATTCTGAATGTACACTGCAGCTTGAACAGCCTCTTTCCAGTAATGTCGTGGAATACGACTCTCAATCAGCATAGTTCGTGCCATGTTGTTCACATGTCGATTCCTTCGTTCAACAACTCCATTTTGTTGTGGAGTTCTCACAGCAGCTACCTCATGTTGTATCCCATGCTTCTCCAGATAATTTTCAAATTCAATGGACGTGTATTCTCCTCCATTGTCAGATCGCAGCACTTTGATTGTTCGTCCAGTATCATTCTCGGCGATTCGCCGATATGTTTTCATGCAGTCAAGGACCTGTCGTTTCCGGTGAATGACCATCACACATGCCATTCGACTGTAATCATCTATGAAAAGGACAAAGTACCTTTCTCCATGAGTTCCGGCAACATTTATTGGACCACAAACATCTGTATGAATCAGATCAAGAAGGTGAGATGCCTTTTTCTTCTTTGGCCGATATGAACTGCAGACCAGCTTCCCACGAATACAAGCATCACAGGATTTTTCACGCTCACGCTTCAGGTTGGGAATGTCCATGACAATTCTCAATTTTGATATTTTCTCCATGTCTTTTTGATTGATGTGTCCCAATCTCCGATGCCACAGATTGTTTTCTACTTCAACAGTCATGTAACATACATTCTCTTCACTATCAACCTGATACAAGTTTCCTTCTGTTCTGCATCCCTTCATGAGAGAATTGCCAGTTTTTCCCTTGATAGTGCAGCCTTTCTGATTAAAAGTAACAACAAGTCCTGAGTCACAGAGTTGACTCACGCTGAGGAGATTATGACGTAGGCCATCTACGTAAAGGACTTCAGTCTTCTTTAGTTCTCCATTAGCTAATTTGGTACTTCCACTCCCTTTGATTTTCAGAGCCCCATCATTACCAAATCTTACTGTACCATCAACATTCTTTATGATATTTGTAAGTAGACCGGCATTACCTGTCATATGAGATGAGCAACCGCTATCTAGAATCCAGGTACTGTTGTTCTTTGTGGCTTTGAGAGCTACCTCTGCAAGGTTTGATTTCTCAATATTCCTCCTTTCCTTCCATGAGACATTAGATTGAGTATATAGAACTGATGGCCTTTCAACTATCTCTTCCGCAAACCCAGGTTCTTCATAGTCAAAGTCTTCTTTAAGAGGTGAGAACCTGTTTGAAAGAGAAACATCGTCTTGCTGACGAGACTTGACATGTCTGGAACTTCTGTACGAGGTGTCAATGTCCCTTCTCTGCCTGCAATTAATGGCCTTATGACCAAAGTTAGAACAATGAAAACAATATCCATAGAAATTATTTCTTCTATAAGAATTAGGATATGAAATTGTTCTCCTTTGTTGAGCATCTATATCTTCTCTATTCAGATAGCTTCTTGCCTCTTCACAATAGGACATGGTATGGCCCAGATAGCCACAGAACTGACACTTCATGAGAAGAAATGTCTTCTCACTTGAATTTTTCCTTATAGCTTCTTCCTTGGGAGAATAGTAAGACTGTCTGCCATTTTTGAAAGTTTGAGGATAATTTTCAGGTCTCCTTTTAGTTTGGATTGAGGGTTCCTTTTTCAGCACTCTAGGTAACATTTCAACATGTTCAACTTTCATCTTATATTTCTTTTGGATCTTTGCACTTCCAGCAGTTGATGACTCAGCCTCACAGCCAATTCCACTCTTTCCCATGCAAGCAGGTCTTTGATCACTCAAGACTTTTCCAACCCCATCTGAACCACACTTGGCTCTTGCAAGTAATTCTGCATCTGAGAATCTTCCAAACTGTATTTTCTTCCTCGATTCTTTTGGAACTAATTCTGTCTCCATTTTACTCCTCAGAGTAACTACTTCCTCCTCAAGACCCTCAACAGTCTTGGATTTTTCATCCAGTCTGGATGTGAGGTCATTGATGACCTTTGCTTGCTCTTCAATTCTCAGCTTCAGATCAACTGCATCATCATTGCTTTCAATTATTTTAGACTGTACCTTCACAAATTCTTCCAGTCGTTCAATTTCAGCTTCAAGTTGATCAACATATTCAGTTGATTCTTCTACAATTGATTTCCACTTATTGCAGCTCTTACATTTAATCTTAAGCTTACTAACCGCATCCTTAAGTTGCACCTCAGGATCTACACAAGTTCTCAGTTGTTTTTCACCATCAGTATCTTCTGACTTTTCAACAGTGGCCATCATAGAAGCATGGTTCCCAGTTTTGAATTCTGGTTCTTCTTCATCACAGAATTCATTGTCATCTTCTTCCTCTTCACAGACAAAACTCTTCCTTTGCATTTTCTTACCAGATTTGAAGTCTACCTTTTTGAAGAACCTTCTTTGAGGCTTCTTGAAGTTTTCATCTTCACTGTCATCATCATTGATATTCTTCAAGCACTGAGAGGCAATATGCCCAACTTTTCCACAACGGAAGCATGCGAGAGGTAACTTCCCTTTGAATTTCCCTTTCCCCTTCTGGAACTTCTTTGCAATGAGAGAAAGAATTTCTTTCTCTTCGTCATCATCACCGCTACTATCCTTTGAGATTTTCAATTTATCCATGGCCTTGAATTCCATTTCCTTGCTCACCCGAGTTGTAGCATCTTCTGGTTTGACTCTCATTTCATATGCTACCAAACTGCTCAGTAAGTCATCTAGAGAAAGTTTGGAAAGATCTCTTTCCTCAAGAGCTGACACCTTCGCATTATACAGAGGTGGAAGTCTTCTTAATATTTTCTTTACAATATCAATGTCTTTGATTTCTTCGCCTAGACCCCGAATTGCTCCAACCACTTCAGTAATTCGATTGAAGAAAGAGTCTGCATTCTCGTCTGGATGCATCTTCAGATCATCAAACCGATTGTGTAGCACTTGTAGTTTCGCCTCCTTCACTTTGCTATCACCTTCATAAATATTCTCAAGTTTATCCCACATAGATTTTGCTGAGGTGCAATTCATCACCTTCAGGTAAATCTGATCAGAAAGGGCGGCAGTGAGAGCATTCTGTGCTTTGGCATCTGCATCAAGAAGTTTCATGTCTGTTTCAGTCATAGCCAGACCTGTTGGATCAGTGACATGTATTCCTTGCACAGTAGAAAAAAGAACTTCCATTCCAAGAGATCTTAGATGAGATCTCATTCTGTTCTTCCAGATCTGGAAATTTCTTCCATCGAAGTGAGGGACTCCCCTGACATTGATTGCGTTTTCCATGACGAAGAAGGTCAGATTCAACGCCAGCAACCTCGCTCTGATACCACTTGAAGGACCCCGGGACACCCTGAGAGGGGAGGGGTGAATCAGGGTGACCACTTTTTCTTTTAATTTGTTGGATCTTGTTCCCACGTTGGTAGGAACTTGTTGAACCTGTATGATGATTACGATCAAAAAGAAAACATTCACATGCACAGAGAAGACACAGTCATTTTTACTTGGTTCACCACTAAGGGCTACGTCCAAGGAGCATACGCCGACAGGTTGCCGGTCGTACCTAAATCCACTATGCTTCACTAGCTGCGGATACAAAAGTTTGGGTACAGACACTCTGTCCCAGGCTCACTGCCTTTACAATAGTTCAGGGATAACTCACTGCGTCCCTCGGGTCACTCCCGTTGACTCCCCCTGGCTCACTGCCGTTGGTGAAGTCCCACTCAGTTTATAGACGTGTAGGTCTCTTCTTCATTTGCATAAGAGTGCATCCTTTGTTGAATGTAGATGCTCTATTGAAGTCCGATTCTCACCAGAAGAAGAATATCACTTTTCCTCGAATGAACCGAGTAGTTTCTCGGCTTTCGTGCAGCTCCAGCAAGGCAGGCGTGCTTCAATAGTGTCTAGGTCTCCTTTTCAAGCCCGGCGCGCAAGTCTCCCGGCGGCGCGCAAGTCTCAGGCGCGCAAGACTAAACTGGTGCGCAAGGTTCACTGAAGCACCTGCGCGACACTGCCTTCTTGAACTAAATACTTGCGCGATCCACTTCCTTTCTCTTCCAAACTGCCTTGGGAGAACAGCCAAACACCGGCGCGCAAGCTCTACTTGCGCGACAAAACAACTACCTGCGCGACTCAACCACCTGCGCGACGAGAGCTCGAACAATCTCTCGGCCTTGAACTCCGTTGGAAATGAGGAGGGGTGGTCCAGTATTTATAGGCAAACTGGACCCCCTGCGCGGCGGCGCGCAAGTCCCTCGACGGCGCGCAAGTCCTGTCTCCAGATCCTCTGTCGCGCAAGTTACTTGCGCGACCCAACAAACACTTGCGCGACCTTCTTTCCTTAGCCAAATTGTGATGTTCTGATCCTCAAAAACATATGGCGCGCAAGTCTTTCATCCTCAAAGAGCTCGGCGCGCAAGTATCATTGCCAAAAACACTTTACTTTATTTACGGATTTTCAGGCCCAAAAATTTGGCAAACACTGGGAAACAGCGCCACCTTCACTACTGTTTTCTTCCTGAATGGTATGATCGCTTTGTTGGTTCACACCCTGAACTTCCACTGAGGATTGACAACAAACACAAACCATACACCAAATCAAGATTTGAAGAACCTGGTTCCAACAGTAGAACCTATTGCTGAATTTTAAAACATAGAACCCGTGAAGCTCCCAAAAAGCCAAATAGGTGAGTATTAAATGGATTAAAACCTCTTTTAACATCATATAATTGAAAATACAAAAAATCTGAAACAACTGATGCCTTGGGTTTAAAATCCTGATTTTATGATAACAAGGGATGTAATATATTCACAATGTGTAATCCTCTCATGCCCTCCACCATTTCATGACATCTTCCAAGAAAAAGTAAATGATGTCAACATATTATATAGTATTTAAACCTCTCATTCCCTTCACCATATCACGAAATCTTCCTAACAGACATTACTTGACATGAACATTATACGATGTGTGTAAAATTATTACACAACTATAACACTTCCAAATTATAAAATAATGACATTTTATAAAATAACTAATTTGAAAAGAAATACTAAACTAAGAATTTAATATATAACCAAAATAATTTACAATATATTTCTTTTAGAATAAATTTAATTTCAATAAAATATTATAATAAATACAATAATGAGTTTCTCCAATAGCTTTCATTACAAGCAAGACCAAGTTTTACGGAACAATACTATACTACAAAATATATTATCTAATATGATAGTCATCATCTAGTAATTTTAATGGAGGGTATTAATAAGATTAAAAAAATTATGAAAATATAT
This sequence comes from Viscum album, assembly GCA_963277665.1. Taxonomy (NCBI): domain Eukaryota; kingdom Viridiplantae; phylum Streptophyta; class Magnoliopsida; order Santalales; family Viscaceae; genus Viscum; species Viscum album. The sequence goes on from OY728139.1 coordinate 799,230,856, forward strand.
GTTTTACATAGGTCTATTAGTTATCTCTTATTTTGATATAAATAAACAATATTTTGAATGAAAAATTGAAATGTTTTCTGAAAAAGAAAATTGTATTTTTTTTAAAAGATGGTTTAGTCACACCTTGAGAACGTAACTTAAAATTAATTTTTAACACTTTTATAAAATTTATATGATAAAGTTAAATTATTTTTCTAAAATAGAATACCAAAATTATCTTAGGGTGATTTTTTGGGATTTTTCTGAAAAGTTTCATTTTCTCATGAACAAAAAATTGTAATTCATATTAATTGAAAATAGTATTTTCATTAAAATAGTTTTTTATAGTAATAAATTAATCCAATTTAGAAAATTGGAATCAATTTCATATTTATTTTATATATAAAAACTTTGTAAACTTTTGAATATTTTTACTTTAAATACCTTCTTTCTCATCATATCTATGAGATTAATTTTAAATTAAATTTTTTCACTTACGTGAGTTGAATTTATAAAAAAGGATTATGTAGTTGTAGTTATCATAGTTTACAAATTCTAATAATTTTAACCTAGGTAATTACAAAAAATAATTTTTAAAATAGTAAAAATTAATTACCAAGATTAAGGTACAAATGGGTTACTGGGGGGATTAAACAAAAATGATAAGGCTAATAATGAACTATAAGGTTGAATAAAAACAATTTTATGGAAATATTTATCCAAATAAGCCTATATTGTTTGATAATAGACCATTTTTTACCCATGTGTCATATGAAAAACATGGTATCACTCAATCCATTTCAAAAATACCTTGTGAGTCCTCTCTGCAACTTATAAAAGGATAACTCCACTCCTCTCTTCTTCACACCTTCACACCTCTCTATTTTGGCCAATAGCTACCCATATAAATTCCAAAAGTCCCTACCATATTCCTAGAAGACTTATTTTTGGTATAAATCTAACCTAGGAAGGATATAGTTAAACCTAAAGAGGATACCCTAAGAAGAGGTAATTTTCTTCAATGACCATATTCATTTTATTTTTTTCTCCACCACCTTCAATTACTATTAAAACATAATGATATAATACCAATAGTATATTACTTATAATGTTATGTTGTAATAATAATTTCATGACCTACAACCACATCCACTTCTATCAAATGGATTACAAAATCATCATTCGTGTGTGTGGTGGACTACCACCTCGTGAACTAATGTTATTCATTCTTTCATTAACACCTTTAACAGTTTGGTATGATGATGGATATAAAGTATATATATGAAATTTATAACATATTTATACTTATATAATAATTATATCAAATATTTTTGTTAGGTTCCATTTGGTAGTGGATATGATAATGTCACTCGTGTGTATGGTGGGATACCGCCTCATGAAGCGATGTGATTTGTCTTTCTCTAAAGATTTACAAGGAATATAAAAAGGGTAAATTTAATAATAATATTTTATGAACATAAAATAATTAATATATCCAAGATAGACTTATCATTCTTCAAAGATATTATATATCATTTTATTTCTTAGTGTAACACCCACTTAAAGATGATAACATTGTTCGTGTACATGTGGATTATCAGATTCACGAAGCGATATAAATCTTTTTCCATCACCACACCTCATATAAGATATTTAAACATATATAATATGGTATATGTGATATTATGATCCTTATATAAAGATTATACATTACCTAACTTCTTCCAACAATGATCATTGAAATATGGAAACATTACTAATGCGTACGTATGACCTACCATCTTCATGATTGTAACATGCTTTATTTTCAATAAAAATATTTCATGGTTGTATTTTATTGAGTAATTCATGTAAAAATATGATAATTATATCATGATTATTATTTTTTAGATGATATATTTATATAATATTTTCATAAAATGTCTATTTCATAATGAAACAAGCATGAGAAAGTGAGGCAATTAAAACCCAAAACAATGAAAATAATGAAATATTATTAATGAACCTTTGAATTCATGTTATAAAGGGATCATATATGACATTATAAAAATTAATATGGTTATTTTCTAAGTTAATAACATGTTTGAAAGCATTTAATGGGATTTTATAACAATTTTAACCAAAACGAAGCGTATGGTATGGGATTTATTAACACAATTTCCACTCATTAGGTTAAACCTATACTTCATTGATTATGTCATGAAAATATTTTGTGTGTAATGAATTTTTATTATATTATGTTTTATTCCCACTTTTTAAGTGGATTTATAGTTGATTTACAAAATTTAACCTTTTTTTAATTCCCACTTCAATGTTATGATAATTTTAAGTGTTTATTTCACAATCCAATACTAATAAATATTATTAATTCTTGAATATCAGTTGAAGGAAATTACATGAAATTTTCATAATAAAATAACTAAAATTTCTTCTCATCTAGTAATTCATTATATTTTCATGCAATAATACCATTTCTACAATTTGTAGTACTTGAATTAATTGATCAAATGTTTTTCAGAAAATCTGACATCATTTCTCTATTCTGTTGATAATTTATTTTTATTCCAAAACCAAGTTTTATAAAAAAATCCAAAATTATTTTAACCTTTAAAAATGATATATTAAATTAATTTTTTTCTTTTTAATTTTTTTTAAATAAAATAAATCTTATGTTTTTTCAAAACAATTTTTTTTTATATTTTATTGAAAATTTGAAATGAATCTTTGTTCTAACATGTATAGTAGGTAGGGAATTTTCTACTCTCATGACCTCAATTTTTTTTTAAAATTACATTATTTCTTTCAACTTCATTTATAAATAAAAGTATTTGTAGAATGTTTTATGTTTTAAAAAATATATTCAAAATGGAAAAATATCTTTATCAAGAATGTATTAAAAGAAATTTTTATGGTATTTCTATTCATCAACAAAATAATCCCTTTATTTGGATACTTTATAATCAGTGTGACTATGTCTGTTCTATTTTAATACCATTATCTATATTACTCTAATTGACCATAGTTATGTTTATTTATTGGGTAAAGTATTCGAATTTCATAATCTAGTTTTTCAATAAAATTGTTTTTGTTTTTATGATTATACCCTTCATATTATGAATGGAAAAGACTTATTATGTGGTGGGTGGGTTTTGGTTAATGGTAAAACCTTGATGCATCAACAGGTCTAATGAAACAAATTAGTTGGCCTAATTAGAGAGGTTTCTAACCACATATTTAAACTCTCTTGAGTATAGATATTTATAGTAGTTGTCATGAGGGCAGATCATTATAATAACTATATTGTAGACAAATAATGATAGTTTATAAATTGAGTTTTGTGAATTACATCATTATGAATTCATTTCATGATATTACATGTGATTATTGAATTAGTTAGAATATCCACGGTTATGTTTTCAATCTCATTTTATTATTTAAAATGAATTACTTGATAATCATTTATTCCTACCAAATTATGTTCAACATATTTATTAAATGTATTACTTTTCAATTACATACCTTTTCATGTTGATTATTATTATTTATTCATGAATTCCTCTACTATTTTTAACTCATACTAAGAATTTGAGCTCACACTTATTGTGTTTACATTACATAAGAACCCATGAAGGGAACTATGTCTTATATGAAAGGATATGCCTAATTGAATAATATTATTCTAGAAAAAAATTATTTTTAAAATTTTGTTTTCAAATGTTTTTTAGGACTCAAGTTTGTATCTAGATTACTAAGACTACTGAACTATTTTTCTATTCAAGATGATATTCCTCATTTCTTATCCTTATGTAATAAAGAAATAACTATATATAGGCTACTATGGTCAGGGTCATTACAGTTGGTTTGAGAGGAAGTTTTGAATAAACCTTGGGAGATAGATTTAGGAAAACATAGATTATGGAACTTAACCCAATGATAGTATTTGAGGATATGTATATAAAAATATGATAATGATTTGTAAAGGTGAATGTTATGTGGTTTTCCTATCAATAAATCCCTATTATAATACTACAAGTTGACATGGTTCAATCAGAGAGATAACTAAGGGTAATAAATTTGAAAAGGACCCACTAGGATGGACTTAATCATCACCAGGTGTATGAAAATGGGTCTTAATGCACACTAGGTTTGACACTCTTGGGGGACATTCTTAGAATAATTAACATTTCCTTAACAAAACATTATGATTGATTTTGAACGAAATATATCCACAATGAAACCAAAGTTTATGATTCTATGATTAACACTGCATAAATTGTAATTTATTCTAAGTGATCCACCATATTTGGAATCTTACATTATGATTTAAAATTCATGATTATATGAGATAATCTATTGTATTCCTTTTTTGTAGAAATTGTACATAGAAGGAAGAATGGAATCAATACCCATGTCCAGTGTAGAGATTTCCTGGCTGAGAAAACCGATACAATTGGTTTTGTAATGGGAAAATTATGGCCATATTAAGGAAACATAATTTGGTTATAAAAAATAAACTTTCACGAAATTATAAATCAGTTACACAATGAGATTATCCTATGTTATAACACTTTATATGATAAAGGAACCCGTCATTTTGTTGGACTACTGATCCAATGTCAGTTGATCAATGGTTTAATTCTCTACATAGTATATATATAGCATTGGGATGTGGTGAATAGGAAAATATTACACTTATATAGTATTGTCTAAATGTTGATATTTATCAATGGTAGTCATTGATCTGGAATACTAAATTGTAAGAGGAAATATAACTAATGGAATAGAAATATTTTAATAATACTTAAAAAAATATTTCCCTCATTTTAAATAAATTGACATGAAGAGAAAGATTCAGAGCTTAAAGAAAAAGGATTAATGAAATTATTAAGTGTATGAAGCTACCTTTACTAGGTTACCTAGGTAATATATGGATTACATACACAATATGAATAATATGATAGACTATTTATTCTAAGGTATGAAGAAAAAAATATGAAGAGTGATGGTCTATCTAATATCTTCTTTATATGATGAAATATTTTTACGTGCTATCTAGACAAAGAAATAATTCACAATGTATTATGGCTTTAAATAGAAGAAATATAAGAAGATTATAGTAGAGAAAAAATGGATAAAGGTAACAATATAAATAATTATTAACCTATATGAGATAAATATGTAAATAATCACTTTAATTAATAATTAAGGAGATCTAGAGTTTATTATAAGTGCAGAGAAAGGGGCCACCAAGAAAAACAATGCATAGGGGAGAAATAAAACACATATATTTAGTGTTTTTACTAGAGAGAAATGGGGAACTACTCATATAAATTTCTCATGAATATGGGGAATATACATTAGAAGAAACTAAGGGATTAAGGTCAGTCATATGCTATTCATACAACCAAAGTTGAATGATTAATGTGATTCTCTATTTGGATCCAAGAAAAATGTTGTAAAATTATTTTATTGATTATATTCTCATAATAAATATTATGAATTATATAATGATTGTTATTTAATAATAATTTCTTAACGTTTCAAGAATATATGTTTAATGATCCAAATGAACAATAAAAATGATTCAATGAAAAGTTGACCTTCTTGGAAAAAATTATTCAAGTAAGGATAACCTTCAACATGTTCATGAAGTTTAGATAATGATGTTGTGATGAATATATTATTTATATTTATGAAGTATATTGGATATTATTAACTACCTAGGAGCTGATTGATGATTTTTTGAAAAGTGGTTTATGCTTCATTGATATATTTAACAACATTTTTGGTTTTAGGGAATATATCCAATAATCTAGATCTTATTTAAAGAAGAGGGATGAATTCTTATTTTCAATAAGTTTTTTGGATAATTATGGTTATTAACATGTTTTAGTAAAATACATGATCAAGGTATTCATATGTTTTGTATGTAATTATTGAGAGATACATTAATTTGTCTTGGGGATTAATGATAAGTTTATTTTTTTGAAATTCAAGGACATTTCTTTCTAATGTTTTGGATCTTAATCATTTGTAATAGTCATAAGGTTAACAATTTATGTCACAGTTAAAGTTTATATTTGGATATATTTTTGTGTAATAATGTATTACTTCACTATATATATATATATATATTCATATTAGATAAATTGTGTTAACCCTATTGGTTTTGGAAAATATATAGAAATATAAAAGAAGATTTTTCACTCTTTTATGGATCATACGATCCATTAGAAGTGAATTTTAGTGATTTGGGTATAAAAAATATATATATTTTGAAATTCATTTATTTTATAATGGGATGAATTGGAAATTTATTGAATACTAATCAAACAATGAAAGGGTTCTTAAAAAATATAAATGTATCATGTAATTATCTATTCATATATTCCAAGATAGTATAATAATTCCTCAACTTTAGGTAAATGGTATTGAAAAAAAATTATCATAATACCTTCAATAATTTTGAACTTGTAACACCACAAGCTTCCACGGTACGCTTCCATTTGAATAATGAATTAGCATGTATTGTACGCAACTTCGAGTTCTAACACACACCACAACCAATCAAATTATTCGTTATGAATAGTAATACCCACTTTTCGAAATTTTATAAATTTTATCATTCAAAATTGACTTCATTTTTGGATTCGAAATATCAAAATTATCTTAGGGTGAATTTTTGGTATTTTTCTGAAAACATTCAATTTTTGATGAATAGTGAAAAAACACCGAGTTATAGTTTAAAACTGAATTTTTATTTAAATAATTATTTATTTTATTTAAATTTAATTAAGGTCAAAATAGATACATAATACCTATATAAGTTCAATAATATTCATTGGAGTTAGTTTAGAAAATTTTAGATATATAAAAAGTTTATTGAACTTTTCACCGTCTTTTACCCACATCCTAGGAGAATTTGGAAATTCAAATAAAACATAATATTACTGCTTTTATAAGTGCAATTTCAAAAATCCTAGAGACATGGTTAATATCAAGGGGTAAAATTTGGTTCAATAGGATAAAAATAATTTTTTGTGAATAGTAATTTTGTACTTTTATTTACCACGGTTAAAAGTTAATAGGGTAATTAAGGGTAAAATGATATTAATATTACCCTAACACATGTCCTAATTCTTTTTTACCAGTTTACCTCGACGAAAAACAACCTTAGGTATAAAATATTATCATTTAGGTCCACTTGTATTGGATTAGGACATATATTATTATTTAATTCAAAGAAGAGTTAAAAGAGTTAAAATCAAATTTTAATTACTAAAACATTTCTAATATAGGGTTTTACAAAAGATAAATTAGATTTTAAATATTCATTAGAAATATAAAAGGATTTAATACATAATGGTATTTTATTTATAATTTTTTACATTAAAAAATTTAATTTATTTATGACATAATGGTAATGCAGTAATTACAGAATTAATGAAATATTAAAATAATTGATATTATAAATATCCAAATAAATGTAATTTAAGACTTTTTATGAATTATAATAATTTTATTGGTTAATATAACATATTAGGATTGGTTATATGATTTTTTTTCGAAGTAATAATTCTATTATGAATTTATCAAAAATAAAATACCCAATAGTGTCAAAATTGACATAAAAGAGTTTTTAAAACAAATATTATATTATTAATTGATATTCTATTCATAAAAATATAATTTTTGTCCAAAGTACTTATATCATGATATTTTTATAATTAATAGACCAATTGGGGGTATCTTGGAAGTTTATATTAAGTTTATTAACTATATAATATAAAAATACAAAGTGACATGGTAAATGTCAATCTAATTAACTGAGAGGTAAAACTAAAAAATAGGGTTAATATAGTGACCCAAACCTGTCTAAAATCTATTGGTTGAAATATTTTCGACCCATCCTCACCTTATAAATTTAATAATCCACGTTGGAGCCCTTAGAAACCTAATATGAATTTATTATAAATTAATACTTTATGTTTTTCCTATAGAGCTCCTCCTCCCCCTTATAAAAGGACACCACTTCGAACCAATTCTTCATACATTCAAAGACTTTTGGTTCAATAAAACCCTATCCAAATATTCTCCCAACTTCCCTCACTTCAACCTAGATTCCTTAGTTTGATCATAACTCCAACCTAAGGATCCCTTTTAACCAAATGAAAAGGAAAACCCCGAAGAAGAGGTAATGTTTTCACCACCCTATTTCAAGTTCCTTTCTTCTTCAACTTATTCTTTATTTGTTATTACCATTATAAAATAATAAATTCATTATCTTCTATATACTGTGATGTTATTATAAATATGGTACAACAATAATCAGTATTCTATCCATCCTTTGAATGACATGTCACCATACATGCATACGTACGGCTTACCGTCTCCATGTCGTGGTGTAATTGTTATTCAAAACATTATTATTTGGATGGGTATGATAATGATGTTTAATTGAAGTAAATAAGAAATATAAAATTATAATTATTCTATATATATGATAAACCATCCAATTATATATGATTTTAATATCAAAATAATGATATTATCGCTTGTGCGTACGTACGCACTACCGTCTCCACGAACGCGATGAGATTCATTCCCCATCGTATACATTCAAGACTAATTTTCATTTAATGATTAAAAATAATGTTTAAAGACCTGATATAATTCTGGATATGAATAAGATACAACCTATCCATAACAAACACGGCTTACGAAACAAAGCATACAATGTAAAACGAATCAGTTAACACCTGAAACAACGATAATACTAAGATATTATTAACAAAGAAATGTTAAAAGATCATATATGGTATCATAATTAATGTATATTATTCTTGTATAATTTAATAAAAATTATTTCCCCATTATACAGTATTTTGACTTACCCTCGACCAAGGAAACGTACAAGGTAAGGCTTTATTTCACAATCTCTTCATTATCTGAGGTTGTTTATACGTAATTATCTACTGGGACCTCTTTATCATCCACATCAATGTTCCTTAAAAATGTATTTCAAATAATTCTTACTATTTTATAGACTATGGGTTAAAGTCATTTATACCCTTGTTGAATTTTTATAATATGTTTATAAAGGAATCTTTCTGTTATTTTCCAAACAAGGTACTTTTTAACCTTTTCAACAAAATTAAGGTAAGAATGTCTTTTTTAACTTATACGGTGAGTGCGGCTATTTTCCACCATTATAAAATCCTATAAGATTCCCATACAAGCTTATAAGGATATTTTCAATGTATATGTTTTGTTTTATAATTATGTGACTTTTAAATGATTTCAAAAAAATATATATTTCTCTCAAATAGTTTTGATTTCATCTATGTCAACATCCTTTGATGAATTTCAAGCTGATATATTATGATAAAAAACTTCCATATTGTACTGAAGTTGTTGTGATATGTTTGACTATGGATGTGTTATTTTTTTACCATTCATGGTTTATGGAGAAAGTATTAACATTTCATATTCTAGTTTTAATACGAATGTTTATTTTATGTTTAAACATGTTCATATGAGGAATGAATTGGACTTAATAAGTGACGTGTGGAGCCTGCTATAGATCCTCGATGCCTTGGTAGGTCTCATGAGACAAACTAGTGTCTTGGCCCAAGTCCTTGACAAAATCTTATTTGTATTATTGGCACAAGGCCTTGACTATGTGGTTATGATATTGTAGCATTATGCATTCCATCATTATGAAAGTGGTTATTGATATTGCATGTGGTTATTCGACTAGTAGAATATTCATGTGAATAAGTAAATGGAATTATCTTATTTTATCTTTTCCATATTATGATGAAGTCCATGTTTAAAAGGCTATTGTTTTAGTTATATATTGCCTTAAATGTTTATGCTTATTTATGAAAGTTTCTGCTATATTTTTATCCTTACTGAGCATCTGAGCTCACCCCTTTCAATGTTTTATTTTTTCCAGGATGTGAAGAAGTAATTTATAAATTACCTATAGGGATAGTATGAGAGGATATGAATACAAGATGTTGTTGTAGTTTTTTTACTTTATGATGTAATGAAAGACTTATGAATATATCTATTGTTTCCAAGACTACTAAACTAATCGGTCTTTCGAGACTTGATCTTTTTTTATTATGCCAATGTTATGTAATAATGCACTGACTCTGGGTAACTGGGGTTGGGGAGTTACAGTTGATATCAGGGGAAGATTAGTACAAACATTGGAAGCTAGATTTAGATAAACTCTGATTAGAGCACATAGACATAAGATGGGCTTTGAGGATTAATATAGAAGAACTTCCTAGAATTTTGGTATTGTAGAGATTTTGTGAGTTTTCCGAGAAATACATCCCTGTCTGGATACGAGCAGGTAGTGGCGGCTCAGGCATAGTTGTACCTAGGGGTAAAGCCCGAAAACACCGCTTTGAGCTAGACTCGAACGGGAACTGGTGCACGACAATGGGTCTTGCTGTACTCTTGGTTACGACACTCCTAGGGGATATGCTTAGGATAATTCTCATTTTCTTTACAAATCTTTATGAAGGGTTTATGAGTATATACTTCCTCAAAGAAAACATTTTTTTATGATTATGGATTATATCCATAAATAGTTAAATTTATGTTAATTGTTTTACAAGTATGGAATTTTTTTTTGATTCATAAACTAATCTAGTTTATGAAATTGTTTAGAAATAGAGCCTAGTGGTAGAAATGGAAACTGTATCAATGCACACACTCCATGTAGGTATTTACCTCCTTCTAAAGATAATTATAGTGAATCTAGTGATGCATCTAGTGCTGATCATCTAATCACCATACTGGGACAACTCACTCGGATTATGAATAATAACCTTACCCCTATGGAGCACCATGATCCGCAGCGTTGAGGATCAATGTTAGATCACTTCATGAGGCAACAACCACCAACATTCAATGGGAGTACAAATCCCTTAGTAGCTGATCAATGGATAAATTCCTTAGAGAAAATCGTCCTTACCTTGGGGAGTTGTGAAAGGGGAAAAGTTATCATGGCATTTTATCGCCTCACTAGATATCCTGATCAATGGTGGTCATTGATTCCAAACACAAAGTTATATGATGTAGTATCAAATATGGAATGGAGGGAGTTCAAAGATATTTTCTTAGAAAAATACTTTCCTTGTGACCATCGAGTGGATATGGAAAGGCAATTTCTGAGTCTGAGATAAAAGGAGGATGAGAATGTCGCAAAGTATGAGGCTAACTTTACAAGGTTAGCAAGGCATGATAAAGATTATATATGTAACCCAAGAAGTAAGATTAATCGGTTCTTTGATGGGTTAAAACCGTTTCTCCATTGAGCATTAGTCCCCATAATCATTCTCGTCGTATGAAGATATTGTCTCATGTGCTATCAAGACAGAAAAATAATTCTCTAAGTCTTACGACTTTAAAGAAAAGCAAGAGAAGAAGAGATATATTGATCACTCTGGAAATGGAAATAAGGGGAAGAAGGGAAAAGTTGAATATCAATCCTTTAGTAAATGTGGGAAGAAACACCCCGGTACTTGCTTGAAGGGAATGTGTGTCTGTTATAATTGTGGTGAAAAAGGCTACCAAGCTCATGATTACAAAGGGAAGAAAGAAGCTACCGATGTTCAGTGCTACAATTATAGGGAGATGGGACATTATGCAAATGAATATACAAATCGTCAGGGGAACATACCTCAGAAAAGGACAAGGGATCAAGGCAAAGCTTATGTTATCACTACTTCTGAGGTAGAAGCTCTGAAAGAGGTAGTGGCTGGTAACTTAATGGTTTCCTCAAGTTGAGAAAATGCATTATTTGATTATGGATCATTGAATTATTTCATATCTTCACTATTTTATAAGAAAATTATATATTATCAATTTGATTTAACAAGGTAGTTGTCAGTTAAAACTCCTAAGGGAAGTATCATTGCTAAAAATTTCTGTGGATATGTTCCCATTAGAGCACATAAATGTTATTTATCTGATGATCTCATCATCATACCAATGGTTGAGTTTGATATAATCCACATTATGGATTGGATTTTGGACCATGATTCCAAAATTTATTGTAAGAAGAAGGAGGTTACGATTTTCGATGATGATGATAAATAACACCTTATTTTAGAGCAGAATCGTCACCACCTGATTCTTACCTAGATCCACCACCATTAGCTCAACTAAATTCAATTTTTGGGGATGAAGATAATGAAATAACTGTGGGTAAGGAAAGGAATGCTCAAATAGAGGATGTTCCTATTGTGAAAGAATATGTAGATGTGTTTCTAGAAGATTTACCCGGACATCCAACAGAACGAGAAATTGAGTTTTCCATTGATTTAATTCTTAGATCAAGGACTACATCGAAGACCCCTTATATAACGTCCACTGTGGAATTACTGGAACTAAAGAAAAAACTAGATGAATTGAGTAATAAGGGATTTATTCTCCCTAGTGTTTCTCCATGGGGAGCCCCTGCCCTTTTTGTTAAGAAGAAAGATGGATCTATGAGGTTATATTTCGATTATAGGGAAATCAATGTTATAACAATAAAGAACAAGTATCCCCTACCTCGCATTGATGATTTATTTTAACAACTACATGGATATGAATACTTTTCTAAGATTGACCTTCGATTTGGATACCATCAGTTGTGTGTGATGAAGGAAGACATTCCAAAGACAGCATTTCGAACCAGGTACGGGCATTACAAGTTTACAGTAATGCCCTTGGGATTGACTAATGCACCCTCTGTATTCATCGATCTAAGAAACATAGTTTTCAAGGAATATCATGATGACTTTGTAGTGGTATTTATTGATGATATCTTGGTATACTCCAAAATCGACAAAGATCATGAAAATCACTTGCGCATTATCCTGAAGACTCTGAGAAGACATGAATTATATGGGAAGTTTAGCAAGTGTCAATTCTAGATTCATGAGATTTATTTTCTTGGACATATAGTCTCTAAGGATGTAATTTTAGTTGATCCTTCTAAGACCAAGGCAATTTAAGAATGGCCAGCACCGACGAGTATAATTGAGGTACACAGTTTTATTGGCTTAGCATGTTATTATTGAAATTTCATCCAGAACTTTTCTCGATTGGCTAACCCAATAACGAAGCTCACACGTAAAAGGGTTAAATTTGTTTAGACAAAATATTGTGAAGAATGCTTTGAAGAACTGAGGAGAAGATTAGTCAGTGCTCTTATATTGACTCTACCATCCGGGAATGATGGGTTTGTTATTTATAGCAATGCATCGAAGAAAGGACTTGGTTGTGTCTTTATGAAGAATGATAGAGTTATTGATTATGAATCACGACAACTGAAAATTCATGAGCAAAACTATCCTACTAATTATCTTGAGTTACCTGCTGTAATCTTTGCTTTGAAGATATGGAGACATTATCTCTATGGTAAAAAATGTGAGATTTATACTGATCACAAGAGTTTGAAGTATATTTTCTCACAGAAAGAACTCAACATGAGGTAAAGGAGATGGCCTGAACTACTCAAGGATTATGATTTCACGATACACTACCACCCTGGGAAGGAAAATAAGTTGACAGATGCTTTGAGTATAAAGGATCATGCAGTTCTAAACAAGATGAGAGTTGAAATGGCTCCTATTTTCAGAGATCTAATAAATATGGATATGGGAATCACTATGGAAGGTGAAACATCAATACTTATTCAAATGGTCGCCAAACCATATTTACTAGAATGTATAAAGAGTTCTCAGACCGATGATGAAGAGGTTAAAAAGAAAATTAAAGTTGTGAATGATGGGAGATTGAGTGACTTTATGTATGAAGATTGAATTTTAAAATTTGGGAAGAGACGTTGGGTTCCAAATATACCTGATCTAAAAAGGGAATTTTTGGATGATTCTCATAGTTCTAATTTCTATATACACCCTAGGAGCACCAAGATGTATAGAGATTTGAAGGAACATTTTTGGTGGGACAACATGAAGAGGGAGATTGCTGATGTTTTGTCAAGATGTATGGTTTGTCAACAAGTGAAAGCTGGAAGGAAACATCCTGGAGGAGTCATGCAACCTCTTCCCATACCGGAGTGGAAATGGGACAATATTACGATGGACTTTGTCATGGGGCTACCAAAGACTCCTAGAAGGAACGATGCAATATGGGTTATTGTTGATCGTCTTACCAAGTCATCACATTTTCTTGCTATAAGAGAAGATCTACCCTTGGAACGTCTAGCAAGACTATATATTAATGAAGTTGTGAGACTTAATGGAGTACCCCTATCGATTGTTTCTGATCGTGATCCCCATTTTACTTCAAGATTCTGGAAAAGTCTTCAGAAATCCCTGGATACTGAACTTCTTTTGAGCACTGCTTACCACCCTCAAACAAATAGACAATCAGAACGGACAATTCAAACCTTAGAAGACATGTTGATATCATGCTCACTTGACTTTCAGGGTATGTGGGATCAATATTTACCTCTGGTAGAATTTTTTTATAACAATAGCTTCCATTAAAGTATTCAAATGGAACCATATGAAGCATTGTATGGAAAGAGATGTCGCACACCATCCTATTGGGATGATGTTGGTGAAAGAAAACTCGTAGGCCCAGAACTGGTGGAGGAAACGATAGAAAAGTTGAAGGTAATCCAAAACCACATCAAAGCATCTCAAAGTAGGCATAAGAGCTATGCTGACAACCAAAGGAAGGATTTGGAATTTCAGGTTGGAGATCATGTTTTCTTGAAGGTATCTCCATGGAAGAGTGTTATACGTTTCGGTAAAAAGGGAAAATTGGGTCCCAGATACATCGGACCATACGAAATTCTAGAACGAACTGGGTCTGTAGCTTACCATTGGAAATTCCACCAAGTCTCTCCAAAGTTCACGATGTGTTCCACGTATCACTATTGAGAAAATACATGCCTGACCCAACACATGTACTCACTTACGAGGAATTAGAACTGCAACCTGATATGTCTTATTTCGAAGATCCCATCAGGATTCTTGATACAAGAGAACAGGTGCTGAGAAATCGGACAACTCATCTGGTAAAAGCTCTATGGAGACACCATAAGATGGAAGAGGCAACATGGGAACCCGAGGAACTTATAATGAAGAACCACCCGAGTCTTTTCATGCGGTAGTATTCTAAAAATTTTGAGGATGACATTATTTGAAGGAGGGGATAATTTAATACCCAAATCTTCCATGGTACGCTTCCCTCTGAACAATACAGTAGCATGTGTAGTACTCAACTTCGAGTTCTAACACACACCACAACCAATCAAACTAGCTGTTATGAATAGTAATACCCATTTTTTGAAATTTTATAAATTTTATCTTTCAAAATGGACTTCATTTTTGGATTCGTAATATTGAAATTAGCTTAGGGTAAATTTTTTGTATTTTTCTGAAAACATTCAATTTTTGATGAATAGTGAAAAAACACGGAGTTATAATTTAAAACCGAATTTTTATTTAAATAATTATTTATTTTATATAAATTTAATTAATGGCAAAATAGATACATAATACCTATATATGTTCAATTTAATTCATTGGAGTTATTTTAGAATAATTTTAGATATATAAAAATTTTATTGAACTTTTCACCGTCTTTTACCCACCCCCTAGGAGAATTTGGAAATTCACATAAAACTTAATTTTACCGCTTCTGTGAGTGGAATTTCAAAAATCCGAGATACAAGTTTAATATCAAGGTGTAAAATGTGGTTCAATAGGACAAAAATATTTTTTGGTGAATAGTAACATTTTACTTTTATTTACCACGGTTAAAGGTAAATAGGGTAATTAAGGGTAAAAATGATATTAATATTACCCTAACACATGTCCTAATTCTTTTGGAAAAGTTTATATCGACCAAAAAAAACCTTAGGAATAAATTATTATCATTTAGGTCCACTTGGATTAGATTAGGACATTTATTATTATTTAATTCAAAGAAGAGTTAAAAGAGTTAAAATCAATGTTTAATTACTCAAACATTTTTAATATAGGGTTATACATAAGATAAATTCGACTTTAAACATTAATTTGAAAGCTATAAATATTTCATACATAATGGTATTTTATTTATAATTTTTAGTCATTAAAAAATTTAATTTATTTATGACACAATGGTGATGAAGTAATTACCTAATTAATGTATTATTAAAATAATTGATATTATAAATATCCAAATAAATGTAATTTAAGACTTTTTATGAATTCCAATAATTTTATAGGTTAATATGAAATATTAGGATTAGTTATATGAATTGTTTTCGAAGTAATAATGCTATTATGAATTTATCAAAAACAAAATTCCCAATAGTGTCAAAATTCACATAAAAGAGTTTTTAAAACAAATATTATATTATTAAATGATATTCTATTCTTAAAAATCTAAGGTTAGCCCAAAGTACTTATATCATGATAGTTCTATCATTAATGGACCAATCGGGGGTCTCTTGTAAGTTTATAGTAAGTTTATTAACTATATAATATAAAAATACAAAGTGACATAGTAAATGTCAAACTAATTAACTAAGAGTTAAAACTAAAAGAAAAGGTTAATATAGTGACCAAAACCTATCTAAAATCTATTGGTTGAAATTATTTCGACCCATACCCACCTTAGAGTTTTAATAATCCACTTTTTAGCTATTATTAACCGAATATGAATTTATTATAAATTAATACTTTATGTTTTTTCTAAAGAGACCCTCCTCCCCCTTATAAAAGGACACCACTTATAACCAATTATTCATGCCTTTAAAGCCTTTTACTTCGTCCAACCCCTACAAAAATATTCTCTAAAATTCACTCAATTCAACATAGAGGCCTTATTTTCATCATAAATCCAACCAAAGGAGCCCTTTTGATCAAATCAAAATGAAGAACCCGAAGAAGAGGTAATGTTTTCCCCACCCTCTTTCAAGTTCCTTTCTTATTCAACTTCTTATTTATTTGTTATTACGATTCTAAAATAATAACTTCAGTATATTCTATATACTGTGATGTTATTATAAATATGGTATAACCATATTTTGTATTCTATCCATCCTTTGAATGACTTGTCACCATACATGTGTACGTATGGCTTACCATCTCCACGTCATGGTGTAATTGTTATTCAAAACATTATTATTTGGATGGGTATGATAATGGTGTGTAATTGAATTAAATAATAAATATAACATTCTAATGATTCTGTATATATGATATACCATCCAATTATATTCGACTTTAATATCAATAGAATGATATTGTCGCTCATGCATACGTACGGACTACCATCTCCACAAACGCGATGAGATTCATTCCCCATCGTATCCATTCAAGACTAATTTTCAATTGATGATTAAATATAATGTTTAAGGACTTGATATCATTCTGGATATGAATAAGATACAACCTATCCATAACAAACACTGCTTACGTAACAAAGTATATAAAGTAAAACGAATCAGTTAACACCCCAAACAACGATAATAGTAAGATATTATTTACAATGAAATGTTAAAAGATCATATATGATATCATAATTAATGTATATGATTCTTGTATAATTTAATAACAATTATTTCACCATTATACAAGAGGTTAACCTACCCTCATCCAAGGAAAAGTACAAGTTAAGGGTTTATTTCACAATCTCTTCATTATCCGAGGTTGTTTATATATAATTATCTGTTGGGACCTCTTTATCATCCACATCAATGTTCCTTAAAAATGTATTTCAAATAATACTTAAAATTTTATAGAATATGGGTTAAAGTCATTTATACCCTTTTTGAATTTTTATAAGATGTTTATAAAAGAATATTTCTGTCATTTTCCAAACAAGGCACTTTTTAACCTTTTCAACAAAATTAAGGTAAGAATGTCTTTTTTAACTTATACGGAGGGTGCGCCTATTTTCCACCATTATAAAATCTTTGAATCGTCCCTTACAAGCTTATAAGGATAATTTCAAAGTAGTTGTTTTATTTTATAATTATGTGACTTTTAAATTATTTCAAAAAAGAGATATTTCTCTCAAATAGTTTTGATTTCATCTATGTCAACATCCTTTGATGTATTTGAAGATGAATTATTATGATACAAACCTTCCATATTGTACTGAAGGTTTTGTGATATGTTTGACTATGGATGTGTTATTTTTATACCATTCATAGTTTATGGAGAAAGTATTGACATTTCGTATTCTAGTTTTAATACGAATGTTTATGTTATGTTTAAACCTGTTTATATAAGGAATTCATTGGACTTAATAAATGACGGGTGGAGCCCTCTATAGCTCCTCGATGCATCGGTAGGTCTCATGAGACAAACTAGTGTCTTAGCACAAGGCCTTGACAAAATCTTATTTGTAGTCTTGGCACAAGGCCTTGACTCTGTGGTTATAATAGTCTGGCATTATGCATTCCATCCTTATGAAAGTGGTTATTTATATTTCATGTGGTTATTCGACTAGTAGAATATCCATGTGAATAAGTAAATGGGATTGTTTTATTTTATCTTTTCCATATTATGCTGAAGTTCATGTTTAAAAGGCTTTTTTTTAGTTATACATTGCCTTAAATGTTTATGCTTTTTAATGAAGGTTTCTGCTATATTGTTATCCTTACTAAGCATCTGAGCTCACCCCTTTCAATGTTTTATTTTTCCCAGGATGTGAAGAAGTAATTTATGAAAGACCTACAGGGATAGTATGAGGGGATATGATGACAAGATGTTGTTGTAGTTTTTTTACGTCATGATGTAATGAAAGACTTATGAATATATCTAGTGTTTCCAAGACTACTAAACTAATCAGTCTTTCGAGACTTGATCTTTTGTGATCATGCCAATTTTATGTAATAATGCACCGACTCTGGGTAACTGGGGTCAGGGCATTATAGAACTAGTAGTCTTTTAAATCATAACAGATTTATGGCTTTAAGGCCCTTAAATTTCCATTGATCATTTACATTCTTGTGATCAATGACATATGTCACACTTGATAAATATTTACATATTTCCTCTATGTCCTTTTCTTCACTTTCCAAAAATGTTCTCCTACTTATAAACCTAGTTATATGTTATTATATATGACCTTTGTACTTAATTTTATCTCTTATTAAGAACATATTTTATTAACACTTTTTTATGATGATGGTTTTCAACAAAATAATTTTAAAATATCAAGACCTTGATTTCCAAGATCAAGTTTAAATTGTGAGGATCCAATTTATTTTATGTGGGAAGAATGTATCACCCAGCAATTATAAAATAACAATAATTTATTCAATAGCATATGAGACATGAAATACCAGTCTTAGAAGAAAAGATAAAAGAAAAATAATTTTTTAAAAAATATTTATTTTATAATAAATTTAATTTCTTTGATATCTTACAATACATGAGACAATGTGAATCTTTAATTTCTCTTGTTAAACACAATATCGAGTTTTACAGAACAACAATATACTGTTAATAAAATTATTTAATATGAATGTCATCGTCTATCCATTGGAATGGTAGATAAAAATAGGATCAACTAAATAATGAAAATATATACTTTAAAAAATATTAGTTATCCATTTTTTATAAATTAAATAAGAATCATTCAAAAGAAAAATAGAAATTTAATCAAAAAAATAATTTTTTTCTAAAATGTGGTCTAGTTTTGCCCTGAACAGATAATTTGAAATTAATTTTTAAAACATTTATAAATTTTATATGGAAAAATAAACTTAGGTTTTTGATATAGTGATACCAGAATTATTGTAGGCTAAATGTTTGGGATTTTCTAGAAATCTTCATTTTTTGATGAATAATAAACAATATAAAATTATATTTAAAACCCGCCTTTTAAATTAAATAATTTAAATTGATAGATTATATTTTAAATTTATTTTAATTTAAATTTAGTTCAATATAGTATCAATTAATCAAATTTAGTTCATTAGAATCATTTTCATATTAATTTTATATTTAAAAACATTCTAAAATGTTGAACATTATTATAATAAAAAGCTGTTATCGCATCACATCTACGGGATTTATTTAAAATTAAAAATTTAAACATCTATTATTTGAATTTACAAAAATAGGTTTCATTTGTGGATTCATCATAATTTAAAATTTCAAATAAGTTCAACATAAATTTTTATAAAAAAGAAGAGAGAAAAAAGTTAAAATTAATTAATGTGGTTATTGTATGAGCAATCAATTATTTTCAAGAACAATAATTGTGTCATCTCCCCCACTTATAAAAGGACACCCCCTCCCCCTACCATCTTCACACCTTCAAAGCTATTTGGTTCAACCAATACCTACCCAAATCACTTCACAACATCCCCCCCCCCTCATCCTAGAATCCTAATTTTGTTCATAAATTTAACCTGGGGATGTTTTATTTCATACCTAAGGAAGATACATGAAGAACATGTAATGTTATTCAAAGAGTGTCTTCATTTTATTTCTATCTCTACCTCCTTAGATTATAATTTAACCATACTTATATATAAACCTTAGTATCTTCGATATATTATGATGTTTTTATAATAAGTTCATGAACTACAACTGTATCCACTTTCATTAAATGGGTTATGAAATCGACATTCTTGTGTACAACGAACTAGAGCCTCACAAATAGATGTCGTTCATTCTTCCATAACCACATTTCATGATTGGGTACAATGTTGGATATAAAATGTATATAATAAATTTATATCATAGTGATACCTAGGTATTCATAATATAATATATATTTTTTATTTCCTTTCCATAGGGGATACAATAATGTGGCTCATGTGTGTGGCAGAATACGCCATGCTAAGTGATGTGATTCGTCTATCCCTAACAATTTACATGGAGTGTAATAATGTTAAAGTTAATGATCATATGTGATATAAATAAAATAATTATGATATTAATGAAGTATTTATTTTTTTTTTTTTAAAGATAAAATATGTCATTTTTTTTCTTACCTTTTGACTCACTAAAAGAAGATAGCATCATTAGTGTACGTGTCAACCGCCGCCTTCATGAAGCGATGTGACTGTCTATCCATCACTAAAAAACATGGATGATATATAAAATTATATAATATTTTATATATAATATTATTATAGTTATTTAAATATAATAAATTACTTATCTTCTGGTCATAATGATCATTGAAAAATAGAAATGTTACTCCCACGTACGCACGGCCTACCATCTCCATGATCGTAACATACTTTATTTTTCACAACCATCTTTTATGATTATTTTTAAAAGAATAATTGATATAAAATATGATAAATATTTCAGGATTATTATCATATATGTGATAAAATTATATGATTTTTTCAAGAACAAGATCTTTCATAATTAAATATACATGATAAAACACTGTAATTCACACCCGAAATAATAAAAATAATGAAAGCTTGTTAATGAAAGTGTGATAAGATGTTACAAAACAAACATATGTGATATTATAAATATTAATATGGTTCATTTATAAGTTAATAATATGTTTAAAACCTCTATAAAAGAAGTTAAATCATGTTTAATCAAAAGGTAATATGAGGTAAGGTATTTCTTAACTCAACTTCCCCTCATTCTGTTAAAATTCAACTTTATTGATTTTTTCATTCTAAGATTATGTGTGAAATGAATTTTTAATATCTTATATTTTATATCTTTTTGTTTTATATATATTTATATTTTATTGAGATAATAAATTCATTTTCTAATTCACACTTTAACTTTATTGTCATTTTAAGTGTTTATTTCACCATCTCATTCTAATCAAGATTACTTATTCTCAAATTTCATTTGAGGAAAATTACATAATCATTTCCTAATAAAACCATCCATTTTATTATAATATATTTATTCATGATATATTTAAAAAATAGACCCATTTTTCTACACTCTGGTATATAAATTAATTGATAAAATGTTTTTAATAAAATATGACTTCATTTCCATCTACAATAGCAAATCTATTTTTCTTCTTAAACGTTGTTTGATCCAAATGTGTTCAAAAAGTTTTTAACCTTTCAAACTAATTTATTAAAGGAATTTTTACCCATTATTAAATTAAAAAATTAACTCAAAGTAGTCTTATGTTTTTGAAAAAAAAAATCAATTTTGGATTTTGCAAAAAATGTGAAAGAAATTATTATTTTAACATGTTCAAAATGTACATACTTTTCTAGTGTCATGAAACAAAAATTTTTCAATGATTCCTTTATATTTTTTCAAAATTATTTCTAAATAATAGTATTTTGAGAATTTTTTATGTTTTTAAAAATGATTTTCCAAAGGAAAAAATATTTTCCTACAAATGTGTATAATGATCTTTTTACGTTACTCATATTCATCAACGACATAATCCATTTTTTTGTACCTGTGATTTATTGGGTACTTGTTGTATTTATATAATAATAATTATTTATTTGGTTTTTTTAGGATCTATTTGATTGTGGACGTTCTATTTTGATACAACTATCCATATTACATGTGATGGTTTGTGGTTATGTTTATTGATTGGGAAAATATTCACATTTCATAAGCTATTTATTAAATATAAATATTTCTATTTTTTAGGATTCTACCCCTCATATAAATAGTTTAAAAAAATTCATATGTGATGGTTGGGACCTAGTTAATTATATACCTTCAACGCATCGATGGGTCTCGTGCAACAAATTAGTTGGCCAAATGAGACGGGTTTCTGCCCACAAGTTCAAACAATATTTTGGATAGATCTAGGTTGTAGCTATATTGATGATAAATGTTGATAGTATCTATCTTGAGAATAAATCTTGATAGCTTAGACAAATTAAATTATTCATTTATTCATTGTTTATTGATTTATTTATATTACATGTTATTATTTGATTAGTTAGAATATCCATGGTTAATGTTTTAATATCATGTGATTATTTATAAGGAAATATTTGATTATCATTTATTCCTAAAATTTTATGTTAAATTTATTGATTAAATTGAATGTGTCTAACTTATATAACTTTATATTATTATTATGATTACTGATTCATGATATCTTTTGTTGTTATTAACTCTTACTAAGCAATTGGTGTCACTTTTATTTTGTGTCCTTTCCCTAGGAACCCATAATGTGTACTATGTTTGATATGTAAGTATATTCTAGAGGAAATATTGTTATTCTCAAGAGAAATATCTTATAATATGTTTTTATAAATGTAATTTAAGAATCTAGTATGTATCTAGTTTACCAACACCACTAAACAATTTAGCCCTTCATGATATAATTTCTTCATGTATTATTTCAATGTAATAAAACAGGAACCAGTTCCTAGTTATTGGGTTTGGGGTTGTTGAAATGATTTTTAATCATTATAGGGATTGTAATCATCCAAAATATTGCAGAAACTCCAGATTAAACTAAAAACCCCAAAACCATACTCAAATGCTCTCTAAATTTAGGGAGAATACCACACAGAATTTAACACATTTATATTGGGACTCCATTAATTCAAAAACACATTCATCACTAAACATTAATTAATTTTCCATAGAAAATTATTTCCTCCCTAAATACTATAATAAAAAAACCCAAACAAATATGGAAACAAAAGGAGAGAATATAAATACCTAAAATTGTGTAACGGGATGTCACTTTGTTACTATTATAATGGCATAGTTACTATTTCTAATTGTAAAATTACTATTCCAATGGTTAGATTACTATTATAATGGTCGGATTTGTAAAATTCATATGGGTTTCCTTATTTCTATAAATACATTATATTTCATTCATTCTCAATTCATAGTTATTTTCTCTCAAAGTTATCTATATATTTTCAATTTCAAAGTACATATTGCTATAAAAATATTCTACTTCATTTATAAATTATTTTTCATGAGTGTGACTATTCTAGGGGATCTAGGAGATACAAATTCTCTAATATAATTATATTACTTTATTATTTATCCCATTATATTACATTTAATCTTATGTCCATATTTATTCTCAAAATGTAATATTTTAATTAATATAACAAAATCTAGTTGGTTTTATTATGTGGTTTATTTTCATTATATAATATTATATTACTAAATATGAAAAAATTATATATTCAAAAAAAGAAATTACATATATAAAATGATAGTTAATTGCATGTTAAGTAACACATGGTAATTTTATTCATAGATAAAGATAGGTATACCACAATACTGTGGAATATAAAGCCCCAATATATTTTTTGATAGATATATAAAGTGTTTGTTAATTGATATCTCATTGATAACAACTCTTGGATCAATCTCATTCCAATCCAGAACTTTTAACACTTATTCCACTATGAGGTTGATTTGTCTCCCTATATTTTGATGATCCAAGTGTGTGACAAAAGGGAAAAAATCCTCTGGATAAATCAATATCAAATAAAAGTTTAGAGCCCTTGACACTAAAAATAATGTATGGGTTTTCATTAGGATACACCATTCATGTTTTTTTGGAAGACCATGGACTCACTTACATGTAATGGTACCATCATCATACCAGTAATGCCTTAAATATTCCATCAGTTGATGGGTCAGAGTGATATATTGTAACACCCCGACCCCAGTTACCTAGAGTCGGTGCATTACTACATAACATTGGCATGATCACAAGAAAGATCAAATCTCGAATGAACGATTGGTTTAGTATCCTTGGAAACACTAGATATATTCATAAAGTTTTAAATTACATCATAATGTGAAAAAAAAAACTACTACAACAACAGTCTCCTTATCCCACACTCATATCCCCACATACTATCCCTGCAGGTCATTCATAACTTACTTCTTCACATCCTGGGAAAAATAAGACATAGAAAAGGGGTGAGCTCAAATGCCCAGTAAGGATAAAAATATAGCGGAAACATTCATAAATAAGAATAAACATTTAAGGCAATGTATAACTTAATACAAATGCCTTTTAAAATTGAACTTCAACATAGTATGGTAAAAATTAAATAAAATAATGCCATTTACTTATTCACATGGATATTCTATTAATCGAATAATCACATGAAATATCAATTACCACTTTCATAATGATGGAATGCATAGTGCCAGACTATCATAACCACATAGCCAAGGCCTCGTGCCAAGACTACAAATAAGATTTTCCCAAGGCCTTGTGCCAAGACACTAGTTTGTCTCATGATACCTACCGATGCATCGAGGAGCTATAGCGGGCTCCACCCATCAAATATTAAGTCCAATGCATTCCCATATAAAAAGGTTTAAACATAACATAAACATTCGTATTAAAACTAGCATACGAAATGTCAATACTTTCACCATAAACCATGAATGGTATAAAAATAGCACATCCACAGTCAAAAATATTACAAAAACTTCAATAAAATATATAAGTTTTGTATCATAACAAATCAACTTTAAATAAGACTAAAATCCATCAAAGGATGTTGACATAGATGAAATCAAAACTATTTGAGAGAAATATCTCTTTTCTCGAAATCATTTAAAAGTCACACATTTATAAGGGAAGCAATTTAAAAGAGATTTTTGAATCAAAGTGTCCCATACCACTTTTAAACTTTTTAAAATAAATATCACTTCAAAACTTTCATGTCCATATAAATAAATCCTTAAACTCATTTTGAAAACATGGACATTAATTAAAAATATTTAGAAAGATAAATCTTTAAAACATTTTGATCTTGATAAAGAGTACCTTTCAAAAATTCTTAAAATATTCATTTTGAAATCATTTAAAAGTCACATAATTATAAAATAAAACATTTACTTTCAAAATATTCTTATAAGCTTGTAAGGGAATCTTTGACGATTTTATAACGGTGGTAAATAGCTGCACCCACCGTATAAGTTAAAAAAAACATTCTTACCTTAAATTTGTCGAAAGGTTAAAAGTGCCTTGTTTGGAAAATGACGGAAAGATTCTTTTAAAAACACATAAGGGTATAAATGACTTTAACCCATATTCTTTGTAAATAGTAAAAATGTTTTTAAATACATTTTGAAAAAACATGGATGTGGATGATAAAGAAATCTCAGTAGATTATTACCTATAAATAACCTCAGATAATGAAGAGATTGTGAAATAAACCCTTAACTTGTACTTTTCCTTGGTTGAGGTAGATTAAACTCCTGTATAATAGTAAAATAATTGTTATTAAATTATACAATAATCATATACATTCATATGACATCATATATGATCTTTTAACATTGATTTGTTAATAATATCTTAGTATTATCGTTGTTTCGAGTGTTAACTTACTCGTTTTATTTTATATGTTTTGTTACGTAAGTCATGTTTTTAATGGATAGGTTGTATCTTAATAATATCCAGAATGATATCAAGTCCTTAGATACTATTATTAATCATCAAATTAGAATTATACTTGAATGGATACGATGGAGAATGAATCTCATCGCGTTCGTGGAGACGGTAGTCTGTACGTACGCACGAGCGACAATATCATTATTTTGATATTAAAATAATATACAAATGGATGGTATATCATATATAAATAATCATTAACATGTTATATTTATTATTTACATGATTTACACATCATTATTATACCCATCCAAATAATAATATATTGAATAACAATTACACCACGACGTGGAGACGGTAAGCCGTACGTACGCACGTATGGTGACATGTTATTAAAAGGGTGGATATAATAATGAATATGGTTGTACCATATTTATAATAACATCACAGTATATATATGATACTAGAGTTATTATTCTAGAATGGTAATAACAAAGGAAGAAGAAGTGGAAGAAGAAAGGAACTTGGAAAAGGGTGGAGAAATCATTACCTCTTCTTCGGGTTCTTCCTTTTGATTTGATCGAAAGGGCTCCTTAGGTTGTCTTTTTGATCAAAGTAAGGCCTCTAGGTTGTATTGAGGGAAGTTGGGAGAGTATTTGGGCAGAGTTTGGCCGAACCAAAAGGCTTTGAAGGTGTGAATAAAGGAGAAGGAGGAGTTCCCTTTTATAGGAGGGGTGAGGGGCCCCTTTGGAAAAGCTAGAAATATTAATTTATAATAAATTCATATTCAGTTTCTAATGGCTCTAAACTTGATTATTTAAATGTTAAGTTGGGAAGGGGTCGAAAACTACTGAACCAATAGAATTTAGACAGGTTTAGGTCATCATATTAACCTTATCTTTAAGTATTAACTCTTAGTTAATTAGTTTCACTTTTACAATGTATCTTTGTATTTTTTATATAATATGGTTAATTAACTTACTATATACATCCAAGAGACCCCCAAGTGGTCCATTAATGATACACCTATCATGATATAAGTCCCTTGGCCGAACCTTATATTTTTAGGAATTTAATATCAATTAATAATATAATATTTGTTTTAAAAACACTTTTATGTCAATTTTGACACTATTCAATAGTAGATTTTTTTGAAACTCATAACAGAATTATTACTTCAAAAACATTTAACTAAATAATTCCTAACATGTCATATTAACTTATAAAATTAGTGTAATTCATAAAAATTCTCAAATTATATTTATTTGTGTATTTATAATATCAATTATTTTAATTTTTCACTATTATGGTAATTACTGCATCATCATTGTGTCATAAATAAATTACATTATTTAATGTCTAAAAATTATAAATAAACTATAATTATGTATGAAATATTATTATCTTTCTAATTAATATTTATAGTCGAAAATCCAAAATATATAACCCTATGTAAAAATTGTTTTTTTAAAAGATATAAGCTTGTATCATTTTTGTATTCATTTTAACTTAATTAAAATAAAGTGTCCCTATCACCTACAAGTGGCCCCATTGGGTCCCAAAATCGACCCAAAGATGCCCATGGTCGAACATGTATCAACCAATAAGGTTATGACACGTTTTAGGGTAATTTTTGATTATTATAATATTATTTTTTAACCCTTATTTACCGGATTTACCCTTAACCATGGTAAATAAAATATTTACCGCAGTAATTATTCAAAATGTATAAAAATAAAAGTTACCTATTTACACAATTTGAACATCCTGATTCCAAATATGGAATTCATTTTTCTAAATTCAAAACACAGAAGTGGCAGAAATTAATTTAAAATTAATTCTCGTTGTTAAAACAAAAAGTGTGTTCTTAAGAGATAATAACTATCAAAAGATTGACAATTTTTTATGTCCAGTTTAATTGTAAAATTATGTCCAATGACCAACATTGTATTAAATGGTAAAAATTTATTCTAAATATACTTTAAAACCACTCAAATTCATAATTTATCACTATTAATTATTTTTATTAAAAAATTTGTTTTTAATTAAAATTTACTAATTTTCACTATTCATCAAAATATTAAAGTTATCTGAAAAGTACCAAAATTTCACCTTAGGATAAATTTGATATTCTGAATCCAAAAATGGAGTCCATTTTGAAATATAAAATATATATAATTTCAAAAATTAGGTATTACTATTCATAACGGCTAGTGTGATTGGTTATGGTGTGTTAGAACTCAGTGTTGTGTACACCACACGCTATCACATTATTCAAAGAGAAGCATACAGTAGAAGCTTGGGATGTTTCATTTTAAATTTTTGATGTCCCCATTTAGTCAAAAAGTTTAAAATATTTTATTTAAAAAGGGTTCACTATTAAAAGTTGGTAAAAGTGCAATACTGAAAATGAATTTGTTCTTACATTATGTCTAAGAAACTCATAATATGGATTCTAAAATTATAAGGATTATATAAATTTTAAAATTTAGTTAATACTATGCATAACCTCTTTTGAATGGCTTGTTTGGTAATTAATGGTGCGCTTGAACTCGATGATGCGTGTAGTGAAAGTTATTGAATTATTTTGAAGAAATAACACACTATGCATTCTTGGGGTTTTACATTCTCCCCTCCTTCAATAAATTGCGTCCTCGCAATTTGAAATTTTTCTTCGAAAATAAAAGGCTGAAAATAGAAAATATCTTTGTGGGAAAACCCACATCAGAAATTGGGTTACAAAAATTTAGTCTTAATATGAGGAAAAGGGAAATGAAAGGGTCACCACCAAATTATGATCTCGATTAGGAGAACATTGGTGGAAATTAGAGACATATAATTGGAGGAAAACGTAAATATTTATAGGTAGTGATTGAGGTCATCAATAACAAACAAGTGTAAAATTGTGGTCCTTAAATTCATCAATCTATGATGATTTGAAATACCATCGGTTCAACAAAACATAGGGTATTAGGATAACACATTTTTGGTTTTAGGATTCCTTAAATAAAGTATAAGAATTAATTTATTCATATAATAAGAGAAGAAGAAAAATATATTCTTGACAAGTAGAGTTCCATCCTTTAACTAATTTCTACCACAAACTCATCTTTCACTCTAAAAGATAATAGAACAAAAAATATATATTCTATTTATCCTATTCGTATAGGGTTCAAAAAAAACGAATTTATAATTCATCTACCAGATCTTTTTTTAAAAAAAACTTCATTATTTAATCCCGGACATCACGTGGGTCAGTGGTAGGTGATACACCCTTGTCGCCCTTTGGTTGCGGGTTCAAGTCTCGCGGCCTTGCCGGACGCGACGGGTTGTCGCCCGACCTCTGGGTTGTCCTTTTATGGAAATCCAAAATAATCCAAACTAGAACTATCCAAAATACTTCAGTCCAAAATTTATAAGGAAGGTAAACACAATGAAGATCCCTTTTTTTCCGCATAATAACATGTGATCACCTTCATCATGTATTCTTTTAAAACATTGCAACATCCTGAATTATCATAAAACCTTATTGATTACATTCATGATCCCTTATTCCTTATAGAATAATAGATATACTCCTTCAATCCAAAAATGTTGTAAACCCTAAAAATGATGTAATATACAAATCATTAATCAGTTTCAAGGTAGTCAAGAATATCCAATATAATTTATCCAAAACAATCATGTATTATTCTAAAATCACTACCTCGGTATCAGAACCATAATATGGTTTATCATTCTCTCAACCATATATTTTCCAAAAATTTAACCTGCTATTGAGTCACTTTTCTTTGTTCCACACAATCTCAAGTCCATAATGAAATAGTACTGCAGTGCAATACTTATATACTCCATAATTATTATAACAAGTAAATTGTTGATACAACACTCAAATGACATAATCAACATAAGAACTTTAATCATTCATCTTCATATGTGGTAGTATCATAACTTGATTATTATCCAATAGAATCATTTACGACATAGTCTGATGACTGAGACAAAGGTTCACGTAGTGTCCAAACTCTTTGCAAATGAAGCATTGTACATTTGAAACCATTTTCTTACCCTTGCAGTCACGTACTTTGTGCCCTTTTCCTCCACACTTATAACAAACTCTAATTCCTTTCAGGCAAGTTCCAGGGTGTTTCTTCCCACAGTTATCACATATGGGAAAATTCTTCTTTTCCCTCTTCCCTTTATCCATCATTCCCTCTTCCATCCTTTTCTTCTATTGCTTCCCTTCAAATCCATAGGACTCAGTAAACTCTTTACTTATCTTATCAACACATGATATTATTTCTTCATATGATGATAATACATGGGAGACTATTTCTCTTATAAATTATATCTTAAGACCATGATTGATATGATCCTTCCTTCTCTTTGGATCATGTGAATTGCTGGAGTTCTCATTCCTTCTACTGGGTGTCATTTCTAAACAATGGCATACACTAGATTAGTTAATTAATAACAATACCTAATCCCAAACTTGTAAAACACATAACATAAATTAAATAGTTTATGGATATAATCCATAATCATAAAAATGTCTCCTTTGAGGAAGTATATACTCATAAACCCTTAATAATGGTTTGTAAAGAAAATGAGAATTATCCTAAGCATATCCCCCGGGAGTGTCGTAACCAAGAGTGTAGTAAGGCTCGTTGTCGTGCACCAGTTCTCGTTCGAGTCTAGCTCAAAGCGGTGTTTTCAGGTTTTACCCCTAGGTACATATGTGCCAGAGCCGCCTCTACCTGCTCGTATCCAGACAGGGTTGTATTGCTCGGAAAACCCACAAAATCTCTACAATACCAAAATTCTAGGAAGTTCTTCTATACAAATCCTCAAAATCCATCTTAGGTCTATGTTCTCTAATAAGAGTTTATCTAAATTTAGCTTCCAAGGTTTGTAATAAAATTCCTCTGATACCAACTGTAACACCCCGACCCCAGTTACCTAGAGTCGGTGCATTATTACATAACATTGACATGATCACAAGAAAGATCAAATCTCGAAAGACTGATTGGTTTAGTAGCCTTGGAAACACTAGATATATTCATAAAGTTTTAAATTACATCATAAAGTGAAAAAAACTACAACAACAACATAGTCTCCTTATCCCACATTCATATCCCCACATACTATCCCTGTAGGTGATTCATAACTTACTTCTTCACATCCTGGGAAAAATAAAACATACAAAAGGGGTGAGCTCAAATGCCCAGTAAGGATAACAATATTGAGGAAACTTTCATAAATAAGAATAAACATTTAAGGCAATGTATAACTTAAAACAAAAGCCTTTTAAACTTGAACTAAAACATAGTATGGTAAAAATAAAATGAAATAATGCCATTTACTTATTCACATGGATATTCTACTAATCGAATAATCACATGCAATATCAATTACCACTTTCATAATGATGGAATGCATAATGACATACTAGCATAACCACATAGCCAAGGCCTCATGCCAAGACTAAAAATAAGATTTTGCCAAGGCCTTGTGCCAAGACAATAGTTTGTCTCATTAGACCTACCGATGCATCGAGGAGCTATAGTGGGCTCCACCCATCACATATTAAGTCCAATGCATTCCCATATGAAAATGTTTAAACATAACATAAACATTTGTATTAAAACTAGCATACGAAATGTCAATACTTTCACCATAAACCATTAATGGTATAAAAATAGCACATCCACAGTCAAACATATTACAAAACCTTCAATACAATATAGAAGTTTTGTATCATAATAAATCAACTTCAAATAAGCTTAAAATCCATCAAAGGATGTTGACATAGATGAAATCGAAACTATTTGAGAGAAATATCTCTTTTCTCAAAATCATTGAAAAGTCACACATTTATAAAGGAAGTAATTTAAAAGATATTTTTGAATGAAAGTATCACATACCACTTTGAAACTTTTGAAAATAAATATCATTTCAAAACTTTCATGTCCGTATAAATAAATCCTTAAAATCATTTTGAAAACATGGACATTAATTAAAAATATTTAGAAAGATAAATCTTTAAAACATTATGATCTTGATAAAGAGTACCTTTCAAAAATTCTTAAAATATTCATTTTGAAATCATTTAAAAGTCACATAATTATAAAATAAAACATTTACATTGAAAATATTCTTATAAGCTTGTAAGGTAATCTTTGACGATTTTATAATGGTGGTAAATAGCCGCACCCACCGTATAAGTTAAAAAAACATTCTTACCTTAAATTTGTCGAAAGGGTAAAAGTGCCTTGTTTGGAAAATGACGGAAAGATTCCTTTAAAAACACATAAGGGTAAAAATTACTTTAACCCATATTGTTTGTAAATAGTAAAAATGGTTTGAAATACATTTCGAAAAAAACATGGATGTGGATGATAAAGATATCCCAGTAGATTATTACGTATAAACAACCTCGGATAATGAAGAGATTGTAAAATAAACACTTACCTTGTAATTTTACTTGGTTGAGGTAGGTTAACCTCCTGTATAATAGTTAAATAATTGTTATTAAATTATAAAACATTCATATACATTCATATGATATCATATATGAACTTTTAACATTGATTTGTTAATAATATCTTAGTATTATCGTTGTTTCCGGTGTTAACTTACTCGTTTTATTTTATATGTTTTGTTATGTAAGACATGTTTGTAATGGATAGGTTGTATCTTAATCATATCCAGAATGATATCAAATCCTTATATACTATTATTAATCATCAAATAAGAATTATACTTGAATGGATACGATGGAGAATAAATCTCATCGCGTTCGTGGAGACAGTAGTCCGTACGTACGCACGAGCGACAATATCATTATTTTGATATTAAAATAATATATAAATGGATGGTATATAATATATACAGAATCATTAACATGTTATATTTATTATTTACATGAGTTACACATTATTATTATACCCATCCAAATAATAATATATTGAATAACAATTACACCACGACGTGGAGACGGTAAGCCGTACGTACGCACGTATGGTGACATGTTATACAAAGGGTGGATATAATAATGAATATGGTTGTAAAATATTTATAATAACATCACAGTATATATATGATACTGGAGTTATTATTTTATAATGGTAATAACAAAGGAAGAAGAAGTGGAAGAAGAAAATAACTTGGAAAAGGGTGGTGAAATCATTACCTCTTCTTCGGGTTCTTCCTTTTGATTTGATCAAAAGGGCTACATAGGTTGGATTTTTGATCAAACTAAGGCCTCTAGGTTGTATTGAGGGAAGGTGGGAGAGTATTTGGGCATATTTTGGCCTAACCAAAAGGCTTTGAAGGTGTGAATAAATGAGAAGGAGGAGTTCCCTTTTATAAGAGGGGTGAGGGGCACCTTTGGAAAAGCTAGAAATATTAATTTATAATAAATTCATATTCTGTTTCTAATTTCTCCAAAGTTGATTATTTAAATTTTAAGGTGGGGATGGGTCGAAAAAAACTCATCCAATAGAATTTAGACAGGTTTGGGGCATTATATTAAACTTATCTTTAAGTATTAACTCTTAGTTAATTAGTTTCACTTTTACAATGTCTCTTTGTATTTTTCTATAATATGGTTAATAAACTTACTATATACATACAAGCGACCCCCAAGTGGTCCATTAATGATACCACTATCATGATATAAGTCTCTTGGCTGAACCTTAGATTTTTAGGAATTTAATGTCAATTAATAATATAATATATTTTTTAAAAACTCTTTTATGTCAATTTTGACACTATTCAATAGTTGATTTTTGTGAAACTCGTAACAGAATGATTACTTCGAAACAATTTAATTAAATCATTCCTAACATGTAATATTAACTTTTAAAATTAGTGTAATTCATAAAAAGTCTCAAATTATATTTATTTTTGTATTTATAATATCAATTATTTTAATTTTGCACTATTATGGTAATTAATGCATCATCATTGTGTCATAAATAAATTAAATTATTTAATGTCTAAAAATTATAAATAAAATATCATTATGTAGTAAATCATTTTATATTTATAATGAATATTTATAGTCTAAAATTCAACATATATAACTCTATGTAAAAATTGTTTTGCTAAAAGATATATGCTTCTGTCATTTTTGTATTCATTTTAACTTAATTAAAATAAAGTGTCCCTATCACCTACAAGTGGCACCATGGGGTCCCAAAATCGATGCAAAGATGACCATGGTCGAACATGTATCAACCAATAAGGTTAGGACACGTTTTAGGGTAATTTCTTATTATTATAATATTATTTTTTAACCCTTATTTACTTGATTTACCCTTAACCATAGTAAATAAAATATTTACCGCATTAATTATTCAAAATGTCTAAAAATAAAAATTAACTATTTACACAATTTGAACATCCTGATTCAAAATATGGAATCCATTTTTCTAAATTCAAAACACAGAAGTGGCAGAAATTGATTTAAAATTAATTCTCGTTGTTAAAACAAAACGCGTGTTTTTAAGAGATAATAACTATCAAAAGATTGACACTTGTTTATGTCCGGTTTAATTGTAAAATTATGTCCAATGACCAACATTTTATTAAATGGTAAAAATATATTCTAAATATACTTTAAAACCACTCAAATTCGTAATTTATCACTATTAATTATTTTGATTAAAAAAGCTGTTTTTAATTAAAATTTAGTAATTTTCACTATTCATCAAAATATTAAAGTTATCTGAAAAGTACCAAAATTTGACATTAGGCTAAATTCGATATTCCGAATCCAAAAATGGAGTCCATTTTGAAATATAATATATATATAATTTCAAAAATTAGGTATTACTATTCATAACGGCTAGTGTGATTGGTTATGGTGTGTTAGAACTCGGTGTTGTGTACAACACACGCTATCACATTATTCAAAGAGAAGTGTACCGTAGAAGCTTGGGATGTTTCATTTTAAATTTTTGATGTCCCCATTTATTCAAAAAGTTTAAAATATTGTATTTAAAAAGGGTTCACTATTAAAAGTTGGTAAAAGTGCAATACTAAAAATGAATTTGTTCTTACATTATGTCTAAGAAATTCATAATATGGATTCTAAAATTATAAGGATTATATAAAGTTTAAAATTTAGTCAATACTATTCATAACCTCTTCTGAACGGCTTGTTTGGTAATTCATGGTCCACTTGAACTCGATGTTGCGTGTAGTGAAAGTTATTGAATTATTTTGAAGAAATAACACACTATGAAATCTTGGGGTGTTACATATACAGTGATGGTACTCCTCTTGATCATTATAAATCATAGTATAAATACGTGAGAATCTATCAAGGAGAAGGAAAAAATATACTCTAAAATATACCACCCATGTCACTTGTAAAACCTAGAGATTTTATAATATAGTTCTCTTCAAATAAATTTAATTTCTTTGATATCTTGTGAAACACACAAACTTGAGTCTAAAAGAACCTTAATATAGTATACAATTATAACCTAGTTGTTAAATTGGTGGTACAAATAAGAATAAAACCATTTTTAAAATTATTTATGAATGTTATAGATAAATAAAATAAATGAATAAATAATTACTCAATTTTTAGTAAAGGCTTAATATGATTCAAAAATAAATTTTCCCAAAAAACAGTTTTTTTTGTCGTATAATAAAATAATTAATTTTTTTACACTTTTATAAAATTTATTTGACACAATTTAATACATTTTTTAAATCAACATGTTAAAATTATATTCGATTGAATTTTTTAGAATTTTGAAAAATATTTATTTTTCAATTAATAGTGAATAACAATGAATTTTATTGTAAAGTTTAATTTTTCGTAAATGGTTTTCAATGTAAAAGTAGATAATTTATATTTTAATTAATCTAATTTTAGACATTTCAATTAATTTTTGGTTGGATTTTGTAAAAAATACTTTTATACTTACGAAAAAAAATTTCTATAAAACTATTTTCCATCTTATTTTTTGGTTTTTATCTTAAGATAACTTCTTCCACTTATAGGAATTGAATTCTATAAAATTGATCCCACATTTTTAATCAGAATTTTTAATATTTTTAATCTGTTTCACTTAATTTATGGCTATAATTAATAGTAAAACTAGTGAAAAAAATTCCACTGTTATGGTGAAAATTGGTTTACTGGGGGTCAAACTAAGAAATATGGTAGTTTTCCAATTAAACTTCTCTAAATACTTTTATATTTACATATTTACACCTTATATTATACTATATTGGGATACATATCCACTTTTAATCATTTGGTTTAAGGATGAATTAATTATATTTTAATACTTTAATATATTACTAGGGTGTCCTCTCCCCCACTTATTAAAGGAAACACCTCTTTTTTATTATTTTCACTACTTTGATCCATCTAGACTAACCAAAACACACCACATTATTTTCTCAACATCCCCATTTGATCATGCATATGTGTTGTCTACCACCTTCTCATATTGATAATATTCATTTTTCATAACCATCTTATGTGTATGGTTATTATGATGAGTTTAATGTCTATAAATGTTATTTGTGGCATAATTATTTTTTTATAATTATAAAGTATTATCTACCTTCATATCTCCAAGTCCATTAGAAAATGATAATATAATTATTGCGTATGAGTGGACCTCCACCTACAAAAAGTGATGTAACTCATTTTA
The DNA here is from genome assembly GCA_963277665.1 of Viscum album. Lineage (NCBI taxonomy): Eukaryota > Viridiplantae > Streptophyta > Magnoliopsida > Santalales > Viscaceae > Viscum > Viscum album. The sequence goes on from OY728139.1 coordinate 799,267,815, forward strand.
CATTTATTATTTATATGGATAGAAATAAGGATATTTTTAGTGAATATATCAGGTGTAATAATAATTATTGAAATTTGAATAATTATTTACCTTTATTTCATTTCATCCATCAAAAATTGAAAACAATGTTCCCCTGTGTGTATGACGGACCATCTCCATGTGTGGTGTAATTCCTTATTCTATCTATAAATTGTATCGATGATTTTAAATATAATATATATATTTGAAATTTTTATCATGATTAAAAGATTTTAGATGATGGAACCATTATCAAAGTTTAATGACAGGATTATCCAAACCAAAATTCTGAAGAAAATTGAAATTGTTAACACCTAAAAACTATGATTTTAATAAGATAATATTAATAAATGGGTGTTTAAATGTTATAAGTGGGTAATATGTGTTGGGAAAAAATTCCACAAGGTAACATTGGAGCATTTTTGGGTTGAATGTGTTTGTTGACAAAGTAGCTTTCTAGGGTGAATTTTCAAGTTCCAGAGATGTTGTTGACAATCCATGTTGACAAAGAACCATGATAAAGGAATGGGTAATCTGATGGCGGTATAAAAGAATAGTTACAAGTTGGCGCCATTTTCCAGTGTTTACCAATTTTTGGGGTCCAAAATATGGAGTTTGTTGAGCTTCTAAAAATATGGATTTCCTTGAAGATCTCATCCAAATATGGAAAAGTTATGAGTTTTGTAATGATAGGATTCATGGATTGTATTTTGCGAAGTCCAGAAGAATATTGACGGTGATTCTTCGCGATTACGACGTGCTTCACGAACGGCAGAGTTAATGAGCATTGTGGTGGCGAAGGGCTTCGCAAGTGGAGTTTCGCGGTGAAGGTGTAAAGTAAATGACGGAACACATTGTGATTACGAATAGCTCCGCGATCATAACGTTTCCATGGTGGTTTGTGATTTTGAAAGAATTTTGGCAGGAAATTCAGAGCTTCGAAATTAAGATGACGTGGTATTGACTTCGTGCAGAAGGTTCGAGGGTCGGTGGAATCGCCTATAAATTGGTCTGAACCCCCTCGAGGGAAGTAGAGACAGTTTTCTAACAAAATATTTTTCTCTCGACTTGAAAAGTTTATTAACGAAGGTAGTGTGATTCGTGAATAAAGGAGATTCATGATGGCTAATTTATCTCTGCAAAAAAGGTGTGCTTCGTGTTGGCTCAGTGAGCTTTGTGAAGGAAGTCTCTCTGTGATGACTTGAGCTCCGCGGCAGCCTAAACATTGCAAAGGCTTGATCTTTTCGACAGTCTATGCTCCGTGAAAGCAGTGTGCTCCACAAGTTAGGAGCTCTACAAAGCTGTGTGTTTCACGAAACGGTAGGGACTTCGCGAAGGCTTGTTTGAGCTTCACGAAGTAGGGTGATTTGTGAAGGTTTTTTCAAAAGGAATTGCCCAGTGTTTTAGAGGTAAAGTGGTATTCATCTGTGGATGAAAGTTGAAATTCAATAGAGCCTTTACCTACTATGGAGGATTCATTCATTAGTGGTAATGAAGAGACCTACATGTCTATAAACTATGAGTGGATATTCTGAAGAAGCAGTGAGCTCACTTTAGTGGAGGGAGCAGTGAAATCTCAAATTTTAAGTGGCTGTTTACAAGGAGGGACAGTGAGTCCGCTTCGAACTTATTAACAGCAGTGCTCTTATAGTGGAATTGGTATATCGGCACACCCCTGGTGTATGATCCTTGGACGTAGTCCAGTGAGGGTGAAGCAAGTAAAAATCGATGTGTCATGTGCTTTCTTTAAGGTTTATTCATACTATTCAATGGGAAGGAGAGAGAAGAGGGTTTTTTAAAAGCAAAATAAGATAAAAAGGGGAAGTTGTTTTAATCTGTCATACCCTGATTCAACCTCCCCCCCCCCCAACCTCAGGTAATCTAGCCTATTGTACCTAAAAATATGTGATATTATAAGTATTTAAATGATTATTTTATATAATTATAATAAATTTAAAATTATTTTTTTATGATTTTAGATAAAAAAAGTAAAATTCTAACTTATGGTAATATATTTTATTTTCACTTTTATTTATTTGGGACACATGCTATATTGACCACTTGTCTCTTTTATATGGAGTATATACTTCTCATGAATATATTTTATGATGATTCCCTTTAAAATAATGGGTATAAACATATCCATTTATGTTTATTTATTTCGTTATATTATTATTATAAAGTTATTAAATTGGTAAGAGATTTATGATATAATATCATTTTTTTATCTGGATAATTTATTATTAAGTTTCTGATTATGAAATTATATAACAAATATCTGAAAAATACCATGAATTTTTACATCCTTTTGCTATTTCATGAGATCACATGTTCTCCATTAGTTTTACTCTCTTTATTAACTCAAGATTCATAAATAACTTTTTTATGGAAAAACAATTTTATTACTCTCTTAAATAAAAAATGCTTTTCTTTTATATCTATATTTTCTAAAACTATTTTCATAACGTTTTTCAGATTCTTCAATGGATTTTTATATCCATCCTACCCATGTTTTAAGTTTTTACAAAAAAAAAAATTTAAAAATCTTCTTTTCATTTTCTGAATGAGTTACTTTTGAATTTTTATGGAATATGTGAAAGGGATATTTATTTTTATATAAATTTCAGGGAAAAAAAGTTTCCACCATCATAACCACTTAAATATTTAAATATTTCTTGATAATTTTATATAGTAATTTTCAAATATAATGTTATCCATAATATTTTTGAAAATTGTATATTTTAAATAAGTGCTTTCAAAATGAAAATTGAATTGTCCTTAAGAAAGATTCCAAGTAATCTTTTAAAGGAATTTTTATTTTTGCTAACAACCTTTGATGTTACTTAAGATATACTGGAGATATGATTGAAGGATACCATACTAATTATTTTTCTAGATAGTTTATGATTATGATGATGATATTTTTATGAAACCAATTTATTTTTCATGGGTTATTCTATGATGAATTGTTATAATGTTCATGAAAGAAATTTCTTATCAAAAGGTTATAATATATGATGAAATTTTTATATATTGTGGAAGATGTTTGAATTAATTGTGATTATGTGATTGGTGTGCCTCCAAAAAATGTATCCCTCCAACGCATTGGGTAAATACATATATCTAATTAGAAAATAAGGACCTGAATGGGGAGTGAACCCAATACATTAATGGAATTGTCCACTATGATATTCTGACGAGCGAACCTTGACTAAGGATATGATGGAATGTGGAATGTACCCAATCAACTATGATAATATTTGAATTGATCTTTGACTAAGGAAATGATTATCTATGATTATGTGTATTCTATAAAGATATGTATTATGCTAATGTTATTATACTATAGATCATGATTTTTTATTACATTATGATTCATGTCTTATAATATTTTATGATTTATGAAATGATCAAGATTGTGATATATGATATGTTGGTTATGTGTTTAAAATATTAAGATAATTTTCTCATGTCGTTTTTCCCATGTTATTCTTAAGTGGTCATTTATATCTCCCTTTTTTCCTTACTGGTCATCAAATATCAACCTTTATTATGTTTCCATTCCCTAAGTTATGAATAAATGTTTTAAGAAAGATATTCCCATGAATGGTATTGGTGTTGAGAAAATTATAAGGAGATGATTAAGATTATCTTTTTTATGTAACCAAGTTTCCATGGCACAAAACCAATATGATTATATCAAAGAATGTAATGTTATTTATTGAATATTCAATTAATAATAGATAATATTTATTTATGACTAGTAAGGGTCTCTATAGTGGGTATCAAAGTAGGTTTAAGGTACCTTTAGAAACTGGGATGAGAGAAATTTAGTGAGAACCCTCAAGATAATCATATTTATTTGATAAATTCCAAAATTATGGTAAACAAATGAGTGTGGTTTCCCAAAAAAACATCCCTATATAGATATTATAAATTTATTTGGTTTTGGAACATACGTATCTTGGTGTAATATCCACTAAAATAGTAGGAGAGTATTTCTCAACCATCATTCTTATGAATGATGAGTGTGCCTCTACTACGAAACAAATTTGACCCACTTGGGATATTCTTCGGTCAAATAAAATTTTCTTTATGGTATAGATGATGAACATGAATAACCTAGGTTAAACCTAAGTTATCATAGATTAAAAATTATTTTTTATTATTTATACATCCTAAAAATGATTTTTCATGATTATTTAATTTACCACTGTGATTGTTATTGTTCAAACTTCAATTTTTTTTAGTAAATGGATGGAACCCTAAGGAACCATGTTAATGTTTAATGTCACAAAAAATATAATTATTTTCCTCCTAAGAAACGAAATATTATTGGATATATAATGAAAAATATTATTATTTTTCTTACAAAAAATTATAAATCTACGAATCATGTTGTGATTCTAAATTAACAAAGGAGGGAAACACATTCTATTGAGTCCTTCAAGAGGAATCATCCACATTCTTATAGTGGTTCTAATAATAATCTAGTTTTTAATCAATTGATAAATTACACAAAAAAATATATATTCCACTTTCCTTCTGGTGTTCAAAACATGAATATTTTATTTAGATATTTATCTTTTAGAAGAAGAAGCAGCTCAATAGTGGACTCCTTTCAAAAAAAATAAAGTAACATGATGAAATTGACTCCATTTAGTGGAATGAATTTAGGAGCTTCTTTTTCAAAAAAAAGTATCTTCGTCATATTCTTAATTTGAAAATGGAGAAGGAATCCCTTTAACTATAATTATATCGTATATAGTATTACCTATGAGAATAATTTTACAACACTTGTGATGTATGCTTCTATAATTATCATCCCACCTAAACTTAAAGTGGATAAATTATTCAATGCCTTAACACCAAGTATCTATGGGGTGTTATCCATAAGTGACTTTAGTAGATATAAATAAATCATTTGATGTAAAATCTGGATGAAAATGGAGATTTAAGTTACCCATCAATCTCAACCGTTCGATAAGAAGTGAAAGATGAAATTTAAAGTAAATGCTAATAATAAAAATCATGGAGAGAAAAAGATGACCTTTCCTATATGATTTATGTTTGGAAGGAAAAGTGAAGGAAATTTTATTACAGGGAGAAGTAAAGGTTTTAACTAAGAAAAGGAATATCATTGGAAAATTGAAATTTGAAGTTACAGAAAGAATAATTTAGCTAATGATTGCGAAAAATAACCATATAAATAACCACAAACACTCAAGTGTTTCAAATGTAAGGAGTCTGGGAATTATTCTTTCCAGTGCTCACATCTAAAGGTTAATGATGAAGATCAACACCAAAAACCTCTTAAGCCCATAGAAAAATGGAAATCTCATCTGATCACTATTTCCCATGTGGGGTGGGATAATGAAGTGGGGAAAGGTACACATAACATCCACTCTAGAAATGAAAATGTCTTATCTGATTCTATATATGCCCACCCTTTTATGTGTAAATAATTTTATAATGGTTTCACAACACCACCTCGATGATAATATTTTAAATTAGTAGTAATACTTATAATTTCATGATGATCGAATCTCAATGTATGATTGTTCTCCTATTGATGTTTGTTGGAACATGATTCCTACAGATCTCATTATTCACCATATATTTGAATTACATGTTATATTAAGAATGGATTATATTTCTTTACCAATATCCCATATTTATTTTTGTGGAAAGGATTTAAAATTTAATACTATGAACCAATATATGATAGTCTATTAGTATAACAAAAAATATGAACTTTTGATGGAAATTTTATCCATAGTATGGGTCTTTATTCCCAATTCAATAGGGGATTTTATATATTAGCTTGACTACTGTGTCATCATATTTATAGATGAAATTCCTATGTATTATAAAAGAAATTATGAGAATGAAAATCACTTGAAAAGATTATTCACGACCTTGATAAATGGTAAGTATGAAAATTTAACAAAGTTTTAATTTTGGATATAAATTGTGTCATTTTTTGGTCATATAATCTCACGTGTGGGTATATCAATGGATCCATGAAATATGAATGTTATTGAACATTGGAAAACACTCACCGCTATAATTTAGATCTATGGTTTTCTTAGTTTGAATGTATTTTATTGATTCTTAATTAAAACAATCTATGGATTTTTAATCTACTCACTAAGTTAACTCAAAAGGGAGGAAAGTTCCTTTGGACAGATGAATGTGGGGAAATTTTCAAGGAACTAAAGAGAGGTTTAGTTAGTGCCCTTTTGGTTTCACATACCCATAGTTAAGAAGAGTTTTTTATCTTTATAGATTAATAAAATAATTGATTAGGGTTTTTCCTCGTATGGAATGATAGTTTATAGCTTATTCCCTAAAAAATTGAATGTTCATTATTAAGGTTACCAAAACCATAATTTGGAGTTAGTTTCAGAACATTTTTCATTAATAATATAGATGAATTATCTTTAAGGTTAAAGGTGTTACATATATACTCATCATAAAACATTCAAGTATACATTAACTAAGAAATGTTTTAAAATTAACCAAAGAATATGGTTATAGTTGATCAAATATTATGACTAATCAATACACTACAACCCTAAGAAAACAAAAAGGGTGGATGATGCTTTTAGTGGAAAGGGTCAAGATAGATTAACTATGATGAGGATTAAAAAACAAACAATATTTTAATAATTTAAAAGGATGTACTTTTAAATCATGAAGAAGAAGATATATCTTATCATTCTTAAATGAGTGTTCAACCATCTATAAAAAATATTAAAGAGGTGAAAAAGGAATATGTAGAGTTAAAAATTAATGTAAAAAATGTTCATTTTTTAACATTAATTAGGATGGAATGATAACATTTAGAAACCATGTATGTGTCCCATCCATACCTAATTTGCAGAAGGAGCTATTAGAAAAAGCTTTAAGTTCATCATTCTTTATTCATCATGGATGTATGAAGATGTATAAAGATCTGAAAGTGTATTAATGGTTGTACAAAATGTACAAAAATATTTCATAGTATGTATATTGGTACGTGGTATGTAGTAATGTTAAGGTTGAGAGAAAATTTTATAAGGGGATGTTACAATAATTACCCATTAAAGAATGGAAATAGAAAAAAATCACCATTTATTTTGTCATCAAACTCCCCAAAACATATAAAATCCATAATACTATTTGGTTTTTAGTTGATTTATTTATGACCATAGTGCAGATAATTTATATTAAATAATATTTCTCTCTCTATAATCTTTCAATAATATACATTAATGAATTAGTAAGGTTTCATGTAGTACCATATTATATTGCATCTGACCAACATCTGAGGTTTAACTCGATGTTCTGATGAACTCTTCATCAAAATCTAGTTTCAGAGTTGTGATTCATTATTTATTATCAAAATCAGATATATTTTCAATGTAAAAGAAACATTCAAACCCTAGAGGATGTGTAGAGGTATTATTCTAAGAATTTTAAAGGTGGTTGGGATGAACACCTTCCTCTGGTTTAGTTTTCTAACTACAGTAACTTCCAATCAATCATTTATATGGAACCTTATGAAGCCTTCCATGTGAATATTTGTATAACTAAAATGTGTTGGGATACATATGGAGAAGTAAATCTATTGAGATCTTAGATTTTTGAGGAAGTGGTAGAAAAGTTTATAGTCATTCCTCAACATATCAAGGCCACTCAGAGTCGACAGAAAAGTTATTCTAACAATCAATGGTGAAATATGAAATTCAAAGTTAGTGGGAAGGTATTATAGTGAATATATCCATGTAAAAAATTATCAGATTCATAATGAATATAACATTTTTACCTAGGTATATTATCCAATTTAAAATTCATGATTGAGTAGGGATGACAGCATATCACTTCGTGTTTCAATCAAACTACTCACAAGTTCATGATGTGTTCCATGTATCTCTATGAGGGAATTGAACAGCTAATTCTTAACATGTATTTAAATCATTACTATTATAACTATATCATGATCATTAATATGAAGAAAAACAAGAATAAATCAGGGATCGTGGAGATAAAGACCCATGGAAAAACACAACACACCTGTTTAATGTTCTATAGAGGAATCAGAAATTTTGACATGTCACATTAGAACCTAAGTATGTGTTGAAATAGAGATATTAGCATTTTTTTATTGAAGTCATGGGATTTTGATGAATAAATACATTTTAAGTTCCGTATAATCTAACACACTAATATTTTATAATATATTTCTCTCAAATTAATTTTAATTTCATTGATAGCTTGTGATATATTAAAACCTGACTCCAAATAAATCACAATAATATATACTATTAGAACCCTGAAAGTAAATGGGATATATAGAAAGGAATAACCAAAAATGAAATATTATGTATAAATGTTTTAGAGAAATAAAATATATTGATAAATATATACATAATGTTTTATAAAGTCTTTATATGCGTCAAGAATACATTTTTCCTTAAAAATGGTTTTTATTGCTTTTATGAGAAAATAACAAAACTATTTTTTATAAATTTAGAATATTTAAATGATATTTTTAATTTAATTTTTGAAATAATTATGTAAAAATTATATTAGAGTTATTTTTTTTCAATTTTATGAAAATTTTTATTTTTCGATGAATACTGAAAAGTACTTATTTTTATTGAAATCTATATTTTCATTTAATAATTTACAAATTTTCATTTATTTTTCAAATTGTTTTAAAAGTAACATTATTTAATTTATATTATTAATAATACAATTTTGAAATTTAAATTGATTTTATAATGGATATTGGTCAAAAATAACTTTAATAGTTAAGAAAAAATTTCTTCAAAAAAATTTTTCATCGCATTTTATGAGATTAATTTAAAACTAAATCCTACCACTTATGTCAATTTAATTTTATATAAAAATTACATACTTGGTGTAAAAATAAATAATATTTTTTTAAAATTTCACCTTCATTGTTTATCATAATGAACAGTAAAAACAATTACAATCAGTAACCACGGTTAAAGAAAAAATGGCTTTACAAGGGGGTTAAACCAATAAATAAGGTTAATTTTTCTAATAAAATTATCTAAATCTGTTTAAATATCCATATTTTAACCTCATCCTTTCCCACCCCTAAATATTTGTCCATTTGGAATCAATTTTTTTGGTTATAAAATTATTAACTGTTAATCATTTAATAAATTCCATGTGTATCCTCTCTGCAACTTATAAAAGGACACTGCTCCTTTCGCTTCTTTAAAAAACTATGAGCCAACTAGCTTGACCAAACCCCACCAAATTCTCAAATAAAATTTAAAATAAAAAATTAATAGTTTTTTTCTTAAAAAAATAACATTTCAAGGTTGTTTAAGAAATTATCTAAATGAGGCCTACCGAAAAAGAGGGGATCATCAAACCTGACCGCTTTGAATTATTTTATTCCTCTATATCCTATAATTTTGTGGTACTAATAACAAAATTATACCTTTGGTATACTCAATATACTTAATTTTTCTTATTATTATGTAACCACCATTATTATCCCTCTTTTCCCTGAAATTGGAATGGAATGTGTTGATCATTCATATGTGTGGACTAAAACCCTCACATACCAGTATAATTCGTTTTCTATCACCATCTCTGATGGATAGGTATTATGATGTGTTTAATGTATTTGAATCATATTTATAACTTAATATGTCTTATTTTATTATAATAATATATCTACCTTCTTACCTTATAATATCTTGGAAAATGATAATGTCACCAGTGCATATGTGTGGACTACCACCTCCACCAAGCGATGTGATCCTTTTTTCATTTCCAATTAAAATAGTTAGTAATAAGGATAGATTTAATGAAACTTTAAGATATTTATGATATAAAAATAATTTTTTAAATGTGTTTTATTATTTACCTTTCTTTCATTCCATCTATCAAAAAGTTAAAACAATGTTCGTCCATACATACCAACTACCATCTCTATGAATTGTGTAATTCATTTTTCTTTAACTGCCTTTTATTTATTTATATAAAAATATTAATAATAAATATTTATGATGTTTATACAATTATTAAAAAAAATCATTTTGTAACCATGATAAAATTACAGTTATCGAAACTACAAGACCGAAATTCTCATGAAAAATGATATAGTTAACACCTGGAAATAACAATTTTAAAAGTGAGTTATTAATAAAATGGTGTTGAAGTGTTATAAGTGGATAATATATGATATTATAAGTGGTTAAATTATTATTTTATAGAATTATTATGAATTTAAATTTATTATGCATGAGGTTATAGAACTTTAAAATCCATTCAAACCTGAGTCAGTGGATTTTCATCTTATTTTTATTTTCATGAGACACATGCATTATTCATCATTTTTTATTTTTAATGGAGTTTGTACTTAATATGAATTTATTTATTTATACATATCCGGAAAATTATGAGTATTTAAAAGCCCATCAAATTTATCTCTTCCATGAGGTTTTGATACAAAATTTTCCAATATGGTAAGGTATTTATGTTACATTTTCATTATTTGTCAGGATTTTTTATGATTAAGTTTCCTATGATGAAATTTTATAAACTATATATTAATAATACCATTAATTTTATAATAATTTTTTGATTTCATGAGATTACATATTTTCCTTTCATTATCCGCTCTTTATAAACTCAAGAGAGGGAAAGAATTGTTTTATGGAAAACCAACTTTATTTCTCTCTTCGGTCAAAAATTATTTTTCTTATACAACCATGTTTTCTAAAAAAAATCCATAACATTTTTATTATTACACTATGATTTTTAAAATACATTTTCACCCATTTTTAACTATTAAAAGACGTTTTAAAAATGAATCTTCTATTCATTTTCTGGAAGTTATTTTTTTTTAATAAAAATGTGAAAGATTTATTTAGTTTAATATACACAAGATGAACTAAATTTCCTATTATGGTGACTATTAAAAGCTTTGAATATTACTTTATAGATTCTATGGTTATTTTCATAGAAAAGTATTTGTATAAAATTTTTGAAATTTTTTATTTTAAGTATTTTATTCCATAATGAAAGGGATATTATCCTTAATAAATATTCTAATTGATATTTTAAAATAATTTTCATTCATGATTAAACCCTTTTATGTTACTTATGATTTAATGGGGATATGATCCAAGGATACACACAAAATTTTTTCACTAGATGGTTTATGATTATGATGGTGAGATGCTTATTAATCCCATTTATTTTCAATAGGTTATGCTATGATGAAATGTTAAAAAATTTAGGAAAATCGTTTCTTTTCCAAGGGTTATGATATTTTGTTAATGTTTGATATTCATTTACCAGACAAATAATGGAATATTATATTGTGATGGGTGGTTCTAGAATTATAAATCATACTAATATATTGGGTAAATATTGATATCTCATGAGATAACAAAGACTGAAATATTGAGTGAACACATTTTAGTAATGTACTTTGTTCACTATGATAGTATTGGGAGTAAACCTTGAAAAAGGGTATGTTGGAATGGTGAGTGAACAAAATCCACTAGATATTCTTTGATGTGAGCCTTAATTAAGTAAATTTATTTATATGATTATGTATATAAGAAAAAACTTCTGTCTTATTCCAATATTATTCTCTCATGACTCATGTTCTTTGGTTCCTTTATGATTCATATATTATAAACTATTAAGGTTAAATATTTGAGTCAAGATGAAGTTTTATGATATGTTATATATGGTCTTAAAATGTTATGATGTTGTTCTCATACCCTTATGATCATGTTATTCATGATTAATCAATGATATTTCCTTTTTAACCATATCGAGCATCTAATCTCACCCTTTCTAATATTTCCATTCCCAAGGTTATAAATAAATTTTTTAAGTATGATATGTCTAAGGGGAGTTCTAGTTATGAAGAAGATAGTGGGATAAGAGGTAGAATTCTTTTTTATATGACCATATTTCAAAATTAACCAAACCTACCAGATTCTAGCATATATTGTAATTTCAAGTACTGAATATTCATCTAATAAAACGTAATATTTATATTTGAAAAGTTAGGGTCACAATACCATTGCCTAAATGTTTTTGAAATAGTTCTTGTTAAACTATTTCATGAACTTAGTGAAGGTAGTGTACTTCTCATCAATTGGATCAAGAAAATCATTGAAGATTTAGAAAATCCTTAGGTTATATGAATCACATATGAAAGTTTAGTGAATTTTATCTCATTAATGAAATAGTATGGAAAAGAAAACTACCAAAAATAGATACTCTCAACTTTTGTACTTGAAAGAGGGATGAGGGGTGCTCGAGAGATCTCGGTAGATTCTCGGCAAAACCAAGGGTTTTCCTTGCACAGATTATTGAAATTGCTCTGATTTCTCAAGTACTTCATGGCGTATTTTGGTCATAAATGGGAAACCAATTTCGAGGATCAAGTTACCAATGTTCATAATATAGAAACCCTTCCAGTGGAAAGACCTAGAGGGATCTCATTTCTTCAATCACTCAAAGGTATTGAGATGTATAAATCCACTGTGACAAAAGCGACTCTATGCCTGAAACTCGATGATGATCATTTTGTAGTTGATGTCAACCCTGAGGATCTTTAGCAATGTTCTCTATTATTTATGTTTTCAATTATTATTTTTATTTCATATATCAATGGAGACAAACCTTGGATTAAATCTGATCTAAAATCCAAGATTATGCATGTTTGGGGTTTTGTTGATTGAAAGCTTGTGCCAATAGTTAAGGGATACTTTCATATGCTGTTATGATCCATGGAGGAATCCGATCGTTTCTGGAAACATAGGAATATTTTGCTAAATCCTTGGGTCCTTGTAATCTATCAATGATGTTTTCCTTTCAACCCTAAGAATTCTAGGAACACCATGTCACAGATATGGATAAGGCTTCACAGACTAGGCTAGTTCTTCTGGAACCCCATGATCCTGAACAACCTTGCATCCGAAATAGGTACCCCTATCAAAATTTATCAAATAACTATTAATTAAAATATTGGTATTTATACTAGGGTGATTCTAAAAGATGATATTGCTGATAAGCATTTGGAGGTTATAGTTTTCAATGAAAACAATTATAAAACTGAATTTCGGATTGAATTCGATCAGATTCCACCATATTGTTAATTCTGAAAAATTGTTGGACATTCTTTGCTAAAATGCATATTTGTGAAAATCCAATTTATCTAGAAAAGAGATAATGGATGGATTAAAATGATAAGAAAAAACAAGGATAGAGGTTTTTCCACTGAAAACCTTGAGCCTTCCAGAAAGAAAAGTGAAGTTTGGATTTAGAAATCAACCTATTTGGGGGAAGGCTCAGGTACCACCTAGGATGAACATGTGGAAGAAGAAGAACTCACAAAAATCGATCATGGAATCCAAGAGGATATTGAAAATATGGTTATGGATACATACAAACAACCCCAGGCTAACAAATCTTTAGATGATACAAATTTCCTTACCCCGGTTGAAGTTGAGAAGTCCTAGAAGGACACTACAAGTGGTCTCTTAGTGACAGTGATGGATTTCATTCAGGAATCCTCCCATCAGCCCCAACTACATCCACTTGCAACTCCAATAAATTCGTTTTATAATATCAATGGATATGTTACAAATAGGATTGATAAGGCTGAAGCAACTGAATTGGCTCACAAATTCGGAGCTGGGCAGATTTATATGAAAACTTCAACTTGAGGAAACCTTGATTGGAATGTAGGTTTGATAACACAAACTGATTTAAATTTTCTTACTATGAATCTTATGTCCATATGCACACATGCTGCACAATTTCCTTGCACTGTCAATGGTAACCCCCCCCCCAAATGGTATTAACATACCCATTGTGTCAAAAATTTCAGTAGGCACATAGCCCCCAATATTGGCTACTATTATTCAAGTTGTGAATTTCCCTACAAAATAAAAGTATGATCACTTTACCACCCCCATGAATCATATCCCACCTTAAATATATATAAATATTGAAAATTCATGTGCTTCTAACAATTTTTTTTTTCTACTATGAGTAAATAGGACATGAAGACGAGTTCCATCTCTTCTCAAATGCTTAAGAGATCAAAGAGGAAGAAGGGGTCGGGCACGTAAAAAAAGAAAAGGGGGGATATTTCTCCAAATCTAGGTTTTTATGGATATTTTATTTTGAATTTTTATGGTATCACGAACTCTGACAAAATTATTATTCTGAGAAGGCTTCTTTTGACTCATAGACCCAAAAATATTTTCAATTGTTAAACCAAAAGTTAATTTCTCTCTAAACTTTCATCATCCCTATACTTATGGATGTAACATTATAGGTGTAGAGACCCTAAGCTTATCGTACATGGACATTACATTACTTTTGTGGAATACTTAGTACATAACAAAAACACACACACAAGGATCGTAATAGTTTAGTGTCTTTGGAAACTCGGAACGTAATCTTCTAATCGTGGTAAAAGATCTTCAATATCTCCCATAAAGATCTTCCCTTTTTTTTACCTAAAAACCTTTCTTTATATCCTGGGGAAAAGAAAACATAAAAGGGTGAGCTCAAATGCTCAGTAAGGGTAAACAAAAGAAATATCAATCACATCATATACATAAGAACATAGCTTTTGGAAATCTTAACCTGCAAAAGAGCTCATAATATCATAACATGGGATAAATCATAGAAGTGAAAATGAGATCCCCATAATCATAACATAAAACTTGAAACTTTGTGGCATGCACACATAATCATGGAAAATCATTTCTTGTTAGTCAAGACTCATTTCCAAGACTATCTTAGTGGACAAAGTCCCTTTTCTGAATCGAGTAACCCTCGTTTCAGTCCTGTTTCACTGAACCGGTATAACCTACCGTTCCAGCCCTGTCTATCTCATGAGATATAAAATCTTTACCCAATGCATTGGAGGGAGATATAGGTCCCACCCATCTTATAATGAATCCTTTCTTATGTGTGCCACATAATCATAAACCATACATCATAGCGTAACCCATGTAATAAAAATGGGATTCTTAAACAACATGACATCATAAAACAATTCATATAAGATAAAGGAATTCATAAAAATATTTCCATCACAACATAATCAAATCCATGTAATAATAGGGATAAAAACAGAAACCTTTTATTATATTAGATGGAAAATAATTTTGATAAAATACTTGAAATGAATTCTTGAGGAAAATATCCTTTCTTCTTCAAAATCAATTTCTTTTCACAAAACATCATGCAATTTTAAAAGAAAGAGATTTTATTGAAAATAGTCACGAAATATTTTGGAGGAAGCTTCATGAAAATAAGGCTTTATAAAACCGTAAAAATACGTTCGTGCCGTATAAGTTAAAAAAAACATTCTTCTCGTACCTTTGTCGGAAAAGTCAAAAAGTACCTTGTACGAAAACGACAAAAGATTCCTTTCATATCTTTTACAAAAAAACTCACCAAAGGGTAAAATTGGATATAAACTATTGTAGAAGGATATAAATATTACATATTGAGGAAACATGGATGTGGATGATAAAATACACCCCAGTAATTACCAAAGTAAAAACAATCTCGGATAAAAGTGAGATTGTGATATTTCCCTTACCTTAGGTCCGATTAAATTTGTTCGTGTCCGAAGCTCCTGTATAATGGTTTAAATAATTTTATTGACTTATTCCAGAATCATACATATTGATATGAGATCATATATGGTCATATTATTAGCTTCTTGTTAGTAATATTTCATTGTTACTTGTTACTCGGGTCTTTATAACTTTTTGTTCTTATGCGTGTTTTGTAGAATAAATCCTTATTATTATCTTTAGGTTATAGATAATTCATTTCCAGAATGGTATTAGTGTAGTATATTCCATATTCATTCATTCAATTCATTTATATAATCATTATGAAATGAAGATCATGTAGAACGAGTCGCATCACATCGTGGAGACGGTATTCCGTACGTACGCACGAGTGATGATATCGTTCCTATGATCGTGGAATTGTATTGGAGTATATATATATTATTTCAGTATCACTATTACTTCATAATAATCATATATAGTTACTCATTACACCATTATACCCATCCTTGTAAGGTGATGGTGGAAAATAGATTACACCACGGCGTGGAGACGGTATTCCGTACGTACGCACGCGCGGTGATTTCATTTTTCCGTAGGATGGATAGAAGGTGAATTAGGGTTGTTTCATATTTATAATAACATATCAGTATGTATGTAATACTGATGTTATTACTTTATCATGAAACAACTAAAGAAGAAGAAGTTGAAGAAGAAAGAAATTGAAAAGATCGGTAATGGATATTACCTCTTCTTTGGAACGCCTCTTTGAATCCTCCACTTAAGGAACTAAGATTGGTCTTTGGAGAAGACCATGACCTCTAGGATTATTCTAGGGAAGTGGAGAGGAGAAAACGGCAGGGGTTGGCCGAGCTTGAGTTCTCAAATTGGTGTGAGGAGGAGGGGGAGGAGGTGTCCTTTTATAAGGGAGGAGAGGGGCACCTTAGGAATACATCAAAATATTATTTTATTTTAAAGTCAAAATCGGTTTATAATGGTTCCAAAGGGTCTTATTTCGAAGATAAAGTGGGGATGGGTCGAAATCCTATCAACCAATAGGATTTAGACAAGTTTAGGTTATTATTTTAACCTTATCAATTAGATTTAACTCTAAGTTAAATAATTTAACTTTTACCGTGTCTTTTTGTTTTCTTTCACTATATGGTTAATACACTTACTATAACATGCCAAACGAACCCCAAATTGTTTATTATTAAAATATATATCCTTATCTAAGTCATTTGGCCGAACCTTAGATTTTTAGGAATAAAATAACAATTAATAATATAATATGTTATTTAAAAACTATTTTGTGTCAATTTTGACACTATTTGATATATGATTTTTGTGAAAGTCATAACAGAATTATATGTTCTAACCAAGTTGATTAAATCAACACTAATATATCATAGTGACCTAGAAAATTAGTGGAATTCATAAAAAGTCTAAATTATATTTATTTTGGTGTTTATAACATCAATTATGTCAATATTTCATTAATAAGATAATTACCGCATCATCATTGTGTCATAAATAAATTAAATTATTTGATGTCTAAAAATTACAAATAAAATACCATCATGTAGTAAAGATTTTTATCTTTCTAATGAATATTTAAAATCGAATTTATCTTATGTATAACCCCATATTAAAAATGATTTACTTATTAAACTTTGATTTTAACTATTTTAACCCTTCTTTAAATAAATTAATAATAAATGTCCTAATCTAATCCAAGTGGGCCTAAATGGTCATATTTTATTCCTAAGTTTGTTTTTTGTCGAATTACACTTGTCCAATAGAATTAGGACATGTGTTAGGGTAATATTAATATCATATTTACCCTTAGTTACCCTATTTACTATTAACCGCGGTAAAAAAAAGTAAAAAGTTACTATTCACCAAAAATTATTTTCGTCTCATTGAACCACATTTTACTTACTGACATCAACCGTGTCTCTCGGATTTTTGAAATTCCATTCACAGAAGCGGTAAAATTAAGTTTTATGAAAAATTCAGTTTTTTTAACTACCACTTAGTAGTTTCACTATTCATCAAAAATTGATGTTTTTCAGAACAGTGCCAAAATTTCATCCCAAGCTATATTTCATATTCAGAATTAAAAAATGAAGTCTATTTTACCAAATTCATTACATAAAAGTTGCATTAATTTTATAATTAAATCCCGCTGTTAAAACAAATAGCATGTTTTTAAGAAACAATATCTATCAAAAGATTGACACTTGTTTATGTCTAGTTTAAATGTGAAATTACATCCAATGACCAACATTGTATTAAATTGTAAAAATATATTCTAAATATACTTTAAAACCACTCAAATTAATGATTTATCACTATTAATTATTTCGATTAAAAAAGTTGTTTTTAATTATAATTTAGTAATTTTAACTATTCATCAGAATATGAAAGTTATCCGAAAAGTACCAAAATTTCACCTTAGGCTAAATTCGATACTCCGAATCCAAAAATGAAGTCCATTTTAAAATTTCTAAAATTTAAAAAGTGGTTATTACTATTCATAACGGCTAGTTTTAATAATATTTTAATAGCATATCATTGTTTCGTGAAACTCAGTATTACGTACCACACACGCTATCGAGGAAGGTTGCGATTGCGTGTAATGCAAGACAAGTCAAGGATGCGTGTTGTGCAAGCTCCTTTTGGTGTAGCGTACAACACAAGACATTAGTGAAATAAAAAAAATATTTTTCATAAAATCTCGGGCTGTTACATTCTACCACCCTTAAAATGAATTTCGCCCTCGAAATTCGTCGGGGTTATAAATGGTTTACTATTCGAAAGTTTCTTTAATAGAAACCCACATCGTAAAAAAGGAATACCAAAACTTGGCTTTAAAAACTAAAGTATGAAATGTAACGATTACCCAAATAAACTAATCACTGGGTTTCCACATAGGTGAAAATATGGATATGGAAGAGAAATCTAACCATCATGTTCTGATGGAGAGTGGTAGAGAACATGGCTATGGAAAAGCCAGTAATCACAAATCCATAAATTTGTGACGATCTAAGGTACCATCTGATTCATCAGGTATAAGAGAACTAGGACAACATTTTTGGTTTTCAAGATCATTTCCCTAAAGTTAAAGAATTTGAATTAGAATAAATACTTACTTTATTTTGGTACAATCTCACTGTTGTTCATGCCTTTAACAATTTCCACTTCATCTCTTAAATAAATGAAGTTGAATTTGTTATTCGTGAAGTGTTAGCAGATCATGTGATAGAATGACTGGTCATTCCATCTGTCTCAAAAGGTTAGCAAAATTTATATACATAAGTCGATCTATAGTGGGATTAATCATATATGGTTCCTAAAATGGGCTTATACTTCATATATCATACTGCTTAATATAATAACACTAGTTTCTACTAAACAGGGACTTCCTGTAGGTCAGTGGTAGGCGATAAAGGCCAGTCGCACTTCGGTTGTGAGTTCGATTCCTACAGCCTTGTCCGAAGCGATGGGCTGTCGCCCGTCCTGCAGGTTTTCCTTTTTCTAAAACTACGTTACTATAACATCCCATCAATAATATCGAAAATCTTCTATCCTTAACTTATGTCCAACATAATCCAGTCTAATATTTAGGCTTATACATAATACTGCAGTCCACTCTCATAATATAGTGACAACGATTACCAGAGATTTAATACTGTCGTTGATCCCCACATATCATAAGATATGTCTTGTTGGTCACATTCCAAACATTCAAAGTCCTTAATCGTGTATTCTCTTGAATACCTTAGTGAAAACATGAGTGCAGTTAAAAGTTAACACTTTCCACATACCAAAATCCTCAAAATTCTATATACTCAAACCATGATATCACTTAGTCCTTATATCAATCATGAGCTCATGAATACTATTAAACATTTCATTTTCTCGTCTTCATTATGCGCATATCATCTTATTTCCAAAAAATATCTCAATCACTTTGAATACCACATCAATAAATATTGCAATACTCAATGATACAACATTATTTTGGAATCCCATTACATAAACACTTAATCATTCCACCACATCGTTGTCATATTCAACATTTCCAATAGTGATCGCATGTGATTTCCCTTTGTCCTTTGCCTTCAGTGGTTGCTCATGTTGATCATCACTAACCCTTGGATTAGGGCAATTATTAGCATAATGCCCCATTTCCTTGCACCTGAATCATTGAAGTGTTGGCGGTGCGTTCTCTGCAGTGTTTGCTTTATTCACATCATTAGAAACCCTTTTTCCATTACTTCGACACTCAGCTGCTCGATGACCTTCTTTTCCACACTTAAAATATTTTCTAGTCCCTTTAAGACAATCTCCACCATGCTTCTTTCCACACTTTGTGCATAAGGAAACATTCATCTTCTTTTCACCATTATTCTGAGATTTCTCCTTGAACTCCATATTTCGTTTCTTGTCAAAACCATGAGATGGATATGTAACACCAACTTCCATTTCTACCTTGATAGCACAACGCACAATTTCTTCATAGCTACTGAAGTCTCTTATAGATAATGCCCTTTGAAGACTTGGTTTTAAGCCACTGAAAAATCGATCAACTTTACTTTCAGGTTGGATGATAATACCAGAAGCATACCTTGCAAGTCTTGTAAAATTTGCTTCATAGGTACCAACAGATTCATCGTCCCTTTGCTTCAGTTCAAGAAACTCTTTCTCCATCTTTGTTCGAAGAATACGAGGGAAGTACTTACTGAAAAACAAGTTCTTGAACTCGTCCCATTCCATGGACTCAATTTCATCTCTTGGCCTCGTATTCTTGATAAGATTCCACCATTGATCAGCTTCACCTTCCAAACGATATACTGCTAAGATGACTTTATCATGTTCAGAACATTGAAGAACTGAAAATATATTTTCAGTAGTACTGATCCATTGTTCAGCCACAAGTGGATCAGAAGACCCACTGAAAGAAGGTGGACGTTGCCTCATGAAGGACTCAATAGAATATTGATCCCTTCTCTGCTAATTTGGAAGTCCAGAATGATTCATAGCTTGTGTAAGTATAGCAATAAGATTTTGCACTCCATTTCCCATAACATTTGTTTGTTCAGGAGGGCAATCATTGCATTGTCCATTGCATTGATCAACACGGTTCCTTCGGGTTCCAGCCATCGTCTAAAACCCAAAAAGAATAGTGTGAGAGGCAAAAATCATGCTAGGGAAAACAACATAATAAAGGGGGAGTACCTTCAATATCCAACATCTTAGGTTTAATTCTATGATTGTTAGCATAATTCTATTACTATAACCTATGCGTATACTTATCCCTAGGGACATCCCTAGACATACCTTAGAAATATCTCTAGGGATCACACTAACGTTTTCGCATCCTAGTTTCCAAAGGTTGACTAAACCTTTCCTCTGATACCAACTGTAGAGACCCTAAGCTTATCGTACATGGACATTACATTACTTTTGCGGAATACTTAGTACATAACAAAAACACACACACAAGGATCGTAATAGTTTAGTGTCTTTGGAAACTCGGAACGTAATCTTCTAATCGTGGTGAAAGATCTTCAATATCTCCCATAAAGATCTTCCCTTTTTTTTACCTAAAAACCTTTCATTATATCCTGGGGAAAAGAAAACATAAAAGGGTGAGCTCAAATGCTCAGTAAGGGTAAACAAAAGAAATATCAATCACATCATATACATAAGAACATAGCTTTTGGAAATCTTAACCTGCAAAAGAGCTCATAATATCATAACATGGGATAAATCATAGAAGTGAAAATGAGATCCCCATAATCATAACATAAAACTTGATACTTTGTGGCATGCACACATAATCATGGAAAATCATTTCTTGTTAGTCAAGACTCATTTCCAAGACTATCTTAGTGGACAAAGTCCCTTTTCTGAATCGAGTAACCCTCGTTTCAGTCCTGTTTCACTGAACCGGTATAACCTACCGTTCCAGCCCTGTCTATCTCATGAGATATAAAATCTTTACCCAATGAATTGGAGGGAGATATAGGTCCCACCCATCTTATAATGAATCCTTTCTTATGTGTTCCACATAATCATAAACCATACATCATAGCGTAACCCATGTAATAAAAATGGGATTCTTAAACAACATGACATCATAAAACAATTCATATAAGATAAAGGAATTCATAAAAATATTTCCATCACAACATAATCAAATCCATGTAATAATAGGGATAAAAATAGAACCCTTTTATTATATTAGATGGAAAATAATTTTGATAAAATACTTGAAATGAATTCTTGAGGAAAATATCCTTTCTTCTTCAAAATCAATTTCTTTTCACAAAACATCATGCAATTTTAAAAGAAAGAGATTTTATTGAAAATAGTCACGAAATATTTTGGAGGAAGCTTCATGAAAATAAGGCTTTATAAAACCGTAAAAATCCGTTCGTGCCGTATAAGTTAAAAAAAAAATTCTTCTCGTACCTTTGTCAGAAAAGTCAAAAAGTACCTTGTACGAAAACGACAAAAGATTCCTTTCATATCTTTTACAAAAAAACTCACCAAAGGGAAAATTTGATATAAACTATTGTAGAAGGATATAAATATTACATATTGAGGAAACATGGATGTGGATGATAAAATACACCCCAGTAATTACCAAAGTAAAAACAATCTCGGATAAAAGTGAGATTGTGATATTTCCCTTACCTTAGGTCCGATTTGCTTTGTTCGTGTCCGAAGCTCCTGTATAATGGTTTAAATAATGTTATTGACTTATTCCAGAATCATACATATTGATATGAGATCATATATGGTCATATTATTAGCTTCTTTTTAGTAATATTTCATTGTTACTTGTTACTCGGGTCTTTATAACTTTTTGTTCTTATGCGTGTTTTGTCGAATAAATCCTTATTCTTATCTTTAGGTTATAGATAATTCATTTCCAGAATGGTATTAGTGTATTATATTCCATATTCATTCATTCAATTCATTTATATAATCATTATGAAATGAAGATCATGTAGAACGAGTCGCATCACATCGTGGAGACGGTATTCTGTACGTACGCACGAGTGATGATATCGTTCCTATGATCGTGGAATTGTATTGGAGTATATATATATTATTTCAGTATCAATATTACTTCATAAGAATCATATATAGTTACTCATTACACCATTATACCCATCCTTGTAAGGTGATGGTGGAAAATAGATTACACCACGGCGTGGAGACGGTATTCCGTACGTACGCACGTGCGGTGATTTCATTTTTCCGTAGGATGGATAGAAGGTGAATTAGGGTTGTTTCATATTTATAATAACATATCAGTATGTAAGTAATACTGATGTTATTACTTTATCATGAAACAACTAAAGAAGAAGAAGTTGAAGAAGAAATAAATTGAAAAGATCGGTAATGGATATTACCTCTTCTTTGGAACGCCTCTTTTAATCCTCCACTTAAGGAACTAAGATTGGTCTTTGGAGAAGACCAGGACCTCTAGGATTATTCTAGGGAAGTGGAGAGGAGAACATGGAAGGGGTTGGCCGAGCTTGAGTGCTCAAATTGGTGTGAGGAGGAGGGGGAGGAGGTGTCCTTTTATAAGGGAGGAGAGGGGCACCTTAGGAATACCTCAAAATATTATTTTATTTTAAAGTCAAAATCGGTTTATAATGGTTCCAAAGGGTCTTATTTCGAAGCTAAAGTGGGGATGGGTCGAATTCCTATCAACCAATAGGATTTATACAAGTTTAGGTTATTATTTTAACCTTATCAATTAGATTTAACTCTAAGTTAAATAATTTAACATTTACCGTGTCTTTTTGTTTTCTTTCACTATATAGTTAATACACTTACTATAACATGCCAAAAGAACCCCAAATTGTTTATTATTAAAATATATATCCTTATCTAAGTCATTTGGCCGAACCTTAGATTTTTAGGAATAAAATAACAATTAATAATATAATATTTTATTTAAAAACTATTTTGTGTCAATTTTGACACTATTTGATATATGATTTTTGTGAAAGTCATAACAGAATTATATGTTCGAACCAAGTTGATTAAATCAACAATAATATATCATAGTAACCTAGAAATTTAGTGGAATTCATAAAAAGTCTAAATTATATTTATTTTGGTGTTTATAACATCAATTATGTCAATATTTCATTAATAAGATAATTACTGCATCATCATTGTGTCATAAATAAATTAAATTATTTGATGTCTAAAAATTACAAATAAAATACCATCATGTAGTAAATCTTGTTAGCTTTCTAATTAATATTTACAATCGAATTTATCTTATGTATAACCCCATATTAAAAATGATTTACTTATTAAACTTTGATTTTAACTATTTTAACACTTCTTTAAATAAATTAATAATAAATGTCCTAATCTAATCCAAGTGGGCCTAAATGGTCATATTTTATTCCTAAGTTTGTTTTTGGTCGAATTACACTTGTCCAATAGAATTAGGACATGTGTTAGGGTAATATTAATATCATATTTACCCTTAGTTACCCTATTTACTATTAACCGCGGTAAAAAAAAGTAAAAAGTTACTATTCACCAAAAATTATTTTCATCTCATTGAACCACATTTTACTTACTGACATCAACCGTGTCTCTCGGATTTTTGAAATTCCATTCACAGAAGCGGTAAAATTAAGTTTTATGAAAAATTCAGTTTTTTTAACTACCACTTAGTAGTTTCACTATTCATCAAAAATTGATGTTTTTCAGAACAGTGCCAAAATTTCATCCCAAGCTATATTTCATATTCCGAATTCAAAAATGAAGTCTATTTTACCAAATTCATTACATAAAAGTTGCATTAATTTTATAATTAAATCCCTCTGTTAAAACAAATAGCGTGTTTTTAAGAAACAATATCTATCAAAAGATTGACAATTGTTTATGTCTAGTTTAAATGTGAAATTACATCCAATGACCAACATTGTATTAAATTGTAAAAATATATTCTAAATATACTTTAAAACCACTCAAATTAATGATTTATCACTATTAATTATTTCGATTAAAAAATTTGTTTTTAATATTAATTTAGTAATTTTAACTATTCATCAGAATATGAAAGTTATCTGAAAAGTACCAAAATTTCACCTTAGGCTAAATTCGATACTCCGAATCCAAAAATGAAGTCCATTTTAAAATTTATAAAATTTCAAAAGTGGTTATTACTATTCATAACGGCTAGTTTTAATAATATTTTAATAGCATATCATTGTTTCGTGAAACTCAGTATTACGTACCACACACGCTATCGAGGAAGGTTGCGATTGCGTGTAATGCAAGGCAAGTCAAGGATGCGTGTTGTGCAAGCTCCTTTTGGTGTAGCGTACAACACAAAACATTAGTGAAATAAAAAAGAATATTTTTCATAAAATCTCGGGCTGTTACATTCTACCCCCCTTAAAATGAATTTCGCCCTCGAAATTCGTCGGGGTTATAAATGGTTTACTATTCGAAAGTTTCTTTAATAGAAACCCACATCGTAAAAAAGGAATACCAAAACTTGGCTTTAAAAACTAAAGTATGAAATGTAACGATTACCCAAATAAACTAATCACTGGGTTTCCACATAGGTGAAAATATGGATATGGAAGAGAAATCTAACCATCATGTTCTGATGGAGAGTGGTAGAGAACATGGCTATGGAAAAGCCAGTAATCACAAATCCATAAATTTGTGACGATCTAAGGTACCATCTGATTCATCAGGTATAAGAGAACTAGGACAACATTTTTGGTTTTCAAGATCATTTCCCTAAATTTAAAGAATTTGAATTAGAATAAATACTTACTTTATTTTGGTACAATCTCACTGTTGTTCATGCCTTTAACAATTTCCACTTCATCTCTTAAATAAATGAAGTTGAATTTGTTATTCGTGAAGTGTTAGCAGATCATGTGATAGAATGACGGGTCATTCCATCTGTCTCAAAAGGTTAGCAAAATTTATATACATAAGTCGATCTATAGTGGGATTAATCATATATGGTTCCTAAAATGGGCTTATACTTCATATATCATACTGCTTAATATAATAACACTAGTTTCTACTAAACAGAGACTTCTTGTAGGTCAGTGGTAGGCGATAAAGGCCAGTCGCACTTCGGTTGTGGGTTCGATTCCTACAGCCTTGTCCGAAGCGATGGGTTGTCGCCCGTCCTGCAGGTTTTCCTTTTTCTAAAACTACGTTACTATAACATCCCATCACTAATATCGAAAATCTTCTATCCTTAACTTATGTCCAACATAATCCAGTCTAATCTTTAGGCTTATACATAATACTGCAGTCCACTCTCATAATATAGTGACAACGATTACCAGAGATTTAATACTGTCGTTGATCCCCACATATCATAAGATATGTCTTGTTGGTCACATTCCAAACATTCAAAGTCCTTAATCGTGTATTCTCTTGAATACCTTAGTGAAAACATGAGTGCAGTTAAAAGTTAACACTTTCCACATACCAAAATCCTCAAAATTCTATATACTCAAACCATGATATCACTTAGTCCTTATATCAATCATGAGCTCATGAATACTATTAAACATTTCATTTTCTCGTCTTCATTATGCGCATATCATCTTATTTCCAAAAAATATCTCAATCACTTTGAATACCACATCAATAAATATTGCAATACTCAATGATACAACATTATTTTGGAATCCCATTACATAAACACTTAATCATTCCACCACATCGTTGTCATATTCAACATTGCCAATAGTGATCGCATGTGATTTCCCTTTGTCCTTTGCCTTCAGTGGTTGCTCATGTTGATCATCACTAACCCTTGGATTAGGGAAATTATTAGCATAATGCCCCATTTCCTTGCACTTGAATCATTGAAGTGTTGGTGGTGCGTTCTCTGCAGTGTTTGCTTTATTCACATCATTAGAAACCCTTTTTCCATTACTTTGACACTCAGCTGCTCGATGACCTTCTTTTCCACACTTAAAACATTTTCTAGTCCCTTTAAGACAATCTCCACCATGCTTCTTTCCACACTTTGTGCATAAGGAAACATTCATCTTCTTTTCACCATTATTCTGAGATTTCTCCTTGAACTCCATCTTTCGTTTCTTGTCAAAACCATGAGATGGATATGTAACACCAACTTCCATTTCTACCTTGATAGCACAACGCACAATTTCTTCATAGCTACTGAAGTCTCTTATAGCTAATGCCCTTCGAAGACTTGGTTTTAAGCCACTGAAAAATTGATCAACTTTACTTTCAGGTTGGATGATAATACCAGAAGCATACCTTGCAAGTCTTGTAAAATTTGCTTCATAGGTACCAACAGATTCATCGTCCCTTTGCTTCAGTTCAAGAAACTCTTTCTCCATCTTTGTTCGAAGAATACGAGGGAAGTACTTAATGAAAAACAAGTTCTTGAACTCGTCCCATTCCATGGACTCAATTTCATCTCTTGGCCTCGTATTCTTGATATGATTCCACCATTGATCAGCTTCACCTTCCAAACGATATACTGCTAAGATGACTTTATCATGTTCAGAACATTGAAGAACTGAAAATATATTTTCAGTAGTACTGATCCATTGTTCAGCCACAAGTGGATTAGAAGACCCACTGAAAGAAGGTGTACGTTGCCTCATGAAGGACTCAATAGAATATTGTTCCCTTCTCTGCTCATTTGGAAGTCCAGAATGATTCATAGCTTGTGTAAGTATAGCAATAATATTTTGCACTCCATTTCCCATAACATTTGTTTGTTCAGGAGGGCAATCATTGCATTTTCCATTGCATTGATCAACACGGTTCCTTCGGGTTCCAGCCATCGTCTAAAACCCAAAAAGAATAGTGTGAGAGGCAAAAATCATGCTAGGGAAAACAACATAATAAAGGGGGAGTACCTTCAATATCCAACATCTTAGGTTTAATTCTATGATTGTTAGTGTAATTCTATTACTATAACCTATGCGTATACTTATCCCTAGGGACATCCCTAGACATACCTTAGAAATATCTCTAGGGATCACACTAACGTTTTCGCATCCTAGTTTCCAAAGGTTGACTAAACCTTTCCTCTGATACCAACTGTAGAGACCCTAAGCTTATCGTACGTGGACATTACATTACTTTTGCGGAATACTTAGTACATAACAAAAACACACACACAAGGATCGTAATAGTTTAGTGTCTTTGGAAACTCGGAACGTAATCTTCTAATCGTGGTGAAAGATCTTCAATATCTCCCATAAAGATCTTCCCTTTTTTTTACCTAAAAACCTTTCTTTATATCCTGGGGAAAAGAAAACATAAAAGGGTGAGCTCAAATGCTCAGTAAGGGTAAACAAAAGAAATATCAATCACATCATATACATAAGAACATAGCTTTTGGAAATCTTAACCTGCAAAAGAGCTCATAATATCATAACATGGGATAAATCATAGAAGTGAAAATGAGATCCCCATAATCATAACATAAAACTTGAAACTTTGTGGCATGCACACATAATCATGGAAAATCATTTCTTGTTAGTCAAGACTCATTGCCAAGACTATCTTAGTGGACAAAGTCCCTTTTCTGAATCGAGTAACCCTCGTTTCAGTCCTGTTTCACTGAACCGGTATAACCTACCGTTCCAGCTCTGTCTATCTCATGAGATATAAAATCTTTACCCAATGCATTGGAGGGAGATATAGGTACCACCCATCTTATAATGAATCCTTTCTTATGTGTGCCACATAATCATAAACCATACATCATAGCGTAACCCATGTAATAAAAATGGGATTCTTAAACAACATGACATCATAAAACAATTCATATAAGATAAAGGAATTCATAAAAATATTTCCATCACAACATAATCAAATCCATGTAATAATAGGGATAAAAATAGAACCCTTTTATTATATTAGATGGAAAATAATTTTGATAAAATACTTGAAATGAATTCTTGAGGAAAATATCCTTTCTTCTTCAAAATCAATTTCTTTTCACAAAACATCATGCAATTTTAAAAGAAAGAGATTTTATTGAAAATAGTCACGAAATATTTTGGAGGAAGCTTCATGAAAATAAGGCTTTATAAAACCGTAAAATTCCGTTCGTGCCGTATAAGTTAAAAAAAATTCTTCTCGTACCTTTGTCAGAAAAGTCAAAAAGTACCTTGTACGAAAACGACAAAAGATTCCTTTCATATCTTTTACAAAAAAACTCACCAAAGGGTAAAATTGGATATAAACTATTGTAGAAGGATATAAATATTACATATTGAGGAAACATGGATGTGGATGATAAAATACACCCCAGTAATTACCAAAGTGAAAACAATCTCGGATAAAAGTGAGATTGTGATATTTCCCTTACCTTAGGTCCGATTTGCTTTGTTCGTGTCCGAAGCTCCTGTATAATGGTTTAAATAATGTTATTGACTTATTCCAGAATCATAAATATTGATATGAGATCATATATGGTCATATTATTAGCTTCTTTTTAGTAATATTTCATTGTTACTTGTTACTCGGGTCTTTATAACTTTTTGTTCTTATACGTGTTTTGTCGAATAAATCCTTATTCTTATCTTTAGGTTATAGATAATTCATTTCCAGAATGGTATTAGTGTAGTATATTCCATATTCATTCATTCAATTCATTTATATAATCATTATGAAATGAAGATCATGTAGAACGAGTCGCATCACATCGTGGAGACGGTATTCTGTACGTACGCACGAGTGATGATATCGTTCCTATGATCGTGGAATTGTATTGGAGTATATATATATTATTTCAGTATCAATATTACTTCATAATAATCATATATAGTTACTCATTACACCATTATACCCATCCTTGTAAGGTGATGGTGGAAAATAGATTACACCACGGCGTGGAGACGGTATTCCGTACGTACGCACGCGCGGTGATTTCATTTTTCCGTAGGATGGATAGAAGGTGAATTAGGGTTGTTTCATTTTTATAATAACATATCAGTATGTAAGTAATACTTATGTTATTACTTTATCATGAAACAACTAAAGAAGAAGAAGTTGAAGAAGAAAGAAATTGAAAAGATCGGTAATGGATATTACCTCTTCTTTGGAACGCCTCTTTGAATCCTCCACTTAAGGAACTAAGATTGGTCTTTGGAGAAGACCAGGACCTCTAGGATTATTCTAGGGAAGTGGAGAGGAGAAAATGGCAGGGGTTGGCCGAGCTTGAGTGCTCAAATTGGTGTGAGGAGGAGGGGGAGGAGGTGTCCTTTTATAAGGGAGGAGAGGGGCACCTTAGGAATACCTCAAAATATTATTTTATTTTAAAGTCAAAATTGGTTTATAATGGTTCCAAAGGGTCTTATTTCGAAGATAAAGTGGGGATGGGTCGAATTCCTATCAACCAATAGGATTTATACAAGTTTAGGTTATTATTTTAACCTTATCAATTAGATTTAACTCTAAGTTAAATAATTTAACATTTACCGTGTCTTTTTGTTTTCTTTCACTATATAGTTAATACACTTACTATAACATGCCAAACGAACCCCAAATTGTTTATTATTAAAATATATATCCTTATCTAAGTCATTTGGCCGAACCTTAGATTTTTAGGAATAAAATAACAATTAATAATATAATATTTTATTTAAAAACTATTTTGTGTCAATTTTGACACTATTTGATATATGATTTTTGTGAAAGTCATAACAGAATTATATGTTCGAACAAAGTTTATTAAATCAACAATAATATATCATAGTAACCTAGAAAATTAGTGGAATTCATAAAAAGTCTCAATTATATTTATTTTTGTGTTTATAACATCAATTATGTCAATATTTCATTAATAAGATAATTACTGCATCATCATTGTGTCATAAATAAATTAAATTATTTGATGTCTAAAAATTACAAATAAAATACCATCATGTAGTAAATCTTGTTATCTTTCTAATGAATATTTACAATTGAATTTATCTTATGTATAACCCCATATTAAAAATGATTTACTTATTAAACTTTGATTTTAACTATTTTAACACTTCTTTAAATATATTAATAATAAATGTCCTAATCTAATCCAAGTGGGCCTAAATGGTCATATTTTATTCCTAAGTTTGTTTGTGGTCGAATTACACTTGTCCAATAGAATTAGGACATGTGTTAGGGTAATATTAATATCATATTTACCCTTAGTTACCCTATTTACTATTAACCGCGGTAAAAAAAAGTAAAAAGTTACTATTCACCAAAAATTATTTTCATCTCATTAAACCACATTTTACTTACTGACATCAACCGTGTCTCTCGGATTTTTGAAATTCCATTCACAGAAGCGGTAAAATTAAGTTTTATGAAAAATTCAGTTTTTTTAACTACCACTTAGTAGTTTCACTATTCATCAAAAATTGATGTTTTTCAGAACAGTGCCAAAATTTCATCCCAAGCTATATTTCATATTCCGAATTCAAAAATGAAGTCTATTTTACCAAATTCATTACATAAAAGTTGCATTAATTTTATAATTAAATCCCGCTGTTAAAACAAATAGCGTGTTTTTAAGAAACAATATCTATCAAAAGATTGACACTTGTTTATGTCTAGTTTAAATGTGAAATTACATCCAATGACCAACATTGTATTAAATTGTAAAAATATATTCTAAATATACTTTAAACCCACTCAAATTAATTATTTATCACTATTAATTATTTCGATTAAAAAAGTTGTTTTTAATTATAATTTAGTAATTTTCACTATTCATCAGAATATGAAAGTTATCCGAAAAGTACCAAAATTTCACCTTAGGCTAAATTCGATACTCCGAATCCAAAAATGAAGTCCATTTTAAAATTTCTAAAATTTAAAAAGTGGTTATTACTATTCATAACGGCTAGTTTTAATAATATTTTAATAGCATATCATTGTTTCGTGAAACTCAGTATTACGTACCACACACGCTATCGAGGAAGGTTGCGATTGCGTGTAATGCAAGGCAAGTCAAGGATGTGTGTTGTGCAAGCTCCTTTTGGTGTAGCGTACAACACAAGACATTAGTGAAATAAAAAATAATATTTTTCATAAAATCTCGGGCTGTTACAATAGGTTCTTGAAATAAATTTACAAATATTGACTCCCTTTGTATTTTTTAGCATGCCTCTCTTCGAAATGTTAATGCTTTCAAGTGCTCTGAGAAAATGTTTACTTGTGAGTTCTCCCTTGATGATGTACATATTTTTTGTAATATGGTTTATGCTAAGAATACATATCAAGATCGTAGACCTATCTGGCATGACCTTTTAGACCTAGCTAACAACATTCATCACCCTTGGTTCATGATTGGTGATTTTAATGTTATTCTTACTCTTATAGAGAAAATTAGTCCCCCACACTCTCACATCTCCTCACGGGTGATATATTTATTTGGTATAGAATACATTACAATAGGTTTGTTTCTAGAATACTAGATAGAGCTTTCACAAATCTCGTGTCTTTGGACAATTGGGACACCATATCTATCATCACATTGCCAAAACTAAATTTGGACCACCACCCCATTCTTGTTAGTATTTTCCCAAAAAGTCATAAACCCATGCTCCCATTCAAGATCCAATAAGGCTTTTTCTTCTAACATAGAATTATCAAATCTTATAAAAAAAATTTGTTGATCCATGAAATATCACTATGACACTTTTCCCTATATCACTAAGTTAAAACACCTCAAACAGTGTCTCAAAGGTCGATGCACAACAAAATATAAACAAATGGACAAGGATATTTCCATCCTTGAGAATAATCTTAGCCAAATTCAAAATATCTCTACCAGCTTTGTTATCTCTATAGACCCCTAAAATGAAATAAACATCTCTCTAAAACTTTATTATCTTCTGATACTAAAAGACAGTATGCGCAAGCAAGTATTCAAAACTAAATGGCTCACATATGTTGATAGAAACACTGAGTTCTAAGATTCTTTTCAAAGAATTCTAAAATTTTACAGACCTCTTTCCTTTCTCAGAGACAATGATACCATCTTGGTCTCTGAGGCATACATTGCTAGCCATGTGGTCTTCTACTTTGACAATATTTTTAATGGCCCAAGTGTTAACAAGGAACTCCTACCTGAGTTCATCATGGTTATGGTAAATTATGTGGAAAATGATCTTCTCTGGAGCATCCCTCTTGATCATGAAATTAACGACAATGTCTTTAGCCTCAATTCTGATAGTGCTCCAAGCCCCGATGGACACAAAAATGGTTTCTTTCAATAATTCTAGGAGTTCATCCACATATATGTTTGTAAACTCCTCAGATCATTTTTTTTCTAATGGTATCCTACCTCATGACATTAATTCTCAATTCCTCACCATAATTCCTAAAGGGGATAATGCTTCTGAAATACATATCTTATGTCCTATTGCACTCATCAACTATCTTTATAGAATCATTACTAAGCTTCTTTCCAATACAATTTCTTTTATATGTTCTAAAATTATCTCTTGGAATCAATTTGGATTTATCAAGGCAAGGTATATTCAAGACTGTGTTTCCCTTGCCTCAAAATGCACCAACTTGTTAAATAAAGTTTACAGAGGAGGCAATGTAGTGATAAAACATGATATTAGGAATACTTTTGACTCCATTGATTGGAGATTCATTTTTAAAGTTCTCCTAGATTTTGGATTTAATGGCACTTTCATCAGTAGAATAAATTCCTTATTTACTTAGGCCACTATTTCCATTATTATTAACGTCTCTCCAAAAGGATATTTGAAATGCACCAAGGGTGTCAAGAAAGGTGATCTCTTATTTTCATTTCTCTTTGATGTTGAGGAAGACTATCTTAGAGGGATGCTCACGCACCTTTTAGTGAAAAACATTTTAAACCCATCATGGCATCCAGAAACCTAAATGTTCCTATGCATCTTTTATACGCTAATGATATTATCCAATTCTTAAAAGGGTAAGAAAAGAAACATTCAAACTCTAAAGAATTTCTTTGTCCATTAGGAAGAAATCTCTAGTCAATCTATTAGCTAGAACAAATATTTTATCTTCTTTGGAAAAATATTTTCTCCTATTAGGAAAAATAACATCATCAATAGTTTAATCATCAAAGAAGGATCATTCCATTTCACTTCCTTGGGAGTTCCTATTTTTCGGGGAAGACCTAAATCAACATACTTCACCATAGTCAGTGACCAGGTTAGTAATAAACTTTCCTCCTGGAAAGGTAAATCCCTCTCCATGGCTTGCAAGATCTATCTTGTAAAATCTATCATTGTCTCAAAAATGGTCTACTAGATGATGGTTTATAAATAGCATGTCAGTCTACTCAAAAAAATTAATGTTTACATTAAATATTTTCTTTGGATTGGCATCATTCTTGAAAGGAAGCTTTTTACTATACCCTGGTCCACCTATTGTAATCCTCTTGATAAAGGTGGCCTTGGCATCAAAAATATCAAACTTTTTGATGAGGCCCTTCGATCCAAACTCACCGGGAGATTGATTAATAATAAATCTTACTCCATTAAATTTCCTAAAAATAGGTTCCTAATGAAATTAAATAAGGCAAAGTTGAGATATGTAAACTCTTCAATCTGTCCATCCATTAGACTTTCCATTTCCAACATCATGAACAATACTAGATGGATGGTTAGTGTTGATTCTTCCATGAATTTTTGGCTTGATAATTGAATTGGAATCCCCCTTATACTCATGTTAACTCCTAATTAGCATCCTGAAAACACCACTTTTACTATTAAGGATGTGATTAAATCTCTTAATTTCAATTTCCTAGATAATATCATGCATGTGGTTGATAATTACCCTTATACTAAATCTAATGATTTCCTCATCTGGGAGCCCACCCATAATGGTGTTCCTGATTCCAAATCTTTTTACAACCATAATTTCACAAATTTAAACCTAATATTTTGTTCGTTGACATTCATCAACAAACCATGGATTAAACCCTTGAGACTTAATCTTGTTTGGTGTATTTCACAAAACCGCGTTCCTACCGAGGCTTGTATCTGGGATTTGGGTATCCAACTTTTCTTTAAATGTCGTTTCTGTCACCAACAAAGAGTGGATACTAATCATTTATTTTTTTCTTGTGATATAGCTTCATCCATTTTTAATTATATTACAGACATGTTTCACTATATATGGATATCCATTGGCTGTATTTTCTCCTAAATAAAACATTGTGGTGAGCTGAACGTTTCACAGAAAATCAAGAATCTATTCTTAACCACCATTTCTGAGCTCATCCATGAGATATGGTATGATATAAATTCTATTATCCATGAAAAAGTACTTATTTCATCTTAATACTGGTCAGAAAAGATTTCCATTAGGATGCGGCTTCGATTTAGAATTCTTATTATGAAAACACTGTTGGAGACTTTTGTAGGATCGAATATGTAAAGATGAGATGCTCAAATACAATAGGGGGTGTGAATTTTATACTATAAAAATCCCTAAGGAAATTTTTTACATAACCAAAATTCACAGTACCTCTACGTTCAAATAAATTTCTTGATTCTAGAAAAGTGATTCTGGAAATGAAACTTACAAAAGTTTACAACAACTTAGATTATACCGTAAAGCATATAGAATCCTATATAATCAGAGTACAAGTCTAAGGAAGTATAAGAAGATTATACTTTCCTCAACAACTAAAATTACAGCGGAAAAAAATTGAAATTCTACAAGTGACAAATAGTAACTCTTTTAACCCAAAGAGAATGGTATCCAACAACAATGGATAAAAGATCCCTTGATTTATACTTTCAAGAAAGTCTGTCTTACCCAAACCCAGGTAATCCATCATCTGAAGATCGGTATCTATCTTGCTATCCCCATGAGCCCTAGATTTGTGAGGAAATTGGCACCTCTGACTTAATAACCCGAAGTCTATGATTTCAACGAAATCACACCTCTAAAATAAGCAAGTCTGCATGAAGCAAAGTTTGACCAACCTGTTCAAAATTTCTACACGAAGCCTGAGAGTTTATAAGAGCCTCTCTCTCTATAAAAATCACTTCTGAAAAGTCTGAGCATCAAAAATTCCAAAAGTCCTGAGCTCTTTCAAATGAGCTCTTATTTATAGGCACGACTTCAATGGTCGGCTCCCTCCTCCAACTTTCATATTTTTCCTTGAATTTCGGAGGGACCTGTACACCTGTCATTCAAGAAATGGTTAGTAAGTAACTGAATGCATGACATCATATTATAACAAAATAGGTGTAAGAAAAAATATGGTTATATATCTAAAATCCAATATTCAGAATGTAAGGAAATATGAATGATCGGAGTCTAACCAAAAAGGAATTCAGTGTCTATAATAAAAGGATATTTGGATTTTGTTTTCTAGGAATTCGAAACCTAAATTCTATAAAATTATGGAGTCTGAATTTCACGGAAATTTGGAGTCTGGATTCACAAGAATTCGAAACCTGAACTTACAAAGTTTGGAGTTAGAGTTCATGAGAATTCAGAGTCAGAACTTATAAAAGTTCAGAGTCTGAATTCAGAGAACATAGAGTCAGAGTTGAGAAGAGTTCGTATCCAGAACTCATATTCGGAATTCAGAGTCAGTACTCAGAGAAGTTTGTAACTAGAATTCATATTCAAAATTCAGAGTTAGAACTCAGAAGAATTCATATCCAGAATTCATAATCAGAATTCGGAGTCAGAACTCAGAAGAGTTCATATCCAGAATTCGTAATCAGAATTCAGAGTCAGAACTTAGAAGATTTCATAACCAGAATTCTGAGAATTCTAAGAATTCGGATCCTAAAACAGAATGCTTCATATCTAAGTAATTATGGTATTTCGAGGATTTGGTTTCAATCTGAATTTTACACTTAGAAATATTATGATATGGACAACAAAATCAAGGTAAGTATAAATTTCCTTGGGGAAGGAAATTTTCCATATAGAAGAAAAACATAGGGTAAAATGACATTTACCTTGAGATAAAGTGTTTTTGATTTTCAAAATAAGAAGAAATGGTAAAGTCATAAGGAAATACTTAAGGACTTAACAATATCCTCCATGTATGAAGGAACGGAAAAGTCATAAGGAAAACCTTATTGACTCAACATTCTCCCCCTCTTTGGAAACCACAAACATCCTTACGAAAAAGAATAAAAGGACTTATAAAAAATTTTTCTAGGCTTTGAAAATAAAACCTATCTCCCTTTTTACATTGGAAAAGATGAATACAACTAACTCCCCCTTAGGATTTGGAACACTAAGGATCGTATTCTAGATTTCTAGAATGAGAATTTTCAATATATTGAGTATAGAAATCTTCGTAATGAGAACTCCCCCTTAGATAAACTCTCCCTTACTTAGGGATATTTCTTCTTTGCTTAGAATTATTTTTCCTTCACCCCCTTTGTGATTTTCAAAAAAAAATTGAGGGAATAGAAGAAAAAATATGGTACCTAAAATATTAGTACAAACATCCAAACAAAACAAGAAACCACAATTTCATTAAGATTTGAAGAATTTGTAAAAGGAAAAATAGATACAACAAAATATCGGATTTGGATCTATTTTTCTTCTTTTTCTGTCGGTATCATCTTCATCATTATGGTCTTCAGCTTCTTTTGGTATTTTTGATCCTCCTATGCTTGCTTTTCTAATGCTTTGATCCTGTCATCCTGAGCCTTCGTAGCCTCTACCTGAGCCTTCAGCAATTCATCTTGCTTCACTATTTTTTCATGAATCTTGATCCGGAGATCCCTTTCTGTTTTCTAGATTTGGACAACATAATTCAACTTCACATTTAGATATTTGACATCCTGAATCCGAGAATTTTCCTCAAGATTTAGATTTTTATCAAAGCTATTTTTAAGATTCTTGATTTTGGCATCTTTAGTATCAAAATCATCATTGACATATTCTTGAAATTGATCAAGCTTGCTTAAATCTTCAACGATATTCTTTGACCAGCTGGTCATTTTCTTGCAAGATTTTCTGTGGGCTTCATAGTTGATAAGGAAATTCTTGTGTTCGGCCTCAACCTTTACACATTTATACATCACCATGGATATAGATTCTGATTTCTGATTAATGCTATGTTGGAGCATCTGGCATCTGGATTCAATTTTTGGAAAGATCAGAATGGTATCCTCTAGCTTCTTCATGGACTGAGTGACAAAATCATGTCCTAGAGCTGATGATTCCAAATCTGACACTTTATTTGGTGATGGTTCTTCCTCTATCTCAACCAGCTTCCACTTAGAAGTTCCACAAGCTTCCTTCTTAAACAAAATTTCTTTCATTGGGTATAAACAACCACTTGTTTCCCGTAGTTAGGTTTTGGAACAGCTTCCTCATCTAGAGAGTCTTGCTCGCTTTCAAACAACTGAACAATCTAATCTTCAACAATTTTTTCTTTCTCACATCTTACCTCAATATCCTCAGGGTGAATGAAGTGATGATTATAGCTTTCTTTCTCATATAACTTGTTCACTTCCTCTTCTTCATTTTCATCTGTTCCAGGGGTATCATGTCACAAAGATCTGTCTTGAGAAGTCCGGATTGACATTTTTTAGGAAGTACTTTCCTTCTAATGATAATATTCAACTTGCTTAATTAGATCATCAGTGAGATTACTACTTTATTCCTTTTCTTGGACTTCTTCCACAGCTTCTTTCTATTCAGAAACCTTTTCTTGAGATTTTTTTAGAGTCATGTACTTCTTCCCCAGTGTCTCAGGTAATATTTCAAATAAAAAAGTTTTCGGTGCAAGAATGTTCTCAGATGCAACTTCAGTAGCCTTCAAAAGAGATTGTACAAACTCTGCCTCAGACATCTTCTTCTTAGGATTCTTCTCTTTGGGTTGTTTATCAAGCTCTTCAGTATCTTTCTCTTTCAAGCCTTTGGCCTCTGTGGGGTCTAGACCAAACTGTGTCTCCCCTTCCTTTGTACTTTTCTTATCCTCCATCCATTTGGAAACAAATTTATCTAGATAGGATTTATGTTTATTGGGCTTTGGAGGTGAGGATTCTGTTTCTTTGGCCTTAGGGGTTTTCTCTATTTCTTCCACTTCTTTTAGCTTCCTCTTCTTCCCATATTTCTTTGATGGTTCAGCCTCTTCTACATTTTCCGGAATGACTTATGCCTCATCCTATGTTAGATCATAAAATTTACCTGATTCCTCAGATAAACCAACATTCATCCTCTTGAGGGTATCATCGCTGATTAGCATTACATTCCAATTACTCATCTTGGAACTACAAGAGATATTGAAAGATTTAAGACACTGAACTATCAATTTGGAGAGTAGGGAAGAAGACATGATTATCTGTTCTCTTAGATTCCCATTCTTTATATTCTCTATCTTAATGATAATATGCTTCATCAGATTGATTTTCCGTAGATTTAGAAAAAAATATAAGATATACATATCACTTTTCTTAAGGGTGTCCTTGTCACCCTTTCTCGGTACGATAAGACCCTGAACCCATAACTCTAGGATATGATTGTTGGTATACAAGTGAGCAATATTTGCGGTCTTGACATCTGTAAGTCCAAGACATTGCATAGCCTTCACTTTTACAAAAGTCCCCTGAACATCCTGTAGCTTGTGAGAAAAAAATTTTGTCTCTCCTTCATAAGATAATCCTACCAAGCTAGTAGCCTTGGTAAAAGAAAGTTCATATGTTTTTCTATAACTCTTGAAGGAAAATTTTTCCCTACAATCTTCCTTAAAGAAAAAAGTTGACTCGTAAAACTCTATTAGCAAATCCGGATACACTACATCCTGATCTCCTGGCTTTGAAATGGATGCACTCTCTCATCCATTATGTTTGATATTCTTGGAGATAATATAGTCATATTTATTGAAGAAGTTCAGATGCACCAACCTCTCCCTGTATATCTGCCACTCCACAATCATCTTGATAGTGGATATCTCTTGAGAAGGTACTTCACCAGACATTCGGAATAGAGCACTTCTGAAAAGTTCAGAACAGGCTTTTGAAGATGGACAGAGAATCAACACGCACAAGCTTTGAAAACTGATGTGGGACAACTATCGAGGGTACCTTTCTATAGGTGTTGAAGCGACGGTTCATCTTCCCATTTCAATCCAATGGACGAGAATTCTTCAGAACTGATCTGACAGTTGAAATGATTACCGCAAGGAAAATTTGGTAGAATCTAATCTTCTGAGTTTTTTTAAAGAAAAACATTTGAACTTAAGGAAACAAGTATCTGAGAAATTTTAAAAACAAAAGAAACAAACTTCAAGTAAAAAGTTATTATGAAAACTCAAGAAAGAATCATACCTTTTGGATTGTCAGGATAATTATTCGTATTGAGGAACATTCTTCTTGAAGGACTTTAGATTCCATAAGAAACTTGAGTATGAAAAAGAAATCTGAGTACACAGATCTCCATTACAAAAAATTCTTATTACGAAAATGTTCATTATGAAAATATTTAGTATGAAAAACTTCACTACGAAAATTTCAAGTCCGAAAATTTTCATTATGAAAATTTCAAGTTTGAAAATTTCTATTACGAAAATTTCAAGTCCTAAAATTTCCGTTAAGAAAATTTCATGTTCGAAAATTTCCATTACGAAAAATATGAAAGACTTTATTACGAAAAATATGAAAAACTTCATTATGAAAAATATGAAAAACTTCATTACGAAAAATATGAAAAACTTCATTATGAAAAATATGAAAAACTTCATTACGAAAAATATCAAAACCTTCATTACGAAAAATATGAAAAACTTCACTACAAAAAATTTGAAAAACTTCATTATGAAAAATATGAAAAACATCATTATGAAAAATATGAAAAACTTCATTATGAAAAATATGAAAAACTTCATTACGAAAAATATGAAAAACTTTATTTTGAAAAATATGAAAAAATTCATTAAGAAAAATATAAAAAACTGCATTATGAAAAAATATGAAAAACTTCATTATGAAAAATATGAAAAACTTCATGACGAAAAATATGAAAAACATCATTATGAAAATCACGAAAAACTTCATTACTAAAAACATGAAAAACTTCATTACAAAAAACATAAAAAACTTCATTATGAAAAACATGAAAAACTTCATTATGATAATCATGAAAAACTTCATTATGAAAATCATGAAAAACTTCATTACAAAAATCATGAAAAACTTCATTAGGAAAATTAGTAAAAAATTCATTACAAAAAATATGAGAAAACATACAATAATATGTACTTCCCCAATGAAAATATGTTTATTACTGTAAGGATATTGATTTCAATAGAATGTTAACATAGAAGATTACCTTATGGTTATCATTTCTAACTTCTGTTTAATGTATTCAAATCTATCGAGGGGTAAAGATTTTGTGAAAATATCAGCAAGTTGATCTTGAATTCAGATAAATTGAAGAATGATATCTCTTTTTTGTTTGTGATCCCTAAGAAAGTGATGCCCAATGTCTATGTACTTTGCACGAGAGTGATGTGCAGGGATTTTACTAAGAGAAATGGCACTATTATTATCACACAAAATTTTTGTTTTGGTAAAACTCATACCATAGTCTATGAATGTGTGTTGCATCCACAGCACTTGAGCACAATAACTTCCAGCTGCTACATATTCAGCTTTAGCAGTGGAAAGTGCTACTGAGTGTTGATTCTTGCAAGACCAAGAAACTAATGAATCTCTTAAGAAATGACATGTTCCAGATGTACTCTTTCTATCCATTCTACATCCACCAAATTCAGAATCCGAAAAACATTTTAGAATAAAATCATTTCCAGAAGAATAGAAGAGTCCTAAGTCCATGGTTCCCTTTAGGTAGCGAGAAATTCTTTTCACTTCTTTTAAATGAGATTCCTTATGATTCTATTGATATCTTGCATATAAGAATACTGAAAAAAAATAAACATGGACGACTAGCAATCAAGTAAAGTAAACTTCCTATCATACCTCTAAAAGATGTTTGATCTACTGGTTTCCCGACTTCATCAAGATAAAGTGTGTTTGAGCTACCAATGGGAGTACTTATACTTTTAGTGTTTTCATATCCCTACTTTTTAAGAAGATATTTAATATACTTATGTTGGGATATATAGATTCCTTCTAGTTTTTGAGAGATTTGGAAACCAAGGAATAATGATAAATCACCCATCATACTCATTTCAAACTCAGATTTCATTAGATCTGCAAAGGAATTGGTTAAAGATTGCAGAGTTGAATAAAATATAATTTCATCAACATAAATTTGAACAATCAGAACATTTTTCGTATCTTTCTTTATAAAAAGGGTTGGATCTCCATTTCCCTTAACATAATTATTTTGAAGCAAAAATCTTGTAAGTCTATCATACAAGGCTCAAGGGGCTTGTTTAAGGGCATACAAAGCTTTGGTAAGTCTAAAAACAAGATCAGAATGTTTTGTATCTTTAAAACTAGGAGGTTGTTCAAAAAAACATCCTCTTGAACATAAACATTAAGGAAAGAACATTTCACATCCATTCGAAAAAGTTTAAAATTGAAGAATGCTGCAAAGGCAAGTAAAATACGAATAGATTCATGTCTAGCTACTGGAGCATAGGTTTCTTCATAGTTTATTCCTTCTTGTTGATTATAGCCTTTAGCAACTAATCAATTTTTATTTATTACAATGATTCCATTTTCATCACACTTATTTCTAAAGACCCATTTTACACTAATAACAGAAGTTTCCTTAGGTATTTCAACCAAGGTCCTGACTTTATTCCTTTCAAATTCATTTAGTTCATCTTGCATGGATTTTATCCAATCATCATCACCTATAGCTTCATTAGTGCTTTTTGGTTCTAAAAGGGAAAGGAATGCTAGATGTTCTACTTCATTTCTTAAGGAACTTATATTCCTTACAGGTTGATTTACATCCCCAATGATTCTATAGCTAGTATGATTCTTTAGAAACAATTGATTTGGGTTTTGTAAAACCTTTTCATCATCATAGGGTAGAAAATATTCTAGGGTAAATGTTTTAGAAGTATCTTCTTGAAAATTTTCCTTATTAGAATAATCTTCTATCAAAGGTTGATAATCAGTTTTTGAAAACACATCCGAAGATGTAGGTTGGGGTTGTTTAAAAACAAAAGGATAAGTTTCATCAAATTTGACAGGTACTGTCTCTTCAAAAGTACAAGTGTTTTTATTGAAAACTCTATATGCCTTAGAAGTTGTGTAGTAGCCTACGAAAATTCCTTCATCTGATTTTGGTGAAAATTTATGCATATTTCCTTTAGTATTCATAATGAATACCTTGCCACAAAAAACCTTAAAGTAGGAGAGTCTATGTTTAATACCATTCCATAACTCATAAAGAGTTTTATTAAGAAAATGTCTAATAAAAACTCGATTTATAGTATAACAAGAAGTACTTACAGCTTCAGCCCAAAAAATTTTGGCTACAGAATACTCACTCAACATGGTTCTTATTATCTCTTGAATAATTCTATTTCTTCTTTCAACAAAACCATTTTGTTGAGTTGTTCTGTGTGGTGAGAAATTGTGAGTAATGCATTTTCT
Source organism: Viscum album (assembly GCA_963277665.1). NCBI lineage: Eukaryota > Viridiplantae > Streptophyta > Magnoliopsida > Santalales > Viscaceae > Viscum > Viscum album. The sequence goes on from OY728139.1 coordinate 799,311,016, forward strand.
ACTACAAAAAGGTTCAAAATCAGAATTTTGAAATTCTCCTCCAAGATCACTATGAATAGTTTTTAATGGAAGATTCTTTTCATTTTTAACTTGGGAAATAAAACTATTTAAATAAGAAAATATTTTACACTTATTTTCTAGAAAGTAGACCCACATAAATCTAGAGTAATCATCAACCAAGAAAAATACATAATACTTTCAGTTTGTGTATGACCAAAGAGATCTGTATGCACTAACTGTAATGCATCAGTTGTTGAGACTTCACCGACTGATTTAAAACTTGATTTATGTTTCTTTTCATATTGACAATGGTCACAAACTTTTGAAGAATCAAATCTAAGCTTTGGTATATCCTTAACTAATCTTTTCTTAGAAAGTTTTCATAAGTTCCTAAGGTTACAGTGTCCTAACCTTCTTTGCCACAACAAAGAATGATCTTCCATTGCACTAAGGAAAGGTAGATCTTGGTCCCTAAGATCTTCTTTGTTTAGTGTGTAAACATTCTCTTGCCTATGGGCAGAAAGAATAAACTCTTCCTTGGAATTGTGTACTAAGTACTTTTCATTCCTAAAATTCACAAGGTAACCTTCATCACATAATTGCCTTATGCTAATGAGGTTTTTCTTAAGACCCTTAACAAATAAGAAATTTTAAATCAATGTTTTTTCAAGAAGAACAATGTTACCTATACCAATAATTTCTCTCTGAGCATTATCTCTGAAAGTTACTTTTCCTCCTTTCATCTTGATTATGTTTTCAAAATAGTTTTTGTTACCAGTCATATATCGAGAACATCCACTATCCATGTACCAAGTATTGTTGTTGGTGCCTTCTCTATTTTCATGAAAATAAGAAAAAGTTAGGTTTTCAGAATCCACACTTGCTTGGATCTGGAATTCTTATAAAGAAAAATTTTACGCACCCACATCTTTTTAGAAAAATAGGCTTTATGAAATCCTAAGGACTAGGTTTTCTTTAGAGAACAAATATTTTCCCAATTTCCACCAGACTGAAATTTAGTAAAGAATAGAGCACTTTGAGGAACAAGGAAATTGTTAATAAAAAATGGTTTATAACTATTATAACCAAAACCATAACTATTCCATAGAGGTCGAATTTGAGAATACATTTTATCAAAATTTTATTTACCTAAGGTAAAATTTTACAAACACTTTCTCAAGGAAAAGATTTCAGATTTTAGTCTAATAACCAAGTTCTTGTCTTCAAAAACATTTGATTTTGAACTAGAGCTAGGTTTGAAAACATTTTTCTTAGAAATTACATTTTCTATATCTTTAAAAATCTAATTCTTCTCAGAATTTACTTCCTCAAGTTTTTTTGAAATACTTTCAAAATCATAATTTTTCTTATCAAGATCTTTAGAAAGATTTGATATTTCCTTAGTAAGAATAGTATTCCTAGAATTTTCCTTATCATGTTTTTTCAATATTTTTGAGTTCTCAATCTCAAGGAGTTTAGAAAACCTGGAAACTCATTCATAGGTAGGTAAAGTATCATATTCATCAAAATAAGAATCTTTATCAGAAGAGTTATAATATTTACTATCATTATCATTCAAAGATATATTGGTCATAGATTCATCATTGTGTACCTTAGCCATAAAGTAATGATTTTCAATAGGTTTTCTGGCTATTAGACCAAGATTCTTCTGTCTAGAAGATTCATAATCTGAAGATTCATCTGAAGAGTCTCCACCACTAGAACTCCAGGTGTCATTATCTTTCAAGACTTTATTAGCTTTAGCCTTGTAATAATTCTTTATATTTCTCTTAGAAAGCTTTTAATTTCTTTCTTTTCTCTTGAGCATGGGAAAATCAGGACTTATGTGTCATGATTCTTTTCATTAATAACATGTGACTTCTGAATCTTTCTTATCTTTCCTTTCTTTCTTTTTGTATCTGCATTGAAAGTTCCTCTGTCCAGCTATCTTGTTCATACTTCGAGCAAGATTTTATGATTCATTTTATGAGGATTCACTTTCACTAGATTCAGATTGGATAATAACCTTCTTAGATTTGGATCCGGTAACTCTCTTAGGTGTCTTGGCTTTCATATGATTAGAAGTTTTATTAAAATCAACACTTCCATTTCCATTCTTCTTCTTTATATTATCATCATCTCTCTTTATTCTAGACTCAATCTGAAGAAGAGTTCCAAAGAGTTCATCAAGAGTAAACTGAGTAACCTTCCTATTCTCATCTATAGCTTCCCTCTTAGATTCCCACTCATTGGGCATAATGTATACGATCTTGTCAACAAGATATTCATCATCTAATACTTTTTCACCCATTGATTGTAAACTATTCACAATAGTCATGAATCCTTGTTGCACCTTACATATGGGTTCATCAAAAGGAAAGCAGAAACCATGATATTCATATCTAAGGATAGCTCTTCTAGTTTCAATTACTTTGGAAGTTCCCAAGTGAGTAACTTCAAGTTTCTTCCATATAGAATATTCTGCTTCACAAGATGAAATTTGGATATATATATGTCTCTAGTCATGGAACAAAGTAAAGTATTGTGTACCTTATATTTCAGTTTATATTGATGCTTTTCTTGATTGGTAAAGGTACAAACTACTTTGTTAGGAAATTTTTATCCTCTAGTAAGCATAAAAAAAATTATCAACACCAGTATTGATAATGAAAGTCTTCATGTGATCTTTCCAATATTCATAGTCATTTCCATCAATGATAGGTGGTATTGTTGGATTGAGATTGTCTATAGAACCAACATTGATTCCTGCCATCCTAAATAAAATTCTTTCCATAAAACATTGTCAATATAAAAATTTTGTAAACAAAAAAAATATTCATAAGCAATTAAAAATATATATTAAGAGTATTCTAATAAAAAATATGAATTTTAACTATAGGAGTCCGAAAAACTGATTCCGAAAAAGTGTGAATCTGATAATTCAATTCCGAAAGTAATAAGAAGAAGAATTATCTTCTGAATCTAATCATGAGATTAATTTAGAGGTCACGTACTCTGATACCAATTTTAGGATCGAATATGTAAAGGTGAGATGCTCAAATACAAGAGGGGGGTGAATTGTATACTTTAAAAATCCCTAAGGAAACTTTTTGCATAACCAAAATTCACAACACCTCTAAGTTCTAATAACTTTCTTTATTCCGAAAAACTGATTCCAGAAATGAAACTTAACAAAAGTTTACAAAAACTTAGATTCTACCTTAAAGCGTATAGAATCCTATATAACCAGAGTACAAGTCTAAGGAAGTATATTAATATTATACTTTCCTCAACAACTAAACGTACAATGGAAAACAAAATATAAATACTACAGGTAACAAGTAGTAACTCTTTTAACCCAAAGAGAAAGGTATCCAACAACCCTGGATAAAAGGTCACATGATTTATACTTTCAAGAAAGTCTGTCTTACCCAAACCCAGGTAAGCCCTCAATCCAAAGATCAGTGTCTGTCTTGCTATCCCTGCAAGCCCTCAATTTGTAAGCAAATCGACACCTCTGACTTCACAACCCAAAGTCTCTGATTTCAAGGAAATCACACCTATGCACTAAGAAAGTCTGCGCAAAGAAAGGTTTGAACAAGATTTTCAAAATTTATGCACGAAGCCTGAGAGTTTATAAGAGCCTCTCTCTCTAGAAATCCCTTCTAAAAGATCTAAGATTCAAAAATTCCAAAAGTCCTTAGCTCTTTCAAATGAGATCCTATTTATAGGCACGACTTCAACGGTTGGCTCCCTCCTCCAACAGTTATATTTTTCCTTGAATTTTGGAGAGACATGTACATGTGTCACTCAAACACATGTTATCTAATAACTGGATGCACAATGTCGTTTTATTACAAAACAGGTGTAAGAAAAAATATGGTTACATAACTAAAATCCAATATTCGAAATGTAAGTAAATATTATAGTTCTGTGTCTAAAAAAAGGAATTTGATTTCTATAATACAAGGATATTAGGATTCTATTTTCTAGGAATTCTGAACCTGAATTCTCTAGAATTTTAGAGTCTGAATTTCAAGGAAATTCAGAGTCTTGATTCACAAGAATTTGGAACCTGAACTTACAAAGTTCAGAGTCATATTTCATGAGAATTCAGAGTCAGAACTTATAAAAGTTCGGAGTCTCAATTCATAGAACTCAGAGTCAGAACTCAAAAGAGTTCATATCCAGAATTCGTATTTGGAATTCAGAGTCAGAACTCAGAGAAGTTCGTTACCAAAATTCTTATTCAGAATTCGGTGTTAGAACTCAGAATAATTAGTGTCCAGAATTCGTAATAAAAATTCGGAGTCAGAACTCAGAAGAGTTTGTATCCATAATACATAATCAGTATTCATAGTCAAAAATCAGAAGTGTTCGTAACCAGAATTTTTAGAATTCTGAGAATTCGGATCCTAAAATAGAATACTTCATATCTAAGTAATTATGGGATTCCAAGTTTTTGGTTTATTCTGAATTTTACACTTACAAAAATTATGATATGGACAATGAAAACAAGGTAAGGATAAATTTCCTTGGGGAAGGAAATTTTCCTTATAGAATCAAAACACAAGGTAAAAAGACATTTTCCTTGAGATAAGGTGTTCGTGATTTTCAAAACAAGAAGAAATGGAAAAGTCATAAGGAAATCCTTAATGACTTAACAATCTCCCCCATTTATGAAGGAATGGAAAAGTCATAAGGAAAACCTTATTGACTCAACAACTTTACGATCCTTCGCCGCCTTAGGATCGAAGGTCTCTATAAGCATCCAAGAAGAACCTTTGTATTGTCTTGGAAAGCTCCAATCCCAGGTTGGATAAAATTAAATGTTGATGGAACCTCTAAAGACAACCCAGGACCCACGGTATGTGGTTCTATCTTCAGAGACTTCTTTGGCCATTTTCATGGATGTTTCTTTGGAAGTAGCCGTTTAACCTCCTCTTTGGAAACAGATATGTTGGTTGTGATTCATGTTGTTTATTTTATGAAAAAAAAATTCTGGGACAACATTTGGATTCAAAGTGACTCAACCACTACTTTCCAGCCTATTTGGAATGGTGTGGTTCACCTTGCATGCCCACTAACCACCCGTTGGATGACCTTCCTTGATTTTCTCTTGTAGATCAGATATATTGTCACATATGCCTTTCATGAAGAGAACATGGATGCTGACAGTCTTTCCAATAAGGTAATCAACCAATACATCACTTGGCTCGATGGCCTCTGAGCTGATCTTCTACTTCTTTATGAAAAAGATTGTAATAAGACCCCAACCTTTAGAATCTTGTAGTTTCTTTCTTTCTTTTTAGTAAATGGTTCCTCGTAAATTTTAAAAAAATGGACAAGATACCCTCCTTCAATAGGCACAAATTATATAGAAATATAAAAAAAATCTTCCCATATAGATCAATCACACTCAGGAATGTCCCTATATGAAGGAATTTCTAACGAACATTTAGACGACACAGTCTTGGAACGTTGATCTTATCTTTCTAGACCCTCAAGCTATGAGGTTTCACCCCATCCTAGTTTTATAGTTTATCTACACTCTAGGACAGTTTTCCACTAGGCGTTAGGTGAACCTCCTTGTATGCCATAGGCTTCTGACTAGTAGTGAAGGTTTTGGTAGTGGGGAGACTATACAATGAGGTGATGATAATAATAATGGACCATATTTATATAACATATTTAAAGACCATAATAGTAGAATAAAAAATAAAAATTACTATAAGAATAATAAATAGAATCACTAATCAAAATCCCAAAGGAAATAATCCCATATAAAGATAAATACATAACAAGTTAGGTCATACGAAGTATATAATAAAGGTCCCAGTGGCCGACTATATAAGTACAAATATATATAATCCCAAAATAATGTCCATCCTGATGTAGAGGAACCACCATGTCCACATCCATCCACCCCAGGAAAATTCGATATGACTCTTATCACTAAGGGATATCTCCCATGCCTGGTCCCTTACCTGATCTCAAAACCATAAATTCTATACGCATTCGGAGGGGCCAGTGTAGGGCGTGAGTGTGAACTCAGTATGACAACCCTGATGTGTTCAAATATTATTTCAATAATTATAAAATTTATGGAAAATATAATTTAAAAAGGAAATGAAAAAACCTTTATTAATTAACCCGCTTCACTTGGGATCAACAGAAACAAGTGAGAATTTACCAGCATCTTCAAATGCCAGGACATATTTAAAAATATTCCCCTAAATAAATATTTGGCATACAAAAAATTTATAAAAATATATATTTTCAGTGGTAAGAACCCATCGATTATTTCCCAAGAATCCCCTAATGAATATCATACCAAGTGAACCTTTAGGTTCCACTCATAACAATGTCACTCAACACCATGTTCCATCTAATACCACTTGTATCATATATCAAGAAACTGTCACAATACAATCAACATTCCCATCCAAAGGTCCCAGGTCTAGTGGATCTCCACTCAAATAGTCATCATCATCTCAATAACCTCATGTCCCAGGTCATGGAGATATCTATCCACCAATGTATAATATATCATTTTCTTCTCAACAACCTAACGCCCTAAGGCACAGAGATATCCATCCTCCAATAATCCTATCCCATGAGACTCAAATAAAATGTTGACCCTCATCCCACAACTAGTGGTCTTAACACCTTATCTCGATAGTTTATCGTCATAGACCATGGATTTCTACGATGAGCACCACCTCCATAACAGATGTTCAACACCATCCACTAAACTACAATAGCTATGGAGGCCACCACCCACCATGAGTTGTCACCACAGCCTAGATTTAGTCTTATATGTGTGTGCACAATAACAATAGAGCATCATCTAACTATGGCGAGTGGAAATCACCAACAAAACCGAAGCCACGTTATCCAACACCTCATACCGCTATGACCACATCTCCCAAACCCATAGTTTAACACCATATAAAATCCAATAGGATCTATTCTCATCCTGATGACCACGTCACCTCAATCCAAATGAACCTTGCTTCATCAACTTTGTGATCATCATCACCCCATGTATCTTCTGCTGAGCCAAACCCGGTGAACCATTTTTCCTTAGTCCCAGTGATCAACATCACCTCACTGCCTCGGGCCAAGCCTATAATCTTCCCAAGGAACCAATGAAATCATAAAATATTTTAATAATTTAAAATAGACAATTGGCCTAACCTACCCAAATGGTCAAAATCTCTTTACCCAGCTTAGCATACATTATCATACTAGGGCATACCCAATAGCATCACATAACATCAACTAAGGAATTTAAAGGCAAGAAATAATTAATTAGGGGCCTCACTCAATCAACCCACATGTCCATATTTATTACACACCCAAAACACCCATAATATTAAGGAGAAAGTTAGAAACCACCAACCTTATACTCATAGGGGCCGTCTCATCGAATATCGGCCTCAACTCGAACCAAAATGAGATAAATAGGAATTTGAGACAAACTGCATTAAAACAAGGTAAAGGAGATCACATGGATTTAGTATTCTATATAGAGATATAAAAAATCAAATGAAGAAATTCTATTGAAGGTCTTATCACTACACTTCCAATAATATAGAGGGACCTTGGATCTGAGCTCCAATTGAGAAGAGAGGCCAAAGCCTAGAGAGAGGGAAAAATGGAAAAATAAGCACACATAGAGTTTGAGAATTCATTTAGAGAACCATGCACCAACTGTGCAGTTCTCACTATCCGAGAGGACAGATACCGCACACAGTTTGAGAATTCATTTGCCAAACTTGCAGGTGACTCTAAAAACATACACCATCATGCATGATTAACTGGATGGGGAAGCATGGTTAAAAATATAGTGGCCTTAGAAAACATTTTTCATGGTTTAAGCTATATGATTGGAAAGACCATGTTACAACAGTGCGCCTCTGCCTATTTTTTTCAGAACCAGGGTTTTCAGAGGTCGATGCTTCTGAAACCCATTAAAACTCTCAAGTATCTAGATGATCTTAAAAATAAAAAAATAATCCTTTGAAGCATTAAAACTCTCATAATTGGGTTATGAATCCAAAAATGGTTGTTATCCCATCCACTAAACTCAAAAATTCAAAGAGGTTTGGAATTTCGCCCTCTTAAAAATGTCGAGATGGTATAGTCTCCCCACCTTATAATTTATCATCCCCGATCTATCATGCTAAACACATAGATGGTACCAAAAATACCCAACTCATTTACGTTAACCAGGTCTACCCCAATTTTTAGTCATGTTAAAGTCCCATTATGGTACTCCCCTCCTAAGGAATTACATACCCAATTACTTCCCAACCCAATAATCAAACATTATGATAGTTTCACTAACCATACATAGAAATAAAATTTATATCATGGCATAATATCATTCATTCACCTCATTAGATACAAAGTTAGTACTTGTGTCACACAAGACACCCATCAAGTTCCACATCTCATCAAACGATCATGACTACTTGTTTCATTATTTATATCTATGAGTCATACATCCCATCAAAGTCCCACTAGTCTTGAATCTCAATAGATGCTCCAAAATTATCTCCCTTAATATATATATTCATCCCTATCATATACCTCATGCATATAGAAATTATACAGAACACCCCTCATGCTAATTCCCACATACTAACCAATGACTTGTTAGTTGAAAACATCACATGCACCTCCTACACCAAAATGGGCTATGCCAAAACAAACCAAAAGGTAACACCATAATCAAATCATTCTTATAACCATCATCACCTCACTTTCCTACTATTAAACTACAATAACAATAGCACGCGCCTAGCCTAAAGCCTAAGTACCTGAGTTCTAAACTCCATACAGAGTTGCACCAGCTACCAGCCACAAACCCCAACATTATGTATCTCTATCCCTGCCACAACCTATGCATATAGTAGAATCTTGGATACCAACTCCCATAATATCTCCCAGTCCTACCTTAGATCCCTAAATCTAACTTGGTCTGGGGCTCTCAGTTATTTGAGGAGAATTTATGTCCAACCTCTCTAAATTCCCAATCGGATCTTATTCTCAAAACTCCTTCATATCATGCTCAAACTGAGTTTGAACATTTGCTGGATAACCACACTAGATTAAAACTATAAAAGAACCACTTTTATGTGTCCTACCGAAGTATTTTTCCTAACTTACCTTCTTCAAATCCTTATGGTATTACTTCTGAATACATAATGCCTCAAATCTATGCTCATCTAATTCAATAACCCGAATAGAATAAAAATGTTCAATCAAGTTTATCTCAGCTATCAGTTCCTGATTCACCACCTCTGAAAACAAGGTTAGTCTAAATATGTGTACCTACACTCTAATGGCATTAGGAAATCCATCTTCAAACTATCACACTCTTGAAATTTAATCACCAACCATATGAGGTGAAAATTGAAACTAGACTTTGAAATTTGATACATAATCTACAACAGATGTGTCTCCCAAATTTAGATTCAATAATTCATGGTATTCATCCTCCCATAGCATCTATCAGATGAATTTCTCAAATAAACTCACCAGAAAATACGTCTCATACAGTCCATCAATTATTCCAACCTATACCTATATATCACACCATCATTTTTTATCATCCGGGTATATATGTATATATCTTCACCATTCCACCTACGGGTGTCTCAAGCTAATAAAAAATCATATTCACCAATTCAATTCAGTTATCCAAATCATATGGTCTACCCTTGCCCTAAAATAATGGTGGGTGATGAGACAAGAAATTGTGAGTCAAATACACCATGGATAGCTTAGCTGTGTGAGATCCCCTCTGAGTAACCTATATCACTCGCACAAAGATCATACTGAGCTAATCATCAATCCATGGCCCAAAAGATTCCATTTTATTAGATTCCCCATATATATTTCAGTCTGTATCTATGGATCATGACCAATCTGACCCTCAAGTTCCACAACCAGATCCTTAGGGGCCTCATCCCATATATACTCTAGCAGCACCATGTCTCCTCCCTCTAACACTTCACGAGAATCCATCTACGTGGAATCATGATGAATGAAAAATATGATGGTTAAATAACCATATAAATATATGTATTTATCAAAGTTAGGGAAATAAGTAATAAGTAGTGCATCTCACCACCCTTACACTCCCCTACTACACCCATGTCATAAGACATCGAGCCACATGGCCCCTTACCAACCCATAATAGAGTTAGGTAACAAGTATCATTTGTCCTCATAGCACCCTGACTTCCAATATTTGAGTCAGGTATCACACATCATCTACATCGGATATCATAAACCTGGGTAGCTGGGTATAATTACACCAAACATGCTAAGAATGAAAACAATATTTAGATTTTTTATTAAAACATTAAATAACACTCCCCCCTTTATAAACCATTCTGACCCTTAACAAATCCATACCCATATATACTATTTATATATATAATCACATACAGATCTCATTAGGAACCACATACCTGGGTTTTATGAGTATAATTCCACCAAAAAGTCTAAGTAAGAAAACATTGTTTAGATTCTTTATTGACACTATAAATTTTACAACCCCTCTTAGCTGATTTCTGGTTCCCAATTAATACCACAAGTGAAACACAAGTCACATAATCCTAAGTTCCTACCATGATTCATAAACAAACCTCACTTTCCTTATAAGAATAATGGTAAAACCAATATAATCCAATAACAAAAAACCCCAATTTCACCAATAAAGATACAAATAAATCAACTATAAAAGTAAAAAATAAAATATCAATTTCACACCCCTAGAAAATTGGTATCCACCCAGTGCATGGGAATAAAGGAATGAAAACATGAACTTGTACCCAATTATGACTAGATCCAATTATCTGGTCTTTCATATAACAAATAGTAAGAACAAGAATGGAAAAGAAAATTTTCTGATACCATATTTGGCCCCGATTAGGTTTTATACTTCATCTATGCTCAAGGTTGATTGGCCCCTAGGCCTTAGGTGTACCTCCCTATGTAAAAAAGGTTTTAGACTATTATAGAGGGTATGATACGGCTATACTTGGAAGACTATACCCTCAGGTGATGATAATAATAATGGTCTTTATGTATATAACATATTTGAAGAATGAGTAAAACCGTAAAAGAAATAATAAAATTCAATGGAAGCATAATAAATAGTTATAGTAATCATATTCCTAAAGGTAATAATCCCATACATAGATGAATACATAACATGATAGTTCATTCTAATTAGATAAGAAAGGTCTCTCATGTCCAACCATATAATTTAATATATATAAAATCCCAAAATTATGTCTATATAGATGGATATGAACCACCAAGTCCACTATCATCTATCCCATTATAAATTGGTATGACTTGCATCACTAAAGTCCAGATCAAAAGCTTGGTACCTTACCTAATCTCAAAGCCATAAAGTCTATAGGTATCCTGAGGGGGCCATGTAGGGTGTTAGTATAAACTTAGTAGGATACCACCATCATATTCCTATCTTATATGAATAATTATATAGTGTATGAAACAATATAATTTAAACAAGAAATGAACACATAGTTATTAATTAACCCACTACAATTTTGCTTGAAAAACACAAGTGAGTGTTTACCTGCATCATCCAAATCTGGTACATCTCTTAATATGTTCCCCCAAATATATAATTTGAAGACAACACATGTCTCCAAATAGATATTTTCATTGGAAACAACCAGTGGATTTTTTTTCCCAGGCATCCTTGGATGAATATCATACCAGGTGAACCCTCAGGTTACACCCATAATTGTCTCACCTATCTCGTCATTCCATATGATACCACCTATATCATATATTTATGATGTACTGACATCCTATCATCATGCCCAAATGAAAGTTCCCAGGTCCCTTGGACCTTCTCTCAAATATTCACCATCGTCTCAACAGATCGATATTTCAAGGAACGAAAATATTCATCCTCCATTGTATAATATATTACTATTTTATCAACAACCCAGTTTCGCAAGGAATGGAAATATCAATCTTCCAATAAACCCAACCCATCACCCGCAAATTCAATAGTGACCCTAAACCACCATCCAATGGTCTCAACACTATCTCTAGATGGTCTATCACCATTAATTGTGTCTTTATACACTGATCGCCTCCTCTATCACTAATGGTCAACATCATCTCCTAAGATGTAATTTCTATAGAGTCCTCTATCCACAATGAGTAGTAAACCCCACTTTAACTACATCTTATATCTATTCATACAACTACAATAGATCGTCAGCCAAAACAGTGAGTGAAAATCACCAATAAAACCTAACACTCATTATTCGAAACCTCATGCCACTGTGATCACATTTCCCAAATCCCAATAGTCATCACTATATAAAATTATTCAGAATATTCCCTCATTTTGAAAACCTCATTGCTTCAATCCAGAAAAACCATTTTTCCTTAAACTGGTGATCATCATCACCACATGTATCTTGGGTTGATCCCGACCTAAAAAAGCATGTCACCTTAGTCCATGTGATCAACATCTCCCCAATGCCTTGGGCCATGCCTTTCATTCTAAAAAATAAGCAATTCAATCATAAAAAATATAATTAATTAAAAAAAGAAAATTGGACAACCCTTTGTGCTCTCTCATATAATATGAGCCTCTAACTTGAGAAGAAATGAGAGAAATTATACATGTAGACAAACTCACCAAAAAATAGGTAAAATAGATCTCCCGTATTTGAATTATTTGTGTTTCATATAATCAAGGAAAGAAGAAAAAGGATGGAAGGCCTTACGACTACACTTCTAACTAGATAGTCTCAGATCAGATTGATGCTCGGATGGAGAAGAGAGGCCAAGGTCTATATAGGGTAAAAAATAGAAGATCTTCATGCCTAGAAGGGAGGGATGTGAATGTGAGGAGAAATGAGAGAGTTTGCTCTTAATGAACTCATAGTAAAAAAGGGTAATTTTTTACCTCTTTAAAAAACAACATAGTTTATGCATGATTTGTAAAATTATACACCAAATATATAGTGCTCAATATCCATGAGGGAAGACACCTCACATGGTTTGGCGACACAGTTTGAAAAATTTTGTAAGAATCATGCTGGTATCTCTTAACACATTTAATTTCATGCAATATTGAATAGAAGTTGAAACATGGTTAAAAAAACTCCACCCCTTAGAGAACATGCAATTTGGTTTAGGCTACACGGTTATATAGACTTTGCACCACCATGTATCCCTACCTTCTTTTTCCCAAAACTATGTTTTTGGATCCCGATGCTTTGAAACAACATTGAAACTCTCAAGGAACTTGATGAGCTTAGAAAACTCATATAAAGAATTAATTTAATATTTCCATCTCTCAAAATTAGTTTATAGAGCCCAAAAAGAAACTCAAAAACTCAAAAATGTTGGGAATTTCACCCATCTCAAAAACTTGGTTTGTTACATGGGTGATGGAAGTGTGGCCTAGGAACATTCTTTCCCATGTTTATGACATTATACATTTCTACGGAATTAATCCTTGAAGTATATGAATTTCACATTATAAATAATAATGATTCCCCAAAGAAAATTACTTCCAATTTCTATCCAAAAATCTACAGAGAACCATGCATCACTATTTTAATCTGAAAATTCCCTTAGTATCGTTACAGGGAATATAAATGTTGATAAGGCATCTCCTAAATCAAAGGATATTGGTACTTATCATCTCTCACGTGAAAAAAGGGGATATAGAAAACATATTCTGAATTTTCTTGATAATAATTCTCACACAATGGATCTTTTGGTGTTTAGAGACAACTCGTCATCATTCAAATAAGATAAAAATTCTCTTATATCATCTTATAGTCTAGGAAATTTCCATTTATTTCCTATTTCAAAAATGGTTACGTGAAATAGAGGAGGGAGAGCATGATTGGGGTACCCCAGACCATAAGGATCATACATTAGTACTTCTGGGACTTAGAGACACCTTTAAAATATTAATAGAGAAAAAAAATCATGCATTTTATCTAAATCCTAAAATCACAATCACCTACTTCTATTGAGATTGAATAAGAACAAGAATATAAACAATATCTTAGAGATACCCATACATTATTAAAGGAAGGTTTATCCACCACCATTGATAAGATCAAAAATGTAAATCAATATACAGAGGAAGTCTTGAATCCTACATTAATTTGTGGTTCCATGTTTCCAAAATAATGGAAGATATATGTATCCCTTTTGATGAAGAATTGGGATGTACTCTCCTTGAATTAAATAGAAATTCATGGGATGGATCTTAATGTGGCCACCCATTATTGGGTTTTCTTAAAGATAATCATGTTTAAAAGAATAAATCCTCAAGAAAACATATGACTCAAGTTGAAAGAATCAAGGATGAAAATGAAAATGTTATCAAAATTTACTTTGTTCGAGAGGTTTAGTACCCGAAGTGGCTTTCCATGATCATCCATTTAAGAAGAACAATGTTCAAATAAGAATTTAAATCAATTTTAGGTATCTCAATAAATATTTCTAAAAGTATTGATTTACAGTTATGATCATGAAACTCTTTCATTTATTCAACCAGTGGGTTCCAAGCACTCTCCCTTATGGGACAATATTACAGTTATAACAAAATTTCAAAATCCACCATTTTGAGGATTCCACCAATTTTAAGGCTTACTAAGTGTTATATTTTTACCAATTTATTCCGTTTAATTTTAATAATATTATTCCACATATCAATGTGATATAAAAAATATTTTCAAGACTATTATAGGAAATATTTGTAATGTTATGTTTGGTGATATGATTTTCAAATGCTAATAGAACTTTGATCATTTCGTCAACCTTGAAGTGGCGTTTAATAGGCTGTGAAAATATATCTTGAATATGATCCCCTTAAAATTTTCTTTTAGTTTGACATCATCTGTATAGTACACCATCAGGAAATCGAAGTCGACCCAAATAAGGTCAAGGTGATACTTAATATTCCACCTCTTTAGAATATAAAATAGTTAACAGGGATTCAAGAGTTCCTTTATCAAATCATATTCTTCATTTAAAATCTTGCAGGAAAGTTATTACCCTTCACTAAACTCATAAATAATGGTGTCATTTATCAGTGGTACAAATTATTTTAGGACACCTTTGACAATATCAAGCAATACCTCTCCATCCCACCAGAGTTAATGTCACCTGTATAAAGGAATTCGATAATATTATGGAAACAATTGATCAATAACTTTATTATATCATCATACAAATGAATTCTGTGGTCAAATATAATAGACTTTAGTATCAAAGAAAAATTATTCCATATAATGATACATAATATTTTAACATTTATAAGAATTATCTGGAAGTAATCTTCTAATTCTAGAAATTGAGGCACTACCTGCAACATCATGAGGTCTTGTTGGTCTCTCACATATACCCAATAAATTACAACCATAATCGACTGATACTATCTAAATATATGGAATGGTGGTAGGTCATTCTATAATATTTTTATATCTAATTCATAACACTGAAGCATATCAAATGGAGATAATTTATTTAATTTATTACAACTTATTACATCATAAGAAGAACACCAATAAATATTGAACTTCCTGATAAAGAGGTATTTTCCATTCAATACCCCCCCCCCCCCCCCCGATTATGAAATGTACTTTGATGGTGCTTCAAGAAGACTAACATGAAAAATGATGTCAAACAAAAAACAAAATAGTGTAATTTTGGGAACTATTTTCATTTATCGAGTAAAATCAGTTTTTCACTAATAATTCCTACTTTTAAAAGGTTACACTAACAAATAATATGATTACCAATATCTCATTTCATGATTGGAAATATCCCTAAGGATACCATTATCCATCCTGAATATCAATGTATATTCAGATTTTATTATCCAGAACATTAATGATGAATATATTATCAGAAATGTGGAAATTTCCCCTAATTTTATTATTTTTGATGGTTGACGGAATATTTCCCCACTAAGCTAACACTATTCCACATTCTATATTCAAAAAATCCCTGAGAGGATTTGTTGAATAATTTTACCACCACCTTTCCAAATCTAAGTCAGGATGAGAAATTAATCAGTATTTTTTACTGTACTGTAGTGTCCCCATTCAATAGAAATGGTATGGAAGAGATTGATGATCTCAATGCTACCAATTAGAAAGGGGGGCTGATATTCACACCTATTAATACCACTATTGTATATAGGTATCCCATGAAATACTATATATGAAGTATAATTCATATATAAGATTATTCCAAGAAAAAATAGATTTAAGGATTGGGTGTAAACATCATCCTTCAGGATTAACCAAATGCATTGAAAATCCTAAATAAATGTGGATTTGGAAGGGTCCTCCTTGGATGAATTTATGGAGGTGATACCCTTAATGTTATATAGGAATTCCAAATACGTTCCTATAGATCTTGAAAATCTAGAACCAACCCCTCCCATCATATCTAGTGTCTTGGATACTTTTTTCCATCAGTGGAACAGAATTGTGTGTAATCCACCAATAAATATCACTCCATTTAAATACATGCTAATTTCTTCCATCAACCACAAAAGTTTCTACACACCACCAAATATTCTTTGTAATTTTCCATTTTCGGAATAAATATCATCAGGACATATCACCAAGATATAACCAGGTTGTTTAAGTACAACTTTACAGCCACCATTTTCTTCTCCAAGGGGCCAAGGAAATATCCCTCAAGCCATTGGGGAAAAGGCTATCATTATCATCTTGAAGAAAAAAAATGTAATGTATTTTGTGTCCCTCCTATGATATTGATGGAAAATGGAACCAATTTCTATTCTTTTGAGTTGAAACTTTTATGTTAGTAATATCAAATTTGGTCCAACCATTCATCTCACTAATATGCATTGGAAAACTAACACATTTAGGCCTTAAAAAATACTCTATATAATATACTCTATAAGAGGGTTAATAAAGACAACAATTATCATCCATAAAAAACTTTTTCATTCATTTTGGGAATACTACACCAAAACCCATACGGCCATGCAAGAAAACCCCATATTCACTTGTATGCAAGATAGAGGTAGTCATGACCATTGAGGAATAGATTCCCCCATATTTTATTTTCGTATAAAATCATCTATTTGAATATGAATAGTCTTATAAGTATCTGGATTATTCAGAACAACTTAATGAGAAAAGGTTTTTCACTTTTCACAACATGTAATTTCATCAGGACTGAGTTATATGATATCTAAATAACAAAGTTCACCATAATTTGTCTCTTTAATAAGTTCTAGTA
The DNA here is from genome assembly GCA_963277665.1 of Viscum album. Lineage (NCBI taxonomy): Eukaryota > Viridiplantae > Streptophyta > Magnoliopsida > Santalales > Viscaceae > Viscum > Viscum album. The sequence goes on from OY728139.1 coordinate 799,328,338, forward strand.
TTGGTTCTCATAACTCTGATGATGCTGGGAAATAGTCCTTTCAAGTTAGAGACAAAGTATAAGGGACCCTACTTCATAAAAAAATTCTACACTAATGGATCCAATTCATTGGCTACCATATATGTAGAACACATCATGCCACCCATGAATGAAACGTTTCACAAGAAGTACTTTGTAAGGTTTTCTCTTTAGTTCATTATTTATCCCCACTACAAGATATTAAACTATACTAAAAAAATTCATAGCTATATGAATTTAAAATATATGGAATATCATCCTCAGAGTACAAAATTAAACTAAATAATCTTTGTCCATTCCAAATGATGTTATATTTCTTGGCATGATGAATATCTATATGATTTTAAAGTACATAGGATGTTTTCCTCACTGTATGACATTAAACTACATGTCCTTCATCCCAGTCACATGTTTTTAAACTATATCTAACAAGTCCTAGTTGTATGATTATAAACTACATAGCATATCATCCTCACCATTTGATGTTAAACTACTAGATCTTCATCCCAACCAAAATATTTTAAGATATGTGGAATATATCCTTGCTATATGAATTTAAACTACATTCCATATTGTTCTCCCCATATTTTGTTAAACTATATGGCCTCTATCCTAGTTTCATTGTGTAATACTGTATGAAAATGTGATCACAATGAGACATTAAACTAAATGGTTACCACCCTCACTATAAGACAATAAGCTACATAGTAAATTTCCTTGTCACTTAACATTAAATTGTATGACAACCAATGTATCATGGAAGCCAATTATCTTAATATGTGTTGAAAATTTCCCCATCATGTGACCTTGTATGTAGTATATTATTCTCCAATTGCCTCTTATTCCTCAAAATGATCATGACTCATGTGAGTTTAGAGGTCTCATCCACTCACCCCATATGGTGTAACTAAGAGCACCATGAACAAAGATGGGAATAAAAATGGTCTACTATGTATGACCTTATACTATTTTGAGTGGCCCATTCTTCATGGCCTAACCTCTCCATATAAGAGCCATATCTGTATAGTAATCCTTAGCGCACAATCTATGTGGGCCCAACGAACATAAATGTCCCCATCCTTTTATGAGATCTCATTATTTTCATGAATAATATTTCTAATAACTACATTTGTCTTGATTCCCAATTTCTTTTTGATACATAGTGATTATGGGATCATTTAAACTAGGTATGTCCATGAATTAAAAAGAAAATTTTCACCTCTCCCTATATATTTGCATAATATTTGCAAACAATTTCTCTTCAATATCTATGAAAGGATTGTTTTCTACCTAGATAGGATTTGTAGTGATTCCTAGATCTAGGCCGAGACACAATTTATAGTATATAAAATTGAATATTTCAATATAGTGTCACATGCCCCTTGATAATAAAATATTTTATTCTTGGCATAGCACCATGGAAAACCCCAGTTTTCCTCAACCACACATGAGTTATATTTTTGTAGAAAAGGCCTTTCCAGAACTATATGTGTCTCAATAAAAAGATTTTTCCTACCTATAAAATGATTTATATAGATAACCCTTCTGTAATGGTCATTATCTTATATATGATCTGAATCTAAATAGGATTATTTTTCATAGTGTTCTTAACTTGTGAACCTACAGTGGAATAACTTTCCCCTATGCATGAGATTGACTTGCATAAGGAATATAATATATTAACTACATTTGTTGTTATTCCTATTATGTTGGGATATATAGTGATGCCTGGATCCTATATCGAAGGCCTATCTGAAAATTTAATTAACCAAAATACCCTCTTATCCTACAAATATGGGTTTATAGTAAGGAATCATTTCCAAATTTTCAATTATAAATGATATAACATAAAAATGCATCCTCCCTTTCATTTTTAATATATCCAAAGGCCTATTTTGTGGGAAAATTCCACCCATTTTTTGTCTGTGACATTTACGACCTTGTTGCATGATGTTAAACTACAAAACATATGGTCCATCCAATATAGACCTATCTAGCCTGGAGTGATACATATTATGTGAAACATTATATACAAGAGATCTAGATCCATGTGAATGTAATTTTAATATGATTCATGTCCATAAATGTGTGAAAGGTTTGAGTGCTCTATTTTTAATTAAACCCATATCTTTTATCATAAATAATGAATTCTGGTGATTCTATATACTCTAAAACATAAAATGAATAAAATATGGAAAAAACTAATCTCCTTTATATAAGTTCAATAAATATTAGGATCCATTTTTTGATTTTTTTTTATTGCATGACATCAAGTTGAATGACATGTGGTCTGCCTCAAATGACCTTAAACTACTCTAGGTGGTCCCTATATATAGAATAATTTATTTATATGATACATAGATCTATGTGAGGTTATATTGATAGAGGGTGTCTCTACAAAAAAATTAGGATAAAATGTACCTTTCTTATTACTATATCCTGATATTTAGATCCCACTCTAAAATATAAGAACTATATATTGATTGACTTGTGTTATCTTGGGATATGTGTCTAAACCCCAAGTTCAGGACACATCCACAAGTCCTCATTCACTTACACATCTTCAAAGGTATCCATATCAACATAGTTATTATGATCCTGAGTCTAAAATACCTATGTTCCCCCATTTGGATATTTTTTCAAAAGTAACACTTTATGCTTGGAGAATCTGGTATTGTTGAAAACCATTCCATGACAATTGGTAATGAAAATATTCAACTCCAAATGGAACTTCTACTTGACTATTCATAATATCCCCCAAAAATGGATCTATATATTCACAATTGATATGTAATTTTATCATAATGAGTCATTTTCCTAAAAGGGTGGATCCCCTTATTTTCATATCCCTTCATAGTATCGCACCAGAACCTATTTTTCAAATATTTTTCATAGTCATCCCATGCAAACTTTATCCACCTCACTAATACTAATCCAACAACCGTAAATTTTGATTTAAAACACCTATACTTATTGATAAAATGGTGTCGGGACATTATTATCCTTCTGGCCCCATTTGGGTTGTTATTATCATTCATTAGTTCCAAACACCATAAACTATTTTCACACCCCTCTATGAGATAGTCTATACTATCATTGGGATATCAATACACATAAGGTTAACTTTACTCCAATACACTAAAAGTATTATCTCAATACCATTTAATCTATGTACTATTATCTTAAACATTGTCCCCAATCTTTGTGATATAGTCTAGATTGGATCTGGGATATCCATTCAAATTGGGTTTTTACGTCATCCTTTTCATATTGGTTGTGCCACTACACATGTGGTCAAAAACGCATAACCTCCGAATCATAATTTTTTTCTGAGTTGTATTTCTTTAAACGCTAGACCCTTTATGGTTTATACAAAAACATCCTAATCTATAGTTTATAAAGACATAAAACTTATTATACTGAAAATATTAAAAAGCATAGCTCTCTAACACATTCACCTTCAACATTTAAGAAAAGTTAGGGTGTGAATAAAAAAGTCACAAATTTTATGGGGCCCACTTTATAACCCTAGATAAATCCAATCCATGTTCAATGAAACCACTATTTTCCAGAAAATGCATAGTAATACTGAATCATATACCATCACCCATATTATGTGTTTCATACGTAATGGTGTTGCATTTATAGTACCATGTAACTTCATGAATATTTCTTCCTTCCATGAAACCACTTCATTTCACAATTATTTGAATCCTCAAAACCCTTTCCCTTTATATCATTAATTAGTTGTTGGGCAAAAATCCCTCAAGGTAACATTGCAGCATTTTTGGGTTGATTGTGTTTGTTGACAAAGCAGGTTTCCATGGAGAATTGTCGAGTTCCCGAGAAGTTGTTGACATTCCATGTTGACAAAGAACTTTGACAAAGGAAAGGACGATCTGGAGGCGGTACAAAAGAGCAGTACAAGGTGGCGTCATTTTCCAGTGTTTGCCAAATTTTTGGGCCTGAAAATCGCCAATGGAAAATGAAGTGATATGTTGTTGGCGAAGGTTGAGGAGAGAGAAATGAAGGAGGTGTGCGGAAAAATCAAGCGTGGCGCGCAAAACTAGCGGGTTGCGCGAAATCTTGAAGTGTGGCGCGCAAAACAGCGGGTTGCGCGAAATTGTATTTCGCGCAAAAGATGTTTCAAGGCCGAAAGCTTGAAAATCGGTAAAGGCATGAGGCGCGCGAAATTTTGGAGGCGTGCGCGGAAAATTGAAGTGGCGCGCGAAATAGCGGATGAAGTATTTCGCGCAAGAGGTGTTACGAGGTCCGAAGCTCGTAAAATGGCAAAGGCATGAGGTGCGCGAAATTATGGAGCAGTGCGCGGAAAATGTTTGTGCGCGGAAGATCAAAGTGGATTACGCGCTCAAGGAGAATTTTTCGCACGAGGTCGATTTTACCTATAAATATGAAGTGACCCTCCTCCATTCAGAAGAGTTCAAGACATAGAAAATACCAGAGCTCTGGTGCGCGAAATTGGAGTTAGCAAGGGTGTTGCGCGTAAACTTAAAGTTTGCGCGTAAAGTCAGCAGTTGCGTGAAAAGTGAATATCGCGCAAAAGCAGTGAATTGCGTGCAAGGCAGTTTTCAGGCTGCGCGTAAAAATTGAAGGCTGTGCGAAAAGTGGATTTCACGCGAAAGCAGTGAATTGCGCGCAAGGCAGTTTCCAGGTTGCGCGTAAAATTTGGAGGTTGCGCGAAAAAGGAATTTCGCGCAAATCATAGAAATTGCGCGCAAGTCACCGTAAGGGTTGCGCGTAAAAATTGAGGTTGCCCGGTACATCCGGTGCAAAGTGAGATTCATCTGCGGGTGATAGTTGGACTTCAACAGAGCATCTACATACAGAGGAAGATGCATTCTTTCATGAAAATGGAGAGACCTACAGGTCTATAAACTGTGAGTGAATACCTTCTGGAGCAGTGAGATTAGGAAGAGGAAGAAGGTGATCCTCTCCACCGGCAGTGAGCCAGAGAGAGAGAAACAGGGAGTGACCCGTGGGAAAGCAGTGAGCTGACCCTAAACATTGTATAGGCAGTGAGCCTGGGCATAGAAGTGATCTAGCCCGAACATTGTAATCCACAGCTAGTGAAGTCTAGTGGAATTTGGTACGAACCGGCAACTTGTCGGCGTATGCTCCTTGGACGTAGCCCTTAGCGGTGAACCAAGTAAAAATCTCTGTGTCTGCCTGCTTACCTTACTGCATTGCATTCAAAGCATCATGATCAGGTAAAGGAGACAAGTGATCATAGTAACTACACAAGTGCAAAAAAGTGACCCTTATAACAAAGAGGTCAAGATCCAGTGGGGCAGGAAGAACTTGAAAAAGAATATCCATACCCTGATTCACCCCCCCTCTCAGGGTATATAGGCCCCTATTGGCCCTAACAATTGGTATCAGAGGGAAGGTTGTTGTTATCAGATTTGTTTGCTCCAACTTGGTATAGTCGATCTGTGTGCATAAAGAATCAGTCTTCTCTTATCTCAATCAGCCATGGCAAAGGGAAAAACATCCAAGAACAAGCAGAAGTCAGGTGGTACTCCTCAGTGTGGAAGTGTATATGGAAAATGTGTGATTCAACTAAAGGAATCAAACAACATGCTGAAGGAAGGCTTGGATGAATCAGAAAGGGAAAAGATTGATTCACTCAATCATGATGTTGGAATGAGTAAAGTACATGAGCATCAGAGTGATACTGAAACAGAAGAAGAAATTGAAGGAAGAATAGATATGCGAGCTGAGTTAGAGGCTGCTCTTGAAGAGATAGATGTTTGGAGAGCCAAAACCAAGAATGCTAACAAAGTTGTTCGCGATGCCAAACTCTATATGCAGCAGCAGGAAGAAGAGAAGTTTGAGTTGATAAATAAAATTGAGAAACTCAAGTTATCAGCACCAGAGAACTCAAAATCAGTTAGTGAGTATAAGCTTAAGATTGAAGAATAGAAAAGGGAGATCGATGGCTTGAATAGAAAAGTGAAAGATCAATTCAAAAGCATCGAAGAACCGAATATTCCAAGTGACGTTGGAAACACTGAAGAAGCCAAATCTAAAGATATCCGGATCAAGGGATTGGAGATTGAGGTCAACAAGCTAAAATGTTTAAATCAAAGGCTTATTGATATAGTTACTAACCTAACAGAGAAGAATGATTCACGTGCTGAAGAGCTGCAGAAGATGGCCAGAATGAAAGGAAAACAAAAGGCTGGTGATTATGAAGAGAGTCAAATGTCAGATGAAGCACAGAATCTTAAAGCCAGAAATAATGATCTAGCAGCACAGTTGTCTGCAGAAGTTCAGAAAAATCAAAGGCTACAACAAGAGAATGCATGTTGCTCTGACTCTGTCGCTCAAGAAAAATTGAAGGTAAAGGAGAAAAATGACATGGTTGATAAGCTGAAGCATGAACTGGAAGATGAGGTAAGTAGAGGGAAGCTTATCAAGGAAAAACATGATGTCCAACTTGAATCAAGGGATATGAAGATTCAAAAGTTGGTAGAAGAGCTCGAATCAGTCAAGCAGGAAATAGAGAAGTCTAAATCCAAAGATAAGCCCAAGTTGAAGGATGCACTGCACTTGCTATTTGATCGTCCTTCGACAAGTGATGATAAAATGAAGAACAGATATGTTGTTTCTGAAGAGAAACAACATAATATTTTCTCAGCTCAAAGACCAGCAAGTTTTGGAAATGCTGGCATTGGATATGATAATTCCACTCCTATGGATGATAAGAAAAATGCAGTGAAAATTTACAAAGGTAAGAAAAATCCTGTAGGTGCTGGAGATAGGCCTATGAGGATAGTTTCAAGGAGTGATGATGTGTGTTATTTCTGCGGAGTTCATGGCCACACATCAAGCTTCTGTACAGAGGCTCTGGAGTACATTTCAGGCTGTGAAAAGAGAGACATTAATAAATCTGAGAACAGGAAGAAGCATCATGAGAAATTAGAAAGAAGAGCTTCTCAGAGGAAAGCATATATTAGATGCTATTACTGCGGAAGAATGGGACACACCATGAGCATGTGTCAGGAAGCTCAGGAGAACAATATCAGAGGAAGAACTCAAGGTGCATCAACATCTCAGCAGAGAGATGATGAAATGAGGTATGCCTTTGAGGGAAAATGTTTTATATGTTCTCACTATGGGCACATGGCGAGACATTGCAGTAAGAAGAAAGCAGGAAAGGGAAAGGAACAAGAAAAGAGATCTCCACCACAGGAAGTGTACAAGAAAGAATCATGTACTGGGAGACAAAGTGGTAAGGAGAAGAATAGGATTCAAGCCTCAGGGAAATCACGTGGAGCTGAACGAAAGGTGTATCAGTCACCTCCTATGTCATACTCACAACAGCTCTCAAGGAGAGAATGTGAGCAAACCTGGAAGATTAAGGGGAGATCTACTCCAGTGGTGATAAAGAAGAATGGACGTTCAATGGAGGACCCACCACCAATGAAAAATAGGGCGGTGACTCATAAATCTGATAAAAGGCAGATAAGCAAAGAATGCATCGAAAAATCCACATGTCGTGTTTTGCAACGAGAAGTGGAAGAAAAAGGCAGATCCCTACAATGGACAAAGAAGACAGGGAAGATGACAAGAAAGGAGATTCCTGCACCGAGAAACAATCAAGGGAAATGGAATTTCGGTAGAACATCAAAGATCGAAATGTGTACCAGTTGGTCTAAACCCCAGATTGTGAGAAAGGTCAAGTCTGCAGAATCTTCATATCAGAAAAAGGCTCAGAATGTGAGCAAAGAATGCCTAGTCATATGGCCATAACAGTTGAAGTTGGTCAGGCAGTTGGAGGAAGCAAGAAAGGAGTGTGATGCGCTCCAAGAAAGAATCAAAGGGTTGACCCATCAGGATCAACCATCATCCTCATGTTTAGGATTCTAGAAGAAACCCCTCTCCCTATGTATATAAATGCTATTAACTGATGATTCTTGTGTTTCAGGTTTTAGGGAGATACAATCCAAGGGGAAGTGGCATCTAAGGATGCGAAGTGGAGAAATGATATGCTCTAGAGTTTCAATTGATTCAAATCAGATACTAGAGTTGAAGAAGAAGGAGAGAAACAGAGCACAATAGGAAGTGATTGTGTTATTAACTTTATCTCTTGTTTCCTACACCGAGTTTTAACTCCGTAGGCTTAGATATTTTGTTAGTGGCTCAAATCTGATAGGGGGAGCATTCAACAACAAAATCAGATGCCAGATCCATCAAGGAAATAATTGGATGACCCAGCTCAAGAGTTATCTATCGAGAGAAGACATACTAAGAGAGAAGCAACAGTGATCAAGCATTTCATGCTTATTTATTTTGATCTAACATTGTGGTATCAGCTGACTGTTTTTCAGGATACCAAGAAGCTGCGAAAAGTAGCTGAAAGAAATGAAGCCACTAAAAAATGAGTCAGTGAACAATTTCCTGACGAAAGTGTTGAGGAAGAAATCAACACAGGGGGAGAAGAAGTGGCTGAGGGTGACTCAGAATAAGATATTGATGATGAGTACAAGGATGTAAAATCCTTATCTGCACAAAATACAAAGAATCGAGCTGAACTTGATAGGCAGACTATCATCAGTGATCAGTGAGATCCAGTTCAGACAAAGAGAATTAAATCACTACAACAGACATTATTACTATCTCAGGTTGAGTCGAAATGCTTTGCTGATGCAGCTGAAGATGAAAACTGGGATCATGCCATGAATGAAGAGATAGGTCAGAATTGAGAAGAATCAGACCTGGGAAATTGTTTCGAGGCCAGATGATAAAAACGTCATCAGGACAAAATGGGTCTATTTAGACAAGATGAACGAAGATGGCACAATGATTCGAAACAAATCACGACTGGTGTGCAAAGCATACACCCCAAGAGAATGGTACTGAAGGCTATATCAGTATTTGAAGAAGATTGGTTTTCAGTGTGGGGGATTTGATTACAATCTTTATTTCAACAACAATAGTAATCAAAGGATGGTGAGGCTGGTCAAAGAAGACATAATATTTGGAAGATCAGATGAAGCATAGTTACACAAGGCAGGAATAGAACATTCATTTCTGAATCCGAGTATGCCAAGGATGCTTTGGAATGATTTGGATTGGAAAATTCCAAGGAGATGAAGACTCCGGTTTCTACCCGGATGAAATCATCAAAAGATGACAGTGGTAGGGCAGTTATTATCACAGAATACAGGCAAATAATTGGAAGTCTGTTGTACTTAACCGCAACAAGGCCTGATATTGTTTTCGCCACATGCCAAGCAGTGAGATATCAGAGTAATCCCAAGGAAAGTCACATGCTTGCAGTGAAAAGAATACTTCGGTATATAAAGGGCACGGTGGACTTCGGCTTGACCTACAACGACAAATCTCAGACAGAGTTATTGGGATATACTGATCCAGACAGGGCCGGTTCAGCAGATGATAGAAAATCAACGTCAGGTGGTGCATTTTATCTTGGCGGACTATGTATTGCTTGGTTAAGCAAGAAGCAGGATTGCATTTCATTAAGCACCGCAGAAGCTGAGTCTATTGCAGCCACTCAAGCATGCACACAGTTATTGTGGATGAAGCAGCAGCTTGAAGATATGGGAGTTGAAGTGAAGTCTCCGATCGGAATCCAGTGCGATAACTCAAGTGCTATCAATCTCAGCAAAAATCCCGTCCATCACTCTAGGACAAAGCACATTGAGATAAAGTATCATTTTATCAAGGAGAAAGTTGAGCAGGGGATCGTGAAGTTGGAGTACGTGCCTACAGAGCTACAGGTTGCAGACATTCTGACAAAGGCCTTACCCAAGGAAGCTTTTGAGAGGCATCGACTGGCTCTGGGAGTTCAGTCGATTCCCCGCACTTGAAATAGTGTGGATGTGGGACCCAACCCCCCCCCCTCTCCCCGAGGTATGGTGTGTTTTTCCCTAATGCGTTGATATGTGTTCTCTACTATGTTACAGACTACAAAGGCGTGACCTTTGGGTTCGTTGACAAAGGGGGAGAAAAGTGCTTGACAAGTGCTTGACAAAGGGGGAGAAAAGTGTTAGTTCAAGAGAGAAAATAGTGCGGAGATTTGATAAATCATAATTGATACGGGGAGAAGCTGACAGGTGGAGCAGCCAGAAAGGGGGAGCAATGAGAAAGGGGGAGAGATTTTTAAATCTGACGATGCTAGATGTGATCGATCAAATCATAGAAATCACGACAGCTAATGATCGTGATAAAAGCAGAACAGTGGTGTTGGAATGGTGTGAGACGGTGTCCAGCTATCAACAATTGGTATCAACTTAAGAATTCACCAATTGGTATCAGTGTGGTTCAACAACTGGTTTTATTTTAAGAATTGGTATCAGGGTGGAATCGACAATTGGGGTCTGACATGAAGTGATTCATTGATGAACTTTTCATACTACTCTTGTTTCTCACGCCGAGCATTGATCATGTGGGCTTAGAGTACATGTTAAGTGAATCCTTGAACGCTATCATAATCGCAAGAGGCGAATGGTGGTAGCAGCTGGAAGAAGACTCAGTGAGGTATCAAAGTGCAGAAAATATTTCTGAGCAGAGTTGTGAAGAGTTGTCAACAAACCCAAAGGGGGAGATTGTTGGGCAAAAATCCCTCAAGGTAACATTGCAGCATTTTTGGGTTGATTGTGTTTGTTGACAAAGCAGGTTTCCATGGAGAATTGTCGAGTTCCCGAGAAGTTGTTGACATTCCATGTTGACAAAGAACTTTGACAAAGGAAAGGACGATCTGGAGGCGGTACAAAAGAGCAGTACAAGGTGGCGTCGTTTTCCAGTGTTTGCCAAATTTTTGGGCCTGAAAATCGCCAATGGAAAATGAAGTGATATGTTGTTGGCGAAGGTTGAGGAGAGAGAAATGAAGGAGGTGTGCGGAAAAATCAAGCGTGGCGCGCAAAACTAGCGGGTTGCGCGAAATCTTGAAGTGTGGCGCGCAAAACAGCGGGTTGCGCGAAATTGTATTTCGCGCAAAAGATGTTTCAAGGCCGAAAGCTTGAAAATCGGTAAAGGCATGAGGCGCGCGAAATTTTGGAGGCGTGCGCGGAAAATTGAAGTGGCGCGCGAAATAGAGGATGAAGTATTTCGCGCAAGAGGTGTTACGAGGTCCGAAGCTCGTAAAATGGAAAAGGCATGAGGTGCGCGAAATTATGGAGCAGTGCGCGGAAAATGTTTGTGCGCGGAAGATCAAAGCGGATTACTCGCTCAAGGAGAATTTTTCGCGCGGGGTCAATTTTGCCTATAAATATGAAGTGACCCTCCTCCATTCAGAAGAGTTCAAGACATAGAAAATACCAGAGCTCTGGTGCGCGAAATTGGAGTTAGCAAGGGTGTTGCGCGTAAACTTAAAGTTTGCGCGTAAAATCAGCAGTTGCGCGAAAAGTGAATATCGCGCAAAAGCAGTGAATTGCGCGCAAGGCAGTTTTCAGGCTGCGCGTAAAAATTAAAGGTTGTGCGAAAAGTGGATTTCGCGCGAAAGCAGTGAATTGCGTGCAAGGCAGTTTCCAGGCTGCGCGTAAAATTTGGAGGTTGCGCGAAAAAGGAATTTCGCGCAAATCATAGAAATTGCGCGCAAGTCACCGTAAGGGTTGCGCGTAAAAATTGAGGTTGCCCGGTACATCCGGTGCAAAGTGAGATTCATCTGCGGGTGATAGTTGGACTTCAACAGAGCATCTACATACAGAGGAAGATGCATTCCTTCATGAAAATGGAGAGACCTACAGGTCTATAAACTGTGAGTTAATACCTTCTGGAGCAGTGAGCTTAGGAAGAGGAAGAAGGTGATCCTCTCCATCGGCAGTGAGCCAGAGAGAGAGAAACAGGGAGTGACCCTTGGGAAAGCAGTGAGCTGACCCTAAACATTGTATAGGCAGTGAGCCTGGGCATAGAAGTGATCTAGCCCGAACATTGTAATCCACAGCTAGTGAAGTCTAGTGGAATTTGGTACGAACCGGCAACTTGTCGGCGTATGCTCCTTGGACGTAGCCCTTAGCGGTGAACCAAGTAAAAATCTCTGTGTCTGCCTGCTTACCTTCCTGCATTGCATTCAAAGCATCATGATCAGGTAAAGGAGACAAGTGATCATAGTAACTACACAAGTGCAAAAAAGTGACCCTTATAACAAAGAGGTCAAGATCCAGTGGGGCAGGAAGAACTTGAAAAAGAATATCCATACCCTGATTCACCCCCCCTCTCAGGGTATATAGGCCCCTATTGGCCCTAACATTAGTGAATTTGAATCCAACTGGAACCCCTTCTTCACTATGAATACTTTTTCAATAGTAAGGCTCTACATATACACCCCTGATATGGATTATAAACCAGATAAATAATTGCTCTGAAGGGGAATATCCTCTAATGTATATACATCATAAAAAAATTATAGTGGAACCCATCTTTCAAAAATGAAATGTGGTCATTCCCCATTTGCATATATCATATCATCATCCCTAATTCAAATTCCTTAAGTTATTATTTACTCATCATAGAATCTAATTATTTAAAAGGATTCAATACCCTCAATGTTACATATATTTATATCATACTCACTTTCAAATTATGGATACACATATTATCCTCAAATAATTAATCAGTCATTGTTTTGTGGCTCTAAAAACCATGCATCAATGGTTCACACATTAGGACCCTAAACTATGTACACCAAGGTTAATGTTTTTTATCCTTAAACATTAGCTATATTGGTCTATCTTGAAAGAATTAAAATAACAAAATGAAAGATAAACACAACTCTCTAGGTTTAAATCATGGGAAAGGAAACCTAGGTAAATGTATATTAATAACTTGCTAGACACACACCTCATTTGATTCAAGAAAAAAAAGCATTTGAAGTTGAAAATGGCACAAAACATATTTGTTTGAAAACCAATAAATGGAAACTTAAGAACAATTAAATTCCTTACCCACTAATTATCTACAATATCAGTCTAAGGAAAAGATAGGGTAATAAAATAAGATATTGAAAACTTGTAGGGACTATAATATTAGTCGATAAGAAGTCAGGTTTTTCTCACTATGCCCCTTGGACAAGGAAAAATTTATAGCATTCAATCATTCTCTCATCCTCGATTTATCAACCCATAAGATCCATATGAAATGTGTAATGATATAAACCTGGGGTGAGAGAACATTTTTGAAACCTAGGAGTCGCAATCTAAATCAATATTCATGACCCTCATCATGGTGAGTCAACTTCTTCATCCAAATCAACCAATTCTAGTGTTAAATTACTTATGCCTATACCCATCCTTGGTCAACACCAAGGAGGAACTCATCAATCAATATAGACCAAATATACTGTTCTGGTGATAGTATTTGTACCTATACCAATCCACAACCACCCTTAGGATAAACTAATTCATATAAATATACCAACTCTAGTGTTTCAATGATATAGTTGTGCCTATACACATACAAGAGCCATGATTATAAGAAAATGATTCATCCAAATGGACCAAATATAGTATTATGGTGATGGTAGTTATTTCTATAGCCATCCATGAGATATTACAAGGATAAAATACATTTTGAACCAATTTTTTTTGATAACTATGTTTGACTTTTCCCATTATCAATTCAATGATAACATGTTTTCATATTATCTTGATGATTTTTCTTCCCAGTTTTTAATAGGTTATTGTGAAGTGATAATCGAGAAAAAATGAATTCAAGGAACAAACAACAATTAAGAATAAAGTGGTTCTTCATTGATTCATACAAAAAAATAAAAAGTGTATATACATATTGGTGTCTCTCCATGACATTATAGGTAAAAAATTATCAAAATAGCTACAATTTAATCCAATCAGTTCTGTCTAAAAAATCAGCCTATACTTGGTGAGAATTTGATAGTAGTATTTCATGCATTAATTTAATGGTATTTTGATACATTGATTTATGTATTTAATTAACTATTATTTTCCATTTTTGAACATTTTAAAATGTTTTATGTTTCATGGTAGGATATAATGAATCTTAGGAAAAGGACCGAAAAGAGGAATATTTGGGAGCAAAAAGACACTTCGTGCAATGAGCGAAACAAAGCAGTATGATACCAGATTTTTTAGGATGTAGCCAAGATGAAAAACTTGAGCTGACAGATTTACATATCTTTTATATCAATTACACGATAAGAGTTTTTTAGGAAAACATTTTTCAAAAGATATTCCGAAATTCATGATGCTTGGATGATAAAAGTTTACACATATTATGATCACATTACACATCACATAAATTGTAAAGACAATTTTTAATGATCCGAATTCATAGTATCTTTGGTTTTTGACCTAATTTTTTACATGGGTCTCACCCAATACCACTATTGGACCACTCATTTATGGAATTCATTAATTTCAGATCCCATATGGAACCTATAAAAGGAGGGCTAGGCTGCTTATGTTGGGGACAATTTTGATCTGGATACCAATGCTCATAAAGAGAAGCTACGTTGTCCAGGGCCCTCACCAAGTTCATCTTTGCTTTTCATTATGAATTATTTTTCCTTTCTCTTTCCATATAATCCACTCATAACTTGGATGAAGGGGTAAACCAACCTTATGATAGGATTATGTAACTAAATGGGGAAGGTGAAGTTGGATTTAATTCTTTTTATTTATTCGTATATTTTGTTTGATACAATTATTGAATTATTTTCCAATACTATTCTTTTTATTCTATCCTGACCACTAATAACAGAATCAAAAATGAATCATAAAATTGTGAAACTAACCACCCTAAATGTGGCAATACTGTTGTCAAAATTAGGGGAAATATGTTTTAAATATAGTATCGAAACAAACAGGATTCGGTGATATCCTAAATTACTAAACCAAGGGAAATAGGGTATTATTATGTCAAAAAGTGGATACCATGATAAAGCACGCCTTTCGTAGGGCATGGAAAAAAAATTTAATTTCCTAAGTGTATTCTAGTGATTAAACCTCTAAAGTACCCCGAAGATGAGTGCACACAAAATCAGTTTTTCACTTTTAAATGAGGGTAAAAATTTTGTGTTTTTTAAAGGAAATTTGAAATTAAAATGATTGAAAAACTATGATATTAAAAAGGGTGATTAGGTCGGGGTTAGTTTTCTAATTTTAATTCTATACTTGTTCAATTTAATTTAAAACTCTTCATCGTAGTTGATTAAAGTTAGTTTTCACAATCATTTCCTCTCACTTACTTGGTGAAATTATGATTGTGAGAGAAAACCTTATCAAGATCTCGGTTTGATCAACTCTACTTCCATGTGAAAAATAGTTGTATTGTATATCCTTAATTGAAATGGGAAATACCTGATCGGGTCTTGTTTATCCCAAACAATCAAGAACATTCACTACCCCTTTTACATGTACTGACAATCGTCAAGTACGTCACCACTAATTCCTGGTTTATTCAATCGTATATAAATGAGAAATTGGTGGAGGGAGATAATGATTATTTTACCAAGGAAAAAATAAATAACGGAATTAGAATGGATGAATTATTGCACTTGATAATAAAATCCACTATATTAAGTTGAAAAAAACTTTAAATAAGATAGAAATTTCATTCAATTACGTCCAAGAACTCAAGCATTACAACATAGAAAACCAACCCTTCCCCAATCACTCAAAATGTTTACCCCACTATGGTAAGGGTAATTGAGATGATTGGAGAAGAATAAGGAATTAAAAACTATTGAAAATAAAATAAATAAAAGAGAATGCCGAAAATTTCTCCTCCTTGGTGTCCTAGAAGGAATGGGATGGAATGAGAGATGCTTTGAGAGGGTGGAGCTCTCCTCCTTTTATAGACAGAATTTGTCCACCGCATGTTGATGAATTGTATCCCCATTAAATGACATCTTCACACGTTGATACCTTCTTGAATGTTATTCATAATTCTCATGTTAGTTTCCCCTCAAAATATCATCAGATTTGGACATATATTCCTAGAGTTATGGCCATTTTACTCTGAGCATTTATTCTGTCCAGTCAGACTTGCCAAATCAAAAACCTCCAGATTAGGATCTCTTATGACCCTTAAAAAGGCCAATTCCTACAACCTTCACTTCTTGAAAGACGTTATAAAACTCTTTGTTCGTCCATCCACCACATATCACAACCATTGGGCTTACCAAGAATTATTTATGGACCCCACACCAAAAATTGACAGAATTGTAAACAGTTTTCATGATACAAATTGTGAGCTTCTTTTGAGCTTCCATATGGTCGATTCAGCTTTTCGTCCAAAAATATTAAATGAATCCCTAAATGTTTATAATATGTAAAAGAAATAATTTTTCAATTTTTATTAGTTTAGAAAATGTTATGGCCAAACTACAGAAAATATTTAAAACTGTTAAAAATTCAAAATGTCCCATTTTTACTGTTCAGCTCAAAATAACACCAATATCATAAAAATAGAGCAATTGATCTTATAGTAACACTTTTTTGGGTTTAAAATAATTAAATTATATGTAAATTTAATTGAAAATATTTTCTCTATAAATTCCCCCACACTTATCCCTTGGACTCTTGGACAAGTAATAATCTAATCAAATCAAATCAAATCCAAAACACATAACAATGAGATCTACCAAATTCATACAATGAAAAACAAATATATCATGTCTCATAAAAACTAATTATTTCAAGTTCTCCATTTTATATTTTAATATATTTCCACTTTATTTCTTATCCCATGCACACAAAACACCTACCTCACTTGAATTTTCTCTCATATCACAAATGTAAATGCTGAACACGGATTTTCTCATCCAAACTCATACAATAGTCAACATAGGCTTGATAAATTCTTACTTCTCCACCTGATGTGAGTCAAGGACATGTGTTTCTCATGAGGACTTTTTAGGGTTGTTCTGTGGCTTCTGGTTAGTAGGATTTAGATGTCAAAAATTTTGTGGCTGAAAAAGGAGGTCTTGGATCTTTTTGAAGAAAAACTGCAAGATTCTAATTTTCACTCAAATATGGTCTCCTTATATTCCCCTCTATAGAAAATAGGCTCCATCATCATTCAATCAGCACGTTATTTTTAGCAGATAAAATTTCAATCTTTTCAAACATGATTTTTCTCGAAAGCTCTAGATAGTCATAACTTTCTTTTTTTACATCAAAAGATCCAGAAAGGCACAACATCTCTTATCATGAAAGCTTCAGAAAAGGCACATCTTTTAACAAAATGAAATATTATGCATAAACAACAACTCTTAAACATTTTATATTCCACCAAAAGTATCACCGAATGAGGTAGTACACCAAAATACATCTTCCCCCACACTTTAGTTCAACTAGATCATGCAATTTCACTTCAAGAGCAGGTTGGATAGGGAAAATTGGCTTGTAATGTGGCTAACCTAATAGGCTATTCATGGAATATAAGGTCTTATGAAGGATAAATGTAAAGGTAGGCCATAATGAAAATGATTATTTTGAAAATGGAGGCTTAAACCAAATAAATTCCTCAATCATTTAAAACACAAGTACCTCAAACCCTCAAGTATTTACAGTAATAGATCGAGTTCTAGTTAAAGCAAGCATGGTCTGGTTCTCCCAAGAAATGATGTGAATGAAATGAATATGAGAAAGATGATTCAGAATCCTCACAGGAAAGTGATTTCAAAGATATAGATAGTGAAATATGGCATTGGTTTCAAAAATCAGTGTACTTTTCATAAAATTCCAAAAGATTTGAACTTGACACAAAGTAATTTTGGAATTCATTTAAGCTCAGTTTCATGGAATATATTGGTTTAGTCATTGACATGGGTTTCAAAAATGGTAATGATAATCATTTCAGCTCAAAAGTTTCAAAAAAACACACAAAAAATGAAAAATAAACACACAAAAATATGAAAACACACAATCTTTTTATTTTTATTTTCTGAAAAACAAACACAAAATAAAAATCCTAAACTACGAAGGTTCCATCCCCCAAACTTAAATGATGTAGTGTCCTCAATGAATTCAAATGGAGTTAACATGTAATAATTTTTTTGATTGATTCTTAACAAATAAGTAAGTATAAAGGAGAGGTACAACCTGACTTATTCGCAGTGAAACATTGAGGTAAGCTCCAAAGTGTTGTACTCTAAAAATCAAATAATAAAAGAACAAAAGAAAACATAAGATATTTATTAAATGAAATGAAATAGAAATAGGATTAGAACAGAGGGATAAAACATGGTTTAATCCCCCAAGTGGGGCCTGGGCTTTGACTACCTTTAGAGGGGTATTTCTAATCATTTATCCCCAATTTGATGGTGGGTGAGGTTTCTTACTCATCTTCCTTCTTGGTTTCCATTTCCACAAAATCTTCTTTTTGTCCAGTGGTTGTTAAAGGAATTGTACATCAATATAAAAATCAAAATGAATGATAGAATGTAATTCTATTTGAACAAAATTAAATCATGAAGTGTTAATATCAAATTATTCCCTTTCAATTTATACGTATTATGTCTCTATTTACTCAGGAAAATCCACTTTGATCTCCTCTTGAACACTTACCAATAATGTTCAACAAGTTTGGGAAGCTCTAGATGTTCCTCTTTAGATGAATCTTCTTTTTCATCGTCTTCCTCTAAGGAAATACATGCATTGGATGAATCTGAAAAATTAAAACAAGGGGAGGTAATACTCAATTCAGTTTCAACAAAATCAAAAGATAATGAGTTCATAAAATGATTATCTACCTGAGTCTATTTTCCTTCAATTTCTTCTTCAATGGGTGGTTCCACTTGTAGTTTAATTTCCCAAAATAGATGTAGGTATTCAGACTCCTTTGTATTCTCTTAAAATTCCACTGCTAGGGTGGTTTCATCCTTCAATGTTTCTGAATCTTCTACATTATGAGGAATAGTTGAATCAAGAATTTCCTCACACTCATTTCAGAAGTTATCCAGATTTTTTGATCTCCCATATGTATTTCAATTGCTAAATCTTATTCATAAATCTCCTCCAATATTGATTGATATAGGCTTAATGTATCTTCTTTTAATTTCATCATGGCCTCCATGGGTTCTTCAACTAGAAGTATTTTTGGGGAAACTTCTCCCATCATTTTTTCTTGTTCTAGTTCTTATTGTGGCTCCATGTGTTGACCCTAGGATACATTTACTTGTTGTGATATCCACTATATTGAGGTCTCTAGGTTTTGAACTATTTCACTAAATATTTCAAATTGGGATTTAATATCCTTGTGAACTTATTCTTCATGGTGTTTCACTTTGATCATTTCCTGATAAAATTCTGGAAAATACTCCTAAATTTCAATTAGTTTTGTGGGTAATCCCTCCAACACTAGGTATTCTAATTTCTCTTTAAGGTTTTCAATGAGATACTTGAATTCATCCTCTGTGATGATTTGGATTCGAGCTCCCTGAATTTTTTTAGCTAAGAAAGAAATTCTATACTCTATAGACCAAGGTGATTCAATAATTGGTTCATGAACTTGTGGGTAATTGTTCCATGAATTAAAGAAATAATCATTTGAAAACAACATGGTAAAATATTTTTTTAATTTGAAAAAGTCAAATATTTACAAATATATTATGGCACTACCTCCCTAACAATGGTGTCAAGATTGATGCACGCCTATCGTAGGGTGTGGAAAAACAATTTTTAAATTTCCTATGTGTATTCTAGTGATTAAACCTAGGAAGTCCCCCGAAGAGGAGTGCATACAAAAATAAGTTTGTCACTTTTAAACGGTGGTAAAAATGTTGTGTTTTTTAAAGGAAATTTGAAATTCAAATGATTGAAAAAATATGATATTAAAAAGGGTGATTAGGTCGGGGTTAGTTTCCTAATTTTAATGATATACTTGTTCAATTTAATTCAAACCTCTTCTTCTTATTTGATTAAAGTGAGTTTCCACAATCATTTCATCTCACTTCCTTGGTGAAATTATGATTGTGAGAGAAAACCTTACCAAGATCTCAGTTTGGTCAACTCTCCTTCCATGTGAAAAATAGTTGTATTGAATATTATTAATTGACATGGGAAATACCCAATCATGTCTTGTTTATCCCAAACAATCAAGAACATTCACTACCCCTTTTACACGTACTGAAGATCATCAAGTACTTCATCACTAATTCTGGGTTTATTCCATCGTATATAAACCAGAAATTAGTGGAGGAAGATAATGATTATTTTACCGAGGAAAAATTAAATAACAAAATTAAAATTCAATAATGATAACACTTGATAATAAAATCCACTATATTAAATTGAAAACAACTTTGAAGAATAAATAAATTTCATTCAATTGCGTCCAGGAACTCAAGCTTTACAACATAGAAAATCAACCCTTCCCCAATAACTGAAAATGTTTACCCCACCATGGTAAGGGTAATCGAGATGATTGGGGAAGAAGAAGGAATTATGAAACTATGAAAAAGAAAATAAATAAAATAGAATGCTGAAAAGTTCTCCACCTTGGTGTCCTGGAAGGAATAGGATGGAATGAGAGATGCTTTGAGAGGGTGGAGCTCTCCTCCTTTTATAGCCATAATTTTTTCCCAGAATGTTTACGGGTTGTATCCCCATTAAATGAAATCTTCATGCATTGAGGCCTTCTTGGATGTTGTTTGTAATTTCCTTGGTCATTTCACCTCAAAATATCAGTAGATTTGGACATGTATTCTGAGATTTATGTTCGTTATACTCTCAGTATTTATTTTATCTAGTCAGAGTCACCAAATCGCAAACCTCTACATTAGGATGCATTAGTGACCCTTAAAAAGACCAATTCCTACGGCCTTCCCTTAATTCAAGATGTTCTAAAACTCCTTGCATGTCTACCCACTAAATATCACAATAATTAGGATCACCAAGAATTATTTATGGACCCCACACCAAAAATTGGCAGAACTATAAACACTTTTCATCAGACAAATTGTGAGCTTCTTTTGAGCTTCTATATGGTCGATTCCACTTTTGGTCCAAAAATAGTAAATGAATCCCTGGATGTGTAGAATCTGAAAAGAAATAATTTTTCAATATTTATTAGTGTAGATAATGTTTTGGCCAAACTATAGAAATAATTTAAAACTGTTAAAAATCAAAAATGGCCCATTTTTACTGTTCAGCTCAAAATAACACCAATATCATAAAAATGACGCAATTCATCTTAGAGTAACACTTTTGTGGGTTTAAAACAATTATATTTAATTTAAATTTAATTGAAAATATTTTCTCTATCACATGACTATTGGGTATTACTCATCTAAAATTTGACACCAACCATGAATTAATAAAACTATTTTATTAAACTCAATTACACCCGAACCCTAAATTTAAAAAACCATGGAACACTTTAAAAATACATTTTTAAACCAACAAATAAATCTATTAAATTTTCTTTCTAATTTCTTAAAATAAATCAATCTAACATTTTCTCACCTACTTATCCAAATTGATGAAATTAATTCTTTTGAAATCATTGATAAACTAATTTACTACCTCAATGGATCGATCTCCACCTACTGCTTCACTATATTTTAATTAATTGAGTAGCAGAGTTTGATTTTTATAAATTTGTTTTGCATAGACCCATAGGGAATTAATGACACCCTCTAGGATATCTGAAATATTAATGGATTGTGGATGTATCATCAGTTTTATTGATTTTTCATTTTCCATTGTACATGTTCTATTGATATAGTTGGTCAACTATTTAATCCTTCAACTAATGGCCTCAATATTGGTGTTTAAAAACAGTAACTGCACCTTCACCCTTTCAATTTGATCCTCATATTCCCAAAATTATGTACAGTACACAACTATCCAACCATAATGTTGTTATTCCTCAATAATAAAATAATGAAACACTATAGTGGAACTTTCTAGACCTTCCTAATGATGGTTTGTAAGATTAAATTAGAGAATGTCACATTCTCATTCCACAAATTCTTCTAGAGAAGTGAGAAAATTATGGATGGGAGAATGTTTGTTTTGGTAGCTAAACCCACCTGCACACAATCCATAATATATTTGGTGAAATATTTATAATTTATCAAAAAAATTATATAAGGAATACTTTGTGAAGATAGACAAGACTTGGCTCCAATCACATTTTCTCACAACCTAGTTTTCAACAACAATGTCAGGATTTAGACTCTTTTTACTTTTTTTCTATATAGTATGGAATCATATTTTCTATGGAGGGGTTTAGTTCAGTGAAATACAGGTATGAATAAACCTTTTATCATTTCTACATTGTTGAATTCAAGGGATGATTCGTTTGGGGTGACCCCCACCATCACACTTATCACCATTGTCAAATAAAAATAAATGTCGGTAACACAACTGACAACCTTGGTTCACAATATTAGATAAATACCACTCTCAATATGAAGGGAATCTAAAATAAATGATTTCTCACAATTTTTATAATGTTTTTTTAGTATTACCCATCTCTAGACCCAGTTCCAATATAATGGAAGTCATGGGACTCTAGGTAGCCAATCGCCTATCTGACATATTAGTTCTCCCAGTATGAGGAAAAGATAATACTACACCCATTATTTGAGAAATTCCCATGACATATTGGTCATAGAATCAGTCAAAAACAATTTAATCTTCCTACCCATATCCTACAATGATAGAATCAAAAAAGATAATGACGTATAAATGAATGTATATCTTTCTTAGTAGGATAGATATGTATTGATGTTTATAGATGCAGACATCCAAAATCTCATGTCAACCAATAAGTATTGTAAGGTTCACAAATAATCATTCCATTTATTTGAAATATCAAAACCCCATCTCAAAATGATATTATTTAATAAAGTTTTTCTTTGCTTCCTCCACCATTGATTATTATTGTTCCATAAGGAGAAAAATAATGAACAATGAAAAATTCAATGGGATTCCTCATCATTGTAATAACGTTATAAAAATCCAAAGATATTGGAAGGATAATAACAATGTCGAAAAACTTGGAGTGATAATTAGAATAAGTGATTTTTTGGAATATTTTATACTCATAGCATTGGAAATTTTCTTCCATTAATCCATGTAAAAATTGGAATGTTTGACTAATATTATATGGAGACATTCTTTTCTGTATGCAGCTTATAGAGTGATAAACATGCGAATAGGTGGGTACAAAAAAGTTAATGGGATTTAATTATACCTATAAATTCCATCATTATTATTTTGATCCTATCACCCAAATGAGCCTCATGTGCTTTGAAAACCCATCTACTCATAAAAAATATTGAAAAATACCACTAGATAAAGATACAAATTCACATAAAGTTAGATAATGTTACCCTATGAGGTGTACTAACCCACTTTTATAGTATCCCAATATGATCCTTGGATATATCAAGAATATTGGTTAGTATGAAAACCCATATATTTAATAATGTTTAATTCATGATTTATTACATAAATACTCTCATTATACAATCCTAGAAGATCTATATGCCTAGTTTCATAGGGAAATTAGGTATATAGCACATTAAATTGGGACTTTGGTAGAATAACATTATATAAAAACTGAAAATCATGCCCTTATATTCCATTGATCTTCTAATACTAAACAGGATAACCTGGGGATATACATAAGAAAAAGGTGAGGTCTAAAACCTAGTAAGGGAATAATCAAATCACAACATTATTAAAGTTATAAATGTTAGTTAGGAGACATATTAAGGTGGCATAAAATGCGTGAGAATAATCAACATGATCCTAACTAAATGATATAATATGAAAATATCAAGGAATCATTAAATATGTGGAAACAACATAAAACATGACATTAAAAGAATAAGTCAAGGCTTACCTCCAGGTTATCATAACATAATGTTTTAATATAACCTCTCATGAACCATAAATAAAATCTCATTATATAAAAACATTTCCCAAGGTATAGGAGAGATATATAATTCTATGCCCACCAGTTACATTCATATCATGTACATGAATTTGTCTAACACATAGATCATACAACATAAGAATGAATTTCATCACTTTTAATCCAATAATTAAATATTTCATTATATATACCTAGAAGAACCAAAGAAATTAATGATAATTACATCTTGGTGAAAACCCTTGAGTCAAAATGGGGATGGTTATTCACTACAAAAATGTTTGGCATGGAAAAATAATAGGAAATTTTCAATAAGATAACGGGTGTATATAAAGGTTCAGGGGAGGTTTAAATGAGAGTGAAATGAGGCATATCATAATTTTTTCAAAATAATAATGGTAAAGGGATGTGTAAAAACACATTACTATATGAAAAATTTAAAATAAATATTCTTTTACAAAGAAAGTAAATGAAAAAAAGAAGATGATAGGATCCCTTGTGTTGATAGGATGCTTCTAAAATCATTATATAAGATGTTTAGGATCTTGGGAACACCATGTGAGGTATTTATAGAGGTAAATAGAGACTAAATTAATGTTAAATGGGTTTTGAGTGAAGAGGAGTGTTGGGATGGGTGGGTATTTATAACAAAAGATATGGTAATTACTTATTGATCTCTAAACAAAGGTTTTAGACTCTATCTGATAAAATAATCAAAACCACAAGCCTTCCCATGACTTTCCTAATGAATTCTTCTAAATAGTAGTGTTTTTCAAAATTTTATTAGTATAAAAAACTAAATCCTTAAAATTATAATATTATTTGTGTGGAAGTCATTCATGTTCATTAATAATTGATTTCAAAACCTTAAAATATAATATCAGTTTTGAATTATTCATAAAGGGTTTATAAAATTACTTAAATAAATTAAAAACACATTACTTTAAAGAGAAAAATATTCTTGTTCATGGATGATATTTACACTTTTTATTACATTGCATTTGGGCTATAATGATGTCATAATACATATGATATATTTATACCTTAATTAATTTTTACCCAAACATTATACTATCTCATGAAATTATGAAAAATTCATCATTAGATATTTTAAGTTTTCTCATTTCAAAAATAATATTTCTTTTATCAAAATAATTTTACAAAAATATGAATTGACACTTTTAAATCGATATTTTTATTTTTTGAAAAATACACTAGTTTTTAAAAAAATAACTTGTTTCTGGACCTTATAAAGATAATATTAGAATTCAATATATTATATTATGACTTGTATATAAATATTATTTAATAAAATTATTATATTAAAATAAAATTTATTTCAAAATTGTTCAATTTATTAAAAAGAGTGTTTTAATTAAAACTGTATATTTTCAAAAAATAAAATTTTGGTTTCTTCAAATAAAAATATAATTTTCATCAACATATGTAAAATTATAATAATATAATGGAATAAATATAATAATTATTTTTTAGGACATAAAATATAAAGTGACATAAAATTGGGGACTTGATACATAACACATTATCACACTATCTTATTACCTACGTGTAATGTGTGAGATGATGGGGCTTTCTTGGGGTTCTTCTATGTACGTAGTTTGGTTCATGATCTCAAATGGCCTGAAAATCACATATAAATGGTAATTTTTATCCTTAATCTATTTATTTTATCTAGGGATTAGTTAGGTTAAAATCCCACCAATTCCATCTCTATCGAATCTTTGACAAATGGGATTTGCAATGTATGATCATACTGCTCCTGGGCAACTCTCCTTCCATTTGAGAAAATTATACTTTATCATAAACCTTAATATATACCAATCATATATATCATTTTACAATGACTATGTTATCAATCATTAAAATTATTAATGGTATTTTAGTTCTACGCGGCTGTATTTTATAATTTTTATAAAATAACAAAATTAGTTCATGTGTTTTATATAACCTTGATACTTAATAATGAATATGTTCATTTAAAACGGAATTTCATTTATAAAAGTTATTGTGGTTGTATTATTCCTCACTTTAAATAATTCACCCACAAAATTTCATTTTTAATACAAGAATAGATGAGGGTACTTCTGTATCATCACATCTTTTAGTTCCTAAGTTTCAGCCTTGTGATTTTGGTTCTGACACAGTACTTTAACAAAGTTAGTTACCTTGTTTTATAGAAATTGGTCTCCATGATCTATGATATTCATTGGATATTCCCAATACTAAATATCATTCTCAAAGGGAACCATCTCTAGATTCAGTACATGTGAGGGGTCTCATACGTACTTCCTCAAGAGGGATACATGGAACACATCATTTTCATGGTATAGGTTAGGGGTGATTCTATTCAATAGGACAAAAATTCGATGTGATTAGGGATCTAAAAAAGGATGGTGTATCTAATACTAATCATTCCCTTCTTCCCAAACCTCTTGAATTTATTTCATGGATATATAAAAATGAAAACCATATCCTTGACCCCAAACTCTTGGTCTCGATGATGACTATTGATATAGATTTTCTGTAGAATTTTTGTGGATTTTTTATAATATAATATGGTTTTAACCACTAATATCATATCCTAAATAATATCAGGTCCCATCAGCTTCCTCTCTCCAACTTTATCCTAACATGTTGGACTCTAACACCTCTTCCCATATAGAGCTTAATAAGGTTCCATTTTAATATTTATAACAAAATATGTTATAATATGATAACTCCTCTTGGGGAAGGTGTTCATCATAAAATTATATAAAATAAATTGAATAGGATATAATAGTATCCTATTGATTTTAAATGTTTCTATTAGACTGGATATTCATTTGAGGGTGATAAGAAGTACTAATACTCAACTATGTGTCTAATTCTTTCTGAAGGCTTCTCAAAAACCTAGAGGTAATCCTTGGATCTTGACCAGATAAAATGAAGTGTAGAAAAATCTTTAGTCCTACAACTTATCTTTTATATATCTTAGTGAGTTCGTCAAGAGAGAAATATTATTTGAGAAAAATGAAAAGATTTAACTACATAATTAGGTCTAATACCATCGATATAGTTTTATTTCTAGTATATATCCTAGGGAGCCCTATGAAACAATATGTTGTGAGGTTTCAACATTTACATACTTGTATGAGAAATTCATCCATCATACCCTTAGAAATATTTCATTCAACTTTAACTTATTTCCATGCCAAGCATTGAGATAAAAATTACACAATCCCTCTCATAATTTTATCTCATCATATGTTTTTCTTAAGATCCTTATACATCTTAGTGATTCTTGGATGAATAGAGAAGAATGAGAAATGTGTATCATATATAATTTCTCCATAAAGTTATGGGTTTAATGGACCATATATCCAGGTTCTAAACATTATAACTCTAAATTTATAAAATGTGAACTTCAAAATATTCACTACCTTTTTCTGTAGCACCACGTCATCTTTTTAGGCCTCTGTGATCATATCAAGAATGGATGATTGATCATTTTTTTGAGAAATTAAGGATAAATATACTTTTATCTTTCCCATTTACATCCATGGTATTTCCAATAATATTATAACCCTTTAATCCTCATCATGGGGAGGTTTGCAGGATCCTTTCACCTCAGAGTATCTACCGCTTTGTTTATCATCCCAGTATGGTAATGGATTTAACAATATCAATACTTGATCATATCTGACCACCTTCATTTTCTCAAATTGAGTTCTTTTTGTGTGAATATATACTTTAGGATTTTTTGATCTGTGTATAAGTTTGACCTCTCCCCATAGGGATAATGTTACAAAATCATCAACGTGAAGATCACTATAACCAATTCTAGATCATGTGTTGGGTAGTTTTTCTCATGGATATTTAATTGGAGTGAGTCATAGGATATCACTTCTTCATCTTGCATGAGTAAACAACCTAAACCATTTTTTTGATGAATCACTATAGATCATAAATCCTTTCACACAAGTGGGTAATTTTGGCATAGTTTTAGTTATAATCATATTCTCTAACTCTTTAAATCACATTTCACATTCATCACTCTATAAAAACATCACCACCTTAGAAGTTATCATGGTTAGTGGTTATGAAAATCACGAGGAGTTTCTCAAAAATTGATTTTAGTACCTAGATAATCCAAGTAAACAAATTATTTTTATCATTGATAATAGTATGTTCTAGGCATTAATTCCCTCCAATTTTGATGGATCTATAGATATCCATTCTTTGGTGATAAATTTCCCTTGGAATGTTACTTTCAACATTGGAAACCTTCAATCACTGTATTTCACATACAACTTTTCATTATGAAATGTATTCTATACAAAATTCAAATACTCCTCATGTTCCTTAATTATTTGGGATTGGATAATAATATCATCTATAAATACTACCATAAATATTTCAAGGTAATCCCTAAAGACTATATTCATTATTTAATTGAATATAGAGGGATAGTTAGTGAGTCCAAAAGTAATTTCTATGAAATAATATTCCTCATACCTTGTATGAAATTTTTTTGTGGGGATATCCCCATTATTCAACTTTAATTGATAATATCTTGAATGAAGATCCACATTAGAGAAGTAATGGGATCAACATAGTAGGTCGAAAAAGTAGTCAATATATGGTAAAGTAAACTTTTTCTTTATCATGATCATATGGATCTCAAGATAATCAATTCAACGACACACTATCCCATCCCTTTTCTTGATTAAGAGAATCTTTGCACCCCATGGTCAAGCACTTGTGCATATAAACCCCTTATTCATATTGCCCTGTAGTTTATTCTTCATCTCATCCAGTCCAACAGTGGCCATTATATATGGATTATTGGATATTAGTAAAGATCCATGTATAAACTTGATTGAGAAATCAACCTCACATCTTAGAGGAATACATGGAAATTCATAAGAAAACACATCAGTATATTCCCATACAATGGGTATGTCATCCAGAATTATTGTTCCCTTTTCCTCAATCATTTTATATTTATACACTCTCTCATAGGTAAATAATATACATGCTTGAGATGTTAAAACCAAATAAGATCCATCCTACTCGTAACACTTTTATAGTATCATAGGGAAATTTTTGACATGGTGAGGTGACTTCCTTCTCTCCAAAATTTATTTTGGATCTATATATGGAAATATAATCCAAACCTACATTGGAGTAAGATTCTATTAAAGGGATTATAAAATGATTCAATGGGAATTTCATCCTTAAAATGTGGAAAGGGGAGAAGTTATATACTTTGTATGTGATAATTACCTGATTTTCCATTTCTATAGATAACTCCACTGCCAGGTTTTGAGGTGTTGCTTGAATGTTCCTACTAAGCTTGTGTGATATGATCGAATGTGTAGAACCATAATCAAGTTGTATGTTAACTATTCTTTAATGAATAACTATTATACCTTTCACCATATCAATTTTGGGATCCAACTTAGTAGTTATTATGGAATAATATTTCCTTTTCTCTCTAGGACTCAGAGGTTGTTAGCATCAATTATCATAGACAACCCCTAGCTGAGTACATTGATTCACATGGTGTAATTATTCCTTGTAGTTGAACCATTAGAAAATAGGGTGAGGGTTTATTGGAGAAATACTTTCTTCCATCACCTTGAAATATTTCTCTCACCGTCTTTTTCTATCTAGGTTTCCTTCCTTCCTGTTCCTAAATAATTTCCTTTCACCTTTAGAATATTTACGAGATGATTCTTCCCACCATTTTGATAAGTGGGATGTTGTAATTTTTTTCCCATATGATATTTATTTATCACACCTCTAGAATTAAAATTCATTCTCTATTTCCTATATCTAGACCATTGGGACTCTTGAAACTCACTGATCTTCATTTTAACTTTGATCAAACATCAGACGATTTTATCACAGCTTTCAAAGTCTTGAATCAAAAAATATTTTAATATACTCATATCTAGACCACTAAATAAGTGGTAAACTTTAGATTTTCTTCCAATAAAAAATATAGAGGAATATCATGCAATCCTTTTAAATCTATCCTCATAATCCCTGATGTTTTCAACATAATTTTTCTTAAGTTTAAATAAATACCTCTCCATTTTAAGTCAGATAGTGGAAGGAAAATGTTTTTTAAAAAACATTTTTTCGAATTATTTCCACTTCCTCACATTGATCGCTTATTTGTGATTTTTATTTTTTATTAAAACCTACCATTGATAATCTTCTCTCTCCATAGGATAAATAGAAAATAGAAACTTCTCTTGATAATATCTTCTAATGGTAGATATGATCATTTCAATAGAGTTGATCCATTATTATGCGAGGATCAGAAGATCCAGTAAAATTAAAATACATTTCTCAAATAGAGGTCTCAATTTAAACTTTCCATTTCTTATGGTGATTTAGGATTTCCAATTATTATATTTTAAATTCATAAGTTGGTTTAATTGATTAATTATTTTCATGATGTTCTCTAATTCTACTCCCATTAGATTAAGCATCTCATTTGGTTATTTCCCAACACATTTATTGTTAACACGGTTCCTACTATTTCTATTCATTGACTAAAATAATGGGAAAATCATGGATAAGGATAATTAAACTATTAATCCTATAAAAAATATAAACATTGAAGGTATAACACATAAATAACATATATTCATTAACCTATTAATTTATAGGTTTCAATCCAAGTTATCCATGTTTATTTCTAGATATAATATTTTCTGGGAATTTTTTTTCCCTTCGTAATGGTTCGTACAGTGGTTTTGAATTTACAAAATAATATAACCAAGA
Source organism: Viscum album (assembly GCA_963277665.1). Classification (NCBI taxonomy): domain Eukaryota; kingdom Viridiplantae; phylum Streptophyta; class Magnoliopsida; order Santalales; family Viscaceae; genus Viscum; species Viscum album. The sequence continues at coordinate 799,359,010 of OY728139.1, forward strand.
AGTGTAAAACATTATATATAATGATGCCTTCTAATCATGCACTAGGTTATGATCAAGTCAGATCCCAATATTCCCTTTTCTGGATTATTAACCCCAAGTACAACTATTATGGAGCCACATCCACTTTTAGTATCTTGATAGGAATTTGTTTTCTTGGAAAAAATACTTAACCATAATTTAGGTATTTCATTCACTCTTTAGTGTTATCCCTAAGTTTGGAATAATTGTTTCTAATATTTATAATAAAAACTAACAAGACTTCCATCTGATATGAACTATGAGAAAACATATCGTACCTTAAATCATGATTTATTACATAAAGATACTCATAATAAAATATCTAAAGATTGTGAGGCTTAGATTTTTAGGGAAATAAGGTATTGTTCATATTAATATGTAACATATTGTTGACGCTCATTTTTCATCACAAAGTCCAAAGGAATGTAAAGGGAAATGACTTAGAAAAAATTGATCCATCCTTTAAAGAAAGTATCAAAAATCGACAAAGGGATGAACTAGGAGAGGATTTCCCATAAGTCGCGCAAGTTTCCTCATAGTCGCGCAAGTCCACTTGCGCGACGCATTATGGTCACGCAAGTGACTTGCGCGACCTAAGTGATAACTGCCCGAGGTCTTCTCCCTGCCTATAAATAGACCATGTGGGCCCCCCCATTCAAGGAGGAATTTTTTCAGAAACTCAGATTTGAGCTCCCGGCGCCCTAGTCTCTTCTCAAAGCTTCCAGAACACTTCTAAGGCAATTTCTTACCTAGAACAGAAGATCTAAAGAGGTGGAGGAATGCCTAAGTGTTGAAACTCATCAACACTTGAGCGCCTAGGTGGCCAACCCTTAAGGGAAATGTCCACACTTGTGCGCCGCCTTACTCCTTCAATAGAACCTGCACGCCCCTCTGCTGGAATAACCTCAAGAAGATTCTAAAGGCCTTAAACAAAGGTCGCTCAAGTATTACCCTGCTGGTTGAACATCGCGCAAGTACCAAACATGTCGCGCAGTTGTATAACTGCGTGACCAGGACTTGTGCGCCCATGCAGTACCTGCGCGCCTGCTAGGACTTGCGCGCCCCTACCTTTTTGGATGCATTTCTTGCCCATTTCACCCCTCTTAATCCATTACACATTTCCTATTCAAGATTCAGTCTTCAAGCCACTCTTCAAAGCCATTTATGGCATGATTTCTTGATTTGAATTCCTTATCTGAAAGGAATTATGTGGAATATCTCTCAAAACCTAGTGATTTACACATCTTTATGTCACTAAAGATTGAGATTTCATTCATTTAACCTCTTTAAGATAAGAGAATCTTTAACCTAGGTCTCCTTTTCGAGAATAATCCCCAGTCATAAGTCCTCTAAATTTTGGGCATCCTCTAAGGAGTAAGCCCCAGATCCCCTAACATGGGCATCCTCCTTAGGAGTAATCCCCAGTCATAATTCTTAACTTTGGAATCTTCCTTAAGAGTAAGCCCCAATTCTTAATGTTCCCAAATCTAGGCATCCTCCTTAGGAGTAAGCCCCAGTCCCCTAATTTGGGCATCCTCCTCAGGAGTAAGCCCCAAACCTTAATCCTTGACCTGGGCCTCCTTTTCAAGAGTAAGCCCCAGTCTTAATTTCTCTTAACCAGTCCAAATTTACCTTTAATCTGGGATTCCTTTTCAGGAGTAAAACCCAATCATAAGTCTTCTCCTAATTCGGGCTTTCTTTTCAGGAATAAGCCCCATGTTAGAGTATTCAAAATCTCCATGAATCACATATACCTTTATGGACCATGTTCCTGGATTTCTTCCCTAAAGTAAATCCTAACCTTCATTTATCTGGGAAGTCATACATACATAAGTCCCACATCATTTCTTATGATTGCATCTTTCATGGCCCAATTGTCTAATTTTTACCAATACCTCTTGTTTCTCACACCGATCATGAATCACGTGAGCTTAGAGGGTAAAAGTAATTATGAAATCCTTCTTTGATCTATCAATCATAAACATCATACTCCCTTACTAGAACTATGTGGGTTCTGATTCCTTTTCTAAACAAAGGATACGTAGGTAGCCCGTCTACGGGGTCAAACCCAACTCTAAAATAATCCATGTCCTTATAAATGTCAATAAACTTCAAGTTCCCCACTGGGTGGCTTTAAAACCATCATGGTCATCATAATGACCAAGAGACTTCTATATAAATGTGTCGAAGGGTACCATTGAACAAGAATCTCTAATAAATATAGATGATTTTCTATCGATGAAGAACCTCTAATAGATATAAAAGATTATCTAAATTTCCTACATATTTGATCATTGATTGTCAGATCTGAAGGAAATCTCATTTTATAGTTGGTAATGTAATAAGGATTCACGAACATAACTTAAATCTAAAAAGAGATTCCCTGAGTAGACAATAATTCCCCTCAAAAAGGTGTGATGAGTCCGACCTCCCATACTCTCGACCAATGCAAATTCCTAAGCCTCATCAGTCCACAAACTAATGAGCACCTACCTTTGGAAATTAGGTCCGAATGGATGTGGAATCATTGGATGTTTCCGGTTCTACGAACAAACCCGTTAGAAACCGATCAGAACGTTTGAACCTCCCATCAAGGTGGTCATCCCCAGATTTTGAGGGAAACAAAAATGGTGAACCCGATGTGAATCCTTAACCATGTTAAAAATGATGTTTTACCTATTTGTTAGGCCCCTATTTAAAAACTCAATGAGAGGGCCAACAAAAACAATCATTGACATATGTGCTCATCCAAAAGATGTAGTGGCTGAATTTATCTTGATTACGTCTGTTATATAAAAAATGGCACTCTTTTCCCACGATCTTCCGCCTTTCTAGAATGGTTGCTCTCAAGTTCACACCTATGAATACTGCTGCTGCAAATGCCACTGCTTCTACTCCTGCTAGATCTTCGTCCGCTCTTAGGATGATATCACCTACTCAGCGTCTTCAAGGCTGGGTATCAAATGCACTGGTTAAGGAGTACCGTCAACATGGTACCATCCCAACTCTGGAGCCTTCCCAACAAGCCCTCCCATTAAACAAATCACATCGGTCGTCCGGACAACGACGACCAATGATCAAGAAGCAGGCGGTGCTGACTACCGTCTCCAACCGTTTGGGGTCATTATCCCCAGAACACAATCACCATTCGCTCCCTTATTCTGGGGAGGTGAATGAGCATGTCCCTCAGGACCTTAATTCAAACAGACAGGAGTCCTTCCTGAGGGCTCCCACCAACAATCGCCGCCAGACTCGTGTGGCAGTGCGCCCTCAACATGATGAGGGTACCGACTCCAGGCGTTTGGCTCAGGTTCCTCGAACCCGAGAAAGAAAGACGAACCACCAGAGGTGGAATCTGGTCAATAGTGAGCAGGTTCTCATATCTTCCATCTCCGGAGAAGTTCACCAACCTAACTTGGTGGCAAACAACGAGCAGGCACATACACCTACCCGTTTTAAACCCACTGTCCAGCAGACTCGTCTGGTAGCATCATGCCAATACCGCCTGGAAATTCCGGTGGAGTGCTATAGGTAGGATCATACACCTGTTTATACATCATCAGCTAGTCAGCAGGCTCGTTTGACTACATATGATGGATCTCATCAACCACGTTTGGTGAAGTGCAATCAGCAGGCACATACACCTGCTGGTATTAATCTAGCCTACCAACAGTCTCGCTTGGTAGCATTCGGAGAAGTTAGTCGGAAATCCCCAACAACAAATAGGAGGTAGAATCAACTCTCTGCCCCCACACTTGAGTACTGTCAGGATTCATTGACAGGAAAAGGAGGACAGGAGCAGGCACATACACCTGCTCCAAGCCCGGAATGGACGTATATTCTCGTTCTGCCAGCTGAAGTCACCAAGCATATTCTATCAATGGTGAAAGAGCAGAAGCAAATCCCTGCTCATATTCTGGATGCCTGCCAGGATATTATAACAAATTCTGTGGCATCTCAGGGAAAGACACATAAATCTATCCCTACCAGTGGAGTGATTCATCAAAAATTCACTCCGGAACAGACACACACATATGTTCCAGTCCAAGAGGGTTATGGGGAATACTCCCCCATATCATACGGACGGCCATGTCAGGTACATACACCTGATTTGAGAGGAGATCGTTAGCCTAACCTGGCCATCTTTCCTGATCAGGCACATACACCTGCTCAGAGCAGCCACTTTCGTCAACAAGTGATTTCCAAGGTGAGTAAGAAGGCGTCTAAGAAAAAGACCCTCCCAGTACAGTCAGGAGATCAAGAGCCAATCAGTAAAAAGGCCTTGATCGATGCTAGAGTTCTTGAATCCTTTAGACAATTATCTGTTGGAATTCATGATTATACTCCCTCAGTTCCCAATAGTGGGAACATTAATTCTGAAGGTCTTCAACAGACACTTCCTCATGAAGGCTTTCTTCATGAAAATTCGGTCGATCTCGAAGTTTCATCTTCAGATGAGTGCCATAGGAACCCTATGTGTGGTCAGAAGACCAAGGAGAAAGAGATCTCATCTTTTTTTGTAACCCATTATGGTGTTCCTCCCCATTATGATGAATTTCTCTGCGAAATTCCTCTCCGTAGTAGTGATGCACATTTCCCGGAAAATGCTCCAGTGGGTAATGTAGTGCCGAGAAATCCCACTTATCTTGAGGCACTTGAAAATGTGAAACAAGTCATTTCTGAAGCTTCATCGCTAGCAGGTGAAATAATTTCTCAATCAGAAAATATCACAGGGTGTAGGTAATTCTCCGAACCACCCCTTAGTTATAAATATTCTAGTTTGATCAATAATTTCTCTACCAATCCTGTTGAATCCAATGAAGCAACAAGGAAACACCAACTCTGGTCAAATCAGGTAGAAGAATCTTCATCAAATGATAAATAGGAAATGATGAATATGAGAAAACAACTGGCGAAAGGTGAAGTGCTAGTCATGTTTTGGCGTCTGGCTGACTCTCAGTATAATATTCCAGAAATGTTGATGGAAGATGAAATTTATGATATTCATCTTAACATATGGAAAACGATATGTCAGTTGAAAAAGAAAGTATTATCTTATGATGAATATGAAAATCATCTTAAGATAATAGAAGGGTTACAACGTCAGATTGATTTGGCGTCTCTATCAGTCTCTCGATATCCGAAGGCTGAAAATCAGCAGAGAGCACTTAAACGTTAATACTTTGGCGCACTAAGAAGATTGCGTCAGTTAATTGCCAATGCCCCATCTGGTATTCATGTCAGATGATGGGGTGTTCATGGAGCATTGCATTTCACGGTGCTCTCCAGTCAGAAAAGCCCACCGAAAATGGTCTCATGCAATGTTATTGCCCATGGCCGTCCATAGTCAATGGGATTTGTTTTTAATCAAAATCTTGCCCAAGAATAGGCTTCAACTAGTTCCTCTCAAAATCAAGAATACAAAGAACAAGTTTTCGAATTACTCTTGCATCAAGCAAACGAGAATATTGAACATGCCTCTCGTTTGGAGAAAGCATGTCACCAAGTGACAGAAGTGTCAGAAATCATCCAACGGTCTTTTGAACCGGGTGATAAAAGAGGATACAGGTTAATGCATCCAGCTAATTTCTGAACTAAGGTTCGCAAGATCAGGAGAGATTTTAAGAAAGTCTCAGACATAGCATGTCAAGAGCCACCCCAGCTCACCAGACTAGGGACTCTTTTAAACCAACCCTCGGAATCTACAAAAAGGATTCGGGGAGTTGAGCGGGAACAGTAGGAACTGCCCCAGTCCACCAGACTGGGTACTTTTTTAAATCATCAATCCCCTCCTCAGAGAAAGTCGGTCTTTTCTCGATTGGGGAAGAAACCTCAAGAGGAACGAAGATCCAAATTATCAGGAGATTCCCTCCAAATTACGGCTCGTCAAGAAGTTCCTAAGGGATCGAATCAACAAAATGAAATGTCTCATCAAAAAAATGGAATAAGACAATATCACAGAAATGCTGATAGAAGGGATGCGATGAATTATGCATCGATTAAAGTCATCAATGTCGTTATTGCTGATCCACCAGATGAGGTTCACTCAGGGGACTCATATGAAGAGGTTCCTGCTCAAGAAGATGTACGCACCGACACAAATGAATAAGGTGTGCGTACACGAAGTCAAAGGATTACTCAGAACTTAAGTAATCCTTCGAGTAACCCACTTCCCCCTCTCTGAAAAGGATCCAACAAAGGGAAGGGAAAGAACCAGGTTATATATCCTTCCTCTGGAGAAGGTCAATCGCTTTCACTAGAGCAGAGGTTTGCACAAAAAGAGGAACAAATGAAGGAATTAAGAAGGTTGAATGCAGAACTACTTCAGAATAGTCTTCTTCTTAAGCATGCTGGAGTCAGTCAGCCAAAGCAATTTGCTGTAGCTACTGAGATGGATCAAGAATATCCTCCTCTATCAGTACACCCTCACAGGTCTAATCCTACAGGTCAAGTGCAACAACGATTGGCAGTGCTACCATCAGTTGCAGCACCAATCGCCACATCTGTCCAAGCTCTAGTGATTTCACCTACCCAAGTCCAAGTTCAACTAGATGTTTCTCAAAAGTTAATAACTACTATTGAGTCATTAACAGCACGGTTAGAAACTATGGAAGGGAAGCATGCGCAAGTTCAAACAGAAAAGAAAGTTTACCCTGAATGGGTAGATTCAATTTCTCCTCTATCCAGTTTTGGGAACCCTGTATTCCCTATTTTCAATGGATTAGGCGATCCTGAACAACATTTGATGCATTACGTTTCTTGTTGCGATCCTATGATGGGAACTCCGGAGCAGCAAGAAGCAGTGAAACTCAGATGCTTCGTGCGAACCTTGCAAGGACCATCTTTTGTTTGGTATACAAGCTTGCAATCCCGGTCAATTACCGGATGGGAGGATCTTCACCAAAAATTTCTCCTTCAGTTCAACTCAACTTTTCCAAAGACATCAGTCTTTGATCTTACAAACTGTAAGCAAAGGGACAATGAAAGAGTCTCTTATTTCATTGCTCGCTGGAACGGATTAACATATTCCTTGATTTTAGCACTCCCTCAAGAATAATTATTTCCAATCTGTGTGGAAAGTCTGCGTGACGAATTACGCACGCCATTAATCCCTGTGAAATACACAGGAGGGTTTCGAGACCTTACTTCAATCGCTCAGCAGATTGAAGATTCCCTTATACAGGATAAGGCTAAATCTCCTGTAATTCCATCAGCCCCAGGAAGGAGAATGGGTAAAGTAGAAACTGCTATAGTTATGCTCAAACAAGCACTTGTACCTATTTCTACCTCAAAACCTTCATCTTCTCGAAGGGCTCCACCTTCTGAGCGCCAACAACAAAGGCCTTTTCATCCAGATGATCAAAAATATCAAAGACAAAACCAATTTGAGGATCTGAAGAGAAAAACATACTCTTTCCGAAATGAACAAGTTCCTGGTTATTTCATTTCGGCTCTAGAAAAAAAATTTGGTTCAATTTCCAATACCAAAGAGGCCAAACAAGAAAAGAGATGAAGACCGTACTAATTATTTCCCTTTTCATCAAATGTTGGGGCATCCCATCCATAAGTGTTTTGTCTTCAAATACCTCCTAAAAAATATGGTCGACTCGGGACAGGTCACATTGAAAGGCTCCTCAGCCCAGGTAGCATGTGTCACTGCTACAGTTCCAGAGGAGGAAAGTGAATGGCAGGAATTCAAAAGCAAAATTACACAAAAGTATGATGATTGGATGGTTAGAAAGACAATCAGTCGAACTCATTCTATTTTTTGAACACAATTAAGGAAACCAATTGTGTCTCCTACCATGAATGTTGCGGAAAAACCCTCTTCGTTAGAGGGAAATTCTCAAAGAAACGGCATGATTCAAAGAAAGAAAAATAATCAGAAGAGGATGAGTATGTGTCAAAGCCTAAGTCGTCTTTGACTTTGGCGGACCTCATGCCATCTACTTCAAAGCCACAGGCACCACCCCACCAAATGGCATAGCCTGAATAGGCTAATCAGGCAGAGTCTTCATCAGACGAAGATTTAATCATTGGTTCTGTTAATATGATTCAATTAACAGATCCATATGCTAGTCGCAGTTTCGATTTCAATGATCCTGCATTACCTGTATCAAACAGAGGAATCATAGAAAGTTCCAGGGACCCAGGATACAGGGGATGACGTGGATCTTTCGGAAGCCACTATTCCAATTCTACTTCTGCTAGAACTGTGTACACAGCAGAAACTCGTGGTAGAGCCCTTCAGCGAGCTCAGTAAGAAAAAGAATGTTCTTCTACCAATAGCAAATTCAGTCCTGTAACAGTTATTTTGGAAGACCGGTTTAAGGTTTCATCTTCTTCCTCTCAGCAAGTAAATGGATCTAATCGGACTAGTTTTCCAAAACCAGTAATATTGCCAACTCCTATCCCAATACAAGATGCATCAACTTCCGAATCATCTTCCTCCAAAGTACCTGCTAAACCACATATTCCTGTTGGGAAACACAGACCTCTGGATCAAATGTATGATATATTGAAACACTTAGCCCAAGTACCAGCCAAGTTATCAATTCCGGATGCTTTTAATCTGTCAAAAGATCTTTGAGAAGCACTCATCGAGGCTTTGTCGAGTCCTCAGGAGTTTGAAACTGAAATTACTGCAGCGGAAGTCTATCACATAGAGAATAATCCTGCATAATTCCATGCAATAATATCTTTTACTGATGAAGATGAAGATGATATTATTCATGGAAATATTATACCATTGTACTTATCTTGCAAGGTCAATGGCATGGATGTTCGAAGAGCTTTCATTGACAATGGTTTAGTAGTCAACCTCATGCTCATTCGTACACTCCGTCGATTGGGCCTCATGGAATCTGATTTATCTCCTTCTACCATGATGTTAGAAGGATATGATAAAAATGAACAAGAACCATAGGGTGAAGTTACACTCAGAACTCAGTTTGGAGATCTTGTATCCAATTCAGATTTCATGATTGCTAATCAAGACTCAGCTTTAAACGTCTTTCTTGGAAGACCCTGGCTACATCAGCATGCGGTTATCCCTTAATCATACCATCAATGTCTCAAATATTGTTTCAATGGTCAAGTTGGGACATTTTATGGTGATAAGGCCTCATTCAAGACGTGTGAGTCTCAATACATTGAGGCAGAATTCTATCACATGAAGTAAAGGGAGAAATCTATAACAAATGAGATTACCAAAGTTAATGCTCCATATGGTTTGGAAAAAATTCCAGTAAATCCATTTACACATGTGAGTTTAGATTATGTGTTGTCTATCAGTCAAATTGACAAGTTATACTCAAATCAAAATACTCTTATGGAAAGATCCATAATGTCAATTATGGCAATCGAGCCAGACAACATGGGAGAAATTGGTAATCTACCAAGTACTGATGAAAGCACAAATGGTGACTTCTTCATTTCATCTACTGAAATCCAACAAGTCTATACTTCACCAATTAGTCCAGAAGAAGTTATAGCAACATCGGAGGTGAAAAATGATGTCGATTCTCAATCCATCATCTCCTCTTTATTACCCAAAGAAGACCCTTCATCATCAATCGGGTCAGAAATGGAAGCTTCTTCTTCAAGATATGCAAATTTTGACATCTCTTCTGATCATGAAAATTATGATTTGTCATCTACTATGCAAGTAGACACGGAAGAAATAAAACATGATGAAGAAGAACAGGATGATCTCAGAGATTCTCCTCCAGCATTTAAAGAGGGTATCTCTACCACTGTGGATGAACTTAGAGAAATAAATCTGGGTACAAAAGAAGATCCACGCCCCACTTTAATCAGTGCGGCCATGACCCTTGAAGAGAAAGAGATGTATAATTATTTTCTAAAGAGAAATAGATATATTTTTTCTTGGAACTATACAGAAATTTCCGGGATTGATCCTGATGTTGATACTCATCATTTGGGTTTACTAGAAGAACATCAAGGATTTAAGCAAGCCGCGAGAAGAACACACCCAACTTATGCTTCCAAAATTGAAGCTGAAGTGGATAAGGTTATCAAAGATAACTTTGTTAGAGAAGTTCAATATCCCAAATGGTTGTCTAATATTGTCCCTGTAAAGAAAAAGAACGGACAAATTAGAGTTTGCATCGATTTCATAGATCTTAATTGGCATTGTCTTAAGGATGATTTCCCAGTTCCGATTACAGAACATCTAATTGATGCAACAGCTGGCTATGAAGCCCTTTCCTTCATGGATGGATATTATGGATATAATCAGATTCGAATGGCCCCAGAAGATGAGGAATCAACAGCCTTCAGAGCCCCTCAGGGTGTGTTTTGTTACCAAGTAATTCCCTTTGGCTTAAAGAATGCAGGTGCAACTTATCAGCATTCCATGCATCGTATCTTCAAACCCTTCTTAGGGAAGTTTTTTGAATTCTATGTAGATGATTTGGTAGTTAAATCCAAACAACGTTCTAATCACTTGGCTGATTTGGAAGTCATATTCTGCAAGCTTCGACAACCTAATTTTAAGATGAACCCCTTAAAATTTGCTTTTGCGGTAACCTCAAGTAAATTTCTTGGCTTTGTTGTACGCCATCATGGTATTGAAGTCGATCCTGAGAAGACCAAGTCAATCCTTGGTATGTAACCTCCTCAAAATTTTAAAGCATTAAGAGGACTTCAAGGACACTTAGCGTATATTCGGCGTTTCATCGCCAATTTGGCAGGCAAATGTTTACCCTTTACCAAATTGATGAAGAAGGGAGTCACTTACTAGTGGACTGAAGAATGTCAAGAAGCATTCGATATTCTCAAGAAATACCTCTTGATTCCACCGGCAATCATGCCACCTATTGAAGGAAGACCACATATCCTCTATGTGACAGCTCTAGAGCGATCATTTGTTTCCTTTATTGCTCAAAAGAATGATGCTGGGAATGAAAACAGTCTCTACTATCTCAGTCGAACCATGCTTGAAGCAGAAACCCGGTATTCAAGTACTGAGAAGTGCTGCCTGGCATTAATCTTTGCAGTTCAGAAGTTGAGACACTACCTGCAACATCACGAGGTCTAATTGGTTTCTCTCAATAACCCGCTCAAATTCATCCTTAGTCATCTAATGCTTACCAGACATCTAGCAAGGTGGGCAGTTATTTTGCAGCAATTCGACATTCAGTATGAGTCTCAAAAGGCGATAAAGGGCCAAGCCCTGGCTGATTTCCTGGCTGAACACCCTTCAGTGGAAGAAACGTCTTCAGATATTGAACTCCATGAGGAGGAAGTATTCTCTATTCAAGAAAGTCCTCAGGCATGGGAAATGTATTTTGATGGTGCTTCCAGAAGTCCAACAGGGAGGATAATGGAAATCCTAAATTCTACAAAGTTGGCTTAGGAATTGTGATCATTTATCCAGAAAAGGCAGTGTTACCTTATTCCTTCTTATTGTGGGAAGGTGGTACCAATAATGAAGCCGAATACCAAGCTCTTATCGCCGGATTGGAATTAGCAATTCAAGCACAAGTAAATCACTTAAAGGTGAAGGGTAATTCATACCGGTTAATCAAACAAGTCAATGCGGATTATGCCATCAGAAAAGAAGAACTAATCCCTTTGTATGATTATGTCAGAGAGTTAATGGCGGAATTCCCTTTGGAAACGACATTTTCTTATGTCCCAAGATCACAAAATGCTCAAGCTGATGCGCTGGATAATATAGCCACAGCTCTGGAAGATCCAAATCGGGACGAGACATCCATCAGTATTGCCCACCGTCGTGCAATTTCACCTTATGTTTGAATCATAAAAGAGGAAATTAATGAAATTTGTCGCATTCCTGAACCGTATGGTCATACTACAGGATGGATGTCACCTATCAGGAAATACCTTCAAAATGGAACACTTCCACCTGATAGAGCTGAGAAAGAACAAATCTGGCGACGTGTGGTTAATTTTACTCTTTATGATAGCCCAGATCACCTAGAGAAAATAATCTACAAATGTGGTTTTGATGGAGTTCTCTTCAAATGCATTGATGGTGAAGAGACAATGGCTGTCATGAAAGAAGTGCATGCAGGAGTTTGTGGTGCCCACCAGTCTGGACATAGACTGTCTGATCAAATTCGAAGGCTTGGATACTTTTGGCCTTCAATGATACGAGATTGTGTTGATTTCACAAAGAAGTGTCATTCATGCCAAGAACATGGAAACTTCATTCATCAACCTCCAGAGTTGCTTCATACAGCTAAATACTCATGGCCATTTTCCACATGGGGGGTGGATGTGGTGGGGCCCTACCCATTGGCTACGGACAAGCAGTTTAAGTATATTCTTACTGCTATTGACTTCCTTTCCAAATGGGCAGAGGAAATACCTCTCAAGGAAGTGAGTTCTAAATGAATTGTTGGCTTCATCAAGTCTAACATCATTAACAGATTTGGTGTCCCTAATACCATATTGACAGACAATGGCACCCATTTCTATTCATCCGAGATAAAGAAGTTCTATCAAGAATACAACATCAAATCCAATCATTCATCTCTGTATCATGCAGCTGCCAATGGCCAGATAGAAGTCTTTAACAAGACTCTTTCAAATATACTGCAAAAGATGGTGGATAAAGATAAGAGATCATGGCCTGATAAACTCTTTCAGTCTTTATGGGCTTATCGGACTACCACCCACACTACAACTTGGTCAACTCCATATTCATTGGTATATGGAACAGAAGTCGTCTTGCCCATTGAAGATCAACTACCCTCATTCAGAGTAGCCATTTGCGATCATTCATCTACAGATGAGCAATCTCAAAAGTGATTGAATGAATTGGAACGGTTAGATGAGAAAATATTGTGCACTTTGCACCACTTGGAATTCTATCAGAATCGAATAGCATGAGATTTTAACAAAAAACTGCATCTTCCTTCATTCACTTAGGGATAATTGGTATTAGTTCTCAGAACTCCAATGATACCAGAAAAGAAACCTCCCAAGCTTGAGCCAAAATGGGAAAGACCTTATTCAATACATAAGGTCTACTCAAATGGAGGTTATTCATTAATCTCGATGGATGGAGAACTCATCACTACTCCAACCAATGCCAGATTTTTGATGAATTATTTTGTATAAACTACAAAGTACCATACTAATGTCCCTGCAAGATGACACTAAACTCTGTAGCACCACTTCGTCATTGCTATATGACGTTAAACTATACAAAAGTCCTCTAATACGTCCTACATGACATTAAACTGTACTTTGTCCTTACTATATGACATTAAACTATACTGCAACGGTCCATACATATTACCTTAAACTATTTGTACTTTCGTCTCACACGACGCTAAACTGTGAAAAAGATCTCTAAAAGGTCATGTATGACCTTAAACTGCATCATCAATGGTCCATGCATATGACCCTAAACAATTAGCAAGTCCCTTACGTCCAGCAAGACATTAAACTGTGATGTCCTAACTACATAAAGCTAAACTGTATAAAAGTCCCTTACATCCGGAAAGACGTTAAACTACATAATCATCAAAGGTCCTGTATGACCATAAACTACACCATCATCCAGCATGACATTAAACTGCACCATTCCACGGTCCATGTATATGACCATAAACTATTCGCACTTTCGTCCAACATGACGCTAAACTGTATCATCCCTTTTTCGTCCAACATGACATTAAACTGTGAAAAATATCCCCAATACGTCCAACATGACGTTAAATGGCGTACTCTTTTCTCCTCACTGCATGACATTAAACTGCACAGTCCCCCTTTCGTCCAACATGACGTTAAACTCTATTGTACCTATCGTCCTAACTACATGACGCTAAACTGTACAGAAATTCTATGATATGTCCTACATGACATTAAACTGTACTTTTGTCCCTACTACATGACAGTAAACTGTGCAGCAACAATAGTCTTAACTGCAATACTTTAAACTGCATTGTCCCTTCATATGTCCTACATGACGTTAAACTATGTATTGTGAAGGTTGTTGCTACCTCTTGTTTCTCACACCGAGTATGACTCACGTGAGCTTAGAGAAAACCTCAACCATAAAACTCTCTCTAGGCTACTAACCATGTGTAATTCCCAACATCATTTTTTAGGTCGTTGTCCCCAAGAACAACTTGATCATTAATTCATTCTTTAATTGAACTACACGGACTTTGATCCTTGCCTTCTAGGCTGGGTATGTAGGCAACCTCCCAAGGTTCAAGCCCAAAACCAATCTCTTCACATCGGTTCACCTGCAGCTCATACAATGTTGATTCGTGAAACCACCCCTAGAATCAATATCTTTACATTGGTTCACATTCGTCCTTGTTATACGACGTTAAACTATACAACACTTTTGTCCAGTATGACAATAAGCTAAAAATTTCTTTGATACCCTCACCTGAGAGGGAACCATTATTTTCAATGATTTTTCAATCATGTTTCATTTCAAAGACTACGTGCATACATGGCAATGCCCGAACCTTTTATCTTGGGTTAAACCATCATTGCACTAAAGTCCCCTTTCACCCTTCACATGTACGAACCAAATTTGTATAGAGGGTATTCCTAGAACTACATGGGCTTGATTCCCATCCTTATGGGATACTTAGGAACATTCGAGTGTCCCTCGAATCTAGCCCCAAGTCTTTGGGCCTAACCCCAAATTCCATTTTCAGTCCCTTGGTTGAAAATTCCCCATGAAAACACACACTGTGTATTTATTACAATGGTCCAAGCTTTATGACCCAAAACTAAGATATCTAATCCTTTTTTCCCACACGATGTTAAACTGTAGTTTAAGAACTATTTATGGCTTGATTCTCATCCTTATGGGATATGTAGTGAAGTCCAACATTTCAATTCAGGACCCAGCCACAACATGATTATGGTTAGCATTGATCTATGTATCTCTATATACATTGAACAATACCCATATTTATGTGTCATAATCCTAACCTTAAATATTTTAAGATCCTCATAACCCTTTTCATGACTTCTAGTCACAAAAATGTCAAACTTCTGAGAGTTCTTTTGTCTGACTATGCAGCACGTGCCCATAGGCGTCCTTGCATAAACAGTCTACATAACGGATTTGTTAGACAAATGATACTATTATTTGACTATGCAACCAATGCCCTTAGGTGGTCCTGCATAATTCAACCCCCTAACAGGTTTTTCAGATAGTGGTAACTTCATTCTTGGGAATAATGCCTCTTTTGTCCTTATTTTTCTTAAATGACAGTATGTAAGGATCCGTAAAAAAATAGCCATCCTTAACATATTTGTCACATATCCTTTTTCATGATCTGAAAGTGTTCAAGTCTATGGATTATATTCCCCTTCCCTACATTTGGGTCAGACCTTCGTAGGAGTGATATTCATCCATTTCTTTGATAATATTGTTTGGAAATATCTTCCCCATATTCAAGTACCTCTTTCCATATAGAAAAATCTATACTTTGGAAGATTTGAATCTCTATAAACTTTCACTGGCTTTTAGCACTAGGAAAGTAAATTTCTGAGAGTTCTTTTTCCTGACTATGCAGCACGTGCCCATAGGTGGCCTTGCATAAACAGTCTATATAACAGACTTGTTAGCCAAAAGATATTATTTTATTTGACTATGCAGCCAATTCCCTTAGGTGGCCCTATATAATTCAACCCCCTAACGGGTTTGTTAAATAATAGTAACTTCATTCTTGGAAACTACTTCTTCTAATGCCTTTTATCTCTTTTTTCATATCATTCCTCATATTCAAATATTCTTAAGTCATAGCTTACATATTTTCCCTCATACTTGAGTATGGTAATATGTTTTCGGATGAATTTTTAAGGAATTGAGTAAATTATAATCCATTTCGGTCAAAGCTATTTCGACTTTAAACATTACCCTTTTTATGTCTCACGTGAATGAATTTAAACTGCCCACAAAAGACAAAGGAACTCTGAATTAAATTCAAGTTCCATCTCACTAAACATACATTTAGTATGATTTGGGTAACATTGAGCAATTAAAAGGTTTGAAGTTTGTAGGGTTATTTACATTAATCCCAGTAAAAATCAAACTATGCTTACTAGGCCCATTGGCTTAGGTAAAATCTAAAGAATGTAGAAAAAGAAAATTCAAATACAAATGATTGAAGATGAAAGCGTTTTTCATTGATACACAAGAGTTAGAAGGACATCCACAGACTGGATTATCTTCTCCTTTTCAATAATTACAAGAGGCTTTCAACATATCTCTTTATTTGATTTACGGCATCCCGAGCTTCATCAGCAACCACCTGGAATTCATTCATTCAAATGGATACAATAAGATATGCATTGATACTAGCTCTTCTTGGAACAATTGTAAAAGGATGTTCTTGAGTGCGGTTTGAGAAACTTTTCTGCTGGTCAAACAGTGACTCTGTTTCTGTCCTAGATACTTGGAAGATGGATACATGGATTTGATAATGGAGCATTGGAAGTAAAGAGCCATTTGGAGAGAGTACTCTTTTCAGATATTACTCTAATGTCATGTTTGTCTTCTCTCCACCAACCGGCAGCGGAAAAAATTTCAGCCCATGGGATTTCCATTTTCATATCTGTAAGGAAATGACATGGAGGAATTTGAAAGTCCACACCAATATTGTTTCTCTTAATGCACAGCATAACCGAAATGGAGGAGTGGCAGTGCAGCTGCATTTTAGGCATATAGTTCTTTGTATCTGGAACATTGATTCCTTGCAGATGACCATGACCACACAGATGAAGATAGATGCTCTGTGGGAAATTAAGATGATATTTCTTCAAATACTTAGCCAAATCGGGGAGAGTGCTTTCACAGATATCATAGTAATCATGGCCAATGATTTTCATCATATCATCAATCCGCTTGCTAGTCAGTTCATCTGCCGTTCCAATTCCCTTAGGAACCATTGAATCTGCATAAAGGATGAATAATTAACTCTTAAGTAAGTTGATTTTTCATAGAATTTGTGAAAGAATTCGAAAAAAATGGCAAAGGAATTAAAGCGTGCAAGTCTAAAACTTGGCGCGCAAGTGTAGATGTGTCATGCAAGTAGTTGGCGCGCAAGTATCACCGCGCAAGTCACGATACCTTGACAGCAGAGCGCCATCAAGGAAACACCGGAAAATAGAACAACCTACGCGTCTAAGGTGACTTGCGCGACGAGAGCTCGAAGATGAGAAGTCTGCAAAATTCGGATGCTTTGTACGGAAGTGAGGCCCTCTATTTATAGACGCGGCAAGAACCCTGCGCGCCGTACCCTGTGCGCCCAGGCCCTACGCGATGTGCACTTGTGCGCCGCCCTCTACACCCTCAACACTTGCGCGCCACCTTTTCCTTTGGATATCTTCGATTTCCTCAGAGTCAAATCCTCATTTCTTTCGAATCC
Source organism: Viscum album (assembly GCA_963277665.1). Lineage (NCBI taxonomy): Eukaryota > Viridiplantae > Streptophyta > Magnoliopsida > Santalales > Viscaceae > Viscum > Viscum album. Next base: position 799,376,427 of record OY728139.1, read on the forward strand.
AACTCTGAGGGGAGACTTTTGTTGACGCTCCTTTTTCGTCACAGAGTCCAAAGGAATGTAAAGGGAAACGACTTAGCACAAATTGATCCATCCTTTGAAGAAAACATCAAAAATCGACAAAGGGATGAACAAGGATAAGATTTCCCATAAGTCGCGAAAGTTTCCTCATAGTCGCGCAAGTCCACTTGCACGACGTATTATGGTCGCGCAAGTGACTTGCACGACCTAAGTGATAACCGCCCAGGGTCTTCTCCCTACCTATAAATAGATCATGTGGGCCCCCCATTCAAGGAGGAATTTTTCCAGAAACTTAGATTTGAGCTCCCGACGCCCTAGTCTCTTCTCAAAGATTCTGGAACACTTCTAAGGTAATTTCTTACCTAGAACGGAAGATATAAAGAGGGGGAGGAAGGCCTAAGTGTTGAAACTCATCTACACTTGCGCGCCTAGGTGGCCAGCCCTTAAGGGAAATGGCCACACTTGCGCGCCGCCTTACTCCTTCAATAGAACCTGCGCGCCCCTCTGCTGGAATAACCTCAAGAGTATTCTAAAGGCCTTAAACATAGGTCACTCAAGTATTACCCTGCTGGTTGAACACAGTGCAAGTACCAATCATGTCGCGCATGTGTATACCTGCGCGACCAAGACTTGTGTGCCCACACAGTACCTGCGCGCCTACCAGGACATGCGTGCCCCTGTCTTTTTGGATGCCTTTCTTCCCCATTTCACCCCTCTTAAGCCATTACACATTTCCTATTCAAGATTCAGTCTTCAAGACACTCTTCAATGCCATTTATGGCATGATTTATTGATTTGACTTCCTTATCTGAAAGGAATTCTGTGGAATGTCTCTCAAAACCTAGTGATTTACACATCTTTATGTCACTAAAGATTGAGATTTCATTCATTTAACCTCTTTAAGATGAGAGAATCTTTAACCTGGGTCTCCTTTTCAGTAATAATCCGCAGTCATAAATCCTCTAAATTTTGGGCATCCACTTAGGAGTAAGCCCCAGATTCCCTAACCTGGGCATCCTCCTTAGGAGTAAGCCCCAGTCTCAAGTTTGGGCATCCTCCTTAGGATTAATCCCCAGTCATAATTCTTAACTTGGGCATCTTCCTTAGGAGTAAGCACCAATTCTTAAAGCTCTGAAATCTGGGCATCCTCCTTAGGAGTAAGCCCCAGTCCCTTAATTTGGGTATCCTCCTCATGAGTAAGCCCCAAACCTTAATCCTTGACCTGGGCCTCCTTTTTAGGAGTAAGCACCAGTCTTAATTTCTCTTAACCAGTCCTAATTTACCTTTGATCTGGGATTCCTTTTCAGGAGTAAAACCCAATCATAAGTCTTCTCCTAATTCGGGATTCCTTTTCAGGAATAAGCCCAAAGTAAGAGTATTCAAAATCTCTATGAAGCACATATACCTTTTTGGACCCTGTTCCTGGATTTCTTCCCTAAAGTAAATCCTAACCTTCATTTATCTGGGCAGTCATACATACATAAGTCCCACATCATTTATTATTATTTCATCTTTCATGGACCAATTGTCTAATTTTTACCAATACCTCTTGTTTCTCACACCGATCATGACTCACGTGAGCTTAGAGGGTAAAAGTAATTACGACATCCTTCTTTGAGCTATCAATCATAAACATCATACTCCCTTACTCGAACTACGTGGGTTATGATTCCTTTTCTAAACAAAGGATATATAGGTGGCTCGTCTACGGGTTCGATCCCAACTCTAAAATAATCCATGTCCTTCTGAATGACAATAAACTTCAAGTGACCCACTGAGTGGCTTTAAAACCAGCATGGTCATCATAATGACCAAGAGACTTCTATATAAATGTGTCGAAGGGTACCATTGACCAAGAATCTCTAATAAATACAGATAATTCTCTATCGATAAAGAATCTCTAATACATATAAAAGATTATCTAAATTTCCTACATATTTGATCATTGATTGTCAGATCTGAAGGAAAGCTCATTTTATACTTTGTAATGTAATAAGGATTCACGAACATAACTTAAATCCATAAAGAGAGTCCCGGAGTAGACAATAATTCCCCTCAAAAAGGTGTGATGAGTCCGATATCCTATCCTCTAGACCAATACAAATTCCTAAGCCTCATTAGTCCACAAACTAATGAGCACCTACCTTTGGAATGTAAGTCCGAATGGATGTGGAATCATTGGATGTTTCCGGTTCTACGAACAAACCCGTTAGAAACCGATCGGAACGTTTGAACCTCCCATCAAGGAGGTCATACCCGGATTCTGAGGGAAACACATATGCATAACATAAATATTTAAAAACATAAAAACATTCCTTTATATTCTATCAATCTTCTAATAATTCATGTTATAACTTGGGATGTATATAAGAGAAAGGTGAGCTATAAATCCCAGAAGGGGAATAATCAAAGAACTAAATGATGAATTTATTACATGTTAGTCAGTAGTTATATAAGGGTGACATAAAAGGGGTGAGAATCATAAACAAAATCATTAAAGTGTGATATAATATTACAACAATAAGGCATCGTAGTAAATGTGGAAAAAATATAAAACATGAAATCGTAAGCATAAGTCAAGGCCAACTTCCAATACATCATAGCATAATGTTCTTAAGGTACCCTATAATGAACCATAAATTGTACCTCATGAGATTAAAACATTACCCAATGTGTTGGAGGGATATATAATTTTGGGCCCACCCATCACATTCATATCTTGTACATGCATTTTTGTGCCACAATGATTATACAAAATAAGGAAGCCTTTCATTACATTTATTAACATTATTTAGTTGTGCGGGTTAAATATATGTAATTACCCAATCAATTAAGTATAGTTACATCTAGGTGAATAACCTTGATTAGAAATTGATATGAGTATTCATTACACAAATGTTTGGAATAGAAAAATCATAGTGTAATTTCGGTAGCATAATAGGTGAATATAAAGGTTCAAGTGAGGGTTTAATGAGAGTGAAAGTTATCTTATAATTTCTTGTTCATCATAAGGAATGTAAAGGGAAGTGTTAAAACACATTAAAACATGAAAAATAAAAGATAAAAAGTTTTAATAAAAAGAAATTACTTGAAATAAAAAAGAAGAGGAGAGGATCCCTTGCCTTGAGTGGGTTCTTCTAAAAGCATGAGAGGTGCTTATTAAGAGATTGGGAACACCATAATTGGAATTTAGAGAGGTTTAGGGAGAGTAAAATTATTATAAATGGGTTTTTAGTGAATATTATTAGAAATATTATAGGTTATTTAGAGAAAAAATAGTGGAATTCTTTATTAATTTGGAAACATTGGTTTCAGCCTCTATAAGATAACATAATATAAAATTCAAAGATTCCCATGTATTTTTACCATGGTTTAAGATGAATAGGAGTGGTTTTAAAAATTTTATTGGGTTAATAAAAAAATTCCTTAAAATAATACCGCCGGTGATGTGGAAGTTATCCATGTTCATAAAGAATTAATTTTATAACCAAAAAAATATAATATATGTTTTGGAGGACTCATTAAAGGATTGTAAAATTAGTCAAATAACTTAAAAAACACATTATTTTTAAATAAGAAATGTATTTTTTGTCATGGATTCCATTTATACTATTTATTGCATTAATTTTGAGCTATTATGATGTTATAATATATACTGAATATTTATACTGTAATTAATTTTACCCAAAACATTGACTATCTCATAAAATTATAAAAATTTCATCATTGGATAATTTAAATGTTCTAATTTCAAAAATAATATTTATTTTATCTAAATAAATCTCTAAATAAGAGAATTTATTCTCTTAATTTAAAATTCCAATTTATTAAAAAATATTGGTTATTATGAAAATAACAGTTTTTTGACCCCTATAAAGACTATATTAGACTTAATTAAATTTTATTATCATATTTATATAAATATTATTTAATAAGAATATTATATGAAAATAAAATTTATTCCAAAATTATTTCATTATTCAAAAAGTGTATTTTAATTAAAATAATATTTTTTATAAAAATATAATTTTGGTTTCATCATATCAAAATATAATTCTCATAAAGGAAAATAAAATTATAATAATAAAATGTGATAAATATATTCATTATTTTATGAAAAAGTAAAATATCAAAATTAATACTAATTGGGTCTAGATACATAAACTATTATTGGAATACACCCTAGGTGTAAGTTGTGTGATGGTGGAACTTTCTTTGGGTGGTTTGCTGATCATGTTTTGGGTCGTGATCTCAATAATATTAAACTCCTACATAAATAGTTTCATTCATGATTCTATTGTTGAATTTAAGCTTGGGATTGGTCAGTCTAAAAGTGTAGTGATTTTGTCTCCCTTGGAACCACTAATAAATGGGATTTATAGCATATAGTCCTATTGGTCAATTCCATCCCACTATTTATCTATAAAAATTAGACTTTACAATAACCCTTAATATATACTAATCTTTTCAGTCATTTTACGATGGATATATTATCAATGGTTAAGATTACTAATAGTATTTTAAATCAAAGATAATATATTTTATAATTGGTCTAAAAAACCAAAGTAATGCAAGTTTTTTCTATAACAATGATACTTAAGATGGAATTTATTTTTTCAAAATAGAATTACACTTATAAGATTTTTGGTCATTACAAGTTGGGGGGGTTCTTGTCTGATTCCCCTTTGGCATTAGCCTATTAGGCTTTATAAATACATTAACAAAGCCACTAAACATTATAATTGGATGGGTATAAAGAGATTTTCCCAATGATTTATCTTCTATAGCTAATTAGTATCTCTCTAGAGAGGTGATTTGATTTTCATTCGCTTAAGTGTTAGTTTTAGGAAGGAACTCATCATACATCTCCCCAAAGATAGGGATTCCTCACAATTGATAAATATCCCAAAAAAATCATCCCTACTTCACAATGTGGTAGATCAAATGTATTTTTATTTGAACATAAATTGTTTGTCAAATAATGTAAAATATCTTTTGGTTGATACATCATTAATTGAGATGTTCATGCCAATAGGTTTAAAACAACATCCACTAAACACTTGAGAAATTCAATATATATTTGATTCACCCAAAAACACCAAGCTATTTCATTTAAAAATAAGGACAAGAATGTGGAGTGAACCTAGTAAAGGGACTTTTTCCAATAAGATATTATTTTTAGTGAATCTTGACTAAAGAAATAATATAATTATGAGGTAACCCATTCCACTAGGATGGTCTTAGTAGTTATAATTGACTAAGAAAATAATTTTATATTCTTATTTTCATGAAAAAAGCTTCTACCTTATTCCTATACTACATTTTAATGGATAAATATTGATTATTGATCATTTAAAACTCTTATGTAAAATAAATTTTGATTGATTAAACTTCATTTCTTATTCCTTGGGTATTATATATGAATTGATGGGTATAATTCTCTAATATTAATATCATATTATCATACCATTATTATTATTATATCCCCACTTATAATCATTGATCGATTTCCTTATGTTTACCCTTACTGATTATCTGAGTTCACCCTCTCTTATGATTCTCTTTCCCATGTTATGGAGAACGGATTTATATATGATATGTATAAGAAGGGTTTCAGTTGTGAAGAACATAATGGTAAATTATTTAGATCATTTATCTAACATTTTTTTATGTATAAATGTTTCTAAAAACACAAAACCATTATGGTTATATAAGGGATCATATTGATATATAATATATATTTCTTTTAATAAGATATATTGTTTATAGATGGAAGGTTTGGGGTGTTATAATGACTACCATGAAGCTACCCTTGAATGTCTAGATAATAAATTTCATTATTATCATAAGAATGTTAGGGGAATTCATAACACCAAACCATATCACCAAGAACTCATAATTTCTAAAAAGACACCAGAACACCATGTATTGGATTTTCTCCACATGAACCCATAACCGGTGATATCCAAACTAGATTTAAATATTCATGAACCACTTTTCAAACATTAATTGGTTGAGGAGGTAATTTATCACCAATATATATATTTTTTCTTGACTAACACTTGATTTAAGTGGTTCTAGTTAGTATAACTCCTCAGACTACTATTAGACTTATTGGAAAATAGAATATGAGATACATATGGGGACACACTATGAGGGGTTAAAACTCTCTTTAAAGGTATTATAGTTGTACCTTATTCTCCTTGATCTCATCTAGATCAATCTGATATTAAAAAAAATATCATTGTGGACTCAAGGTGAAGTTCATTACTAAAATTCATAATTTGATGAGGGGAAACCCCTAGGACTTATTCTAGAAAAAAATCCATGCACTTATCTACAATAGTGGTAAGTTGATCGTTTAAATAATACTATATTGAGAAATTATATATCATAAATTAGTGTGTAATCAAATGAAACTTCCTATGGCTTTTCCCTACACATTCCATCTAAAGTTCCCACTCACTAGAGAAAGTAAACCTCGACCCACCTACTTGATAGGATATTATCTTATAGTAATATAAATATAACCCATTCTGGACTCTAGATAACTAATACATATCAAATATTCTGTTATATAATCTTGTCTCATTTCTGATGATATCCTAAGAAAACCACACTCTACCCAAATAATACTCACACTGATGGTAGAATTGGGTTGTAGAATGATCTCCTCCAGTAATATTTTATAGATATGGAGTTCATGGTTGTAGATCCATTTGTATATTTAACTCTTATAATAATAATGTAAAAAAATTTAATTGATCATTTAGGTTTCAATAAGTGTATATTATAGTGAATAATGTGATCATATTTTACCTTGAACAACTTTTTTTCTACATAATTATATCCATCCATAGTCTGCGTCAATCCATGCACCTGGTAACCAATACCCTAAGACTTTTTTAGAGTACAAGAAGGTTGTGCTGGGGGTAGGGGATTGAAGCATCATACACCTCTAGCTCCATTTACTATGCTACTAGATCCTCTGTTTAATCTACCTCTTAGAGGTCCCCCTTTCAACCATTATAAGGTCTCATATCCTTATTCTTCCTTTGACATGGTGTTTTATCAATGGTATTGCTCTATATATTCTTATATGTTCTCCTAGTTATAAGTTTTTTATTTATATGTTTACTATGATTTCATATAATACTAGTCATGTCACCCTAATGATTGGACACTCTATGAGACCCTCCTATTATTGATCCTCTAGACCTGGATCGTGAATGTGCCTTCCTTAAATAATGGGATCCTGACTACTATTTTTGGTTGACTACTATTAATGACTAAACTCCATGGAAACAAAGTAATAATTTAGTAACAGACTATGCCTCCTCTGAAAAACACTCAAACACCAATGATCTCTCTAGGATTATGTCATAGGTGGGAATATATAAGGGTGAATCCCTAGCTCAAATATCTCTTCGAAGGCCTCTATCACAAATCCAATATTGTAGAAATTCATCATTAAATATGTCCATGTAGTACTTTTTAAGGTTTCTAAACCTCAATATTTATTCCAATATGGTCGTGGTTTCTTTCTAAAGGTCTAGTAACTTATGAACTCGTGTTTTCATCAATATAACTAGATTATTCTTCTCTAAAAAGGTTCTCAAAATTTGACCATTGTATTTTATAATTATTATAATTCTGAGTAGTCAACTTCCACCAATGTATAGCTACACTAGAAAGAGTAATTGATACCAGAATCATCTCCTAGTTAGATATCATTTCTACTATATAGAATACGTTAGTCACTAACTCTATCCAATATTATTTCTCCTAAGGATTTGGCTCTCCTCAAATCCTAGGATAACTTGGATATTGGAAATCATATAATTTTATCATTCTATGGGTAGTCTCATCACACTCACCAGGTTCAACCATATTATCTATAGTGTTTTGAGAAAACTAGTAATCAATCTAAGCTTAAGAGAAAGGTTTTGTTTTCAACTAGGACATAGGTTGTGCTCTCTGCCTTGTTAACTATACTCAAGATTTCTTGGGGAAATTTCCTTAAGTTAACCAAACTAGACATTTCAAGACTCCTAATCCCAAAAAACATCCCTAAGACATTCCCACTCTAATAATAATTTGATACAACCTGATCCACCAAGACCCTTCCGAGGTGAGTAGTAAGGTTGATTAAGCCACCCCAAGATATCCTCCAATAGTCTAGGGGATGGTAACCATCCCAAAGAATTTATATCACAAATGGTATTCATTATCATATAAATAACATAAAATATACCACATATCTTCAATAAAATATAATCAAACCAATGTCCACTGATGAAATAAATGTAACCTCAAATATGAAGAATATTGTGAATTCTTATGGCACTAACTAACCAAAAATCCACAACATAGGAAAATGAAAAATGAAATTATATACAAATAAATAACATATCAAAGATTGATGGACCTTTAACAAGGAAAAAACAACTCATCTCCATCCAATAGCACTAAAACACTCTCTTCTAGCTCCACATCAATTAAATCCACAAGAAAACTATAAATCCCTTATACATAAATGAAATTTTTATGAAATAATTCCTATTCAATGGTAAGAATATAATTAACTTGTAAGATACCTCAAAAAATGAAAAAATAATAAGTTGGTTAGAAGATATAGATGAATCGAGAAACCAAGATATTATTTAAGAATATATAGAAAATGATTTAATGAAGTCTCAAGAACAAAACATAGTTATAAGAAATATCTCAGATAAAAACTGAAATATTAGTATATCAAATGGCCTACAAAAATGAAAATACCCAAATTCTATAAATTTTGAGTTACCTATCTGGTACGTTAGTGGGAGGATCACGGTTCTCCAAGGTATAGATGTTATTTGAGGGTGTATAGACCACTATATAGGACTCAAACCACATTGATAGAAAAATATATAGATTGAGGGTGTACCAAATCCATGAATAGTAGAACAGTGCTCTATCCTATGTGGTGACAAACTATGTTAGTCCAATAGGTGACCAATTCTTGATCAAAATGAAGAGGGTACCAATAGTATGTCTAAAACATGATACTACAAAACAAGACTTCAAAAGCGCTATAAATAGACATTATTAGTGCTAGAAAAGTGATGACTACGTGCGACACGTTAAAAGCCCAGGAATTTTATCAGAACTGAAAAAGTGTTGATAAAGGGGTCATTAATCCATTCTAAAAAATGATGATAAAGGTTCATGTTGTTGTGTGCTCTAACAGAACATTATACCACCACAAACACACCAAAAACACGATAGATATCAACAAAAATAAGTCCCAATACATAATTTAAATGAAAAAAATAAAACAAAAATACCAGAAAAAACATTGTATTATAGACAATTCAAACATTGTTTTATACAATTACATAAATAAAAATTGTTACATACATTGAAAAACAATCCTAACTGTCAATGTTACCACGATTTCCATTGACTTCCTTTGTCTAACTGCAAACATTGCATGAGTAGTTTCGAACAAACCACCGGAACACTAAAAAAAGATTCCACCAATAAAAGAAACCAATTATTATGAGAAATACTAAAAATAAATAAATTAAACATAAATATGAAATAATACATTAATTCTATAGAAAATGATTTTGTTGTAAAAATATCAACATTACCTCTATGATTGAGAATTCTAGGGAAAATTAAGTAAAGTGATAAATTTCAATACTAAATTAGAGAAAGGTTTTGTGGAAGAAGATGTTTACGAAATTGTTGGTGTAGAAATGGATGAAATATGCACAGAGCACCCCAATACGAAAAAAATAATCCCCTAGTATAAGAAAAAAATTATTATATGATTAATAATAAAAATAAATTAATTAAACATAAATATGAAATAATACATTAATTAAAAGGACAGTGATTTTAGTATGAAGACATCATAATTACCTCTTTCATTGAGTAGAGTTAGTATCATTGCTATTCCTACAAAGGTAGTGGAAATAACTTGAAGGAACATGATAAATACAACACTGCGAGGGTGAAAATGTTTTGAGCGAGAAGAATTTTAAGGTAGTTTTGGTGCATAAAGATATTAAAGATAGATATATCACCCCAACTAGAATAAAAGAATACACCTATATAAGAAAATGATTATTATTTGAGTAATAATAAAAATAAATAAATCAAACAAAAATATAAAACAATACATTAATTTTACGGGAAATAATTTTACTATGTGAACATCAAGATTAACTCTGTGATTGAGCAGGCACAACATCGTTTCTCTTATTTCAAAGGCATGACACATGGACAGAGATCTTATAAAATAAAATAAATCTACAAAGAATAACTAAAATTAAATCAATGCTTTATTATGTAATTTTTTAGTAAAATATTGAAAGTATAACATAAAATTACCATTGTATCTATACAAAGGGTTTCTTCCATTATAGTTTGTTCTTCTGAGGGATTGGTAACACCATCTGATGAAAAAGACATTATCTTAATGAGTAGTCAAATATTTAATTTAGATTATGTCAATGTAGTAGTAAATATATAATATAATGCATAAAAACATAATAAATTAAATAAAATTATGTTCTCATTGAACTCTATTTGGTTTTTTAAAGGTATCAAGGATTTTTTTCCTCTTTCAAGAAACCAAATCCCCTCTTTATGGTCCCCTCTAATGTAAAAGATATTGTCTATATTGGGATTGACAGGAACTGATTGTGATGTCCCAATAAAAGGTTCATCCTTGATTCAATTTTCATCTAGCTCAATATTTGTTTTAGTTGTTGATAGGACAATAGAACAATTCTTATTTGTTGGATTAGATACATAAATACTTTAACTGCTTACGATTCCATTATGAATAGATTATATTTTTTCCCTTCTACACTGAAATTCTCCTTTACAAAACCCATTTCATAAATGTTGTATAATCCAACTCGTATATATATTATCAACCCATTTTCAAAAAAAAATGACAATTTAAAAGTTGTATAATCTAACCCATATATCTATTTGATAATGAAAAAATATGATATATTTTCATAAATTAGATATCTATCCTTGGATCCAGACAAGTGAAGCGCTTTAGCCACAAGCATAACACCACTATTTTTCATCATAGTAAATTCATTGTCTTCTTCTGTATAGAATGTATTACCATTGAATACAAAAATAGTGTAAGATATAACATTTTCATTTGGTTCCCTTCCTAGCCATTGAAGTCATTTTCAGATAACTCATTATAAATTTGATCTCTGAACCATCTTATAAACGGTTAATTATGTGTATTTGATATCCATCCTTTATCCCTTGATCGATTCAAATATCTAATAATTTATTTGTGGACTTCAATGTATGGATCAATATATTCACTATTATGTAATATGTAAAGATTTGGTTTCTCCTGCTATGTCAAGGAAATTGTAATAACATCTCTTCTGAAAATACCTTCCCCCATAAGGAATTCACTCTAACATGACTTTAGGAGACTAATGTTTTCCACATCTAACAGGTAATCAGAACATAATTCAATAGATTCTTCAAAAATATAGTATTCTTCAATACAACCTTTTGGTCAACTATGATTTTTGAAATACCCTTTCAATATATTCATATGTCATTCAATGCAGTACATCCATATATAATGGACTGGACCACATACTTGAACCTCTCTGACCAGGTGAACCATATAGTGGACCATTATATAAAAGAATTATGGTGGTAATAGCATCTCTAATTAACATAATATGTCTGAAATCTCTTTATTCATGATGGGAAACTTCATCAGGTCTACAAATTTACTACATATGGCTTTAAAAAAAAGAGACTCTGGTTAATGTATGTCATATATTTTGAGGCATAATTCAACAAAAAAATAGTCATTAAATATTTTATCAAAATATTATATTCATGTGATTTTAGTCATTATAAATTTAAATTAGTCACTGACACAACATTCTTGATATTTGATGAATACCCCTGTTGAACTTTTACCCTTGTAATTAAAAGGTAAAATTGAAAATTTTCATATCTATATAGAGTAGAAGTTGTTGGAGGAAGGAAATTTTGCCTTTTATCCTTCATAGGTTCCAACTTGTTCCTTATACTAATTTTAATTAATTCCAACTTATCCCTTATTCCATCTTTCATTTTTCAAAGAAAATTTATTAAAGTTCAAAAACAGTATCAAATACAATTTTCTCTACATGCATGAAATTATGAAAATGTATTACATAGAAAAAATTCCAAGTCAATAATTCAAATAAAATTGATCACTTATTCCAACCTGATTCTGAAACATTTTTTGAAAATGGTTTATTGAAAACGGTGTCAATATGTTTTACGTTTTTGTATAGTTGATCACATGTTGCTGGAGATGGTGTTGTACCTTGTTTGATATTCCCATGGAATTCTATGATCTAGGGTTAGTATTTATGTTGTTGAGGTAAAAAATTATGATGTTCTAAAAATATAGTATTCAATGATTTTTTCAACCAAACTGAGTTTGTGAATTTTTCACAAATGGCACACCCAAACATTCCTTTAATTCTATATCCTGATAAATTTACAGAAAAGAGGAAATCATATATCATTCCATAAAACATGGAGATCAATGTGAATTATTCACCTCTATGAGCATCATATATTGTGACACCGGTATACCACATCAATTTTAGATCTTCAATCAATGGATCCAAATGGACATCAAAATCATTACCCAGTTTCTTTGGCCCAGATATAAGTATAGAAAACATAATATATTTACACTTCATTCATGACCATGGAGGAAGTTCTAATTCACCAACATGATAGGAAATGTACTGTGAGTAATACTCTTTAAACAAAAAGGACTTATTCCATCTATAAATAACACAAGATGAAAGTTTCTTTGCTCATCTCCAAATTTAGGAAAGTCGTAATCAATTTTCTTCCACTGAGGAGAATTTGTGGGATGATGTAGGTTACAGTCTTTAATTCTTATATTTTCATGCCACATTAATTTTCTTTTTGTTTCCTAATAGAAATATAGTCTTCTAAACAATGGAACAATTGGAAAGTACAATATATATTTCAAAGGACTTGATTTATTTTTCTTGTATCGATCTGTGCCACACTGGGACATTTTATGAGAGATTCATGGTCCTTGAAAAACAATATGCAATCATTTGGACATGAATATATATTTTTAGAGATCATTCATATTGAACGTAATATTTTTTTAGCATAATATGTTTGGCATGGTAGTTCATTTTCTTTTGGTATCATATCTTTCAGAACACCAAGTACTTCTATAAAGTCAGTTTCACTCCATCCACTTATATATTTTAAATTATATAACTTCAATAAAACTAAAAAAGTTGTGTATCTAGTATAAATGGTATACAATGGTTTCTTGGAAGAACTATTTAACTCCTAAAAAAACTATGTACAATCACGAAGGTCATATTCAATTTCCATTGTCATTTCTTCTATGTGATCTCCATCATCTTTTATAAAGGTATTAATATCAAATGATTCATAAACTATAGTATCATCCTAATCGATGTCAGCATTCTATTTTTTTTCCTGTATTTGGTCCAAAATTTATAGATTTGATCTATTCTATGACAAATCAAATGTTCTTCCATCTCTTCCAGACTAATTTTTCTTAAATAAAAACAACATAAACACAGACAAGGGATTTTAGAAGGGTAGTCTGCATGCTCTCTTACAAACTTGATAAACTCTTTAACTCCATCATGATATTGGTTTTTCAAATGATTAGTGTACATCCATTTTTTGGTTCATATCCAACCTATTGGGTTCATAAAAGATTAATTTTATACAATATATATATAAATACACATAAGATATTCATTATCAAAACTGAAAGTTATAGACAATCCTAATAAGGGAAATATGGATCATTTCTACTAGAATATCTGAGCACCTAGATATTCCAAATCCAAAAATAAGGGATGTTGGAATTTGAGAAAAAAATAGAGGGAGATAAAGTTAGATAATAAATGATATTATTACTAAACCTTGTAGGTTTAAACTGAAAGATATATAGTGTAATGACCATAGCCTCAATTACTCAAACAAAACCAGGTCAGATCATCTTATGGCCTCTAACACACCTCAAAGTCACCTGAGGATGGTTTAAACTTTGGGTAAAAAACCATAAATGGGAGGTTACCCCCCCCCCAATAGAAACAACTAGTACCAGTGGTTAAACAAAATTATTGCATGGCCCTTGGGGTTAATGGACATGCAGACCCAAAATCAGCATTACCTTATATAGGCATACCTGTTATACAAACAACTATGAAAATAAATTATCAAATAGCAATATAGACACACATACATGTCAAGATAGTATAGAAACTCACTTATAGTCTATAAGAAATATCAAATTGATAAAAACCTGATATTTAAACATAATATGAACTATAAAGGAACCAAAATGATTCAAAAAGTGAAGTCTTGATGGGATAAAACCTCATGTGCTTAACTGGGGATGACCACTTTGAATCTAATCCATAAGAAAACTAAAACCATAGAGAATTATAATAGGTACTAGATCCTATGATACATATAATGAATAGAATAACATACATCACTCCACTAACTTGGTTCCTGAAAAATAGCATCTGAAGCTTCATGACCATTGAGGTGTCCATGGAAGGTGTCAGCATATATATAATCATTAGGGAACGACCATTGTGCCTCAAATTAGTAGTCTATAAACAATAATATACATGAAATATTTTCCCCCATGCTCAGCTACGGTTGTAAGGGTGGGGAGGGGTTCAGGGCATTGTCGTAAGGTCAAGTCCCCAGCCCAGTGATTTACCTATAATTTCTTCATCACGTAGTGTGTCCTTTTTGCAGGTGTGCACAATTTTTTTGAAGAAAATATAAGTGAAAATTTCTACACAATTATTTATATATAAATATGAAAAAATTATTTAGTAATAAGATATAAAAAATTGTAGTAAAACAACAATGAATAAATTCAAGTTTTAGTGTCAGATATAAACAACGGATCATAAATCGGTAGTCAATTCATACAATAGACCACAAATTGTTCCATAAAAATGGATCACAAAAATATCATAAACAATGGATCCAGAAAAATATTAGAAGAATAAATCAAAAATGAAACCAAAAATACACAAAGAAAATTAAAAGGCCTAGCTCACTAGGTTGAAGAAAATATGAGATCCACTTTGTAAACCCTAACTATAATCGAACGCCAGATCTTAGATGAGATATTAGATAAATTGGACGTAGTCGAGTGGTGTGATTAAAACTTTGATTCACCATGGAGGATCACCAGTAGTATGTGGCTTCTGCCTAAAGATTATATATCGTGATGGGTTCGCAAATGGTTAGGGTTTTTAAAATAGATTAGGACACTTTTATCATCACTTATTTAGGAATGATAAAGATTGGACTTTATCAGCGCTAAAAAGTGCTAATAAAATAAATCTTTATCATAAGTAAACATATAGCCCTGATAAATATTAATTTTATCAGCTCTTTCTTTAGTGCTGATAAACACCATCTTTATCAGTGCGAAAAAGGCACTGATAAAGATGGTTTTATCAGCTCTTATTACAGAAGTGCTAATAAATTATTTATAATTATAATTATAAACACAAAACAGTATATATTTATATATAATTAATAAATATATATAAATATATATATAATATATATATTTATTTTTAAATATATTTATTATAATTTTACAATTATTTATTTATAATTATAGAATTGCTTTGAAAAAATAATATTTATATCATTATATATATTTATATAATTACACATATAAATATTTAATAAATACATATAAATATAAAAAATTTATATACATTCCTTATTTAAGTAAATTTATTATAAATTTAATAATTATTTATTTATATATAATTATTTATTTATAATTATATAAATAATTTAAGAAAAATATTTAATTTTTTATAATTATAAATATATAAATGTATAAATATCGTAAATGTACATTTATAAATATATTTATTTATAAATATTTTTTTACAAATATATTTCTAACATTATTAATTAATATTTATTTTTAATTTCATGCATATATGTTAAAAAGGAGTGAAATTGAATAAATTAAGAATAAGTATGCTTTAAAAATATAGAAAAAATGGATAATTTTTCCATGTGTGCATTGTAATATATAAAAATGCATTAATTATATATACGTGAAATCAATATAAAACACATTTGATCTATATAAAATTAAAAATTCAAACCAAATTCTATTATATCCTGAGTACTACACAGTTAGTTGATATGTTTAATTCATATTAATTTTAAATTGTAAACCATTATTCAGTAAATATATGACTATTTATTGTAAATAGCATAAATATTTTTTTAATATATAAACCATATTCATTTACATTATCTATATATTTAATATATACAATTTAATAACATTTATTATCATAATTATCTAATTAATAAATTTTTTAATATTTAATAATGTATAATCAATGTATTCATTTTTGTAAATAATTATTTAATTAATAAAAAATTTAATGTTTTTTTGATAAATTTTTTTTATTTCATTATTTCAATTTATATATTCGGACCTTTATCAGTGTTAAAAATGTGGTGATGGAATAAATATTTATCAGCGCCAAAAATAATGCACTGATAAATAGAACCCTTTATCAATGCTAAAAATAAAGCACTGAAAAAGGATACCCCTTATCAAAAAAAAATAAAGCACTACTGAGGGATACTATTTATCATTGTTAAAAAAGAAAGCTTTGATAAAGGATCCCTTTATCAGTGCTAAAAAATACTAATTAAATGTTAAATTTAGTAGTGCATTCATTAGAAGTGATAAATATGCTATTTATCAGCAGTTTTTCAAACACTGATAAAAAAAGGTGCTATTAAAGACATGTTTTGTAGTAGTGGTGATTGATTTGTGCCCCAAGTCCAAGTGTGGGGTTACCAAATATATAAAGTTTATATAAGACCCACATCATAGTAATAGAATGTATATAAGGAGGTAAATAAACATTTATCATCTTCAAAGGCCTCACCTAAACTCTGTCATCATTAGAAAAAATCTAAAATATTATAACCATAAAAAATTAATTGAAAATTATATCTAATACTGAAGAGGAAAAAACTTTTGAAAGGCTATTTTTTATCAAATTTTGAGACCCGTATGATAAAATATAGAAAAAACTACGAAGAGGAAATTATATAGCTTTTACTTTATTAGACATGGTTTTTGAGCCCTGAGCACCATATAAGAATGTACTCCCAACATCCAGTTGAGTCATATCAATATATATAGAGTGCCTCTCTACTGAAAATTAATGTAGAACATGTGGAATATTCTTAATTTAATGTTTATTCTTGAGTCATTTGTAATTATTAATACATTTCTTTCTTCTTTAATCACACAACATGTGTATCCCTTAGTGAGCTATGTTTGCACTATCATACAAATTGGTCATGTAATTTCTTGGCAATGACATGTTCTCGAAGAGTATGCACTATGTTAAAATTTTCTATAACCATGAAATAAAAATCACCAGTTGACATGGGAAATTTAATGAAACTAATGATTTCTTGTCATGTGATCTTGATATATTTTGAGAAACCCTAGCCACATAATATTCTCACTACTGATGTTGTTACTTAGTCTTCCCCCTTCACTAGATCATCATATTTTTCCCTCTTGTAACCCATTATCAACTAGACCCCACCATTTGGACTAGTAACACTATTATCAATCGTCATTCATGTAGGAATCCTCTATTGATACCCTGCATAAATTCATATCCAATCCCACCACCAAATTCTTTTATTGACCATGCCATATTCATTTGAAACATCATCCACATCGAAGGCAACTTTTCTTCTATTTAATATGAGGGAGGATTGGTAAATGAGAGAGAGTGTGAGGGAGGGTGGGAGTGAGGGTGAGAGAGGGTAATTTAATTTTGTAGGCCCTCAGTTTCTTATCCATTTATCCATGAAATGACATGTCTTAAGGGACACTCCATCCTATATTCACCCCCAATGAATTAAGTGAAAAAGGTATGAGGGAGAGGTTTGGAGGTCAATGATGATTTTTCTATGAATTCCTTGATGTAAAATGTAAACATATACGGTTGGATAAATGTAATATGTTACAAGACTTCCCCCAGGTTGGGGTAACCCTAGTTTCATCTAAAAATAATAATATAACTAAAAAGATGACTTTAAAAAATGGGAAAAGGGTAAACCAAATAAAAATAATATAATAGATGATATATATATAATTTCATAATGATTGGTTAAAAAATAAAGATTAATGATATATTCATGCATTTAATGTCTAACTAAAGACAAATCATAGATATGCTACTTAAGGAAGATAAATTGTCTCAAGAAATATCAAACAGAGGTATAAAAATATGATATATTTTCATGCATAGGTCATGGAAATGAATTTTTTGGGTTATGGGAAACATGAATCCTAATAATGGTATATTCACTAGTTTTGTAATAATTACTAGGCCACTTTATGTTGATTATTTAATTTCATTTTTGACAGGATCTCATTTTGAACCATAAGGGGGAAATCTAGGAGGAGTTTCAGAGGAGTTTTTCTTCAATGCTATTCTCAATTCAATTGATGAACCCACTAATAGGTTTCTTTAAGATAACACAAATGATGGGGGATCCTAGAATCTACTAAAATCATTAATCTAGAGAAAACCCAAGAATTGGATATAATTAAAATGTCTTTTAATATCATTATATGGGATATGGTTATAAAATATGTGATCTCGATGGATCAAGAGTAATTCATATCTAAAGATTTATCTAGGGGTTCTTAAATAGTGTCCCTTTTCCTCACCCCAAAGGTGATGAACCCAAAATCATTCAATAGTATCTCCTGAAAATAATTTTTAATTTCACTTATAAAATCATAGAAAAGTTAATCAATTATATATTATCATGATATCTCCCTAGCATAGTTTTAAAGGAGTAGCATGGCTTCATTAAGGAGATAAATATTCTAGGATACATTAATGTTTCACAACAGATGTTGGATGAACAATAATTAAAATTTAACATCACTAACCTCACATAAGAATGTGGACATAGATAAGGCATATGACTAGATGTAATTGAATTACATAATTTGGGTTATGTGGAGCTATGGTTTTTCAGAATAGGTTTGTGGCCTATTTTTTAGATGTTAATCATCACATTGGTTCTCAGTTATCCAAATGAGAAGGAGATTTAGTTTTTTAAAATCCATCAATGGATTGGGATAAGGGAAATTATTATATCTTAGTATTATTATAATTTATGAATATATGGTTCACATTTTCCTCAATAATACTATTTTAACATGTATGGTATACCCCTTTAATAGGTGGTACAAGAATCTAGTTATTTTTAACTTATTATTTACTAATAATGTCCTCTTTCTACATAATGTAAAAAAAGAGATCCATTAAAGTATTTGGGGATATCTTATTGGTATATAAAATACAAAGTGGATA
Organism: Viscum album; assembly: GCA_963277665.1. Classification (NCBI taxonomy): domain Eukaryota; kingdom Viridiplantae; phylum Streptophyta; class Magnoliopsida; order Santalales; family Viscaceae; genus Viscum; species Viscum album. The sequence goes on from OY728139.1 coordinate 799,395,962, forward strand.
TAATGCAAACATGTATAAAATTAATATTTATATCTCACCATGGTACATGAATAGGGCCTCTGAGATTATTTAAAGTAATCATGGATTTTATAATGGATGATTTTCTATATAATATTTGGATGATCCTATATCCATTAAAAGGGTTCATATTCATCAATTTTATGGGATTCTCAACAAGATCAATGGATATTTCATTAACTAAAACAATATTCCATTAATTTAGTGGTATAATGTCACAAATTAACAATATCTTAGACTCAATCACTATACACATCCTCTTAGTCATAAAATTACTAAAATCTATTAGTAGAAACATGGAGAAAGTATTCACCAATTTATCTTGGGGATAAAATGAGGGATGAACCCATTGGATTTTTTATAAATGTATCTCTAAACTGATCAAAGAAGTCATGATCAACTTGAGGAGTTAAGATGAGTCCATGAACACCATGTTGTCTATGAAAGCCTTATATATTCTTGCGTGTCATTTAATTTAGGAACTATTTATTTGATATAAATATTTAAAACTAGTGTATTATATATATAATGTGAACCCATTATCATATCATATTTATCATTGTCTCTAGGGTTCTCTTGGAATCCCCATAGACAATTCGACATTGATTGTGGGAGAGGTGATATTTTTTATAGAAAGAAAATTAATCTAGGAATCTACCATATTTACCCAGATATCTTACTTTGAATCTTACCTTCAGTATGGACATAGACCACATGGGGTTCATTCACACTATCTTGGATGAGTATTGGAGGAGAAACATAAAAAATAATCAATTAGATAATAAGGATAATTATTGTACCTTCACTCAACTTGGATGAGGCTACTCTAATAATAAGTATTTTCCGAACCTTTTTCATGATCGATAAGGGTCGGATTAATGGGATAAATTTATTTAGAAAAGGGTTATCCATTTAAAATTTATCTTTCTGGTTTGGTGTTCTCATCATAGGTCATTTTCCAATAATAATTTATTTCAATAAAAATTTATCTCACTTACTTCCAAATTCATGTTCTATAGAATTTCAAAAATAGATTAAATATATAACCTTTTACTTAAAGGGGAATGATATCACTTCATTTAGAAATTATCAATGAATTCAAAGGTTTTAGTATTGATATTGACTTTATTGATAATATAATTTCTATGTGGTTATATGAATTAGGTCATATATTCAATGTAGGATGTGCTTATAGTGCATCATTCACTACTAGATCATGGAAGCTATCAGACTTTTAAAATAATTTCAGGCATCACATAACTATTATAGGTAGGTCAAACCTAAAACTCAAAATGTTTTTAATATTAAATTTTTTCCCTTTTATTCAAGCCCATTAAGGAACCCCTTTAATCAAGGATGTAACTTTTCTTATACATACATCTCGCAACAATACATAAAATGTAGATCGAGGGGAATGGGTGTACTATAAACATCAATTACTTTGTTTTAAATTAAATATTGATGGAGAATGTGTGCTTGGGTCCATAAAAATAGGTAGTAGTTTTTAGGATGAAATTTTTTCTATAATTTTTTCTTTTAGTGGATTTTATGGAAACAAATACTTACAACGTGGAGTCAAGGCCACTCCCCACTGGAATTTCCCTTTGCAGGGATTGCAATATCAACCTAAATAGAGTGGAAACTGACTAGGTTCTTATAATAAAATTCAATACTAAGAGAACCAAAAACCAAAGTTTTATTCTATATTTAATAATTAAATTTAGGGAGTTGATGAATCTATGTCTATGGATCTATGACATCTGGCATAAAAGAAACTTGAAAACTATCTTTCTATCCATAATAGTATATATAATTTTTGAATGTAAAATTTTATCTAGTATTGGAATCCTCCCTAAAGAATGTGATATAATTATGGTCATCGATTCTATTATCCTTCACTACATGAGTCCCCACGATATACACTTTAGTGGAATTGCCTTTATGACTAAATATTTATATTTATAATGATATAAATTATTCATCTAATAAGGATGAGAATTCATTAAATTATTCATGGAGACAACGATTTTTTCATATGTTAATTTTATTTTCTTCAATATATGTGTGATAATATACCCATGATTCTAGATTCCAACCTATGGTCTAGTGAAGGCATCCTTCTGGTGTTAGAGTAAAAATTGATTCAAAATCAAGAAGTTCCTTAATAATGTAGGCTCATAATAAAATAGTGTTATAAAGAGTGTTTTAACGATGCTATTTTGAGTAGGAAATAGTAATATTTTGATGGGTAGTGTTGAAAAATTATTACTCTGATATAGTATGTGTTAAAGATTAGAGAAACTAGCTACATAGAAAATGAGCCCTTAGGATTTAAATAATGGATTTGTAACCTAAAAATCAATAATTAAGGAATATTATATTAACTATAGTGTTTATTGATAGGAAGGGACTCATGTATCCTATAATTTTATGTAATAATTGTAATGTTGGAATATACAAATATACAAAAGTGGGGGTGAATTTTTTCCTTTTCAAATTCCTTTACAATTATGCCTCTTGAAGTCGACTGATGATTATGAAGGTGAGGAGTGTTTGTCTTTTGTATGAAATTATGAGTAGCATACAAAAAAATAAATATAGAACATGACTATTTATAATGGTTTAGGGCATAAAGATCCCATAGTCCACTCCACCAATTACCCTCTCTGTGAGTTTGGTGAATTTCACTACTCAGGTCCTCATATAATCCACAACTGCGTACAGGCAGTTGACACCTTTATAAAAAATACTAAAAATAGAGTCCTCTGGTTCTATAATAGAGAACCGATAAACCACATCTTTGACCAAGAAACCGATACTCCACCACAACTGAGTGCGATTAGTAGAAACTCTCATTAAGACAATATTGATTATAAAGTGTTCTGGTTGACCTTTATAGTTGAACAAGAACTTATAGTAGATGAATATTCTTCTTTAAAAAATAGTTTCTTCAGGAAAGAATAGTTCTAAATTTATTCAGTTGAAAAATATATTTGAAATAAAAACAGTAATGAAAAAAAGAATTAGACTTATAATAAATACTAAATTTTGAATATGTATATTTCCACTATAGCCTCTTCTGTAGAAAAACAGAGTATAATCGATTGTATTAGTAGATCTATAAAATATTTTCATAAGAATGATGTTTAAATCATCAATATGTGTCTCAATTTATATCTCAACATATATATATATTCTTTGAATCATATAAACACACATATATATAACAAATACACTAATAGAAGTAAAACAGAGAGGTTGTCTTTTAATTCCAGATCCAAGAAAATCACCTGATTAATCGTAAGAATTAAAATTTCAAATATATCTCAAAGTAGTTGTATCTTTCCTTAATAATAGGACAGAATTTTTTCCACCTAATAGGATTATTTTAATTAATCATAATGATCCTTGAATTGTTCAAAAACAAGCTTTAAATCGGCCTCATATTCCGTAAATATCATTTCACAAAACTCTGATAAAGTCGTAAATTCAAATCTCCAGTGATGAAAAGTCAAATGTAAGGTTCCTTCAAAAAATAAAAAATAAAAAATGTAGGGTTCAACTTTATAGCGTTCATTTTTTCAATGTAATGTTGATAGCGTAAGGTTGATCACAAAAGTAAGGTTGATGATCCATATGTTTGCTTATCAAATGTAAGGTTCCATACTTACTTAGGGTTATCTAACCATACATTATCTCTTTGTCAAATGTAATGTTTCATCTAAACGTAAGGTTCTTTATCAATACATTTCTATCAAAATAGGTTTGATTAACCATATGTGTTGATCTTTCTGCATAAGGTATAATACAAATGTAGGGTTTGTTCTTTAAGTTACATTTCTTCAATGTATAGTATGAACAGTGTTTCAAGAATCTTGTTAGGAGCATTATGAACACTTTGACGAATATTCCACACAAATAATAGGCTTGAATATATTTCCATAATAATTAATATAAATAATATTAATTTCTTGAAATACATTTTAAGTAATATCATTATTAAAACAGACAAGGGTATTTGTGAGCCTCAAAATCAATAAGATTTATAGAGTATTGTAGAGACAATGCATACCCAACAATAATAAAAGTGTGTATATTATGATTGGGGTGATTATCAATGTGGGGGTGAATTATGTGGTAGAGTGGAAAGAAATTACTAATATATATCATTGAGATGATGTTAAATTGTCTATTTGTCAATATAAAGGATGGTGGGAAAATAGAAGATTTATAGGATTGGAAGGTATATTTGACTGAGTACTATAAGTTTAAGTTTCCAAAGTAATGGGTTGTATCAGCAATCACGAGAATCAATGTTGGTTTGAGAAGATTGAGATATATATTTATCTAAATTAGATAACATATGAACCCCATGTTCATTTATTTGTGAGATTTTTATCTAGGATTGTAATGTTAGTGGTGGATGATAAGATTATGAAATTAGGATGTGTGTATAATTATATAGGATCGGTTTTAAGATTTATTTAGTCATGATTTCCCATGAAAGACTCTTAGAAATAAGGGAAAATTGGTGGATTTTAGTGATACAATGTGGGATTGTTTTTCTTTTTGTAAGTCTAATGTGCTTATTATGGTATTGATGGGATATTATATTCATTTTATGACTAATAAGAAGTTGAGATATTAAAGGCTTGAGATACATAGGTAGTAAAATATATTTTTACAGATTTCATTTATGGAAATACTAAAAAGGTTGGAGATGAGGGATAATTTTTTAATGAGGGAAGGAATTTTTCTTGAGGTTTATTGGTAGGGTGTTTTTTAGATTCGATGTGAAGGTGGAAATATTTTTTTTTTTTGAAAAAAATGAATCTTAGAAAAGACCATGGAGGGTCAAATGAGGTTGTATGAGGTGTGTGTTTATGAGAAAGTTATAAATTGAGACCAATTTTCTTGTAGCCTATTCGTTATATAGATGAAAATAAGCACAAAATTGGTTGTATATTCTGTAAAGATCATTGAACAGAACTCTGATAAAATCGCAAATTCAAATCTCTATTGATGAAAAGTTAAACATAAGGTTCCTTCACAAAACGGAAAAATTACAAATGTAGTGTTTAACTTCGTAGTGTTTATTCTCCCAACATAAACATAATATTGTCAACATATGGGTTATCACAAAAGTAAAGTTGATGATCCATATGTTTTCCTCTCAAACTTATGGTTCCATACTTACGTAGGGTTCTTTAACCATACTTTTTCTCTTTTTCAAATGTAAGGTTTCATCCAAACATAAGGTTCATTATCCATATGTTTCTATCAATGTAGGGTTGATTAACCATACATGATGATCTTTCATCATAAGTTATAATAAAAACATAGGGTTTGTTCATTATGTTACGTTTCATCAATTCATAGTATGAACAGTGTTTCCAAAATATGGTCAGGAGTGTGATGAAAACATTGATGAATGTTCCTCATGAATAATAAGCTTGAATATATTTCTAGAATAAGTAATATAAAGAATATTATTTTCCTAAAATACACTTAAATTAATATCATTAGTAAAAAAACGGGTATTTGTGAGCATCAAAATCCATAAGATTTATAGAGTATTATTTAGAACATACATTCCCAACAATCTACAATTTTTTTATTATCACGAAACCCATAAAATTAATAATAGAATTTACATTTTGGAAAATAATTTAAAAAAAATTCAAAATTCGATTTTACATAATTATTTTGATAAACATAAATTTTGTGTTATCCATATTTTTCCCCCTTTTTGTTAGATCAAAAAAAGTGCATAAATGAATAAAATGCAATTTATTTTTTCACAGATCTATAATTAAATGTTACAATAAACTATATATATAATTAGTATATATTATTTTCTTTTATACATAAACATAAAATAATATGAAATAACGTAAAAAATAAAAATAAAAAGAAATTTTATTGATCAAAATTTGTATAAATACAATATTCAGTTTCACTGGCACACAAGTTTAGTCAACTGAAATGGTTTGGGTACAAACGATTGGGTAGGAGTTGGATCGATTAATGTTCTATGGATTTTGAGCAACATCAAACATATCCTTTAACCCGTCCATCCAAAACTGCAACTTCTTCATCTAACTATCCCCAAATTGCATAACTAAAATTCAGGAATATTTACTAATATAAAATTTCTCAACAATATTTACTTTCAAAAAGTCATGAAAAATCCCGTATTTCTAAATAAACTGATCTAACTTTTCTATGAATTTTTTCAGCAGAAATCTGATACCTGATTCACTTTGTGTCAGTTGGTCAACTAGAAATTTATGATTGTCCAAAAAAAGGACAGAGGGGTACTATTGCACTGAATGTTTTTAATATGATCATTAATATGAACCATGACAGTGGTGATTTCCTAAAATCTTCGAGTCATATCTGGACTGGTAGTAAGAGTAAAGGCAGATGTACTGTTCTGACCAATAGTACTCTTGATCGATTTAAACTGACTCCCCAAATACCACTTTAGATCAGAAAAATATTTCATAGAAACAACTTCAGATCTTATATTTCCATATTCATTTATCATATCACTTTTGAAAGCATCAAATTATATCTTGGAAATGGAATTTCCATGAATATCCTGTAACTTTTTCTTTGTAACGTCCTGCTCTTTTCAAAGATTTTCAATATCTCTCAGAGATTTATTAAAAATCATTACAAGATCATCAACTTGATTATTCATGGAATCAGATGTCCCTTCATCTTTATGTTGTGACTGACCATCTACCAAAATTTCTAATCATTTTGAAGGAGATATTTTCATATACTTCTCCACTGGGTTTTCAATTGATTTTTCACTTAAACAAATCAAACTCTCAGTAACTTCAATTTTTTCTTTAGTTTCTGATTAATGTCTTTCATCCACTTAATCAAAAATAGAGAAAAGTAAAATCTTAACAATATATGTTGCCACATTTTCAGTTCTGATCAACTATTTATCTCCATAGACTCCCGGTTCTTCCTCATAAACAACTGGTATATCAATAGTCTAAACATATCATATCTTAATTTTAACATGCTGATCTTCCTCAAGAAAAGTGACTTCTAGATGTAATGATCGGGTAGCCTCACTTGAACCCAAAAATTGGTTCTACAATAGGTGGATCTACTCTTTTTCGTGGTTTTACAACCAATTATACTTGCACATTCTCTTCTTCCTCTTCTCCTTCTTCTTTAAAAATCCTTAATTTTTATTTGGGTTGGCTTGGAAAGTCCTTCACCATGGGTTTTACCAATTTCCTCATTCCCAATTTCACTTTTCTCCCCCTGAAAAAAGGATCCTGATATTTTTTGGTTATCTAAACCAACTGGTAGGAGTTTTCCTTTGACTGTGCTCCAGTAAAAAAACTCACATCCTCAAGGTTCCTACATTGATCACATTGTTGTGATGACATTTAATTCTAGAATATTTTAATCAAATCATTCCTTTATTAAACAGTTGTAATTTAAACATCTGAACACATACCTTGTAAAATTCATCTTTATTTCACCCAAAAATAGAAACATGATATACATTTATGTAAATAGAATCTTCTCCATCTCATCTATTCTAGGGGAAATTCCTGTTTGAAGAAACATAACTAATATTTTTTTATCTACCTTGAGATCTTTGAAAAAACATTTTATTAACATATTTTGAGTCAAACAAAAAAGACATAATGTCTTCAGATTTACAGACCTTATCTCCAATAGACCTTAGATTGAAAGGAGAACTCCCTCATGAGGACTGTTCAAGATTTGACAAATTTTAGTTGAAGATACCAAAAAGTACTTCTCTTCTATTCTTGAAAAACCTATATCTTCAATATCACCAAAACAAAACTGAAAAATTCTATAGAAAGACTTCAGTTCTACATCGTAAATAAATTATGAGTTCACCTCATTGAACACACATTACAAACTTGAAAATTTGTCACTTTATTGAGAAGTAAATTTTTTTTATATAGCCATTAAAAATCAACTACTTTACCTTGAAGAATATTTATTCTAGAAACTTTCTAATGCCTCAGGTCACAGGCTTCACCTTCTTCGGTTCTATTATTTTTCATCATTACTGAGAAACAAAAGCTCTGTGGTCTTTAGGTTTTTAGGTTTTTGAAGGAAAACATAGTTAGTGAAGGTAAACAATTTTAAAACATGGGTTTTGATATTCAAAAAGGGTTTGAGAGTTTAAAGGTTTTGGTATTCAAAATGTTTCTGACAATCCCTTGTTTTCTATGTCATTATGTAAGATAATCATTAAAAATTTTGGAAGTATGCAGTGGGAATAAATTTAATATTACAATATGATTAATAAAATGTAAATCCAAACAAAATTTTAGTCCATTAGTTTGTTTTTCATCCACAATACTTGTGCACAACAACTATCTGCAGATACATATTCGGCCTCAGCTGTTGATAGGGAAACTGAGTGTTGTTTCTTACTTGACCATGATTCTAAATATTTTCCTAGAAAGTGAAAGGTTTATGACGTACTTTTTTTATCTTATCTAAAACCACCAAAATCAATATCTGAATATGATATTAAATTAAAATCAGGTGTTTTTGGAAAAAGAAGAGATTGAAAAATAGTTTATGTCAAATAAAAATCGTTTGACCACAATAAGATGAGAGAATTTAGGATTTGATTAAAATATAGAACATAAACATACTAAAAACATAATAAAAGGTCTTCTAGTAGTAAGATATAATAAACTACCAATGATATCTCTATATAACTTGTTGTCCACAAGTTTTTCCACTTCATCCTAATCAAGTTTTGTATCGGTACACATGGGAGTTGTATATGTCTTCTTTTTCTCAAGACCAAAATTTTTCAATAAATCAGTAATATATTTATTTTGGTTTAAAACAAATCCATAATATTTTTTATAAATTTTAATTCCTAAAAAAATTTCAACTCTCCCATCATACTCATTTCAAATTATTTTTTTATAAGTTTTGAAAAATCAATACGATGTTTTTTATTGGTTGAACCAAAAATAACATCATCAACATAAATTTTAACTAATAATATATTAGAACAAATTGTTTTCTTAAAAATTGGTGTATATTACATTCCAATAGTAAATCCATTTTTCAAAAGAAAATAACATAATATTCCATACCAAGCTCTTGGTGATTGTTTAAGGCCATAGAGAGTTTTGTCTATTTAAAAATACAATTTAGTTTTTTGAGAGATTTCAAAACTAGTCAGTTGTTCAACATAAACTTTCTCTATTATATATCTATTTAAAAAGGCAGATTTAACATCAATCTGGTATAATTTAGAGTTTATATGAGATGCGTAAGCTATGAAAATTATAACTTATTCTAATCTTACTACTGGGGAAAAGTTTTCATCATAATCTATACATTATTCATGATTATAAACTTTAGCTACTATTCTAGCTTTGTTTATAGTTATAAACCCTTGATAATGTTGTTTATTTCTAAAGACCAAATTAGTTCCAATAACTGGATAATTTGATGGTCTTTCAACTAATTCTCAAACTTCGTTCCTTTTAAATTGGTTTAGCTCATCTTGCATTGATAACACCTAACTCTCATCTTCTATGACTTCTTAAAAATATTTAGGTTCTAGTTGAGATATAAAGTAATATAATTCAACAAGTTTTCATGTATTTCTTCTTGTTCTTATTCCTATGTCTAGGTCTCCTATTACAGTTTCTTAAAGATGATTCTTTAAGGTTCTTGACTATCTAGGTAAAACATTTTTAGGTTCATCAGTATCATGTTCTTATAAACAAGAATGAATTTTATTTATATTATTATCAAAATAATTTTTCAAGTTTTCATGTCTCATGTTGTTAGAGGAGTCGGTATTTTCATCAGTTTGATCATTCTCTTCAATAGAAGGGTAAGTTTCATCAAACGTCACATGAACTGATTCTTCAACAATCATCTACTCTTTATTAAAAACTCTACAATCTTTAGAGGTAGTAGAATATCCTATAAATATTCCTTCACAAAATTTTGGATCAAACTTACCAAGACAATCCTTGGTGTTCAGGATATACACCTTACATCTAGAAACTTTAAAGTACTTTACCGTAGGTTTTCTATAATTAAAAAGGTCATAAGGTTTCTCTTTGAAAATGGGACAGAATAAAATTGTATTAATGATATAGCAAGTTATTCTTCAAACTTCCGCCTAGAAGTATGTAGTAAGACTTTATTTATTCATCATAGTCCTAGCCATTTCATGCATAGTTTTGTTTCTTATTTCAAAATTTCCATTTTTTTGAGGTGTTCTTGGTTCATAGTAGGTGTGTTTAATACCCATATTGGAACAAAAGGAATTGAATTCACGATTTTCAAATTATCCTCCATGATCACTTCTTAATGAAATTATCTTAAAACCTTTCTCATTTTGAACAAATTTACAGAAACATTCAAAAACAGAAAAGGCTTCACTTTTGAGTTTTAGAAAATAAATCCAAGTAAATATAGAATAATCATCAAGTAAACATATAAATATAATTTTCTAGAAAAATTTTCTACTCTTGATGGTCCAAATAGATCCATGTGGATTAGTTATATAGGTTTTGATTTAGAAATTATGTTAATAGATTTGAAGGAATATTTTTGTTGCTTCCCAATTTGGGATACATCACAAATTCCTTCACTATTGAACTTAAGACTAGTTTAATTAGAAACTAACTATTTATTAGATAATTTATGTAAAGAATAAATATTACAATGACCAAGACTTTTATGACATATCCAAGTATCCTTTATATTATCAATTAATCATTTCACTTTCTGTTTACAGAACGAGTTTAAATCCCTAGTATAAACATTATCAGTTCTAGGTGCTCTAAACTTACGTAGTTTTACTTTAAAAATAGAATATATTTTTTTAGGAAAATCAACATAATATCCATCATCACAAAGTTTGGAGATACTTATCAGGTTATTCTTCATCCCTTTTACAAATATTACTTTGTTGATTGAGACTGTTTTTGGATCTCCAACAGTTCCAATTCCAATTGTCTTTCCTTTGGCATTATTAACAAAAGTTACTAGAACTATATCTATTTGAGTTAGTGTATTGAAGTTTCATGAGTCTCCACTCATATTCATGGATCACCCACTATCCATATACCATATATCTTTTCTTTTTTTATGACATGTTTCCTATAAAGGAAATTTAAACAACAGTTTGTTTTAGTACCCACATTCTTTTGGGTCCAGTAGTCCTAGCTAGAAAAGATCTGGGAATCTAGACCTGATTTGTTTTTTCATAGCTTATATTTACTTCAGATAATATTTTTGACACAAAATTATTTTTAATTCCAATTATTCGAGGATTTATTATATAATATTTTTGTGTTATATGTAATTTTATTCCATAAAAATGATAAGAAACTATTTTTGAATTGGAAGTAAAATAATTATTATATAGTTCAGAGTTTTCACCTTTACTTTTTATACCAAATATTTTTTTCTAATGACATTCTTAAAAAGAATTTCATTCAAAATATTTTATCCTTTTATGAAAAATAGGGTAGTACTTTTTTAAGTTTCTACTTCATCTTATAATTCTTTAATCTTATTTTCCTGATCATCACAGTTTTTCATAGATGAGTTAAATTTTTCAATTAACTTCTGATTTTGTTTAATTAAGGAATCTCTTTCTCTTAAAACATCAATGTCAATATTTTTTAAATATTTTTGTTTATAAATACGGATCATATTTTCCTTCTAGAATTTTTTAGTTGGCAGCCAATTTATTATTTGAATAATTTGAATCAGAATCAGAATTAGATGAATAATATGTTTATACCTTATCTTCTTCTGTTATTAAGCACATATTTTCTTTCATATGTGATTCTTCGTTTTCTGAATTAGATTTTGATGATATTTTTGAGTCTTCATAGACACTCCATGTTTTCTTCGTTTCCCTTTTTTTCCTTTATGTTCATAATCATCATTTTTATGATATGTCATTTCAATCTTTCTCTTTTTACTTTTTAGCTAGGGATAATCAGGTCATATATAACCTAATTTCTTACATTCATAGCATCTAACTTCCCTAAAGTATTTATCATCCCTTTTAAAAGTCTTTCTAAATACACATTTCTTCTTATAAAACTTCCTAAACTTTATGGACAATTGAACCAATTCCATTTTAAAATTAGATGTATCTGAATTCCTTTCTTCTCTGACTTCTTGATTTATTCTTTTTCTTTCATTCTGAGATGTTAACTTTAGAGAAATACTATCATTTTTTACTAATACATTATGATCTTCACCTTCATCTTCCATTTCAACTTCATACATCATCAGTGTCCCAATCAGTTCTCTCATTGTTATATCTTTGATTGGTGATGACTGTCGAATTACAGCTGATATACCATTCCATTTAGTAAGTAATACTCTCACTACCTTCAAAGCTTGACTTGCTTGTTTGATAGGATCACATAATCCTGTAATATTATTTATTATCTTTGTAATCCTTCCATTTATCTAAGTTATACATTCTCCATCATGCATTTTTAAAGCATCAAATTTCAGGTTTGTTGTTGCATACGTCATTTGTATTACATTGTTTGTTCCATCATAAGCAACTGGAATGGTGTTCCATATTTAATAAAAATTAGGCCATTGTGAGACATGGTCGAATTCATCTGGCCCAAGACCGTAGATAATAGCACTCATAGCTTTAGAATTCATGTCATAGTCAGCCTCTATAGCAGCCGTCCAAGCTTCTGGATTTTCAGAAATTATATAAGGAGTAATGTTCTTAGAGTACACTAAAAATACTAGATACTTAAAATATATAATCATCCGGGATTTCTAGCATCTATAGTTTCCACCATTTAAATATGGATCACAAACCATTGACATTCCTTCTTTCTGATTAGCTATTTTCATCTTTGTATGGACCTTATAATTTTAAATTCTTATATCCTTTTCCAAAATCTGTCCTATGATACTAATTTTTAGGTCAGAATATAAAAAATATACAAAAGAGGTGGTAAATTCTGTCTTTTTAAAATTCCTTTACAATTCTTCAACTTGATATCAACTGATGATTATGCAGGTGAGTGGTTTTTGTCTTTTGTATGAAATTATGAGTAGTGGATAAAAACTTAAATATAGAACATGGCTGTTTATAGTGGTTTGGGGCATAAGACCTCCTAGTCCACTCCACCAATTACTCTCTATGTGATTTTTGTGAATTTCACTATTCAGGTCCTCATATCCTAATACCAATCCACAACTGAGTGCATGTAGTTGAATCCTTTACAAATAAGACTAAAAAAAAGAGTCTTCTAGTTCTATAACAGAGAACCGATAAACCAAAACTTAGATTGAGAAGATTATACTTCACCACAACTAAGTAAAAGTATCTAAGACTCTCAATAAAATGATATTGGTTATAAAGAGTTCTAGTTGAACTTTACATTTGAACAACGAATGGTGGTAGAAGAATCTTCTTCATCCAAAAATAGTTTCTTTGGGAACGAACGGTTTCAAAATGTTATATTTTCAAAAAATAATTGAAATAAAAACATAAATAAATAGTTGTATTAGACTTACAAAAAATCCTAAATCTTAACATGTATATTTCCATTGTAGCCTCTTCAGTATAAAAATAGAATTTGATTTATTGTTCAGTAGATCTTTAAAATATCATCACAAGAATGTTATTTCAATTGTAAAAACGTGTCAAAATTTATATATCAACATATATATTTTTTCTTTCAATCATATACACACATATATAGAACAAATACACTGATAGAAGTAAAATACAGATCCTGTATTTTAATTATAAATCCAAAAAAATGTCTAATTAATCATAATAATTCAAATTCCTAAGTCACCTAACAGTAGTTGTAACTTTCCTTAAGAATAAGAGAGAATTTATCCTCACAATATGATTCTTTAAATTAATCATAATGAGCTTTGAATTGTTCAAAAATGATCTTTAAATTGGCCAGATATTCTGTAAATATTGTTTCATAGAACTCTGATAAAATCATAAATTCAAATATCTGGTGATGAAAATTCAACTGCAAGGTTCCATCACAAAACAAAAAAAATACCAAATGTAAGGATTAACTTTTTAGCATTCATTCTCCAAATGTGAGGTTCATAATTTAAGTTTTATCACAAAAGTAAGCTTGATGATCCATATGTCTGCTTCTCAAACATAAGGTTCCATACTTATGAAGGGTTTTTAACCATACTTTTTCTCTTTGTAAAATGTAAGGCTTCATCAAAATTTAAGGTTCTCTAGCCATATGTTTCTGTCAACCCAAGGTTGATTATCCATAAGTTCTGATCTTTCATCATACGTTATAATACAAACATAGGGTTTGTTTCTTACCTTATATTTCTTTAATGCACGGTATGAACAGAGTTTCCAGAATACGGTTCGGAGCACTCTGAACACTTTAATGAATATTCCACATGAATAATAAGATTGATTATATTTCTAGAACAAGGAATATAAAGAATATTAATTTATTGAAATAGACTTAAATTAATATCATTAGTAAAAAACAAGGGTATTTGTGAGCATCAAAATCGATAAGATTTATAGAGTATTGTTGAGACAATACATGACCAACAATCTCCCCTTTTTTGATGACCACAAAACCCATAAAATTAATAAAAGAATTTAGAATTTCTGAAAATAAGTTGAAAAGAAAACAATTTTAAATTCGATTTTATAGAACTATTTTAATAAATAGAAATGTTTTATTGTCCAGATATCTCCCCCTTTTGTGAGATCAAAAAGAAAGTGCAGAAATAAAGAAAACACATTTTATTTTTGCATGGATATGTAAGTGAATGTTATAATAAACTGAATAAATAAATAAGGCTAGATTTTTTGCTTCTAGACATAAACATAAAAGTATATGAAATAACATACAAAAATAAAAAAAAGGAAATTTTATTGATCAAAATTCATATAAATACAATATTTAGTTTGATTAGGAAACAATTTTAGTCAACTAAAATGGTTTGGGTACAAAATATTGGGTAGGAGTTGGCTCGGTTAATGTTTTAAGGATTTAGAGCAGCTTCAAACATATCCTTCAACTCAGTATCTATAACTACAACTTCTCCATCCGACTATCCCCAAATTTCATAACTAAAATTAGGGAATCATGACTAATATGAAAATTATCAACAATATTGACTTCCAAAAATCTATACAAACTCCACTCTTACTGTATAAACTGATCTAACTTTTCAGAGAATTTTTTTTGTAGAAATCGGATACCTGGTTCTCTTTGTGTCAGTTGGTCAACTAGAAATTTTGGATTGTCCAAAAGAACTGACAGAGGGGCACTATTTTTCTAAATATTTTGAATATGATCATTCATATGAACCATGAAAGAGGTGATTTCATGAAATCATTGAATCTGAACTAGACTGGTAGTAGGAGAAAATGAAAATGTACTATTCTAACCAACAGTACTCTTGATCGATTAAAAATGAATACCAAAATACCTCATCAGATCAGCAAAATATTTCTTAGAAACAACTTGATATTTTATCTTTATAAGTTCATTTATCATCTCTCATTTGAAATCATAAAATTATTTCTTGGAAATATAATTTTCATGAAGATATTTTTACTTTTTATTTGTAAATTCCAACTCTTTTTGAAGATTTTCATTCTCTTAATGACAATTAATAAACTTCATTACAAGATCCTTAACCTGATTTGTCTGGTAATCAGATGTCCTTTCTTCTTGATTTTCTGACTGACTAACTTCCCCAATTTCTAGATATTTTGAAGGAGATTTTTCCATAGACTTCTCCACTAGTTTTTCAATTTATTTTTCACTTGAATAAGAAAAACTAACAGGAACTTCAGTTTTGTCTTTAGTTGATGATTGATGTCTTTTATCCACATGATAAAAAAAGAAAAAATTAAATTCCCAATAATAACTTTTTCAATATTTTCAATTCAGATCGACTATTGCTCTCCCTGGACAGCTGGTTCCTCCTCCTAAACAACTAGTAAATCAATAGCCTACAGATCTCTTATCTAACTTTCAACCTATTGATCTTCCTCATGAAAATTCACTTCTAGATGTACAAACCTGGTAGCCTCACCTAAACCCAACAGTAGATCTACTCTATTTCATGGTTTTACAACCAATTCTTCTTGCTAATATTCTTCGTTCTCTTCTTCTTCTTCTTTAACAAGTCTTAATTTTCTTTGGGTTGGCTTTGAAAGTCCTTCACCATAGGTTTCACAAATTCTTTCATTCCCAATGGCACTTTTCTCCAACTGTGAAAAAGTTCCTAATCTTTTTTTTTTCATCTTCACCAACTGGTAAGAGTTTTCCTCTGACATTACTTTAATAAAAACCTAACTTCCTCAAGATTCCTATATTGAGTGCATTTTTGTGATTACATTTAATTAAAGAATATTTTAATCGATTTATTCCTTCATTAAACAAAATTTGAGAAGTTATCCTTCCATAAGGATAAATAATTATCTTATCATCTGGTTGACAATAGTAATTTAAATATATAAACATATACCTTGGATAATTCATCTTTATTTCACTCAAAAATATAAACATGATATACATGTATGAAAATATAATCTTTTCCATCTCACCCATTCTTGGAGAAATTCCTGTTTCAGTAAACTTAACTAAGATTTTATGATCTTCCTCTAGATCCTTGAAAAACATTTTTCTAACATTTTTCATCCAAAAAAAATACATAATGTATTAAGATTTATATACCTTATCTCCGATATACCTTAGATTGAAATGATACACTCCGTCATTAGTACAATTAAATATTTGAGAAATTTTAGTCGAAGAAACCAAAAAGTCCTTATATTCTATTCTTTCAAAAATAGTATCTTCAGTGTCACAAAAACTAAACTAAACACTGTTATAGAAAGACTTCAGTTCTACCTCATAAATAAATTTTTAGTTCACCTCTTTGAACATAGATTCTAATCCTTGAAAATATAGTTCTTGATTCAGAAGTAAATTTGTATGATAGTGCCATTAAAAATCAAATACTTAACCTAGCAGAATCTTTCTTAAAGAAACTTTATGATGCTTTGGGTCTCTAGATTAACCATCTTTGGTTCTCTTAGTTTTCGTCATTGTTGAGAAATGAAAGTGTTGAGGTTTTTTGGTTTTTCTGGTTTCTAAGGAAAACTGAGGTAATTGAAGGTAGACAAGGGTAAAACAAGGGTTTCGATATTCTGAAAAGGCTTGAGAGTTGAAAGGTTTTGATATTCAAAACATTTCTGACAATACCTTTTTTCTTGTGTCCTTAGGTAAGATAATCAATAAAAAAATTTGAAAGCAAATGGCGTGAATAAATTTAAGATTAAAATAAATTTACAAAAATTTACACTGAAAAGAAAATATTTAAACAAATTCGATTTAAAGTAATCAGTAAATAATTTCAACATAAAAATACTATAGTAAATAAATATTTAAGATAAATACTTAAAATTAAAAATATTAATATTTTAAAATTTAAATAAACCTAACTCTCCCTTAATAAAGTCAAAACTTACAGTTGGAAGTGGTTTAGTAAAAATATCAGCTAGTTGATATTCAGAATTTTAAAATTCTAGAGATATAGCCTTCATAAGAACATGATCTCTTAGAAAATTATGTCTAATATCAATATGCTTAGTTTTATAATGACAAATGGGATTTTTTTTGAAAATTTATAGCACTTTAATTATCACATAAAACAAGGGTACTATTAAAATTTAGTCTATTAGTGTGTTTTTCATCCACAATACTTGTGCACAACAACTACCTCCAGATACATATTCTACCTCAGTTGTTGATAGGGAAACTGAGTGTTGTTTCTTACTAGACTATGATACTAAATATTTTCTAAAAAAGTGAGAGGTTCTTGCGGTAATTTTTCTATTTAATCTATGATTTCCTAAATCAGCATCTGAATATGATATCAAATTAAAATCATATGTTTCTGGATAAAGAATATATTGAAAAATAGTTCCCTTTAAATATCTAAAAATCCTTTTGATAGAAATAAGATGATATTCTTTAGGATTTGTTTGAAATCAATCATATAAATATACTGAAAACATAAATCTGGTCTACTAGCAGTAAGATATAATAAACTACCAATCATACCTCTATATAACTTGTTCTCCACTGGATTTCTAGATTCATCAAAATAAAGTATTATATTGGTACAAATGGGAGTTGTATATATCTTATAGTTCTCAAGACCAAACTTCTTTAATAAATCAGTAATATATTTACTTTGGTTTAAAACATTTTCATAATATTTTTGATAAATTTGAAGTCCTAAAAATAATTTCAATTCTCCCACCTTAAACATTTCAAATTTTTTTACATAAATTTTGAAAAAATCATTACAAAGGTTTTTATTGGTTGAACCAAAAATAACAACATCAACAAAAATTTGAAATAATAATATATTATAACAAATGGTTTTCTTAAAAAGAGTTGGATAATACATTCCAATAGTAAATCCATTTTATAAAAGAATAGAAATTAATCCTTCATACCAAGCTCTAGGTACTTGTTTAAGGCCATAGAGAGATTTAGTATGTTTTAAAAATATAATTTGGTTTTTGAGAGTTTTAAAAACCAGAATTTTATTCAACATAAACTTCCTCTGTTAAATATCCAATTAAAAAGACATATTTAACATCCATCTGGTATAATTTAAAGTTCATATGAGATGCATAAGCTAAAAGAATTCTAATTTCTTCTAATATAGATACAGGAGAAAATGTTTCATCCAAATATATACCTTCTTCCTGATTATATCCTTTTGCTGCTAATTTAGATTTGTTTCTAGTTATAATCCCTTAATCATATTGTTTATTTCTAAAGACCCGCTTAGATAATATAAATGGATAATTTTATTTTCCTTCAACTAATTCCCAAACTTCATTCCTTTTGAATTGGTTTATCTTATCTTGCATTGATAACATGAAACTCGGATATTCTAAAGCTTCTTCAAAAGATTTAGGTTCTATTTGAGATAGAAAGGCAGAGAATTCAACAAGGTTTCCTGTATTTCTTCTTCTTCATCTTCCTATGTCTAGATATACTATTATATTTTGTAAAGGGTGATTCTTTAATGTTAGTAACTATTTAGGCAAAACAAATTGGTTCATCAATATCATGTTCTTATGAACTGGATTTAATTTTATTTATATTTTTTTCAAAATTAATTTTCAGGTTTTCAAGACTCATGTTGTCAGACGAGTTAGTAGTTTCATCCGTTTGATATTTCTCTTTAATAAAAGAGTCAATTTCATCAAACATTACCTGAAATTATTCTTCAATAATCCTTGAATCTTTATTAAATACTCTATAGGATTTAGAGGTATCAGAATATCCTAAAAACATTCATTCATCAACTTTTGGATAGAACTTACCAAGATATTCTCTGGGTTTCAGGATATACACATTACATCCAAAAACATTAAATTACTTTACATTAGGTTTTCTATTATTCCAAATTTCATAAGGTGTCTTTAAAAATAGGCCAAATTAAAATTCTATTCATGATATAGCAAGATTTCCTTACAAATTCTGCCAGGAAGTAGGTAAGTTGATTGTATTCATTCAGCATATTCCTATCCATTTATTCAATAGTTTTGTTTATTCTTTCAATAATTCCATTTTGTGGAGGTGTTCTTGGTTCAGATAAGGTTTGTTTAATAAAACTATTTTAACAAAAGGAATTGAATTCTTGATTTTAAAATTCTCCATCATGATCACTTCTTAATGAAATTATCTTAGAACCTTTTTATTTGGAAAAATATTATGGAAACTTTCAAAAATAGTAAAAGATTCACTTTTGAGTTTTAAAAAATAAATCCATTTAAAACTATATTAATCGTCAACTAAAACATATATATAATTCTCCATCCAAACCTGATACTCTTGATGGTCCAAAAAGCTCTATGTGGATAAGTTCTAAAGGTTTTGATGTGGCAATTTTATTAATAGATTTGAATGAAGATTTGTGTTTCTTCAAAATTTGGCATGAATCAAAAAATCATTCACTATCAAACTTAAGACTAGGTAAATCAGAAACTAAATTTTTCTTAGATAATTTATACAATTCATAAATATTACAATGACTAAGCCTTATATGACATATCCCGGAATAATTTATCTTAGCAGTTAAATAATTCACTTTCTATTTACATAAGGAGGTTAAATCCAAAGTACAAACATTATCAGTCTTAGGTGCTCTAAACATTATCAATTTGTCTTTAAACATAGAATAAGAATTGTTAGAAAATTCAACATAATACCCATCATCACAGAGTTGATATATTATTATCAGGTTATTCTTTATCCCTTGTACATATAGTAATTTGTCGATTGAGACTTTTTTTTGATCTCCAATAGTTCCAAGTCCAATTATCTTTCTTTTGAAATTATCACCAAAAGTTACATGACCTCCATTTATTTGATGAGCTGCTACAATATTCAGAGACACTCCATGTTTCTTTCATTTCTCATTTTCCTTTATCTTCATAATCAGCACTTTTATGTTATGTATTTCCAGTATTTCTCTTTTCACTTTTTATATGGGGAAAATCAGGTCTTATATGACCTAATTTCTTACATTCTTATCATATGACTTCCCTAGAGTCTTTATCATCCCTTTTGAAAGGATTTCAGAATCCTATTTTATTCTTATAAAACTTTATAAACATTTAAGATGATTGAGCCAATTCCATTTCAAAATAAGATGTATCTGAATTCCTTTCTTCTCTGACTTTTTCTTTATTCTTTTCTTTGATTATGAGGTGTTACCTTTATAGAATTATTATCCTTTTTTTACTAAGACATTATTATTTTTAGCTTCATCATCCATTTCAGCTTCATACATCATATATATCACAATAAGTTCTCTCATTGTCATATTTTTGACCGGTGATAACTATCAAATTGTAGTTGATATACCATTTTGTTTAGTAGGTGGTACACTCAGTACATTCAAAGCATAATCTTCTTGTCTGATAGGATCACCTAAGGGTTTGATATTATTTAAAATATTTGTAGTCCTTCCATTCATCTGAGGGATACTTTCTCCATCAAGCATTTTGAATTGATCAAATTTCAATTTGTTTGTTGCATACCTCATTTGTCTTACATTGTTTGTTCCTCCATAAGCAACTGCAATAGTTTTCTACATTTCATAAGTAGTGTAAAATTGAGAGACACGGTTGAATTCATCTAGACCAAGACAATAGATAATATCATTCATAGCTTTAGAATTCGTTTCATATGCTTCCTCTATAGTAGCAATCCAAGTTACAGGATTTTTTAAAATTATATAAGGATTAATGATCTTAGAGTATAATTTTAATCCCATATTATTCAAGTATATAATAATATGTCATTTACAGCATCCATAGTTCTCATAATTGAAATAAGAAACATGAACCGTTGAAATTACTTCTTTTTGATCATTCATTGTCATCTTTGTATAGACCTTATAATTTTAGCTTGTTATAGACTTTTCCAAAATCTCTCCTATGATACCTATTATTTTGTTGGAATATAAAAATATACACAAAACCAGTTGAATTTTGTCTTTTTAAAATTCATTTACAATTATGCCTCTTGATGTCAACTGATGATTATACAGGTGAGTGTTGTTTGTATTCTGTATGAAATTATGAGCAGTTGATAAAAATATAAATATATAAAACATCTATTTATAGTGGTTTGTGGAATAAAGATCCCCTATTCCACTCCACCAATTACTCTCTCTACGAGTTTGGTGAATTTCAATAGTCAGGTCCCCATATCATAAGACCAATCCATAACTGAGTGTATGCAGTTGAAACCTTTACAAACAAGACTAAAAACGAAGTCGTCTAGTTCTATAACAGAGAACCAGAAAACCACATCTTAGACCAAGAAACTGATACTCCACCACAACTTTTTATAATTAGTTGAAACCCTCAAAAAAAGATATTGATTATAAAGAGTCTGGGTTGAACTTTACAGTTGAACAGCAACTGATGGTAGATGAATCTTTTTATTCAGAAAATGTTTTCTTCAAGAAAGAACAGTTCTCAAACAATCTGGTTTCAAAAGATCTTTGAAATAAAAATATCAACGAATATCAGTAGAAAACTTATAGCAAATACTAAATTTTGAATATATATATATATATATATTCATTGTAGAATCTTCTATTGAAAAATAGTGTCTGATCAATTGTTATAGTAGATCTGTAAAATATTTTCAAAATAGTTCTATTTCAATCGTGAATACATTTCCCAAATTATATCTCAACATATATATATATATATATTCTTTGGATCATATACACACATATATATAGAACAAATACGCCAATTGAAGTAAAACAGATAGGCTTTCTTTTAATTCTAGTTCTAAGAAAATATCCTAATTAATCGTAAGAATTCAAATTCCAAAGAGAGCTCAAAGTATTTGTATATTTCCTTAAGAATATAATATAATTTCTCCAATTAATAGGACTCTTTGAATTAATCATAATGAGATTTTAGTTAGTTGAAAATGATCTTTAAATCATCCTGATATTCTGTAAATACCATTGCACAAAACTCTAATAAAATCGCAAATTCAAATCTCTAGTGATGAAAAGTCAAATGTAAGGTTCCTCCACAAAACAAAAAAAATACAAAACGTAGGGTTTAACTTCATAGTGTTCATTATCTAAATTTAAGGGTGATAATGTAAGGTTAATCACAAAATTAAGTTTGATGATCCATATGTTTGTTTCTAAAACGCAAGGTTCCATACTTACATAGGGTTCTTTAACCATAATTTTTCTCTTTGTCAAACTTAAGGTGTCATCCAAATTTAAGGTTCATTGTCAATATGTTTCTTTCTACATTTTTCTGATTAACCATACATGCTGATCTTTTATCATAAGGTATAAAACTAACATAGGGTTTGTTTCTTAAGTTACATTTCTTCAACATACGGTATAAATAGTGTTTCCAGAATAAAGTTAGGATCATTCAAAACACATTGATGAATATTACACATGAATAATAATATTAGATATATTTCCATTATAAGTAATATAAAGAATATTAATTTCTTGAAATACATTTAAAGTTATATCATTAATAAAACAAACAAGGGTATTTGTGAGCATCAAAATCAATAATATTTATATAGTATTTTTGAGACAATACATTCCCAAAAATAATGATTGTGTGTCTATTATACTTGGGGTGATTATCCATGTGGGGTTCAATGATATGGTATAGTGGTAAGAAATTACTTATATATATCATTGGGATGATTTTAGATTCTTTATTTCATAATATAATGGATTTTGGGAAAAAATAGAAAATTGATAGGATTGGAAGGTATATTTGAGTGAGTACTATAAGTATATGTTTCCAAAGTAAGGGGTTATATTATAAATAATTAGAATCAGTGTTGTTTTGAGAAGACTGAGATATATATTTATTGGACTTAGAAAAAATATGAACCCAATGTTCATTTATTAGTCATATTTTTTTCTTGGATTGTAATGCTAGTGGTGGATGCTAAGATTATGAAATTAGGATGTGTGTATTATTATATGGGATCAATATTAATATTTATTTAGGCATGAGTTCTTATCAAAGAATCTTATAATTGAGGTACATTTTTGGATATTTGTGATTAAATACGGTATTTTGTTTGGAATTTTATTGTGTTTATTATGGTATTGATGGGATATTGTATTTATTTTATAACTCATAAGAAGTTGATATATTTGAGGCTTAAGATACATAGGTAGTAATGGATATTTTCACTTAGTTCCTTTATGAAAATTTTACAAAGGTTTGAGATCAGGGATAATTTTTTAATGAGGTAAGGAAGTTTTCTAGAGGTTTATTGGTATGGTGTTTTTTAGAGTCGATATGAAGGTAGAAATTTTTTATTTTAGAAAAAAATGAAGCTTAAGAAAGACCATGGAGGGTCAAATGAGGCTGTATGAGGTGTGTGTTTATGAGAAATTTATAAATTGAGATCAATTCTCTTATAGCCTAATCATTCTACATATGAAACATTGTGATTTTTTCATAAGGATATTTGTACTCTATATAAGATTATGCATATCATTATAGATGAATAGTTTTTTTCTAGGGCATGGGAGGTGATCATATAGTATTTATCGTGGGATAATATCTATAATATGGAATATTTGGATTGAACTATGAAGTATTGCATCTCGGTTGGTGAGCTTGACGATTTATTCATTTTATGTGGAGAAATGGAATTCTCCTCGAGTTTTGAGGAGTTATTATAATGTTTTTCTAGAGAATCTAACATGTTTTCCTACAAGGTAAGATATTTAGTTATGGTTTAAACTATATTTAGGTTATTAGCTTTTTTATTTGGAATATTTTCATATATTTAAAGGGATGTTATAGGATCGAGGACTTATATTCATGATTTTTTGTAGTGAATATTCATTCAACATAATATGCCTACATGGGTCCCTTGGGTATTTTTTTGCAAAGAGGGTATATGGGAGAATGTGATTGTGTGTAAGACTACCACTAGTTAAATTAATTAATAATTAAGAATTTCTAACGCCCTTTAAATATAGATGATTTTTTTACAGTTGAAAAGGATTAGTTTATTTTTTGATATTGAATTATGATCTAGATATCAACAAATTATTGGCATAGGATGAAGACATGTATGCGATAATTTTATTAGGTTAGTATTGGGATGTTGAGATTTTAATATTTATTTTTATAGTTATTAATGAACCAATGATGTTTATATGGATTCTAAATAGGTTTTTTCAATCCTCTAATGATGATTTTGTGATTTCCTTCATTGATGTGGGTTTTATTTATTCAAATAAAGATAAAGATCATGTTGAGTATCTCAAAATGGTGTTGGAGTTTAATAGGGAGAATTATTTTTATGATAAGTCTCTATGTATTGATTTTGGTTCATGTAATTTCATAGTTTAGTATTATAATGAACCTACAAAATATTGAGGAAGTTTTTTTAGGATGATTCTCTCAATTGAGAGTCTTATAGTGAGGATTCTCAATGAATGGGTGATAAATGGATATTGATGGAGTTAAAGACTTATATTTTCTTTTTTATAAGAATATTTATGAGAAAGAATGTATTTATCATATCATGATGAAATAATCATTAATTATGAAAATAAAGGAATTTCATCAAGGAGATTCCACTGCAGATGTGTAGAGAGATATATTTGTAAATAAATATTTTATGGATGATTGGATTGATGATTAGAAACATTGAGTGTTGCTTAAAGGGAAACTAGTTTTTCTTCAGATTACACTGTAAATTTTTTTTCATGAATTTTATATTTTACCCTTTTTGTTATATCCAACAATATCAGAAATGCATCATCCTTTAAAGTGGTATTTTTTGAGTTCTCTATATGAAAAATGTGGCACCTATGTTCTCTTCTTGATTAATTGTGTGCTTGTAGGTTGGTGTCAAAAATAAACTTCTGATTAGGTTATTATAACCTTTAAAATTTCACCATTGTAATTGGTATAATATTATATTTATTTCATTATGTGTTTTCCGCATACCTTAAAAGGGACTTACAATTTTTTTGGTCATCATGGGATGGTTGATAAAGTAGAATCATATCATACCTATTATGGAGTAAATATTTATAGTGAACCAAACATTACATACACAAATATTACATCTTAATGGGTGAATATTAATTATATATCATTATTCCACACTAGACCCATAAAGGTTTAGTGTCTTTGGAAACTTGTATTTATAAACAACTGGTACATTAAAGATATACATCATCACATACTTAGTTCTTTAAAACTATAACCCTTCAAATACATGTCACACTAAAATACTTTCTTCATGTACTAGGTAAAAATAAACATAATAAAGTGTTTGATTAGATGAATAGCAAGGGTAAACAAGGTAGATATCAATAAATGATAATTTCTAAGTATAATATGTGCATAATGGTATCATAACATGATATTAACATTTTAAAATAATACAAAAAAACATATTTTATTGAGGAATGGAATAAATATTTTCATTTCATAAGGCATGAATCATAAAAGAATCATAGAACATGATCCATGAAATAATATTATTATTATAACATCAAGTCCTAAAATATTCTGATAATGTGTGGCATTATAATAATTATAGAAATATTATGTGAAGCCTAGCCACCAAGACATGAATCACTTGTTAGTATTGGGATAACCACTCATGTTCCCACTTCGGGCCTCGAATAACCTCTTGGCCACCATCTTTTGGGTTTGGGATAACCTTTTGTGTACCCTCATTCGGGTTGGGATGACCTCCTATTTACCCTTTGAGTTCATAAAACAATAATATTTACCCAATTAATTGGTGGTCTATAATAGACCCACATGTAAAAAAATCATAATACAATCATATGTGTGACCGAAGATCATGAAAACATTTGTCATTTAATCATAACTTAACCAAAGGAAAAGAAAGTAGGTTTCATGAATATTTCATCATCACAATCAATACCCAACAGAAGAAAGAAAAAATATGGTGACATTGGATAATATCACTAGTACAAAATTAGAACCATCAAAGGATGTTGTTGTATATAAAAATACCATTAAAATATCAATAGAACATTTCTTGTTGAAAGTACACATTTCATTTTAAAACCACTAATTTAAAATCTAATGAATTCCAAAATATTAAGTATTTTTTTGGAAAAAAATCAAGGAAACTATTAAATTAATCATAACATAAATTAGTATTCATGAGAGTGGGAAAATAAATTCATGTGGTTTATGTTAAAAGAAATATTTTGTTTACACTTATGGTAAAAATTAACTTACTCAAACAATGACTAAAATATTACTTTTTAAAAAAATTATTGAAATTAAACATGGGTAAAGGTTTTTGTATACAATAATTGGGTAATTTTGATGACATTCTTGAAAACACTTTAAAAAAATATTAACATGGAAGAAAAAGACTCTCGACTAAAGAGAGAAATAAAGTCGGGTTTCCTTAAAAATAATCTTTGAGTCTCTTCGGTACTTAAAATGATAAAAATGAAATGAAAAAATTTGATATATTTAAATAACCCTATGATAAGAAATAAAATGATATTTGGGAGTGATATATCATATAATTTCATCATCGAAAATTTAAACACAAACAATCCTGATAAAATGTGAGATTGTAATGTAAAACTCATACCTCAAGTATGTATTGCTTTTTAAGAACTCTAACATCCTGTAAAATGAAATAAAAATTATTTTAATAATATAAAACAAGATTATTACTACCAATATAACCATTTATGATCTAATTATTACATTTCTATTCCTGTTTTTCAATAATTATTTATTATAATCATCATTATTAGGTGTTAACTGATTAATTTTCCATGAATGTTTTGGTTCAGAGGTTTTGGACCAAGAACACTAAAAATGGTTCCATCATCTCTATAATATTATTCAAAAAATAAGTTTAATATTTAATAATTATATACACTTTTAAAACAATTCATATAAAGTGGTGATAAGAAATTAATTACGTAACTTTTTTGAGATAGTTGTTTGTATGTACGCACGAGTGATGTTTTCCACTTTTCGATGGATGGAACAAAAGAAAGGTAAATAATAATTAAAAATTATAGTATAACTAATTTATCATAAATATCATATATATATATATATATTATAATTATATCATAATAACTAACCCAGAAAATGGTGATGGAAAATGAATTATATCTCTATATGGAGGCATTAGTCCCCACGTACGCATGTTCGATACTTTCATGCCCCATTTGATGGATAAAAGGTGGGAAAGTTTTATTTCATTATCATAATAACATATAATTATATTTATGATACTATATTAATCATTTTTATGGATAAAATAGGTTTTTATAAGGTATAAGAGGAAATAAAATTGAAAGATATTGGTTAAGAATTATACCTCTTATTTGAGATAACTACTTTAATTAAAACCTTAATACTTGAAATATTGATCTTATTATAAGACCATGGGATAAAAGATGAAGGTAAGGAATATATTAAGATTTTATATTTGGTATTTTCTAATATATAAGTTTCAAATTTTGTTTATAATGGACGAGAATAGGTTACCTTTTATAAGAGAGGGGAGGCACAAATATGGAATTATAAAAAAAATATTTCAGTAATATAAGGTCCATTTTATGATACAGTGGGAAAATGGAAAACTGTTAGAATATAATCAAATAAAATTTTTAAATATATTCAAACAATAATAATTATAAATGTTTTTGTGGCATTCATACCCTTATTTATTGGTTTGAATCCTGATAAACTCATTTTAACTTCAACAATGGTTAAAAAAGTTTTCTATTTTTAATATTCATTATGATCAAAAATTAATATTTACCCTATTAAATTATATTAAATATTATTATAGAATATATGGAATACAATTTTCAAAATTCAATTTCTACAATCTGTAGAATTTAGTTTTAAATACGAGCACAAAACATAATAGAAACCCATTTCCATAAAACAAAATCTTTTTTAAAAATAAAACTGATTTTACTTCCATTCCATACATTGAAAAAAACCATAAAATTATTGTTAAAATATATTATTTAACATATAATATATAAATTTAATTAAAACTATTAATTAATATCTATTAATTTAATTTATTATGATAGAATCACAAATCATGCAAATAAATAATTTTCAAACTAATGTGTTTTAAGCCCAATGAATAACATATTAAAAAATAAATTACAATGATTATTCCTATGTAATTAATTAGATTATTTCTAATTAAATTATACTTATTTAAATTTAAGTTAAAATTCATAAAATAATAGTACATTAATATTAATTAATTTAATGAAAAGATATTATAGTTTTACAAAAATTTGTATTTTTCAGTATTCATTGAAAAATAAATTTTTTAGAAAAATACAAAAAAATAACCCTAAGTTAATATTGACATAATTATTAAAAAAAAATCTATTCATTTCTGTAGATAAACATTCTGAAAATGATTTAAATTTATTATAATTTCCTCATGAAAAATACAATAAATACAATTTTTAAGAAAACATATTTTTTAAGCATAAAAATACTTTACTAAAAATTGAGTCCTTATTTACTATGAGTTAATCAAATAATTCATAATTTTTATATTAGGAATCATACATTAAAATTTAATTTCTATGTTATAAATTATAACTATATCATGGTTCATTTATACTAAGGGTTGCATATAAATAATTCTATCAAATTGCTAAAGTTTATTTTATTTAAAATACTATAGTGTTACATTACACCTACATTAAGATGAATTTATCCAAAAAAATGCCACCATTATAATATAAATAAATGAGGATATATCTTCTTTATAAAATTCTCAAGTTCTCATCTATCTTTCTCAAATTTATGGTTTCGCTGTAAAACTTTGATCAGGTGAGGTTTCTTGTTTCGTAACACTTTCTCTATTCATTCTAGAAGATCCACCAGTTATTCCTCCTAATAGAGATCATGTTCCAATGGTATGATATTTTAGTTTATCATCTGTTAAGGATATGTTTTTTAATTTTCAAGAGAGATACATGAAAGACATAATGAACTTGAGAGAGGTTTGGTGGAAGTGCTAAGCGATTAGAAACTACCTCAATACAATAAATAATTTAAAAGGGAATCATATATATAGGGATAAACTTTCCCTTATTTCTAAATATCATAACCTTATTCCATGGATAAATTCATTGGAATACATTCTCAATAACTTTTAATTACAGATCTGACTGCTTATTATCAGTACAACTCTTCAGCCAACTTTGAGTTTCTTTGATGTGCTACTAAATAGATTTAACCTTATCTTCTATATCCTCATCTAGATTAGATCCCAATAGCGTTATTTCTCTAAATTTCTCCTAGAATCCTAAATTTATTCACTTCATTCCAAAGGGATATTCATAATGATCCATCTAAATGCTTTATTTAATGTTATTTTTATAAGAGAACTTAACAAGAGGAAAGCGTTGATCGTAACTGCCTCTAAAATCCAAAGAATCAGATCTCAACATATCCTATAAGGTTTCTATGATTATCTTATAATAACCATGTATCTAAGGATAATATAAATTACTTAAAGACAAATCCATACCCAAATATTATTGAATACTTCACTATAACCTGGAGGTAAACCTCATATTTCAATCAGATAATTTAAAATTTTGTACTTCATGCAACCATACCAATTTCTTAATATATATATCTTGGAAAAAATATTAATAAAAAAATATTTTCAAATAGAAATGATGTATACTAACTTCAGAAATAATCAACCACAATCTATATAGCATTATAAACTATATATGTTTAGGGGAGTCTAATAATTAAATTCATGGTTGTGTTTTCCCATTTATATTCTCATATGGGTAATAATCCTAACATCCCCCTGGAATTTTGTCTCTCAACCTTAACATACTATCATAAAAATCACTGAGATGCATACTTTAAAATGTCTCTCTTTATGTTTTCCCACTTGATATACTCTTTAATGTCCCTATACATATTCATACTTTTGGGATGAATAAAGAATAATGAGTTATGAGCTTCTTTAAATATATCATTCTTCAAGTTAAGTATTGATGGGACACATACACAATTTTTGAAAATTATTAGTTAATCACAATAAATGTTGAACTAATGAATATTTCTCACATTTTATGTATCAATACATCCTAATTTTCACCTATTTAATATTCACTTGGATATATGGTTGAAAACTCACTTGATTAAGGTAAGATATTTCCCTTTCCTTCAAGATTTCAAGGTACATCCTTTGAAAAAACCTTAAATATTGGATTGTGTTATCCTAATAATAGATAATCTAGAATACTCCTTTAAGATAAACGTTTAACCACCAATTTCTCTATTCTAGTTTGGTAATATATTTACCAATCATAATCTCTAACCATTTTCTTGGGTTCATATTCAACTCTTTCTGTGTGAATATATACTTCAAGATCTTATTACTAGTATATATACCACACATTTAACTATATTTACAATTAATCTATATATTTAATATAAAAATTATTATAACTAATTTCAAATCATTAGTCAGATACTTTTTCTCATGAACCTTCAATTTGGATGTGGAATAAGCTATCACCATATCATTCTACCTAGGAACACATCCCAACCCCTTCTTTGATACATCATTGTAAATCACAAACCCATCCCCACTATAGGGTACTGTGAGTATAGGTTCATAGAACAATATTCTCTTCATCTACTTAATGTTTTCTCCACATTCATCAGGCCAAAGAAATATGACTCTTTTTCAAGTTAACATGGTTGGTGGATTAGATATCCATGATAAATAACTAAAAAATAGTCAATAATTTCCATAAAATCCAATAAAACTATAGATCTTAGTCATAGTGGTTGGTTATATCTGAAGTTCTGTAACTTTTGTATTTGATGGATCCATCGATACACCCTCTCTTGAGATTATATAACTAAAAAATAAAACTTTTTGTAGCTGAAATTCACACTCGGTAAATTTTTTATGCATATTCTCCATATTTAGGGTCTTTAATAAAAGCATCAATTGATCTTGATGATATTCCTTGATCCTAGAATGAAAAATAATATCATTTATTAATAAAACCTAAAACTAATTTCGGGAATATATAAAGACACTACTCATTAAATCCATGAAGATATAAAAGGAATTAGTTAGAAAAAATGGAATCACAATAAATTCATAGTGTCTATACCTAGAATGGAAAGTTGTATCGGGTAAGCCTTTGATTATTACCCTAAACTAATATGAACTAGATCGATGATAAATCTTAAAAAAATATTTATCTCCACATAATTGATCATAAAAATCATTAATATAAGGTATATGATACTTATTATTGATCAAGATCTTCTTAACTTCTTGATAATCAACACATGTTCACATTTATCCATCTTCCTTATTAACAAAAATAACTGGTACACCTCCAAGGTGATGAAATTGTCCAAATAAATCTCTTATCCTGATTCTCATTGAGTTTCGTTTGTAATTCACTTAAATAAATCAAGTCCATTCAATATAGAGTTTTTAAAATAGGTTTTGAACCAAGTGTGATTTCTACTAAAAACCGAACTTCATAATTCATATAAATTATAGGAGTCTCTTCTAGAAATAAATCAACAAATTCCCATAAAATAGTAATATATTTTATTTTAATTTTTTGTACTACCATCTATGATAAATAACACTTTTTAATATGAACCAATCCCTATAAAATGGATTTAATTAACATTTGAAGTTCATATTAATCCTCACAATGGTTAATGATAATATATTGGTTGATAATATCAAATGTAACTTCCCTTAATCAAAAATTGATATGGGGTCTTTATAAATAAATTTAATCCATTTCCAAATTTATATCAAATTCAACAAAAGAATGATATGATTTTTAGGAAGTATATTCCCAAAAACAACAATGAGAGGAAAATAATAAACTTGATATTATATCACCATACCACTAGTAATTTTTACAGATAAATAAACATCAAATCATTATGGTGTTAATGTGATATGCTTAGAAAATTATTTAGATATAAAATTTTGGGTATATCCATTGTCAAAAAAAGAGAGATTAGCAGTTCTAGAATGGATCGTAATTGTACACTTAAAAAATTCGTTATAATACACCACATAACAATATAGATCACATGATATTTCCATTTATCTTAAGAATTATGAGGTTGTTGAGATTTATCATCATCATTAATACTCAATTTTGAGAACAAGTTATCACAATTATCATTATCCTAATATTTTAAATACTAGAGTGTTGGTTGTGCATTATATGGAGATTTCTCTCCATTTTAATCATGATATGCATTCTTCCCCTTACTTTAGTATTTTATTACCCAATGTCCTTCCTTTTAAAACATAAATAATTTATTATCCCCCTAAAGATAATTTCTCCATGTTTCTTTCCACAATTCTTTCATAAAGGGAGAACCATCTCATTTCCTCTATGGGTTTGGTTATTATAATTTATTTTGAATTCTATCCTTATTTTCATATCAATGCCTTGAGATTTATGGGCGATTCCAATATCTATTTACACCTTGATATCACTTCAAATGATTTCTTCATAGCTAATGAAGTCTATTTTAGATTATTATCTTTAGTGACTTTATTATAATCCATTAAAGAATTAATCAATCTTACTTTCTTCTTCAATGATAATACCATAAGAATACCTCACGAGTCTTGTAAAATTTTCATCATAAGTTCAAATAGAATCATCACAATTCTTCTTTTGATCATGAAATTCCTTCTCTATTTTCATATGAAGAATAAGGGGAATGTACTTATAGAAAAATAACCTCCTAAACTAATCCCACTCCATCTAATAAATTTTTTCTCATTTCTTATAATTCTTGAGAGGTGTTCACCATTTATTAGCTTCACCTTCGAAATAATAAATGGCTATGATTACTTTTTCATTACTTGATCTCTAGATAATAGAAAATATATTTTTCACGGTACCGATTCATTTCTCAATAATTAGTGGATCACTTTACCCAATAAAATAATATGGATATTTCCTCATGAAGGACTCAAATATATATTTTCCCCTCCTCTTCTTATTTGGAATCTCATCATGATTCATGTCTTATTAAATTTATAAATGAAAATCAACAATAGTTTCCATTCCAACTCCCATAAAATTTAATTTATAAGGAGGTAAATCATTTCATTGTAGATAAAATTCATTATTAACATATTTCCTTATGGTTCCATCCATTGACTAAAACCAAAAAGCATAGTATGAGCAATAATAATCAAGGTGGAAAATCATATAGTCATGAAAATCATTTTTTGTGTCTAAATCCTGGCATATTGTTTTAAATATATTACACGTTATATTTTACCTTGGGAATCCATGGTCATTATCAATTTAAGTCGTTCATAATGGATCATGATGAGAAATATAATTAACCCAATCATATAATATAGGAGTGTCAAGGGAGGTGTATAATCTTAGGCCCACTCATTGTGTATTGGGGATGATTAAATTAAAACCCAATCATCCCCCATTCAGAGTTATAACCCATAGGTGCATATATACCATAGCTTAATCTGCATGTTATCTCTAAGACAAGGATATATTTTATAGGAAAACCACACTCATTTCATTACCATAACTTAGTATGCTCTTTTATTCCTATACCTATAAAAATGCTTCTCAATAATTTTTTCTATACCCAGTTTTGAAAAAACTACTAAACATTTCTCTAATACAAACTATTCTAATGAAAACATTATACACAATAATATTACATATTATTATATGAATACTCATTACATATCATTATGATACACACTAAAACCATAAAGTTTTAGTGTCTTTGGAAACTTGGATACATAAAAAATGGAACACAAAATATACAAACCATATCTTGCTTATCTTTTCACAAATATCACCCTTCTTAGACATATCATACCTAAATCCTTTATTTATTTCCTAGGTAAAATGAAACATAATAAAGTGTGAACTTAGATTCTTAGTTAGTGTAAACAGTGTATATACCAATAAATGGTCATTTTTATTCATAACATGATCAAAAGGTTTTGAGAAGATGAACCTAAAATTAGAAAATAGTACCCAAAAAATCATATAATCGTGATTTATGGCCTAAATCTCAACAGTTCACAAGATATGAATCATAAAGGAATAAAATTTCCTATTGTATGGGAGTATAACATTAGCCTAATATCATGTCATAAAATTGTGATATAAATTATGGAACAATAGTAATCATAGAAAAACTATATCTAGGATATCAACCAAGATACTCATCACATATAAAGCTTGAGCTAACCACTTGTATACCTACATTGGAATTGGGATAACCACCCACGTAACCTATTTTGGTTTTGAGATAACCTCCCTTGTACCCTATTTTTTCATGATATAACCTTAAATATACAATTTTATCTCATAAAACATTAATATTTAACAAATTCATTAGAGGTATATAATAGACCCACTAATCACATAATCATAATTCATTCGTATGTTTTTCAAAAAGCATGGAAACCAATTATCATTTCATCATAGATATACCCATATAAAATAAAACATTTTTCATTAATATTTCATCATAATTGTAAATATCCATATAGAGAAATAATAAAGATGGTAACATTGGATCATATCCCATCTAAATCTCAAGAAACATTAAATAATGTTGTTATAGATGAAAATACTTTTAAAATATCACAGGAACATTTCTTGAGGATAATATCATTTTAATTTTTTAACATGTATTTAAAATATAAAAAATTTATAAATATTAAGAAAACGATTGTTCATTGAAAAAAATCATGGAAAATTGTAAACTAAGCTTCAAATAAAATATAATTCCTGGTTATGGATAAATCCATCCATGTAGTCAATAATAAAATAAATATGTTTTTCACACCTTTGGTAAAAAGTACCTCATTCAAAAAACAAAAAGAAGGTTGAATTTAAACATTTTAATAGATAGTAAAACATCTTAAAAATTAATTTATTAAATCATTAGGTAATGGAAAATAAATTCTTGAAAACATTTTAAATAAAATATTTATATACAAGAAAAATATTATCAACTAAAGAGATAAATAAAGTCACTTTTACATTAAAATATTCATTCAGTCTCTCGAGTACCTAAGGAGACTAAAATTAAATTTATAAATGTAATATATATAAATAACTATAATAGAATAAAATAAATAATATTATAGAGAAATGTATAATATAATTTAATAATCAAAAAAATTAGCAAAAACAATCTCGGTAAAAAGTGAGATTGTAAAATAAAACCCTTACCATAAGTCTGGATTTATCCATATGCACTCTTAAATCTTTTATAATGAATTAAAATTTTTAAAAATTATATAAAAATATCATATTAATACCTTTAATACCTTATATTCTCCACTTATAACATTTTAATTCCCATTTATTAATAACTTATTCTTGAAATTCTCATTTCTAGCAGTTAATTATTTCCTTTTTCATGAATGTTTTGGTTTGGAAGTTATGGTCCTTGAAAATTAATCAGGGTCCCATCATCTACAAAATATTAATAATTTAAAAATTATAATATTTATTCATTATAAACAATTTTATAACTTTTCATATGAATGAGTGATAATAAATTAATTCCTTCAGTTCGAGGACATGGTAGTCACTACGTACGCATAAGTGGGGTTTTCCAAATTTTGAGGGATGGAATGAAAGAAATTTAAATAATAAATAATCTTTAAAGAATAATTATTATACCAAAAATAAAATATATGTACAAAAAAACCATCATAATAAGAATCCAATAAATACGATAAATGAAAATGAATCATATCAATATATGGAGGTGATAGCCCACATATACGAATGATAGATAGTTTCACTTCTCATTTTATGGAGAAGAGTTGGAAAATTGTTATCAAAATCATCATAATAAAATATCATTATATCAATGATACTATATTAATCATTTTTTTGTGGACACAATTGTTTTAGATAAGTTTTAAGAAGAAATAAAAGTGAAATATCGTGGTTAAAATTTATACATCTTCTTTTAGAGACTTCCTTTGGATTGCACCTCAAGTAATGAACGATTGGTCTTGGGAGAAGAACAATCAGTGAAGGATAAATTGATGTAATAAATGAATTTTTTACTAGTTATTATATGATATAGAAGTATAAACTTGTGTAAATAAGGTAGTAGAAGAGGCTTCCTTTTAAAATTGGGAGAGGAGGGACCTTTATTGAATTACTTAAATGATTTTAATAATATAAGCCCACTTTAATGAGAAAGTGGGAAAAAGGAAAATTATTTGAACATAACATAATATAATATTGAAATATATTCAACCAATAATAATGATACATATCTTTGTGGAATTACTACCCTTATCACTTAGTTTAACCACCCCCTCCCTCCAAACCAATTTTACCCTTAACCATAATAGCATAATTTTTCTATTTTTATAATCCATTGGGAAAAAAATAGGTCAGAACTATTAAATTATATTAATTATTATTATTCTGTATATTTAATCCATTTTACCATATTTAATATTTTATAAGTGACAATGTTTATTAATATATAAGAAAGAAAAATTTAACACAACCCATTATAAAAAAATGCATTTTAGGCATAAAACAACATTTACTTTCATTCCTTCACATGTAAAAAAATAAAATAAATTATAAAATATTTGACAAAAAATATAGTTTATAAATTTAATTAAAAACATTAACCAATTAATACTATTTTAATTTATTAATATAAAAATAGATTTTTCACATAAAAATAGTTTCTAAAAAATGTGTCTTTAAGAAAAAAATGAACTTATAACAAAATAAAGTATAATTTTTAATCCTATGTAATTAATTTTATTATTCATAATTAAATTATTTTTATGTTACTTTAATATAAAATTTAAAAAAAATGGTACATTTAAATTACTTTATTTAATGAAAATAAATGATTATTTTACAAAAATTGACATTTTTCACTATTCACAATTTTTTTTTTAAAAAAAATACTAAAAATTCATCATAATCTAATATTGATATGGTTATTTCAAAAAAAAATTGTTTATTACAAAAAATAAAATATCTAAAATTTTTATAAATTAGTTATAATTTTCACACATAAAATGTAATAAAATGTATTTTTGAAGAAAACGTTATTTGAAGCATAAACCATATTTACTTAAAATTCAGTACTTATATATTATGAATCAATAAAGACTTTTAAATTGATTAAATCATATATAAATATTTTTATAATATTATTATTATTATAATTCATACCTTTTAATGTAACAAATATTTTATATGGGAATATTATATCATGGTTCATTTAGACTCCAGGTTGTATGTGAAGAAAGCTATCGAATACCTCACGTTTATTTCATATAGAATCGTGGTGTTTTATAATATTTCTAGATAATTTTGGTGAATAATTATTCTATATAGGTGGTTAACCTTCATCGAGTTCTAAGGGTTATAATGTATAATTTGGATTGTCAATTTACATGAAATATGTGGATGGGGTTGAATTGTTCCTTTGATACCCCTTTTTACATTGAAATTATTTTTCATTCACAAATTCATTTTAAAATTGAGTGGATGATCTATAAATTTTATGATATGTTAAAATAATATATCATTGTTTGTTTAGAATTTGGGACAATCATTTATCATTGGTGGAGCTTTCTTATTATAAAAAAAATCATTTATTGGTTGCCAAGTAGTCTTATGAGACATTTTATAGGTGGTCATTTCATTCATTTATGTATTGGTTTCATTTTGGTGGGTATAATTTTTTGGGTTATATATGGTGACGTATATGAAATAGTCTGTGTATGTTATTCAATATCTCTGGAGGATCGTTCAGGGAAAAGAGAAATATTATTAGTACTGGATAAGAAGACCATTTGAGTTAATGGCTAGTAATCAAGTATTTTTTATGAGTTTATAATTGGTGTGAAAAGTGATGTTTTAGAATGATAAATAAGTTATCACTTTGTTTAATTGGAATTTTTATATAATGAAGTTATTTTTTAGAGGTATATTATCGGTTAGTGCTACCTCTATAGTTAGAAAGGTTTCATGAAGTGTTATATATGTGTCAACTTCAAAATTAATATCCTAATACTTCATATAGAATTGATTTGAGATATGTATAAATAAAATAGTATTATATTTGTATGATTAATCTTAAGGTATGTTGGGGTAGAGGAAAGAACTTTGGAGATGGAATCAATGATTAATGTGTGATATCTTTAATTATTCTAAGCTTTTCATTATTTTATTTTGATGTGAATTTTTTTGAGATAATAGATGACTAGAAATTGGGTTCTTGTAGTTTTTTATTATTTATATTATTATGTTCAAATATATTAAAGGAAGAATGTTTTTAAAAGGGTGTGTAATGTAGTGAAATAAAAAATTTAAATTTGGGAATTTTTGAGCTTTAATATATTTTAATTTAATAAGGATACAATAGTGATTTTTTTAATTCATGAAATAAAATTTTGACCATATTGTTAGATTATGGACATGATATTTACCCTTGGGATATAATTTAGTAATTTTATATGGATTTTTTAATCTAGATGTTGTATGGAAGTGAAATTTAATTAATTATTAATTATATATTTATATAATTCATATTTTCATAGATTATTCTAAAAAAATAAATAATATTTCATGTGAAATAATTTACTATGGAATTTATGATATTTATATGTTATAGGAATTCAAGTTTGATATTTTTTATAAGAATAAAAGAAACATTAGAGAAATTAAAAGGGGATTTTAAAAGGATTTAATCGGAATTTAATGGAAGCATTAACGACTAGGTATTTTAGTAATAATGGGATAATTATAGGAAACGAATCCAAAAAATTCATTTTTCACCATAGAATAAATGTTTCTATCTTTCCTATTCTCAATAACTTCATAAAAATAAGGGTGTGCCATATATAATTGGAGATAAAGATAAATGGATAATGGGATATAGATGAATGATCAGTGCAAATAATCAAGGGATTGAGAAGTTTTGTTCATTGTGAAATTGGTTTAGGTAACTCAAACTTTCATCTCTTAATTTGTCCTTTTAATATACCATGATTTGGTTATTTGGGATGGGTTAATAATTCATAATAATATGATAAAATTATTTGGATATAAATAAAAAATATTATTATGGATGTGGTGAATATATGTTAACGTGAATATTTGAAATAATGATTGATGATCATAATATTTTTGTAATCATTCATATTCTTGGATTCATGGAAAGCGATCAGTTATGAAATGGGGGATTTTAATGGATATTGGTAATAATGAAGATAAAATATGTAGTTGGTCAGAAAATTTTATTTTATATTAATATATTATTAAATGAAAAATAAAAGTATATTGATAGTGAAAAATTATAAAATATAGAAAACAATAAGTATATAATAAAAAACTTATTCTTAATGAATAATGAAAATTAAATGATATATGAATCATTGGATTGTCTTTAGAATTAGTGGATGGTAGAGTTAGGATAAAAATAAGTATGCTAAATATAATTATATGAAGATGGAATTCAAATTTTTTGACTTGAGGTGGAATAACACATGATTATATCATGATGGATATAAGTGTCTATCCCTAGTCCAGTTAGGTAGCATTGAGAGGGAGGATGAATTAGTGGTAAAAAAAAATTAAAAAAATTATTTAATTTAACATATTGGAATAGTTAAAGGTTGAATAATCACAATATTGAGTTATCTCATCCTTACATCATATGAAATATAATATAAAGAATACAAATCACATGAGGATTTCAAATATCCTGTCATAAAATCCTAGTCCATTCCATGATTTTTTAGTCTCCCCCCACAATCATGGATTCTTCACAATATACCCAAGTGGTTACACCATGGAATGTACCAGACCAATCAAAAAAGGGACCCATTATTTTCTTGATCTAGAGTTATAATAAAATGCAACTTTAATAAAGCCATTATTTTTTATAGACCCAATGAAAGTGCCTATTGGTCCTATGGAAAACTCATATTTTATTGGATTTAATTGATCATTTTTAATGTACAAAATGATAAACAAATTGACTAGTGAATGTATTTGTGAAGAATATTGAAAATTTATTTTTCATCAGAACAAAAATAGGATATTTTTCATCTTAATTTATAATTAATTTAAAATAAATAAGTAATACCTCAGTCTTGAGTTATTTCATTGAAGTTTTTTTTGATCATACAAAAAATATTAGGTTTTATTTTATTTGTGTTCATAAGGAACCAAAGTTTATCCTCTCTATTAGTAATCCATCCATTCTACTTTTATCTCGGAATGTCACTGGTGGTACTCTAGGGACTGACGTGATGCTAATCATCATCTTGTTTCACTCTATTTATTGAAACCACGATCCCTTATTACTATAAGGATCATCTCTTGATCTCTCCATACTTAGAGAAACAAAGGGGGGATCAGAAATCTCATAAGATTGATATAAAACAATAAAGATTTTATTCATTGGGAGAAAATTTTCTTGGGAGTAGAATTTTATATAAAATGACCACGATTATTTTTATAAACAATTCAAGTAACCCATAAATGAATAAGATAGTAAACAATAAAAAAACCACGTACTAATGATCATTGTGTAATATAATAACTTTACTGTGATATCTCATCAAGTATATTTCACACCCATGTCATCATACAATATACTTGATACTACATTATTTTACTATTTGAATTAAAGACAGTGTTACACCATGTCCATGGAATTTAATGTGATGATTCCATTTCAATCAAAGGTCCAAGATATAAATTTCAATAAATACAAAAATTATAAATCCTTCTTGGTCTTATTCATTCATAATGTTTCATACCTCACCCATCCAATGTACCCAACTTCATTGTGAGTATATTTCATCGTGTTTTAAGGAAATACATCAAAGTTTGTGATTTTTGACATAAATTAATAATAATTTTAAAGTATAAGGATCATTACACACACCCACGAATATTAATATCCAATGAACCAAAAACATTTAGATTTCATACTGACGGGTCGGTTTTAATAATCTCTCAACTTGACGATTTCCAATTGTTAACTTCCAAATATGAAGTCTTATCCATTTATGATTAATCAAACCTGTAAGTCAAAAAACTAGGTTTCCTAACATATAATGTTATCTGAATATATAAAAAAGTTTAAGAATGTCATTATTTAATATCAAGGTTCTCATTCTATTGGGGAAAGTTATATGAACTTTTCAACATGAAATATATTCTAGTACATTAGCACATTAATGTTGTAAAGAAGAACAGACAATATTTTATAATATATTTTTTAGTATTCAAATCCATGAATATACATGAACTCTAAATAAAAAAAAATAGTTCAAACGGACCAACTCCATAAAACTTACACTTTCATTAGATTCAATTTCTAATTACTGGTTAGTTATCACATTTTAAACATTATTCTGTTGAGTAAAGAGACAGTTACTCTTCCTACCATGTTTCAATGGATTGGATTGTTATATACACATGAATTTGTAACAAATATACTTATTGCGGCATCACTACCATGATATCAAACCTTAGATAATAATATTACCACGTATCGACCTCTTATTCCCCTATTAAGAACCTAATATCTTGGTTATGTAAATTTGGAATGCTTATAATAATGATGATAAAACTCTTTATTTTTTTAAAACACAAAATATTAACATGAAATTTTTAAACCGCTTTTTAAGATAAAATATAATCCACACCATATTTTGATATTATAGATGTGGAAACCACTGGTTGTAATAAGTTTTTCTTGCATATTACTTTAACCTAGTTGTTATACTAGATAAAATTAAAATAAATGAATACAAGTGTTCAATTACCTTGATTCAGTGATGATACCATAATGGGCGCAGCTTCGTTAGGGTTTCCCCCATCACAGCCATATTCCCTAAATATCGTGTTGGATGCAGCTTTCTTACTCAATGTTTCCTCTCAGTGGGTTTGTAGTGTGTGATTCCTCATCTAGTGGAAGCATCGCGGGTCACTAGGTGATTTTCAGTGCTGGAGTCACAGGTTCTCCATGTGATGTGGCGGTGTTCGTGGGTCAGTTTGTGATGTGGTGGCGTCATGGGTTTACATTGTGATGTTGCGGAGCTGTGGGTTCGTTGTGTGCTTCCA
Organism: Viscum album; assembly: GCA_963277665.1. Classification (NCBI taxonomy): domain Eukaryota; kingdom Viridiplantae; phylum Streptophyta; class Magnoliopsida; order Santalales; family Viscaceae; genus Viscum; species Viscum album. The sequence goes on from OY728139.1 coordinate 799,438,820, forward strand.
GTGGTAGCATCTTTGATCCATTACATATCTCACCACGGCGAAGGTCCACCTTTTCATCTCTCATTATGGAATAGATCCTCTGGACAGCAAAAGTTTGGTGGTTGATCCTGGCCATCTCTCATCGCAGCGAAGGTCCAATGGTGGCTTTCGACCATCTATCATTGTGGCATGGGTCCAATGGTCAATACGTTCTTCTTTGGTTTGAGGGTTACCGCCGCCTTGATCTGTTTCAAGTGAGTATTTTGGGTGAATTATTGTAGTCTCCATGAGTGGTTTTCCTAGTGGTGATGGGATTTTTGGTTCTAGTTTGGTAATGGTTCTGGTGATCAAAATGTAGGCAAGGTGATGGTTTCTGAAGGTGAATGTTTTTTATGGGTGAATCTTTCCTATGGTATGCTCTGTTTGACTGGTGATGAATCGTTTTTTATGGTGTTTTGATTCTGGTTACAGCCTCTCTATCTTTGATTTGAAGTTTTTGTATCCAGACCATCCTCAAGGGTCTACTCTAGATGATTAATAGATCAAGGATTTTTCTCCTAATCATCCCTATCTAGATTTTTATGTTTTATAGGGTATGTTTTTAGCCATCGCCACTAGGCCCATGCATTTCTGCACAGTATTTCATTCTCAATAGTTATGAGAATTTGAAAGATGTAATTATTGTTTTTGAGGTTGGGGAGGGGATTCTCCTAGATGGCTTGATCTGGGTTTATTATGGCCTTGGGCTTTTAGATCGTTGGGGCCTCTTTTGTTCTTAAGTCTTTAAAGTCATGTTAGGATCCACCTCATACCTTAAAAGGGGGTTTATCTTAATAAAAAATTTATTTTTAATCATACAATTACATTGATTAATAATATTACCAATTCTCCAAACACAAAGAACTTGTTTATTTCTTCTTTTTAAATTAATATAGGATAGTTATAACTACAAGTTGGTGTTGTTATGTTATATTGGTTTTATATTATCCCACTATGAGTCATACATTAATAATATCAAATTTCAAAACATATCACCCAATATGAGATAAATTCCAAGCAATCAATATTGTAAAATAATTTTATTTCAATAATACTTTCATATTTCTATGCATCTTTCAATATAAATATTATATGCCACCTAAAATTCATTATTGAATTATTACAACTTGTATTTTTAAATACATAGTTAACATATATACTATAAATTGATTTAGAAAACCCTTGGATATATTTTTTAGATACTATTCCCTAGAAAATAGTTTTTACTTTAGATAATTCTAGGATAAATTCATTCCTTAGTCTTAAAAAAATTGTTATGACACTACATTTGTTTTTTATATGAAAGAAAAATATTTATCTTAAATGCAATATCACTCCCACAAACCAGTTAAAGACACATGGAACTCCTTCATTTCCAAATGAATATTCAATGATCATTATGCATGATATATATATATATATGAGTTTATTTAATTTTCATATATTATTGTAATTTATTGATGTCCCCAACCCTTTCTAGTTATTCCATGTAGACATATCTAATAGGGTCTCGTTTTTTACTCTTCATAAAGACAACTTCTATAAGGTTTCATCCAAATAATGTGGCCCTTGACAATCAAAATCCCAATATAATGATCATAGAAGTATACTTTGATTAATATAATTCAAAATATTTTGGTCATAATGATTGGTGTATATACTAATACTCTTCAATAATCAATAATCCTTATTGGTACCAGCTTGTACCATCCAAGTCTAGTTTCCCTTCAATACTCACCAATGGTATCAATTTTTAGAAAAAAATCAATGACCAAGTCCCTAAATCTGGATACAGGGAATCCATTATTGAATTGATACATACTTTTCAATACTATCATGTTTTCTTTTAATTCTTCCTCTTATGAATCATTATTCTGAAATAATAATTTGTGTATAACCTACTATGGTGAACACAAAACACCACTTTGGTTGTTACTTCTTATACAGTATGTGTCTTTGGAACTACTCCTCCCACTATGCTTAGTGGATTACGACATTAAAATGAAAACTCATGTGCATAGGTATCCATAACCCATAGATGTTATCTTTGATCCCACTATCCTTAAATATGTATTTTTACTTATAGAAACATCATTGGTAATTACAAGACATTAATATCCATAGTGGCTATAAGATTATTAACTAAGATCCAATAAGTTTTTGATGTTATTTTTAGCTAAAATTAGCTTTTAACAAATAGTTTACAACAAACACTTTTGGTTGTGATCTAATAGTTTTTTATCATATTTCAATTATGATATCCATAAGTCAATATAGTTAGTGGATGGTTAATGGTTTTCTCTACTATTTTCAAAACAATTCATCAAAGGAATTATAGAAGGCCTGAAATAAATATTAGGCATATCATTAAACATTATTTTATTACTGTTATTATATATATATATATATATATGTAAATGTGAGTTTTGGAACACCATTACTCATCATGTGAATGATCAGTGATTACATGGATAATATGTTCTTTGACAAGCTAGATTGGACGGTCCTTTGTCTTCACAAAGTGAACCCATTTACTTCATTGATAATTTATAAAATTTCTTAAAGGAATCTCATGAAGTATATAAATATTTCTCTCAATTTAGAATAGTTCACATGGAATTTCTAAACTATATCTAAATTGTTTTTAGAATAATGTAATTTCTTAATGATTCTTTATTTAAAAAATAATATGTATTTTTCTAGTAAACCTTGTACCTAATATCGATAGAGACTAAGAAACTTTTTATATACATAAAAAATTAAACTAACATCATTTTTTCCTAATAAATAATTATCTTTCCACCATCAGGTAATTATGTCTTATATATATTCATTATTTGTTATTGGATGGATATTTATGATTATAGAATCACTAAAAAATTATTCAAGTATGAAATTCCATAACAACATATATTTAAAATATTAAATAATGTCTCAATGAGTCTAAAATAGACACTAAGAAAAAAAAATTAATATTCAGTAAAAAAATAATTGTTTATCTTGAATCATTACACTATATAATTTAGATGTTTTTTGTTTACATTGACTAGTCTAGGTGTCACCCATATTTAATTCTTTTAGGAATGAAATTTACTTATTATAATATTTCAATACTCACTTGGATACTCTATTTCAAATAAATATATATTTGAAAACATAAACCCAATAAGTATCTCATAAAAATAGTGTTTAATGGTTAATTTTTTTTAAAGTATTGTATTATGATTTCTTATTCATTAATTTTTCACAATCATTCTTCCAATAAACATTATTTCCATATGAGATGAAAATAACCTCATGTTAATTGCTTCCCTATTTAATATTTTGTCTCTTATAAGGATTTCATAAAGGAACCATTGACTTTAAAATATTTCTGTTTTTTTACCTTTTCCTTTAATTAATAAGAAATGGAGAAATAGGTTACATCAAAACCTTATCGATCCAATAAAGAGGATTAAAAACAAGCCTGGGAAATTTATCCATAATTTTCATCTAGTATTGGATGAATTAGGATCACTTTGTTAGTGGGAATGATAATATTATATTAATGGATAATTTATTATCTAATTTGAATCCCAATATTGTAAACTTATCAATATACTCTATTTTGTAAACATGACCAAAAGATAGTTGGAATTAATCTAGTTTGAATTAAAAAGGTTCTATGATAATCTCATTTATATAAATTCTCCCATTTTATCTTTTCAAATAAAGTATGCTAGGATTCGTAGTGTAAGCATTCATGTTATTATGATTCATTATCATCTTCCCAGATATAACTGACAGTATAATGAAACGAATATAAGAAGAATCCTCCATGAATCCCATATACACATCCTCTAATGCATAGAAAAAATTTTATGATGTTATAGTAGTGTAAAACAAAAATTACACTCTAGAAAATTTATTATTATTAGGACATGCCTTGAGTTTAAGTAATGATAGTGTTTTTTTCATGTTTTCTATTTCGATGTATTTTATAATAATTAAAACAAATATAATATTACTTTACATGATTAAAAAAATGAGTGAGATGGAATAATTTAATTATTTTATCAAGTCTACCACTATTTTATCTAGTCTCAATTACCCACACCATTAAACTCAGAATATACTATCCTGTGGACATTATAGTGAAAAGTATCACTATTATCATTATTATCATCAAGATTAAGACCATGAAAATTATAAGAAATTTTTTATATAGGTTTTCCTATCAACTACAAATTGGAAGTTCCATAATCCATTGAGTGGACTCCCCAATCTATGAATCCGGGCTCAGATTTACTCAAAACATACCTCCAAATTTGTATTGTATTGACTAAATACATTAAACCTAATCTATATTTAGCTAATTAAATCTACAATCTTAGTTAAGACATATCAATAATTAAAATTTTCCCCAGTGAAGGTCAAAATGACACCTTAACTATGGGTCTATCTAAATTAAGATAATAGAATGCTTGATCTGACTTAATATTTCACTGAGGTATTTTTTTTATTCGGTGTAAATTTTATTGTTTTATCAATTTGCAAGTATTTTTAATATTAAATGGATTTTAATTAAGAGATTAACCATATTCTGATAAAACATTTACAAATAATCCATTTATTTAAATACCACATTTACATATTAAATTAATTAATTTATGCCATTGTGGTCTGTAATCCATAAAATAAATAATGATAAATATAGAAATTAAATGAAGAAATGAAATCATCATCAGCTAATATAATGGTTTATTTATTGAGTGGATGGTAAATCAACCTCTGGTTTTGTGAAAAAACTCTTTATCCCAATATGGATATGAGTTTCATCATTCCACATATCCTCTCATTTATCACCTGGGTTGGTTTCTCCTAAGTGACTTTTCTCCGTATTGTATAATATTAATTCCCCAATGAGATGCATCCTTATATTTTTTTTATTTTACATGCATATGATATGAACTAGAAGGGGTTTTTATAAAACAAATTGTGTGCATGCATTCCCTTAAATAATGAATAAAGGATAGACGACCCATAGGATATCAAATTTAACTTAATAACAAATAATTACAAAACTCATTCAATTATTTTTTAATTAAATAAAACCAATACATGCATAGTTATGTTCTAATATAATGACCAGTCACATACATTCAATGGATATGTATTTTAAATAACTAGCCAAAAATCATTGCAATTCGTTCTTCGTTAAAATAAAACTATTTTTAATCAATATAATTAATGATCTAATTAAAAAATTTATAAATATTATCTTAATAACTATCCATTATTTCCTGGATATACCAATTTACTATGGTTTTAAATTAAATAAATAAATAAATTTTATTTCAAATTAATAAAGTAAAAGGCTTGTACTTTGATGCAACATGGTTTGTAACCATATAAACTACCTAGCATGGTCCTTGTTGTATACAATGCACTCCCATGTAATATCATGTACACGACATGTGATGTAATTTCACAGTGTGTACTATCAAAAATTGAAATATGAGACACATAAAAAAATTATGTTTCTTATACCAATTCAATGCACATGGATTATATATTATCTAATGACCATACACAAATTGCAGTCCCAAATTTTCTGTAGAAATTAATTAATCATTTAATATCATATAAAACATATCAAGTGGTATATACTATCGATAAATGACAGAAATTATTGTATTAAATATATTTAATGGTGTAATTACTTAATTTCATTTCAAAATAAATTAATCTACATAGATTACAACTTGTCTTGGTGTGTATTCTGCAAAAATGGGTATGAATTAATTATAACACATGGATTTCATTACTCCATGTGTGAATTAATTATGTGGAATGTGAATTAATAACACCATGTGTGTATTAATCACTTAATGTATGTATTAACTACCCCATATTTCAATTAATGATCATGTGCATTAATTCATTACACTTCTTATAAATTAATTACACTATATGCGTATTAATTATGAAGTGTGTGAATTAATTACCACTCTTGTAAATTAATTAAATCACATTTGTATTAATTTATTAATGTTTTTATTAATTATACTATGTGTAAATTAATTACACTGCATGTGATTTAATTAATTAATCCACATCTATTGACCACGTGACAACCATGCCCTGTGGGGTTATACAACATATTGGAAAGATACATTTTATGTAACCTTGTAAACTATGTGATACCTATGAATGGTTCTTCAAATTTTATTCAACAATTTTTAATTAGTCTAGGTTGTATGAGTGATAAACATTGAGTTGAAGAGGAAATCAAAACAATCTAATTTAAGAATGAATAAACTAGAAATGAAAACTAACTTTAAATGCATATAAAAATCAATAATAAATAAAAAATGAATGTGACCACTCTAATACCACTTATTGGTTCCAATCATAGTTGAAGAGTCTATTAGACCTATGGACAACTTGGATGTTTTCAAATTCAATGGATCATTTTCAATGTACAGGAAAATGAATTCCATGACAAATGATTTTTTTTAAGAATATTGACAAATATTTTTAGTCATCCAAAGTGGATCTTTTTCATGTTAATTGAAAATTAATTTAAAAGAAGAAAGAAATACCTCGGTCTTGAGTTCATTCTTCGATATAGGTGTTGATCATCCAAACATGGATCAATTTTATTTTATTTTTGTTGATGAAGACCCAATGTAAAACCCCAATAGTATTGATCCACACTTTACCCATTGATATCAGAACGTTATCAACGGTACATTGGGTGCTAGTACGGCGTTACCAATCAAATTGAGTTTCTCCTATAATTACTACCAAAATCAATTCAATCTAGATGGTTCTTCTACAGATATTTTCAAATTGGGAGGAATTTCCAATGAAGAGGGAATCTATTTAGAAATATCGAAACCTTAGAGATGGTCTTTATTGGGAGATAGTTCTCTAGGGAGGATAATTTTGTGCATATTGATCATCCCCTCATAATTCTAATAATTGTCTATATATAGACCCATTGTTAATGTTTTATATTAATTAATTTCACAAAGACCATTAATAAGATTTTAAACACATAATGAACCCCATTAAATGTAAAATAATATTATTATTATTTTGTTATTCCATGGAATTCACTAACCCACGCAATGATAAATATTATTTACAATCTAGTAAAAAATATTTATCGTTAGATTTGTGACTGAGTTTATTCATCCTACTTGAAATTTACAAAATTCCCAAGTAAATATTTATAAATCATAAATATTATATTCTTGGTATGATGAATTAAATATTTTTCATAATATTCCCAGAATTAAATAAACTATTTATTAATAAATAATTATTTAATACCTTATAAATAATAAAAAATAAAAATTATATAATAAAAAATAAATATATATATTATATTCACAGTCTGGTAATTAAAATATATATTTTAATATTTACCTAAAAAAATAAATTATTTATTAATTTGTAAATAATTATTTATTTCCTTTAAAATAAAAAAAGATAAATATGTATAATATTTATCCACATAATCGAACAATTAATTTTCTCATAAATATTTTTTGAATATTTGTGATCAAATAATTCTAAATAAATATTACTTCTCAGTCTAAAGAATAATATTTATTCCAATTACTAAATACACATAACATTTAACTAAAATCAATGGATACACTTTATGTGGGGCCCCCTAGGATTATTCCTCATTGAAGTTCGATGGGATTTCCAAAAAAAAATATTACTATTTAGTAATAGGCCAAGGTACCCATAGTAGAAGAAGATATGTCATAATTACAAAAACTACATATTGACACTAACTGTATAATATAATCCATTTTTCATGATTTCTCATCAAGCAGGTTTGACACCCATGTCATCAACCTATATACTTGATATGTCTTTCTTTTATTATCTCAAATAAAACCATCATTACACCAGAACTATAGAATTTAACATGATGGTTTCATTTGAATCAATGTGTTAATATATCAAACTTCAAGAAGATTAAAGGGACCAATACTTTCTATACTTATTCATTAATAAAATATCATTCATGATGCACCCAATGTACCCAACTTCACTGTGACCATATGTCGTCTTTAATTTAAGGTAATATATCAATTTGCACAATTTATGGTATAAATTAATAATAATACTTAAGTATAAGAATCATTTCACATGCTCATAGGCTGGAATACCTAATGACACACAAACATGAGAAATTCAAACTAGGTGGAGGGTTCACATAATCTGCCATCTCAAATATTTCCAAGTACATCTTATATAATATGTAGTCTCATCCTCTTGTGAGTACTCACACATGACAGTCAACATACAATTTTTTCTCTCATAGAATATTATTCTTCCATATAAAAAAGATTAAGAATATTATCATTGCATATCAAGGTTCTCATCATAGCATGGAGCTAAATATGTTCTTTTCAATATGATAGATATTCTACGACATTATCACATTAATATTACATAGAATAACAATCAATTTGTGATAGGTGTATTTATTAATATTAAAATACTTGAATATATAGAAAAATATAAAGTATATAGTAGTTGGTTATAGTGAACCAATTCTAACACTCACTAAATATTATTATCCAAAATAAGAAATATATCCTTATACTCTAGGTTGCTTCAACACCTCTTGATATAGATATCACCGCCACAAATCAATTGGATCGAAAGGTCTTCTTGTGTACACCATCATCAAGAAATTTGATATTCGATAGTCAAAATTAGATCAGTCAGTCTATAACACTAACATTATATTTTAACAGATATAATTCTACTCAACCTCATTAATACTCTGGAATATAGGTTTTCTTCTTCCAAAATAGTGTCAGGATTTGACCACTTCTCACTCTATGATACTATTGTATATTGGGTTCTTTGAAACTTAATACTTTCACACTTTTATTGATCTCAATATTTTATAACATTCTATCCTCCTTTTTAGAACATATATATTCTAGAAACAAATATTCAGGATATTATTTTTCAAAATAGAATTTTAGTAACTCCATAAATCTCTGCGGCAATAATCACATCAAAAAAATCAGTCAATGGATTTTTGAGTAATCTCTTTATTCAAGAATATTTGAATTATATATCAAGTATTTCTTATTAAAAACAAACAGAACTCTTCCAATTGGAACATTAGTTACCCCCTTTAAATTTTTTTAAATACCACAAAACACTTATTATGTTAATATGTGTTCTTTTTATTTCTCCCCTTTATTGATAATAAATATAAATGGTATATAGGGTTATTTTCATCCCATATTCTTCGACATTTATACCAAATATCTTCTTATCACCATTTCATGTAAAATAAAACATGATCAACATTTTTGAGGAGGAAGATACCACATGTTTTCTTAGCAATGATACTTTAGTTAGTAAACTCTATGTCTTCATGGGCTAACCCAATGTAGAAAATCATTTGATTTAACCTAGAAAGTTAATGATGACCATAATTATAACAGAAAGTGATACGATTCTAAAGTTCTCATTTTGAGGCTTATATAAATAGTTTTATCAAGAATCAATAACCTTCACTTTTATTTAAGAAATATATTAGAGTAGTTTAAGTGAAATAGATGTAACCCACCGTTTTCATCATATTTTAATCATCTAATAATCCCTTTAAAATATTTTTGATGCAATAAAAAATGAATTTAAGTGTGAATTTTATTCCTCATTCTCGAGTTTTGTAAAGATTTCAAAAAATTCCCAATTCACTACATGTTGGTAATTTGACATATCCAAATCATGTTTACTCTACCTTATGGGATTCACTAATTCCATATTCTTTATGGTGGTTCTAATACTCCATGAAGAAAACCTTATTTATATTTTGGTGTATAAAAATTTCATATTTATAATTTAATTCCATAAAGCTTAGTGAGAGATTTATAAGAAATAAGGGAATAAGTAGGGACATCATAGATATATATTAAAAACAATAATAGTGAGTGTTTCTTCTAAACCAAGGATTATCATTCCTTTCAATATCGACATAATAATATTTTTCATTTTCACTTCCTCTCTTATTTTTCTCTACATATTCCGGGCTCTTTTTATTCCATTGAACTCTTTCCTTATGTGAAGTAGCTATCTTTACTTTAGTCATTAAGGCAAGTTCATTACTTGATGTGAGCATTATATTTAAAATCAATTCTTCCTAATCTAGAAGGATGATTATACAGTCCATCAATCCATTCCCACCTTGATCACATATCTTTCATATATTTACTTGAATATTTAATTTTTTACTTTTAGATAACCTCTCATTAACATGAACCTCTTCAGGTGAAATCAATTGAATTTATTTGGAACTAACAGTAACTTGTGCACCCTCCATTTTTTCTACTAACAACTAATGTGAATAAATTCTTAGGCTTTTTACTTAACATGCACTCATTTTTTATATTTCTCACATGAATTATTGTAAACCTAAAAAAAGTATGTATTTATACCTCTTACCAAGTCGAGTTCCTTCCCATTCACTCTATTTGAAACCTATATTGTTAAGATAGTTATATATGTCCCATCACTATGATCCTACTACTTAAAATTTCTATACACTTCCTGTAAAAATAAAAATATATCTTGGGTAGATAGATTTGATATATTATTGGTCATAGGTTGTTTCCTTTAAAAATATATCCTAATATACTAATTAAAGATCCCCTATTGTTCATGCATTTTCTATGGGAGTGATATGTCAGATTATCATGAGTAGTATTTATATCCATTCCTTCCAAAACACCAGTAAAAACCTCTATACTTTGATCTTCTACTATGACAACAAATCTATCCAAGAAAACCTCGGTGTTGTCCTTATTCAAAGCAAGCCTACTTCTTCTAATGGGAGAGATATTTTTTTGGAATACTTATCTCTTCTTTCAATGAGGAAGAGTGTCTCTCACAATTTTTTTCTTGGTCCAAATTGGTTAAAACATTTTTGAAACCTGCACTATTAGAGATAACATGTTTACATTGAGACTGATTATGAACATATTTAACATACCTGTTATAAGTTATTATGTCTCATACTTGATATGATTCACCTTTAACATAAATAGACTTAGATAATTATTCTCTAATCTTACTTTAATAATTTTTATCTATAATTCAAATATATTATGTCTTGGATAGGTCTACTTCCTTTAATGACACATTCTACACAAGGTCTCTCATCATCTTTTCTATCTTATTAGTTCTTAGCTTTTACTTCTTGATATCATCAATATAATCTACTTCCTTTTTGAAAAACCCTTCCTTATTATTGTTAGCCATATTTTTCACATTCATCAGTTTTATTTTCTTCTTATTATGTCTTTTTTCTCTCAACACATATTTATAACTCATGATTTAGCCTCTATTATATTTTTGTTCTTTATTCTATATCATCACTAATTATGGTATCAAAACCACTCTCTGATGGTACTGGGGTGCGCAGTGAAAGCTAATGGGCCAAGAATTTAAATTTATTTTATCACCGTGATGACATAACATCATCATATCTGGTGATCCATCCCCAGTACAGTCCGAGTATACCATGTGGTTTAATCATAACACAGTAAATAAAACAAATAGGTATATCATTCTGATTTAAAGAACACGCATCCATCACAAGTTTCTAGAAACTGCTGCTAGAAGGATCCAATTTTGAATCCCTTTAGATCATCCACATGCACTTCTTGAATCTATACATACATCATTTTTTATATTCTAGGTGCTATCATGGAGCCCCGGTGATCACTTCGACACCGTGACAATCACAACAATCCTCTACCTTTTATCTGTGAAGGCGAACATTAATTTTATACTCATATTGAGAGATTCACTATCTAGGAATTATGAGGAGAGAGAAGATATCAATTCCAACTGAGCGAATATTCCATTTGAATGATATTCTCTCCACTTATATAGTGGATGTCAAAATACCCGGTTAGGGTTCCCTGAACCCCATGCAAAAAACATCAACTAAGTAAGTGATATAAATAATTAATTATAACCAACTCATTGCACCATAATATTATTTATATTTTATCACATACCTATAATATATATTAAATATATTATGTGATAAACCTAAGACATAAACTCAACTTTTATCTCTAGATAATATTAAACGAACATGGAATATTATATTAATATTCATTCATATAATATCAATCCCTTTATTTACTAAACACTTGTAAATACATTTAATAAATAAATTCAATCCAATTACTCCTTAATTGAATAATTATGAACTTATTTATTTAGCATTGATCAATAAAACTTGGACAACACTCAGACCTCGTGGTGGGTCCCACCATGTTCTATATACCAATTCACCTGAAAAGGGAAGACTCTCGAATGTATTGTTGTGTGTGACCCTATATTCCCTTATCTAAATAGTAGTGAATAACATTAAAAAATCAAGAATAGAGACTAGAAACCCATCAAGACCCCAAAATAGATAAGGTGCAGTCATAGAAATTGCAACCAACCTACGATCATAAACGGTGTTATATAATCTACTTGTCATATGATATCTCAAAAAGAATGATGCACACTTGTTTGAACATCCTTTATTGATTTATTATTTATTAATATAACTAAATGGACTTACCTTCGACTATCATTGCCATAGATTTATGAAGGTACATATATCCTGATCAATCTGGATAGAGATGACTTTTCCTTAACACGGAAGGGAAAATTCATTACTTTCTCACTCAACCAATGGCATGCCACCAATAATGAACCCACTACAAACTACCTCACCATGACTTCATTGGCATGTTTTTCACATTTCATAAAAGTATACAATCAAATTGAACACATTGATAATGATCTCAATTAAGGATAAAAATACACATGTCTATAGAAATGAATATCCCATGACACCCAAAACATGTGGTGTTCCTATTGGCATGTCTTTCTTCATGATCTCAACTGTTATAAATAACCTTGTGCGAATTTAATGATAAGAAGTCTCAAAACCTATGACACCCCAGCACCTAATAGTTTTATATCATCAATGTCCTGTTAGTATGATTTATATGGACCATAATACATTACATTAAGATTACGGTCAAGGTATATCTAGGCTCTCATTATAGCATTATATCTTCTATAGCCCTTTTATATGACATGTAGTCTTATTACATTACCATAAATATAGTGGATGAAGAATTATCAGTGCTATTATGGTAATATAAACACATGTGTATATGTATATATATTTCAAACTATATACATGTAGTGGTAATCAAAGTACATCACAAGTTGGGTCTAGGGGACACACTTTCAACACTCTCTCCTCGACTAGACCCAACTTATAATAATTCTCAATCTAATGGCTTTCACATGAGAATCATGGTTTTGATAAGATATGGATTTAGTTGGGGGGTTTGTCGCATTATCCTTTTTGGCTACTCTGCTAACAGCGACATCGCCTCTTTGAGTAAAATCTCAAAAGAGTTGAAACTTATGAAGTATATGCTGCATCTAATTGTGTGACATGGTCTCCTTGGAAAGCACTATTATTGTTGTATTATCACAATAAAATAAAACAGTGTCTACACTGCTAGGTACAACACCAATTTATGAGACAAATCAATGTATCTATATTACTTCCTTTTTTCATCTGAATCCTTTATATAATCAGATTCTACTATAGAATCAGTGACCACAGATTGTTTCTAACTTATCCTAATCACTTCACCACTATTAAAGAAAAGTATGTATCTTAAATTCAATTTCATATCATCATGATCTATAGAGAAACTAATAATAGTATATCCTCTCACTACTAGTTCCTCATTTCCTCCATACACCGAGAAAATATCCTTCATATGCGTTAAGTACTTTAGGATAGTTCTAACAGTTGCCCAATGCAACTCTCCTGGATTAGCTAGATATCTTCCCACCATGCTTAAATAAAGTTAATCATTCATGCTAGTATATATCATGGAATACATGAGAGATCCCACAGCTGATTCATAAGGGATTCTACTCATTCTTTCAATCTCTTCATAAGTTTGTGGACTCATTTTCTTAGAGATATTGATACCACGTGACATTGAAAGAAATCCTATCGTGGATTGTTTCATACTACACCTTTTGAGTACCTTGTTAATATATGTACTTTGACTTATCCCAAGCATCATTTTAGATCTATTGGGATAGATCTTGATCCCCAAAATATATGTTTATTCACCTAATTATTTTACGGAGAAAAATTTATATAACCAGGTATTAACTGACTGTATGTTTTTCACTTTGTTTCCCATAATTAATAAGCCATAAAATATAACAATATGAAAAAAAATTCATTCAAATTAACTTTTTTATAGTCACAAGTATCACTTTTGTTTCCAAAAAACCAAATTCTCTTAGGGCCTCAGCAAAACAAACATTCCATGACTATGATGTCTTCTTTAACCCATAAATGGATCTCTCTTAGCTTGTACACTTTACTGGGATTATTTGACCTAAAAACCCTCTATTTTGAGTCATATATACATCCTCAACCAAATTCACATTTATAAAAATAGTTTTGACATTCATTTTTCAAATTTCATTAAGCATGGAAGGCTGTTATTGCAAAAAATATTCTGATCGATTTTATCATTAATACCGGTGAGAAGGTTTCATCAAATTCTATGCCTCGATGTTGTTAGAAACCCTCCACTGCCAATATTTACTTATAATTATTGACTTTAATATAAATGTATATCTTTTTATTAAATACCCATTTTCACCCAATGGGTTTTACATTGGATGAAGGGTCAACTGAAATCCAAACTTGATTTTTGTATATGGAATCCATTTTAGAATGCATGAAATCTTTCCATTTAATATAATCCTTGCTTTCTACTACATCCAAATAAGTTCTAGTTTTATCATCCTCAAGGAGTAATGTTTCACATGACTCATTTACAAGAAAAAAATAATTATCTGATTCTCTAACACCTAAATTTATCATCATATTACTTGTGCCTCAAGAACATCTTCATATACAACTATCACTTTTGGAGATTGTTCTTATACCAACTCTTGTTCAGTTTGGAGCATTAAATTCATCAAATTCAATCTTGATCCCACCATTTCCATTGGAAGTGTTTTCCCTTTCTATAATTTTGGCATGTATTTCCACAATCACATTTCTATATGAAGGGTTATATAGGTAATATCCTTTGGTTTCTTTAGGATAACCTGTAAAGATTCCCTTTGTTCTTTGGGATACCAATTTTTGACAAGGAATTGTCTTAAAAAAATCCTAACATCCACATACACATATGTGTGAGAGGATGGGTTTATTTCTATAGAAAAACTTATATAGAATCCCATCTCTAGCTATAGTTGGTACTCAGTTAAGGGTATATGTCATTTTCTACAAGTCATATCCCTGAAAGGATAATGGAAAATCTTCCTAACTCATCATTTATATTACCATATCATGAAAGTTAATATTCCTAATTTTACTTACACCATTAAACTGTAGTTTATAAGGATTATTGAGCTGAGATATTATCCCACACTCCGTTAATTGATCAATGAAAGCTCGGTTAAGATACTCACCACCTAGATATGATCGGAGTTCCTTGATCTTCCTAACAAGCTGGTTTTCTACTTCATATTGGTATTCCTTAAATATCAGAAAGGAATCTAACTTATACCACATTAAGTAGATATATTCATACCTTCTATAGTCATCAATAAAATTAATTAGGTAAAAAAACCCATATATTTCATTTACTAGAATTGGACCACATACATCAATATAAATTAACTATAGTAATTCACTATCTATTTCTCCCTTCCTAAAGAAGGTTATTTTAGTCATTTCCACTTGTAAACAAGCATGGCATTCATCCAAGGGTTTTAAATCTACCATTTCAAAATAACATGGTTGATTTAGTTTATTTAAATGCTTCTCATTTACAATACCAATCGTGATGTTCTATAAGAGGGTGTTATATGAGTCACTCTCATTGGGTTTTTCATTGATTTTTATTATCAAGTTTTCAAGTTCAAGTATATATAGTCTATTATTAAGATGTTAAATACCACAAAAAACTTTATTAATATAAAATAGAAAATATTTGTTTCAAAACACAAAATAAAATCTCATAGTGTCTACACTTGATACTAAGATTATGTTTCTAGTAACTGATGGTAAATAATAACAATTATTCAATACAAGAACCAAAGCACAAGTCAATGTAAGGTAATAATATCTCATTTTCAAGTCTTCTAGACTCACACCTTTTACAACTAGGAGATCCACTTCAACTTTTTAAATCATTTTTAATCTATGTGGTTCTTCTATATGAATACATATATGTAAGACACATACCGTATCCAACACCCAAATTATAGATAATGAAACATTTCATTCGATAAAAAAATAACTAATGTAGAGGCATCACATTGCTTATTATTCTTATCTTTTTAATTCTTCTTTCAGTGTACTTTATTTCCACATAGAAAGTAGATATCCTCTCTCATTTCCGCACCTCTATATCATCAGCTTCTTGGTAGGATGGTGCACCAGTGTATTCAGCCTAGACTTATCCTTTGATGCCTTAGACTTTCCCATACTTCTCTTGTTCTCCATAATTACAGAAGAATGGGTATTCTTCATATCATTATCAACTTGGATAACTGACGGAAAAAAGATTCAGGAGTGACATTTCCATGTTATTAATATTGTAATTAACAATGATAGTTGAAAAGATTGATGGTAAAGAGGAAAGAATGAGATCAGTTTTTAGTTATTGGTTTAATTTTAACCCAAGGGCTTTAAACCTCTCAATATACTTGAACATCTTGAGTGCATGAGGTCCTGATTGATTCCCTTCTTCTTTGTTTCACCTATACATCACACTAAAAATATCGTACGTTTCTTTTCTATTGTGAAACGGAAGGCGTTAAGACATAATATATCTTTGAGGAATTTTATTATTTCATGACGAATATAATACATTTCTATTAAATATGTTCAATCTATGTTTTTATAATCACAACTAAACATGCATTAATAGAAAAAACGAATGTTTCATCCTTATGAATCTTATCTTGTTTATTATTTTATGTGATATCATAGTAAATATGCACATAAGAGAAAAAACAAACAATAATTAAAGAAACCCAATCTGTCTGACTGGTCTTTAGCTTTTAAAAGTGATTTATCCTTTTAAAATAATGCTTTATTCCTGACCTAGGTGTTTTCATACCAGAATCAAGTCCTAACTCATTTCTCAAATCATCCTCTGATCTAGTGTATATAATTTATATCTGGTGTACCACCTCATCTTGGCGGGGTTCACTTCTGAAATTATCGTTGTCCATGTACAAATATACTCACGCGTAGGCAAGGGGGTATAGGTGTTCAATACACAATAAATTCAGTGGACGTGTATGCCCTTATACATGTTTAATTAAAATAATATAATTCACATACCATCATTTATTTACCTACTTATTAAAATCATTCCATGCAATAAATAATTAAACAATCAAGATATACATAGATCAACCACTCTCTCAAGAGCAGTCGGTATAATAAATAAACTCGTGATAAATATTAAATTACAATAAATTTAAATATATAAAGGTATTGAAATAAATTAAATGAATTTAAATAATTTTGAATAATTTTTTTATTCAATCCCATTTTTAATTTAATCGTAATTCCAAAAAAATAAATTAATTTAATTAATTTAATTTTGTATTAAATTAAAGTAATATTACAGATTATAAAGTAAACAAATTTAGATTATCTTAATTAAAACGAGCCCCCAAAACCCCTATTACACCCTAATAAGACGGGTTCGTAGCCCCACAAGCCCATTTGGGGCTATGCAGTCCACATACAGGGGTATTCTGGGCTGAGAAGGTCCGTCCAGACCCGTAACGGGTTGGACTGACACCCCCCACACACACAGACACACAGACACATTTCATTTTAGGGAAAAATGAATCTGGTAGAATCGAAGAAATATGAAAAAGGTATACCTCACAGACAAGGATACACCCAACTTGACCATGGGAGGAGGCAGTACTGGCAGTAGGTAGCAGTGAAGGCTCTAACATAGAGTTGACTCTCAATCCAATCATGGTACTAGTGAATCTTTCTTGAGGAGTCAGTATTGGAAAGTAGAAAGAGGCATAGATTGCATTCTATACTGGTCGACAGAGATGTCGGCATCCCATGCTAGGTGGGGTTCAACCTTCACAATTGGATGTGGCTAACTTGGGATTGGTGGTAGCGGTGACCTGCGCTTGGTGAAGGGGAGGCCTTAGAGCTCGTGGTTGTGAGGGCTTCCTAATCTGGGTGTGGTAAGCAAGGATCAGATGAGCCTTCAAACAAATCGGGACTTCCGTGGTTTGGGGAACCCAAACAAGGTATTTTGAAATCCATTATATATGTGGAGAAAATCTCATTACAAAATAATATTCACTCTATAGTAATTGAGTTCTTTTTTATCATCCTGATTCCTAGAGAGAGAATTGTTCAATCCAAGCATAAGATTCAAGTTCTCCTTCGTGGATTGAAGGCATAGGATCATGGTGATCATCATGACATCGAAGTGATCATCGAGGAACCATACTTCGACCTAGATTCTAATGAATGGCATACTTTTAATTTCAATAATTGTGTGTGGATTATATCTAGGGATTTGACAATGTATCCTTTGATAAACAGTCATCACCAACTTGCGATGGAAATGCATTCTTCAATATGGAATAAGGTATTAATTCATTTTATTTAATATTTTCAGACTGAATAGAGAAAGATCTTCATACCGTACCAAGGTTGGATCTCTATTGTGATGTAACTTTGTTTTTTCTGGTGATCTATCCCTTTTACGGTCTGAGGATGCTAAGTGTTTTAATCAGAGCATAGTAAATAAAATGAATAAGTACCTTGTTCTGATTTGAAGAAACCACATCCATTGAATGTTTTTAAAAATCACTACTCAAATGATTCAACGTCGAGTACCTCTAGATCATCCACACATGCTTCTTGAATATGTATATATGGAATTTTTCCAATTTTGGGTGCTAGCATGGATCCCTAATGAAAACTTCAACACTGTGATGATCACCATGATCCTCTACCTTTGATCTGTGAAGGAAAACTTGAATCGTAAGTTTGGATTGAGTGATTGTCTCTCTAGGAATTAGGAGGAGAGATAATCTATCAATTCCAACTAAGTGAATATTATGTTTTAATGAGCTTATTTGCACTTATATAGTGGATTCCAAAATACCTAGTTAGGTTTACCCATCCCCTATGAAATAAACTTCCACTAAATAAGTGATATTAATAATTAATTATGACAAACTAACTATTCCGTAATATTATTTATATTTTATCACATACCTATAATAAATATTAAACATATTACATGGTAGACATGATTCATAAACTCTACTCATAACTCCTGATAATATAAAAAAAATTAATATTATAATATTATTCATTCGTATAATATTAATCCATGTATTTACTTAACAATTGTAAATATATTTAATAAATAAATTCAACCTAATTATTCTTTACTTTAATAATATTTTTTTTTATTTATCAGGGATTGATAAAACTTGGACAAAACTCACACCCCGTGGTGGGCCCACTAGGTCCTTTATTCCTATTCATCTAAACAGGGAGTATTCTTGAATGTAATATTGTGTATGACCCTCTAGGACTATATCTCAATAGTAGTAAATAATATTCACACACCAATAGTAGATTCTAACAACCCATCAAGGCCCCTAAATAGATAAGGAAAAGTCATGGCAATGATAACTGGCCTATGAATACACATTGTGTAATATAATATCTTTGTTACATGATATCTCAAAAATAAGGATTCACACTTGTGTCGTCATCCTTTATTTATTTATTATTTTTTGATATAATCAAACGAAATTACCTTTTACTACAATGGCCATGGATTTGTGAAGTTAAATCATCCTATTCAACCTAGACAGAGACGCCTCTTCCTCAACATAGAAGCAACAAATCTTTTCTTGATCATTTGACCAATTTCATGCCACCAATGATGCACTAAATGAAAACTACCTCATCATAATTTCATTGTCATGGTTTTCACCTTACATCAAAGTACATGATCAAATGTAACACATTAATAATGATATCAGGTAAAGAGGCCAATACACATTTCTATAGATAGGAACAACCAACCCAATAGATTTTGTATTTCTATTGGCGGTTATATCCTCCTGATCTCTACTACTAGAGATCACCATGTGTTAACTTCATGATAAAAAGTCTCAATTCTTATGATCTCTCAACACCTGATAGTTTCACATCATTTATTTCCTATCAGTATGTTGTATCTGTACTATAGGACATTATCTTAAGATTATTATTAGGGTATCTCAAGGTTCTCATTATATCTTGGATTTACTATAACCCTTTTACATGACACCTAATATAAGAAAATTTCAATAAATATAGTGCATGAATAATTATCAATGCTATTATGGTTAGATAAAAACATATATATATATATATATATATATCAACTTATATACATGTAGTGGTAATCAAAGTACATCACAAGATGGGTCTATGGAACCCACTTTCAACACTCTCAAAATGTGCTAAAATAGTTGAATTCATCATAAAATTTACATATTATGTTATATTATTCTTTTTATCTCATAAAATTTCTAAATTTAATGATTGAATACTTTTTCTTTTTTTTACTCACTATTTTATATTTCTTATCTTCATCCTCTGATTCGGATTCTGTAGCCTTCTTATTTTAACAATCCTTTTAAAAATGTCCAACTCCATTATAGTTATAACAACTTGGTGGTTGGTTTCTATTTCCTTTCCATTTTCCACTCTTAACCATATTAAATGAAATGGAAACAACACTTTTTAAATCTTGATCATCTCTATCATTATTATAATAACTTCTCTCTATAATTTCTTATCCCTTATCTTTTCTATTTCTCATGGCCTCAAAAACAAATATCATATTTTTCTTTATACTTAATATAAGGACCCTTTCCCATTTCATAATAAATGAGAATATTATAAATTAAATCTATATAAAGATCAAATTTATCCTCTAAAGATGAAATATTTGCATCAAACCTATGTCAAAATTTTCTCATCAACATTTTAACAATAATAGAAGCATCTAGATTCTCATAAAATCCCCAAAATATAATTATAATTTCATTGAATATAATGAAATAATCATTAATTTTTTCCTTATCTCCTATTTTGATATCTTTAAACATTCTCAAACACACTTAAAATTTAGCTTATTTTACATGAATATTTCCTTTATAACTACTTTTAATTTTATCACAAATACCCTTTTTAGTTTAAAATCCCATAACCTTTGTGTATAGATTTTCTGAAAGAGACATAAAATTGATTTTTTGAGTTTTTTTATCTGCATACATATTTCTATTTTTAGAAAAATTCATATGATCACCCTTAGGAATGTGTATAAATCCCACCAGTGTTGCATATATTATATCTACGCCAAGTGATTGGAGGTAGGGTAGCATCCTATTCCCCCAACTATGGTTTTTTCATTTAATGTAGGAAACCCCATATTTTTTATAGAATATTGATTTTATATACTAATAAACTTAATAGATATTTATATATAACCTAGATTATCTCTGATACCACTTTTAGAGGTTGGTTATATGTAGGTAGCACTAAGAGTGGGTTTATCAGTGGTGCACTATTTTTTTTTAAATAAACCTCATAGAATAATTAAACTTTGAGTCCTTTCAATATTTAATTATCTCAATTTCACTTCATATGAAACAAAATATTGATAAAACATAGAACATGGGGATTTTCAAGGTTTAGGCATTAAATTCTCCCCTTGTTATGATAGTTTAGCCTATCCATCATGGATTATCTGTTATAGACCAAAGATCATCCTACTCCCATCAATATTGAGTCCCACTATATTCCTTCTCTAAATCCCCACTGGAGATCACAGCTTCCCACAATCCACTATAAATGTATGATTCAATATAAGAAATATCTCATTCAATAAGATAAGGAGACTTTAATTAGTATATATTCATGATCATATCATATGGTCTCAAAACACTCAAATGATATAGTAAGTAATTCGAGTCTCCTCAGCTTATTAAATACTCAGGCATGTAGGTCTCTACCTTTTAAATGGATATATCCTTTTATATCTTCACTATCTATGATACTATTATGTATCTAGTTATCAATAATTTAATACTATTGTAGTATTATTGTGATAAATATTCCCAAACACCCCTTCTTTATTCTCTTCCACACATATATGCTCACAAAGTAATATTGTAAATATTAGTTTAAATCATTCAATTTTATAAACTTCATAAATCTTGACATCAATAATTCTATTATTTTAAAATCATTCAATGGGTCCCTAATTTATCTTCCTGTAAAACTTATTTGAATAACTGGTAAATCGTTTCTTTTGAATCTCTAAAAGTCTCATGATTATTCTTTCTTTGATACTCCGAAAAATCCCCATCATTTAAAGTCTATTTGAATTTAATCAAAGTGTGCATGAAACCATGAAATGATGTTGCATGGATATTCTCCTTAAGGTGTGTAACTCATCTATAAACCCAAATGTTGCAAATCCTAGGTCTCATTTTGATCTACAAAGAAGGGTTGAATTAGTTTTACACTTTTTCTAAAAAAAATTAATTCATCCTCTTATACAGGTTAAATTATTGATCCTATAAATATTAAATAATCACAGACTCATCTCATTTATAGAATGATAAAATGAAAATATAGAACATAATTATTTACATAGTTAACTTATAAAATCCTACTCTTTATTGTGATATTTTAGTCTCCCCCCCCCCCATCTGGATTATCCACTATATACCCAAGTGGTTACACCAAGGACCATCCCAATCCTATCAATATAGAGTACCACTATTTTCCTTATCAAGATTACTTTTAGAGATCATAATTTCCCATTTACCACAATATATGTAGGATTCAAAATAATAAAGCTCTCATTCTACTCTTGATTACTGATCTCCCTATACAAATAAACTAGATCAACTTATTTTCTCTTATACAATATTCAAGATCCATGATATACAACAATCAGGATCAGATCTTCTGATCACAAACACTCACTCTAAATAATTATTTCTATGAGTCCACTTATCTTCTCAAATAATTAGGTATAGGGACCTCCCCTATCTGAAATGTTTTTTTGGATTCGATCTATTCTATCTCCTTGAAATTTTTGTGTATCTAGTTCTCAGCAACATAATATCCACATTTTATTATTTAACTCAATATTCTAAAATGCCCCTTCCTTATTTTGTACACATATATATTCAAAAAAAATAGTTACTAGTTTCCAAACTATAATTTTAAAAAATTGATAAATCTAAAAATTAGTAATTCTCATTTTCCAAATCGGTCAATGGATTCTTGATTAATCTCCTCATTCAATTTTTTTTGAATTCCCAGTTAGCCATCCATATTAAATCTCTAAAAACCATAAGATTTGTTTTTTATTGAAACTCCATGGAATACATTTCTTTTAAATTTACCTTGAATTTGATCCATGTGTTCATAAAACAATGAAACACTACCACACATCTATTCTCCTTATTGCATAGAACTCATCTCAACACCAATATCTTTCTCAGATGGGTTATCTATTGATATTTTATTAAATCATAATTAATATAATTATTTATAATATTAAATTATATGAATAAAATGGGAAAATAATCATCTGGTTTTATTTTTCATTTCATCAAAATATAAATTCTATAAATATTCTTATATTCACATCTCGAAATTCTCAATATTTCAATAAGTACATGATTTTACAAGTACCCTAGATGATGAAATTACTCATTCGTGAGTGACTCATACATTTACCCTTAATAAATCATAAATGAATCTACCCATACATTTCCCACTCATACATCCTTGACTCATACATATATTTACTCCTACATCAACCTTTACCCTTCCAAAGATCCTCATAATTCATTGACCTATACTTATATTTATCTCCATACATAGTTAACTCATCCATTGAAATAATAATATGTGAGTAATATTCCATTGTTAGTTAATTCACTCTTCCTAACTTACTATACCTTTATTAATAGTTTTCACTTACCATTAAACAATTAATCTTTCATGCTTAATATTCTATGACATGGTAAGTTACACTTCAATACTATGGTAGAGGCTTAGATTTAACTATTTCCTGGGGTGAACTCCAAATTACAAATCTTCAAAAAATGAAAAATATAACTTTTTCAATCTATATATAAGACTTATTAAACTCAACAAAAACTAATGTAAATTATGTCACTTCATCCATTAACAGCATTATTTTATTCCATGAATAACATCACAAAAATAATCACATTTATTAAAGGGAAAGTTACATAGAATTGTACTAGAAAATCTCCTCAAGATGCAAGATAGAATTTACTTTTCTATTAAACATGACAATAGATCACTCATCTCTAATAGAAAAATTTTACTTTCCATATTTCTATCCCCATTAAAGGAAATTACAACTCATTCATTTGGGTGCTTCAAAAATTAAAAAATAATTAAATAAGTTGAAAATATATTGATTCTTGAAATTCATAAATTAATATTGAATATTTAAAATAATTCTTCTTTTAATTTTTTCATAAGTTTTTAATAGTGGAATTTTTTCTTTATTATTACCATTTATGAATTATTTAGGAAATAATTTATAATTTATTATGTATACTGTCTTACCTTAGAATGAAGTAAAACTATAGAAAATACTTTGGGAGGTGAGATTTTGACTTTATTAAATTTCACCAACGGTTATACCACTCCCTGGGAAGGTGTTATAAAGTGGTTTCTAGGTATGTTTGATGAATTTCCAATGAGTTATATAGGGACCTTGGAATATAAACATGATACATTACTGCATTTTAGGGTTGGATTACTTTTGGATGAGATTTACACACCGTGTTGTGAAATCTATATGGGTAATGCCACAATATCATAAGTACATGCCAAATATAGTGTGGTCATGAATCATGATACTTATAGGTAGAGTTTTTTTTGGTATGTGTTGATGATAATGGTGGCACTTGAATCAAGAATGAACCCATATATAACCTCTCTATTGTGAATTTTTAGATGTGTGGATATGAAATGGGGTATAAGATGATGTATCTTTATTTAATCAGGTCCTTGATAATTTTTAGGCAATTAATGAGGTTATAGAACTTGTGTAGGGCTAGTATTTGAGGAAATTTACCAATGAATTTCTCCCTAGGATCTAAATTTTCTTATACAGAAGTGGAATCACAATAGATCTATTTGGTGTAATTATATGCATGGGTAAATAAGTATGTGTTACAGCTTAGGTGGGATAATAAATAGATAGTGGGGGTCTAAATCCATTTACAATGTTTGATAGCAGTGTGGAAGTCATCCCTATTTATGTGATAAAGGCTTTTATATGAGATGAAGATAATTATAATTATGTATTGATGATAACCTAGATAATATTGTTAATTATATCTTAATATATAGTGGATATGAGATGTGTAGTGATTAAGATACATATTAAATAGGGGAGAGTCCCTGGGGTAGACACTTGATAATACCATGAGAGTCCTCAAGGGGGATATATTTCCAATTGATATAGGTTTTACTAGAGAGATTCTAAGAGTTTTGATGCCTAAAAAATAGTGAGAGTCTTTGTTGGTGGATAATGGACCAACCAATGGACATTTATTTTCATTTAATTCCTTATGGGTGGATAGTTTCATGATGATGGAAATATTATAGTGAGTTACTTTAAGTGGATAACTACTTAGAAGATATTATATTATGAGATGTCTCAGATTATGGAAAACTTTTTAGTCATGGGATGTTGATTGATTCTTTTTATAATAATTATTGTAGTTATGTGAGGATGTGTGATAGGGTAATTGTTGTTGTATGGAATGTTAGAAGACGATGAGGATGTTGTAGTGAGGTCTCTATAGTTGAACAGTTTTAAGAATTTTTATAGGAAAATCCCTATGTGTATAGAATTGATTATTATAAGGTTATTTATTTTATCATTGTGATTTCACTTTTTAGGATGTTATGATATGCTTGGCATGACAAAGGGAGTGGGGAATATGTGCAATGGAATGAATGGGGTTGTATGGTTGACTCTTAGGATATTTTAATTTATTGGTTTTTTCATATATGGAGAACTATAATGCTTTATTCACATGGACATGTGAGAATTTCGGGGAAAAACCTACCAATTATATTTATATGGTCACCTCTTCTTTATAAATAATATTTTTCAATTTATCTTGAAATAGTTAATGGTGGAATATAGTGACCATATATTTTTACAAAAGTGATTCTTTTAAGAAGATTGTATTATACCTTTCTTGAGGCACGATAAGATGATATATTTGTTACGTTTTTACCACTAGTGACTAGGATTTGTATGAAATGACATGAATTAATATAAATTATTCATGGGATATGTCGGGGAATGGATAATTATTCATGGGGATTTAGATTATTCCATATATAAAGGGTAATTTCATCCATATATGTATAATGATATACACTTTGTGCTAGCTACCGAACTATGGCCTATTGAAAATAGGCCTCAAGTGTCACACTCAAACTTTTGGTCGGATTAATTGAAACCCTAGTGATGCTGAGACATGATACAATCATTCTATACTGATAAAAATATTATGCAAAAATTATTTATGAATTATTTTGAAATACTTTATGGACTTTTATTATAGAATTGAATAATGAAATACGAATATAAATCTTGAATCTTATCCAAGTTATTTATCTTCTTTCTCTAAAATAAAATTAATTGTTTATAATTAATGTTATAATAATAATATCAACTTGGTTGAGGTTAAGAAAAAAATTTGTGTTAGGTGATCAAAATAATTCATTGAATAAAAAGGGGAAATGGCACCACCAAAAGCAGCCAAATTATGAATAGTGACATAAACATAAAGTAAAACATGTTGATATTTAATTCTCTAGGTGTGTAATAAAAAATTCACATTCTTATATTACACCAAAGCACTTATTGAACTTTTTAACTGATATTTTAAATTAAATGAGAAAAATTTTGAAACTTTTGTTTACCATGCCGTGAAACATGATGATGAAATGGTGGATTTTGAAATTTGTAATATCTTTGTAAACCTTGAAGGCATTGATCATGATGGTATTTTATAAAATTCCATTTAAGAAAAATCTCATTTTTGGATGTTTTTAATAAATGGATTGAATTTATTTTTTCACTTATTCATTGTATGTTTTTGTTGTTTTCAATTTTCATGGATTTTGTTAATCACTCAATTGTATTTAATTTCAGTGATTAAGATATTGGATCCATGAAAGCTTTATAATGAATGTTATATTAAATCACATTAATTATTAAATCAATTTTGAAATGAAAAGTTTTTATTTGTGTACCTTAAATGGTGGTACAAAATTAATGAAAGGATTCACAAAAGAAGATATATATCAACCTATTAGTACTCAAATTTCAGTAATTAATAATTTTTTCATCAAATTCATGAATACATCTATTAAAATTTATGTTTATTCATGAAAATGGATATCATATGGGGGATGTGAGTGAAATATGTGTTTAATACTATTATATAATAATAATTAATAATATGAAAAAAATAAGTCAAGGGACACTTTCAAGGTTTCATTTTCTTAATATGTGAATATATCTACAATCAAATCCAATGTAGTAAATGATAAGTTTACCAAGAAATATATATTTACTATGAATAAAAACTTTTTGGGTCATATATGATCAATTATGAAGTGAAATATATTGAATGTACACATAGAAATTTTTTGGTTGATGAAAGGATTATTATACCAAATGATTTCTTTGACTCTAATTCTTCTCATGGTAAATTAATTATAAGTGAATCAATATCTAATGTTTAGTTTAAATCCCCTATGTTCATGAAAAGAGTTCATAATGATATATGTTATCTAGTTAATCCACCATATTGAACATTTATAAATTTTATGATTTTCATCAATGTATCCACTAAATGGTCCCATGGATGCTTATTACCAAATTGTAACTTGAATTGGGGGGATTTATTTCCTAAATAGTCTTTACAAAGGTAAAATTCCAAGATGTTTCACTTTATTATATACATAACCAAAATTAAAATGAACATTAATAAAATTATTTCAATAATTATTGAATATTTTTTAAAATAAGTTTTTAACATCTTACTTCTTATATTCACATTAAAAATGATCCAGTTATGTTATTTATAAAGTGATTATATAACATTATTAAACCAATTATCATTATAAATAAATTACCTGGGTTTACATTGGTGCATGAAATTTTTTATGTAACAAAATACATTTAAATGAACCCATTAACTTAGCTTAAAATTTACTTATTTTAATCATCCTATGACCGTGAAACAAAATTTTCACATTTATGGACACTTGGTTTCAGTGCATATGTGCCATTACCAACCCCCCTAATGGAAATAAATAACAACAAAAAGGATCGTGGGGATTTTTACAAGATTTTAATATCTCTTGATTATAAGGTATATTTGAACAATGATAAGTGGTTTATTTTAAAAATGAATTATTTATTACCATTTAAATAAAAAAATATTACCAGCATTAGAGAGGGGAAATCAATCAACATTAAAATAACTATCATTTAAAATGAAACCATTATTACTTATTTATCCTCTTATAAATATGACTAAAATGTTAGTGTAGAAGATCATAAAATTAAAAATTGTTAAATAAATTGAACAATGAATCTAAAATTTCAAAACATGTAATAAAATCATACATACCTGCCGCAAATACCCCAACTATAATAGATTAACCAAAAATAGAATGCGATATTGGAAAATATAATTCCTATGATCCATAGATATTGCGAAATTATTTATAAATATTTATATTTTATATGGAATAGATTTTTGGTTATTTTAGTGAGGAAAAACAATTAACTGAGTAATTAGATGAACAAATTAAACTTCTTATTTTATTTCATTTATTATATTAATGAATAATTTTTACTATGATTCTATACATATTATATTTACTTTGTTATCTCATAAGTTTTATTTTCTTTTTTGGTGTCACCTCGCCATGAACCAAAGTGAAATAAACCATGACAAACACTCGTTAAACTAGCCATGGGTGGAGGATGAAATGGCCATAAACTTTAAAATTCATGATCATTTTCATAGACCATGACATAAGAAAAAACTGACCATGATCACGGTGGGTTGAACCAATAATAACTAATCATCGAACTGGCCATGAACATTACTAATCAAAATTTGAATATACTCAGTGCATGAAACCAATAAACCATGAACACTCACTTTCATAGTTAGTTTAACTTACTAATAATGTAGGAGGAATACACCACGAATGGTAGGCCAAATAATTATTTAACCTACTAGGGCTTCAAGTAACAATGAATTTTTGTCATCTATACATGAAGGAGTATCTAGGTAATTGTCAAGATAATAGAGAGTTTAAACTATTGTGTCTATGAGATCAACTATCCATGTTCCTTTTCCAAATAATAAAAATAATTATGTCCCTTTTTAAACAACGATATTCCCATATTAATGGGTAAGTTTAATTATCCAAGATATGATGATTATAGATTGTGGAAATGGTTTTTAGTGAATTTGAAACATAATAATTAAATCGAAACTATAATGGTTATGTAATTGTGTGGTTGGAACTTGAATTATTGTTTATGTGATGATTTTTATCCATGAAAGTGTGATCTGAATTATAAAATCTAGTTTGGTTTTGTTAAGGATAGTTTTTATTTTAGATATCTTTAATTAAATACATTTTTATGAGTATATTTAAGAATATGGTGTTGCATTGAGAGATTCCATTTCATAAATGGAAATTCAATAAATTTGGTATGCATATAACTATCACATTTTATATACGCTAATGTGGGGATTATGGGGAATGACACCATGATCGATCCATATTCTAACCAAATAATAGGTAGGCATTCATGTGGTGAGAAAATGGATCATGAGAATGATTATTGATGACTCGAAAAGTGGTTTTGAGGATGTTTTACTATGATAATAAGATTAAAAGGAGAATATATATTCTATTAACATGATCTTGAATACATATTCTAAGGGGTCATGCAAACTAGTTTGGATATTATTGAACAAGAAGTTGGAAATTTGAGAAAAATCAATAAATTAAATAATATTTATATATCCCTCATTTTTATTTTAGTTTTATTCATTAGAATATGAGGAGATAATACTAAAATAGGGACTTAGGGAATGTAATTCCATTTATTATCTTAATTAATTATTGGTTGGTTGTTTGGGTAAGACAAATAGAAAGAGGCGTCTGAAATACATTTTAAAAGAAATAAGTGAAAAATCAAATCACTACTATAAAAGATATGATGATAAAATGATATCAATCAATGTTATCAAATTAAAACATAAAACTAATGATAAAATGGTAATTTGGTGAAAAAATTATAGAAATATAAATTTAGAAAGTAAATGGACACTAAAATTTGGTAAACAACAACAAAAACACTACCAGAAGGTGACCCTATGTCTCCTCTCCAAGATAATGATCACTAGGTTTAATATAAAAAAATACCTTCGTTTGAAAAGGAACCAACAAACTGAAAAACCTTGGTTTTAAAAGAAACTAAGAACCTTGAAAACCCTTTATTTTAATGTAATAAAAAGAACCTCAATCACTTTGTTAGAATGTATTTACAATAACCAAATAAATAGAGTGATAATAGAAATAGAGGATTTAATTTAAATCAATTTACAATGCACAAACTTCACTCTTGTTTGAAATAATTATAATAAGATAGAAATAGAGAGAGATAGAGAATGATAAGAATCGAGTTCCAATGGGCTGTACGAAATGCTCAATAAGAAGTGAGAGAATAAGACACACAAAAATGGATCAAGAATGTTATTTTTTCTTTGTATAAGGTCATTGAAGTACATTCCCTTATTGATTCAGTTTATTAATATCCTAGAATGATTAATTCTTTATCTCTACTTGAATAGTGAATGAAAGTTTGGAACCTTAAGCTCTTGTAAAAATTAGGAAGTCATTGGAGATCAGAGATCATTTCACATGTTTTTGTTAAATCCATGCACCCAAGGCATCTATTTATATCCATAAAAACCTTTATAAATATTCTAAAATTAACTGAAATAAATAAGACTTTTAGTACTAGATTTAAGAGAATTTTATCCACAAATAAATACATACTATGTCTATTACTGGATAAAAAAATCTTGCACCAAAAACAAGTATAATCTTCATGGATTTTTCCCTTCAAATCCTTCAAAAAACCCATCATCGCACTCCGGTGAAGGTTCCACACATCATGGAAATGACTATTTTCCCAATTTCTTATCCATGTTCAATAATTGTCTTCTCTACTTCCATAAAATGACTTCTAAGTTTTTTAAAAACTCTTTCTAAGAATTTATAAATGAAATCAGACATCAAAATGATCATTAAAGATACTAAAATACTTTTATAATATCATCAAACTTAAACAATTTAGAAACATATTAACATTTTTGTGATCATTAAAATAATAACACTATGAGGTATAACAATATACCCCTTTTTGATGATCACAAACACTTGATATAAATATCAAGATTAAGAGGAATAAAAAGATAAAACAAAAGGATTTAAAAAATATATATTGAAACCTTTCCTATACCATTTTGAAATTTGGAAACAAGGTTCTACACCTTGATAAAACACAATTTGAAACTATGAATTCCTTTAACTTTTTCCTCTATCAAAAACTTCAACCCCTTTGGAATTATCAAAAAGGAACCATCAAATAGAGAGGCTTAAAGAATAAATATAAACAAAGATAAGAAATTTAAACTCAATAATCCATTAGATAATAAAAATTAGATGCTTCAAAACAAGATCAATACAAGAAAAAAATACCTAAAAAATATAAATTTTAAAAACATAGATTTTTTAACCATGCATAGAGATATTGAAAAAATTATTAACATATTTTCTAACATTTAAAAGATCATGCTAATAAATTAACAATTAAAACATGATTTTTGGAAAATATATTAAAGACAGAACATTATTTAAAAAAAATCAGAACTTTATAACATGATTAGGCAAGAGAGATGAAAAAAATATATCATTAAAATAGAACCCCCTAAATGAAACAAATAGAGTATTTAAAAACTAGATACTTCTTGGATTTTATTTTTGACCTTAACTCCATGGATTTTCCTCTTGAAAATATCTTTATTTGAGATGGTTTATCCTTTTAGTTGTATGGTCATCATATAATAGAAAAATTAATGTATGTGGAAAAGCCAAGTAAGTTATCAAAAAAAAATTTCCTTTTGGAACCTTTGAGGATCTAGAAATGTTCTCAAATGATTTGGTCATGGTAAAAAATTTAAGATAAAAAACATGTAAAAGTAGAGATTTAAGGACCAAAAATTTATTAGGTTTCTTATGAATATTAGAATAAATATGGGTCATTTTGTATCTTTAATGTCTTGAATTTTTTACAGTCACACACATATATAAGATGATTATATTTAGGATAATATTTGAAAAACTTATTTTGAGAAACACCTTTCCCAAAAGTAGTGGTTTTCAAATAAGTTTCATTATCATTTTAAAATACAAAACCTTGATTATAACATTTAAAACATTGAGAACCAATGGTTATATTAATATTTTGTTCACTTTAGGTGAACTTTGAAAGAGATATTTTGAGATCCTTGATTTTAGTTTTTAAAACAATAACATCGAGTTTATTTCCTATTTTCAAAATCAAATTATCCTTATATTTTAAAAGAATATCCATTTCATTTAAAAATTTATATTTTTCTTCAACCACTTGATCATACTTTTAAATATACAAATATAAAAAATCAAGTTGATGATATCCATTTATAATTTTATCTCTAGATTATTTTAGGCCTTCATAATTTTTGTTACTGATGGAGTAAGAAGATAAGGATGGGGAAATGGGAATAGGAGTACTAACCTTGACGTATTCATTAACATGTTCTATAAGGAACTTCAAACATTCATTGCTTGATGAGTATGAATCACTCCAAGTCAGAACTTTCAGGATTATCATACCTTTCTTATTTTATTTTAACCTCTTTTAAATATTGGGAAATTTGAACGTATACGAACCATTTTTTTGTATTCATCACATGTCACTTCCAGAACCCTGATTAGATATTTATTTTTGGAATGTTGGGATGATTTCATTTTCTTTAGGAGTTTTTATATCATTTTTATAGTTTTTTCAAGTTATCATTCATCATCAATTTCACTCTCAGAAGAATCATCATATTTTATTTCTTTAAAATCAATGTACTTATTAGAATACTTGACCTCTATTTCTTCATTAACTATTTTTCATTTCATTGTTTTCTCATATGTAATTAAGGATATGATGTGTTTTTCAAGAACCATATTTTTGAAATCCTTGTCTTCATAGATCATCATGAATTTGGGATCCCACAAACTAGGAAAACCTTATATGATTATATTAAAAAAATTATCTTTGTACAAGTCATCCCTAAGAGATTTTATACCATTGAAAATTTTAGTGAAATGATTAAATCTAGTTTTAACATATTCATTTCCATGAATGGAGAAACTTTCAAGATCTTTTTGATACATACCCAATCTATTTTCATTTACTTTATTTTCTCCATCATGTTTGATTTTAAGTAATTTCCAAATTTCACTATCCATTTTTAGCTATATATTATATTAAATTCATTTTAATCTAGACCAATAAAACAAGAAAATCATATATTTTTTATTTAATTCTAAAGATACAATATATTGAGGATTCCATTAATCTCAAAGTTCAGTTGTAGGGGTATAATGATGCACAACCATTTTCTAAATATGATATCTAATTCTTATAAGAAAAATATATAGTGACCCAATCTTAACATAAATTTATATATTAAATCAATTTAGATGAATATTCAACAAATTACTAAATTAAAAGTCTAAGGATCGTAATAGTTTAGTGTCTTTGGAAACTTCGAACAAAATCTTCTAAATTTGTCAAATATATTAAATGTTTCACAAAAAAATATTACCCTTTAGTACTTCTTTAAAACATTATTCATAACCAGGGGAAGTGAAACATTATAAAGGTGTGAGATTAGATGCTCAGAAATTGTAAAAAAAGGGCGACACATAATAACAACATGAGCATAATTTCAGAATACTGTTATAATAAAATTAGAAGATCAAACTCTATATATCAAAGATCATAATCAAGAGTCATGTCATAAAGATTAGAAATTCATAATACATGAGTCATAAGATAATCAAGAACATGAACCATGTTAAAATATCATAGGCATAATACATGGACTTTTGGAAAGCATATAACAATATAAAAACCTTCCCTATAATTCAAGGATCATTTACAAAACATGTCAGTAACTTCATGATAGATGCACCAACTTGGTGAGGCACACCATCATCCCCAGTCACAACCCTTTCCTTATAAAGTATTAGATTATACCTTCTTCCCATTGTGGATCAGGTTTCCCCTTATTCCCATAGTGTATCGGGTTTCCCCATATTCCAATAGTGGATTGGGTTTCCCCTTCTTCCTATAGTGGATCTGGACACACCTATTTCCTATTTTAGATCAATACACACCTGTCTCCAATTTTGGATCAGGTACACATGTTTCCCATCTTGTATCAAGACTGTCGACTTGTTTCCCATCATTATATTATGAGATATAAATATTTACCAACACATTGGATGAAGATATAGGTCCAATCCATCATATAAGATATAACGGTCTCAGCCAATGTTATTTTGGCCACCCCATCATATAACCTATAATGGGATTACCTGGTGATATATGGGCCACCCCAGTGTATAACATATAACGGCCTTACCTGGAACTATCTGTTTCATCCCATCATATGAGTTCTAATGGTTTTACCTGGTACTATTGAGGACACCCCCATCATATAAGTTATAACAGGCTTAATCAATGCTATCTGGACCTCCCCATCGTATAAGTTGAAACGGGCTTACCCGACACTATCTCGGACAACAATCTTAAAAGACATGTTTAGGAACCACAACATGAATAATGAACAAAGAGATTTCATATCATTATAAAAATACATTAAAAATATATTCTTTCATAACTTGATTAAACCATAGAAAATAAATGGGTTTTATGTAAATCTCCATGAAATGTGATTCCCTGTTGGAAAAGAAATGGGTTTCATAACAATCTCTTTGAAACATGTTTTACCCATGGAAAAGAAACGGGTTCGAAAAAAAAACATGCCATAAAAACATAAACCATTTAGATAATGAATAAAAATGGAATCCTTTGATCATATCCTTAGTAAATCATAAACTATTTCAAATGATTTCATCTTATATGGAGAAGGATTTTGAAATATCATTTGTACTTTTCTTTAAAAATCCTTTTTTTAACATGTGACTTTTTTAAAATAATTTTTTGTTAAAACCATTATGAAAACATATAATTAGGTACTAAAAATAATTTTAAATATTTCTTGAGTAAAATATACTTTATGTTTTTCAAAATGGTTTTTAAAGCATAAAACATTTTTAAAACATTTTCTATTGAAAATAACCTTGAAAACTTATAAAAAAATATTTGAAAACTATTTTAAACACTTTATAAATATTTTTAAAATCATTTTCCTTGAAATTGGAAATAAAATATCACTCAAAAATACTTTTGGAATCATATATAAAAACATATCTTTTGAATAAAACAAGTTTCTGACCAAAGAGATAAATAAGGTCATATTTTCTTAAAAACAATTTCTTAATTTTATTAAGTACCAAAGAGTGGAATAATGGTACCAATACATGAATATATAATGAAACCCCATAGTATAGTAAATACCAATATAATTATTGATATATTTATCTTAATATTCCATCAGGGGAATCAAAATAATAAACAATATCAACAAATAATGAGATTGTAGCAATAAACTCTTAATGCATTAGTAACCTTGAATCCTATGCCTCATGAAATAATGAAATTAAATGAAGCTTAAAATATCATAATAATAATTATATTCATGATATAACATGAAAATGGCTGTATAAACACCCCATAGAAAAACATATGCGCATAACATGGCATGTATCTCAAAGAAGGAAAATTTAGACAAAAAAAATACTTCATCAGTTTGGTAAATTTTGAACCATAAACCCCATGAAAGAAATATCATAAAATAGATATTTAAATTACCATAAATTTAATTATAATAAAAGTTTAAAACAATTTTGGGTAGTATATGCAACATTAAAAATAAATGAGTGGTGAATAAGGCATAAGTCTCACAAAAAATAAATCTAATATGAGAAAACCATTACCTTAAGTCTTTTATTTTCTTCATACACATTCCAAACACATGTATAATAAATATAAGTTTATTAATCATCTACCAAATAACCATATTATTATTTATCATAACATATATTATTTTATTATGACTTTATATTACATTTTTATTAACAATTTCATGTTAATGTTGCATTGTGGGTAATAACCGCTTTGTTTTTCGTATATGTTTTGGCTTGTTATTCTTGATCCACTTATCTAAATCTTGATTTAATGATTTATAGAATGTAAGTAAAAATATAAATATCATATATAATCTGTATATATGTATTTATAAAAATTTATAAATGATATAGATATGAAATGAAATACACTATTCCTGGAGATGGTTGGTCGTACGTATGCATGAACGTTGTTTCCATTTTCTTGTCGTATTAAAATAAAGAAACTAAAGGACATATATGTATGTATGTATGTATGTATATATATATATATATTATCACCCCATTATAACTATAATATCATATATAACATATAAATTTACTAAACTCATCCATAAAACATTCCTTGTAAAGTGTGAATGAATCACATCGCTTGGAGGAGGTGGCAGTCCACACGTCCACAAATGAAGTTATCATATTTACAAAAAATGGAAATCATGAAGTTATGTGTTATATATTAATTTAATAAGAATAAATACATCATAAATATCATATATTTCATATAAAAACATAAATTACATCATTATTTCCAACCTTAAATGGTGGAAATTGAAGAACAAACAACATCAGTTTGTGAGGTGGCAATCTACCATACACACAAACGATGATTGTGTATCTCATTTAATAGAAATGTGTGTGAGTTTAGGTCAAACAGTTAACATAAAAATATATCATTATATTAATGATACTATGTTTTTTATATAATCATGT
The DNA here is from genome assembly GCA_963277665.1 of Viscum album. Lineage (NCBI taxonomy): Eukaryota > Viridiplantae > Streptophyta > Magnoliopsida > Santalales > Viscaceae > Viscum > Viscum album. Next base: position 799,476,267 of record OY728139.1, read on the forward strand.
AATAAGAATATTTGAGCGGTGGAGAATGAAAATAAAACTACATAGCTTGTGGAAGGATGTTACCTCTTCTTTGAGAAACTCCATTTGATTTGCACTAAAGGGCATCTTTAGATGGATTTATTCCCAAATTTAGAACTCTACGATAAAGATATTGGAGTTTTTATGAGATTTGGTTAGGGTTTTTCTAATACAAAATGTCTTGAGATGAGTAAAGAGAGGGGGAGAGTAGGCATTTTATAAGTGGGGAAAAAGACACATTGGGTATGCTTAATGAAATTGAGTGATCCAAAAATTTTAATTGTCTCGAAAGGGTTAAAAATAAACTATTATATATCCTTATAGTATTATGGGTCTAAATATGTCCATAAAATAATTTTTAGACAAGTATAGGGTCATTTTTTACACATTATTTTCTAAGTTTGATCATTAATTAAGCTCGTTTTACCTTAGTCATTGTAATTAATTTTAATTAACTCCACTGAACGTTTTGGAAAAAACTAAGTTTACATTATTAGAAATTATAAATTATTATGGTTCAAAATATTTAATCTATTTTTTCAAATTATAATCACCTAAATTTCAAAAATTAAATTAAAATTAATCCTGCATACAGGATGAGACGACGGGTTTTTTAAATGAAAAGGGTCAAAATTTTGAAATTTTTTATATCTAATTTCAATGTAGAAATGGATCCAAAGACCTAAATTTTATTAATTTATGTATATTAGATAAAATTATTCTTTAAAATGATTAAAAATATAATTTAACTGTATAAATAAATTAGATGAAAAAATAGTTATAATTAAAATTCATTGTCTTCTCACTATTCATCAAAAAATGAATCTTCTCTGAAAACTTCCAAAAATTCAACCAAAGTAAATTCTGATATCCTGATTTAAAATATTAAGTTTATTTTTTCAAATAACAATTATATGAGCATCAAAAATTATATTCAAAATGGGTTCGCCCTTAAAAGGCGGTAAAATTACCTATTACCAAAATACATTTTTTATTCATAAAATTGGATTTATTCATATATAATTCATATCCACACTATTGTATGAGCGTAAAAAAATTAATTGAACATATAATATATAAATTTTATTAAAAAAACATCAATAGTGGTTTTCTTAATTTATTAATACAAAGTTTTTTTTTAAATAGAAAAATAGTTTTCTTAGAAAAGAATTTCTTTATTCCCAAATACATATTACATTCATTTCTAAATAATTGATAACAAAAGATTAATTTTATATACATTTTTAAACCATATTTTCTTAATTTATCCAATCTAATTGATATCTTAAATTCAAATCGATAGGTGATAATTATAATAATATTTTATTAATATTATTAATTGTATGTTGTAGTTTCGTAAAACTCGATATTGCATGTAACACAAGTAATTGAAGGGTTTTAGTATTATGTGCAGAAAAATCCAAGAATAGAGTTGAGTGTATCATGATCTAATATAAGAATTTTTTGTAGTGAAATATTATCTTGGTGTTGCATATAACACAATCCAAACGTAGTGATTTCATACAATAAAAGCTATATTTAGTGTTGTGTTAAATGAAAGATATCAAAAGGGTTAATTAATTTAGAAAAAAAATCAAAAAATATCAGGGTGTTAAAAAATAAACTTGAGATTTTTACAATATGATCAACTGGAACAATCAAGGAAAGGATAATTCATGTATGAAGTATATTTCATTTAAAATTGAACTTTTAAAATCTGATAGAATTTGGAAATTTAAAAAAATGCAAAAGAAAGTTTTTGATAAAAACTTCATGCACCCATATGATACCAATTGTTGATATTGGTGAATAAAATAATTTTCAAGGAGATATTTTTATTTAAATTTTAATAAAACCTTTGATACCAATTTTTGGGTTATATAAATGGAAAGATAGGGGTGAATTTCCATTTTAAAAAATTAAATAAAAAAAATAAATTCATGTTATAAAAGGTGTGACGATAAAAATTAAGAAACTAATATTATCATGGTAAAGAATAGTGGAAATTAAAACAAATCATTCAATAAAAATCATTATAGAAATTTAAATGGGTGAAGTAAATGGCCATGGAAAATTTGGTAAACATATTTAGAAATAGTACCTAAAGGTGCCACTATATCTCTTCCCTAAGAGAATGATTATGAACTTCAATATAATAAACCCCTTGGTTTGAATGGTAACCAAGAATACAAAAACCATTGGTTTTAGTAAATATAATAAATCTAAAGAACCCTTGATTTTAACATAATAGAAATAACCTAAATCCCTTAGTTTTAATGGATAACTAGGAACTAAATAAATAGAGGGAGAAGAAAAATAGATGACTTTCTAAATTACAATCCCTTTATAATGAACAAACTATACTCCTTTTTTGATATAATATGAATAAGATAGGAATTTATAGAGGGTGGGATAAGAAGTGATAACTAGTGGTTTTAAAAAAGGATCAATATGTGTATAGAAAAAGAGGCACATAAATATGAAATAAGAATGTTTCTGGAACTTTTGTATAAAGTAATTGAAGGACATTCACTTCATGATCCAGTTCCCTAATCTCCTCAAATGATGAAATCTTGACCTCCCATTGAATGGTAAATTAAAAATTTTAAGTTTAAACACTTGGTATTATTGGGAATGTTTTGGAGATAGAATATCATTGTGCATGTTTTGTGTTGAGATTCAAGCACTAAAGGCATTTATCTATAGGCATAACCATTAGAAATATTCAACAATTTTTCTAAATAAATTGAAACTTGGAGGAATGAATTTAAGAGATGTTTGAGAATAAATAAATGTATCCATATTCAATCATAATATATAACATCTTACACAAAACTGTGGTACAATATTTCTGGATTTTCTTTTCTAAATACATCAAAACACCAAGCAATATGGCCTAGTGATTGTCCAGCATGCCCTGATGAAGGTCCACTATGCCCTTGCACTGACTTTTTTTCCTATTTTTCTTGAAACTTCAACAAGTGGATTCTCCACTTCCATCCACGACATTATAAGTTTCTTTAATATTTATTAAAATGAATTGAGACATGAAATAATAATTCAAGAATATCATTAAAGATACTAAAACCATTTTATAAAACCAACCAACTTAAATAAGTTAGAAACACATTAAAGTGTGTGTGATCATTAAAACTATTACACTATAAGGTATAGTAGGTCTATTATTATTAACTCTATATTTTTTAATAAATTATTTGATTGATTGCCAAAAAAATATCTTATGTGGTAATTGATATTGATGGGTATAGCTCATCCAATTCACTAGAGGTTTGAACATTAATCTCTGAGGGACAATGATTAGTAATGATTTCTATATAGAGATTAAATAAAAGGTTAGATGAATTAATCAGTACTCATGATATTCATCCACAATCATATTGGAACTCGCATTCAAAATTGTGTATTCATTCTTGACTCAGACATGCAACTGGGGAATAAACAAATGTTCATAATACAATTTTAGAACAAATCAGTTAATATACCATAAAAAATAAAATCCAATGCATTTAATTCCTATTATATTAATCGTAGACTATACACCTCTACTATCATTCCATGACTATATAAAAACCCAAAATTCACTACAAAGAGCTCAGTTGTGTATTTTAATTATTTCCTCATGACTTTTAACCAACCTAATATTTATGTTTACCAAACATCCCAATACTCTTCATTAAACCTTGATCTAAGAGCATTTTGTAATGACACATCTTGAGTGCCTAAAGCTTGAGACTTGTATTCCCAAATCACCAAACGATACTAACTAGTTTTTAGGGATCCAACATAATCGTTATGGAAATATTTTACCTCAATGAAAATTACAAACTATTTGAAAGTAAAATTTGAGTTCTCTAAAAACTAAAATCTATTTTTATATTTTTTTAAAGAAATAGAGTATTGATAATACTATAGAAATAATAAAATTTAGCTGATATAAAATATAACAAATGTATATTTTTGATACCTTTCAACCCTTGATATCCAAACTTCTCCAAAAATTCAATACCACACACTATCATGTCCATATATGAATGTATCACCTATGATCTATAACTTATGAACATGATAGTTTTCATTTTTTTGGAACCATGAAAAATAATATCTATACTCACTCTGATATTTGTAGTTAGGGGTGAGTAACACATCATTTAATGGTATATTCCCTGATCACTCTAATTAATACCCATGTATGATCCATTACAAACCATATAATAAATTCCACTTTAAAAACAAATAAACACATTGAAGAGAAAAAATTTATAGAAAACATGTAAAATAAATTATACAAAAGTAAGACATGATTTAATAGGGAAACCACATTTCTATAATTTAATAATCATGATAAGTACCAAATATTATGTTTCTCTATAATCAAATATAAACCAAATGAAATTTTTTCATAGTGTACCCATAGTTTATCATCATCCACCCAGAAAGATCCTTCAAAGTATTTACATCCTAGATAGGGATATTTATAACCATTCCTCATGTTCTATTCCAAAAAAAACCCATCGATGTATAATATATTTTAGGGGAAAACAATTTTCTAAATGTAGTGGAAATAATAAATGAAAATTAATTTATTCCCTGGTATCTTTCTATTCATTTATATTGAATAAATTAATGAATAATGTGTACAAATTTCTCTCACGGTTTTAACTATATAAGATTTTCAACATGATAGTTATAGGAATACGTGAGAAGTATCTAATAATATCTATTTTTTAAGGTATCCATGATCTATTTGAATATCCCAATTATTTGGAGGGATTAACTCTTCTTCACAGTCTTCTTGAACCTTTATAGGAAAGAGAAAGAGAGAGAAAGAGTGAAAAATCTCTGTTTGGAGGAGTTTCACTATCTTATCATATAGATTTTGGAATTCATCAAAATGGTAAATTATGAATCTTTTTATATATCCATTTTAATAGGACTCCTTGGATTTCAAAACACATCTCAAACATTTGAATATTAAAAAGAAATGTTTCATAAACCAATAAAATGTAAAAAATCCTTATAAACAGTTATCTCATAATAGTGATTTAGTGGAAATCCGATTTTTTTTCTTTGATTTATATTTTGGTGATATATTTCTAATTGGAAATGAGATACCAGAATTACCTTCTTTTAATACGATGTTGAATAAATTCTTCTCCATGAAAGATTTAGGTGAATCATCCTACAATATAGGAATCAAGATCATTTATGATATATCTAAGAGGATTCTTGGACTAAGTTATGGTAAAAACTATTGGTACCTATTCTTGTAATGTTTTCAATAATTTTTCAATATGTGTTTGGTAATATGGATATGTATTGGTGATGCTTGGATAATTTTTATAGATTCATTTGATGTAATTGGATGTCATACTTGGGTAATTCTCTTTATAAATTTGAAGATTATTGAAGTTGAACTTAACTATCAAATACATTTGTCGATCATTTTAAGGATGAAACATTAAAATAAAGAAGAAGAAGGAGAAGAACAATAAAAAATATAAGTATATTATTTATATTTTTTAGGAAGACTATTTCTTGGAAATTGGTGGCAAGTATGAGATATTGGAAAACTCTTTGGTGGCCTTATTAAAAAAGTAGGCCAACCAAAAAGGCCAGTTAGGCCTGTTTGACCCATGAATTAAGGGAGAAAGGACCAAATATGGGTAGGGGAGCTAGCTAGGCCAGCATGTATAGAGTCAAGAGAGTTTTATATGATAGAGACTGCAAGGGCACATGGGTGAGTACACATGATAATTGGCTTATGGGCCCGTGTAGGTGAGGCGTCGTCCATGAGTCTTGTGTGTGTGACTGTTATAGGTTCCAAACCTCTCTTTAATATCAATAGGTCAATGTCATGGGGTATATTATTGATAATTGTATGTCTTAATTGAGAACCTATGTGGAAGATAGGACTCGGGTATACAGTTCATCCTCCATGAAAAGGTTATAGGCATTTTGCGGTCCATCCGATGAGGTTTATCTGAACTATTATATCACCTTGAGTTTTCTCCTTCAACATACCAACACTGGATAGTTCCAGTAATCCAAAGTAATAAAATTAGTTTCTATCATCATCATGAAGGTTCTGGGCATAGTGGACGCCCCAGATTAGGCATGCCCAACTCGGATTTTTTTCAGATTCAATGATTAATCCAATATTTAAACTATGATAAATGTTGTGCTCAATAGAATTAAATCAAAGAATATTGATGTGACAAAACACCATAACCAAAGAGAAGGACCATCACATATTATTTATAGTTAATTTAAGCAATTAAATAATTTACTTCTGATAAATTATTTCTTTATTTATGGATTTGAAATCATCTATAGGTCATTCCATCATTTCATTTTAGGAATTAAAAATAGATTCTCTATAGCAGTTATCCACACATGTTCCATGATCCTCTAAACATATCCATAGGAATCTATGGGTGTAAGAACATAAGATCTTAACACTTACATTGTTCACCTTTTATCACCCCAATAATCACATCAGGGAAAGGTTCTCTTCGATCTCTCTATACTTTTCAGTGGTGGTGGATGAGGATAGATCTCCATTCTTGAAGGAATTCTTGGAGAGGTATCCCTCTATCTTTGAGTGGATTCTCTCTAGATCTCATTATAAAGGCCAAATTAATTGGATCTAATGGAGAAATAATATAATTGGGTTTATATATCACTAGTGTTAGATAATAATAATTACATATGTTCCCTTATTATTTTTCTTAATCCCTAAAAACCCCATATCTATAAAAATATTATTATAATAATTATTTTTTTACATTCACTAAACTCACGAATTAAATTAAATATTATTTATTCAAATAATATTCAATATATTATTTATCACCAAACCTTTAAACATAGTCAACCATTCTTATATATTATTTATCAAACCTTCAGTAATTAACATTTTTTTGATAAAAAATATGACTTCATTATTATCTGACAAATAAAAATTAATTATATTCACTAAATAGAAAGGTAATATTTATTAAATATTCTGATCACAAAATATTCTCATGAATAATTAGTGACAAAATATATTTAATCAATAAATAATGAATAATAATTGAACTACATTTCGAAATAATATTTATTCAACTTGTTAAATAATAAATATTATTATTATTTAAGTGTGGTTCTGGATACACTTACTGTGTGACCCACTAGGCCTCTTTCTTTGTGGCATTTGGAGAAGCATCCCAAAGAAAAGGGTTAGAATCTATTAAAATGTCAATGACCCCATAGAGAAATAATTTAATGTCTCAATGAAATAAAACCACATAATAATTCTTATAATGTAATAAAATCCACTTATCATAGTATCTTTAATTAAGTAATTTGTATTCTAGTTCCATAAAACTATAAATTAGATGTCTCTTTGAATTTCTAGAAATTGAACTTCCCTACAGAACACCATCATCATGGATTCATTTAGGCTATATTATTTCCATAAATTTTCTTGATTTATCATCTTCAATTAAATAATATAAAGATAAAATACTTTCTCACGTTATTTATTAATGAAATATTATGTGTGACACATCCAACATACCCTACATCACTATGAACATAGGTTAACATGGTTTTCATCAATACATCAATGTATATGAATTATAATAATCCTTAATAAAAATATTAATGTCTACATATCAATACAAACATTTGTAGATAGTAACTTCCAATGACACATATAAATGAGGATTTCCAACTGGCGGGTCATATTAGCATAATATTAAATATTGTATATTACCAAGGTCTAAACCATGAAAAGGTTCTTATAAGTCCTACGATTATCCACCCCTGATATATTATATAATTTGTGTTCCTAAAATTAATTTATTCATATATAGAACCTATATTTAATAATACTATCATTGAAATTTTAGGTTATCATTATAGATGGGAACTGTAATGATCTTTCAGTGTGACAGCTACTCTTAGAAATTTACCACATAATATGTTTTGTAGAAGAACAATCATTATGTGATATGGATTTTATTAATATTTAAAATAATGAATACACATCTTCATATAATATATTGAATTTGTTTATATGGAACTAACTCCAACAAACTCCCACTTGACCATAACCAACTACTAACAACATTCAGTCTACTAGCTCTTGCATGATATTTGTGCTTCTACTGAGATAGGTATTTATTAAAGGGTTTTCCCACATTTTCATTCCTGCAAACTCATATTACTACAACTTCAACCCTATGACAAAAAACCCCTCAATAGTTGATACTTCTGGAGTATATGAATTATCTGTTGGTGTGACTTGGGCTCTTCTAAAATATCCATCACTATAGTATTATAACAATATAATGTGATATAGTTTTTGTTACTTGGTAACACATAATGGTTATAAACAATGTTTTATATCCAAATATCTTATTTTGCTGCATGAGAAGCCAGTATATATTTGGACTCTGCTGTAGAATTGGAAACAATATGCTTCACTAAACTCTTTAAGATTATAGCTTCTCTATTGAGACAAAACACATATCCTAGATGTGAAGTTAGTTCATTTTAATCTATTTAAAAATTAGCATCATTATAAACCCTGATTACTATCTCTTCATCTCCTCCACACACCATGAACATTTCCTTAGTTATTCTTATATATATAAGTATAGTCTTGACAACAGAACAACACTATTCTTCTGTATCATCTTGATATCTTCCTACCATGCTCAATGTGGAGGCAACATCAAGTCAAGTACATAATATGGAATACATTATTAATACTATCACTAAATCATATGGGATATTATGGATTCTCTCTTTATCTTGTTATGTATGAGGAAATGTTATCTTAGAAAGATGTAGACCTTGTGACATTTGAACCAATACCCTCTTGGATTATTCCATATTAAATATATTTAGTATCAAATCAATATATGCACCATGAAATAGTCCAAGAAACCTCTGGGATCTATCATAAATGATATTGAACCCTAGAATATAGGCTGATTTATATAAGTCCTTCATGGAGAAATATTGGTTTAACTAGTTCTTGACATACTATAACACTGAAATTTAACTTACAATAAGTAATATTTCATTAACATATACTACAAGGATAATGACTTAATTACTACAAAACCTCTTATAAACACATGGATCACATTAATTCTTAATGAAACAAAAATATTTTATAGCTTCATTAAATTGAATGTCTCATTGCATAGAGACTTACTTAAATCCATAAATAGACATCTATAACTTAAATAAACTTTAGGAATCACCTAGAGTCATGTACTCTTTAGTTTGTGTCATGTAAACATCCTCCTAATGGTTATCATTAATGAAATCTATTTTGATTTCCATATTTCAAATTTTATAGTCATGGTACACTTTTATATCATGTAGAATTATAATGGATTTAAACATGGAAACTAGTGAAAAAGATTCATTATAGTAAATTCCTTGATGTTTTTTAAATCCTTTATCCACTAACCATTATTTATAGGTTTTTACATTACCTTCCATGTCCAATTTTCTCTTGAATAACCATTTTCACCCTAGAGGATTTACATCAACCATCACATTGACCAAAACCCAAACATGGTTCTAATACTGGAATCTATTTCAAAATGCATGGATTCTTACCATATTGATGCTTTTGATCTATCTACTACCTCTTTACATGATACATGTTTATTACTATTAACCAATAATGAGTCACCAACCTCATTAACTAGAATAACATATCCATCTGGTTCTCTTATCTCTATATTTTTTATACTTAGTACTTTTGTTTTAGTAACTACTTATTCCATGTGGACCTGTTGAATATGTTCCCCCACCAACTATTGTATATCATGAGCATCAAATTCATTGAATCCAGTATTACTCCCAGTATCCTTTTTGAGAATGGGATCCCTCTCAAGAAAGACATCTTGTCTGGCTATAGTTAATTTCGTTTGAAATGAGTTATATAGGTATTATCCCATAGTTTCCTTATAATACACTATAAAGATACACTTTGTACCCTAGGGTAATTATTTTTTTCTTGAGAAGGCCTTAAAAGTACCTCACAATTCCATACACATGTATGTGACAAAACAACTTTCTATCCACTCCAAATCTTGATAGAAATTTTGTTTTCCAATATATTTGGTACTCAATTTAATGTGCATGCCATATTTTTTATTTCATATCCCCATAAGTATAATGGAATATATGTATGAATTATCATCAAATTTTCCATATCTAACAAGTTATGGTTACTCATTTCACTAATGACATTCCACTATGGTGTGTAAGATAGAGTTAGTAGAGAGAGAATCCAAAAATCCCATAAAATTTTGGTAAATGGTTGGTTGAGATATTCACCATCTCGATCTAATAAAAGATTCTTTATATTCTTTTCAATTTTATTATCTAATTCATTCCTGAATTATTTGAATTTATTAAAGGAAAAAAACTTATACCTCATCAATTATACACAGTCAAATCTAATCAGATCATTAATAAATATTATGAAGTAAGAATACTCACCTCTAGCTTCAACTAGAAATGGTCCACACACATATGCATGTACCAATCCTAGAATCACTATGGCCCTTTAATCATGTCAACCAAATGTTGGTTTGGTCATTTTTCATTATAGATGAGCATGACATCTATCATGCCATTTTAGATCTAATGATTATAAATATCAATCTTTATATAGCTATTCAAAACACTTATCCTTTAAAAGACTAATACAACAATTCCATAGATGGGTGTTATATGATTCATGTGAACACAATTCATTATCAATTAACAATACTTAGTTTTCATAATTTAATACATAATGAAAATTATTTAAATGTTTTATACTATAATATATATTTTCTTTCTAAAAGAAAAAAATTATTTCAAAATTTTGAAATAAAACAATTTATATCTAGGAAGAATATAGAAATTGTATTATTTTTAATATTTTGTACATAATAAAAATATATTAAAACCAATATCATTCATGTTGGTAATTAAAGGTGGTAGTCTCTAATAGTTAGAGTAACCAGACTCGCACCATTTGTAGCTCTCAAATTTATCTCTCCTCTAGGAATCATTCTTATTCCACTTGATTTATATATTTTGATATATATATATGATCACCAAAACATGTACCTAATACTCAATGTGTGTATATAAAATTATTACACTTGATAACAAGGTCACCATTAGCTACCCCTTGCTTTCAATTTGAAAAACATATTGCTTCCTTTTCCATTCCTGGTCTCTGGATCCTCATCTTCTTATAAGGATGGTTCTTGAGAAATTTACACTTTATATGTGTCTTGAGCACATTCTCCTTGGTGTACTTTTCTTATTAACCATAAGGGCTGTGGGTTTGTCTCACCCCATGTCTTTTCCCACTTTTTGAATTAGGGTAAGAAGTTCTAATAGAGTATTATCATTATTTCTCATGTTATAATTAATAAAATAAAAGGATAAAGGGTTGGGTATTAAGAAAATTATGATATATATGTTCAATTCATCTATTGATTTAATCCTTAAGATTTCTAAGTGTTTAATGTATCAGAAAATATTGACACAATGAGGCCCATCTGGAACAGACTCTCCAATATTAATTATAAAAAAAGCATTGGAGAACTCATATGTCTCTTTTATTGCCTTATATTTATAGATATCTGAAATATGAGACATCATGTTATATGAATCCATGTCCTCATGTTTCTTTCGAGGCTCATTGGTCATGGATGATATCATGAAACACTAGAAATATGAAGCATCATTAAATATTTTTCATAGATAGTAAATTTTTCCTCACTAGCCTCTTTACCATGAACTTCAGGGATAGGTTCTTCCAACACATAATTTCCTTTCCCAGTGTAAGATTACCAGTAAGAACCTTTTCTAATATTGGAAATTTTTGTTGGTGATAATTTTATCCTTCTTAAGTATATATCACCTTGGTATTTTTGAATTCATTTGAATTTTTTTTCTACAGATATGATGAGAAGATATTTAGTAATTTATCTCATAAAATTTAGACAAATAAATAATTATTATATTTATTGATCTCCCACTATTTTATTGAAACCCAATATCCCAGACCATTGGATTCAAAATATCCTCTTCTTTGGACATTATTATGGAAATTATCCATATTCAACTTCTAATCACCTTGACTTTGTCTATTCAAGAAATTTGAAGGGTTTTGGGTGGGCATTCCAAGATCCAACTGCATTAACTCACAGTTCCATGATCTTTTGAGTGAAATACCTAATCCTAAAATCCTTAAATTGGATTTCCTCAATCTTTTCCTATTAGTTACACATATTAATACATTATTAATCAACCATTGATGTGAAATAAGTTATTTCACCCCAAAAATTCAAGTTATAATTCCCCTATAATTGAATGTACCCCAACATTGGTTGTTCAAGAACTTTGAACAATGGTTCTATTTTAAATTAATAGTGGAAACCTATACAAACTTAATATATAAAAATTAATGGGTTTTAACATTATTTATAAATTGAAAATTATTATCTTTATTAAATACTTTTAAATTTTAAGTAGATTTACTTAAGTGAATAACCTTGTATTAGGTAATTCATAGGTATAATCTAGTTTATTTTAGTTCTGTCTTGCATTCTTGTTAATTCATTAATACATGTGACCAAAACAAAAAATACATAATTAAATAACCATGAAAATTGATAAAAATAAAATAACAAAGTGGTATGATCCTAATATTTTACTAATGTGTAGTTAAACTATGGAATGATAAACTAACCATCATCCTGGGTAGGAAACACCTTGAACTTTTTTATGGGTTGTGTTATATATGTACCCCTATCCACCAATGTATTTATCTTGCATTGGTTTCACATCATCTCCAAACTTGAACCACCTCTACTAGTTTGGTATATTCATCCATTACATATGATTATACTCCCATGTAGGTGAGGGGAACCAAATGATTGGTTAAGGGGTTTCTATAAAAGAAACCATGGGAACCTAGGACCCTACATAATGAGAGAAAGGATGGAACATAAACCAAAAATTTAATTTAATAATAAATAAATAAACCAATAACATAAAAATTTCTAGTCTATGATCAAGATCATCCACATACATGAAAATAATTATGCATTTAATAAAATATAATTCAATTTTAATACTTCTTATTTAATATAAATAACATTCAAATTAATTAATTTCCTTCTTTAGTTAATCAATTCTTTTGTCATAACTCTCGTCATAATTTCTCTTTAGACTGTCATCCATTATAATTTTAAACAAATTAAATTCATTTAAAGTTAACTATGTACAATAAATATACCTTGGAGGAAATACGGTGAGTACCCGCTTGAACTACCCAATGTGTATTATATTCATATATTGTTTTCTCGTGTGGAATCTAATATACATGTATTATTATATAAAGTCCTGGCATGTCCTATCAATATAATTCCAACATGGAACACATGGAATTTACATAGCATGTAATATTTCGATGCATGTATAGTAATATCTATATTACAACTTATACATGATATGAAGTTTTAAACATTACACTGAAAATTAATTAGACATTAAATATTCGCATATATATAACCCATCATATGGTGTGTACTATCAACTTAATGACTACATGGACCACATGTAAATAATATTTATGTTGTATAATAAAATAACTTTTATTCATTTGTAAATTGGAAAAAAGTACACAACATATACATTCCAGAAACATGTCATGTATTATTCTCATTGTATAACAGCGACACACACTTAGGAACTCAGCATGTAACCATTACTGGAAAAATAGTGGAGATCACCACATGTATATGGTCTACACAATGTATGATTTATGAGTTACACAGCCACCAGTCATGTAGTTCGTATAAGAAAATACACATCATGTCTCTGACTAAATGACTATATGTCACGTATGAAAGTTGTATGGTGTCTACTCTAGCTGGTCGTGTGCTAGGATGGCCTAGTAAACACATGGTGTCTAATTAAATTCACTGCATATAATACATTCATGTGGCTTGAATAAATTCTGTATTAATTCATGGTGTATTGATGAAGTGCATTCGATTGTGGCATATCGATCATTCAAGGGTCGCATGCTTTATTAATGTGTATAGCGGCACTCGGGTTGAATCCTTGGAAATGGTATTTTATTTATAGTCGATTGTTTTTTGATTTGTCATTTTAATGGGGATTTATTTTTAGATATTAGATGAACTGATTGATTGATGAAATTTGATTTAATAATTTAAAATACTAGGGTGAGTTCTGTATTGGGGATGCAAGTTTATGATATCCTGGAGTGTTTCAAAACATTTCATTTAATTAATATCCACTTCATAATATGATTTCAATTGGAATTCAATGTTTTCCCTTTAATCTAAGCCTTAACAAGGGTCCTAAATGTTATGAATATCATTGATGGAAGGTTAAATATTGCATAAACCCATGTGTATTTATGGTTCCAATAATTCAAGGAATCCATATGTCACAAATATGTCATTAATACATAACATATTTTATTTGACATACACAATATTAATTCAAATAATGTTAAATTGGAAAAGGCTCTCAATCACTTAATATCCCCAAATTATGAAACAACCCGATGATATATTTACTCATCCATTTGTGTAGTTTATAATATGGTTTTAACACTTATGGTGATGAGTTTAAAATAAAATAAAAATAACGGGACAAGATAAGAGTAGTACACCGAACGCACACATGAAATGTAATGAGATGTAAAATTGTACATTAGATTAAATGAGAAAGTGAAAGAAGGGAATGGTTTTAAAATTTATTTATAGTATTTTAAAAACATTATTATTAAACTAAAAAATTTTGATGATAATAATGGATTATGATGAAACATTATTTCAAATTGAAACAAAATTACAACAAAACGCTGACAATATTACAAATGAAAATGAAAGGAAATGAACAAGAAAATAAAAAGGGAGGAGAGGTATCTTTTATTGAAACAATAAACTAATTTCCTCTAAGTCCATTGTAAAGGCTATATTCATAAAAAACCTCCTCCTTAAGTTCTGAAATTCCAACTCCTTTCAGGGAGAATAGGGAGTGTATTTATAGCCCAAGGAGTTGGACTAGTGGCATTTTAAATATCTCCCTCCACTTGGCTAAAATATTTTACCATTTAGATAGAAGAATATTGAGAAATCTTCTTCTTACAAGTTTTATATACACATGTGTTCTATCTACTCTGAAAAAATTTCAGCCATTGGATTTAAGGATCCATAGTTATGGTGGTTTGAATAAATAATTATAATCTGTCCATTTTTGTCAACACTTTTTCAGATGAAGAAATATGAATGAGTTCTTGAATAGAAATATGACATAAAATCTGAACCATTTATTCTACAAAGTATCCCACCTATATCTTGGATTTCACACTAAAACATATCCGCTCGAATGGATTTCTATATAAGGATAAATTTCAAGTATTGTTTGCTGGTTTTAATTGCCAGATAGAATGGTGGGCTAGACATCAAAGCATCATTTGGGACCCTTTTTTGGTAGAATTGGACCTTAAAAGTTTTATCCAAGAAGTATTTTAATATATACGAACGTTTTTTTGAAAATTAATTATTTCTAACTACAGGATTGATCCATGAAATTAAATCACCATGGATGGTCTGGTTTCTTCACATATTCCTTGTGCCTTCTTGTGTGGACCATATGACCATAAAAATGGCTGAATTGTCCAAATGTTCTTTCTAATGATATGTTGAAAATTAAATAAGGAACCATAAAAAAAATAATCACACAATTTTGATTAGTGGTATGAGATTTGTGATTAAAAAATTAAACAAACTTGAATCAAGATTAATTCAACTAATGCTCAAAAATTATATTTAATAATAAAACATGATTATTTCACACAAATTATGCACTTTTCATAGAAAATTAGTAAATTAAATGAATAAAAAGTTATAAATAAATTAATAACATCAACTAATCATGAGTACACAACATATACCAATGGTCTACACAATATTTACTCCTGTGTTAACAGACTAGAGTCTTCATCACCTCCAAAGGAGTTATTTATATGTATTTCGTTCATAAAATTAATTTTTTAGATTATAGTTGAAGGAAATGAAAAGGAAGAAACTAAATATTTCAATTTTTATTAAACAACTATTAAAATAGAATTGAAAACTAATGAAAAATTCATAAATCAATCAATTGTCTTTAAATAATTATCAATAATTATCCGACTTCTCTAATACCACTTTAATGTTCTTGTCATAGCGGAATAACCAAGATGGGCATGTACAGGTTAAATTGTTGTCATAGTCGATGATTAATATGAGATTTACATGACAATTAACATCGTAATCAAAATAATTAAATCAAATAATATGGACAAGATAAAACATTACAACAAAAAGTGAAGGATCATGAAATATTATTTATAATTAACTTAACCAATTAAGAAATTACCTTATGAGGAATTATTTCTTACTTTATGGGTCTGAAAACATATATATGTCGTACCATTATTTAATTATACTAATCAATAATAAATTCCCTCTAATGATGATCCACATGTGTTCCATAATTCTTTGAATAACACCGTAGGAGTCTCTGGTCGCAAGAAAAGCATATCCTAACGCTTTCATTATTTTCCTTCGATCTCCTTGAGAATTTCTTCAAGGAAGGGTTATCTTAGATCTCTCTATACAAGAGAGTGGTGGTGGAGGGGGATCCCTCTCTATCATTGAGATTGTTCTTAGAGAGGGATTTCTCTAGGGATTTAAAATGACTCTCTCCAAATCTCATTGTTCCTAACCAAATGAATTGTCTCTACTTGAGAAATAATATAATTGGGTTTATATATTGATAGGGTTAGACAATAATAATTTAATATGAATCAATATTATTTTTCTTAATCTTGAGGAAACACAATGTCTACAATAATAATAATAATATCATTATTTATTAACATTTGAAAAACTCACAAATTAAATTAAATATCATCTATTCAAATAATATTAAATATCTATTATTTCTCCTCGGGCCTTTAAACATGGTCTTCCATTCCTATAAAATATTTAGTAGACCTTGAATAAATAATATTTATTTAATAAATAAATATGAATTCATTATTATCTAACAAATAAATAAATATTATATTCAATAAATAGAAAAAAAATATTTATTAAATATTATGCTCACAAAATATTCTCTCAAATAACTATTGATGGAATATATGAAATCAAGAAAACATGAATAATAACTGAACCACATATAATAATAATATTTATTCACTTTGTCAAATAAAAAATAATAATATTTTTTAACTGAGGTTCTGGATACACTTAGTGTGTGACCCTCTATGATTCTTTCTCGGTTGCATTAGGAAAAGTAGACCAAAGTACAAGGTTAGTGTCTAGAAATATGCAAGTCCACTGATAAAGAAATAAGTTAATGTTGTAATGACATAAAACCACAAAAAAAATTCTTACTATATAATATAATCCCTTTATCATAATATCTCTAATCAAGTAGGTTGTATGTCATTTCCATCAACCTATAAGCTCAATGTCTCTTTATTGGACTATTTGGAAATAGAACATCTGTATAGAATACCATATCCATGGATTTATTTAAAATATATCATTTACTTCAAAGGGATTGAGATGTCAACTTCCATTAAATAACATAAGTGAAAAATCCTTTATAATATTATTCATAAATGAAATATTACTCGTGACCCACAAAACGTATCCAACCTCACCATGAACATATGTCAAGACAATTTTCATTAAAACATAAAAGTACATGACTTATAATACTCATTAATAATATTCTTAAAGTATAAGGATCAATACACATATATGTAGATAAGAACATCCAATGACACATATAAATTAGCACTTCCTACTAGCGTGTCATGTTATCACAATATCTTGCATTGTATTTTACTAAGGACGTACACCAAGATAAGGTTTTCAAATTCCTATTAATCTCAAACACATATAGCCTATATCATTAGTGTCCCTAAAATGATTTTATTTTTCCTATAGAACATATATTTATTAATTTATTCATTGAACTTCTGGGTTTCCATCATAGTGGGGATATTCTATGACTTTTCAGGGAAACACCTACTCCTATGAGATTTTCACATACTATGTTATGTATAAGAACAATCATGATGTGATAAAGAGTTTATTAATATTAAAATAATAATATACATGATCATAATTTATACATAAGTTGGTTCAGGGGAACCAACTCCAACACATCGAACTTGGTGTCTCCATGTCTTTTTTGAAGCTATGATTTTGTAGTGATGTGGCTAAGAAACCTCATGCATGAAATATTCATCTTGTATGTGTGTGGTTATACAAAGGAGGTGTTTTTTTTTGTATAAAAAAGTTATTTTGAGCATCTGATATCAAAATACGTGTTATATATACTAAAAATGAGAAATCATATGTTCTTTGTCTCTTGTACGTGAGAAGTTATCATGTAAGAGAAGATGCCATGAATTTCAGTGTATTTTAGAGAAACTCCCAACAACATGGGTGAGTTAAAATATGTATGAAATGAAAAAAAATTTGGGTTAATAATATCTTCTTGAAACATAATAAATATCATATATGAATATGCTCAAGGTGGATAAATTTTCCCTATAAATACTGGGGTCTACGGTTGAAGAGAAGTTGTTACGATATTCGAGAGACTATTGTTTTTACAAAGAAAAGCAGAGCATTATGAGACTACTATTTTAAAAATAAGGAGAGATCTTGTGGCCTCTTGACTTGTAAACATCACACTAAAGAGTCTCATAAAGACACCAAGACCCCACTTTTACACATTGTCAGGTGAAGGAGTCTTAGGATTCATTAATCCCTTTGAGTTTTCATGAAACTCTCATGTGATGAATCAATGTGAAAGACCTTGACATCAACTATCCCTATTAGTGAGATGGTGATATTTGATATGGATAGTTACATCACGTGATAAACTTATGAAAAACCATAAAGGATATTGTATTTATACATTCATGGAACATGTGTATGCATAATCACTTGAGACAGTGAATTACCCAAAGAAGAAAGTATACATTTAGTTTCATGAATCTTCTGGTAATTGCATTCATACATAAAGCACAAGGTAGCAATATAACCCAGAAATAATATTGATTATCACATAAAATAACAAATAAGGAACATCATATGTGATAGTGTTTCAAAATTGAATATAATTGGATTAAGTTGTGCTTGTTTAATCTTGCAAAAAATATTATTAAAGATACTTTTTGCACCTACTTCACACATTAGAATGAGACTATGACTTTATAATTTATAAGTAATAATTTCATGAACATGGTTCCACTAATTCAACTAATAATACAAAGGTGATCAAAATAGTTGAGAAAATACAACAGACCATATCAGTGGTCATTATAGGTACTTGAATCATACATGGGAAATTCAGATCCTACAAGATCCTAGAGGAATATAAATAAATTCATTCTATAGTGGACAATACTTGAAAATGTGAATAAGTATTTTAGTTTAAGCTGAAATCAATTAATGTTTTTCAGTTAGATCTAGAATAATGATTCTCTCAGTTAGAGATGTAGTAGAAGAAGTCTCTCAATTTGATTTGAGAGTAGTTGAAGTAGTTTTATTGGGTCTAGAAGCAAGATAATTCTCCAGATTGGATTTGGGAGCATGTGAAGTCTTTCAGCTAGAGGTAAAATAAGAATAAGTCACTTAGTTGGTATTGTGAGTAATGTAATAACTTTTTTTATAGTGTATAATCTCTAACCATTTGGAATAACTGGTTTTAGAAATCATTATGATTTTTTTGAACCTTGTAAATATTTCTTGAAGCTCTATCCAATATAAAATTTCACATGAGATGAAATTGAGATATAATATTGAGTGGATCATGAACTTTAACAAGTTTGAGAGGTTGAATTTAAAGAAAAAAATCATAAAAAATAACCTACTGATTCACCCCATCCCTCTTAGTGGTCAATCTGGGCTAGGTATCTACAAGTAGTATTAGAAGGAAGCATCCCCCTAATGATCTAAGGAGTACCCTAACATATATAGAATAATAATTGAATCAATATAGAGAATCATAGTCCAATAAATAGTCAAGGTATTCCCACATTTTATGTGTATGATTGTTATAGAAGGAGGAATATAATTCTACTTTATCTCCTTTTACTAGTCCTAGAAGTGAGAAATGTTGTAATAGTGGGTTTTTGACCCATTGTTGGTGATGCTTCCATGACACAAGATGATAAGAGAAATATTTATTCAGATGGGAAGTATCAAAATTCCATCTTGATGGCTCTATCATAGAAATTATACACAAATTTTATGGGTCTCTAGACTACTAAGAAGATCTAGGAAAAATTGAGTAGTAGTTATAAAGGTAATTTAAATGTTAAGGGATCCAAACTATAGGTTTTGAGTAATTTTAGGACATTTAAATGACTAGTGAAGAAAATATTGATCATTATTTAACCAAAGTGAATGAGATGGTCATAAATAATCAAGTATTTAGTGAGAAGATGGATGAATCTATCATTTTCAAAAAATTGATGAGGAATTTTCCAGAACTTTTTGAATATATGTTCTCAAAACTTGAAGAAAGAGATGATTTTTTTCTTGATTAACTACACATTATTTTCATAGCTTATGAGATGAGTAAAATTACAAATTTAAAGAAGAAAAAACCAATTGAAATGTATTTCAAAGCTATGATAAAGGGAAAATTCATAGAATAAGTGGTTAAAGAATCTGAATATTCAAATAGTAATGAGGTTAATGATAACTTCAATCAAATATTTCGTCATATATTAAAAGGATTTAAAAATGGAAATTGGAAGGACAAGAGTAAGAAATTACCAAAATTATTATGCTAAATCTAGTTATTTTTCTAAAAATTGTCAAAAATAATATGGTTATATAAATAAATTCAGATGATTATAAATCTCATAAACATGAATGGGGTAAGAAAAAATAATCACTACAATAATAAGAAGATAAATATTATGATCAAGAACAAGTAAGATTCATTATCAAATTTTTCTTCATATAATAAAATTTGGTTCTTTTCTCATGAATAGAAAAGAACTAATTCATCACGTATTATTGATTATGAAGGAGAAAGAATATGAATTTAGTTTAAGCTAAAATAAAAATTATATTTATTAAAGGGATATATTCAATATCTCAAGAAACAAAATAAGAATATTGAGAATAAAAATATAAATGTGGATACTAAGAAGGAAGAGAAAAGTAAGAAGGAAGTTGAATATATAGATGTGATTCATAAATAGAATATTAGGGAATCTAAACATGAAAATGTTATCACAAATCTCAGAAATAAACTAGACTCAAAGGAAGGAGATTTTTTTGAGGCACAATCTATATGTGTTACAATTCATCATGAGTTTAATAATTCTAGAAAATGTTTCAATAAATATATTGAGATTAAGGTAGTATCTTTAGAAGATGGAGACAAGGAAGGTAAAAGTTCACCAAATCATTTTTAGAGATCTATTATTTTTAATAATATTGATAATAAAAATAGAACTGATTATATGTGGGAAAACAAGATTGATATGCAATAATCCACACCAAGGGAAGGTAAGAATATGAAAAAAAGTTCACAACCCCTTAATAAAGTAAGGCTCAGTTTTCAAAAAAAATAATATCAACATAGATATGGATTCATAAAGAACCAATATGGTAGAATTAAGTTTCATGTATTTTGTTGGTGTTATGGAATCATGGTTAAAAATATAATTATTTCTAGTTTAACATGTCTTTACCATGGAACGGTTAAGAATCAAGTGGGGTTTCCAATGAGTATATGAGGAAAAATCTCATATAAAATAACCTCTAACTAGATATAAACCACATATATCAACAAAAAATCATATTCTAAAAGAATTTTGTGGTAGATGTAGTTTAGAAGGTCACAAGGATGAGGTATGAATGAAAATTTTGTAATGAAAAGTTCCCAATTTTGTGAAAGGGAAGAATTTTAAAAAAAACCAATTGAAAATCATGGTAAAATACTTAGAAGATTGTGAATATTAAGAATTATTTTCTAGTTGTTTGGCCACATCAATTGAAACTGGATAAATAATTCGAGGAAGATGAAAAACTTATTAAGTCTAAAGGAAATAAATTGGCCTCAAAGAATCTGGTGAAATTTGATGACAATTTATCCATTATTGTAAAATTGGGATCTAGAAGACTAATGATGAAAAGTATATTCAACACAAATAAGAAGAAGGGAAGAAATAATATTCTCAATCTAATAACAATCAAAACAAAAAATAATAGTTCAAAGAAATATTCCCATGTTAGGATTGGTGGAAGAGATTTTACTGGATTATCTTGAATGTTTCTATTTAAAAATGACGAGTTTCATCCTTATTCCTTATTATTTAATTTTTTTTGAATGAATATATAGAAAATTCAAAGATAATTTTGAGTTTATCACTAATAAAAAACCTAAAGAGGTTATCCTTCATGAATTCTACTAAATTCCATGAAATGGAAAAAAATATTGAATCCTTTAAGAGGGATAAAAATTAAAAATATTCTATCATTACACTAAATTATGGTAAAAATAAAATGTATAGACAAATTTTAAAGAAATCCTAGACTTTTACATATATTATTACATGATTATTATTATTATTATCTAAAAAATAAAAATCAATGATTATAATGTCTAGTGTCTTTGTAAGATTAGGTACATGATTAGAAAACCTAAAACCAAAATATAATATCTTTTTCATAATGAGATCCAAACTCCATTCATGCTTCTACAACTACATAGGATAACCTAGAAAAAATATATAGTCAAAAGGGATTATCTAAAAAACCTAGTAAGAAAATAAACATAGAAATGAAAGATATAATTTTAGACAAAGGATTGACATGACAACATAATAGGAATTGAACGTGAATAAACATGTTGATGAATATCATAAAAAAGAATGAATCGTATGAAAATGGAAACATATGAATGTGGTAGAAACATACAACATGAAATAAAAATTATTCAAGGATAACTACCAAGACTATATCACATGGTGGAAAAAGTCCCATAATGTATTAGGTTACTCCCTAATCACATAAATGATGTCTCTTGAGACTAAACATTACCCAATGAATTAGGGTGATACCTGGGTGCACCCACAATAACATGTTCATGATTATGTGTTACACATAAATAATTAGAGATAAGAAAAAAACATAAGGGTTACCCATGTAAATAAATGGGTTTCGTAATCATGTCATAAGGCATAACCAAAGAATCTATCAAAATGGTTTCCATGAAAGAATGGATAAAATATTTTCTAGATAGTAATGAATTAAAAATAATAATTGATCATGAATAATGATTTCAAACTGAATTAATGAATTAAAAATAATAATATATCATGAATAATCATGTTTAACTGATGTGAATACATTAATAATATTGTTTAAGAAACTTTAGAAATGATCCACTTTATTATGTTTTAATGGAAAATATAAAAGAGACTAAGTGGAAAACAAAAGAAAAATTTTTTATAAAACCATAAGTGAACAAAGATATTTTTTTAGGATAAAATGAGTGATTTTAGAAAAACAATTATGTCTTAAAATATTTTATGTTGTGCACTTGAACATGGGAAAGAAATGAGGAAGTTCACATTAATTAGTCTTTCTTATCAGGAGGAATTGAGAAGGTAACCTTTTAAAACATGTATTTCCCCATAAATTAAGGATGAATTGATCTAGATACAAAATTTTGGAACATATACATAGAATTTATAATAATTGAATAAGAATAATGAAGAAATAAATTGTTCTAAAGAAAGAGAAAGCATAACCCAAAGTTAATTTAAAGGTTCATAGATATCCATTACTTTATGTTTGACAGTGTTCTATACTTTCACATAATGTCCTAAATAATAAAAATATAGTAATTAATAATTTAATTTAGAAACTCTTAAGTGTATATTTTATTTATTATAATTTTATTAAGTTCATTTATGGCCATTTCTATGGGTTATAATGTTTAATTCCGTTGATCTGGTAGCATTTGTTTCATGGTTTAATGGTTGGATCACTTGTGTATAATTATGGAATTTATTGTCAAAATGGAATAATTATCCAAAAGTAAAGTTATATGGTATTAATTACCATGAAAAAATTAAATGGTCTCATATATCTTTTTTTACATGAGACAGATTGATTTGGTAAAATGATAATGATAAATGTTTAGATTATTTTGGTTGTTTTTCAATATTAACAAACTAGTTTTGTTTAATTATTTAATATTATATACATATATTTGTTTGAAAGCATTAAAAAATTTATAATATAAATTTTACAACACTTTTTAACCATTATAATGATTACATGGCCATCAATGAAGGTGGTAATAGAAAACAAAAAATCATCCTCCGTGACGGTGGGGAATCGACATATCACAGATGAAGTCGTTAATTTTTAAGATAAAGGGGGAAGAAAATAGATTTGATGATAAATATTTTATTAACAAAATAAAATCACATCATATATATAATACTATATTTATCATTCTATTTTATATTGTTGAGGTGAGGATAAGCAAGAAGAAAGAATTTAAAAGAGAAAGAATGAGGATTTTACCTCTTGAATGTCATTGGAACTGGTCTTTTTGTGAGACCAGGAAGACCAGGATGTGGGGAAGGGAATTAGGAGATTAATTATGAATAATATTAGAAATATACAAATCTCATAAGGTGTGATGAGAATATTTACTGAGGGTGGTATTTATAAGGGAGGAGAGGGTTGTTTTTTTATTATTTTACCCACTAGTTTATTATTTCGGCTCAAGACTATCAATAGTGTTGATTCATATGACTAAGTATAGTAACTAGTGAATGTTAGTCATAAATAAAGGTTTATTACATCATTAATGATCTTAATATTCAATTATTTAGCTAAAAATGTTAAATTCCATAAATTACCAAATTTCACTATTCACCAAAAAATCAACTCTTTTAGAAAAATCCCAAAAAAATCACCATAACAATTTTATTAAGTGTAAATTTCAAAAATGAACTCCATGTTATAAAAAAATCTAAATATGATAAATTATTTTTTTATTAAAATCATAACTTATTCCAAAAATAATAATTTTAATATTATAACGAATTTCATAACACTTTCAAACATTAAATAATGAATCGTAAAATTATCTTATATTAATAATAAAAAAATATTAATTTATGAATCTATTATATAAAAATAAAGTTTAATTTAAATAGTTATATTAATTATAAAATTAAAAGTATGCAATAATGTGTCACAAAAATACCAACAGTTAATTTATCATTTTAAAAACATTTATTTACTTATTCTATGATACCTAAATTTTATTTATACTTTCATAGCTGATGTAACAATTCTAGTGGTCAGATTAATATTAATAATGGTTACATTACTATTTCAGTGGTCATATTGCTATTGTTGTTTCAGAATGGATATGATTAAGGTAAATATATAAGAGGGGGTTAATTGTGTTTTGAAAAACATTGAGACATTCAAAACATATATCTTGTTATATAGTGAACCTTTCTTTATCTCTTAAAGATGAGTGAGAATTTGAAATAAATAAGGAAAATAATTTAGTAATGTGTAGTGGTTTAGTGCACGAATATCCCCTAGTCCACTCCACCAATGCTCTACTCCATGAGCTTGGTGATTTTAAATAATAGGTCTACATATCCAGACAACTATTAATAACTGAGTGTAGGGAGTTGACATCATAAAAGGACGTTATAGGGACTTTTGGTTCTTTTATAGGGAATTTAGTATCTGAATTTTAGTATAAGAAGATAATAATTCACCAAAACCACAACTAAGTTAAATCATCCAAAACTCCAATAAATCAGTAGAAAATTATTTGATTGAGAACATGGGTTTTAATTCATGATTTCAGCAAAAACTGATAGATGTATTTAGTTCTTCAATAATGCACATCAGAAAATAGATCTTCAACAATGCATAGGATTTCGTTAAACAGTGATATAGAAAACACCAGATAGATGTGTAAACATGTATGTCTCCAAAGTGTATATCTCACAAATGCTTCATCGATCTTGCAGAAGAATATATAACAATATGATGCAACAGTAGAAACAATATTATGTCAATAAAATAGATCAAAACATGTATGAATCCAAAGTTCTGATCTGAAGGCAACGAGACCCTTTTTGTTCAAACACATATCTGCATTTTCTATGTATTTATGTGATGTTTATCTCATCTATTTTTCTCATAATGTTTCTCTCTATATTTATATTGTAGGTTGAATATCTCTACGTCAAACCAGATCCATAAATACCCCACAATAATTCGTGAATATTTTAATTCAAAATCATTCAATAGAGTCGTAGCTTCCCTTATAAATCAGAAAAATTTACCCCATTGAATACAATCCTTCAATTGAACATAACACATCTTTTAAATACTATTTACTTCTATAGAGACCATTGTAGAAATCATGGAAAATATTTTTAATTTTAAACACTTTCATTGAATAGTCAAATGTAGGGTTTATTTATGTAATGAAAAAATAAAAATGTAGGGTTGAAAATGTATGGTTGTTCACAAATGTAGTGTTTAAAATGTACGGTTGTTCACAAAAATAGGGTTGATAAACAATAATTTCCTTTTCTCAAATGTAGGGTTTCTTTCGGTCATAGGGTATATGATTTATATTAATTCTTCCAAACATAGGGTTATCAAACCGTATGTTATTATTACCATTGTAGGGTATGAGAATTGTTTCCAAAATACTTTCAAAAACATGTACAAAATAATTTAACAAATATTTCTATGGATCAATGATTTGAATATATATCTATAATAAATATAATAAGGAATATTATCTTCCAAAAATTAACATAAAATCAACTCCATTAGTACATAAATGTGGGTGTTTGTGAGCATCACAACCAAAAAAAATTAACCAAATTGATGAATCAACATATCCTCAACAATATTCCCCATTTTGATGATCAAAAAACCATAATTAAAATTGTAAGATAAAGAAATAAAACAATTTTTAGAAGAATAAATTTTCCTGATGATAAAAAAACATTTTGCCCCCTTTAATATTTCTCTATCATTTATCATAAGATTATATATAAAATTTATTATCATATTTACCCTATGATAAACATATCAATTTATCCATATATCAGTTTATCCTCATTTTTGGGACATCAAAAATAAAAGAGTAAATTTTAGTAATAAAAACTACCCCTATATTCATGCTTCCAAAAAAAGATGTAATCAAGGAGCATATAAACTATTTTTCAATGAAGGAAATGGGTCTAAAATGAACATATTAAACAAACATATATATATATTGAATATATATAAAAAATAACACTTTCTAATAACTTCCCCTAGGTCATAGAATATAGTATTTTCAAGGAATTAAAATAGTAAAATGATATCTAATTTTTTCACATATCATATCTGAAAAAAATTATTTATTACTTAGACTAACTTACAACATGAAATAATATAATTAAATATTAGGTTAATGCTTACATATGATAACCAATAAAATTATAAAACATTAAAATAAAATTATGAAACAACTGATAGCATATATTTCTAAAAAATATTAAAATATAGTATATGTAGCATTAAATTTAAATAATCTACTAAAAAGAAAGTTGAGGTGTTATAAAGGATTAAATGGTTCATATGAATGTTCCAAAATTCAAGCTTTTTCACTTGAAATATCTAAAACGCTTGAAGGTTCTTATTTTATTCTTTTAAGTCCTATTGTTCCTTGTTATAAAAAAATAATATGAACACTCTTCATCCAATAACACTTTCATCTTATCAAGATCTAACTTAGTAACAGATTCTCTTATTAGTAAATCCATCTGAAATAGCATTTCTACTCTAAATTCTTTGAATCCTTTGTTCGAAATCGAACATTATTTCAGATGTAGATATTACCTTCTTAGTTCTTCATATGACTTTCTATATGTGCTCATATCATCATGTAACTTCACTTTTTCTTCATTCAAGGTGATGAATTTGAACATAATATTTTTATAAGATATTTGAGATGAAGACATTTCCAGTTCTTCATAACCATGATCTTCTTTATTTCTTTCAGAAGATTTTCCAAATGAATATTTAACATATGAAATTTACTATTCTTTTAACAAATAAGAAGGGTTACCTTCTATTATTTTTTGAGAAAGTATTTATTCTGAAATTGAAGTTCTTGATCACTTCATCTTGTTGTGAATTTTTTTTCATAAGTCTTAGAAAAATGTTTTTCAAAGAATATAGAAATAAAAAGGTTGTAAGAAGATGATTCCATAGTTTTTAAAGATAAAACAAACATTTTATTCTAAAACATTGCAGATGATGTTTAATATTATTGATTTGAAAAATATATAATAATCATTACAGATTTTATTTTTTGATAATAGATTTTTATAAAATAAGGCTTAAAAACATTACATAAACAAATAAATAATACTTTTGACAAATAAAGTACTTTTTGAAATTAATTGAATATTTTAACAACTTGAAATAATGATTAATAAAAATTCTCTCTCCCTATATAAAACAGTTGATGTAATGAAGACATATAATTGAAATAGTAATAAAACATTTGTTGATTATAGATTCCATCTCGGACAATTATTATTTTGATAATGAACTACTTTAGATTAAATAACTCCTTTTTTAAGATATATATTTCCATATACTAAACATATCACCACTTCATGATTTAATGATTTATCCTAGTGGAGTATTCCTACAGAACCAAAAATACAAGTTCCTTTTGGTACCTAGGTGATTTTGGGTCCAACAGTTTTTTCAATTTAATTTTTAATTAACAAAACTTGTTTATTTTCAGTAGTGGTTTTATGATTCACATTAAATTACTATTTTAAAAAAATAAACATTTTTAAAAGCATAAATTTTTCGAATTTATATAGCAAAAATCATTTTTATAGTGTTCATTAGTACCTGTAGTGTCCTGCCCTGAGTGCCAGAGAACGGTTCCCCAAGGTAATAGGCCACAAAACCTCAAGTGTTCCATCTCGAATGCCAAAGGCTACCAACTAGCAGCAATGGACTTGGGTAAGTTAGTGGGGATACTATGTACTCACAAATCATATTAGATCATAGAAGTATATATATAATAAATAGAATAATCAATACAACATCTTGATAGTAGTAGAAACCAAAAACATAAACATGCTAGATAATGAAATAAAGTGCGGAAGCTGAATAAATAAAAAAAGGAACTGAAGATGGTATTATCTCATGTGTTATAGAAAAATGGGTAAGGAGGGGGAATGAGATACAAACATTTAAAAAAATATATCAAAACATTAAAAATCCAAAAACTGATACATCTAGTATCTCAAGTATAGGATCGGTCCAATTCCCCCTAATCCATCCTAGAAAAGTAAATCAATCAATCTTTGGATGGTGGCTACTTCCCTTTATTAGTACCTATGATCATAAAGTATACCTGGGTAAAAAAGGTACCCAGGAAGGGTGTGAGACATAATCCTAGTAGTTGAAACCCATAGCATTTAGGCCAATCCATTTCATACCATATAAATATAAAAATTGTTACATAATAGTTTAAATGTAAGATGGAATTTAAATAACTAAAAATTGGATTGGGTTCCATTTGGAAACCCACCAAACTACCTACTTCAGCCTAACATGGTGTTTCTAAAATAAAATAACCTACAAGGGTAAGTTGAGATGTATAATATTATTGATGATGGAACACTCCCAAGCCTGTTCTTGGTCTTGGAGGACATGTCCCTATAATTCTAATTCCAAGGATCATTTCCCATTTTCAAAAAAATCATTTTCCATTTTAATTTCATTATAAAACCACTTTATAGAAAACAGTGAGACACCCCGATCCCATCCTTGGAAATATGAGAATAAATTTCAAGTATCACTTAAGGTTCTCATCACATAACCAATGATAAGTAGCTCGTACATAATTACCAAAGGATGAAGTCCCGCGTCTCATTCTAAGAATGGTGAAAAGTCAAATACTAGCCTCCAAGTGCAAACCTAGAATCTCACATAGGGGCCCTAGTCTATCTCTAGGAATAGTTCATCCAACCTTTCTATAGAGCCCATACAAGGGGTCTCCCCTAGGGAACCCACATAACTCGTTTGGAGGTAAACATAAATAATGCTCGGTGAATCCATCCCAATCATGGTTGATGTCATACCTGATGTGTCTTATAATCGTTAAAAATTATAATGGAGTACACAAGAGTCCACCCAAGGGGTAATTAAGTCAGAAACCCTTGATTCACCCTCATCTCTAACATGAATCAATCAAGAAATCATCATATAAATATAACATGTGTAATTGGAAGTACATTCCATTCAATTCAAGCAACTTGATTACATTAGTCATGTTGATCAAGGAATTTTATTGAGTTCATCCCCTTAATCTATAAGGAACAAGGTACATAGACTAAACCATTAGACAATTCATTTATGACATGGTTTGATAAGGTGGGCATGACATTAAATCATGCAAAACAATTGATATGTCTAGTGAAAATGGGGCCTAATCCATGGATCAACACTAAATGCACCTCAATAGGGGTGTTAAATCATTTTAGAACAAGGTAAATAAGGGCCTCTAAGGTATATCTCAACCAAAGGGATTGAATAATCTAAGTAAATCCACCTCGGAGGTGATTCACAGTCAAATAGGATCATTGTACATGTGCTAAACAACTCGTAATGATTTAATTAACATTTTGGAGGCATCATCAGAACGGTCTGTTGAGAGACACGGTGGAATAGTTTACGAAACGAAACAAAACAATTTTAAAAGTCTATGACCACCTACATTAGACTCATAGATCTTCCCTTATCTATTATCAACATTTTATTTGAGCAAGGTTGGATGAAATCTACAAAACCATCAAATGCCCTGAAAATGGGGGAAATGAAATTTCACCTAAATAGTGGAATGGATGGGATGAATGGCTTGAAATAGATTTGAGAGTGTTATATATTATACCAATATAGATCCAATTCTATTTATGGAAAGTGAATTAGGTGTCGGATGAAGGAGTTTCTTAAAAACCTATGAAAAGGGTAGGAATGAGCTTCATTTGTGGATAAGGGAGGAACTACTAGAGAATAGAGGAGGAGGAAGTAAGAACTTTATTTAATTCATTTAAGAGGTGAAAAAAGGTAAATTGACCCATTTTTACACTATGCATGGTTTGGTATCAATGTTTTTCTAAACTATAAACCAACCATGCACTATTCGCTCCTACTTAGGGAATATCTCATGGTTTTCCACATGGTTTGAAAAAACATTAACAAACCATACAAAATTTCCCTATAATGAATTTCAGATATCTCACACTATAGTGCTCCCTGGGTATCATGGTTCTAGATAAACTGTGTAGCCCAGTCAACTTCTGGTTTTCTGAATCCCTCTCTTCAAATGAGCCTCAGACACCCCAAAATCCTCCTCAAACCTTTTGGGCATCAATTTTTCGGCCAGTTAAAGTAATTAGAAACAAAAATGAATTGTTTGTACATTTTATAAAATCTAAAACATTATATTACAAAAACTAAAACATTTAACAATTGAAATTATTTTTTATTTAAACTAGGAACAAAATAATTCCTATATTATTTTGGTCTTTCACCATTACTTCATATTCCAAGTTTTCCTTCAAAAATTTTATTTTTACCAAGGATTGGATTTAAATGATTTTACCCTTTTATTATCATATTAGATGATTTTTTTAATGTATCAAATTCCACTAGTAATTATTTAATCTTAGGTTCATGCAGATCACAAGAAATTTTAGAAGAATTAGACATTAAACCTGCAATCGGTTTAAAAAAAACTTTATTTCTCTAACAAGACAGCATCATAGGATTTTATAATTTTTCTGTGATCATTCTTAATGGATTAATATTTATATAGTATCATAAAGAAATAAATATTTAATTCATCATAATAATGTTTTTCACAATTAGATTTTTTATATTATGAAGATTGTACCTCCTCTATATGATTCATAAAAAATGTTATTTGTTTTTTATGCTCAGTATCAAAATCTATAGAAGATTCATTATGGGGACCAGAATAATCACTCCAAGTAGCCTTTATAGTTTTCTTGCCTTTTATATTATTATCATCTTTCCTTTGAGCTTTAATTAAAGGATATTTAACCTTTATATAACATTTTTCTTTTAATTAACATCATCTATTTTCTTCAGTCCCATTCTTTTTCTTGTTTTACAGTTTTTCAAATTTGTTAACAATATTTTATAAATATTTATTTAAATCCAGGTAAATTCATGTATATTATTCATCTATAGTAGTTTTGAGATCATCTTATTAATGTTTGATATGATTTCTAGCTTCATCCTGCATCTCAACTTCATACATAATTAAAGTTCTAATAAAATATTTCTAATATAAATTTGTTACAGGTGTATATTAAATTATAGTGGCAGATATTCCATTCCACTTAGAGGATATTACTTTGAGTAATTTTAATGATTTATCTAATTGTGAAATTGCATCTCCTAAATAAGTGACATTATTGAAAATTTTTATCAATCTCCCATTCATTTGAGTGACAGTTTCATCTTCATGTATTCTCGATGTATCAAAATTTAACTTTATAGTAGTGTACCTTAATTTCATGTTTTTTTTTCAGTTCCTTAATAGGAAACAGTGATAGTCTACCACATCTCATATTTATTAGAACATTGAGAAACTCGATTAAACTCTTCAGTTCTTAAATCATAGATAATAGAATTCATTGATTTTGAATTGAGATTATATTCTTTTTCTTGATCATCATCCCATTTTTCCAAATATTATTTAGGAATACCATAAGGCTTTAAATACTTTAAATAAACTCTTATCCTACCATTTTTCAAATAAATAATCATTCGATCTTTCTAGAATCCATAATTATCACTATTAAAGTATCGATCATGGATCATCAATAGACCTTATTTAAGATCATCCATTTTGATATGTGTCTTTGTCTGAATATTTAAATCAATATTGATAGAGATCTTGATATAGAACAAGATAAAAATAAAACTTTTTATGAACAATAAATCACTTCTTCTTATGATATCACTTTAAGGTATCAAGTATAACAATAAAGTCCAACCCTTTGACAGTTTTATTCCCCATATTGTTTATCATAATGGAAAAAATATTTAAGGATTTAAAATAAGAGAATATGATAGTAGAGACCAGCCATTGATATCACTTGTTGTGTTGGAATGGCTATGAAGAATAAAAATACACTAAAGGGGGTGAATTGTGTTTTTAAAAAATTTGACAAAATGAAAACACCTCTCCGGTTATGCAATAAAAATTTCCTTCTCTCTTAAAAGCAAGTGAGTAGTGTAAATAAATAATGAAAAGAACACATGGATTTATAGTGGTTCTAGGCATAAATATCCCCTAGTCCACTCCACCAATTATCTACTCCACAATCTTGGTGATTTTCACTAATAGGTCCTCTTATCTGGAGACCTGTAAACAAGTGAGTGTGGTAATTTAACAGCTTACAAAACTTCTACATGGACTTTTGGTTTTTCTACAGGGAACAAAAAATCCACATCTTAGTGCAAGAAGCTAACAATTTACCCAAACCAAGATTGAGTTTGAGGATCCAAAACTCCAACAAATAAATAGAGATTGTTTTGATTGAGAACATAGGTTTTTATTCTCAATTATAGAAGAAGCTAACATATGTATTCAAATATTAAATAATGAATACTAGTAAATTGATCTTCAAAATTTCATATGATTTTTTCAAATGTAGTTAGAAAAAATACCAAATAGATGTGTAAAAATATATGTCTCTAAAGAGTATCTCTAAAAGACACATCATTGATCTTGCAAAAGTATATATAATAATAATTTGTTTTAGCAGTGACAATAGTGAGTCAACCAGATAGATCTAAACATGTATGTCTCCAAAGTGTATCTCTAAAGGCAATGATATACATGTTTTATTCAAACACATCACTTATTTTATATTTATATATCTGTTGTGTATCTTATTTATTTTTGGGATGAATATTGTTATGATATTTATACTGGAAGTCGAGCATCTCCACGTAAAACCAACTCTATAAATATTGCATAATAAATCTTGAACATTTGAATTTAAAATCATTCAAGAGAATTATAACTTCCATTAGAAATAGGAACAATTTACTTTGTTGAATAATAACCTTTGGATTAGTCATAAAATATATTTAAAGATATATTTAATTTCATCAAGACTCTAGCAGTAATCATGGATAATATCTTTAATTTTAAATTATATCATTGAATACTCAATTGTAGGGTTCTTTTATGAAATGACAAAATATAAACATAGGGTTGACAATGTATGGTTATTCACAAACTTAGGGTTGATATTATAAGACTATTTAAAAATTTAGGGTTGATGAACAATGCTTTCCTTTTCTCAACCATTGGATTCCTTCCAAACATAGGGTATATGATCCATACGCTTTTTCCAAAACTAGGGTCTTCAAACCATACATTATTATTACAAATGTAGGTTATGAACAGTGTTTCCAGAATACTTTCAAAAAAACATCTATAATACTTTAACAAATATTTCCCTTGGATTGATGACTTGAATAAATCACTAAAATAAATATTCTAATGAATATTATCTTTCAAAAATTCAGATAAAATAAACATCATTAGTAACATAAATGTGGGTGTTTTTTATTATGAAAACCGAAAATAAATTAACAAAATTGTTGATTCAACACATCCTCAACAATATCCCACTTTTTGACAATTATAAAACCATAACGAAATTCATAAAATTAAAAATTAAAAAAAAATTATAAGAATAAATTTCTATAACCATAAAAACACATTTCAACACCTTTAATATTTCTCCCACATTTCTCATAAATTTTCCTATAAATTTTCTAGACATATTTCCCCTATGATAAACATATAAATTTTTCCATATATAACGTTCTCCCCCTTTTTTGAAATTAAAAAGAAAAGATCAAATGCAGTAATATAAACTCCCCATATATTCATGATTCCAAAAAAATATGTAATCAAGGAGAATATAAACTATTTTTCAATGAATAAAATGGGTTCAAAACAAATATATTAACATACATAGATACCTCTTGAATATATATATAAAAAATAACACTTACTAATGACTCCCTGTAATTCATATTAAATAGTATTTTTAAGGGACTCAAAATATTAAAAAGATTTCAATTTTTCACATGTCATATTTGAAAAATATTATTTATTACTTTGGAATAATTTACTACACACCAAGAGAAAATTAAATATTAAGTACATGCTTACATATGATAACCAATAAAATTATAAAACATTAATAATAAATTAAAAAACAACTTATAGATCAAATTTCTATAAAAATATATATATTAAAAAAGATGATATATATAAAATTAAATTTAAATAATCCATAGAAAATAAAATTGAGGTTTTATGAAGGATTAGAAGGATCATCTAAACATTTAAAACTTAAAAAACTTTCTATTAAAAAATATAAAACTCTTTATTGTTCTTTTATAATTATTTGAACTTCTGTTGTTCATTGAAATAGTAAAAAAGACAAATTTTATTCAACCAAGAACACTTTCAACTTATAAAGATACAACTTAGTAATAGCTGCTCTTCTGAGTAACTCCATCCGACTTAGCATTTATACTTTAAATGATTTAAAGAATTCTTTTTAAATTAAACTTTCATTAAAATTCTGATATTCCCTTTGTAGTTCTTCATATGACATTCTATATGTAATCAAATAATATTGTAACTTCACTTTTTCTTTATTCATGGTGTTAAGATTGAATATAATCTTTTTATAATAAATTTGAGATGAAGATGATTCCATTTCTTCGTAACCATGAGCTTCCTTGTTTATTTAATTATATGTTCCAAACAAATCATTAATATATGAAAATGACTCTTCTTATAACTAATAATAAGGGATACCTTTTTTTATTTTTTATAAATACTTTCTTCTAAACATGAAGTTCTTGATCACTTCATCTAGTTTTGAATAGTTTTCATAAGTCTTTCAAGAATTGTTTTTGAAGAAGATAGAAGTAAAAAGAGTTTCTAAGAATAAAATTATAAGGTTTTTAAAGAGAAAATTATACATTTTATTCTGACACATTTAAAATGTATCAAAACATTCTTGATTTTTAAAATATATAATAATCATTACAGATTTTTCTTTTTGAAAAAAAATTATAAAATAAGGATTAAAAACATTATTTGACCAAATAAATAAGACATTAAACAACAAATGTAGTTTTATAAACATATTGTAATATTTTAACAACTTGATTCAGTGAGTAAGAAAAAATATCACTCTCCATATAAAATCATTAATGTAATAAAATCCTATATGTGAAATTGTAATAAAATAATTCCTGGATTATAGATTCCATCTCTAAGGATTTGTATTCTCATAATGAACTACTTCATATTTAATCACTCCTTTGTGAAGATGGATATTTCAATATACTAAACAGATAACCAGTTATATTTAATGATGTATTCCATCGGTGCATTCCAGTAGAACATAAAATACAATTGCATTTTTGTAATCATAAGTGTTTGGCTTCATTATTCTTAGAAATTAAATTTTTAGGAAACCAAACTTGTTTATTTATAGTAGAGATTTTACTATTCATGTTAAAAAATTATTTTGAACAATTAAAATTTTTAACACTATAAGTTTGAGGTTTTCTAAAGCATCAGTAATTTTCATAGTTTTCATTAATATCACAATAAAAATATTTAATAGTTGACATACTTTTTCTATTTAATCTATGAATAAAATAATTCCTATTTAATTTTGGTCATTCAAAATTACTTCATCTTACAAGTTTTCCTTTCTGAATTTTTTTTTTACCATGGATTTGATTTAAATAATTTTCTCCTTTTATTATCATACTATAATATTGTTTTAAAATGTCATATTTAACCAATAATTCGATAATATTAGTTTCTTGTATATCATAAAAAAAATTATAAGAATTCGACTCCAGATTTTTAATCTATTTTGAAAACCATTCTTTATTTATTAAAATAGAATCAAAATATTTTCTAATTTCTCTATGATATTTCATTAAAGATTCATATTTATCTTATATCATAAATCAATACCTATTAAATTCATCATAAAAAGGTTTTTCACAATTACAGTTTTGAGAGTAAGAAGATTTTACCTCATTTGTATGAGTCATAAGACATACCATTTGTTTTTTATACTCAGTCTCAGAATTAATAAAATATTCATCATGTGAACCAAAATAATCACTCCAAGTAGCCTTTATAATTTTCTTTCCTTTTCTATTATAATCATATTTCCCTTTTTATTTATATATAGGATGATTAATATTTGTATGACCTTTAATTTTTCATTCATAGTGTCTCTTTCGTTCAATCCCATTATTTTTATTTTATACAGTTTTTCAAAAAAATATCAAGATTTGATAAATATTTATCTCAATTTGGATGAATTTAATCATATGATTCATTCATAGTAGTTATGAGAGTATTTTATTCTTGTTTGATATGATTTTCAGCTACACACTATATCTCATCTTCATACATTAAATTTTCAATCAATTCATTTGTTATAAAAAATTCGGGGTATAGATTAATGTATAGATACAGAAATTCCATTCCACATAGTATGTGGTACTGCGAATAATTTTAACACATGTTCTCATTGTCAAACGGAATATCCCAAAGAAGAAACATTATTGAAAATTTCTATTGATCTCCCATTCATTTGAGTGATAGTTTCATCTTCATACATTATGAAAGAATCAAACTTTAGCTTTACAATAGTGTACCATAATTTTCTGATACTTTCAATTACATCTTAGGCAGCCGTATAGTTTTACACATCTCATTTAAAGTAGCAGATTGAGAAACTAGATTAAACTCGGCAGTTCATAAACAACATACAATATCATTCATTGATTTTAAATTGATATCATGTTCTTTTTCCTGATCATCGTTCCATTTTTTCAAATCTTCCTATAGAATCTCATAATGATTGAAAACCTTTAAATAAACTCTTATCTTAGAATTATTCAAATAAATAATCTTATATCCTTTTCATCATCCATAATTATCACCATTAAAGTAAGGATCATGGATTTTTAATATACCTTATTTAAGGTCATCCATTTTTATATTTTTATTTATCTAAAACATTAAATCAATATATTTAGATCTCTTGATATAGCATAGAGGAAAATTAAAACTTTTTATGAAAAATAAATCATTTATTATTCTTATATCTCTTTTAGGTATCGAGTATAACGATAAATATTAACCCTTTAATACTTTTATTAAACTTGTTGTTTATTATAATAGAAAAAAAATATTTAAGGATTTACAATTAGATAATATGCTAGTAGATCCCAACCTTTCATACCACTAATTGTGTTGGAATGGCTATGAAAAAGTTAAAGATGTAAGTGAGGGTGAATTTTGTTTTTCAAAAACTTTGGAAGATTTATAATACCTCTCTTTTTATGCCATGAACCTTTTCATTTCTCATAAATATGAGGGATAAGTAGAAATAAATAAGGAAAAGAACACAGTGATGTATAGTGGTTCTGGGCACAAAGATCCCCTAGTACACTCTACCAACACTCTATGACATGAGCTTGGTAATTTTCACTAATAGGTCCTCTTATCTATATACCTCTTAATAATGGAGTGCAAGTAATTGACACCTTAAAAGGTTTTTAAAAGGCCTTATATTTCTTTTATAGGGAATCAAAAATCTATATCTTAGTACAAGAAGCTGATACTTCACCAAAACAATGACTATGTTTGGGAAGTTGAAACTCAAATAAATAAATATAGAATGACTTGATTGAGAAAATGGATTTTTCTTCATAGTTTCAATAGAAACTAAAATATGTATTTAAATCTTCAATAATGTATAATAGTAAATAGATCTTCAACCTTGCACAGGCTTTCTTCAAACAACAATAGAGAAAACACCAGAAATATATGTAAACTTGTATGCCTCCAAAGTGTATCTCTGAAAAATGACTTTCCGATCTTACATAAGAAGGTGTTAGAATAAGATTCAGTATCCACAATAATAGTTACTCAATCAGATAGATCAAAACATTTATTTCTCTAAAGGGTATCTCTGATGTAAATGACACACTTTTTGTTTACAAACACAACTCTTCCTTTTCTATGTATATATATATATCATGTATCTTATATCTTTTTCGATGAATATTGTCTCAATATTTATATTTTATGTCAAATGTGTCTAGTTTTAACCAGATCTAGAAATATTTTATAGTAAATTGTGAATATTTGAATTCAAAATCATTCAAGAGAGTCATAACTTCCCTTATAAATAGTAACAATTTACTCTGTTCAATATAAGACTTTAAATCAGACATATAATACCTTTAAAATGATATTTACTTTCATTGAGACCATTATAGTAATCATAGGAAATATATTTAATTTTAAGCTCCACCATTTAATGGTTAAATGTTTGGTTCCTTTATGTAATGATAAAATCCAAATTTAGGGTTGAAATTTATGGTTGTTCACAAATGTATGGTTGATAATGTATGGATGTTCATAAAATTATGGTTGATAAACAATACTTTCCTTTTCTTAAACATAGGGTTCCTTCCAAACATAGGGTATATGATCTCTATGCTTTCTTCCAAAAATAGGGTTTTCAAACCATACATTTAGCTTACAAACATAGGGTATGAACAGGGTTTCCAAAATACTTTCAAAAACATGTAAAGAATACTTTAAAAAATATTTCTCGTGGATCAATGAGTTGAATATATCTCCAGAAAAAGTATTATAATGAATATTATCTTCTTGAAATTCACTTAAAATCAACTTCATTAGTAACATAAATTTGGTTCTTTATGAACATCAAAACCAAAAAGATATTAATGAAATTTTTGAATCAACACTTACTCAAAAACTATTCTAACAGTCATATTTCTAACGGTCATAAGGGTTCACTGCTTTCTATATATACCTTTTATTCTATTCAACAATCTCTTCTATTTTATACCAAATTTATATATAGTTTTATTTTTTAAATGAATATTTTATTATTAACATTATGTTTTATTTCTATAGCTTTGTTTGTGAGTGTGGTCATTCTAGTGGATAGAGTAGATCCAAATTTTCTTATTCCTATTATATTATTTTATATTTATTATCCCACTATAATATTTAGAATTATTATTGGTTTTTTTACTGACTAATTTATCGTTATTAATTAATAAGAATAATGTTTTCATTGGTTTCTCTATGTGATATATGTTCTTTATATTGCATGACATAATTATAATAAGGGAAATTTTCATTGATAAAATTATGGTTAATTACAAATTTCAAAACAAATGGTTGAGGAATTACGATAAACTTGCATCCCTAATTATTAATTTTATTAATCATATCAATTAATGGAGAGTTATTTATTGATTAAAATATGATACATAGGGGGAGATGTTGTTTCTTCACCTAATCTATCTAATTTTTTTGTTAAAGTGTGTATGGGTCATGAATTTTGTGTCATAATAACCCTAAAATGAGAATTGAAAATTTTTTAGCATTAGTTTACAAGAATGGTAGTTCATGGAAAATATAGACAACCTCGGTTTTGTCTCTCTTGTTTTGTAATTTTGGTTAACCCATATAGGCATAAAGTTGATTAATTAAAGGCTCTTTGCTAAGAAAACCACATCACATTATCCCTCTCTCAAAAGTGTTTGATATATAATCATATAAGGTAGGATAATATATTTTTGTAAAATTGAGGTGATGAGAAGAACCCCCAACTTATCCTTTCCATTTTACTTTCAATAAGGGGAATTAAAGTTTGAGCACACATATTGATTTTTATAATGTACAAATATATTGACTAAAAAATTAAAAGGGGGTATTGTTGGACCCAAGCCTTGTATTTTTTTCAATGATGTGTCAATATGTGTTTGGTAAGATAAAGATTTAGTGTTGGTTCTTGGAGAACTATTATAGATTCATTTGATGGCATTGAATTTCATTCTTGAGAAATTATCCTTGTAAAGGTTCTGACTGTTGAAGCTAGTATTAAATATCACATAAACCTGTTGATCATGCTAAGGATTACACATTTAAACAAGTAAGAAGAATAAGGACATGAAAAAATGAAAAAAAAGTATTATCTATATTTTTCATGAAGACTATGTCTTGAGATTTTGTGCTGAGTATGAGATATTTGATAACTTGTTGGTGGATTTATTTTAAAAAAAAGTTGGTCATATACATAGGCTCGCTAGGCCAGATCAATCAATGAATTGTGGGATAAAGGCTCAACCATGTTCAAGGTAGCTAGCTAAGACAACCTGTATGGAAGTAGGATAGTGGTCTAGTATAGAGCTTGTTGGGACGCATAGGCAAGCATGCATGAAAATGGGACAATGGGCCATCACAGGTGAGGTACAGCCTGCAAAGCTTGTGTTTGTGAGTATTATTGGTTTGGAACCTCGTTGGTGGCTCAAGAGTTCAATGTAATGAGATATATTATTAAGTAACGCATGAAAAATATGATCTCTGATGTGGAAGAAGGGACTCAATGTACTATTCATCATCCATTAAAAGGTTATAGACATTTTCATGTCATAAAATGAGGTTTTTATGAACCAGCTGATCAACATGAGTGATCCTATTCAACCTACCCATACTAGAGTGTTCCAGTACACCATATTAATCAATGTGGTTACTACAATCATAAAACTTGATCTCTATATATAAGGTTATTTTTGAGGCTTTGATTTTGAGGTGATGTGTCTAAGAACCTTCATTCATGAAATATTTATCTTTCATGAAAGCATTTATCTAAATAAGGTGATGTTTTAAGATACAAATGAAGTTGTAGAAGGAGGTTTGAGAATCCAATATGCATGGATTCATTCAAGATTCTCAAAATAATGAATCACAAGATATTTATTTTCCACACATAAGGAGTTATTATATAAGATAAGACACCATAAATATCAAAATATATTTGAGAAATGTTGAACAACTTAGTTGAGTTAAAATATGTATTACAAAGTATAATTTTTGAGGATTTTAATACAACTTTGACATGATATAAATACTAGAGAAAATGCGGTACAAGGTAGAGAATAAATACTAATGTCTATGGCTGAGGATAAGTTGTTGTGATATTAGAGAGGCTCTAATTTTAACAATGAAAAAATGAGCTCCATGAGACTACTATTTCAAAAATAAGGAGAGATCATGCGGCCTATTTACTGGATAACCTCTCACTCAAGAGTCTCACAATGAAACCAAGACCCCACATATATACTTTTCTATATGAATTAGTTTGATAAATTTCAAATACCTTTGGTTTTGTGAAAATATATCACATGATAAACATACACTATGGATATTGGCATAAACTATCCTTGTTATCATTAAGGTTCTATTTGGGAATACTATATATACATGCTTGGAATATGTGTGTTCATAATCCCTTGAGATGGTGAGTTGCAGGAAGAAGAAAGAGGGAAGCGTGTTGCAAGAATCATCCATCCACATTTATGAATACATAAAACATAGGTTTGTACTATAACACAAACATAATATATATTATCACAAAAAATAATAATTAAAGAAATATAATATATGATAGGGTTTCAAAAGAGAAGAGAAGAGGATTGAGTTGTTCATGTTTAATCTTGCATGAAATATTATTGAAGATATTGTGTACACCTATTTCAAACATATGATTGAGTTTGATACATCATAATTAATAAGTAAGAATTATCATGTCTTGGTTTCACCATAGAAAATGATCGTACACAGCTGGTCAAAATAATTAAGCATGACTGATATACCCAGTCAGTGCATGTTAAAGGTACTAGAAGAACACATGGGAAAGTTAAATACTACAAGCTCATGGAAGAAGATCAAGGGATCATCTTATACTGTATCGAACATGAAAAGTATAATCATAATTTCAGTAAGAGATTAAATAAGTTAAAGTCTTTCGATTGGAGGTGAAATTAGAAGGAGACTATCAGTTGGAGCTAGAGTATAAGAAGTCTCTCAGTAGGGTCTAGGAGTAGTAGAAGTCTTTCAATCGGATATGGAAGAAAGATATGTATCTTGGTTGGATCCGAGAGTAGGATAATTATTTCAGTTAGAGTCAAAAGTATATAAATTCTCTAAAATCGTGTTGAGAGTGGTGCAATAACTTGTTTGTTAGTGAAGAATTTATAATTGGGGGGAATAATTGGTTGTATCAAGGAGTAGGCTTTTTCCAAACCATGTTAATATTTTGTTCTACTCTATCCATTATACAACTACACATGCGGTGAGACTGATATATAATATTGATTTTATTGATAACCTTAACGATGTTGAGTGGTCAAATTGAAATAAAATGAATATATTAAAGGAACCCATTGATTCAAACATCCCAACTCAGTGCTCAATCTATCCTGGGGCTCAACACATAAATTAAAAATGTACTGAATAGATTCGGTATGGAATATTCCAAGAGTGGATTGTTCAAAATGTCACACTTTATACAAATCTACAAAAACATATGTCCTTAGATGCAAGAGGGGGAGATGGAGTGGGTATAGAGATAGAGAGATAGAGGATGAGTGGGATTTCTTATACCTTAGTGATATAATCTTTCATATATTGCATTATGCCTCATGTTTCCTATTTCTTGAGCATAGATTATAGATATCAAGTATACCTAATAGATTAGCAATGGAATTTTGTTCAAACTGAGTTAAAGTATCCAATATGTTCAAAGGAAATATTCCTATTATATGAAGGATATAAGGAGCTAGTAATCAGCAGATATATAGATTCTAGTTTCCATACAGACTATAATGATTTGAAATCACAGTTATGATATGTATTCTTCCTTAATGAAGCAGTAGTGAGATAGAATAGCTCAAAGAATCTATTATTCAATGATTCTACTATAGAGTCAGAGTATATTATGGAATATAATATATCTAAAGAATCATTTTTGATATATAAATTCATTTAGGTTCTTGAAGTGATGCTAATAAATAAATATTTCATTAAACTATATTTTGATAATACTGAAATGATGGTCATGCACAAGGATCCAAGTTCAGATCAATGGTTGAAGCACATTCTTCTGAAGTATCATCTCCTGGGGGTTTTTTCTAAGAGAGGTGAACTCATAGTAATAAGGAATTATAAAAAATATAATGTGGTAGAACCATTTACTAAATATTTATCTTTTTAAAATAAATAAAATCAAGTGAGTGTTAGTAGAGTAAACAAAATAGTAGTTGTCTCTCATGTAAGTGAGAGTCTGTTAGATTAGGTTCCTTAAAACCAAATTATTTTTTACTTGTGATTGTGATAGGAATATTAATAAATATCTTATTACATGTTGAGTGTTATTCAATATATCATTAATGTA
This sequence comes from Viscum album, assembly GCA_963277665.1. Classification (NCBI taxonomy): domain Eukaryota; kingdom Viridiplantae; phylum Streptophyta; class Magnoliopsida; order Santalales; family Viscaceae; genus Viscum; species Viscum album. Next base: position 799,520,941 of record OY728139.1, read on the forward strand.
ATAACGTACTTATAGTATATCTCACATAGAAATGTTATATAAGATCCCCACTATGATAAGAACTTGTAAATTACATGGAATTATTCTAAAACATATATATCATATGGACTATTTGATATCTTTAGATATTACATAGATGATGTATAGAATATTAGGTGTTGGATTATCGTAAATGGATGAGGCTTCATATCATGAAATTTCAAACTTGGTGATCTTCAAGATCGGATATTATAAATATAAAACCACTAATAGGAATTCCACATTTTATATGTGTCATTAGACATTCCTATGAGTGTTCATGTGTATTGGTCCTTATACTTGAGATTATTATTACTGAATATCATGAATTACATACTATGATTTATTGTCTAAAACAATGATGACATATTCTCATGGTGAAGTAGGGTATGTTTGGTGCATCATAAGTGATGTTAATTTGATAGATAAGTCGAGAAAGGGTTTTTCTCTTCCTAAATTGGATGATAATATCTCAACATCTTTAATTGAAATAGAAATATTTGATTAATTATATGCCCATTATAGTTTAACGATGGGTTTGTTTTTTGAGTTCAAAGAAAGATATATCAATAATATAGGTTGATGACACAAGTATGCATCCTACTTGATGAGATATCGAGATAACAAGATTATATTACACAGTGATCATCTATATGAGGCGGTTGTCATTACGACTTTAATGGATTTCTTAATGGGTTACTTGATGTGTTTCTGGACTCTATTATAGGACTTTAGGCAAAACAACCAAATTCCACTACAAAATAGTCCTAAAGGGTAAAAATATAAGATTATCCATAATCTTAGTGAAATTATATTTGAATTTAATAAAAAAATAAATATTATTCTAAAGAATGAGGAATAATTTTTATTTGGGTTATGTCGATCACATAAATTCAATCAACATTTATTCCAGTTGGAATATTTGTGAGTTGAATATTAAATAAATATTTATTCATTAGTTAGTGAATATATTATTTACTTATTTATTAAAATGATAATATTATGATATTTATTTATATGAATAAATATTTATTATTCAAGGTTCAGTAAATTTAGAGGATGTTTAAGAGACCAATTAAAGGGCCCGAATAGAAATGAAATATTTTATTTAATATGATTTAAAAAAATATTAATTTATTTATAGGAAACATTATTATTATTATTATTATTATTATTATTTGAATTGTGGAATACGTGGAACAGATATATTAGTTAAGGGTCTATGTGAAATAACTTATTCTATAAACATAAATATATAAACACACTTATACCATTTCAAGGGAAATATATTTACTTTTCAAAAAAATATTCTTTGAGGGATTCCCTCAAGACTAAAGTGGTTTATATCAAGAATTATCTCAAAAATTAGAGATTATAATCCTACAACTTCCTCATAAGACTGATAAAGTAAGGAATAATCCCTCTCAAGACTTATGGGATACTTGTTGTGATTGATGTAGAACAACACATAATAATTGATACCTCCATAATAACACCCATAGTTCCATCAATGAGGTTCAAAGGTTTTTGGATCACATGTGGATATCATTATAGGATTTATGATTTCAATTATTCCCTAAAACAAAATTACAAAAAGAAATTCAACCAAATTTATCAAGGAATAAATAATTGTCTTGTGAGGTAATTCTTATTTATAAATTAATAATAAATTATATGTGATAAGATCCTCTCTTTAAATAATTTGAAGTTTCTATCGTCTAGTTCTGAGGATTTATCTAAAGAAACCAATGAAAACCATTATTGGGAATGATCCCAAAGACATTCATTGTGTCCCAGAAAATTCATGTATAAAAGCATGAATATTGTAGATGTTATTTTTTCTTAGAATGGGATGTTCTCAGGATATTTCATTTGGATATTTATTTATTTTTCCTTTGTTTCTGTTGATGTTTTTCTTATTTATTAGAGGTTATAGTCTCTCCATTATAACCCCCCATTAGACCATCGGTGCTAGTCAGTAATCTCTCTCATATGGGGCAGCACAACTAAGGTCAATGAGTCTTTGACTCGGTTTTTATTCAGATGATCTAGGTCGGGGATTCTATAACATTTTTGTTATAGGTTAATTTAGGCTAAGTCCCCCCATGAGAATTATTATTTTTTGGTGTTCGTCTTGATCCCTATAATATTGGAGAGAGGCTTGGGGTGGCACATTAAACTTATTTTTGGCCCAAGTGGGGTTCTAGTTGGTTAAGTCGTGTCACTTGTATAACATGTCAAGGACCTCATATAACTTATGCCACTATTTATTTTTTTATATTAAGTGCTACCCTATATCTAGACTAATAAAAGAAGAAGTTTTATCAGTTCTAGATAAAATTGCTGATAAAAGGGGACTTTATCAGTGCTAAAAAATGCTGATAAATACTAGCATTTGCCATCGATTTTTATAACAATGATAAAGGCCCATTTATCAACGCTTTTCTTAACATTTATCAGTTATTTTTTTAGCTCTAATAAAAGGTGACCCTCATAATGTTTTTTTATAAATTATTAAAAATCACATTTTCAAATATAAATATATTTATATTGAAATATACAAAATATATTTTCATAAATATGATTTATATAATACTATATATGTATTTATAAAAAATATATAATATAATTAGTGAAAATGATTCAAAAATCATTAAAAATGAATATTAATTAATTATTTTCAAATTAGTATGGTGTAATAGATATTTCATAAAAAATTGGTGATAACAAAATTAATAAATTAATTAATATCTTATGAAAAGTATAAAATATAAATTGAACTTTAAACAGTCATAAATTTTGATCTGGTTATTTTTTTAGGATCCATGATATATCAAATCAAATACTACAAAGATATATACACTATGTTAATCTATAGGGGGCATGTTCATTGTGTTTTTAGTTAAAAAAGGCTCGAAAGGCCTCAAAAACTGGTTTTTTAGTTGGGATGCCCTAATTTTTCAATATTCAATGGAATTTGAACTTCTTTTAAGAGGGTATTCTAATATTTTTTTTAGTGGAGTGTAATTAATTCCTAGGGATAACACTCATATGGATATTATAGTGTTCAAATTTTACCATTTTTTATATTTTAGTGTTATTTATAATTAAATATATGAATATATATATATATTTGTATATTTGTATATATTTATATATAAAAATTTAATTATAAAAATAAATATTCAAACATATTTACATATAAAATATATTTTTAGATATATAAACCATATGGAAATAAATATTTATTATCCATTTTATGTTAAATAAAAATCTAACCATTTTATTTACTTTATAAAAACTTAATATAAATATATGTATATATTCAAATAAAAATGTATATATAATATTTATATATAAATTAGTGTGTGTATTAATGAACATATACATATATATATATATATTATAATAATATATGTAAATATATATATATTAAAATAATAATATATTAAATATATATATATACATATGTATAAATATATTCTAGTCTAGTAATAAGTGCTTTTTTGTATATATATATGTATGTAACTTATATACATTGTAAAAAATATATATTAAAATATATATGCATTCATATGTATAGACACACACATAATTATATATATATATAAATAAACACACATAAAAACAAAAGCTTATTTATATATATTTATATATAAATTAATGGGGGAGTGTGAGTGAGGGAGGGAGGGAGGGAGTCACACTCATTCTCACACACACACAAATGAAAATCTATATATATACACACACACATAAATAAATGTGTTTACAACAAATATTCATTTTATAAATACATTATACAAAATTTAAATGTAAGTGTGCAATTATGCATAAATATATAAATATATAAATATATGTTATAAAAGTATTTAAAAATAATTATATAATTATATATAAATATATATATATTAAAGATAAATGTAAATATATATATAAATAAATATATATATCATAAAATATTTTTAAAAACAAATGAATAAGTGGTAAGGGCATTCACCATGTACACGCAGGACCCGGGTTCAAGTATTCATGTGTATAGGTGGTTGAGAGAGTATAACCAGTGATGAGGGGGGTTCAAGCACTAGGGGAAGCACTGTTAAAGAGGGGTATAGGGGTTGGGGGAGCACATATAAAATGGGGATAGAGGTTTATTAAGTGGTGTTGGGTACTTATAAAGGATCAATGGCTTGCATCAGCGATATGAAATTTAAAAAAATGTGTTTTATGACTGCTAAAAAAATGGTGTTGATAAAATTGTCCCTTGTCAATGCCAGGAATAGCAGTGATAATGGTCCCTCTTTATGAGAACGTTTTTAGCACTGATAAAAGTGACCATTTTTTAAGGAAACTTAGAACCTTAGTGCATTTCTATCTCTAATAAATGAGAATGTTATCACTGATAAAGGGGGGGATTTTTATTAGTGTTATTATCTTGAAATTAAGTTAAAATCCACCCCCCCCCCCCCCCCCGCCCATGCCATTTTGAGTGGACAAGTGTCAAAAGTCATAAATCCCATATTAACATAGTTTGTATATAAAAATCTAAATATTTGTGTTTTATGTTTTATAGGAGTATTGTATTATAAATTAATATTTTCATTGATAATTCAACATATATTTCTAGAAAATAACTTGATATAAATTAGAGATAGATCAATGGATAGAAAAATAGACAGAAGAAATGAGGAACAACCTTTATTCATAACCCATAAATTTATTCTATGACATAAATTCTCTATGTGAAACTCTTATAAAAAATGTTTTACACCTCTCCATCTCTCCTAAATCCTTCTTAATTCAATTATCCCTCATAAATATCTTGCCAAACCTTCATTAAATGCTCTATTACCTACCAAATAATATATATAGTGTCAACATCTCTATAAATCATCTAATTGACCGTAATAAATTCAAAAACTGCCTCCACCATTTCAAAATAATTTAATTAATGCTGATGTCATATGCCAACAAAATATCCTCTACTTAAATAATAAAATAATAAAATATATAATTCTACATACCATGGTAGAAATATTTAAACAAATGAACTCAAAAAAAATTTCATATTCATTAAATGAAATTCAAAAAAAACACTTGTTGAAACTTTAACCATATAAAATTAAAAAAATGGTGTTTTTATATATGTTTTTTGAAAAAACAAATATTAAAATAAACATTGGTAAAAAAATTATAAAAAAATATAGTCAACAATGGCGTGAAGAGCCCTCATACCTTTGGCCTTTTTTCCCTTGGGATAAAGTCATTTGGTTCATTAACACCACTACCAAAAAATTTGGTAAAAGGCGTTAAGGGTCATAAAACCATTTCCCAAACATAAAAAAATTAATAAATTACATATGTGTGTGTGTTTATGGTTTAGGGTTCTCAATGTTTTTTAGGGTATTTTCATGGTGTTGAGGGTGTTTGATGGATGTTTTTGGGTTTAAATGTATTTCAAGTGTTTTACATGGGTTTTTAAGGGTTTTAGAAGGTTTTGCATGGTTTTTAGGGTTTTTTAAGTGTCTAAACGGTTATTCAAAAGTTTTTAGGGTTTTCAATGGGTTCTTGAGTGTAACACCCGAGACTTTTATGTTATATAAATCATTAAAGGAATCTTTTTCTACACAACACTTGCTTGGCTTGCTTTACACGCAATCGCGACCTTCCTCGATAGCTTGCGTCGTACGCAATACCGAGTTTCACTAAACAACAATATGCTATTAAAACTAGCCGTTATGAATAGTAATAACCACTTTTTGAAAATTTATAAATTTTATTTTTCAAAATGGACTTCATTTTTGGACTCAGAATATCGAAATTAGCCTAGGGTGAAATTTTGGTATTTTTCTGAAAACTTTCAATTTTTGATGAATAGTGAAACCACTAAGTGGTAGGTTAAAAACTGAATTTTACATAAAACTTAATTTTACCGCTTCTGTGAATGGAATTTCAAAAATCCGACAGACACGGTTGATGTCAGTAAGTAAAATGTGGTTCAATGAGATAAAAATAATTTTTTGGTGAATAGTAACTTTTTACTATTTTTACCGCGGTTAAGAGTAAATAGGGTAACTAAGGGTAAATATGATATTAATATTACCCTAACACATGTCCTAATTCTATTGGACAAGTGTAATTCGACCAAAAACAAACTTAGGAATAAAATATGACCATTTAGGCCCACTTGGATTAGATTAGGACATTTATTATTAATTTATTTAAAGAAGGGTTAAAATAGTTAAAATCAAAGTTTAATAAGTAAATCATTTTTAATATGGGGTTATACATAAGATAAATTAGATTGTAAATATTAATTAGAAAGCTAAAAAGATTTCCTACATGATGGTATTTTATTTGTAATTTTTAGACATCAAATAATTTAATTTATTTATGACACAAAGATGATGCAGTAATTATCTTATTAATGAAATATTGACAAAATTGATAATATAAATACCAAAATAAATGTAATTTGAGACTTTTTATGAATTCCACTAATTTTATAGGTTACTATGATATATTATTGTTGATTTAATCAATTTGGTTAGAACATATAATTCTGTTATGACTTTCACAAAAATCATATATCAAATAGTGTCAAAATTGACACAAAATAGTTTTAAAATCAAATATTATATTATTAATTGTTATTTTATTCCTAAAAATATAAGGTTCGGCCAAATGACTTAGATAAGGATATATATATTAATAATAAACAATTTGGGGTTCGTTTGGCATGTTATAGTAAGTGTATTAACCATATAGTGAAAGAAAACAAAAAGACACGGTAAAAGTTAAATTAATTAACTTAGAGTTAAATCTAATTGATAAGGTTAAAATAATACCCTAAACTTGTCTAAATCCTATTGGTTGATAGGATTTAGACCCATCCCCACTTTAGCTTCGAAATAAGACCCTTTGGAACCATTATAAACCGATTTTGACTTTAATATAAAATAATATTTTGAGATATTCCTAAGGTGCCCCTCTCCTCCCTTATAAAAGGGCACCTCCTCCCCCTCCTCCTCACACCAATTTGAGCACTCAAGCTCGGCCAACCCCTGACATTTTCTCCTCTCCACTTCCCTAGAATAATCCTAGAGGTCCTGGTCTTCTCCAAAGACCAATCTTAGTTCCTTAAGTGGAGGATTCAAAGAGGCGTTCCAAAGAAGAGGTAATATCCATTACCGATCTTTTCAATTTCTTTCTTCTTCAACTTCTTCTTATTTATTTGTTTCATGATAAAGTAATAACATCAGTATTACTTACATACTGATATGTTATTATAAATATGAAACAACCCTAATTCACCTTCTATCCATCCTACGGAAAAATGAAATCACCGCGCGTGCGTACGTACGGAATACCGTCTCCACGCCGTGGTGTAATCTATTTTCCACCATCACCTTACAAGGATGGGTATAATGGTGTAATGAGTAACTATATATGATTATTATTAAGTAATATTGATACTGAAATAATATATATATATACTCCAATACAATTCCACGATCATAGGAACGATATCATCACTCGTGCGTACGTACGGAATACCGTCTCCACGATGTGATGCGACTCGTTCTACATGATCTTCATTTCATAATGATTATATAAATGAATTGAATATGGTATATACTACACTAATACCATTCTGGAAATGAATTATCTATAACCTAAAGATAAGAATAAGAATTTATTCGACAAAACACGCATAAGAACAAAAAGTTATAAAGACCCGAGTAACAAGTAACAATGAAATATTACTAACAAGAAGATAATAATATGACCATATATGATCTCATATCAATATTTATGATTCTGGAATAAGTCAATAACATTATTTAAACCATTATACAGGAGCTTCGGACATGAACAAAGCAAATCGGACCTAAGTTAAGGGAAATATCACAATCTCATTTTTATCCGAGATTGTTTATTCGTAAGTATTTACTGGGGTGTATTTTATCATCCACATCCATGTTTACTCAATATGTAATATTATTTCCATCCACCTAAAATTTTTTAAATCCATTTTTACCCTTCGGTGAGTTTTTAGTAATAAGTATGAAAGGAATCTTTTGTCGTTTTTCGTACGAGGTACTTTTTGACTTTTCCGACAAAAGTATGAAGAATGTTTTTTTTAACTTATACGGCACGAACGGATTTATACTGTTTTATAAAGCCTTATTTTCATGAAGCTTCCTCTAAAAGATTTCATGACTATTTTCAAATAAATATCTTTCTTTTAAAATTGCATGATGTTTTGTGAAAAGAAATTGATTTTGAAGAAGAAAGGATATTTTCCTCAAGAATTCAATTCAAGTGTTTTATCAAAATTATTTTCCATCTAAGATAATAAATGTTCTGTTTCTATCCATATTTTTACATTGATTTGACTATGTTGTGATGGAATTATGTTTATGAATTCCTTTATCTTATATGAATTGATTTATGATGTCATGATGTTTCAAGAATCCCATTTTTGTTACATGTGTTATGCGATGATGTATGTTTTATGATTATGTGGCACACATAAGAAAGGATTCATTATAAGATGGGTGGGACCTATATCTCCCTCCAATGCATTGGGTAATGATTTTATATCTCATGAGATAGACATGGCTGGAACGGAAGGTTATTTCGGTTCAGTGATACAGGACTGAAACGAGGAGTGAACTCGGTTCAGAAATGGACTTTGTCCACTAAGATAGTCTTGGCAATGAGTCATGACTAACAAGAAATGATTTTCCATGATTATGTGTGCATGCCACAAAGTTTCAAGTTTTATGTTATGATTATGGGGATCTCATTTTCACTTCTATGATTTATTCCATGTTAAGATATTATGATCTCTTTTGCAGGTTTTGATTTTCATAAAGATATGATATGATTTTTATTTTCTTTATTTTCCCTTGCTGAGCATTTGAGCTCACCCTTTTATGTTTTCTTTTCCCCAGGTCAGGAAGATGGATATTAAGTAGAATATGCTAAAAGGGACCCTAGATATGATGAAATAAATGGGAGACACTGTAGAAGATTTATGAACCAGTTGTTTATGTTTCCCAGTTTCTAAAGACACTATACCTATACGGTCCTTTGTGGTTTTGTCATATGTTGTAATAAGTGTGCTTCAATTTTGAAGTATTAACAATGTATGTAAAGTGTGGGTCGTTATAGTTGGTATCAGAGGAAAGGTATAGTCAACCTTTGGAAACTAGGATGTGAAAGCCTTAGTAATAACCCTAAGGATAAGTCTAAGCATAGAACACAATCTTAGAAATGGCCATGAATAACCTAGGATAAGACCATAAGCATGAAAATTTTTTTTTCTTGAATTATGTGGTTTCCTATTATAATTAGTGTTGCTCACACTATTCTTCTTGGTTTTAGTTAATGGCTGGAACCCGAAGGAACTGTGTTAATGCGGAATGCGATGGGCAATCCAATGATTGTCCCCCTGAGCAACCAAACGATATGGGAGCTGGAATGCAAAATCTTGTAGCCAGGCTCACACAACTTTCTCAAGCTATGAATCATGCAGGATTTCCAAACGAACAAAGGAGGGAGCAACATTCTGTTGAATCCTTCATGAGGCAGCGTCCACCATCTTTCAGCGGGTCTACTGATCCATTAGTTGCTGAACAATGGATTAGTACTACTGAAAAGATATTTTCAGTTCTTCAATGTTCTGAGCATGATAAAGTCATCCTAGCAGTGTATCGTTTGGAAGGAGATGCGGATCAATGGTGGAATCTTGTTAAGAATACGAGGCAAAGGGATGAAATTGAGTCTATGGAATGGGACGAGTTCAAGAACTTATTTTTCAATAATTACTTCCCTCGTATTCTCCGAACAAAGATGGAGAAAGAGTTCCTTGAACTGAAGCAAAGGGATGATGAATCTGTTGGTACCTATGAAGCAAATTTTACCAGACTTGCAAGGTATGCTTCTGGTATTATTATCCAACCTGAGAGTAAGATCGATCGATTCTTTAGTGGCTTAAAACCAAGTCTTCGAAGGGCGTTAGCCATAAGGGACTTCAATAGCTACGAGGAAATCGTTCGATGTGCTCTCAAAGTCGAGATGGAGATTGGAGTAACCCATCAGTCACATGTGTTTGATAAGAAGAGGAAGATGGAATTCAAAGAAAAATCTAAAGAGCACACGGAAAAGAAGATGAGCTTTTCCTTATGCTCAAAGTGTGGAAAGAAACATGGAGGGAGTTGTCTTAAAGGGACAAGTAAATGTTTTAAATGTGGAAAAGAAGGTCATCGGGCATTTGAATGCCGTGATAATGGGAAGAAGATGTCTAATGACGCAAACAAAGGAAGGGATACACAGAATGAACCTACTACACTTCAATGTTTCAAGTGCAAGGAGATGGGGCATTATGCCAATCAATGCCCAAATCCAAGGGTTGATGATGATGGTCGACGTCAACAAACTCTTAAGGCTAAAGACAAAGGAAAGTCACATGCAATTTCTATCAGCGATGTGGAGTACGATAACGATGTGGTGAAAGGTACACTTACCATCCACTCTAAAGTAGAAAATGTTTTATTTGATTCTGGATCCACCCACTCTTTTATTTCTGAAAAATTTTCTAAGGGTATCACCGTATTACCTCAACAATTAGATGTTGAGTTAGCTGTGACAACACCTAATGGCACATCAATCGCATCAAAAGTTTATAATTCTTCTCCGATCGAAGTTTGTGGGAAAGTGCTTCCTGCAAATCTTGTGATCCTTCCTTTAGTGGAATTTGATGTGATTCTTGGCATGGATTGGCTTTCTCTACATGGAGCTCATATCAATTTTTAAAGAAGGGAAGTCACATTTCATATTCCAGATCAATCTACGATCGTATACCAATGCAAGGATGAACATAACCTTCCAGTGGAAATTTCTTCCATCTTATGGGTATTGATTCCACTAAATGAAGGTTATTTATCTCAAATGGTTGGTGAGAAACTCACGATTAGGAATATGCCCATTGTACGGAAGTTTGATGATGTCTTTCCGGAGGAATTTCCGGGTCTTCCACAAAATCGTGAAGTTGAGTTTTCAATATAACTCGTACCGGGTGCTTTGCCTATTTCAAAGACACCTTATAGAATGGCCCCAATTGAGTTGCAGGAATTGAAGAAGCAACTCCAAGAGAATCTTGATAAGGGATTCATACGCCCTAGTGCGTCACCTTGGGGAGCACCTGTTCTATTTGTTAAGAAGAAAGATGGATCAATGAGACTCTGCATTGATTATCGAGAACTTAACAAGATCACTATCAAGAACAAATATCCTCTCCCACGCATTGATGACTTATTTGACCAACTGTGCGGAGCTCAATACTTTTCCAAGATTGATCTTCGTTCAGGGTATCATCAATTATGGGTCAAAAGGGAGGATATACCAAAGACGGCTTTCCGTACAAGGTATGGACACTATGAATTTATAGTGATGCCATTTGGTCTTACTAATGCCCCTGCTATCTTCATGGATCTAATGAATAGAGTCTTTAGAGACTATCTTGATCAATTTGTGGTAGTCTTTATAGACGATATTCTTGTCTATTCAAAGAGCAAGGAAGAGCATGAAGATCACTTGAGAATTATATCGAATACCCTGAGAAAGGAGAAGCTTTATGCCAAATTTACCAAGTGTGAATTTTGGCTTCAAAAAGTTGCATTTTTGGGTCACATAATCTCAAAAGAGGGGATATCTGTGGATCCAGCAAAAACAGAGGTTATCGAAAGATGGTCAAGACCAACAACAGTAACTGAGATCCGAAGTTTTCTTGGTTTGTCTGGATATTATCGACGTTTTGTAAAAGATTTTTCACGATTATCTAATCCACTCACCAAGTTGACTCGGAAAGGAGTTAAGTTTGTCTGGACAGAGGAATGTGAAGAGAATTTCAAGGAGTTGAAAAGAAGGTTATCCAGTGCACCTGTGCTCACACTGCCTTGTAGTGGAGAAAGGTTTGTGATATACAGTGATGCATCCAAGAAGGGATTGGGGTGTGTTCTTATGCAAAATGATATGGTGATAGCTTATGCCTCATGACAGTTGAAAATCCATGAGCAAAATTACCCAACACATGATTTGGAGTTGGCTGCAGTAATCTTTGCATTAAAGATTTGGAGGCATTACCTTTATGGTGAAAGGTGTGATATTTATACTGATCATAAAAGTTTAAAGTATATTTTCACACAAAAGGAGCTGAATATGCGCCAAAGAAGATGGTTGGAGCTGATTAAGGATTATGACTGCTCAATCCATTACCACCCTGGGAAAGCAAACAAGGTGGCAGATGCATTAAGTCGACAAGACCATGCTAGTTTATCCATGATGAGGATCACAAAAGATCCAATATTTATGGATTTACAAAGGATGGATCTTGGAATTATAATGGAAGGGGAAAATCTTATCTTTCTCAAATGAATGTTCAACCATCTATACATGTGAAGATTAAAGAGGCACAGAAAGAAGATGTCGAGTTACAAAAGAAGGTGAGAAATGTTCCTGAATTCAACCTTGATTGTGATGGGATAATAAAGTTCAGGAATCGGGTTTGCGTTCCTCCCATCCCCTAATTAAAGAAAGAGCTGCTGGATGAGGCTCATAGTTCTTCATTCTCTATTCATCCTGGAAGCACGAAGATGTATAGGGACCTGAAAGAGTACTTCTGGTGAGATGTTGCTGAATATGTCTCTCGATGCTTGGTTTGTCAACAAGTTAAAGCTGAGAGACAGAAGTCTAAGGGGATGTTACAACCATTACCCATACCCGAATGGAAATGGGAAAACATCACTATGGACTTTGTCACAGGACTTCCTAAAACATCAAAAGGCAATAATGCTATATGGGTCATAGTTGATCGTCTTACAAAGTCTGCACACTTCATTGCTATTAGAGAGGATTTCTCTCTAGATCAGCTTGCCAGGATATATATAAAGGAAGTGGTAAGATTGCATGGAGTACCACTTTCTATTATATCTGATCGAGATCCGAGATTTACCTCGAAGTTCTGGAGAAGTCTTCAGCATACTCTGGATACAGAGTTGAGTTTCAGCACTGCTTATCATCCCCAGACAGACGGTCAGTCTGAGAGAACAATTCAAACCCTAGAAGATATGTTGAGAGCTTGCTCTATGGATTTCAAAGGAGGTTGGGATCAACACCTACCTTTGGTGGAATTTTCTTATAATAATAGCTTTCACTCCAGTATTCAGATGGCTCCTTATGAAGCTCTCTATGGAAAGAAATGCAGGACTCCAACTTGCTGGGATGAAGTTGGGGAAAGAAAGCTATTAGGACCTGATCTCGTTGATGAAATGGCAGAAAAGGTTAGATCTATTCAACAACACATAAGATCAGCTCAGAGTCGACAGAAAAGTTATGCCGACAACCGAAGAAAAGACCTAGAGTTTGAAGTGGGCGATAAAGTGTTCTTACGAATATCTCCCTGGAAGAGGGTTATGAGATTTGGAAAGAAGGGGAAGTTGAGCCCTAGATATATCGGTCCTTTTGAAATACTGGATCGTGTTGGGAAGGTAGCTTACCGATTGGCGCTTCCACCGAATCTCTCTCAAGTTCACGATGTGTTCCACGTATCTCTCCTGAGAAAGTACATACCAGATCCTTCACATGTACTCAGCTCAGAAGTTGTACCGCTGGAGCAAGATCTTTCTTATGAAGAACAGCCGATAGAGATTCTGGATCGTAGCGAAAAAGTCCTACGAAACAAGACCACTCGCTTGGTGAAAGTTTTATGGAGGAACCACCAACTTGAAGAAGTTACATGGGAGCTTGAGGATATGATGAGGGAGAAGTATCCTCATTTGTTTGTTACAAAGTGACGAATTTCGAGGGCGAAATTCTTTTTAAGGGGGGTAGAATGTAACACCCGAGACTTTTATGTTATATAAATCATCAAAGGAATCTTTTTCTACACAACACTTGCTTGGCTTGCTTTACACGCAATCGCGACCTTCCTCGATAGCTTGCGTCGTACGCAATACCGAGTTTCACTAAACAACAATATGCTATTAAAACTAGCCGTTATGAATAGTAATAACCGCTTTTTGAAAATTTATAAATTTTATTTTTCAAAATGGACTTCATTTTTGGACTCAGAATATCGAAATTAGCCTAGGGTGAAATTTTGGTATTTTTCTGAAAACTTTCAATTTTTGATGAATAGTGAAACCACTAAGTGGTAGGTTAAAAACTGAATTTTGCATAAAACTTAATTTTACCGCTTCTGTGTATGGAATTTCAAAAATCCGACAGACACGGTTGATGTCAGTAAGTAAAATGTGGTTCAATGAGATAAAAATAATTTTTTGGTGAATAGTAACTTTTTACTATTTTTACCGCGGTTAATAGTAAATAGGGTAACTAAGGGTAAATATGATATTAATATTACCCTAACACATGTCCTAGTTCTATTGGACAAGTGTAATTCGACCAAAAACAAACTTAGGAATAAAATATGACCATTTAGGCCCACTTGGATTAGATTAGGACATTTATTATTAATTTATTTAAAGAAGGGTTAAAATAGTTAAAATCAAAGTTTAATAAGTAAATCATTTTTAATATGGGGTTATACATAAGATAAATTCGATTTTAAATATTAATTAGAAATCTAAAAAGATTTCCTACATTATGGTATTTTATTTGTAATTTTTAGACATCAAATAATTTAATTTATTTATGACACAAAGATGATGAAGTAATTATCTTATTAATGAAATATTGACAAAATTGATAATATAAATACCAAAATAAATGTAATTTGAGACTTTTTATAAATTCCACTAATTTTCTAGGTTACTATGATATATTATTGTTGATTTAATCAACTTGGTTCGAACATATAATTCTTTTATGACTTTCACAAAAATCATATATCAAATAGTGTCAAAATTGACACAAAATAGTTTTTAAATCAAATATTATATTATTAATTGTTATTTTATTCCTAAAAATCTAAGGTTCGGCCAAATGACTTAGATACGGATATATATATTAATAATAAACAATTTGGGGTTCGTTTGGCATGTTATAGTAAGTGTATTAACCATATAGTGAAAGAAAACAAAAAGACACGGTAAAAGTTAAATTAATTAACTTAGAGTTAAATCTAATTGATAAGGTTAAAATAATACCCTAAACTTGTCTAAATCCTATTGGTTGATAGGATTTCGACCCATCCCCACTTTATCTTCGAAATAAGACCCTTTGGAACCATTATAAACCGATTTTGACTTTAATATAAAATAATATTTTGAGATATTCCTAAGGTGCCCCTCTCCTCCCTTATAAAAGGGCACCTCCTCCCCCTCCTCCTCACACCAATTTGAGCACTCAAGCTCGGCCAACCCCTGACATTTTCTCCTCTCCACTTCCCTAGAATAATCCTAGAGGTCCTGGTCTTCTCCAAAGACCAATCTTAGTTCCTTAAGTGGAGGATTCAAAGAGGCGTTCCAAAGAAGAGGTAATATCCATTACCGATCTTTTCAATTTCTTTCTTCTTCAACTTCTTATTCTTTAGTTGTTTCATGATAAAGTAATAACATCAGTATTACTTACATACTGATATGTTATTATAAATATGAAACACCCCTAATTCACCTTCTATCCATCCTACGGAAAAATGAAATCACCGCGCGTGCGTACGTACGGAATACCGTCTCCACGCCGTGGTGTAATCTATTTTCCACCATCACCTTAAAAGGATGGGTATAATGGTGTAATGAGTAACTATATATGATTATTATTAAGTAATATTGATACTAAAATAATATATATATATACTCCAATACAATTCCACGATCATAGGAACGATATCATCACTCGTGCGTACGTACGGAATACCGTCTCCACGATGTGATGCGACTCGTTCTACATGATCTTCATTTCATAATGATTATATAAATGAATTGAATATGGTATATACTACACTAATACCATTCTGGAAATGAATTATCTATAACCTAAAGATAAGAATAAGAATTTATTCGACAAAACACGCATAAGAACAAAAAGTTATAAAGACCCGAGTAACAAGTAACAATGAAATATTACTAACAAGAAGCTAATAATATGACCATATATGATCTCATATCAATATGTATGATTCTGGAAAAAGTCAATAACATTATTTAAACCATTATACAGGAGCTTCAGACACGAACAAAGCAAATCGGACCTAAGGTAAGGGAAATATCACAATCTCATTTTTATCCGAGATTGTTTATTCGTAAGTATTTACTGGGGTGTATTTTATCATCCACATCCATGTTTACTCAATATGTAATATTATTTCCATCCACCTAAAATTGTTTAAATACATTTTTACCCTTCGGTGAGTTTTTAGTAATACGTATGAAAGGAATCTTTTGTCGTTTTTCGTACGAGGTACTTTTTGACTTTTCCGACAAAAGTATGAAGAATGTTTTTTTTAACTTATACGGCACAAACGGATTTCTACTATTTTATAAAGCCTTATTTTCATGAAGCTTCCTCTAAAAGATTTCATGACTATTTTCAAATAAATATCTTTCTTTTAAAATTGCATGATGTTTTGTGAAAAGAAATTGATTTTGAAGAAGAAAGGATATTTTCCTCAAGAATTCAATTCAAGTGTTTTATCAAAATTATTTTCCATCTAAGATAATAAAGGGTTCTGTTTCTATCCATATTTTTACATTGATTTGACTATGTTGTGATGGAATTATGTTTATGAATTCCTTTATCTTATATGAATTGATTTATGATGTCATGATGTTTCAAGAATCCCATTTTTGTTACATGTGTTATGCGATGATGTATGTTTTATGATTATGTGGCACACATAAGAAAGGATTCATTATAAGATGGGTGGGACCTATATCTCCCTCCAATGCATTGGGTAATGATTTTATATCTCATGAGATAGACATGGATGGAACGGAAGGTTATTTCGGTTCAGTGATACAGGACTGAAACGAGGAGTGAACTCGGTTCAGAAAGGGACTTTGTCCACTAAGATAGTCTTGGCAATGAGTCATGACTAACAAGAAATGATTTTCCATGATTATGTGTGCATGCCACAAAGTTTCAAGTTTTATGTTATGATTATGGGGATCTCATTTTCACTTCTATGATTTATTCCATGTTAAGATATTATGATCTCTTTTGTAGGTTTTGATTTTCATAAAGATATGATATGATTTTTTATTTTCTTTATTTTCCCTTGCTGAGCATTTGAGCTCACCCTTTTATGTTTTCTTTTCCCCAGGTCAGGAAGATGGATATTAAGTAGAATATGCTAAAAGGGACCCTAGATATGATGAAATAAATGGGAGACACTGTAGAAGATTTATGAACCAGTTGTTTATGTTTCCCAGTTTCTAAAGACACTATACCTATACGGTCCTTTGTGGTTTTGTCATATGTTGTAATAAGTGTGCTTCAATTTTGAAGTATTAACAATGTATGTAAAGTGTGGGTCGTTATATTGAGAGTTTTAAATGGGTTTCTAAGGATTCTAAACGTTTTTTTAGGGTTTAGGGAGTATGGAAAAGGGTCAAGGATATCGAATTTAAGGTTGAGGGTTTAGAGATTAGGGATTAGGGTTGAGTGTTGACGGTTGACGGTTTTCAATTTTTCTAATAGTATTTTCATGGTGTTAAGGAGTTAAAAAATATTTTTTTGGGGTTATAATGTTTTTTAAGGATTTAAAATGGTTTTTAAGGGTTATTAAAAGGTTTTTATGGTTTTCAATGGGTTTTTAATGTGTTTTTATGTGTTTTCAATCTTTTTCAGGGTTTAGGGTGTAGAGAAAAGGGTGTAGAGTGTAGGGTTTAGAGTTTAGGGTGTAGGGTTTAGGATTGAGGGTTGAGGGTTGGGTTGAGGGTTTAGGGTTTAGGGTTTAAGGTTTTTAATGTTTTTTATGGGTATTTTCATGGTGTTAAGGGTTTTTAATAGTTTTTTAGGTTTTTCAATGTATTTTGAGGGTTTTACATGGGGTTTCAAGGGTATTATCAAGGTATTAGGGGTTTTAAAAGGGTTTTACATTGTTGTTTTATGGTTTCAAGGACTATTAATAGGTTTTTAAGGACTTAAATGGGATTTTAAGAATTGTAAACGGATTTTTAAGAGATTTTAAGGGGTTTAAATGTTTTGTTTAGGGTTAAGGGGGTATGGAAAAGGGTTAAGGGTGCAGGGTTTGGGGTTTAGGGTATAGGGTTGAGGTTTTATGGTTGAGGGATTAGGGTTCAGGGTTCAGGGTTCAGGGTTCAGCGTTCAAGGTTCAGGGTTCAGGGTTGAGGGTTGAGGGTCTAGGGTTTAGGGATTAGTGTTTGGGGTTTAGATTTTTGGGTTTTCAATGACTTTTAAGAGAATATGAATGTTATTAGGGGTTTTAAAAGGATTTGTTAGGGTTTAAAATGTATTTTAAGGGTTCTAAATGGTTTTATAAAGGTTTTAGGGGGTTTTAGGGGTTTTATAATGTAAGGGTTTTACATGGATTTTTTAGGGTTTTATAAGTTTTTTAAGGGTTATTTATATGTTTTAGGGGTTTCAATGGGTTTTAATTATTTTAAATGGGTTTTAAGCAGTTTTAAGGGTTTTAAATGTTTTTAGGGGTTAAGGAGAACCAAAAATGGTTAAGGGTTTAGGATTTAGTGTTTCAGGTGTAAGGCTTAGGGTTTAGCATTTAGGGTTTTGGGTTTAGTGTTTAGGGTTGAGGGTTGAGAGTTGAGATTTTATGATTTAGGGTTTTTGATGTTTTTAATAATATTTGCATGGTGATAAGGGTTTTTAATGGGGTTTTAGGGTTTTTTTAATGTCTCCCAAATGAGAAATCTCTTGTGTGTTTGGAAAGGGTTGGTTATGGGACCTCTGGTGTGCCTCCCCATACACCAACCCTTTTTGGATATATGAGAGAGTGAAAGATTGGGAGAATTAAAAAGTGGTATCAATGGAGAAGGTTCTATTTTCTTTTTCTTTACTATTTGGGAAAGGTGGAAAGGAGGCTAGGATGAGTCGGGACTTGGTAAAGATCTTTTTCATGGGAGTATCTAACCCATATACAAGGGAAAATATGAGTACATGGGGATGGGATTGTTGTTTGTGTTGTGTGATTGTTACAGTTGACTTTATTTCACCTTGGGTGATTCAAATGTTATGTGAGGATTATTTTTTTATGATGTTATTGTTTCTTGAGTATTGTACTCATGGCTTAGTATGGCATGAGATAATAACACATGCATCATAATTGGAACATAGGGATATATTGACATGCATTTTTCATAATAAAGAAATGTCTTTTTTTCATGTTATATATATTCTTTCTAGTTGAAATGTGAAATGAGAAATCTATTTCACTGGATAATATAAATCATTTTTCTTGTTATGCTAAACCAAAACATCCAATATTTCTTGAGGAGAAGATGGATGTTGAAATTCATGATAGCTTCTTGGGGGTCATGTGATCCATGTAAAGGGATATTGTTCATATCATTCCTTCGATGTATGAGCTGAAAATAGAGTTTCGTATTCAAAATCCACATGTGTTTACTAGGGAAGGGGGACCCCAGGTAGCTGGGTTTAGGATTGATTCAGTCTAAACAATCATCAAGCATCTAAATACACCCATTGATAGGAGGGTGAAGCTTTCTGCATATGTGATTTATAGACCATCCAATCGTTGGTGGGATATTATGGAAGATGCTGGGAATCAGTATGAGCTACCTTGGAAGGACTTCTATAAAAATTTTATAATCCATTTCTATCCCAAAACATTGAGGGATGAAAAAGCTCGTGAGTTTATGCATCTGATGATAGAGGGTTTATTAGTGATAGACTATGTTGTATGTTTTACCAACCTACAACACTTTTCACCATCTTCAGTAGCTGATCAGATCTCCAAGGTGAGATTCTTATAGGACAATATTTATTATAATATTAGTTTTAAGGTAAATGTTTTTTATTTAAGATGCTTTTAATAAGTGATGAATCAAGCTCTCATTATGGAAGGGAATCTGAGAGAGGCACCAAGTAGCTGCCAGAATATTTCAGTAGGGCAATTTGGGAGTTCTTATTTGAGTGGTAAGAAGTGTGATTATGATAATTTAAACCAAATAAGTAGTGGTTAGAGCAGTTGTGGAGGTGGAGAATCATTTCAAGATCATGTTTCATTCTGGTTTTATCAGTGTGGTGAGTTTTTTTTCATAAGCTCCCATAGTGTCATTAAACCACAGTTGAGTGTTGTATCTGTAGAATACTGGATCATCTTTAGAGGTTTTATTAAAACTTTTTGTTGAATTATTTTGATAGAGGATCATGACAAGAACTGGAAATGGGAAGGGGCTCAACTACATCTTAGCAAGCTAGTAGTTGGAGTTACACAAGCCATTCAGACTAAGAAAGGGTATGTGGTACCCCAGTGCATGAGAAACAATACCAAGAAATAGAAGTAGATCATGGTATTCATAATGGATCCCAAGGAAGAAGGACAAGTCAATTGCAATTTATGATGACTACTCCAATTACAGTGGATTTAGGACCTTCTATTATCAGCGGTATGATTCTTGTATCATCTCCCTTAGATTATGTTTTGTTTGATACAGGGGAATCAAATTATTTTCTATCTCTACTTTTTGAAAATGGTCTGGGATTGGATGTTGAAATATTAGATAGAGTTTTATCCATTAACACACTATTGGAAGTACGTTCTAGAAATATCAAACATTTCAAGTCATGTTCTATAGATATTGGTGGTTACCGTTTCTTTTGGGAACCGTTCATGCTGGAAATGAAAATCTTCAACTTGATTCCTATTATGGACCCGTTAGTTCTATAACAGGATCATATCAACTATTACATTAGGATATTTACCTTATTATCTAGATAAGGAAGTATTTATTCTCAACAAGGTGATTGGTATCTTTAGGTTGGTCGTGCAGAATCAATTTAGTGCAGATTGGATTGTTTCACGGATCAAATCGCCGGTCTTTCTCTACATAATGGTGGAATTCATTGGAATTATTTTCCATCAGTGGTAGATTAATTTCGGGATGTTTTCCATCATGAGTTTTGTAGCATACCGCTCGAGCAAGAGGTCAAGTTCACAATCAAGTTGGTGTCAGGATTAGAGTCATTCTTTATTCTACCTTACAAAATGGAACCCAAAGAGCTATGGGAGATGAAGGTTTAGTTGGAAGACCTATAATCAAAAGCCTCTATATGGATGAGTGAATATACTTGGGGTTCTCTAGTTCTATTTTGAAAAAATACTAATGGATATTTCCACTTATGTGTGAACTATCAGAGGTTGAACCAGATGATGTTTAAGAACCAGTATCCTCATCCATACATTGATGATCTTTGCGATAATTTGAGAGGTGCCAAGATCTTTTATAAAATTGACATGAGATCATGATATCATCAGTTAAGGGTTAGACTATCAAGCATACCTTGGACTACTTTTAGGATCTGTTATGGCTTGTATGAATTTTTAGTGATTCCTTTTCGGTTGAAAAATGTGCATGCATTATCCGTGGCCTTAACGGGTAGGTTCTTTCAGCCATCTATGGGTAATTTTGTGTTGGTTTTAAACCATGATATCTTAGTGTACTCTTAATCAATAGACAATCATACGAAACATCTTGACACCAATCGAAAATCATTGAGAGAGAATTATCTTTATTCCAAGAAAACCAAATGAAATTTATGGATAAGTAAAGTGCACATCTTAGGCCATTTAATCTCAGAGGTAGGAGTGTCGGTGGACCTCTAAAAAGTCACAGCCATGATACCTTAGGAACAACCTAAGAATGTCTTCAAAATATTGAGCCTTCTAGGTTTAGAAAGTTATTACTGGTGTTTTATCCAAGATTTCTCCCATTGGAAGCTCCAATGTCTGGGTGACCAAGAAAGGGGTGAAGTTTGTTTGGTCTGTTGCTTGAAAAAGTGATTTCCAAGATCTGAAATATAGGATTACCTAAGCACCTATCCTCACTTTATATATTCCAGGTAAAGCATACATTGTGTACTATGATGCATCTGGAGTTGGAATCAGAGAAGTTATAATACAGGAGTATTGTTTGGTAGCTTATAGCTCTAGGCAGTTGAGACCGCATGAGAGGAATTACCCTAATCACAATCTATAGTTATAATCATTGGTAAATTCCCTAAGATGTTGGAGAATATATCTCTTGGGTGAGAGGTTTTTTGTATACATTGATAAAATAATCCTCGGTTATATATTTTATCAAAAATACCTTAACCTTCGGAAGATGATTTGGGTCGATTATTCACATTCTTTCAACTTTGAATTGGCTTATACACCAGGAAAGGGTAATGTGGTTGCTAAGGTTTTGAGCCGAAATAAATAGAAAGAGGTGGTAAGGGAGTCTTGTGAAGAGTGGTGGATAATGGCCCTATTTATAGACATTTATTTGGATGTTCAAGAATCTCATGGGTGAGTATCTATGACTTCGACATCTTTTATACCCTACTTTTGGAAAGGATTAAGACCGACCAGTTGTCTAATCTGAAAGGCTCAATTATAAAAGAAAAATTATATAGTGGGGAGATTCCATTACTATGGTCTCTTGGTAGGGGTAATTCATTTCTTTTACAAGGACGAGTATGGGTTTATATGGTCTTATGTGAGGAATTGATGAGGGACTTACATGCTTCTAAATGGATGGTGCATCATGTTTTAAAAAATATGTATCATGATCTTCATAGAAAGTATCAGTGGTCAAGAATGAAGAAGTGGGTGGTAAGTTTCATGGACAGATGATTCACTTATTAGCATGTAAAATTCAAGCATCAGATTCTAATTGGTATTTTATAGCCTTTACCCATCTTAGAGTGTAAATGGGATAATATCACAATGGATTTTGTGATGGGATTACCCAGGACGACTAGTAAGAATAATGATGTATGGGTTGTTTTAGATGGACTGACCAAGGTGGCTCACTTCTTACCTATTAGGGAAACCTATATAGTTTAATTCCTAAGAAATATTTACATGTTCAGTGTGGTTTGAACTCATGGTGTTCTAAGGAGTATCATTTTAGATAGAGATCCTTGTTTCACATCACATTTCTAGAAGGGTCCTTTGAAAGCTCTCGGATCACAAGTTATTTTAAGAAAATACCATCATCTATAGATTGATGGTCAATCTGAGTATACTATTCATGTTCTGGAGGATATTATTTGATCCTTTGTTTTGGATTTTGGTGGTTCATTATATCAACATATGGAACTCGCCGAGTTTTCATATAATAATAGCTTCAAGGAATCGATCAAAATGGAAACTTTTGAGGATTTGTATGGATGGTAATTTCATTCGCCTCTTTGTTTCTTGGAGGTGGGTGAGTCAGTGCTTATTAGGCTTAATCTCATTCAAGATATATTTGAATAGGTTCAATTGATCGAACAATAGTTGATGACTATGCATATTAGAAAGAAATTGTATGCTGACCATCGGGGACAATATCTAGAAGTCGAGGTGGGTTAACATGTTTTCATTTGGTTTTCACCCAGTTTAGGGCAGCATCATATCATGAAACAAGGAAATATATCACCTTGGTTTGTATAGTCATTTGAAATAGTGGCAAGGGTCTATCTAGTGGAATACCTTCTAGATCTTTCATAGTGTTACGGTTCCACACATGATGTGTTCCACATGTCAAAACTATGAAGCTATCATCCCGACCCTTCCCATGTGATAGATGTATTAGACATCAAGATTTGTGATGATGCGTCACTTGAGGAACATCAAATATAGGTTGTGGATCGTAGTGAGAAATATATTTAGGTTTGGACTATACCATTGGTTTGAGTGTGGAGGAAATATGGATGAGTTCAAGAGGAGACCTGGGAAAGGGAATATGATATGCAAACACAGTGGACAAACTTATTTGTTGAGACCAAATAGTTAATCTTGGAGTATCTCTGGGACGAGCTATTATAATTTGGGGAGGTTTTGATGTCCCATATTTTTTCCGGTACATTTCTCTCTGAGTTTTTCATTTGAATGTCAGTAGACAACTCTTGTTCAGAGATGGAGATCCTTGTTGGGTAAAATGACCTAAAGTTCAGGGATGTGTGATTTTTTGAATTAATGGAGTTTGGTTATAAATGGGAATAAGTGTTAAAATGGATTCTTTGTAAGTCGAGAAGTTTAAAGGGGGTTTCAGGTTAGTTTAAAGTGGAAATGTTCTGAAAAATAAACTACATAACATTTACACTACATGTAAAGGGATTACGTGTCATGTATTTGTTCATGGATTTTCGTAAAATTAATTTGAGAAGACGGGTTTTCTGGAGAATAGCATTAAAAACATTTACTCAATGTGAAATTGAGTTATACTTTGTGTATATTCCCAACCTGCTATTTTAAACATGTTGTGCAGATGAAATTAATTATGTTTCAGCTATATATCCTCTCCTCTTGACCCTATGGAATTCTCCAGGCAATTTTAAGGTGCCAACCTCCATTCTGGACATTTTTTTAATATCTTAAATCCATGGTAAGTGGTTTGGGTTAGGTTTATTCCTCTTTTTCTTCCTTCTCCAACCCATTATGGTGAAATCATTTGGTCAATTATGTTATTAGTTTTGATATTGATCAGTCTTGATCTAGGAATCTCTTGCAATAATCTGCACCTTCTTCCTCATGGGAATTGGCCATTGAAAGCATAATTAAATCTTTAGTTAAATATAGGGGTTCTAAATATTAACCCTATGGATTGATTACTCTCATGTTTTTCAAATATCGTGATTGATCCCTCATTGTGTGAGCACAATTAATTTAATAATCAAATGATATTATCCCTTGAATTCTTTTGGTTTCAAATAGATTTGTTATTGGTTAATGGCTTAAATTATGTTAAGCATCACATGTGACCTAGGGTGATTTATTATTATAGAATCCTTATAATTTGGTTTAATTTTTATTGATATAATTTTTAATCAATTGTAAATTGGATTGCAATGTGGAATATGAGAGAAATCATGGTAATTTTCATAATTAACCATTGATATGTATGATGTGATATTGTTATATCCATACTATATGATAGTAATTGTGTTTTATGCAGATATGATTATATAATGAGAAAGGCCCAAGAACTTTCACACATATATGTTGTAATACTGATAGTAAGTGGGCTTGACCTAGTCCATGATGTAATTCATATAGAGAGCGGGGTATATCCAATCTCATGACATAATTCTTATAGGTATTTGACCCTGATTGTTTGTGGTAACTATACAATGGTTATATGGATGTGGTTGGTATGGTTATAAGACATTCTCAAAGAAATTATGGCCTGGTGTTGAAGTAGGTTATTTACCATGGTTATATGGATATGGTTGGCATGGTTTTAAGACATGCTCAGAGATATTCTGGCATTCAGCTAAAGCAGGTTGTTGTATTTAATTAATTATTGAATTAATTAATATACATGTTTATCAATTTATTTCATAACCTTATTATCATACTTGTATAGTTTAGACACGGTTTTTTAGACTGAATAAGTTTTACTCACACCATATTTAGGCCACCATTTGGCACCTGTGAAGACTTTTTGGATGTGGGTTTGGACAAGGGAAAAGGAACTTGTTGTTGATTTCTTGTTTGTTGTTGGACTGGAGTTTGGAGATGGGACTAGCATGGGGCTTAGGACCCGAGACGTTGAGTCTTTTATTTGATTTTTCTAGTATATTTCTTTTATTGTTCTATCTGGACATTTAGTTACATTCCACCATGTCGTTACATTTTTCTTATTGCTTATTGGATTATTTAGTTTCCCTTTATTTTCATCTTACAAATTATTTTACTTTTCTTATTTATATTTTATTATGAATTGTTTCATTAGATATGACACTTCATGCCAAGGGGCTATAGTATCCCCACTATTCTATCCATACCCCCACTACCAGTCAGCAGCCTCTAGTGTATGGGGAGGTATGCTTGAGGTCCCATAACCAACCATTTCTGGTCATGTGAGGGAGAACCAAATTGGGGTACGTTGCAGTTTTCAATGTATTTTAAGGGTTTTACATGATTTTTAATGTTTTCATAAGGTTTTTACGGGTTTTAAATGATTTTTTATGGTTTTATAAGGGTTTTAAGGGTTATTCATTTGTTTTTTGGGCTTCAAATGTGTTTTTAAGAGTTTTAAATGGTTTTTTAAGGGTTTAAAGTGTATTTTATGCTTTTTCGGAATTGGGGAGTAGGGATAAGGACTAAGGGTGTAGGGTATAGGGTATAGGGTTTAGAGTTTAGGGTTTAGTGTATAGGGTTTATATTTTAGGGTTGAGGTTTGAGGGTTTAGTGCTTAGGGTAGAGGGTTTAGATTTTTCATTGTTTTTAAGGGTTTTTTCATGGTGTTAAGCGTTTTTAATGGATTTTTAGGGTTTAAAATGTGGTTTTAAGGGTTTTATATAGTTTTTTATTCTTTTTAAGGATTTTAAATGAGTTTAAAGTGTCTTATATGTTTTTTAAGTGTTTTATAATGGATTTAAGGTTCATTAACAAGTTTTTAGTGTTTTTAATGGATTTTAGAGGGTTTTAAATGGGTTTGAAGGGTTTTCATTATTTTTTATGGTTTAAGGGTTTAGGTTTTAGGGTATAGGGTTTAGGTTTTAGGGTTGAGGGTTTACATTTTTGGGTTTAGGGTATAATATTTTCAATTTTTAGGGGTATTTACATGGTGTTAAGGTTTTTTAATAGATTTTTTAGAGTTTTCAATGTAATTTAAGGTTTTTATGTGGGTATTTTAGTATTTTTATGGGTTTTAAGAGTTTTTTAGGGTTTTAAAATGGTTTTAATATTTTTACATGGGTTTTACAGTTTATTAGTTAGTCAAGGTTTTAGGGGTTTTAGTGGGATTTAATAGTTTTAAATGGGGTTTCAAGGGTTTTTAATTTTTTTCAATGTTTTTTGGGATTAGGGAGTATGTAAAAGGGTTAATAGTGTAGGTTATAGGGTTTTGGGTTTTGGGTTTAGGGTTTAGGTTTTAGGTTTTAAGGGATTTAAATGGGTTGTTAAGGGTTTTTAAGGGTTTTTAAGGGTTTTTAAGAGTTTTAAATGTGTTTTAGGGTTTTTGGAGTAAGGAAAAGGGTTAAGGGTGTAGGGTTAATGTTTTAGGGTGTGGGGTTTAGGTTTCAGGGTTGAGGGTTGAGGGTTGAGGGTATATGGTTTAGTGTTTAGATACTTCAATGATTTTTATGGGTATTTACTTGGGGTTAAGTGTTTTTAATGGGTCTGTTAGTGTTTTAAATATATTTTACAGATTTTATATGAGGTTTTAAGGGTTTTCTATTTTTTTAAAGGTTTTTAAGGGTTTAAAATAGTATTTAAGGGATTTAAATTTTTCTTTGGTTTTATAAGGGTTTAAAGGGTTATTCATGGGTTTTTATGGTTTTAAATGGGTTTTTATTTGAATTAAATCGGTTTTTATGGGGGTTTAAGGGGTTTCAATGTTTTCTTAGGGTGTAGGGAGTACAAAAAAGGGTTCAGGGTTTAGGTTTTAGGGTTCAGGGTTTTTAGTGTAAGTGAACATTCATTAGATTAGCTTACAATATTACATTGATCTTATTCATGATCCATATTAAATACCTTACATTTATACTTAGATCATCATTTTTTAGAAGGTTGATTTTTGATCAATTAAACATTTATCATGTATTTTAAAGACTTAGGAAATCACATTCTTTACAGGAAATACATAATCATGGATAATAGTGGGAACTCATTCCAGCAATGTTATTACATTGTTTATTGTTATGACCTTACTTATGAAATATACTCCATCTATAATGTTTCCCTTGTTCTTGAGTCTATTCAATCTTGTTCTGAATCCTATGGGACTTCTATATACTCCGTGGTTTCAAATTTTTGATTTTAGGTATCACTGTTGGATGGTCTTTAGGAATTGATAAACTCTCCAATAGGCATACATTCGACACCACAATAGTTATAAATGGTGTCGAGCTAGTACCCTATATCAAAATATGTTTCCCATGATATGTTCATAGAGGGACATGTCGCAATCAAGTGTTTATGTAGAAACTGAAATTCCTATAAATTTCTATATTGATAATGCCTCATGTCCAGTATTACCACCAGCAGGTGACCGGTGCTACCTGTGTTGGAGTCTTGACACTCTTTCACTTCAAATTTATTATATTCTCAGTTTAAAAGTCACACTCAATAAGTGGAATATTCTTCAATGTTATTTTAAATATCTCATAGAATTTTTTATCCATACGATATCCCCATCTGAATCCCTTCAGGGGTCTATTCACTTATTTATATGAAGTACTTTACAAAACGATAAAATTCCTCCTGAACTAGGATAGTTATAGGTAACTTGTGAATCCCCATGAACATGTACCTGATTCACTCCAAAAAATTTATAGTTATTTGGTAGTACTTCTTCCCCTATATTATACCAATGTCAATTACTCTTTTGAAATATACATTGTTTTATCATACATTTATTGATTAGTCTAATGAATTCCTTTTAATTTTTTCTCAAACCATCAATGGACAGTCACATATGCTACTTGAAAGTGATAAAATTTCACATAAATTAATTTTATCATTATGTTGACAGAGTAAATAGATTATATACCAAGATTTTTGATATCCTTCCTCATAGATTCATCATGAAAATTCTTTCACATTTTTTCAGCAATGTGTTTGATGCATTACCAAAATGTGTATTTAAGGATATCTACATAATTGAATATGTATTTATTTTTCATTAATATACCAATGATGATCATATATCAAACACACACCCAGATTGTGGGTGAAATGGTTCCTAATACATGTTAAAAACTAACTCTATGATTCATAGTTTTACATCTATACAATAGAAAGTGTAAGCATCAAAGGTTAATGGTTACAATCTTAGGTTTTCATAATTACAAATATTCTAATATAATATCCAAATATAAATATTTCAATTAATATGTATAAACTATTTATTAAAACTGACTATATAAATACATGGAATGATTTCACAGAACAACAGATAAAATTTAATATGAGATGAATCAAGTCGGTTCATATCAAGGTGTAAGATAAGTTGGTTGATTTTTCTTAGTATGGATAGAAATTATGGAAACACTCGATATGATTCATCCAAATCACTATACACCTTGATAATTGTAGCATATCTATGTTATTAGTTTGGTTTTCAACTTTCACGTGATAGGGAATAATTTCATATTCTTAGTATGGACCTTTTTCAACAACTCTTGTATGCCTATTTCATTGTATAATTTCATATTATTATTGTATAATAGAAACCTCCACATATAACTCCATCAAGTCATTATCAGACTATTGGTTAGATGAAGTTGTTTCTTGGACCCAGTCCTCAACATCTGCCAATGGACAAGATGGATGCCATAGCATATCCAGGAATTAAAAATGACTATAGTGAATAAATAGTATCACATGATCAGGTCTTTGATTTAACTAAACAAGAATTTTTTCCCATATATATCTTAGGGTAACACAATCCTATGTATTTACTATAATTTTTGGTTGTGTAATATGCACATACATAGAATTATGAATAGCATTCTAATCAGATCATAGTAATCTAGGGTGATATGTTATCCTCATTCAGATGTATGAATGGGAGTGAATCCCTCCCCTAACCATTATTGTTCTTATTCTATAGATTTATATAGATGTTTTGTGTGATGATTTTCGAGGATTTTGGTATGATCATTTATATTTATATTTTTCTAATTATAATATGAGTTATTATATTTAATTTTTTATTATGTGTCACTTTCAATTATTTACGTTACAATTAGAGTCAGTCACACCAGTTCTTTAGGACTCCAAGACATAATTTGGTTGTATACCATCTCATATTGGATAATATACTACCCACTAATGTGTTGGAGTTAGTTCCCTAGAACCAAATATCATAATACTTGATTACAAGTTTTCATTATTAATGATGTTTTATCATCATGATATTATTGTTCTTTTACCTAATATTTTAATGTGATAATGTACTAATAATATATTTCACACTGAAAGGTTATAGTAGTTCCCCTATATAATGAGAACCTAGAGCAGTCACAAAATTATTCTTGAATCGTGTTCTATGGATGGATGATATTGTCTAACTAGAAACAAAAATTATTTTCTATTAGGGTAAGGAGGCTCATAAGACATTGAGACACATTCTCATGGTGCTCTCC
Organism: Viscum album; assembly: GCA_963277665.1. NCBI lineage: Eukaryota > Viridiplantae > Streptophyta > Magnoliopsida > Santalales > Viscaceae > Viscum > Viscum album. The sequence continues at coordinate 799,551,208 of OY728139.1, forward strand.
CTTGGTAATCTATAATATAAGGGTTATGATAATAGAACCATCAAATAGGAATTCCATATTTACATGTGTCATTAGATGTTTCTATATGTGAACATGTGTATTGATCTGTGGAATTTATAATTATCATTAGTGTATATCATGAATCAAATACTTAGATGTATTTATAAAAAATTTGATGACATATGTTCACAGTGATGTAAGATACGTTGGGTGCATCACCAGTGATATTTCATTAATGGATAATGTGATAAAGGATTTATCCTTTTTTCCCCTTCATGAAAGTTGATATCTTAGGCCCTTTACTGTAATAGAACCACCTAAATAAATCCATGGCCATAGAGTTTGGTGGGAGAGTTCATTACAGAAAATATAAAGAGAGAGAGATCAAGAATATAGTTTGATAGCACAGACATACAACCTGCTTGATTTTAGATATCATGATAAAGGGATTATATTACATGGTAAATATTCATAGGAGGTTTTATATCATTATGACATTAACTTATTTTTATATGTATGCCTCTATATGTCTCTAGATGATAAACTTAGAATTTATTTGGTTATACATAATGCCACTGATAAATATTCCTATAGGCTCAATTACTAATTGTATCAGCAATCTCAATTAGATTCTAGTAATGAATTTAACAAGTCAGAATAAATTATATTTATTTAGGTTTGGTTGATCTTTGTAATTTAATAATAGATTATTTGAAATAATAAGTGAGTAAAATAATAATAATAAATATTTATTTTCAATATTAGTGAATATAATATTTATTATATTTATCATAGAATAATGCAGTGACATTTATTTATTAAATATTCATTATTCGAGGATCAGTAAATATAGATGAGGGAAAGTGGGTTGATCTTGATGGTCCAATTAGAAATAATGTAAATGATATTTATTTATATATTCTTAAATCTAGCGCACATGTCAAGAAATTAATAATAATAATATTATTATTATTACACATGGGTTCAATTAAAAATTATAAAGATGTAAATGGTTTGGTGTGAAATTTTCCAACCCTAGACCTGTCATAATAAATATCTAATTATATCACTTACCATATCTTATAATTGGAGTGCATAACGGATGGAGTGATACTCTATCAAGACCAAGAGAGAGATCAAGAGATATGGAGTTCTGGAGTTCTCTCCTCCCCTACTCTATCAATTTAACAAGAGAACATCAAGAGTTCTTCCTCTCTCTAGAAGAATTATGCTTGATTAACAATGAAAAATGAAAGTGATCAGGATTGGACATGCAAGCACTCAAAGATGCTATGATTTTTTTTTTCAAATATTGTAGTGGACACGTGGATCACCACTAAAGGGACTCTACTCTTGGATCCTACAGGGAAATGATGGTGCAATGAGATTTATTCTATCAAATCATCAATGATAGTGATATTACGAGTTAGGGTAATTCCATATCTTCTCATAAATTAGTTATGAATTCTATATCTCCTATTCTGTTTTCCTTAGACATGACATTTTGATCATGTGAAGAAACAATTACATGTGATTTATAACTAAAATCCAAGTAGATTATACCATCAAAGCACTATAAAAAAACTTGAATTTATCTACATTTTTTATCCATGTTTAAAAATGTGGCTAATTTCAATTTGGTTATGTTTTTTAAAATCGTCACTAATTTAGAAATGCTTTCTAAAAACATCACTAAATTAGTGACTTTTTTAGGAAACAAGGAAAAATTAGTGGGATTCCTCACTAATTTAGTGATGTTTTACAAAAAAACATGGCAGAATTAGTGACATTTTTTAGGAAATATGGAAAAATTAGTGATGCTTTTCAGAAAATGTGGCTAATTTGGACACATTTTTCAAGAAACATGGAAATTTTAAATTTAGTGATATTTTTAAGAAAATGTGGATATTTTAGTGAAATTGTTTAGCACTATTTTAAAATACTGCTAATTATATATTATTATAATTCTATATATTTCGATATATATATAATTTTATAATTATATATTTATAAATACTTATATACTAATACATTAACATATATTTAAATATCATAATATTTATATATATATATAAACACATGGATACTAACACACACAAAGCTATATATATAAATTTATTTATTTATATTTATATTTAAATATCCCTGAGGGTGCAACTCAATGGTAGCTACCCCTGTGGATCTCGGTGAGGTCATGAGTTTCAACCTTGCTGAGTTCTTCTTTATATTCTTGTGTTTCGTGTTTTTATTGGTAATATAGCTCATTTCCCTACATATATATAAATATACATAGATATATATTTATATATATTAATATAAACATATACACACATATATACAAATATATTTATATGTATAAACTCACACACATATATATACATATATATATAAATATATTCATACACACAAACACATATAAATTTAAAAATATATATATACATATATTAATATATAGAAACACAAATATATTTAAAATTTAGTCACGTTTTTAAGAAAATGTGGCTATTTTAGTGACATTTTTACCAGTGTTTTAAAATGTGGCTATATATAAAATTATAATTCAATTAATGTGAATATATATATAAATAAGAATTTATAATTATATATATATATATACATAAACATATATATTTATACACACAGAGATATAAATATATATTATGAGCTTGGGGTATAATTATAACTAAACACACACACACCAAATATGTACAATCCGGAAAGGCAGGTCATATCCTCACCCCAACCAAGTTATAGCCTAGCCATAAAGAACATTAACTTATATATTAAATGTATATAGTTCTGAATACAATTTGTTAGTACATGGATGGGTCTACACCCCTTGCCTATATCATGCCTTTATCATCATCTACCCACATCATACATGTGTCACTTCCCCCTATGTCAGTGACAATGTCAGTACGTATATCATAAATCCCCCAAGGGGGTTTCCAGTATTTGCACCCAAATATTTTGGATGCAAGATTATGGTGTTTACAACACTGGCATCACCCTGACTTCAATAAATATATATATAATAATATAAACATATATATTTATAATATATATAAAATATAAACATATATATATATATTAAAATATGTATATTAATATATTAAATTATATATATAAATAGAGCTGTTAAAAAATATGAATTAAAAAATCATTTTCGGTGTTAATAGAAAATGTCGCTATTTTAAAACTTATTTATTGATGTTTATGAAAAAATTTAGTCAATGAGGTGTTGCTAATTAGCAATGTTAATAAACATTTTAAATTGTTGAAGTTTATAAATATTGCTAACTATTGATGTTTATAAATGTTTCTAATTGTCAATGTTTATAAATTTCACTAATTACCAACATTTATAAACATCTCTAATTAGAGACACCTCCATTACTGATGTTTTTAAACACATATATTAATGAATTAGCGGCCTTTTAAAATGTCACTACTACAAAAAAAACCATCATTAAATTGCATTTTTTGTAGTGAATGATGTTTATGTTTCACCTGAAACCTTCATGTGGTATCAGAGTGATCACATTCTTGGAGACCAATAGGGGAAATTGGTTGAGTGGATGGAGGGAGTAAACAAATAAAATATTCTAAAAAATTAGGGGTGTTAAAGAAATAAGAATTAAAAAATAATTATCCATGTTCATAGAAAATGTGGATATTTTATAACTTATTTATCGATAATTATGAAAAATGTCGGTAAATGAGGTGTCGCTAATTAGTGACATTTATAAAAAAATTAAATTTTTGACATTTATAAATATTTCTAATTACTTCTGTTTATAAATGTTTCTAATTGTCAATGTTTATAAATTTCACTAATTTCCAACATTTATAAACGTCTCTAATTAACTGGACATCATTTATGGATGATTTTTAGAAACATCGATAAATGAGTTAGAGGCATTTTAAAATTTCTATACTACAAAAAAACATCATTAAATTACATTTTTTGTATTGAAGGATGCTTAGGATGCACCTGGAACCTACAAGTGGTAACAGAGTGATCACATGCTTAGAGGCCAATAGAGAAAATTGGTTGAGTGTGTAGAGGGAGTAAACAAAAAAATATATTCCAAACAAAATAGGCATGTTAAAAATATATAAATTAAATAATAATTATCCATGTTCATAGAAAATGTGTCTATTTTATAACTTATGTATCGATGTTTATTAAAAACGTCGATAAATGAGGTGTTTTTAATTATCAACATTTAGAAATATTTTAAATTGTCGATGTTTAATAATATTGTTAATTGTTGATGTTTTTAAATATTTCTAATTGTCAATGTTTATAAATTTCACTAATTTAAAACATTTATAAGTATCTCTAATTAGTGACACCTTATTTATTGATGTTTTTTAGAAATATCGATAAATGAATTAGTGACATTTTAAAATGTCTCTACTGCAAAAAATATCATTAAATTACATTCTTTTTCCGTGAAGGTTGCTTATGCTGCACCTATAACCAACAAGTGGTATCAAAATTATCACATGTTTAATTTATAATCATTTTTTATTCATTGATTTATTTAAAGTGTTTGCATTTTCTTTTACTTAAAACGATCCATTTTAAAAATATAAAATCATCATATATTCCCTTTATTCATTATTGATGACATAACTAGTTATCATCTAATGATTAAATATAAAAAATTATCTGAATAACACCATCTATAGGAGCCATATGTTCCTCTTAGACAAAAATAGAATACACAGTGTGTACATTAAATATAAACTCCATGTACTTTTTTTGCATTTTTATCTTGCTCGATCGGATAATATCAAACAAAATCATATCTAAGAACAAAATAGATTGTATTGGGGTGTAGTTCTAGAAAAAATGGAACATGGCATGAAGATCTGCACACCGTGTAACCACTGTACATGATGTTTAGTCCCCACTTTTTCACGGCCGAGTGCACGAAGAGTCCCAACCATGTCCTGTGTAAAATACATGACATAAGGACTAACATTTCATGTAATGAAAGGTTACAAACCATATATTCCTAGTCAATTTAATGTACCTAAAAAACATCCATGACAAGTAATGTTCTCAAACCAAAGGCATGTGTTGTGGAAATAGGTGAAAGACAAGTACATGCCATGTACTTTTGTATACACCTTGTACTCTACTGCTGGTAGTCTTCTCAAATTTTCATCTAAAGTAGAATTAAATGTATAATTAAACCTTTTTATTATGTGTTCCATGTTTCATTCATTCAACATTACATTCCATGTCATAGGATTAACAATTTTATATTAAATTAATTTCTATGTTAAAATTTCAATGAACACATGAGGTTGCCTCCAAAGTACACTTGTTTGATACATTAATTTTAAATGAAGTTAATTTTTTTAAAATTATTGATGATGGTAAGTTAAGTATATTTGGATGGAATTAAGATAAATTGAATTTATTGGATTAATTTCTGGTTCATTATCTTAATTAAAGAAAAAATAAAAGCAATTGATAACTATATTGAAAATGTATGCTCATTGCTTGTTGTGTGGATGATCACGATATTTGACCATCCCTGGTTTGTGATTGGATTCATTGAGTTTATTATGGTTAAACGATTATTGATGGCCTCATATTCATCCCATCCTCCTTATTATGTAGGGGTGTATGTTCCCATGATTCTTTTATATAAACCCCCTTTATCCAATCCATTGGAACCCTCACCTACGTGTGAGTAAGAGCTTATTTAAGGATGGAGCTCCCAAGTTAGAGGAGGTGGTAAAAGTTAAGGATACAAGGAGAAATTAATCAAGGCTATACATAAAAGTAATGGATGAATACTACATCATAAACCAAGGTACATTCCATCGTTCATTTTACCCTATGGTTGAGGGTTAGTTTATATTCCACTAGAAAAAATACTATATAGATAATATAATGTTCATTCCATTTATATTTTATTCCTATTAGTTGCATGGTTACTTATTTATTTTTTCAATGTTGTGCGATCACCTAATTAATGAATTAACAAGAATTCAAGATATAGAAAAATATAATCAAATTATTCATAAATATTTATCAAACATGGTTAATATCTTAAGTAAAATCCACTCAATAATAAAAAGGAATGTGAAAATATAAAATGGTCTTTACATATAAAGAAAAAGTACCTCAAACAATAATATTATGTCAGAATATCTGATCCCTTTTTAATATAGAAACAACCTCATAGTTCAAAGGTCTTGACCAACCCATGTTGGGGTGCTTTAAATTATCTTAGAACTTTTACCATGAACTTTTGGGCTGACTTAACTTAGTTTACATCAAAGATTAAATTACCAAGTATGAATTGGTGTAACTAAGAGGAAAAGTTTTATAAAATATTTCAAAATAGGATTTTAGGATTGGGGAGTACACTCAACGAATCAAAGAACTATGAGTGAGTGTATTTTTTAAGTTACACCTACCTAAAACTCCTTAAAATAACTTTTCATGCCTATGTATGGGTTATCAAAAGTGAAATACGAATCCTTTACACTGGAATATCTTAGTGAAAAGATATTCTAAAACTGATGGTGAAGTTTATTACCTTTCAAAAAATAGTAGGAGATTAATGGAATTTAATTTTAATTTTTTCTCAAATTTTGTTATCAAAAAATTACTAATAATATTCTCTTAATTTTAAGAAATGGAAAATAAAATGACTTCAACAATATCACATTGATCCATACATTTGAAGGATAAAATTATCACCAAAATGACTTTCTAGGAATGGTATAAGTGTTGTTGACACCAGAAAACGTGTCCTCAATATATTCCAAATGCATCCATACATGACCCTAAAGCATATCACATTTCGCAAGCTTCAATTTCACTGGTTGTAGAGCTTGAACAGAGATATAGATTAGGAGTTATGTACATTCAAAGTTGGGTTGGAAAAATGGTTCACGGAGCCCATTCATGGAGCTCCTTTGCGGAGCCGACCGTGAACATCTCTCCTACGCGGCATCCCTTTCCCTTTGCGGATCCTACCTTTAACTTCTCACCTCCACAATGTCCATTTCATTCATGGATCCGACCACAAATGTCTCAGCTCTATGGTTTCCATTTCCTTTGTGGATTTGATCGTGAATGTATCTCCTCTACGACGTCAATATTCCTTCTTAGAGCCGATTGAGAATGTATTTCCTTCGCGAATTCAATCTTCCTTCACGAACCCATGCGAATGTATGTCCTTCACGGTACCTTATTTCTTCGTAGTGAGTTCCCAGAATCCCACCGACCTCCAATTTCTATAAATAGCCAACTCACCCCCCCCCCCCCCCGCTTCATATGGACGGTCATTTCACCCCTTCAAAGGTCGATCCCCCATTTCGCGGAGCTCCTGAGCACTGCAAAGTTATTCCCTTTGTGAAGGCTTCCTCAGTTTGTGAAGGAGGGAGCCCCGCTTGGGTTGCTTGAGTCTCCACGAAGCATAAATCCTTCATTCATCACTCTCCTAATAATGTTCCTTATTCTAAGGGGAGGCCATGCTTCGTGAGCACCCTTCCTTCGTGAAGGTACTTTGTGAGACCCCTAGCTCTGCGAAGACCACTACTCTACGAGACCCAGAGCTCCAAAAGCTTCATTCTTCGCGAAACGCTGAACTATGTGACACTCTATTCTTTGCAAGACCCTAATATCCATTTCTCACCCCCATGAAAATTGGAGATTCACACCATTAACTTTTCGATCCAGGACGTCGACATTTTCCATTGTTCCCTTATGAGAATACACCTTCCTCCTATGGAATAACATGATTTGAGATACTCCTAGATGCTCCATGAAACACCTAGAGTCAACATATTCCTCTTGGTCTATTTCCTATGTTTTGAGTTGAGATTATCATCATCAATTCCCTTAGTACTATGAGTCGAGCCATTCCTCAAATAATTCATCCAAACCCCATCGCCTGACTCCTATTTCAGGTTGAACCAGAAAGAGATGCTCTTGCGTAAGTCTCAACACCAGCCATTGCTAGGCGCTTTAAGCCTAAAATAACTCACTACATGACTTTATGTTGTACAACACCCTATGTAACAATCATAGGATACCTCTTGCTACAAACAATAGATGCCTTATGCGCTAAACATAATATGCCAATAGTCTAATCTATAAGACATTAAACTGTAGTACACCCTATGTGACAATCATAGGATGCCTCTTGATACAAACAAGATATGAATCATGTGGTAAACAGAAGATGTCAATAGTCCTCACTATATGACTTTAAACTTTAGCATGCCCTATAATTCAATAATAGGATGCCTCTTTTTCCAAATAAAATATGCCTTATGTGATAAGAATAAGATACCTAATTCCATGATTACAGTGGAGTAATTTCAAGAGCATTGGAATCCATTCAAACATTCCATCACACCACCTCATGCTTTGTGTGTCCTTAATTCAGATCTTTATCCTCTTTCATGTCTAAAGGGACCCCCAAATGGCTTGGTCCCATGCCACCTCGGCTCACCTACCATCCTGGGCCAACTCATGAAAGATTTTAGATGAAACTTCGAGTCAGGTTGTGTGTTTAGAACATGGTCAGCAGTCGACCCTCATTTGTTTGTCCCTATTTCAAGCTAACGTGATACAAATGTTGTGTTTCGAACATTGTAAATAGTTATCCTCCATTTTCATTCCACCCTCACCACATTCCAAATATTGGGAAATGTGATTCACATTTTTCATCTCCCTTTTTTTTTACTGATTCCAACGCCCTTTGAATTATACTGCTTGTGCACTAGCGCATAGGTGTGGGCCCCAATCATATTCCTCAACCCACCAGTGTGTCGGGAAGCCCTCATGGCCAGAAATGAGGAAGTCATTATGGGAAGTTTCCATGCATAATCCTCATTCACCATTTCCACTCCTTAGCAGCACTAAGCTTGCTTCCTTGCATAAGCCCCATTCACTAATTGTCGCTCCTTAGCCGCACCTGGGCTGCTTCGATGTGTAATCCCCATTTACCATTGCTTCTCCTCGGCGGCACACAGGTTGCATCTATGTGTAATACCAATCCACCATTACCACTCCTCGGCAGAACACAGGCTACTTCGATGTGTAATCCCCATTCGTTGTTGCCAATCCTTGGCGGCACTCAGACAGTGTCCATGTGTAAGCCCCATTCACCGCCCTTTGTGGCCGCACCTTTGAGCCACAATTGTAGGCTTGGTTTTTTCTTCTTGTTTCTCACACTGATCATGACTCATGTGAGCTTAGAATAAACATTAACCATGAAATATTCTTTGGTCCACCGTAGTGTGTGAGCCCCATCCCCCTATTCAAACTATGTGGACTTTGATTCCCCGCCACGATGATACGTGGGAAGCCTCCCTGAGGTTTAAGTCCAACATCCATCAGTCCCGACCACTCCACGTTGGTTCACCTTCATCCCACATGACATTAAACTATATCCCATTATGAACTATGTGGACTTTGATCCTTTCCCCTTTTTAGAAAGGTACGTAGGAAGCCTCCCTGAGGTTCAATCCCATCATTCATTGGTTCTGACCCCCTCATGTCAGTTCATCTTTATCCCGCATGACGTTAAATTGTATCCTCCCTTCCGAACTACGTGGAATTTGATCTTTTTTTTATTTGAGAAAGGTATGTAGGAATCCTCCCTGAGGTTCAATCCCAACACCTACTTTTCTTGACCCCCTTTACATCGGTTCACCTTTGTCCCACATCACGATAAACTGTATCTGTAATGACCCAAACTTTTGAATAATTTTTTTTTCTAAATTTTTGTGTTATTTCATTTTATACTCAAAAAAAACTATATCCTTTAATTAATGAAGTGGATATAATTAAAATGAGACTGTTGGGTTTCGACTATTATATGACCGTTAGTCAATATGAACATTGGAAAATATAATCTTAACATTGTGTTTATTATTTATAAATACAGTTATCTTGGTTAATTAATATAGAAAGAATATTGAATGGCCTCATCGAGTAGACTCGATCCATATGAATCCCATCTTTTATAGCTTGGGAAAGAGGCAGCATCACTGGGCTTTACTCTGGACCAAGCCAAAGTCGAACATCAACATGTGAAGCTTGAATGGAATCACCTACTGGAGAAGTTCAAGCTAATAGAAATCACCACTCGGGTAATGTTTCTTGAGCCGCCCCAAGATTCTATCACCATATGTACACCTTACACTTAGGTCCTATGCTGGTGTTATAAGGGGATATGTAACGAGGCCTTAGGTAATTTTGTAATCCTTTGCTATAAATAAAATTTCTATTCCTTCTTATGGTAAATTTTGTGATTTTCAAATGTCTGGATAAATATAGGATGTATATTATTGATGAATTTAGGAAAAAATGGGTATTTTAATTTTTTTTGTATTCTTTAAATAATGAATAATGTGAATTGATTTTCAAAAAAATGGTCTTCTATAGTTGTGTTCAGTAAGAAATTTAGAGTCAAATAAGATCAACCTAATTTTTAGTGTATAGTAAAGTATGAATAGTAACAAACCCGTATGAATAGTAATGAATAGTAATAAATAGTAAATCAGCTAAAAAATAGAAACTTCACCCATGAATGTATAAATATGATTTATACATCTTAAAAGTGAAAAAACGATCATAGTATATGTTTTGGTATTTATGTATGTCATAAATATTTTATTTACAATTTTATAATTTATTTAATAATTTAAAATGGAAATAAATTTTCATAAAATGTAATCCTAAATTGTTACTTTATTTTATTATGGTTATACGATAATTTTATGGGACCTTGATTATTTTCTTAAGGTTTTCCAAAATGAGTTGTAGTTTTAAAGTTGTATTTTTGGAATAAATAATGATTTAATTTAAAAATTAAATTAAAAATATTTAGAAAATTATTTTCATAAAATTTAGTTCATTTTTGGATTCTAAGCATCAATATTAGGTTGTGGTTAATTTTTGATATTTTTCAGAAACAGTTGAATTTTCATGGAATAGTAAAAATACAATTTTACGTTTCGGGTGTTTAATGACATCATTAATGATGTAATAATTAGGTAAGAATTCTGGTCAACTTATGAATAGTAATATATTCTATTAGGTGTCCCAAGTGGCCAATACCATAGGCAAATACCATGGGAAAGCCCATGGTTTTTCCAATACCACCGATGAGGTGTCCCTTGGAAATTAATAATTTATTCCCTCACTTATCCTATAAATAAAAAGCCATTCCCTCATTCATTTCATCCCAAAATCCTCCTCAACGAAGTTATAGTCTTTTTACCTCCCAATGAGTCCTACCAAGGTTCCCTCAAGCCTTCCAAGGTCCCTACCTTCATGCTTTTGAAGTTACTCTTCAAGGTAAGGGAAACTTTCACCCTCATCTATTAGTCCAGATTTCCTTTAAGTTATGTAATCTAGTTTCCATATTCTTATGTGGGGGTATGTTCTTATATATTATTATAACTGTCCATTTCATTTCAAAATGATGAGATACCCTTTCTACCCTCAACAATTTATTTTCTGAATTTTTAAGTGATGTTGTTAGGCTGCTGAATTTTTCATAAAAGAAATCACATCTTCTCTTTTCATTCAAGTGTCCTTTTCATGTCGTATGTCCTTAAAATATCCTTAACATGATCTTATTTATATGTTATTATGGCTATATACTATATTATGAGTTATTTCTAAATGGTTTTTCCTTTCCCCCTCTCTTTTCAATATTTTATAAAACCATGTTGTATAGTCGTTATGCGGCAGAATTTTCGTCTCAAAATCTCTCTCTTTTTCAAGAAATTCTCTTATTTTATTTATATGAATACCCAAATATATTTTCCTTTACAAGGGTATTCATAAATACATAAAATGTATCTATTTTATTCTTTAACTGACATACATATAACCCTCACACCCTTTCAATGGTTTTTAAATGACATAATGATCATTTTTAAGCACTCTTAAAACGTCATGATTTTTAAATGAAACCCATTTCTTTTACTCTCTATGGGTTATTTATGAAATGTATGATTATGATATATGTGTATGAAATGAAAATAAATACATATTAGTGGTTCACTCTGATAACGCTCTAATGCATTGGGTAAATAATTAATCTCTAGAGATGACAAGTTTCACGATATCTTGGTGAATAGCCTTGGTAATTTTTATGAAACCCTAGGGATGAACCTTGGTTATATGTTCATGAATGTCTAAATGAAATGTTGTATCCAAATATTCAAGTAATTTTTCAAGTTATTTTCATTATGATATTTCTATTCTTCCATTTCTCTTGTCTTTATGTTTTTTATCACATTCTTATTGATATCACAAGTAAACGGTTTCCCTTGTTTACCCTTACTGGGCCTTCAACTCACCCTTTCCTTTGATGTATGTCCCTAGGTTATGAGATGTAGTAATTTTACATAGTATGAACTTATGATGAAGCCTTAAAAGTGGATTAGTATAATTTTTTATGTTGTTTTCAAGTTTTATTGTTCCTGATTTCCAAGACACTAGACTTTAAAATCCTCTATTTGTAAAATGAAATTTAAAGTTATGTAATAAAAAGGTGGTATGCCATAGTTGGTATAAAATTATAGTTTATTTGTTTATAGAAATTAGGATATGAAAAAATTAGGAAGAACCCTATAGAAAATTTTAAATATAGGAAAACTTCCTGGTATTTTGGTGAGTATTGAGTAAGTGGTTTATCAAGAAAATACATCCCTGACTGGATATGAGCAGGTAGAGGCAGGTCTGGCACAGATATACATATGGGTAAAACCTGAAAACACCTCTTTGAGCTAGAATCATATGGGAACTGGTTCATGATAATGGGTCATGTTGCACTCTTGGTTATAACACTCCTAGGGGATATGTTTGGTTAATCGCAAGCTTTTTATAAATCATTATCAAGGAATTATAGAGAAATTTCATTGTTTAAGCATGAAGTTTTAAGACATAAAATCCTATATAGTTAGAAGATTCGTAAATGAAATAAGTTTCTCAGTAAGGTTTTATTCTTTAAGAAAATGGAAATAAATAGGAGGAACTGTGCAAATGGTGACCACAATGGACCATGCACTGACGGCCCTCTGATGGAAACCAGAATGGAAACATTAATGTGAATGATGAACCAACTAACTCAAGTTATGGGAAATAACGTGAATCAAGTTGAGATTCCAATCTCACCACGAAGGTAACAACATTATGTTGAGTCATTTATGCATCAACAACCACCAACCTTCAGTGGATCAACCGAACCATTGATTTCTGAAAAGTTGATTAGCTATATGGAGAAGATCTTTTATGTGCTCTGCTGTTGTGAACCAGATAAGGTTACCTTGGCTGTTTATCGTTTGGAGGGAGAATCTGATCAATGGTGGGAAATAATTAAAAACACAAGGACAAGAGTGGAAGTTAAAGCCATGGAGTGGGAAGAGTTTATAGGGATCTTCTTCAGTAAGTATTTCCCTCTTTCCATGAGAACAAGAATGAAGAAGGTGTTTCTCGAGCTGAAGTAGAAGGAGAATGAATATGTGGGAAGCTATGAGATGAACTTGATGAGACATTACCATTATACCTCAAACTTTGTCATGGATCCTAGTTGGAAGGTTTATATATTCTTTGGGGGACTGAGACCTCATCTACGGAATAATGAATCCAACTGAGTATAGTGACCTTAGCCTTTTACATATAACATTTCATGATTTTAAGCATAATTAATCATCAAATTACTACCCAAGGATCGTTAAGTCTAGTGTCTTGGAATACTAGGTACATATAACATAAAACATGGGGCTAAAAAACACTTTATATAAACTCCATAGAGAGCTTCTAACTTCATTTTATCCCTTACATCTACATAGGGTTCCCTGGGCAACACATGAACAAAGGGATGAGCTGAAAATCCCAGTAAGGGAATGAATATAAGGATACATCTTAAGCACATGAGTTAGGAGGCACGACATAATGATATCCAAAGCATGAAACATATGAAATAATATCATATATGCATGGGATAAAATGAACATGGAATCATATAGATGTGTCAGAATCATAAAACATTTCTTTAGTATGGGTCAAGGCTAACCGCCAATCCAGTTTCCCATTTCAGTATGGGTAAAGGCTAACCGCTAATCTCGTTTCACATTGCATCTCATGAGACTTAACCTTACCCAATGAATTGGAGCGTTATATGGGTGCACGCATCTCAAAATTTTAATAAATATTATTTCCACATAAATATTCTTTCCACATAGATAATCATACATAATCAACCATACATAAACATAAGGGTACCCATGGAAAGGATTGGGCACCACAATCATGACATAAATCATAATCAATGGACATATCACGAAATTGTCTATGAAAGGAAAGTATTAGAACATAAATGGACATTAATAGGGTAAAATGGGAATATAACATGGTAATTGGGGTCAAACGGAAGTGAAAACATATAATAAATGTATTTTAGAATCATTATCATTAAAATATTTTTGTGCGGTTTGAAGGAAAATACTATAGATCTTTTCAAAAATAAAAGAGGAAATTATTTTATATAAAACTTGAATTGAACCAAGAAGGTTTTAATAATAAAAATACTAATTTTATAAAGACAATGGTGTCTTAAAATAGAGGATTTAGTGCACTTGAAATTTGGGTATAAATTCGGGAAGTCCCCTTAAAACATGTTTGCTTTTCGGAATGTTCTAAGGAGGGAATCTTTTAAAAACATGTATATCCCTGAAAGAAAGTGATGAAAGGGTCCTTATAAAATAATTTTTTACAAAAAAAAAATATTTTAGAATATGCACAAAAACATATAAGATGACTCCATTTTGATATAAATAAAGATAAGACAACCTGAAAGAACAAAGGAGGTTCGGATAGATTTTGTTACGGATTATCAGTATGGTGTCGGGTGCATGTAAGAGGGGTTGATGAGAGAGAGAAGGGGTTTCTCATCCCTTATAAAACATGAGGGAATTATGGGGGAGGTTTGAAATAATACCCCATAATTTGGTATTACATATAAAACTACATATCATAGAGGACAATCTTGATTAAGAGTGAAATAGAGAGGATCCCTTACCTTAAATCTGTTGGTGTTCTGCACTTGTTATTAAAGACCTGAATAAAAAAATTAGTCTTATTAATTAATATGACCAGAACCTCATATATATTTAATTTATTTATTATAACCCTTTTATTTCATTCAAATCCATTTTGATTAGTTATAATGTTAAATGTCATTGTTCGGGCTCATTAGATTACTTGGTTTTAAAAGATCGGTTCACTTATATTCAATTTTGGATAAACATTAAAGATGAAATTGGTTGTCCAGAATTGAAGTCATATTCTATTAGTACACATCCATGATATTACATGGTTTTAATTTAAATTTGGTTACTTAGAATGAAGTTGAATTTTTATTTAAAACCATCGTGACAATCATTTTTGTTAATCGGTGGATTTGATTACAAAAAACATGTTTTGTTTTAATAATTTAATACCATTTGTAAAAAAAGATTACAGATATAAAAATAGGATATATTACATATATAATAATCTTGTTCAATGATAACTCAAATGGTTTCATGACCAGAATTAAATATTATAATAGAAATTGATAAACCATTTTCCTTGAATGTGCTAAATTAGAATCTCAAACAATGCTTTCATTTCTTTCAAATAAAGGGTGGGGAAAAGATAAAAGATAATGAAATATACCATTAGCATAAAAATATTACAGTACATATATGTTTCTAGATTTATCATACTATTATGGTGAAGTGAGGTGAGGAAAGAAATAAAAATAAAATAACTTAAATGAAATGAAGGAATTGGAAAGAGGGATTTACCTCTTGATATTTTCTCCTTTGAGAACCTCTTAAGGGGAGATTTTTTGGTATTTTGAAGAGGCTGGGAGCTTTTGGAAGTGGGGGAGGATATTGGGGAAAGATTTGGTCAGAATATTGACAAGGAACAAGGCTTGAGAGGAGTGAAGAGAAGAGGGAGTGAAGGGGGGTTTTATAGTGGAGGAGAGGAGGGATGTCATAATATTATAATCATTAATTTACTATTTCTTCACAAGACAAGGAATAGTAAGTATTCCAAGACCAAGATAGTAAATGGTTCATTTCAATTTGAACCAAGGGTGGTGACATCATCCATGATTCTAGGAATAGTCTATTTATCTTATAATGTATAAATACAGTAAATTACAGTATTTTACTATTCATCAAAAATTAATGTATTTCAGAAAAATCTAAAAAATTTAACCTAACCATTTTTCGATGTGTAGATTCCAAAAATGAAGTCCATTTTTCAAAAATAATTTTCTAAATATTATTATTTTAATATTTAATAAAAATCATAATTTATTATCAAAAACCAGATTTAAAACATTCATTAACTTATTCTAAAATATAGGTATATCATACTTTCAACTTGAATATTATTTATATATTATCATAAGAAAGTTTACTATTCATTAAGGTATATCACTATTCATTAGGGTATGTTATTATTTATAAGGGTAGGTTACTATTCACCAAAAATTAAGTTTTTCTTATCGGACTCCAAATAACATACTGATCACAACCGTGAATGTCATATTTTGGAAATTCCAAACACAGAAGTGAAAAACTTATGTCTAAAGGTCACTTAGCACTTAGTTCATTGTGTTGTGTTTTCATGTGATTTTATGACATATTTATAATAAAAGGAATTTTCATTGGGTCCTTACATTCTTCCCCCTTATGAAATTTAGCCCTCGAAATTTCGTTTTACAGTCTAGGACAAAAATAGTTGTGGGTAATTTTCCATCATTACATCCTCCAGTTCTCATGTTGCCTCTACATACTTATGGTTTCTCCATAGTACCTTGACCAGATGAGTTGTCTTATTGCGTAGAACTTTGTCTCTACGATCCAAGATCTTCACTGTCTGTTCCTTGTAAGAGAGATCATCCTCCAACTATACCACCTCTAAAGAGAGTACATGTGAAGGGTCTGGTATGTACTTCCTTAAGAAGGAAACATGAAAGACATCATGTACTTTCGACATGGTAGGTGTAAGTTCTAGTCGATAGGCCACAAATCTGACTCGATTAAGGATCTCGAAGGGGCCGATGTACCTGGGGCTTAACTTCCCTTTCTTCCCAAACCTCATGACCTTCTTCCATGGAGATATACATAGAAATAACATGTCTTCAACTTTTAACTCAAGGTCTCATCGACGGTTATCTGCATAACTTTTCTATTGACTTTGGGATACCTTAATATACTACTAAATGGTTTTCACCTTATCCATCATTTCTTCGACCATTTCATGTCCTAGAAGCTTACACTCACCGACTTCATCCCAACACGCCGGTGTTCTTCACCTTTTCCCATAAATGGCTTCATATGGTGCCATTCAGATGCTCGAGTGGAAACTGTTGTTGTAGGATAATTAAACCAATGGAAGATGTTGGTCCAATCCTCCTTTTAATTCTATAGAAAATGCTCCCAACATGTCTTCCATTTTCTGAATAGTTCACTTAGACTGGCCATCGGTTTGAGGATGATAGGCCTTACTGAAGTTCAGTTCAGTGCTCAGAGCATGCTGGAGAGTTTTCCAAAACTTTGAGGTGAATCTCAGATCACGATCGGATACAATAGATAGTGGTACTCCATGTATCCTTACCACTTCTATAATGTAAATATGTGCAAGTTAATCCAATTATATATCCTCTCGAATCACAATAAACTAATCTTTCTTCATAAGACAATGCACAACGACCCATATAGCATTGTTTGATCTAGATGTCTTTGGAAGTCCAGTGACAGTCCATGGTAGTGGTTGCATAATCCCCTTAGACTTTGGTCTCTCATCCTTCACTTGTTGACATACAAGCCACTTTGACATATATTAGGCAATCTCCCTTTTCATATTGTCCAACCAAATGTTTTCTCAGATATCTTGATACATCTTCGTGCTCCCAGGGTGGATAAAGAAGGTCGATCTTCATGCTCCGTATTTATCTCTAGATCAGAGGGTAAACATAATCATGTCCCAAATCCTACAACTAATTCCTCATTAATTTTGAAATCGCAGGATTTCCCATTTTTTATAGCGTCCACCCTTTTCTGAATTTCCACATCTTTTCTTTGAGCATCCTTTATTTTCTCTCAGAGGGATGGTTGAGCAATCATTTGCGAAAGGATTGATGATGTTCCTCCCTTAATGATTCCCATGTCCATCCTTTTAAAATCTAAGAAGATCGGATCCTTTTCGATTCTCATCATTGATAATGATATTGGATCCTTTCTACTTAGAGCATCCACCACCTTGTTTGCCTTACCAGGATTGTAGTGGATTGAGCAGTCATAATCCTTGATGAGATCTATCCATTTTCACTAGCGAATATTAATCTCTTTCTATGTGAATATATATTTCAGACTCTTGTGGTAAGTATATATCTCACATTTCTCCCCATGGAGATAATGCTACCAGATTTTCAATGCAAAGATCACCACCACCAACTCCAGATCATTTGTAGGATAGTTTTGCTCATGGATTTTTAGTTGCCTTGAGGCATAGGCTATCACTTTATAATTTTTTAGTAGCACATAACCTAAGCCTTTCTTAGAAGCATCACTATGAACCACAAATTGTTCTCCACTTATAGGGAGTGTGAGTACTGGAATAGTGATAAGCCTCTTTTTCAAATCCTTGAAACAGTCTTCACATTTCTATGTCCAGAGAAACTTTACTCCCTTTCATGTCAGCTTAGTCATAGGGTTTGACAATCGTGAAAAGTTCTTCATGAATCTTTGATAATACCCAGCAAGACCCAAAAATTTGTGGATCTCTATTAAAAATGTTGTTCTGGGCCACTCTTAAATTACAATCATCTAGGAAGGGTCCACAGATATCCCTTTGCTGGTGATAACATGCCCCAAGAATGATACTTCCTCCATCCAGAACACACATTTACTGTACTTTTCATACAACTTCTCCCTTTGAAAATACTTTAACACAGTATTCAAATGCTCCTCATGTTTCTCCTTTCTCTTGGAGTATATCAGAATATCATTAATAAATACCACCAAAAATTTGTCGAGGTAATATCAAAAGAATCTATTCATTAAATCTGTGAAAATTGCTAGAGCATTAGTGAGTCTGAAGGGAATCACTAGGAACTCATAGTGTCCATACCTCGTTTGAAAGGCAGTCTTGGGAATATCTTCTTTCCTCACCTTTATTTGGTGATATCCTGATGGAAGTTCCACCTTAGAGAAATAATTGGCCCCATGAAGTTGATCAAACAAGTCATCTATCTGTGGAAGGGGATATTTGTTTTTTATCGTGATTTTATTGAGATAATGATAATCAATGCATAGGTGTATTGATCCATCCTTCTTCTTGATGAAGAGGACTAGATCGCCCCATAGTGAAGCACTCGATCATATAAAACCCTTCTCTATATTCTCCTGTAACTACTTCTTCAGCTCTTCCAGCTCTATGGTGTCCATTCTATAAGGTGTCCTTGAGATTGGCAGAGATCTCGGGATAAGTTCAATTGAGAACTCAACCTCTCAGTTAGGAGGAAGACCAGGAAACTCTTCAGGGAATACATCAGTGTAATCCCTCATGATATTCATGTCTTAAATCATGATTATCTCCTTTTTATCAATCATTTGTTCTAGATATGCTTTCTCATAAGGAAATAATATCCAAACTTGTGATGATGATTCTAAATAAGATTCATATTCCTCCTTTAACTTGTAAAGAATCAGAGGATGCTTCGGGATGTGAAAAGTGATCTCCCTTTCCTGAAAGTTGATGTTGGCCTTGTACAAAGATAGCCAATCCAAGCCCAAGATAGTGTCGAACTCTACTAAAGGAAGTATGACAAGATTTTTTGGGAGGTTCAATCCACAAACATTAACTGGGGAGGAGTTATCAACCATGGACGCAATAATTTCCCCATTCACTATTCTCACAGATAGTTTTTCCTTCAAATTTTGAGGTGGTGTTTGAATAGTTATACTAAACTTGAAAGATATTAAAGAATGCGTAGAACCATAATCAAATAGTATGTTGGATATTCTTTAATCAATAACAAGCATAATTGTTACAACATCGTTGTCCGGCTCCACCTCAACAGTAGTGATATCATAATCCCTTCCTTATTGCCTTGGAGTTTTTTGTTGATTTACTCTGACAACCCTCAGCTTAGGGAAATTGTTCACATAATGCCCATGCTCCTTACAATTGTAACACTGCACTATAGGCTGAGTGTTGATATGAACCTTCCTTTCTTCTTCAACATTAGCGGGATTTTTCATATCCCTTCGGCAGTTCTTCTCTAGATGACCAAACGTTCCGCATTTGAAGCAATTCTTGGTTCCCTTAACACAGTTACCAAGATGCTTCTTCCCACAATCTTTGTAAAGGGGAAAGTGAGGCTTCTTTCCATCATGGGATTTGTTTCATGAACCACCCACAATGTTCTCCATTTTTCACTTCTTGTCACTGGCCCCACGAGACCATTGAGAGTCTCCATTCTCCATTTAAACCTTGAGGGCACAACGGAAAATCTTCTCATAACTGTCAATGTCTTGAATCACCAACACTTTTCGTAGACCCGGCTTTAGTCTGCTAAAGAAGTGATCCAACTTTCTTTTGGTGTTCATGAAAAAGCCAGAGTTGTACCTTACAAGCCTTGTAATGTTCGCTTCATACGCCCCGATGGACTCATCTTCCTTCTGCTTAAGTCCAAAGAACTCTCTTTCCATCTTCAGACAGAGGGTTCAAGGAAAATATTTTTTGAAAAACATCCTCTCGAATTCCTCCCAATCCATGGAGTCAATTTTCTCTTGGGACTTTGTATTCTTGATCAGTGTCCACCATTGATCAGCTTCCCCATCAAAAAGATGGACCGCTAGTACAACTTTCTATTCTTCCGAGCACTGGAGGACAGATAATATCATTTCAATGGAGTTAATCGATTGTTCTGCGAAGAGGGGATCATAAGATCCGCTAAACATGGGGGGACTTTGCCACATTAAGGATTCTACGGAAACATTCTATTTCCTTGTAGGAGGAATTTCCACCTGATTCAAGTTATTATTCATAACTCAGGCTAACTGAGCAAGTACTACCATAAAGTTTCGAGCACCCACCCCTGTCATATCAGGCATATCATTAGGGAAATCTTTAAATTTCCTATCACATTGGTTTTTGAAACGTGTTCTTCTATTTCTCATAATTAACTAAGAAAAAGAACATATAATTATAGGTCTTTAATACTTAGATATTGACCATAAAAAAAGAAAACTTTTAAAATAAAAGGATAAACTTATAAAGAAGAAGTACATCCTAACATGTGATTCCTTTGGTTTATATCTAGGTTATCCACGATCTATTTCTTAACTTATATTCATATGGTATTTTTTTATCCCTTACTAATGGTGTGCACTAAGCTCGTTAATCTACCAAAGAATATCCCCTTGGAGTGTCATAACAAAGAGTGTAGCAAGGCCTGTTGTCATGCACCAGTTCCCATTTGAGTCTAGCTCAAAGTGGTGTTTTTGGGTTATACCTCTAGATACATATGTGTTAGAGCCACCTCTACCTGCCTTTATCTAGAAATGGATATATTTTCTTGATAAACCACTTACTCAATACTCACCAAAATTCAAGAATGTTTTCTTATACTTAGTCTCGTCCTTAAGGTTCTCGCTAAGGTGCTCTATTCCTAATCTCAAAAAATAACTAGACTATCCTGTGATACCAACTATAGCAACCTTATCCTTTTACATATAATATTTCATGATTTTAAGCATAATTAATCATCAAATTACAAGCCAAGGATCATTAAGTCTAGTGTCTTGGAAGACTAGGTACATATAACATAAAACATGGGGATAAAAAAAAAATCTTTATTTAAACTTCATAAATAGATTCTAACATCCTTTGGTCCCTTACATCTACATTGGTTACCCTGGGGAACACATAAACAAACGGATGATAGGAAAATCCTAGTAAGGGAATGAACATAAGGATACATCTTAATCACATGGGTTAAGAGTCATGACATAATGATATCCAAAGCATGAAACATATGAAATAATATCCTATAAGAATGGGATCATATGAACATGGAATCATATAGATGTGGAAGAATCATAAAACATTTTGTTAGTATGGGTCAAGGCTAACCAACAATCCAGTTTCCCATTTCTGTACCGGTCAAGGCTAATCGCCAATCCGTTTTCACATCGCATCTCATGAGACTTAACCTTACCCAATGCATTGGAGCGCTATCTGGTCGCAACCATCTCAACATTTTCATGAATATTTTTTCCACATAAATATTCTTACCACATAGATTATCATACATAATCAACCATACATAAACATAAGGGTACCCATGGAAAGAATTGGGTACCACAATCATGAAATAAATAATAATCAATGGGCGTATCACGAAAGTGTCCATGAAAGGAAAGGATTAGAACACAAAAAGATGTTCATAGGGTAAAATGGGCATATAACATGTTAAGTGGTGTCAAATATAAGTGACAATATATAATAAATGTATTTTACAATCATTAGTATTAAAACATTTTTGTGCGGTTTTAAGGAAAATACTATTGATCTTTTCAAATAGAAAAGAGGACATTATTATATATAAAACAAGAATTTAACCAATAAGATTTTAATAATAAAAATACTTATATTATAAAGACAATGGTATCTTAAAATAGAGGATGTAGTGCACTTGAAATTTGGGTATAAATTCAGGAAGTCCCCTTAAAACAGGTTTGCTTTTCGGAAAGTTCTAAGGAGGAAATATTTTAAAAAAAGGTATATCCTCGAAAGAAAGTGATGAAAGGGTCCTCATAAAATAATTTTTTACAAAAAAAAATAATTTATAAGATTCAAAAAAACATATAAGATAACTCCATTTTGATATAAATAATGATAAGACAACCTGAAAGAATAGAGGATGTTTGGGTAGATTTTGATACGGATTATCAGCATAGTGTCAGGTGCACGTAAGAGGGCTTGATGAGAGATATAAGGGGTTTATAATCACTTTTAAAACATGAGGGAAGTATGTGGGAGGTGAGAAATAATACTCCATCATTTTTGGTTACACATAAAAAGGCATAGCATAGAGGACAATCTTGATTAAGAGTGAAATAGAGAGGATCACTTACCTTAAATCCGTTGGTGTTCTCCACTTGTTATTAAGGACTTGAATAAACAAATTAGGCTTATTAATTAATATTTCCCAAACCTATTCTATATTTAATTGATTTTTTATATCCCTTTTAGTTCATTCAAATCCATTTTGATTAGTTATAAGGTTCAATTTCATTGTCTGGGCTCGTTTGTTTACTTGGTTTTAAAAGATCGGTTCACTTATATTTAAGTTCAGATAAACATGAAAGATGAAATTGGTTGTCCAGAATTGAAGTCATATTATATTGGTGAACATACAGGATATTACATGGTTTTAATTTTAATTTTGTTACTTATATTGATGTTGAATTATTATTTAAAACCATTGTGACAACCATTTTGGTTAATCGGTAGGTTTGATTTCAAAGAACATGTTTTGTTTTTATAACTTAATACCATTTGTAAAAAAAGATTAAATAACTAAAAATAGGATATATTACGCATATAATAATCTTTTTCAAACATAATTCAAATAGTTTCATGACCATAATTAAATATTATAATAGAAATTGATAAACCGTTGTCCTTGAATGTACTAAATTAGCACATCTCAAACGGTGCTTTCATTTTTCTCAAATAAAGGGTGGGAAAAGGAGAGAAGACAATGAAATATCCCATTAGCATGAAAACATTACATTACATGTATGTTAATGGATTTATCATACTATTATGTTGAAGGGAGGTTAGGAAAGAAATAAAAAGAAAATAACTTAAAAGAAATGAAGGAATTGGACAGAGGAATTTACCTCTTGAGATTTCCTCCTTTGAGAACCTCTTAAGGGGAGAGGTTTTGGTGTTTTCAAGAGTCTAGGATCTTTTGGACATGGGGGAGGATATTGGGGAGAGATTTGGGCATAATATTTACAAGGAACAAGGCTTCATAGGAGTGAATAGAAGAGGGAGTGAAGGGGGGTTTTATAGTGGAGGAGAGGAGGGATTTCATAATATTATAATCATTAATTTATTATTTCTTCACAAGACAAGGGATAGTAAGTATTACATGACCAATAATATTAAATGGTTCATGTGAACTCGAAACAAGGGTTCTGACATCATCCATGATGCTAGGAATAGTCTATTTATCTTATAATGTATATATAAGGTAAATTACTGTATTTTACTATTCATCAAAAATTCAAGTTTTTCAAAAAAATATCAAAAATTTACCCTAACCATTTTTCAATGTTTAGAATCCAAAAATGAATTCCATTTTTCAAAAATAATTTTCTAAATATGATTATTTCAATATTTAATTAAAATTAAAATTTATTATCAAAAACTAGATTTAAAACATTCATTAACTTATTATAATATATAGGTATATCGTACTTTCAACTTGAATATTATTTATATATTATCATAGGTAAGGTTACTTTTAATTAGGGTATATCACTATTCATAAGGGTATGTTACTATTCATAAGCATAGATTACTATTCACCAAAAATTATGTTTTTCTTATCAGACTCAAAATAACTTACTGATCGTAACCATGAATGTCAGATTTTCAAAATTCCAAACATAGAAGTGAAAAACATATGTTTAAAGGTCACTTAGCACTTTGTAGTTTGTTGTGCTGTGTTTTCATGTGATTTTATGACATATTTATAAGAAAGGAATTTTCATTGGGTCGTTACACCGAGACTATGACTGCTATGAGTAGATCATGCGGAGTGCGATGAAGGTTGAAATGGAGTTTGGTGAGACACAGTGGTCTCAAAAATCCAATGACCAGAAGAGATCTATGGATCCCAGCTTAGGGAAAACCTCTTATTATATAAGAGGAGGTAAGCTAGTGCAACATCCCACATATAATAAATTTGGGAAGAATCATTCAGGAAACCCTGCTCGGGAGCGGAAAATGGTACAAGTGAGGAAGAGATGGCCACATTTTGCAGAATTGTCATAGTGAGGAGAAGCCATAACTTCTCAACACTAATGACAAGGGGTAGATGGTGCAAGCCCTACCTGATGTCCAATTCTTTAAGTGTGGACAAATTTGGCACTTTTCCAATCACTGTCTAAATTTGAGGATAGTGGAGGGGAATCACCATCAGCCTCAGCAATGGCCAAGGGAACAAGGTCGTACTTTTTCAATCACTATGGCTGAATTTGAATCTCCAAATGATGTGGTGGTAGGTAATCTTATTATTCTCTCAATGATAGCAAGTACTTTGTTTGATTCTGGTTCTATGAATTCCTTTATTTCCTCTATGTTTGCATAGAATTTAGAATCAGCCCCTAATTTTCTAAGTAGAGTTATCGGTCAAGATTCCTGGTGGGATTATCCAAGCATCGTCAGTGTTTAAAAACTCTAGTATTTACTTTTGTGAGCACAATCTTATCGCAAATCTAGTAGTAATTCCCATGATGGAATTTGACATTGTACTAGGGATAGACTGGCTCTTAAGGTATAATGCTAAGATCAAATGTAGAAGCAAGAAAATCTCATTAGTCTTGAATGGGAAACCTACAGTTATCCTTCGAGGAGAGATGTCTCAACCTGATCTTTGTTTAGAATAACCTCCTATATCTTTATTTATGGAGTTGATCGGTGAATAAGGAGAAGGATATGAGAGTAAGGAAAGAAAATGTCCAAATTTTCCAGGAATACATTGACGTATTTCCTGAGGAGTTACCTAGACCTCCCCCAGAAAGAGAGGTAGAGGTCTCCATTGAACTTGTACGTGGATCTCATCTGATATCTAAGACACCCTATAGGATGGAAAATTTGGAGCTTGAGGAATTAAATAAACAACTCCAAGATATTTTGGAGAAGGGGTTTATCTTACCGAGTGTGTCTCCTTGGGGAGCACCAGTTCTCTTTGTGAAGAAGAAGGATGGATCAATGCGGCTATGCATTGATTATAGAGAACAGAATGGGATCACAGTGACTAAAAGATACCCTTTTCCCAGAATTGATGACTTATCTAAGAAACATCATGGGGATCAATTCTTCTCTAAGATTGATCTTTGATCTGGTTATCATCAATTGATTGTGAAGAAAGAAGGTATTCCAAAAAATTCCTTCCGATCAAGATATGAGCATTATGAGTTTGTAGTTATGCCCTTTGGACTGAATAATACACATTCTATTTTTATATATTTGATGGATGGATTCTATAAGGACTACCTTGATAACTTTGTGGTAGTTTTTATTGATTATATT
Source organism: Viscum album (assembly GCA_963277665.1). Taxonomy (NCBI): domain Eukaryota; kingdom Viridiplantae; phylum Streptophyta; class Magnoliopsida; order Santalales; family Viscaceae; genus Viscum; species Viscum album. The sequence continues at coordinate 799,577,612 of OY728139.1, forward strand.
CTGATATATTCCAAAATTCGCGAGGAGCATGAAGATCATCTAAGGGTTATTTTACAAACTCTACGGAAGGAGAGTATTTTTGGGAAGTTCAGTAAATGTGAATTCTGGTTGCCACAAGTTACTTTCTTGGGGCACATTGTTACCAATGAAGGAATCATAGTTGGCCTTGAAAAGACAAAATTTGTAGAGGAGTGGCCTCAACCTACAATAATAACTTAGATTCATAGTTTCCTTGTATTAGTAGGATATTATAGGAGATTTGTGAAAAAAAATTCATGAATTTCTAATCCATTAACCAAATTTACTCGAAAAGGGGTCAAGTTAATCTGGACAAAGGAGAGTGAGGAAATTTTCCAAGAGCTAAAGAAGAGATTGGTTACTGCACCTGTGTTAACTCTACCCTAAAGTAAAGAAGGTTTTGTTATTTTTAGCGATTCATCTCTAAAAGGGCTTGGGTACATCCTCAAGAAAAATGAAAAATTCATTGCTTATGCATCTCGACAGTTGAAGACTCATGAGCAGAACTATCCTACGCATGATCTAGAGCTATCTGTAGTTGGTTTTGCTCTGAAGATATGGAGGCATTATCTTTATGGGGAGAAATGTGATATATACACAGACCATCAAATTTTGAAGTATATTTTCACACAAAAGGAATTGAACATGAGGCAAAGGAGATGATTGGAACTTCTTAAAAACTATGATTTTTCAATTCATTATCATCCCAGAAGAGCAAAAAAAGTTGTTGATGCATTAAGTAGGAAAACCCAGTTGTTCTTTCCATGATGAGGATTCGAAAATATCCTTTGGTCAATGACCTAGTGAAGCTGGACATTGGAATTATAAGGGAAGGGACATCATCAACCCTAACCCAAATGATTTCTCAACCATCATTACTAGAGAAGAACAAGAAAGCTCCGAAAGATTATCCTTTGTTAGAGAAGAAGTTTTAAGCTGTGAAGGATGGGAAGTTTCATGAGTTCAATATTGATCAAGAAGGTGTACTGAAATTTCATACGAGACTATGTGTTCCATCTATTCCAGAAATAAAGAAGGATTTGATGGATGAAGCTCAAAGTTATACTTTATCTATAAATCCTAGAAGCATGAAAATGTATAGGGACCTTTGTAATCATTATAGGTGGGATAATATGAAAGGGGAGATTGCTAACTACACTTCAATGTGACTTGTATGTCATCAAGTGATGGAAGAGCGACAACTTCCTAAAGGCATATTGCAACCACTACCCATACCAGCATGGAAGTGGGACAGTATCACTATGGACTTCGTCACTGGTCTCCCAAGAACTTCCAAATAAAATAATGCGATATGGGTTATTATGGATCGTCTCACCAAGACTGCCCACTTTATCTCCATTCGGGAAGATTTCTCTCCTGATCAACTTTCCAGAATTTATGTTAAGGAAATGGTAAGGGTGCATGGAGCTCCACTTTCTATCATATTTGATCGTGACCAAAGATTCACATCAAAAATTTTGAGAAGTCTTCAACATTCTCTGAGCACTGAATTGAATTTCAGTACGGCCTATCACCCTCAAACGGATGGCCAATCTGAAAGGAATATTCAAACACTCGAGGACATGCTAAGAAAATGATCGATGGAGTTTATAGGTGGATGGGATCAACATCTCCCTTTAGTCGAGTTCCCTTACAAAAATAGCTTCAACTCGAACATTCAAATGGCACCCTGTGAATCACTTTGTGGGAAGCGATGTAGAACACCTACTTGTTGGGATGAAGCTGGTGATAGAAATATTCTTGGGCCTGATCTTGTGCAAGATATGACAAAAAAAGTCCATGCCATCCAACAACACATTAAGGCTGCTCAGAGTCAGCAAAAGAGCTATGTTGACAACCATCGAAGGGACTTGCAGTTTGATGTTGGTGACAAAGTATTTCTTCAGATTTCACCTTGGAAGAGAGTCATGATATTTGCGAAGAAAGGGAAGCTCATCCCTTGGTACATTGGCCCCTATAAAATCCTTTATCGTGAAGGAGTAGTGGCCTATCGGCTTTCACTTCCACCAAATATAGCACAAGTTCATGATGTCTTCCACATATCCCTCTTGAGTAAGTACATACCTGACCCTTCACATGTACTAAATCTAGAGGTGGTACAACTGGAAAATGACATCTCTTATAAGGAGAATCCGGTGGAGATCTTGGATCGTAGAGACAAGGTTCTACGCAACAAGACTACCCACCTGGTAAAGGTGTTGTGGAGGAAACAAAAATATGAAGAAGCCATGTGGGAACGAGAGGATTCTATGAGGCATAAGTACCCACACCTTTTCTCTTCTAAGGGTACGAGTTAAAAATTTCGGGGATGAAATTTCTTAAGGGGGGAAGAATGTAACGACCTGAACTTTTGAATAATATTTGTTTCCTACATTTTTTTGTTGTTTCATTTTATACTCAAAAAACTATATCCTTTAATTAATGAAGTGGGTATAATTAAAATGGGATTATTGGGTTTTGACTGTTATATGATCATTGGTCAATATGATCATTGGAAACTATAATCTTAATGTTGTGTTTATTATTTATAAATACAGTTATCTTGGTTAATTAATACAGAATGAAGATTGAATGGCTTCATCTAGTAGACTTGGGCCATATGAAGCCCATCTGTCGGAGCTTGGGAAAGAGGTAGCATCACTGGGCTTTGCTCAGGACCAAGCCCTAGCTGAACATCAACATGTGAAGCATGAATGGAATCACCTATGGGAGAAGTTCAAGCTGATTGAAATCACCACTTGGGAAATGTAGTCTGATTCGCCTCAAGATTCTATCACCATAGCAAACCTTATACTTAGATCCTATGTTGGTGTTATAAGGGGCTATGTAACGAGGCCTTAGGTACTTTTTTAATCCTTTGCTATAAATAAAATTTTTATTCCTTCTTATGGTAAATTTTTTGATTTTCAATTGTTTGGATAAATATAAGATGTATATTATTGATGATTTTTGGAAAAAGAGGGTATTTTAAAATATTTTTGTATTCTTTAAATAATTAATAATGTGAATTGATTTTCAAAAGAATGGTCTTCTATTGTTGTGTTCAGTAAGAAATTTAGATTCTAATAAGATCAACTTAATTTTTATTGAATAGTAAAGTATGAATAGTAACATACCCAAATGAATAGAAATAAATAGTAATAAATAGTAAATCAGCCAAAAAAATAGAAACTTCACCCATGAATGTATAAATATGATTTAAACATCTTAAAAGTGAAAAAACAATTATAGTTTATGTTTTGGTATTTTTGTATGTCATAAATATTTTATTTAAAATTTTATAATTAATTTAATAATTTAAAATGGAAATCTATTTTCATAAAATGTAATCATAAATTGTTACTTTATTTTATTCTGCTTATACGATAATTTTATGGGACCTTTATTATTTTCTTAAGGTGTTACAAAATGAGTTATAGTTTTAAAGTTGTATCTTTTTTAATAAATAATGATTTTATTTAAAAATTAAATTAAAAATATTTATAAAATTATTTTAATAAAATGGAATTCATTTTTGAATTTAGAGCATCGATATTAGGTTATGGTGAATTTTTGGGATTTTTCTGAAATAGTTGAATTTTAAGTGAATAGTAAAAATATAGTTTTGAGTTTCGGGTGTTTAATGACATCATTAATGATGTAATAATGATGTAAGAAATATGGTAGACTTATGAATAGTAATATATTCTATTAGGTGACCCATGTTTCCAATACCATGGTCAAATACCATGGTAAAGCCCATGGTTTTTTCAACACCACCGATGAGGTGTCCCTTGGAAATTAAAAATTTATTCCTTCACTTTTCCTATAAATACCAAGCCATTCCCTCATTAATTTCATTAAAAAATCCTCCTCAAAGAAGTTACAGTATTTTTACCTCCCAAGGAGTCCTCCCAAGGTGCCCTCAATCCTTACAATTTCCTGACCTTTAATCTTTCAAAGTTACTCTTCACGGTAAGGGAAACTTCCACCCTTCTCTTTTAGTCATGATTTCCATTAAGTTATGTCTTCTAGTTTCCATATTCTTATTTAGGGGTATGTTCTTATATATTCTTATTACTGTCCATTTCATTTCCAAATGATTATATAACCTTTCTTCTATCATCAATTTATTTTCTGAATTTTTAAGTGATGTCGTTAGGCTGCCGAATTTTTCGTAAAAGAAATCACATCTTCTCTTTTCATTCAAGTTTCCTTTTCATGTGGTATGTAATTTAAATATCCATACCATGATCTTATTTCTATTTTATTATGTCCCTATAATGTATTATGAGTTATTTATAAATGTTTTTTCCATTCCCCCTCTCTTTTCAATATTTTCTAAAACCATGTTGTATAGACGTTATGTTGTATAATTTTCGTCTCAAAATCTATCCCTTTCTCAAGAAATTATCTTGTTTAATTTATATGAATACCCAAATATATTTTCATTTCTAGGGGTATTCATCAAGACATAAAATTTATCTATTTGATTCTGGAATTGACATACATATAAACCTCACTTCCTTTCCATGGGTTATAAATGACCTAATGGTCATTTTTTAAGCACTTTTAAAACGTCACGATTTTGAAGTGAAACCCATTTCTTTTACTCTATATAGGTTATTTATGAAATTTATTATTATGATATATGTGTCTCAAATGAAAATAAATACATATTAAAGGTTCTCTCTAATATCTCTTCAATTCATTGGGTAAAGAATTAATCTCTAGAGATGACAAGTTTCACGATACCATGGTGAATAACCTTGGTAATTTTTTGACACCTGGGTGATGAACCTTGGTGATATATTCATAAATGTCTAAATAAATTTTTTTTGCCACATATTCAAATAATGTTTCAATTTCTTTTCATTATAATATTCCTATTCTTTCATTTCTCTTGTCTTTATGTTTTTTATCAATTTCTTATTGATATCACAAGAAAACTGATTCCCTTATTTACAGTTATTGGGCCTTTAGCTCACCCTTTCCTTTCATGTATGTCTCCAGGTTATGAGATGCAGTAATTGCAATTAGGATGAACTTATGATGAATCCTTACAAGTTTATTAGAAGAATGTTTTATGTTGTTTTCAAGTTTTATTGTTCCTGATTTCCAAGACACTGGACTTTAAGGATCGTCTGTTTGTAAAATGAAATGAAAAGTTATATAATAAAAAGACGGGATGCCATGGTATCCTCCCATCCGAACTATTTAGAATTTTATCCTTTACCCTAGATGATCAAGTTATGTATAAAGTCTTCCTAAGGTTCAAGACCATCATCCATTGTTCCCAACCACTTCACATCAGTTCTCCCCGTCCTACATGATGTTAAACTATACATCCTCCTCTTCGTCCTGCATGACGCTAAACTATACCCCTTAGAACTTATGTGGGTTTTGATCCCTTGTCTTCATGATTGGGTATGTAGGAAGCCTCCATGAGGATCAAACCAATATATTAGTAAGCCATTGCACCCCATCCAGTGGTAAGCCATTGCGATCTCAATCTAGTGGTAATCCATTGCACCCCATGTAGCGATAAGCCATTGCGATCCCAATCCATCTCTAAGCCATTGTACCCCATATAACAGTAATACATTGTGATCCCAATCCAGAGGTAATACATTATACCCCATACAGTGGTAATCCATTTCTATCCCAATCAAGTGATAAGCTATTGCACCCTATCCAACGGTAAGTCGTTGCAGTCCCAATCCAGCGGTAAGCTGTTATACCCCATCCAGCAATAAGCCATTTTGATCCCAATCCAGCAGTAAGACATTACACCCTATCCAGTGGTAAGATTTTGCGATCCCAATCTATTGGTAAGTCATTTTACACCATCCAGTGGTAATCCATTACGATCCCAACCCAGGGGTAGGCCATTGTACCCCATCCAGTAGTAATCCATTGTGATTCTAATCCAGCGGTAAGACTTTTCACCCCATCCAGTGGTAATTCATTGCGATCCCAATCTAGCAGTAATCCATTTCACCCCATCCAGTAATAAGTCGTTGAGATCCTAATCTAGTGGCAATCCGTTGTACCCCATTCAGCGGTAAGCTATTGCGATCCCAATTTAGTAGTAATCCGATATACCCCATCCAGTGGTAAGCTGTTGTGATCCCAATCTAGTGGTAATCCATTGTACCCCATCCAGCGGTAGAATTTTGTACCACATACAGTGGAAATCCATTGAAGTCCCCTAAATTGGGACCCACATCTCTCGTCTTTTCCTCAGGCATCGGACCAACTCCCAAGTTGCAACCACATGTAAGACCCATCATATCATCGGGTCATTGTCCTATGTGTACACCCCAATTCTATGCCCCCATCTTGAACTACGTGGGCTTTGATTCTCTATTATAGGGATACGTAGGATGCCTATCTGAGGTTCAAGCCCATTATCCATGTCTCAACCTGGTCTTTTCGTCGAGCCTCTGCATTTCGGGAAGGTCATCCCCCAACCTAGAGGTTACACTTCCTCCGGTTCTCATCCATGTGTCCATTCTCATGGACCGCCTCCTAAGGTGTCCCATAACCCCTTCGAACTACGTGGACTTTGATCCCAGTCTCCTAGATGGGTTATGTTAGGAAACATCCCTGAGGTTTAATCCTAGCTAATGGAAAACCCTAGAATCCACTTTATACGGACCCAATCATCCTCAGATCTGTCTTTATTTGATGTCGTGATCCACAAATTTAATAGGACTCTAGGGTGATCCCTCTTGGGGGTTCACCCATATGATCCACCTCTATGAGTGTTCCAATAATTTAGATCCATCTTTACAAGACGTTAAACTCACGGCATACCCTGTTCTAAACATGGGAAGCTGAGGAAAACCTCAGAGACATTCCCATGGAATATAATTCCCCGCACTCAACGTGTAACAACCCAGGTAAATAAAGAATATTACTTTTTCATATTTCTTAATATTTGTGAATAAAATATTAATATTACTTTAAAGGGAACTCTATGCTCGATGGCGTACCCAGTACGTAACAACGAGTTTCTTTGAAATCTTACGTTGCACTCTAATAATAAAATAATATTATTTTAAATGGTAGTTAATGCCAAGCCGTTGTAATGGCGGGAATGAACAGAACTAACTAAAAAATGATTATATATATTTTTCAAATATTTTTTCTTTTATTCAATAAATTTTAGATGCTTAATATGCAAATGAATCCAATTTTAATTGTAAATATTCTAAAATTCTTTAAAAGGTCGATTAACCGCCTTTTGATGGCGAACCCTTTTTTTAATACACTTTTTGAAAATTTTATATGTTATATTTGACAAAATAAAATTCATTTCTAGAATCGGGACATCAAAATTTACGTTGTATAAATTTTTGGTATTTTTTCGATAAAGTACATTTTTTAATGAATAGTGTAAAATGTTGTATTTTAATTCAAAACCTCTTTTTAATCTAATTTATTTATATGATTAGATAATATTTTGAATTGTTTTTAATGTTAAATTAGAATATATTTTTACCATTTAATCCAATGGTTGTCATTGGAATTAATTTCACTTTGAAATTGGACTAAAACTAATGTCAATCTTTTGATATATTTTGTTTCTTAAAAACACGCTATTTGTTTTGACAACGGGAATTAATTATTAAATTAATTAATTCAACTTATATGTTTTTAATTTTATAAAATAGACATAATTTTTGAATTCGGAATATCAAATATAGCTTAGGGTGAATTTTTGGTATTTTTCTGAAAAACATCAATTTTTGATGACTAGTGAAACCACTAAGTGGTAGTTAAAAACTGATTTTTCGTTTAAATTAAATTTTACCACTTTTATGAATTGAATTTAAAAAATCTGACATACATGGTTGTCATTAGGATGTAAAATTTGGTTCAATGGGATTAAAATAATTTTTTGGTGAATAGTAACATTTAAGTTTTATTAATAGCGATTAGAGGTAATTAGTGTAATTTAAGGTAAAAATAATGTTTTAATAAAATGAAATGACATTGACACATGTCCTACCCTTATTGTATGTTTCATGGCCTACCAAGACAATCCATGGGTCAACTTTGGGACCCCATGGATCCACTTGGGTAAAAAATGACATTAATAACTTTTTATTTAAAGTTAAAATAAAAATGTCACAAAGATGTATTGTTTTACTTAAAAAAATTTTTACATGGGGTTATACAAGTCATATTTTTGACTATATATATTCATTATAAATCTAAAAATATTTCCTACATCATGATATTTTTTTATAATTTTTAGACATTAAATAAATTAAATTATTTATGACACCATGATGATGCAGTGATTACCTCATTATTTAACGATTTAAATAAAATGAAAAGATAATGTAAAATATAAGACCTAAACTTTTAAAAAACCTATTGGATGGGTGGATTTAGAACCCTTATCACCATATCCATGAAATATATAATTTTGGGACCTTTGATATCTGAAAATCATTTTATAATAAAGTAACTTTTCAAGTCTTTCCAAGAGTGCCCCTCCTCCCTCTTATAAAAGGCCCCCAACTCTACCACCTTACCCAAAACTCTCAAGCCATTGGATCAGCCAAGATATGATTATTTTATCTCTCCACATCCCTCTCCTCATCCTAGATTCATTCCCTTTGGCAGAAATCTCTTCAAGAAACCCTTTCGGTTCAAACCAAGAGGAGTTACCCGATTTAAAGGTAATGTCTTCACTTGTGTTCTTTTGTTTTATTTTTATTCTCCAACCCCCTAAACTATTTTTATTCCTTTATTTTGTAAAAAAAGTATATAAAATATACTAGGATGTTTTTATGAGAAATATTAGAGCTACACTTACACACACCTTCGTCTAATGGTTAAAGAACATATTGTTTCTGTGGATGGCGAATTACTGCCTCACGAAATGATGATTATTCAATATTCTCTTAACACCTTTAATGGTGGCCATTATGATGTCACTGTATTTTATATATGATGTATATGGTATTTATGTTCTATATATTCTTCTTTATTTTATATTTAAAACATACCTTTATGCTTTTCATGATGTGAAAATGCGGTAATTTCATACGATGAAGTGTAGACTACTGCCCCCTCAGTGATGTGACTCGTTCATGCAATACATGGAATGTATAAAGAATGAAATTAATGAAAATATGTGACCAATATAACATATATATTATACTGGAATTATAATATATATCTCATTTACTTTTAATTCCATTAATAAGACAAAGAAATGAAAGTAGTGTTCATGCGTACGTATGGCCTACTGTCTCCATGAACGGTGCATTTCATTTCTTTTTATCTCCAAATGTTACGGAATAGTATAAAATGAATATTTACTGGATATATATGATATTTAAATCATTAATACTATTCTGGAGATGATTTAATTATAACTACATGGACAATCATTTTCAAACAAGTTCATTTTTGGCTCATGTACCGAACATCGAAAAAAACGTCTAATATGAACTCACATTATTAACCAATTATTATAAAATTATAATATGTGATATGAACTAAATAATAATCTTTAAATGAGGTCCTTAATAAATTATAAATTGACCAAAGTTTATCATTTAGGAATATAAATAAATGAACAAGACAAGTTTGACTTGAGGTAAGGGATCCAACCTCTCTCTTTCTTTTTAAGTACTCTCTTTTATGTCATTTATTTTAAGATCATATTTCTTATTTTTGGGGATGTTATTTTATATTACTCATTCTGTACATTTTATTTTCATATTATGAGAGACCCTATTTGATCTCATAAATCCATTTTTGGAAGTTTTAAGTAGCGCCATTAGGCTGCCGAGTTTTCGTAAGGGGTTTTTCATCTAACTTTTATTCCCGTGAGATTTATGCTACATTTGCCACCATTTCCTTTCAGTGGTATATGTACTTCCCATTATTATACTATTTTCATAATATAATTTCTCTTATGAGTATTTACATCAATTTTTTATTTTCCTTCTTTCATGGGGTGTACGTTTCGAAAGATACCCAAGTCGGTAAGGGAACCTTTCACCCTCCTCTTTTTAAAAGACTTATTTTGTTATGTATTTTAATTTAAATATTATTTTATTGGGATATGTTCTTATATATCCTTATTGATTTAAAATTTATTTCCAAGTGATGAGATACCATTTTTGTCTCATCAACTCATTTTATGAATTTTAAAGTGACGCTGTTAGGCTGTCGAATTTTTACAAGGGAACTTCTTAACCCAATTTCGATTTATTTGGGTTCAACTTGTAGTTATTGAATATATCATCCTATGAATATGTGTGAATGACCTATGATTGTTTTACACTTAATATCCACTTATATTAGGTGTATTTATATTTTTCACACATATTTATTATATTGATTTATCCTTAATTTAAGGATACCATCTTTCTAATGGATTTCATCTCAATTTACCTTTCCATTGAGATTTCATTGTTGTTATTCACCAATTCACTCTTATATGGTGTATTTACTATTCTTTGAAATATTATATCATTAATACCTTTATTCTCATGATATTATAAAGTTCTGATTAAATGTTATTCTGCAATTATTTGTATTCAAGTGTCTCTCATTTTGTTAAAAACTCTTTAACTAAAATATCGTTTTAAATGTTTTATTGATTTATTCTTATAAATATTTCTCATTAATATCCATGTTTTCAAAATGGTTTTAAGGATTTATTTATATGGATATTAATGGTTTAAAATGTTAAAATCTTCAAAGTGGTGTGGGACACTTTGAATCAAAAATATCTTTATTAAATGTTTTAAATGGTTTTGAAAATGGTTTTTATAATGGATTTGTTATGTAAATATATTTAAGGGATATATTGTGAATTTAAATGTGGAAATGTTTTCTTTCCATTATATTTGGTTTATGTCTTATGATTTTATAATGGTACTTGGACATTTTTATGGGTGGTTACATGATAAACCATATGACGGGTGGTGCCGTGAATACCAGGACGGGTGGTTACGTTATAACCTCCAATGCATTGGGTATGGAAGTCAGTCGTATGGCTATTCAATTTAGTGATATGTGTGGAAGTTGACTGTATGTTTATTTCATTTAATTATGTTTATGTCCCAAGTTACCTTTATATGTTAGGTGTTCTTTATATTGTTTTTATGGTAATCTTTTGGTTACAAAAGGGTAAGTAATTATCTTTTATTCAGTGAAGAGTATTTACTACTTCTTAAAGGTGAAAAGTGTTACTTTGATAAAGTATTCATGGTTTAATTGATGTTTTGAAAAACTAAGAGTTTTCCTTCTTTGTGTATCCCTTACGGAGCTTTTTATGCTCATCCCAAGTTTTTTTTTTTTTAATGTTCTTCACAGGACATAATGTGGAATAGGGTCAAGGATGGGATCAAGGAAAGACATGCTATCTAAAACAAAGAACTAGACATGTTTCTTTTTAAGAGTTTTATTTTATGGAAACATAGTATAAGTGTCTACGTTGTAAACTTTTGAGATGTAATAGTTATACCATAATTCTCTAAAACTCTAAACTTGAAAAGATATTCTATGTGAATTATTCATTTAATTCATGATTATGTAATGTTTTAAGGCTGGGTCCTTATACAACGTGGGATTCCTTGGGCTTCCATGCCCTTGAGAAGCCCTATCACAAAGGGAAGAAACCCAGACGCACCATTGTTCCAGCATCCAGACACGCCAGTGATGTCCAACATGACTACTCCCCCGATCAATGGTTGTTTCCCTGACTTGACCCCTTGGAATATCTAGATAGCAATAGTGTAATTAACCAGTGTCCACGAAAACATGGCACTGGGAGGAGTTTCACGAACAACATTTTAATCTTTAAGGGAGACCCAGACTAGGTGATGAGTTCTGAGGAGGAATCCATGCAAGGAGGAACCGATATCCTATAATCCCATTTCAATCAAGGAGAAAACTTCCCCGAATAAGTGACAGATGATGCCCGCCTTTGGAAAGCAGAAATGCAGGGCAACGGATCAGTGCATCCTCAATGGACGGATGCATGCCTTGGAGAAAGTGTTGGAAACAGGTTCTTATGTGTTATACTAGGCTAGGAATGGAAATTGTACATGCTGGAAACCCCACTTTCAAAGTTCATTTCAAAAGAGGCTAATGAGGAAGAAGTATCTCTATATTTGAAAAATGTGAATGATACTATGGATGTCCAATGTTTCATGCTATACTCCATATCCAATAAGATTCTAAAGAAATATGAGTGTATGAATGTGCATATCATCGATTCTCACCTTAAGGATCTCTATCAAGAGAAGGTGAGATCAGGCAGATATGAGATCTCTAATGCACTATTCATGTGATATCTTTGAGATTCAAAACTAGATGTGCCTCATATAGTCAAGATAATTAGATATATTATATTCCTGGACATATTGGGTTTTAAGATCCCTCATAAGCTACACATAGATCTCATTATATGCTCACTATCTAAAAAATTATCTAGTTTTATTATGAATTATAATATGAGTAATAGTGGGAAGACACTTTCAAAACTTCTTATACATATTCTCCATGTTAATAAATACATGTTTAATGACAATCCCACTATCCTTATGGTGAATAATAATTAGAATAAAAAGAAAAAGGTGTCTGAGAATCATTCCAAGTCTAAGGATCCGTAGCACTGCCCTTCCAAAAAGAATAAAATCCAAAGATAAGGAAAATAATAGGATGCGGTATGTTTTTCATATCGAATTAAATTCCACTAGAAGAGTAATTAAACTAAGCCAAATAAGTAGGGTATGCTTTAGGTGCATTAATTATAGAGTGTAATCTTTACATATCTACAATTTGGGTATTAGTTATGGCCTATGGTGCTCACATTTGTATCAAAATATAAGAACCAAGTAGATTTTGGATGATTATTAGAGATAAGTTGTATCTACAGGCTGCTAATGGAGAGAGGATAGCTACTCTATCCATTGGATACTTTCGTATCACATTTAAAACCAAATATATTCTAGTTTTAAAGAACTCCTATTATGTTCCCAGTGTTACCAAGAAAATTATTTCCATTTCTTGTTTAGATATGGATGGATATATTTTTAGATTTTGAAATAAGGGTTTCAACTTTTATAAAGATAACATATGTTGTGGTATTGAATAGTTAAATAATTTTGTTTTTGTATTAAATTATGAAAACAAAATATTGGAAATTGATAATGAAACAAATATGCATGACCCATATAACACCAAATTATAGAATCGCCATCTTAGTCATGTAAACGAGAGGAGTTTAATAAATCTCAATCAAGATGGTTACTTAGACTCTTTTGATCTTAAGACACTTGAAATATGTCACCCTTGTTTTCAAAGTAAGAAAACAAAACCTTTATTTGGTGGTAAATCTTAAAGGGCCACAGAGCTTCTAGATTTGGTATACACTGATGTGTGGACCTTTTCAAGTATATGATATATGTGGATAATCACATTTTATTAATTTTAATGATGATTTGATTATGTATGGTTATATTTACTTAATTATGTATAAATATAAATCCTTTGATAAATTCAAAGAGTTCAAGAATAATGTTGAGAATAATATTGGTTATAAGATAAAGAAACTACGATTGGATCGAGGTGTTGAATATCTTAACCAAGACTTTATCGAATTTCAATGTAAGTCTGAAATTTTATCTCAAATAACTCCACCTTATACACCACAGTGGAATTTTTTTACTGAAAGAAGGAAATATAACATATTGGATATCGTATGTTTGATGATGATTCATGTAAGTATTTCATTTTTATTTTAGGTATATTCATTACGGATGACATTATATTAACTAAACTGAGTAGCAAATAAGTGGAAAATATTATTCCCTTAAAATTATGGAGTATAAATAAACTTTTTTTGTCATATTTTCATGCATGGAATTGTGATTAATTTTTTAAGGATATCTCAAGAAACAAACTTGAACCATGGGGAATAAAGTGTATCTTCATAGGGTGTCCTAAGGAAACAAGGGGATATTATCAATACAACCCCTTAGAAAAGAAAGTGATTATAAAAGGACGTTTCATTTTTCTTCAAAGGGGGATCCTTATCAAAGAGTATAGAGGTATAAATAATGAGTTTAATGAATTTTATGCTCAAGATATATAAGAGTTGGTAAAGGAACTGATTCCATAGATCCCCATGAAAGAATATTTTCTTGAAATATAAGTGTTGTGTAGGAGTGCTAGATAGGTAAGATAACCAGAGAGATATGGTTTTTAATTCACTGATTATAGTGTCTCATTATTGGTAAAAAATGGTGATACTCTCTCATAAAATGAGTTAGTAGAGAGATATGAAGATATAATATGGAAAGATGTTATAAATTTTTAGATGGATTCTATGTATCATAACCAAGTCTAGGTTCTGATCGATCTGGCTATTGATGTAAATATTGTTGGATATAAATGGGAATTCAAAAGAAATATGGATAAAAGTTAAAGTAAATACCAACAAAAAATGTCTATTGTCTTAAGAGTTTAGAAAATTTTAAGGCGTTGACTATGAAAAAACATTTTCTCTAGTTTTCTTATTTAAATTTGTTATAATTTTTTTTCAATATGATATTTGGAAAATGGATTTAAAAACATTATTTCTTAATGGTAATATTCTGGAATATGTGTATATAACATAACCATAAGGATTTGTGACTCCAAGAAATTCCAAAAAAGGTACAAAAGTTTAAAAGATCCATTTATGGATTAAAGAAAGTATCCAAGTTATGGAATATTTAGTTTAATGAAACCATAAAATAATTTGGGTTCAATAAGAATAAATGTGAACCATGTGTTTACATGAATTGTAGTGATATTAAGGTTATTCTTATATTAGTGTAATTTTATGTTATATTACTAATTGTAAATAATATAAAAACCTTACAATAGGTTAAGGGATGGTTGAGAATGTGCATCTTCATGAAGGAATTGGGTGAAGTAGACTACATTATAGGGATTAAGATCATGCGTGATAGATACAATAGGATAGATAAACTATGTCAATGTACATTCATTAAATATATATTAAATATTTTTAGTATGGAACAATACAAGAGGGTATTGGTACTAGTGTTTCATTATATATATCTCTCCAAGAAAATGTGTCCTCTAACACAAGAGAAAAAGTGAGAATGTGTGAGATCCCATATTCCTCTCTGATAGGTTCAATTATGTATTTCATGTTATTTATGAGTATTTATGTTTTCTATGATTTGATAATGGTAGTAATATATCAACAAGATCGAGGTGAACATCATTTGATTGTTGTTAAGACTATCCTTAAGTATCTGAGGGGAACTAAAGATATGTTCTTGATGTATCGAGGAGATAAAGAACTAGTAATCAATGGTAATACAGATGCTAGTATCCATATATATTGGAATTATTTGAAGTTACATTCTTGATATATATATTTTGTCTCAATGGAGGTGTTATGAGCTAGAAGAGTTCAAAGTAGTCAGTTGTCACTAAAAGTACAGTGGAATATTAATATATTGCAACTTTTGATATAGCTAATGTGATAGTTTTGGATTTAAAAAAATGTCCAAGAGCTTGATGTGGTACCTATAAGTAAAGACCATATTACATTTTTCTTTTATAACACTGCAATGGTGGATCTCTCCAAATATTTCAGATCATACTAAAGGACAACGCACAAAATTTCTGTGTTTCATTTCTTGGGGGATTTTTTATCAATAAGGTAAACTTGTTGTGAGAAAAGTATCCACGGAGTAAAAGGTGGAATACTCCTTAATAATCATAACATAAGCATTAGTATCACATAAGATCTAGTGTATTTAAAGTTATAATCATTTGGATCTAGTTTTATTGGGAGTCAATTAGAGTTGGTGACCTAAAACCGAATTTCTTAGTACTTGATTACATGTTTCATTATTAATTAAATTTTCATATCTTGTTATTGTTTTTCTTCTACATTTAAATTTTATGTGATAATGTTCCATGAATATTTGGAGTACTAAAAGGTTATATAATTCCCCACAATATGGAGAACCTATAGGTGACACGACATTATTCTTGAATATTTTTATATTGATGGATGATATTGTATGAAAGAACATAGAAAATAAAATCTATTAGGGGTATTAGGATCGTACTATAAGGATACACCTTCTCATGGTATTCACTCTTGGTAATATATAATATATGAGGTCAGGAGAAAAACCCAAAAAATAGGAAACCAACATTTCCATGTGTCATTGGATGTTTCTATATACGGACATGTGTACTAATCTGGGGAATTTAATATTATCATTAGTGGATATCATGAAATTCATACTTAGATGTATTGACAATAACTGTGATGAAATATGTTCACAATGAGGTAGGATATGTTGGGTACATCATGAGTGATATTTCATTAATGGATAATGAATGAAAGGATTTATCGCTTTTATCCCTTGATGGAAGATGATATATCAGGTAATTTGATGGAATAGAATCACATAAATAAATCCATGGCCATGGTGTTCAATGGGTGAGTTCATTTTAGAAAATTCAAATAAATATGCATCAAGAATATATGTTTATGTAACTGGCATGCATCCTCCTTGATTCGAGATATCATGATAAAGGGATTATTTTACATGATAAATGTTCATAAGAGGTTGGATTTCATTATGAAATTAATTTATTTCTATATATATTTCTTATCATGTTAATATATGATAACATTGTACTTTAGTTGGATATACCTATGGACACTAAGAAAGAGGCCTAGAGGGTCACACACTATGTGTATCTGCAATCTCGGTTAAATTCTAGTAATGAATTTAACAAGTTTGGTTAAACAATACTTATTCATGTTTTTTTGAACACCATAATTTAATAAAAAGTTATTTGAAATAATAAGTGAATTAAATAATAATAATAAATAATTATTTTCAATTTTATAGAATATAATGTTATTATATTTATCATAAAATAATGAGGTAATATTTATTTATTAAATGGTAATTATGTGAGGATCGTTAAATATTGATAAGAGAAAGAGAACATGGTTTAATAGTCTAATTGGAAATAACATAATTGATATTTATTTATATATTATTAAAAAATTTCACTTGTCAAGTAGTTAATAATAATATTGGACAAAGGGTTAATTAATAATTATAAAGATAGAAAGGGTTTGGTGTGGAATTTTCCAACCCGAAACCTTCCATAATAAATATATAATTATATTGCTTTATATATATTATATTTTCTATGCACAATGGATAATGAGACTCCCTATCAAAACCTAGAGAGAGATAAAGAGATATAGTGTTCTCTCCTCCCCTCTTCTCTCAAGTTAATGAGAGAACATCAATAATTCTTCCTCTCTTGATAAGAATTATGATCGATCAACCACGAATAATGCAAGCAGTCAAGATCAACCATTCTAGCACCCGATAGTTCTATGGCACCATTCAAATATTGTGGTGAATATTTGGATCACTAATAGAGGGATTATATACTTGGATTATCCAAATTAATAATGGTATGATGAGATTTATTCCATCATATCCTCAATGAAAGCAGAATTGTGGGTCAAGGTAATTTCATATCTTCTTGTAAATTAATTATGAAATACATGTGAGTTTCTCCACTTATGGTTTTGGAATTTTAATCTAGTTAAGTAATTTACTATTTTCATTAGAAATTATTTTTTGATCATCTGAAGAAATTATTACACATGATTTATTACTAAAATTTGAGTTAGTCATGCCATCAAAGGAGTCCTCTCATGTTCCTAGAACCTATGTAATGTGAGTACATACATTATTCTAAAGAATAATAATTTTCCAAATATTATCATTTTTGGAAATTAGTAACAGAATATTTTAATAAATTTCACATTTCATTTCATATTTCACAGTTACCATGATGGCTTGTATTAGACCGGCTTCTCATATACTACACTGACGGGATTTATATTTTCATGGTTGTAATGTCTCTCATTCACTTTTATTTTGTTGAGTGGCACAAGCCTGATAGATTCATGCACCATTTTGGATTTTTTAGCGTATTACATTTCCACCTTGGTAGTCAGCAACGCATTATTCCCTGAATTTAATAGGGAGGCAGGATGTTGACTGGCACTGACGACATGCAAAGTATCTAGACCTCTGGGACAAACTTGTGTCGTTTCATATCAAGGGAATGTGTACAATGTGATTCCATCTAACACATCATCTTGAGTATGATACATGGTATGGAACAAAATATATATTTCATCTAATAACTCATGAAAGAGGAATTCAGGATCTATTAAGTTAATAACATTACATTTTTTTGTATATTTTTAATTCAATTAGAATCTCTTTACATCATACTCAACAACATAATATTATCTACATGTCTGATCTAGCATAGGGTAAGGTATTTATCCAAGTAGCATACCATTCTCCATTTCATAAGATAATGCCAACATATATTATTCTGAAGGATAGTATATTTTATCATCCACATTAGGAATATGATGTTCATACCCAGTGTGAGGATGTTCCTAGTCAGGAACCTCCTCCAACAGCTACTAAGGATGAGGTGTCGTGATGGTGACGATGTAGACCACATTGATCTGCACATGAGGCCTTACCTATTCCATAGGAAGAGGTCACACCTCTAGCAAACCAGACTTATCCGATTACATATGTGAACCAGCAGGCATGAGGTCCATTTATGGTTTTATCATATACATATTTTTCCTTCGGTATATCTAATTTAGGACAATTTCATGATTTATTTCCCATGCCTTTATATTTTGTGACTAACACTTCACAAGTCATATAGTTCCTCCATAAAATGGAATGTCATTCCACTTACACATTGGGATATGGATCAAGTGAATATATCGACATTTTGATAACACCTCCACCCAATGATTCACATCTAGAGCATCAGAAATTTGAGGTTCCTACACCTGAGGAAGATCCCCCATCTCATCACAGTCCACCACAGTATGGACATCGGTGATCTCGATACAGGTTTCTAATTCACACACTAGATTGTGTGGGATGGGACATCATCATACACATTAATTATACTCATTAAGTTATACATTTTATATTGACTCAAAGGATTTGAAAGAACAATGTTTTTTATCATCTATATTATTGTTTGTCTATTATATTGATTAAATTATTTTTAATTTCAACTATTTTTTATATGTTTTAATTTTCATTTATATTATACTTATATTTTAAATATTATAATATTTCAAGATAAACTACTTCAAATATAAGAAAAATTATTAAATTTCAAGTAGGAAAACTTTAAAATCTTATAAAATATAAATAAAAAAAATCTAATTAAATGATTAAACATAATGTAAACATATAGAGACTAGTTGAAAAAAGAAAATAATTTTATCAATATAATAAACCAAAATGAATTTACATAAAACATAATTTATTGATTAAAAACATAACATTTACAACTTAAAAACTATATGCACATAAAATATAAATTAACTAAAATATAAATGAAATTTAAAACATTGAAAAAACGTAAAAAAAAATAGTTGAAAATAAAAGGAATGTAAAATATATATAAATAAAAATGATACATATTCATTAGTCCATTATTATTAAATTAATAGAAAATAATTATTTGATCCTTAGTTAATCATTATTTAATAATTATTTAATCATAAGTTATTCATTAGTTAATAACTTTTTCATCATTCTATAATCATTCATTAATCATTTGTTGATTATCAGTTATTTCGTAGTCAAATATTAGTTAATTAATCATTATTTCACTAATATTTATTCATTGTCTAATTAATTTTAGTTACTAATTACTAGGAAATTACTTATTAGTTATTTATTAATTAATCTAAAGTTTATAGTTATTACTACATTAATTATCAATTAGTTAATAATTGTATCACTAAAATTTAAAAACAACTAATTCATACTAAATAATAATCATTGTACAATAATAATTTAATTACTAATACTCATTATAAATTAATTACTAAATAGTAACAATTAAATAATAATAATTTACTTAGTAATATTAACTAATATTTGTACCTTATATCTATCTAAATAAACAATTAGGTAAATAAAATAATTAAAACTAACTAAAAAATAAACAACTAAATAAATTAGAAAAACCGCTCTTAAATGATACCTTACAAATCTCACACTCTTTTAAGGTCACCAAATAAGTCACACACAAGAGAGAAAAAAACTTAAAGGGAGGGGTGATGTTTAGACAGAGAGGAAAAAATCAAGTGAAGTGGCTTGGGGTGGGGGTTATAGGGGGTGGGGAGAAAGGTGTCACTACCTGAAACACCATTCAAATTTTTTAAGTGAATGGTGTTTTCACATCAAACATATTTCGCCTAATAAAAGGTAAAAAGTGTTTTAGGCGGTAACACCTATACCACCCTTTTCATGTCACAAATCTGGGTAAAATAAATTAAGGAGGGTTAAGATTTTATGGATTATTTTTTAAACAAAAATAAAATGGGTTTAATTCCAGATTTTTTTGGAAAAAAATAATAAAAAAAATTCTCAAAATTATGTACTCCACCTCTGGATTGTGGAAAATGTAATGAACCACTGGATGTATTTTATTGTTGGGAAGTTTTTATCAAATGAATGTGATCTGTGGAATCAAATTTCTTTAGGGGAACATAAGAGTTTTTTAATAGTTTTTAAAATTTTAAAAAATATAAAAAATTGATAGATTTATCTATATTTTAATAAATGGGTCCAAAGAGATGTGAACCCCATTCTTTGTTCTCTTTTTAGATGAGAAGTGTGAATGGGTTTAACGTCTTCTAGCCATGGCCAAATAAGCATAAACCCCATTCACACCTCTTTATATACATATATATATATTATTTATTATTTATTTCTATAATTAATAATATAATATTTATTATTAATATTAATAATATTTATAAGAATATTATTTATAAAAATGTGTAAATTTTTTTGTTGATATAAAATATTACCAATTAATTAATAATTAAAATATCTTGTAATAATAAATTATTGATTTATATTATATAATTATGTTATTAATTATTTAATAGTATAAAAACTAATATTTATAATATTTTAATTATAAATATTGGTTAAATTTTTTGTTGATATAATTCTTAGTAATTTGTTAATACATGAAATATTTATTAATTATCAATTGTATTATTTATTATTAATTAATACTATATTATTATGTTTTTAATATGATTCATAGTATTATAGATAATATTTATTATATAATAATATAAATAAAATAATTGGTATTTATAAAAATATTTAATAGTTAATAATTATATTATTCATAATATATTATGTTTTATTATTAATTAATTACTTATATAAGAAATAAGATAATTTTTTTATTAATATTAATAATATTTATAGAATTCAAAATAATAATATTATTAATATTTAATCATAAATTTAAGATGATTATTTTTTATACATAATGTGGATAATAATACTAATTATTAATATAAATAATAAATAGTAATTATTGTTATTACCAATGTAGTTATTAATATTAATGTTTCGTAATCAATCAAAAATAATTTTATGAATTTATAATTATATAAATTTGTTGATTTATGCACCAAAATATAAAATATTGGTATGTTTTTCAATAATCTATAAGTAATGATTTTGAAAAAACATATAACATGTACCAATCTAATCTATGTCGGTGGCTTGGATGTTCCTTCGTGCCAAAGCCATATGTATATATAATGCATCCACACTCTGTCTGTATATTTCTATGCTCTAACATATGTAGCTCTTGTGTATCATCCCTGACACCTACCTCCACATCATCCTATGTGACAATTGGTGGATCTACAGTCTTTCCAGTTGTACCCTGTCCTACCTCAAAGGATAGTGGCTGCTAGCTGGAACTCTCTCTAACATGTGAAGAAGATGACTGATGTGCAGTGAATATCTATGGATTAGATGCTAATAAATAATGTAGCACAGACCAATTAGAATATATCTCTATAACAAAGTATGATATGCTAACAAACTCTTTCTATGATGGTGTGTAAAATCTCATTACCCTCTTTTAGGTATTTCCCTTCCCATTATTCATTTTTCTCTTTATTTGTGTGTGTATTGGGACTCCTGAGGATGGAGATCATTTATTTTTGGGAATGACCTAAATTTTATGGATGTATATTTTTTTAATTTTATGGATTCTAGATATAAACATGTAATGGATTAATGGGGTTCTCCTTGAGTTAGGAGAATGGCCAAGGTAGTTTGGAGTTTTTTTGTTGAAAACTAGTGTTATCATTGCCCTATAGGAATTTACATTCCATATAATGGGAGTACACATCATGTATCATTTTCCAAGCTCATGTCATGATCTAAATACATAGTGTGAATAGTTACACGATGTGAAAAGTGTTTACATGATGTGTAATGTTTAAAGATCAGTTTTTGTAAAAAAAACGATGGGTTTTTCAGCGTATATCGACCCCATGGATTATATGATGTGTAAAGGGATTACATGTTGTGTAATTCCCATGAGGGTGGTTTTTTAGGGTGTCGTGTAAGTGATTCCTTATACATTAAACATGCATCATCTTTTTTCTTGACCTAGAGCTCTTCCCTAGTGATTTTGGGAACATCTATTCCTTTCAGATTGATTCATTTGGTGTTTGATCATCAGGGTTGTGTTTGGTATCTCTCCAGGTAAGAGAATCCTTCTTTTTATTCATTTCCTTTGATCACAGTAGTGTTGTTGTGTTGTGTTATTGGATTTTTTATCTATGATATAAATTATATTGTTTTATTCTAGATCTATTGTGTGATCTTTCTTTGTGGGCAGTTCCTTTATTGTTTTTTGTGTGGTGGGTGAGCTTTCTTTGAGGTTTCTCATGATCTACCATTTCTTCCATCTGTTTTTTTATTTAATAAATTCTAAGAGATTTGATTATTTCTTCAAGAAAATATATGAAATCATTTTTTCTTACTTGTTGGTGGATTCTGTTATGGGTGTGTACAACCCGAGTTTGAGTTAGGTGGTTCTGTCTCTAGCCTATATTGGATGACTGCATTGATTTAGTTTTTCTTAAATTGACTAATAAAATGTAATGAAATTATTAATTAATTATTTTGTCTACGTGGAAAGGGGTTTATGAAAAAAGATAGGTTTTCCTTGTTTTTGTAAAATAAAAGGTATTTCCAAAGCAATGTGAAATGGATTTTCGAAATGGTTTTCAAATCATGGTTTGAATGAAATGCTTTAGAAAACATAGCACATGGGAAGCATTGGGTACTTAGGTGGAAGGTGTAGTAATAGTCCTCATCCATTGTTAGGGTATTTACCCATGGGGCATTCCTATGATCCCTATGTCTTTTGTTACAGGTACTTAGTATACTTTTTGGGAGGTTCACTTTCTAGGGTGTTTGTATTCTCTCAAAATTCGATACATATATCTAGAGTATATATGCACACATTTGTCTATGTTTAGGTATGATTTTCCTAGCTATCCTAACCTAGAGTGATCCATGGCATGATATTACATGTGCTTTTGTATCGTACTATTTTGGTTATACTACCATGGATTTGGTATGATATTTGATACATAATTTTCTTTTATTTGATATAACATCCTAGATATATGTATATGAAATGCTTTGAAACTGATTTAACTAATTTATTTGGGAATGTTATTACTTTTTTTATTTAAATTTGAGCATGATTGGATTATTTGTACATGTAATTGTTATGGGACACCTATATGGAATCTTACTGAGCCTTCTATATAACACCTTACACACCCCTTCGGTAGTGCGTAGACATTTGTATGTATTTTGATGCCTGGAAAGACAAGGCTCCACTGTGAGGTGGAGAGTATTTTTTTCAAATGTGTTTGGATAGATGGTGGTAATATTGTGGGAGATTTTCCACACCTTCCCAAAGAGTGTTTGGTTTCCTATTTTTTTTCTTTGATGTTGGACCAGTACTTTGGTATTTTCTGACTGGTTTTTATTTTTATTTTTTACACTGTCTTCTTTTAGTTATGGAATATATTATTTTTCTTTCATTATTTTTCTCTATTATATGTATATATATGCCATGTTGTTTCTTTTGGTTGGGTGAAATCATTCCATGTGATTGTTGTTTTATTCTTGGGTTCTGGTATCCTACCCATGAGGATCCAGAATGCCCTTTGAGTATGTGGAAATTCTGGTCAAGTACCAGCTTGAGAGTGTGTCTGAGTTGGGTTTGTCACAGTTTGTTATCAAAGGTGGTCTGACATCAAGATTCCTTATCTTGGGATGTTTGGAAGACTAGAGATAAGACTATCGGGACTTGATAGGTAGGTTTTGGTGAGATCCTATAAATCTCTTACTATGTTGAGACTCAAGTTACCATGGGATGTTGCGATGTGTGTCTCCTATTTTTTATTTTTTTACCTTAATATTTGTTTTTTCTTATAGATTTCTGGTTTGAAATGATATTTTTATATTATCTGATAATTTATTTTGTTTAGGTTTGAATCAATATACCTCTGATACATCTTCTACGGGTTCCACAAGAGGGTGAAATTTATTCTCCTAAAAGGAATCCTCCTATGGATCATAATTTTATCGAGGATATCATACATGAAGTTTTTTTTATCGACCATAATATATTTCAAGTCCAGAATGAATTCATTGAGAAATAACAAGTAGATATAGAAGATAGAGATCAATCATGGGAGTTGTTTCAAGTGAATTTTCCATACTTTAAGAGTATTTATTAACCTCAATATGAAAAGGAATATCTTGAAAATATAGATTAGTTTTTTGACTTCCTAGATACACCTGAGAGTATTAAAGTGAATTGTGTAGCATTCAGACTTGAGGGTCCCATCAAGTGATGGTAGGATTCCATGGTACAGGTAGATAGACATGTGTTATTGGACTGTAAGGGTTTAAATACTCTCTTATTTAGAAATTTTTTTCCAAATTCATTGCTGATGGAGAGGTATCTAGAGTTCCTCTCTTTACAACAAGGAGAGACTTTTTTATAGGCATACACCAATCGGTTGATGGAGATTGTTTGTTTTGCACAAGAGGTGTTAAATAATGACTAGCTGAAAGCTCATAAGTACCAATAAGGCTTGTTAATGGATATTGTATCATAGGTATTTATACTAAATACTTCAACCTATGTAGAGATGCTAGGCAGAGCTATGTTGTTCAAGAATAATATGGAAGGAAAGGTTGGTTATTCTTCCACCCAATGGAAGATTCAGTGGCACATGGGGGAAGAAGAGGAACTGGAAGGATCATCATAGGAGTGGTGGAGGTGGTTCTCAGTGGCAGGAATCCTCTACATATTCATTTACAACTAGAAGTGTTCCTATGTCTTGTTATCAATGTGGAAAGGTCGAACACACTCAGTGTTCCTTCTCTACACTATAATAGATGTTAAATAGCTATGGGTGTTATGGTCATTTTCAGAATTTTTATCAGGCTATGTCTACTCCTCAATATGGTTGGGAATTATCAGATCTAAAGGCTATTGTGGTTCATCAAAATGCTTCAAAGACTATAGGGCTCCAGCCACATACCTCAGGAGTGAAGAACCCTCATGCAGTAGATGAGTTTTAACAGAGCTAATATTTTAATCATTTTTCATATGTATTTTAATTGTTTAATACCATCCAATAAAATAATTTTAATTAATTTTCATCATTTTTGGATTTTTTTGTGTTTTGGGCTTAATTGGTAGAATGGCCTAATTTTGGAAGGTACCTTTTTATAATTATTTAAGTATTTTAGCCATAACTTTTAATACACTACTTTAATTTGTGAAATTATTTTTTTATGATTAATTAAAAATTGTGCATAATTTCATTCTTTTGGACCAAAATTTGGATCTATCATTTGAAGGGATTAAAGTATATCACAATTCAGGCCTCAAAATCTATGTACATATTTATAGATTTTTAAAGATGGTCATATATCTTGAAAATGGATGAATATGGAGATAAAATCTAAAATTGACAAATAAAAGATCTGAAGGAAAAAATTCATAACTATGGACCCACTTGATTCTACCAATATCAAGGAAATAAATATATGGGAAATCAGATTTTAGAAATTTAAATATTCTTCCTAGTAATTATAAATGTTCATAGTAAATGGGATATAACCTTTTCTACACAATTCATATGAATTTTAAATTTCTTAGGTAGAGATACGAGACATTTTTGAACAACTTTAAAAAAGAATAATTTCCAAAATTTGATCATTAAATGGTTCTACCAAGAGAAAACATTTGGTGGAAATAATATGGAGGAGATCTTAAAGGGAGATCTGGGAGATCGTAAATTATAATACATAAGGGGGACAACCTCGTGGACTATATAATTAGAATGTCACCCATTCTTAAGGAGAGTTTCACTCCCCTTATGGATAAAAGTCTAAGTTCCATGCTTATGTTCCTTTTTTATTTTTTATTTTTATTTTATTTTATATTTTATATTTATTTCTCATGTAATTTTAATTAAGTTAATTAAATAATTTTATATATAATTTTGTTAAAGTTTTCCCTCCACCCATTTAATTCTTTTTTTAATCCATTATTTTTATTATTTTCTTTTCTTATTATTTTATTCTTCCATTCCATAGTGAACTCTTACCCAAAAAATGAAGGGATAACCCGATGCTTGTCCAGGGGGAGGTAAGTGGAAATTCTATTCATTATGAACATAAATAATTATGTTTTATTAAGTTTTTTATAAGAAAGAGTGATGTGCATGGGTGTGGAAATTGTCCACCATGAAACAGATCAGAAACTCATTTATATTCTTTTACTAAATATTTTCCCTCCCATTTATTCGATAAAAGCTCTTTATATGATGTATTTGATCCAATCAGTGGATGAAATGGCATACAACAGAGCCAGGTCTTGGAAGATGTCACACTATTGATTGAGGTGTGTCATCAACCTTGATTATACGAGGTGGTGGAATTGATATTGATAAAAGTAATTCATTATTTAAAACCACTAAATAAAAAAATAGTATTTCATGAATGAGATCTTAGAATTGAATAGTCATAAATAATCTAAACACCAAAAAGATAATATTGGAACCCATGAACTAGTCCACAAATTCCAAGTTCTTTCATTCTAATAAAATTCTATCATTATATTATAGTTTAATATTTTCATTCTATTATTTAATTTAAATACCATTATTTTCATAAAATAATCAAGACAACCAAAAAAGTATTTTAGGTGATTTAGAAATATTAGGTGAACAGCTGAGAAAGATACTAAAGTGAGACGACCTTGGTCAGCCTTTGTGGTAAATTAGGAAAAATAATTTTTTATTTTTTCACACACTATGATGGGCATGAATCAAGTTTTTAGTAGAGGTATATGTGGGTCAAGTGATAGTGAGAGGTACCATCTTTATTGTATCTTCAATAGTGGTTTCTTTATTTTATATTATTATTTCCCACTCATTTAGATTTGGTTATTTTATTTGATATGATTAAACTTTCAATTAAGCTCATTTCCTTTTTTATGGAGTTAGCAAAATATCTTACGAATAGGAAGGAGAAAGGGTTTTGGGGTCCTTCTTGTGCACTATCGATAACTGATGCGGAGTTATCCTATGATTTTCTTGTACTTAATCTGGATTTATTTTACATCATCATTGTAATGGATTTTATTTTCTCTCATCATGATGAGGTTGATTGTTATCATCAATATGTATCATTTATTATGGATTATGGGAGCTCACAGGTGTTTTAGTGAGCATGGTATTCGAGGTCTGGTCATGCAGGACCTTTCTACACAATGCACAAATTTTTTTTTGCTGTAGTAGTTAATCCTGATGATGTTTCTTCTATTTTTGATATTCCCACTATTGTTTAGGATTTTCCTGAAATTTTCTTAGATTATTTCTCTGATATTTCTCCAGATATGGAGGTAGATTTTATGATTTACCTGGTACTAGGTATGCAATCGATTTTGATACCTTCTTATGGGATGATACCACTAGAGCTGAAATAGTTCAATATTAAGTAGGATGATTTGAGGGTGAAGGGTTTTTTTATCCCTAGTGTTTCACCTTAAGTAGCCCCAATTCTATTTTCCAAGAAGGTAGATGGTTCATTTCATTTTTTTATAGATTATCAGAAGCTGAACTGAGTAACAATTAATAATAAGCATCAATTTTCTCAAGTGAAAGATTTATTTGATCAGTTAATGGGGGTAAGTGGTTTTTTAATATTGATCTTCGGTTTGGTTATCATTATTTTATACTCTGTGAGTTATATATACCAAGGATGGATTTTAGGTGCATGTATTTCCATTTTTAATATCTTGTGATTCCATTTGGTCTAACTAATTCTCCTACAATTTTCATGGCTTTGATGAATTGGATATTTCATCAGTATCTCAACACTTTTTTGGTAGTGTTCATGGATGATATTTAGGTTTATTTTATATCCAATCATGAGAATGAGTACAATTTTAGTTTGAATTTAGAAATCCTGAAGATTCATGGTTATTATGGAAATATTTCAAAATGAAATTTCTAGATCCAAGAAGTAAAGTTCTTCAAGCACATGATTTCTGAGCATGACTTATCAATTGATCCTAAGAAGGTGAAGGATATTTTTTCTTGGGAAGAACCACGGAATGTCTGTGAGATTCATAGATTCCTTGGTCTTGCCGGATATTATCGTGGATTCATCAAGGATTTATCAAATTTGGTTTCACCTTTGATATATCTTACTTGGAAAGTGATAAAATTCATATGGGATACAAAATGTTATTATTCTTTTGATAATATGAAAATACTTCTAAAATCAGCTCCTATTATGATCTTACCTAATCCCATCAAGGGTATGTGGTTTTCTATTAATATTTTGGTGATGGTTTGGGTTATTTGGTTATGAAAAATGATCATGTGGTAGATTATGGATCTCTTCAAACTTGGCCTCATGAGAAACATTTCCCCACTCATGATGTATAACCTTCCATAGTAATGCTTATGATTAAGTCTTGGAGGAACTACCTTTTTAGGGATATCTTCATAGTATTTTCTGACCATAAGATTCTGAGTTATATCTTTTCTCATAAAAAATTGAATCTTAGATAGAGATAATGGGTTAAGTACCTTAAAATGTTTGGCTTTGATATCACCTATACCTCAGGGAGGGGAAATGTTGTTGTGAATTATCTTAGTTAGAAATTTCAATCACATTATATTTTTTAATTAAAAGAAGATTGGAAACTTATGGGTCTATTTACTCAGTTGAAGCTGAATATTCAATAGGATGTTTCAAGTATTGTTCTAGCTGGTGTTAAGTTATCATCATCTCTCATTGAGTATATTCTGTAGAGACTGCAATAGGATGATGAGTTTAGATGAATTTAAGAAACCCTATATGATGGGAAGATAGTTTCTCTTTGGTCTCTCTTTTCAGATGGTATTATTAGTTTTCCGAATTGGTTTATCATCCCAGCATCATTGAGGAGATCATTTTTTTTATTTCCATATTCTTTCATGGTACATTCATCTGGGAACTATAAATATGTATTATGACATAAGATGGTGATTCTTGTGGATGGTTATGAAGTGTGACACTACTGATTATGTATCCCGATGTTACACCTTCCAACAGATAAAGGTAGAGCATATGAAACCTTATGGTTTGCTTCAGCCTATTATAGTTTCAGATTGGAAATGGGATAAGTTTTCCATAGACTTTATTTTTGGATTACCATGGAATCGTCAATATAAGAATTCTATATGGTTTATTGTTTATTGGTTTACGAATTCAACACATTTCATTTAGTTTAGGGACACCACACAGGTTGAAGGTCTAGATAATATATATGTGTATAAGATTTTGAGGTTACATCGGGTTCCTTCTACCATTATTTGAGACAATGATCCTATGTTTACTTCAATGTTCTAGAGGATTATCCAAGAGTTTATGTAGACTTATAATAGGTTGATTAAATCTTATCATCCATAGATATATGGTAAAACAGGTCAAACGGAACATGTCATTCAGATCTAAAAGGATACACTTTGTGCCTATGTCTTAGATTTTAGTAGATCCTGGGATATCCATCTAGAACATATTGAGTTTTATTATAATAAAAGTTATCATTTTTTTATTAGAATGGATTACTTTGTGGCTCAGTATGGTAAACCATACAGGACACCTATTTTTTGGGTAGGGGTGGGTGAAGTTTATTTGGTGGGATTGATTTAGGTTCAGGAGACTTATGTGAGGATTAATGATATACATCAGCATCTGGTTACAACTCATAATCGGTAGAAATACTTTGTAGATCAATGGTGTCTTCCTTTGGAGTTTTCTGTTGGTGGTCAAATTTTCATGAATTTTTCTCCATGGTTGGGTCATTATTGTCTACGTAAATAGGGAATGTTGACTCTGAGAAATTTTGGACTATTTATGATCACTGAGTGGCTTGTGCAGGTTTCCTATTAGTCCGTATTTCCAATTCAGTTGAAAAGAAATCATGAGGTTATCCATATATAAAATCTCGAGAAATATAATCCTGATCCCTCTCACATTTTGAGTTGGGAAAATATTGATTTTGAGATATTTTTTACAATTATGGAGTAACCAGTAGAGATCATAACTCTCAAATGAAAGTCTTGCATGGGAAATCGATTCGGTTGGTCATTTTGTTATGGAAACACTGGTTAGATTCTCATGAGACTTGGGATAATGATTCGTTGATGAGGTTTAAATGGCCTCACATCTTTTCTGAACTTCATTCTTCCACATAACTTATCGGGGATGGAAAGTCTTATGGTGGGGAGTTTGTAACATCCCATTACCTAATTTTAGGTATTTAAATTCTCTTTATTAATTTTCCTTTTTATTTGTGTGAGCCTTGGGAATATATAGGATAGAGATCATTTTATATGTAAAATGACCTAAAGTTTAGGGATATATATTTGTTTGAACTAATAGATTCTGGGTAAAAACATGTAATGTCTTAATAGGTTTCTTCTCAAGTTTGTAGAATGCTCGAGGTAGTTTATTTTTTTCTTATAAAATCTATATTTTTCACTATATTCTGAGAATTTACACATAATGTAATGGGAGTAAATGACGTGAATTTTTTCTCCAGGCTCATATGAAAAGGGTTTTCACAACATGTGATGTTTAAAGATCAGTTTTTATAAAAATGTGATGGGTTTTTCGACATATATGGTCCCTATGGATTACATGATGTGTAATGGGATTACATTCCATATAATTATCATATAGGTGTATTTCTATGGAATCGTACAAGTGATACCATATTCATCCAATGAGAAGCCACTTTTTTTCAACCCAGAGCTCTTCCCTAGAGATTTTGGGAACCTCCACTCCTTTAGGGTTGATTATTTTGACATTTGATCATCGGGATTTTACACGGTGTATCTCAAGATAAGATAATACTTATGCTTCATCATTTCCTTTGATTATGGTAGCATAGTTATGTTGTGTTATTGGATTTTGTTTATCTTTGATGGTAATTATCTTGTTTCCTTCTAGATCTATTGTGTGATCTTCCTCGAGGGGTCGTTCCTTTATTGGTTGTTGTGCAGTAGGTGTTCTTTTTTTGAGTTTTTTCATTATCTACCCTTTCCACAATCCTTTTTTTGAATCAATTCAAGAATAATTTAGGATTGATTATAGTTTATATGTGTCATTGTTGTGTTCTTCCTTGTTGGTGGATTCGGTTGTGGGCATGTGCGACCCAAGTTTGAGGTAGGTTTTTCTATATCAATCCTATGTTGAATGAATTTCATTGTAATTTTTTTTGTTAAATTTTTTAATAAAAATAAATTCCATGATTTATTGATATATTTTTGTGTGTTGAAATGGGTTTTTGATAAAAGATGTTTTTCCCTAGTTTTTATAAAAGAAAATGTATTTTCAAATAATTGTTAAATGGAGCTTTGAAATGGTTTTTAAAACATAGTTTTAATAAAATGGTTTGATGAATTTTTTTGTAAAATATAGCACATGAGAATCCTTGGGTACTTATGTGGAAGGAATAGTAATCTACCACATCTACTATTGGGGAGTTCACTCATGGGGTGTTCCTATGATCCTGAGGCCAATAGTTCTAGGGGAATGGTATATTTGTGGTAGGTTTGCATTTTGGGGCATTCTTATGCTCTATAGATTTGACGTATATATCTAGAAGCTTGATGCATGTGATTTTTTGCGTTTATGTATGATTTTCCTATTATCCTGACCTAGATTAATCCTTGGAGTGATGTTACCTATGCTTTCAAATTTTACTTTTTTGGTTGTACTGTCATGGATTTGATATGACATGTGATAAATGTTTTTCTATGATTTGATATATCTAAATTGATATATGTATATGAAAATATTTGAAACTTATTTACCAAATTTATTTGGAAATTTGGAAAAGTGGAAAATTAAATTT
The DNA here is from genome assembly GCA_963277665.1 of Viscum album. NCBI lineage: Eukaryota > Viridiplantae > Streptophyta > Magnoliopsida > Santalales > Viscaceae > Viscum > Viscum album. The sequence continues at coordinate 799,610,096 of OY728139.1, forward strand.
TTTTCCATGTTGTTGATGTATAGTTGTAAAACTGTTTATCATGACTTGTTTTATTTAAATTGGGTATTCTTGTATTATTTATACAGAGATTTGTTATTGAACACCAGGGTGGAATGCTACTAATACTATTAGCTAAAACCCTGTGCATCACTTTGGCACTTTATAGACCTTTAAATGTATTTTAATGCAAGTAAAGGTAGGCACCATAATGAGGTGGCGTAGTTTTTTGTCAGCTATGTCTGGGTAGCTAGTGGTGATATGGTGGGAGATTTCCCACACTATCACATGGAGTATTCGGTTTCCTATTTTAGTTTTCCTTTGATGTTGGACCTGTACTTTTGGATTTTTGGAATACTTTTTGAGTTATATCATTTCCATTGTCTTCTTTTAGTTATGTATATATTATTTTTCTTCATTTTTTTCTATGTTACATGAATATGTATTCCATATTGTTTTTCCAGGTTGGGAGAAATAATTCCCTCTATTTTTTGATGCATGGGTACTAGTCTCCATCTCATGGTGTCACAAACCATCCCAGGTACCCTGGTAACCTGTTAACTAACCCAGTCAGGACATAGCCTGAAGGGCATTCCCAATCCCCAAGGGTTAGTGACAAGCACGTGGAATCATATAGGAATGAAAGCCGGAATGATTTTTTCACTAACAATATGTAAATAAAGATAATTCAACAATGCATACAAAAGAAAAATCCACTAGGAAAACTATACCAGAATTTGAATAGGTGTAACAGCCCAAAGTAAAATAACCAATTACCAGAAAATATGAAAAACTTCCCAATTCCCATCTCAGATGAAACTCACCAAGTCCATGGTTCAATTACTAGAACAACCTTCAAGTTATCCCTTTCCCTTGATCGAACCTAGAAGGAGATAATCTACAAACACCTGAAGGCACTGGGAGGGTGTGAGCCAAAGCCCAATATGATTTCACCAAATATTCCATAAAAAGATGACAATATCAAATTAACCAAGAGTGTGTTTTCATTTTTTAAATAAATATTTTGTGTATAAAAAAAATATTTAAACAAATCATGGTTTACTGTTCAAAAGATATAAATAATTTAGAAATTCATGCTTCACATTTTAAAAGCTATAAATACAATTCAAATATTGGAATTTACCTTTTTAAACAAAGGGTCCTTTATATAAATGACACTTTTCATAGAATATATTAAATAAACAATTTTATATAAAATAGCTTATATAAATTCACAAGGAATGTAAAATAGTTTACAACAATATCATGTACATAAATTTGAAATAAAAACAAGTAAGAAATATGGTCATATTCAAATAGGTATGATAGTTACAGGATATAGGGACCCAACACTATGAAATGGTAAATATTTATATATTCCACTTTGGGCCTAAGGAAAAGGAGACTCATCATCATTGCCTAAGGGATATGATGTGGTAATGTGATGTTTTAAAACATTGTAAGTTGAGAAGTGTCACCCAAAATGACTCACTAACTACCTAAGTCTTTCATGTCCTCTAGTACAAAATAACAATGGGAAATTTATTTCAAGAATTCTTAAAATATAATTAATCCCATTATCTATTCCAAATATTCCAATTTTCCCTTTAAAAACTATAATGGGTTTTTAATCAAAAACATGTAATTTCAAAAATATAAAACCCTAAGGTTTCCACCAAACCATTTTAATCCATTTTAGACAAATAAATATTTGAAACAAATTCATGCAATTTAGAAATCCGCTTTTACAAATTAAATTCAATATTTTAATTTTCAAACAAATTCCATCAATTTTATTACAAACCCCCAATTCAATGGATTTGAGCTTTTTCACAATTTTAAATCAAATTATTTTTTATAATAAAATTCAAAATTTTAGTTGGAATAATTTCCATCAAATCCGCAATCCAAATTAAATAATTTAAATCTCACAAATTTCTATAAGCATACCCTAATTCAATAGAATTAGGAGTTTTCTAATTTCATGCCAAAAACCTATTTTTCTAAAAACACCAAATCAATGGAATTTGGGTTTTTAATAAAATCATTGAAAACAATTTAATATTAGTCAGTCAATTTCACTTAAATCATTGATTGAATTTGAAATAGAAATTTAATTTTAATATAAATTGGGTATCTTAACGGAACAAACTACTAGAATCAATAGATCTCGCCATGCTAGACCCTAATCAAGATTTGTCTATGAAGAATAACGATCATGAAAACGAGAATCAAATATAGGTTTAAGATCCCAAAACAGATGGTATTAGATCCAAAATTCAAAATGGGGATTCATGGAACCCTTGAGAGAAGAATATAGACCTCGAGAGAAGGAGATAGGGATGAGGAAACTAACTATGAGAAGATCATAGGGCATTCTTATAGCTTCAAATTGCTTCTGGGAGGAATCATAGGGGGAAAGAATCCTTCTTGGGAGCTCAAAAGATGGGAGAAATAGTTTTTTGGTTGTACTAGCAAATTGGGATCCAAAAATAAGGTTTTGAAAATTTTTAATTAAAATTTCGATTATGGAAAAACTCATCCACACAGTTTCTTAGGCAGAGGCGCATGGTTTAGACAAACTATGTTCAAGTCGTGTGCTTGTGTTAAATGGGCCACATGTTTCTCCCTAAGAGGGTGCATTATTTTTAAAACTATTCATAATTCATTTAGATCCCACTATCCAAATTCCACAGTTTTTTCTAAGAAGGTGCATGGTTTGGGAAAATTGTGCGCCAACCGTGAACTAGTCTAGAAACTTCCAAAAAATTGAAATTTCACCCAAAGCAACCCAAAATAAAACCCAACCAGAGAAAGTTAAAAAGGAGGGTTTTAGTAATACCTAAAAAATAGTGACAATATATTATATCCTCCACACCATAGAAACTTTTTGTCACTAGAAACCCTATGAAGAAGCTTTCATTACCAAAAGATGAGGCCACTGCTCTCTCATTAGTGCCTCTCTCTACCACATCTCATGAGAATTGGTATCGTGTTTCCATAGCACACAAACCAAAGGTATATTCCTACCATGAAGTACCTAGGTTTCAGAATAAACTATCTTAAATTATCGTTCAGTCATGGATAAATCATTTTCAACTTCAAGATCACGCCAACTCAGAACATGAGACGGATCAGATAGATACTTTCATAGAAGAGATACATGGAAAATTTTATGTATTGATGTTAGATATAGTGGAATTAATAAAAGGAAAATAAAATTTCCCTTCCTTATCAATGACCTCAAATGGTCCCACAAAATGAGGATCAACCTTCCCTTTCCTCCTAAGCCATTGATTACCCAACCAGGGTAAAATTTTCAAGAACACTTGATCACCATCTAAAAATTCCAAAGCTCTGTGGAAACAACTAGCATAAGACTTATATCGGTTAAGTTCCATTAACATCCTCTGATTTATCAATTGAATAATTATTATCCACTCTTGGACCAAGTTGGTCTAACCAAGGAACTTTTCCCAATATCCGACCAACACAACGGAGATCTACAAGGGTGTCCATACAAGCCCTCAAACGGATCCATTCCGATCATGGACTAGTAACTATTTTTATAAGAAAACTCAACTAGTCCCAACAGATCATCCCAAGACCCACCAAATTTAATAACACAAGTGCAGATAATATCCTCAATAGTCTTTATTCTCTTTATGTTTGGCCATCTAACTGTAGATGGTATGCCGTACTCAAACGGACATGAGATCCTAGTGCCTTCTGAAGGCCTCTCCAAAAATGAGAAGTGAACTGAGGATTCATATCAAAGACTATAGCATAAGGAATTATGTGAAAAATAAAAATCTCCTTTACATAGATATTTCCCAATTCCTCGACTTTGGTTATATCATGAATGTGTATAAAGTGATCTGATTTCGTTAGTTGATCGATCACAACCCAGATCGCATTGTTCTTTCTCTAGGTGCATGGAAGACCAAAAAAAATTTCGTATATATATTATCCCACTTCCAAGTAGGTATTGGAAGTGGTAGAATCAAACTCAAAGGTTTCTGGTGTGCATCCTTAACATGTTGGCATGTATAACAATGGGAGATGAACTCAGAAATTCCCCATCTCATACCTGGACATCAAAACTGTTGTCGCATATCATAGAACATATTCATGGTTCTTGGGTTCACTTACCACTAGGAACTATGGAAATCACCCATTATATATTTACTTATCGAAAATAGTACCACAAATGGTTCTGATAGCATATAATTCCCTCTTTGGATGATGACTAATTAGCAATGGTCTCCCCACCATTAAGAGTGTCTCTAGTTATACAGAACTCATCATCAAAATTATTTTCCTTAAGAGTCAATTTGAGTAGGGATTATGTCAACTGAACTCTGGACAAGGAGACTTCATCCCCTAATTCTTGGACTCTAATATGAAACTATGCAAAGAGATCTATCAATTCCCGCTCTTCCGATGATTCTTTCACTACCTGGGTCATAATTTTACTACTAAAATAATCCGCAATGACATTCCCTTTCCCGGGGGTATATGAAATTTTGAAATCGAAAGACTGTAGGTATTATACCCAATGACTTTGGAGTATATTAAAATATTTTTTAGAGAAGATATAACTCAATGTTTTGAGGTTAGAAAACATGGTAAACCTTTCTCAGTTAAGGTAATGCTGCTAAATCTTAAGAACCTGCATCACTGCTGCAAGTTCAAGGTCATGGGTAAGATAATTCTTCTCATGTGGCCTAAACTGATGAGATCCATGAGAAGAAACATGATCACCCTGCACATGAACATAGACCAATCCAGAACCTAATGCATCATAAAATACCACATAGCCCTGCCCTACCTCTAGAAGATTCAAAATTGGTGTAGTAGTCAAAAGTAATTTTAACTCAAAAAAGTAACTCTAACAGTTATCACACCAAGAAAACATTACACCCTTTCGAGTGAGAGAATTCAATGAATAAGAAAACTTCAAGAAGTCATTAACAAACTACAAATAATATCCAGCTAAACCCAAGAATCTCTGGATCTCAAAGACAATTTGTGGTTTCTCCCAAGTCATAACATGTTTCACTTTATCATGATAAACTGATATTCCTTATTCCAAAACCACATACCCCAAGAACTTCACTTCCCAAATTCATAATTCACATTTAGAAATCTTATCATAATGTCATTGATTTATCAGAAAATTGAGAACTGTTCTCATATGATTCATGTGATCCTCCTTGAAATTATAGTAATCGGGGATCTCATCGACAAATACTACCATAAAGGTATAAAGATACTCATGAGAAATCATGTTCATTAAATCCATGAAAATTTTAGGGGAATTGTTCAATCCAAAAGGCATAATGAGGTTCTCATAATGTCTATACCTTCTCTAAAAGATAGTTTTATGAATGTTAGATTTTTTTATCCTCAATGGATGGTAACTAAATCAAATATCAATCTTTGAGAAAGAATTCGCCCCTTGAAACTGATCAAATAGATCATTAATATATTGTAACAGATATTTATTATTTACCATAACTTGATTGAGCTTTAAATAATCAATGAATAGGTGAAGGGAACCATCGACCTTCTAAGCAAAGAGAACAGGCACCGCCCAAGTTGACACACTCGGACTTATAAATCCTTTCTAAAGAATATCCTCTAAATGGGAATTCAGTTAGTTCATTTCAAATGGTTCCATATGGTAAGAATGGATAGAAACTAGTTGAGTGCCAAACATTAAGTCAATAGAAAACTCAAACTCCCTTAGCAGGGGAAAACTAGATAAATCAGAGGGAAAAACGTCGAAAAATCGATGAAAAATGGAGGGTGATCACCACTCAATGATTCCTACTATAGATCCAATGAAAACACATATATCACTTTCCTCACCTCCATATTAGAAGATACGAATCTATTCAGCATTGGGTCCCACTCTCCATGAAAGATTTGGCACACACCATAAGGTGTGGATAAGGATACCCATCGAAGATAATAATCAATTAGATATTTATTGGAAATAATCCAATGCATCCCAAAAATGACATCAAGAGATTTCATATTGAGAATCAGAAATCTCCAAGCATGCTCGATGTCAGAAAAAGAGAAAACACAAGAGGTACTATGGAGACTCTTCTCTCTCTTTGTGCCAAGGGGTGTAGTAATATCTATTTCACCAAATAAAATATCCATAGAACGATTAATAAGGCTAAAAATACAGGTTGAAATAAATGAATGAGATGCACAAATATCAAATAGAGCAGTCACTAATGACAAACCTATAGTAATAGTACCACTCATGGTTACTAGACCCATATACACTTCCTCTAAAGACACTTCCACTACATGAAGAACCTTAATTTTGGATGTCTATGGATAGAACCCTTTTTCACATGTATCATATGATTCTACCAAAGTTTTAGAAGGTACATAGGATCCTTTTCCACTATGCAGAGTGGAATAAACATGGAACAATCTTTGAAAGTGACCCGATCATCCGCAGAAGCCACAATTCTTGGGTACCTGAGTGAAAAACCTCTATGAATGTTCTATATTTCCACACTAGTAACAAACCAAAGGACATATTTCAAGCATTGTAGGAGTTATAGAAAAACCCTACTATCAGGAATCACTATGAGAGTCATAATACTTATTATTTCTCTTATAGAAATGCACATTGTCACTGGGAGTGAACGAAACTCCTGATAACCCTAACATGTTAGCCAGGTCCATTTATCCCATAAATGCTCTATCCATTACATTTTCATAAGAAGGTAGCTTAAATAAAAAAACCTAAGAAAGAATGTCCTGATAAAGTCCCAACTCATAGCGGTGTGCCTCCATCCTATCATTCGGTACTATATTAGGTGAAAAGTTCTTGAGATCAGAAAAAAAAAGTTGTCAAATTTTGTCACAGTCCTTTCAGCCAACTCTAATTTGAATAACTTAGTGGGATTGGCTAATAGAATAAACTCTGGATAGAACTGTTTAGTGAAAATAAAACTGAATTATTTCCACTCCAAGACCTCATGTTTCTTCATCATTGTCATCATGTCTCGCCATCTCATGCTTGGTCCTTCCAGTATGAAGGTGGCACACTTCACTTTGACTTCATCAGGTGCATCCAAGAGACAAAAAATATCTCCATTATTCTTAATCACTCCTCAGCCTCTTGATGATCATTTTATTATTTAAACGATTATGTCTTCTTGAGAGGTAACTCTTGAGAAAAAATCTTAAGAATATCCCTATAAGGTTTCACAGCTGGATCCTGAATGGGAACTGGAGGTCGTGCTTGTCCCAGATCTTGGACTGTTTGCATAATCACCTCAAGCATATTTGGATCTACAATAGGATTCGCTCCCTGAGGTTTAGTAGCAGCTTCCTCCATGATCCAATTTTCACATCTTCTAGGAGGCATGATGATACACAACATCATCATAAAACAAGGAAGACATCAGGTTACAATCAAATATATAAAAAATTGAAATTAATCCCAATAGATAGAATGAATAGTAATTGGATTTCAATCTATCTAAATAAAAATAGGGTGACGTATGCCTATCATGGAGCATGGTAAAAGAGATTTTATTTTACTAGTGGAGCACATTTACTAACCATGGTCATCTCACTTGAGAAGCCATTTAGTTTATTTACTCACGTATTATAAATCACTAAAATTATTTCTTTTTTGTTTATTTTATGAATTTAATGAAAACAATGAAAACATTTTGGGTTTTTTGACTATTTAACACAATGACATGTAAAATACGAATTCTAAATTTATACTATGATTCAAATCCAAATAGAATGAGTTAAGAAAGAAAGTACTTGGATTTGGGGTTTGGTTTAAGGTTCCATCATTATTCTCCATTATGTTTTTTATTTCATTTTGATAATCCAAACATGTAATATCATATTTGGACTACTATTCATTATTTAGAAATTGTGGAATATCATTGAATGCATAAAAACTATTAATTCCACCTCCTCCCTTGATAAAGGTTGATTGAACTCCTTGGTCTAGGAGGTGTCATCTTCCATGACCCATATCTATAAATGTTATTTCATCCATTGATTAGTTCGACTCTAACATGTGAAGAACTAAACAATGGAGAGAGGTAAAAGTTATTAAATAAAAGAATAAAAATAAATTGAGTTTCATGTCATTGGTGGGCAATAATCAATTCAGAGACATTTGTCTCACCATGCATGATACCCAAATTTACCCCAAACATAAAATTAAACTTTAAGGAAAATTAAAGAACACCTTGACCTACCCATAGGATAAGCCTCAAGTTCATTCTCTCATTTATGAGAGTAAGAGATCATAATGGTGGAGTGGATGGAAGGCGAAGAGAAAGAGATAGAGATAAAAATAAAATATAAGGAATAGTGGATGAATGAAATAAGAATGGAAGAATGGGGGATGAGAATATAGAGAGAGATAAGAGAGAAGAAAATAAGAAATAAAATAAAATATATAAGTTATAAATAATTTTAAGATAATAATAATTAGTAGTAGTAGTAATATTATTATTTTAATTAAGAGAATAATTTTATAAAAGAGAGAGAAGAAAATAATAAAATAAATTTCAAATAAGAATGTGATGTTTATAATAAAATTTATAATAATAATAATAATAATTTTCAATTGTTATTATTATTATTATTAAAGAAGAAGAAATTAAATAGTGGAAACAAAATTAAAAAAATGAATGCATTTATTTATTTAAAATTGAATTTAAAATTGAAATTATAATTAAAATTAAAACTAAACTAAAAGTAAAATAAAATAAAAAATATGAATAAGGAGGAGAAGGAAGAGGAGAATAGCAAGGACCAAGCACCTATTTTCTGAGGGTGTCAAGGCAACTCCACTGGAGAAGTAGGAAACCACTCCTTTTTATAGGTAGCATAGGGGCTCCTCATCACCCTCCTCCCTTAATGGAATCCCCTCAACCCTCAAGAATGGGGGTATTCATTTGATACCACACACCCGCGGCCCTTGGGTGTGAATTACCATGGGGAACAATTCCATGCGGTGCATGGGGTGTGGTGGGGGTTGTGCATGGACTGAGGAAAGTGGTTTTAGATGTGGAACATTAGCAGATACAGCAGCGTTCTATGGTATAGAGCATGGTGGAGGTGTCCTTCAGTGGCCAACAATGGAGGTGGTGGGCTCTCCAAGGGTTTTTTGCATTGTGCGGGTGTGGCGGGTGAGAACGGGCGGCATCGACTACGGTGGCTGGCCAGGATAGTGTGGTGGACTGCATAGGCCGCAGCATGGTGGGGTGTTCATCGGCAATGGTATCCATCCATGGTGGTGAATTGGCCTTCATGGGTTGTGGGGGTGGAGAGCAGCATGGTGTGATGATGTCAGGTGGTGACCTCCTCCTCCAGCCTTAAAAGTGGTCGAAGGATGCTCGAATGACCTCGGTTATGTAATGTAATGACTTGCAGGGGTAGAGGATGGTGGAGCACGGAGGTCTGGAGAGGAAGATAGTGTATGGTGATGACTTTGAGGGGGTAGAGGTGTAGAAACAGTAGAATGTGGAATACCATGGTGGTCTGTGTCAGAGCATGAAGATGACCTGATCCTACATCAAAATGGTGGGATGGGTCGTGAGGATTTATAAGCCTTCTCCTAGCTTTAGCCTAACAATCAAGTTGGACTTGAGCCAGAGGGATCCTATTATCGTGCTTGGCCTGCCCCACTACCGCATGGAGTAACCACGTACTCCACTACCAATTATTTGAGGAAGCTCTGCCCATGGGATTTCACCACCCATAGGCCCTGCACGCACTCAACACTCAACCTGGGCCCTCTCGAGGGGCCTCATGGCTTAGTGACCCTCCTTAGGTCACCAAAGTGGCGTGGGGCTCTTGGTTGAAGTCCTAGGGGTCCTAGACTAATTTTATTAACAAATATAGAGAAAATAGTTAAAAAAACAGACAACAAAGCTCATAAATAATTTAAATGATTCATAAAAAAATAAAAATCCAAAAAAAAATCTTTTTATTCTTTTAAATCAATTTCCAATCCACATTCCAATTCACCCATAAATTTCTAAAACATTTAAATTCAAGGGTTTTTACATTTAAAATCATCAAAAAAATAATTGGATTTTATTTATAAATATGCATATATATTTGGTCTGTCAAATACCCCCACACTTAAACTAATCTTGTCCTCAAGAATAAAATCTAAACATGGAATATTAGAGGTCACCAATGTTAAAAATATTCAAATTTAAAAGTAATAAAGTAAAATAATCATAAAATTTAAATAAAATTTATAATATTACACATAAATATCAATTTAATTTATAAATTTTCAAAGATGTAATCAAATCATGTATTTTACTCTTTCTCATTTGAAATTGATTTAATTTCTCCTTCCATTCATTCAAGATCATCAATTCATTTTTATTAACATTCCAAAAATGATTTACCTCGCTGGAATCTTTTCACTCATCTCTCAAGATAAAATTCAATTAGATTGATGTTCATATCATGAGAACATGCTATTTGTCCATTAGCTTGAAAGAGATATACTTTCTCTACTTTTTAATGATAAAAGACACATAAAATCATGAGGTCGTTCAATTTAGGTTCATTTGTAACTGAGGATTCAGGTTGGTAGGAATTTATGTTTTAAAAATAAAGGTCAAGAAGAAGGTTTTAACTCTCAAAGAAAAATGAATGATATCAAAAAATAAAGCTTTATAGAGTTACCCATTCAAAGTAGAAACCCCCATTTCTCCAAAACTCAAAGTAAATGTTATGATCGGTTTAATCATAATGAATGATTTTCACCCTCTCTTGAATATGTATTTTTTATTTTTTTTATTTTACTATTTTTCAAATAAACCTTTCATTTTTTTTCTTTTTTGAAAGTTTCCCTTTATAATAAACATCATACCCACCACCTAACTGTTAGGTCGGAATAATACAAAGTACCACAAGAGGGGGTGAATTGTGTATTTTCACTAATATTCACCAATTATGGATTTTGAATCCCTCTGTGATTTATGTAGATATACAGTGTTTTATTTTGTAAAAAATATGATAAGTAGATAACAAAAATAAAGAACATGGTCAATTTATAGTGTTTTGGGGCACAAAGATCCCCAAGTACACTCAACCAACGATATCTCTATGAGCTTAGTGAATTTCACTAGCAAGGTCCCCTTATCTCAACCAACTTAGTACAGGAAGTTGACACCTTTACAAAAAGTTAAAATAGCGACTTCTAATTATTTAATAGGGAACTAATTGTTGACAACTCAATACAAGAATTTTAAACTTCACCAAAACTGAGTAAGAGTAGTTGATACTCCCATAAATCAAAATAGTTTGATTTGCAGTAACAACAACTGACAGAATATGGATATTCTTCTTTAGAAATTAAATTCTTCAAGAAAGAGTAATTCTAAATCGATCTTGGTTTTAAATGATCATCAAATAAAATAGGAAACAAATAGAAACATCAATATTACAGTAGTAAGAGATTGAACATGTATGTCTCCAAAGTGTAGCCTCTTTTAGAGTCGATCATTCATTGCTGGAGAAGCATTATAAAAGTTATTTCCCAAGAATATATTTGAATGAAAATATGTGTATTGTATCACATATTTATAAAAGATACACTGAAATAATATATAGTGTTGATGTCCTACTTTGGATATCAATATCTGAGAAAATTTCCTGAAAGATGGTGAATATTCAAATTCAAAAACATCTAGGGGAGTTCTAACTTCCATTAATAATGTGAGTTATTTTCTTTATTGAATATAATTCTTTGAATTTATTATAATGAGGTCTGAATCTTTCATAAATGATCCTTTAATGAACCTATAATACTATCAAGACCATTGCATAAATCTCGAATAAAGTTAAGAATTTAAATCTCTGATGTTCAAAAGTCAAACGTAGGGTTTCTTCATAAAATGAAAAAATACCAACTGTAGGGTTCAAATATGTAGCAATCATTTTCTTAATGTATGGTTGAAAATGCAAGGTTGATCATAAAAGTAAGGTTGATGATCCATACATTTTTCCCTTGAATGTAGGGTTCCTTACTTACATAGGGTTCTTTAACTATACTTTATTCTCTTGACAAACATAATATTCCATCCAAACGTAAAGTTCTTTAACCATACTTTTCTGATAACATAGGTTTGATGATCCATACATACTATTTTGATTGTAGGGTCCAATCCTTATTCATTGTTCCAAACATAGGCTTATTCCTTACATTACGTTTATCAACATAGGGTATGAATGGTGTTTCTAGAATATATTAAAATGCATTCTGAACACTATGATGAATATTCCTTGAGAAATAAAAGCTTGAATGTAATTATAGAATAAATATTATAATAAATATTAATTTCTTTAAATACACTTAAAGTAATATCATTAGTAAAACAAAAAATGGTATTTTTCAGCATCAAAATCAACAGGATTTATAGATTATTTTTCAGACAATACATGCCCAACAATCTCCACCTTTTTTTATGATCACAAAACCCAAAAAATAATTAACAGAAAATATATGATTTTGTAAACACATTTAAATAAAACAATTTAAATATTTAACTTTATCAAAACAATATTCCAATTTCACAGAACTATTTTGAATAAAAATATAGTTAAATGAAATGTTGTTTTTACCCAATTTTCACCCCCTTTTTGTGATACCAAAAATAAAGTATAAGAAAAAGGATTATAAAACTTTAAATTTTTCACAAAAAAATAAATGAATGTTTATAATGTAATTTTTGGATAAATAATACATTTATTCTTTCAATATAGATAAAAAATAAAAAAAATGAAAATGAAAAAATATATATATAAAAATAATTGTGGAATTTTATTATAAAAACCATATAATTGCATTATAGTTTTTGGATTAAGTAAACAGGTTAGACAGTAGGATTGGTGGAAGGTGAATGGGTTTGGTTAGGAGAAGGTTCTGTTATTGGTTTTGGTGGAGCCTAATCCACTTGAAAAACTTCTTTTAATTATGCTAACTGAGCTTGTAACCTTTCTGAAATATTTTTTACCATCTTTTTTTATCAAAATTCTCAAATATTGAAAAATTTCATATTTTCAATAAAATTGAATTTATAAAATACATATAGATTCTCCTATGTCTACAAAAGTTGATCTAGCTTATCACTGAACTTATTGAGCAGTATCCTAATACCTGGTTGACTAGATGTGGGTTTCTCAAAAAGATATCTCTAATTTTTCAACAAGATTGATAATGGTGCACTATTTAACTGAATAATCAGAAGCCAGATATTCATATCTACCATTAAAAATGCGATATATTAAAACCTTCAAATCAGATCCGGTGTGGTTAGAGGGGAAAAGGTAGAATCATTGGCCTGATTGACACTTTCCTTGGTTGATTCAAATTGGCTTCCTAAGTACCATTTCAAATCTGAAAAATATTTTTTAGAAACAGATTCTGATTTGAGCTTGCCAATATGATCCCACATTTCTCTTTTAAATGAATCAAAATATCTTTTTGACATATAGTTTTCTCTAATATCTTGAAGATGATTCTGAATATACTCTAATTCCATCCTTATAGCAGATGAATTATTCAAATAATCAAAATATTTTCTGGATGATTCCATCACCTGTCAAAGACTAGAATTCTCTTCTTGAACCTTTTTAAACTTAACTACAAGATCTTAAATTTTATTTTTTAGTAAATAAAATTTCCCTTCATCTAGATTCTTTGACTGATAAACTTTTACAATAGATAAGGTATTAGCATTAGACTTTTCGATAGTATTATCACTTGAACAGGATAGACCATCAAGTACCCTATCCTTTCACCAGAAATAGATGCATGTCCTTCAATTGAATGATCAATCCCAAAGATAGCCTAAATTTCAACAATCTCAATGGTCTCAGTAACTGATTTATGAATTGGATGTTATCCTTGAGAAGGTTCTTCCTAGTGATCTGGTTGAGGAATATCCTAAATCTCTTCAGCTTTACTTTTTTCTTGTTGATCCTCAATATGATCTGGTTCTTACAAATGAAATGAACGAGTTGCATCTCTAGATCATAACACTAGTTCTTCATACTGCGATTATTCTCTATTCGTTAGTTTTAAAAAAATTTATACATGAAATTATTCTTCATATCCTTATTCAGATAAAACTATATCATCACATCGAATCTTTCTCTTGGTAGGTTGTACAGCACCTTCTGTTTTGGATTCTCCAACTTCTTCATTTCTTATTTTACCTTACTTCCCATGAGAAAAAGATCTAGAATTCTATTGGTCGCCTGCACCAACATGCATCATCTTAACTTTTATTTTACTCCAAAAGAAACCAAATTTCCTTAGAGACCCAACATTCAACACATTACTATGATGACATTTGACTCTAGAAACAAAAGGATGAATCATATTCTTCCTAAACAAAATAAGAGATAGGATCCTTCTATAAGTGTAAAATGACATTATTTCCTTTGAATGTAATCAGCAACATAGATATCTCTGCATATATCTGGGTAATTTTAATTTTATATCACTGATAAAAAACAAAATGTATATGTTTGGGTATAAAATTTTCTCCATATCAACAACTCCTGGAATAATATAAGTTTGAATAAAATTTACTAACACTTTCTGATCTGCCTCAAGATCCTTAACAAACATTTTCCTAATGTTTTTTGAACCAAACAAAAATGACATGATGTCCTCTGACATGTGATCTTGATTTAAAATTATTCAAAGATCAAATTGGAATACTCCTTCATGAGGGTATTTGAAAATTTGAGCAATTTCAATTGAAGAAGTTGAAAATTCCTTACCTTCTTTTCGATAGGATATCATGTCTTCTAATTCACCAAAACTAAATTGAATAGATCTTTAAAAGTTCTTCAGTTCTACCTCAAAAATAAAATATGTATTTTCTTCATTTAATAGAAACTCCAAACCCAGAAATGCTAGATCTTATTTGAGTAGAAGGTTCCTCTCATACATCCACTCAAAATTGACAACATTTCCTTGAATAATATTTCTAGAGGGAAAATGTTGATGCTTTGGATCACTTGGATCACCTTCATCAGATTGATTATTCTTCATCGTTTTTGAGAATATAAAGGTGGAAGGTTCTCATATTCTAGGTTTTAGGACAAAGATGAGGGTTCTGGGAGGCAAAATGGTTTGAAAACGAAAACGTGAGGATAGTTGAAGTGTTTTATGATAGATGATAGCTTGGTCTTTTTTCTCATGTCGATTATGTAGGGTAATCATTAATTTTTATTTTTAAAAAACAATGGATTTAAAACTAAAAATGATAAAAAAAATTAAGTAAATATATGAAATTCTAATTTGACATCAAAATTAAAGTAAACAAATAAATACAATAAAAAATTTGACCAAAAAAATCTGAAACAAATTAAATATAAATTTATTAAATGAAATAAACTGATGAAAACTTATTTAAAAAAATTTAACCTAACTCCCCCTTAATAAAATAAAAACTTGTAGTGGGAAGTGATTTAGTAAAAATATCAACTAATTGATATTCGGTATTAAAAAATTCTAATGATATATCATTTTTAAAAACATGGTCTCTTATAAAATGATGCCTTATATCAATATACTTAATCCTAGAATATCTTATGGTATTTTTTTGAAATATTTATATCACTTTTATTATCATGTAAAATAGGTATATTATTAAAATTTAATATAAAGTCTAGTAGAGTGTTTTTCATTTACAATACTTTTGCACAATAACTACCAACAGAAACATATTCTACCACAGTTGTTGATGGTGAAACTGATTATTGTTTCTTACTCGACCATGATACTTAATATTTTCCTAAAAAGTGATAGCTTCCTGAAGTGCTTTTTCTATCTTATCTACATCCTCCAGAATCAGTATCTGAATATGAAATTAAATTAAAATTAGAAGTTTTTAGGTAAAGAAGAGATTGAAAAATAGTTCCTTTAAAATATCTAAAAAATATTTTAACAGATTTAATATGGTATTATTTTATATTTTACTAAAATATAGCATATAAACATATAGAAAATATAATGGTTGGACTTCTAGCAGTAAGATATAACAAACTACCAATCATACCTCAATATAACTTATTATCAACTGGTTTTCCAACTCCATCCAAATCAAGTTTCATATTGATACACATGGGAGTTGTATATGTCTTGTTGTTCTCAAGTCCAAACTTTTTCAATTAATCAATAATACATTTACTTTAATTGAAAACATTTCCATAATAATTTTGGATATACCTAAAATCCTAAAAATAAATTCAATTCTCCCATCATACTGATTTCAAATTCATTTTTCATTAGTTTTAAAAAATAATTACAAAGTTTTTTGTTTTTTAAACAGAAAATAATATCATCAACATAAATCTGTATTAATAAAATATTGGAACAAACAATTTTATTAAAAATCATTGTATATTACAATCCAATAGTAAATCTATTTTTCAAAAGAAAAGAACTTAATCTTTCGTACCAAGCTCTAGGTTCTTATTTAAGTACATAGAGAAGTTTAGTAAGTTAAAAACAAAATTTTATTTTTGGAGATTTTCAAAGCCAGGAGGTTGTTCAACATAAACTCCCTCCATTAAATATCAATTTAAAAAGGTAGAGTTAACATCCATCTGATATAATTTAAAGTTTATATGTGATGTATAAGCTAAAAGGATTCTAATGAATTCTAATCTTGCTACAGGTGTAAAGGTTTCATCATTATCTATGCCTTCTTCTGGATTATATACTTTTTCTTATAATATATCTTTGTTTCTGGTTAATATCTCTTGATAATCCTATTCATTTTTAAAAAAAACATTTTGTTCCTATTACTGGATTATTTGATGGTCTTTTTACTAATTTCTAAACTTCATTTATTTTGAATTAGTTTAGTAATTATTTCATTTCTAACATCCAAAATTCATATTATAAGGCTTCCTCAATAGATTTAGGTTCTAACTAAGATATAATGGTGAAAAATTCTGTTAGGTTTCCTACATTTCTTCTACTTCTAATTCTTGTGTCTAAGTATCCTATAATAGTTTCTAAAGGATGGTTTTTTAGAATTCTATACTATCTAAGTAAGAAACTTTTAGGTTATTTGGTTTCATGCTCTTCTAAATTAGAATGAATTATATTTATATCATTTTCAAAATCATCTTTAGAGGATTAAAGTCTCATGTTTTCTAATGAGTGAGTAATTTCATCAGTTTGATCTTTATATTTAACAAAAGGGTTAGTTTCATCAAACTTCACATGAAATGATTCTTCAAAAATCCTTGAATTTTTATTAAACACGCTATGGGATTTAGAGATAGCAAAATATCCTAAAAAAAATCCCTCATCATCTTTTGGATCGAACCTACAATGGTTGTTCTTAGTATTCAAGACATAAACCTTGCATCCAAAAACATTAAAGTACTTTACTTTAGGTTTTATGTTATTCCAAATTTCAAAGGGTGTCCTTTTAAAAATATGTCTTATTAAAATACTTGTAAGAATATTTGTATTGTTTTCCAATTTCGCAAGCATCAAGGAATCTATCATTTTCAAATTTAAGAAAAGGTAAATAAGAAACTAACTGTTTCTTAGATAATTTAAGTAAAATATATATATTACAATGAACAAGTCTCCTATGCCAGATCCATGACTCATTTTTATTAGCATTTAAATAATTCACTTTTTTATACAAGGAATTTAAATCCAAGGTATAAACATTATCAGATCTAAGTGCTCTAAATTTAAGCAGTTTTTCTTTAAAAATAGAGAAGGAATAGTTAGAAAAATAAACATGAAATTCATCATCATAAAGTTGATAAATACTTTTCTGGTTGTGATTTAGACCTTTCACATAGAGTAATTTTTTGATTTAGATAATATTTGGATCTCCAATAATTCCAACTCTAATTATCTTTCCTTTGGAATTATCCCCAAAAGTGACTAGACCTCCATCCATTTGAGTTAATGCATAGAAATTTGATGAGTCTCCACTCATGTGTCTGGAACAACCACTATCCATATACCATATAGAATTCTTGTTCCTAGGGAATTTTTTCCTACAAAAAAATTTAAACATTTTTTTTCATTGGTACCCATATTTTCATGGGTCTAACAGTGTCAGAAAGAAGTGATTTGGGAATCCACATTTTCCTAATTTTACCATAATTTACTTCACTTTCTTCAGAAATACTTTTATAAATAAAAGCCTTTTTAATACCACTAATTTTAGGATTTCTCAAATAAAATTTTTTAGTGAAATTACCTTTTATTCCACAATAATAATAGGTAACACTTTTTTAATTGGGCACAAAATAATTCTTATACAGTTTTTATTTTTCACTCTTTCTTTGTATTCCAAAATTTTCCCTTTTAGTTACATTATTTCCAAGAGTCTAATTTAAAAAAAATTCTCCATTAGTAAAAATAAGAGTAGTACTTTTATAAGATTCTAGTTCATCCTAAAATTATTTAATCCTTTTTTCATTATCAATACAATTTGATGCATAAAAATGAATTTTTCAACTAAATCTTGATGTTGTTTTAGCATAGTATATTTTTCTCCTAAAACAGTATTGTGAATATTTTTCAATGATTTATGCTTATTTTATAGGGAATCATATTTATATTCTAACATAGAATAGTAGGTAGCTAATTTATCATTTGAGTAACTATTAGTTTCAGAATCCAAAGAGTAGTAGGATTATATCTCTTCTTCTTCAGCCATTAAGCACATCATGGATTTAAGATTTTGCGCCTCTTTCTCTAAATCAGATTTTTAGGAGATGTTGTAGTCTTAAAATACACTCTAAGTATCTTTCATTTATCTTTTCTTGTATGCTCATAATCAGAATTTTTATTATATTTATTTCCTATCCTTATTATTTCATCTTTCAAT
Source organism: Viscum album (assembly GCA_963277665.1). Classification (NCBI taxonomy): domain Eukaryota; kingdom Viridiplantae; phylum Streptophyta; class Magnoliopsida; order Santalales; family Viscaceae; genus Viscum; species Viscum album. The sequence goes on from OY728139.1 coordinate 799,629,019, forward strand.
TGAGGATAATCAGGTCTTATGTGACCCAATTTTTTCATTCATAGCATAAAACTTCTCAAGGTTCTTATTCATCCTTTTTAAAGTATTTTATGAAGCCTCTTTTATTCTTGTAAAGTTTACTAAATTTTCTAGCTAGCTGAGCCAGTTATATTTCAGAATCTAAGTAATGTGAATTTTTATTTGTTTTGTCTTATTGTTTTTTTTTTCCTAATATGCTTCTGAGATGTTAATTTTAGGGAAGTATTTTTCCTTTTCACTGCAATATTATTATCTTCAACTTCATATTTCATTTCTACTTCATACATCATCAATTTTCTAATCAGTTACTTCATAGTTAAATTCTTGATAGGTGATGATTGATGAATTGTAGCTGATGTTCCATTCCACTTTGAAGAAATTACTCTAAGTACTTTTAGCACTTGATCATATTGACTTACGGGATCTCCCAAGGAATTAATATTGTTAATAGTATCTATTAACCTTATATTCATTTTTGTGATGCTTTCACCATCAAACAATCTAAATGTGTCAAACTTTAGCTTAACATTAGAATATCTCATCTATCTTATATTATTTGTTCCTTCATAAGAAACTACAATAGTTTTCTGCATCTCATAGGTCGTATAACATTGTGATAAATTATTAAACTCATCAGGACCAAGACTGAAGATAATAGTATTAATTGATTTTGAATTGATTTCACATTCATCTTTTGTTTCATTAGTTCAAGTCTCTAGTTTTTTAGGAATTGCATAAGGAGTGATGATATTTGAATAAAATTTGAATCCAAGATTCTTTAGATAGATAATTATTCTAGATTTCCAACATACATGATTTTCAAAATCAAAATATGGATCATTAATCATAGATATTCCATCTTTTGGATCACCCATTGATATTTACTTTGTATAGACCTTATACATTTCATATTTTTATATCTTTATCAGAAAATTTTACCTATGATGCCAATTGTTAGGTTGGAATAATAAAAAGTAACACAAGAGGGGGTGAATTGTGTCCTTGCAATAATCTTTACTATTTAGGATTTTGAATTCCTTTATGATTTATAAAGATATGTAGTGTCTTATTCTATAAAAAGTATGAACATAAGATATCAAAAAGAAAGAACATAGCCAATTTATAGTGTTTCGGGGTACAAAGATCCCCTAGTCCACTCCACCAATGCTCTCTTTATGTTCTTGTTGAATTTCACTAGCAAAGTCCTCTTATCACAAGACATTCAAATCCAAAACTGAGTACAGGTAGTTGACACCTTTACATCAAGTCTAAAACAGAACCTTCTGGTTCTTTGATAGGGAACCAATTATCCACAGCTTAATAAAAGAATATAACACTTCACCACAACTGATTATGATCATTTAATACTCTAATAAATCAAAATAGTTTGATTTTTTTATGGTTTGGGTTGATCTTCATAGTTACAGTAGCAGCAACTTATAGTAGATGGATCTTCTTCTTTAGAAATTAAAGTCTTCAAGAAATAGTAATTCTTAAGAAATCCTAATTGAAAATGATCTTCAAATAAAAATACAAAAAATCAGTATAAGAAATCATAAAGTAGTAAGAGACTGAAAATGTATGTCTCCAAAGTGTAGCCTCTTTTAGAGTCAATCATTTGTTATAGTAGAATCACTATAAAATTTATTTCTCAATAATATATTTGAATGAAAATATGCATCTTGTATCACATATTTAGAAAATATGAACTAGAAGAATATATAGTTTAGATTTCCTACATCAGAATTCCATATCTAATAAAATTTCCTGACAGATCATGAACATTCAAATTAAAAAACATCTAGGGGAGTCGTAACTTCACTTAAGAATAAGAGTGATGTTCTCCGTTGAATATGGTTCTTTGAATCAATCATAACGAACCTTGAATTAGTAATAAATGAGCTTTGAATTTTCCTATAATACTGTCAAGACTGTTGTAAAAATCTTGGAAAAAATCTCAAATTTAAATCTTCAACATTTAAAAGTAAAACATAGATTTCCATCATAAAATGAAAAAATACCAAACAGAGGGTTCTACTACATAGAGTTTATTTTCCGAACATAAGTTTGACAACATAAGGTTGATCATTAAAGTAAGGTTGATGATTCATAGTTTTTTCTCTCAATTGTAGGTTTACTTACTTATATAGTTTTATTTAACTATACTTTCTTCTCTTTAAAAATGTAAGGTTCCATCCAAATATAAGTTTATTTAACCATAATTTTCTAATAATGTAGGGTTGATGTTCCATGTGTATTGTTCTGAACATTACATTCAATCCTTACACGTTGTTCCAAGCATAGGTTTATTCCTTATGTTACATTTATCAATGTAGGGTATGAATAATGTTTCTATAATATATTAAAATACATTCTGAACACTTTAACAAATATTCCTTGAAAATTAAAAACTTGAATATAATTCTAAAATAAATATTGTAATAAATTTTAATTTCCTAAAATACACTTAAAGTAATTTAATTAGTAAAATAACTAGGGTATTTATGAGCATAAAAATAAATACGATTTATATATTATTGTCAAAAAAATGCATGCCCAACACTAACCATATATGATATAAATCATAGTTCTAGTAATGGTGATTTTGGGTTTTCCCAAATCACAGCCCATTTTTAACTTTTTTTTTGTTCTTTCTATCGTTTTCATTTTTTTTATATTAAACAGGGGGAAACATTAGAGTACAATGAATTATTTCACAACCTTTTACAATTCCCAAAATAATCACCCCACACTAATTCCTTACAGTGTAAATCATCCCATTTATCATGATTACCTTCACCCTTTCACTTCAACTTCAAAATATCATGCTATTACTATGAAGAGGGTAGGAATGGATAATAATGGCTTGAAACATGGATCCTTCCTAAAAAGGTCATTCATGGTCTCTATGGGATAATAAGGATTGATTTAAAGGTGGTCTTTTAAAGAAAAGTGGCTTTTAAATGTATTCCTTAATCATTTTAAATGTGTTTTTTCACATTCATATCTTTGATAAATTTAAATGCAAGTTCTAGCATGTGGCATGTCCCAATATCACTCAATAAATTTGTTCAATAATAAAATAGGAAGTATTTGGTCTATAAATACTCTTGATAATGGGACATATGATTTGGGAAAATCAATCAAGGTGTGATTAATAATAACAGATCAATTCACATGAAATTTATATATTCAAATCATGAAAAAAATGGTTGGGAAATTTCATTTACATGAATCAGTTCATTTCTTTGAATCATGGGTCCTCTTTTTAATATCCAAATTTCACTTTAAAATTTTAATTCTCTATTTTACTCTTTCAATATTATTAAAATTGAAATCTAAAACATGGTATTAAATGATTCCTAATAAACTCATGTATCCTATATTAGTCAAGTAAAACATTAATTCAAGTGTGTATATGAAATTTTCACTTTGAAGTTCAAAATATGATTTAGAAAAAAAAATTATAGAGAGTTTTAAAGATAAATAATAAAAGTGAACTCTCATTCCCATGAATCTGGGTCCTCTTTCCTCCCTTCACTATAGAGGCTACCTTTTACCATTTATGAACCTATAAAAGAGAATTACATAATTAAACACAAGGATCATGACATTTAAGATCAAAAATATAGAGGGAGTGGGGATGCATGTTTGAATACTCCTAAAAATGGAAATTGAAATCTAAATTCCTAGAAAGAAAGTAAAGGGATAATTCTTGGTATAATCCCTCAAGTGGGTCCAGAATTTTTACTGCCTTTAGAGGGAAGTACCAGAAGTTATCCAAATTTAGATGGTGGATGAATATTCTTTGATTTGAACCACTACATGTGGATTTTCCCAGCTTGTGCTTCATCCTTTCACATGAGGAATGATCCATGGATAGAGTACAACAGATCCTCCCCCTTTTCAATTAGGTATAGGTTGCATGGTAGAGGTATGATGAAGTAAGGATCATCCTCTTTCTTGGTTGAAATTTGTCCAACCTCCTTTTTTTTAGTGTTGGCTTCATAAGGGATACTTACATTAAATGATCAAAGGGTAAGTAAACATGTATATTTACTTGAATAAAATATGAATTGTTAATAAGTAATTTCTCCCCTTCAAAATGATCAGCCCCTTGTCTGATTTCATTACGATATGCATATTATATCTCTTTATAATGGGGCTCCAAAAATGTATTTTCATCAAAATCATTGAGCTCCATGTGTTCCACAATAGGTGTATGTCTAGTTTATTCATCTTCCTCTAAGGCATATTAATTATTTTCTGAATATACATATTCAAAATAGTTAGTAGTTATGTACAATTCTATTTCAATAAAAACATAAGAGATAGAGAATGAGAAATGATCAAATCCCTGTGTTGGTTCAGATTAAATCAATTTATTAGTGGTAAGTTCCTCTTGGAGTATATTCTCAAAGGATGAAGGCAGGTATTCAGGCTCCTCCATCTTGAATTCAAATTCTATCACTTTGGTGTTGTCTTTCTTCAATGATGTTGGCTCTTCTTATTTTCAAGGTTTGGATAGATCAAAATTTTCCTCATATTCATTCCAAAATTAATCCAATTATTTTTTATCTTCTACTTGTATCTCATTAAGAAAGTATTCCTCCTTTTCCACCTCAGGTAAGACAAGTGTATTATCTTCTAGTTTAGGTTCAGATTTAGGTTCAAGTTTTTCATATGATTCTTGGAAGTATTTGGTTATCCAATCCATTTTTCCTTGTATATTTTTCACTTTTTCATTAAACTCTTGAATATCATACTTGAGTTTTTTTCCACTTTCACCTAGAAATATTCTGGTGGAACTTCTTTAAAATTGTTGGGAGGTAATGAGGAGCACTCTTCTTGTGTCTTGTCCACTTCTTGATAGAATTATAGGAAGTATTCCCAGAATTTAGTGAGTTCTCTTACCAATCCTTTGAACACTGATTGCTCAAGGGTCTCCTTGAGATCTTGGATTATTTCCTTTAATTCCCCCTCTTTGAAAATTTAGATTTAGGCCCCCCAAATCTATCTATCCAATAATGAAACACCATCTACTGTATACTAGGGTTTTTTAGCTGATGTCTCTTGCTCCTGGGAGTATTTGTTCTATGAATTTAAGAAATGATCATTGGAAAACATCATGGATTTTTTTAGTTTTAATTTTTATAAAATCAATTAAAATATATCTAAAATGTGAAAATATAAAAAAAGTAATCAAATTTATTATTGGATCCCTAACAACAGTGCTAGTTTTGACGCATGATTGTTACAGGGTGTGGAAAAAGAAATATTATTTTCCTAGTGTAGCATAGTGGATAACCAAGGTTATCTCACTTGAGGAGCCTTTTAGTTTTTTTACTAACATATTCTAAATCAACTAATCTATTTATTTAATTTTTTTTATGAGTTTACTACAAATAATGGAAATTTTATTGGATTTTTTATTATTCAAAAAATGATATGTAAAATAATAATTCAAAATTTATACTAAGATAAAAATATAAACAAAATGAGTTAAGGAATATAGTACTTGGTTTTGGGGTTTGGTTTATGGTTAAATCTTTATTCTCCTTTATGTTTTTTATTTTAGTTTGATAATCCATACATGAAATCACATGTTTGTACTACTATTGTTTATTTAGAAATTGTAGAATATCATTGAATTCCTAAGCACTCTTAATTCCACCTCCTCCTTTAATCAAGGTTGATGAAACTCCTTGGTCTAGAATGTGTCATCTTTCAAGACCCAACTCTATTGATACTTTTTATCCATTTATTAGTTCAACTCCAATGTGTAAAGAACTAACCAATTGAGATATGGAAAAGTGATTAAAAAAATAATAGAAATAGATTTAGTTTTATGTCATTGGTGGGAAGTCATCTAATCCGAGACATTCACCTCACCAAGAATTATACTCAAATTTACCACAATCTTAAAATTAAACTTTAAGGAAAATTCAAAAAATACCTTTACCACACCATGATCCAAGCCTCTGGGTCAGCCTATCATTTTTTAGAGTAATAGATCACAATAGTGGAGTGGATGGAAGGAAAATACAAAGAGAGAGAGAAAAATAAAATAGAAAAATTGGTGGATGAATGAAATAAAAATAAAAGAATGGTATATGAGAAGATAGATAGAGAGAGAGAAGATAATAATATAATCAAAAATAAAATATATAACTTATAAATAATATTAAGTTAATAATAATATTATTATTGATAATATTAATTATTACTATTATTAAGAGAATAATTTTTGAAAAATGAGAGAAGAGAATAATAAAATAAATTTAAAATCAGAATGTGATGTTTATAATAATGTTTATAATAATATTAATTATAATAATAATAATAATTTTCAATTAATATTATTATAATAATTAAATAAGAAGAAATTAAATGGTGGAAACAAAATTAAAAAAATGAATGTATTTATTTATTTAAAAATAAATTCAAATTATAATTTAAATTAAAATTAAAACTAAACTAAAAATAAATGAAAATAAAAAAATAAGATAAAGAAGAAGGAGGGAGAATAGAATGCCATGGCCCAAGCTCCTCTTTTCTGAGGGTGTCGATATGGCTTCCTTAGAGAAGAAGTTAGTTCCTCTATTTTATAAGCAGCAGAGGTGGAGCCTCGGCCCACTCCTCCCTTAATGGCACCCCCTAAGAATGTGGGGTATTCATTTGAAACCACAAACATGCAGCCTGTAGATGTGAATTACCATGTGAAAGGATTCCACACAGTGCATGGGGTGTGACAGGGGCTGTGCATGGGCCAAGGCAGGTGGTTCCAGGCATGGTCTCATGGAGGAGATGATAGTGGCTTGTAGTGTATAGAATAGTGGCGGTAACCTTCAGTGGCTAGTTGTGGAGGGGTGATCTCTCTAGGGGCGTATGGCATCGTGTGGGTGTGGCAGGTGAGCATGGGAAGCATCGGTTGTGGTGGTCAACTGAGATGGTGCAACAGCCTGCATGGGTCGTGGCATGTAGATGTGGTCATCAGCTGTAGTGGATGGATGAGGTGGTGTGGTGGCCTTCATGGGTCGTGGGGGTGGCGAGCAGTATGGCGGGATGATACCAGGAGGTGACCTACTCCTCCTCCATATTTTGAAATAGTCAGAGGAGGCTTAAATTCCCTCAGTGATGGCATGCGATGGCATACAATTGTGGAAGATGGTGGAGCAAAATAGCCTAGAGAGGACTGAGGTGTCTGGTGATGAGGCAGAGGGAGGAGAGGTGCAGCAATGGTAGAAAACAGTGGACCGCAGTGGTCAGTGGAGGAGTGCGGTGGAAACTTGATCCCACATTGAAACTGTGGGATGGGAAGTGAGGCTTTATAAGCCTTCTCACGACTTCATCCTGATAATGAATTCATACTGAAGGTGGAGGGATCCTATCACCATGTGTGGACTACCCTATCCACCATGAAGCCTCCCTCTTTCCATCTCATGGAGTATCCCCAGGCGTCAATTACGATTCTTTGAGGAAGCTCTACCCGTTTTTTTTTCACCACTCGTATTCTGTGCATGGGCATGATGCCCCTGTGCACACCTAGCACTCGATTTGGGCCCTCTAAAGGGGCCTCATGGTCGGGTGACCCTCCTTGGGTCCCCTAAGTGGTGTGGAGATCTTGGTTGAATCCCTAGCAATCCTTGCCTATTTTTTTAACAAAGGTATAGAAAATAGTTAAAAAACTAAAACAAATGCTCATAAATATTTTAAAATATTCATAGGAAAAACATTTAAAATCCAAAATGAAATCTTTTCATTCATTTAAATCCATTTCCATTCCACATTCCAATTCACCCATAAATTTCTAAAACACTAAAAATCAAGGGTTTTTACATTGAAAATCATCAAAAAATCATTATAATTTGTTTAAAAATATGAATATATATATTTGGTATGTTGTAGGTAAAAGACAAAAACTAATCCAAAAGATGTATTTCCCTTACCACTCCTAGCAACTTAAGGTTCATTGCGGTGAGAGATGTCTAGGAACTCAATCAAAACCACCTTCTAAGTCCCGAAAAGACTTCGCCACTGCATACTGACTTCAAGAAAAAAGCTCAACCTTCCTTTGATACAACTTTATCATGAACTAGCCTAAGTACCTTGGTAACCTGACCGAGATGGTCCTAACATATCCCATAGGGCATTCCTATTCCCCACGGGTCAGTGACTAAAACCTAACATCATAAAATAATGAAAGTGGGAATGATTTTTCTACTAATAATGTGGAAGTAAAGAGAAAAGTCAGTAATTCATACAAAAGAAAACTCTGCTGGGAGAACTATACCAGAAGTCAAATAGGTATAGCAGCCCAAAGTATTACAACCAAGTACCATAAAATAGGAAAAACTTAGCAATTCCCAACTCAGATTCAGATCACCAAGTCCATGGTTCAACATCTAGAACCACCTCCAAGTGATTCTTTTCCCTTGCTTGAACCTTGAAGGAGATAATCTACAAACACCTAAAGGCACGGGTCGGATGTGAGCCAAATCCCAGTAGGATTTCAATAAAGATTCCACAACAATATTCCAATATCAAATTAATGAAGAGTGTGCATTGAATTTTTAAATAAACAGGTTTTTTATGGAAAAATCATATTTAAATATTACAATTCAAAAGATGGAAATACTTTAGTAATTCATGTTTTACATTTCAAATAATGGAAATACATTTAAAATAATGGTATTTTCCTTTTTAAACAAATTTTTATTTACACAAATGTCACTTTTCACAAAAGTTTCTTAAATAAACACTTTTATATAAAATAGTTTAAATAAATTCACAAGGAATGTAAAACAATTTACAACAATAGAAAATATATACATTTGAAATACAAAAAAGAAATAAACATGGTCATATGACAAATATGTATGATAGTTCTAGGATATAGGGACACAACACTATGAAATTACAAATATTTACATACTCCCCTTTGGAACTTAGTCAAAGGGGAATCATCACCATCACCTAAGGGATGTGATGTGCTTATATGATGTTTTAGAAAGTTTAAGTCAAGAAGTGTTACCCAAAACAACTCAATAACAACCTATGTCTTGCATGTTCTTTAGTACAAAACAACGATGGTAAATTTATTTCAAGACTTATTAAAATATAATTAATCTCATTCTCCATTCCAAATATGCCAATTTTATCCTTAAAACCCATAACAAGTTTTGAATCAAAAACATAACTTTTCAAAAAGAATAAACCCTAAGGTTTTTATCAAACCATTTTAATCCATTTTTCACAAATAAGGATTTAAAACCAATTCATGGAATTTCACAATCCACTTTTACAAATTAAATTCAATATTTAAATTTTAAAAAAAAAATCATTCAATTTCATAACAAACCCCCAATTCAATGGAATTCATGTTTTTCATAATTTTCCATTAAATTATTTTTCACAATTAAATTAAATTTTTTAATTGAAATAATTTCCATAAAAATCTCACAAATTTTCATAAACATACCCAAATTCAATGGAATTATGGGTTTCTAATTTCATGTCAAAAACCAATTTTTTGAAAATCCCTAAAGAAAGGGAATTAGTATTTTAATAAAACCATTGAAATAAATTTAATACTAATCAATAAATTTCATTTAAATCATCTATTAAATTTAAAACAACAATTTAGGGTTAAGATAAATTGGTCATTGTAATGGAACCACCTACCGAAATCAAAGGATCTTGCAATGCCAAACCCTAATCAGGATTTGACCATAAAGAATGAATATCTTGAAAATGGGAATAAAACCATGGTTTAAGATCCCAAAAAAGAGGGTATTAGATCCATAATTCAATACAAGGATCCATGGAACCCTAGAGAGAAGAAGAGAGACCATGATAGAATGAGATCGGGATGAGGAAACTAATCGTGAGAAGATCATCAGGCATTCCTCTAGCTTTGAATCAATTTTAGGTGGGATATAAGGGGAAAAGAATACTTATTTGGAGATCCAAGGATGGGAGAAAATGGTTTGGGTCTGTACCAGCCCATTGGATGCCTAAAATAGGGTTTTGGAAATTTTTAATTAAAATTCAGATTTAGGAAAAACCTATCAGCACGGTTTCCTGGGTAGAGGCGTACAGTTTAGAAAAATTGTGTAAAAGTCATGAGCCTATGTTAAATGGTCCCCAAAATACTCATTAAGAGGGCACATGAGTTTTCAAACTATGTGCTTGTCGTGTGTAACCCACTATCCAAATTCCATAGTTTGGCTTGATATGGCGCACGTTTTGGGAAAACTGTGCACTATCAAAAAACTTCCAAAAACATGAGATTTCACCCGAATCAAACCCAAATAAAACCCAATCAGAGAAAGTTAAAAATTATGGGTTTAGGAATAATAGAAAACAATAATAAGATGTTATACATGGGGACTCATAATACCCTTCGGGTAAGTGAAAATTCGGATTGGGTACCGGTTTGGGAGGGTATCTAGCTCAGGTTTGTCACACTGTGCATATAGTTGTGGTTGTGGGTCATATGCAATTGGAAAAAGAGGTTAATCTATATTATCATGATTAAAACCCTATTCTTATTCCATGTATGTATCAATAACAGGGTCTTCACCCTCTAGAACATCTATATCAGGCTCTGCACACTCAGTATGTCCTAGAACATCAAAGAAAATATCATGATAAATCTCTTCCATAGGGGGAAGTAGTTCTGTAACATATCTATGAAAATAAATATGGTAAAAAGTCACTCCCTCTATAGGATCATAAATGTGAAGAATATGGGTGATATAAGTATCCTGAGAAAACAAATTATGCAGTTAACTAATGTTATTAAAAAAATTGTTCAATAGTGGAAGGGAGAATTATTACCAATTCATGGTAGCCCCATCCATGTCACACAAGAAATATCACAAGGTACATGTGGTACCAGGGCCCATAATCTTGATGATCTGATAAATTCATACATATTGTGTCTACACCTCATAATCGGTACTCATTTATTCTATCCCACATCTTAATATATCATGCATGATTTCACATACAATCAAAGTCTCACTTCCCTGGCATCTTTAGGGAATGAAGTTATGGTAACTGACTATATAATGTAGGAATGGTATGATAGAAGCTAAACTTCCTCATAACTCTATCAGTATGATTTCACTCATCAATATGAAAATAAATCATAAGAATGATGCATGAGTCGGCAGCAAGCATCACTATACAATATGGTGGGAGACTCTGGATGATAGGCCCACTATATGGAATCCATGAAATATGAAAAATAAAAAAAATAGAATAATCAAATAATAAATTAATATGTGTATTATACACAATAATAATTTAACTATATAATTAATAACCACATACGTCATTTGGATAAAGATTTTCGAGCATTAGTCTGTAAGAATGTAAATCATGTCTAAGTGTATCTGAATATTGATGTTCCTAAATCCACATATAGATAACATTTTTATACATATATTTCATGATAAATAGTTATAAATTTTATTTTTAAATTAGATTTAATAAATAATATTCCATTTTTCACATGGAAACTCTGCTAAAATATCGGCTGGTAATAGCGTGTGTGCATGTGGAGCTAAGCGAGGGATGTACTCCCATATCCACATATTTATAACAATAACACATATCGTGATCTGTATCTTATCAATGCGACATGTGCTGCATAGAACCCTGTATGTATATTCCATACATTCAAACCCCTAGCTATACTGTCATGTTTAGTCCAAGTCCTCCAATAATGGTAACTCAGTCAAATTTAAAAATTTATTTGAATGATCAATGCACATAATTCCATTGATAAACCACAAAATATATTTGCACACAAATCTCATCATGGTGATCTCATCGGCATCATCAGCTAGATGATCAAAGTGCCCATTTATTCATGGAATGCATAATCTACTGCCAATGATGGGACTACCGTCATCATGAAATTCAATTCCTGGTAATCTGTGAACTAGATCAAACCAATATACACCCACTCATATCATTACAACCCCACCGTCGATGGGAAGTCTCAACATAATAGACACATCCTTGTGTGTAATGGCCATCTCTCCCTCTGGAAAATGGAATGTATGAGTCTCTGGCCTCCAAATCTCTACGAGTGCAGCAATGTGTTGATGATCAAAAAATATGAATCTACAGATCACTATGTTGTAGAACCTAGAATTATGAATATGAGTGATTATGGTAGGAGGTGGTTAAATATGATGTAAATGGTGAGATCTTTGTACACTCAAAGTTAGAACTTAACAACCCACTAAGACTGGTCATGAAACATGACTACCATGGAATGTGGGAAATGGAGGACCCACAATATCTACAGTTGATATCATTATTACTTTTTTATAGTTAATTTAATAAAATATCTAAGATGTTTTTTTTAAAACTATAATATAAAAAATGAGGTAGACAATTAGCAGTCATAATTAAGAACTATGATGAAAATTTAGGAAGACAAATAGATGTGACTGATGTTATTGGATTAGTCTATCAATTTATTGTTTTAGTTATCTCTAATCATGCTTAATTTATTTCTAAATATTTCTATGTGTATCTTTTATGATGAGAACTCCACATAGAACATGTAGTTTCATGATATATTCAATGGATAATGTGATTTTAAGGGAATATTCAAAGACAATTCATTTATAGGTTGAACCTATTTTTATTCATTTCTATTGTGTGTTTATTTTTTTATGGTTGAAGTATCACAAAATTATTTTTGATTGAATACAAAAATTAAACAAACTAGACATGAAAAAGGCCATAAATGAATAAATTCGGATAAAACTGATCATTAATGAAAAGTACGCATAAAAATGTACACATTCATCATAAAATATATAGACTCTATATAGGATAATGCGAAGTGTAGCTATGTACTACCACTTGGGGACATCTCTTATGAGTATTTCTTTTTACATGAAAAATGTTGCATCATAGTCCCCCTCCCCATTGCCAAGTCCAATCCATCTCATTACTGATATGAGTAGAATTTTTTCGTCCCTGAGGATACCACCTTCTAATATCAGGAAGCATAGTTTTATTATTAGTGGGAAAGGTAAATGTTTGAAATATCACAAAAAAAATCCATTTAAAATAATAAATGTAACAAGGAATTAATGAAAAAAATGATAAATGAAAAGGTCATAATACGAAACATGGAAATATCATGGATGAAATTTAGTTGATCAATAATAAAGGTAATAAAATGAAAGTCACCAACAGAAATCTAAGGTTCACTATAACAGTTAAGAACAGTGTTTTCATGATACATCAGGTAAACATAGTGCCCTCATGATATGTTCACTGATGTGCAAGATGCAAGAACTTGTGCATAGAGATATCTCAATTCCTAGAAGTTAACACAATCATAGTACCCATTTTCGAATATGACCAATATCACTCAACCACTTTTGGATGTAAGAGGGTTATGGAATTCTCTTACCAGAAAGTGGATCTATACCAGATCAGAGGTTAGAAAATACAATGATGATGCATTATGTAGTATCTGATCCATGAAACTTTTTAACTGTTGACCAAAAATCATTCCATTTTTCATCCTCTGGTAGGGCTATTAGGACTATTCAACAAATTACTTCTCACATCTATAAAAATTATCCTAAACTAACCTAGTGATTAATAGATTTCACGCATCCTTGAAGAGTACATTTATTCACTCTACTATATTAGTGGTCATATGACCATATCTTATACCACCATCATATACTAATTACCATTTTTCCTTTGAAATATGCATCATATAATCAAACACATCTAGATTATCCATTATAATTTATTCAAGACATTTACTGAACTTTACTTTTTGAGGATCTTATGTAACACCCCGAGATTTTATGAAAAATATTCTTTTAATTTCATTAATGTCTTGTGTTGTATGCTACACCAAGATTACCTTGCGCTATACGTAACACCGTATTAGCTTGCAGTATACGCAACACTATTCTTGGATTGTGTTACACACGATTTTGATAATAGTTATTCTACGCAACATTGAGTATATATATATATATATATATTCAATGTATAAATGAAATATGGTTGGATTATTTTATACAAAACAACGAAGGATTCCTTTACAGCATGCAACCCTGACTTGGCTTGCATTACACGCAATCGCGACCTTCCTCGATAGTGTGTGTTGTACGCAATACCGGGTTTTACTAAACAACGATATATTATTATAATATTATTATGAACTAGTCGTTATGAATAGTATTAACTAAATTTTAAATCTTATAACATTATTATTCGTCTTACACATTTTCTAAAACATGGTATAAGAACAAAATAAATTTTTCTGGTAAAATAAGTATTTTTCAAAAAATGCAGTTTTTCCGCCTTTTGATGGCGCACCCACTTTAAATCTAGTTTTTGAAATGTTTATAAGTTCAATTTGATAAAATAAAATTCTTATTTGGAATCATAAAATAAAAATTTACTTTGGATAAATTTTTCATATAATTCTGGTAACTTTCATATTTTGATGAATAGTAAAAACACGCTATATTTTAATTAAAAACAACTTTTTTTCATCGCAATAATTTATATGGTTAAATTATAATATTTAATGGTTTTAAAGTATAAATATAAAATATTTTTACCATTTAATATACTGTAAGTCATTAGCATTGATTCTACCTTGAATTTGTAGGATAAATCAATTCAATCTTTTACAATGTTTTAAAGAAAAACCCGTTTTTTTTCGACAACGGGATTAATTTTAATTTAATTTCTGCAAATTTTGTGTATTGAATTTGGAAGAATGGATTCCATATTTGGAATCAGTGGATCCAAATTATGTTAATAAGCTACTTTTTATTTTTGGGAATTATGAATAGTAACTACGGTAAATTTTATTTACCACAGTTAAAGGTAAATCGGGTAATTAAGGGTAAATATAATATTATACAATTACCCTAACACATGTCAAACTCCTATTGGATGACTAAAGGTCTACCCATATCACCTAAGGGTCGGATTATATTCATTTAATGGACTTTTTTCCATGAAAATAATTTAATTATTATTAAAACCAAAGAATGTGACAACATGTCACTTTCTTAAATCTTATAAGTATAATAATTTTAATTTAGTGATAAACTTCATGAAACTTCGAACATGAATATTCTACAGATATATAATACAATTATCTACATCATAGGAATTTATTTATAATTTTTAGAGATTAAATAATTATCATTTATTATGACACAAAGATGATGCAGTAATTGTCTTATTAATGAAATATTGACATAATTGATGTTATAAATACCAAAATAAACTTAATTTAAGACTTTTTATGAATTAAACTAATTTTATAGGTTAATATGACATGTTATTATTGATTTAATCAACTTTATTAGAACTAATCATTCTGTTATGATTTTCACAAAAATCAATTACTAAATAGTGTCAAAATTGACATAAAATAGTTTTTTTAAAAAATATTATATTATTAATTCTTATTTTATTCCTAAAAATCTAAGGTTCTGCCAAATGACTTAGATAAGGTTATATATATTAATAATGAAAAACTTGGGGTTCGTTTGGCTTGATATAGTAAGTTTATTAACCTTATAGTGTAAGAAAATAAGAAGACACGGTAAAAGTAAAATTATCTAACTTAAAGTTAAATATAAATGATAAGGTTAAAATAGGAACCTAAACTTGTCTAAATTCTATTGGATGAGAGTATTTAGACCCCTCCCCACCTTATATTCGAAATAAATCAATTTAGAGCTATTTAAAACCGAATTTGGCTTTATAATAAAATAATATTTTTAGTTATTCCAAAGGTGCCCCTCTCCTCCCTTATAAAAGGGCACCCCCTCCCTCTCTTCCTCACAACACTTTGAGCTTTCAAGCTCGGCCAAACTCTGCCAAATTATATTCTAAACTTCCCTAGAAACATCCTAGATGTTCTTTTCTTCCTCAAATACCAATTTTAGTGCCCTAAGAGGAGGTCTCAAAGAGGCGCTTCAAAGAAGAGGTAATTTCCGTTACCGATTCTTTCATCTTTATTTCTTCTTCCGCTTCTTCTTCTTTAGTTGTTTCATTATGAAGTAATAACATCATTATCACTAATATACTTATATGTTATTATAAGTATGAAACAACCCTATTTCACCATCTATCCATCCTACGGAAAACGAAATCACCGCGCGTGCATACGTACGGAATACCGTCTCCACGCCGTGGTGAAATCTATTTTCCACCACCACCTTACTTGGATGGGTATAATGGTGTAAATAATAACTATATATGATTATTTTAAATTGATAATGATTCTGAAATAGTATGCATACACTCCAATACAGTCCCATGATCATGATAACGATATTATCGCTCGTGCGTACGTATGGACTACCGTCTCCACGACGCGATGAGATTCATTCTCCACTTTAACCATTCATGAATGATTATAAAGTATATATAATAAGTAATAATGAAATATATGAAATTATAATGATACTGGATTTATGTGTATATATATGTATGTCATCTACTTAATTCCATTCAACTCAATAAGGAAACGAAAACAGCGTTCATGCGTACGTACGGCCTACCGTCTCCATGAACGGTGTATTTCTTTCCATTTACTGATTTATTATATATATGTATATTCTGAATATATATTATATATAAACCATGTTTTATATTCTTGAATTAAGTAATCATGATCTAAGTAATCATATTAATAATTACAAGTCAAAACACGGACGATAAATGAAACAATTTTACCCAAAACGCTCTTTAACATGGAATTTACAAAAGAACGGGTAATATAAAGTCATAAGTGAACCATATATGATATTATAACAATTAATATGATTATTTAATAAGTCAATGACATTATTTAAATAATTATACTGGAGGTTAGGACACTTATGAAGCAAATCGGACCTAAGGTAAGGGAAATATCACAATCTCATTTTAATCCGAGATTGTTTATACTTTGGTATTTACTGGGGTGTATTTTATCATCCACATCCATGTTTCCCCAATATTTAATATTTATATCCTTCTACAATAGTTTATATACAATTTTTTCCTTTCAGTGAGTTTTTAGTAAAAGATATGAAAGGAATATTTTGTCGTTTTTCATACGATGTACTTTTTGACTTTTCCGACAAAAGTACGAGAAGAATGATTTCTTTTAACTTATACGACATGAATGGATTTTTAAAACATTATTTCCAAGAATATTCCCTTATAAGTTTTCAAGTTTATTTTTAATCAACTTCTTTTAGTTATAATTTTATGACATGTTAAGAAATGAAAAGTGTTTTTGAAGTAGAAAGGCTATTTTCCTCAAGAATGGAGTTCAAGTGTTTTATCAAAATTATTTTCCGTCTAAGATAATGAAGGGTTCTGTTTTTATACCTATTATTACATTGATTTCATTATGTTGTGATGGAATTATATTTATGAATTCCTTTATCTTATATGAATTTTTTTATGATGTCACAATGTTTAAGAATCCCATTTTTATTACATGGGTTATGCTATGATATATGGTTTATGATTTTGTGGAACACATAAGAATGGTATCATTATGAGATGGGTGGGACCTATATCTCCCTCCAATGCATTGGGTAAATATTTTATATCTCATGAGATATATATGGATGGAATGGCAGGTTATACTGGTTCAGTGAAACAGGACTGAAACGAGGAGTGAACTCGGTTTAGAAAGGGACTTTATCCACTAAGATAGTCTTGGCAATGAGTCTTGACTAATAAGAAATGATTCTCTATAATTATGTTTGTATGCCACAAAGTTTCATGTTTTCAGTTATGATTATTGGGATTACATTTCACTACTATGATTTATCCCATGTTATGATATTATGATCTCTTTTGCAGGTTAAGATTTCCAAAATGTTATGTTCTTATGAATATGATGTGATTGATATTCCTTTTGTTTACCCTTACTGAGCATTTGAGCTCACACTTTTATGTTTTCTTTTCCCCAGGATATAAATAAAGGTTTTAGGTATAAAAAAAGGAAGATCTTTATGGGAGATGTTGAAGATCTTTCACCACGATTAGAAGATTACGTTCTAAGTTTCCAAAGACACTAAACTATTATGGTCCTTGTGTGTGTGTTTTTGTTATGTACTAAGTATTCCGCAAAAGTAATGTAATTTCCATTTAAGTCAAGCTTCGGGTCTCTACAGTTGGTATCAGAGGAAAAGTTTAGTCAACCTTTGGAAACTAGGATGCGAAAACGTTAGTTAGATCCCTAGAGATATTTCTAAGGTATGTATAGGGATGTCCCTAAGGATAAGTATACGTATGGGATATAGTCCTAGAACTATGGTAACGATATTAGATTAAACCAAAGATGTTATATATTGAAGTTACTCCCCCTTTATTATGATTTTTGCCTCTCACACTATTCTTTTTGGGTTTTAGAAAATGGCTGGAAACAAGATAATTCACAATAATTGAGGATATGATGGACAATGGAATGATATTCTTCATGAGCAACCAAATGAAATGGGATTTGGAGGTCCAAACATCATTATTATTCCGAATCAGCAATTTCATAATATGATCAATAAAGTAAAATTTGGTAAGTTTCCCGACTCGGCTAATAAGAGAAAGATGGAGTTTCATGATGATCATAGAGGAAAGAAAGTTCAATTTCCCCTATGTAAATCATGTGGGAAGAGGCATCAAGGAGAATGTTTCAAAGGAACTGAAAGATGCTTTGGGTGTGGAATAGAAGGACACAAATCCAGTAAGTGTAAAGGAAAAGGTTCAGTTAACACCAGGGATGAGGATAATGGTATTGCTACGACATCAATAATGGTTAAATGTTTTAAATGTGGAATGTACGTGCATTATGAAAACCAATGCCATAAGGGAAAGTCTCATGAAGAGAATCAGTATGGTCGTATGGGTAGTATTTATGTTGATGATGATGAAGAGACTACAAATGATATGTGAGATTGAAAGAATTATTGAAGCTCGGTCAATGGTTTAAGAATGTAGTGGAATGATTACATGTTTATCATGTGTAATGTTGTATAAGCAATCTCATGGTACTATGGAATAAAGAGACATCTAAGGATTGTTACATTGTTGTCTTTCCTTGAGTTTTGAAAGTGTATGATTAATGGTACTAGTATCCATGAAAGGTTATTCATATATTTTTGGAATGTAGATGATATGCGAATAATGAAGGGATAAGGATAAAATTAAATGTTTGATAGTATTCATGAGCTCATGACTGATATAAGGAGAAGGTTATATCATGGTTTGAGTATATAGAATTTTTGGATTTTGGTATGTGGAAAGATTTAACTTTTGACAACATTCATGTTTTCACTAAGGTTTAATGGGTATTCATTTTTCAAGAGAATACATGATTAAGGTATTCACATGATTGGAATGTGACCAACAAGATATATGGGGGATAAATGATGGTATTCACATGCTTGGTTGATGACATTTCAAGTAATCATTTTCTTTATACTATGAGCTTGGACCGAAGTATTTTAGATAAGCCTAAAGATTGGAATTGATTATGTTGGACATAAGTTAGTATTATTTAAGGATAGAACTTTTTTTTGATATTATTTATGGGATGTTATAGTAATATAGCTTTAGAAAAAGGACAACCTGCAGGACGGGTGACAACCCATCGCGTCGGACAAGGCTGTGGGAATCGAACCCACAACCGAAGTGCGACTGGACTTTATCGCCTACCACTGGCCTACAGGAAGTCCCTGGTTAGTAGAAACTAGTTTTATTTTATTAAGCGGTATGATATATGAAGTATAAGTTCATTTTTGGAACCATATATGATTAATCTAACCATAAGATGGACTTATAACTTTTGCTAACCTTTTGTTTGAAAGAGATGGAATGACCCATCATTCTATCACATGATCTGCTAACACATCATGAATAACAAATTCAACTTCATTTCTTTAAGGGATGAAGTGGAAATTGTTCAATTCACGAACAACAGTGAGATTGTACCAAAATCATGCAAGTATTTCTTTTAATTCATCAACTTTAGGGAAATGATCTTGAAAACAAAAAATGTTGTCCAAGTTCTCTTATATCCGATTAATCATATGGTACCTTAGATCATCAAAAATCAATAGCTTTGTGATTTTTGGCTTTTTCATAGCCATGTTCGCTACCACTCTCCATCAAAACATGATGGTCAGATTTCTCTTCCATATCCATATTTTCACCTATGTGGAAACCCAGTGATTATTTTATTTGGGTAACCGTTATGTTTCATACTTTTGTTTTTAAAGTTTGGTTTTGGTATTCCTTTTTACGATGTGGGTTTCAATTAAAGAAACTTTCGAATAGTAAACCATTTATAACCCCGACGAATTTCGAGGGCGAAATTCATTTTAAGGGGGGTAGAATGTAACACCCCGAGATTTTATGAAAAATATTATTTTAATTTCATTAATGTCTTGTGTTGTATGCTACACCAAGATTACATTGCGCTATACACAACACCGTATTAGCTTGCAGTATATGCAACACTATTCTTGGATTGTGTTACACACAATTTTGATAATAGTTATTCTACGCAACATTGAGTATATATATATATATATATTCAATGTATAAATGAAATATGGTTGGATTATGTTATACGAAACAACGAAGGATTCCTGCATAGCACGCAACCCTGACTTGGCTTGCATTACACGCAATTGCGACCTTCCTCGATAGTGTGTGTTGTACGCAATACCGGGTTTTACTAAACAACGATATATTATTATAATATTATTATTAACTAGCCTTTATGAATATTATTAACTAAATTTTGAATATTATAACATTATTATTCATCTTACACATTTTCTAAAACATGGTATAAGAACAAAATAAATTTTTCGGGTAAAATAAGTATTTTTCAAAAAATGCAGTTTTGCCGCCTTTTGATGGCGCACCCACTTTAAATATACTTTTTGACATGTTTATAAGTTCAATTTGACAAAATAAAATTTTTCTTTGGAATCATAAAATAAAAATTTACTTTGGATAAATTTTTCATATTATTATGGTAACTTTCATATTTTGATGAATAGTAAAAACACGCTATATTTTAATTAAAAACAACTTTTTTCATCGCAATAATTTATATGGTTAAATTATAATATTGAATGGTTTTAAAGTATAAATAGAAAATATTTTTACCATTTAATATAATTTATTTCATTAGCATTGATTCTACCTTGAATTCGTAGGATAAATCAATTCAATCTTTTACAATGTTTTAAAGAAAAACCCGTTTTCTTTCGACAACAGGATTAATTTTAATTTAATTTCTGAAACTTTTTTGTATTGAATTTGGAAAAATGGATTCCATATTTGGAATCAGTGGATCCAAATTATGTTAATAAGCTAATTTTTATTTTTGGAAATTATGAATAGTAACTACGGTAAATTTTATTTACCATAGTTAAAGGTAAATCGGGTAATTAAGGGTAAATATAATATTATAAAATTACCCTAACACATGTCAAAATCCTATTGGATGACTAAAAGTTGACCCATATCACCTAAGGGTTGGATTAGATTCATTTAATGCACTTTTTTCCATGAAAATAATTTAATTATTATTAAAACCAAAGAATGTGACAACATGTCACTTTCTTGAATCTTATAAGTATAATACTTTTAATTTAGTGATACACTTCATGAATCTTAGAAAATGAATAGTCTCCAGAAATATAATATAATTATCTACATAATAAGAATTTATTTAGAATTTTTAGGGATTAAATAATTATCATTTATTATGACACAAAGATGATGTAGTAATTGTCTTATTAATGAAATATTGACATAATTGGTGTTATAAATACCAAAATAAATGTAATTTAAGACTTTTTATGAATTAAACTAATTTTATAGGTTAATATTACATGTTAGTATTGATTTAATTAACGTTTTAAAAACTAATCATTCTGTTATGATTTTCACAAAAATCAATTACTAAATAGTGTCAAAATTGACATAAAATAGTTTTTTAAACAAATATTATATTATTAATTGTTATTTTATTCCTAAAAATCTAAGGTTCTTCCAAATGACTTAGCTAAGGTTATATATATTAATAATAGACAACTTGGGGTTATTTTGGCTTGATATAGTAAGTTTATTAACCTTATAGTGTAAGAAAACAAGAAGACACGGTAAAAGTAAAATTATCTAACTTAAAGTTAAATATAAATGATAAGGTTAAAATAGGAACCTAAACTTGTATAAATTCTATTGTATGAGAGGATGTCGACCCATACCCACATTAGCTTCGAAATAAATCAATTTGGATCTATTTAAAACCGAATTGGGCTTTATAATAAAATAATATTTTTAGTTATTCCAAAGGTGCCCCTCTCCTCCCTTATAAAAGGGCACCCCCTCCCTCTCTTCCTCACAACACTTTGAGCTTTCAAGCTCGGCCAACCTCTGAAAAATTATCTTCTCCACTTCCCTATAAACATCCTATAGGTTCTGGTCTTCCTCAAAGACCAATTTTAGTGCCCTAAGAGGAGGTCTCAAAGAGGCGCTTCAAAGAAGAGGTAATTTCCGTTACCAATTCTTTCATCTTTATTTCTTCTTCCACTTCTTCTTCTTTAGTTGCTTCATTATGAAGTAATAACATCAGTATCAATCATATACTTATATTTTCTTATAAGTATGAAACAACCCTATTTCACCATCTATCCATCCTACGGAAAATGAAATCACCGCGCGTGCGTACGTACGGAATACCGTCTCCACGCCGTGGTG
Organism: Viscum album; assembly: GCA_963277665.1. Lineage (NCBI taxonomy): Eukaryota > Viridiplantae > Streptophyta > Magnoliopsida > Santalales > Viscaceae > Viscum > Viscum album. The sequence continues at coordinate 799,651,843 of OY728139.1, forward strand.
AAATCTATTTTCCACCACCACCTTACTTGGATGGGTATAATGGTGTAAATAATAACTATATATGATTATTTTAAAGTGATATTGATTCTTAAATAGTATACATACACTCCAATACAGTCCCACGATCATGAGAACGATATCATCGCTCGTGCGTACGTACGGACTACCGTCTCCACGACGCGATGAGATTCATTCTCTACTTTAACCATTAATGAATGATTATAAAGTATATATAATAAGTAATAATTAAATATATGAAATAATAATGATACTTGATTTGTGTTTATATATATGTATGTCATCTACTTAATTCCATTCAACTCAATAAGGAAACGAAAACAGCGTTCATGCGTACGTATGGCCTACCGTCTCCATGAACGGTGTATTTCTTTCCATTTACTGATTTATTATATATATGTATATTCTGAATATATATTATATATAAACCATATTTTATATTCTGCAATTAAGTAATCGTGATCTAATTAATCATATGAATAATTACAAGTCAAAACACGGACGACAAATGAAACAATTTTACCCAAAATGTTCTTTAACATTGAATTTACAAAAGAACGGGTAATATAAAGTCATAAGTGAACCATATATGATATTATAACAATTAATATGATTCTTTAATAAGTCAATGACATTATTTAAATCATTATACAGGAGGTTCGGACACTTACGAAGCAAATTGGACCTAAGGTAAGGGAAATATCACAATCTCATTTTTATCCGAGATTGTTTATACTTTGGTATTTACTGGGCTGTATTTTATCATCCACATCCATGTTTCCCCAATATGTAATATTTATATCCTTATACAATAGTTTATATCCAATTTTACCCTTGGGTGATTTTTTAGTAAAAGATATGAAAGGAATCTTTTGTCGTTTTTCGTACGAGGTATTTTTTGACTTTTCGGACAAAAGTATGAGAAGAATGTTTTCCTTTAACTTATACGACATGAATGGATTTTTAAAACATTATTTCCAAGAATCTTCCCTTATAAGTTTTCACATTTATTTTTAATCAACTTCTTTTAGAAATAATTTTATGACATGTTAAGAAATGAAAAGTGTTTTTGAAGTAGAAAGGATATTTTCCTCAAGGATGGAGTTCAAGTGTTTTATCAAAATTATTTTCCATCTAAGATAATAAAGGGTTATGTTTTTATACCTATTATTACATTGATTTTATTATGTTGTGATGGAATTATTTTTATGAATTCCTTTATCTTATATGAATTGTTTTATGATGTCACAATGTTTAAGAATCCCATTTTTATTACATGGGTTATGCTATGATGTATGGTTTATGATTTTGTGGAACACATAAGAATGGTATCATTATGAGATGGGTGGGACCTATATCTCCCTCCAATTCATTGGGTAAATATTTTATATCTCATGAGATAGACATGGCTGGAACGGCGGGTTATACTGGTTCAGTGAAACAAGACTGAAACGAGGAGTGAACTCGGTTCAGAAAGGGATTTTGTCCACTAAGATAGTCTTGGAAATGGATCTTGACTAATAAGAAATGATTCTCTATGATTGTGTGTGTATTCCACAAAGTTTCATGTTTTAAGTTATGATTATTGGGATTACATTTCACTACTATGATTTATCCCATGTTATGATATTATGATCTCTTTTGCAGGTTAAGATTTCCAAAATGTTATGTTCTTATGAATATGATGTGATTGATATTCCTTTTATTTACCATTACTGAGCATTTGAGCTCACCCTTTTCTGTTTTCTTTTCCCCAGGATATAAAGAAAGGTTTTAGGTATAAACAAAGGAAGATCTTTATGGGAGATGTTGAAGATCTTTCACCACGATTAGAAGATTACGTTCCAAGTTTCCAAAGACACTAAACTATTATGGTCCTTGTGTGTGTGTTTTTGTTATGTACTAAGTATTCCACAAAAGTAATGTAATTTCCATGTACGTCAAGCTTCGGGTCTCTACATCTTATGTTAAAACCATAAGAGAATAATGTATTTAAAAGGATATTAAATTTTTTCCAAAAAAAATAAGTTCAAAAGAACACACTCAACTTAATGACCTCCTTCTTTATTTACTCATCTCTACAATACATATACATATTACTGGTAATATGTCTAATGTAATATCGATGATAAGAATTTAGTTCTCTCCATAAAACTATGTCACTATTAACATCCTCTATAATTACTCGATGGTGATTAGAGATTAGACACACTCCCTAGCTTTGTGTGACATGAATAAATATACATTCCAAAAACCAACTCCATGATTCAACATTTTCCATTTCAACAATGGAAAATGAAATTGGTAGAGAAGCACAATTTCTATATTGTATGGCATCAATAATTAGAATACCTTTACACTTTCCATAAAGAAAAGTTTCATCAACTTGAATGAATTGCTTACAATATGTGGAAGAATAGATACATGTCTTGAATGCCCAAAACAGCCTATGGAACTTCTCCTTTGTTTGATAAACTTAGAAATCTAAGGAACCATATTCAATAGTGTCCAAATGATAAATAATATGATTTTTGAGAGTCAAAAATCTAATAAGTTGCAGAAAAATTTCATATGATTCATCCCAATCACTATAAACTTTCACAATTGCCTTTTGTTTTTCATTCCAAGATTTGTTGTAGGATATCTTATATTTAAACAATTGTTGTATTCATTCCTTAACAAGGGACATAGGATTGTCCTAAAATTTTTATATCATCTCAACAATAATAGTTTGTATAAATTCTGTAACAAGTGAAGAGTGATCCTACAACAATCTTGGATGTACACAACTGTTTTTGCCTTCTAATTTGGTTATCTTCAAATATGAAAAGAATTTATAATATATTTCCCCCATTTAGAATTTACATTATAGCCTATATTTTTCACATATAATGATATATTTTTCCTTCTTTGACTCATAAACCGAAAATGAAAAATTTCGCTCTATGTGGTATTGTTTAATCACATTTTTCAAGATAGATTTACTTTCAAACTCCTTCCCAACATAGATGGTGTTATCAATCAATGCATATTTATTACCTATAATGTAAAATAATTCAGTAGCCAATGTAATGACATCCTAATAAAAATGTTATGCATATGACATTCCTTTGACTAAGTAAGTAAATAATGTATTGTGATTACAACTAAATGGTGGATGCCTATCTATCAAAGGAACCTCAGAAGGTTCATTCCCCACATCACCCTCATCCATATCATCTTTTAATGAATCGATAGATACTCATCGGATAAATTATCATTCAATAAATCAAGTGTACACACAGGGATATCCCCAATAGTTCCTTCCAAATCCAGATCATCTTCTTCATTATTTTTTTCTATTATGAGATTCATATGAGAAAGCATTGAATAAGAGTGTTGTGAATGACCGAATTTTACATAGATCACATAACATTGTTCTATAATAGTTGGTTGCACCTCATCAATATCAAAATTCACCACATACAATTCCACTATACCATTACATCACTATTTATTGAACAAAAATATTTGATCCATCAAATCCTTATCATCAACCATAGGATACTCAGTGTGTCATAGATATTTAGAATATTGAAGATGTAAATATGTAATTAAAGTAATTTATTGACCAACCCTCAGTTTTAACTAACTATGAATCTTCCAATGCAATTCATTCAAAGTCACACAATCATGAATATTTTCCACTCTTGTTGGTGGAAAACTATAGCTGAAACCTTATTTAGTATAAATTACCTCACTACTGAAATATATTTTCATAAACATGATTACCTTAAAAAATAATTAATAAAATGTTATATACTACAACACTGAATGTTTAAAATATTTAAATTGGTCATAATTAAATAAGTATGACATTATCTTGAGACTTTTTCTATGGATTAGTTTATCATTATTTGATAAACTAACCAAAACTTAGGGGGGGAATCTTAGTACCTCTATAGAGACCCAATTGTCTTCTTATAAGGCATTGAAATGTTTCTATATATATTTCTAGAGCCAGGTGCTGAGACGGCGTGCGATTCCAAGACCCGGTGTTCCTGGAATTAATTTTATAAAAATATTAAATATATTTTATATTACGCAAGTGAAGTGTATTAAATATAATAGTATAACTCTTAAATGAAATCAGATATCATAAATTTGGGACTACGGTTGATTTGGGGTTTCATTGTTTACCCTTGGAGTGACATAAAATGGGTTGGCGAGGGAAATTTTGATCTCTCGGCCGTTGGCGGTGTGTTCATTTGGATAATTAATTAAATTAAATTTATTTATTTATTTATTTCAAATAATAGAACTCCTATAAGGATAATTCTAAATAAATTTTCCCAAGTTTAGCCTCATAATCCTTGGATCATCGAGAGCAACTCCTCCAATCCTTCCATTGGAGAATCAACTTCTGATGATGACAAATCTCTAGATCGGGGAAGATGGGGATGTGGTGAAAGAACTGACTTCCTTTAATTGTTTATGGGGAAATTATTTAATGAGAAACAATATAGTCTCTAGGTAGGACTCATCAATTTGTGTATTTTTTCCATTTTGATTAAATTGATTGAGGAGAATCATCTCATTTATGATTTACACCATTTGTTGAACCCTAGCATGCTCATATGTACCGGCTTAATTGTTTATTAAATGTTTTTATAACCCCAAATATATTTTTTCCTGATATTTGTCCAAAAATAATTGTAAATTATTATCTAAACCTTTTTTGGTGCTTTTTCTCCCTTGGTTCTTTAGATTCTTCACTGATTGGACACAGTGGTCCCGGTTCGACATTATCGGGTAGTATTGAGCCCAATCAGACCACTAAAATCACAAAAACATCCATGTTAGAGGGATGAAATGGTTAATCAAGGACATATTTTGGGTTGGATCATGGAATAAAATTTTTTGACTCCCATGAATTTGAGATCTGATACCAATGGAGGCAACAGGTTTGAGTGGCGGTGCTGCGGTGCATACAGATTCACACTAAAACAAACCAGATTCCACTTCTAGCCATCGGAAGGCCATAAGTCAATGGAAAGATAAATATCCTTTGTTTTTTAGAATAAATAGAGCTTGAATTGATGGTTTAAAGGTTTGATATCACGCTTGAGTGCAGATATGAAATTTTGGGAAAATCCCAACTACACGTTGTATATCGCTATGAACACAAGGCTTGTAGCCCCTATTTTGTAATGGCTAGGGTTTTGGTAATTGATAAGGATGGAGCATCATGTAGACTCCCTATAGGTCATGTACCTCTTCCCTAGGTGGATGATCCATGTGGAAGACCACACGTCCAAGCACAAGCCATGTGCCCGAGTACACGGGCATGACCAAAGACACGGGTGGCACCTCATGTGAAGAGGTACGTCGTGTACCAAAGCGTACAAACATGGGATGAGTACACAGATAAGGAAAATGTGAACAGGTAGGACCCCGAATTCTATTACATTCCATATAGATTCCCTACACATCATTTAGTTCTACGTGGTTGGAAAGTCATGCACCTCCAGGACACGGTCAGGTAATGGAGTGGGACCATACACCGTGTGGGTCCCCTCACATGTTGTGTACCCCTAGGTTTCTTTTGAGGAAACTTTAAACTCTCATATCTACTTCATTTGGACTCATATTTTGGATCTTAAATAGCCTATCCTAAGTGTTATTTCTTGTAGAATGTGATATTTTCCTCCGTTTTGGATTTTGGGATACAATGTGAGATGTTTTGGGCATGATTCTTATTTAGACGACACCTGGCGATGAATGTGGTCAGGTAGAGGATCACTGGTGACCTATAGAGTGCAACCACCCATCCGTTTGGGTGTGGGTCCTATATCTACCGAGTGGATCCCCTGTTGGATAGGGCGCAAGTCCTCGAGACTACAGAGTGGAATCCCCCTATCACACCAGGGCATGGGTCCTCGACCAATAGAGTAGAACCCCCCATCATCTTGGGTATGGTTCCTCTACATAGCAAGTGGAACCCCCTATCAGATAGGGTGTGGTTCCTCGATGACCAGAGTGAAACCCCCTTGTCACACCAGGGTGAAGTTCCTCAACTTATAGAGTTGAACCCACATCATCTTGGGTTAGGTTCTTCTAATTATCGAGTGGAACCCCCTATTTGATGGGGAATGTGTCCTAGATAACTAGAGTGAAACCCCATATTGCACCAGGGTGTGGGTCCTTGACCTATAGAGTGGAACCCCCCATCATCTTGGGAGAGGGCCCGCTATCTACTGAGTGTAACCCCCAATCAGATAGGGAACAGGTCCTCTATGGATACTTATAGTGGAACCCCCTTAATGCACTAGGGTGCGATTCTTCTACCTAGAGATTGCACCCCCTCAGCTGTGCAGCACAGTGGTGAGGCGTGGGTCTTCGCACAATTACTTTTGGGCAGATTTGTGAGGTGTTGGAAATCGTTGATGGACTTTTTGAACTGATGGATTCTCTTTTCCTAGGATGGTATATGATATATAGATCCCCTTACTCTCTCGTTTGGGATTCTTTTTGCTGAGCATATATATATCTACTGGTATTCATGTCTTGCGATTCAGTTACTCTACAATCATTGGATGCAGATATGCATGGGGTATGCCACATGCTTTCCATGTTTAGTTTCTCATGGTTGGATGAGGTTACTCTTCTACTATGTGTGGTAAGACTCGATGTGTAGTTCATATACACATCATGTTGATCACCTTGTGATTGGATGATGTTACTTTTTCTCTTGCTTTGGGTTGAGCTGCATCCTATTCACTATCTACTTTCTTTATATTCCTATTGTATCTATTACTAATATCCCTTCAGCTTTCGAGGTGTCTTACTAGGTATATATACACTCACCTCTATATGGGCTTTTCCCGCACATGTTGTATCTTATGCAGACGATGGACAGGTTGGTGGTGACTTCATATGAGCTTAGGGATACTGGGTACTTGGGACTATGTATGGTGGTCATAGCTTGGAGATCAAGAGTTAGGCTCTCATAGTAGCTTACATTCAAGTTTTATTAGGTTGGGACATATTTCTGGTCGGGTGTTTATTTTTTCCCTTTACTTTTCAATTTGCATTGTCATTCTCTTTTATACCCTAGTTAGTTTTCATACTTGGTTTACATTCTAATCATTGCATATTTTTATTATTATTCTTCATAAATTATGATTTGAGATGTTCAGGTGTGTGTGTGTAAAAGTAATTAGGAAAACGGCTCCATGTGCTAGCTATTCCTTTGGTGCTAGTCATCAGCCTCTAGTCTATGGAGGCAGGCTTGGGGTAGTTGTGACTCGATCCCCAATTAGGGTCGGGTCATGACAGATTGGTATCAGAGCATTTCATTCTTTAGAACTTTGTTTGGTATAGTCCCCTTACGAGGATTTAGTTGGGTTTAGGGAAATAGTGTCAAAGTTTCTTGAGTGTGGCTCGCAGGACAAGGAATCTGGTGATGGTATGGGCAGTTGGTGTATCCATTCACCAGAACCTTGACTACCTGCTTGTTGACTCGGCATACCGAGACATTGGTTATAGGGATCAATGGTATATGCGTCCTATAGGATTGAGTCTTTGACTATCCTTCCTAATTGATCTCTCCATTGTTATATGTGTGTGTGTGTGTGTGTGTGTTCATTTGATCATGTACCACTACAAAATAGGCATTTAACAGCACTGGCCTTTATCAGTGCTAGAAAAAATCACTGATAAAGGGCACATTTATCAGTGTAAAAACAAACCATGATAAAGGGTACCTTTCATCAGTGCTTTTTTTAACACTGATAAAAGGCACCCTTTATCGACGCTTTTTTTAGTGTTGATAAAAGGCACCCTTTATCTGCATTTTTTTGCACCAATAAAGGGTACCCATTATTAGTGTTTTTTTAGCACTGATAAAGGGTAACCTTTATTAGCACTTCATTTTTAGCACCCATAAAGGGATCCTTTATCAATAATTTTTTAATACTGATAAAGGTCTGAATAAAATGAAATAATTTAGTAAATAAAAAATAAAAATGATTTTATTAAAATAATATTAAAATTTTTATTAATTAAATAATTATTGATAAAAATGAATAAAATGATTATACTATATATAAATTATAAATACTAATAAATAGTATATATTAAATATATAGATATATGTAAAAAGAAAATTAAACAAATAAAAATTACAAATAAATAAATTGAGAAAAATATTAGAAAATTTATTAAATAAATAATTATTGATAATGTTAATAAATAGTATATTATATATATGTGTGTGTGTGTGTGTGAATGTATATAAATATGATTAATATAATACAAAATATTTTTGATTTACATTAAATAGTAATATATTTAGTGAATAATGGATTATAATTAAAAATTAATATGAACTAAAAATACTAACTAATTGCATCGAGTAATGGACATAATTGAATGTAATTTGATTTTTCAATTTAACATAGATCAAACGTGTGTTATATTGATTTCATATATACGTAGTTAATGCATTTTTATATAAAATGCACACACACAAATATTTTTTTGGGAATTTAATCAATATATATTATTTATTTTATATATATTTATTTAATATGTTTTAATATTTTCAATATATATTCATTTTTATTTCAATATATATCCATATTTTTTTAATAATTTATATTTAATTAATAAAACTTATCAATTTTTTCAATATTGTTGAAGTATGCACATTTTTAATTATTAAATTTCAGTAATTTTTAACATGAATGCAATTAAGATTAAAAATTAATTAATAACGTTAAAAATATATTTGTAAAAAAATATTCGTAAATAAAAAAAATTATAAATTTATATTTACTATTTTTATGTATTCGTATATTTATAATTATAAATAAATAAATATTATTTTTAAAAAAGTATCTATATAATTATAAATAATTAATTATATATATTTAAAAAATTATAAAATTATAATAAATTAATTTAAAAAAAGAATATATTTACTATATTTATGTTTTTATATATTTATTAAATATATATATAATTATATGAATATATATAATGATATAAATATTATTTTTTTTTAAAGTATTTATATAATAATAAATAAGTAATAAAATATTTAAATAATTATAAATTATAATAAATCTATTTAAATAAAGAATATATTTACTATATTTATATTTATATATATTTACTAAATATAGATATTATATTAGGTACTTGGGGGTATAATTACATTTTAAACACACGCACACCGCACACACATAACCCTGAAAGGAAAGTCATAGCCCCCAAAGGGATAACCCACCGAAACAGTTACTTTTTATTACATTGTATATCTCTATCCCAAAGTCCAAGTGGTCATGAATCCCATTACATGGCTCGTAGGCCCACCATTGGATGGCCCAAAGACCCTTCATGCATCATGCCTGCATCACCACATGCCCGTCATGCTTGCGTCACCGCCCCCTTGATGGCTCGAAAGCCCATTCTGAATGAATAGTATTACTGCTACATTACCTGCTACAGTACCCACACTACTACGATGTTATAGTGCCGCTAAAATCCTTGTTACAGTACCTACAGAAATTCGCTCCTTCTCAGATTTGAACTTGGGTCTGATATAGGATTACGGGGAGCTTTTACCACTCGAGTAAGCCCCCAACTGCTATTAAATATATATATATAATTATATTTACAAAAAAATATTTTATAATTATAATTATAAATCCCTTATCAATGCTTAAGTAATAAATGTTGATAAAATCAATATTTATCAGTATTTTTTTAGTGTTGATAAATGTGTCCCAATCTATTTTAATAACTCTAACTAGTCACGAACTCGTCGTGATATCCAAATCTTTTTGCGAAAGCCACCCTCTACCAGTATTCCTCCTCGGTGAATCGAAGATCGAATCGAGGCTTGAATCAAGGCGTGAATAATTTCAAGGCTCAAATGATTCAAGGGTCGAACAAATCCAAGGCTCGAACATTCAAATGGTTTTCGATATCTATACTTTATCTCGGACAATTCAAAGCTTCAATCCAAGGTGTCTTATTTTTTCTTCCCCCTCCTTACTCATTGATTTCTTGTTTGGAAATATCTATTTGAGTTTTTTTATCATCATTCTTTCTTTACTGTCCGCATATCCCTATGCTCAATAAGTTTTATTGGGGATGATTGGTTGAAAAGCGATAGGGTTATCATTCCTTGCACCCCCCCCCCATCCCCATCACTTCTCGATTCTATGCAACCTGCCCACCCCAACACCACTAACTTCTACTTTATGAGATCGTTGATCCCTTAAAATTTTTAATAATTTTAAAATAAAATAAATCTCATCTACACCATTTCCCTCCTTCTACACAAGCAACCACTACTACCCTTCTACACATAGAAAACATCAATCAAGAAATTATCTTCCTGTTAGACTCGACCATAGGTTCTATGGAATGAAATCCAAGTTCATGCCCACACACAGAACCACATACATGTTTATAAATATATTTATATTTATGTATATCAATATATAAATAAATATATATATATATATATATTTTTATTAAATGGATTTAACACATTACATATATAAATATGTTGAATATTTATATATTTATATGAATAAATTTTAAAAAATATAAATATATAAAAAATAAAAATATATATTATATATGATATATTATATATTATATATTATATGTTATATACTTATATATTATATATTTATATATTATATATTTATATCTTAAATATTTTTATATTTTATATTTTTATATTTTATATTTTATATTATATAATTATATATTATATATTTATATTATATATATATAGACACACACACATGTATATTTTAAAATATATATATGTAATAAAAATATATATTATACAAATACATTATGAATATATATATTATAATAATACAAATATATATTATACTATACAAATATATATTATATAGATATATTATACAAATATATTATGAAAATACACTATAAAAATATATTATACAATTATATTATAAAAATTTATATTATACAAATATGTTATACAAATATATTACACAAATTTATTTGTATACAATTAAAAAATAAAAAATTGTTATATATTTATATATATTATATTTATATGTAAATAAATGTATATTATATATTATATATTTTTCTATTATAAAAAATTTTATACAAATATATATATTATACAAACAAAAATATATATTATATAACAAAAATATATAAAATAAAAATATGTATTATACAAATAAAGGTATATATTACACAAATAAAAATAAAAATATATATTTATATATATATATATATATTATACAATACAAAAATATATATTATACAAATATATATTACACAAGTATATTATACAAGTATATTTTACAAATATACTATACGTGTATATTTCAATAGAGTTCATTCAATGGTTGCAATTCATCATCTAATTTTTCTTATGAAGATTCGTCTCACTTCGAAACTATTTTTGTAAGATTGGATCATCTCCCATTTAACTTAATACATCTATATATTCCATAATTACTGGGAATATAAGTAAGAATCAAATAAGGATGGGCCTCTGAGCGGTGGCTACCACTCTCTGCGTGGGGCTCGGGTTTTCTTCGGAGCTGCCTCCTTCCCTCCTCCGGTATGGTACGGTGTGGATCGGCGTCGTCTCCCCTGGATTGGCTTTGGTCGGTATCTCTTGGCGTCGGCTCTGGCTATCGGCTCCGTCTCATATATCGGCGTTGTCTCCGGCGTGAGCTCGGCCTAGCATCGGCGTGGCTCGGCGACAGTTCGGCCTGGCGTCGGCACGGCTCAGCGTCGCCTCTGGCGTGATTCCAGTCTTTTCATCCAGTGTGGCTTGGCGTCGGCGTCGAAGCGGCTAAGAGGGGGGAGGTTCGTTTCTGGTTTTGGATTTCGATGTTGCTACGGCTCTTTCGCAGGTTTGATCTCAGTGGTTTTGCAATTTGTTTTGATGGCTTTAAATGTTACGGATCTGTTGGCTTGCGGTGTGGATGTCGCTGGTTCAGTCCTCCCCTCCCCCATGGAGTGTGGGGGTTTGTCCGGTATGAGCTTGTGATTTTGTATGTTGAATGATTTTTTGGTTGGCCATTATGTGTTTGATGTTTATTGTGAAGTCATGCATGGTTTACCACTTTTCCTCAAAAGTGTTTGTCGGTTTCTCACTTTTTCCTCAAAAGTGTTTGGAAAATAAAAATATCAATTTTCAGTCATAATTACAATTATATATTTCATTGTGAATAAAATTTTATACTATGTTCCCAAAATCACCATATAACCCATAATGGCCATGAAAATGAAATTTTCTTATAAAGCCTACTCTTCATCTGCTTGAAAATAATTCTTGTTTTCAACCTATCTAGACATAATTATTGAATAAATTTATCAACTAATAATTTTTAGATGTTTAAACCTTTATCATTATTAGGTATGTTCTTTTCCTAAAATTATTTTTTCCATTCCTTATCAATTTTTAATTGTAATTTTAATTTTGTGATGTTTTCAAATATTTGATATACCATTAGTATTAAATGTAATAATTCCTTAGTTTTTTACATCACTTCTTCCAAAAAAATATAATGAAGGTTATCAAATTATATATATGTAGGAATAATTATTAGAAATTATTTTTAAGTATTCATTGTTTTAGTTCTATATGTATTGGTTTCACCCCTAGGAATCTTGGATTACCATCCATTTATATGAAATTACTCTTTATTTATTAATATATTTTATTAATATATTTTTATATCTTCTAGTTGATCGAATGATAGTATATTATTCTTGTTTATCATATTTGAGTTTCTTATTATTCCTTAATTTCATGTATTTTATTTTCATTTGTTTAGGGGATTTAAGAAAGACTTGACGGATCATTTTAATGGAGGTAGGACTAGTCTTAGTTAGATGATTGAAAGTATTAAGAGTGGAATTTCTCCTATAAATATAGAATTCATAGAGGCCCCAAAGATTAATATATCATAACATGTCCCCACTAACACCTCTTTAATCATAGACATTAATGTTTATACCCCCCCCCCCAAATATTTCCTTCAATAAGCCATGAGTTAATAACTAGTGCCAATGTTGTAATTCTCACAAATGGGAGGCATCACCCCTTTTAAAGAACACAATGAAATATAATTATCATCCTCATCAGCTTCATCTCCTGAACAGTTATTATTACAATTTATTACTTGAGACTCATCCCCCATCTCTTTTATGTTGCATGTACTACTTAGAGAATTAATCATCCCATGGATGACTACTACTTATAGTATTTCAAGTAACATAGGTGCATTTCTACAAGAGATAGAGGATGTGTGTCAAACAATAAAATGTAAAGATAAATGTTCAAGAGATGAGGTGATGAGGATGACAGATATCTATAACTTTCACCATTGAATAAATTCTATGGATAAGAACTACCATAGTGGAGTAATTATTTTCTTAAATTTAATTACACATTTTCTTCAAATCATACTAAAATTATTTAAAACTATAAAATGATGGGTTTACCTTATTATAATTATCTATAACTTTAACTTTTGATAATTAATATCTTATGTGTATTTATTTATTTATTATAAAAAATTAATATTTTATGAACCCAATAGTATGTATATGAATGAGAAATGGATGTACATTAATTGTTTGAAAAAAGAGTATGATGATGGAGTTAAATAGTTTATGAAGTTTTTAATGGAGAATGCATAAGACCCTTCTCAAATCCTTTTTCCATGTTTACATTGTTGTTATTCAAGATAAATTAGTCTAGAAGAATTTGAAGAACATTTTATTTATAATAGAATAGATCAGATCTATAAATGTTGGACTAAACATGAGGAAAACTAATTTTGCACACCAATTTGGTTGATATAGAAACTTGTCGATAATTTTATCACATGATCCTTATCCTGGTTGGTAAGGACTCTGTAAGTGCATCCAAGCAACCCAGGATCAAATCCAGGGGGAGGCATAATTTCCAGGTACTCTAGCGGGTAGTGTGTAATACTGTAGCGGTACTGTAGCGGGTACTGTAGTGGGTAATGTGTGGTACTGTCGTGGGAATAGTAGCGGTACTGTAGTAGGTACTGTCGCGGGAACTGTAGCGGGAACTGTAGCGGGAACTATAGCCGGAATTGTACAAGGTACTGTTTGGCACTGTAGCGGTTGGGAATATGCCCCCGTTTGGGCCTTCAGGACACCGATTTGGTCCCCGAGTCTTTTAAGGCCTTCGGACCACCCAGGCCTTCGGGCCACCTCAAGGCCTTCGAGCCACCTTAAGTGCAGATGCAAACCAGATAACCTACAAGGAAGAAGCTCTACAAGGATGATGAGAAAAGGATCTTTCACCACATCAGATGCTAAACATATTGCAAGAATGAGAGGGTATAACACCTGCCATCGGGACAAGCTTGTGCATGCACGGGAATGCCTAGCTGAACATTCATGCGAAGGTGGAGATCTGATTTCATGGTGAAGATGCTGGGGAGGAGAAGTTCCAAGTAGTTAGTCTGGGTTGTATGTAATGTTTGAAATCCTTTGGGCAATGAATTCCTCTAAGGCCTACGGGTCATGTAATACTTATGCCTATTGGCCTTGTAAGGGTTCCACCTCACCCCTTGAAAGGTGGATTATCAAAATCAATAAACAATGAAGGCCTTCGGGCCATTGGATGGATGGAGAGATCATTTTATATGAATAACAGTGTAAATGATGATAGATATTTCATGGAATAAATGACAATAACAATTGAAGATGAACTTTGTGATTGTCCAAAGTTTTTTGAGAAGTTAAATAGTTGTGCTAAGAGACCATTGTATACCGGTTGTACTAAATACACAATATTTTCAGCTGTATTTAAGTTATATAATTTGAATGCTGACAGCGAATGGAGTGACACCATCTTTACAGAACTTCGTGGTCTCCTAAATGATATGCTACTAGAAGAAAATGAACTACCATGTTGAACATATGACACTGAACGAATTCTATGTTCAATGGGAATAATCTCTAAAAAATACATGTTTGTTTAAATGATTGTATATTTTTTGCAAGGCCCATGAATCACTCATAAAATGTCCTAGGTGTGGCATGGATCGATACAAGAAAAATGAATCAATTCCTTCAAAATCTATATGGTACTTTCATATCATTCCATGGTTTAGAAGACTATATGGATGTTAGGAAACTGTGTGGTAATTGACATGGAATGCAGATACAATAATTAAATATGGAAACCAACATTATTCAATAGATTCTCCTTAGTGGAAGAAAATTTATTATGAGTATCCTAAATTGGGAAATGATATGAAAAACTTTCATCTTACATTGTATGCAGATGGAATAAATCATTTTGGTGTACATAGTATTACTCCTAGTACATGGCCCATCATGTTAGTAAATTATAACTTTTCATCATGGTTATGCATGAATCACAAATACATGATGTTGTCTCTGCTTATATCTGGACCAAAGAAATCTGTTAATGATATTGATGTCTATTTGGCACCATTTATCTAAGATCTAAAATTGATGTGGGATAAAGGTGTTATGATGTATGATTATCATAGAAGATAAGAATTCACATTAAGGGTCATGTTGTGCAAGATGATAAATGACTTCCCCACTTATGAAGATTTATCATGCTATAACATTAAAAGAATGTTGTGGTGTTCTATTTGTGAAAAACTCAAACACTCAGTTTGGTTGAAACACTCCTTGAAGACTATGTTTTTAGGACATCGGAAATTTTTACCTCGATGACATAAATACTGATTCTATATGGCATCCTTCCATGGGAATATCAAATAAAGTACAACACCATCTCTAGTAAAGAGTGATAAACTATTCTATAAAGTAAAATATATTGACATTAATTTCAATGAACCATTTTCTAAAAACCATAAGAAATCAAGTAGGAAGAAGAGATCAATTTTCTTTGAATTTCGAAATTAGAATTTTTTGTATGTCATGCATTTTATTGATTAGATGAATATAGAAAAAAATGTATTTGATAGTGTTATTGTCATGTTACTAAATGTTCCTAGCATCATGAAAGATGGAATCAAGGTTTGGTTGGACATGATTTACATGGGGATAAAGGAAGAGTTGGAACCAGTGAAGGGTAAAGGGAGTAATTTTCTTCCTCTAGTATCTTACACTCTATCCAGAAAGGAAAAATTGAAATTTTTCCTTTTCCTTGATAGTATAAAAGTTCCATAGGGGTGTTAATCAAATATCAAGAATGTAGTGTCAATGACTCATTAGAAGTTACAAGGAATAAAATCACACGATTTTCATGTTTTGATACAAGATTTGATGCTTGTTTCTTTCTATTTTAT
The DNA here is from genome assembly GCA_963277665.1 of Viscum album. Taxonomy (NCBI): domain Eukaryota; kingdom Viridiplantae; phylum Streptophyta; class Magnoliopsida; order Santalales; family Viscaceae; genus Viscum; species Viscum album. The sequence continues at coordinate 799,668,195 of OY728139.1, forward strand.
TCTACCTCAAAATTTATGGCATACATTAACTAGACTCTGCTTCTTTTCCAAATCCATATGCAGTAATTTTATAGACCTGATGAAGTTTCCAATCATGAATAAGAAGGTTTCAAATACATTATGTGAATTAGAGATGTTATTCCCACCACCATTCTTTGATATAATGATCTACCTAATGGTTCACTTGCTTAGAGTGGTTCAACTATGTGGTCATGTTCATTACATATTTATGTACCCCATTGAATCGTATATGGTGATTTTGAAAGGGTATGTAAGGAATCGAAGTAGGCCATATGCTTATATTATAGAATGATATATTTTTTAAGAAGTTATTGAATTCTATACTGAGTGCCTATCAGAGGTTGACAGTATCTCTCTCCCAAAGTCTCATCACAATTGTTTCCTTGTAGGTGAAGGGATTTCTAGAAGAGATGTTATTACAATTACCTTAACATATTAGGATCAAGCACACCATTAAATTTTGTATAATATTGAAGATTTTGATCCATACATTGAATCCAAAAAAGAAATTCTTAGATATTTGAATTCATTAAGGGATGAAGGATGGATATCAAATACACATAATCAATAGTTTATAGGATGGTTCTGAGATCAAATTTATAAGGAGTTATCAGAAAATATAAATTTCATTATCAAAAAACTTCAATGGATAGCCAGGGGACCAAATGAAAATGTTATATCTTACACTGGTTTTGTAATCAATGGTTATACATTCTATACAAAAGAATACAATGATTATAGTATGATGAAAAATAGTGGTGTTATGTTTGTGCTTGAAGTGATGCACATATCTTGTTCCAAGTATAGAAATCCAATTTATGAAAATATGTTATATTTTGGTATTATCAAATAGATATAAAAGTTGGATTATACAAAATTTCAAGTGCATATTTTTCATTAGAAATGGGTTGATAATATGAGTGAAATAAAATTTAATGAAATGGGATTCATAAAGGTAAATTTCAGTGTGGAAGGGGGGGGAAGTTGATTTTTTTCATAATGGTGTCGCTAGTAGTGCAAGTATTTTATGTCTTAGATCTAGAAAATAAGAATGGGTTGATTATCCTACTACTGACTAAAACAAATGTTGGTTCAGATGAAATTTCAATCAAGGACGACCCTTTCATTGGGAGATCACAATCAGTTCATTATGGTCCCAATGTAGGCAATGTCTTGTACGTTAGAGGGGACCACAAAGAGAGGATTTAGATTCTCAATAAAGGAACCAAATACCTAAAACTATTAAAAAATAAAGAGTATTCAATAACAAGATACAAGTTTTTTTAATCTAATTTTTTCCTTCATAATATTACATGTTATCCACTACATTAACATAATATAAATTAAATGTTTGACTACTCATGCATACAATGTCTTCTACACATGATGATATAACCAATAACTCTAAATAAAAAACTATAACAAAGGAAACCCTTTTAGAACATATAAGGTTAATTTTATGATATACTTTCCCTATTTTACAGAAAATTATATAATGAAATGGTGATTTAATTTTCATTATTCCTTATAGAGTTCATTTATTTTAGAAGATTTATGTCCATATCTTATTCCTTTCTACAATAAAACATTCATATACTTCTTCTCCCTCAAAAAAAAATTTACCCTTGTAGTGTTGGTATTTATCACTTTCCTTTAAGTTATCTCCACTACCTTTGTAGGAAGAGAAATGACACTACCTCTACTAAATCATAGAGGTAATATTTATGTTTTCATAGTAAAATAAGTTTCCATATAATTAATGTATCATTTCATATTTATGTTTAATTTATTTATTTTTCATATTTCTCATAGAAGAATTGTTTTCTATTATAGGTGGGTTCTTTTGTTTGAGTTGGGGTAGTCTGACCATATTTCATGCCTTTCTATAACAAAACTTCTATATAATTATTTACTCTAAAAAACTTTTCACTCGTGCAATGTTGAATTTATCACCTTACTTCAAGTTCCTTACATTACCTTTATAGGAAGAGAAACAATGATGCATCTTCTAAATCACAGAGGTAATCTTGATGTTTTCACAGTAAAATCATTGTCTATAGAATTAATATATTATTTCATAATTATGTTTAATTTATTTTTTTTCATATTAATCGCATAAGAATTGTTTTCTTATACAAATGGGTTATTTTGTTCTATTCGGGGTGGTATGTCTATCTTTCATTCCTTTCTTCCCCAAAACCTCCACATAGTTCTTCTCCATAAAAACCTTCTCACCTCGTAGTGTTGGCATTTATCAATTTCCACCAAGTTTCCTCCACTGCTCAATCATAGAAGTAATCTTGATGCTTTCGCTGTAAAATCATTATACATAAAATTAATTTATTATTTAATATTTATGTTTAATTTATTTATATTTAGTATTACTCATATAATAATTTTTTTCATATTTAGGTGGATTCTTGTATTCGAGTTGGGTTTGTTTGTTCAAAACTTCTTATGATCATGAGAGATTGGACTTTGAGCCTGTAACTGAGATAATGATAATAAGTAAATACATCAAGAATGCATAAAACCATCAAGAAAATGTGAATTCCTACTACTTATTTAATTAATTTTTTCATCATTTAATCTATTTTTTATAAGTTAACTTTCTTATCATTTTTATCTGATACTTATTTAGTTTTTTTCATTGATATTTTAGGAATTCAAATTTTTCTTTCAACTATCTTCAATAATATGAAAAGGAGATAAAATGTTCCTTTTTTCCATTGTTACAGCGCTTTTCATTTTCTTTCTTTGTTGAACTTCCTACACTGCATATTGATTCAATGTTCATATCTAAAAAACTTTCTCATTTAAATCTAAAAGAGTATAGGAAGCTCATGTTCCCATTTTGGTGACTTCTCATGATATAATGGGTACATGATCTTCCTTTAATCTTCTAGATTTTAATAATTATAAAGGTTTTTTAGCTAAGACAACCGAGTCAATATGTAGTGTTGGAAGTTCGATAAAGAAAGGAAATTGAAATCATGGTAACACTGTTAGTTAGGTTTTTTGAGACTTTGGGATGTCTAGGAATCAGCTTCACATCAATCCAATACACGGTGTGATTGGTATGACTCCAAGTTCTTATTTCTATTTAAAATTGACATTAATTTTAGAAAAAAAGACAATTGACTTACTCATAACATAGAAAACATATTCATATTGTTTTGATATTTTATAAAAATGATTCATAAGTCATTTTTTATATGTAGTAATCTTTCTCACCTCAATCTGATACACGATGTGTCCGATGTGACTCAAAGTTTCCATTATCAATTTCAAATCAACATTTTAGTTCAAAAAGTTTCACTCATTGAAAACTGAGAAAACATGCTCATATTTTCTTGATAATTTAGGACATGGATTCATAAATAATTTTTCATGTGTAGTAATTTATCTCACATAAAACTGATACATGATGTGATTGGTATAAGTCAAAGTACACATTTCTAGTTTAAAATGAAATTTTAGTAAAAAAGACAAGTGACATACAAAAAACTAATCAAATAAATTTTTATTGTTTCTATACCTTATTAAAATGGTAAATAAGTCATTTCGGACTTGTAGGAATCATCCACACCTCAATCTGATGTACGGTGTGACTGGTATGACTCCAAGTGTGTCTTTTTATTTAAAATTGACATCAATTTTAGTAAAAAGGACAACTAAACTACTCAAAACCAAGCAAAAACATTCGGATTATTTTGATGATTTGGGGAAATGATCTATAAGTCATTTTTTGTGTAGAAATTATCCTCAACTCAATCAGATACATGATGTTCCCAATATGATTCACATTGTCTGTTATCAGTTTAAAATCGACATTTTAGTAAGTGGCACTCATTGAAAATCAAGAAAATGTGCTCGGATTTTCTTGATAATTTATTAAATCATTTCATAAATAATTTTTGATGTGTAGGAATTACTCTCACATATAACCGATACACTATGTGATCAGTATGATTCAAAGTGTGTGTTTCTAGTTTAAATTGACATTTTAGTAAAAAAGAGAAGTGACTTACTCAAAACTGAGAAAAATAATTTAGATTGTTTTGATCATTTATGAAAATGATCAATATGTCATTTGATATGTGTAGGAATCATCCGAACTTCAATATGTTGCACGGTGTGATCGACATGGCCCCCATTACATCTTTTTATTTAGAATTGACATTAATTTTAGTAAAAAGAACAACTGACCTACTCAAAACCCAGAAAGCACATTTAGATTATTTTGATACTTTAGTAAAATTATTCATTAGTCATTTTTGATTTGTATTAATCATCCACACCTCAATATGATACACGATGTTACCGTTATGTCTCAAATTTTTCGTTATCAGTTTGAAAATGAAAATTTAGTTTAAAAAGTGTCACTCATTGAAAATTAATCAAACACACTCAGGTTTTCTTGATCATTTAGAAATATTATTCTTTAAGTCATTTTTGATGTGTAGGAATTGGTCTCACATAAAAATGATACATGATGTGATCGTTATGAGTCAAAGTGTGTGTTTTGAGTTCAAAATGACATTTTAGTAAAAAATAAAAGTGACGTACTCAAAAGTGAGAAAATGCATTTTTATTATTTTGATACTTTATTAAAACAATCTATGAGTCATTTGATACATGTATAAATCATCCAAACCTCAATCTGATGCATGGTGTGACCAGTATGACTCCAAGTGTGTCTTTTTATTCAAAATTGGTATATATTTAGTAAAAAGGACAACTGCCCTACTCAAAAGTGAGAAAACAAATTTTTATTGTTTTGATACTTTAAAAAAATGATCCATAAGTGATTTTTGATGTAGGTATCATCAAATTCTCAATCTGATACATGATGTGCCCAGTATGACTCAAAGTGTCTGTTATCAGTTTATCAACATTTTAGTTCAAAAAGTGTCACTCACTAAAACCTAGAAAACACACTCATATTTTATTAATAATTTATTAAAAATTATTAATAAATAATTTTAGATGTGTATTAATTATTATCACATCAAACTGATACACGATGTTATTTGTATGAGTCAAAGTGCATATTTACAATTTAAAATTACATTTTAGTAAAAAAGAAAAGTGATATACTCAAAGCCAAAAAAATGCATTCAGATTGTTTTGACACTTTACTAAAATAATCCATAATTCATTTGATGTGTTTATGAATCATCCACACCTTAATTTACCACTCGATGTGACTGGTATGACTCCAAGTGTATATTTTTATTTAAAATTGATATCAATTTTATTAAAAAGGACAACTGACCTACTCAAAACCAAGAAAACACATTAATATTGTTTTTATAATTTAGTAAAACATTCATTAGTTCATTTTTGACGAGTAGGAATTAGTCTCACCTCAATATGATACAAAATGTTCCCGATATGACTCAAAGTGTCCGTTATTAGTTTAAAATCGATATTTTAGTTCAAAATTTGTTACTCATGTAAACTCAAGAAAACTCACTCTTATTTTCTTAATAATTCATGAAAACAATTCATAAGTAATTTTTTACATGTATGAATTGTTCTCATGTCAAACCGATACATAATGTGATTGGTATGAGTCAAAGTGCGTGTTTCCAGTTTAAAATGACATTTTAGTAAAAAAGACAAATGGCATACTCAAAATCAATAAAATGCATTCAGATTGTTTTGATACTTTTTTAAAATGATCCATAATTCATTTGAGACATTTAAAAATCATTGACACCTCAATCTAACACACAGTGTGACCGGTATGACTTTAAGTGCGTCCTTTTATTTAAAATTGACATCAATTTTAGTAAAAAGGAAAACTCGCCTACTCAAAACTGATAAAATCAATTTGGATTATTTTGATACATTAGTAAAATGATTCGTATGTAATTTTTGATGTGTATGAATCGGTCACACCTCAATATGATACAAGATGTGCCCAGTATGACTCAATGTGTCCGTTATCAGTTTAAAATTAGTATTTTTGTTCAAAAACCATCACTCACTAAAAATCGAGAAAACATGCTCAGATTTTCTTGATAATTTAAGAAAATAGTTCATAATTAATTTTTGATATGTAGGAATTAGTATCACATTAAACCAACACACGATGTGAACAATATGAGTCAAAGTGATTGTTTCCAATTTAAAATGAAATTTTAGCAAAAAAGACAAATGATGTACTCAAAACTAACCAAACACATTTGGATTGTTTTGATATTTTTGGAAAACAATCCATAAGTCATTTGAGACATGTATGAATCATCCGCACCTAAATGTGACACAAGGTGTGACTGGTATGACTCCAAGTGCATGTTTTCATTATTTAAGTGTAATTTTAGTTTAAAACACACACCACATCACCAAAACCGAACAAACAAGACTAGATTGTTTTTTCATAATTCTATCTATCGTTGCTTAATTTATTTCCTTATTATTTTTGTCTTATAATTATTTATATTACTTCGTTCAGGGTAAGGGGAATAAAAAAATGAAAACCTACCTAAATGTTCATGGGGAGGCTTGAAACCGAGACCTCCCAAACACCAGCACAGGATGCAACCACTAAGTCGCGCTAGTGGTGCTCTATATTATACTTATTTAATTAATTTTATCATATATATTTATTGAATATGAACATGAAATGGTGTGATGTATAAGAATCAACCACAAAACAATACGATACACAGTCATCCTGGTATGAATCAAAGTTTAGTTTAGAATTAACACTTTTAGTTAATTTATTTCTTTATACTATTACTAATATAATAATTGTTTTCTTATATAGATGAGTTATTTTTCTCGATAAAGGGTGGTTTTTTCAGAAACAACATGAGTCAAGATCAAGATCAAAAGGAAAATAAACTTTGATGTTTTTAAATGTATTTAATAATTTGTACATATATAATTGTATAAACCATTTTCTGAAATGTCTATAATATAGTTTTTTCTTATATTTGTACTGTAAATTTAATCTCATTTAAATTAAGCATTGGTAATTGATTTTATTGATATCTGGTGTTGTTTTTGGTGGTGTGGTGTGTTGTTGCAGCACATTATACTAGTTTTGTAATGTTTTGCTACAGCATACTATTGTATTCCCCTCTATCAGTTCTTTTAAAAGCACTGATAAATGGGTCCTTTATTAGTGCTTCTACAAACACTGATAAAGATTCCCTTTATCAGTGCTCCTATAAGAGCCGATAAAGGTCCCCTTTATCGACACTAAATAAAAGCACTTATAAATATTTTCTTTTATCAATGCTTTTAAAAGCTCTAATAAAGGACCCCTTTATTATCATTATTTTAGCACTAATAAAGGACCCTTTATTGGAACATTTTTAGCATTGATAAAAGAATAGGTCTTTTAATATCTCTCCAGTAGTCAGTGCTTCTATAGAACTGATAAAGGTCATTTTTATCAGTGTTGAGGGCCTATTTTGGAGTGGTGGTGGGATTTCTTGATCACTTTTGAGATGTATCCACGAAGACAGCCAGTCAGGTTATCAATTTTTGGGTTGTGATGATGATCTGATGAGTGATGGAGCTTCAGTTTAGGGTCCATCGCATGAGATATTTTCCTCCAAGTAGAAAGGTAGCAGCACCCATGTTTGTTGAGTAGTATTTGGTACTAGCATAGTAGGCTGAGGATACACGTGGGCTTAGCGCACTATGTGATATCCAGTGCTAGAGGCCATTGAGATTCTATGATGAGCCAAATCCCTAATCATCATAGGATTGTTTTGGGTAAGTGATCTGTGTTTTTAAACTTGTGAAGATCCCAACCAAATGGATGGTTTCAATCGCAATATTTTCTCTTCATAGAGAAATTTTTTTTTCTGGTGGTACCAATAGATGACACACCTATACTGAGTGCGCATTGTAGGTTCTCAAAACAAATATCACCTTATATCATGTTGATCCAGACACCCTTCTTGGGTGGTTGAGGTCAGGATCGATCTCGTGGCTTGGATATCCCACTCAGATAGGATCCCTTTTGATGTTCATCCTCATGTTGATACCTCTTCAGGATGATGATGAGTGTTGATAGAGTACTATGATGGATATTTTAAGCATGGCTCTAGACATACAAGGAAGATGGACCCTTTCCCCACTAAGACACGTTCTTGTGATGTGATCTAAAACCATGAGGGTGGGTTAGTGCCACCTAAAGTGGGTAGTTTTATGGTGTAGTGGATGATTCCCTTTGACTTGTGTGTTTGGGATGTGCATATGTGATGGGGTGTCAGAGTAGGCCCTAGTTGAGAAGAGCGTATAGGAAATGGAAAGTACATTCTATCAATAGATGAGACTTCTAGTCGGGAGACATGAGTATGGTTTGGGGTATGACCTATTTCACCACTTCTCTAGATGTAGTTGTTATCACATAGTTGAAATCTACATTTCCCTGTTTGTAGCCCATGTTTGAGACCTATTGATACCAGTGGAGGATATTTTTTCTTGACCCTTGTGTTGGAGTCTCCTATAGAGAGGATCAGTGGTTGCATGTTTTTTTGATGGAGTGACCATACTCTATGAGTAGAGAGAGAGAGCCTCACACGAAAACCTTTCTGTAGTGGCAGTGAGACCCTATGATGTTTTCCACAGTATGGACTAGGCATCAACTGTCTATGGTTAGATAATTCTACTAGTGAGTTTGGTATTGCTTTCGGGTTATGGGATAGAGTTTTCCTCCTTGAGGATGAGTGATCCCTGGATATAGTAGGGTGATCTCATTCGCATAAGGTTTTATCTGATTTATCAATTTTCTATTATTAACCTTGAAACAATAGATGTTAAGATCTCTTAGATCGCTCCAATGATGGTGGGTGTGATGATGTGTCGAGTTTACCCCCCCCCCCCCCCCCCCCCCGTGATATGGACATTTTTTGGACTTGCACCAGGGATAGTCTGATGTTTGTGTTAGCACATCAAATGACCCCATGGGTCTTTGAGATCTAGGGGTGTGGCTTGAGTTTCAATAGAGGTAGGGATTCGTAATACCTAGTGCATTCACCTAGATAGACCTGTGTTCGTAAAAAATGGTGGATGAGAGGTTGCATCTTTTTATGGATTATCATTAACTGAACCAAGCCACGATAAAGAACAAGTACCCCTTTCCAAGGATTGAAAACCTCTTTGACCAGTTATGAGGTGTGATATAGTTCTCAAAGATCGATCATAGGTCCAACTTCCACAATTTGAGGGTTCCCAAGGATGATATTCTGAATCTGACATTATGATGTTGCTAGAGACACTATGAGTTCCTTGTGATGCCCTTTAGTGTGATGAATTTCCCCATCGTGTTTATGGGTTTGATAAACCAGATATTCCATCCACACATAGACTATTTTTTTTTCTTCATCGACGACATACTCATCTACTCCACATCAGTGTAGGAGAATGTAGAGAACTTGAGTATGGATCTATATTTTCTTTGAGAGCACCAACTTTATGGAAAACTATCAAAGTTCCTATTCTAGATTCATGAGGTTCACTTCCTAGGTAATGTCATTTATGACCATGTTTTATTCTTTAAACTAGTGAATATCGATGCAGTGCTTTCTTGGGATCCACCCAAGAAAGTCTTAGAGGTGCAGATTTTTCTTGGCTTGGAAGGGTATTAAAGAAGTTTTGTGGAATACTTCTCCAGTATTTTATCCCCTTTAACCACCCTACCATGGAAAGGTAATTATTTTACCTCGACCGATCAGTGCCAAATGTTCTTTGAGGAGTTGAGTTTGAGGCTGAGTATTTCTCTTGTTTTGAGACTACCATAGGAGGGTGTTGAGTGCATAGTGTATTGTGATAGCTCGTAATCTAGGCACGTCTGCGTGTTGATGTAGAGGCAGATGGTTGTCGCATATGGGTTGAGGCATTTGAGATATTGCAAGTATAACTAAATGACTCATGACCTAGAGTTGGCAATGGTATTATTCTCCCTGAGGATGTGCAGGCACTACCTTCTGGGGGAGGGATTTTTTGTTTACTCAGACCATTATATTCTTGGGTACCTCTTCACACAAAGATACCTGAACCTAAGATAATGGAGTTGGTTGGAGTTCATGCAAGACTATGATTTTGAGATAATATATACTTCATGGAAGATAAATGTGACAGTAGGTGCTCTTAGTAGGAAGTACCATGCTCACTTGGTGAAGGAGGCTTTGGAACTATTGGTTTCCTTGCAGATGACCTTAGTAGAGCCAGAGGGTACAACTTTTCTTCAGTGGATGGTGTTGACTCCTCATCTTCTCGAGCATGTGGGAGAGTCCCAGTTATGAGACCTTGACTATGAGGTCTTGCATGACCATATATCCATATGGGATTCACTATATGTATATTCTAAATGAGGGTATCATATATTCCTTTTCTAGGTACAAACGATGGTCCCAGTCACAATGCGAGAGGATGTGATGCAAGAGTTTCACACTTTTACTTTGGTGGTACATCCCAATATGAGGGAAGATGTACAGATACCTTTAGCATTAGTTTTTGGTGATTTGGAATTAGACAAAGTGTGGATGAGTTCATCTCTTGCTGCCTCACCTGTCATTAGTTGAGGGATGAGCACCAGGTTCTATCAGGGTTGTTGCAGCCCCTTATGATCCCAGAGTTTATGTGGGATTGAATATCCATGGACTTTATGATAGGTATTCCACAGACAGTGAAGGTACATGATGCCATCTATGTGATAGTTGACCAAATCAAAAAGTTAGAGCACTTCCTTTCTAGGGTTTTGGGAATTTATAAGGGTGGAACACTATGTAGAATCCATACACATTGTGTACCTCTTCCTTGTGTGAACAAGTTGTGTGGCGGAGCACACAGTCAGTCATAGGCCTTATGCCCGAGTACACGGACATGACTAGAGATACGGGAAGCACCCCATGTGAAGATTCATGTTGTGTACCAAATTACACAAACATGGGATTAGTATATGTATAAGGCCAATGTGCATGGTTAGGGACCCCAAGTTCTAGGGCACATCTTGTAGATTCCCTATACACCATGTATTTCTACATGATTGGTGAGCTTTGTACCTCCAGGGACATGACTAGGAAATGGAGTGGGACCACACACTATGTTGTTCCTCTCACATGCCATGTACCCCATGGTTTCTTTTGAGGAAACTTTAAACTCTCATATCTCCTTCTTTTGGAATTGTATTTTAACTTGTGAGTATATTATCCTGAGTGTTTTTCTGCATTGAACGTGATGATTCCATCCATTGTTTATTTTTGGATATGATGTGATATGTTCTATGTATGAAGCTTATTTGGGTGGTACCTGACGAGGGCAGCGATCAGGAAAAGGATCACCAATGACCTATATAGTGGAACCCCCTAGTAGTTTGGGTGTGGTCCACTATCTACTAAGTGTAATCCCCTATTGGATAGGGAATGGTTCCTCAAGATTACATAGTGGAATCCCCCTATCACACTAGGGCATGGGACCTAAACCTATAGAGTGAAACCCCCATCATCTTGGGTGTGGGTCCGAGTGGAACCACCGATCAGATAGGTTGTGGGTCCTCAGTGACTAGAGTGGAACCCCGCTATCATACCAGGGCATTGGTCCTCAACCTATAGAGTTGAACCACCCATCATCTTGGACATGGATCCTTTATCTACCAAGTTGAAACTCCTATCGAATGGGTCATGGGTCCTTATGACACTAGAGTGGGAACCCCTGACAGATCAGGGCATGGGTCCTCTATGGATACTTATAGAGTCAAACCCCCCTAACGCACTAGATCATGGGTCCTCTACTTGAATATTGTGCCCCATCAACTATGTGGAATGGTGGTGAGTTGTGGGCATCCACATCGTTACTTTTGGGAGGACGTGTGAGGTGATGGTCATCATTGATGGACTTTTGGAACTGATAGAGAATCTTTTCCTAGGATGAGCTATGAGATGGAGATCCCCTTACTCTCTCATTTGGGATTCTTTTTTCTAAGCATATATATATATATATCCATTCCATTCGATTCGTTAACTCTCCTTTCATGGGATTCAAAGTAGCATGGGGTATTCCACATGATTTTCGTGTTTAGATTCTCATGGTCGGATGAGGTTACTCTCTTGTTATGGGTGGAAAGACTCAATGTGTAGTTCATCTACAAGCCATGTTGAGACACTTGTTCTTGGATGATGTTACTCTTTCTCTTTCTTTGGGTTGATCTGCATCCTATTTACTATCTACTTTCTTTCTATTCATATTTTATCTCTTACTAACCCACCTTCAAGTTTTAGGGTTTCATACTAGGTATGTATTTACTCACATCTATACGGGCTTTACCCACATGTGTCATGCCTTATGAAGAGGACAGATAGGTTAGTGGTGACTTTAGAGGTGCTTAGGGATATTGGGTGCTGGGGACCATGTGCGGTAGTCGTATCTTGGAGGTCAATATTCGGGATCTCTCAACGGTTTACTTTCCAGTTTTATTAGGTTGGGACATCTTTCTGGTTGGGAATTCATTTTTCCCCTTTACTTTTTATTTTGCACTATCATACTCTTGTACACCCTAGAGGTTTTTCATTCTTGGTTTGCATTATAACTATTTCATCTTTTTATTATTATTTCTCATCACTTTTTCTTTGAGATGGTTGGGTGTGTTCATACAAGTACTTAGGAAAAGGTCTCCCCGTGTTAGTTATGCATTCGGTGCTGGTCTCCAGCCCATGGCCTATGGAGTTGGACTTGGGGTAGTTGCGGCTCAAGGCCGGTTTAGGGTTAAGAAATGAAAAATTGGTATTAGATCAGTTCATTCCTTAGGATAGTGTTTGGTATAGTCTCCTTATGATTATTTGGTTGGGTTTAGGGAAAAATTGTTAGAGTGTATCGAATGCATCTCTCAGGACAAGGAATCTAATGATAGTACGGCTGGTCGATATATCCATTCACTAGGAACTTTACTACCTACTTGTCGACTCAACACACCAAGACATTATTTATAGGGATTAATGGTACATGCATCATATAGGATTGATTCTTTGAATTTAATTTTTGAGTTAGCTCCTCATTGTTATATATATGTGATCATTTGACTATGGTATATCGTGATCACTTTTGAGAAGACTCTTCAAAGACAACCATCCAAGTTATCAATTTTCGGGTTGTGAAGAAGATATGATAAGTGAGGAGGCCTCAGTTCAGGGTCAATTGTGCAAGATCATTTCCTCCAGGCAGCCAGGTAGAAGCACCTCTTCATGTTGGGAAATAGTTGGTACTAGTATAGAAAGCTGAGGATGCACGTAGGCTTAGGGAACTCTATGAGTTCCAACCCTATAGGCTACTGAGGTTCTATGATATACCATATCCCTAGGCATCAGATGGTTGGTTTGATTCGATGATCTAAGTTTTCAAACTTATGTGGATATAGACCAAATGGATGGTTGCACTCACAACTTGTGCTCTTCATAGAGCAACAGTTGGTTCTAGTGGTACCAGCAGATGACGCACCTGTACTGAGTGCACATTGTAGGTTCTAAAAAAGGATATATCCCATGTATCATGTTGAGATAAACTCCCTTCTCAGGTGGGCAAGGTCAGGCCCGATCTTGTGGATTGTATATCCCACTCAAATAGGACCCCTTTTGATGGTGGTCCTCATGGTGAGACCTCTCCAGGATGTTGATGGAAATCAGTAGAGTCATGTGATAGAATGTTTAGCGTGACTCTAGACATGCAAGGTAGAGGGTCCCTTTCCCCAAAGAGATGGGTTCTTATGACATGATCTAAAACTGTGCAGATGAGTCAGTGACACCTAAATCGGATAGTCTCAAGGTGTGGTAGATGAGTCCCTTTGAATTCTATTTTAGGGATGTGTAGATGTGATAGGTTGTTAGAGTAGGACTTGGTTAGGGAGAGAAGGTAGGTAAGGGAAAGGATGAACTATTAGTAGATGAGACTTCTGGTCAGGAGGCTTGAGTTTGGTTCAGGGTATGACCTATGTCACTACTACTCTAGCTGTAGTTGTTATCACAGAGTCGAAAGACATATTTACCAATGCGTAGCCCATGTTCAAGACCTATCTATATGAGTGGAGGCTGTTTTTTCACAACCCTTGTGTTAGAGGCTCATATAGAGAGGATCAATGGTCACATGCATCACCGATTGGGAGACCTTACTCTGTGATTAGAGAGAGAGGGCCTCACACCAAATATTTCTATAGAGGTATTGAGACCTTACGATGTTTTCCTCAGTATAGAATATCCTTCAAATTTTTATGCTCATATGATTGCTACCGGTGAGTTAGGTAGTGCTTTCGGGTTATGGGATGTAGTTTTCCTCCTTGATAAGGAGTGATTCTTATACAGATCAGGATGATATTGTACGTAGGAGGTTACAACTAATTTATCAGTTGTTGAGTATTAACCTTTAAACAATGTATTTTATGGGCACTAAAATCCCTCCAATGATGGTGGGGTGTAATGACGTACTAGTTTCACCTCCCCACCATGAGATGGACCTCTATTTGTACTTTCACTAGGGATGGACCAATATTTTTGTTAGCTCATAAGATGACCCCATGGGGCTTTGAGAGCTGGTGGTTTGGTTGGAGGGTATATAGAGATAGGGCTTTGTAAGACTTAGTGTGTTCACCTAGGTATCCATGTGTTCTTAAAAAAATTTGTATGGGAGCTTGTGTTTTACATGAATTATCATCTCCTGAATGAGGATACGATAAAGAACAAGTACCCCTTATTGAGTATTGACAACCTCTTTGTCCAATTTTCAGGAATGTGGTGGTTTTAAAATATTGATATCATGTCTTAATGCCACCATTTTAGGGTTCACAAGGTTGATATTATGAATATGGAATTTTGATGTCATTGTGGACATTATGAATTCCTGATGATTCCCTTTGGTGTGATGAATCTCCCCACTATTTTTATGGATTTGATGAAATGGATATTTCATCCATAATTGGACTAGTTTTTGGTTTTCTTCATCAAAGACATTCTCATATACTCTGTGTCAGAGGATGATAATGGAGAGAACTTGAGGATGGTTCTAGATTTTCTTTGATAGAACCATATTTATGAAATTCTCTCTAAGTGTTAGTTCTAGATTCATGAGGTTCACTTCCTAGGGCAAGCCATTTATTAGAATGGTTTAGCCATGGACCTAGTAAAGATTTATGTAGTGATTTATTAGGATCCACCCAATAGCGTGTCATAGGTGAAAAGTTTTCTTGGCTTGGTAGGGTACTATATGAGGTTTGTGGCAGACTTATCTAGGATTTTAGTCCCTTCGACTGCCTTGATAAGGAAAGGGGAGAATTTTTCCTAGAGCAATGTTGAGGGCCTTCATAGATTTGAGGATGAGGCTAAAAAGGGATCTTGTTTTGAGACTACTAGAGAATTGTGTAGATTACATAGTGTATTGTGATGCCTTAAGAGCTGGGCTTGGCTGCACGTTAATGCAGTGGAAGGTAGTTATCGCATATGGTTCAAGGTAGTTGAGACCCCACTAGAAGAACTTTGTGACTCATGACCTAGAACTGGTAGTAGTAGTATTCTCCCTAAGGATGTGTAGGAACTACCTTCTGGGGGAGCACTTTGTGGTTTACTCAAACAATTAGAGTCTCAGGTATGTCTTTACACCGAGAGACATGAATCTGAGATAGCAGTGCTGGTTGGAGTTCTTACAGGACTATGAATTTGAGATAGTCTATACTATAGTGAAGGGAAACATGTTAGTAGGTTCCCTTAGTATGAAGTACCATGATCTCTTAGTGTGGGAGGCTTCAAAGCAGTTGGCTTCCTTGTGGTTGACCCTGGTGGAGCGGGAGGGTACACCTTTTATTCAGTCAATGGTATTGCATCCTCCACTTATCGTTCATGGGAGAGATTCTTAGATATGAGGCATCAACTTTTAGTTCTTGTATGGGAGACCATGTAGTTCACCTTTGTGCTGGACAGAGATCAGTGAGATGTCTCTTGTGGCTCCATAATTGGTGTAGGAAATGATGAAGAAGGTCCAATTCATCCATGAGTGGATAAGGACAACCTAGAGTAGGCAGAATTATTGTGTAGATCGACATCATAGGCCCTTAGAGTTTGAGTAGGGAGACAACATTTTCCTAAGATTCCCCATGATGAGGATTGTAGAGGTTCGTCTGGGGAGAAAAGTTATCCATGAGGTTCATCGGGTCATTCAAGATCATATAGAGGGTTGGAGGGGTTTTCTATCACATAAACCTACCCCCACAGCCAGAGCGGGTTCACTATGTCTTAAATGTGTCTCCGATGAGGGGATATGTGCATGACCCTATGCACGTTATCTACAAGGGAAAGCTGTAAATCAAGGATAGATTCACATTTTCATAGCACCTGGTAGCGATCAAGGATTGACAGTTGAGGACCCTACATGGATGGACCATCCCCTTGGTTCGTGTGTTGTGATAAGATGGGGACATGAAGGAGAGATCCTGGGAGCGGGAGATCCATATGTGTCCTCAGTATCTTGAATTTTTGGGTATTTTTTCTTTTTGGGTATGAAAATATTGAAGGATAGAATGATGTAGAGACCCTGTTTTTTCCTTTCAAAACTTTAAAATATTTCTATATATATTTCTAGATCCAAGCACTGAGACAGAGTGCGATTTCGAGACCCAGTGTGTCCATAATTAATTTTATAAAAATATTAAATATATTTTATATTATACATGCACAGTTTCTTAAATAAAGTGGTATAACTCTTAAATGGAAGATCAGATCATAAATTTAAGACAACGGTTGAGTCTAGAATGAGTTTCTTACCCTATGTGCAACCTAAAATGGGTCGATGTGGGGTATTTGGATATCTCTTTCGTTGGTGGTGCATTCAGTTCGTTAATTAATTAAATTAAATTAAATTATTTATTTATTTAACCAAATTGGACTCCTATAAGAATACTTCTATGGATATTTTCCTAGAGTTAGCCTCATAATTCAGGGACCTTTGAGAGTATCTCCTCCTCTCCTTCTATTGGCGAACCGACTTATGAAAAAGACGAATCTCTAGATTGGGGAAGATTGGGATGCAGTGAAAGTAATGAATTTCTTCAATAATTGGTGAGAATTTTTGGCAAAAAATTATCCAATATCCAAGTAGGACTCATCAATTCATTTATTTCTCCCATTTTGATTGAATTGATTGAGCAGAATCATCATGTTTATGATCTTTACCATTTTTTGAACATTGGAATGCTCATATATACCAGTTTAATTGTTTATTAAATTCATTTCAAACCATATATATCTTATTTATAGATAATTATCCAAGAACTATTGTCAACTATCATTTAGACCTTTGTTGTGGTAATTTTTCTCCGTTGGTTCTTTGCATTCTTCACTGATTGGACCCCACAGTCCCGATTTGACATTGTCAAGCCGTATTGAGCCCAATTGGACTGCCAAAATCCTGATTAATCTGCATGATAGGGATGTAATGATGAATCAAGTACATATTTTGTGTTAAATCATGGAATAATGGGTGTTGACTCTCATGGATTTGAGATCTAAGACCGATAGAGGTGAAAGATTTGAGCGGAGGCACTATGGTGTGTATGGATTTGCACCGAAACGAATTTCATTCCAATTTCAGACACATGAGGGATGGAAATCACCAGTTGGAGAAACATCCTTCATTTTTTTAGAAGAAACGAAGCCAGAATCAAAGGCAGAAAGGTCGGATCTCACGCCCTATCATAGATATGAAATTTTGGGAAAATCCTAACTACACGCTATGTATTGTGGTGAATGCATGGTATGTAGCCCCTATGTTGCAGTGGCTAGGGTTTTGTGAATTTATAAGTATATAAGACCATGTAGACTCTCAACACATCATGTACCTCTTCCCCATGTGGACGAGTCATGTGGAGGAGCACACTACCAGGCATAGGTCATGTGCCAGAGTACACTGACATGGACAAAGATATGGGTGGCACCCCGTGTGAAGAGGTACGCCATGTAACAAAGTACAAGGACATGGTATGAGTACACAGATAAGGACAATGTGCATAGGAAGGGACCCCAAGTGCTTGGACACACTGTTTAGATTCCCTACACACCATGTAGTTCAGCATGTTTGGAGATTTGTGTACCTCTAGGGATACGACCAGGTAATAGAGTGGGACTGCACATCATGTGGGTCCCCTCATATGTTGTATACATCTTGGTTTATTTTGATTAAAATTTAATCTCTCATATCTCATTCATTTGGACTCATATTTTGGCCCATGAGTATCCTATCCTGATTATT
Source organism: Viscum album (assembly GCA_963277665.1). Lineage (NCBI taxonomy): Eukaryota > Viridiplantae > Streptophyta > Magnoliopsida > Santalales > Viscaceae > Viscum > Viscum album. Next base: position 799,686,465 of record OY728139.1, read on the forward strand.
TTCCCACATAGAATGCAATAGTGCCCTCTATTTTTGGCTTTTGGGATACAATAAGGGATGTTCCGGGAATGACGCTTAATTAAGTAGTACCCGACGAAGGCAATGATTAGGCATAGGACCACCAGTGACCTATAGAGTGGAACCCCCAATTTTCTTTGGTGTGGTTCATCTATCTACCGAGTGGAACCCCCTGTTGGATTGGGTGCGGGTCCTCAAGACTATAGAGTGGAATCCCCCAATCGCATTGAGGAATGGTTCCTCGACCTATAGAGTGGAACCCCCCCCCCCCATCAGCTTGGGAATGGGTCCTCTACTTACCAAGTGGAACCCTCTATCAGATAGGGTGTGTTTCCTTGATGACCAGAGTGGAACACCCTTTCACATCAGGGTGCAGGTCCTCAGCTTATAGAGTGGAACCTCCCATCAACTTGGGGTCAGGTCCTCTATCTACCGAGTGGAACCCCCTATCGAATAGGGAGTGGGTCCTCGTGACACTAGAGTGGGACCCCCTGACAGATCATGATGCAAGTCCTCTGTGGATACTTATAGATTGGAACCCCCTTGATGCACTAGAGTGTGGGTCTTCTACTTGGAGATTGTGCCCCCTCGCCTGTTCGGAATAGTGGTAAGGTGTGGACCTCTACACTATTACTTCTTGGAAGGCTTATGAGGTTATGGGAATCTTTGATGCACTTTTGGAACTAATGATACTCTTTTACTGATATGGGCTATGAGATGGATATCCCCTTACTATCTCATTTGGAACTCTTTTTGATAATATATATATATATATATATATATATATATCCATTCCTTTTTATTCAGTTACTCTTCTTCCATGAGATGTGAAGATGTGTGGGGTATGCAATATTCTTTTTGTGTTTAGCTTATCATGGTTGGATGAGGTTACTCTCCTACTATGGGTGGCAAGAATTGATGAGTAGTCTATCTACACACCATGTTAAGCCCCTTGTACTTGGACGATGTTACTCTTTATCTTTATTTGGGTTGATTTTCATCCTATTTACTATCTAATTTCTTTCTATTCCTATTATATCTCATACTACTCCCTCTTCATCTTTTGGTGTGTCATACTGGGTATGTATATACTCACCTCTATATGTGATTCATCCACATATGTCATGTCTTATACAAATGAAGGATAGTTTGATGATGGCTTCAGAGGAGCTTAGGGATACTGGGTGCTTGGGACCACATACAGTGGTCATATCTTTGTGATCAAGATACAGTCTCTCTTAGTAGTTTACTTTCTAGTTTTATCAGGTTGGGAAATCTTTCTAGTTGGGTGTTTATTTTTTCACTTTACTTTTTAGTTTTCACTATCATACTCTTGTACACCCTAGAGGTTTTTCATGATTGTTTTAAATTATAATTGTTTCATTTATTATTATTATTCCTCAGCACTTCTACTTTGAGATGGTTTGGTGTGTACATACAGCTACTTTAGAAAATGCATCATCGTGTTAGTTATGCCTTTGGTACTGGTCACTAGCCCTTGGACTATAGAGGCAGGTTTGGGGTAGTTGTGAATTGATCCCTGGTTAGGGTTAGGTCATGAAAAATTGGTATAAAATAATTACATTCCTTGGGATTGTGTTTGGTATAGTCCACCTATGAGGATTTGGTTGGGTTTAGGGAAACAATGTTAAAGTTTCTCAAGTGAGGATCTTAGGCTAGGGAATCTAGTGATGGTACAAGAAGTCGAGGTATCCATTCTCCTAGACCTTGAATACTTTCTTTTTGACTCTGAATACTGATACATTGGTTGTAGGGATCAATGATTCGTGCATCATATAGTATTGAGTCTTTTACTATCCTTCTTGAGTTAGCTCCCCATTGTTATATATATGTGTTCATTTGATAGTGGTACATATTTATTACTTTTTAGATGACTCCACAAAGACATCCAACCAGGTTATTGATTTTCACGTCGTAAAAACAATCTAATGAGTGATTAGGCCTCGGTTTAGGGTCCATCACACGAGATGTTTTCCTCCAGGAAGGCAGGTAGCAACAACCCTACATATCGAGTAACAGTTGGTACTAGAATAGAAGGATGAGGATGCATGTAGGATTACCACACATCATGAGTTCCAGTGCTAGAGGACACTAAGGTTCTTCGATGAGCTATATCCTCAGGTAGTAGAGCATTGTCTTGAGTCAGTGATCTGAGCTTTCAGACTTGTGAAGATCTCGACCAAATGGATGGTTTCACTCGCAATTTTTGCTCTTTGTAGAGAATCAGTTGGTTTCAGTGGTATCACCATAGGACACTCCTATGTTGAGTGTGCATTTAGGGTTCTGAAAATGGAGATCGTCTGGGTATTGTATTTATCTAGACTCCCTTCTTGGGTGGTTGAGGTTAGGCCTGATCCTGTGGCTTGGATATCTCACTCGAATAAGACCCCTTTTGATGGTGGTCCTCATGGTGAGACCTCTATAGGATGACAATGGGTGTCAGTAGAGTCGTGTGATAGAGATGTTTAGCATGGATCTATACATGCAAGGAAGAGGGACTCTTTCACCACTAAGACACATTCTTGTTATGTGATCTAAAATTGTGAGGGTGAGTTAGTGCCTCCTAAAGTGGATAGTTTCAAGGTGTGGTGGATGATTCCCTTTGACTTTCGTGTTCAGGATGTGTGTACATGGTGGGTTGTAAGAGTAGGCCCTGGTTGAGGAGATCAGGTAGGCAAGGGAAAGGAAGAGCTCTTGGCAGATGAGACTTCTAGTCAGGAGGCTCGAGTGTGGTTCAGGGTATAACCTATGTTGCTAATACTCTAGAATCAGCTATCAACACAAAGTTGAAAGATAAATTTCCATATGAGTAGCCCATGTTCAACACCTAACAATACCAGTAGAGGCCCTTTTTGATAGACCCTTGTATTAAAGGTTTTTGCAGAGAGGATCAGTGGTTGCATGATTCTTCCAATGTGGTGAACTTACTCTGTGAGGAGAGAGAGAGATCCTCACACTAAATCTTTCTATATCAGTAGTGATACCCTATGATGTTTTACTCAGTATGGATTGTTCATCGGTCATACATGCTCAAATTTTTGCTACCACTAATTTTGGTAGTGTTTTCGGGTTATGGGATGGAGTTTTCTTCATTATGGGGGAGTCATCCTCAAACAAAGTAAGATGAGCTTGTTCATGGGAGGTTACGACCAATTTATTAGTTGGCTAGTATTACCCTTAAAAAATGGATGTTATGAGCTCTTAGATCCCTCTAAAGATGGTGGGGTGTGATGATGTATCAAGCTTAGCACTCCATTGTGAGATTGACCTCTATTTGGACTTACACTAGGGATGGTCCAATGTTTGCGTTAGCACATTGAATGACCCCGTGGGGCTTCAAGATCTAGTGGTGCGGTTGGAGGGTCTATAGAGGTGGGGTTTCATAAGACCTAGTGTGTTCAACTAGGCAGCCTTGTATTCATAAAAAAAGTTAGATGGGAGCTTGTGGCTTTGCATGGATTATCGTTTCTTGAACCAGTCCAAGATAAAGAACAAGTACCACTTTCAAAGGATTGTCTCCCACTTTGATTAGTTGTGAGGTGTGAGATGGTTCTTGAAGATCGATCTCAGGTATAGCTACCACCATTAGAGGGCTCACAAGTATGATGTTCTGAAGCTATCATTCCAATGTTGCTACAGACACTATGAGTTCCTAGTGATTTCCTTTGGTGTGACGAATGTACCCACTGGGTTTATAGCTTTGATGAACTGCATCTTACAGCCATACTTGGACCAATTTTTTATTTTCCTCATCAACAAAATACCCATATACTCTTCATCATATGATTAGATTGTATACATGATAATGGTTCTAGATTTACTTCAAGAGCACCAGCTTTTTGGAAAACTCTCAAAGTTCTAGTTCTAGATTCATGAGGTTCTCTTCTTAGGGCATGTCATTTCTGAGAATGGTTTAGCCATAGAACCAGCAAAGATCAATGTAGTGCTTTCTTTGGATCCACCTAAGAGTGTGTCAGAGATGCAATGTTTTCTTGGATTATAAATGTACTATAGAAGGTTTGTGGTAGACTTATCTAGGATGGAAGTCCCTTTGATCACCCTAACATGGAAAGGGAAATCTTTTACCTGGATTGGGTAGTGCCAGAGGGACTTCTAGGAGTTTGGGATGAGTTTGAGGAGTGATCCTATTTTGAGACTACGGGCATAGAATATGTAGTGTATTTTTATGACTAGGGAGTTGGGATCAGTTGCATGTTGATGCAACGGCATACATTTCTTGCATACAGGTCGAGTTGGTTGAGAGCCCACGAGAAGAACTACATGAATCATGACCTAGAGATGGCATTAATAGTCTTCACACAGAGGATTTGGAGGCACTACCTTCTGGGGGAGTGCTTTGTGGTTTACTCAGACCATTAGAGTCTTGGTACGTCTTCACACAGAGAGACCTAAACCTGAGACAGCGACACTTGTTAGAGTTCATGTAAGACTATGAATTTGATATAGTCTATACTTTGTGGAAGGAAAATGTGGTAGTAAGTTCCCTTAGTAGCAAGTCCCTATCTCGCTTGGTGTAGGATGCTTCAGATATGTTTTCTTCCTTGCAACTGACCCTAGTAAAGAAATAGGGTACATCTTTTCTTTGGTCGATGGTGTTGACTTCTCCACTTCTCAAGCATGTGGGAGAGTCCCAGCTGGGATACATCAACTGTGAGGTCTTATGTGACCAGATATCTACAAGGGATTCACTGTATAGATATTATAAAGGAGGGAATCACATCGTCCTTTTCTAGTTGTGGAAGGTGGTCCCAGACATAATATGAGAGGATGTGATGCGAGAGTTCAACACTTCTCCTTTGGCGGTACATACCAGTGTTGGGAAGATGTAAAAAGACCTTCATTTTCAATTTTGGTGGTCCAAAATGAGATAGAGTGTGGCTGAGTTCATCTCACGGTGCCTCACCTGTCAGTTTGTGAGGGCTGAGTAGCAGGTTGTGATAGGGTTGTGGGAGCCCCTTGAGATCCCAGAGTGGAAGTGAGACGACATGTCCATGAACTTTGTGATAGGGATTCTGCAGATAGTGAAGGGACATGATGCCATATGGGTGATAGTTGACTGACTCATGAAGTCGTAAAACTTCATTACTATCATGGATCAAATTTTTATGGGGAGTTTGGGGAATATGTACATATGAGAGATTGTTCGCTTCCATGGGGTTCCCTCTATGATTGTCTCCAATCATAACCCATGGTTTACGTCATGGTTTTGGAGAGGTTTGGAAGAGGAATTTGGGACCCAGAGGAGGATGGGTACAGTCTTTCACCCCATAAAGATTAGAATACCGAGCGCACAATCTAGGTGTTGGAGGATATACTGAGAGCTTGCATGCTATACTTTATCCAGATATGGGAGGATCGCTTTCCCTTGATATAGTTTTCGTACAATAGCAGCTACCACTCTACCATCGGCGTGAAACCTTTTGAGGCCCTGTATGAGAGACTCTGTAGGTCACCCTTGTGCTGGGAAGAGATCGGCGAGAGATCTCTTGTGGGACTATAGTTGATGTAAGTGACAATGGAGAAGGTCCAGGTCATTCATGAATGGGTGTGGATGGCCCAGATTAGGGCTAATTCTTACATAGATTGACATTGTATTCCCTTGGAGTTTGAACAGGGATACCACATTTTCCTGAGAGTCCCCACGATGAGGATTTTAGATGTTTGGTCGGGGATTCAACCTATCCCCAAGATTCATCAGGTTGTTCGAGATCGTGCAGAGGGTTTCCAAGGTTGTTTATCACCTCACCCTACCCCCATAGCCAGAGTGGGTGCACAACATCTTCCATGTGTCATAGCTGATGAGATATGTGCATGACCCTACGCAAGTTATCGACTGGGGAAAATTATACATCGAGGATAGAGGCACATTTACGAAGCACCCGGTGGTGATTGAGGATTGACTAGAGGGGACCCTACGTGGATGAACCATCCCCTTGGTTTGCGTGTTGTGGCAGCACAACAATATGCTGGAGATCTCTTGGGAGCTGGAGAGCTAGATGCGGTATCAGTATATCATGTTAGTTTTGTAGTTTTCCTTTTCTGGGATGAAAATTTTGAAGAAGTGAATGATGTAGAGACCTTGTTTTGCCTTATAAAACGTTGAAATGTTTCTATATATATTTCTAGAGCTAGGAGCTGAGAAGGCATGCGATTTCGAGACCCAGCGTTACCAGGATTAATTTTATAAAAATATTAAATATATTTTATATTACATGTGAATGGTTTCTTATATAAAATTGGATAACTCTTAAATAGAATCTTGGATTATAAATATGATACCACGTCTGAGTCTGGAATGTGTTGTTTACCCTATGTGTGACCTAAAACAGGTCAGCACAGGGCGTTCAGATTACTCACCCATTGGAAGTGTATTGCGTTGGTTGATTAATTAAATTAATTTGTTTAATTTATTTATTTAACCTAATCTAACTCCTATAAGAATACTTATATATAAATTTTCTTGGGGTTAGCCTCATAATCCTAGGACCATCGAGAGCATCTCATCCTCTCCTTTTATTGGCGAATCGACTTCCAATGATGATGAATCTATGGATCAGAGCAGATCGGGATGCGGAGATCGCAGCAAATTCCTTAAATCATTAGTGGGCATATTATTCGACAAAAAGCAATCCAATCTCCAAGTAGGACTTGTCAATTCATGTATTTCAGTTGTTTTTATTAAATAGATTGAGAAGAATCATCCCGTTTATGATCTACGTCATTTGTTAAACCTTAGCATGATCATACATACCGATTTAATTATTTATTAAATTATTTTCTAACCCCTTATATCCCCATTATTGATCATTGACCAAAAATTCTTGGATATGATCATTTAAGCCATTATTGTGGTGCTTTTTCTCCCTTGGTTCTTCGCGTTCTTCACGTTCTTCATTTATTGGACCCTGTTGTCCCAGTTCGACATTGTCAGGCAGTACCGAGCCCAATTAGACCATCACAATCATGCTAAATCTATTTGAGATGTATGTAATGATAAATTAAATATGGATTTTGGGTTGAATCATGGAATAATGGGTGTTAAATCTCATCTATTTGATATTTGAGACCGATGGAGGTGACAAGTTTGAGAGGTGGCACTACGGTGCATACAAATTCACAAGAAAATAAACTAGATACCACTTCCAGCCATCAGATAGCCATAAATCATCGACCAGATCCAGATCCTTCATTTTTGGGAAGAAACAAAGCTGAAATAAAAGGCAGAAAGGCCGGATCTGGCACCCAAGCACGGATCTGAAATTCTGGTAAAATCTCGACTGCACGCTATGTATCACAATAAACACGCGATGTTTAGTCCATATGATACAGTGGCTAGGGTTTTGGGAATTTATAAGGATGTCATGTTCTGTAGACTCCCTACATGTCATGTACCGCTTCCCCGAGTGGACAATCCGTGTGGCGAAGCACACGGCCAGACACACACCATGTGCCTGATACACAAACATGGCTAGAGACATGGGAAGCACCCTGTGTGAAGAAGATCATCATGTACCAATGTACATGAACACGAGATGAGTATTTGGTTTTGGTGATTTTTGTTTTTGGTGCGGTGACGAATGGACGACGACTTCAAAGTGATGATGTTTTACAGTGGGTTGATGGTCTTCGATGATCTCTAGTGGTTCCAGATCTCTTCCTCTTCATCATTAGCCCGCTATATTCTCTGCTCTAGATCTAGACTCCACCTTTCTCTCTGGGGTAGAGCTACGTGGTGGCCTTCAAGGGTCTTTGGGATGTGATTCCGAACGGGCGGCGTTAGGAGGTGGATGGAGACGACGAATTGACCATTGACGGTGTGGCTGTGATCATCTCTGGAGAGATGTTGACGGTGGTTGGTATTGATGCATCTTATGCAGGTGATGTGGTAATTGCAGTGAGGTGTTCGAGGGTTGGTCTCTCGGGCAACACAGCAGTGAAGTGTTCGAGGCTTGGTTTCTCAGGCAGCAGAGTGTCATGTGGTCTGTATCCATTTGATGGCTTTTTTCTGAATTTGAATTTTGAAAACCTTTCATATGCGGTTCTTGAATGCAGTTGTGGGCAGTGATGTTTTATTTCCTGGATGGTTGAATCTGGTGGGCTTTTGTTAGGGTTTACACTTTCCCTTTAAAAGTGTCATTAGAAAATACAAAAATATGGGTTGTGGTGAGACGCTTTTCTTTAAAAATAGTAATTAAAATTCATTGTTTTATTTGATTATTTATAGTTTTCAAATTTATTCTAAAAACAAATATTATTTTTCTTTGTTCAAAACAATATTTTAAAATAACTATATTTATTTAATTATTTTTTTTAAAATAGAATTCCTTTTTAACAAAAGGTATATATATATATATATATATATATATATATATATTGACTATTATAATTATTTGGATAAATATATTAAAATTCCAAATTGTATTGATTATAAATATATATATAAATATTCATATTTTAATATATATTAACTTTTTATCGAATATAATTAATTGGTTTTTATAAATTTTGATCTTTGAAAATAATTTGTGTGTGTGTGTGTGAAATTATAAGTTTTAAATTAGAATATTTTTATAAACTTCTAAATGTTTAATATTTAATAAAATTATAATATATGATTATAACTATTTTAATATTAAATTAAAACTTATAATATTATGCATATATTATGATAAGCCTTATGTAAATAAAGTCTATTAAATAAATTAAATAAATAATAGTAATGATATAATAATAATAAAAAGGATAATCGAAAAGGGGGATTAGGGGTCTATGCATAGGGTTTCACGGGGCTGGTTGTTGAGCGCAGGCAGAGAACCGAGGAAAAGCTGCGAAGGCTTTGAGAAGCCGATGATCGGGCCACCAGGGGTGTAGGGTTCATTCGCCGACGCTGAGGGAAATGCCAAGTGTAGGTAGGCCAAGCCGAGGACTTCAGGTCGCGCAGGAGAGCCGCCGCAGAGGAGAGGCGCTGAGTCGAGCCGACGATGGAGTTTCATCCATGGGTAGTTCAAGCGTCGGTTGTGGTTAGGGTTTCCGATTCGCACATCGGAATCCAAACCCAAGGTTTCTGAGAAGGTTAGTTGTTCTTCATCTTTGATCTATGTGAGGTAGCCCTTTGTTGTCCTTTGTAGGTCCTGATTTTCTCTGTCTATACTTTGATGCTTGTTTTTTATTTCTCCTTCATCTATGTCATTCGTTTTTGTGGTCCAGATATTTCTTTGATTATGAACAACATATGTGTAGTTTTAGTCCACTAATTCTGAATCTTCTGTCCATATAGGGGTGTTTTTATATTGTGTTATCAACATTTTGCGCCTGTTTGTTGTTGATATTTTCTGTCTGTTTGTCTTCGGATGTATGAATAAATTGATATACTCTATTTGTTGTCTACATCTAATCTATCAGCTTGTTCTGCAAGCTTGAATTTTCCACTGAGGGATATGGGTATAAAAGTCATGCATTAGTGCACAAATTTATTTTGGGGTAATCAATTTTCTATCAGGAGGGTTTGAGTTAGATGCCAAAGTGGCTTGCCTGCAAAATCAAGTAAGGGAAAATTATTATTTTTCAAACATTTATCTGAAATTTTATTTAAAACCTTTCAAAATTATGATTTTATTTTCAAACTTATTTTGAGGGTGAAATTATATTTTCAAATTATGGTTTTTTATTTCCAGATTAGTAATGAATTATATTTATTTTTATCAAAGTATTTCAAAATTATTATTTTTATTTAAAGGATTGATTTCAAATATTTTTCCTCCTTTAAGAATTTAATTTCAAGGGATACTTTAGTGTATCGAAGATTTTTTAGATCACGAATTTAATTCTAGATGTGTGTGTGTGGTTATTATGAAACATCAATATCTTTTATTTAAAATTTAAATTCATAGTTATATGTGTGTGTAAGGATGAAATGTTTACCGTCATGTTTATAATTTTATCATCATGTTTCTAAAAAATGCGCATAACATTTCATCATGTTATATTAATATTAAGGATGTCGCACTTCTATAAAATCATGACCATGCATTTATGCATAACATCGACATTTGTTGTATTTATAATAAATTCAGGATTTTAGTTTAAATTTTATGGTATGCTTCTGAAATTATAAAGTAGAAAGATTTCTTCAAGCTATAAAATGTTTTATTTTTTTTAATGTTTCTTTTATGTGCGCAATAAAAGAATACTTATTATGATCAATTATATATATCAATACCAAAGGTATCCCATGAAAGAAAGTTTGAATACATGAGCACTTCATGCAAAGGCTTATGGCATGAGTTTTTATTGTAACCAAACTCACAAGTGATATGCAATGAAAATTCATATATTTACATATAAACATACTTATATATAAATATAAGTGTGATGGTATATTTCAATGTAGTGACATGTTTTCAAACTTAAAAAATCCAGTGAAAGTATATATATGTAAAGCAAACTTAAAATGTTTTCAGAAAATCCATCACTTGAATGTTGTAAATATGATAGGAAAGTGGGGATTTAAATCATCTCTTAAGTGGGTAGGCTCAAGATAGCCTCAACATTTCAAGTGGCCTCAGCTCAGTTTTTTATTTTCAGAATATTGCTTCGTGTTTTCAGAAATATCACTGGAATATTTTTAAGCAATTTTTGAACGTAAGTATTTTCTAAAGTGATAAAGTATTTTTAAAGCGTAAGTAATTTCAAGTAATGTTTTAAAATGGGTATTTCTAATTGTTTTTTAAAATTATTTTCAAAATATTATTCTAAAAGGATTTATCAATGGATTTAAAACCCCTTACCGGACATATTTATTGTTCACCCTATGTTTTAAATTATTTTCTATAGGTTCAGTAGAGCTTTCTGAAGCTATTCATTTCGTTTACGGAGTGAGTGCATGTGAAGTCATTTATTTTATTTTGTTTTGTTTTGTACAATTTGGTTAAGTTGTAAGGTTTGTCTATTCTCCAAAACCTATACTGGTAAAAGGTTCTTGTTTATGTAATGTGGTGTGTAATTATTCATTTTCTTTTTATAAAAAAATTATGCAGCATGTTTTAGCACCGAATTTGGAAGTGTAGGCTCGGGGCGTTATTATTCCAGGAATGACACTTATTTAGGCAGCACCTGACAAAGATAGTGATCAAGTAGAGGATCACCAGTGACCTATAGGGTGGAACCCCCCCCCCCATCAGTTTGGGTGCGTGTCCTCTATCTAGCGAGTGGAACCCTTTATCGGATTGGGCACAGATCCTTGAGACTACAGAGTGGAACCCCCCTATTTCATAAGGGTGTGGTTCCTCAGCCTATAGAGTGGAACCCCCCCCCCCCATAATCTCAGGCACAAGTCTTCTACTTACCGAGTGGAACCCCCTATCAGATAGGGTGTGGGTCCTCGATGACATGATTGGAACCCCCATGTCGCACTAGGGTGTGGGTCCTCAACCTATAGAGTGGAACCACCATCAGCTTGGGAGTGATTCCTCTATCTACTGAGTGGAACCCCCTATCGAATAGGGTTCGAGTCATCATGAAAGTAGAGTGGGACCCCCCCTAACAGATCAGGGAGTGAGTCCTCTGCAGGTACTTATAGAGTGGACCCCCCCCCCAACGCACTAGGGCATGGGTCCTCTACTTAGATATTGTTCGCCTTTGACTATGTGGCATAGTGGTGAGGTGTGGGCCTCCACGCAGTTACTTCTGGGCAGACGTGTGAGGTGTTGGGCATCGTTGATGGACTTTGGAACTGATTGAGACTCTTTTCCTGGGCTAGGCTGTGAGATGGAGATCCTCTTACTCTCTCGTCCAGGCTTCTTTTTGCAGTGCATATTTATATATGTTTGTATCCATGCCTTTGGATTCAATTACTCTCCTTCCATGTGATGTGAAGTCACACGGGGTATATCACATGCTTTCCTTGTTTAGCTTCTCGTGGTTAGATAAGGTTAGTCTTTTGTTATGGGTGGAAAAGACTCGATGTATAGTTCATCTACACACTGTGTTGAGCCCATTGTGCTTGTACGAGGTTACTCTTTCTCTTACTTTGGGTTGATCTACATCCTATTTACTATCTACTATATTTCTATTCCTATTGTATCTTTTAATGCTCCCCCTTCAAGTTTTGGGGTGGCTTGCTGGGTATGTATATACTCACTCCTCAATTGCCTTTTTCTGTACGTGTCGTGCCTTATACAGACGATGGATAGGTCGCGATGACTTCAGAGGATATTAGGGATACTAGGTGCTTAGGACCACGTACGATGGTTGTATCTTGGAGATCAGGAGCTGGGCTCTCTCTGTAATGACCTGAACTTTTTATTAATTTTTGTTTCCTAAATTTGTGTGTTAATTCATTTTTATACTCAACAAAACTATACTATTTAATTAATGAAGTGAGTATAATTAAATGAGACTATTGGGTTTTGACTGTTATATGACCGTTGGTCAATATGACCGTTGGAAACTAAACTCTTAACGTTACAATTATTGTTTATAAATACAAATGACCTTGGTTAATTAATACAGAAAGAAGATTGAATGGATTCATCGAGTAGACTCGGGCCATATGAAGCCCATCTGTCGGAGCTTGGGAAGGAGGTAGCATCACTGGGCTTTGTTCTGGACCAAGCCCAAGTCGAACTTCAACATGTGAAGGTTGAATGGAATCACCTATGGGAGAAGTTCAAGCTGATAGAAATCACCACTCGGGAAATGTTGTCTGAGCCGCCCCAAGAATCTATCACCATAGCACACCTTACACTTAGGTCCTATGCAGGTGTTATAAGGGGCAATGTAATGATGCCTTAGCTACTTTGTGTAATCCTTTTATATAAACAAAATTTTTATTTCTTCTTATGGTAAAGTTTTTGAATTTCAAATATCCTGATAAATATAGGATGTAAAATATTGATGAATTTTAAACTTTAAATAATTAATAATGTGAAATGATTTTCAAAAAAATGGTCTTCTACAGTTGTGATCAGTGAGAAATTTAGAGTCTAATAAGACCAACTTGTTTTTTAGTGAATAGTAAAGTATGAATAGTAACACACCCATATGAATAGTAATGAATAGTAATAAATAATAAATTGGCCAAAAAAATAGAAACTTCACCCATGAATGTATAAATACAATTTAGATATCTTAAAAGTGAAAAAACGATCATAGTATAAGTTTTGGTATTTCTGTATGTCATAAATATTTTATTTACAATTTTATAATTAATTTAATAATTTAAAATGGAAATTTATTTTCATAAAATTTAATCATATATTGTTACTTTATTGTCTTATAGTTATACGATAATTTTATGGGACCTTGATTATTTTCTTAAGGTGTTACAAAATGAGTTATAGTTTTAAAGTTGTATTTTTAGAATAAATAATGATTTTATTTAAAAATTAAATTAAAATTATTTATAAAATTATTTTCATAAAATGGAGTTCATTTTTGAATTCAGATCATCAATATCAGGTTAGGGTTAATTTTTAGGATTTTTCTGAAACAATTAAATTTTCAGTGAATAGTAAAAATACCAAGTCATTCCCTCATTCATTTCATTCCAAAATCCTCATCAAAAAAGTTCTAGTATTTTACCTCCCATGGATTCCTCCCAAGGTTCCATAAAGCCTTCCAAGGTCTCAACCTTTAAGCTTTCGAAGTTACTCTTCAAGGTAAGGAAACCTTTCACCCTTCTCTTTTTAGTCATGATTTCCTTTAAGTTATGTAATCTAGTTTCCATCTTCTTATGTGGGGGTATGTTCTTATATATTCTTATTACTGTCCATTTAATGTCCAAATGATGAGAGACCCTTTCTTTTATCATCAATTTATTTTCTGAATTTTTAAGTGACGTTGTTAGGCTCCTGAATTTTTCGTAAAAGAAATCACATCTTCTCTTTTCATTCAAGTTTCCTTTTCATGTGGTATGTCATTCAAATATATATACCATGATCTTATTTCTATGTTATTATGTCCCTATACTGTATTATGAGTTATTTCTAAATGGTTTGTCCTTTCCCCCTCTCTTTTCAATATTTTCTAAAACCATGTTGTATAGCTGTTATGTTGCAGAATTTTCGTCTCAAAATCTCTCTCTTTCTCAAGAAATTATCTTGTTTTATTTATATGAATACCCAAATATATTTTCATTTATAGGGGTATTAATCAAGACCTAAAATTTATCTATTTTATTCTGGAATTTACATACATATAACCCTCACTCCCTTTCCATGGGTTATAAATGACATAATGATCATTTTTAAGCACATTTAAAACGTCACGATTTTGAAGTGAAACCCATTTATTTTACTATCTATGGGTTATTTATGAAATGTATGATTATGATCTATGTGGATCACATGAAAATAAATACATATTAAGTGTTCACCCTAATAGCGCTCCAATTCATTGGGTAAAGAATTAATCTCTAGAGATGACAAGTTTCACGATACCTTGGTGAATAACCTTGGTAATTTTTATGACACCTTGGGGATGAACCTTGGTGATATGTTCATGAATGTATAAATGAAATTTTTTAGCAACATATTCAAGTTATGTTTCAAGTTATTTTTATTATGATATTCCTATACTTCCATTGCTCGTGTCTTTATGTTTTTTTTATCAAGTTCTTATTGATATCACAAGTAAACTGATTCCCTTGTTTACCCTTACTAGGCCTTCTACTCACCCTTTACTTTGATGTATGTCTTTAGGATATGAGACGTAGTAATTGTATATAGGATGAACCTATGATGAAGCCTTACAAGTGGTTTATAATAATTTTTTATGTTGTTTTCATGTAATATGTTCCTGATTTCCAAGACACTAGACTTTAAAGATCCTCAGTTTGTAAAATGAAATGAAAAGTTATGTAATAAAAAGGCAGGATGCCACAGTTGGTATCAAAGGATAGTTTAGTTATTTATGGAAATTAGGCTATGAAAAATTTAGGAAGAACCCTATAGAAAAGTTTAAATATAGGAAAACTTCCTGGTATTTTGGTGAGTATTGATTAAGTGGTTTATCAAGCAAAGACATCCATGTCTGGATACGAGCAGGTAGAGGTGGATCTAGCACAGATGTACATAAGGTTAAGACCTGAAAACACCGCTTTGAGCTAGACTCTAATGGGAACTGGTGCATGAAAACGGGCTTTGCTATACTCTTGGTTACGATACTCCTAGGGGATGTTTTTAGTGAATCATAAGCTTTTTATGAATCATTGTAAAAGATTTATAGAGAAATGTAATTGTTTAAGCATGAAGTTTTAAGACATAAAATCCTTTGTAATTAAAAGATTCATAAATAAAATAAGTTTCTCACTAAAGTTTTATTCTTTTAGAAAATGGCGGGTAATAGAAGGAACCATGCAAACGGTGACCGCAATGGACCATGTGTTGATGGCCCTTCAATGGAATCCGGAATGGAAACTTTCATGCGAATGATGAACCAACTGACTCAAGTTATAGGAAATAACTTGAATCAAGCTGAGAGACCGATATCACCGTGAAGGGAACAACATTATGTTGAGTCCTTTATGCGTCAACGACCACCAAACTTCAGTAGATCAATCAACCCATTGATTGTCAAACAGTGGATCAGCTCTATAGAGAAGATATTTTCGGTGCTCCACTGTTCTGAACAAGATAAGGTTACCTTGGTTATTTATCATTTGGAGGGAGAAACTGATCAGTGGTGGGAACTGATTAAAAACACAAGGCCAAGAGTGGAAGTTAAATCCATGGAGTGGGAAGAGTTTATAGGGATATTCTTCAGTAAGTATTTCCCTCGTTCCATGAGAACAATAATGGAGAAGGATTTTCTCGAGCTGAAGCAGAAGGAGAATGAATCTGTGGGAATCTATGAGATGAACTTCACCAGACTTTCCCGTTATTCCTCAATCTTTGTCATGGATCCTAGTGGGAAGGTTGATAGATTCTTTGGTGGACTGAGACCTCATATAAGGAATAATCTAGCCAATTGAGACTATGACAACTATGAGGATATCGTGTGGAGTGCGATGAAGGTTGAACTGGAGTTTGGTGAGACACAGTGGTCTCATAAATCCAATAACAAGAAGAGATCTATGGAGCCCATCTTAGGGAAGACCTTTGATCAGATAAGAGGAGGTGGGCAAGTGCAATGTCCCATGTGTAATAAATGTGGGAAGAAGCAATCAGGGAACTGCCTGCTTGGGAGCAGGAAAAGCTACAAGTGTGGAAGAGATGGCCACATTGCGCGGAATTGTTGTAGTGAGGAGAAGCCACAACTTCCCAACACTAACAATAATGGGAAGATGGTGCAAGCCCTACCTGATGTCCAATGCTTTAAGTGTGGACAATTTGTGCACTTTTCCAATCACTATCCAAATTTGAGGGCAGTTGAGGGGAATCACCATCAGCCTCAGCAACGGCCAAGGGAACAAGGTCATACTTTCGCAATCACTACGGCTGAAGTTGAAGCTCTAAATGATGTGGTGGCAAGTACTCTTGTTATTCTCTCAAAGCTAGTAAGTACTTTGTTTGATTCTGGTTCTACGCATTCCTTTATTTCCTCCAAGTTTTCAAAGAATTTAGAATCAACCCCTGCTTTTATAAAAGTAGAGTTATCAGTCAAGACTCCTGGTGGGATTATCCAAGCATCATCAGTGTTTAAAAACTCTAGTATTTACTTTAGTGAGCAAAATCTTATCACAAATCTAGTGGTCATTCCCATGATGGAATTCAACATTATACTAGGGATGGACTATCTCTCCAAGTATAATGCTAAGATCAAATGTAGAAGTAAGGAAATCTCAATAGTCTTGAATTGAAAACCTATAGTTATCTTTCAAGGAGAGATATCTCAACCTGATCTTTGTCTAAAAGAACCTCCTATATCTTTATTTATGGAGTTGATTGGTGAAGAAGAATAAGTATATGAGAGTTTAAGGATAGAAAATGTCCCCATCGTCTAGCAATATATTGACGTATTTCCGAGTTACCTGGATCTCCCCCATAAAGAGAGGTAGAGTTCTCCATTGAACTTGTACCTGGATCTCATCTAATATCTAAGACCCCCTATAGGATGGAAAATGTGGAGCTAGAGTAATTGAATAAACAACTCCAATATCTTTTCGAGAAGGGGTTTATCCGATCGAGTGTGTCTTCTTGGGGAGCACCAGTTCTCTTTGTGAAGAAGAAGGATGGATAAATGCGGCTATGCATTGATTATAGAGAATTGAACGGGATCATAGTGAAGAACAAATACCCTCTTCCAAGAATTGATTACTTATTTGACCAACTTCATGGGGCTCAATTGTTCTCTAAGATTGATCTTTGATCTGGTTATCATCAATTGAGGGTGAAGAAAGAAGATATTCTGAAATCTACCTTCCAGTCAAGATATGGGCATTATGAGTTTGTTGTTATACCCTTTGGACTGACTAATGCACTGGATATTTTTATGGATTTGATGAATAGAGTCTTTAAGGACTATCTTGATAACTTTGTGGTAGTTTTTATTGATGATATTCTGATATATTCCAAAAGTCGCGAGGAGCATGAAGATCATCTAAGGGTTATTTTACAAACTCTACGGAAGGAGGGGATTTTTGGTAAGTTTAGTAAATGTGAATTCTTATTGCAACAAGTTTCTTTCTTGGGGCACATTGTTACTAATGAAGGAATCATAGTTGACCCTGCAAAGACAAAAGTTGTAGAGGAGTGGCCTCAGCCTACAACAATAACTGATATTCGTAGTTTCCTTGGATTAGTAGGATATTATAGGAGGTTTTTGAAAAACTTTTCATGACTTTCTAATCCATTAACCAAGTTAACTCGAAAAAGGGTCAAGTTCGTCTGAACAAAGGAGTATGAGGAAAGTTTCTAAGAGCTAAAGAAGAGATTGGTTATTGCACCCATGTTAACTCTTCCCTCAAGCGGAGAAAGATTTTTTTATTTTTATCGATGCATCTTTGAAAGGGCTTGGGTGCGTCCTCATGAAAAATGACAAAGTCATTGCTTATCCATCTCGATAGTTGAAGACTCATGAGAAGAACTATCCTACGCATGATCTGGAGCTAGCTGCGGTTGTTTTTTCTCTGAAGATGTGGAGGTACTATCTTTATGGGGAGAAATGTGATATATACACAGACCATCAAAGTTTGAAGTATATTTTCACACAAAAGGAATTGAACATGAGACAAAGGAGATAGTTGGAACTTCTTAAAGACTATGATTGTTCAATTCATTATCATCCTGGAAGAGCAAACAAAGTTGCTAATGCATTAAGTAGGAAAGACCCATTTGTTCTTTCCATGATGAGGATTAAAAAAGATCCTTTGATCAATGAACTAGTAAAGCTGGACATGGGAATTATGAGGGAAGAGGCATCATCAACCCTAACCCAAATGATTTCTCAACTGTCATTACTAGAGAAGATCAAGAAATCTCAGAAAGAATATCCTTTGTTAGAGAAAAAGTTTGATGCTGTGAAGGATGGGAAGTTTCCTGAGTTCAATATTGATCAAGAAAGTGTACTGAAATTTCATACAAGACTATGTGTTCCATCTATTCTAGAAATAAAGAAGGATCTGATGGATGGAGCTCATAGTTATACTTTCTCTATACATCCTAGAAAGATGAAAATTTATAGGGACCTTTGTGATCATTATTGGTGGGATAATATGAAAAGGGAGATTGATGACTACACTTCAAGGTGCCCAGTATGTCAGCAAGTGAAGGCATATCAACAACTTCCTAAAGGGGTACTGCAACCACTACCCATACCATCATGGAAGTGAGACAATATCACTATGGACTTCGTCACTAGTCTCCTGATAACTTCCAAAGGAAACAATGCGATATGGGTTATTGTGGACCGTCTCACCAAGACTGCCCATTTTATCTACATTCGGGAAGATTTCTCTCTTGATCAACTTTCCAGGATTTATGTTAAGGAAGTGTTAAGGCTACATGTAGTTCCACTTTCTATAGTATCTGATCGTGATCCAAGGTTCACATCAAAATTCTGGAGAAGTCTTCAACATGCTCTGAGCACTGAATTGAATTTCAGTACGGACAATCACCCCCAAACTGATGTCCATTCTAAAAGAACTATTCAAACACTCGAGGACATGCTGAGAACATGCTCAATGGAATTTAAAGGTAGATGGGATCAACATCTCCCTTTAGTTGAGTTCTCTTACAACAACAACTTCCACTCGAGCATTCAAATGGCACCCTATGAAGCTCTACATGGGAAGCGATGTAGAAAACCTACTTGTTGGGATGAACTTGGTGAGAGAAATATTCTTGGGCCTGATCTTGTGAAAGAGATGATAAAAAATTTCTATGCCATCCAACAACACATTAAGGCTGCTCAGAGTCGGCAAAAGAGCTATGCTGACAACCGTCGAAGGGACTTGGAGTTTGATGTTGGTGACAAAGTCTTTCTTTGGATTTTACCTTGGAAGAGAGTCATGAGGTTTGGGAAGAAAGGGAAGCTCATCCCTAGGTACATTGGCCCCTATGAAATCCTTGATCACGTAGGTGCAGTGTCCTATCGGCTTGCACTTCCTCCAAATCTAGCACAAATTCATGATGTCTTCCATGTATCCCTCTTGAGGAAGTACATACTTGTCCCTTCACATGTACTAAATCCAGAGGTGGTACAACTGGAACATGAACTCTCTTATGAGGAGCAGCCGGTGGAGATCTTGGATCGTAGAGACAATGTTCTACGCAACAAGACTACCCACCTTATTAAGGTGTTGTGGATGAACCACAAATAAAAAGAAGCCACGTTGGAACCGGAGGAGTCTATGAGGCAGAAGTACCCACACCTTTTCTCTTCAAAGGGTATAAGTTAAAATTTTGGGAATGAAATTTCTTAAGGGGGGAAGAATGTAACGACCTGAACTTTTTATTAATTTTTTTTCCTAAATTTGTGTGTTAATTCATTTTTATACTCAACAAAACTATATTCTTTAATTAATGAAGTGAGTATAATTAAATGAGACCATTGGGTTTCGACTGTTATATGACCATTGGTCAATATGACCGTTGGAAATTAAACTCTTAACGTTAAAATTATTGTTTATAAATACAAATGACCTTGGTTAATTAATACAGAAAGAAGATTAAATGGCCTCATCCAGTAGACTCGGGCCATATGAATCCCATCTGTCGAAGCTTGGGAAGGAGGTAGCATCACTGAGATTTTCTTTGGACCAATCCCAAGCTGAACTTCAACATGTGAAGCTTGAACGGAATCGCCTACGGGAGAAGTTCAAGCTGATACAAATCACCACTCGGGCAATGTTGTTTGAGTCGCCCCAAGATTCTATCACCATAGCACACCTTACACTTAGGTCCTATGCAGGTGTTATAAGGGGCTATGTAACGAGGCCTTAGCTACTTTGTGTAATCCTTTTATATAAATAAAAATTTTATTTCTTCATATGGTAAAGTTTGTGAATTTCAAATGTCTGGATAAATATAGGATGTAAAAGATTGATGAATTTTAGAAAAAATGTATTTTAAAATATTTATGTAAACTTTAAATAATTAATAATGTGAAATGATTTTCAAAAAAATGGTATTCTACAGTTGTGATTGGTGAGAAATTTAGAGTCTAATAAGACCAACTTGTTTTTTAGTGAATAGTAAAGTATGAATAGCAGCATACCCGTACGAAATAGTAATAAATAGTAATAAATAGTAAATTGGCTAAAAAAATAGAAACTTTACCCATGAATGTATAAATACAATTTAGACATCTTAAAAGTGAAAAAATGATCATAGTATAAGTTTTGGTATTTCTGTATGTCATAAATATTTTATTTACAATTTTATAATTAATTTAATAATTTAAAATGGAAATGTATTTTCATAAAATGTAATCATATATTTTTACTTTAATTTCTTATAGTTATACAATAATTTTATGGTACCTTGATTATTTTCTCAAGGTGTTACAAAATGAGTTATAGTTTTAAAGTTGTATTTTTGGAATAAATAATGATTTTATTTAAAATTTAAATTAAAAATATTTAGAAAATTATTTTCATAAAATAGAGTTCATTTTTGAATTCAGATCATCGATATTAGGTTAGGGTGAATTTTTGGTATTTTTCTGAAACAGTTGAATTTTTGGTGAATAGTAAAAATACAGTTTGGAGTTTCGGGTGTTTAATGACATCATTAATGATGTAATAATGATATAAGCATTTTGGTCGACTTATGAATAGTAATATATGCTATGATGTGTCCCAAGTGGCCAACACCATGGGAAAATATCATGGGCAAGCCCATGGTTTTTCCAATACCACTGATGAGGTGTCCCTTGAAAATTAATAATTTATTCTCTCACTTTTCCTATAAATACCAAGCCATTCCCTCATTAATTTCATTCCAAAGTTCTCCTCAACAAATTTATAGTCTTTTAACCTCCCAAGGAGTTTTTTCAAGGTTCCCTCAAGCCTTCCAAGGTCCCGACCTTCAAGCTTTCAAAGTTACTCTTCAAGGTAAGAGAACCTTTCACCCTCCTCTTTTTAGTCATGATTTCCTTTAAGTTATGTAATCTAGTTTCCATATTATTATGTGGGGGTATGTTCTTATATATTCTTATTAATATCCATTTCATGTCCAAATGATTATATACCCTTTCTTCTCTCATCAATTTATTTTCAGAATTTTTAAGTGACGCCGTTAGGCTGCCAATTTTTTCGTAAAAGAAATCACATCTTCTCTTTTCATTCAAGTTTCCTTTTCATGTGATATGTCATTCAAATATCCATACCATGGTCTTATTTATATTTTATTATCTCTCTATATTTTATTATGAGTTATTTATAAATGGGTTTTCCTTTCCCCCTTGATTCTCGCTCAAATTTACCCAAGAGAAGAAGGTAAGACGGTCTTTGTAGTTTAGCTTGGGTTATCGAATCCATAGAGACCTAAGAAGAAACCTATAGACACGTACATTCTATGGACTGTTTTTGGCTATTAAGTGGCCAAATTGGATTTATTTTGGATGGGTTTTAAAGATATCTAATAGATTTAAGTGAATTCAATTTAAAAGAATGGGTTGATCCTAGGTTATCGCTCGGGGTGGATTGGACGTATTTTCTTTTTAATGATTTCAATTTCTTAAATTTGAGATGGTTTCATTTAAGGAGATAAAACAAAATCATCCCTTACTGTTTTAATGCCTACACCCTTTAATACTAATCACCTATACACTTGAAGGATCAAAGTTTTGATCACTTCAAGGTAAGGGTTTGTATTAGTACTTGAAGTGTGTGGCCTTAAATTCAACAAGGACGATGGAGTTTAAAAATCATCAAATAAAAATCTCAATTAAAGAAGTGATTATACATTAATTAGGTGATAAATAACATCCAATCCAGCCCCTTTCTACTCCCTTGGATCAAACCATAAGTGGGTTATCCCTCCATTGATCTCATGGTTTCAATGGAAGCGGAAAGTAGACTCATGAGGGAGGAAATGGAGAATTAAAAAAACGCAATAAAATAACAATCACTCCACCGTTGTGTGATAATATCACAAGGTTTGGTTGAACAAGTTCACACCTTGAACCAACGGTATCAAAGTGATAAGTATAAGAACAGAATAATAAGAGAAGAATAACTTTTATTAAGAAACAAGGATGATTTAAAACAACTTACATGTGGAAGATAAATTTGAGACAACAAAACCGCAGCATAACATTACAATGAAAGAAAGCTCAAAGATTTCTAAATCCTCCAACACCACTGCCTTAAATAGGAATTTTTTGATCCCTTGGGTCGAGCCTCCAACAGTACAAAGCATCTCAATTAATTTTGGTAGGCCATAGGTGGTGGAAAGCTTGTGGAATTTGGACTTTTCCACATTTGACCCGAGGTGGTAGCCATCTTTCATCCACCAAACAGACGTGTTTGGATGACCTTCTAGATGGCCGAATAATAGTGGGTCATAGAAGAAGACAATGGAGCTCCAGCTGTATTCTAACCTCCTGTAAAATTTGGGCCCATTTGGAGTTGTGGATTCGGAGATATGATCAAAGTAGTGAGCTGTTTTTCTGGGCTGCAGAATCTGGCCCATAATTTTATCTCTAACTTGGGCAGCCTAAATGACCACCATGGAGGCCGAATTAGCATTAACTCCTGAAGAGTGATTTGTTCCTATACATGTCTTCTAACATCCCACGAAATTTTGGATTAATTGGGCCTGTATGTTGGGCCCCACAGTCTCATCAGTGGGCTGGTGTCCAATCTGCCTTCTCCAGAATTGCTTCCTTTCATTTCCAAATATCTCCATCATCCTCCATGAATTCTCCACTGATCCCTGAATCAAACATGTTCATATTTAAGTTTAGATCAATTTCCAAAAATATAAAATTAAAATATGTATAATTAAATTCCTTAAAATCAGATGAATCATTGGGTACTTTAAATGATGTTCAAAAATGTACCACATAATAGTGCATTTTAAGAAGGTATTACAATCATAATGTGAAATGATGTTCAAAGTGTAAAATGCACTAAATGGTGTTTATGAATAACAAAGAACATGAATATTATGTATATTAACAATGAATATTAGCCTCATTTAGTGGCTAATCACACCCCCCAACTTGAGTTTTTCTAGTCCCAAGCAAAATATATCTCAACAAAATGAAATTTGAATTCCCTTTTCCAAAAACATTTTAATACACAATGATCACCAAAAAACCTTATACCAAACAATCATGAAACCCATAAAAATATTTTAATACAAGATAGTTTCATAAGCAGATCCCAATCCCAAACTCATTCCTTTGTTCAAATTCATTGTCATATTTCATCCAATATCAATTAAGTATGGGGATGTGTTGTGCATCACAATAGACATGGGGGTTCATCTTTATTCAAGGGGGAAATTACGGAAGCGCTAGGTGGAATCTCATTTCAATATTAAGATGAGTATTCATTTTTTTTTTGTTTTTTTGTTTTTTTTTTGTTGTTTTTTTTTTTGCAATTTTGCCATGGTAATTGAAGTTGCACTCAAAAGAGTCAACCCCTGTAGCGAGACTTTGCCGATGACTCCCAGGCTCAAAGACCTTAGGGCACCAAGTGAAGCCCACGTACTCGGGCATCATCTCGAGTTAACTCAGTCAAAAACAAATTCAAATTACCAAAAATAGAGATGAAATTACTAACTCTGGGCCAGAAAACTATGGAGTCACGATCCCCAAGTGCCGAAAGCCACGCATTAGGTCATTTCATTGCTCCACGCACAATTTTTTTTTTTAATTTTTTTTTGAATACTCATATTAAACTAAAATGATCACCAAACCTATGCTATTTATTTAGGGGACCCCATGAACTTAAACTAATACCCCACTATCCAAAGGACATGCATTGTGTTTTTTTTATTTAGATGAAAATATAAACGATGAAATATCACATTGGACAGCCACACTTTCCAAAATCTATGCTCATGAAATTATACAAGGATTAAAATCAGAATCAGGGTATACTAAATTATTTGATATTCAGTTTCAAAGTGTGCAATGTGTATTACCATGTTTAAAGTTAAAGGAATTTTTTCCTTCCATTTTCACAATTTTTTTTTTCAAATCATTTTTCATTTTTTTTTGACACAAAAACATTTTTTATTTTATCTCCCCCCCCCAACTTAAAATAACACTGTCCCCAATGTTTAAAGAAAAGAAAATTTAGAAGGGGGTAGAGGTAGAGAATGAAAGTTCAAAAAGGAAATTGAAAATGAGGGTCATGGAATGAAGTCACCTGGTGGTTGAAGTTTGAAGTTCTTGCTGCTCCAATTTATTCCTTTGATATCCATGTCGCTTGCAAAGTTGCCTAGTGGAAAAAGGAAAAAAACAAACAAAACAAACAAAAAAACAATATATATATATATTTATATAATAAAGGAAGTAAAATATAAGTATATATATAAAAATTATAGAATAAGGAAGCACAAGAAGCCGCAGGTCAGTGGTAAGCGCGCGCCCCTGTCTCCCTTCGGTCCCGAGTTCGAGTCCCCGCGGCTTCGCCGGTTGTGCCGGGGTTTGCCCCACGGCCTATGGTGTGGAATTTTTTTTTATTATTATATTTTTTTTTTGTTTTTTAATTTTTTAACCTAAAAACACATCAAAAAAACAAACTGATGATACATTGTCTTCTTTTTAAATTTCTGGGTAAGGTATTACTCAAGGATCACACCACGTGACACGGATGAATATGGTGCTCCCCTTTCGTACCCATCCATACTCATTATAGAAGAACAAGTCAACAGTTTATTTTTTTCGAAATATCAAAATGTCTCATTAACCCTATTTAAAATATAAAGTTGATTAAAAAAACGAAATTATTGGAAACTTGAAAACCATGGGTTGCCTCCCATCAGCGCTTTGTTTAACGTCGTTAGCCCGACATGGACCCTAAATCTATTAATTTGTTCCTGGTTCATAGTTTGGCTCAGTTAACTCAACCTCTATTTCCTGTTTATTGAATGATTCAATGAATGGTTTTAACCTTTGACCATTGACCTTGAAAATGTAACCACTTGTGGGATCTTGAATTTCTACTGCCCCATGGGGGTACACATAATGCACTATGAAAGGTCCTGACCATCTAGACCTTAACTTTCCCGGATGTAAATGAAGTTTTGAACTATACAAGATCACAAGTTTTCCCGGTTCAAAATGTTTGACCTTGATATTCCTAGATTGGTAGGCTTGAACTCTATCTTTATTGATCCTTGAATTTTCATAAGCCTCCATCCTTAGTTCCTCCAGTTCATTGAGATCTAATTTCCTTTTTGTTCCGGCCAATGATAGATCATAATCCATTTTCTTAATTGCCCAAAAGGCCTTATGTTCAATCTCCACTGGAAAATGGCATGCTTTACCATAAACCAACCTATATGGTGACATTCCTAGGATGGTTTTGAATGTTGTACGATAGGCCTAAAGAGCATCTAAGAGTTTCTCAGACCAATCTTTCCTAGAGGGGTTGACAGTTTTTCAAGAATTTGCTTAATCTACCTATTCGCTAACTCAGCTTGACCATTGGTTTCAGGGTGGTAAGCAGTGGACACTTTGTGAGAAATTCCATATTTTTTCATGAGTGATGAGAATGGACGATTGCAAAAACGAGTTCCACGGTCACTTATGATAGCCCTAGGAATTCCAAATCTTGAAAATATGTTCTCTTTCAAAAATCGAATCACAACTTGATGATCATTGGACTTAGTGGGAATGGTCTCAACCCATTTTGAGACATAATCAACAGCTAAGAGTATGTAGAGGTATCCCCGAGAGTTTGGGAAGGGACCCATGAAATCAATTCCCCAACAGTCAAATATTTCAACCACTAAGATGGGAGTGAGTGGCATTTGATTCCTTTTTGTGATGGACCCTACTTGTTGACACCTAGGACAACTTTGACAAAATGTGTAGGAGTCCCTTGAGAGGGTGGGCCAGAAAAGACCACATTGAAGAATCTTAGCAGATGTTTTCTTAGAGGAAAAGTGACCTCCACATGCCTCACTGTGACAGAATTTAAGGATGGACTCTTGTTCAGATTCTGGAACACACCTCCTAATGACTTGGTCAGGGCAGAACTTATAGAGGTATGGATCATCAAACACATATTATCTAACATCAGAAAGAAATTTCCTTCGAGCTTGAGTCCCTAAGAATTTTGGTATGACTCCTGTCACTAAGAAATTTGCTATGTCAGCATACTAAGGGCAGTCACTCACAGAGTATAGGTGTTCATCAGGAAACGAATCAGACACAGAAAGGTGATTTGAGTTGTCTTTGAATTCCATCCTAGAGAGGTGATCAGCTACAACATTTTCAACTCCCTTTTTATCCTTGATTGTGAGGTCAAATTCTTGTAAGAGAAGGACCCACCTAATTAGTCTAGCCTTAGCATCTTGTTTTTGGAAGAGGTATTTTAGTGCAGAATGGTCAGTGAACACAGTGATGGGGGATCCTAAGAGGTAGGACCTAAACTTCTCTAAGGCAAACACAATAGCAAGTAACTCCTTTTCAGTGGTGGTGTAGTTGATTTGGGCATCATTTAAGGATTTGCTTACATAAGCAATGACATAAGGAGTTTTATCACAACGTTGTCCTAACACAGCTCCAATAGCAAAGTCACTGGCATCACACATAAGTTCAAAAGGAAGGTTCCAATTTGGAGATTTCATAATGGGAGGAGAGGTGAGAGAGGATTTGAGGGTTGAGAATGAACCCTCACAGCTTTCTGTCCAAACAAATGGAGCATCCTTTACTAGGAGAGCACAAAGAGGACAAGAGATTGAACTAAAGTCCTTAATGAATCTTCTATAGAAACCAGCATGTCCTAAGAAGGACCTCACTTCCTTAACATTTCTAGGTGATGGAAGGTGACGAATGATGTCAACCTTTGCTTTATCAACTTCAATCCCCCTACTCGAGACCAGATGGCCTAGAACAAGTCCCTCTTTAACCATGAAATGGAATTTTTCCCAGTTTAGGACCAGATTATTTTCTTCACATCTTGACAAGACTCTCTCCACATTCTACAACATCCCTCAAAAGTATCCCCAAACACAGAGAAGTCATCCATGAAGACCTCTAGAAAATCATCTACCATATCTGAGAAGATTCCCATCATGCACCGCTAGAAGGTTCCAGGGGCATTGCATAACCCGAATGGCATGCGTTTGAAGGCAAAGGTGCCGAATGGATAGGTGAAGGTTGTCTTCCCTTGATCCTCCAAGGAGACCTCGATTTGATTGTACCCTGAGTACCCATCTAGGAAGCAGTAGAAGGCATGACCTGCCACTCTCTCAAGGACTTGGTCAATGAATGGTAAGAGGAAATGGTCCTTCTTGGTGAATGAGTTTAGTTTCTTATAGTCAATGCAGACCCTCCATCCACTACTCACCCTTGTTGGAAGAATCTCTCCATCCTCATTGGTTATCACTGTGATTCTAGCCTTTTTTGGAACCACTTGGATTGGGCTCACCCATTCACTCTCAGCTATGGGATATATGATACCATCTTTCAATAATTTCAGAAGTTCTTTCCTTACTACCTCCATGAGATTAGGATTGAGTCGCCGTTGAGGTTGACGACATGGCTTTGAATCAGATTCCAGAACAATCCTATGAGTCCCGATAAGTGGGATAATCCCAGGAATATCAGAAAGGGTCCAACCAATGGCTTTCTTATGCTTCCTAAGGACATCTAGGATCATCCTCTCATGATTGGATTCAAGAGAAGAAGAAATGACAATAGGATGTGTTTGATTTTCCCCTAGGAAGGCATACTTTAGTGCAGCAGGAAGTTCCTTCAATTCAAGATCAGGTTGGTTCAGAATTTTAGCAGAAGATTGGGACATTGGATCAAGATCAATTTCTTTTTTTAGAGTTTTAGATAGGATTGATTCCCCACATGTAGAAGTTTCAGCTACTATATTGGCTTGATCATATTTAGGGAAGGAATTTGGAGTGGTCTCCATGAAAGTGGTTTCTTGAAAGGTTTCACTGCTTGTTGGACCTAAGACTTCATCATAAGAGAAATTTGAAAATGATTCAAGCCAAGGAGATAAACTTCCTTCATATGAACAAAGGAAATCAATCTCATCCTGACTTAAGCATTCATCAAATATTCCTTGATGTTCCATGGATTCATTATCAATGCTTCCTATCATGTTTACTTCATGAATGTCCCCGTCATCCCCTATTTGTGAGATTGCATTATAGATGTTCAAGTCTAGACTCATGTTCCCAAAGGTGATGGTCATGTTCCCATTTCGGACTCGGATAACAGAGTTGATTGTTGCAAGGAAAGGACGACCAAGGATGATTGGGGTTTGTTCCTTATTTCCTAAGTTTGGATGGTTGTCAAGGACAATGAAATCAGCAGGGTAGATGAAATTTTCAACCTTTACCAGAACGTCCTTTAAAATCCCCTTTGGAACCCTAATGCTATGATCAGCAAGCTGAAGTGTGACAGATGTGGGTTGGAGTTCTTCTAGGCCTAACTGGAAGTACACAGCATATGGGATGAGATTGACACTAGCACCTAGGTCACACAAGGCCTTGACAACTTTACTTTCTCCTAGTTCAACATTGATGTAAGGGAAACCTGGGTCTTTCAACTTAGGAGGAATGGTCCCTTGAATGGTGATACTCACATTAGCAGCCAAAAGGGATTGGTTTTTATGTGAAAATTTTCTTTTAAAAGTGCACAAGTCCTTAAGGTACTTTGAGTAGGAAGGTATGGTTTGGATTGCATCGAGAAGAGGAATGTTCAACTTGACTTGTGAGAAGATTTCCCTCAATGTTTCACTCAGTTCAGGCTTGGGTTTCCCCCTCATGCGTTGAGGAAATGGTGCAGGTTGTGGGGTCGTTTGTTGAGGAGTTGTTTCCTTGAAAATGTTATCAGTTTCCTCAGTTTGATCTTGGGGTTCATTTGAATTTTCATCCAAGTTTGAATCTTCAGGTGGGTTCTGAATTAGTTGTTCAGGTTTCTCAATTGATTTCCCACTTCTTAAAACAGTCACAGCCTTTAGTTGTTTATGATTTGTTTGAGTGCAACTTGACTCTCCCCTTGAAGTTGAGTATGGAACCGCCTGAGTAGGCATGGGTGACTTTCCAGTTTTGATGGTTTAAAGTTCTTGTTTAAGGGAAGAGACTTCTGAGTTCATCCTTTCCATTTGTTTGCACAGTTGTTCTAGTAGGCTTTGTGGAACAGTTTGGGTGGGTGCTTGTGTAGATTGGTTTATCCCAGGAGCATATTTTGGAAGTGGGATGGTTTGTTGAAAATGGACTGGTGGCTGTTGGTATTGGATAGGTTGGGTTTGGAACTGGTTATGGGTTTGGTAGTTCTAATGGGGGTAAGGATTTTGTCCCTGTGGTTGGCTAGGTAGTTGGTTATCTTTCCAGCGGAAGCCTGGGTGGTCGTTATACCTTGGGTTGAAGGTGTTTTGGTATTGAGGCTTTTGAAAGTTCAAAGCATTTACTTCCGCTAGGGGTCCTCCTAAGAGAACATCCTTGATGGATGGAATGGTTGGGCAGTTGTCCGTCTTATGGTCATGTTTGTCACAAATTGTGCAAACAGGGTCAACAATTTGGATTTCATGGACTTTCCTAAGGTCTATCTCTTCAACCTTCCTAGAGAGTGCTGCGAGTTTAGCCCTAAGTCTTTCCTCTTCTCTAAGTGTATGAATTCCAGTAGTTCTTTGTGGCTTTTCAGAATAAGGTGAAGTTCCCCATGTTTGGTTTTGTTCAGAAAGGCTTTCTAGACACTCGTAAGCATCATTTGGGGCTTTGTTTTTAAAGGTTCCATTACACATCATGTCAATGAATTGTTTGTTCCCCGGACCCAAACCTTCATAGAAAATTCTTACTTGTTTAGGAATAGAAAAACCATGGTGTGGAACCATGTTTAGAGTGTCTTTGAACCTCTCCCATGTTTCATAGAATGACTCTCCCTCTTTTTCAAAAAAGTTTTGGATACTCTTTTTAAGTGCAATTGTTTTGTGGTGGGGAAAGTATTTTTTGTAGAATTCTCTTTTTAGTTGGTCCCAAGAGTTTATGGATGATGGTCTCAAATTGTTTAGCCAATTTTTAGCTCGATTCTTTAAAGAAAAAGGAAATAGCCTCATCTTAACAGATTCTAGTTGATGTGGGGGACACATGGTTTCTACAATGTCATTGAACTCCTTAATGTGCAGGTATGGCATCTCGGACTCCATTCCATGGAATGTGGGAAGGTGGTTTAGGACATGGGGTTTAAAGATGTAGTTGGCATCTCCTAGGGAATTGTGTCTAATGCATGAGGGGGCATTGGTCCAGGAAGGTGTGAGGTAGTCATTCATGGTTTGATCAATTGCATTCCCCAAGTTTGGGGCTGCCTCATTTGGGTTTCCATTTGGGTTCCCACCCGGGTTTATGAGTTGGTTTCTTTGAAGACCTTCCATTGAAATTGGCTCAATTTTGGACTCTAAAGTATTATGAAGATTATGATCTAATGGAATGAGTTCCCTTGGTGTACTTGACTCCCCAACCCCAGGACTATCCACCCTAACTAGACGGTTTGATTGATCGCGGGTGTAGGCAGACATGCGCCAAAAGAAAAAAAAACGAGAAAGTGACAAGATAAGAGAATTTGGATGAGAAAAGAAGAAATGAGGGAGAATAGAATGGGTATTTAGATGACTTACTCGGTCCCCGACAACGGCGCCAAAATTTGATTCTCGCACAAATTTACCCAAGAGAAGAAGGTAAGACGGTTCTTGTAGTTTAGCTTGGGTTATCGAATCCACAGAGACCTAAGAAGAAACCTATAGACACGTACATTCTATGGACTGTTTTTGGCTATGAAGTGGCCAACTTGGATTGATTTTGGATGGGTTTTAAAGATATCTAATAGATTTAAGTGAATTCAATTTAAAAGAATGAGTTGATCCTAGGTTATTGCTCGGGGTGGATTGGACGTATTTTCTTTTTAATGATTTCAATCTCTTAAATTTGAGATGGGTTCATTTAAGGAGATAAAACAAAATCATCACTTACTGTTTTAATGCCTACACCCTTTAATACTAATCACCTATACACTTGAAGGATCAAAGTTTTGAGCACTTCAAGGTAAGGGTTTGTATTAGTACTTGAAGTGTGTGGCCTTAAATTCAATAAGGACGATGGAGTTTAAAAAACATCAAATAAAAATCCCAATTAAAGAAGTGATTATAAATTAATTAGGTGATAAATAACATCCAATCCAGCCCCTTTCTACTCCCTTGGATCAACCCATAAGTGGTTTAGCCCTCCATTGATCCCATGGTTTCAATGGAAGCGGAAAGTAGACTCATGAGGGAGGAAATGGAGAAGTACAAAAAACGCAATAAAATAACAATCACTCCACCGTTGTGTGATAATATCACAAGGTTTGGTGTGAACAAGTTCATACCTTGAACAAAAGGTATCAAAGTGATAAGGATAATAACAGAATAATAAGAGAAGAAGAACTTTTATTAAGAAACAAGGATGATTTAAAACAACTTACATGTGGAAGATAAATTTGAGACAACAAAACCGCAGCATAACATTACAATGAAAGAAAGCTCAAAGATTTCTAAATCCTCAAACACCACTGCCTTAAATAGGCATTTTTTGATCCATTGGGTCGAGCCTCCAACAGTACAAAGCATCTCAATTAATTTTGGTAGGCCATAGGTGGTGGAAATCTTGTGGAATTTGGACTTTTCCACATTTGACCCGAGGTGGCAGTCAGCTTTCATCCACCGAACAGACGCGTTTGGATTACCTTCTAGATGGAAGAATCAGAGTGGGCCATAGAAGAAGAAAATGGATCTCCGGATGTCTTCTAACCTCATGTAAAATTGGGGCCCATTTGGAGTTGTGTATTAGGAGATATGATAAAAGTAGTGGGATGTTTTTCTGGGCCGCAGAATCTGACCCATAATTTTATCTCTAATTTGGTCTGCCTAAATGACCACCATGGAGACCTAATTAGCATTAATTCCTGAAGAGTGATTTGTTCCTATACATGTCTTCTAGCATCAAACGAAATTTGGGATTAATTAGGTCTGTATGTTGGGCCCCACAGTCTCATCAGTGGGCTGGTGTCCAATCTGCCTTCTCCAGAATTGCTTCCTTTCATTTCCAAATATCTCCATCATCCTCCATGAATTCTCCACTGATCCCTGAATCAAACATGTTCATATTTAAGTGTAGATCAATTTCCAAAAATATCAAATTAAAATATGTATAATTCAATGCCTTAAAATCAGATGAATCATTGGGTACTTTAAATGATGTTCAAAAATGTACCACATAATAGTGCATTTTAAGAAGATATTACAATCATAATGTGAAATGATGTTCAAAGTGTAAAATGCACTAAATGGTGCTTATAAATAACAAAGAACATGAATATTATTTATATTAACAATGAATATTAGCCCCATTTAGTGGCTAATCACCCCTCTCTTTTCAATATTTTCTAAAATCATGTTATATAGTCATTATGCTGCAGAACTTTCGTCTCAAAATCTCTCTCTTTCTCAATAAATTCTCTTTTTTTATTTATATGAATACCCAAATATATTTTCATTTCCAGGGGTATTCATCAATACATAAAATTTATCTATTTGATTCCTTAATTTACATACATATAACCATCGCTCCCTTTCCATGGTTTATAAATGACATAATGATCATTTTTAAGCACTTTTAAAATGTCATGATTTTGAAGTGAAACCCATTTCTTTTACTCTCTATGGGTTATTTATGAAATGTATGATTATGATATATGTGGATCATATGAAAATAAATACATATTAAGGGTGCGCTCTGATAGCACTCTAATGCATTGGGTAAATAATTAATCTCTACAGATGACAAGTTTCACGATACCTTAGTGAATAACCTTGGTAATTTTTATGACACCTTGGGGATGAACCTTGGTGATATGTTCATGAATGTATAAATGAAATGTTCTAGCCACATATTTAAGTTATGTTTCAATTTCTTTTAATTATGATATTCCTATACTTCCATTGCTCATGTCTTTATGTTTTTTTTATCAAGTTCTTATTGATATCACAAGTAAATCGATTCCCTTGTTTACCCTTACTGGGCCTTCTACTCACCCTTTCCTTTGATGTATGTATCGAGGATATGAGACACAGTAATTTTACATAGGATGAACCTATGATGAATCCTTACAAGTGGTTTATAAGAATGTTTTATATTGTTTTCGTGTAATATGTTCCTGATTTCCAAGACACTAGACTTTAAAGATCCTCTGTTTGTAAAATGAAATGAAAAGTTATGTAATAAAAAGGCGGGATGCCATAATCTCAGAAATTTACTTTCCAATTTTTTCAGGTTGGAACATCTTTCTAAATGGATGATTTTTTTTCTTTACTTTTCAATTAGCATTGTCGTACTCTTTTATACCCTAGAGGTTTTTTATGTTTGGTTTACATTCAAGATGTTGCATCTTTGTATTATTATTCCTCACCACTTATGCTTTTAGATGGTCGGGTGTGTGTGTACAAGTACTTGGGAAAAGACCACCCCGTGTTAGTTATGCCTTCAGTACTGGTTGTCCACCCCTGGCCTATGAAGGTGGGCTTGGAGTAGTTGCAGCTTGAGCCCCGATTAGGGTCAGGTCTTGACATTATATAACCATATACACAAAAAAGGACATGCAGTTTTTATTATGCATTGAATGGTCATCTCAAGTACAGTTATCACACAATACCCTTAACATGTTTTTTGGGTTACTTATTATGTTCTACATATTATATAACTTTACCCATAACTATATCTAATATATAATAAATATCTACATATGTATCCATATATTTATGTTACCTGCTTTCTAAAATTTAAACCTTTCAATGTGTGTGTGTGTATTTAGGTAGATTTGCTTTATTTACCTATGTGTATTGAATATTATAATTTAAAATTATTTTAATTTAGATATAATGTACAATAATATATAGATATAAATATATTTAAATAATATAACATAAATAAATACAAATTTAAATATATTCAATATTATTTATTAATATTTCAAAATATAATTACTTACACTTTTATAAAAAACTATAGTTTTCTAAATATATGTATTGTTAATTATTAAATAAATAATGAAAATATTATTAATAATAAATTGTATTAAATTTAAATAAAAAATAATATAATTTACACTTACATAATAACCATTAATATATTGTAAACGCTATTTTCAATTTTATAAAATTACATATGTATATATAATTTTTTTTGTATTTCTACTTTTCAAAATTTAAGTAATTATATTTTATACATTATTACTTGGAATAATAATTTTTCATACTTAATATGATTTAAAATTATTATTTATGGTAAATTGTTTTTATACTGTTAACAAAAATAATATTATATATATTTATATAAATTTAACTATGATACTTAATATAATTAGTATTTTTTTAATTATATAATTTTTATAAAATATTTAGTTAGATTCACTTTATTTACCATTGTGTATAGAATATTCAAATTTAAATTTATGTTACATTAAATATAATATATATTATATACATATAAATCTATTCAAATTTAATTATTTTCCATTAAAATTAAAATTATATACATTGAAATCAGGGTGTTTGCGGCTGCATTGGTTGCATAATTCCAGATTTTATTGTCTCCAATTCCCTGAAATAATGGATCATCCATTCACAGTACGGGATGTTGACACTTGTATTTTTTCATGTGTTGCAATTAGGTAATGGGATGAAGCAGGGGGTATATTGGTCTTGAAGTAAAACACATTGTGGCAGATTCTCCCTCTCTCCAATCAACACAATCTCCCCTCTCTAATTTATAATATTATATTATATATTAAACAAATAATAAAAATTGAGATATGTTTTAAAACCTAATTTATATTTAAATGAAATTATATTTGTCTTATATAAAAAATCATTATGCTTTACTAAAAAATGACCAGATATTATGTGTTCAATTTTTTGATTATTTGGGTAAAATGAATATATTTTTGTTAATATTTTTAAGTGCGTACATTTTTTTAAAACATTTTAAATATTAATGACTTGATTTTATTTTAAAATTGATTATATGTGTAATTGGAATATATTTTTTTTGTTTAAAAAAATTGTGTTACATCTTTTAAAAAGAATTAAAAATAAATATGTGATAAAAACATACTTTTTAATAATTTAGAAGAAAATTAATAGATTTTATTTTTTACAAGGAAATATGATACATTAATCTCGGAGATCAGTAGTTACAAAGTCTTGCACCCATGAAGGGAAATGATCGAGCCAGAGATAGTTCATGCCAAAAAGATGAGAAGAAGCTAAATAATGGGCTGCTTTGTTTCCTTCTCGTTTGATGAATGAGAAAGAGCAGGTCGTGAAGCTTTGAGTGAGACTGGATTTTCCTGATGAGGAAGCCAAAAGATTGGAGGCCACCATCATCAAACCTGGTATCATTAATGATAGTGAGACAATCCGATTCAATGTGAATAACATCCCATCCAACATCTTTTGCAAAAGTCAGCCCGGCAAGGATAGCATAGACCTCAGCAACAGCAGGCTCCCAAAGAGCGTGGTAAGACTCCTATTTGGTAGCAATGACTTGGCCCCAGTGGTTCTGGACCATCAATCCAATTCCAAAAATTTCATCCTTGGAGAGAGATGCATAAACATTGATCTTAAGGATTCCTTCCAGGGGAAAATATCTTGTAACAGCTGTGTGAGAGCCAAAGAGCCCATTCTGATTAGGGTCCTGATTCCACCCCTCAATCCAGGAGGTTGCATGTTCAATATAGAATCTAGAAGGCTTTGAAGTGTGGTTAAAGATGAAGTCATCTCGCCGAATCCAGATGATCCAAGCCATGATGCACAATGAAGAAACTTTATTAACAGTGAATAAAGAAGACCACATCATCAGTAGTGTTGGCAAGTTTGGCGCCATATCCAGAAAAAGTTCCATAGGAGATCCCCAAGATTTCCTGATCTCATCCACCTCAGGGCACTGGATGATAGCATGCACAAGAGATTCCAGAATACCCGAACAAAGGGGAAATTGTTTGATGTTTGTAACATGAGGAAAAGAGAGGAAGTCCAGAGTGGGAAGAATACTGGTGCGCACCTACCACCAGAAATAGTGAATTTTTAGGGGGGGCTTCAGATGCCAGAGTGTTTTCCAAAGTCCCTCCCTTTCCTCAAAATGAGCATCAAGAGCGAGCCTGTAACCTGATTTTGCCATATAGGATCCATAAATGTCATTGCACCAATAAAGACAGTCTTGTCCCACATCCATTACATTGTGGATGCTAAGAATAATTCTTTTGTCCCTTTCGTTGAACCATGAATTAATTTTTTCTATACACCAAACACTCCCAGAGTCATCAAAGAGGCAGCGAACAGTGGCATTCTCAAATCCAGGAACGGTTGGGGAAGTATCCAGGAGGATATCCTTATCAATTAACTAGGGATCATTCCAAATGTTGACTTTCAATCCATCCCCAATCCTCCAACCCAAACCCTTATCAAGTAATTTTCGTGCTCCTAAAAAACTTCTCCATAGAAAACTGGGATAGGGGCCAAGAGAGGAGTTCTAGAAATCCGAGTGGGGAAAATATTTTGCACGAAGGATCCACGCACATAGAGAAGAATGGTGAATCATGAGGTGCCGCCCCTGTTTAGCCAAAAGGGCATCGTTAAAAAGACGGAGGTCCCGAAAACTCATCTTACTGCCTGTTTTAGGGGCGCAGAGAGATTTCCAAGCAATATAATGAATTTTATTCCTTCCAGTATTATGACCCCACAAGAATTTGGTGATGCGGGAACGTATTTGGTCAACAATCGCACCAAGAAGCTTGAACAGGGACATGATATAGTTGGGGATAGACTGAAGAGCTGCCTTGATGAGAGTTTCCTTACCCGCTTTAGAAATTCTTTTCGGAGTCTAACCTTGGATTTTTTTTCTCGATTCAATCCACCATGGATGAGAAAAATTATTTTTTTTTGATCGGCCGACAATCATGGGTAGACCAAGGTATTTTTTATGATTATTGACTATTTGAATACCTAGAGTGAAACAAAGTTCTTCTCTCTTGGTCGGTGGGACACCAGTACTAAAAGAAATTTCCAACTTTCCCTAATTGATCGCTTGTCCATAAGCCCTCTCATAAAGGCGAATCACATTGCAAATAGCGAGAAATTCCTCATTTATAGCCCTTGAAAATAAAAGAAATTCATCTGCAAAGAAAATATATGAAATAGGTTGGCTAATCAGGAAAACATTTTCCCCATGAATCAACTTAGAGGAAGCTGCCAATGAAATGAGGTTAGAAAAAACATCAGTCACTGAGATGAAGAGAAAGGGGGAGAGGGGATCTCCCTAGTGAATGCCTTGGGTGGGTGGGAAGCCTTGGGTAAGTCCATCATTAACATTAATATTAAAAGAGACAGTAGAAACATAGTGCATGATCAAATCTGTCCATTTTGAGTAGAATATCATTTTCATCATAACAAACCGAAGAAAGTGTCATTCCACTCTATTATAAGCCTTGTTCATATCCAGTTTCAAATCCATAGTACCTATTTTCACAACTGATCGTGTTTTCATAGAATGAAACACCTCATGGGATACAATGACATTATTTGTGATAAGCCTTTTCGCGACAAAGGCAAATTGATTTTTAGAGATAATAGTAAGTAACCACATGCACAAATGATTGACCAAAATATTGGAGAAAATCTTGTATGAGACATTGCATAAGATGATTGGCTGGAAGTCTGAATCCAAAAGGGGTTTCTTAATCTTTGGGATGAGGGTAAGAATTGTTTCGTTAAGGGATAAAAGTTTAATCTCCCCATCCCAAATACCTTTCATAATAGCACAAATTTCAGAGCCGAAAATGTGTCAATATTTCTTAAAAAAAGAGCATGAAATCCATCAGGACCCGGGGCCTTTGTGGAATGGATATGTTTAAGATCCCGTAAAATCTCATCATCTAAAAAATCTTTTGTGATCTGACGATTCATTTCACTAGTGATCACGGGTTTGATGCATGCCTCAACCTCAACAGAAATGGTGGAATTCCCTATAGTATAAAGTTTCTGAAAATAACAGGAAAGAATATCATGAATACCTTCAACATTAGAAACAATTCTTCCATCAAGGTGAGAGGCAAGAAGTAAAAATTTTGTGATGCCTAGCGGAAGCCTTCTGATTAAAGTATTGGGTGTTTGCATCCCCTTCTTTAATGTGGGCTTCGCGTGCACGCATTTCCTAGAAGCTTTTCTTAATGCGAAGAGTTGCATCTAGTTCTCTTTGGAGAGAACCAATTCTGAAGAGAATATCATCGGTTGGAGACCGTGTAAGAAGGGCGTTAAGCTCTCTCTCTAATGAGTCATAGTACTTGTCAGGTTGAAGAAAAAAAATCTCCATGACCTCAGTTTGGTAGCCACCTGTTGGAGGTTAAAACTAATGTTTGTGTTTCCTCCCTCCCAATATGAATGGATAATGGCTTCACATTCACAATATTTTTCCCAGAAGCTTTCAAATTTGAAAGGTTTCCCAGATCTTGCGTTGCGACCACTGTGAGAGAAGTCGATGAAAAAAGGGCAGTGGTCCGAAGAATTCGACGGTATGTGGGTGATATGGAACATTTTGAAAATATTGGTCCATTTTGTCAATCCCAAGAATCTATCCAGGCACTCGGTAATGCACATGCATTTCTTGTTCCCACAAAACCAGGTGAAGGGGCTACCTGTAAAGCCAAGATCAACCACTTTTGCTCAACAGATCGCATCCCGGAAGCTAGACATCGAGGCATAAGACTGACATGGTTCTCTGCATTTTTCATTCTGAAACAAAATCTCGTTGAAATCACCGACAAAGAGGATAGGACCAGGCAACCCTCATCGCAGTGAGCAGAGAAGGTCCCACGATTTCCATTTCTCATTTTGTGATAGTCATCCGTAGAAACCCGCAAATGTCCATGGAGGAGAGAGGGCATCGTGAATAGCTGTAGCCACATGATTCGAGGAGTAAGAGGTGATTCTGACGTCGAAGTTATCCTTCCAAAGAAGACACAGTCCCCCGGAGTGGCCTTGGCGAGGGATCAAGAAGCATCCTTGAAAGCCACATTTGAACGCAATACCAGTGTTGTCCTTGTTTTCCAATATGGTTTCAGACAAGAAAACCATATCAAGATGACTTTTAGCGCAATGGTGCTGGAGCATCCGAACCGTGCGTGGGTTGCCAAGCTCACGGCAGTTCCAGCTTAGGATAATCATTGGGATAAGCGGGGCTGGTTGATTCCAGCCTCCACCTCTTGTAGTTCAACTAGGGTGCCATCGTCAGCAACTTTCCACCGTTTAGGGTATCTTTCATTATCGGGTTCCTTTAAAGATTGTTTTGATTCACTGGTTTTTATAGGGCCCATGTCATAGCCATGATCACCTCTTGCCTTCCTCTTCCACATACGTGACATTTTAGGCGTCGGGAAAGCATTCGGGGAAAGGGTCACGCCTAGTTGTAGAGTATGCAAAGTAGGACGGCCTTCAGAAGTGTTAATAATGTCTAGAGGATCCGAGCAAGTGTGTTTGGGGCTGCTTGGTGGGTAGGGAAGATCCCCAGAGGGTAGAGGACTGAAGTCGG
Source organism: Viscum album (assembly GCA_963277665.1). Lineage (NCBI taxonomy): Eukaryota > Viridiplantae > Streptophyta > Magnoliopsida > Santalales > Viscaceae > Viscum > Viscum album. The sequence continues at coordinate 799,726,724 of OY728139.1, forward strand.
TGCACATGGCCATTAAGGCGAGGGGTTCAGCTGGGGTTTAACAGTTTTAACAGTGTCCACTAACGGGAAATCAGTCGGGAGTTTCTGTGCATCACTTGGGTGCAATGGATTGCACAATTTGCCCTGGGGAGGAGGAGGTCCCACAAAAATGATCTCACTGTGTTTGGGGGCCTTTGAGCATAGAGAGCTTTGGTGAGCCTTTCTCTGTCTCTTTGCTTTTCTTCTTTAGGGATGAAGGACATTCACACATTTTTAGCACGTAACCATGGGTCGTACTGCATCACCAGATTGCCTTCATTGTTTGTCACTTTTTATACACAATCTTTTTCTGAATGTCCAAGACGGATGTAGAAGAAGTAGAAAATTGGAAGCTTTTCATATTCAAAGGATATCCACGATTTTGATCCATCGTGTATCAGAAGGGTGCCCCTCATAAGTGGTTTTGCGACCTCAACCAACACTTTGATCCTTAATGACGACCTCCAATGAACGGGGTCTGATCTATCCCATTCCACGAACAAGCTAATACGATTCCCGATTTCTTTCATCACCCATTCTGATCTGCCACTAAAGGGAATACTGGTTAGCCGTATCCAGAAGGGGGACTTGGAAAAGTCAGTATTGTGGAAATTATCTCCATCCTACATATCCTCCAGCATCAAGAGTTGGTTATCAAAAGACCACGGTCTCCCGTGAAGCACTTTTTGCTTATACTTCATATTAAAGAATTCAAAGATTAGGTGTCCAAGTTCAACTTCTCTTATTGTCACACCATCATACAGATGCCATACTGATTGCAACGTATTCTTCAGTGCACCCAAGTTAAAGGGTCTTTCATATATGGATTTTCCAATTAGTTGCAGGGACATGTGCCGCATAAGAAAAATGTCATCATCATTGTTTGTGATAATTGTTTCTTTTTCTTTGTTTGTGAGCAATAGATGTTTCAACCTATCAACCAGTTCATTTCCCATTATAATGTTACCACCTCGACGAGCAAAACCCTTTCCGGACCACACCATTTGCGAGTGGGGCTTTCGCGAACCGCAATACCAGACACAAAGAAAACCCCCACGATCAAACCACCTTTGCAAACAGAAAACCCCGAGGTCCACGAACGAGGATCTCTGTAGTCAAAACACATGTGCGGACAACACTGAGGTCCTTAGCAAATGAGGTCTTCGCGAGCTGCGAAAGCGGAATCAAAGGATCCCTCCACAGGAAAACCGCCTCCGCGAACCACCCTTAGTGACCGGCCCTTCACGAACATCACTCCGCGAACAGCACTTTGAGAGTCGTCCTTTGCGAATAGCCTTCTACGAACAACCCAGCGCTAACCGGAGAAATCATTTGCGAGTAAACCTCCACAGAACCCCCTTCGTGAGCAAACCTTTGCGAACAGATCGTCGCGGTGAGGGTCTTTCGTGACCAGCAAGCAAGCCTCCGCGGTCTGTGGAAGCCCTTAGCGAGGAGAGCCAGAAATCGTAGATCACAGGCCTTCGTGAGGCTGAGAAGAAAACCTCCGCGAATCGGTGAAAAAAAACGCAGACTGAAGATCGCAAGTCGACTGAAGAAAAAACTAGGATGCGAAGTTGTTGTCAGTGGACAAGACGTTGGTCGCACGCCGAAGCAGCCGCAAGTCTCGCCTCAACCTCCCGAAATTCCAAGGCTTTGATCGCCAAGGAAAGATCACTCGGAAGCAAAACCGTGATATCGTCGGAAACAACCCCCTTGTCAAGGAAACAAGAATACTTCGAAAGAAGGGAAGCGGAAGCTTCCGCTCGGCCAAAAGAAGCGCCGTTGAGACCTATCAAGCCCGATTTGTGAATCTGAAGCGCGAGATTGCAAATCCGCAAGAGCCGAAATAGGAGAAAGACGATGTGCAACCTCCCGCGGACCACAAATGCCAATCCCGTACAACATCCGGTGAGGCCAAGAACCGGATCACCGCTGCATCAAGGAGAAAAACCAGAGGAATCCACAGTAGATCCACAGATGCCAAACCCGATCGATGCGCAGGGAAGACAATCCATAGATCCACGAAAGAAACATATGAAGAACAAAACCATAAGAAGATTAAACGCAAGAGACCGATCAAATTCGTAACACAATATGCGAATTAGGTCCCCAAATCCATTAGTGTGATCAGAAGAACAGAAACAGGGCGATCGCCACGGGATCGTCGAGACAAACCCCCAAGGTAGGGAAACTTGGAAGCGTTGAACCAAGGATGAAAGGATGCTACGACCCAAGAATCAAGGACTTTGGCAAATCACCGTCGCGGCAAGGAACCCAAACAGCTCCGAACCCTAGGAAAACCTAGGAGGAAACCTCTCACACAGCGGGAGAGACTTTCGAGCTATATTAATAGATTTTCTTTGACATCTTTAAAGTCATATAGTTTTTTTTAATGCATGAAAGAATATTGAGCTTATTGTATTATAAATATAATTATTATTGTAAATGAAAGGAAATATTTGTGTAAAAAAAGTTTATGCCATTTATAAAATACAAAATAATTTATTTTTAAAAAAATAGTTTTTTAATTATTTGACTAAATCTAATAAATTTTCTTTAATATTTTTAAAGACATGCAATTTTTCTAAACGTATCACAAATATTTGTTTTTTAGACAAATTAAATTATTAAAATTTAACTATTCGTCTAAAAAAATACAATTTATTCAAAAGTATTAAAAGTAATGTTTTATGAACAAATATTGAATATTTTTTTGTAAACATAAAATATTATTATTTCTTAAAAAATTGATAAAATTTTATTTTTAAATTTATAATTTTATTATTCATCATAATAAATACAATTTGTATAAACTTATTAAAAGAAATGTGTCTCTGAAAGGTTAAAAAAGTGCATCTTAAGTAATAAAAATTCATAGAAAATTTTAACTAAAAATGTTTAGGACAAAATTTTAGGAGGTTTCTACAAAATTATTCTAGAAATTTTCAGTGAATAACTTAAATGAAAATTGCATTAAAAATTTGCAATGATAAATTTTATTACAAAACTTCACTTTAAAGTTTCTAGTTGAATCATTAAATTTTTTATGAAGACTTTCTTTGAGTTGTCTGTTTCATTTTTTTAGTGAAAGTTTTCATTGAAAATCAGTGTAAGTTTCTGGTTCACACTGAAATGTTCCACAAGAATTTTCACTGGAATTTCTCATTTAAGTTCCATTGGAACTTCCTCTTAATAGATTTATAATTGTTATTAGTATAGACGTTGAATAAAATATATTACATATATTATTTATAATTGCATTTAATATAAATATATTTATTAAAATTTATTTTTTATTAATATATTTTATAGTTTTATAAATATATACATTTGTTGTATTGTGGAACATCTATTAAAACTTCAACTAGAACGTCCACTGGAAGCTCTACTGGAACTTCCACTGGAACCGCCACTGAAATGTCCACTGGAACCTCCACTGGAACGTCCACTGAAATGTCCATTGGAAACTCCACTGCAACCTCCACTGGAACCTCCATTGCAATCTTTACTGAAATTTCCACTGGAACATCCACTAAAACCTGAACTGGAATGTCCACTGAAACCTGCACTGGAACTTCCATCGGAACCTCTACTGGACCTTCCACTGGAACCTCCACTGAAACGTCTGCTAGAACCTCCACTGAAACATCCAATCGAACCTTCACTCGAACCTCTACTGAAACCTCCACTCGAACCTCCACTAGAACTTTCTCTTAATAGATTTATAATTGTTATTAGTATAGATGTTGAATAAAATAAATTACATATATTACATATAATTGCATTTAATAGAAATATATTTATTAAAATTTAATTTCTATTAATATATTCTATAGTTTTATAAATATATTTTTTGTTGTATTGTGGAACATCCATTGAAACTTCAATTGAAAATTTCACTGGAACCTCCACTGAAACTTCTACTAGAACCTCCACTGAAACGTTCTCTGAAAACTCAACTGGAACCTTAATTGGAACCTCCACTGAAACCTCCACTGGACCGTCCATTGAAACCTGTATTGGAACGTTCACCAGAACGTGCACCGGAACATCCATTGGAACTTCTACTGAAAGCTGATCTTAATAGATTTATAATTTTTTTTAATGGGTTACATCTTTTTTAGGATGTATTACAGGTGTATGATATTGATAAAAACGGAAGGTAAAAATGGGTTTTTGTAAATATTCTAACAATTTGTTTTTATTTTAAATTTACACTGAAATGGGTGTCATTTTTTTTTTTTTTTGAACACGCGTTTGATGTTAGTCCGCATAATACGGAATCGGGCGGCGCCCGCGAGGTGGCTATAAAATTGGAAAGATCGTCCGTAAAGCCCAACAATGAACGATTGTTGGTGTCATCAGTTGCGTCAGGGTTGAGTCGGTGGGTCCGATTGCCAATGTTTGATACGCCACCTTAATCGCTGTCGTGTTATTCAAGACTTACAAGAAAATAAAATAATAATCACATATTTTATTTTAATTCACGCGTGGAATTCCCCCCCTTGGAGTTGGAAATTAATAATCTCCATTCATAGGGAATGATGACATCCACAAAAATAATAATTTATAACACCTGTCATTAATTTCATGAAGTATTATTTTATTTTTTATTTTAAAAATATCTCGTGGGGGAAAAACATGTGAAGCTAAAACAATTTAATTTCAATAAAATTTCAAGTTGACACATTAGAAACCTTATCATGAAAACCCATTGAGAAAAAACGAGATGAAAAGGGAAAAATATAGCTTTCCAATTCCCCTTGATTAGACCATGAAAGACTTTGAAGTCTTCACATCACAATTTTATACGTCAATTTCTTAAAATTTGAAGCTGGTAATTTTTTTTAGGAATAAATTTGCAAGATTTTCATATAACCTAATTTGTTGGATTCCGATCTCCCCGTTATTTTGAAGTTGTGTGTGATTTTTTTTGGGTGAGATATGTTTGCTCTTATCTTTAATATACCACATTTTTAATTGTGCTATACAAGCTTCATTATCCTCATGTAAAATAGTTGGAATATTATCACTATGACGATATTGGGTGTCCTTAATAAAAATTATCATTTTATGGCAGTAACATTTGCTTCTAAATTTAGGAATAAGTAATCACTATGGCCTTTAAATGAAGATGAGTAGGGAAGAACAATACCTTGCAATAAATTTATCGTAATATTACATCATATTATTTACAAGGTACATATGCACATTTATGCATATATCATACAGGGATAGATAAAATATGCATTCATATCTAATTCTCAAAGGATAATCATGTTCATCAACATCTCATCATGTATGAATTATATCACTCTTGGAAGTAAGAGATCTGACTGTTTATTAACAGTATTTTTATTAATATATAAAATAATTCTAAATTTTAATATTTAATCTTTTGAATGATTAATTCAAAATAAAAGGACATTCCTTATAATTTTATCACTAAATATTCAATTCATTTTGTAAACTCTTAAAGGAGTTTTGGTGTTATCCAAAACATATAGATTAGTGAAAAAACATCACTTTATACAAACTATGAGATAATAAAATCAATTTTATATTCTTCTTTATATGAATATATTTTAAGATGCATACATGAAATACATCTTATTCACCTCACCACATCGGTAATTTATTTGATTTGATGAAACTTTTATAATTTTGAATATGCTTTATGTAATTTGAACCCTAGTATTCCTATATAGGTGTTGTAATCATTGATATCATGTAGAAAAACAATGAAAACATTAATTATAGATAATCCAAATTTATATAAAACAAAATTCATAAGAAATAAAATTTCTTTTAATAATCTTACATGTTTTCAAAGGCCTTTGTAGTTTGGATAACCAATCCAAAATTTCATAAGTTGAACATAGAAAATGTTGCTTCAATAATTCTTCTTTGCCAATTATTTTTGATATTGGATCTCTAATTTATCTAGTATTAGTGTCACTTTAGGGACAATATCTGAAAAGAAATATTATTGTTGAGATATTCATTCTCCTCTCCAAAGGAAAATATATTTATTTCTTTTTACTCATGACGAACAATGATTTTATATAATCAGTACAACAATGTTTCTTGTGTGTATAAAACATATCAAACTATTGATGTTAAACACTTTGTGGTTGAATTATTCATGCAATCAATGCAAGCAACCTATAAATGATTCCACTGGACCATTTTATATATGGTGTATGATTCGGCATATTTATTTTAATCGACATACATAAGATGCGATGTATACTCACTAACAAATAATAGTACATCTAACTATTTAATATATACAAATTTTATAAAATATTTAAACGGTTCACATGGTAGGTGGGCGCACCCATATATATGTTCCATAATTAATACTTTATATAAATATTGGAAATTCACTTCCTGAAGGTCCCTAGGGAGATTGAAGAGTCATTGGTGGTTGGGGTAAGTTGATGAATTTGGAGAATCCCCTCATGAAGTGGATTGACAAAGGGGAGTCATATGTTGTTCTCAATTGAGACATGGCCAATAAAGCATTGATCATACACTGAGAATTGGATAACTCTCACAAAAACCATTCTAACCTATGGTGTCGTGTTTGATTACCTTCATAGTGGAGGCTTGCTATGAATTATTTCTTGAGGCAATTCACTCACGAGTTATGGAAGTGTTTTCATGTTGGATTTATTTACAACATACTCATGAATGGTTGGAGGCTCAAAGAAGTAGAACGAAAATATAAAGGAATGAAGAAATTTTGATAAAGAGTCAAAATGACCACCTCCATGCCACATATGCAAAGCATTTTGATAAGGCAGAAAATGACCTGTAAATAGTTCAAGGGAACCTGAGAAATTCAGTGGGAGTTGTCTCTTTGAGATTTGGCAATATGCCACACCGAGGCCTAAAACACGTGTTTCACATGCAGTGGTCGACCATGAAAACACCCATAGTGAAGTGGGTGTGGTACCTAGGATTTCACTGGAGAAACTCGAAGGGAGAGTTGAGAAGTCACCATGGGAAACCATGCTCAAAATAGGTGTTGTGTATCCATTGCAGAAAAGAAAAATCCCTATGGGAAATGTCTTCGAGTAAAACTATTGCAGTGACTGACCATTTCAATTGGGAGCTAAGTTGACCACACTGAACTTCAAGCATGGCCACACAGTAGTGGACCAATGATGAACCACAAGGTATAAAACAAGTGTTTTAGATGGAATTTTGGGTTGACATTATATCTGGAGTTTTGAAAAGGCTTGAAAAAATGACTAGAGGATATGTAGATGCATAGATATGACCTGACCAGCTGCTAAAACACATGTTTTGAAAAGTACCATGTTATAGTGGTGTTCTGTCCAAAAAATAAGAGGTGTTTTCTCCAAAACGGGATTGGACAATTGTGATAAAACCTTGAGTTAGCCCACAATTCATTCTAGAGAGAATTCCTAGGAGGGTTTGGTTGAGATTTGAGCAGAAGAACAATGGTTCACCCAAGATCTAAATTTTAGAGGCACATGAGGTTGGGGAAGCGAAGATCAATTGCCTTGTTGTTTCTTATCATTATTTCTTGTACTTCAGAGTTAAGGGATATATCTCAACTCTTTTCCTTTCTTTCATTGATACTAGAAAAGGGGCATGAGTATTAGGATCGCAACTGTTACACATTAAGGATTAGCCACCGATGGGTTTTATTTAATCATCTTATGATTAATGGCAGCAAAAACAACCCAAAGACAAGTGATATATTCTTCAAGAAATCAACATGTAAATAATATCATAAATCATAGTACCTATAAATCATGAATTACATAAGCTTCCATCTTCAAACTCAATGTAATACATTTGATGAAGATTACAAGTAGTGAAAAAACACCCTGCCTATGAGGTGATACATCAACCAACGGATCCATGAACACTTCATGAGGATAGCTGAACCCATGAAGGGGTGCTAGAAGCTTCTTAGGAGAGATTAATGGGAGTTTGAGAAGAAGAAATATTTTAGCATCTTTTCATGAAAATGAGGATCTAAAATCTATTTAAAGAGAACAATCAGTACACACCCAGACACAACAATAGAGAAATATTCTCTTTTATAGGCAGTGCTCGACACATATCCTATTCATAACCCATCTCATGCATTACCACTTATTGGGTAGATTATTTATTTAACAAGTTAATTAATATATGTAAATCTCTTTAATGAACCAACCTTTGGTTTGAAACTGATGAATCAATATGGGTGATGTGACAATGAACATACTCCATCACATACAACAATATGCATATTATGCATATTTAATATATAAATATATATTATATTTATTATAAAAGAATCACATGTATGTGATTTAATTTCACTTTCAACAATCTCCCACTTGCACTTAAAATTCACGACAACTTAGTGTCAAACGTCACAGCTCTTTGTGAATCCATCCAAACTCTTTTGGATATGATTTTATCAATATATCTTCATTTTGAACAAACACTATGTCTAAAATTTTATCCTTATCCAAGGGTCTAATTGTGTAACCCTACGGGCCTTATCAGTGTTGAAAAAAATGAAATCTCTATTTTATATATGTATGCAAAGAGTGGCCTTTAGCAAAGTGTTAGTGCTACTCAAGCTACTAAGGGGTCTAGTGTGATCACTAAAAAAAATATTCATATCTCTATATGAACATGTCCACCAAAATATGTATCATATACATCATATGTATACCTATATAATACCTTTTTACATGACATCGAGTGACCATTGGTCATGGAATATGTCAATCTAGTATAGCCAACTCATATTTTCTTGATTCTCTAAAAAAGACTCACCAAGTCGATGGATACATCACATGTCATTCATCTATTTGATAAGTACATCACATGTCACTCATCCATGTAGTTGATCACATCATATGTGAAAAAACTAAGCATGACCATGTATTTACTTAGTCTAATTCAATCATGGACGAGATGAATTTTCTTGTCATACAAGTGGAAAAATATTATCTTGGTTGTGCTCTAATCGATGACAAGATCAACAACATACCCAACCACCCCCTGATTAGCTATGTTATTTTCAAACTCACATAAGTAGGGTATTAAAGTATGAAGGTTATTATGCCATATATCTCACCAATCTCAGGTAAAGAGGATTGATAACAATCATACACCCCTAAGTATATCGATGACTATATGACATCCATGAGATATACTTTGGAAGGTCAGTCTAAGTAATAATTCTCTGCTTACTACCTCATGAATCCATTCTTCATGCCTCCTATAAAACTATTTGTATTGATTATAAGAATCTATTCAATCTAACCTTAGCATATAATTACAACCCATAATACCACATAATTATCATCAATTAAGGACAAATAAAAGTTGTATTTTGAGGGGATATCACCATTCAACCATTCATATAAAATGGATTTCACCACACATGAATGAATGATAAATGGAGTTTTCCTTTTTTATAATAAAATTATAAATTTAAAACCATTACAACCAATATCTCATGCATCTTACACCTATAGATTCTACATGACCCTCATATTGTTGTCGCAGTAATGTTTTGTCAACAAATCCACCACATTCTCCTCTACAGCCACCCAATCGGTCTTTACATCACCTCTCTCAATGATCTCCAATATGAGGTGTTATTTTCTAAGGATGTGTTTTTATCTTTGGTGAGACTAGATTTACTTATCCTAAATAACAACCCCATTATTATTACAATGTAGCTTAATTTCTCCATCAATGCTAGGAACAACACCAAGTTCAGTGATGGATTTCTCGATCCAAACAGCTTCCTTCCCAACATCTGATCCAGTGATGTACTATGCCTATATTGTATATTTTTTGGAACTCTTCCAACTGATAGCTCCACCATTTAGGAAAAATATGAATCCAGACTGAGATCTTTGATCATCTTTCTTAGATTGGAAACTAGTATCTATCTAACCCTTTACAATTATCTCACCTTCTCCTCTAAAGACCAAGAACATATTATTAGTCATTCTTAAGTACATAAGGATATTATTTAAAACAATCTAGCGACTGTCACTATGATTGGATTGGTATATACTAGTTATTCTTAAAGCTCAAGAGACATCATGTAGAATACATAATAAGACATACATGATAGATCCTATGATGGAAACATAAGAAATCTTATCCATCATTTATAACTCTTTATAAAGATCTTGAACCTTACAAATATTCATTCCATGAAACACTAGTAAAGACATCGTTTTGGAGTTCTCTATACTAAAACACTTTATAACTTTACTAATAAATGTGTTCTAACTCATTCTAAGAGACCTATTGGATCTATCTCTATTGATCTTCATACCTAGTATGTAGGTTTCTTCACCAATGTATTTCATTGGAAAATATTTACCTAGACACACCTTCAAAAATTAAATTGTTGGGACATGATTTCTGGTAAGAAGTATATCATTTACATATAGTACCAGAAATAATACTATACTCCCACTAACCTACTTATATACATACAAACCATCTGTATTTTTGATGAAACCAAACACATTGATTACATCATCAAACTAGATATTCCAACCCAATTTTTTTTCTTCAGTCCATATATGGACCTTTACAACTTGAAAAATATAGAAGACTCATTTGGAACTTCAAAACCTATAGGCTATATCATATACATGTACTCAACTAAATTAACATTAAGGAATTTAGTTTTGATATCCATTTAATATATCTTATAAAAATAATGGGCTACCATGTCTAGAAAAATCTGATTAGACTTTATCATCAAAACAAGTGAAAAGGTCTCTTCATATTTAATACCATGAACTTGTATGATAATCAGCTAAATTAACATTAAGGAATTTAGTTTTGATATCCATTTGATATATCTTATAAAAATAATGGGCTACCATGTCTAGAAAAATCTGATTGGACTTTATCATCAAAACAAGTGAAAAGGTCTCTTCATATTCAATACCATGAACTTGTTAACAACCCATTTAAACTAGGATTGATTTATAGTTAGAAAATATAATATATATGATAGTTATCTTATGGAAAACCCACTTCATCCTTTGGGTCTTACCCCTTCAGGTTCATCCACCACGTTCAAAACTTGGTTAGTGTACATGAAATACATATCAGATTCTAATTCTTTTAACCATTTCTCAGAATTATAACTCTTAATAGCTGCTTAGTAGTAAGTAGGTCCATATCCTATAAATGTTACATCAATTTCATTGTCCATGAGAAATATAAATATCTTGGGTTTCAGATAAATCCTACCAGACCTTCAAGGTTCTTGGGTAACTTGATCCAGTTCTTCTTCCACAACTCTGTTAAACCAAATAAACCTCCATCTCAAGAACACTTCCTCTTTGTTGACCATGAACTTCTACAAGTTCAACTTTCCTCCCACTAACAATTCAATCCATGTGCTATATTTCTATGAAAATACAATATCAAGTGAAAAACACTTTGTGTTAGTTAGGGTGGTTGAAATAATATCCCCAAGTTTCCTTGGAATAACCAATAAATTTGAATTTTTCTAGACTTGGGACCTAGCTTATCATAATACAATATTTCTATGAGTTCTTCGAAGCTCCAAATATTAATAAAATATATAATAGGACATTTCCCTATTAATATCTCATATGGTGTATTTATGGATACTTTAGATGGAACAAAATTTAGTAAAAATGTTGTAGTTTCCAGAGAATAACCCCAGAATGAGATAGAAAGGTTGTATAGACTCATCATTGATTGAAATATATCTAACAAGATATGATTCCCCCTTTTAGACACACTATTACATTGTGGGTTTCTAGGAGGATTGAGTTTTGAAACAATTCCACAATCACTTAGATGATCTATGAATTTCAAACTCAAGTATTCACTACCTAGATCTGATCAAAGAATCTTAATACTCTTTCCCAGTTGATTTTGTAGTTCATTCTGAAATTTTTTGAACTTTTCAAAAGTTTCATACTTGTGCTTAATTAAAAACACATAAACTACCAATTAAATTCATAACTAAAAAATTCTTTGGTCATTTTTATACTATTCCTTTAACCTTTTCTCCCAAAAGGTGATTTGGTCACTTTTCCCAATAAACAAGATTCACATGTATCAAATGATTCATAATCAAATGAGTCCAAAAATCCATCTCTATAGATTATTTGAATTCATTTATCATTTATATGGTCAAGGTGATAATGCCAAAGGTAGGTGGTATTATAATTAACCTTGAAATTCTTATTTTAAATGTTATAAATACGATTATCCATGTCTAGAATATATAAAACATTCATTATATTCTAAATTCCATAGAACATTTTATCCTTATTTATAGAATAACTATTATTATAAATAATGAATAAAACCCCATCTTGTACAAACAAGATATAGAAATAAAATTCTTGTTTGTGGTGGGAATATAATAACAATTTTTCAATTATACAATTAATCCATTGGGTAGACATAGATCACAATAATTAAATTCTAATGTAGTAAATTTTTCTCCATTACTGACATAATGATCCATTTCTCCCTTTATTAATTCCATATTATATCTAAGTCTATGTTTTTCATCACAAATGTGTGATTAACACTAGATATCGAATCCCCATGAGTCAAAGTCAGTGGGATTAATCTCCATAACATTCACATTCTAGTGCTCAGAATGTTTCTATTTGAGAAGACTTCTCAATCCTAGATTCCAATATTTAACTATTTTATAGGACGCACCTATTAGAGATCTCAAAATTATTGTGATTAAGTATGAAGTTATCAACAACATAGATATATTAGTAGATGAGTATCATGTATAATATCTTTTCATTAAGGAATTTAAATGAAATTTCTCCCACTAAAAATAATGACCCTAGATATCATATCATGTTAGTGATACAAGATCTATATTTCAATAATCAATGACCCCAATTTAGTGCAAACCCATTACTTTAGTTATTTAGGTAGGTATTTATCCCAATCACAATAGTTTAAATTCTTGGATAGTTTATTGGATAACTATTTATCCAAATACATCATATGGATTCACTCAACTCTATTCCTTTAGTATCCCAAACCTTGGGGTTTCCTAACTAAGTGTAACCTAAAGAAAACTTAAAAAAAATGCTAACACAAGACAATCCACGGATACCCCACTTTGGTGTGAAACTACCCATTAGATAATCCCAAGTCACTCATTACTTTCTTTCCTTACACAAGATAATCTAGGGGAACCCCGCATTTGTGTGAAACTACCTGATTGGATGATCAAGGTCTTGATAAGTATTTCTCTTGAAGGAATGTCAAACTTAATATTTGGGGGGTTTTAAAGCTGTAAAAATTTAATACACATAATATTCATATTAAATTCATATCTATTACATCATATGTAATTTTTATCTTCTTCTGTTTTATTCCTTTTTATGTATGCATGATTCTAATGATTTAGTTTTGGAATCCATATTACAATTACAAAATTAATGCATTCAAACCACATTAATGTGTTACTCTTTACACAACCCATAATTTGTATCAATTAACCAAAAATATAAGTCAAACATATTCATACATATCCAAATACATCATATTCATAAGGTACATAAACACTTCATGTAAAGGCATAAAGTTATATGAGAATAACAATCTCCACATGAGTAAGCCCATAATGACCCCATTCACCTTTCTAGAAAAGGCATAGCCTCCTGGTCAGTAGGTGGTTGTAACATCCTAATATTTTATGATATAGTTCTATATAAATAAATTTTATTTCTATGGTTTCTTTCTTTACATGAAACACTGAATTTAAATGAACCACAATTGAAATATTATTATTTAATGCGAGAGTAATCGCATAGTCGTTGGATCAGTAGGTATGAACATGACTAACTAAATTATAAAAAATTGTATGGTTTATACATGTATAAAATGAATTAATTGTTCATCAATTGATTAGAAATGAAAATAAAAATAATTTGAATGCAAAAGAGATGATTTTTCTATTTTTTATGCGCACAATATGTTTTTATCATAATAAATTTAATTAATCACTATTGATGAATGTTTTTAATGAAATATATATATTATATATTTAATTTAATGTTTTAACTTTCATTAAATGTTTCTACTAGAAAAGGTATAAGAATAAATCCATTTTTATGCTTAAAATACATTTTTCTAAAAAATGTTTTTCATTGCGTTTTATGAATTTAATATTAAAATTGATTTTTTCCACTTCTAGAGATAAAATATTAAAAAATGGATACCATATTGTAAGAACCTGGATCTTCTTTTCAGGTATGTTTTTCTTTTTTCTGGTGTTTTTGAGAAAAAGAAGAGTTTCTGGAAATTTCTTAAGTACACGCCATGTACTTTATGAGTACACGCCGTGTACTCGGTTACCGCGGGTGGCCGGGTGACGGCCGTGTAACGGTCGTACACAAGACCAAGTGTGGTGACCTGGAGGCCACCTAAAGTGGGGCCCAGTGAGGGCAAGTACACACCGTGTACTTCAAAAGTACATGCCATGTACTTCAAAAGTACACACCGTGTACTTTTTTTTCATTAAATGGAACGGGGTCGCATCTGACGGACATAACACACCACTTCTCAACCTAGTTCGTCTAAGAGCATCCGTACAGATGCGATATTTCCCCAAGCCCCTGACCAAGCATTCGTTCTCTGAATCGACCATCGTCGATTGCGTTGGGATCGCCACAGTAAGCTCTTCCTTATTCTAGATCTTCGTTTCCTGATTCTTCCTCTTTCCCAAGTTATCCTTTGTTGAATGTTTTAGACATTTTTGTAGATCTATGGTGTTATTGGGAGATTAAAGTCTTGAGGTTCATGTATAACGATCCTACAACACTGAGGTAGGTGGTTTGTGCCTTTATGTAGCTAGTATTTGAGTTATATGTGAAAAATTGCCCAATACCCTTGAACGGGGTATTGCGTGTTTACGTTTTTAGCCCTGTTAATTTTCTGCTATGCTTGTATGCTGAAATAGAGGTTAATTGAATGTGAATAGGGTTAATTACTATTCTTTGGAAGTGTTTTCCCATGCATGTTTTGTTTATGACCATTTGGTCCTGCTTAGCCTGTTAGGCTGCCTTGTTTTTCCCCATGCCTAGTATTGTAGGATAGAGTGATTGTTTATCTGACATGCTGTTATGTTGTAGACTATTTAGCCAAGTAGTTCTTGAGGTTTACTTTGTCCTTTATGAATTTATGTGCATGTTTTACTTACATAGGGCTGTGGGAACCTGGTGTAGTAGACCATAGGGGGAATGGTCGTGGAGGGCTTCCCCAGAGGGTCTGTTTTTACTGTTACGATGCGAGACCATAAGAGGAATTGACGTAAGTGCTTCCTTAAAGTGTCTGTAGTTCCTCAACGTGGGCCAAAGGGGGAATGAGATGTAAGTGCTTCCCTAGAGCGCCTTTTAGTTACCAATATGAGACTATAGGGGGGAATTAATGGCGAGTACTTCCTCAGAGAGTCTATGCTTAAGTTGAACTAGAGGGGTTAGACTGTGAGTAATTCTCAGAGGGGTGCTTGTGTTGTTTTGGTTAAACCAAAGGGGTTAGGCTGAGAGTAATTTCCAGAGGGTTACCTACTTTTATTAGCTGCTTACTTGATATATGAATTTTAATGAGTTTGAACTGTAGGAATGTTTTCTGCTGAGTACTTTCTTGTTTACTACTTCTTTTTCTTATTGCCTGCCATATATTTTCACTGACTATTAGGCACATATCTTTGGGTGGTTTCCTACTGGGATTTATTCTCACACCCTATTTGGTCCATGATTTTGGGCCCAAACAAATTATATTGCTGCAGGTATAGATAAGGGCAAGCACCCTTCTACTTCAGGTACCTGATTGCTGAGGAGCTGGAGAGCATGAGACCAAGATGAGGCTTGCAATGATGAGGAGTTTATCTGTTTTATTTTGTAATTTGGTTTAGTACTGTATTCTAGCATTGTGTTTTGTTTGGATGCTTTCCTAGACATATATATCATGCATCATATATATATATATTTGCTCCTGTTGTTTCTTACTTTCAGTCTTCTGCTGTTTACTGTTGTATGGTATGTTTACTATTTCCGCTTGTATATCTGTCTTACTTCCGTTGTGTTACTCTTCCAATGGGGGAATAGTTTCTCCACTATCACACCCAAGGCCCTCACTTCTAGTCGGCAGCCTTTGGCGTTTGAGGAAATGCGCTTGAGGCCATGTTCCCAACCACGTACAGGGCGCCTCTGGGTGGCTTCCGGAACCAGGACGTTACAAATTGGTATCAGAGGATTCTTTTATTCTTGACTTACTGTTTGGAGACTATATCCAGGGATAGGAATAAATAGGTACTTGGTAATAAGTTGTTCCTGGGAGTAGCTAACCTGTGTATAGGGGAAAGCCAATCTACCTCATTATTGCAATTTTTATGGTTTTTCAATTTTATGGTTGATTTGATTTCACCATTAGGTGATTCACATGATTTGTGCTATTATCATTAACGTTATTGAAGTTTTATTTCTATTTCAACCCAATGAGATGAGGGTATTCCATATCATGCATCATATAGGAACTTTCTGGAAATCACATGTCATGCATTCTTACCATGCCATTTAGGATGCATTAGCGATTTCATGTTGTTGTGATAGACGTTTTTCTAGATATGTATGCTATTGTGATAGATACCTTGATAGAATACCTATTTTTTGATAGGGGTAATGCTTTGTGTGAGGTTTTTTTGAATGAATGCCAAACTCTGGTTCTTGAGGTGTTATGGGCCCTCATGAATCTGAATTTGGTGGATCATTGACTTGTTTTCCTTGTATATGACATGTATAAGATTCCAAGCTTTGATTCACGGGGAGTATGGGCCCTCATAGATCAGAATTTGGCACTTTCAATGTTTATTTCAGTGTTTTTCTGGGTTCCAGAGTAGTTTCTAAGGCTTACTATTCGGAAAAACTCAGAATTCATAGCGTGTAATGATGAATACACGCCATGTGTTCTTCTGTTCAGGAAGAAATTGTTTTTCTTAAGTACATGATGTGTACTGTATGTACACGCCATGTAGTCTCTAACAGTGTCACAGACTGTATGGGAGGGAACGTGGGGTTTGGAATATTTGGTAGGACACTCCGTGTACTGGATGTACATGTCGTGTTGTAGAACCGTGTAACCAGCCGTGTCACTAACAACATGGGTCGGTTGAGTCTTTTCTAATACATGCCGTGTCCATCTGGAATATTCCATGTAGTGTAACCTGAGTACCTGGCCGTGTAACGAACAACACGGGTCGACAAAATCTTCCCAGTAC
This sequence comes from Viscum album, assembly GCA_963277665.1. NCBI lineage: Eukaryota > Viridiplantae > Streptophyta > Magnoliopsida > Santalales > Viscaceae > Viscum > Viscum album. The sequence continues at coordinate 799,744,059 of OY728139.1, forward strand.
ACGCTGTGTCCATCTGGAACACATTGTGTAGTGTGAGCCGTGTATCTGGCCGTGTCACTAACAACACAGGTCAGTGAAGCTCGTCTGGTACATGCTGTCTCTAGAACGAACACGTTGTGCAGTCTTGTTCTAGGAGAACCGTGTGTCTTATTCGTGTGAGAGAACTCGAGCAGGGGAAGAGAGGACAAGTACACGCAGTGTGTTTGGAAAACACACCATGTGTTTGGGGTGTTACAAGACCAATTGTGGCAGGAGTACATGCCCATGTTAAAGGCTTAAGGGAACACACTGTGTAGGAATTATACATTCCGTGTATCCATGTTTTGAAAAAAAATTGAATGCTTTCTTTCTCTTGTTACCTTCTTATACTTCTAAGTTTCAGTCCCTGTTAATCTTGATCTAAGGGGTGCGCTTGACCTTGCAGAGTTATGCCACCAAGAAATTCTCCGGTTATACTCCAGTTGTAAGGAAGTGATCAGACACCAGACATGAATGATCAGGGACTACCAGCAGATCCTTCAATAGTACCAATCTTGGCACCAACCGTCATTCCGAACATAGGTGCTGATGCACAGTTTCAAGAGGGCTTCATGAGGTTCATGCAGACATTCTAAGGAGTACCGCATCCTTCCCCTTCTATGGTAGAGTTGATGTGGGTTTTCCAGCAGCATCATCCTCCCACCTTCACAGGGGAAGGAGGATCTCAAGCTGCAGAGTCATGGTTAGAAGCCATGCTTTCTATCTTTGATCATCTGGAGATGCCTCCGAATATAAGGGTGAAGCTCGCTACATACATGCTTCGGGATTCCACCAAGAGATGGTGGGATGTGATCTCACAGGCGGGACACCAACAGGTTATGGCTTAGGATGAGTTCCAGCATGCCTTATATGACTACTTTTATCTGGAGACTTTGAGGGCCTATCGAGCCTGAGAGTTCATGAGTCTAGAGTAAGGTAATCTTTCTATTATGGACCATTCTTCTCACTTCACAGAGCTACAACAATTCACGCCTATTCTAGGAGGTGATGAGTCATTCCTGGCAAGGAAGTTTGAGGATGGTCTCAGGCACAACATCCAATCGCAGGTGAACATCTTCAGGTTGAATTCCATCACTTCTAAAGTCAACCAGGCGCTGATCACTGAGCGCAATCTAAGGGATTCTGGAGTTTTGAGCCAGGGCGACTCGACATCCGGAGTTAGTATCCCTCCCACTGACAGTAGGAAGTGCCGTAGGGGGTCTTCACGCAGTGATCCATGGAGGCGAGAGACTTCTTATGGTATCCAGATGGTGTGCTACCAGTGTGGGAAGAGCAGGCATACGAGGCCACATTGCCCAAGAGACTCAGTTGAGTGCCGATATTGCAACAAGATGGGTCACCATCAGTGCTTATGTCAGATCTTTTCACCAACAACTGGTGACAAGAATTATTCTATGACTCCTCATTCAGAAGCAGTGCCAAAATTTTCTTACCAGTCTGGGAACTGGAGTTATTCCGACCGTTCATGCAAAGGTTGAGGTCGTGGACATGGTATTTAGTCACCAGGATTTTAGCGACATTAGGGTGGATCAGCTCAGAGTGGTCAGGCAGGGTCATAGGGCTGTAGTGTAGGTCAGACTTTTGCAGTGGAGCAGACCCAACAGGATCAGGATCTCAGACCCTCTACAGTTTGAGGTACGATTATAGTAGGCTCAATTTTAGATTCTTCTCTTTTCAATACAGGGGCTTCCCATAGCTTTATATCTGTTTCTTTTGTGGAGAGCCTTGGGATTTGTATCTTTTCTTCTGTGGATATCTTGATGCTAGGCATTACATTGGGGACTAGAACAATTAGTGTATGTCAGTGCAAGGAGTTACCTCTTGAGATTGGTGGGTGTCACTTCTTATGAGACCTTTATGTCTTAGAGATGATAGACTATGATGTCATTCTTGGAATGGACTGGTTAGTTCTCTTCCAGGCTGTTGTCAATTGCTATCACCGTAGGGTGAGTTTCACATCACCAGAGGGAAGATCATTTCTTGATAAGGGAGAATGGGATGTCTAGGAGAGCAGAGGAGGACCCGAGCATCATGGGTTGGGAGGAGTTACCGCCCAGATAGCTAGTCTATATCTGGATGACCAGGGGACGTCACAGATGGACTTTCCTCCAGTGGTAGATCATTTCAGGGATGACTTTCTAGAGGAATTTTCAGATTTTCCTCCAAAGAATGAGGTGGACTTTTCTATTGAGCTTGTTCCAGGAGTGGCACTGGTGACCATTCCTCCTTATAGGATAGCTACACTAGAGTTGCAGGAGATCAAGAAGCAGTTGGAGGAGTTGTAGGAAAAGGGTTTCATTCGACCCAGCACTTCTCCTTAGGGTTCGCCTGTCCTGTTTGCAAAGAAGGCGGATGATACCCTCTGACTTTGTGTGGATTATCAGAAGTTGAACCAGTTGACGGTCAAGAACTGATATTCCTTGCCAAGGATTGATGATATCTTTGATCAGTTTTGAGGAGACCAGGTTTTCTCGAAGATTGAATTGAGATCCGATTACCATCAGTTGCATGTTAGACCATCAGATATACCTCATACAACCTTTTGGAGAAGGTATGGTCTATACGAGTATGTGGTTATGCCGTTCGGTCTCATGAACGTGCCTGCAGTCTTTATGGAACTGATGAACTGAGTGTTCCATCCATACTTGGATTCTTTCGTGGTAGTCTTCATGGAAGATATCTTGGTGTACTCTCACACTCTACATGACCATGCCACACATCTTGAGATCGTTTTGAGTACACTGAGAGAGCATCAGTTATATGCTAAGCTCTCAAAATTCCACTTTTGGATGGACTAAATTCACTTCTTGGGTCACGTTATCTCAGAGACAGGAGTATCAGTAGACCTAGAGAAAGTGAGAGCAGTAGTTTCCTAGGAGAATCTGAAGAAGGTCTTTGAGGTACAGAGTTTTCTAGGGCTGGATGGATACTACAAACGTTTCATATAGGACTTTTCACGCTTAGCAGCACCACTGACGAGCCTGACTAAGATGGGTGAAAAGTTCTTATGGTCAGATTCTTGTGAGTCAGCCTTTTAGGAGCTGAAAGGGAGGTTGACTTTAGCACCAATACTAGTATTTCCAGAGCTGGTCAAGAGCTATACTATTTACTGTGATGCTTCAGGTATCGGGATAGGAGCTGTGCTTATGCAGGGAGAATGAGTCATTGCGTATGGGTCTCAGTAGTTGAGGCCACATGAGAGGAACTACCTGAAGCACGATCTCAAGTTGGCTTCTGTTGTTCATGCTTTACGCTGTTGGAGAAATTATCTTTTGGGATATCATTTTGTGGTTTTCACCGACCACAAAAGTATCAAGTATATCATCACTCAGTGCGATCTGAATTTGAGACAGCGAAGGTGGGTTGAGTATCTTCAGTCCTTCGATTTTGAACTTGCCTATAAGCCTGGGAAGGACAACGTAGTGGCTGATGTGATGAGCATGAGAACTCAGATACATGAAGTTCAGGAGGCCAGCAATGAGTGGCAGCTTATGGCTATGTTCTTGGAGATGCATTTGGAGGTTCACAACAAACAGGGGTAGACTTTTATTTCTTATGTATATGTTACCTCTACTCTTCTTGACTGAGTGTGAATAAGGAAGTTATCAGATTCTGAAGGCCTAGTCCTACGGGAAAGTGTGTTAGGAGAAGAACCTATTCCTGGATGGACCATAGGTGAGGATGAGATCTTGCGTTTTTATGGGCGCGTATGGGTGTCAGCAGACATACGCGAGGAGATGATGCGGGACTTTCATTCCTCAGTTTGGGTAGTTCATCCTGGAATCACCAATATGTATCGTGATCTAAACCATCAGTATTGGTGGCCAGGTATGAAGAGAGATGTTTCTGGTTTTGTCACGAGGTGTTCCACCTTTCAGTTGGTGAAGGTGGAGCTTCAACGACCAATAGAGATTTTGCAGTAGTTACCCATTCCTGAGTGGAAGTGGAACAATGTCACAATGGACTTCATGACAGGTTTACTGAGGTCGCCTTAAGGGAATGATGCAGTTTGGGTTGTCATTGACAGACTCACGAAGGTTTCTCACTTCTTGCTGATCAAGGAGACCTTCAATGTTGATGAGTTGGGAAGGTTGTACATCTGAGAGATTATACACCTACATGGGGTTCCACACTCCATTGTTTCAGACAGGGATGCACGTTTTACTTCTCAGGTCTGGAAGGGGATTCAGAAGGCTTTGGGTACACATGTGCTTTTGAGTACAACTTACCATCCCTAGACAGATGGCCAGTCTGAGCATATGATTCAGGTACATGAGGACATGCTTCGAGCATGCATCCTGGATTTTGGAGGTTCTTGGGAGAATCACATACCTCTTCTGGAGTTTTCCTACAATAATAGTTTTCAATCAACTATTCATATGGAACCTTATGAGGCCTTGTACGGTAGGCCATGCCGATCACCCTTATGTTGGATGGAGGCAGGAGAGACAGCTATGCTGGGACCTTTTCTTGTCCAGGAGACCACAGAGTATATAGATTTGATTCCGAAGAGGATGACTCCTGCACAGTCACGACAGAAGACTTATGCTGATCGATGGAGATGACCTCTGGAGTTCAAGGTCGGGGATCAAGTTTTTTTGCATGTCACACTGAGGTTGGGATACAGGAGGATTAGGAGATAGGGTAAGCTTTCACTGAGATACATCAGTCCGTTTGAGATGTTGGAGAGAGTTGGTCCGGTTGCCTATCGGTTGCAGTTACCTCAGAGGTACTAGGCTATGCATGACGTCTTCCATGTTTCTCAGCTTCGACGTTACTTCTCAGACCCGTCTCATGCCCTTCAACCTGAGGAAGTTGAGATAGAGGTGGATGTATCTTTTGAGGATAACCCTATCTGGATTTTTGATTGAAGTACGAAGGTTCTCCATGGATGGTCTGTTCCTCTGGTATGAGTGCTATGGAAACATGGGTGAGTATAGAAGGAGACTCGGGAGAGGGAGGCTAATGTATAATCGCAGTGGCCAAATCTGTTTGGGAATTCTTCTTCTACGCCACCTTGCTAGGGAAATTCGGGGACGAATTTCTTTAAGGGGGGAAGTTTTTAAGAACTAGGATCTTCTTTTCAGGTATGTTTTTCTTTTTCTGGTGTTTTTGATAAAAATAGGAGTTTCTGGAAATTTATTAAGTACATGCCATGTACTTTATGAGTACACGTTGTGTACTCGGTTACCATGGGTGGCAGGGTCGTGGTTGTGTAACGGCTGTACACATGGCCATGTGTGGTGACCTGGAGGCCACCTAAAGCAGTGCTCAGTGAGGGAAAGTACACACCGTGTACTGTTTTTTCATTAAATGGACCGAGGTCACGTCTGATGGACATAACACACCTCTTCTCGACCTAGTTCGTCCGAGAGAGTCCGTACGACCATAATCTTTCCCCGAGCCCCTGATCAAGCATCCGTTCTCCAAATCGACCGCTGCCTATTGTGTTGGTATTGCCACGATAATCTCTTCCTTCTTCTAGAGCTTAGTTTCCTAATTATTCCTCTTTCCCAAGTTATCCTCTGTTGAACGTTTTGTACGTTTTTGTATATCTACGGTGTTATTGGGCGATTCAAGGCTTGAGGTTCACGTATAACGATCCTACAACACTGAGGTAGGTGGTTTGTGCCTTTCCATAGCTAGTCTTTGAGTTATATGTGAAGAATTTTCCAATACCCTTGAACGAGGTATTACGTGTTTATGGTTTTAGCCCAGTTAATTTCCTGCTATGCTTGTATGCTAGAATAGAGGTTAATTGAATGTGAATAGGGTTAATTGCTATGATTTGGAAGTGTTTTCCCATGCATGTTTTGTTTATGACCATTTGGTTCTGCTTAGCCTATTAGGCTGCCTTGTTTTCCCCCATGCCTAGTATTGTAGGATGGAGTGATTGTTTATTTGACATGCTGTTATGCTGTAGACTATTTAGAAAAGTAGTTCTTGAGGTTTACTTTGGCCAATATGCATTGCTGTGCACGTTTTAATTACAAATGGATGTGGGAACCTGGTGTAGTAGATCATAAGGGGAATGGACGTGGAGGGCTTCCCCAGAGGGTCTGTTTTTACTATTCCAATGTGAGACCATAGGGGGGAATTGACGTAATTACTTCCACAGAGTGTCTGTAGTTCCTTAACACTAGCCACAGGGGGAATGAGATGTAAGTGATTCCCTAGAGCGCCTTTTAGTTACCGATATGATACTATAAGGGTAATTGACTACGAGTGCTTCCTCAGATAGTCTATGCTTAAGCTGAACCAGAGGGGTTAGACTGTGAGTACTTCCCAGAGGGTTTCTTGTGTTGTTTTGGTTGAACCAGAGGGGTTAGGCTAAGAGTACTTCCCAGAGGGTTACCTGCTTTGATTAGCTGCTTACTTTATATATGAATTTGAATGCATTTGAACTGTAGGAATGTTTGTTGCTGAGTACTTCCTTGTTTACTATTTCTTTTGCTTATTGCCTGCCATATATTTTCACTAACTGTTAGGAACATATCTTTAGGTGGTTTCCTATTGGGATTTAGTCTCACACCCTATTTAGGCCATGCTTTTGGGCCCAAACAGATTATATTACTGTAGTTATAGATAAGGGCAAGTGCCCTTATACTTCAGGTACTTGATTGCTAAGGAGTTGGAGAGCATGAGACCAAGCTGAGGCTTGCGATGCTGAGAAGTTTATCTATTTTCTTTTGTACTTTGGTTTAGTACTGTATTCCATCATTGTGTTTTGTTTGGATGCTTTCCTAGACATATATATCATGCATCATATATATATATGTGCTCCTATTGTTTCTTACTTTCAGTCTTCCGCTTTTTACTGTTGTATGGTATGTTTACTATTTCTGCTTGTATATCTATCTTACTTCCACTATGTTACTCTTACAATAATGGCATAGTTTCCCCACTATAACACCCCAAGGCCCTAGGTGCTAGTCGGTAGCCTCTAGAGTTCAGAGAAATGCACTTGAGGCCATGTGACCAACCGTGTACGGGGTGCCTCTGGGTGGCTTTCGGAACCGGGACATTATACATATTTTGAATCCTAACTTCAAATTTTGTAAATATATCCCTTTTTTTAGTCATTATGAATAGTAACCTTGGTAAATAGTTGTCACCTTAGTAAGGGTAAAATGGGTAAAATAGAGTTTAAGCCATGTGATAAGGTCTTAAATGTAACACCCCGACCCCTCTAGGCTGGAGCCAGTGCATTACTTGTGATATTGGCATGGTTAGAAGGAATGAAAATCCTGAAGGAACGACCAGTTTAATAGTCTTGAAGAAACTAGATACATATATGTAACTCAAATTACATTGGAAAAGGTTACAAAATACAATACATAATAAAAACTAAAAACCGCATCCATAGGAACTCAATAAAAGGCCTTATCTTCATCACCTGTTAAAGATAGACAATGAAAGGGGCAAGCTCAAATGACCAGTAAGGGTTACAAATAGCGGAATCATGAGTACAATAATAAGTGAATCACAATTGATCTGAAATAATCAATATGACATAGTGAATAAATGAATAACTAACACCATTAATAAACTGAGAATGAAACTGCATCCATAGATTTTGTCATAGTGAAAACCTCATGGATAATAATAATAACTGATAATGAATAAAGAGAATGCTTATTAATTGGATGTCATGTATCTGTCACATGAAACCATAATACCATAAAAACGGTTTACTGCTGTGGGTAGAAACCTGTCTGATTTTTTGGAAACAAACTCGAAGGGTCTGTCACCAAACTATTTTGTCTCATGAGACCTACCAATGCATCGAGGGGCTGTAGTGGGCCCCGCCCACCTCTACATTCAAATCATTCTTTATACAATGATTCAATACAAGAGAAATATGCCTTTTCAATATCCATATAGAGGATAGAATACAGATTCATCAATAACATCCCAAATATACACCGTATGTGAAATGATATACGGTTTAGAAAATAAACATATCCATGACATGAGATTATGGATATTTAATAGAAATATAATTTCAAATGGAAAGTGATATCAAATGGGAAGTAGGTACACCACATAATTATTATTAGGTGCACAATACAAATTTAGTCACAACAAAGGGAATATTCTTGAACAAAAGTGAGAGAGAGGATCCCTTACCTTATGCTTGAAGGTGTTCTTGTCTTGTTTTTAAAGACCTGAATAAACAAATTAGGATTATTAATTCATAAGTCAAGAAACACTTTTATATTTAATTGATATGGTATAACCTTATTTAGTTCATTAATGTCCTTTTTGATGGATTTAAGAGATTCAATTTTATTATTTTGGAAGCATTTTTTTACTTGGTTTCATGCATTGTTTACTTGTATTCATGAATGGAAGTTGGTTTGAAATATGGTTAAACATCCATAATTGTTAATATAAATTATTAGTGAAATTAAAGAGACATAAATTATCTTATAATGATTCTAGTTATATACCATGATGATGACTCATTCGATGAGTTAAAGATAAACGCTTGAATTTGGCTTGGCAGTTTTGTGCTAAATAAACTTGTTTTGTATTTTTATTCCATATTATGAACGTTTAAAGATTCCAGAACATTAATAAAGATAAAATAAATATATTATGACATGTTTCAACCATATATTTGGTTTCATGACCAGAATTCAAAGAAATAATGGAAATTGAAATTACAACGTCCATGATGTCGGTAATTCGACACATCACATACAATGTTTTTTATTCCTTAAATAAGTGGGAGAGGAGAAGAATAATGATGAATAATTTTAAATAAACATTATAAAATATATAATATACAAGATTCTGTAGCATACATGCCTCTTGGTTAAGATGAGGTGAGGAAAGAAGAAGAAAATAAAGGAATCTTAAAATGAATGAAAACTTGATAAATTTCTCACGAAAATTCAGCAGCCTAACGACGTCTCTTAAAATTTCATAAAAATAGTTTTATGAGAGGAATGGAATATATCATTATTCATAAATAATATGGACAGTAAGGGGAAATATTTAATGAAATATCCCAACACAAGTCCAAGGGAATGGAAGAGAATAACATAAAATGAAAGAAAAGAAAGAAAATAAAAGAGGTTGTTTACCTTTTGATCTCTTCTCCTTGAGATCCTTCTTAAGGGCTTTGGTTTTGGTATTTTGGTGAGACCAGCAGCTCTAGGACGTGGGGAAGAGACTTGGGATGATTATTGGGCATAACTTTGAGGATATTCAAGGCTTATAGGAGTGAAGAGAAGAGGTGGTGGTGGGGGGTTTTTTATAGTGGTGGTGAGGGGTAAATTTTGAATATTTAATTTCATTATTTTATTATTTCCATCAATACAACCAATAGTATTGTTTCATGTGACCCCTAATAGTAATAATGTCATGTGAGTTCGGACCAAGTGGCCTTTCATCACTTATGATTTCATAAATAGTGTATTTTACTGATAAATTGAATATATGGTATTTTACCATATTTCACTATTCATCAAAAATTCAAGAATTTCAGAAAAATCCCAAAAATTCACCCCTACCATTTTTCAACGTGTAGAATTAAAAAGTGAAATCCATTTTTCAAAAATAATTTTCTAAATATTATTAATTTAATTTTTAAATAAGGTCATAGTTAATTCAAAAAATAACAATCTTGAAGTGCAGTTAGTTTTATGTGATATTAAAAAATTAATTAAGATCTCATTATCTTGTTGCCTTAAGAAAATGAAATAATAATATTATTTACTATTCATAAGGGTCATATTACTATTCATATTACTATTCATAAGGGTATGTTACTATTCACCAAAACCAAGTTTGTTTTATCAGACTCCAAATGACTTACTGATCACAACTCTAGATGACCGTTTTTCGAAATTCAAAACATAGAAGTAGAAAATTTATATTTAATGGTTAGGTTTTAACTATCTCCTAAACATCCTAGTGTTGTTTCAAAGGAACACAGTGATGAATAGAATGTATTTAAGAGAAAAATACCATAAAATGTTTGGGGTGCTACATTAAAATAAACCCAAAACTTGCCTTTATCCTATTTTATGGGTGTAGTTCGGTAATTTTAATACAAATATATAATATATGGTCACTTGGTTCAATTTTTATTTGATCATGACCATTATATTAATTTAAGGAAAGAATAAATACAAAATGTCACTCTCTTAAATTTAATATCTCTAAAATTATTATATAAGGATAAAAGAGGATAAGTTTAGTTATAAATGTTTATTTGAAATATAAATTAATTAATTTTTTCATGAAAATTTATTTATAATTTTTATTGGTTAAATAATTACCTTAAATTCTTATGAAACATCGATATTGTATTTATTCAATTAATTGAAAAATCAAACAATTAATTTTAAAAATAGTAATAGTAATAAAATTTGGGTAAATTATTATGATATATGATTTTTTAGATAAAAATAACATATTATGGATTTTTGAAATGTTTATATTCGAATTCCATATTTTTCTTGATGTCTTTAAAGTCAAATTAAATGAATAGTATCAAAAATAACATTAATGACATTTTATGAAAAGTAATATTTTATTAAATTATTTAAAAATCATAAAAATCTTAAAAGAGGACAAGTAGGATGATAATAGGTCCAAAATTTAATACCTTGGTCATTTATTAGCCAATTTTTACCTTATAAATAAAATTACAACCCTTTAATATTAAAAAGTCATTACCATAGTTAAGATTAAAATTGGTTAACCAAGGGGTTAAACCAAAAGATAAGGTTTAAAATGACACAAAAAACTAAATAAATTTCATTAGATGATGATATTTCAACCTTAGAATATTTCTATTCAAATATATGTCCATTTGGAATCATTTTAATTGATAATGACTTAGTTATATTTTAATCTTTTTGTAATTCTAAGTGCGCCATTTCCCTTCCCTTTAAAAGGGCACTCCTTGCATCTTTTCTTCACACCACTTTGAGCCATATATATCAACCCAAACCTAAAAACATACCTACTCAACATACTTATACATTTTATATAGGTTTTTATCTTCCCAAAATACCAACCCCAGGGTTCTTAAGAGGAGATCTAAAGGCACTCTTTCAAAGAAGAGGTAATCGCCTTAATTGATTAATTCCTTTTTTACTTATTCTTTTACCTCATATAAATATATATTTTTTTATCATAAAATAATAAATTAAGTATAATAAATAAACTGAAATTTTATTATGATTATGAAACCACCTTTATCCACCATTTTCCCATCAAATGAAAAACGATTACATCACTCATTCGTACGTGTGAACTACCACCTCCACGAAGCGATGTGATTCATTTTTCATTTAAACTTTACATGGATGATAATAAGGATATATTTAATAAATATATATGATATATATGATATAATAATTATTCTGTTAAGGTGAATTATTACTTAACTTTTTTTCATTACATTCGTTGAAAAGTGAAAACAACGTTCATGCGTATGTACAACCCACCGTCTCCATGAACAGTGTAATTAAATTTTCTATCTCTACCTTTTATAGATTATTGTATATATATTGAATATATATGATATTTATATCATTATTAATATTCCATATATTATGGAACCATGATCAAGGTATATTGAATAAAACCACCGAAGCAAAATATATAAGAAAAATGAAGTAGTTATCACCCAGAATAGTGATTTTAATAAAGAATTTTTAATAAACTTGTGATAAAATTTTGTAAGTAAATAATATACGATATGATATATATAATTATGTTCCTATAATATATGTATAATAAATATATATTTATTATACAAGAGGTTCAAAAACATACAAAGGATGTCAGACCTGAGGTAAGGGTTCCTCGTCTCACTTTTGTTTCCGCGAGATATACGCTATATTCAACATTTGTTTTTTTTCATGTGGTGTATAAACTACCCCTTTGATATGATATATAATTATTAACTTTATATTAATTTTATTTAATTTTTTATTTTAATTCATTTATTTCATGGGGGTTATAATACAAAAGTTACTAAAGCGGTAAAGGTTTGTTTCATAATCTCATCATTATTTGGGATTATTTATGTTTAAGACTTCGCTAAGGAAATTATTTGATCTTTATATTTTAAACCCAAAATATTTTATTCTCCTATGGTTATTTCTATAAATTACATTTTTTCCTTTCATTTTCCTCTCTTTAACTACTCAAGATACCAAAATAATATTTTTAATGAAGATCGACTTTATTTTTATACTCGGTCAAGAATCATTTTCTTTCATATCTATATTTTCCTTAAAATGTTTTAAATAATATTTTTAATATTATACAATTATTAATTAATTAATTTTTTACCAATTTTTTGAATTTTTATTAAATGGTTTAACATGAATCTTCTTATCGTTTTCTGAATGAGGTATTTTTGACTTTTTACCAAAAATGTGAAAGGAATATTTGTTTTAACTTATACAAAATGAATGGAATTTACCATTGTCATTGATACCCAATTATTTTAAAATTACTTTAAAATATTCAAATATTCCTTTCAAAGAAAATATTTTCCTTAATATTTCCTAAATTTATTTATATTTTAAATAAGTGATTTCAAAGTGAAAAGGGTATTTTCCTCAAGAAAATTTCTAGTGATATTTTTAAAGTATTTTCATTTATGTAAACATTATTTGTTAAATATTATGATTTAATAAGGATATTGTCTAATGATACCACCAACCATATTTCTATAGATGGTTTATGATCAGTTTGACTGGGTAATGTATTGACATTTCATATGTTAGTTCTTTCAATATGGATAGTTATTGATTTTCAAGGCATGTTGATTAAGTTGTATTATTTATTCATATGATTAATTAGTTGGAATTATTAAGTGAAGTTTGTGGCCCAAAATTACATAGCCCCTCGATACATCAATAGGTCTCATGAGAAAAAACAAGTTGGGTATTTGGCTGAGGCCTTACCCATTTATATAGATATCTTGGAACAAGTCCTCAACAGTATGTTTAAGATGTTTGACATTATGCATTTGATCATTATGGAATAATTTATTGATGTACATGTGATTATTTTAATATTAATTATATCCATGGAAATTTTTTAGGTTCATGTGATTATTTTTATGGAATTATTTTATCTTCATTTAATCCTACCATATTATTCATGCCTTATTTATTCCATGTCAGCTTCTATTGAACACATACCCTTATTGAGCATATGATCTCACCCCTTTCTTATGTTTCCTTTCCACAAGATTTTAGGAAGTGTATTATGATTAATATACATGGATATACTATAGGTAATAATGGTCTTCTCAAAGAAAATACTATATTGAATTTTATGTTTTCAAATGTAATGTGAGATTCAAGTTTGCATATAATTTTCCAAGACTACTAAACTATTAAGTCATTTAGGATGAAGTCAATTGTATTTAGTGACAATATAATAAAGTAATCACCAACTCTAGGATACTAGGTTCGTGGCCTTCATAGTTGGTTTTAGAGTAAGTTTAGTAGAAACCTTGGGAACTAGATTTAGGAAAACATAGATCAGGGAACATAAGCCTATGACTGACTTCAAGGATAAGTATAAGTATAGGAAAACATCCTAAAGTTTTTTAAGGTATATATTACATGGTTTTATTATAAATAAATATATTTATAAACATAATAAGTGGATGCAGTCTTATCATATATGAATCTAAGGGTAATAACCCTAAAAAGAGTTGGTTGAGTATATCTTAGCCATAATTTTGGTTCATGGTGAGTGTTCCCTTACTATACACCTAGTGTGAAACTCTGGGAGATATTCTAGGGTTAATTCAAATTTTATTTACAAAATATTATGAAATATTTGAAAATATTTTTTATTTCAAAATATTATCAAAGAAACCAAGTTTATGATTGTGAGATTAGTTATGCATAAATTTTCAATTTATGTTAAATGTTTTATTAGTTTCAAAATTATAAATTATGATTCATAATTTTATGATCTAATATAGTGCATTACATTATTTAGAAATGGAACATGGAAAAAGGAATAGAAACTTTATAAATTAATTTAATATATGTTGGGATTTCCCTCCTAGGAAAGATGATGAAGATGGAGTTGGAGATAGATCTAGATCAGGAGTTGGAATTGAACAAATTATAACTATATTTGGGTAGCTAAATCAAGTTATGTGAAATAACATTACCTGTATAGACTAGACTATATATCCACAATGTGGTGTAACAAAGTTAGACCATTTCATGTGAGAACAACCTCCAACATTCAATGGAACCAAAAATCTATTTGTATCTGAGTAATGGATAAGTTCCTTAGAAAATATACTTCTCTCTTTGAGAAGTTATTAAATAGAGAAGGTTATTGTGGAATTTTATCATCTCATGTGGGATGTAGATTAATGGTTGATATTGATTCAAAACTCTAAGGATGAGGAGGAAATAAAGAGCATGTAGTGAAAGTATTTTAAGGTAATTTTCTTATAAAAATATTTTCCTCATGAACAATGAGCAGATACGGAGATACAATTCCTGAGTCTAAGACAAAAGGAAAAAGAAAATGTTTTTAATTATGAAGATAACTTTATAAGATTAACAAGGAATATTTCAGACTATGTACATAATCCAAAGAGAAAAATTGATCATTTCTTTGATGGGATTAAGCCAATACTTTGAATGAAACTAGTCTCTCAAAAATTACCATCATATGAGGATATAACATCATGTTCTAAAAATATGGATAAATAATTCTACAAGCCTTTTGGATTCAAAGGAAAGAAAGAGGATAAGAGGATGAAAGAGAAAAAATGGATAATAAAATCTTAACACTAATATAAAATATGGTGAAATGTGTGATATATATACTAATAATAAAATATTAACACTAGTATAAAATAAAATTTTAGAGACTGCTAAAAGCAATCAAAAAAGGCCTATAGTGGTCACCTAGAGTTCGCCAAATGATGGATACTTTAGGCCCATCGCTGTTGCCTATAGTTTCTATTGTTTGGCGGTTACTATAAATGGGGTCAGGATCATCTATATCGACCACCATTTGGTGGTCACTATAGATGGTATCAAGTTGGTCTATAGAGGCCACCATTTAGCGTCTGCTATAAACTCTTTCAACATTATCTATAGAGACTGCCAAATGGCGGTCGCTACAGCCCAACTCGGCATGACCTATAGTGATCACCAAATGGCGGCCGCTATAGGTTTATTTATTTTTTAAAAAAATGCACTACAACATTTAAAAAACCGCAATTTTAAAAACACAAAAAATATTTCCAAAAAAACTAAGGAAACATAAATATATTTTTATCATCATCTTCTAAGCTCCAAATCCATCTTCGAATAAAACTACATGAAAAAATTTAATAAAATAATTTGTTCATAAAAAATTATCCCACCTAATAATTGAAATTAAATACAATATTTTAATTAAATCTTAGTACAATAGATCAAAATTATTTGATTTTGAAAATATATTAATAATTTCTAATCATTTTTTAAAAATTTACAATAGATTATTTTATTTTTTTGAGTAGACCACACATCCAATTAATGTGTAGAATAATTGAACACATCAAAAATAATAATAAGTCAGTTATACTATGATTTCATGTCATTCTAAGGTTGTTTTATTTGTATCTAATGGTTAAATTCACATTTTAGTGTTTTATGAAACTGAAAGTTCATTTTCGGTCATCTCAGTAAAATGGCACCTCCAATGGAAATATCATATGATAGAACATTTTAAAATTTACTCTATAGTTGTTTTCATATGATTTCATGGCATTTTGAGGTTGTTCTGCGGGTTTTGACCCCCCGAATGCACCTTTTTAAAGAGAGTCAAATATTTAAAAAACCACATATTCAGTTGTTTCGCATCGACCTCACATCTGATTGATGCGTAGTCTGCTAATTCATTTTACAATTAACTCTATGATTGTTTTTATATGATTTCATGACATTTAGATGCTGTTCGGTTGGTTTTTACCCCCGAACACACCTTTTTAAAGGGCATCAAATCTTAAAACACCACATATTTAGTTGTTCTGTGAAGACCGCACATCCAATTGATGTGTCATTTGATCTTACATGTCATGAATAATAACAATATAGTTTTCATGTGTTTTCAAGTCATTTAGAGGATGTTTGCTATAGATCTAACCGTTAAACACAAGTTTTGGTGTTTTATGACACTAAAAGTGCATTTTCAGTCATCCCGGTCAAAAAACACCTATGATTGATGTTTTGTATACTCGACCATTTTAAAATTTACTCTATTATTATTCTCTTTTGATTTCATGACATTAAAATGTCGTTTGGTTAGTTTTGACCCCTAAACACACCATTATAAAGGGCATCAAACCTTTAAAAACTGCATATTTAGTAGTTTCGAGTAGACCACACATCTAATTGACATTCCCTCTGCTCATGCACATCATGAATAATAATAAGATGGTCTTAATATGATTTCAAGTCATTATGAGGTTTTTACCTATGGATTTGACCATTAAACACGCGTTTTGGTGTTTTATGTATCTAGAAGTGCATTTTCAGTCATCCTGGGAAAAAGGAACCTCAGATTGAAATTACGTCTACTTGAAAATTTCAAAATTCACTCTATTTTTGTTTTTGTTTGATTTCATGGAATTTGGATGTCATTCGTTTGGTTTTTACCCCCAGACGCACCTTTGTAAAGGGCGTAAAACCTTTAAAAACTGCATATTTAGTAGTTACAGGAAGATCGCACATTCGATTGACGTTTCGTCTTCTCTTTCACATAAAGAATAATAATAATATGGTTTTCCTATGATTTAAAGTCATAATGAGGTCACTAGCTATGAATTTGACCGTGAAACATGCGTTTTGGTGTTTTATGACACTAAAAGTGCAGTTTTGATCATCCCGGGAAAATAACACCTCCGAATGATGTTCTGTCTACTTGACCATTTCAAAATTCACTATACAATTTTTTTTCTTCTAATTTCATGGCATTTAGATGTTTTTCAGTTGGTTTTTACCTCTCAACTTACCTTTTTAAAGGGCGTCAAACCTTTAAAAACCACATATTTGTTAGTTCTGGGACGAACACACTTCCAATTGACGTTTCGTCTACTCATGCACATCAAAAATAATAATAAGATGGGTTTTATATGATTTCAAGTCATTACAAGACTGTTAGATATGGATCTGACTATTAAATGTGTGTTTTGGTGTCTTATGTCACTAAAAGTGCGTTTTTGGTCATCTTGGGAAAACAACACCTCAAATTGACATTCCTTCTGGTTGACCATTTCAAAATTTACTCTATGATTTTTTGTTTGATTTCACGGCATTTGAATATCATTCAGTTGGTTTTTACCCCTGCACACACCTTTGTGAAGTGCGTCAAACCTTTAAAAACCATATATTCAGAAGTTCTGGGCAAACCACATGTCCGATTGATGTTCTGTCTAATCATGCACATCAATAATAATAAGATGGTTTTACTATGATTTCAAATAATTACTAGGTAGTTAGTTATGGATCTGATTGTTAAATGCACATTTTGGTATTTTATGACATTAAAAGTGCATTTTTAGTCATCCCGGTCAAATGAAACCTCTGATTGATATTTTTTCTGCATGAACATTTCAAAATTCACTCTAAAATTGTTTTCATCTGATTTTACAACATTTATATTTAATTCGATTGGTTTTTACCCTAGGGCACACCTTTTTAAAGGGCGTTAAACCTTTAAAAACCACA
This sequence comes from Viscum album, assembly GCA_963277665.1. Taxonomy (NCBI): domain Eukaryota; kingdom Viridiplantae; phylum Streptophyta; class Magnoliopsida; order Santalales; family Viscaceae; genus Viscum; species Viscum album. Next base: position 799,761,836 of record OY728139.1, read on the forward strand.
TATTCAGTAGTTTTGGGCAGACCAAACATTTGATTGACATTCCATCTACTCATACACATAAATAATAATAATATGGTTTTCTTATGATTTTAAATCATTCTAAGGTCTTTTTCTATATACATGACTGTTAAACGCTTCATTTGGTGTTTTATGACCCTAAAAGTGTGTTTTTGGTCATATCGGGTAAACAGTACCTCTGATTGATGTTCTATTTGCTCTAACATTTCAAAATTCACTCTAAAATTATTGTTGTATGATTTCACAACATTCAGATGCCTTTCAGTTGGTTTTTACCCCTGAACGCACCCTTTTAAAGGGCGTCAAATCTTTAAAAACCATATATTCAATCATTCCATGAATACCACACATATGATTGATTTTTTGTCTAATATTACACATCATGAATAATAATAATATATTTTTCTTGCGATTTCAATTCATTATGAGAACATTTTCTAGGGATGTAACCGTTAAACATACGTTTTGGTGTTTTATCACACTAGAAGTGCATTTTCGTTCATACTGATCAAGCAAAACCTATGATTGACTTTCTGTCTACTCAACCATTTCACAATTCACTCTATGATTGTTTTCATATATTTTCATAGCATTTTTATGTTGTTCGGTTGGTTTTGACCCCTGAACAAACCTTTGTAAAGGGGGCTAAACCTTTAAAAATCACATATTCGGTAGTTCCGTGCTGACCGCACATCCAATTGACATTCCGTTTACTCATGCACATTAAGAAAATTAATAATACGGTTTTTCTATGATTTCAAGTCATTACAAGGTCATTTCCTATGGATCTGACCATTAAATACATGTTTTGGTGTTTTATGACACTAAAAGTGCATTTTCAGTCATTCCGAGCAAATGAAACCTCTGATCGGTGTTCCCTCTACTAAACCATTTCAGAATTCTTTCTATGATTATTTTCATCTTATTTCAAGTCATTAAGATGTAATTCAGTTGGTTTTTACCCCTGGATGCACATTTTTAAAGGGCATCAAACCTTTAAAAACAACATATTCAGTAGTTTCGTGAAGACCTCACAACCGATTGATGTTCCGTCTTCTCGTGAACATAAAAAATAATAATAAAATGATTTTCCTATGATTTCAAGTCATTAAAAGGTCATTATATATATATATGACCGTCAAATTCTTGTTTTAGTGTTTTATGACACTAAAATTATGTTTTTAGTCATCTTGGGAAAACAGAACCTATAATTGATGTTATGTCTACTCAACCATTTCACAATTTACTCTATGATTGTTGTCATATTATTTCATGGCATTCAATTTTTTTTTCGGTTGGTTTTGACCCCCACATAATTTTAAAGGACGTTAAATCTTTAAAAACCGCATATTCAATCGTTCTAAGCATACCACATGTTCAATTGACGTGTCGTTTGCTTGTACACATCCTAAATAATAATAATACCATTTTTATATGATTTCAAGTAATTTAAAGTTTATTTTATATAGATTTGGCTATTAAACATTCATTTTGGGTTGAGGATAAATCATGATATGAATGTGGAGGAGAAAGGTAATACTAGAAGCGTTAGTTTTTTTGGGGAAATAAGCAGTCATAATGTGGTTGTTCAGAGGATGGATTTTGATGGATAGAGGAATGAATTGGTTGTGCAGGAAGGGTAGGCTTGATCCTCATAAGGTTTTCAGAAGAACCAGGGCATTGCTGAAGGGCTTTACTTTATGAAAATAATAGATTATTAATTCATGGATTGTGTAGGTATGCATTTTGAAAATAAATCTAACAATTTTAAGTGTTCCAAAAAATAAAAAAAAATAATTGAAAATTAGACTAATTCAAAACCGACAATGTATCATCAAGAATTGTTATGTAAGTAATATCAATTCAATACACAACTCAATATGCCTAAGATTTTTTGAGAAGTGAAGAGGTCTATCTTTTAATGTATTGGATCCATAGTTAAGGCCTTAAATTCAAAGAGATTTTTTGTCAACATAATTTATTTTCAAATCTAGAAAAAAGAAAAAAAGAGAATATAACCATTTTGTGAATAAATTTTAAATAAAAATTTCACCCAAGAGAAAACTTTGATAATTAAATTCCATGTTTAGAAATTATGTCAAAACAGAAGATAAATGGACAAAAATGTAATCATCAAGCACTAGAAAAACTTTGCTCATTGTCAAAAAATTTAGATATGGAAAATCAAAAACTAAATTCCCAACACTTAACTCTATGCAGTGAAAATTATTACTATATTGGTGAAACCTTCAGATTTTGACATGGTATCATATAAGAAAGAAATTATAAACCGGGCCAATGCCACATGGGCTCCAAGACACCCAACACATTTTTGTTTCAAATTACACAACCCACCATCTAATTTCAAATTGGAAATCAATTATCTAGCAATTTAGTTAATAATATCTTCAAATAAATCCACTCATTGACACCTAGTAGTGAGACACACACGACCATGTTAAGATGATTTATGGAAATATCTAGGTCTTTAGAAGATTTCAAAAATAATGGAAATTCTTGATTTTCTATTTTGCAGACATCACTTACCACCTCCCACACCCAAGGAAAGAAGGTTTGATATGAGGTATTTTACTAAAGCCCCCTGAAGAGGACCAAAAAAAGTATGCAGCAGAAAAAACATGCACAGAAATGAAAACATGAAAACACAAGCATGCACACTAACAAACATCATATTCTAGAAACTATGTAAAGGAGATTATTGATCTCACCTTGATTTAGTCAACAACTAAACTACTTTGAGAAATTATAGATCCTCTTGGAAACAACATTTCATCAAGAAATTATTGATTAACCATTATTAAAACACAAAGAGGTGTAAAAAGAACTAAAGGTTCTGGAATAATTATTAATTCCTAATTCATGTATGATATTAAAATGGTTATGTAAATTACCTCATGCATGAGGTTCATCCTCATCTGGATCACCGATATCACTACGATGTCCACTAGCTATATCTGGAGCCTATAATATATATAAATATAATGTATCTTAAGCATACCAATAAAAGTCAATATGAGAATGGTTTATTTTATTTTTTACCTGTCAAACCACTTTTGTACCATCAATAAGATTTTGTGTCATCACTTCATTGATACATGTTGACATATGTGATAATCACTCCTCATACTCTGCACGTAACTACTGAAACCGCTCATCCCTACCACACTACATAACCTACATGGAAACATCTATCTCAGTCTAGGTGTGCATCCCTGAATCTCTGCATGCACCCATTGCCTCTACTCTAACAATTGCATGTTGTGGGACACAAATTCCATAAGTCAAAGAATAACCATGACCATTATGGCCCATGACACGCTGAAATATCACATCTCTGTGCACAGTACTAGGACATTGATCCCCTAGAATATCTGTTAACTTAGCGTCAAACTAAGAATTTAGCATATACATAATGAATTAATGAATAAATATTAATAATTTTTATGAAATAAAATACATTTCTTGCAAAATAATTTGCTTACTATAACACCTGTAACATCGGGATCACCCACCCTACGAGTCCTCACCCATATTAACATCTGATCGGTTGACTCACCCTATTGGTGTAACTATAATTCCACCAAATACATATTTATATTCATGTTATAATACAATATTTTTAATATTTGAATGAATAGTTAATTCTAAACTTACATCCTGTTTGAGTTGTGACACGTGTCGAGTACCAAATCTGGAAGGCGTGCCCTGCATTCTCCGATTATGTCAATGGCGAGTAGAATCAGTCTACATTCAATGTATTAAGTTAATAGAAATATGTAAAATTAGTAATTCATATATTAAAAGAAATAAATTTTACCATCATCACCTCACTCGACCAAAACGCAACCAAATCCTACCACTGCATGGGAAGAATGCCTGGAGGGACTCGCTGTAGAATGTCTGACACACCCACAAATGGTATCGAGTGATCTCTCTTCACCCTTCCCTTGTAAACCTTCCATAATTTTTATCATTTGGTGATATATACTACCCATAACTCATCTATACATGATGTCAAATTATCCTGTTAAAAAAATAGTTAGTAGCTATGATAATAATAATAAAAATACCATAAGAAATTAAACATTGAATTTACCTATACCTCCCTCTAAAATATTTCAATCGTATCCTGAGGGAAAGAAGTCCAACCATGAGTCATCAGAGAGAATTTGTGTGGGTCTTGTATCATATTCCCAAACTGGTGAATCAATAAATTTGCACCTTCTCCAACTAGATGAAACGTGTCAGCAAATAACACATCCAATCGGGCTCTAGAGTTCCAAGACCGAACCACTCTACTATGATACCTACTTCTACTGGAAGACACACCAGATCCTGATAAATAGAAATTCATAATGCAATTACAATATAACTCAAATTTTAATTAAAAATTATAAATAGTTATGGAAATATACACAAAAAATTATAATAAATTAATTTAGAAAAATGAAAACATACATACTGACAACATCAGGTGAACCACTCTGACCACCCTATGACATACCAACATTAATAAAAAAATATACAGTTAAATCAAGAAATTTTTATACATATAATTCATAAATATTTTTACAAACATTAATTGGAAAAAAAATTAAAATCTTTCACTGATCATGTAAGTCTATCGTATCTCCTTTAATTATCTCTCTGGTCTATTGTATATCATCTTCTCATACAACTATAGTTGTTTGGTCAAGTGTTTGATCAGGAAAATCAACAAAATATGGTTCCTCTTGGTCAATCAGAAAACCCCCACCTTTTAGACATTTTCACCATAACTTTTCAATTAGAATCAATATTTAAAGAGTAAACTTGCTCTGCCTATGATGTCAGTATGAAGGGATCATTGATTACTCAGTCATCTTTATAGATCATATTGTTAAAGTTTACTGATGCAAATTGGAAGTGATCAATTTTCATTCCAAAAATCGGATCAACCCAATCACACCTTAATAATATGTGTTTTAAGCCACAATAAAAAATAACCTCAATAATATCCCTAAAAAATCCATAATAATAACATGCATCAACAAATGAACAACCAACACCACTATTTTGTGTGTCTCGGTTCATTTCAACATCGCTAATATGGAATCATAATCCATTAGCATCCAAAGACTTATAGCAATGAGCTGTAATAAAAGGTCCATTAGTTAGTTTGTTGAGTTCTTCGATCACACTATGTGTTGGGAAAAAATCCCTCAAGGTGCCATTGCAACATTTTTGGGTTGGTTGTGTTTGTTGACATAGAGGGTTTCCATGATGAGTTTTCAAGTTCCAGAGATATTGTTGACAAACTATGTTTACAAAGAACCATGAAAAAGGAATGGATGATCTGGAGGAGGTACAAAAAAAAAAGAACGTATACAAGATGGAACCGTTTTCGAGTGTTTTCCAAATTTTTGGGCCTCAAAATTGGGAAAATGGAGAAATGTGTTTTTGGAAAAGGAAGTTACACAAGATTAAATATGGCTTAGAATGTTTCGCACAAGGCATGCTTTAGGATCAGAACATCAAAATATGGAAAAGGCATGAAGTGCGTGAAATATCTAGAATATGCACGAAATATGAGGTTGCACGAAAGAGACTTACGCACCAAATATGATGTTAAATTAGGTTTTATGAACTCGAAGAGTTTTTTTCATGTGTATCATGGGTTTTCATGTAGGGTTAGACATTGCCTATAAATAAGAGGTGACCCCCTCATTTGAGAAGCTCAACACTTAGAGAAAATCAAAGCTCTGAATCACGTAACAATTGCATGTAAAGGGAGTTGCACATAAGAATTGGAGTTTCAAAGAAGAAAGGAAGTTGCGTGTAAGATTGGTGTTGTGCATAATATTGAAGTTGCACATAAGAAGAGGTCTTTCACCAAAGAATAAAACTTGTGAGCAAGGCACAATAAGGGTTGAACAAAAGATTTGATGTTTCCTAGTACATATGTGGTAAAGTGGTATTCATCAGTGGATGAAAGTGGGACATCAATAGATCATATACATACAGTGGAGGATACATTCATTAGTAATAATGAAGGGACCTACAAGTTCATAAACAATGAGTGGATCCCTTCCAGAGTAGTAAACAAAAGAATAGGAAGACAATGATCCTTTCCACTAGCAGTGAGCCAGAGAAAGAGACATAGGGAGTGGCCCTTGGAAAAATAGTGAGTTGACCCTAAATAATGTAAAGGTAGTGAACATGGACATATAAGTGATCTATCCCAAACCTTGTAATTGGTAGTGAGCTTTAGTGGATTTGGTACATCGACACATCGCCGTTGTATGCTCCTTGGATGTAGCCCAATGAAGGTGAACCAAGTAAAAATCTATGTGTTTACTTTCCTGAATTACATTAAAAGTATCAAAATCAGATAAAGAAGGAAAGAATGAGATCAACATTAACACTTAAGTAAAAACAAAGTGAACCTTGTAATAAAGAGGTCAAGATCCAATGGGACAGGAATAATTTTTGAGAAGAATATCCATACCCTGATTCACCCCCTTCTCAAGGTATCTATGCCCCTTTTGGACCTAACACTATGATTATTTAAATCAAACATATTTTTAATCTATAAATTTCACATAATTCAATGAATAAAGTATTGTAAAAATACAACTAAGTTAGACTATAAAAATATTAAATCAATTATTTATACGTATGTGAGTCTTGAACCACTCATGAAATGTTTTGAAATGATGTTTTTGGATTTGATTATCAGTTGCACGGAGTCTTTCACATTTCAACTCAGTGATATGAATCCTAAATCAAAACATAATAAAATGTAAGTAATAAAATAAATATGGAAACATAATACATAATAGATCAATTATGAAACTTACTATATCAATGGAATAACCGATGGAGTGTTGAATAAGATATATCGATGAGCTCGAGCCCACTCATCGTAGTGTATATTAAATTTTATCCCTTCTCAAATTAGACACTCGTCATTATAGGATGGTTTATCTAAATTTATTTAAACATCATCAATATATGAAGCACACAAATTAGTACACTCATCTATTAAATATTCCTTGTAAATTGAAGCTTCCAGATGAGCTTTGTTGCATTGTTTCCCTCAGAATGTGTGTTCTGGTTAGGAATCACTATTTCCGAATGATTTCCAACAGATTTGTTTATGGAACCAAAACACCCAATGGTTATGTATCCAAAGGTACCTTCTTTCCAAAGGCAGATGATCATTAAGGATTTTGATCCAAAATGCTTAAGAACCCATATTGGTTGAGAGGATGGGAGGTCAGGCTCATCACACCCTTTTGAGGGGAGTTATTGCCTAATCCAAGAATCTCTTATAGATTTAAGATATGTTCATGAATCCATATTGTTGGGACCAAGTTGGATGTATAAGTATGCTTAAAGAGTTAGCTTTTGCATAGTGTTGTCTTTTGTTGTCAAAGATGATAAATCAATTCACTTTATAAAGGACTTGAAACCAGACGATGCTTTGCTGATATGTATTTCAAAAATATCATAAGTCAGGAGAACTTGTGATGCAAGCCTAATGATGGAAAGGGGGAGAAAGGATGATTCAAGTCATATATAGTTTTTATTGAAAGGAATGATGCTGCTGGAAGATAGGAAAGTATTCGTACTTTCCATTGTAACTCTGACGATGCTAAATCTGATCTATCAAAGGATATATATCATGATAGTGGATTTCGTGATGAAAGATGAAGAATGGTTACAGGACGTAGTGAAGAGAGAAATGACAAAGGAACATGCAATCTAGAGGCGGCACAAAAGAACAGTTTAAGGTGGCGTCATTTTCCAGTGTTTTCCAAATTTTAGGGCCTAAAAATCGGGAGATGAAGATGTGTTTTTGGCAATGGATGTTGCGTGCAAGATTGAAGATGGTTTAGATTTTTGCATGCATGGCATGATTCAAGGTCAGAACATCAAAAAATGACAAAGGCATGTAGTGTGTGAAAAAATGGGCCAAGTGTGTGAAAAAATGAAGGCCGCATGAAATAGTAGCGGGATGAGCGAAAAAATAAAAAGGCTACGTTAAATAATTGAGGGATGCGCTAAATATCAGCGAGATGCGCAAAAAATAAAGGCTACATGAAATATTGGCATGGTATGTGGAATAGAGGAATGGAGATTTTCACACAAAAGGTGTTTCGAGATCAGAAGATCGAAAATTGGCAAAGGCATGAGGTGCGTGAAATATTGGAGCATTACGTGAAATATGAAGTTGTGTGAAAGAGTTTTTTACGCGCACGAAGAGGGTTTTTACACGCGGATTAGTGTTTTTCGCGTGGAGTTTAAAAGGGATATAAATATGAGGTGACCCCCTCTCATTGGGTGTGGATCAACACTTAGAGAAAATATTGAGCTCTAAAGTGCGTAAAATTATACGCTAAGTGCGTTGTGTGAAAAGAAAGGAGTTTGCGCGAAAAGAGGATAGCTGCGCGAAAAAGTGAGAAGTTGCGTGAAAAGTGAGAAGTTCGTGAAAAGTGAAAAGCTGCGTGAAAAAGGGAAGTTGTGCGAAAAAAATTTCGCACCAAAAGAGAATTTTTATGCGCAAGACATTTGAATTACACGCAAGTTACCCTAAAGGTTGTGCAAAAAATTTGGGGTCTTTGCACATATTCAGTTGTGCGTATGGGAGTTCTTACCAGCTTCTGGGTAGGAAAGTGAAGACTTGTACTTCAGAGAATACAACTGTTCAATTGTAAAGAATCACTGAAATACTGTAATTCCCTATTTGTGCTAAGAGGGTGCGCACACACTTGTGGATTATTTTCCAAGTGCTACAAGAGTGTAAGGGTATATCCTACTCATTGTATTCCACATCAAAGGATTTTTTTCTAGTAGATTGTGTGGTACCGGATTGTTTCCGTACCATATCAAGGATGTAGATACTCTTGTTGAGTAGAGAACCTTGTAAATCTTGTGTTCCTGTGGTTGTGTGTGTTCAGCAGGGAAGAAACTTTTTAATAGGAGGTGAAGGTTGTTTCAAAAAGAAGGAAAATTAAAAAGAAAAAGATATCACTGATTCACCCCTCCCCCTCTCAGTGATACTTGGATCCTAACTGGGAACTTAAATTATTAATTTACCAAACATAATGTAGGTCTCCTTAGAAATTTTCAATCAATTAGCATATTTGGAAATTAGAATCATCCATATGTATTCAATGTTCTTCATAAATGGAGACATGTGTATGTATTTGAGGTTCTCCAATGATATTATCCTCTTATATACTACTTAGAGATTCTTTAACCATTGTTATGATGATGCTATTTTTTAAGCCACTCAGCGGGGCACTCTGGAATTTATCGTCATCCATAGAGACAAAAGTTATTCTGATGTTGGTATTGAACCCATAGATGGGCTACCTACATATCCTCATGAAAGAAATCAGAACCCATATAGTTCATTGCCACTTAATAGGACACATCATACCTTTTAAAGTCATGTGATAAGGACCCAAATGTACATGTTAATGTCGTGTGGTAAGGACATCTAAGAAGAAGGTGCCTAGTCAAAGATTGGTGTGATACTTATGCCTAAGTATTCCAAGGAACTTGGAAGGAATATGTGCTCCCAAGTTGAATTATACCCTATTGGGGATATGACCTGAAGAGAACAAGTTTGATTTGGAATGTTGGGTTTGAACCTCAAGGAGGCTTCCCACGTATCCCATTTGGATGGGAATCAAAGCCCACATAGTTTAGTAAGTATCACAGGGGAGTATTGACCTTTGAGAGAAATAAGTTTGGGCTTACTCTTAAAGAGGATTCCCTTATAATAGGGTCCACAATAGATATATCAACTCATAGAAATCTGGGGGGGGGGGGGGGTTAATTTGGGGCCTATTCCTAAGGAGGATGCCCAGATTAAGGGAATTAGGGTTGAACTCCTAAGGAGGCCGTCTATTGAGCTCAAGACCTAGTCGAAGGCTTCCTATATATCCCAATTATTATGGGAATTAGAGTTCTCATAGTTCATTACATTTGGGTATTACACTTAGGATAAGTCACTTTGAGTGGGGCACGATTTCTCATTTCATAGATGAGATGATGTGGAGATCGAGCCTTGAGGAGGCTTCCTACGTATCCCAGTTATGGTGGGAATCAGAGTTCTCATAGTTCATTACTTCAGGTGGATGTTATGATCATTAAAAACCTATAAGACCATGTGAGTCATGCTTGGTGGGAGAAACAAGTGGATGTGGAAGATTTCAGCAAACCACACACACCTTCTACTCTGATGATTTAAGAGGAAGAGCCTATGGTGGAAGAGGCCGGGGAGACCGTGGAAGATGTTGTGCCTATGAAAATTTCCCCTCTTCACTTTACATTAGAAGAGGGTCCAATGTAAGGAAGGGGTGATGGTGAAGGAAGTAGAGAGGAGTGAGAATAAAACCTCCTACATGAAAGGCTAGGGGATTACACCATTATGGATGCCCTAAAATGGGTCCCATAGTGGGGAGGTATACTTCTCCTTTATCCAAAATGAAAAGGAAGCATGACTCTTACCCTCTCTACCAAGGACTGTAGGCTGCAGGTCTTAGAGATGAGAAGGGGTGGATAGAGTCCTATCCCCTAAATCCAAGACCGGTATAAGGACCCAGCCTTAAACCTTACTTAATCTTGAGTTATTACAAGATTACACATTTAGGATCTTTTTATGTTTAGATTTTTAGAGAATTAGATCATAAAACTTACATTACATTCCACATTTAAACAAATTGGTTACATAAAATATAATATTCATTTTTTTCCCATCAACGGAAACATATTTAAAATAAAACATAGATTCTCTCTTGACACTTCCTTGACACTATCATCATATCATGTACCTTTCCCTTGACCTGTGAAAAACATTTCAATAACTTGGGATGAGCATAAAAAGCTCATTAAGGGTTATAAAAATATGGAAAGGAAACATGAGTTCACATATACATAAGAATGAAATCATACTTTACCCATAAAACATAGGCACTTTAACATACCTCATCAAATCATGAATAAATCATAAAAATCATAAGACATAAAAGGTAACTTGAGGAATTCATAAAATTCTTATGTAGGGAGTAACCCTCTTGGTTACGTTTGGAATACCCACCACAGTATATTCCCTAAATCTCTTCGGAGAAACCTTAATGTTTCACTCCTTCACGTTACCCAATGCATTAGAGAGCTATATCGGTCTCACCCGCCCTTAGTTTATCACGGAACCACCCGTCTTCATAATAATGCCCAAGAACCTCAACATAATCGTATCACATAAAACATGCATAAAGGAAACATAACATTTCCACCTTTAAATCACAAGATATCAATACAACACATTGATATAAAAACATTATGAAAACCATTTTCAATAACAAAATAAAAGAAAAGTAAAACATGGTATTTATTTTTCTTTTAAAAAAAGGTATGGCTTGTAGAGGAAGCTGAATCTCAAATAATGGTCACGGCGGCGGAGAAGTAGTTGTCGCTGCATACGTATGACAAAAAAATTCCCTTTTTTCATTTAGTAAATGCTTCATATAAAAAATATTCCTTTTTAATAAAAGTACAAGTCAAAGGGGTTTATACACCGTATAAAATAAGGTTGTGTATAAAACAAAATATGCCTCAATGAAAGGAGATTGAGACAAAGTCCCATACCACTTCAAAACTTTTGAAAGGTTTTTAAAACATTCATGTCCATATAAATAAATACTTAAAACCATTTTTAAAACATGGACATGGATGATAAATGTTTAAAAGAATGAATCTATAAAACCCTTTAAAACAATGTTTTAATAAAAGAGTCCTTTTCCATTTTGAACATTTAAATTATAAGAAACATGAATGTAGACAATTTTCAAAACATTTGAATGACATGAGTGTAGACATAATATGGATATGGAATGTCAAAGGGTCAGTATATACACTTTAAAATTAATAAAAGTGCATATCATCAAGAAGTGTCTCAAGGAAGAGAATTGAGACGTAATCCCATTCAAAGATCATGTCATTAGTGCAAGGATAAATCAATGACATAATTATGTGTGAAAAGTATAAATACACCCAATATAAGTGGATATTAAGTGTAAAACAACCAGATGACATTAACACATATTCATAGGATGACATATTCAATAACTATAAGTTGAACCCAAAGAAATCGAAATTGGGTTAGGAAGTTCCCTTGGTAAAATTTGACAGCCTAACAGCGTCACTCCAAAATTCAGAAAATGAGTTGATGAGAGAGAAAATGGTATCTCATCACTTGGACATAAAATTTACATAAATAAGGATATATAAGAACATATCACAACATAATAGCATGTGAAATAAAATACATAACAAAATAAGTCTTTTAAAAAGAGGAGGGTGAAAGGTTCCCTTACCGACATGGGTATCTTTCAAGACATGCACCCCGTGAAAGAAGGACAATAAAACATTGATGTAAATACTCATAAATGAAATAAAATTACACAATGAGTAAAATAATGGGTAGTACACTCACCAATAAAAGGAAATTGTGGCAAATGTAGCATAAATCTCACGGGAATAAAAGTGAGACGAAAAATCCCTTACGAAAACTCGGTAGCCTAACGATGCCACTTAAAACTTCCAAAATGGATTGATGAGATAAACTAGGGTATCTCATCATATTAACATAAGGTTTATAGAAATAGTAATATAAAAGAACATACCCCAACATAACAAAGAGGTGCTTAAAAGAAGTGACATAAAGGAGAGTACTTAAAAAGAAAGAGAGAGGTTAGATCTCTTACGAAAATTTGGCAGCCTAACAGCACCACTCAAAACTTCCAAAATATATCGATGAGAGAGAATAGGGTCTCTCATCATATGAAAATAAAAATTAAATTATTATTAATATAAAATAACATACCAATAATAAGAAAGATGAGCTTTTAAAGGAATGACATAAAAGAGTGTACTTAAAAAGAAAGAGAGGAGTAGGATCCCTTACCTCAAGTCTGACTTGTCTTGTTCGTTTCTTTATATTCCTGAATAATAAACTTTGGTCAATTTATAATTGCCTAAGTACCTCCTTTAGAGATTATTATTCAGTTCATATCACATATTATAATGTTATAATAATTTTTTAATAATGTTAGTTCATATCAGACGTTTTTGCTGATGTTTGGTACATGAGTCAAAAATGAACTTGTTTGAAAAAAAATTGCCCATGTAGTTATAAGTAAATAATTTACAGAATAGTATTAATGATTAAAATATCATATATATCCATTAAATATTCATTTTATACTATTCCATATCATTTAGAGATAAAAAACGAAAAGCACCGTTCATGGAGACGGTAGACAGTACGTACGCATGAACGCTACTTTCATTTTTTTCTTTGTCATATTAATGGAATTAAAAATAAATGATATATATATATATATATTATAATTACAGTATAATATATATTTTATATATGTCACATATGTTCATTAATTTCATACTTTATACATTCCATGTATTGCATGTACGAGTCACATCACTTGAGGGGGCGGTAGTCCACACTTCCTCATATGAAATTATCGCATTTACACAACACGAAAAGAATAAAGGTATGTTTTAAATATAAAATACAGAAGAATATAGTAAACATAAATACCATATATATAATATATAAAATACAGTGACATCATAATGGCCACCTTTAAAGGTGTTAAAAGAATATTGAACAATCATCGTTTCGTGAGGCAGAAAATCGCCAACCACAGAAACAGTATGTTCTTTTTCCATTAGATGAAGGTGTGTGTAAGTGTAGCTCAAATAATTCTTATAAAAACATCCTAGTATATTTAAGATACTGGAGTTGTTACAAAAGAAATGAATAAAAAGAGTTTAGGGGGTTGGAGAAGCAAAATAAAACAAAAGGACTCAAGTGAAGACATTACCTTAAAATCGGGTAACTCCCTTTGGTTTGAGCTCAAAGGCTTCCTTGGGAAGACTTCTGCCCAAAGTGAGGCTTCAAGGAGTTAGAGAGGGATGTGGAGAGACAAAATGGGTAGGTGTTGGCCGAGCCAAAGGCTTTGGAAGTGTGGGTAAGGAGGTATAGGTGGGGGCCTTTTATAAGAGGAGAGGAGGGGCACTCTTGGAAAGGTATAAAATGTAACTTTATTTTCAAATGAGTTTCAGATTTTAATGGTCCCACATTGATGTGTTTCAAGTATAAGGTGATAAGGGTTATAAATACACCCATATAATAGGATTTGGACATGTGTAGGTCTTAGATTTGACATTATCTTTCCATTTTATTTAAATCCTTTATTAATGAGGTAATCGCTGCATCATCATGATGTCATAAATAATTTAATAAATTTAATGTCTAAAAATTATAAAAAAAATATCATGATGTAGGAAATATTTTTATCTTTATAATTAATATTTATATTCAAAAATATCATTTATTTAGAGAAAATTAAAAATATTGTACTTAGGTGATACATTCTTTGTTACATTTAACATTTTTAAAAATAAAAAGATAAAAAGTCAATTTCTCACAAAAGTGATTCCATGGGGCCCCCAAGTTTGGCACAAGTCATCCCATGGTCGGCCATGAGACAACCAGTAGCCTTAGGAAACATGTTGTGGTAATTTTTTATTATTATGATATTATTTTATTATCTTTAACTACCTGATTACTCATTAATCAAGATAATTAAAGATAATTACCGTCGTTACTATTCATAATGTCCAAAAACAAAAGAGTCTTAATTACATAATTTGGACCTTCTTATTCCAAATATGTAATCCATTTTACCAAATTACAAACACATAAATTTCAATAATTAATTTAAAAAAACTTCCCGTTGTCAAAACAAATAGCGGGTTTTTTAGAAACAATATTTATGAAAAGTTTGGCACTTGTTTATGCCTAATTACAAAGTGAAATTAATCCCAATGACCATCATTGAATTAAATGGTAAAAATATATTCTAATTAAACTTTAAAACAAATTAAAAAGATAATGTAACCATATAATTAAATTATATGAAAAATCAGTTTTGATGTAAAATGCAGTATTTTTCACTATTCATTGAAAAATGAACATTGTCAGAAAAATACCAAAAATTAACCCAAGGTAAATTTCAATGTCCCAATAATAAATAATATGTTTATTTTGAAAAATAGATCTTATAAAATTGTCAAAAGTTTGATTTAAAAAATGGTTTTCCATCAAAAGGTAGTAAAACAATCTTTTAAAAATACTAGTGTATTCAATGCTTAAGATTGGATTCATTTGTATTTTAAGCCTCTAAAATTTATTGGATAAAAGTAAAAACATTTAACAAACATATATAATCATATTTTAGTTATTTCTATTCATTCCTGTTAATACAACGGCTATGTGTTAACTACCATTTAAAATAATATTATTTTATTATTAGAGTGCAACGTATGATTTCAAAGGAACTCGTTGTTGGGTATTGGGTAAGCCATCGAGCATAGCATTCCATTTAAATTAATATTGACATTTTATTCACAAATAGGGATAAATATGAAAATGTCATATTCTTTATTTACCTGGGGTGTTACATCCTTCCCCCCTTTTGGGAATTGCGTCCTTGCAATTTTAAAATTGAGCATGGAAACATCCTTGAAAGTCCCACATCGGAACAAGAGTCGGTAAAACAATCACTTTAAAATAAAGGAAGATAAGTACAGAGGTCACCTGAGTTAAACCATACTAGGATTCCATGTAAAAAAACATGGACATGGAGGAGAAAACATAGGGTCATGTTCCGGTGGAGAGTGATATAAAACATGTTTAGGAGAAAGATAACCACAAGAAAATCAAAAACTTATGATGGGTTAAATGGTATTCGATTCCCCAGTAGGAAAAGTTAATAGAAAACATTTTTTGTTTTAAGTTACTCTTCATTGAGGAATTTATTTTTGAGCTTAACTAAATCATAATGAAACATACTTACTTGTCACGTAGACTTTCAACTTTTACTAGATTCCTTAATCAAACTCATATTTTCTCCAAAAGACGAGTATTTAGAAAGACTAGTTCGCATTAAGAGTACTATAATCAACTTCTTGAGAATCACCTAATCCACAAAAGAGAACTATATATTTCCCATGTCTTTAGACAAAATTCCAAAACCAAAATTTTTAGAATGAGATTAGATAATCCACAAAATGATAACCCTTTATAAAAAGAAAATCTATTCTTAATCTCCAAAATTTGTCAAACAAAACTGAAAGTTCAACAAGGACCATTCGATAATAAATTTGACCATAAATTTATTCAAAGTAAACCAAACTAAGATTGAAACCCAAATATTTGAAGGATTTAGTCACATAGTCTTCCAAGGTACAAATTAACACTTATCTTCAAATAACATCAGTTGCTCTAAATGTCTCATATTGAAAAGTAATTAACCTAATCACATATCCTCCATGATAGGTTAATAATTTCCATAGATAACCCAAAATCAGCTTATTCTAGATTCATAAGATCATCTAACTAAAAAGAATTAGTCAAACTAACCAGGGACTTCACGTAGTCCAGTGGTAGGCGATAAATACCAGTCACACTTTGGTAGTGGGTTCGATTCCCGCAGCTTTGTCCGACGCGACGGGTTGTCACACGGTCTGCGTGTTATCCTTTTTTCAAAACTATATAATTCTTAAAACATTACCCAAAACGAGATAAAATCTTCAAAAATGATCATAACATATTTTAACATCAAGTTTATCTCATTCCTTTCATTTTCGATCATATCATAGAGTAACCCATAATTACCTAAAAAGTAGGGATTATATAAACCCTAATGGTTACCTTTATAATTATTACCTGAACTTCCACATCGATTGGTCGTCTTGTACATGATGCATTACAGAACTTACCAAGGTTCAAATGGTTGATCATGACTCCTTGATAGTTGGTTTAGGACAACCATGAGTTTCCTTATTGAATACCAGATTTCATCCAGTCTCTTAATCAGTGAACCACCACAGTTTCCTTCAAACCTATTGTCACTTTGGTGCCCGCTAGATCCATCCATTCACTAAAAACAGAAATGTCAGTGTGAGTATATCAACAAAACCATCATGTACTAATTAGGAAGATAATCACTAAGATATACTTACTCATTCACTTTATCTAAAACTAGGACTCTTTCTAAAATCCTAACCATTATGGTAATGTCACTTATGCTTAGAGAATACCCTAACCTCTAAAGTTATCTAAACTGACCTTTGATACCAACTATAAGGCCCCGACCTTAAACCTTACTTAATCTTGAGTTATTACAATATTACACATTACGGATCTTTTTAGGTTTAGAGTTTTAGAGAATTATATCATAAAACTTACATTACATTCCACATTTAAACAAAGTGGTTACATAAAAGATAGTATTCATTTTTTTCCCATCAACAGAAACATATTTAAAATAAAACATGGATTCTTTCTTAACACTTCCTTGACACTATCATCATATCATGTACCTTTCCCTTGACCTGTGAAAAACATTTCAAAAACTTGGGATGAGCATAAAAAGCTCAGTAAGGGTTATAAAAATATGGAAAGGAAACATGAGTTCACATATACATAAGAATGAAATCATACTTTACCCATAAAACATAGGCACTTTAACATACCTCATAAAATCATGAATAAATCATAGAAATAATAAGACAAAAAAGGTAACTTGAGGCATTCATAACATTCTTACGTAGGGAGTAACCCTCTTGGTTACGTTTCGAATACCCACCATAGTATATTCCCTAAATCTCTTCGGAGAAACCTTAACGTTTCACTCCTTCGCGTTACCCAATGCATTGGAGAGCTATATCGGGCTCACCCGCCCTTAGTTTATCACGAAACCACCCGTCTTCATAATAATGCCCAATAACCTCAACATAATCGTATCACATAAAACATGCATAAAGGAAACATAATATTTCCACCTTTAAATCACAAGATATCAATACAAAACATTGATATAAAAACATTATGAAAACCATTTTCAATAACAAAATAAAATAAAAGTAAAACATGGTATTTATTTTTCTTTTTTTTTTTTAAAAAGGTATGGCTTGTAGAGGAAGCCGAAACTCAAATAATGGTCACGACGGCGGAGAAGTCGTTGTCGCCACATACGTACGACAAAAACATTCCCTTTTTTTGTTTAGTAAACACTTCATATAAAAAATATTCCTTTTGAATAAACGTAAAAGTCAAAGGGGTTTATACACCGTATAAAAGAAGGTTGTGTATAAAACAAAATATGCCTCAATGAAAGGATATTGAGATGAAGTCCCATACCACTTCAAAACTTTTGAAAGGTTTTTAAAACATTTATGTCCATATAAATTAATCCTTAAAACCATTTTTAAAACATGGACATGGATGATAAATGTTTAAAAGAATTAATCTATAAAACCCTTTAAAACAATGTTTTAATAAAAGAGTCCTTTTCCATTTTGAACATTTAAATTATAAGAAACATGAATGTAGACAATTTTCAAAACATTTGAATGACATGAGTGTAGACATAATATGGATATGGAATGTCAAAGGGTCTGTATATACACTTTAAAAATAATAAAAGTGCATATCATCAAGAAGTGTCTCAAGGAAGAGAATTGAGAGGTAATCCCATTCAAAGATCATGTCATTAGTGCAAGGATAAATCAATGAAATAATTATGTGTGACAAGTATAAATACACCCAATATAAGTGGATATTAAGTGTAAAACAACCAGAGGACATTCACACATATTAATAGGATGACATATTCAATAACTATAAGTTGAACCCAAAGAAATCGAAATTGGGTTAGGAAGTTCCCTTGGTAAAATTCGACAGCCTAACAACGTCACTTCAAAATTCAGAAAATGAGTTGATGAGAGAGAAAATGGTATCTCATCACTTGGACATAAAATTTACATAAATAAGGATATATAAGAACATATCCCAACATAATATCAAGTGAAATAAAATACATAACAAAAGAAGTCTTTTAAAAAGAGGTGGGTGAAAGGTGCCCTTACCGACATGGGGATCTTTCAAGACATGCACCCCGTGAAAGAAGGACAATAAAACATTGATGTAAATACTCATAAATGAAAGTATATTACACAATGAGTAAAATAATGGGAATTACACTCAACAATCAAAGTAAATTGTGGCAAATTTATCATAAATCTCACGGGAATAAAAGTGAGATGAAAAATCCCTTACGAAAACTCGGTAGCCTAACGACGCCACTTAAAACTTCCAAAATGGATTGATGAGATAAAATAGAGTCTCTCATCATATTAACATAAGGTTTAAAGAAATAGGAATATAAAATAACATCCCACAACATAACAAAGAGGATCTTAAAAGAAGTGACATAAAGGAGAGTACTTAAAAAGAAAGAGAGAGGTTAGATCTCTTACGAAAATTCGGTAGCCTAACGGCGCCACTCAAAACTTCCAAAATAGATTTATGAGAGAGAATAGGGTCTCTCATCATATGAAAATAAAAAGTACAGTATGAGTAATATAAAATAACATCCCAAAAACAAGAAATATAAGCTTTTAAAGGAATGACATAAAAGAGTGTACTTAAAAAAAAGAGAGGAGTAGGATCCCTTACCTCAAGTCCGACTTGTCTTATTCGTTTCTTTATATTCCTGAATAATAAACTTTGGTCAATTTATAATTTCCTAAGTACCGAATTTAGAAATTATTATTCAGTTCATATCACATATTATAATGTTATAATAATTGTTTAATAATGTTAGTTCATATCAGACGTTTTTGCCGATGTTTGGTACATGAGTCAAAAATGAACTTGTTTGAAAAAACATTGCCCATGTAGTTATAAGTAAATAGTTTCCAAAATATTATTAATGATTAAAATATCATATATATTCAGTAAATATTCATTTTATACTATTCCATATCATTTTGAGATAAAAACGAAAAGCACCGTTCATGGAGACGGTAGGCCGTACGTACGCATGAACACTACTTTCATTTTTTTCTTTGTCATATTAATGGAATTAAGAATAAATTATATATATATATATATATTATAATTACAGTATAATATATATGTTATATAGGTCACATATTTTCATTAATTTCATACTTTATACATTCCATGTATTGCATGTACGAGTCACATCACTTGAGGGGGCGGTAGTCCACACTTCCTCATATGAAATTATCGCATTTACACAACACGAAAAGAATAAAAATATGTTTTAAATATAAAATAAAGAAGCATATAGTAAACATAAATACCATATATATCATATATAAAATACAGTGACATCATAATGGCCACCTTTAATGGTGTTAAAAGAATATTGAACAATCATCGTTTCGTGAGGCAGAAAATCGCCAACCACAGAAACAGTATGTTCTTTTTCCATTAGATGAAGGTGTGTGTAAGTGTAGCTCAAATAATTCTTATAAAAACATCCTAGTATATTTAAGATACTGGAGTTGTTACAAAAGAAATGAATAAAAAGAGTTTAGGGGGTTGGGGAAGCAAAATAAAACAAAAGGACTCAAGTGAAGACATTACCTTAAAATCGGGTAACTCCCTTTGGTTTGAGCTCAAAGGCTTCCTTGGGAAGACTTCTGCCCAAAGTGAGGCTTCAAGGAGTTAGAGAGGGATGTTGAGAGACAAAATGGGTAGGTGTTGGCCGAGCCAAAGGCTTTGGAAGTGTGGGTAAGGAGGTATAGGTGGGGGCCTTTTATAAGAGGAGAGGAGGGGCACTCTTGGAAAGGTATAAAATGTAACTTTATTTTCAAATGAGTTTCGGATTTTAATGGTCCCACATTGATGTGTTTCAAGTATAAGGTGATAAGGGTTATAAATACACCCATATAATAGGATTTGGACATGTGTAGGTCTTAGATTTGACATTATCTTTCCATTTTATTTAAATCCTTTATTAATGAGGTAATCGCTGCATCATCATGATGTCATAAATAATTTAATAAATTTAATGTCTAAAAATTATAAAAAAAATATCATGATGTAGGAAATATTTTTATATTTCTAATGAATATTTATAGTCCAAAATATCATTTATTTAGACAAAATTAAAAATATTTTACTTAGGTGATACATTCTTTGTTACATTTAACATTCTTTAAAAATAAAAAGATAAAAAGTCACTTTCTCACAAAAGTGATTCCATGGGCCCCCCAAGTTTGGCACAAGGCATCCCATGGTCTGACCTGAGACAACCAGTAGCCTTAGGACACATTTTGTGGTCATTTTTTATTATTATGATACTATTTTATTATCTTTAACTACCTGATTACTCATTAATCAAGATAATTAAAGATAATTACCGTCGTTACTATTCATAATGTCCAAAAACAAAAGAGTATTAATTACATAATTTGGTCCTTCTGATTCCAAATATGTAATCCATTTTACCAAATTCCAAACACATAAATTGCAATAATTAATTTAAAAAAACTTCCCGTTGTCAAAACAAATAGCTGATTTTTTAGAAACAATATTTATGAAAAGTTTGGCACTTGTTTATGCCTAATTCCAAAGTGAAATTAATCCCAATGACCATAATTGAATTACATGGTAAAAATATATTCTAATTAAACTTTAAAACAAATTAAAAAGATAATATAACCATATAATTAAATTATATGAAAAAGCAGTTTTGATGTAAAATGCAGTATTTTCACTATTCATTGAAAAATGAACATTGTCAGAAAAATACCAAAAATTAACCCAAGGTAAATTTCAATGTCCCAATCATAAATAATATGTTTATTTTGAAAAATATATCTTATGAAATTGTCAAAAGTTTTATTTAAAAAATGGTTTGCCATCAAAAGGTAGTAAAACAATCTTTTAAAAATACTAGTGTATTCAATGCTTAAGATTGGATTCATTTGTATTTTAAGCCTCTAAAATTTATTGGATAAAAGTAAAAACATTTAACAAACATATATAATTATATTTTATTTATTTCTATTCATTCCTGTCAATACAACGGCTATGTGTTAACTACCATTTAAAATAATATTATTTTATTATTAGAGTGCAACGTATGATTTCAAAGGAACTCGTTGTTGGGTATTGGGTAAGCCATTGAGAATAGCGTTACCTTTAAATTAATATTGACATTTTATTCACAAATAGGGATAAATATAAAAATTTCATATTCTTTATTTACCTGGGGTGTTACAACCGGGACTCCTCAACACTGTCCCTAGGGTAAGGGTCTATGTGACCATAGATATCCAAATCCACAGACACTCTAAGGACCCTTACCCTATAGTAGGACAAGTGTGGTAAACCCTTGACTATAGATATTCAAATCCAAATGAGAGACACACAGATGTTCCTTTCCCTAATATTTGGTAAATCAGGAGGTCTTGGTGGAGGTTTCAATATAATCCCTTTCAGGAAAGGGAGATAATGAAGGAACGGCCCTTCCATGAGTGAATTTTATATAGGATTCATGAAAGGATTGAGCATGCTGAAAAGGTGAGGTGAACCAAGAAAGGGCGCTCAAGTAAGTGGCATGTAGGTAAGTGGCACAAAAGTAGATTTGAGAGAACTGGTTTCACCTTAGGTGATGAACAACCTAGATTATTAGACTTGGGTGAGACTTGGATAAAGCCTTCAAGAGTCTTCGTAGATATTCCATGAAGTGGGGTGCACAACTTCCTACTTGAGGAAGGGAGGTAGTGTAATTATTCTCAAATTAGGGGGGTTGGGTGAATGAGTTGCGCAAGTGTTATTAATTTTTTAACACTTGGAGAACCTAAGTCTCACTATCCTTATTTAATTCCCTCAGTTCAGGTGTTATGAAACTACCTTGAAGGTTTCAGAGGACTTAGGTGAAACACTAGGGTGATCAGAGTAGCAATATGGCTTTAGGGAAATTCATCCGTACAAATGAAGACCCCAAGGGTCTATTTATAAGAAAGTATGGTACCCTGATCGATGGCGAATTAGTGCACAAGTGACGAGGTGGTGCACAAGTGAGGGACGTGGAAGTACTTGCATGCCACCGACGATTTGGGGTACCTTGGGAGAACCAAATCTTGAGCCTTTTCAAAAATTGATATTTTCCATATATTTTCTCCTCTTTCTTCTAAGTAATTCCCTTTGTCACTTTTTCATCTATGTGATAGAATATAGTGTCAGAAAAATCCCCCCTCTCAGGATTAGATCCGAATGAAAAGAGGCTCTAATGCTGAGGTAAAATGGGATGAAAAAGGAAATGGGTCGCGCATGTTTTTAGGTTGTTATAAAAGATGGTGACACACAATTATTATTCATGGTCTATATATAGGGGCTTTATTTTAGCAAAAAATCACAAAGGATTTGGAAAATTTGGCTCTCTATAAAAAAGTTTAACGTGATGTTTTTTGATTTTGTGGAATATTTTCTTATTCGCGCAAGTACATTAGGTATGATACTTGCACACCCAAACTTAAGTGATATACCTGCGTTCTGTAGTTTCACTTGCACACCTTAATTCCTTCATCAAATTTTCTTGATTTTTTTTTCAAAAGGAACCTACTTTGAAATGAATTTTATATTTCTTTGCAGGTTCAAATGAATCCCAAGAGAATCACCACTGCTGATGAATTGTCTAGTAAGCAAACTGAAGACATGATGGAGATTATAGGACATGATTAATATAATGTGTATGACACTAATCTTCCTGATTTGTAAAAGTATTTGAAGAGGTATCACCATGACTTTTCGAAGAATAATTATCTGCCACTGTATGGTTATGACCATCTACGTGAATCCAACATACTAGATCTGAAGAACTATGTCCTGATCTCTTGGTTTCAAGACTATAAGAACTTTTTATCTACCAATATTTCTTGTGTGGGAACATTTATCAATGATGGAATGATAGCCAAATACCATGTTATGCATCACATCCAATGTGCTTCAGATTTGATACCACACATAGTCAAACTGAAGCCACACTGCTATTCATCCATCTTCCGAGATTCTCAGATAGATTAGTCAAAGGGATGGAAGAAAAGTTGGGAATTTCACCTAGGAGGGGTGTGTGAAACCCGCATGAATGTGGGAATACTAGGTGAACAAAAAATGTGCAGAGTTTAATGATGACCCAAAAGGATCTAGTATTTATGAATCCATATGGGTAGGGAAAACCTACATATATAGGAATGATGATTTTTTGCCAGAGTTTCTGAGCCAATGGAGTCTAGAGATGAATTATTTCTATATGATGCATGGAGAAGAGGGAATCAGTTTGTGGTATGTTTATAAGATCTCCCAAGATCCGATCCTTGGGGATATGTATGATGAATTCATTCCTCCAAAGGAAACATGGAATGATGCAAAAAAGAAAGCAGCCTTGTCACGTGATCTATTGAATATATCTCACAATATTGAGAATATAAAGCCCCAAACAAGAGGGGATATTCATCCAAAGAAGTGGATGGAAACATTTCTGGTGAAGAAGGAGAAAGGTCCCACATGCATGCATCCAACAAGCTGTCCCAAGGTGGAAAAGAGAGGTGCACCTAGAACCTTCTAATTAACACTAGAGAAAGGATAATTTAAAACATGGGGGTATGAAATCAAATCCAAAATTTCTACCAAGATGTGTCTTGTGGGTTTCCTGGCCATGTGGATCATTGTATATATATTTCATGTCCGAGATTCCAAGGGCGGTGTAAGGATTGGAACATTTTTTATAGTGGCCAAGCTGGTAGAGAGGAATATGGTGGGGTTGGATACCCCAATTCTAGTGAAGATTTATAGGATATTTTTGCATATCCATGGAGGGAAGTCTCCTTTCAGAATAACAGGACCATTCTAAGTTTTGTGGGGATAGATCGCGACTCACTTTGGAACCTATACCATGTAGAGTGGGATCCAGGTTCTAGAGAGTTCGTTCCAAGCATTTTTTCAAGATTTCTCTAGTATTACACCCTTTTCCTTGACACATATTGACATTAAGACAAGGTTGAGTATGTACAAGGAATTTCACTTCTTTATCTATGATAATCCACCTATAAGAAGAGTGGTTGATGATGGGACAACCAATTTAGATCTGATGGCGTATATGCTAGCTTGAAGAGATGGTGTATTGGAAACAAGGATTTATGGTGAAATCATATGAGATGCCTTTTCTCTTTATAGACTAACATTCCAATTAAAGTGTCTGCAACAGATTATTGTATCTCCTCTGGTGCACGTTAGACTAGAACAACATCCGATGGTGGTTCAAAAACTATGTTTCCTGACGACCGTGGAGAAGAAATAGGTTGTGTTTAATCTTCCTAAAGTTGACACAAAGAGTAAATTGACTATCTAGTATGCTGAATATTGGATTGCAACATATCCTGAAGGTGTGCTAAACAATTCTATCCCTCGAGTCAGAGTAAATAGAGGGAGTAGGAAGGAATCCTCTTATTTGGAAGGTGTTTCTTCACCTTTAGATATTTATTATTTAGAGTCATAGAGTAGTGATGATGGGGATCCTAAATCACCAAAGCGACCTCATGCAAGATACAATCCACCTTCCAGAATAAAGTGGGCTACACCAGCATCATCGACTAAAGTTGAACCTAGGTGGTCCAGTCGTCATCGCCTAGAAGAGAGTTGAGTTCCTTTTTCTCATCCACCATCAGTGATGGTAGGAATTGGGAAGCCTATCAAATCCAACATGGTGGGATAATCTTCATAGAATGATGGAATTTACTTTGATTATGTATGACAAAAAGCATTTTAAGCATGGAAAAATTTGTATTGTGATGCTGAAACTATGTGGGTGATTTTATGTGAGGGGCTACATATTCCAAGAATATGAGGTCTTTGAGCCCCATCTGATAGTCACTTTGAGAATAATGCTGTTGAAGTAATAATTAATATTAGGGAGTTAGATATTATTATATATGAAATAGATAATTCAATCCCCACCACAAAAAAGTGAAGGAAATGATAGATCATGGTGCTACTAAAGGGATTGATCCTTCATCTCTTGTGTAATGATGCGATTTTGTTGATCTCGCGAATGTAAGTTTCCTTATTATCATATTATTTTCTTATTTTATATTTGAATTTAGTCAAATAATTATTGCTCAGGGGAAATACTATTTTAAATTTCTACTGGTCAAGGAAAAATTGACTGAAGTTCTATCACCACGGTATAGCCCTGGTGGTATCACGATTGGGGTTGCTGAGTCTCCCCATGAATCAGGAGAGATATATTTAGGCCAATAGGACATGGAGGATGAGATGGAGGGAGGATTTTAGTCTCCAATAACTATTTTTAGAGATGATGATGCTAGTATCCTCAAGAAGTAAAAGAAGAAAATTCACTGAAGAAAGAAAGCTGTGGCTAAATGATTTATCAGTAGTGGTTAGGCTTCCTGTCAGCATTAATTTCAACTTCATCCATAGAAAGTGTTTAATTTTTTTGGAACTGTAGGAAATTATTTTGTTTATTCCCTTAGGTAAGTTACGAATGAGACTTTGGGAACTGAATAGGGTACCTTAGATCTAGTAAAAATTCCTACCAATGAAGCGACTCCTTTGACTGAAGAGGCATCTAGGCTAGAGAAAATAACATCTGCTCTCGGCACCACTTCTATCCCTGCTGATATGAGAGAGGAGAAATTTGGTATGTCAGAAGTGCTTCATGAGAATATATATGTCAAAAAAACTGACTTCCATTTCTGTAATATTTATGGTTCATCACATGCTCTAGAAAATCCTACGACGACTGATGCTAACCCGACGACTGTCACTGAGGAGGCTGTTCAGGGTCTAAAGTCCTCAAAGGAGGGTCATGAAAAAACCACTCCAAGTGACCCCATGGGTGATACTAACACAAGGATTGGGGTTTCATTGGAAGATATGGTGAATCTTGACATGTCTTTTTAAGAAGTATTAGAACATGTTAATATGCCTACTACTCTAGAAGAGTTTGAAGTTCCTTATATAGAACCAAATGGACGTGAGTTTTTATTGTATGTTCAATCAATATTCTTATGACTTATTTTCTAACTATAATTGGTTTTAATGTAAAGAACCATCTTTATAATCTTCTATAGTGATGGTTCTTGGAAGAGAAGTTGATATTACTGTCAATCCCACTATTGAGGAGTAGTTCGCTCAGGTGAAAACTAAAATAAAAAATCTTCCTATGGTTTATTCAAAAAATATCAAAAATGTTTAATAAAGTATCTCCCACCAAGAGGTGACCAAAAAAACTACTGAGGCTGGGAATGTTGGGGAGGAGTCTTCTTAGGCTACAGACTTGTTTCAAGGTAAGGCTTACCAACCATTATGATTATGCCCATTCTTGTGATTCTTTTGAATCTAACCATGACCTTGATTTATCATGTAGGATTATCAGCTTCAATGAATAGGTCTAAAGGAGAAGATTCTGTATCATCCCAACCAGAATCAAGAGGCTAGACAATCATATTCAAGAGGGAGAAGAATATGGAACTTCTTTAAGTGCATTAATCCCTAAGTACATCTCTCCTTATGATAGTGATTCTGAATCAGATCCAGAATTTCAGAAAGATATTTTCCTTGAACATCATAAATCTTAGAGATATATATGTAATATTATCTCTAAAACATCCTTCAAGGAGCGTCCTTCATGAATTACATGGCTCTCAACAATTTTTCATATGTTAGGATTAAGAGGTTTTTATTATCATGTAATCTATACTATAGTTAAAGAGACCATTCAGAGGGGGAATAAAGAGTACACAAAAAGACATAATAATAGACAATATGATTTTTAATGTTGATGAATTTCGATCTACATTATATCAAGCTGAGGCCAGTCATACTGAAAAGTTGGAAACATTCAGGAAGAAGCTAAAGAGAACACAATTCAAGTGTCACATCTTTAGCAGGAGTTGAATACTACTACAAAGGAACTTGAAAAAATTCATTACTCAATAAAATAATCCCCAAAAGAAGGGGTGAAATTTTTTGCATATGCTAAGGAAGCACTTTATTAGGATAAGAATACTGAGGCTGGTTGGCTGATCGAACTTCAATAGGCAGCTGCTGGGGCTCAGGAGGCGATTAAACATATGAAAATCTATATCTATGGCCTCTTGTGACTTATAATAGAGAGACTCCAATTTGTGGATGTTCCTTTGATGAGTTTTTGTTTACTCATAAATGAAAATAATTTTTTTCTAATCATCTATGTTTTCATTTTTTTAATTGTAACGTTGAAGCTAATTTCCATAACATGACATTTTCATACTAGATAATCATAACTACAATGATAAGGATAGAACATACTCTAACTTTTACCTAATCCAATGGACCTAGTAATCATAGTTTGACTATTTCTAGGGTCATATAGACAACCCTACAAAATTTATGTTTTTTAACTTTTTAATTTCTCAATATTTCCTAGAACCTATAGAGTGTAGGTTCAACGAGCTAAGACTCAACTTTTGTCTAGAGTTCCCTTTGCGGGTTTTCATCCTGGTGAGTATTATGTCTCTTTTTTTGGTAGTTTAAATTCATGAATGTTGGACTAATAAGGCTAGTCTTTTAGGTCGAATATATTTGACCATGAATTTTGAGATTAGAACCTAAACAAGGCTTTGATGGCTGGGAAGGTCCCAATATTTTTTAGATACTTCCAATAGGAATTTTGTGTCATGATTTTTATGGTCAGCAAATCTAAAACTTGAAGTATAATAATAGAGGAGGTATTTTTCAAGAATGAAGTTACCTCAAATTGAAAAACCCATTATGGGGGCTTTATTATGTAGGGCCAGCTAGAGAATGTGATGAATAGTCAAGTAGTGGTATCCTTAGGTTGATAGGCCCATTATATGGGTGACTTATGAAAGGCCAACTGGGGAACATATTGCATTGTCAGGTAAATGAGCTCTCAATAATTATGACATTCTATTGCTGATAGATAGAGGGATTTAAAATTTGGATGAATCAAGACCACAATGGGTGGATTTTCCAAGGAAATATGTATGAGAATAAATGGGTCCATCTGTGCTAATATAGGCCATGAATGAGGAACCAATCTTGCATGAATTTAGTCTATGAAGGAGGGTATATTTGTCAGAGAGGATATTTATGATGTTTTTCTATGCAGTTTAAAGTCATGCATCGAGAACATTATACTGTGTAGTTTCAAGTCATGCAGTAAGAACATTATGTTGTGCAGTTTCAAGTCATGCAATATATAAATTATGCTGTGCAGTTTCAAGTCACACAGTAAGGAAATAAAGGGCTTTTTTGATAATATTCTATGCAGTTTAAAGTCATGAAGCAAGGATGTTGGGGGGTTGTGTAGTTTAAATTCACACAACAAGAATATTATGTTGTGTAGTTTAAAGTCATGCAGTAAGGAAATTAAGTAGTTCAATTTAAAGCCATGTAGCAAGGACATTAAGGGATTTTATTTAAGGTCTTTATCTTTGACCAAAGATTTGATGATTTTACATTTTTTGTAATTTGTCCGAAAATGTGCTACCATATTTAGGTATGGAAATGAAGAACTGTAATCTGTAATTTGGGGATTTCCTAATCTGAAGAATGACATGGGAAAAGGATTAATGGAATTTAGGGGGGGTATCTTACAAGAACGAATTTAATATTATTTGAAAAACCTGTTATGGGGGATGTATTATGCAGGGTTAACTAAGGCATGTGTTGCATATCCAAATAGCGGAATCCTTCAGCCGATAGGCCCGTTATATAGGTGAATTTTATGCAAGGCCAACTGGGGCACGTACTACATTGTCAGGCAATGGAGCTCTCAAGAATTCTAAAATTCTATTTTCTAAAAGCCAATGAATATTTATGGATATTTGGATCTTCCCAAATACAAAGTCTAGTTTATGGAGAAAAGTACTTGAATACAGAAGGGGTATTTCCAATTGAAATTTTCAAAGAATTAGAGAAATAGGATCTACACTAAGGCCTAACCCAAAAATTAGAATTATGATGCCTGTAGTTTTAGGTCATATGAATAGGACCATAATATTATAGAAACAATGGATGATATGTGGTCCAATGGCCTAAGTTCATTTCAATATGCTTTGAACATATGGATATGGAAGATATAAACCATGTTCTTGGAGACTTTTAGGTTACGATAAAGGATATGAGACAAATATACAATTGATGACCGCTTTAAATTATAGGTTCCTACATACCATCATGAAAGATTAATGGGGAAAAAGTGGTTTCTACTAAGAACAAAGTTACCACTATTTTATGAACCCATTATGGGGGTTGTATTATTCAGGGCCAACTAGGGAATGTGGTAAATATCCCAAAAGTGGAATCCTTTGGCTGAAAGGCCCATTATGTAGGAAAATATTATGCAAGGCCAACTGGGGAAAGTGTTTCATAGTCTGGCAAAAAGAAATCTCAGACATCAGATATTCTGTCGCTAGAAACCAAAGAAATATTATAAAGATCAGAAAGTATTTCAATATTAGGAGTATGATGTGCGAAAGGGGCATTTTATAATTCATAAAGTAAGTGTTTGGAATGATACTATCCATGAATTTAGAGTCCCTTACATAGATATAACTCATATGTATAAAAGGGGACACCTCTTGTTTCCTTGATGGGTTCTCTGAGGAGAGGGCCCAAATTAAAAGACCCTGTATAGATTTTGATCGTATATAAGAGAGGGGGAATTTTCATTTATCCCATGGTTGGGACTAGGATCAGAGACCTGGTTTTCACTATATATCTCAAATGGGATGAGAATAAAGTCATACGTAGTTCTCTGAATACCATGCATTTATCATCATGTGGTGAGGACTTTATCTATACAGTTTAACATCTTGTAGTGAGGACAATGAATTACCTGATGTGAAAAGGAAGGGGAATTGTGGGTCCATGCAGTTTTATGTCATGCTATAAGGAAATTAGGTGTCTTGACATGAAATTTCAAAAGACAATGTAGCTGAACCAGGGCATAGGGTCCAAATGTTACTACATATCTCATCGGAGCAAGAATCAAGCCACATGTAGTTCTAATAGATACGAGTTCATGTGTAAAGTGAGAACTCATATTGGATTTCTTCATATAGTTATGAATCATACACAAAAGAGTATAGGCTTTTTCATGTTATGATATGGCTGGGCCCAATATTGAAAAATTATATGTCACTACTTATCTCATAGGGGTTAGAATCAAGCCACACATAGTTCTTAAATGATGGTCTATAAAGTTTATCATCACGTGGTGAGTACATATAGTGTGCATTTTAAGGTTTTACAATTGGGACCATTGATAACCACAATAGGAATTGAGACACCTTATTTATGCAGAGAATTTTTTACCCAATTCCTAATCCCATGTGAGTTGTGCTTGATGTGATAAATAAGGAGCATGAGAGGTTTCTTCAGCAACACAAATATAACATAAGTGAAGGATAGGGGTATGATGATTAAATGGTGGTTGATAAAAAAGGTATAGGAACCAATAATCACTATGTATCTTTCTAGAGTAAGAATCAATCCACATGTAGTTCTTGAAATTATTCCCCATATCAATAAGGTTTTGACATGGGAAGAGGGATTTTTATAATTTCTAGGATGATGGTTGGTCCCAAAGAAGGAATTCTATACATCACCATGTACTTTATTGTAATAAGAATCAATTAAAAAGTCCTGAAAGATATCCCTATAATGATCTGACTCATGCATGGTGAAAAATAAGAGTGTTTTCTCTTCCAAAATAGCGACTAGATTCGGATTTGGAGATCCGGACATCACTACGTATCTCATTGAGATGAGAATCAAGCCACATGTAGTTATTGAAATTTTATCTATGCAAGTTTGATTCAAACACACATGTAATGAAAGAGATTTTTTTATTTGATTGGACCCAAGATTTGATATTTGGGCTTCACTGCGTATCTCATTAGGATGAGAATCAAGTCATACATAGTTCTTGAAGATTATTCCCCCACACCAATGAGATTTTGATGTGAGGAAGGGGTTTTTTAGTCATGGTTGGGCCCAATATTGGGCATATGGACATCTCTTCATATCTCATTGGAATGAGAATCAAGCTAAATTAGTTCTTTATGTGTAGTTTATATTCATGTAGCAAGGACGTGGGTGAGCTGAAATGGAAGAAATATTGTGGCTAGACCAGGGGATAAGACCCAGGTGTCACTACATTTCTTGTTAGGGGAAAGAATCAAGCCACACATAATTCTTGATAGGTTTCCTATGTGGATATGATTCATACATAGTAAGTAAAGTGTCTCAATGACTGATCATGGCTGGACCCAATATTGGATATCTATGAGTCATTACATATCTTACTGAGGTAAGAATCAAGCCAAAAATAGTTCTTGAAGGTGATACCTATGAAGGTTTGATTCGTACACATAGGGGGTGAAGGGAATTTTTCAACATTGAGGATGGACCTGAGATAGGAGATCTGGGTGTCACTACATATCTTTTAGGGGAAATAATCAAGCCACATGTAGTTCTTGGAACATTCCATGCAGTTTAACATCATATGGTATGGACGAAGATGAACCGACATGAAAAGATAGAAATATTACAGCTGGACCAGGGGATAAGACCCAGGTGTCACTACGTATCATTCTGGGGAAATAATCAATCCACATGTAGTTCTTGAGGATGGTTCCCCACACTAATTGAATGTTGATGTGAGAAACAGGGGCTTTAATACTTTCCAGAATAATGGTCAGGCCCAAAATACAAGATGGTATGAGAATCAAGCCATATTTTCTGTAATTCTTCCCAATATAGAATTAACTCATATATAAGGAAAGGGGAAATCGTTTCTTTTATAGTTGTGGATGGGACCAATATAGAATATTTTTGTGACACTACGTATCTCATCAGAATAAGAATCAATCCACACATAGTTCTTGATAGATTATATAGAATTTAACGTCATGTGGTATGGATGAAGATGCCATGTAGTTTAATGTCATGCAACACATATGTATGGTTCTATAAAGTTTAACATCATTCAACCAGGACATTGGTTGTTATGCAGTTTAACGTCATACAACCAGGATGTACTATTTGTGATTACAAAAAAGTATTTCTTAATGAACCTTGCATTGGTTGGAGTTCTAGTGAGTTATACATCCATTAAGATTAAGGAATAAACTCCATTAGAGTAGACCTTATGTGTGGAATAAGGTCCTTCCTGCTTTGGCTCAAGCTTCAAATGATTCTTTCCTGGTATCATTGGAGTCCTAAGGAACAATACCAATTCTCCTTAGAGGAATGAATGAAGGAAAAATTGTTTGTTGAAAGCTCATTCTATTTTCTTCTGATAGACTTCCAAGTGATACAAGGTATGAAATATCTTTTCATCCAATCACTCCAACTCATCTAGTCACTTCTGAGACTAATCATCTGTAGATAGCTAATCACAAACATCAACTCAGAGTGAAGGCAATTGAACTTCAATGGGCAGGACTTCTCCTTTTCCATATACCAATGAGTACTGGGTTGATCGTGTGGTTGTAAGGGTATTAGTCCAGTAAGCCGATAAGGCATTCAAGAGTTTATTAGGCCAATATTTCTAATCTTTATCCACCATTTTCAAGATTATGTTGTACAAGGTTTTGTTGAAAGATTCTATCTGACCATTTACTGATGCATGATAGGGGGATGAATGGTTAGATTTGATATTGTATTCCTGATATAACTTACCTGCTTCAGTAGAATATAAATTGGTTCCATTTTCCATCAATATGGTATGAGGGACACCAAATTCGATAATCATATATGCTTTTACAAAGATAATAATGATTTTATCCCCAAATTCTTTGAGAGATATTGTCTCATCCCATTTAAAGAAGAAATAGGTAGTAGTAAGTATGTAATTGAACTTCTTAGTCATAGCTGGAGGATAAGGTTCTACTACATCCATTCCCCATATAGTAAACAACTAGGAGTATTTGGATGTATGTTGCAATGATGGGGGTTGATGAATGAATTTGGCATGAATTTGGAAGGGATGACACATCTTAGTGAAATATATGCAATTATACATCATCAAATGCCAAAAATATCCAAGATTTCAGATTTTATCAGAAAGCCTATACCCATACTAGTGTGATCCACGAGCTCTTGCATGTACTTCCTTCATGATGGATGCAGTTTCATCCCCATCAATGCATTTGAGGAGAATTCTGTCAAATCCTCATCTATAGAGGATCTTCTGGTGATTTGGGCTATCATAAAGAGTGAAATTAACTACTCATCATTGGAATTTATCTTTTCTATCACTATCTAGTGGAAGTAATACGACTTGGAGATATTCCATGATAGGTGTCATCCATCCCGTGGTAGGACCATATGATTTGGGAATGGGACGGATTTCATTGATTTTATCTGTTATGAATTGAATAAAAGGTGAAACCACATGATGATGAGTAATTATAATGATAATATCATCTTGGTTTAGATCTTCTAGGTCTATAGCTACATTTACCAATGCATCAACTTCGGAATTTTGTGACCACGAGACATAATACAATGTTGGTTCTAATGGAAATTATTCCATTAATCCTCAGACATAATCACACAGGGGGATTTTTTCTTCTTTTCTAATTGCATAATACCCATTGATATATTTTATTACCAATTCTGAATCACCCTTCAACTCTAGGTGATCCACTAGTACTTGGAGTTCTAATTCCAAACATGCAATGATAGATTGATATTATGCCTCATTATTGGCCCCACCTTCTAATAATAGGAAAGAGTATGGAAACACTACCTTTTTTAGAGAGAAAAACACAATTCCCAAACCAACTTTATTGAATTTAGGATCTTCCATTCTATTCCCTTTTTGACTTCTAGAAGGACCATCAAAGTATATTTTCCATGTTCAGGGACCATCCTAGATAAAGAATATTTCTTCATCAAGAAGTTCAGTATTCAATGATGTTTATTCCATAGATGGGTGTTCAGTAAGGAAGTATTCCAAGGCTTCTAATTTTATTAATTTCTGAGGCACAAATTGTATATCAAACTGCTTCAGCATAATTTTACACTGTGTCAGATGTTCTGTCAACATAGGATGAATGAAGATAAATTTGAGTGGAATATTATGAGAGACCAAGTGGACCCCATGATGCTTCAGGTAGTTCCTCAGATTATAAACTAAAATTATTAATGCTATGAATCTCTTATCAAAATATAATTATCGATTCTCTATATCAACATGCTTCGAATGAGAAAATAGAGGTTGTTTTCATTCCCAACATCATTCTTCTATGTAAGGAAGGTGGATAATGATCACTCCAAGGCTATCACATAAAGAACGAGTGTTTTTTCTTCAATAGGTGGCATCAATACCGATGGACCCAAGAGGTATTTATTAAGGGTATCAAATACATTTTGTAAGTCATTGGTTCATTTATATGTGACCACCTTCTTCATTAATTTGGTGAAGGGAAAACACTTTCCTTCTAGATTGGCTATGAAGTGCCGGATATAGGCTAAGTGTCCTTGAAGTCCTCTAGACTATTTCAAGTTTCAAGGAGGTGACATGCCAAGGATAGATATATTATTCACAGGATCGACTTTGATGCTATAATGGAGTATAATAAAACCAAGAAACTTTTCCGAGGTTACCCCAAAAGCACATTTCAAGGGGTTCATCTTCAGATTATACTGTCGAATCTTGCTGAATATGGTCTCCAAGTCAGTCAGGTGATGATAATATTGTTTGGATTTTACCACTAGATCATCAACATAGAATTCAATAAATTTACCCAATAAGGGTTTGAAGATGTGGTGCATTGCACGATAATATAATGCACCAACATTCTTCAAGACAAAGAGAATTACCCAATAGTAAAATACACCTTGAGGGTCTCTGAAGGTTGTAGATTCCTCATATTCTAGGGACATCCAGATTTGGTTATATCCATAGTATCCATCCATGAAGTAGAGAGATTTTTATCCAACTATTGCATCAATAAAGAGTTTAGTGATTGCAACTGAGAAGTCATATTTGGGACAATTCTGGTTGATATTTCTGAAATTAATGCAAACTCTAATTTTCCCATTTTTCTTTTTCACCGGTACAATATTGGATAACCACTTTGGATATTTGACCTCTCGTATGAAGTCATATTGATAAGCTTATCGATTTTAGCCTCAATTTTAGAGGCATGAATCAGGTGTGTTCTTCTTTATACCTGCTTATATCCCTGATGCACTTTTGGAAAACCCAAATGATGGGTGGACACCTAAGGTTCAATTCCTACCATCTCTGTATAATTCTAGGGAAACACATCTCGATGTTACCATAGAAAATAAGTATATACTTCTATCTATTTAGAATTCATGGCTGCACTAATCAAAGTGGGGTGTGGATCTTCCTCTATACCCAAGTTTATTTCTCTGAGTTCATCCACTATGGTGGAGATGCCTTCCTCAAATACTGGAGGGGAATCCCTAAGGTTTTTCTTTTCTTAATATTCTTCTTATGCTACTTATTTTTCCTTTTCTTGAAGGTTAGGTGATGAATAAATAATTTTAGATCTAGGGGAGGAGTCGACATTTGGAAATCCTGAAGAGGAGGCAACCATCTCCGACCCAAATGATGATGGAGGTATTTTTGAAGTTATGAAGGGAAGATGATGGGTCAAAAATCGACATCCCTATATTTTTTCTATGAGTTCTATAACTTCTTATATCTTGGTTGATTAAGTAGATACTTTATAAAGTTTGGTAGATGGAATGAAGACATCTCCATTTAGGCTTTCATCACTATTTGGTGAATTAATGATTTCTCCTGTTCTATAAAGCTCAATATCCACAACTAACATTATGGAAGCCACTGAACAAATTATTTGATTTCGACCAACCCTTTCAATTTCATTAATGGGTAACACATAATATTAATTGAGATACTTTAATGGGTTAGATATGATCTTTTACAGACTATTTAGAGCATTAATTCTAGTAACATCATTTTTCATGGACTGATTTCCCTTTGTGTGATAGAACTCCACATCTATATAATGATATTCACAAGTTTTAAATGGGGCCTTATCACCATGAAATATCCCAATTTGACCATTGATGCAATATTTGAGAAATTGGTGGTACAATGATGGAATGGACACATGCTAATGTTGACAAGATCTCCCCAAAATGATGTTGAAAGATGTGTACTTCTAGATAGCCATGAACTCTGCATTAGATATGAGATCCCCAAACTGAGTTCTGATCATAATCACCCCAAGAGGTTCTTACTTGTTCTTATTGTAACCCTGTAACATTAAAGTGGAGGGATACAAATGGGATTCAGTGAGGTCCAATTGGTGAAGTGTTTGGATGGGAATGAGTTTGACCCCTGATCCATTATCAATGAAGACTAATTGTATATAAGTATGATTGATCTTTCTAGATAGATACAAGGGTTTTATGGGTCCATGTACGACAACATCCTCATCTTGTTCCATGAAAGATATGACTACATGACATTCTGTTGGGTAATTCTCTATATGATAAACCTCTTTGGAATCAAACTTAGTTTCATACTCTTGAGGGCTTGACAAAGCCTCAATAAGTGCTCCCTAGAGATCCTTTGACAGATTCAGAGCATCCAAGATTGATAGCTTTGCTGGTACTTGGGCCAGTTTCTTCAACACATCATACTTTTGATCTAGAGGTCTGTGTTTTCTGGTATGGAGATTCTCTTTTAGAGGTTCCTTGTAAGCTGATGCTCATGATGTGGATGGATCATTTGTTAGGGTAGAAGCTAGAAATACTTCTACTTTTAGTGGATTAGGATAGCTAGGTCTACCCACTTTTTGAGAAGGTGGTGGTATAAACACTAATAAATATTCCAATATGATCATGTCAGGGTAGACCCTGTCATGTGTGGGAGAATTCCTTTTTTCTTTCTGAGCCTACTGAAGGTATCTCCCATGAGTTTCTGTTGCATAAACAATTTGAGTAGGGTTATGGTTGGAGTAGTGGTTTTTGGCATACCCACGTCTTCCCCCGTATCCTAGACCTTAAAGAACTCTTCCCCCAGTTCCCCAATCAAGTATGGGGAAATCAAGTTCATAATCATAATCATCATTTTTATAGGGATACATTAAGTTAATAAAGTTAATGGAACAATAGATCAACTCTTCATCTTATGAAGATTCTACCTGATAGGTCGATTATTATTGTTCCGTTTGGCAGGGTGGTGATCGTGATTTTGGTACAATTGGCATGAAATTTTCTACAGTCAAGGAAAACTTTGTCCTTAACATAAACTCATATTCTTTCACTTCCTCCTTATTATTTCATCCATGTTGCTTCTTTGAGAACTGACCTTCATAGGATTGAGATTTTGATGAAGATGACTTTATAGTAATAGAAGTGAAAGGAGACATAGTTGGTTGTTTTAATTGTGTTCATAGAATGGCATGAATTATTTTGATTGTTTTCCTGAACATCCAATCATTGAATTTCTGATCATTATTACTTTTGACTTCCTTCCACTAACCTTCTTCCTCTGGAATGGTAGTAGTAATACATGCTACCTATAACGACCCATACTTTACATACATTGTTAATACTTCAAAATTGAGGCACACTTATTACAACATATGACAAAACCACAAAGGACCATATAGGTATAGTGTCTTTAGAAACTGGGAAACATAAACAACTGGTTCATAAATCTTCTACAGTGTCTCCCATTTATTTCATTATATCTAGGGTCCATTTTAGCATATTCTACTTAATATCCATCTTCCTGACCTGGGGAAAAGAAAACATACAAAAAAGGGTGAGCTCAAATGCTCAGCAAGGGAAAATAAAGGAAATAAAAATCATATCATATCTTTTTGAAAATCATAACCTGCAAAAGAGATAATAATATCTTAACATGGAATAAATCATAGAAGTGAAAATGAGATCCCCATAATCATAACATAAAACTTGAAACTTTGTGGCATGCACACATAATCATGGAAAATCATTTCTTGTTAGTCATGACTCATTACCAATACTATCTTAGCAGACAAAGTCAATTTCTGAACCGAGTTCACTCCTCGTTTCAGTCCTGTATCACTGAACCGAAATAACCTTCCATTCCAGACATGTCTATATCATGAGATATAAATATTTACCCAATGCATTGGAGGGAGATATAGGTCCCACCCATCTTATAATTAATCCTTTCTTATGTGTGCCACATAAATCATAAATCATACATCATCGCATAACACATGTAACAAAAATGGGATTCTTGAAACATCATGACATCATAAAACAAATCATATAAGGTAAATGACTTCTTAAAAATAATTCCCTCACAACATAATCAAATCAATGTAATAATAGGGATAAAAAAGAACCCTTTATTATCTTAGATGGAAAATAATTTTGATAAAACACTTGAACTCCATTCTTGAGGAAAATATCCTTTCTTCTTCAAAAACACTTTTCTTTTCTTAACATGTCATAAAATTATAAACTAAAAGAAGTTGATTAAAAATAAAATTGAAAACTTGTAAAGTAATCCTCTTGGAAATAATGTTTTAAAAATCCATTCAAGCCATATAAGTTAAAAAAAACATTCTTCGTACTTTTTTCGGAAAAGTCAAAAAGTACCTCGTACGAAAAAACGACAAAAGATTCCTTTAATATTCTTTACTAAAAACTCACCGAAGGGTAAAATTGGATTTAAACTATTGTAAGTGGATGGAAACAATATTACATATTGAGGGAACATGGATGTGGATGATAAAATACACCCCAGTAAATACTTACGAATAAACAATCTCGGATAAAAATGAGATTGTGATATTTCCCTTACCTTAGGTCCGATTTGCTTTGTACGTGTCCGAAGCTCCTATATAATGGTTTAAATAAGGTTATTGACTTATTCCAGAATCATACATATTGATATGATATCATATATGGTCATATTCTTAGCTTCTTATTAGTAATATTTCATTGTTACTTGTTACTCGGGTCTTTATTGCCTTTTGTTCTTATGCGTGTTTTGCCGAATAAATTCTTATTCTTCTTTTAAGGTTATAGATACCTTATATCCAGAATGGTATTAGTGTAAAATATATCATATTTATTCATTCAATTCATTTATATAATTACTATATAATGATGATCATGTAGAACGAGTCGCATCACATCGTGGAGACGGTATTCCGTACGTACGCACGAGTGATGATATCATTCCTATGATCGTGGAATTGTATTGGAGTGTATGTATACTATTTAAGAATCAATATAACTTTTTAATAGTCATATATAGTCATTATTTACACCATTATACCCATCCAAGTAAGGTGGTGGTGGAAAATAGATTACACCACGGCGTGGAGACGGTATTCCGTACGTACGCACACGCGGTGATTTCATTTTTCCGTAGGATGGATAGAAGGTGAATTAGGGTTGTTTCATATTTATAATAACATATCAGTATGTATGTAATACTGATGTTATTACTTTATCATGAAACAACTAAAGAATAAGAAGTTGAAGAAGAAAGAAATTGAAAAGATCGGTAATGGATATTACCTCTTCTTTTAAACGCCTCTTTGAATCCTCCACTTAGGGAACTAAGATTGGTCTTTGAAGAAGACAAGGACCTCTAGGATTATTCTAGGGAAGTGGAGAAGGGATTTTGGTAGGGGTTGGCCGAGATTGAGTGCTCAAATTGGTGTGAGGAGGAGGGGGAGGAGGTTCCCTTTTATAAGGGAGGAGAGGGGCACCTTAGAAATATCTCAAAATATTATTTTATATTAAAGTCAAAATCGGTTTATAATGGTTCCAAAGGGTCTTATTTCGAAGGTAAAGTGGGGATGGGTCGAAATACTATCAACCAATAGGATTTATACAAGTTTAGGTTATTATTTTAACCTTATCAATTATATTTAACTCTAAGTTAAATAATTTAACTTTTACCGTGTCTTTTTGTTTTCTTACACTATATGGTTAATACACTTACTATAACATGCCAAACGAACCCCAAGTTGTTTATTATTAATATATATATCCTTATATAAGTCATTTGGCCGAACCTTATGTTGGGTCGGAATAAACGGGGAATGATGGCAAGAGGGGGGTGAATTGCCTTTTAAAAAAATGATTAACAAATTAAAAAATCAAAGTAAGGTAATGCAGCGGAAATAAAAAGGGCAAGACACAAGAAATTGATAACGGAGTTCGGCCAAAACCCGGCCTACGTCTCCGCTCCCAACTCAACCGTTGAGAGATTCTACCGCTTGCTTTTCAATGGTTGTAGCAAGAAACCCACTAGGCTTTTAGGTAGCACTAGGACCTATTACAGCTTGCTTTTTGTGGTTTAGCAAGAACCCAATGCTTTTAATGGTTAAGCAATAACCCACTAGCCTTTTTAACGGGTGAAGGCTAGCTCACCGATCTCAAGCCTTTTACAAGGTAAGGCTTGTCAACCTTTTCACACCTTAGTGGTGATGTGAAACCCAAAAGAAAAGGGGGAAGAGAAAAGTGTTTGGGGTTTGTAGGTACAAACCCAATTTTAAAGCTCAAAATAAAATAAACAAGAAAAACCGTATTTGGGAAGACTTGGGCGCCTTTGATTGGATGGAGATGTTGAAGGCCGCTTCCAAGCTTCTTTGAAGGAGCTCCTTGGATGTGGAAGTTGTTGGAGCTAGGTGGGTTCCTTTGAGGAAGTCCGCCGGAGGTTGGCCAATTGATCCAAAATATGTCCGTTGGCTTCGTATATGTTCCGGTAGGTGTCCGGGGCTTCCTTGGCCTTTATTTATAGGCTAGGAACCCTTGGGGAGGCTTCGGAGCCGTTGGAGAGGTCTTCGGAGCCGTTGGGAGCCAAGTGGACAGGCTGGTCAACAGCCCAACGGCTAGTTTGACTGTGTCCACCGGCTGGCCGGTGCAGGGCCACCGGATGGCCGGTGCCTTGGCAGAGGAGGAGAAGTCAGGTCCAGGTGCCACCGGCTGACCGGTGCCAGAGCCACCGGCTGGCCGGTGGTGAGGCAGTAGCAAACCCTGTTCATTCTGGGTGCCACCGGCTGGCCGGTGCTTGGCCACCGGTTGGCCGGTGTGGAGGCAGTGGCTCTGCCTTCTTCCCAGGGTCCACCGGTCGACCGGTGGTGAAGCCACCGGTTGGCCGGTGGACTGATTTTCAGTCCACTTTGCCTTCTTTCTTTCTTG
Organism: Viscum album; assembly: GCA_963277665.1. Lineage (NCBI taxonomy): Eukaryota > Viridiplantae > Streptophyta > Magnoliopsida > Santalales > Viscaceae > Viscum > Viscum album. The sequence goes on from OY728139.1 coordinate 799,804,038, forward strand.
GCCCAATTCCTTGGCCACCTGATTTGATTCCTATCAACCAAAAACACTTGAAAGAGGATTAGATAAATATGAGGGTGATTGTGATCATGAAAATAAAACCTTGAGGGGTTCGAGAGGTACAACAATCTCCCCCTATTTTGATGATCACAATCACCGAAACAAACAATGTAAAATGCTGAAATTGGAAGGAAATACTAAGCATGATGAAAATGATTCTCCCCCAATCAATCAAAAAATTTCTCCCCCTTTGTGATTATCAAAATAGAATGGGGCATAAAACTTGATTGAGGGAGTTGGTTTGAAAAACGAGATTTTAAATCAATTGAAAATGATATCAATTGTTGAAAATTTTGAAATGAAAATTGAAAAGAAAATTTGAATTTCAAAGCCAAGTGTTGAGTTTGAAATGAAAACTTTGAATACACAAAAAGGCTTAAAAAAAATCCTAACTCCCCCTAAATAAAAACAAAGAATCACTGGGGAGTGGTTTTTGAAACCGAAACAAATTTAGGCCCGGAGAGACTTGCCAAAAGGGATTTTTCAATCCAAATTTGTTTCATGGCGGGTCTTCTCCTATAAAATTCATCGGAATAGAAAATCGATTTGGGTTGGCCGTACCGGGCGTTTTTACAATTACATTCATAAATGAGATGCCCGGGTTTTTTGCAATAGTTACAAAATTTAAAGCAAGAGCTCCCCCTTACAAAAACAGTGGGTGCATGGGAGGAGGAGGCTTGGTTGGTATAGCCAAGTCCATTGGTGGTTCGGGAAACCCTTTGGGAACCAAGTATATTGTTCAAATTTTGTTCCCCTTGGGTGAACTTGGCTAGGGTCTCCCTAAGGTCTTTGATGGTTGATTCCATGGAATCAACATTTGGAAAATTTTGGATTTTAAGGGACATCTCCTCCTTCTCTTTGAGAAGTTGTTCTTTTTCGGAGGAGAGTTTTTTGAAAGACTTTTTCAAAGCAACAAATTTTGAAGATAGTTCATGAAAACCTTTTTCTAGTTGATCTCTAGCATGTGAGAGTTCTTCATAAGATAAATGATTTAAAGAATTTGAATTTGAAGAACAAGAGGAGGAGTCGGAAGATGTTACCTCATGGAATGCCATTAGGCATTTTGTACCTTGGTCGCTCGAGGAGGAGGAGGAGGAGGATGAGGTGTCACTCCATGTGGCCTTGAGGACCTTTTTCTTTCCTTTCTCCTTGTGCGTGGCCCGTTTCTTGTTGAGTGGGCAATCGGGCTTGTAATGGCCCTTTTCGCCGCACCCGTAGCATTTTACCTTGGGCTCGGATCTTGCGGTGGGTTCTTGCTTACGCGCCTTGCGAGATTTCTTCTTCTTCTTGTGCTTCTTCATAAACTTGTGCATTTGGCGGGTGAGATTCTCCATTTCCGAATCGCCGCTTGATGATGAGGAAGATGAGGAAGGAGATGAGGAAGAAGAGGATGAGGAGGAGCTTACTTCCTTTTGTACCTTGAGGGCGATGTTCTTTGGAGTTTTGATTGGTGTGCCCTCCTTTTGAGCTTGCCTCCTCATCGTGATCTCGTACGTCATTAGGGATCCGATGAGCTCCTCTACCGGCATATTTTTGACGTCCTTAGCTTCTTGGATCGCCGTCACCTTTGGTGCCCATGAGCTCGGAAGGACCCATAGAATCTTCTTGACCATCGTCTCGGCTGAAACATCATCACCAAGAGATTTCCTTCCATTGCAAATGTCAGTGAAGCGTGTAAACATATCGGTAATAGATTCGGAAGAATGCATAGTAAAGCTTTCAAAATCTTGTCTATACATGTCTAACCGAGTATCCTTCACTTTATTAGTGCCCTCATGGGTCACTTCCAAAAGCTTCCAAATTTCATGTGCGGAGGTGCAAGTGGATACACGATTAAATTCATTTCTATCTAACCCGCAATGAAGAGCATTCATGGCTTTGCCATCAAGCTCAAAATTTTTAATATCGGCGGGGGTCCATTTGGATTCGTCGGGGGAAGAGAGAGTGTAACCTTGCATGACTATTTTAAAAATGGGATATCCTATACTTCTCAAAAAGGTGGTCATGCGGGTTTTCCAATAATTATAGTCGGTCCCATCAAAAAATGGAGCCCGACCCAATGAGTAGCCCTCGGGGGCGAAAGAAGTTGATGCCATCTTAATGGATCTTAAATTTGAAACCGGGTTAGGGTATTACTCAAATTTCCCTCTGATACCAAATGTTGGGTCGGAATAAACGGGGAATGATGGCAAGAGGGGGGTGAATTGCCTTTTAAAAAAATGATTAACAAATTAAAAAATCAAAGTAAGGTAATGCAGCAGAAATAAAAAGGGCAAGACACAAGAAATTGATAACGGAGTTCGGCCAAAACCCGGCCTACGTCTCCGCTCCCAACTCAACCGTTGAGAGATTCTACCGCTTGCTTTTCAATGGTTGTAGCAAGAAACCCACTAGGCTTTTAGGTAGCACTAGGACCTATTACAGCTTGCTTTTTGTGGTTTAGCAAGAACCCAATGCTTTTAATGGTTAAGCAATAACCCACTAGCCTTTTTAACGGGTGAAGGCTAGCTCACCGATCTCAAGCCTTTTACAAGGTAAGGCTTGTCAACCTTTTCACACCTTAGTGGTGATGTGAAACCCAAAAGAAAAGGGGGAAGAGAAAAGTGTTTGGGGTTTGTAGGTACAAACCCAATTTTAAAGCTCAAAATAAAATAAACAAGAAAAACCGTATTTGGGAAGACTTGGGCGCCTTTGATTGGATGGAGATGTTGAAGGCCGCTTCCAAGCTTCTTTGAAGGAGCTCCTTGGATGTGGAAGTTGTTGGAGCTAGGTGGGTTCCTTTGAGGAAGTCCGCCGGAGGTTGGCCAATTGATCCAAAATATGTCCGTTGGCTTCGTATATGTTCCGGTAGGTGTCCGGGGCTTCCTTGGCCTTTATTTATAGGCTAGGAACCCTTGGGGAGGCTTCGGAGCCGTTGGAGAGGTCTTCGGAGCCGTTGGGAGCCAAGTGGACAGGCTGGTCAACAGCCCAACGGCTAGTTTGACTGTGTCCACCGGCTGGCCGGTGCAGGGCCACCGGATGGCCGGTGCCTTGGCAGAGGAGGAGAAGTCAGGTCCAGGTGCCACCGGCTGACCGGTGCCAGAGCCACCGGCTGGCCGGTGGTGAGGCAGTAGCAAACCCTGTTCATTCTGGGTGCCACCGGCTGGCCGGTGCTTGGCCACCGGTTGGCCGGTGTGGAGGCAGTGGCTCTGCCTTCTTCCCAGGGTCCACCGGTCGACCGGTGGTGAATCCACCGGTTGGCCGGTGGACTGATTTTCAGTCCACTTTGCCTTCTTTCTTTCTTGGCCCAATTCCTTGGCCACCTGATTTGATTCCTATCAACCAAAAACACTTGAAAGAGGATTAGATAAATATGAGGGTGATTGTGATCATGAAAATAAAACCTTGAGGGGTTCGAGAGGTACAACACCTTATATTTTTAGGAATAAAATAACAATTAATAATATAATATTTTATTTAAAAACTATTTTGTGTCAATTTTGACACTATTTGATATATGATTTTTGTGAAAGTCATAAAAGAATTATATGTTCGAAAAAGTTGATTAAATCATCACTAATATATCATAGTAACCTAGAAAATTAGTGTAATTCATAAAAAGTCTCAAATTACATTTATTTGAGCATTTATAACATCAATTATGTTAACATTTCCTTAAAAGGGTAATTACTGCATCATCGTTGTGTCATAAATAAATTAATTTATTTGAAGTCTAAAAATTATAAATAAAATATCATTATGTAGGAAATCTTTTTAGCTTTCTAATTAATATTTATAATCGAATTTATCTTATGTATAAACCCATATTAAAAATGTTTTAGTTATTAAACTTTGATTTTAACTATTTTAACTATTCATTAAATAAAATAATATTAAATGTCATAATCTAATCCAAGTGGACCTAAATGGTCATATTATATTCATAAGGTTGTTTTTGGTAGAATTACACTTATCCAATAGAATTAGGACATGTGTTAGGGTAATAGTAATATCATATTTACCCTTAGTTACCCTATTTACTATTAACCGCGGTAAAAAAAAGTAAAAAGTTACTATTCACCAAAAAATTATTTTTATCTCATTGAACCACATTTTACTTACTGATATCAACCGTGTCTGTCGGATTTTCGAAATTCCATTCACAGAAGCGGTAAAATTAAGTTTTATGCAAAATTAAGTTTTATGCAAAATTCAGTTTTTAACCTACCACTTAGTGGTTTCACTATTCATCAAAAATTGAAAGTTTTCAGAAAAATACCAAAATTTCACCCTAGGCTAATTTCGATATTCCGAATCCAAAAATGAAGTCCATTTTGAAAAATAAAATTTATAAAATTTCAAAAAGTGGTTATTACTATTCATAACAGCTAGTTTTAATAATATTTTAATAGCATATCGTTGTTTAGTGAAACTCGGTATTGCGTACAACGCAAGCTATCGAGGAAGGTCGCGATTGTGTGTAAAGTAAGCCAAGCAAGTGTTGTGTAGAAAAAGATTCCTTTGATGATTTATATAACATAAAAGTCTCGGGTGTTACATTCTACCCCCCTTAAAAAGAATTTCGCCCTCAAAATTCTTCACTTTGTAACAAACAGATGAGGATACTTCTCTCTCATCATATCCTCAAGCTCCCATGTAGCTTCTTCAAGTTGGTGGTTCCTCCATAAAACTTTCACCAATCGAGTGGTCTTTTTTCGTAGGACTTTTTCTCTACGATCCAGAATCTCTATCGGTTGTTCTTCATAAGAAAGATCTTGCTCCAGCGGTACAACTTCTGAGCTGAGTACATGTGAAGGATCAGGTATGTACTTTATCAGGAGAGATACATGGAACACATCATGAACTTGAGAGAGATTCAGTGGAAGCGCCAATCAGTAAACTACCTTTCCAACACGATCCAGTATTTCGAAAGGACCGATATATCTAGGGCTCAACTTCCCCTTCTTTCCAAATCTCATGACTCTCTTCCAGGGAGATATCCGTAAGAACACTTTATCGCCCACTTCAAACTCTAGGTCTTTTCTTCGGTTGTCGACATAACTTTTCTGTCAACTCTGAGCTGCTCTTATGTGTTGTTGAATAGATATGACCTTTTCTGCCATTTCATCAATGAGATCAGGTCCTAATAGCTTTCTTTCCCCAACTTCATCCCAGCAAGTTGGAGTCCTGCATTTCTTTCCATAGAGAGATTCATAAGGAGACATCTGAATACTGGAGTGAAAGCTATTATTATAAGAAAATTCCACCAAAGGTAGGTGTTGATCCCAACCTACTTTGAAATCCATAGACCAAGCTCTCAACATATCTTCTAGGGTTTGAATTGTTCTCTCAGACTGACCGTCTGTCTGAGGATGATAAGCAGTGCTGAAACTCAACTCTGTATCCAGAGTATGCTGAAGACTTCGCCAGAACTTCGAGGTAAATCTCGGATCCCGATCAGATATAATAGAAAGTGGTACTCCATGCAATCTTACCACTTCCTTTACATATATCCTGGCAAGCTGATCTAGAGAGAAATCCTCTCTAATAGCAATGAAGTGTGCAGACTTTGTAAGACAATCAACTATGACCCAGATAGAATTATTGCCTTTGGATGTTTTAGGAAGTCCTGTGACAAAGTCCATAGTAATGTTTTCCCATTTCCATTCGGGTATGGGTAATGGTTGTAACATCCCCTTATACTTCTGTCTCTCAGCTTTAACTTGTTGACAAACCAAGCATCGAGAGACATATTCAGCAACATCTCTTTTCATGCCATCCCACCAGAAGTACTCTTTCAGGTCCCTATACATCTTCGTGCTTCCATGATGAATAGAGAATGAAGAACTATGAGCCTCATCCAGCAGCTCCTTCTTTAATTCGGGGATGGGAGGAACAAACCCGATTCCTGAACTTTATTATCCCATCACAATCAAGGTTGAACTCAGGAACATTTCTCACCTTCTTTTGTAACTCGACATCTTCTTTCTATGCCTCTTTAATCTTCACATGTATAGATGGTTGAAAATTCATTTGAGAAAGATAAGATTTTCCCCCTTCCATTATAATTCCAAGATCCATCCTTTGTAAATCCATAAATATTGGATCTTTTGTGATCCTCATCATGGATAAACTAGCATGGTCTTGTCGACTTAATGCATCTGCCACCTTGTTTACTTTCCCAGGGTGGTAATGGATTGAGCAGTCATAATCCTTAATCAGCTCCAACCATCTTCTTTGGCGCATATTCAGCTAATTTTGTGTGAAAATATACTTTAAACTTTTATGATTAGTATAAATATCACACCTTTCACCATAAAGGTAATGCCTCCAAATCTTTAATGCAAAGATTACTGTAGCTAACTCCAAATCATGAGTTGGGTAATTTTGCTCATGGATTTTCAACTGTCGTGAGGCACAAGCTATCACCATATCATTTTGTATAAGAAAACACCCCAATCCCTTCTTGGATGCATCACTGTAGATCACAAACCTTTCTCCACTACAAGGCAGTGTGAGCATAGGTGCACTGGATAACCTTCTTTTCAACTCCTTGAAATTCTCTTCACATTCCTCTTTCCAAACAAACTTAACTCTTTTCCGAGTCAACTTGGTGAGTGGGTTAGATAATCGTGAAAAATCTTTCACAAAACGTCGATAATATCCAGCCAAACCAAGAAAACTTCGGATATCAGTTACTGTTGTTGATCTCGACCATCTTTCAATAACCTCTGTTTTTGCTGGATCCACATATATCCCCTCTTTTGAGATTATGTGACCCAAAAATGCAACTTTTTGAAGCCAAAATTCACACTTGGTAAATTTGGCATAAAGCTTCTCCTTTCTCAGGGTCTTCAATATAATTCTCAAGTGATCTTCATGATCTTCCTTGCTTTTTGAATAGACAAGAATATCATCTATAAAGACTACCACAAATTGATCAAGATAGTCTCTAAAGACTCTATTCATTAGATCCATGAAGATAGTAGGGGCATTAGTAAGACCAAATGGCATCACTATAAATTCATAGTGTCCATAACTTGTACGGAAAGCCGTCTTTGGTATATCCTCCCTTTTGAACCTTAATTGATGATACCCTGAACGAAGATCAATCTTGGAAAAGTATTGAGCTCCGTGTAGTTGGTCAAATAAATCATCAATGCGTGGGAGATGATATTTGTTCTTGATAGTGATCTTGTTAAGTTCTCGATAATCAATGCAGAGTCTCATTGATCCATCTTTCTTCTTAACAAATAGAACAGGTGCTCCCCAAGGTGACGCACTAGGGCGTATGAATCCCATATCAAGATTCTCTTAGAGTTTCTTCTTCAATTCCTGCAACTCAATTGGGGCCATTCTAAAAAGGTGTCTTTGAAATTGGCAAAACACCCGGTACGAGTTCTATTGAAAACTCAACTTCACGATTTGGTGGAAGACCTGGTAATTCCTCCGGAAAGACATCATCAAACTCCCGTACGATGGGTATATTCTTAATCGCGAGTTTCTCACCAACCATTTGAGATAAATAACCTTCATTTAGTGGAATCAATACCCATAAAATGGAAGAAATTTCCACTGGATGTTCATGTTCATCCTTACATTGATAGACGATCATAGATTGATCTGGAATATGAAATGTGACTTCCCTTCTTTGGAAATTAATATGAGCTCCGTATAAAGAAAGCCAATCCATGCCAAGAATCACATCGAATTCCACTAAATAAAGGATCACAAGATTTGCAGGAAGCACTTTCCCACAAATGTCAATTGGAGAAGAATTATAAACTTTTGATGCGATTGATGTGCCATTAGGTGTTGTCACAGCTAACTCAACATCTAATTGTTGAGGTAATACGGTGATACCCTTAGAAAATTCTTCAGAAATAAAAGAGTGGGTGGATCCAGAATCAAATAAAACATTTTCTACTTTAGAGTGGATGGTAAGTGTACCTTTCACCACTTCATTATCGTACTCAACATCGCTGATAGAAATTGAAAGTGACTTTCCTTTTTCTTTAGCCTTAAGAGTTTGTTGACGTCGACCATCATCATCAACCCTTGGATTTGGGCATTGATTGGCATAATGCCCCATATCCTTGCACTTGAAACATTGAAGTGTATTAGGTTCATTCTGTGTATCCCTTCCTTTGTTTGCATCATTAGACATCTTCTTCCCATCATCGCGGCAATCAAATGCCCGATGACCTTCATTTCCACATTTGAAACATTTACTTGTCACTTTAAGACAACTCCCTCCATGTTTCTTTCCACACTTTGAGCATAAGGGAAAGATCATCTTCTTTTCAGTGTGCTCTTTATATTTTCCTTTGAATCCCATTTTCCTCTTCTTATCAAACCCATATGACTGATGGGTTACTCCAATCTCCATCTCGACTTTGAGAGCACATCGAACGATTTCCTCGTAGCTATTGAAGTCCCTTATGGTTAACGCCCTTCGAAGACTTGGTTTTAAGCCACTAAAGAATAGATTGATCTTACTCTCAGGTTGGATAATAATACCAGAAGCGTACCTTGCAAGTCTTGTAAAATTTGCTTCATAGGTACCAACAGATTCATCATACCTTTGCTTCAGTTCAAGAAACTCTTTCTCCATCTTTGTTCGGAGAATACGAGGGAAGTACTTATTGAAAAATAAGTTCTTGAACTCGTCCCATTACATGGACTCAATTTCATCCATTTGCCTCGTATTCTTAATAAGATTCCACCATTTATCAGCATCTCCTTCCAAACGATACACTGCTAGGATGACTTTATCATGTTCAGAACATTGAAGAACTGAAAATATCTTTTCAGTAGTACTAATCCATTGTTCAGAAACTAATGGATCAGTAGACCTACTGAAAGAAGGTGGACGCTGCCTCATGAAGGATTCAACAGAATGTTGCTCCTTCCTTTGCTCGTTTGGAAGTCCTGCATGATTCATAGCTTGAGAAATTTGTGTGAGCATGGCTACAAGATTTTTCATTCCAGCTCCCATATCGTTTGGTTTCTCTGGGGGACAATCATTGCATTGCCCATCGCATTCCGCATTAACACGGTTCCTTCAGGTTCCAGCCATTGACTAAAACCAAGAAGAATAGTGTGAGCAACACTAATTATAATAGGAAAACCACATAATTCAAGAATAAAATTTTCACGCTTAAGGTCTTATCATAGGTTATTCATGGCCATTTCTAAAACACTAATATTGTGTTCTATGCTTAGACTTATCCTTAGGGTTCTTACTAAGGCTTTCACATCCTAGTTTCCAAAGGTTGACTATACCTTTCCTCTGATACCAACTATAACGACCCATACTTTACATACATTGTTAATACTTCAAAATTGAAGCACACTTATTACAACATATGACAAAACCACAAAGGACCATATAGGTATAGTGTCTTTAGAAACTGGGAAACATAAACAACTGGTTCATAAATCTTCTACAGTGTCTCCCATTTATTTCATCATATCTAGGGTCCCTTTTAGAATATTCTACTTAATATCCATCTTCCTGACCTGGGGAAAAGAAAACATACAAAAAAGGGTGAGCTCAAATGCTCAGCAAGGGCAAATAATGGAAATAAAAATCATATCATATCTTTTTGAAAATCATAACCTGCAAAAGAGATCATAATATCTTAACATGGAATAAATCATAGAAGTGAAAATGAGATCCCCATAATCATAACATAAAACTTGAAACTTTGTGTCATGCATACATAATCATGGAAAATCATTTCTTGTTAGTCATGACTCATTGACAAGACTATCTTAGCGAACAAAGTCCATTTCTGAACCGAGTTCACTCCTCGTTTCAGTCCTGTATCACTGAACCAAAATAACCTTCCGTTCCAGCCATGTCTATCTCATGAGATATAAATCTTTACCCAATGCATTGGAGGGAGATATAGGTCCCACCCATCTTATAATGAATCCTTTCTTATGTGTGCCACATAAATCATAAATCATACATCATCGCATAACACATGTAACAAAAATGGGATTCTTGAAACATCATGACATCATAAAACAAATCATATAAGGTAAATGACTTCATAAAAATAATTCCTTCACAACATAATCAAATCAATGTAATAATAGGGATAAAAAAAGAACCCTTTGTTATCTTATATGGAAAATAATTTTGATAAAACACTTGAACTCCATTCTTGAGGAAAATATCCTTTCTTCTTCAAAAACACTTTTCTTTTCTTAACATGTCATACAATTATAAACTAAAAGAAGTTGATTAAAAATAAACTTGAAAACTTGTAAAGGAAGCTTCTTGGAAATAATGTTTTAAAAATCCATTCATGCCGTATAAGTTAAAAAAAACCTTCTTCATACTTTTTTCGGAAAAGTCAAAAAGTACCTCGTACGAAAAAACGACAAAAGATTCCTTTCATATTCTTTACTAAAAACTCACCGAAGGGTAAAATTGGATTTAAACTATTATAAGTGGATGGAAACAATATTACATATTTAGGGAACATGGATGTGGATGATAAAATACACCCCAGTAAATACTTATGAATAAACAATCTCGGATAAAAATGAGATTGTGATATTTCCCTTACCTTAGGTCCGATTTGCTTTGTATGTGTCCGAAGCTCCTATATAATGGTTTAAATAATGTAATTGACTTATTCCAGAATCATACATATTGATATGATATCATATATGGTCATATTCTTAGCTTCTTATTAGTAATATTTCATTGTTACTTGTTACTCGGGTCTTTATTGCCTTTTGTTCTTATGCGTGTTTTGCCGAATAAATTCTTATTCTTCTTTTAAGGTTATAGATACCTTATATACAGAATGGTATTAGTGTAACATATATCATATTTATTCATTCAATTCATTTATATAATTACTATATAATGATGATCATGTAGAACGAGTCACATCACATCGTGGAGACGGTATTCCGTACGTACGCACGAGTGATGATATCGTTCCTATGATCGTGGAATTGTATTGGAGTGTATGTATACTATTTAAGAATCAATATCAATTTTTAATAGTCATATATAGTCATTATTTACACCATTATACCCATCCAAGTAAGGTGGTGGTGGAAAATAGATTACACCACGGTGTGGAGACGGTATTCCGTACGTACGCACGCGCGATGATTTCATTTTTCCATAGGATGGATAGAAGGTGAATTAGGGTTGTTTCATATTTATAATAACATATCAATATGTAAGTAATACTGATGTTATTACTTTATCATTAAACAACTAAAGAATAAGAAGTTGAAGAAGAAAGAAATTGAAAAGATCGGTAATGGATATTACCTCTTCTTTTAAACGCCTCTTTGAATCCTCCACTTAGGGAACTAAGATTGGTCTTTGAAGAAGACCAGGACCTCTAGGATTATTCTAGGGAAGTGGAGAAGGTATTTTGGCAGGGGTTGGCCGAGCTTGAGTGCTCAAATTGGTGTGAGGAGGAGGGGGAGGAGGTGCCCTTTTATAAGGGAGGAGAGGGGCACCTTAGGAATATCTCAAAATATTATTTTATATTAAAGTCAAAATCAGTTTATAATGGTTCCAAAGGGTCTTATTTCGAAGGTAAAGTGGGGATGAGTAGAAATCCTATCAACCAATAGGATTTAGACAAGTTTAGGTTATTATTTTAACCTTATCAATTAGATTTAACTCTAAGTTAAATAATTTAACTTTTACCGTGTCTTTTTGTTTTCTTACACTATATGGTTAATATACTTACTATAACATGCCAAACGAACCCCAAGTTGTTTATTATTAATATATATATCCTTAGCTAAGTCATTTGGACGAACCTTAGATTTTTAGGAATAAAATAACAATTAATAATATAATATTTGATTTAAAAACTATTTTGTGTCAATTTTGACACTATTTGATATACGATTTTTGTGAAAGTCATAATAGAATTATATGTTAGAACCAAGTTTATTAAATCAACACTAATATATCATAGTAACCTATAAAATTAGTGTAATTCATAAAAAGTCTCAAATTACATTTATTTGAGCATTTATAACATCAATTATGTTAACATTTCCTTAAAAGGGTAATTACTGCATCATCGTTGTGTCATAAATAAATTAATTTATTTAAAGTATAAAAATTATAAATAAAATATCATTATGTAGGAAATCTTTTTAGCTTTATAATGAATATTTATAATCGAATTTATCTTATGTATAAACCCATATTAAAAATATTTTAGTTATTAAACTTTGATTTTAACTATTTTAACTATTCATTAAATAAAATAATATTAAATGTCATAATCTAATCCAAGTGGACCTAAATGGTCATATTATATTCATAAGGTTGTTTTTGGTTGAATTACACTTATCAAATAGAATTAGGACATGTGTTAGGGTAATAGTAATATCATATTTACCCTTAGTTACCCTATTTACTATTAACCGCGGTAAAAAAAAGTAAAAAGTTACTATTCACCAAAAAATTATTTTTATCTCATTGAACCAAATTTTACTTACTGATATCAACCGTGTTTGTCGGATTTTCAAAATTCCATTCACAGAAGCGGTAAAATTAAGTTTTATGCAAAATTCAGTTTTTAACCTACCACTTAGTGGTTTCACTATTCATCAAAAATTGAATGTTTTCAGAAAAATACCAAAATTTTACCCTAGGATAATTTCGATATTCTGAATCCAAAAATGAAGTCCATTTTGAAAAATAAAATTTATAAAATTTCAAAAAGTGGTTATTACTATTCATAACGGCTAGTTTTAATAATATTTTAATAACATATCGTTGTTTAGTGAAACTCGGTATTGCGTACAACGCAAGCTATCGAGGAAGGTCACGATTGTGTGTAAAGTAAGCCAAGAAAGTGTTGTGTAGAAAAAGATTTCTTTGATGATTTATATAACATAAAAGTCTTGGGTGTTACACTACCTGGGCTGGTGAATTTTTCAGCTTCACCTTCCTGGAGTCCACCATATTTTATAGAAGGTCTTTAAAAAAAACACTCTTGGATGGGGTGATCTAACATTTGATGAAAGGGGAAATAGTCTGGGAGGTACTCATCTCCTTCTTTGTTAGGTTTATTTGTCCTTGGAAACTAAACTAAGTTTTTTTCCAAAACTAAGATGAAGTAGCTGAGGACTTGGTCATTTAGAAAAGAATGAACTTGTTTTTCAACTCCTCAAACTATATACACCTTTGATCTTTTTGATCATCTTGACAATGCATGAGTTTCTATTGACACTTAGGAGGTGGATCCCTATGGTATGATGAGGACTTTGAAGTAGGAGCAGGTTCATGAGCCTGCTTAATTGTGACTGTAGTGGCCTCTTCTTTTCCAGCTCTTCTTCCCAGAGTTGATGTGATTACTTGGAATTTGGATCTAGTATTTGTTATGGAGTTTTCAAATTTTTGATCAATCAAAGCCAAATACCTAAACCCTCCTATTTATTTCACAAGGATTAATGATGTGAACAAATCATCATGGAGATTTGAAACACAAATGGGCAGCAACTCTTTATGATGAAGTATTATATTCAAGGAGTATGTTAATACTTTCCACTGAGTAATGAAACATGAAACTCTTTCATTCTCCATTTTCTTTCAATTTGTGATATTGAAGACTATTTTCTTTTACAATGTTTAATTGAACTGGAAAAGTAATTTTATAAGGAGATCTTCCCATCTAGTAATTGATTGAGACTACAAGCTTGTATACCAGACTAAGGCTGACCCTTGTAGTGATTGCACAAAACATATGATTTTCACTGCCTCTTATTTCTCAGGGGTCCCCATCATAGGATCACAACAAGAGATAAAATTCATCAAGTGTTTATCCAGACTTCCTGAGCCATTTAATATTGGAAATTATGGATTCCCAAAGTTTGGTAGAGGAGGGGTTGGATCCACCCATTCGGGATAAACCTTATTTTTTGGTTGTATTAGTGCAATCCATCCTTCTATAAATTCCAATTGATTCTTCAGTGACTAAATGGTTTTAATGGGAATTCAAGGAATATCTAGATGATATGGGACCTATATAGGTATAGTAGTTGGATCCTGAACTAGTGCGATGAATGGAAAAACCACTGGTGGTGGCACTACTGGTATTTTCTTTAGATAACCCATGGGGATAGGCCTATAAGGATGTGAATGACCCTGCTATGGTTGTATAACCAATGGAGGGAATTAATTATCCACATTAGTAGTTGAAAAAACCCTCTCTATCAAGGTTCTTGTAAAACCCCAAAACTTGAACCTCATGTATTGATAATTTTATGTGTTCATTTTGTTTGAATTTCATAATAACCGAACAAAACCTGTTTCTCATAAAAAAAGTAATAATATGGTTTTAATTTACTTTATTATGCAACCAATTAAAACACAAAAAATGGACACAAGGATTTTCATTTAAATAAGAACACCATAGTGTTTACAATACACTGAGATCAAAAGGGTAATCATGCTAACCAAAAATAACTATTAAAAACCCTATCAAAATTACAGGGAGACCACTCAAAACAACAAGAACCCCAAGAAGATAATATGAGTCCTTAGAATCCATCATAATGAACATAAGAATGTTTAAAGCCACTGCGGTCACACTAAGGACCAATGGTAAGATATAAACCATCTTCTTCTTTGTCTTGAGTTTTTGGACACCCTAAGGCTTGGTTTTATAAGACACTAATTTGACTATTGCCTTGGGAGACTGTGGAACTCTAAAGACTATAAATATAGTCGATAGTCTTGTTAGAGAATTAATTGAAAACATGTGAGTATATTTTAGCTCTCCAAGTAATTAGGTTATGGATTGAAAAATCATAAAAACCACCCTAATCATGAACTTTAAAAGGACATGGTGAAATATTTTGAATTACACTTAGGTGATTTTGTAATTCAAAACACTTTAAAAATATTTAAATTATATTTTAAAGATTTTCATTTCTTAAATAGTGTTTTAAACTATGTTTAATTTATTTTAATTAAACTATGTTCCTGATTGAACTAAGTTTTGACTTCTATAATACTAGTATAAGAATTATGATTAAATTTATAACTTTGTATGTTGAAGGTTTAGTGTTCGTAAATAATTTTAGCTAAGACAAAGTATAAATTTTATTCATTATTCTTCTAATGTTTAAATAAAAGTCATGTTTAAAAGGATAACTTTTATATAGTTTTAATAAATTAATTATTTTCCATAAGACTTTATTATTTTTTCAAGTTCGATTTTATAAAAAATAGGCCTGCTATGGCCAGCCCTTTATAACTGGGCCAAGGGAGGTAGCTCACGCTAAGTGGCTAAGCCTAGCCCTCATACCAAGCCAAGGCCGGCCCGAGTGTGGGCATAAGTTCCCTAAAGGTCTCACAGGAGCGCAGGAGCAGGAGCATATGAGAGTGCCACCGTGGGCGTGAGGCCACGGTGAGGCATGGGTAGGCTGAGGCCTGCGGGGGCAAGATCCCATGTATAAGGCTCCCTAGGTGTGCGATGTGTGTATTTCCAAGCCTTTGATCGGAGACTCAGGCTAATAAAGGGGTCACAGATGTCTTTCCATTTCGATGTGGGATGAGTTTTTTTGGGTGAAACGGGATCTGCGCCATTGGATCACGTTGCGTGCGATCTGGGCTGTTGATCCCAATCCTGTGTTCGACCTTCAGCAACTGCGGATCAACACCACATTTTTTTGGACTGTTTGATCAACCTTAGATCTAATCTCATCTTTTTAAGAGTTTTAAAATGCCACGTCAACCCTGGACCATCCGATCAAACTCATATTTAATCCGAGCTGCCCAATTTTTTTTAAAACCACAGACGTGCCCCAGCCCTTGGATCAAGTTCAAACTTGATCGTGACCATCCATTTTTCTTCTAGTTTCTTCCAGTAGCACCGTCTTCTTCTTCCCTGTAGTGTGCAGTTCACCAGTACCCTACCCCCTATTCCTGCATCATTTTCTCCACACTTGACAGCCGCTGGTCTCCCACCTTTCACGTGGTTTCCACAAAGACTGTCCCTTAGTATTTTTATAAAACATTTGGGCCTCAGATCCCATGCAACTTGCATTAAATTATTTTTTATAGGTTTGGTTTATAAAACACACCGAGTTATCCCAAGAAACCCTTAGTTCTTTTCACTCAAGTTTCCTGCAGACCTCAACAAGTCCTCCGATATTTCCAGCATTTTCCTAAGCCCCTCTTCCTCAACGAGCTAAGGTAAGGGATTTATATTTGTGATTCTTGTTGAGTTTAATTTGTATATTTATGTACAATTTTTATATAAATATATATGTATCTTGCGGTTTGACTTTGAACCCTTCTTTACCCGATTTAGAGATTCAGGATTTTGAGTTATAGAGTATTAGTAGACCCGAGTATGAATACCTCATGAAAACTTATTTTCATACCTTTTATACATAATCAGTTACATATATATATATATATGTATATGAATATATATGTTTATAGCCCTTCGATTCACATAAAATCTTTATGTCTAGACTTAAGGTTTTTAAGCTTGAGGTTCAGAGTTAAATTTAGAACCTCAAAGTGCGAAGAAATATATTTTGTATAACACTTTTACCCAATTATGTATGTTCTTATATATATATATATGTTTAAACATATTACAAACCTAACATGGTTTGGTTTTTAATCAAGTAATGATGGTGTATTAAAAATGTTTTAAAAGTATTGATTACTTATGAGAATTTGTTAAACCTAGTAGTTATGAAAACTTATATATATATTTTGTGAATAGTTTCCAAAACCCAAATTTCATGTGTCAACGATATTACTTGATCGATCTTGTTGTATTTTATGATTAAAAATAATATATATACTTTTGGATTTGACCAAAATATTTCAAAGGATAAAAGGGTGCATTAAAAAATATGATCATGTTATGTTTTATCAACTGTAGTGATTATTATTAGTTAAGTCGTGGTTTAATCTAATAGCTTGATCACTGACACTCTTATCAGCATGTATTTAATTCATGGAATAAGGATTTTAAATTAAAGAGCTATCATTTTATCATCTCATATGGAAAACCCCTTCTCATCCATTATTTGATGTATTTTAGTAATTGTCTCATGTGCAAAGAATGTGTAATAAACCATGTATGCCTTTGGTAAACTATTACATCCATTTTTTCAATGATATCTATCATATTATGTATTTTTGGATTAAATGGTTTCATTTTCCATTTTATTTGTAGTTTCACTGAATGATGCATGCATATGACATATTATAATAATGAGATAAGAAATCAAATTACTCAAGGTGGTATGAGACACCTTGAATAATATGAAATATGTAAGTAATTATTCAAGTGGTATATGACATTTTGAATTTATGACCCAATTTGGCATATGAAGAATGTATTGGACTAGTATGTTCCAGGTTGGGGACTGGTAAACATAATCCCTCTGGGTTGGAGTCCAGTTATAGATGCTCTTCGGGATGGAGTCTGGTTATAGAGACTCTTCGGGTTGGGGTCCGATTACAGTTATCCCCTAGGTCTTGGCACAAGGACTTGACACAGAAATTAAAGTCTGTCATTATACATTCCCTCATTATGTGTATAATAATTAATTAATAAAATGGATATTATACTATTATAATATCCATGGTTAAGAGTCAGTACTTATGAGTATTAGAAAAGTAAATGCTTATGACATGGAATATGGTTAGCACTCAGTGAATTAGTATTCAGTGCATGAAATTGAAGATATTACCTTTACATGCAAACTCTGATTATTCATTGCTTTTAATTATTTAATTTTTTCTTACATATTAATATGTCATACATATTTAGAATGTATTTTATTTATTACTTCGAATGAGCATGCTTATAATTGAAACATCTACCCTTGTAATTTTATTAGCAGGTTTCTAATTAAGCACTTTTATTATGACATGTTACATGTGTTATAGATTTTCTTTAAAGAATGATTTATGAAAAGGTTTAAATAATGTTATCAAAAGTTATATTGGTTTATTATGTTATTTTTAAAACCCCTTTCTGGGCATTCGTATGCTCACCCTAAATTTTTGATTAATTTTTTTTAGGTTCCAGTTTGAGCTAAAGAGGCATGACAGAAGTGACTGGTTTCCCAGAACCCGAACTGAATTCGATCCTATGGATGGGACATAATGTGTAATTTATCAGTGCATATTTTTGTTTAAAATGAAAAATTATGTTCTCAAGGCACCGACTTTGGGTATCCTAGGGTCGGGTCCTCACAGTTGGTATCAGAGGATTGGGTTTGGATAACTCTGGAAAACTAGAACTGAAAAAATAATAATAATTAAGTGTTACTAAATATGAGGTTTTTTCTTATTTTCAGATAGAAAATGAAGGTACTAGTCTTCTGTCTCTTCCCAATGAGGCCTTATAAACCACAATTTCCATAGATAGTCATGAAAATTTTATAAACTATGCCCATATCCTTACGTCATGAAAACATCTCTATGACATATCCAACTCTCCCTGAGTACTACAACTCCACCGAGGAGCAGGTTTGGATTACATCTTTATGATGCAAACCCAATTTCTATCCTATGCATGATGGGGAAAGTAATACGAGGTAATTTTTAGATGCTTCACCACAGCAAAAGGTATCCAGTCCCTTATGGATTTCTAAGAAGCTACAACAACGGGAGACCTCCATGAAATGTATATATGTCAAGTCTTGTCCTATGGCCATTTTGGTCAAGTAATGAAATTTGAAACCCTCGAATACAAAGCCTCCCATTATGTGTATAGACAACAAGTACATACAGAAATCTCTCAACTATACACCCCACATGACAGAATATGGAGACAACACAAGTGCACCCATGAGATCAAACCAGATTTCTCAAGTTGCATATGGTTAGGGGAGATTGAGAGTTTTTAACTTGTTTTGGGGATTCATGTATTAGGGAACTGGGGAAACCATTATCCCTTCCTTTTTATGTACTAGTGGTTATATGAGAATACAATTTGTTATCTATTCTTTCTACTATATTTACTTTGCTTATACCTTTGGATGGGTTTCAATGATTGAACTTTCATAAAATTTTTCAGATGGAAGGATGGACTCACATCTTATCACTCCCTACTGAGATACTAGAGACCATATTGGTAAAAACCTTTGAAAAAGATTACCTACCTTTCTCAAACTTATGAAAAATGTGCAATAAACTTTACAAAGTGTCAAATAGTCCAGAAATTCTTTATTCATGTCAGGAGAATGATTACATATACAACCGAATAGCCTCGATCCAACTGGCCGAGTACAGGTGGAGGGGAAAATACCATGAAGGAGTTTTTCTATGCTTTACTCTAGACCGAAACTTCACAGTTAGAGAAATATTTCAAGAGGATGCTTTGGAGGGAAACCTTTGTGTAGCATACATGTACCAACTCTTAGTTTCAGCTTATACGACCACATCTATAACTTAGATATTCTCAATCGAGAGTCAGTTCGGTGAATTCTTCGAGATTTGGTCCATTTGGACATCTTCTAACTTTCCACCGTTCGAGCATCTCTTTGGATGCCCGAATGCACTATAAAAAGGTTCAACCCTTTCTGCTCAAAATATATCTAGGCTAGGGAAGCAGAAGAGTTTAACATCAACCTAGGAATTCATCTGGCCTTACCTGAGGATCCTCCATGATGGAGGATGCGGTGAAGTTTGTAAGGGAGTCTTTTAATGAGGTTATGAGAAAAGAATTGCGAGGACGCAATTGTTTGTAGGGGGAATAATGTAAGACCCCAAAACTTCAACCTCATGTATTGATAATTTTATGTGTTCATTTTGTTTGAATTTCATAATAACCGAACAAAACCTATTTCTCATAAAAAAAGTAATAATTGTAGGACCCCAAGACACCCTAAGAGGGGAGGGGGAATCATGGTGTAAACTTTTCCTTTTAAAATCAAGGATCTTGTTACCATGATGGTAGGAACTAATTAAACCTATAAGACTAATGATAATAGAAAGAAAACAACCACAAGAAAAAAGACCACACAACACTTTTACTTGGTTCACCACTAAGGGATACGTCCAAGGAGCATACACTGACAGGTTGTCGGTGATACCTAATTCCACTAAACTTCACTAACTATGGATTATAATGTTTGGGTAAAATCACTCTATCCTAGGCACACTACCTTTACACAAGTTCAGGGATAGCTCACTGCGTCCCTTGGGTCACTCCCATTGACTCCCCTTGGCTCACTTCCTTTGGTGAAGTCACACTCAGTTTATAGATGTGAAGGTCTCTTCAATAGATTTGTATTGAAGACTTTACCTCTTCCCAGTACGAGACTCTTCTTGAATCGAAGTCCTAAATTGATTCACTTGAAAGAACTAAACCACTGAACTAGATATTCGGAACGTGCAATCAGGTTACACTGACGGTTGCGTGCAACACATACCCTTTGCACGTAAGATCTCACTTTTGCGCGCAATATTTGTTTTTCACGCGGAAAATATTTCATATAGCAATACCCTTTTCGCGCAACTGAATATTTTTCACGTAGCTTCCACCTTTTACGTGCAATGTATAATTTTTCATGAAACTTATACTTTTATGTGCAACTTCAACTTTTATGCGCAGCTGCTGCTTTTTCACACACCTCAGCCTTTTATGCACAACTTCCCCTTTTTCGCGCAACTCCCTTTTCGCACACCTTTTACGTGCACCAGAACTTGGTTCTTCTCTGGGTCTTTAGCCATACTGAATGAGGTGGGTCACCTATTATTTATAGGCATCACCGACCCCTACACATAAAACACTCCTCGTCGCGAAAAAATATCATTCTACACGCAATCCTTTTTCACGCAGGAACCATTTTTCACGCACATCTTCGGATTTTTCGCGCACCTCACGCCTTTTCCATTTTTCATCATTTTGATCCTAAAACACCTTTTGCATGAGAAAAACAACCTACATTAACTATTTCACACAAAACCAATTTAGCACACAAAACATGTTTTTCGCGAACCACTCCAATATTTCGCGCAGCTCATGCCTTTTCCATTTTTTGACATTCTAATTCCGAAACACCACTTGTGTGAAAAACCTTGATCCACTATTTCATGCACCACACTCTTTTTCATACACCCTCCACCTATTTTGCGCACCACTTACTCTTTACGTGCACCTCCTTTTTCCAGCGACCCATGTCTTCATTTTCTAATTTTCAGGACCAAAAATTTGGCTAACACTGGAAAACGGTGCCACCTTAAATACTGTTGTCTACTTAAACTGTATGATCACTTTAAAATAAAAAATCATAAACTTCCAATAAGGATTGACAACAAACACAAACCATACTCTAATTATTTTATAGAATAGCCATGATTCCAACTGTCTCCCCCTTTGGGTTTGTTGTCAGTCACCAAATAAATTCAATAAATCACTAGTCACATGCAATCCTAAAACGCAAGAATGAACTCATCCAACACTCTAAGTCTACGTGAGAAGTTCTCGGTGTAGAAAACAAGAGGGTAAGCATGTATTAGGATCCCATGTTTTGGAATTCTTAAAGATTCCCAAGCTATCCTCTTACTGTGTCTCATAAGCATTACATCTGTGTCACATAAGCATTACATGCCCTGAAATAATTCCTTTGTTTCCTAACACCAAATACTCATCGTGATATAGAACATGTTCTGAATTTATTCCTTCTCCCCCATTGGAAATAAAACCAATGATGGATAACCATCCATTATAGATCTTAGAACAAACTCCCCTTAGATTGTATCTCCCCCATAAACCTGAAACACTTCCACAAAACAGATTAAAATGGTTAAAACAAATAGAGAGAGGGGTACTTCATAACCTCCTTATGAATTGGGAGGTGGATGAACACTGAGGTTCAACCGATGTTTCTCAAACACAGACACTAACAGTGGCTTGGTCAGGATATCAGCCACTTGCTCATTAGTTCCCACATGATCCATTTTAATCACGCCTTGCTCAACTTTTTCCCTGATAAAGTGATATCTGATTTCAATATGTTTTGTATGAGAATAATGAAAAGGATTTTTGGTAAGGTCAATTGCACTCTTGTTATCACAATAAATCACCATTGGTTGTTTCACCTCATCAAAAATATCTGTCAGTTGTTGCTTCATCCATAAAAGTTGAGTGCATGCCTTTATAGCAGAGATATACTCATCTTTACCAATACTAAGATAATTAATTTATTGTTTCTTTCTTAACCACCCAACACATTTCTGCCCAATATAGAATTCTCCATAACTAGTGGACTTTCTATCCACTACATCACCAGCCCAATTAGCATCAGAAAAAGATGATAATTCACTGTCCCTTCCTGTAGGAAAGTATAACCCAAAATTATGAGTACCTTGAATGTTCCTCATGATTATTTTTACTGCCTCCATATGTTCCTCCTTTGGATTACTTTGAAAGAGGGCCTCTAGACATGTTGCAAAGAAAATATCTGGTTGTGTCACTGTTAGGTACAATAGGATCCCAATGATCCTTCAATATATGGTGGGATCTACAGAGATCCCATCCTCATGATTTCCAAGTTTGGTTCCAACTAAAATTAGATTTGACATTGGTTTGGAGTCATGCATATTAAATTTCTTTATCAGCTCTCTTGCATACTTTTCTTGAGAGATGAAAGTGTAATCTTTCTTTTGAGTCACCTGCAACCCTAGGAAATATGTGAGCTCCCCAATCATTGACATTTCAAATTATGATTTCATGTGATTGGAAAATTCATCCACTAATTTCTGTCTACTGCCACCAAATATAATGTCATCAACATAAACTAAAACCATGAACTGATCTTTTGGAGAATTCTTAACATAGAGATTGTGATATACTCCTCCTATTTTGAATTCTAGCTTCTTGAGATAAGAATCCAGTAGGGAATACCAAGCTCTTGGTTCCCGTTTCAAACTATAGAGGGCCTTCTTTAGTTTACAAACCATTGTTTCATCCGTACCAAGAAGAAAACCCACTGATTGTTCGATATAGACTTATTCTTCGAGAAAACCATTCAATAATAATTTCTTAACATCCATTTGATAATCTTTATATCCTCTTGGGATTGCCATAATAATAAAAATCCTGATTGACTCTAGTCTATCCACCGGTACAAATGTTTCTTCAACATCAACACCTTCAATATATGAATATCCTTTACATACCAATCGTTCTTTGTTTCTGATATCACTTCCATTCTCATCAAACTTGTTCTTGAAAATCCACTTTGTACCAATCGTACTATGACCTTCGAGTCTCTTGACTAGATCCCAGGTCTGATTCTTGTCAATCTGATCTAACTCTTCATTCATGGATTTCACCCATGATTCATCCTTTGCAGTTTCTTCAAATGAATATGGTCCTACCGTAGATAAAAATAAATATTGTGCATTACTATTCATTCTCCTCATTTGTGTGGGTTTAGTACTGTCCCCAATGATGTTGGATTGATCAATTTATGCTCTTCGATTTCTCCTTTGAGGTTCAATTGAATTATCTCCAGAAATGGTTTCAACTTCAGATTCTTCTTCTGAGTCAACATCATGATGTGACTCATAGATATTTTTTATGCCTTCCTCCATTTTTTTATGTGCATTTACTCCATGTTTACATTCATCCTCATCTTCTACCTCATCATCATAGTAATTATTTGAATCATTTGGGGTTTTTCCTTCAATTATCTTGACATAATTGCTTTCCACAATCCTCTCCAAGCATTTATTGAAACACTTGTATGATTTTCTGTTCATTGGATATACATGAAATATTCCTTAATCAGCATAATCACCAAACTTCCCTTGATTTCATTCTTTATTTTGGATGAAACATTTGCTTCTGAAAACATGAAATTATTTCGACAAAGTCTTCTTTCCATGAAAAAATTCATATGGTGTCTTCATTTCTCCCATATAAAGCCCTGTTTGATTCTGAATGTGCATTGTAGCTTCAACAACTTCTTTCTAGTAATGGAAAGAGATATGACTCTCAATCAACATAGTCCTGACCATGTTGTTAACCTATCGATTTTGATGCTCAACAACTACATTTTTCTGTGGAGTTCTCAAAGAATCTACCTCATGCCATATTCCATGTTTTTCTAGGTAATTCTCAAACTCAATAGACATGTATTCCCATCCATTGTCAGATCGTAGGACTTTTATTGTCCATCCAATATTATTCTTGACAATTCGGTGATAAGTTTTCATGCAATAAAGAACTTGTCGCTTCTTGTGAATAAACATTACACACTCCATTCTACTATAATCATCAATGAAAAGTATGAAGTACCTCTCTCCATGAGTTCCG
Source organism: Viscum album (assembly GCA_963277665.1). Lineage (NCBI taxonomy): Eukaryota > Viridiplantae > Streptophyta > Magnoliopsida > Santalales > Viscaceae > Viscum > Viscum album. Next base: position 799,828,391 of record OY728139.1, read on the forward strand.
ACAAGGTTTATTGGGACACATACGTCTATATGGATGAGATCAAGAAGGTGTGATGTCCTTTTCTTCTTTGGTCTATATGAATTACAAACTAGCTTCCCCCATATGCAAGCATCACAAGTCTTTTCCCGTTCACATTTCAGAATGGGGATATCCATGAATATATTCAACATAGATATCTTTTCATTGTATTGTTGGTTAATGTGCCCCAGCCTCCGATGCCACATATTTTTTTCTTCATCAATATATAAATAGAAAGAGTTCTCTTTGCTATCAACCTGATATAGGTTTCCATCTGTTCTGCAGCCTTTCATAAGAGAATTCCTTGTTTTTACATTTATAGTGCATCCTTTTTGATTGATAGTTACTATGAGCCCTGGGTCACAGAGTTGACTTACACTAAGGAGATTGTGACGTAGACCTTCCACATAAAGAACTTCAGTCTTCTTTATCTCTCCATTGGTGAGAGTAGTATTTCCACTGCCTTTAATATTAAAAGCACTATCATTACCAAACCTCACTATTCCATCAACCTTATTTTTAATGTTCTTAAAAAGTTCAACATTTCCTGTCATATGGGAAGATCATCCACTATCAAGAATCCAGGTGCTGTTGCTTTTTGTAGCTTTGTGGGATACTTCTGCAAGATTGGATTTCCCGATCTTCTTCTTTTCTTTCCAAGAGATATTGGATTGAGTATAGGATACTGATGGAATTTTAATTATTTCTTCCACATAATCAGATTCTTCATACCCATAATCTTCTTACAAAGGAGTAAACCTATTTGTGAGAACAACACCATCAGAAGGGTGAGTATTAACACGTCTCTGAGAGTTGTATGAATTTCTTTTGTCGTACCTCTGCCTGCAATACATAACTTTATAGACAAAGTTAGGACAATGAAAATAGTATCAATAGAAAATATTTCTTCTATAATATGGAGGATATGAAATTGATCTCCATTGTTGACTTCCCAGATCGTCCCCATTCAAGTAGCTCCTTTCTTCTTCACAATATGACATGGTATGGCCCAGATAGACACAAAAATGACACTTCATGAGGGGAAATGTCTTGCCACTTATATTTCTCCCCATGTATTCTTACTTGGGAGAATGGTTAGACTGCCTGTCATTTCTGAAAGTTTGATTATAATCTTCAGTTCTTGTTTTAGTTTGGATCGAGGGTTTCTTTTGCAGCACTTCAGGAAACGTTTCAACATGTACAACTTTCATCTTGTCTTTCTTTAAGCTCTCTTCACTTCCAGAAATTGATGTCTCAGCTCACAGCTGATTCCACTCTTTCCTATGAAAGTGATCTTTGATCACTCTAGATTTTCCCAACCCCATCTGAACCATGCTTGGCTCTTACCTGTAATTCAGCATATGAGAATCTTCCAAACTGAATTTTATTCTTACCCTTATTTGTGGTTGATTGACACTCAAGTTTACTCCTAAGAGTAATAACTTCTTCCTCAAGACCCTCAACATTCTTGGACTTCTCTTCCATTCTGGATGTTAGGCCATTTATGACCTTTTATTGTTCTTAAATTCTAAACTTCAGTTCCACACTGTCATCTGTGATTTTAAGGATTGAAGATTGAAATCTCACTAGTTATTCTAGTCGTTCAATTTCAGCTTCAAGTTCATCAACATATTATGATGATTCTTCCACAATTTCTTTCCATTTATTGCATCTCTTACATTTTTTCTCAAGCTTTGAAAATAAATCCTTAATTTTGAACTTGGGATTACCATTAGGAGTCATATTATTGTCTCTGTCTTTATCGATCGAGGGTTCTAACTTTTCAATGGTATCCATCATGGAAGCATGGTTTCCAGTTTTAAATTATGGTTCTTCTTCTTCATAGAATTCAATATCAATATTTTCCTCTTCATAGACAAAAATCTTCTTATGTACCTTATTTCTAGATTTGAAGTCTCCCTTTTTGAAAAAAAATTTCCGAGGCTTCTAAATGTCTTCTGCTTCACTCTCTTCATCATCGAACTTTCTTTGGAACTGAGAGGCAATGTGCCCAACTCTTCCACAATGAAAGCATGCCAGAGGTAACTTACCTTTAAATTTACCTTTTCCCTTCTTCAGATTCTTGGAAATGAGAGAAATAATTTCTTTTTCCTCATCATCTTCACCACCACTATCTTATGAAATTATCAGTTTGTCCATGGCTTTGAACTCCATTTCTTTGCTAACACGAGTCGTAGAATCTTCGGGTTTGACTCTCATCTCATATACCACTATACTACTTATCAGATCATCCAGAGATAGTTTAGATATATCTCTTTCTTCAAGGCTGAAACCTTTGCATTTTACATAGGAGGAAGCCTTATCAAGATTTTCTTTACGATATCAATGTCTTTTATTTCCTCTCCAAGTCCTTGAATTGCTCCCACTACTTCAGTGATTCGATTGAAGAATAAATATGCATTCTCATCAGGATGCATCTTTAGATCATCAAACCTGTTGTGCAAGACTTGAAGTTTGGCCTCCTTCACTTTGCTGTCTCCTTTGTAGATATTTTTCAGTTTATCCCACATAGACTTTACTAAGGTGTAACTCATCACCTTTAGATAGATCTGATATGAAAGAGCCGTAGTGATAGAATTCTGAGCTTTATCATCTCCATCAAGAACTTTCTTGTCTGTATCAGTCATAGCAAGACCTGTTGGATCAGTAACATGTATTCCTTGCACAGAAGCAAAGAGGACTTCCATTCCAAGGGATCTTAAATGAGATCTCATTTTGTTCTTCCAAATCTGAAAATTACTTCCATCGAAGAGGGAGATTACCCTAGTATTGAATGCATTCTCTATGATAAAAAAGTACAGATCTAACACCAGTAACCTCTACCCTCTGATACCACTTGTAATACCCTGGGACACCCTGAGAGGGGAGGGGTGAATCAGGGTGTAAAAGTTTTCTTTTAAAAACAAGGATCTTGTTCCCATGATGGTAGGAACACGTTAAATCTATAAGACAAATGATAACATAAAGAAAACAACTACAAGAAAAGAGACCACAAAACACTTTTACTTGGTTCACCACTAAGGGCTACGTCCAAGGAGCATACACTGATAGGTTTTAGGTCTTACCTAATTCCACTAAACTTCACTAGCTGTGGATTACAATGTTCGGGCATAATCACTTTGTCCTAGGAACACTACCTTTACACAAGTTCAGGGATAGCTCACTGCGTCCCTTGGGTCACTTCCGTTGACTCCCCATAGCTCACTTCCTTTAGAGAAGTCACACTCAGTTTATAGATGTGAAGGTCTCTTCAATAGATTTGTATTGAAGACTTTACCTCTACTCAGCATGAGACTCTGCTTGCATCGAAGTCCTAAATTGATGCACTTGAAAGCACTGAACCACTGAACTAGATATTTGGAATGTGCAATCAGGTTACACTGAAGGTTGTGCGCAACACCTACCCTTTGCGTATACGATCTCACTTTTGCACGCAATATTTATTTTCACCTGGAAAATATTTCACACAACAACACCCTTTTCGCGCAACTGAATCTTTTTCACGAAGCTTCCACCTTTTACATGCAACGTCTGCTTTTTCATGCAACTCATAATTTTACACGCAACTTTAACTTTTATGCGCAACTGCTTCTTTTTCACGCACCTCGTCCTTTTACACGCAACTTCCCCTTTTTCGTGCAACTCCCTTTCCACACACCTTTTACGCGCACCAGAGCTCATATCTTCTCTAGGTCTTCAGCTGTACCTAATTAGGGGGTCACCTCTTATTTATAGGCATCACCGACCCTTGCGCATGTAAACCCCTCCTCATCGCAAAAAAATATTATTCTGCGCGTAATCCTTTTTCGCGTAGGAACCATTTTTCGTGCACATCTTTGGATTTTTCGCGCACCTCACACCTTTGCCATTTTTCATCATTCTGACCCCGAAACACTTTTTGCATGAGAAAACCAACCTACATTCACTATTGCATGAAAAACCAATTTTGTACACAAAATATGTTTTTTGTGAACCACTCCAATATTTCGCGCAGCTCATACCTTTTCCATTTTTTGACGTTCTAATTTCGAAACACCTGTTGTGCAAAAAACCTTGCTCCACTATTTCATGCACCACACTCTTTTTCACGCACACTCCACCTATTTCGTGCACCACTTCCTCTTTGAACGCACCTCCTTTTTCTAGTGACCCATGTCTTCATTTTCTGATTTTCAGGCCCAAAAATTTGGCAAACACTGGAAAACGGTGCCACCTTCAATACTGTTGTCTACTTAAACTGTATGATCACTTTACTAGTAAACATCCTAAACTTCCAATAAGGATTGACAAAAAACACAAACCATACTCAAATTCTTGCATATAATGACCATTATTCCAACAATAATATGATTTTAATGTACTTTATTATGAAACCGAGTAAAACACACAAAATGGACACAATGCTTTTCATTTAAATAATAACACTGTAGTGATTATAATACACCGAGATCAAAAGGGTAATCATGTTAACCAAAAATACCTATTAAAAAGCCTATCAAAATTACAGGAAGACCACTCAAAACAATGAGAACCCCAAGAAGATAATATGGTTCCTTAGAATCCATCATAATGAACATAAGAATGGAAAAGCCACTACGACCACACTAAGCACCAATGGTATGATGTGAACTATCTTCTTCTTTGTCTCAAGTTTTAGGAAAACCTAAGGCTTAGTTTTATAAGACACTAATTTGACCGTTGCCTTGGGAGACCATGGAACTCTAACGACTATAAATATATCCATTGGCCTTGTTGGAGAATTAATTGAAAAAATGTGAGTATATTTTAGCTCTCCAAATAATTAGGTTATGGATTGAAAAATTATAAAAACCACCCTAATCATGAACTTTAAAAGGACATAGTGAAATAGTTTGAATTACACATAGGTGATTTTATAATTCAAAACACTTTACAAATATTTAAATTATATTGTAAAGATTTTAATTTCTTAAATAGTGTTTTAAACTATGTTTAATTTCTTTTAATTAAACTATTTTCTTGATTAAACTAAGTTTTGACTTCTATAATACTGGTATAAGAATTATCATTCAATTTATAACTTTGTATGTTGAAGGTTAAGTGTTTGTAAATAATTTGAGCTGAGACAAATTATAATTTGTATTCATTAGACTTCTAATGTTTGAATAAAAGTCATTTTTAAAATGATAAATTTTATATTGTTTTAATAAATGAATTATTTTCCTTAAGACTTTATAATTTTTGCAAGTTAGTTTTTATAAAAAACAGTCCTGCTAGGGCCAGCCCTTTATAGCTAGGCCAAGGGAGAAAGTTCATGCTAGGTGGATGAGCCTAGCCCTTGGCCCAAGACAAGGCTGGCCCGAGCGTGGGCATAAGTTCCCCAAAGGGCTTGCAGAAGTGCAGGAGCAGGAGTGCATGAGTGCGCCACTGTGGGCGTGAGGCCATGACGATGGAGGGGTAGACCGAGGCCTGTGGGGGCAGGAGACCATGTATAAGGCTCCCTAGGTGTGTGTTGTGTGTTTTTCTGAGCCTTAGATCATAGGCTCATGCTTATAAAGGGGTCACAGATGTCTCTCCATTTCAATGTGGGATGATTTTTTGGGCGAAACGGGATCTGGGACATTGGATCGTGTCGCGCGCGATCTGGGCCGTCGATCCCGATCCTGCATTCTATCTTCAGCAACCGCGGAGCACCACCAAATTTTTGTGGACCATTTGATCAACCTTAGATCTAATCTTGTCTGTTTGAGAGTTTTAAGACGCTGCATAAACCCTGGACTATCCAATCAAACTCATATTTAATATGAGCCACCTAATTCTTTTTAAAACCATAGACACACCCCAACACTTGGATCAAGGTCGGACTTGATCTTGACCATCCAGTTTTCTTCTAGTTTATTCTAGTAGAACCTTCTTCTTCTTCTTTGTGGTGTGCACTACACCAGTACCCTACCCCCTATTCCTGTATCTTTTTCTCCACTCTTGACAGCTGCTGGTCCCCCACCTTTCACACAGTTTCCACAAAGACTGACCCTTAGTCTTTTTATAAACTATTTGGGCCTCAGATCCTGTGCAACTATCGTTAAAATATTTTGTATACTTTTGGTTTATAAAAGACACCGAGGCATCCCAAGAAAACCTCGGTTCTTTGTACTCAAGTTTCCAGTAGACCTCAACAAGTCCTCTGAGATTTCCAGCATTTTCCCGAGACTCTCTTCCACCACAAGCTATGTTAGGGGATTTATATTTGTCATGCTTATTGAGTTTAAGTTGTATGTTTATGTACACTTGTTATATAAATATACATGCATCTTGTGGTTTGAGTTTGAACCCTTCTTTACCCGATTTAGAGCTTCGAGATTTTGAGTTATAGAGTATTAGTAGACCCGAGTATGAATACCTTATGCAAACTTATTTTCATACCTTGTATACATAATCGGTTATATATATATATATGTATGTATTTATATGAATTTATAAATTTATAACCCTTCGATTCACATAAACTCTTTATGTCCAGACTTAAGGTTTTTAAGCTTGAGGTTTGGAGTTAAATTTAGAACCTCAAAGTGTGAAGAACTATATTTTGTATAACACTTTTACTCAATTATTTATGTTATTATATATATATATATACTGTTACACATATTACAAACCTAACATGGTTTGGTTTTTAATAAAGTAATTATGGTGTATTAAAAATGTTTTAAAAGTATTGATTACTTATGAGAATTTATTAAACCTAGTAGTTATGAAAACTTATATATATATTTTGTGCATAGTTTCCAAAATCTAAATTTCATGTTTCAAAGGTATTACTTGATCGATCTTGTTGTATTTTATTATTAAAAAGAATATATATACTTTTGGATTTGATCAAAATATTTCAAAGGATAAAAGGGTGTGTTAAACCATGCGATCATATTATGTTTTATCAACTGCGATGATTTTTTTTATTTAAGTCATGGTTCAATATAATAGATTGATCACTGACACTCTTATCAACATGTATTTAATTCATGGAATAAGGATTTTAAATTAAACATATATCATTTTATCATATCATATAGAAAACCCCTTCTCATCCATTATTTGATGTATTTTAGTAATTATCTCATGTGAAAAGAATGTGTAATAAACCATGTATGCCTTTGATAAACTATTACAACCATGTTTTCAATGATATATTTCATATTATGTTTTTTTGGATTAAATGGTTTTATTTTCCATTTTATTTGTAGTTTCACTCAATGATGCATGCATATGACATATTATAATAATGAGATAAGAAATAAAATTACTCAAGGTGGTATGGGACACCTTGAATAATATGAAATATATAAGTAATTATTCAATTGGTATATGACATTTTGAATTTACGACCCGATTTGGCATATGATGAATGTATTGGAATAGTATGTTCTGGGTTGGGGACCAGTAAAAGTAAGCCCTCCGGGTTGGAGTCTGGTTAAAAATTCTCTTCGGGATCGAGTTCAGTTATAGAGGCTCTCTAGGTTGGGGTTCTGTTACAGTTAGCCCCTAGGTCTTGGCACAATGCCTTGACACAGAAATTAAAGTCCAGTATTTTACATTCCCTCATTATGTGTAAGATAATTAATTAACCAAATGGATATTTGAATAGTAGAATATCCATGGTTAAAATTCAGTACTTATGAGTACCATAAAATTAAATTCTTATGACACGACATATGGTTAGCACTTAGTGAATTAGTATTCAATGTATGAAATTTAAGATATTACCTTTACGTACAAACTCTGATTATTAATTACTCTTAATTTTTTAATTTGTATTTACATATTCACATGTCATACATATTTAGAATGTCTTTTATTTATTACTCTGAATGAGCATGCCTATAATTGAAAGATATACCCTTGTAATTCTGTTAGCACGTTTCTAATTAAGCACTTTTATTATGGCATGTTACATGTGTTACAACTTTTCTTTAAAGAATGATTTAAGAAAAGGTTTAAAGAATGTTATCAAAAGTTAAATTGGTTAATTATGTTATTTGTAAAACCCCTTACTCGGCATTCGTATGCTCACCCTATGTTTTTGATTAATTTTTTTTAGGTTCCAGTTTGAGCTAAAGAAGTATGAAAAAAGTTACTGGTTTCCCATAACCCGAACAAAATTCAACCCTCTAGATGGGACATGATGTGTAATTTGTTAGTTCATGTTTTTGTTTAAAATGACACATCATGTTCTGAAGGCACAAACTCTGGGTATCCTGAGGTCGGGTCCTCATAGTTCTCCTACTAGAAGTTCAAGCTGAGGATCTTCTTATAGAGTATGTCTGGCAGGAATGCTGCTTCAGAGTAACTCTGCATTGAGTCTTCTCAACTCCTTCATATATTAATCTTTCTAAGAAAATATTTCTTCCAATGAAATGGATTTAAATTCTTCAAGGATAAGGTTAAATGTATTTTTAACTTTTCCTTTTTACCTATTAGGTGGCTTTCAAAATGTTGGAAGTAAATTATTTGATGGGATGCCTTGTTTCTGGGCAAGCCTCTGATTTCTAATACACACACCTCCTTCATTTTCTTTGGTGTGTACTGTATTATGAACAATAACTTCATCCTCTAACTCCAATTAATTGGAATCATTTCCTAGACGATCTTCCATAATGGTATTAAAGGCATTTACCGATGTATAATGCATTATTGGAATTCTATCAATATCTTGGTGAGATCGCCTTATTATTCCTCCCTAAGACTTTGTTCTCCTATTTTATAGTTCCCCAAGAACTATTTGGTGGATAGTAATTGGAATTTAATTATTGGATAATTTATATGTGCATTCATTTTGATGTTTTTTCCCTAATCAGGAGAAAACTAACTTCCACTAAGGAGGGGATTGTGAATGTGAAAAAGCCTCCAGGCCTACTGCATGGTGCTGTTCTTGTTCTTATTTATCAACCCTTTGGACTCTATTTGTTGTCTTTGAGGGTTGGGTTAAAACATCCTCAAGTCTTTCTTGATGGGGTGTCTCTTGAACTGCTATGGCTTATATCAGCGCAACCGCTCTTTTGATTTTACGAATTCTGGTCCGAATGTTAGTTGGGTGCATTATCCAGCACTCACTTAAATTTCTTGTTTCAGAAGAATATTGTGATATTTTAAACATTTCTGTTATCTGATAACTGAAATCCTCTAAGTGGGAGGACTTCTCAATATTTTTAGATACTTGATGAAAAAGTATCACTATAATCTTTATATCTTTGGGCCAGACTTTGGTGGAAGATAGTCGGGGCCTGTTCTTGCTGAGCATCTCTTTAGTCATGAAAAAGATTTGTTTGTTATAGCTAGCCTCAGGAAATAAAATTTCATGATACCAATTTTGACAGGCATTACTAGTTTTGGAGTGTAGTGGAATGCAATGCTCCATGTGCACCACATCCTCTGATATGAACACCTTATGGGGTTTCTGCGATCAATTGTTGAAAACTTATTTATGCATTATTGCATGAAAATTGAAGGGAATCATGTTACTTATCAATCTTTGGATGTCGAGAAGCTTGGAGAGATTCTAGGTCAATTTCGTGCTAAAACCCTTCTATTACCTTGACACAACTTTGATATTCATTATAAAATAATACTTTAGCTTTCATATAACGATGATTCTTACATATGTTGAGGTGGATATCATGAATACAATATTCTACCAACATCTCTGGAATGTTGTATTGAGAGGTTGAAAAATCTATATCATGAATGGTATTTCACCCTTATCTAGTAGTTTCTTCATGTTCAACATATCCTCTTTATCTTTTTCCAGAGGTTTCTCAACATGGTATGACTACAGTGGGCACTTCATAATAGTTTTACCACAAGCAATGATATCAGTTGGTGTTTCCTATGCTATATTTGAAGGAAAATGACCTAAAGAGAGGTTTAGAGAATGACCATCACCTTAGGATATCTTTTAACTGAGAAAGTATTTCACCTTCCAGTAATAAGTCATCATACATGACTGGAATTATGGTTGCAGGTGACTCATGATAAGAGGGATTTCTCATCACTACATTATCAATTTTATAATTCTCTCAACAATTCAAAAAACTACTTCAAAGAGAACTTTCACAGTGAATGCCATCATAGATAGAACCGCCATGGTGGATTACATCAAGGGATAAATCCTCTTTCTTCTTGGTCTTCTGGCCGCATAGAGGGTTTCTATGGATCTCATATAGAGATAGGTTCTCAAGATTGACTGAATTGTCATGAAGCAAGCCTTTATGATGAAGTGTTAGATGAGGAAATTCAAAATTACTACCACTACTCCCGTAATTTGGTGATGGGAAAGTAGTATCTTGAGATACAACAGATAAATGTCCAAGGGATTTAAGAACTTTGGCATTAAGTGGAGAAAAATCACAAACTGGATCTTGATTTTCCAACTGTGTTTGATAAGACTTCTTTTTGGATGCCTTATTACAAGCATTTGGGGCCAGTTATTGGGGAAATTGGTTATTATGGGCCGGTGTATGTGCCTGCTTTAGAGTGGCTGCTATAATAGATCGATTATCTTCAATTGGAAGGGGTGTATATACCCAATACGATTTTCCATATGATATGATGGAGTGTACCCCATAACCCTCCTAGACTAGAACCGAGGTGTGTATCTACTCTAGGATGGAATGTTGATGAGTCATCACAGGTATGGGGACAGAATCATGTGTCTATACCTTTGGTACTACTGAAGTTTCCATTAATATAATCTGGAAAGATTCAAGGATATGGGAATGAATTTGTGCCTTCCCTTTCACCATTTATAAAACATACTTAGTGACTTTAGTGGCTAGAGCAGGAATATACGTCCATTAAATATTTAGAGTAGGTGTATGTACCTACTCTTATCCTCCCTTTCCCATCAGTGGATACTGATAGTACTTGTGTGTGGGGATAGAGAGTCGAGTCTGACCAAGTTTATTGTTAGAGATTTCCGACTAACTTCTCTGGGTGCTTCCAAATGAGACTATTGGAATGATCTATGGATGCTGGAAGGTGTATGTTCCTTCTAGCTATTTTCTACCAAGAATGATCAGTGGAAATATTTAAGTGCTGCCAGATGAGACTGCTGTAAGGCTTGTGGGGTGTAGGAAAGTGTATGTTCCTGCTTGAAAATTTCTGCTGCATTTGATTGATGGGATTCTTTGAATGAAGCTAGATGAGTCTACTATCAGGATGATAGATTTTAAGTAGGTGTATGTGCCTCCTCATGACACTCTACCAGATTTTTAGAGCAGGATTGGCTGGGTGCTGCCAGACGAGTCTGCTGGCTGGTGGAATTAAGGTGGACAAGTGTATGTGTCCGGTTGCTGTTTGACACCAAAATGGGTGGTGGGTTTCTCCATACAGGGAAAAGGTAGGAACCTACTCCTTGTTAGCCATATTTTCTCCTTGAAAATTCATCTTTCTTGATCAGGTATGAGGGACCTAAACTGGATAACCAAAGATAAAACCCTCATCACGTTGAGGGTTTTCTGTCATGCGGTGGTGGCAGTGGCGATTATTGGTAGGAGCCTTTGGGAAGGACCCCTGTGTCTTCTAAAAAAGGACATGGGTGACCTCTTGGTCAACCTCCCTGAAATAGGGGAGGGATTGGCGATTGTGTTCTGGGGATAAACTCCCAAAATTGTTGAAGACGATGGTTTGCACCATCTGTTTCTAGACCACCGATCGTCACTGGCCAGGTGATCAGGGGTTATTCTTGACCCAGAGGGCCTTTTAGGTATCCTCCATGGTAGGAATAATACTGTTTTGATGGTAATTTTAGACCAATGCTTTGGAAACCCAGTGTTGAAGATTATGATTCGGTGAAGGCATCCTTAGAGCAGACAAGGATCCAACATGAGCAGTAGTCAGGGAGTTCACAGATGTAAACTTTAATGAATCCATTTGGAATGAAGGTAGTTCTTGGAAAGAAGTTCCTATATATATGACATATACAAACAATTAAATTTGGAAAAGTAGTAACTTTTGGATGAACACGTGCGTGATTTATTTTCTTGTATGGACCTATTTTATCAATTGATAGGGGCCTAATAGATGGGTAACACTATCATCTTGATTAAGGATTCACACTAGGTTCACTATTTTTTTTGTTTCCCTCAGAATGTGTGTTTTGGTTAGGAATCATTATTTCTAAATATTTTCCAGTGGATTTGTTAATGGAAATGGAAACACCCAACAATTCTATATCCAAATGGACTTACTTTCCAAAGGTAGGCGCTTGTTAAGGATTTTGACCCACAATGCTTAAGAACTCACATTGGTAAAGAGGATGGGAGGTTGGGCTCATCACACCCTTTTGAGGGGAATTATTTCTTACTCTAAGACTTTATAATAGATTTAAGATATGTTCATGAATCCTTATTAATTTACCAAGAATAATTTAGGTTTCCCTAGAAATTTTCAATCAATTAGCATATGTAGAATTTAGAATCATCCATATGTATTCAAGGTTATTCATCAATGGAGAAATCTGTATGTATTCGAGGTTCTCCATTGATAGTATCCTATTATATACTACTTATAGATTCTTTATCTATTGTTGCGATGATGCTGGGTTTTAAGTCACTCAGTGGGGCACTCTAGAATTTATCATCATCAATAGAGAAAAAAGTTGTTTTGATGTTGGGATCGAACCCATAGATGTGCTACCTACATATCTTTGTGAAAGGAATCAAAACCCACATAGTTTAGTTCCACTTAATGGGACACATCATTCCTTTTAAGGTCATGTGATAAGGACCCAACCGTACAATTTAATGTCTTGTGGTAAGGATATCTAAGAAGAAGGTGCATAGTCAAATCTTGGTGTGGGACGTATGCCTAAGCAGCCCAAGGAACTTGGAAGGAATATGAGATCCAAAGTTGAATTAGACCTTGATGGGGATATGAATCAAAGAGAACAAGGTTGATTTTTAATTTTGGGTTTGAACCTTAGGGAGGCTTCCTACATATCCCTTTTGGATGGGAATGAAAGACAACATAGTTTGGTAAGTCTTGTAGGGGTGTATATCCCTTTGAGAGAAATAGGTTGGTGCTTACTCTTAAATAGGATTCCCTTATAATAGGGTCCATGAGATATGTATTTACTCATGGATATTTAGGGGGTTTAATTCAAGGACTATTCCTAAAGAGGATTCCCAGATTAAGGTAATTAGGGTTAGAATCTAGAGGAGGATCTCTATTGAGCTCGGGCCCTAGGTGAAGGCTTCCTACACATCCCGCTTATGGTGGGTATAATAGTTCTCTTAGTTAATTACATATGGGGATTACATTTAGGATGAGGACAATTTAGGAAAGAATGATTTCTAATTTCAGGGATGAGATGATGTAGAGATCGAGCCTTGATAAGGATTCCTACATATCTCAGTTATGGTGGGGATCAAAGTTCTCATAGTTCATTACTTCAGGTAGATGTTATGATTATTAAAAACCTCTAAGACCACATGAATCATGATTTGTTTGAGAAAAAAGAGGATGTGAAATATTCAATAAACCAAAAACACATTCTCCTATGTTTATGGAAGAGGATAGGCTTATGATGGAAGAGGCCGAGGTGACCGTGGAAGAGGCCGTGGCTATGGAACTTACTTCTCTTCACTTTACATTTTACAAGGGTCTAATGTTTGGAAGGAGTGAAGGTTAAGGAAGTATAGAGGAGCAAGACTGCAACCTTATATATGAAAGGCAAGGGACTTACACCAGGATGGATACCCTAAAATGGGTCCCATAATGGGGAGGGAGACTTCTCCTTTTTCCAAAAGGAAAAGGAAGTGTGACTCTTACCCTCCCTAAAAGGGACCAGAGGCTCTAGGTATTAGAGATGATAAGGGGAGGACAAATTACTATCCCTATAATCCAAGACTAAGAACTCCTCAACACTTTCCCTAGGGTAAGTGTCTATGTGACCATATATATCCAAATCCACAGACACTCTGAGGACCCTTACCCTCTAGTAGGATAAGTGTGAGAAACCCCTAACCATAGATATACAAATTCAAATGGGAGACACAAAAATGTGACTTTCTTTAAGATTTGGTAAATTAGGAGGTCTTGGTGGAGGTTTCAACATAATCCCTTTCAGGCAATGGAGTCAATGAAGGAAAGGCCCTACCATGAGTGGATTTGAAGGAGGCTTCATGAAAGGCTCGAGCATACTGAAGGGGTGAGGTGAACTAAGAAAGGGAACTCAAGTAAGTGGCATATAGGTATGTGGAGTGCAAGTAGACTTGGGATAATTGGTTTCCCCTTAAGTGACAAAAATATTGGATTAATAGACTTGGGAAAGACTTGGCTAAAGCGTTCAAGAGTCTTCATAGCCATTCCTTGAAGTGGGGAGCCCAAATTCCTACTTAAGGAAGGGATGTCAATTAAATTTTTACAAATTAGGGGGTTGGATGAATGAGCCATGAAAGTGTTGTTAATTTTTAACACTTATAGAACCTAAGTATCACTATCCCTCTTTAATTCCCACACTTTAGGTGTTATGAAACTACCTTGATGGTTTTGGAGGACCTGGGTGAAGCACTAGGGAGATCAGAGCAGCCATCATGATTTAGGGAAATTATTCTATACAAATGAAGACCCCATGGGTATATTTATAGGAAAATATGTTACCCTAAGTGATGGTGACTTGACATGAAAGTGATGAGGTGGTGTGAAAGTGAGGGGAACGCTTGCACTTGCATGTCGCTGGTGATTCGGGCTACCTTGGGAGAACCAAATCTTGAGCCTTTGCATAACTTGATATTTTCCATATATTTTCTAATCTTTCTTATAAGACATTTCTCTTTGTTACTTTTTCATCCATGTGATAGAATAGAGTTTCAACATGCGCACATACCATTTCAATGTATTTAAGTATTGCTCTATTAAATACATGCACCTAAACTACACGGGACCACCAACAATGATTTCACCAGTTAAATTCACAGTGAAGTGGACCATAACATAAAACAATGGTTGAAATAATGTCTATAGGTGACATAGTGCAGGAACAATCTTATCCTATTGCTTTTTTAAACCACTCATGCAATGATTCCTTGAATAGAGCTATCTGAAAAAAGAGAAATCTAAATCAATGGCTCAAAAACCTTGGTAGGTAAGCAATCATGAATTGCTATAAGGATTAACTATTAAACCAAAATATGATTATCATGAATTTTCAACCCCTTTAATTTCATGCTCATCATATTGAAATGCTTGGAAATATTAGATCAATAACCATCTAACACCTTGACGGTCTTCAAAATTGATAGAAATGTTTGTTTCTCTTTTTTAATCATTGTGTATTGTGTATCATGCATGTATGCCTGATTACCATCACCCAACTATAAATGTAAAGTCTTTATTTTTCCCATTTCTTGAAAATCATGTTGAGTGCTGGAACTGTCCTTTGATTTCCTCTTGATTCCTAAAATGGTGCACAATATATTATCACATAATTTTTTTTCAATGTGCATCACATTTAAATTATTTCTTAAAATATTATATTTCCAATAAGGAAATTTGAAAAAATTATTTGGTTCTTCTAATTATGACTGCACTGTCTATTTGTAGTAAGAATAGAAGGAAATGTAACAGCTAATAAATCTTGAAAATCATACATTGTACAAATGTTTTCTTAATCAAGTTCTGTATGAATTTGAACCCTAGAAATTATTTGTGGTGATAGGTCATGCTCTCTATTACCATCAAACGACACACTGTCTTTTATAAACCTATGAAATGGAGAAAGAAAACATCTGTGACCATGACATTCCCACTTTCTATAGTGCTTAATCCATATTGATTTCTTACTTTTATTACAACAAGGGTAGGTAAATTCTCCTTTTTTACTCCAACATAACATGTTATCATACACTGGGAAGTCCTTAATTGTCCATAACAAAGTAGCCCAAAGTCTAAAAATTTTATTAACTGCCGTGTCAAAAATTCATTACACCATCTACCCAAAATTATTTCAGCTCATCGATCAAAGTTTTCATATAAACATCAATTTTATCACCCGGTCATCTTGGTCCATCAATTAGATTCAAAAGTAACAAAAATGGTTGCTTTATAAATACCCATGAGGGAATGTTGTATAGAACCAACACCACTAGCCATGTACTATGTGTCTCACAAACTGTGTACCTAAATGGGTGAAAACCATCTAATGACAAACCCAGTTGAACATTACGATCATCCCGGGAAAAGTCTGGGCGTCTTTGATCCCATGCTAAAGAATATGTCAGGTGAGTTAATTTATCAACCTCTTTATTTATATTTTAATTCCAAGCCATAAATTTAGCAGTTTTAGCTAACATGAAGAATCTCTTCAGTCCTGGTTTCAATGGGAAATAACACATTTACTTAGTGGCAACTTGTTTCCCTTGGTTCAAGACCTTACCGGGAAGAATCTGATTACCTTGATTAATCTCACTGGTTTTCCAACTAGATGAATAGAATGAAATACAAGTTTTTAATTGCACGTTCTATTTTATTAACAACATAAAGTTATTGTGATACACACAAATGGTATCATATGTAAAACCTAGGTCATCGGTCAACTTGCGAGCTTGATATAATGACTCTGGAATCTTCGCTCCAGGAGGGAGTACCTTCTTCAACAATACCAACAACATGTTGAATGAGGTGTTTGACCACTGATTTGAGGCCTTTAGGTGTAACAATTCAATGATGAATTACAATATACTAAATTTAGTTCATCCATGATATAATTCAGTATGCAAATCATCAATAATTTCAAATAATTTCAATGCTTCTCTATCTACAGAAGAACAAGGATTAATCCATCCAACATAATCATTTATGACATTTCTGCCTTCTGGTTGAAATTGATGCATCATATCATTGAGAATTATGTTCATCAAATCAACTATTATCAAATAAAAATCTATATGAATACTTTCTAATTAGTGACATGAAATAGACTCTTCTCCATGATGTGTCTATGTCTTATAGTTTTTCAAAAACCCATTCAAAAATAGATGTTCTCTAACATAATCTCATTTGAAGAGATATCTATTTGCACATTTTCTGCATGGAAAACTAATAAAATTGCTTTGAAATACACTAGTGAAATCCATAAATCAGTTAATCCCCTCATTATATTTAGCATAAAACCTATCTATCATATCAATCTAGCTCTTATCCATATCTGTATTAAATAGAAATAAAATAATTGAAATATATTATTTAAATTCTAAAAAAACTCATATCTTTAGAACTTAAGAACCAATGAGTTCAAATATATTTTTAATGAAGAATAAATGAAATAAAATAAAGGGATATTGGAGAAGATATTTGAATAGAAATTATGTACATTTCAAGAAGGTAATGGTTTCTATATTTTAATATTGGATATGAAAATATTTTTTGGAAGATATTTAACTTGCATTGAATGATGATCTCAAAATCTAAATTTATAGGATTTACAATATTTAAAAATAGAAATTATACCATATTATGTTAATTGAGAATATTTAAATGATGTTTCTTTGAAGATAATATAATAATGAGATATTAATAAATACCAACCATTAATAACTTCTAAATAATAATGAATTGGTATTCTTGAAGAAAGGAGAGTATATTTAGTTATATGATTATGAAGGATCATGATATACATTATGATTAAGAGTTATTTTACACAATACATCTATAAAATTCATCTATGATTGAACTCTGGGCTACATGATAATATCAATATATTAATGACATACCATATTAGAGATTCATGAAGATCTTTTTCATTGTGTTTTAATGAAAATGTGTACAATATGGATCCAATATAATTAATGATGCCCCTTTAACCTCAAAACTATTGATAAATATTGTCTCATTATACTTATTCAAAAAAATAATATTGAATTTGATGGAAAATAATGGAATTCTATCATGGTGTCCCTATCAAAAAATAATTTTAAAAAAGTGAATATATTAAAGACTATAAAGGATATTTAGGATAATCTTGAGATTATCCATGTAAAAAATGTTAATGTAGAAAAATCAAACTAAAAAAAGAGTGATAGGTTGGAATATGTGAAAATGGATAATAATGAAACCATTTATTAATTTTAAAAAAAAATTCATTAAAATTACATAAAAAATCAAAAGATTTGGAGAAAAAGTAGAGGACCCGACTATGTTGAAAAATAAATTATGGTTTGTTCTCAATAGATTTGGTAACAATTTTTCCTCATTTAAAGAAATATATTTGAGTCTCCTCTCTCAATATGAACTACAAAGTACACATGATACATATGAGATAAGAAATCCCCTCATTTAAGAATAAATTCAAATAAGAGAATAACATTTTATTCAAGACAATGAGAAAACCTAAACTGAATTAGAAGAAACAATATTTTACTAGTAACTCTAAATATGTTGAAGAAAAATATAGAGTGTTAAAAAACCATGTCTCTCATATCATAAAATTTCAAAAAAAGAAGGATGATGATACAAAGGTAAACGTTCTTTAAAATTATTCAATTTTTAAAAAATAAAAAAATTAGAATTTAACTATCCAACGAATAAAAATATGAAAAATATAGATGATGAGAAAGAACTCCACATGATTGAGAAAGGTTTAATATAGAGATTTTTTGTAAAAGGAACCATTGTTCTTGTAGAACACACACCATACACAAGAAATTTTAGCACTGTTGTTGTTCAATGCTTATAGAAGCTACCTTCCAGGACTAGTAAGTGTACATATTCATGTGATAGCCACAGATTTAAATTTTTGATTTATAATAAATGAAATAAATACATACTCTTTCCCCTTAATATTTTTCAATATATAAACCTATGTATAGGGGATACCACTTTCAATAGGTTGAATGGATAGTGTCATCAAGGATCGTTCCTCACACATAGAATCTCTCTAAGTCCTTTTTATTATTAAAATATAAATCCACTTAAAGTAGAGTGAAAACCCAGTAAAAACACCATTATAATAGAATAAAACCATTTAGGAAGAAATATATTTTTCATTGGTACCTTTTTCCATGTATAATACTAAGTCATGTGTTAGCTTATAGGTGATTGAACATGCATGAACATAAGAAAGGGCCATTTTGAAGTCACTTCATTAAATTCAGCTTAAAATTACTCATCATCCTCATAAAAATAAAACTTCACTTGATTATTGAAATTCTCCATGGAAGGAAATGTAATATCCAACTTTTCATATTGATCAGTGGGAACTAGTTTGTTATCTTCCTTTATAATTCGAGATAGGATGAGAATTTCAATGTCTCTACTCTGTGTTATTATGATTTCATCTGGATTCATTTCAACAACCAAGTAATACCATGTATCCCTATCCATATTCAATGTATTATACCCATAGGTATCCTTTAAAATATTGGTAGCTGAATATAGCCCATAAATAGTACCAAAATTCACTAAATTCTTACTCGTCAATGATATCAAGCATGTTTTAAAACATTTTTCCAAAATACCCTATCACTTGTAAGTAGAGTAAAAATAAATACAAGATTTTAAAATAATGGGTTGGTTGGTAATGATACCCACATTTTATTTTTATCCAATAAAACATAGAAGGTAAATAAGCAATATTAATTTTGACACAAATTCAAGAAATAGTTGGATTCATCATCGAGGGAGTGTGCTAATCAATAAATGAAAATAGCCCAAAAAATTCCCCAACAACCATAGTATCACTAGGTTATGAAATGGATGAGAGGGAGACTAGGTAATCGTACCAAACCACTATATGGTGTTATTATTCATGTGAAAGAAGAATGTACACCTATGGATATGGAAATGGATAGAGCTAGGGGAATATGAAGAATGTGACTAGGCCCTTTTAAATTCCTTTTCATCGAAGAACTGAATGAGAAAATGTTGAGAGTCAATAAACCCCAATGTGTGATGATAACATGATTATTGAATACATCCACCATAGGTCAATGATGATTGAAATTCATGATCAATGAAGAATAAATCAGATATTATGATTTAGAAAATTCAATAGGCAAGAGAATCACTAATTTATTTCCCTAAACCACCCCTAGAACCTTCAAAAGATGTTTTATTTTTATAAGATCCACTAAGAGAGGAGATAAATTAGACCCTACAGATGCTACCAGACCCTCCCCTGACGATGGAGGAGGGGGATATTTTTAATTACAAAAAATATTTCATACAAGGAATAAAAGAAAAAGAACTATCACACATACCTATGTAACAATAAAACCTATATAAATAGATTTTCAAATTATAATTGGTGTAAGATATAGAATGTGTAACGTTCTATGTATTATAATGGATGGGAAAAAACCTACATATTTTCTTCAATCATGTACTTAAATTCAAAAAATCGATTCAATTCAAATTTAATAGCTATATGATATAAATCACTGCATAGCGTTGGAGGTTTGAACTCAAATAATGAATTGGGAGGGATACCCGCACAATAAGTACACAAAAACTCTCAGAGAGGATTAGTCTCATAGTTATCTTCAACTAAAGTAATACCCAATATACAAACATGTATATAAAGTTGAAGTATATTCAAAATTTTTATGAGTAAGAGAATACCTTATTCATAACACTCCATAAAACAACATTTAGTAAAGATTAGAAAGGGATCTAATAGGTTGAAAATGATTTCCTAAGACCAAACATGTGTTTTAAAATCTCAAGAATGGAATCCAAATCTATAATGTAATTAAATATTAGGTTAGAATATTACCATAACCACTTAGGTTTGGTTTCATTTTCACTTTTTGCAGTATGGTCAATCTTATTTGTTTATTTTTTTAATAATGTAATTTTAGTTGTAGTTCATTTCTATAGGAAATAAGAATATGTGATAAATATTAATGAATTTGTTTCCTTGTTTTTGAAGATGAGTTAGTTAGAATAAGCATTCCATTTGTATTTCTTTTGATTGAAAGATGATTATAGTATTAAGAGTGAGGTACCACACCCTCTCAGCATCCATGATGACGATGATTATTTATTTGAAGATCGGTTTAGAATTTCATACAATCTTTATAGGGGATTTGGACCAAGAATTAAGGAGCATATTCTGTATTAAGGGTATCATCTAAAAGAAATGAGTAAGATGTCCAAATTAAAAAAATCAGATTGTGGAAGTCAATGAAGTAATGAGAACACATTCCCTGGAGGGGACTCCACTATGGAAGGGGGATGACCAGATTGGGGATCCATGATGGGGTGCAGGGGCTCAATGATAGGGGTTCAATGACATGACTTAATAGGGGAAAGATGGATCAACATGGGTTGGACAGATCAATAGAGGTGAGAGGGTTGGGAAGTGGGGCACGATGGGGTCAGGAGGGTTTGATGATGGTGGGACGGTCTGACGTCACTATGCGAAGGCAGGGGATGAGGGTCTTGTGGTTGTGGGAGGGTCACAGGTTCAGATCATGGGAGAGTATCATGGGGTCATGAGAGGGTTAAGGGAAGGGGAGAGGAAAAATTGTGGTAATGGGTTATAAAGTACAACAATTGCTAAATATCGATTGCTAATAATATACATAGCAACTGCCAGATGGAGTTCGCCCAAGAAATCCCTCCAAGAAAAATTAAATTTCTACTAGTGTAATGTATATATTCACATATAAATAGTTTAATATGCACCAAATAAGATAGTTTAATTTTATAAAAGATTACAATTGATCAATACATTACCACCCTAGGAAGGAAAACAAGGTGTATTATGCTCTGAGTTGGAAAGACCACACTATTTTTTCTATGATGAAGATTGAAAGAGATCCAATAATTAAAGTTTTAAAAAATATGGATCTGGAGGAAAGGGGAAAGATATTATCTTTCTCAGATAAATGTTCAACCATCCAACCATGAGAGTATTAAGTAGGTACATAAGGAAGATGTGAAATTATAGAATATGTGAGGAATGTTCCTAAGTTTAATTGTGATCATTATAGAATGATAAGGTTCACTAGTAAAGTTTGTGACCCATAAATACCATACTTGAAGAAGGATATACCATATTAAGCTTTTAGTTCATCATTATCTATTTATCATGAAATTTTGAAGATGTATAGAGATATGAAAGAGTATTTATGGTTGGATAATATGAAAAGGGATATTGTAGAGTATGTATCTTGGTTCTTGTTTTGTCAGCAAGTTAAGGCTAAGAGACTAAAGTATAAGGGGATGTTACAACCATTACTTATAATAGATTGGAAATGAAAAAACAACACCATTTATTTTTTCATCAGAATCCCAAAAACATCAAAAGGCCATAATACTATTTGGGTTATAGTCGATCACTATTATAAGTTAGTAAACTTCATTACTATTATAGATGATTTATATCTTGATCAACTTTCCATAATATACATGAAGGCAGTGGTAAGGTTTTATGAATTACAACATTCTATTATATTTGATTAGGATCTGAGGTTTAACTCAAAGTTCTAGTGGAGTCTTTATCAATCTCTGGATATAGATCTGAGTTTCAGCAATGATTATCATCCTGAGATAGATGGTTAGTTTGTGAGGAATATTCAAACTCTATAATAAATTTTGAGATATTTATCTATGGATTTAAAAGGTAATTAGGATCAACACCTTAATTTGGTGGTATTTTCTTTCAATAATAGTTTTCACTTAAGTACTCAGATGGCTCCTTATGAAGACCTATATGTAAATAAGTGCAGAACCCCAACATGCTGGAAAAAAGTTATAGAATTAAATCTAATGGGACATGGTTTATCTGAAGTGATGGTAGAGAATGTTAGATCCATTCAACAGTATACAATGAAATCTCAGAGTAAAAAAATGTTATAATGGAAATTGTCAATGTGATCTAGATTTTGAAGTTAGAGAGAAGGTATTTATATGATTTTATCTATGTAATAAGGTAATTATATTTGGAAATATAGGAAATCCAAGCCCAAGCTATATTATCCACTTAAATATTCTTCATTGTTTCGAGATGTTAGTTTATTGTTTTGTGCTTCCATAAAATCTCTCTCAAGTTCATGATGTATTCCATGTAACTCTCTTAAGGAAGTACATATATGATCCTTTACATGTACTGAACTTAGAGATCATACCTCTGGAGCAAGATATATCTTATGAGGAACAAACAAATGATATTCTTGATCATAGGTATAAATTTCTATGAAAGAATCTCACCTGGCTAATGTTTTGTGGTAAAACCATAAATTTGAGGAAGCTACGTGATAATCTGAGGATGCGATGAAGAAAAATTATCATCACTTTTTTTGTATCAGAGTGATTAAATTTAAAGGGAGAGATTAATTTCAAGGGGTTTAGAATTTAAAACCCTGATATTTTATGATACATGTCTCTATAAATAAATTTTATTTCTTTGATAACTTGTTTTACACACAACACCGAGTTTAAACGAACCACAATTGAAATATTATTATATAACATGATAGTTATTTTTTAGACATTGGATTAGAAGGTATAAATATAACTAAATAAATTTTGAAAAATTTATGGTTTACACATGTATAAATTGAATTCATTATTTATCAATTGATTAGGAATTAAAATAAAAATCATTTCAATGCAAAAGAGATGTTTTTTTAAAAACTATTTAATACAGAAAATGTGTTTTTATATTAATAAATTTAATTAATCATTATTGGCGAATTATTTTAATGAAATTTATATATTATATGTTCATTTTTTTTAAATTAATATAATGTTTTTACTATGAATTATATAAGAATAAATCCATTTTTATGCTTGAATTGCATTTTTCTAAAAACTATTTTTGTTAAGTTTTATATATTTATATTTAAATTTATTTCTACCAATTTTAGAGATTCAATATTGAAGAAAAGATTCCATAGTTGGAATAATGAGGTTCAAATTTGTTAAATAGTTCCCTTTTATTTTTAGTCGTTATGAATAGTAACTTTGGTAAACATTTGTCACATTTGTGAGGGTAAATTGAGTAAAATAGGGTTAAAACCATGAGATAAGGTCTTAAAATCTACCAAAAACTTGGATTTATCCTATTTTATGGGTTTAGTTCTTCTATTTACATCTAATTCAAGAATATATGGCCTCTTGGTTCCATTTTTTTTATTATGACCTTTATATTAATTTAAGGAAAGAATAAAGAAAAAATGCCACTCTCTTGAATTTAATAACTCTAAATTTTTTACATAAGGATAAAAACAGGATAAGTTTTGTTCTAAATATTTATATAATATAAAAAATAATCATTTTTATCATGTATTTTTTATAATTTTTAGTGATTAAATAATTACTATAAATTCTTACACAATGCCGATATAATATTTATTAAATTAATAGAAAAATAAAATAACTTAAAAATATTAAAATTAATACAATTTCAGAAAATTATTTTGGAAAAACTTTTATAGATAAAAACAAAATCTTAGGGATGTTTTAAATGTTTATATTCTAATTTCAAATTTTTCTTGATGTCTTTAAAGTCAAATTAAATGAATAGTGTAAAACATGACATTATTGATATTTTATGAAAAATAATATTTTATTAAATCATTTAAAAATCTTATTTTTTTTAAAATTAGATAGTTAAGATTATAATTGGTCTAAAATGTAACCCATTTTTCATTTATAATCAAATTGGTACATTATAAGTAAAATTATAACTGTTTAATATTCAAAAGTCATCACCATGGTTTAAATTAAAATTGTTTAACCAAGGGGTTAAATAAAAAGATAAAGTTTAAATGACACCAAAACCTATCTAAATTTCATTTTATGATGATATTTTGACCTTATATGTTTTTTATTTTAATATATGTTCATTTTTAAGTGTTTGGATTGAGAATTACTTAGTTATATTTTAATCCTTTTTATAATCTCATGTGTATGTTTTTCCATCCTTATAAATAGTAACACCATCTCTCTATTATTCACACCACTTTGAGCCATAAATATCATCCAAAACTTTCCAAAATACCTCCCCAAATTAATTATACTCATTATATAGGTTATGGTATTCCCAAAAGACCATCCCTAGGGTCTTTAAAAGGAGATCTAAAGGATTTCCTTCAAAGAAGAGATAACCACCTTAACCGATCACTTTATTTTTTTACCTTTTATGTTACCTCCTATAAATATATGGTATTTATTATAAAATAATAACTTTAGTAACCCTAATATACTGAAACATTATTATGGTTATTAAAATACTTTTATTCACCATCTTTTACATTAAATGAAAAACAATAACATCACTCATGCATACGTATGGACTACCACCTCCACGAAGCGTTGTGATTCATTTTTCGTTTCTTATTTACATAGATCATAATAAGGATAGTTTTAATAAATATTTAAGATATATATTGTATAATAATGACTCTAAAAAAGTTAATTATTATTTACCTTTCTTTAATTTCATTCTTTGAAAAGTGAAAACAACGTTTATGCATATGCACGACCTACCATCTCCATGAACAGTGTAATTCATTTTTCAATCTCTACATTTAATCAATTATTATAAAAATATATATAAATAATATATATATATATATATAATGAATATATATTATATTTATATCATTATTAACATTATGGATATGATGAAACCATGATCAAAGTGCAAGCACCAAAAGTAATGAACCAAAACATATATGAAAAATGAAGCACTTATCACCAAGAAAAATGATTTTAATAAACAATTGTTAATAAATAGGCGATAAAAGGTTATAAGTAAATCATATATGGTATGATATATATGATTATGGTTATATAATATATTTATAATAAATATATATTTATTATCTATGAGGGTTGAACACATATTAATGAAGTCATACTTGAGGTTAGGGTTTCTCGTTTCAGTTTTGTTTCCATGAGACATATACCATATTCACCAATTGTTTATTTCACTTTGTGTATATATTTCCCCTTTGATATGATATATAATTATTCCCTTTATATTCATGAAATTTAATGTTTCATTTGATTTTTTATTTCATGGTGGTCATGATTCAAAAGTTACAAAAGCGGTAGATGTTTATTTCACAATCTCATCATTATTTGGGATTATTTATGTTTAAGTCTCTACTTGGAAAATTATTTGATATTTGTATCTTAAACAATTTTTTTTCTTTTAATATTTTTATTTATATAAATTACAATTTTTCCTATCATTTTTCTCTTTTTAAGTACTCAATCTGCCGAATAATATTTATAAGATAGACCAACATTGTTTTTCTACTCAATTGGAAATATTTTTCTTCTATGTCCATATTTCCTTAATTTTTTTAAATAATGTTTTTAATATTATAAAATGATTTATTAAAGAAATTTTTACCCATTTTTTTAATTTTTACAAAAATTTTTATAATGAAAATTCTTATCATTTTTTAAGAGATGCTTTTTAATTTCTATCAAAAATGTGAAAGGAATCTGTGTTTTAACATATACAGGATGAATTTTTTTTAGATCATCATAAATTACCAATGCTTTGAACCTTACTTTACAAGTTTAAAATGGTCCTTTCAAAGAAAATATTTTCCTTAATATTTGGGAAATTTATTTATATTTCAAATAGGTGATTTCAATGTGAAAAGTGTATTTTACTTAAGAAATATTCTAGCATTTTTTTAAATTATTTTCATCCATGTCACCATAATGTGATGAATATTATGATTTACTGAGGATATAATCTAATGATACCATCTATAATATTTATCTATACTATTTATGATCATTTTTACTAGGGAAAGTATTGATATTGCATATTGTAGTTCTTCTAATAGGGGAATTTATTGATTATTAAGGAATGTTGATTAAGTTGTACAATTTATTCATATGATGAGTGCATTAGATTTATTAAGTGATGGATGGGTCCCAAAATTACATAGATCCTAAATGCATTAGTAGGTCTCAGGAGAGAAAATAGGTTGGTTATTTTGTTACGGCCTTACCTATTTATGTATACGACTTATTATGAGGCCTCTATGGCATGTTTAAGTTGTCCAAAATTATGCATTACATCATTATAAAATTAGTTATTGATTCCCATGAGATTATTTGAATAGTGATGATATCCATGGATACGTTTCAAGATCATATGATTATTTTTATGACATTATTTTATCATTATTTACTTCTACCATATTATTCATGTATTTTTTATTCCATGTTAGCTTATCTTGTATGCATACACTTAATGCGCATATGGGATCATGCCTTTCATATGATTACTTTCCCCAGGATGCCTAGAAGTGTATTCTGATTGATATGATGGGATATGGTAGAGATAATAATTTTGTTCTCAAATAAAATACTATGTCTAATTTTATGTTTTCAAATGTAATGTGAGATTCAAGTATGTATCTAGTTTTACAAGACTACTAAACAATTAGGTCCTTTGGGATATGATCTATTATATGTAGTACTAATGTAAGAAAATAACCATTGTATTTGGTCTATTAGGGACAAGGTATTTATAGTTGTCCAACCCCAAGTCCCTTTACCTAGGGAGACTTTACTCAGGATAGAATCAGATTTATGATATCTTTAACAACTAATATGCACAAACTATATTCAAAAACCATTCTCAAGATTATAACTATAATTAAAAATGAGTTCAAGTTAGATGAAAAATAATTTTTATGGAGTCATACCTAGCATGTAATGCAGATCTATAACTCCTAGAAGCAATTTAATAGTTAAACTAAGAATACAAAATATTTTAATATCTTAAAAAAATTTCTAAACACGAATTTTGTTTGATATAAAGTTACCCTAATAGTGGAGGGGTGAATTAGCGTGGAACAAAATTTTTATCTTTTAATTTCATGACCCCAAGTAGTTAGGAACATTCATTCAAACTATTCTTTCTATTATATGCATCCACACCACATGTCATGCACATATATAGAATGTAAATTATATAAGGGAAATGGTAGTTTACTTGGTTCAACACTAAGGGATACTTCAAGGAGAAAATACCAAAAACATTTAGATGTTATATGAGATGAAATAATCTTAGTAGGGATATTATAATTACTTTAGGAAGGTCTCACTAACGATCCTAGGTGTAATGCATCTTTTATACCCTTGTGCACTACTCAAGTGAGAGATGAGTCTGTTTATAGATTTAGGGGTATCTCTTTCAGTTTTATGACTTATAGATCCATATCTTTCTATAATTAAACCTCAATTTTCATATTTATCTCTAGTTAGATTCTCTATTACTCTAATACTTTTGTCGCTATTCTTCTTTTTTAAGTCCAAATAATGATAACTCATTACATGGAGTCTAGTTTTGTGACTTCCTATTAGAATGATGAATGAGAGAATACTATGGGTGAGGATAACTCCGTGTCTTCTCAACAGAAGCACTATTTTTTCTCTAGGATGAGGATAATTCTAATTTGGAAATATCCTATATCTTTATACTTTAGACTTGATATAGTAGTAGTATCCTACTATTTTCTGACTGAAAAATAAACTTTTATTTATTTTTTCAAGGTACAGAGAAGAAAGAAACAAAAGACCACGAATCATGGGAGCCTAAAATAGTGAAGGACAAGAGCGTATGAATGCAACAGATTCACTACATCCGTGGGGAGAGACCCAGTGCTTAAGAATCATGAAAGTTGTTCGTCTAGAGTTGCATAGGAATCCATGAGGTCCGCCACGGTGTTGCCTTCACGCCTTGTATGAGATAGATACATGTGGGTGTTCATCAACTCTTTACATCTTCAAATGGTATATTCAATAGACCATGGTGTAGACCCATGACCACTAAGGACATTAAAGATGGACATGAAGTCATTTTCAACCGCCAAAAGATAGATATTCTTCTGATTGCATAGATTAAGACCAGTGAGAAGGGATTGAGCCTCGCCTGAATGGAATTTACATAGCCAAAGTGATCACAAAACGCCATAACCACAGAGCCACTCGCATCTCAGATCACCCCTCCACCCTTATTTTGACCCAAAATGTAGAAGCCATCAATGTTCATTTTAATCCCCTCAGAATGGGGATACCACTGCACCCACCTACCTAGCCTGCTGTTGGAGACACTTGGTGCAGAAGATCTTGGGATAAGGTGACTAATGTATGGGTCTGCCACAAAATTTCTACATAGTCAAGTTAATACATTTTTTCATGATGAATATAATATTATAGTATAATTATCTATCTTCTTCTTGAGACTATTCTTCATGATGAACCAATTGTAATAATCAGTTTCTTGTCTTTCCATATCTTTAAGATATTCAATATTTTCATGTATCTCCTCTTCTTTCCTAAACTTATTCATGTTGTGTTTATACATTCATGCTCAAATTCAATGAATCACAAATCATAGTGGAGATCATGAAACATTCCTTCATATGCTTTAGATCTTTCCATATGTCATGAATGATAAATATTTTTTTAATTCAAATATACTGAATGAATCTATGATCTTTGACCTTTTAAAAGATGTTTCCTTATTCTATAGTTGAACATTTATTCCCTATAATCCACATGTAATTATTCATTAAAACCTCATAAGAATAAGTACATGAATATCATTCTTAACTCCATAATTTATTTCCATAATTTCCCACACTTCTAGTAGAACTCCATATCATCACATGGGTGAATTCCTTTTCAATAACAAACATCTTATTCCACATAATCCATGTAAACTTCATTTAAAAACCCAGCACTTAAAATATCCGAATATCATGAAAGGATACTTTCATTTTAATAAATGAATATCAAGTCATGAGATATTATTTTAAAAATCATTATTCAAATATAAAATATATTTTATTTTATGAATATTTCATTATAAATTCATTTATTATCACGAGTGAAGGTTATTTAAATCCTCATTATGACCCAATATTCTTATACCTTTGAAATAAGATTCTCTGTATAGATATTCATGTGCATTCCATCATGTGTTTTTGGTGTATGGACCTACATCTTGAAATTTGGAATTCAACTCAACACTTTATTAATTATTACATACATTTTAAATTCACTGAGTCTTGGAGATTTGTGTTAAAGAATTCCATTTAGAATAATTACATTTAGAAGACTTAATTTTAGAAGACATAAGTTCAATATAAAGGTTTATACTCATGACTAGTTCTATTTGGAAGTATTATGGTCAACACTCTAAAGACTTAGGCTCATGAATTTTTATATTTAGGAGTCTTATGCTCACACATTTATCATTTTTGAGCCTTAGTGAAATCATATGATCAAATCTTATGATTAACTCATATGATCATTCATTTTCTATTTTTCCAACCACATGACCAACTGAACACATGTCTAAAATGAAAGTGCATACTCAACTGACTATATAGTGAACCAACCTAACCATAGAAAGGGCTCAAACTGACTGCACATTGAACTAAGTGATCAAATGGAGGGCCCAAACTAATCATATGTTGAACTATATGACCGAATAAAGGGCCCCAACTTAAAACACATTGAATCAACCAAATGTGAATGAAAATTTCACAAAGTACTAAATTGAGTACATGTTGATTTACAAATGATTGTGAATATTTCAATTTACTGTATGTTGAATCAATAAACCATGAATAATAATTTCACAAAGTCTAAATTGACTACACATTGAGTTCTAACAAACCGTTTATACTTCAACAAACTACATTATGAATACCAACATTCCACACATTGAAGTCCAACATAATATGAGTGAAAATTTCTTTAAGTCCCAAAATAACTGTACAAAGAAATATAGTTAAATCATAATTCCTTTAACCTTACCTTTACAGATATTTGACATCTTACAACCTTTACAAAGCCTTCATATTAACAAATATTTCAAAAACCAGATTTAGCCAATCCATTCTATAATGCTCAAATAACTCTTTCAAACTTCTTGAAAACATTTTCTAAATTTTAACAAGTCTCTTAAACACCATTAAACACAAAAAACCATTAATTTTCCAAATATTCTCAAAAAACACAAGAAAAACTTTCATTTAAAAAATATTCTGATAAAACCCATCAAAAAAACATAATAAATATTTTTTAAACTTAAAAAATATTAGAAACACCTTTTCACCATAATTCTATATGTATTCTATAAATAAATCCAAACATCATACCTATGTTTAAAAAAAATCAAATTAACCAGAACCATGGTTGCAACATTTTACCCATATGGATTTCTATTGACATTATCCTATAACATTTCACCTCTCTCTAACCTTTTATCAATAAAATATAAAGGGTCATATCGTCTCCATATTTTGGAAATTTCATCACCATATTTGAAAAACTTATATTCATTATCACCCCCTATTTCAAAAGTATCTTTGCACTTGTTTTTCCAATAAACCTCATCACCTTATGACTCCTTAAATGACTCCCTATTTAGAGAAATTATGACCTCCTTAATACTAACCATCAAATACCCATAACATTAATAATCCTTGAGATACATTAAATTATAAATCATTACTTTAACATCCAACTTTCATATTACAGTTTTATTCCTTCTTTCAAACTTTAATGTGTGAATCACTTCTTAGAAAAGACTTTTTAACCAATCCTATAATTCTACTGAGTGAAAGATCGGTGTACGAAACAAGATTCAAAGTCAACATCATCTATACTATCTATTATCACTTATTTAAATTTTCTCAAACCATATGTAGCATGATTACTTTCACCATTACTTGCAACATCAATAGATATCACTTCTCAATACCTATCGAGTGATACCATGTAATGTCCTAGTTTTTTCTGTGTAATAATTTGGAATATTTATAGGAATATTTTCAGAGTTAGACACTGAGATGATGTGAGATTTCAAGGCCCGATGAGCCCAAAATAATTTTTTGAAATATATTAAATATATTAATATCGTGCAAGCACATTTTACCCCAAAAAGTGATATAAATCCCCAAAAGAGTCTCGGATGGGAAAATATAATACTTCCATTGAGTTTAGAATATTGTTTTTAATCTAAGAATGATATAATCTTTGTCGGCATCATTTGTTTATGTAAAGTGCTATCGTGGGCGTAAATAATAAAATAAATAAATAAATTTAATTTATTTCTTTATTTAAAACCAAGGACCTATAATCCTCTAATTTAAAAAATATATTGCTATTCCCTAGGGTTAGCTTTATAACTTAGGAATTTTTAGGATCCATTAGAGTGGATCCATTGGAGGATCATTATCAGATGACATTAGATCAAGGGATCGTGCGCTAATGTAGCATATGGATCTCATCAACGACTATGAAATGCAATCGTTCTTTATAAATGATTGATCCAAATAAAGTAGTATTTTTATTTTATGTGGATTTATCCTCATTTGATTATTCTTATAACAAACATGAATCGACTAACGAATTTATTTGCGGATCGTACATATTATGGGTATGGGATAGATATTATCTGGTATTAAGGATTTCTTTATTGATTATATCATATCCCTACATTCATCATTATAATGGAAATGAATCAAGGAAAACATGAACATTGACCATGGTCCATTTTTCATTTTTGTGTTTTGTTCATTTTTCCCCATTATCCGTTCATCATGGGTAATTACCTTAGCTCACGGTTCGATGAATACCCGAAAATCAGTTGTTTCTCACCCATTTCTTGGCATAAAAGATTGATACCAAATATCCAGGTTTGGATTGGTGATGAGATATATCTATGGTGATGGGTTAGGAGACTAGGACCTTAGTTTGGGCATGTGGTATTGACAAGGCACAACAGTGGTGGTTCCCGAAAACCATATATGGCCAAAATCAGGCCAATGATGGCATGAGATGTTCATTCAACCTCAGATCCATGACTGTACAACGTGAAGTCCTATGAAAACATATCATGTAGTCCCTTCTATAATATTCTAGGGTTTTAGTACAAAGATAAACATCACACACAGTGTGACTCGAGTCACATACAGTGTAACCCTTAGCCGACCATCCTGGATTGTATTGGGAATACATGCCAAGGAGTTCAAGCAGCGTTACACACTATGTGGGCCATTCCACACACCATGTACACCATCGTAGCTAGCTCATCATTTATAGGGAGTAAAATCCAAGGAGATCATGTGTTCCCACACACTGTGTGCGGAGGGCTACACACTGTATACTTAGGAAAGTACATGGGCACGAGCAGGCTATATGCCGAGTGCCAGCATGGACGCCTACATTCTGTGTACCCCAAGGAAAATCCTTATATTGTGGAAAAGTTCATTCCATGTGATCATGAGACATGGGAAGCTCAATATTTAGTGGTACACACCGTATACCCCTAGAGATGCACCACGTACCCCTAGGGACACACCGTGTAACCCTAGGGACACACCGTGTACCCCTAGGGACACACCGTGTACTATTTTAAGGACAATTTGGATTCTTATTTCTTCTCAACTCGGTTTTATTATGAGATTGTGTGAGATTACCTAGACTATTATCGGTTGAGTGTCCATTCCTATGAGGTTTTTATGTGGTATCACATTCTCGCCATAGAGGGTGACCCCACTGATGCTTCTCGATGATCAGTGTAGTGCGGGCAAGATCCCTTATTCTAGAGTTTTTTGTCTCAGTCCACTTCGATAGATATTTCAGTGACCTAGAGCTTGTATCCCTCTAAGATGACTAAATCAACACTCATGTACTCCATGTTTCCTT
This sequence comes from Viscum album, assembly GCA_963277665.1. NCBI lineage: Eukaryota > Viridiplantae > Streptophyta > Magnoliopsida > Santalales > Viscaceae > Viscum > Viscum album. The sequence continues at coordinate 799,862,111 of OY728139.1, forward strand.
ATATAGGGTTTATTGGAATTGTCTTGAAAAATATTTACATGGGAATTGATCCCCCACCCAGGAGGTTGTTTTCAGTATGGTCTGGTGTCCCCCTAGTGAGCCCTAGGCATTGAACCCTATCTATGTATTGACTTATAGTCTTTCTGATGGGGTATTTGTCTGATGGAGTGTGTATCCTAGATGAACCCTCTCAGTTTCCTATGTGCTTATTCATGGATAGACCTAATTAGCATGACCTTTGGGATGAGTTTCGTTAGTGGTAGTATATCTCGTGGAGTGAGATCTCCTAGACGATCATTTCCTTGAATCCTCACAGTAGATATATGGATGGTAGTGGTTGATACCTTTGATACTTGGAATATTTTATGAGTATATATGGATGATTTATTATATGTATCATATTATGATTTACATATCTTATGATGATCTGACTACTCTTAATGCATTACACCTAGTGATTTTAGGGTTTCCTACTGGGTATTGTTATAATCACCCTTGCATGGGATCTGTCAGCACATATCATGTCTTATGTAGTCAAAAAATCTTTTACAGAGTCCTTAGAGGACTAATAGTAGGTGGAGATTAGTTGGTATAGATAGATCAAGGTGTATAATGGTTTTGCATTTTATAGTACCCCCCTTATGAGATGGTCAAAATTTATTTTCTAGTTTGGGTGGAACTATATGTGGACCCTTTTTTATACTTTATATTACTTTAAATCATACTATAATTATGGGATTATTGATGTATGCATGCATTATTATTAGTTGTTTTTACATTTCAGTATTGTATGGTATTAGAGATTTGTGTGTGCGTACATGTACTTTAGGAAAATGCATCCCATGTGTGTGATATACCTTCTTGGTGCTAGTCACCAGTCCCTAGACTATTGGATATGGGTTTGGAGTAGTTACATCTCAGAATCTAGTGGGTCAAGTCATAAAGGATGGTATCAGAGGGCACCCAAACTAAAGTTTTATGAAACTGCCTAGTTTTAGGATTGGAGTTTGTATTTTCATTTTTCTAGCTATGAGGTTTTATTTGGGTACTAGGGAAATAGTGTTAAAATGTTTTGAGATTGGATCTTAGGCTAGGGTGTCCAGTGTTGCTATAGTGGCCAATGTATCCATTCACTAGTTCCCCAATATCCTTCTTGTTTACTCGATACATATAGGAACTAGTTGTAGGTAAAACATTGGTACATGCATCATATAGGAAAGAGTCGTTATTACCATATCCTTCTTGAGTCATTTCTCTAGATATAGTCATTGACCATGGTATATCTTGTATTATTTTAGGATGTATTAATGATGAAATCTAGTGAGGTTTGAGCAGAAAAGTTGAGTGTTTGACCTAATGAGTGATATTTCCTCTATAAAAGTGCTTATTCACGAGGCGGTCTTTCTTCAGGATGGTTAGAAGGTGTCACTTTCTCCTGTTGATCAGTTTATGGACCCGCCTCCAGTGGTTTAGGTGGATGCAGAATGATAGACTGAGTTATAGATGGATCTTTTAGTGCTGTAAGATGATGTGCTGGGTTTGATCAGGTATTGTGAGCTTCTAAGTCAAGGATCACCTAGGATGAAATATTAGTAGGACTTACCAATAGTAGGCATGCAATGAAAGTCCTGAAATATGTGGTTTTGTCAAAGATGTCAGGGAAGGATCAGTTCTACGAGGTTGAGACATTAATATGCTTATGATGGGAGAGGACAACTCATGCGGGGTTGTCCTACCTATTATGCCATAGTCAGAGAAATGGTTGAAGAACCACCTAGGTAGTGGTAGTGGAAACGGTTGGAGAAAGAAGATCCGTAGGGTGGAATACATGATAAAGGAGATAGGGAAGTAGTTGGAGGTGACATGTGTTTTAGTTTGATGCTACCACCACCACACCTAGGTGGACCACTCTAGGATTGGGAAGTTGGTGGTTGTAATCTTAGAAAAATTTAGGCACTAGAGTTTCTTTACCCATATCCTCCATGAGTTTTTCGAGTTATGATCTATGTTCCCTATAATATTATTATAGTACTATTAGACATAGTTACAAGCCAATAATTTTAATCCATTTTTCAAGTTATTTTCCAAGGATATATGGGGAATTGGTAGATTCTTATGTTGATGATGTTTGGTGTGACTTTGGATGTGTGAGGAAGAGGGGAAGATCCCCCACCTAGACGTGTTCTTGATATGTGATCCAAAAACATGACGACGAGTTAGTGCCACCTAATAGTGATAACATATGTGTGTCATGGATGAGTCTCTATGACTTGAATGTTTGAGGTTGTTTGTTGTGATAAGGTGTTTTAGAAATCCTTGGTTGTGGTAAATAGGTGATAAATTGAAAGGATGAGTTCTGAGAAGTAGGAGCTAATAAAGGATTTGAGTGAAGTTCGATGTACGACATGTGCCCTCACTAACCCATTTGTAGTTTTCACACATAGTCATTAGCTACTTATCCCTATTCATATCCCCTTTTGAGACCTAGTGATACTAGTGGAGCCTTTTTACTTGGTCCTTATATTGAGGCTCTTACAAAGAGGATCCATGATTTAACAATTCTATCGATAGTGTGACCTGAATCTGGGAGGAGAGAGAGAGCGACTCATGTGTAATTGCTTCATAGAGGTGGTGAGACCCTATGATGTTTTTCCTTAGTATGCATTGGTTCTCTAAAGTCTATGCTCAATTGTTTTCCACCAGTGATTATGGCAGTGTTTTAATCTTGTTTGGATGGAGTTTTTCAGCTTTGACAAGGAGTCATTCCAGACAGAGTAAGATGAGCTCATTCACATGAGGTTATATCCACTTTCTTATTATTTGGATAATATTACCTTTATAATAGATGATACTTTGAGATTTCATTTTTCTATGATAGTGGAGGATTATGGGGTCATCCATTTTGAAGTTGTTCCAGGTTTACCTTCCTATCAAGAGTTTTTTTTGCATGGACTTTCACCAACGATGACCCAATATCATCACTATCATATCAGATGACCCTGTATAGTTGTGAGAGATGGGGGTGTGGTTGGAGGAGTCTACAGAGTAGGAGATTCAAAAGATTCAGTGTTTTTTCCTAGGAATCCCTATATTTATACTCTAGATAGGAAGATAAGTTCTTGATGTTGGGTGTGGATTGGTGTCACTTGGATCATATGACACAAATGAAAGTAACCAGTTCTGATAATTGATGGTTTCTTCAACCAGTGGTTTGGGGAAAAGTGATTCTCAAAGTTTGACCTTGAGATAGGTTGTTTCTGAATATAGCTTTAGAGTATGATAGACTAAAAGTGTATTTCCAAATCCACTGTGGTTTTTTTGAGTTAGTGGTGATACCCTTGGTGATTTGTATGCCACAACAAAATTTTGAAACATATGGACTAGAACTTTAACCCTTATTAGATCAGTTCATGGCAGTATTATTTATTAACATCCATGTGTGCTCGATTCCCAAGTTAGAGAACTTAAGAAAATTGTTGGTAGTGTGGTTTATATCATATTTATAGTTGTTACCCCTCCGCTTCTTCAGAGAGAAAGGGTGGCACAAATCAGGGATATCAATTGTGATTTGTTACATGACTAGATATCCATTGGATACATTATAGATAGATTCTATTAAATAGGTAATCTCAACATATTTATTCAAGGATGGAAAGTGACACCAATCATGTTGGAGAAGAAGGTGTTGAGGAGGTTGTTTTCCCCTAGAATTACATCTAGTGGAGGTGAGGATATACTGGGATCTCTTAGCATCAGTTGGGTAGATGAGGGAGTTGTAACAAGTTTTCAAGTTAATTTTTTTTGTCTCACCTGTCCCTGTGTGATGATCAACAGAGCTTTGTGGAGAGTTTAAGATACCTGTGCATGCAATAGGTAGTCCAATTTCATAGAATTATCTTGAAAATCATTGCAGACCATGATACTTACTTCATGACATGATGAGGGAGAGGATATGGGAATCATTTGGATACTTAGTTGTAGTTGAGCATAGTGTTTTCCCCAGTCATCTGTCTAGGTAATGTGGAACATTCAGGTTCTAGTGAACATGCTTCAGTTTTTCATGTCAATTTTGAGCAATAGATGGGAGGATCATTTACCATCAGTGAAGTTTGTATATTTTAGTGATTTCCACTCCACCACTGGTGTAACACCTTTTTGAGTCCATTTATAAGGGACCTTTTATAACACTGTTATACTAGTCATAACTAGTGGGTAACAATTATTGGGTCCTAGGTTTGGTGCCAGTGATGGTTTTAATGGGTATAGTTAATCCAGGGGAGGATGAGGACTTCCCAGAAAATGTCACGAGTTATTTAAGGACCAATGTTGTAGGCATTTGGAGTTTGAGAGTCTGAGAGTTTTATTTAGGATGATAGGACATATCTAGGGTTCTTAGGCCCTTTATTTTCTATCTTCTATGTTGCTTTAACAAGGTAGTGTACCACTTAACCCTGTGACCATAATAGTTTTGGTTGCTTAGTGTTCTCCAAATGTCGTAGTTAAGGAGGTATGTGCTTGAATCATTATACAATATCAACTTGGGTAAGCTGAGCCTTGATAGTATATTTTCTCATTTTAAGAAGCTGGTGGTGTTTAGAACTATAAAATAAATACTATTATTGGTCAAGTGGTTTCCTTGGATACATGTTTGTTGAAAACATGAGAAACCTTCAGGGGAGCTTGTGGGAGTGAGAGAACCAATTGAGAGCTCATTATCTCCAACCTTTGGTTTATATTTTGATTCTTATGGATGAAAATCATTGAAGTAAGGAATAATGTAATGTTCCAATTTTGTGTGTGTAAGAATTTAAAATATTTCTAAGAATATTTCCAGAGTCAAGTATTAAGATGACATGAGATTAAGAGGCCCGGTGAGCCCAAAATAAAATTTTGAAATATATTAAATATATTAATATCATAAATGCGAAGTTTTATGGAAAAGTGTAATAACATCCAAATTGAGTCTTAGATTGGAAATATGAGGCCTCTATTGTGTTCAGAAGTCAGGGTTTACCCTAGGCATGACATAATATTTTTAGGCATCAGGAATTTTGGTAAAGTGCTATCACAGGCACAAATAAAAAAAATTAATTTAAATAATTTTTTTGACACAGTGAATTATAATGCTCAATTTAAACACAAATATACTTAATACATAGGGAAATCCTCATAAACTAGGAATTGAGAGGAATTATTAGAGAAGAGTTATTCTAGGATCGTTTCCAGACAACATTTGTTCGAGATCAGATCAAGGATCAAGCCCCAATATAGCTAGTGGATCTCATCAATGATAATAACGTGCAATATTTTTTCATCAATGATTGATAAAAATTGTGGAAGGAAATTTTGTTTTATGTGGATTTATCCTAGTTTTATTATTCCTTTGAAGAACCTAAATCAATAAACTAATGAATTGATTCTTGGAATATGCATATTGTGGGTATGAGATATATATTATTCGAGATTGGGTATTTTTTTGTTGATTTTTTTATATCCCTTTATTATTAATTCTAATGAAAATTAATTGAGGCCTAAATGAATATTGGATGAGTTCTATTCATTGCGTTTATGTTTCATGAATTTCTTTCCCCATTCTTCATTCATCGTAGGAAATTTCTTTGGCCCGTGGTTCAACAAATACTCCGAAATCAATCATTTCACACCCGTTTCATGGGAAAACAGATTGATAACATAGATTCAGGTTTAGATTATTGATGATATCAAGCTACGATGATGTATTGGGAGACTAAAACCTTGTTTTGGGTGTGCAGAACTGATAAGGGGTGATAACAGTAGTTCTCGAGCATCGGATACGGCCAGAATCTGGCCAATGACGGCGAGGGAGGTTCAACCAACCTCATATCCATGATTATGTAGAATTTAATCCTATGAAAACACACCATGTATTCCATTATATGTGGATATAGGGTTTTGGCATAAATATAAGTATCACACTTTGTGTGACTCACATCACATGCTATATGACCCTTATCCGACCAGATCAACATGTATAGAGAGTACACACTCTAGATGCTGGGTGGTATTACACACTATACGGTCCATGCCACATGCTGTGTACACCCTAGAATATGGATTAATGTGTACATGGAGTAAACTCCCTGGAGATTGTGTGTCCCCACACACCATGTGTGGTGGGCTACATGTCGTGTACTCAGGAAAGTAAATGGGCACGAGTATGATACATGTCATGTGACATCCCATACACTTACATGATGTGTATTTCATGGAAATTCCATGTAATATAGAAAATTTCATGCCCTATGATCATGAGACACAAGAATATCCAGGCTTAGTGGGACCCACTATGTACCCCCAGGGACACACCGTGTACTCTTTTCAGGATAGATTGGGTTCCTCTTTCTTCTTAGATCAGCTTCATTGTGAGATTGTGTGAGATTCCCTGGACTAGTATCAGTTTAGTTTTTCCCTTAGTCCATTCATATGAGGGTTTGGTGTGGCATCATGATCCATTCAAAGAGGATGAACCCTTTGCATCTTCCCAATGACCAGTATAGTGTGGGTGAGGTCACTTATTATAGAGTTAGTTATATCAGTCTTCTTTGATAGATATGTCAATGGATTGGATCATGTATCCCTCTGAGCGACTTGAGGTGATACTATTGTCTTTCATGTTTCCTTATATGGGGATTTTTGGAATTGGCATGACCAATATTTACACAGTCTTTGATCCCCTATCTTAGAGGATGCTTCCCATAGGTTCTAGTGCTCCCCCAATGAGCCCTGAGCATTGACCCCTATCTATCCACCAAGATCCGATCATTCTGATGTGGTAATATTCTGATGGAATGTTTATCTTGGATGAACCCTATTAGTTTCCAATTTTATTATTCTTGGATAGACTTAATGAGCGTGAAATTTCGTATGAGTTTTGTTAGTAGAAGTATAGCTCATAGTGGGTTATTTCCTAGAACAACGTTACCTTAAATCCTTGCAATGGATCTATGGCTAGTAGTAGTTGATACATTTGAGACTTGGAGTATTTTGTGAGTATATCTAGATGTTTTTTTATATGTCTAATATTACTATTGACATATATTATGATGAATATGACTAATCTTGATACTTTATGGTTAGTTATTTTAGGGTGTCCTACCAGGTATTGTTATACTCACCTCTACATGGGCTCTATCCACACATGTCAGGTTTTATGCAGATGATATATCTTTCACAGGTTCCTTATAGGACTAGAATAAGGTTGAGATTAGTTTGGCTAGACATAACGAGGTGTATACCGATGTTGAATTTGAAAGCATTCCCCTCCTTCTAAGTAGGTCAGACTTCATTTTCTAGTTTGGATGGTCTTATATTTGGCTATTTTTTATACTTTCTAGTACTTTTTTTCATACTTTGATTATGGGTTTATATATGTATGCATGAGTTGTTATCATTTGCTTTATATTTTAGCATTGTATGGGATTGGATATGAGTGCACACATACATGTAGTTTTGGATAATGTCTCAAGTGTGTGTGATATGCGTTCTTGTCACTAATTGCCTACCTATGTCTTGTTATAGGTGGACTTGGGGTAGTTGCGGCCTAGAACCCAGTGGGTAGGGTCGTGACATACCAATTGTATCTTATATTTCTTTACAAGGAATATTACTTTATTTAAATGAGGATGAACATCCTGAAAATTCTTATATTCTGCTCTACCTGAATGTGTACACCTTCTAGACACCACTTGTTGAAATGGTTTTAGAATGGGAGGTTCTATTTGGGCCCACTTGTAATTAATATTCCCTACTTCAAGAATCTTTTTGGTATCCTAAAAAGTCACTTAGATGAATCCATCATGTTATCAAATAAAAAATATGAATTCAATAATAAATTTCGTTACTTCTCCATATGTTTTTCATCCATTCCTTTATATTCTTCCTCAATTTGGTGAGGTATCATATCACATTAAAGTATTTTGAAATAGTCCAAACATAATTTGGGAGGTTTGAACATGACTTCAAAACCAGCATGCATGGAATTATATTTCATGAATTTATAGGTTATAGATCAACTTCTTTATATTGACTGATTTATGAACTTAACTACATAGATTTAATACTTTCATTTCATACTTTTACCAAATATTTCACCTCTATAGTACTTATCATGTTGTTAAAATTCATATTTGACTTGAAACTGAATTCCATAATGTATGTTTATTAGATTATAATTTAAATCAATCAAATATACCTTTTTCCCCAAACACCACCCCATGGATTGTATATCCCTATTAATCCTATATAACTCCAATCATTAGATAAAAAAATAAAGTTAAAGGGGAGAGGGGTACCTCTAAAAATCCTTATTTTGAGGATTATGGTTGGTCATGGTGACCCAACCCATTGGTTTTCAATTTCCTCTAATCCTTTTCATTGGTAATTTTTACACCAATAATTGTACCTATTTCATTTTTAGACATCCTCTTGGGAATTACTTATCCTCCTTGGAGTGGGTTCCTTCATTTTTGTTAGATTAATCCCATTGATACTTGTTTCTTATTTTGATTCATTTTACTTGGATCCTTCAACATGTTTCCTCTTCCTGTAGAGGGATCTATCACCAATGTCTACCAATTTTTTAGTGGTGTGATATGAGACACCTCTCTATTATACTTCATGAATTTCCATTTCTTCAATATCTATGAGATTCATTTTATATTTATTCATCCTTGATGATTCCTTATTCAATCATTTTCTTCTTTATCCCATAACTAGAACAACCACCTATTGTTTATTTAACTTCCATATTTACTTCATTTTTATCCTAGAAAGTTTTGTATGTACAACATGATAGGTGTATGAGTAACCTTCCTTTTAGATTCAAAATTTTCACCTAAATTCGTGATTTTTTTCCAGATTAACATATTTATTTTCAATGAAAGTCCTTTCCTTGTATATTATAGGAATAAAGGTGTTCCTTATGATTTCTTTAGCCTACCTATTATTTCAATTTCTTTTATCACAATTAAAACATATCCAAAAAAATTTCTACCTATCATATTTATGCTACAATTGATATGTTTATTCAATAATTATTGTTCACCATTGACCCCTCATCTTTTTGGAAAAACACTCATTGTGTGCCTTATTCTTCCATAGTAGTAGAACGTTGTTGTATTGTATCAAGGGAATTTTTCTCATAGGTTTAGTATGAGTCTTCTATTTTACACAAATTACATATTTTTATATACCATGTTTCCATAAGTTCCTAGATTTTAAATTTTACATGATCTACTTGTAGATGTTTCCTTAAAAGGGATCATAATGCTATCCTTGCCTTTTGATGACATGAGCATAGATTTAATAACTTCGATCTTCTCATCCATTTATTTTAATTTTATAATCATCTTCTTCATCATAAAACTAACTTCTACTCCACATTTTATCCATTATCCACGTTGAGTTTTAAGGGAGAGAATTATTTCTTTTAGTTAATTTTCTATGGTCATTTTTACCTATCACTTGAGAAATGTCTTCAATTAGATCACTTTATTCTTTCATTTTATCACCCATCTTACTGATGTTAAAATTTAAGGCCACTTATTCACCTCTCAGACTTTCATTATCCATTGGAAAATCTTCCATGATGGCATAGTCTACTCCTTGAATAATTTTCATTCGATCCATCTTCTCTTATATTTCTTTAATCATCTCATGAGCACTACAAGTACAACTTCCAGATTTATAACTTGATGTTGTTTCCATGTTTCCATTAAAAACAAAGATTCTATAATTCTCTATAGGTGAATACAAATTTTCATCTATATAATAAAATTTTACATCAAAATTAGAATCAGATGTGCCCATATTATTTACCTTATTTGGTGAATTAATATTCTCTAGAGCCTTATCCTTGGTTTTCTTATTCTTCCTTAATTTTCTCATAAGGCAATCTTCATCAAACTTATTTGATGGTTATTCTTTTTGACCAGATTTATTTTTAGATTCAGAATTGTGTTATCTAGTTACCCCTTCTTTCATTGATTTTCCATAAAATTTTCTAGAGCCTTCCAGAATTCAAAAGTAGTAGAATAATGAATAATTTTCTTATACACAACATCTTGTATATATCTTATCAATACCTTATATTTCCTTAGATTTTATACTATTTCATTGTTATTTGTTAGATCTATATCTCTTTGAATAAACTAAATAAATTTCATTCCACAAGCCTATAAAAATATAAGCATCTCCTTCTTCTGACCATAGAACATAGGTCTACTAAAAAATGGTGTCTTAAACCTGAGATCCATATGATCAAAAAATATTAAAGCAAATACATAGGTTGAATGCAAACTTATCATCTTTATTCTTTAATACCACTTGTTGGACACAAATTCCCCTCAAGAGGGGAGGGATGAACTAGGGTGACACCAATTTTTTATATTTTACATTAAGGATATTTTTACTGAGTTATTAAGATTATTCATTCAAATTATTATTTATATTAAATGCATCCAAAATGCACGTTAGGTAAATTTTAATAATGTAAATCACATAGGGACACTAATATTTTACTTATTTCAACACTAAGGGATACTCCAAGGAGCACACAACAACAATGTGTTGATGTTCCACGGGATTTAATACTCTTTTTAGGGATATTATAATGGTTTTAGAAAGGGGTATCTATCAATCCTAGTCATAATGCCTCTTATCTACTCGTGAAAACTACTAAAGTGGGTGCTGAGTCTGTTTATAGACTTCAGGGTATCTTCTAAAGTTTTTTGACTTGTAGGCATGTCACTGTCAAGCATGGGACATCACTTTTTATCTTTATCTCCAGGTATATTATCTATTCTAACATTTCTTTTCTTCAAGTCTAGATGTGTCGAACTCCTTCTAGGGTCTCTATTATTTTTCCTTCCTATTGAAATGCTAGATGAGATAATCCATAGTGAAAGGATAAATCCATGTCTTCTCCATAGCATCACTCTTCTTCTTCGGATGATGATAATTACAATTCAAAATTATCATATAGATTCATACTTCAAGACAAATGTAGTTGTAGAATCCTCTTATTGTATCGATCAAATTTTTCATGATGAATTAGATATTATATTATAATTCTCTATCTTCTTCTTGAGTACCTTCTTCAACATGAAATAAAGGTAATAATATGATAATTATCTTTCCTCCTATTTCAGATCTTTAATATTGTCATGTATCTCCTATTCTTTATAGAACTGATTTATACACTATTTTTGTAAACACGATTGAGTTCAACACATCGTAACTCATGGGTAGATCACAATACATATCTTCTTATGCTTCACGATCTTTCCATCTGGAATGAATGATATATATTTTCTTTGAATTCAAATATACAGAATGCATCCATGATATTCTTCCTTTTAAAATATGTTTCGTTATTTTACAACCAACCATTTTCCCTAAGAATCTATATGTATATATACTTTTTGAATTTATTCATTTAAACCTCATAAGAATGACTCCATGGATCTCATTATTAAATCCAAAATTGATTTCAATAATATCCCACCCCCTCTAGCATAACTCCAGATCATCACATGCATGAATTCCTTTTATATTGTTAACAACTCATTTCAATTAATCCATGAACACCTCCATTTAAAATCCAAAACATAAAATATATGATTATCATGAAATGAAATTTTCATTTTAATCTCTGAATATCATGTCATGGGATCTTAATTTAAAAATTCTTTTTCAAATTTGAAAGATATTTTCTACGAGAAATATTTCATTTTAAATTATTTTATTACCATCAATTAAGGTTCTTTAAATCCACCTTAAGACTTTATCCTTTGAAATCTACTTCTCAGTTAAGATCTTCACGTGCATGTTTTTTTCCATATGGACCTCCATATTTCAATGTGGAACTCATATCACTAGTTTCTTAATTAATGTAAACATATCAAATTTTCTGAGTCTTAAAGATTTACATTTAAGTATTACGTTTAGAGGAATTACACATATAAGACTTAATAAAAATAGAAATATTTATAATCATGCCCTATTCTTCTTGGATGTATTATGATCATAACTCTAAAGGATTAAAATCATTTATTATTCTGATTAGAAGTCTTGAGATCATTAATTTATTATTTATGGTCCCCAATAAATTTTTATACTTAATTAATATTCTTAATTCATACAATCATGACTTTTAAATTTTTATGACCACATGCCCAAGTAAACGTATGTCTAAAATCATCATAAAAACTAAAAAACCCACATGATGAACCAAATTACCACTTGAGGGGATATAACTAACCCCAAATTGAACTACGTGACTGCATGAAGGGCCTAAACTGAACACACATTTAACTAAGTGACCACATGAAGGTACCAAATCGACCACACATTGAATCAATAGTTAGTGAACGAAAATTTTGAAATGTCCTGAACTGAATACACGTTGAGTTCCAATCAACAACGTCTACATAAATTGACCACATGTTAAATCAATTGACCATGAATAAAAATTTCACAAATTCTTGAACTAGAATCACATTAATTTCTAAACTACCATGACTGTTTTAAACCAACACATGATAAAATTCAACTGAATGTACATTGAAGTCCAACCTATCATGTAAGCTTCAACTGAACACATAATGAAAACCAATTGACCACACATTGAATTCCAACCAACAATGAGTGAAAATTTCTTAAAGTCTCATACTAACCACATGAATAAATCCAAATCAACCATAATTACTTTAACCTTATATTTACAGAGGCAGGTTAACTTATTAACTTTTCACAAAATTCATATTCTCAAAAATTTCAGAAAATATATTTAACAAAGCCTTTCTAAAATACTACACAATATCATCAAGAATCCATGAAAAATTCTTCTAAATTATACTAATGCTATCAAACACTAAAAAACTTTTAATTTTCTAAATACACTCTACAAACACCGACAAACGTTTCCTTTTCTAAATATTCTTAGAAAATACTTCAATTATATATAAAAAATATTCTTCAAACTTCAAAAAATATTATATACATTTCTTTACCATATTTCTATGTCCAAAATTTCAACGAATCCAAACACCAACCCCATAGTGTCAACAAATACAATTATCAAAATCAATGGTCGAAAAAATATCAATTGAATTTGACAAATAAACTAAAATTTAATTTATTTTCTAAAACATGAGATAAAAATTCATGACAATTTCATAAATAAAAGATAACTATAAATATTTTATAAATTAGTAAATCATTATATACATTCCATAAATATAAAAATTGTATAATCATTTTAATATGAACTCTTTCATATTTTTTATTATATTGAATTCATATGAATTTCATTAATTATAAAAATTTTATAATTCAATTTCTATTATATAAGCAATTTTATATAATCTAAATATCATAAATTTTATAATTTTCAAGCACTTTATAAAACATTATTTATGATTTCTAAATAAAATTATATATATATACCATATAGAATTCCATATAATAAGATAAATGTTATTTTATATACCAATATTTAATATTTGGGAATACATTTTTTCATAAAAATTTAATTAATTAATTAAAAACATTTTTTAAATAATTACTTAATATAAAAATTCCATATAAATTAAATATTCTGAAAATACCTTTAATCATGGTATGTAAACATTTTATAAAATATTAAAATCATTTTTAAATTTTTTTACTGTTTACCCTTATACAAAAACTCTGTGTAAGGGCCACTACCTTTTACCCTCAAAGAGATTCTTTATAGAAGGTTAAATCGTTAATACCACCACACAACACAAATATGTGTAAGGTTTATAAGGAAAAAACCTTTACACAATGACTCATGTATAGGTAATACCATTATTGTGTATATGTAATACCTTTACACATGCCCCTTGAGTATATGTAATCTCTTGATTAACTTTACGTATGCTGTGGAAGTAACAAACTACCCTTACATGAATCGTTCACATAAATTTATATCTACTGGTTATGTTTACATAGAATGGTAAAGTCCTAGTTACTTTTACATAGAACTTTTTTACATAAAGGTTAGTCAGTGGATACCTTTACATAGTCAATATACATAAGGGTAATTCCTTAATTAAAACTATGAATTATTTTTTTAAGGGGAAAACCTTTATTCAACCTCCTCATATAAGGGTAAATCATATTTACCTTTACAAATATCACATAAAGTTATGAAACCTACATCTGATTTATGAAAAAATTATTATTTGTTTTTCTTCAAAAACTAATGATCAAACATAATTAAATATTGAATAAACCTTATTTGATACCACTAATGAGTTTCATTTAATCATATTATGATTAATGGTAGTAGAAAATAACCCAAGAATAGGTGATATATTCTTCAAAAAATCAATGAGTAAATAAAATCACAAAGTAGAGTACCTAGAAATATTTTATTAAAACAACTTCTATCTTCAAACTTCTCGGAACATGTTTTATGAGGATCACAAGAATAAATAAAAAAAGCAAGCTGACTACAAGGTGATACACTTACTAATGGATCCAGTAATGATTTTTTAGGATACCTAAACTCATGAAGGGGTTCTAGTACCTTCTTGAAAGAAATGAATGGGAGTTTGGGAAGAAGAAAGATTTCATTGACATTACATAAAATCAATGATCTCAAATCGACCGAACGAACATGATAAATACAAACCCACACCCAGTAGTAGAAAAATATTATCATTTAAATATATTTATCAATTCATATTGTATTCATAATTCATATAATACATTACTACCTATTGGGTAGAATATTCATTAAACATTTCAATAAATATACATAAATCTCTTTAATGAATAAACCTTTGGTTTAAAACTAGTAAAAATGTGTGGGTGAAGTGGAAGGAAACATGATACATCACATGTGATAATATAAATATCATGAATATATAATAATAATAAATAAATATATATTATATTCATTATACATGCATTACATTTATGTATTTTATGTTTACTTTCAAAAAGCATTTGATAACATGTTTCAGTGAACCTTATATTAACCCTTTTCTATGTGTGTTCTTTCTTGAACATTATCACATATTTGTATCATCACCATTGATATTCATCTCACACTCACATTAGTAGTAAATAATTTTATGATTTTTTCTCTTAAGAAACCACTGATTTACCCCTATCAGTGATGTTCTACACTCACATGACCCTTTCACTTAGTATTATATAGGGATACAATTATATCAAGTAGAAATCTCAATAAGTTATTATTGTGGGTTTTTTGATAGTGGTACCTATTAATTTCATTTGGATCTAAGTTTGTTTTCACTACTTATATTTTTAATCATTAAGATTTATGGATCCATTGAAAAACATTGACAACAAATGTGTTCCTATATTCTATGACAATGATTTGGATTTATGGAGTGATAAAGTATGGTTCTATATTTTATTTATTGGATTAGATGTTCTTGAAATCATCAAGAATGGTTTATATTTTAATAAAGTTATGAAAACCTATACTCAATTAGATTAGAAGAATATTTAACTTGATGGGAGGGTGCATAATGATTTAACTTCATCCCTCTCAAAGATGGAGTTGAAATTAATTATGGGAACAAAAATAGTGAATAATATATTGACGAAACTCCATGATATCCATAAGTGATAAAATAAGGTTAAATAATCATTCTCACAAACCTTTTGGGCTCGATTTGAGGATATCTAGATGAGAGAAGATGAAATAGTGGATAGGTTCTTTATTTAGTTGAACAAAATAGAAATCTCAATTTGAAGGTATTTAGAAAATATTGAAGACTCTATTTTGGTGAATATATTTATGAAAATAATTTGGATAAATTTTATTTGAATATTTTCCCTAGGATATAAATGAGTGGATAAGTGGACCATTGAAAAACTAAACAATATCTTCATTTCATGTAAGATAAGAAGAGGTCAAACCTTAAGGAGAAAAGGAAAACCTGAGAAGGAGATGAATTTTAAAGCCATAAAAGGTAAAAAATAACATCCATGAGTATGAATTGGAATATGAATATACTACCATGGATTTTAATTATTTTATATATTTTATTCCCAAAAGTCATGAAATGAGTTAAAAGTAAATACAAAGGAAAACTTCCATTAAAGTGATTCAATTATGGGATGATTGGATACTTTTCAGATAGTTTCCATAATAATAAATAAAAAGATGAAAATTTTAATCAATCATAATGAACATCTATAAGGAGAAACATGATGGTTAGTTTTCACAATAATGGAAAGTTATTCAAAGGAAAAGTAAAGTCCAATACATTAAGAAGAATTTTTTCTCTCAAAATATTATGCTAAATAATGTCATGAGGAGATTGAAAAGGTTAAGATCACTCCTCAGAGAAAGGTACAATTACCATTATGGATAAATCAAATAAACTAAAAGATCCCTTAAGTGAAGAACAATCTAAGATTTATGAAATTAAAGAATCTAAGAATAAGGAAACTCTAAAGGTTCTTTGGTTATGAATATATATTTTTCTTTTTTATAGAAAAATAAAAATCATGTGAGATAAAATAAGTCATTGAAAGGTGAGATTGATTTATTGATAAAATATTTTTATGAATCAAAATCCAAAAATATTTCTGAAATGGAATTGGTGTTCACATGAGAAATGGGGGATCTTGATGAAAATACTGATTTTAAGGATAAGATGCTTGAGATTACCATAATGAATCTTATTGATAATAATGATGAAATAAAAGATATTAAGGTAAGGCTAGAAGAAGCATAAAATTACTTGAGGCACTCTCACCGTGTATTTCAAAATTCTAGAAATAAAATAGGTTAAATATTAAAGATAGTGAATAAGTCTTTTACTGCTACCAAAAAACTCAAAGATTTTACTTTGGTACCATGAAACATCATTTTGGAAATCTAGTCTTATAATAAAAATGGATGCAACATTGAAAAAGAGAAGAAGATAGTTGTTGCATCAACTAAGAAGAAAGAATCACCCATATATAAAATAAATAGTGTCTATGAAAATTCAAAAAAAAAAGTGGTTTGGGAAAAGAAGAAAAATTATACCAAGACAAAGGTAGAATTTGTGGTGAAATAGTAATATCCTAAGAATGATAAGATTAAAAAAAGTAATGGATTTAAAATTAAAATACATAGAAATAACTTGATTTTAAAGAATAAATTTATTACATGAGGATATTTATATTTGAAATAATTTGTTAATGTTGTAGAGTCTTTGGGAAAAACATAATTTCTACTGGTATAATATTTGAATTCCTCATTCAAAGAGAGGTGTTCAATTGAGGAGGATTAAACCTAATATTTCTATATCCTAATCAATACAACATAAAAAATTTAAGGTTAAATTGTATAAAACTTAATATTATCTTTAGGAAACTTGTGGGAGGTGTGATCAACCCAGACACATCACTAACAAGTGTCTTACAATGCTATTAGAGTTATTGAAGCAGAAGGAAAATTAAAAATCTATTAAGAGGATGAATACACAATAGAGAGAAATGGTGGTTTAGGTTTCTTAAAAATATGGAAATTGGAGATAATCCTTGGATACATAATATTGGTCTCTCATCACACATAACTGAAAACAAGAATCCTTTTAAAATGATCAAAAGCTATTATGAAGTATATGTTACTTTTAGCAATGACAGATTAATCAATGTCAAAGGAGTTAGAATGACTAAAATTGGTTAAAACAAATCAAGTGATATTATATTTGTTGACAGGATTAAGAAAAATATCTTGAGTTTCTCTATGATTTATTGTAATCATAATGAGGTGGTATTTTATTGGGATGGATGTGTTATAATGAAGTAAATAAATGAACAATCTTTTTTAAGAGACATTGAATAAGAGATAAAATTTTTCAAATTTATAACGGTCAAATTCCAATTTACTTGAGCATGAAGGAGGAAAATTAATCATGGAAGAAGTGGATAGTATATTTTTGGAAAAAAAAATGAGTAACATAATCCAATATTAAGTTATAAGTAATCTAATAAATCTATATTACTAAATTCTCAACATTCATAACATATGTCACAAAGGTAAAATGTGAAATGACTCTCATGGATAGTAAGAATTCATGGGGGGGTGAATCAATTAATTTAGTATCTTTTTACATTTATACTTCAAATAAACCTTAACAAACTATTAAATTTCATGATGATGTATACAAGACAGATATATAACTAGGAAAAAACACAACAGAAACATCAAATTTTTATAAAGTTCACTACTCAAAATGACCAGCTATATCTTTAGAATGATATGGTAAAACCCATGACCACACATTCTATTATAATCAATATGTGGATTATAAATGAGTAGGTATTATCCTAGGACTCATAATAGATAATTCATATCCTGATTTGTGTAAATTTACCCCAAAAAACAAAGATATAAAATCTAATTTTCAATAACAAGAGAGTCTTCAACTGAGTTAGAGTTCCATCAAGTTATCATTTTGGTTCTTTTTTTTTCTCCTTCCTATTATTATTTTTTCTATTGTACTTGAATAAAATCAAGTAATATTATATAGTTATATTTTTCTCTAACTCCCTATAAACATCAACAATTATTTATAAGACACCTATTCAAATAGTCTTACATAGAAAAAAACTAAGCATCATTTAAATTTGAATTTAAAATTAAAATTTGAATCCACAACTTCCTTCAAATAAACTTTAAATTATTCCACATCCTTTTGAGTTTTTTATAAAATTTAAGACCTTTTAGTCACTATTTATATATTTATAGACTTTATAGGCGAGTATGAGCAACCCTTGAGTCATCCAATGAGCCACATAATCAAATCCACTCAAAATCTTGAACTCTTCCCTGACCATGACATGTTCAATCTTTACCACAACGTATTCTGAACTATTTTAGTTCAACCACTCTGAACTAATTTGAATACGATTCCTAAATTCCTTATTCCATGACATGTTATCCCCTCACAATTTTAGATAGATATTTTCTTCTCAGACCATGACATGCACCACAACACCGGACTCCCCATTTTAAACTTTAGACTATAGCCAAACCATCTCACTTCCCTGGGTATATGCCTCCTTGATGTTTCATGTGTAACACTAAAATTTTTTAATATATGATTACCTTTAAACATGTCAATGTTTTGGATATATTTCTCCACACACAACACTAAACTAAAACAAAATTGTGATATATTTTAATAAAAACATAAATATTAAGTATGGACATTAAAACCTAGCTATTTAATTAGTAGGAATGGATATGAGTAACATTTTTATGAAATATTTATAAAAATAAAATAATAGATACTTTTAATATAAATGAAATTCAATTAGTATATCTTAAACAACTAAAAATATATTTTTATTCTTAATAATATTCTTTCTTCTAAAATTGGTGTTTTATTTTAAGAAACTCTATATATTATGAATATATAGTAATAAAACATATTGACAATATGAATAATATATTACAAATTAATGAAATAGTATTTGATATGAAATAATAAAAATAATATTTACCGTTTTAAACAGTTATTTCCCAATATAAATAGTTTTCCACTTTATTTTGGGATTTTATTTAAATATTGAATTAACAGATTTTATAAACTTAATTTTAAAAAATAAACATCATTTTTGGATTTATAATATTTTTCTTAAAGTTGGGGTTGAATAGTATTCTTTATAATGAAATAAATATCTATTTCTATATGGGTAGAGGTAGACCAATTTCATAGCTCAGAGACCCATGGTCAAGTGGCCCATAAACATAGCCTGAAGTCCCATTATAGCGTTATGCCTACATTATATTGCCTATGTTCCCAGGTCTGCATCATGCATATGTCACCATCTCCCCACATAATGCTTACATCATTGCCTGTTCTTGTTATGAATGCATCACCACCTTCCCGTGTCCTGACTTTGTCACCGCTTACCGGTGTCATCACTGTGTCACCATCAACTTACATTATGACTGCGTCATAGCCCACATCATAAATCTGCCAAGGGGCTTTCCTGGATTTGAACCACGGTCTTTTTGATGTAGTATTATAGGATTTAACACTCATTAATGACCCCAAATGTAGTATTAATCATAATAATATAAGCACAACAAGAATTTTTTGGATTTCTCTAAAAAAATTATTTTTATGTGAAAATAAATTTTTTAAAAATAACATGAATTTTATGAAATTATTAGTATATAAGTATGAATTATGAATTCATGAATCATTTTTATAATACCAAATATTATCTTTATATGTAGCTTATAATTTAATTTTTCTTGGATTTAATTTAAAAACTCATATTTGATATTTTAGAGCATAAATAATATTTTGACAAAAAATGGTTTTAATACATTATACATTTTTGTTTTAAAATTAATTATTATCACATTTATAAATTGAATAAATTAAAATGTGTTTAAAATTTTGAATCATTCGGTTCAAATTATATAATAATTACCACTTTATTTTTATCCATAAAGATTAAGTTACATTAGGTAAAAACTAGTTACTACGGTAAAAGATAAAATAGTAAAAGTTATAATTCAAGGGGTAAAAGTCTTAAATCATGATAAAAACATATATAGAATTTATTGGATCATTTTTGGATCAAAATTATCACTATTACACCATTATTTTTCAATTTTGGTGCAACTTGACATGTTTCACATGTATTGCCTTTGTATTAAGTTTAATTATTTATAAGAACTCCATTCTCACCACTTCTAAAAGGGACCTCTCACCCCCCCTTTAAGGAACCCATAAAATTCAGTTTCCTCCTAAAACATACCATTTTTACTTCCATTAAAATACTATTTCACTCTCTCGAGATTCTTATCATATGAGATCAACCTATTCCATTCATTTCAAAGGGATCCTTCAAGGAAATATTATAGTGCTTAATGCGAGTAATAATTTTTAGTTAACATATTTCTTTTATATTTTTATTTCATAATTATAATTTTAAAATATACATGTAATTAATTCGGTATTGGTTACCTACATAATGTTATTATTATATGATGATAATCATTAATCACTTTTTCCCTTTCCTATTAAAAAAATGAAACCGTCATTTGTGCATTTTGTGAACTACCATCTACATGAAACAATGTGTTTATATTTTCCTTCACCACATTAAAATAATTTTATAAAATGGGAATTTAATAAATAATTATTATATTAATATAATTTTTATGATTCTAAAAAAATAAACCATATTAGTCCTTCCTCTCATTCTATGAAAATGAAATTGTCAACCATGTGTATGTGTGGTCTGCCATCTCTATGGAATGATTGATTTGATTTTTTATTTTCATCACCACCTTATATAGATGTTAATGAGGATGGGATTAAAGGATATGTATTATATTATAAATAAATTATTATAATTAGTTCAATCATTTAAAATGAGTGAACTAAGAGGATAATGATATCTTATTTCTAAGTAATGAATTTATATAAATTATATTCTCTTTATAATCCTTTACAATTATGACATATCATACAAATGAACACTAAAAAATATCATTATGATTATTATATAATGATATTATAACTAAACCACCACATAATCATCCATTAATGATAGTAGGTCCATGTTTTGGTCTATTGGACCACCTACTTGAACAATACTAATCATTTTCATCATGAATGAGTATGAGAACGTATTTATCAGTATAATATGATATAAAAATGTAAATATTGTTTTGGTTCTTTTAATTTTTTATTAAAATTTAACTTATTAATTAATTAAACACCTTTTATTCATTAAGAATCAACGAAACATGATCATCATTGATTTCAACTTCATGGTTTGTAAAGAAATATACTGTGGAATAAAAATATACCTTTATTACTACGATGTAAAATTAATTAAAATAAATTATGTGATATAATAATGATAAATTTTTTAACCAAAATGAATACCAATACCATTTTTATGAAAATAGTTCAAAACGATAAAGATTACTTACACATGGTGTTGAAAATAGTTAAAAATAGACTAATATATATATATACATATATATTTTTTATAAATTAGGGGTATAAATGTTTATAGTTATTAATAATATTTATGAGTATGAATTTAATACACTCAATTTAATTATTCAGGTTATTTGACGCAAGTGCAGAATAAATGCTGATCGAGGTAAGAGTTTTCATCCAAAATTCCTATCTTTGACACATTTTTGGTATTATGCTCATAATTTCATTTATGTAGTGTATATACTACCTATATGAAATATTATATATTGTATTATATTTTATTTTTGTTATTTTATGTTAAATTTCAAGATCTATCTTTAAAGTAGTTTTGATTAAAGTGTTACTCTAGTCGGTAGGGTTTTCATAGTATCAATTTTGATTCTATAAAACATGATATATGTTATGCACCATGTTTACTTTGTATGGTGTTATACTGATTGATTGTCCCATGAATGTTATATACATTATTTCCTTGTAATTTATGGGGGTCAATTAATCCAAATAAAGTTCTTTTCTTCAAATTTATTTTGACTCAAGTGTTAACCCAGTCATAAGAGTTTTTGGTAACTCAAAATTCATTCACTGAGCTATGATCACTACCTTAAACTTATTTCATTGATGCTGGGTACATTATTCCTTATTATTTTATTATTTGGTATTCTTTTATTATTTACATTTTTATAACATAAACCCATTTTCAATTATTTTATTCTTCAGGGAGTATGTTTCCAGTAAGGGATATTCATAACTCAAATATCCTTTCTTTATATTATAATTTCTCATATTGAAATTTTATTTTCCATGCTTGGGTTATACAACCATAATATTTTATTACATGGTATCATATAATATTATTCGGTGAAATAATTTTTTAATAAAAAATAATGTCTTATCACTCTTCTTAGAAAGTGGGTTTTAAACAAAGGTATTTTGAAAATAATAAAATGGGTTTCTTCTTTCACTTTCACATGTCTTGACTTCCTATACTCTTTTATCTAAGGTAAACTTTATGTATTTTCAAGTATCATTTATAGGATATTATTTTTAAAATTAATGTTTTTAAAGGATTTCATGTCACATTTTCAAATTTTACCTTTGAAACCAAGATGTAAAATTTTATTTTACAACAATGTTAAAAATGTTTTCTAAAAGATCTTTTAAATTTACACTTTCATTTCCCTAATCATTTTCAAAAGGATTTAACCTAATGTGATTTATGTTTTATGATTTATCCAATAATATATATATATATATGTATATATTATCATTTAGGGGATTGAAATCTTGGTATCAAGTAATTTGATTCATGATCCCTTGTTTTGTGATATCATTCAAAGGATTATTTTACAAGGGTATTTTTTTATTTATGAAAATGAACACCAATGTTTCCTTTTTTTTTGAGGATATGTTATATTGAAAACATCCACTATATTTATTTGGAAAACATATGATCATTTTATTCCAACATTTACTTAAACGTATACTCATTACCCAATACATTGTGAACATATCATGTTATAAATTCAGATTGGAGGATGTTCACCTAGAAAGAGTGTTTATTTATTGACATGGGGAAACGTATTGGCATTCCATATATTTTTATTCAAATATAGATGGTTATTAGAAAGTTTTATATGTATTTTTTGACCACCCCCATTATTTATTAGGATGGGTTATCATCATGTTATCCATTTTATCGACATGGGGACAAGTATTGATATTCTTGATGACAACACAGGTTGATCATGTATTAGTATTCCTTACTCTTCATTAAATGGATATCTATGTTTTTATTCAGAAAAAAGGTTTCTTAGGGAGTGTAATGAAAGGTATTTTTTGAATATTATAATTAAATAATTGGACTTAATCAAGATATGAGTAGGTCTAAAAATTATATAGCCTCTTGATGCATCAACATGTCTCATGAAACAAAATAGGTTATATTTTTGTGTATACCTCTTCACATAGTAGGATAATGTCTAAGAACAAGGCCTTGATAGAATGTTTTTTTTATGTTCGAAATTATTAATTCAATTAGTATGAGATAAATATTATTGATATCCATGTTTTCATTTATTTTCATGGATATAATATGCTTTAGTTTCAAGTTGAATATGGAATCATTTTTCTCAATTATTCCTTTTATAATATTTATTTCATGATTGACTCAATTCTATGTTTTCCCTTACCGAGCCTTTAAGTTCACCAAATATTATGTTTCTATTTCCATGGGTTATGAATAAATATAGTACACATGAAATTTTTACAAGTGTGGAATGGGTGAAAGAATTAATTGGAGATTTTTGAGAAAAATTATATATTAAATAGTTTGTATATAAAGTGGAAAAAATGTATACTTGATACAAATAACATGGGAATTATTAGTTTGTTATTTTTTACTAATTATATGAAGATATTAATATTAAAATTTCCTTAGTATATAAGAGATACACTAATAAATATTGATTTAGTAGTTAATTATAGTTATACCCATACTTTTAAACACAATATCAAAGCATGTTTGTAAAGTATGTGTTTATTCACTAGGCACAAGAGCACTGGTTTTGGGCATCACATCATGGAATTCTAAAATAAACCACTATAGATTGACCATGAAATGTTATAAAATATTTTTATTTCTAAAAAATTCTAGTTGTTTTTGTTTTCCCCTAGATTAATCAAATGAGGTGAAGCACATGTAAAACACTGCACTCGAGTCATAAAATTATTCTCTTCCTTCAAATTAACCATACACGAGACAACAAAACTTTGAGTAGAGCATGTATGAGTCTCATATTTTATCATAGGGAAATTTCTAAAATCAAATTACTTCTAAAATTTCCATTTTAATAATGAAATCCACTTTTCCAAAATATATAATATAATTCATCAAACCACGACATAGTCATATAATCTTCCTCAAACTAAAAAAAATATCATTTCCTAATTATCCATTCTATTTCACTTAATATAACTTTTCTATGCCTTTTTTTATGTTTTATCATGGTGTGGTGATGTCACCATCACTCTAATTAGCCCAAAATACAATATTTGACACCCAAAAAACTTCTATTTTATTTCAATCAATCCAATACCTTAGAAATAACTTCACCTCAAATGAAGAATCAATTAAAACTTAAGTTGAAACACGATTATGTATTGTAAATAAAAGAAAAAACAAGAAAAATATATATTTTATCTCATATACAATTTAAGTTATTTAATACATAGTCTTAACAAACACACCTAATTCACAATAATCTCAACCTGGCCACAAATACACTTGATCTCACTATTTTGTTCATTGTTGGTCCTAAAAAACCCCACCTTTGTATTTTTTGGCAACTAATACACATAAATTACTTGTTAAAATCATCATAGTTAACAATGAATCATCATTGAATAATTATAATTCTATGTGAGTGAAATCAATGTAAGAAACAAGAAAATTGAATAATAATGTCATTTTATCCATTAAAGTAGCTTATATCCACTTATTCATAACTAATTTTCATCACAACTCTTCTTTAAATTCACAAATTTGTTATTCAAACCTATGTATAATATGTTTCAACAAAAATTCCCAATAAACATGTTACAATAGTTCATAACTCACATAAACACATACTCATATCACAACCTACCCATTTTAAACCCCCCATTAAATAGTCACTCTCTATTAATGAAATTTATATTGTTTGAATTTATATTATTATTCCACCCCTTTAATAGTATAAAGTACAAATAAAAGGAAATTGGGGTTTGAATTTACCACACATTATCCTTGAGTGTAGTGAGGATGAACTACCATCATCAACCTCGAATTCTAAAATTAATCCTTTGATAGTGGTTTAGTGAACATATCATCTATTTTATAATTTGTTGGAACAATCTTTAGATTCAACATTTCTTTCTCCACAAGATATTTTATTAAGTCATATTTTAAATCAATGTGATTTGGTTGATAATACTAAACCATATTACTTTTCATATTAATATCACTCTGATTATCATATCCCATGAGTAGTGGAAACCTCACATTCAACTTGAGATCCTCTAATTGAGTCTTTATCCACATAAAATTTGTTGTTTTTTTGAGGTATAGTAATATGTATAACCTTAGTTGTACTCAAGGTCACTAAAAATTTCTTCTTTGTGTTCCATTAATCCCAACTTTATCCTAGAAATTAAAATCCACTAGATATATACTTTTTGTCATTATCATTTTCCATATAATTAGCATCGATATATCCATAAAAATCAAGTCCTGTATTACTATCTTATTTTAACCCATAATTCATCATAAATTTGATATATATAAGAAAATTATTTATATAAATAAGGTGGGATTACTTAGGTAAAGTCTAAAATATGGTAATAATTGTAATAGTATCCACAAGATCTGGTTATAATGTTGTTAAGTAGAGTACACTCCCTTAATTTTACTAAAATACCTTGAGTCAAATTACTTTTTTTCTTTATATTTTTATAGCTTGGGTCCCATTGAAATTGATATAGAAACATAATTTGAATCCTCCATTATGAATTAATTCAAAGGTTCATGGGAATACTTTTCTTGAGACAATAAAATATGATCATTTTTCCTAAAAAATTTGAAAACCCAAGAAATACATAATATCTCTAAGAACAGACATTTCAAACATATTCTTAATCTTCAAAAAAAATTTCTCATAGGAAACTTCTTTCTCTCTGGAAAAGATAATTTCATATACATATATAATAGAAAGTAAAGATACATTTTTATCTTATTTTATTTGTAGCTTGTTTTCTACAATTATTTTCTTAAAATTTAGTGCCTTAAAGCATGAATAAATCTTTGATTACCATGCTATAAAAGATTTATATAATCCATATAACATCTTATTCAACTTAAAAAAAATCCTTTACGTTATCCAAGAAATAATACATTAGGTTTCTCAATTAACACCTCATCCTTCAATTATCCATCAAGGAAGGTTGACTTGACATCCATTTGAATGACTTTGTATTGAATTTATGCCATAATAGTTAAAAATTATAATGTCCTCAAGCTAAGAAAATGGTGTGAAAGTCTCATAGAAATCAAATCATTCCACATATGAATAGAATTTTAAAAAGAGTCTTTTCTTATTTCTTATAACATCTCCTTTCTCATTTAAGTTGTTACAGAACACCTACTTTGTTCTTCTTCGTTGGATTGGGTACAAACTCCCAAATTTAATTATTATTGATCCAATAAAAATAATTATTCATAGATTTGATAAACTCTTGATTCTACCAATATTATTTAACATCCTTCAATTAAACTTGAGAAAACAATACGCTATGAGTTGTTGTTCTAAAATTTTTCCTAGTTTGAATCAATTGTACTAGGTATCGAATAATATTATAGACCTACACCTACTTTATAAGACTTGTATGAGTTGATCATGGTTTCTATTCATTACTAGAAATGGATGAATAATCATCTTCAACCAACAATTTTTCTAAATTAATATCTTTCTCAAAATCCTAATCCTAATTATCAATAAATTATACTTCATCATATTCACTTTTGTAACTTTATTAATGACATGAAACTTCATTTCTTGAGTGTATTAATACCTTCATTTCAACAATATCATCAATTTTCCTTATCATATTGTTGTAACAATGATATCCTCTTGTATTTAGAGGATAACCATGGAAGATATATTTAACTTCTCTTTGTTCAAAATTTACAATATTTTACCTTTTACCTTGATAATAAAAGATTCAAATAACCAAAAAAATTTCAAGCTTGGAACGTTCTTATAATACATCTCATAAAGTGTTTTATCTAAATTTGGCTAGTATAAAGAACAATTTTAAATATGAACCACAGTGCCCATTTATTTCCTCTAGAAAAAATTAGATGTATTATGATCCATCAACTTTTTTTGACCCATTTACCCTAAAAATATATTGTTACTTTCAGTCACACCATTTTGTTACAGGTTATATAGTGTGCTGAATTCATGGTGAATACCATGCTTTCTAATGTATGATTTGAAATTTATACTAATATATTCAACACTATTACCCATATATAATTTCTTCAACTAGAATCCACATTCCATTTATAAATTTATTTTAAAATTGTCAAACATATTCAATATAAAAAATAATGCCTTTAACAATCTATAATAATGAGTTTTATATCATGAATTTTACTTTTTTATATTACCAAGATATTTTAGTCTTAAAGTTTTAGAGAATCATAAAATAAACTTACATATCAAACCCATACATTACAAAGTGGAAACATCCTCTAAATATCCATTTTTTTAAAAAAATGGATTAATAAATTTAAATTTCTATTTCATTCAACTCACTTTTTATTATTTTAAATATGATCCACCAAAGTGAAACGATAAATTTTTTTATAGTTTATATTCATCCTTAGTCCCGATGAAAACATTTGAAAAATTGGAATGAACAAAAAAACATAGTAAGGGATATAAAAATTAAAGGAACCCATTAGTCAATTTTAAGAACTATGATTTCTATAAGAAATTTTACCTTTTTAATTAAAACAATTTCAGCACAAATATTTTTTTTACATACTCATGAAATCAAATTTATTGCCTATAGTTTTTCGTAAAACTTTTCATAAGTAATAATGAAGTAAAAATATCAATCGTGAGTGTTTCTTAGGAAATATATGATACCATGAAACTTTTTTCTTGAAAAACATACCTTTTATCCGTAAAAGTGGAATAAAAGTTCTTTGCCTTGTAAAATCAAAATATTTCCTATACAGTCATAGAAAAAATTTAAAAAATGCTGGTATTTAGGAAGATTATCCTTAAATTCAATCATACAAGGTCACTTAAAAAATAATAAACTTCATAGTTAATTCAAACATATCTATTAGGAGTAACTTATTTATCACTAACTTCATCATCACTACCCAATTATTTGGAGATCTATATCAGGCTCATCTATTATCCAAGAAACATCGGGAACACTCGTTATCGCATAAAACTCATAAGAACCATATCTTGGTAAAAATACATAATTTTTTTCATTTACATTATAAAATATCATAAAATATTTTTGACACATATACAAAAGAACTTTTGAGATTCACATAAAAATAAAGATACAAATCCTTTTTTTCATTTGAAAACTCTAAAAATGAAAAATTATGAGAAGAATGAGAAATGTGATATTATTTGAAAAACCAAGAATAAATTTTTAGGAATATTCTTAAATAATAATGTTCACAATTTAGTAAAATTATATTCTTGTAGAATTTTTCAAAAAATATTGTTTTTAGAATTTTGTAAATAAATTAAAAAATGACCTTTATGGAAAATGATAAAAATATTCTTTTTAAAACCATTGTAAAAAGTAAATTTTAGTTGAAAACGATCCTTAAAAATCTTTTAATTATAAATAATAATATTACTATAACATTTAAAATAACATGGAAATGAAGGGAAATTTTTTGAAAACATTTAAAACAACATTTTAAAGTAACATATCTTACCGCTTTGGAATCTTTTGAATCAAAATTACAATGCAGAAGATAAGTTGAAATGGATTTTTAAACCAATTGAATTTTAAGAAATCTACTATCTATAATAATCTTGTATTTCGAACTGCCATGTGTCAAAGACATGTTCTTCCACATCATTTCTTCCAGACATGTCACTCCACTAATTATCCATGTCGCACCACCCCTGAGGTATCTCAATTTTTCTCTGCATCCGTCTCCCGCCTCGGTGAGTTTATCACGGGTTGTGACTTAGAGTTCCCTCAAATTTCCACCTCTTTCATACTTCCTCTCTCAATCCATCCGTCATCCATATCCTTCCATATCCGACCTCCTTCTTCTCTCATTTTTCACTATACTCTCTGTGTTTTTCCTTCTGCCGATCGTGGTAGGGATTCAACTCATCGCAACCTAGGGTTCCCACAAAATCCTGACACCGGCATCAACCTTCTCCCAGTTTTCCTATAATCTGTCAGACTCATACATCCATTCGCAAAATAACTCTCCCACTCCTGATTTTGCCTCTCCTTAAACTTGGTTTACTACTGAAAATTGATTCCTCCATCCTCTATCCACCCTCCGCCATCATCTTCTACACCCTCCCCTAATCGCATCTTCATCTTCCACCTCTATTACCTCATTTAGATGTCTATGGGTTTTTGGTGTGCCAATAGCAAAAACCTAATCTCAACCTCGATGCGGTAATAATCCTCCACCATCTTCGATGAATTGCTTTTTATGGCAAGACTTAGAAAATGAAACTAATGTTCCTTGATTTGTTTTATTAATATTATATTTTTGTTCTATTTTTTCATATTTTTTGGTGGTGGGGGGATTGGATATGGGAATATTGATGTCTTTGATGGTGGAGGAGTTCGTATTCTTCCCGTCGAGCCCCCTATCACCTAAGGTGGTCGTCGACAAGGCCACTGGGAGGTTAACATTCTCATCTATTTCTCGGTAGGGAAATGTTGATGGTTTGAAGCTACACATGAAGAAGAAGAATGAAATTATAGTGATGTACCTAAAAAAAATCCGATTCTATGACTATTATATAATATCATGAAAACACTGTAGATCTGGGTCAACTGTATGAGTTTTTCTGCAAAATCAACCTTCATCTTCGAGTCAATTTGATGTGGTTAGTTTTCCAGATCTAGCCTTTATTTTTTCTCTTATATCAATCCAGACTGACGCAACTTGTGACCGCCGACTATTTGTAGATATGACTATTCTGGGTATTCTGAAATATGGAAATGATGAAATATGTGCTGGTGGCCACAGATATAAAGGCTTCACTTACGGGTGTTGAAACTTCAATTCATAACATAGTCACAGGGCTGCAAGATATGGATTTCAGCAGGGAGATGTTCATTTAATAATAATGGATTCTTCCCTCGGTGATTTAATATTATTTCATTTCTCTGCTGTTTATTGATTGACATTAACTGGCCCAGTTTCCCCGAAGTTACTATAGTTCTGCTTCTACAAAGTCCATAATTCAGATTATGTTACGTACTATGTTTTGATGATTACTTGTGCTATAGATGTCAGAATGGGGTGATCTTTACTGAGTTGGAAATCTTATAAGATTATCTAAAACAATCATAACTGCATAAAAGTCTGGATCGATCATTTTGGAACTCAATTTTTGGCCCAAATTTGTTGTACTTTTGCTGCTACAAAATTAGTTTTTATTTATTTTATTGTTTTAATAGTTTTGATTGTGTTTATTTCAGGTTTTATGTATGTATATATAAGGAAGAAATTGATCAATCAACTGGATGGTTTTGGTGGCCTAAACCACCAAGTTCCCCTTAGGATCCTAGAGGGGCCCCTTTAGGACATTCTAGGAAGTAGGTTCTTCTGTTCATCAGACCAGTAACCTGGAAACTTCATGTTGGATGTTAATATCATTCGCTACACTTTTTCTACAAATCAAAAAATACCTAATTTTTTTCTTTCTTCCATCCAAGATTCTTCCACATTTGATCATAGATTTTCCTTCCAGGTTCGTTTGCATTACTAAAATCCTAATTTTCTCAAAATCATTTAATTCAGGTTTTATGTTCAATGGTTCTTCCTCTTTTCTAATCTTAATTTTGTGCCCTACTTTTATTCTGCTTCCATTTTTTTAAATGCAGTTTTTGTAGCATTTATAGATTTTATATTCATTAATAATTTTAATTTTAATTGTAGTATTAGGGTATTTTTTCACAGTAATTTTATTTTAAAAAATTATCTATAGTAGCATGATTTTTTTTGAATTACTTATTCTTTGTATTTGCAATCTCATTTTATGTACTTGATTTCCCACTTTAATGTTCCACTACCTTACTAAGTAATAACTACTACACTATTTTTTTTCATTTTCATGTGCATAATGGATGCATTTTAATGATCACATGTCCAAATACATAATGAATACATTTTTAGGTATTCCTATTTTTTATGAATGCATTCTCAAGTACAAACTGAATTCATTTTTTCTGGCGGTATGTTTATTTCTCATTTCAATGTTCTTCACTGTATGCAATTGAATGCATTCTCATTATGTATACTAAATATTATTATTTCTCCCCACATTGAGGTTCATGAAGTGAAATTTTTTACTCTCCTAGGGTCTTTGATTCATTCAACAACATAGTCCTCTTCTTCCCCATCATGTGAAGTGTTCCCTGAAGAGGATTATAATATTGTAGAGCCTCTGTTTCATGGATCTTACCCCCTCCCTTGGCAGAGCCTATTTATTCATATAATTTTATTGAAGTCATAACCCTGACTAGAGACGATAATGTCTCATCTTCTCCACTAATAGGTATACTAAAGAAGATGAAGTCCTCCATCCACCTCCCAATAGTGTCGTGACATCATCAATGAAAAAGAATAGGATTTTTTCCAATAAACCAAAAAAAAAATAGATGTTATAGTATTCCATGACTAACCCCTTATAAAACATGATTTCCTCCATAATATTGAACTCCAGGGGTTTGGGATACCCAAACCAAGATGAATATAATCTCATATTTATCTAGAGCATGAAAATTTCCATGTTAGTAGTTTGGGAACCCAAACATAAGGTATATTATATGAAAGATTTTTCTAGGAAGTTACATGTGTCCAATTACATGAATTTTAGTACAATTAATATTAATATATAGATTTTATGGGACAAGAACCATGAAGTGGAATTCATTGATGCTTCCCATCAAAAATCCCAAGCAAGAGTTTCACTCAGTCCTTTCACACAATAACCTATTTGGTTTGAGATTCTCAAGGAATAATTACAGAAGCTGTAATAGAAAATGTGGTAGTAGTAAAATCTAGAGCATTTTTGATTGATTCCAAGGAAACCTGCATGTTATATCTATTTTCTTAGGATCTTCTGTCAAACATATGGAAGGAATATTTTCCAACATTTCTAAATATATTATTCCAATATAATGTTCGATTGATTTTGATAGAATATTATTTTACTCTATTCAATGGATGGAAGTGAATGGAATTAAGGACATGGTTTGGATTCTGGGAAGGCTTCCATGTATGGTAATTCATGGGTGGATCTTTAGAAAAAATCTTAGACGACTGGAAGGATACATTGCAACATGGACATATAGTTGATTGAGCCACAACATCATATTAGATTTCCTTCATGAAGAAATTGTTCAGCTGAGTAATAGATTACAACACCAATGGGATGATGAATCTTTCATTACACTTTATCTCAAGTGAGAATGATTGGTGGATGATTTTTTGAATGGAGATAGTGTGACCTAAGTAAAATCCAGATTTCTATAGATGAGGGAGAGATATATAAAGACATCATACTTGGAGAGTCCTACACTAATGTCAACATTACAAGGCCTCTTACAGTGTCTTATTTCTTTGAATTACTATTAGGTCCTCATCAGATGAAGAAGGGAGGGTCTAATGGAGAGGATGTGGATTTTACCCTTTTCAAAAACATCCTGAGGACATTTACCGATAAGGAAAACTTTTTACTCAATCCCATTATAAAGGTGAAATATAAGAAGCTATTAAAAAATAATTCCATATAGTGAATTGTGTGCTAATGGATTCCGAGGGTCCTACCTTGATTCTTGAGAAATTATCAAGAAAGAGGTCATTGAAGATATTCTAGATCATTTTAAATAAGGCACTCCTTCTAAAGTTGGTACTTCCACATTATGGGATGCATTATTTATGTTCATTTTAAAGGTTTATGATTTGTGTATTTGATACAATATCTACTGGTGCTTTAAAAATTCAGTAACTAAAATTTGTAGTTTCCCTATGATCTAAAATATTCCATTT
Organism: Viscum album; assembly: GCA_963277665.1. Classification (NCBI taxonomy): domain Eukaryota; kingdom Viridiplantae; phylum Streptophyta; class Magnoliopsida; order Santalales; family Viscaceae; genus Viscum; species Viscum album. The sequence goes on from OY728139.1 coordinate 799,895,963, forward strand.
ATTTTGTATTTATTTTATTTCCTTCATAATTTTTCCTAAAATTATATACACGTCCCATTATTTTTATGTTCCTTGTGATATTTTTTATTACATCTTCAATTTTTTCCTGGTATTTTTTCTTTTCATTTTATTTCATCTATTTTCACTATATTTGATTTAACTCACCACATTTCCCAGAATTTAGGCCTCTTATTCTAACACAGACTCTAAGTAATTCAAATGTAGGCATACTCCACATGAATACTTATTCCACAAAAATAGATGGATGCCCTGGGACAATTTGAAATTTGTTGGTATCATAAATTTTTGTTGTAGAATATGTTTGAAGTGTTTTTTCCTGAACTGTATTATATCAATGTGTAAAATATTCTATTACTGCCTGCAGGATGCTATAGGAAAAGATATGGAACTTTGAATATTTCAAGGGAATGTTCCTATTGACTATCAATGTTGCTTCCCAATGGTATGGTCTATTAATATTTTCTGATGACTTACAAATGAGACTTTCTGAAGATATTATTAGATGGAATGTAGGAGGAAATAAAAAACAAAATTAATTATCCTACATTTATTGTAGTGGGTTGTCAAATTCAAACTATAAGGATTTGAATGAATTATATGGGAAGTAAAAAGATCTAGGTTTGGGATTTACATTTAAGTTCTCCATATGAATCTCCTTCTTTTAAGACAAAAGATATGTGGCGATTTCATATTTCACCAAACCTAATCTTATAAACCTCTGCATTTCATTTCTCTATACGTGTTATATTTAGATAACCTTGATATGATATTGATGTATTTTTTATCTGACACTTATTAAGGAAATTCTTCTGAGTTTTTACCATTAATTTTTTAAACTTTATATGATTTCATTTCACAGTTCAATATAATCTTCAGAATTTTGAATCATCTCACATTTATATATTAATTACAACATGTATTAAAAAACAAAAAAAATATCTATTTGCAGTTGCTGTATACATGAATTTCTATTTGCAGTTGTTGTTTGTATTCTGTTTGTAGTTGCTATAATAAAATGGAATTGAGTCCATTTGAGTCATGTATACATGACTTCATTTTCTTGATTCTATATTAACAAATGATACTGTTTCACTTCGATATACATGAATTCATGGGATTAATTCTATATAATTATATTTTTGATAAAATTTGTTAATTTTTAATTCACATTGTAATTTAAATGTTCATCAGTGATGCCTGTGGTAAAATGATATTGTTCACAATTGTTGATTATGTCAAGTATATCATCTGAATCATTGCCGCCTGTGAAAAAAAATCCAATATTCTTCTAGATCATCCTGATGTTGATGTCCCATAGGTAGAAATCAACATTATATAGAATGGTGATTTTGATTCTCATTCTACAATATTATTCAATTTTTCTTCATCTGTTTTAGTGATTTAATCTCATGTTGTCAGGTCTTCTGAAGTAGTTAATAGATTTCTCCTGAAGCTGCATACCATGGGTGAGTTTCTCCGATTAGAGAAAAAAATTTGGCTACCCATCTACATACCTATAATTGATCTATTCTAGAAATCATTAAAACCCACAAATCATCACCCTTTACAATGAGTTAAGAAGGCATACATTCAAATGATCAATAAATGTCATCGCTGTCTGATTATATGGAGAAAGCTAAAGTTGGTGTAGGTTTTGAAGTAATTGTCATTCCTTCATTGATTCAACTCCTGTTTCCATTTTAATTTTCTCGATATTTGTTTTCAAATTTAACCTTGAAATATCATGTGTAACTAATTTAATGAGGTCACTTAGGTGATTTTCAAGACACTGAAATAGTGATGTTTGTTTCTATATTTCCTATTAAACAGATTAACCATTTTTTGAATATCGATGTTTGTTTCCAGATTTCCAATTTTCTAATTATACATGTTGTATATCTGAAAAAATGTTATCATATTTTATTATATCTCATGTTTTTTCCTTCCATAAAAGAAGAGTATATTGTGAAGCTATCATTTAGTTTTGTGGCTGCAATTCAACATCATGTCACATATATGAATATGATAAATATGTTAGTTGATTTTTTACAATGGAATTATTCTAATTATACCTACTATTATGATCTTCTATTGCAGCAATTTGTCACGTTTTTAGATAATTATATTGATCCTTGAAATGGGTAATTAATCCTAAATGTGACATAATAGTCTAGAGTTTTGTTTTTTTTCACCCAATGAACCATGATGTTCTTTCCATTTTGATGTTATGTTTCCATGTTCCTGTTTCAATGTTTAAACTAATTCGTCTATCTATATGTTATGTTTCCATCTTTAGTTTATGTTTAAATTCCTTTTACATAATTTAGTGTTTTCTGTTACTTATCGATATTTTAGAACTATGACCCAAATTGTAATTTCAACATATTTATTATTAATTTTCTTTGACCGCTTCTAAAATTAATACTGAATTTTGAAATTCTGATTAAATTTATGGTGCCGTACATATGCATGGGTGAAGTACTAGTTTTATAAAATGAATCCATATGGATGTTTATACACCACACTAAATAATACATGTGGTGATAATGGAATTAGTCTCAGAGAATGTAAATTGAGTAGGGAAATCCTTACACTGTCTCTCGACTTTCCATTTACATCTTTTTCTTTCCTGAATAGTAAAATTGTATAATTTTTATAATTTATTAAGAAATTTTTTCAATTTAATACACTTATAATTATTCATTTTATTTAATTTATCACCAAACTTTATTTATTTTTCTAATTATTAAATTTCATGTTTGACGTTTTGAGGATGTTCAGTTTATAATCCCAAAATGACTTTGTTTGGTTGACCATGGTTAAATGGGTCATTTTTACATCAAATAAAAAGTATTAATGATAAAAAATTATCATTTTTATACATTTAATATAATTTTATAACCATAAAAGTAAGTCTATCATGAAAAATGAAGCATATCATTTCATGGAGGCAATAGTCTATACGTATACATGAATGACGATTTTATTTTTTCATAGGGTGGAAAATAAATAAAGTAAATAATTTTTTTACTTTTATAGAATAATAACTATGATATAAATGTAATATTTATTTATTATTTCCATAATTAATACCACACATGTCAGGTTATAGAGAAAAAAAATTATATTTCTTTACGGAGGTGGTAGTCCACACGTACACACGAGTGACGTTATCATTTTACAATGAATGATAGGGTAAGAAGGTTAGTAATATATAATCTTTCTAGAATAATAATTATTTCATAAATAACATATATATTCATTATTAATTCATTTTAACCATTTATGAGAGGCTGTGATGAAAAATAGAATACACCGTTTCATGGAGACAATAGCCTCTATGAATGCTTGAGCGATGCTTTCTTTTCTAATTGGATGGAAAATTAGATGTTAAAGGATTATAAAATGAACATAATAGAATTTCAGTATATTATAGATATTTATTTTATTAAATAATAATGTTTATCATTGTTTTTATTGAGATAGAATGAAAAATAAACACGAAAGAACTCGGTTAAGAGTTATACCTCTTATTTGGAAAGCCACCTTTGGCTTACTCCTTAAGCTTTATTAGGTTAGAATTTTGGTGAGACCAAAACCACTAGGAAATATTGAAGGAAGTTATAAAGGTATTTTAATAGGTTTTGGATAATATAGGGTGATCAATGTTTGTTATTAAGTGAGGAGAGGAAGTTACCTTTTACAAGTGAGTATAGTGACACACTTGCAAATTTCATTAACTTTTTAATATTATAAATATATTACTCATGGTAATGTGGCACAAAATAAATAAAATTTCTAAGATATGGTGATAAAGGTATAAATTGTATCATCAATTAATAATTAATATAATATTTGGTTAGACTTTATGAGTTAGTTTTTTTCTTAATTGACCCGTTTTACCCTTTACACTGGTAATTAAATTTTAACACGGTAAATATTCATTATGAACCAAAATTAAATTGAAATTATTTATAAACATAAAATAACCAATTCAAACTTTTTAATCTATATCTCAGGATTCAATTTTAAAAGGTTTTATAAATTAATTTTAATCTAAGGACTCAAAACGTAACAAAAAAGAGTTTTTTAGAAAAATATGTTTTTAAGCTTAAAAATTAATTTATACCAAAATAAAGTATATTGATAATTCATATGGAAATAGTTTGATTATTTTTAGTCTAATGGGACTAATTCTACTTTAAAATTTATCCAAAATATAATATTACTTTTACAATACTTGAAAATAAAGATAGTTTTTATAAAAATCATTATTTTCACTATTCACCCAAAAAGAAATATTTTTAGAAAAATCGCCAAACAAAATTTCCAAATATTATTTTTAAATGATTATGTAAAACATTATTTAAATATAAACTGATATAATTAATACAATTTCATGAAAAAATGAAATAAAAACCATTTTTGATGTATAAAATGAATTTATACTAATTCCTTATCTAGTAACCACCATTAGCTAAATTTTAATTTATTTTATTATATACATGATCTAAAAATTTAATTAAAACTTTAATTTATATTGATTAATTTAATTTAATTTAATAAAAGAACATTGCATTCATAAATCAGTTTTATGAAAAGTAACTCCTTTAATATTACATGATTTTATTTAAAATTGAGTCCATATTTCCTAAGAATCAATCAATAAATTTTGATCAATGAAAAATTTTCTAAATATATTTCATAATTTGGTTACTTCTATTCATACTTGAAAAACCAGTTACTAGGTTATAATAGTCATATAAAAATATTTGTGTAGTAAATCGAAATTCTTTTTAAGCTCACTCTTGTGTGTGGTAGACGCTATAAAAAATAGTATTTACTTAAAAAAATACATTCTAAAATCTAGGGGGTGTTATATTATACCCCCCTTAAAGAAATTACATCTTCACATTTTTACCTCAAGTGTAGTAATAAAGGGTTTATAAAGTGAAAAAATTTATTAAAAAATTTTGAAAACTCATTTTAATTGGTTAAAGAGTTCTTTGAGCATCATAATTTTGAAAAGAAAACCTAAACAATGAACATTGAATAAAACATGAATCTTATCAATAGGAAATATAGAGTGAAATATTAAAAATACCAAAGAAGTTTTTTTTAATATTTTAAAACACCTTTATTGAAAGTCCACTTTGTAAAAAGAGATAATAAAAAACCCCTTTTTAAAAAAGGAAAAAGGAAATATAACGATAACCTGAAATAAAATATAATATATTTCAAAAATAAAGAAAAAATTAATTGGAAGTGAAAATATGGACGTGAATGAGAAATCTCTACTAAAGAGGATGTGATTAGTTCTCAATAATTTTATAATTTTTATAATAATAAGTTCATCAATAAAGAAGATTTGAATTACAATTTCATTTTACCAATGAGAGAAGAGACCAAAAATTCATTATAAAAGATTGTAAATGATTGAAATTTTCATTTCAATATCCTTTTTCTAGAATTCAGGAATTCTTTTACCATCAATATATAGAACACAAGAAAATACACACTTGATTTCATAAAATCAAAAAATGCAATTTAATCCTCAAGTTATGTGTTTCAAATTGTTTCTACCACTATTTCATCTTATATTCCAAAAACTTAATAACCATATTAAAATTTTCTTTCTTGAAACACTGAAATTATCTTTTGATGGACCATAAGATCAACAAAAGGATGAAAATTTATTTCTTATTTCTATAGAAATTTTATAAAATAAAATTTTTTAGCATAGGGTAAAATTATATTCAATATGAATAAACCATCACACATCAATCTAAAAAAACTAAGAAAACTCAAAGTTATACTTAAATCTTAAAAAAATCCAAAATAATCCATACCAAAATTCAAACCCAATTATTATTAATATTTGATCACATATTTTTCCAAGATAAAGTAACATTTTTCTCTAAGAAACATCAATCACTCATAAAGTCCCATACCAAAAATTAATATGCCCCAATCCTATAAAATTATAGATATGCTAATCTTTTCCATAAATAACATAAATCATTATAAAGATATAATAAAATCACATATACCACCATAACTTAACTAAATATTATTTCTCAAATTACATTTAACTTAATCATATAATATTACCAATATAGTTAACTTATTCAAAAATAAAATTAGTCAATTATACATTAAATCACCTTTCAATAACATGGTTATCTATATGATAAAATATCTGCTACCAAAATGTAATAACTCTTTTTCCAAATTAACCATAATTACCTCAACATCAAAGATAATAATAACCATAATGGTTATATTTATATCCAAAAAATTATAATATTATTCCCAAATAACCTTCATAGTAAGTCACACGATAAACATTTGTGTTATATATACCTCAATAATATATTAAAAACCAATAAACATCACCCAACGTATACTTAGTCATATTAAACTCCATCATATAAAACCTCAAAAGGATATAAAGGCCTTTAAACTTATGTTCATTCTTAAATTTATCATCCATCAAATAAAATATGACTACACCATAGCTCTTGAAACCCTATATATAAAAATATCAATCATGTAACATTATTTATAAACCCTTAACTATTATTTGTTGTCTTATTAATTAATATTTTCTTACTTCAATCAAAAATATAAATCATTTACAATTATTCATTAATCTTAGTCTAATCATGTTTAATACTTTAAACACAATAAAAATGGTTAAATTAATCAATACTTTTTATATAATAGTCTATATTTTCTTTATCTTCAGGATTCGATCTTTCTAAACCTTTACATGTAGGATCTTTCTGATCCCATTGTTGAGATTTTTACCTAGGGAAATAATTTTCATAATTACCCTACTTTCCACATTTAAATCATTTAATTGATACCTTAGTAAGAATTTATTACCCTTTATAGTGTTAAAAAATGTCTTTTTTCTTGGAAGTTAGTTACTTTATTACCTCCTTTACTACATATGAATCATCATCTTCTTACTTTGATACATCTCTCTTGGTGATTTTTCCCACATTCTTGACACATAGAACATTGAATCTTTAATATTTATTAATATAACTTCCATGAAAATCCATTTTTCTCTTATTTTATTTTTTGGAAGGTCACCAAGGTTTATGTGATTATTTATATCTTGAGATATCTAGTTAAAAATAAAAATAATAATTTTCACTTCCAATTCTATCCCATTAAAATTTCTTTCATTAAAACACCACATTTTCCTTCACATCCCTAGTTAATTTGGTTCCTACTGGTTCAATAAATTTATTAAAAAAAATTATTTGTGTTAAATAAAATCATAAAAAATCATCTTATAAGGATTATATAAGATAAGATATACTTAACCATGATATCTCCATTTAACTCTTTCAATCCATCCAAAATTATCTATAATTATCCTTATTATACTAATTTTAAGGGTTATATAAGGCAACTAACAAACAATAACTAACCAATATATTACTCCTAAATTTGTCTCATAAAAAACATCCAAACCTTTAATTTTTTCTAAACCCAAGTTTAATAAAAAATACAAGTAAACATGCCTTTGAAATCCCATAATTATGAGTTTAATAATAAGGATTTTAATTTCTTACATTCTCATGATGTTTTAAGTTTAGAGTTTTAGATAATTAGGAACAAATCTTACATACAAAACCCATACATTAAAAAGTGTAAACTTCCACTCTATATCTTTTTTCCCACAAAAATTGGATTCCCAAATTTAAAATTAGGTTTCATTCATGTCTTTTGTTTTTAAAAACTACCCACAAAAGTGAAAGGGTTGACCTTGATATAGTTCCTATTCATCCATAGTTCTTATCATTTTTTTTAAAACTTTGGATGAGAATTAAAATATCAATAAGGTATATAAAAATTAAAGGAAACCATTAGTCCATTTGAATGGTTATGAAATCCATAATAACTTTTCCCCTTTTTACATAATCAAATTTGAGCTAAAATATTTGTTTACATACTCATGAAAGCATCTTTATTTAAAAAATTATTTCATAAAACATTTCATAAGTAAGAATTAAGTAAAAATAATAATCATGAGGATTTCATAGGAAACATGAAATCCTATGATTTTGTTTTCTGAAAAACATAAATTTTACTCCTAAAACAGACATAATTTTTTTACCTTGTGAAATCAATATATTTTCTTTAAACATATAGAAAGTATTTGAAAATCATATAGGTATATTGGGATATTATCCTCATATTAACCAATACAAGAACCCTTACAATAGAATAACCTTCAAAGATAATTCTATCATATCTATTATGAGTAACTTATTTCCAATTAACTCTACTATAATTACCAAATTAATTTGAGAGATATATCATGATCACCCATTATATTATAAAATTTACAAGAACTATATCATGAATAAAACATAAAAGATTGAATTTGAATTAAAAAATATAAAAAATATTCTATTTAAAACATATGTATAAGAAACTTAGAGATTCATTAAAAATTAGACTGAAAATTATTATTCCTTTGAAAATTATTAAAAAGAAATTTTTTTAAAAGAAAATTAAATAATATATTCTTCAAAATCCATTATAACTTAAAGAGAAATCACCTTAAAGAATAATATCCACGATGCTATGAAATTCCATTCATGCCGCATATGTTAAAAAACAATTTTCTACATTCGTAAAGGAATTTACAGATTTAATTTATATTTAAAAATATTTGAAGTATAAATAAGAACATTATTTAAACATTTAAAATAAAATTTAAATAGAGTAAAAAGAGGATAAAATATTTAAAAATGTGTTTTAAAGAAAAATCCCTTACAACTTTGGAAATTATTGAATTAAAACGAAATTGAAGAAGATAACTTGAAGTGGATTTGTAAAAAACTTTAATTTTGATAATATTTATAAGATAAATACATATTTAATTTTATAAACTACATAAAAGAAGACATGTGGTGATAATACCATATGTTTCAATGAAGTGAAATTGAGGCGAGAAATCCCTTACCACATCTCCTGATTTTCCATGTACATCTTTTACTTTACTGAGTAATAAAATTTTATTAATTTTATTCTTTATTAAGATTTTTTTTGAATTAAACTTCCTTATTATCATTACTTTTATTTATTTATTACCAAATTTTATTTAGTTACTAAATTGGTTACGTTCATGTTGTATGTTTTGAGGACGTTCGATTTATAATCCCAAAACAACTTCGGTATGTTGACCATGGTCAAAATGGTAATTATTCCATAATATATGGAATATTGATCCTAAAATAATTGTCATTTTTAAACAATTAATATTATTTTATAACCATCCATGTAAGGAAGTTATGAAAAATGATCCACATCATTTTATGGAGATATTAGTTCGTACGTATGCCTAAACAATGTTTTCATTTTTATACTAGGTTGAAAGGAAATAAATAAGATAATATTTTAATCATACATAATCATATATATGTTTTAAATTTAATATTTATTCATTATTTCTATCCCTATGACCATCCATGTTAGGTGGTAATGAAAAACTAATCACATCTCTTCATAGAAGTGGCAGTCCACATGCACGCATGAGCGTCATTATAATTTTCCAAAGTATAAGAGGGTAAGAAGGTAAGTAATATTAATATTTATAGAATAATAATTATGTCATAAATATAGTATTTTTATCCATAATTTTATCCATTTATGAGAGGTGGTGATGAAAAATGGAATATATCACTTCTTAGAGATAATAGTTCGTACGTATGCATGATCAATGATTTGATTTCTCATTTGATAGAAAAGGATATGAAAATGGTTATATAATAAACATAATATAATTTTAGTGTATTTTATATACTAATTTTATTATATAATAATGTTTATGAAAGTTTTTAAGGTGGTATAAGAAGTAATAAACATGAAATAACTCAGTTTAGAGTTATACCTATTATTAGGAAAACCTCATTTTTCTTATACCTTATGCCTTATTAGGTAGGTATTTGGGTGATAATAAAACTTATAAAACTTGGGAAAGTAATATAGGATGGAATTTTGGAATGCATTTTATGATCTAGAGTGCTCAACATTTGTGAATAAGCGAGGATAGTAGGTGGCCTTTTATAAGTGAGGGGAGTGGCACACTTGTAAATATCATCCACTTTTAAAAATTATAAATGTATTAATCATGGGAAAGTGGAACTAAACTAATAAAACATAAAATATAAAGTGATAATAATCTTAATACTCTCATACACTAAGAATTTAGATAATATTTTTTCTTCGTCACTTAGTTTTTACATTAATTAACATGTTTTACCCTTTATCGTGCTAACTATTTTTTACTATTGTAACTATTCATTATGATAAAAAAAATTAAATTGAATAAATTCATAAATTTAAAATTCATTTTTCCAAATGTGAAATCCATTTCTCAATTTTTAATTTCTATAATTATTATAATGTAATTTTAATATAAGAATTAAAAATGCAATGATAAACAATTGATTTTAGAAATGTGCATTTTTAAGCATGAAAATAAATTTATACCAAAATAAAGTAAACTGAAAATTCATATGAAATTAATAGTATTATTTTTTTTTAAATTTGGAATACATTTACTTTAAAATGAATCCAAAATATAATTAAAATTTTTAAATACTTCAAAATAAATGATAGTTTATATAAAAATCTGTATTTTTCACTATTCACCCAAAAATAAATCTTTTTATAAAAATACAAAAAAAACCATCTTAATATTATTTTAATATGATTATTTTAAAAATGATTTATATTTTATCAGATATAATTTCTTAATGTGTCATAAATTAATTATAATATTTGTGCACAAAAATGTAGTAAAAATAATTGTTAAAGAAAATGTTTTTTTGAAGTGTAAAATGAATTTAAACTAATTCCTTATCTTGTAACCACCATTAAATGAATGTTAATTTATTTTATTAAAAATATTATATAAAAATTTCATTAAAATCATTCATATATAGTGATTAACTTAATTTACTTTGATGAAAATACATTGTGCACATAAATCAGTTTTTAAAAAAATTTGGTTTTTAATCTTATATGATTTCGTTTAAAATTGAGTTCTTATTTCATACACATTAATCTATAAATTTTAATTAAGTAAAAATTTATGAAATAAATTTCGTAATGTGGTTACTTCTATTCATACCCACCAAACCAATGATTAGGTTATAACAACCATATAATAATATTTCTACAACATATGAGAGTTTATTTATTATTTATGGCAGACACTATCAAACATAATATTTATTTAAAATAAAATACATTCTAAAATATTATGGTAATACATTCATGTAATCTAACTTATGGTGCAAAAACATAATTCATGGAATATGAGTGAATTTATCAATAAGGGAAATAAAACACTTATCTATATTGGTTGATTAATTTCTCATAGGCACACAAACATTTGAATGATATATCTATAAAGGGAGGGAAGTTTAAATCTCCACTTGTGTGAATAATTAACAATATTATCCTTTTGGTATGTATAACACTTCTAATTTTTATCTATATTCATCATAGGCACTCCACATGTAACACCCTGAGATTTTGTGACTTTTTTTTGTGCCACAAAACACTGATTTTGGATTGTGTTAAAAGAAACAATGAGTTTTTCTTTAATTACATATAATTATAATTTTTTTCTAGTGTTACACACAATATAGAATTTAGATTTCATTACTCACAACACCGAGTGTTGGTCAGAGTATATTACTCAGGGGGGGCGAATTTAGTATCTGTAAAAATTTTTGTTTAAAAAGTATTCTTAAATAGTGTCCCCAATAAAGTTAAACACATCCCAGTTAATCAAAGTAACACAGTTATGAAAGTTTTATTATTTAAATAACTTCTTGGAAGATTGATTAATTCTTATTAATCTTAATATCAATTATTAATATTACTTTTGAAGCAATTATACTAAGGGAATACAATTATAACTTCTTTACAAGATTAACTATCAAAGTGAATTTAGTGATTTCTAAATTACACAGTAAAGCAGTAAAACAAAAAAGACTAGATTAAGCAGCACTAAAGATATAAAACAAGTGGTTCAGTATCAAGTCAAGGCCTAATCCACTCCACTTGGTGATCACCTACCACCAAGCAATTTATATAAATAAACTTGATCCACACCCTAGAACATGGTTAACAACAGTACACAGGACTGTCCAGGTCACTCGACCTCTTCCACAGTTCTTCGTGGGTACAAACTATCAGGCCAAAAAAGGACCTCTTCCACACTTATCTGTGGGTATACACAAGTGTAAAAAGATGTTTGAGAAAGGATATCTTGTATACTTCAGTTTAATGCAGGAGACAGAGTGTGTTGTTATACAGATACACACACTGCTCGAAAGCTAATAAAATGATACAAAATAGAGTAGAAATATTGAGATAAATTTAGAAGTGCAATGAGTGTTATTATTTACTGCTCTAGACTTCTAAGATGAAGTAGAAGCAGAAATCAAGTCCTCGTATTAAAAACAGAGTGTCGCAAGCCAGACAGATCCAGCTTATGTTCTTCGTGATGTTTGACAGTGTAAAGATGTTCTCCATTCTGGGATTCAAGTATGATTCGTGTGTTCTTCAACAACATCATTAAGTTACATGTGAAACTTCTTTCTTTAAAAATTATCTGATTGTGTTCTTCGTTTTTGTTCTCACATGCACTTGTTTCGCTTTTCAGTATTTATGGTTTCTGGACTGCACTACTCTTTTATCTTGGAGTGCATGTGTTGGAGCCTTCAGGTTGCATGTATTATGCACCTTGTACCTCGTACTGTCTGGTGAAATGTCTACAAAGAAACATTAATTATGTTAGTGTATTTAAAAACTTCATATATGACCATTAGAGATTAAACTGAAAATGAAAAAACCATTTAAGAAACGGTGTCATAGTATGTCATGGAAGCGACATCTCCTTGAACCAATGTCTTCTTGAATCAGTGTCTCATGGTCACGGTGTCTGGTTGATCATGATGTATTATGGTCACAATGTCTCATTCATGGTGTCTGGTCACAGTGTCTGGTTCACGGTGTATGGTTCACGGTGTCTGGTTCACGGTGTCTGGTTCATGGTGTCTGGTTCATGGTGTCTTGTTCAAGATTTCTGGTTCACAGTTTCTGGTTCACGGTGTCTGGTTCATGGTGTCTGGTTCACGGTGTCTGGTTCATGGTGTCTGGTTCACAGTGTCTGGTTTACATTGTCTGGTTCACAATGTCTGGTTCACAGTGTCTGGTTTAGGGTGTCTGGTTTACGGTGTCTGGTTCACAGTGTCTAGTTTACGGTGTCTGGTTCATGATGTCTGGTTTATAGTGTCTCAAACTTAGCCAAATATCTATATTTATACTTAAGCAATGATATTCATAGAATGGATTAGATTTAAACATTTGTCAAAGAAATTATTATAAGGGTAAATCGAGGATAGTGTACAATAATCGAACTGAGTATATAGCTGTCATGACCCGACCCTACCGGTATCAAGCCACAACTACCCCAATCCCCCCTCCATAGGCCAGGGGCTGGTGACAAGTGCCGAAGGCGTAACAATATCAGGGAGGACTTTTCCTAAGTACCTGTACACACACACACACACATCCCACTCGATGCAAAAGTGTAGAGTCAAAAGAAAACCAAAGGAAAAACAACTATAACCTAACCACAATCATGCATCAACTTCTAAATAGAACAAGTAAAGTGTTGAAAAGTACTGACAAGATAACTGAGTAGAAAAAGATCAAAACACATGCCCAACATGAAAGGTGCCATAACCCGGAAAAAGGTAAACAAAAGTAAACAGCTGGTGAGTCTCATACCTGAAAGTCCTACTATGACCACTGAATGTAGGCCAAGATCCTATATCCTCTACGTTCCTCCATAGTCTTGATTGACCTGTCTGTTATCTGCAAGGGCACACCAAGTGCGGACAAAACCCAAGCAGGGGTGAGTATAAAGATACTCAGTAGGATGCCCCGAAAGCTTGAGGGAGAAACAAAGGAGGTTCTAAAACGGTGAGCAATAGACAGAATAGAGAAAAGTGAAAGAGTATAGTAAATAGAGTGTAGCTCAACCCAACAAGAGAAAGGAAGTAGGCTCATCCGACCAAGAGGAGCTAGACATGGAAACCACATGGCATACCCCGCGTTTCTTCACCTCTCCTAGAAGGAGAGTAACTGAACCCAAGGAGTGGGAGTGAAAGTAGGGTATATATATATATTCTCAAAAAATAAACCCGAATGAGTGTGTAAGGGGATCTATATCTCCAAGCTCATCCCAGGAAAAGTCGCCAATAGTTCCAAGGATATCCATCACTGATGCCCATCAGTCCCGTATGTCAAAGCTATCTCATCGCTAAACCGTATAACCAAGGGTCCCGCTCCGGGGATCACATAGAGAAGTCACTGAATAGCCACATAAAAAGGAAATAGTATGAAAGAAGTCATCGGGTAACTCACTAGCCAGCGCTGCTGGAGGGTAAACTCTAAGAGGTCGTCGGGTAACCCACTGCCCAGCCCCGCTAGAGGGTAAACCCTAAAGTCAACGGGTAATCCACTTCCCAGCCCCACTAGAGGGTAAACCCTTAGGTTAATGGGTAATCCACTACCCAGCCTCGCTGAAGGGTAAACCCTAAGGTCAACGAGTAACCCACTGCCCAGTCCTGCTGGAGGGTAAACCCTGATACACTGGTGGGTAACCCATTGCCCAATCCCGCTGGAGGGTAAACCCTGAACTAGTCCAATAACTCCGCACTGCCCCAAACAATCTCTAGGTGTCACTAACATATCTACCATGAGTTGGTTCGGAGTGCGTCAAAGGAACCTCCGACCAACGCCCTTTCATGTTTCCACATTTAATTATATCTTGAAAGAGGCTTCACATGCCCAAAAAAATTACACCGTTGTAATCCTCGTGAAAACACACACGATATAGACTACTTACTCACTGGAAACAGACTCCTGAAAAAAAGTTATTTAACCCCTCTTTTTGCCCATACGATGTCTCATAGGGCCCACACTTAAGTCCTTAAAAATGTCGGGTGAACTACACCATCACGATGCTCTCAGAAAAACACACCAAAACAACTATTTATTTGCCCCAAACGGACGTCTGTGGAAAAAGTCGCAAAACGCTGTTCACAGCTTAAAAGACGGCCCGTAGGGCCCAGGCCTCAACTCTAGTTTCAACGCCAGAAACCACCCTGGACTACATCTTCTCTATTCTAGGGTTATAACACCACTTCCAGTGCCTCAAACGGACATCAGATGTGTTCACGCCATCCGAAAGAAGAATCCCGACGAGGCGCTAAACAATACTTAACGGGCGTGTCGCACCACCAAGCCCCCCATCTAGGGAATAATAAAAAAAATTCCCAAAACAATCTCAAAAACTTCGACTCGATCTGAGGATCACAATTCCATAGACGTCACGGAAAACCAACACCCGTAGTGAAAGTTACGGGTGTCCGAAGACAAGGGGGCTAACCCCTTAGGGCTGGACCGACCCGGTCCAGCCGGTCCAACCTGCCTGGGCCAGCTCGCGTCGACTAGCCCACATACCTACCACGTAGGATGCCCGCTAACCCATGGTCCACTTGTACCCACCGAACCTTGTGGCCAGTCGCTGTCCCCCGCGGAGTCCCGCCGAAGGGGGGTCTTGGTTTCTCGCTAGGGGGTCGGTAGCCGTGAACCCCATTGTGCCCCGCACTGGCGACCTCCGCCGTAGACGCTCGTCGTGCCGCCACCTGGGAGCCGCACCGCGCTGCCTCTTGGGAGCTGCACCAACAAAACCTTGGAACCACCGCATCGCCGCCTGTGAGCGGTCGCGCCACCACCGTCGCCCGTCGGACCGCCGCGCGGAGCCGTCGGAAACCCTAGAACCTCCAAAAAGCCCAAGATTTGGCTGGAAAAATTCCCAGGGTCACCCCGGACACCCCGAGACTCGAAAATTCAATATGAAAAAAGAATCGGAAAGATCTAATCGATACCTACGCATCTATGGTCTTGGATAAAATTTTTGAAAGCACTTAGATTCCATGAATTTAATTCAAGGAAGATGCAGAAATTAAAAACGGAAATGCAAACTCCTACCTCGCTAGGCGTAGCCCGTCACTACACAAGTGATCCAACGGACCAACACGCCTCCTTATAGAGGTGGAGGAGAGGAGATTGAATGGAGGTGGATTTTTATTGGGAGAGATTCTGCCAGAGAATGCTAAGGGTGAAAGAAGGGGGGGGAGAAGTGTTTATGTAGAGAAACTCAATTAATTAAAATTAATGAAGTCTTAAACCCCCCACCAATGGGCCCATACCTGAACTCTCGATGGGGTTGAGGTTAAGACACCCCTAAGATAAAATACACGTTCTGAGTGCAATGGCAGTCTCGAAATTTTAATCCGAGATTTCGTTCAGAAGTTATAAAGTTCACGGTCGAGGCCGCTAAATTACGAAAACACCCCTGGTGGCGTTTTCAACATAAGGGCCGCGATCGCGAAAGTTACACCCCTCCTAGGGTAAACGACACGCTCCAGACTCAACGGTGCCCACAGTTTTCCCATCTAAGTAAAAGTTTAGGAGTTATTATATTTATTTGGTGTGTCCAGTGTGAACACACTTGAAATTTAATTCCGACCACACCGGGGCTCGAAATTACATACCGTCTGAATGCCCTGCTCTGGAATAACATCAGGAAAATTTCAAAGTCTTATAGGATCAAAACTCATGTTCTTACATCATTCCATCCTTCAAGTTATTCATCCCCGGAAAAAAAAACTACAAAAACAAATCGGGACACTGAGCCTGCATCTGGTTCTCCCGTTTCTAGGTGCTCTCCTACACCCTCTCATGCTGCCACAACACACGAACCAAAGGGATGGTCCATCCACGAAGTGTCTGATCCTGCTAGTCCTTAATCTCCACTGGGTGGTATGAAAAGGTGGCTCCATCCTCGATGTCCAGCTCTCCCTAGTCGATAACATGAGTGGGGTCGTGCACATATTTCCTTAGCTACGACACGTGGAAGACGTCATGTACCCTATTCAACTGTGGGGGTAGAGCGAGATGGTCGGCAACCTCACTGACCCTGCACACGATCTTAAAGGGCCCAATGAACCTTGGGGATAGCTTGCCTCCCAAAACGAACCTCCGTGTTCCACACCGTGGGGAGAATCTCAAAAAGACATGTTCCACCTTCTCGAACTCCAAAGGCCTGCGACGATGGTCTGCATAAGACATTTGTCTGCTCTGAGTCATCCTCGTCCACTCACGAATGACATTCACCTTCTTCGTCATCACCCGCACCAACTCTGAACCCACGAGGGAGGTCTCCCTAACCTTTTTCCAGCACAACGGTGACCTGTAGGGTCTCCCGTATAGGGCCTCAAAAGGTGACATGCCGATAGTGGAGTGGTAATTGTTGTTATACGTGAACTCCACCAAGGGCAGGTGATCCTCCTAGCTTAGGCCAAAGTATAACACACATGACCTGAGCATATACTCAAACACCTGGATAGTATGCTATGTCTGCCCGTCGGTCTGGGGGTGAAAAGCTGTACTCATCTGCAGCTGAGTCCCGAATGCCTCCTGCAAGCCTTGCCACAATCGTGATGTAAACCGCACGTCACGGTCAGAGATGATCGTCGAGGGTAATCCATGAAGGAAGATGATCTCCTGAACGTATAGCTACCCTAGACTCTCCACCGAACTCTGCTCCCTGATGGCAAGGAAGTGAACCGACATTTTAAGTCTATCTAATATCACCCAAATGGAGTCATGACCCTTCGCTGTGCATAGAAGCCCTGTGATGAAGTCCATATATATGCCATCCCACTTCCACTCCAGGATATCAAGGGGTTGCAACAAACCTGCCAGAACCTGATGCTCTGCCTTCAACTGCTGACTAGTAAGACACCGAGAAATGAACTCGGCTATGCTCCACTTTATGCCAGACCACCAATACTACCGCTGAAGGTCTCTGTACATCTTCCCCCCACCGGGATGTACATACAAGGGATAAGTGTGGAACTCCCACATCACCTCCTCCCACATCTCCACTGGTACTACATCTCTCCCCTAGAATAAGATCTTGTGATTCCGTCCTTCAGAATACCCATCGGGTGCATTGCCCATGGATATCTGATCATGCAGCACCTCGCTGTCGACATCCCCCAGCTACGAATCTCTCACACGCTCAAGGATAAATGAGTCAACACCATCGATTGCAGAAAATCCATACCCTCATGCTCCACCAAGGTCATCCATAGGGAAGCCAACTGCTCTGAAGCTTCCCGCACTAAACGATCCTGGGACTTCCTGCTAATGGCATCTTCTACAATGTTTCCCTTCCCCAAAGTGTAGACTATCTCAAAATCATAGTCATATAGAAACTCAAGCCAACACCTCTGCCTCAGATTCATATCGCTCTGGGTGAATATTTACTTGAGGCTCTAGTGGTCTGAGTAGACCAAAAAATGCTCACCCAGAAGGTAGTGTCTCCATAACCTTAAGGTGAAGACCACCACTGCCAGATCCAAATTGTGAGTCACATAATTCTGCTCATGGGGCCTCAACTACCTCGACCTATATGAAATCACTGCCTGCTGCTGCATCAGCATGCACCCGAGCCCAGATCCTAAAGTGTCGCAGTACACCATGAACTCAACGCCCTCCTCTGGCAGCCTCAACACTGGATCACTAGTCAGCCTCTATCTCAAACCCTCAAAGGCCTTCTGGCACTGATCAGTCTTGGTGAACTGTCATCCCTTCCACGTCAATGCGGTCAAAGGGGAAGAAATCCTGATGAAATATTCCACAGACCTTCTGTAGTACCCTACCAAACCAAGGAAGCTCTGTACCTCTTACGCATTATTGGGTGGCTCCCAAGAAAGCACTGCCTCTATCTTTGTGGGATCTATAGCCAATCCCTGCTCCATAATGACATGCCCCAGAAAGTGAACCTCATGAATCTTGAACTGAAACTTCGAGAGCTTCCCATAAAGCTGGTGCTCCCGAAGTAAGTCTAGGACAATCCTTAAATGCTCCGCGTGCTCCTCCTCCATCATAGAGTAGATGAGCATGTCATTAATAAAGACAACCATAAACCGTTCCAAGTACTTTTGGAAGATTTGGTTCATCAAATCCATGGAAATGGTGGGGGGAATTTGTCATGCCAAAGGGCATCACCAGAAACTTGTAATGCCCATAACGACAATATAAAGCCAACTTTGGGATGTCAGACTCACGAACCCACAACTGGTGATAGCCGGATCTAAGATCAATCTTGGAGAACCACTTCTCACCTCTCAACTGGTCAAATAGGTCATCGATCCTCGACAAAGGGTAATTATTCTTTATTTTTTCTGATTCAGGTGATGATAATCCACACAAATCTGCATACTCTCATCTGCCTTTTTCACAAACAAAGCTAGAGTTTCCCAGGGGGAAACATTGGGCCTGATGAATCCCTTCTCACAAAGGTCCTCAAACTGAAGTTGTAGCTCCTGAAGCTCTGTGGGTGCCATCCGATAAGCCGCACATGATATCACGGTAGTCCTTGGTGGAAAGTCAATGCAGAACTCCATCTCTCACCTTGGAGGTAGTCCTGGGACATCCTCAGAAAAGATGTCCATGTAGTCCTCTACAACAGTAGGGACCTAGGTGCCTATAGTGTCTGTTGCTCTGAGATCCATGCACACCAACTGGTGAGAAAAAGGTCATGGTCTCCTACTCAGAGTACCTGTCTTCTTTTACATGAGGTCTCATTCACCTAGAATGGTGAATGTCATCCCATCAGTGTGCACACCTCTGACTCATCTTTGATGATAGTTGATATGGACGTGAAACATAGAAAGCCAATCCATGCTTAGAATGACGTCGTAAGGTTCCATCGTTATGACCAATAGGTCCCACATGAAATTCCATCCTCCGAATGATAGTTCTCACTGTCTGAAGATAAAGGTCACCAACGAGGCACTTCCCGTAGGAACCTCGAGGCTAAGTGTAGGTGTCAATGCCTCTACTGGAAGATCCAATAACCATACCAAAAGTAGCGATATAAAGGAGTGGCTGGAACTTGTGTATAATAGTACCGAAGCAAGCGTAGAGTAAACACAAAGCGTACCTCAGACCATCTCGTGTGTTGGGTGGTCACGAACACCCATATCCTGAAGCTGCCTGCGGCCCCTACTGCCAGCTCCTTGAGCCTGATGTGGGCTGCCCAGTGGTGGCGGTGGAAGAACCTTGAAACGTCATCCCCCACCTCCAGTTCCTGCTATTCTGCCTGCGCCACCTCCCTGAGGGCCACCCTGTCCTCGCCTGGGGGATCCCTGGTCACGACGCTGCCTCTACTGCTACAGTGCACCCACTGCCTACCACAGATGCTCGGTATTCCTGGTCGGGCAGTCCCATGCTAGGTGACCCCATCCATCATAGGCATAGAACTGACTCTCTCCTGACTGGCCCGGTGCTCTATGACACCACTACGGTGTACGACCCTGCCCCTGAGTCTGCTCACAGAAGGGTCTCCTCGACTGAGGCTCTGCCCTCTTCTGCCTGCCTACTACCGAAGACTCTACTATGAAGCGACCACCACTAGGCCCTGTCAGTTGAAATCCCTCAGCCAAGAATCTCTCTGTGACAAGCGCACTCTCTAGCACCCTGACGTAAGTCGGGATGCACATGGGTACTACACTAGCACAAATCTCCCTGAGAAGACCCTGCTCAAACTTCCACGCCTGAAAGTAACTATCGGAAACCATATCCTCTGAGTAGTATGTTAGATTGGTAAACCGGGCCGATTACTGTTCCATGATCATCCCCCCTGCTTCAGATCCAAAAATCTCCTGAATCCGAATAGAGCATAAAAAAGAGCGGGAGTACTCCTTTCGGAAGAGCTGCGAGAAGCTATCCCACGTGAGAGATGACTCGTCGTGGGTCTACGTAACCAACCCCCACCAACGCCCGACCATCCCAAGAAAAAGGTTGGAAGCTAGGGATACCATCTGGTCCACTGGTGTTGGTACCAGCCTAAAAAGTTGGTCCACAGACTCTAGCTAGTCTTCCGCTACCTGGGGATCTGGGTCCCCGCGGAACTTCTGTGGCCGCTGACGCTAGAAGTCTCGGAGCGCACTCAGCCTGCGCTCAACCTCGACCTGTACTTCTGGTACTAACTTCCACTCTCCAGGTGGAGGGTCTACCGTTAAAGAACTAGATGTAAGGGGATCACATGAGGGTCCCTGAACTGACCCCTCGTCGCTCTCCAGGTCGTCATCACGAACTGGAGAGGGTAACCTGGCTGGCTGCTGTCATGGGGGAATCCTAAAAATTATCAAGGATTACCACAATTAGATGAGAATATATATATATATCAGTAATAACAATGGGGAGATAACTCAAAAAGGACAGTTTGAGACTCAATCCTACCTGATGCATGTTCCAAAGTTCCCTACAACAAGTGTCTCAGCATGCCAAGTTGACCAGTGGGTTATCAGGGTCCTAGTGAATGGATACGTCAGACGCCCGTGCCATCACTGGACTCCCTGGCCTAAGAGACACTCTCGGGACACGACGACACTATTTCCCTAAATCCCAACCAATTCCTTTTTAGGGACGTCCGAACAAAACCCCAAGGAACGAACCACCTCTGATACCACTTTGTCACGACCCGAACCTATCGGTCTCGAGATGAAACTACCCCAAGACCACCTCCATAGGTGAGGGGCTGGCGACAAGTGCCGAATGCGTAACAATCTCGGGGAGGCCTTTGCCTAAGTACCTCTACACACACACACAACCCACTCAATGTAGAAGTGAAGAGTAAAAAGAAAACCAAAGGACAAAAAACTACAACCCGACCATAGTGATGCATCAACTTCTAAATAGAACAAGTAAAATGCTGAAAAGTACTAACAAGATAACAGATTAGAAAAAGGGAAAAACATGCGCCCAACCCAAAAGGCGCCACAACCTAGCAACTGGTAAAAAAAATTAAACAGCTGGTGAGTCTCACACCTGAAAGTACTACTATGACTACTAAACGCAGCCCAAGCTCCAGTATCCTCTACGCTCCTCCATAGTCTCGATCAACCTGTCCGTCGTCTGCAAGGGCACACCAAGTGCGGGAAAATCCCAAGAAGGGGTGAGTATAAAGATACCCAGTAGGATGCCCCAAAAGTTTGAGGGAGCAACAAAGGAGGAACTAAAATGGTGAGCAGTAGACAGAATAGAGAAAAGTGAAAGAGTACAGTAAATAGAGTACAACTCAACCCAACAAGAGAAAGGAAGTAGGATCATCCGACCAAGAGGAGCTAGACACGGAAAGTACGTGGCATACCCCATGTGTCTTTGTCCCTTCTGTAAGGAGAGTAAATGAACCCAATGAGTGGAAACGAATGTAGGATGTATATATATATATTCTCAACAAGAAACCCGAACGAGTGTGTAAGGGGATCTCTATCTCCAAGATCAGCCTAAGAAAAGTCACTAATAGTTCTAAGGATATCCACCACTGATGCTCATGAGTCCCGTATGTCAAAGATGTCTCATCTCTAAACCGTAAAACCAAGGGTCCCGCTCTAGTGATCACGGAGATAAGTCACTGACTAGCCACATCGAAAGGTCTGAGTCTAAAATAAGTCATCGGGTAACCCACTTCCCATCCCCTTTGGTGGGTAAATTCTAAATTCAATGGGTAACCCACTTCCCAGCCCCACTGGAGTGTAAAACCTAAGGTCAATGGGTAACCCACTGCCCAACCCCCCTAGAGGGTAAACCCTAAGGTCAACGGGTAACCCACTACCCAACCATACTGGAGGGTAACCCCAGATATGCCGGTGGGTAACCCACTGCCCAGCTCCACTGGAGGGTAAACCCTGAACTGTTCCGATAACTCCGCACTACCCTAAGCTATCTCTGGGTGTCACTAACATCGCTACCATGCGTTGGTTTGGAGTGCATCAAAGGAACCTCCGACCAATGCCCTTTCATGTTTCCACATTTAATGGGATATATAAAGAGTCTTTGCACGCCCAAACAGATTACACTGTTGTAATCCTCACAGAAAAACACACGAGATAGACTACTTACTCGCTGGAAACAGACTCCCGACAAAAAAGTTATTCAAACCTGCTTTGTACCCATAAAAAATCTCGTGGGGACCACAAATCCGTCCCGAAAAAGGTCTGGAAAACTGCACCATCACGATGCTCTCGAAAAAACACTCCAAAATGACTATTTATTCGCCTCAAATGGACGTCTGAGGAAACAATCGCAAAATGCTTCTCACGGCTTAAAAGACGGCCCGTGGTGCGCACACATCAACTCCAACTTCAATGCTTGATACCACCCTGGACTACATTGCCTCGACGCTAGGGTTACAATGCCACCGACGGTGCCTAAAACGGACTCCGGATGTGTTTGCGCCATCCAAAAGAAGAATCCTAACGAGGTGCTAAACAATACTTAACGGGCGTGTCGTGCCACCGATCCCCCCATCATGGGAATAATAAAAAAAATTCTTGAGACCATCTCAAAAACTTCGACTCAATCCAAGGATCGTGTTTCCAAAGACAGAATGAAAAAACGACACCCATAGTGAAAGTTACGAGTGTCCGAAGACAAGGGGGATAACCCCTTAGGGTTGGACCGGCCCGATCTAGCCGGTCCACCCGGCCTGGGCCGGCCCGGTCCGCAGTGCCAGCCCACGGACCTCCCACGCGGCCCGGACGCTGACACACGGTCCTCCCGCACTGATCGGGCCTCATGTCCCGTCACTGTCCCACACGGAGACCCGCCAAAGGCAGGTCTCGGTCTCCTGCTCGGGGTCACGCACCGCGACCCCCGTCGTGCCCTTCACCGGTGACCTCCGCCGTAAACGCCTGCCGCGCTACCGCCTGGGAGCTGCGCCGCACTGCCACCTGGAAGCCATGCCGCCGCCACCTGGGAACTACCGCACTGCCACCTGGGAGATGCCGCGTCATCGTCGTCGCCCGCCAGACCACCGCATGGAGCCATCGGAAACCCTGGAACCGCTGGAAAACCCAAGATTTGGCCGGAAATCTTCTTGGGGTCACCCCATACACCCTGGGACTTGAAAATTCGATCCGAAAAGAGTTTCGGAGATCTCGGATCGAGCCCTACGCATATATGGTATTCTCTTAAATATTGGACAGTATTTCGAATCAATGAATTTAATTCAAGGAAGATGTTGAAATTAAAAATGAAAATGAAAACTCCTACCTCACTGGGCGTAGCCCGTCACTACACAAGTGATCCGCCGGACCGCCGCTCCACCTTGAAGAGGTGGAGGAGAGGATCTTGAAGGGAGGTAGATTATTGTTGGGAGAGATTCCTCTAGAGAATGGTGAGGGTGAAAGAAAGGGTGGGGGGGGGGGGTGAGAAGTGTTTATATAGAGAAACTCAATTAATTAAAATTAATTAAGTCTTAAACCCCCCACCAGTGGGCCCGTACCAGAACTCTTGATGGGGTTGGGGTTAAGCCACCCATAGGATAAAATCCACATTTTGAGCGCAATGACAGTCTCAAAATTTTAATTCAATCCTCCGTTCAGAAGTTATAAAGTTCACAGCCGAGACCGCTATATTACGAAAATACCCCTGGTGGCATTTTCCACAGAAGGTCCGCGCCTGCCAAAGTTACACCCCTTTTAGGGTAAACGACATGCTATGGACTCAACGGTGCCCTCATTTTTCCAATCCGAGCAACTGTTTAGGAGTTATTATGTTTATTTGGCTTGTCCAGTGTGAATGAACTTAAAAATTAATTCTGGCCACACTAGGGATCAGAATCACACGCCGTCTGAACACCCTTCTCTGGAATAACATTAGGAAAATTTCAAAGTCTTGCAGGCTCAAAACTAGGGTTCTTACAATAGCACTTAAGATCTTTGAATAGATTTTACTAAACAAATGTACACTTGATGTGAGATAGATCACATAGAGTTAACAAGGTTTATAGACTGAATAGGATTTGTGATCATTAAAACATGATTAATACAAGAGGAGTCGAACACCGAGTTTAAACAAAATGCGTCATACAATTAAAATATTATTATTTAATATGATAACTATCACATAGCCATTGGAATAGTGGGTACGTATAGGATTAAATAAATTATGAAAACATGGTTTACATATTTATATATGATGAATTCTTTAGAAACTAATTAATTATAAATGAAAATAAAGACTATATGATAATAGAGGAAATATTTTCCTAAAAAATTATTTTTTATATAAAAAAATGTGTTCTAACTCATTAAAATAAAAAAACTGATTTTTTTGAATGGATTTAATTAAATTTATATAGTATATATATTCAATAAACTATTAAACATTCATATTATATGTTTTCTATACAAGAGATAAGAATAAATCCAAAAAATGTATTTTTCTAAAAGAAGTTTTTGTCACTTTTTTCCGGTGTACTAATTTTTTTTCTTATAATTTTATAAAATGAAGTTGATAAAATAATTTTTTTGAAATTTGAATATCAAAATTATATTAAGTTTAATTTTTGGTATTTTCCTAAAAAGTTTACTTTTTTTGATGAATAGTGAAAAAATATCGAATTTTAATTGAAAAATACCTTTTCATTCATTTTATTTATAACGTTAAATTATATTTTAAATTGTGTTTAAAGTATATTAACTTCAATTATATGTACATTAATCCAATTTAGGTTATTGAAATCAATTTAATATTTAAATTAGATATAAAAACATTGTAATCTTTTGAATGTTGTTGCTTTAAAAACCTGCTTTCTCATCAAATCTCTGAGATTAATTTTAAATTAATTTTTACAAATTTTGTTAATTGAATTTGGAAAAATTGATTCAATATTTAGAGTCAATAGAATTTTATTATCTAATAAGGTCAAATTAATTTTTAACCATTATGATTAGTGAAAATTGTTAAAATTAATTACCCTCAATAGGGTTAAAATAGAGTATTGTGCATTACATGCGTCTGTGTCAAAAAGAATTTCCCACAAATGTATCTTTTATTTTGTTTAATAAATTGAATTTTATATCTAGAATAATTCGGTATTAATTATATAAAAATTATATTTTAATATCAGTCTTAATGGACAAAATTCCTAGGTAAATAAAAAGATACATGTTACCTCGGTAAAAACTATAAGGATGGAATCGGGTAAACATAAAGACTAAGGAATAACATAATAAAAATGTGTTTTTTTGTGAGGTTGAGGTGTGTCTCAAAAAATTAATCCCACCCATCCATTATTAAAAAATTTTGTATCCACATTAGTTATGATTGACTTTCCAATAGTGAATGAGTTTGGGTATTTACAAAAATACCACACCAACTAGATTATAAAGGGGAAACCACTACCCTCACTTCTTCACACCTCCCAAGCCATTTTTCTTGAGCAAAACCTAAAAATACCACTTCCCAATCATTAAATCTAATATTATAAGCCTTATTTTGGACAAAAATACATAATTGGAAGGATTTATGTGAAAACCTAAGGAGGAAACCAATAAAGAAGATGTTTCAATGGGTACAACAGAAGTTAAGACCTAAGGTACCCATGACAACCCTTCTTTTATTACAAACTTAAACATGATTTATTACATAAACTATTCACTTGATACAACATGGAAGATTGAGAGGTCTAGTGTATTTGGGGCTTAGGATCATTACATAACAACTTAAAACATGGAATACAACATCTTTATTGAAAACTTCTTTTACATAACCACTACATTCCCTCATACTTAGCATTGCATGGGATAACCTGAGGACATGCATAAGAAAAGGGTGAGCTATAAAGTCAGTAAGGGAATAAACATGGAATACATGAGGAGTACAATAAATTTTAGACAATAGGCATATCAATAGAGAACAAGAGAAACATGGACATAAAGGCATGATAAAGCATGATAATCATAACATGGAAATGTGGTAACAACACTTAACATGGAATTAGCATGAGCCAAGGCCCATTATACATGAAGCATGAGTAAATAATCATTGCACATGAAGCACGAGTAAACCCTCATTGCACTTGAATTAGCATGAGTCAACACTCATTGCACTTGACGTATCATGATACTATACTTTACCCAATACATTGGAGCGCTATAAGGGCACACCCTTCTTAAACATTTCATTTCATGCATAAGTGTGCCACATGGATCATAAAACATGGATTCATAAAACATAATCATTTATTCCATGAAAAAGTAATGTGGAATGAAACTTTATAATTAATAAGTAAATGTTCATGAAGGTGAATACCCTTGATGGAGAAATGGGCATGGTATTCACCATACAATGGCATTGGCATAGAAAATTGGTGCAATTTCAGCAGCGTAACGACGCGATATAAGAATTCATAAAAATGGTTAATGAGAGAGAAAAGAGTGTCTCATCATATCAACATGAAATGGATAGTAAGGGGGTCATATAGATACATGTCCCAACAATTGTAATGGAATTTATATTCATGATACAAAAGTATTACTTGAATGTAAATGAGGAGAGAGAAGTTCCTTTCAGAATTTCAGCATAGTAACGAGTGTACATGAGAGGAATTTAATGAAAGAGAAAGGGGTATCCCATCATTCAAACAATAAGAGGGAAGTATGGGGGAGGTGTTAAACCATACCCCATAATTTTTAATTGAAATTAAAAGGGAATAACAATATTAGGAAAATTGGACAAAAAAGTGAAAGGAAGAAAAACCCTTACTTGGAAGTGTGCTTCCAAAGGCTTGAGAGGGGATTCTTGGGAGCTTGGGGCACCTTGGTAGTATTATAGAGGGAGTAGGTCAGAAGTTGGACGAACTCAAAAGGATTTTAGTGAGGAGGAAGTGTGAGCTTGGGTGGGTTTATATAGGAAAGGTGATTGAATTCTTTATTATTTAGGTTTAGGACCCCTTACATTAAACTAATCCAAACCACAAATAAATCAGGGTTTTTGCCCATGGTTTTTGAAAAAGGGAAAAGAAAAACAATATTTTATAAGGCCAAAGTCTGAAATTCTTAAAATAATGGGGTTGCTTATGTGGAGGTGAGTCACACTCCCAAGGAAAATAATTTAAAAAGACAAGATGTTTAATAAGTCTTGAGGGGTCCATTAATGCCTTGTAAAATAAATTAAACAAACCCAAAATCACATTATTTTAATGTTAAAACATATATTGGCCAAAAATAAAGCTTATAGTATTTTATTACAGCACTATTGGGTCATTATGATGTCATAAAACACATTATATATTTAAACGGTATTTAATTTTTACCCAAAAATTTGACTGTCTCAGAAAATTATGAAAAAATTCACCATTGGATAATTTCGATGTCCGAATTCCAGAAATAACATTTATTTTATCTAAATAATTTTATAAATATGTTAATTTTCACTTTTAAAAATAAAAACTGACATTTTTCGAAAATTCACAGGTTTTGAAAAAAATGGCTTTCAAACCTTAATAAAAATTACAATTGAATTTATAAAATTATAAGATAATTTATATTTAGTAAAAATTAATTTAATAATAATAATAATAATAATGTTTTATTAAAATATTATTTAATTCAAAAATCTATTAATTCATCAAAATATATTTCTTATCTGAATATAAACTAATAAAAATACTATTTGTGTTTAAAAAACAACTATTTACAAAGTGTCAATAATGAGAAGAAGGTATATTCATTATTATATATAAAAAATAATATACATGAACATAGTACTGGTGATTTGTTACATAACCCCTTAAAACAGCCGCATAAGACCTAAGGGTAAGGTGTGCGATGGTGACAGACTCTTGGGGTGGCTCGGATAACATCGCTCGAGTGGTAATATCTATCAACTTACACTTTTCCTATAGACGGTACCATTTGAGCTTGACATGATGAAGCTCAGCTTGGGCTTGGTCAAGGGGGAAACCCAAGGATTCCACCTCTTTTCCGAGATGTGACAAATGAGCTTCGTATGGAGCAATTCTACTGGATGAGGCCATCACTTATTTTGTTTGAGTAAATTGGATTTTTTAAATCCCTATATTTATAATAATCATGTGATAACTGTTCAATGGCTATATTAGCAACGGTCAAAATTCTTAACATAAAACCAAAGAAGATGAAATTTTATATAAACACTTTACATAAAGAGAAATTTAATTTGATCATGTGGGATTTCCATTAATGAAACTTTGGGTCATTACAATATTCCACCCTTAAGAAATTTCAACCTCAACATTTCCTTTTCCCACACTAGAACATATGTGGGTAACTTAGCTTCATCATTTCCTCCGATTCCCGAGCCGCTTCTTCAAAATTTTGGTTTCGCCACAACACCTTGACGAGGGGCATTGTCTTATTTCGTAGAAATTTTTCTCTACGATCGAAGATCTTCACTGGTTGCACCTCATAAGAAAGACCATCCTCCAACTATAACACCTCAGAAGAGAGTACATGTGAAGGGTCTGGTATGTACTTCCTTAAGAGGGATACATGAAAGACATCAGGTACTTTGGCCATAGTAGGTGGAAGTTCTAGTCGATAGGCTATAGCCCCAACATGATCAAGAATCTTGAAGGGGACGATATACCTTGGACTTAACTTCCCTTTCTCTCCAAACCTCATGACCTTCTTCCATGAAGATATGCATAGAAAAACCATGTCTCCAACTTTAAACTCAAGGTCTCGTCGATGATTATCTACATAACTCTTCTGTCGACTCTGGGCTTCCTTGATATGTTGTTCAATGGTTTTCACCTTCTCCACCATTTCATCGACCATTTCTGGTCCAATCAGTTTATGTTCACTGACCTCATCCCAACATGCCAGTGTTCTGCACCTTTTCACATACAGGGCTTCATAAGGTGCCATTTGGATGCTCGAGTAGAAACTGTTATTATAATAGAACTCAACCAGAGGAAGATGTTGATCCCATCCTCCTTTAAAGTCCATTGAGCATGCTCTAAACATGTCCTCAAGTGTTTGGATAGTCCGCTCAGATTGGCCATAAGTTTGAGGATGATTGGCCGTACTGAAGTTCATTTCAGTATCCATAGCATTTTTAAGACTCTTCCAAAACTGAGAGGTGAATATTGGATCTCGGTTAGACACAATAGATAGTGGCACTCTATGCAGCCTTACCACTTCCCTGATATATATCCATTCCAGTTGATCCAATGAGAAATCCTCCTGAATAGTAATGAAGTGTGCAGTCTTTGTAAGATGTTCCACCACAACCCATATTGCATTGTTGCCTTTGGATGTCCTTGGAAGTCTAGTGACAAAGTCCATGGTGATGTTCTCCCATTTCCATTCTGGTATGGGCATTGGTTGCATCATCCCCTTAGACTTCTGCCTCTCTGCCTTCACTTGCTGGCACACCAGGCACTTTGTTGTATATTCAGCGATCTCCTTCTTCATATTATCCCACCAAAAGTTTTCTCGGAGATCTCGATACATCTTTGTGTTCCCTGGGTGAATATAGAAATTTGAACTATGTGAATCATCCAAAAGTTACTTCTTCAGCTCCAGACTTGATGGAACACATAGTCTTTTCCCAAATCACACAATTCCTTCTTCATTAACATTAAACTCCAAGGATTTCCATTTTTCAATAGCTTCTAATTTTTCCTGAATTCCCACATCATCCTTTTGAGCATCCTTTAACCTTTCCAAAAGAGACGGTTGAGAAATAATTTGTGAAAGAATTGATGATGTTCCCTTCTTTATGATTCCCATGTCCATCTTTATCAAGTCTAAGAAGATTGGATCCTCCTCAATTCTCATCTTTGATAGAATCACTAGGTCCTTTCTACTGAGGGCATCTGCCACCTTGTTCACTTTCCCAGGGTGTTAATGTATTGAACAGTCATAATCCTTGATGAGCTCTATCCATCTTCTCTAGCTTATATTAAGCTCTTTCTGTGTGAATATATCTTTAAGAATCTTGTGGTCAGTATATATCTCACATTTCTCCCCATAGAGATAATGCCGCCATATTTTCAAGGAAAAGATCACCACCGCCAACTCCAAATCATGCGTTGGATAGTTTCCCTCATGGATTTTCAACTGCCTTGAGGCATAGGATATCACTTTATCATTCCGCATCAGCACACAGCCTAAGCCCTTCTTCGAAGCATCACTGAATACCACAAATATTGCCCCAATTATGGGTAAAGTGGGCACGGGCACAGTGATAAGCCTCCTTTTCAACTCCTTGAAGCTTTCTTCGCATTTATCACTCCAAGAAACCTTTACTCCCTTTAAATTTAGCTTGGTAAGAGGGTTGGACAATCGTGAGAAATTTCTGACAAATCGTCGATAATATCTAGCTAACCCCAAGAAGCTACGAATATCCATTACCGATGTTGGCCTCATCCATCCCTCAATTGTATCTGTTTTGGAGGGATCCACTGATATCCCATTGCTTGTGATGATATGGATCAAGAATGAGACCTCCTTCAACAAGAACTCACACTTTATGTACTTCTCATAGATTTTCTCCTTGCATAAAGTCTCTAGTACAGTTCTTAAATGTAACACCCCAAGCTTCCACGGTACGTTTCACTTCGAATAATGCAATAGCGTGTGTTGTATGCAACCTCGAGCTCTAACACACACCATAACGAATTAAACTAGCCGTTGTGAATAGTAATAACTACTTTTTGAAATTTTATAAATTTTATTTATCAAAATGGACTTCATTTTTGGATTCGGAATATCAAAATTAGCCTATGTTGAATTTTTGGTATTTTTCTGAGAACTTCTATTTTTTTATGAATAGTGAAAAATACTTAAAAACAACTTTTTTAATCAAAATAATTTATAGTGATAAATTATACTATTTAGTGGTTTTAAAGTATAATTAGAATATATTTTTACAATTTTATCCAATGGTGGTCATTAGAATTAATTTAACATTGAAATTGGACATAAATAATTGCCAATCTTTTGATATAAATTGTTTCTTAAAAACACGCTATTTGTTGTAACAACGGGAATTAATTATAAAATTAATTAATGCAACTTATATGTTTGGAATTTTTTAAAATAGACATCATTTTTGAATTCGTAATATCAATTATAGCTTAGGGTGAAATTTTGGCCTTATTCTGAAAAACTTCAATTTTTGATGAATAGTGAAACCACTAAGTGGTTGTTAAAAACTGTTTTTTCGTTAAAATGAAATATTACCACTTCTGTGATTTGATTTTCAAAAATCCGACATATATGGTTATCATTAAGAAGTGAAATGTGGTTCAATGAGAATAAAATAATTTTTTGGTGAATAGTAACTTTTAAGTTCTTAATCGCGATTAGAGGTAATTAGTGTAGTTTAAGGTAAAAATAATGTTTTAATAATATGAGATGAGCTTGACACATGTCCTACTCCTATTGTATGAGTCATGGCCGACCAAGACAACCCATGGGTCAACTTGGGGACCCATGGAGCCACTTTGGTTGGAAAATGACATTAATATATATTTATTTAATGTTAAAATTAAATTGACACAAAATGAGATGTTTTACTAAAACAGTTTTTAAGTGGGGTTACACAAGTCCAAATTTTGATTATAAATATTCATTAGAAAGATAAAACGATTTCCTACATCATATTATTTTTTTTATAATTTCTAGACATTAAATAAATTAAATTATTTATGACATCATGATGATGCAGCAATGACCTCATTATTTAACGATTTAAATAAAATGGGAAGATAATGAAAATTCCAAGGCTTACACTTGTCCAAAGACTATTGAATGAGGAGATTTAGAACCCTTATCACCTTAGACTCGAATTATATAAGTTTGGGACCTCTAAAATCCGAAACTCATTTTATAATAAAGTGACTTTTCTTTACTTTCCTAGAGTGCCCCTCCTCTCCACTTATAAAAGGCCCCCACCTCTCCCAACTCATTTACACTTTCAATCCATTTGGCTCGGCCAACCTTTGCCCAAATACTCTCCCAACTTCCCCCTATTACTCATAGAAGCCTCACTTTGGGCAGAACTCTTCCCAAGGAAGCCTTTGGCTCAAATCAAAATGAGTTACCCGATTTTGAGGTAATGTCCTCTCTAATGTTGTTTTGTTTTATTTTTCTTCTCCAACCCCCTAAACTCTTTTTATTCATTTCTTTTGTAACAAAAACAGTATCCTAAATATACTAGGATGTTGTTATAAGAAGGATTTGAGCTACACTTACACACACCTACATATAATGGTTAAAGAACATACGGTTTCTGTGGATGGTGAATTTCTGCCTCACGAAATGATGATTGTTCAACACTCATATAACACCTTCAAAGGTGGCCATTAAGATGTAA
Source organism: Viscum album (assembly GCA_963277665.1). Taxonomy (NCBI): domain Eukaryota; kingdom Viridiplantae; phylum Streptophyta; class Magnoliopsida; order Santalales; family Viscaceae; genus Viscum; species Viscum album. The sequence goes on from OY728139.1 coordinate 799,929,332, forward strand.
CTATATTTATATATGATATATAATGTGTTTATGTTTTACTTATACTTCTTTATTTCTCATTTATGGCATACTTTATGATTTCCATTATGGGTAAAACGCGATAATTTCATTTTAGGAAGTGCGGACTACCGCCCCCTAAAAGTGATTTGAATCGTTAATGCCATATGTGGGATGTATAAAGGATGGATTAAATGGTATTATACACTATATTATACTGTAATTATATTATAAATTTATATCATCATGATTCCGTTCCATTAAATACGAAATAGAAATGAAAGTAGCGTTCATGCGTACGTACGGCTTACCGTCCCCATGAACGGTGCATTTCATTTCTTAACTCTAAATGTTATGTGACATTGTGAATGAATGTATATACTGGATATATATCATATATATGATATCTACATCATGAATATAATTCTGGATATAATGAATATTTCACCACATGAACAACTTGAAATTATAGGAAGTTTATTTTTGACTCAAGTACCAAAGATAGACAAAACGACCGTTATTAACTTAAATAATTACATAATGTTCATAACATGGTAATAAGGGATATAAAAGGAATAATGAACATGAAAAATGTTCTTAAGTAAATAGTAATTAACTCTATTTTATTATTCAGGAGGTTAAAGAACGGTCGAGTCAGGACAGGACGCAAGGTAAGGGAATTTCTTAACCCAACTTCCATTCTTTGGGTTAATCTCCTACTTTCAAATTATGTCATGATATTATTATGTCCTATTTTGTATTTTTACTTTCTTTATGTGTACCTATAGTGAATACACATAATAGATCTATTTTATTTTAAAAATTATCTTTTTAAGGACTTCGTCTCAATCCCCTTTCATTGAGGCATATTTGGTTTTATACACAACTTTCTTTTATACGGTGTATAAACCCCTTTGACTTTTATGTTTATTCAAAAGGTATCTTTTTTATACGAAGCGTTTTAATAAACGACAAAAAGGGAATGTTTTTCTTTCCGTACTTATGCGGCGACAATGACTTCTCCTCCGCCGTGACCATTATTTGAGTTTCGGCTTCCTCTACAAGCCATCATTTTTTTAATGAAAAATAAATACAAAGTTTTAACTTGCTTTTATTTTGTTATTGAAAATGGTTTTGAAAGCGTTTTTATTATATCAATGTGTTGTATTGACAATCTTGTGATTGAAATGTGGAAATTTTATGTTTCCTTTACGCATGTTTTATGTGATACGATTATGTTATGGTTTATGCTATGTTTAAACCTATTCATATGAGGAATGCATTGGACTTAATAAATGACGGGTGGAGCCCGCTATAGCTCCTCGATGCATCGGCAGGTCTCATGAGACAAACTAGTGTCTTGGAACGAGGCCTTGACAAAATCTAATTTGTGGTCTTGGTACGAGGCCTTGGCTACGTGGTTATGATAGTCTGGCATTATGCATTCCATCATTATGAATGTGGTTATTGATATTGCATGTGATTATTCGACCAGTAGAATATCCATGTGAATAAGTAAATGGAATTATCTCATTTTACTTTTGCCATATTATGTTGAAGTTCATGTTTAAAAGGATTTTGTTTTAGTTATACATTGCCTTAAATATTAATGTTTATTTATGAAAGCTTCCGCATTATTGTTATCCTTACTGAGCATCTGAGCTCACCCCTTTCAATGTTTTAATATTTTCCAGGATGTGAAGAAGTATTTTATGAATGACCTGTAGGGATAGTCAGAAGAGGATATGAGTGTGGACTATGGAGACTTTGTTATTGTAGTTTTTCACTTTACGATGTAATATAACGTTTACGAATGTATCTAGTGTTTCCAAGGCTACTAAACTAATCGGTCTTTCGAGACTTGATCTTTTGTGATCATTCCAATGTTATGAAGTAATGCACCCACTCTGGGTAGCTGGGGTTGGGGAGTTTCAGTTGGTATCAGAGGCAGTTTAGTACTAACCTTGGAAGCTAGATTTAGATAAACTCTGATTAGAGCACATATCCCGAAGATAGACTTTGAGGATTAGTATAGAAGAACTTCCTAGAATTTTGGTATTGTAGAGATGTTGTGAGTTTTCCGAGCAATACATCCCTGTCTGGATACGAGCAGGTAGAGGCGGCTCTGGAATAGATGTACCTAGGGGTAAAACCTGAAAACACCGCTTTGAGCTAGACTCGAACGGGAACTGGTGCACGACAACGGGCCTTGCTGCACTCTTGGTTACGACACTCCCAGGGGATATGCTTAGGATAATTCCCATTTTCATTACAAACCACTATGAAGGGTTACGAGTATATAGTTCCTCAAAGATTTTTTTTTTATAATTATGGATTATATCCATAATTAGTTCAATTTATGTTAAGTGTTTTACAAGTATGGAATTATATATTTTGATTCATAAACTAATCCACTTTATGCCATTATTTAGAAATGGCGCCTAGTGGAAGGAATGGAAACCGTATCAATGCACGCACTCCGTGTAGGGATTTCATCATGCTCAAGATAATTATTATGGATCTGGAGATACAACTGGTGCTGATCAACTTATTACCATACTGGGACAACTCACTCAGGTTATGAATAATAACCTTACTCGTATGGAGCACCCTGATCCGCAACGTGGAGGATCAATGCTAGATCGTTTCATGAGGCAACAACCACCAACCTTCAATGGGAGTACAAATCCTATAGTAGCTGAGCAATGGATAAATTCCTTAGAGAAAATATTCCATGCCTTGGGGAGTAGTGAAAGGGAGAAGGTTGTCATGGAAGTTTACCACCTCACTGGAGATGCCGATCAGTGGTGGTCGCTGATTCAAAACACAAAGGAAGATGATGACGTATCGAATATGGAATGGAGGGAGTTCAAAGAGCTTTTCTTAGAAAAATACTTTCCTCGTGACCATCAAGCAGATATGGAAAGGCAATTTCTGAGTCAGAGGCAGAAGGAGTATGAGAATGTCGCAAAGTATGAGGCTAACTTTACAAGGTTAGCGAGGCATGCTTCCGATTATATACGTAACCCAAGGAGTAATATTGATCATTTCTTTGATGGGTTAAAACCATTTCTCCGTTGAGCTTTAGTATCACAATCCTTCTCATCATACGAAGATATTGTCTCGTGTGCTATCAAGACAGAAAAGGAATTCTCTAAGTCTTATGACAACAAAGTAAAGCAAGAGAAGAAGAGAATGGTGGAAGAAGAGACAGATAAAGGGAAAAAGGGAAAGAAGGATTTTCCATTATGTGATAATTGTGGGAAGAATCACCCTGGTACGTGCCTAAAAGGAATGAGAGTTTGTTATAAATGTGGAGAAAAGGGTCACCAGGCTCGTGATTGTAAGGGAAAGAAAGAGGCTGTCAAAGTTGAATGCTACAATTGTAGGGAAATGGGGCATTATGCAAATGAATGTCCTAAGCGTCAAGGAAACTTACCTCAGAAAAGGCCAAGGGATCAAGGCCAATCTTATGTTGTGACTATAGTTGAAGCGGAATAATTAATGTATTGGTGCTTTTGGACTCAAGGATTATATTCTGGTTATAAGAGTAATGTGATATATATATATGGATTGTACTGCAATACTTTTTGATTTCAGTAAGGTTTTAATATGATTAAGGTAATCATATTTTTAGTATGTGACAATAAGAGAAACTTTTCTTTGTTTGGGGAATCTGATGTTACAATTGATTTGGGAATTAAGAGACCTTTTAGAGAAAGTCTGGACAGAGGTATTTTGGATAACTATAAAAGTTGGAGTGGATTAAGTTGATCTTTGGATAGTATTGTTTAAGGTTAAAGCATTTTTGAAGATTATTTTTGGAATATTATAATACTATAGTTTTAGGAAAAGGACAACCTGCAGGGTGGGGAATAACCCGTCGCGTCGGACAAAGCTGCAGGAATCGAACCCCAACCATAGTGCGACAAGCCTTTATTTCCTACCACTAGCCTACAGGAAGTCCCTGATTATTACAAAATAGTTTTACTAATCTAAATGGCATGTGTTAACATTTGGAACCTTATACAATTAGGATAAATAGAATATTTTTGAGTTCCGTTACCATTTGGAGTAAAAGTTGGGTTTGTGGTAAAAATTTATTAACGAATGAAAGTATACATAACAAGTATGTATATTCCCTTACGTTCTTAGTAAATATCCTAAATAAATTCCTCAACATTATAAAAGGTAACATAAAACAAAAATGTTGTCGGTTAACTTTTCCAACGGGGGATTCAATGACTGTTTAACCAATCACAAGTTTGTGATTTTCTTGTGGTTAAACTTTCTCCTAATCCTGTTTTCTATAACTCTCCATCAGACCTTGATGGTTTGTTTCTCCTCCATATGCATATTTTCATAGAATCCTAGAATGGGCTATATCGGGTGACCTTTGTACTTATCTCGCTTTCTTTTAATGTTATATATTTATTAACCTTATTTCCGATGTGGGTTTTCCTCAAAGGTATTTTCTATTTTCAACCTTTTATTTTCAAAGAAAAATTTCAAATTGCGAGGATGCAATTTATTGAAGGAGGGGAGAATGTAACACCCCAAGCTTCCACGATACGTTTCACTTCGAATAATGCAATAGCGTGTGTTGTACGCAACCTCGAGCTCTAACACACACCATAACGAATTAAACTAGCCGTTGTGAATAGTAATACCTACTTTTTGAAATTTTATAAATTTTATTTATCAAAATGGACTTCATTTTTGGATTCGGAATATCGAAATTAGCCTATGTTGAATTTTTGGTATTTTTCTGAGAACTTCTATTTTTTATGAATAGTGAAAAATACTTAAAAACAACTTTTTTAATAAAAATAATTTATAGTGATAAATTATACTATTTAGTGGTTTTAAAGTATAATTAGAATATATTTTTACCATTTTATCCAATGGTGGTCATTAGAATTAATTTAACATTGAAATTGGACATAAACAATTGCCAATCTTTTGATATAAATTGTTTCTTAAAAACACGCTATTTGTTGTAACAACGGGAATTAATTATAAAATTAATTAATACAACTTATAGGTTTGTAATTTTTTAAAATAGAAATCATTTTTGAATTCGTAATATCAATTATAGCTTAGGGTGAAATTTTGGCCTTATTCTGAAAAACTTCAATTTTTGATGAATAGTGAAACCACTAAGTGGTTGTTAAAAACTGATTTTTAGTTAAAATGAAATATTACCACTTCTGTGATTTGATTTTCAAAAATCCTACATACATGGTTATCATTAAGAAGTGAAATGTGGTTCAATGAGAATAAAATAATTTTTGGTGAATAGTAACTTTTAAGTTCTTAATCGTGATTAGAGGTAATTAGTATAGTTTAAGGTAAAAATAATGTTTTAATAATATGGGATGATCTTGACACATGTACTACTCCTATTGGATGAGTCATGGCCGACCAAGACAACCCATGGGTCAACTTGGGGACCCATGGAGCCACTTTGGCTGGAAAATGACATTAATATATATTTATTTAATGTTAAAATTAAATTGACACAAACATGAGTTGTTTTACTAAAATAGTTTTTAAGTGGGGTTACACAAGTCCAAATTTTGATTATAAATATTCATTAGAAAGATAAAAAGATTTCCTACATCATAGTATTTTTTTAATAATTTTTAGACATTAAATAAATTAAATTATTTATGACATCATGATGATGCAGCGATGACCTCATTATTTAACGATTTAAATAAAATGGGAAGATAATGCAAAATACAAGGCTTACACTTGTCCAAAGCCTATTGGATGAGGATATTTCGAACCCTTATCACCTTAGACTCGAATTATATAAGTGTGGGACCTCTAAAATCCGAAACTCATTTTATAATAAAGTTACTTTTCTTTACTTTCCAAGAGTGCCCCTCCTCTCCTCTTATAAAAGGCCCCCACCTCTCCCAACTCATTTACACTTTCAAGCCATTTGGCTCGGCCAAACTCTGCCCAAATACTCTCCCAAATTCCCTCTATTACTCCTAGAAGCCTCAATTTGGGCAGAACTCTTCCCAAGGAAGCCTTTGGCTCAAATCAAAAAGAGTTACCCGATTTTGAGGTAATGTCCTCTCTAATGTTGTTTTGTTTTATTTTTCTTCTCCAACCCCCTAAAATCTTTTTATTCATTTATTTTGTAACAACAACAGTATCCTCAATATACTAGGATGTTGTTATAAGAAGGATTAGAGATACACTTACACACACCTACATCTAATGGTTAAAGAACATACGGTTTCTGTGGATGGCGAATTTCTGCCTCACGAAACGATGATTGTTCAACACTCATATAACACCTTCAAAGGTTGCCATTAAGATGTAAATATATTTATATATGATATATAATGTGTTTATGTTTTACTTATGATTCTTTATTTCTCATTTATGGCATACTTTATGATTTCCATTATGGGTAAAACGCGATAATTTCATTTTAGGAAGTGCGGACTACCGCCCCCTCAAAGTGATTTGAATCGTTAATGCCATATGTGAGATGTATAAAGGATGGATTAAATGGTATTATACACTATATTATACTGTAATTATATTATAAATTTATATCATCATGATTACGTTCCATTAAATACGAAATAGAAATGAAAGTAGCGTTCATGCGTACGTACGGCTTACCGTCTCCATGAACGGTGCATTTCATTTCTTACCTCTAAATGTTACGTGAAATTATGAATGAATGTATATACTGGATATATATCATATATATGATATCTAAATCATGAATATAATTCTGGATATAATGGATATTTCACCACATGAACAACTTGAAATTATAGGAAGTTTATTTTTGACTCAAGTACCAAAGATCGACAAAACGACCGTTATTAACTTAAATAATTACATAATGTTAATAACATGGTAATAAGGGATATAAAAGGAATAATGAACATGAAAAAGGTTCTTAAGTAAATAGGAATTAACTCTATTTTATTATTCAGGAGGTTAAAGAACGGTCGAGTCAGGACAGGATGCAAGGTAAGGGAATTTCTTAACCCAACTTCCATTCTTTGGGTTAATCTCCTACTTTCAAATTATGTCATGATATTATTATGTCCTATTTTGTATTTTTACTTTCTTTATGTGTACCTATAGTGAATACACATAATAGATCTATTTTATTTTAGAAATGATCTTTTTAGGGACTTTGTCTCCATCCCCTTTCATTGAGGCATATTTGGTTTTATACACAACTTTCTTTTATACGGTTTATAAACCTCTTTGACTTTTATGTTTATTCAAAAGGAATCTTTTTTATACGAAGCGTTTTACTAAATGACAAAAAGGGAATGTTTTTCTTTCCGTACTTATGCGGCGACAACGACTTCTCCACCGCCGTGACCATTATTTGAGTTTCGACTTCCTCTACAAGCCATCATTTTTTTAATGAAAAATGAATACAAAGTTTTAACTTGCTTTTATTTTGGTATTGAAAATGGTTTTGAAAGCGTTTTTATTATATCAATGTGTTGTATTGACAATCTTGTGATTGAAATGTGGAAATTTTATGTTTCCTTTACGCATGTTTTATGTGATACGATTATGTTATGGTTTATGATATGTTTAAACCTATTCATATGAGGAATGCATTAGACTTAATAAGTGACGGGTGGAGACCGCTATAGCTCCTCGATACATCGGCAGGTCTCATGAGACAAACTAGTGTCTTGGAACGAGGCCTTGACAAAATCTAATTTGTGGTCTTGGCACGAGGCCTTGGCTACGTGGTTATGATAGTATGGCATTATGCATTCCATCATTATGAAAGTGGTTATTGATATTGCATGTGATTATTCGACCAGTAGAATATCCATGTGAATAAGTAAATGGCATTATCTCATTTTACTTTTGCCATATTATGTTGAAGTTCATGTTTAAAAGGCTTTTGTTTTAGTTATACATTGCCTTAAATATTAATGTTTATTTATGAAAGCTTCCGCATTATTGTTATCCTTACTGAGCATCTGAGCTCACTCCTTTCAATGTTTTAATATTTTCCAGGATGTGAAGAAGTATTTTATGAATGACCTGCAGGGATATTCAGAAGAGGATATGTGTGTGGACTATGGAGACTTTGTTATTGTAGTTTTTCACTTTAAGATGTAATGTAACGTTTACGAATGTATCTAGTGTTTCCAAGGCTACTAAACTAATCGGTCTTTCGAGACTTGATCTTTTGTGATCATGCCAATGTTATGAAGTAATGCACCGACTCTGGGTAGCTAGGGTCGGGGCGTTACATGAAATGCTCCTCATGATCCTCCTTGGTTTTAGAGTATATTAGATTATCATCTATAAATACTACCACAAATTTTTCAAGGTAATCTATAAAGACTCTATTCATCAAGTCCATGAATATTTTAGGAGAATTAGTGAGTTCTAAAGGCATTACTTCATAGTGCCTGTATCTTGTACGAAAAGCCGTCTTGGGGACATCTTCCTTCTTCACCCTTACATGATAATATCCCAACCGCAAATCCACCTTGGAGAAGTATTGTGCTCCATCCAGATGATCAAACAAGTCATCGATCCGTGGTAGAGGACACTTGTTATTTATCGTGATTTTTTTAAGTTCACTATAATCGATGACAAGCCGCATTGACCCGTCATTCTTCTTGACGAAGAGGACTGTTGCACCCCATGGTGAAGCACTTGGGAGTATAAACCCTTTATCTAGATTCTCCTGTAGTTGTTTCTCTAGCTAGACAACCATTCTATATGGAGTCTTGGATATTGATAGTGCCCCTGGTATAAGTTCAATTAAGAATTCAACATCTCTTCTAAGAGGAATACTAGGCAGTTCCTGGGGAAACACTTCAGTGTATTCCCTCACAATAGGCATTTCTTAAAGGATGGTTTCTTCCTTGTACTAAATCATCTGAGCTAGATACACATGCTCATAGGGAAATAATATCCATTATTGAGATAATGGAGCTAAAGGAGATTCATATTCCTCCTTACACTTGTAAAGAATCGGGGGTTGATTCTCCATATGGAGTGTGATTTCCCTCTCCCGAAAATTTATGTTGTCTCTATATAAGCAAAGACAATCCATGCCAATAATTGCATCAAATTCCACTAGAGGGAGTATGAAGAGGTTTTCTGGGAAATTAAATCAACAAATTATGACAGGGGAGGAGTTATATTCATGGGATGTAATGATTGTTCCATTTTCCGTACTCACTGACATCTTCACTTCCATGATTTGTGGTGGTGCTAGGATTGTTATACTAAACTTTTGAGATATAAAATAATGTGTAGAACCTAAATCAAAAAGTAAGTTCGCTATTCTTGAATGAATAACTAGCGTACCTATCACCACTTCGTTTTTGGGGTTCAGTTCGGCAGAAGTGATGGAAAAATCTCTTCCTTACTGCCTTGGAGGTTTTTGGTTGCCTCTGAAAACCTTTGGATTAGGGCACTGATTTTCAAGATGACCCGGTTCTTTTCAGTTGTAGTAATAAACAATGCGTTGAGTTTTGAACGGAGCGTTCCTCTCCTCTGTTGCTGCCACAGGTCTTTCTTGCCGAATGTTAATAGCTAGGTGCCCTTCTCTTCCACACCTAAAGCATTTCCTCCTCCCCTTGAGGTAATTACCAGGGTGATTATTTCCGCACTTTTGGAAAGTTGGGTGCTGGATATTATTAGAACCGTTGGATTTATCCATCGGACTGTCAGCATTGAAGTCCACCTTAAGCTTCTTGTCCCCTGATACCCCTGTGATTCCCCGATCTCCATTTCGACCTTGAGGACACATCAGAAAATTTCCTCATAGCTGTCGAATTAACAGATCTCTAATGATTTCTGTAGTCTAGGCTTCAACCCACCAAATAGCGGTCAAATTTTCATTCAGGGGTAATGAAAAAGTGGGAAGAATATCGTGTAAGCCTTGTGAAGTTTTCCCCATACTCTCCAACAGATTCTTCATCTTTTTGCTTGAGGGAAAGGAAGTCCCTTTCCATCTTATGTCGGAGGGTGCGTGGAAAATATTTATTGAAAAACATCTTCTGGAAATCCTTCCATTCCAACGCCTCGATCTCCTCCTCAGGTTTCATATTTTTGATCAACGTCCACCATTGATCAACTTCACCCTCCATACGATAAGCCTCCAAGAGAACCTTCTCTTGTTCAGAACATTGAAGGATGGAGAAGATCTTTTCAATGGAGTTGATCCATTGTTCAACGATCGTGGGATCAAATGATCCACTAAAAGTAGGAGGCCTTTGTCTCATGAATCTCTCGATAGCAACTTGTTCTTTCTTGGGGGGGGGGGGGGGTTAAACGTTCCTCTTGAACCATGTTTCTATTCAAAGCTTGAGTTAACTGAGAGAGAAGCATGGCAAAGTTTGCGATTCCTGCTCCCATTGGATTGGGCATATCATTAGTACAATCATCACACAGATCTTCACATTGGTTGTTAGCCTGAGTCCTCCTATTACCGACCATTGGATGGAATAAAAGGAATGTTAGGGGTAAAACATAAAGGGTAATCCAAAGACAAAAGTTGATGACTTATAAATTAAATTTTATTTCCTTAATTTATGAATCTATAGGCTTCAATCTAGGATTTTCATGATCTAATTTCTAACATATATACTTAGTGGTTTTTTTATTACTTTAATAAGGGTTCATACTAAGCTTGTGAATTTACCAAAGAATATCCCTCGGGAGTGTTGTAACCAAGAGTGCAGAAAGGCCTGTTGTCGTGCATCAGTTCCTGTTCGAGTCAAGCTTAAAGCAGTGTTTTTGGGTTTAACCCCTCGGATACATCTGTGCCAGAGCCGCCTCTACCTGCTCGTATCCAGACAGGGATGTATTTTTTTGATAACCCACTTACTCAATACTCACCAAAACTTAGGGACGTTTTTATTGTACTTAGTCTTGTATCTAAGTCTTTACAAGGGTTTTCTAATCATAATCCCAAAAATAACTAAACCTATCCTCTAATAACAACTATGACAACCCTGATTTTATTACAAACTTAAAAATGATTTATTATATAAATTATTCACTCGATACAACATGGAAGATCGAGAGGTCTAGTGTCTTTGGGGATTAGGATCATTACATAACAACTTAAAACATGAAATACAACATCTTTATTGAAAACTTCCTTTACATGACCACTACATTCCCTCGTACATAGTATTGAATGGGATAACCTGAGGACATGCATAAGAAAAGGGTGAGCTATAAAGCCTAGAAAGGAAATAAACATAGAATACACGAGGAGTACGATACATGTTAGACAATAGGTATATCAATAGAGCACAATAGAAACATAGACATAAAGGCATGATAAATCATGATAATCATAACATGGAAATGTGGCAACACCACTTAACATGGGATTAGCATGAGCCAAAGCCCATTGCACATGAAGCATGAGTAAATCCTCATTGCACATAAAGCACAAGTAAACCCTCATTTCACTTGAATTAGAATGAGTCAACACTCATTGCAAATGACGTATCATGGTACTATACCTTACCCAATGCATTGGAGTGCTATAAGGGCACACCCTTCTTTAACAATTCATTTCATGCATAAGTGTGCCACATGGATCATAAAACATGGATTCATAAAAAATAATCATTTATTCCATGAAAAGGAATGTGGAATAAAAATATATAATTAATAAGTAAATGTGCATGAAGGTGAATACCCTTGATGGAGAAATGAGCATGGTATTAACTACACAATGGCATTGTCTTAGAAAATTGGTGCAATTTCGGCAGCGTAACGGCGTGTTATAAGAATTCATAAAAATGGTTGATGAGAGAGAAAGGGGTGTCTCATAATATCAATATAAAAGGGACAGTAAGGGGGTAATATAAATACATGTCCCAACAATTGTAATGGAATTTAGATTCATGATACAAAATTATTGATTGAATGTAAATGAGGAGAGAGAAGTTCCTTTCGGAATTTCGGCATAGTAACGGGTGTACATGGGAGGAATTTAATGAGAGAGAAAAGGGTCTCCCATAATTTAAACAATAAGAGGGTAGTATGGAGGAGGTGCGAAACCATACCCCAATATTTATAATTGAAATTAAAAGGGCATAACAATATTAAGAAATTTGGACAAAAAAGTGAAAGGAAGAAAAACCGTTACTTGGAAGTATACTTCCAAAGGCTTGAGAGAGGCTTGAGAGAGGCTTCTTAGGAGCTTAAGGCACCTTGGGAGGATTCTAGAGAGAGTAGGGTAGATGTTTTAAGAACTCCAAAGGCTTTGAGTAAGGATGAATTTGGAGCTTGGGTGGGTTTATATAGGAAAGGTGAGTGAATTATTTATTATTTAGGTTTGGGACACCTTACATTAAACTAATCCAAACCACAAATCAACTCATGGTTTTTGCCCATGGTTTTTGGAAAATGGAAGAGGAAAACAATATTTTATAAGGAAAAAGTCATAACTTCTTAAAATAATTGGGTTGCTTATGTGGAGGTGAGTCACACTCTCATGGAAAATAATTTAAAAGGACAAGATGTTTAATAAGTCTTGAGGGGTCCATTAATGCTCTGTAAAATAAGTCAAACAAACCCAAAATCAAATTATTTTAATGGTAAAACATATATTGTCCGAACATAAAGCTTATAGTATTTTATTACATCACTATTGGGTCATTATGATGTCATAAAACACATTATATATTTAAACGGTATTTAATTTTTACCCAACAATTTGACTGTCTCAGAAAATTATGAAAAAAATTCACCGTTGGATAATTTCAACATCCTGATTCCAGAAATAACATTTATTTTATCTAAATAATTTTATAAATATGTTAATTTTTACTTTTAAAATTAAAAACTGACATTTATAAAAAATTCACGAGTTTTGACAAAAAATGGATTTCAAACCTTAATAAAAATTACAAATTGTATTTAAAAAATTATAAGGTCATTTATATTTAATAAAAATTAATTTAATAATAATAATAATATTTTATTAAAATATTATTTAATTCAAAAAACCATTAATTCATCAAAATAGATTTCTTATCTGTATATTAACTAAAAAAATACTATTTGTGCTTAAAAACAATATTTACAAAGTGTCAATAATGACAAGAAGGTATATTCATTATTATATTCAAAAAAATTATATTCATGAACATAGTACTAGAGATTTTTTACAGTTCCCCTTAAAATAGCATCATAAGACCTAAGGGTAAGGTGTGCAATGGTGACAGACTCTTGGGGTGGCTCGGATACCATCGCTCGAGTGGTAATCTCTATCAACTTCCGCTTTTCCCGTAGATGGTCCCGTTCGAGCTTGAAATGATGAAGCTTGGCTTGGGCTTGGTCAAGAGAGAAAACCTAGGATTCCACCTCTTTTCTGAGCTCTAAAAAATGGGCTTCATATGGAGCAATTCTACTGGATGAGGCCATCGCTTCTTTTGTCTGAGTAAATTGGATTTGTTAAAGCCTTATATTTATACTAATCATGTGATCACTGTTCAATGAATATATTAGCAACAGTCAAAATTATTAACATAAAACCAAAGAATATGAAATTTTATATAAACACTTTACATAAAGATACATTTAATTAAATCAAGTGGGATTTCTATTAATGAAACTTTGGGTCGTTACAGTAACAGTTTTCCATATCGCTTTTATTTTTATATGAGACACATGACGTTTTCACCAATTATATATATTATATGGTTTATATATTTCTAATGAATTTATTTTATGTTTATTATACTAAAAATTATTTGGATTTACCTATCCATTTGATGGTCTCTCAGTACTAGGGTTTACGGTTCAAAAGTTACCAAATCAGTAAGGGATTTTTGCCTCAATTTTCCTTCGTTAAGACATATGTTATGTTATACATCAATATTATTTCTTTAGGTGTATATAAATCCAATTTTACATGTAATATCATGAATTTATTCAACCTATTTATATTTTAAGTTTCATTTAATGTTATTCCTTTATGATGCGTATTACTCAATGTTACCAAAGTGGTAATGTTTTTATGTTATAATCTCATTGTTTATTAGGATTTCTTATGATTATTTTTTCTGATGATAAAATATTATGATGAATCTCTCAAAAAACACATGAATTTATTTATAATTTGGTTATTCATGATATATTCAAGTAATGGTATAATTGTATTACTCTTTGGGACTTAAAATAATTAAGAAAATGTTTTTAATAAAATCCGACTTTAATGTTCTCTTCAGTTGGAATTTTTTTATTCCAAAACCATGTTTTCTAAAAATGTTTTACAACTCTATTATGATGTTTAAAATACTTTTTTCACCCATTTTTGAATTTTTTAATTTTTTAAAGGAATATTCATGTCAGTTTCCAAACAATTCCCATTTGGATTTTACTGAAAATGTTAAAAGTATATTTGTTCTTAACATATAAGACATGAAAAATATTTCATACTGTCATGACCTCTCAATGATTTTAATATTCCTTTAAAAAATTTCAAATATCTTTTCAAAGACAATTATTTCCTTAATATTTGGTGTAATGTATATTTTAAAGTGAAAATGATTTTTAAAGTGTTTTATGTTTTATTTTTTTTTCAAAGAGGAAAGGTTATTTTCCTCAAGAAATTTTATAAATGATTTTTCAAATATTTAATTATAATTTTCCGATTTTATTTTCAAACAATAGGACTTTGAAATTTTTTTACATTTTATAAAGTGATTTTTGATGAAAAATTATTTTATTTAATAAATGTTCTAAGTGATCTTCTAAAATCCTTCTCAATCCAAGATGAAATACTTTAATATAATTTATGACCTATTTGGGATATAAACCTAGGATATCATTATTATTATTACTCTGAATAGTTTATGTATTTTTTGAAAAGATATTTATGAAACCCGTTTATCTTCCACGGTTTATACCATGACAAAAATCTTAGGAAACCCACTTATTTTTCGGGGTTATTCTATAATAAAATGATGAAATGATTATGAAGCTTTTATCTTTTATATAGGTTATGATATTATTAAATTTTTATGAAATTATTTTTATTTTATGGGTTATGTTGTGATAACTTTTTATGATATTGTGGCACACATATATATGATTTTCATTATATTATAATGGCTATGTTATAAACAAGGACAATGGTTACATTAAAACTAAGGATGGTGGTGACATTATAACCAAAGATGGGTGGGAGATATATCTCCCTCCAATTCATTAGTTAATTATTTATATATCTTGAGATATAAATGAGTGTAATGGGGAGTGAACTTCATTTAGTAAGGGACTTTGTTCACTATGATGGTCTTAGGACTAAAACTTGACTACTATGATGTTATGCATAGACATGTCTTTAATTTAAAAAATCTTATGTGTGGACCTGATTATATGTTCAAAATATTATGCTTAAACTTGTTTTTATGTTAAAAATGTTATCCGTAGACCTATCTTTCATATCCATAATGTTATGTGTTGACTTAGTTGCATGTCCATAAGTTTATTCGAGGGTATGATTTCATGTCCTTAACTATATGATTGAACCTATATCTATTTATACATGTTCAAAATGTTATAATATGATGTGTATTCAAAAAATCAACATTTTATTCCAATTTTATGCCCTCATGGCTCTTGTTCTTTGATTTCTTTATAAATCATGTCTTATGAATGACCAATCTTTATGCGATGAATCATGTTTATGAGCTATGAAAAGTTAGGTATGAGTTTTTTAAGTTATTTTCATTATCACATACCCTTATTATTGTCTTATTCTTTGATAGGATCATATATTTATACCTCTTATTTTTAACCTTACTGAGAATCTAATCTCCCCCTTTCATATGTATCCTTTCCCCAAGTTCTGAAGAAAGGTTTTATGTAGGGTACGTATATGAAGAGTACTAAATGGGAAGATATTTATGGTAAGGATTGGAGATCTTTCACGAAATTAGAATATTTTGTTCCAATTTTATAGTGGCACTAAAATATTATGGTCCTCAAGCATGTGTTTGTGAAATGTAATGAATATTCATCTAAAAAAATGTAATATCCATGTATAATAAGTCTAAATATCTATAGTTAGAATCAAACGAAAGGTTTAGTTAACCTTTGGAAACTTGGATAAGAAAAATTTAGTGATATACCTAGGGATATTTCTAAGGATATGTATAGGGATGAATGTTGGGATATTTCTAATTATGAGTCAGTGTATAGAAAAATCTATTAGAATTTTGGTAAATGATAGAGAGAGTGGTTTCCAAGAAAT
Organism: Viscum album; assembly: GCA_963277665.1. Classification (NCBI taxonomy): domain Eukaryota; kingdom Viridiplantae; phylum Streptophyta; class Magnoliopsida; order Santalales; family Viscaceae; genus Viscum; species Viscum album. The sequence continues at coordinate 799,945,593 of OY728139.1, forward strand.
TACATCCATGTATAGAGACTATAAGTGGTAGTGGATCTATAATATATATATACCTAGGGGTAAAAACCCTGAAAAAATCATATTGAGATAAACCCAATGAACAAATTGGGCATAAAAAAAGGCCTTACTACACACCTAGTTTGACACTCCTGGGGAATATAATTTGTAAATTTAGAAATTCTTTATGAACCATCATGAAACATTTAAATAGAAGATGACCATGAATGACTTAGGATAAACCAAAGGTGTCATAAATTAAAGGTTTCATGATTTAAATATACTGCATGTGATTTTTCATGATTATGTGGTTCTCTACAATGATTATTGTTTCTTACACTATTATTTTTAAGTTTTAGTCAATGTCCAGAAGTAGAAGATTTCATGTTAATATTGATTATAATTGAAAATTCAGTGACCAAGAGTAGAGAAATTGGACGATGACTAGAGATAAAGATATTGTGATTATTCATAATTAGCTATCATGATATATGATTAAAAATGTGAACTCTAGTGATATTCTTGACACATTGAATAAGGGGAAGACAAAATTTTATAAAATTTCATGTGGTAATGGACATATAGTAAAGAAGATTCGACTTCTTACATGTCCATAACGTGGGAAGAAAAACTAGAAGGAATATATCAAATGAAGGGGAAGATGTTATCTATGTGGAAAAGAAGGTCATAAAGTGATTAATTTTCAAGGATTTCAATGTCTTATTATGAATAATCTGGTAATTACGAAACTCTATATCCAAACTCAAGAATTAACTTCTAAAATAGGGAATGACCTATGACATTCAAATCATTAAAGTGGAAGGAATGAATAATTTATTTATTTGGATTTAGGAATTATTAATTGTGAAATATATAAGGATTGTTTAGTATATGTTTTTCATTAAGTATTTGAATGAATATTTTGAATGATGTTGATGAACTAGAAAATTTATTTAATTGAAATGTGATATTAATGGAAAATACATGATTAAGGGAAAGATAACCCTAAATATATTCCTGATGTTCAAATAATGATGTTTGGATAAAGAGATGATTAATTAAGATAAAGTAAATTAGATTGTATTTATGACCTTCAAAATGATAAAGGATTTATTGACAAAGTGATTTTTGTTATCATTGACAGAGTTTTGAACATTTTTTGGATTTAAGGAATAAATCCAATAATCAATGCTTTATTTAAGGAGTAAGGAATCATGCATGTTTTAAATAAGGTTTTTGGTAATTTAGGTTATTATCATGTTTCAAGATAATACATGATGAATAAATTCACATCTGTAGTATGTGATAATCAAGATCCACTTTATGGTATATGAGAATTAATGATAAATACTTTTTGGAAATTCAGTGAATTTATTTCTAATGTTTTGGATTTTAGCCATTGGGAAGGGTGAAAAGGTTAACGATTTATGGAATGGTTTACGTTTAAATTTGGATGGGTATTTAGATATTAATGTACTAATATACTATATTAATATTTATCAATTTTGGATAACCTATTTTAACTTTTTTTTATGATGATAACTAAATATAGATGGAATGACTTATCATTCTATTTATGGATATTGTGATCCATTAGGTATTTAAGCACAAAAAATTCAGGTTTATTTATTGGAGTTATAGTTGAAGTGGAAATTGATCCAAGAACAACCAATGAGTGATATTGTGTTTACAAAATGGATTGAAATCATCTAAGTATATATTCTTCTTGAGAATTCTTCAACTTTAGGAAAATTATATTGAAATAATTTTTTTCCTATTATCTACATTTTGGTAATATTAATGATCTTTTTTCATGAATCTTTGGTTTATGGTTTTGTGGTGTTTAATTTTCTCTGGATCACACACTTTTATGTTATCATTGATCTCTATCACCCTCTATAAGAATTAATGTCTTTCTTCCATGTTCAAATCTTCACTTCCCACCTATATTCTCCTATGTAGAAACACAATAATGAGTTACTTTAGGTAACATTTATGTTTATAACTTTCCATTTTAAAAAGACTTTTTATTATTTATTTTTATGATTTGGGTTTCTATGAATGAATTTTAAAATGTTAAACCTTTGATGACTGAGATGAATTTTGGGGGAAAATTTTATTTTAAGGGGGTTGAAATGTTACACCCTGTGATTTTGTAATTTTTTTGTGTGAAACTAAATACCTATTTCACTACGGCAAAAAAGGCATTTAGCGGCGGTTTTTTTCGTTTCGCGGCGGTTTAAACCGCCGCTAAATCGATTGGCGACGGTTTTCAAAAACTGCCACTAAATCGTGCGTCGGGAAACTATTCGCGGCGGTTTTCAAAATCGTCGCAGAACGTTTCGCGGCGGTTTTTTAGCGGTGGTTTAAACCGCCGCTAAATGATTCAGCGACAGTTTTTTTATTTTTTTATTTTTTTTATTTTTTTACTTTTGTTATTTTTGTTATTTTTTTATTTTTAATTATATATATATATATATATATATATATATATATTTATCTATTTATTTATTTATTTATTTATTTATTTATTTCGTATTTATTTTATTTATTTATTTTATGTATTTATTTATTTTTTGTATTTATTTATTTTTCGTATTTATTTATTTATTTTATATATTTATTTTATTTATTTATTTTATTTATTTATTTTATTTATTTTATTTCATATTTATTTCATATATATTTTATTTCGTATTTATTTTATTTCGTATTTATTTTATTTATTTATTTTATTTATTTAATTTCGTATTTATTATTTATATTTTTTATTTCGTATTTATTTATTTATTTATTTATTTCGTATTATTTTATTTACTTTATTTATCCATGCATGCACATCCCATGCAAATGCACATGCATGCCCATGCAATATAAAGAAATTCTGCGTTTGGTGAGATTTGAACCCCTAACCTCTTGCAAATTTTTCAAAGACTTTACCACTCCAGCAAGCTCGCCATGTGGTTAATAAACAGAAATTAATATACTTATATATATTAATTGAAGAAAAATAATACATAAATAATAGATATAAACTCGATAATAATAAATAATAAATAATAAATAATAAATAAGGAATAAGGAATAAGGAATAATAAATAATAAATAATAAATAATAAAGAATAAAGAATAAATAATAAATAACAAATAATAAATAATAAATAAATATAAATAATAAATAATAAATAAAAAATAAAAAATAAAAAATAAAAAATAAAAAATAAAAAATAAATAAAAATAAAAAATAAAAAATAAAAAATAAATAATAAATAATAAATAAAGATAAATAATAAATAATAAATAATAAATAATAAACAATAAATAATAAATAATAAATAATAAATAATGAATAATGAATAATAAATAATAAATAATAAATAATAAATAATAAATAATAAATAATAAATAATAAATAATAAACAATAAATAAGAAATAAGAAATAAGAAATAATAAATAATAAATAATAAATAACAAATAATCAATAATCAATAATGAATAATAAATAATAAATAATAAATAATAAATAATAAATAATAAATAAATAAATAATAAATAATAAATAATAAATAATAAATAATAGATAATAAATAATAAATAAAGATAAATAATAAATAATAAATAATAAATAATAAATAATAAATAATAAATAATAAATAATAAATAATAAATAATAAATAAAGATAAATAATAAATAATAAATAATAAATAATAAATAATAAATAATAAATAATAAATAATAAATAATAAATAATAAATAATAAATAATAAATAATAAATAATAAATAATAAATAACAAATAATAAATAAATAATAAATAATAAATAATAAATAATAAATAATAAATAATAAATAATAAATAATAAATAATAAATAATAAATAATAAATAATAAATAATAAATAATAAATAATAAATAATAAATAATAAATAATAAATAATAAATAATAAATAATAAATAATAAATAATCAATAATGAATAATAAATAATAAATAATAAATAATAAATAATAAATAATAAATAATAAATAATAAATAATAAATAATAAATAATAAATAATAAATAATAAATAATAAATAATAAATAATAAATAATAAATAATAAATAATAAATAATAAATAATAAATAATAAATAATAAATAATAAATAATAAATAATAAATATTAAATAATAAATAATAAATAATAAATAATAAATAAAGATAAATAATAAATAATAAATAATAAATAATAAATAATAAATAATAAATAATAAATAATAAATAATAAATAATAAATAATAAATAATAAATAATAAATAATAAATAATAAATAAGAAATAAGAAATAAGAAATAAGAAATAAGAAATAAGAAATAATAAATAAGAAATAAGAAATAAGAAATAAGAAATAAGAAATAAGAAATAATAAATAATAAATAATTAATAAATAAATAATAAATAATAAATAATAAAGAATAAATAATAAATAAATAGAAATATAAATAATAAATAATAAATAATAAATAATAAATAATAAATAATAAATAATAAATAATAAATATTAAATAATAAAAAAAATATAAATAACAAATAATAAATAAATATAAATAATAAATAATAAATAATTATAAATAATAAATAATAAATAATAAATAAATATAGATGATAAATAAATATAAATAGTAAATAATAAATAAGAAATAAGAAATAAGAAATAAATATAAATAATAAATAATAAATAAGGAATAATAAATAATAAATAATAACTAATAAATAAATATAAATAATAAATAATAAATAATAAATAATAAATAATAAATAATAAATAATAAATAATAAATAATAAATAATAAATAATAAATAATAAATAATAAATAATAAATAAACATAAATAATTAATAAATATAAAGAATAAAGAATAAAGAATAAATAATAAATAATAAATAACCAGTTACAATTAATATATAATAAATAAATTAAAGTATATTATAAATAATAAATAATAAATAATAATGGAAACACATGAAAAAGTATGAAAAGACGTGATAAGGGATGAAAAATCATGAAAACACATGAAAAAGGATGGAGACACATATGAAGAATGAGGCATTATAAAGAATGAGAACGCATGAAAACTCGTGACAACTCTGGAAAATTTCTTAATAATTCAACATAATCATCATAATAACCCACAAAAAACCACTGATAAAGATAACAAGTCATAGAAACCCAAATAAATAGTAATAAATGGAGTTACTGTTAAAACCCGTCAAAATGGTCATAAAGAGACAAAAACATTGGACTCACATTAATGGAGATAACTTATGATCTGAGAGTCCGTTTTAGATCCGTGACCTGTCAAATCAAAGATCCTGAAACAATCTTCAACCTGAAAGGTGAAATAGTCTGAATGGACAGGCGGATTGGAAGTTACGACCATTTAAAAAAAAAAGCTGACGGGGAATGAGTGCTAGAAACGGGACATTGAAAAACATAACAAACTCGATACCCACTAAAAAGGCCATAACATATGATCTAAGAGTGCATGTGGGCGCTGCGACCAGTAAAACTGAAGCTCATGGAACGAGCTATGATCTGGAAGGTGGAAGAGGCCGAACTGACACACGGATCAAAAGTTAGGTCCGTTTGAAGACAAGTTCGACGGGACACCGGTGACAGAAACAAGGTTTTTGAGGCCTTCAGAGGGGTTTTTGGGTTTGAAAAACACGATATTAGCTACCTTGTGTCGACCTGGTGCGTAGATCTCTTCGCTGGCTTCGATTTGATATGTGGTAGAGCCCAAACGGACACCCGGAGTGAAAGTTATGGCCGTTTGAAGTTGGAGAACTTTTTTCAAATTTCTTATAACTCTAATATCTTTCACACCTTAGACCGTCTCATGGTTTTGATTATATGTGCCTCTATATCTCTTCAAGATCTTCGATTTGACTGTTCGTGGCACTTCAACGGACGCCCGGATCAAAAGTTATGGTCGTTTTAGTGATTTCGGGGTTTCTCGTGTTTTCTTATTTTTTCATTTCATTTCACGGCAGTTTTACTGAAACTGCCGCTATTTCGCGGAGGTTTTTAAAAAAACCGCCGCTAATCATCGAATAAAAATAAAAAAAAAATGAAAAAAAAATAATTTTTTTTTGCCGTTTAGCGGCGGTTTTCTCGTAGTGTTTTGGATTGTTTTTAAAAGTCACACTGAGTTTATCCCATATTAAACATAACACTATGTTTTACTTTTTTGACACATAATACCTATTTCAGCTTGCATTACATGCAACATCGAGTTCAAACAAAATGTGTCACATAATTAAAATATTATTATTTATTATGATATTTATCTCCTAGACATTGTAATGGAGGGTACAAATAGGATTAAATGAATTATGAAAATATGGTCTACATATGTATATATTATTAATTCTTTTGATAAAAATTAATTACAAATAAAAATAAAAACTATTTGAAAATAAAGGATATCTTTTTTTTAAAAAACTATTTTATGTAAACAAAAGTGTTCTACCTCATCAAAATAAAAAAAAATACACTTGGTAAGTAATTTTAATGAAATTTATATTATATTATATATATATATTAAATTATCTATTTAACATTCATATTATGTGTTTTATAGACAAGGTATAAGAATAAATCCAATTTTATGCTTAAAAATCATATTTTTCTAAAATATAATTTTCCCACCTTTTTATGGAACATTTATTTTACAACTAAATTTTGTCAGTTTTAAAAAATGAATTTTATAAATTTTTTTTTGAAATCAGAATATAAAAATTATCTTAGGATAAAATTTTGGGATTTTTCTAAAAAATTTCATTTCTTGATGAATAGTGAAAAAATACTGAATTCTAATTGAAATCTGCCTTTTTTTTAAATTTATTTATAAAGTTAAATTATATTTTAAATTGGTTTTAAATTATAATTAGTTAAATTATACATATATTAATCCAATTTAGGTTATTTTAATCAATTTAATATTAAAATTGGATTTAAAAACTTTGTAAACTTTTGAACATTTTTATTTTAAAAATCCGCTTTCTCATCACATCTATGGAATTAATTTTAAATAATTTTGGAAACTTATGTGAATGGAATTTGAAAAAATAGATTAAATATTTAGAATTATAATAATATATATTATTTAATATGTTAAAATTAATTTTTTTCCATAATTTTTATTGAAAAAAGATAAAATTAATTACGACGATTAAGGTTAAAACATAGTTTTGTGCCTTATACGCATTTGTGTCAAAATTAATTTCCCAAACACATAAGACTTTTTATTTAATAAATTGTATTTTATATCTATAATAATTCTTTCTAAATTATATAATAAATATATTTTAATCTTAGTATTAAAGGATAAATTACCTACGTAAATAAAAATATACAATTTACATTTTAAAAAACTACAAGAATAAAACTGGGTAAATTTAAAGACTAAGAAACAACATGATATAAAATGTGTTTATTTTATATGAAGGTGGTGTGTCTATAACAGTTCATACCTAACCTAGATTATTATTTAATTTTTTAGTGACTTGAGGTAATATTAACCTCCCAATAGTGAATAATTTTGGGTATTTACAAAAATGTCACTCCTCAATTGTTAAAGGGCACTCACTACCCTTACTTCTTCACACCTCCCAAGATATTTACTTAAAAAACCCCTAAAAAAATCACTTCTAAACTTACGTCCTCTCATCCTAGAAGCCTTATTTTGGAATAAACTAGTACTTTGCCCGTGCATTTGCACGATACTATAAAAAAATTCTTATTTTCAATAATAGAATACCAATTTTGAAACATAATAAATCATATTAAAATTGGAAATGTTTAAAACAAAAAATGAGTGGTACATATAATGGAAAAGAAGGAACAATATGAAGTCATTTATTGAGATAGAAATCTTAATGTAAAAAACAACATGTGATTAAAAAAACTAAAAATTTTGCTAGAAAAAATCACAATTCACTGGAATGCTGCATCAACCAACCCCATTCGAGTAATATGTAGAGGATAGAAAAATCTCCCATGATAGGAAATGTGATAGTTGTTCTGGAGTGACATCATCCCAAAACCCATGACCACTGTTCGTGTATCAAACCTAAAATATTTTAAAAAAATAGTTTCACTGATTGATAATTATGAAAATCAGAGACAAATAATAACATGTAACATAAATTATATATGAAATGGATTGAAAAGGAAGAAAGTTGATGCAATAAGAAACAGTAAAACATGATGTAATAGGGTTCCAGAATATCTTTGTCAATGTTGTTGGGGATCCCAATAACTGAAACTTTTAGAGCGCTCATAATTTCCTATATGTTAATAGTTGAAACAAAATGATTTCACAGAACAATATTTCCTATAACATAGAAAATGTTACAGATCTAAAATTACAATACCAAAGAAATCACAGAATCTCCTCTCTAACCATAGATCAGCTGCAATTATGTAAACCTAGAATACAACACAATTGTTAGCCATATAACATAATGATCAGACTTATATATAAATTACATATTGAAGAAATAAATGTTACAGAAATTCTCAAATCTAGAAAGATAAGTTTAGAAAATGAGTATAGAAATTTACATATTGAGAAGTTTCTATTGTAATAAGATGTTGCAGAGCCCAAAACTGGATTGTGTATCAAGTAAACAGAAATACAGTGTGCCTATAAACAACATTATGCTTCTCTTCCTCCACCAAGACCATCATCAAGTACATAATGAAGACATATATGAAACATAAATACTGAATAACTGGAACAAAAGTTAAGAAATTGAGCATTAAAAGTTTCATCTTCAACAGTTTCTACTGTTCAAAAATGTTATAAATCTGAAAACTTGTTTTTGTATCTAGTATATAGATATACAGGGTTCCTTGGAACAACTAAAGGTCTCTGATCCTTTTTTAGAACCATCATTTCTTGCATGAAAATAGGTTATAACAGAAAACATACCATTTTTCTTCCTTGATGGTATGTTTGTTTACCCCATCAAGGGTGCTGTCAGAAGGAATTTTTTTCAAAACACATATGATTTTTTCATACTCTGGAAATAAGAATAGATAGTCACACCTCTTCCCTCAGCACCACCCTCCCCCTACCAACATCCTCCTCTCCCCTCCCATCCCCTCCAACCTGCCCAGCCCCTCCCATCCTCTCCCCTCCCCTCTCCTCCCCTCTAACCTGCCCAGCCCCTGGCCCACCCCTCCCCTCCCCCCTGCCCAGCCTTTTCCCCCAGTAGCCCCCTCCACCCTTCCACCACCCTCCCCTCCCCTTCCCTCTCCTCCAAGCTGCCCAGCCCCTGGAATTAGTTATGTTTCAGGAATATCTAAGCAATTAAATATGTTTCAGTGTCTTATTAATGTAAGTGCACTGAACTATTATCTGAAATAAATTCATTGACATGGTCTGTTACCACAAGAGAAGACCCGACACCAAAAGACGCATTGAACCCCAGTACCACCAAACCATAGATGTCCTACCACCATGCATCTGCTGAACTAAGTAGAGAATATAATTGCAAGAATTTGTAGGTAATTGATGCAGTTGAAATCAAAGAAGCACATTTCATATAGTTAACAGTATAATATTATAGATTTTAAGAACTGTACATACCTGAGTAGATGATATATCTTAGGTAGAAGTAACAAATAATGTGTAAATGTTCGAAGTTAATGGTGATGACCTACCAGCAAAGTCACATATGATAATGCAAGCTGTCAGAAGGAAATTTTATTCTGTATGTATAATAATATAATATAAAAGATAAATTCAAGCTCAGTACATGATAATTCAATATGAACTTCAACATAAACTACAATATAAAGTTATATTGAAACAACTATAAAAACAGAAATGTAAACTGTAATTTCAGTACATCATGAACTAATATAAATTTCAATATAAATTCCAATATAAATATAAGTATAATGTAATTTAGAATTCAGTTCTAGTATAAAGTGCAATATAAAGTCCAATATAAAATCCTTATATGTATGCTTTTCCCATGAAAAGTAAAATAATTCAATGACATTGATATTATTGTTATCATAGTAGAGAAGCTAAACATTGGAATGCAGTTGTTTGAAAATTGAAATTCATGTAAATATAGTCTTACCTTGAATGTAATATTCATCGCATCAATGTGTGAAGTTTCAGTTCTGGATAGTTTTCCAGAAAAGGTTCCAGACATCGCATCATCAAACAGGATCCATGTACACATATCAAAGTATTAGGGAAGCTCAAATGTACCCGGAAAAGCACAACTATTTTCCTCTGTCTTTATTTCATAAAAAAGGTAAACTACACATGATGAATTTAAAATTGTCTTAAAATTAAATATAGAAATAGAAAATATAAATAGTTGATGTAAAATAAACCTTCACTCAGAGATATGATAACATAACAATATAAGGGTTACATAAAATATATTCTATTTAATCAAAGGAACAGAAAGTCTGACGTCTACAGAAATATGGCAGGATAACTGAAATATTGTTTTAGTAATACAGAATTGTTTGACAATAGATATAGGGAACCAGATTGGAAAGATCTGCAGATTAGTCATGCACAGTATATATGGTGTCATAAAAATGCCCAATCAATAGCCTCAATAGGCCCCAGTATCAACACTTAATTGCTGCAGTCAGTCCACTTGTGCTCACTTTTCCATCTATGGCACGTCAAGGTTAGTACCACAAATTCATGTTCCTGGGTTGTCTTCGCATCTCTTTAGATTATGTTTAATCTGTTCTTCATTTTCAAAATCAGACAAGGGGTTTTTCTACATGTAGAATAATTGGACATTAATATGTAGGTAACATTTACTGAGATGTGTAATTGGTGAAATAGATGTAAAAAGTGTCTAATAAGAATGATTTTCAGTCAATCATTCTTGAAATATTATAATAGTTATTCTAGGTAAGATTATTTTACTTGAGTAGATGACATATCTAGCACCGATACAGCTATTCCTGAGGTACTGTAAGAAGCAGAACACCCATCATCATGATGTTGCTACAAGTGGAAGTAGAAAAGAGTATTAGACGATGGTGTTTCATGTTTTTGTTTATATAAGTTGAATAAATGAAAATGAAAAGCACCATGATATTTTCAATCCCACTACCCAACTCTGAAGATCCACTGCTCTGATGTGTCTATGTTGTCACAAACAGAACAAATTAGTTGTATATAATCAGTGGTATAGTATGTTGAGAGTGCTATAAATTTTTACCTCTTTTCGATCAAATGTGTCACTAAAGCTATGAATGTAAATCTCATTATCACTGATAGAAAGTAATTTGTAGCTATTCTATTCAAACGGATGATAATGGTTTTGAATATTAAAAGTAGTCACATCAATTGAGAATAAATAATTCTTTGACTTGAATAATTCCAACTGTTGAGGGAAACCACACTCATCATCATCCTAATTTAAAAAAGATAACAAATGTCAACTATCAGATATCAAAAATAAGATTAGATGTTATAATAAGATGCTGCTACCTGTATCAGAGCATCTATTAAATTTGCAGCTATTTCATGTATGAACTGCATAACTTGTTTGTCAAACATAACAACTGAAAATGATCCTAGCTTATCTGCAACCATGAGCTATACCATAAATTTGTTTGATATATTATTAAGATTGCATAATGAGTGGACGAAAGTCTATCCCATTAGTAACACTAAGTTTTAATGTTATAATTCTTTAAAATCAAAGAGTTTCTGACCTGGCAGTGGTATTATTTGGAGATATTTTGCATTTTTGGCCCCATAATGTTCCATCTACACTGTGAACCTATTTCATGCAAGAGTCCTAAGACTCATAAAAATAGCTGTGGGTGATTTGAATTTTTTGTACTGTGGATGAAATTAATCATCTTTTAGGCTACAATATATTTGGTACATTAAAAAATATTTAATGAAACAAAGAAGAATTTGAAGGTAAAAGTAAATGAAGATTGAAATATGATAAGAACATAGTACTTACATGTTCAAAGTTTTTTACATCAGCAATGTATTTTTGTTACTCCAATATTGAACTTCTGTATAGGGGTCTGGATTTGTTGATGGTGGACTGTGTAACTGGGATGGCAATATGAACCCAAACCTACAAACATCCATAATTGGAAAAAAATAAATAGGCATCATATAATTTATTATAGCAATGAACAAAAAATAACAGAGAACTAAATATACTAAAATATTTACAATACATACTAAGCCAGTTTCTAAAATTCTCAACTTCTCCAATGTCCAGGTTGTACAAAATCTTTGTTGCTTGAATAGTAGTTGTCTCAATAGTAGCTCCTATAAATTATATGAAAAACATTTTAGTGAACCAATGGTTAAAGATTCATAAAAAAAATAGATGTACTAACAAAAAACAGGTTAATTGTGGACAGATACTATACTGCTTAATTTTTTAACCCGGATGAGTTGTAAGATCAGAATGTTAGGTGAGTCCTTCTGTTGATCCAGATAAGCTGACATTTCAATAGCATAATTGCCCCATAAGCTGTAGTGAACTTGCAAACCTCTGTAAGAAAAAAAATTTCATTATTTTTAAATGTCATAAAAATTTCCATGTCACAGTAATACAATTTTTAAAGCACTTATCATCCTCAATAATAATTTGCATCCTAAGGCTCGAATTTCCCATTGATTGCACTGGATGGGAGTATCATAGAAGCCCAATAATTTATAAACCATAAAACATAGAAAAAAAACAATGAAGTGGAGTTATATTGTTTTGGAAAAGACTATTTTGATGACTATGAAAACATTGAATATAGAACTATATCAATGCACTGAAATGGAAGTATACCTATTATATTATCTTCCGATATAGTCCTTTGAGCAATGTCATTAAATGAAGTGAAATTAAAATTGAATAGAGGGAGTTGTGCATCAGAAGGACGAATAAACATTGTTGACGTGAATAGCAATCGACATGCATGTTGAGTTTCAAAGTAACATCCTTGATTTAGAGCAATTTGAATGTTTTGAATGTAATAGCAGAATCCCTCATGCATGAGATCTTTGATCTTATAGATAAGCTGACAGTTAGTAATTGAACATTATACCTTCATTCCCTGAAAATAGTAAATATATTGGTGGTTGTAATTGAGATATAATATTTGATAGAAGATATACATATTAATGAACTTATTGCACTGCATTAAGATAACAAAAATAAGATGTTTTTCTTTGAAACATGGACCTGTCTATCTCTAAGTACAAAATCGATAGCAACAACATTGTTGGAGTTTTTAGATGAACAATTGCACCAGATGTTCAAGACACATACATGTATCTTTAGAGTTTCATTGGACTTTGGAGAATTATCACACAATGGGGTTATTGATTTGGACATCAGTTTTTTATTCTGTACATTCACAATTAGTATAGAAAGATAACTAAATCATAAGATAAAGAAGCAACACAGTTACAGAGATCACATTACTTAGAAAAATTAAAATATGAATAGATAAATTTAAATGATACTTGAGACAGGTTATCAAATATTTTTTATAGACAATATTGTGTGTGAAATCAGAAGATATGTTATGGCTATCTTCAACTATTGTTTTCAAACCATTCGGTGAGGTGACCCTAGAAACAACCACATATAATTGACCGTGTGAGAACACATGCCTGTGTAGAAATAACCCAACTGAAGAGAAGGATTGTCCTTGAATCTTATTGATAGTCATAGCATAACAAAATATCAAAGTATATTGTCGTCTTTGTAATTTGAAAGGCCATATAACATCAGATTGTGTCATAGTTAGTCTTGGAATGAATGCACTGTACCTCGAATGACAACCAATTAATTTTTTTTGCACCGATGACATGGTCTCCCAAGTGTATAACAATCATGCGAGTGCCATTACATAGACTAACTGATTGATCCAATTTTCTTAAAAACCTGACAGGAACACCAATCTTCAGACTAATTTTATGCACTGCTAATCTAGAGATATTAATTCCATTTAAAAACTCAGATGTGTATATATTTTCTGGCCTATCTGAATCAAAACTGGCATTGCAAACACTGTCAGAGCTGAAGTAGTCTCTGCTTTCTGCATTTGTGAGAGATAACATGTAGTCATTGATTTCTTGAACAACATCACGTGTTTTAGCTAGAATCACTTTGTCCTTTAGATAAAATACATCATCTTAATGGTATGTGAAAGCAGGATATGTGAAGTCAACCATTTCTGCCAATGCATTATTGGTTGATTTCAGAAGATATTTTTTTGGTATATGAATTACTGATTCACCATCATCAGGCTGTCCTGTGTTACCATCACCAATATCTAACACCCACTTTGAAAAGGTTTGTAAGTCATCAGAATCAGTATTGGCAGTCCCAGATTGTAGTCATAGGTTTTTTGTTAGTGTTAAGACTCTACATTGTTGCCAAAGATACGATGATCTAATACTTTCAAGAACAATGTCATTTCTATTGCCACCTGGAATAACTGGTAAAATTTGATGAAAATCTCCACCCAATACAACTGTGATTCCTCCAAATGGTAAAGATGTAGCATTGAGATTTTTAGTTGTCATTATATCTTTCAGAGTACGGTCCAGATCCTCAGAACAATACTTGTGAACCATGGATTCCTCATCCCAAATAATTAGTTTTGTAACATGTAATTTCTTGGCTAAGTCACTCCCTTGATGAATATTGCAAACAAATTCCTCATTAATAGAGATTGGAATACGAAATTTAGATTGCGGCGTGCTTCCACCAGGAAGTAGTAATGATGCAATTCCACTTGAATATACAGCCAGAACAATACTGCCCTCTGATCGCAGTAAAGATGTGAGTACTCTCCAAATAAATGTTTTTCCGGTCCCTCCATATCCAAGTAAGAAGAAGAAACCCACAAACACTGCAGATATTGATGAAAAAATGAAATTTATCACCTTTTTTTGTTCATTGGTAAGAATACCCTCTAAATTAATGTAATCATTTCAAAGACCCTCTCTGTTGTAGACCAGTTCCTCTGTAATTGAACGATTTGTAATAGTGTCAATTACAAAATCTGGAACATGCATAGGGGGAACACTCTAAAGAGACCTACCGTTGCTTCGTAAAATGTCGTCTATTTCTTGTAGAGCAAACATGTGCCTCTGTTCATTAGTGAGAGTGAGATCTATAAAAAATTTGAAACATTTAAAGAGATGTCCAAATAAAATAGTAAAAACTTAATTACAAAATGTTCTATAAATAAATACCGTTATGGAATAGCATGAAATGATAAGGTAAATTCAATTTGGAGAATTAATGTTTAGTAACTTCAAAATATGTCTTTAAACTATTCAGCATTAGAATGCAGGATGGTTTCTCAACAGTATGAATGAAAGAAGTCACATATTTTTTGACCGACACTATTATTAAAATTAGCATTAATAATATAGACAGTAGTTCTAACTGCATTACATACACTAAACAAAACTTTTCAATCAATCGTAGAACTATACAGACATATAGAGAACAATATAAATACAAAAGCAGCAGAACCCTTCGGTTGTAACATAGAAATGCACAGAATCATTGATAGTACATGACATGGACTACTAAAAATGCATGAGAGACATGCATTTTTTTCATATAACTATGCAGAAACATGTACAGAACATAACATGGACTAATAAAAAATTTAAATAAGTGTGTAGAAACATGCATGCAGAACCATGTCATTTACATTTCTGCAAATACATGCAGTTATTTAGTGTATAATAATGTGTTTTGCAGAATTTATTGATATCTTTTCAGTATCCATATGTAAATGGAAGAGTATGAGTACATATGAAAGGATTACAGATGCTAGATACAATGAACTAATTAAAAAATGACAGAGACTACACGGAACACTTGAGTGGAATTATATAATCCATCTATAACCATATCAAATAAAATTATACGAAAGTGTCTACCATTTGATATTTTTTCACCTAGGATATATTTTTCAAAGATAAACATAGTTAAAAGTATAAATATTGTTACAACAATAGCTACATGGATTCTTTAAACTAACATCTCGTAGATGCAATAACAACGTTAGTGATGTTAATAGGTTACTGGAAGAGTAAATAGATTTGTATAAAATACAGAAACAAAACACTAAAGTAATGATGTAGTTGGAAAAGGTGGTTGATAATTTGAAACATACCTTGCATATGAAGCCTTTTTCTTACAAAGTATAAGATATATTCAGAGAGAATATTGCATGTTTCATTCCAAAATATATCCGGCCGAGAAATGTTATTTGGGATTAGCATGCTTGAAAATAGTCTGCGTAGACAGTTTCCCATTCCCCATGCTAAGACTTCTTTAATAGCATAAATGAATTATCGGTCATCCGCTAGTAGAACCATAGCAGAACATGCCTCCCTAAAAGTGCCATAAATAATGCCTTTGATGGTTTTCAAATCCTCATATGATGTGGCACCTCTGATTTTTGTTATAAGGATCCGCATGTAGTATAGCTCTCCAGTGGTAGGAGGCACATAGTAGAGTCGACCAATACTGAAACCTTGTTTTCGGGGACGCCAATTATTTTCTTGACTATGGAAGACGAACCTAGTCGGGTATTCTGTGAATGTTAAAAAATCTACCTTCTGGGAATGCCAAATTTGATTTAAACCAAGACGTGAACATTGTTTCAGCAACATTTTCTCCAGTTAGGACATCTTCAATTCTTTCATCGTATCTATATGTGACAGTATGTTGCCCTAGTAAATGGCAATGCAGCCTGTCGACAGGTGGATATCTGTAATGTATATCATAAAAGAAGACCCGCCAGGACACCACACAATGTGATATATAGCGACAATCATAATACGTCTTTATTTCATCAATAGTGTTGTCTACTCCAGTTTTCTATTGGTTTCATATAGTGCTACCGTTACATGATCATTTCCCTTGATTATATATTTAAAGAAATACTTGATAGAAGACGACTGGTTACAGACCTCAATATTTAGATGTTCTTGATACCTATTATAATGCCCCGACCCCAGTTACCCAGAGTCGGTGCATTATTGCGTAACATTGGCATGATCACAAAAGATCAAGTCTCGAGAGACCTATTAGTTTAGTAGCCTTGGAAACACTATATACATTCATAAGTCTTACATTCCATCATAAAGTAAAACAAAACTGCAACAACATATTGTCTTCATATCCCCTCATACTATCCCTGCAGGTCATTCATAATATAATTCTTCACATCCTGGAAAAATTAAAACATTGGAAGGGGTGAGCTCAGATGCTCAATAAGTATAACAATATAACGTAAGCTTTCATAAATAAAAATTAACATTTAAGGCAATGTATAACTAAAACAAAAGCCTTTCAAACTTGAACTTCAGCATAATATGGAAAAAATAAAATGAAATAATGCCATTTACTTATTCACATGGATATTCTACTAGTCGGATAATCACATGCAATATTAATAACCACTTTTATAATGAAGGAATGCATAATGCCAGACTTTCATAACCACACAGGCAAGGCCTTGTTACAAGACTACAAATAATATTTTGTCAAGGCCTCATGACAAGACACTAGTTTGTCTCATGAGACCTACCGATGCATCGATGAGCTATAACGGGCTCCACCCGTCACTTATTAAGTCCAATGCATTCCTCATATGAATAGGTTTAAACATATCATTAACCATAACATAATCGTATCACATAAATCATGCATAAAAGAAACATAACATTTCCACATTTCAATCACAAGATATAAATACAACACATTGATATAAAGAAACACTTTCAAAACCATTTTCAATACCAAAAAAGAAAAAAATTAAAACATTGTATTTATTTTTCATTTAAAAAAAGTTATGGAGTGTAGAGGAAGTCGAAACTCAAATAATGGTCACGGCAGCGGAGAAGTAATTGTCACCTCATACGTACAACAAAAAAACATTACTTTTTGTCATTTAGTAAGACGCTTCATATAAAAATATTCCTTTTGAATAAATGTAAAAGTCAAAGGGGTTTATACACCGTATAAGAGAAAGTTGTGTATAAAACAAAATATGCCTCAATGAAAGAAGATTGAGACGAAGTACCTTACAAAGATCATTTTTAAATAAAATAGATCTATTACGTGTATTCACTATAAGTACACATAAATAAAGTACAAATACAAGATAGGACATAATAATATCATGACATAATTTGAAAGTAGGAGATTAACCCAAAGAACGAAAATTGGGTTAAGAAGTTCCCTTACCTCATGTCCGACATGACTCGACCATTCTTTAACCTCCCTAATAATAAACTAGAGTTAATTTATAATTTCTTAATAACCTTTTTGAAGTTTATTATTCCTTTTATATCACTTATTACCATGTTATGAACATTATGTAATTATTTTTTGTCAATAACGGTCGTTTTGTCGATCTTTGGTACTTGAGTCAAAAATAAACTTCTTATAATTACAAGTTGTTCATGTGGTAAAATATCCATTATATCCAGAATTATATTCATGATTTAGATATCATATATATCATATATATCCAGTATATACATTCATTCATAATATTACGTAACATTTAGAGTTAATAAATGAAATGCACCGTTCATGGAGACGGTAAGCCGTACGTACGCATGAACGCTACTTTCCTTTCTATTTCGTATTTAATGGAATGAAATCATAATGATATAAAGGTGTATTATAATTACAGTATAACATAATATATAATATCAGTTACTCCATCCTTTATACGTCCCACATATGGTATTAACGATTCAAATTACTTTGAGGCGGCGGTAGTCCGCACTTCCTAAAATGAAATTATCGCATTTACCCATAATGGAAATCATAAAGGTATTCCATAAATGAGAAATACAGAAGAATAAGGAAAAAATAAACATAATATATATCATATATTGAAATAGTGTCATCATAATGGCCACCATTAGAGGTGTTAAAAGAATATTGAACAATCATCATTTCGTTAGGCAGTATTTCGCCACCCACAGAAACAGTATATTCTTTAACCATTAGACGGAGGTGTGTGTAAGTGTAAATAAAATCCTTGTCATAACAATATCCTAGTATATTTTAGATAATTGTGTTGTTTCAAAAGAAAGTAATAAAAAGATTTTAAGGGTTTGTAGAAGCAAAAATAAAACAAAAGAACATAAGAGAATACATTACCTTAAAATTGGGTAACTCTTTTTGATTTGAGCCAAAGGCTTCCTTGGGAAGACTTTTGCCTAAAGTGAGGCTTCTAAGAGTAAGATAGGGAAGTTGACAGAGTATTTGGGCAGAGGTTTTCCAAGTCAAATGTCTTTGATGGTGTGAATAAGGTGGTAGAGGTGGGGGCCTTTTATAAGAGGAGAGGAGTGTCACTCTTGGAAAGTCATGAAATGTTACATTATTATGAAATGCTTTTCTGATTTTAAAGGTCCCAAAATTATATATTTAGAGGATAAGGTGATAAGGGTTCTAAATATACTCATCCAATAGGTTTTTGACAAGTTTAAGTCTTATATTTTACATTATATTTTCATTTTATTTAAATCGTTAATTAATGAGGTAATCGCTGCATCATCATGGTGTCATAAAAATTTTAATTTATTTAATGTCTAAAACTTATATAGAAAATATAATGATGAAAAAAATCTTTTTATCTTTCCAATGAATATTTATAGTCGAAAATTTGACATATATAACCCCATGTAATAATTGTTTTAGTAAAACAACACATACTTGTGACAATTTTATTTTTACTTTAAATAAAAAGTTATTTATGTCATTTTCTTACCCAAGTGGATCTATGGAGTCCCCAAGTTGACCCATGGATTGTCTTGGTCGGCCATGACTCATAAAATAAGGGTAGGACAAGTGTCAAGATATTTTCATATTTTTATAATATCATTTTTACTTTAAATTTCACTAATTACCTTTAATTGCGATTAATAAAGTTACTATTCACCAAAAAATTATTTTAATCCTATTGAACCACATTTTACTTACTAATGACAACAATTTATGTTAGATTTTTTAAAATCAAATCACAAAAGTGGTAATGTTTCATTTACATGAAAAAATTAGTTTTTAAACTACCACTTTGTGGTATCACTATTCATAAAAAACTAAAGTTTTTCAGAAAAATACCAAAAATTCACCCTAAGATATAATTGATATTCTGAATTCAAAAATGGTGTCTATTTTAAAAAATTACAAACATATAATTTTAATTAATTAATTTTATAATTATTTCCTATTGTCAAAACAAATAGCGTGTTTTTAAGAAACAATATCAAACAAAAGATTGACAATTGTTTATGTCCAATTTCAAAGTGAAATTAATTATAATGACCACCATTGGATAAAATGGTAAAAATATATTCTAATTATACTTTAAAATCACTAAATATTATAATTTATCACTATAAATTATTTTTATTAATTTTTTTTTAAGTATTTTTTTCTATTCATAGAAAATTGGAAGTTCTCAGAAAATTACAAAAAATTCAACTTCAGATAATTTAGATATTCCAAAGACAAAAATGAAGTCCATTTTGAAATATAAAATTTATATAATTTCAAAAAGTGGGTATTACTATTCATAACAGCTATTTTGATTGGTCGCGGTGTGTTGGAATCTCGAACTTGCATACAAAGTAAGCTATTACATTGTTGAAAGAGAAGCGTATCATGGAAGCTTGGGGTGTTACATTCTCCCCTCCTTCAATAAATTGAATCCTCGTTATTTGAAATTGTTCTTCTAAAATAAATGGTTTATAGTATAAAATACCTTTGTGGAAAACCCATATCGGAAATAAGGTTAATAAAATTTAGCCTTAATAAGAGGGAAAGGGAAATGAAAAAGTCACCCCCAAATTATGATCTGAATTTGGAGAACATTGTTGGAAATTAGAGACATATAATTGGAGGAAAAAAGTAAATATTTGTAGGGAGTGATTGAGGTCATCAATCACAAACAAGTGTAAAATTGAGGGCCTTAAAGCCTTCAATCTATGGTGATTTAAAATATCATTAGTTCAACAAAACACAAGGTATTATGATAACACATTTTTTTAATATCCCTTTCCTAAATTTTAAGAATTAATTTATTCATAGAATAAGAGAGAGGTATATATATATATATATACTCGACAAGTATAGTTTCAACCTTCAACTAATTTCCACCACAAACTTATCTTTCACTCAAAAGGATAATAGAACTCAGAAATATTATATTTATCCTAATCGTACAAGGTTCTAAATATTAACACATACCATTTAGATTAGGAAAACTATTTTGTAATAACCAGGGACTTTCTGTAGGCTAGTGGTCGGTAATAAAGGCCTGTCGCACTATTGTTGTGGGTTCTATTCCTACATCTTTGTCTGACGCGATGGGTTATCCCCCAACCTGTAGGTTGTCCTTTTCCTTAAACTATAATATTATAATATTCCAAAAATAATCTTCAGAAAATTTTTAACCTTAAAAAATACTATCCAAAGTTAAACTTAATCCATTCCAACCTTTATAGTTATCCAAAATACCTCTGTCCAGACTTTACCTAAAAGGTCTCTAAATTCTAAAATCAATTTATCAGATTCCCGAAGAAAAGTAAAGTTTCTCTTATTTTAACATACAAAAAATATGATTACCTTCATTATATTAAAACCTTAATGAAAAAACAAGTACTGCAGTATAATCCTTATATATATCACATTATTCTTATAACCATAATATAGTTCTTGAGTCCAAAAACACAAATACAATAATTATTACACTTCAACTATAGTAACATCATAAGATTGTCCTTGATCCCTTGGTCTTTTCTGAGGTAAGTTTCCTTGGTGCTTGGGGCACTCATTTTCATAATGCCCCATTTCCCTACAATTTTAGCATTCAACATTGATAGCCTCTTTCTTTACCTTGCAATCACGAGCCTGGTGACCTTTTTCTCCACATTTATAACAAACTCCCATTCCTTTTAGGCAAGTACCAGAGTGATTATTCCCAAAATTATCGTATAATGGATAATCCTTCTTTCCCTTTTTCCCTTTATCTGTCTCTTGTTCCACCATTCTCTTCTCCTCTTGCTTTACTTTATTGTCATAAGATTTAGAGAATTCTTTTTCTGTCTTGATAGAACATGAGACTATATCGTCGTACATTGAGAAAGATTGTGATACTAAAGCTCGATGGAGAAATGGTTTTAACCCATCAAAGAAAAGATCAATATTACTTCTTGGGTTACTTATATAATCTGCAGCATGACTCGCTAACCATGTAAAGTTAGACTCATACTTTGCGAAATTCTTATCCTCCTTTTGTCTCAGACTCAGAAATTTCCTTTCCATATCTACTCGACAGTCATGTGGAAAGTATTTTTCTAATAAAATTTCCTTAAACTCCATCCATTCCTTTCTTGATAATTCTTCATATTCCTTTGTGTTTTGAATCAGTGACCACCATTGATTGGCATCTCCAGTGAGGTGGTAAACTTCCATGACAACCTTCTCCCTTTCGCTACTCCCCAAGGCATGTAATATTTTCTCTAAGGATTTTATCTATTGCTCAGATACTAATGGATTTTTACCCCCATTAAATGTTGGTGGTTGTTTCCTAATGAAGAGGTCTAACATTGATCCTCTACGTTTCGGATCAGGGTGCTCCATACGAGTAAGGTTATTATTCATAACCTGAGTGAGTTGTCCCAGTATGGTGATAAGTTGATCATCACCAGTTGTATCTCCAGCTCCACAATAATTATCTTGAGAAGGAGGGAAATCCCTACCTGGAGTGCATGCATTGATATGGTTTTTATTCATCCCACTAGGCACTATTTCTAAACAACTTCATAAACTAGATATTTTATGAATCGAAATACATATTAAAAAACTTGAAAAACACTTAACATAAATTGAACTATTTATGGATATAATCCATAATCATAAAAATGTTTTCTTTGAGGAAGTGTATACTCATAAACCCTTCATAATGGTTTTTAAAGAAAATGAGAATTATTATAAGCATATCCCCCGGGAGTGTCGTAACCAAGAGTGCAACAAGACCTGTTGTCGTCCACTAGTTCCCATTTGAGTCTAGCTCAAAGCGGTGTTTTCGAGTTTTACCCCTAGGTACATCTGTGCCAGAGCCGCCTCTACCTGCTCGTATCCAGAGAGGGATTTATTGCTCAAAAAACTCACAAAATATCTATAATACCAAAATTCTAGGAAGTTCTTATATACTAATCCTCAAAGTATATCTTAGGGATATTTTCTCTAATCAGATTTTATCAAAATCTAGCTTCCAAGGTTAGTACTAAACTGCCTCTGATACCAACTATAACACCCTGACCCCAGTTACCCAGAGTCGGTGCATTATTGCATAACATTGGCATGATAACAAAATATCAAGTCTCGAAAGACAGATTAGTTTAGTAGCCTTGGAAACACTAGATACATTCATAAGTCTTACATTCGATCATAAATTAAAACAAAACTACAACAACATCTTGTCTTCATATCCCCTCATACTATCCCTGAATGTCATTCATAATATACTTCTTCACATCCTAGAAAAATTAAATCATTGGAAGGGGTGAGCTCAGATGCTCAGTAAGGATAACAATATAGCGGAAGCTTTCATAAATAAAAATTAACATTTAAGGCAATGTATAACTAAAACAAAAGCCTTTTAAACTTCAAATTCAGCATAATATGGAAAAAATAAAATCAAATAATACCATATATTTATTTACATGGATATTATAATAGTCAAATAATCACATGAAATATCAATGACCACTTTCATAATGATAGAATGCATAATGCTAGACTATCAAAACCACGTAGCCAAGGCCTCGTGCCAAGACTACAAATAAGATTTTGTCAAGGCCTCGTGCTAAGACACTAGTTTGTCTCATAAGACCTACCGATGCATCGAGGAGCTATAGAGGGCTCCACCCGTCACTTATTAAGTCCAATGCATTCCTCATATGAATAGGTTTAAACATATCATAAACCACAACATAATCATATCACATAAATCATGCATAAAGGAAACATAACATTTCCACATTTTAATCACAAGATATCAATACAACACAATTGATAAAAAAATGCTTTCAAAACAATTTTCAATAAAAAAATAAACGAAAATTAAAACTTTGTATTTATTTTTCATTTAAAAAAAGTTATGGCTTGTAGAGGAAGCTGAAAATCCAATAATGGTCATGGCGGCAGAGAAGTCATTGTCCCCGCATACGTACAAAAAAAAACATTCCTTTTTGTCGTTTAGTAAAACGCTTTGTATAAAAATATTCCTTTTTAATAAACATAAAAGTAAAAGGGGTTTATACACCATATAAAAGAAAGTTGTGTATAAAACAAAATATGCCTCAATGAAAGAAGATTGGGACGAAGTCCCTTACAAAGATCATTTTTAAATAAAATAGATCTATTATGTGTATTCACTATAAGTACACATAAAGAAAGTACAAATACAAGATAGTATATAATAATATCATGACATAATTTGAAAGTAGGAGATTAACCTAAAGAACGAAAATTGGGTTAAGAAGTTCCCTTACCTCATGTCCGACTTGAATCGACCGTTCTTTAACCTCCTGAATAATAAACTAGAGTTAATTTATAATTTCTTAAGAAAATTTTTCAAGTTTATTATTCCTTTTATATCACTTATTACCATGTTATGAACATTATGTAATTATTTTTTTGTTAATAACGGTCGTTTTGTCGATTTTTGGTACTTGAGTCAAAAATAAACTTCTTATAATTACAAGTTGTTCATGTGGTAAAATATCCATTATATACAGAATTATATTCATGATGTAGATATCATATATATCCAGTATATGCATTCATTCATAATATTACATAACATTTAGAGGTAAGAAATGAAATGCACCGTTCATGGAGACGGTAAGCCGTACGTACGCATGAACACTACTTTAATTTCTATTTCATATTTAATGGAATGAAATCATAATAATATAAAGGTGTATTATAATTATAGTATAATATAATATATAATATCAGTTACTCCATCCTTTATTCATCCCACATATGGCATTAACGATTCAAATCACTTTGAGGGGGCGGTAGTCCGCACTTCCTAAAATGAAATTATCGCATTTACCCATAATGGAAATCATAAAGGCATGAAATAAATGAGAAATAAATAAGAATAAGGAAATCATAAACATAATATATATCATATATAGAAATAATGTCATCATAATGGCCACCATTATAGGTGTTAAAAGAATATTGAACAATCATCGTTTCGTGAGGCAGTATTTCGCCACCCAGAGAAACAATATGTTATTTAACTATTAGACTGAGGTATGTTTAAGTGTAAATAAAATAATTATCATAAAAATATCCTAGTATATTGTAGATACTAGTGGTTTTACAAAAGAAAGTAATAAAAATATTTTAAGGGGTTGGAGAAGCAAAATAAAACAAAAGAACATAACAGAAGACATTACCTTAAAATCATGTAAATCTTTTTGATTTGAGCCAAAGGATTCCTTGGGAAGACTTCTTCCCAAAGTGAGGCTTCTAGGAGTAATATAGGGAAGTTTAGAGAGTATTTGGGCAGAGTTTGTCTGAGCCAAATGGCTTTGATGGTGTGAATAAGGTGGTAGAGGTGGGGGCCTTTTATAAGAGGAGAGGAGGGGCACTCTTGGAAAGTCATGAAATGTTATATTATTATGAAATGATTTTAGGATTTTAAAGGTCCCAAAATGATATATTTAGAGGATAAGGTGATAAGGGTTTGCAATATACTCATCCAATAGGTTTTAGACAAGTGTAAGTCTTATATTTTACATTATATTTTTATTTTATTTAAATCGTTAATTAATAAGGTAATCGCTGCATCATCATGGTGTCATAAATTTTTTAATTTATTTAATGTCTAAAAATTATATAAAAAATATAATGATGTAGGAAATATTTTTATCTTTCCAATGAATATTTATAGTCGAAATTTTAACTTATATAACACCAGGTAATAATTGTTTTAGTAAAATGACACATGTTTGTGACAATTTTATTTTTACTTTAAATAAAAAGTTATTAATGTCATTTTCTTACCCAAGTGGCTCCATGGGGTCCCCAAGTTGACCCATGGATTGTCTTGGTAGTCCATGACTCATCCAATAAGGGTAGGATAAGTGTCAAGATATTTTCATATTTTTATAATATCATTTTTACCTTAAATTTCACTAATTACCTTTAATCGTGATTAATAAAACTTAAAAGTTACTATTCACCAAAAAATTATTTTAATCCCATTGAACCAAATTTTACTTCCTAATGACAACCATGTATGTCGGAGTTTTAAAAATAAAATCACAGAAGTGGTAATGTTTCATTTACACGAAAAAATTAGTTTTTAAACTTCCACTTAGTGGTTTCACTATTCATCAAAAATTGAAGTTTTTCAGAAAAATAACAAAAATTCACCCTAAGCTATAATTGATATTCTGAATTCAAAAATGGTGTCTATTTTACAAAATTTGAAACATATAAGTTGCATTAATTAATTTTATAATTATTTCCCGTTGTCAAAACAAATAGCGTGTTTTTAAGAAACAATATCAATCAAAGGATTGACAATTGTTTATGTCCAATTTCAAAGTGAAATTAATTCTAATGAACACAATTGGATAAAATGGTAAAAATATATTCTAATTATACTTTTAAACCACTCAATATTATAATTTATCACTATAAATTATTTTTATTAAAAAAGTTGTTTTTAAGTATTTGTTTCTATTCATAGAAAATTGGAAGTTCTCAGAAAATTACAAAAAATTCAACTTCAGATAATTTCGATATTCCGAATACAAAAATGAAGTCCATTTTGAAGTATGAAATTTATATAATTTCAAAAAGTGGGTATTACTATTCATAAAGGCTATTTTTATTGGTCGCGATGTGTTAGAATTTCGAACTTGCGTACAAAGCAAGCTATTGCATTATTGAAAGAGAAGGGTATTGTGGAAGCTTGGGGTGTTACAACTGAGTAGAAAAACTGGATAGTATGGTACCAAAAAATGATTATCCAACTAAACACCATTTTTATGGATTGATCTTCCATTATCCCTTCTATGATATATCACATGACCGTCGTTATCTACCGTTGTTTCTTTAAAATTTTTTTTAGGAAAGAACTTAGAGCATTTTCCATTTTTCATACAAGGAGAAGATCATTTGGAATCTCCAAAAGGGCCATGGAGAATATAGTTTTTAACAGCTTCATGTAGTGTTGGGTAGGTAATTTTATCTGGAATCTCATCAGACAATACTCTGTTGACATCTGATGGAGTGATAATTTTGTTTTCATGAAAAAGAAACAATAAAATGTGGACATGCGACAAACCTTGTTTTTGGAATTCAATCATTCGAAGAAATGTAATGGAAAAACAGAAATAGATTTTGTCTGGTTAGTATTAGGTGATGTAATAAGAAAGAATAAGCTGAAAATAATAATCACTAATAATAGATCTTATTAGTTAAACATAATGAATTGTAAAAAATGATCTTACCTGCCCTTGATTTTCCAAATATACAATGTTCTCTTAAATATTTTAGAAGATGATCGACCTTTATATTGAATACTCGAGATAGTAATTGTGGATAGTCAGCTGGACGATGATTATTTTGTGTAACAAATCTACCGATTTTTGGCCACATTGGGTTACATGTAAATGTACAGAACAAATCTAGATACCCTACTCAATTACAAATTGACATTGCGTCCTGATAATTTTGAATCATATATCCTGGACCACTAGTAAAAGAAGAGGGAAAAATTTTGCGCTTCCCGCAAGAGGACCCTTCTCGATCACCTCGAAGGAATGAATCTAGAAATCCATTGTATAGGTTGGCCTGCAGCCGCTTCTTGTGGAAACGAATATACAATTGTCTCTGAGACTCTATCATTATGTAAGAATCGATGGCAAATTGTTGCAGCAGTCTTCTAGAATGTAGAAAAGTGGATGGTTCAATGTCACGGAATTGTAGGTGAAAAGAGAAATATTCTATCATTATAACCTTTCTTATCTTAGAACTGGTAGTGAACGTAGTAGCGCGATGCATTATGTTGTCAACATATACATCCTAGCCACCAGGGAAAATCAATGGATACTGTAATGGAAGATACAAAGGGTGAAGCTCATAAATTCGTTGCAATGCACTACATTTGGTTTGAACGATGATGTCACATTCTTGGTTTAGATCTTCAACATCTCCGACAATAAACATGGAAATTTCAGATGTTGTCGGTAATTTATGTGTTGCCTCATGGGTATGTCTTTTCTTAAACAGGCGTAGCTTTATGTTTGGAACACCTTCACGATTCAGGACATCTTTTGTTGATATTAATTCTTGAGCTAAAGCATTGATCTCATGTAGCATATGTTGCAACTTCTCAACAATACCAAAGTTAATAACTGATTGAAGATTTCTTTCATCAGAGCTGGAAGAGAGATTTGTGTCAGAAAAATACAATGAAATGAATCAGATTGATATTCATAGCAATGAATTTCAGAAATACCTCATACTACTAACTCTATTCTGGCACTCATGTTCTGTGTCAAACACATATAGTTGGGCAAACCTTGGGGGTTGTCCTTCTACCGAACACAAACTACCTATGCGATGGTAGTTCTGTCCATTTAGTCTGAATATAGTTGGGGCTATACCATTGTTCAAAGACCTATCAACCTTCCCACCCATAGACGTGAATGCAAACATAGAATTATAAAGATTTATATGCTCTTGGAAAGATCGTACTTGTGAAGAGGTTCGATTGAAAACCAACATCTGTAGGTATGGAGGAGGTGACGGGAGAAAATCCAAATAAATCTCTCCCATAGAGCAGCATAGAGCAAATCGTGAGGTTTGTTGGTTGCTGCATTTCCTATTTCTCTCGTCATACCACATATTTGAGTGACAATACTGGCATACATATGTGGGGTCTCTGATATCTGAGTATCCTAAACGTTGGAGAAAAGTTTATTTAAAAAAATATTAAATTTTCAAAGACTGTACTCGAATATTATTTGATTTTTGATATTAATAATGCCCGAGTACTAAAATAAATAACCTGTGTTCTCCGCAATGTCCATTTCTAATGAGTTTCCTACAGAAGTCGATGAAATGTAAATATGGTGTGTGATATCCTGTTTAGAATGTAATAATATTTGAAGATCAATTGGTTAGTCAACAAACCTAAGGAGTGTGCAGTTGTACTGATGAAATCTGTATTGTTTGAAGATGTTGCTGAAATATGTGAAGGAAAATATTGTTGATTAGAATATCACTTTATAGAAACTTTAAGTAGTTACGATAAATAAATGAAGAAATCTATATTAATGCGTAAAAAACTTATAACATACCTTTCAATGATGCAGTAGTGTACTGTGGTACATTAATATTTGTAAGACTTAATCTGTACACATAGTATAGAGTAAGTACTGAAATTTAATTGACATGTCATATTAAAGTGTATTAGTCATGCATTCTTTTTCAAGTTGAGTACTGCAAATTCAGTGAGATTGTTGTCCTCATTTAGCAGACCTAAAGGAAAAAGTGACAGAAGTGTTAGATGGTCCGTAATTAAATGTTTGAGCCATATTATGGTCATAAAAGTTCATAGACAGCAGACTTACTAAAAGGTATAGGTGAGAGGGTGTGATGTATATGTTTTCATTTGTTTTTTCCGGCAATCATTGTTGATTCCGTACGACTTGCACTTGGTACTGTGAACATAGAAGTAACAAATGATGGGTAGTCTTTAATAGTTGGAAACAATAAAATTTTCATAGCATTTTTCAAATGAACATACCATTAACACATAGAGGTGAGAATGGTAATCTTCGGTCTGTTTGTTCGACGCCATTTGCTGATAGTGGCTGAATAATTGGACTGCCGGTGGACACGGTAGAAATCATTGGATAACCTACAGTACACAACAATATTGTTACTAAATTGATTGTCATGAAACTCATATAATGATAGAAGTAGAGTTAGTAATTAAGTTATTCTAAAACCAAGATAGTACTCATGATTTTCTTGATGTTTATGCATGAGTAGTCTTCTGTAGATCCTTGATTCTCTAGAGTGGGAAGGGGTATGCATGGTTCTGTTGGTTTTTTTGTACAAAATTGTCTAGGTGACATGAGAAAAATATATTATGAAGCTTTGATAATTGAATATAAAATGCTTATAAATAGGGATACAATAATTTTACTATTTAAATTTGAAGATTAGTTTCAATGTTTAATATTAACACAATAGACATGAAAATGTTTACTGGAGCTACTATACATTAAAATAAAAGTTTTTAATATAAGGACCATGTAACGGTAAACATAATGTACAAATATTGGTTTTAAAGAACATTTATGAAGCGATACCTTTGTGAAACAATTTGATTCCCCTCAGATGAAAGAAGCAAAAGGTTGTTGTCAAAGCAGTCATATATTATCACCGACAAGACTGCAAATATATGTGTTAAGTATCAATGATGGAATAGAGCAATCAAATATGTCATATATCCAAAAATAGTATACGTGGAAGGAATATTAGTTAACGATTATGAAAAAAAACAAATATCTATCTATGAAATTTAACTTTCAATGTCACGTGGGATTGCTATTTCTATATACTTAAGATGAAAATAAGTATGCCAACAATGGTGGGTGCATAATAAATGAGGAACTATTTCCCAGTAGCTGCCATACAAGTGTCAAAATGTTAGACATTGGTATGTGCTATTATATATTGTAGAATGCAGAGATGATGTAATGATTAGGTTGTAGAAATCCAAAATCGGGCTAAAAAATAGAGACCCAATGATAGTTGAAAATAGATATACTCTTATTATAATCGCAATAAACATGTAAAAGATGCAGTGCAGAGTGAAAGAGAATATGTTACATTGATAGTAGACAATGGATCCGTATAAAATAAATAGAAACCCTACTCATGAGGTCAACGATAAAATAGAGGTTTGGGATGTCTGTGATGGTATCCTGAGGTCGTTTTCAAGGCCGGTGATGGAAACAACGATGCTTTTGGGGATGGTATACTGGAGGAGATTACCAGAATCGTCGAGCGGTGTATAGAATTGCGCTTATGAGAAACCCTAATCGTGTTTCTGCAAAACCCTAATCGTGCTTCTATGAAACCCTAATTTGGGAGACGAATCGGCAAACGATATGTGGTGTATTGAACTGAGATTAGTGGATACCATAACCGTCACTAGAAAGCGATCTAAAATGAAGGCGTCTAGGTCGTGTAGATGAATGAGAATGAATTATGTGAATGAAATCCATTGAGTTGAAACCCTAAGCCCGGATAGAGGAGGAGGTAAACTGAGCGACGCGGGAGGTCGACATAGAGCTCAGAGAAAAAATGTCACAAGATCAGCCCGATCAGATATTAGTGGATACCATAACCGCCACTGGAAAGCGAGCTAAAACAAAGGTGTCAAGGTCATGTAGATGAATGAGGATGAAGTCCGTGAATGAAATCCACTAAGTCTAAACCCTAATCCCTGACAGAGGAGGAGGTAAACCGACCGACGCCGGAGGTAGGCCTGGATCTCGGAAAAAAATGTCACAAGATCAGCCCGATCGACTGGGGGTATTTATGGAAGAAAATGTTTATTTTGGAGGCGTGGCTGCTTCTGGAGTCAAAACGTCAGGATGGAGTTACCCAAATTTATTATATATAGTTTAAGCTATCTAAATAAGTATTTAAGTGCATAAGTATGGTAGATACCTGGAGAAGAGAACGTTTCAACTAGTACGATAGAAGTCAAGACTTAAGGTAAGAGATTTCTATCCCACTTTTATTTTTATTTGAGATTCATGAAATATTCACCACTTATTTATTTTATGTGGTTTATATGATTCTAATGAATGTATTTTATTATGTTTCTTTTGAAAATTATTGGTATTTCCATTTCCATTTTAGGGTCTCTCATTCATGGGGTTTATTATTAAAAAGTTACAAAATCGATAAGGGGTTTTTTGTCTCAATTTGAATTTATTGAGACATATGTTATGTTATAAATCTATATTATCTCTCATGGTGTATATAAAATCCCTTTAAAATGTAATATCATGAATTTATTCATCCTCATGAAATTTTACATTTCATTTTATATTATTTTTTTGTAGGAACCATGACTCAATGTTACCAAACTGGTAAAGATTTTATGTTACAATCTCATAATTTATTAAGGTTATTTATTATTATGGTTCCAATGATAAAATATTATGATCTATATCTCAAGAAACTCATGAATTTTATTCTTATATGGATAATCAAGATATATTAAAGTAATGGTACCACTTTTCCACCCTTTGGTACTTAAAAATAATTAATAAAATATTTTTAAGAAAATCCAACTTTAATGCTATCTTCGATCTAAAATCTATTTTCTTCCAAAAAATATTTTTTAAAAATATTTTCAATTATTTTATTACTATCTTGTTATTTTTAAAATACATTTTTACCCATGTTTCTCTTTTTATAAAATGTTTTGAAAGGAATCTCTATATTGTTTTCCAAATAATGTCTATTTGGATTTTACTGAAAATGTCAAAAGAATATTTGTTTTTAACATGCATGATATGAACAATATTTCCCATTTTCATAAGCACAAAATGATTTTAAGATTCCTTTTTAATATTTCATATTTTTTCAAATAAAATTCTATCCTTAAAATTTGAGAAAATTTTGATTTTAAACAAATGATTTCAAATTAAAATGTGTTTTTAATGTTTTTTACATATTTAAAAGCATTTTTGAAAAGTGGAATGAGTATTTTAATCAAGAAGTGTTTTAAATGATGTTTCAAATATTTCTTTATAATTTTCCATTGTTAATTTCAAAGAAAAATATTTTAAAAATATTAATTCTTTATCAATTGATTTTCAAAGAAAGTTTAAATATTCCATGTCATATTTCAAAATAATTCTCCATATAAGATTATATACTTTGATATAATTAATTCTTTACTAGGGATATAAACCAGGGATACTATTCTTATTCTTTATCTGAGCGGTTTATTTTTTTGATGATAATATATTTATGAAATTCGTTTCTATTCGATGGGTTATACCATGATTAAATGTCATGAAACCCACTTCGTTTCTTGGGTTATGCTATGATGAAATGATGAAATGATGAAATAATTATGAATCCCCTCTTTTCTATAGGTTATGATATGATGAAATATTTATGAAAACATTTTTATTTCATGGTTTATTATATGATGAATGTTTTATGATCTCCGGGGATACATATGTATTATTTTCATTATATGATAGTGGTTATGTTTTAACCAAGGATGATGGTTATGTTCTAACCCAGGATGACAGTTATGTTATAACTAAATATGGGTGGGACCTATATCTCCCTCCAATGAATTGGGTAAAAATTTATATCTCATGAGATAAACAATATTGGAAAGGGATGTGAAATCGATTTAATAAGTGATTTTTTCCTCTATGATGGTCTTGGGAGAAAACCTTGATTACTATTATGTTATGCATGGACCTATCTTTAGTGTCTATAATGTTTTGAAGGAACCAAACTAAATGTTTAAAATGTAATGCATAAACCTAATTATATGTTCCCAATTTTATGTGTGAAACTATATTTCATGTCCATAATGTTATAGGTGGATCTAGTTTCATGTTAATAAGTTTATGAAAGGGACTGATTTCATATCATTAACTTAATGAGTAAACTTGTTTCTATTTATACATGTTCTCAATTTTATAATCTGATGTGTATGCCAAAAATATATATTTTTTACAATTTTATGCTCTCATTGATCTTATTCTTGGATTCTATCATGATTCATGTCTTATTAACTTTCAATATCTATTCTATGACTCATGTTTATGATCAATGATAGGTTGGGTATTCATTTTTTATGTTATATTCATTACTATATACACTTATTCTTATAAAATGATTTCATATAATCATAGATCTATATCTCTTATGTTTAACCTTACTGAGAATTTTATCTCACCCTTTATTATGTTTCCTTTCCCCTGGTTATGATGAAATTTTTTATGTTGGGTATTTCTGTGGAGAATATTAAATGGGAAGATATTTTTGGTAATCTTTTAATATATTTCACTAGATTACAATATTGTGTTCCAAGTTTCAAATGTCACTAAACTGTTACAGTCCTTAGGCGTGCGTATATGTAGTGTAATGAATATTAATCTAAAAATATTTAATATCCATATATAAGAAGCTTGATAAACTATACCATAATTATTATTTTCTCATGTATGATTACTTTTATTTGATTGACTAATGTGGAAAAGACTTTGATGACACAACTAATTTTATTCTTTCAAACTCAAGTATCATGAATTTTTAGTAGCACTCACTTTAAACAAGTTTCCCTTGTTCACTGTGATCCCATCAATATACACAATTAATTCTTTATATCTATAAAAACTTAATTATTTCAAATGATCACTACATGGAGTTTATCATTTAGTGGAGATATACTTAGAATGTTACGTTTTAACCCATTAAAAAATATAGTGTTATTTAGTTTTAGCTTGTATAATCCAATGAATGTGTAACAAAATCCCATTTTCAAGTGACCCATCATTATGAAAGGTTAAAAACCCTTATTTAAACTTTTCATCTTATTTAAGAAGATTCAAATATCCTCTTATATATTAAGAATATACACTATCCAATATCCAAGGTTGTTTATTTTGAGATTCTTTGTGTCAAACTTCAATAAGAAATGCCTTCCCATTTCATTTCTATTTTTTATTTTGAAAATTTTGTGTATTTTTTTCCTACTCATCTTGGATGTTAAAATAGTGAACGAATCATTGAGAAAGTGACCTGGTTGATCAAATATTCAATATTCATCATGTAATGGTTGAGAATTTTTCTCAAACTTTAATTAATAATTTTCAGATTAATTTTAAACTTTTATTCTTTGAGTGGGTTGATTACCACTTAATATTTATCACATAGAACCTATTGAATAATAGTGATATTGGTAATTGAACAAACATATTATTTCCATGTCCCCAAAGCCTGAATAATAGTAGTAATAACCATGAAAACCATACTTTCCTATGTATAATTCCTAATGTTCAATATTAGATTCATGTTTTTATTTCATTATTAGAATATTAACCTTGGATACTTTCTATGAACAAAAAATCGATGGTTCCAGACATAATGGAAGAAACTATATGGAATGACCAATTCATATTTTCATCTTAAATTTTAAAACACATTGTTGCACATGATGTATAACATCATGACCAATAGATTTAAATCATATAATACTTGACTAGATAAACACTAACACTAGAAGTAGGATCTTGAAATGTAATTTATAATTAATTTATGTGAAGATATAGAATTATCTGAACTCGTAATTCCATATCCATTAATAATCCAGTTGACTATATCTCATTAGACCATTATTGCACTATGATATCCAAGTGTATAATACCTCTAGAAATTATCCACACATACACCAAAATCTATAAATGTTTCTCTAGAATTGTTAGGTGATAACATGGATGAATCTAATTACTCGTGTTGTTAATTGTTGATTGCAATAGAATTCTTTTGAAGGGTGATAATAACATGCAGTTATTTCAATGGATTGTTATAGGAGAGAAGAGCACACTATATCTCTTTATAGGTTTTGAGATAACTCCTTGATCTATCCATTTTTCACAACCAAAGTTATCATGGAAGGTGATATAATTATATATTTATTACTGTAGTTTTAGGGTTAGAAAATTGCACACAAGTCTTTTCTAACTCTATAATTAATAGTTGACCTCATGTCCAATAATAATAATATAAATATTATTATTAGTAACTTTACATGTGCAATAGCCTAATAATATATAAAAAATGGAATTTATACCTCTTCCAATTAGACCATTAATCTTGGACTGGTTATCCTCCTTAATATTTACCCAACCATGAATAATAATTATTTATTTAATAAATATCACTACATTATTCATAGATAAATACAATAAATTTTATATTCTCAAAACCTTGAAATAAAATATTTTTTATTATTATTTAACTCACTTATTATTTCAATTTACTAGTCATTAAATCCTATAAATCAAAAAAACCGGAAAAAATAATTTTTATTCTAACGTGTTAAATTTAATGCTTGAATTTAACTGAGATTATAGATACCCTTAGTGGGTGACCCTCTAGTACTTTTTCTCAGTGAAATTTGGAATAACCGCCTAATTTTCAAGGTTAGTGTATTGAAATATGCCATAGATATCATAGGGAAAGAAGTTAATGTCACAAAAACATTAAAAATCCTATGAATGCTTACCATGTAATATAATCCCTTTATTGTGATATCTCAAATCAAGCAGGATGCAAGATGTGGTATCAACCTATACACTCGATGAATCTTTTTATGTCTTTATAGAAATGAACTTTCCCAAAAAACACCATGGCCATGGATTTATCCAAGCAGTTTCATTCCCATTAGAGTACCAAAGATATCAACTCATGTCAAGTGACAAAAGGGATAAATCCATTCTCACATTATCCATTAATGAAATATCACTCATGATGTATCCGACATATCCTAAATCACTTTGAGAATATGAGTTCATGGTTTTCATCAACACATAAAATTACACAAGTTAAGATATCCATTAATGATAATATTAAATTAAAAGGATCAATACACATGTACACAAATAAGAACATCTAATGAATTTTGAAAATATGGATTTCCTATTAGTGGTTATATTCTCACAATCTTATGTACTAGAAATTACCAAGGGAGTACACCATGATAGGGTGAATCAAAGTACCATGAGTCTCCACCCCTGATTGACTATATTATCTATGTCACATAAAAATATATCGTATGGACCTAAAACATATATTCAAGCATACTACCATGGAACCTCATTGTTCTCATCTTAATTGGGAATTTCCATGACTTTTATACATGACATATATTCTTGAACCATTATCACATATAAATTCCATGTAGAGGAATAATAATGATATGATAAGAAATATTTGTTAATAATTAAAGACATAATCAAGTACTAAAAAAGTGAGTTCTAGGGAACCAACTCCAACCAACTCACACTTGAATTAGATCCAAATTAAAATAACTTCCAGTCCACTATTTCTCACATGAAATCCTTGATTTTTCTAAGATAGAGACTTTATCATGGGGTCTATGATGTCTTATTCTGGGGATAGTATTCTCACCAGAACTTTAACTCCTTGAGAAAAATCCCTTAATAGAGTAAAATTTTGATGTATGTTCATTTTCTTTTGACGTAACCTTGGTTATTTTGAAAGATCCTTCACTATAGTGTTATCATAGAAAACTATGAAA
The DNA here is from genome assembly GCA_963277665.1 of Viscum album. NCBI lineage: Eukaryota > Viridiplantae > Streptophyta > Magnoliopsida > Santalales > Viscaceae > Viscum > Viscum album. The sequence continues at coordinate 799,983,079 of OY728139.1, forward strand.
GGGTCTTGACTATTAGTCACCACATCAAGCTCTTGGAAAAACTTATGAATCCAAATTTCTCTTTTTCTACATCAGAAGCTACAATATAATGGAAATATACTATATAATTGATAACAAATGGCTACTTTTACACATATAGATCACTGATCCTCCATTCAGATGAAATACATGTCCCAATTTCAACTTTATATCATTATGATCTATTTTAAAACCAGAATCTATATAGCCCCTAATGACTCAATCTTTATCTCCTCCATACACTAGGAATATATCCTCAGTTTGCCTCATATACTTAAGCATTGTCTTAACTACAATTCAATGCTATTCAACTAGATCTACTTGATATCTACCAACTATGCTCAAAGCATATGTGATATCAAATCTCTTACATAATATGACATAAATGATAAATATTATTACAGAATCATATAGTATATTACTCATTCTCTATATTTCCTCTCATGTATAAGGATAAATTTTCTTATAAAGATGTATACCATGTGACTCTGGATCTAATATCTTTTTGGATTATTCTATAATGAACAATCTTAGTATCTGGTGAATGTATATAATTTGAATTATTCTAAGTAGCCTCTTTTATCTTTCACTCATGATCTTGATACCTTGAATATAGACTTCTCCACAGAGGTCCTTCATGGAGAAACACTTGCTTAACCATGACTTAACCTCTTGTAAGGCTAGTATTTTATTTAAAATTAGTAATATATCATCTATATATACTATTATGACAAAAATAAAAAATCCCACTAAAATAATTATAAAGATATGAATCACATTTGTTCTTAATTAAACCAATTTTTTAATGTCTTCATAAAATCGAATGTTCCATGACCTGTATGATTACTTTAAACCATGAATGGATCTTTACAAATTTTGTACCCTTTTGGTATTTCCTAAACTGAAAAACCCTTTTGGTTGTGTCATATAAGAATACTCCTGAAGGTTCCTATAAAAGGAATTAGTTTTAATATCCATTTTAGAAATATTATATTCATGGTAAGCTACTATGGAAATAAAAATTATGAAGGTATTAAACATGTAAACATGACAAAAAATTTCATCCCAGTCAATGAATTGACCTTTTTAAACCCTTTAGCCAATATAAATCCTTTATAGGTATTTACTTTACCTTATATGTCCAGTTTTCTATTAAATACCCATTTACACATAATAAATTTTATATCAGTAGTCAAATCGATCAAAACCCAAACGTGGTTTTAATACATGGAATCTATCTTATTATTCATGGATTATTTTCATCTTGTAGCTTTTTAACACTATACTTCCTCATTTTAGGAGGGAAGATCATTATTTTCAATCAATAATGAGTCACCATCTTCAGTAACTAGAAAATTATATTTGTCTATTTATGTTCCCTCTATGAAACCATACATAGTACTTGTGTTTCAATTTTTTTTCCTGTGGGGACTTATGAAATATCTTCCTATACGAAATCTTGTGTAACTTGCTCATCAACTTCATTGAAGTTAATTTTTATCCCACTATCCTTGTCATGAACCAACCTAGGTCCACCCCAAACTGGGCACCCAATCTAACCCATGACATCCCCAAGGCACGTTCCTGATTTCACTGGGGTGGATATAAGCACTAGGGCATCATAGAGTAATAATGAGAACAATTTCTCCCAATATAAATTAAAAAAGGAAACATAATATAAACGAGAAACCTAATGTAAAAAAAACATCTAAACATAAAATGAAAATAAAACCAAACCAAACCTAATGACTAATAAATCTACATGTGACCCCGTGTGGTCACTCTTTAATCCCAAAACCCAACATCACTCCAAGGTGATCAAAAATCATGTTGGAACCTACACCTAAGGGTAACAAATAATGGAAGTTTTTGAGTGAGTCCTAAAACTAACTAGAAATTCCCAAGTGATCTATTCGAAAATATATTTACTTTAAATAAAATATTCATTTACTACTAGTTTGAAATACAATATACAAATATAAGTTTTAGGTACATTTTTTTTGAAAAAAATCATGTTCCACTACCCTCTTAATTTTATATAGGATTTTCAAAAAGGGAAGTCTTGAGAATATTAAAGAAAAATGGGAGAAAGTAATATAAAGGGTGTAATTTTAAAAAAATTGGAAGGGAGTATAAAAAAAATATTTAAAATAATATTCATGAAAACATTTAAAAACCAGAAATTTTCTTTTAACAATAAGACAAACTACAACAAGGGATCAGAAAAAATAACCACGCAACAAGGGAAATGGGAAGACAACACACATGTAACCAAATCAGCTAAGGCACCTAAATTATCTACTATAGATAAATAAGTTCCAAATAAACACAGGTATACCTAGGAACTTAGGGTATATTTAGAAAATACTAACCCTGATCCATCCTATCAGCATTCTTGAAGTAATCAACATCCCTCATGCTCAGTCGTACACTACCTGGCCTAAGGGATATAATCCCAAAGGAGGGAAATTCCATACTAAGGGGAACCAACCAAAACACACCCCTAAACTAGTGTAGTAAATTTTCTTTGATAATCCAATAGCTATGATGGATTCCCATGTCTTGTCTTAAGTGTGGGAAACCTAGAAATGATAAAAAACTACTGACTATATATATATATATAATAAAAACAATTCATCACACAACCCACACAACCAAGAATCACCCCAATGGATGATCCCCTTTCCTTACAACCCTCAAATCATAATGTAAGTCCCATGTTAAAGACCTCTTATTCCCTTTATCAATCATCAAGGCTAGAGATACATCCCAAGGAGAGTTTTCCAAAGATATATATTTTCTAAAAGTGCTAACCAGACCTCATGCATTTTTTAAATGAAAAATCTTTCTAAAAGAACCAAACACACCACTTGAAAAACCAATATCCATTTAAAAATCCATTTTAGAAACTCAAATCACCATTTAAAACACAAAATATATTTCCAAATTCCAATTAGTTTTGAAAAGTACTTGGTGTGTGAAGTTTATAAAAAAACATTTCATACAATGAAATTAAAAATGTAATCACTTGATTTCATTCCAAACAATTATTATAAACAATACATATAGATAATTAGTATCAAAATAAGGTGAAAACATATAGCAGTCCAGTTTTATTAAATTTAAAGGCCAAATATAATGGGGAATCTACCTCAATCCAAAAGCGATTGGATTAAAACAATTGGAATCAATATCAATATAGTAAAATGAGACATGGAAGAGAAAGAGGAACCTTATAAATACAAAACCCTGATATAGGAATAAAAAAACATGGACCTTAGAGTAACAGAACCAAGGTAGAAGAAGAAATATGAATAAAATGAAATAATAAAGAAGTGGAAGAATATAGGAGGTAATTACCTCGAGAAATCAACCCAAAAATTGAAAGAATCACTTGATTCCACCCTTATAAAGAGGTGGGAGGTGTAGAGAGGAAGGGTGGAGCCACCCTTGAGTCGTATAATCCAAGAGGGGAAGAAGGGGGGGGGGGGGGTGAGGGTTGAAATTTGAAAATGTTAAAAGGGTAAATTGAGATTTTTAATGAACTTGGGAACTGTGCATAGTTTGGTTGCATGGTTTGGGAAATGTTGTGCCAACTGTGCATCCCTTACTTGACTCATATGACACTTTCATGATTTGGTCTTATGGTTTGGGAATCCGTGTAGTAACTATGTGGTTTGGCTTTGTTAAAAACTATAGATCCATGTGCAAGATTCTCATTTGGTTTGGACTAATCATGGTTAATTCATGCACCCTCATACAGGGACACCCTAAGACTCACACGATTATTGCTAGGAGCCGTAAAGTTTAAATCTGACCAAAAACTCAACATGAAACCTTAACCGTGTAAGCGTAAAAGGGACTGAAATGAGACTCAATATTAGGAGGCCACACTGTTTCCCCTTAAACATGAAAAAAAACCATGAAAAAGAGTAAAAACAATCCAAAACTCAAAAATTAGATTTGAAACACACAATGCCTCAAGAGAAAATCCAAATACAAAAAGGTAAACCAAAATAAAAGAGAAAGAAAAAAACTAGGGTGTGACAATTATCACCACCATAATGCTTTTCCCCCCACAAACCCCCAATTATTATAGTTGTTTGGGTGAAAAAAAGTCCCACACTCTCACATGATTGAACTCTTTAGACTAAAAAACACCTTGAGCACCACCTAAAAAGACTTGTATTCCCCCCAAAAAATAATCCAATGAACTCAACCCACTTCTTGAAGTATGATAAAGATCCCAATACACAAGACAAACACCTTACCATCACCACAATTATTGGGCCTAATAAACAAGCCCAACATAATCCAAAAAAGAAGGTAAAATAAAGGTTATATGACCTAGAAGGATCGAGATGACCACCCAAAAAATTCTCAAATGAAAAACAGGGAAGGTAACAAGATATAAATAAGTGGATTAATTCAATCCACATGGGAGGACATGGTGGAATCCCCACCATTTTATTATTATAGTAGGGTACCAAACCAACACCACCGATCAAACACAAACATTTGGACTATAATAACTGCACTGAAACCACTAAAGAAACTAAACAACATAAACAAGACACTCTATAGAACACTATTCCCACTCTGAGATGAAGAGATTTAAAATTTCCACAACTAAATTCTCATTAAAATAGAATTTTACAAGAGATACACAATATCATACTTCATTTCAAAAAAAAATACGACACTTCATGATACAACCACTACAATATAGAGAGAATTTACATCAAAACTATCTGACATTACCCAAAAAAGTGCTATTTTCATTCAGATGATACACACACTTCTTCAAGGGAGTAGACCTCGATACACTCTTCTTTCAAGTGAATCCCTTGAAATAATTTCTTGAGATGTTCTACATAATCATAAGAATGGAAGGTATTTTGAGTACTAGATAAGAAGGATTATTATGACCCATCTTACTGCATTGATGACCCACCAAGTCCCATTGGCCAGTAAAAGCCGACAAAAGATTACAATGACTCTTAACTCCATCACCAATATAATCTGCTTTAAGATAATTTCTTCTCTCTTTATTGGAATTCCCTTCACCACTTCCATAGACTAAAGGAGGATTTTACACCTCGATCACCCCTACTAACAAAGCTTCAAACCTCATTTCTTTCCTCAACACATCGACAGAGGGGGTTTGAAAAAATTGTGACACCATCAATTGTAGATCAGGACAAAGCCTATTCTAAAAATTTTAGCCTTTCAAATAATTATCCTTAGCCAACTCCAGGATATAGGGAACTAGATCCAAAAAACAATAGATGAACTCTAACACTGATCGATCATGTTACTGAAGGAATAAAATATCCATTTCCTTCTCCACCTTCACAACCTCAGAGAAGTAAGGTCATATTAAAGTGGCCTTAAATAATTACAAAGAGAGTTCTTCCTGAGGCTTGGTCCAAATGACTGGCTTCTTCCACTTCCAAGTTAGAACATAGAACAAAAAGGTAGTGAACCTAACCTTTAGAGAATTAGGAAACTCAAGGAAACTATATATCCTTTCAATTTATTACTTCAAATCTTATGATACAAAAGGATCTATCTAACCATAAACAAGAGGAGGGTTCAACTTCTAAAACTCAAGGAGGAAGTCTTTAGGTTGATATAATAGAGGTTTTACTAACTATGAACCACCTCTATCTTCCCCCCAAACATCCCTCAAGCCTTTTGTGGGATAGTAATCTAAAAAAAGGAACAAAAACCCAATTAAATTGAACTCACCATCAATAACTCACCATAATTAAACACCAAAAATAAAAAGTAAACCAACTCACAAATTCCAAAAACTATTCCAAAAAGCTTACTAAACACCAATTAAAATCAATTTTGAAACTCCACACTATAAACCAATTTATTCCACTAAAATACATTAAATTACATCAATACATCCTACCATATTCCATTAAAAATCCTTCACATTTTACAAAAAGCTTCATTTTATGAAATAAATTTAATAAAAAATCTATTTTATCAGAATTCATTTTATTTAGAAACTAATTTATAAGAATTTATTTAAAATAAATATGAAAAGTCATTATTCATTTCCAAAAAACCAAAACATCACCAAAAACACTAGTCCAACTCCTGTTTCCTCCCCCAAACTCAAAAAAACCCAAAAAAAGTTCCACAAAAGAAAGATTAGATGAACATAAATTTCCAAACCAAGATATAATAAGAAAAAAATGGAAAAAAATTTAAAATAAAATCTCGAAACCCAACTTCCCAAGGTAACATAAGTTTCGGCACAGAAAGTGTTGGCCATAGAACTTCTCATGCCTATATCCCAAGTTCTGATAGTCCTACTCCAGCTAATTTTACATCCCAAATAATAAAGGTCACTCTAAAGATAGGTCCTCTAAAAAACCTAGGTTCTAATACCATTTTACCATGAACAAACCCATGTTGACCCCAAAATGATCACTAGATCTAGACCATGACATCCACAAGGTGCACTCCCGTACCCCTTGGGGTGGAAAAAAGCACTAGGGAATCAAAAAGTAACAATTAGAATAATTTCTCTAAATATAAATAAACAAAGGTAATAGAATATAAATGATAAAACCAATTTAAATAAAACATAAAAACAAAACATTCAAACATAAACTGAATACCAAACCAAACCAAACCCACTAACTAATAAATCTTCTCGTGACCCTGTATGGCCACTCTTTGATCCCAAAACCCAACATCACTCTATAGAGATCAAAAACCACATTGGAACCTGAAACCGAGGCTTAAAAAAATGAAAGTATATGAGTGTGTATTAGTACTCATTAGGTATGCCCAAATAATATATTTTTAATTCATTTTATTTAAATAAAATATTAATTTTTTGTTAGATAAAAATACAATATAGAAACACAGGTTTTATACACATTTTGTTTTGAAAAAAAATCATGGTTCACTACCCTCTTCATTTAAAATAGGATTTTAAAAAATGGAAGGATAGAGAATCACAGAGAAAAATGGGAGAGGGTAAGATGAAGAATGTAACTTAAAAAAAGGTAAAGGTAGTATAAAAAATTGTTCAAAATAATCTTCATGAAAAAATTTAAAAACCAAAAAATTACTTTTACCAAGAAGACACACTAAAAAAGGGTTCATAAAAAATAACCAGACACTGAGGGAAATTGGAATATAACAAAAAAGTTACCAAATCAGCTGAGGAACCTAAATTATACACTATAGATAAATAATTTATAGGGTAACATGGATATTCCTAAGATCTCAAAAGATATTATAGAACATACTGACCATGATCCATCCTGTCTACATGCCTAATGTAATCATCAGCCTTCACGCTTTGTCATACACTACCATTCCTAACCAAGGGGTATAATCCCAAAGTAAAGTAAGTACATACTCAGAGACACTATCTATAGAGTAATCCTAAACTAGTGCAATAAGCATTATTGAATAATTTGTTATATGTTCTAGGTTCCCATGTCATGAAATAAGTGTGGGTGAACCAAGAATTTCCAAAAAACAACTGAACATATATATATATATAATAATAAACAAAAATCCATCATAAAACCCACACAACCAAGAATCATCCCTGAATCACCCTGAGGGATTATTCCCTTTTCTTCCAATCCTATATTCACATGGTAAGTCCCATGATGAGGACCTCCTATTCCCTTTAGCAATAATTGAGGAAAGAGATGCATCCCAAGGAGAGTTTTCCCAAGATACCCATTTTCCTAAAGTTACAATTGGGATTCAGGCATTATTTAAATGAAAAAAATTTCTAAGAGAACCAAACACACTACTTATAAAACCAAAATCAATTTAGAAATCCATTTGAGAAACCTAACACTCCATTTGAAATTCAAAACATATTTTTAAATGCCAACCAGGCATTTTGATAAGCACTTGGTGTGTGAAAATCATCAAAAAACATTTCATTCAATGAAATTAAAAAGGTAATTAATTGATTTCATTCCAAAAAATTATTCTAAAAAATACATACCCCTAATTAGTATAAAAAAGGTTTTTACATCAAGCAAACCATGTTTCTTAAACTCAAAAGACAAATGAAAAGGGGAAAATACATGAAACCAAAAGTACTTGGATAATGGAAACATGAATGGACTTCAAGAGGGTCCAAATAGACAAGGAATACCAAGAGGAACCTTATCAAGTCAAAAGTACTAATTTAGGAACCAAGAAACATGAACCCTAGAGTAAAATAACCAAGGTAAAATAAGAACCAAGAAAAAAAATAAAAGAATAAGTGGAAGAAGAGAGGAGGGAATTACCATGAAAAATAAAACTAAAAATTGAAGGAATCACTTGATTTCTCCCTTTGAATTAGGTTAGAGGTGTTGAGTGGAAGGGAAGATCCTCCCTTGAGTTTCACGTGCCAAGAAGAGAAGAAGGATGGGGTTTTGAGGTAAAAATTCAAAGAGGGAAAAAGGGTAAATTGAGATTTTTAATGTAACAGGGAACTACACATGGTTTGGTTTCATGGTTTAGGAAACCATGTGCCAACTGTACAACCCTTATTGGACTCACACGACAATCGTATGTTTTGGATTCATGGTTTGGGAAGATGTGTGCCAACCATGTGGGTTGGTAATATAAAAAATTTCAGATTCATGAGCATGCTTCTCACATGGTTTTAGCTAACCATGATCATGCCATGAATCCCCATCCAGGGACACTTGAAGACTCTCATGGTTACTCCTTGGAGCCCATAGTTTTATCATACCATTCAATACCTATTAAACCCTAACTATACAAGAGGAAAATTAACTGAAATTAGGCTCATTATAAGGAGGCCACATAGTTTACCTTTAACCATGAACACAAACCGCACAATAGAGGAAAAAGATCCCAAAAACTTAAAAATTCAATCTGAAACATATGATTCTCAAGATAAAGTCTAAATAGAAAAAGATAACCCAAAATAGAAGAGAAAGAAAAAAAACCATGGTGTGACAATCTTTCTTATTAATTTTCTCCCTCCTAAGAAAGATGTCCTATCTTGAAATGTTTATATTCTTTAGAAAAGGGTTGTATAGATATTATCCCCATTTTCCCTTGGGATACCATATAAAGATACAATTCATGCCTCAATGTGATACTTTGTTTCCTGAAATATCCTTAATAAATTCCCCACAACTTAATGTAAGAACATGTACCAAAATGGGTTTCTTTCCACTCTATAACTCAAAGGGAATATAACTTTCCACTTTAGTTGGTACTCAATTTAGCAAGTATGATACTGCCTATAATGCATATTCCCAAAAGGATAATATAAGGTTTTCATGAATCTTCATAGAACTTACCATGTTCATAAAGGTAGGATTCTTTCTTTCACTAACACTATTCCACTGTAGTGTATAAGGTGGGGTGAGTTGAGATAAAACCTGACAATCCCAAATAAAATTGATAAACTATTGGTTAAGAAATGAACCACCTCAATCTGATCAAAGTTTCTTTGTCTTTTTAAATTTATAATTTTAAATCTCATTCTTAGACTACTTGAACTTATCCAAGGATTTATACATACACATAATCAAGCATACATAAACATACCTACCCATGCTATCAGTAAAAGTCATAAAGTTTGAGAATACACCACTAGATTCTGCTTGAATGGGTATACAAATAAGTGTGTACCAATTATATAATCTTTCCGGACCTTTAACCTTGATAAACAAATAGAGATTTGGTAATATTAACTTTTAAAAATAATAATATATTTCACGTGGTTGAATATTAAGAGTCTAAATAACCATCTTTATAGATATTTTTTAAACACTTCTTTTTTAAATGACCATAACGGAGATGACAAAACTAGTTGTTATATGATTCAAGAGTATTTGTTTCATTATCGATTTCTAATATTTGGGTTTCATAATTCAACACATAGAGAGATTTATTTAGCTTTTTCATATCATAACATATGATATCTATATAAAATTAGAGACTCTTATTTCCAAATATGAAAATAAATCCATCAATATATAAAAAATAAATGAAAATGATGTTTTTTTAACATTAGGAACCTAAAAAATTCTTTAAAAGTAAGATAAATCCTATTATAAACATGATATGGTAGTCTCTAATGGATGGAGTGGCCAAGAACACTCTATTGGTGGCATGTAGATCGACCTGACCTCTAAAAAATTTTCAAAATCAACTTGGTTTATATATTTGGATACAAATGTGAGAACCAAAATTAGTATCAAATAGACAAACTATAGACATGGAAAGATTACAATTGATAATGAGATCACCTGGAGCTTCCCCTTGCTTCATTGGAAGGGTATAACTTCTCTTCCAATGGCCCTACTTTCCACATGTTCTATTCCTCACCTATATATCTTGATCCTCTTGGAATGATGATGCTATAGATCCTTATACATGGAATGAGTTTTCATCACCCCTTCCATGTTCTTAATATTTTTATTCACTATATGAACTATAGTTTTTTCATACACCATAGATTTACCAACTTTATGAATAAGAGTAATCAGTTTTGAAAGTGTCTCCTTACTATTTATTATATTAAAATTCATAATAAAACTGAGAAATTTTTGAGTTAGTGAGGAAAAAAATGAGATATGTACATAGATCATCTAGGATCTTATATCCCAAGATGTCGAAGAACTCAATTTAATCAATAATATTGAAAACATGTGGCCCATCTAGAACTGAATCTTTAAGCTTGCATGTGAATAATGTATTAGAGATTTCATAACTCTCTAGTCTTTCCTTATCTTGATAGAGATCCCGAAGGTGTGAAATTATTCTATACACATCCATATCATCATATAGATTTAGAATATTCTTTTATATGGAGTATATCATGAAACATTGGACATACATTGTGTTGCCCACTTATTTTATATAGTTATATTCTTCTTCCTTACAAGCCTATTTGAAAAAATATCTATAAGTGCTGTTTTCAAAAAAATTAATTTCTATTAATAGAGTAGTATAATGAGTAAGAACCTTTACCATTCCTAGAAATTCCCTCTAGTTATAAGGTTATTTTTATCTTTTATGGATCATAGTGATATTGTCAAAGTCATTTGATTTTCCATTTCTATAAATTAAGAGCATATGATTAATTTTTCTTTTATTACAAAAATGGATTAATAAATTTAAAATTAAATTCCATTAATTCCCCTCTATTTTATTGAAATATAATATCCCTCATCATAAGTTTTAAAATATCTTATTTTTTAGAAATATTAGTGTCAAGGATCCATATTTCCCTTACTATTACACAAAATTGGGCCTGAAATGTTATTTGATGTATTTTAGGAAGGAGTAACTTTCCAACTATATTAAAAAACAATTAATTGATCCATCTAGTGGTATCCACAATCCTAAAATCCTAATTAAATATCTACTCAACCATTTCCTCTCATTTACGCAAAGTCCTTCTCGGTTAGTCAACCCTTAATATAAACCAAGTCAAGTCAACCCAGAACATCAAGCAAAGAGTTCCATGATAATTTTAAGCACTCCAACTTGGGCCGACCAGATACTTTAAACTATGAGGTTGATTCTAACTTAAGTATTGGAATAATATAATGACTTAATATTTTTCTTGAGGGGTTTTATCCATTTTCATAAATGCCTATTTATATTTTATTATATGTCTTGTTAATATTAATTGAATTTTAATTAAGTGATTTACAATGTTTGATAAAACATATGAATAATCTGTTTTTATTTTATGATATATTTCATGGTTGCTAATTAATTTGTTAGGTGATCATGTAATATCCTTAAAAATAAATAATTAACCATGAAGCTGATTGTTGGCACACATAATTGTGAATCATACACTTTTCCTTTGAAAATTTTAGATGTTTGAAGACTATATAGAAATAATAATATTACTGTAATGGAATCCTTGAAAAATTGGCTTGGGTTTGGATATATGGGCATACACTTTGGACCTTATTCATTTATGGAAATATTCCCACCCTTAGACAAAAAATTTGGCCAATCCACTAGCCATCCAAACCAGGGCTTGACCACATGCCCATGTGGGACCAAAATCGACCATGTTTAGTGGGATCCAATTTTGGCCAGTGAGAGGAAGATAGAGGGAATAATGTCAAAAAGTAAAGGGTGGGATCATGGATAGGGCCTATAGTGAACGAGCCTGAAGTCACACATAATGTGGGTTGAGAGCCTATATGGCCAAATCTTGGGTGGTAGTGTGTGTGGATGGTTTGGGTGTGAAACCCCATTGTCGACCCGATGAAAAAACATCCACTGAATGGATTATAAAATATATGGAGTCACAATGAATGTTTTATTGCAATACATGATTTTAAGTAGATATTGTTCAATCGTCTTAAAAAATCACCATATATAAGCACAATCGTCTGATCATGCCTCTAGGAAATGTAATCAGTCCGTTCAATTCTGTGCATCACGAGTTCGAATTAAATAGATCCCACAATATGTAAATTCAAATTTATCCCACATGGTGTGAGACCTTCATCTTCAACATACCACTTGTCTATTGCTATGTTGTTCCACTGGTTCAATATAGAAAGACAACTCAACGTCGCTTACATGACCACTCATTGATCACCATGGATAGTTGTCCCTACTAAAGGAGCCTGAGACAACCAACACAGATTCACTTATGATTGAAATCCATCATCCATCTTGACACGTAACATCACGTAAATCCCATTGTAAGAAATGATGTCATGTTGCAATAACTTCCACCCATACTGAAACGATCGCGTGACTATCTTTTGATCATGTGATGAAGTGAATACAATCGTTGAGATCATCACAAGAAGTTTACAACTGTGAGACCTTTTACCCTTATTCATATTTTTTAGTTGAATTAATTTTGAATTTTCAGAATATGATAGATGTTTCCATAGAAGAAAACTGAAAGACTAAAGATCAGATGAAGTCATATCGTGGCTATGTGATGATCCCAATATGTATCTTCCACCTCAACCAACAAACATAGAATCCTCCCTATGAAAAGATTCACTATAATTATCCTCCTTCAACCTACAATTACCGCTAATCCCATTTCAAAAATACACACGTGAGGGGAAGAAGGAGAGTAGTGAAGAAATTGAGGGGCATACCACCGTTTTTAGATATTTTCTCCAAGTAATTATTGGGATCCTATCCCAAGAACCAATCACAATAATGATACCTCAAGATATAATCACATGATCATCTTAAGATCATGTGATCACTTGGTAGAATAACACCATTCACATACCCTGTATAATAGCATCTCCACTTGGCCAAGAACCCCATTCACCCATTCAAAAGATGTCCTGTAGTACCTTATTATGGATTATGTGATCACATTAGTGGTATAACCTCATGAAATGTGATAATATATGATATTGGATGTGAGGGACACCTATACTGGTGTCTGTATACACGAATTTGTAGACATGAATATGGTGATATCGCAAACCCTTAGACTCGTGATGCTTGAATGCCACCTTAGAAGCTATGGCTTCAACATGCTATGCATCACAAGTCCCTAATCATGTGGAGTAAGTATTTATTATGTAAACCACATGCCTAAAGGTTGGTTGGCAGTCCTCATATGAGATCCCTTGTCTCTTTATGTCGCATTAGTAGGAATCCCCAACGCATGCCTGTGAATTCCCTCGTGTGATCCCTCATAGATCATGCGATATATAGGTGAAGTTTGAAAAAATGAATATTTTTCATACATATATAAGTATAAACACCCTCAATATCATGATTTCCCCTACTTTGTTTCATAGTGAAGGAATTAGGATGTACACCACATATTCTATGCACTCCTCCTCAATAAAAAATGTCTGCTATCACCCATGAACACTATTATTTTGATATGAATGACCTACAAATAAATAAAAAGCCAATTTAAAGACCTCATTGAGGTCATGAATATCACACGAGTTTAGGTAGCATTTAGTGTCATTGTGAAGACACCCATCGACATGAAGGTCCCCTCGCAAGACCCTTCTGAGTTTATGCAGATCACATAAAAAAATGGTTCATATGCAAGTTCTTTTTGATGTGCATTTGAGTCCATAGACAATACCCCCCTTTTCCATGAAAAACCAATGGTTTACAGCATCTACATGCACACTCAGTCATGTATCATTTCCCATGTAACTTTAGGTACAATATATTTGGACAGGTTTCCTTAACCCTCGGGTGTACCCCATTTGAGATGCGAGTGATCCAAAATATGTCCGCAAGACCCCGCTGCATGATTAGATTAAGTCCATGTAATCACATGATTCTCCAATAATCTCATGATGTGCTTAGGTGACGTTGGACAATTCATGCTGGTCTTGCAACAATCCTTGAACAATTGAGGTTGATATCACGATAGCGGATCAACAAGTCCCCATTGTCTTGTGGTAGTTCGAAGACAATCCAAGTTGATTAGGCAAGAACCCTTTTACATGTTTTCATTATCACAAGACAAGATATGGAAAAATCATTTTTATTATATGATTTTCCATTAAAATGTCGGAATTTTCACGAGAAAATTTTTGGAATATTCGTATTGATTATGCAAAGCACTTTGTAATTGTCTGCCTTGATTATGTGAAGATACCCTAGAAAAAACATTTTTGTCTTGTGAAATGTCTTTAAAATTCAGGTTAATCCCAAGATAGCTAATAAAAATTTCACCATTATCATGTGATAGTACAAAGACAAGACAAGTTGATTTGGCAACAACCCTTTGACATGTCTGCATTATCGAAAGATAGGCTCTCGACAATTCATGGTTATTATGCGATTTCCCATTGACATGTATGAATTGTCATGTGATAGTCTAAGGATAGGTCATATTGATTATGTGAATCACCTTGGAAATTTACACCTTGATTATGTGAAGATACCTTAGAAAATTCACTTTGGTCATGTGAAGGAGTCTTTGACATGCCGATATGATCATGCGATTACCCATAGACATGTCAGAATTGTCATGAGATAGTCTAAAGACAAGTTAGGTTGATCATGTGGCAGAGTATGGTCATGTCTTCTTTGATCATGTACAAAACCCCAGAAATGTATTCTTTGATTATGAAAATATTCTTAGACTTTTCCTCTCTGATTATGTGAATACATCCAAAATAAGTCAATTGATCAGGCAGACACCCTTGGACATGTATTCCATATCAGATTGACACCTCAAACTTGTCAAAAAGACAATAAAGGCATGCCCAACCATCATCCAAGACATGTAAGGTAGATCCCCTAGGACATGTAAACATTTTTCAGTAGACCCACTTGGAATCATACCATATGAAACCGGACTAGGAAACTTTAGATGCACACCCCTTTAAAAGGGAGGTGTCCCTAATGTGATAAGGTTACGAACTGATGCAACCCTATTTATGTTATGATGTTAGGTGTGCCTTCCATGTCATGGAAAGAATATAAAATAGAACCTTAGTGGTCATAATCATCTTTATTTAATATTTTAGAATATAAAGAATGAGTATGTAATAGGGAAGACTCAGTGTGTAAGCCCTAATCAAAAGGGAAGCATCATTGTGTAAAACCTAATCAATAGGGAATCTATATTGGTATAAGCCCCTAAAATTTATAAAATCTCATGGATAACAATAATGTCTTTGAGCATGATCACCGACCTTCTCCCATTACTGAGTTAAGGGATTACTTAATAATGACAACTCTAATTCTTCCAATAAATAGGATACATAGGACAAATTTATAAGGTCCTTGCTCAAATGGGCCTCCACTTCGATGTAAGTCCCCTTATGTCTCTGACATTTTGACCATCAGGATCAAATCATTCCCATGAGATGATCACTATTCCTCATCCATCAGTGGAAGAGAAGCGGGATCATACATGGGCATCATTTTAAGTATTAGTCCCGATTATGCCCACGAGTACCTCAAACCCATAAACAGGTTTGGGATGAAAAAAACTATGATGTATTTGATTCCTATTATAAATCAGGATATGTAGGATTCCTTTCTAAGTCTCGATCTCCATACTATATCCTCCGTGAGGAGGGAAATCATACCTCTCAAAGGGATACATGATCATATTTAAATACGAGATTGAAAAAAAGCCTATTATTTCCAAACAAAACATTCTCCCAGGTATTTTTTCTTTTCCATGGGAAATGGTTTGTTGAAACTCCAAATAATAAGGAAGTCAAATGAGGTAGGATTGACCGGTCATGATAACCATTTATCCTACCATCGACGTCTCGGGAAGATAGTAGAGAAAATATCTGTCTTCAAGGATTGGTTTTAGAAATAGGTAAGTGTTGGATTGATAGATTTTAAGGATCCTAAAAATCATGAAATATTCTCAAGAGTCATCCATGCTCCCTTAGATGATCTACTATACTAACATGTTATTAACCATTGTCCCTACTGAAAGAAGTTAAACTAAATGGCCATCATCCATACAAAAAGATGTTAAACTTTATGGTCATCGTCCTTACTGCATGATGTTAAACTACATGAAAATTATTCTTACCAAAAGATGTTAAACTGCATATCCATCATCCTTACTGCATGTCATTAAACCGCAGGGACATCATCCTTACAACAAGATTCTAAACTACATCACCATCATCCTTACCACACGATGTTAAAATGCATGGACTCCATCCTTACCACAAGAAGTTAAGATACGTGGATATAATCCTTACCAAAAGTTGTTAAACAACATTTCCATCATCCTTATCACAAGATGTTAAAATGCATGGCCATCATCCTTACCACAAGACATTAAACTGCATGGCCACTATCCTTAATATAATACGTTAAAATTTATGGGCATTGTACTTACCAAAAGGTGTTAACTTGTATGGATATCATGATTACCACAAGATGTTAAACTACATTTCCATCATCTTTACTGCAAGACATTAAAATTCAGGACCATTTTCATTACCGAAATAAGTTAAACTATATAGCCATCATCCTTACCGCAAGATGCTAAACTGTATGGCCATTACCCCTACCAAAAGATGTTAAACTTAATGGCAATAATCCTTACCATAAGATGTTGAATTACATGGTCATCATCCTTACTATAAGAAATTAAAATGCATGGCCATCATCCTTACAACATGATGTTACAATGCACGACCATCATCCTTACCACAAAATGTTAAGATGTCTAGCCATTGTCCTTACCGTAAGACATAAAACTGTATGGCCATCGTCCTTATCACAAGACATTAAACTGCAAGTCCATCATCCTTACCCAAAGATGTTAAAATACATGGCCATTATCCCTACCCCATGATGTTAAATTTCATGGCCATAATCCTTACCAGAATACATTAAATTGCATGGCCATCTTCCTTACCACATGAAATTAAACTATATAACCATCATCCTTACTTCAAGATATTAAACTACATGACTATCATCCTTACTGTAAGAATTTAAACTTCATGGATAACAACCTTACCACAAGACTTAAAAATCCCCAATTATTGTTATTTCCACATTACATTAAACTACATGGGTTTTTGAGGACTATGTACAACTTGATTCTCATCCCAATGAGATATATTGGGACACCTGGATCTTGTATGTTGGACCAAACACCTATATTCACATCTTTAATGTATGACAATAAATTACATAGAACACGTCCCTACTATAGGATGAAAATAAATGAAACATTTCAATCTCTGAGAGAAATTATCAGTATCAGGTGAAAATTTTAGTTTCGAGAATCACCATTGATACATTGGAACCTCAATCCCAACTATATTAAAAAATCACCAATACCACTTTGTCTCTTGCTGAGGGAATTTTCTGATAGTTCACCTCCCAAAATATTCATATTCAAGCATTAAATAAACCTTATCAAATGTGGAAGTATGCATACTAGGGAAAGAATGCTCATACCCCTTCTAGTTCAAGAAAAATCTTCTATCATTCTTGGGAATAAAACACAGGGCAAGTATGAATCCATGACCCCTTACATAAAGTCTATCGACATATTATAATTGCTTAAAGAGGACATGAGTGGGCGTATATCTCCATTTCAATTATTAACCACATATCCTAAGAGTTGAGATTGTACTAGAATATATTCTTATAAAAAACCTGTTGAAGTAACAGTGCTTTGTGACATAAACAGAGGAGATCCGTTGGTATATTCTGGTGAAGATGTAGGGATAGAAATAAATTACTATACCAATGGACAAAGTGGAAAAACATTCTGATCAGTATGAACAAGCGGATACTCTAGAGAAAGTTCATATCCTTGCTCCCATCTTAGAGGATAATCAACATATTTTGATAAAGGATACGACATAAGGACTAGGCTCATATCCCCTTTCCAATAGGGGATCACCAAGTGAGAGCATCACATGCCTCAGGATATTCCATATCCATATTGAAAAAAGACCTAAGGCATTATATATAGGACCAAGATCAGGCTCATATCCTCATTCTGGCTAGGGTTTACCAAGTGAGAGTGGCACATGCCTTAGGACAAGCTCATATCACTATCAAAAAAGACCGAAGACATTCTCCAAAGGCCCGAGATTGGGATCATATATCTATTATAGATAAGGCTCACCAAGTGAGAGTGAACCATTCCTTGGTACATGCTCATATTCATATCAAAAAATCCACTCATATTATCCTAGTATCTTATAAGAGGAGGCCCATATCCTTTCTCCCATTCTGAGGACCTTCAATATATTCTGATGGGGAATGCATATTCAGACCAGGATCATATTCTCATTCCAACTAGAGATCACTAAGTGAGGGTGGAACATGACTTGGGATGGTCTCATAATCCTATAAATAAAGACTAGTGGAAAATTACAATGGGACATGATTTAGTTCAATTCCCCATTTTGGCTGAGGCCCATAGAGTGAGAGAGGAACATGACTTAGGAAAAGATCATAACCCTATTGGATAATCTCATTGGAATTATATAGCATATTTTAAGCAATGAGATAATATTCCCACAGCTCTAGAATATTATCAATAGATTTCAATAGTTTTCATAGAACAAGATTATTTCCCTGCTCAACCCCAAAAAGAAGGATGACATGTTCCGTGCATGATGTAGCATGAGGCTAATACCCCTGACCTGCTAAATTCAATGTATCATTGAGGTTGTTTAAGACACATTATGAATACCCCAAGGGTCTATTTAATCTTTAACCGAAGAATAAAAAGGTCATTACGACAATAGTCTTCCTTATGGTAGTTTAGAGATTTATCGCGGGGACTCTACTCCTGATATCCTCCATGGTCAACCTTCCCATGGTGACATCTCATATGGATAAATAAATAATCCCCTTTCCTAGACACCTTTATATAGATAGGTTCCCAAAAATATCATACAACTTAATATATAAAGGCAATTGAAAATACTTGGAACCTTTATATAGAAATATTATCACAATACTGGATTTAACCATATGCAGTTCCCAATCAACCATCAACAACATTTCATCACAATCATAAGGAAACCCAGAGAGGAAAACTCTATGGTATGTCCAGGTAAAGTTATATAGCTCTAATGAAAAAGTGTCTTACATGGAGTTATGGAGGGTGTTATTCCGAAGCAACCTCCCAAACATGTCCATACCCATTGCCACTTCCAATTTTGTGATCCCAAATGAGTCAAAAAGGGTGTTCCAGAAAAAGTCCAAACCACATGATGTTAAAGTGTACAGAGTATGTCCACACCACATGACATTAAACTATATAAATTCATCCTCGCCAAATGAAGTTAAAATGTATAGAGTATCTCCTAACCAAATGATGTCAAAGTATATGTAGATCATATTATACACACAATGTTAAAATTTATGGTGTTCTTCCCAACCAAGTGACGTTAAATTGTATAGAGAATCCCTTAATGCATGATATTAAACTATACATAGTACATCCTAAAAAAATGAATTTAAAATTTAATAAAATTTCCTGGAAGTAAGACATTAAACTACACGACATCTCAAGACTAGGAAGCACAAATTTAAAAAACACAATGTCTCATGTCCTGACTGCATGATGTTAAACTATAAAATTACTTACTGCATGATGTTAAACTATACAAAATATTTCTTCATATCTTGATGTTAAACTGCATTGAAAGAACCATCTTAATAATGTGTCACCAAACACGAGCTAGATCTGTGAAAAGTAAGGATGAAATACCTCTATCACTGTGTGAGATTTATCTCTACACAAGGAATCTCTTCATTCAAGAACTACATATGTCTTGATTTCTTCCATCACATGATAGATAGTGATGCCCCAACCTCTATTTCTAGGTCTATCCATAGTATTAACTTTCTTTTATATCAATTTATCCTCTTCCTTACCACATAACGTTAAACTGCATGGTAGATGTGCTTACCTCATGAGTTAAAACTACACAGAGCCCTTGTATTACTTCCATTTCACATTGAGTGACCTATATCCTCACCGAAAGATATTAAAATACATGGATGGAATCCTTTTCACATGACATTAATATGCATTGGTTTTTTAGAACTACGTATGACTTGATTCACATTTGGATAAGATATATAGGGATGCCTTGATCCTATATCTTTGTCCAGTCACCACCTTATAAAAAACAAACCCCATCGATGCTTTAGTTTCCTATTCATGTCGAGAGGAACCCTGGCCATTCCTTGTTTCTCACAATGATCATAGCTCACGTGATTTGTGGAATTTCAGTATGAGATTATCTGTCCATTCCTTTTTTTCCTTATACAATTGATGTATCTTAACATGAAGTTTCACATTCCTTTGGAACTTTCTTGAGAGGACCACTATCTTTGGTGTTGTTCTCCCACGAAACATCCATTCAAGAATTTTGTATTGCTTGATTCCTATTTTTTCAGGATATGTTGTGATGCCCATATTTCCATCTTTGGGTCCAACCATAATACCCCTTTTCACATTGGTGGGATTATGTCCTTACCACATATGGTTAAACTGCATTGTTCCTCAAGAACTATGAGTTTCTTGATTTATATCATCATAGGATACATAGTGATACCTAGATATCCAATATCAAGACCAAATAAAACAATCAAAAGATACAATTACCACCTCTGTGTATGGGTAATACTAGTGTAGAGAGTTTTCCAATAAAGGACTACATGCAGCTTGATTACTGTCATCAGAGAATACGTAGTGATGTCCGAATCTCTAATAATGTTCCCAGCTACAATAACTGATAAAATAAATAAACCCTAACTACATAGGGGGATGAGCCATACAAGACCATTTTTAACACATATGAGTCATATCTATGTGTATCCTATTTATTCATGTAATATATATTTCACAATTTTTCATATTGGTTTCATTGTACTTATCTCATGACATTATACTACAATGAAAAAATACAAGTTTCATGACATTAAAACTACACAAAAATAAATCCTCACCACATGATGTTAAACTAACAAGCAAACATTTTGGTTACATGACATTAAAATTGGACAAAAAATACATCCTTATTGTACGATGTTAAACTAAAAGTCAAATGTCCTTACCGTATGATGTTAAATTTCATGGAAGCAATTATGTCCCCACTACATGATGTTAAACTATGCAGACCATCACCCATCATCATCCCTTATTAAAGGATCACAAGAGCCTTACCCTGGTCATCTAAAGTACGGGGGTGAATCTGCCATATTCTAAAGAACCTCAATCCATATACTACACTTCATGTCTTCATCACCTCATCTTTCTGAAAACCGTTCTTGGTACTTATAAAGGAAAAGAGATCCCTCGTTTCAAACATGCTATTGATGCATAAGGGCTCAGACCCACTAATTAGATACATCTTGTCTTAGTATAAATAGATTTATAATTCTTGTGATACTAACATCACCATGGAAGAACTAAATACTTGAGGGTGTTATCTGTGACCCCCAATATGAATATCCCTTATCACTACTCCTGACATAAGAACCCCAAGCCATAATTTACAATATTTTCATATTTTTCTCAGAAGGATGTTGGAGTGCTATTTCCCCTAGGTATCCAAATAAAGATCTTATTTAACATCCCCATTATTAGTTCCATATATTCTATGACCCTAAAATACCTACACTTTGGTCAAATCTATAAGATAATAAAATGTAGCCTACAGTGGCCCAAATCCCAAGACCTTAAACTACTAGTGAAAGAGACACAAAACCAATCTGGTTAAAAACCTGCAAAGGGAGTCCTGAGAAAAAGTTAAGTCCTTTCTCAATAAAATATTCATCTATAGAGTTTATGAAAAAATTTGGGTGAAAATTAATAAGTCATAATGCTCATAGGGTCAGCTTTATTGCCCTAATAAAATCCAAGCTATGATCACTGGACCCCTATTCCAGGAAAAAGTTATAGTAATGGTTTGTCAAATGTTCTTTTCATGATAACATGTTCACTAGGTAGTAAAATAAATTTTAGGGTACTCAAAACCTTCTTGAATATTACATTTTCTATAAATTGATATTCATGATTTGAGTACCTTGGGTCGTCGCAAACATTTCATGGCCCTTGGAAAGGAAAAAAATCACTTATTCAGGACATGCTTTTTATTTAGAAGGTATTAGAGCTACCGACTAGAGACATCATAGAACAATATAAAGGTAATATAATCCTCATGATCCAAACATCACTATGATAGAACCTACCACATGAGGGTGTTCTGGTTCATTCCTGAAACGATTTTCCCAAACCTTCATCACGACCTGAGCACTTTGGTTCATGATTTACAATTCCCTTAACCAAACTATTCAAGAAGATTGTACATACTTGAAATTACATCACTATGTTTTTCACCCTTTATAAAAGAAGTAATGTGACAATATATTACCTAAGATTTTATGGAGCACACCTTGTGATTCGAAACCATAGGGAATAGGGACCAAGCTTCACATAAGGAGCAAAATTTACCTAAGGTTCCAGAGACCTTCCTGGATAGATTTTCTTCAATACCCAACCTCATTAGTCAGAAACTTGAGTGTTTTAAAATCTTCCATGTCCCTCAAAAAAGAGTGTAGATCAAATCTACTTGTCCATACATGTAATACCTATGGACTCATGCATAATGGATTTAACCTATTAATTAGAGGCATCACCTCCCTGAAAGAAAGGAACTCCAATCCCCGTGAGACCCGATGACACCATAGTAGAACTCACAACCTTAGGGTATCTTGGGTCATCCTTGGTATGTATTACCCATTATATTACCCATCAATTCAATCTACCAGGAATATGATTTACATTACCCATATTCTAACTATCTAGATGGTCCTAGCTCCTCGAGTATTTTCCCTCAACCAATATTACCCCCATAAATATTCCATATATATTAGAAAAGAGTGGTGTAAACTATTTTTGTAAATTTTACTAATTAATAAGTTCTTTGACCTACCAATCAGAGGTATATCCTCCTTAAAAAAAGGAACTACAATCGTCATTAGCTTTGGAAACAACATGGAGAAACTCAGCACCCCAGAGTGTTTAAAATCATCCCTGGTCTATCAGCCCCATATTACATATTCATCAATCAAGTATAGGAAGAAAGACTTTAAACTGCATAGAATATTATGGACTATGATAGAATACCTTAAAATATAACTCATAAAAGGTCCAAGCTAGAAGACCTTAAACTACAACACATCAAAGGTCCAATATAGAAGACCCCAAACTAAATAAAAATGATGTTTTATCTGAAAAGATCTCAAAATATCCAAATGAACAAGGCATAATGCTCTCTAATTTGAAAAACTGGTAAGGGAATCCTGGGAAAAGTTTTGTCTCTAATCGCTGTACATGCAATTTTTGTGATCTAAGAAATATTGAGCATCTAAAAAATGAAAGAGGCATAAAAAATTTTCTGGTCGAAAACATGTAAGAAGGTGGACTAAGAAAAAGCTACGTCTATGGACACTAAGTCTTCCTCCATAAAAAGTTTAGTCAAAAGTTAGGGAAAAATAAATAAAGAGATACAAAGCTTGTGGGACCCACTATATGGCATAAAAAATATATTTATGCTCCCTAAGTCCCCTAATTTTGGAAGAAGTTAGAGAATTTCACCTTCAAGAAGGATACCATGCCCAAATTATCCTTTTAAATTTGATGACCTCAAGACAACTGAAGCAGGTGTATTGTGGATGATCCATGAAACATTTCCACCGAAATAAAGATATTTACCTAGGATTTCATCACAAAATAGTGACATTCCCATTCCTACATATGATATAGGTCTACATGGGGAAATTAATCATAGAGTTATTTACTTATGAACCTATGTTCCCTATGTATGAGTTTGATCTACACAGTGGTATATTTCAAAAATATATACGACTTTATTCCCATTCCCATGGGATATGTAGAGACATCAAAGTACCTTACTTTAGATCCATCCACAAGTTACTTTTCACCCAATTCCTATCCCATCCTATAATTCATACAAATTATAATTTTTGGGTATTAATTCCCCAATCCAAAACAAGTTCATGTCTCAGATTTATCTAAGAACTCATGATAAAAAATATCCTATGGAAAACATCTTAAATTATTGAATGACATAATCGGGAAAGATCATATCAAGAATCTCAACATCAAATCTTGTTAGATATTCATACACATGAAAAAGTGATTAATTTTTACCTTAGAACTAGATTCTTTTTGTTCAGAATGAATCTAATTCTCGGAGGGGGGGGGGGGATTTTTAGCACCCATAATTTGAAATTTTACAGTTTTACATTTTAAATTTGGGATGATTGATAACTATGTGGAAATATAAATATATATTTATGGAATCCTTGAATAATGGTGTTGGGATTGGATATAAGGGTATACAATATGAACCTTATTCATATATGGAAATATTATCCCACTTGGCCAAAATATTTGGCCAGCCCACTGGCTAGCTAGACCAGGGATTAAACATAGGCCCATGTGGGACCAGAGTCAACTACACTTAGTGGGTGCCAGCCTAGTCCATCCAGAGGATAGAAGAGGGAATAGTTACAACAAGCATAGTTCAGGACCATATATAAGGCCTGTGGTGTGTGAGTCTAAAGGTGCATATCGTGTGGGTCGAGAGCCCACAAGGCTGAAGCCCAGGTGGTGGTGTGTGTGGTTGGTATAGGTTCCAATACCCATTACTGTCTCAATGGAATAGCAGCCATAGTATGGATTATAAATAGGAGGAAGTAACAATGATTTTTTCAATGTGTGAAATGATTCTAAGCAGATAATATTCAGTCATCTTAAAAAATCACCACGTATAAGTACAACCGTCCAATCTTTCCTCCCAATGATCTGAGCTATCCGTTCAACCCCGCGCGTCGTGATTTTGAGTTAAATAGATCCTAGACTACATAAATTCAAAATTATTATATGAAATGGAAGACCTTTTTCTTCAACCTCCTGCTCTTCTTTCATGTCACTAGTTTGACATTGTGAGGAAAATTGATTTCCATTGCATGACCACTCGGTAATCACCATGTCTAGTTGTTTCCACCAAACGATCATGAGAAAAACAACATGGATAACATTATAATTGACATCTATCATCAATCTTGTATGTGATCCATCATGTAAATACCAATGTTAGAAACAATGACATGTCACAAGAACTTCCACCCATGTGCGAAGTGATTATGTGACCATCTTTTGATCACACGATCAATCAAAGATAATTAATGGATCCTCTGTAAGAAGTTTATGATCATGATACCCTTCCACCTTCTGCATTATTTTTATATAATTTTTTTATAATTACCAGAATATGATATTTGATGTCGTAGAAGTAAACTAAAAGAATTAAGATCATGAAAAGACATATTGTGACAACATGATGATCCTACTATGTCTTTTCCACCTCAGCCAACACACACGATATCATCCTCATGCAAAGCGGGGCCATCCTCATCCTCCTTCAATAGATAAATTCCCACGATACCATTAAAAATACACATATTCAAGGGGAAAGAGTGTGGTTGATAAATATATGGGTTGAACACCACCTATGAAGATCTTCTCTAGGTAATTATGGGGCTCCCATCAAGAGAAACCACTTTGGGAATGATACCACAAGTACTCATCATGTGATTATCTTATGATCATGTGGTCATATGGTAGAATAACACCATACACATACCCTATAAAATAGCATCTCCACTCAGCCAAGAACCACCCATACCCATTCATAAGGTTTATTGTAGGAACTTTCTATGGATCACACAATATCACGAGTGATAGATCCTCATGATATGCAATGATATATTCTATTGGACATCCAAAACACCCATACCAGTGTCTATATACATGAATCAGTGGATAGGTGTAATGTGATGTTGTGAACCCTTGGTATCACAATGCTCAAACATCGACTTGGAATCTAGGGATTCAACATGATACACCTTAAAATTCCCTGGTCGTATGGAGGAAGTATGAAGGATGTAAACCCCATGCCTAAATATGGGTCAATAGTCCTCAAATGAGGGCCCTTGTTTGTGTATGCAACATCGATAGGCAACCCCAGCGTATGAATGAAAAGTCCCTTATGCGATCCCTCAGAGATCATGTGATGTATATGTGAAGTTTAGAAAAATAAATGTTTTTCATATGGACCTAAGGAGAAACACCCTATATCTCATGATGTCCCCTACTTGGTCTTGCAGTGCAGGAATTAGAACATGAACCCCATATTCTATGCACTCCTCCTCACCATGCAAGGTATACCATCTTCCATGCACACTTCCGTTTAAAAATGTAGACCCTACACAAAATCATGGTACCCATTTCAAGTCCCCATGAAGGCCATGTGGATTTCATGAGTGTAGGAAGAATATAGTGTCATTGTAAAGGCTCCCACCGACATGAAGGACCCCTAAAAAGACCCTTCCGAGGACATACATATTGATTTAACAATGGTTCATATGTGAGTGCCTTTGGATGTGCGTACGGGCCATGGACCTGACCCCCCTTTCTCCATGCAAACCCAATAGTGCACTCCCATGACCTGAAAAATTATTCACGTATCGTTTCCCATACAAATTTAGTAATAGTATCTTTGGACAGGTTGCCTCAACCCTCGGATGTACCCCATTTGACATGCAAGTGATCCTAAATATGTTATCAAGACCTTTCCATGAGAATAGTTTAAGGTATCATGATTATAGGGTTCTCTAATATTCCCATTATGTCCTTAGGTGACCTTGAACAAGTCATGTTGGTCACATGATAAGCCTTGAACAATCTAGGTGGATGTCACGATAGTTGAACAACATGTCACCATTGTAATGTGGTAGTCTGAAGAAAATACAAGTTGATTAGGTGATAACCCTTTGACATGTATGCATTATCAAAATATAGGATCTGGAAAAGTCAGGTTGATTATGTGATTTTCCATTAACATGTTGACATTTTCATGTGAAAGTCCGAGGAAAGGTCATATTGATTATGTGAAGCCCCTTGGAATTTTCTGCCTTGATTTTGTTAAGATACCCTAGAAAATTCACATTGGTCACATGACCAAACTTGAAAATTTCACGCTAATCTTGAGATAAATGATCAAAATGTCACCATTATCATGTTTCAGTTTGAATACAATCCAAGTTGATTAGGTGACAACCCATGGACATGTCTACATTGTGGAGAGACAGGCTCAGGACAATTTAGGTTGATTATGAGATTTCCCATTGACATGCAGAAAGTATCCTTTAATAGTATAAGGAAAATTCATATTGACTATGTGGATCACCTTGGAATTTTATTCCTTGATTATGTGAAGATACTCCAGAAAATGAACTTTTGTCATGTGAATGAGTCCTTGAATTGTTAGCATGATCATGAGATTTACCATAGACATATCAGCATTTTCATGTGATATTCTTAAGATAAGTCAGGTCGATCATGTGACATAGTATGGTCATGTATTCTTTGATCTTGTAAAAGACCCCAGAAATGTACACTTTGATTATGAAAATCATCTTAGACATGTCCACTTTGATTATGCGAAGACATCCAAGACAAGTCAATGGATTAGGCATACACCCTTGGATGTGTCTTCCATGTTAGAATAACACCCCAAACACATAGAAAAGACAGTTGAGACTTGTACAACTAGAATCTAAGGAATGTCAGGAAGATCCCCAAGGACATGTCAACCATGTTTTGTAGACCCACTTAGACTCATTCCATGTGGACCCTGGTTAGGAACTTTCAGCTGTATACTCCTTTAAATGGGAGGTGTCCCTAATGGGATAAAGTTACACACTCATGCAGTCCTGTTTGTGTCATGATCACAGACAAGCCTTCCATGTCATTCCAAGCATATAAAAAGTACCTTTCATGCTCATTATCATCTCTCTTTAATCTCTCATAATAGAAAGAATGAGTATGCAACAAGGCAACCTTAGTGTGTAAGCCCCAATCAAAAGTACAACTTCAATGAGTAATCCTCGATAAATAGGGAATCTATAATTGTATAATTACCTAGAATTTATAAAACCTCAGGGATAAAAACAATGTATCTGAGTGTGATTATCCACCTTAGAGCATCAATGGGTTAAGGGATTAAATTACTATGAGAACTCTAATTCTTGTATTTACTAGGATATGTAGGATTAATTCCTAATTCCCATGCTCAAATGGGCCTCCACTTCGGTGTAAGTACTCTAATATCTTTGAAATTACAATCATTGAGATGTAATCATTCACATGGACTGATCAGTCTTCCTTATCCATCAATGTTAGAGAAGTGGGATCATACATGGGAATCATTTTAAGTATCAGTCCTAATCATTCTATGGAGTACCTCAAACCAGTCATTGCATTATGGATGAACTGAACTATGATGACTTTGATTCTTATTATGAAACATGCTATCTAAGATTCATTTCTAAGGGACGATCTCTATACCATATCCTACATGGGGTGGGAGATCAAACCTCTCAAAGGGAAAATTTAATGTGTAAGCATCGTACAAATGTGTTCCCATGTAATGTATTTGATATCCTACTATCTCTTTTCTTTCTTAAATATAACATGGCTCACATCGGCTTAGAGAATGGAATTGATCATACCAATAACATGATAATTATTCCCCAGTTTTAGATAAATAGGGGGGTTTATGTAAGATTACATCCCATCTCTTCTCAAAGGGCTATGCTCAAGACAAAGAAATATAGGGCAGTTTTATATTCACAAGTCTCGTCTAGTGCCTCTGTGGTTATATATCTCACAACACAGATGCCCTTATAAGAACTATGAAGAATCTGATTCCTACCTAAAATAGGATATTCATGACACCTCACCGTGGACCAAGCCCAATATTTCCATCCTTAACACATGAAATTAAACTAAATGGAAGGGTCTAGTCACATGACCTTAAACTATGTCAAACAAACTATGTGGGTTTTTATTCCTCTTTTCACAGGATATGTAGGATGCATCGTAGAGGTTAAATACCCTCCCCAAGACACCAAAACCATTCCTAGATAACAATAGACTTCATATTTTCTAAATATGACCATATCATTAAGCATCATAAATAGATAAGAGGGTGATAGAGAAACCGACATATGGAAACATTAGTTCCTATCAATACATGTTCTTAATCAAGTTATTGGCATATGGGTAACCTTCTCCAAATTAGATCCTAGGAAGGATTTCATGAACATATATTATATATACAATAGATTCATAGAGTAGGAAAACATTCCCCCCAAAAAGGGTGTGATGAGTCTGACCTCCCATCCTCTCGACCAATGCGAGTCACTAAGCGTCATTGGGTCTGAAACCCCAATTGACCAGCTGCCTTTGGAAAGAAGGTCTGTACCTAGTTATGGATGTGGAAACCATTAGTTGTTTCTATTAATAATAAAAATGGTGACTTGATGTTAGTTATTATGAAATAAATAAACCCCTCACAATCAACTATCAGG
The DNA here is from genome assembly GCA_963277665.1 of Viscum album. Taxonomy (NCBI): domain Eukaryota; kingdom Viridiplantae; phylum Streptophyta; class Magnoliopsida; order Santalales; family Viscaceae; genus Viscum; species Viscum album. The sequence continues at coordinate 800,013,049 of OY728139.1, forward strand.
GAAAACCAAATCCACCTTGACAGGTTTTCATGATCATCTCTTCTCCGAAGAAACACTGATAAAAATAAAATATATGTGGAATGATCATGATATTTTGTAACAGTATAGTTTCTCTATAGGATGATAAAATAACCATCAAATATAGGGGAAAACACCTTGAATTATATCCTGTTTCATGTTTTCACATTCCACCACGGTGCCTACTTGTTGCCTCGATTTGTTTCACCTTGGATCCAGGACTCAGACTGCCTCATCTAGCATAGAATATCCATCTGTAAATAATATTTTACCCACATGAAGGTGAGGGAATCTAATGGATTAGATAAAGGGGGTTTATATAAAATAAACTATGCGTATGCATGCCTATACATAATAAGATAAAGAGGATGACATTCTGAAATTAATTTTAATTTAATAATGATAAATTAAAGGAAACCAATAAAATTTAAAGGGATGATATAATATCAAGATGATCCACACAATATGAAACTAGAATAAATTTTCAATACATTTATCAATTAATTATATTCATTCATTAATTAACATAATTCACGATGAATTAATAAAATTAAATCAATTTATCTTAATACCATCTAAGCATCTTTAACCCAACATCATCTATAATTTAAAAAAAATTAATTTCATTTAAAATTAATGAAGTAAAGAAGTGTGCTTGTAGGAAATGTTCTATATTCATTTTAATTAAATAGCATGATCTTTATTATCTTAGTGTATGTGGAGTGCAGTATAAGCAAAGACGATGCACATCTTATAGATTTGGAATTTAATATGGAAATTAATTCAATTTACAATTATCAATTATATGATATGGAATATAATTTCAAATAAATGACAGATAAAACAAATTTAAATAAGTTTAAAAATATATTTAATTTCTCTCTCCATTTTTAATTAAGTACATTGTCTACAACAGACTACACGACATGTACTTCTTCTGCATGTGTCTCCAACACATGCCTAGGGACTACACATGTCACCTACTAAAAATAAGTTTGAGGTACATGATGTGTTTCCATATTACATGACATGTGGACATGGAGTTTCAAAAAATTTCATTACCTTTATCTTGTATCCAATAAATGACACACATGGACACTTTTTGTCCTTGGTCATGAGAAAATGAGGGCTACACATCCTATATAGCGGTTAAACGATCTGTATTTATTCAAACTATATGCTTGTTTGTCCAGATCTACATTCAAATCTTCTTTTATTAGATATTAGATCTTAATTTATCAGATATAACCTTATATATTGAGATTATTTTGAGAAACAATAATAAATTATGTGTGTTTAGGTAGTATATTCCATGTACTCTTGTGTTTTCCAAGAAAAAGCTTTGGCACCTCTAGATGGTGTTTTTCAGATGCTTATTCATTTTAATCTTACAATGTTTACTAATTATTTTAGAAATAATGAATAGGTTAAGTGAATATGATGTTTAGATATTAAAATGAATCAATTTGAATTAAAATAAATCTCTAACACTTTTAAATAATCAATGAGTAATAAATAATTATAAATTAAACATGTGACTGCTCTGATATCTGTTGAGGGTTTTAGGAACAATAGAAATACCTATAAGATTGAACAACTTGGATTTTAGTTTTAATTTATAAAAAACATTATTTTAAATGATGTAAAATGTCCTAAAAAATAGATTAAAATCATAGATAACTTGATTAGAGAAACACTGGAACTAGAAGAATGAGGATCTCCACATGTAATTTATAATTAATTAGAGGAAGAGATAAAATTAAGTCAACTTAAAATTCCATCTTAATTGATGATATAGTTTACTATATCTCATTGTAATATTGATTTTTTATAGGATCCAAGTACATAATCCATCTACTGGTTATCCACACAAGAACCAAAATCTCTGAACATTATTGTAGAATCATTGGGTACTTGGAAGACTAGTCCTAAATTCTTGCATTGTTCATGGTTGATTGTAGTAGAATTCATTTGATGAATGAAGAACAATTTATGTTCTCTTGATGTATTGAGAGAATAGGAGATAAGGTAACTCTATATATCTTTCTAGGTCATGAGATAGCTCCTTAATCTATCTATTGTGCAAAACCAAAGTGATTATGGAAAGTGATATAAATATATATTTATTATGGAACTTTTGGGGTTGGTTACTTGAAAACAAGACCTTTATTAACTCTATAATTCTCAGTTGAAACCATGTCCAATAATAATAATATTTTTTTATTAGTCCCTTTATATGTGAAACACCTTAATAATATATAAATAAATATCATTTATAACATTTATATTCAGAACATTAAGATCCGTCTGCTTATCCTCCTCACTATTAACCAACCATTGAATAATAAATAATTACCTAATAAATATAAATGCCTTATTCATTGAAAAATATAATAAATACTATATTTTCCAAACCCTATAAAGAAATATTTATTATTATTATTAATAAATCACTCATTCTTTTGAATAATTTGTGATTAAATCATAATAATCAACCAAACTTGAATATATATTATTTATTCTAATTTTTTAAATTCAATGCTTAAATTTAACTGAAACCGTGGATACACTTAGTGTGTAACCTTATATGAATATTTCTCAGTAGCATTAGGCATGACCTTCTAAAGACCATTATTATCATCTAACAATACATTAAGACTCCTATAGAGAAATTAATTAATATTGCAGTGACATTTAACCTCATAGAAATGATTATCCTATAATATAATCCCATTATTGTGATATATATATTCAAGTAGGATGTATGATGGTTCCATCAAACTATATGATCAATGTCTCTTTATTTTAATTTATAGAAATAAACATTCTTAATGAAAACCATGGACATGGATTTATCTTAGAAGTTCCATTCCCATCAAAATTCCTAGGATATCAACTTCTATGAAGGAACAAAATAGATAAACCTTTTCTCACATTATCCATTAAAGCAATATCACTTGTGACACACCCTCATATCCTAATTCATTATGAGAATATTTATTTATAGTTTTATTTAATACCTCAAAGTATGCAAGTCGTGATATCCATTAATGATAATACTAAAGTCCAAGGCACAATACATAAGTCCATAGATGGGAATATACAATGACCCATGAAAAATATGGATTTCCTATTTGCAGATATATTTTCATAATCTCGTATATTGGAAATCACCTAGGGAATACACCATGAGAGGGTGCCTCAAATTCCTATGAGTCTCCACCCTTGATAACCTGTATCATCCATGTCTCATCAAATGATATTATCCAGCCATATAATTTATATTCAATATTCCTACCATGTAACCTCATGGTTCTCATCATAGAATAGAAATACCTTGAGCTTTTAGTGTGACATAAATTCTTGGGATATTATCTCATGATAATAACTTGTAGAAGAAAAATAATGATGTGATAATAAAAATACACTAATAAAGAAGCACATAATCAAGTATTAAGTATGTTGTTTTTAGAACACCAACTCCAAAAATATTATGCTAGATAACCAACACTTCTTTCTTAATTATAGTATTAATTTATTAATCATTTTTATCTCTATTTATATAATATTTCAAATTCAAAAAAGTTCTCATTGAGTTTTTAGATTTATGAGAATTGGTTTTCATCCCCATAAATTTGATATTCTTCACCTGCATCTTCGCATCAATCATTTCAGTCAATTTCATATTTGATATTTCTATAATTTTTGAAATGAATTTTTAAAATTGAAATTGTTTTTTTATAGAAATCTTTCAAATTATACAAAATTTATGTTGAATAAATTTATAATCCTTCTCATTTTATTTGATATGTATTTACATGTCAAAATTAACTTTCTTCACTTTAACTTGTAACTAATTTAATTTTTCAATATTATTTATCAATTGTCACTCCTTTTTAGTAAGTAATTTGCTTTTGTTTATACTGACTGAAAATTAATTTTTTTATTAAAAAACACTTTTAAGGAAAAGTGAGAAACTTCAAAATTCAATCAGGAGGACAAGCCACAAAAGAGATCACAAAATTATTGAAACATAACATAAGCCTATTAGATGATTACACCCTAATGACTTTCCAAGCGATAGAGTGTAATTGTGTATATGAATTTTCAGTAATGATGTCTTCAAAGTGATCTGCTAGCTTTTTACAAGTTTGAGAGTAATCCTCTTTACTTATCTTCCCTTTATTAAAACCCCTTATCAGTATAAGGTCCTGCTTGTCAGGACAAGAAGCCTACTCACTATTGACAGCCATGTGAAGCGACCTACCCATCATCTTGTCTTCCTATTCTTGAGTAACATTGATAAAAATAAAATACTCCATTATTTATTCTTCTGAATGAACAAGAAGTCCCACATATTTATATTTAGGACCATTTCCACACTAGTATTTTTTTCACCAACCTCACCCTAATCGTCCATAACACATTAAGAAGTCCCCTACACATTAGCACTAGAAGCAGACATGTATTACAACTCCTTTGATTTAAATGTTTTTCCTGACTTAGTCTCCATTGTATTTTGAAGATATGAGTAATCCCTTTGACCTTTTTTCCCCTGTAACCAAGGTGCAACCAGGGAGATCCACATACATCTCTCTCTTGCTTTGTACTTGTTCATCAGTGGTGTTATATTGATCCTAAGACAATACCTATAGACCTGCAAAATGATTATAGGTTGGGGTGACCTCCTGCCCCAGATGCTAGCCTACACAAACCAGGAAAACATGAGAATTCATATCATTCACTTTTTTATTAATATGATTCTTATTCTTGGAGTCCTGCACAGATGAATCAAAACTTCTCGATTTCACTAAGCCCCGAACCATGAACTCTAGCTGAATATTGGTATCCTCCAAGACCAAGCATGGAGGATCGTCCCCAATAGTGTGGTCATTACTTTCATCTTGCTGATCCACTGTAGAGACCCGATGCTTGACGTACATGGACATTACATTACTTTTGCGGAATACTTAGTACATAACAAAAACACACACACAAGGATCGTAATAGTTTAGTGTCTTTGGAAACTCGGAATATAATCTTCTAATCGTGGTGAAATATCTTCAACATCTCCCATAAAGATCTTCCCTTTTTTTTACCTAAAACCTTTCTTTATATCCTGGGGAAAATAAAACATAAAAGGGTGAGCTCAAATGCTCAGTAAGGGTAAACAAAATAAATATCAATCACATCATTATCATAAGAACATAACATTTTGGAAATCTTAACCTGCAAAAGAGAGCATAATTTCATAACATGGGATAAATCATGGCAGTGAAATGTAATCACAATAATCATAACTTAAAACATGAAACTTCGTGGCATTCACACATAATCATAAAGAATCATTTCTTATTAGTCAAGACTCATTGCCAAGACTATCTTAGTGGACAAAGTCCCTTTCTGAACCGAGTCACCCTCGTTTCAGTCCTGTTTCACTGAACCGGTATAACCTACCATTCCAGCCATGTCTATCTAATGAGATATAAAATATTTACCCAATGCATTGGAGGGAGATGTAGGTCCCACCCATATCATAATGATACCATTCTTATGTGTTCCACAAAATCATAAATCATACTTCATTGCATAACCCATGTAATAAAAATGGGAATCTTAAACATCATGACATCATAAAACAATTCATATAAGAAGAAGGAATTCATAAAAATAATTCCATCACAACATAATCAAATAAATGTAATAATAGGGATGAAAACATAACCCTTAATTATCTTAGATTGAAAATAATTTTGATAAAACACTTGAACTCCATTCTTGAGGAAAATATCCTTTCTACTTCAAAAACACTTTTCCTTTCTTAACATGTGATACAATTTTAAACTAAAAGAAGTTAATTAAAAATAAATTTGATAACTTGTAAAGGAATATTCTAGGAAATAATGTTTTAAAAATCCATTCATTCCGTATAAGTTAAAAAAAACATTCTTCTCGTACTTTTGTCGGAAAAGTCAAAAAGTACCTCGTACGAAAAACGACAAAATATTCCTTTCATATCTTTTACTAAAAACTCACCGAAGGGTCAAATTGGATTTAAACAATTGTAGGTGTATGGAAATAATATTACATATTGAGGAAACATGGATGTGGATGATAAAATACACCCCAGTAAATACTAAAGTATAAACAATCTCAGATAAAAATGAGATTGTGATATTTCCCTTACCTTAGGTCCGATTTTCTTCGTAAGTGTCTGAACCTCCTGTATAATGATTTAAATAATGTCATTGACTTATTAAAGAATCATATTCATTGTTATTATATCATATATGGTTCACTTATGACTTTATATTACCCGTTCTTTTGTAAATTCATGTTAAAGTAGCGTTTTGGGTAAAATCGTCTCATTTGTCGTTCGTGTTTTAACTTGTAATTATTCATATGATTACTTAGATCATTATTAATTAATTATAGAATATAAAACATGATTTATATATAATATATATTCAGAATATACATATATATAATGGATCGATTAATGGAAAGAAATACACCGTTCATGGAGACGGTAGGCCGTACGTACGCATGAACGCTGTTTTCGTTTCCTTATTGAATTGAGTGGAATTAAGTAGATGACATACATATATATACACATAAACACAGTAGCTTTATAATGTCATATATTTCATTATTATTGCTTATATATACTTTATAATCATTCATAAATAGTTAACACGGAGAATGAATCTCATCGCATCGTGGAGACGGTAGTCCGTACGTACGCACGAGCGATGATATCATTTCCATAATTATTGAATTGAATTGGAGTGGATGATACAATATATCAGAATCATTATGATGTTATAATAACTATTTATAGTTATTATTTACACCATAATACCCATCCATGTAAGGTGTTGGTGGAAGAACAAATTACACCACGGCGTGGAGACGGTATTCCGTAAGTACGCATGCGCGGTGATTTTGTTTTCCGTAGGATGGATAGATGGTGAAATAGGTATGTTTCATACTTATAATAACATATCAGTATATTAGTGATACTGATGTTATTATTTCATAATGAAACAACCTTAGAAGAAGAAGTGGAAGAAGAAATAAAGTTGAAAGAATCGGTAACGAAAATTACCTCTTCTTTGAAGCACCTCTTTGAGACCTCCTCTTAGGGCACTAAAATTGGTCTTTGAGGAAGACCAGAAACTCTAGGATGTTGATAGGGAAGTGGAGAGGATAATTTTTAGGGTTTGTCCGAGCTTGAAGGCTCAAAGTTGTGTGAGGAAGAGAGGGAGGAGGTGCCCTTTTATAAGGGAGGAGAGGGGCACCTTTGGAATAACAAAAAATATTATTTTATTATAAAGTCAACTTCGGTTTTAAATAGCTCCAAATTGATTTATTTCGAGGCTAAGGTGGGGATGGGTCGAAATACTCTCATACAATATAATTTAGACAAGTTTAGGTTCCTATTTTAACCTTATAATTTAGATTTAACATTAAGTTAAATAATTTTAATTTTACCGTGTCTTCTTGTGTTCTTACACTATAAGGTTACTAAACTTACTATAAGAAGCCAAACGAACCCCAAGTTGTTTATTATTAATATATATAACCTTATATAAGTCATTTGGTAGAACCATAGATTTTTAGGAATAAAATAACAATTAATAATATAATATTTGTTTTAAAAACTATTTTATGTCAATTTTGACACTATTTAGTAATTGATTTTTGTGAAAATCATAAAAGAATGATAAATTCGAACAAAGATAATTAAATCAATACTAACATGTCATATTAACCTATAAAATTAGTTTAAATCATAAAAATTCTCAAATTATATTTATTTGGGTATTTATAATATCAATTATTAAATTTTTTCACTATTATGGTAAATACTGCATCATCATTGTGTCATAAATAAATTAATTTATTTAATGTCTAAAAATTATAAATAAAATATAATTATGTAGGAAATCCTTTTATATTTCTAATGAGTATTTATATTTGAATTTATCTTATGTATAACCCTATATTAAAAATGTTTTAGTAAATAAACTTTGATTTTAACTCTTTTAACCCTTCTTTAAACAAATTAATAATAAATGTCCTAATCTAATCCAAGTGGGCCTAAATGGTCATAATTTATTCCTAAGTTTGTTTTTGGTCGAATTACACTTGTCCAATAGAATTAGGACATGTTTCAGGGTAATAATAATATCATTTCTACCCTTAATTACCCTATTTACTTTTAACCGTGGTAAAAAAAATAAAAAGTTACTATTCACCAAAAAATTATTTTCATCTCATTGAACCAAATTTTACTTACTGACGTCAACCGTGTCTCTAGGATTTTTGAAATTCCACTCACAGAAGCGGTAAAATTATGTTTTATGAACAATTCAGTTTTTTTTAACTACCACTTAGTGGTTTCACTATTCATCAAAAATTGAAAGTTTTCAGAAAAATACAAAAAATTAGGCCTAAGATATATTTGATATTATGAACTCAAAAATGATTTCTATTTTACCAAATTCAAAACATATCAGTTGCATTAATTAATTTAAAAATTAATTTCCATCGTCAAAACAAATAGTGTGTTCTTAAGAGATTATAACTATCAAAAGATTGACACTTGTTTATGTCTGGTTTAAATGTGAAATTACATCTAATGACCATAATTGTATTAAATTGTAAAAATATATTCTAAATATACTTTAAAACCACTCAAATTAATAATTTATCACTATTAATTATTTCGATTGAAAAAGTTGTTTTTAATTAAAATTTAGTAATTTTCACTATTCATCAAAATATGAAAGTTATCCGAAAATCACCAAAATTTCACCCTAAGATAATTTCGATATTACGAATCCGAAAATGAATTCCATTTTGAAAAATAAAATTACAAAATTTCAAAAAGTGGTTATTACTATTCATAACGGCTAGTTTTAATAATATTTTAATAGCATATTGTTGTTTAGTGAAGCTCGTTATTGCGTACTACACATGCTATCAAGGAAGGTCGCGATTGCGTATAATGCAAGCCAAGTCAGGGTTGCGTGTTGTGAAAGAATCCTTCGTTGTTTCGTATAACATAATCCAACCATATTTCATTTATACATTGAATATATATATATATATACTCAATGTTGCATAGAATAAATATTATCAAAATTGTGTGTAACACGATCCAAGAATAGTGTTGCGTATACTGCAAGCTGATACGGTGTTGTGTATAGCGCCAGGTAATCTTGGTGTAGAATACAGCACAAGAAATTAATGAAATTAAAAGAATATTTTTCATAAAATCTCAGGGTGTTACATTCTACCCCCCTTAAAATGAATTTCGCCCTCGAAATTCGTCGGGGTTATAAATGGTTTACTACTCGAAAGTTTGTTTAATAGAAACCCACATCGTAAAAAGGAATACCAAAACATGGCTTTAAAAAATAAAGTATGAAATGTAACGGTTACCCAAATTAACTCACCACTGGGTTTCCACATAAGAGAACATAGGTGAAAATATGGATATGGAAGAAAAATCAAACCATCAAGTTCTGATGGGGAGTGGTAGAGAACATGGCTATGAAAAAGCCAACAATCACAAAGCTATTGATTTGTGATGATCTAGGGTACCATCCGATTCATCAGATATAAGATCACTAGAAAAACATTTTTGGTTTTCAATATAATTTCCCTAAAGTTGAAAAATTTGAATTAGAAGAAATACTTACTTGATTTTGGTACAATCTCACTGTTGTTTGTGAATTGAACAATTTCCACTTCATCCCTTAAAGAAATGAAGTTGAATTTGTTATTCGTGATGTGTTAGCAGATCATGGGATAGAATGATGGGTCATTCCATCTCTTTCAAACAAAAGGTTAGCAAAAGTTATAAGTCCATCTTATGGTTAGATTAATCGTATATGGTTCCAAAAATGAACTTATACTTCATATATCATACCGCTTAATAAAATAAAACTAGTTTATACTAACCAGGGACTTCCTGTAGGCCAGTGGTAGGCGATAAAGGCTAGTCACACTTTGGTTGTGGGTTCGATTCCCACAGCCTTGTCCGACGCGATGGGCTGTCGCCCGTCCTACAGGTTGTCCTTTTTCTAAAACTATATTACCATAACATCCCATCAATAATATCGAAAAACAAACAATACTAAATTATTCCCAACATAATCCATTCCAATCTTTAGGCTTATCCATAATACTACAATCCACTCTCAGAGATTTAATACCATCGTTTATCCCCATATATCATAAGATATATCTTGTTGGTCACATTCCAAACATTAAAAGGCCTTAATCATGTACTCTCTTGAATACCCATTGAACCTTATTGAAAACATGAGTGCTGTTAAAAGTTAACTCTTTCCACATACCAAAATCCTCAAAATTCTATATACTCAAACCATGATATAACCTTCTCCTTATATCAGTCATGAGCTCATGAATACTATCAAACATTTAATTTTCTCCTTATCCCTTCATTATGCGCATATCATCTACATTCCAAAAATATCTGAATAACCTTTCATGGATACTGGTAACATTAATCATACACTTTCAAAAATCAAGGAAAGGAAACAGTGTAACAATCCTTAGATGTCTCTTTATTCCATAGTACCATGAGATTACTAATACAACATTACACATGATAAACATGTAATCATTCCACTACATTCTTAAACCATTGACCGAGTTTCAACAATTCTTTCATCTCAAATATCATTTGTAGTCTCTTCATCATCATCAACATAAATACTACCCATACGACCATACTGATTCTATTCATGAGACTTTACCTTAGGGCATTGGTTTGGATAATGCCCGTACATTCCACATTTAAAACATTTAACCATTGTTTATGTCATAGCAATACCATTATCCTCATCCCTGGTGTTAACTGAACCTTTTCCTTTGCACTTACTGGCTTTGTGTCCTTCTTTTCCACACCCAAAGCATCTTCCAGTTCCTTTGAAACATTCTACTTGATGCCTCTTCCCACATGATTTACATAGGGGAAAATGAACTTTCTTTCCTCTATGATCATCATGAAACTCCATCTTTCTCTTATTAGCCGAGTCAGGAAACTTACCAAATTTTACTTTATTGATCATATTATGAGATTTCTGATTCGGCATAATAATGATGTTTGGAATTCCAAATCCCATTTCATTTGGTTGCTCATGAAAAATATCATTCCATTGTCCATCATATCCTCCATTATCGTGAATCACCTTGTTTCCAGCCATTTTCTAAAACCCAAAAAGAATAGTGTTAGAGGCAACAATCATAATAAAGGGGGAGTAACTTCAATATCTAACATCTTAGGTTAAATTCTAAGATCGTTACCATAATTCTAGGACTATCCTATAAGTATACTTATCCTTAGGGACATCCCTAGAAATACCTTAGAAATATCTCTAGGGATCTCACTAACGTTCTCACATCCTAGTTTCCAAAGGTTGACTAAACCTTTCCTCTGATACCAACTGTAGAGACCCGATGCTTGACGTACATGGACATTACATTACTTTTGCGGAATACTTAGTACATAACAAAAACACACACATAAGGATCTTAATAGTTTAGTGTCTTTGGAAACTCGGAATATAATCTTCTAATCGTGGTGAAAGATCTTCAACATCTCCCATAAAGATCTTACCTTTTTTTTACCTAAAACCTTTCTTTATATCATGGGGAAAAGAAAACATAAAAGGGTGAGCTCAAATGCTCAGTAAGGGTAAAAAAAAGAAATATCAATCACATCATATTCATAAGAACATAACATTTTGGAAATCTTAACCTGCAAAAGAGAGCATAATTTCATAACATGGGATAAATCATGGCAGTGAAATGTAATCACAATAATCATAACTTAAAACATGAAACTTTGTGGCATTCACACATAATCATAAAGAATCATTTCTTATTAGTCAAGACTCATTGCCAAGACTATCTTAGTGGACAAAGTCCCTTTCTGAACCGAGTCACCCTCGTTTCAGTCCTGTTTCACTGAACCGGTATAACCTACCATTCCAGCCATGTCTATCTCATGAGATATAAAATATTTACCCAATGCATTGGAGGGAGATGTAGGTCCCACCCATCTCATAATGATACCATTCTTATGTGTGCCACAAAATCATAAATCATACATCATTGCATAACCCATGTAATAAAAATGGGAATCTTAAACATCATGACATCCTAAAACAATTCTTATAAGATAAAGGAATTCATAAAAATAATTCCATCACAACATAATCAAATAAATTTAATAATAGGTATGAAAACATAACCCTTTATTATCTTATATTGAAAATAATTTTGATAAAACACTTGAACTCCATTCTTGAGGAAAATATCCTTTCTACTTCAAAAACACTTTTCCTTTCTTAACATGTCATACAATTTTAAACTAAAATAAGTTAATTAAAAATAAATTTTATAACTTGTAAAGGAATCTTCTTGTAAATAATGTTTTAAAAATCCATTCATGCCGTATAAGGTAAAAAAAACATTTTTCTCATACTTTTGTCAGAAAAGTCAAAAAGTACCTCGTACGAAAAACGACAAAAGATTCCTTTCATATCTTTTACTAAAAACTCACCGAAGGGTCAAATTGGATTTAAAAAATTGTAGGTGGATAGAAATAATATTACATATTGAGGAAACATGGATGTGGATGATAAAATACACCCCAGTAAATACTAAAGTATAAACAATCTCAGATAAAAATGAGATTGTGATATTTCCCTTACCTTAGGTCCGATTTGCTTCGTAAGTGTCCGAACCTCCTGTATAAAGATTTAAATAATGTCATTGACTTATTAAATAATCATATTAATTGTTAATATATCATATATGGTTTACTTATGACTTTATATTACCCGTTCTTTTGTAAATTCATGTTAAAGTAGCGTTTTGGGTAAAATCGTCTCATTTGTCGTTCGTGTTTTAACTTGTAATTATTCATATGATTACTTAGATCATTATTGCTTAATTATAGAATATAAAACATGATTTATATATAATATATATTCAGAATATACATATATATAATGTATCGATAAATGGAAAGAAATACACCATTCATGGAGACGGTAGGCCGTACGTACGCATGAACGCTGTTTTCGTTTCCTTTTTGAATTGAGTGAAATTAAGTAGATGACATACATATATATACACATAAATCCAGTAGCTTTATAATGTCATATATTTCATTATTATTGCTTATATATACTTTATAATCATTCTTAAATGGTTAACATGGAGAATGAATCTCATCGCATCGTGGAGACGGTAGTCCGTACGTACGCACGAGCGATGATATCATTTCCATAATTATTGAATTGAATTGGAGTGGATGATACAATATATCAGAATCCTTATGATGTTATAATAACTATGTATAGTTATTATTTACACCATAATACCCATCCATGTAAGGTGTTGGTGGAAGAACAGATTACACCACGGCGTGGAGACGCTATTCCGTACGTACGCACGTGCGGTGATTTTGTTTTCCGTAGGATGGATAGATGGTGAAATAGGGTTGTTTAATACTTATAATAACATATCCGTATATGAGTGATACTGATGTTATTATTTCATAATGAAACAACCTAAGAAGAAGAAGTGGAAGAAGAAAGAAAGTTGAAAGAATCGGTAACGGAAATTACCTCTTCTTTGAAGCACCTCTTTGAGACCTCCTCTTAGGGCACTAAAATTGGTCTTTGAGGAAGACCAGAACCTCTAGGATGTTTCTAGGGAAGTGGAGAGGAGAATTTGGCAGGTTTTGGCCGAGCTTGAAGGCTTAAAGTTGTGTTAGGAAGAGAGGGAGGAGGTTCCCTTTTATAAGGGAGGAGAGGGGCACCTTTGGAATAACAAAAAATATTATTTTATTATAAAGTCAACTTCGGTTTTAAATAGCTCCAAATTGATTTATTTCTAGGATAAGGTGGGGATGGGTCGAAATAATCTAATCCAATAGAATTTAGACAAGTTTAGGTTCCTATTTTAACCTTATCATTTAGATTTAACATTAAGTTAAATAATTTTACTTTTACCGTGTCTTCTTGTTTTCTTACACTATAAGGTTAATAAACTTACTATAAGAAGACAAACGAACCACAAGTTGTTTATTATTAATATATATAACCTTATATAAGTAATTTGGCCGAACCATAGATTTTTAGGAATAAAATAACAATTAATAATATAATATTTTTTTTAAAAACTATTTTATGTCAATTTTGACACTATTTAGTAATTGATTTTTGTGAAAATCATAACAGAATGATAAGTTCGAAAAAAGTTAATTAAATAAATACTAACATGTCATATTAACCTAGAAAATTAGTTTAAATCATAAAAAGTCTCAAATTATATTTATTTGGGTATTTATAATATCAATTATTAAACTTTTTCACTATTATGGTAATTACTGCATCATCATTGTATCATAAATAAATTAATTTATTTAATGTATAAAAATTATAAATAAAATATCATTATGTAGGAAATATTTTTAGCTTTATAATGAGTATTTATATTCGAATTTATCTTATGTATAACCCTATATTAAAAATGTTTTAGTAAATAAACTTTGATTTTAACTCTTTTAACCCTTCTTTAAATAAATTAATAATAAATGTCCTAATCTAATCCAAGTGGGCCTAAATGGTCATATTTTATTCCTAAGTTTGTTTTTGGTCGAATTACACTTGTCCAATAGAATTAGGACATGTGTCAGGGTAATAATAATATCATTTCTACCCTTAATTACCCTATTTACTTTTAACCGTGGTAAAAAAAATAAAAAGTTACTATTCACCAAAAAATTATTTTCATCTCATTGAACCACATTTTACTTACTGACATCAACCGTGTCTCTCGGATTTTTGAAATTCCACTCACAGAAGCGGTAAAATTATGTTTTATGAACAATTTATTTTTTTTAACTATCACTTAGTGGTTTCACTATTCATCAAAAATTGAAAGTTTTCAGAAAAATACCAAAAATTAGGCCTAAGCTATATTTGATATTATGAACTCAAAAATGATTTCTATTTTACCAAATTCAAAATATATCAGTTTCATTAATTAATTTAAAACTTAATTCCCATCGTCAAAACAAATAGCATGTTCTTAAGAGATAATAACTATCAAAAGATTGACACTTGTTTATGTCTGGTTTAAATGTGAAATTACATCCAATGACCATCATTGTATTAAATTGTAAAAATATATTCTAAATATACTTTAAAACCACACAAATTAATAATTTATCACTATTAATTATTTTGATTGAAAAAGTTGTTTTTAATTAAAATTTAGTAATTTTCACTATTCATCAAAATATGAAAGTTATCCGAAAATCACCAAAATTTCACCCTAAGCTAATTTCGATATTACGAATCCAAAAATGAATTCCATTTTGAAAAATAAAATTACAAAATTTCAAAAAGTGGTTATTACTATTCATAACGGCTAGTTTTAATAATATTTTAATAGCATATTGTTGTTTAGTGAAACTCGTTATTGCGTACTACACATGCTATCGAGGAAGGTCGCGATTGTGTGTAATTCAAGCCAAGTCAGTGTTGCGTGTTGTGAAATAATCCTTCGTTGTTTCGTATAACATAATCCAACCATATTTCATTTATACATTGAATATATATATATATATATATACTCAATGTTGCGTAGAATAACTATTATCAAAATTGTGTGTAACACGATCCAAGAATAGTGTTGCATATACTGCAAGCTAATACGTTGTTGCGTATAGCGCCAGGTAATCTTGGTGTAGAATACAACACAAGACATTAATGAGATTAAAAGAATATTTTTCATAAAATCTCAGGGTGTTACATCCACCACTTCCTTAATCAGATTCAGATGGGCCTCCACCTCTTGATGATTAGAAACAATATCCTGGACCAAACCAGCATTATACCTAGCACTCAATGCTATTGCATTTTTGGCTTTCCAAGACATAATTCACCTAAAATTGAAGAGAACGATCATTTTGTGTAACCCATACAACCTCAGTTTCTCCTGGAGGGCCTTCGAAATCATGTATCAAACTATTGAAGATTTCGGTGACACTCGGTTCAGAAGGAAACACCCCTGCCTTATTCTACTTAACCGCTACATCAACAGATCCACCAGTCACAACAATTTCACCTCCACTAATTAAATCCTTGCGATTTACCTCCGATAACTTGTTACTCCCACCAGCAGGACCAAATGAGGCCCGATTCGCCTGAACCTCCCCATGTCTCAACCCCCTGCACCTGGAAACTTCCAAGTTGTTCCCCAATTTATTTCACAAGGAATAATAATCATACCAAGACTCGAACACCTTGTTCTACTTGTAACAGAACTCCTCACTCATGGAAATCCATAAGAATTCAACAGGCCCTTTAGACACATCGAATCTAACACACACCCTTGAAAAGATAGAACAAGAGACTATCCTGGTCATAATGTCTGAATATAGATATCGCTCTACCATGTTCCCTAGAATACGAATAATCAAAGGATTTTGGAAGTGGATAGGAAGCTCCAAAAAACATACCCAAACCACCATTGTTTATGAATCCTCTTACATTTGAAAATTATATAACCATTTACTGAGAAGAAATCATGATCCATCATAGGTATGAGGAGCACTAGACTGGGTGAGAATCATGTCATATTTAGAATCAAATCGAATCATGATATGTTTGGAGTCCAGAAACCCAACCGTCGATCATTCTTAGAGACCCCATGTTTCAAAAATCTAGCAATCGATGAAATCAATCAACAGATAAAGATTATTAATGTTCGTGATCAAGTTTAAATGGAGAAGATAGAAAGCCTTAGTGAATTTTGAATTTGAGGTCAACAATTTCGGGAGACCGTCTAAGCGTTCAATGACTTTCGGGCTTAGACAAATATGGGGGAAGGAAGGAAAGAAATCAGGTTTCGAGAAGGGGATGAAGGGCATTGGGCGAGCTGTAGTGAGTGGTAGCAAAGGATCCTCACCCTCCGAAAGGGGGTGGGGGTGGAGTGGCCATCACTTCCTTGTGTTTTTCTGTGACCGAGATAAAAAATGTCAGTAATTAACACAATTTCAATAATAACCAATCTGTTGTTGTTTACAGATAATTGAAAATCCTTCGTCAAAACATTTTCTGTTTTTCTAAATGAGAAATTTTTAAGAGACACTCTTTTAGTTCCCATTTTAGTATAAACTCCATTTTTGTTTCTTCATCACAACCATTATTGATACTTTTATCTTTTGTAGATTCTTAAAAATTTCACTGAAAGTCATTAATTTTTTTATCATCCTCACTACTATTATTACCTTCAATCTTAGATAAGTAATTTCTCTTCTTGAATTTAGATAAGTTCTTACGATTACCCTTTGAAGAAAAATTTATAGAATTCTTCCTTCAAGAACTTCTCATATTATCATACTCATCATCAAAAACCACATTCTAATTGAATTTAGGATAATTGTATATGAAATATAAGATAACTCTACAATTGAATCACTTAATGGGAAATTTTCCCTGATAATATCTTTTTACTCTTGTCACACTTATTGAAATGAATGACATAAGTTTTTCAAATTTCATTTCAACATCAACATATTCATATGAATCTTATTATTTAACCTTAACATTTTTTTACTCTTTTCTTGATTCAAATGACATTTCCCCATCATAATTTATCTTCATCTTGAAGTCTATTCCCTTACACATTTCATAATAAATTAAAATGACATGAAAATCATCCAATTAAAGTATATTTGAATCACTATCTTCAAGAACCAAGACCTTTTCATCAAAGTTTAACAGAAAAATATGTATTATATTTTTGACGACTACGTTATCCTTTTTCTTCTCACTAAACCTCTGATTCTTATCACTAGTTCATTAACTCCAATGAATAATTTATTCATTATTTCATCACCACTTATCTTTATATCTTCATATTTCAATGTAACACCCCGAGCTTCCACGATACGCTTCTCATTCAATAATGTAATAGCTTGCATTGTACGCAACATCGAGTTCTAACAGACTGCAACTAATCAAAGTAGCCGTTATGAATAGTAATAAACACTTTTTAAATTTATAGAAATTTTATATTTCAAAATGGACTTCATTTTTGTATTCCTAATATTGAAATTAGCCCATGTTGAATTTTTTGTAATTTTCCGAGAACTTCAAAATTTTTATGAATAGTGAAAAATACTTAAAACAACTTTTTTAATCAAAATAATTTATAGTGATAAGTTATAATATTGAGTGGGTTTAAATTATAATTAGAATATATTTTTACCATTTTATCCAATGGTGGTCATTAGAATTAATTTCACTTTGAAATTGGACATAAACAATTGTCAATCTTTTGATATAAATTGTTTCTTAAAAACACGCTATTTGTTGTGACAGCGAGAATTAATTATAAAATTAATTAATGAAAATTATATTTTTGGAATTTCATAAAATAGACATCATTTTTGAATTCGGAATATCAATTATAGCTTAGGGTGAAATTTTGGCATTGTTCTGAAAAACTTCAATTTTTGATGAATAGTGAAACCACTAAGTGGTAGTTAAATAACTGATTTTTCGTTTAAATGAAATATTACCACTTCTGTGATTTGATTTTCAAAAATCCGACATACATGGTTGTCATTAAGAAGAAAAATGTGGTTCAATGAGATTAAAATAATTTTTTGGTGAATAGTAACTTTTAAGTTCTTAATCGCGATTAGAGGTAATTAGTGTAGTTTAAGGTAAAAATAATGTTTTAATAATATGAGATGAGCTTGACACATGTCCTACCCTCATTGGATGTTCCATGGCTGACCAAGAAAATCCATGGGTCAACTTGGGGACCCCATGGAGCCACTTATTTGGAAAATGACATAAATACCTTTTATTTAATGTTAAAGTAAAAAATGACACAAACATGAAATGTTTTACTAAAACAATTTTTACATGGAGTTATACAAGTCATATTTTTTTATTATAAATAGTCATTGGAAAGATAAAAATATTTCCTACATCATAGTATTTTTTTATAATTTTTAGACATTAAATAAATTAAATTATTTATGACATCATGATGATGCAGCGATAACCTCATTATTTAACGATTTAAATAAAATGAGAATATAATGTAAAATCCAAGGATTAAACTTGTCCAAAGCCTATTGTATGAGGAGATTTCGAACCCTTATCACCTTAGCCTCTAATTATACAAGTGTGGGACCTTTAGAATCCGAAAAGCATTGTATAATAGAATAACATTTCATTACTTTCCAAAAGTGCCCCTCCTCTCCACTTATAAAAGGCCCCCACCACTCCCACCTTATTCACACCTTCAAGCCATTTGGCTCATCCAACCTATGGCCAAATACTATCCCAAAATCCATCAATTACTCCTAGAAGCCTCACTTTGGGCATAATTCTTCCCAAGGAATCCTTTGTCTCAAATCAAAAAGAGCTACCCCATTTTTAAGGTAATGTCTTCTCTAATGTTGTTTTGTTTCATTTTGCTTCTCCAACCCCTTAAACTATTTTCATTCATTTATTTTGTAACAACACTAGTATCTAAAATATACTAGGATGTTTTTATGATAAGGATTTGGTTTACACTTACACACACATTCGTCTAATGGTTAAAGAACATACTGTTTCTGTGGGTGGCGAAATACTGCCTCACGAAACGATGATTGTTCAAATTCTTTTAACACCTATAATGGTGGCCATTTTGATGACACTATTTTCATATATGATATATATATATATTATGTTTATGTTTTACTTATTCTTCTGTATTTCTCATTTATGGCAAGCTTTATGATTTCCATTATGGGTAAACGCGATAATTTCATTTTAGGAAGTGCGGACTACCGCCCCCTCAAAGTGTTGTGAATCGTTAATGCCATATGTGGGATGTATAAAGGATGGAGTAAATGATATTATATATGATATTATACTGGAAATATATTATACCTTTATATCATTATGATTTCATTCCATTAAATACGAAATATAAATGAAAGTAGCGTTCATGCGTACGTACGACTTACCGTCTCCATGAACGGTGCATTTCATTTCTTACCTCTAAATGTTACGTAATATTATAAATTAATGTATATACTGGATATATATGATATATATGACATCTAAATCATGAATATAATTCTGGATATAATGGATATTCTACCACATAAACAACTTGTAATTATAAGAAGTTTATTGTTGACTCAAGTACCAAAGATCGACAAAACGACCGTTATTAACTTAAATAATTACATAATGTTCATAACATTGTAATAAGTGATATAAAAAGGATAATGAAATTAAAAATGGTTCTTAATAAGGTATATATTAACTCTAGTTTATTATTCAGGAGGTTAAATAATGGTTGAGTCAAGTCAGACACGAGGTAAGGTAACTTCTTAACCCAATTTCTATTCTTTGGGTTAATCTCCCACTTTAAAATTATGTCATGATATTATTATGTCCTATCTTGTATTTTTACATTATTTATGTGTACTTATAGTTAATACACATTATAGATGTACTTTATTTAAAAAAATGATCTTTTTAAGGACTTCGTCTCAATTCCCTTTCATTGCGACATATTTGGTTTTATACACAACTTTCTTTTATACGGTGTATAAACCCCTTTGACTTTTATGTTTATTCAAAAGGAATATTTTTTATATGAATCATTTTGCTAAACGAAAAAAGGGAATGTTTTTCTTTCCGTACTTATGCGGCGACAACGACTTCTCCGCCGCCGTGACCATTATTTGAGTTTCGGCTTCCTCTACAAGCCATCATTTTTTTAATGAAAAATAAATACAAAGTTTTAAATTTCTTTTATTTTCGTATTGAAAATGGTTTTGAAAGCATTTTTATTATATCAATGTGTTGTATTGATATCTTGTGATTGAAATGTGGAAATTTTATGTTTCCTTTATGCATGTTTTATGTGATACGATTATGTTATGGTTTATGATATGTTTAAACCTATTCATATGAGGAATGTATTGGACTTAATAAGTGACGGGTAGAGCCCGCTATAGCTCCTAGATGCATCGGTAGGTCTCATGAGACAACTAGACGTGGAATTGGCCTAGGACCTTTCCCAATTTGATTTATGGTTTTGGCCGAGGCCTAATCATTTTAGACGTCTTGGCCGAGGCCTTGACAAAATGTTTCACAATGTCTGGCATTATACATTCCCTCATTATGAAAGTGGTTATTGATATTGCATGTGATTATTAGACTAGTAGAATATCCATGTGAGTAAGTAAATGGAATTATCTCATTTTATTTTTTCCATATTATGCTGAAGTTCAAGTTTAAAAAGGCTTTTGTTTTAGTTATACATTTCCTTAAATGTTAATGTTTATTTATGAAAGCTTCCGCAATATTTTTATCCTTACTGAGCATCTGAGCTCGCCCCTTTCAATGTTTTAATATTTTCCAGGATGTGAAGAAGTATTTTATGAATGACCTTCAGGGATTTTCAGAAGAGGATATGAGTGTGGACTATGGAGACTTTGTTATTGTAGTTTTTCACTTTATGATGTAATGTAACGTTTACGAATGTATCTAGTGTTTCCAAGGCTACTAAACTAATCGGTCTTTCGAGACTTGATCTTTTGTGATCATGCCAATGTTACGAAGTAATGCACCGAATCTGGGTAGCTGGGGTCGGGGCGTTACAGTTGGTATCAGAGGTAGTTTAGTATTAACCTTGGAAGCTAGATTTAGATAAACTCTGATTAGAGCACATACCCCGAAGATAGACTTTAAGGATTAGTATAAAAGAACTTCATATAATTTTGGTATTATAGAGATTTTGTGAGTTTTCCGAGCAGTACGTCCCTGTCTGGATACGAGCAGGTAGAGGCGGCTCTGGCACAGATGTACCTAGGGGTAAAACCTGAAAACACCACTTTGAGCTAGACTCGAACTGGAACTGGTGCACGACAACGGGACTTGCTGCACTCTTGGTTACGACACTCCCGGGGGATATGCTTAGGATAACTCTCATTTTCATTAGAAATCATTATGAAGGGTTTATGAGTATATACTTCCTCAAAGAAAACATTTTTATGATTATGGATTATATCCATAAATAGTTCAATTTATGTTATGTATCTTACAATTATGTAATTATGTATTTTGATTTATAAACTAATATAGTTTATGCCATTGTTTAGAAATGGCACCTAGTGGAAGGAATGGAAACCGTATCAATGCACCCACTCCGTGTAGGGATTTCCCTCCTGCTCAAGATAATTATTGTGGAGCTGGAGATACAACTGGTGCTGATCAACTTATTACCATACTGGGACAACTCACTCAGGTTATGAATAATAACCTTACTCGTATGGAGCACCCTGATCCACAACGTGGAGGATCAATGTTAGACCGCTTCATGAGGAAACAACCACAAACATTTAATGGGGGTACAAATCCATTAGTAGCTGAGCAATGGATAAACTCCTTAGAGAAAATATTCCACGCCTTGGGGAGTAGTGAAAGGGAAAAGATTATCATGGCAGTTTACCGCCTCACTGGAGATGCTGATCAATGGTGGTCATTGATTCAAAACACAAAGGAAGATGATGAAATATTGAATATGGAATGGAGGGAGTTCAAAGATCTTTTATTAGAAAAATAATTTCCTCATGACCATAAAGCAGATATGGAAAGCCAATTTCTGAGTCTGAAACAAAAGGAGGATGAGAATGTCGTAAAGTATGAGGCCAACTTTACAAGGTTAGCGAGGTATGCTGCAGATTATATAAGTAACCCAAGAGGTAATATTGATCGTTTCTTTGATGGGTTAAAACCATTTCTCCGTTGAGCTTTAGTATCACAATCATTCTCAACATACGAAGATATTGTATCATGTGCTATCAAGACAGAAAAGGAATTATCTAATTCTTATGACAACAAAGTAAAGAAAGAGAAGAAGAGAACGGTGGAACAAGAGACAGATAAAGGGAAAAAGGGAAAGAAGGATTTTCCATTATGTGATAATTGTGGGAAGAATCACCCTGGTACTTGTCTAAAAGGAATGGGAGTTTGTTATAAATGTGGGGAAAAAGGTCACCAGGCACGTGATTGCAAGGGAAAGAAAGAGGCTATCAATGTTGAATGCTACAATTGTAGGGAAATGGGGAATTATGCAAATGAATGTCCTAAGCGTCAAGGAAACTTACCTCAGAAAAAGCCAAGGGATCAAGGACAATCTTATGCTGTTACTACAATTGAAGCAGAATAACTAATGTAATGGTGCTTTTGGACTCATGGATTATATTCTGGTTATTAGAATAATGAGATATATATATATAAGGATTGTACTGTAGTACTTGTTGATTTCAGTAAGGTTTTTATATTTTTAGTATGTGACAATAAGAGAAACTTTACTTTGTTTGGGGAATCTGATAAATTGATTTTGGAATTAAGAGACCTTTTAGAGAAAGTCTGGACAGAGGTATTTTGGATAACTATAAAGGTTGGAGTGGATTAAGTTGATCTTTGGATAGTATTGTTTGAGGTTAAAAATTTATGAAGATTATTTTTGAATATTATAATACTATAGGTTTAGGAAAAGGAAAACCTGCAGGGTGGGGCATAACCCGTCGCGTCGGACAAAGCTGCAGGAATCGAACCCACAATCATAGTGCGACAGGCCTTTATTTCCTACAACTAGCCTACAGGAAGTCCCTGGTTAATACAAAATAATTTTACTAATCTAAATGGTATGTGTTAACATTTGGAACCTTATACAATTAGGATAAGTATAATATTTTTGAGTTCTATTATCTTTTTGAGTGAAAGATGAGTTGGAGGTTGAAACTCTAATTGTCAAGCATAAATATATATATACCTATCTCTTATTCAATGAATAAATTAATTCTTAAACTTTAGTAAAGGGATAATAAAACAAAAAAATGTGTTATACCTTATGTCTTGTTGAACTGATGATATTTTAAATCAACATAGATTGAAGTCTTTGAGGCCCTCAATTTGACAGTTGATTGTGATTGATGACCTCAATCACTCCCTACAAATATTTACGTTTTTCCTCCAATTATAAGTCTTTAATTTCCACCAATGTTCTCCTAATCGAGATCATAATTGGGTGGTGAATTTTTCATTTCCCTTTCCCTCTTATTAAGGCTAAATTTTATTAATCTTATTTCCGATGTGGGTTTTCCACAAAGGTATTTTCTCTTTTCAACCTTTTATTTACAAAGAAAAATTTCAAATTGCAAGGACGCAATTTATTGAAGGAGGGGAGAATGTAACACCCCGAGCTTCCACGATACGCTTCTCATTCAATAATGTAATAGCTTGCATTGTACGCAACATCAAGTTCTAACACACTACAACTAATCAAAGTAGCCGTTATGAATAGTAATAACCACTTTTTAAATTTATAGAAATTTTATATTTTAAAATGGACTTCATTTTTGTATTCCTAATATTGAAATTAGCCTATGTTGAATTTTTTGTAATTTTCTGAGAACTTCAAAATTTTTATGAATAGTGAAAAATACTTAAAACAACTTTTTTAATAAAAATAATTTATAGTGATAAGTTATGATATTGAGTGGTTTTAAAGTATAATTAGAATATATTTTTACCATTTTATCCAATGTTGTTCATTAGAATTAATTTCACTTTGAAATTGGACATAAACAATTGTCAATCTTTTGATATAAATTGTTTCTTAAAAACACGCTATTTGTTGTGACAGCGGGAATTAATTATAAAATTAATTAATGAAAATTATATGTTTGTAATTTCATAAAATATACATCATTTTTTAATTCGGAATATCAATTATAGCTTAGGGTGAAATTTTGGCATTGTTCTGAAAAACTTTAATTTTTGATGAATAGTGAAACCACTAAGTGGTAGTTAAATAACTGATTTTTCGTAAAAATGAAATATTACCACTTCTGTGATTTGATTTTAAAAAATCCTACATACATGGTCGTCATTAATAAGAAAAATGTGGTTCAATGAGATTAAAATAATTTTTTGGTGAATAGTAACTTTTAAGTTCTTAATCGCGATTAGAGGTAATTAGTGTAGTTTAAGGTAAAAATAATGTTTTAATAATATGAGATGAGATTTACACATGTTCTACCCTCATTTTATGTGCCATGGCCGACCGAGACAATCCATGGGTCAACTTGGGGACCCCATGGAGCCACTTTAGTTGGAAAATGACATAAATACCTTTTATTTAATGTTAAAGTAAAAAATGACACAAACATGAAATGTTTTACTAAAACAATTTTTACATGGAGTTATACATGTAATATTTTTTATTATAAATATTCATTAGAAATCTAAAAAGAGTTCCTACATCATAGTAGTTTTTTTATAATTTTTAGACATTAAATAAATTAAATTATTTATGACATCATGATGATGCAGCGATGACCTCATTATTTAACGATTTAAATAAAATGAGAAGATAATGTAAATTCCAAGGCCTAAACCTGTCCAAAGCCTATTGGATGAGGGGATTTAGAACCCTTATCACCTTATCCTTGAATTATACAAGTGTGGGACCTTTAGAATCCGAAAAGCATTGTATAATAGAATAACATTTCATTACTTTCCAAAAGTGCCCCCCCTCTCCACTTATAAAAGCCCCCCACCACTCCCACCTTATTCACACCTTCAAGCCATTTGGCTCGGCCAAACTATGCCCAAATACTCTCCCAACATCCCTCACTTACTCCTAGAAGCCTCACTTTGGGCATAAGTCTTCCCAAGGAAGCCTTTGGCTCAAATCAAAAAGAGCTACCCTATTTTTAAGGTAATGTCTTCTCTAATGTTGTTTTGTTTCATTTTGCTTCTCCAACCCCTTAAACTCTTTTCATTACTTTCTTTTGTAACAACACCAGTATCTAAAATATACTAGGATGTTTTTATGATAAGTATTTGGTTTACACTTACACACACATTCGTCTAATGGTTAAAGAACATACTATTTCTGTGGGTGGCGAAATACTGCCTCACGAAACGATGATTGTTCAAATTTTTTTAACACCTATAATGGTGGCCATTTTGATGACACTATTTTCATATATGATATATATATTATGTGTATTGTTTCCTTATTCTTCTGTATTTCTCATTTATGGCATACTTTATGATTTCCATTATGGGTAAACGCGATAATTTCATTTTAGGAAGTGCGGACTACCGCCCCCTCAAAGTGATGTGAATCGTTAATGCCATATGTGGGATGTATAAAGGATGGAGTAAATGATATTATATATGATATTATACTTGAAATATATTATACCTTTATATCATTATTATTTCATTCCATTAAATATGAAATATAAATGAAAGTAGCGTTCATGCGTACGTACGGCTTACCGTCTCCATGAACGGTGCATTTCATTTCTTACCTCTAAATGTTACGTAATATTATAAATGAATGTATATACTGGATATATATGATATATATGACATCTAAATCATGAATATAATTCTGGGGATAATGGATATTCTACCACATAAACAACTTGTAATTATAAGAAGTTTATTATTGACTCAAGTACCAAAGATCGACAAAACGACCGTTATTAACTTAAATAATTACATAATGTTCATAACATTGTAATAAGTGATATAAAAAGGATAATGAAATTAAAAATGGTTCTTAATAAGGTATATATTAACTCTAGTTTATTATTCAGGAGGTTAAAGAACGGTTGAGTCAAGTCAGACACGAGGTAAGGGAACTTCTTAACCCAATTTCTATTCTTTGGGTTAATCTCCCACTTTCAAATTATGTCATGATATTATTATGTCCTATCTTGTATTTTTACATTATTTATGTGTACTTATAGTGAATACACATTATATAAGTAATTTATTTAAAAAAATTGATCTTTTTAAGGACTTCGTCTCAATTCCCTTTCATTGCGACATATTTGGTTTTATACACAACTTTCTTTTATACAGTGTATAAACCCCTTTGACTTTTACGTTTATTCAAAAGGAATATTTTTTATATGAAGCATTTTGCTAAATGAAAAAAGGGAATGTTTTTATTTCCGTACTTATGCAGAGACAACGACTTCTCCCCCACCGTGACCATTATTTTAGTTTCGGCTTCCTCTACAAGCCATCATTTTTTTAATGAAAAATAAATACAAAGTTTTAACTTTCTTTTATTTTGGTATTGAAAATGGTTTTGAAAGCGTTTTTATTATATCAATGTGTTTTATTGATATCTTGTGATTGAAATGTGGAAATTTTATGTTTCCTTTATGCATGTTTTATGTGATACAATTATGTTATGGTTTATGATATGTTTAAACCTATTCATATGAGGAATGTATTGGACTTAATAAGTGACGGGTGGAGCCCGCTATAGCTCCTCGATGCATCGGTAGGTCTCATGAGACAACTAGACGTGGAATTGGCCGAGGCCCTTTCCCAATTTGATTTATGGTTTTGGCCGAGGCCTAATCATTTTAGACGTCTTTGTCGAGGCCTTGACAAAATGTTTCTCAATGTCTGGCATTATACATTCCCTCATTATGAAAGTGGTTATTGATATTGCATGTGATTATTCGACTAGTAGAATATCCATGTGAGTAAGTAAATGGAATTATCTCATTTTATTTTTTCCATATTATGCTGAAGTTCAAGTTTAAAAAGGATTTTGTTTTAGTTATACATTTCCTTAAATTTTAATGTTTATTTATGAAAGCTTCCGCAATATTGTTATCCTTACTGAGCATCTGAGCTCACCCCTTTCAATGTTTTAATATTTTCCAGGATGTGAAGAAGTATTTTATGAATGACATTCAGGGATTTTCAGAAGAGGATATGAGTGTGGACTATGGAGACTTTGTTATTGTAGTTTTTCACTTTATGATGTAATGTAACGTTTACGAATGTATCTAGTGTTTCCAAGGCTACTAAACTAATCGGTCTTTCGAGACTTGATCTTTTGTGATCATGCCAATGTTACGAAGTAATGCACCGACTCTTGGTAGCTAGGGTCAGGGCGTTACATTCAATATCTAAATCTATAGCTTAACTTTATTCACATTTAAATTACCTTCGTATATTTTTCCGAATTTATGCCAAATTACCTTCAATATTTTTATCAATTTAACGTTGATAATTTCTTTTAAAAGAGATAATAAAATGAAATTTCAAGGTTTACTATCATTTTTAGTATTATTTCTATCCTCTACTGTCATCAAAATACATTCAATATGATGAAAAAAACCATTGGTTGAAGCTTCCAATATATCCCCACTAGTTAAAATTTGATACAAAAACATAAAATCTTTCCAAATATAGAAATTCTTCCCATAAAAAGTTTGAATACTCTTTTGGTTAATTAAAATAATGATTTACATGTTCATAAGATAAATTCAATGCGTAAATATTCAAACATAATTGAACAATTTTTTTTCAAATGTCAAAATACTAATCATCTTAAAAGGTAAACTAGATTATCTAATACTTGTTACAAGAATTCCATCATGAGTAGTAAGAAATCACTAAGAGGGAAGATGAATCCATGAATTCACTCCTTTTTAAATTTATCATTTGATAAAAACTTCAAAACTTATTAAAGTGTATGATTATATCATTACATATAAGATACACACTCCCATGGTACAAACACAACATGAAAATAGATTTTTACTAGGCTCAATACTCAAAAAGAGTAGTTACAACCTTTTTATGATTTGTTAAAATCCATGATCATACATTATACTATAATCACTTTTTATATTGTAAATAAGATGTGATTATCCTAGAACTCTTGATTCACAATGTGTATCTAGAAATTTCTGAAGTGATCCTAAACAAAAAAGATATAAAATCTAATTTTCAAGAATAGAAGATTCTTAATCGTGATAAACTTCCATTAAGTTGTCATTGTGATTATTATTCATTATCTTCCACTATATCTTCACACATTTATATAAGGAATTGATTTTCATAGTTATAGATAAGAAACAAATACTGAGTATTATTCAAATTTGAATTCACAAATTTCATAAAATAATATTTTACTTCATCTATTTGCTTTAGAGATATTGGATAATTCAAGACCTCTTCATCACCCTTAATGTATTTATAGGTTTCAGAGATCTTGTATAAGCATCGTTGAGTCATAAAATGATACAAATCATCAAATAAACTCAAAATATAGAACTCTTAATTGATTATGGAATATTTAATCTTCCCCATGATGTGTTTTACATCATTTTAGTTTAACCACTCTAAACTAATTTTAAAACATTTAAAACATTCCTTGTTACACAATGTGTTCTCCCCTTACAGTTTTAGATAGCTATTTTCTTATAACACCATAACATGTTCTACAAAATAGGACTCCCCATTTATATCTTCATTCAATATACAATCCATTTCACTTACCCTAGTACAAACCTCATCAATGTTTCATGGATTTCTAAAATTGAATAAGATAGCATAACTACAATGATTGAGAATTTTTTTTGATCCCTATAAAAACACTCTTTATTTTGGTCTTTAACCTAATTAATCACACATATTTCAATAAAATTAGATCCACCACACATTATTAACCGTGTTATTATATTCCTTCATATTAATCATACATGATACAAAATAACTTTGACGACAGTGTGTAAAAGTTTTTCTGTTTCTCATAAAGAAAATTTTCAATTAAAATTCCATATAAAATGATCATTTTAAAGATGATATGCATGATTCTTAACTATGGTGTATAATTCACTACCCCATAACATAACTTGATATTTTACTTAGAATAAATCAAATCAAAATGGTTGTTTCCTAATTATACATACAATTTCACTTCCCATACCAAAACAACACCCATTTTTTGTTTGATCATTGTGTGGTGATTTCACTATCCCTCTAGATAGATAAATAAACACTCTTCAACATGAAAACCCCTTAAATGTTGCACCATTAATTATAAACCCTTATAAATAAATTTATCTAAAATTATAAATCATTTAACACTTGAGTTTGAACATGATTCATGTGTTGAAAACAAAATTAAACATAAGAACCATATACACTTCATATCTTTTCTAATTCAGCTTCTGATTTTAAAAAAAATCCCTATCGGGCATAGTAATATCCCGAAGGTGACAAACAATTTTTATCTCAGTATATTTTTTGTTCAAGGTCTAAATAAAATGGTGATATTTTATTTGAATATGTTTCAACCAAGTAGATAGTAAAAAATAACATGAAAAATCCCATAATGAAGAATTCCTTCCAACACTTGAGAGTGTTTTTGGGAGTAAATTATTTCTATAAATCTCTATAAATTTTCTTGGTTATTTTCCCTCATTCATTTCATTTTATTTTTTGGCAAAGAAAAATAATGAAAAAGGAGGTATTTTCCCAAGGGTGAGAGGCTCTAGTTTATTTTTACACGTGGTGATCAAGGGGGGAGGTAGATATGAATATTTGGAAGCTGAATCTTGGAGAAGATGTGATTTATTAATTCAAAAGTTCTTATAAATCCAAAGGGGTATATTGAAGGACCGTATGGCGGTTGGGGAGACTTTTTTTATTATGAAATGTTGATGAGTTTGGAGAAGATACTTGTGAAGTTCATTGAATAAGTGGATTTATGCATTGATATCAATTAAGACATGGTTAGTAAAGAATTAATCTTATATATAGTGTTAAAGTACTATCACACATACCATTCCAACCAATGATGTAGTGTTTTATTACCTTTATAATGAAGGCATTTTTTTCTTTGTTTCTTGAGGATATCTGTTAATGAGTTATCAAAGAGTTTTCATATTGTATATACTTATAACATACTCATTTATGATTTATAGGCTCAAAAAATTTAAGTGTAGATCCAAAGAAATGAATAAATTTTGAGAGATAGTCAATATTACCTCCTCAATTTCATGGATTAAAGGTGTTTTTACAAGGCTAAAAGGCATGGAAATAGAGTAAGGGAGCCTGAGCATTTCAGTGGTAATTGTCTCTTTGAGATATGGCTATATTCCATAGGGAATCCCAAAATGATCATTTCACATGCCATGATTGAATGTTAAAATGTACTTATTTATATGGAAATGATTCATGGAATTATACCTAATAAGATCCAAGGGAGATATAAGAAGTCACATTGGAAAACCATTCCCAAAATTAGATTGGAAAATTTCATAGTAGAAATACAAAAACCTTTTGGGTAATGTCTTAGAGGAAGAAAACTATTGTGACTACTCATTTTAGTTTAAATCTGAATCAAACACATCAGAGTTCAAGTGATGTCATGCTATAGTGGAATAGTGGGAAACACTGGGAGAAAAAATTGATTTTTTTGTTTGAATTTTATGTTGAGGTTATACATAGAGATATGAAATAGCTTGAGGTAAATACTGTAAGATATGTAGCTAAATATATATGATGTGACCAATTATAAAAATGATTATTTTATAGAATGAAACATCATGGTAGTATTCTATAATTAAATAAGAGGTGTTTAATTTGAACAAGGAGTGATTTATTTTGACATAAATATTATTTTTCCTACCATTCATTCTAGGGAGAATTCATGGTATGCTTTGGAAGATATTTTTGGATAAGAACAAAGGTGCACACAAGATCTAAATTCCAGATGAAATCGAGGTTGGGGAAGTGATGATCATTTAACTTGTTGATACTTGTCATTATTTATTGTTCTTGAGAGTTTTAGGCCATATCCGAACTCTTTTACTTTTTCTTATTAATAATTAAATAGTAACAATTTTGGAGGATTCATTATCACTACCCACATGGTATTAGAAACTAGATAATAAGAGTCTATGAATCTTGTGTTCACCATTGTACCGTGCATGTTCTTTCACACTAATTTTCTCATAGTATTATCTTCAATATTAATTTACTTTATTCACTAACCAGTGTTGGAAATATAGTAACGTGTTGGTGTATTCAGTAACCATTGATTCAACCCCCTACTCAGTATAATTCTACTCTCACTGGGACCTTTCACTTCCAATATAGCTAGCGATGATATAAATAATTTACTTTAGTATAAAAGAAATGATAAGTAAAACCTGGAAAGTCAATATATTTAATTATATAGGATCAATCCAAATAATTATGAATATAATGAAAAATTAACTTAGAGGAAAGATTGATTATACTTGTATATATAGGAAAAATTATTTTATAATTTTTTTTAATATAAAGAAATTTATCCATCAATTAAATTCATGATTCTACCCCTTATGGATGTATACTATTTTATCAAGAAATTTATGCTCATATATATATTTACCAATAAAAAATAACCTTTGATGAATCTTTAATAATATAATAAAATTAATGATTTATTATTGGTATAATTTTGGATTACTATATTTGATTTTATTGTATATATATTTTCAAATATTACAAATAATAAGATAACCACTAAAGTTTCTACGAGACCAATTATTTATTAATATTTTTTTCAGGATGTAGGCATATATTTTCCATTCTAAATCCATCGAATAATTTTATACTTCTCATTAATGTTCTTTTGTGATAATACATTGAATATTCAAAAGTTTTTATTTAAAATAAAAACATATGATTTTTGTTGCAGCATTAAATTAAAATAATATTTATAAAAACCATGATTTATAAAAAACAAATATATGATATTTTGGATCTTGAATTGGGTAAATTTAATAAATTAGTACAATATAATGAAAAAATACTCATATTTATCATTATAATTTAAGATTTTTTATTTTGGATAATCAATTAAATAATAAATTAAAAATATAATAAAAAATGATTAATAATATCACATAGAAGATATTTTTATTGATGGAACTTTTTCCCAAAAAATGTATAAAAATATATCTCTTAGGGAGAGGATCTTTGATGTATTATTAAGGATAGTGACTGTAGATATAATAAATGATGTAGAAGAATATTTTGGGTTCAGAACACAAACATCATCTAACCATAATTATAATTCATTGAATAATTTTAATAATAATATATAATTTTGTAAGTGAAGGAAGAATCATTTGGTCATATTTTATATGCTTTAAAATACACATGATAAAAACTCAAATATGAGAAACACATGAAAAATAATTTTCTTCATGAATAATATCATTCTATTTAAGTAATAAAATAATGAAATTAAAACTACATTCACATTAATAAATTCATTCTTTCATTAGATTTCATGGTTCATTATTGATAATCACTATTTATTAATAATGATCATCTTATACAAAAAAAAAATTATTTTATATATCACGAGGATCATGTTTTAACCTAATTAGGGGGAAATATTGTTTTTATAAAATATATTTGACTATAATTGATATATAAATATATCATCTCATATATGGACTTTAATAAGAATAATATCTACTTTAGGGGATAATATATAATAAATTACAGATATGATATTGATAATCTATGAGTTCTTGGTAAATAATAATATTTTTTCTTGATATTACTATTAATGGAGAAAAAATTGATAAACAAAAATATACTTTTACATAATTTCAAAAGACACTCTTTTGAGTCCATATTTTAGAGGCATGATAGTTGATAAATTATAACAAAATTTATTATTTTCTTTAAAAATTTATATCCATAAAACTACTTCTAGTGGTTATATTTTATTATTATATACTTAAATGTATAAAAATAATTAATAGTACCTACCTAGATCATAGGTTTTGATATCCATAAGATAAATATTATATAATTCTACTTATTTATCCTACCAAATAATATGATAAACTTATGCATATGATCTACATGCATGTGATACATTCACCAGCAACAATTCTCCCACAATTTTTATTATAATTTATAATCCTATATAAATATATTAAACATGATATGAATATCCATAAAATAAGTTTAATGGATCCATAAATTGTAAGAAACACACCTAATGTGTTACAAGTGAAAAACACATTTATCATTAAAGGAGGAACCTCAAGGGTGGATATATAAGGTATCTGATCCTTCCTATTTGGTTTCATGGTGAACATTAGTTTATGAAATTATTTTTAATGCTCTATTATATTCAGTACATAACTTATCACTCCATTATGAAGGTTCTAGTACTACTTCCACATTTTTAGAATCCTCCGGTTTTGAACTAGAAGCCTTTGGTCGGTGTAATCCCATCAGATATGGGAATCATATTGTTTTATTTTTCCTTTATTGTCACTAAGAAATTCAAATGATATGGAATGCATTTATTTTACTTTACAGGTATGTTTTTCTTTGATAATACCTTAAAAATTTATTCTTTAAGATAGATCAAACAATTACATCGATTATTTTTAATTCTAAAGATCTTAGGATGATCCCCTAAAAACCATCAATGGTATCATATCCTTGTTCTTTAGGGACTAATTATTTTTAATTTAGTATTTTTTAAATAATGTTTAATTATTATGAAATCATATTGTGAAAAATGATATGTTTGAATTATTCTATTTTGATATACTTTGTGTGTGATAAATCTATATTTTAAAGTATGATATAGAAAAAAACATAATTTTCTTTAGTATGATTGATTATGATATGAGACACTATAATTCGCAATAATATTAATATTTTTATGCAAATATAGTAACATAGTATACATATGATATCCTCTCAATTATTTAAAATAATTAGAATTATATGATATCACCAATCATTACAGGTGATATAAATCTTAAAGTATTATTTAGAGGCATATCATAAAATACGATATATAGTCAGAACTACCAATCTCTAGTATCATTTGTATTTTTGGCCAACTTTTGGTTGTAAAATACAACATATATAAACATATTAATTTTTTAATTATGGATTATAATTTTTTTATAAATTATAAATGTTTGGAATTATAAAATGATATTTTACATGCCTAAATTAAATATTAAAAGTTCATATTTATTTATCATGTTTAGAAAATAAATAGTCTTTATTTATTCATTCCTTTTAAATTATTATTGTTTATAATTTCTTTTATAGAATGAGAATAATGTATATGATTAAATTTTTATGATGAATTGTATTTAGGTGATAGGTCCTTAAATTCCATGCTAGGTACAACTCCATAAGATTTAGTTTTCACCTACCTTAAGAATGGTTTGTTTTCAGCCTCAATGGATGTTGGAGAAGGAACAACCGAAAGGTGATTGTAACAGGTCAGTCGAGGTTTCTCATGGGTCGAAATCGACGAGGAATGATATGGAGACCGAGGATGAATTTAGAGAACCATACAAACCTGAGGGAGGCTAACTACAGTAGGATAATGTGAATGTTTTGACCCAGGTTGGGGGGGGGAGTAAGGACACCAGGGAGCATGAGGCATGAAGTGTAGTGGACTCTCCTACGGAGGCTTCTAGGGTGGATAGTGGTGCCTCTCAGAGGGGAATGGGAGGTGAAATGGAGGTCATGCATCCAAGTGATGGGGAATTCGCCCATGATAAGGCCACTCAGAGTGATGGTAGGAAAGCAGTGGGTGAGACCCAAGTGGCAGGTGTTGAATAGGATCCTAGCAGAGTATCTTATGGGGAGATAGTCAGAGGTAGTGGGGACCTACATAAGGGGAGGCAGGGATCTTCACTGGATGTGGAGGTCTGTAATCTAGCTGGTAAAGAAGGGATTTATTTTTCAGGGAACCAATATGCTATCCAAGTGAAGAATAGATTTTATGGCCTTGGTACAATTTGGGAGTGTATGGAGGGGACCATTGATGGTAGTAGGAGTACTTCTGCAGGGGAAGTCATCCCGAGGAGTAATAGAAGTAACAGGGGGTGGAAGGGTAAGAGGGACTACTCCTCCTTTCCGCCTCCCTTGAAGACTCGGTCAACAAAAAAGAAAATGGATGAGAAGGTGGAAAGCGAGGCCATGTGCCAGAAATCACCTGGCTAACCTGAACTTTCCTTGGATCTACTTCTGTGTTCAGAGGATTAGGTGACAGAGAAGGTGCTATTTCTCAATGCCTCGGATGAAGAAGCGGCCAAGATGATGAGTCAAGACATTGGAATGAATCTAAGTGAGGATGAATACTGTTGGGTTGAAAAAACGGAAACGATACTGGTTAGGGGTTTCAATAAGGGGTTGATCGGACTTGAAAAGTATATAATGGCCTGGGATAAACTGACCTCTGCATTGGAGGTTATTTTAAGTGATGAGCCACACACTTAGGTAACAGCTATTTCTTGGAATTTGTTTAGGCATATAGATTGTGGAAGAATTATATTTTTCTTCAATGATGCTTCTTTAACCTTCTCTATTTAATATTTGGTTTCCCACTCTCACCTTCCCTGTTCTTGTGATGAGGCTTTTTCTCAGTTTGTGCTACTGGAGATGTTTTGGTGTTTTTTTGCTGCTTGTTACATGGTTCTACTTCAGATGGGGTTCATTGCATAAGGCCGACACTTCTTAATGTCACTTGGATTAGAAGACTTAGAGGGTATGTCCTGGCCATCAGTTTCGTGCTTGTACATACTTGCACAGGATGGTTGCCGAGTACTAATGCTTGGTGGGGGCCTAATCATGATGTAGATTTTGGGGGGAGTCAGAACATGTTTTGTTTGGGTTCTTTTATGTCATTGTTTTTGTTGTTTTGTTGGACTCGGTAGTTCTCACTTTCCTATTTAATGTGATTCAATAATCAAATAAAAAATAATTTTCAGTGAGTCAGGTTTTAGAGATACCCTGAATTGAATTATCAATAGAGTAAAGTCACCCAATGGTTCCACATTCCCACACTCCTAATTCTATTACCATAATTACATACTCTATATAATGGTTTTGATACAAACTATATATTATCATACATAACTATCCTATAATGACATGAATTGAAGAAAATATTGAACTATATACATTTCCAATACCTTTTTGGTTTTGATATTTAGAGAATTAGGAAAAGACAATAACCAACTAAGCCCATATTCTTTGTATCAAATGAAAGTTATTTCCATTATATATATGAAACTACTTAATCCATAATAAGTTTTAGCATCTCCGATAAATTCTTAAAAGCATTTTATCCTTCTAAATATGTCACTTGTGCTAGTTTCAATCATAACTCAGGGAATAAAAAAAAATAAAGGGGTGATATTATACTCTCAGTAATGAAAATATATATTAAAATCTATCAAAAACATAATAATGCTATACCTAATATTGAAATAAAAAATAAATTATATAAATCTATAATCAAATGAAACTGAGAGAATTCTATATGAACGAAAATAAAATAAAAAATGGATATCAATAATTACTAATTTCATACTGATGGAATACATAATTTTTTACATAAAAAAGATAATATAAAAGTGTTGTGCCAAGACACTATACTCATATGGGGAAAGGTATAAATCATAACCCAATATGTGTTGTCTCATAATACATTTAAATGCATCAAGGGGATATATAATTTTTGACCCCACCTATCACTTTCCTAAGTCCAATTCATTCACTATAAGATTCAACAAGACATTTCTTTCCATTCCATAAGAACCCTATGGATGAATAAAAACATGACGATCCATATAATGAAAAGTATGTAAGGTCACTATATAATTAACATGCATTAGGCATAAATAATATACAATAGTATCAATACTTTTCTCCATGTAATCAAAAGTGATAAAATGACCCTAAACCATCCATAGAAAGAATGTTTATGTTGAATTTTTTTTCAAAATTATAATATTCATATGTATTTGAATAAAAAAACTAAAGATCACCAATAATGTTCCTTATGTTTATAGAATCACATTCTCTCTTAGTGAACATCATCCAATATGAATTCTGTAAAAGGTGATGTTCACAACGCATAGAGGAAAGAATATAAGAGTAATTCAACACTGGATTAAAATAAATATAATCCACCAAGATAAATAAGGTGGATTATTTCAAAAGAACATATCCATAGTGTAATAATGGACACCTATAATGTTTTTTACCTAGATAAAAAAAATCCTTTCAAATAAATGCTTGAATGATACCACCCAAGAAAGGATCAAGAATTAGTTTGTTTGGTACCATGAGTTCATTCCCCAAAAGAGGAATATATATTAGATTATAAATATTGAAACATAAAACCTATTAGTGTAAATCCTTATAAAAATTAATAGGTAAATGGAAAAGAAAATACAAAAGAGATTTTATAAAACATTTTTAAAAGTTTTGTTAAAGATGATGTTATGAGTCCCCACTAAAAGTAGTTTTTTTCAAAAGGTGAAGTGAAAACTATTTGACAACCAATAAATTTCAAAAAATAATATTAAATAATAGGAACTTTAAAATACATAGCTTTTATATTTGGTAAATGATAAGGGAATGACTAAATATATGAAAGCGAAATGAAAAACCCTTTAAATTATTTTTAAAACACATTTGTTCAAAATTCACATTTTAAAAAGAGTATGAAAACATTATTTTGTATCAAAATATATTTTTCCCCTAATAGGTAGAGAAATTATCATAGAATAAAGTATTAGGGTGGTATAGCCCAATTATGGAAGAAAGAAGTTCATGATGAAATAATATCACTCAAGGAAAGGATACTTGAGTTATCAATATTACTTATGAGAAAAATACCCCTTAAAGTAAAAAATATATAAAAAAAGTGAATTTTTTGGTAGAAATGTAAATTAATAGAAATAAAATACAATACCACATCACATAGTCAATATTTAGGATTTATCCAACTTTTAAGTCCAATAGGATGATCATAACTCAATGAATGAAATTTGGGTTACGAAAAGATTTACAATTGGGGTAACAACTGGGTAAAATACATGTGATGAAATAGAGCTAATTTGGAATATTATTTACCATGAATAAAAAATATATATTATAAAGGTACATCCTTTTGAATTTAATATACCATTTAGATGAAAACATAACGTATAACGTAAACATGTCATAAATAATTTATGTTTGAGACAAAAAAACTTTTATGACTTGGGTAACATTTTATTCAAAACCCCTTGTAGGAGAGTACATGTAATTGAAACAAAACAAAAACATGATTAAAATGTATTTCATGATATTATATCTAAAAAAGGCTGTATATACACTAAATTAATGAAATTTTGTGCGTAATACCAAACATGTCTCAAAGAGATGAATTTTAGGAGAAAACACTTCGATCCCAATTTATTCTAAACTTTCACCAAACATCCTGAATAATTAAATTAATATAATTAAATAATTAACTAAGAACCATATTCATAAATATAACTATTTATACTCTCTATTTACAATCATTATATTATATATAAATATAAATTAGTTATTTCAATTTTCAACACTAGGTGTAGGTAATGTTTATCACTTTGAATTGTTTCACAAAAGAGGTGTTGATATCTTATATTTTTTTACAATTACATCACTATTTTATAATTTAATATACTATAATTGATATACCAAGATATTTTAAGAAGATATAATTTCATTCTATTTTAGTTTTGGTTATAAAACATGAATATAAAATCTACAATGATCTTGTTTTGGTGATTCTTAATGAATGAAATGTAGTTTATTAATTAATGAGTTAGATGTTGATATAACCTTTCTAAAACCAAAAAAAATTATTTATATATTTATATGATGTTATAATAGTAAATAAATTCTCTTATTAATCATGATATAAATAAATTTTATTTTTTATATAGGTGGTTAAATCGACCCAAACATAAACCTATAATGATTAATGGATTATTATGAGGTTATTAAGTTGAAATATCATTATACCTAAAGAATAATTTCATATATTATATTTTATTTGTTTTATATATTATAATTTTAAATAATTATAAATCTAATATAATTTATATGAATTCATTAATTTGAAATAAGCAATCATTTTTCTCTGAGTACACTTATTTTAAACAATTAAATTAAAAATTATTTTTTATTGATCACATCATTAATAACTTATCCAATTTTTCATAATAGAAACTTTATTATATAATAAATAACTAATTATAATTTAAAACCTTTCTTATTAAAATATATGTAAGGTGGCAATGAAAATAAAAACTGAAATCAATCATTCTATGAAGGCCATAATCCACACTTATACATGGCTAATGATTTAATTTTCCATAAAACATGAGAAATGTATATTATGTTTTATCATTTAATAATATAAATTATACTATAAATATATTAATTATTTATTAAATTCAAAATTAGGACCATCCATTTGAGTTTTTTAATGAAAAAACATGATGTTTTGTATAGGGAATAGTCCACACACACACAAATGTCTTTTTATCTCTTCTTAAGGGAAAAGGGAAAAATGATTAATGTATATTAGCATAGCATGATAAAATTACTTATATAAAAATAATTATTTCATTACCTAGGTATTTGAAAATTAGAACTAGAAAATAAAAATAGAAAGGAAATAATTTAAGTAAAAATGATTAGTCACGTTGAGCACTTTGATATTTCCTCAGAAGATCCCATAGAAAGGGATGGAATAGGATAATATTTTGTGACCATAAGATTATGAGACTAAAATACTATTATAGGGGAAGGGAAAATGTGAGGGCTTTTATTGGAAACTTAATTTTAGGAGTTACTTGGAGGGGTCGTGAGATTCCCCTTTTAGAAATGATGAGAAAGGTGTTTTCTCTAAATATTTGAACATAATATAAAGGGAAAACATGTTAATCTTATCAAGTGGATAAAAAATAAAAAATAATTGAGTGGAGGGTGATAGATGTTCTATAATATCTCAAAAACTAAAGTAGAAACGTTTTTTAATATATTTATGGCCCTATATACCATGAATTATTACCTTTTCCATTTAGGTTTTTACCGCGATAATTAGTACTTACCTAAAGTAATTTGTCATTTATAACCAAAACTAAAATTTCCCTTATGACTTAAGTTTTACCTAATGAATCAAAATTTTAAATCATTTTTATTTTATTCATTTTCTAAAAGTGATAATAATGAAATTTAAAATACTAAATGCACAATATATTAAAAATAATTTTTTGAAAAATATAACTTATGTTTCAAAAGGTAGATATGGGTTTATAAATTAAAACCAATATTTTTAAAATTATAAATTAACTTATAAAATAGACATGTGGACATAGAAAAGGATTTTATAAATTTATAATTTATACTTATATGTTAATAATGTCATAAAATCCATGTTATTTTGAAAAACTATATTAACTATAAATCCAAAAAATTCATCTTTAGAAAATATTACTTTGATGAATCAAAATATAATGTTCATTTTTTTAATTTTAAATTATAATTTTTTAAAATATTCCTTTAATTAAAATCTTGAGATGTAATGAAAAACTATTTTTATAAGAAAATAGATTATTTTAGAATATGAACCATTCTTACTCATATTTCCTATTATTTACATATTAATTTTTTATTAATAAATTATTCATATAAAATATATTTTGTCACAATTAATCAATAGTTTCTTAAGATGGAAATTAATATCTCATAAAAAGGAAATATTTATAAAGATATAAGTCTAATAAAAAATTATTTTATTAGTCATTTTAACTAAACCAATTTAATTTTATTCATATTAAATGTAGATTTTATTTTATTTATATAAATTTTTTATAGTGTCATTAATAATATTAGTTAATAATAATTGAACAACAAGATTTTAATTGTCCAATTATAACTATGATTCATTTTAGTTTAGTGCTTCATATAAAGTAATCTATCAAAAACACTGACTTATCTAAAGGAAATAATATATTAAAATTTTGAGGTGTTACACTCCCTAGGAAGAGGGACTTGGGGTCAGACAACCTACCATCCTGAAGTCTTATTTCTTATT
Organism: Viscum album; assembly: GCA_963277665.1. NCBI lineage: Eukaryota > Viridiplantae > Streptophyta > Magnoliopsida > Santalales > Viscaceae > Viscum > Viscum album. The sequence goes on from OY728139.1 coordinate 800,054,974, forward strand.
ATATCAAGGTGAGGGGTTGTATATATACTACTTTTGGATTAATCATATTTAAAATTTCAATCTCATAGATCTCTATACCTTTAAATGTAATGTTCATTTACCTATTTTATGAGAAGCATTCAGATATGTATAAATTTTTTTGGATTCTATTTTTGGGAGAGTCACACAGAGTTATCGATTATGTAAAGGGTTAGACATTAATGTGGTGAAAAAACATTAATTTATTAGATATAATAGGATTCCATGAATGAATCATTAGAAACATGAATTAAAAAATTAATAAACCATGAGATAATAATTTTTTCATGAGATTTAAAGGGTTTTACATGCATGTGATATATGTTAAATGGTTATACTTTTAAAATGAGAACCCCATTAAATATTAATTGTGAGATTTATTCCAAAGAAAAAATTTTGAGGGCTTCTATTATACAATTGGGTAGGTTATGACAGGAAGGGTTCCCTTGTATTATTCTATTTAAGTCATGAAAGAAATAAGCAATAGTGGATCATCCTTGGGTAGGTTCTACCAATTTGTATTTCCTTGGATTTTTTTTATCCCATTATTGATTTTTTTTATGTTATACCTAACTAAGAAACTATATGAGTTTGGATACCAATGGAATAGAGTTGTGTTTGTACATATGATGGATTTGGGTAAAGTGTTGCCTGCCAAACTGTCTAAGAATCATAATTATTATGATTGATATGATTCCATATCTAAATAACTATTTTTTATATTAATGACAAGGTAGACTCATTTCTGGGAGAAATATGGATCTTTTCTCACTAAACTAAAGTGACATTTTGAGTCAAGTATTTTTATGGGAGTACGTTGATTAAAATTATATGATTAAATGACATAATACATGATACTCACCCATAGATATGACTTTTCTATAGATTATGTAATACTTCATGATAATCATTTTGATACTCTTTTAAGTTATATTTTTTTTCTGAATTGGAGTTGCAAAATGACTCAAAATTGGGGGTGAATTGAGTTCTTAAAATTATTACCCCAAATTAAAAAACTTATTTTAATAATTAAAACCCTCCCCACTCTTCCCAATCATATTTTTAGAAGAAATGAAGAAAATATAAGGAGTAGGAACTGTAATATTTGTAGTGTTTGAGGAAAAAGTAAATTCTCTTAACCCACTCCACCAAGACCCAATGCAGTTTTGGTGATTTTTACCGTTTCTTTGGGACCTCGATAGTTGAGTGTAAGAAATAATAACTTGGTAAATAGGTTCCAAGATATTTCACTAGTCACTCCCTTTATAGTATATGTTCACTAACTTCACATAACACTTATTGAAATCTATTCTCACTTAAAAAACATAGAACTAATATAGAAAAGATATTCAGTTCCACACACAGTTACAGTAAGAAAATTTTAGTTGATGATGAACTACTTTAGATAATGAATAATAATTCAATGGGTATATATTAAAGATCTCTTTGAAAAAAATATAAGTATCATTAAATGTACATTAGTTGTATATCATTTTTTACAGTCACATAATAAGAATAGATTAAAAAAATATAGTATACTTGATGGTTGTATCTTAATAGAAATTATTGAATATATAAAACACTTTACCTTTTGAACTTCAACTTATATATTTAATTAAAGTAGTTAATAAAAAATAATATAATACTCAAAAAAATTAAATATGTTCCCCGATTTTTATGAATTTTAACTGTGGAAATTAAAAAATATAGGTAGTCATTTGGAGTAGTTACGGTCTTCCATGGAACTATACAACTTATTTGAATCAGAAGATTTAATTAACTCAATATTTACTCATTTAGACATTTATACTTTAGATAAAACTAAATTAGGAGTGTAATTCACTTGAAATACTATAATATTAATTAGTTCTTTTAAACTATAATTAAAAATCCAATGATACCAATCATTATAAGTATTAAACTTAATAAGTATTCTTTGCATAAGTATTTTGATTTCATATGTATTATATCCCTATGTAAGTCCTTATCATTTGAATTACTTTTAAACATATTAATTGGTCTTATCATAAGATTTGCCTCTGATCATTAGACTTAGTCTTTGATAATAATATTTTTCTCTTATCATATAAATTTCCACTTATCATATGAATTCCTTCTGATCGTAATACATAGCTTCTGGTTGTATGAATTTCCAAAAATAATATAAATTTGTCTCTAATTTTAAGACACCACTTAAATCATATAAATTTATTCTAATTGTAATACTTGAATTTTGATCATAATATTCTATTCAACTATAATACTTTAGTTTGATATTATGTCTTCATCGTATGAATTCCTGTCGATTGTATAACTTTGTTGTTATACTTCATTATATTCGTATGAATTTATCCAAAACTTATAACTTAATAATAATTATTTCCTTCTAATCATTTGAATTTATTATAATAATTTAATTCCATTATACATTTTGGAGTATAACTTCAACACTTCATATAACTTCTAGACTTATAAAAACTTTTACAAACAAAAATATCATAAGACTTCATTCAGAGAGTATGACTTGAAAATATGGATTGAATGCATGACCTCAAAAATTATATAAATTTCTTCTATAAGGATAAAAATATATAATAAAAAATAATTATAAGTTTATAATATTGGTCTTCACACATAAATAAAAATCATTATTTATGAAAATAAGGGTTTTTGTGAGCATATTTTTTTTGGATAAAATGGAATATGTTGGAATAACATCAGTGTGTCTAACAATCTACTCCTTTTTGATGATCAAAAAACCCATTAGAATTTAAATACAAAATTTTATAGATTTTTATAATTGGATTATAATATTTAAATATATAGTAACACAACAATATGATTGTAGTTTAGATTGGTTAAAATCAGAGATAAAATTTTAAGATTACTTAGATCTTCTCCCCCTTTTTTGATTTCAAAAAGTGAGATTAGGGATTATGATAGAACAAAATAAATATAAGACACTAAAATTGGTAAACTATGAGAATATAAACACTCATATTAATAATATTTGGTTTTGAATTTTATGAACCTAGTAAAATCATAAATATGATAATAAATCATAAACCAATAGTGAAAATTTAAAGATAGAAAAATAAATAAGAATATATCACTAAATTATATTAGAGAACATAAAAATATAATTAATAATTAAAAAAATTAACATTAATAGATTTAAATCCTCAGTATTAGGATTAGGGTTAGTTGATGGTTAAAAATATATAGGTTTAGATCTAGGTGGTGGTTTCCTAAAAGAAATAGTCAAGTAGGGGTTTGTTTGAGGAGCAACTTAGACAGAAGGATCCAGAGGGTGAAGCTCACCAAAAGGTGTATTTGAACCTGAATCTCTTCCAATAACAACATTATATAACTTAAAAACATTATATTTACCAAGAATAATGTTTTCATGAATGCCCTTAAACTTTTCCTTATCACAATTTCCTTAAGTATAGAATGGGATATTTGTAGATAAAGAAGTTGGAGTGTATGATTTGACTTATTGTGCACACTTTTAATTTTATTTTTGAGAGAATATAGAAGGTTAAAAAATTAGTAACTTATAAGTTTTATTCTTGATACTTATCTGAAGGGGATCAACCTAGAGATATTATACCTTTAATCTAATAAATAGAATCTATACATAAGACAATACATTTTATAATACATTATCTATAACAATCTAGGATGATAGTGTATCCTTGAATAATATTTTTTCCAAATACCCTGAGATATTATTAAATACATGATATTGTAGGACATATGGATAATAAAGTCCTCAATACTTCCACTTGAGTTTTTGAAAGTACTTGAGTGGATCCAGAAGGGATAGGTATCAATTGTCGTTTTCTATAGATAATACCCACTTTTTATTAGGAATATTCCCTTTGAATCTCAACATGTTAATGATAAGGTTCATTAGAATATCCAAACTCTAAAGATTAAGAATTTCAAAAAAATTAATACTCAACTTATTTCAAAATGGATTTGAGTTTATAAAAAATAATTACAAAGTTTTCATTTAATACCTAAGACCACTGTTTTAGTAATTTTAAAGTCTTATTTAGGAATAAACGTTTATAAAATGGGGGTTTCTTCAAAAAATAATAAAATTAATGAACTGAAACATTAATATTTTATATTTATGTTTCAATCCTTCGAATCCCCTATTTGTAATCAGTGCATAAATATTTGATTTCATAAATAAATTATCTTTTAGGATTTAAACAAGTGTTTAAAGACACCGATCCACATTTAAATGAATTTAATATTTCTCTAAATTGATTCAAGGATAATTAAATAGTGATAAAATTTACCTATATAGATTCTAGAATAGATATAGGTCCATGTACACAATTCTAAATTGGTTTCACCTTTCTAGGTTTTTGATCTTGGGTACTGTGGAAGCGATTGTATGATATAGACAACTCAAATTTTTCGTCTCAATTTATGAATAATAATTATTGTACATAATGATTAATACCATGAGCAATGAAATTAATATATTAATTTATTTGAATAAACATTAAAACTAGAAGAGAAAGATATTAACATGTACTTTATAATTAATTTATAAGTAGATCTCGAATTACCTAAACTTGTAATTATTTATTTTTTGATGTTTTTGTTGATTTTATATTTTATACCATCAATGTTATGTCGGATCCATGTAAAAAAATCCCTCAAGAGGTGATCCACATGTTCACCAAAATATTTAAATGTCTCTGTACAATCACAAGGTGCTATCACAATCAATATAGATCACTTTCTTCATTCGTGGGTGATCACAAAAAAATTACTATACATAGATGAATAAATATTTATGATATCTCAAAGGCTCAAGAGAAGAGGAGGAGAGACAAAACTATATATCTCTTGAACTCTCTCTAGGTATTGAGAGATATTTTATCGATCCATTTTGCACAATAAGTGTGTTTAATGGAAACTGATATAATTTGTTTTTTATTTAGGAATTTATGGATTGGAACCTTGCATAGAATCCCCTTTAAAATTAATTAATTATTAGTGAACACCATGTATTAATAATAATATAATTATTATTCACATGACATGTGCATTAGCTAAGAAAAAATAAATATCATTTCTATCATTTCCAATCTGACCATTAAACTCAGCCCATCTATCCTCCTTGACATTTATCAAACCTTGAATAATAAAAATGTATTTTATAGATAAATATCACTACATTATTCATTGAACACTATAATAAATATTATACCCGCAAAACCCGGAAAATAATTATTTATTAATATTATTTGACTCACTTATTATTTTGAATAAATTTTGATTATATCTTTACAATCAACCAAAATCTTATAATTATTAAACCAACAATCATGATTAATATTTATTTTAACTTATTGAATTCAACAATGAATTTAAATAATATCATGGACACACTTATTGTGTAACCCTCTAGGCCACTTTCTTAGTCTAATTATACAAAACCTTCTAAACTCCAAGGTTATCATCTATAAAGTTAACAAGGCACATGTATAGAAAGAAGTTAATTATTCAATGAAAAAAAAACTCATACGAATTATTACTATGTAATATTATCCATTTATAGAGATATCTCTACTCAAGTAGGCTGCATACTAGTGTCATCAGCCTATGTGCTTGATGTATCTTTGTTTAAATTTCTAGAAATAAACATCCTTATAGAACACTATGGCCTTGGATTTATCCCTGCAATTCTATTCCTTTCAAAGGGCCTAGTATATCAACTTCCATTAATATAAATAAGAGATAAATTCTTTCTCTCATGATCCATTAATGAAATATCACTTGTGACACAACCATTTTATCCTACCTCATCATGAACATATGTCATCATGGGTTTCATCAATACATCAAAGTATGTGACTTATGACACTCATTAATAATAATATTAAAGTATAGGGATCAATAAAAACATCTAGATATAGGAATATCCCATGACACATAAAATATGGATTTACTACTAGAGAGACCTTTGTCACAACTGAACTTCACATTGATGTCCAATGAGAAACCCCATGAGAAGGAGTTTAAATAAATTATAATCCTTTGACCTCTTATATATGGAATTTTTTTGTCTGATCAGAAAATATCATCCAACTATATAACATTTATTCAAGAATACTATCATGGCACCTTAAAGTTATAATCATAGTGGGGAACCACTATGACCTTTCAGTGTGACGTATATTCTTAAGACATTATCACATACATTTTGATAGAGAGGAACAATCATGGTGTGATAATAATATTCATTAGTATTCAATAAAATGAATACATGTAATCATTAATTACTTAGAACATGGTTCTAGGGAACCAACTCTAATAGACTCCCACTTGGACTAGATCCAACTATGAAAAAACTTAATTCTATTGGATATCACATGATACTCATTACTATATTGATATAAACCCTCCATCAAGGGGTCCACCATGTTTTCATCCATGGTTACTCTGATCATTACAACATCACCTCATTGAGAAAAATCCATTATGAGATGAATCTTCAAAAGTATATACTTTTTCATTTGATGTGACCTTAGATATTTGTAAATAGACTTTGCTATAGTATTATCATAATAAACCATGATAGGGTCATGAATACTGGGAACCACATCAATATCTTGAAAATTTTTTCAAATCCAAACCATTTACGTAGATGTATTAGAATCAACAATATACTCAAACTCTGCTATAAAATCAACTAAAACTGATTGATTTTAACTCCTCAAGGTCATAGATTCTCCATTGATAAAAAATACATATTCGGACTGGGATTTCAGAATATTCTGATATGTAATAAATCTAGAATATATATAACCCATAATTACTAGATCTTTATCTCCTCCATACACCTATAATATATCTTTATTTCACTACATATACTTAATAATAACCTTAAAAATAGCCCATTTCTATTCTACTAGATTTGATTGATATCTTATTTCCCTACTAAATGAATCAAAAACATCAAAACTCATACATATCATGGCATACATGATAGTTCCTATCACATAATCATATGAAATCTTACTCATTCTGACTCTTCTTGCTGTTTCTGAGGACACATTTTCATGGAAATATGTATACCATGCAACACTAGAACCAATCCCCTCTTATATTATTCTACACTAAACATATATATTATCTATTCAATGTATATACTTTGACTTAGTCCTAGTAGACTGTTTGATCTATGACACATGATATTGATCCCTAAAATGTAGGTCACTTCACCTAAGTCCATCATGGAGAAGCACATTCTCAAGCATGCCTGAACCAAATGTAAGGATGGAAACTCATTTCTAATTAGTAATATTTCATAAAGATATACTGCTATGAAAATGATTATTCTCCCACTAAATTGGATGTAAACACATGGATCACATTCAATATTAATGAAACCAAATAATTTTATAGATACATTGACCCAAATATTCTATGACCTGGATTATTTATTTATTCCAAAAATGGATCTCTATGATTTAAATATCTTGGTTAACATTGACAAAAGTTAAAATATTTTCTAGCTATGTCATATACACATATTTCTAAATTTTATCATTAAATAAATAAATTTTTACACCTATCTACCAAATATTATAGTCATGGAAATATGGTATATCCAGTAGAATTCTAATGGATTTAAAAATGTAAACTGGATAAAATGTTTTATCATAATAAATTCCTTAACTTTGTCTAAACGCTTTAGCCACTAGCTGTGATTTGTTAGCACTAACCTAACCTTCCTTGAAAAACTTTCTCTTGAAAACTCATTTACACCCAATAGACTTCACATCAAATAATAGAATAAACAGAACCCAAAATTGATTTCTATATATGGAATCGGTCTCATAATTCATGGACTCCTTCCATCTTACAGCTTCTAAGATCTTTACTTCCTTCTTTTGGGATATAGGGTCATTATTTTCAATAAATAATGAACCACCATCTACTGTGACTAGAAAACCATATATTTATGGTTCTCTAACCTCTCTAATGATCATATGTTGTAATTTTGTTTTAGGAACAAAACATTCCATTTGGACCTATGGAATATATTCTTATACCATCTTTTCTGTATATTGGGCATTAAATCCATTAGAGTCAATATTTCTCCCACTATCCTTCTCGAGGATGTGTTCCCCATCAAGGAATATAGCTTACCTTGAAATTTTAATCTTCTTTTCTAAGGGATCATATAAGTGGGATGCACTTGTCTCCATTTAGTTACCTATAAAGATACACTTTGTTCCCTAGGGTGGTAGTTTGTTTCTTGATCTTTCCCTATCAAACACCTCAAAGCCCCATGCACGAATATATGAAAAAACATGTTTCTTTGAGCTCCATAATTTTAAGGGGAAACCACTTGTTTATTTATTTTGTACTCATTTTAGTATGTATGTTTCCATGTTTAATTCATATCTCCAAAATTATAATGGAATGATTGTGTTACTCATCATTGAACTTACCATGTTTAGGAAGGTAGGGTTCCAACTTTCATTAACACCATTCCACTATGGTGTATAATACATAGTGAGTTGGGATAAAATCCAATACTCCTATAGAAAATGGTAAACTCTTTGTTAATATATTCACCGCCTCAATTATATCATATTTCCATTTTCTTATTACCAAGACAATTCTTAACATCATTCTTGAGCTCTTTGATTGAGTCACTAGATTCAGACTTATACCATATGAATTAGATATAACTTTTTTTACTCAAGTAACCATTAAAATTAATAAAGTATGAGAACCCACCTATAGCCTATACTTGAAAAGACCTACAAACATCAATGTGTTCCAATTCTTGAAGCTCTATTAGTATTTCACCCTAGACCCAAAATGGTTGGTTTGTCATCTTTCTTTATAAACAATCATGAAACATTTCAAGTGGTTTAATATCAAAAGATCCCCAATAACCATCCTGATAGTGCTTTGTCAAATTATTCTCATATACATGGCCAAGGAAGTGATGTCAAAACTGGGTGTTAAATGAGTCGTGTAAATTTGAACCATTATCAATTGAAAGTATTTGGTTTTTATAATTTAATACATAGACTATTCCATACCACAACATGTGGTTTCTTTATAAAAGTAACAACTGTTATTTCCAAATCTAAAAATAAATCCATCCATGTTTAAAAAATAAATCGTGATGATTTTCTTGGTGACACTAGGCATGTCAAAATAGTTAATTAAAACCAAAATAATTTATATTAGAAAATTGAGGTGGTACTTAATAATGTCTAGAGTAGCTATCCTCTCCTCATTGAAAGCTTATAGATCCTCCTCAACCCTAGAAACTATTGAAAATATACTTGTTTCCTATATTTGGATAAAAATGTGAGCACCACATGTAATATCTAAAACCCAACTAATAGATTTGAAAATATTACACTTGATATTGAATGTACCATAAGACTCCTATTACTTTTTTTGGGTGCAATTCATATTCTCATGTACTTTGTTTCCACATTTAAAACACATTGCATTATACTTATTTTCTTTCCATTATGTCTTCCTATTCATGTAATAATGGTGATTGGGAAACATAGACATGGAATGAGTCTTCAGACACTTTTCCTTATTCTTTATTTTCTTATTCACCATAAGGACCGTGGGTTTTTCATGCCCCATGTCTTTATCAACTTTGTGAATGAGAGTAAGTAATTATTAAGGATTATTATCACTATTTATCATATTATAATTCCCAATTAAACTAGATAAGGTTTTAGGTTGTGAGAACAAAATGAGATATATGTTAAACTCATTAGGGATATGAAACTCCAAGTTGTATTAGTGTTCTTTGTATCCAATCATCTCGACTGCATGACGTTTAGATAGAACCAACTCCCTGAGCTTCCATGTGAATAGTTCATTGGATATATAATATCTCTCTTATCTCACCTTAGATTGGTAGAGATATCAAAGGTAACAAATGATTCTATATTTATCTATATCCTCTTATTAGTTTAGAGTCTAACTAGACATCGAATATAACATGAAACTTTGGACATTCATTATATCATCCACTTGTTTCAGGTTGAGAGATACTTCTTCCGCACTAGCCTCTTTAGAAATTGACTTAGGAAGTAAGGGTTTCAAACAGATATAATTTTTGTTCACGGTGTAGTATGATGTGTAAGATCATATAGGGTTCCTAGAAATTCACATGAGTGATAAGGTTATCCTTATATATAATGGATTATTGTGATATTTTTAATTTTTAATTTTTTTGTATTTCTATAAAAATTTACTAGAGAAAATTAGTACTTCTTTGGTTACCAAAATTTATTAATAATTTTAGATTTAATTTGTATCCCACTATTTTGTTGAAACATAATATCCCTCACTATTAGTTTTGGAATATCATGTTGCGTGGATATCCTAGTTTAAAGGATCCATATTCCCCTTCCCATAAATCATAACTAGGCTTAAGAAGTTATTTAAAGAGTCTTAGGTAGGTGTATGTTTCCAAAAACATTTACTCATTATTCCTTGATCTGTTGAGTGGACCCTCGAATCATAAAATCCTTGAAAAACATTTTCTCTACCCTTATCTCTCACATACACCAATTTCTTATTGGGTAGTCAACACTTGATGCGAACCAGGTTAAGTTAACCAAAAACTTCAAGTAAAGAGTTCCCTGATAATTGAAAGCACCCTGGATTAGGTTGATCAATCACTTTTAACTATAAGTTTGACTGTAATTAATTAAATGGAAGGCTATACCAACTTAATATTTTAGTTTAGGTATTTTTTACCTTATAAATAAAATGCCATTTTATCTTATCACAAGACGTATTAATATTAATTGTATTTTACTTTACTGATTAACCATGTATGATAAAATTTAAGTATAATACAGTATTATTTTATCTTATCTTTCATCCTTATTAATTTATTTATTGAGTGATCATGTAGAATTCACACACATACATATTCAACTATAGAATGGAAAAAAATAAAATATAATTGGCCTAATCATAAGATTATCTAATGGTCATTTTATCTAGAAGAAGATAAACTAACCCTCAAACCTTGGGGAAAAAACTTTAAACCATATCTTGGTTTGTCTTATAACATTCTCTATTAACTCCTTTGTATCACCATTCTTAATTTCACCTTAGATTTGGGACTCAGACCGCCTCCTATCAAATGTGATCTCCATTGTTACATGAGATTTTACTCACACTTAGGTGTGGGTATCTAATAGATTGGATAAATGTGTTTTATATAAAAGAAACCATGTGAACATAGGCCATTACATAATAAGGAGGAGTGACTGACACATAGAATATCATTTTTATTTAATAATTATAATACATTAAATTAAAACCAATCACATATATTGGTGTGGTTTAATATCATGATCATCCACTCAACATGCATTGAGAAAATATTTTCAATCCAATTATCAATTACTTTGACTTGTTTATTAATTAAGATAAAGCACCCTGAATTAATCCAACTAATTCAAGTTATCTTAATACCATCTGAGTATACTTAAACATACATCACTTATAATTTTAAACAAAATAAATAAATAAATCTTATTTAAAATTATTATAGTACACAAGTGAACTTGGAATAATTGACATATACTTGTCCAAACTATCTAGTATGATTATTATGATTGGGAATTTCCTTGGAATCCATCAAGAATTTCATGATATGTAAATAAATATAATTTACTTTCAAAAAAATTGAAACAGAAAACACTTGTGAATTTCACCACATGTTTTTCCCTTTATGAACATGGAGAACACTATAATAAAATTCTATTCACATATTTTATTTTTAGAATTTTATATAAAAATTTATTTAATATATAGTTAATAATACAATAACATGGTCTATAGTATCAAATAAATGACATGAGGAACACATGTTTATAGGTGTTATTATATTATTAATTCTTCTCTCCATGTTAAATTAATCACACTATTTATAAAATACTACACTAAATGTACTAATTTACATGACATGTAATCTCTTTTACCTATGTATACAACATATGCCTAGGGGTTGGGTGTGTTTCCTACCACAGATGTGTATATGGTATATGGTGTGTGATAAGATTATAAGAAATGTGACATCAAAGATTCTTGGTTTTTCAGTCCCTATGTCTTATAGAAGATACATGATGTGCATGGGACCTTGTATTCTCTATTATAAAGATACAAGGACTACATACCATCTAAGTATGTTATGAGACATGTGGTTCTTCATATCTTATTCCAGCCTATCTGAATCTATGCACTAATCTACTTTTATCAGATAATTGATATAATATTATTAGACCGATCCAACATCAAGGTGAGATATGCATTAAATTCATGGATATGCATTATATATATTTTGGGTACTTGGAGTGTATTCTTGTGTTACCATAATAGAACCTTTGGCATCTCCAGATGTCATTTTTAGATGTTTATTTATTTTATCTTAACTTGTTTATTTGTTATGTGAGGGTGAGAGAAGAATTGATAAGAGAAAATGATTTTTGGAATTCAAGAAATAATAGATATAAAGTAAATTAAATTTAAAACACATTAAAACAATAAATGATTAATAAATAATTATAAATTAACCGTGTAACCCCTCTAATACCACTTATAGGTTTTGGTCCCAAAACAGTAACCATTATCACATGAAAACTTTGCTTTTTGTTCCCAATTTATGAATAATTATTATTGTATATAATGATTAATGCCTCGAACAGTGGAATTCAAAGATTACATGAAATGATTAAATATTAGAACATGAAGAGTATGATCTTTATATATAAGTTATAATTAATTTTTAAGAAGATCTAGAATTACCTGAAATTGTAATTATTTATTTATTGATGATACATTTGACTTGATCTTTCCATATCATCATTATGCTACAATATCCAAGTGAAGTATCCCTATATTAGTTATCCACATGTACACCACAATCAATGAATGTCAACATAGAATCTTTAGGTGATAGCACGTTCACTGTTGATCACTTGCTTCACTCATGGTTGATCATAGTAGAATTATTTTATGAGCACGGATAAATCTCAATGATCTCTCAAGGTATTGAGAGAAGAGGAGGAGAGATAACACTATAGATATCTTGAACTATCTCTATATCTTGAGAGTTCTACTCTTGATTCATTATGAACAATAAGTGTGTGTATGAAAAGTAATATAATTACTATTTTGATAAGGTGGGTCTAGGGTTTGAAATTTTTGCACAAGCCTATTTTAATTTAATTAAATTTTAGCTTACTCGAGATCTTAATAATAATATAATTATTATCAATTTTACATGAGAATCACATAAGAATAAATAAATATAGTTTATATCAGTTCTAATTTGACCATTAAAATCCACCCTCAAATCCTCCTCAACATTTACCAAACTTTAAATAATGACTATTTATTTATTAAATTAATATCACTATATTATTTATTAATAGCTATAACTAATATTATATTCAGCTTGAAAATAAATACTTATTTCAATAATTAAACTCATTATTTCTAATAAATTATGATTAAATCTTTTAGATCAACTGAAACTGAATAATTTTTAAACAAAAAATTCGGAATAATGTTTATTTTAACTTATTAAATTCATTGTTTAATTTAATCGAGATTATAGATAGACTTAGTGTGTTACCCTCTACGACACTTTCTCATTGGAAAAAGGTAGAATAACCTAAAGTCCAAGGTTAATTTCTAGAAAAACTACAGGAATCCATAGAGAAATAAGTTAATGTTAGAATGATAAAAAACCTTATACAAATGATTACTATGTGATATGATACCTTCACCATGATATCTCTAATCAAGAAAGTTTCATGTCGGTGTCATCAGGCTATGTCCTTTATGTCTCTTTGTTTGACTTTCCTGAAATGAATATTCTCAAAAAACATTATGGGAACAGATTTATATAGGTAGTTCCATTCCCATCAAAGGGATAAAGATATCAACTTCTATTAATCTATAGAAAGGATAAATTGTATCTCTAATTATCTATTAATGAAATATAACTCTTGAAACACCCAACATGTCCTACTTTTATATGAACATATTACCACATAATTGTCATAAATATATAAAAGTACACAAATTATGGTATTCATTAATGATAATATTGAAGTGTAAGAATCAATACTCACATATTCAGATTGGAAAATCCAATGAAACATAAAATATTGATTTTATTCTGGAAGGTCCATTATCATAACCCCTTTTTATTGATATTACCAAGTGAGAACACCATGAGAAGGTGACAAAATGTATTATGATACTCATGCCCTTTATAGCATGTATCATTTATATACCATCAAAAAATATCTTCTAGCTATAGAACTGTAATGTCCTTGACCAGATGACACTAAATTTGTGCTCATAGTTTATTGTCCATAAGCCATCAAGCTTGTCTATCCACACACAAGATGATTCCCACTAGAATAGAGGTCCTAATGTGTGTCCGTGTAGAGAAAATTCCCTCATATAAGATTAAACAATAGTTAAAATAAATAGATATCATCCCTAACATTAAATAAATATAATACAAAAGCAGTAAATAAACATAAATAGGAGTATCCATAGATAACTTGAAAAACCAGGTGTATGAGGTACTCAATCATCCTTATTTTAGGTTCCCTTATAATACTGGGGAGTTCTTATGAAGATGATAGGATGAGTTAATTGATTGTGATAGAAAAGGAGTAGCTAGAGATATCTTGAAAAACTTTCAGAGGAAATAACTGAGTAAATCATGTTTATGATTTTAGAATATGGTACTTCACTCAACTGACCAAGAATTCAAATGATAATGTGGTTGACCAGTCTAATTCCTACCTTGAACTCTTCGAGTAATGGTGTATCCATAGATTATGGACTATTCTACTAGAATAATCAGGGTAAAGAGTATTCCCATTCTAGGACATATGGTTTTTGGAGGTTGATAAAATATTGGGAGATATTTAATTATTTAATTAATCAATAATGTCTAAATTCATGATCAAGTTAAAAGTACGAATATTCTAGATTTATTTTTTTATAGAAAATGACAAGTAATACCACAATTTCACTGTGATAATTAGTGAAAAAAAATCAATATCCTATCTAGAAATAATTTCTAGAGAGTAGTACAAGAACTTGTTCACGATACTACGATATTGGAAATTCAAGGTGATGGTGCCCCCAATACCTGTTAAGACACATCATGAAGCGAGGGTGCTAAAAATGATTATAGGAGACTCATGTAATATGAAGATGATAGTTATGTCATAATGCTATCATCAACATCATATGTGGCTGGTGGATACAATATCAATACATGAATGATTTCTCATGTTGTCTCATCTTCAAGAAGCTAGCAAGGAGAAAGAGAAACACAGATGGGAATGTGATAAACTAAAATTTTATAGAAATTTAGATATCATTTAATTAAGGAATATTCAGGATCTACTTAATAATTCACTAGGTATGTTTTCATTACTATAGGGAATATTTTTTCAAGATGATAATGGAAAATCAGAGGAAACTTGCCAAAATTGATCATTAAACATCATAAAATTTACTTACATGACGTGTAGAAATCATTCACAGCTTGTAAAAAGTAACGAAGAAAGTTATGAAACAATTACATGCCATAAAATGATTACATGACATGAATCTAAAATACACATCTTTTAACATTCAAAATTCAATTCCCACATTAAAGATCCATACAAAGGAAGAAACTTATCTTGTAGACCATTTACACATCGTGAGAAAATTCAAACTTCCAAATCTTGAATATTTATGCCAAGATTATTTTAGGAAGAAAATTTTATAGAGGAAATCTTGGATCATAGTTACATTATGTGAAATTTTTACACATCATGTAATATCCTAATTATTTACTTCCAGCAAGCGCACAATAGACAGAACGTTGGATCCTCTTTATTTTTTCTCTTATTTTTATCTGATTCACTCTTGATTTTTCATCCATATCTTATCTCCCAAATCAAATATAGACATTTTTTTCTATCTTTTCAATTGTATCCAAGAAAATTTTATTTGTTTTTCATTTTTTTCACTACCATCTATGGTTTCAACACCCATTTGACACTATCATTTTTCTACGATAGTGGCTGCAAAATTTGTTCTTATTGGTTTATTATTTCAAGTATGTGATTTGTTAATTTATTATTTTATATGATTATGAAATACTCGATTCTTGAAACCCTACTTGCAAACGATTGTATGTCATTTTTTTTGTTAATCTACCAAGCATGGTCATAAATGGTTCTTCAATCTTGATTATTACCATCATGATCTATTAAACTGCTTAGGGTAGGGTTCTAGAGTAGTGGTATATGAACTTAATGAATCTTTTAATTCTGAACTTAGTAAATCTAAGGTGAGTAATACGGTTATACAATAATTTTTATCTAATTATTTCTGGAAACCCTGACCATGGGATGTTTGAATGAATGACACTAACCTGATTGGAGTGGAATAGGTTATGACTAATATCCTATGAAATTTTATACCATAGAAGATAAGATTAATTCATCTTGTATGTAAGATATATCCAGAAAAAGGAATAGTTTCCTCTTTGATAGATCTAATTGGTTTAACCATAGTCAACTGCTGACATTTTCTAGCTTTGGTGCATAAGCCTTAGGGTTATCCCAAGTTAATACTGAGACTATCCTTCCACCTAAACCCTAAAATTGATCCTGATCCATTTTCTCTCTCTAATATTAATCCAAAATTCTTTTTTATTAGTTTACAGCCAAAATCAACCAATTTGTGAGGACTCCTACACATAGGTCTCAATCTCTTGGTTCCAATTATCTAGAACAACCTCTATGGGATTGAACCTACATTATCACTATACTACTCATTAGTATCAAGTATAGTTTGGGAAAATTAATCTAATATGACTACAACTAATGTGAATTAAACTACTTGTGTGGATGTGTCAAATTTTTTCACTGCTACTAGGAATGAAAACGGTGCTATGACATGGAAATCTGTGGAAAGAACTGAGTATTATCTCACCTATTACCTCACACATTTCCCATTTCGATATGGTGCATGTGTGAAGGCCCCTAGACTCCTTCAAGGATCCTCGACACTCAATAATTTCTTACCTTTAGGCCTAAAAACAAAAGGTACCTAATAGCACACCGACCTTCAAAAATGTCTGACCAGAAAAATCTTATAGGTCTCGAGCAATCCAACAAACAGAATATGAAACCCACACTACATGGAGAATATCCAGTGCGACAAGAATGCACCATTATAGATTATGGTTTTCCATCAATCAATGGTGTTATGATGTGTATTCTAATCTCTCTTATTCATGCGCTCACCTTAGAGATTAATCATGGACTCATTCATATGATCCAGAATATGGGTTAGTTTAGTGAGATTTAAAGTGAATATCCCCATGAACATATCTACAACTTCCAAGAGGTCTGTGATACCTTTACACAAATAGGGAGTATCTTATAAGTCTATAAGTCTTAGAGTCTTTCCCTTCTCCCTGTGAGTCCGATCCAAGAATTGGATCATAGGTAAATATACTGATTCCATCATGACTTGGTATGATTTTTTCAATAAGTTCCTAGAAAAGTACTTCCCGCTTATCTGAACTTGGAAAATTTGGAGTGATATCCAGAATTTCTCTCACACTAAAATAGATTCGGTATGGGAAGCATGAGATCGCTCCAAGGAACTCACATGAAAATTCCCACATTACGGGATTGATATATGGATACAAATCCAAATGTTTTATCAAGGCATCCAACTAGCCAATCTCATAGTTTTTATGCCTCTATTGATGGAGGGTTTATGTAAAAAAAGCCTGAGGCTTTCCGAGAAACTTTGGATAAAGTCTCTCATAATGATAGCTTACGGACAAGTGATCATGGAACACCCTAACATAGAATCCAAAAAGTTGAAGAAAATAATTTACTATATTCACAAGAAAAGGCTATAACTAAGAATCTAGAATCCTTTAAGATACCTACCTCTCCACCTCCCCCACCTACTCCTATAATAAAGATCTAGTCCTATAAATTGTGCGGCGACTTACACTTATATCAATACTGAACGAAAAAGGTTGAGGAATAAAAAAGTCAATATTTTAATTAAATTATTTATAATAAAAAAATCAATAATTCCAAAAACCACTATAGTACTATAAATAGAGGCTGGTTCAACAACTGTAGAAAAATAATCAAGGGTACTATCAGCAAAGAAGTGGTCAAGCACTATTTAGAAACCCCAGACCAGAAGGATATCTTCCAATGAATCCTATTCTTAGAAAACCACAACAAGTAACATAGAAAACCTTATCTCATAGATCACAACAAGAATTTCAACCAGTTCCACCAAGAATTCCACAACTAGCCATTCCTCTTCAAACAAATTTAGAACATGTACTCTAATCCATCGTTTAAAAGGTAGATCAGAGGATGACCACCTAAGAGATAGAAATTAATAACCAAATGGTGGATCTTTATAAACTCAAGAAGAAAATGGGTTAGATATCAATGTCCTTATCAGAGAGATTACCAGGAACTTTACATGGTAATACAATGACATACCTATGAGAAGTGACAAAGGTAGTGGTTTTGAGGAGAGGGAAAGTGCTGGACTTTCAAAAATAATACAAAGGAGAAGAAAATAAAGACGAGGAACCCAAAATTTATAAAATATCCATAGAAGATTAATATGATGAAAAAGAAAATGAAACTGATCAAGAGATATCTCAAGATGTACCACATTCTATGAAGCCCTAATAAAAGAGAAACCCAACGAAGACATCTACATTACACCACAAGCTTACAAGACACCTCTACCTTTTCCAAAAATAATGAAGTAAGTACGCACCCAACATTAATTAAAGAAGTTTTTTTGGAGATTTTCAATCAATTTCACATCCATATTCTATTTTATGAGTAAATATCCTAAATTATTACCTATGAAAAATTTCTCAAGGAACTACTATCCAATAAAAGAAAATTATAAGACCTAGGAGTCATCTCACTAAATGAATAATTATATGTTGTTGTTTATTAGAAAACTACACATAAAATGGGATACCCTATAAGTTTCTCAATCCCATGAACTGTAGGAGAATGTTACTTTATAAGATCATTGTGAGATTTAGTATCCAACATTAACCTCATGCAGATGAGTGTAGTCTACAAACTGGGACTATAGAAACTTAGACCGATTATAGAAGAACTCTAATTAGCTGACCAAACTGTAAATTATCCCCAAGGACTTCTAGAGTATGTCTTAGTCAATGTAGGAAAGTTCATTTTTCCAGTGTACATTCTTATTTTTGACCTGGAAGAGGAAGAAGACATTCCAATCATACTAGGATAGCCATTCCTATCCACTTGGAAGGCACTAATTTATGTCAATCAATGGATACTCATATTTCAAGTAGGTGATTAACAAGTTGTGTTTGACTTAGAAAAAGTGTAAAAAAAAATAAAAGATTATTTTTACTATCAGGATATCTTTATCATAGAAAAAAGATACAACTACTTAGACATCAAAGATGAAAGTGAAAATATTTCCCCTACCGCGGAGGAGGGATATAACTTTGAGGAAGTAAAATTCATATAACATATTACAAGGTACATTATTCCACCATTAATACCCTAGGTCAATATACGAATGAAACTAAAATTGAAACACCTTATAAGTACACTCATTTATTCTTTTCAAGAGATTACATCTACACTACTAGTCATAATTAACTTATAACTTATATAGTCACAAGAGGATAAATTGATCAAATTCTCACAAATACAATAGATGTCAA
Source organism: Viscum album (assembly GCA_963277665.1). Lineage (NCBI taxonomy): Eukaryota > Viridiplantae > Streptophyta > Magnoliopsida > Santalales > Viscaceae > Viscum > Viscum album. Next base: position 800,074,844 of record OY728139.1, read on the forward strand.
TTTCCTGGGGGAGGATAACATCAAGGGAATCAATCTTGATTTTTGTACCCATAACATTTTACTTGAAGAAGGTGAAAAACCCAAACACTAACTCCAGAGGTGAGTCAAACCAACAATGAAGGATGTAGTTAGGAAGGAAGTATTGAAAAATCTTGATGGTGGAATAATTGTTTCAATCTATAATAGTGAGTGGGTGAGATTTCTATAGGTCATTCCAATGAAAGGTGGCCTCACATTTGAAAAAAATTATGAAGATGAAATGATCTCAATTCGAACAATCACTGGATGGTGAGTATGCATGGACTACAGAAACGTAAATATAGAAACCTAAAAATACCATTTCACCTACCCTTCATGGATTAAATGATGAAGATACTCTTAGGAAATGAATTTTACTATTTTATTGATATATATTCAAGATAAAATCCGATTTAAGTCAAGCCATATGATTACTATTAAACAACATTCATGTGTCTATTTGGTAACTTCATCTACATACACATGTCATTCGGTATGTGTAATGCACCGAAAACCCTTCAGAGGTGCATGAAACATATATTACACGATATGGTGCAGTAAGCCTTATAAATTTTCATGGATGAATTTTCAGTTTATAGAAGATATTTTTAGGTCTTCCAAAGAAATATCAAGTTAGTCCTATAACATTGTGAAGAAAAGTTCCTAGTTTTAAATTTGAAAAACTTACACTTTATGGTCCATGTATGAATAGAAATTGGACACAAAATCTCCAAGGAAAATATGGATGTTGATCCCACTATGATCAAGGAGATCAAATATTTACCTGATCCCTCTATGGTTAAGGGAATATAGAGCCCTATGGGGAATTCTTGTTTTTATCATCACTTTATAGAGGTTTTTTTTTGAAATTTTCCTACCCTCTCACACATGTTCTCAAAAGAAACTCTATTTGAATTCATCAAATAATGTCAACAAGCACTAAACACTTTAAAGGGATAACCAGTATCCTCTCATATAAACATTTCACCAGATTGGGAAAAAGTGTTGGAGCTGATGTGTCACAACAGTGAATTCACTATTGGAACTATTTTGAGATTTTATGTCAGTGAAATTTTCTATCCCATATACTATGACAAGTACACACTGAATGAAGCTTAGTTAAACTATACCACTACAGATAAGGAGCTCTTAGCTGTTTTCTTTTCTTTCAAAAAATTTCACTCCTATCTAATTTTGTTAAAAGTAATTGTGTACACTGACCATGTTTCCCTACAATATTTGAAGAATAAAATTAATTTCAAACCAATACTAATATGGTAGATACTATTTCTATATGACTTCTACATCATCATCAAGGATACCAAATGAATGGAGAATGTTATCGCTGGCTATGTATCCCAACTTCCACTTCCCTTTATAAAGGTAGATGAAGATCTGGACATCGAAGTCGACTTCCCCAATGGAACTCCCATTATAATTAATTCAATGTCATGCCCAAGGTTTTTATAAATTTAAAATTATCTTACTACAATATAACTCTTACTATACCTCACTTATCCATAATGGAGGATATTTTTAGTCAAAGTTTCATAAGTACTACTGGGATGCACCGCTCCTTTTTAAGCATTGTGTTGATGGATTATTGCAACATTGCATCCCATAGGAAGTGATCCAAATAATTTTAGATATATTTCACACATAACCAACTAGAGAGAATCATGGACCAAAAGACATAATATAAAAAATTCTACATATTGGACTTTTCTGGCCCACAGTTCACTAGGATGTAGGAAATGTTTATCAAAGTAGTGATCCATATCAACGAATTGGAACCATTCGAAAAAGAAAAGAAAAGAACCAAAACCCAATAATGGAAGTATAAATATTTAAAACATGGGGTATATATTTCTTGATACCATTTAATAATTTACATGGAACTTTATATATTCTTGTTGGCATTGACTGCGTTTCCAAATGGGTAGAAGCTGAAGCTACCACACATGAAACCAAAAACGTGGTCATGAATTTCTTAAACAAAAATGTGTTTTCAAGATTCATATTTTCCTAAATACTCACTAGTGATTGGGGAACACATTTTACTGATCATTATATTAAATAATTAATAAAAACAATACTACATCAAATATAACATAAGAACTCCATATCACCCACAAACAAGCGAGAAAGTTGAATTTTAAAATAGGGAAATAAAAAAACCAAGAAAATATAATGAACATGTGTTAGAACGATTGGAGCCTCAAAATAGAAGATTATCTTTTGGAATACCACACTTCAAAAAAAAAAAACCATCAACAACACACATTTCTGATTGATATACTGGCAGCCATGTAATTTTACAATAGAACTAGAGCATCACTTATATTTGGAAATTAAGAATCTCAATATGTCTTCTTAAAAAGATGGTGAATCTAGGATATTGTTTTTGGATGAATTGTAATAGGAAATAAATTATTCTTATGAAAATTCCAAGATCTATAAAGAGAAAACCCAGAAATAAAATGATCAACACATCATGAGACCCATTTTTTTCCTAGGGAATAGGGTTTTTTTATTTAACTCCCATTTAAAACTATTCCCTCTAAAGATCAAATCTAGATGGTTAGGACCCTTTGTGGTCAGATAAGTATTACCTTACGGGACTATCAAGATTCATAAATAAGGTAAACCACTCTTTAAAGTAAATGATCAATGGATGAACATCAATCAAGAACCCTTCTGTGAGGGGTGTGTCATCTCCTTGAAATTAATTTTATAAATACAAAGTCAAGATATCAACGTTAAATGAAGATATTGCTAGGTGGAAACCTAGGTTAGGTCACCTTAGTCTATATTACTTTAGAATAAGCTTTATGATAACTTAGGGAATGCCAATAAAAAAAGAACATACTCTTCTTCCAAATAGTGAAAAAAGACTCAATTACATGTCATGTAGTAAAATACACCATGTGTACGGTTCACCACATGAATTATTTTTTTAATTATTTAAATTACACATTTTTTGAAGTAATACACATCATGTAATTTTTAAAATTTTTAGCTCATGAATGTAGGGTTCATGGGACACAACCCTCCCAACCTCGCACACCTCACCCACCACTTGCCACTGGTACTCAACCCCCACTTGTATCCTCCGCTTTATTCCTACCCCTTTATCCTCCTCATTTGTCTACACCACTCCAAAAACAACCCTACTCATACAATGGTGCAGATGAAGAAACTATGAACTCTTATTTCTGATCCTACGCCTGAGCCTGAAGATCCACCTCCGGTCAAGTGCTGAAGATGTGTTACAACTCCAACCACCCATGCTTCTTCCTCCTCCACCTCCACTCTAGTATCTACATCACCAACTATACCTGAGGACTCTGAGTCAACCTATAGTGGGTCATATAAGGGAAATAACCCACACCTTCACCCCAAAATTCATTTTTTTGACCCCCAACACTCTTTTTCACTCAATCATATACATGAAAAACTAATGAGAACCAAAAAAAATCTAGACATGGATGTGCTCATGAAGTTTCACATCAGCAAAGAAGTCCTACAAATCCTTGACCACCTGCATATATCCTATATTATCGATGTATATTAGGATACCTACCAAGAACTTTCCATGAGTTCCTATCCACTTTTGAGGTATCCATTAACATCCTCAACTTATTATTAGGAATAATACCACATGATCTGTCTTCCACAGAGTTTGGCATAAGGCTCAACATTTATTCTGATGACTTCATTACATTATAGGTATTACCAACCATGAATCTTGATCCATGAATGTTTGATATTGAATGGATTTGGTGGATGATTTCTCGGGATGCTCACACTAAGCAAAATCCTCAGATGAAAAAGTCTACACAACTCCAATTGCAGTGCTCCAAATTATTTATTGGGCATGGACACATGCCTAGTTTTCTTGCGCTGAGTCTCACTACAAAATTATCCAGTTAGACATCCTAATCCTTTCTACTACCATGGGAATCTCTTCCATTAACATGAAATCCTAACTCACCTTTTACTACAGAGTACATGCACAATGGACTTGAGGTATACTTATGGGTGTATCTTTCATCACCCATTTAGCTCATAATATCGACATTTTTTATGACACCCATCCAATAATATTCCTAGATCCAACGAAATCCATTGACTTCCTCTTTTTGTACAAGATGCATCTGCTAACCAATGATGGTGACATCTATCGATTGGTGCCATGATTATTTGAGGTAGATGACAAGGCACCCAGAGATCTTGCAACTAACTTTGCACATGCTCCCTCCGCATCAACTCCAACCACCACCTTCATACCACCCCTTGTGGATTCCATAGACACACCTGACCTCATCCATATTCCTTACTCTACTTCCACCATATAACCTACTACTCCACCCAACATATCATATTCAAAATAACTTTGGGATATTAATTTTTTCATCCAAGAGAATCTACACCTGATTACCCAACACCTTCACATTATTTTTGTAGAGATATCTAATTTCACTACCCCTCTACCTTCATAGTTTTCTATTTCCTCTCACCCACCACCATCCTCTTCCAGAAATTCACCATCCTACACTCCTACCCCAACCACCACCCCAGATAACATTCTATCTGATTTGACAGACCCAAGTGCCCAGTAGGATTTTCTAATAGAGCAGGCCCGAAGGGGCAGGGGCCCAGTAGCCACCCAATCCACTAAGGTGCCTTTCATTGATCAACCAGCCCGATACACTACCACACTTTCATATTAGTACCTCACCACCACCAGCTACTGAGATAGCTGCTAGCATCACGACACTACCTTTAGTAGTTGATTTTCTAGATCCTTCTTCCATTATTGATATTGATCAGATGAGACTGCTGTGGCCACCCTATGATCGAGAGAGAATTGCAGATAAGATACATGATGACTTTTGTTACTTTTAGTTTATTCTAGTCCCCACCCCATTTTTTATATTTTATGGGAGATCACATTTCATGTTCTTTCTGTATTCCATTAAACCGATTTATCATTTCACTCTTATATACATGGGATACTACTTTTTTTTCTTCATAGTTACTTGGATTATTTTTCATTTAATTACATTATTATCCATGTTTAGTTTTTTTGAATCCTCTATGGTCATCGATGTGACTATTACATCGAAATATTCCCATGTTATATAGATTAATCAACATATGGAAAATACCTAGCACCATTTTGAGGATCTATCACTAGAGATCCACACTGATTAGACATCACCACCATGAAGAGCACATATGATATTACTTATTCACATGGTCAATGATTGGTATGATATTGAGGTGATTAATTTTTCCAAAATGAACACCAGATCTAGAGGATATCACCACCCATATCAGTAGAAGATAAAATAGATACGAGCTGATGGACAATAATGGGCGAAACACTAGTTCATCCATTTGGCTATTGATATCATTGTTGGAACTTAATTGGAGGAAACCCATTTTTCATTTTTTACTGATTCTCAGTGACGTGTTAGTCTATTTTTTTTTTTGAGTTCTATTTTTTAGAGGATGAATAGAACTATGTTGTAATTATATTTATTCATATATCTAATCCACTATTCTTTACGATTAATTGTTTTTACCTATGCATATTACTTATTACATAAAGTTTAAACCCTATGGAATAATGTATTACCCAGTGAAAGACTTGTCTTTCTAACCAATTATGGAGGTATCCCTATTCCAAAATCAAGATTGACCAAGTTTTTCCATGGTATTCTACACATTAACAGAGAGCAATCAATTACTTAGAATCACTTTTCAAAATTTCCATTTCAAATATCAAAACTTTATCTATAATTCCTCTCCCATGGTACTTTCATGGATAGTGTAGACAATGTCTCGTTATATGTTTGGTGGAGTCTATCTTGAGTTTCAATATCGATAAAATAGGATTATTTATTTTTATCATTTATCCAGGTTACATTTTTCATTGGAAGCATGGTTTAAACCTAAAAATCATTTCACCAATTTAAATAAAAGAAAATGTTAAGTTGGAAATTATTGGAAATCCATGTTTTTCTTTAAATTAGATTTTTAGAACGATTTATGAGTTTAGTAATTTAATTCAAATTATACATTTTTAAAATTGATCTTGATTGAATTATAACTTGAATTTATACCCAGTGTGATTTCCAGTTCTTCTTGTTTACTCCCACTCCTGAGAGGATACTCAACCTACAATTGCATATTCTTTTCTGATAATATTTGTGGAGTGGAACTTGAGACATGTAAACCTATAATAACTTGCACTAAGATCTTATTGAGGATATGACTAAACAAATAAAATTTTAATGTGATTGAGGAAATCATTGTAGTGCCACTTTTTCTAGAGACCCACCTTACATTTTTCCTTCATTTATCCCATAGTTTCCATAAATGATATACTTATGATATAACTATTCCATTCCAATTATATCTTCCTACACTTTTTATGATTTTAAGAATGATTATACTTTGAGTAAGTGTGGGGGAATTTTAATCCAATGGACACATGATGTTTTGACTGAGGATATGTATTATGGTGCTTACCAGACAATTTTTTTTTTGATCCATGTGTATGTTTTGGCATTTACAACTATCATATTCCCTAAAAAAACCAAAAAAAAAAAAAATATGATTGGGTTATGTATTATGAAGATAAAAAAGCACCATTTCCAGACCGATGAATCCCTTTAGGATCATATGTGGTTAGGTGATAAATGTGAGATCTAGACAAAACATGTCTTTTGAAAAATAAATTAAAATGAAAAGAAAAATAAAGTAACATGGTGCATTTTTTTGACACATACTTTATACACTTATGGATCTTGTTTGAGCTATTTAAGGCATGAACATAGTTTGATCTTGAAGATACCACATCACTGCATTATTTATGCTTATCATGCATTAATTTTTAGATCATACATTCCTTTTGAGTTTGTTTTTCAATTTTAACCCTCCCACCCTCAAACTCAAAGCCCTTTGAAAACTTTTTTCTAAAGCCCCATGATTAATTTTGTGTTTTTATTTACTAAGTGGAGATGGTCGAACCAATGTAAGCCTATGGTGAGGAACATGTATTCAGGGTATGAGCATAACTCTAGTTTCATTTTATTCTGAGTGATGATGGAACATTCATTGTGAGGTAAATCTAAAAATGAGTCTAGAATTTAAGGAGTCTTTAAGAAATTATAACTAAAAGATTAATAATTTTTATAAAGAACTAAACTATGAGGAATGATTGATTTTATATAAAGGATTGATTCTATAGAATAACTATTTATACTTATACTTAATTTTATTTTCTTAGTTATAATGAATATTTCCTGTATTAAAAAAGAATCACCTTTAGCTATAATATTGAGATGCTTTTTTATTGAGGATAAGTAATTGTAAAGTGTGGGGGAATTTGGTAAGATAAAATTGTATAGACATTTAAAAATAATTTAATCAAGTAATATATTTTTATTTGATAATGCACCAGGGATGTGATGATTATTACAAGGAATAGGATTTTAAGTCATTAAAGGAAAAGATGACAAAACTAGCCAAAAATAATCATTACACATTGTGAAATTCACTTACATGACTCATATGCGTCATTCACAGCATATCACAAGTCATAAATAATCTCACGAAGGAATTAAAATCCATGAAATGATTATGTGATGTGAATCACTAATTCACATTATGTTAAATTTGAAATTCAATCCCCAATTTAAAGATCCATCCAAAGGAAGAAACATGTCATGAAGACCAGTTACAAGTTGTGAGAAGAATCAAACATTGAAATATCAAAATTTTAGTTTGAGATTTATAATGAATCCAAATTTCATGTAGAAAATCATTGATTAAGGTTAAATGATGTGAAAGGTTTACACATAATGTAATATCTTGATTATTTACTTCTAGAGAGTGCACAATAGATTGAATTTTGGATCCTTTAGATTTTTCTATTTCTTCTCTGATTCTCTCTCATTGTTTCTTCTGCATATTCTCTCTCAAATAATCTCTATACATCTAGTTGATAACTTTTAAATAAAATATAAGCACCTTTTATCATTATGTATCCCATTAATCACAATATATGTTTTCAGAATCCATTAACCATTACCATTTTCCAATGACAGTAGCTGCACCATTCATTCTTAATAGTTAATTATTTCAAGTAAGTGATTGATTGATTTATTATTTTATCTTTTTTTAAACTACGTGAATCTTGAAAACCTTTTTGAAAAATGTTGTATCTAAATTTTTTTATAATCTACCAAGAATACTCATGAGTGTTTCTTCAATCTTGATTATTACAATCATGAGTTCCTAAACTACTCAGAGTAGGGGTCGAGAGTAGGGGTGTCTGAACATAATGAATATTTAATTATCAAATTGGTAACCCTAAAGTTTGTAATCAAGTTATACAAATTTTTTTTATCTAATTATTTTAGGAAACCCTCACCATGGTATGTTTGAATGAATGTCCCTGACCTGATTGAAGTAGAATAGTTTATAACCAATAGCCTATGATTATTTTTACCATAGAAGCTAGGATTAATGATTCTAGGGTGTTAGATATCTCTATTCCAAGGAATAGTTTCCACTTGGATAGATCTAATTGGTTTGACCGTAGTAAAATATTGAACTTTACTTTCTTCACAGCCTAAGCCATAGGGTTATTCAAATTTAAGACTAAGATTATCCATCTACCTAAACCCTAAAATGGATCCTGATACCTTTTATCTCTCTAATATTAATCCTAAATTCTATAACATTAGTTTACTACCAAACTCAATTATTTTATGGGGATTCTTATACATAGGGTTCAAAGGATTGGTTCATGTCATCTAGTTCAATCCCCATGTGATTGACCCCACACAATCACTATACTATGCCTTAGTAGTAAGTGTTGTTTGGGAACAATAATCTAATCTGATTAGAAATTGCACGAATTAAATGACATGTGTAGGCATGTCAGAATGAGTGATAATTACACAAGATTTTTCTAAAAATTTAATGAAGGATCATGATCTTACAAGAAATCCATTTTTATATCATTTTCACCAATTTACACTAGTTTCATTTAAAATTACAAAACAAACATTTTAGAGAAAAATAATTTATTACCTTTTTAGTAAGGTTCTCCAATAAAATAGGATTTTAAAGAAAGTAAAATATTTAATTATTATATAGAAAAAGTTGAAATGAAAGAAGAAAAGTCCAATAGAAACTGTGACATCAAATTCACCTTTTCAACTTCCTTTAAAGAATAGGTATTAAACCTGAGGTTATTCACTTTTCATGTCATGAAATAAATCTTTGAAAGTTTAAATGAAATGAGCTAAATCTAAGAAGAAAGTATTTTCTTATTCTTTAGATATATTCATCAATTACACACAATTTTTCTATTAAACTTATTGGGTATTAAAATAAAATATTCCAATCACATATGTTTATTGAAATACAGTAATCAAGTATGTTAAAAAATATTGTAATAAGTAAGGTGTATTCTCTAAGTTGCTGAGAAAGCATGGTTCCTAAGTCAACGGTGAGAAGTACAGAACTTATAATTTCTAAATTAATGATTCTACATGAAATTTTATTAAATATTTATAAAACAATTGTCTCCTGTTTAATTTATAAACTAGAAGATATTGTTCCACTTCAGGAATGAATGTTGTTTGTGGTGTCTCATACTCAACCATTAGTTCAGTGATACTTGATTCATTGGAAATACACGGTGAATATAAAATGTAAGAATTATATACCTATTTGTGGAAAGATTATACCATTTTTATAAATAACTATACATCTATCAAGAAATTAAATAATAATTTTTTATACTCCTTGAAGTAAAATTCCTTAGGTATTATCAACATGTACATGTACTTAGTTTTGGAAAAATAAACTATTAAAAATAATGGTATACCACAAATCATTCAAAATTAGTTTGGTTAGAGAGAATGAAACTATTCCAAGGGTAAGATAATGGTATGTATACTTGATAAAATTCATTTAGGTGTTTAAGGAATGTGAAATGTAGTATGGTATATGTATGTTTAAAAGATTTGGTAGGCTATGGGCTAGTATGCCGAAGAATATCTTGACCATCCTTTCATTGATCAATGTATTATAGCATGGAGTAATTCCTAAATTCTCATTACCTTATTCACATCATGACAATGATTCTAATAAGGAGGATTTATGATGAGTGTTACATGTTAAATTTGAATAAAAAATGTAGTGTTGACTAATTCCTAAACACAAATTTTCTAATATAAATCAGACTTAGGATGTAAGAAAAAGTATCATCACTATTAAAAAAATTCATTGTAGATACTTACATTATTTTCAAGACATTATTCACAAATAATAATGTTATCCCATAACCATATGTTAACTGTCATGAAAAATGGTTATCACATGAGTTATTTAATGATGGAAATCCATTATCTCATAAGAAAATTGTCTTTAAATGGAATGAGTTTGTTAAGGATATCAAAAAACTTGCATCAAGAAAAATAGAATGTGAATAAAAAGTAATTTTCCAAAATGTTTTGAAGGATATTACAAAAATTCTTATGATGGAATTGATATATTAAAGAAATAGAATCTATTTCTATAAAAGGGTGCACATCTCTATTTTATATAGTGAGGGAAATATTGGCTTTGGTTTAGTTAATACCATATATTCACCAATATATGATATTAGAACAAGTTCCACAAGAGAATGTGGAAATAGAAAAGTTACAAAGACACATACTATGTAAGAAGGATAAAACATATTAATGATTTTATATTCACCTCTACTGGTGATAAATTATTCATTGAGAATAATAACTCCTAAAATTAAGCATTTTAGGACAAATATATAATATTGAAAAGATCAATTGAAGTTAAATAATTAATTTCATGTCTAAAACAAAAGTGGCTTATTATTTTCAATACTATGGTGGGTATTCAAGTGAGACAATAACTATATGGTTAAATTGTGGTACCAATAAGGCTAAATTGGTAACAAAAAGTCGTTTTTCCTAAATCCATTATTATTTTACTTGTCATGTATGTTTTCTATGATCATATTGTTTTGATTTGGATGTCAAGACCACCAATCATTGAAGGTGTCTATAGGACAAAACCAGATAGCGATTGTGACACCATAGGATGACAATATGGGGTGAAAGTTACTGAAATCCAATTTAAGATTAAATTAGGTAGCAAGATCATAGAATATTCATTTGGAATGAATCATTTCCATGTTTTTACCAGAGGTCAGTGGAAACATGACTATTTTACAAGTAAAATATGTTTGGTAACATATGAAAAACTACTATTTTTTTAAATTTATTTAATACTAGAATACATGAAATACTCTAAAGATTGAATTAAAGTAGAAACCTAGGTTCCGCAGAATAGGATCTATTGAGGTATATCTAATAGTTTATTAGACATATGAAATTTTATATATACTGACAACTTATTAAAAAAATACAAGTTATAATAATTCAAGAGATAATTGTTACCAATGTCACATGGCGTAAATATATCCAAGAAGCCATGCATGGGTATAGGAAGAGGATAATGTGGTGAGTTTATTTCCGTACGCTTTAGTGACAGATAAATCCTATATTCCATGATATGTAAAAGACATGATATTGATAATATATACTTTATAGTAGTCAAGTATTAGTTATATCCAAGATAATATAATGGGAAGCTATAAAAATAATATGATTTTACTTGAGTAAGTACATAAGATATGTACCTAGAATGTGGAGAGATAGGGATACAAGTTATGAAGGGGTCACAATGTTGTCTTCCTTTAAGGTCAATATGATATAATATCATAGTTAGGATCAAGTAATGTTCAAGAAAAGATCATTTAATCTAGTGGTAGCGGTGTCTACAAATATTCAGTGCACTGTGGATTCCGAGGTATCTAAGAAGCAGTATAAAATATGAAACGTTTTGTTGGAGTTCTTTGAATCTCACCTAGTAAGTAAAGTGTTATCATAATATAAATTATAATACTCTTAATGTCCAAGATGTTATTCTTTGATAGTAGAAAAAAGGGTATGCACTCGGTGATTATATCTCTTGAAGAGTATTACTCAAATAGGTGAGGTCAAACATAGATGAATAACAACACAGTGGAGATGTGGAATACTGAAAAACTAATTATACGACTCAATAGAAACATGATATTAATCATGTGATAGATATCATCGATTTTCAGCATGTGGGATCTCGTGAAAGTTGTAGTGTTGTAAAAGTGAGTGTATTAGACCCAACATTATTAGTACTTTGGATTACCATACCAAGTATATAGTGAGATATGCATGATGTACACTTACCATTAGAGAATAGATATTCTAACATCTACTATTTAAATGGTATTGTCCATAGATTTCTTTGTGTCAAACGGTTATAGAAGATCCCAGGATATAATGAGAACCATGAGATACTATGATAATAATATTAAATATATATCCTATAATATAGATAATTTATACTGATTTCACATAGTAAATGCATATCTATATCTTTTTGGGGGATTATACGAATTGATACTTGTTCTCATGAAGTTCTCACTTGGTGATCTCTGATCAGTGATATCATGAGGATAGACTCAGCAATAGGAATGCCAAATGTTTTTGGTGTCATTGGATGTTCCTATCTACGGACTTGTGTACTGGTCTCTTATCCTGTGATCATTACCAATGCATTTTATTTAATCACTTACTTTGATGCAAGGAAAGAACCATGATAATTAAATCATGGTGAGGTAGATTATTTTGGGTGCATCATTAGTGGTATGGCATTGGTTGACTGGTCAAGATAAAGTTTTTGGTTCTGAGTTGAGGAAGTAATATCTTAGGCCAGGTTGATCTGGATGGTGGTACCTTTATAAATCTGTAGACATGGTAGTCAAAGGTAAATCCATCCAGTTATTTCAACAAACAATAAGGAAAGAAAAGATGATGGTACAACTATGCACTATTCTTTATGAGATATCATTTGACAAGGATATTATAATACGAAGTTCTTGTTTGTAGGTTGGTTATCATTTATATGACTATTACTTTTCTTTTTAGGGGTCTTGATGGGTTAATAGACTCTACTTTTGGTCGGTGAATACTATTCATTGAAGTAGAGATAAAGATGTATATGGTCAGACAGAATATTGTATTCAGGAATCTTCCCTAATCTAGTGAATAGGTATATAGGACATTGTGGGCCCTAACATGAGGACCCAGAGTCAACCAAGTATTACAAATCACTTGTAAATAGATAAGTTTATTATTATTCAAGTAAATAATAATTGGGTTGAAATTTTTATTAAAATTATTTACAGTGTTTAAGTAAATAAAATGATTAATATTATATGAAAAAAATATTATTTTAATATTCTAAGTTCATTTTATTTTATCAGGATTTACAAGTTAAGTTAATGGATCAGGTTTATCAGATAATATATTTAATATATATTACATGTATGTGATCAAATATAAATAATATTTAATACGCATTTAGTTTATGATAATTAATTATTGATTACTTATTTAGTGTAAGTTAAATATACAGGGGAAGAGGAACCCTAACCGGGTATTTTTAACTTCCACTATTTAATTTAGAGATAATCTCATTCCATATGTATATTTACTTAGCTATAATTGAGGGATTCTATCACCTCTCGAATCCCAAAGATAGAATCTCTCAATCTGAGCGAACGATCCAATAACGCCTTCAAGGATCGAAGGCAAGTGGTCACGGTGATCGTCATGGTACCTAAGATATCATCCAAGATCTATGATAGCACATGGAATCCAATAAACAACATACAAAAAGATTCAAGAATCATGTGTAGAAAATCTATAGGGGTTCAGTGTTAGATCATTCAAGAAATGTTCACTGATGACTTACAACAGATGTGAACACATCAAATCATAATGTGATACTTGTTCATTTATTTTCTATGCACTAATTCCACCATGAGAGATCCTTGGACTGTAGTAGGGCTCAACTCTTTTTAGGCAATTAAGTTTCATTTATTAGGTGATGGAAAAACATTTAAATATCCTACCCATCAAATTTTTTTCATGCCCTAATAACAACAATTAATCCACTACACTAACACAAAAATCATGTTTGGTTATTTACTCTAAGTATTTACTTTTTTGAGAGACCGTGATAGTTGAGTCAAAGTTACTGTAATTATTTAAAAAATTTTAAAGATATTTTACAATGATATCCCTTTACCGGAGGTATCAGTGGACTTGAAACAAAAATTAGTTCATTAATTGGTCAATTAAAACAACAAATAAATGGTTTAGAAAAGATATAAGGTTCATCACATAGTTGCAAGTGATAACTGACAGTTGAAGAAGAACTCCTTCAGAGAATGAATAAGACTTAAAAAAGTAGCTCTGAGAGGTCTCTTCAACTACAGAAAAAGTATTATCATCTGTATAACATAAATTTTCTTTTTTTACATTCGAATAATAAGAGTAACAAGAAAATAGAGTATACACAAGTGTTATTTATTTATATTAGTTCATAAATATACACAATTATTATCTTTTTGAATTTTTACTTCTCTCTTTGATTGATAAATTAAAGAGTGAATAATATAAATATCATAAATTAGTGTTTCATACTTTCTTTATGTGACCTTATCCTATGGAAATAGATAAACAAAAGTATACATTTAAACAATCTATTATATTACTTGGAACTATACAAATTCTTGGTAATATAAACTTTAATTAACTTAGACTATCATCGTTCAAACATCTCTACTTTCAATAAAAATAAATTAGGAGTGACCTTTTCTTGAAATTCTATAATGATAATAAGTTACTCAAAATTATAATCAAATATCAAAGAATACCAAGTTTTTTATTTATTATACATCATAAGTATTAATTTCATAAATATTTCTATTTTTTATGAAATTTATCTCTAAATACATCTTTATTGTTTGACTTCCTTTTAATTGAATGATAAGGTTTGGTCATATTAATTGATCTCTAAGTAAATGAATTTACTTGTATCATATGAATTTACTCTGATCACATGATTTCCTTTTGATCATAATACTTTGATTCTGATCATAATACTTACCTATGATCATATGGCTTGGTCTCTGATTATAATATTTTTCTCTGATCATGTGAAATTATTTTGATTATAATATTAGGATATTGATTATAAGACTTGATATCAATTGTATGAATTTAGTCTGGACATAAGACTTTATCATAAGTCTTCTTTTCAATACTATTAATTTTTTACAAGACTTCCTTATATATACAATCCTTCATCTAGATCATATGAATTGATTATAAGTCTTTTATGCTAAACACAAGTTTTAATTGTAAAACATTGACTTCATTGTATGAATTTGGAATAAGACCTTTTCACTTCATATGAATTCAAGAATTTGTGAGATTTCCTAAAAAATAGAACATCATAAAACTTCATACAGAGAGAATGACTTGATCAGATGACTTGAACATATGAATTCAAAACATAGAATTGTTTTTCATTCAAAATAAAAAAATATTATATAAATGATTCAGAACATTATAATATTGGTATTTATACTTAATGGGAATCATTAGTGATACAAATGATGGTATTTATGAGCATAAAAACTAATAAAAATGGTAAATATTGAATCAATATTAGTTTTTCCAATAGGTATGGACTTTAAATTTTTTAGAAATCTGTATTTAGGGTTGATATGTGTTCTCAATGAGAATTATTCTGAGCACCTGAATGTGAATATTATAGATATTAATTCCACTAAATCTAAACCATGGGTATTAAATAACAGGTGTACATTACACATCTATGCTAAAAAACATAAACTCATAGATGAAAGTTAATTGAAAAAGGGTAAAGTAGATCTTCATATCTGTAATAGAATAAGAGTTTCCTAATTAGATATCAAAACATATGATTTGTTTTAACCAAGAGTATTAGCAAAAAAATTTGAAAACTATTATTATTTTCTCACCATAAACTATAATTTTATATCATTATATTTTTTTTGGAAAGATGGGGTTTTCCCTCAATAATAAGAAGAATAGTTGATCTATATAAAAGAATTAATTTTTTACGGTGTTGGGAATATGGTAAATAGTTTATATATTCTATATACGAATAATAAAATTTATAAAATTTTGATTTTGAAGGTCAGGGTTGATTATTATCCCTCCTATATTTGGAACTGTAATCTTGGGAATATAAACAAGAAACACATCCAAGGACTCTATATAGAGTGATTAATGGATCCATTTGATTATGAATCATTTGAGAATTGTGAATATTATTTAATAGGTAAGATGTATAAAGAACCTTTTAGTGGAAAATGTGAAAGATCCAGTGGACTATTGGATTTTATACATAATTATATATGTGTATCAATGAGTTACCAAGAAAGTGTTGGTTTTAAGTAATTTTTTACCTTTACCATTGAATTCAGTCTGTATGGAAATTTTTTATAATGAAATAAAAGTATGAAACTTTTGAAAAGTTCAAAGATTTTTATAATCCAGTACATAATAAAATGATAAATACTGTTAAGATCATATGATTTGATCGGGGTGGTCAATACTTGATCTCGAAATTCATTGATCATATAATGGATTGTGTAATTATTTCCCAACTCACTCCCCTTGGAACACCATATTAAAATTTTATATCTCATAGGAAGAATGTTACATGGTTATACGTGGATTGATAAACAATGATACAATGTGACCTTCTTATTTCATTCGAGGGTTATACTCTGGAAGTTACCATATTTACACTAAATTAAATTCCATCTAAAGTAGTCAAATTAAAATATAAGAGATATGGACTAAGAAAAATCAATTTAGGTATTTTATTATTATTTGGGGATATGAATTATTCATTAACCTTTTTGATTATTATATGGTTGAATCTAAACAATAAAAGTTCTTATTTTTTGGTTATGCAATGGAAACAAAGTGAATTTCTACAAGGATTCACTAATAGCTCCTGTGATATGGATTTCTCATAGCTAATTCTGATGAGGTAATGTTCATAGATGATGATTTCACTACCTACTTAGATGATGTTTTAATTTATGATTTCGAGAAATTGTTAAAATCCATGGAATCTTAAATGAACTCCATATACACTAAGCACATTTGGATCTTTGTAAATGAAACTAATGGATGTGACCTATAGGGTTAAATTGGGGTTTATATAATAAAACTAACTTGGATGGTTGAGTTTGTACCTTTTTTAACATCCAAATCCTAATCCATTGTATTGGGTAGAGTCATAGGAACTACTCACCTTTGGTGACATCCCATAAAAACTAATTCCTAACAATAAATTCCTAGTGATTTATTGAAATACTGGGGATGTTTTTCCCTTTAATAAAGACCAAAATGTAGCATTTATTATAATAAATAAATCATTATTTTATATGATGCATGAGAATAAATCCTTTATCTCATAGTCCGAGACACAAAAATAAATCAGAGTAGTATCCAAAAGAAAGTTACAAAGTGTCTAAAAACCTGAAAGACATCCTATTGCATTGACACCCATGAGGAATCACTAAAAACATACAAAATTAGTATCTCCAAGATCCTCCCATCATTACAACACATATATAATCATGAAGTTGTGATAGGGAAATATGAAACCTTTTTCTTACCTATTTCATTATAAATAATGACAACATATAGACCAAGGTGTATATTCCGAGTGTGAGTATCTATAACTTGGTAGAAAATATAACTGAAGCTCCCCACACATGTGACTGAAAATGGAATAAAGTAACAAAATTTATATAGTAAAGAAGTAGTATGAACATATTTAATGTAATAATTCCATAGAAAGTAGGAAATATGCATATCAAAATAGTTTATATCAACTCATTGTTTAAAAGGATCTCTATAAACAGACCAGTTCATAAAACAAAAATTTTTCTAAGTACTGTATCTATTATTTTCTCTTATAATTAACTTTTAATATTCTTATAGGCACATGAATAAATCCATGATGTAAGTTACAATACTCATGAGTGAAAAATGCTCTTCCTTACCAAGTTATAACTTAGTTGTGCACTTATGTGACCCAATTGGAACATAAAACAAAGTCTGAATCCAAAAAATCCCATCATAGTTAAATCATGAAAAAATTTCAACTAATGTATGGAAAAGTCTATTTAAAACATAGTTTCTTTAATCAATTTCTCTTTTAGTCATTTAAACCAACATGTTATGTGCATCTTTATAAACCACGATTTGAAAGACATAAGACAAGATCACTTTCATCAATATCTCATTAAGGGGTTTTCCAATGAAATCATGAACTATAGTTTTACAACTCCAAAGAATTCATGTTCTAGAAGAAGCAGAGAGAAAAAGAAGATACCTAACTCAAATGATTTCCATTCTTTATGAATTTCATAACTATCATGGTATATAAAGATTTATTCTTTCTTTACTCCAACATTTCTTAACAAAACCCATAAAAACATTTCATAACCAATAGATATGGGCATAAAAATATTTAATCAAGGTTCTTTCATAGAGGAAAAAAATAGATCTGAAATTAGAATGATAAAAAAGAAATATACCATGAATCTCTAGATATATAAAAATAATATCAATTAAAATCATTTTCAAATCAAATGGAATTGAAAAAAATACCTACAGGAGTTATTGTTTTTGAGATATTAGGAAAATTGGTGAATAATGAGGGTTTCATGGTATTTATTGTGTTAAATATCCAATTTATCAATTTAATTAGTCATGTTATAGGGTTAGGCCACACTGTCTACAAAGCCCTTTTCCAACTGTGTGGGAACCACTGTATCAAAAATCCATTCTCATATGGTTTATTTGTATGGTTTTCAAGTCATTTACAAACCATAAAAAATGAATTATCCCAAGTCACATTGTTATAATGGGAATCCACACAATTTCCCCAAATTATGTGCCTATTGTGAGAGCACTCAATCACATATAAAACCCTCCAATATCTCTTAGATACATAATGATACTAATCCCAACTAAACCTTACTTTTAAAACACATAAATTATTAGCACATACATCAAACTAGGGGTGTTATATTATCCCCAAAATTAGGCTTTCCACTCATAGAATGTAAGAGATTGTTAGTTTTTAGGAATAACTTTTTCCATTTCTCTAGCATGATGTTCTCAAGTTCTCATATCTCATCTTGAGCTCAACCATGCTACTAAAATTTCTAAACCAAATGATTACATTTCCCATAAAATATCTTCTCTCATATATCTAAAATACAGTTCATTTTGTGGGTAAATGTATCATCTAGCTCTAGATAAAAAAAATCCCACTGAATTACATAGTTAGGGCCATGCTAGTACTTCTTCAATTGAGATACATGAAAAACATTGTGAACTAAATTAAACCTTGGTAGTAAATCCAATAAATAAAAAACATCACTAATATATTAAATTAACTCATAATTTCCAACATGTCGATGAGAATACATTTATTGTGTTCCCAAAATGAAAAATCACTGGGCTTTGAGAGAGCTTAATTAAAACATTGTCTCCCAGTGAAAATATAACAGGTGATGAAGATGACCCATGAAGTATCTCTAATGACTATGAACAATTTCCATTATTTTTCTGATATTCTAAATATTTTAAATTGTCTCATGCACCAGGATAGGTCTAGTTAATTAAGTCCCTCTTATATCAACCCAATAATGTACAGAGTGTTATGGATGGCCATAAAATGGTTCTAATATATACATATGTATCCTTTCCTAATTTTTTTATATAATAAATATAATAAAGGAAAATAATCCTCCCATGATCCACCAAAATCCATATCAGAAGCTCAGAGTATATCTTCTAGTGTCTAGATCATCCATTCCAACCACCCATCAATTCGACGATAAAATTCCATGCTCACAGTTAATTGGGTTTTGAGGGACTGTTGCAAGGATTTCTAGAACCAAGTTATAAAACATGGGTTTTGGTCAAGTTTTATTGAAACTAGTACCCCATGTTACATGACTACTTCAAAAATATAAATCTTTTCTATGTGGTATACTATATTGGATTGAAAAATTGGAATGAAGTGAGTTGACTTTTTGAGTTGGTCTATAATCACACAGATGGAATCATGCTTCTGAAGCATTCTGGGTAAACTCATGAAAAATTATATAATTATTTTCTTCCATTTCCATATTGGTATAGGTATGTATTACAACATAAAAGCCATTCTTTCATGTTCATCCTTGATTTACAGACTTGTTAGGAATTTTGAAACATATTTAGGGATTATTCATTTCATATACAACTTCCAAAAATAGGTTCTTGGAGCCGTGTACATATTTTATATTCCTAGATGAATCAATCATTTTGAATTTTTAAATGTATAAATAAGATATTTTTGGTAATATGGAAGAACTACTATCAAAATTTGAAAAAACAACACTAAATTCCCATTTTTGATCCATCCATCAATGGTCTCCCCACATTTGAGTTTTGAACTCATTGTTAGAAAATCAAGGATGGATATTTAAGCATCCTAAAATTGATCAACTGAGTCAAGAATAAGGGACACTTTGTATAAGAATGAAACAATATCTTTCTCAACAAAATCCAGTTGCATATCTACAATCATCATCATTAATTTCACCTGATTAGATTGTTCTTTAGAAAACTCATTATATGAATTTTGATGTAGAGAATCAGACACCAAATTTATTTTTCTTGAGGTATACATTATGTAAAATTATAACATTTTAAGGTATTATATTCCTCATCACCTCTTGAGGTTAAAATCACATTTCAAAAATACGTGTTTCAAACTTTTATGATCGATAAAGACAATGCAATTTTCACAGAAGAGACAATGACTATAATTTTTTAAATCATGTACTATCGCAACTATTTACTGATCTTGCATTGAATAAATGTTTTTATACACAAACGACTACCATGATAGATAATATATGATGTGATCTTATTAGATGATAACAGAAACCAATCTAGATTTAGATGAATCTCAATATATAACAAAACCTTTTTTATTTCTGGTAGTGCAAGGATTTGTGTCAATGTGAGTCTAGATTTAAGTGCCTAAAATGATTTCTAATATTCATCACTCCATTGGTATGAAATACCTTTACCCATAAAAGTTTTCATTAGATAAGAAAGATGTTAAAATTCCTGAAAAATGATGATAATGACCTACAAAGCCTAGAAATATTTGAATCTAAAAGACATTCTTTTGTGATTTCCAAGAGATTACAACTTCAATCTTTTAAGGATCTGTCATTAAAGATTTATTAGAAATCACATGTCAAAGGAAGCATACTTCCTAGATCTAGAAGCCACACTTAGATTATTTATTATAAAGACAGTGATCCTATAAGGTTCTCAATTATACATCCAAGAGATTTTCATAGTCATCCTTATTTCAATAATATACCAAAATATCATAAAAAATACCATAAAAAAGGATTCAAGGCACCACTTAGGTATATGGTTCATGAATTCAATCAAAATTAATGGTGGATTCATGAGACCGAAGGGTATAAAATCTTTTTTAATAATGAAAATAATGGATCCTAAAAATCAGACTTTAAAATATACTCCTTCCTAACCCAAATTCAGCTATACCATAATCATGAATAAATTTTAGAGAAATATATATCCCCCTTTGATTGATCAAATAGATCGTTGATTTTATAAATAGGATACCAATTATTTATTGTATCTTTACTTATCCTGTTATAATAAATGAAAATATGAATATAACCATCTACCTTCTTTACAAATAGAACTAAATAATCCCAAGGTGATATACTTAGTCTTATAGAACCTTTACTTTCCAAATATTCAAATTGGACCTTCAATTAAGTCAATTACTTTAGTTCCATCCAATATTATAGAAGTGAAATAATATTATTCCCCAATAGTGGATCAATATAAAATTAAAATTCCATTTCAAGAGGAAACTAAGATAAATTCTTAGAAAAAACAACAGGTTATCAATAAATGGATGCTAGGAAATCAGTTTTCTTGATTTCATCAATAGTTTCTAGAGTTACTACTTCCATTTTATATGAGATAGTCCTGATCATTTATACCAAAGTTCCTACTATATTAGAATTTAGATTCCAATCTAACTTAAAGAGGAGATCTATTTTGTTAGAGGATGTAGACCACACCTACCGGGCATATCAATTGATGTGGGCATTGAAAGATATCAACTAAATTATTTAATTAATTATATCAAAGACTCCCTTATCATGAATAGAAAAATCCCAAATAAACCAATACCCATTTATAGTTATAGAACTTAAATCACACTTAATGCCTTTACGTAACAATTTCATGAGAGGTTTTTTATGCCCATAACCTGAGGCATCATTTGTATAGTAAACACCATAATATTTATGACGAGAAGAAAAAAAAGAGTGGGATATTTCAGTATTAAAAAAAACTCACATAATAGATTTGTTCACAAGGATAAAACCTCACACAATTAAAGGGATAAATTTATCTTTCAGGGATATTTGTTTTATTCTCCACACAAATGATTATTAGGTCCTCCCAAATACTCTTTCCTTATCTATTATTGCATTATCAGCTACGGTGTTGAGGTGTTCCTAGAATCACCATGATTAAATCAGTTATGAGGCTAAGAACTATAAGGATTGAACTATACTCTGAATGAGTTATTTATTCCCCTATGATTTAGGTTGACCCACACTTTCAGCAGCTTTATCTTGTTGATTTCTTGATATTAACACTGGTTTATCTCTCTATAACCATATAAAATTTTGACTTAGCCACCATATTACAACTGAACTAAAGGATTTGTATATTTTAGAACCTAAAAAATCAAAATTATCACAACAAAATTTCAAGTGTTCTAATTGAACATGGATAATGTTGTCCTAGTTAGAATTATCTCTACTAATTCATGATACTGTATATCTATTGGCTAAACCCATGATGATGAGGTGCCCACACTTATAAAGAAGTGTATAAACAACTTTTCAACCCGAATCACATTGGTAACATGAATTTTAGTATAAAGAGGTTAGGTATTCCTTTTTATGATCTAAATTTCATGTTTTGAAACGTCTTATATTTAAAACTACTATCCTAAAGGGCAGAACTGACCAAAATGATATGATTTTTTGCATCCCTCCCACAATCCATTTTCTTTGGAAGAGGTAGTGGTGCTGCCAACCTTAGCTGACATCCCCTAGACACAAAATTATTTTAGTAAAATCCAATGGATTTACTAAAAAATAGGTTGTGTTTTTACCTTTTATAAATACTATCCCACAATAAACAAAAAAATAAACAAAACAAATATACTATATGATTCATGAGAATTAATCATATTAATCAGAACTCAATATAGAAAATGAACCAGAGTTGCAACAAAAATAAAGGTATAAAGTGTATAAAAACCCAAAAGATATCCTAGCATAATGAAATCTATGTGGTATCACTCCAAGCATCCAAATAGAAAATATCAAAGCTCCACCCATCATTACCATGCCCATTGAAGCAGGATGCTGTTCTAGAGAAATAAAAAACCTTACTTATACCTATGTCATAAAATACAATATATGCACACACAATAAGGTGCCTATGAAGGGGGTGAGTATATTGAATCAGTATTCAATCTCACAGATGGTTCCCACTTATGACACTAAGTCTAGAACAATTAATAACAATGTATATAGACAAGTAGGAGTATAAAAATAGTTATCAAAATCACATAATAAAAAGTAGAATAGAGTAATATTAAAATAGATTATATCAAAGAATAATTTAACAAGAATTCTATAGTTAAACCTATTTATAAAATAAGAATTATTATAAATTGTGTATATATTATTTTATGTTTACATAACCTTTATATATTCTTATACACACACACACATGCATACATCCAATATTATAGTTATAATACTCATGAGTAGTAACTAATCTTCTGTAACAAGTCATCACTTGGTCATGAACCTGCATTACCCAAATGCCACAAGCAACATAGTACTAATCTAACAAGTCCGCTCATAATCTAATCATGGTAACATGCCCACACATCTATGAAAAAGTTAATTGAAAACATACTCCCTTTAAATAAGTTCAATTTGTTTCATTATAATAATCTTTCTTTGTTAAAATTTCTGAACCATGATTTGAAATCCATATGGAAAGAGTGATTTCAATAATAATTTACCATGTTTTTTCCAATGAAAATATAAAAAAGAGTTTTAGAAATCCAAATACTTCATGTTTTAGAAGAATTGTATTGAGAGAGAGAGATGATCAATATACCTCATATGGTTTCTGTTACTAACTAACCATAGAAAAGATCTAGGTTGATTTGGGTTTCTTATTAATTTTTTTTTCAAAAATTCTCCACAGAAACCCTTAAAAGATGTCATAACCAATTGATTTAGCCATAATATGCCTGATATAGGGTTATTCTTGAGTGAAAAAATAGATATTTAAGAATAAGGAGAAAGAAACAACATACATTTATTCTCTAGATCAAATACACCAAGATCAATTGAAATCAAATCCAGATCTAAGAGAAATGACAAAAACAAGCATATGATTCCTTTAGTTCAAGATTATAAAGAAGATATGGAATAATTTTTGTTTCATGGAATTTATTAGGTTAAAAATAAATTTTTTATATTTAATTAATCACATTGCATGGTTAGGCCACACAGTTTACAAAACTGTGTGACAACCATGTTGTCTCCACTGTATCAAAACTCCGTACTCATACTGTTTCACTATAGGGTTTGGAAAGTCATACTCCAACCATAATAAATGACTCATCCCATGTAACATGGTCATTAGGAGAATATTTATAGTTTCCCTTGAATGTGTGACTCCTCATATACTCTCTCTCAAGAAGTTTCATGGTATCCCAAAGAATATGTAAAGATTCCCCTAACCATGCACCAACTATGTTTTTAAAAGGATAGGTCCAAAGCCTCATTTATTATTTAAAGTATTTACCTCTTTAAAATTTGGTAGAGGGAGACCCATTACATAGCACAAAGGCCCAAGACCAAGTGGTCTGCATAAAGGCCCGAAAGTCCATTTTCTTGGCCCAATGAGCCCTTTGGTGAATATTACTTCTACAGTACCTGGGCTACTACAATACTCCCACCACTACAGTTCCTGCTACAGTGCCTCCACCACTACAGTTAAATCTCCGCTACAGTATGCCGATACAACCATACTTCTACAATACCTACTATAGTGCTTCTATAGTACCAGAACAATTAGTCCCTTCCCGGATTTGATCCAGGGTCTTTTGGATGCCAAGCAGGAGCCTTTACCACTTGGGTACAGGCTCGTTGGCATGCACCAACTATGTGACCAATCAAACACTTCCGAAGTATTCCAAAATCTCATAGAAACTTTACAAGACTAATAATAGATAAAACATAGCTCAAAAATGCATTAACACTATGCATAAACCCTAGACCATTGGTTTTACACTGATTAATAAAATCATGGTTTCAAAATTATATAATAACATTCATGGTATTAAATTTAATTTTGTTCTACCTTTTGTAATTATAAATTATATCTGGATGTTTCTTTCCCTAATATCTTATTTTAACTAAGAGAAATATTGAATGTATGTCAAAACCACTTTCCATAATGGTAATTGTTTTGAGTATGCATATATAATAAAACCTAAAGGCTTTTAAGTTCCAAAAGAGTCAGTAAAGGTGTGAAAGATACAATGTTTTATTTATGGATTGAAACAAGAATCTTGGAGTTGGAATATCCAGTTTGATGATTCATTCCAAGAGTTTAATATGATCTAAAATATGGATGATTCTTGTTCATACAAATATATTAGTGGGAGTATATTAGTGTTTATAATATTATATATAGATGATATAATGATTATTTGAAATTAATTCCCATCACATCACTTTGTGAAGATGTTTTTGGGTAAATGACTCTCGATAAAAGACATGGATAAATCAACCTACATATTTGGTATGAATATCTTTTAATATATATCGGAGAGGTTTGTTAGTTTTATTAAACAAACTTACACCGGTAAAGTGATTAATAGGTTTACCATAGAGAAATACAAAAGATTTATTTACTAGTATTAAATGGAAAAAATATTAGGAAGATCCAAGATCCTCTTAGAAATTTATAAAGGATCGATAAAATTCATTAAGAATTTTTCATGGGTTCTATCATGTATTCCTTGATGCATACTCGACATGATGTTTCTTAATATAAAATCTTGAATTTATAATGAACATTATTTCTTTAAAAAATATAACTATAATTTCTAAATGATTTTTTTTAATAAAATAAAGATTTAACCAAATATTTATCACCCATTTTATATATTTTTCAAGAATAATATTTTTTTAGTAAAATGGTTTTAGAAAAAGGAAAGTATACAGGACGAACGATGACCCATTGTATCCAAAAACTGCATGAGGCTCGAAACCATGACCAAAGGGAGAAATAAGAACTTATCCTAGTTCAATCTTACCATCTACCCTACTTTAGTCTTACATTATTTATATATCTAATTATATCTATTTTATTATATATATGATTATTTTTAGATATATATTTTAATTTTATAACTACACTCCTTTAACTGAAAGTTTTATTTTCACATCATCTTGATAATTAAGTCATTGTAATTTATTAGTTAATAAATTATGATTCATGTTTCCATTATCATAAATTTTTAACATAAAATCATTGGAGGGAGTTTTATATGACATTTTATATGTGAAATTTTATATATGACAACCCTGTTTGGATAATATAAGTAGATATGGATATTTTCAGAACTTCCACTAGAGAGAACATTTTTTTCACATTTTTTACTCTTCCAGAGTGATCTGTATCGTTGGATTGGTCACAAACTCTCCAGTATGGTTTCCCCACATTCTTTATTTATAAGGGAAGGTGACATCTACTACTATAGTTAATGATGTTTACTCCATGATAAAAATAGGATGACGAGACGTCATACCCTATTTCATTGGATTACTCATTGGATTTAATTCCCTAGATCAGGTCTCCCTCATATATTTGAGTCATGTTCATGAGTCCCATTCCTAACACAATCTTTAAGTGGAAAAAAGTTAATTACACTGCTTGATATCATGATAGGGTAGCTACCATCTATCAGAATTGATGATGACATTAGGAATCTCTAAGAATCTATAGAGATTATGTGTGTTTGGAATATGTAAATTATTCCTATTTTTGATTTTAGGTCATCTCATTTATGATTTATCTTAGGCGTAGAGCCCAAGGCATGTTGTGTCCATTATGGGAAACATATGAAAGGGGAATAAATATTGTTTCCTTAGGCATATTGTACTTGTTAGATAGGGAGACTCACGTTTATTATGTTTTACATGAGTAATTAATTACTAATCATTCCATGAAACTTATTCTCATTACATAACTCTTCCATATTGCACCGACTTCGGAATATCATTCTCATCCCATGAGGTATAGATTCATATGAATTATGGAGGGGTTATAGGTTTAATGTATTGTGAGGACACTATCATAGGTTAAATGTCTCATGATGACATGATGATAGTTTTAAAGTCTTATGGGAATTAAACGACATACTTATAGTGTTTTAGGGACATGATCGTCATTTTAATGTTGTATATGGATATATTCATAGGTTTAAATTTTTGTGGGTATGTTTTCCATGTAAAATCATCATGTAATGGTACAAATATTGGTGAGTCCCAAATTGTGGTGCTGAGGTCTAGTGGGGACCTCGAGGTTTGGTGGTGAGAGGTTACATGAATTACCAGGGTGTGTGGCTACAATTATGTGTTTTAGAATTCTAAATAGAAGATAATAAGACTTATGGAGATTTTAGGATGTTTGGATTGAACCTTCGGGATGTGTTCTACATACCTTGATTGAAGACATGGATCAAAACATAGGTAGTTTGAGTACACAATTTAAATTTGTTTGACAGGACATGTCCATAAATTATAACATCATTTGGTAAGGATTCTTGTTTCACAAAAGGATAAACAATTAGGGATAGTGTGGTGATGATGTGTAGAAGCTTATCGAAACGTAGGAGAACATTATATAGTTATCCCATGAAGAATCCTATTTTACAGAAGGAATTATATATAAACCCATCCTAAAACTTTACATAATCTAGTGTATTTGGAAAATAACTATCTTCCTTTCTCATCCAAATATTTTTTGGGTTTATGGTTTTAGATAACTAGGTCATAAATATTACATAAGAAAACCATATATTAAAAAGTGTACATTTGTATTCAGTATATATTTTTCCCACAATATAGAACTTTTAAAATGAAACACATTAAATTTTCATGAATGATATTCATGACAATCAAATTGTTGTCATCCTTGTTCA
This sequence comes from Viscum album, assembly GCA_963277665.1. Classification (NCBI taxonomy): domain Eukaryota; kingdom Viridiplantae; phylum Streptophyta; class Magnoliopsida; order Santalales; family Viscaceae; genus Viscum; species Viscum album. Next base: position 800,103,308 of record OY728139.1, read on the forward strand.
TACTCATCCTTAAACCCTGTGAAAGACATTTAAAAATAATATATGAACAAAAAAAGATCAGTAAGGGACAAAAAAATAGGAAATCAATTAATCCAGTGAAAATCCTAAAAACTAATATAATTATTACCTTTTCTACATTGTTTATAGCCACCATAATTTTTCTTACATGACTATTATAGTATTTTAAAGATGAAAAACGTAATATTTATAAATTAAAGGATTTAAATGTTTATTATATTATGAAAATTAGTATCATACATCAATTATATATAATAAATAATAAAAATTTATTTAAATATTTCTTCTTTATCATTTTAAAAGATCACATTATACTGAGTACATATATTCACATGAGGATATAAAATAAAGAAAAGGGTGAGATAAAATTCTAGTAAGAGAAAGAATAAGGGGCATGAATCAATAGAAAATATGTGAGAATAATAATAGTCATTGATTCATAATAATAGAATCATCATTGTAATCATAAGGGACACATTTGAGAAATTCATGGAATGTTGTGATGCATAAATATGAAATATCATGTCATAATGGTCAAATACCACACATAGTTGTGAACAAATATATCATCATGTTCATTTATAAAATATGTGAATAATTATAAAATAATAATTATGAACAATGATAGCATCATGTTTATTCATAATACACATTTTATCATGAGATGCATCACATTTCCCAATTCATTAGAGGGTTATATAATTTTAGGCCCACCTATCACATCATAATATTTACATAATCATGCATGCCACTTAGAATGTATAATAATCATAATCATGAAATAACCCATAAAAAGGAATGAGTTTCCTAAGTATTTCAAAAATCAAGATTTCAAGAATAAATTTAGGGTTACCAAAGGAATAAGATAAAATATATTTATTATAAACATCATTATTCTTGAGTGAATTAGAAACAACACAAGTAGAGTAAAATATGTTTTCTGTAAAGAAAATTATTTTTGGGGAATCATTGAATTTGGATAAAAAATCACGATTGAAACATTTATATCCCCTAAAAGAATAGGGAATAATATTTAAATAATATTTATGTAATATTATTGGAATATTCATACCAAATATATCTTGAAAGAGGGATGACCCAAATAATTTTTTTTGTGTTCTAGAATCCCCATACCTTAAATCCCGCTTTATTTCATCATTTTTTTCCTCAATAATAATATAATAAGGTTTATTAAAGAAAAATTATAGAATTTATTTATGTTAATTTTTCCACAAAATTTATCAATTATAATTTTTGGATTCAAATTTATAACACTTTTTTTTAAATGTGAATTCTTTTGGTTGAATTTTTTCATTAAATTTTCATGTTTTGTTTGAATATCTCTATTTTTATTTGAGGTAATTTATACATTGATAAAATTAGTTAAAAAATATTAAAAAAAATATATTTATACATTTATACATCATGAAATTTTAATTTTAACCAAAAATAGGTTTGGTGATAAGAAAAGGATTGATAATGTCCTCGTTGGTGATTAACCGACCGTTGATGGGACATTTTTAATAGGGAAGGAAAGGGAAATTGGAAATTTATATATGTCATAATTATGATACTTATAGTAGGTTAAAATAATTAATATAATTTTAACATACTTTGTAATTAATTTTATATGATTTTGTTTTTGAAGGAATTGAAAAAACGATAATAAGAAAAAGAGATAATGGTTGATAAAAACACACTCTTCCCTTGGTGTAGATTCTATTGTACGACACTAAAGCTCCTATGATGTTTGGTGTTGGTTTACTATATAACATCAGAAATTATTATAAAGATCCTGAGAGAGAGGATTTAGGAAGATATTTGGGTATGTAAAGTGATGGAGGAGAGGATTTTTAAGAAGAGGGGGAAGGGTTATTTATACATGAGGAGAGGGGTATTTTTAGATTAAAATATTAAATAAATTATTATATCAAAGTTAAAACATATAATATTGATTTTTTGAAATATAAATTATAAATTAATATAATAGAGTGGTTTTAGGATTTTAAACCCCTTTATAATTTGATTTCACTTAGTTTGTTAAAAAGGAAAATTTAAAAATAAAAATTGTTATTTTAAGGGATTACTTTTGACTTTATGTTTTGGAAAATGATTTTTGGGTTTAAAAATTAAAGTTATTATATTTTAATGAATAATTTATGAAATTAATTTTTTTTGAACCTTATTTTATAGAAACTCTTAGGTATTTATTACATCATGAATGATGTGAATTTAGATATATAGGTTGAGTGAAAAACCTTATTTTTACTATTTTTGTAAAATTGATGTATTTCGGAAAATTTCTAAAAAATATCAATTGAAAAAATTATTAATTACTGATTTAAAAGATTATATTCATTTTTTACGAATAAATTTCTAACATATGTAATTTAATTTTTATTATAAAAATTATTAATTTTTAAAAATACTTTAAATATAGTTTATTTAAAGAGTGCCTATATTTTCTTTGAGTTATTTAATAATGATATTTATTTTTTTCTTTAAATTTTTTATATTTATTTATATTACTCATAATAAATATTATTTATATTACAATTTATTTTTTTAAGGTTAAATTACTATTCAAATTGCTAGGTTACAATTCCCAACAATTAGGTTACTATTCCCAATGGCTAGGATGCTATTTAAAAGGTCAAATTACTATTCTAATGATCTTGTTAACTCCTATAATTAACACTACTTTATTTCACTCAATATTCACTAAAATTACTCCCATGTTTATATATTTTTATTTTCTAATATGTTTATTGGTTTACTAATATAATTTTTTATTTTTGTAGTTTTGGCATTGAGGGAGATGATTTTAATAGATTGGGGTGTTCCATATTTTACCATTTTAGAGTTTCTATTTTATATTTATTTTCCAATTATAATGTTTGGTATTTTCATTTTTTTCATAGCTGAGTAATGTAGTTATATTTTTTAATGAACTAATGTTTTGTTGGTTTCTCTAGGTGCTCTATGCGTATTATACTTATTTAATACAATCTAAAAACAATTTATTTATAATAAAAATATTATTTAAAAATTAGGGGTCACTATATTCTTCTACACTTTAGAAATTTCATCACAGAAATTTCAACTCATATTATCAGTTGAGAATAGTTGAGGTACTTCAGTATTGTTGTTTCCTCTGGTTCCCATATCACCTATTCATACTTATGGTTCCTCTAAAACACTTCATCATGGTGAGTTGTCTTTTTGTATAGAATATTATCTTTTTTTACAATATCTTCATCAGATGCTCCTTATATGAGATGTTATTTTTTAGTTTTACCACCTCTAGATTCAGTGCATATAAGGGGCCAGGTATGTACTTCGTTAAGAGAGATACATAGAATATATGATGATCTTGAGCCATATGTTGTGTAAGTTCAATATGATATTCCATTTCTCATATGAGATCAAATATAACAATGGGTATAATTTACCTATGAGTAAGCTCCCTTTATTTAAAAACCACATGAATCTCTTCCATTGTGTTATTAAAAGGAAAACATTGTCTCCAACATCAAACTCCAAGTCCCTTTGATGATTTTTAACATTTACTTTTTTCTAACTTTGAGAAGCTTTTATATGTTGTTGTAAAGATTGAACCTTATCTATGATATCCTATACAAGATCAGGTCCAATTAGCTTTCACTCTCCAACCTCATCTCAAAATGCAAGAGTTCTACATCACTTCCCATATAGAGCTCTATATGGATCCCTTTGAATGATTATGTGGATTATTTTTTTAATGAGAATTTAACTAATTTGAGTTGTTGATACTATGAACCATTTAATTACATTGAGAAGGATATCAACATGTACTAGAGTGTCTGTATAGTTCTTTTATATTGTCCATCAGTTTGGGGTGATAGGATGTACTGAAATTTAGTGTAATCTGGGCATGTTGGAGACTTGTATCCTGATAATAGGTGATAAAAAATGGAACCCCATTAATATTAACACATATTTCAAATATGTATTTTAATTTTTTTTTTCAATCAATAAATCTTCTCTAGTAGAGATGTAGTGGGAATTCTTTGAATGTTTATTCACCACAACCTATATCGCATTGTTTCCTTTGGATGTCTTTGGGAGACAAGTGTCAATGTCCATTGTGACATTATACCGTTTCCAAGTGGGTATAAGTAGTGGTGTCATCATTCCATTGGAATTTTTTCACTCTTGTTTATATTTCTAACATTCTTATAACCTTTATACAAACTTCATAGTCTCCTTCTTTATGTTTCCCCACCAGAAGTGCTCTCAAAGATCACGGTACATATTAGAACTTCATAGATGCATATAGAAAGATGAACTATATGAATTGTCCAATATATCATTATTTATGTCAGATTATGAAGTTGCAAAAATTCTACTTCAAAACCAAACCAAACCATCATCATCGATTTAGAATTCATAAAGCTTCCCTTCTATATCCGCTTTCACCGCCTTTTGAATCTCCAAAACATTATTAAAGCCTCCTTAATATTATCTTGGATAGAAGGATTGAAAATAATTTATTTAGGGTAGGATATATTACTTTTTGTTATGATTTCAAGATCCATGATTTGTATATCCATAAACACAAGGTCTTTCCAAATCCACATCATGGATAATGTAGTATGTTATTTCCAGCTAAGATGATTAGCTACCTTGTTCAGATTTCATAGATGGTAGTTTTCAGAGAAATCCGAGTCCTTGATTAGGTCTAACTATATTATTTGACACATATTGAGTTTATTCTATGTGAATATATTATTTATACTCTTATGATATGTATATATGTCACACATTTTTCTACAGAGATAGTGCTTCCAAATATTTAAGGTGAAGATCACAACTACTAATTCGAAATCATTTTCTATGTAGTTTTTCTCTTGGATCTTCAACTACCTCATGGAATAGGCTATCAATTTATCATTCAACCTGAGTACTCAACCTAAGAATCTCTTTGAATCATAAATACATATAAAACAACCTTGTCCATTTGGTCGTAGCATGAGTACCAGAATAGTGACTGTCCTCTTCTTGAGCTACTCAAAGATTTCCTCACATTATTATTTCCAAAACTATATAACCCCACTCTATGTTAACTTTTTTAGAGAGCTATAAAACATGGAATAATTTCTCAAAAAATGTTGGCAGTATTCTGATAAGCTTAGAAAACTATATATTTCCATAACACTAGTGGTTTTGGTCCATTACTCAATTGGATTTTTCTTTGAAAGGTCTCTAAAAATTCACTCACTTGTGATCAGATTCCCTAAGAATGCAAATTTATATATAGAAAAGTCACACTTGCTGAACTTAGAACACATTTTCTCTTTCCTTAATATCACTATAACACTCATTGGATTCTCTTTGTAGTCCTCCTTACTATTTGAGTAAATGATAATATCACCAATAAAAACTACCAATTTTTTTAAGGTAGTCTCTAAATACTATATTCATATAATCCATAAAGATTAAAATGTAAATAGTAAGTCCAAGGGACATAAATATGAAATCCTAGTGACCATAACTTGTATGGAAGTATTTATTATGAATATCCTCATTATTCACCTTCAACTTATGATATCTAGAATGAAGATCCACATTTGAGAAGTACTGATCTCCTTATAGTTGATTAAACAAGTCATCAATCCTTGGTAGAGGGTTATTGTTCATATGGTGATATTATTGATCTCCTGATAATTGATACACATCTGTATTGATCCAAAAAATTTCTTTATATATATAATAACAACACCCTAAAGCAATGCACTAGGGAATAAAAAACATTTTTCCAAATTCTTTTGTAGCTTCTTCGTTAACTCCTCTAGTTCGGTCAAGAATATCCTGTAGGGAAATTTAGAGATAGGCGTATCTCTAGGTATATGTTCCCTTGAGAACTCTAACTCATGATCTAGGGTAAGTCCATGAAATATTTGGGAATTAAATTAATATGTTCCCTAACAATGGGAATTTACTCAAGGTTGATTATCTCCTTTAACTCAAACATTTGGGAAAGTTATGATTCTTCATAGGTTTCATTACCCACACCATTGATGGATTTTAAAAAGGCAATTCATCATCTTCCTTAAATTTCTATAGAAGAATAGTATGGTTCAAAATATGAAAAGAGATTTTCTTTTCAGGATAGTTTATGTGTTCTATATATAATGAGAGCCAATCTATGCCCAGTAAAGCATCAAACTCCATTAGTGGAAGGACTACAAGATTCACTAGAATAATATTCCCATAGTCTCTTACATGAGAAGTTTACAACACTTGGGTTGCATTGATATCACCAATAGGAATTTTTATAGATATATATACTAAAAGGATTCATGGTTTTGAATAAACTACACTAGAAAACATTCATGATTTAAAGGAATTCATATAACCAGAATAAAATAAAACCTTTTCCATTCTTGAGTGAATAGGAAGTGTATCTTTTACCACTTCATTTTCTTGATTCAATTTAGAAGTTGTGGTGGCATAATAATTCCATTTATCCTTTGGATCTAGTGGTTGTTGATGATGATTACCATGAAGGACCATATTTCAGTTCATGAGCTTGAATAGATTCCCTTTCTTCCTATAGTTGAAGCATTGAACCATGGGTAGAGAATTAGGAGTTACCTTCCTTTCCTATATCATATTGGCTAGTTTATTCAAGTCCCTTAAAAATTAAGGATCATGGTGGCCTTTTATCCTACACTTAAATAATTTCCACACCCCTTTGAAGAAATTACCATGGTTCTTATTCCCAAATTTTTTACATGTGGGTGTTTGGATCCTATTTCCTCCTTTATCATTTGACCCATTAGCTTAGAACTCTATTTGTATTTTCTTATCCACATGTACAAAGGACCAATATCTGAATTCCATATCTACTTTGAGAGCACATAAAACCACTTATTTTTAATTTCCAAAGACTCAGATAGCTACATACTTTTAAAGTTGTAGTTTTGAATCTTTAAAGAATATATCTATTTTTATATCATTATTGATAACAAAAACCAAGGCATATCTTGAAATCCTTATGAATTTTTTATAATAATCATTGATAGATTCACCTTTATTTTGATTCAAATATATGAATTATCTATCCATATTTTTTTGAAGAGTTTAAGGGAAATACTTGTTACGAAATATTTTCTTAAAGTACGCCACTCCCTAAATTCCATATTATCCTTATTATTAGTGCAATTTATCAAATACCAAAATTGATGAAATTCTCCATCTAAGATATAATTGGAATGAGTCACCTTCTCCATGTAATAGTAGTGGAGCATAGGAAATATCTTCTCCATTGAGTTAACTCACTGTTCTACAACAAGTGGATTGGAAGAACCACTAAATATAAGTGGCCATTTACAAATAAAAGACTCACAATATAGTTTATTCTTCTTAGGTAAAGTAGTATTTTCCACATCGATTAGGTTATTATTCATATCCTAATACATCTACATAAGAATTTCCATAAAGGTTTAAACTCCACCTCCTAAGGCATTGGGGTTTTAGTTTTGAAAATCATTATACTGCACCTCACATGGGTTTTGGACGAGTGTTTTCTCATTCCAACCATTTTATAAAATAGAATATGGTTGAACATAATTTAACAGATCATGGATAATGAATTTTTTATTTTTCAAAATTAACTATAAAGGCATCTCTTTTGGGATCCCTATCTTTAGTCTTTTTCTAAAATTATTATTCTTATATTTTTACATATAATTATACTTATCATAATATTTTTCACTAATTTTTTTCTAATACTAATTCCAAAATTAAAAAAACCATACCTCTAATACCAAATATAGTGAAATTAATTTTTCTTACATGAATATGGAATTATTTTAAATATAAACAACATAATAGTTATACATTCTGAGATTGAAAAGTTACGTATCTTGGGAAAATTAGGATTATACATAACTTATACATAATAAATCAAAATATTTATATAAAGACTTATTATTTTTCATTATAATATCTTATGTTCTACTTATTACATATAGTCACCTAGGGATATGCATTAAAGAAATGGATGAGGTAAAATCCTAAGAGGAATAATGGGATATAAATTAGTATAACATGGGTGAGAATATTAATCATCATCTTATTATAAGAATAATATAATTATGATATTCAAGTTGGAAAAATTTGATAAATTAATGGAATTTAGTGATATATAAAAATCAAACATCTTGTCATATTGGTCAAATATCGTAAATAGTTGTGAACAAATCTAGCATCATGTTCATGCATAACATATGTGCATAATCATAACGTGATTATTATGAAAAAATCTATTGCCATGTTGATTTTTAATACACATTATATAATTAGATACATCACATTAACCAATTAATTTTAGGGATATATAATCCTAGGACCACCCATCACATCATCATATTTATATAATCATGCATTCCACTTAGAACGTTCGACAATCAAAACCACAAGTAACCCATGGAAGGGAAATGGTTTTATAAGGATTTAATAATCATTGATTTCATAAATAAATTTGGTTTTCTCAAATGATTAAGGGAAAACATATTTTCCACAAAAAAATAATTCTAGAGTGAAGGAGAAAAAATTAGAAAGAGTAAAATATTTATTTTGTAAAGAAAAGTCTTTATGGAAAATATTTTTATTTTGATTAAATATCAAAGTGGAAACACATATATCCATGAAAATAAAATGTAATAATATTTAAATTATATTTATGGAATATTATTGTAATATCAACACCAAATATAGAATGAAATAGGGATAACCTAAAAAAAATGTGTTGAGTTTGGGAATCTCATTACCTTAAATCCCTCTTTATTTCGTCGCTTTTATGACACATGAATTAGAAACTTAGTATTATTAAAACATATTTCAAGAAGTTAATTATGTTAATTTTTTATAATATTTACTTATTATAATAATTTTATTCTAATTTAAAAAAATATTTTTTATTTGTGAATGGTTTTGATGTCATATTTTTATTAAAATTTAAAGTTTTGTTTCGATGTCGCTATTTTTTTGAGGTCATTTATTAATTAGTAAATTTCATTATATAATATTAAGAAACATATATTTATATCATTATATATCATAAATAAGTTATTTTATCCAACCATAGGTTTGGTTATAAGAAAAGGATTCACAATGTCCGTATTGGTGATTAATTGGCCATTGATAGGATATTGTCAAAAGAGCAGGAAAATAAAGTTTGAAGTTCATATATGTCAAAATTATGATACTTCCAATTGGATAAAATCATTAATTTAATGAAAACATAATTCGTAATTTTTTTCACAAAAATGTTTTGGATGTAATTGTGAAAAAATAAAGGGAAGAAGGAAAAGATAGAAGGGTTGATAGAAACTTACTCTCCCTTCGGTGTAGCTTCTCTTGTACGACACTGAAATTTATTTGAAATTTGGAGTTGTTTTACTCTTGTAAATCCCTATGTATTATAAGGGGTTTTAGAGGGAGGATTTGGGTATATATTTATCTTTCCAAATCGAGGGATGAGTGGTTTTCCAAGGGAAAGTGGAGGGGTTATTTATGTAAGAGGAGAGTGGTATTTTTCAAATAAATTATTAAATAAAATATTATATCAAATGTAAAACTTATAATAGTAAATCTTTTAAAGTATACATAAAATATAAATATAATATATTTTTTTATAACTTCAAACCCATTTATAATTTTAATTCACTTTTTTTATTAAAATGGAATGTGGAGAAAAGAGAAATAGTTATTTTAAGGGATTAATGTTGACATTAAATGATTTTTAGGTTTGGAAATTAAGTTTACTATATTTTGATGAAATATTTATGAAATTAAATATATTTTTTCTTAAAAAAAGTTTGATATATTATTAGTTCGTTATTAATTCATGAATGATGTAATTTAAGATACATTGATTACATAAATTTGTTTTTTTAGTATTCACCTAAAATTGAAGTATTTCAGAAAATTAATAAAAAAGTCACCCTAGGAGAATTTAGAAGTGATGATTACAAAAATAATGTTCATTTTTAGAAATAAATTTATAACAAAGGTAATTTTAAAATTTAATATAAAAATTATGATTTATTCAAAATACTTTAAAATAATATTTATTAAAAATATGCCTATATTGGTTTGAGTTTTTTAATAATGATATTTATTTTCACCGTTATAATATTTATATTTAATTATATTACTCATGAGAAATATTATTTATATCACAAAATATTATTTTCATGTTAAATTACTATTCCAGCGGTCTAGTTACTATTCTCAATGATCATGTTACTATTCCCAATGATCATGTTTCTATTCCAATGATCACATTACTATTCCAACATTCACATTACCTCCTATAAATATAACTTCATAATTTCACTAAATATTCAAGAAAATTCCTCCCACGGTTATATATTTTCATTTTCTAAGATGTTGATTGGTTTACTAATATTTTGTTTCATTTTAATAATGTTGGCCTCAAAGACAATGATTATTGTAGATTGGGGTGATAAAAATTTTACCATATTATATTTTCTATATTATATTTTTTTCAAATTATAATTTTTTAGATTTTCATTAGTTTTGTATCTGACTAATGTAATGATCATTGTTAAATAATTAATAGGTTGTTGGATTCTCAATGTTCTCTGTGTGTATAATAATAATATAATTTTATATAAATCACATTTATTTAGGAATAAATTATCATATAAAAATTCTCAGTCAATAGAGTATTATTTGAGTATTTAAAATAAAACACACCAACATAGAAAAATTATTTTTTAAATAAATCCATTAAAAATACATGTAAGAAAATAAAAACCCTTTTAAGAAACTTAGAGCATAATATTTATAACCCATGTCCACTAAAGATAAAAATTAATGGATCCCATTTAAATAAAATGTTGAGACCACCCCAACAAACTCCTTCATTTCTTCCTTTAAAGGCAATTGACATTACTCTATTCATTGAAGAGATATATTTAGATCTACCATTCATATAAGATATATCGGGATCCCCTGTTTTTATAACCTGTATCCGGATAAACCAATCATATAAGATTCATGAGAATCACATATCATTATATACAATTTTCAAGTTCCGTATAATGAATTTTTTTTTGTTAATTTTCATCATAAAACACTTAAAAAACTCTTTAAAACCCATATGAAAAACCATTTTGGATATAGAAATACCCATTATTTATAAAAATCTATTTTAAAAACTAAAATATGAAAAATGAATGTGAATAAAAAATTTTATTTGAAAAATATATTAAATATTTTAAATTAATCCATACATAAAATAGTAGTTAGTATTTGGAGATAAATAATTGACACCATATATGTTAAAATAGAACATTACTTTTTTCATATTTTAATGGATGTAAATTAATCCATAAAATAATTCTAGGGATACCGATATTGAAGAAAAATATTTTGAAAATAAAAATTTTAAAAAAATTGAAAAGTGGGTTTTTAGGTAAATTGTCCCTTACATCGTGTTTGAATCGTCACAAAAATTATTTATATTTTGTAATAATAAAATTCTATTAATTATTTAATTTTTAAATATTACTTTTCAAATATATTATTACTTTTATTTTATTTATTTCCATGTTACATACAATTACTTAATCTATTAACTACACGTCATATTTTTTTGATCATATTTGGTTTATGTTTCCAAACTGACTTCAATAGGTTGAATATGGTCAATTGGGTCATTATTCCATAATACATAGAATAATAATATTGAAATAATTATAATTTTTATTCATAAATTATACATTTGAAACCAACCATGAATTATGGTTATGAAAAATTAACTATGTTATAATCACGAAGACAATAGGCCGTACACAAGCATGAGTAACGTTTCCATTTTTCAACGAAAATGATATAAATAAGGCAAGTATTAACATATATTTAAATAATTTAAATTATATCATAAATATAATATTCTTTATTTAATTATACATATATTTATAATCCATTTGATGTGGTTATGAAAAATGTACCGGTTCACTTCATGGAGGGGGTAATCCATACGTAAGCAAGAACGAAATTATAATTTTTCAATGGAGGGACTGTTAAGAAAATAGATGATATATTATGTTTTAATAAATATAATTATTTTATTAATATCATATATATATATATATATATATTAAATCCATCATTATAAATATCCATGAGAGGTAGTGATGAAAAATGAATTACATCGGTTCATGATGCGGTAATCCGCCGTAGACACAAATGATAGTTTAATTTCCCATTTGATGGAATAAGAGATTTATATAGGATACTATACTAAAATAATAATATATTAGTATATTCAAAATAATAAGGTTATTATTTAACTATTTTTATTAAAATTTTATGGAGGTATAATAATAAATAAATCTAAAACAATTGGTTAAAAGCTATATATCTTCTTGAGACAACGCCCTTTGATTTACACTTTTATCACACTAAGGATGGTTTTATGATCAAAATAAAATTTCTAGAATATGTTTATGGGTGTTTGGAAAGTATTTTAGTTGGTATTGGAAAACCCCAATGGCTCTTGATATGTGTAGATCATAGGATAGGGGGACCCCCTTTATAAATGAGGGAGGGGAACTCTTGGAATTACATAAATTATTAAATTAATATAAATTAATTTTCAAGAAAAATGATAAAAATTGATATAATTAGAATATAATACGAGTAAGAGTCAGATATTATCATCCCATTAAATTTGGAAAAGTTCAGGTGATGTATTCACCCTTATCTCTTTGTTTTATCCCCCACTAACCCTTTTGACAATTATCACGTTATCAAGTTTTTTACACTTTATGGGTTAGTAAAGTAGATATAATTAGTAAAGTAACAAATAAATAGAATATGGTATTTTTTTTAACTATATCCCATTCATTGGGATGAATATAATAATTTTATGATTTTTTAATCATTTAATATATTGTTGTTTTTTATAATTAAGATTTATACTTCTTTAATTAAATCATTTCTAATAATATGATATTTTTGTTTATTTAAGATCAAATTGGAAATTTAGATTACTTTATATAATGAAAAGAAATGAAATTTTTATAAAAATCAGTATTTTTCACTATTTATAGAAAAATAAACCTTTTTAGAAAATACCAAAACATTTCCTTAAGATAATTTTTATAAGATAATTTAATAATTTAACTCTATTTTATCATAAAAAAATCTAAATGTTATAGAAATTAAATATAACATTTTCTGACCAAAATTAGTATAAATCATTTTTGATGGAAACATATTTTGAAGTAAAATATGGATTAACTAAAAATATTGAATACTTATTTCTGAATAATTAATAAATAAATTTTGTATCAAGTAGGGATGTTATATATATTTATTAATTTTGTTATTCCTATACACATAGGCTTATTCTATGTATAGGTTATATTGATATATTTAAATAAAAATATTCCATGGTTTATTTAAGCTCATTATTGTGTGTTGTATACTTTACCAAACATATTGTTCTTTAAAATTATCAGGATATTATATTATTGAAAATTTAATAAATTGAATCCTACAAATTATAAATTAGTCTCAATAATCCAGTTTTTTACATTTTAAAATACCTTTTTTGAAATCCAAAATCACAAAATGGTTTAATAAAACAACCTTTTGAAAATAGAGAAAACAAAATATAAAAGGTATTCCTCAATAACACATAATAGGATTCTAAATAAGAGAAAATTACATGGAAATGAAAATTTGGGCATGGAGGAAAATTACTATTTAAATAATGATAGAGAGTGATATAGAAAATTTATCATAATAAATTGAATGATTTTGAGAAAGTTAGTGACAAAAAATCCATAAACCAAAGAGGTGTGAAAAAGACCATCAATTCATCAGAAATGAAGTAAATAGGATAAATTTTTTGTTTCTAGATATTTTCCCTTTAGTTGAGTAATTTCCTTAATATCTAGACTAAAACATGAGGAAATAAACTTCATCTATAATTATAATGTCATCCATTAATCAATTTACAACACAATATCATATTTTTCTCCCAAAAAAATAATTCAAGATGAATTTTTGATACTTGAATCAATAAAATAAACTCCTAATGAATAAAATAATTCAAACAAGGATGAAAATATATTCCTCCCATCTTTAAACACTAACAAAAACAAAACTTTTAGTATAATGTGAGATAATTCAATAAACGATTAAACCTTTATATAAATAAATAATACATTAATCTGAAAAATTCGATAGTAATACCCAATGTTAAAATTAATCATTCCATAAATAACTATCTATAAAATTATTCAAAATATTAAGACTAATGTTGAAACCCAAATATTAGAATTATTTGATCACATATTCATCCATGATAAATTTAACATTTATATATAAATAACATCATTCACTCTTTAAGTACCACACCAAAAATGTACATTATTTAAAAATATAATCTCTAAGATATGATAATAAACTATATAAATAGATTTAATCACCATAAATCCACATTAATATCATATATTCAAACAAAAGTTAATTAAACCTATGTTCCTTAAAAAAATCAATTTTTATCTACAAATATTTTCATTTATCTTATTCATATAAGGTTACTAGAATAGTGAAAATATTCTGAAATAACATTAATAACCAAGTCAAAAAACACTTATCAATCTAATAGTTATCTATATTGTAAAATATATGTTAAAAAATTGTAATAAACCTCAACCTCAATGATCATATAAACCTTAAATGTTATAAATAATTTTAAACTTATGGCCACAAAATGTAAAGTTGATATGTTGATCGGAGTAAACTACTCAAGAGGGGGGGGGGGGTGAATTGAGTATCTATAAACATTTCTGTTTGAAATTTTTTCTTAAAAGGTTCTATAATAAAAATAAATATAGCCTATTCAATCAAGGTAATACAGTTATAAAGTTTGACTATTCAAATAAATTCTCAGAAGATTGATTAATATCCAGTAATCTCAATTTGAGTTATTGATATTACTTTAGAAGCTATTCTGATAAGGAAAAACAATTATAATTTCTATCGAAGATTAACTTTCAAATTAAATCTAGTGATTTATGAATTATACATTAAATGAAATAAAACTAAATTAAACAATATAGCGGATAAAATAAGTGGTTCAGTCTCAAGCCGAGACCTAATCCACTCCACATGGTGATCACCTGCCACAAAGAAGTTTATATTAATAAACTTTGATCCCCACACTGGATCAGGGTAACCAATAGTGAAAAGGACTGTTTAGGTCACACAACCTCTTCCATAGTTCTTTGTGGGTAAAAACTATTAGGTCAGAGTAGGACTTCTTCCACACTTATCCGTGGGAGTAAACAAGTTTAAAAAGATTTGCGAGGAAGGATATCTTGTATCCTTTAGTTTAGTGTAGGTGACAATGTGTGTGTTTAATAAAACAAAAACACACTACCTGAAAGATAAAAACAGAATACAATAGAGCAAATATGATGAGATAATGTTAGAAGTACTCTGAGTGTTATTCTAGGAAGCTCTAGATTTATAGGATGAAGCAGATGAAAGTTTTGATTCCTATTATGGGAAACAGAGTATTGGAAGTCTGGTGCAGTTAGATATAGCTCATGTTCTTCATAGAGTTGGTATTGCAAAGATTTTTTGGTTTTGATATGTGGTATTCTATTTTGTTGATTGGGGAATGATTAGTGTATTCTTCAGATGTATCTTGTTTCATATATTGGTTCTCTTCTGAAATTACTCACATGTCTGCTACACACTTCTACTCATTGTCTCTTGTATTGGGGCAACACATTTATTTTTATTCTTAGAGTGCATGTGTTGGAGCTGACATGATGAATGTATCCTTCACCTCGTACCTCGTACTGTCAGGTCACATGTCTACAAAGAAATATTAATTATTTTGGTGCATTTAAAAGATTGAAATATGACCATTAGAAATTAAATTGAAAATGAAAAAACAAATTAAAGAACGATGTCTGAGTCTTTCAAGAAACAGTGTCACTTTGAAACAGTGTCACCACGAAATGGTGTCTTCTTATTTGACTTTGAGCGATGAGGAAATCATGGTGGTATAATTTTTTAGAGATCAAGAACTGGCAGCACAGATGCAGTGTTAGTATCACGATGTATGTTCCTTTTCCAAACTTCTAACCACATCTTAGCAAGGAACCGGTGTCACCGACCTCATGATATCTGAAACTGGTTATATTGTCTGGTTATGATGTCTGGGTCACGGTGTCTGGGTCCCAGTGTCTGGGTCATGGTGTTTGGATCACGGTTTCTGGGTCACAATGTTTGGGTCATGGTGTCTGGATCACAGTGTTTGGGTCTTCTCCTAGAAAACCAGAACTGGTGGTAGACTCATGGTTTCTTAGACTTAGCCAAAGTTTTGTACATAGACTTAAGAAGTAATATTCACCGAATGAATTAGACATAATCAATCATAAAATAAATTATTATAGTCTAATGTTAAATATAGTTTTCAATAATCAAATATGATTTATAGATATTGATATATTCGGTATGTTTATTTAAATCATAAATAAACCAACCATATTTACACATGATTTGAAACAGACTAAACAACATTAACATGATTTTTAAGATGTATTGGATTTGTGATCATTAAAACATGAGTAATATACGAGGAGTCCAACACATTCTTACCCAAATAAATTTTTTTACATGTTAAACTGGAGGGTTACATATTCCTCAAACATCTATCAAAACATAATAAATTTCTACTAGGTACTCCCATCACATATAAAATAAAAAGGGTATTAATACATTTAATTAAATTATCATCTTAAAATTTATAACTACATCACAACTCTTGAATCCCCATATGTATACATCTAAATCATTCAATGTTATCCACAATCCTTTAACCATGTTTTTTCATTTTTTTCTTTAATAATTATTTCTTACAGTCAAATAATTACTAAAAACCATCTAGATAAAACCAAAAGATGAAATATAATATATAATATTCATATTTCCTTCATAGTTTCATAATATTAAATTATAATTGAATTAAGAACCTTCAAAAATTTATCTGTACGGTATTTTTGATCCCATTCTTGATATTTCCCATAGGGCATAAATTTTCACAATTCCATTACTCCCCACATTTAAAGCATTCAACTAATAAGTTTGTGATAAATTTACCCCTTAATGATGTTGACTAAACTCTTCCTTTTTTACTTGGAATATTATTGATTATTACCGTCATTTAATAGATACAAAAATTCATCCCATTCTTTTAGAACTCCTAGGTTCTTCTCCTGATATTCACGATATTTATAATGTAGAATATTTTTCATTTTTATAATCTTTATCACATGAACTTCCATGAAAATTAATTTTTCTATTAATTTTTTTAAATTTGGAAGCTCTCTTAGGTTCATATTATCAATCATAACTCATAGTATATGGTTAAGAATAATGACAAGTGTCTTTAAATTTATTGTTAATTTGGTTCATTCTAGTTAAAACCATTTACTAAAACAAATTTTTTTATTATATTAATATAATCAAAGTTAACAATCTTATGTGGAGGATAAACTCTAATACATACTTAATCATGTTAGATTTTATTAAGTTATATTTATTTATCTAATATTACCATAATTATCCCAAACATAATATCCTTTGTGGTTTTAGAGGACTTTTAACTTATTCTACAATAACATCCAAACCAATAAATATATCTAAAACATTTCTCTAATACCAAATATCATAACCTATCCTTAAGAATTAAATAATCTTATGTATTTATACTGGAATTCACTTTCCTCCACAATGAAATATATTTTAGGTTTGGAATTTTATAGAATTAAGTTTTAATTTATACATGATAGACCCATATATTACAAAGTGGGCACATCTATTTAGTATCCATTTTTCACATAATATAAAACTTTTAAAATCAAACTCGTTTTGTTATCAAAAAAAATATTCCTTACTTTCAAGTTGAATTATTATTTTTTCTCATTCATCCTTGAACCCTATGATAAACATTTAAAATTATAGTGTGAGTACAAAAATAGTAGTAAGGGACACAAAAGAATGAAATTTGTTAGTCTAGTGAAAATCATGAAAATCCATAAAATTATTACGTTTCCCATGTTATTCTTTGAGTTTATAAAATAAAACATACCCTCGTGGAGAAATAATTTTTAAATGATATCCATTAAAACCCATAACAAGAAAGTATAAAACATTTTAAATAACTTAGATCATATTATTCACAACCTATGAACTCTCATGTTAGAAGTAAATGGATCAAAGTTAAATAAATAGAAGAAACCACCCTAGTTAACTCCATCCTTTCCTATCAATACAAGGATTATTTTACAATTGGTTAGAGAGTTATATCAGGAGGACCTATTCGTATAACCTATATTGGACTCACCCATTTGTATAAGATGTATCGGGATAAACTGCTCATATAACCAGTATCAGGCTCACCCATTTTTGTAAGTTGTATTAGGATCACCCATCATCATGTTCAATTATCATGTTATATATAATGAATATTATATTTTATTCTTGTACCTTTTCATTATAAAACCATTAAAAAAATCTTTTTAACCCATATGAAAAAACTTTGGGACATCAAAATACCTTTTCCTTTTAAAAAACCATTTTGAAAACTAAATAACAAGCATATAATGGAGGAAGAGTTTTTTTGTACAAAACATGAAATCTTGTAAATGAATTCAAACATAAAAATAACAATTATGATGGAAATAAAAACAATTTAAACCATATGCTTTAACTTAGAACATCCATTTTGTCTTTTGTAAGGAATGAAACAAAATTCTTCATAAAATACATAAAAAGATTCTCTTTGAATTTTTTTTTATTAAATTTATATGTGACTTAAAATTTCCATCATAATTTATTTATTTACATATAAAATAATATATTAAATAATTTTAATAATATGCACCTTTAAGAAAAAGTTGTAGAAAATAAATCTTAAAAAAGTGGGTTTTAAGGTAAAGTATCCCTTACCTAAGTTTGAATCATGAGATACGTTCTTTATATCTCAAAATAATAAAATTATGTTAATTATTTTATTTTATAATAACATTATTAAATATTATTATTACTTTTATTTTATTTATTACCTTTTCATATATAATAAATTAATAAATTATATTCATGTTGGATGCTATGACATTATTTAACCCGTTTATCCAAAATGACTTCAGTAGGTTGACTATAGAGAATGTGGTAATTATTCAATAATTTATATAATAATAATAATAATAAATAAATAAATTATAATCATTTTTATACATCAATTATATTTTTAAAACCAAACATGAAATATGTTTTTTAAAAATGAACTACGTTACAATTATGCAGATGACATGCTGTACGTACGCATGGATAACATTTCCATTTTTCAGCGAACATGATACAAAGAAGGTAAGTATTATATTATATTTAAATATTGACAATTATATCATAAATATAATATAATATATTCAATTATAAATATATATACCATCTATGGCATACAATTATGAAAAAATAATCACATGACCTCATGGAGGGGGGAATCCCCATGTGCACACAAATGATGTTATCATTTATCAAAGGATGCCAATGTAATAAAATAGGTGATATTTAATCCTTAAATAATTATAATTATTTCATGAATATAAAATTTTTACATTAAATCCATCATTATAACCTGTTGTGAGAGGCGACGATGGAAAATGAATTACATCGCTTTTTGAGACGGTAGTCTGCCGTACCCACGAACAACAGTTTCGTTTCCCATTTGATTGAAGAGGGGATATATATTGGTTATTTAATTAACATAAATACATATAATTATATGTGAGATAATTGTTTTATTTTAGAACAACATTTGGAGAATATTTAAAGGAGTTTGAAGAGGAAATATAACTAAAACATTCAGTTAAAAGGTGTACCTCTTCATCAGACAACCTCCTTTTCTTTACAACTTAATCCCTTTATGGTTTTTATTATTCCTAAAAAAGACCTATAGAATGTTTTTATGGAATTTAATAATGTATTTATGTAGGTATTGGATGAAAAAAAGAATCTTTAAGTTTTTAGTGTAGATGATAGGGGTTCCATTTTATAAATGAGGGGAGGGGCACTCTTAGAATTACCTAAAATATTCAATTAATAGAAAATTGATTTTATTTTAAAAATGGATTCCAACTAATATAATTTTAAGATAATATCAGTATTTGTGAAATTAATCTCATAAAATAATTTTTTACAAGTTTTTTTTCATTCTTATCTATTTGTTTTAACCCCAATTATCCCTTCTGAGAATTACTACGATATCATGTTTGTTTTACTATTTAGGGGTCAAGAAAGTTATTATAAAAGGAAAAGTTACCACTAAATGGACTAATTTTGATATTTCAAACTATATACCATTAAATTGGACTAATATTCGTTTTTTAGTAAATTTAAATCAATAAACAAAATATTATTTTATTATAAAATATCATTAATGTAATTTTTGGAACTATTCATATAATTTAACTTTGAAAACAACATAAAATAATAGAATTAAAATAAAATTCACAAAAAAATAAATAATATGTTTATTTTATCTATAAAATTAATATGACACTATAACTCAACCAAATGATATTACTTTTAGAATTTTCAAAAATTTTTACATGATTTTTCTACCACTTGCACAAGCACTATGCCATCATTCCATACATGCTATGGTGATTATCTCATCATTAAAAATTAAAATAAATTAACATGATAAAAAATTAATTAATATTTCAAATAACCATTTTAACTTAACATAATTTATTTTTATCCCTATCAAAAAATATTTTAGATATTAAAAGTAAGAGTGACTTTTATATTTAGTTAAAATAATATAAATGTTATAATCAATGGAAAGTGGAAATAGATTTCCAAATTTTAGAATATTTGATGGTTAGGGTTGAAAAATATTATCCTATAAATTAAATAAAAGTTTTAGTGAGGTTTTTAGGATTTATCACATTATTTTTAACCTTAATTAGTCGATTTAGTCTTACTGAGGGGAGAAACATTTAATACAATTACTATTCACAATGAAAAAAAAATAAAGGGGACCTATTTACCAAAATTGGAAAATTTAATTTCAAATGTGAAATGAATTTGTCAAAATTCAATTTCTATAAGTAGTATTAATTAATTTATGATTAAAAAGGGAAATTTTATGGAAAATGTTTTCAAGAAAAATACGTTTTAATCCAGCAAATGAACATATTCCAAAATAAGGTATAAGGATAATTTAAATACGGTTAAATATATTATTTATAATTAAATTAGTCTTAAGTTTAATTAATATAAAATATAAATTTTAAGTTAATTTATATAATGAAAAGAAATTACAGTCTTATAAAAAGTGGTATTTTCACTATTTTATGGAAAATCAAACTTTTCAGAAAAATTATAAATTTTTTATCTCATGTAATTTTGTTATGATTATTTGAAATATAAAGTTCATTTATTCTAATAAAATTTTATAAATGATGATGAAATTAAATATAATATTTTCAAACAAAAATAAATAAAAATCATTTTTGAAGGAAACACATTTGGAATCATAATATGACTTCACTAAAAAAATTGGATGATTTTTTATTAAGAATTAATAAATATATTTGTAATGATTAATACCCTTATATGTCATGAATAATGTTTTTATTCTTATTCATACCCACTAATTCAATGTATTGGTTATCATAGGCATATTAAATAATAATATTTCATGGTTTTTCCAAGACTGGGGTTGCGTGTTGTATACACTATAAAAAATAATGTTCTTTTAAAATATTAGGTTATTAAAAAGGATATAGTTTAATATCATGTGCAGACTATTTTGTTGTGTAGTTTAAAATTGTATGATGTGAATATTAGTGCTATATAGTTTAATGTATCACAAATCAGATGTCATTGGGACATACAAAGAGAGAAGCCAATTCCCAATTAGGGTAGTAAGATAGGAGGAGATGAGAATCCCAGATGGCCTAATCAATAGGCAATGAAACCAATTTCCCTTTTTGATGATACCAATGGGGATTACATGTCCTCAAAATTGGTTATTTTGGATAGAAAGAGGCATGGACACTACCCATTTTAGGAATTAAGTAGGGGTATTAGGGTTAAAGTTCCTATACATAGGAGAAAAAGCGATAATGATGTAAAACCCATGCATAGAGAAAAGTGTTTGGGCATGATGGTTGATGATTCTGATCATGAGGATGATAGTGGTATGATTAAAGATAGATTGGATTGGAATGAGACCCATACACACTGTGCTTTTTTGAATCTATGTGTGTTTAATAGAGGCACCATATTGGGGCTGGTGAGATGAGTTCTCTAATGTATAAGGGATTCATGAAGTTGAGCCATTCACAAAACATGCACGACATGTGTAAAGATAATGTATTGGTCTCTACGGGTTGGTTTTTGTAAGAACACGACTCTTATTTGAGTTACAGATCTTGAGTTTTCTATAATTTCCAATTTAATTGATTTAAAATGGAAAAGTATGGATTCATGTTGGGGTCACAATGGTCTCTGGTGTGTTTGGGGGTGGTCTGGATCCTGAAACCCAAGTTTTGGGTGAAAAGAGGAGGACACACAGTTTGGAGAAACCATGTGGGTAAGGCTACAAGGCTGTTCAAATAGGTCTATAGTTTTAGTAGGCCTTGATAGTACCATTATCATGGTTACCCATGGTTTTTCAAACAGTGTGGGGAAACAGTGTGCTATTCCCCTAACTTATAGTGAGTGACACATGGTTCCCACATGGTTTGGGAAACCATGCACAAAAAACCTGCATCCCTACTATTTTTTTAAAATATTTTAATTAAAATAATTTTCTCTTTACCCCTTTTAGGGTTCCTCTTTCATTTAGAAAAAATTCCATGCATGTGAGCTCCCCTTTGAAGCACCTAATATAGGATTTTCACACGATTCATTGTCCGATCTCCGAATCAACCTCCGTTCGTCTCTAAAGATATACAATTGTAAATCCTTGATTCCTTTTTATCCATATTAGATTCTTCTACTTATCATTTTCACTATTTTTATTTAGTATTATATTCTCAAATATCCCATTCTTCATCTTTTCTTCACATTTCTCCAAAACTATGGTAAATCAAAGCCTAATAGTGGATGATCTACCTATCACGAGCATAAGGTAGGTTGTCTCATGCCTTTTGCTGATTGTCAAATTGTTTATATATTATGAGTGTTGCATTCCCATTTTTAGTGTGTCACCTTAATTTATAAATTATACCTATTGTTTCCTATCGTTTATTAGGTATTTAATCAAGTGTTTTAAAGCATGATATAGGTTTAATACCCGGAATAAGGGCCACCCCATGGGTGAGTGCCCATTTTGACCCGTTGATAGTTGTTTGGCCTAGGATACACTTATGGTATGCCTTGAATCCCATTTATGTTTTATTTAAAAATTAATGGTTATTTAAAAGGATTGTTCTATGTTTTTAAATGGTTTTATTTTGGATAAGGGTGTGGGAGAGTGAATTGACCCTTAACCCATTTTATGCCTATGCTTGAGAAAGAATGTTTGGACTATTTGTTTCCAACCATGAACCTGCCCACATGAGATATGATATGTTTAAGAAAGTAAATGGTTTATATTTATTGTTAGGATTTTTATAAGAAATATTACCATGTGAGTAATGGTAGACCAAGCCTTATAGGTTGGTCCTAACTTCTAACACCCTTAGTGGTGAGGTGTGAAATGCTTATATTATTGACCCCGTCATGTTATTAAGTTATTAAATAGAACCTATTATGGTTAAATGGTATATATCATTGGATGAATCATGGTTTATGTTTAGAATTCAATGGATGTTCTTATATGTATATCCTACCATCATCCCTTGAGTGAACTTGTGATTCTTTAGAGTGCCTAGGATGGGATCAATGGGTATATTAATTAATGTTAAGCCATGAGTGAATAATGGATTCCATAGAAGAGCTCATAGAGGCTATGTACTAAATGCTAAGTGAATCATGGATTTTATAGGATGACATGGATGGGATAGATAGGCCTGAATATGTCATGAGTGATACTTGGGGCTCCCTATAGGGCCTCTAAGGACGAGCTCAGTTACCATGGACTTTTACCACACTTAGAGTGATATGGGTTCATTGAGAGGCTCGTCGGGATGGGCTTGTAGGGTGTTGGTAGATTGTCACTTGGAGTGATACTTGAATTACAGCTTATTAATGTTACAGATGGGCTTATTTTATAATTGAATATTGAAGTTACATAGGACCCGTCTACCAATCCACAACACAATCCTGGATTCAAACTCCTCTTATTCTTATTTAGATAGCCTTATGAGGAATCTATGCTGCTTACTACTATACAGGGGATCACCAGGCTTATTCAAGATCCCAAGACTTTTAAAATCAATGTAATTTAACTTTTAATTGAATATAAATGGAATGTAAATGGAACCAGAATTATAGGACTGTTTACTTTTGAGTATTTCCCAGCTTACCATTTTCACTATTTTACACTGCCTATTGTATATACTCACTGACAGATTGTAACAGACCTCAGGTGGATGCCTATTGGGATTGATTCTTCCACCCTGTTTGATTAATGATTTTGTCCTAAATAGATTATATGAATTCAAATTTCAATAAAGTCAAGCATCCTTGAACTGGTACATGATATGCTGCCTAAGAGTAGGAGAGAATGGGACCAAGCCTAGGCTTGCGATGCTTCTAGGATACTTTTTCTCAATTTTAAATTTTTTGGATATTGTATTGTATATGATAGCATTGTGAATTGTTTGGATGATTTCTTTGAAACATGTGACATGCATCATATTTTGTATGATATGACATTTGGTTAATTGAATATTTATTCTTCTACTGTTTACTTTTTTTGTATGGTATTATTGCTTATGATATCTGTATATTATTTCCACTATCATATAGTTTGACAATGAGGTCATTTTATCCCTACTATCATAACCATGGCCCTCACTGATACTCAGATGCATATGATGTTTGTGGATATGCGGTTGTGGCCATACGACCAACCAGGCTTTGAACACCGTTAGTTTCCATCCGGACCCGAGATGTTACAAATTGTTATCAGAGAGTTTTTTTCTAGTTTGGTTTATGGTTTACCATCAATAGACTGAGATAGAAAGGAATTGGGATTTGGTAATATGCTACGCTTGGGACTAGATACACTACATGTAAGGAAAATCCAAATTTCCACGAATTGAATTGTGATTTTTGGATTTTTATCTATTAAAGTTTTTTTGTTTTACTGTTGGATGATACACCTATATTGATATGTTATTATTGATACTATTGTGGGTTATATTATGTTTAAACCTGATGATATGTGGGTATTCTATCTCATGCATCATATATGCACTTGTCAAAAATCACATGTCATGCATTCTTGTCATGCCATTTAGGCGCATTAATTATTTCATGCTGTTGTGATAGGTACTGTGATAGATATGCTTGCTATTGTGATTGGTGTGTTGGTACATGCTATGTTTTGAATTGGATGGACACAATTATTTGGTCCCTGAGTTTTATGGGCCCTCTTGAATTGGAATTTGGTGGATCATTCTTCGACCTCATATTAAACCGTGCTACTATGTTCTACACTTGGATTCCAAGATTTGATTTTTGGGGAGTATGGGCCCCCATGGATCGGAATTTGGCGTACCATTGGTCACCCTATAAGGAAGGAATGTGACAATCTTGAAATGAGTACCAATTCTAGTTTTGAATTTGGAATCAACCTGAAACATGGAATAAATGTGAAATGAAAGAGGACTGAAATTTGATTTTTGAAGATTACTTCATAATACATGAAATTTGTTGTGGGCTTTCGGTAGTGGTTCTCATTTTTTTATGTGAAGACTTGAACCATGGGGCATGTAGAGGGGAGTGTGTTTAGAGGAAGGTTTTTAGATTTCTTGTTTGTTCTATATTCTTGATCTACGACATTGTTTTGATCTAGAACTAAGGTTTGTGTCCTTATAGAGTCATTCCACCATTAAGACCTCTAGCTATATGCTAGGATGGTGGTGACGATCATAACCCAGGGGTGGTAGGGCATGGGAAACTTGTGGATCCTCCAGTTGTGTTAGTTGCAACACCGGTTTTTTTACCAAATGAAGGTGCATATGCATAGTTCTATGAAGCGTTTATGAGGTTCATGCAAACCTTCCATTGAGAACCACAACCTTCCATTTATATGGCTGAGCTAACATAGGTGTTCTAGTAGTAGCATCAGCCGAGATGTTTGGGGCATGGCAGACTATAGGTTATAGAGTCATGGATGGAGTCCATGCTTTTGATATTTGAGCATTTAGATACACCTCATGAGAGGAGGGTAAATCTCACGATGTATATACTATGTGATTTCACCAAGCTATGTGATTTCACCAAGATATGGTGGGACATGACTACTTAAGAAAGGGATCATCAGGATATGGAATGGGGATACTTTTAGACATTCTTCTTTGACTATTACTATCCCGATATTCTATGGAATGATAAATCCCAGGAGTTTATGCATCTAGAGCATGGTTCTTTTTAAGTGATAGACTAATCTAACCCTTTTACAGAGCTCCTACATTTCACACCTATTCTGATTGGTGATGATTTATCAAAGGATAGGCGGTTTGAGGATGGTATCACATTCAAAATATATTCATATGTAAACATCTTCAATTTGATTATCGTTTCTACTATAGTGAATCCCACACTGATCAACAAGTGTAACCTGAGGGAATATGGAGGTGCAGGCTGGGGTCGTTCGAAACCTAGATCTATTACTGTCTCAACCAATAATAGGAAGAATCATCTAGAGTTTCCTCATGGTGGTGTGAATAGTTATAACGTGTCTTCCAATTTATAGGTGAGGTTTTACCAGTGCGGTATGTTGGGGAATACAAGGCTGTAGTGTCCGTAGGACCCAGTTGAGAGCCGATATTGCATTAATATGGTCCATATTTAGCACTTTTTAGGAATTTTCTACTAGTGGCTAGTGAGAGAGGTTCTGGATGATCTCCCCATTCAAGAGTAGAGTTTTCAGCTTCTGACTAGTCAGGGAACTATAATGAATTGGTCCATTCAGGCCAAGTTGGCTATTGTGGCCATGGTAGCCAGACCCTAGGTTCTCAGAGATAGTAGGGTGGATCCAATTAGGGTAGCCAGATAGTGTCTCATGGTTGTGGTATAGGCCAAAATTGTGTTGTGAAATAGACCCAACATGAGTATGATCTTAGAACATCTACAGTTAGAGGTACTATTCTAGCATGCTCAATTTTAACTTCTTCACTTTTTGATATAGGGGCTTTACATAGTTTTATATCCATGCCTATCATGGAAAGCCTTAGGCTATGTGTTTTTTCTTCCAATGACATCATGATGTTAGAAACTCCATTTAGGATTAGAATGGAAGGTGTCCATTTGTGAAAGGAGTGCCTGTGGAGGTTGGTGGGTATCACTTATAATGGGATATCTATGTCCTAGAAAAGATAGGTTTGGATGTCATTCTTAGGATGGACTGGCTAGTTTCCTTTCAGCCCTTTGTCGATTGTTATCGCCATAGGGTGAGTTTCACATCACCAATGGGAAGATCATTTCTATATAAAGGTGATTGGGATGTTTAGAAAATCTGATATGGATCTGAGAATCGTGGGTTAGACTGAATGAAATCCCATATTTTTAGTTTTTATATGGATGACCACACAACACATTATATAGATTTCCCTCCAGCTATTGATCATTTCAGGGATGTCTTCCCAATTGACTTTTCAGGTTTGCCTCCTATAAGAGAGGTTGAGTTTTCTATCAAGCTAGTTCCAAGAGCTGCACCTATATCCATTCCTACCTATAGGATAGCTAGGATGGAGTTGTAAGATCCCCAGAGGAAACTAGTGGATTTGGAGGATAATGGTTTCATCCGACCCAATACTTCTCTCTGGGGTTTTCTAGTCCTTTTTTAAAAAATAGATGATGATACCCTTAGGCTTTGTGAGGATTATTGGAAACTGAACCAACTTATGGTTAAGAACATGTATCCTCTTCCAAGTATAGATGATCTCTTCAACTAGCTTTGAGGAGCTCCTTTTTACTCAAATATCGACCTAAGATACAGTTTTCATCAGGTGCATGTTAGATCATCAGACATACCTCATATATCATTTCGAAGCAGGTATGGTCTATATGAGTACTTGATCATATAGTTAGATCTTAGGAACATGCCATTATTTTTCATGGAGTTGATGAACCAAGTGTTCGATCTTATCTTGACTTGTTTTTTTGTGGTTTTCAGGGATCATATATTGGTGTATTCCCATAATAAACATGACCATGTGACATATATTGAGATCGTTTTGAGTACACTAAGAGAGAATTTGTTATATTCTAATCTCACTATGTGCCACTTCTGGATGGATCAGATTCACTTCCTTGGTCACATTACCTTAGAGACAGGAGTATCAATGGACCTAGAGAAGGTGAGAGAAGTAGTTTCCCAAGAGAATCCCAAGAATGTCTTTGAGCTGCAGAGTTTCTTAGGAATGGATTTTTGCTACAGGCATTTAATACATGACTTCTCATGTTTAGCATCACTGTTAACATGGCTGACTAAAAAGCGTGTGAAGTATGTTTGGATAGATTCTTGTGAGATATCCTTTAAGGAGATGAAAGGGAGATTGGCTTTAGCATCGATACTGATTTTTCCAGATCCAGGAAGAAGTTACACTATCTACTCTGATGCATTAGGTATCAGGATAACAAAAATTATTATGCCGGGGGATCGAGTCATTGCTTATGGGTCTTGGTAGTTGAGGCCACATGAGAGAAATTACCCGATGCACGATCTCCAGTTAGCTGCAGTTGTTCATGCATTATGCTAATAGAGGCATTACTTATTTGGAGATAATTTTATGGTGTAAAAAGACCAAAAAATCCTCAAGTATATTATTACCTAGTGTGATTTGAATATGAGGTAGTGATGGTGGATTGAATATCTTCAGTATTTTGACTTCATGTGTTCCTACACACTTGGGAAGGGAAATGTAGTGGTCGATTCTTTAAATTGGAGGACTCAGTTAATGGAAGTTCTTTAGGAAAGTAGTGAGTGGAAACTTATGGAACTGTTCTCTAAGATGCATTTGGATGAGCATGACAACCAAGGATAAAAGTTTCTTTCATCCTTAGCTGTTACCTCTACCCTACTGGACAAAGTGAGGATGAGGTAGATATCATATTCTAATGGCCCAGTTTTATGGGAAAGTATGTTAGGTGAGGACTCTCCTCCTAGTTGGACTATAGGCGAAGATGAAGTTCTATGTTTACATGGACATGTATGTGTTTCAGCAGACATGTACGAGGAGGTGATACTGTATTTTCATGCATCTATATGGGAAGTGCATCCTAGTGTCACCAAGATGTATCATGATTTAAATTTTTAGTATTGGTGGCAAGGTATAAAAAATTATTTAGTTTTTTTTAATACGATGTTCCACTTGTCAGCAGGTGAAATCAGAACACCAATGCCAAACTAGAATTTTACAGTAGCTACACATTCCTGAGTGAAAATGGAATGATGTAATGATGGATTTTATGATGGGTTTACTGAGGTCACCTAGAGGTAACAATGGTGTTTATGTTGTCATTGATAGTCTCATGAAGGTTGTGCATTCCCTACTGATCAAGGAAACCTTAAGTGTTGATGAGACTAGAAGGTTGTACATTTGGGGAGTTGTATAGTTGTACGGGGTCATGCATTATATCATTTTAGATAGGGACACTTGGTTTACTTTTTATTTATGGAAAGGGCTACTGAGGGTGCTAGGTACACAGGTTCTTATGGACACAACTTACCACCCCATGATAGATGGACAGTCATAGTGTACAATTCCGGTGCTCGAGGACATGATTTGTGCATGCATCCTAAATTTTGGGGGTTTTGGGGAGAAACACATACCCCTGGTTGAGTTCACCTATAACAATATATTTTAGACTTCTAATCAGATGGAGCCGTATATAGCATTATATGGTAGGTGATGCCCATCACCCCTATGTTGGCTGGAGGTAGGAGAGACAGCTATGCTAGGACCTCGTCTTATCTAAGAGACCCCTGAGAAGGTTTAGTTGATTCGTAAGTAGATGGCTACTGCATAGTGTCATCCAAAATTGTACGTTGATCTTTATAGACAACTTATAGAGTTCAAGGTTAGGGATCGAGTTTTGTTACTTGTTTCACTGAGGTAGGGACATAAGAGGATTAAGAGATAGGGTAAGCTCTCACCATGATACGTGAGAAATTTTTAGATTTTAGAGAGGGTCAGGCCTGTTTCCTATCAGTTGTAGTTACCTCAGAGGTACCATACTATGCATGACATCTTACACATTTCTCAGTTGAGACAATACTATTCAGACCCATATCATGCTTTTTACCCTGGGGAGATTGAGTTGCAGGTAGATGTGTCCTTTGAGGAGCATCCTATACGTATTGTGGATTGAATCATAAAGGTTATCTATGGCCCATCTGTTTTTTTAGTATGGAAGATATGGGATAACGAACTAGTATAAGATGAGAATAAGGAGAGGGAGGACAATGTTTGATCACAGTGGCGAAAGGTGTTCTCAGATAATTCTATAACACCCTTGGAAGGGAAATTTGGGGATGAATTACTTTAAGGGTGAAGTTTATAAGAAGCTAGTTCTTCTTTGAAGTATGTATCGTGATTTTGCTTTCCATTCTTAGTTTAATTACTTTAAAATGGCCATGTTTGGATGACCTATGGGCTCATATAGGTCTCTGGGTGTTCTGGGATGGTCCGGACCCAATAACCCATGTTTTGGGTGTAATGAGGATGCCACACGGTTAGGAGAAACTGTGCGGGCCTAACCACATGGCCATGCGAATAGGTCTGTAGTTTTAGCAGAAATTGATAGTGGCATTATCATGATTAACGCATGGTTTTTCAAACCATGAAGGGTAACCATGTACTATGTCCCATTCATAGAGTGAGTCACACATGATTCCCGCACGGTTTAGGAAACCGTTCCCAAAAACTGTGTCCCCCTAATGTTTATTAATATTTTAATTAAAATAAATTTATTTTTAACCCTTTTTGAGTTCTTTATTCTTTTGGATAGAAGGCCATGCATGGGAGATCCCTTTTGAAGCACCATATCTGTTCTTTTCTCTCGTTTAGTCACCTAATCTCTGAATCGACTTCCTTTCATCTCTAAATATCTGTAACGGTAATTCATCGATTCCTTTTTTAACCACATTCAATTATTATGCTTATCATTTGCACAATTTGTATTTTTAATCATATTCCCTAATATCTCGTTCTTTGTCTGTTCTTTATATTTATATCAAACTAGGGTGAATGAGAGCCTGATATTGGACGTGCTACCTAGCATGAGCATAAGGTAGGTGGTCTCATGCCATTGGCTGATTTTCAAGTTGTTTATATATGCTGAAGTGCCACGCGCCCATTTTTGGGGCATTGCCTTGATTTATAAATTATTCCTGCATTTTCTTATCATTATTTAGGTATTTAATCAGGGTTTTCAATGAATGATATAGGTTTAATACCTAGAATAAGGATATACATGGGTGAGTGCCTGTTTTGACCTGTTGATGGTTGTTTGGCCTAGGATACCCATGTGGTATGCCTTTAATCCCATCTATGGGTTTTTAAAAAATGAATTGTTATTTAAACAGATTGTTCTATGTTGTTAAATGGTTTCAATTTTGGATAAGTGTGTGAGATAATGAATTAACCCTTGACCCATTTTATACCTATGCTCGATAAAGCATGTTTATAGTGTTTAGTTCCAATTATGTTCCTTCCCATGTGAGATAGGATACTTTTAATCCTAGTAATGGTTTAGATTGGTTGATAGTCTTGTAATATGAAATATTTCCACGTGAGTAATGATAGACCAATCCTTAGTGGTTAGTCCTTGATTTTGACACCCTTGGTGGTGAGTTGTGAAATGCTAATAGTTTTGACCCCAGCATGTTATTGAATTATTAACTTGAACCTGCTATAGTTAAATGGTATATAACATTGGAAAAATCATAGATTCTGTTTAGAATTCCAAGGATGAGATTATATTTCTATCTTTCCATGATCCCTTGAGTGAACCTATGATTCTTTAGAATTAATAGGATGAGATCAATGGGTTTGTTAATTAATGTTAAGCTGTGAGTGAACCAATGACACCATAGACTTGCTCATAGAGGCTATGTACTAAATTCCGAGTGAATCATGGATCTTATAAGATTCCATGTAAAGTCTAGAGAGGAGTGAATATTTCATGAGTGATACATGGGTCTCCCTATAGAACCACCAAGTTTGGGCTCAATTGACATGGACTTATACCACACCTAGAGTGATACCGAGGCTTTCCATGATGGGATTATAGGGAGTTGGTAGATTGGTACCTGGAGTGATACTTGAATTCCAGCATAGGAATGTCAAGGATGGGCTTAGGTTATAATTGAGTATTGAAGTTACTTTTGACGTGTCTGGCAAGCCAAAGCACAATCCTGGATTCGACCTCCTCTTACTCTTGTTTAGATAGTCTTATGAGGTATCTATGGTGATTACTACTATACATGGGATCGTCGAGCTTATTACTGATCTTGAGACCTATAAAGTCAATGTAATTTAATTGTTAATGGAATATAAATAGAATGTAAATGGAACTAGTGCTTGTAGGAATGTTTTCTTTTGAGTATTTCAAAGGTTACTATTTTCACTATTTCACACTGCCTATTGTATATACTCACTAAAAGATTATAACAGACCTTGGGTGGTTGCCTATTGGGATTTAGTCTCACACCCTGTTTGGGTCATGCTTTGGGCCCAAACAGATTATATGAAAGCAGATGTCGATAAAGTCAAGCACCCTCTTACTGGTACATGATATTCTACATAGGAGTAGAAGAGCATGGGACCAAGACAATTCATGCAATGATGCAAGTATACTTTTTATCTTTTTATACCTTTTGGGATCTTGTGTTTTATATGATAACCTTATGACTTGTTTTGATGTTTTCTTAGAAACATGTGACAAGCATCATTTTTTGTATGATAAGACATCTGGTAATTTGAATTATCTATCTTTTGTTGTTTACTTATTTTGTATGGTATTACAGCTTCCACCATCTGTATGTTGTTTCTGCTTTGTTATAATCTGCCAATGACAGCATAGTATTCTAAATATCATCACCTTGGCCCTCTTTGCTAGTTGAAATCCTCTGGTTTTTGAGGATATGCTCTCGAGGTCATGTGTGCAACCGGGCTTGGAGCACTATTAGTTCGCATCTCGACCCAGGACATTACAGTTTTATCCAAATATAGAGGCCTCCTAGAATAATATTTGGCACAAGGAAAAGGCCACTAGTGTGGAGTGTTAGATCTTTCATGATGGTCATATAAAACATGATATTAGGTTTTAAAGTACCAATGGGAGGTCACTAATGATAGTTGGATTCTTGTAGGAATCTATTTAACCTCTAGATTACAATGGATGGAGGTTTGTGAATTCAGAGATTCTCTTGGAATTCCAATGGTTTTAGTCCCCTTAAATGAAGGGTGAATGGAGGTATTTTAAGGTTCTACAGAGGTTGATGAATATTCTACATGAATGATTTTTAAATTAATATAAGATGGATTTTCATGGTGCTCCGATGTCCTTCACAAAACCCTCTCTTTTTGGAACGATTCATCTTTCATGAATCATGACCCCAGATAGATTTTGAGAATGTTTCATCCCAGATTCACCTTGAATCGTATTTGGTCTCCTTGAATTCTCCCATAAGGTGTGTTTTTTTGCATCATGAAATGAATCCCCTACTAATGGGAGCTGAAATGGGAGAGGGGGATTGAATTATAAGGATAAAATGCTAAAATCAAGTTCCAAATATATCTTGTTCCATGAATATTGGCCCACTCTATTCCTATAAATTGGGGAAGGGTTCCTAGTGGGGACCACAAGATTCTCAAAAAATGTCGTAAAATCCACTCTTTTTAGGAAAATAAAACCCTTCACGAGCATTATATGATCAAAATATTTAGTACTTGTGATAATTTTGATCTCCATGAAAAAAAAATCCATGATACCACTTCCATGGAGAATACGTTTTGAAGAAAATATTTTGTGTAAGAAAATGATTCACGAATAATTTTTCATAAACCAGAATCTAATAAGTGTCATAGTCTCAAATATTACCCTTGAGGGTGATAGTGTGTCTTTCACCTGAAGGAGAGAGATGGAATAAAAAAAATTTATTGGGGATATTTTTCATAATGTTATGGAGCATGATGGATAATTTGAGTTAATGATAAAGGACTGTCAATAATCCCCACCATAGAAATTTTTTCCTCTGTATGAGTTTGGGTTTGAGGATGATGTGAAGATCCCATGTGCTAATCAGGATGCCTATGTCTACTGGTTTAAAATTTTTCCAGGGCAGTATAGGTGGAACAATGATCTTGTTGGTCACTTCAATAAGTACCACACTTAAATCACAAACTATTCCATATGGAATCATGTAAAGATGATTGAAAAGGTTAGTTGTTTATAAAAACACCCCTATAGTATGAGATCATTTTTATGACAGGCTTGGTGGACTGTCTTCAGGGATGTATAGATGATTAGTATTTTCATTGTGGTGAACAATTTATTGAATATTGGTCCTAGGAATACTGGGTATACTAGTAATGTGACAAGTCAGAGGTTTAGATGAAAAGAGTGGGGCTTTATGAAGTGGTGTTGACTTCCTAGTTCTGTTCATACCACCAGTCATATATCATGCCTCAACTACTGAGTATATGGTTTCTAAGGACCAATACCTTTAATCTTTACCATGGGGTGGTTTAAATCAGTTTATGGGACCTCTATGAAATTGGTGGTATTCTGATCAAGTGGGATATTTATGATGAGTTTGTCTCGAAAGAGAATGTGTGGAGTGATCAAGAGTAGATAAAAATATTGGTAAATGATTGATTGGAAATTGTGCAAAGGTTAAGGTCATGAAATCTCAAGATGAAGGCTATCCCTTTCAAGAAATTGTACAGATTTTTCTTGAAAAAACTCTAGGTGAGGCTACTAATAGGTAGATGCATTAAATGATTAAGGGAGATCCATCTTGAGAATAATGGTTCCTATTGGGTTCTCTTGGAGGCTAGCTAGTCTTGTCAGTGGGGATACGGTTTGAAGTCCATCACAAATGAGGATGGGTTTACAAGGTTCATTGTCAAGATTATCTGTAGTTAGATTCCCTTGGTTTGCAATGAA
This sequence comes from Viscum album, assembly GCA_963277665.1. NCBI lineage: Eukaryota > Viridiplantae > Streptophyta > Magnoliopsida > Santalales > Viscaceae > Viscum > Viscum album. Next base: position 800,138,741 of record OY728139.1, read on the forward strand.
TATATAGAGGTGTAACTAATTACATTTATTGTGGTGGAAATATTGGTGACAAGGTTGCACATAACCTCATGGGACCTATGCTGGAAAATTTTTAGAAGGTGTTGAGGCACATCAGCCCAACAAGTGCCACCTTCAGTGTGGGCCACCCATTCCAATTTCTTTACAGCTGGGTCTTAGCACACATGGGAGGGTACAAGTATTATAAAACAATATTCTCTACCATTTAATGATTTTTTTCTTTTCTAAACATTTTAATAGTTTAAAAAATATTTTTGAAGCTAAAATCCATGTTCGTGAGAGATTGTTGGGATGGTGGGGCCTCAATGTTGATATATAAAAAATGTTAAATATATTATATCACATACATTAAGTTTTTCTAAAATAATTTAATATCTTATAAATATTGTTCCATATGTGAAATCTATGAATAATAATAAATCCGAAATGTGGGTTTTATCATAACCATGATATAACTTTTGGGAACATCAGTCATTTTTTTTATGAGTGGGCGTGGGATGATTAATAAATAAATAAGTAAATTAATTAATTTTTTATTTTTTAAATGGATAGTCCTAATAACTCTTTATAAAATCTTAATTTTTTAAAAAACCATGGTTTATCCACATAACCCTATGTATTGGAAAGGATCATGGTAGGGATCCTTGGAAATGATGAAAAAATCATGGTTTGATGATAAGTTTTTCAAGGGATTATCTTTAAGAAAAGGGTTTTTGGATATCAACAATGAAAATAATTTAGAACCATTATTCATCATCGATCGATCCAAAATCAAGGTTGGATCATGTTTTCTCTGGATAAATTCATGTTTTGGTTATACTTTATCAAACAAAATGCAATCAATTTATTAGATTAATTCTTGGGCCAATGTATTGATTTTCAATTGGTGTCTATCTTCATAGAATTAGTAATTGATAATTATTATTTGGTCCTCATTTATTCCTTGTTCTTTATGTTAGCTATGGTGATGGATTGTGGCCAATAGAAACAAATTTTGATGTTGTTTCACACTCTTGTGTTGTGTGATTTTACCCCCATTCATCATATTCTCATCATTTATGTTCTGTTTGACTGAATGTTCAATAAATACCCAAAAAATAATTATTTAACTATTTATATTTTGAACAATGGATCATTTAAATGGGTTTAGGTTTGGGATTTAGATATTTTTTTAGGTGTTATGTGGTGAGATGAAATATTAAGAAAGGATCAAAGCTCTAATCAAGGGTTTTGATATGCTGTTTAATGATGCGGCTGTGTGTCATTATTGGTATAATTTCCAATGTAGATCCAAGTTCTTTTTTATATTTTGAGGCTAGGTCATAGATGGAGGTGATTAAGGTGAAGATGAAAGAGAGTTTCTAGGATTTTTGAAAAACCATAGTAACCTGAAGAGTACTCCGAATGTGAACACGCATTGTAGAACCCTTACTGTAGTTTCCATGGTTTCACATAGAGTTAAATATCACAAACCGTGTGGTCAATCAACACGTAGCATAATTTTATTTTGGAGACATGGATGTGTGCCATTATAGGTATAATTTCCCATGTATATCCAAGTTACTTTTTAGATTTTGAGGCTAGATCTTAGGTGGAGGTGATATAGGTGAAGATGAAAGAGAGTTTTTAAGATTTTTGAAAAACCATAGTAACATGAAGAGTAATCCGAATGTGAACACACATTGTAGAGCCCTTGCTGTAGTTTCCATGGTTTCACATAGAGTTAAATATCACAATCTGTGTGGTCAATCAAAAAGTAGCATTATTTTATTTTAAAGACACGATGTGTTCCCTTGGGGTAAACAGGCACGAGAATGGCTAGGTACATGGGAATGAACTGGTACATTATACATGTACATCCAGAGTACCCAAACATGACCAGAGTACCGAGACATGAGTAAATTACTCGAACACAACTTGGTAGAAGAACACATGGGCATGACCAGAGTACATTGGAATGGTTTGGAGGATAAAGGAATACCCATTATAGAAAAAACCACACCATATATTCCCTATACACAACATAGTTTTAATCTACGAATGATTTTATCCCCTATTAGCTTCATTCTATAAGAGTATATGTAAGGTGAATTCCATTTTTTACATCCTTACATGGGTACAATGAGGCATCTTTTCTAGAGAATAGGATAAGTGATATTCTCTATGATATTATTCTTAGGTAGTATCAAGTATCACTTAATGTGGTACATGTTTTAACCTTCTATCATTCTTCCCTTGGTTGGGTCAAGTGTACCGTTTCCAACTATCTGGGCATTTGATCCCATCCTAGAGGATTTACTCTAAGTTGGGTTAGTTATCACCCATATTCCATGGGTGTTATAACCTATATATGTATAAAAATATTCTAAGTTACAATATATACTTCTTCATGGTGAGGCCCGATAGGAATAACCTCTCCGATGAGTACCATCAGTGTTAGCAAGACCCAGTGTGTGAGTTCTCATGGGTGATCATTACATTGATGCCTTGAATGGAATCATTTCCTGGAAGTTTGGTTGGTAACTTATTTAATACTTGGTGTCTATGTTAATTATATCAAGGTTATTGATCTTATCCTCATCTATGATCTGACCCTATATTGATAATTTATGTTTGATGATTTTGAGGTGTCCTACTGGGTATATTATGCTCACCCCTATATGGAATCTCCCCACACTTGTCAAGTCTTATGAAAACGAAATTTATTTAAAAAAATACCTAGGATGACTAAGAGTAGGTGGAGAATAATTGACCTAGAGAAACAATATTTGGTTCTATGAGTTTCCATTATTAGTAGTCCCCACCCTACTAGCCGGTTGGAATATTTTATAGTTTTGGTGGGATTATATTTTACCATTAATGCTTTCCCATACTTATTTCATACTTTTATGTGGGTTTTAGTTATATGCATGCATCTTGGAATCAATTTCATCTTTACTTTCTTCATTATATTGGGGACCAGAGATGTTTTTATGTGTGTATAGTTACTTTAGGCTAAGGCCTCCAATGTGTGTGATATACCTACTTGGTGCTTATCACAAGACCCTGACCTATTAGAAGTGGTATTGGGGTGTCAAAATCAGCTTACCGGTGGGTAGGTGAGGCCCTATTTCTTGGTTCCTGAAAAAGTGGTATCATAAGAGGTCATCTTAGGACTGTATTTTGGATATTTTCTAACTATAATGTTTGGTTTGGTAACATGGGAAACAATGTTAAAGTGTATCAAGTTTGGATCTCAAGCCATGGACCATATTAATGGTGGGGAGGGTAATGTATCCATTCACTAGTACTATGATAACCTACTTTTGACCCAGTACATATAAGAACAGTTTTTAGGGAAAATATAGATACATGAATCATATATGAGTTGGTTGTGGATTCCGTGTTCTTTTTGAGTTAGCTTCCTATATATACCCTTTGAATATGGTTCATCATGACTTATATAGGATACTTTCATAATGATACCCATCCAAGATTATATTTTAGGATCATTATGATGAAATTACTGGGGATATGGCTTTAGTTCAAGGTCTTATATAGGAGGTGGTACCTTTGGTTGGTTTTCCAGTATTACGTCCACCTATTGAGTGAAAACATTCTCCAGTAGTTTTGAATTCAGAAATGAATTGGATGATAATGATCTATAAATTTTAGATATTGTGACCCCTCATTTTTGTGGCAATTCATACCCTTAGGTATCATAGGAATGACTCAAGGTATTTGGGTGAGTTTTTTCCTTGTTAGGACCCCTCCAGATCTAATGTTTGTGATAGTACTGAGCCTTATCCATGGAACCATAGGGATATAGAAGAGTCTAGTGACTCATATTCATGATGTTGGGACACTCTTTTTTATAGATGTTGACCATATATTCGTGGAGTATTTCTACCCTCACATTGTGAGTATTATGTATGCAGAAGTTTGGGATTTTCATCATCGTAGTATGAAAATTACATAGTATGTTTCAACATTTACTAACATCTCGTGATACTCCATGAAGATGGTACATGAAATTTTATTTCATGTTAGGTATTTAAAGTGTGTCCTTTTATATATATAACCAAGTATCTATGGTATATATTTTCATTCCTAGTTATCTTGGGGGTGCTAGAGCATTCCTTGGTAGTGAAGAGCTTTCTGGATGAGCATATGCCAACAATTTGTGTTGGTAGTTGGCACCCTGAATTTGAGACTTAGGAAACTGGTAGTTGATGGATGGATCAAGGATTTAAGTGTCTGAGTAAGTTAGTGAGATAGTCTCAAGATAGAGGGTCTTTATTTTAGGGATCTATTGTTATTTCCGGCCAGACAAGGGAGAGGTGATGATACTATTACAATGTATGAGGACATCTCATACTAGATTTTCTAAACCACCAAACAACAGGAATGGACACAATCATTGAAACAAAAAAAGTTATTATCTTGAGTATGGATGTTTGTAGGGTGTAATAAATTTATATAGGAGCTGATAGAGAAGAAATAAGTTGATGGACGTTTGATTTTTTTCCACCACAAGCCCCAGGAGGTCGACACCCGGCTAAGGGAGTTGGTGGTCAGGGAAGAGGGAAGGTATATGTAGTTGAGGATTATGACCCAAAGGCTAAAAGATGGTTTTATTTATGATATATTTCTTTTTAACTTCAATTATTGTATTGATTAAAACATGAACATTCCACTCTTTTCTTCCACATACTTTTTTCGAGATATAAATATTTCAATGGAGCCTTTGGCTTGAACCTATCACTTAATGAATCCTGCTAGAGTAGATTTAGCGATAAAAAAAATTCAACCAATAGTATGAACCACCTATAATAGGATATAGCTTCCTATGGGATATTTTTGTATCCATGATAAGGCTTTATGACCTCATTATAGGTATGGATTGGATCACTATATTATATGCACATATTAACTATTTCATGAAGAGGATGTGGGGGTGTTGATATTGATGGGATGAGTATTTACTTCATTGGTGAGAAGGAATCGATGGAGTACGATGAGATCATATAAAGGAGTATAATACTGATTAATCAATAGTTGGCTAGTATTACCCTTGGTGTGAAAGATGTTGTGCACTCAAATCATCTTGAATTTTTGGTAGAGTATGAAGGATTTTTTCCCTTAGGATGTTTTGAGCTTACCTCCCCACTGATAGGTCAACATCTGTATACAATTATTCCCTGGGAGTGACCTTATATCTACACCAGTATATTGGATGGTTCCCACTGATCTTTGAGAGATGAAGGTGTAACTGTAGGATTTATAGAGGAAGGGATTTGTCAAAGCTAGTGTGTTCCCCAAGGCACCCCTAGTTTCATTCTCTAAGAAGGTTTATTGGACCTCTAGGATACGAGTATATTATTATCACTTGAATAAGGTTTTTTATAGAATAATAATCCACTATTGAGAATCGATGACCTCTTCAACTTGTTGAAATGTTTAAGGTGGTTCTCAAACATTGAACTCAAGTCGAGCTACCACTATCTCTGTGTTCGATATGAGGTTATGAAGAATATGGTACGCCAATGTAACTACGATCAATATGAGTGCATGGGGATGCTATTTAGAATAAAAAATTCCCCAATATTTTTCATGGTACTTATGAATTTTTTATTTCAACCCTCCTTTGATCATTTCATATGAGTCTTTATCAACAAAGTCCAAGTGTACTTAGTGGGATATGAGGATCACACAATCAATTTGAGGATTATCTAGGAAATACTCTAAGATTAACATACTTAAAAGAATATTTGAATGTCTCAGTTCTAGATTTGAGAGGTTTTCTTCCAAGAACATGTTATCTCAGAAGGGGGAGTGGTAGTGGACCCAATGAAGGCTGAGGCAATTCTATCTTGGGATCCAGCGAAGATGTGTCAGAGGTGCATATATTCCTTGGGTTATTAGGATAGTATATGAGATCCATTCTAGATTTATATTTTTTTATCTCCATTTACTTCTTTGACCCAAATGGGGTATCCTTTCTTAGGGATATAGAGGTTCTAGAAGGATTTTTTGGAGTTGTGGTAGAGGTTGAAAAGAAACCCATCTTGTGACATCCAAAGGATGATGTTGTGTATATATTATTCTATGATTCTTTATGAACTTGTATTGGATGTGTTCTAATGAATATTAATGTGGTGATAGCCTATGGGTCCTGGTTGGTAAGACCATATGATCAGAACTATGCAACCTAAGATTGATAGCTAGTATCACTGTTCTTCTACCGAAAGATATGGTAGTACCATGTCATGGGTGAGTGGTTTATATAAAACTTTGACCACAAGAGTCTCAAGTACATATTTTCATAGAATGATATTATCTTGAGATATAGGAAATGGGTATATTATCTCCGTGATTATGACTTGGAGATAATCTATACTCTCATAAAGGGGAATGTGGTGGAATATTACCTCAATTTTATATCCAGGAGTGTAAAATATGTACTTGGATATATAGTGTCAGTTTTGGTGTCCAAGGAGGAAGAGATATGATGTTGAGTTTGTCTCCCGATGCCTCACTAGTCAATGGGTGAAGGAGGAGCACCGGGTTTAAATATTTTTCCTCAATCCCTTGTGGTTCCATAATATAAGTGTGATGGTATATCTATGTACTTCATGACCATAGATCAACTGTCATATTGGGGTCAAAATTCTATTTGGGGGATTATAGACTAAATAAAAAGTCTACAAACTTTGTATCCATCCAAGATGAGATCATTCAAGTGAATATGATTAATTTAAATGTAGAATATATTCTAGATTCAATGAGTTACCTTGATGATCATTTCATACCATGATGCATGCTTCACATCATAATTATGAAGTGGATTTTAAGATTCTTTGAGAATTATTTGTGTTTGATCATGGAGTTTCAAAGCCTAGAATAAAGATAGACTAAGAGTACTATTTTTATTCTAAATGACATGATTTGGGATTACGTGTTGAACAATGTCCATATATTGGAGGATCACTTACTCTATGGAGAGTTTTAAAACGAAAAAAATTACCACTAGACCATCTATATGGCACCATTCAAGGCCTTTTATGGGATACCCTACATGTCATAACTATGAAGGACTAATCCACGGAAGTCAGTACTCATGGGTCTAGAGTTGGTGCGAGTGAAAAACAATAATTTTAAGGTCATCCATGAGTGGATGTGGAAACCTCATAGGTGAGAAAATTCTTATATAGACCAAATATTGGGGCCTTTGGAGTTCAATAACAGAGACTCTATGTTTCTAAGGGTCTCAAATTGGTGAGGAATGTAGAGATTTGGTTTACTTGTTAAATTACATATGAGATTCATTAGCTCTTTCCAGATACTATGTAGGTTTGGTGAGATAGTGTACTGCTTATCCCCACTACAATAGTTAGATTGGGTATGCTATGTCTTCTATGTGTCACTGTTGAGGAGGTATGTGCACGACCCATCACATGTTATCAATTGGGGAAATAAGGGCATCAAGTATAGAGCTACCTTCTTAGATAACCCACTAGAGATCAAGGATCGATAAGAGAAGATCTTTAATTGGTGAGTGATTAACTTTTGTGTGCGTTCAGTGGATGTAGGATAATCATTATGAGATATACATGGAGTAGGAGAACTAGATGAAATCTCATTACCCTCACATGTTTGATATGGTTTTTTTCTTTTTGAGAAAAAATCGTTGGGGGTAGTGGGTAAATGTAATTATTTTTTCCTTGTTAAATTTTGGAATACATCAATGAAAATTTTAAAGATATGTGGTGAGTCATTACAAGAATATACAGGACCGAGGAGCCTTAATGTTGATATAACAAAAATATTAAATGTTTAAAATTATTTAAATTTGTTCTTTTGAAATAATAGAATTTATTCTAAATGGTGTTCGGTATGGGAAGTATTATTCTTCCATTAAATCTATAATGTAGGTGGTATCCTAGACAAGATATAATGCTTATGAATATTGGTTGTTATATTAAAGATTGGATGTAGATGGATTAATAAATTTTAAATAAATTTATTATTTATCAAATTTCTAGACCTAATCCCTATCTATATAATATAACCTGTGAAAAAACCTAGGTTTATCCAAATAACCCTAGGGATCAGAGAGGACCATAGAGATCAGCCTTGGTAGTGTAGAAAAGATCAGTTTTAATGATCAGTTTTCCAAGGGATCATCTTCAACAAATTAGTTCTTATATCTCATCGATAATAACGATGTTCAATTGTTATTCACCAAAAAGTAATAAAATATCAAGGTAGGACACTGTTTTTCTTGATTAATCACTATTTTGATTATCACATAAAAATGTGAATTTATCCCTTTTTTATATTAATTCATAGGTTTATTATTTTATTTGAAATTAGTGTTTATATTACAAGAATTAATAATTGAAAATGATTGTTTGGTCCCCATTTATTTATTAGGATTGATGTTTTCTCAATCGATTTATTGAGGCAAATCTGAATAATGGAATTTGTTCATTTCTCACTCTTGTGTTGTATGAGTTTTTTACCTAATTCTCTGTGTTTTTGTTTTAGGCATTCCATTTGAAAAATGGTTTGAAAAATACCCAAGAACCAATTTCTACACATTCAATCATTGAAAAAATCTATCATATCTTCTAGTCTAGGTTCATGATTGAAAGAATTATTGAGGCATGATGCTATACATTGAGATAATTGGAATGGATAATAAATTGGATTGAGGTTTTTCATTTGGTGTTTTGGGATTTGAAACTTTAACACAATTGATATTATTTCCTGAGAAGATTGGTTGGCTAGAATGAAACCACCAATGATTATTTGGGTTTAGTTAACCTTAGATTTAAGTTATTAGTAGATTTTTTAGCTGTATCAAATGTGGAAGTGGAATGGGTGGAGACATGTGAGAGTTTAAAGGTTTATGAAAAAACTATAGATATAAAATGTGTAGTTTGTATGTACACTCACTGTGTGGAACCCTTGCGGTGGAAACTAGTGTTTTCCATAAAGTTAAATACTTCTTGTTGTGTGGTATATTCACACACCATGTGACTCAATGCTAGAGAATTAGTGTGTTCACCTAGGGTACATAAGAATGATCATGAACATGTATATTGTAATAAAAAAGTAAATGAGTACATGCATGAATAGATTATCTAGTCATGAACAGAGTGCCTAGAAAGTACACATAGACCTCCTGGTATACAGACATATACAAGGTACATGGGCATGATTAGAGTACATAACAATGATTCAGAGAACACGAGCATAATTAGTATTGAAAATAAATGTCTTTTATTCCCTATAAACACCATTTACTTCATTCATGGAAGGTTTAGGTCCCTATTATCTATAATAAAGACAATTATGAGTAGGGATCATTCCATTTTTTGCATCCCTATGAGAGTACAATGAGGTATCCCATCCAAAAATAGGATGAGTGACCTCCTCAATAATATTTGTTTTGGATAGAGTCTGGTTTTACTCCATGTATCCTTAAGTGTGATCCTCTACCATTCTAAATTAGGTCCGGTTAGGAATTCCATTACCAATTATCAGGGTGTGTGATCCCGGCCTCGGTGGTCTTACTTCAAGTAGAGTTAGGTATCCCGATTAGGCCATGTGTGTGATCTCCTATCTATGTATTAACATCCCTGAGTTCCATCATGTACTTATTCATGGAAAAACATAGTAGGCCTAAAATCATAGATAAGAATTATCATTGATTTTAATAAACGAGGTGTGAGTTCTTCCAAGGGAGTGTTTCTGTGTAGCCTCAAGTGGAATCCAATGAAGACAATTTGGCTAAGACCTTCTTTGGGACATAGTGTCTATCATGTGTTTTACTGGGTTCTTGATTTTATCCTTGTTTATAAGTTGACTATATCTTGATTATTTTGGTTTTTTTATTTCAGGTTTTCAAACTAGGTATGTTATACTCACCATTTCATGGGTCTTTCTCACACGTGTTGTGTTTTTTACAGATGGCATTTCATTCAGCAAAGTCCTAGTTGGATTAGGAGATGATGGATCATAGATGAGCTAGTCAGACCATAATTGGTACCAATAGTTGCATTTTAAACGATTTCTTTCCCCAATATCACGTTAGAGTATTATATTATTGGTGTGATTATATTTTTACTTTTATGATTTAATGTACTTATATCATACTATGATATTGAATTTAGTTGTATTAATGTATCTTAGGATCAGTTGTATCATTACTTTCTTCATTATATTAGTGATCTGTTATGTGTACATGTGTATAGTTTTTTATGCTAATACCTCCCATGTGTGTGATATTCCTACTTGGTGTTTGTCACTAGCCTATAAACTATTGGAGGCAGTCTTGATTTGTCACACTCAGCTTGTCGCTATCCATGCGGGCCCCAGTGGGTTTGATCATAACACTCCAACACCAATTTTTATCTTTTGAGGCTAAATTTCAAAGGGAGTTACCCTCTATAAATAAAAATAATTCTAATGCTAGAAAAAGTTAGATATCCAGAATAGTGCATCTTCTATATGTTCCTACCATCAAATAGGGATCATTGTGGATGATGATCGAGGGATGGAAGAGAAATAGTCATACCTATTGGCCTTATGAGGTGTCGTACTAATGGAATATGTGTATTTAAATGTGGGTTGTTATCAGTAAACCCTACAATGGTCCACTTTCTAATCCACTTTTATCCATAGGATAATGGTAAAGTGTGTACTATGGAAAAAATAGTGCATTTTTCAACAATATGGAAGTAAATATTAGATAGATCTATTATTGGGTGATGTTATATTAGGGGTTTCCCACAACTATGTGAAAATCTAGTAGATCACACCCCCTAGGGACATAATACGACACCTCTTCATTTGGGTAGATTTTGAGGAGGGGATATCATAACCACATGGATATCAGAATGTTGTGGCTAGGAGAGTATGCTAGGTTAGGGTAGCCAGAGCAGTTGGGAAATATGTAGTTATTTCCTTGAGGGATCTTATCCCCACACGGAGTGTAGATCCTACAAGATCAAAAAAACCAGGCCTATGACTCATAGGTAAAATGTTTCATGAGTATATATAACCCTTTGGGGAAGTTCTGATAGTGTTTTTATGGCTCTCTGGAAGCGCCTACATTGCGAGGTGGAGGTTCTTGATGGTACAAACTTCCCATATTCCTAGATACTCCAGGAAATGTTTTAGGTGTTTATCTTCACTCGAGTGGTGTGGATAAATCTATAGGTATATTGGATTTTCCTTCCTAGTCTTGGCCACACTAAGGTAAGATTCTTAGATACCCACATAGATTCTATGCATTACATAAAAGAGTTGGAGGATGTAATATACTACCATAGTGTATCACAACCCCAAACTAGTTGGATAAGAGTGTTTCTAGATCTGTAATCTCCCAGTGTCCTCCCAGGGGGGGGGGGTGGCCAATTAACTAATGCCATTGGCAGGAGATCATTCATGGAAGATTATTATGGGATTGATGATTTCTTGTAATTACCTATAGAAGAAGACAATGCAGTAAACTAGGAAGGTCTCCAAAAATTATGGGTTTGAGCTAATTGTTGACCTTTTGGACTTTCTAGCTTATCTCATTTTGACATGTGTAGGGATCATCAGGTATTGAGGAAGGATATATTCATGATTAATATTAGATGAATAATGATCATTCCTATAACTCTGAAGGGGTGGTAATGACAACTCCCTTAGATTATATGGTTTCAAATATCCAATAATACTTCATTAAGACATTTTCTATGTTTAAATTAGAAGGTCCAATTTCCCTTAGGTTTAATGATAACTTCATCTCTATTTACTCCTTATCCTTGGACACAAGTATTTTTATTTTTTTTATAACCTTGGAATTTACTTTACGTAGTTAAAACATATCTAGTTGTGGGGAAAACTCTAGTATTTGAAGAACCATTTTTATTGATATTTCCTCACTAACAGGGCCTATATCGAGCATCTCAAATATTGATTTTCTGTTTAGCCTTTAAACTATTTATAAGTATTTCCTTATGGGTCAATTTTTCCATGTCAGAAAAATGTTAGAATTTACTTACCTTATATCTCAATGGAAATACATACAACATCAATGACCCTACCACCAATGACGATGCTAGATTAGGCAGAGTTGATAGATAGGGAAGAAATGATCGGAGTTTTATCCTTGACGGGGGTGTATGTGGAGGCTATAAAGGTTTATCTTTCCTTAGGTGTTTCATAATAGAATTTTGAGTCTCTTTCCATAGAATAATTTTATCTCTCATTGGACATAGATCCCATCCCATAAAAGAGGGTTATTGTAGAATACCCCACTACTGATGTTCTTAAAGCCTTCCTAGAGTACTAGCCTGTTTCACTTGAAGATGTTTAAAACTTTGGGAACAATATCAAATAGTATAATTGGGTGGTTTGGCATAGATCATAGATGAGATTTTGGAATTTTGTTACCCTCTCTTCAATGGTTAGACTGATTGGATAGATGGTGTCCATCCACCAATGGTTGATAAATCTTGGGAATGGTGGTGTGGACTACCTCAACCTATATACAGTGGCCTACAACTTATTATCCAAGAGAGTGCATGTAGTTTGAAAATAATTGAACACATAATAGTACATGGATACCTTATAAGGCACCGAGGAACTTCGGGTGGCCAAAGAAGAGATTGATCAGATAGAGGTTAATGCACAACAACACGAGTCCATCATCACTAATAAGAGAGATATAATAAGATAACTAACTTTGTAGTTGGATGTGTATGATGCCAAAGTAGCATCCTTGGGGGATGAATATGGGGTAAAACAAGCTTGTGTAAAACATTGGGCTGATTAGGTCTTACTTATATCTTTGGAGGAGATAACATAACATCCCAAGTAGCAGCAGGCTCTCCAGTCCACTATGTAGAGGCTGGATGAGTTGGAGTATTCTCTCTCCCATGTTGAGAAATAGGGGGTATGTTGTTTTGTTTATATATTTTTATAATAATATAGGGGATCCAACCAATGGATGACCTTCCTTGTTACCACTATATTTTAAGTAATAGATTTTTTTATCCTCAATTTCCTATGTTTTCATTTTGTCACATATCTATTATAATAATTGGGAAACCAACCATAAACCCCCAATACTAGATGATTCATCCTCAGTTTGAGAGAGAAATATTAGGTCTCTTATTTTATTGAGAGATGCATACAAAAATTAAGTGTTGGGGCCAAAATGGGCCATTTACTGTTGGGAGTGTCACAACAAGGTAGATATTGCTGAGAGAGAGGGACTCTAAATAACCGAATTTACTTCCCAATGTGCACAAGTTCTTGAGAAAGGTAACATCAGGGGGTGTTGGATTATACCTGAATAAAGAGGTAGATAAAGGAAATGAATTGAGACATATAAGAATTAGAACATAAAGATAGGAAATAAAATTATTGAGGATGACTGCTAACCATGTTTGAAACAAAAGATCAAAAATCCCACTATAAAGAGTGGGGACATAACTTGATGTTTGACTTTCGAACAAATTATAAATATAGGGCCATTGAAATTTCACTGAGAGTCCTTTGAGGTATTTGCCTAGGATGGGAGATGAGAAATTTTGGCCTAGCATAGTCACCATTTGGGAATCCATTTAGACATGGAATACATTGGGGATCCTAATTAAGGGGGACATGAACTTTGGGGGTGAATTAGAGAAATGTTAAAATAGATATCAACAATTTGGTCATTACACCACCACAGATATGATCACATTGAGTGGGACGATTGGCCCAAGAAAGAGTTCGACCCACTTCCCAAGGGGAGTGTTGTCCTGATTGTCAAGTGATGATCAAGAAACTACAGTTGTGCAGAAGGTGACTAATACAAATGGGTGGAAAAGGTACTCTCATGCAAGGGGATTAAATATTTTTTAATTTAAAATATTTTAATATATAAGAAAAAAATACAATTTTATACATTTTGGAAAGGAAATTGAACATAGAATTGAACATTGTATGGTGAAGATGACACACTATTCATTTTAACATCATGTGACTAGGATGAGGGTAACATAGTTTAGCATTATGTGACTAGGATTGATAAAACCAATATGAATAAAACCCACCTTGCCAACATAGTGGAATGCATGAATGGAGAACACATAGGTTGGTAAGCCTTGGAGGACCTCATGAAGAGGGTAAATATGGGAGTAAATATTATCTCTCAAGTTTATCTAAATTAGTGGGTGTAGAGAGAACAACATGTTTTCTAGGCCCATTGGTGAGTCTAGATGGAATTGTACCATGTCCATTCACTCTATTACTTTTACCCAAGTCGTAGGGTTAACATGGCGGGTGAAAGCCTGCATTTTTTTTTTGATATTTTCCTTTATGTTTTTTTCAACATAATAGAAATTTTTTCCTATTTTCATGGGAAATTTTGGTTCAATCTAGATGGGCCATATGAGCACATATTAACTGTCATATATGAGGATGATTTCGCATAGTTTATGGTTAGAATGTTTGGTGTAAGATAGAATTTCAGAGATGTTCAATTTTCATGGGAGAAATAATGATCCCAACATAAATAGAGGGCCAAGAAAGCCTTGAACCAAACAAATATATCTAAAAAAATTTGAAAAAATTTTATGGCTATGATTCTTATACCGTTGTTACTAGTTTATGGCCATATACCTCAAACTTTTTGGAGAAGCTTTTGTGGAAGAGAAGGTATTATAAAAATGACATAAAGAGAGGAACAATGAGTCATAATACACCACAAATTTTCATATAATTTAAGGTTATAATTATTGGACTACCTCAATCTGAGTATTATACAACCATGGTATTCATGAAGGAACTATGATATTATGTGGGATGAGGGGTGAAAAACAGGAAATTAGAAATGATAGGATTTATATCTAGGGATGAGAGAATATATTTTACCATTAATATACATCCTAATGAATGGGGAATCAAGCCACACTTAGATTTATAGAGTGGTGCGGTAAGAGTTTGTAAAAAAAATGGGTAGTCCACTAAAGTGAGTATGTAATGAAAATGGGTCATTACTCTATCAAACACTAGAGGTGATGTAAACCATATCTGAATTTAGGACATAGGGGGCCATAAAAACATAGTTTAAGGTCATGGTTTTTTGGAAAGAAAAACTCAAGTTAATGATTATAGACCTTGGAACAAATAATGGGAATCTTGGTGAGGTTATTGAGGCATATGAGGGATTACTAACTTGATGTTGAAGGAGGTCCAAGGAGGAATTATTCCTTACAGAAAAATACAAAAAAAAATTATATAGTTTTTGGTCCTGATGCTTAGACTAGGGGAAGGATGAGATGATTTTTCGTTCCATTTCTAATAAACTTATCATGAACAGATGTCTATGGGTTAAAATGAAGGAAAAGTTAGTCTCACATGAAGAAATAATTTATGGATAGGCATGGGACAATGGGTATAAAAATCACTATGAATCCCCTGGAATTGGAAATCATTAAATACATAGTTATAGAATGCATTGCGATAAAAGATCAACACTGAATGTGGGGAGTTATTCTCTCAGGTGAGGGTGATGTGCCACGATTTCTTATAGAGAGATTCAAAATATGTAGGTTAAGGTTAGGAAACTAATAATATAGGTCCGCCACATGTTTTGGGTTATGTATCATATACCCATGGTGTTATACAATTTTAAATCATGTGAACATAAAATTTTACCATAGTTTAACATCTTGTAATAGAGATTTGCAGTTTTTTATGTTTAATATCCTGAAACTTTGACCAAAGGTTTTCATACAGTTTGATATCATAAAACTCAAACCAGGGGTGATTTCACTTTATAATTTTTTTTACTCAACCTTGATGGGGAAGTCCCTATGATAACTCCTAAGAATACGTGATCCATACTCAATGTGAGAAACAAGGAGTGTTGGTGATCTCCCAATTTAAGATTGGAATTCATAATGATGGTAAAATAAGACGGAATAGGAAAGTTTTAATGAATCTTACTTTCTTGATCAATTTTCATGAATGACATGGGGATAACACTAAGGGGTTAAGACTCCACCAGAACAATGGGAGGAGGAATAAAGTAGTTCACAACTTCTGAGATCTAGACCACTAAAGGTGGGAGAATTATGGGTGACAAATGATAGTTGACCATGTTTTAAATATAGGTTTCACAACCTCATCAGTAAAAGATAGTGTAATATAATCTCATATATACTGTTTTCTAGGTATTAAATATGGGGGACATCACTTATCAAAAAAATTCCATCATGAAATATTCCCAAGACGGAATGTGAGATAGTTTGGTCAATCACCATCTCTATTAGAGGAGCAAGTTCAGACTGGGAGGACAATTAATATTCAAGATGAGGAAGGAATTAAGTGTGGAAATGAACACACTTGGATTTTTAGGGGAGAGTTAGAAACTATAGGATCACTTTCACTCTATGTTAAAATGTGCTGAATGATCATATCAACAAGAAAAAATTTAACATGTTCCCAAGGAGAATATCCCTTAAATAGGATAGTGGTTGAGATAGGAATTGGATATGATCTCTAGGAATCTCTACATATACTATGAAATAATTAATCAATCCATATTTTTTTCTTGGATTTGGTGTTATAGGAGATCAACCTCAGGAAGGAAGAAACCTCTAGAGTGAGGATTAATGTTATCATGCAGTTTTACATCATGTGATGGATATGTAGACCGTGTAGTTTAACATTATATAGAAAGGACATTGGAAAGATTATTGATATTCAACTGTTGGTGATTAGGAATTAATATTTTAACATCTTGAGACAAGTATTGTTGCATATAGTTTAACACTGTGTGACAAGGATTAGGTTTCGTATAGTTTAATGTAATGGGGAAATGATGATGTCCTATTGTTTAATGTTTTGTGACTAGGAAGAGGTGTTATACAATTTAGAAACATGGGAAAATGATGCTGTGTGATAGTGTATCATAATGTGACTATGATGAGGCATTATACTATTAATCATATTGGAGAAAGTATATTGTCCCATTGTTTATCATCATGCGACTAGAAAGAGGCACCATGCAGTTTGACATTATTGGATAAGGATATTTCCCTATAGTTTAACATACAAGATTAAGATGCGGTTTCATATAGTGTAGTATCTTTGGAAAAGGACATTTTCTTGTATTTTAATTTCATATGACTAGTATGTGTGGTGATGATTCACATAATTTACCACTTGATGAACCTTCCAATAGTGGGATGTGTGATGTGATTACCATACATGGTGAGGAATGATTACACATAATTAGATTAGACTTTATGAATTAATCAAGGTCCTTAAAATTTGGGTTTTCGATTCAATGTATTCTCATGAGGTATCATCTATGTCCTTAGATCTAGTACCATATTTCCATGAAGGAAGGTGTTGATGTGACCATTTTTTTTGAATGATCGTGCCACCCGATTCTAGTCCCTTTTATGTTATGTAGTTCTTAGAACCAGTTTTATTTGAGGGATTTTAACTCATAATGATAGAATTGATATATCATTTTCTTCATTTGGTGATCATAAATGGTCATCTAGAGGGATGTAAGATGAACCCTATAAGTTAAACCCCATATTTCACCAACACTAGGCAGTATGGGGTTACATGGTTAGAATCTTAGGACATCATCTGACAGTTCTATAGAAAATTTGAGAGATTTATGAGATAATTTTTTTAACCCACCATATTCTTCTACATGATGTTAGTGAGGATTTTTTTGAGCAACTTGATCTATCTATTCTCTTAATAATGATAGTGGTAGGTATACTTGAATCGAATGTATTACATTGTTTACAACTTCTTTAGTTCAACAACTGAATTTTTTTTTTGTTGTTGTCTATGATAATAGTGTGAGGAATCCTAAATTAGTGGATGATGTGGGAACTGAAAAATTATATCATAGATTTGGTCTTGAATTCCTTCTAGATGTTGACTTCCACCCACACTGAAAAGAAGTAAGTTGAAGTCATAATGAACATACATTGTAAAGATATTTCTAGAGGGTAGAGGACAACTATATCAAGTCCCCCTAGAGAAAAGGGAAAAGAGTACTTAGTGTATTAGATAAGTTACGACATCTGATTCATGAGGTTATCATGGATCTAGAATTTATTGCACCACTTGGTGATCTCTTTTTAGTCCTAAACTATGGTAGGGAAAAATTTCCCCAATCTTTGGATCTAGTGAGAAAGGTCTAATCAAAATTTTTGGGCCTAACATGACTGAACGTTGACTTCTTGTATGACCTAACGAACCTCAATACCTAGGATTTAAAAGAGAATTATTCCATAAAAACCATTCTTATAGAGGGTTTACTATAGGTCACAACTATTTTAGAGGTTAAACAATACTACATGCTGGAGTATTCCCTCATGATCGACTTAGTTTAGTTTGAGACTACCATGTTAGAGATATATTATAAATGGAGTCATCTCATTCAGTGATGATTTGAATACTGGGGTGTTTGATAGCCCCACTATAGTAGTTCTACTGTCCTTATAGTTCACCTATGATTCCACTTTTATAGAAGTGAGAGGGGAAATGAATCTCTAATGTGACATATGAATAACCAAGTCTTCTTAGTTTGGATTTATAAGGCATATGACCAATATTACCAAGGAATCATGTAAATTATTTAATGACCAGGTAACATGAGTGACTATCATTCAGTAAGGAAACTAGGCCATCAACTATTGAGTATTTTCTATAATGTGGAAATGTTCATACTTTCCAATAAAAAATTTCTATTAATCTTCTTGATGAACATCTCAGAGTCTCCCTTTTAATGTAATTATATAACTTTAATCTAGAGAGATAAATAAAAATAAGTGATTATATACTAACAGTAAGCCTCATTGTTGGTGAAACCTTCAAAAAAAAGGAATGATTGTGGAAATAAATCTATTATGGGAGTGATAAATAAAATCATGAGGCTCAAACTTTTTAGTTTGGGTTTTTTGAGCCTTCTCAAAGTCAATATCCTAGAGACAGCATCAAAGTGAATCTACCCTCACAGTGAAGCCTGGTCAATTGAAAGGATGGACAAATTTGGGAATTCAACATCTACTGGTAGTTCTTCAAGGGTCGGATGCTTGATGAGGAAATTCAGAAGTGCATGGACCTTGGTAACTTTCTTGGGAAAAAACTAGATGTTGAAATAATACATAATTACTACTCAATATGAAAAGTTCCCAATCAATATTAGGTGGTTGAGGATATAATTTTTTAGATCAAAATGGGATACTAGATATTTCTAATGGTGTTGAAAGTAGTGGAGAAATTTTTGAAACCCAAAGACCAAGGCTAAGTAGCTCTTCTTGATGAATGAATACATAGTATAAATGTCGAGTAACATGTGACTGAGGTAATATACTATAATCTATATGACTTCATTGTCCTTATGGTCTAGGTGGGACATAAAAGACCATTACATGGTAGTCACATAATGGGAAAAGGGATTTATTAGGATGAGTGGTATCTGGACAGGGGGATATGGAAGATAATGTATGATATCCTTGAATGTGTTATGGTATTATTCAACCCATTTATAGTCAGTGGATTTATTTATAAACCTTGATAAGGGATTAAAATTACGAGTGATATTCATAATTAATACTCAAATATAGGCCATGTGGCCCTGCAAATCCTAATAGTTTCATTGAGGAGGAATTTGTTTAAGAGACTTGATCTTATCTAGATCGATCTACATGAATCTATACCTAACAATGAATCTAAGTAAATTTTCATAGGTTACCTCTAACACACACTTTAGGGGATTCATCTTCTTATGATGGGAGTGAAGGAAGTCAAAAAATTTCTCAATATCCTTTGAGATAGTCTTGATATTTGAAGGTTTTGACCACCAAATAATACACATATCACTCCAACAATGTACTATGGAATTCCTTGAAGATATGGTTTATGTAATTATTCTAGGCATCCCGAGTATTAATAAAATATAATAAATTCATTGGTAACATAAAGTTCATTAATGTACCCTACAAGTGGTGGATTCTTTTTCCTTAGGGGCCATTTGGATTTGATTTTACCTGCAGTACCCATGTATAAATGAATTGGCCTAGAAACCATTCATTGAATCAATTATAATCTCTATCACTCAAAGGGAAAATCATCATTTAAGGAATAGTGTTTGAGGTCATATAAGTTGAGGAATACTCTGATCTATCTGTTATTCTTTCTGACTAGAGTGATGTAGTATAAAACTTGAGGTAGTATATTTGATGCAGTTAGACTTGATGATATTATTAGTGTTAGACTCAACCATGGAACTATGGGAAGGGTAAATAATTTTTAGATATTGTTTGAATACATAGTGTCATACTGGGAGGGATAAGATGGGAATAATATCCTTGGGGTTGATCCCTAGTATTTCTTCGTATGTCCTGAAAAGCATGTCATTGTACTACATTTGGAAAGCCACATATCACTAAATCTACTTTAGTGACATGACCAAAATAATTATTGTTAGACTCATACATTAATTAGGGGAAATATTCACCTAATTAAACCCATCAATGATGGTGGAGACATTCTCTTCAAAGAAAGGATGGGCGTCATCCAATTCCTATTTATAATCTCCAATATGAGGAATGGTAAAAATAGGCAATTCCCCTAGAGTTAGAGACCACAGAGTGGTAATACCAACTTCTTCAGAATGGTTGGGATCCTTAATGAGGGATTCCTACTCCATGGAGACCATACATAAACAAGTTAATGAGCCAATAAAATATGGTTTTTAATGGATAGATTCACCTTTGATGTCAAAATAATGATGAGAGATTAACCTCCTTTGAGTCGTCCCTGCCCTATAGGGGGTGAAATGATATCATTAGTCGGCATACATGGTATGGACCTCTCAATTATCAACAGGAGAAGAAATTTATAGCTTCACTTTTACCTACCATGTTGATGAACATTATTTAATATATGAGAATTCCTTCTTCTTTGGGACTCTGAAATATCTCCCATGATCCCGAGTTATTGGTTCCAACATGTGGATTTGTAGAATGAATTTGTCTTCCAAATATTCCAAAATACTAGAAGTAGTTTATATATAATCATTGGGGAAATTTATTCCCAAACCATCATTATAATGGAGCTTCTTACCCTCCCTTTAGTAGTACCCAACATCATAGTAGCCAGAAAGTGAAGAGTTGTTGGGGAAATTATCACCATGAATCACCCTACACGATCATTGAGAGGGTATTTGAGGAATTAGTTATATGAATGTGAGAGAAATTTTTTAGATGGATCCAGGAACCTCCCAATTGAGAATTGTAGGTAGTTTCTTGTGAGATAACCATGAACTGAGTATTTGTCACCATGTCACCAAATTGGGTATTCTACCATATCCTTCAAAGTAGTTTCTACTCGCTTGTTTTATGACCCTAAATTTTCAGGTTGGAGGGAGTAATAACCTCTTCTATGATCCCCTATTCATGAAACATTTGGGTTGTGATTATATTGATCATAGAGCCAATATCCACTAGGTAATAGTAGATTTCAACACCATTGAACTGGTCTATAACATATAGAGTGGTTATGTTCTATTTATCATTATCACCCTTATCTTCCTTAGGGAATGATATGTTTGAATGAAATTCTTTATATTTAGTTTCTTTGTCATGATAGGACTCATCAGAAGCTACATCCATTTTGAACTATAGAGAGATATTCAGTGCCTCAATAAGATCCTTCCACAAATCCTTTTATCGAAAGAGTTTGTTAAGGATTGACAGTCAGAATAGTATGCTAAAGAGGTTCTTGAACACATAATACACCATGGTAAGGGGTATGTTTATTGATGATATATGTACCTATTTAATAAGGATCCTAGAGGGTGTAGTTGGTTGAGGCTTTAAGACATGGCTAGTGCTTTCCATGTTCTGGTGTTGATTGAATGTCTTAGGCTGATCATTGGACAACTAAGATCAAGACTTGGCTATATTTATTTTCATGCTAGGATAATATATCTGGGTCACATGATAAACCAATATGGTTTTTTATAGGTTCACCTTATGGAGTGAACCGAGTGGACTATGCCTTCTAATCCGCAAGAAAGGATTTCCCTCCAGTTTTAGTAGCATGAATAATCCATTTTTAAATACTTTATTTGGAATATTTCCAACTATTGTTGTGAATTCCATTAATTTGATGGAATGTGATATAGTTTCTTGAGGGGGACACATATAATTTTTCATCATTCGGTACTCCACAAAAATCCACCAGTTTGGCAGTGTTAATAGATGAATGCTTATTTTTTTTCAGTGATGGAAAAATACAAGATGGGACAGACTATGGGGGCTTGTCCAAATTTAGGGAAAATTAATTCGATTAAATTTCAAGATGGTTTTGTAAATTTTATTGGACTCTTATTAACTTGGTGTTTTCTATGACTATTGAACTAATATTTGAGAAGATGTGATGGAAATGGTGTGGATAGGTAGGAAGTTTAATCTATGGGAGGATCCAATTTTCTCAAATGGGAACAAATATTGTCACAAGCCTAAGAAATAAACTTATTAGCTAGATATTCATTATACTTCTTCATACCTTTATTAGATACTTTTTTTCATTCAAAAGAGTCCTTTTCATTAATATTGGTCTAGGAAAAGACATATTCCACATATGATGGGAAATCATCAATTAAAGTTTCCACAATATACCTAGTCTAAGAGAAAATCATTGAAGATGAAGCACTATTTGATGATGTGTCAATGAAAATTATTTATGGGTAGTTGTTGGACCAATTTTTTAATCTATCCAATTATGACCTCCTCGATTATAAAGATATTTTAATGTTATTTTCCATGGAACAAATTAAGTGCCCTGGTACCTACCCATCCTTGGAGGGGTATATCTTATTATTATACTCCATGAAGGTAACTATGGGTTAACCAAACCGATGGAGGTATTAAGTAGTGTTTTGATAATGAGGTTGCACTTTTTGATGCCAGTACAGTGAAGGTTCTTGATGAAAACCAGTTTTAAGTTCTCATTTTTAATAGGAGTGGCTATTTCTACTTTCATAGGATTTCGTATAGGATATGGAAGAGGCAATGCGAATGATTGATACCTGATCCACCATAAGGATTCTTCTAAATACTGAGATATCTCAGTGAATTCCCAAAATACTTGTTGATATCTTAAGTAAATTAGGGTAATGATTAGATTATATTCATAATTCCATAAGAAAATATACAATAGATATTCCTAGGAAAGGTTCACATTAATGGACTAAAAGATCCCTCTCCATCGGGTAATGAAGTCATAATCTCATACACCAAACCTCTTCTTAAATTTGAAGAGTTCAGTAATGATAGTCTTGTGCAAGGTGGATCTAAACAGGTAGAGAAACTTTCTATGCAGATCTTCCCTTCTAGTAATAGATCACTGGGCCAATTTACTATACCTAATGAAAGTGGTTCCTCCAAAGGTCTGAAAGAAACATAGAATCTTGGCAGATCCCTACTACACTATAGTTCTTAGAATCGGGATTTACATTGAGGTAAGGTAGGATAGATGTCATAGATGGTCTAATACCCCATTGAATGCTCAGATTACCATGTTCAGGGGGTGGAAAGATGTGGTCCGTCTATACCAGATACGACTTCCCTTCATGTGGTATTGAGAGCTGTTTTCTCTTTAGTGACTCACGATTAGTGGTGATAGTAGCTGTCATGTCTTCTTGTTGAGGGTTGGTAGGCACCAATTATTTGACCAAAAAACTAGACCAGGAGGAAAGGAGATAATAATTTCAATATGAAAAGTCCCTCTACCCAGTTGTGGTAGGTGGGTTATATATTGGTCATTTACCAGGTCCAATAGACTATACCCAAATGGGGTGTATGAGACTTCCCTCAATGAACTTATGAATCTGATCAAGAAAGACTAGATGATTAGATCTGGGATGGATAGAGTCCCCTGATATATTTTCTCTCCCTGGGCATTTCTTGGTAATAAGTTCAAAAAATATCCTCTTGTAGCACATAAATTCATTATAGTAAAGTGTCTACGTTGGAATCTAAATCTGTTTCTATAATTACATTAGATGGGACAATGGGCTAGAGGATCACCTTTATGTTGTCAAGATGTCAATGAGAAGGAAATGGTTCCTCTGTGTGTGTGGGGGGGGGTGCTTCTAAGTCCCAAAGTCTATCTTTATTGATGAGAGTGATATTATATTACAATATACACCTCATATTGTGTATCTCCTCAAGGAGGATTATCTCTATTATGACCCATGTCATCATTCTAGTTTCCCTTATCATCCAGGGGAATTATTTTGAAAAAATTCATTATAGTAGTGGTAGTAGAGGAACATTAACTAACAAGGGATGTGTTAGATTTATGATCATGTTTCCACTATATAAGGGGAATGAAATAGACTGAGGCGTACTACACCCAACCCTTAATCTATACATGTGAAGACAAATATTACATGTCTTACTAAACCATATAAATTATTCTTACATAGATCCAATGGAATATCTAAAAGTATCCAAAAGAACCAGGGAATTGAGCCACATGACGTGTTGCAATGTAAACATATGGAAATTGCATATGGATGGACTCGAGATGTCCTGGGATTCATGGGTAGTCCAGATCGAATTCTCATATGTTGTTGAACATTGCCTAGATATTCAAGTGGAGACATTCCACTTTGTCCTCCCTGTGAAACGCTGGGATGGTGAAATTTATGAAAGTAGGGGACCAAAATAGGACTGATAGATGGTAGGTGGATATGATATCCCCCAAGATATCATGATACTCATTGTTTAGAATGTAATCCCAGTCTTGATCACCACAATCTCCAATCAGGTATGGTTAGGAAGATGAGGGTGGTAATGATGTAGACTTACTATGCTATTGATTTTCTTCAAGAGGGGGTGTCATATTTTCCAGCCTTCCTAAAAAAATGGAATGTCTTCCATACATGGGAAATAATTAACAACCATATCTATATATATTGTGGTATTCATGACCTCTTTCTTATTTGGAGGGTTTTCATGCCTCTATGTATCAACAAAATGTTCACCATCATTTGATATCTTCAATCCAAGCCCTCACGTATCCCCTACATCCAAGGTAGAGTTAGTGAGGAGGGAAGTTGATGTAGACATTGATATATTAATGTTTAGTCCCTTAAAGGAAGCAAATACATACTCTACAAGAAAGTACATATGAATTGTTTTGGGGACCTTATAGATCTTGAAATTTGGGATGGTTAGACCAAATTGATGAGCTCCTACCCCTATATTTAGTGGTACATGTAGAGGTATTTCCATAGAGTAATCCATAACCTCATCCTCTGAGTTGTTGATGGAGAGATGACATTTTCCCCTTTTCTTCCTTTCGTAGTGTGAGAGTTCCCCAAGTGTGAGAATTTAAGGGTTATGAGGATTTATTCCATGTGAATAATGGCTGGTGCCATGGGTAGTCCCCCTACAACGATTTTATTTTATTTTTCCCTGAGTTGGATATATAATGGAGGGGAATACATCGAAATTGGTAGGAAATCTATTTTAGTGGATGGTGTTGTGGTCAGGAACTCTGAGGTGAAATTCTTTATCATGGGATGGACTGTGATGGTTTTTGGTGGAGCCCATGATGGGGTGAGTCAACCTGATTTTCTTGGTAGGTGGTTGAGGTTTTTATCCAAATTGGGAAAATTAATTCCCCCACTCAATAGTTTCAAGGTAATGAGGAGGTGCAATGATGATAGCAGGGGCCATTGGAGCCATTGGCGAGGCCTAATGTTAGGCTGGGTCAGCGACATGCCCCCATCATTAGCATCGTGTATTGTATGTTCGATCAGTGCTGTAGACATATCCAATTTGGATCAATCCCTTGTGTCTACTAGGTAGTGGTCATGCTGATCATGAACCATACATCCCCTACCTACTCAGCACATGGGATTGATATTTTAAATCATTATAGGGTGATAATTCTGAAATGGTTCATTGCTATGATGGGGGGGGGGATTTTCCCCAGATTAGCCCTTGAGGACAATGGTGATGGTGTGGCCTCCTAGCTTTTCGGTCATATCATGTAACACCCCAAGAAAAATTCTTAGTAATTTATCAAGTATTTATTTAATAACATTTTTTCAATAAAGGTTTGAAGAAAATATTTTATAAAACTAAAATATTATTTTCAAGAAATATTTTTTACTTTAAATAAATATATTTTTTAAATAAGTTAAAGTATATTTTTATTTAAAAGTATTATTTAATATTTAATGTTTTGAATATATTATTATAATATATATATATATATATATATATATTAATTTGGTATTAATTTATTCAAAAGGGTATTTTGAAATAAATATATTCTGAATGTTATAATTTGTTTAATAATGATAATAATAATAATAGTTATAATAATTAATGGTAAAACATTTTTTATGGTAATTATTATTATTATTTAGTTAATAAATATATTAAAATATATAATGTTTTTGTTTTAAAAATTTTATAAATTAAAAATATATATAATAATTTTATTATAAAAAACGGACATTATATATATAGGATAAATACATGTGTGATTTGAATCACTTATATTAAAAAAATGAATTATATGTATATATATACATGGAAATGATAAAATAATATATATATATAAATGTAAAGAATTTATATATATATATATAAATTAACACTTTTTGTTTTAATATATATAATTATATTAATAAAAAAATGAATTTAAATAATAAAACAAAAAGAAGGAAATATGATATGTTTTATAAATATATAAAAATTTTTAAATCTTAAAATTTGATTTAATATATATATATATATAATTATATATATATATAGTTATATGTTTAATAATAATATATATTACATGATCTAATATTATATGTATTATAGTCTGTCACGTGATAGGTTATTATTATTATTATTAATATGTTTTTCTTTATTTTATTTTAAAAAAAAATTGTTTTCCTTTAGAAAGAAAAAAATATATATGTTAATGGCTTATAAATGCAACTTGACACACTTACCGAAATGGGGAAAGGGGTGAGGTGTGACACACACAAACGACATAAAAAAGTGAAAAGTAGGGAAAATGTGAAACACAAAACAATAAAAAAATACAATAAAACTAAAATAAGAAGATTTTTATTCCTCCTCCAGCAACCCTGATGCCCTCCTATCGTCCCACCATAGCCAACCAGCCTTGAACTTCCCGCCGCTATCATCCTCTACCAATGAGCACCCCTCTTGGGACATGCACTAGTGAAACCCCCCATTGTTGAATCCCGACACCCATTCTTTACCATTTCGTATTCTTCCTCAGAACCCCGAACCAGAAAATTATCACCACCAGGGTTATATCCTTCATCGAGGTTTTCTTCACCATGGCCCATGCCGACCTTTTTTCTTATAAAACAACACATCCATGACTCACTGTTTGTGTTTTAAAACACCCATTTCCCCCAACTTCCTTAAGAAGCCATAATTATATATATATATATATTTCCCATCCTTCCCATAAAATCAGCATACTTAAGTTTAATTAAAATCATTATTTCAATATCCTTGATTTCAATTCCATTTTTTATTTACTATAGTGAATAATAAAAAAATATAATTATTATTCTATTTAAATACTACATGCACCCCCAAAAAACATCTGAACCTTACCACCTAAGTTCCCCCATTTTGTTCTACTCAAATTCCAAGTGCCTGAAACCCCTCAATTAACCCATAAATAGGCAAGGTTTTATTTTATTTCATCAAAGCAATATTCATTATACAAAGACACACACACACACATATATATATATATGTATATATGGATTTTATATCTATCTATGTAACCTAATATTTTCAGATGATAAGTTAAGGGTTATATTCTAAATTATATCCTTGAAAATATATTTTGTATGTGTTTGTTTGTTCATCAAATTTTATTATCATTTTAAAAAAGTTATATATATAAATATATAGTTGTATATATATATTCATATAAACATATATATAACATTCTATTTTTAGTGTATATATTTGTGATAAGGGTTTTGATTCAAATGTTTATTTCTAAAGCCTATGGTTTGTAAGGGATAAATTATTTTCAATATATAAGAATTTTATACACATATATATTCTGATTTATACATATGTAAGTATGTGAAATTGTTTCTATATATTTTATAATTTTTTCAGAACTAAAAACTTTATGGTAAAGGTTTTATCAAATGATTTTTGTTAAATAAATAAGTACATCTGCGTATATAATTTATATATATGTGTATCTATGTCAATATTTGAAATGAATGTTTTTAATTAGAAATACAGTTTGACTATGTGATTATAATTTCTAATCTAAAATAGAAAACAAAAACAAAAACCTGTTTTGTTATTGTATGCCTTAAAATTTAAAAATGGTTTATTATTTTGATATTAAAATTATTATTTCATTTATATACATATGTGTATATATTTTTATTTTTTGAATAGGGTTAATATTTTATTTTGAAATTGATATATGAGGTCAGAATTCATTCTTATGCTATTATTTTATGGTAATTATTATGGTAATAGTCGTCATTTTTTGTGATAATTCTAAACAAACTATCATTTCATGTGATAATTTGTATCTACAACCCTTGTAATGTCAAGTATAATTAAGTATGGAAATCATATAAATTTAAATTACATTCCATGAATTTTAGAGAGTATATGTTCATTTATTTAGTTGTCCCTTTTACTTGTGAATTCAAATAAGGATGATTATTTCAATCATGAAATTTTCCTAAAAATGATTTATTAAAATTCTAAAGAAAATGTTGATGAACTGTAATGAGAAATATTATTTTCTTTAAAATAAAATAATATTATATATGTATTTTGAAATGTTTTGGATTTGGAATGAGAAATTAAGGTCTATGGAAAATGTTTTCAAAGATTGGCACAAGTAAGTTATGTGATGTTATGATGAGTGATCCCAGAAGTCTAATGGGAACTTTGTTCCAAATGAGCCGATACTAGTGCAATTATATTATGATTTTATTTCGGTATACCAAGTATCCGTAATAACCAGCCAAAAATTATTATTTTGAATGGATAATTCCCAAAGTCCTATTCAATTATAATTATTTTTATAAAATAATGGTTTTATAATTTTATATATGTTATTAAAATTTAATTTTAAGTATTTATGTTTTTTTAAATGAATCTTTTAAAATAATATATTTCTTTTTTTAAAACCCCTTTCTGGGAATTTTAAATTCTTTCCCAAAGCTTCAATTTTTTTATAGGTTTAGTAGATTTATCTGTGTTGTGTTTTTTATGCAGAGGCAGCAAACTGAATATTTTTTTTACACTACAGCAAAAAAGGCATTTAGCGGCGGTTTTTTTCGTTTCATGGCGGTTTAAACCGCCGCTAAATCGATTTTAGTAGATTTCTCGTAGTGTTATTTAAATTTATTTTGGACAATTATGTTAAAATGTAATATTTTTATCTAATTTTATAATCCATTGACTGGTAAAATTTCCTGGTGAGTCATAAATGATGTGTATTTATTCATTTTCTGTTTAAAATAATATGGAGCATTTATATGTTGAGTCCATAAGTTCGGGCTTAGGGAGTTTTATATCAGGCCACGTCTCTAGTCTATATGACCCATTCATTTTCATATTTGTGAAAAAGGATGTTGATCATCCATTTCTAGATGAGCTTATAGGGGAATATGGGGTGAGGTTACTCGATATCAATGGTAGTGGTAGCCATAGTGGTAGAAGTGAGGTTGTATAGGATATACACACCATGAGTTATCCTAGCACCACAACTTTTGGTGGTGGCTTTTTGAGTGTTTCATGTATCTTGTGTCTTATAGGATAAATGAGGCCAACCATTAGTATATATATGATGAAGGGAATTCCCAACATGTGTAATTCTATTCATCCTGTCTTGGGTGGAGAATGGATCCATGTTGATTATATATTAGACCTGAGATATACAATGTTATACATTTCCCCTTAATTTTAGGAGAATAGATTCATATTGAAATTACCATTTTGTTTTCTAATGCTTCCACTAGGACACACATCAGGTATGGTTTTTTCCTCTCCTGTAGTGATATCTTTCCTTTGATTGGTCTTGGACTGACTATGCAGTTTTTCCACTATTCATATTTCCAAATACAGGTTACCTATACCACCATGGTTGATTATGTCAGCTCTTTGATTAGAACATGATCATGAGAAGTTAGATCCTTCTTCCATGGATTTTTCAATTTAATTCATTACCTACTATAGGTATCCCTCTAAGATTTGAGATATGTTTAAGAATATCAATACTAATTCCATCCTGAAGTGGACACCAGTTTATTACTCTAATTGATTTCATGGAAGGGTAGATACTTGTTATTGGAGATGATGATGATGTGAGGAATATCTACGAATCTATGGAAATTGGGCGTGTTGGTGATTTGTAAGATTCTTACTCTATTCTAGGTGAGGGAATATCATGAATGAAGAATCTTAGGTGTATAACCCAAGGAATCCTTTATCTATTACATGGTAACTTGCACTAGAGGAGCAATGAATCCAAGGTTCATTACATTTGGTATATTGTACTTATCTGACATGGGAAATCATGTTTATTATGTTTTATGTAATGAATTTGACACTAATCATGTGCATAAACTTATGATCATCACATAAGTCTTATTGGTCTCATCTCATAGGGAATATCATGATCATAATATGCGGTAGAGATTATGATTCATCGGGGTGGGGTCCTATTTTTATGGTCTTTTAGGGAAATGATCACAGGTTTAAGGTCTTTTGGGGAAGCGATCAGAGGTTTATGGACTTGAGGGCTCATAGCTACAAGATTAATTTGTTGTGGGGATATGATTATAAGTTTAAATCCTTTTGGGGATATAGTCACATGTTTAAAATATTGTGGGAATGTTACCCTTATACCCTTATTTTTTACTGGTCCAAATATAGGTTAGAGTCGTATGGTGGTACCAAGGTCTAGTGGGGACCTCATGTTATTGTGATGAGGGGATGAGTGCATTTTCAGAGGGAGTGGTCACAATTATGGGTTATTTTCTCCGTGGAGGAGATATAGAGTCATATAGTGATGTCATGATGTTCATATTTAACCTTTGGTAGGAATAAAACTTACCCTATTAGGAGATAAGGATAAAAACACACATAATTTGAATGCACAATTTTTGGACATGTGACTAGACCGATCTATGTAGTTTATAATCGGGTGGTAAGGACACTTGTGTTATGAAAGTAGTGACAAAAAGGTATGGTATGTGGATTAGACAAGGAATATTCTCGTAAGGTGGGGGATCATCTCATGGTTATCCCATGAGGCATCCTATGTTTTCCACATAAGGTGAGGCTACAATTTAACATTATATATTGACGATGTTATCATGCAGTTTAATATTATATGATTAGGATACTGGTTGTGTGTAGTGTAAAGTCCAACATCTTAGACATTATTGGGACTTTTTCATGGGTCAAACCATTCTCTATTAGAGTTGGAATATTGGAGGATAGGAGAATCCCACATTCCCTCATCAATGGGAAAAGAAACCTATTTCCCAAGAGGATACCACTATTAGTGATTCTATTATCACTACATAGGTTCTTTTTTATAGAAATAGGGATGAACACTACCCATTTATAGTTTCAATTAGGGGTCCTGAGGTTATGGTGTAATGATTAGGAGAAAAAAATAATGTTATCCAGATTGTTCTTGGAACAAAGGGTATGAGAAAGAGGTTTGATGATACTGGTTTCATGGACGATTGAGGCCTGAGTAAACCTACCTGGGATAGAAATTAGACCCATGTAAACACAACATTTAGTTAGATATGCCTACTAAAAGGAGGTATAAAATGGGGCTCTGTGATATGTGTTTTGTGAAGGATATGGGATTCATGAAGGCGATCCTTTCATGAAACATGTAAAACCTTCCTATGGATGGTGTCTTAGTATCCATGGGTTATGTTTCATGAACGATGTTGGTTTCATGGAACCCTATGGGGAGCAAGGAGTATGCCTCTAGTGTAGAGTGTGTGATGTTTCATGAAGGTAATTTCAACCATGATATTATGTTCTAATGTACTCATTGGAGGTCTCTCATGAAATATGGATACCCGTAGGAATCCATTTAACCTTTGGATAATAAAGGATGGAGTTTCTCAAATAAGAATCTTTTGATTGATGTCCAAAGCTAACAATAACCTTAAATAAAGTATCAAGGTGGGTATTTATTGGTGTTAATAATTTTGAGATTTATTTTTCTTGAAATATTACCATCTTCACATAAAACAGAGTTTCCCAGTTCTTCAACAACCTTCACGAAACCCTTTCCTTTTGAAAAGATTCAGTTTTCTAGAATCCAGTGCTTGGGTAGATTTTGAGCCTATTTTGGCATCGATTCACCCCGAATCATCATTGTGATCCATCAATTTTTAAAGAATATTTTTTGGCATCAAAAGTGACTCACCACAGATATACCAAGGGTTAATAACCCCAAAATAAGGGATTGGTTATTAAATCAATTGTCACCTAGTGCATGATAAATTTTCCTAACTGCACACCTAGTTTGACACTCTTGGTGGATTTTAATTGAATAATTAAAATACACTTTATAACCCTTAATAGTTGATCAGAATATATGGAATGATATTTACATTCAAGTGATATCCCTATGAAATAATTTTACGCTTCACCACTTCTTGTTATCATTCATTCAATTAGGGTATTTCCCTTTGAATTTTGAACATCATATAGTTTCTAAAGTTTATTATTGGATATTCATAATGATAACTGAATAAATACATTGAAAGGGTTTATTTACAACCTAAGTTATAACAATTTTTCATGTTCTATTTAAATAGCCATATTTATCATGGATTTTACCTTTCTTATTTATGTCGAAGTATCTATATACAAGTGTTATGGTGGAAATATTTTCTCTATGGAGAATTATCAATCACTAACATTTTCTAAAATTAACATAAATTATTCATAAAATAAATTCCAATGAATTTATTTTTTCGATACACTTGTATACTTAGTTTGATTGAATTGTGTTCACCTAGATACACATACTTCGGTTTTTTGGGAAAATTATAGACAATAATATGTACCATTTAATCTATATAGTGTAAGTACCCCATAATTCATTATCATTATTGAATGGTATTTAATGATAAGTATACTTACTTTCATTGAATACTCATTTATTTTCCATGGGTTTATGCTATGATTGTTTATGGATTTATGCATGTTTTCCAAATTTGGGACACACGAATTTAGGTTTATGGTGGGTGAAGCCAAACAACGCTCCATTATGTTCTGTAAATAATTAATCTCTAGATATTAAATGCTCGAAATATATTTTTAGAATACCATGGTAATGTTTTATGATAACTTGATGAAAAAACTTGGTAATATGTTTTATGAAACCTTGGTGATGAACCATTTTGATTTTCTTATGAATGTCACAAGTTTATGTTGTATCCACATTGACATCTTATGAATCATGAACTTATGATCATGTTATGCCTCATGAACTTGTGATCATATCATAACTTCTGTTCTTATGATCATGTTATGGATCTTATCCTCATTTTCATGCCATAATATTATACCACATGTTTTACCCATGATGTTTATTTATGCACCATTTTCATTGTTTATCACTTACTGGCCATTATAGCCCATCATATTACTATGTCTCCCCATTTACCCTATAATTAAAATAAAAATGAAATACATGGAGAGTTACATGTAGGGAGAATATTTTTGGAAGAATTTGGGGTTGTACTATGAGTTTATATGGACATGTACCTTCTTCCCAAAGAGGCCAAAATTTTTATCTTGAAGGTTTGTATAATTAATATTATGTTTAAAAAGAATTAATGTTTTACACTAGATGTTTAAGTTTAGGTATGTGGAATATATTTTTTCATTGGAGTGTATTTTGATTATTTTTGGTATTTATGATTTAGAATAATTGGGTATACAACCATATATAGAAATTTTTTTCTCTAGATGGATTTTTTAAACTAGTATGACCCCATTGGATTAACATATTCATGGTATTTATAATGTTTCCTTTATATATAAAACATTTAAGTGAACATTTGGGTTTAGTAAGTTATTTTTCAATGAGTAAAACTATAGTGATGCAATTTCATAAAAGGTTTTAGAATGTAAAATCAAATATTTCCAAAAAATGTTTTTTCTTTAAAAAATATAACTATAAAGTTAAGATTAATTTATTTAATAAAATAATGATTTTCAAAAAATATTTATCACCTAAGTTATTTCTTAACATATTTTTAAAATATGATGTTTTTTGAACTGGGTTTTGAAAAGTTATGCACTGCAGACCGAGTGATAGCCCATTTCATTTGATAAGGCCACAAGGTTGGAAGCCAAGTCAAAAGAGAGATTAGGGTGCATCACCTACCACTAGCCTACTCGTTTCTATAGTTACATATTCTATCATTTTTATATGTATTCTTATATATCTTTAATTATAAATTTATTATTTTTAAATATATTGTTTTATTTGATAAGAGCACTCTTTTTAATAAATGTTTTATTTTCAAACCATCTTGGTAATTTAGACATTGTAATTTAATGGGTGACAAAGTATAATTCATTTTTTATTTATCATAAAATTATGACATGAAATAATTGTAGGATATATTGTATGCCACTTTATATTTGACCCATGATAAAATAAATTTTTAAATCTAAATAATAAATTACTTTTCATTTCTGATTTACAATATATT
The DNA here is from genome assembly GCA_963277665.1 of Viscum album. Taxonomy (NCBI): domain Eukaryota; kingdom Viridiplantae; phylum Streptophyta; class Magnoliopsida; order Santalales; family Viscaceae; genus Viscum; species Viscum album. The sequence goes on from OY728139.1 coordinate 800,173,587, forward strand.
TCATTTAATTTTGAAAGTTTTTTTATCTTATTAGGTTTATATGTTTTATTACATTAATATTTTACTTTGAAAATGTTATGTAACATATTTCATTATAAAAATTCAATAATTATTTATTTCATTGATTGAGAATAATAAATTTAATGAATGTTCATTTCAAATAAAATACCCAATTTTAAAATAGGTAGATACACAAAATGACTATTACATTTAATAAGAACATTACACATTATGTGTTGATATAGACTATTTAATATAGGAATATTAAAGGGATATGAAGATATATGAATAATAAATTCAGTAAAGTGAACTCTATAGGATTGATTTCCCCCATAAAGATCACTCCTTCCATAATGGGTTTAAAAATAAAGAGAATAATTGGGAAGATGATAGAAATTATCAAAAGATTTATAAGTACTATTTTTAGTGACTAAGTGAATAATGAAGTGAGAATGACGGTTTATTTTTTAGAAAACTTGACAATTTAAAATATGACTATCATCTAATATAGTTTATGGGCACTATGACCATTTGTAAATAAGATACTTGGTTGTTATTATTTTTTGTTAGGTAGACACAACAAAGTGATTGTTGGAAATTATTTTATGATGCAAGAAATATTTTATTTTTTTTAAAAATAAATATTTTTAAGTTCCAATAAAAATATATTTTATGATAAATATTTAATTTTTAAAAAATATTTATTTTCAATAATTGTTTCATGAAATACATTGTTTAAATTATAATATAAATTAACATTCTCCTATGAAATTTTATAACAATCAGAAAATTTTCTATGTCATAGAAAAATTATCCCTCAATAAATTAATATATTTATTTAAAATTTAAAATTATATTTTTAGAGAATTATATTTGTAAAATAATACCATTATTGGAAACATCACAATGAAATTATATTAGGGTAAATTTATGGTAATTTTCAAAATAAAGTTGATTTTAGAGTAAATTGTGCAAATAGTATTTTTTATGAAATAACTTTAATGCTTTGATATAATCATGATATGATCATAAATTAAAATATCTTAATTAATATTATTTATCAATGTATATTAATGGAATAGACATAATAATTACCTTAAATTCTTAATCAATGCTAATAAAATATTTATTTAATTAATAGAAAAATAAACTAATCGATTTTAAATGAATTAATTTTGATGTATTTTTAATTATTTAATGTTTGTAATTAATTTTGAAGTTATATTATATATATTAGTGGTGTTGGAAATCATTATATTCAAATTCACACTTTGTATTTACATATTTGACGTTAAATTAAATGAATAGTACCAAATTTGACAATAAGGATATTTTATTGAATTAATAATTTAGTAAATTAGTTAAAAATAAGAAAAATATTAAACAATAAAAAATATGATAATATATGCATTAAAATTTCTTCCCCTATTTATTTATAGTCCATTTGGAAGTCGTTTTCTCTAGAATAGCCTTACAATATTTTAATATTTTTTTTGATTTCCAAAAGTGCCCCTCATATCAATTACAAAAAGGAACACCTTAACTAAATTGTTGACACCAATATTAGACATATAGCATAACCAGAAACTTTTCATTTATCCTTAAAAATTCATTCGTTATGTTTTGGAGGTTCTAGTCCTTCCAAAATACCTACACTAGATCACTTAAGAAGAGATTAAAGGAAGTTCGCTGATGAAGAGTTAATTGTCTTCATTGACTCTTTATAGTCTATTTCTTATTCCGCATCCTCTTCATGTGTTATATCCATGATTATGTAATAAATCCAATATCATCTATATACTGATATTATTTATAGGACAACCATATTCCAACTTTTATCCATCATAAGAAAAATGAAAACATCATGCATGTGTGCGTACGACTTACAATCACCACACTATGGTGTAATATTTTTTTTATAAACACTTTAATTAGATGAGTATATTTAAATAGATAATTTATATATATTGTAATTATGAAATTATATCGAGTCTGGAATAATTAATATACCATCAACTTCTTGACCATGTCATTATTAAGGGAAGGATATCATCGCTCGTGCGTACGTACGCCTATCATTTCCACAACGTGATGTGACGTTCACCATAATATTATGATTATAAAATTGTATATAATGAATAAATATGATATATGTGACCTTAATATATTTCTTTATATGAAGGAACTCTATCCTATACATAATAATAAGGACTTACAAAACAAAACATGCATAGGAAAATGAAGTAGTTAACACCCGAAACAAGGGTAATTATGAAATATTAATATAAAACGAGTGAAAAAATAAAATAAGAAGATAATATATGATATAATAAATATTAATAAGGTTCATATATAAGTTAATAACATTCTTAAAATGACTATACATGAGGGTACATCATGCACAACCAAAAGTAAGTGTAAGGTAAGACGTTTCTTCTTGTCTCACTTTAATTTCTATGGGACATATGCCTAATTCAAAAATTATTCCTTTTGCGTGGTGTATGTTCTGACCTTTAATTTGTTATTTCATTAGTTTTTTAATTCTCATGATAGTGAAATTTTTGTTTAATTTTATTCTTTTATGGGGCATAAGATTTGATTGATTACAAGTGGTAAAGTAGTTTTTTACTAAATTTTAATTCATTAGGTTAACCTTATGATTAATTGATTATGTCATGATAAGGTTATGTGTAAAAGTTATTTTTATTATCTATTATTTATTTTATAATTTTTTGATGTGTATTTTTATATAATATACACAATTTATTCATTTTTCCTAAACCATATATTTCATACAAAGTCTACATTGAAATCTATTTGAACTGGTATAGAAATAACATTAAATACATATATTAGACTCACTAAGGATACTTGTTGATAATGATTATTGGATAATGAATTAAATAAAAAATTTCAATATATAATGAATCATTTGGACTTGAAAGAATAGAAGGAGACTATAAATAGAAAACCCCTCGATGCATAAGTAATCTCTTCACACGAACAATGTGGCCAAACTAAATTTGTCCTTACCCATAAATATTAAACTATATTTTGTAAGGTGTTTATGGTAGTCGGTCATGTTCTAGATATACGATGTCAAATTATTAAGAATATTTTTTATAATTCATTTATTATTATCCAGCGGATTTTCACTATGCAAAAATCTATTGATTAATTTCATCCTTAGATTATTGATTAAATGGAAAGTGTGTTTAGTTATCTACCTTGCTAAGTTTATTATTATCCTTAATTATAGATAACTTCCATTGAATGTAACTCTTACTTGGAATTTTTTCTCACTGTTTTATTTTTTATCTTTTCCACATGTGATGAAGATGAAATGTTTTATTGAGTTAAAGGATGAAAATTCATTTCCTTTGTTATGTTTTTAGTTAACAGTGTAATAAGGGTGCCATGTTTGTAATGAGTATTCAAGACTAATAAACTGTTTGTCATTCAATATTGGAATCTTGTATCTAATCTAATATAATAAAGAAAGGTAGAAGCTTTGGGCTACAGGGATAATGGTTGTTATAGTTGGTATGATAGGAAGTTTAGAAGATGTCTTGGGAGCTAGATTTTAAATTAAAAATAACTAATGTGAGAACCATGATAATTACTTATCGTATTTAAAAAAATTTATCATTAAAGGAGTTTTTATTTTGTGGCTCAATAATCATGAATATTATGGGATAACTCAATGTTTTCATTATTTATTGATGGCACATAATGGAAGGAATGGAGTCAATACCCATAGATAATTTAGGGATTTCCCCACTGAGAAATCCAACACAATTTTTTTGGAGGTGAGCAGATCATGGCCCTATTAGGAAAATTTACTTAGGCCATAAGAAATAACCATTATATACATATGTTGGATCATTTCTTGTGGAATAATTCTCCATATTTAAGTGGGACTACTAACCCAATGGTAGTTGAGCAATGGATCATGTCCCTGTAAAATATATTTCTAGTATTGGGATGCGATGGAAATGAAACGATCAGACTATTATTATATTGTCTTATAGGTGGAACTGATCAATGGTGGTCATTGATCAAAGAGATTACGGAGGAAGATGAAATAGAACACATGGAGTAAAGGAATTTTAAATAAAAATTCTTCGACAAGTATCTCGCTCATGAAGAATGAATTTAAACTAAAATAAAATTTCTTATCTTAAAAAAGGGGGAAGAAAGTGTTGAAGAATATAAGGACACTTTTACAAGACTATCTAGGTATTCAATAGATTATATAAATGATTCAGATTTTAATATTTATATTTTCTTTTATGGTATTAAGCCAAGTATTCGAAGGGACTTTTCGTCTCAAAATTTTCATCATACGATGAAATAGTGTTATGTTCCATAAAAATAGAGAAGGAATTTTTTAGATCCTACACATTCAAGGGAAATAAATATAAGAAGAGGTAGGCTATGAACCATGATAAAGGTAAAAACCAAATAATAATAAAGAAATAAATTAATTTCAATCCTGTGAAAATTGTGGTAAGAAATAAATAGGGAAATTCCTAAAGGGCACAAGAGTGTGTTATAATTACAGAGAAAAGGGCCATATGTCTCATGAATGTAATGGGAAAAAATAAACCAATGATATTTAGTGGTTCAACTACAAATAAATGGGGAATGATTCAAAAAAATATCCCAAGAATCAAGGGAATCTACCACAAAAGAGCCAAAGAAGATATGGCCAAGATTATACAATCACTATAGTTGAGGTAGAAGTTACCAATTATGTGGTGGATGGTATATTAATACTATATTCAAATTTATCCAATTATTTATTTATATCTGGATATTCTCACTCTTTTATATCTACTTAGTTTTATAATAAAATTATATACTTACCTTTTGATTTAACAAGGGAGTTGTAAGTCTAAACTCTTAAGGGAAGTCTCATTACATCAAAGATGTGTTGGGAAGCCCCCATTATGGCATATATACATGCTTTATTTTTTGACCATATCATCATACCTATGGTTTCATTTTCTATAATCCTCAGTATAGTCTAGATTTCAAAATATTATGTATAAATTTATTACAAGAAAAAGGAAATTATGATTTTTAATGGAGAAGTATTATTGCTTATCTTTATAGGAGAAACATCATCATCTGATTTTTATATAGATCCAACCCCAATATCTCTAGTACATGTAATTATTGGGGAGGAATAGAAAAAAAATCTCGGGATGAAGAAGATAATATTCAAATATAAAATGTATATATTGTATTGGGATACATTGATTTATTTCCTAAGTAATTACCTGGACATACCCTAGAGCATGAATTAAAGTTTTCAATTGATTTGATTATTGATTCAAGACCAATAACAAAGACTCCAAATATAATGGCCACTTTGGAACTAGTGGGGTTGAAGAAACAACTAGACGATATGAGTGATAAGAGATTTATTCACCCTAGTCTTTCTCACTAGGGAGACCCAATTCATTTTGTTATATGAAGGATGGATCGATAAGATTGTTCTTCGATTATAGGGAAATAAATTATACTACAATTAAGAATAAATATAATATTACATGTACTAATTCTTTATTCGATCAACTTCATAGATCTCAATATTTCCAATGATTGATCTTATTTTGGGTATCATCAATTATGATTAAATGAAGAATAAATTTAGAATATAGGTTTTCAGAAAAGGTATGTATATTATGTGTTTAAATTAATTCCCTTTGGGTTAAATACTTCACCCCTGATTTTTATGGATATAATGAATTGAGTATTCATGGAATATCTTGGTAATTTTTTTTGAATTCATTGCTGATATCCTGGTGTATTATAAAAGCTACAAGGATAATGAAAATCACTCATGGATCATTCTTAAGACTCTTATAAGAAAATTTTTTTATGTTAAATTGAGAAAGTGTTATTTATAGTTTTAGAAAACTTTTTCTTGACCATATTGTTTCTAAAGATGGAATTTCAGTTGTTCCTATGAAGACTAAGGCTATGAAAGAATGTCCTATACCCAAAAAACATAACATAGGTATGCAGTTTTATTTATTTTGATGGTTAAAATCGGTGATTTATTCATAATGTTACACGATTGGTAAACCCATTAACCAATCTCATACATAAAGGGTTTAAGTTCATATTAAAAACAGAATGAGAATAATTTTTTGAAGAATTGAATAGAAGATTTTTGAATGCTCCTATTTTGACTCCACCATCATGCAATGATGGGTTTGTGATATATAGTGATGCATTGAATAAATGACATGGTTGAATCCTTATAAAAATGATAAAGTTATTTTATATGAATAAAGTCAGTTGAATACTTATGAACAAGATTATCTAAATCTTTATCTTGAGTTACCAGCCACAATACTTCTTCTAAATATATGGAGACACTATCTCTATTTTAATAAATGTGAGATATACATAGATCAAAATAGTGAGAAGTACATCTTCTCATAGAGAGAACTAAACATTAGGTAAATACTATGACTTCAGTTACTCAAGGATTGTTATTTCTCGATATGTTACCTCCTAGTAAAAGAAAATAATGTAGTAGATTCATTGAGTGGGAAGGATCTTAGAGTTTTAACCCAAATGAGGATTTAGAGAGATCTGATATTTATGGATTTCGAAATTATGAATATGGGAATTACTAAGGGAGGGGAGAAACCCTTCATTTTCAAATTATTAAGAAACCATATTTGTCAAAAAAGATAAAAATATATCAATATGAAGGTGATAATATTCCTAATCTAATTAAATATGTGAACTATGAAAAAATGGAAGTCTTAGATATTGAAGATAGTGTTCTGAATTTAGGAAAGAGGTTATGTGTTCCATAAATACCATTAATAAAAATGGCACTATTGGATGATGCTCATATCTCAAATTTCATGATACACCATGGTAGTAACAAGTTGCATAGGGATCTAAAGAAATTTTTTTGGGGGGATAATAAGAAGTAGGAAATTTATGACTATGTGTCAAGATGTCTAGTTTTTATACACATGAAGACCGAGAGACAAAATCCTAAAGGATTTATGCAACCTATTTTTATAACTATTTGGAAATGGGATGATATTTGGTTGAACGTTTTCATAGGGCTACCAAGTAATCCAAGAAGGAATGATGTGAGATGCATTATTACTGATCACCTTACCAAATAAGAAACTTTTCTTGCTATAAGATAAGTTTTACTTCTTAAATTCCTAGAAAGACTCTATTTTAATTATGTTATAAGACTTCACGGTGCACCATATCGATAACATCTGATCAGGATCCCCATTTTATATAAAAAATTATGAAAGAGTCTTTAGAAGGATCTGTTGATTAAGATTCATTTGAGCACTGTATACCATCCTCAAACTAACGACAATTTTAAATGTACTTCTCAGACATTTTTAGACATGTTGTGATCATTTCCACTTGACTTTTATTGTATGTGTGATCAGTATTTACCTTTGGAAAAGTTTTCCTACAATAATAGTTTCAATTCAAGTATTTAAATGGACCTGTATGAAGCATTATATAAAAAGAGATGTCATATTATAACTTGTTGGGATGACTTTTGGTTATTGAAACTTATACAACCCTAAATTATTTATGTGAAAATAATAAAGGTAAAGAAAATTCAGGCTCATATTAAAGTAGCTCAATTTATAAAAAAGAGTTATTTAGAAAACTGAAGAAAGGATTTGGTAGTTCAAGTGGAAGATCATGTATTTCTCAAAGTATATCCATCGAAGTGTTTGATAAGGTTTTGTAAGAAATATAAACTAAGACCTAGGCATATCAAACCATTTGAAATTATGGAATGAATTGGAGTTGTATCTTACCAATTAGCAATTCCACAAAGTCTCTCCAAAGTTCATGATGTGTTCCACATATCATTGTTAAGGAAGTACAGGTTAAAAAAAACATGTACTTAACTTTGAAGAAATAAAATTGGGACTTTATTTGAATTAGTTTGAAGCGACTATCAAGATTCTTTTCCCTAGAGGGAAAGCGTTGAGGAATTAGATGACTCGAATGGTAAATGTTCTTTGGAGAAACTATAAAATATAAGAAGCAACATGAAAACTTGAGGATGTTAAGAAGAAGAACCGACCTCATCTATTTAAAGGTCAATAATAATGAAAATTTAAAGGTTGAAATTTTTTGAAGGATGTAATAATATAACACCCCATGCTTTTACAGTACATCTCTTCTTAAATAAATTCAATTTCTTCGATAGATTATGTTGCAGAAAACACCCAGCTTAACCTCACAATAAAATAATATTATAACCAAGTTTTTAAATTATAGGGAATGAGTAGAATTAACAACACTATAGAATTTATATATATTAAAATATTTTCACATTCATCCAATATATTTTATGGTATTAAGATAAGAAAAAAAATCCAATTTTAATCATTAAAGCTATCATTTTTTAAAAGAATTTTCCCCCTTTTGATAGCGCACTTGTTTAAATCTGGTTTTTGAAATTTTTATAAATTATATTTTTAAAAATAAAATTATTCATTTAAATAAAAATATAAAAATTTACTGTGGTTTTATTTTTGTTATTTATCTCATAAGTTTCATGTTTTGATGAATAGTGAAAAAATTGCATTTTAATTGAAAATAGTTTTTTCATCAAATTTACTTATAATATAAAAGTATATGTTTGAATGGTTTTAAAGTATAATTAGATACATTTTTTATAATTTAATCAAAATAATTATATTGTAATCAATTTTACAATGAAATTGGATATAAAATCTTTTTGAAATCAAATTTTTACATTAAAAACCTCTTTCGTCCTTCAGTCTACGAGATTAATTTTTAATTAATTTTGAAATTTATGTGTTTTTAATTTTGAAAAATGGTTACCATGTATTAAATCAGAACGTCCTAATTTAGTAAATGGTTCCCTTTTTTTGGAAAATTTGAATATTTAATTTCGTAATATTTTTTATTACCACTATTAAGGGTAAGTCAGTTAATTGAAGGTAACAATTTTATTTTAAATATAATAAAATTTCCAAAAAACTTGTCCTAATTTAATTTTATGGTTGTTTTAAACCACAACCATCCTTTTTCTGAAATTATAACCTTTGTATTCCACTTTGAAGAGACTGTATCATTTATATTGAAAGAAGAGTCAATTTTGACACACTTTTGTTTCTAACAAGGGAAGTATTTTTAATATTGGGTTATATAAGGGATATTTTGGAATAAAAATAGTATTTAGAAAGATAAATTTTTTAATACATCATGGTAATTTATTTATAATTTTTAGTGACAAAATAGTTACTTTAAATGGCGACACAATGATGATGTAGTAATTGCTTAATTAATGTAAGAATCAAATAAATGATTTTAAAAATATTAAAATAATACTAATTTTATATAATTAATGTCATATATGATTTATATGGATGAATTTTACATTTTAGTGACGAATTAGAAGTATTTGATTGAATTTATCTTGCTTTTATGGTATTTATAATAGTCAAGTATTGCATAGTGCCAAAATTGACACTTTTTTATTTTAAAATCAATAATATTTTATTAAATGATATGAAATTCATAAAAGTATAAATTTCATCCAAATAATTGGTATATATTTTAAAATTTCATAATTGAATCATTTATTTCCCATTTATAATTTTATTGTACACATGTTGTCACAGAAAGAGTAAAAGGGTTTAAAAAGGTCTTACAACCAAAATATAAGGGTATAAACATTACCTAAACTTGTAATTTTTTATAAAGTCAATTTTAACCTTATCTCCTTAATATCAAATTATAGTTTTTTAATAGACACTTTTCTATGAATATAACTTATATAATCTTTAAATCAAATATAGTCACAATATGTCACTCTCTTTAAACTTAATATCATTTATGTGTCCACATAGTGAAAAAATGAAGATATGAAGGAAATTAAATGCCTATTTTGATACTAATGAAATTAAATTAATTAAATTAATTTATTTTAAATTTTAATAAATTACATAATTATCTTAAATGCTTCAATAAAACCAAATACAGTATTTATTTAATTAATAGAGAAATAAAATAATTGATTTTAAAAGTATTACTTTTGACATATTTTTTATGTGTTAATGTATATAATTAATTTTATATATATAATATATATTTGAGTTTTTTTAGAGAATTAGATTAAAATAACTGAGTTTTATTGATATATATTAATTTAAATTAAATAAATAGTATCAAATTTGATATTAGAGTTATTATATTGAATTAAAATTTAATCGAATAGTTTAAAATCACAAAAATGTTACATAAACACAAAGATGATATTATAATGTATAAAATGGATTCTACTATTAATTTACATTCAATTTTTATGTATTTAGCTCAAGAATATACTTATTATTTTTTAATATTCTATGGGTTTCCAAAAGTTACCCTCACCTCAATTATAAAAGGGAACCTCATCCCTCACTTCCACACACAACTTTGAGTCATATAGGTAGAAAAAAACTTCCAATTTCTCCTAAAAAAATCCTTAGTTAAGATCTTGAGGTTATGGAACTTCTAAAACACCTACCCTATATCACTTAAGAAGTGATTAATGGAAGTCTGGAAAAGAAGAGGTAATAATCTTTATCGACTCTTTCAAGTCTGTTTCTTATTCCACTTCCTATTCATGTGTTGTTTTGATGTTAAATTAATAAATAAAGTATCTTCTATATTATGATATGTTATTATGATTATGGGATAACCATAATATATCTTTTATCCATTCTAAGAAAAATGAAAGCACCACATGTTCGTACGTATGACTTACCATCTCCACATTGTGGTGTAATCTTTTTTTCATCACCACTTTATATAAAAGGGTATAATGATGGAAATAATGGATATATATAGTAATTATGACATGATATTGATTCTTTAATTATTAATATACCATCATATTTCTTATCCTTTAACTATTAAGGGAATGATATCGTCGCTCGTGCATACATATGACATGCCGTCTCAATGATACCTGCAACATTCATCATTCAATTATGATTATAAACATTATATAGTGAAAAAATATGTTATTTGGGACCTTAATAGATTTATGTATATGATTTAACTATATCCTATGCTTATGTATCGACACATTCACAACATAACATGCATAGGAAAATGAAGCCGTTAACACTAAAAACACAGGCAATAATGAAATATTAATCAATAAACAAGTGATAAAATATTATAATAAGATCATATATTATACCTTAAATGTGAATAAGATCCTTATATAAGTTAATAACATGATTAAAACCATTATATAGGATATTAAAGCATACACAACCAAAATAAAGTATAAGGTAAGGGTTTTCTTCTCATCTCACATTTATTTCAGTGGGACATATGCTTAATTCATCACTTATTCATTTTGTGTGGTGTGTATGCTAAAATTTGAAATTTTATATCATGATTTTTTTTATTCTCATGCTATTGAATATTCTATTTAATTTTATAATTTTAGGGGGCATACAATTCGACAGGATACAAGTGGTTAGATATTTCTTAATCCATATATTACATACAGTGTCTACATTTAAAGATATTTCAACTACTAGGGAACTAATGAAAAATATTTATCTTTTAATCAATACAAAAACTTATTGATAATGATTCTTAGTTAAGGAATTAAATATATCATTTTGATATATAATTAATTCTTTGGACATTATTGAATGGGTGTAGACCATATATAGAAATCCCTTCACGGATCAGTAGTCTCATGAGGCAAATAATGTGGAAAAAATAAATGGTTTTTACCCATAAATAATAAAAATTTTAATTTAATGAATTGTAAGTAGTGGGTCATGTTATATATACATGACATATAATGTTAATTAATTTCAATAAGAATTCAGTGTTTTATTATCTGTAGGATTTTTACTATGATAAAATATGCAGATTTATTTCACCCTTAATTTATTGATTAAATGACATATGTGTAAAATTATTTACCTTAACATATTTATTATTATATTTAATTCAAAATAGATTCCACTTTAAGTAACTCTTATTGGGAATCTGAGATCCATGTTTTATATTTTATCTTTTCCCTAGGTGATGAAGATGAAATGTTTGAATGATTTTAAGAATAAAAATTACATTCTTTTGTTATATTTTTAACTACCAATGTTATAAGGGTACCATTTGTGTCTCTAGTTATTCAAGACTACTAAAATATTTAGTCCTATGATATTTGAATCTTGAATCTATTACAATGTAACTTAGAATGGAACCAACTCTAGTCTATTGGGGTCTACGTTGTTACATCAAAAAAGTATAGACTCAAAATTTTTCTAGTCCACCATTTGAGGCTTTCCAACCTATAATTTGTTATGTCTAATTCATTGAGAATTCTATAGTCATGAATTTTAGACCAAGGATGTTGATTATTTAGGTCAAACTACATCAAACAAAAGGTTTATCATTTTTAAGATCACATAAAATTGACCCAAATGATGTGGTTTATATAGAGAAATTGGTGATATAAACCCAAATATGAAGAAAGACCCCATCAATCCATATGAAGATAACCTCGTGGGATGATGATCTTAGGGAAATGGGAGTTGATGTTTGAGGCCACACAACTACAAAAAACAGACTTCAAAAGTTTAATTTTAATAAAATTTTCTAAAAAAATGAATGAGGATGTCCAAATAGAAAGTGGTGGTAATCCTCAATGTGAACTAAGAGTCTTTAGGTGACATAGAATATACTAGAATGGGAGAATTCAGTTCATGGTCATACATCTTGTACCATTATGTCATACAATTTAGGGTCACATGAAAAAGACTATAGAAGATAATTTTTATGCTTAGGAATCTCATAATAAAACCATATTAAATATTAAAGTCACATAGTATTGGAAGAATATGGGGTGTAGTCAATATAATATGGGAAAATCAAATCCTAACATTAGTGGAGAGTCCATTATTGGTAACATATATAATCCCATAGATGTGTGGATAGAATTTAGGGTCATATGATGAGGACCATTCAATTGTTTAAGGATGAGATGTTGTATCCATTCTTTAATGGTGATGATGATGCATGCATATGTAACATCAAGGGTATCAAATCAACTTGAATAGTTGGTTGGTTAGTTTTGAAAATCATAACTTAAATAGATCTAATTGGGGATGATGAGATGAAACATGTATATTGGGGAATACTTCTCACCATATTTTAATGAAATGTTCTAATATAATGGAGTTAAGGAAAATGGATATTAGAAGACATTTTCCTCAGGATTAATATACCTATTCCTTAGAGGTTCAAATATAGAATTGATGATTATCACTTCAAAATAGAGATGTCCATCGATATAAGATGCACATGTTACCAACATAATTGGAAGATTTGTGAGTATTCAATTAGTTTTGAGGTAGAGTTGGGTTGTGATGAAAATTAATATTCTTGGAAGGTTCATGTACTCTAAGGGTCCTCCCATTGTGTATATAACAAACATTTAGGGTGAAATGATATTTCATGGAATTTAATTAACGTTTTCCTCGACTAGTGAGCTCAATGATCATATATCAAATTTTTAAGGTCTATATGGTGGGGCCCATGAGATTTCTTACATTTCCATTTTCACTCCAGTTTTTCCCTAATTCATGAAAGTTGGAGGATTTGTGATTGAGAAGTTTGATTTTTTCTAATCCACCTTTAATTTTTTTCCAACATGACATGTTTTATGTTATTTTCATCCATAGTTTAATGTCTTATAGTATAGACTTATTGAGAGAAAATGTATAAGGTTTTATAGTTTTGTAAAAGGTTCACATATTTTAAAATTTGTATGTATGGAAAAAATAGCGAGACAAGCTATGTGGTAAGGGAAATGAAAATACAAATGAAAATAGAGGATCCCCACAATAATATAGATTTTGTAATGGGTGAGTTAGTATAGTTTAAGGTCTTAATTTTTAGACCATTAGGTGTTGAAAAATGAAATCCTGAATAGGCCCAAATCCAAGGTATACTAAAAATCATTTGAAAAGGGAATAATGACAATGAAAATTGAAAATTGAGGTTTTTATATCAGGGATATTGATATTTGATAAGTATTAAAGGGATGAATCAAATTTTTGGTTCCAAGATAATGTTGTGGGGCCATATGAATATTATAGGGCCTTATTGTTAGGATTAAAAAATGACTTTGGTTTGTAGGAAAATTTTTGGATTCATACAGAGGGCCATTTTGGGGGTGTATAAGAATAATCTAACTAAAGTGTCCCTTGGATGTCGATGTAATCATTATAGATATTTTCTCATGATTTATTACAATATAATGCACTGGATTCATAATGTATGATTTGTGAAAGATTTGATTTTTAGTAATGGTGTTAAATGTATTTTGAACCTGGGTTTTCATTATCTTTGTTTTTGTCGTTTTATGAATGAAAACTGATGGATGAGTCTAGAATATATTGTTAAAACATTACTATGTATACCAATATAATGATACATAAGACACACATAGTTGTTATATAAATTTATCCATTTTACTGAACTTGATCAAATAATAAGAAGTGGAATAAAATATTTTTATATTGTATTAGACACAGACGGATCCCAATAATTACATATATGTAAATGCACTTATATATGAAAAAATATGAGCATGGTGGACCCAAGCACTAGGAATTTTAGGGTCAAACATGAATTTTACACTCATTTGGGGTCTGACTAACTGAAAATTAACATTTTTATTGATTTTTGAAAAGATCACCATAAAGAAAACCCCATAATACAAAACCTCATGGTGGTGTAAATTAATGTAGACCCAAAGAATCATTGAAAACCAATTTCATCCCATCTTTAGAAAAATAACCCAAGGAAAAGAAATAAAACATACTTTGATTTGATGGCGCCATAGATGCCAAAAATTTTGCAACCATGTTCCCATCCTGCCATGTATGAGAGACCTCGATGTGGTTACGCATGAGAAAATTTCACTTTCTCATAGTATATGAGATGTTCCAAGGGATAATTCCCTTACCTAACAAATCTTTACAGAGAACCATGGCATCTATCTTTTTCATCTTAAGACTGATCTACCTTCACTTGCATACCTTCAGCATGGTCACTATGGCTATTGCCTTCAACTGGAATAAATATCCTCTTCCATAAGAAGTAGCAAACACTGCAATATAGATCCCATCTGGTCTCTCACGAATCTACCCCCTCGAATATCCCCCATCAAAATTGATCCATCCATGTTAATCTTGGAACCCTGACCTGGAGGATGCCATCGAACCCACCTTCCTTGCCCTGGAAGGTCTGCCTGGCTGTCATTTGAGAGATTTTGAAAGTTTTCTTTCACCAAGGTAGTTGATTGAAAATTTGGGCATAGTCAAAATAAATCTAGGGGGATGTTTTTCATTCGAAAAAATACACTGACGTGAGAACTCAAGCCATGGTTATGGAGTACTGAATTTCAGACCTTCCAGATAATCCAACGACCAACAATAAGGATGAAGGTCTTGGCCTACATCTCTGCCCCTTCGGTATCTGTAACCCTAAACCATGAGCCTAAAAAATATTACTACAACCCTCCAGATGCCTCCCAGCCAAAAAACCTCGCAAAGGTCTTCCAAATACCCCTATCCCACTCACTGCCATAGAAGAGATAGCCCATTGTTTTGTGATTTGAAGACCTGCAACACCAGCACCAAGAGGCCATATTCACACCCATACGTTTCAGATTTTCATCAGTAGGAAATTATTTGTTCCTCACATACCACACCTTAAAAATAAATTTTAATAGAATCTCCTTTCACCACAGAGTCACTCCCCATGGGTCTAATTTGACATGCCTCTTGTCACATGAATGTAATCTTTAATTGAAAAAATACCTAATGTCAAACTTATGAATATAAGGTCATGGTGTTTTGGAACGAAAAACTCATGTTAATGATTATAGATCTTGGAACAAATAATGGGAATCTTGGTGAGGTTATTGAGGCATATTAGGGATTACTAACTTGATGTTAAAGGAGGTCTAAGGAGGAATTATTCCTTATAGAAAAATAGAAAAAAAATTATATAATTTTTGGTCCTGATGCTTAGACTAGGGGAAGGATGAGATGATTTTTCATTCCATTTCTAATAAACTTATCATGAATAGATGTCTATGGGTTAAAATGAAGACAAATTTAGTCTCACATGAAGAAATAATTTATGGATAGGCATGGGACAAGGGGTATAAGAATCACCATGAATCCCCTGGAATTGGAAATCATTAAATACATAGTTCTAGAATGCATTGCGATAGAAGATCAACACTGAATGTGGGGAGTTATCCTCTCAGGTGAGGGTGATGTGCCACAATTTCTTATAGAGAGATTCAAAATATGTAGGTTAATGTTAGGAAACTAATAATATAGGTCTGCCACATGTTTTGGGTTATGGATCATATACCCATGGTGTCATACAATTTTAAATCATGTGAACATAAAATTTTACCATAGTTTAACATCTTGTAATAGAGATTTACAGTTTTTTAAGTTTAATATCCCGAATCTTTGACCAAAGGTTTTCATACAGTTTAATATCATAAAACTCAAACCAGGGGTGATTTCACATTAAAATGTTTTTTACTCAACCATGACGGGGAAGTCCCTACGATAACTTCTAAGAATACGTGATCCATACTCAATGTGAGAAACAAGGAGTGTTGGTGATCTCCCAATTTAAGATTGGAATTCATAATGATGGTAAAAGAATATGGAATAGGAAAGTTTTAATTAATCTTACTTTCTTGATCAATTTTCATGAATGACATTGGGATAACACTGAGGGGTTAAGACTCCACCAGAACAAGGGGAGGAGGAATAAAGTAGTTCACAACTTATGAGATCTAGACCACTAAAGGTGGGAGAATGATGGGTGACAAATGATAGTTGAACATATTTTAAACAGAGGTTTCACAACCTCATCAGTAAAAGATAGTGTAAGATAATCTCATATATACCATTTTATAGGTTTGAAATATGGGGGACATCACTTATCAAAAAAATTCCATCATGAAATATGACCAAGATGGAATGTGAGATAGTTTGGTCAAGCACCATCTCTATTAGATGAGCAAGTTCAGACTGGGAGGACAATTAAGATTCAAGATAAGGAAGGAATTAAGTGTGGAAATGAACATACTTGGATTTTTAGGTGAGAGTTAGAAACTATAGGATCACTTTCACTCTATGTTAAAATGTGCTGAATGGTCATATCAGCAAGAAAAAATTTAACATGTTCCCAAGGAGAATATCCCTGAAATAGGATAGTGGTTGAGCTAGGAATTGGATATGATCTCTAGGAATATCTACATATACGATGAAATAATTAATCAATCCATATTTATTTCTTGGATTTGGTGTGATAGAAGATCAACCTCAGGAAGGGAGAAACCTCTAGAGTTAGGATTAATGTTATCATGCCGTTTTACATCATGAGATGGATATGTAGACCGTGTAGTTTAACATTATATAGAAAGGACATTGTAAAGATTATTGATATTCAACTGTTGGTGATGAGGAATTAATATTTTAACATCTTGAGACAAGTATTGTTTCCTATAGTTTAACACTGTGTGACAAGGATTAGGTTTCATATAGTTTAATGTAATGGGGAAATGATGATTTCCTATTGTTTAATGTTTTGTGACTAGGAAGAGGTGTTATAAAATTTAGAAACATGGGAAAATGATTCTGTATGATAGTGTATCATAATGTGACTATGATGAGGCATTATACTATTAAGCATATTGGAGAAAGTATAGTGTCCCATAGTTTATCATCATGCGACTAGAAAGAGGAACCATGCAGTTTGACATTATTGGATAAGGATATTTCCCTATAGGTTAACATACAAAATTAAGATGAGGTTTAATATAGTGTAGTATATTTGGAAAAGTACATTTACTTTTGGTTTAATTTCATATGACTAGTATGTGTGGTGATGATTCACATAATGTACCACTTGATGAACCTTCCAATAGTGGGAGGTGTGATGTGCTTCCCATACATGGTGAGGAATGATTACACACAATTAGATTAGACTTTATGAATTAATCAAGGTCCTTAAAATTTGGGTTTTAGATTCAATGTATTCTTATGAGGTATTATCTATGTCCTTAGAGCTAGTACCATATTTCCATGAAGGAAGGTGTTGAGGCGACCATTTTTTTTGAATGATCGTGCCACCCGATTATAGTCCCTTTTATGTTATGTAGTTCTTAGAACCAGTTTTATTTGAGGGATTTCAACTCATAATGATAGACTTGATATATCATTTTCTGCATTTGGTGATCATAAATGGTCATCCAGAGGGATGTAAGATGAACCCTATAAGTTAAACCCCATATGTCACCAACACTAGGCAGTATGGGGTTACATGGTTAGAATCTTAGGTCATCATCTGATAGTTCTATAGAAAATTTGAGAGATTTATGAGATAAGTTTTTTGTTTTAACCCACCATATTCTTCTACATGATGTTAGAGAGGATTTTTTTGAAAAACTTGATCTATCTATTCTCTTAATAATGATAGTGGTAGGTATACTTGAATCGAATGTATTACATTGTGTACAACTTCTTTAGTTCAACAACTGATTTTTTTTGGTTTTGTCTATGATAATAGTGTGAGGAATCCTAAATCAAAGGATGATGTGGGAAATGAAAAATTATATCATATATTTGGTCTTTAATTCCTTCTGGATGTTGACTTCCACCCACTCTGAAAAGAAGTAAGTTGAAGTAATAATGAACATACATTACAAAGATATTTCTAGAGGGTAGAGGACAACTATATCAAGTCCCCTAGAGAAAATGGAAAAGAGTACTTAGTGTATTAGATAAGTTACGACATCTGATTCATGAGGTTATCATGGATCTAGTATTTATTACACCACTTGGTGATCTCTTTTTAGTCCTAAACTATGGTAGGGAAAAATTTCCCCAATCTTTGGATCTAGTGAGAAAGGTCTAATCACAATTTTTGGGCCTAACATAACCGAACATTGACTTCTTGCATGACCAAATGAACCACAATACCTTGGATTTAAAAGAGAATTTTTCCATAAAAACCATTCTTATAGAGGGTTTACTATAGGTCACAACTATTTTAGAGGTTAAACAACACTACATGCTGGAGTATTCCCTCATGCTCTACTTAGTTTAGTTTGAGACTACCATGTTAGAGATACATTATAAAGGGAGTCATCTCATTCAGTGCCGATTTGAATACTGGGGTGTTTGATAGACCCACTATAGTAGTTCTACTGTCCTTATAGTTCACCTATTATTCCACTTTTATAGAAGTGAGAGGAGAAATGAATCTCTAATGTGACATATGAATAACCAAGTATTCTTAGTTTTGATTTATAAGGTATATGACCAATATTACCAAGGAATAATGTAAATTATTTAATGACCAGGTAACATGAGTGACTATCGTTCAGTAAGGAAACTAGGCCATCAACTATTGAGTATTTTCTATTAAGGGGGAATGTTCATACTTTCCAATAAAATATTTCTATTAATCTTCTTGATGAACATCTCAGAGTCTCCCTCTTAATGTATTTATATAACTTTAATCTAGAGAGATAAATATAAATAAGTGATTATATACTGACAGTAAGCCTCATTGTTGGTGAAACCTTCCAAAAAAAGGAATGACTATGGAAATAAGCCTATTACGAGAGTGATAAAGAAAATCATGAGGCTCGAACTTTTTAGTTTGGGTTTTTTGAGCCCTCTCAAAGTCAAGATCCTAGAGACACCATCAAAGTGAATCTACCCTCACAGTGAAGCCCGGTCAATTGAAAGGATGGGCACATTTGGGAATTCAACATCTAGTGGTAGTTCTTCCAGGGTCGGATGCTTGATGAGGAAATTCGGAAGTGCAGGGACCTTGGTAACTTTCTTGGGGAAAAACTAGATGTTGAAATAATACATAATTACAACTCAATATGAAAAGTTACCAATCAATATTAGGTGTTTGAGGATATAATTTTTTAGATCAACATGGGATACCAGATATATCTAATGGTGTTGAAAGTAATGGAGAAATTTTTGAAACCCAAAGACCAAGGCTAAGTAACTATTCTCGATGAAATAATACATAGTATAAATGTCTAGTAACAAGTGACTGAGGTAGTATACTATAATCTATACGACATCATTGTCCTTTTGGTCTAGGTGGGACATAAAAGACCATTACATGGTAGTAACATAATGGGAAAAGGGATTTATTAGGATGAGTGGTATCTGGACGGGCAGATATGGAAGATAATGTATGATATCCTTGAATGTGTTATGGTATAATTCAACCCATTTATAATTAGTGGATTTATTTATAAACCTTTATAAGGGATTAAAATTACTAATGATATTCATGATGAATACTCAAATATAGGCCAGGTGGCCCTGCAAATCCTAAAGGTTTCATTGAGGAGGAATTTGTTTAATAGGCTTGAACTTATCTAGATCGATCTATATGCATCTATACCTAACAATGAATATAAGTAAATTTTTATAGGTTACCTCTAACACACACTTTAGTGGATTCATATTCTTATGATGGGAGTGAAGTAAGTCAAAACATTTCTCAATATCCTTTGAGATAGTCTTGATGTTTGAAGGTTTTGACCACCAAATAATACACATATCACTCCAACAATGTACTATGGAATTTTTTGAAGATATGGTTTATGGAATTATTCTAGGAATCTCGAGTATTAATAAAATATAATGAATTCATTGGTAACATAAAGTTCATTAAGGTACCCTACAAGTGGTGGATTCTTTTTCCTCAGGGGCCATTTGGATTTGATTATACCTGCAGTACCCATGTATAAATGAATTGGCCTAGAAACCATTCATTGAATCAATTATAAGCTCTATCAATCGAAGGGAAAATCATCATTTAAGAAATAGTGTTTGAGTTCATATAAGTCGAGGAATACTCTGATCTATCTGTTCTTCTTTTTGACTAGAATGGTATAGTATAAAACTTGAGGTAGTATATTTGATGCAGTTAGCCTTGATGATATTATTAGTGTTAGAATCAACCATGGAACTATGGGAAGGGTAAATCATTTTTAGATATTGTCTGAATACATAGTGTCATATTGGGAGGGATAAGCTGGGAAAAATATCCTTGGGGTTGATCCCTAGTATTTCTTTATATGTCCTGAAAATCATGTCATTATACTACATTTGGAAAGACACATATCACTAAATCTACTTTAGTGACATGACCAAAATAATTATTGTTAGACTCATACATTCATTAGGGGAAATATTCACCTAATTAAACCCATCAATGATGGTGGAGACATTCTCTTCAAAGAAAGGATGGGCATCATCCAAATCCTATTTATCATCTCCAATATGAGGAATGGTGGAAATAGGCAATTCCCCTGGAGTTAGAGACCACAGAGTGGTAATACCAACTTCTTCAGAATGGTTGGGATCCTTAATGAGGGATTCCTAATCCATGGAGACCATACATAAACAAGTTAATGAGCCAATACAATATGGTTTCAAATGGATAGATTCACCTTTGATGTCAAAATAATGATGAGGGATTAACCTCCATTGAGTCATCCCTACCCTCTAGGGGGTGAAATGAAATCATGAGTCGGCATACAAGGTATGGACCTCTCAATTATCAATAGGAGAAGAAATTTATAGCATCACTGTCACCTACCATGTTGATGAACATAATTTAATATATGATAATTCCTTCTTCTTTGGGACTCTGAAATATCTCCCATGATCCCGAGTTATTGGTTCCAATATGTGGATTTGTAGAATGAATTTGTCTTCCAAATATTCCAAAATACTAGATGTGGTTTATATAAAATCATTGGGGAAATTTATTCACAAAACATCATTATAATGGATCTTCTTACCCTCCCTTTAGTAGTACCCAACATCCTAGTAGCAAGAAAGTGAAGAGTTGTAGGGGAAATTATCACCATGAATCACCCTACACGATCATTGAGAGGGTATTTGAGGCACTAGTGATATTAATGAGAGAGAAATTTTTTAGATGGATCCAGGAACCTACTAATTGAGAATTGTAGGCAGTTTCTTATGAGATAACCATGAACTAACTATTTGTCACCATGTCACCAAATTGGGTATGCTACCATATCCTTCAAAGTAGTTTCTACTTTCTTGTTTTATGACCCTAAATTTTCAGGTTAGAGGGAGTAATATACTCTTCTATGATACCCTATTCATGAAACATTTGGGTTATGATTATATTGATCATAGAGCCAATATCCACTAGGTAATAGTAGATTTCAACAGCATTGAACTGGTCTTTAACATATAGAGTGGTTGTGTTCTATTTATCATTATCACCCTTATCTTCCTTAGGGAATGATATGTTTGAATGAAATGCTTTATATTTAGTTTCTTTATCATGATAGGACTCATCAGAAGATATATCCATTTTGAACTATAGAGAGATATTCAGTGCCTCAATAAGATCCTTCCACAAATCCTTTTATCGAAAGAGGTTTTTAAGGATTGACAGTCAGAATAGTATGCTAAAGAGGTTATTGAACACATAATACACCATGGTAAGGGGTATGTTTTTTGATGATATATGTACCTATTTAATAAGGATCCTAGAGGGTGTAGTTGGTTGAGGCATTAAGACATGGCTAGTGATTTCCATGTTCTGGTGTTTATTGAATGTCTTAGGCTGATCATTGGACAACTAAGATCAAGACTTAGCTATATTTATTTTCATGATAGGATACTATATCTGGGTCACATGATAAACCAATATGGGTTTTTATAGGTGCACATTATGGAGTGAACCGAGTGGACTATGCCTTCTAATCCGCAAGAAAGGATTTCCCTCCAGTTTAAGTAGCATGAATAATCCATTTTTAAATACTTTATTTGTAATATTTCCAACTATTTTTGTGAATTCCATTCATTTTATGGCATGAGATATAGTTTCTTGAGGGGGACAAATATAATTTCTCACCATTCGGTACTCCACAAAAATCCACCAGTTTGGCAGTGTTAATAGATGAATGCTTATTTTTTTTCATTGATGGAAAAATATAGGATGGGACAGACTATGGGGGCTTGTCCAAATTTAGGGAAAATTAATTCGATTAAATTTCAAGATGGTTTTGTAAATTTTATTGGACTCCTATTACCTTGGGGTTTTCTATGACTATTGAACTAATATTTGAGAGGATGTGATGGAAATGGTGTGGATAGGTACGAAGTTTAATCTATGGGAGGATCCAATTTTCTCAAATGGGAACAAATATTGTCACAAGCCTAAGAAATAAACTTATGAGCTAGATATTCATTATACTTCTTCATACCTTGATTAGATACTTTTTTTTCATTCAAAAGAGTCCTTTTCAATAATATTGGTCTAGGAAAAGACATATTCCACATATGATGGGAAATCATCAATTAACCTTTCCACAATATACCTAGTCTAAGAGAAAATCATTGAAGATGAAGCACTATTTGATGATGTGTCAATAAAATTTATTTATGGGTAGTTGTTGGACTAATTTTTTAATTTATCCAATTATGACCTCCTCGATTATAAATACATTTTAATGTTATTTTCCATGGAACAAATTAAGTGCCCTGGTACCTACCCATCCTTGGAGGGGTATATCTTACTATTATATTCCATGAAGGTAACTAAGGTTTAACCGAACTAATGGAGGGATTAGGTAGTGTTTTGATTATGAGGTTGCACTTGTTGAGGCCAGTCCAGTGAAGTTTCTTGATAAAAACCAGTTTTACGTTCCCAGTTTTAATAGGAATGGTTATTTCTACTTTCATAGGACTTCGTATAGGATATGGAAGAGGCAATGGGAATGATTGATACTTGATCCACCATACAGATTCTTCCAAATACTGAGATATCTTAGTGAATTCCCAAAATACTTGTTGATATCTTAAGGAAATTAGGGTAATGACTAGCTTATATTCATAATTCCATAAGAAATATACAATAGATATTCCTGGGAAAGGTTCACATTAATGGAGTAAAAGATCCCTCTCCATCGAGTAATTAAGTCATAATCTCATACACCAAACCTCTGCTTAAATTTGAAGAGTTCAGTAATGATAGACTTGTGCAAGGTGGATCTAAAGAGGTAAAGAAAATATCTATTCAGATCTTCCCCTCTATAAATAGATCACTGGGCCAATTTACTATACCTAATGAAAGTGTTACCTCCAAAGGTCTGAAAGAAACATAGAATCTTGGAAGATCCCTACTACACTATAGTTCTTAGAATCGGGATTTACATTGAGGTAAGGCAGGATAGATTTCATAGATGATCTAATACCACATTGAATGCTTAGATTACCATGTTCTAGGGGTGGAAAGATGTGGTCTATCTGTACCAGATATGAATTCCCTTCATGTGGTATTGAGACTTGTTTTCTATTTAGTGACTCACGATTAGTGGTGATAGTGGCTGTCATGTCTTCTTGTTGAGGGTTAGTAGGCACCAATTATTTGACCAAACAACTAGACCGAGAGGAAAGGAGATAATAATTCCAATATACAAATTCCCTCTACCCAGTTGGGGTAGGTGGGTTATATATCGGTCATTTACCAGGTCCAATAGACTATACCCTAATGGGGTGTATGAGACTTCCCTCAATGAACTTAGGAATCTGATCAAGAAAGACTAGATGCTTAGATCTGGGAGGGATAGAGTCCCCTGAGATATTTTCTCTCCCTGGGAATTTCGTGGTAATAAGTTCAAAAAAGATCCTCTTGTAGCACATAAATTCATTATAGTAAAGTGTCTACGTTGGAATCTAAATCTGTTTCTATAATTACATTAGATGGGCCAATGGGCTAGAGGATCACCTTTATGTTGTCAAGATGTCAATGAAAAGGAAATGGTGCCTCTGTGGGGGGGGGGGGGGTGCTTCTAAGTCCCAAAGTCTATCTTAATTGATGAGAGTGATATTATATTACAATATACACCTCATATTGTGTCTCTCCTCAAGGAGGATTATCTCCATTATGACCCATGTCATCATTCTAGTTTCCCTTATCATCCAGGGGAATTATTTTGAAAAAATTCATTATAGTAGTGGTAGTAGAGGAACCTTAACTACCAAGGGATGTGTTATATTGATGATAATGTTTCCACTATAGAAGGGGAATGAAATAGACTGAGGCGTACTACACCCAACCCTTAATCTATACATGTGAAGACAAATATTACATGTCTTACTAAACCATATAAATTATTCTTACATAGGTCCAATGGAATATCTCAAAGTATCCAAAAGAATCAGGGAATTGAGCCACATGACATGTTACGGTGTAAACATATGGAAATTGAATATTGATGGACTTGAGATGTCCTGGGATTCATGGTTAGTCCAATTCAAATTATCATATGTTGTTGAACATTGCCTAGATATTCAAGTGGAGACATTCCACTTTGTCCTCCATGTGAAACACTGGGATGGTGAAATTTATGAAAGTAGGGGACCAAAATAGGACCGATATATGGTAGGTAGATATGATCTCCCCCAAGATATCATGACACTCATTGTCTAGAATGTAATCCCAGTCTTGATCACCATAATCTCCAATCAGGTATGGTTAGGAAGATGAGGGTGGTAATGATGTAGACTTACTATGCTATTGATTTTCTTCTAGAGGGGGTGTCATATTTTCCAGCCTTCCTAAAAAAATGGAGTGCCTTCCATACATGGGAAATAATTAACAACCATATCTATATATGTTGTGGTATGCATGACCTCTTTCTTATTTGGAGGGTTTTCATGCATCTATGTATCAAGAAAATGTTCACCATCATTTGATATCTTCAATCCAAGCCCTCACGTATCCCCTACATCCAAGGTGGAGTTATTGAGGAGGGAACTTGATGTAGACATTGATATCTTAATGGTTAGTCCCTTAAAGGAAGCAAATACATACTCTTCAAGAAAGTACCTATGAATAGATTTTGGAACCTTATAGATCTCAAAATTTGGGATGGTTAGACCAAAGTGATGAGCTCCTACCCCTATATTTAGTGGTACATGTAGAGGTATTTCCATAGAGTAATACATAACCTCATCCTCTGAGTGGTTGATGGAGACATGAAATTTTCCCCTTTTCTTCCTTTCGTAGTGTGGGAGTTCCCCAAATGTGAGAATTTAAGGGTTATGAGGATTTATTCCGTGTGAATAATGGCTTGTTCCATGGGTAGTCCCCCTACAATGATTTTATTTTATTTTCCCCTAAGTTGGATATATAATGGAGGGGAATACATCGAAATTGGTAGGAAATCTATTTTAGTAGATGGTGTTGTGGGGAGGAACTCTGAGGTGAAATTATTTATCATGGGATGGACTGTGATGGTTTTTGGTGGAGCCCATGATGGGGTGAGTCAACCAGATTTTCTTGGTAGGTGGTTGAGTTTTTTATCCAAATTGGGAAAATTAATTCCCCCACTCAATAGTTTCAAGATAATGAGGAGGTGAAATGATGATGGCAGGGGCCATTGGATCCATTGGCGAGGCCTAATGTTAGGCGGGGTCAACGACATGCCCCCATCATCAGCATCATGTATTGTATGTTCGATCAGTGTTGTAGACATATCCAATTGGGATCAATCCCTTGTGTCTACTAGGTAGTGGTCATGCTGATCATGAACCATACATCCCCTACCTACTCAGCACATGGGATTGATATTTTATATCATTATAGGGTGATAATTCTGAAATGGTTCATTGTTATGATGGGGGGGGGATTTTCCCCAAAGTAGCCCTTGAGGACAGTGGTGATGGTGTGAACTCATAGCTTTTCGGTCATATCATGTAACACCCCAAGAAAATTTCTTAGTAATTTATCAAGTATTTATTTAATAAGAATTTTTTAAATAATGGTTTGAAGAAAATATTTTATAAAACTAAAATATTCTTTTCAAGAAATATTTTTTACTTTAAATAAATATTTTTTTAAATAAGTTAAAGTATATTTTTATTTAAAAGTATTTTTTAATATTTAATGTTTTTAATATATTATTAGAATATATATATATATATATTTTAATGTGGTATTAATTTATTCAAAAGGGTATTTTGAAATAAATATATTCTGAATGTTATAATTTGTTTATTAATGATAATAATAATAATAGTTATAATAATTAATTGTAAAACATTTTTTATGGAAATTATTATTATTATTTAGTTAATAAGAATATTAAAATATATAATGTTTTTGTTTTAAAAATTTTATAAATTAAAAATATATATAATAATTTTATTATAAAAAAATGGACATTATATATATAGGATAAATACATGTGTGATTTGAATCACTTATATTAAAAAATGAATTATATGTATATATATATACATGGAAATGATAAAATTATATATATATATATATAAAGAATTTATATCTATATAAAAAAATTAACACTTTCTGTTTTAATATATATAATTATATTAATAAAAAAATGAATTTAAATAATAAAACAAAAAGAAGGAAATATGATATGTTTTATAAATATATAAATTTTTTTAAATCTTAAAATTTGATTTAATATATATATATATAATTATATATATATAGTTATATGTTTAATAATAATATATATTACATGATCTAATAATATATGTATTATAGTCTGTCACGTGATAGGTTTTTATTATTATTATTATTAATATGTTTTTCTTTATTTTATTTTAAAAATAAATTGTTTTCATTTAGAAAGAAAAAAAATGTTAATGGCTTATAAATGAAACTTGACAAACTTACCGAAATGGGGATAAGGGTGAGGTGTGACACACACAAAAGGCATAAAAAAGTGAAAAGTAGGGAAAATGTGAAATACAAAACAATAAATAAATACAATAAAACTCAAATAAGAAGAGTTGTATTCCTCCTCCAGCAACCCTGATGCCCTGCTATCGTCCCACCATAGGCAACCGGCCTTGAACTTCCCGCCGCTATCATCCTCTACCAATGAGCACCCCTCTTAGGAAAATCACTAGTGAAACCCCCCATTGTTGAATCCCGACACCCATTCTTTACCATTTCGTATTCTTCCTTAGAACCTCGGACCAGCAAATTCTCACCACCAGGGTTATATCATTCATCGAGGTTTTGTTCACCATGGCCCATGCCGACCTTTTTTCTTATAAAACAACACATCCATGACTAACTATTTGTTTTTTAAAACACCCATTTCCCCCAACTTCCTTCAGAAGCCGTAATTATATATATATATATATATTTCCTATCCTTCCCATAAAATCAACATACTTAAGTTTAATTAAAATCATTATTTCAATATCCTTGATTTCAATTACATTTTTTATTTTCTATAGTGAATAATAAAAAAATATAATTTTTATTCTATTTAAATACTACATGCACCCCCAAAAAACATCTGAACCTCACCACCTAAGTTCCCCCATTTTTTTCTACTTAAATTCCAAGAGCCTGAAACCCCTCAATTGACCCATAAATAGGCAAGGTTTTATTTTATTTCATCAAAACAATATTTGTTATACAAAGACACACACACACACACACACACACACACACATATATATATATCTGTATATATGGATTTTATATCTATCTATGTAACCTAATATTTTCAGATGATATAAGTTAAGGGTTATATTCTAAATTATATCCTTGAAAATATATTTTGTATGTGTTTTTTTGTTCTTCAAATTTTATTATCATTTTAAAAATGGTATATATATAAATATATAGGTGTATATATATATTCATATAAACATATATATAACATTCTATTTTTAGTGTATATATCTGTGATAAGGGTTTTGATTTAAATGTTTATTTCTAAAGCCTATGGTTTGTAAGGGATATATTATTTTCAATATATAAGAATTTTATAGACATATATATTCTGATTTATACATATGTAAGTATGTGAAATTGTTTCTATATATTTTATAATTTTTTCAGAACTAAAAAATTAAGGGTAAAGGTTTTATCAAATGATTTTTGTTATATAAATAAGTACATTTGTGTATATAATTTATGTATATGTGTATATATGTCAATATTTGAAAAGAATGTTTTTAATTAGAAATCGAGTTTGACTATGTGATTATAATTTCTAATCTAAAATAGCAAACAATAACGAAAACCTGTTTTGTTTTTGTATGCCTTAAAATTTAAAAATGGTTTATTATTTTGATATTAGAACTATTATTTCATTTATATACATATGTGTATATATTTTTATTTTTGAATAGGGTTAATATTTTATTTTGAAATTGATATATGAGGTCAGAATTTATTCTTATGCTATTATTTTATTGTAATTATTATGATAATAGTTGTCATTTTTTGTGATAATTCTAAACAAACTATCATTTCATGTGCTAATTTATATCTACAACCATTGGAATGTCAGGTATAATTAAGTAGGGAAATCATATAATTTTAAATTACATTCCATGAATTTTAGAGAGCATATGTTCATTTATTTAGTTGTCCCTTTTACTTGTGAATTCAAATAAGGATGATTATTTCAAGCATGAGATTTTCTTAAAAATGATTTTTTAAAATTCTGAAGAAAATTTTGATGAACTGTTATGAGAAATATTATTTTCATTAAAATAAAATAATATTATATATGTATTTTGAAATGTTTTGTATTTGGAATGAGAAATTAAGGTCTATGGAAAATGTTTTCAAAGATTGGCACAAGTAAGTTATGTGAAGTTATGATGAGTGAACCCAGAAGTCTAATGGGAACTTTGTTCCAAATGAGCCGTTACTAGTGAAATTATATTATGATTTTATTTCGGTCTACCAAGTATCCGTAATAACCCACCACAAAATTATTATTTTGAATGGATAATTCCCAAAGACCTATTCAATTATAATTATTTTTATAAAATAATGGTTTTATAATTTTATATATGTTATTAAAATATAATTTTAAGTATTTATGTTTATTTTAAATGAATCTTTTAAAATAATATATTTCTTTTTTTAAAACCCCTTACTGGGAATTTTAAATTCTTTCCCTAAGCTTCAATTTTTTTATAGGTTTAGTAGATTTATCTGTGTTGTGTTTTTTATGTAGAGGGATCAAACTGAAGATATATTTTACGCTACGGCAAAAAAAGAATTTAGCAGCGGTTTTTTTTTTCATTTCACGGCAGTTTAAACCGCCGCTAAATCGATTGGCAGCAGTTTTCAAAAACCGCCGCTAAATCGTGTGTCGAGAAACTATTCACGGTGGTTTTCAAAACCGTCGTAGAACGTTTCACGGTGGTTTTTTAGCGGCAGTTTTTAAAAAAACCGCCACTAATCATCGAATAAAATTAAAAAAAATAAAAAAAATAAATTTTTTTTTCCGTTTAGCGGAGTTTTTAAAAACCGCCGCGAAATGCCGGCCCGAAACGCATTTCGTGGCGGTTTTTAAAACCGCCGTGAAAAAACCACCGCTAAACGGCAGTTTTATTGTAGTGTTATTTAAATTGATTTTGGGAAATTATGTTAAAATGTAATATTTTTATCTAATTATATAATCCATTTACTGGTAAAAGTTCTCGGTGAGTCATAAATTTTGTGTATTTAATCCGTTTCTGTTTAAAATAATATGGAGAATTTATGTGTTGAGTCCATAAGTTCAGGCTTAGGGTGTTTTATATCAGGCCAAGTCTCTAGTCTATATGACCCATTCCTTTTCATATTTTTGAAAAATGATGTGGATCACCCATTTCTAGATGAGCTTAGAGGGGAATATGGGGTGAGGTTACTCGATATCCATGGTAGTGGTAGCCATAGTGGCAGAAGTGAGGTTGTATATGATATACACACCATGAGTTCTCCTATCCCCACAACTTTTGGTGGTGGTTCGTTGAGTGTTTCATGTATCTTGTGTCTTGTAGGATAAATGAGGTCAACCGTTAGTATATATAAGATGAAGGGAATTCCCAACGTGCATAATTATATTCATCCTGTCTTGGGTGGAGAATGGATCCATGTTGATTATTTATTAGAACTGGGATATACAATGTTATTCATTTCCCATTAATTTTAGGAGAATAGATTCATATTGAAATTACCATTTTGTTTTCTAATGCTTCCACTAGGACACACATCAGGTGTGGTTTTTTTCCTCTCCTGTAGTGATATCTGTCCTTTGATTGGTCTTGGACTGACTATGTAGTTTTTCCACTCTTCATATTTCCAAATACAGGTTACCTATACCACCATGGTTGATTATGTCAGCTCTATGATTAGAACATGATCATGAGAAGTTAGATCCTTCTTCCATGGATTTTTCAGTTTAATTCATTACCTACTATAGGTATCCCTCTTAGATTTGAGATATTTTTAAGAATATAAATACTAATTCCATCCTGAAGTGGACACGAGTTTATTACTCCACTTGATGTCATGGGAGGGTAGATACTTGTTGTTGGAGATGATGATGATGTGAGGAATATCTACGAATCTATGAAAATTGGGCGTGTTGGTGATTTGTAAGATTAATACTCTATTCTAGGTGAGGGAATATCATGAATGAAGAATCTTAGGTGTAGAACCCAAGGAATCCTTTATCTATTATGTTGTAACTTGCACCAGAGGAGCAATGAATCCAAGGTTCATTACATTAGGTATATTGTACTTATCTGACATGGGAAATCATGTTTATTATGTTTTATGTAATGAATTTGACACTAATCATGTGCATAAACATATGATCATCACATAAGTCTTATTGGTCTCATCTCATAGGGAATATCATGATCATAAGATACAGTGTAGATTATGATTCATTGGGGTGGGGTCATATTTTTTATGGTCTTTTAGGGAAATGATCACAGGTTTAAGGTCTTGTGGGGAAGTGATCAGAGGTTTAGAGACTTGAGGGAACATAGCTACAAGATTAATTTGTTGTGGGGATACGATTATAAGTTTAAATCCTTTTGGGGATATAGTCACATGTTTAAAATATTGTGGGTATGTTACCCTTATACCCTCATTTTTTACTAGTCCAAATATAGGTTAGAGTCGCATGGTGGTACCAAGGTCTAGTGGGGACCTCATGTTAGTGTGATGAGGGGATAAGTTCATTTTTAGAGGGAGTGGCCACAATTATGGGTTATTTTCTCCTTGGGGGAGATATAGAGGCATATAGTGATGTAATGATGTTCGTATTTAACCTTTGGTAGGCATAAAACTTACCCTATTAGGAGATAAGGATCAAAACACACATAGTTTGAATGCACAATTTATGGACATGTGACTAGACCGATCTATGTAGTTTATAATCGGGTGGTTAGGAAACTTGTGTCATTAAAGTAGTGACAAAAAGGTATGGTATGGGGATTAGACAAGGAATATTCTCATAAGGTGGGGGACCATCTAATGGTTATCCCGTGAGGCATCCTATGTTTTCCACATAAGGTGAGGCTAAAATTTAACATTATATAATGACGATGTTATCATGTAGTTTAATATTATATGATTAGGATACTGGTAGTGTGTAGTTTAAAGTCCAACATCTTAGACATTATTGGGACTTTTTCATGGGTCAAACCATTCTCTATTAGGGTTGGAATATAGGAGGATAGGAGAATCCCACAATCCCTCATCAATGGGAAAAGAAACCTATTTCCCAAGAGGATACCACTATTAGTGATTCCATTATCACTACATAGGTTCTTTTTGATAGAAATAGGGATGAACACTACCCATTTATAGTTTCAATTTGGGGTCCCGAGGTTATGGTGTAATGATTAGGATAAGAAAATAATGTTATCCACATTATGCTTGGAACAAAGGGTATGAGAAAGAGGTTTGACGATACTGGTTTCATGGATGATTGAGGCCTAAGTAAACCTACCTGGGATAGAAATTAGACCCATGTAAACACAACATTTAGTTAGATTTTCCTACTAAAAGGAGGTATAAAATGGGGATCTTTGATATGTGTTTTGTGAAGGATATGAGATTCATGAAGGCGATCCTTTTATGAAACATGTAAAACCTTCCTATGGATGGTGTCTTGGTCTCCATGGGTTATGTTTCATGAATGATGTTGGTGTCATGGAACCCTATGGGGAGCAAGGAGTGTGACTCTAGTGTAGAGTGTGTGATGTTTCATGAAGGTAATTTCAACCATGATATTAAGTTCTATTGTACTCATTGGAGGTCTCTCATGAAATATGGATACCCGTAGGAATCCATTTAACCTTTGGATCATAAAGGATGGAGTTTATCAAATAATTTTTTTTGATTGATGTCCAAAGCTAACGATAACCTTAAATAAAGTATCAAGGTGGGTATTTATTGGTGTTAATAATTTTGAGAGATATTTTTCTTGAAATATTACCATCTTCACATAAAACAGAGTTTCCCAGTTCTTCGACAACCTTCACGAAACCCTTTCCTTATGAAAAGATTCAATTTTCTAGAATCCAGTACTTGGGTATATTTTGAGCCTATCTTGGCATGGATTCACCCCGAATCATCATTGTGATCCATCAATTTTTAAAGAATATTTTTTGGCATCAAAAGTGTCTCACCAGAGATATACCAAGGGTTAATAACCCCAAAATGAGGGATTGTTTATTAAATCAATTGTCACCTAGTGCATGATAAATTTTCCTAACTGCACACCTAGTTAGACACTCTTCGTGGATTTTAATGAATAATTAAAATACACTTTATAACCCTTAATAGTTGATCAGAATATATGGAATGATATTTACATTCAAGTGATATCCCTATGAAATGATTTTACGCTTCACAACTTCTTGTTATCATTCATTCAATTAGGGTATTTCCCTTTGAATTTTGAACATCATATAGTTTCTAAAGTTTATTATTGGATATTCACCAAGATAACTGAATAAATCCATTGAAAGGGTTTATTTCCAACCTAAGTTATAACAAATTTTCATGTTCTCTTTAAATAGCCATATTTATCATGGATTTTACCTTTCTTATTTATGTCCAAGTATCTATATACAAGTGTTATGGTGGAAATATTATCTCTATGGAGAATTATCAATCACTAATTTTTTATAAAATTAACATCAATTATTCATCAAATTAATTTCAATGAATTTCTTTTTTGGATACACTTGTATACTTAGTTTGATTGAATTGTGTTCACCTAGATACACATCCTTCTGTTTTTTGGGAAAATTATAGACAATAATATGTACCATTTAATCTATATGGTGTATGTACCCCATAATTCATTATCAAGATTGAATGGTATTTATAGATAAGTACACTTACTTTCATTGAATACTCATTTATTTTCCATGGCTTTATGCTATGATTATTTATGGATTTATGCATGTTTTCCAAATTTGGAACACACGAATTTGGGTATATGGTGGGTGAAGCCAAACAACACTCCATTATGTTCTGTAAAGAATTAATCTCTTGATACTAAATGCTCAAAATATATTTTTAGAATACCATGGTAATGTTTTATGATAACTTGATGAAAAAACTTGGTAATATTTTTTATGAATCCTTGGTGATGAACCTTTGTGATTTTCTTATGAATGTCACAAGTTTATGTTGTAGCCACATTGTCATCTTATAAATCATGAACTTATGATCATGTTATGCCTCATGAACTTGTGATCATATCATAACTTCTGTTCTTATCATCATGTTATGGCTCTTATCCTCATTTTCATGCCATAATATTATGCCACATATTTTACCCATGATGTTTATTTATGCACCATTTTCATTGTTTATCACTTACTGGCCATTATAGCCCACCATATTACTATGTCTCCCCATTTACCCTATAATTAAAATAAAAATTATATATATGTAGAGTCACATGTAGGGAGAATATTTTTGGAAGAATTTGGGGTTGTACTATGAGTTTATATGGACATGTACCTACTTCCCATAGAGACCAAAATTTTTATCTTGAAGGTTTGTATAATTAATATGATGTTTAAAAAGAATTCATGTTTTACAGTAGATGTTGAAGTTTAGGTATGTGGAATATATTTTTTTAATTGGAGTGTATTTTGATTATTTTTGGTATTTATGATTTAGAATAATTGGGTATACAACCATATATAGAAAAAAATTTCTCTAGATGGATTTGTTAAACTAGTATGACCCCATTGGATTAACATATTCATGGTATTTATAATGTTTCCTTTATATAGAAAACATTTAAGTGAACATTTGGGTTTAGTACGTTATTTTTCAATGAGTAAAACTATAGAGATGCAATTTCTTAAAAGGTTTTAAAATGTAAAATCAAATATTTACAATTTTTTTTTCTTTAAAAAATATAACTATAAATTTAAGATTAATTTTTTTAATAAAAGAATGATTTTAAAAAAATATTTATCACCTAAGTTATTTCTTATCATATTTTTAAAATATGATGTTTTTTGAACTGGTTTTCGAAAAATTGTGCACCGTAGACCGAGTGATAGCCCATTGCATTTGATAAGGCCACAAAGTTGGAAGCCAAGTCAAAAGAGAGATTAGGGTGAATCACCTACCACTAGCCTACTCATTTCTATACTTACATATTCTATCATTTTTATATGTATTCTTAGATCTCTTTAATTATAAATTTATTATTTTTAAATATATTGTTTTATTTGATAAGTGCACTCTTTTTAATAAATGTTTTATTTTCAAATCATCTTGGAAATTTAGACATTGTAATTTAATGGTTGACAAAGTATAATGAATTTTTTTTACCATAAAATTATGACATGAAATAATTTTAGTATATATTGTATGACACTTTATATTTGACCCATGATAAAATAAATTTTTAAATCTAAATAATAAATTACTTTTCATTTCTGATTTAAATTATATTTCATTTAATTTTGAATGTTTTTTTATCTTATTAGGTTTATATGTTTTATTACATTAATATTTTACTTTTAAAAGTTTATGTAACATATTTCATTATAAAAATTCAATAATTATTTATTTCATTGATTGAGAAAAATAAATTTAATGAATGTTCATTTCAAATAAAATACCCATTATTAAAATTGGTAGAAACAAAAAATGACTATTATATTTAATAAGAACATTACACATTATGTGTTGATATAGACTATTTAAAATAGGAATAGTAAATGGATATCAAGACATATGAATAATAAATTCCGTAAAGTGAACTCTATAGGATTGATTTTCCCCATAAAGATCACTCCTTACATAATGGATTTAAAAATAAAGAGAATAATTGGGAAGAGGATAGAAATTATCAAAAGATTTATAAGTACTATTTTTAGTGACTAAGTGAATAATGAAGTGAGAATGATGGTGTATTTTTTAGAAAACATGACTATTTAAAATATGACTATCATCTAATATAGTTTATGGGCACTATGACCATTTATCAATAAGATACTTGGTTGTTATTATTTCTGGTTAGGTAGACACACCAAAGTGATTGTTGGAAATTATTTTATGATGCAAGAAATATTTTATTTTTTTAAAAAATAAATATTTTAAAGTTCCAATAAAAATATATTTTATGATAAATTTTTAATTTTTGAAAAATATTTATTTTCAATAATTGTTTCATGAAATACATTGTTTAAATTATAATATAAATTAACATTCTACTATGAAATTTTATAACAATTGGAAAATTTTCTATGTCATAGAAAAATTATCCCTCAATAAATTAATATATTTATTTAAAATTTAAAATTATATTTTTAGATAATTATATTTATAAAATAATAAAATTATTCGAAACATTACAATTAAATTATATCAGGGTAAATTTGTGGTAATTTTCTAAATAAAGTTGATTTTAGAGTAAATTGTGCAAATACTATTTTTTACGAAATACCTTTAATGCTTTGATATAATCATGATATGATCATAAATTAAAATATCTTAATGAATATTATTTATCAATGTATAATTATGGAATAGACATAATAATTACCTTAAATTCTTAATCAATTCCAATACAATATTTATTTAATTAATAGAAAAATAAACTAATCGATTTTAAATGAATTAATTTGGATGTATTTGTAATTATTTAATGTTTGTAATTAATTTTGAAGATATATTATATATATTAGTGGTTTTGCAAATAATTATATTCAAATTCACACTTTGTATTTACATATTTGATGTTAAATTAAATGAATAGTACCAAATTTGACAATAAGGATATTTTATTGAATTAATAATTTAGTAAACTAGTTAAAAATAAGATAAATATTAAACAATAAAAAATATGATAATATATGCATTAAAATGTCTTCCCCTATTCATTTATAGTCCATCTGGAAGTCGTTTTCTCTAGAATAGCCTTACAATATTTTAATATTTTTTTGATTTCCAAAAGTGCCCCTCACCTCAATTACAAAAAGGAACACCTTAGCTAAATTATTGACACCAATTTTAGACATATAGAATAACCCAAAAAAATTTATTTATCCTTAAAAATTCATTCGTTATGTTTTGGAGGTTCTAGTCCTTCCAAAATACCTACACTAGATCACTTAAGAAGAGATTAAAGGAAGTTAGATGATAAAGAGTTAATCGTCTTCATTGACTCTTTGTAGTCTATTTCTTATTCCACATCCTCTTCATGTGTTATATCCATGATTAAGTAATAAATCCAATATCATCTACATACTGATATTTTTTTATAGGACAACCATATTCCACCTTTTATCCATCATAAGAAGAACGAAAACATCACACATGTGTGCGTACGGCTTACAATCACCACACTATGGTGTAATATTTTTTTATAAACACTTTAATTAGATGGGTATATTTACATAGATAATTTATATATACTCTAATTATGAAATTATATCGAGTCTGGAATAATTAATATACCATCAACTTCTTGACCATGTCATTATTAAGGGAAGGATATCATCGCTCGTGCATGCGTACACCTATCATTTCCACAACGTGATGTGATGTTCACCATAAAATTATGATTATAAAATAGTATATAATAAATAAATATGATATATTTAACCTTAATATATTTCTTTATATGAAGGAACTATATCCTATACATAATAATCAGGACTTACAAAAAAAACATGCATAGGAAAATGAAGTAGTCAACACCCGAAACAGGGGTAATTATGAAATATTAATATAAAACGAGTGATAAAATAAAATAAGAAGATAATATATGATATAATAAATATTAATCAGGTTCATATATAAGTTAATAACATTCTTAAAAGGACTATACATGAGGGTACATCACGCACAACCAAAAGGAAGTGTAAGGTAAGACGTTTCTTCTTGTCTCACTTTAATTCTATGGGACATATGACTAATTCAAAAATTATTCCTGTTGCGTGGTGTATGTTCTGAACTTTAATATGTTATTTCATTAGTTTCTAATTCTGATGACAGTGAATGTTTTGTTAAATTTTATTCTTTTATGGGGCTTAATATTTGATTGATTACAAGTGGTAAAGGATTTTTTTACTCAATTTTAATTCATTAGGTTAAACTTATGATTCATTGATTATGTCATGATAAGGTTATGTGTAAAAGTTATTTTTGTTATCTATTATTTATTTTATAATTTTTTGATGTGCATTTTTATATAATATACACAATTTATTCATTTTTACTAAACCATATATTTCATACAAAGTCTACATTGAAATATATTTGAATTGCTATAGAAATAACATTAAATACATATATTTTATTCACTAAGAATACTTGTTGATAATGATTATTGGATGATGAATTAAATAAAAAATTTCCATATATAATGAATGATTTGGACATGAAAGAATAGGAGGATACTGTAAATAGAAAACCCCTCGATGCATAAGTAATCTCTTCACACGAACAATGTGGCCAAACTAAATTTGTCCTTACCCATAAAGATTAAAATATATTTTTTAAGGTGTTTATGGTAGTCGGTCATGTTCTAGATATACGATGTGAAATTATTAAGAATATTTTTTATAATTTATTTATTATTATCCAGCTGATTTTCACTATGCAAAAATCTATTGATTAATTTAATCCTTAGATTATTGATTAAATGGAAAGTGTGTTTAGTTATCTACCTTGCCAAGTTGATTATTATCCTTAATTATAGATAACTTCCATTGAATGTAACTCTTACTTGGAATTTTTTCTCACTCTTTTATTTTTTATCTTTTCCACATGTGACGAAGATGAGATGTTTTATTGAGTTAAAGGATGAAAATTTATTTCCTTTGTTATGTTTTTAGTTAACAATGTAATAAGGGTGCCATGTTTGTAATGAGTATTCATGACTGATAAACTGTTTTTCATTCAATATTGGAATCTTGTATCTAATCTAATATAATAAAGAATGGTAGAAGCTCTGGGATATGGGGATCATGGTTGTCATATTTGGTATGATAGGAAGTTTAGAAGAACTCTTGGGAACTAGATTTTAAATTAAAAATAACTAATGGGAGAACTATGATAATTACTTATCATATTTAAAAAAAATTATCATTAAATGGGTTTTTATTTTATGGCTCAATAATCATGAATATTATGGGATAACTCAATGTTTTCATTATTTATTGATGGAACATAATGGAAGGAATGGAGTCAATACCCATAGATAATTAAGGGTTTTCCCCACTAAGAAATCCAACACAATTTTTTTGGAGCAGAGCAGATCATGGCCCTATTAGGAAAATTTACTTAGGCCATAAGAAATAACCATTATACACATATTTTGGATCAGTTCTTGTGGAATAATTCTCCATATTTAAGTGGGACTACTAACCCAATGGTAGTTGGCCAATGGATCATGTCCCTGTAAAATATATTTCTAGTATTGGGATGTGATGGAAATGAAAAGGTTATACTATTATTATATTGTCTCATAGGTGGAACTGATCAATGGTGGTCATTGATCAAAGAGATTAGGGAGGATGATGAAATAGAACACATGGAATAAAGGAATTTTAAATAAAAATTCTTCGACAAGTATCTCCCTCATGAAGAATGAATTTAGACAAAAATAAAATTTCATATCTTAAAAAAGGGGGAAGAAAGTGTTGAAGAATATGAGGACACTTTTACAAGACTATCTAGGTATTCAATAGATTATATAAATGATTCAGATTTTAATATTTATATTTTCTTTGATGGTATTAAGCCAAGTCCTCAAAGGAAATTGTTGTCTCAAACATTTTCATCATACGATGAAATAGTGTTATGTTCCATCAAAATAGAGAAGGAATTTTTTAGAAACTAAACATTAAAGGGAAATAAATATAAGAAGAGGTAGGCTACGAACCATGATAAAGGTAAAAAACCAAATAATAATACAGAGATAAAATAATTTCAATCCAGTGAAAATTGTGGTAAGAAATAAATATAGAAATTCCTAAAGGGAACAGAAGTGTGTTATAATTACAGAGAAAAGGGTCATATGTCTCATGAATGTAATGGGAAAAAATAAATCAATGATATTTAGTGGTTAAACTACAAATAAATGGGGAATGATTCAAAAAAATATCCCAATAATCAAGGGAATCTACCACAAAAGAGCCAAATAAAAAATGGCCAAGATTATACAATCACTATAGTTGAGGTAGAAGTTACCAATTATGTGGTGGATGGTATATTAATACTATATTCAAATTTATCGAATTATTTTTTTAGATCTGAATATTCTCACTCTTTTATATCTACTTAGTTTTATAATAAAATTATATACTTCCCTTTTGATTTAACAAGGGAGATGTAAGTCTAAACACTTAAGGGAAGTCTCATTACATAAAAGATGTGTTGGGAAGCCCCATTATGGCATGTATACATGCTTTATTTTCTGACCATATCATCATACCTATGGTTTCATTTTCTATAATCCTCAATATAGTCTAGATTTCAAAATATTATGTATAAATTTATTACAAGAAAAAGGAAATTATGATTTTTACTGGAGAAGTATAATTTCTTATCTTTATAGGAGAAACATCATCATCTGATTTTTATATAGATCCAACCCCAATATATCTAGTAAATGTAAATATTGGGGAGGAATAGAAAACAAAATCTAGGGATGAAGAAGTTAATATTCATATATAAAATGTATATATTGTATGGGGATACATTGATTTATTTCCTAAGTAATTACCTGGGCATACCCTAGAGCATGAAGTCAAGTTTTCAATTGATTTGATTATTGATTCAAGAACTATACCAAAGACTCCCAATATAATGGCCACTTTGGAACTAGTGGAGCTGAACAAACAACTATACGATATGAGTGATAATAGATTTATTATCCCTAGTGTTTCTCACTAAGGAGACCCAATTCATTTTTTTATATGAAGGATGGATCGATAAGATTGTTCTTCGATTATAGGGAAATAAATTATAATACAATTAAGAATAAATATAATATTACATGTGATGATGCTTTATTTGATCAACTTCATAGATCTCAATATTTCCAATGATTGATCTTCTTTTGGGTATCATCAATTATGATTAAATAAAGAATAAATTTCAAATATAGGTTTTCAGAAAAGGTATGTATATTATGTGTTTAAATTAATTCCCTTTGTGTTAAATACTTAACCCTTGATTTTTATGGAAATAATGAATTGAGTATTCATGGAATATCTTGGTAATTTTTTTTGAATTCATTGATGATATCCTGGTGTATTATAAAAGCTACAAGGATAATGAAAATCACACATGGATCATTCCTAAGACTCTTATAAAAAAAAGTTTTATGTTAAATTGAGAAAGTGTTATTTCTAGTTTTAGAAATTTTTTTCTTGACCATATTGTTTCTAAAGATGGAATTTCAGTTGTTCCTATGAAGACTAAGGCTTTGAAAGAATGTCCTATACCCAAAAAACATAACATTGGTATGTAGTTTCATTTATTTTTATAGTTACAATCGGTGATTTATTCAG
This sequence comes from Viscum album, assembly GCA_963277665.1. NCBI lineage: Eukaryota > Viridiplantae > Streptophyta > Magnoliopsida > Santalales > Viscaceae > Viscum > Viscum album. Next base: position 800,215,580 of record OY728139.1, read on the forward strand.
AATGTTACACGATTGGTAAACCCATTAACCAATCTCATACATAAAGGGTTTAAGTTCATATTAAAAAAAGAATGAGAATAATTTTTTGAATAATTGAATAGAAGATTTGTGAATGCTCCTATTTTGACTCCACCATCATGCAATGATGGGTTTGTGATATATAGTGATGTATTGAAGAAATGACATGGTTGAATCCTTATAAAAATGATAAAGTTATTTTATATGAATAATGTTAGTTGAATACTGATGAACAAGATTATATAACTTATTATCTTGAGTTAACAGCCACAACACTTCTTCTAAATATTTGGAGACACTATCTCTATGTTAATAAATGTGAGAAATACATAGATCAAAATAGTGAGAAGTACATCTTCTCATAGAGAGAACTAAACATTAGGTAAAGACTATGACTTCAGTTACTCAAGGATTGTTATTTCTCGATATGTTACCACCTAGTAAAAGAAAATAATGTAGTAGATTCATTGAGTAGGAAGGATATTAGAGTTTTAACCCAAATGAGGATTTAGAGAGATCTGATATTTATGGATTTAGAAATTACGAATATGGGAATTACTAAGGGAGGGGAGAAACCCTTCATTTTTCAAATGATTAAGAAACCATATTTTTCAGAAAAGATAAAAATATATCAATATAAAGGTGATAATTTTCCTAATCTAATTAAATATGGGAACTATGAAAAAATGGAAGTCTTAGATATTGAATATAATGTTCTGAATTTAGGAAATAGGTTATGTGTTCCATAAATACCATTAATAAAAAGGGAACTATTGGATGATGCTCATATCTCAAATTTCTTGATACACCATGGTAGTAACAAGTTGCATAGGGATCTAAAGAAATTTTTTAGGTGGGATAATAAGAAGTGGTAAATTTATGACTATGTGTCAAGATGTCTAGTTTTTATACAAGTGAAGACCGAGAGACAAAATCCTAAAGGATTTATGCAACCTATTTTTATAACTATTTGGAAATGGGATGAAATTTGGTTGAACTTTTTCATAGGGCTACCAAGTAATCCAAGAAGGAATGATGTGAGATGCATTATTGTTGATCACCTTACCAAATAAGAAACTTTTCTTGCTATAAGACAAGTTTTAATTCTTAAATTCTTAGAAAGACTCTATTTTAATTATGTTATAAGATCTCACGGTGCACCATATCGATAAAATCTGATCATGATCCCCATTTTATATAAAAAATTATGAAAGAGTCTTTAGAAGGATCTGTTGATTGAGATTCATTTGAGAACTATATACCATCCTCAAACTAACGGTAATTTTAAATGTACTTCTCAGACATTTTAAGACATGTTGTGATCATTTCCACTTGAATTTTATTTTATGTGTGATCAGTATTAACCATTGGAAAAGTTTTCCTACAATAATAGTTTCAATTCAAGTATTTAAGTGGTCCTGTGTGAAGCATTATATAAAAAGAGATGTCATATTATAACATGTTGGGATGAATTTGGTGAATTTAAACTTATACAACCCTAAATTATTTATGTGAGAATAATAAAGGTAAAGAAAATTCAGGCTCATATTAAAGTAGCTCAATTTAGAAAAAAGAGTTATGTAGAAAACTGAAGAAAGGATTTGGTAGTTCAAGTGGAAGATCATGTATTTCTCAAAGTACCTCCATCGAAGTGTTTGATAAGGTTTTGTAAGAAATATAAACTAAGACCTAGGCATATCAAACCATTTGAAATTATGGAATGAATTGGAGCTGTATCTTACCAATTAGCAATTCCACAAAGTCTCTCCAAAGTTCATGATGTGTTCCACATATCATTATTAAGGAAGTACAGGTCAAACCAAAAACATGTACTTAACTTTGAAGAAATAAAATTGGGACTTTATTTGAATTATTTTGAAGAGACTATCAAGATTATTTTCCCTAGAGGGAAAGCGTTGAGGAATCAGATGACTCGAATGGAAAATGTTCTTTGGAGAAACTATAAAATAGAAGAAGCAACATGAAAACTTGAGGATGTTAAGAAGAAGAACCGACATCATCTATTTAAAGGTTAATAATAATTAAAATTTAAAGGTTGAAATTTTTTGAAGGAAGTAATAATATAATACCCCATGCTTTTACAGTACATCTCTTCTTAAATAAATTCAATTTCTTCAATAGATTATGTTGTAGAAAACACCCAGCTTAACCTCACAATAAAATAATATTATAACCATGTTTTTAAATTAGAGGGAATGAGTAGAATTAAAAACACTATAGAATTTATATATATTAAAATATTTTCACATTCAACCAATATATTTTATGTTATTAAGATAAGAAATAAAATCCAATTTTAATCATTAAAGGTATGCTTTTCTAAAATAATTTCCCCCCTTTTGGTAGTGCACTTGTTTAAAATCTAGTTTTTGAATTTTTTTTAAATTATATTTTTAAAAATAAAATTATTCTTTTAAATAATAATATAAAAATTTACTGTGGTTTAATTTTTGTTATTTATCTCATAAGTTTCATGTTTTGATGAATAGTGAAAAAATTGCATTTTAATTGAAAATAGTTTTTTCATCAAATTTACTTATAATATAAAAGTATATGTTTCAATGGTTTTAAAGTATAATTTGATCCATTTCTTATAATTTAATAAAAATAATTTTGTTGTAATCAATTTTACATTGAAATTGGATATAAAATCTTTTTGAACTCAAAGTTTTTACATTGAAAACCTCTTTCGTCCTTCAGTCTATGAGATTAATTTTTAAATAATTTTTAAATTTATGTGTTTTTAATTTTGAAAAATGGTTACAATATTTTAAATCATAACGTCCTAATTTAGTAAATGGTTTCCTTTTTTTTTGGAAAATTTGAATATTTAATTTCGTAATATTTGTTTTACCACTATTAAGGGTAATTCAGTTAAATGAAGGTAACAATTTTATTTTAAATATAATAAAATTTCCAAAAAACATGTCCTAATTTAATTTTATGATTGTTTTCGACCACAACCATCCTTTTTCTAAAATTATAACCTTTTTATTCCACTTTGACGAGAGTATATCATTTATATTGAAAGAAGAGTCAATTTTGAAACACTTTTGTTTCTAACAAGGGAAGTATTTTTAATATGGGGTTATATAAGGGATATTTTGGAATAAAAATAGTATTTAGAAAGATAAATTTTTTAATACATCATGGTAATTTATTTATAATTTTTAGTGACAAAATAGTTACTTTAAATGGAGACACAATGATGAAGTAGTAATTGCTTAATTAATGTAAGAATCAAATAAATGATTTTAAAAATATTAAAATAATACTAATTTTATATAATTAATGTCATATATGATTTATATGGATGCATTTTACATGTTGGTGACGAATTAGAAGTATTGGTTGAATTTATCTTGCTTTTATGGTATTTATAATAGTCATGTAATGCATAGTGCCAAAATTGACACTTTTTTATTTTAAAATAAATAATATTTTATTAATGATATGAAACTCATAAAAGTATAAATTTCATCCAAATAATTGGTATATATTTTAAAATTTTATAATTGACTCATTTATTTCCCATTTATATTTTTATTGTACACATGTTATCACAGAAAGAGTTAAAGGGTATAAAAAGGTCTTACAACCAAAATATAAGGGTATAAACATTACCTAAACTTGTAATTTTTTTATAAAGTTAATTTTAACCATATCTCCTTAATATCGAATTATAGTTTTTCAATAGGCACTTTTATATGAATATAACTTATATAATCTTTAAATCAAATATAGTCACAATATGTCACTCTCTTTAAACTTAATATCATTTATGTGTCCACATAGTGAAAAAATGAAGATATGAAGGAAATTAAATGCCTATTTTGATACTAATGAAATTAAATTAATTAAATTAATTTATTTTAAATTTTAATAAATTACATAATTATCTTAAATGCTTCATTAAAAACAAATACAATATTTATTTAATTAATAGAGAAATAAAATAATTGATTTTAAAAGTATTAATTTTGACATATTTTTTATGTGTTAATGTATATAATTAATTTTATAGATATATAATATATATTTGATATTTTTTAAAGAAATAGATTAAAATAACTGAGTTTTATTGATATATATTAATTTAAATTAAATAAACAGTATCAAATTTGATAATAGAGTTATTATACTGAATTAAAATTTAATCGAATAGTTTAAAATCACAAAAATGTTACATAATCACAAAGATGATATTATAATGTCTAAAATGGATTCTAATATTCATTTACATTCATTTTTTATTTATTTAGCTCATGAATATACTTATTATTTTTTAATATTCTATGGTTTTCCAAAAGTTACCCTCACCTCAATTATAAAAGGGCACCTTATCCCTCACTTCCACACACAGCTTTGAGTCATATAGGTAGAAAAAAAATTCCAATTTCTCCTAAAAAAATCCTTAGTGAAGATCTTGAGGTTATGGAACTTCTAAAACACCTACCCTATATCACTTAAGAAGTGATTAATGGAAGTCTGACAAAGAAGAGGTAATAATATTTATCGACCCTTTCAAGTCTGTTTCTTATTCCACTTCCTATTCATGTGTTGATTTGATGTTAAATTAATAAATAAAGTATCATATATATTATGAGATGTTATTTTGATTATGGTATAACCATAATATAGCTTTTATCCATTCTAAGAAAAATGAAAACACCACCTGTTCGTAAGTATGACTTACCATCTCCACATTGTGGTGTAATCTGTTTTTCATCACCACTTAATATAAAAGGGTATAATGATGGAAATAATGGATATATATAGTAATTATGACATGATATTGATTATTTAATTATTAATATACCATCATATTTCTTATCCTTTCACTATTAAGGGAATGATATCGTCGCTCGTGCATACATATGACCTGTCGTCTCAATGATACATGAAACATTCCTCATTCAACTATGATTATAAACATTATATAGTGAAAAAATATGATATTTGGGACCTTAATAGATTTATTTATATGATGTAACTATATCCTATGCTTATGTATCGACACATTCACAACATAACATGCATAAGAAAATGAAGCCGTTAACACTCAAAACACAAGAAATAATGAAATATTAATCAATAAACGAGTGATAAAATATTATAATATGATCATATATGATGCCTTAAATGTGAATAAGATCCTTATATAAGTTAATAACATGATTAAAACCATTATATAGGAGATTAAAGAATGCACAACCAAAATAAAGTTGAAGGTAAGGGTTTTCTTCTCATCTCACATTTATTTGAGTGGGACATCTGCTTAATTCATCACTTATTCATTTTGTGTGGTGTATATGCTAAAATTTGACATTTTATATCATTATTTTTTTATTCTCATGCTATTGAATATTCTATTTAATTTTATAAATTTATGGTGCATACAATTCGACAGGATACAAGTGGTTAGATATTTCTTAATCCATATATTACATACAATGTCTACATTTAAAGATATTTCAACTGCTAGGGAACTAATAAAAAATATTTATCTTTTAATGAATACAAAAACTTATTGATAATGATTCTTAGTTAAGGAATTAAATCTATCATTTTGATATATAATTAATTCTTTGGACATTATTGAATGGGTGTAGACCATATATAGAAATCCCTTCACGGATCAGTAGTCTCATGAGGCAAATAATGTGGAAAAAATAAATGGGTTTTACCCACAAATAATAAAATTTCTAATGTAAGGACTTGTAAGTAATGGGTCATGTTATATATACATGACATATAATGTTAATTAATTTCAATAAGAATTCATTTTTTTTATTATCCGTAGGATTTTTAATATGATAAAATATGCAGATTTATTTCACCCTTAATTTATTGATTAAATGACATATGTGTTAAATTATTTACCTTGAAATATTTATTATTATATTTAATTCAAAATAGATTCCACTTTAAGTAACTCTTATTGGGAATCTAAGCTCCATGTTTTATATTTTATCTTTTCCCTAGGTGATGAAGATGAAATGTTTGAATGATTTTAAGAATAAAAATTACATTCTTTTATTATATTTTTAATTACCAATGTTATAAGGGTACCATTTGTGTGTCTAGTTATTCAAGACTACTAAAATATTTTGTCCTATGATATTTGAATCTTGAATCTATTACAATGTAACTAATAATGGAACCAACTCTAGTCTACTGGGGTCTACGTCGTTAGATCAAAAAAGTATAGACTCAAATTTTTTCTAGTCCACCATTTGAGGCTTTCCAACCTAGAATTTTTTATGTCTAATTCATTGAGAATTCTATAGTCATGAATTTTAGACCAAGGATGTTGATTATTTAGGTCAAACTACATCAACCAAAAGGTTTCTCATTTTTAAGATCACATAAAATTGACCCAAATGATGTGGTTTATATAGAGAAATTGGTGATATAAAGCCAAATATGAAGAAAGACCCCATCAATCCATATGAAGATAACCTCAAGGGATGCTGATCTTAGGGAAATGGGAGTTGATGTTTGATGCCACACAACTACAAAAAACAGACTTCAAAAGTTTAATTTTAATAAATTTTTTTAAAAAAATGAATGAGGATGTCTAAATAGAAAGTGGTGGTAATCCTCAATGTGAACGAAGAGTCTTTAGGTGAAATAGACTATACTAGAATGGAGGAATTCAGTTCATGGTCATACATCTTGTACCATTTGGTCATACAGTTTAGGGTCACATGAAAAAGACTATAGAAGATAATTTTTATGCTTAGGAATCTCAAAAGAAAACCATATTAAATATTAAAGTCACATAGTATTAGAAAAATATGGGGTGTAGTCAATATAATATGGGAAAATCAAATCCTAACATTAGTGGAGAGTCCATTATTTTTAACATAGATAATCCCATAGATGTGTGGATAGAATTTAGGGTCATATGATGAGGACCATTCAGTTGTTCAAGGATGAGATGTTGTATCAATTCTTTAATGGTGATGATGATCCATGCATATGTAACATCAAGGGTATCAAATCAACTTGAATAGTTGGTTGGTTAGTTTTGAAAATCATAACTTAAGGAGATATAATTGGGGATGATGAGATGAAACATGTATATTGGGGAATACTTCTCACCAAATTTGAATGAAATGTTCTAATATAATGGAGTTAAGGAAAATGGATATTAGAAGACATTTTCCTCAGGATTAATATACCGATTCCTTAGAGGGTCAAAAATAGAATTGATGATGATCACTTCAAAATAGAGATGTCCATCAGTGTAAGATGCACATGTTACCAACATAATTGGAAGATTTGTGAGTATTCAATTAGTTTTGAGGTAGAGTTGGTTTGTGATGAAAATTAATATTCTTGGAAGGTTCATGTACTCTAAGGGTCCTCCCATTGTGTATATAACAAACATTTAGGGTGAAATGATATTTCATGGAATTTAATTAATGTTTTCCTCGACCAGTGAGCTCAATGATCATATATCAAATTTTTAAAGGTCTATATAGTGGGGCCCATGAGATTTCTTACATTTCCATTTTCACTCCAGTTTTTCCCTAATTCATGAAAGTTGGAGGATTTGTGATTGGGAAGTTTGATTTTTTCTAATCCACCTTTAATTTTTTTCCAACATAACATGTTTTATGTCTTTTTCATCCATAGTTTAATGTCTTATAGTATAGACCTATTGAGAGAAAATGTATAAGGTTGTATAGTTTTGTAAAAGGTTCACACATTTTACAATCTGGATGTATGGACTAAAATAGTGAGACAAGCTATGTGGTAAGTCAAATGAAAATACAATTGAAAATAGAGGATCCCCACACTAATATAGATTTTGTAATGGGTGAGTTTGTATAGTTTATGGTCTTAATTTTTAGACCATTAGGTGTTGAAACATGAAATCCCGAATAGGCCCAAAGCCAAGGTATACTAAATATCATTTGAATAGGGAATGATGACAATGAAAATTGAAAATTGAGGTTTTTATATCAGGGATATTGATATGGGATAATTATTAAAGGGATGAATCAAATTTTTGGTTCCAAGATAATGTTGTGGGGCCATATGAATATTATAGGGCCTTATTGTTAGGATTAAAAAATGACTTTGGTTTGTAGGAAAAATTGTGGATTCATACACAAGGCCATTTTGGGGGTGTATAAGAATAATATAACTAAAGTGTCCCTTGGATGTCGATGTAATCATTATAGATAGTTTCTCATGATTTATTACAATATAATTCACTAGAGTCATAATGTATGATTTGTGAAATATTTGATTTTTAGTAATGGTGTTTAATGTATTTTGAACCTGGGTTTTCCTTATCTTGGTTTTTGTGGTTTTATGAATAATAACTGATGGATGAGTCTAGAATATATTGTTAAAACATTACTATGTATACCAATATAACGATACATAAGACACACATAGTTGTTATATAAATTTATCCCTTTTACTAAACTTGATGAAATACTAAGAAGTGGAATACAATATTTTTATATGGTATTAGAAACAGATGGATCCCAATAATTACATATATGTAAATGCACTTATATATGAAAAAATATGATCATGTTGGACCCATGCACTAGGAATTTTAGGGTCAAACATGAATTTTACACTCATTTGGGGTCTGCATAACTGAAAATTAACATTTTTATTGATTTTTGAAAAGATCACCATAAATAAAACCCCATAATACAAAACCTCATGGTGGTGTAAAGTAATGTAGAACAAAAGCATCATTGAAAACCAATTTCATCCCCTCTTTAGGAAAATAACCCAAGGAAAAGAAAGAAAACATAATTTGATTTGATGGCGCTATAGATGCCAAATTTTTTGCAACTATGTTCCCATCCTTCCTTGTATGAGAGACCTCCATGTGGTTATGCATGAGAAAATTTCACTTTCTGATAGTATATGAGATGTTCCAAGGGATACTACCCTTACCTAACAGATCATTATAGAGAACCATGGAATCTATCTTTTCCATCTTAAGACTGATCTACCTTCACTTTCATACCTCCAGCCCGGTCACCATGGATATTGCCTTCAACTGCAATACATATCCTCTTCCATAAGAAGTAGCAAACGCTGCAATACAGATCCCATCTAGTCACTCACGAATCTACCCCCTCGAATCTCCCCCATGAAAATTGATCCATCCATGTTAATCTTGAAACATTGACCTGGAGGATGCCATCGAACCCACCTTCCTTGCCTTGGAAGGTCCGCCAGGTTGTCATTTGAGAGATTTGGAAAGGTGTATTTCACCAAGGTAGTTGATTGAAAATTTGGGAATAGTCAAAATAAATCTAGGAGGATGTTTTTCATTCGAAAAAATACACTGATGTGAGAACTCAAGCCATGGTTATGGAGTACTGAATTTCAGACCTTCCAGATAATCCAATGACCAACAATAAGGATGATGGTCTTGGCCTACATCTCAGCCCCTTCGGTATCCATAACCCTAAACCATGAGCCTAAAAAATATTCCTACAACCCTCCAGATGCCTCCCAGCCAAAAAACCTCACAAAGTTCTTCCAAATACCCCTATCCCACTCACTGCCATAGAAGAGATGGCCCACTGTTTTGTGATTTGAAGACCTGCAACACCAGCACCAAGAGGCCATATTCACACCCATACGTTTCATATTTTCATCAGTAGGAAATTATTTGTTCCTCACATGCCACACCTTAAAAATAAATTTGGATAGAATCTCCTTGCACCACAGAGTCACTTCCCATGGGTCTGATTTGACATGTCTCTTGTCACATGAATGTAATCTTTAATTGAAAAAATATCTAATGTCAAACTTATGAATATAAGGTCATGGTGTTTTGGAAAGAAAAACTCAAGTTAATGATTATAGATCTTGGAAAAAATAATGGGAATCTTGGTGAGGTTATTGAGGCATATGAGGGATTACATACTTGATGTTAAAGGAGGTCCAAGGAGGAATTATTCCTTATAGAAAAATACAAAAAAATTATATAGTTTTTGGTCCTGATGCTTAGACTAAGGGAAGGATGATATGATTTTTCGTTCCATTTCTAATAAACTTATCATGAATAGATGTCTATGGGTTAAAATTAAGGCAAAGTTAGTCTCACATGAAGAAATAATTTATGGATAGGCATGGGACAAGGGGTATAAGAATCACTATGAATCCCCGGGAATTGGAAATCATTAAATACATAGTTCTAGAATGCATTGTAATAGAATATCAACACTGAATGTGGGGAGTTATCCTCTCAGGTGAGGGTGATGTGCCACAATTTCTTATAGAGAGATTCAAAATGTGTAGGTTAAGGTTAGGAAACTAATAATATAGGGCCGCCACATGTTTTGGGTTATGGATCATATACCCATGGTTTCATACAATTTTAAATCACGTGAACATAAAATTTTACCATATTTTAACATCTTATAATAGAGATTTGCAGTTTTTTAAGTTTAATATCCTGAATCTTTGACCAAAGGTTTTCATACAGTTTAATATCATAAAACTCAAACCAGGGGTGATTTCACTTTAAAATGTTTTTTTGCTCAACCATGATGGGGAAGTCCCTACGATAACTCCTAAGAATAGGTGATCCATACTCAATGTGAGAAACAAGGAGTGTTAGTGATCTCCCAATTTAAGATTGGAATTCATAATGATGGTAAAAGAAGATGGAATAGGAATGTTTTAATGAATCTTACTTTCTTGATCAATTTTCATGAATGACAAGGGGATAACACTGAGGGGTTAAGACTCCACCAGAACAAGGGGAGGAGGAATAAAGTAGTTCACAACTTCTGAGATCTAGACCACTAAAGGTGGGAGAATGATGGGTGATAAATAATAGTTGACTATGTTTTAAACAGAGGTTTCACAACCTCATCAGTAAAATATAGTGTAAGATAATCTCATATATACCATTTTCTAGGTTTGAAATATGGGGGACATCACTTATCAAAAAAATTCCATCATGAAATTTGCCCAAGACGGAATGTGAGATAGTTTGGTCAAGCACCATCTCTATTGGAAGAAAAGTTCAGACTGGGAGGACAATTAAGATTCAAGATGAGGAAGGCATTATGTGTGGAAATGAACATACTTGGATTTTTAGGGGAGAGTTAGAAACTATAGGATCACTTTCACTCTATGTTAAAATGTATTGAATGATCATATCAGCAAGAAAAAATTTAACATGTTCCCAAGGAGAATATCTCTGAAATAGGATATTGGTTGAGCTAGGAATTGGATATGATCTCTAGGAATATCTACATATACTATGAAATAATTAATCAATCCATATTTATTTCTTGGATTTGGTGTGATAGGAGATCAACCTCAGGAAGGGATAAACCTCTAGAGTGAGGATTAGTGTTATCATGCAGTTTTAAATCATGCGATGGATATGTAGACCGTGTAGTTTAACATTATATAGAAAGGACATTAGAAAGATTATTGATATTCAACTATTGGTGATGAGGAATTAATATTTTAACATCTTGACACAAGTATTGTTTCCTATAGTTTAACACTGTGTGACAAGGATTAGGTTTCATATAGTTTAATGTAATGGGGAAATGATGATGTCCTATTGTTTAATTTTTTGTGACTAAGAAGAGGTGTTATACAATTTAGAAACATGGGAAAACGATGCTGTGTGATAGTGTACCATAATGTGACTATGATGAGGCATTATACTATTAAGCATATTGGAGAAAGTATATTGTACCATAGTTTATCATCATGTGGCTAGAAAGAGGCACCATGAAGTTTGACATTATTGGATAAGGATATTTCCCTATAGTTTAACATACAAGATTAAGATGAGCTTTCATATAGTGTAGTATCTTTGGAAAAGGACATTTTCTTGTAGTTTAATTTCATATGACTAGTATGTGTGGTGATGATTCACATAATGTACCACTTGATGAACCTTCCAATAGTGGGAGGTGTGATGTGCTTCCCATACATGGTGAGGAATGATTACACACAATTAGATTAGACTTTATGAATTAATCAAGGTCCTTAAAATTTGGGTTCTAGATTCAATGTATTCTTATGAGGTATCATCTATGTCCTTAGATCTATTACCATATTTCCATGAAGGAAGGTGTTGAGGTGGCCATTTTTTTTGAATGATCGTGCCACCCGATTCTAGTCCCTTTTATGTTATGTAGTTCTTAGAACCAGTTTTATTTTAGGGATTTAACTCATAATGATAGACTTGATATATCATTTTCTACATTTGGTGATCATAAATGGTCATCCAGAGGGATGTAAGATGAACCCTATAAGTTAAACCCCATATGTCACCAACACTAGGCAGTATGGGGTTACATGGTTAGAATCTTAGGTCATCATCTGATAGTTCTATAGAAAATTTGAGAGATTTATGAGATAATATTTTTGTTTTAACCCACCATATTCTTCTACATGATGTTAGAGAGGATTTTTTTGATCAACTTCATCTATCTATTCTCTTAATAATGATAGTGTTAGGTATACTTGAATCGAATGTATTATATTGTGTACAACTTCTTTAGTTCAACAACTAATTTTTTTTGTTGTTGTCTATGATAATAGTGTGAGGAATACTAAATTAATGGATGATGTGGGAACTGAAAAATTATATCATTGATCTGGTCTTGAATTCCTTCTGGATGTTGACTTCCACCCACTCTGAAAAGAAGTAAGTTGAAGTCATAATGAACATACATTGCAAAGATATTTCAAGAGGGTAGAGGAAAACTATATCAAGTCCCCCTAGAGAAAAGTTAAAAGAGTACATAGTGTATTAGATAAGTTATGACATCTGATTCATGAGGTTATCATTGATCTAGAATTTATTACACCACTTGGTGATCTCTTTGTAGTACTAAACTATGGTAGGGAAAAATTTCCCCAATCTTTGGATCTAGTGAGAAAGGTCTAATCACATTTTTTGGGCCTAACATGACCGAACATTGACTTCTTGGATGACCTAACGAACCTCAATACCTTGGATTTAAAAGAGAATTATTCCATAAAAACCATTCTTATAGAGGGTTTACTATATGTCACAACTATTTTAGAGGTTAAACAACACTACATGCTGGAGTATTCCCTCATGCTCGACTTAGTTTAGTTTGAGACTACCATGTTAGAGATACATTATAAAGGGAGTCATCTCATTCAGTGCTGATTTGAATACTGGGGTGTTTGATAGCCCCACTATAGTAGTTATACTGTCCTTATAGTTCACCTATGATTCCACTTTTATAGAAGTGAGAGGGGAAATGAATCTCTAATGTGACATATGAATAACCAAGTCTTCTTAGTTTGGATTTATAAGATATATGACCAAGATTACCAAGGAATCATGTAAATTATTTAATGACCAGGGAACATGAGTGACTATCATTCAGTAAGGAAACTAGACCATCAACTATTGAGTATTTTCTATTAAGGGGAAATGATCATACTTTCCAATATAATATTTCTATTAATCTTCTTGATGAACATCTCAGAGTCTCCCTTTTAATGTAATTATATAACTTTAATCTAGAGAGATAAATAAAAACAAGTGATTATATACTGACAGTAAGCCTCATTGTTGGTGAAACCTTCCAAAAAAGGGAATTACTATGGAAATAAGTCTATTATGGGAGTGATAAAGAAAATCATGAGGCTGAAACTTTTTAGTTTGGGTTTTTTGAGCCTTCTCAAAGTCAAGATCCTAGAGATACCATCAAAGTGAATCTACCCTCACAGTGAAGCCTGGTCAATTGAAAGGATGGACACATTTGGGAATTCAACATCTAGTGGTAGTTCTTCCAGGGTCGGATGCTTGATGAGGAAATTCCGAAGTGCATGGACCTTGGTAACTTTCTTGGGGAAAACTAGATGTTGAAATAATACATAATTACTTCTCAATATGAAAAGTTCCAAATCAATATTAGGTGGTTTAGGATATAATTTTTTAGATCAACATGGGATACCAGATATATCTAATGGTGTTGATAGTAGTGGAGAAATTTTTGAAACCCAAAGACCAGGGCTAAGTATCTCTTCTTGAAGAAAGAATACATAGTATAAATGTCGAGTAACATGTGACCTAGGTAGTATACTATAATCTATATGACATCATTGTCCGTTTTGTCCAGCTGGGACATAAAAGACTATTACATGGTAGTCACATAATGGGAAAATGGATTTATTAGGATGAGTGGTATCTGGACAGGTGGATATGGAAGATAATGTATGATATCCTTGATTATGTTATGGTATTATTCAACCCATTTATAATCAGTGTATTTATTTATAAACCTTGATAAGGGATTAAAATTACTAGTGATATTCATGATGAATACTCAAATATTGGCCAGGTGGCCCTGCAAATCCTAATGGTTTCATTGAGGTGGCATTTCTTTAATAGACTTGATCTTATCTAGATCGATCTATATGAATCTATACCTAACAATGAATCTAAGTAAATTTTCATAGGTTACCTCTAACACACACTTTAGGTGATTCATCTTGTTATTATGGGAGTAAAGGAAGTCAAAAAATTTCTCAATATCCTTTGAGATAGTCTTGATGTTTGAAGGTTTTGACCACCAAATAATACACATATCACTCCAACAATGTACTATGGAATTCCTTGAAGATATGGTTTATGGAATTATTCTAGGAATTATGAGTATTAATAAAATATAATGAATTAATTGGTAACATAATGTTCATTAAGGTACCCTACAAGTGGTGGATTATTTTTCCTCAGGGGCCATTTGGATTTGATTATACCTGCAGTACCCATGTATAAATGAATTGGCCTAGAAAGAATTCATTGAATAAATTATAAGCTCTATCACTCGAAGGGAAAATATTCATTTAAGAAATAGTGTTTGAGGTCATATAAGTCGAGGAATACTCTGATCTATCTGTTCTTCTTTCTGACTAGAATGATGTAGTATAAAACTTGAGGTAGTATATTTGATGCAGTTAGACTTGATGATATTATTAGTGTTAGACTCAACCATGGAACTATGGGAAAGGTAAAAAATTTTTAGATATTGTTTGAATACATAGTGTCATATTGGGAGGGATAAGCTGGGAACAATATCCTTGGGGTTGATCCCTAGTATTTCTTTATATGTCCTGAAAATCATGTCATTGTACTACATTTGGAAAGACACATATCACTAAATCTACTTTAGTGACATGACCAAAATAATTATTGTTAGACTCATACATTCATTAGGGGAAATATTCACCTAATTAAACCCATCAATGATGGTGGATACATTCTCTTCAAAGAAAGGATGGGGTCATCCAAATCCTATTTATCATCTCTAATATGAGGAATGGTGGAAATAGGAAATTCTCGTGGAGTTAGAGACCACAGAGTGGTAATACCAACTTCTTCAGAATGGTTGGGATCCTTAATGAGGGATTCCTACTCCTTGGAGACCATACATAAACAAGTTAATGAGCCAATACAATATGGATTCTAATGGATAGATTCACCTTTGATGTCAAAATAATGATGAGAGATTAACCTCCATTGAGTCATCCCTGCCCTATAGGGGGTGAAATGATATCATGAGTCGGCATACAAGGTATGGACCTCTCAATTATCAACAGGAGAAGAAATTTATAGCTTCACTTTCACGTACCATGTTGATGAACATAATTTAATATATGAGAATTCCTTCTTCTTTGGGACTCTGAAATATCTCCCCTAGCCCCGAGTTATTAGTTCCAACATATGGATTTGTAGAATGAATTTGTCTTCCAAATATTACAAAATACAAGATGTGGTTTATATAAAATCATTGGGGAAATTTATTCACAAAACATCATTATAATGGAGCTTCTTACCCTCACTTTAGTAGTACCCAACATCCTAGTAGCGAGAAAGTGTAGAGTTGTAGGGGAAATTATCACCATGAATCACCCTACACGATCATTGAGAGGGTATTTGAGGCACAAGTGATATGAATGAGAGAGAAATTTTTTTGATGGATCCAGGAACCCCCCAATTGAGAATTGTAGGCAGTTTCTTCTGAGATAACAATGAACTAACTATTTGTCACCATGTCACCAAATTGGGTATGCTACCATATCCTTCAAAGTAGTTTCTACTCGCTTGTTTTATGACCCTAAATTTTCAGGTTGGAGGGAGTAATATCCTCTTCTATGATCCCCTATTCATTAAACATTTGGGTTGTGATTATATTGATCATAGAGCCAATATCCACTAGGTAATAGTAGATTTCAACACCATTGAACTGGTCTACAACATATAGAGTGGTTGTGTTCTCTTTATCATTATCACCCTTATCTTCCTTAGGGAATGATATGTTTGAATGAAATGATTTATATTTAGTTTCTTTGTCATGATAGGACTCATCAGAAGCTACATCCATTTTGAACTGTAGAGAGATATTCAGTGCCTCAATAAGATCCTTCCACAAATCCTTTTATCGAAAGAGTTTGTTAAGGATTGACAGTCAGAATAGTATGCTAAAGAGGTTCTTGAACACATAATACACCATGGTAAGGGGTATTTTTTTGATGATATATGTACCTATTTAATAAGGATCCTAGAAGGTGTAGTTGGTTGAGGTTTTAAGACATGGCTAGTGCTTTCAATGTTCTGGTGTTGATTGAATGTCTTAGGCTGATCATTGGACAACTAAGATCAAGACTTGGGTATATTTATTTTCATTCTAGGATACTATATCTGGGTCACATGATAAACCAATATGGTTTTTTATAAGTGCACCTTATGGAGTGAACCTAGTGGACTATGCCCTCTAATCCATAAGAAAGGATTTCCCTCCAGTTTTAGTAGCATGAATAATCCATTTTTAAATACTTTTTTTGGAATATTTCCAACTATTGTTGTGAATTCCATTAATTTGATGGAATTCGATATAGTTTCTTGAGGGGGAGAAATATAATTTTTCATCATTCGGTACTCCACAAAAATCCACCAGTTTGGCAGTGTTAATAGATGAATGCTTTTTTTCATTTATGGAAATAATACAGGATGGGACGGACTATGGGGGCTTGTCCAAATTTAGGGAAAATTAATTCGATTAAATTTCAAGAAGGTTTTGTAAATTTTATTGGACTCCTATTACCTTGGGGTTTTCTATGAATATTGAACTAATATTTGAGAATATGTTATGGAAATGGTGTGGATAGGTAGGAAGTTTAATCAATGGGAGGATCCAATTTTCTCAAATGGGAACAAATATTGTCACAAGCCTAAGAAATAAAAATATGAGCTAGATATTCATTATACTTCTTCATACCTTGATTAGATACTTTTTTTCATTCAAAAGAGCCCTTTTCATTAATATCGGTCTAGGAAAAGACATATTCTACATATGATGGGAAATCATCAATTAACATTTCCACAATATACCTAGTCTAAGAGAAAATCATTGAAGATAAAGCACTATTTGATGATGTGACAATGAAATTTATTTATGGGAAGTTGTTGGACCAATTTTTTAGTCTATCCAATTATGACCTCCTCGATTATAAATACATTTTAATGTTATTTTGCATGAAACAAATTAAGTACCCTGGTACCTACCCATCCTTGGAGGGGTATATCTTATTATTATATTCCATGAAGGTAACTATGGGTTAACCGAACCGATGGAGGGATTAGGTAGTGTTTTGATAATGAGGTTGCACTTGTTGACGCCAGTCCAGTGAAGGTTCTTGATGAAAACCAGTTTTAAGTTCTCATTTTAAATAGGAGTGGCTATTTCTACTTTCATTGGATTTCGTATAGGATATGGAAGAGGCAATGGGAATGATTGATACTTGATCCACCATAAGGGTTGTTCCAAATACTGAGATATCTTAGTGAATTCCCAAAATAATTGTTGATATCTTAAGGAAATTAGGGTAATGACTAGCTTATACTCATAATTCCATAAGAAAATATACAATAGATATTCCTGGGAAAGGTTCACATTAATGGAGTAAAAGATCCCTCTCCATCGGGTAATGAAGTCAGAATCTCATACAAAACCTCTGCTTAAATTTGAAGAGTTCAGTAATGATAGTCTTGTGCAAGGTGGATCTAAACAGGTAGAGAAACTTTCTATGAAGATCTTCCCTTCGAGCAATAGATCACTAGGCCAATTTACTGTACCTAATGAAAGTGGTTCCTCCAATGGTCTAAAAGAAACATAGAATATTGGAAGATCCCTACTACACTATAGTTCTTAGAATCAGGATTTACATTGAGGTAAGGTAGGATAGATGTCATAGATGATCTAATACCCCATTGAATGCTCAGATTACCATGTTCTGGGGGTGGAAAGATGTGGTCCGTCTATACCAGATATTACTTCCCTTCATGTGGTATTGAGACCTGTTTTCTCTTTAGTGACTCACGATTAGTGGTGATAGTGGCTGTCATGTCTTCTTGTTGAGGGTTGGTAGGAACCAATTATTTGTCCAAACAACTAGACCGGGAGGAAAGGAGATAATAATTCCAATATGAAAAGTCCCTCTACCCAGTTGGGGTAGTTGGGTTATATATTTGTCATTTACCAGGTCCAATAGACTATACCCTATTGGGGTGTATGAGACTTCCCTCAATGAACTTAGGAATCTGATCAAGAAAGACTAGATACTTAGATCTGGGAGGGATAGAGTCCCCTAAGATATTTTCTCCCCCTGGGCATTTCTTGGTAATAAGTTCAAAAAAGATCCTCTTATAGCACATAAATTCATTATAGTAAAGTGTCTACATTGGAATCTAAATCTGTTTCTATAATTACAGTAGATGGGCCAATGGGCTAGAGGATCACATTTATGTTGTCAAGATGTCAATGAGAAGGAAATGGTGCCTTTATGGGGGGGGGGTGCTTCTAAGTCCCAAATTCTATCTTTATTGATGAGAGTGATATTATATTACAATATACACCTCATATTGTCTCTCTCCTCAAGGCGGATTATCTCCATTATGACCCATGTCATCATTCTAGTTTCCCTTATCATCCAGGGGAATTATTTTGAAAAAATTCATTATAGTAGTGGTAGTAGAGGAACCTTAACTACCAAGGGATGTGTTAGATTGATGATCCTGTTTCCACTATAGAAGGGGAATGAAATAGACTGAGGCGTACTACACCCAACCCTTAATCTATACATGTGAAGACAAATATTACATGTATTACTAAACCATATAAATTATTCTTACATAGGTCCAATGGAATATCTCAAAGTATCCAAAAGAATCAGGGAATTGAGCCACATGACGTGTTGCAATGTAAACATATGGAAATTGCATATGGATGGACTCGAGATGTCCTGGGATTCATGGGTAGTCCAGATCGAATTCTCATATGTTGTTGAACATTGCCTAGATATTCAAGTGGAGACATTCCACTTTGTCCTCCGTGTGAAATGTTGGGATGGTGAAATGTATGAAAGTAGGGGACCAAAATAGGACCGATAGATGGTAGGTGGATATGATCTCTCCCAAGATATCATGATACTAATTGTCTAGAATGTAATCCCAGTCTTGATCACCATAATCTCCAATTAGTTATGGTTAGGAAGATGAGGGTGGTAACAATGTAGACTTACTATGCTATTGATTTTCTTCTAGAGGGGGTTTCATATTGTCCAGCCTTCCTAAAAAAATGGAGTGTCTTCCATACATGAGAAATAATTAACTGTAGGACCCCAGGACACCCTGAGAGGGGAGGGGTGAATCAGGGTGGAAAATTTTTCTTCTTTTAGTTTTGGATCTTGTTCCCACGTTGGTAGGAACTATTTAAACCTATATGATGGATATGATAATCAATTAAACATTCACATGCAGAGATATGACACAACTATTTTTACTTGGTTCACCACTAAGGGCTACATCCAAGGAGCATACTCCGACAGGTTGTCGGTCATACCTAAATCCACTATGCTTCACTAGCTGTAGATTACAAAGGTTCGGGTACAATAACTCTGTCCCAGGCTCACTGCCATTACAATTGTTCAGGGATAGCTCACTGCGTCCCTCGGGTCACTCCCGTTGACTCCCCCTGGCTCACTGTCATTGGTGAAGTCCCACTCAGTTTATAGACATGAAGGTCTCTCCCATAGGTGTGCATTGAAGTTCTTCGTCTCCTGTTCAGAATGAGACATTGCTTGCATCAGGGTTCAGATTTGATGCTCCTTTTAGTTCAATCCTTCTTCTTTAGTGTAATGAATGAATGCACTAGATCCCCTTGTCTTCATTTGCCTGAATCACAATCACTTATGTGATTGATCAATAAATGATGTTGAGCTTACTCGGCATTCGTCAAAATCAATTCACCATGTATGCATGAGATCATGCATGTATCATTTAGATTTCTTCTTCAATCTCGTTTTGCACCGAAAGTATCAGGCAATCTTTAGCTCTTGTGCAGCTTCAGAAAGGCAGGCGTGCTTCAACAATATTTGGCTCTCCTTTTCAAGCCCGGCGCACAAGTCTCCTTCTGGCGCGCAAGTCTTAGGCGCGCAAGTATAACGTGGTGCGCAAGTGTCCCCAAAGCACCTGCGCGACTCTGTCTTCTGGAACTTCAAACCTGCGCGACTCACTTCCTTCCTTGCCCAAATCACTTGAGGCGCTCAACCATCAGTTGGCGCGCAACCTCTACTTGCGCGACCAAACTACCACTTGCGCGGCTCAACCACCTGCGCGATGAGAGATTGAACAATCTCAAAGTCTTGAGCTCCGTAAGAAATGAGGAGGGGTGGTCCAGTATTTATAGGCAAACTGGACCCCCTGCGTGGCGGCGCGCAAGTCATCCATCGGCGCGCAAGTCTTGGCCCCTGCTAGGCACTTGCGTGATCAACATCCAAACTTGTGCGAACATCTTGCCTTTGCCAAATTTGGATCTTCTGATCTCGAAAAACCAAAGGCACGCAAGTTATAATGCATTCAAGGCGTCGGCGCGCAAGTCTCTTCCCGGCACATAATTCACCTACGCGACCTCACCAAAACTTGCGTGACCCTTATCCCTTTGCCATATTTTGATGCTCTGATCTTCAAAAACATATGGCGCGCAAGTTTCCTATCCACCAAGAATATAGCGCGCAAGTCCCTTTTCCAAAATCACTCTTCTTCATTTATTGATTTTGAGGCCCTAAAATTTGGCAAACACTGGAAAACGGCGCCACCTTGTATCTTCTCTTTTTGTACCGCCTCCAGACCATCCATTCCTCTGTCGATGTTCTTGAATAAAACATAGATCGTTGACCACAACTCTTGAACTTGACATGTCACCATGGAATCTCTTTTGTCAACAAATTTGTATGTCATTTGTTTTCTTTGTCGACAAGCACAATCACCTCAACAACACTTCTTCTTGGTGATCTGTATCCTTCAGCAACTCTTTTTCTTTTATCACAAACTCCACTATTGTGATATGAATTCTTTGAAGGACAACTTTAGTACCATCATCATCTATGACAATGTGATGTGCATGGCCATTTCATAAGTTAACTCATTGGAACATTGCCTTCTTCATCAGCCGTCATGATCAACTTCATGAAAACCATGTGATTCAATCCGTCAAGAAGTCACTAGCATGGTTCTCACGCAATAATGGGTAATTTCATGATCTTCATCAAAACCAATTGTTCTCATGCAATAAAGAGGAATTGCATGGTCTTCATCCAAAAACACCATCCTGCTTTAATCATCCTTGGATGGATTACTCCTCACATTCTTCATTGTTGTAAACAATGTATCACCTTTGACACATGTTATTTGAACTTACGATTAGCCCAACAATCGTCTGAGTCACTACTCCTCTACTTCATCGGAGTACTTCATGATCTCCTTCATTGTGAGATTTCATTCCTCCATTTTATTGGAGTACTTATTGCTCTCTTTCATTTTGATCTGCATTGACAACTATTGACAAAAAATACAACCTTATACACAAAGTGGTTCCAACATTAACAACCATATCTATATATGTTGTGGTATGCATGACCTCTTTCTTATTTGGAGGGTTTTCATGCCTCTATGTATCAACAAAATGTTCACCATCATTTGATATCTTCAATCCAAGACCTCACGTATCCCCTACATCCAAGGTAAAGTTAGTGAGGAGGGAAGTTGATGTAGACATTGATATCTTAATGGGTAGTCCCTTAAAGGAAGAAAATACAAACTCTACAAGAAAGTACCTATGACTAGATTTGGGGACCTTATAGATCTCAAAATTTGGGATGGTTAGATCAAAGTGATGAGATCCTACCCCTATATTTAGTGGTACATGTAGAGGTATTTCCATAGAGTAATCCATAACCTCATCATCTGAGTGGTTGATGGAGACATGAAATTTTCCCCTTTTCTTTATTTTGTAGTGTGAGAGTTCCCCAAGTGTGAGAATTTAAGGGTTATGAGGATTTATTCCATGTGAATAATGGCTGGTGCCATGGGTAGTCCCCCTACAATGATTTTATTTTATTTTTCCCTGAGTTGGATATATAATGGAGGGGAAGACATCGACATTGGTAGGAAATCTATTTTAGTAGATGGTGTTGTGGGGAGGAACTCTGAGGTGAAATTCTTTATCATGGGATGGACTGTGATGGTTTTTGGTGGAGCCCATGATGGAGTGAGTCAACCCAATTATCTTGGTAGGTGGTTGAGGTTTTTATCCAAATTGGGAAAATTAATTCCCCCACTCAATAGTTTCAAGGTAATGAGGAGGTGCAATGATGATGGCAGGGGCCATTGGAGCCATTGGCGAGGCCTAATGTTAGGCTGGGTCAGCGACATGCCCCCATCATCAGCATCGTGTATTATATGTTCGATCAGTGTTGTAGACATATCCAATTGGGATCAATCCCTTGTGTCTACTAGGTAGTGGTCATGCTGATCATGAACCATACATCCCCAACCTACTCATCACATGGGATTGATATTTTAAATCATTATAGGGTGATAATTCTGAAATGGTTCATTGCTATGATGGGGGGGGGGGAATTTTCCCCCGAGTAGCCCTTGAGGATAGTGGTGATGGTGTGACCTCCTAGCTTTTCGGTCATATCATGTAACACCCCAAGAAAATTTCTTAGTAATTTATCAAGTATTTATTAATAACATTTTTTCAATAATGGTTTGAAGATAATATTTTATAAAACTAAAATATTCTTTTCAAGAAATATTTTTTACTTTAAATAAATATTTTTTTAAATAAGTTCAAGTATATTTTTATTTAAAAGTATTCTTTAATATTTAATGTTTTGAATATATTATTATAATATATATATATATATATATATTTTAATGTGGTATGAATTTATTCAAAAGGGTATTTTGAAATACATATATTCTGAATGTAATAATTTGTTTAATAAAGATAATAATAATAATAGTTATAATAATTAATGGTAAAACATTTTTTATGGAAATTATTATTATTATTTAGTTAATAAATATATTAAAATATATAATGTTTTTGTTTTAAAAATTTTATAAATTAAAAATATATATAATAATTTTGTTATAAAAAAATGGACATTATATATATAGGATAAATACATGTGTGATTTGAATCACCTATATTAAAAAAATGAATTATATGTATATATATACATGGAAATTATAAAATTATATATATATAAAGAATTTATATCTATATAAAAAAATTAACACTTTTTGTTTTAATATATATAATTATATTAATAAAAAAACGAATTTAAATAATAAAACAAAAAGAAGGAAATATGATATGGTTTATAAATATATAAATTTTTTTAAATCTTAAAATGTGATTTAATATATATATATATATAATTATATATATATAGTTATATGTTTAATAATAATATATATTACATGATCTAATAATATATGTTTTATAGTCTGTCACGTGATAGGTTTTTATTATTATTATTAATATGTTTTTCTTTATTTTATTTTAAAAATAAATTGTTTTCATTTAGAAAGAAAAATATATATATGTTAATGGCTTATAAATGCAACTTGACACACTTACCGAAATGGGGATAAGGGTGAGGTGTGACACACACAAAAGACATAAAAAAGTGAAAAGTAGGGAAAATGTGAAACACAAAACAATAAAAAAAACAATAAAACTAAAATAAGAAGAGTTGTATTCCTCCTCCAGCAACCCTGATGCCCTGCTATCGTCCCACCATAGCCAACCAGCCTTGAACTTCCCGCCGCTATCGTCCTCTACCAATGAGCACCCCTCTTGGGACAAGCACTAGTGAAACCCCCCATTATTGAATCCCAACACCCATTCTTTACCATTTCGTATTCTTCCTCAGAACCCCGAACCAACAAATTATCACCACCAGGGTTATATCCTTCATCGAGGTTTTCTTCACCATGGCCCATGCCGGCCTTTTTTCTTATAAAACAACACATTCATGACTCACTGTTTTTTTTAAACACCCATTTCCCCCAACTTCCTTCAGAATCCGTAATTATATATATATATATATTTCCCATCCTTCCCATAAAATCAACATACTTAAGTTTAATTAAAATCATTATTTCAATATCCTTGATTTCAATTCCATTTTTTATTTACTGTAGTGAATAATAAAAAAATATAATTATTATTCTATTTAAATACTACATGAACCCCCAAAAACATCTGAACCTCAAAACCTAAGTTCCCCCATTTTGTTCTACTCAAATTCCAAGAGCTTGAAACCCCTAAATTGACCCATAAATAGGCAAGGTTTTATTTTATTTCATCAAAACAATATTAGTTATACAAAGACACACACACACATATATATATATCTGTATATATGGATTTTATATCTATCAATGTAACCTAATATTTTCAGATGATATAAGTTAAGGGTTATATTCTAAATTATATCCTTGAAAATATATTTTGTATGTGTTTGTTTGTTCTTCAAATTTATTTATCATTTAAAAAAAAGTATATATATAAATATATAGGTGTATATATATATTCATATAAACATATATATAACATTCTATTTTTAGTGTATATATCTGTGATAAGGGTTTTGATTTAAATGTTTATTTCTAAAGCCTATGGTTTGTAAGGGACAAATTATTTTCAATATATAAGAATTTTAAACACATATATATTCTGATTTATACATATGTAAGTATGTGAAATTGTTTCTACATATTTTATAATTTTTTCAGAACTAAAAACTTAAGGGTAAAGGTTTTATCAAATGATTTTTGTTATATAAATAAGTACATATGCGTATATAATTTATGTATATGTGTATATATGTCAATATTTGAAAAGAATGTTTTTAATTAGAAATCCAGTTTGACTATGTGATTATAATTTCTAATCTAAAATAGAAACCAATAACGAAAACCTGTTTTGTTATTGTATGCCTTAAAATTTAAAAATGGTTTATTATTTTGATATTGGAATTATTATTTCATTTATATACATATGTGTATATATTTTTATTTTTTGAATAGGGTTAATATTTTATTTTAAAATTGATATATGAGGTCAGAATTTATTCTTATGCTATTATTTTATGGTAATTATTATGATAATAGTTGTCATTTTTTTAGATAATTCTAAACAAACTATCATTTGATGTGCTAAGTTGTATCTACAACCCTTGGAATGTCAGGTATAATTAAGTAGGGAAATCATATTATTTTAAATTACATTCCATGCATTTTAGAGAGCATATGTTCATTTATTTAGTTGTCCCCTTTACTTGGGAATTCAAATAAGGATGATTATTTCAAGCATGAGATTTTCCTAAAAATGATTTTTTAAAATTCTAAAGAAAATGTTGATGAACTGTTATGAGAAAGATTATTTTCTTTAAAATAAAATAGTATTATATATGTATTTTGAAATGTTTTGGATTTGGAATGAGAAATTAAGGTCTATGGAAAATGTTTTCAAAGATTGGCACTAGTAAGTTATGTGAAGTTATGATGAGTGAACCCAGAATTCTAATGGGAACTTTGTTCCAAATGAGCAGTTACTAGTGAAATTATATTATGATTTTATTTCGGTCTACCAAGTATCCGTAATAACCCACCAAAAATTATTATTTTGAATGGATAATTCCCAAAGGCCTATTCAATTATAATTATTTTTATAAAATAATGGTTTTATAATTTTATATATGTTATTAAAATGTAATTTTAAGTATTTATGTTTATTTTAAATGAATCTTTTAAAATAATATATTTCTTTTTTTAAAACCCCTTACTGGGAATTTTAAATTCTTTCCCTAAGCTTTAATTTTTTTATAGGTTTAGTAGATTTATCTGTGTTGTGTTTTTTATGTAGAGGCACTACGGCAAAAAAGGCATTTAGCGGCAGTTTTCAAAAACCGCCGCTAAATCGTGCGTTGGGAAACTATTCGCGGCGATTTTCAAAACTGTCGCAGAACGTTTCGCGGCGATTTTTTATCGGCGGTTTTTTTATTATTTTATTTTTTTTATTTTTGTTATTTTTGTTATTTTATTTTATTTATTTTTAATTATATATATTAATTAATTGATTAATTAATTAATTAATTAATTTTTTTTATTTCGTATTTATTTTATTTATTTATTTTTCGTATTTATTTATTTATTTATTTATTTATTTTATTTATTTTATCTATTTATTTTATCTATTTATTTATTGTATTTATTTATTGTATTTATTTATTTTATATATTTATTTTATATATGTATTTTAATTTATTTATTTATTTATTTATTTATTTATTTATTTATTTATTTATTTTTCGTATTTATTTATTTTATTTATTTCATATTTATTTTATTTATTTATTTTTCGTATTTATTTATTTATTTTTTTTATTTTATCTATTTATTTTATCTATTTATTTATTTTTCGTATTTATTTATTTTGTTTATTTTATTTCATATTTATTTTATTTCGTATTTATTTTATTTATTTATTTTATTTATTTAATTTCGTATTTATAATTTATTATTTTTATTTCGTATTTATTTAATTTCGTATTTATTTTATTTATTTATTTATTTATTTCATATTATTTTATTTACTTTATTTATCCATGCATGCACATCCCATGCACATACACATGCAATATAAAGAAATTCTGCGTTTGGTGAGATTTGAACCCCTAACCTCTTGCATATTTTCCAAAGACTTTACCACTCCAGCAAGCTCACCATCTGGTTAATAAACAGAAATTAATATACTTATATATATTAATTGAAAAAACAAATAATACATAAATAATAGATATAAACTCGATAATAATAAATAATAAATAATAAATAATAAATAAGGAATAAATATAAATAATAAATAATAAATAATAAATAATAAATAAATAAAAATAAAAAATAATAAATAAATATAAGTAATAAATAATAAATAAATATAAATAATAAATAAATATAAATAATAAATAATAAATAATAAATAATAAATAAATATAAATAATAAATAATAAATAATAAATAATAAATAATAAATAATAAATAACAAATAATAAATAATAAATAATAAATAATAAATAATATATAATATATAATAAATAATAAATAATAAATAATAAATAATAAATAATAAATAATAAATAATAAATAAAGATAAATAATCAATAATAAATAATAAATAATAAATAATAAATAATAAATAATAAATAATAAATAATAAATAATAAATAATAAACAATAAATAATCAATAATCAATAATCAATAATCAATAATGAATAATAAATAATAAATAAGAAATAAGAAATAAGAAATAAGAAATAAGAAATAATAAATAATAAATAATAAATAATAAATAATAAATAATAAATAATAAATAATAAATAAATATAAATATAAATAATAAATAATAAATAAATAATAAATAATAAATAATAAATAATAAATAATAAATAATAAATAAATAATAAATAATAAATAAATATAAATAATAAATAAATATAAATAATAAATAATAAATAAATATAAATAATAAATAATAAATAAATATAAATAATAAATAATAAATAATAAATAATAAATAAATATAAATAATAAATAAATATAAATAATAAATAATAAATAATAAATAATAAATAATAATTAATAAATAATAATTAATAAATAAATATAAATAATCAATAATAAAGAATAAATAATAAATAAAGATAAATAATAAATAATAAATAATAAATAATAAATAATAAATAATAAATAATAAATAATCAATAATGAATAATAAATAATAAATAATAAATAATAAATAATCAATAATAAATAATCAATAATCAATAATCAATAATAAATAAATAATAATAAATAAATATAAATAATAAATAATAAATAAATATTCATAATAAATAATAAATAATAAATAATAAATAATATATAATAGATAATAAATAATAAACAATAAATAATAAATAATAAATAATAAATAATAAAGAAATATAAATAATAAATAATAAATAATAAATAAAGATAAATAATAAATAATAAATAATAAATAATAGATAATAAATAATAATTAATAATTAATAAATAATAAAAATAAATAATAAATAATAAATAATAAATAATAAATAATAAATAATAAATAATAAATAAATAATAAATAATAATAAATAATAAATAATAAATAATAAATAATCAATAATGAATAATAAATAATAAATAATAAATAATAAATAATAAATATTAAATAATAAATAATAAATAATAAATAATAAATAATAAATAATAAATAATAAATAAATATAAATAATAAATAATAAATAATAAATAATAAATAAATATAAATATAAATAATAAATAATAAATAATAAATAATAAATAATAAATAAATATAAATATAAATAATAAATAAATATAAATAAAAAATAAAAAATAAATATAAATAATAAATAATAAATAAATATAAATGATAAATATATATAAATAATAAATAAGAAATAAGAAATAATAAATAAGAAACAAGAAATAAGAAATAAATATAAATAATAAATAAGAAATATGAAATAATAAATAATAAAAAATAACAAAAAAATAAATATAAATAATAAATAATAAATAATAAATAATAAATAATAAATAATAAATAACCTGTTACAAATAATATATAATAAATAAATTAAAGTATATTACAAATAATAAATAATAAATAGTAAAGGAAACACATGAAAAAGTATGAAAAGACGTGATAAGAGATGAAAAATCATGAAAATGCATGAAAAATGATGGAGAAGCATATGAAGAATGAGGCATTAGAAAGAATGAGAATGCATGAAAACTCGTGAAAACTATGAAAAACTCTTTAATAATTCAACATAATCATCATAATAACCCACAAAAACCATTGATAAAGATAACAAGTCATGGAAACCCAAATAAACAGTAATTAATGGAGCTACCGTTAAAACCCGTCAAAACGGTCATAAAGAGACAAAAACATTGGACCCACCTTAACGGAGATAACTTATGATCCGAGAGTCTGTTTTAGATCTGCGACCTGTCAAATAAAAGATCCTGAAACGATCTTCAACCTGAAAGGTGAAAGAGTCTGAATGGACATGCGGATCAGAAGTTACGACCATTTAAAAAAAAGCTGCCGGGGAACAGGTGCTAGAAACGAGGCATTGAAAAACATAACAAACCTGATACCCACTAAAAAGGACATAACATATGATCTAGGAGTGCATGTGGGTGCCACGACCAGTCAAACTGAAGCTCATGGAATAAGCTATGATCTGGAAGGTGGAGGAGGCCGAACTGACACGCGGATCGAAAGTTAGGTCCATTTGAAGACAAGTTCGACGGGACACCGGTGACAGAAATGGGGTTTTGGAGGCCTTCAGAGGTGTTTTTGGGGTTAAAAAACATGATAGAAGCGAGGTTGTGTTGACTTGGTGCGTAGACCTCTTCGCTGGCTTTGATTTGATATGTGGTAGAGCCCAAACGGACACCCGGAGCAAAAGTTATGGCAGTTTGAAGTTGGAGAAATTTTTTCAACTTTCTTATAACTCTAATATCTTCCACACCTTAGATTGTCTCACGGTTTTGATTATATTTTCCTCTATATCTCTTCATGAGCTTCGATTTGACTAGTCGTGGCACTTCAACGGACGCCCGGATCAAAAGTTATGGTCGTTTTAGTGATTTAGGGGTTTCTCGTGTTTTCTTATTTTTTCATTTCATTTCTCGGCGGTTTTACTGAAACCACCGCTATTTCGCGGCGGTTTTAAAAAAAACCACTGCTAATCATCGAATAAAATTAAAAAAGAATAAATAAATAAATAAATAAATAATTTTTTTTTCCATTTAGCGGCGGTTTTAAAAACTGCCGCAAAATGCCTGCCCGAAACGCATTTTGCGGCGGTTTCAAAAACCACCGCGAACAAAACCGCCGCTAAACGGCAGTTTTCTCGTAGTGCTATTTAAATTGATTTTGGACAATTATGTTAAAATGTAATATTTTTATCTAATTATATAATCCATTGACTGGTAAAAGTTCCTGGTGAGTCATAAATGTTGTGTATTTATTCAGTTTCTGTTTAAAATTATATGGAGCATTTATGTGTTGAGTCCATAAGTTTGGGCTTAGGGTGTTTTATATCAGGCCACGTCTCTAGTATATATGACCCATTCCTTTTCATATTTGTAAAAAATGATGTTGATCACCCATTTCTAGATGAGCCTAGAGGGGAATATGGGGTGAGGTTACTCGATATCCATGGTAGTGGTAGCCATAGTGGCAGAAGTGAGGTTGTATAGGATATACACACCACGAGTTCTCCTAGCCCCACAACTTTTGGTGGTGGTTCGTTGAGTGTTTAATGTATCTTGTGTCTTGTAGGATAAATGAGGTCAACCGTTAGTATATATATGATGAAGGGAATTCCCAACGTGCGTAATTCTATTCGTCCTGTCTTGGGTGGAGAATGGATCCATGTTGATTATATATTAGACCTGGGATATACAATGTTATTCATTTCCCCTTAATTTTAAGAGAATAGATTCATATTGAAATTACCATTTTGTTTTCTAATGCTTCCACTAGGACACACATCAGGTGTGGTTTTTTTCCTCTCCTGTAGTGATATATGTCCTTTGATTGGTCTTGGACCGACTATGTGGTTTTTCCACTATTCATATTTCCAAATACAGGTTAACTATACCACCATGGTTGATTATGTCAGCTCTATGATTAGAACATGATCATGAGAAGTTAGATCCTTCTTCCATGGATTTTTCAGTTTAATTCATTACCTACTATAGGTATCCCTCTTAGATTTGAGATATGTTTAAGAATATCAATACTAATTCCATCCTGAAGTGGACACCAGTTTATTACTCTACTTGATGTCATGGAAGGGTAGATACTTGTTGTTGGAGATGATGATGATGTGAGTAATATCTACGAATCTATGGAAATTGGGCGTGTTAGTGATTTGTAAGATTCTTACTCTATTCTAGGTGAGGGAATATCATGAATGAAGAATCTTAGGTGTAGAACCCAAGGAATCCTTTATCTATTACATGGTAACTTGCACTAGAGGAGCAATGAATCCAAGGTTCATTACATTAGGTATATTGTACTTATCTGACATGGGAAATTATGTTTATTATGTTTTATGTAATGAATTTGACACTAATCATGTGCATAAACTTATGATCATCACATAAGTCTTATTGGTCTCATCTCATAGGGAATATCATGATCATAATATGCGGTAGAGATTATGATTCATCTGGGTGGGGTCATATTTTTATGGTCTTTTAGGGAAATGATCACAGGTTTAAGGTCTTGTGGGGAAGTGATCAGAGGTTTAGAGACTTGAGGGAACATAGCTACAAGATTAATTTGTTGTGGGGATATGATTATAAGTTTAAATCCTTTTGGGGATATAGTCACATGTTTAAAATATTGTTGGGATGTTACCCTTATACCCTCATTTTTTACTGGTCCAAATATAGGTAAGAGTTGCATGGTGGTACCAAGGTCTAGTGGGGACCTCATGTTAGTGTGATGAGGGGATGAGTGCATTTTCAGAGGGAGTGGCCACAATTATGGGTTATTTTCTCCTTGGGGGACATATAGAGGCATATAGTGACGTAATGATGTTCGTATTTAACCTTTGGTAGGCATAAAACATACCCTATTAAGAGATAAGGATCAAAACACACATAGTTTGAATGCATAATTTATGGACATGTGACTAGACCGATCTGTGTAGTTTATAATCGGGTGGTAAGGAAACTTGTGTCATGAAAGTAGTGACAAAAAGGTATGGTATGGGGATTAGACCAGGAATATTCTCGTAAGGTGGGGGATTATCTCATGGTTATCACGTGCGGCATCCAATGTTTTCCACATAAGGTGAGGCTACAATTTAACATTATATATTTACGATGTTATCATGTAGTTTAACATTATATGATTAGGATACTGGTAGTGTGTAGTTTAAATTCCAACAGCTTAGACATTATTGGGACTTTTTCATGGGTCAAACCATTCTCTATTAGAGTTGGAATATAGGAGGATAAGAGAATCCCACATTCCCTCATCAATGGGAAAAGAAACCTATTTCCCAAGAGGATACCACTATTAGTGATTCCATTATCACTACATAGGTTCTTTTTGATAGAAATATGGATGAACACTACCCATTTATAGTTTCAATTAGGGGTCCTGAGGTTAGGGTGTAATGATTAGGAGAAAAAAATAATGTTATCCAGATTGTGTTTGGAACAAAGGGTATGAGAAAGGGGTTTGACGATACTGGTTTCATGGACGATTGAGGCATGAGTAAAAATACCTGGGATAGAAATTAGACCCATATAAACACATCATTTAGTTAGCTATGCCTACTAAAAGGAGGTATAAAATGGGGCTCTGTGATATGTGTTTTGTGAAGGATATGGGATTCATGATGGCGATCCTTTCATGAAACATGTAAAACCTTCCTGTGGATGGTTTCTTGGTCTCCATGGGTTATGTTTCATGAACGATGTTGGTGTCATGGAACCCTATGGGGAGCAAGGAGTATGCCTCTAGTGTAGAGTGTGTGATGTTTCATGAAGGTAATTTCAACCATTATATTAAGTTCTAATGTACTCATTGGAGGTCTCTCATGAAATATGGATACCCGTAGGAATCCATTTAACCTTTGGATCATAAAGGATGGAGTTTCTCAAATAAAAATATTTTGATTGATGTCCAAAGCTAACTATGACCTTAAATAAATTATCAAGGTGGGTATTTATTGGTGTTAATAATTTTGAGAGATATTTTTCTTCAAATATTACCATCTTCACATAAAACAGAGTTTCCCAGTTCTTCGACAACTTTCCCGAAACCCTTTCCTTTTGAAAAGATTCATTTTTCTAGAATCCAGTACTTGGGTAGATTTTGAGCCTATCTTGGCATGGATTCACCCCGAATCATCATTGTGCTCCATCAATTTTTAAAGAATATTTTTTGGCATCAAAAGTGACTCACCTCAGATATACCAAGGGTTAATAACCCCAAAATGAGGGATTGGTTATTAAATCAATTGTCACCTAGTGCATGATAAATTTTCCTAACTGCACACCTAGTTTGACACTCTTGGTGGATTTTAATTGAATAATTAAAATACACTTTATAACCCTTAATAGTTGATCAGAATATATGGAATGATATTTACATTCAAGTGATATCCCTATGAAATGATTTTACGCTTCACCACTTCTTGTTATCATTCATTAAATTAGGGTATTTCCCTATGAATTTTGAACATTATATAGTTTCTAAAGTTTATTATTGGAACTTCATCAAGATAACTGAATAAATCCATTGAAAGGGTTTATTTCCAACCTAAGTTATAACAAATTTTCATGTTCTCTTTAAATAGACATATTTATCATGGATTTTACCTTTATTATTTGTGTCCAAGTATCTATATACAAGTTTTATGGTGGAAATATTATCTCTATAGGGAATTATCAATCACTAACTTTTTCTAAAATTAACATCAATTATTCATAAAATTAATTCCAATGAATTTATTTTTTGGATACACTTGTATAATTAGTTTGATTGAATTGTTTTCACCTAGATACACATCCTTATGTTTTTTGGGGAAATTATAGACAATAATATGTACCATTTAATCTATATGGTGTAAGTACCCCATAATTCATTATCATGATTGAATGGTATTTACAGATAAGTATACTTACTCTCATTGAATACTCATTTATTTTCCATGGGTTTATGCTATGATTATTTATGGATTTATGCATGTTTTCCAAATTTGGAACACACGAATTTAGGTATATGGTGGGTGAAGCCAAACAATGCTCCATTATGTTCTGTAAAGAATTAATCTCTAGATATTAAATGCTAGAAATATATTTTTAGAATACCATGGTAATGTTTTATGATAACTTGATGAAAAAACTTGGTAATATTTTTTATGAAACCTTGGTGATGAACCTTTGTGATTTTCTTATGAATGTCACAAGTTTATGTTGTAGCCACATTGTCATATTATGAATCATGAACTTATGATCATGTTATGCCTCATGAACTTGTGATCATATCATAACTTCTGTTCTTATGATCATGTTATGGATCTTATACTCATTTTCATGCCATACTATTATGCCGCATGTTTTACCCATGATGTTTATTTATGCACCATTTTCATTGTTTCTCACTTACTGGCCATTATATCCCACCATATTACTATGTCTCCCCATTTAACCTATAATTAAAATAAAAATGATATATATGGAGAGTTACATGTA
The DNA here is from genome assembly GCA_963277665.1 of Viscum album. Classification (NCBI taxonomy): domain Eukaryota; kingdom Viridiplantae; phylum Streptophyta; class Magnoliopsida; order Santalales; family Viscaceae; genus Viscum; species Viscum album. The sequence goes on from OY728139.1 coordinate 800,250,373, forward strand.
GGGAGAATATTTTTGGAAGAATTTGGGGTTGTACTATGAGTTTATATGGAAATGTACCTACTTCCAAAAGAGACAAAAAATTTTATCTTGAAGGTTTGTATAATTAATATGATGCTTAAAAAGAAATCATGTTTTACAATAGATGTTGAAGTTTAGGTATGTGGAATATATTTTTTCATTGGAGTGTATTTTGATTATTTTTGGTATTTATGATTTAGAATAATTGGGTATACAACCATATATAGAAAATGTTTTTCTCTAGATGGATTTGATAAACTAGTATGACCCCATTGGATTAACATATTCATGGTATTTATAATGTTTCCTTTATATAGAAAACATTTAAGTGAATATTTGGGTTTTTTAAGTTATTTTTCAATGAGTATAACTATAGTGATGCAATTTCATAAAAGGTTTTAGAATGTAAAATCAAATATTTCCAAAAAATGTTTTTTCTTTAAAAAAAATAACTATAAAGGTAAGATTAATTTTTTTAATAAAAGAATGATTTTAAAAAAATATTTATCACCTAAGTTATTTCTTAACATATTTTTAAAATATGATGTTTTTTGAACTGGTTTTTGAAAAATTGTGCACCGTAGACCGAGTGATAGCCCTTTGCATTTGATAAGGCCACAAGGTTGGAAGACAAGTCAAAAGAGAGATTAGGGTGCATCACCTAACACTAGCCAACTCGTTTCTATACTTACATATTCTACCATTTTTATATGTATTCTTAGATATATTTAATTATAAATTTATTATTTTTAAATATATTTTTTTATTTGATAAGTGCACTCTTTTTAATAAAGGTTTTATTTTCAAACCATCTTGGTAATTTAGACATTTTAATTTAATGGTTGACAAAGTATAATGCATTTTTTATTTATCATAAAATTATGACATGAAATAATTGTAGGATATATTGTATGACACTTTATATTTGACCCTTGATAAAATAAATTTTTAAATCTAAATAATAAATTACTTTTCATTTCTGATTTACAATATATTTCATTTAATTTTGAAAGGGTTTTTATCTTATTAGGTTTATATGTTTTATTACATTAATATTTTACTTTTAAAAGGTTATGTAACATAATTCATTATAAAAATTCAATAATTATTTATTTCATTGATTGAGAATAATAAATTTAATGAATGTTAATTTCAAATAAAATACCAATTATTAAAATAGGTAGAAACACAAAATGACTATTTCATTTAATAAGAACCTTACACATTATGTGTTGATATTGATTATTTAAAATAGGAATAGTAAAGGGATATAAAGATATATGAATAATAAATTCAGTAAAGTGAACTATATAGGATTGATTTCCCCCATAAAGATCACTCCTTCCAAAATGGATTTAAAAATAAAGAGAATAATTTGGAAGATGATAGAAATTATCAAAAGATTTATAAGTACTATTTTTAGTGACTAAGTGAATAATTAAGTGAGAATGATGGTGTATTTTTTAGAAAACATGACTATTTAAAATATGACTATCATCTAATATAGTTTATGGGAACTATGACCATTTATCAATAAGATACTTGGTTGTTATTATTTTTGGTTTGGTAGACACAACAAAGTGATTGTTGGAAATTATTTTATGATGCAAGAAATATTTTATTTTTTAAAAAAATAAATAATTTTAAGTTCCAATAAAAATATATTTTATGATAAATTTGGAATTTTTAAAAAATATTTATTTTCAATAATTGTTTCATGAAATACATTGTTTAAATTATAATATAAATTAACATTCTCCTATGAAATTTTATAACAATCGGCAAATTTTCTATGTCATAGAAAAATTATCCCTCAATAAATTAATATATTTATTTAAAATTTAAAATTATATTTTTAGAGAATTATATTTATAAAATAATACCATTATTGGAAACATCACAATGAAATTATATTAGGGTAAATTTATGGTAATTTTCTAAATAATGTTGATTTTAGAGTAAATTGGGCAAATACGAGTTTTTTATAAAATACCTTTAATGATTTGATATAATCATGATATGATCATAAATTAAAATATCTTAATGAATATTATTTATCAATGTATATTTATGGAATAGACATAATAATTACCTTAAATTCTTAATCAATGCTAATACAATATTTATTTAATTAATAGAAAAATAAACTAATCGATTTTAAATGAATTAATATTGATGTATTTGTAATTATTTAATGTTTGTAATTAATTTTTAAGTTATATTATATATATTAGTGATGTTGGAAATCATTATATTCAAATTCACACTTTGTATTTACATATTTGACGTTAAATTAAATGAATAGTACCAAATTTGACAATAAGGATATTTTATTGAATTAATAATTTAGTAAATTAGTTAAAAACCAGAAAAATATTAAACAATAAAAAATATGATAATATATGCATTAAAATTTCTTCCCCTATTCATTTATAGTCCATTTGGAAGTCGTTTTCTCTAGAATAGCCATACAATATTTTAATATTTTTTTTGATTTCCAAAAGTGCCCCTCACCTCAATTACAAAAAGGAACACCTTAACTAAATTGTTGACACCAATTTTAGAAATATAGAATAACCAAAAACTTTACATTTATCCTTAAAAATTCATTCTTTATGTTTTAGAGGTTCTAGTCCTTCCAAAATACCTACACTAGATCACTTAAGAAGAGATTAAAGAAAGTTCGATGATGAAGTGTTAATCGTCAGCATTGACTCTTTGTAGTCTATTTCTTATTCCAAATCCTCTTAATGTGTTTTATCCATGATTAAGTAAGAAATCCAATATCATCTATATACTGATATTTTTTATAGGACAACCATATTCCACCTTTTATCCATCATAAGAAAAACGAAAACATCAGGCATGTGTGCGTACGACTTAATATCACCACACTATGGTGTAATATTATTTTTATAAACACTTTAATTAGATGAGTATATTTACATAGATAATTTATATATATTTTAATTATGAAATTATATCGGTTCTGGAATAATTAATATAGCATCAACTTCTTGACCATGTCATTATTAAGGGAAGGATATCATCGCTCGTGCGTGTGCATGCCTATCATTTCCAAAACGTGATGTGATGTTCACCATAAAATTATGATTATAAAATAGTATATAATGAATACATATGATATATGTGACCTTACTATATTTCTTTATATGAAGGAACTATATCCTATACAAAATAATCAGGACTTACAAAACAAAACATGCATAGGAAAATGAAGTAGTTAACACCCGAAACAGGGGTAATTATGAAATATTAATATAAAACGAGTGAAAAAATAAAATAAGAAGATAATATATGATATAATAAATATTAATAAAGTTCATATATAAGTTAATAACATTTTTAAAACGACTATAAATGAGGGTACATCACGCACAACAAAAAGGAAGTGTAAGGTAAGACGTTTCTTCTTGTCTCACTTTAATTTCTATGGGACATATTCCCAATTCAAAAATTATTCCTTTTGCATGGTGTATGTTCTGACCTTTAATATGTTATTTCATTAGTTTTTTAAATCTCATGACAATGAAATTTTTGTTAAATTTTATTCTTTTATGGGGCATAAGATTTGATTGATTACAAGTGGTAAAGGATTTTTTTACTCAAATTTCTTTCATTAGGTTAAACTTATGATTCACTGATTATGTCATGATAAGGTTATGTGTAAAAGTTATTTTTATTATCTATTATTTATTTTATAATTTTTTGATGTGTATTTTTATATAATATACACAATTTATTCATTTTTCCTAAACCATATATTTCATACAAAGTCTACATTGAAATATATTTGAATTGCTATAGAAATAACATTAAATACATATATTTTACTCACTAAGGATAATTGTTGATAATGATTATTGGATAATGAATTAAATAAAGAAATTCTATATATAATGAATGATTTGGACGTGAAAGAATAGGAGGAGACTGTAAATATAAAACCCCTCGATGCATAAGTAATCTCTTCACACGAACAATGTGGCCAAACTGAATTTGTCCTTACCCATAAAGATTAAACTATATTTTGTAAGGTGTTTATGGTAGTCGGTCATGTTCTAGATATACGATGTGAAATTATTAAGAATATTTTTTCTAATTCATTTATTATTATCCAGCGGATTTTCACTATGCAAAAATCTATTGATTAATTTCATCCTTAGATTATTGATTAAATGGAAAGTGTGTTTAGTTATCTACCTTGCCAAGTTGATTATTATACTTAATTATAGATAACTTCCATTGAATGTAACTCTTACTTTGAATTTTTTATCACTCTTTCATTTTTTATCTTTTACACATGTGATGAAGATGAAATGTTTTATTGAGTTAAAGGATGAAAATTTATTTCCTTTGTTATGTTTTTAGTTAACAATGTAATAGGGGTGCCATGTTTATAATGAGTATTCAAGACTAATAAACTGTTTGTCATTCAATATTGGAATCTTGTATCTAATATAATATAATAAATAAAGGTAGAAGCTCTGGGCTACGGGGATCATGGTTGTTATAGTTGGTATGATAGGAAGTTTAGAAGAAGTCTTGGGAACTAGATATTAAATTAAAAATAACTAATGTGAGAACTATGATAATTACTTATCGTATTTAAAAAAATTTATCATTAAAGGAGTTTTTATTTTGTGGCTCAATAATCATGAAGATTATGGTATAACTCAATGTTTTCATTATTTATTGATGGAACATAATGGAAGGAATGTTGTCAATACCCATAGATAATTTAGGGATTTCCCCACTGAGAAATCCAACACACTTTTTTTGGAGATGAGCAGATCATGGCCCTATTAGGAAAATTTACTTAGGCCATAAGAAATAACCATTATAAACATATGTTGGATCATTTCTTTTGGAATAATTCTCCATATTTAAGTGGGACTACCAACCCAATGGTAGTTGAGCAATGGATCATGTCCCTGTAAAATATATTTCTAGTATTGGGATGCGATTTAAATGAAAAGGTCATACTATTATTATATTGTCTCATAGGTGGCACTAATCAATGGTGGTCATTGATCAAAGAGATTAGGGAGGAAGATGAAATAGAACACATGGAATAAAGGAATTTTAAATAAAAATTCTTCGACAAGTATCTCTCTCATGAAGAATGAATTTAGACAAAAATAAAATTTCTAAAAAGGGGGAAGAAAGTGTTGAAGAATATGAGGACACTTTTACAAGACTATCTAGGTATTCAATAGATTATATAAATGATTCAGATTGTAATATTTATATTTTCTTTTATCGTATTAAGCCAAGTCTTCGAAGGGAATTGTCATCTCAAACATTTTCATCATACAATGAAATAGTGTTCTGTTCCATAAAAATAGAGAAGGAATTTTTTAGATCCTACACATTAAAGGGAAATAAATATTAGAAGAGGTAGTCTATTAACCATGATAAAGGTAAAAAACCAAATAATAATAAAGAGATAAATTAATTTCAATCCTGTGAAAATTTTGGTATGAAATAAATAGGGAAATAAATGGGGAATGATTCAAAAAAATATCCCAAGAATCAAGGGTATCTACCACAAAAGATCCAAAGAAGATATGGCCAAGATTATACAATCACTATAGTTGAGGTAGAAGTTACCAATTATGTGGTGGATGGTATATAAATACTATATTCAAATTTATCCAATTATTTATTTAGATCTAGATATTATCACTCTTTTATATCTACTTAGTTTTATAATAAAATTATATACTTCCCTTTTGATTTAACATGGGAGTTGTAAGTCTAAACTCTTAAAGGAAGTCTCATTACATCAAAGATGTGTTGGGAAGCCCCCATTATGGCAAATATACATGATTTATTTTCTGACCATATCATCATACCTATGGTTTCATTTTCTATAATCCTCAGTATAGTTTAGATTTCAAAATATTATGTATAAATTTATTACAAGAAAAAGGAAATTATGTTTTTTACTGGAGAATTATAATTTCTTATCTTTATAAGAGAAACATCATCATCTGATTTTTATATAGATCCAACACCAATATCTCTAGTAAATATAATTATTAGGGAGGAATAAAAAAAAATCTAGAGATGAAGAAGTTAATATTCAGATATAAAATGTATATATTGTATAAGGATACATTGATTTATTTACTAAGTAATTACTTGCACATACCCTAGAGCATGAATTCAAGTTTTCAATTGATTTGATTATTGATTCAAGACCTATACCAAAGACTCCCAATATAATGGCCACTTTGGAACTAGTGGAGTTGAAGAAACAACAAGACGATATGATTGATAAGAGATTTATTCACCCTAGTGTTTCTCACTAGGGAGACCCAATTCATTTTGTTATATGAAGGATGGATCGATAAGATTGTTCTTCGATTATAGGGAAATAAATTATATTACAATTAAGAATAAATATAATATTACATGTACTGATGATTTATTTGATCAACTTCATAGATCTCAATATTTTTAATGATTGATCTTCTTTTGGGTATCATCAATTATGATTAAATAAAGAATAAATTTAGAATATAGGTTTTCAGAAAAGGTATGTACATTTTGTGTTTAAATTAATTCCCTTTGGGTTAAATAATTAACCCTTGATTTTTATGGATATAATGAATTGAGTATTCATGGAATATCGTTGTAATTTTTTTTGAATTCATTGATGATATCCTGGTGTATTATAAAAGCTACAAGGATAATGAAAATCACTCGTGGATCATTCTTAAGACTCTTATAAGAAAAGTTTTTTATGTTCAATTGAGAAAGTGTTATTTCTAGTTTTAGAAATTTTTTTCTTGACCATATTGTTTCTAAAGATGGAATTTCAGTTGTTCCTATGAAGACTAAGGCTATGAAAGAATGTCCAATAACCAAAAAACATAACATAGGTATGTAGTTTCATTTATTTTGATTGTTACAATCAGTGATTTATTCAGAATGTTACACGATTGGTAAACCCATTAACCAATCTCATACATAAAGGGTTTATGTTCATATTAAAAAAAGAATGAGAATAATTTTTTGAAAATTTGTGAATGCTCCTATTTTGACTCCACCATCATGAAATGATGGGTTTGTGATATATAGTGATGCATTGAAGAAATGACATGGTTGAATCCTTATAAAAATGATAAATTTATTTTATATGAATAAAGTTAGTTGAATACTGATGAACAAGATTATCTAGCTCATGATCTTGAGTTAGCAGCCACAATAATTCTTCTAAATATATGGAGACACTATCTCTATGTTAATAAATGTGAGATATACGTAGATCAAAAAATTGAGAAGTACATCTTCTCATAGAGAGAACTAAAAATTTGGTAAAGACTATGACTTCATTTGCTCAAGGATTCTTATTTCTCAATATGTTAACACCTAGTAAAAGAAAATAATGTAGTAGATTCATTGAGTAGGAAGGATCTTAGAGTTTTAACCCAAATGAGGATTTAGAGAGATTTGATATTCATGGATTTAGAAATTATGAATATGGGAATTAATAAGGGAGGGGAGAAACCCATCATTTTTCAAATGATTAAGAAACCATATTTGTCAGAAAAGATAAAAATATATTAATATGAAGGTGATAATTTTCCTAATCTAATTAAATATGTGAACTATGGAAAAATGGAAGTCTTAGATATTGAAGATAGTGTTACAAATTTAGGAAAGAGGTTATGTGTTCCATAAATACCATTAATAAAAAGGGCACTATTGGATGATGCTCATATCTCAAATTTCATGATACACCATGGTAGTAACAAGTTTCATAGGGATATAATTTTTTTTTGGTGGGATAATAAGAAGTGGGAAATTTATGACTATGTTTCAAGATGTCTAGTTTTTATACAAGTGAAGACCGAGAGACAAAATCCTAAAGGATTTATGAAACATATTTTTATAACTATTTGGAAATGGGATGATATTTGGTTGAACGTTTTCATTAGGATACCAAGTAATCCAAGAAGGAATGATGTGAGATGAATTATTTCTGATCACCTTACCAAATAAGAAACTTTTCTTGCTATAAGATAAGTTTTACTTCTTAAATGCCTAGAAAGTCTCTATTTTAATTATGTTATAAGACTTCATGGTGCACCATATCGATAACATCTGATCAGGATCCCCATTTTGTTTAAAACATTATGAAAGAGTCTTTAGAAGGATCTGTTGATTGAGATTCATTTGAGCACTGTATACCATCCTCAAACTAACGGTAAATTTAAATGTACTTCTCAGACATTTTAAGACATGTTGTGATAATTTTCACTTGACTTTTATTGTATGTGTGATCAGTATTTACCTTTGGAAAAGTTTTCCTACAATAATAGTTTCAATTCAAGTATTTAAATGGACCTGTATGAAGAATTATATAAAAAGAGATGTCATATTATAACTTGTTGGGATGAATTTGGTTAATTAAAACTTATACAACCCTAAATTATTTATTTGAAAATAATAAAGGTAATGAAAAATCAGGCTCATATTAAAGTAGCTCAATTTATAAAAACGAGTTATGTAGAAAACTGAAGAAAGGATTTGGTAGTTCAAGTGGAAGATCATGTATTTCTCAAAGTATCTCCATTGAAGTGTTTGATAAGGTTTTTAAAAAAATATAAACTAAGACCTAGGCATATCAAACCATTTGAAATTATGGAATGAATTGGAGCTGTATCTTACCAATTAGCAATTCCAAAAAGTCTCTCCAAAGTTCATGATGTGTTCCACATATCATTGTTAAGGAAGTACAAGTCAAACCAAAAACATGTACTTAACTTTGAAGAAATAAAATTAAGACTTTATTTGAATTATTTTGAAGAGAATATCAAGATTCTTTACCCTAGAGGGAAAGCGTTGAGGAAGCAGATGACTCGAATGGTAAATGTTCTTTGGAGAAACTATAAAATAGAAGAAGCAACATGAAAACTTGAGGATGTTAAGAAGAAGAACCGACCTCATCTACTTAAAGGTTAATAATAATGAAAATTTGAAGGTTGAAATTTTTTGAAGGACGTATTAATATAACACCCCATGCTTTTACAGTACATCTCTTCTTAAATAAATTCAATTTCTTCGATAGATTATGTTGCAGAAAACACCCAGCTTAACCTCACAATAAAATAATATTATAACCAAGTTGTTAAATTAGAGGTAATGAGTAGAATTAACAACACTATAGAATTTATATATATTAAAATATTTTCACATTCAACCAATATATTTTATGGTATTAAGATAAGAAAAAAAATCCAATTTTAATCATTAAAGCTATGCTTTTTTGAAGGAATTTTCCCCCTTTTGATAGCGCACTTGTTTAAAATCTAGTTTTTGAAATTTTTATAAATTATATTTTTAAAAATAAAATTTTTCTTTTAAATAAAAATATAAAAATTTACTGTGGTTTAATTTTTGTAATTTATCTCATAAGTTTCATGTTTTTATGAATAGTGAAAAATTGCATTTTAATTAAAAATAGTTTTTTCATCAAATTTACTTATAATATAAAAGTATATGTTTGAATGGTTTTAAATTATAATTAGATCCATTTTTTATAATTTAAACAAAATAATATTATTGTAATCAATTTTACATTGAAATTGGATATAAAATCTTTTTGAACTCAAAGTTTTTACATTAAAAACCTATTTCGTCCTTCTGTCTACGAGATTAATTTTTAATTAATTTTGAAATTTATCTATTTTTAATTTTGAAAAATGGTTACAATATTTTAAATCATAACGTCCTAATTTAGTAAATGGTTCCCTTTTTTTTTGGAAAATTTGAATATTTAATTTCGTAATATTTTTTATTACCACTATTAAGGGTAAGTCAGTTAATTGAAGGTAACAATTTTATTTTAAATATAATAAAATTTCCAAAAAACTTGTCCTAATTTAATTTTATGATTGTTTTAGACCATAACCATCCTTTTTCTAAAATTATAACCATTGTATTCCACTTTGACGAGAGTATATCATTTATATTGAAAGAAGAGTCAATTTTGACACACTTTTGTTTCTAACAAGGGAAGTATTTTTAATATTGGGTTATATAAGGGATATTTTGGAATAAAAATAGTATTTAGAAAGATAAATTTTTTAATACATCATGGTAATTTATTTATAATTTTTAGTGACAAAATAGTTACTTTAAATGGCGACACAATGATGATGTAGTAATTGCTTAATTAATGTAAGAATCAAATAAATGATTTTAAAAATATTAAAATAATACTAATTTTATATAATTAATTTCATATATGATTTATATGGATGAATTTTACATGTTAGTGACGAATTATAAGTATTTTTTTGAATTTATCTTGCTTTTATGGTATTTATAATAGTCAAGTAATGCATAGTGCCAAAATTAACACTTTTTTTATTTTAAAATCAATAATATTTTATTAAATGATATGAAATTCATAAAAGTATAAATTTCACCCAAATAATTGGTATATATATTAAAATTTCATAATTGACTCATTTATTTCCAATTTATAATTTTATTGTACACATGTTGTCACAGAAAGAGTTAAAGTGTTTAAAAAGGTCTTACAACCAAAATATAAGGGTATAAACATTACCTAAACTTGTTATTTTTTTATAAAGTTAATTTTAACCTTATCTTCTTAATATTGAATTATAGTTTTTTAATAGACACTTTTCTATGAATATAACTTATATAATCTTTAAATCAAATATAGTCACAATATGTCACTCTCTTTAAACTTAATATCTTTTATGTGTCCACATAGTGAAAAAATGAAGATATGAAGGAAATTAAATGCCTATTTTGATACTAATGAAATTAAATTAATTAAATTAATTTATTTTAAATTTTAATAAATTACATAATTATCTTAAATGCTTCATTAGAAACAAATACAATATTTATTTAATTAATAGAGAAATAAAATAATTGATTTTAAAAGTATTACTTTTGACATATTTTTTATGTGTTAATGTATATAATTAATTTTATAGATATATAATATATATTTGAGTTTTTTTAAAGAATTAGATAAAAATAACTGAGTTTTATTGATATATATTACTTTAAATTAAATAAACAGTATCAAATTTGATAATAGAGTTATTATATTGAATTAAAATTTAATCGAATAGTTTAAAATCACAAAATCGTTACATAATCACAAAGATGATTTTATAATGTCTAAAATTGATTCTAATATTCATTTACATTCAATTTTTATGTATTTATCTCAAGAATATACTTATTATTTTTTAATATTCTATGGTTTTCCAAAAGTTACCCTCACCTCAATTATAAAAGGGCACCTCATCCCTCACTTCCACACACAACTTTGAGTCATATAGGTAGAAATAAACTTCCAATTTCTCCTAAAAAATTCTTAGTGAAGATCTTGAGGTTATGGAACTTCTAAAACACCTACCCTATATCACTTAAGAAGTGATTAATGGAAGTCTGACAAAGAAGAGGTAATAATCTTTATCGACTCTTTCATGTCTGTTTCTTATTCCCCTTCCTATTCATGTGTTATTTTGATGTTAAATTAATAAATAAAGTATCATCTATATTATTAGATGTTATTATGATTATGGGATAACCATAATATAGCTTTTATCCATTCTAAGAAAAATGAAAACACCACATGTTCGTACGTATGAATTACCATCTCCACATTGTGGTGTAATCTGTTTTTCAACACCACTTTATATAAAAGGGTATAATGATGGAAATAATGGATATATATAGTAATTATGATATTATATTGATTCTTTAATTGTTAATATACCATCATATTTCTTATCCTTTCACTATTAAGGGAATGATATCGTCGCTCATGCATACATATGACCTGCCGTCTCAATGATACATGCAACATTCCTCATTCAATTATGATTATAAACATTATATAGTGAAAAAATATGATATTTGGGACCTTAATAGATTTATGTATATGATGTAACTATATCCTATGCTTATGTATCGACACATTCAAAACATAACATGCATAATAAAATGAAGCTTTTAACACTCAAAACACAGGCAATAATGAAATATTAATCAATAAAGGAGTGATAAAATATTATAATAAGATCATATATGATGCCTTAAATGTGAATAAGATCCTTATATAAGTTAATAACATGATTAAAACCATTATATAGGAGATTAAAGCATGCACAACCAAAATAAAGTTTAAGGTAAGGGTTTTCTTCTCATCTCACATTTATTTCAGTGGGACATATGCTTAATTCATCACTTATTCATTTTGTGTGGTGTATATGCTAAAATTTGACATTTTAAATCATGATTTTATTATTCTCATGCTATTGAATATTATATTTAATTTTATAACTTTATAGGGCATACAATTTGACAGGATACAAGTGGTTAGATATTTCTTAATCCATATATTACATACAGTGTCTACATTTAAAGATATTTCAACTGCTAGGGAACTAATGAAAAATATTTATCTTTTAATAAATACAAAAACTTATTGATAATGATTCTTATTTAAGGAATTAAATCTATCATTTTGATATATAATTAATTCTTTGGACATTATTGAATGGGTGTAGACCATATATAGAAATCCCTTCACGGACTAGTAGTCTCATGAGGCACATAATGTGGAAAAAATAAATGGTTTTTACCCATAAATAATACAATTTCTAATGTAAGGACTTGTAAGTAATGGGTCATGTTATATATACATGACATATAATGTTAATTAATTTCTATAAGAATTCATTTTTTTATTATCCATAGGATTTTTAATATGATAAAATATGCAGATTTATTTCACACTTAATTTATTGATTAAATGAAATATGTGTTAAATTATTTACCTTGACATATTTATTATTATATTTAATTCAAAATAGATTCCACTTTAAGTAACTCTTATTTGGAATCTGAGGTCCATGTTTTATATTTTATCTTTTCCCTAGTTTATGAAGATGAAATGTTTGAATGATTTTAAGAAGAAAAATTACATTCTTTTGTTATATTTTTAACTACCAATGTTATAAGGGTACCATTTGTGTATCTAGTTATTCAAGACTACTAAAATATTTTGTCCTATGATATTTGAATCTTGAATCTATTACAATGTAACTAATAATGGAACCAACTCTAGTCTGCTGGGGTCTACGTCGTTAGATCAAAAAATTATAGACTCAAATTTTTTTTAGTCCACCATTTCAGGCTTTCCAACATAGAATTTTTTATGTGTAATTCATTGAGAATTCTATAGTCATGAATTTTAGACCAAGGATGTTGATTATTTAGGTCAAAATACATCAACCAAAAGGTTTCTCATTTTTAAGATCACATAAAATTGTCCCAAATGATGTGGTTTATATAGAGAAATTGGTGATATAAAACCAAATATGAAGAAAGACCCCATCAATCCATATGAAGATAACCTCAAGGGATGATGATCTTAGGGAAATGGGAGTTGATGTTTTATGCCACACAACAACAAAATACAGACTTAAAAAGTTTAATTTTAATAAAATTTTCTAAAAAAATGAATGAGGATGTCCAAATAGAAAGTGGTGGTAATCCTCAATGTGAACGAAGTGTCTTTAGGTGACATAGACTATACTAGAATGGGGGAATTCAGTTCATGGTCATACATCTTGTACCATTTGGTCATACAGTTTAGGGTCACATGACAAAGACTATGGAAGATAATTTTTATGCTTAGGAATCTCAGAAGAAAACCATATTAAATATTAAAGTCACATAGTATTCGAAAAATATGGGGTGTAGTCAATATAATATGGGAAAATCAAATCCTAACATTAGTGGAGAGTCCATTATTGGTAACATAGATAATCCCATAGATGTGTGGATAGAATTTAGGGTCATATGATGAGGACCATTCAATTGTTCAAGGATGAGATGTTGTATCCATTATTTAATGGTGCTGATGATGCATGCATATTTAACATCAAGGGTATCAAATCAACTTGAATAGTTGGTTGGTTAGTTTTGAAAACCATAACTTAAGGAGATCTAATTGGGGATGATGAGATGAAACATGTATATTGGGGAATACTTCTCACCATATTTGAATGAAATGTTCTAATATAATTAAGTTAAGGAAAATGGATATTAGAAGACATTTTCCTCAGGATTAATATACCTATTCCTTAGAGGGTCAAAAATAGAATTGATGATGATCACTTCAAAATAGAGATGTCCATCGGTGTAAGATGCACATGTTACCAACATAATTGGAAGATTTGTGAGTATTCAATTAGTTTTGAGGTAGAGTTGGTTTGTGATGAAAATTAATATTCTTGGAAGGTTCATGTACTCTAGGGGTCCTCCCATTGTGTATATAACAAACATTTAGGGTGAAATGATATTTCCTGGAATTTAATTAACGTTTTCCTCAACCAGTGATCTCAATGATCATATATCAAATTTTTAAAGGTCTATATGGTGGGGCCCATGAGATTTCTTACATTTCCATTTTCACTCCTGTTTTTCCCTAATTCATGAAAGTTGGAGGATTTGTGATTTAGAAGTTTGATTTTTTCTAATCTACCTTTAATTTTTTTCCAACATGACATGTTTTATGACTTTTTCATCCATAGTTTAATGTATTATAGTATAGACCTATTGAGAGAAAATGTATAAGGTTGTATTGTTTTGCAAAAGGTTCACACATTTTACAATCTGGATGTATGGACTAAAATAGTGAGACAAGCTATGTGGTAAAGGAAATGAAAATACAAATGAAAATAGAGGATCCCCACACTAATATAGATTTTGTAATGGGTGAGTTAGTATAGTTTAAGGTCTTAATTTTTAGACCATTAGGTGTTGAAACATGAAATCCCGAATAGGCCCAAATCCAAGGTATACTAAAAATCATTTGAATAGGGAATGATGATAATGAAAATTGAAAATTGAGGTTTTTATATCCAGGATATTGATATGGGATAATTATTAAAGGGATGAATCAAATTTTTGGTTCCAATATAATGTTGTGGGGCCATATGAATATTATAGGGCCTTATTGTTAGGATTTAAAAATGACTTTGGTTTGTAGGAAAAATTGTGGATTCATACACAGGGCCATTTTGGGGGTGTATAAGAATAATCTGACTAAAGTTTCCCTTGGATGTCTATGTAATCATTATAGATATTTTCTCATGATTTATTACAATATAATGCAATCGAGTCACAATGTATTATTTGTGAAATATTTTATTTTTTAGTAAAGGTGTTAAATATATTTTGAACCTGGGTTTTCCTTATCTTGGTTTTTGTGGTTTTATGAATGAAAACTGATGGATGAGTCTAGAATATATTGTTAAAACATTACTATGTATACCAATATAATGATACATTAGACACACATAGTTGTTATATAAATTTATCCCTTTTACTGAACTTGATCAAATACTAAGAAGTGGAATACAATATTTTTATATGGTATTAGACACAGACGGATCCCAATAATTACATATATGTAAATGCACTTATATATGAAAAAATAAGAGCATTGTGGACCCAAGCACTAGGAATTTTAGGGTCAAACATGAATTTTACACTCATTTGGGGTCTTCATAACTGAAAATTAACAATTTTATTGATTTTTGAAAATATCACCATAAAGAAAACCCCATAATACAAAACCTCACGGTGTTGTAAAGTAATGTAGACCCAAAGCATCATTGAAAACAAATTTCATCCCCTCTTTAGGAAAATAACCCAAGGAAAAGAAAGAAAGCATAATTTGATTTGATGGCGCCATAGATGCCAAAACTTTTGCAACCATGTTCCCATCCTTCCATGTATGAGAGACCTCCATGTGGTTACGCATGAGAAAATTTCACTTTCTGATAGTATATGAGATGTTCCAAGGGATACTGCCCTTACCTAACAGATCTTTATAGAGAACCATGGAATCTAAGTTTTCCATCTTAAGACTGATCTACCTTCACTTCCATACCTCCAGCCCGGTCACCATGGCTATTGCCTTAAACTGAAATACATATCCTCTTCCATAAGAAGTAGCGAACGTTGCAATTCAGATCCCATATGGTCTCTCAAGAATCTACACCCTCGAATCTCCCCCATGAAAATTGATCCATCCATGTTAATCTTGAAACCCTGAGCTAGAGGATGCCATCGAACCCACCTTCCTTTCCCTGGAAGGTCCGCCAGGTTGTCATTTGAGAGATTCGGAAAGGTGTATTTCACCAAGGTAGTTGATTGAAAATTTGGACATAGTCAAAATAAATCTAGGAGGATGTTTTTCATTCGAAAAAATACACTGATGTGAGAACTCAAGCCATGGTTATGGAGTACTAAATTTCATACCTTCCAGATAATCCAACGACCAACAATAAGGAAGATGGTCTTGGCTTACATCTCAGCCCCTTCGGTATCCCTAACCCTAAACCATGAGCCTAAAAAATATTCCTACAACCCTCCAGATGCCTCCCAGACAAAAAACCTCGCAAAGGTCTTCCAAATCCCCCTATACCACTCACTTCCATAGAAGAGATGTCCCACTGTTTTGTGATTTGAAGACATGAAACACCAACACCAATAGGCCATATTCACACCCATACGTTTCAGATTTTCATCAGTAGGAAATTATTTGTTCCTCACATGCCACACCTTAAAAATAAATTTGGATAGAATCTCCTTGCACCACAGAGTCACTCCCCATGGGTCTGATTTGACATGTCTCTTGTCACATGAATGTAATCTTTAATTGAAAAAATACCTGATGTCAAACTTATGAATATAAGGTCATGGTGTTTTGGAAAGAAAAACTCAAGTTAATGATTATAGATCTTGGAACAAATAATGGGAATCTTGGTGAGGTTATTGAGGCATATGAGGGATTACTAACTTGATGTTAAAGGAGGTCCAAGGAGGAATTATTCCTTATATCAAAATACAAAAAAATATATAGTTTTTGGTCCTGATGCTTAGACTAAGGGAATGATGAGATGATTTTTCGTTTCATTTCTAATAAACTTATCATGAACAGATGTCTATGGGTTAAAATGAAGGAAAAGTTAGTCTCACATGAAGAAATAATTTATGGATAGGCATGGGACAAGGGGTATAAGAATCACTATGAATCCCTTGGAATTGGAAATCATTAAATACATAGTTCTAGAATGCATTGCGATAGAAGATCAACACTGAATGTGGGGAGTTATCTTCTCAAGTGAGGGTGATGTGCCACGATTTCTTATAGAGAGATTCAAAATATGTAGGTTAAGGTTAGGAAACTAATAATATAGGGCCGCCACATGTTTTGGGTTATTGATCATATACCCATGGTTTCATACAATTTTAAATCATGTGAACATAAAATTTTACCATAGTTTAACATCTTGCAATAGAGATTTGCAGTTTTTTAAGTTTAATATCCTGAATCTTTGACCAAAGGTTTTCATACAGTTTAATATCACAAAACTCAAACCAGGGGTGATTTCACTTTAAAATGTTTTTTTTACTCAACCACGATGGGGAAGTCCCTACGATAACTCATAAGAATACGTGATCCATACTCAATGTGAGAAACAAAGAGTGTTGGTGATCTCCCAATTTAATATTGGAATTCATAATGATGGTAAAAGAAGATGGAATAGGAATGTTTTAATGAATATTACTTTTTTGATCAATTTTCATGAATGACAAGGGGATAACACTGAGGGGTTAAGACTCTACCAGAACAAGGGGAGGAGGAATAAAGTAGTTTACAACTTCTGAGATCTAGACTACTAAAGGTGGGAGAATGATGGGTGATAAATAATAGTTGACCATGTTTTAAACAGATGTTTCACAACCTCATCAGTAAAAGATAGTGTAAGATAATCTCATATATACCATTTTCTAGGTATGAAATATGGGGGACATCACTTATCAAAAAAATTCCACCAAGAAATATTCCCAAGACGGAATGTGAGATAGTTTGGTCAAGGACCATCTCTATTAGGGGACAAGTTCAGACTGGGAGGTCAATTAAGATTCAAGATGAGGAAGGCATTAAGTGTGGAAATGAACATACTTTGATTTTTAGGGGATAGTTAGAAACTATAGGATCACTTTCACTCTATGTTAAAATGTGCTGAATAATCATATCAGCAAGAAAAAATTTAACATGTTCCCAAGGAGAATATCCCTAAAATTGGATAGTGGTTGAGCTAGGAATTGGATATGATCTCTAGGAATCTCTATATATACTATGAAATAATTAATCAATCCATATTTATTTCATGGATTTGGTGTGATAGGAGATCAACCTCAGGAAGGGAGAAACCTCTAGAGTGAGGATTAATGTTATCATGAAGTTTTACATCATGCGATGGATATGTAGACTGTGTAGTTTGACATTATATAGAAAGGACATTAGAAAGATTATTGATATTCAACTGTTGGTGATGCGGAATTAATATTTTAACATCTTGAGACAAGTATTGTTTCCTATAGTTTAACACTGTGTGACAAGGATTAGGTTTCATATAGTTTAATGTAATGGGGAAATGATGATGTCCTATTGTTTAATGTTTTGTGACTAAGAAGAGGTGTTATACAATTTAGAAACATGGGAAAATGATGCTGTGTGATAGTGTATCATAATGTGACTATGATGAGGCATTATAATATTAATCATATTGGAGAAAGTATATTGTCCCATAGTATATCATCATGCGACTAGAAAGAGGCACCATGCAGTTTGACATTATTGGATAAGGATATTTCCCTATAGTTTAACATACAAGATTAAGATGAGGTTTCATATAGTGTAGTATCTTTGGAAAAGGAAATTTTCTTGTAGTTTAATTTCATATGAATAGTATGTGTGGTGATGATTCACATAATGTACCACTTGATGAACCTTCCAATAGTGGGAGGTGTGATGTGCTTCCCATACATGGTGAGGAATGATTACAAACAATTAGATTAGACGTTATGAATTAATCAAGGTCCTTAAAATTTGGGTTTTAGATTCAATGTATTCTTATGAGGTATCATCTATGTCCTTATATCTAGTACCATATTTCCATGAAGGAAGTTGTTGAGGTGACCATTTTTTTTGAATGATCGTGCCACCCGATTCTAGTCCCATTGTTATGTAGTTATTAGAACCAGTTTTATTTGAGGGATTTAACTCATAATGATAGACTTGATATATCATTTTATGAGTTTGGTGATCATAAATGGTCATCCATAGTGATGTAAGATGAACCCTATAAGTTAAACCCCATATGTCACCAACACTAGGTAGTATGGGGTTACATGGTTAGAATCTTAGGTCATCATATGATAGTTCTATAGAAAATTTGAGAGATTTAGGAGATAATATTTTTGTTTTGACCCACCATATTCTTCTACATGATGTTAGAGATGATTTTTTTGAACAACTAGATCTATCTATTCTCTTAATAATGATAGTGGCAGGTATACTTGAATCGAATGTATTACATTGTGTACAACTTCTTTAGTTCAACAATTGAATTTTTTGTTGTTGTTGTCTATGATAATAGTGTGAGGAATCCTAAATTAATGGATGATGTGGGAACTGAAAAATTATATCATAGATTTGGTGTTGAATTCCTTCTGGATGTTGAATTCCACCCACTCTGAAAAGAAGTAAGTTGATGTCATAATTAACATACATTGCAAAGATATTTCTAAAGGGTAGAGGACAACTATATCAAGTCCCCCTAGAGGAAAGGGAAAAGAGTACTTAGTTTATTAGATATGTTACGAGATCTTATTCATGAGGTTATCATGGATCTATAATTTATTACACCACTTGGTGATCTATTTTTAGTCCTAAACTATGGTAGGGAAAAATTTCCCCAATCTTTGGATCTAGTGAGAAAGGTCTAATCACAATTTTTGGGCCTAACATGACCGAACATTGACTTCTTGTACGACCTAACGAACCTCAATACCTTGGATTTAAAAGAGGATTCTTCCATAAAAACCATTCTTATAGAGGGTTTACTATAGGTCACAAATATTTTAGAGGTTAAACAACACTACATGCTAGAGTATTCCCTCATGCTCGACTTAGTTTAGTTTTAGACTACCATGTTAGAGATACATTATAAAGTGAGTCATCTCATTCAGTGCTGATTTGAATACTGGGGTGTTTGATAGCCCCATTATAGTAGTTTTACTGTCCTTATAGTGCACCTATGATTCCACTTTTATAGAAGTGAGAGGGGAAATGAATCTCTAATGTGACATATGAATAACCAAGTCTTCTTAGTTTGGATTTATAAGGTATATGACCAATATTACCAAGGAATCAAGTAAATTATTTAATGACCAGGTAACATGAGTGACTATCGTTCAGTAAGGAAACTAGGCCATCAACTATTGAGTATTTTCTATTAAGGGGAAATGTTCATACTTTCCAATAAAATATTTCTATTAATCTTCTTGATGAACATCTCAGAGTCTCCCTTTTAATGTAATTATATAACTTTAATCTAGAGAGATAAATAAAAATAAGTGATTATATACTGACAGTAAGCCTCATTGTTGGTGAAACCTTCCAAAAAAAGGAATGACTGTGGAAATAAGTCTATTACAGGAGTGATAAAGAAAATCATGAGGCTCAAACTTTTTAGTTTGGGTTTTTTGAGCCTTCTCAAAGTCAAGATCCTAGAGACGCCATCAAAGTGAATCTACCCTCACAGTGAAGCCTGGTCAATTGAAAGGATGGACAAATTTGGGAATTCAACATCTAGTGGCAGTTCTTCCAGGGTCGGATGCTTGATGAGGAAATTTGGAAGTGCATGGACCTTGGTAACTTTCTTGGGGAAAACTAGATGTTGAAATAATACATAATTACTACTCAATATGAAAAGTTCCCAATCAATATTAGGTGGTTGAGGATATAATTTTTTAGATCAACATGGGATACCAAATATATCTAATGGTGTTGAAAGTAGTGGAGAAATTTTGGAAACCCAAATACCAAGGCTAAGTAGCTCTTCTTGAAGAAAGAATACATAGTATAAATGTCGAGTAACATGTGACTGAGGTAGTATACTATAATCTATATGACCTCATTGTCCTTTTTGGTCTAGGTGGGACATAAAAGACCATTACATGGTAGTCACATAATGAAAAAAGGGATTTATTAGGATGAGTGGTATCTGGACGGGTGGATATGGAAGATAATGTATGATATCCTTGAATGTGTTATGGTATTATTCAACCAATTTATAATCAGTGGATTTATTTATAAACCTTGATAAGGGATTAAAATTACTAGTGATATTCATTATAAATACTCAAATATAGGCCAGGTGGCCCTGTAAATCCTAATGGTTTCATTGAGGAGGCATTTGTTTAAGAGACTTGATCTTATCTAGATAGATCTATATGCATCTATACCTAAAAATGAATCTAAGTAAATTTTCATAGGTTACCTCTAACACACACTTTAGGGGATTCATCTTCTTATGATGGGAGTGAATGAAGTCAAAAAATTTCTCAACATCCTTTGAGATAGTCTTGATGTTTGAAGGTTTTGACCACCAAATAATACACATATCACTCCAACAATGTACTATGGAATTCCTGGAAGATATGGTTTATGGAATTATTCTAGGCATCCCGAGTATTAATAAAATATAATGAATTCATTAGTAACATAAAGTTCATTAAGGTACCCTACAAGTGGTGGATTCTTTTTCCTCAGGGGCCATTTGGATTTGATTATACCTGCAATACCCATGTATAAATGAATTGGCCTAGAAACCATTAATTGAATCAATTATAAGCTCTATCACTCGAAGGGAAAATCATCATTTAAGAAATAGTGTTTGAGGTCATATAAGTCGAGGAATACTCTGATATATCTGTTCTTCTTTCTGACTATAATGATGTAGTATAAAACTTGAGGTAGTATATTTTATGCAGTTAGCCTTGATGATATTATTAGTGTTAAACTCAACCATGGAACTATGGGAAGGGTAAATCATTTTTAGATATTGTTTGAATATATAGTTTCATATTAGGAGGGATAAGCTGGGAACAATATCCTTGGGGTTGATCCCTAGTATTTCTTTATATGTCCTGAAAAGCATGTCATTATACTACATTTGGAAAGCCACATATCACTAAATCTACTTTAGTGACATGACCAAAATAATTATTGTTAGACACATACATTCATTAGGGGAAATATTCACCTAATTAAACCCATCAATGATGGTGAAAACATTCTCTTCAAAGAAAGGATGGGCGTCATCCAAATCTTATTTATCATCTCCATTATGAGGAATGGTGGAAATAGGCAATTCCCCTAGAGTTAGAGACCACAAAGTTGTAATACCAACTTCTTCAGAATGGTTGGGATCCTTAATGATGGATTCCTACTCCATGGAGACCATACATAAACAAGTTAATGAGCCAATAAAATATGGTTTCTAATGGATAGATTCACCTTTGATGTCAAAATAATGATGAGAGATTAACCTCCATTGAGTCATCCCTGCCCTCTAGGGAGTGAAATGATATCATGAGTCGGCATACAAGGTATGGACCTCTCAATTATCAACAGGAGAAGAAATTTATAGCTTCACTTTCACCTACCATGTTGATGAACATAATTTCATATATGAGAATTCCTTCTTCTTTGGGACTCTAAAATATCTCCCATGATCCCGGGTTATTGGTTCCAACATGTGGATTTGTAGAATGAATTTGCCTTCCTAATATTCCAAAATACTTGATGTGGTTTATAAAAAATCATTGGGGAAATTTATTCACAAAACATCATTATAATGGAGCTTCTTACCCTCCCTTTAGTAGTACCCAACATCCTAGTAGCGAGAAAGTGAAGAGTTGTAGGGGAAATTATCACCATGAATCACCCTACACGATCATTGAGAGGGTATTTGAGGAACTATTGATATGAATGAGATAGAAATGTTTTAGATGGATCTAGGAACCTCCCAATTGAGAATTGTAGGCAGTTTCTTGTGAGATAACCATGAACTGACTATTTGTCACCATGTCACAAAATTGGGCATGCTACCATATCCTTCAAAGTAGTTTCTACTCACTTGTTTTATGGCCCTAAATTTTCAGGTTAGAGGGAGTAATATCCTCTTCTATGATCCCCTATTCATGAAACATTTGGGTTGTGATTATATTTATCATAGAGCCAATATGCACTAGGTAATAGTAGATTTCAACACCATCGAACTGGTCTATAACATATAGAGTGGTTGTGTTCTCTTTATCATTATCACCCTTATCTTCTTTAGGGAATGATATGTTTGAATGAAATGCTTTATATTTAGTTTCTTTGCCATGATAGGACTCATCAGAAGCTACATCCATTTTGAACTATAGAGAGATATTCAGTGCCTCAATAAGATCCTTCCACAAATCCTTTTATCGAAAGAGTTTGTTAAGGATTGATAGTCCGAATAGTATGCTAAAGAGGTTCTTGAACACAAAATACACCATGGTAAGGGGTATGTTTTTTGATGATATATGTACCTATTTAATAAGGATCCTAGAGGGTGTAGTTGGTTGAGGCATTAAGACTTGGCTAGTGCTTTCCATGTTCTGGTGTTGATTGAATGTCTTAGGCTGATCATTGGACAACTAAGATCAAGACTTGGATATATTTATTTTCATGCTAGGATACTATATCTGGGTCACATGATAAACCAATATGGTTTTTTATAGGTGCACCTTATGGAGTGAACCGAGTGGACTATGCCTTCTAATCCATAAGAAAGGATTTCCCTCCAGTTTTAGTAGCATGAATAATCCATTTTTAAATACTTTATTTGGAATATTTCCAACTATTGTTGTGAATTCCATTCATTTGATGGCATGCGATATAGTTTCTTGAGGGGGACACAAATAATTTTTCATCATTCGGTACTCCACAAAAATCCCCCAGTTTGGCAGTGTTAATAGATGAATGCTTATTTTTTTTCATTGATGGAAAAATACAGGATGGGACAGACTATGGGGGCTTGTCCAAATTTAGGAAAAATTAATTCGATTAAATTTCAATATGGTTTTGTAAATTTTATTGGACTCCTATTACCTTGGGGTTTTCTATGACTATTGAACTAATATTTGAGAATATGTGATGGAAATGGTGTGGATAATTAGGAAGTTTAATCAATGGGAGGATCCAATTTTCTCAAATGGGAACAAATATTGTCACAAGCCTAAGAAATAAACTTATGATCTAGATATTCATTATACTTCTTCATACCTTGATTAGTTACTTTTTTTCATTCAAAAGAGTCCTTTTCATTAATATTGGTCTAGGAAAAGAAATATTCCACATATGATGGGAAATCATCAATTAAATTTTCCACAATATACCTAGTCTAAGAGAAAATCATTGAAGATGAAGCACTATTTGATGATGTGTCAATGAAATTTATTTATGGTTAGTTGTTGGACCAATTTTTTAATCTATCCAATTATGACCTCCTCAATTATAAATACATTTTAATGTTATTTTACATGAAACAAATTAAGTGCCCTGGTACCTACCCATCCTTGGAAGGGTATATCTTATTATTATATTCCATGAAGGTAACTATGGGTTTACCGAACCGATGGAGGGATTAGGTAGTGTTTTGATAATGAGGTTGCACTTGTTGACGCAAGTCCAGTGAAGGTTCTTGATGAAAACCAGTTTTAAGTTCTCATTTTTAATAGGAGTGGCTATTTCTACTTTCATAGGATTTCGTATAGGATATGGAAGAGGCAATGGGAATGATTGATACTTGATCCACCATAAGGATTCTTCCAAATACTGAGATATCTTAGTGAATTCCCAAAATACTTGTTGATATCTTAAGGAAATTAGGGGAATGAATAGCTTATATTCATAATTCCATAAGAAAATATACAATAGATATTCCTGGGAAAGGTTCACATTAATGGAGTAAAAGATCCCTCTCCATCGGGTAATGAAGTCATAATCTCATACACTAAACCTCTGGTTAAATTTGAAGAGTTCAGTAATGATAGTATTGTGCAAGGTGGATCTAAACAGGTAGAGAAAATTTCTATGTAGATCTTCCCTTCTAGAAATAGATCACTTGGACAGTTTACTATAACTAATGAAAGTGGTTCCTCCAAAGGTCTAAAAGAAATATAGAATATTGGCAGATCCCTACTAAACTATAGTTCTTAGAATCGGGATTTACATTGAGGTAAGGTAGGATAGATGTCATAGATGATCTAATACCCCATTGAATGCTCATATTACTATGTTATGGGGGTGGAAAGATGTGGTCCGTCTATACGAGATATTACTTCCCTTCATGTGGTATTGAGACCTGTTTTGTCTTTAGTGACTCACGATTAGTGGTGATAGTGGATGTCATGTCTTCTTGTTGAGGGTTGGTAGGCACCAATTATTTGACCAAAGAACTAGACTGGGAGAAAAGGAGATAATAATTCCAATATGCAAAGTCCCTCTACCCAATTGTGGTAGGTGGGTTATATATTGGTCATTTACCAGGTCCAATAGACTATACCCTAATGGGGTGTATGAGACTTCCCTCAATGAACTTAGGAATCTGATCAAGAAAGACTAGATGCTTAGATCTGGGAGGGATATAGTCCCCTGAGATATTTTCTCTCCCTGGGCATTTCTTGGTAATACGTTCAAAACAGATCCTCTTGTAGCACATAAATTCATTATAGTAAAGTGTCTTCGTTGGAATCTAAATCTGTTTCTATAATTACATTAGATGGGCCAATGGGCTAGAGGATCACCATTATGTTGTCAAGATTTCAATAAGAAGGAAATGGTGCCTCTTTGGGGGGGAGGGGGTGCTTCTAAGTCCCAAAGTCTATCTTTATTGATGAGAGTGATATTATATTACAATATACACATCATATTGTGTCTCTCCTCAAGGGGGATTATCTCCATTATGACCCATGTCATCATTCTAGTTTCCCTTATCATCCAGGGGAATTATTTTGAAAAAAATCATTATAGTAGTGGTAGTAAAGGAACCTTAACTACCAAGGGATGGGTTAGATTGATGATCATGTTTCCACTATAGAAGGGGAATGAAATAGACTGAGGCGTACTACACCCAACCCTTAATCTATACATGTGAATACAAATATTACATGTCTTACTAAACCATATAAGTTATTCTTACATAGGTCCAATGGAATATCTCAAAGTATCCAAAAGAATTAGGGAATTGAGCAACATGACGTGTTGCAATGTAAACATATGGAAATTTCATATGGATGGACTCGAGATGTTCTGGGATTCATTGGGAGTCCAGATCAAATTCTCATATGTTGTTGAACATTGCCTAGATATTCAAGTGGAGACATTCCACTTTGTCCTCCGTGTGAAACGTTGGGATGGTGAAATTTATGAAAGTAGGGGACCAAAATAGGACCGATAGATGGTAGGTGGATATGATCTCCCCCAAGATATCATAATACTCATTGTCTAGAATGTAATCCCAGTCTTGATCAACATAATCTCCAATCAGGTATGGTTAGGAAGATGAGGGTGGTAATGATGTAGACTTACTATGCTATTGATTTTCTTCTAGAGGGGGTGTCATATTGTCCAGCCTTCCAAAAAAATGGAGTGTCTTCCATACATGGGAAATAATTAACAACCATATCTATATATGTTGTGGTATGCCTGACCTCTTTCTTATTTGGAGGGTTTTCATGCCTCTATGTATCAACAAAATGTTCACCATCATTTGATATCTTCAATCTAAGCCCTCACGTATCCCCTACATCCAAGGTAGAGTTAGTGAGGAGGGAAGTTGATGTAGAAATTGATATCTTAATGGGTAGTCCCTTAAAGGAAGCAAATACATACTCTATAAGAAAGTACCTATGACTAGATTTGGGGACCTTATAGATCTCAAAATTTGGGATGGTTAGACCAAAGTGATGAGCTCCTACCCCTATATTTAGTGGTACATGTAGAGGTATTTCCATAGAGTAATCCATAACCTCATCCTCTGAGTGGTTGATGGAGACATGACATTTTCCCCTTTTCTTCCTTTTGTAGTGTGAGAGTTCCCCAAGTGTGAGAATTTAAGGGTTATGAGGATTTATTCCATGTGAATAATGGCTGGTGCCATGGGTAGTCCCCAAACAATGATTTTATTTTATTTTTCCCTGAGTTGGATATATAATGGATGGGAAGACATCGACATCGGTAGGAAATCTATTTTAGTAGATGGTGTTGTGGGGAGGAAATCTGAGGTGAAATTCTTTATCATGGGATGGACTGTGATGGTTTTTCACTACGGGAAAAATGGGTATTTGCGACGGGTTATTTGCGACGGGAATAAATCCCGTCGCAAATAGTCCCGTTAAAAACTTATTTGCGACGGGGGTAGTTACCCGTCGCAAATAAATAGGCTTTTGCGATGGGATTGCTTTCCCCGTCGCAAATAGTTTTCCCGCGATGCGCGCCAAATCGCGGGAAAACTATTAGCGACGGGAAAATATTCCCGTCGCAAATAACCGGCGGCGGTAAAAGGTATTTGCGACGGGAATATTTTCCCGTCGCTAATAGTATGTTATTTGCGACAGGTCCCGTCGCAAATAACTATTTACCCATTGACCGTAATAAATGCGGGCTAAGGTATTTGCGACGGTACCCGTCACAAATACTAGTATTTGCGATGGGATACCCGTCGCAAATGGGCTCGTCGCAACTAATCTAACCTATAAATACCCCCATCCGTTTTTTTCAAATCATTCTCGTTCTTTATCTTCTCCTGCTCTCAAACTTGTGTTTCTAAAGTTGAGTTTTTCTTCAGTTTAATTTTTTTCTTCGGAGCTGATATTAATGTTTTGAAGAACGATCAGAGCAGATCAATTTTTAAGGTATTTATGTTCATTTTAATTTAATATTTATTTTTAATTTTTTATTAGTTTCAATTATTCCTAATTAGTTGTAATTTAATTATGTTTATATTGTTTTCTTACTTAATAAATTTAAATTATTGGTATTGTTCATAGTTAATGGTAATTAGGAATAATTAGTAATAATTTTTAATAATTAAGAATAAATATTAATAATTAGTAATAAATACCAATAATTAGGAATAACAACATTATTACATTATTAGTATATTTTATTATTAATATTAAAATAATACAATTTTTTATATATATACAATTCTCTTTTCATCTGTGTGTTTACTGTCTTCACATGTATTATTTGTATGTGGAGATAGAAAACGCACAGATGAAAGGAGAATTGTGTATAAATCAGAAAATTATATTATTTTAATATTAATAATAAAATATACTAATAATGTTATTATTTGTAATTATTGGTAATTATTCCTAATTATTGGTAATTATTCATTTAATTACTAATAATTAGGAACAATTATCAATAATTATCAATAATTAAGAATATTTAGTAATAATTAGTAATAATTACCAATAATTAGTAATAATTAGTAATAATTATCAATAATTAGTAATAATTAGTAATAATTACCAATAAGTAGTAATAATTAGTAATAATTACCAATAAGTAGTAATAATTACCAATAAGTAGTAATAATTATGTATAATTTGGAATAATTACCAATAATTAACAATAATTAGTAATAATTAGTAATAATTACCAATAATTACCAATAATTAGTAATAATTAGTAATAATTACCAATAATTGCCAATAATTACCAATAATTAGGAATAATTAGGAATAATTAGGAATAATTAGGAGTAATTTGGAGTAATTAGGAATAATTAGGAATAATTAGGAATAATTTGGAATAATTAGGACTAATTAGGAATAATTAGGAATAATTAGGAATAATTAGGAATAATTAGGAATAATTAGGAATAATTAGGAATAATTAGGAATAATTATCAATAATTATCAATAATTATCAATAATTAGGAATAATTAGGAACAATTAGGAACAATTATCAATAATTAAGAATAATTAGGAATAATTAGGAATAATTATCAATAATTATCAATAATTAGTAATAATTAGTAATAATTAGGAATAATTAGGAACAATTATCAATAATTATCAATAATTAAGAATAATTAGTAATAATTAGGAACAATTATCAATAATTATCAATAATTAAGAATAATTTGTAATAATTACCAATAATTACCAATAATTAGTAATAATTAGTAATAATTACCAATAATTGCCAATAATTACCAATAATTACAAATAATTAGGAATAATTAGGAATAATTAGGAATAATTAGGAATAATTAGGAATAATTAGGAATAATTAGTAATAATTATTAATAATTAGTAGTAATTAGTAATAATTAGGAATAATTAGGAATAATTAGTAATAATTATTTATAATTATTTATAATTATTTATAATTATTGATAATTAGTAATAATTACCAATAATTACCAATAATTACCAATAATTACCAATAATTACCAATAATTACCAATAATTACCAATAATTACCAATAATTACCAATAATTACCAATAATTACCAATAATTACCAATAATTAGCAATAATTAGCAATAATTAGCAATAATTAACAATAATTAACAATAATTACCAATAATTACCAATAATTTGCAATAATTAGTAATAATTAGTAATAAATACCTAAAATTAGGGAAAATTAGAAAAAATTAAGAAAAATTAGGAAAAATTAGGAAAAATTCTCAATAATTAGTAATAATTACCAATAATTAGTAATAATTACCTATAATTAGTATTAATTAGCATTAATTAGTATTAATTACCAATAATTAGTAATAATTAGTAATAATTAACAATAATTAGTAATAATTACCAATAATTAACAATAATTAGTAATAATTAACAATAATTATTAATAATTACCAATAATTACCAATATTTAGTAATAATTAACAATAATTGCCAATAATTACCAATAATTGCCAATAATTACCAGTAATTGCCAATAATTACCAATAATTAGTAATAATTACGAATAATTAGTAAAAATTACGAATAATTAGTAATAATTACGAATAATTAGTAATAATTACGAATAATTAGTAATAGTTACGAATAATTAGTAATAGTTACGAATAATTAGTAATAATTACCAATAATTAGTAATAATTACTAATAATTATCAATAATTACTAATAATTATCAATAATTACTAATAATTATCAATAATTAGTAATAATTAGTAATAATTAGTAATAATTAGCAATAATTAGTAACAATTAGCAATAATTACTAATAATTAGTAATAATTAGTAATAATTAGTAATAATTAGTAATAATTAGGAATAATTAACAATAATTAGTAATAATTAGTAATAATTAGGAATAATTAGTAATAATTAGGAATAATTAGGAATAATTAGTATTAATTAGGAATAATTAGTAATAATTACCAATAATTAGTAGTAATTATTATTAATTAACAATAATTAGTATTAATTACCAATAATTAGTATTAATTACCAATAATTAGTATTAATTACCAATAATTAGTATTAATTACCAATAATTAGTATTAATTACCAATAATTAGTATTAATTACCAATAATTGGTATTAATTACCAATAAATACCAATAATTACCAATAATCACCAATAATTACCAATAAATACCAATATTTTCCAATATTTTCCAATAATTACCAATAATTACCAATATTTTCCAATAATTACCAATAATTACCAATATTTTCCAATAATTACCAATATTTTCCAATAATTACCAATATTTACCAATAATTAGGAATAATTACCAATAATTAGGAATAACTGCCAATAATTTGGAATAATTACCAATAATTTGGAATAATTACCAATAATTTGGAATAATTACCAATAATTTGAAATAATTACCAATAATTAGGAATAATTACCTTATTACATTATTTTTATATTTTATTATTAATATTAAAATAATATAGTTTTCTATATTATATACAATTCTCTTTTCTTCTGTGTTTTTTCTGTCTCCACATGTAATATTGGCATTCTTTTTCAAAATTATCAACCTACTCGCCAATGGAGAGGTGAAAGTGAATGCCAATATTACATGTGGAGACAGAATGTGAAACACACAGATGAAAGGAGAATTGTATATAATATAGAAAATTATATTATTTTAATATTAATAATAAAATATTCTAATAATGTAATGATGTTATTATTATATAATTAATATTTATGAAAAAAATTATATTAGTATTATTAAAAAAAATAAAAAATCAATATAATATTAAAATTATCAATATTTGTAACAGGTTTTGCTTTATTCTCAATATATTCAATCCTTGCTTGTGTTTTTTCTAACAAATTATTCAAAACCAGTAATGCTTTTATATTTTATAGAAAAATATGGAACAACGAGGTCGTCAAAAGTCATTATTAGATGACCGCATATGGATAAATCAACATAGAAATCCAAATGGTTCTGGTTTAAATCCAGTATATATAGAGGGTGTGGAGATTTTTTTATCATTTGCGGCATCAAATCCAGAATTTGTTTCAGAAGGAAAGATAAAATGCCCTTGTAGAAAATGTGCACTGAGAACGTTTGACACGTTTGACAAAGTGGGGGAACATCTCTTGCGTTTTGGTTTTCAAGCAGATTATGTTTTTTGGTATCAACACGGTGAACGCAGTTCCAGAGCAGGTGATACCAACTTGATTCCGGATCCATCCCAGTTTCAAGATTTAGTACATGATGTTGCAGGTTCATCTGTTCAACATACAGAAACTCCGGCTGATATAGCTTCAAATCCTGAGTTGGGACCGTCTGAATTTTATGAGTTGTTGAAGTCTTCTGAGGATGCATTATATCCTGGCTGCAAGATGAGCAAATTAGAAGCAGTTGCAAAATTTATGGCTATCAAATCAGATAACGGAATGTCAAACACCTGTTTTGACCAGATATTATCTTTGCTGAAAACACTGTTACCCTAAGGAAATGTTTTACCTGCAAATTACTATGAAAGTAAGAGGTTTGTTCGAAATTTGGGACTTACTTGTCAGAAGATTCCTGCATGTTCAAAGGACTGCATTTTATATTCTGGGGAAAATGAGTCGTTGGATAGTTGTCCCACATGTGGGAACTGAGATATAAAGAAGGACAACACAGGAAGTCTGGTTTGATTCCTGTAAAACAGTTGAGATATTTTCCGCTTACATCTAGACTTCAGCGTTTATTCATGTCTAAGAATACAGCGACAATGATGTCATGGCATAAAGAGAATATTTCAACCGATAAAAGCATGAATCATCCAGCCGATGGTGATTCATGGAAACATTTTGATAGAGTGCATCCATCCTTTTCTTTAGAAGCTAGAAATGTTCGACTGGGCCTTTCCACTGGTGGGTTCTGTCCGTTTGGATCTTATGGTAGTCAATATTCATGTTGGCTTGTTTTTTTAACTCCGTACAATTTACCTCCATGGATGTTGATAAAGGAGCCATATATCTTTTTGACTTTACTAATTCCAGGACATCCGAAGAAAAATATTGATGTTTATTTGAAGCCATTTATTGATGAATTAAATTTATTGTGGATTACTGGTGTCAGTACATATGATGTTACAACGAAACAGAATTTCATACTGAGAGCAGCATTGATGTGGACAATAAGTGACTTCTCGGCTTATGGGATGTTATCTGGATGGAGTACACATGGTCAGAAATCATGTCCTTACTGTATGGGAGAGAACAAAGCATTTATGCTCATTCATGGAAAGAATCCTTGTTATTTTGACTGTCATCGCAGATTTCTTCCAGGTGATCATCCTTTTCGCAGAAACAGATCTCATTTCAGAAAAAGAACAACTGAAAGGGATGGACCTCCAAAAATTCTATCAGGTTCGGAATTAAAATCG
This sequence comes from Viscum album, assembly GCA_963277665.1. Taxonomy (NCBI): domain Eukaryota; kingdom Viridiplantae; phylum Streptophyta; class Magnoliopsida; order Santalales; family Viscaceae; genus Viscum; species Viscum album. The sequence goes on from OY728139.1 coordinate 800,283,274, forward strand.
GTTGTATTTTCATTACCTCCCATCACTTTTGGTCCCACAATAAACCAACAGAAAATTTCTGGTTTTGGGAAAGAACACAATTGGATTAAACGTAGAATAATTTGGGATTTTCCATATTGGTCTGATTTGTTGGTCTGACACAGGTTAGATGTCATGCATATTGAGAAGAACTGTTTTAATAATTTGTTTCATACAGTTTTGGATATGCCAGGAAAGAGAAAAGACAATGTAAATGCACGTTTAGATTTTGCCCAAATTTGCAGGCGTCCAGAATTGGAACTATTTGAGAATGTCAGAACAGAAAGGTTACTGAAACCAAAAGCAACTTATACACTGTCTAAAGAAAACCGTTTATTATTTTGTCAGTGGATTGTAGATTTGAGACTTCCAGATGGATGTGCTTCCAATTTGGGTAGATGTGTAAAGAATGGTCATATTACTGGATTAAAAAGTCATGATTGTCATGTTATAATGGAGAGACTTCTACCCATTGGATTAAGAGGTCTGTTGAATTCTGTAATTTGGGATTCCATAACAGACATGTCTCATTTTTTTCGGGAAATTTGTGCGGCTACGGAAGATTATGATGCTCTAGGAAAACTTGAAAAAGATGTTGTTGTAATTATATGTAAACTGGAAAAAATATTTCCGCCGTCTTTCTTCGACTCAATGGAACATTTGATGTTACATTTTCCATATGAAGCCAAATGTGGAGGTCCGGTACAGTTTCGATGGATGTACCCATTTGAAAGATGCATGCAAAAATTGAAAAGAAAAGTACGCAACAAAGCATCTGTTGAAGGATCTATTGCAGAAGCTTATTTTGAAGAGGAAATATCTTTTTTCTGCTCCCATTATTTTGAATCTGAGTATCCTTCAAAACACAACCGAATGGGACGGAATGAGAGGAATATTGATGAAATCGACAATAAATTATCTATTTTCAACCTGTCAGAGCTTGGTTTTGGTGGAGTTTCTGAACGCTGGCTTTCAGATGATGAACATCATAGTGCTCATACGTATGTTCTGCTCAACTGTGAAGAGATGACATCAGTTGTACTGTAAGTGTTTATATCACTTATTCTATCATTTATGTTACAGTAAATAACTTTGGTTTTTATAGGTTGTATGATAATCATATCAAGAAAAAAATTCCACAAATTACAGCAGCTGCTCTCGAAGAACGTCGACTGAAAAATTTCTCTCAGTGGTTTCAAAAACTGGTAACATAAATTCTTTATCTTTTAGCAACTCATTCAATGTATAGTTTACTATATTGATAATAATTTCACAAATTTTCAGGTGTCTCGACATGCTGATAAAATTGAAAAACGGCTGTGTGTATTGAGTAACACACCTTCCAAACTTGTTAAAACTTATAATGCATATGTGGTGAATGGATTTCGATTCCACACACATGCATATGGGGAATCGAATAAAACAATGAAAAGTGGAGTTAGCTTGAGAGGATCTCATCATCGAGAAAATGAAGTTGACTTTTATGGCATACTTGATGAAATCATTGAACTCTGTTATCGTGGACAACATTACATAACCATGTTCATATGACGGTGGTTGGATACAGAGAGAGGCGTGCGTGTTCATCCGACTCATGGAATCATCGATATTAAATGTAAAAGTGTTCTCGCAGTAAATGAACCATTCTTATTGGCTCAACAGGCATATCAAGTTTATTATGCAAAGTACTGTGCAACATCAAGAGACTTGACTGATTGGTGGAGTGTAATAAAAATCAAAATTCGAGACAATCAGTTTAGTCAAAGTGAATGTGCTTTCACTGATGTGCAAAGAATTGAAGTTTTTCAAGAGAGTACTCAAAATCAATCTTTTTTACAAATAGACATGAGTATCAATGACGACACCCCACATTTAAGAGTCGGTGATGACGATGATGTTAATGATGTCACATATGAATTTGAAACGGTAAGAGATGAAGAAACTGTAACTCGAATGGATATCGATGATGTTGAGGAGGAATATGAAGATGAAATTGACATATATGAAGATGATGATGAAGATGAACACTGATAGCATTCCATGGTATTTATATACAATCATAATATGTATATATGTATATATAATAGTAATTATCAATTATTTGCTAACATTAACATTTTCTGTTTCTGATGGACGACGCCACATTTCGTGCGTTGGCGGATGCTGACCTGACTTTTGATGCGGATGAGTTGCTGACAGATGACCCTTAGCCTGCAGGCGCTCCAGGGAGTACACGGAGGGGGCGCGGTCTTGCACGATTGATGATTCCTGACCCCGTCCCCGAGCGACGTCCACGTCTTGGGTTTGATCCACGCACACGGAGGTGTGATAACCTGTGTGATAACCTGTGGATTTGACTAAGATTTCATTAATCTATTCACATAATAAATGTTTATTATTTTTTCAGTTTTCCGCATATAGCAGTCGGACAGGGCAACGCTATTTTGCGCAACTATTTCTCTCAGCCGTGGACCACATGGGAGAAGATTCCCATTGATGTGCAGCAGGCCATGTTCGGTCATTGATTGGTACGTACGTAAATAAATAATTTTTATTTTGAAAATTATTTCATTTCTAACTTGATATTTTGATTTATTTGTAGGGTTTATGGTATTCGATCGAGGATACCATGCGTGACGCCATCCACGAGGCATGAGAGGTGGCCATGCGTGATCGCCTTCGTCAGTTTTTGCACAATTTAAGAAAAGCTGAGATGAAGAAAGCAGGAGTGTCAGATTTTGAGGAGTCATGTAGAGCACACTGACCAGAGTATATTTCATCCCATGTATGGGATGGATTATGTGCGCACTGGTTGAGTGGTGCCTTTCAGAGGAGATCATCGGTGGGGAGGCAGAATCGGGGGAGACAGGAGGTGACTCATCGAGCTGGGAGTCGTTCTTTCAGTACTCATAGACAGCATCTGGTACGTACATTATTTATAAATATTTTATATAACTATAAATATTAACAGTTTATTTTTTATTCTTATAGGCTGTCGAGCACCCAGATATTACAGAGTACGACGTATATCGTAGGATGTATAGTGATCCTACTACTGGGGAGCTCAGAGGTGATCGTCAGCATCACATCGTGGTCAATATTATTTGTTTTCAAGTTTAAAAATTAACTCCATATAATATATTCACAATTTTAATTTTAAATTGCAACTATAGGAGTCATATGAGGCCGCAGCGGCACATGCCCGGCCTGAGAGTCAGGCCGAGTCATCAGATCACACCACTGCCCGTCAGTTTGATGAGGCGGCATGGATGCAGGCCACCCAGTATGCCTTCGAGAAGGGACGGGTAGTTGGTATCGGCTCTCGACTGACTCCCAGAGATTATTATGGCAGTGCTGCGATGCCGGCGTCCAGCTCGAGAGGAGCTCGTGCATCTTCTTCTACACAGTATGATGATCAGTTGCGATCTCGGACTGCACAGATAGAGAGTCTCCGACAGGAGCAGGAGCAGATGCGTCAGCAGCATGAGGAGGAGCGTCGACGCCAGCAGCAGCTGTACGAGGAGCAGGCGAGTCGGTGGCAGCAGCAGCATCAGGAGCAGATGGAGTACATGCGCCGACTCACTCATGCTTTAGGGATGGAGTTTTCTCCACCACCATCTGCAGATCCCCCACCTCCCCCCCTCCCTCCCTCCTTCAGATTAGAGTTTGTATTTCTGTTTTAAAATTTGTGAAATCAAAATATTTTTTTTTTCTATTCGTAGTTTTTGTCTCATTAAAAAATATTAATAATATTATATTTTTAAATAACAATATTAATATGAATAATATTATTATTTATATTTTATAATATTAAATTATATATATATATATTAAAATTTTATATATATATTAAAATTTTATAATATTATAATTTAATTATATTTTTTGTAATACTTGAATTATTTTAATATTTGAATGTAAAATAATTCTATTATTTTTATATTAATTAAAATAACTTATTAATAATTTTTTTATTTATGAATTATAATTGTAATATTATTATATTAATTAAATCATTTATTAATATTCTATTATTTTTTATTTTTGAATTATAATTCTACTATAATTATAGTAAATAAAATAATTTATTATTTTCATTTGTAAATTATAATTCTATTATTATATTAATTAAAATAATTTATTAATAATTTATTTTATTTATTTTTTTTATAGTATTTGCGACGGGATACGATGCCCGTCGCAAATACTAGTATTATTAATAGTTTTTTATTTTTTTTAAAAATCGTTTTTGCGACGGTACCGTCGCAAAAGGTATCTGCGACGGGACCCGTCGCAAACGGTATTTGCGACGGGACCCGTCACAAAACCTATTTGAAATGTTTTTTACAAAAATACGGAATACTATTTGCGACGGGTAGAATGACCGTCGCAAAAAAGGCTTCAGCGACGGGCCCGTCACAAATAAGTGTAGTTGCGACGACGTTTTCAGCAACGGGCTATTTGCGACGGGCCCCCGTCGCAAAAAGCCAGTTGCGACGGGATCCCGTCGCAAATAGCCCATCGCAAATACCTGTTTTTCTAGTAGTGTTTGGTGGAGCCCATGATGGGGTGAGTCAACCCGATTTTCTTGGTAGGTGGTTGAGGTTTTTATCCAAATTGGGCAAATTAATTCCCCCACTCAATAGTTTCAAGGTAATGAGGAGGTTCAATGATGATGGCAGGGGCCATTGGAGCCATTGGCGAGGCCTAATGTTAGGCTGGGTTGGCGACATGCCCCCATCATCAGCATCGTGTATTGTATGTTTGATCAGTGTTGTATACATATCCAATTGGGATCAATCCCTTGTGTCTACTAGGTAGTGGTCATGCTGATCATGAACCATACATCCCCTAACTACTCAGCACATGGGATTGATATTTTAAATCATTATAGGGTGATAATTCTGAAATGGTTCATTGCTATGATGGGGGGGGGGGGAATTTTCCCCAGAGTAGCCCTTGAGGACAGTGGTGATGGTGTGACCTCCTTGCTTTTCGTTCATATCATGTAACACCCAAAGAAAATTTCTTAGTAATTTATCAAGTATTTATTTAATAACATTTTTTCAATAAAGGTTTGAAGACAATATTTTATAAAACTAAAATATTCTTTTCAAGAAATATTTTTTACTTTAAATAAATATTTTTAAAATAAGTTAAACTATATTTTTATTTAAAAGTATTCTTTAATATTTAATGTTTTGAATATATTATTATAATATATATATATATATGTATATATATTTTAATGTGGTATTAATTTATTCAAAAGGGTATTTTGAAATAAATATATTCTGAATGTTATAATTTGTTTAATAATGATAATAATTATAATATTTATAATAATTAATGGTAAAACATTTTTTATGGAAATTATTATTATTATTTAGTTAATAAATATATTAAAATATATAATGTTTTTGTTTTAAAAATTTTATAAATTAAAAATATATATAAGAATTTTATTATAAAAAAATGGACATTATATATATTGGATAAATACATGTGTGATTTGAATCACTTATATTAAAAAAATGAATTATATGTATATATATACATGGAAATGATAAAATAATATATATATATATAATTAATTTATATCTACATAAAAAAATAAACACTTTTTTTTAATATATATAAGCATGTTAATAAAATAATGAATTTAAATAATAAAACAAAAAGAAGGAAATATGATATGTTTTATATATATATAAATTTTTTAAAATATTAAAATGTGATTTAATATATATATATAAAATTATATATATATATAGTTATATGTTTAATAATAATATATATTACATGATATAATAATATATGTTTTATATTCTCTCACGTGATAGATTATTATTTTTATTATTAATATGTTTTTCTTTATTTTATTTTTAAAATAAATTGTTTTCATTTAGAAAGAAAAATATATATATGTTAATGTCTTATAAATGCAACTTGACACACTTACCGAAGTGGGGATAAGGGTGAGGTGTGACACACACAAAAGACATAAAAAAGTGAAAAGTAGGGAAAATGTGAATCACAAAACAATAAAAAAATACAATAAAACTAAAATAAGAAGAGTTGTATTCCTCCTCCAGCAACCCTGATGCCCTGCTATCGTCCCACCATAGCCAACCAGCCTTGAACTTCCCGCAGCTATCGTCCTCTACCAATGAGCACCCCTCTTGGGACAAGCACTAGTGAAACCCCCCATTGTTGAATCCCGACACCCATTCTCTACCATTTCGTATTCTTCCTCAGAACCCCGAACCAGCAAATTCTCACCACCAGGGTTATATCCTTCATCGAGGTTTTCTTCACCATGGCCCATGTCGACCTTTTTTCTTATAAAACAAGACATCCATGACTCACTGTTTGTTTTTCAAAACACCCATTTCCCCCAACATCCTTCAGAAGCCGTAATTATATATATATATATATATATATATATATATTTCCCATCCTTCCCATAAAATCAACTAACTTAAGTTTAATTAAAATCATTATTTCAATATCCTTGATTTCAATTCCATTTTTTATTTACTGTAGTGAATAATAAAAAAAATATAATTATTATTCTATTTAAATACTACATGCACCCCCAAAAAACATCTGAACCTCACCACCTAAGTTCCCCCATTTTGTTCTACTCAAATTCCAAGAGCCTGAATCCCCTCAATTGACCCATAAATAGGCAAGGTTTTATTTTATTTCATCAAAACAATATTCGTTATACAAAGACACACACATATATATATATATCTGTATATATGGATTTTATATCTATCTATGTAACCTAATATTTTCAGATGATATAAGTTAAGGGTTATATTCTAAATTATATCCTTGAAAATATATTTTGTATGTGTTTGTTTGTTCTTCAAATTTTATTATCATTTTAAAAAAGGTATATATATAAATATATAGGTGTATATATATATTCATATAAACATATATATAACATTCTATTTGTAGTATATATATCTGTGATAAGGGTTTTGATTTAAATGTTTATTTTTAGAGCCTATGGTTTGTAAGGGATAAATTATTTTCAATATATAAGAATTTTATACACATATATATTCTGATTTATACATATGTAAGTATGTGAAATTGTTTCTACATATTTTATAATTTTTTCAGAACTAAAAACTTAAGGGTAAAGGTTTTATCAAATGATTTTTGTTATATAAATAAGTACATCTGCGTATATAATTTATGTATATGTGTATATATGTCAATATTTGAAAAGAATGTCTTTAATTAGAAATCCATTTTGACTATGTGATTATAATTTCTAATCTAAAATAGAAAACAATAATGAAAACCTGTTTTGTTATTGTATGCCTTAAAATTTAAAAATGGTTTAATATTTTGATATTGGAATTATTATTTCATTTATATACATATGTGTATATATTTTTATTGTTTGAATAGGGTTAATATTATATTTTGAAATTGATATATGAGGTCAGAATTTATTCTTATGCTATTATTTTATGGTAATTATTATGATAATAGTTGTCATTTTTTGTGATAATTCTAAACAAACTATCATTTGATGTGCTAATTTGTATCTACAACCCTTGGAATGTCAGGTATAATTAAGTAGGGAAATAATATAATTTTAAATTACATTCCATGCATTTTAGAGAGCATATGTTCATTTATTTAGTTGTCCCTTTTACTTGTGAATTCAAATAAGGATGATTATTTCAAGCATGAGATTTTCCTAAAAATGATTTTTTAAAATTCTAAAGAAAATGTTGAGGAACTATTATGAGAAATATTATTTTCTTTAAAATAAAATAAAATAATATATGTATTTTGAAATGTTTTGGATTTGGAATGAGAAATTAAGGTCTATGGAAAATGTTTTCAAAGATTGGCACAAGTAAGTTATGTAAAGTTATGATGAGTGAACCCAGAAGTCTAATGGGAACTTTGTTCCAAATGAGCCTTTACTTGTGAAATTATATTATGATTTTATTTCGGTCTACCAAGTATCCGTAATAACCCACCAAAAATTATTATTTTGAATGGATAATTCCCAAAGGCCTATTGAATTATAATTATTTTTATAAAATAATGGTTTTATAATTTTATATATGTTATTAAAATGTAATTTTAATTATTTATGTTTATTTTAAATGAATCTTTTAAAATAATATATTTCTTTTTTTTAAAACCCCTTACTGGGAATTTTAAATTCTTTCCCTAAGCTTCAATTTTTTTATAGGTTTAGTAGATTTATCTGTGTTGTGTTTTTTATGTAGAGGCAGCAGATTGAAGATTTTTTTTACACTACGGCAAAAAAGGCATTTAGCGGCGGTTTATTTTCGTTTCGTGGCGGTTTAAACCGCCGCTAAATCGATTGACGACGGTTTTAAAAAAACGTCGCTAAATCGTGCATCAGGAAATTATTCGCGGTGATTTTCAAAACCGTCGCAGAACGTTTCGCAGAGATTTTTAGCGGCGGTTTAAACCGCCGCTAAATGATTCAGCGACGGTTTTTTTATTTTTTTATTTTTTTATTTTCTTTATTTTTTTTATTTTTTTATTTTTAATTATATATAAATATATTAATTAATTAATTAACTAATTAATTAATTAATTAATTAATTTATTTATTTATTTATTTATTTCGTATTTATTTTATTTATTTATTTTTCATATTTATTTATTTATTTATTTTATCTATTTATTTTATCTATTTATTTATTGTATTTATTTATTTTAAATATTTATTTTATATAATTATTTATTTTTCTCATATATTTATTTTATTTCATATTTATTTTATTTCGTATTTATTATTTATTTTTTTTATTTCGTATTTTTTTATTTATTATTTATTTTATTTCGTATTTATTTTATTTATTTATTTATTTATTTCATATTATTTCATTTACTTTATGTATCCATGCATGCACATCCCATGCACATGCACATGCAATATAAAGAAATTCTGTGTTTGGTAAGATTTGAACCCCTAACCTCTTGCATATTTTCCAAAGACTTTACCACTCCAGCAAGCTCGTCATCTGATTAATAAACAGAAATTAATATACTTATATATATTAATTGAAAAAACAAATAATACATAAATAATAGATATAAACTCAATAATAATAAATAATAAATAATAAATAATAAATAATAAATAATAAATAATAAATAATAAATAATAAATAAGGAATAAATATAAATAATAAATAAGGAATTAATATAAATAATAAATAATAAATAAAAAATAATAAATAATAAATAAATATAAATAATAAATAATAAATAATAAATAAATATAAATATAAATAATAAATAAATATAAATAAAAAATAAGAAATAAAAAATAAAAAATAAAAAATAAAAAATAAAAAATAAAAAATAATAAATAAAAAATAAAAAATAAAAAATAAAAAATAAAAAATAAAAAATAAAAAATAATAAATAAAGATAAATAATCAATAATAAATAATAAATAAAGATAAATAATAAATAATAAATAATAAATAATAAATAATAAATAATAAATAATAAATAATAAATAATAAATAATAAATACTAAATAATAAATAATAAATGAAAAATAAAAAATAAAAAATAAAAAATAATAAATAATCAATAATCAATAATGAATAATGAATAATAAATAATAAATAATAAATAATAAATAATAAATAATAAATAAAGATAAATAATAAATAATAATTAATAAATAATAAATGATAAATAATAAATAATAAATAATAAATAATAAATAATAAATAAATATAAATAATAAATAGTAAATAAATATAAATAATAAATAATAAATAAGAAATAAGAAATAAGAAATAAATAAATATAAATAATAAATAAATATAAAAAATAAATAATAAATAATAAATAATAAATAAAGATAAATAATAAATAATAAATAATAAATAATAAATAATAAATAAATATAAATAATAAATAATAAATAATAAATAATAAATAATAAATAATAAATAATAAATAATAAATAATAAATAATAAATAATAAATAATAAATAATAAATAACTATAAATAATAAATAATAAATAATAAATAATCAATAAATATAAATAATAAATAAATATAAATAATAAATAATAAATAATAAATAATAAATAATAAATAATAAATAATAAATAATAAATAATAAATAATAAATAATAAATAATAAATAATAAATAATAAATAATAAATAAAGGTAAATAATAAATAATAAATAATAAATAATAAATAAATATAAACAATAAATATTAAATACTAAATAATAAATAATAAATAATAATTAATAAATAATAAATAAAAAAATAAAAAAAAATAAAAATAAAAATAAAAAAAAATAAAAAAAAATAAAAAATAAAAAATAAAAAATAAAAAATAAAAAATAAAAAATAAAAAATAAAAAATAAATAAATATAAATAATAAATAATAAATAAATATAAAAAATAAAAAATAAATAAAAAATAAAGATAAATAATAAATAATAAATAATAAATAATAAATAATAAATAAATATAAATAATAAATAATAAATAATAAATAAAGATAAATAATAAATAATAAATAATAAATAATAAATAATAAATAATAAATAATAAATAATAAATAATAAATAATAAATAATAAATAATAAATAATAAATAATAAATAACAAATAATAAATAATAAAAAATAAAAAATAAATAATAAATAATAAATAATGAATAATAAATAATAAATAATAAATAATAAATAATAAATAATAAATAATAAATAAATAAATAATAAATAGTAAATAATAAATAATAAATAATAAATAATAAATAATAAATAATAAATAATAAATAAATATAAATATAAATAATAAATAATAAATAATAAATAATAAATAATAAATTAATATAAATAACAAATAATAAATAAATATAAATAATAAATAAGAAATAAGAAATAAGAAATAATAAAAAATAACTAATAAATAAATATAAATAATAAATAATAAATAATAAATAATAAATAAACATAAATAATTAATAAATATAAAGAATAAAGAATAAAGAATAAAGAATAAAGAATAAATAATAAATAACCAGTTACACATAATATATAATAAATAAATTAAAGTATATTATAAATAATAAATAATAAATAATAAAGGAAACACATGAAAAAGTATGAAAATACGTGATAAGGGAGGAAAAATCATGAAAACGCATGAAAAAAGATGGAGAAGCATATGAAGAATGAGACATTAGAAAGAATGAGAACGCATGAAAACTCGTGACAACTCTGGAAAACTCCTTAATAATTCAACAGAATCATCATAATAACCCACAAAAAACCATTGATAAAGATAACAAGTCATGGAAATCCAAATAAACAGTAATAAATGGAGCTACCGTTAAAACCCGTTAAAACGGTCATAAAGAGACAAAAACATTGGACTCACTTTAACAGAGATAACTTATGAACCGAGAGTCCGTTTTAGATCCGCGACCTGTCAAATCAAAGATCCGGAAATGATCTTCAACCTGAAAGGTGAAAGAGTCCGAATGGACAGGAGGATCGGATGTTACGACCATTTGAAAAAAAGCTGACGGGGAACGGGTGCTAGAAACGAGGCATTGAAAAACATAACAAACCCGATACCCACTAAGAAGACCATAACATATGATCTAGGAGTGCATGTGGGCGCCGCGACCAGTCAAACTGAAGCTCATGGAATGAGCTATGATCTAGCAGGTGGAGGAGGCCGAACTGACACGCAAATCGAAAGTTAGGCCCATTTGAAGACAAGTTCGACGGGACACCGGTGACAGAAACAGGGTTTTGGAGGCCTTCAGAGGGGTTTTGGGGGTCGAAAAACACGACAAAAGTTATGTTGTGTTCACTTTGTGCGTATCTCTCTTCACTGGCTTTGATTTGATATGTGGTAGAGCCCAAACGGACACCCGGAGCGAAAGTTATGGCCATTTGAAGTTGGAGAACTTTTTTCAACTTTCTTATAACTCTAATATCGTTTTCAACTTAAATCGTCTCACGGTTTTGATTATATGTTCCTCTAGATCTCTTCATGAGCTTCGATTTGACTGGTCGTGGCGCTTCAACGGACGCCCAGATCAAAAGTTATGGTCATTTTAGCGATTTTGGGGTTTCTCATGTTTTCTTATTTTTTTCATTTCATTTCGTAGTTCTATTTAAATTGATTTTGAACAATTATGTTAAAATGTAATATTTTTAACTAATTATATAATCCATTGACTGGTAAAAGTTCCTGGTGAGTCATAAATGTTGTGTATTTATTCAGTTTCTGTTTAAAATAATATGGAGCATTTTTGTGTTGAGTCCATAAGTTCGGGCTTAGGGCCTTTTATATCAGGCCACGTCTCTAGTCCATATGACCCTTTCCTTTTCATATTTGTGAAAAATGATGTTGATCACCCATTTCTAGATGAGCTTAGAGCGGAATATGGTGTGACGTTACTCGATATCCATGGTAGTGGTAGCCATAGTGGCAGAAGTGAGGTTGTAGAGGATATACACACCATGAGTCCTCCTAGCCCCACAACCTTTGGTGGTGGTTCGTTGAGTGTTTCATGTATCTTGTGTCTTGTAGGATAAATGAGGTCAACCGTTAGTATATATATGATGAAGGGAATTCCCAACGTGCGTAATTCTATTCATCATGTCTTGGGTGGAGAATGGATCCATGTTGATTATATATTAGACCTCTGATATGCAATGTTATTCATTTCCCCTTAATTTTAGGAGAATAGATTCATATTAAAATTACCATTTTGTTTTCTAATGCTTCCACTAGGACACACATCAGGTGTGGTTTTTTTTTCCTCTCCTGTAGTGATATCTGTCCTTCGATTGGTCTTGGACCGACTATGTGGTTTTTCCACTATCCATATTTCCAAATACAGGTTACCTATACCACCATGGTTGATTATGTCAGCTCTATGATTAGAACACGATAATGTGAAGTTAGATCCTTCTTCCATGGATTTTTCAGTTTAATTCATTACCTACTATAGGTAACCCTCTTAGATTTGAGATATGTTTAAGAATATCAATACTAATTCCATCCTGAAGTGGACACCAGTTTAGTACTCTACTTGATGTCATGGAAGGGTAGATACTTGTTGTTGGAGATGATGATGATGTGACGAATATCTACGAATCTATGGAAATTGGGCGTGTTGGTGATTTGTAAGATTCTTACTCTATTCTAGGTGAGGGAATATCATGAATGAAGAATCTTAGGTGTAGAACCCAAGGAATCCTTTATCTATTACATGGTAACTTGCACCAGAGGAGCAATGAATCCGAGGTTCATTACATTAGGTATATTGTACTTATCTGACATGGGAAATCATGTTTATTATGTTTTATGTAATGAATTTTACACTAATCATGTGCATAAACTTATTATCATCACATAATTCTTATTGGTATCATCTCATAGGGAATATCATGATCATAATATGCGGTAGAGATTATGATTCATCGTGGTGGGGTCATATTTTTATGCTCTTTTAGGGAAATGATCACAGGTTTAAGGTCTTGTGGGGAACTGATCAGAGGTTTAGAGACTTGAGGGCACATAGCAACAAGATTAATTTGTTGTGGGGATATGATTATAAGTTTAAATCCTTTTGGGGATATAGTCACATGTTTAAAATATTGTGGGGATGTTACCCTTATACCCTCATTTTTACTGGTCCAAATATAGGTTAGAGTCGCATGGTGGTACCAAGGTCTAGTGGGGACCTTATGTTAGTGTGATGAGAGGATGAGTGCATTTTCAGAGGGAGTGGCCACAATTATGGGTTATTTTCTCCTTGGGGGAGATATAGAGGCATATAGTGACGTAATGATGTTCGTATTTAACCTTTGGTAGGCATAAAACTTACCCTATTAGGAGATAAGGATCAAAACACACATTGTTTGAATGCACAATTTATGGACATGTGACTAGACCGATATATGTAGTTTATAATCGGTTGGTAAGGACACTTGTGTTATGAAATTCGTGACAAAAAGGCATGGTATGGGGATTAGACAAGGAATATTCTTGTAAGGTGGGGGATCATCTCATGGTTATCCCGTGAGGCATCCTATGTTTTCCACATAAGGTGAGGCTACAATTTAACATTATATATTTATGATGTTATCATATAGTTTAATATTATATGATTAGGATACTGGTAGTGTGTAGTTCAAAGTCCAACATCTTAGACATTATAGGGACTTTTTCATGGGTCAAACCATTCTCTATTAGGGTTGGAATATAGGAGGATAGGAGAATCCCACATTCCCTCATCAATGGGAAAAGAAACCTATTTCCCAAGAGGATACCACTATTAGTGATTCCATTATCACTATATAGGTTCTTTTTGATAGAAATAGGGATGAACACTACCCATTTATAGTTTCAATTAGGGGTCCTGAGGTTAGGGTGTAATGATTAGGAGAAAAAAATAATGTTATCTAGATTGTGCTTGGAACAAAGGGTATGAGAAAGAGGTTTGACGATACTAGTTTCATGGACGATTGAGGCATGAGTAAACCTACCTGGGATATAAATTAGACCCATCTAAACACAACATTTAGTTAGCTATTCCTACTAAAAGGAGGTATAAAATGGGGCTCTATGATATGTGTTTTGTGAAGGATATGGGATTCATGAAGGCGATCCTTTCATGAAACATGTAAAACCTTCCTATGGATGGTGTCTTGGTCTCCATGGGTTATGTTTCATGAACGATGTTGGTGTCTTGGAACCCTGTGGGGAGCAAGGAGTATGTCTCTAGTGTAGAGTGTGTGGTGTTTCATGAAGGTAATTTCAACCATGATATTAAGTTCAAATGTACTCATTGGAGGTCTCTCATGAAATATGGATACCCGTAGGAATCCATTTTACCTTTGGATCATAAAGGATGGAGTTTATCAAATAAAAATCTTTTGATTGATGTCCAAAGCTAACTATAACCTTAAATAAATTATCAAGGTGGGTATTTATTGTTGTTAAAAATTTTGATAGATATTTTTCTTGAAATATTACCATCTTCACATAAAACAGAGTTTCCCAGTTCATCAACAACCTTCACGAAACCCTTTCCTTTTGAAAAGATTCATTTTTATAGAATCCATTACTTGGGTAGATTTTGATCCTATCTTGGCATGGATTCACCCCAAATCATCATTGTGCTCCATCAATTTTTAAAGAATATTTTTTGGCATCAAAAGTGACTCACCACAGATATACCAAGGGTTAATAACCCCAAAATGAGGGATTGGTTATTAAATAAATTGTCACCTAGTGCATGATAAATTTTCCTAACTGCACACCTAGTTTGACACTCTTGGTGGATTTTAATTGAATAATTAAAATACAATTTATAACCCTTAATAGTTGATCAGAGTATATGGAATGATATTTACATTCAAGTGATATCCCTATGAAATGATTTTACGCTTCACCACTTATTGTTAGCATTCATTCAATTAGGGTATTTCCCGTTGAATTTTGAACATCATATAGTTTCTAAAGTTTATTATTAGATATTCATCAAGATAACTGAATAAATCCATTGAAAGGGTTTATTTCCAACCTAAGTTATAACAAATTTTCATGTTCTCTTTAAATAGCCATATTTATCATGGATTTTACCTTTCTTATTTATTTCCAAGTATCTATATAAAAGTGTTATGGTGGAAATATTATCTCTATGGAGAATTATCAATCACTAAATTTTTCTAAAATTAACATCAATTATTCATAAAATTAATTCCAATGAATTTCTTTTTTGGATACACTTGTATACTTAGTTTGATTGAATTGTGTTCACCTAGATACACATCCTTCGGGTTTTTAGGAAAATTATAGACAATAATATGTACCATTTAATCTATATGGTGTACGTACCCCATAATTCATTATCATGATTGAATGGTATTTACAGATAATTATACTTACTTTCATTGAATACTCATTTATTTTCCATGGGTTTATGCTATGATTATTTATGGAATTATGCATGTTTTCCAAATTTGGAACACATGAATTTAGGTATATGGTGGGTGAAGCCAAACAATGCTCCATTATATTCTGTAAAGAATTAATCTGTAGATATTAAATGCTAGAAATATATTTTTAGAATACCATGGTAATGTTTTATGATAAATTGATGAAAAAACTTGGTAATATTTTTTATGAAACCTTGGTGATGAACCTTTGTGATTTTCTTATGAATGTCACAAGTTTATGTTGTAGCCACATTGTCATCTTATGAATCAAGAACTTATGATCATGTCATTCCTCATGAACTTGTTATCATATCATAACTTCTGTTCTTATGATCATGTTATGGCTCTTATCCTCATTTTCATGCCATAATATTATACCGCATGTTTTACCCATGATGTTTATTTATGCACCATTTTCATTGTTTTTAACTTACTGGCCATTATAGCCCACCGTATTACTATGTCTCCCCATTTACCCTATAATTGAAATAAAAATGATATATATGGAGAGTTACATGTAGGGAGAATATTTTTGGAAGAATTTGGGCTTGTACTATGAGTTTATATGGACATGTACCTACTTCCCAAACAGACCAAAATTTTTATCTTGAAGGTTTGTATAATTAATATGATGTTTGAAAAGAATTCATGTTTTACACTAGATGCTGAAGTTTAGGTATGTGGAATATATTTTTTCATTGGAGTGTATTTTGATTATTTTTGGTATTTATGATTTAGAATAATTGGGTATACAACCATATATAGAAAATGTTTTTCTCTATATGGATTTGTTAAACTAGTATGACCCCATTGGATTAACATATTCATGTTATTTATAGTGTTTCCTTTATATAGAAAACATTTAAGTGAACATTTGGGTTTAGTAAGTTATTTCTCAATGAGTAAAACTATAGTGATGCAATTTCTTAAAATGTTTTAGAATGTAAAATCAAATATTTCCAAAAAATGTTTTTTCTTTAAAAAATATAACTATAAAGTTAAGATTAATTTTTTTAATAAAAGAACGATTTTAAAAAATATTTATCACCTAAGTTATTTCTTAACATATTTTTAATATATGATGTTTTTTGAACTGCTTTTTGAAAAATTGTGAACCGTAGACCGGGTGATAGCCCTTTTCATTTGATAAGGACACATGGTTGGAAGCCAAGTCAAAAGAGAGATTAGGGTGAATCACCTACCACTAGCCTACCCGTTTCTATCCTTACATATTCTATCATTTTGATATGTATTATTAGATATCTTTAATTATAAATTTATTATTTTTAAATATATTGTTTTATTTGATAAGTGCACTCTTTTTAATAAATTTTTTATTTTCAAACCATCTTGGTAATTTAGACATTGTAATTTAATGGTTGAAAAAGTATAATGCATTTTTTATTTATCATAAAATTATGACATGAAATAATTGTTGGATATATTGTATGACACTTTATATTTGACCCATGGTAAAATAAATTTTTAAATCTAAATAATAAATTACTTTTCATTTCAAATTTACAATATACTTCATTTAATTTTGAAAGGTTTTTTATCTTATTAGGTTTATATGTTTTATTACATTAATATTTTACTTTTAAAAGGTTATGTAACACATTTCGTTATAAAAATTTAATAATTATTTATTTCATTGATTGAGAATAATAAATTTAATGAATGTTCATTTCAAATAAAATACCAATTATTAAAATAGGTAGAAACACAAAATGACTATTACATTTAATAAGAACATTACACATTATGTGTTGATATAGTCTATTTAAAATAGGAATAGTAAAGGGATATAAAGATATATGAATAATAAATTCAGTAAAGTGAACTCTATAGGATTGATTTCCCGCATAAAGATCACTCCTTCCATAATGGATTTAAAAATAAAGAGAATAACTGGGAAGATGATAGAAATTATCAAAAGATTTATAAGTACTATTTTTAGTGACTAAGTGAATAATGAAGTGAGAATGATGGTGTATTTTTTAGAAAACATGACTATTTAAAATATGACTATCATCTAATATAGTTTATGGGCACTATGACCATTTATCAATAAGATACTTGGTTGTTATTATTTTTGATTAGGTAGACACAACAAAGTGATTGTTGGAAATTATTTTATGACACAAGAAATATTTTATTTTTTTAAAAAATAAATATTTTTAAGTTCCAATAAAAATATATTTTATGATAAATTTTGAATTTTTAAAAAATATTTATTTTCAATAATTGTTTCATGAAATACATTGTTAAAATTATAATATAAATTAACATTCTCCTATGAAATTTTATAACAATCGGAAAATTTCCTATGTCATAGAAAATTTATCCCTCAATAAATTAATATATTTATTTAAAATTTAAAATTATATTTTTAGAGAATTATATTTATAAAATAATACCATTATTGGAAACATCACAATGAAATTATATTAGGGTAAATTTATGGTAATTTTCTAAATAAAGTTGAATTTAGAGTAAATTGTGCAAATACTATTTTTTATGAAATACCTTTAATGCTTTGATATAATCATGATATGATCATAAATTAAAATATCTTAATGAATATTATTTATTAATGTATATTTATCCAATAGACATAATAATTACCTTAAATTCTTAATCAATGCTAATACAATATTTATTTAATTTATAGAAAAATAAACTAATAGATTTTAAATGAATTAATTTTGATGTATTTGTAATTATTTATTGTTTGTAATAAATTTTGAAGTTATATTATATATATTGGTGTTGCTGGAAGTCATTATATTCAAATTCACACTTTGTATTTACATATTTGATGTTAAATTGAATGAATAGTACCAAATTTGACAATAAGGATATTTTATTGAATTAATAATTTAGTAAATTAGTTAAAAATCAGAAAAATATTAAAAAATAAAAAATATGATAATATATGCATTAAAATTTCTTCCCCTATTCATTTATAGTCCATTTGGGAGTCGTTTTCTCTAGAATAGCCTTACAATATTTTAATATTTTTTTTGATTTCCAAAAGTGCCCCTCACCTCAATTACAAAAAGGAACACCTTACCTAAATTTTTGACACCAATTTTAGACATATATAATAACCTAAAACTTTTCATTTATCCTTAAAAATTCATTCGTTATGTTTTGGAGGTTCTAGTCCTTCCAAAATACCTACACTAGATCACTTAAGAATAGATTAAAGGAAGTTCGTTGATGAAGAGTTAATCGTCATCATTGACTCTTTGTAGTCTATTTCTTATTCCACATCCTCTTCATATGTTTTATACATGATTAAGTAAGAAATCCAATATCATCTATTTACTGATATTTTTTATAGGACAACCATATTCCATCTTTTATCCATCATAAGAAAAATGAAAACATCACGCATGTGTGCGTACGACTTACAATCACCACACTATGGTGTAATATTTTTTTATAAACACTTTAATTAGATGAGTATATTTACATAGATAATTTATATATATTTTAATTATGAAATTATATCGAGTCTGGAATAATCAATATACCATCAACTTCATGACCATGTCATTATTAAGGGAAGGATGTCATCGCTCGTGCGTGCGTACGCCTATCATTTCCACAACGTGATGTGATGTTCACCATAAAATTATTATTATAAAATAGTATATAATGAATAAATATGATATATGTGACCTTAATATATTTCTTTATATGAAGGAACTATATCCTATTAAAAATAATCAGGACTTACAAAACAAAACATGCATAGGAAAATGAAGTAGTTAACACCCGAAACAGTGGTAATTATGAAATATTAATATAAAACGAGTGAAAAAATAAAATAAGAAGATAATATATGATATAGTAAATATTAATAAGGTTCATATATAAGTTAATAACATTCTTAAAATGACTATACCTTAGGGTACATCACGCAAAACCAAAAGGAAGTGTATGGTAAGACGTTTCTTCTTGTCTCACTTTAATTTCTATGGGACATATGCATAATTCAAAAATTATTCCTTTTGCGTGATGTATGTTCTGACCTTTAATATGTTATTTCATTAGTTTTTTAATTCTCATGACAGTGAAATTTTTGTTAAATTTTATTCTTTTATGTGGAATAATATTTGATTAATTACAAGTGGTAAAGGATTTTTTTACTCAATTTTAATTCATTAGGTTAAACTTATGATTCATTGATTATGTCATGATAAGGTTATGTGTAGAAGTTATTTTTATTACCTATTATTTATTTTATAATTTTTTGATGTGTATTTTTATATAATATACACAATTTATTCATTTTTCCTAAACCATATATTTCATACAATGTCTACATTGAAATATATTTGAATTGCTATAGAAATAACATTAAATACATATATTTTACTCACTAAGGATACTTGTTGATAATGATTATTGGATAATGAATTAAATAAAAAATTTCAATATATAATGAATGATTTGGATGTGAAAAAATAGGAGGAGACTGTAAATAGAAAACCCCTCGATGCATAAGTAATCTCTTCACACGAAAAATGTGGCCAAACTAAATTTGTCCTTAACCATAAAGATTAAACTATATTTTGTAAGGTGTCTATGGTAGTTGGTCATGTTCTAGATATACGATGCGAAATTATTAAGAATATTTTTTATAATTCATTTATTATTATCTAGCGTATTTTCACTATGAAAAAATCTATTGATTAATTTCATCCTTAGATTATTGATTAAATGGAAAGTGTGTTTAGTTATCTACCTTGCCAAGTTGATTATTATCCTTAATTATAGATAACTTCCTTTGAATGTAACTCTTACTTGGAATTTTTTCTCAATATTTTATTTTTTATCTTTTCCACATGTGATGAAGATGAAATGTTTTATTGAGTTAATGGATGAAAATTTATTTCCTTTGTTATGTTTTTAGTTAACAATGTAATAGGGGTGACATGTTTGTAATGAGTATTCAAGACTAATAAACTATTTGTCATTCAATATTGGAATCTTGTATCTAATCTAATATAATAAAGAAAGGTAGAAGCTCTGGGCTACGGGGATCATGGTTGTTATAGTTGGTATGATAGGAAGTTTAGAATAAGTCTTGGGAACTATATTTTAAATTAAAAATAACTAATGTGAGAACTATGATAATTACTTATCGTATTTAAAAAAATTTATCATTAAAGGAGTTTTTATTTTGTGGATCAATAATCATGAAGATTATGGGATAACTCAATGTTTTCATTATTTATTGATGATACATAATGGAAGGAATGGTGTCAATACCCATAGATAATTTAGGGATTTCCCCACTGAGAAATCCAACACAATTTTTTTGGAGCAGAGCAGATCATGGCCCTATTAGGAAAATTTACATAGGCCATAAGAAATAACCATTATACACATATGTTGGATCATTTCTTTTGGAATAATTCTCCATATTTAAGTGGGACTACTAACCCAATGGTAGTTTAGCAATGGATCATGTCCCTATAAAATATATTTCTAGTATTGGGATGCGATGGAAATGAAAAGGTCATACTATTATTATATTGTCTCATAGGTGGCACTAATAAATGGTGGTCATTGATCAAAGATATTAGGGAGGAAGATGAAATAGAACACATGGAATAAATGAATTTTAAATAAAAATTCTTCGACAAGTATCTCGCTCATGAAGAATGAATTTAGACAAAAATAAAATTTCTTATCTTAAAAAAGGGGGAAGAAAGTGTTGAAGAATATGAGGAAAATTTTACAAGACTATCTAGGTATTCAATAGATTATATAAATGATTCAGATTGTAATATTTATATATTCTTTTATCGTATTAAGCAAAGTCTTCGAAGGGAATTGTCGTCTCAAAAATTTTCATCATACGATGAAATAGTGTTATGTTCCATCAAAATAGAGAAGGAATTTTTTAGATCCTACACATTCAAGGGAAATAAATATAATAAGTGGTAGGCTGTGAACCATGATAAAGGCAAAAAACCAAATAATAATAAATAGATAAATTAATTTCAATCCTGTGAAAATTGTGGTAAGAAATAAATAGGGAAATTCTTAAAGGGCACAAGAGTGTGTTATAATTACAGAGAAAAGGGCCATATGTCTCATGAATGTAATGGGAAAAAATAAACCAATGATATTTAGTGGTTCAACTACAAATAAATGGGGAATGATTCAAAAAAATATCCCAAGAATCAAGGGAATCTACCACAAAAGAGCCAAAGAAGATATGGCCAAGATTATACAATCACTATAGTTGAGGTAGAAGTTACCAATTATGTGGTGGATGGTATATTAATACTATATTCAAATTTATCAAATTATTTATTTAGATCTGGATATTCTCACTCTTTTATATCTACTTAGTTTTATAATAAAATTATATACTTCCCTTTTGATTTAACAAGGGAGTTGTAAGTCTAAACTCTTATGGGAAGTCTCATTACATCAAAGATGTGTTGGGAAGCCCCCATTATGGCATATATACAAGCTTTATTTTCTGAACATATCATCATACCTATGGTTTCATTTTCTATAATCCTCAGTATAGTCTAGATTTCAAAATATTATGTATAAATTTATTACAAGAAAAAGGAAATTATGTTTTTTTACTGGAGAAGTATAATTGCTTTTCTTTATAGGAGAAACATCATCATCTGATTTTTATATAGATCCAACCCCAATATCTCTAGTAAATGTAATTATTGGGGAGGAATAGAAAACAAAATCTAGGGATGAAAAAGTTAATATTCAAATATAAAATGTATATATTGTATGCGGATACATTGATTTATTTACTAAGTAATTACCTGGACATACCCTAGAGCATGAATTCAAGTTTTCAATTGATTTGATTATTGATTCAAGACCTATAACAAAGACTCCCAATATAATGGCCACTTTGGAACTAGTTGAGTTGAAGAAACAACAAGACGATATGAGTGATAAGAGATTTATTCACCCTAGTGTTTCTCACTAGGGAGACCCAATTCATTTTGTTATATGAAGGATGGATCGATAAGATTGTTATTCGATTATAGGGAAATAAATTATATTAAAATTAAGAATAAATATAATATTACATGTACTAATGATTTATTTGATCAACTTCATCGATCTAAATATGTTTAATGATTGATCTTCTTTTGGGTATCATCAATTATGATTAAATAAAGAATAAATTTCGAATATAGGTTTTCAGAAAAGGTATGTACATTATGTGTTTAAATTAATTCCCTTTGGGTTAAATAATTCACCCTTGATTTTTATGGATATAATGAATTGAGTATTCATGGAATATCTTGGTAATTTTTTTTGAATTCATTGATGATATCCTGGTGTATTATAAAAGCTACAAGGATAATGAAAATCACTCGAGGATCATTATTAAGACTCTTATAAGAAAAGTTTTTTATGTTAAATTGAGAAAGTGTTATTTCTAGTTTTAGAAATTTTTTTCTTGACCATATTGTTTCTAAAGATGGAATTTCAGTTGTTCCTATGAAGGCTAAGGCTATGAAAGAATGTACTATACCCAAAAAACATAACATAGGTATGTAGTTTCATTTATTTTGATTGTTACAATCGGTGATTTATTCAGAATGTTACATGATTGGTAAACCCATTAACCAATATCATACATAAAGGGTTTTAGTTCATATTAAAAAATGAATGAGAATAATTTTTTGAAGAATTGAATAGAAGATTTTTGAATGCTCTTATTTTGACTCCACCATCATGCAATGATGGGTTTGTGATATATAGTAATGCATTGAAGAAATGAAATGGTTGAATCCTTATAAAAATGATAAAGTTATTTATATGAATAAAGTTAGTTGAATACTGATGAACAAGATTATCTAACTCATGATCTTGAGTTAGGAGCCACAATACTTATTCTAAATATATGGAGACACTATCTCTATGTTAATAAATGTGAGATATACATAGATCAAAATAATGAGAAGTACATCTTCTCATAGAGAGAACTAAACATTTGGTAAAGACTATGACTTCATTTACTCAAGGATTATTATTTCTCGATATGTTACCACCTAGTAAAAGAGAATAATGTAATAGATTCATTGAGTAGGAAGGATCTTAGAGTTTTAACCCAAATGAGGATTTATAGAGATCTGATATTTATGGATTTAGAAATTATTAATATGGGAATTAGTAAGGGAGGGGAGAAACCCATCATTTTTAAAATGATTAAGAAACCATATTTGTCAGAAAAGATAAAAATATATCAATATGAAGGTGATAATTTTCCTAATCTAATTAAATATGTGAACTATGGAAAAATGGAAGTCTTAGATATTTAAGATAGTGTTCTGAATTTAGGAAAGTGGTTATGTGTTCCATAAATACCATTAATAAAAAGGGCACTATTGGATGATGCTCATATCTCAAATTTCATGATACACCATGTTAGTAACAAGTTTCATAGGGATGTAAAGAAATTTTTTTGGTGGGATAATAAGAAGTGGGAAATTTATGACCATGTGTCAAGATTTCTAGTTTTTATACAATTGACAACCGAGAGACAAAATCCTAAAGGATTTATGCAACCTATTTTTATAACTATTTGGAAATGGGATGAAATTTGGTTGAACTTTTTCATAGGGCTACTAAGTAATCAAAGAAGGAATGATGTGAGATGCATTATTGCTGATCACCTTACCAAATAAGAAACTTTTCTTGCTATAAGATAAGTTTTACTTCTTAAATGCCTAGAAATAATCTATTTTAATTATGTTATAAGACTTCACGATGCACCATATCGATAACATCTGATCAGGATCCCCATTTTATATAAAACATTATGAAAGAGTCTTTAGAAGGGTCTGTTGATTGAGATTCATTTGAGCACTGTATACCATCCTCAAACTAACAGTAATTTTAAATGTACTTCTCAGACATTTTAAGACATTTTTTGATCATTTTCACTTTACTTTTATTGTATGTGTGATCAGTATTTACCTTTGGAAAAGTTTTCCTACAATAATAGTTTCAATTCAAGTATTTAAATGGACCTGTATGAAGCATTATATAAAAAGATATGTCATATTATAACTTGTTGGGATGAATTTGGTGAATTGAAACTTATACAACCCTAAATTATTTATGTGAAAATAATAAAGGTAAAGAAAAATCAGGCTCATATTAAAGTAGCTCAATTTATAAAAAAGCGTTATGTAGAAAACTGAAGAAAGGATTTGGTAGTTCAAGTGGAAGATCATGTATTTCTTAAAGTAACTCCATCGAAGTGTTTGATAAGGTTTTGTAAGAAATATAAACTAAGACCTAGGAATATCAAACCATTTGAAATTATGGAATGAATTGGAGCTGTATCTTACCAATTAGCAATTCCACAAAGTCTCTCCAAAGTTCATGATGTGTTCCACATATCATTGTTAAGGAAGTACAGGTCAAACCAAAAACATGAACTTAACTTTGAAGAAATAAAATTGGGACTTTATTTGAATTATTTTGAAGAGACTATCAAGATTATTTACCCTAGAGGGAAAGTGTTGAGGAATCAGATGACTCGAATGGTAAATGTTCTTTGGAGAAACTATAAAATAGAAGAAGCAACATGAAAACTTGAGGATGTTAAGAAGAAGAACCGAAATCATCTATTTAAAGGTTAATAATAATGAAAATTTAAAGGTTGAAATTTTTTGAAGGATGTAATAATATAACACCCCATGCTTTTACAGTACATCTCTTCTTAAATAAATTCAATTTCTTCGATAGATTATGTTGCATAAAACACCCAGCTTAACCTCACAATAAAATAATATTATAACAAAGTTGTTAAATTAGAGGGAATGAGTAGAATTAACAACAATATAGAATTTATATATATTAAAATATTTTCACATTCAACCAATATATTTTATGGTATTAATATAAGAAAAAAATCCAATTTTATTCATTAAAGCTATGCTTTTTTAAAGGAATTTTCCCACTTTTGACAGCGCACTTGTTTAAAATCTAGTTTTTGAAATTTTTATAAATTATATTTTTAAAAATAAAATTATTCTTTTAAATAAAAATATAAAAATTTACTGTGGTTTAATTTTTGTTATTTATCTCATAAGTTTCATGTTTTGATGAATAGTGAAAAAATTTCATTTTAATTGAAAATAGTTTTTTCATAAAATTTACTTATAATATAAAAGTATATGTTTGAATGGTTTTAAAGTATAATTTTATCCATTTTTTATAATTTAATCAAAATAATTTTATTGTAATCAATTTTACATTGAAATTGGATATAAAATCTTTTTGAACTCAAAGTTTTTACATTAAAAACCTCTTTCGTCCTTCAGTCTACGAGATTAATTTTGAATTAATTTTGAAATTTATGTGTTTTTAATTTTGAAAAATGGTTACAATATTTTAAATTAGAAATTCCTAATTTAGTAAATGGTTCCCTTTTTTTTTGGAAAATTTTAATATTTAATTTCGTAATATTTTTTATTACCACTATTAAGGGTAAGTCAGTCAATTGAAGGTAACAATTTTATTTTAAATATAATAAAATTTCCAGAAAACTTGTCCTAATTTAATTTTATGATTGTTTTCGACCACAACCATCCTTTTTTTTAATTATAACCTTTTTATTCCACTTTGACGAGAATATATCATTTATATTGAAAGAAGAGTCAATTTTGACACACTTTTGTTTCTAACAAGGGAAGTATTTTTAATATTGGGTTATATAATGGATATTTTAGGATAAAAATAGTATTTAGAAAGATAAATTTTTTAATACATCATGGTAATTTATTTATAATTTTTAGTGACAAAATAGTTACTTTAAATGGCGACAAAATGATGATGTAGTAATTGCTTAACTAATGTAAGAATCAAATAAATGATTTTGAAAATATTAAAATAATACTAATCTTATATAATTAATGTCATATATGATTTATATGGATGAATTTTACGTGTTAGTGACGAATTAGAAGTATTTGATTGAATTTATCTTGCTTTTATGGTATTTATAATAGTCAAGTAATGCATAGTGCCAAAATTGACACATTTTTTTATTTTAAAATCAATAATATTTTATTAAATGATATGAAATTCATAAAAGTATAAATTTCATCCAAATAATTGGTATATATTTTAAAATTTCATAACTGACTCATTTATTTCCCTTTTATAATTTTATTTTACACATGTTGTCACAGAAAGAGTTAAAGGGTTTAAAAAGGTCTTACAACCAAAATATAAGGGTATAAACATTACCTAAACTTGTAATTTTTTTTTATAAAGTTAATTTTAACCTTATCTCCTTAATATCAAATTATAGTTTTTTAATAGACAATTTTCTATGAATATAACTTATATAATCTTTAAATCAAATATAGTTATAATATGTCACTCTCTTTAAACATAATATCATTTATGTGTCCACATAGTGAAAATATAAAGATATGAAGGAAATTAAATGGATATTTTGATACTAATGAAATTAAATTAATAAAATTATTTTTTTTAAATTTTAATAAATTACATAATTATCTTAAATGCTTCATTAAAAACAAATACAATATTTATTTAATTAATAGAGAAATAAAATAATTGATTTTAAAAGTATTACTTTTGAAATATTTTTTATGTGTTAATGTATATAAATAATTTTATAGATATATAATATATATTTGAGTTTTTTTAAAGAATTAGATTAAAATAACTGAGTTTTATTGATATATATTAATTTATATTAAATAAACAGTATCAAATTTGATAATAGAGTTATTATATTGAATTAAAATTTAATTAAATAGTTTAAAATCCCAAAAATGTTACATAATCACAAAGATGATATTATAATGTCTAAAATGGATTCTACTATTCATTTTCGTTCAATTTTTAAGTATTTAGCTCAAGAATATACTTATTATTTTTTAATATTCTATGGTTTTCCAAAATTTACCCTCACCTCAATTATAAAAGGGCACCTCATCCCTCACTTCCACACACAACTTGGAGTCATATAGGTAGAAAAAAACTACCAATTTCTCCTAAAAAAATCCTTAGTGAAGATCTTGAGGTTATGGAACTTCTAAAACACCTACCCTATATCACTTAAGAAGTGATTAATGGAAGTCTGACAAAGAAGAGGTAATAATCTTTATCGACTCTTTCAAGTCTGTTTCTTATTCCACTCCCTATTCATGTGTTGGTTTTATGTTAAATTAATAAATAAAGTATCATCTATATTATGAGATGTTATTATGATTATGGGATAACCATAATATAGGTTTTATCCATTCTAAGAAAAATGAAAACACCACCTGTTCGTACGTATGACTTACCATCTCCACATTGTGGTGTAATCTGTTTTTCATCACCACTTTATATACAAGGGTATAATGATGGAAATAATGGATATATAGAGTAATTATGAAATGATATTGATTCTTTAATTATTAATATACCATCATATTTCTTATCCTTTCACTATTAAGGGAATGATATCGTCGCTCGTGCATACATATAACCTGCCGTCTCAATGATACATGCAACATTCCTCATTCAATTATGATTATAAACATTATATAGTGAAAAAATATGATATTTGGGACCTTAATATATTTATGTATATGATGTAACTATATCCTATGCTTATGTATCGACACATTCACAACATAACATGCATAGGAAAATGAAGCCGTTAACACTCAAAACACAGGGAATAATGAAATATTAATCAATAAAAAAGTGATAAAATATTATAATAAGATCATATATGATGCCATAAATGTGAATAGGATCTTTATATAAGTTAATAACATGATTAAAACCATTATATTGGAGATTAAATCATACACAACCAAAATAAAGTTTAAGGTAAGGGTTTTCTTCTCATCTCACATTTATTTCAGTGGGACATATGCTTAATTCATCAATTATTCATTTTGTGTGGTGTATATGATAAAATTTGACATTTTATATCATGATTTTTTTATTCTCATGCTATTTAATATTATATTTAATTTTATAATTTTATGGGGCATACAATTTTACAGGATACAAGTGGATAGATATTTCTTAATCTATATATTGCATACAGTGTCTACATTTAAAGATATTTCAACTGGTAGGGAACTAATGAAAAATATTTATCTTTTAATCAATACAAAAACATATTGATAACGATTCTTAGTTAAGGAATTAAATCTATCATTTTGATATATAATTAATTCTTTGGAAATTATTGAATGGGTGTAGACCATATATAGAAATCCCTTCACAGATCAGTCGTCTCATGAGGCAAATAATGTGGAAAAAATAAATGGGATTGAATGATAAATAATAAAATTTCTAATGTAAGGACTTGTAAGTAGTGGGTCATGTTATATATACATGACATATAATGTTAATTAATTTCAATAATAATTCATTTTTTTATTATCCGTAGGATTTTTACTATGATAAAATATGCAGATTTATTTCACCCTTAATTTATTGATTAAATGACATATGTGTTAAATTATTTACCTTGACATATTTATTATTATATTTAATTCAAAATAGATTCCACTTTAACTAACTCTTATTTGGAATCTGAGCTCCATGTTTTATATTTTATCTTTTCCCTAGGTGATGAAGATGAAATGTTTTAATGATTTTAAGAATAAAAATTACATTTTTTTGTTATATTTTTAACTACCAATGTTATAAGGGTACCATTTGTGTATCTAGTTATTCAAGACTACTAAAATATTTTGTCCTATGATATTTGAATCTTGAATCTATTACAATGTATTTAAGAATGGAACCAACTCTAGTCTACTGGGGTCTACGTCGTTACATCAAAAAGTATAGACTCAAATTTTTTCTAGTCCACCGTTTGAGGCCTTCCAACCTAGAATTTTTTATGTCTAATTCATTGAGAATTCTATAGTCATGAATTTTAGACCAAGGATGTTGATTATTTAGGTCAAACTACATCAACCAAAAGGTTTCTCATTTTTAAGATCACATAAAATTGACCCAAATGATGTGGTTTATATAGAGAAATTGGTGATATAAAACCAAACATGAAGAAATACCCCATCAATCCATGTGAAGATAACCTCGAGGGATGATGATCTTAGGGAAATGGGAGTTGATGTTTGAGGCCACACAACTACAAAAAACAGACTTCAAAATTTAATTTTAATAAAATCTTCTAAAAAAATGAATGAGGATGTCCAAATAGAAAGTGTTGGTAATCCTCAATGTGAACGAAGAGTCTTTAGGTGACATAGACTATACTAGAATGGGGGAATTCAGTTCATGGTCATACATCTTGTACCATTTGGTCATACAGTTTAGGGTCACATGACAAAGACTATGGAAGATAATTTTTATGCTTAGGAATCTCAGAATAAAACCATATTAAATATTAAAGTCACATAGTATTGGAAATATATGTGGTGTAGTCAATATAATATGGGAAAATCAAATCCTAACATTAGTTGAGAGTCTATTATTGGTAACATAGATAATCCCATAGATGTGTGGATAGAATTTAGGGTCATATGATGAGGACCATTCAATTGATCAAGGATGAGATGTTGTATCCATTCTTTAATGGTGATGATGATGCATGCAAATGTAACATCAAGGGTATCAAATCAACTTGAATAGTTGGTTGGTTAGTTTTGAAAATCATAACTTAAGGAGATCTAATTGGGGATTATGAGAGGAAACATGTACATTGGGGAATACTTCTCAACATATTTGAATGAAATGTTCTAATATAATGGAGTTAAGGAAAATGGATATTAGAAGACATTTTCCACAAGATTAATATACCTATTCCTTAGAGGGTCAAATATAGAATTGATGATGATCACTTCAAAAAATAGATTTCCATCGGTGTAAGATGCACATGTTACCAAAATAATTGGAAGATTTGTGAGTATTCAATTAGTTTTGAGGTAGAGTTGGTTTGTGATGAAAATTAATATTCTTGGAAGGTTCATGTACTCTAAGGGTCCTCCCATTGTGTATATAACAAACATTTAGGGTGAAATGATATTTCATGGAATTTAATTAACGTTTTCCTCAACCAGTGAGCTCAATGATCATATATCAAATTTTTAAAGGTCTATATGGTGGGGCCAATGAGATTTCTTACATTTCCATTTTCACTCCAGTTTTTCCATAATTCATGAAAGTTGGAGGATTTGTGATTGAGAAGTTTGATATTTTCTAATACACCTTTAATTTTTTTCCAACATGACATGTTTTATGTCTTTTTCATCTATAGTTGAATGTCTTATATTATAGACCTATTGAGAGAAAATGTATAAGGTTGTATAGTTTGGTAAAAGGTTCACACATTTTACAATTTGGATGTATGGAATAAAATAGTGAGGCAAGCTATGTGGTAAGGGAAATGAAAATACAAATGAAAATAGAGGATCCCCACACTAATATAGATTTTGTAATGGGTGAGTAAGTATAGTTTAAGGTCATAATTTTTATACCATTAGGTGTTGAAACATTAAATCCTGAATAGGCCCAATGCCAAGGTATACTAAAAATCATTTGAATAGGGAATGATGAAAATGAAAAATGAAAATTGAGGTTTTTATTACAGGGATATTGATATGGGATAATTATTAAAGGGATGAATCAAATTTTTGGTTCCACGATAATGTTGTGGGGCCATATGAATATTATAGGGCCTTATTGTTAGGATTAAAAAATGACTTTGGTTTGTAGGAAAAACTGTGGATTCATACACAGAGCCATTTTGGGGGTGTATAAGAATAATCTAACTAAAGTGTCCCTTGGATGTTGATGTAATCATTATAGATAGTTTCTCATGATTTATTACAATATAATGCACTCGAGTCATAATGTATGATTTGTGAAAGATTTGATTTTTAGTAATGGTGTTAAATGTATTTTGAACCTGGGTTTTCTTTATCTTGGTTTTTGTGGTTTTATGAATGACAAATGATGGATGAGTCTAGAATATATTGTTAAAACATTACTATGTATAACAATATAATGATACATAAGACACACATAGTTGTTATATAAATTTATCCCTTTTACTGAACTTAATCAAATACTAAGAAGTGGAATACAATATTTTTATATGGTATTAGAAACAGACGGATCCCAATAATTACATATATGTAAATGCACTTATATATGAAAAAATATGAGCAAGGTGGACCCAAGAACTAGGAATTTTAGCGTCAAACATGAATTTTACACTCATTTGGGGTCTGAATAAATGAAAATTAACATTTTTATTGATTTTTGAAAAGATCACCATAAAGAAAACCCTATAATACAAAAACTCATGGTTGTGTAATGTAATGTAGACCCAAAGCATAATTGACAACCAATTTCATCCCCTCTTTAGGAAAATAACCCAAGGAAAAGAAAGAAAACATACTTTGATTTGATGGCGCCATAGATGACAAAACCTTTGCAACCATGTTCCCATCCTGCCATATATGAGAGACCTCCATGTGGTTACGCATGAGAAAATTTCACTTTCTGATAGTATATGAGATATTCCTAGGGATACTACCCTTACCTAACAAATCTTCACAGAGAACCACAGAATCTATCTTTTCCATCTTAAGACTGATCTACCTTCACTTGCATACCTCCAGCCCGGTCACCATGGCTATTGCCTTCAACTGCAATACATATCCTCTTCCATAAGAAGTAGCGAATGATGTAATACATATCCCATCTGGTCTCTCACGAATCTACCCCCTCGAATCTCCCCCATGAAAATTGATCCATCCATGTTAATCTTGAAACCCTGACCTGGAGGATGCCATCGAACCCACCTTCCTTACCCTGGATGGTCCGCCTGGTTGTCATTTGAGAGATTTGGAAAGGTGTCTTTCACCAAGGTAGTTGATTGAAAATTTGGGCATAGTTAAAATAAATTTAGGAGGATGTTTTTCATTCGAAAAAATACACTGACGTGAGAACTCAATCCATGGTTATGGAGTACTGAATTTCAGACCTTCCAGATAATCCAACGACCAACAATAAGGATGATGGTCTTGGCCTACATCTCAGCCCCTTCGGTATCTGTAACCCTAAACCATGAGCCTAAAAAATATTCCTACAACCCTCTAGATGCCTCCCAGCCAAAAAACCTCGCAAAGGTCTTCTAAATCTCCCTATCCCACTCACTTCCATAGAAGAGATGGCCCACTGTTTTGTGATTTGAAGACCTGCAATACCAGCACCAAGAGAACATATTCACACCCATACGTTTCAGATTTTCATCATTAGGAAATTATTTGTTTGTCACATGCCACACCTTAAAAAAAATTTGGATAGAATCTCCTTGCACCACAGAGTCACTCCCCATGGGTCTGATTTGACATGTATCTTGTCACATGAATGTAATCTTTAATTGAAAAAATACCTGATGTCAAACTTATGAATATAAGGTCATGGTGTTTTGGAAAGAAAAACTCAAGTTAATGATTATAGATCTTGGAAAAAATAATGGGAATCTTGGTGAGCTTATTGAGGCATATGAGGGATTACTAACTTGATGTTAAAGGAGTTCCAAGGAGGAATTATTCCTTATAGAAAAATACAAAAAAAAATTATATAGTTTTTGGTCCTGATGCTTAGACTAGGGGAAGGATTAGATGATTTTTCATTCCATTTCTAATAAACTTATTATGAACAAATGTCTATGGGTTAAAATTAAGGAAAAGTTAGTCTCACATGAAGAAATAATTTATGGATAGGCATGGGAGAAGGGGTATAAGAATCACTATGAATCCCCTAGAATTGGAAATCATTAAATACATAGTTCTAGAATTCATTGCGATAGAAGATCAACACTGAATGTGGGGAGTTATCCTCTCAGGTGAGTGTGATGTGACACAATTTCTTATAGAGAGATTCCAAATATGTAGGTTAAGGTTAAGAAACTAATAATATAGGGCCACCACATGTTTTGGGTTATGGATCATATACCCATGGTGTCATACAATTTTAAATCATGTGAACATAAAATTTTACCATATTTTAACATCTTGTAATAAAGATTTGCAGTTTTTTAAGTTTAATATCCCGAATCTTTGACCAAAGGTTTTCATACAGTTTAATATCATAAAACTCAAACCAGGGGTGATTTCACTTTAAAATGTTTTTTACCCAACCATGATGGGGAAGTCCCTATGATAACTCCTAAGAATACGTGATCCGTACTAAATCTTAGAAACAAGGAGTGTTGGTGATCTCCCAATTTAAGATTGGAATTCATAATGATGGTAAAAGAAGATGGAATAGTAAAGTTTTAATGAATCTTACTTTCTTGATCAATTTTCATGAATGACATGGGGATAACACTGAGGGGTTAAGACTCCACCAGAACAAGGGGAGGAGGAATAAAGTAGTTCAAAACTTCTGAGATCTAGACCACTAAAGGTGGGAGAATGATGGGTGAAAAATGATAGTTGACCATGTTTTAAATAGAGGTTTCACAACCTCATCAGTAGAAGATAGTGTAATATAATCTCATATATACCATTTTCTAGGTTTTGAAATATGAGGGACATCACTTATCAAAAAAATTCCATCATGAAATATGCCCAAGATGGAATGTGAGATAGTTTGGTCAAGCACCATCTCTATTATAGGAGCAAGTTCAGACTGGGAGGACAATTAAGATTCAAGATGAGGAAGGCATTAAGTGTGCAAATGAACATACTTGGATTTTTAGGGGAGAGTTAGAAACTATAGGATCACTTTCACTATATGTTAAAATGTGGTCAATGATCATATCAGCAAGAAAAAATTTAACATGTTCCCAAGGAGAATATCCCTGAAATAGGATAGTGGTTGAGCTAGAAATTGGATATGATCTCAATGAATCTATACATATACTATGAAATAATTAATCAATCCATATTTATTTCTTGGATTTGGTGTGATAGGAGATCAATCTTAGGAAGGGAGAAACCTATAGAGTGAGGATTAATGTTATCATGCGGTTTTACATCATGCGATGGATATATAGACCGTGTAGTTTAACATTATATAGAAAGGACATTAGAAAGATTATTGATATTGAACTGTTGGTGATGAGGAGTTAATATTTTAACATCTTGAGACAAGTATTGTTTCCTATAGTATAACACTGTGTGAGAAGGATTAGGTTTCATATAGTTTAATGTAATGGGGAAATGATGATGTCCTATTGTTTAATGTTTTGTGACTAGGAAGAGGTGTTATACAATTTAGAAACATTGGAAAATGATGCTGTGTGATAGTGTATCATAATGTGACTATGATGAGGCATTATACTATTAATCATAATGGAGAAAGTATATTGTCCCATAGTTTATCATCATGCGACTAGAAAGAGGCACCATGCAGTTTGACATTATTGGATAAGGATATTTCCCTATAGTTTAACATACAAGATTAAGATGAGGTTTCATATAGTGTAGTATCTTTGCAAAGTTAGTCTCACATGAAGAAATAATTTATGGATAGGCATGGGACAAGGGGTATAAGAATCACTATGAATCCCCTGGAATTGGAAATCATTAAATACATAGTTCTAGAATGAATTGTAATAGAATATCAACACTGAATGTGGGGAGTTATCCTCTCAGGTGAGGGTGATGTGCCACAATTTCTTATAGAGAGATTAAAAATGTGTAGGTTAAGGTTAGGAAACTAATAATATAGGGCCGCCACATGTTTTGGGTTATGGATCATATACCCATGGTTTCATACAATTTTAAATCACGTGAACATAAAATTTTACCATATTTTAACATCTTATAATAGAGATTTGCAGTTTTTTAAGTTTAATATCCTGAATCTTTGACCAAAGGTTTTCATACAGTTTAATATCATAAAACTCAAAACATGGGTGATTTCACTTTAAAATGTTTTTTTGCTCAACCATGATGGGGAAGTCCCTACGATAACTCCTAAGAATAGGTGATCCATACTCAATGTGAGAAACAAGGAGTGTTGGTGATCTCCCAATTTAAGATTGGAATTCATAATGATGGTAAAAGAAGATGGAATAGGAATGTTTTAATGAATCTTACTTTCTTGATCAATTTTCATGAATGACAAGGGGATAACACTGAGGGGTTAAGACTCCACCAGAACAAGGGGAGGAGGAATAAAGTAGTTCACAACTTCTGAGATCTAGACCACTAAAGGTGGGAGAATGATGGGTGATAAATAATAGTTGACTATGTTTTAAACAGAGGTTTCACAACCTCATCAGTAAAATATAGTGTAAGATAATCTCATATATACCATTTTCTAGGTTTGAAATATGGGGGACATCACTTATCAAAAAAATTCCATCATGAAATTTGCCCAAGACGGAATGCGAGATAGTTTGGTCAAGCACCATCTCTATTGGAAGAAAAGTTCAGACTGGGAGGACAATTAAGATTCAAGATGAGGAAGGCATTATGTGTGGAAATGAACATACTTGGATTTTTAGGGGAGAGTTAGAAACTATAGGATCACTTTCACTCTATGTTAAAATGTGTTGAATGATCATATCAGCAAGAAAAAATTTAACATGTTCCCAAGGAGAATATCTCTGAAATAGGATATTGGTTGAGCTAGGAATTGGATATGATCTCTAGGAATATCTACATATACTATGAAATAATTAATCAATCCATATTTATTTCTTGGATTTGGTGTGATAGGAGATCAACCTTAGGAAGGGATAAACCTCTAGAGTGAGGATTAGTGTTATCATGCAGTTTTAAATCATGCGATGGATATGTAGACCGTGTAGTTTAACATTATATAGAAAGTACATTAGAAAGATTATTGATATTCAACTGTTGGTGATGAGGAATTAATATTTTAACATCTTGAGACAAGTATTGTTTCCTATAGTTTAACACTGTGTGACAAGGATTTGGTTTCATATAGTTTAATGTAATGGGGAAATGATGATGTCCTATTGTTTAATTTTTTGTGACTAAGAAGAGGTGTTATACAATTTAGAAACATGGGAAAACGATGCTGTGTGATAGTGTACCATAATGTGACTATGATGAGGCATTATACTATTAAGCATATTGGAGAAAGTATATTATACCATAGTTTATCATCATGTGGCTAGAAAGAGGCACCATGAAGTTTGACATTATTGGATAAGGATATTTCCCTATAGTTTAACATACAAGATTAAGATGAGCTTTCATATAGTGTAGTATCTTTGGAAAAGGACATTTTCTTGTAGTTTAATTTCATATGACTAGTATGTGTGGTGATGATTCACATAATGTACCACTTGATGAACCTTCCAATAGTGGGAGGTGTGATGTGCTTCCCATACATGGTGAGGAATGATTACACACAATTAGATTAGACTTTATGAATTAATCAAGGTCCTTAAAATTTGGGTTTTAGATTCAATGTATTCTTATGAGGTATCATCTATGTCCTTAGAGCTAGTACAATATTTCCATGAAGGAAGGTGTTGAGGTGACCATTTATTTTGAATGATCGTGGCACCCGATTCTAGTCCCTTTAATGTTATGTAGTTCTTAGAACCAGTTTTATTTGAGGGATTTTGACTCATAATGATAGACTTGATATATCATTTTCTGCATTTGGTGATCATAAATGGTCATCCAGAGGGATGTAAGATGAACCCTATAAGTTAAACCCCATATTTAACCAACACTAGGCAGTCTAGGGTTACATGGTTAGAATCTTAGGTCATCATCTGATAGTTCTATATAAAATTTGAGAGATTTATGAGATAATTTTTTTGTTTTAACCCACCATATTCTTCTACATGATGTTAGAGAGGATTGTTTTGAACAACTTGATCTATCTATTCTCTTAATAATGATAGTGGCAGGTATACTTGAATCGAATGTATTACATAGTATACAACTTCTTTAGTTCAACAACTGATTTTTTTTTGTTGTCTATGATAATAGTGTGAGGAATCCTAAATTAATGGATGATATGGGAACTGAAAAATTATATCATAGATTTGGTCTTGAATTCCTTCTGGATGTTGACTTCCACCCACTCTGAAAATAAGTAAGTTGAAGTCATAATGAACATACATTGCAATGATATTTCTAGTGGGTAGAGGACAACTATATCAAGTCCCCATAGAGAAAAGGGAAAAGAGTACTTAGTGTATTAGATAAGTTACGACATCTGATTCATGAGGTTATCATGGATATATAATTTATTACACCACTTGGTGATCTCTTTGTAGTCCTAAACTATGGTAGGGAAAAATTTCCCCAATCTTTGGATCTAGTGAGAAAGGTCTAATCACAATTTTTGGGCCTAACATGACCGAACATTGACTTCTTGAATGACCTAACGAACCTCAATACCTTGGATTTAAAAGAGTATTATTCCATAAAAACCATTCTTATAGAGGTTTTACTATATGTCACAACTATTTTAGAGGTTAAACAACCCTACATGCTGGAGTATTCCCTCATGCTCGACTTAGTTTTGTTTGAGACTACCATGTTATAGATACATTATAAAGGGAGTCATCTCATTCAGTACTGATTTGAATACTGGGGTGTTTGATAGCCCCACTATAGTAGTTATACTGTCCTTATAGTTCACCTATGATTCCACTTTTATAGAAGTGAGAGTGGAAATGAATATCTAATTTGACATATGATTAACCAAGTATTCTTAGTTTGGATTTATAAGGTATATGACCAAGATTACCAAGGAATCATGTAAATTATTTAATGACCAGGTAACATGAGTGACTATCGTTCAGTAAGGAAACTAGGCCATCAACTATTGAGTATTTTCTATTAAGGGGAAATGTTCATACTTTCCAATAAAATATTTCTATTAATATTCTTGATGAACATCTCAGAGTCTCCCTTTTAATGTAATTATATAACTTTAATCTAGAGAGATAAATAAACACAAGTGATTATATACTGACAGTAAGCCTCATTTTTGGTGAAACCTTCCAAAAAAAGGAATGACTGTGGAAATAAGTCTATTACGGGAGTGATAAAGAAAATCATGAGGCTCAAACTTTTTAGTTTGGGTTTTTTGAGCCTTCTCAAAGTCAAGATCCTAGAGACACCATCAAAGTGAATCTACCCTCACAGTAAATCCTGGTCAATTGAAAGGATGGACACATTTGGGAATTCAACATCTAGTTGTAGTTCTTCCAGGGTCAGATGCTTGATGAGGAAATTCGGAAGTGCATGGACCTTGGTAACTTTCTTGGGGAAAAACTAGATGTTGAAATAATACATAATTACTACTCAATATGAAAAGTTCCCAATCAATATTAGGTGGTTGAGGATATAATTTTTTAGATCAACATGGGATACCAGATATATCTAATGGTGTTGAAAGTAGTGGAGAAATTTTTGAAACCCAAAGACCAAGGCTAAGTAACTCTTCTTGATGAAAGAATACATTGTATAAATGTCGAGTAACATGTGACTGAGGGAGTATACTATAATCTATATGACCTCATTGTCATTTTGGTCTAGGTGGGACATAAAAGACCATTACATGATAGTCACATAATGGGAAAAAGGATTTATTAGGATGAGTGGTATCTGGACGGGCGGATATGGAAGATAATGTATGATATCCTTGAATGTGTTATGGTATTATTCAACCCATTTATAATCAGTGGATTTATTTATAAACCTTGATAAGGGATTAAAATTACTAGTTATATTCATGATGAATACTCAAATATAGGCCAGGTGGCCCTGCAAATCCAAATGGTTTAATTGAGGAGGCATTTGTTTAAGAGACTTGATCTTATCTAGATCGATCTATATGCATCTATACCTAACAATGAATCTAAGTAAATTTTCATAGGTTACCTCTAACACACACTTTAGGGGATTCATCTTCTTATGATTGGAGTGATGGAAGTCAAAACATTTCTCAATATCCTTTGAGATAGTCTTGATGTTTGAAGGTTTTGACCACCAAATAATACACATATCACTCCAACAATGTACTATGGAATTCCTTGAATATATGGTTTATGGAATTATTCTAGGAATCCCGAGTATTAATAAAATACAATGAATTCATTGGTAACATAAAGTTCATTATGGTACCCTACAAGTGGTGGATTCTTTTTCCTCAGGGGACATTTGGATTTGATTATACCTGCAGTACCCATGTATAAATGAATTGGCCTAGAAACCATTCATTGAATCAATTATAAGCTCTATCACTCGAAGGGAAAATCATAATTTAAGAAATAGTGTATGAGGTCATATAAGTCGAGGAATACTCTGATCTATCTGTTCTTCTTTCTGACTAGAATGATGTAGTATAAAACTTGAGGTAGTATATTTGATGTAGTTAGCCTCGATGATATTATTAGTGTTAGACTCAACCATGGAACTATGAAAAGGTTAAATCATTTTTAGATATTGTTTGAATACACAGTGTCATATTGGGAGGGATATGCTGGGAACAATATCCTTGGGGTTGATCCCTAGTATTTCTTTATATGTCCTGAAAAGCATGTCATTGTACTACATTTGGAAAGCCACATATCACTAAATCTACTTTAGTGACATGACCAATATAATTATTGTTAGACTCATACATTCATTAGGGGAAATATTCACCTAATTAAACCCATCAATGATGGTGGATACATTCACTTCAAAGAAAGGATGGGCGTCATCCAAATCCTATTTATCATCTCCAATATGAGGAATGGTGGAAATAGGCAATTCCCCTGGAGTTAGAGACCACAGAGTGGTAATACCAACTTCTTCAGAATGGTTGGGATCCTTAATGAGGGATTCCTACTCCATGGAGACCATACATAAACAAGTTAATGAGCCAATACAATATGGTTTCTAATGGATAGATTCACCTTTGATGTCAAAATAATGATGAGAGATTAACCTCGATTGAGTCATACCTACCCTCTAGGGGGTAAAATGATATCATGAGTCGGCATACAAGGTATGGACCTCTCAATTATAAACAGGAGAAGAAATTTATAGCTTCACTTTCACCTACCATGTTGATGAACATAATTTAATATATGATAATTCCTTCTTCTTTGGGACTCTGAAATATCTCCCATGATCCTGGGTTATTGGTTCCAACATGTGGATTTGTATAATGAATTTGTCTTCCAAATAATCCAAAATACTAGATGTGGTTTATATAAAATCATTGGGGAAATTTACTCACAAAACATCATTATAATGGAGCTTCTTACCCTCCCTTTAGTAGTACCCAACATCCTAGTAGCGAGAAAGTGAAGAGTTGTAGGGGAAATTATCACCATGAATCACCCTACACGATCATTGAAAGGGTATTTGAGGCACTAGTGATATGAATGAGAGAGATATTTTTTAGATGGATCCAGGAACCTCCCAATTGAGAATTGTAGGCAGTTTCTTGTGAGATAACCATGAACTGACTATTTGTCACCATGTCACCAAATTGGGTATGCTACCATATCCTTCAAAGTAGTTTCTACTCGCTTGTTTTATGACCCGAAATTTTCAGGTTGGAGGGAGTAATATCCTCTTCTATGATCCCCTATTCATGAAACATTTGGGTTGTGATTATATTGATCATAGAGGCAATATCCACTAGGTAATAGTATATTTCAACACCATTGAACTGGTCTATAACATATAGAGTGGTTGTGTTATATTTATCATTATCACCCTTATCTTCCTTAGGGAATGATATGTTTGAATGAAATGATTTATATTTAGTTTCTTTTTCATGATAGGACTCATCAGAAGCTACATCCATTTTGAACTATAGAGAGATATTCAGTGCCTCAATAAGATCCTTCCACAAATACTTTTATCGAAAGAGTTTGTTAAGGATTGCCAGTCAGAATAGTATTCTAAAGAGGTTCTTGAACACATAATAAACCATGGTATGGGGTATGTTTATTGATGATATATGTACCTATTTAATAAGGATCCTAGAGGGTGTAGTTGGTTGAGGCATTAAGACATGGATAGTGCTTTCCATGTTCTGGTGTTG
The DNA here is from genome assembly GCA_963277665.1 of Viscum album. Lineage (NCBI taxonomy): Eukaryota > Viridiplantae > Streptophyta > Magnoliopsida > Santalales > Viscaceae > Viscum > Viscum album. The sequence goes on from OY728139.1 coordinate 800,325,363, forward strand.
ATTGAATGTCTTAGGATGATCATTGGAAAACTAAGATCAAGACTTGGCTATATTTATTTTCATGCTAGGATACTATATCTGGGTCACATGATAAACCAATATGGTTTTTTATAGGTGCACCTTATGGAGTGAACCGAGTGGACTATGCCTTCTAATCCATAAGAAAGAATTTCCCTCCAGTTTTAGTAGCATGAATAATCCATTTTTAAATACTTTATTTGGAATATTTCCAACTATTTTTGTGAATTCCATTCATTTTATGGCATGCGATATAGTTTCTTGAGGGGGTCACATATAATTTTTCATCATTCGGTACTCCACAAAAATCCACCAGTTTGGCAGTGTTAATAGATGAATACTTATTTTTTTTCATTGATGAAAAAATACAGGATGGGACGGACTATGGGGGCTTGTCCAAATTTAGGGAAAATTAATTCGATTAAATTTCAATATGGTTTTGTAAATTTTATTGGACTCCTATTACCTTGGGTTTTTCTATGACTATTGAACTAATATTTGAGAAGATGTGATGGAAATGGTGTGGATAGGTTGGAAGTTTAATCTTTGGGAGGATCCAATTTTCTCAAATGGGAACAAATATTGTCACAAGCCTAAGAAATAAACTTATGATCTAGTTATCCATTATACTTCTTCATACCATGATTAGATACTTTTTTTTTCATTCAAAAGAGTCTTTTTCATTAATATTGGTCTAAGAAAAGACATATTCCACATATGATGGGAAATCATCAATTAACTTTTCCACAATATACCTAGTCTAAGATAAAATCCTTGAAGATGAAGCACTATTTGATGATGTGTCAATGAAATTTATTTATGGGTAGTTGTTGGACCAATTTTTTAATCTATCCAATTATGAACTCCTCGATTATAAAGACATTTTAATGTTATTTTCCATGAAACAAATTAAGTGCCCTGGTACCTACCCATCCTTGGAGGGGTATATCTTATTATTATATTCCATGAAGGTAACTATGGGTTAACTGAACCGATGGAGGTATTAGGTAGTGTTTTGATAATGAGGTTGCACTTGTTGAAGCCAGTCCAGTGAAGGTTCTTGATGAAAACCAGTTTTAAGTTCTCATTTTTAATAGGAGTGGCTATTTCTACTTTCATAGGATTTCATATAGGATATGGAAGAGGTAATGGGAATGATTGATACTTGATCCACCATAAGGATTCTTCCAATTACTGATATATCTTAGTGCATTACCAAAATACTTGTTTATATCTTAAGTAAATTTTGGTAATGACTATCTTATATTCATAATTCCATAAGAAAATAAACAATAGATATTCCTGGGAAAGGTTCACATTAATGGAGTAAAAGATCCCTCTCCATCGGGTAATGAAGTCATAATATCATACACCAAACCTATGCTAAAATTTGAAGAGTTCAGTAATGATAGTCTTGTGCAAGGTGGATCTAAACAGGTAGAGAAACTTTCTATGCAGATCTTCCCTTATAGAAATAGATCACTGGGCCAATTTACTATACCTAATTAAAGTGGTTCCTCCAAAGGTCTGAAAGAAACATAGAATCTTGGCAGATCCCTACTACACTATAGTTCTTAGAATCGGGATTTACATTGAGGTAAGGTAGGATAGATGTCATAGATGATCTAATACCCCATTGAATGCTCAGATTACCATGTTCTGGGGGTGGAAATATGATGTCCGTCTATACCAGATATGACTTCCCTTCATGTGGTATTGAGACATGTTTTCTCTTTAGTGACTCACTATTAGTGGTGATAGTGGCTGTCATGTCTTCTCGTTGAGGGTTGGTAGGCACCAATTATTTGACCAAACAACTATACTGGGAGGAAAGGAGATAATAATTCCAATATGCAAAGTCGCTCTACCTAGTTGGGGTAGGTGGGTTATATATTGGTCATTTACCATGTCCAATAGACTATACGCTAATGGGGTGTATGAGACTTCCCTCAATGAACTTAGGAATCTGATCAAGAAAGACTAGATGCTTAGAACTGAGAGGGATAGAGTACCCTGAGACAAATATTACATGTCTTACTAAACCATATAAATTATTCTTACATAGGTCCAATGGAGTATCTCAAAGTATCCAAAAGAATTAGGGAATTGAGCCACATGACATGTTTCAATGTAAACATATGGAAATTGCATATGGATGGACCCGAGATGTCCTGGGATTCATGGGTAGTTTAGATCGAATTCTCATATGTTGTTGAACATTGCCTGGATATTCAAGTGGAGACATTCCACCTTGTCCTCCGTGTGAAACGCTGGGATGGTGAAATTTATGAAAGTAGGGGACCAAAACAGGACCTATAGATGGTAGGTGGATATGATCTCCCCCAAGATATCATGATACTCATTATCTAGAATGTAATCCCAGTCTTGATCACCATAATCTCCAATCAGGTATGGTTAGGAAGATGAGGGTGGTAATGATGTAGACTTATTATGCTATTGATTTTATTCTAGAGGGGGTGTCATATTGTCCAGCCTTCCTAAAAAAATGGGGTGTCTTCCATACATGGGAAAGAATTAACAACCATATCTATATATGTTGTGGTATGCATGACCTCTCTCTTATTTGAAGGGTTTTCATGCCTCTATGTATCAAGAAAATGTTCACAATCATTTGATATCTTCAATCAAAGCCCTCACGTATCCCCTACATCCAAGGTAGAGTTAGTGAAGAGGGAAGTTGATGTAGACATTGATATATTAATGGGTAATCCCTTAAAGGAAGCAAATACAAACTCTACAAGAAAGTCCCTATGAATAGATTTGGGGACCTTATAGATCTCAAAATTTGGGATGGTTAGGCCAAAGTGATGAGCTCCTACCCATATATTTAGTGGTACATGTAGAGGTATTTCCATAGAGTAATCCATAACCTCATACTCTGAGTGGTTGATGAAGACATGACATTTTCCCCTTTTCTTCCTTTCGTAGTGTGAGAGTTCCCCAAGTGTGAGAATTTAAGGGTTATGAGGATTTATTCCATGTGAATAATGGCTGGTGCCATGGGTAGTCCCCCTAAAATGATTTTATTTTATTTTTCCCTAAGTTGGGTATATAATGTAGGGGAAGACATCGACCTTGGTAGGAAATATATTTTAGTATATGGTGTTGTGGGGAGGAACTCGGAGGTGAAATTCCTTATCATGGGATGGACTCTGACAGTTTTTGGTGGAGCCCATGATAGGGTGAGTCAACCCGATTTTCTTGGTAGTTGGTTGAGATTTTTATCCAAATTGGGAAAATTAATCCCCCCACTCAATAGTTTCAAGGTAATGAGGAGGTTCAATTATGATGGCAGGGGCCATTGGAGCCATTGGTGAGGCCTAATGTTAGGCTGGGTCAATGACATGCCCCCTATCATCAGCATCGTGTATTGTATGTTCGATCAATGTTGTAGACATATCCAATTGGGATCAATCCCTTCTGTCTACTAGGTAGTGGTCATGTTGATCATGAACCATACATCCCCTACCTACTCAGCACGTGGGATTGATATTTTAATTAATTATAGGGTGATAATTCTGAAATGGTTCATTGCTATGATGGGGGGGGGGGGAATTTTCCCCAGAGTAGCCCTTGAGGACAGTGGTGATGGTGTGGCCTCCTAGATTTTCGGTCATATCATGTATCACCCCAATAAAATTTCTTAGTAATTTATCATGTATTTATTTAATAACATTTTTTCAATAAAGGTTTGAAGAAAATATTTTATAAAACTAAAATATTCTTTTCATGAAATATTTTTTACTTTAGATAAATATTTTTTTAAATAAGTTAAATTATATTTTTATTTAAAAGTATACTTTAATATTTAATTTTTTGAATATATTATTATAATATATATATATATATATTTTAATGTGGTATTAATTTATTCAAAAGGATAGTTTTAAATAATTATATTCTGAATGTTATAATTTGTTTAATAATGATAATAATAATAATAGTTATAATAATTAATGGTAAAACATTTTTTATGGAAATTATTATTATTATTTAGTTAATAAATATATTAAAATATATAATGTTTTTGTTTTAAAAATTTTATAAATTAAAAATATATATAATAATTTTATTATAAAGAAATAGACATTATATATATAGGATAAATACATGTGTGATTTGAATCACTTATATTAAAAAAATGAATTATATGTATATATATACATGGAAGTGATAAAATAATATATATATATATAAAGAATTTTTATCTATATAAAAAAATTAACACTTTTTTTTAATATATATAATTATATTAATAAAAAAATGAATTTAAATAATAAAACAAATAGAAGGAAATATGATATGTTTTATAAATATATATATTTTTTTAAATCTTAAAATGTGATTTAATATATATATATATAGTTATATGTTTAATAATAATATGTATTATATGATCTAATAATATATGTTTTATAGTCTGTCACGTGATAGGTTATTATTATTATTATTAATATTTTTTTCTTTATTTTATTTTAAAAATAAATTGTTTTCATTTAGAAAGAAAAAAAATATATGTTAATGGATTATAAATGCAAATTGACACACTTACCGAAATGGGGATAAGGGTGAGGTGTGGCACAAACAAAAGACATAAAAAAGTGAAAAGTAGGGAAAATGTGAAACAGAAAACAATAAAAAAATACAATAAAACTAAAATAAAAAGAGTTGTATTCCTCCTCCAGCAACCCTGATGCCCTACTATCGTCCCACCATAGCCAACCAGCCTTGAACTTCCCGCCACTATCGTCCTCTACCAATGAGCACCCCTCTTGAGACAAGCACTAGTGAAACCCGCCATTGTTGAATCCCGACACCCATTCTTTACCATTTCGTATTCTTCCTCAGAACCCCGAACCAACAAATTCTCACCACCAGGGTTATATCCTTCATTGAGGTTTTCTTCACCATGGCCCATGCCGACCTTCTTTCTTATAAAACAACACATCCATGACTCACTGTTTGTTTTTTAAAACACCCATTTCCCCCAACTTCCTTCAGAAGCCGTAATTATATATATATATATAGATATTTCCCATCCTTCCCATAAAATCAACATACTTAAGTTTAATTAAAATAATTTTTTAAATATCCTTGATTTCAATACCATTTTTTATTTACTGTAGTGAATAATAAAAAAATATAATTATTATTCTATTTTAATACTACATGCACCCCCAAAAAACATCTGAACCTCACCACCTAAGTTCCCCCATTTTGTTCTACTCAAATTCCAAGAGCCTGAAACCCCTCAATTGACCCATAAATAGGCATGGTTTTATTTTATTTCATCAAAAAAATATTCGTTATACAAAGACACACACACACATATATATATATATATGTATATATGGATTTTATATCTGTCTATGTAACCTAATATTTTCAGATGATATAATTTAAGGGTTATATTCTAAATTATATCCTTGAAAATATATTTTGTATGGGTTTTTTTGTTCTTCAAATTTTATTATCATTTTAAAAAAGGTATATATATAAATATATAGGTGTATATATATTCATATAAACATATATATAATATTCTATTTTTAGTTTATATATCTGTGATAAGGGTTTTGATTTAAATGTTTATTTATAAAGCCTATGGTTTGTAAGGGATAAATTATTTTCAATAGATAAGAATTTTATACACATATATATTCTGATTTATACATATATAAGTATGTGAAATTGTTTCTATATATTTTTTAATTTTTTCAGAACTAAAAACTTAAGGGTAAAGGTTTTATCAAATGATTTTTGTTATATAAATAAGTACTTCTGCGAATATAATTTATGTATATGTGTATATATGTCAATATTTGAAAAGAATGTTTTTAATTAGAAATACAGTATGACTATGTGATTATAATTTCTAATCAAAAATAGCAAACAATAATGAAAACCTATTTTGTTATTGTATGCCTTAAAATTTAAAAATGGTTTATTATTTTGATATTGGAATTATTATTTCATTTATATAGATATGTGTATATATTTTTATTTTTTGAATAGGGTTAATATTTTATTTTGGAAATTGATATATGAGGTCAGAATTTATTATTATGCTATTATTTTATGGTAATTATTATGGTAATAGTTGTAATTTTTTGTGATAATTCTAAACAAACTATCATTTCATGTGCTAATTTGTATCTACAACCCTTGGAATGTCAAGTATAATTAAGTAGGGAAATCATATAATTATGAATTAAATTCCATGCATTTTAGAGAGCATATGTTCATTTATTTAGTTGTCCCTTTTACTAGTGAATTCAAATAAGGATGATTATTTCAAGCATGATATTTCTGTAAAAATGATTTTTTAAAATTCTAAAGAAAATGTTGATGAACTGTTATGAGAAATATTATTTTCTTTAAAATAAAATACTATTATATATGTATTTCGAAATGTTTTGGATTTGGAATGGGAAATTAAGGTCTATGGAAAATGTTTTCAAAGATTGTCACAAGTAAGTTATGTGAAGTTATTATGAGTGAACCCAGAAGTCTAATGGGAACTTTCTTCCAAATGAGCCGTTACTAGTGAAATTATATTATGATTTTATTTCGGTCTACCAAGTATCCGTAATAACCCACCAAAAATTATTATTTTGAATGGATAATTCTCAAAGGCCTATTCAATTACAATTATTTTTATAAAATAATGGTTTTATAATTTTATATATTTTATTAAAATGTAATTTTAAGTATTTATGTTTATTTTAAATGAATCTTTTAAAATAATATATTTCTTTTTCTTAAAACCCCTTACTGGGAATTTTAAATTCTTTCCCTAAGCTTCAATTTTTTTATAGGTTTAGTAGATTTATCTGTGTTGTGTTTTTTATGTAGAGGCAGCAGACTAAAGTCTTTTTTACACTATGGAAAAAAGGAATTTAGCGGTGGTTTGTTTTTCATTTCTCAGCGGTTTAAACTGCCTCTAAATCGATTGGCAGTGGTTTTCAAAAACCGCCACTAAATCATGCGTCGAGAAACTATTCGCGGCAGTTTTCAAAACCGTCGCAGAACGTTTCGCGGCGGTTTTTTAAAAATCTGCCACTAATCATCGAATAAAATTAAAAATAATAATAATAATAATAAAAAATTTTCCGTTTAGAGGCGGTTTTAAAAACCGCCGCGAAATGCCAGCCCGAAACGCATTTCGCGGTGGTTTTAAAAACCACCACAAAAAAACCTCTACTAAACGATAGTTTTCTTGTAGTGTTATTTAAATTGATTTTGGACAATTATGTTAAAATGTAATATATTTATCTAATTATATAATCCATTGACTGGTAAAAGTTCCTGGTGAGTCATAAATGTTGTGTATTTATTCAGTTTCTGTTTAAAATAATATGGAGCATTTATGTGTTGAGTCCATAAGTTTGAGATTAGGGCGTTTTATATCAGGCCACGTCTCTAGTCTATATGACCCATTTATTTTCATATTGGTGAAAAATGATGTTGATCACCCATTTCTAGATAATCTTAGAGGGGAATATGGGGTGAGGTTACTCAATATCCATGGTAGTGGTAGCCATAGTGCCAGAAGTGAGGTTGTATAGGATATACACACCATGAGTTCTCCTAGCCCCACAACTTTGGGTGGTGGTTCGTTGACTGTTTCATGTATCTTGTGTCTGGTAGGATAAATGAGGTCAACCGTTAGTATATATATGATGAATGGAATTCCCAACGTGCGTAATTCTATTCATCCTGTCTTGGGTGGAGAATGGATCCATGTTGATTATATATTAGACTTGGGATATACAATGTTATTCATTTCCCCTTAATTTTAGGAGAATAGATTCATATTTTAATTACCAAATTGTTTTCTAATGCTTCCACTAAGACAGACATCTGGTGTGGTTTTTTCCTCTCCTGTAGTGATATCTGTCATTTGATTGGTCTTGGACCGACTATGTGGTTTTTCCACTATTTATATTTCCAAATACAGGTTACCTATACCACCATGGTTGATTATGTCAGCTCTATGATTAGAACATGATCATGAGAAGTTAGATCCTTCTTCCATGGATTTTTTAGTTTAATTCATTACCTACTATAGGTATCCCTCTTAGATTTGAGATATGTTTAAGAATATCAATACTAATTCCATCCTGAAGTTGACACCAGTTTATTACTCTACTTGATGTCATGGAAGGGTAGATACTTGTTGTTGGAGATGATGATGATGTGAGGAATATCTACGAATCTATGAAAATTGGGCGTGTTGGTGATTTGTAAGATTCTTACTCTATTCTATGTGAGGGAATATCATGAATAAAGAATCTTAGGTGTAGAACCCAAGGAATCCTTTATCTATTACATGGTAACTTGCACCAGAGGAGCAATGAATCTAAGGTTCATTACATTAGGTATATTGTACTTATCTGACATGGGAAATCATGTTTATTATGTTTTATGTAATGAATTTGACACTAATCATGTGCATAAACTTATTATCATCACATCAGTCTTATTGGTCTCATCTCATAGGGATTATCATGATCATAATATGCGGTAGAGATTATGATTCATCGGGGTGGGGTCATATTTTTATGGTCTTTTAGAGAAATGATCACTGGTTTAAGGTCTTGTGGGGAAGCGATCAGAGGTTTAGAGACTTGAGGGCACATAGCTACAAGATTAATTTGTTGTGGGGATATGATTATAAGTTTAATTCCTTTTGGGGATATAGCCACTTGTTTAAAATATTATGGGGATGTTACCCTTATACCCTCATTTTTTACTGGTCCAAATATAGGTTAGAGTCGCATGGTGGTACCAAGGTCTAGTGGGGACCTCATGTTAGTGTGATGAGGGGATGAGTGCATTTTCAAAGGGAGTGGCCACAATTATGGGTTATTTTCTCTTTGGGGGAGATATAGAGTCATATAGTGATGTAATGATGTTCGTATTTAACCTTTGGTAGGCATAAAACTTACCCTAATAGGAGATAAGGATCAAAACACATATAGTTTGAATGCACAATTTATGGACATGTGACTAGACAGATCTATGTAGTTTATAATTGAGTGGTAAGGACACTTGTGTCATGAAAGTAGTGACAAAAAGGTATGGTATGGGGATTAGACAAGGAATATTCTCGTAAGGTGGGGGATCATCTCATGGTTTTCCCATGAGGCATCCTATGTTTTCCACATAAGGTGAGGCTACAATTTAACATTATATATTGACGATGTTATCATGCAGTTTAATATTATATGATTAGGATAGTGGTAGTGTGTAGTTTAATGTCCAACATCTTAGACATTATTGGGACTTTTTCATGGGTCAAACCATTCTCTATTAGGGTTGGAATATAGGAGGATAGAAGAATCCCACATTCCCTCATCAATGGGAAAAGAAACCTATTTCCCAAGAGGATACCACTATTAGTGATTCCATTATCACTACATAGGTTCTTTTTGATAGAAATAGGGATGAACACTACCCATTTATAGTTTCAATTAGGGGTCCTGAGGTTAGGGTGTATTGATTAAGAGAAAAAAATAATGTTATCCAGATTATGCTTGGAACAAAGGGTATGAGAAAGAGGTTTGACGATACTGGTTTCATGGACGATTGAGGCCTCAGTAAACCAACCTGGGATAGAAATTAGACCCATGTAAACACAACATTTAGTTAGCTATGCCTACTAAAAGGAGGTATAAAATGGGGCTCTGTGATATGTATTTTGTGAAGTATATGAGATTCATGAAGGCGATCCTTTCATGAAACATGTAAAACCTTCCTGTGGATGGTGTCTTGGTCTCCATGGGTTATGTTTCATGAAGGATGTTGGTGTCATAGAACCCTATGGGGAGCAAGGAGTATGCCTCTAGTGTAGAGTGTGGATGTTTTATGAAGGTAATTTTAACCGTGATATTAAGTTCTAATGTACTTATTGGAGGTCTCTCATGAAATATGGATACCCGTATGAATCCATTTAACCTTTGGATCATAAAGGATGGATTTTCTAAAATAAAAATCTTTTGATTGATGTCCAAATCTAATGATGACCTTAAATAAAGTATAAAGGTGGGTATTTATTGGTGTTAATAATTTGGAGAGATATTTTTCATTAAATATTACCATCTTCACGTAAAACAGAGTTTCCCAGTTCTTCAACAACCTTCACGAAACCCTTTCCTTTTGAAAAGATTCATTTTTCTAGAATCCAATACTTGGGTAGATTTTGAGCCTATTTTGGCATGGATTCACCCTGAATCATCATTGTGCTCCATCAATTTTTAAAGAATATTTTTTGGCATCAAAAGTGACTCACCACAGATATACCAAGGGTTAATAACCCCAAAATGAGGGATTGGTTATTAAATCAATTGTCACCTAGTGCATGATAAATTTTCCTAACTGCACACCTACTTTGACACTTTTGGTGGATTTTAATTGAATAATTAAAATACACTTTATAACCCTTAATAGTTGATCAGAATATATGGAATGACATTTACATTCAAGTGATATCCCTATGAAATGATTTTTCACTTCACCACTTCTTGTTATCATTCATTCAATTAGGGTATTTCCCTTTGAATTTTGAACATCATATAGTTTCTAAAGTTTATTATTGGATATTCATCAAGATAACTGAATAAATCAATTGAAAGGGTTTATTTCCAACCTAAGTTATAACAAATTTTCATGTTCTCTTTAAATATCCATATTTATCATGGATTTTACCTTTGTTATTTATGTACAAGTATCTATATACATGTGTTATGGTGGAAATATTATCTCTATGGAGAATTATCAATCACTAACGTTTTCTAAAATTAACATCAATTATTCATAAAATTAATTCCAATGAATTTATTTTTTGGATACACTTGTATACTTAGTTTGATTGAATTGAGTTCACCTAGATACACATCCTTTGGTTTTTTGGTGAAATTATAGACAATAATATGTACCATTTAATCTATATGGTGTAAGTACCCCATAATTCATTATCATGATTGAATGGTATTTACAGATAATTATACTTACTTTCATTGAATAATCATTTATTTTCCATGGGTTTATGCTATGATTATTTATGGATTTATGCATGTTTTCCAAATTTGGAACACACGAATTTAGGTATATGGTGGATCAATCCAAACAACGCTCCATTATGTTCTATAAAGAATTAATCTCTAGATATTAAATGCTCGAAATATATTTTTAGAATACCATGGTAATGTTTTATGATAACTTGATGAAAAAACTTGGTAATATTTTTTATGAAACCTTGGTGACGAACCTTTGTGATTTTCTTATGAATGTCACAAGTTTATGTTGTATCCACATTGTAATCTTATGAATCATGAACTTATGATCATGTTATGCCTCATGAACTTGTGATCATATCATAACTTTTGTTCTTATGATCATGTTATGGCTCTTATCCTCATTTTCATGCCATAATATTATGCCGCATGTTTTACCCATGATGTTTATTTATGCACCATTTTCATTGTTTATCACTTTCTGGCCATTATAGTCTACCATATTACTATGTATCTCCATTTACCCTATAATTAAAATAAATATGATATATATGGAGAGTTACATGTAGAGAGAATATTTTTGGAAGAATTTGGGGTTGTACTATGAGTTTATATGGACATGTACGTACTTCCCAAAGAGACCAAAATTATTATCTTGAAGGTTTTTATAATTAATATTATGTTTAAAAAGAATTCATGTTTTACACTAGATGTTGAAGTTTAGGTATGTGGAATATATTTTTTCATTGGAGTTTATTTTGATTATTTTGGGTATTTATGATTTAGAATAATTGGGTATACAACCATATATAGAATTTTTTTTCTCTAGATGGATTTGTTAAACTAGTATGACCCCATTAGATTAACATATTCATGGTATTTATAATGTTTCCTTTATATAGAAAACATTTAAGTGAACATTTGGGTTTAAGAAGTTATTTTTCAATGAGTAAAACTATAGTGATGCAATTTCTTAAAAGGTTTTAGAATGTAAAATCAAATATTTCCAAAAAATGTTTTTTCTTTAAAAAATATAACTATAAAGGTAAGATTAATTTTTTTAATAAAGGAATGATTTTAAAAAAAATATTTATCACCTAAGTTATTTCTTAACATATTTTTAAAATATGATGTTTTTGGAACTGGTTTTTGAAAAATTGTGCACCGCAGACCGAGTGATAGCCCTTTACATTTGATAAGGCCACAAGGTTGGAAGCCAAGTCAAAAGAGAGATTAGGGTGCATCACCTACCACTAGCCTACTCATTTCTAAACTTACATATTCTATCATTTTTATATGTATTCTTAGATCTCTTTAATTATAAATTTATTATTTTTAAAGATATTGTTTTATTTGATAAGTGCACTATTTTTAATAAATGTTTTATTTTCAAACCATCTTGCTAATTTAGACATTGTAATTTAATGGTTGAAAAAGTATAATGCATTTTTTATTTATCATAAAATTATGACATGAAATAATTGTAGGATATATTGTATGACACATTATATTTGAACCATGATAAAATAAATTTTTAAATCTAAATAATAAATTATTTTCATTTCTGATTTACAATATATTTCATTTAATTTTGAAAGGTTTTTTATCTTATTAGGTTTATATGTTTTATTATATTAATATTTTACTTTTAAAAGGTTATGTAACATATTTCATTATAAAAATTCAATAATTATTTATTTCATTGACTGAGAATAATAAATTTAATGAATGTTCATTTCGAATAAAATACCCATTATTAAAATAGGTAGAAACACAAAATGACTATTACATTTAATAAGAACACTACACATTATGTGTTGATATAGACTATTTAAAATAGGAATAGTAAAGGGATATAAAGATATATGAATAATAAATTCAGTAAAGTGAACTCTATTGGATTGATTTCCCCCATAAAGATCACTCCTTCCATAATGGATTTAGAAATAAATAGAATAATTGGGAAGATGATAGAAATTACCAAAAGATTTATAAGTACTATTTTTAGTGACTAAGTGAATAATGAACTAAGAATGATGGTGTATTTTTTAGAAAACATGACTATTTAAAATATGACTATCATCTAATATAGTTTATAGGAACTATTACAATTTATAAATAAGATACTTGGTTGTTATTATTTTTGGTTAGGTAGACACAACAAATTGATTGTTGGAAATTATTTTATGATGCAAGAAATATTTTAATTTTTTAAAAAATAAATATTTTTAAGTTCCAATAAAAATATATTTTATGATAAATTTTGAATTTTTAAAAAATATTTATTTTCAATAATTGTTTCATGAAATACATTGTTTAAATTATAATATAAATTAACATTCTACTATGAAATTTTATAACAATCGGAAAATTTTCTATGTCATAGAAAAATTATCCCTCAATAAATTAATATATTTATTTAAAATTTAAAATAATATTTTTAGAGAATTATATTTATAAAATAATACCATTATTGGAAACATCACAATGAAATTATATTAGGGTAAATTTATGGTAATTTTCTAAATAAAGTTGATTTTAGAGTAAATTGTGCAAATACTATTTTTTATGAAATACCTTTAATGCTTTGATATAATCATGATATGATCATAAATTAAAATATCTTACTGAATATTATTTATCAATGTATATTTATGGAATATACATAATAATTACCTTAAATTCGTAATCAATGCTAATACCATATTTATTTAATTAATAGAAAAATAAACTAATATATTTTAAATGAATTAATTTTGATGTATTTGTAATTATTTAATGTTTTTAATTAATTTTGAAGTTATATTATATATATTACTGGTGTTAGAAATCATTATATTCAAATTCACAATTTGTATTTACATATTTGACGTTAAATTAAATGAATAGTACCAAATTTGACAATAAGGATATTTTATTGAAATAAAAATTTAGTAAAATAGTTAAAAATAAGAAAAATATTAAACAATAAAAAATATGATAATATATGCATTAAAATTTCTTCCCCTTTTCATTTATAGTCCATTTGGAAGTCGTTTTCTCTAGAATAGCCTTACAATATTTTAATATTTTTTGATTTCCAAAAGTGCCCCTCACCTCAATTACAAAAAGGAACACCTTACCTAAATTACTGACACCAATTTTATAAATATATCCTAACAAAAAACTTTTCATTTATCCTTAAAAATTCATTCGTTATGTTTTGGAGGTTCTAGTCCTTCCAAAATACCTACACTAGATTAGTTAAGAAGAGATTAAAGGAAGTTCGCTGATGAAGAGTTAATCGTCTTCATTGACTCTTTGTAGTCTATTTCTTATTCCACATACTCTTCATGTTTTATATCCATGATTAAGTTACAAATCCAATATCATATATATATTGATATTTTTTATAGGACAACCATATTCCACCTTTTATCCATGATAAGAAAAACGAAAACATCAGGAATGTGTGCGTACGACTTACAATCACCACACTATGGTGTAATATTTTTTTATAAACACTTTAATTAGATGAGTATATTTACATAGATAATTTATATATATTTTAATTATGAAATTATATGGAGTCTGGAATAATTAATATACCATCAACTTCTTGACCATGTCATTATTAAGGGAAGGATATCATCGCTCGTGCATGCATACGCCTATCATTTCCACAACGTGATGTGATGTTCACCATAAAATTATGATTATAAAAAAGTATATAATGAATAAATATGATATATGTGACCTTACTATATTTCTTTATATGAAGGAACTATATCCTATACATAATAATCAGGACTTACAAAACAAAACATGCATAGGAAAATGAAGTAGGTAACACCCGAAACATGGGTAATTATGAAATATTAATATAAAACGAGTGAAAAAATAAAATAAGAAGATTATATATGATATAATAAATATTAATAAGGTTCATATATAAGTTAATAACATTCTTAAAATGACTATACATGAGGGTACATCACGCACAAACAAAAGGAAGTGTAAGGTAAGACGTTTTTTCTTGTCTCACTTTAATTTCTATGGGACATATGCCTAATTCAAAAATTATTCCTTTTGCATGGTGTATGTTCTGAACTTTAATATGTTATTTCATTAGTTTTTTAATTCTCATGATAGTGAAATTTTTGTTAAATTTTATTCTTTTATGGGGCATAAGATTTGATTGATTACAAGTGGTAATGGATTTTTTTACTCAATTTTAATTCATTAGGTTAAAATTATGATTCATTGATTATGTCATGATAAGGTTATGTGTAAAAGTTATTTTTATTATCTATTATTTATTTTATAATTTTTTGATGTGTATTTTTATATAATATACACAATTTATTCATTTTTCCTAAACCATATATTTCATACAAAGGCTACATTGAAATATATTTGAATTTCTATAGAAATAACATTAAATACATATATTTTACTCACTAAGGATACTTGTCAATAATGATTATTGGATAATGAATTACATAAAAAATTTCAATATATAATGAATTATTTGGACGTGAAAGAATAGGAGGAGACTGTAAATAGAAAACCCCTCAATGCATAAGTAATCTCTTCACACGAACAATGTGGCCAAACTAAATTTGTCCTTACCCATAAATATTAAACTATATTTTGTAAGGTGTTTATGGTAGTCGGTCATGTTCTAGATATACGATGTGAAATTATTAAGAATATTTTTTCTAATTCATTTATTATTATCCAGAGGATTTTCACTATGAAAAAATCTATTGATTAATTTCATCCTTAGATTATTGATTAAATGGAAAGTGTGTTTAGTAATCTACCTTGCCAAGATTATTATTATCCTTAATTATAGATAACTTCCATTGAATGTAACTCTTACTTGGAATTTTTTCTCACTCTTTTATTTTTTATCTTTTCCACAAGTGATGAAGATGAAATGTTTTATTGAGTTAAAGGATGAAAATTTATTTCCTTTGTTATGTTTTTAGTTAACAATGTAATAGGGGTTCCATGTTTTTAATGAGTATTCAAGACTAATTAACTATTTTCATTAAATATTGGAATCTTGTATCTAATCTAATATAATAAAGAAAGGTAGAAGCTCTAGGCTATGGGGATCATGGTTGTTACAGTTGGTATGATAGGTAGTTTAGAAGAAGTCTTGGGAACTAGATTTTAAATTAAAAATAACTAACGTGAGAACTATGATAATTACTTATCGTATTTAAAAAAATTTATCATTAAAGGAGTTTTTATTTTGTGGCTCAATAATCATGAAGATTATGGGATAACTCAATGTTTTCATTATTTATTTATGGCACATAATGGAAGGAATGATGTCAATACCCATAGATAATTTAGGGATTTCCCCACTGAGAAATCCAAAACACTTTTTTTGGAGCTGAGTAGATCATGGCCCTATTAGGAAAATTTACTTAGGCCATAAGAAATAACCATTATACACATATGTTGGATCATTTCTTGTGGAATAATTCTCCATATTTAAGTGGGACTACTAACCCAATGGTAGTTGAGAAATGGATCATGTCCCTGTAAAATATATTTCTAGTATTGGGATGCGATGGAAATGAAAAGGTCATACTATTATTATATTGTCTCATAGGTGGAACTAATCAATGGTGGTCATTGGTCAAAGAGATTAGTGAGGAAGATGAAATAGAACACATAGAATAAAGGAATTTTAAATAAAAATTCTTCGACAAGTATCTCGCTCATGAAGAATGAATTTAGACAAAAAAAAATTTCTTATCTTAAAAAAGGGGGAAGAAAGTGTTGAAGAATATGAGGAAAATTTTACAAGACTATACAGGTATTCCATAGATTATATAAATGATTCAGATTGTAATATTTATATTTTATTTGATGGTATTAATCCATGTCTTCGAAGGGAATTGTCGTCTCAAACATTTTCATCATATGATGAAATAGTGTTATGTTCCATCAAAATAGAGAAGGGATTTTTTAGATCCTACACATTCAAGGGAAATAAATATAAGAAGAGGTAGGCTATGAAACATGATAAAGGTAAAGAACCAAATAATAATAAAGAGAAAAATTAATTTCAATCCTATGAAAATTGTGGTAAGAAATAAATAGGGAAATTCCTAAATGGCACAAGAGTGTGTTATAATTACAGATAAAAGGGCCATATGTCTCATGAATGTAATGGGAAAAAATGAACCAATGATATTTAGTTGTTCAACTACAAATAGATGGAGAATGATTCAAAAAAATATCCCAAGAATCAAGGGAATCTACCACAAAAGAGCCAAAGAAAATATGGCCAAGATTATACAATCACTATAGTTGAGGTAGAAGTTACCAATTATGTGGTGGATGGTATATTAATACTATATTCAAATTTATCCAATTATTAATTTAGATCTGGATATTCTCACTCTTTTATATCTACATAGTTTTATAATAAAATTATATACTTCCCTTTTGATTTAAAAAGGGAGTTGTAAGTTTGAACTCTTAAGGGAAGTCTCATTACATCAAAGATGTGTTGGGAAGCCCCCATTATGGCATATATACATGCTTTATTTTCTGACCATATCATCATACCTATGGTTTCATTTTCTATAATCCTCAGTATAGTATAGATTTCAAAATATTATGTATAAATTTATTACAAGAAAAAGGAAATTATGATTTTTAATGGAGAAGTATAATTTCTTATCTTTATAGGAGAAACATCATCATCTAATTTTTATATAGATCCAACCCCAACATCTCTAGTAAATGTAATTATTGGGGAGGAATATAAAACAAAATCTAAGGATGAAGAAATTAATATTCAAATATAAAATGTATATATTGTATGGGGATACATTGATTTATTTCCTAAGTAATTACCTGGACATACCCTAGAGCATGAATTCAAGTTTTCAATTGATTTGATTATTTATTCAATACCTATACCAAAGACTCCCAATATAATGACCACTTTGGAACTAGTGGAGTTTAAGAAACAACTAGACGACGTGAGTGATAAGAGATTTATTCACCCTAGTGTTTCTCACTAGGGAGACCTAATTCGTTTTGTTATATGAAGGATGGATCGATAAGATTGTTCTTCGATTATAGGGAAATAAATTATATTACAATTAAGAATTAATATAATATTACATGTACTGATTCTTTATTCGATCAACTTCATAGATCTCAATATTTTTAATGATTGATCTTCTTTTGGGTATCATCAATTATGATTAAATAAAGAATAAATTTCGAATATTGGTTTTCAGAAGAGGTATGTATATTATGTTTTTAAATTAATTCCCTTTGGGTTAAATACTTCACCCTTGATTTTTATGGATATAATGAATTGAGTATTCATGGAATATCTTGGTAATTTTTTTTGAATTCATTGATGATATCCTGGTGTATTATAAAAGCTACAAGGATAATGAAAATCACTCGTGGATCATTCTTAAGACTCTTATAAGAAAAGTTTTTTATGTTAAATTGAGAAAGTGTTATTTGTAGTTTTAGAAATTTTTTTCTTGACCATATTGTTTCTAAAGATGGAATTTCAGCTGTTCCTATAAAGACTAAGGCTATGAAAGAATGTCCTATACCCAAAAAACATAACATAGGTATGTAGTTTCATTTATTTTAATGGTTACAATCGGTGATTTATTCCGAATGTTACAAGATTGGTAAACCCATTAACCAATCTCATACATAAAGGGTTTAAGTTCATATTAAAAAGAGAATGAGAATAATTTTTTGAAGAATTGAATAGATGATTTGTGAATGCTCTTATTTTGACTCCACCATCATGCAATGATGGGTTTGTGATATATAGTGAAGCATTGAAGAAATGACATGGTTGAATCCTTATAAAAATGATAAAGTTACTTTATATGAATAAAGTTAGTTGAATAATGATGAACAAGATTATCTAACTCATGATCTTGAGTTAGCAGCCACAATACTTCTTCTAAATATATGGAGACACTATCTCTATGTTATTAAATGTGAGATATACATAGATCAAAATAGTGAGAAGTACATCTTCTCATAGAGAGAACTAAACATTAGGTAAAGACTATGACTTCTTTTACTCAAGGATTATTATTTATCGATATGTTACCACCCAGTAAAAGAAAATAATGTAGTAGATTCATTGAGTAGGAAGGATCTTAGAGTTTTAACACAAATTAGGATTTAGATAGATCTAATATTTATGGATTTAAAAATTATGAATATAGGAATTAATAAGGGAGGGGATAAACCCTTCATTTTTCAAATGATTAAGAAACCATATTTGTCAGAAAAGATAAAAATATATCAATATGAAGGTGATAATTTTCCTAATCTAATTAAATATGTGAACTATAGAAAAATGGAAGTCTTAGATATTGAAGATAGTGTTATGAATTTAGGAAAGAGGTTATGTGTTCCATAAATACCATTAATAGAAAGGGCACTATTGGATGATGCTCATATCTCAAATTTCCTGATACACCATGGTAGTAACAAGTTGCATAGGGATCTAAAGAAATTTTTTTGGTGGGATAATAAGAAGTGGAAAATTTATGACTATGTGTCAAGATGTATAGTTTTTATACAAGTGAAGACAGAGAGAAAAAATCCTAAAGGATTTATGCAACCTATTTTTATAACTATTTGGAAATGGGATGAAATTTGGTTAAACTTTTTCATAGGGCTACCAAGTAATCCAAGAAGGAATGATGTGAGATGCATTATTACTGATCACCTTACCAAATAAGAAACTTTTCTTGCTATAAGATAATTTTTACTTCTTAAATGCCTAGAAATACTCTATTTTAATTATGTTATAAGACTTCACGGTGCACCATATCGATAACATCTGATCTGGATACCCATTTTATATAAAAAATTATGATAGTGTCTTTAGAAGGATCTGTTGATTGAGATTCATTTGAGCACTGTATACCATCAACAAACTAACGGTAATTTTAAATGTACTTATCAGACATTTTAATACATGTTGTGATCATTTCCAATTGACTTTTATTGTATGTGTGATCAGTATTTACCTTTGGAAAACTTTTCCTATAATAATAGTTTCAATTCAAGTATTTAAATGGACCTGTATGAAGCATTATATAAAAAGAAATGTCATATTATAACTTGTTGGGATGAATTTAGTGAATTGAAACTTATACAACCCAAAATTATTTATGTGAAAATAATAAAGGTAAATAAAATTCAGGCTCATATTAAAGTAGCTCAATTTATAAAAAAGAGTTATGTAGAAAACTGAAGAAAGGATTTGGTAGTTCAAGTGGAAGATCATATATTTCTCAAAGTATCTCCATCGCAGTGTTTGATAAGGTTTTGTAAGAAATATAAACTAAGACCTAGGCATATCAAACCATTTGAAATTATGGAATGAATTGGAGCTGTATCTTACCAATTAGCAATTCCACAAAGTCTCTCCAAAGTTCATGATGTGTTCCACATATCATTGTTAAGGAAGTACAGGTCAAAACAAAAACATGTACTTAAAATTTGAAGAAAGAAAATTGCGACTTTATTTGAATTAGTTTGAAGAGAATATCAAGATTCTTTACCCTAGAGGGAAAGCGTTGAGGAATCAGATGACTCGAATGGTAAATGTTCATTTTAGAAACTATAAAATAGAAGAAGCAACATGAAAACTTGAGGATGTTAAGAAAAAGAACTGACCTCATCTATTTAAAGGTTAATAATAATGAAAATTTAAAGGATGAAATTTTTTGAAGGACATAATAATATAACACCCCATTCTTTTACAATGCATCTCTTCTTAAATAAATTCAATTTCTTCGATAGATTATGTTGCAGAAAACACCCAGCTTAACCTCACAATAAAATAATATTATAACCAAGTTGTTAAATTAGAGGGAATGAGTAGAATTAAAAACACTATAGAATTTATTTATATAAAAATATGTTCACATTCAACCAATATATTTTATGGTATTAAGATAAGAAAAAAAATCCAATTTTAATCATTAAAGCTATGCTTTTTTAAAAGAATTTTCACCCTTTTGATAGCACACTTGTTTAAAATCTAGTTTTTGAAATTTTTATAAATTATATTTTTAAAAATAAAATTATTCTTTTAAATAAAAATATAAAAATTTACTATGGTTTAATTTTTGTTATTTATCTCATAAGTTTCATGTTTTGATGAATAGTGAAAAAATTGCATTTTAATTGAAAATAGTTTTTTCATCAAATTTACTTATAATATAATAGTATATGTTTAAATGGTTTTAAATTATAATTAGATCCGTTTTTTATAATTTAATCAAAATAATTTTGTTGTATTCAATTTTACATTGAAATTGGAGATAAAATCTTTTAGAACTCAACGTTTTTACATTAAAAACCTCTTTCGTCCTTCAGTCTATGAGATTAATTTTTAATTAATTTTGAAATATATGTGTTTTTAATTTTGAAAAATGGTTACAATATTTTAAATCATAACTTCCTAATTTAGTAAATTTTTCCCTTTTTTTGGAAAATTTGAATATTTAATTTCGTAATATTTTTTATTTCCACTATTAAGGGTAAGTCAGTTAATTGAAGGTAACAATTTTATTTTAAATATTATAAAATTTCCAAAAAACTTGTCCTAATTTAATTTTATGATTGTTTTTGACCACAACCATCCTTTTTCTGAAATTATAACCTTTGTATTCCACTTTGACGAGAGTATATCATTTATATTGAAAGAAGAGTCAATTTTGACACACTTTTGATTCTAAAAAGGGAAGTATTTTTAATATTGGGTTATATAGGGGATATTTTGGAATAAAAATATAATTTATAAATATAAATTTTTTAATACATCATGGTAATTTATTTATAATTTTTAGTGACAAAATAGTTACTTTAAATGGCGACACAATGATGATGTAGTAATTGCTTAATTAATGTAAAAATCAAATAAATGATTTTAAAAATATTAAAATAATACTAATTTTATATAATTAATGTCATATATGATTTATATGGATGAATTTTACATGTTAGTGACGAATTATAAGTATTTTATTGAATTTATCTTGCTTTTATGGTATTTATAATAGTCAAGTAATACATAGGGCCAAAATTGACACTTTTTTTATTTTAAAATCAATAATATTTTATTAAATGATATGAAATTCATAAAAGTATAAATTTCATCCAAATAGTTGGTATATATTTTAAAATTTCATAATTGACACATTTATTTCCCATTTATAATTTTATTGTACACATGTTGTCACAGAAAGAGTTAAAGGGTTTAAAAAGGTCTTACAACCAAAATATAAGGGTATAAACATTACCTAAACTTGTAATTTTTTTTATAAAGTTAATTTTAACCTTATCTCCTTAATATCAAATTATAAGTTTTTAATAGACACTTTTCTAAGAATATAACTTATATAATCTTTAAATCAAATATAGTTACAATGTGTCACTCTCTTTAAACTTAATATCATTAATGTGTCCACATAGTGAAAAAATGAAGATATGAAGGAAATTAAATGCCTATTTTAATACTAATGAAATTAAATTAATTTATTTTAAATTTTAATAAATTACATAATTATCTTAAATGCTTCATTAAAAACAAATACAATATTTATTTAATTAATAGATAAATAAAATAATTGATTTTAAAAGTATTACTTTTGACATATTTTTTATGTGTTAATGTATATAATTAATTTTATAGATATATAATATATATTTGAGTTTTTTTAAAGAATTAGATTAAAATAACTGAGTTTTACTGATATATATTTATTTAAATTAAATAAACAGTATCAAATTTGATAATAGAGTTATTATATTGAATTAAAATTTAATCGAATAGTTTAAAATCACAAAAATGTTACATAATCACAAAGATGATATTATAATATCTAAAATGGATTCTACTATTCATTTACATTCAATTTATAAGTATTTAGCTCAAGAATATACTTATTATTTTTTAATATTCTATGGTTTTCCAAAAGTTACCCTCACCTCAATTATAAAAGGGCACCTCATCCCTCACTTCCACACACAAATTTGAGTCATATAGGTGGAAAAAAACTTCCAATTTCTCCTAAAAAAATCCTTAGTGAAGATCTTGAGGTTATGGAACTCTTAAAAAACCTACCCTATATCACTTAAGAAGTGATTAATGGAAGTCTGACAAAGAAGAGGTAATAATCTTTATCAACAATTTCAAGTCTGTTTCTTATTCCACTTCCTATTCATATGTTGTTTTGATGTTAAATTAATAAATAAAGTATCATCTATATTATGAGATGTTATTATGATTATGGGATAACAATAATATAGCTTTTATCCATTCTAAGAAAAATGAAAACACCACCTATTCGTACGTATGACTTACCATCTCCACATTGTGGTGTAATCTGTTTTTCATCACCACTTTATATAGAAGGGTATAATTATAGAAATAATGTATATATATAGTAATTATGACATGATATTGATTCTTTAATTATTAATATACCATCATATTTCTTATCCTTTCACTATTAAGGGAATAATATCGTTGCTCGTGCATACATATGACCTGCCATCTCAATGATACATGAAACATTCCTCATTCAATTATGATTATAAAAATTATATAGTGAAAAATATGATATTTGGGACCTTATAGATTTATGTATATGATGTAACCATATCCTATGCTTATGTATCGACACATTCACAACATAACATGCATAGGAAAATGAAGCCGTTAACACTCAAAACACAGGTAATAATGAAATATTAATCAATAAACGAGTGATAAAATATTATAATAAGATCATATATGATGCCTTAAATTTGAATAAGATCCTTATATAAGTTAATAAAATGATTAAAACCATTATATAGGAGATTAAAGCATTCACAACCAAAATAATGTTTAAGGTAAGGGTTTTCTTCTCATCTCACATTTATTTCAGTGGGACATATGCTTAATTCATCACTTATTCATTTTGTGTGGTGTATATGCTAGAATTTGACATTTTATATCATGATTTTTTATTCTCATGCTATTGAATATTCTATTTAATTTTATAATTTTATGGGGAATACTATTTGACAGGATACAAGTGGTTAGATATTTCTTAATCCATATATTACATACAGTGTCTACATTTGAAGATATTTCAACTACTAGGGAACTAATGAAAAATATTTATCTTTTAATCAATAAAAAAACTTATTGATAATGATTCTTAGTTAAGGAATTCAATATATCATTTTGATATATAATTAATTCTTTGGACATTATTGAATGGGTGTAGACCATATATAGAAATCCCTTCACGGATCAGTAGTCTCATGAGGAAAATAATGTGGAAAAAATAAATGGGGTTTACCCATAAATAATAAAATTTCTAATGTAAGGACTTGTAAGTAGTGGGTCATGTTATATATACATGACATATAATGTTAATTAACTTCAATAGGAATTCATTTTTTTATTATCTGTAGGATTTTTACTATGATAAAATATGAAGATTTATTTAACCCTTAATTTATTGATTAAATGAAATATGTGTTAAATTATTTACCTTGACATATATATTATTATATTTAATTCAAAATAGATTCCACTTTAAGTAACTCTTATTGGGAATCTGAGCTCCATGTTTTATATTTTATCTTTTCCCTCGGTGATGAAGATGAAATTTTTGAATGATTTTAAGAATAAAAATTACATTCTTTTGTTATATTTTTAACTACCAATGTTATAAGGGTACCATTTGTGTATCTAGTTATTCAAGACTACTAAAATATTTTGTCCTATGATATTTGAATCTTGAATCTATTACAATGTAACTAAGAATGGAACCAACTCTAGTCTACTGGGGTCTATGTCGTTACATCAAAAAAGTATAGACTCAAATTTTTTCTAGTCCACCGTTTGAGGGTTTCCAACCTAGAATTTTTTATGTCTAATTCATTGAGAATTCTATATTAATGAATTTTAGACCAAGGATGTTGATTATTTAGGTCAAACTACATCAACCAAAAAGTTTCTCATTTTTAAGATCACATAAAACTGACCCAAATGATATGGTTTATATAGAGAAATTGGTGATATAAAACCAAATAGGAAGAAAGACCCCAAAAATCCATATGAAGATAACCTCGAGGGATGATGATCTTAGGGAAATGGGAGTTGATGATTGAGGCCACACAACTACAAAAAACAGTCTTAAAAAGTTTTATTTTAATAAAATTTTCTAAAAAAATGAATGAGGATGTCCAAATAGAAAGTGGTGGTAATACTCAATGTGAATGAAGAGTCTTTAGGTGACATAGACTATACTAGAATGGGGGAATTCAGTTCATGGTCATACATATTGTACTATTTGGTCATACAGTTTAGGGTCAAATGACAAAGACTATGGAAGATAATTTTTATGCTTAGGAATATCAGAAGAAAACCATATTAAATATTAAAGCCACATAGTATTGAAAAAATATGTGGTGTAGTCAATATAATATGGGAAAATCAAATAATAACATTAGTGGAGAGTCCATTATTGGTAACATAGATAATCCCGTAGATGTGTGGATAGAATTTAGGGTCATATGATGCTGACCATTCAATTGTTCAAGGATGAGATGTTGTATCCATTCTTTAATGGTGATGATGATGCATGCATATGTAACATCAAGGGTATCAAATCAACTTTAATAGTTGGTTGGTTAGTTTTGAAAATCATAACTTAAGGAGATCTAATTGGGGATGATGAGATAAAACTTGTACATTGGGGAATACTTCTCACCATATTTGAATGAAATGTTCTAATATAATGGAGTTAAGGAAAATGGATATCAGAAGACATTTTCCTCAGGATTAATATACCTATTCCTTAGAGGGTCAAATATAGAATTGATGATGATCACATCAATATAGAGACGTCCATAGGTGTAAGATGCACATGTTACCAACATAATTGGTTGATTTGTGAGTATTCAATTAGTTTTGAGGTAGAGTTGGTTTGTGATGAAAATTAATATTCTTGGAAGGTTCATGTACTCTAAGGGTCCTCCCATTATGTATATAACAAAAATTTAGGGTGAAATGATATTTCATGGAATTTAATTAACGTTTTCCTCTACTAGTGAGCTCAATGATCATATATCAAATTTTTAAAGGTCTATATGGTGGGGCCCATGAGATTTCTTACATTTCCATTTTCACTCCAGTTTTTTCCTAATTCATGAAATTTGGAGGATTTGTGATTGAGAAGTTTGATTTTTTATAATCCACCATTAATTGTTTTCCAACATGACATGTTTTATGTATTTTTCATCTGTAGTTTAATGTCTTATAGTATAGACCTATTGATAGAAAATCTATAAGGTTGTATAGTTTTGTAAAAGGTTCACACATTTTACAGTCTGGATGTATGGACTAAAATAGTGAGACAAGCTATGTGGTAAGGGAAATGAAAATACAAATGAAAATAGAGGATCCCCACACTAATATAAATTTTGTAATGGGTGAGTTAGTATAGTTTAATGTCTTAATTTTTAGACCATTAGGTGTTGAAACATGAAATCTCGAATAGGCCCAAAGCCAAGGTATACTAAAAATCATTTGAATAGGGAATGATGACAATGAAACTTGAAAATTGAGGTTTTTATATCAGGGATATTGATATGGGATAAGTATTAAAGGGATGAATCAAATTTTTTGGTTCCAAGATAATGTTGTGGGGCCATATGAATATTATAGGGCCTTATTGTTAGGATTAAAAAATGACTTTGGTTTGTAGGAAAAATTGTCACAGGGCCATTTTAGGGGTGTATAAGAATAATCTAACTAAAGTGTCCCTTGGATGTCGATGCAATAATTATAGACAGTTTCTCATGATTTATTACAATATAATGCACTCGAGTCATAATGTATGATTTGTGAAAGATTTGATTTTTAGTAATGGTGTTAAATGTATTTTGAACCTGAGTTTTCCTTATCTTGGTTTTTGTGGTTTTATGAATGAAAACTAATGAATGAGTCTAGAATATATTGTTAAAACATAACTATGTATACCAATATAATGATACATAAGACACACATAGTTGTTATATAAATTTATCCCTTTTACTGGACTTGATCAAATACTAAGAAGTGGAATAGAATATTTTTATATGGTATTAGACAGAGACGGATCCCAATAATTACATATATGTAAATGCACTTATATATGAAAATATATGAGCATGGTGGACCAATGCACTAGGAAGTTTTGGGTCAAACATGAATTTTACACTCATTTGGGGTCTGACTAACTGAAAATTAACATTTTATTGATTTTTGAAAAGATCACCGTAAAGAAAACCCCATAATACAAAACCTCATGGTGGTGTAAAGTAATGTAGACTCAATGCATCGTTGAAAACCAATTTCATCCCCTCTTTAGGAAAATATCCCAAGGAAAAGAAAGAAAATATACTTTGATTTGATGGAACCATAGATGCCAAAATTTTGCAACCATGTTCCCATCCTACCATGTATGAGAGACCTCCATGTGGTTACGCATGAGAAAATTTCACTTTCTGATAGTATATGAGATGTTCCAAGGGATACTGCCCTTACCTAACAGATCTTTACAGAGAACCATGTAATCTATATTTTCTATCTTAAGACTGATCTGCCTTCACTTTCATAACTTTAGCCCGGTCACCATGGCTATTTCTTTCAACTACAATACATATCCTCTTCCATAAGAAGTAGCGAACACTGCAATACAGATCCCATCTAGTCTCTCACGAATCTACCCCCTGGAATCTCCCCCATGAAAATTGATCCATCCATGTTAATCTTGAAACCCTGACCTGGAGGATCCCATCGAACCCACCTTACTTGACCTGGAAGGTCCGCCTGGTTGTCATTTGAGAGATTTGGAAAGGTGTCTTTCACCAAGGTAGTTGATTGAAAATTTGGGCATAGTCAATATAAATCTAGGAGGATGTTTTTCATTCAAAAAAATACACTGACGTGAGAACTCAAGCCATGGTTATGGAGTACTGAATTTCAGACCTTCAAGATAATCCAACGACCAACATTAAGGATGATGGTCTTGGCCTACATCTCATCCCCTTCGGTATCCGTAACCCTAAACCATGAGCCTAAAAAATATTCCTACAACCATCCAGATTCCTCCCAGCCAAAAAACCTCGCAAAGGTCTTCCAAATCCCCCTATCCCACTCACTGCCATAGAAGAGATGACCCACTGTTTTGTGATTTGAAGACCTGCAACACCAGCACCAAGAGGCCATATTCACACCCATACGTTTCAGATTTTCATCAGTATGAAATTATTTGTTCCTCACATTCCACACCTTAAAAATAAATTTGGATAGAATCTCCTTGCACCACAGAGTCGCTCCCCATGGGTTTGATTTGACATGTCTCTTGCCACATGAATGTCATCTTTAATTGAAAAAATACCTAATGTCAAACTTATGAATATAAGTTTATCAGGATCATCACTGATAACAATATTGTTAAAAATAGAGAGTATATTCTCATCAAGGATTTCTTAAAGAAAATGTGGATAACCACAATCCTTGCTAAATGATATGACCAGGATGGGGTGCCCAATAAATATAGCCTGCCCACCACCATTCATGCTTCCAGAAATTGATGCTCCCTATTCCCACTAACCACTGAGAGTGATAATGCGAAACCTCCATGAAAGGATGAATCATATTCCATATCCTAGAAGAACCCATTCTCTAATCCCACATATTTTTACCGTATATGTCTTTTATTTTCCTAACCTAAAGGTACCGACCTTCTAGAGCTTCCCAAGCAAGCTTTGCATGAATCCCCTGCATGGTTGAGGAGACACTCCTCCGGTTGATACCCCCTTCGGAGAGAGGTCTTCCAAGACATTTCCCAGAAGCCAAATGTTGTCTGCCCTCCATCTGCTCATCCCATATAAAGAAAAACATACTCTTATCCAGTTTGGATATTAAACTTTTGGGAACGTTAAGGGTAGATGTAATATGAATGGTAATGGAGACCAAGACACTATTTACTAAAGTTATACGACCTCCAAAGGAATGGAATCTATTTTTATAGTTACAGATCAACCCAGAGATTTTTGCAATAAGTTTATAAAAATGATAATCCCTAAGAGCATAGGGACTAACTGGGGACCCAACGTACACCATGGAAAAAGATCCTCTTTCTATATTCAAACTTTCCCCCACATCCCTCACTCTCCTATCAGAGTAATTCCTAGTTATCTAAAAATAACTTTTCTCTTTATTCACCACCTTCCCACTCCACTTATAGTATTCCACAAAAATACCATTCAACCCCTACAAAGAACATCTACTGACCTTAATAAAGACAATTGTGTCATATACACAAATCTAGTGTGAGATACCCCTTGTAGCATTCCTATTACGAAAAAGGATTATTTTAACCATGTTGAGGAATATATTAATAAAGCAACTAAAAGCCTTTTGAGAGAGAATGAAAAGTGTGGGGGATAAAGGATCCCCTGGCCGGAGACCACGACACATCTTGAAAATAACAAATTACATACCCATAAAAGAGGTTGAAATCCACATTAAGCTGAAACAATGGAGGATCTGGTCACTACTCCAAATAGAGAAACTCATGATTGTAAAGACTATGAGAACAAAGCCCCATTCCACCCTATCATATATTATGTAATATAATGATAGCCGACGAGGCGTCTTTAATTCCTATGTGGATAAATAAATTTAGTAATTTATAAAACTCAGAAAACCTAACTAAAATTATATTACTTGGTAATCTTGATTATAAAACCCACATGGACATAGCGTATATTCTAAATTAATTAAGGAAATAAAAATTGAAGTTGTTTCATTTTTTGGAAAAATAAAGAAATTTTTGGATTGATCAGGTTGAATATGAAGATAAGAGGCTTTTTAGGTTTAGTGATTTTGATGTTCGCATGCTAGGGATTTAATTGAAAGTATATTTATCCAGTTTTGTTGTTGGAATTTGGTAAGTAGGGATCTTTAGTTTGGGTAACCATCCCTAATAATGCTATTTCACCTTTGAAATGGTCCTCTAATTAGTGGAAGCACAAAACTAGTAGATCTAAAACCTTGTTTAAACATATCTAATCTATATTGCGTAATAGTCATACAAAAAATAGATTAATTAATTGATTCAATAAATATATAACTTCCAAAACATATCAATGGTCATGAAATATGAAAATAAAGATATTTTAAATTGAATAAATGGTTTAAAACAATCCAGAACATGAACAATACAATAGAAATACACCCTAGCAGCACATCCTCTAACAATCACATCACTTGAAACAAGTATAACTACTTGCCCAAGCTATTCATGATGATAAGGAGTAGCATTGGTACCCGAAAAAGAATGGTGGAAAAAATGGTGGAGAAGAGGTCCCCCTAATCGTCACAACATCATCTAGAAGACTTCCATTTTTTTTGCTCGTAATCCACTAGTTCTAGAGTGTCTAAAATCAGTGGTTGAGGGTCTTTATTTAAAGAACTCATCAAATCCTTCATTCATGCCACAATTATTTTACTTCTCACTGACAATGTCATGATGTGTAATCCCCCAAATTTCAGGAATCACCAATCTTGTAAAAATATTCCCCAAAATATTTTCTAAGAAAATTTCATGTCATGTAATGTAGTTACATGACATGTAACAGTCTTTCACACCATGAAACTAAGTCATGACTTGTCCGGTGTGGAAAATCCTTTTCAAAGTGTCATGATGTTTAACTTCATCACATGACATGTAATCATTCTACTTTAGTTTTCTAGCTCCGATTCATCTTCAAAACTCATGTGTCATGCCAGTTCACTTAGATCATGACCTATAGTATCTTTTAGGTGTTATTTTCTCCTTTTTTCATTCCTTTTTCCTTAATCTATTATTCCTTCCATAAAACATAAATCATGTCAATTAACCCCAAAATTAGAATAAATTCTTATTTAATACAAAAATTATTACATAAAGACACCCAAAAATATATTCAAGAAATACACTTATCATATGATATCATGATCTAATGAATAAAAGGTCATGTAGATTAATTTCACATGATAAGGAATCAAATTTCCAGTAGTTTAAAATCACTCAAAAAGGAATCTAATGAAACTATTCAGTATTGGGGATAATTTATTATAGAACATTCTTAGGGATATGGATCCATAATCTCAAATCCTTTTTTTGGGTAGCTCCTGCAAAATAAATAATGCAACCTTTCTCAGTCACCCAATGGTGGATGAAATCATTAAAGAATAAACTATTACATATCTAGGTTAGATTGGAAATTGTGTCTAGGACTATAATTGGATATCTAGGCATAATTATTTATCTTACTTGAATAGTAAACAACACACACATAGATCTTATATGGTCATAGTATATGAGGCCAATGAGGAAGAACCAAAGTGAGTGAACTTGAACAATGGGATGAGGAAATATTCAAATTACATTGAAAGAAGAACCATTGTTAAAGGCCCATATATATAACTGGATCTAATATAGGAGGGTTTGTTTTTAATTAACCATGGAACCTAAGATGTGGATCCATGTTCTACTTGAAGCCTTACTTAGAATTGGTTATAGTGTAATAGGATTAGGCAATGTATGGTATGCTAATCTAATTAATTTTAAATTTTACATAAATAATCATATGATGTGTAGTTTAGTGTCTTGAGACAAGGAATTAGATTTTATACATTTTAAGGCCATATGATGATGACATTACTTTTCATAAAGATGGATCATGCCCAAAATGAGATGGTTTTTTCTTAGTGCTAACACTATCAAGGAAACCCAACATGATTAAGGGGGTCTAAACACTAGAATTAAATGGGGGCTGTGATTGGAATTCATGGTTGAGAGTAAGGTAAGTGACTTGTGTGACACTATATTTCCTACATGAGTAATAATCAAACCACAATTATTTATAATGATGGATAACTTCTTTATTGTTTTATCCTAGATACTAGGAACTAAAGATTTTATCATAATGTAGATTGATCAATGCACTAAAACCTTTTGTAAGGATCAAAATCTAACGTATGTGGAATGAATCTCATAAATAGAATAACCCAAATAGATCAAGGGGTTATATACAGTGGAATTACTATCTTGCAGTTTAACATCATGCAATAAGGGTCAAAACTATATCATTTAACATCTTATAGTGAGGATAAAAATTAGGTGGGGATATTTTATCTTTGGTGAAAAATGATAGATGTTGAAAAAATATGTAGTGAAATCCAAATCCAACTCACATGTAAGGGAAAGTCATTTGAATGTGTTAGAGATTCATGGGTTGGCTCAGGAAAGGAGGTCCAGGAATCCATACATATCCTATAAGAATAGTAATCAATCCATATATATTTATTGTACCCCCCATCAACACATATCAGACTAATGTGAAGGTGAAGAAATTTGGGGTTCACATTAATACATAACCATTGAAGAATCTTAATATGGAATGGGGTAGTAATAACTCTAAGGTAAAGGGTATTTTTTTTTAAAATTAAATATTTCTAGGGATACGTGTTCTAAAAATCATTACATATCTAGTAAGAATATGAGTCAAACCACATACAGATCTTTTAGAGGAAATTTACCCAAAAGGATCTAGATCGTATGTCGGGATATGTATTTTTAAACCAGAATGACTGTTCATGTGTGGATTAGATCATATACAGATTTAGATTTTGTAAAAAAGTTGATCCATACAGAGCTAGGTACTTTTAATAGTTTAGGATTTTGTAGAAAGTAATAGATGTTTCACATTTTCACATCATGGAAAAAATAAAATAGCTCAAAAGATGATGACAATGATGCATATAAATTTCACAAAGTAGGGAAATTATGAAAAAACTCAAAGAATATGTTAGTCATGATCAATGTGAGAAATAAGAGATGGTTAGGTGATTATCTATGTTTCACAAGGTAACCTTCTAGAAGAAAGTATTGAATATGTAGTTTGATGTCATGTGGTGAGGACATAAGTGTCATGAAATTTGAGGTCATGTGTAAAGGACCCAATATGTCACAAAATGGTCCCACCATGAGTGAGGGGAAACCCATAAAATATATTGAAACCTGGATAAATGGTGTTATATTAAACCACAATCCATAGTATAGAATCTATTATGAGAATACCCACCACAAATTACAGGGATAACACACTATGATTTTACTCTAGAAATATAAAGTGGTTTTTATACAGATCTTGATCATGAAAAATAAATATGGGTCTCACAGAGTGAAATATTTTAATATGTTTAGGTTTTCATAGGTTGGAAATTATATTTTTTTGTTTAATTTAATGTAGCACGAATTTCTATGTAGTTTAGTTTAACGCCATTTAATGAAGACCAATTACAATGAGTTCAAAGTCTTCTAGAATGAAATTTTACTAAACAGATTAATTTATTTCAACTATGACTTTTTTGGTGTGTGGTTTAATATAATTTTACAAGGGCCAATTATAAACAATTTTAACTATCATAGAATGGACTTTCAATATATAGTTTAAAGTCTTGTAACATAAAATTTGCGAACTAACTTCGAAATTATGAAATGGAGTTTTTGTGAAACCATCCATTGGTTGGAGGTGTGATTCATGCAAACATATGTTTTTATTAGGGAATAATAACTTTTGTAATATAACTTATAAATAACATATGGCCCATCTTATTTAAATTATAAACTTAGAGGCTTCTTCCTTGGTATCATCAGAGTTATAAGAGCTAACACCAACTACCCCTAGAGGAATTAAGAGAGGTGTATTTTCTTATTTAAGGATCACGAAGCTTAGTTTTTGTAAACTTATAAATTTTGGGGAATTAACTTTTATTCTCATTAAGATTATCCATCTCATCAAATATCTCTTTAGACTACTCATATTCATAAAACTGATTACATATAAAAATGTTGAGAGAAGGGACTTGGACCTAAATGTGAAAAACTATCTTCATATCAAGACGCTCATCCTCTTCCAGTTTATATACATAAATTTTATTCTATATGGTAGTGGGTTTTTTAACACCAATAATATTTATTTTAAAAGAATGCAAGGTTTGGTAACTAACTTACCTTACAACACTGTGCTTAATGAGAATTATGATGTATTATAAAAATATTATATTAACCAAGCGATTGAATTGGTATTTATAAATATAAGTAATCACATTATAAAATCAATATACAATGGTTCCACTAAATAATTTTTTTGGTTAATTCATATAAAATAATATCACATTTTTAGTGAATTCATTTTTTGTTTCAAAAATGCATTTTGTTCCCAAGCAGTTATTATTGATTTTTTTGTTATGAAATAATAATTAATTTCAATTAAATTTAGAAATTTTGTTTTAAAAAATTAATATAGATTTTTAAAGAAGCATATCAAAATTAAGTTAGAGTTAAATTTAATGATTTTTCTAAAATCATTGATTTTTTGATAAATAGTAAAATATACTTACTATAAAAATACTCTAATTCTATTCATTAAGTCAAGTAATTCAAAAGTTCCATTATAGTTTGGATTTTATCTTAATGTTATATATGATATTATTATTTAGAATAATGTAACTAATTTCATTTAAATTAGCAATATTTTTTAATTTTGATATAAGATATGTTTTATTCTTTTCAAAAAATACTCATATGTTTTATGATTTTTAAAAAATGAATAGTGTCTAAAATGACATTAATGAAATTTTTGGAAAAATAATATCTTATAAAATTATTTAAAAGTAAAAAATATATTTGAAGTGGACAAGTAGAATGATAAATGAGTGAAATGTTTATCTCTTGGAAATTTATGGGTTAATTTTTACCTAATAATAAAAATTACAACTCTTTAATATTAAAAAAATTTTAGTTACTGTTAAAGTTAAGAATATTTTATGAAGAGGTTAAACCAAATGATATGGTTTAAAATACCAATTACATAGAGACACACAGTTTTCGCTTGAAATCATTTTATCTTATTAAACAAATATTCAATACATAAAATTATGATTTATGCTAGAATTATATTGGTCTAGTGTCTATAGAAAATTTTCTTCATAATAAATTTTTTCATAAGGGATCTATATCACCTCCCACATTGTTCATCACAACTTGTACCATTCATAGAAATACCATTCCTAAAATCCTTCTTTTAATCCTTGTGAAGGTAAACATAATAAATTATGAGCCCAGATGCCTAGTAAGGGTAACCAAGGGAGATATCAATGGTTACTAATGTATAGTATGAGAATAAGGGTTTTATAACATTAGATTATTATTTGAAATACATACCCAACATATAATAGATCATAATATTGATTAATAGAATAAATCATTACATTCTGTACAACATAAATCATAAATGAATCAAAGATCATGATCCTTGAGTGAGTAACATTTTTAGAAGACAGATGTTTTTGGTAAAACAATATGCATAAAAAATCATTTATTTAGTCAAGGATTACAACCAATAATATAACAGTGTACTGAGTTCACTTCCCATTCCATCATATCATTATTCAAGGTTCACTCCTAATACTATATTAGTGTCCAAAGCCCCTTGCTGAATCTGGTTTACTCCATATTATAGTCTTTATTATATAATGATGTATCCATATTTTCCCAATAAATTGAAAGGATATTTAATTACAATCCCCCCTGTCACATAATTAAAAGCGTATAAATGTTTTCCACATGATTATAAAACATTCAATATATCATAAGAAACAGGTTTTATAAATATTTCAAAATTTCAGCATAACATAACCTGTAGAAAATAAGTTGGTTTCATAAACAACTTTTTATTATTATAATAAAACATTTATAGAAAGAAAATTTATGGAATAATTAGATCATATACCTAGTAAATCATAAGGCCCCTTAAATTTTATCATCTTATACAAATAATTCATTTAAAATATCACTTGGAATATTTCTTAAGGGAAATACCCTATTAAATTTTAAATTATGTTTCTTAAATATCAAAATTAGACCAATGTTAAATAAAAAATATTCATTGAAAATGAACTTGGTAACATGTAATGGAAGTTTTAAATCACATAGTGGCCATTATAGAAGGAAATTTGGTTCATATTGTATATATTAAAACAAATATTACTTTAACATTGTTTGATAAAATGTAAAAAGTAACCCATTTGGAAAATGAAAAGAATATTCCTATTAAAACCTTTTATGAAAAATTCAATCATGGGTGAAAAATAATTTAAAAATTTATTGGATAAGTGGAAAAGGTTTTTGGAAAACATTATTAGAGAAAATATACATGGAAGAAAAATGATTTTCGACCGAAGAGAGACATAATGTTGGTTTTCCTTAAAAATTTCACTTCAATAAATTTAGTACGTAAAGTGAGGTAAATGAATGCAAAACAAATAATATCAATAAATAAACATAATTTAAGAATAATAATTAGATTATTGAGAAGTATATCATGAAATTTCATCTTATGAAACTTAATTGTAAATAATCTAGATAAACAATGAGATTGTAATATAAAATCCTTACCTCAAGTTGGAATTGATTAAAAAGATTACAATCCTCGTGTAAAATAAATATACATATATTATAATTATATAAAATAATAATTTTCATAATTATATTGTTAAATATGTTCCAATTAATACATTTTAATACCAATTTATTAATAACTCCTAATAAAATCATCATTTCCGAGAGTTAATAATTTTGTTTTTATCCTAGAATTTTCCATTTGGAAGTTCCAATAATTGTACTTTGATTATGCTCACATCACCTATGAAATTTAATAATTATTTAAGTATCATATATGTTCAATATATATATATATATATATATATGTCGTCATTAATAATATATAGAGATAGAAAAATGAATGACACTGTTCATGAAGATAATATGTCGTACGTAAGCATGAACTCTATTTTCACGTTTTGACAGATGAAATAAAAGAAAGGTAAATAATAATTCACATTTATTGAATCATTATTATACCATATATATCATATATATTAATTAATTATATCATTAATACCATTTAAATAAAATGGAAGGGTGAAATGAACCACATCGCTTCATGGAGGTGGTAGTCGACATGTACGCAAGAGAGACATTATTTTTTTCAAAAGGAATCGAAGGATATTAGGTAGATATAATATCAAAATTAAAGAAAAATAATTATTTCATAAATATAATGAATAAATATTAAACCCATCACAATCCCCATTTAGGAAATATGGTGTTGAGAAATGAATTAAATCGCTATGTAGAGGTGGTACTTCACTAGCACACACAAGTGATACTATCACTATTTTTATTGGTTTTAAAATTGTTTTAAATGGGTTAGGGTTTTGATTTTTTTTTCGTTGAAATTGGGACCTAAGATGCATGAACCCTTTCAATGCATCTCCTATTTCCATGATGCGTAAATGGTGTTCACACTTCTTCCAAAATATGTAATTAAAAAATCATCATTAAAAATAAAATATTATTAAAATATAAGTACATAATAATTATAAAATCATCAATATATATAAAATATAAAAAAGGATATTTTCACATTAAATTTTGAATTTTTTGGAGATTGCTTTTCCTTATCATCCTTTATGGATGATGGTAAATAGAAAGTTGTATACTGAGGTAATCAGGGATGGGGGATAGAGGGAAAGAATTATGGATTTTCTGGATTAAGATCGTTTGGAGGAGAGAAAGCCATGGTAAAACTATTAGAGTCCCGGAAGATATAATAAAATGAAAACTTAGTTAATATTTTCTTCCTCTTTATTGATTTAATTGCATTAAACCGATAAATATATAAATAAAATCCAGTTCTTGAAAGGACTATTGATCATGAACTCAGATTTTTGATGTGATTGAAATTTGTTATCTAATTGAAATTATAACCTGATAAAATAGGTTTTATTTTAGTCATATTATAGGATCTATTACTTAATGAATAATATTTTTTTAAACATTATTATTTGATTATTTTTATTGACACATAATATATAAGACTATATGTGTATATTAGAAATGGTCGAGAGAGGGGAACTTTAAAGTTGTAAAGAAAAATTCACAAACACAAACTCCCTGACCTTCCCTAATTTTTTCACATATTGGTGGTTTTTTAACCTTAAAGTCCACTTGTGAAGATTGTGAACCTGTAGAAATTGTGTCCTTCTTTTTTAATGTATGAATATGTATCTTCTCAAAATTGGTCAAATGAACTTGTAATTTTGAACATGTCATATTTTAATTCTTCTGATATCCAATCAAAATTACATAATCTTCATATCTATTATTCATTTATTTTCTTCTTCATGCAATATTTTTTGTTAATAAATATTCACGTTCCATGATCATCTATAAATTTACATGTAATTTAAAATCTTTGATATCAATTTTATTTATCAAAATTTTTCATATTCACTAATCCTTTCTTCCAGAATAATTTTGAATTAAAAATAAGTACTATTATTATTATTTATAATTTTTTTAAATATTATTTATTATACATATATATAATAATATTAAGTATTATTATGAATATCAAAAGAAAAATTAATGATTTTGGAAGATATTATGATAATAGTAAGGTAATTATTAAAAAAATGAATAGAACTCTATAAATTAGAATAGTAAGATACATAGAACATGTATCATAAATGTAATATCAACCTAATATATGACTTTGGTGTGGAAGATCCTACATCCCATTGTCAAGAGTATGCTGGATGTGTGCACGATATGTATGTCTACGTCTCTGCTATAGTATATGATGTTCCTATATATCAACATCGAAAGCCATCTCTACATCCTCCTATGTGATTGGTGGAGGATATACAATCTCAAAACTTGTACCATGTCCTGCCTCTATGGATAGTGGATACTAAATAGAACTCTGACCAACATGTGAGGAGCATATCTACTGTGATGCGGATGTATACATAATAGGGCGTAATGAAGCATATATATAAACCCATTCATTGTATATATTGGCCTATTAATGTGACTATGAAGCTGGAGGAGCATATGATTGATCATTATGAACACCCTCCTCTTGTGGAATAGTGGTATCTAGATGATCATGATGAGCTCCCTCCTCCTGTGGAACAACAACATATATGACATGGTCCTTTACTCATGGTACATCTGTATGAGGCTCATCATTCTCTAAAATACCATAATAATGTGGTGTATCAAAGAAAATTCCATGATAAAATTTCATTCATCGAAGGAATCAACTCTAGAAAAGTGCTATGAAAATATGTTTGGTCAAATACACCTCTCTCTACTGGATCATAAATGTAATGTAGATGATTGATATGTGTATCCTGTGGAAAAAATTTCATTCGCAATTGATGTTAATAAAAAATTTATTGAACAGTGGAGGGAATAATGTATTCTATCTCATGATATACCCATTTATATAGTGTTAGAAATCTAACTAGGGACATGTAGTACCAGGATGTATAATCCAGCTAATTGCACAAATGAAAACATATTATCCCCAACCCTCGTAACTGGACCTCATATCTTTTATCCCATAGATCAATATATGAGGCATGGTATCTCCTTCCATCAAATTCTATCTTCCCTGAAATTTTCGGGGAATACAGTGAAGCTAACTGACTAGGTGGGCCAGCAATAGGCTGAAAAAATCTGAACTTCCTCATAACTCTATCGGTATGATGCCAATCGATTATATGAAAATGAATCAATCGGACCATATAAAAGCTAGTACAAATAATCATTGTACAATATTATTGGAGGATCTGGATGATATCATTAGTATATTTCATCCATGAAATTTGAATGAAAAATGAATAATTAGTTAATAAATCAAGAGATGTATTATGGATAATACAGATTTTAGAATATAAATAATATTTACTTATATCTTCTCATTGAAGGCTGTCCAGCATAAGTCTGTTGGCATGGACATCCTGTCTAGAAAAATCTAAATTTCGATGTTCCTAACTCTACTTGTAGATAAAATTGTTATAGTTACATTTCATAATAGAAAGATTTAAAACTAAGTTAGATATTACATTGAAGGGATAACATACCATCATCCGCATGGTGCCTCTGCTAAAATTTATACAGGAAATGGATCATGGTCATGTGGAGCTAATCAAGGGATGTGCTCCCATTCCCACATCTATAGAATAAAAATGCATCCTTTGATCTTCATCTTATAGATGTGACTTGCATTGCATATTGCCCTATATGTATATGCTAGACAAGCTAACCCCCAGCTATACCGACTTGCGGGGTCCAAATCCTTCAGAAGAGGTAAATATATCAGATGTACAAAAGTAGTGGATTGATCCAAAAAAAAATCATGCCACTAATCTGCCTCAAAATATATTCATGTACAAATCAGAGCACAATTTTGTCATCAGCTTCATCTGCTAGATGTGTCAAGTGATGGTCAATCCAAGGTATGAGTAATTTACCACTGATGACTGACCTTCTGCTATCTTGAACCTCAATGACTAGTAATCGATGAACAAGCTCAAACCAATCTGCTCCAACTCATCCTGTCAGAGCTACACCTTTGATGTGGATAACCAACATAATGGACACATCATAGAGGGTAATAGTCATATCCCCTATCTAAAATTGAATGTATGTGACTCTGTCCTTAATCTATTTACAAGTGCTGCAATGAGTTGTTGACCAACACAGTGAAGTCTGAAATCGCTATGCTAGGGAATCTAGCACATCAAAGATGGGGGATGATAGTGGGAGGTGGTGTAGCATGATGGAAATAATGAGATTTATGGACAGTCAAAAGAGTCACATGATGTCCCTCTAAAACCATTTGTGATACATGAGTAGCATGTGATCTGATAAATGGAAAATATTCCATCTGCATAAATGATATCATTTTAATGTTTTGATAGTTAATTCAATAAAAATTGTAAATGTTTATTACTAAAAATCCATAAAAATGGTAGTAAGATAGAAAATATATGTGGGTGGTGTTGTTGGTTTAGGATATGAATTTCTTGTTTTATTGATCTCCAATAAAGTTTGATTTATTTTAAATTATTTTATATAATAAAGTAGTGATGAGAAACCAACATTTAACATATGTATGTATTATATATTCATTTTCATTATATGTTTATTTTTTTAATAGTTATAGTATCAAAAAACACTTTATATTAGAATCCAGAAATGAGACCAACCAAAATTAAAACATGTATGAAATGTAGCTAGTCAGAAATAAAAGGAATCATTATTGATACATCCACATATGAAAAGAAATATGCACACTGATGATAAAATACACATCCTCAATCATGGATGATGGGATGTGGATCTATATCCTACCACATGGGATCATCTCCTAGGTGTATTTCCTTTTTCATGACAAATGCTACATTGTTTTCCCCCTCTTTGTTGTCGAGGGAAATCCATATCATTTATGATTCATGTTGACTTTGGTCTTCCTCAGGGATGAACCCTAGCAGTATGAAGACAATAATTTAAAAAATGATATAAATTGAAAAAAAACATAAATGAAAAAAACCAACTTTTGAAACATTGAAATATGAGGGAAAATAGTTGTCTGATCAATATGCAATGTGATATAATGAATGTCCCCAACAAGTATCCAAGTTTCAATATAACAGTTAACCAAAATGATCTTGTAATACACCTGGTCTACATAGGTCTTCCATGATATATTCACTAAAGCACAAGTTGCAATGACATGCGCAGATGGATATATCAATGCTTGAAAGTTTCTGTAATAATAGTACCTATTATCCAACCACACCACTAGCAGTCAACTACTTCTACATGTAGCATGATCAAAGAACTCCTTTACCTGAAAGCTCATATTTTCCCTATCAAAGGCTACATGCCTCTGTCTCAATGCCTCATTCAGAATATGATCAATATTACTTTGGAAATAATGAGTAAAATGCATACCATTTTCCATCTTCTGATAGGACTTTTGGGACCTGTCAACAAAGTAGTGCACGATTCTATAAAAATTCTCTTGCACTAACCCTATGATAAGAAGCCTGAGCACACCCTTGAAGACCCCATTTATGCACTCTACTATATTAGTGGTCATATTTCTATATATTTGGCCACCATTATATGCTAATGACCATTTTTCCTTTGAAATATGCATCATATATTCATAGAAATCTTCATTTTCCCTTCAAATATCCTCAAGACGTTGATAAAATATTTTTTATGGGAATCATATGCAGAATCAATAATAAAATAATGTACTTAAAAATATATTAAATTTTCTTTAAATAAAATGTATGTTCAGAAAGACATACCTTACTGGAGAATTTCCTTATTTATTGACTAATATGTGAAATGTTTATGGAAATTACTTGTAATATGCTCAATGAAATATCGATGATAATCATTCAGATCAATCCATGAAACCATCACTATTTAAAGCCTATATAATCACTCAATGGGATCGGATATTTGACAAACACCCTACTTTTTCGTGGCATGAGTGCGTACACATGCCAAAAACTAGCTCTAGATTCAAAATTCTCCTTTTAAACAAAAAAAATTCAAGCGGTAGAGGAGCACAATTACCACCCTGTGTGGAAACAATGAGTAGAACACCTGTATACTGACTATAAAGGAAAGTTCCATCAACCTAAATGAATTGTTTACAATAGGGAAAAGTAGCGATGCATGGCCAGAATGCCCAAAAAATCCTCCTGAACTTTGCCTTTGTTCGATCTACTCAGTGATTGGGGACACATACTCAATAGTGTGCAGTTGATAAAAAATATGATTGTTTAGAGAAAATAATTCAACAAATTGTCAAAAAAATTCATAATATTATATCCAATCACCATACACTTTTACAATTTCTTTCGGTTTATCATTCCATGTTTTCTTGTTGGATATCTTATTGTTATACAACAGTTTAATTATTTCCTAAACAATGGAAATAAGAACATCTTGAAAGGTCTATATGTAACATCCCAAGTAAGTAATTAATAATATATATTCTTATCTATGTCTATTCATGAATTAGATAGTGTTTTAGAGGCTTAAAATGAGAATAAATCCAATCTTAAGAATGGAATACACTAATATTTTTAAAAGATTGTTTTACCGCCTTTTGATGGAATTTTTTTTTTAAATATATATTTTGACAATTTTAT
Organism: Viscum album; assembly: GCA_963277665.1. Classification (NCBI taxonomy): domain Eukaryota; kingdom Viridiplantae; phylum Streptophyta; class Magnoliopsida; order Santalales; family Viscaceae; genus Viscum; species Viscum album. The sequence goes on from OY728139.1 coordinate 800,368,635, forward strand.
AAGATCTATTTTTCAAAATAAAATTATTATTTATTATTGGGACATTGAAATTTATCTTGGGTAAATTTTTGGTATTTTTCTGACCATGTTTATTTTTTAATGAATAGTGAAAAATACTGCATTTTACATCAAAACTGCTTTTTTATCTAATTTAATTATATGGTTAGATTATCTTTTTAATTGGTATTAAAGTTTAATTAGAATATATTTTTACCATATGATCCAATTTTGGTCATTATAATTAATTTCACTTTGTAATTGGGCATAAACAAATGCCAAACTTTTCATAAATATTGTTTCAAAAAAAAACCCGCTATATGTTTTGACAATGGGAATTATTTTTAAATTAATTTTTGAAATTTATATATTTGTAATTTGGTAAAATGGATTAAATATTTGGAATCAGAAGGTCCATGTTATCTAATTAATATTCTTTTGTTTTTGGACATTATGAATAGTAACGACCATAATTATCTTTAATTATCTTCATTAATTAGTAATCGGGTAGTTAAGGATAATAAAATAATATCATAATAATAAAAAATGACCCCAAAATGTGTCCTAATATTACTGGTTGTGTCATGGCCGACCATGTTATCCCTTATTCCAAACTTGGGGACCCCATGGAATCAATTTTGTGGGATAATGACTTTTTATCTTTTTATTTTTTAAAGAATGTTAAATATAACAATGAATGTATCACCTGAGTAATACATTTTTATTTTTTTCTACATAAATGGTATCTTAGACTATAAATAGTCATTAGAAAGATAAAAAGATTTCCTACATCATAGTAGTTTTTTAATAATTTTTAGACATTAAATAAATTAAATTATTTATGACATCATGGTGATGCAGCGATTACCTCATAAATAAAGGATTTAAATAAAATGAAAAGATAATGGTAAAAATAAGACATAAACTCGTCAAAGACCTATTGGATGAGTATATTTCAACCTCCTATCACCTTATCCTTTAAATACATTAATGTGGGACCTTTAAAATCAGAAAATCATTTGAAAATAAAGTAACATTTTATACCTTTCCAAGAGTGCCCCTTCTCTCCTCTTATAAAAGGCCCCCACCTCTTCCTCCTTACCCACATCTCTCAAGCCTTTGGCTCGGCCAAGATCTGATCATTTTATCTCTCCACATCACTCTCCTAATCCTATAAGCCTTAACTTAAGCAGGAATCTCTTCAAGAAACCCTTTTGGTTCAAACCAAAGGGAGTTACCCGATTTAAAGGTATTGTCTTCACCTGTGTTCTTTGTTTTATTTTGCTTCTACAACCCCCTAAAATCTTTTTTATTGATTTATTTTGTAACAAAACCAGTATTTTCAATATAATAGGATGTTTGTATAAGAAGTATTCAAGCTAAACTTACACACACCTCCATATAATGGTTAAAGAGCATACGGTTTCTGTGGATGGTGAATTTCTGCCTCACGAAATGATGATTGTTCACTATTATTCTAACACTTTCAAAGGTGGCCATTAAGATGAAAATATATTTATATATGATATATAATATGTTTATGTTTTCCTTAAGCTTCTGTATTTTTCATTTTTGGTATACCTTTATGGTTTCCAGTAGGTGTAAATGTGATATCTTCATTTTAGGAAGTACGGACTACCGCCCCCTCAAAGTGATTTGATTTGTTAATGCCATATGTGGGACGTATAAAGGATGGAGTTAGTGATATTATATATGATATTATACTGGAATTATAATATACCTTTATATCATTATGATTACATTCCATAAAATATGAAATATAAATGAAAGTAGCGTTCATGCGTACGTACGGCTTACCGTCTCCATGAACGGTGCATTTCATTTCATACATCTAAATGTTATGTAACATTATAAATGCATGTATATACTATATATATGTGATATATATGATATCTACATCATGAATATAACTCTGGATATAATGGATACATGAACAACTTGTAATTATAAAGAGTTTATTTTTGACTCAAGTACCAATGATTGTTAAAACGACCGTTATTAACTTAAATAATTACATAGTGTTCATGACATGGTAATAAGTGATATAAAAAGAATAATGAACATGAAAAAGGTTATTAAGAATGTACAAATTAACTCAAGTTTATTATTCAGGAGATTAAATAACGGCCGAGTCAAGTCGGATATGAGGTATGGGACTTCGTCTCAATCTCCTCTAATTGAGGCATATTTTGTTTTATACAAAACTTTCTTTTATACGATGTATAAACCCCTTTGAATTTTATGTTTATTAAAAAGGAATATTTTTTATATGAAGCTTTTACCAAATGACAAAAGGGAATGTTTTCTTGTCGTACGTATGCAGTGACAACGACTTCTTCGCCTCTGTGACCATTATTTGAGTTTCGGCTTCCTCTACAAGCCATAACCTTTTTAAAAAAAATGAAAAATAAATACCATGTTTTACTTTTCTTTTATTTTGGTATTGAAAATGGTTTTCATAAATTTTTTATATCAATGTGTTGTATTGATATCTTGTGATTGAAAAGTGGAAATGTTATGTTTCCTTTATGCAAGTTTTATGTGATACGATTATGTTATGGTTCTTGGGCATTGTTATGAAGTTGGGTGGTTCCGTGATAAACTAAGGGTGTGTGAGCCCGATATAGATCTCCAATGCATTGGGTAATGTGAAGGAGTTAAACGTTAAGGTTTCTCTGAAGAGATTTAGGGAATATACTGTGATTGGTATTCCAAACGTAACCATGAGGGCTACTCCCTACGTAAGAATGTTATAAATGCCTCAAGTTACCTTTATATCTTATGATTTCTATGATTTATTCATGATTTGATGAGGTATGTTAACGTGATTATGTTTTATGAGAAAAGTATGATTTCATACATGGACTAATGTTTTCATTTCATACTTTTATATCCCTTACTGAGCTTTTTATGCTCCTACCATGTTTTTGAAATTTCTTTCATAGGTCAAGGGAAAGGTACATGATGTGATGATAGTGTCAAGGAAGTGTCAAGAAAGAATCCATGTTTTATTTTAAATATGTTTCTATTTATGGGAAAAATGAGTACTATCTTTTATGTTACCACTTTGTTTAAATGTGGAATGTAATGCATGTTTTATGATCTAATTCTCTAAAACTCTAAACCTAAAAAGATCCTCAATGTGTATTATTGAAGTAACTCAAGATTAAGTAATGTTTAAGGCTGGGGCCTTATACCATATCATGTCAATAATAAAGTTTGATGTAAACTTTGCATCATGGGAAGAGTGATCTTATAAAAAAGTTATATGTACACATGTGTGTGTCCATTCTAATTTGGTTATCATCTGATATTCAAAAATTTATCATATATTTCCCTTAATTGAAATTCATATTCTACCCCATATTTTTCACAACAAAAGAGATATTTTTTATTCTTTGATTCATCAACCAGAAATGTGTAATTACATTTATATGGTATTTTTATCACATTTTTCCTGGCAATTTTACTTTCACACTACTACTTGATATGGATAGCATTATCATTTAATGTTGATATATTCCCTATAATGCCAGGAAATTCAGAAGCTGGTGTAATAACATCCCAATAAAAATGTTTCCACCTGAAATTTCTTATACTAAGAAACTAAATATTGATTAATGATTACCACTAACTGGTGGGTGTTGTGGATGTCTGTATCTTATAGGAACCTCATAAGGTTCATTCCCCACATCACCCTACCTTGGAAGACTGTCTGTCGAAGGAACCTAAGAAGGTTTATTACTGTCATCACTGTCACCCACATCATCTCCTCATGCCTCAACATATAATTTTTCCTCATATACAATTTCATTCACTATATCAGTAGTACACAAAGGAATTTCATCTACAATTCCTTCCAAATTATGATAATCTTCTTCACATTTTGGTTCCATCAAAGGAGTCATATGAGAAGGAGGCAATTAAAATGACTGATGTGAAGGACCAACTTCTATAGAGATCGTAAAACATGATTCTCTTTTAGTTAGTTGCACCATATCTATACTAGAAATCGCGACATACAACTCCATAAAACCATTAAAACACTACTGTCTAAATAAGGAAGATGCATCCATCCAATCCTCTTCATTGACTAGATGGTACTTGGTGTTCCATAAAAATTCATGATGTTGTATATGTGGATATGTTATTGAAGAAATGGATTGATTGACCCACAATTTTAACTGACTATGAATCTCATTTCTAACTTCATTCAATGTTAGGAAACCATGAAGATTTTCCACTTTTATAGGCAGAAAACTATAACTAAAACCCTAATCTATATAAATTCCCTCCCTATTGCAATATATTTGTATAGGCATGATTACCTAAAAAATAATAATTAATAAAATATTATATACTACATAGAAATTTAAAGTTATTTATATTGGTTATGATTGAATAATTGAAATCATCTTGAGGATTTTTGTTTGTATTGGTTTATGATCATTAAGGTATAGTGATGTCGATATTGTTACAAAATAAAACTGAATATAACGTTATATATTTTTATTCCACTTATCAAATGTTTAATAAATTTTAATTACATATGAATAAATAATTATGAATTGATCTTGAGACATACTATGGATTAGTCTATAATTATATGATAAACTAACCTAAACCTATGGATGGAATCATATTTTCTCTATTATGAACAATTTTGGAAACCACTGATCTCCTTTCAAACATCAATACCTCTTATCAAACACATGTTCCTGAACACCTCTTTAGGAATCCCTCTTCAGGAATGACTATTCGAGGATGCCTCTTTGGGAATGCCTCTTCAAGGATGCCTCTTTGTGGATGCCTCTTTAGGGACACCTCTTTGGAGATGCCTCTTCAGCGACGCCTCTTCGGAGACGCCTCTTGTCTATCTCCTTATAATTACAAATTTACTCACATTCATGTGAGGGGTTATAGGTGTATAAAATTCATAACTTTTTTTAAGAGGACACACAAGTCCTTAGAAACTCAGAGAGAGAAGAATCATAAATCATCAATGTCAAAATGAAAATGCAATTGTTACAAAGTATATAACCACAGACATAAAAAGGCATGAAATTTCCATGATATAATTGTCGGTTATCTTAAGATCAGTTATCACCCAATACTCCAAACATGTTTTTTGAAATACTTATTATGTTTCATATGTAATATGACTTTACCTGTTACTATATGCAATATATATTTGATATCTACACCTATTTTCTAAAAAAGTTAGCTTTCCAATTTGTGTGTATAAATAAATAATTAAATAAATAAATAAATAAAAATATATATATTTAATAATGATATTTAATGATATTATTTGAAACCAATATAATTTATACTTACACAATAATCATTATAATTCTGAAAAGGTATGTTATTTTTAATTTATTAAAATTTCATATATATATAAATATAATGTTTTTTTATTGCACTACCTCCCAAAATACATGAAAAGATATTTTATACTTTTTTAATTGAAATAATATTTATTTAAACTTAATATTATTTAAATTTATTGATAAAAATTATTATTATTAATAAATAAAAGTAATCTAATTTACACTAAAATAAAAAACATTAAAATATTATAATGTTATATTATTCTCAATTTAATAAAATTTCATATTTATAATTTTTTAATTTATATATTTTAAAATATTTAATTAATTATAATTCATATTTATTTACTTAAAATAATAAAATATTTATAGTTAATATAATTTAAAATTTTTATTTATAGAAGACTATTTTTATACCATTATCAAAATAAATTTTTATATATTTATTAAAAAATTTAAATATAATACTTAATATAACAAATATATTTTTAACAAATGATATAGCTTGTCAGTAGAATATTATAATTTAATTTAATATTACTTTGAAAATAACATATTTCATAAAAATAAAAATAAGTTAAAGTTTCCATTTATTTGAAAAATATATACATTTTTAAATAAAATTTTATTTCTATTTATATAAATTACATTTTTGACATACCATATTTAGTTTTTCTAAACATTCGATATTAATTCATACAAAAACATTAACTCATTCAAAAACCAAATCATACAAAAGAAAGTAATTTAAACATTCATACATGAATCAATGAAATTTAAATAAATATACCACACAAAAAAAATACTTTATACAGATCACAATTTAAATAAATAAAGTATAAAAATAAAATAAATAAACATAATTAAACAATTAATATTTTAAATAGAAATTTTACATTATTAAAAGTAGAAAAATATTTTGTGAAAGAAATTATTTTGGGAATTGTAAGAAATTTCAGAGGAGAAGAAGGGGATTTGTGGGGGAATACATATATAAAAATGTGGTGGAAAGATGCATGAAACCCGTTTATGCATCCTTCATCCACTTCGTAAAGGATACATGAATGGGGTTCATGCATCTTTTGCGGTAGAGATAGATGTGTGAACCCCGTTTACACTTCTTCTTGGGATCGTAGATGCATCAATGGGGTTCACACATCTTGGGTCCCATTTTTAAAAATTTAAGACCTCTATCCCATTTTTTAAAAAAAAATTATAAAACCTATAAAAAAATTCTGATACTACCACTTACCATTTTATGGAAAATAGGGTGAGTAATAGTGGTTAAATAGTTACAATAAGATTTATGTAGATATATTATTTTTAAGCTATTACTTTATGATGAATACCATGTTTTTATATGCGGTATGAGAAGAAATAAATTGAAATTTTTCATGTAGGAAGATTACCTCTTCTCCCATATACCTCTTTTGGATCTTTTCTTTAGCTATAATATAAATTTTATTTTAAGATGAAAATAAACTCGAATGAATATAAAGTTAATTATAGAATAGAACCGATAAGGTTTTGGTTGAGCTAGATGAGTCATGGAGGTGTAAATAAAATAATGAAGAGATGTAATTTTATAATGGAGGGAATAGACACACTCAGAATTACATAACATATTTAAATATAATTAATGTATTTATCATGTATAATGCTTCCAAATTTCCATGAATTGCAATAAAAACTTATATGGTAGAAATATCATAATAAAATAAAATTTTGGTTGGTTTTGGTATCAGTTTAAATTTAGATATTTGTTTATCCCATTCATTAACCTAATTTGACATTAAATGTGTTTGCGACCACTTCAATTTTAAAGGGTTAAAATTTTACTTATAAGTTTAAATTGTCTCTTAAATGGAAAAGGGAAAAAATGTTCAAACATTTATCATCAGAATTTTCCTCGTGAAGGTTTTTTATTATTTTTGAATAATTTAATAAAATATATTTAACATAGAATACTATTAATGTCATTTTAATAACTATTCAAATAATTAGAGTTCCAAAAAAATATTAAAGAAATGTAATTTGAATAGAATTCTCTAAAATAAATATAATATGTTATATTGACCTTATAAATTCATGGTTAACTATAAATCACCCAAAATACTTATTTTATAGTTATTAAAATAATTTATTTGATTTTATACTACATTTAAAAGCATTGTGTTATCATTATGTATGAATTTAACTTAAATATTTCACCTCTAAAAATTAAAAATAGATTACCATCATAAAAAAGTTCCATCATATATAAAATAATCATTTATAGCCGAATATAATTTGTTTTTATCAGTTTAAAAAATATTATATATATAAAAAGGAAGAGATTGACATTTTATGAGTTATCTTTTACTAAAATAATATAATGGTTAACATCAAAGTCAAGTAAAAAAGGTAATATTTCAAAATATTGGATGATGATGGATGAAATAAACTCATACGATGATATAAAGGGAAGTGTTTTAAGGAATATTACACCTTATCACAACATTTTTAACCATAATTAACCAATATTTACTTTATAGTGATAATAAAAATTTATTATAGTAACTATTCACGATGAATAAAAAACTGGCCTATTTACCAAATTTGTACCTCATGATTATAAATATGGAGTTATTTTTTCATAATTCATTTTCTAAAATTGTCTGAAATTTAATTATGATAAAACAAAAAATGTAATGAAAAATTGTTTTTATAGAAAATGGATTTTTAAATAAGTCATTTTGATATATAATCAATTCTTTGGACATGAAAGAATAGGTAGGGAACATATATATGAAATTTCATTGATGCATCAGTGGACTCATGATTCTAATATTTTTTCGAAAATAAATGGGGTTTTCCCATTAAGATTAAAATTTCATATAAATGGCCTTGACAGTAGTGTTTCACTTTCGAAACACATGACATCCAATAATAAATAATGTCAATAAAAATTATTTTTTTTATCTAGAGGATTTCCAGAATAAAAAAAAATATGGATTCATTTCATCCTCAGTTTATTGATTAAATAGAAAATGTATTTAGTTATTTATCTTGACATGTTGATTAATCTCTTTAATTAAAGATTGGTTCCTCTGTATGTAACTCTTACTAGAAATCTAATATCACTATTATATTTGTTATCTTTTTCCCGAGCGATGAAGCTTAAATTTTTGGATGATTTCAAGGATGAAAATTGAATTCTTCTTTATGTTTTATTTACCAATGTAATAAGGGTACCATTTATGTATCTAGTTATTTAATTCTACTGAACTATTTGAACCTATGAGATTGAAATCATGTATCTATACCAATGTAATTAAGAATGGAATTTACTCTAGGATTCTAGGGTCAGTGTCATTACATCGAACATGTATAAACTTTATGTTTTCCTAGGCCACCCTTTATGGGTTTCCAAACCAGATATTTTTATGTCTCATTCCCTAAGAATTTTATAGTCATGAATGTTATACTAATGATGTTCTTTTATTTGGGCGCAACTACATTAAACAAAAGGATTTTTATGTTTAAGATTTCATAACATTGACCAAAATGATGTGGTTTATATAGAGACATGGGTTATATAAAACCCAACATGAAGAAAGATCCCATCATCACATAAAAAAATAATCTCAAGTGATATTGCTCTTATGAAAATTATAGTTGATGTTTAAGGCCACACAACTACAAAAAATACATCAAAAGTTCACCTTTATATAAAATTGTCCAAAAAATGGATGTTGATGCCAAAATAGAAAAGGTTCATAATAAGGACCATAGGATCTCAATTTTATGGTTAAAAAATATGGAATGAAACTATATTAAATATTAATGTCATGTAGTATCGGAAAAATTTGGGTGATAGTCCACATAATATCGAATAATGAAAACCAAAAATGAGTGGAGATTCCATTACTGGTAGCATAGATCATTCCCTGGATATCTGCATAGTTTTCAGGGTCATGTGATGAGTGCCATTCTTTAAAGGAGAGCATGATTCCTGTATATGTAACATCAAGGGTATCAAGTAAACTTGAATAGATGGTCAGTTAGCTATTGAAATCATAATATAATGAGTTAGAATTGAGGATGATGAGATTAAACATGTATATTGAGGAATACTTATGACCATATTTGAATATTAGGTTCCTCTATAATGCTATTAAGGTATACAAATATTAAAAGATATTTTTTGAGGATTAATATACCTCTTTTTAGAGGGTTGAATATAGAAGTGATAGTGATCACTTCAAAATAGAGCATTCAATTAGAGTAATATACACTCATTACTGATAGAAATGGAATACTTGTGAGGATGCATATAATTGTGAACTAGAGTTGTATTGTGAGTAAAATTAATATTCCTAAATGTTTTGGGTACTATAAGGGTTGTCCCATTATATATGATACACACATTTTGGGTGAAATGATATTTCATGGAATTTAATTAACTTTGTCCTTAACTAGTGAGATCAGTTATCATAGATAAACTTTTTAATTTGCTTTATGGTGGTGCCCATGAAATTTTTTTCTTTTCCATTTTCAACCTAGTTTTCCATAGATCCTGAAAGTGAGAGGATTAGTGATTGGGGATTTAAATTTTTTCTAACTCATCCTTAATGGGTTCTCAACATGAATTGTTTTATATTTTTTCAAACATACTTTAAATTATTCTAGTCTAGACCTATTGAGAGATAATGTATACGGTTGAATAGATTTGATAAAGGTTCATAGAATTTCTAGTTAGGATATATAGACCAAAGTGGCGAGAGAACCTATGGGGTAAGGGAAATGAAAATTCCAATGGAAATAGAGGATCCCCACACTAATATAGATTTATAAATGGGTGAGTAAGCATCGTGTAAGGTCATAATTTTTGGAACATAACATGTTCAATAATTTCATTTTAGATGTGGAAAAGGCCAGGTTTACCCTAAAACATTTTAATAGGGAATGATGACCATTAAAAATGAAAGTAGTTGTTTTTGTATCAGGGATAATGATACGGGAGAAGTATGAAAGTGATGAATATTTCCAGAATTCAAATGGTTGGTTCCAACATTGTGTTGTTAGGGAATATGAATATTAGATGAACTTATACTTAGGATAAAAAAATGGCTTAGGTTAGCAAAACAATTATGGGTTCAGTCCCAGGGCCATATTTGGGGGGGGGGGGGTATGAATAGTCTAATTGAAGTGTCCATTGGATCTCAATGTACTCATTACCGATAGTTGTTGATGATATATGAAAATCTAAGACACTCAAGGGAAATTTTTTGATTTTTCTAATATTGGATGCGTAGGAAAGGTATTGAAAGTATTTTGAACCCGAGTTTTCCATGTCTTGGTTGTTGTGGTCTTATGAATGATGATTGATGGATTAGTCGAGAATATACAGTTTAAACATCACTTCATGTGAAAAAACAATGAGATTCATGCCAACCATAGTTATTAAATAATTTATATCCATTGTAATGATCTATAGGATATACTAAGGAGGTTAATCCAATATTTTTCTGTGGGATTATATGCATAAGGAACCCCATAATTACATTGTCATGACCTGTTCCCTGGGGCCCATGCCATTACTACCCCAATCTCACCTTCCAGAGGCTAGGGGCTGGTGACTAGCACCGAAGGCGTATTCCCTAAACCTGGGAAGGGATTTCCTTTATAACTTTTAATCACACACAACCATGCACACAACAAGATACGAACTCAAGTAAACTGAATATTAAATAGAGTGAGTGCAGTAAGTAAAAGGGGCCAAAATACAAGCCCAACTAGAAAGTGAAAAAAATAAAATTACAAGTAAACTGGAATATCTCTTTTGAATACCCACTAGGGATCCTACCTGAAGGGTATATATAGATCTCAGTCAGTCCTCTCTACGGTACACCTCATCTAAGGTCCACCTATGATCTACCTCATGTCCTAGAACTCTCGTCCTCAATTAGTGCAGTCTATCATCTGCACCAAAAACAATGAAGTGCAGGCATAGCCCGTGCAGGGGTGAGTATAACGATACTCAGTAGGGTCCCCAAGACCCTCAAGGTCTCACAAAATCCACAATGGATAAACTGAAAGGCATGAAATCAATTGACAAGCCTACTTAGGTTTTTAGCCGTACATATACCTAAGTTATCAAGTTTACCCATCTCAATCATGAGGAAACACAGAGTCCAACTTGAAAGCTCAAGATCAACTATTCCACAAAGGAAGGATAACCACGAAGGTAAGTTCCACACAGGTACGCCACACAGAAGAATACGACCAAGGTATTACCACAAAGGAAAGTACAACATAGGTATGAACTCAGCTCACACCAGGTATAAATTAGGTAGAAAAGTACAAATGATTATATGTAACTACTGAATCATCTTACACTATTAAGAGGCTTTGCTACTAACCCACAGATGATCGCTCGGTGCTGACCCATATAGGATCAATTGGTGCTGACCCACATAGGATATCTTGGTGCTGACCCACAAAGGATAACTAGGCACTGACCCACACATGATCTCTCGGTGTTGACCCACATAGGATCTCTAGGTGCTGACCCACATAGGATCACTCTTCATTATTCATGTCATAGCCAGCAACTGGGTTCCCACACTAAGCTTTCTCGTCTCTGGAAGAGTCTGATCCTCAAGCCACTGGTCAATACTCCAACTGCCACAAAGTCCCAAGAAAAACTATCCAAAAGTACCAGCACATCATAGGTGTCTCAATGCAACAAACGGTGCGTCAATTGGATGCCCAATAATTAATTAATTAACCTTTTAGTCCTAAGTGCCCAGTTGAATTCGTGCTTGATCCATCCCGACCGTATCCCAACTTTATCAAAATATCATGTGGCATATAACAAAGAGACCGTATCGCTCCAAGGTTTGCAGAGCCATTGAAAGTTTTTCAAATGGACACCTGGTGCCAATGTTATGGCTGATAGAGTGAAAAGCTCGTAGCTGGTTTAGTTCCGGTCCGACTCGGCCTAACTCGGCCTGGGCCAGCCCATCCCGGTTTGGGAAACCCGACCCCCTGGGTCCTGACCGGCCCGTTAGGTCCGGCCTAGCCTGTGCTGGGTGGAACGGGGGCTGTAGAGCAGCGCGAGGTCGTGAGGGCGGCGCGGAGGCCGCGAGGGCGGCGCAAAGGCCGTGAGGGTGGCGTGGTTGCAGGGGCCACGTGGTTGTGGGACGACGAGGCCGTGTGGGCTGTAGAGGGTTGCAGGGGCCGTAGTCGGTGCAGGGCCATGAGGGGGGGGGGGTGGCCGGGGGGCGGCAGAGGCTACGAACGGTGTGAGGCCGTAGGGCGGCGGAGGCCACAGACAGTGAGATCCCGCGGGGCAGCAGAGGCCACAGAATGCATGAGGTCGCGGGGCAGCCCCATTGCGCTGTCTCCTCCATCATGGCCGATGGTGGTGCCGGTCGCCATTCTCGTTCCCCACCGAGGTTGTTTGTTGTCCTCCGTCATTGCAAAAAACACACTAACTAAACAGAAGATTTTCTGAGAGGTCGGGCCATGTTTGTTTGGCCAGAAACCTCCACGTTAGAGCTGTTGCAAGTGGCTATAATCTCTTCCAGATTTTTACGATGGATTATCAATAACGGGTAAGGGGAAGAAATTCAAACAACAACTCTACCTCATTAATTTTTTGACGTCGATGAGGAGGGAAGGACAATCGTCGATTGAAAACATCCCATGTTGGAGGATTTCCTGAGGAAGAAGTCGAAGATGTTGGAGAATGTTGGAATTCATCGTTTGGAGAAGAGTTCTTTGTGAAATAAGTTCTTCATTGGAGAAGTGTAATCCTATGAAAAGATCTTCCCTTATCCTTTTCCAAAAACATTCCCCCAATCCCCACCAAAAATCAAATAGCCAACATAATAGAATATGTTATTTATTTATCTTGTATGATTAATTTCAAATTGGATTAATTAATTAATTGATGAGTTTTTATAATTAATCAAAGGAGGTGGCACAATTAAAGTGTGGGGATTTCAAGAGGTTTCTCCCCATTGAAATTGGATTTCAAGGTGGGTTTTAGTCTTGGGTTGTCCCCACCACCACAACCTAGGTGGGAGGTATTAGTTCAGGTGGTCCCCACCTTTGAAACAAAAATATGGGAGGTTTAGGCTTGGGTGGTCCCTACAACCATAACCCATGTTGAGGGTTTCTAAAATAAAAATGTTATACATTTTTATTTTATTTAATTCTTTCATGAAATGAACAAAAAAGATCTTTCACTATCAACCCACCACGGTCGAGGGGAAGGTCCCCTTAAGTGAATATCGGTGCTGTAATTTCAATGATTCTCTCAGATTTCAATTCTGAGCACCGGTTCAAAAGTTACAAAAAACCCATTCGCACATTTACTGAACATACCTGAAAAATTTCAGAAATTCATTTTTAGCACACCGGGCCTCAAAATTATGCACCTTCAATTTTCATGGACTTGTAAAATTTCCATATATTTAGAAAAAATTACATGGAAATTTTATGTCTTTACATTTTCCACACCTCCGAGCTTTGCGTCATTGAAAGACACATTAGAAAACTAGTAAAACATGTTTTGGTAATGAGCACAAATTTGAGCCTCCCACTCACATGTCTTCTCCTAGAGGTTCCTGTACTACCAGTGAATGTGCACTAGAGGTATCGACCTCCCATGAAGGACCCACTCATGTCGATCCTCAATATCAACTAGGACCTCTGAAAATGTCGTCCCATCGTCGATGTCCAGCTCGCCATGGTCGATGACATTGGATGGGTCGTGTATGTATCTCATTAGTAGGGATACGTGGAATACTTCCTACAACTGGTACAATTGAAGGGGAAGAGCTATGTAGTAATCCACCTTTCCAACTCTACTGAGGACCTGAAAATGTCTGATGAACCTCGAAGATAACTTTCCGCCTCAGCCAAATCTCCATAAACCTCATCGGGGTGAGACCCGTAGAAAGGCGTGGTCTCCATCCTTGAACTCTAGAGGCCTTTGTCTCATATTGGCATAAGAATTCTGCCTGCTCTATGAAGTATTAATCCGCTCCTGGATGATCTGAACTTTCTCTATGGTAGTCCATACCATCTCTGGTCCCACTAGTGCAGATTCCCCTGAGTCAGCCCAGCACAAAGGTGATCTGCAAGGTCACCTGTACAACACCTCAAAAGGTGACATTCCAATGGTGGAGTGATAGCTGTTGTAGTATTAAAACTCCACCAAAGGAAAGTGATCTTCCCAGCTATGACCGAAGTCGAGAACGCAAGCACACAACATGTCCTAATGGGTTTGAATGATCCCCTCATTCTAGTCATCTGTCTACGGATGGAAGGCAGTGCTCAAACGAAGATGTGTCCCACAAGCCTCCTCCAACCCCTTCCATTTACAAGAAGTAAAGCATGCATCACGATCAGAAAAAATCATCGAGGTTAATCTATGTAGCCACACAATATCCTTCACGTAGAGGCGTCCTATGATCTCTACTAAACATTGCTCTCTGATCGGCTGGAAGTGGGACGACATGGTGAGTCGGTCGACGATCACCCAAATAGAGTCATTTCCCCTAGATGTACGTGGATGTCCTATCATGAAGTCTATCGATATCCCATCCCAATTCTACTCTGGGACCTCTAAAGGATGAACCAAGCCTACTGGTATCTGATGCTCCTCCTTCACTTGCTGACAAGTGAGGCACTGAGAGACAAACTCTGCTACTGATTTCTTCATTTTCGGCTAGTGGTGCTATCGTCGGAAATCCTGGTACATCTTCACCACTCCTAGATGTACCGATAGAGGGTATGTGTGGAACTCCCTAAACACTTCTTCCCTAAGTGACACTGGTACCATGATACATCCTCTTTAGAGGATGGCATGATCCCCAAATTCTAAAAATCCATTAGGTACCTGTCTTGTGGATATTTGAGCATGTTGAGTCTCACAGTCATTTTCCTAACACCACGCCTCCCTGACTCTATGAAGAAGTGGGGGAGTGACTATAAGAGACTGAAAGAAAGATTCTCCATCAAATTCCACGAAGGATATCTGTAAAGCAGCCAACTGATCTGTCGCCTCACCTAGAAGTTATATAGGAGATCTCCGGCTGAGTGCATCTGCTACAATGCTCTCCTTCCCAAAATTATAGACTATCTCAAAGTCATAGTACTAGAGGAACTCAGTCCAACATCGCTATCTCAGGTTCAGGTCCTTCTGAGAGAAGATATACATGAGACTCTTGTGATTAGAGTACACTTTAAAACGCTCGCCCATTAAGTAATGTCGCCACATCTTCATGGAAAAGACCACTGATGATAACTCCAGGTCATGGGTAGCGTAGTTCTGATCATGTTGTCTCATTTGTTGAGAACCATATGAAATCACTGCTCGCTGCTGGATCAGGACACATCTGAGTCTGGTCCCTGATGCATCACATTAGACTACGTACCCTACTCCCTCCTCTATAAGCCTAAATATTGGGGCACTAGTCAGACTCTACCTCAGCTCTTGAAAACTCCGCTGGCATCTCTTTGACCACACAAAGGGTTTCCCTTTCTTCGTCAAATCTGATAAAGGTGTTGCACCTCCGAAGAAATTTGGGACTAATCTCTGGTAGTATCCGACCAAACCCAAGATACTCCGTATCTCTATTACACTTCTGGGTGGATCCCAAGCAAGTACCTCCTCAATCATCGATGGATCCACTGCAACTCCAACCTATGAGATGACGTGTACCAGAAATTGAACCTCTCAGATCCAAAACTGGCACTTTGAGAGCTTAACATAAAGCTTGTGCTATCAGAGTGTGTCCAGTACTACATGAAAATGATAGGCATTCTCCTCCTCAGTAGCTGAATAGATTAGAATGTTGTTGATGAATACGACTACAAAGCGACCAAGGTATGGCTGAAAGATCCTGTTCATGACTCCCATTAAAACTATTAGAGAATTGGTTACACTGAACGGAATAACCATGAACTCGTAACGGCGGTACCAACATCTGAAATCCATCTTATGCACATCCTCATCTCTTACTCTGAGTTGGTGATACCCTGATCTACGGTCTATCTTCGAGAACCACTATGCTCTTTTCAGCTGATCAAAGAGGTCGTCGATCCTCAGAAGTGGGTACTTGTTCCTCACGGTCACCTAGTTCAGGCGCTGATAGTCAACACAAAGTCTCATGCTCCCATCCGCCTTCTTCGAGAACAAAATTAGGGCTTCCAAAGGAGAAACAGAAGACCGAATGATCCTTTTCCCCTGTAAGTCCTCCAGCTGTACCCGCAACTCACGAAGCTCTGCGGGAGCGATCCAATACACTGGGGTAGATATCTGTGCCATCCCAGGGCACAGTTAAATGTAAATGTCCACCTCTCTATGAGGAGATAGACCCGAAACATCATCTGAGAAGACATCCTCATTCTGGTCCACCACTATAGGATAACTCAAACTCTCCACATCAACTGATTCGAGGGTAAGGCTAGCAAACTGATGAGTGATCAACTTCACTCTCCTCTAGGTAAGTCCATCCTATGCTACAAATGCTCCCTTATCTCCAGTGAAGTAAAACCTAGTACCATCCGTGGGGGCAGACCACACTTTGCACCTAATACAATCATTCTGAGCATGGACTATAGATAATGACTAGCACCATTGTCTATAAGTACTGCTGCTAAGGTAGAGTAGACATAGATCATACCTCGTATCATATTTAGAGCAACATGATCATAAGCCTCAGCTTCCTAGAGATGAGCTCTACCCTATCCTCCTCCTTCCTGTGGCCGGGGTGAACCACTTGGTGGTGTTGGTGGTAACATCTTGAATCTTTACCCACCACCAGCTGCACGATCAGCTCCTCTACCACTTCTGCCTGCTCCCTGCGGACCTCCTTGATTAAAACTATGCCTCTTCCTGGCCTGTCCCTCGACCATCTACTGATCATCAGTACAGTGGGATGGATATTCATGAGGCATGTGACCCTGTGCACCACATGAGTAACATTGTATGATCCTTTCCTGTCCTACTCTACCTCGAGAGCCCCGCACCACCGACTCTGAGTCATGCAGTTGTCCACTTGTAAGTCTGATCCTTTTAGACCTCTATGACATCAGTCTACTGCCAGCTGTTGAAGAATCCACTACGTGACGTCCGGTGGTGGGTCTCACTGCTGGTGGCTGCTCAGCAAGAAAAATCTCTACTAAGAGGGCTCACTCTAACACCCCCACCTGCTTTGGAATTCTAAGAGAAATCATCGAAGCCCTGATCTCCGCCTGAGTCCCTACTCGAAGGTCAGGGACCTGAAGAATGTGTCCCTCACCATATATATGGAGTAACATGAGAGAATGGTGAACATCACTGAATATTGAGCCACAATCATGTTTCCCTACTACAGATGAAGTATCTCTTGTATGCGAACTGCGCGAAGAGTCGCTGGAACAAAATCTTCCCAAAACAGGCTCTTGAAGCCTGCCCAAAGAAGTGTCACATCATTGTGAACATATAGCATCAAGCTAAACCATCTTCCTGCTACTTCCTATAGAAGGATGGAGGAAAGGATCACCATGAGATCATCTGGTGCCCTTACTTGTTGGAAAACTTTCACCAGGGCCTCCAACCAATCCTCAGCTCCATGGGGGTCCGTCTCTCCCAAGAACCTATGTGGCCTCTAGCGCTGTAACTTGTGCAATGCGCTCAAGAAGCGTGCACTGTCTACTGTTGG
The DNA here is from genome assembly GCA_963277665.1 of Viscum album. Lineage (NCBI taxonomy): Eukaryota > Viridiplantae > Streptophyta > Magnoliopsida > Santalales > Viscaceae > Viscum > Viscum album. The sequence goes on from OY728139.1 coordinate 800,386,690, forward strand.
GGCTAGTGGAATCGGTGTCCAAATGGGTAATGGTACCGCTGGTGCCTCCGCTAGTGCCTCTACTGGAAGAGGACCCTGCAATAAGGCCTCATTGCTTTGTGGGCTATCAGCGTGTACTATATCTGGAACCCTAGTTGGCTGTCTGCGTGGAGGCATCCATAAAAGATAAAGGTGTACCACGGTCAATAAGTTATACCTAGTGAGAGGATTTGAAGATATCATAAAGGAAAATCTTGAAAACACACATGTAATTAGTGTATTTGTGTACTGAGTTGGAAATCAGAAGTCAGGGTCCTGGTGTATGGATACGTCAGCCGCAACACCAACACTGGATTTCCTAAACTGATAACCACAATCACTACACTTAACACTATTTCCATTAAAAAGATCAATGTCCTATGTTCTACGGTAGAAATGACTCCTTTGATACCAATTTTTCATGAACCATCCCCCAGGGCCTATGCCGTGACTACCCCAAGCCCGCCTTCTATAGGCTAGGGGCTGGCGACTTGCATCGAAGGTGCATTCCCTAAAACCGGGAAGACATTAACTTTATAACCTAAAAGCACACACAACCAGGCACACAAAAAGATACATACTCAAGTAAACTGAATAGTAAATAAAGTGAGTGTGTTAAGTAAAAGGGGTCAGAACACAGGCCCAATTGGAAAGTATAGGAAAATAAAAGTACAAGTAAAATGGAACAGATCCTGTGAACACTTACCAGGGATCCTGCCTGAAGGGTAGGTATAGCCCTCAGTCGGTCATCTCTACGGTACGCCTCGTTTAATGTCCACCTCTGAGCTACCTCCATTCTTGGTACTCTCTTCCTCAGTCTGCGTTGTCCATCGTCTGCACCAAACGCAACAAAGTTCCAGCATAGCCCATGTAGGGGGAGTATAATGATACTCAGTAGGGACCCCGAGACCCTCAAGGTCTCACAAAATCCACAAAGGATAAACCAAAAAGCATGAAATCAGCTGACATCCCTACTTAGGTATATGACCATACATATTCCTAAGTTATCAAGTATACTTATCTCAACCATGAGGAAACACAGATTCCAACTCAAAAGCCCAAGCTCAACTATTCCACAAAGTATGGAGTACCATGAAGGTAAGTACCACACAGGTATGCCACACAAGAGAATACCCCCAAGGTATTTCCCCAAAGGAAAGTACTATACAGGTATAAAATCAGCTCACACGAGGTGTAACTTAGGTACAAAAGTAAAAATGATTAGATGTAACTACTGAATCATATTACTCTGTTAAGAGGGTCTTCTATTGACCCACACATGATTTCTTGGTGCTGACCGACACATGATCGCTCGGTGCTTACCCACATAGGATCGCTCTGTGCTGACCCACCGAGGATTGCTAGGTGATGACCCACACATGACCGCTCGGTGCGAACCCAAATAGGATCTCTAGGTGATGACCTACGCATGATCAATCGGTGCTCACCCACACAATATCTCTAGGTGATAACCCACAGAAGATCGTTATTCATTATTCACGTCACATCCAGCTACTAGGTTCCCGCACTAAGCTTTCTCATCTCCAATAGAGTCCTCTCCTCAAGCCACTAGTTGATACTCCAAATGTCATGAAGTACCATGAAAAAGTATCCCCAAGTACCGCCACATCATAGTTGTCTCAACTCAATAGACGATGCATCAATCAGTCACCCGGTCTGTAAGTTATTATCCTTTTAGTCCTGAGGGCCCGATTGGATTCGTGCTCGAACCAACCCGAATGTATCCCAAAATTATCCCAATATCAAGTGGTGTATACTAAAGGGACCGTCTCACTCCAAAATTTACAGTGTTGTTGATGGTTTGTCAAATAGATGCCTGATACCAAAGTTATGGCCGATAAAGTGAAAATTTCGTTGTTGGTCAGAGTCCGGCCTGACCCGGCCAAACCCAGCCTGGGCCGACCCGACCTCGTTGGGGTCGACCTGGCCCGTTGGGTCCCGACATGCCCTCTAGATCTGGCCCGACCCGTGTTGGGCGGCACCGGGGCCACGGAGCAGCCTGAGGCCACAAGGGTGGCGTGGAGGCCGCAAGGGTAGCCTGGAGGCCGCAAGGGCGGCGTAGAGGCCACGAGGGATGCAAGGCCGTGGGATGGCGAGGCCGTAGGGAGGAGAAGGACACAGGGGCTAAGATATTGCAGGACAATGAGGCTACGTGGGCCGCAGAGGGCCTATAGGCGGTGATGGCGTAGTGGCAACGGAGGCCACATGCGGCATGTGTCCACGAGGCGATGGAGGCCGCGGTGCGGTGGAGGGTGCGAGGCGATGGAGGAGACAGATGGAATAGGGCCATGGGGCCGTAGAGGCCACAAACGATGAACAGATGTGGGGCTGCGGAGGCCGCGGACAGTGCGGGGCCGAGAGGTGGCGGAGGCCACAGGCGGCGCGAGGCTGCAGGGCGGCAGAGGCCACGGACAGCACGAGGCCGCAGACAGCGCGAGTGCGGCACCATTGTGCCATCGCCTTCTTCGCGGATGACGGTGGTTCTGACCACTGTTCTCAGGCCCCACCGATGTTGGTTTCTATCCTCCTCCATCGTGATGAACACAATAATTAAACACAAGATTTGCAGAGAGGCCGGGCCATGTTTGTTTGGCCCGCACTGTCCACGTTAGAGCTGTATCAAGCGACTATTGTCTCTTCCTGATTTTTACGATTGATTATCAAGAACGGGTAATGTGAATAAATTCAAACAACCGCCCTACCTCTTTCGTTTTTTAATGTTGATGAGGAGGTAAGTACGATCATCGATTGAAGACATCCCATGTTGGAGGATGTCCTGAGGAAGAAGTCAAAGACATTGGAGAACATCATCATTCTTCATTTGGAGAAGTGTTCTTCCTAGAATAAGTTCTTCATTGGAGAAGTGTAATCCTCCCAAAATCTCTTCCCTTCTCTTGTTCCAAAAACATTCCACCAATCCCCACAGAAAAAATTAAATAGCCAAAAAAATAGAATATGTTATCTATTTAGTTTGTTGGCATAATTTCAAATTGGTTTAATTAATTAATTGATGAGTTGGTATAATTAATCAAAGGGGGTGTCACAATTAATGTGGGGGGAGTTTATGAGGTTTCTCCCAATTAAGAGGGGAGTTCAAGGGGGTTTTAGTCTCGGGTGGTCCCCACCACCATAACCCACATGGGAGGTTTTAGTTCAGGTAGACCCCACCTTTGAAACACCCACATGGGAGGTTTATGATCGGATGGTCCCTACCACCATAAACTATGTTGAGGGTTTTGAAAAGAAAAATGTTAGACATTTTTATTTTATATAATTATTTCACTAAAAGAAGAAAAAAGATCTTTCACTCTCAACCCACTACGGTCGAGGTGAGGGTCCCCTTAACTGAATAATGCCTCAATGAGTTCAACAGTGCCCTTAGATTTTAATTCCGAGAACCGGTTAAAAAGTTACAAAAACCCTCTCGCACATTTACTAATCACACCCGAAACAATGTTCATAAATTCATTCCAGGCACACCGGGCCTCAGAATCATGCGACGTAAATTTTCTCAGACTTGTAAAATTCTCATATATTGAAAAACAAAATTTCATGGAAATTAAAGGTGTTTGAATACATCGATGGAAATGCACTAATTTATGGATAAATGTGAGTGTGGAGGACCCAATAACTAGGAATTTTAGGGGAAAAGGTGCATTTAACACTATCGCAGTGTCTTATATAAAGCATTCTCCCACATAAATTTCTCCCTCATATAGGATATATGAATCTTAGAGAATGGATATGACTGAGTAGTTTGTAGTTATTCATTTTTGACTGTATATAGTTTAATATAACATTATTCTCTAATGAATCAATGGTCATGTAGTTTTATTTAAGCTGCCAAGGAATTAGATTTCCATTAGTTTGAAATTATTCAAGAATGAATCTAATGAAACTAATAAATTATATAGGATACTTTGTTAAATAATATTATTAAAGATATAGAAAAATATTATCAAATCATATTTTTTTCTATCTCCGAAAATATATATAGAAACCTTTCTCAAACACCAAATGGGGGACGAAATCCATAAATAAAAAACTATTACATTTTGTGGTTTGAATGGAATTTTTAGATAGACTTAGGATAATATATCTAGCAATAAATATTTGTCTTACATGAATAGAAATAAATAAAAACATTGTTATTATATGGTCATAGTATAATAGGCCAATCAAAAAGAAGCAAAGTGCGTGAACTTAATCACTATGTCAGGAAAAGCTTCTATGTATGTTGAAATAAAACCAATGTTGGAGGCCCTATATAGAACTGGATCTAATGATAGAGGGTTCATTTTCATTTAACCATGAAACACTAGATGTTGAACCATGTTCTAATAAAAACCTTACTCAGTTTATGTTATATTGTAAGAGGATTAGGAAATGTAAGTTATACTACTCTAAGTAATTTTTGATCATTCGTAAAGAACCATATGATGCGTAGTTTAATGACACGAGACAAGGACTTACATTTTCAACATTTTATGGTCATTTTATGATGATATTAATTTGAAAAAATCATGATCACGTAGATAATGAGATATATTTTTTTTAGTGCTAAAAGTGTTGAGGGAAACCCAACAAGAATAAGGGGGTCTAGACACCAGAATTAAGTTTGTGAGTGTGTGTGTGTGTGTGTGGGTGGGGGGTTGTGTTTAGAATTCATGGTCAAAAACAAGATAAGTGATTTTTGTGTCACTGTATATCCTACATAAACATAAATTCAACCACACATAGTTATAATGAAGGATAACTCTTGTATTGATTTGGCCCGTAATCTTGGAACCACATACTTTATCTTAGTGCAGATTTATCAATGATCTAAAACTCATTATAAGGATTAAAATTTATTTTATGTGGAATTAATATCATATATAGACCAACAAAATTTTCTCTTGGGTTTTTTTATAGTGGGATTAATTTCATACAGTTTAACATCGTGTAATAAGGGTCCCAACTATACCATTTAATATCTTATACCGAGGACAGAAATTATAAGGGGATATTTTATAATTGCTTAGAAATTATAGATGTTAGAAAATGATGTAATGAGACCCAGATCCAACCACCCATACAGAAAAGGGAGTTTAATGTGTTGGAGATTTCTGGCTAGGCTTAGGATAGGATATCCAAAATCTCTACGTATCCTATAAGAATAGTAATAAATCAATATATAGTTCTTGTATCCCCCATTTACACATATTAGACTCATGTGAATGGGAAGAAAATTGGATTTCACCTTAACACATAGTCTTTAGGTAAACATAATATGGATGTGCTGGTAATAAAAATAAGGAAAAGGGGTATTTTTGTATATATTTTTACATATTTTCCAAGGATAGGTCTTCAAAAAATTATTATGTGTCCATTAAGAATATTAATCAAACCACATATAGTTTTTGTATAAGAAAAATCCCCATTAAGAATTAGATCATATGCATGGAGAGTTATTTTTTTATCAGAATGGGTGTTCATGTGTTAATGATATTAGAAACAGATTTGGATCTTGTGTAAGAAAGTTGGTCCATTCAGGGATAAATTCATTCAGTAGATTATTCTTTTATAGGAAGTACCAAATGTTGCACATGTTCACATCATGGAAAAACAAAAAATATACAGATATTTTGATAATGATGCATATAAATTTCGATAAGTATATCCAGATGAAAAAAACTCATAGATTATTTTAGTCATGATTGGTGTCAGAAACAAGAGACGATGGGGTAATTTACCATGTTGGATAAGGGAACCATCCAAAAGAAATTATTAACTGTGTAGTTTGATTTCCTGTGTTGAGGACATAAGTGTCATGAGATTTAATGTCATGAGTAAATGGCCCAATGTGTGACCAAATGGTGTTATATTCACATGCAATTTATACTATAGAATTTATTCTAATAATACCCACCAAAAATGATAAAGATAATACACTAGTATTGTATTCAAGAAATATAAAGGGGTTTTATACATATCTGGGCCATGAAAAGGAAATACGGGTATCACTGAGTGAAATATTCTAATATGTTTATGACATTATATGGTGTAAAAGATATTGCGTAATTTAATGTAATGAAGCACGAATTCATGTCTAGTGTAGTTTAAATCTATTAAAGGAATACCAATTCCAGTGAGTTAAAATTATTTTGAAATGAAATTTTAGTAAATATATTTATTTATTTCAACTAGGACATTATTTCTGTGATTTTTAACATTATATGACAAGGTAAAATTCTCAACAATTTTAATTATCTTGGAATGAACTTTCACTATATCATTTAAATTCTTGTAACTCAGACTTTGTGAACCAGATTCAGAATTATGAGAAGGTTTTTCTGAGAAACCATCCATTGATGGAGGCCTGATGCATACAAAATCTTCTTTGATTGGGGAATAAGATCTTTATGAATATACTATGTAAATAACATAAGGTCTCTCTTATATAAAATATAAACTTAGAGTATTCTTTCATAGTATCATCAAAGTTCTATGTTTCAACACTAACTCCCTCTATAGGAATGAGCGGAGGAAGAATTTATTATAAAAGGATCATGAAACATGGTTTTGTTAAACTGATAAATCATGGAGCATGAAAAATATGTTCACATGACGGTTCTCTGGCTCATCCAGTATCTATTTAGATTTATCATCTTAAAAAAATCATTACATATATAAATATAGAGAGTGGGGAGGTGGGAATAAATGGGAAAAATGACATTCATACCAAGATTCTCCATCTCTTCTAGTATATATATGTATATTTTTTGATATATGGTACTATGATGCCTAACGACACTACTATTTAGTTTAAAAGAATGTAAGGTGACTTAACATAAAAAACCGAGCTTTACGCGAATTGTGATATACTATAAAAATATTTTTATAACCAGAATATTGAATTTACAGTTATGAATTTGAGTAATCACATAATAAAATTAATTTATAATGATTATACTCAATAATAAAGTGTTGATTAATTCTTATGAAATAAGAAATAATTTTTTGAGAAGCCATTTTATGTTTCAAAAATTAATTTTCTTCCAAATATATATTTATTTATTTTTTTCATATGAAATTACAATTAATTTCAACCATATATAAAAATTGTATTTTGAAGAATTATAATCATTTTTTAAATCATCATATCAAAATTATGTTAAGGTCAAATATTTTTATTTTTCTAAAATTATTTATTTTTCAGTGAATACTGAGAAATACTGACCATTCAAATACTCTCATTCTTATGATGAAATTAATTAATTAAATTGTTTAATTATATTTTAGATTTTATATTAATGTTATACACTATTCGTTTTATTTATAATAATGTAATTAATTTCATTTAAATTAATAATATTACTTATTTTTGAATCAGTTAAGATTTATGATTTTTGAAAAGATATTTTTCATTGAAATCTAGACATTTAAACTAAAATTTATTAGTTACAGTACTATAAATAGAATTTTGAAAAATGGATACTATATTTAGAATCATGATGTTCGAATTTGGTAAAAAGATCCTTTTTATTTTGGTAAATTTGATTAAAAATAATTGTAAATGTTTTTCACCTCAGTAAGGTTAAAACATATAAAATAGTTTCTAATCCATGGGATAAGTTATAAAAAACAAAAAAGCACTTACTTATATTTCAATTAAAGATTAATTTTTATCCATAATCAAAATTATTTTAAAATATAACATTTTTTTCAATTTATATTTCAGTATGGCCTATTTAATATTTTGACTAAAAAAAATGTCATAACCTCACTTTTAAATGTCTCTTATATATTCAAATAAGAATATGATATAGTTTATAATGAATACTAATGTTTATTTTGAGAATAAAAAAAGTATTTTCAACATCTTAATTTATTTTTAACTTTAGTGATCATATAATAACCTTACGTGCATATACTACGTCAATATTGTGATTGTGAAAGAAGTAGAGAAATAAATTTTATCAATTTTAAAAACATAAAAAGTAAAATTTTGGGGTGGATTATGGTGTCACAAGAATCATATAGTAAATAAAAATTTATAATTTCTGGATAAAGAATTTATATTTTAATTCCTTTTTAATATTTACTTCTTTAAATCTAGATTAAATAAATCGTGTTTAAAGTGACATTAATGAAATTTTAGGAAAAATATTATCTTATTAAATAAATTAAAAAGAATAAAAATATTTCAAGATTACAAGTAGGATGATAAATAGGTGAAAATTTCATCTATTTTACATTTTTGAGTCAATTTTTTCCTAATAAAAAATTATAATTCTTTAATATTAAAAACAGTTTCATAGAGATTAAGGTTAATAATAGTTAATAAAGGGGTTAAACCAAAATATAAGGGTTAAAATAACAATTATATGGAAACGAACAATTTTCAAATAAAATTACTATATCATAATAATTAAATATTTAATATAAAAAGTTATGACCCATTTTGTAATTCTATTATTCTAGTGTCTTTAGAAACATTGATTCATAAACAATTTTCTCATAATAGATCTATATCACGTCCAACTTTGTGCTTCAAATACAGTTCCATTCTTTGTCATAACATACCTAAAATACTTCTTTATATCCATAGAAAATGAAACATAATAAATTGTGAGCACATATTCCCAATAAGTGTAGCCAAGGTAGATATCAACAATAAGTAATGTATAACATGAGCATAAGGGTATGGAAACATAGTCTTAATATTTGAAATACATACCCAACATATAATAGATCATTATATTGTATCATATAATAAATCATGGTAGTTATTTTGACATAAATCTTAAAGGAATAAAAGAGCATGATCTATGAGGGAATAACATTTTTATAATACATTTATTTTTGGTAAAAGAATATGCATAAAAACAATTTCTTTATTCAAGAATCACTATGAATACTATCATAGTATATTGGGTTAAATTCCTATTCTATCAAATACCTATTCAAGGTTTACTCCCAAGACTATATTAGTGGCCAAATTTTCTTTATGAATTGGGTTTAGTCAACATTTTAATCTCTATTGTATTATGAAATATCAATATTTACCCAATGAATTGGAAGACTATATAATTAAAATCCCACCCATCACATAATTAATATCATAAAATTGTTTTCTATAAGATTATAAAAGATTCAATATATAATAACTCATGGAAAAGAAATAGTCTTCGTAACCATTTTAAACTTTTTGCATAACATAACCTGTGGAAAAGAAATAGGTTTCATAAACATATCTTCATCCTAATCATAAACTGTCGATAGAATGAAAATTTATTGTATCCTTTGATTATATCTTTAATAAATATTAAGGAACCTAAAAAATTTGTAATATTATATAAATAATTCCATTAAAATATCAGTTGTAACATTTCCTAGGGAAATACCCCTTTAAATTTGAAATGAATTTTCTAAAATATCAATATTTTAAAAATATGATTTAAAACATATTACTTTAAAATAACCCTGGATATTTGTTAAGGAAATTTGAAATAACTGAGTAAAAATGATAGTATGAAATTCCATTCATGTTGTATATGTTGAAAAAAATATTCCTTTTATATTGATTGATAAAAAGAAAAAGTAGCTCATTTGGAAAACGAGAAGAAGTTTACAATTAAACAATTTTATGAAAATTTAAATCATGGGTAAAAAGTACCCTAAAAATTCAGTAGATAAGAGTAAAAATATTATTAAAACATTTTGGGAGAAAATGTTCATTAAATGAAAACAATTTTCGACTTAAGAGAGAAATAATGTTGGTTTTCATTAAAAATATTATTTTGGTCAATTTATTACATAAAAAGAGGAAAATGAAAGTAAAACACATAATATTAATAAATAACCACCATTTAAGAAAACTAAATGTATTATTGTGAGGTAGATCATGAAATTTCATCATATGAAACTTAATTTTAAGAAATATTGATAAATAATGAGATTATAACCTAAAACCCTTACCTCAAGTTGGAATTGATTCAAAAGTTCCCTATCCTCATATAAAATAATTTTAATTTATTATAATTATATAAAATAATCATTTACATAATAATAGTAACAAATATTTTCCACTTATAACATTTTAACCCTGGTTTATTAATAACTCCTTATAAAAACCGTTGTTTTTGGGTGTTAACTATTTTGTTTTTGGCTTGGATGCTTTGATTTGGAAGTTCTAGTAATTACACTCTGATCATGTTTACATCACATAATTAAGGTTAATAATGATTTAAATATCATATATATTAATTTTATATATATACACAGAGTCATTCATAATACATAGAGATAGAGAAATGATTCACACTGTTCATGAAGACATTATGCCATATGTAATAATGAACTTTGTTTTCACTTTTCATCAAATGAAATAAAATGAAGGTAAATAATAACTAACCATTATTGAATAATTATTATAGCATATATTATATATATATTAACTAAATTTATCTAAATAAAATGTATGGGAAAAACAAATCACATCACTTTATAGAGGTGGTAGTAAACATGTACGAATGAGCGACATTATTATTTTCGAAAGGAATGGTAGGTTAGAAGGTAGTTATAACATTTTAATTATAGAAACAAAATTTTTTTCATAAATATAATGTATAAATATTATACCCATTGTAATTAAAACCCATTAAATTTAGCATTAAAAAATTAATTACATCGCTACGTGGAGGTGGTAGTTCATATGCACGCACTTGCGATATTATCACTTTAATTTTTAAGGAAATGATGGTGATTAATGGTTATCAATTAGTCATTAGACACCATGAAATGTATTCCATGATATTTTGCACAAAATTTACTCAATCCGGCTCAAAATGTTCATGGTTCAACTCAACATTTTTCACCCAAGGTCTTATTTTTTCGTATAAATAGACCCTTAGGGCCTTCATTTGTATGAAATAATTTTCTTGAACCCAATTTCTGCTCTGGTCACCCTTGTGCTTCGCCCAAGTATTCTGAAAATTTCAAGGTAGATCTTTAACACATAAGCAGAGTAATTTAAGGAGGATCATAGGACTTAATTCCTTTTAGTGTTTGAAATCCATAACATTTGCACGCCTAAAGTTCCCTACTACCCTAAAACCAGAAACACTTCTGTGCCACCTATTCCTTTCATAAGAAACGGAGCTACCCACTTCTGGAAATACCTGTGAATACTCCCAAAGACTTGAGTTATATCTATACTAAGTATTAACATACATGTTTTTCATCACCTAAGTGAACACCAGGTCCCCCAAGTCTACTTGCGTGCCCACACATGCGCTCTAGTACCTACTTGGGAGCCCCTCTTTGATTCAGTTACTCTATTCAGTCTAAAATCCATCAAGCCATCCTCAATTACATTCATGGAAATGATTCTCGTTCATTGGCTCCCCTGTCTGAAAGGGATTCTGTTGAGACCTCCACCAAAACCTCTCGACTTATCAAACCTTTGGGAAAGTCACATCAGCATATCTCTGATTTAGGTTTGTATATCTACAATCAGAGTTTTACCACATTTGTTTCAAAATTGGGTTAGGGTTCATGAAGAATCTGTGAGTTTGTATATCCGCAGTCACATAGAGATTTCTTAAAAGAACAATGTTGGGAAGTTCCTAGTTGGAGGAGGGTTTGGGTCTTAACCTCTCCCTTTTAAAAAAACCCAAAACCCCAGATCTCTGGTAGGGATGGTATGGTTCACACATGCTTTTCGATTAAAGAAAATGAAAAGTCTCCCTCCCCTACTAGAATAAATTTTAGGGAATCCATCATAGTGTTATCCACTAACCTTCATCCATCATTCCTTTCATTGGAGCCTTGTTCAATGTAAAGAGAACAAAGGGAGGGATCGTTTCCTCATTCTCCTCCCGGGTTGCCTCAACCTCATCCACCCTAGTCACCATAGGTGAAACCTCTTCCACCAGTGGAGGAGGAAAAGTGTGGGTGCCTTTGTTGAATATTTGACATCCTCTTTTTTCTCACATCAAGAATGACTCATGTGGGCTTAAAAATTTGTCATGGTCACAACATTTTTACAACTTTTGATCTACGAAAATTCTAATTCCTATTTAAATTAGGATACATTGGAATCCTTCTCAGGGCCCGAGCTCATTGGATATCCTCTTGAATAATCCAACCCTAATTCCTTTATTCTGGGAATCCTTATTAGGAATAATACCAAAATTAAACCCCAAAATCATCAAGGCATTCTTTTGAAAAGTGATCCCAAACCTAATTCTCCTAGAGGACTATACCCCCAAATGAGATTTATCAAACTACATGGGCTTTGATTTCCATCCACATGGTATATGTTGGAAGCATACTTGATGTCTAAACCCAACACTTCAAAAAAAAAAAAAAATTTCTCCTTGGGTCATATTCCCAACAGTTTCTAATCTTCACTGAAAACCAATATCCTTTCCAAGTTCCTTGGGCTGCTTCAGCATAATTCCCACACCAAACTTTGACTATGAATCTTTCACTTAGATGTCCTTACCACCTGACATTAAAATGTATGGTTATGTCCTTATCACATGACCTTAAAAGGTATGATGTGTCCCATTAAGCAGTACCACACTATGAGGGTTCTGATTCCTTTCATAAGGATACATAGGTTTCCCATTTTATGGGAACAATCCCATGATCAAACCAAACCATCATCTCCCAAGGTGAAAATAAATTCTAGAGTGCCCTAATGACTGGCTTAAAAACTAGTATCATCATGAAGATGATTGAAAGTATCTCTAAGTATTATATGAGAGGATACCATTGCTAGAGAACCTCGAATACATACAAATATCTCTCTCTATAAAGAACATCGAATACATACAGATGATTCTAAATTTCAAACATGTTAATAATTGATTTCAAATTCCCAGGGAAACTTATTTTATACAAGGTAAATTAATAAGGATTCATGAAAATATCTTAAATTTATAAATAGAGTCCCTATATAGACAATATTTACCCCCAAAAGGGTGTCACAAATTCGATCTCCCATCCTATCGACCAATGAATGTTCGTAAGTATTGTAATGTTAAAACATAAGAAACACCTACCTTTGGAAAGAATTTACCTTTTGGTTAAAGAAATGTTCAGTGTTTCTGGTTCCATGAATAAATCCATTGTAAATTAGCTGGAAGCAGTGATTCTCACAACTAGAATACACATTTCCAGGAACTATGAAACATTCAAAATAACTTTTAAGATAATTTATTATATTTAAGTTATTAATTTATGATGAATACCATGTTTTTATAGGATTTAGAAGAAGAAAAAAAATTTGAAATAGGATATGTTATTAGATTTCCTATTCTTCAGTATGCCTCCTTTGGATCATTTATTTATGAATCTTATAGTAGTATTCTAATATGAAAATGAACTCTAATTAATGGAAAGGTAATTATAGAATAGAATTGGTCATGTTTTTATCGAGAATATGGGTCAAGGAGGTGATATGAAATGAGATAACGGATGTCCATTAATAAGGGAGACAAAGGACAAACTCAGAATTATATAAGGGATTAAAATATAATTAATGTTTTTTTATCATTTATAATGATTCCAAATTTAGATTATTTAGAAGAAAAAATTATATGGTCAAAATATCATTATAATTTTTTTGATGGGGTTTTTTATCATTTTAAACCTTATATTTTGGTTTATACTATTCATTATCCAAATTTAACCTTAAATTTGGTAATGACCTATACAATTCTAAAGAGTTATAATTTTACTTATAAATTTAAATCAGACCTTAAATGGAAAATAAATGGAATTTTAGACCATTTATTATAATAATTTTCCTCTTGAATGTTTTTATTATTATTTTCAAATAATTTAATATTTTTTTTAACATACAGTACTATTAATGTTATTTTAAGTACTATTCACATAATTTGACTTCTAAAACAACATGAATGAAATATAAAATGGATTTAAACCTTTAGAACATATATAATATTTAATATTTACCATAAAAAATCATGGTGAACTTTAACTATCCTAAATAATATTACTTTTATCGTTATAAAATAATTTAATCTATTTTTCTACTACTTTCACAAGCAACATGTCAGCATTACGTATGGATTTAAGGTAAATATTTCAACTCTAAAAATTAATAAAAAATTACTATCATACAAAAGTTCCATCAGACTTAAAAGAACAATTTAAAACCAAATATAAGTTTTTTATATCTCTATAAAAAATACAATATATATGAAAATCAAGACAATGACATTTTATGATTTATCTTTTACTTAAATATTATAATGGTAAAAAAAATTTAACTGAAAAAATGTCAAATTTTAAAATTTCTGATCGATTTGGATGACATAGACTCATCCAATGATGTAAAGGTAAGTGTTTTAATGAATTTGAAACCTTATAACATTAATTGTAATAATAATTAACGTATATTAACTTTTCTGTGCTAATAAAAATTTTCAATGGTTACTATTAATGATGTATAAAAAAGGTCCTATTTTTCAAATTATTATCAATTGATTCTAAATATGATGTTTTTTTTGATTATTAAATTTCTAAATTTATTATAAATTAATTTATGATAAAACACACAATGTAATGAAAAAATTTTTAATAGAAAAATGGTTTTTTAAATCAATAATTTTTATATATAATGAATGCTTTGTATATGAAAGAGAAGGTTGGGATTTTATATATATAAAATCCCCTCGATTCATATGTAGTCTCATGATTCAAATAATATGGCTAAACTAAATTTTATTTCACCCCTAAAGATTAAAATTTCTTATTAAGGGCCTTGATAGTAGTGGTTCATGTGCCTAATATATGAAAACCCATAATATATAATTTCATTAAGAATTTAGTTTTTATTATCTATAGGATTTTCACTAGGACAAAATCTATGGATTCATTTCATCCTCCTTTTATTGATTAAATTGTATGTTTGATAAGTTATCTACCTTGAAATATTTATTATTCTATTTAATTTAAGATAAAAACTACTTTATGTAACTCTTAATAGTAATATGCGATCATCATTTTATTTGTTATATTTTCCCCAGGCGATGAAGGTGAAAAATCTGATTGATTTCAAGGATGAAAATTTCATTCCTTTATTATGTTTTTAATTACCAATGTAACAAGGGTACCATTTATGTCTCTATTTCTTCAATATTAATGAATCATTCAGTCATATGATACTGTAATCTTGTATCTATACCAATGTGATTTAAAATTCACAGGATTTAGGATACCGTGTTTGGTGTAGTTACATAAAGCAATTACATAATCAATTTTTTCATAGGAATCCCTTTTAGGGTTTCCAACCTAGAAATTTTTATGTATAATTTTGTAAGAATTTTATAGTCATGAATGTCAGACCAATAAATTTGATGATTTGGTTCTAAAAACATTGACCAAAAGGTTTCTATTGTTTAATATCACATAACAAAGCCTAAAATGATGTGGGTTATATTGATACATGAGTGATATAAAACCAAACATTAAAAATTATCCCATCAACACATATGAAGATAACATTTAGGGAAGATGATCTTAATGAAACTAGAGTTGATATTTAAGTCTAAACAACTACACAAAAAATACTTCTATAGTTTAATTTTTTATAAAATGGTCAAAAAAATGAATGTGGATGTCAAAAAAGAAAAGGGTGGTAAACCATATTGTAAATATAAGTTCTGTTGGTGATATATGATGTCCCATAGGGGGGGGGGGGGTCATTCAGTTTATTTTACTAAATCTTGGACCATTTCTCTACACAGTTTAGGGTCAAATGACAAGGGAAATGGGAACTAATATTTAAAGTTAAAAAACTTGGAAAAAAACTATATTAAAAACTAAATACATATAGTATTTCAAATATTTGTTGGAAATCTATGTAATATGGGAAAATTAAAATCAAACATGAGTGGAGAGTCCATTACTAGTAGCATAGATCATCCCATGGATGGGTGTATAGAATTTATGGTCATATGATGGGTACCATTCAAAGGTTCAAGGATGAGATGTTTTATCCATTATTTAATGGTGAGCATGATTCATGTATATATAACATCAAGGGTATGGAATCAAATTGAATATTTTGTTGGTAAGTTGTGTAAATCATTACATTAGGATTTCAAATTTGGGATGATGAGATGAAACGTGTATATTGGGGCAGACTATAGACCATATTTCAAGGAAAAGATCATCTATAATAGAGTTAATACATATTAATTTTAAATGAAATTTTTGTCATTATTAATGTTCCTCTTATTTAGAGGGCTGAATATAGATGTGATGATGATTAATTCAAAATAGAGGTATCCATTGGAGTTTGATACTGTCATTACTAATAGAAATAAAAGACTTATAAGGATTCCAGTAGTTGTGAAATAGAGTTGGTTTATGAAAAAATTAATATTCTTAGAAGGTTAGTGTACTATAAGGGTTCTTCTATTGTGTATGAAACACAAATTCTAGGTGAAATGATTTTTCAGGGAATTTAATTAACTTTTTCCTTGAATGAAGATATCACTGAGCATAGATCAACTTGTGAAAGAGATATATGGTGGGGCCCATGAGCTTTGTTCTTTTTTCCATTTCTACTAATGTTTTTACTTAATTAATGAAAGTGGGAGGCTTGGTGAGTGTGGAATTAAATTCTTCCTGATCCACCCTTAATGGGTTTTCAGCATGACATTTTTATGTCTTTTTTACCCATAGTTTAATGTCTTTTTGTCTATAACTATTAAGAGCTAATGTATAAGGTTTTATATCTTTTAAAAATGTTCGTACAATTTTAATACATTATGTATTTACCAAAATTGTGAGACACTATTGTGGTAAGGGAAAAGAAAATCCAAATAAAAATGGAGGAACCCTGCAGTAATATAGATTTTTAAATGGGTGAGTGATAATAGTTTAAGGCCTTATTTTTCGTACCATAAGGTATTGAAACATGATATCACAAATGGGGATAAAGGTAATGTGTAACCAAAACATTTGAATAGGAAATTATGACATTAAAATTTTAACATCGATGTTCTTGTATAGGGGATGATAGTGTGGGATAAGTATGAAAGAGATGAATAAAACCCACCATCAGATGGTTGATTTCAGAATGGTGTTGTAATGGAATATTAATATTATAGTACCTTATCCTGAAGATAAAAAATTGACATAGGTTTCTAGGAAAAATTGTGTGTTCATACATAGGGCCTATTGGGGGTGTGTATGAATATTAGAACTGAAGTTACCTTTGAATCTCAATGTACTCATTAGAAATAGTTGATGATGATTTATATTAATATAAGACACTCGAGGTGAATTAAGAATGGGTCGTCTCTCCGCTGCTTCAGAGAATGTGCCCCATGTGCCCGTTGATTTTCAAAACAAATCAACTGCTAACCTTCAAAGTAATCATCCTCTGGTAGGGTTTTCAGCATTGTATACCTTATATCCTAGCTTGGCCCCTTTGGTTGATGGTTCTTGGACTTGAAGACTCTCTCTAGGCTCTCCCATTAAGATTTGGTGGCCGGATATGTCCTTCTTGGAGGCCCTTTGTGGCTTGTCTTGTGCCAATCAGACCCCCTACTTCCTAGATTTTTGGCCATTGTTTCTTAAAGTTTCATTGGATGGCCTGTGGATGTCGATGGAGGTCCCCACCGCGGTATATGGTGACATAGTTTGTTTCCTGCAATAGACCTTTGTGGTGTGCTTTTCCTTAGATAAGACATCTCTCCAGACCTTTTAGCACTTCTTGGCTTCATGGGGCTTGCTTATTCTGCCCCGAATATTATCCATACATTGAAACCCATTATGTCTGGTCATGGATTTGGAATCAGATTTCATTAAGTATTGCTCTAATTCTCCTGGGTGTTGGGGCCTTTGGCGCTTCAATCGGGCTCGGTGGTCGTTGGTTGTTCACAGAGGTAAAGAGAGACCCTGCACGGGTGTGTTGATCAACTTGCACGGTCTACTACTACCCTTCAAGAATATATCCTTTCTGAAGGCCATTGTTGACTCTCTGAGGTTTCCTCTAGGATGATGTTCATACTCGTAGTTCTAAGTAAACCTTGGTGGCTCAGATCTATATTATGTTGAACTTTTTAGTACCAGTTTCAAAGAAGATCATAGTGAAGTTATATGATTTTCTCGAGTTGTCTTATGACATTGTATACACTATTTTCCCCATGTTTTTCACTTCCTGTCTAATACAGGGATACCCCTTGAAATATTGTAGAACACCATGTAATGGTATCCACTAGAAAGCTCTCAGAGGTTCCTTGCATAGCCCATCCTCCCTCCAGCTAATGGAAATCCCTGTCTAGGTGGTGCCTCGGGCTGGCCTTAGGTCTTGTTAAGCAGTTGATCTAGATGCCCCTCATCAAGATTTCTCCTCTTCCATGGACTCTTCTGATATTTGGACTGATTCTTCTAGCTAGGTTCTCATCCCTTATGCAGGTTTCCCTCCACAGTAGGTTCACATGATATATTTCCCTTGGCTCCTCACTCCTCAACAACCATTATTCGAAGATGGAAATTTGGATATTTTTCTAAAGTCCTCTGATAATATCATTGGCCCTATCCTCTCTTCCCCACCAATTCTTCCCTTATCTCCTAACTAATGTGTTACAGTTCATCCCCCATTAGGTGACCTTCAAAAGGCTTTCCCCTCCCCTGATCTGGATGGTGGGAAGAACTCGGGGAAGCTCAAGCCTTTAGCCCAGCCACCACCCAAATCTATAAGAGGAAAGCTTCCAAAATCGTCCTCTAGTCTCCACCTTCATGGTTCGAAGGCTCATGAAAATATCCTAGGAATGTGTACAAGGTATCATTTGAAAATAATCCAATTCCAAGAGTGTTCTTCCCTCCTTTAAAATGAGACCAGGATGCCTACGGCCAAAGCTAGGCCTTCTTTTTTCCCAATGATTCCCAACCTTATATTCAACTCCCACGTGTTAGGTGCATGGGTATAAACCGATTTCATAGTATCGGAATCTAGGAAACACAAAGCTTAGATTACGAGAGATATTGAGAACACATAGGCTCCCGAAAGGATCAACGAGTTCATGCACAGACTTAGGAAGCATGCATCCATTCATGGAGACCCAATCAATTAGAATATAAGTATCTTATGGACCAATAACATATTTGTTGACTTTTTATATGTAGGTGATCAATATATTACGACTAATATCTCCTCTGGTTCATGTTCAATTTACATGACCTTTGTGTATGGTAGTTGTGACTCGCAAAGAAGGGATGTTCTATGGCGCAACCATAGCGGATTCGACCAAAAGGGTATGTCGTGGATTAAATGGGGGTGAATTCAATGCTATAATAGAGCCCACCAATAAGAAAGAAATAGGGGTGTTACCTCTTAAGGCTATCATGGAGTTTGTCGAATTCATGGTGGGGAAAGGTCTCTTGGACATGGGTTATATAGGAGATCCATTTACATGGTGCAACAACTATAAGGGGAGCAGATGTTGATGGAGCCATATAGATCGATGCCTTGGGAAAATACTTTCCCTTTCAATTTTTCCCAATGTCAAGTTGAATCATTTGGTTTACAACATGTCGTATCATTCTCCACTTCTGCTCTCCTTGACTCCAAGACAGGCAATGCATTATAATTTCAAATTTTTTGTTTGGTGGAAAAGTGATTAGGGCTATTAGTAGTTGGTTAGGGAGTTTTGGTGTGAACCATCCCAAGGCCACTCATGGGTGAACCTTCACAATAATCTTCAACGCCTCAATAAACACCTTCAATAGTGGTTTAGGGATCTCACTCTAGGTGACCCAGACCTAGTTGACCTCTAACATGATATTGAGAGGATGGAAACTATCCCTGAGACCACGTGGGATGAACTGGTTTTTAGAGATCTATCTAACAAAGAAAAACACACTGGTGGAACTAATTATTTATTAGGAATAGAAGGCGAGGGATGCCTCAAGGATAAAATGTCTTCATAAAGAGGGCCAAATCACCGCATTGTTTCATCTTTTTTAAAGGAGAAACATCACCCCATAAATAAAAAAATTTCATTGGATGATGGATCGTTCACTGATGACAGAGAGATGTTTGGGGGTATGGCTCATATCTTCTTCAATGACCAGCTGGTTGGGACGAGTATGAATTTAAGAAATAGTTACCCAGAGGGGGGAGATGAGCTCTGGGATGTGCTCCCTTATTCTGTTACTAAAAATGATAATACTCTCCTAGAAGAGATACTAGATGAGTGTGATATTCATGCAGCCATGACGAGATTAAACCCTAAGAGTTCACTAGCCCCAGATGGTTTCCGTATCACATTTTACAGGGGATCCATATAGGTGTTGAAGGGAGACATTATCACTTCTATCCAAGACTTATTTTGTAGGGGAATCCTACCGCGGGTTGAATAGGCAACGACTCCGGTTCTCATCCTAAAGATCAATGAACCCTCCTCCCTCCTCCACTACTGACCAGTGAGTATGTGAAATTTCTCCCACAAGATCCGAGAAAGCGTCCTCAATTCTCACCTATCCTAGTATCTCCCCCACTGGATATCCCTTGAGCAACATGGTTTCATCAAGGGCTGCTCAATACAAGGAGAGATTGCAGTGTCTATGGAGATGTTGTGATATTTAAGCACCATGTCCCATATATCTAATGTGGCCATCAAATTGAATATGAACAAATAATTTGACAGGATTTAATGGGTTTTCATCAATAGGGTGCTTAATAGGAAGGGCTTCTCTACATGGGCATGCAACATCATATTCTGGTGTTTTAGTTTTTCGTAGATGCCAGTATCTTTCATGGACTGATCTAATGGGTTTTAAATATAGTAAGGGTGTTCTGAAAAGGTGACCCTTTATCCCCTAGTATCTTCATTTTAATACAGGACACTCTCAATAGCATGATTAAAAGGGGCATGTCGAATGGTGATATTATCCCATACCAAAGGAAATGGAAATGAACCTCTATCTTTCATTTGATGTTTGTGGATGACACACTCATCTTCATGGATGACGGAAGTAGGTCTCTATGTGGCCTCCCCAGGATTTTCAATGACTAATGTCACTGGGGGTGGCCAAACGATCAACAAAGATAAGATAAACTTCTTCATTTTGAAGCCATGTGCTACAAACAGAGTCGCATTTGTTAGCCTGGAACTGGGCATGTAGCGTGGTTCCTTCCCCTGGAGTAACTTGGATCTCCTATATCAAAAAGTAGACTTCTTATTCTCAAATTTGATCATCTGGTGAGAAAGTTCACAGGATGTGTCCTCAATTGGGATAACCACTTTTCATGCTTTGGGGGCTGAATCATTTTTGTCAATAGTGTCCTTGCAGCCATGTCGGTCCATGCCCTGGCCTCCTCCTTGGTCCCAAAATCTGTTAGCAAATCAGTTGAAAGAGTGATAGAAGGATTTATATGGGGTGTGCTCTCGAAGGGAAAGTTCCACTGAGATTATTGAGAAAAAAAAGGTAAGGCCCATTATTGAAGGAGGGATCAACATTAAGAGTCTTGATAAGACCATCCACTGAATGCTTACCAAACTTGCATTGGAAATTATTGAGGGTCGAATGTTGTGGGGGAAAACCATGACCTATTTGTGGGGTGGTAATACTTATTACACTTCTAGCCCCAGAACTCACATCTCATCCGTGATTCCCGTTTACCACTTCAGCAGAACTCTCACTGGATTATAGGGGAGGGAAAGATACTTTTCTGGTTGCATAACCGGGAAGACAAAATTGTTGGTTACCCAAGATACACTGCTCCCACCATCTCTTTTAAGGAGGTGTGACTTAATCCATCCTTTTTTCGGACAGCCCTAGACTCGAATAAAAAAGATGTGTTAAATCACATTTCCATAAAATTGGATCTTGATAGATGTGTCTTTAACCCTTCAAACTCAAGGTGTTTCCATTCGAAGGACTTTAAAAGGTCTTCCTATACTCTTCTTCAACACGATCAATGGAACTATCGGGTTTGGTACAAAATATTCCAATGAAGTGTAATTTTCTCTCTTAGAGAATCGAGAACCAATCCTTACATTTAGATGACATCATTAAGAGGATGGTAATTATCTTTCCTTCATGCTTCCACTATTGTAAGAACATGAAATAAGAGATGACAAACAACATATTTTTTGAAGGGGATTGGGCACATGATATATTGAGGGCCTTCAGTGAGATTATTGCTTACTCTTGAAGTGAGATAAGGAATATCCCCTTCCTAGAATACTGATACAAAGGTATAGGGGAAGCAGGCTTGGATATAATGGAGAGAACTGTGATACTCCATGATGGGTGCTGGAGTTTATGGGAGGCCCGCAACATGGCTTGGTATGTAGGGTGTCTTGCATCCAGGAGGTCCATCATTGTAAGGTCGAGGAGTCTTCTAGTTGACATGGTGTCATTGATTACCAACTTACATGAAGCTCACTCCCTTTGGGAACTATGAGCCTCTTATCCTTTGTATTATTCTCTTTTCCCTGGGTTTCAGGGTCGTTGGGTGCAGTGGCCTCCCCTAGAATCTAGTATTAAGATGAACACAGATAGATCTTGCAGCTCTGGTATCATGTGTTGTGGAGAAGTTGTGTGGGATTGCATAGCCAATGTGTGGCTAGCCCATACAGTGTATTATGGAAATGGTACCTCCATACTAGAAGAAGGAAAAGCAGTTATTACTGTTCTCATTATTTTCAATAAAGAGCACATACATCTATCTATGGATGAAACAAACTCCACGATCATTTATGTGTTATTATATGATAGAGGTCCTTTACCTTAGTCCATTTCATAAATAATCATGAAATTCAAGCTTCTTCTAAACAACAATGTCGGGGTCATCCACACTTGGCATGATGGGAACAAAGTATAAGATCACATGGCCTCTCTAGCGGATCAAGGCTTCAATTTCATGTTCTTTTATAACCTTTATTCCCTCAAACCAAAGGTGGTGAATCTAATTCGAGGGGATGTCCATGGTATCCACTAATTTAGGCCTCCCTATGCCTTGTTCTCCCATATTTCCCTTGTTCCTTTAATTTTGAATAATTTTTTTAAAGATGATGATAAGACACTTGATTAATAAAATATGATTTGTGGAAGATTGAATGTTTAAGAAATAGGTTAAATGTATTTTCAACCCAAGTTTTTTTATCTAGGTTATTGTTGTATTATTAATGATGAATGATGGATGAGTCCAAAATATACAGTTTGAACAACACTACATATACTGAAATAATGAGATTCAAGCCACACATAGTTCACATATAATTCATAGCCCTTGTACTGATCTAGATCAAATAATAAGGAGGTAAATCCAATATTTTTATATGGGATTAGACACACAAGGATCCCCATAATTACATATATGGAAACACATAGATGTAAGGATAAATATGAGTGTGGAGAACCCCTACACTAGGAATTTTAGGGGAAAAGGTGCATTTTACACCTATGCGGTGTATTATTTGGAATAATCTCCAACATTAATTTCTCCCTCATGTAGGATGGATGAATCATATGGAATGTATATCTCTGAGTAGTTTGTAGTTATTCGTTGTCGACTGTATGTTTCTTAATATAACATCATCCTATAATGAATGAAAGGTCATGTTGTTTAATATCATGTGATAAGGAATCAGATTTACAGTAGTTTGACATCATCCAACAAGGAATCTAATGAAACTATTTAATAGTGGGGATACTTTGATATAGAATATTCTCAAAGATATATAACTATATTCTCAAATTCTTTTTTGGATAAATCCTACAAAAAACTACAACAACCTTTCTCAATCACCAAATGGGGGATGTAATTATCAAATAAAAAAAATTACATGTTGAGGTTTGATTGGAATTTATTTCTAGGAATATTATATGATATATAAGAATCACTATTTATATTAGAGGAATAGAAATCAATACACAAAAAGATATTTTATGGGCATAGTATAAGATGCTAATAAGAAACAACCAAAGTGTGTGAACTTAAAAACTAGGATAGGGGAATATTCAAAGTAAGTTGAAGGAGGAACCAATATTATAGGCCTCAATAAAAAAACCCAATATTACATAGATGGGTTTTTTATATTTAACCATGAAACCTAATATGTTTATCCATGTTCTAATAGAATCCAATCTCAGATTTGGTTATAGTGTAAGAGGATTATGAAATGTAAGGTATGCTACTCTAAATAATTTTTGGTCTTGGTTAAAGAACCATATTATGTGTAGTTTAGAATCATAAGACAATAAAATAGATTTTATAAATTTCAAGCCCATATGTTGATGAAATTACTTTAAAAATTCTGTATCATGCCTGAAATTAGATGGATTTTTCTTACTACCGAAACTGTCAAGGGAAACCCAACATGAATAAGGGGTTATAAAATTAGAATTAAGCGGGGGTTGTGACTGTAGTTCATGGTAGGGAATAAGTTAAGTGGTTTTAGTGTCACTATATATCGTACAAAAATATAAATTGGACCAAACATTGTTATAATGAAGGCTAAATCCTGTATTGATAAGGCCCCACATATGAAGAGCTGAATATTTTATCATAGTACAGATCGATCGATGCCCTAAAAATTATTGTAAGGGTGAGTATATAATGTATATGGAATTAATACAAAAAATATACCAACTAAAATAGATCTATGGGTTATTTATTTTAGACTATATATAATATAGTTTAAAATCACACAAAAGGGTCCCAACAATTCCATTTAACATATTATAGTGAGAATAGAAATTATGTGGGGATATTTTACCCATAGTGAAAACTGATATATGTTGAAAAAATATGTATTGTGACCTAAATCAAACTCACATGTAAGAAGAAGGGGGTTTAAAGTTTTGGATATTCATGGATGGGTTCAGGATAGAAGATTCGTGAATTTATACATATTCTAAAATGAAATCAATAATTCCATATATATTTACATTATCACGTTTCTACACATATCAATCTATTTTAAATTAGAGGAAAATTGGGTTTTACCTTAATACATGGTCATTGAAGAAACTCCATATATAGGTGGTGGTAAGAAAACTAAGGTAAAATGTGTATTTTTTTAATTTTTTTTACATATTTTCCATGAATAGGTGTTTCAGAAATCATTACATATCTAGTAAGAATATGAATCAAACCACAAATAGTTTTTGTAGAAGAAATTTCCCCATAATGATCTAGATTGTATATAGGGAGAGGCATTTTTTTATCGGAATGGGTGATCATGTGTCGATGAGATCATATAAAAAATAAGATCTTATGTAAAGAAGTTTTTTATGTAGATATAGATACTTTTAAAAGTTTATGATTTTGTTAGAAGTATCAAATATGGAACATTTTCATATCATGGAAAAATGAAATATCTCGAAATACGTCGATAGTGATGCATATAAATTTCATTACATATGGAAAGAAACAAAAAACTCAAATCATATGTTACTCATGATCGGTGTGAGAAATAAGAGATGGTCTGGTGACTAACTATGTTGCAAAATGATACCTTATAGGAGAACGTATTGACTGTATAGTTTTATGTCATTTGGTGAGGACATAAGTCTGATGAAATTTAAGGTCATGAGGAAAGGGAAAAATGTGTGACCAAATGATCCCACCATGAGTGGGTGGGGTAAACCCATGACCTATAATGAATCTTTGATCAATGGTGGAATATTCATGGAAAATCCATAGTATAGAATCTATTCTGAGAAGAGCCACCACAAATGATATGGCTAATACACTATGATTGTACTCTAGAAATATAAAGTAATTTTTATACAGATCTAGGTCAGTCATATTAATTATGGGTCTCATAGAGTGGAAAATTCTGATATGTTTAGGGCCTTTTAGGTTGAACAATATATTTTAAAGTTTAATGTAATGTAGAACAAATTCATGTGTAGTGTTGCTTAAATATATTAAATGAAGAAAAATTTCAATGAGTTTAAAGTCTTCTAGAGTTAAATTTTACTAAACATATTAATTTATTTTAAATAGGTCATTCTTATTGTGTTGTTTGACATCACATGACAATGTAAAATTATAATAAATTTTAATTATCTTGGAATGTACTTTCACTATAATGTTTTAAGACATGTAAATAAGACTTTGTGAACCAACTTCAAAATTATGAAATGGTGTTTTTTGAGAAACCATACATCTGTTGGAGGTGTGATTCATGCAACATATATTTTGATTAGGGAATAAGAACTTCTATTATATACATTGAAAATAACATAATGTCCCTCTTATAAAAATTCTAACATTAGTGAGTTCCTCTCGGTATCATCAAATTTCTAAGAGCCAACAGCAAATCCCCCCAGAGGAATGAGAAGAGGTGGATTTTTTTTATTGAAGGATAATGACATAAGTTTTTGATAAACCTATAAATATTCAAGAATGGAAAATATTTTCTCATTATGATTCTCCAGCACATCCAACATATCTTTAGACTACCCATTTTCAAAAAATTGGTTACATTTGGAAATAGAGAGAGTAGGGACATGGAATTCGATGGAAAAACTACTTTCATATAAATACCCTCCATCTCTTCTTATATATGTAAGTAAATTTTATGCTATATGGTACCAAGATGAATAGAACCATTAATATTTAGTTTAAAAGTATGTATGGTTTTATAACTGCCTTAAAACACAACATCGAGATTTACAAGAATTTTGATGTATTATAAAAATTTTGTTTTAACCAAGCTATTTAATTTGTTTTTATAAATGAGTAATAACATTATGAAATTAATGAAAAATGGTTCTTCCCAATAAAAACGTGTTGATTAATTATTAGGAAATAAGAAGCCATTTTTAGTGAAGTCATTTTATGTTTCAAAAATACATTTTATTCTAAAGATATTATTTTTTTTATTTTGTGTTAGGAAATTATAATTTATTTTTAGAAATATTTAGAAATTTTATTTTAAAAATGACAATAGTTTTTTTAAATGATAATATAAAAATTAATTAATGATGAAATTTATGGATTTTTCTAAAATCATTGATTTTTAGCAAATAGTGAAAAATATTGACTATTCAAATACTCTCATTCTGTTTGTTAAATCAAGTAATTTAAAAATCCCAATATATTTTATATTGTCACTCAAAGTTAGATATATTCATTTTTACCTATAATATTGTAATTAATACCATTTAAATTAGAAATATTCATTATTTTTTTATAAGTTAAGTTTTATGCCTTTTGAAAAATGTTTTTTTATTACAATTTAAAAATTTATATTAAAATATATATCCTCCACTTTCATAAATTGAATCTTGAAAAATGGATACTATATTTGGAATTAATATGTTCAATTTTTTTAAATAGTTCTCTTCAATTTTCGAAATTTCGAATAGTATTCGTGGTAAATATTTGTCACATCGGTAATGGTAAAATTTGTAAAATAGGGATAATACATGAGATAAGTCCGAAAAAACAACCCAATTTTTTTTATTTCATATAATGAGTAGTGTTTATCCATAATCAGCCAAAATTAAAAAATGTGACATTTTGTTTCCCTTTATCTTTCATTATGACATATTTAATATTAAAAGTAAAGAAAAAAATTCACTCTCTCACTTTTATATGTATCTTATATATTCAAATAGAAATATAAATAAGTTTTGAATGAATAATAAAGCTATTTTTCAGAATAATAAAATTATTTTCTAAATGGTAATTTATTTTTAACTTTTACTGATTATATAATAACCTTATATGTATATACAAAGTTGAAATTTTTCTTGTGAAAGTCGTAGAGAAATTAATATATGTGATTTTAAAAATATAAAAATTAATATTTTTGGATGACTTGTGGTGTCACATGAATTATCTGGTTAATAATAATGTATAATTTATGGTTAATAGTTTATACGTGTATTCCGTTATTATATTTTTTTCTTTAAATCCTAATTGAATAAAAAGTGTCTAAAATGGAATTCATGAAATTTTAGGAAAAATAATATCTTAATATATTATTTAAAAATCATAAAAATCATTCAATAGGAAAAGTACAATGATAAATGGGTGAAAATTTCACCCCTTGGACCTTTATGAGTTAAATTTTACCTATAAAAAAATTATATCTCTTTAATATTAAAAATGTTTTCACCATGGTTATGGTTAATATTAAAATTATAAGGTTCAAAATACCTATTATATGGAGCACTAAAATTTCACATAATATTATTATGTCTTATAAAATCAATATTCCATACATAAAATTACAATCTATTCCAGAATTCTATTAGTCCAGTGACTTTAGTAACATGGAATCATTAAATAATTTCTCTTAATATATCTATTTCTCCTCCCTCTTATTTCTTTTTAACAAGTAACATTATTACACATATCATACCTAAAATCATTATATATATCCATGGAAAGGGAATCATGAAAAATTATAAGTTAATATACCTAGTAATGGTAACCAAGGGACATAAGAATGATCACTAATGTATAAAATGATCACGAGGCTATGCGAACATGATCTTAATATTTGAAAGCCAAACCTAGCACATAATATATCATAAAATTGAATCACAGAATAAATAATGTAAGTTCATATGACATAAATCATTAAGGAATCAAAGAATATGATTCACGAGGGAATACAAATATCCTAATACATATATTTCTAGTAAATTTTTTTAATAAAAAATCATTTCATTATGTAAGGATCACTACCAACACTATCATAGTGGATTGAGTTCAATTCACATTCCATCATATCCTTATTCAAATTTCACTCCCAACACAATATTAGTTGCCAAATTCCCTTGCTGAATTGGGTTTACTCCTAATTATAATTTTTTTTATATTATGAGATATCCATATTTTACCAATGAATTGGAAGGCTATATAATTACTATACCATCCATCACATAATGAAAAAAATACAAAATTTTACCATAATATTATAAAAAATTCAATATATCAAAACCCATTTAAAAGAAATGGGTTTCATAAATATATCAAACTTTCAGCATAACATAACATGTAAAAAATAAATGGGTTTTATAAATATATTTTAATCATAATAATAAACAGTCTACAGAAGGAATATTTATGGAATCATTGGATCATATACTTAGTGAATCTCAAGGAACCTCAAAAGTTATCATCTTATATGAATAATGCCTTTAAGTGATCACTTAGATAATTTATTGGGTGAAACACCATTTTAAATTTGAAATTAATTTATTAAAATATTAAAATTTCACATATATTAAATAAAAAATATTCATTGAAAATAACTGGGGATACTTTTAAATGAATCTTGAAAGAACTAAGTATCCATGATTATAGAAAATTACATTCATGTTGTATACATTAAAACAAATATTCTTTTTTACATTGTTTGATAAAATTAAAAATCACCCCATTTGAAAAATTAAAAGAAGATTTCTATTAAACCATTTTATGAAAAATTAATTCATTGGTAAAAATTACATTAAAAATAATTGGATAAGAGGAGAAATATTATTGAAAACGATTTTAGAGAACATTTACATGGAAGAAAATCAATTTTTGACCAGGGAGAGAAATAATGCAGCTTTCCATAAAAATATTATTTTGGTTAATTTAGTACTTAAAGGGAGGAAAATGAATTTAAAACATGTAATATCAATAAATAAATATAATTTAAGAAAACCAATTATATTATTGAGAGGTAAATAATGAAATTTAATTATATGAAACTTAATTGTAGGAAATCTTGATAAATAATGAGATTATAACATAAAACCCTTACCCTATGTTGGAATTGATTCGAAAGTTCCTTGTCCTCATGCATAATTAATATAAATATATTATAATTATATAACATAATAATTTACATAATTTTAGTATAAAATATGTTTCACTTATACATTTTAACACTAGTTTATTAATAACCCCTTATTAAAATCATCATTTCTAGATGTTAACTATTTTGTTCTTGTCATGGATGTTTCAGTTTGGAAGTTCTAGTCATTGTACTTTGATCATGTTTAAATCAAATAATTAAGGTTAATAATGATCTAAATATCATATATATTATATATATATATATATACATATATATTCATTCAAAATATTAAGGGATATAAAAATAAAACACATTGTTCATGGAAACAATCGGTTGTACGTATGCTTAAACTCTATTTTCACTTATCAATGGATGAAATAAAATAAATGTAAATAATAATTATAATTTATTGAATCATTATTATATCATATATATCATATATATTAATTAAATATATCCTAATTAACATCCAAATAAAATGTAACAGAAAAAAAATCATATCACTTCATGGAGGTGGTAGTCGACATATACGCATGAGAGAACTTATTATTTTTGAAAGGAATGTATGTGTTGAAGGTATATATAATATTTTAATTACAGAAACATAATAATTTCATAAATTTAATTTATAAATATTAAACCCACTATAATTATTATCCATGAAATATTGTGTTGAAAAAATGAATTACATCGCTACATGGAAGTGGTAGTTTACAAGCACACACATGTGATACTTTGACTTCCCATTTTATGGTAAAGAGTGTGAGTAATGGTTACTAAACAGTCATAACACCATTTTACTGAATTTATGTTATTTAAGTTATTAATTTATGATTAATACCACGTTTTTATAAGATATATAATAAGAAATAAATTGAAATTGGTCATGTAGGAAGATCGCATCTTATTCGGTATACCTATTTTGGATCCATTACTAAGGAATATTGTAATAGTCTTTTAAGATGAAAATAGACTCTAATTAATGTAATGTTAATTATAGAATATAATTTTCTTTGTTTTGATTGATATAGATGTGTCAAGGAGGTGTAAGGAAAAGAGAGAAGGGATTTCGTTTTATAAGGGATGTAAATGACACAATCAGAATTACAGAATAAATTGAAATATAATTAAGTTTTTTTATCATTTATAATTCTTCAAAATTTCCATGAATTGGAAGAAAAAAATATATGGTGGAAAAATTATCATAAAATGAAATTTTTATTGGTTTTGGTTTGATTTGAAACGTTATATTTTCGTTTACTCATTCGTAAGCCTAATTTAACCCTAAATTTAGTATTGACCTATATAATTTTAAAGGGTTATAATATTACATATAAGTTTATATTATGTCCTAAATGGACAAGGTATGAAATTTTAGAACATTTATCATCTTAGTTTTCCTATTTAATGTTTTTTTTTATTTTTTAAATAATGGAATAAAATATATTTAACATATATTACTATTAATGTTACTTTAAAAACTATTCACAGAATATGACTTCCATAAAAACATTAAGGAATTGTAATTAGAACATAAAACTTTAAACCATATATAATATGTTATATTTACCTTAAAAATTCATGGTAAATTTAACTAATGCAAAAAAACTTTTAAAGCTTTTTCTTCCATTTTAACAAGTACAATGTCAGCATTGTTTCTGAATTTTAGGTAAATACTTAATTTCAAAAAACTAAAACTAAATTATTTTTATTAAAAGGTTCTTTCATATATGATATAATCATTTTTAATAAAATATATATTGGTTTAACCTCTTTAAAAAATATTATATATATGAAAATAAAGACAATACCATTTTATGATTTATGTTTTACTTAAATTTTATAAAGGTAAAAATAAAAGTTAAATGAAAAAAGGTCATATTTTAAAATTTTGGATTATTATGGATGAAATAGACTCATATTATGATATCAAAGAAACTATTTTAAGGAATTTTAAACCTTATCACATCGGTTTTAACCATTATCAACCCATTTAACCTTTACTATGGTAGTAATATTACATTAAAATAACTTTAAAATAAAATATAACTTTTTCAAATTCTTAAAACAAAAATTTGGTTTCAATTAAAATCATTATTTTTTAATTTTCACCAAAAAATAATCCTTTTCAATGAAATATAATTTTGATATGATAATTTCAAAAAATATATTCAAATTTTCAATTTTTTTTCTAAAAATGGATTAAATTTATTCTACTATTTTCCCATAAAAGAAATAATTTTTTTAAGAAAATGTACATTTGAAGCAAAAAATGAACTTGTTCTCATTTACTTTTTAATATCCAAAACGAAATTAATGATAATTAATTAAATTGAATATATTATATAATTACTTTAATAAATTAATTTATCACTATCATTGAAAGTAATCTATTGTGTTTAAGAAACATCACACACATAAAAATAGTTTTATTAATGAAATCTCCTTTACGATTAAATGATTTTATCAACATTTCCAAAAAAATACTATTTAAATATACCAAATGGATATATATAGAGAATTAGTATGTATTCAATGACTATATCAATATCATTCACAATAAATTCATATATATACAATTATATGCTTCAATAAAATTTATTCATTTACTTCTCTTACATCATGTCTATTGTATTCCTCATTATCTACCTTGTTTACATAGTTTTAGTTGGCGTCACCATCCTTATGGAAAACCCTGAGATTAATGATTTTAAATTTGTGGTATTTATATATATATGTTATTTTACTCCTCTTTTACTTTTCTTTATTTTTTTGATATTGTAATCTCTTAATGCATTACTCTTTGTATTTCATTTTAATTTTTTTTTTCAATAAAACCTTCATGGTTTATTTTAGATTGATTTTTCACTCATGAAAAGTTATCAAACATAGTGTTATTTTAAAATATATGGGTGTCACATACTCCCACTATTTAAAAAACTTTTTTTTCACAATTTAAAATTGAGATTATTATTAAAGGGTCTCATAATTATAATTTAGTTCATTAAAAACTGAAAAAATAAATAAGATTAATAAAACATCATATTAAAAAGAGGTAAAGGGAAATACAAAGGATATATATAATAACACTTAACTGGGTTTCAAATTAGAAGAAAATTAGTGGTATTTGAAAATATATACATGGAGGTAAAATATAGTGTTTTAATAATGATTGAGAGTGACCAAGAAAATTGATCAAACAATTGTGAATGATCATGAGAAAGTTTAAGAACACAAAATCATAAATCAATATGCTGTAAAAATACCGCCGATTCATAAAAAACGAATGTAATATGATAAATGTTTTGTCTCAAAATCCTTATCATAGAGTTGGGTTATTATTTTCCTATGTAGACTAAGAAAACAATGAAATATATGCACCTTTAAACTATATGTTTGTACATTAAGGAATTTCCACCGTAATATCATCTTTCTATCCAAATGATGGGTATTAAAAATATTTCTTTCCCGCACAGAGCACTAACATAATCCTATAATGGATATCATAATCCACAAATAGATAATAGATATTTCTCTTGTATTTAAATATTTTAAAGCATGAAAATGGTTATCCCAAGGTATGGTAAAATCCAAAATGTATAAACCCACATCTGAAGAAATTAAACAATCTTCTCCAAACTTTACAAAATGACAAAAAAATCTCATCTTAGTTCATTCAATAAAAATTTGAACCCGCAACCCAAAAAACCTCAATAACCACAACATTAAAGAATATTTTAATCTCAAATTTTATTTCATACCTTCCATCATACATCTATAAAAATTTATTTATATTCTTCCCATAACATATTTATAAAAATCTCCCAAAATATTTATAATCTCCATTATAAATTAGTATATAATCTTATAATGTAGTGAACTTCATGAAAATATATTGAATAAAATTTATATACTTACTAGAATGGTAATACATAGCATGATAATAAATATCACCAAAAATATATCCTTGTCAATGAATCACTTTTCAAACCTTAAGATTATCTATATCACACTATTAAAAATACCATAATTAACATAAAAAATAATCTCACTTTAACCCCAAGGGTTATTTCAGTAGAGTAATATTACTAAAAACCTTTATGAGATTAATTTCACTTTAGAATCCCATCACTATAACTTCAGTGAAAACACAAAAGCATATAATTTTTTTAATATTCTCCATAAATCCAAAAGTGCAGTAAACCTAAGTAATTTTCATGAAAATCATTTTTTGATCAAATCTCTACTAAATTACAAGGGCATATACAATATAAATTTACATCATTATATATTTATCAAAACTAATCATTATTATCTCAACATCAAGAACATGTTAATGGTTATTTGTACCTCAATAATGAGCCTCCAAAAAATACCCCTTATATCTAAATCACTTTTCTTGGTTATATGCGTTTAAATACTTAAATAAAAACTATTTTGGAATATTGGTTTGATGTTTTATTATTATTATAACCGAAATATAATCTATATAATAGATATCGAACATAATAATTGAATCTGAATACATAAACACTTAAATCATTTATCTTTAATGGTTGGCACAACATCGATCCATCCATTGAAAATTGTATTTACTCTTAGATTAGGAAATTGACTAAAATAATTCCCATGTTACCAAAAAATAAGACATTTAACTATAAATGATAACTTAAGACGAAATTCATATCCCTTTATTTAAATATTTATTTTCCTTTTAAATTACTTTTTTATTCTCTTTTTATCCAAACATAAAACATATTCTCATTCCATTGAGACTTTTCTTGATGTAATTATCCCCACATAGTTGATATGTAGGTTGTTGAATCTTTTTCCCATAATTGAATTAATGAAAGTCTTTTTTTTATCTTGTAAAGCATGTTTAGAAACTGACCCATTTTGATACAGTAAATCATATGTTTAGATAGATGATTATCCACAATAATAAGGTTTCACCATCTAGCTCACATTTGATTTTTTTTGCTCAATCAGACTATATTCCATTTTCCATCTCATTCTATATTAACATGATTCCTCCTATTTGAAACTATAAGCTTAAACCAAAATCATTGTTTGATAAAGAATAATAATATTGGGAAACAACATAATAATAAAAAATCAATAATAATATGTTTAAATAATAAGACAATATTTTCAGTTTATGACACCTTAAGTTAACCTCAGTCATTCATGATCAGTCAAATCCTTCAAAATGGTCCATAAATAAAATGTGAGTTATACCAGTAATAACCTCTGGGTGTATCAATCCAATTTCACAGTGTGGGAATAATCATAATTAACTTGAATAATGGTTGAGATATACTTCGACCAAATAATTTCATGATTATCATTATTACATGAATCTATTACAAAAACAGTTCTACTTCTTGTTTCTAGAAAGATATTTATTTCAAAGAGAACAAAAAAATATATATTATAAAAATTTGGATGTTATTATATACATAGAAATATCCATGGTATTTTCAAAAATGTTATCTAATCCTATTGCTTAAATATCAGCTAATATTTGATCTGATACCAAAAAAAGAAAACAATACATTTCATATATCAATATGACATCTTATAGAATGAATATTAGATATATGAAAGTATGATACCCACTATAATCATATAGATCTAGTGTCTTTTGAATCCATAAAACATAAAATATTTTTTATAATATATTTACATTACATCCCACTTAATAATTAAAAATATTCACCCTTCTTAGAAATGAAATAATTAATATCTTTCTTTTTATCTTTAGGAAGGGAAACATATAAAAATGTGAGGTTAGATGCATAATAGGGGTAAACAAGAGGGAAATAAATGATCACTTAAAAATATACTAATTATAAGGGTATGAAGACTTCAAAATTTTATTTAAAAACTGTACCCAACATATTATAAATCATAATATATAATCATATCACAAATATGGAAATTCATAAGACATGAATCTTAAAGGAATCAAAGAATATGACCCATGATGGCACACAATTGGCATAAAACATAAGTTTTATTAATATATATAAGAAAATAAAATAATTTATATTTCGTTGGATCAATGAAAACACTTTCATTGTAGAATGGGTTCAATCCCTATTCTATCATATCTGTAATCAAGGTTCAGTCCCAAGATTATCATAGTTGACAATGTCCCTTGCTAAATTGGGTTTTCTACCCATTGGTGTCCTTATTATCTCATGAGATATTCATACTTAACCAATTAATTGGAGGTATATATAATTCTAGTACCATATATAACATAATAAAAATCACATATTTGTGTGTCATAAGATCATAAAACAATCACTATATCATAACCCATAGAGAATAAATGGGTTTTATAAACATTTCGAAATTCCATTATAGAATGAGGCATATAAAATAAAACGGTTTTATAGACCTATTTTCAACAAAATATTAAATTATCACAAGAAATAACAATTATGGTTTTAGTTGATCATATCACTAATAAATTCTAAGGGATATCAAAATATGTAATCTTAAAGAGAAAATTCCTTTAAAAATCACTTGGAACATTCCTTGAAGAAAATACCGTTTTGTATGTGAAATATATTATTAAAATCTAAAATATTCCAAAATATTAAATAAAAAATTTATTTAATAGAAAACTTGAAAATTTTAATGAAATATTCACATCATTTAGTGATTAGGAAGGTGGTAAATTCAATTCAATATTCAAACTTTAAAACAAATAATTTTATCACATTTTTGGAAAAAACTCAAAAGTACCTCATTCATAAAATGAAAATAAGATTCCTATTAAAATATTTTATAGATAGTAAATCATGGGTGATAATTAATTCAAGGAATAATTGTAGAATAGTAAAAATATTATTGAAATCATTTTAAGTGAACATGGAATTTGATTAAAAATTGTTTTCAACTGAAGATAAAAAATATGATTATCCCTAAACATATTCATTCAGTAAATTTAGTATATAAAGAGATAAAAATGAAAGGAAATATTATTATATTATAAAATAACCAAAGGAGAAGAAAATTAATGGGATTTATGAGATTTGGATCATGGAATATCATCTTTAAAAACATAATCATAAAAAATCCCGATAAACAATCAGATTATAACATAAAAACTTCATCTCAAGTTCAACTTGTTTTAAAAGTACTGAAAAATTATATTTAATAAATTTAAATCTATTATAATTTCATAGAAGATTCATTTTTATGATTAAAGTATCAAATATGTTACACTTATAACATTATAACACCCATTTATTATTAATACCTTATTAAAATGGTCATTTTTAGGTGTTAACAATTTAATTTTTCTCAAAGGAGTTTATGTTTAACAGTATTGGTATTGGTACTTTTATCTTGGTTACATCATATAAATAAGTTTAATCATGAAATAAATATCATATATATTAATTAAATATAAATTTAGAGTTATATAAAAGATATATATATAGAAAAATGAAGTACACCATTCACGGAGATGGTATTCCATACATACAAATGAATTATATTTTAACATTTAGATAGATGAAATTAAAAAAAAAGTATATAACAATTCACCTTTATAGGATAATTATTATATCATATATATATATATATAATATTCATTATATTTATCCTTATTACCATCTATTAAAAAGTAAAATGAAAAATGAATCAAATCGCTTCATTGAGGTGGTAGCTCACACATTCTCATGGGTGACATTTTCATTTTCCAACATATTGGAAGTTAAGAGGGTAGATGTGATATTATAATTTCAAAATTTCAATATAGTTATAAATATAATTTAAAAAAATTAAATCTATTATAATACCCATATAATAAATAAGCGGTGAAAAATGAACTGTATCACTATGTGGAGATGGTAGTTCATACATATGCACGAGCGATGCTTTCGATTCCCATTTGATTAGAAAAGGTTTAGTAATGACTATTCCAAAAATAAAAATAAAATAAAATTTAATTTATTATACCGAATTTATTATTTTATGATTAATTATATTGGTTTATAATATTTATAATAATAAAAAATTGAAAGAGGCTGAGTAAGAAGATTAACTCTTCTTCACTGGGCATCCTTTTGGTCCCTTATTAAGGAAACTTGGGATAATATTTTTGAATATCATCAAATCTAACATAGTTATAGATAATTTAAAAAAATAACTGGTTAGGGGTGTTTCTATCACTGTAGACAAAGTATGTGTTAATAAAAGAAAGAAGAGGTGTCCAAATAATGGAGGGAAATAATTCACTCGGAATTACTTAATAGAATTGAATTTTAAAAATGTATTTATCAGGTATAATTCTTCAAAATTGTAATGAATTCTAAAAAAATAATATATGGTTGAAATATAATCATCTAGTTAAATTTAGAGAGGATTTTCTGTCATTTAAAACCTTATATTTTGGTTCAACCCCTTCGTTAATTGATTTTCACCTTAACCTTGATAATGAATTTTTAAATACTAAGGGGTCATAATTTTACTTTGAAGGTAAAAAATATATAATAAGAGGTAAATAGAATATATTTTATGCCAATTATAATCCTAAATCTACTCTTAAAATATTTTTATGATTTATAAATAATTTATCAAAATAAATTAAAGGTTATAGATAATTAATTTAATTTTAAGAATTATTCACATAATTTTACATCTAAAAAAATTGAAAACAATGAATTTATTATTTAAAAATTTTAAATATATATAATATGTTATATTTATATTTAAAAAATTTTGGACACTTTTACCCAGTGAAAAATATTACTTTTAGAGTTCTTAAAATAATTTATATGATTTTATACTATTTATAGATCCACTATGTAGCATTTTAGTTAATTATTTCATACATAAAAGTTAAAAATATACTTTGATAATAATTATTTTTTAATTTTTTAAATAACCATTTATAGTAAATTTTATTTTTTTCATCGTGTCACAAAATATTATACATATTAAATTTAGAAATGTGATATTTCTAACATTATATTTTAATTAAATATTATAAAGTAAAAAATTAATGTTAAATGAAACCATAAAGTTATATTTACAAATTTGTGGTGATTATTGATGAAATTTACTCATAAGACAAAAATAAAATCATGTGTAGAATGAATTTTAAGCCCTATTGAATTAATTTTAACCCTAATTTTGTCATTTTACCTTTACTATGGTAATAAAAATTTATTATGTATAATATTAATGATAAAAAAATAAATGATACTAATTTAAAAATTATGGGGAAATTATTCCAAATATGGAATTAATTTTTCATGATTCAATATCTTAGAGTGATATTAATTAATTTGTGACAAAATGAAAAATGCATTGAAAAACGTTTTTTTAGAAAAACGTATTTTCAATTTTAAAAATTGATTTATAAAAAAATCAAACATAAAATTGATTAAAATGAAATTAATTGGATTATTAATTATATAATATAGTTTCTTCTAATTTGAAAGAAAATAAATGAAATCATACTCTGTAAATTCTAGAAATAAAAAATAACGTTTTCAATAAAAAGAATCATTTTAACTATTCCCTAGAAAAGCACTATTTTTATAAAGATTCCAAAAAATCACCCTAATATAATTCTGATATACTAATTTAAAAAATTAAGTTAATTTTTTCAAATATTTTTTTTAAAAGTGGCTAAAATTATTTATAAAATTATTTTATAAATATACTAAAATAATTATAATAATAAATATACCAATATATATATATATAAAACAGATATATATATATATATACAATAGATATGTATTGAATGGCCAAATAAATAAAAGTTATATTACAGTCCTATATATAGCCTCACATGAATTAATAAAATTTATTAATTTACTCATCCCTCATCTTTTCTATTGTATTCTTAGTTCTTATCCTTAGTTACACAGTTGATGTTGGTGTTAAAGTCTTCATAGAAAACCATGCGGATACTGATTTTTGGTTTTCTGTATTTATATATATATATGTACATCTACTCAAATTTTAAATTTATTCATGTTGTTTCATATTTCAGCCTCATAATATATTATAGTAAATCTTTCATTTTAATAATACATATCTCTAAAAGTATCATGGTTCATTTTAGTTTGATGTTGTGTACACCACAAGATATCAAACATAGTGTTAATTTAAAATCTCACTATTTTAAAACTTAAACCTATTTGAGTTTTATTAGTTGATGGGATTTCAACAATGATATCTCAGCATAAAATTTTTGGCCACATAGCGCAACTTGAAAATGGAAATAAACTTATTATATATAAATATTTTTATTAATTCCATGTGTATTTGCTCCGCCACTTATAAAAGGACACCCTCCTTTCTATTATTTTCTCCAATTTGAGCCATCAAGCTCAACCATCCCTTAATAAATTATTTTCTAAAATCTCATAACCATGAATTATTGGTTCGTATATTTTCAAATAAAAAATTCCATGGACCATTAATAAATAATCTAAAAGAGGCTTACTGAAGAAGAGGCAACCATCTTACCCCACCTCTTTAAAATTATTTCAAATTTTAGAACATATAAATCTATATAAATCATCATAAAAAATAAATCCAGTATCCAAAATATACTAAAATTTTGTTATGATTATGTAACTACCATTATTCTCCCTCATTTCAATAAAATGGAAAGTGAATGTATGACTTGGGTGTATGTGTAGACTATTTCCTACACCTAGTGACACAATTCATTTTCCATAACTACATTTTATGGATTTTTTTAATGATGGGTTCAAAGTATATATATGATATATAATAAATAATTATTCTTTCTATAACTATAATCATTTTTCTACCTTCTTACCTTCCAATCCATTATAAAAGAATGACTTCACTCGTGCATACATGTAGACAACCACATAAACAATGCAACATTTTTTCTTTTAATTTCTATTTTTTTGGATGGAAATAAAGATAGATATAATATATATATATATATATATTATTTTATCATATAATTAAAGTTCTTTAATGATAAAAAATTTCTGTCTTTCTTTACATATTTTCATTATGAAATGAAAACAACGTTCATGTGTACATACGACCTACCGTCCCCATGAATGGTGTAAAACATTTTCTATCCCAAACTTTTATATATTAATATCTATATATATGATGAATATATATTATATTTAAATCTATATTATTATTATAGATATAATGGAACCATGATCAAAGGTCAATAACTGCAAATTCCAAATTAAAACTCATAAAAAAAGAAAATTGATATCACTCAAAAAATGATGAATTTAAAAAGAATTTATTAATAATTTGGTGTTGATATGGTATAAATGAATATTTTATGATATTATAAGTATATAAAAGCTTTTATATATAATTATAATAAACTTAAATTTATTATTTAGGAGGTTAGATCTCTTTCAAACCAAGCTGAACTTATGGTAATGAATTGTTATCGCATTTTTATTTTTGTGAGACCCTTTCCAAAATGAACACTTGTTTATTTTTGGTGATGTATATACTTCCCATGAATTTATTTTTTAATTATTCTCATGAAAATTATTTTTTGTTAAAAATCCATCTATATTTGTCTCTTTTATTATAGTTTTATTCGAAAGTTACTAATGTGGGATGCCATTCTTGATTCAACTTCATTTAAATTATAATTTTATATACTTAAATTTAAATCGAATGAAATTATATGATAATTATCTATAAAACCCTCTAATTTTCTTTTCATATTATTTTCGATGAAATTTTAATGTAATATTACCATTTCCCTCCCATTGGTACTCAAAATTATTCATAAGTTTTTTAAGAGAAGAAATATTTACTTTCTCTTTGGTTCGAAATAAATTTCTTCCACGTGCATGTTTTCTTTAAATTATTTTCAAGAATTTTTTTACTAACTTAAAATTATTTTTTAAATTAAAATTTACCCGTATTTTACTTTTAATTAAATTCTTTAAAAGTTATATTTTCTACTTCTCTGAACAATGTACTTTTTCCATTTTGCTGTAATTGTGAATGGAATATGTTTTTTAACTTTCATACCACGAAGATTAAATCACACCATCATAAACACTAAATGAATTAAATAATCCTTTTTCATATTTCTATTTTTATTTTTAATGAAAATTATTTTCTTAATATCCGGTAAATTTATAGGTTTTAAATAAAATATTTAAAACCAAAAGGGTGTTTTATTTAAGAAATATACTTGAGATATTTTAATAAAAAAATTTATTTATGATAAAACCCATTGATATTACTTATTATTTCATATAGATAAGATCTAAGGAAACCATCCTAATTATTTCTCTTAATGTTTTATGATTGTGATGATGATATTTTTATGAAAAACATTTCTTGATGGGTTATTCTATGTTGAAATGAGGAAATGTTTATGAAACACATTTTCTTTATACATGTTGTGATATATGATGAATTGTTTATGATCTATTGGAACATATGTGAATGTTTTAAGTTTACAATATGGTTGGAATCTTAATTACATATCACTCAAATTTATTGGGTAAAGATGCGTATCTCATTAGAGAATAAGGATAATAATGGGTAGTAAACCCAATTTAGTAAGGTAATATATCAACTATGATAGTATTGGTAGTGAACCTTGAAAAAAGAGACCATTTAATGAGTAGTGTACCAAATCCACTCTAATAGTATTTTCTTAGAACCATGAATAAGGAATTATTTTTCAATTCTTATGTGTATTTCAAAAACTCATGTCATATGAAAATGTTACACTCTCATGGATCATATTATTTAATGCTTTAGGATTCATGTATTGTGAACTAGGAATTTTATTCGAGGATTGAAGATAATGATCTATTATATGATGGGTATTATTCTCAAATTATATGTTTATGTTTTCGTACACTTATACTCATGTTATATCTAAGGAATCATTGATATCTCTTATGTTTATCATTATTGTATATCTAACCTCACCATTTCTTATGTTTCCTTCACAGAGGTTATTAATAAAAGTTATAAGTACAGTATGTCTATGTAGAGTGAAATATGTGAATATATTTTTGAGAGATTTTTAGTATCTTTTATGAAATAACCATATTGTGTATCTAGTTTACAAAGTCAAGAATCCTTTACAGTCCTAAGACATGTATTTGTAAAATATATTGATAATTAATTTATTATGATTTCATATATCTGTTTGAAATATTTGAATTGGGATATTTATTATTAGTAGTTTGTTTAGTAAATCATAGGAGAATACAGATACATAACTTTCATAAAAACTTTTGGATAAGTATAAGTATAGGATAATGACCAATTGTTTTGGTAATATAGAGGTTATGTGTTTTTCATATCAATACACACTGGTTCAGATACAACAAGTGGGGATGGTTTTTACATAGGTGAATGAAACTAGGGGTAATAACACAAAAAACTGTGTCTATTATATATCAACCATCATTCTACTACACATTGAGTTTGACCTTATTACACACCAATTTTTATACTCTCGAGGTATATGATTGGGTGGTCTGACATTTTCATTATGAACCATTATGGTGGATTTGAATAGATGATTAAAATGAAGTACATTGTTTAAACATAAGTTATAGTTGATTAAATATTAAGTATTATGATTTATATCTCCTATAAATTATTTTTCATGATTATGTGGTTTCCTAATATGATTATCGTTGTTCACACTATATTTTTGTGTTAGATAATGGATGAAAAAATGAGGATTCATTTTATCACTAAATGTGATAGATTATAATATAGTTTTCCTTTTAATAAACTAAATGAAATAAGAACTAAAAGAAGAAAACTTGTGATTATTACTGATCATCCATCAAGAAAAATTTT
The DNA here is from genome assembly GCA_963277665.1 of Viscum album. Taxonomy (NCBI): domain Eukaryota; kingdom Viridiplantae; phylum Streptophyta; class Magnoliopsida; order Santalales; family Viscaceae; genus Viscum; species Viscum album. Next base: position 800,430,366 of record OY728139.1, read on the forward strand.
GAACAAGAAAAACTTTTAGGATTTTCCTAAGATGTGAAATAATAGGATGATTGAATTTCGTGAAGGTTCATGTGGTAGTGACTATAATGGAAATAATGTTTAATTCTCTACATGTCACTAATTTGAGAAGAATAACCTAGGGAAATGTATCAAATGACATGTAAGATGTTTTCTATTAGGAAATAAAGGGTATGCATCAATTAATTAACAATGAATTTTATTTCTTACATATAGGTTACCTATTCATTATCCGAGTCAAAGACTCAATCCAAAGGATAACTCCTAGACCAAGGATGAACCTATGTCATTATAATCATTTGAGTGAAATGATTGAAATGTTTATGTATTAGGATTCATGAATTGTATTATAAAAGTGTTATACCAATGATATATTGGTTATAATAATCATGAAACATCTAAGGATTATTACAAAGCAATTTTTATTTAATAATTTTAAAACACATATCGAATAATACCAATAACCAAGAACAATGATTTAGGGGAAAGGTGATATTTTTAGAGAATGCATGATTAAGGGAAATATAACCATTAATACATTCCTTATGTAATGTTAATAATGATTATTTGGGATGAATAAATTATTGAAAATGATAATGTAGATGTTATAATATTAGTTACCCTAAAAGTGGTTAGTGTTCTTATAGAAAAGTGATTTATAACACATTTCATGAATGTTAATGAACTTATGAATTTATTTAATTTGTTCAATATTAGGTGATTTTATTTTAGGAGTATGAATTATGCTATTTTTAGGAAGCACATATATTTTCATTTAGGTTTTATAGTGATTCATGTTATTAATATGTTTTAAGAGAAAAAAATGATATAAGTATTCAAATGTTTGGTATGTAAAATTATGACACACTTTATGTTGTATAGTGATCAATTTTATAGTTGATCTTTAAGAAAAATATGTGATAAAAATTTTTAGATTTTTTTGATTTTGAATTTGTCCAGAAATAGTTCGGAGGAGTATTAAAAAGAGAAATTTATAGAGTGTATTAAGTTGAACTCTTGTTATTATTATTGAGGTTTTAGAGATTCATTTATTTTATTTATCAATATTAGAAAAATTCTGAAAACTATTCTGGTTTTTTAAATTTTTAGGGAATGAAGGAATGAATTTCCATTCATTTATTGATATTATTATTATATATATATTAATTCTAGTGCTTTAATCATAAAAAAATCATCTTGAATATTCATTTATTGGAGAATGAGATGAAGTGGAAATTGTTGAAGTAAAAGAAATGGATGGAATGGTTGCAATGAAATAGAAAGAAATAAAGTATGTTAATTTTGTTATATTCATTATCTTGATAGTAAAAGAAAATCTCAGATTAAAAAATGATCTTGAAATAAAAATTGTTTCCATTGACCTTTATTTATAATTAACTGATGGTATTTTCACTACTCACTGATTTATGGGTTTTTGGTTATTAAATATCTCATTAACATGTTCTCTATCACTATATGTTAATTCTTGTATGATAGTTTTATCCTAAATTTAAATATTTTAACTTTACACCAATGATATCTTTATCAAAAAACTTAATTTTGTGTTATTTTTGGTAAACGATTTGTTTCATACTTCCTAATATCATGGGAAGTAGAATTGTACCTCTATATTACATGGGTTTTCAACAAAGATATCTTAAAATGTTAAAACTTTTATGACCGATATAAAATATTGATGACATAGATTATTTAAGGTGGGGTGGGGGGGTGGGAGAATATAACACCCTAAAAATAAATTTAACAAAAGAAATTTTTTGATAGATTAGCTAACATGAAACACTAACCTTTAAGGGAATTGTGATATATTATAAAAATAAAATTATCACCTAGCCATTGAATTGGTCGGTAAGAATATGATTTAATTAATTAAAAACTAGATTCATAATGGTTCTACTTAATAAAAAATTGTTTATTAATTCTTAGGAAATAAACTCTCATTTTTAGTGAAGTCATTTTATGATTCAAATATCCATTTCCTTAAGAAGTTATTTTTATTTCATTTTTTGCGAGGAAATTACAAATAATTTATTCTAATTTTTGAAATTTTATTTTAAAAAATTGACATAATTTTGAAAATAATCATATCAAAATTAAATTACTATTGAATTTAGGATCTTTTTTGAAGGGATATATTTTTTAGTGAATAGTGAAAAATTTCAATTTTTCAAATACTCTCATTTCTAATCATTAAATAAAAAAATTTCAAATTACCATTATATTGGTTTTTTGGTATTAAATATAAATATATAATTTTTATTCGTAATAATTTAATTAGTTATATTATAATTATAAATATTCATGATTTTGATACAAGTTAATTTTTTATGCTAAAAAATGAATTTTTCTATATACTATTTTCATTATATTTTATGAATTTATAGTGAAATTGATATCTTCAAATTATAGAGATTTAATATTAAAAAATGATACAATAATTTGAAATGAGAGGTTAAAATTCGGAAAATATATCTATTTTATTTTTGTTTCTTTTTAATAGTAAATGTTGTAAATATTGGTCACCTCTACAAGGGTAGAATGTGAAAATTAAGTTTAAAACCAGGAGACATGGTCTCAAAATCCACCCAAAACATTCATATATTTCATTTTATGAGATTATTTGTTCCATATGAATTAAAAATTATAAAATTGGGTCTTGTCCCGCCATTTATATTTGATTATGACGTATATAATATTTTAAGTAATGAAAAGTATAAAATGCCACTATCTTACTTTTAAATATCATTGATTTGTTCAAATAGAGATAAAAATAAAATGTGGAAAAAATATTAATATTAATTATTTTAATAATAAAATTATTTTCATTATTTAATGTATTTATAATATTTAGGTATTATATTATTACCTTAAACACTTATAAAATGCTAACATTATGCTAGTGCATCGAGTATAAAATCAAAGTAAATCATTTTAAAAACATAAAAAGAAATATTTTTTTTGGTTGACATTGGGTGTCACACTATGTTTATGGTTAATGAAAATTTATGAATTAATTTTAAATAGATTATATTTTAATTATTTCATTATCTTGGTGTCTTAAAATTCAAATTAAATGAACAGTTTAAAAAATGGTATTACTGTTATTTTTTGAATTTTTTACTAAATAATTTAAAAATTATAATAAACTATAAAGTGAAAAATCAGGATGATATATGTTGAAAAGTGTTATCCATATTGAATATTCTAACCAATTTTTACTTTATAAGAAATTTTTTAACCCATTAAGACTAAAGAAGTTGTTACCATGTTTTAGGTGAGAAATAGTTAACGATGGGGTTAATCCAAAAGATATGGTTTTAAATACCACATAAAACTATTCAAATTTTATTGGTTCATGAGATTTAAAACATACACTATATTATATTTTAAATTATTTTCACATGGTTCAACTTTAAAAAAAATTATTTATTATGTTTTTACATTTTTATTAAATTCTTTTTTGTTATCTCCCCCACTTATAAATGGATACTCCTCGTTTCGTTTCTTTACAATACTTTGAGCCATATAAATCAAAAAAACCTAAAAAATTATATTCTAAACTCCCAATTACATTAATTATAGATTAATTTATTCTTAAGATACAATTCTAATAGTCTTTAAGAAAGGATCTAAAGGTGGCTTACCCAAGAAGAGGTAATCATATTACCAGACCTCTTTCAAACTACTTATTATTCAACATCCTCAAATTGTTCAAAAATCATCATAAAAAAATAAATTATATAAATTGAATAAAATAAATTTTTTATCATCTTATGGAATCACCCTTATTCACTATCTTTTTTATCAAATTGGAAGTGAAAGTATCGCTCATGCGCACATGTGAACTAACACATCTACATAGCGATAAAATTCAATTTATATCACCATATTTAAGGGATGATTAGTATGATGGGTTTAAATTTTATTTGTTATATTTTTGAAATAAGTCTTCTTCTTGAATTATAATATCTTATCAACACTCTTACCTTCCAATCTATTGTAAAATGACAATACTGCTCCTGCATACATGTAGACTACCACCTTTACAAAGTGATGTATTTTTTTCATTTCTGTTTTACTTAGATTTTTATAAATGATTATATTTAATATATATATATATATATGTTATTTTTGATATAATTATATTTATATATCAATAAAATAATATTTTTATTTCTTTACTTTTTTTAAAATGAAAATCAAGTTCATTTGTATGTATAGCCTACCATCTCCATGAATCGTGTAAATTATTTTTTATAACATATTTTAATAGAATATTTTAAACATATATAATTAAAATATATTATATTTATATCATGAATAATTTTTTTAAGATTATGGAATGATGATCAATGTCCAAGGATTTGATCTTATGAACTAAAACTCTTATAAAAATCAAAACACATAACAACTAGAAATGAATATTGTAATAATGAATTATTAAAAAATTAGTCTTGAAAGGATATAATTGGATAATATATTATATTATAACCATGTAAATGATTTTTTATATAATTATAACAAAATAAATTTTATTATATTAAAGAATAGAGTGATTTCGAGGAATGTCAAACTTGATGTAAGTGATTTTTATTTTACTTTTATTTTTAAGAGATACATTCCATATTAACCAATTATTTATAATATGTGGAGTAGATAATTCAAATTGATGTATTTTATGAATTTTCTCATAAAAAATATAGTAGTTTAACTATCCATCTAATGTTCTCTCTTTCCCAAGGTTTTCATTTTAATATTAACAAAGTGAAAATGGAATTACGATTTAATAAAAATTTAATAAAAACTATTAATTCATGAATTTCAATTGAAAGAAATTATGTTATCCTTTTTTAATAAACCCCTTTTTTATTTCTCATATATGTATACATTAAATGTTTGAGTAATATTACAATTTTCGTTTATTTTTTAATTAAATTGATTGAGAAAATATTTTTATGAAAACAAACATTACTTAATATTTATTCTAGAATACTTTTCCTACATGTCTATTTATTCATTAAAATGTTTTAAACTTTTTTTAATACACTCTTATGATAAGTCATTTTTACTAGTTTCCAGATTTTTACAAAGTGGTTTATAATGAATTTTTTTTATGAATGAGGTCCTCAAAAATTATTTACTCAAAATGTTATAGAAACATATTTTTAATATACAAACATCTATAGAACTCACCAACATCGTGACCATTTAATTTTTTTGATGCTTACTTTAAAATATTCCTAGGTTCTATTCAAAGAAAAAAATTTCATTAATATTTTTGGAATTATTCAATTTTAAATAAGTGATATAAAAATGAATAGGATATTTTTTTAATAAATATTCGAAAGATAATTTATAAATTTTTTTATTTATTAGAACCTCTTTTGATGTTGTTACGATTACTAGGGATATAACCACAGATACTAGCCATTTTATTTCTTTGGATGATTTATGGATTTGATGATGATATATTTATGAGTCCTATTTTTTATAGATTATTTTACGATGAAATGATTAAATATATACAAAATTAATTTATTTTCATGGGTTATGATATATGATGAATTTTTAATGATCTTGTGGAACACATATTAATGTATCATATTTATGTGATTGGTGGGATCAAGATTATATATCTCTTTAATTCATTGTGTAAAGATAGATATGCTGTGACATCATGAGGATTGAAATGGGGATTAAACACAATTTAGTAAAGAAATCTATATAATATGATATAATTGGAAGTAAACATTGAGTAAGGATATTATGGAATGAAGAGTGAACTTAATAAATTATAAATGTTTTGGAAATGATCTTTATTTAGGGAATTTTTTATATTTTCTATTATTTTTACCACAAACATATGCATTATGCCAATATTAGGATATCATGGCCCTTGAATTTTTATTCCTTTATGATTAATGTCTTATAAACAACCAATATTTATTAAATGATTCAATATTATGATCTCATATATATCATGTTTGGTTTTTAAATGTTAATCTCATGTTTTCATACCCCTGTTATAATGTTATGCTTTTAGGACCATTAATATATCCTTCTTTAACCTTACTTATAATCCGAGATCACCCATTATTATATTTAATTTAAATAGGTTATTAAGGAATTTTTTAATTAGGTTATGTATAATAATTTTTCTATTGGGTTTTATCTTTGTGGGAGAGGTTTAAGGTCCTTTATGAAATAATAATTATATTGATTTAGTCTAAAAAAATAAACCATTGTGGTCCTTAAGCATGTAGTTTTAAATTATAATATTATTCATCTATTAATATTTGATATGTATGTATGAAAATTATGAGTCACTATATGATTATATCATGGATTTAATATTTTATTCTTGATACTGGATTGTGAATGTGAAAGAGGAGAAATTGGTGTTGTTGTTCGTCAATATTTTTTTAAGGGACACCAAATTTTGAAATGATTATTGACATCACAATGTTTTTTATATAATTTGTTTTGAATTTCTTTAGGTATATAGAATCTAACCAATTAGAAAATATGTAAATTGTGGTAGTAGTGTACTCAAACTAGTTGGATGTTGTTTCAGGATATAATCCCATGATATCTATTCCCTATATGGAAAACAACCTAGAATATTTTACAGTATGAAACAACTATAGGGGTAATTAATGATATTTTAATGGATCTAGAAATCATTAATGGTCCTAATGAACTCCAGTAAATCTTATGTCATAGATATATAAAATTTGAAATGTAATATGATCTTATGAGAGAACTCTATCCCTAACTTGTGAGAGTATCAATATTCTGATACAATTTCTTAATTATTATGATGATGTCAGATTCATTGATTTATCTCATGATAATTCTCTAAAAATATAATTTAGGAATACATTTTAAGAATATGGTTCACTATAAGGTGAAAATTTCACCACCAAATCATGAATATACTCCTTCCACAATCTCTCATGTAAGAGGATCTAGTCTCTGAGGTATTACACAATCGAGGAAATCAATTCATTAGTGGGATTAGTTTTTAAAGATATGGGTTTATCATGGTCCAATGTTGAAATAACTATATTAACATCACCTTTATTATTATTTAATATTGGTGATAACATCCTATGAGGGATGATATGGACACCCATTTAATTTTGGTTCAATTTTTTTTGGGAGGTACCAACATTAGAAAGAGCATCAATGCGTTAATTTCAAAAATGCCGAACAAGGGTAGGTGTCCACTCATTGCAGAAGTCTACCATTAGTGTTTAATATAATCATGAATTGTGATTAATTTCTATGTATTAATTTTATTAAAACAATTATTTTTTTGATTATCATTTTCAGATCACCATTGATGTTAAGGTGATCCACTAGTATCTGTCAGGGTAACTTGAGAATTGTAATGAGGGGTTCATACTCAACCTCATTATTAGTTCATCATTCTAGAGAAATAGTGGAATAAGAAATGATCTACTTTCCCAGGGAGAAAACAATATTTAGGATAAAACCTTTATTATTTGAGTTTTCCATTTTTTTACATATCTAATATTTATAAACACTGTAAAATTATATCTCTCATATTTCTGAAATATCCTGTATAGATTAGAATACATCATTTGGGAGACCCAAAATTGCATGATATTGGGAGTCAAATTTTACACAAGGAACCCTACCAATTCCTTCCCATTTATTTCCTTTAGTGGCATGAACTAGGTGTCAAACTATTGTAAGATGAGTACCCATCATGATAGATATACTATTAGTATTTTGAAGTTGAGGATATACTTTAGTGGGTCAACACAAGAGGGAAAATTAATATTGTGATGATGGAAATAGATTCTTAGAATATGTACAACAAATATCAATTTCAAACAGTTCTTTTCAATGTTATAATACTGATTCATGGTTTAAAACATTGTATAGATGAGATAATATATAGTTTTTATACTCCCACACCATTATTCTGAGCTAGGATTGCACCAAGTGATTTCTCTAGAGTTTACATATACAAAAGTAAAAACTTTCCTTCAAATAGTGGAATCAAAACCATTCGGTTGAGGAGATTCTATTTATGATCACTGAAGGATCTCCTAAAGAACTCATTCCACGGGTAAAAACACCCCATTTTAAATAATCGTGTGAGAGGTTGGAATTTACTAGTTATGTTGCAAATTAAATGCATGATATAGTAAAGATGAACTGGGAGTCCTCTCAAATTCTTAAGTATTCAAGTTGGAGGCATATTAAAATCCCCCTAGTTTTGTCAGTTATTACTTCGATGTCATGATTTCATACCATGAAGCTAAGAAACATTCCTAATGTTTCACCAAAAAAACATTCCAGTGGATTCATTTTATGGGTGATATTCCAAAGATTTCTAGAACATACATTCAGTTGAAAAAATGTTCATAGTTCATATAAGATATGTTCACCAGGTTATCCACATAACACTCTAAGATGTTCCCTAATAATGATATTAACATTTATTTCAATGAATTTTTACCCATAACACCAACATTATTTAATATTAAGGTAGTTACATGATTACAATATATCCCTAAGAGATCCCAAAAAGAAAAGGATTCCTCATTGTATGAGTGAATCAGAATCATGTTTTACCTAGAGTACCCATCAATGAAGGATATTTAATGAATTCCATTTATCACATTGATCATTATTTTTGTGAAAAAAAATGGATATTCAACTTTTGAGACACACATATTTAGGTACTTAAAGATGATATATGCCCATAATTAACTATTCTTTAACTTGATGGGGAAGTTGTTTTCTAAGTAATTTCTATTCTGAATTACTCTAATAAAGTTGAAATTTATTATTTTTTAAATAACATATTCATTCAAAGAAGAAAAGGTGGTTTTATTGCTCTTGATGAGTTATTTTATACATGATGGTCATCTGGATTGCCTGCATGATGGTTGGACACCTTAGGATACAGTATAGGGATTTTAGTATAGTTTCAGATGAAAACAACCCGATTACATTTTAGGAAGATAATATAAAATTCATTAAACTATATGAGTATAGATTTATTGATGTACATAGAAAACAAATACTCTTATATATTAAAGTTCACCTATTTTATCTCACCAAATGTGTTACAGATGCCATCCCCAAATAATTTATTGGAACATATAAGATCAACATCCTCCTATTCCTCTTAATTAGTATTACCAGAACTGAAAGATGAATGGGAATTTTTATATCTACAAGATGATATGGGGACATTTTAGGAATTCATGGAAGATGTGGAGGTATCTATAAATTTTTAGATTGCGGATGTTAGGTCTTCATTATTAGGGGTGTCATGGATATCTTCTTCATCCACCCAAATATCATTGATTGTATAATAGAATCTCATATCCTAATATATAAGATATTACACAAAGTAATTTTTAATTTACATAAGTGATTTGGATGAAAATTTCAATCAAAGTGACAATGCAAGGATCTCCATAAGTCTTGAAGATAAAGGGGGGTCATTTATGTATAAGGAATTATCACCTCTGAGTTCATTTTTCTTGGATAAACAATGATCATCTTCTGAAAAACATTCCTTAGATGGTAAAAATTTCACCATATTAAAATTATAAAGTGAATTCCTTGAACTATGTCAACTTCATGGACATCTTTTCACTACCTCAATTAGATTTATAGAAAATACGTAATCACTACCAATTATCCTCCATGGGATTTCTATAGCGTTTTCAAAACATTAAGAGTAGGAAATTGGATGCTATATCCTATCATTAGTTTCTTTCATCTCTCTTGTAAAAGAATAACTTGAGGTATTTGTATTAAATATACTTAAATGGGAACCATCACCACATATTACCCAAATTTCTATACAAATAGAGTACTTTGTACATTGATTGTATGATGAAGACCCTACCGCATGACCTTGGGGCTATAGTCTTCCTTTGAAAACATTAAACATTGTGTCCTTCCAAACTATAATGAATTCAGATTTAGATATGTGTTCCCTAATTTTTTATTTTACTTTGATCCTTCCAAGAGGATTCTGTACACTCTTTCTATTACATTGAATGGACAATTTTGAGGGATTCTATAAAAATTCACTATAACTCAGGATTCATAGGTTTTAGAATGTGATGGGATTGATACAAGAACATTTTTCAATAAAACATCTGTGAATATTTGTACTATCAAGGTATCCTAGTAAATAAATGGTCTAATTTTTTTAGGATAAATATTTACCAACCCTAATTTGTAAATGATATAATTTTGTGTCATTCTTATGAGGTTTTTTCTATATGATATACCTCAACCATAAATACTTCATCATTGAACGCCAAAGTGATTTAGAGGAACTTAAGAAGTAATCAATGAAGCTATTTTGAGTGTTTATTTTTATCTAGGATCACAATTTTACCCAGTACAAAGGAAAAATACATCTAGATATCATACTTATTTACTAGAGGTTGATTCTTATGAATGTTGGGTTTCAAATTATCCAAAAGATTTTAGGTCTTCGAGTTTATTTAGAATGCATTATATTCACTAGTAAGTTTGGTCGGGGTGACCTACCCACATTCCTGTTTTGGGAATAAAGATGTTGGTCCAACAATTTCACTAATTTATCACTGGTTTTGATGTTCATAAATACCATACTATTTTTTACAAATATCATATTGTTAAGTGTATTTTAAGATTATATTCATTAGAATATCTATTTTAATTTTCCAATAATTATGGAACAATTTTTTTTAGTTTTCCTTAAATTTTATTCTATAATATTTTCTAGATGATTCAATGAATTACGGAATCAATGTTCCAAATTCCTGTGTTTGTTCAATTTTGGGCTTGAGAAACTATCCTTGTATAGGGATAATCACATTTGAGTTCCTAACATTACTTTTAGAATATTTGGATTGAAATAAGCATTAGGTTTCTGAATATAACTTTAATGAAGAAACCCTGTTTTTTATTATATAATTTTTGGTATGTTAACCTAAAATTTGGAATCAAGCATACATTGGAAACCATAATATTTGAAATTATCCACATGTATATGACTTCTATGTTGAATAATTCCTCTAGGAGGTATGAATTTTATATATCTATGAGATTTATATCGTTATTTTTATGGACTAAAAACCACATTAAAATCCATTCAAATACTATTTCCATGGGTCGTCAAGAAAATATTAAATCATTTCTATTTATAAAGGTAGTTTTGATTTTTAGTGTCCAATTAAATATAAATTTCATGTACATTGATCGTTTTGAGAATCATGATTCAACTGGACATATTTTAAAATCTACTTGACCAGATGTAAATCGAGCATCTTATTTATAATTAAATGATTTTACGTTGTCAACGAAACTGATATCTAAGAGTTGAGTATTTTTTAGAATATCTCTAATTCTATGATGTTCAATAGGGTGATTCTTTTAAAAATTACATTCTATCTTTTGGATTATTTTCTTATAATGTTGATGTTGTATCTACTTGTTATAATATACTATAGTTAATTAAAGTTTCATTTAATGACATCACCCATGAGAAATACTTGTTATAATCTTTTTTCATGTATCCAACCATCCGAGAAGATGTTTTTTTACTACCACTATGAAATATGAGGTTATTTAGAACGAATATGTGTGAAACATTTATTAAATTAATTTAAAGATCAATTATTCTATCATTTGGGATTGAAACTATGTGTTGAACAAGTATTCAACAATATATATCTCATCTATATTATTCATGGTTGTTATATACTAAAATAATATTTTATTTTCAGGGTTCCCTATTAATAAACAAAGTCAAAATAAAATCATTATTGTAATGTGTTAACTACCATCAATAATTTTTGTGGTCCCGAAATAATCTAAAATATTTATTACAAATCACAATGATCATGGAGATGGTGTTGGTAGGGTGGACCAGGGGGCATATTTCCCTAAAATACTGTATTTTTTTGTGTTTTGTTCTTTATTATTCCTCTTCATATTCTATTAAAATAAAATATCACTGAATAAATTTAAAAATCTCTAAGATGGATTGGTTTTTAATTATCTAAATCCTTTTTAAAGGACACAATTCCCCAAATGACATTCTTTTTATTTATTTCAACCAAAAATTGGCACCATAGGAGTTCCCTTTGAATAATCCAGGTAAACATTAACAAGATTAATACAATGGTCTAAATGAAGAAAGATGTATATGGTTGAGATTAATGAATGTAAGTCATTGATAAGGGATCTATATTTCCACAAAGAGAATTAACGATGATGGATAACCAATATGTTTATCTACTTGAATTATTGTAGTTTCAATGTTTTTGTAATGGTTGTTTGGCCTTACAAAAAGATTAATGAATATGAAGAAATGGGTTTCTACCAAATAAGCTGAGTATGACCAAAATTATAGATTTATTAATGACATCAATTTTGGACAGATGAATTCTACTATTTCTCTCAATTCATTGATATATATGAAATGTGGAATAATATTTTACTTTCCCCTAATGGAATATATAATGTTATATAACTGGTGAAAAAATCTAGAAAAATAGAATTTTATAAATTTAGTTTGTATTAATTTGAAATTATCAGTAAAATTTAAAGAATAATGACTAGAATATTCAATGGTGTTGCTACCCTAGGAAATCCAATTTTAGAACTAGGATAAGTGTTAAATGTTATTAGAGTTTTACCATCTAAGTTAGATGGAATATATATTATAATCAGACAACCCCCTCATGTAAAAATTTTGATGATAAAATAATTGGTTAATAGTCTAATGATATATAATAGTGGAATTAAAGATGTGGCTGCAAATCATAGGATGATCAATACAGATAATAAAAACCCAAAATTTTATATTCTAAAATATGAAAATAAATTAAACTAAAATGTTTTATCCTTAAATGATTCAACTTGGTAAAACTCTAGAGAGTAACTTTCACACCTAGACATAAGATTCAATAATTTATATAATGGGAATTAAGTCTTTAAAAATTAGTTAAATTGTTCCAAGAAGAATTCTCAATGACATAAATAGGTTAAATGTTCTGAATTAAAGTAAACGAGACATATAATACCAGATCACCAATTATGGAAAGTGATAAGAATAATGGAGAAGTAGGAGAAGAATATATGGATCTAAACAAAGAATTAATGAAATAGAAAGATTGAAATAAAGGATACATAGAGTATTTAAGTAGAATCTATAAGATATACATATTCTAATTTAGAATAATAGTAGTCATATTAGGAAGAAAAACATTCTTTATGTATTAGGAAAATGAGGTATAATTTTACTATTTTTCTACTTCTGATTCAAATAGATACTCAAATGGTAAATTGTTATAATAATATTATATTATTGAATAAAAAATTGAACCCCTATTCAAAAGTCATAACTCCTATACTAATGATCATAATTCTATCATAAGTCAAAAACATTCCATGTTAAAAATCACCTAGAATTGAATGAAAAATTATGAAAATACACTTCATGATTCACATTACAAGAAAATAAAATTAAATACTACTAAGTTAAAGTAGAATATTTTAATTTTTTTATATATTATTTAAAAATGGTGAAAAATAATTTATTATGATTCTTGGAAATCGTGTTCATAGAAAAGAATGATATTTTATTGGTAGTAATGTTGAGAAACCAAAACTTTATAGAATCAATTTTTCCAAAGCTCAAACAGTCAAATCATAACGAGAGTAACCTATTTTTACTACTAAATTAGAATAAATTATTCAAATTACCACTACCTAAAAATGATAATATTAGTTTTTTAAGATATAATATATTTATAAAGGTAAGTTAATTCTGATTTGGTTAAATAGATCTATTTGGGAAGATCTTTTCTCATGGGCACTGCAAGAACTAAGAGAATTTTGGTATGAAAATTTATTTCTGTTTGATATTTTTAGGTGAGAATCCATATTAATATAGTTGAAATATGGTTTATAGATAATGTTTTTTTTTGAGGAAGATGAGTGTATAATTTTATATTTCTATTACCTATCAAAATTAAATGGAGTATCAATTTCTATTTGGTAATAATACTAATGGAAATATCAATGGAAATAGATCCATTAGAGGTCAGAAATATATCACGATCAACACGGGTCTCAAAATTAAAGGGTTTATTGATAATTTAATAAGTATCTATAAAATATATGAGGAATTGGTTTTCTATAGAATTTTATAACAATTATTATTCCATTTTTAATGATAAGATTATTATGTTTGTAGTATATAGAATTTAAATTTTTTATACATTAACCTTTTCCCCCATGTAAAATGAAATTTAACCATTTAAGTGATGCAAAAAGTGATTCCCAGATATTTAATGAGAGACATTGTCATTGGAATATATTTTTTCAATCTATGTTATCTTAGATTCATTTATGATGTTCCCATTCTAAAATTTGATGAGAATATAATTTTTTGATGCTTGCTGAATAAGAAACAATGTAATTCATATTTCAAGTAAATTGACATGTTTCCTACATCTAATCCTTTATTTCTTGTCAAATTGGATTTTTTGGACCCTCTGGAGTAGAAATCTTGGATGACAGATTCCTTATCTTTACTATAGTTGATGATTTTTTCATATTTACCTGGGCTAACTTTATAAAATTTAAAAGTGAATCTTTTTAAATTTTGTGATTTTATATAAGTTTGTTTAAAATGGATAATATTTTAATATAATTTTATTTATCAGTGATCATGGTTGAGAATTTTAGAATCAATAAATGAATTCTTTTAGCTTAAACCTAAGAATTAAACAAACTTTCTCTATTCTGTTAGCACCTCAAAAAAATGGAATTACTAAAATAAAACATTATTATTAAATAAATAGAAAGAACCATATTAAATAAATATAGTTTACGTTACTTTTTTTTGGGAAGAATCCACTAATAAAAAATATCACATAATGAATAAATATTTAAATGAAATTTTTTTATAATATAGTTTATGCGTTATAGAATAATATAAAATCTAAAGATATATAATTTGATGTTTTTGAATGAAAGCAGTATATATTGATTACAATGGAAAAACGTGATAATTTTGATCCAATGTCCCATAAAGTAATCATTAATAGATATTATACCACTTTTTAAACATATATTGTTTTTAATAAAAAGTAAAGGATATTTGTAAAATTTGTTCATGTGATGCATAATGAGAGTGATCCATTTGGTCCCAAAATAATTCAAACAGATAGAGTTTCTGAGTCTTTGAATATCAAGAGAGAAGATTATTCTAAAGATATGTTTCAAATTAAATTTAAATATGATTATAATCAATCTAGGTTTCAAGAAAATGATTATTTGGAATCTGATAGGGTCTTACCAAGATACCCTAGAATATTAAAGGACCATCCTCTAGACTCATATAAGAGACCAAGATTAAGGAATTAATACTAGGATAAATATTAGACACCAAGATGAGTTCTCATCCATCATATCTTAGTTTGAACCAAATATAGTAGAAGAATACACATATGATTAGTGTTAGATGTTAGCTACATTGAACGAACTAAACCAATTTAATAGGAACAAATATCGGGAATTAGTTTATAGTACTTTTATCCACCCAATTATAAGTTTCAAATGGGTTATTAGAAATACCAAATATGATCAAGGTGTAATTACAAGTAATAAGACTTGTAAAGATGAAAATTGTTACAACAAATTGGAAGGAATAGACATTGACGAAACCTTTTCCCTAATAACTAGGATTGACTCCATTAGTATCCTTTAGGCCTATGAATCTAATATAAATTTTATATTATATCAAATGGATTTCAAATATATATTTTTAAATTATTATTTACTATAATAAGTTTTCATTGAACAACCTATCATTATTGAAAAATATCATATATGAAATTATGTTATTAAACTTACTAAATCTATTTACAGCCTTAAAAAAAATTATGGACTTGGTATTAAATATTTAGTAATTTCATTTTAAAAAATTATTTCACAACAAGATTATGTCACCCATATATTTTTAAAAAATAAAGTAATATTATGATATTTTATTAGTTCAAAATTATGTAGATAATGCTATTTTTGGTTCACTAATCAAAATATTTGTCATTATTTTTCAAAACTCATGAAAAATGAATCTTAACAGAGTATAATGGGAGAATTGAAAATCTTCCTTTGATTTATAATTTTTCAAAACTATTTTACAAATTTTTTGAATCAAAGTAATGATATTGTTGATTTATTTAATAAATGATTTTTTGGAATCTTTATGTATTATAAAACTCCCATGTGTACTCATGTAAAAACTGATTTGGATAATTTTCTAAATCATGTTTATAGTAAGTTATATATAGGTATGGTTGGTTTTCTTTTATACCGTACTAATAATAAACAATATATTATGTTTTTTTTCCATTGTGTAATATTTCAGTCAATATTATGAAAATACCATAAAAATACAGTGATAAGGATTTTTAGATATTTAAAATTAACTATTTTTATATCTCTTCATTATCCAAAAACTTTTGAGTATGACTTCATTTCATAATTAGATGTTTATTTGGGAGGGTGTATATTAGATAGAAAAGGAACATCAGGTAATTTTAACTTTTTAGGATTTTTTGATTCCATCATCTCATAAAATGTAATACTTTGTTAAATTAATCACCGCTGAAGTATAATAAATATCTTCTAGAAGTTGATGTGAACAAGTGTTATTTATGAAACACACACATTTCGATTTTGGACTTAATTTTGATCAAAAACTTATTTTATTTGATAATACTATCACTATTAATATTTTGAAAAGTTTTATGGTTCATTCTCAGACTAAGAATATTTATATAATGAATAATATTTTAAGAGATCATATCTAGAAATGGGATATATCATTAGGATTTGTTAATACTAAGTATAAACTGGATAATATTTTCACAAGATGACGTCCCACTAGTAATTTTAATTTTTTGAAGAGGCAGTTGATTTATTGAAATTTAACAATGATTTCATTTTATGGTTGATCTCTATTTATTTTAATAAGATGGAATACATTAACATTTTCCTTTTTAATATTTTATTTATTTTTATGTTTTATACAGTATTTTAATTTCTTTCTTTAATGATTCATTGGTGTAATATATTTTATGACGTTTCCTTTTGATTTTAAAAAACCTAAAGGATTACACTTCAAAATTGGATGGATATACCAAACCATTACATAATGCTATTATATTTTACCATTATCTCCCTCTTACATTTGAACCTACATCATTTCAATCTCCCATATTTAAATCTCTCAAACCCTTTGTATTCCAAATTTTAAAACATATAATTCTTGCAATGGAAGAGATGAAGTGGATAGAAAAGGACTATCTAAGTGGTAGGACGAGATAAAGGCCCTCAATTTCAAATAGAAAATTACTTCCAAAAAATGTTATGGATTTTGAATAGATGTTTTAGAAAATTATGATGGTGAAAATAGAACTGAATTTTCAAGGCTCAGAATACAAGTTTGATGGTGTTAATTATGAGTTTGTCTATGAAAGAGATGTAAAAAACTTTTATGAGAATTAAAACTATAGTTTTGGTGATAATTAAGAAATTGATTCCTCGACGGTGAATGATAAAGTGTTTTCATTATTTTAGTATATATGGCTAAAATATTTAGCTTTCTTGTAACACATTAAGTTTTTATAAAATATTTATCTTTAATTTTTTTTAATATCTTAAATTACACGCAAAATTGAGATTAAAAAAATGATGAAACACTATTAAAACATTATGTGTCCATTATCTCATAACCATTGTATTGGAGGGTATTCTAAGATACCATGTTTTCCTATGAGGTACATATATTTTTATTTTCAGATTAAAATATTTTATGGCCTAATGTGAGTAACCAACATGATCATGGGTGTTTTGGGGGTGTCTGGAGCATGTTCGGAGCCTGGAACCCATCTTCTTAGAAAAATAAGGTTGGAGGCGCGGTTAGTAGAAACCATGTGGGTTAGGATTCAAGGTTTTTATAACAGTTCGAGGCATGAATAATGGGATTCATGAGCCTTTACTATTTGTGGAAGCATTATTAATGGCATTGCATGCCCATGCAAGGGACTATAATATTTTTAGTTGAACCTTTGACATGGTTTGTGAATTCTATAAAAAAAACATGCACTAACCATGCAATCTTCCCCCTTA
The DNA here is from genome assembly GCA_963277665.1 of Viscum album. Lineage (NCBI taxonomy): Eukaryota > Viridiplantae > Streptophyta > Magnoliopsida > Santalales > Viscaceae > Viscum > Viscum album. Next base: position 800,448,603 of record OY728139.1, read on the forward strand.
AGAAGTCAAGGGACATAGTTTGGCCAACCATGCAACCAAATCATGTTGCCCGGATTTTTGAGGAAAAATTAAAAATTTTCCCTTAAAATGTTTATAGTATTGGTCTAATTCCTATTTCTTCCTCTTGTGGTGATCTGTCAGGTTAGAAGATCGCCTTTGAAGGATTTTCATATCTCTTGGTCCCTTTTTGTCATAAAAACTCTAATTCTAACACCACCGGTCTCATTCTATTTGTGATGATAAGTTCATTGATCATCTTGTGTCATGATTCGTTTGACTTCATATAAACATATTTATTTTCGTTTGTGATAATAGGCCCTATTTCTGGGTTCCTTTTCCATTATTCATTTTTATTCTTGTCTAGATCAAATCATAAAATGATAGTAGAGGAGTTATCTTCTACAGTTCTAGAGTAGGCGGTCTATATTCTTCTCTTGGGTTTTTGTGATTTATATCCCTAGATTCTGTTATGCCACATGATGAACATTACAAATGATCCTTAAATACTAATTCAGTAATATAATTGAACTAATTGGAACCTGTTAGGGATTCCCATGAGTTCCATTGAGTGTGTTGGAGGTTGTTTCCCCAACCTAGGCCACCCAAGGGGAGTTCTATTTAATTTTACTAATGTTAAACCACCCATGGTTTGTGTGTTTTCTTTCCTTATTAGAGGAATCCATTAATTAATTAATTTAATTGAATTTAATGTTTAAGATATGGGTTTACTCCTTTTACATGTTATAACATGATGTTTTTTTATTAAATTTCTGGAATAGATTTTATAGAAATTGTGGAAACGATTGGGTAAACTCATAAAATGTGAATGATTATAAATAGATTAATGAAATGAGATGATGATTTGAAAAGGTAGTGGATTCAATGGTTGGTATAACATTGATCTTGATTCCATTAGATTCCATGGACATTACCTCTATGTATCTTTTTAACAGAAGTGGATTCCATGGATGACATAGCTCCTTGGGTCTTGATGCTATGGGATTCATTAGGCCTTTCTAACCCTTGTATCCAATTTCTCTGGGATCATAGTAGTCATGGTATGTTGACATGATCCTTGAAACACAAATTAAGTAAAACATATTTTTCATCGAGGTGCTTCTAGGACTCAATGAGGATGTGTTGGTCATCTATATATTGGATCTGGTGTTGTGAGGTCTGAGACTTATGATTGTATGGCTCAAACAAGGAAAATATTAAATTCATGAATTTATAGCCTGGATGTGGTTGATATGATATACAGGTTATATGGTGTGGTAGTGTATGACATGATATATAGTGTGTTTGAGTTGGTCATGGTGTTTATTTTTGTTTCATTTACAACTGTTTTATTATAGGATCTTGACCTCTTTCTTACATGGTACTTTGTTTGGCTAGACCATTTTGGTTTATAGATTTTACATAATCCATGAGAACATATTTCATATATGTAATTTCTATGATATACATTGCACACTACATAGATTGTATTGAACATCTTGGATATTTATAGACACTGCTATTGGTGGAGTAATATGATTTTATCTCACACCCAGTTTGGTCCACCATTGGATACCTAGGAAGATTATATTCCTATAGCTAGGGATTCGAGAAAGTGCCCATGGTTCTATACTTGAATTTTTACCATGCTTTATAGTAGGGGAGAACATGATGTATCTAAGGCTCGTGATCCTAAGTGAGAATATTCATTTTTTATATTTTTGGTATGTTAATACTTGTATTTCACTAATGCACATATACCTATTTTGGTGATTTTTAGATACATTGCACGACACATTATTTTATATGAGATTACTTTGGTCATTTTCATATATATTTTCAAATATTTGATGTTTATATTTTTATGGTTATTTATCTACTTCTCCCATTGATATTTATTATTGATATATCTATGTTACTCTCTGACACAAGGGAACAGCCTCCCCATAGAAAAATATTACTCTCTCACTATTAGTTAGTAGCCTCTAGAATTGTGGGAGATGTTCTTGAGGCCACGTGACCCACCTGCTTGGGGAACTGTTTAGTTTCATTTTGGTTAAAACATTATAGGTATGAATAGTAATAACCAAATTATAAAAAATAAAAATTATAGACATTTAAAAAACGTATTAATTAATTATTAAATTATTATAAATAAAAGAAAAAATTATTTGGAAATAAAAGTCATGTTATTTATGAAACTTTATTTAAATTCCTACAATTCATTTTTATATTAATATATTAAATTAATCACTTTTGTTGAATTATATTATAAAAATTAGTATCTTATTTACTTTATCAAATGTTTTAAACATTCTATTTTTGTGTTAGCAAAATATAAGATTAAATCTAGTTTTATGTTAATTTTTTTTAAAATGTAGTTCTTATCACATTTTGAGCACTTAATTTGTAATTAATATCAGATATTTATATCTATTGAATAATATAAAATGATTTAAATATTTAGAATTATGATGTTAAAAAATGCTTAATACGCCCCTTTTATTTTTGGTTAATCTGTATTGTAAGAGTGTTACAATTTATCACCATAATAAAGGGTAGATCTTGTTAATATACTTTAAAAATATGTGATAAGGCCATAATTTTTTATCCAAATTTTTATTAAATAAAATTAATTTAACCATATCAATGTAGGCTTAATAATTACTTTTTAATGGTAACTTTCTTATTAAAATAATTTAAATATTTTCTAAATTAAATAAAGATGCAAATTTTCATTCCCATATTTCTAAATATCCTTTATGAGATAACATAGGGACACACTATTGGCATGAATGAATAAAAATATTAATTTTGTGAATAATGAAATTGTATTCATGGTGATAATTTATTTATAATTTTTTTTATTATATAATTATCTTAAATTCTTACGCAATGCCAAAATAATATTTATTCTAAATAAGGAAAAATAAAATAAATGATTTTTGATAATATTAAAATTTATATAATTTGAGTAAGTTATTATGTTCCAAGATATTTATATGTTGATATTACATGTTAGTGATAGGTTAAACAATTATATTTTAATTACAAATTTGTATCTATGTATTTAATGTCTTATTAAATGAATACTGTACAAATGGAAAATAATGGTATTTTATCAAAATAATATTTTATTAAACTATTTAAACATCAGAAAAATATTGATACAATACAAGTTAGATTTGATATGGTAAAAAATGTCATAACTTTTCCCTTATGAGAAAATTTTTGATCATGACACCCTCCTTACAAAGATGTCATATTGAGGGGGAGAGATAATGACTTCGGAGTCCCACCTATGGTAGGTCGTAGGTTAGCTAATGGCACTGAGGATTTAAATATATCATGTAGGGGATGAATACCCCTATAATAACATAGGATTAAGAGATATGGTTAATTACACACAATAAAATCTATTTCATAATATAAAATAAATACAAACCACCCCACAATACATGAATAAATTAAATTGATATATATAAAGGTCTGCAAAGTAAACACCCACGAACAAAGATAGAGTAGCGACACAATAACTATCCATGGTTTGAGATAGTAATGTTCAACATGGTCCATTAGGTCCTCCTAGAAACCTTAATATAGTTTTATATACATTAGCTAATCATATAGGATACCAATTAGGAAAACCACAGTCTCATATGCACATGTGGAAAGGGAATATTGATTCAACCTTGAGAAAACTATATAACCAAACAAAACCTACATAGATATACTAATCAAAACCATAGTTACCATGATTTACCCACTAAATAAAGCATCCAAGTATAATAATATAATATGAATCATATCAATGATATGGTACTCCACCCCACTTTCCCATTGATTTTACTCTCTTATAGCCCGACATCAAGCATATGGGAACTCCCACCTCTTCTAAATTACATCTCATCAAATCACATGACACCCACAAAAAATTGAGCCATCACATCACATAACATGTCATAACCATTGTAGTAGGGTATCATGGCCATGAAGGACATCAACTTCATTCCATCCTCTTACCATGCACGATACCTACCATAGGACATCACATCACATCTCACCCAAAGATATTGGGGCCATCAAAAAATCATCACAAAACATATATATAGAGACAAATTTGAAATCTAGATATTATATCACTACATAGAACCAATGTTTAGAACATGGTGTGGGGTAGAGATGGTATCCAACCTTCTATTTTCCACTGTGATTTTGGGAAAACCAACCCCAAAACCTTTAGTGTTGGCACATTGTTCTCGATGTGGGCGGGGCACGTATAGAAATAAAAAATAATATAAAATGTATATAAATATAGAGAAACATCACACAAGCCCCATCCTATGGGTTCATATCCATGGTATAAAAATTATCACAAGACAATCCAATTATATTTCCAAAGCTAAAAGAAATACCCAAAACAAGAATAATAAAGACCACAAATCACTTTCCACTTTTAAGACCACATTTTTACAATTTGTAGATTTTATATCATCAATAAATTCCACTTTAGTAGCCCCATTTAATTTATGTATTCGACATTCATTATCATACCACTTCATATCATTATCATCTATTTAATTTCATCACTAATTGAGAAACTAACATATCCAACCACCATCACATCCCACTATACAACCACACCACTACTATGATCGTATCCATGATACACAACCACACCACCACCACTATTGTAACACTACTTCACAACCACACCCCCATAAACTTTGAATCCCCACAAAATATCAAATATACTACCCCTACATCCCTCATAAAGAATACACCTCTAATGAATCACCACATCACAAAACATACCAAAACATTTTCCAGATTAGGAATAGGGGAATTCATTTAATTCCACTTCATTATTTGATGGTGTTATCATAAATTCCATATGATCAGGGGGAATATATTTCATTTACTGAATAGAAATTTTTAACCATTTATTTATGGTGGTTTCACAAAAATTAACAAAACATTTGAATCACAACATACAAGAAAACCAAAAAATTTTGAAAATATAGAAAGACATGATATTGAGTGATACAAGAAAGATAGTAAATATCAACATCACAATAAAAAGATATAAATTCATGCAATAAATTCCTCGGACCCTTAACATTTAATATAAACTAGTTAATTATCTTAGTTAATCCTAATGAACTATATTCCCAATATATAGAAAGAGTAACTCATCCCACATGGAACATATAAAAGATAAATGAATGAATTCCTACTTTGAAGAACATAGATTTACACAAACTAGAAGCACCAGAATAGGGGTGGCATGCATAGGAGGGTACCACTTTGGGGGAACTACAGTTAACTATTGTACTATTGGAAAAAGGATTTGGAAATTACCATATCAAGTGAAAGAAAGAGAAAAATAATGAATAAAATATCTTCTATTTTGAAATATTAGATCAACAACTAGAGGATTAGATACAGTTTAAATTGGAAAATAAATTCAAATGTCATTAAATTGATGAATTTTAACTAATTAAAATGGATTCAAACTTTTTTGAAATTGAATTTTTGATCAGTATGCTTTGAAATAGATTTATAATTAATGAATATGTCAAAACCATTTATCATCAAAGAAAGTTCTATTTGGAAAACGAGAAATTTTGGAAAAACTAGGAACACTGTTCACTAGTCACTAACAAGGTGTCAGTACCAGTGAGTCAGTACTAGTGACTCACCTATAGAGACACATATTTAGGGAGTCACCACCAAAGAGTCACATTTAGGAAGTCACCGCCATCATGTCACCACTTTCATGTCATCGCTAGAGAGTTACCACCAATGAGTCATCAACAACAAGTCAATGCTAGCGAGTCTCCACCAATGAGTCTCCATAATAATGACCTACCATCAGAAATATTTCACTACCATAATGGCCTTCAAATAGAATATCTTAATGCTATATTGAACTAATTCCAAAAAATGGCTCACCACCAGAATGACATACCACCACAAATTTCTCACCGTTTGAGTGGGATAACCCTAAAAATGTCTCACTTCCATAATTGCGCCTTGAGCCTAAAAAACATAATAAATTTCCTGAGATGCATCAATAATCATATTTTTAGAAAATTAACTGTTTATAAGGTCTGTTTCATTACATCATATAACTATAAAAATATTCTTACCCCTGAGAATTCAAAAATTCCCTAGAAGGAATGAGATTAAGGGTATAAACAACCATTCTTCGAGATACATCTAAACAATCTTATTATATATAAAATGCCCCCACAAACTAAATATACTAACCCAAAATCTCTAAATAGTTGAACCATCCATTTTTCCATGAACATAATAATCAATGAATTCCATCTACTATTTTAGGATACTATCCACTCTGGGCGGCACTGAGTCATCTGCACTGATTTAGTCACATCAAGTATATTGCATAACGATTATGAATTATGTCTTACCTTTTTCAAGTGTCAAAACATTAACACACATCACATCAGGGGATAAAAAATATATTATAAACACCACAGCCAAATTAATACATCAAAAAGAAAAACAGAGAAAAAAACTCAAACAAAATATAGGTACTGGGAACACATATAAATATCACAATCACATTTAATCTCATCCAGGACACCGTGCCTCCATATCACATGAACCAAGTTAATTGTCTGTCCTCATGATACCTTCTCTTAATGGTCTTGGATCTCCACTCATTGATCCATTAATTTTGTTTCATCTTTGATATCGACTTCTCCAGAGTGAATTATGTGTGAGTCATTGTGAAGATATCAATGCAGATTATAAACGTGGGAAATTTTATGGATCCAACATAATCCTCCTACAATAGACATAATAACTTTTACATTCATTTGATGATTTCACTATCTCTTGAGCTAACTAATCCATCTCTATCATGATCTGCACAACACCAGGTTTAAGAAATACTGACTCTCTAGCCTTCGTGGGGTAAAAAAAGAGCAAAATGGATGTCCATACAAATCCTCAAACATGGCCTTGCCTACTGATTTGTAATAGATTTAATTATAATAAAACTCAACCAAGTTCAGGTGTCATGATGAAGATCCATTGAGCTCTAAGACACACGACCATCACATGTCCTCTAACAGCTATATAGTTTTTTCTATCAACTCTTCCTTCTGAGGGTGGAAGGTGGTTCTAATGCACAACGGTTTTCTAAAAGCATTATATAATCACATCCAGTCTCATGAGGTAAAAAATGCATCCCTATCTAATACAATGGAACCTGAGACTCTACACAGCCACAACCACAAAATCAACATACATTTTTTCCAAAACAACCACCATAACTGACTCCATGATCACTAAGAATTGATTAGATTTGGTCAACTAATCCACAATTACCCATATAGAATCATAAACTTTGTGAGATAAGGGTAAACCAATTATGAAATCAATTGATATTTGATTTAATTTATATTTAGAAGCATAAAAGGGCTACAAAAAAAACCTCTGAGAACACGATGTTCGATATTTAACCACTGGAAAACTAGACAGTAATCCACAAACTCTTCCACTACCCTCTTAAATTAGGGACACCAAAACTGTTTACCATGTCATGGTACGTCTAAGGGACTCCTAGGTGCACCACTAAAGCTGATTTATGAAACTCTTGAAGGACTCCATCAGATAGTTCTACTGAAACAAACAACATCCCTAGAAACACCATCTAGTTCTTTCCATCACCTAAACATACCTTTGGAGCATCAATATAGGCAAAAAAATAGACACCACCTCCAAATCTGAGACTAGCCACTGATACTGCTCCTACTATTGCATCAGGGAAGAATTCACAATCATATAAAAAAACTACCTCTACCATCATCCGCACATGCCACTATGTGCATGGGTTCCAACTCATCTCTGTATCTCTATGAATCCATAGACACCTGAAAAATATAATTATGTTTCTTTATGATCAAATAATAATAAAAAAATTCCCCTTTACTTAAGTGTAAGAGATATAAAAATCATAGTCCTCATGAAACACTATACACACCACTGTTATAGATCCAAATCATGATGAGAAAGAAAATTCCTCAAACTCTTGTGATTTATGAAGACCACAGTGTGCTCCCCAATGGGGATATTTTTCCATAAAATTAATGAAAACACATCTAATACTATCTTTTGATCATTTTTGGAATAGTTGTGCTTAAGAGGATTAAAATTACTTGATCTATAAGAGACCACCACATTCTGCTATATCAAGATGTTTTCCAATCCCAGATGGGATGTGTACTAGAAATCCTCAAACAATACACCCTCCTCAGGAAACTGAAGCAATGAAGAACTGAATAAATTCCCATTTAGGAAACCAAATTCTTCCTGGCATTGAGTAGAATTAAAAAAATCTTGGTTCTCCCTTGTTAATATTGTTAATAGGTCTATAAAAAGAGAGAAATAGTGGATAAACCAACAACAATAGCATGTGATACCAAGGAATCTATGAACCTATGCCACATTCTTGAGTGATTCCCAAAAAACTAATGCCTCTAAGTTTGATGGGTAGATCACCATGCCTAACCGAGACATTGAATACATAAGTAAATTCACCTCTCATATTGAAAACATACATGTTGAAAACTTTTCATAGTGATGGTGGAGATGATGAAATTTTAAAACATATCTGGGATTCTTGAAATTATTCTCCTATGAGCATTAGTAGATCAGTATATCATAGATGAATACAATGACTAACTGGTCTAGTAACTCATGAAACATGGAATTCATGAGCCCTATGAACAAAGATGGTGCGTTTGTGGTACTAAAAGAAATGAACATGAACTCAAAGTTTCAATGTCTATATCTGAATATAGTCTTATAGATATCTCTATCATTCTCCCTTAGCTAGTGATATCAACAATACTGATCAATTCTAGAGAACCAACTAGATCCTTTCAATTGGTCGAAAAGACCAATGATCTTCAAAAGGGAAAAATGATTCTTAATTTTTATTAGGTTCAAACTCATGCAGTCCATCAAAAACCTAATCCAACCATAATTCATCTTAAATAGAAACACTAGATATCCCTATGGTTACAAACTAGGTTATATGAAACCCCTCTTCCTCAAATAGTCTATATGAATCCGCAAATATCATAACTCATAAATCTCTCTCTGATATGGAGCCATAAAAATCAGAGAAGCGTCAGGTTGAAAGTTTATCCTAAAGTCAACATCGTGTTAAGGGGTAGTTTCAAATCCTCATTGGGGAAATCATCTTGGAACTCTCTAATAACCTTGAGAGCCTCTTATATCTACGTGTATACTAATTCCATAGGAAACTCGTCCACCAAGTAAAGAAGGGGATCAAAACACTAATAAACCACCTATAAACCTCTCTTGCGAACGAAAACCACACAATAAAAACCTATGTATCAGAACCAAACTCTACATTGGAAGCATTAAATAAAATAATTCTCAAAATACAACCATTACATGCCTATGCTGACATATTATTTCTTATTTTGTGGTAAGAAAAGTTCCACAAAATACTGATTCTACCACATCATTAGTGAACATCCTCAACACACATAAAAAATGATTTAACCACTAACTAGAAAATTAAACACTAGGGGCATGAGAAGCCTCTATACATCTAGTCCCAAAGAACACACTTGAGTGGATGAAATAAAGAAGTGAGAATATCCTGAATCAAATAGGGTAAAAATAAGGTTAAATGTTAAAATGAGCTTACCTCAAATGACCTATATCCCATCTTTTCATACTTTCTCCACTTCCTATAAATAGTTACGCCTAGATCCTCCACCTATTTACAACATTCAGGGTCAATGAAAGGAAATATTTCCAAAACTCTTTTTAGTTGACTAATGAAACATCTTCTAGATTCCTCCCACTATGTTACAACGTCCATCGATAATGTAAAACTCCTTACATCTGACTAAATTCCTTGGGGACCCAACAATCCATAGATGCCTAGATCAAACTAAAAGTGATCTATAGATCCACTATCCATCCCTTTGTCTCAAAATTAGAGACACTATGCTCATATATCTCCAATGGATATCTCTGAAAATATAAATACATCCTCTTCTACTGATAATGAACCCCGACTAGATCGACCCACCGTCAATCAACTAGGTCAGTTTGATAAAACATCACTAGCTAATAAACACATGAATGATGTCCATGATCCATTGTTGAAATAAAATAAAATAATTCTAAATCCTTTTTGTATGTAATTTTTAATAGAAATCATTTTAATTCACTTTATTCATTATAACCATCCTAAAATAACTGAATTAAAATGGGAACATGAGTAGTCACAATGGATGTACCTCTCCTAGGTCTCTACCCTAAAAACAGGTCCACATCACTTGTTTTTTTAAATGATAATATTTTATGCACTTGATCATGGGGGACCCTAAAATCCTATGTATTAGCCGGTATCCATTTCCTTTGTAATAAACCAAGGTTAACTGGGCCCGTTTAAATACCGACCTAATAAATACTCAATGTATTGAATTCTAAACTCCATCCTATATCCCAACTATCAGCTCTGATACAAATCTATCATAACCATAACCATATAATGTTTTTTTAATGAGGGGAGAAATATAGTGACCCCATGAGCTCTGCTTCTAGAAGGCCCCAGGTTGGAAACTAGCACCAATGGTATAAAAATATCATATATAGGTGGAATTACCCTCCATAATAATTTTAGATCAAGAGATAAAATGAATCATCAACAATAAACTCCATGTAATAAAATAAAATAAATATGAGCCATCCCAAAATGCATGTATAAATAAAACATATACATATAAAATATCCAATGTAAAGACCCAAAAGCAGTTCTAGAGGAGAAATACATAAAATATCCAAAGGTACAAGCTAGTAATGTCTAGAACAATCCATGAAGTTCAAAAAGAAATATGGAAACAATTTTATGAATGTATTGTGGGAATATGAATATACTCAATAGGAAAACTAAATTCTCTCATGAAAATGCGAAAAGAGTATACTAATGCAACTGTGGGAAAACCAGAGAACCAATAATCAGCTACACAGGTATAGTAAAGAAACCCATCCTCACCATGGTTCACTCACCAAATAACACATCTAAGTATAAAAATATAATATGAAGTATATTGATGACAGGGAATCCCACACCAGTTTCCCCTTAATTTTTTGCTCTCTCACCTGATCATCGTACGTATTGGAGCTTCCACCACTTAAGAATAACTTCACGTCACATCACATTATTCTATTAGAAACCTGGTCTATCACATCACATAAAATATCATAACTAGTGTAGTTGGGTTTGTGAACATGATATACATTAACCTCGTCCTGTCCACTTACCATGCATAACCCCACTATACATTATAACGTTACATATCTCTTGAAGACACCAATAAAATCTCATAATCATCACATAAAATGTAGATAGTGACACATTTAACTTTTGTCCATCAAAACCCGTGCATATAACCATCACCTAGAAGAGGGAGTGGGGAAGAGCTGGTAGCCATGTAGCCATCCTCCCACCAGGATGTCTGGAAAAACCCAAACACATTTATTGTCAGCACAATCTTCTCAATGTGGGTGTCTCATGTATATAAATAAAAAAATATAAAATTTATATATGTAGAGAGAGAAATGACACACAGTTAACATCATAAGGGTTCAGAAACAATTCAGAAAACATTTCCCAAGATGCTCAATTTCTACTACTAAAGTTAAACGTATAACCACACATAAGGAAAGGAAATCCACAAATCACTTTCATCTTTTAAAATAACATTATCCATTTTCTTGATTTCATATCATCAATAGATTTTATTTAACAACCCCCTGTAATTTATTTATTCAAATATTTTGGCATACCACTCCATATAATTATCTGGTATTTAATTCTTTTACTACTTAGACCTCTATAACCACAAACCAACAATGCATCCCAACTGCACAACTGCACCACCATGGCCATCACAACCACACGGAAATACCAAACCACCACCATAGTCGCATCCAGCTGCACAACAACACCACCACCCCCATCACAGATCCACCACATATCAATTCCATTACTCCCACACCCAAAAAACTAAATCCACCATCCATGTTTCACATCATCACAAACAAGACACAATACACAATAGTATCAAAAAACATATCAAAAAACATTTAAAAACATTTTATAGATTACACATAGAGAATTTCATTTAATTACAATTTATTATTTTGGGAATTTATCAAAAAATACATAAGATCCTAGGGCATCCATTTCATTAAGAGAATATACATGGCTAACTATTTATTTACAATGGTGTCATAATAATTCACACAAAATAGGAATCACAACATATAAAAAGACAATAAAAATAGGGTATACTAATAACCAGGATATTTAGTGATAAAAACATATATAATCTCCATATCATAATCAAAAGATATAAAGGCATGCAAAGAATTCCACTACCCATTCCCATTTTATTGAAACTGGTTAATTATATTTGTTAAGACAGAAGAACTATCGTTTTAAGAAACAAAAAGAGTAACCCATAAATCATGATACACATAAAAATAGAAATAAATGAGATTATACTTGGAAGAATAGATCTTTAAATGAAATTGTAGCACCAAAATTGGGGGTTTTCTAAAATGAGGGAACCTCTTCGGGGGGACACAAACCAGCTATAGTAACAAGGTTCTACGAGTCCAAGTGTAACACCCCGAGCTTCCATGATACGTTTCTCTTTCAATAATGCAATAGCTTGCATTATACACATATTCGAGTTCTAAAACACCGTGGTTTAGCCGTTATGAATAGTAATACCTAATTTTTGAAATTTTATAAATTTTATTTTTCCAAATGGACTTCTTTTTTGTATTCGTAATATCAAAATTATCCTAATTTGAATTTTTTGTAACTTTCTGAGAACTTCCAATTTTTTATGAATAGTGAAAAATACTTAAAACAACTTTTTAAAAAAAAATAATTTATTGTGATAAATTATACTATTTGGTGGTTTTAAAGTATAATTAGAATATATTTTTACCATTTTATCCAATGGTGGTCATTAGAATTAATTTAACATTGAAATTGGACATAAACAATTGCCAATCTTTTGATATAAATTGTTTCTTAAAAACACGCTATTTGTTGTAACAGTGGGAATTAATTATAAAATTAATTAATGCAACTTATATATTTGGAATTTTGTAAAATAGACATCATTTTTGAATTCGGAATATCAATTATAGCTTAGGGTGAAATTTTGGCCTTATTCTGAAAAACTTCAATTTTTGATGAATAGTGAAACCACTAAGTGGTTGTTAAAAAACTGATTTTTCGTTAAAATGAAACATTACCAATTCTGTGTTTTGAATTTCAAAAATCCGAAAAACATGGTTGTCATTAAGAAGTAAAATGTGGTTCCATGAGATTAAAATAATTTTTTTTGGTGAATAGTAACTTTTATGTTCTTAATCGCGATTAGAGGTAATTAGTGTAGTTTAAGGTAAAAATAATGTTTTAATAATATGAGATGAGCGTGACACATGTCCTACCCTCATTGGATGTGCCATGGCCGACCAAGAAAATCCATGGGTCAACTTGGGGACCCCATGGATCCACTTTAGTTGGAAAATGACATAAATACCTTTTATTTAATGTTAAAGTAAAAAAAAGACACAAACATGAAATGTTTTACTAAAACAATTTTTACATGGGGTTATACAAGTCATATTTTTTACTATAAATAGTCATTGGAAATATAAAATGATTTCCTACATCATATTATTTTTTTATAATTTTTAGACATTAAATAAATTAAATTATTTATGACATCATGATGATGCAGCGATGACCTCATTATTTAACAATTTAAATAAAATAAAAAGATAATGTAAAATAGAAGGATTACACTTGTCAAAAACCTATTGTATTAGTATATTTCGAACCCTTATCACCTTAGCCTAGAATTATATAAGTTTGGGACCTCTAAAACCCGAAACACATTTTATGATAAAGTGACTTTTCTTTACTTTCCAAGAGTGCCCCTCCTCTCCACTTATAAAAGGCCCCCACCTCTACCACCTCATTCACACTTTCAAGCCATTTGGCTCGGCCAACCTCTGCCCAAATACTCTCCCAACATCCCTCTCTTACTCCTAGAAGACTCACTTTGGGCAGAACTCTTCCCAAGGAAGCCTTTGGCTCAAATAAAAAAGAGTTACCCGATTTTAAGGTAATGTCTTCTATAATGTTGTTTTGTTTTATTTTTCTTCTCCAACACCCTAAACACTTTTCATTAATTTATTTTGTAACAAAACCAGTATCCTCAATATACTAGGATGTTTTTATAAGAATGATTCGAGCTACACTTACACACACCTATATCTAATGGTTAAAGAACATACTGTTTCTGTGGATGGCGAATTTTTGCCTCACAGAACGATGATTGTTCAACACTCATATAACACCTCTAATGGTGGCCATTATTATGACACTATTTTTATATATGATATATATTATGTTTTTGTTTTCCTTATGATTTTTTATTTTTCATTTATGGCATACCTTTATGGTTTCCATTATGGGTAAACGCTATATTTTCATTTTAGGAAGTGCGGACTACCGCCCCCTCAAAGTGATTTGAATCGTTAATACCATATGTGGGATGTATAAAGGACGTATTAAATGGTATTATATGCTATATTATACTGGAAGTATATTATAAATTTATATCATTATGATTTCATTCCATTAAATACAAAATAGAAATGAAAGTAGCGTTCATGCGTACGTACGGCTTACCGTCTCCATGAACGGTGCATTTCATTTCTTACCTCTAAATGTTACGTAATAGTATGAATGAATGTATATACTGGATATATATGAGATATATGATATCTATATCATGAATATAATTCTGGATATAATGGATATATCACCACATGAACAACTTGTAATTATAAGAATGTTATTTTTGACTCAAATACCTAAGATCGACAAAACGACCGTTATAAACATAAATAATTACATAATTTTCATAACATGGTAATAAGGGATATAAAAGGAATAATGAACATTAAAATGGTTATTAAGTAAATAGGAAGTAACTCTAGTTTATTATTCAGGAGGTTAAAGAACAGTCGAGTCAGGACATGACACAAGGTAAGGGAATTTCTTAACCCAACTTCCATTCTTTGGGTTAATCTCCTTCTTTCAAATTATGTCATGATATTATTATCTCCTATCTTGTATTTGTAATTTCATTATGTGTACTTATAGTGAATACACATAATAGATCTATTTTATTTTAAAAAATGATCTTTTTAAGGACTTCGTCTCAATCTCATTTCATTGAGGCATATTTGGTTTTATACAAAACTTTATTTTATATGGTGTATAAACCCCTTTGACTTTGACTTTTATTAAAAAAGGAATTTTTTTACAAAGAGTTTTACTAAATGACAAAAGGAATGTTTTTGTCTTACGTATGCGGCGAAAACGACTTCCCCGCCATCGTGACCATTATTTGTGTTTCGGCTTCCTCTACAAGCCATAAAGTTTTTTAATGAAAAATAAATACAAAGTTTAAACTATCTTTTATTTTGGTATTGAAAATGGTTTTGAAAGTGTTCTTATTATATCAATGTGTTGTATTGATATCTTGTGATTGAAATGTGGAAATGTTATGTTTTCTTTTATGCATGTTTTATGTGATACGATTATGTTATGGTTTATGATATGTTTAAACCTATTCATATGAGGAATGCATTGGACTTAATAAGTGACGGGTGGAGCCCGCTACAGCTCCTCGATGCATCGGTAGGTCTCATGAGACAAACTAGTGTCTTGGCATGAGACCTTGACAAAATCTTATTTGTGGTCTTGGCACGAGGCCTTGGCTGCGTGGTTATGATAGTCTGGCATTATGCATTCCATCATTATGAAAGGGGTTAATGATATTTCATGTGATTATTCGACTAGTAGAATATCCATGTGAGTAAGTAGATGGCATTATTTCATTTTACTTTTGCCATATTATGCTAAAGTTCAAGTTTAAAAGGCTTTTTTAGTTATACATTTCCTTAAATGTTAATGTTTATTTATGAAAGCTTCCGCTATGTTGTTATCCTTACTGAGCATCTGAGCTCACCCCATTCAATGTTTTAATTTTTCCAGGATGTGAAGAAGTATATTATGAATGACCTGCATGGATAATATAAAGGGATATGAAGAGAAGTTGTTGTAGTTTTGTTTTACTTTATGATTTAATGTAAGACTTATTAATGTATCTAGTGTTTCCAAGGCTACTAAACTAATCGGTCTTTCGAGACTTGATCTTTTGTGATCATGCCAATGCTACGAAGTAATGCACCGACTCTGGGTAGCTGGGGTCGGGGCGTTACAGTTGGTATAAGAGGAAGTTTAGTATTAACCTTGGAAGCTAGATTTAGATAAACTCTGATTAGAGCGCATAGCCCAAAGATAGACTTTGAGGATTAGTATAGAAGAACTTCCTAGAATTTTGGTATTATAGAGATTTTGTGAGTTTTCCGAGCAATACATCCCTGTCTGGATACGAGCAGGTAGAGGTGGCTCTGGCACATATGTACCTAGGGGTAAAACCCAAAAACACCGCTTTGAGCTAGACTCGAACGGGAACTGGTGCACGACAACGGGCCTTGCTGCACTCTTGGTTACGAAACTCCCTGGGGATATGCTTAGGATAATTCTCATTTCTTTACAAACTACTATGAAGGGTTATGAGTATATACTTCTTCAAAGAAAACTTTTTTTTATGATTATGGATTATATCCATAAAATAGTTCAATTAGTGTTAAGTGTTTTACAAGTATGGAATTATGTATTTTGATTCATAAACTAATTTAGTTTATGCCATTATTTAGAAATGGTGCCTAGTGGAAGGAAAGGAAACCGTATCAATGCACGCACTCCGTGTAGGGATTGCCCTCCTGCTCAAGATAATTATTGTGGATCTGAAGATACAACTGGTGCTGATCAACTTATCACCATACTGGGACAACTCACTCAAGTTATGAATAATAACCTTACTCGTATGGATCACCCTAATCCACAACGTGGAGGATCAATGTTAGACCGATTCATGAGGTAACAACCGCCAACTTTTAATGGGGGTACAAATCCATTAGTAGCTGAGAAATGGATAAACTCCTTAGAGAAAATATTCCATGCCTTGGGGAGTAGCGAAAGGGAGAAGGTTGTCATGGAAGTTTACCGCCTCTCTGGAGATGCCGATCAGTGGTGGTCGTTGATTCAAAATACAAAGGAAGTTGAAGAAGTATTGAGTATGGAATGGAGATAGTTCAAAGATATTTTCTTAGAAAAATACCTTCCACATGACCATCGAGCAGATATGGAAAGACAATTTATGAGTCTCAAACAAAAGGAGGATGAGAATGTCGCAAAGTATGAGGCTAACTTTACAAGGTTAGCGAGGCATGCTGCAGATTATATACGTAACCCAAGAAGTAAGAATTATCGTTTCTTTGATGGGTTAAAACCGTTTCTCCGTCGAGCATTATTCTCAAAAACCTTCTCGTCATGTGAAGATATTGTCTCATGCGCTATCAAGACGGAAAAGGAATTCTCTAAGTCTCATGAATTTAAAGAAAAGAAAGAAAAGAAGAGAATGGTGGAACAAGAGACGGATAAAAGAAAAAAGGGAAAGAAGGATTTTCCATTATGCGATAATTGTGGGAAGAATCACCCTGGTACTTGCCTAAAGGGAATTGGAGTTTGTTACAAATGTGAAGAAAAAGGCCACTAGGCTCGTGATTGCAAGGGAAAGAAAAAGGATATCAATGTTGAATGTTTCAATTGTAGGGAAATGGGGCATTATGCAAATGAATGTCCTAAGCATCAGGAAAACATACCTCAGAAATGGCCAAGGGATCAATGCCAAGCTTATGCTGTTACTACAGTTGAAGTTGAATAATTTATGTATTGGTGCTTTTGGACTGAAGGATTATATTATGGTTATAAGAATAATGTGATATATATAAGTATTTTACTGCAGTACATGTTGTTTTCATTAAGGTTTTAATATGATGAAGGTAATCATATTTTAAGTATGTGACAATAAGAGAAGCTTTACTTTGTTTGGGGAATCTGATGTTACAATTGATTTTGGAATTTAGAGACCTTTTAGAAAAAGTATGGATAAAGGTATTTTGGATAACTATATAGGTTGTAATGGATTAAGTTGAACCTTGGATAGTATTGTTTAAGCTTAAAACAATTCTGAATATTATTTTTGGAATATTATAATACTATAGTTTTAGGAAAAGGACAACCTGCAGGGTGGGGAATAACCCGTCGCGTCGGACAAAGCTGTAGGAATCGAACCCACAACCATAGTGCGACAAGGCTTTATTACCTACCACTAGCCTACAGGATGTCCCTGGTTATTACAAAATAGTTTTACTAATCTAAATGGTATGTGTTAATATTTGGAACCTTATACAATTAGGATAAATATAATATTTTTGAGTTCTATTATCTTTTTGAGTGAAAGATGAGTTTGTGGTAGAAATTAGTTGAAGTTTGAAACTCTACTTGTCAAGAATAAATATATATATATATACCTATATCTTATTCTATGAATAAATTAATTCTTAAACTTTAGTAAAGTGATATTGAAACAAAAAAATGTGTTATCCTAATACCTTATGTCTTGTTGAACTGATGATATTTTAAATCAACATAGATTGAAGGATTTGAGGCCCTCAATTTGACACTTTTTTGTGATTGATGACCTCAATCACTCCCTACAAATATTTATGTTTTTCCCCTAATTATATGTCTCTAATTGCCACCAATGTTCTCCTAATCGAGATCATAATTGGGTGGTGACTTTTTCATTTCCCTTTCCCTCTTATTAAGGCTAAATTTTATTAACATTATTTCCGATGTGGGTTTTCCACAAAGGTATTTTCTATTTTCAACCTTTTATTTTCAAAGAAAAATTTTAAATTGCGAGGATGCAATTTATTGAAGGAGGGGCGAATGTAACACCCCGAGCTTCCATGATACGCTTCTCTTTCAATAATGCAATAGCTTGCATTATACGCAAGTTCGAGTTCTAAAATACGGCGACTTAGCCGTTATGAATAGTAATACCTAATTTTTGAAATTTTATAAATTTTATTTTTCCAAATGGACTTCGTTTTTGTATTCGTAATATCAAAATTATCCTAAGTTTAATTTTTTGTAACTTTCTGAGAACTTCCAATTTTTTATGAATAGTGAAAAATACTTAAAACAACTTTTTTAATCAAAATAATTTATTGTGATATATTATACTATTTAGTGGTCTTAAAGTATAATTAGAATATATTTTTACCATTTTATCCAATGGTGGTCATTAGAATTTATTTAACATTGAAATTGGATATAAACAATTGCCAATCTTTTGATATAAATTGTTTCTTAAAAACACGCTATTTGTTGTAACAACGGGAATTAATTATAAAATTAATTAATGAAACTTATATGTTTGTAATTATGTAAAATAGACATCATTTTTGAATTTGGAATATCAATTATAGCTTAGGGTGAAATTTTGGCCTTATTCTGAAAAACATCAATTTTTGATGAATTGTGAAACCACTAAGTGGTTGTTAAAAAACTGATTTTTCGTTAAAATGAAACATTACCACTTATGTGTTTTGAATTTCAAAAATCCGACATACATGGTTGTCATTAAGAAGTAAAATGTGGTTCAATGAGATTAAAATAATTTTTTTGGTGAATAGTAACTTTTATGTTCTTAATCGCGATTAGAGGTAATTAGTGCAGTTTAAGGTAAAAATAATGTTTTAATATTATGAGATGAGCTTGAAACATGTCCTACCCTCATTGGATGTTCCATGGCCGACCAAGAAAATCCATGGGTCAACTTGGGGACCCCATGGATCCACTTTAGTTGGAAAATGACATAAATACCTTTTATTTAATGTTAAAGTAAAAAAATGACACAAACATGAAATGTTTTACTAAAACAATTTTTACAAGGGGTTATACAAGTCATATTTTTTACTATAAATAGTCATTGGAAATATAAAAAGATTTCGTACATCATAGTATTTTTTTTTATAATTTTTATAAATTAAATAAATTAAATTATTTATGACATCATGATGATGCAGCGATGACCTCATTATTTAACAATTTAAATAAAATAAAGTGATATATAAAATCCAAGGCTTACACTTGTCAAAAACCTATTGGATGAGTGGATTTTGAACCCTTATCACCATAGCCTCTAATTATATAAGTTTGGGACCTCTAAAACCCGAAACACATTTTATGATAAAGTGATTTTTCATTACTTTCCAAGAGTGCCCCTCCTCTCCACTTATAAAAGGCCCCCACCTCTACCACCTCATTCACACTTTCAAGCCATTTGGATCGGCCAAAATCTGCCCAAATACTCTCCCAACTTCCCCCTCTTACTCCTAGAAGCCTCACATTGGGCAGAACGCTTCCCAAGGAAGCCTTTGGCTCAATTCAAAAAGAGTTACCCGATTTTAAGGTAATGTCTTCTCTAATGTTGTTTTGTATTATTTTTCTTCTCCAACCCCCTAAACAATTTTTATTCATTTATTTTGTAACAAAACCAGTATCCTCAATATAGTAGGATGTTGTTATAAGACGGATTCGAGCAACAATTACACACACCTACATCTAATGGTTAAATAACATACTATTTCTATGGATGGCGAATTTTTGCCTCACGAAACGATGATTGTTCAACACTCATATAACACCTCTAATGGTGGCCATTATGATGAAACTATTTTTATATATGATATATATTATGTTTTTGTTTTCCTTATTATTTTTTATTTTTCATTTATGGCATACCTTTATGGGTTCCATTATGGGTAAACGCGATATTTTCATTTTAGGAAGTGCGGACTACTGCCCCCTCAAAGTGATTTGAATCGTTAATACCATATGTGGAATGTATAAAGGATGGATTAAATGGTATTATATGATATATTATACTGGAATTATATTAGACATTTATATCACTATGATTTCATTCCATTAAATACGAAATAGAAATGAAAGTAGCGTTCATGCGTATGTACGACTTACCGTCTCCACGAACGGTGCATTTCATTTCTTACCTCTAAATGTTACGTAATATTATGAATGAATGTATATACTGGATATATATGAGATATATGATATCTATATCATGAATATAATTCTGGATATAATGGATATATCACCAAATGAACAACTTGTAATTATAAGAATGTTATTTTTGACACAAGTACCTAAGATCGACAAAACGACCGTTATAAACTTAAATAATTACATAATGTTCATAACATGGTAACAATGGATATAAAAGGAATAATGAACATGAAAAAGGTTCTTATGTAAATAGGAATTAACTCTAGTTTATTATTCAGTAGGTTAAAGAACGGTCGAGTCAGGAAAGGACGCAAGGTAAGGGAATTTCTTAAACCAACTTCCATTCTTTGGGTTAATCTCCTTCTTTCAAATTATGTCATGATATTATTATGTCCTATCTTGTATTTGTACTTTAATTATGTGTACTTATATTGAATACACATAATAGATCTATTTTATTTTAAAAAATTATCTTTTTAAGGACTTCGTCTCAATCTCCTTTCATTGAGGCATACTTGGTTTTATACACAACTTTCTTTTATACGATGTATAAACCCCTTTGACTTTGACTTTTATTCAAAAAGGAATTTTTTTAAAAAGAATTACCTAAACGACAAAAGGAATGTTTTTGTCTTACGTATGCGGCGACAACGACTTCCCTGCCACAGTGACCATTATTTGTGTTTCGGCTTCCTCTACAATCCATAACGTTTTTAATGAAAAATAAATACAAAGTTTTAACTTTCTTTTATTTTGGTATTGAAAATGGTTTTGAAAGTGTTTTTATTATATCAATGTGTTGTATTGATATCTTTTGTTTGAAATGTGGAAATGTTATGTTTCCTTTATGCATGTTTTATGTGATACGATTATGTTATGGTTTATGATATGTTTAAACCTATTCATATGAGGAATGCATTGTACTTAATAAGTGACGGGTGGAGCCCGCTACAGCTCCTCGATGCATCGGTAGGTCTCATGAGACAAAATAGTGTCTTGGCACGAGGCCTTGACAAAATCTTATTTGTGGTCTTGGCATGAGGACTTGGCTACGTGGTTATGATAGTCTGGCATTATGCATTCCATCATTATTAAAGGGGTTAATGATATTTCATGTGATTATTCGACTAGTAGAATATCCATGTGAGTAAGTAAATGGCATTATTTCATTTTACTTTTGCCATATTATGCTAAAGATCAAGTTTAAAAGGCTTTTGTTTTAGTTATACATTGCCTTAAATGTTAATGTTTATTTATGAAAGCTTCCTCTATGTTGTTATCCTTACTGAGCATCTGAGCTCACCCCTTTCAATGTTTTAATTTTTCCAGGATGTGAACAAGTATATTATGAATGACCTGCATGGATAATATAAAGGGATATGAAGAGAAGATGTTGTAGTTTTGTTTTACTTTATGATGTAATGTAAGACTTATTAATGTATCTAGTGTTTCCAAGGCTACTAAACTAATCGGTCTTTCGAGACTTGATCTTTTGTGATCATGCCAATGCTACGAAGTAATGCACCGACTCTGGGTAGCTGGGGTTGGGGCGTTACACCAAGGGATGAAGGTTTTGTAACCTATCAAATTAAGAGGGAGAAAAACCAATAGAGAGAAGAAAATATATTTTATTTTCAAATATTATATCCAGAAACAGAAGATTATATATGGTTGAAATTGGTAATTAAATTCGAATATCAATAAATCAATGAATTTAAAGCATTTCAAAGTTAAATGTACTTTTTAGAAATTAAATATACGATTAATCACCAATGGAACGACTTTAAAATTAATTAATTAAATCATTAAAACAAATTTTCATAAATGAAACACGAAAAAAGGAAAAAATATAAATTTTGAAAAATCTGGAAACATTTTCCATGAGTCACTGCCGGTGAGTCACTAGTAGTGAGTTATCTCTAGTGAGTCAATGCCAAAAATTCACCACCAGTGAGTCACCCTAGGGAGTCACTACTATATATCCAATGAAATAAATTCACCAATAGAAATTCACCACCAGTGAGTCACCCTAGGGAGTCACTACTATATATCCAATGAAATAAATTCACCAATAGAAATTCACCACTATCTAGTCATCACCATCAAGCCACCGTTAGGGAGTCATCTCCAGCGAGTCACTACCAGCGAGTCACCACCAGAATGACATACTACAAGAAATTTCTCACCACTATAATGACCTACCACTGAAATTTCTCACCACTAGAATGAAATACCTCTAGAAATTTCTCACTTCCAGAATAAACTTCTATTAGAAATATATAAACTCAAGAATGACCTACCCATAGAAATGTCTCACCAACATAATGCCACTATTATCCAAAAAACATCCCAAACATCCCATGGACTCCTCAATCATCATATTTTTGGAAACAGATATGTCACAAGGCCCATGATATTACATTTTACCCTTATAATTAAAAATTATAACCATTAATAATGATAAGGTTGTTATTATTATTGAAATTAAAATTGGTTATAAAAATGATAAGGTTTAAAATAACTCCCTAACATGTATAAAATTAATTAGTATACTGGAATAAAACAATATCCTACTTTAAAATATAGTAACTATAGATTTGGAACAATTTTACTTGAGAAAGAACATATTATAATTTAATATTATGAGAAATTCCAAAAGATCCACTTAACATAATTATAAATGGGAACCTCCTCCCTCACTTATTAATTCTACTTTTATCCCTCTGTATTAACCACCCTCTACTAATTTATATTCTCAACTTCTATATAAAAATTATATAGATTATTTTATTCCCCAAAGACCAACCCTATAACCCTTTAGAGGATATCTAAAGGAGTTGTTTCAAAGAAGAGGTAATCACCTTAACTAATCACTTTATTTTATACTCTTATTTAACTCTTAAATGTATATGGTATTTATCATCAAAAAAATAACTTCAGTATCACAAATACTATGAAATTATATAATTTCTATGAGAAAACCATTATAAAACCCATTCTCATCAAATTATAAGTTAATGTATTGCTAGTCCATACATACAGCTTTGCGACTCCACGTAGTAGTACAATTAATTTTCATCACCTGTATTTATGTATTGAAATTATGATGGGTTTAATATTTATTTATGAAATTTATTAAAAAATTATAATTCTATAATTATAATATCATTTCAACCTTCCTTCGATTCAATCATTAGGGAAATGATAATTTCGTTCATGCGTACGTGCAGACTACCACCTCCATGAACTGATGTGATTAATGTTCATTTAAATTTTAACTCGATGGAAATGAGGATGAATTTTATGAATATACATGATATATATGATATAATAACGATCCTTGAAATGTCAATTCATATTTACATTTCTTTTTTTTGAACTGTAAAAATATAAAAAGCACTGTTCATGTGTACGTAGACCTACCATCCCGATGAATGATGTAACTATTTTTTCTACCAATAAATTTTAAGGATGAATATAAATATGTATATAATAAATATGTTTTATAATTATATCAATATTAAAACTTTGGAGGTAATGTAACCAGTATTATTGTACTAGGAACATAACTACTGAACCAAAATACTCATGAAAAATGAAATAGTTAACACCTAGAAATGAAAATTTTAATATAAAATTATTGATTAAAGGGGTGTTGAAATATTATAAATGAGTAATATATTATGTTAAAGTTATGAAAATTAATATTTTATATATTTATAATGAATTTAAATATTTTTTATACCGAATTTTGGACAGATTTCAATACATGGAGAACTGTAGGTAAGGGTTTTATGTAAATCTCATTGGTGGTCAGCACTAATTATGACTATTCACATGGTGATGAAATATTATGATCGTACTCTAAAGAAAATTATAAATTATATTCTAATTTTGTTACTTCAAGTAAGGTTTATACAATTTATTAATTATTTTTCGTATCCTTGTTTTCTAAAACTATTTAAAAGAAGGTATATAATATTCAGATATGATTGTTTTTGTTTTAATTTTTATAAAATGATTTTAAAAAACATATTATTTTAATTTTATAAATGATGGGATATTTTTTTCGAAAGTTCAAAATTCTGTTTTTAAGTAAGTGATTTAAAATTGTAAAGATTATTTTCCTCAAGAATTATTTTTGATATTTTAATTGTATTTATATTTATTCAAGAAAAGAACCCCTGATTTCACTTTTTCTTTACTAGGGATATAATACAATGAACCATAATTATTAATTCTTTGGATTTTTTATGTTTATGATAGCATTATAGTTGTAAATCTCGTTCCTTTTTAATGGGTTATGCAATGACGAAATATTTATGAAACAAATTTATTTTCATGGGTTCTAATATGATAAATGGTTTATGATATTTTGGAATGCATATTTATTATTTAAATTATATGATTTATGGGACCTTTATATCCCGCCAATTCATTGTGTAAGCACTGATATCTCATGGAATAAACATGACTAAATTTCAGATAAACCTAGTTTAGTAAGGGAATTTTTAAACTATGATAGTTTTGCGAGTTAACTATGAATACTATGACGGTTTTGGGAGTGAATCCATTCCATTATTAAAGAAATTTAAATAAATAATCCTTGAATACTATGGGAATTATTTTCTATTCTTATTTTTATTCCATAATTCCTTGTCTTATTAAATTTTATTCTCTCATGGATCACATTATTTGATTACTTTATGACTCATGTATTATAAACTACCATGATTTTTTTCATTAATAAAATATGATCTATGATATTAAGGGTATGTGTTTGAAATATCAAGATCACATTTTTAAGAAACTTTTTCAGTTATTCTTATATGATCTTTGATATCTGCCTTGTATCCCTTATGGAGAATCAAGGATTAACTTTATTAAGCTTCCTTTCAAAGGTTATGAAGAAAGGTTTCATGTGTTATATTTCTAAGATGGGTGATAGTTGTGAATATATAAGTGGGAGAAGATATAAAACTATTATTAACCTATTATTTATGTTAACGTGTTTTCTAATATACTATAACTATATGATTTTGGTGTGGATCATTATGTTATTTTTATAATATTATTATATTTATATGTAATATTAGTGTATGAAAATTATGGGTCACTATAGTTAGTATTAGAGAATGGTGTATTTATTGTTTGGAAACTAGGATAAGATAACTTTAGTAAAACATAAGGGATACATCTATGTATAGAATAAAATCCAAAACATTTGGTAATGATCATGAATGAACATGGTAAAATATAATGTTTCATAAAATATTTTTTCACGATTTAGATATTTAATAAATTATTTTACATTTTAATGTTGTTTCTCACCATGATTATTATTGTTCAACAATTTTTTTTGATTTATTCTATATTTGAAAATTAAAGGAATTGTGGTAACCTTGAATTCATTGGATAATGTAATGATTTTACTCCTAAGAAACAAATTTTAATGGGAGACAAAATTTAAAATATTGATTATATTCTTGCAAAACATTCTGAAGCTATGAATCTTTGTTATATTTAAAAAGAGTAAATGGTGGAATAAATTTTAGTTGAGTCCTTTATAAGGTAGTTTTCACCTTATTTTAGTGGGTCTGTTGATCTAATGGTCACACAAAAATGGATCAATAGCTTTGAAAAGATATTTCCATTCCTTCAATGAATATAACTTGAGAAATTTATTCTGGATTTTTATCACTTGGATGAATTTTTTTTGAAGGAATATTTTCAAGAACATGAGATAACAAGAATAAATTGAATATATACAGTGTAATGAATTTAAAATAATGTTTTAAAACATGTAAAATTTTATCATATAATTCATATATAAATAGAGAAAAAATTCGTTGTGTTAAATCATAAGGATGATGAATCCATTTGTGCTTTTGAGGAAAATTTCACAAGAATTTCAACGTACACTTATGGTATTATCATCTAACCTGAAAGTAAGGTTGAATGATTAATTCGATTATTAAAACCAAGTATATTAAAGGATTAAACAATAATGGACTTTACCAGTTATGAAGAAATTTTTGTATGTGGTCTCAATACGGCGTTGGATTTGATTTACCTATTAATCTCATGGTTTTGATAAGAAATGATTAATGGAATTCAAATGAAATTCTATAAACCATAGAGAAAATAAGATGTTCTTTTCTTTATCCTCAATGTGTGGAATGATATATGTGGAAATTTTATTATGGGATTTGGTAAATGTTTCAAGTATGGAATGGAAGGTCACTAGTTAATCAACTACTAAAGTGATGCGATAAAGATAGATAATGATACGAATAGAGAGAAATATCCACAGAATGTACCACTCACATTCTAGTATTTTAAATACAAGTAGTATAAAAATTATGCTAAGAAATTCCCAAATCCAAAGGATAATTATGATGATTGACATCGAAAACTGCAAAAGACGAGAGATAAAGCGAAATATCATATTATCACTATTTATATTGAGGGGTATGATAACAATTCTATGGAATGTACAACTAGTATGAAATCTTTAACTACTAATATCTTATTCCAATTGTATATCCACCCACTATTTTGTATGTAAATAGGTTTATAAGGTTATCTTAGTACCACATAAAAAATTATATGTTTGTTTAGTAGTAAAAAAACAAATTTTATGATGTTCACATCCCATGTCTATGATTATTATCTGGTTGAAGTTTATCAAAATGTGTTTCCATCATATATTTTCATTCATAATATAGTTAAATTTTATGTTTTTATGGGAATATATTGGATTTATTTACTTAAATACCACATCAATTTATGAGAATGGGAATTTATGTTTTAAATTCTAAACCAACCCATGATTATCTATTAATATAATGAAAAAAAGTAACTTTTGATGGAAATAACATCTATCATATGGGTCATGATTCCTATTAAAAATTAAATTTATCTCATATGATTTGGGAGAAACTACAAATTGATGATATGAAAATGGGGTGGAATTTTATTGACGTATTTACTAAATATTTTCTAGGTTATCCACCAAATCTTGATGTTTAGTTTTTAATAGATCTCATACTCAGTGATACCCTTGTTTACAAGAAATGGGCCTTATTGAGTTGCTAGAATTAAATAAGAAACCCCAATAGAATATTGAAAAAAATTTCTTTCATCCAATTGTGTCACCATGGAGTGGAACTATTTTTTTTATGAATATAGAGAGATAAATGGGACACTACATTGATTATCGAGAACATAACAAGATCACTATCAAGAACATGTATCCTCTACCATGTTGTTAGGAATTTATTGATCAAATTCACAGAGCTCAATATATTTCCAAGATTGATCTTTATTTTGGATATCATCAGTGGATGGTCAATAAAGAGGATATACCTTGGTCAAAATTTCATAAAATATATGGACACTATGAATTTATAGGGAAACTATTTGGTCTTACTAATTCTCCCACTCTCTTTATGGATTTAATGTATAATGACTTTATAGATTACCTTGATAAAGTTCTGGTAGTATTTATAGATGATATTTTTTTATTGAAAAATTAAGGATGATTAAGAAGATCATTTTACAATTTTATTGAATACAATAATAAAGGAAAACCTCTATACAATATTTACAAAGTGTGAATTTTTCTTCGGAAATTTTCATTCTTGAGTCATTTAATCTCATGTCTAGGTATATTAGCAGATCGTTCAAGGACAGTAGTTACTGGGCATTGTCCCAAAATAACCAATGTGATTAATATTAATAGTTCTCTTGGATATTGAAGATATTATTGGTTACTTTTGGAGAATGATTCATGGATGTCGAATCCACACACCATGTGATTTGAAAATGGGGACAATTTACATTGGGAAAATGAATATCTAGACTATTTTAAGGAACCAAAGAGAATACTAGTCATCACACCCATGATTAAACTACCCAAAAATGAGTAAGGGTTTTTAATCTATTGAGAGGTATTAAAGAAGGTACTATGATGTTTCCTCATATAAAAAATATTGTTATATCTTACGCCTCATAGAAATTTAATTTCCATGGAAAAAATTATAAAACTCATGATTTGGAGTTGGATAAGGTAATTTATTTATTAATGTTTTGGAATCATTATGTATATAGAGATAGGTGAAGCATATAATAACCAAAAAAGAATAAAATTTATTATCACATAAAAATACCTGAACATGACTGATAAAAGATGGTTGGAGCTGATTAATGATTATGAATGCTTAATAAATTAAAACCCTGGGAATGCGAAGACGGTCAAATATGATCTCAGTTGAAAGGATCATGTTATTTTATCTATTATGAGGATAAAAAAGATCAAATATTTATGGTTTTTAAAGGGATGGTGTGAAATATTATATAGATCTGAGGAGTGTCCACCCATTTATTAATGTAGAGAATAAAGTAGAATGAAAGGAAGATATAGAGCTAAAAAATACGGCCATAACTAATCCTGAGTTCAACCTTGATTATGATGGATTGTATGATTCAATAGCCATGTATATCTTATATCCTTACCATATTGGAATAAAAAGATGTTATGGGGGGTTCATATTTTTTCATTCTCTATTCATCCTGGAAGTATGAATATGTATATCGATTTGAAAGAGTGTTTTTGGTGGAATTTCATGAACATATATATTTTATAGATTATATCTTTTTTATTAGTATTTTAAATAGTTAATTTTAATAGGAAAAAGTCTATGGGGTTGTTACAACTATTACCTATACAAGAATCAAAATGAAAATGCATTACCATGGATATTTTCATAGGAATCCCCAAAACATCTAAATGAAATAACGTTATGTGGGTTGTAATTGATCAATTTATAAAGTCATTATAATTTATCACTATTGGAGAATATTTATCCCTTAATCAAATTAATTGGTTATAAATCAAGGAAGTGGTATTATTTCATTGTGTTCCACTATCAATTTTATTTGATTAGGATCTTAGTTTCACCTTGATGTTTGGGAGAAGTCTTCCATAGGCTCTGGATACAGGCATAAGCTCTACCATTTCCTATCAACCATAAATAGTTGGTCAATCTAATACCACCATGAAAACTATATTAGACATTTTAATATATTTCTCTCTATATTTAAATTGTTGTTGGGATCAACACCATCCATTGTTGTAATTTTCATACAAATATTTCTTTCACTGCAACATTTAGAATGATCCTGATGAATCCCTCCACAGTAGGATGTTAAAAACATCAAAATGATGGGATGAATTTGGATAAATAAATATATTGGGTCCTGATCTAGTTAAATAAATGGTATATAAAGTTAGATACATTCAATATCACATAATGGAAACTCAATGAAGAAAAAATGTTATACAAATAATCATCACCAAGATCTAGAGTTTTAGGTTGGTGATAAGGAATTTCATTGAATATCTACCTAGAAGAAGGTGATGGGATTGAGAAAGAATGGAAAGTGAATCCATTGGTATATTAGTTATTTTGAAATTATTGATCATTTTATTAAGTATTCTTATTGATTGTTGCTTCTAATGAATCTCTATCAAGAATATAATGTGTTCAATGTATCTCTCCTAGGAATGTATGAACAAGATCCTTCACATGTGTTGAACTCAAAGGCCATGTCACTAGAGTAATATATTTATTATGAAATAAAACTAGTAGATGATATGTATCACATGGATAAAGTGTGAAGAAACATAACCACTCACCTGGTCAATGTTTTTTTTGGAAAAACCACCAATGTTAAGAAGTTATGTTAAAACTTGAGGATGTGATGAAGAATAAGTTTACCCACATATTTGTATTTTAGTGGTTATGTTTTAGAGAGAAATTAATTTTATATAGGGAATAATGTGACAACCACATATTTTTTAAAAATCTTTTATTTTAAATAATTTGATTTCTTTGATAGATTGCATTACATGCATCCATGAGTTTTAAAAAACCAAAAAACATTATTAAAATATTATGTGTCCAATATCAATTAGCCTTTGGATTGTAGGGCCTGAATAGTAATAAATACATTATGAAAAATATATAGTATACACTTTTATGATATGAATTCACTATCTATAAAATTATGATAATTAAAAAAATATATTTAAAAATAAAAGTGATTTTTTTATATTTTTTATGCACACAATGTTTTTTCATATTAATATATTAAATTTTAATTACTGGTGAATTATTTAAATAAATTATATATATTATTTACTAGATAAAAATGTTTTAGAAATTCCAAAAATATTTTTCAATGAACATGATAATAATTTATCTTGTTTTATTTTTAAAAATTTATTTTCTTCTATAATGTAGTTGTGTCAAACAAAGTTCACATACATTAAAAATAATTACTAAAATTTATAAGTTTTGAATTAGATAAAATTAAATAACTATTTAGAATCATGCGGTTTAAATTTGGTAAATAGAAACATTTTATTTTTTATTCATATGAGTAGTAATCGTGGTAAAATTCCCCACCTCAATAAAGGAAAAATCAGGGTAATCTAGGTTAAAAATAAGTTACAATACAATAATTTTTTATGAATATTATTATCAAATGACGTTAATTTGACACTTATCACCTTAGTCTCAATATTTATGTATATAATGGACACTTATCCATGAAAATAACTTATATATTATTTAAATCGAATAAGTTTAAAAAAATTCTCTCTCTTAGTTTTAAATATAACTTATGAATTTATATATGGACATAAAAACAACTATATGAATAATAAAACAAGTTTTTCATAATGAAATTACATTATGGATAGTATTTTTTTAAAATTTTTTATGTACTATATATTAACCATAAATTCTAACACAACGCAAAAAACAATATTTATTCAATTAATGAAATAATTAACTAAATTATTTTGAAAATAAAAAATAGGATATAATATGCGTAATTAATAGTTTTAAATGAATTTTATCATATAAAATTACATATTAGTGTTGTGTAAAAATATTGAATTCGAATTCCAATGTTGTATTTATTTCTTTTATGTCTTATTAATTGAATAATGTAAAAATTGACAAAAATGTTATTTTTTCAAAAATAATACATTTTCAAACTATTTAAAAATCAAAAAAATATTAAAATAATACTATATAGATATGATATGGTCTAAAATGGAATATAATTTCCATTTATAGGACAATTTTTAAATTATAAGTAAAATTAAAACCATTAATATGGAATTTATTTACCATAATTAAAATTGAAATTAGTTAACTAAGGGTTAGTAAAAATTATAAGGTTTTGAATAAATCCAAAAAAAATCTAAATTATATTGTCAAATAGAATTACGACCATATCCAACATTATCGGTGAATCATTTTTATTTTATTTTTGAGGCATTATTATTGAGATTGAATTTATTATAATTTAACATTCTATGAATTTTCAAAAGTTCCCCTCACCTCATTTATAAAATGTCACCGCATCCCTCACTTATTTACACAACCATGAGCCTTATAGATGAATTTTTTTATTATTTTATATTCTAAAATTTATTAGAAATTTTCTATAGGTTTAAGTCTTTCCAAAAGAGAAACCTTAGATCACTTTAGATGATATCCAAAGGAGTCATTTTAAAGAAGAAGTAATAACCTTAACTCATCACATTATTTTATACTTATATTGAAATCTTATAAATCTATCAAATTAATAATAAAATAATATATTCACTATCCTAAATATTATTAAATATTATTAATAATATTAAAAATCCTTTATACAACATCCTTTTTAACAAATGAGAAGTGAAATTATCAAACCCGCATGCGTACGACTTACCATCACAATATAGCGATAGAATTCATTTTTCCTCACTATATTATATTAATGGATATTACGATGGGTTTAATATTTTTCTATAGTATTTATGTCAAAATTATAAATCTAAAATGGTAATATCATGTGTAAATTCATACCATTCAATCCTTTTGGAAATGATTACATCGCTCTTGGGTATGTGTGGACTACCACCTCCATAAAGTGACGTGATTAATTATTCATTTATATTTTACTTGGATGATAATGTAGATGAATTTTATAAATATATATGATATATATTATATTATAATGACCCTTCAATGCATATATAATAATTTCCTTTGTTTCATTACATTTTAAAAAAAATGAAAACAAAATTCATGTGTATGTACGACTTATCATCTCCGTGAATGGTGTAATTAATTTTTCAATCTCTAACATTAACAGATTAATATAAATATGTATGTAATAAATATATATGTTATTTATATTATTATTAATATTCATTATGTGATGGAACCTAGATAAATATATAAGGACAAGAACTACTGAACTATAATACTCATTAAAAACAAAATTGATAACACCTAAAAATGAAGATTTTAATAATATATTATTGACAAAAGTGGGTGTTGAAATTTTATGAGGGGATTATTTATGATATTATAAGTTTTAAAATGAATATTTTATATAATTATAATAAAGTTAAATTTATTTTATAGGATTTTAGAGTGATATCGAAATACGTAAAACTCAAGGTAAGGGTCTTATGTCATAATCTAACTGTTTAACTGGATTGATAATGACTATGGCTCATATGATGAAATATTATAATCTAACTCTCAAGAAACATATGAATATTGTTAACATATAAAAATTTCTTTAAAATTCATTTTTTCCATTCATTGTCCAGACCTTATATACTTAGGATACTATAATATTTTGTTAAAGTAAAATTGACTTCATTTCCCTCTTTAGTCAAAAACATTATTATTCATATGCATCTTTTCTAAGAAACATTTAAATAAGGTAATTAATATTACATTATAATTGTTTAAAATAATTTTTACCCTGTTATAATTTTTACAAAATGGGTTGATAGGAGTTTTCTTGTCTTTTTCTGAATGTGGTAATTTTTATCTTTTTTTATAATAGTGTGAAGGGAATGCTTTCTATTCAGTGTTTTCAAAATATAAAGTTTATTTTACTGAAAAATATTTAAATGCAATTTAATGGTATTTAAATTAATCAAAGAAAACAACCCTCTATATATCTTATGTTTTTCTTTGGTATGATCCAATGATACCATTCTTATTCATTTTGGGGATTGTTTTGGTTTATATTGGATTATTGTTCATATAAGACATTACTTTTTCATAGGATATGTTATGATTAAATTTTTATGAAACTTAATTATTTTAATATGCTCTAATATGATTAATAGTTAATGATATTATTAAAGACATATATATGATTTTACTTATTTAATGGGTGGGACCTATATCTCTATACAATATGTGGTTAAATATTGATATCTAATGAGATAAATAGGCAGGAAATAGGGAGCGAACCTAGTTGAATAAGAAAATTTTCCAAAATTGATTATCATTGGGGTGAACATTGATTCCTAAAATGGTTTGGGGGGTGAATATATTATACAATGATAGTATTTGAAAATATCATTTACTACAATGGTATTTATTTTCTATGCTTATGTGTATTTTATAATTCTATGTCTTATGAAAATGTTTTTCACTCATGCCTCATTTTCTTCGATACCATAATAATTAATTTGTTATAAACCGCCAATATTTATTCCATGAAATGTGATTACGATCTATGATATGTAGGATATGGGTTTTAGATTTTAATCTAATGTTCTCATATTATTTTCCCGATGTTATTATTATATGTTTATTTTATATCTCCCTTATTTACCCTTAATGAGAATGAGATCTCACCCTTTCCTAGGTTCCTTTCCCAAGTTATGAAGATTTTTTTCTATGATATGACCAATAAGTGTGATATTTATGAATATCGTGGTGGGAGATGATGTGAAGAAGTTATGAACA
Organism: Viscum album; assembly: GCA_963277665.1. NCBI lineage: Eukaryota > Viridiplantae > Streptophyta > Magnoliopsida > Santalales > Viscaceae > Viscum > Viscum album. Next base: position 800,483,634 of record OY728139.1, read on the forward strand.
AGTTGTTTATGTTTCCATGTTTCTCAAGTTAATAGACCTATAATATTCTTGTGTTGAGTATTATGTTATATAAAGAGTATTCATCTATAAAGATGTAATATAAATGATTGAAATGTATGTGTTGTTATGTGTTCTGATAAATGAAATTTTATTTTCCTTCAATGATCTATTGGGGATAGTGTCCACAAATATGAGGTTATAATATACTTCATTGTTGTAACATACCAAATAATGAAGATGATGGTGAAGGATTTATAGGCTGTTTAGAAGGTTTTTTTAATGTTTATATAGAGTACAGTTTCTCTTAGAATTTAATAGTTGGAGAATTTTATATTTTGAGACATGTATATAATATTCCTGATGTTGACTGACATCAAGACAAATATCACACTGTACATACTGAGATACATGAACCATTGATAAAAAAAGTATATAAGGATGAAATTCTATCCATATGGTAGGATGGATTATTTGGTTATTTATAAGAGGGGAATGATTGGTGAAATTAAGAAATGTTTGAGATGTCGCCACAATATTATATTGTTTTTTGGAACGTTAAGAAAATTTAGATTCTTTTTGTAATGTGGAAAGAGGTAATTTAATACCTTTTGTTTCTAATGAAGAATATTAATCTAGTACTCTTGCTGAGGGGAATCAAAAGTGCCTTAAATTAATTAGATTAGGGTGAATTAGTGTTGATGATATTAGAGAATATCATATTGTAGGAGGTACTGGTGTACCACAAGTTGCTTCAGGTCAAGAAAAATCAACTGTTAGTGGTTAAAAAATTCTTACAAGAATGATAAGAAGAAAAATATTTGATGTGAACATACCTAATAGGGTAATAGGACTTATTCAGTTTATCATATATTTTCATGAACCATATTTCTAAATTTGTAGTGGTGTTGTTCTTGTTCAATGTCATTGATAGAGGGACAATCCTTACCCTATTAAATATGACGGTGAGTGGATTAGTGATGTTAATAAACCAATTTATGTTTATAAAGAATGGGTTGATAAATCTTTTGAGTTTGCTGATAAAGAAATAAATGATAAATTTTCTCTAGTTTTGCAAAGTGTTTAGCAGGTTGTTCAAGGTGTAGAACAACAAGTTCTGAAAACTATCAATTATATAGGTTCTCAAAGATCTAAATAAATTGATTCCAAAGAAGGATATTTTGGTGAGGAGTTAAGTACTCTAGTAGAGGAAACAATTGAGTTTATTGAAAATCAATGAGTTTATTTTATAGAAAAGTATTTATAATGGAATGTTGTTGAGGATTTTGAAGAAAAAATGTGTTGGGATATTTATGATATCATTCTATTGAATATTTGGAAGTTTAATCTCTTCATCTAGTTGAGGTAGGAGAAAATTTTAGGAACCACTAGAAATTTAAATCAATTTCTAATGATACATATTTTTAGGAATGTGTTCATTATTTTACCGTAGGTTTGGTTTCTAAATTTAATCATTTTGTTGAGAAATTGGTAATGTTTTAAGGAGAAATTGAGAGTTTTCAAAATATTTAGAGGGATTAAAAAACTCATATATATCCATAAATTAGTTTGAGTATACCAAAACTCAATAAGAAATATTAATTGAATAATAAATATCAATAAAATATGTCGATGATTTTATGTTTGATGTAGCTAACTTGGCTGGGAGGCATAAATGTTAACATATTTCTATGTATAATTTCAATGATCTGAAAATGTTTTTTTCAAATTAGTTTGAATTTTTACAAATAATTACATTCCAAGGAAGGAGTTAAAATAAAATTAGAGTATAATATAAATATTTTCTAATAATAATAGTGTTTCTATTAGATGATCTATCTTCCATGGATGAGAAATTTCAATCTTTACAATGTGATAGTGTTCGCCTACACACTTTGTTGTGGAATCATAATGAGTGAGTTGACAATTTGACTTCTTCATATCCCTGAGTTATGTCTTTGGTCGGATAGTTATATGATATTATAGAAAAATTTAGTTCATTATTCTACGATAGTTCTTAATTTAATAAATTTATATCTGGTTTAGGTGATGAAATGTGTCAATATTCCTAGTTTCTAATGAATGAATAGGAATTCCCCATGAATCATAATTTTAAGTAGTTGATGGAGGAGGTGAAGGTTATGACTAAAATTATCAGGGATTACAAAAACAAATAATCCTTGTAATAACATAATAATATTTTTTAATTATTACTTTAAAATATTTAATTATAGTTATCTTATTTTATAAATATCAGGTTGAAATTCTTATAATTTTTCAAATTTAGGGATTTTTAGAATAAACAGATGGTTGGTATATCGTTAGTCCAAACTATGTACTTACCATAGGAGGGTATATCAAAATTTTATAGATATGAAAACCTAGATGGCACACAATTTCCCTAACTGTGCTCCCTTCCTATGATGGGTGTCCAAGGACTCTGGAAGAGGTGCACAATTGGTATATGGTTTGACCAACCATGCAGATAAATTGTGTAATGTTTTCATAGTGTTAATTTTTTTGTATTTAAATTTAGTTCCATTAATTAATTAAAACACTCAAACGTGTTTATAACTCACCCGCACATCTTCAACACTGAATTCACCACACCCTGTAGGTCCCTCACCAAACACCTCTTCCTCATCTTCCATCCTCATTTTTAACCATTTCACAACTCGATTCTTGGTGCTATCATCTCCAGTCAGTGTATACTCTCGTCCATTATCTTCTTATTTATCTGTTTCCTTTACCTAATTGTAGAATATATTTTTATTAACCCTTGGGTGTTATCAATGTTTGATTTTGGGGTTCTTCATTTTGGCTAGGTTTTATATCCATCTTGTGTGGTATCATGGAGTCTATTGAGATGAGATTGGGCTTTTCACATCAAAGGTAGAGAGTTCTTCTTCAAGTTAAGGAATGTTACCCTTTTCCCATTCCTTTAAATTGAAAACTATTATTTCTTGAGTGTTTTAATGTGGGTTTTCAATATATTATAAAGTAAATAAATCATAAATAATTGGGTTTGATGCTTGAAATCAGTTTCCATTTGTTTTTCCAGGGTTTCACTGAGTTTATTCCATGGAAAAATCATAGTGAAAATATATTTCCAGGCTTGTTTGAAATGAATAGAACCTTTGGTGATTTTTTAATTTTATAATTCAGTTAAATTCATGGTTTCTAAAATAATGATTTTGTTTTTTGCCTTTAGAATGGGTATTCTATGAACATTTAATGGCATGTTTGGTTTCAAAAGACTACAAAAAAGGGATTGTAATATTCTTCATTATTTTAAATATGACTTATACATATATTCATCTGTAGATATATATATATAGGTGTAATCTTTATAAATAATCACATAGGGAATTTGTAACATGTGCATTATAAAAATGTGTGTATATATATATATATATATATAGTTGATTATGTGTTTATATGTGGTTTTTGAATGTGAATGATTTGTGGAAAAATGTTTTTCTAAATTAAAAGTGTTTCCTTTTAAAATGATAAGGCTAGAAGGGCACATTGAGTTTCATATGTGGAAATGAAAAACCATCTTAACATATGCCCCAATTGATATGGAATTGAGATACTTTTTCAATGATGGGGAATGTGAGATGTATTTTTTATATATCATAGAAAGGGAAAACAAGTTGTTCTTCAATTGGAGATATGAGTTTAGAAAGTTGATTTTTTTGTTTGTAAAATAGTATTATATTTATATATATATGATATCTTCAAAACAATTACATATATTTATCAATAATGGGATCCCAAAAATCAAAGTGGGAGTCAATAGATGGTTTCTTTCTAGTCTTTATTAGATAGACTAAATTTTCATGGTAGGGAAATACTATGTGGAATATTCCATCCGTGTGTCGAGTCGAGAGAATCCATGTTGGTTATTAAATATAGATCATATCGATAGGTTGATAGATACTTCCAAACTGAATATCTTTAGGGCCTCTTAAATTGGAGTCTAGTTGTATCCCATGATATTTTATGGAATATATTCTCTTTCCCCCACTTTTGGGTAACCTTATAAAAATTATTACACTATTATCATTTTTGATTGGTAATTTTTACTTCATCGCATGTTTTATACATAACCTACTTTCATCTATTTTGTACCACACTTATGAATTTTTTTCCACTATTATTATTTTTAATGAACTATATCTTTTATCACACGTTTTTTTGTATAAATGGTTTTTATAAAGTGAATCATATTTTAAAATGGGTTTCAAAAATATATGAAACCACTATTATAATATATTTACACTATTATACCAGATTGAAATTATTTTCTCTTTAATCATCAAGAATAGGGAATGGGTTTTATTTTAGTATCCTTAGCATATTACTCATGCCTATATCAATATATTTTTATATTTATAGGTTTTGGCTTATCTTTTAGTCTCTCCCATGGGGTTAGAGGTTCTTTTATTGGTATGTAGCTCAAATAGACATAAGGATCTAGCTATTTTTATAGAATATTTTTTATTTTTAATTATTTATCACACTATACACTTTGAATTTTATTAATTTCTTGGAATAGTGAGTAGATATAGTTGTTAGTGGGAAAATAAAATCATTTGGATGTGGGCCTCTTTTGCTTTTATGAGAGGGTGTTTGGATGGAGAGGGATGTTTTTGTTACTCATTTAATTTTTTTTATTTTTTATTTTTTCATATTAGGGTATGGAATCGTTATCTTTATCTTACATGAATATCCGATGTATGGATGGGTCTTGATATAATTTTATATATTTCTGACTACCATTTTTACAAACTATTTATTGAGGTAAATCATTCTTAAGTAGTAGTTACTTGATTCCAAGGAATATGTTCCAACCTATGTGGATTAGGAAAACCCTCTAACCCCTGTTGCAAAACAAATCATGGGTCTGATGACGGGTAACTCTAGCGAGTTTGAGAGAGCATTTTAACAGAGTAGTCTGTTTATTTTTTCTGTTAGACCAATGGATCTCTTATGAGTTGCCTTATTTTTGTTGTTTTGTAGATTAAGACCGGATCATTAAAGATTAAGATATATGTTATGGGATGGTTCCTATTCACCAACTATCATGTTTAAACCAAGGTTTCTGGGTATGTTGGAATTTTTATTTTTAACATTAGTTTTAGTTACGCAATGGTTGTTGAGATAGTGGTGTACTATGATCTTATGCAGATTTGTATACCAAGAAGAGCCTAATTACTTGGTTGTGTCTTACTCATGGTGATAGTTTTTTTGTTGAAACTTGGTCCGCCAAACCATATGGTTAATTCATTCATGGTCACTAGTTTATTTTTAGATGGATTTATGTTGTGGGTTATTGGTAAAATTAGTTTTAACTAAATTTTGTTAAGGGAACATGGATTTGAAAATTGTTTTCAAGTATAGTTTCATGATTTTTAAATAGGAATTGTGTGTTTTAGAATGATTTTTTGTTGCTAAAATCAACTTATAATTTAAAACAAAGAGTTTTGGTATGGGTAAATGTTCTGTAAAAATTTTTTTCATCATCGTTTTTCCATATATTATGTTTAAATAATGGGAATATGGTATTGGAAATTAATAAGGTTGTTTTCTAAATTAATATCAAATTGGTTATGTGTTTTACCAATTTTTAATATTAAAAAAATTCAATTTCATTTAAATATGTTTTTGAAAAAAAAATGACATAAAGATGGTTAGATTTTTTAAATGTGGTAAAAAAAATTTCAGGATATGTTTTGAATATATGATTCTTGTATTTTCAAATTCAATATTAGGGATTTTTAAATGGGAAAGTTTTAGTTTTGAAAATATGTTTTTGTTTTCTTTATTTGTGTGCTTTGTTTAAGTTTATAGTTCAAGTGGGGATAATTTTATTTTTTTATGAAGTAAAAAACAATGAGTTAATGACTTGTGTTATTTTGTCATACCCTATAATGGTCTTATAAAAGAGTAAAAAATTGATCTCTGGGGTTTTTATTTTGTTTTCTAGGTGAATATCAGCTTTTGGAACTAGTGTTGGTTACCATTTTGAGGTTGGAGATTGTTAATATTAAGGTAAGTGTGGTCTTAGAGAAATTAAGAATTATAAATTCATGAGGAATTTCCCTATATAAAATCCTTAGGGAGTACTGCTTTTTAGTGATCACTCGTTTTTATGAGGTGCATGCCTCAATGTTGATATCACCTCTTTGAGTGCTGAATTGATGGGTGAGTAGTCAAGATGAATTGGAAGAATGATTTATTTTGATTAATTTGTTGTGTTTTCTTAGGGTTTGTGTTTTGAGTCATGTTCTTTGGTTCTCCTCCATTTACCCGAGATTGGAGGCCATATTGATGTTTTTAGGTATGTTTGTTTGTGGGAATTAGTAGCAGTTTCTTGTCTTCATATTCCCAAAAATTAGTTCAAGTTTTTTTTATGGTTGGTAGTCCATCTATTTTTTGGGTTTAGAAAAGTTTAAGGGTTTTTTTGGGTTCCTTGTTTGATATGTTTTATATGTTGGTAAAGGTTCTGAGGATGGTTGGGTGTTATTGGTTACTCTTAGGACCCCTCTATGATTTTAGTGGTTTATTATTCCATCATGATTTCATATATTCTCTATCAAAAATATTTCATTGGGTTAGATTTTAGAATCTACTTGTTTGCAGTTTTTTATTTGTGACGTCAATTTATGATATGGTAAAATTCGTTTTCTTTCCCATCTTTTAGGAATTTTTGTTTCAATGGAAGTATATTTTTTTGGAAATTATAATATTTTTTCATTTTGTTTATCATTTCTCAATGTGTGGTTCTAATAAGGAATCCTAATTTTGTTTGATATTGGGAATTTAGTGTTATAATAGAGTCTTAATATTTTGGGGAGGCTACCATAGAAAGAACTCACGGTGAACTTGATATACAAGCTTACTGGATGAGGAAATTATCTACTCCTACACAACTCAACCCCAATATATTCATCGTAGTTTGTGATCTAGAACTATCATTTGTGTGAAAAATACTCATGAAGATCCTGAATACACCATGTATATTCTTTTTGGTGATTTATATGTTACGGGATACAATATTCCTTATTATGAGTTTTGTTTGGATATATGAGTTTCTCGTTCTCTTTTACTTTTATTTTTTGGTTGTTTGAGTTCTATATTCTCATTAGTTGTCTCTTTGAATGATGGTTATATTTAATTGGATTAACTAGTATCCCATATCAGGATTCTAATATTCTATTTTTTTTGAAGGAAATGTGTGTGTTAGTTGTTGGTCTTCATATCTTTTAGAGTCTCATCTCAAGTGGTAGTTCATTTTTGTTTTGTCTTAGAAAAATGAATCTCTTTGGACTTTTTTGGGGGAATAATGATACATGGTGGGAAACAATTTCACACCCTAAACATATTTTGTAATTATTATTTTTAATTATATTTTAATATTTATGTTCATTTTGATTTTTGGGTCAAACTAGCTTTAAATTATAAATTTTTTATATTTTTAGCGTAGGTTCATGGTAGGTAGACATTTATTAGAAACCTGGTGGAGACAGTGTGAGGGTGTCTGCAAATTTTAATGTGAAGACGACATGGCTAGAACATTGTTCCCTAACTCTGTTCCCCGTCCCATGTGGGTTGTACGTAGGCTCCATAAAAGGCACAAAATTGGCGCATATTTTAACTAACCTAATGACAAACAACACTGTGTGTTCAAATGCTTAAAATTTTGGGACATCCATTCATTCCATTAATTAATTAAAACCATTAAAGGTGTTTCTTCCACCCCTCCCCTCTCCAATACATGATGTTCCACCCCTAGGAGATCCCTCAGTACTACGCCTCCTCCACATCTACCTCCCCCGTTTTCATACATTTCACCCTTGATTCTTGGTATGATGACTCAAGTGAGTGTCCCCCCTCCCCAGTGTCCTTTTTCTTTATCATTTTATTTTTTATCATTATGATGTGATTTTTCTAAACCCTAGTTCATTATCATAGTCTATTGTTTTGGTTTTCTTTGATTCTATGGGTTCTTTCCATCCTGTGAGGTACAATGGACTCAATTGATATGAGATTAGGCCTCACACATCAAAGGATGCAAGTTATAATTCAGGTTTTGGAAGTTCACCCTATATACGAAACTTCAAATGTTAATATATGATTACTTTATTGTTTTAATGTTTTCTTTCATATAATTATGATGTATATAAATCAAAATAATTTTTTTATGTGTGAAATTTGGTTCTCTTTGGTTTTATATGTTTCCCATAAGTGTATACTGCGAGAACCTCTTACTAAAAACATATCTATAATATCGTTTTAAATGGTGAAAAATTTGGGTGATTATTTTATTTCCAATTATTTTAAATTATTGGGTTTGAAAAGAATGAAATTATATTTTTTCCATTTGTTACAGTTTTATAATAATATTTTATGCCATTTTTTCCAAAAGTGCTAAAAATTAGTTTCAAATTTCCCCCCACTTGTACAAATTAATTATACACAAAGATATATATATAATTTCACTCTCTTTACATATTCACACTAGGTATTAGGAATATTTTTATTGGGGGAGAATAGGTATATAAATAATGGTTTATATGTTTCTATGTGTGAAGTGTTGTTTTAGAACATAAAATATTTGGAAAAAAATGGTTATCAAAATGAAAATTGGTTCCCTTTTAAAGTTATTAGGTTGATTTTCAATAGGAGGTTCTTCCTTAGAAATGGAAACCCCTCTTAGGGTAGGACCTTTGGTAATTGAATTTGGATGGGAATTAATAGGTGGGGGACGTGTGAAATGTGTGATGTAATGTTTATGTTTCATGGAAAGGGAAAAGGGTCTACACTTAAAATTGAAATCATTGGTAAGGTGTATTATTTGTTTATGAAAAAATTAATGATATTTATATATATTATAGATTAATAAAAAAACACTATTGAATGGTCACATGATCCTATGAATCATATTGGGATCTAATAATGGTTCATATCAGTTCCAAATTAGGTAGACTAGATCCCCATGAAAGGTAAATTACTTGTGGGTTGTTCCATCACTAGCTTGTTGAGACTTACTAAGTTGGTTATTGACTATAGATCATATCTATAGGCTGATAAATGGTTTCAAACTGATCATTTCCAGGGTCTCTTCACATTGATTAACATTATATACCATGATACCTATTTTATATATACTCTATTTTCCCTTATTTTAGTGAATGTTATAAAATAATTAAACTATCATGATTTCTTACTGGTAACTTCAACTTTATCACCTTTTTTATACATAATATACTCTCATTTATTTTGTTTCTATATTATGATATGTTTTCCACTATTATTATTTATACTTGAATGATACTTTTTTCACATTTACTTTCATATTAATGGGGTTTTCAAAAGTGTATAATTATTTTAAAATGGTTTTCAAAATAAAAAAGGAAAATGGTTTTTAATAAATATCTTTATATTACATAAAAAACTAAAAACACTATTTTATTATATTTATTCATTGAAAGTAGGACGAAATGAATTTTTATTTAATTTTGAAGGAAAGGGATTGGTTTCTGTTTTGGAATACTAATTGATATTATTTATCATGCCTACATCTCTATCATGTTTTAGCTGTAGGTTCCGACTTATCTTTTATTCTCAGCCATGGTGAGTTGTGTATCTTTTTCTGGGTTTTGAATTACATAGTTAAAAATATATAGTTATGTCTAGTGATTAGTTTTTATTTTATATTCTTATGGGCCATTGTAAAATTAGGATTTTATAGATTTTTATGGATGAGGATAGCTATAGCCTCCCATTATAAAAGTAATACCTTTTAAGGTGGGTGTCTATGCCTTAAATGAGAGGGTGTTTAGAGGATGATTGAAGTTTTTGGTGCTCACTACTATTTCACCATGTTAATAGTTTGGATAAAAGGATAATATTTGTTTTACATGAAAATATGTTTTATATATATGTCATTCAAGAATATAATATTAGTTTCTATGAGTATATTTTATAATTATTTTTTAGGTGAAATTGTTCCGAAGTTGATGTTCATTGATGACCAGACACATGTGTAAGACTATAGGGATTAGGAATTCTCTTTAGACCATGTCATGAGTTGGAATGAGGGGTAAAATGGAGGGACATCTAGGGTTGTTTTCTGAACATCAAATTTCTATCATGAGCCTAAACATGAACCTTTTCCCCCCTTTGACCTTAAGAAATTAAACCGTAATATAGTACTCAGTGTAATCTAGAATAATTTATAAAAGCATTTTTTCTGATAATATTCTCTTCTTATATTTTTTTATATATATTCATTTATGTTTCTTTTCCTTTTCATTTTTAGAATGCATTTATTTTTGCTCTTAACTAATAATCACTCATAGTTCTGGGAAAAATTAATTGTTTTTTCATTTCTATGTTTTTTTTATTTTAGAAAGGGGGAGAAATATCTATAAAGATTGCATTATAATATATTATTTTCCATTAATCTATATTAATCTATGTTTTTTTGATTAGAAAACAAAACCAATATATACATATTTGTGTTTATATTTTTTTGGGGGTTTTATGATAAAAAAGTGGGTGAATTTTGGGAATACAGATGTCAATCCAATAATTTCATTAATTTCTCATTGATTTTGTTGCTAAAAAACCATTATTTGTTATAATTTTTTTATTTCATTAAGGTGATTCAGGATTATATTTATTAAAATATTTATTTTAATTTACCTAGGATTATAGAAATTATATATTTATAAATATGCTATTTTTTATTCTTTAAAGTATTCTGGGTATTTTTAATGGCTCTGGAATTTCTATTCAAAAACCCTCATTTAAGATAAACATTTAGTTTTTGAACCTAAACTTTTATAAGGATTATTACATTTGAGTTCCTAAAATTTCCTTTGGAACCTTATGTATGATCCAAGGGTTAGGTTTGGGAACATCAATTTTGTAAATAAACATTAATTTGAGTATTTATCATTTGGTATGTCAACCTAACATTTATAATCAACTATATGTTTGAACTATAATTTTAGAAGTTATCCATCCACAATCTCAACCTATACTGATTAAATCATATATGGGATTTTTTTAATTTTTATTTATAGGAATTCTACAATGATTTTTTTGGATTAAATATCTTATTTAATTTTTTTCATGGAGAATTTAAAAGGCTCCACAACATTTTATTGAATTGTTCATATTTCTAAGGGAAGTTGTGTTTTTTATTTTCTGATTAATTTGAAATTTTAAATATGCTAGGAATTTTTAAAATCATGATTTATCTAGAGATATTTATGGGCCTTCTTGACCATGTTTAAATAAATATTCTTATTTATTATTAATGGATTATATTTCTTCCAGGTAATTGATATCAGTGGTTCAAATATTTTTCAACATTTCTCATTTTCTCTGATGTTATATAGAATATATATTTGAAAATTACATCATAAATTTATGATAATATTTATTCAACATATATTTTTATATATACTTGTTATAATCTACTATAGTTCATTGAAGTTTATCAAAATGAATAAAACTCAAAGATATATTTTTTATTATTATATACTATCTATACGTCTTTCCACTAATATTTGTTTTTTTCTACTATTGTCTTATTCAAACATTCTCTATATTAATCGAGAGGTTAATTAAAAGGATTATACTATGAATCATTTACTTTATTCCTCTAAATATCGCTACTTTTATGGGTCTACGTGACCATGTATGCTTCTCAAACTAATCATTAATTTTTGAAGATCCCTATTAAAGAACTTGATGACCCTGTTAATGCCTTATTGTGTAATTTCAACTTACTATAAATTTTTTTATATGTCCCTGGATAAGAGTATATATTTAAAAAAAATCACATATTTTATAGAGGGAGAATTTTTAGATACTAATAGGTGATGTTTGTGTCTAAAAGAAATATATAAATTGATGTGTTCTTTACTTTATTATTCCATTGTATAATTTGTTTGATGAAAATTTCAATTCATCTTCATCCAAATAATAAATATCTATTGATTTTAAATTATTCAAGTGTATTTAAAAGGACACAATTCATTAGTGTATTAGTGTTCCAAATTATATTTATCAGTTAATTTCCTCCTAGAATTTGTGTAATATAAGAATTTATAGGATATGTATCCCAAATATTGTGGTTTACAAAAGCCATATAGAAATAATCGTCCTCATCCTAGTTTTATTGTGTTCCCTCTTTCCCCTGCTCCCCTATTATTGTAAAGGAACTCACGTTTATATGTATTTTTGTTGTTGGAGAATGGGTCTATTTTTTTATTTACATTAATAGATAAAAAATTACAATTATTTTAACCAGTGAGTGTTTTGATTGATAGAGTGGTTCCTAGGATTTAAATGATAGGGGGAGAAAATATAATAGTGTCAAGAATAGATTAAGAGTTTATTTTAGCCCCTAATTTTTCAAATTTGTTTCATTCTATTGGCTATTCAATAGTTTATAAGTTTCATTTAAAGGTATAACCTTTTATGGTGTAGTGGGAATTCAGAAAAAAATCTTTATTCTGTTGTTCCCTATGGATAACATGAGACTAGATGACTACTCTCAAATCACCCACTCATCAAAAAATTAATCCTGTTTGGATGAGACTTTTGGTTTTTAAACATTATCCTATAGTTATACAGTGCAATCATAGTCCAATTTTTAAATATATTTCTTCAATATCACTAATCTCGAATCAATAATATTTTATGAAATTTCCTCAAAATTGAAAAACTCTCAAATGATTTATCCTAGTATCTAGTAGAAAGGTAAATTGTTTGGAAGATTATTGAGCCTCATTTCTTTTGGTTTCATGTCCTCAATAAATTTTTGGGGGATCTTTTTCCATGATTGTGATGAAGTAAACTAGAAAGCACTATTTTATGATATAAAATGATTGATTTATTTTTTTCTTTATACCATGAGTGGGAATGATCCTTCCTTATATTTGGATGGTGGTGATGTTGCTGTTATTTTCATTCCATGGGGGTGGGTAACTGAGAGATATTGATCTTTTTTAGGTAAAATAAAATTTTATATTGTTAGATAAAGTATAAAAAAATAGTTTCTAATTTAGTAGACTTATTTCCCTAAGAAACAAGTTTCATCTATTATTTGGATTTTCTTAACTGGAAAATATCATCTTGGTGGGGTTCCGTGGATTAAAACTACTAGAGTCCTCACAGATAAATTAGAGTAATTTGATATGGATAAAAATATTCATCGATATTATATGTACAGATCTCTTGAAATTTTTCTTTTAGGATATGTATATTAAGAGAATACATTATTCCCATCCATCTGGAAATAAATTATCAGACTCTCAAATTTTCACAATGTTTGAAATTTGAGGGATTAAAGTATATAGTTATCTAAATTGTAGATATTAATTGGTATAGAACTAGAAAATGAATTTATTCCCAACCCGTAGTGGATCCATCAAAAAAAGTTCTATACCAGATGAATATTATACCACACAAAGTATGCCTAAAACATATATGTTTTGGAAAATATTTCTAATACAGTGTTCCTGTTATAGGGACACATCGGGACAAAAAATCTGTCAAGTTATTTTTGTAGTATTTGGTTCCATTGAAGGGTTGGAATTTGGGATTCCTAAAATTGGGTTGATATAGAGTAATGTCAAAGCAATTTTTTAGTTTCCTCTCAGAAAACACCAGAGTTGAGGATGAGTGAATCTTGTGACATAATAGAGGAAAATTCTAGTCTTCCTCAATTATTGGGTTCATGTAGAAGTATTATTCTAACCCAGAGTGATAATCGTGATTATACTCTTATATATTGAGTTGTGTATACCCTACATGATGAAAATTATTCGTGGGATGAGAAATGTTCACCTCTACTTGAAATTTTTACTCTATGGGAATATAGATACTGAAAATTTCCTTATCAAAAAACTTTGTATCATCTATCACAACCTCATTACTCACTCTGTTAACTTTAGTAGATAGAAATTTGAACTCTTCAAGTGTTTAGTGGGATATAGATACATTGTTTCCTAGGTCCTTAATTATAACACATCCTGATAGTGGAAACTGAGCATTTGAATCCTACAAGTTATAGGTTTTCTTCTATTCTTAGTTGTGCAATACTTATTTATATTTATTTAATAATAACTGAATCTTGATAAAATACTTCTTTATCACTTCCACTTGAATCTGTTTCTGGGATTTACTCCTCTATTGGATTAGTTTAGATAGAATTTACTAACACATATCATGTTAGAGAGTTAAGTATTCACAACCACCCAATTAACATGGTTTTTCTTCACCCCCTGTGGAATCCTTAAAAGGAAAATGTAAATACTTCTTCATATTATATCTCTTATATAATTAATTTGGACTAAATCCTATATAGGGAATACTTTTTATCACTCAAAGTTACCCTGAAATGTATTAATTAATGATGACTTTGTGGGAATTAAAGACCATTACTACTTTCTGCAACCCAAATGAGAAGGGTATTTCATCTTTTGGAAATAATATTAGGGGAATTAGTTTCTAGATGACACTGCATAGTCTGTAAAATACCAATTTAATTGGAAGTAGTGTAGTGGGGGTGAAAATGAATCTATACAAAGGGTTGAGAATGTCTTGATCCCATTTCTAACACCAACTTTAATTACTAATGTCTCAATGATCCCTAGGGAGGTGGTAGTGAAAAAATCCCCCATACCTTTGTGTTGGGGTTGGTTGAAGGTAGTTTCTATAGTGGTAGCTAGTGTGGATTTTCTGATTTAGTTTGTTATGAATCAAGTGTGTACTAAGTTTATTGAATGTTAGAAGAATAGATGAAATGTCATTAAATGAATGACTAACATTGTTTTTACTGTTAATAGATGAATAACCCATGATTTAAATGATGTATAGTTTCATGATTAAGTGAATTAAATGAATGATTAACTAACTTGTAAAACCTAGAAACAAAAGGTAGGATAACCAATTATAATTTATTTATAAATACATTATGAAATATACTAATCTTTTAATTTTTCCTTCATTGATGAATCAGTTGACCAATGTATTGTCCCATCATAGCATTAGAGGAATAAAGGTTAGTTTCTCTCTAGTGGTGATCCAAACATGATTCAAAATCCTCTGATTTTTACAATAGAATTCTTCTATTTCTAGGGAAAATTAATTTATTTCTTTTTATGATTATCATTGATCACAACATAAAACATCAACAGTAGAATAATTAATTTCATTAGTGGAAGGTAATTTTTTTATTACCTTCATAAAATTATGGGGGAGAGTTATATATGTTTTGAGAGAATCCTCTATAGAATTCATTATGAATATTGAATGAATATGTCTCTCACATTTGGATAATGGGATAACAAGTTTTAAATATCACTAGGGTTAGGGAATAATAATCATAAAATAGACCTTATTATTTTTTTCATAATCCTCATAGAACCCCATATCTAAATAATAATAGAATTATTGTTATTTAAATAACAAGTTCTAAACTCACCGATATAATAAGTGCTATTTAAATGAATAAATAAAATAATCTTTATTAAAATATTATTTAATATGAAATTTTTCACCTGAAAAGTAAATCTAGGCCACCAATTCTCCTAAATATTTATCAACCATTAACAAATGGGTAAACAAATAATTAATTAAATACCAAATCATTATTCTCAAAAAATATATGAATATTATATTCACCAAATTACTAACTAAATATTTATTTAACATTTATTTATAAAAAAAAATAATTAATTTTTTACATTGTGGATAATCCAAAATAAAAGAAATATATTTTAAATTCATATAGTTAAATAAATATTTTCCTGGTGAATATGTATTTGTTAAATATTCAACTCACATATATATTTTCTCAAATAACCAATGATTAAATAATTTATAAGAAACTAACCTAAATAATTATTAATAAATATAAAGGAATATTTTTTATCAAATATATCAAACTCATATGGAATTTATCTTAGGTTATGAATACACTTAGTGTGTGACCCTTTAGGCCCCTTTCTTCATGACATTAGGCTAGACTACTTAAATTTTAAATTTATAAACTAAAAAAGAGAAAGGCTCACATAGGGAATGAAGTTAATGTAAGAAAGACATGTAACCAATTAAAAACATACATTATTTAATATAGTACCTATTTATCAATATCTCTAATCAATCAGGTTGCATACTGGTGTGATCTACCTAGGTTTTTGATGACACTTTCATTGAATTTGTTGAAATAAACTCACCAAAAGGTCATAATGGCCATTGATTTTATTATGTTGTTCCATTCCCACAACGAGAATATGACTCCAACATCCATTATTAAATAGAATCAATAAATCCTTTCTCACATTATTCATAAATGTAATATCTCATGTGATGAACCCATCATACCTTACTTCACACAAACATATATCATTACATATTTGGTTATCACCTTAAAGTACATTACTTATGTTATATATTATTAATAATATTTATGTACTAGGATAATTACATTATTCTATAGGTAAGAATATCCAATGACACATATAAATATTCATTTCTTATTGGAATACCATGTTCTCGTTATACCCTGTACTAAATATTACAAAGGGAGAAGACTATAAGAAAGTGTCTCAATGTTCTATCATTCTCCACCTAATAAAAACCTGTATAATTTGTGTCACATTAAGTAATTTTATCCATATATAGAACTTTTATTTATTATTATTTTTATGGAACTTATAAGTTCACATCATATCTAGGAATTGTTATTAACTTTTAGTGTGACATGTACATTTTGTCCAGTATCACGTACAATTCCACATAGATACACAATCATGTTGTGATACATGTATTATATTAATATCCATAAAAAATGAATTATGGTAATCATAAAGTTCATAGAATTTGTCTAGAGTTTACCAAATTCTTTATAATACATCTTAAACTAGATAAAACTGAAAAAAAACTCAGTCTACTACCTCTCACGTGGTGTTCAATATTCTCCTATGAAAAGGCTTCAGTCAAGGGTTCTTCCCTATAATATCCTCAAAAAATATGTTAATAGTGACTTTACCCCTTTTATAATAATCATTCTGGAGGTGATATTTTATATTTTGTGATTATTACATTTATGTGATTGTGGATCTATTGTGGGATACAAAATTTTAGTATTAACACAAAACTATGTGGTATGACATATACTATTTGGTACAACATGAAGATATTGCAAAGAAATTCAAATAGAAACTGTTTTTTTGGTTGCATTAGAAGACACAATGTGCGAAAATATACTGTATAATCAGAAACAACTAATTTTCATAATCTCTTCTAGCTCACACATCATCTGTTGAGATTGAATACACATCGTAATTTCAACATTAGATCATTCTGATTTATTTGTAAACTAGAATATATATATCCTATAGTAACTACCTACTCATCTCCTCTATATAAGATGAAAAAAATACTTAGTACACATCATATACTTAATGAAATCCTTAAAAAAACCTATTTTGGTCTATAGGATTAGCTTGATATATACCTGCGTTGATAAAAGTACAGAAAACATTAAACCAAGTAAATAACATGTAATAAATGATAGAACCTATCATATATGCGTATGAGATTCTAATAATTATCCCATTCTCTATTTGTGTTGAAGGATAAATTCTTCTAGATAGATTTTATTTCAGCCCAAGGTTTCTATACAAGGATATTACATCATTTTTATGAATATTCATTACATTATATCAATAAATGCCTATGGACCCTAATAGATTAGTGTCTCTGGAAACATAGAACACAATAATCTAATTTCATGAAAGGTGCTAAATGTTTCCCACAATGTATACCCTATTTATTTCTCCTACATAATTCATTTATTAATAACAACTGAAATAGAAACATAAGAAAGGGTGAGATCAAATGCTCATTATGGGAAAATAAAAGAGATATATAAGAAGAATATGGATAAAAGGTTTGATAATGTGAGGGTAATATTTTAAATCCAGACCCTACATATCAAATATTATAGTCATGAGTCATGGAATATAGTTTTTTAGCTAATAAGACACAAGTAATAGTTGAATCAAAGGGAATTTTCTATGATAGCATAAGACATGGAATTTGTAGCAAAAAAATGTGAATAGAAAATCTAATGCCAATGATACCCACTAAGACATTCATAACATGTTATAACTTCTATGACCAACTATATACCAACTTAGGGCTTGGGGGAAATATTAAGTATAAACTCCTTTATGGGCTTTTTCTAACCACTACTGTACCCACATTTTGGGGCTAGGAATAATCAAATGTTTTCCCTCCCTTTTATGCTTGGGATAAACAGCCTTGTACCCTTATCTTTGTGAATAGGTTAAAAACCCTTATTCACTAATCTTTGTGATTTGGATAAACATCTATGTAACCTCTGAGATCATATATAATTTAATGTTATCCAATGAATTAGGGGTGATATAGGTCCCACCCATCACAAAGTGGAATCATAAATTTATGTGACACATGCTAATAAGGTTTCATTATATCATAACCCATGAATTGAAATGGGTATCATAAAAATTTCATCATATCATAACCTGTGGAAACGAGAAAGGTTTCATAGTCATTTCATCATAGAATAACCCTTTAAAATATGTATCTTTAATAAAAAATTTAACATGTTATATCCCAAAGAATAAAAATAGGTCTCTTAAACATAATTGAATCAAAACATAAACCATTCATAGAAAGAAATAGAGTGGTATAATTGGATCACATATCTAGTAAAAGAAAAATTATATTAAAAAATTTAATCATAGATGGAGAATTATTTTGAAATATAACTTGGAACATTTCTTAAGGAAAATAATATTTCATTT
Organism: Viscum album; assembly: GCA_963277665.1. Classification (NCBI taxonomy): domain Eukaryota; kingdom Viridiplantae; phylum Streptophyta; class Magnoliopsida; order Santalales; family Viscaceae; genus Viscum; species Viscum album. The sequence continues at coordinate 800,502,518 of OY728139.1, forward strand.
AAAATCATTTCCATAAAACATTTTCAAAAATTTTTTCCATTAAAATATCATTTGAAACATAAAAAGAAACATTTGAAAATTCATATTAAACATTTCATGGGAAAAATATACTTTTAGATTTTAAAAATTATTTTAAAACTAAAATCCTTTTGAAACCTATTTTTCTATTAAATTAAATTGAAAACATAAAAATTATTCTTTTAAAATCATTTAAAACACTTTTTAAATATAAAGAAACTTCAAAATCACTTTCTTTTAAAATTAATTTTAAATTAAAATATTTCCAAAATAATTAAAAAAACAATTTCTTTTGAAATTAATATTTTAAATGTATAAATAAATCCTTTTTGAATATATTGTTCATGAATATGGTGAATTATTTACATGAATTGTACAAAAAATGAAATATTCCTTTAACGTTTTTAGTAGAATTCAAAAGAGACTTGATCAGAAAATGATATGAAAATCAATTTTAACAAATAATAATTACCAATTTGGTGACAATAAATCATAAGTACCATGATGGAATAGAAAAGGGTACGTATTATATCATGTGGATAGATAAAATAATGATATTACTTGTTATATGGGATGTATATACACCTAACATAGGTCGCAAATAAGGAAAATTGAGACAAAACCCATTTACCGATATGGTAACTTTTGATCTGTAATCCAAATGAAAGAGATATCACAAAATGGATTTGTAAATACCAAAATATTTCACAAGAATAAATATAAAATAAATTTAGTGGAATTATATAAAACAAATATAAGTAATAGGTGGTGAATATAACATGTTACTTACAATAGTAAAAAGTGAGACAGAAGTCTCATACTATATGATTACATTTTAAATCATAATCCACATGAAAAAAATAAAATCATTGGAAAAATTATTTTTCATTAAATGGTTTATATTCATGATATATCATTTCATATAGAAATATATACAACCCAAAGAGGATATGAGTGGTGTATATAGAATATGTCTCTATGAAATACAAGTGAAATTTGAAATCCCATTTCCTTAAGTCTTGACTCCCTTTGTATTAGTTCAAACATTATTTATAATAAATAGAAGTTAATTATAAATACATTAAAGAACCATATTGATATATATCCTGCACTATATTGTTTTCTTATGAAATTTTATTGTTGGTTTATTAACAATTCCTTGTTATATATTCTTTTCAATTAAAAACTTATTTTTCTTTCTTATATGTTTTGATTTGTTATATTTTTGGTTTTCTTATATTAATCATTATTTAATAATATGAAAAATTATAAATATGTTATAAATATCATATATATTCAGTATATATGTATTTATAATAATATATAGATAATATAAATAGGAAATTAAATACACCATTCATGGAGATGAGAGGTCATACGTATGCATGAACGTGTTTTCCATTTTCTTGTAATATTGACTAAAGAAAAAGTAAATGATATATATATATATATATTATCATTTTAAAATTCAATTTATGTTATACACATCAATTTGTTTTTTATTAAAACAATACTTAATACCTTCGATGTATTACTTAAAGGAGTCACATCGTTTCGCAAGGTGATAGTCCTTTGTACACACGAACAAAGATATCATATTCCCATAAAATGGAAAACATGAAGGTACACGTTATATAATATAATCATATTAAAATCATAAATTTATTATATATTTAATATAAATAGTATTACAATCATTATTATCACACATTAAATGTGGTAATGGAGAAACATAAGACATCGGTTCACAAGGCATTATTCCTCTATACACACGAACAATGATTTCGTAACCCATTTGGTGGAAGTGGCTATGGTTCTAGATTTTAAGCTTAAAATAAAACAATATATGTAAATTTATTATATTTATTATATCATACAAACTTTATATTAAAGTAATTTAGGTTTTTTGAGGAAGAAATAAAACAAAAACATTCATTAATGAATGCAACTTGTTCTGTTGGTATCTGTTTTCTTTTCACCGAGATCTACCAAAATTACGGTTTTTCTGACTATAGCATGGAAGTGGGAAGTTTATTGACAGAGTTATTTTTATAACCAATGGGTTTTGAAGGTGTTAAGAGGGCGTGGAGTGGGTGGCCTTTTATAATGGAGGTGAGTGACACTAGTGTATTTTTTGAAAAGATAGAACTACTACTATGTTTATTCCATGTCAATTGGATCAATGAATGGATTAATATTAGTAATATAATTTATGAGGTAGAAATATTTTAGTCCATTGTGTTTTGGAAAAGCTTATAGGTCATTTTACCCTTAAGTATAAAGTTTAGTCCCTTGGTAAACTTATTTGTCTCTAAATCATCATTATTAATTTTAACCTTTTTCAGAAAAACTTTTGGTAAATAATTAAGTTGTACTTATTATAAATTATAAGTTACAATCATTAAAATTAATTTTTATCTTTTTTAAATATTAAATTCATATAATTTGAAAAAATTAAATCAAAATTAATCCCACATATGTGTTGAGAAAATAGGGTTTTAAATTGAAAAATTTCAAATATTTATAGTGTTATTATATCCAATTTCAATATAAAATTTATTCAAATGAACTAATTTGGATTAATATATGTATAATATAACTAGTTATGTTTTTCAAAAAATTAAAAATGTTATTTAACTATATAAATTATTTGAACAAAAAGGTTGTTTTCAAATAAAAGTCTTTATTTTTCACTATTCAAAAAAATCAACCTTTTTAGAAAAATACCAAATATTCATCCTAAGATAATTTTTAAATTATTATTTTAAAAAATATGTTTATTTTTTCAAATATAATTTAAAAAGTTTATAAATTAGTTCTAATATATGTTCACCATTAAAATGCGGAAAAATTCCATATTAGAAAACAACATATTTTTTATGTGTAAAATTTGATTTAGTCTTGTGTTTGACACAATCATAACATAGTGTTACATGCTGCAAAAGATTAACTTGGTGTCTCATATAATAATTCTTAACATGGTGTATAATGCAACACAATCCATCAAATAATTTTAATTCATTCAAAAGAAAAAAATTCATGAAAACATGGGTCGTTACATTTTACACAACTTAAAATTAATTTCACCCTTGAAATTATTGTGGTCCATTAATTGATTAATTCTTGAAAATTAAATTTATAGAAACTGAAAATATAAAACTAAATACTATAACATCTTTTAAAAATGGAGATTTGAAATCATAAAAGATTTCAAGGCAACTCATTACTGGGTTTCCACATAGGAAAACATGGGTGGGAAGTGACAACATGGCCATTAAAGAGAAAAATACACCAAAATAAATATGGAGAGTGGTAGAAAGCATGGTTAAGAGAAATTTTACAATGAAAATTCCATAAAATTGAGGCTTAAAAATGTTATTTGACACAATAAAAATTGATAATAACATGACAACATTTTATTTGAAGACCATTTTACCAAATTTTAAGAACTTTCTATAGATTATATACTTAAATGATTTTATTCTATTTCATAAGAACAATCAAACCCTATGGTTATGCCTTGATAAATTTACACTTAATCTCTTTCTACAAGAAATTAATGTTAATTTATTTTTCCAAAATCACTAACATATAATAATCTCCATAAATATAAAGATAAATTATTCCATATATCATTAGTTCTTATCACACCATAAAGGTTTTCACTGGTTATACAATATGTATAAATATTCATATCGTGATATTATACATTAATCTCTAAATCCTCAACCAAAGTTCATTATAAACATTAGATAAATGGATAAACATATAACACTTTCAACATTAAACATTTATGAATAAGGTTTATGAGTTTCTCAATATCAACATAAGATTAATTCCCTACATATCATATAGTTGCTCTCGATTGCAACATACCAATCATGTGAATAAATTCATCATGTATTCCCTTCAAATACTGAAATATGATCAATTATCATAAAACCATAATGAGAACATATATTTTTCGTTATTTCGTAAATATTCTGTTATGTTATAAAAATATTTTCATTGTAAGATATGGTTTATCCCTATACTAGTATAATATAGGATTTTTTTATTATAAAATCTGATGTGGCCTTAAAAACACAAGTTTTTACACATATTTTTATTTAATTTCTATCAATTTATTTATTTATTTCAACAGTTTTTAATAAATAATGGAACATTTGTAATTTTATTATTAAATTTGTTATTTAATCAATTTCAATAAATAATTATGTATTATAAGATCTAAAATAGATAATTTATGTTTTAATTTATTGTTTTATAAATTATTTTTAGTAGTTTTAGTGTTCTTAAATAGTTAATTAACATTTTAATCATTCTCTCGCACACAAATAATATAGTTTCTAGCTTCACAATTGAGTTTGTAATTTTTGATTAATTTAAAATAATTTAAAAAAATTAATAGATGTATTTTCATAATTTATTATTTACCAATTTAATTTTTTAAACAAACTAAATTTATTCACAATTTATAATTTTATGTCGTAACTTAATTAGATTATTCAATAAGATGATAATTAATTGTCTAGACTAATTAATGGAGTTGTTTTAGTAGATAATTTATATAATTTTTATTTTTTTATTATTAAATAATTTATATAAATTTTATTTCTAAAGTTAACAATAATATAACTTAAGTTTAAATGGTTTTTTATGTTAATAAAAGTTTTTGAGTACTTGAATTTTCAGTTGTTAAAACTATGTTTCAGTTTTAATTATTTATTTTCTTCATATTTTATTTATGTTATAATTTATTTTAGCCTTTTATTTTTTTTGTAGTGTCATGGTGCCACAAGAAACCATTTCCTTTTATGGTCCCACTATGTACCGTTTTCATTTCACGGTGGCACCACAACCTAACACACTCTCAAGACTAAGACACCGTTTCTGCTGCCTAACCGGTTGCACCGTAACTCTCTTATTTCGTAGTCTCACTCCATCATGGTGGCACCCCAAACCGTTTCTTTCCCACCATAATTCCTTCACCGGTTCCACCACAAAACCAGTGTCATAGTAGCCATAACCTTCACCACCGACTTACTTCCTTCATGGTGTCTCCATCACTTTTCTTGTTTCTCCAAACATGCAAATCTTTGTCACTTTTGATGATCTACACACTAGTACGAGAAGTCTGAGTTTCACCACATACCAACTAAGCCCGAAACATGGTGCTGTTGTTCACCTAAGGATAAGTCATCTTTTCCCGACCTCGAACCACTTGTAGGCAAATATTGACTACTGCTCGCCTCTACCTAGAGTTCCATCACTACGGGGTGAAGGAGGTGTCGTACTGAGAGAAAGAACTCAATGTTGTGAGATGATAGAGTCTGAGGAGGGAAGTCACCAGCATTGGTTGCAGTGTGTATGAAGAGATGTACCCACTTCTGCACCACTGTGTGAGGTTTCTTTCTGCGCAGCTGAAGATCCACGAACCGCTGATTCCACCGCAAGCAGGGGAGAGAACTATTGTGGGTGTCACAGTTACAACTTCTAAGACATACAAAGAATGATATAAGAATGAGGGTCTTTCCCTTTTTACATAAATTGAATGCTAGAAATTGGTTTTTAAGTAGAGATAAGAGAATTTTCAAAAACTGGGATCAAGTTTACAACTTTTTCATTATGAAATTTTATCCCCAAAGACATATGGGTGAACTAAGAACTAAAATAACTTGTTTTTATCAAGAGAATGGTGAGGCCTTCCATGAATCTTTGGATCAATTTAGGGATCTTCTTTGGTAGTTTTCACATCATCAACTCCAATCTCACCTTCTCATGGACACCTTCTATGAAGAGCTATCCTCTTTTAGACAGAATCTAGTTGATCAAGTGGCTGGGGTAAATTACATCAAAAAGATAGATGAAGATTTGGGAATAAGTTTAAATAATCTTTAAATTAAAACCCAACATTAAAATTATTGAAGAAAAAGAGTCAATATAAATGTTAATTAAAAAACTAGTTCAGTTAATGAAAATCAAATTCAACTTGCTGAAATCACCAACCATTTGAAATATTTAATGAACCAGAACTCAAGGAAAACTATTAATCAACTTGGTTGTCAAAAAACCAACCAATATTTATGATAATAGCGTGTCCAGTGTGGAATATTTGGGAATACTGAAAAAGTTTTTCCTAACTATGATATGCCCATCTAACAACAAGAAAATTAAGATTTTGTTGACTATGGCCCTAAAATTCCTTCAAAAAACATTCCTTTTTCAAATAATTACAATGTAGGCTACAAGAACCACCCAAACTTGTCCGTGAAAGATTAAGGATTAATTAAACAATCCACTATCCCAATTAATCTGACCAACAAAGACCAAAATTTCAAAATCATTAAAGGGGTAAGTCTTCAAATACACAAGGAAATAATGATAATCAAATGTCTTCTAAGGAAAATCTAATATTGAATAAAATTAACTCTCAAGAGGAAGGAAACATGACTTAGCTATCAAAACATCCGAATAAATATGTGTTAGATAAAATAAAAACTGATTTGAGAATGAAAAACGCGTCAAAAAACTTGTAAAACTTGCTAGAGATTTTTCATCTAGGAAAAATGGTAGACTTCCAAGAACAACTAAACATAACCCCTGAGAAAATTCCATGGATATTGTTACTAGGAGTGGGATGAGTACTCTAAATCCCATGAAAAAACACACTGGAAATTCCCAAAATGAAAATCTTCTTCAATATAGTAATACAAATATCCTCTTTTCACATGCAGAAAATTGACAAAAAATATTTAAAATGATGGAAATCTAAGTTTATCATCTAAATCAGAAACTGAAAACCCATCTAAAAAAAAGAATAAAGGAAAAGAAAAAGTTGAGGTATAGGTAAGGGATATATGCAGTATTTTGAAAAAGTTTCACCACCAATTCCCTTACCTAGGAAACTGAAACCACAATGTAATACCAAAGTTGAACTTTTCTAGTTCCTTGGTCTCCTTTCCAATCTTTAAGTAAACATTCCATTAGTTCAAGCCTTAATTCAAATTCCATCTTATTTGAAATATCATAAGATTTTTTTAAAAAAAAATTACCCTAGAAGAGTTTTTTACAAATACCCTCACTGAAGAGTGTAGTGCTGTACTTCAGATAAAAACCTCCCCTAATCTGAATGACCCTTGTAGTTTTGTCATACCTTGCACACGAAGAAATTCTGATCAGCTCAACTTTTTGTGTGACCTAGTTGCTAGTATTAATATTCTCCCATACTCACTATTTCAATAGTTTAGGTTTGGTGACCTTCAACCCACCACAATCATATTGCAGTTGGATGACAGATCTTTCACTCAACCTGTAGGTATGATTGATCATTTTCTAGTTGGGGGTAAGGAATAAGTTTTTTCCTGGAGACTTTTTAGTCTTAAACATAGAGTGTGATCAAAAGGTGACCATCATCTTGGTTAGGCCCCTCTTGGGCACATGTGGTGTAGTTATTGATGTTTCTAATGGGAAGCTTATTTTTAGAATTGGATAACAACAAGAAAAGTTGAATGTGTTTAAAAATTTAAAAGGACCTATTTTTGTTGAAAGCTTTTCAATGGTAGATTCCTTAGAAGATGATAACTCAATTGGAAACTCTAAAGAATATGAAAATAAATAATTTCTAAAGAAAATAATTTATAAGATTAAAATCCTTTTTACCATGTCTTAGAAATTTAAAATTACACACATACACAAAATCAAGAAAATTTTCCAGAACCGGACAACTATTTAGTTTATGATTTAGAAGAGTCCTTTATTTCTAAACATATGAGATTATTGAGTGAATTTTAGGGTGTATCTATTAACTCCTACCTTTATGAAAACATTTATAATATTAAGGGATAACTTATATGACAATTGGATCATTCTTCTTTGAATAACTTGTTGAATTCTGACCTTGAATGTCTAGATAGTATGTTTCCCACATTGGAAAGAAACATTGTTATTTGTTAATCTAAACATGAAATTGAAAATCATTCATTTTTTCAAACTCCATCCAAGAGAAATATTTAAGATACTGAACCTCCTTGGCCTAAAATTATTACTTCTAGTTTAGAACCACCCACTCTTGAACTAAAACCAATACCTGCTCATTTGAAATATTCATTTCTAGGTGATAATTCCACTTTTCCTATCATTATTTCTTATGAACTTAATGAAAACCAAGAAGAAAGATTTTTGAATGTTTTGAATAAGTTTAAATATATCATAGTCTGGACCATAGCTGATATCAAAGGTATTAGTCTCTCATTCTGCATTCATAAAATTCTTATGGAGCCTAACCATAAGCATAGGGTAGAGTGTCAAAAAAGATTCAATATAAATATAAAAGAAGTTGTTTGAGAGGAATTGAATAAGTTGTTGGATATTGGAATTATCTATCCAATTTCTAATAGTTCTTGGGTTAGCCCTGTCTTGGTTCTCCCCAAGAATGGAGGTTTCACTGTAATAAAAAATTAAAATAATGAAGAAATTTAAGTTAGGAAAGCCACAAAATGGAGAGTTTGTATTGATTATAGGAAGCTTAAAGAAACCACTAGGAGGGACCATTTTACAATTCCCTTCATGGATAAAATACTTTATAGGGTTTCTGGAAATGAGTTTTTCTTGTTTTTTGAAGGGTATTCAGGTTACAACCAGATTCCTGTTGCTCTAGAGGATTGAAAAAAGACCATTTTCACATGCCTCTTTGGGAAATTTTCTTACACGCGGATTCCCTTTGGGTTGTGTGGATCTCCAGCCACCTTTCAAAAATGTATGATGGATATCTTTTCGAATATGATTTAAAAAATCATTGAGGTTTTCATGGATTATTTCTCCATTTTGGGTAAAACTTATGATACTTGTCTTGGAAATATTGAGTTAGTTTTGGAAAGATGCATTGAAACCAACCTTGTTCTTAATTGGGAGAAGTGTCAATTTATGGCCATAGAAGGTATATTTCTTTTTCATAAGGTGTTATAGAGAGGTTGGGAGGTTGATACTATTAAAGTTAAATTCATTCAAAAACAGCCACCTCCTGAAAATGTTAATGGTGTTAGAATATTTTTAGGGCAAGCCAGTTTCTACCGAAGATTCATAAAATACGTTTCAAAAATCACTAATCCCTTGTGTTCTTTTCTGGTCAGGTATAAACCATTTAGCTTTGATGGAAACTATTCGAAATCATTTAATCTGTTAAAAGGGGAACTTAGTACATCACCCATTATCACCGCACCTGATTGGGAACTATGTTTTGAACTTATATGCGATGCTAGAGATATGGTTGTAGGTGCTGTCCATGGATATATGAGATATATGAAGTTACATGTTGTGTAATATGCTAGTAGACTTCTAGATGAGGCCAAAAGACTTACACTACTACTGAAAAAGAATTTATAGCTGTTGTTTTTACTCTAGAGAAGTTTAGACAGTATTTTTTAGGTTCAAAAGTCATCTTTTCACTAATCATTATTATTTAAAGTAATTTTACCATAAGAAGGAAAATAATCCAAGGATGATTAGATGGATTCTGTTGTTACGAGAGTTTGATGTAGAGATTAGGGATAAGCAGGGAGTTTAAACTCTTACTCTCCTGATGAGAAGCTTCTCACTATTTCTGTTAAGCAATCTTCTTGTTTTAATGATTTTTCCAACTTCTTTGTAGTATGTGTATTTCCTAAAAATCTATCCAAAAACCAAAGGGTGAAATACATTTTTGAGCTTAAAAACTACCTTTGGGATGACCCTATGCTGTTTAGGAGATGTGCTGATGGTATCTTTAGGAGATGCACACCTGAGGAAGAGATGCATGCTGTCTTAGAGAGTTGTCCCTCCTCACCTTGGGAAGGTAACCATGGTGGTGAAAGGACTGATCAAAAATTCCTACAATCTGGTTTTTATTGGCTTACTCTTTTTAAGGATTCTAGGAACTTTGTAGTTGGCTGTGACAAGTGTTAGAGGTAGGAAATGATGGTAGAATGCATGAATTACACCAAAAAGGAATTCAAGAAGTTTAGATTTTTGATTTTTGGGGTTTAGATTTCATGGGACCATTTCAATCATCTCATTGGAATGTGTATATTCTTGTTACGATTGACTATGTTTCAAAATGGGTTGAGGTAGTGGCACTGCCCAAAAATCAATCCAAATTTGTAATAAAGTCTTTCAAAAATAACATTTTTATAAGATTTGGAGTTCCAAAATCATTTATCAATTATAATGGAACACATTTTAAGAACTACAAGTTTAAAGATTTGGTAGATAAATATTTTTGTGTTCAAAAAACTGGTACTCCTTATCATCCACAGTCCAGTGGACAAGTGGAAATCTCAAATATGGAACTGAAATAGATACTTGAAAAAATTGTGTCAACTTCAAAGAAAGACTGATATCATAAACTCAATTAATCCTTATGGACATATAGAACTACTTTAAAGACCCCAAATAGGTATTTCTCCTTTCATGTTATTGTTTAGAAAATATTTTCATCAACCTGTGGAGTTGCCACCCAAGTCTTATTGGGTAGTTAAGAATCTGAACATTGATTTTAAGAGTACTGGTGAGAGGAGATTACTTGATCTAACTGAGCTAGATGATTTTAAGAGAGATTTAAGATAATTCAAGGATTTACAAAGAGAGGAATAAAATCATTCATGATTATATCATAAAAAATAAAAAATTCAAACGTGGCTAGAAGGTCCTATTCTTTAACTCTAGAATTAATCTCTTTCATAGAAAACATATGTCCGAGTGGTTTGGACCATTTAATGTTTTAAGACTTCTTAATAATGGTGCTTTTGAAATTGTAGGTGAAGAGAACAAACCCATGTTAGTTATTGGGTATAGAGTGAAACATTATTTTGAGGGACAACCAAAGGGCTTGTCTGCATTCGCTATGCTAGAAATATGATTTTGAATAAAGTTTGGAAGAACACATTAAAACTTAGTTATACATGGGAGGCAACCCATTGTTTTTTGTGTCTTTAACTTGTTTCATTTTTACCCTTGAATAATGTTTTTTTATGTTCTCTGTTTTTAGGAAGTCCTTGTTATTGCTTATTCTTTGTCTATTGGTTCTGTTTTTGGGTTAAATGATGCTGGTGTTGTGTAATTAAGGGTGTGGAATTCCCAAGACGAGGATTAATAACAAACCTATCCAAGGAAGCATCTTACCTCCTATATTCATTCTTTACAATGCTATTCACTTAAAGATAATTCACTTCTAAGTCATATTTGTTACTATTGGTGAGTTAGTGACTGTTACTTTGTAAATTTTTGCTGGTGCTATTTATAATTCTGCTTGTATTGGAATGAAACTCTGCTGTATGTCACTATGTAAATAAACAAATCTATATGTACTTCACTGTTGAAATATCAATTTCGTTGTCATAAAAATCTTCTCACTGCTTGAAATTATGTGTGGGGGTTACATGATTTCAGTTGTTTTTTGTTGAATATTGTTTTGGTTGGGGTGTTTTATCATTTATTTTTCTGCTCTATTGAACACATTATTGAACTCAATCTGTTAATATTATTACACCTTATACACATTTCACTTACACTTTACATGTTACTTTTGAGTTGGATTGAAAATTATTTACCGAACATAAATGTTAATGCATTAACTTGATAATGAACATGCTATTAATATGTCCATTATGTAAAACAATATTTTTGACATTTAATGTGACCCTTTATACATGTCATAAATCTACTAAATTGACAATATGTTTTGAACCTTAACTGTTTAATTTTTTTTCTCTACTTTATAGGTCAATTTGGGGGGACATAGTTGGGTTTTATGTGTGGGGGAGGGCTTCAATTATTGACTGTGCAAAATCATTCTTAATTGAAAGCCCATCAATTTCCAGTACCAACATTTTTTAAGAAATGTTTAAAATTCTCAAAATTATTGCACAATTTTAGGATGAACACAATTTCTCAAATGGGTCTTTCCTCTGAATGATACATGATTGGTAGTTAAGAGTTGCCGTAAAACTGAAATTAATTTGGGTGGATGATTTTTGAGTGATCTTGTTTAGTGATTTAATAGAAATTTTATTTAGGAACCTTTTCTGAGAGTGATATGGGTGACCTTTTAATGGGTTTATGATCATAAACCTTTTAAATAGAAGTTTGAATTGATTATCGTTGACACAATTCTTTATTAATTTTTAAATTAATTACCTTATTGAGCCAATGTAAATGGTTTTCATACATATCTTTTGAAACTAGAGTAGTTTAGGAATCTGGGATCCCACAGTGAATCTTTGAGACCCTAGATGCTAGGTGCATTTTAATTTACATTAATTCCTCTATGCACCTTGAATATGTTAATTGCACAGTGCTTAGAAGATAATACATGGCTTGATAAAAATTAAATAAATTGTCTAGGTTCAAAAAAAAGTTCATTAAGGTGAGGGGAATGATGAACGCTGGGTGAAGAAGGGGGCAATTGGTTTATTTGGGAGCCATTCAGACTGTATCATTATAGTTTTTTTAAAGTAAGGGGCTAATCCCCAAAATATTATATTAAAAGAAATTCAAAGGGGAACACCAAAGTCAACATGCAGGACAATACATCAAGTTCCCTGTCCCAGTGAACCAATAATTTTCCTTATCTTGTCAGCAATTAATCTTTCTTTCTCTCTCCATTCATTCCATGTTTTTGCGCTGATACACCTTCGACCTCTTCCTCTCGTATAGTGGCTTTCAAGCTCCTTAGCTTGCTGTATCAATGTTTCCACATCTTCATCCGAGCTGTCATCTTTCACCTTCTCCTTCATCTTCAAGGACTCTTTTCATTCCCTTTTTTGACTTCTAGTTCTGACTTATTGCCAAGTACCTTCATCATCTCAATCTTCTTGGTGCCCTTTTCTTGGTTTATCTGTTTTCTATTTTGTCTCCTGCACATCCTGTGTAGAGATAAGAGAGGATTCCTTCAAGGTGTTACTCATGGAATTTGAACATGAACCTGGATTGAAATGAGTCACTTAGCAGTATCACATATGAAGCATGAAACATTCATTTCTTGATGATTCATTTCTCTCTTGACTACCTGTGAGAATTTTATTATAGACCAGATATCATTTGAATGTTTCCTTTTATAAAGCCTATTGATATGTTTCCATCCTTTGTTTTAAACTAATCACTGTGTTACTTTTTTTCTTGAATCATAAAAATACTTCATGTTTTCAATGATAATAAAACATGAATTTTTTTGTGGGCAAAAAATGATTAAGTGTGGTGGAATTTGATGTGGCCTTAAAAAAACATGTTTTTCCACATCTTTTTAACTAATTTTTATCAATTTAATTATTTATTTTAACAATTTTTAATGAATAATGGAACTTTTGTATTTTTATTATTAAATCTATCATCTAATCAATTTTTATATTAAAAAGTGTATTTTAAGCTCTAAAATAGATAATTTATGTTTAACTTTATTGTTTTATATATTTTTATTTAGTTAGTATTTTTACTATTCTTAAATAGTTAGTCTACATTTTAATCCTTCTCTTTCACCTAAATTATATATTTTCTAGCTTAAAAATTCATGCAGTAAATTTTGATCAATTCAAAATAATATAAAATAATAAATATATGTCTTTTAATAATTCATTATTTACAAATTTAGGTTTGTTAACAATATAAATTTATACAAACTTTATAATTTTAAGTCTTAACTTAATTCAATTATTCAATAAGACGAATAGTAATTGTATACATTAATTAATTGTGTTGTTTTAGTAGCGAATTTATATAATTTATCATTTTTTATAATTGACTAATTTAAATAAATTTTATTTTTGAAGTTTATTATAATTTAAATTAAGTTGAAATGGTTTTTTAACTTTATTAATGTTTTTGAGTACCTGAATTATCAATTGATAAAATTAAGTTTTAGTTTTAATTAATTATTTTCTTTATATTTTATTTATGTTTTAATTTATTTTATCCTTCTATTTATTTGGTAGTGTCACGGTGCCACATGCAACCCTTTTTTTTATAGTGCCACCATGCACCATTAAATTTTCATGATGGAACCACAACCTCACGCACCTTCAAGCCTTAGACACCGTTTCTGTTACCTTACCGATTTCACTGTAACTCTCTTATTTCATGGTCCCACTCTATCATAGTGGCACCACTACCGTTTCATTCCCACCATAACTTTGACACCGGTTCCACCACAAAACTGTTGTCTCTGTCACCGTATCCTTCGCCACCGGCTCACTACCTTCACGGTGTCACCACCATTTTTCATGTTTCTGCAGTCTTTAAAATCTTTGTTGCTATGGATGATCCGCACAGTAGTCCAAGAAGTCTGAGTTTCACCGCCTACCAACCGAACTCAAACCAGGGTGATATTGTTCATCTCAGGAAAACTCATCTTTTGGAGACCTTGACCCACCTGTAGCTAAATCTCAACTACCGCTCACCGCTACCTGGAGTTCCATCACTGCATGGTGAAGGAGGTTCCACACAGAAAGAATGAAATCAATGCCTTCAGATGATGGAGGCCGACTCGGGAAGTCTCCAATGCTAGTTTCAGTGAGGATGAAGAGATGTACACTATTCTGTGCCATTGTGTCAAGTTTCTTGATGTGATTCTAAAGATCCATGAGATGCTGATTCCACCGTGGGCAGGGGAGGGAACCGCTGTGGGTGTCACAACGTGAGGAGGAGGCTGAGTAGGGACGATGTCTGTCTTCGGGAGGAAGAAGAACCAACCCCCCACATCGCAGCGTGATTGGGGGGAGGGGAAGTTGATTAATTTGAAAAATAAAGTAAAAGTAAATAAATAATAAATTAAACCAATAAATATATATAATATAATATAAAATAATTTTTATACATAACTATTATAATATTAATAAATAAATAAGTTAAAAAATAAAATAGAAGACTAAGTAAAAATAATTTATTAGTTCAAAATATAAACAATAATAATTTATAAATAAAGGTAAATATTAGTTAATATAAATATTTTAACACTTTAATTATAATTTCAAAAAAATAAATATAATATTTGAATTAATAAAGTATTTTATATTATTCTAATTTAAGAATATATTTATGTTATATCAACTAATAAATAATAATATATATACTAATTAAATAATGTAATTAATAATAATAAATTAAAAACTAAATAATTTTATTAAAAGATTAATAATAGATTAATAGTAATATTAATAATATTAAATAATAATTATCAATTGATATTTTTATTAATTATCTTTATTTAACTTTTTAACCGGTAATATAAGATTAAACTAAAGATAACTGTTTTACTTCATTTTCATTTTCAATTTTTTATTTTTCTTTTCTAACTTTGCATGTTCATTCAGGAGATGGAAAAACATCTTGATTCTGTTAACTAACTCACATGAAGTTAGTTACATGGGCAAAGATATCGTGACGTGGATTGCACAAAAAATGAATGTGTTTGGTACACAGGTGAACGACATATCATGTCAGTGGAAAATAATGGGTAACGTGCATCAAGTGATAGTAAGTTTAAAATAGAGAAGCATAAAAAAAGGGACATTCATTTGATACATTGTAGGATCTACTTAGGTCCAGAGCAGTGGGACAATTGGTGACTATTCTTAGAGCACTGGTCGGAGAAGCACTTCATGGAGATCCGAGGGATAGGAGCAGCAACAATTCTATCTAGTAGTGGGAGATCTCTTCATCTGTTTTCTTTCAAATCTCTTTCCTTGTAATTTATTGATTTTATTTAACAAAATAGAGATAATGTTAGGCTAAATCCTACAGTTTGGTGTTAAAATCGAGTATGCGGGTTATTTTCTTCTTCCTTCTCACTGTTGTTTTAAATGTTATCTGAATTGATCAGCAAGATCAACTATGTATGCATTCAATTGAAAAATTACATTATAAATTAATCTCGTTACTCCACAATCATTAACTGAGTATGATAGTTGATTAATTTTCATAAACATTTAAATTGAAATAAAAATGAGAGAAATTATGGCAAGTTCATTCTATCGTCCTTTTCAAACTAGAATTCTCAATGTTGATTAACCTAGGAGTGGCGTACTCTAAAATTGATCATCTTGTGTGATTTATCACTTGGAAAGGGAAATAAATCCCTCATTTTTAGTGGTACTAGTAGTATTCACAATCATGAGAAGGAATTTTTTCAAAACTAGTAGAATTGATATTTTCGCCGGACATATTTCTCTTGATTGTTCATTTTTTAGCCTTTTATATATCAATTACTTACTATTTTAGCCTATTTCTTATGTCATTACAGTTTAGTACAAAAAAACTAAAAATAATTGTGGTGTTTCATTTGTACCTTATAAAAAAAAAAAAAAAAAAATAAAAAGTAAAAAAATAGAAACTCTACCCCATTGTTGACAATAGTGGTGTCTCTTTTAATGTTTTTAGAAGAATAGTGGTCGAAATTTCCTTCTCTGTGGGTCCAACCATGCTTTCCACATATACTGTTATTAGTAGGAAAATAAATAATTAATCTTTGACCAGATTCAATGATGTTTTAAGTCATGATCAAAGTAGATAAAAACAATAATCTTTATTAAAGGACGAACACAAATATTTTTAAAGGGAACATTCTTAAAAAATAAAACAATAAATTAAAATCTAAGAGTGGAGGAAAAGTATTATATAATTATCATGGTTTACTTCATCTAGTTTGATATTATATTTATTTATTTTAATGTCTTATAATTCTCATTAGTGTTTGGATTAGATCACTTGCTAGTATAATTCCAAAACTCTTTACAATAGAACCAATAAAGTGGGAGAGGTGTATTCTATTAGGTTTTCTCATTATTCACATATTTCACTAAAATTTTTTCCATCACTTAATCATTTAGCCTCTTGATGTCCATATTTTCCACTATTTAAAAATCTACTTGTCCCTTTAAGGGTATTCCATATTTATTTCTTCCCACACTTTGAGTATAAGAGAAATATTATCTTCTGCTCTCTAGGGTCCTTATATACTACTCAAAATTTATTTTTTCTCTTATTATAAAATATATTAGATAGATACGAAACTCCAAACTCCATTTACACATTTATAGAAAATAGAAAAATCTATTCATAGAATCAAAATTCCCTTATGGATAACACCCTTCATAGATTTGGTTTTAAGCTGGTGAATCATCAATCAATCTTAATTTCTGCCTGGATGATAATACCAGAAGATTACCTGAAAATTCTTATAAATACTCTTTATTAGACCCAAAAAATTGATCATCATTGTTCTTAATAACTATGAATTCCTTATCCATCCTCTCATTAATAATACTAGGAAGGTTCTTTTTGAAAAAGAGTTATTGAACTTGTCCCAATCCATTGAGTCAATTTCATCTTGTTGCCATTTATTCCTGATAAGATTCTGCCATTGACCCACCTCAGCTTCCAGATATTAGAAAACCAAAGTTAAATTTTCCTTATTTGAAAACTTGATAAAAAATTATCTTTTTATTGGAATTATTCCATTTCTAAAAAATTATTGGATCAATGGAACCACTGAAAGATGGTTGGAGCTACCTTATGATGGACTCAATAGAACATTATTCTCTCTTGTTTTTGTTTAGATTTACCCCATCAATCATTGCTAGAGAATTTTTTTTGAGAATATCCATGAGATTTTTTATATAAACTTTAATAAAATTTGGTTCCTCAAAAGAAAAATTATTTCATTTTCCTTTACATTAAGCACTAAAAATAATCCTTCAGGTTATATCCCTTGAATAAAACAAAAAAAAATATTGTGATAAAAACTAAATATAGTGGGGGACCACATAATCATGAAAAGTCACCTATTGGACGTCTAAATAAATAAACAATATTATTTATTCTATGAAACCTTATGTTTATCCTAGGTTATTTATAGTCATTTTCTACATAATTCCTTTGGGATTATTTGTAATCATTTTTTGAATTATGAAAGAATATCCCCTGGGGGAGTTAAACTTGTTGTGCGGAAAGGCCCATTATTTTTCACCAGTTCCACATGGAGAATATCCCCATATAGTTTTTCAGGGTTGTTACCACTGGGTAGCTATGTTATAGAGTCCCATTCACTTTTATTATCTTTAAATGGATTGGTTTCTTAGAAAAGAATACTACATCCTTTATAAAAATTTGAAGACATTTTATTACACTTTAACTCATCCTCAGAATTATTTTTAGAGACATAACTTGGAATATCCTTAAAAATATCCCTAGGTATCCCAGTAAAGATTTCTCATCCATGTTTCTAAAGGCTAAAAAAAAATTCATTTGATACTGAATATTACAACCAAGGATTTTCATACATAGATATGACAACATTTTTTATGAATATTCCTTAAATTAAATAAACACATTCATTAGGACTATAATAGTTTAGTGTATTTGGAAAATTGGAACACAATATTCAAATCTAATGAAATATGTTCAATTATTCCTTTAGGAATATTCCCATTTAGTACTCCTACTTAATGAATTTATTCATAACCTCTTGAATAGAAACATAAAAAAGGGTGAGGTCAGTTACTCAATATGGGTAAATTAAGAAGTTAGTATGAATAACAAGAATATAATGGTAAGAGAACATGATAATATATTTAAGAATTATACCATGCATAATGAAGATCATAATCATGATTCACATAATAATTATTGGTAGCTTATAAGACATTAGGCAAACGAGAATCAAAGTGAATTTCCCAAGAGAGCATAAGAAATGGAATTTGTGGAATACACACAATAATATAAAATATTATATCAAGGCTACCCACCAAGAAATTTATAAAATATTAGGCTTGTGTTAGCCACCCATGTACCAGCTTCCAGATTGGATTGATCACCATGTGTACAACCTTTTATGATATTGAGCAGACCAACTATGTACCCTCATCTATGGGCATGGGTTAAACACTTTTGTACATTCATTTTTGGGCTTAGGATAAACACACAGGTACCCTCATCTTTGGGATTAGGATAAACAACTATGTAACATCACATTTTTCATTGGATAAAAACCAATTTACCCTAAGATACCATATATGATTTATCACTACCCAATTCATTGGAGAGAGATATAGGTCCCACCCATCACATAATGTAATCATACACATGTGTTTTATGAGATTATAAGCATTCTGCATATTATAACCCACTAAATGAAATGGCTATCATAAAAATTTCATCATATCATAACCTGGGAAGGACATATAGGTTTCATAATAAGTTCATCATAGTATAAATCAGAAAAATAAGTTGGTTTCATAATCATTTTCCCAAGGTATATCATTTTTTATAGAAACATGTTTCATAAACACCATATTAAAAAACAAATCGAAGAAAGAACATTAATAGTATTCTTGGATGGTATCCATAGTAAAAAAAAGTATTTCCAAGGATTTAAGCTTAAATAGAGACAAAGTTTGAAAGAAAACTAAGAAAATTTCTTAAGAAAAATAATCTTTCTTTGCAAATCACTTACATTAAACATTTTCAAAATCATTTCTTTGAAAATAAAATTGCAAACATCCAATGAATTATTAGAAAATTCATTTAAAAACATTCTTGAGGATAATATACATCCCTATTTTAAAAATTATTTTCAAATATAAAACCTTTTCAAAACTATTCTCTTTGAAATTAATCTCGAAAACATATAAATGATGCTTTGAAAACCTTATAAAATACTTTTTAAACATTAAAACGTTTCATAATTTCATTCTTTGAAAATAAATTGAAAATAGAGTTCTTTCCAAAATATTTAAAAAGGAATTTTATTAAGAAATTATTCATTAATAATTTTAAAGAAAAGTTCAATGAATGGATTTTCATGATGGATGTTAATTCCATACATGACATATATGTAAAAATAATGATTCCTTTTAATTTGTTGGTAGAATTCAAAGGAGCCTTATTAGAAAATGACAAGAAGATTAATTTTCAAACAATTTTGTGGAAACTGATAAAATGGGTAAATTTTTTTAAAAAAATAAAAGGATAGTAGTTGAATTGTTTTTTGAAAACATGGATTTGAAATAAAATAGACTTCTAATTGAAGAGAAAAATAATGACGTATTATCATAAAAACATTTTTTTTAATTACCAAAAGTACCAAAGGGTGGGTAAATGCTATTATTACATGATGATATCATGAATAATAATAGGAGGAGATATTTCATGATAATTATCAAGGTCTAGATAATAATATTTTATCATAATATTTATAATAATAAATAATATTGATAAAATATTAGATTATAACATAAAATCATTAACACTTTTGTGACCTTGAATCAGAATCCAAATGATGTAATAAAATAAAATGGATGTTATTATATCATTAAGATAGATAAATTCAGGATATTACATTTGAAAATGTTATTATATACATCTCATTAAAGAATATAGGTTCATATCATTACGTACGTCTCAAAGAAATAAAATTGATAGGAAAATCCTTTACTGATTCTGTATGTTTTGAACCATAAAATGAATGAAATAGTGACAAACAATGGATATGTAAATAAAATAAATTTTTGGATAATCATAAGAAAATTAATTCATGGGAAGTATATGCACTACATATAAGGAAAAACTGGTGAATATACCATGTGTCTCACAAAAGTACAATGTGAGAGGGAAATATCTTATAGATGGAGAAAATTTGAATCATAATCACCTTTAAATAAATACATAATTGGAAACATTAATTTTCATTAAATGAGTTGGACTAATAAAATATCATTCTATAAGGAAATATATACACCACAAAAATGAAACGACTGGTGAATATGGCATAAGTCTATCAGAAATAAAAGTAATAATAGAAATCCCCTTACCCTAAGTCTTGACTCCCATTGTACTCATTAAAACATCCTATTAAATAAATAAAAGTTATAATAAATTTATTTTAGAAACATATCAACATATTTGATACCATATATGATTTTCGTTTGACCTTTTATTACTCGTTTATTCACAATTCCATGTTAATGTTTCCATTTAGGTAAAAACTGTGGTGCCCTTCGTATAAGTTTTTATTTTTTATATTTTTTTATCTTAAATTAATAATGATTTAATAATATATAGAATTATAATAACGATATTAATATCTTATATATTCCTTATATATTTATTTTTAACAATCCATAAAATATTGAAATAATAAATGAAACACACTCTTCACTGAGACGAGATGTCGTAAGGACGGATGAATGTTGCTTCCATTTTTTTATTATATTGAAAGAAAGAAAATTAAATGATATATATTATCATTAAATAATATTTTTTACTAAATATATATCAAATTATTTTAGTAAAATCATATTTTTACATTCCATTTATAGCATGAATGAATCACATATTTTCACGAGGCGGTGGTACACCGTACACACGAACGATGTTATCGTATTCCTCCAAAATAGAAAGCATGATGGTATGTGTAATATGAAAAATATGGAATAATAATAACATTAAAATATAATATATATGTAATATATAAATATAATTTACATTATTATTATCCATATTTAATGTTGTTAATGGATAAACGAATGACATCGGTTCATGAGGTGGTAGTCTGCTTTACATACAAATTATTATTTCGAAATCCATTTAGTGGATGTGCATGTGGTTTTTGATCAAAACATTAAAATTGAAAAATACAATTATATTAAATATAATTATATTAATAAATAATCATGATATAAACATAATTAAATAGGTTTATAGAATAAATTAAACAAAAAAGATTATTGATGATTGTCACCACTTCTTCAGGTATCTCCTTTGGGTTCGCACCATTTGAATTCCATGGTTTAATTTTGGACAAAAGTTTTGATTCTAGGTTGAGATGATAGAACTGAGGAGTTTATTTGGTTTTCTAATTCCTGAAATTTTACTTATAGTGTAAATAGAGGAGTAAAGTGGCTGACATTTTAAAAGGGTGGTGAGTGGCATTGTTGAAAATTTTGAAATGAGAGAATTACACCCTCATTGTTTCCATGTAAAGAGGATCCAAAAATGGAAACAACTTGATAATAGTAATTATAAGTATATATATCACCATAAAATTTTTATTTTATAATTTTATAGGTTTCCCTCCTTAAATATAAAGTTTATTCCCTTGGTAAACTTGTTTTTCTGTTAATCATCATCATTAATTTTAATCATTTTAACTAATTATTTTTTGTAAAAGTTATGTTGGAATTATTAGAATTTTAAAATTAGTATTATTTAAAATATGAAATCCATTTTTTAAAATTAAATTCACATAAATGGAAAAACATAATTTAAAATTATTCCTACATTCTTGTTGAGAAAGCTGGTTTTCAAAGAGAAAATGTTCAAAAGATAATAATGATTTTATATGAAATTTCAATATAAAATTGACTAAAATTGAATAATTTGAAAAAATATATTAAAAATAGAACTAATTATTCTATAAATAATTAAAAATATAATTTAAATTCATACATAAAAAAATGTAGTTTTTAATTAAAATTCATTATTTTTCACTATTCATCGAAAAAAGAAACTTTTCAGAAAAATAAAAAAAAACAAACTCAAAGATAATTTTCAATTAATGATTTCAATAATAAAGTTTATTTTTCACATATAATTTCTAAAAGTGTAAAAAATATTTTTAACAGATGTGCGCCATTAAAAGGCAGAAAAACTTCCATTTATAAAAATGAATCTTTTTATGATTAAAAATTGAGTTATTCTTATCTCTTAAATAAAACAATAATAAGGTGAATGTTAATTAGTTAAATAAATCTATGATATATAACATTAATTAAAATCATTCATAAAACGTTATTTGTTTAATTTATTGAGATAAAACACGTTTGAACATAGAAAAATAGGTTTTTAGAAAAAGAATTTCTTTATTTTCCAATTGTTCTTAATATCAGTTCTATGTAATTAGATACCAAAAAATTCATTTTATAAACATTAATAGACCATATATTCATAATTAAGTTAATCATTTTCATACAAACCATTTCGATGGGTAATCGATCACTATCATATTGAATAATAATATTAGTAGTTTATTGTATTTTCGTAAAAAACTATATTACGTGAAAAACATGGTATCAAAGGAACTCACAATTATGGGTTAAACAAGACAAAATAATTATTGGGTGCACTAAAATATAAAGTAAATGTTTCTTGAAGTGCATGATTAAATTGTTTTTTTTCATATAAATAAAAATTAACTTGGTGTAGCATGTAACATAATCCATCAATTAATTTTAATTTATTTGAAAGGAAATAAAATAATTCATAAAAAATTTGGCTATTAAAGATTTATACCACATGAAACTATTGCTAATAACCTATTGGATTTTCCATTCTAAATATCACTGGTACCTCATTAATTTGTTTACTTTTAAAATGTCCACGGAAAAAATTATATCAATCAAAAATGATCTTCTTTCCAAGTATATATGCTGCTTCACCTATGTCCTTCATGGAGAAGCATTGGTTTACCAAGAACCTAAGTGATAATAGGATCAGTATTCTCTTTCAAATAATTAATATGTCATCAAAATATAATACTATAAATATTATATAACTCTGATACCAATACTTTTAAATACATGGATCACATTGATCATTTATGGAACTAAAATCCCTTACAACATCATCTATCTGCATGTTCTATGAAAAAGATACTTGATTTAAAGATTAAATAGATCTATAAAACATTCATATCCTATTGGAATTTAATACAGTCAAAAAAAAATTAATGTTTTTTATTATATACTAATTCTTGAAGGTTTCTGTTAAGTAAATTTTCTTTCATCTCCATCTTTGAAAACTCATAGTCAACAAAAGATGCTATTGAAATTAGAATTCTAATGGATTTATACATGGAAACTGGAGAAAATGTTTCATCAAATTCAATTAAATGAGATTTTTTAAACCTTTATTCTCTATAGTTTCACTATATGTATATTTATTTCCATTAATGTCTAATTTTATCATCAATAAAAACTGTCATGCGATAGGCATTACATTTACCAGTGGTGCTACAAAAAACCCAAACATGGTTCTGATAAAAGGAATTCATCTCAGAAATGATGGATTCATTCCATATAGAATATTTTGGTCTCTATAATACCTCCTTATTGGAAAGAGGATCAATTATGTAGACTAATAACGAGTCTCTATCTTTAGTGACTAGAAAACCATATCTTTATGGTTCTTTGACCTATATTGTGATACAACATAGTACTTGTGGTTTAGGAACAACATCTTCAATGAGGGCATGCAAAATTTTTTAATGCACAAAATCCAACATATCTTGATCATAAAATTCATCAAAATCTATATTTCTCACCCTACAATTCTTATTAATGTCATCACTTTGAAGAAATATGGAACATATTATGATATTTACCTTCTTATTTGAGGAATTTTATTAATAACATTGTATTATTTTCTTAGGATACCCTATAAGAATGTAATTTATTCCCTGGGAAGATAGTTTTTTCCAAATATAAAATTAAAAAATGTCTCAATACATCAAATTGGTATATTTTAAAACAATTGTTTCCTTCCATACATTAACTCACATGCTATTTTGTTTTTACATTAATTGGAACTTGATTTATTGTGTGTGTGGCCTTTTGTAATGTGTATCCCTAAAAGGATACAGGAAGACCCTACTTAATCGTCATCTACCTTAGCATGTCAATAAAGGTATGGTTCCTCATATTACTCATACCATTATACAGTAATCTATGAGTAGTAATGAGTTGGTCCAAAATACTACTGTTACATAGAAATTCGATGAATTATTGGCTAAGATACTACCCAAATCAATCATATTGAAGGTTATTTATCATTATACCTAGTTGATTATATAATTCATTCTTGAATGCTTTAAATTTATCCAAGGATTCAGATGTGTACCTTCTTATGTGTACATAAAAATATCTACTCATGTAATCACTAAAATTAATTAAGAATTAACACATCTAGCTTCAACTAGAAATGATTTACACACATTAGTGTGTATAAATTTTAAGATATCTTTATATCATTTACCTTCTCCAAAAATGGAGACTCTTTATTTTTTCATATTAAACACATGTGAAATTAGTCAAGTAGTAATAGATCAAGTATTATTACATGAACATGATGGTGATCTTCCAACTGAGAGTGAAATGAACTATGATGAATTCATTCGTTATCAATATCTAATTCACTGTTTTCATAATTTAATACATAAATAATATTATTTAAAAGTTATAGAATCGATCATATGTATTCTTCATAAAATAAATAACTATTATTTATAATCTTTAGAATAAATCCATATGTATTTAGGGAGTGTAGAAAAAATATGTTTTTTGGTAAAAATTAGTATATAATAACAATATTTAAAAACCAAGATCTTCCCAAATGACAACAGAAGTTGGAAGTCTCTGAAAGATAAAGAAACTAGCCTCAAAACATTGGTAACCCAAAAATATACCACTCCTCTATAAATAATTTTATGTATACATGGTTCTTGTATTTGAATATATATATGAGAAACAAAAGTTGAATCTAATTCCCAATTTATTGAAATATAAATATTTAACTCGATAAAAAAATGAACTAAAAGATTCCCCCTCTATTATTAACATGGAAATGTTCTTATTCAAGTGGCCCAACATTTCCTTGAAAACGAATATTATATCCTTTGACTTTGTATTTATTTGGATATTCCTTTTCCAAGGATGGTAATCATGATCCTTAGACTTGGGTTTAGACTTGGGGACCATTCTCTTATTATTTATTTTATTATTGAGAATAATAACCCCATGATCTTCTCACCCAATGTGTTTATGAACATGGAGAAAAAATGGAATGAGGTTTAAGGGAGTATTATCTCTTCTGGTAATATTATAATTAAACATAATACTAGAGACACTCTTATAAAGTGAGTATAAAATTAGATATGTTCAAAACTCAACAGTGATTACAATTGAAAAAAAGTATAAACACTTAGTGTACCCATCACTCACGACTCTGTGAGGCCTATCTGGAGCTGAATCTCTATGATTTCAAGATGAATAAATAATTAGAGATATTACATATCCCTCATCTATCTATCTCTTCATAATGACCAATAAGGGGACACACGATGTTATGAACATCCATTTCCTCATGTTTCTTCAAAATATCACTAGATATGGATGAAATCATTAATATTTACACAAATGTGTCATCATAAAAATGTATCTTATAAAGAGAAAATACTTCCTCACCAGTATCTTTTATATGATACTCATGAATTACATTTCCCAGCACATATAATTTTTGTTCATGACATAGTATATGTAATGAACCAAACTTTTTAATAATATGTTTTTTACAAAAAATGTAAGTTTTACTATGTCACAATGTATAAATTTATATAAGTTTAAATGAAATCTGACCAACAGATTTTGACTATGATAAGACCATTGGTAAATATGACCACTTGAAACCATAATTAATTTTGAACATTATAATTATTTTCTATTAATAGAAATGGTAATTTATAATTAATTTATAAATAAGATTCAATGGCCTCTACTAGTAGTAAACTACTATATAACACCATAAGAAATGTTTTCTGAGCCACCCCAAGATTTTATCACCATTTCACACCATACTCTAAGGTCTTATGTAGGTAATGTAAGGGGTTATGTTTACAGGCTTTAGTTACTTAGGGTAATCCCTTTGTATAAAAAATGTTGTTATTTTATCATTTCCATTTTAATAATAGTTTTCTTAATAAGATATAAGTTTAATTAAGGTAAATTTGATAAATAAATTTCACAGGTAAATATTTTAATTTTCGGATATCTCTCATACTTGGAGAATTATTATGGTATAAACATCATTTTTGAATTTGAAATGTCAAAATTAATCTAGGGTTATTTTTTTAGTAATTATAATAAGTGACATATTATTGAAGAATATTGAAAAATAAATAATATTTTAAAATATATTTTTATACTTTTTGTATTATATAATTTGAAATGATTTTTGAAAAACAGACATATATAGTTGTGATCTGAAAGAAATTTAGTGTATGATATGATCAACTTAATTTTTGGTGAATTGTGACTTATGAATAATAATATTACCCTTATGAATAGTAATAAGACTAATGTAATAGTAACATCACAAACGGATGTAAAAATGTAATTTAGGAATATTGAATTGTTATTTGATATAACAGTATAAGTAAATAGATGTTCAAAAATTATTAATTAAGTATTAAAATTTTCAAGTAAATAGTGATTGTACTTTAAAATTAAATTTAGAAAATTTAGAAAATTATTTTTTTATTAAATAGTGTTTTTTTGAATTCAAAACCTTGATATTAGGTTATGAAGAATTTATGAGTTTTTTTATAATTTTTTTCGATGAATTGTAAAAATACAATTTTTGAGTTTTTGTTGTGTTTAATGGCATCATAATGATATAAAATGTAATTTAAAATTCTGTTCGAATAATTTAGATTAAAATATTTTATGAGGTGTACCAATTAGACAAATTCATGGGAAAATACCATGGGCAAGACCATAGTTTCTCAAATTCCACTAATGTGGTGTCCTTATAAATGAATAAAAAAACTCATTCTCATTTACTATAAATACCAATACATTAATTAATTTCCATTTATTCCAAAATAATTATCCTCAAAGATATGATATTTTTACCTCCAAAGGAGTCTTCCCACGGTGTTATATATCCTCAAGATCCCAGTCAAAGATTTTTTGTAGTCACTATTCATGGTAAGTGAATTCTCTACTTCCCTTTTCCTTCTCTTTTATGGGTAATATCTTCTAAATATCTATACCACGTTCTTATTTAATTTTTATTCCATACTAATACTGTATTATTAGAATTTTATGAATTTGTGACCCATTTCCCTCTCTTTTTAATGATTTATAAAACAATGTTTCGTTCCAGTTTTGCTGGAGAATTATCGTCTAAGAATCTCACACCTTCTCAAGAAATTACCTAATTTCCTTTATATGAATACCCAAAAATCTTTAATTTCTAGAGTTATTCATAAATAAATAGAAATGGTTTATTTGATTCTAAAATTGATATACATAAGACCCTGATTCCCTTTCCATGGGCTATAAATGATATAATGACCATGTTTTTAAGAACACTTTAAAACACAATGATTTTGATATGAAACCCATTAGTTTTATTCTATATGGGTTATTTATGAAATGTTTGATTATTATATATATATGTATCACATGAAATTAATGAAATATTAATGGTTCACCCTAACATCACTCCAATTCATAGGGTAATGAAATTAATCTCTAGAGATGAAAAGTTTTACGACACCTTGGTGAATAAGCTTTGAAATTTTTATAACACCTTGGGAATGGACCTTGGTGATATGCATATGATTGTCTAAATTAAATTTTGTAGCCACATTTTCAATCTATTATTCAAGTTCTTATTAGCAATATATTCTTATTTATTGTGCTTTTATGATATTTCCTCATGTTCTTATTGTATTCTCTCAAGCTCACATGTCAACTATTTTCCCTATTTTCTATTAATGGGCTTTATGGTCACCCTATCTTCTGATTTATGTTCCCAGGTTATAATATGTAGTAATTGAACTTAGGATGAATTTTTTTAAGAAATCTATAAAGTGGATTAAAATGATTTTATTTTATTTCATGTATTATTTAACTTATTTCAAAGCTAATAGACTTTAGAGATCCTATATTTGTAAAATGTAACGAAAAGTTATATAATAACGAGGAGGGATTCCATAGTTGTTATCATAGGTAAGTTTAGATATTTATGAAAATTAGGATATGAGATCTTTAGGAATAACCCTATAAAAAAATTTAATTATAGGAAAAATTATTGGAACTTTGGTGAAATACTAACTCAGTGGTTTCCAATAAAATAAATACTTATCTAGATACAAATAAGTGGACGTGAATCTAGCACATATGTATCTAGGGGTAAACCCGAAAAACACCGTTTTGTGCTAGAATTGAATGGAAACTATTGTACACCAACATGCCTTAAAGCAGTCCTGATTTGACACTATCAGGGATATATTTGGTTAATCATAATATTTTTACGAACCACTGTGAAGGATTTATAAAAAATTTAATTATTGATAATGAATAACTTGTTTAAGTATGATGTTTTAAGACATAAAAATCAATTAGAGTTATAAGATTATTAAATTAAAAAAATTTATAACTAAATTTTTAATTTTTTATAAAATGGAAGGAAATAGTTGGAACCATTCAAATGGTGATCGTAATAGACCATGCACTGATATCCTTCGAATGAAAGCTGGAATATAAACTTTCATGGTATGATGAATCAAATAAATCATGTTATGGGAAATAACTTCAATCAAGATGAGATACTGATTTCACCAAGAATGTAACAACCTTTCATTGATACCTTTATGCTTAAATGACCACCAAACTTCAGTTTACCTACTAACCCATTGATTATTGAACAATGGATAAGATCTATAGAGATGATTTTTTCTATCTTTCATAGTTCTGAAAAAAGTCACTGTGATAGTTTACCTCTTAGAGGATGAAGTTTATCAGTGGTGGGAAGTGTTTAAAAACATGAGTCCAAGAGTGGTGATAGATTATTTTTTGGACAATGACCTCATCTTCATAAGAATCTAGCTAAACGAGACTATGATATCTTGGTGGAGATCATACAGATTTCTATTAAATTTAATATAGAGTTCAGTGAGATGCATTGGTCTCACAAATACAATGAAAATAAGGGATAAATGGAGCCAAGATTTAGAGGTTTATTGATTCGGGAATAGGAGGAAATCAAGTGAAACTTCCCACGTGTAATAAATATAAGAAGAAACATTAAGGGAACTTCTTGATTATGAGAGGGGAGTGTTACAAGTGTGTAAGAGATGGCTATATCACTTGAAATAGTCACAATGAGGTAAAGTATCAACTTACCAACATTAAATACAAATGGTAGATGGTGCATGACCTACCTGAAGTCCAATGGTCCAAGTGTGAACATCTTGGTCACTTTTCCGATCATTGTTTCAATCAAAGGGCAGGGAAGCTGAATCACCATCAGCCTCATCATAGGCCAAGGGGTCATGGTTGTGATTTTTCTATCATGATAGATTAAGTTGCTACTCCAAATGATCTAGTGGATGGTACTATTGTTGTTCTCATGAAGCTAGCAATTATATTGTTTGATTCTGGTTCTTTGCATTCCTTTATTTATTCTATGTTTTCAAAGAATTTAGAATCAACCCATGAATGGCTAAAAGTATATTTATTAGTCAAGAATATTGGTTGGTTTAAACATTCATCTTCAGTGTTTAGAAACTCTAGTATATAATTCAGTGAGAATAATATTATCTCATATGTATTTGTCATTCCCATGTTGGATTTCGAAATTTTACTAAGGAAAGACTAGATCTTAATTAATATATCTAAGATAAAATGAAAATGCAAGGAAACATTAGTATTCTTGAATGGTAAACCAGCAATTATGTTCGAATAAGATATTTCTCAATCAAATATTTGTCTAGAAGAACTTCTTATAACCATCATTATGGAGTTTATTGGTGAAGATGAAGAAAGAAATAAAAATATACAAATAAAGAATTCCTCCATCCTTTAAGAATGAATCAACGTATTTCGTGAGGAGTTACCTAGACCTCCCCATTAAAGGTATGTTTATTTCATTGTTGAGATCATACCTAGATTTAATTTGATATCAATGAACCCATATAGGATGGAAAATGTGGTGCTTGAGGAATTAAATAAACAACTCAATGTTATTTTGGAGATAGGGTTTATCTGACCAAGTGTTTCTCCTTGGGGAGAACCTATTCTCTTCATAATGAAGAAGGATAGATCAATGCTGCTTGGCATTGATTATAGAGAACTAAATGGGATCAGAGTGAAGAAAAAATACCCTCTTCTGAGAATTGATGACTAATTTGGTGAACATCATGGGGCTCAGTTATTCTGCAAGATTGATCTTCGATTAGGTAATTATTAATTGAGGGTGAATAATGAAGATATTCTAAAGACCGCCTTATGATCAAGATATGAGCATTATGAGTTTGTTGTTATGCACTTCATACTAACTAATGAACCTAAAATTTTTAAGGATTTGATGAATAGATTCTTTAAGGACTACCTTGATAATTTTGTGGATGTTTTTGTTGATGATATTATGATATATTATAAAATTCATGAGGAGGATGAGGATTATCTAAGGGTTAATTTCCAAAATCTAAAGAAGGGGAGGCTTTTTGAAAAGTTTAGAAAATGTGAATTTTTGTTACAAAATGTTTCTTTATTAGTGCACATTATAACCCATGAAGGAATATTAGTTGACCCTACAAAGAAAAAGTTTTACAAAAGTGGCCTCATCCTACAACAACAGCTGAGGGTGTTAGTTTATTTGGTTTAGGAGGATATTATAGGTGGTTGGTGAAAAACATTTCATGACATTATATTCCATTATCCAAGCTGACTCGAAAATGGGTTAGGATCACCTGGACAAAGGATTGTGAATAAAGATTTCAAGAGATAAAGAAGAGATTGGTTACTTCACCCATGTTAACTCTACCCTCAATCAACAAATGATTCATTATTGTTTTGTGATGCATCTTTGAAAGGGATTTGGTGTATCCTCATTAAAAATGACATATTCATTGCGTATGAATCTTGATATTTGAATAATAATGAGAAAAACTATCCTGCCCATGATATTAAGATGGATGTGGTTGTTTTTTCTATGAAGATATGGAGGAACTATTTTTATGTGGAGAAATTTGATATATACAGAGACCATAAAAGTTTGAAGTATATTTTCACACAAAAGGAATTGAACATGAGACATTATGATGGTTGGAACTTATTTAAGACTATGATTTTTCAATTCATTATCACCCTAGAAGAGAAAACAAAGTCACTAATGCATTAAGTAGAAATGACCATGTTGTTATGGAAATGATGAGGATTCAAGGATATCCCTTGATAAAATACCTAGTAAAACTAGACATGGGAATTATAAGGGAGGGGGAATCATTAAACTTATCCCAAATGATTTATCAACCATCATTTCTAGAGATGATCAGGAAATATAGAAAATGAAATCCTTTGTTATAGAAGTAGTTTGATGCTATGAAGGGTGGGATGTTTCTTGAGTCAAATATAGATCAATAAGTTGTACTGAAATTTCATACAATACATTGTGTTCCATATATTCAGTAACTATAGAAGCAGATGATCGATGAAGATCATAACACTAAATTATCTATACAACTTGGAAGAATGAAAATGTGTAGGGTACTTCATGATCATTATTGGTGGGATCATATTAAAAGGGAGATTACTGACAACACTATAAGGTGACCAGTATGTCCGCAACTAAAGGAATAGTGACATCTTCTTGAACAAGTAATAAAACCATGACCCATACCAACATGAGAGTGGGACAATATCACTATGGACTTTTTCCCTGATCTCTAATGAACATTCAAAGGATAAAATGCAATATAGTTTATATTGGACCATCTTACCAATACTATCCATTCAATCTTTATTCAGGATGATTTCAATCTTGATCAACTTTCTAGGATTTACATGAAAAAAGTGATAAGGAAGTATCAAGTTACACTTTTTATCATATCTGATCATAATACTAGGTTCACATCAAAATTTTAGATAAGTCTTCAACATGATCTGTGTATCGAATTGATTTTATAATGACCTATCACCCCCAATTTGATGCCCAATTTTAAAGGACTATTTAGACACTCGAGGAAATGATTACTACATGATTAAAATAAGTTATAGGTGGTTGGGATTAACATCTCCCATTAGTTAAGTTCTCTTACTATAATGGCTTTCATTAATGCATTCAAATGGAACGATATAAAGCTCTATATGGGAGTCAATGTAAAAATCCTACTTGCTGGTATGAAGTTGGAGGGAGAAATATTCTTGGGCCTGATGTTGTGCATTACATGATAGAAAATGATCATTCTATCCAACAACACATTAAGGAAGCTCAGAGTCGGTAGAGGAGCTATGCTGAAAACCATCGAAGTGACTTGGAGTTTGATATTGGTGAAAAGGTCTTCCATTTAATTTACCTATGGAAGAGAGTCATGAGGTTTGGGAAGAAAGGGAATCTCTTTCCTTGACACATTGGGCCATATGAAATCCTGGATCATATTGGAGAAGTGGCCTATCAGTTTTAACTTCCTCCATATCTAGCTCAAGCTCATGATATATTATACATATCCCTCTTTAGGTAGTACATACCTAACACTTCACGTGTACTAAATTTCTCGGTGGTACAATTGGTACACAAACTCTCTTACAAGGATTAGCTGAGGGAGATCTTGGATCATTGAGACAGGGTTCTACACCAAAGAGTAAACAACTTGTTAAAGTTTGTTGAAGGAACTACAAATATAAAAAAGTCAAGTTGGAAATAGAGGAGACTATGAGGTATAAGTACCTAAGTATTTTCTCTTATGAGGGTATGAGTTGAAATTTCAAGGATAGAATTTATTAATGGGGGAAGAATGTAAGGACCTGAACATTTGAATAATATGATGTTTCTTGGAAATATATGTTTTACTATGTCCCCATGAATAAAAATATATAAATATAAATGAAATGTGACCATCGGGAATTGACTGTTACATGACCATTGGTTAATATGACCGTTCAAAACCATAATAATTTTTTTTAACATTATAATTATTTTTTATAAATAGAAATAATATTGGATAATTAATTCAAAAAGAAGATTTTATGGCCTCTACCATTAGAATCGTGTCATATGAAGCCCATTTTTTAGAGCTTGTTAAGGAGGTAGTGTCACTGGTATTTTCTCTTGACCAATTACAAGATGAGCTTAAACATGTTTAACATGATTGAAATCACCTATGAAAGATGTTTAAGATGATAGAAATCACCACTTGGGCAATGTTGTTTGAGTCGGCCAAA
Organism: Viscum album; assembly: GCA_963277665.1. Taxonomy (NCBI): domain Eukaryota; kingdom Viridiplantae; phylum Streptophyta; class Magnoliopsida; order Santalales; family Viscaceae; genus Viscum; species Viscum album. The sequence goes on from OY728139.1 coordinate 800,536,561, forward strand.
GATTCTATCACTATTGCACACCTTACACTTAGGTCTGATATAGGTGTTATAAGGTGTTACGTAATGAAGCATTACTTTCCTCTTTTAATTTTATTATATAAATAATTTTTTTTTCATCATTTATATTTTAAAAATAGTTTTCTTAATAAGATATTTGTTTAATTGGGACAAATTTGATAAATTGGTTTTACAGCTAAAAATTGCTCTTTTCTGATATTTCTCATACATAAAGAATTATTATGGTAAAAATGATATCATTTTTGAATTTCAAATGTCAAAAATAATCTATTATTAACTTATATTTCAAATAAGTTTCATATTATTGATGAATATTGAAAAAGTGTATTTTAAAATATTTTATTATACTTTAAATAATTGATACTATGAAATGATTTTTGAAAAACATACGTACAAAACTGTGATCAGTATGAAATTTAGAGTCTAACAAGATCAACGTAATTTTTAGTGAATAGTAACTTATGAATATTAATATTACCCTTATGAATAGTAATATGAACAATATAATAGTAAACTCACATAGGGAAGTAATAATGTAATTTACGTATCTTGAATGGTAATGTGATATAATAGTATATGTAAATAGTTATTTTAGAATTTATTAATTATGTATTAGAAATTTTTAAAATAAATAGAAATTTAAAATAAAAAATAAATTTCTCATATTTTGAAAATTATTTTCATAAAAGAGAGTTCATTTTTTAATTACAAACATTGATATTAGGTTAGGGTGAACTTATGAGATTCTTATAAAAAAAATTTCTCGATGAATGTTAAAATACAGTTTTTGATTTTTTTGATGTGTTTAATGACATCATAATTTAATTTAAAATTTGGTAAAATCATTTGGATTTAAATATGTTATGAGGTTCCACAATTTTCCAAAACAAGGAGAAAATACCATGGTAAATCCCATGGTTTTTCAAATAACACCGACAAGGTTTCCTTAGAAATTGATAAAATACTCCATCTATTTCACAATAAATACCATGAAATTCCTTTATTTAAATTCATACCAAAATAATTATACTCTAATCTATAATAGTTTTACGTCCCAAGGAGTCCTCCCAAGGTGTCCTCAAGCATTTATGTTCTCGATCTTTGAGCTTTTAAAGTTACTCTTCATGGTATGGGAATTCTCAACTTCTCTTTTCCATTGACGTTCTATTTTATATGGTATATTTTTCAAATTTTCATACCATTTTTTCATTTACATATTCCTATATCCATATAATATATTATTATTCTTTTATTAATGGTTGACCTTCATTCCCTCTCATTTTTATGTTTGATAAAACTATGTTTCATACCCGTTGTGATGTAAAATTTTCGTCCCAAAATGTCAATATTTTTTTCTCAAGATATTCATTTATTTTATATATATGAATACCCAAAAATCATTAATTTCTAGATGCATTCATAAATAAATAAAAATTATTAATTTTACTCTGTAATTGAAATACATAAAACCTTCATTCCCTTTTTCTGGGTTATAAATGACATAATGACTATAATCTTAAGCACTTTTTAAAACACAGTGATTTTTATATGAAACCCATTTATTTATTATCTGTGGGTTATATATGAATTGTTCGACTACGATCTATGTGTATCACATAAAAATAAATATATATTATGGGTTATCCATGATATCTCTCTAATGCATTGGGTAATGAAATTTTTCTCTAGATATGACAATTTTTATGATACCTTGGTGAATAAACTTGGTAATGTTTATGATACCAAGGGGATGAACCTTGGTTATATTCCTATGAATGCTTAAATTAAAAGTTGTAGTCACATTTTCCAAATATTATTTAAGTTTTTATTATCACTATATGCCTCTATCTCATTCCTTTATTATATTTTCATAGGTTTTCATTGTATTATCGCAATCTCACAGGCAAACTATTTCCCCTCTTTTCCTTTACTCGGCCTTAGGCTCACCCTTTCCATTTATGTATGTCCCCATATTATGAGATTCAATAATTAAACTTAAGATGAACATGTGTAAGATCTCGGATATTCTTTTCAGGCATGTTTTCCTTTTTTGTGGTGTTTTTGAGGAAAAGATGAGTTTTTGGAAATTTTTAAAGTACACATTGTGTACTTATATGTACACGCCGTGTACCCCATTGACATATGTAGCCATATACTGGATGTGTAGTGGACGAGCACACAGCCTTGTGTGGTGACATAGAAGCTGCCTAAAGCGGGGTATGGTAAGGGAAAGTACGCGCCATGTACTTCAAAAGTACACACCGTGTACTTTATTGTTTTCATTAAATGGACCAGGGTCATGTCAAATTGACAGACCACCCCCTTCTAGGCATATCTCATCCTAGAGTGACCGTATAATCGCATATCTTCTATGAGACCCCGATTCATCGTTCATTCTCCGAATCAACCATCGTCAATTATGTTGGGATTGCCTCGGTAAGCTCTTCCTTATTCTAGAGCTTCATTTCATGATTTCTCTTTTTTATCAGGTTATCCTCAGTTGAATTATTTAGATGTTTTTGTGGATCTATAGTGTTCTTAGGTGATTCAAGGCTTGAGGTTCATGTATAATGATCCTAAAACACCGGGGTAGGTGATTTGTGCCTTTTTGTAGTTAGTCTATGAGTTATATGTGAAAAATTTCCCAATACACTTGAACAGGGTATTACATATTTATAGTTTTAGCCCTGATATTTTCCTACTATGCCTTGTTTAAATGGATAGAGGTTAATTGTTTGTGAATAGGGTTAACATTGATATGCTGTGGATGTTTTTCCCATGTTTTCTTTTTTTGACCATTTGGTCTACCAGTTTGGATGCTTTTTTTTCCCATGCCTAGTATTATAGGATGGAGTGATTATATCTGACATGATATGATATACTATATATTGTTTATTCCAAGTATTTTTAGAGGATTACTTTAGCTGCTGGTTATCATTTTTCATGATTTCATTACACGGGGCTGCAGGAACCTGGTGTAGTGAGAACATAGGGGAAATTAACAGTGAGGAATTTTCTAGAGTGTCTATTATAAATACCATACTGTGAGACCCTAAAATTGATTGATGTTGATTTCTCCCTTAGAGTGTCTATAGATACGTTATGAGGCCACATGGGTAATTGGAGATGAGTTCTTCCTCAAAGTGCTTGTAGGTTTCCGTTAAAAGACTATAAGGGGAATTGACGGTGAGTGCTTCCTCAGAGAGTCTTTAATAAAAAATGACTATAGGAGGAATTTATGGCGAGTTATTCCTTAGAGAGTCTTTCGTATATCATTACATGTATCATAAGAAAGAGGGGTTAGGCTGTGATAACTTCCTAGAGGGTTTCTTGTATTTGTTTTGGTTGATTAAATGCTAAAAAGTAATGTTTGTAAATGGAACTGTAGGACCATTTACTTTTGAGTACTTCTTTTTTTATTGCTTCCTTTTGAACATTACATTCCATATATATTCACTGACTGTTAGCCATAGATCATTGGGTGGTTTCCTAATGGCATTAGTCTCACACCCTGTTTGGGTCATGATTTCTAGCCCAAAAATATTATATTGTTGTAGGTATAGATACGGGAAAGCACCCATATACATCAGGTACTTGATTACTGTAGATATGGAGAGCATAGGACAAAGCTAAGGCTTATGGTTCTGTTGGATATTTTTTTCTTTTGTACTTAGGTTTATTACTTTTTCCCATCATTGTAACTTGTTTGGATGCTTTCCTAGATATATTTATCCTTCATCATTAATATATGTGGGCATCAGTTGTATGTTACATCCACTGTTTTTCTTATTTCATGTTTTACTGCTTCCGCTATTACTATCTGAGTTACTTGCACTGTGTTACTCTTCCAATGAAGTAATAGTTTTCCCACTATCACACCCAAGGCCAATGTTGTAAGTCGGCAACCTCTGGTGTTCGGGCATTTGGGGAAATGAGCCTGAGGCCATGTGACCAACCAGGTACGGGGTACCTCTGGGAGGCTTCCAGAACTGGGATGTTAAAAAGTGGTATCAGAGGGATTCTTTTCTTCTTGACTTTCTGTTTGGATCCTATAGACAGTGATAGGACCGAATAGGTAATTGGTAATAAGTTGTGCCTGGGAGTAGCTAACCCTTGTGTAGGGAAAATCCAATGTACATCATTTACTGAAATTTTCTTGTTTTTCAATTTTATGGTTGATTTAATTTCACCATTGGATGATTCACATGTTCTATGCTGTTATTGTTGATGTTATTAAGGTTATATTTCGGTTCCAACCCAATGAGATGAGGGTATTCCATATCATGCATCATACATGCACTTACTAGAAATCACATGTCATTCATTCTTGCCAAGCCAATTAGGGTTCATTATTGATTTCATGTTATTGTGATAGATGATGTGTTAGATATTCAGGCTGGTGTGATAGATGGATTGATAGAATACCAACTTTTTTATAGGGTATTAGTTTGCATCAGTTTGTTTGGAATGAATGCCAAACTTTGGTTCTTGAGGTGTTATGGGCAGTCATGGATCAGAATGTAGTGGTTCATTGCCTTTTCTTCTTGTATATGACATGTGTAAGATCCCAATCTCTAATTCGTGGGGATTATGGCCCCCAAAAGACCAGAATTAGGAATGTTTAATGTTCATTTATTTGTTTTCTGAGAATCCAGAGTAGTTTATAAGGCTTATAGTCCGCAAAAACCCAAAATACATGGAGTGTAATGTTGAACAAATGTGATGTGTCCTTCTGTTCGTGAAGGAATTTTTTTTCTTATGTAAACGCCATGTACTGTATGTGCATGTTGTGTAGTCTTTAACCGTGTCACTAGCTGTGTGGGTAGAGACACAAGGTTGGGAAGTTATGGTATAACACACCGTGTACCATACGTACACGCTGTGTCATGTTGACCATGTATCCCCCATGTGAATAATGACATGGATGGAAGGAAATTTAAGTTATACCCATACATTCAAGACTTAACACACAATGTAGTGTAACCCATGTATCTGTCCATGTAGCTAACAACATGGGTCAGAACATTATTCCAAGTACACGCTGTGTCTGGAATGAACACGCCATGTAGAGTGAGTGGTGTAACCAGACGTGTCACTAAAAACATGGGTCAGTGAAGTTTTACTAGTACAAATTGTGTTGGGCATAAACATTCCATGTATAATTAGCCATGTGTTAACCCGCGTGACTAACAGCGAGGGTAGTTATACCCTAAGAAGTACATTCCATGTCCATATGGAACATGCCGTGTAGAGGGAGCCATGTAACCAGCCATGTGACTAACAACACGGGTCGGTGAAGTTCTTCTAGTGCATGTTGTGACGGGCACTAACACACCATGTAGTTTTGTTCATGGAGAACCATGTGGCTTAGCTGTGTAAGGGAACTCAGACAGGGGAAGAAAATTCAAGTAGATGCCATTTGTTAGGACAACACGCCATGTGTTTGTAGTGTTACATGACTTAGGTTGTGATGAGTACACACCCATGTGAAGGCTTAAGGGAACATGTCATGTAGGCATTATACATTCCGTGTATCCATGTGTTTAAAGACATGAATGATTTATTTATACTATTCCCTTCATACACTTCTATTTTTTAGTCCCTATTAATCTTGATCTAAGGTGCGTTCTTGACCTTGCAGAGTCTTGCAGCTGAGACATCCTCCAGTGGTATGCTAGTTACAGGGCTGTGATCAGACACCGAATATGGCTGATCAAGGACTACCTGCAGATCCTCCAGTTGTGCTGGTCTTAACAGCATCCATCTTTCCAGAAGGAGGTGATGAAGCACAATTCAGATAGGGATTTATGAGGATGATCCAGACCTTTAAGGGGGCACCACCTCATGCCCCGTCGATGGAAGAATTGACGTGGGTCTTTCAGCAGCAGCATCCTCCCACCTTTTAAAGGGATGGGGGACCCCAGGTAGCAGAGTCACTGCTAGAAGCCATGTTGACGATCTTTGAGAATCTACAGACTTCTCCGAAGATGAGGGTCCCCCTTGCTATATATATACTTTGGAATTTAGGAAATAGATGGTGGGATTTGCTCTCATAGGTGGGACGTCAGCTGAATATGTCTTGGGAGAAGTTTCAGTGCACCTTCTACGATTAATTCTATCCAGAGACTTTGAGGGATGATCGAGCCCGAGTGTTCATAAGTCTGGAGTAGGGTACTCATTATATTGTGGAGTATTCTTCTCACATCACCGATCTTCAGCGCTTTACACCCTATCTAGGTAAAGATGAGTTGTTAGTTGCCTGAAAGTATGAAAATTGTCTCAGGTAGGATATACGATCTCAGGTAAAAATCTTTAGGTTGACTTCCATCACTTCTATAGTCAACCACTGATCATGGAGTGTAATCTGTGGGATTCTAGAGCTATAGAAAGGGAATTTTAACATCCACAGTTAGTTCTTATCTGACCGATAGTAGGAAGCACCATAGGGATAATGCACATGGAGATCCGAGTAGGAGGGATAAACCTTAAGGTAGCCAGGTGGTATGCTACCGGTGTGGAAAGGTTGGGCATACAAGGACACATTTCCAGAGGGACCCGGTGGAGTACAGATCTTATGGAAAGATGGGTCAACTTTAGCGCTTCTGTTAGATCTTCTCATTGGTATCTAGTGACTGGGGTTCTTCTTTGACTCTTTGTTCAAGAGGAGAACCACCAGTTACTCCTCACTTAGAGACCTAGAGTTCTTCTAGCCGTTCAGGATGAGATGGAGGTTATGGCAGTGGAATCCAGTCACCATGGTTTCAATAACAATAGGGTCGATTAACTCAGAGTTGTCAAGAAGGGCCATAGGGTCATGGTACAAACCAAACATTTGTAGTGGAGTTGGTCCTGCAGGAGAAGGATCCCAAACCCTCTATAGTTCAAGGTACGATTCTAGTTGCCTCTATTTTAGCATCTTCGCTTTTAGATACAATGGCTTCCCATAGATTTATATCTATTGCTGTTGGGGAGATCCTTGGGATATGTATCTTTTCTTTTGCTGATATATTGATGCTAGTCACTCCGTTAGGGACTAGAAAGAGTAGTTTATGTCATTGAAAGGAGTTCCCTGTAGAGAATGGTGGGTGTCATTTCTCATGAGGGCACTATGACTTGGAGATGATAGTCTATGATGTCATTCTGGGAATATAATGGTTAGTTACCTTCCATGATTTTGTTTATTTCTATTGTCATAGGGTGAGTTTCACATCACCATAAGGATAATCATTTTTCATAAGGAAGAATAGAATTTCCAGGCGAGTAGAGCAAGACCTGAGCATCATGGGTTGGGAGCAGTTATAGCCCAGTTTTCTTGTCTATATCTAGAAGACCTGGGGGCTTCAGAAAAGTACATTTCTTCAGTTTTGGATCATTTCAGGGACACCTTTCTAGAGGAATTTTTAGGTTTTCCTTCAGAGCGTGAGGTAGACATTTCTATTGAGATTTTTCCAGGAGCGGCACCGATGTCAATTCTTCCTTATAGGATGGCTACACTAGAGTTATAGGAGCTCAAGAAGTAGTTGGAGGAGTTGTAGGAAAATTATTTCATCTGACCCAGAACTTATCGTTGGGGTTCTCTTGTTCTGTTTGCAAAGAAGGCAGACGATACCCTTAGACTTTTTGTGGATTATTGGAAGTTTAACCATTTGACGATCATGAACTGATACCCCATGCCGAGGATTGATGATCTCATTGATCAGCTTCGAGGATCCCAGGTGTTCTTGAATATTGAATTGTGATCCAGTTATCATCATTTTCAGGTTAGACCATCCAATATACCTCTTACAGCCTTCCAAAGCATGTATGATCTTTTTGAGTATGTGGTTATTCCACTCGGTCTCACGAATGTTCCTGTAGTATTCATTGAACTGATGAACCCTGAGTTCCATCCATACGTGGATTCTTTTGTGGTAGTATTCGTGGAAAATATCTCGGTGTACTCTTACACTCGACACGACCACGATACCCATATAGAGAACATTTTGAGTACACAAAGAGAGAATCTGTTATATGCTATGCTCCCAAAATGTGACTTTTGGATGGACTAGATTCACTTATTGGGTCATGTTATCTCAGTGACAGGAGTATCAGTAGACCTAGAGAAAGTGAGATCAGTAGTTTCCTTGGAGTATATGAAGAATGTATTTGAGGAATGGTGTCTTCTTGGGCTGCATGGATACTACCAACATTTCATATAGGGCTTTTCATGCTTATCATCACCCCTGAATGGAATGACTAAAAAATGTACGATGTTCATATGGTGAGATTCTTGTGAGTCAGCCTTTAAGTAGCTGAAAGGAATGTTGAATTCAGCACCAATATTAGTATTTCCAGAGTGGGTCAAGATCTATACTGTGTATTGTGAAGCATCAGGTATCGAGCTGGGAGATATGCTTATACAGGGGGAAGGATTCATTGCGTATGGGTCTTGGCAGATGAGGCCACATGAGAGGAATTACCTGACGCATGATCTTGAGGTGGCTACTGTTGTTCATGCATTAAGCCGTTGGATACATTATATTATATGAGAGCATTTTGTTTTTTTCATCAACCACAAGAGTCTCAATTATATCTTCACTCAGCGAGATCTTAATTTGGGACAACGAAGGTGGGTTGAGTACCATCAGTCCTGTGACCTTGATATTTCCTATGAACCAAGGAAAGGAAATGCATTAGCTGATGCATTGTGTAGGAGGACTCAGATATAGGAATTTCAAGAGGTTATGAGTGAGTGGAAGCTTATGTCTATGTTCCCTGAGATGGATTTGGAGGTGCACAACAGGCATGGGAAGACATTTCTTTCTTCTTCAGCTGTGACCTCTACTCTCCTTGATCGGTTGAGAATGAGGCAACTATCAGATTCATAAGGCCTAGTCCTATGAAAAAGCGTGTCAAGAGAGGACCCCATTCCTAGATGGACCATAGGCAAGGACGAGATCTTGAATTTACAATCGCACGTGTGGGTGCGAGCAGATATACGGGAGGAGCTAAGGCTGGAATTTCATTTTTCAGTTTGGGCAGTTCATCCTGGTGTCACCAGGATTTATCGTGATCTAATCCCTTAGTATTGGTGGATAGGTATGAAGAGGGATGTTTATGGTTTCATCATGAGGTGTTCCCCCTTTCAGCAGGTGAAGGCAGCGCATCAATGACCAACAAAGCTTTTTCAGCAGTTACCCATTCTTGAGTGGAAGTGGAACGATGTCGTTATGGATTTTGTGATTGGTTTTAAGAGATTGCCTTGAGGGAATGATGTTGTATTAGTTATCATTGAAAGTCTCACGAAGTTTGATCACTTCTTTCTAATCAAATAGAACTTTAGTGTTGATGAGCTAGGAAGGTTGTACATCTAAGAGATTGTACATCTACATGAGGTTCCACACTCCATTGTTTTAGACAGGGACACCCGTTTTACTTCTTGGGTCTGGAAGTGGCTACATAAGGCTTTAGGTATACATGTACATCTGAGTACAATATACCATCCCCAGACAGATGGTTAGTCTGAGTGTACGATTCAAGTTCTTGAGGACATGCTTCGAGCATGAATCCTGGATTTTGGAAGTTCCTAGGAGAAGCACATACCTCTTATGGAGTTTGAATACAATAGTAGTTTTCAAGAAACTATTCAGATGGAACATTATGAGGATTTTGACGATAGGACATTCCGATCACCCTTATGTTGGTTGAATGTAGGAGATGGAACTATGCTGGGACCTCATCTTGTTCAGGAGACCATAGAGTAGATAGAGTTGATTCCGAAGAGGATGGCTACTTCACGGTCTTGATAGAAGTCTTATGCTGATCAATTGAGATGACCTCTGGAGTTCGAGGTCAGAGATCAGTTTTTCCTTCATGTCACACTGAGGTTGGGACACAGAAGGATTTGGAGATGAGGTAACGTTTCACTGAGATATGGCAGGCCGTTTGAGGTGTTTGAGAGAGTTGGGATGACTACCTATCGGTTGCAGTTACCTCAGAGGTACTGGGGTATGCATGATGTCTTCAACGTTTCTATGCTTTGACATTACTTACCAGACCCGTCTCATGTTTTTCAACCTGGGGAGATTGAGATGGAGGTGGATTCCTCGTTCGAGGAGTATCCTATCTGGATTTTTGATCCAAGTGCGATGGTTCTTCGTGGTTGTTTTGTTCCTCTGGCATGAGTGCTATGGTAGCACGAGTGAGTACATGAAGAGACTAGGGAGAGGGAGGCCGATGTATGATCGTTGTGGCTGAATTTGTTTAAGGATTCTTCTTCTATGCCGCCCTTTTATGGAAATTTGGGGATGAATTTCTCTAAGGGGGGAAGTTTGTAAGAACCCGAATCTTATTTTTAGGTATGGCACCATTTTTCTAGTTTTTTTTAGGAAAAGAAGAGTTTATATAAAATTCTAAAGTACACACCGTGTACTTAAATTTACACACAATGCACTCTATTTCCACACATAGCCATGTGATGGCCGTGTAATGGCCGAGCACACAGTTTTGTGTGGTGACCTAGAGGCTACCTAAAGCGGGGCCCGATAAGGGCAGGTAAGCACCGTGTACCAGAAAAGTACACACCGTGTACTTTTTATTTTTCATTAAATGGACCGGTGTAACATCTAATTGACAGAACACCCTCCTTCTAGGTCTGTCTCATCTGAGAGTGACCGTATGACCTTGGATCTTCTCCAAGCCCCCCGAATCGTCGTCTATTCTACAAATTGACCGCCATCGATTACATTGGGATCACCTCTATAAGCTCTTCCTTTTCTAGAGCTTCGCCTAATTACTTATCCTCTTTCTTAAGTTATCCTTATTTGAACGTTTTAGATGTTATTATAGTTCTAAAATTTTCTTGTGCGATTCAATGCTTGATGTTCACGTATATCGATCCTACAATATCGAGGTATGTGGTTTGTGCCTTTTCGTTGTTAGTCATTGAGTAATATGTTCAAAGGTACAAAATAACCATGAATGGGGTATTGCATGTTTATGGTTTTAGCCTTGATATTTTCTTACTATGCATTTTTTGAATGGATAGAGTTTAATTGTTAGTGAATAGGGTTAAATTTTATATCCCATGGATGTTTTCCCATGTTTGATTGTTTTTACTGTTTGGTCTACCTGTTAGGCTGCTTTGTTTTTCCTATGCCTAGTATTATAGGATGAAGTAATTATTTCTGACATGATCTGATATGCTCTAGATTATTAATCCATGTAGCTCTAGAGGTTTACTTTCGCTGCTGATTTTCATTTGTGCATGATTTCTTTATAAGGGGATACAAGAACCTGGTGTAGTGATACCATAGGGGAAATTGACGTTGAGGGATTTCCCAGAGTGTCTATTATAAATACCACACTACGAGACCATAGGTGTAGTACCCCCAGTTTCTGGTATGTAACATTTTCTTGATGCTTTTCATGGTTTTAATGTTAAGGGTGATGAATGGGAGAGTCGGAAGAACTTGAATGATGTTTTAAGGAAAAGGGGAAGTCACATGGATGGTGCATTGTTTGTCTAAACTGTGTGGGAAAACCATGCATTTTTGGTCTTGGAGGCATTAGCTTCTACACAAGCGGCACAGGGTTTCTCTAACCGTGTGGCCAAACCATGCGTGGGGTGTCTATTGAGGCAGTGGCTAACATGCGGTTAACACACGATTTGTCTAACCATGTGGGAAAACTGTGCGGCCACTTATATGAGATCCTATAATGGTGGATCTTACACATTTTTGCCTCTAAGTGGATCGTTTTTCCTCCTAATCATCCCTAACTCAGGATTTTGCTTCTCCTAAGGCCAAATAGGGTTCCCCCATCAATTTAGAGGTGATCCACAAGATTATCTTAGTGAATCGAAGCCGGATTCTTGAGGTTTGTGATCGTTCTCGATCAGTTTCTTAGATCTACTTAGATCTACTTCTCCTCTTTTCTCAGTTTCATAGATCTATGCCCATTATGGGTAGATATAAGTGTATGGATGCCACATATAATGATATTTGGACTTGATCTTTCTAGGAGAAGTGATCTAAGGAGGGTTTTCAGAAGATAGACCAGGGTTTCTTGAGCGTTCATCGACCTTTGTGGTTTTTGTCAAAACCTTTGAGGTAGGAGGCTTCAATCTCGACTCGTCTTGTTAGAATTTATTTGCTTATTTTCAAATTGTTTTATTTGAATGGTTTTGATTGTGAAAATCATGGAATAAATCTTCCTAAGTGATGATTTATGGTTTTAATGTAATTGGGAAATCTTGGTGAATTGTTGTGAAAAGTGATTTGGCTTATTGAATTTAAAATGTTGAATTTAAATTATGATTGCTGAAATTGTGAATGGATTGATGAAAAATGGGTTTTAAATAAAAAGATAATTTTATTGAAATGACTTTTATGGATTTTGTTTTCAATAAAAAGGGAGTTTTATGGAAATGGTTTGGAATTGAAATGGTTTGGAATGGAAATGGTTTGCGATTGAAATGACTTTGATGTATTTGGTTTTCAATACAAAGGGATTTTTTTTGAAAAGTATTGGAATTGAAATTCTTTTGATGGAAATGGTTTTCAAAAAAAAGTTGTTTTTATTGAAAGGGTGTTTTTCACGACCGTTGGGAATATGTGGTGTGTGTTCAGGTTTTATGTACCAGGCTTGGTTGAAATATGATCTTTTGCTCGGTGCCAAACGTTTAATGGCACAATGGTAACTATATGAATGAGGATTGGTTGAAATATGACCTTGTACTCAGTGCCAAAGGTGTAATGGGAAGTGGGAAATAATTAAATTGTGATGACTTGGTAGATCAACGAGAGACCGTTCATGAGTATGGAACTGTCATAACGAAGCTTGCATGGTTGGTAGCATGGGTTGGGAAATAGTTTTGTATGACAAAGAGGAATGTTTGTGAAATGATTTTTAATCTTGTATGGTAATTTTTCTAGAAAAATAACTTTCTGGAAAATTGGTTTCAATTGATCTTGATGTTCCATTGGTAAAGAATGGTTTTGGAAACATGTGTATATTTAGTTATAAACTACTTCTGAGGAAATGTTTTATATAAAATGTTTTATATAAATTTTGCTAACTCTTATATCCTACTGGCGTGAGTAGGTATGTCATTAGGGAAAACCTAATGAGTTTTATACTGACCACTGCTTTGGCACATTTGCGATTTTGGAGATGTCGTATTTCAGGACATAGGTAAATGTAAAGAATCTTATTTCTAGTGACTTGTGGTGATGCTTGGGAGATGTTGTGGAGCTTGGAGCTTGTGGAGAATAGAGTTTTAGTGTCTTTTGAGAGTCTTGAGTTTTTCAACCGCTTTATACTTTGATGCTTAGTTTGGTCTTCCGCTGTTGTGTACTTTGATGTGGTTTGATATAAATGATGTTGTTTATTGGTCTTTCATTTTTTTCATGCATCATATAGTGAATGTTTTATTCTGTTTGTTTTATTTGGTTTATTTTTTAATGGGTAAATCATCAATGTTCATGGTGTTGGAGTTGAAATTCAATCTTGTCTATTCTTTGGGTCAAAATATTAGATTGTAGTAGGATTGTTAGAACATGAAATGTGTTGCATAAAAGGGCGTAGCTAACCCATTTATGATGAAATTCATGTAACAGGGTGTTGGGTACAATGTGTTTTGGATACACTTCTAAAATGTTGGGAAATCTCATTGTCATGGGTTTATCCAATGAGATGAGGATGACATGCATTATAGAAGAATGACTTCCCACTAGGATTGAATATCACATTGTGAAAAATGATTTACGATTTTGGGAAAGGTGCAAATTTTTGAAAAATGCAGCAGTTTTTTTCAAGTAAAAGATTTTGAAAACAGGGTAATATGTGTATTTTGAAAATGGGTTGATTTTCCAAAGGCATGTGGAATGTTTCCAAAATTTTTGAACATGTTAAAAGGATGTTTTGGAAAAAAAATGTTGTGATAGATGATGGGATATAATTTGAAATAGTAATACATCAGTTTCTAGAGAGTGAGATTGACAGAAGTTGTTGTTGGTTTAGAAAATGGAACCACATAGGCGCCATCAGAACCAACCCGAAGAAGCTGTGGAGAATGTGGTTTGACCTGAACCATGTCTGAACCAAGAGCTGGTTTAGAGTATCATCCATGATTTTCAAGATGTGGATATGGAAAACTGGGGGAATGAACCGAGGAATGTAGATCATACCATCCATTACATAAAGAAGAATTCACCGAACGTTCGGGATGAGGTTGAACTCGAGAAGGCCGAGGTGTGGCTAAGTAGTATAAATCATATATTCGATTTCATCAACACACCATTAGAGATGAAAGTAAAGTTGGAAACATATATTCTCGAGGATATTGCACGTATGTGGTGGGATTTTGTGGTGAAGGATAAATTGGATGAAGGCCTTACATGGGATGATTTGGAAGAATGGTTCAACAAACAATTCTATCCTCACACATTCAAGATCTAGAAAATGAAGGGCTTCTTCATCCTGAAGCTGGAGAGTCTCTCTATCATAGAGTATGTGAATAAGTTCATGAATTTAGTCTTTTTTACACAAGACTTTGCTGTAAGTGTGTCGTTGAAGGAATGATTCTTCGAATTTGTGCTAAGGAAAGAGATTCGATCGAAGATTGTGGTGATCTGTATTAATAATTATACATATATGGTGAACATAGAAATTGTTTCTGAACTTGATATCTCGAGACTAGTAGGAGGAGGAATGGTGATACCTATGGGAAACATTGGGAACTCAAACAGTGGGAAAAAGAGGAAAATGGATACCTATTTCCACGGTGTGAGTGAAAATTAGAACCAGACGACGGGATCATTGAACCTTCCTCCACGACCCCAGAGCAAAATAGGTTTCTTTCAATGTGGGTCGATTCACCACATAAAGCGAGAGTGTATGTATGACAACCATGACTTTTATTACAACATAAACATGATTTATTACATAAAACATCACTTGATACAACAATGAAGATCGAGAGGTTTAGTTTCTTTGGGGATTAGGATCATTACATAAAAACATAAAACATGAATTACAACATCTTTATTTAAAAATTCCTTTACATGACCACTACATTCCCTCGTACTTAGCATTGCATGGGGTAACCCGAGGACATGCATAAGAAAAGGGTGAGCTATAAATCCCAGTAAGGGAGTACACATGTAATAACATGAGGATTAAAATACATGTCAAACAACAGGCATATCAATATAGTGTAAGAAAAACATGAGCATAAAGGCATGATAAAGCATGATAATCATAACATGGAAATGTGGCAACAACACTTAACTTGGAATTAGCATGAGCCAAGGCCCATTGCACATGGAGCATGAGTAAATCCTCATTGCACATAAATAATGAGTAAACCCTCATTGTATTTTAATTAGAATGAATCAACACTCATTGCACATGAAGTATCATGATACTATACTTTAACCAATGCATTGGGACACTATTAGGGCGCACCCTTCTTAAACATTTCATTTCATGCATAAGTGTGCCACATGGATCATAAAACATGGATTCATAAAACATAACCATTTATTACATGATAAAGGAATGTGGAATTCATACATGAAACTATAAAATCAATAAGTAAATGTGCATAAAGGTGAATACCTTTGATGGAGAAATGGGCATGGTATTCACTACACAATGACATTGTCTTAGAAAATCAGTGCGATTTCTGCAGCGTAACGGCTTGACATAAGAATTCATAAAAATGGTTGATGAGAGAGAAAGGGGTTACTCATAATATTTACATGTAATGGAAAGTAAGGAGGTCATATAGATATATGTCCCAACAATTGAAATGGAATTTAGACTCACGGTACAAAATTATTGCTTGAATGTAAAGGAAGAGAGAGAAGTTCCTTTCGGAATTTCAGTATAGTAACGAGTGTACATGGGAGGAATTTAATGAGAGAGAAAGGGGTATCCCATAATTCAAACAATAAGAGGGAAGTATGAGGGAGGTGCGAAACCATACCCCAACATTCATAGTTGAAATTAAAAGGGCAATACAACTTAAAGAAAATTGACAAAAATGATAAAGGAAGAAAAAAACCATACTTGTAAGTGTGATTCCAAAGGCTAGAGAGAGGCTTATGAGAGGCTTCATGGGAGCTTGGGGCACCTTGTGAGGATTCTAGAGAGAGTAGGGAAGAGGTTGGATGAACTCTAATGGCTTCGAGTTAGGAGGAAGTGGGAGCCTGGGTGGGTTTATATAGTAAAGGTGAGGGAATTCATTATTATTTAGGTTTGGGTCCCCATACATTAAATTAATCCAAACCACAAACCATACCATGGTTTTTCCCATGGTTTTTTGGAAAAGGGAAGAGGAAAAAAATATTTTATAAGGCCAATGTCTGAACTTCTTAAAATAGTAAGGTTGCTTATGTTGAGGTGAGTCACACTCCCATGGAAAATAATTTAAAAAGGCAAAGTGTTGAATAAGTCTTGAGGGGTCCATTAATGCTTTGAAAAGTAAGTCAAACTAAACAAAAATCACATTATTTTAATTTTAAAACATATATTGGCCGAACATTAAGATTATAGTATATTATTACACCACTATTGGGTCATTATGATGTCATAAAACACATTATATATTTAAATGGTATATAATTTTTACCCAAACATTTGACTATCTCAGAAAATTATAAAAAATTAACCGTTGGATAATTTCAATGTCCTGAATCCAAAAATGACATTTATTTTATCTAAATTTTTTTCTAAATATGTTAATTTTCACATTTAATATAAAAACCGACATTTATCAAAAATTCACAGGTTTTGACAGAAATGGCTTTCAAACCTTAATAATAATTTTAATTGCATTCATAAAATTATAAGATCATTTATATTTAATAAAAATTTATTTAATAGTAATAATATTATTTTATTAAAATATTATTTAACTAAAAATTACTTAAATTTAATAAAATATATTTCTAAATTAAATAATAACTAAAAACACCATTTGTACTTTAAAAACTATTTACAATGTATTTAAAATGACTAGAAATTATATTCATTATTATATACAAAAAAAAAATAATGTACATGAACATAGTACTACTTATTTGTTATATAACCCCTTAAAACAGCCACATAAGACCTAAGGGTAAGGTGTGCGATGGTGACATACTCTTTTGGTGGCTCCGATAACATCTCTCTAGTGGTAATTCCAATAAACTTCCACTTTTCCCGTCGACGGTCACGTTCGAGCTTGACATGATGATTATCAGCTTGGGCTTGGTCAAGAGAGAAGACCAAGGATGCCACCTCTGTACCGAGCTCCGACAAATGGGCTTCATAGGGAGTAATTCTACTGGATGAGGCCGTCTCTTCTTTTGTCTGAGTAAATTGGATTTGTTAAAGTCCTATATTTATACTAATCATGTGATCAATATTCAACGGCTATATTAGCAACGGTCAAAATTATTAACATAAGACCAAAGAAGTTGACATCTTATAAAAACATTTTATATAAATAGAAATTTAGAAAGATCAAGAGGGATTTTCCATTAATGAAACTTTGGGTCATTACAATATTCCCCCCTTAAGAAATTTTACCCTTGAAATTTTCCTTTTCCCATTCTAAAACAAATGTGGGTAACATAGCCTCATCATATCCTCTGATTCCCAAGCCGCTTCTTCAAACTTGTGGTTTCTCCACAACACCTTGACGAGGAGCATTATCTTATTTCGTAGAACTTTTTCTCTATGATCTAATATCCTCACTGGTTGCTCCTCATAAGAAAGATCGTCTTCTAATTGTACCACCTCAGAAGAGAGTACATGTGAAGGGTCCGATATGTACTTCCTTAAGAGGGATACATGGAAGACATCATGAACCGTGGCCATGGTAGGTGTAAGTGCTAGTCGATAGGTCACAACCCCAACACGATCAAGAATCTCAAAGGGGATGATGTACCTTGGACTTAACTTCCCTTTCTATCCAAACCTCATGTAATTTTTCCACAGAGATATGCATAGAAACACCATGTCTCTAACTTTGAACTCAAGGTCTCGTCGACGATTATCTGCATAACTATTCTATTGACTCTGGGCTTCCTTGATATGCTGTTGAATGGTTTTCACCTTCTCCACCATTTCTTCAACCATTTTTGGCCCAAGTAGGTTACGTTCACCGACCTCATCCCAACATGCCGGTGTTATGCACTTTTCCCATACAGGGCTTCATATGGTGCCATTTGGATGCTTGAGTGGAAACTGTTACTATAAGAGAACTCAACCAGAGGAAGATATTGACCCCATCCTCCTTTAAAGTCCATTGAGCATGCTCTCAAAATGTCCTCAAGTGTTTGGATAGTCCGCTCGGATTGGCCATCAGTTTGAGGATGATAGGCCGTACTGAAGTTCAGTTCAGTATTTAGAGCATGTTGAAGACTCTTTCAAAACAAAGAGGTGAATCTTGGATCTCAGTCATACACAATAGATAGTGGTACTCTATACAACCTTACCACTTCCATGATATATATCTGTGCCAATTCATCCAATGAGAAATCCTCCCGAATAGCAATGAAGTGTGCAGTCTTTGTAAGACGATCCACAACAACCCAGATTGCATTGTTGCCTTTGGATGTCCTTTGATGTCCGGTGACAATGTCCATGGTTATGTTCTCCCATTTCCATTATGTTATGGGAAATGGTTGCATCATCCCCTTAGACATCTGCCTCTCTGCCTTCACTTGCTAACACACAATGTACTTTGATGTATATTCAGCGATCTCCTTCTTCATATTATCCCACCAAAAGTTTTCTCAGAGATCTCAATACATCATTGTGGTCCCTGGGTGAATAGAGAAATTTGAACTATGTGCATTATATAAAAGTTCCTTCTTCACCTCCAGAATTGATGGAACACATAGTCTTTTCCCAAACCGCTCAATTCCTTCTTCATTAACATTAAACTCCGAGGATTTCCCCTTCTTGATAGCTTCCACTTTTTCTTGAATTACCACATCATCCTTTTGAGGATCCTTTATCCTTTCAAAAAGAGATGGTAGAGCAATAATTTGTGAAAGGATTGATGATGTTCCCTTATTTATGATTCCCACATCCATCTTCATCATGTCTAAGAATATTGGATCCTTCTCAATTATCATCATTGATAGAATTGGTGGGTCCTTTCTACTTAGGTAATCTTCCACCTTGTTCGCTTTCCCAGGGTGGTAATTGATTGAACAATCATAATCCTGGATGAGCTCTATCCATCTTCTCTGGAGAATATTAATCTCTTTCTATGTGAATATATATTTAAGACTCTTGTGGTCAGTATATATCTCACATTTCTCTCCATAGAGATAATGACGCCATATTTTCAAGGAAAAGATCACCTCCGCCAACTACAGATCATGTGTTGGATAGTTTCGCTCATGGATTTTCAACTTCCTTGAGGCATTGGATATCACTTGATCATTCTACATCAGCACACATCCTAAGCCATTCTTCGAAACCTCACTGAATACCACAAAAATCTCCCCACATGTGGGTAAAATGAGCACGGGTGCAGTGATAAGCCTCCTTTTCAACTCCTAGAATCTTTCTTCGCAGTCATCACTGCAAGAAAACTTTACTCCCTTTCGAGTTATCTTGGTAAGAGGGTTGGACAATTGTGATAAATTTATCACAAATCATCAATAATATCCAGTTAACCCTAAGAAGCTACGGATATCTGTTACCGATGCTAGCCTCAGCCATCCCTCAATTGCATCTGTTTTAGAGTGGTCCACAGATATCCTAGTTCTTCTGATGATATGACCCAAGAATGAGACCTCCTTCAACCAGAACTCACACATGTTGTGCTTTTCATAGAGCTTCTCATCGCACAAAGTCTCTAGTACAGTTTCTAAATGCTCCTCATGATCCTCCTTGGTTTTGGAGTATATTAGAATATCATCTATAAAGACTACCAAAAATTTGTGAAGGTAATCTCTAAAGAATCTATTCATCAAGTCCATGAATATTTCTGGAGTATTGGTGAGTCCGAAAGGCATTACTATGAATTCATAGTGCTCGTATCTTGTATGAAAAGCAGTCTTGGGGACATCTTCCTTCTTCACCTGTACTTGATAATATCCCGACTGCAAATCTACCTTGTAGAAGTATTGTGCTCCATGAAGCTGATTGAAGAAGTCATCAACTCTTTGGATAGGATACTTGTTCTTTATCGTGATTTTTTTACGTTCACGATAATCGATGCAAAGACACGTTGACCCATCCTTCTTCTTGAAAAAGAGGACTGGTGCACCCCATGGTGAAGCACTTGGGCGTATAAACCCTTTATCCAGATTCTCCTATAGTTGTTTCTTCATATCTTCAAGCTCTACAACATCCATTCTATACATAGTCTTGGATATTGGTAGCACCCCGGGTATAAGTTCAATTGAGAACTCAACATCTCTTCTAGGAGGAAGACCAGACAGTTCCTTGGGAAACTCTTCCGCGAATTCCCTCACAATAGGAATTTCTTTAAGGATGGTTTCTTCCTTCGACTCAATCATCTGAGCCAGATATTCATGCTCATAAGGCAGTAATATCCATGCTTGAGATGATGGAGCTAAAGGAGATTCATCTTTCTCCTGACACTTGTAAGGAATCAGGGGTTGATTCTCCATATGGAGTGTGATTTCCCTCTCCCGACAATTTATATTGGCTCTATATAAGGAAATCCAATCCATGCCAAGAATTGCATAAAATTACACCAGAGGGAGTATGATGTGGTTCGCCAGGAAATTCAATCCACAAATTATAACCGGGGATGACTTATATTCAGGGGATGCAATGATTGCCCCATTTTCCATACTCACTAACATCTTTACTTCCATGATTTGTGGTGGTGCTAGGGTTATTCTACTAAACTTTTGAGATATAAAATAATGTGTAGAACTTGAATCAAAAAGTATATTCTCTATTCTTGAATGAATAACTAGCGTACCTATCACCACTTCGTTGTCGGGGTTCACTTCAGCAGAAGTGATGGAAAAAGATCATCCTTGCTGCCTTGGAGGTTGTTGGTTGTCTCCAAAAACCCTTAGATTAGGGCACTGATTTGTAAAATTACCTAGTTCTTTGAATTTGTATCATTGAACAACACGTTGAGGTTTGAAAAGAGTATTCCTCTCCTCTATCGCAGTCTTGGGTCTTTCTTGCCGACAGTTAACAGCTAGGTTCCCTTCTATTCCACACCTGAAGCATTTTCGCATCCCCTTAAGGCAATTTCCAGGGTGCTTATTTTGGAACTTTTGGAAAGTGGGGTGCTGGATCTTCTTAGCATCGCTGGATTTATCCATCGGACCAAAAGCATTGAATTCCACCTTACGCTTATTTTCCCCATGATACCCCTGTGATTCCCCAATCACTTTTTCAACCTAGAGGGCACATCAGACAATTTCCTCATAGTTGTCAAAGTCACTGATCGCTAATGCTTTTTACAAGCTAGGATTCATCCCACCAAAGATGTGGTCAACCATGCATTCGGGGGTAACGACAAAGCCGGAAGCATATCATGCAAGCCTCGTGAAGTTTTCCTCGTACGCTCCAACAGATTCTTTATATTTTTGCTTGAGGGAAAGGAAGTCCCTTTCCATCTTAAGCTAGAGGGTGCACGGAAAATATTTATCGAAAAACATCTTCCTGAAATTCTTCCATTCCAACGCCTCGATTTCCCCCTCAGGCTTCGTATTTTTGATCAACGTCCACCATTGAACAACTTCAACCTCCATATGATAAGCTGCTAGGAGAACCTTATCTTGTTCAGAACATTGAAGGATGGATAAGATCTTTTCAATGGAGTTGATCCATTGTTCAGCGATCGTGGGATCAAATGATCCACTAAAAGTAGGAGGCCTTTGTCTCATGAAGCTATCGATTGTGACTTGTTCTTTCTTGGGGGGGGGGGGGGTTGAACGTTCCTCTTGACCCGTGTTTCTATTCAAAAATTGAGTTAGCTGAGAAAGAAGCGTGACAAAGTTCGCGATTCCCGCTCCCATTTGATTTGGCATCTAATTAGTACAGTCATCACACTGATCTTCACAACAGTTGTTAGCCCGAGTCCTCCTATTATCAGCCATTGGATGGAATAAAAGGAATGTTAGGGGTAACACATAAAGGGTAATCCAAAGACAAAATATGATGACTTATAAATAAACTTTCATTTCCTTAACTCATGAGTTTATAGGCTTCAATCTAGGATTTTCGTGATCTACTTTCCAACATATATTCTTAGGGGCATTTTTTTATTCACTTATTAAGGGTTCATACTAAGCTTGTGAATTTATCAAAACATATCCCCCGGGAGTGTCGTAACCAAGAGTGCAGTGAGGCCCGTTTTCGTGCACGAGTTCCCGTTCGAGTCTAGCTCAAAGCGGTGTTTTCGGGTTTTACCCCTAGGATACATCTATGCCAGAGCCACCTCTACCTACTCGTATCCAGACAGGGATGTATTTATTTGATGAATCACTTACTTAGTATTTACCATAACTTAGGGATGTTTTTATTATACATAGTCTTGTATCCAAGGCTTTACTAGGGTTTCCTAATCCCAAAAATAACTAAACCTATCCTTTGATACCAACTATGACAACCCTGCTTTTTATTACAACTTAAACATGATTTATTACATAAAACATCACTTGATACAACAAATAATATCGAGAGGTTTAGTGTCTTTGTGGCTTAGGAACATTATATAAAAACTTAAAACATGAGATACAACATCTTTATTGATAACTTCCTTTACATGACCACTACATTCCCTCGTACTTAGCATTGCATGGGATAACCTGAGGACATGCATAAAAAAATGGTGTGCTATAAAGACCAGTAAGGGAGTACACATGGAATAACATGAGGAGTACAATACATGTTAGGAAACAGGCATGTCAATAGAGCATAAGAGAAACATGAACATAAAGGCATGATAAAGCATGACAATCATAACATGGAAATGTGGAAACAACACTTAACATGGAATTAGCAAGAGCCAAGGCCCATTGCACATGGAGCATGAGTAAATCCTCATTTCACATAAAGCACGATTAAACCATCATTTCACTTGAATTATCATGATTAAACAGTCATTTCACATGACATATCATGATACTATACTTTACCCAAATGCATTGTAGCACTATCAGGGCGCACCCTTCTTAAACATTTCATTTCAGGCATAAGTGTGCCACATGGATCATAAAACATGGATTCATAAAACATAACCATTTATTACACGATAAAGGAATGTGGAATTCATACATGAAACTTTAAAATCAATAAGTAAATGTGCATAAAGTTGAATACCCTTGATGGAGAAATGGGCATGGTATTCCCTACACAATGACATTGGCTTAGAAAATCGGTCTGATTTCGACAGCGTAACGGCCCTGCATAAGAATTCAAAAAAATGGTTGATGAGAGAGAAAGGGGTTCCTCATCATATTTACATGTAATGTACAGTAAGGAGGTCATATAGATACATGTTCCATTAATTGAAATGGAATTTATATTCATGATACAAAATTATTGCTTGAATGTAAAAGAAGAGAGAGAAGTTCATTTCGAAATTTCGGCATAGTAACGGGTGTACATGTGAGGCATTTAATGAGAGAGAAAGGGTTCTCCCATCATTAAAACAAAAATAGGGCATTATGGGGGAGGTGCGAAACCATATACCAACATTCATAATTGAAATTAAAAAGGCAATACAACTTAAAGAAAATTGACAAAAATGAGAAAGGAAGAAAAAACCCTTACTTGGAAGTGTGCTTCCAAAGGCTAGAGAGAGGCTTGTGAGAGGCTTCTTGGGAGCTTGGGGCACCTTGCGAGGATTCTAGAAAGAGTATTTCAGAGGTTGGATGATCTACAAGGGCTTTGAGTGAGGAGGAAGTGGGATCTTTGGTGGGATTATATAGGAAAGGTGAGGGAATTATTTATTATTTATGTTTCGGTCCCCTTACATTAAATTAGTCCAAACCACAAAACAACCCATGGTTTTTGCCCATGGTTTTTGGCAAAGGGAAGAGGAAAAAAATATTTTATAAGGTCAAAGTCCGAACTTCTTAAAATAATAAGGTTTCTTATGTGGAGGTGAGTCACACTCCCATGGAAAATAATTTAAAAAGGCAAAGTGTTGAATAAGTCTTGAGGGGTCCATTAATGGTTTGAAAAGTAAGTCAAACAAACCCAAAATCACATTATTTTAATGTTAAAACATATATTGGACGAACATAAATATTATAGTATTTTATTACATCACTATTGGGTCATTATGATGTCATAGAACACTTTATATATTTAAATGGTATTTAATTTTTACCCAAAAAGTTTACTGTCTTAGAAAATTATAAAAAATTCACCGTTGGATAATTTAGACATCCTGATTCCAAAAATTACATTTATTTTATCTAAATAATTTTATAAATATGTGAATTTTTACTTTTAAAATAAAAACCGACATTTATCAAAAATTCATGGGTGTTGACAGGAATGACTTTCAAACCTTAATAAAAATTTTAATTGCATTCATAAAATTATGAGATCATTTATATTTAATAAAAATTAATTTAATAATAATAATATTAGTTTATTAAAATATTATTTAATTCAAAAATCCCTTAATTTAATAAAATATATTTCTTAATTAAATAATAACTAAAAACACCATTTGCGCTTTAAAAACTATTTACAATGTATCAAAAATGACTAGAAATTATATTCATTATTATATACAAAAAAATAATGTACATAAAAATTGTACTAATTATTTGTTACATAACCCCTTAAAACAGCCACATAATACCTACGGGTAAGGTGTGCGATGGTGATAGACTCTTGGGGTGACTCATATAACATCGCTCAAGTGGTAATTTCAATCAACTTCCACTTTTCCCATAGACGGTCACGATCGAGCTTGACATGATGAAGCTCAGCTTAGGCTTGGTCAAGATCGAAGGCCAAGGATGCCACCTCTTTTCTGATGTCCGACAAATGAGATTCGTATGGAGAAATTCTACTGGACGAGGCCATCACTTCTTTTGTCTGAGTAAATTGGATTTGTTAAAGTCCTATATTTATACGAATCATGTGATCGCTATTCAATGGCTATATTAGCAACGATCAAAATTCTTAACATAAAACCAAAGAAGTTGAAATCTTATAAAACCATTTTATATAAAGAGACATTTAATAAGATCAAGAGGGATTTTACATTAATGAAACTTTGGGTCATTACAGTACGGGACAACCTAGAGCATGTCACAATTGCAAGAAGATGGGACATCTACAGCGCTATTGTAGGGATGCTCCGAGGTCGGGTGCACGTGACACTTATTAGGAATGAAAACTATCACATGCTTTGACAGGATGAGGAAAGCTGAATCAGTCTTGTCAGCATAACAGATCTATCCATGGTGATTCTCAAAATACCATGACTCCTCAACCAGGACAATCTCAGCATGGAAACAATGAGAACAGTGCGTGAAAAAGAAATTTTATGGAGATGAGTAGATGATTTTCGATTATTAGGTTGGACCATCTAAAGTAAATGTTATAATTCTTTTGAATCCTACCTTTTTTCAAGTTTTTTTTGATACAGGTGCATCAAATTCCTTCATTTTTTCTCATGCTGTTGACTTGCTATGTTTAAAACTGGAAATGATGCCTTTTGTTTTAAAACTGAAAACTCCTCTTGGTGAAAGAGAACATCAAGACTTTGTCAGTAGAGCATGTGCTATATATTTTGATGGATATGAGTTAAAATGGTACTTCTCGATGTTAGACATAGATTTCTACGATGTAATCCTAGTTAAAGATTGCTTTACAATTTTTAAGGCACACATAAACTGTTATAGGTGAACATTTAGTTTCACTACTGAGGACAACATTGACCATCTCTTCAGAGGAGAGTGGATGGTAAAGAAAGTTGAAAATAGCATGTTGTCACCAATGGTGGGAATGATCTCTTACCAATTGGCATCATTGAATTTGGCATTAATGGAAGAGATTAAGGAAAATAATTTTATAGCTGTGGTGGATCAATTTCTAGATGTCGTTCCCAACAACTTCTCTGGGTTTCCACCTCTAAGGGAAGTGGAGTTTACGATTGATGTCATTCCAGGGACCAGTGTTATTTCCATACTGTCTAATAGTATGGAACCTATAGAGTTATAGGAATTGAAAGTGTAGTTAGAGGAGATGGAAAGTAAGGGTTTCACTTGACCAAGTACTTCTCCATGGGTAGCACCAGTGTTGTTTGAGAAGAAGGAAGATGTAACTCTTCATCTGTGTGTTGATTATCATAAGCTTAACCATCTTACGATAAAGAATAAATATCCCCTTTAACGCATTAATGATCTATTCGATCAATTAAGGGGAGATCAGTGGTTCTCTAATATTGACTTATGATCATGATATCACCAATTGCGAATTCCAAAGGAGGATATTCCAAAGACAACTTTTAGAAGAATATATGGCCACTACGAGTATGTAGTCATGCATTTTGGTCTAAAAAATGAACCATTGGTCTTCATGGCTTTGATTAAATGGATATTTCAATGACATCTGGATTCTTTTGTTGTGGTGTTTGTCGACGATATCTTGGTGTATTCAAAGACAAGGGTTGAGCATGAGGTGCACCTGGAAATAGTGTTACAAATCTTGAGAGATCATCATTTTTATGTCAAATTTTCAAAGTGTGATTTTTGGATACATGAAGTACATTTCCTTGGTCATGTCATTTCTGAGAAGGGTTTTTCTATTGATCCTAAAAATATTGAAGCTGTTATCTCTTGGAAACCACTGAAGAATGTGTTCAAGATATGAATTTGTCTTGGTCTAGCTGGTTACTACTGACTCTTTGTGCATGATTTCTCATGACTAACTTCACTAATGACATATCTGAATCCGAAGAATGCTCCCTTCCAATGGACGGAAAAATGTCAGAAATCCTTTTACGAACTGAAACATCGGCTTACATCACCTATCTTGACTTTACCAAAATCAGGACAAGGGTATGCGGTGTATTATGATGTTTCTGGATTAGAGTTGTGTTTTGTTCTCATGCAATGAGATCACGTGGTTGCTTATGGCTCAAGGATGTAGAGGGTTCATGAGAAGAATTACCCAACACATGAATTGGAGTTAACTTCAGTCATCCATGCTTTAAAAACATGTTTACATTATCTCTTTAGTGAGAAATTTATTGTGTTTACGGATCACTAAAGCTTGAAACACAGTTTGGCATAGTGAGATTTGAATCTGAGGCAAAGGACGTGGATGTAGTATCTCCAAATGTTTGACTTTGACTTTATGTAAACACTCAGAAAAGGAAATTCAGTGGCTTATGCATTGATTAGAAATTCATATGCTCAGTTGGTGAAAGAAGCATCAGACGAATGGCAGTTGATGTCGGTCTTAGCCGACAAGCATGTGGAATGTTAAGACCGAGGTGATGTTGCTGTTTTCATTTCATCTATACTCGTTTCTGATTTAGTAAATATGATCAAAGAAGCACAATAATCTGATGTAGAATATCTGGTTTTAAGATCAAAACTCAATGGTGGGGAGACCATTGATAGTTAGAAACTTCATGGGGGTTCAGTTTTGTGTTTTAGAGATAATATTATTGTACCTATGGTTTGTCAGGAACAAATCCTTCATTCTTACCACCATTCAATATGGGCTGTACATCTAGGTACATAGAAGATGTATAAGGCGTTTAAGGCGCATTTTTGGTGGAGCAGCATGAAAAGGAAGGTGGCTGAGTTTGTCTCACGGTGCATAACTTTTCAGTAGGATAAAGCAGAGCATTAGAGACTAGTTGGTATATTACAATCATTGCCTATATTAGTATGAAAATGGGATTAGATAACAAGGGATTTTGTTATAGGTCTTCCAAGAACAGTCTAGAAACACGATGTCGTTTGGGTGATAGTGGATAATCTAACCAAGTATGCCCATTTCATCCCTATTTGTGAAACCCATATGGTGGAAGATTCTTAAAAAATCTATATATGAGAAGTGGTAAAGAGGTACATTATACTAGTTTCTATAGACTCAAATAGAGATCCAAGGTTCACATCTCGTTTCTAAAAATCATTACAGCAAGCCCTTGGAACTCAGTTGACTATGGGCACAACGTATCATCCCCAGACGGATGGGAAATCCGAGAGGATAATAAAAATGTTGGAAGACATGTTGTAGGATTGTGTAATGGATTTTGGTGGCTCATAAGAGGAGTATATATCCTTAGTGGAGTTCTCATACAATAAAAACTATCAAGCCTCGATACACATGGCTTAGTTTGAAGCATTTTATGGGCGTCCTTGTCATTATCCACTATGATGGGTGGAAACAGATGAAACTTCACTAGTCGTAACAAGCCTTGTTCAAGAAACAACAATGAAAATCCATTTTATTATAAATAGAATGGAGATGGCTCAGAGTTGTCAGAAATCTAATGCAGATCACTATCGAAGATCATTGTTGTTCGTATTGGGTGATCATGTCTTCTTGGGGATCTCTCTATGGCATGGACATCGTCATTTCAGGAAGCAGGGAAAGTTATCTCTTACATACATTGACACTTTTTAGTTATTGGAATAAGTTGGAGAGGTGGAATATAAGTTGTAATTACCACCATGGTTTAGTTCAGTGCATAATGTGTTCCATGTATCTCAGTTGAAAAAGTATCAGCCTGATCCTTACTATGTGATTAGATTGGATCACGTTGAACTAGAGCCAAATGTTTCATTGATACATATCCTGGTATGGATTGTGGATAGGAAAGAGAAAGTCTTTCAGGAAAAAATCATCGGTCTAGTGCAGATTTTATGGCAACTTGGTCAGATTCAGGAAGAGAATTAGGAATGTGAGTAGGAAATGAAAGAGTATTGGCCAGAACTCTTTCACTATGGTGAAGGTTTTCCACTTTTCAAGGACGAAAAGGCCAATAATGGGGAGAATTTAGTACCCTTGGTTTCTGGTATGTAACCCTTTCTTGATGCTTTTCGGGGTTTTAGAGTTAAGGGTGATGAATGGGAGAGTCAAGAGAACTTGAATGATGTTTTGAGGAAAAGGGAAAGTCGCACGGATGGCGCACAGTTTGTCTAAACCGTGCCGCCAAACCATATGTAGTTGGTCTTGGAGGTAGTAGCTTCTTCACAGGCAGTGCATGGTTTGTCTAACCGTGTGGCCAAACTATGCGTGGAGTGTCTGCCGAGGTAGTGGCTAACGCAGGGTTAGCGCACAATTTGTCTATCCATGTGGGAAATCCGTGCAGCCACTTAAATGAGATCCTATAAAAGTGGATCTCACACATTTTTTTCCTAAAAGTGGATCGTTTTACCTCCTAAGTGGACCTAACTCAGGATTCTACTTCTCCTACGTTCAAAAAGGGTTCTCCCATCGTTTCGAAGGTGATACGAAGGCTTCTCTTGGTGATTCGAAGCCGGATTCTTGAGGTTTGTGATCGTTCTTGGTCAGTTTCTTAGATATACTTAGATCTACTTCTCCTATTCTCCTGGTTTCATATATCTACAACTATTATGGGTAGATCTAAGTGTGTGGATGCCAAATAAGATGGGATTTGGTCTTGATCCTACTAGAAGAAGTGATCTACGATGGGTTTTTGGAAGATCGACCCGGGTTTCTTAAATGTTCTTCGATCGTTGTGGTTTTCGTCAAAATCTTTGAGGTAGGAGGCTACACTCTCAACTCCTCTTGCTAGAATTGATTGGATTAGTTTAAAACTATTTTATTTGAAAGATTTTTATTGTGAAAATCATGGAATAAATCTTCTTTAGTGATTATTTATGGGTTTGATGTAATTGTGAAATCATGGTGAATTGTTGTGAAATGTGATTTGGCTTCTCAAATTTAAAATGTTGATTTTAAATTATGATTTCTGAAATTTTAAATGGTTTGATGAAAAATGGGTTTTCAATAAAAAGATAATTTTATTAAAATGGTTTGAGATTGAAATGACTTTAATGGATTTAGTTGTCAAAAAAAAGAAAGTTTTATTGAAATGGTTTGGAATTGAAATAGTTTGGAAATGAAATTTTTTGAGATTGAAATGACTTTGATGGATTTGGTTTTCAATAAGAAGGGAGTTTTATTGAAATCCTTTGGAATTTAAATGGTTTTGATGGAAATGGTCTTCAATAGAAATGGGTTTTTATTGAAAGGGTGTTTTGGCATGACCGTTGGGAATATGTGGTGCATGTTCATGTTTCATATACGAGGCTTAGTTGAAATATGACATTGTGCTCAGTGCCAAACATTTAATTGCACAATGGTAAATATATGTTTGAGGCTTGGTTGAAATATGACCGTAGGCTCGGTGCCAAAGGTGTAATGGAACATGGGAAACAATTACCTTATAATGAATTGGTAGATCGATGAGAGACCGCTCATGAGTATGGAACTATCGTCAAGAAGCATTCATGGTTGTTAGCATGGGTTGGGAAATGGTTGGTATGCCAAAAAAGAATTTTTCGGAAATGGTTTTTAAGCTTGTTTGGGTATTTTTTCGGCAAAGTACTTGCTGGAAAATTGGTTTCAATTGCTCTTGAATTTCTTTGGTTAAGAATGGTTTTGGAAACTTGTTTATATTTAGTTATAAACTACTTTTGAGAAAATGTTTTATATAAAATCTTTCTATATAAATGTTTATAACTCTTCTATCCTAGTGGTGTGAGTAGGGACGTCATTGGGGTAAACCTACTGAGTTTTATACACAACCTGGCTTTGGCACGTTGGTTCTTTTGTAGATGTTGTATTCTGAGACATAGGTAAAGGTAACACATCTTATTACTAGTGACTTGTGGTGATGCTTGGGAGATGTTGTGGAGCTTGGAGTTTGTGGAGAATGGAGTTATAATGTCTTTTGAGAGTCTTGAGTTGTTCATCCACTGTGTACTTTTATTCTTAGTTTGTTCTTCTACTGTTGTGTACTTTGATGTGGTTTGATATAAATGAAGCTGTTTATTGGTCTTTCATTTGTTCATGCATCATATAGTGAATGTTTGGTTATGGTTGGTTTAAGGGTTTTTTTTTATTAAAGGGTAAATCGTCCCCCACTTGTACTTGAAACCCTTCATCATTTATTACCATCCTTTGGCACCTTGGGGATGTCGCATAAGGCCTAGTAATGACTCGTGGTACTCTCAATTCATTTAGAATTGGATGGTCATTACAATAGTTAGGATTGATGTTGAGTTCTCCCTCAGAGTGTCTATAGTTACATTACGAGGCTAAATGAGGAATTGACCTTTGGTGATTCCTTAGAGTGCCTCTAGGTTGCTGTTAAAAGACTATAGTGGGAATTGATGGTGAGTGATTCCTCAGAGAGTCTTTAATCACACAAGACTATAGGTTGAATTGACAACGAGTGCTTCCTTAGAGAGCCTTTGGTATATCTATCCTTTTATTGTAAACCGGAGGGGTTAGGCTGTGAGAACTCTCCAGATGGGTGATTGTATTTTTTTGGGTTGATTAAATGCTTAAAAGAACTGTTTGTAAATGGAATTGTAAGACTATTTACTTTTGAGTACTTCCTTATTTACAGCTTCCTTTTTCATATTACCTTCTATATATATTCACTGACTGTTACCAAAAGATCTCTAGGTAGTTTCATATTGGGATTAGTCTCACACCCTGTTTGGGTCATGCTTTTGGGCCCAAATAGATTGTATTGCTGTAGGTATAGAAAAGGGGAAGTTCCCTTCTACTTCAGGTACTTGATTCCCATGGTGCTGGAGAGCATATGGCCAAGAAGAGTCTTGTAATGCTATTAGAGATTTTATGTTTTCTTTTTTACTTTGGTTTATTACTGTTTTCCTGCATTGTGATGTGTTTGGATTCTTTCTTAGATATGTTTCAAGAATCATTTATATATGTGGGCTTCCGTTGTTTATTACTTCCACTATTTACTTATTGAATGTTTTACTGCTTCCGCTAGTACTATTTGTTATAATTCTACTGTGTTACTCTTCCAATGATGGAATAGTTTCTCCACTCTCACACCAAAAGCCCTCATTGTTAGTTGGCATCCTTTCACGTTTGGGGAAATGCACGTGAGGCCATGTCACCAACCGAGTACGAGGAAACTCTGGGCAACTTTCAAAACTGAGACGTTATGACATGTCAATAATCCTTCCATGTAAATTAAAAGAATGTTATATGATTTAACATACTATGTACCTCATTTCCAAGACACTAATTTAAATATTATCTATTTGTAAAATGTACTGAAAAATTTATGCAATAAAAAGGAGGGATGTCATAGTATTACACATAAAAATCTATACCATTCGTTGAAATATCAATCAATGATAAGGTTATCCTTCTCTAAAATTAATCACAATAATACATTCAAAGTTATATAGGTTTCCATATCTATAAAAAAAATAGTATAATATTGGTAGTTTATGTAAATTACAAAATTAGATAATATGGTGAGTTTATTTTATAAATCTCACCAATTTTATTGAAACCCATTATTCCTAACCATTTAGTTCAGAATATATTATCACACTAATATTATAGGATAAAATAACCTTATTCCCATTCCGATAACCCAAGAAGGGGAATAGTCAATTAATTAATTTTATTTATGTAGGCGTAAACTTCCAACTACATTGACTCATTACTCCGTGATCAACAGAGCATACTCCCCAATAATGGAATCATGTGTTTGGATGTCCTCAACACTATCCATCCAAAATTACACCAATTCTATAAAAGGCTACTCATATTCATTTAAAATTAGATTAGTAATCCCAAGACCTCATTTAGAACTCTTTATTAAATGGTAGTTTCTATGTGAGGTTAGGATGAATAACTCTGATATATTGGTTTGGCACTAATTTTGGAAATGAATGGTGATGCCGATGAATGTTTTATATAAAATAATTTTCTCTTCATGTGTAAACTACCCATTTCATCCCATTAAATAATTTTTAATATTAAATATATTTTTATTAATTGATTAAATGTGTCTAGAAAAAGTTAACACATCCTTTAAAATTAATATTAATACTATCTTACATTAATGTTAATTAATTAATTTATTGATTTAAACATCCATAAATAATTAACCATGAAACTAATAGAATTAAAATAGAAATATTGGAATTAAAATGAGATTCATTAATGGATGGTTTAGCTAGTGAATGATAATACAACCATTGAAACTTGGGAATTAACTCCAAGAACCAATCATTGTCTGATTTTTCAATATTCCTCATAATCTATTTTATACCACCTTGGTTGGTTTTACCTCAACTCAAAATGAAAATACCCTCCACTAAAATGAGAGCTCCATACATTACATAATTTTCCTCACACATTTTTGGGGGGAAATGATTAGTTAAATGGGGTTTATATAAATGAATCCATGATAATTCCAATCCCTACATAATGAGAGGATATGAATGAATTACAGTTCATTATTTAATTTTATCAATAAATAAAATAAACTAAATAATAAATTAAATAAACCAATCATATACACAATATGGTCCATTTTCATGGTCATATACATGCATCCATGGAATACAAAAAATTATACTAGCCATTATTCATTTCAATTTATTCTTTTTGGTTAAAATAAAAACACTTTAATTAAATCATTCTATGAATCATTTAATTAATGAATTTTCTTTTTCTTAATAACTATATAAATTTTCTTGGAGATACTCATCATAAATAAAACATTTAAAATAAACGAATTTACAATTATTTATTGATAATTAAATGGAATTAATTGAGGATTTTTTATTTCTAAAAACAATTATTATATATTAAAAACATCAAATGTCAATAATGTAATTAGGTTTAATCCTTAAATTAATAATTATTTATGAAATTTAATTATTTTCTTTACTTGGTGATGACCTGACATGTACTTATGATCTACTAGTAGTGTTCTTCACTTTCTGTGTATCTGGAATAAATTCCTACGGACTCTGCTTGTATCTCAACTGGATTACATGAAGTGTACCAAAGATCTATACAATGTGGGTTCCACATTTCATGTTTCCTCATAACCCACCAGTTGACATGAAGTGTTCTTCCAATATAGAGATGAATGATTCAAATGATCTGTATTCCATATATAAGAAATTCATATCATTAATGCTATATGATATCAGTATCACATAGTGTGATTCTGTATATTTGACCACATGGTTAGAATTAATTTTTCCACTAAACCATGTATACTATATGGAATGTACGCAAGATACATGAAATGTATTATGAAATACCATGTTCCTAGCTAGCTAGTTCAACACATGATGTGAATCAAATGTATAGTATGTTAATAATTCTCACTACACCCTATATCCCATGACACATACAAGTGTACTGAACTTGGGTACACATATTGTATTATTAGTTACAAACCATGTATCCCTGTCTATCATCGATAATCCTTTTAACTTTTTAGTGGAACCTCAAGTAATTATTTATCTATTATGGAGGATATAAAACATGAATAAGATAATTAATACGTCAAAACCATGTTAATTAAATTCTATATTTAAAAAATAATAAAATATAAGGGAAAATATTATAATAATTTTATATATTAGATCAATGAATAATTAATAAGTGTAAATTATCAAGTGACACTTTTGATACCACTATAAGTTTATAGGAATAGTAGAATCATCAGTGAATGTAAGTCTAACAAAAGTTTTAGACCTAATCAATGAATAATAACTGATGTACATGATTAAGAATTCCATGACAATTGGAATAAAATTTAAGATTAGTTAACTTTTTAATCCTGAAACCAAAATCCTTTATTTTCATGTACACTTTATTATTAATTCTTAGATAGATTTATAATTACCTTGCTCATCAAATTATTTCTTTTTCTATAAAATGGTAGACCAATATTATCATATCATTAGTGTGTCCTATGAATAAAGGGTAGATTACCCATAGTGGTGATCCAAAAATTCCTCACAAACCTCCAATCCTCATCATATAATTATTCATGTGATACTATAAATTAATTTTACACTTTTGAAGATCAAAAATGATTAAAAATGAATTTATCAAGTGGAGAAGAATTAATAATAGTGGGGTGATTTCTCTTTGTTCTTTATAGAGTTCTAATTCAGATATATTTAAGGATAAAGTGAATCCCCT
This sequence comes from Viscum album, assembly GCA_963277665.1. Classification (NCBI taxonomy): domain Eukaryota; kingdom Viridiplantae; phylum Streptophyta; class Magnoliopsida; order Santalales; family Viscaceae; genus Viscum; species Viscum album. The sequence continues at coordinate 800,571,745 of OY728139.1, forward strand.
ATATAACTAATTATCCATTGTAATGTAATATATATCTCACATATTGATAATGCATGAAATAGGTTTAAATAGAACATGGTTTAGAAGATAATAAATTCACATGTTCACAAACTATTTTTCTTAATCCCTGGAAAACCTCATGTCTAAATTACAATATGGTTATGATTAATTTGTTCACATATGCTAAAATCACATATAAAATTATTATTAATTTCTTGAAAATATATTTATTCATTTTATATATGATATTAAATTTTTCTCTAGACTATTAAACTCATATTCCAATATTCCTCAATATTTATAAGTTTTTGAATAATGGATATTAATACAATTAAATGACTATTATAACATTATGTTCCAAAAAATATATAAATATTATATTAACTAAATTAGTGAATAAATATTAACTAAATATTCATGTAACAAAACAAATAGATATTTTCTGTACTAGTGGAATAATTAAAAAGAAATAAATATTTTATATACATGTAATTAAATAAATAATTACATGATGAAATAAAATTGATTAAATATTCAACTAATATATAAATATATACATTCTCTAGAATAACTATTGATTGTATTTTTATGATCAGACTAGTATGAATAATTATTAAACAATTTACTAGAATAATACTAATCATACATGTTGATTTCATTTATAATTTTATTAAGGTTCAAAATACACATATTTTTCAGTCCTCTAGGTCCATTTCATAGTGGAATTTGGAAACACTACCCAAAGTCCAGGTTTAGAATATTGAAACAATCCAAGTATCTCTTAAAGAAAGAATTTTGTGAGTTTAATGACACATAACCTCTTAAAAATTTACAAGGTGTTATATAATAGATTTTCTCTATTTTTCTAATAAAAAAGGTTTCATAATTGGGTCATCAAACTATATAATCAATATCACTTTCTTTAACTTGTAGTAAATGGACACTCCGATCGAACACCATACCCTTAGAATTAATTGGGAATTTCAATTCCCATAAAAAGAACTAAGTTATCAACTTACATTCTTAAATATAATGGATAAATTCATAGTCACATTATCCATTAATATAATATCACTCATGATGCACCCTATATACCATAATTATCAAAAAAATTATCATTATGATTTTGGTCATTTCATAAAGGTACATTAATCATGATATTTATTAAAAATAATGTTAATTGTAAGGATCATTAAAAAATATTCAGAGATAATAATATTCAATGAAACATATAAATTTTGATTTCTGATTGACATGCCATGTTCCCAATATCTCTTTTACTAAAGATTACTAAGGGTTTATACAATGAGAAATTGTCTCAAAGTCTTATGAGTCTCTACTCCTGATATATTGTATCACTTTAATCTCATAAAATAATATCATCTCATAATAGAGAAAGTATTTCTTAATAATATTGTGTAATATCAAGGATCTCATCACAAAGGATTACTTCTATAACCTTTCAGTGCAACATGTGGACATAGGAAATTATCATATATAGCGTCACGAAGATGGATTCCATATTCATGGAAACATAGCTTCTTGGACATTGGTTGATGTAAATTTTCAAATAAATTCTATTGAATTAAATTCGTGAAGTAATCTTTCAACACATTTCATATGATATAATGGGGTGTAGAAATGGGTCAAAAAACTATCTAGATGTTACATTTACCATATTCTTTCTATATACCCATATCTTCTTCATTATCACATGTATGAAACCCATCTACTAGATCTGAAAAAGTAATAAGAATCTAGATTATTAATTATTTAGGAAATCGTTTCTTGAATTACCTTTTATTAATCTAATGTATGTGTGGTGTGAGTGAGGTAATGATAATGACCATTAACCCAGATGATCTATTTTTTGAGGTGAAATTTCCCTGGTTAGTGTTCAGGTTATAGGTGTTACTATCCTTTGTATTTGGAGTACTACCCAGTATGATGAAATTCTTGGAGAAACTTAAATAAGGGTTGGACCTTCTTTATATAATGAAATGTCACTATGGGGAGGATCATTGTAGTGAATACCATAGAGAGGACATACATGGCTCTAGACCAATCACCCATGGGGGGACCATCATGGTTCCCAGTCAATGAACTGGAAAGGACATGACCTTTTTTCTTCTTTATATTAAAACTATGTGAAGTAATTTCATATCTAGAATCATGGAAATATTTTTAATAATATATCCCTTTCTTTCCATATATAAGACCTTAGTGTAATTTTCTCTTGTGAGGACAACCATAACCACTAATCAAAATATAACAGGGAGGATCTCTATGGAAGAAACTAATCTCAGTTTTTGGTGATGAGTTAGGAGACACTTCGGACACCATATATAGGTGTATTATGAACTTTAGAAAAAAATGGCCAATCTAATGATATAGTCTGGCTCTTGGGTCTTTGGAATCCCTTAGTGTGGTCTCATTTTAGATGCTCTCATTAAAGAAGATTGATGAATTTATTATGTTGAATTTATTTTTACTATATCCCATGTCATAAATGGTGTATTCTAATGAGATCATAATTTCAAATATGAATATAGTGTTGTAAAATATTTTTAATTTAAGTATTATGATGGGGTTCTTCAGACTGAGTGATAATATATAACCTCCTTTTTATTTCCCATAGTATATACTATTGATGTTCTTCTGACTAAAGGGAGGGAGGAGTGTGTGTCCTCTTATGAGACTCTACCAAAATATAACTTGAGACCTCTTAGATTTTGGTGGGGATATAATACCACTTTATTTACAATATCAAAATATTTCGATGGTCTTCATCAATGTGAGTGAGGATATAATCCCACAAACAAGTATTAGTTGGGATACAACAATGATCTTAATCAACATTGATTAGACAAGGGATATATTCTATTCCCTAGAAACAACCATGTTATTTCACAAATCTTATTCTACTGATAATTCAAATATGTAATGATATATTTTTAATATGTGGGAAATGATATGACAATTCCAATCGATTTTCACTAGGATATTCTAGTAGGCTTCAGAAACAAGAATGAGAATATATACTCATTTTTAGGTCTTAATGGAAATGCGTGAAAATTTTCATCCTTGGTTTTCCATCAGGATTCGAGAATGATATCCATATGTAAGAGAAATTATTTATAGTATTTAATTGGTTACTTATATGATATGCTATTACACTACTTTAGATGCCGCCAGAGTGCACTAACAAGACTGGTAAGAGAGATCATGATTATAGAAATTCTCCTCCACTGGGATATAATGATTATCATTGTGGTGGGGAATAGGGATATTTGTCTCTTATTGATGTTATTGGGTTTACCCCAATAAAATATCCTTCTAGTTGTATGGGTGAGAATGACACGTTTTAGTATGTATATTGCTTTCTTTGTAGAGTTCTTAAAAGTTGGTACTACATTGCGTTTTCTATGGTGTTGGTGGGTGGCAGGATCTCTCCATAGATAATCCTATGTAGTCATGATTACATATTCAATCTATTACTCTATGTACTGAATATAATGAGGGGGGGGGGGGGGGTTTAACTACTATTGCACTTTGGGGATAGGATCCTAAGTCGGTCTGAAGTGGTGATATGTGAAACTAGCTTCGCTCTATATTTTCTCTAACTGGATGGAATGTGAGGATTCAATTCATGGAGTCCCTCAGATATAGCCTCCAAGGTCATAATAGTACTATTTATATAATACTACCTCACTAATGCATTATTTTCTTATTAGTGATTGAACTATTTCAGTGATAGTGCCCGTCTGGTTTTTGGGGCTGCAACCTTTCTAGCAGCTGAAGTGTAAGAGATTTTTTTTGAAAAAGATACTTTTAATCTGGATCGAAGTGGGATCTCAAGAAGGTTTCCATGAAAAAAAGAAAAAAATAAAAAATATTATTATATTATCATATGTATGTTCATGTTCAACCAATAATTTTCAAAGTTGAAGGATTCATGTTGGGCTCAGCTTTTTTATTTTTATAGGAATTGCCTAAAATAAAATGGGTTGATACTCTAAGAAAAATGATTATTTTTGTTTATTTAACATTATATTGATTTTTACATTTTTTTTCTTAGAGAGTAATATGAAAAAATGGACAAAAACTATAGGTAACTTAATGGTTTTTGTTAGTTTACATTCACATTAGGTTCAACCTTTTTTTATTGACTGAATCACAAAAAGACAACCAATCCTCTTTGTAATTTGTTTATTTTTTTATTTATATTCATATTAGTTTCAACATTTTTCATTTCAAAAGATAAACTAATATGACTTCATTTTTTCATTTTATGTTTTTCCAAACCAAATTTCTAAAATTATGTTTTGACTAGTTATTTAAAAGTGACACTTTATAATGAATATGGGGGGGGGTTATTTTCTACCATGAGATTTCCTTATTGATTTAATTAATATTTATGAATCCTTCAAATACCCAAACATGATATTGTCCACCCCTAGGATAACTATTGATATATGACATTTATCTATATGAATATCTATATGTGTTAGAGGGTGTCTATATTTCTCTCATTAATTAGTTATAATTTCATTATTATACTCTTGTTAAAATAGAGAGAAATGGGATTTATAGTGATTATATAGGTTTATAAAGGTAGTTGGTATTTATGGGGTTAGGATCAGGCCCATGGAAGGGGTTTTAGTACATATATTCATGAAAGAATCATAGACCATTTGGTTTTTTGCTACCTTACAGTACATTTCTCACCTTTTAAGGTCTCATTCCATGGACCATTCCATGTATTTTAACATCATTTAGTAAGTAATAATAGATTAAAGGATACTAGAAATGATTGGTCTGGGACATATCCCTGAGTGTCACATTTTGGATGACCCAAAAAAGGGAAATTTCTTAATGTGGAAGAGTTTATCTTATATTGAAAATAGAATTGTGATATATGTTGTTCATTTGTATATTAGAAATATTGAAAACTAAAAAACTCATGGTAAATATGGCCAAGTTGATTACGATATGGAAATTACCTGGAGGGTATATGGTACTCTATGTGGGGGTATTATTTCCACAGGAATATATCATGATAAAGAGATGATGATTTTTTATGTTGGGTTTTTTCTTCTGGGAGGCATCCTACATATACTTGTAGACATACATTAAAGCCCATGTAGTGCAATGTGTATTGTGTAAGGACATGTGACATGACCGTATAGTGTAGTTTAATTCCATGATGTGAGGATGTTTTCATTTGGTTTAAATTTGTGTAAAGAGGATGATCATGTTGTGAAATTGGTGAAAATTAATAATTTAGAGAGGCTTATGAATCAGGGAATACCTTATATATGTCTATATTGGAATGAAACCCATTCAAGGAATATGTATTTCCTGATATATGAACCCTTTAGTTGGATTTACAAGAGGATAAGGCCCTATAATGATGAGTGATGAATTACAAACCTGTATTTCTTATGGTATAGAAAACGATTAAACCATCAAGAGGATATAATTAATGAGATAATTACTGATTGGGGAATATTCATAAGGAGGATGTAGAACTATAAGTTCCTACTCCATGTTGTTTGATTTTTGTAAAATAGGAGAAAATTAGACTCATGAGGGATAATACCCTTTGAGGAAGATATTTCTGGGATTATGAATTGAGGATTCTTAAATTGGAGCATATATAATTGATTTGATAATGTTTTTTCCCTCAATGTGGCCATGATTGGGTTTTACACCTAAGAGGATTCCCTAAATACCACTTCAAAACTGGGAGAGAATAAGTAGAAATTATGCATGGATATGTTCTTCAAAGATATGTATATCCTCATCTCATTTATTTCTCAAGAGAATTAAATAATCAATAGGAAAATAAATATGGATTACAATGAGATATGAATCTCAAGAAATCATGGCTCATTATTAGAATTATATCCAAGATGGACATATTGATCCAAGAATGACCACCCCAGTCTTCTCATGATAGATACCCTCATTATCAATGTAATACACAATTTTTATTATCCTAAGTGTTCTATATATATGGGAGTATAATTTATCGGCCTAATATTTTCAAGGGAGTATATGATAAAAGGGGTTCAAACTAGTGTGCATTCCCTAATATTTTATTTCTAGTGGTTTGAAATGTATCTTTGACAAAATTTGATCCCATGTAGTATAACAGACCGATGGAATTCCCTAAAATTAAAACTAGTGTGTATATGATGACCTAATATGGGATCCCAAATAATTATGTTCACCATAGTAAAGTAAAAAAAATTCTCCTTGTTTCACTGTAGTTAAGTGATAATATAAATTTATTTCTTCACCATGCATTAAGAATATGGTGAAATAGATTTTATTCTTTATACTAAGGGATATGAAAATGGCTATACATCACATTAATAAAGGGATAATAAATTTTTTTACTCCACTATACTGATGGGTTAAGAGAATACGTATTATTTTATCTATTTAAGGTCTTAGAAAATTGGTTAGCCCTCTATGGTAACATTGGGCGACTCCTCACCCTAGTAAAAAATGGTATTATTGGATTCCCTTATATGAATGATTCTACATTATAGAACAAAATAATGTCCCTTTGAATTAGTTTTTAATAACAAGGGGAAAAGTGGTATTCTACAATTTTTTAATGTTATAAGCCTTAAAATTAAAAACTACACTTATCAGTTAGATAATTTTAGTTGATATAGTGTAAACAAGTCTCCCGTACGTGGGGGTTGTAGAGTGTAAGAATATGGGATCTTTGGGTGTCTTTCATTATTCTAAAAAAGCTATAAATAAGGACCCATTTCCTAGTTATATAAAATATATTGGCATTGGTGAAAGGGTATGTTTTATTAGTTTAGTGGACACTGGTTCATTTCATAAGTTGATCTAGGAATGGTAGGTAGGGAACAAAAGTAGATCTATACAAGTATGGAGTGGAATATGAGTAAGGATATTGGTGAGTTTTGTTGTTTCATCATGGAACCCTTGGAATTCATAATCCTTATCATTCTCTTCAAAAAAGGATAACCTGAACTCTTGAATATTATCTACCAATGTTGATTCTTTTATTTCATCATAAAGTTTATTTTATGATTTATCCAGATATATTTTATGTTTTATATATGTAATTTTGAACATCATTGAGTAGATCTATACTTCTTAAAATTTATTATTAAATGTTTAGAAATACTTTTACATATTCTTAATTGTTCAATTATACATGAAGTCATTATACATTTTTCATTAATCTGTTACCCACACTCACATTTATATATTTAGTATAACTTCCAAAATCATTGCATATTTCAATATATAGGTTGTTGACTACCATTATATATTTTTAATGTTACATTTATATATCATATTTCTTTTCTATATTTCATTAAAAACTTATAAATTTAGGTTTTCCATAATAATAATTTAAATATTCCGAAACACCTTAAATACTTAATATTAATTTTGTAGAAATTAAAATATTTATTAATTTTCTCTAGAATAATATAAATGATTTTTGAAGAATAAAAATAATCCTTAGGGAATTTAAAAGGTATTTGATTACCTTCAAAATTAATATCAACCTCGAACATCATCCATGTTAATTTCTCTATAACATATGTTGAGTCAAAAGTCTCTTTTTGACTTTTCCATTCCATTGTTTTGGAAATCACAAAATATTTCTTAAATATTCAATATCTAATTATTTTATGATCAAATAATTTTTTCAATGTTTTTATAGAAAACATATATTATTTCCATACTTTGAAATTACTTAAAAGTATCTAAGAAGACAAAACAAATTGACCATTAAAATTATCGTAATCATCCTACAACCTAGAATAATCAGATTGATTGAAATCAATAACAATCAGATTCATTTATACAAAATTTATCAAAATGACATATATAAGGTAATCAACTAGATTGACTTTGGGTTTAATCGTGATTATGAAATGTTTTTATCATATTGGAATATTTTATTCTTAAAACTGTAATGATGAGTTGTCAAAATAGTATTGTGCATTCTGTTACAATATTTTTAAACCAAATTGATGTCATGTATTCAATTATAATATGACCAGTGGAGTGCATTCTGTCAAGGTCCATGCAAAAATCATATAGAAAATTTGACTATTGGAGATCAAGATGACTGTTAGAAGACTTTCCTATAAATACCTGGTCGTTTGAAGATTTCACAATGTGTGGATATATAGATTCATGTAGAAGCACTCTATTGATTTTACTATTGTGTGAGATCTCTAGATCTTACGAGAGTGAACTTCTTGTTCCTTGTGTCTAAAACCTTCTTGATTTTTCAATTTATTTGTACAACCAATTTTGTGAATATTATCGAGGGCTTCTAAGGATAGGAAAAACAATGGAGATGACCACCATATTGATTGATGGTTTTTACGGATATCAAGATTGATCCAATAATCGTATTGAGGGCCTTTAGGGTTAGGTAGATATAAAAAATATGTTCATCACATCGAGGGATCTTGGGGATATTGTGATAGACTGATCATCGTATTGAGGACTTTCTCTGGTAAGATAAAGATATATTTTCTTGTAAGTACAATACAAGTTAACTTTATCCATGTATACTTGATACAATTCTCTAGGGGATAAAATAATTGTTTTCTTTTGTTTTACAAGTTTTATTTCCAGTCTTTCATTTCTGTTGCTTTTAAATAGAAATTAATTCTTTTCATATTCATCTTTCTATTTGTATTACACTTATCATTATAGATATAATTACGATATAGTCATTTTACCCTGTATTACTTTTTGAATATGTTATCACTTTGAATATGATTCTATACGCTTTATTATAGAATCATTATTTTGTATTACTCTGATTTATTGTAACTTCTTGGATTACAATTCTTACTATGCTTACTTTGATTAAATCATTTTCTACTGTGAATACTTTTAAAATCTAATTATGAACTATAGAATATATATTTTAATCTACTTGATTATAATAAATTTTTCATTGTACCTAAGGTCCCAGTCTAATAATTGTTTAAATAAAAAATGGATATAGTGAATATAATTAGTTTATTCTTGATAAACTATGTTTTTTTACTGTTAAAATTTAATATTTTTAAGACATACAATTCACCCACACCCCACCTATATTTATCCATATACATATACATTTCAATCCAACAACTGATATTAGAGGCACCTCTTGTTTTTACTAGTACTCACATTTCGTATAAGAGGAGGATTCCCCTATCCAAATACTTACTAATTATTTAATTTCATTACTATTTCATGTTTTTATTATTTTTATTATAATCATTTTATAAACATTTGTTACACTACTATGTATTGTGAAAAATAATTTTTTCATACACATATTTTTTTAGGATGGAAAGACTAAATATTATATTTATAGATAATGGAAATCAAACCAGACCACTAATCTTTGATGGTAATGACTATGAATAATAGAGAGGAAAAATTATGTTCTTTTTGATCAATACAAGAGTTGATAGTTTTGTTATATTGACTGGTGATTTCCAAATTCTTGATTAATAAGTTATAAATTTTACAATTCAAGAAAAGAAAGAGTATGAGCTGATTTAAAAGGTAAATAATACCATATTTTGTTCCATGTATGGTAATATATATATTCATCTTTATTTATATGATGCAGTTAATATTATCTGGAAGAAATTATATATCAGTCATCTTAAAACTTCAAATGTTATTGAAACCAGAAGATAAATTCTTAGGGTGGACAACTAAGATTTTAAATTTCCTTTTACCGAACCTTTTTTAAAGGTGCAATAGAAATTTATGACAATTGTAAATTTTTTAGAAGATAAGGGTGAATAAGTATTATAGGAATAAATCCTTGATGAAAATATTATTGATATGAGGGTAGGCTGAAAAGAGTTGTTGAGAAAGTAGAGAAAGATAATGGTGGAGTTTCTTTTAATTCTACTACAAATATGATAAAATCTCAAAATCCTGATAATGTTATAAAACAAAAAATGAGAGGGTTATTGTTCAATATGATTTAGATGATTTATAAAATTTTTGAGAATGTGTTTGATATTATTTCTCGACAAAAGAACACGATTGTTTATAAAACTATTTTCAGTATCGTTAGAAGAAAATTAATAAAGGCAGGAATTAAATAAATGAATCTGAAGTTACCTGTCATGAATGTAAGAAATATGCACACATAAGATCAAATTTTCCACACCTAAAAAATGAACATATAATTGAACATCTTTATAATATAAAAAATACTACTACAAGACAAAACAAATGAAGGTTTTTAAATCTAATAATTATTGGAGTGTTAGTGGAGGAGAATATTTAGATGATTATTCTAATAATAAATGTTTTTGACAGAGGAATATCAGTATCTATACCAAAATACATTTTAAATATAATTGTTTATTGGATAAGGTACATGTATCTGATTATTTAACTAATATTTCGTTAAATGAAACTAACCATTACAAGAAGAATTTTATATTATAGATGAAGAATCCCCCTTAGCTAGTGATCATTATACTTTAACATCTTATAAAGAAGTTTCATATTTTTAAAAACTATTAGAAAATGAAAATTTAATGTATATAAAAAATGATAAGGATAACGAAGAACTTGAAAAATATGATTAAAGAATTAATGTTTAAAAAAATTAAATATTATATCTATTAAAAAATCATAATAATTCCAATTATGAAAAAGGTAATATTTTTAAAGATTTAGAAAAATTAATTTTAAAAAAGATAGTTTGAAAATTAGTTTTGATAAAATCAATTCTAATTCTAATACAAATATTGATAATAATTGAGTTATAAAACTGAATCCTATAATTTTGTCATAAAAGCCACATTTATCAAATTATAATTTTGGTAAGGAATGTTTTGATAAAATTTATAGGCAACTCCATCCACATGGTACTAGTTCATGAATAAGAAATACTCATATAAAATTAGTTTTATTCAATAACTCTTTATTACTGAAAATTCCCCATTTTTTCTAAATGTAAAATTGGAGGCCATTAGGAAAAGAATGTTTCTTCAAATAAAATTAAATATTTAGGTCTCTAAAAAGTCTATTTTTTAAAACAAATTTTGATTCCAAAAATTTTGGTGGTATGTAATTCCGAACACCAGAAGGATTTGGTTCGAAATGAATAATTGATTTGTTTTTAGGAAAACAAATAAAGTACCAACAACCTGAAATCATGGTGCATGGATATTGGGTGTTCTAAAGACATGAATATACAAAATAATTATTTTAAAATATTATAAAAATGAAAGTTGGAAAAGTTAACTTCGAAGATAATGCTTAATGAGAAATAATTAGTATAGGTGATATAGTTATTCTTGGAAAAGTCTTAATTCAAAATGTTTTATTTATAAAAGTTCTTAAAAAAACTTTAATAGAATAATTAAATTATGTGATTAATGTTAGCTAGTGAATTTTAGGAATGATAAATGTATAGAACATAATTACAAGGATGAATTCATTCTTTCTGCCCATCAGCATGAGAATGTATATGCACTGAACATTGAATAAATTTAGAGCCAATAATTAGCTTGACTCACTGTAGTGGAAGATCAATATTTTTTATGTAATATATGGCAAGGAAACATTATCTGTAGAAACTTATGAAATTTAACTACAAAAATACTTGTTAGGACTTACTTGATCTTAGATTTCATTATTCAAATGTTTTAATCCCTTATTAATACAATACGAAAAATAAGTCCAGTTTTAAATATATAAGTGATGTCCTATATTGTAAAAATTTACATTTAGTTTACATAGAATTTTTAGATAGGAAAAAAATAGATGTATTGGTGGCATGTACTATGTATTTTTTTAGTTTTTGGTTATAATAGATACACGCTGGACAATTTTCTAGAAATAAATGTGAAGCAATTTGTTATTTTTAATCATTTTTATCCAATTTTAAAAATGAGAAAACCTTCCCTTGATAACTATTCATAGTTATCATGTGGGATAATTTTTAAATTCATATTTTGAAACATTTGGTATTATGAATGGAATTACACATAACTTTTCAACCTATAGAACTCCTCAGAAAAATGGAGTTCTTGAAAAAAGAAATCATATTCTTTAAGAAATAACCAGAACCATGTTGGGTGAATACTCAATTGATAAACACTTTTGGGATGAAGTAGTTTTTATTTCCGGTTATACTATAAAATGATATTTAATTCACCCTTTATTAAAAAAACACTTTATGAGATGTGGATAGGCCGAAAACCAAATGGTGCATAATTCATAATATTTGGATGAAAACAATTTATTCTGAATACGAAAGACAACTTACAAAAATTCTCACCCAATTATGATGAATATATATTCTTAGGATTCTCCACTTCTTCTAAGGCATATATATTTTTAATAAAAATTCTTTTACTATTGAAGAAATAATATGTGTTAAATTTGATAAAATTGATTCTTTGTTTTTAAACAAACCCAAACAACATATTGAGATGTGTTTTCCAAAAATTATCCTCAACCATTGATAAAATATTCTTTTAATAAAGAAAACACGCTTGAAATTTTTTCAGAATTATTTACTCTAGAATAATTTATACCTTATGTTGATGAACAAAACTTATAAAACCCATGTTATTTGTATTTTAAGGAATCATCTTACCAAGAGTATTATTTGCAATTTAAATGAACTTATTAGGAAAATAAGCCCTTTGAGAAATGAAATAGAACATATTTGTATTCAATCCCATTTTAATCCTAAATGTCCTAATGATGCTTTTGGTGATGAGGATTGGATAAAAGTAATTCAATATGAGCTAAGTTAATTAGAAAGGAATAAAGTCTATACCTTGGCTGAAAGACCTATAGAAACTTCAGTAATTAGAGTAAAATAGGCTTTCCAAAACAAATGAAATGAACATGGAATCACAATTAAAAATAAAGAAAGACTTTTTGCTAAATTTTATAGTCAAAAAGAGGTAATAGATTATAAATAAACATATTAACTGGTAGATGGACTTCAATATATTCATATTCTATTATCCTTTATAACATTCATCAAATTTGAAAATTTTAAAATGGATGTGAAGTGGGATTTACTTAATGGATCTGTATAGGGGAAAGTTTATGTTGAACAAACCCCTAGTTTTAAATATAAAAGAGATACTAAATATGTATTTGAACGTCCCAAATCATTATATAGGATTGAATAATCTCCTACGGCAGGGTAAGATGGATTAACTAGATTTTTTTTAGGAACAAATATGTTAATAGAACCGTAGATCCAACTAATTTTAAAAATAAAGTAAAAAAAATTTATGATTGTTCAAATTTTTGTTGATGACGTTATATTGGGATCAACTCAGCAATCCTTAACAGATTCTTTTGAAAATTTTATGAAATATGAGATTGATATTAGTATGATGTATGAGTTAAAAATTTCTACTGTTTTTCTAATTTTTCAGAAACTAAAAGGGAATTATATATTTCAACATGAGTACATAAAAGAGATTCTTAAATATTATAGATAAAATAATACTAAAAGTATTAATAGTCTAATCATTACCTAAAATACACATTTTTTTTTGGAAAGTGGCGACATACATTGGTTTCCCAATTCATGCCTCAAAGAAATTTATTAAAAACAAAGTTGATATTATAAACACGAGGTGCAAAGTGCTTGCACCAGCAAGGAAAAATAAGGGGGGATACAAAGAACACATACATACAACCCACCTCAAACTGAAAGGTTGAAAAAGAGAGAAAATAGCGGCACCTTCTATGATGTTGAGTATTCTAGCCAAATAAACCATCAAATCTGGAGTCTGTAGCAAGAGACAACCTCAGAGGGCTTCAAAGTGATTGTCATAGTTGATCAAATAACCTTCTGAGGTATGATTGGATGTTTACTATACTTAACTACTAATCACCTAGACATAATGTTTTCTATTTGTTTATATGAAAGATATCAATCTAATCCAAAATAATCCCATTTAAAAGCAATAATTTTTTTCTTCACATAAAGAGAAATTTGGATTTAATACTTTTCTATTCATATGGAATTGATTTTGAATTAGAACGTTTTTAGATGATGACTTTGGTGGATATAAAATGGATAGAAAAAGTACTTCTGGATATTTTCATTTATTAAGAGATTAATTATTTTCTTGGTCTTTTAAGAGACAAAAATTAGCATAACCTTCCACCATTGGAGCCAAATATGTGGAAGATTAAAGTTATTATGATCAATTGTTGTGAATGAAACCCGCTCTCACTAATTATGGAATAAGTTTTACAAAAACTAAAATACATTATTATTACACAAGAACAATGGTCTTAAGATAAAATCTTGAACATCACTCTCTTGAAAAACATAAAAATATTATGCATCAATTTATTAGGTATCACACCAAAAAAGGACACATTATTTTACAATTCATTGGAATGTAATAACAACCTATTGATATATTTTAAAAACCATTACATTCTGATAGATTTGAATACATAAAATAGAATCTTGGAATGATCAATTTAATGTAATAAGTCATATCTACATATTGATTAAAATATATATTTACATTAAGATACCCTTTTTCATAGGGGGATTTCCTATGACTTATTTTTTAAAAAAATTTAGCCTATAGAAATATCAATTTTATGAAAATTCAACATAATGAGTCTCCCATACTCGAGTTTGTTTTAAAATCCGATTTTATTTTTTTTATGAAAATTTTTCTTATTCAAATTTTAAATTTTATTTTAAAAAATTAATATATTTTAATTTCTAATCATATTAGAAAAAAAGTATAATTCAAATTTTAAGTCAGATTTTGAAAATTAACCAGGTTTGTTATTTTCAATCAAAATTGACAAGTGTTGTTATTCAAGATAGAAATCAGATTTTGAAAGTTTTCTTATTAATTTTAAATAGGTTTTTCAAAATTCATCATTCTCAATTTTTTTTTGAAAATTTATCATAATCAAGTGTTAATTTTTTTATTAATTTTCAGCTATTTTATTTTTATCTATTATAATATTTTTTCTTACAAAAAAAGACGAATAGACTATTATATAAATATTTCCACTCCGAAAGGTATTATTCATTATTATATATATTAACACAGTTTCATATTAATTAGCTTCATTCTAGTTTGTTGTTATTAAATTTTTAATGTTTTTCCTCAATCGTATGTATTCTATATGAAAAAAATTGTTTTTCAAATTGAATTGTGTTCACTCAATATGAAATGTATTTTTATAAAATATCGAGATATTTTTTTTAAAAAAAAAATCTTCATATATTCTATCAAATACCACGTTAGATATATTAAATACCAGTCATTTTATCTATTTTCAAGAAAAAAGTTCGTTCAATTTTGACTATAAAAATGGGACCCCACCTCATTCCCCACATTAGTTTTTATTATTTCACACCGCAATGTGATATCATATTTAAGAATCTATGTCGTATTCTTCTCATGTTTGATTCTTCTGTACCTAGCTTGAATACGATGGATCTAAAAAAGGATTACAAAAATTTGTTAATTTGCATGAAATTTTAGTCTCCAGATCATTTTTTGAAAAGTATGATTCATCATTAGAAGAATGCTACCATTTCAAGGGAAATAATCATTATGTGTAGAACAGTCATATCCAAATTATGATTTATTATATTTGGACATAGTTCATTATTTCTAAGATTCCTTTATGTTTTACAGGGAGGGCGTAAAATATATGTATCATTTTCTCATTTATGAAAAAAATTATGAGGTGACTCCAAAAGCTACCATCAGTTTTTTGGTGTTTCAGATGAAATTTTACTGATTCTAAGGTTATTTATGTACAAGATAAAGTTGAGAATTATTTTTTAGAGTCAATGAAGATCTATGAAAACTCAATCATTTATTATCATATAATTTATTGTTAACCACAAGGATTCACGGCTTTCTCAATAGAAGAATGGGTGATAAAGATACCCTCAATATATATTATGTTTTCATTTTAGATTATCTTGTGAATATGAGGATGTTAAATCTCACTAGATTAATTATTTTAAATGTTTAAGATGTTTAGTCAATGTAAATCATGTCTCAAATTATATTTTTTACCAGATTGATTAGTAATATGATTGAAAAGAGCCTGATGCATTTCAATATTGAAATCAAATATGAACACATTAGGTAAAATATTTCATTTATTAATGTAGATACAATCATAATAATGGTATTTCTTTTTGATTTATAACAAATTTTATTTTTGAATAATACATAGATTTCTACATTAGTGGTAGAAGCTTCTTCAACCAATAAAATAGAGTATGTAAAGAAGAATAGTAAAGTTGAATCCCTTCCGAAAATAAAATCGACATAATAATCAATGGAAGTTGATGATGAATGGAAAACAATGAAGGATGAAATAAAATAAATATAATATCAAATTCTCTTGACCCACTCAAATATTTTGTGACAAGTATTCATAGTGATGATGTTTTACAAAACAAGTCAAATAAAATAAAGAAAATAAGAAGTTATCAGAAGCAAAAATATATGACAGGTTGATTAAGGGTTTAGAATCATCTTCTGAAAAAACATTTATACAAATTATGGATACTAGCATATTTTTAAAGAAAATACTATGGTTTATTCTGATGCACCCTCTATAAAAAAAAATGGAAAATCATTTGTGGTTGTCCATGAATTTTTTCATGTTGGAAAAGTTGATTTGAGAACGAAGCCTTATGTTTAAGAATATTTTCTTAAATTTATGAAGAAACATTGTCATGGTCATGAAGATGAATGTATCATTAAACAAAAAGAAAAATATAATGTAAAACTAGTTGAATAATAATAATAATGAAAATGTGGTGAGGAAGAAGAAGTAGAAGAATATGAAGATACATGGGATGAAATCCATGAGAAAAAAATTCAAAAGAGAAGGAAGAGGAATAATAATTTGATAAACTATCATTAAAGAACTTTTAGGGTCCATCAAAACATTAATCATCCTTGGGATATCATAATTAGATGTTAGTTAGTCAAGAGAATCAAATGTATCTATTATTTTCGGAAATCATATCTTCATACAATAGGGATGATCATGTTCAGAAACAAAATGATTAATAAAGTAAAACGACTGTTGTGGATCTAATTGAAATCACATAAGGAAAAAATAAGTTGGTTCCAAAAAATAAAAAATAAAGCATCTGAATAATATATTGGGACCATCAAGACAAAATTTCAATGAAAATCAAAATAGTTTAGTACATCATATCTGATGGTATTGATTGCATTTATCATATATTAAGCAGATTGGTAAAAAATATTTCTTATTTTACAGGATAAGAAAAAAGCGTCATTTAGTTACAAAGAATCAATATAAATATTCTTATTCTGATAAATCCTTAAAAGATATATTGATAATATTAGAGGAATATTTCAATTTGATTAATGAGTGTGTTGATTCTCACTTGAAGAATTATAATTTGGTTGTAAAATTGAGTTATTGTATTTATGAATACATCCAGATTCAGGATGATAAATTTGTAAAATTCATGAAATATCTAGATGAAATTGTTTTTTCATTCAATAGTCTTACATGGTTTATGGTCAACATTGTAAAATACCTTGAAACATTCAGTATTGTTTTCTAGAGACATACCAAAGACATATCAGACTTAAAAGGAAGAATGATGTTTTAGCTCAGTGAGATTTCTATATTAAAAGAATATAATGATGAGATTATTTCATTAATGAATCATTTTGATGTTTTCTATGAGAAAATAAAAGTCTTGGAAGATCATAATAAACTTTTGGATGAAAATTTAATAGGTTTGAGAAGAATAGGTGAAATAAAATGATGAAAGTATTCAGATGAAGGAGGAAATAATTCAGGAGCATGATTAGAAAAATAAGTTTTAGGAGGAGTTCATGGAAAAGGTGAAATTATAGAGAAATAAATTCAAAATTTTGAAAACAATTGTCAGATCCTTGATGCCACCAAACAAATATTTAATTTCTTAAAAACACTATTTTTATTGATATTATTTTTAAAATTTAGAGGAATGACATATTAATTTATATAAAATTAGGTTAAATTTCTTCGAATTATTTTTTTTGAATGTCCTTTCCTTTATTTATAGACGATCAAGTAATTTATGGTTTTATATAGATTTATTATAACCTTTTTCAGGTAATAAAAATACTTTTCCATATTTCTTTATAAAAATAAAAAAAGTGGGAAATTTAAACAAAGTGAATGAATTCCAAAGTAATGGTGAGATACTTTTATAAAGGGGAATGATTATTTACAAAATTAGATAATATGATACTTATAGGGATTCCTATCCTAAGGGGGAGTTAGTTTTATTCACTATCATATTTAGAAGTGTTTATAAACTGAAGGGGAGATAAGTATAAATGATTATGTCTGAACATGATAGTTTTGAAAAATAATTTTGGGATTTCATTTTTCAGATTTATTTTATATTTAAGTCTGGTGGTTTTTGATTTCAAAAAAGGGGTAGATTGTTGAGTCAGAAGTCTATTTTTAACTTTAAAATTATTTTTTTTGAAATAATTAACTATTTATTTAATATTCAATATGTAACTCTTTTTATCCAATTATTATTACAATGTTTTAATAGAAAAAATATATGTTTTACCAAAAATTGAAATATTTTTAAATTATTCACGAAAACAATACAACATTGCAAATTATGATTATTGATGTCACCCTCCAACCAAGAATAATAATTTTGACTAAAACTGATAAAAATTGGTTTAATTTATAATCAATTCATCATAATGAAATATATTTTGAAATCCATCAGATTTAATTTTATTATATTCCTAAGTATGAAAAACAATTTTATTTCATTTGAATATTTTACACTTAACACTGTAATTTTTTATTGTCAAAATGATGTTGTTAGTTATGTTAAAATTTGTTTATAGAAAAATTATGTATTGTATTCTATTATAATTTGTTCGTTGGAGTGCATGGTGTCTTGATCCTTATGAAAATCCTGGAGAAAATATGATCATCAGAGATCAATATACTTTTTTAAGGATTTCATATAAATACCCAGTCATTTTAGGATTTCAGAATGTGTAGAGATATAGACTCATGTAGAGACACTATACGGATTTTATTGTTGTGTGAGAGAACTGAAGTAGACCCGAGTGAACTACTTGTTCCCTATGTTTTTAACCTTCTTGATTTCGTAATTTCTTTATGAAACCAATTTTGTGAATATGATCAAGGGATTTTAAGGCTATGCAGACATATGATCCAATCAATTTATTCATTAAGGGATTATAGGGATATCAAGACAGAACAGATCATTTTATTGGTGGATACCAGGGATAGAAAGACGAAGAAAATATGATCAACGTATGGAGGCATCATAGAGATAGTGATATAAAATGATCATTGTGCTGAGGAATTTCTCTAATAAGAGAACAATAAACACTCTTGTAAGTACAAAACCAGGGAAATTTATATGGGGTTACATGATATGATTCTCTTTAGAATAAAATAAATTTATTCTTTTGTATTACGTGTTTTATCACAAGTCATTCATTTCCGAATCATTTAAAAAGAAAGTGATTTTTTAAATTCATCTTTCTATTTTTATTCTGTTTATCCTAATAGATTTTAGTTACTATACAATTATTTAACAATGTATTAATTTGTACATATATTATTAGACTGAATATGATTCTATAAACTTTATGATAGAATAAATATTTTTTGTTACTCTGATTTATTGTAACCTCTATTCTTACAATTCTTACTATGCTTACTCTGAAAAAATATATGTTTACTGTGAATATGATTAAATTCTAATTACAACTTATAGAATACATATTGGAATGTACATGATTATGATACATTGTTCATTAGAATCAAGGGACCTATCCAATCACTATATAAATAGATATGAGGAATTGTGAATACTTTTAGTTTAATCTTGTTAAAATGAGTTTCTTTTCAGGTTAAAAAAGAATGTTTTTAAAATTACTATTCGACCCCATCATGTATTTATCCATGTATAAATAAATTTCGATCCAAAAACTATATTATTATTCAATATTGATAACTAAATTGATAAAAATTTATATGAAAACTTTTAAATTCATTTATTTAGATATGGTATCTAGTATTTAAAATACTCAATGAAACTCTTCATACACAAGGAATATTTTATATATGAATATTCATCATGAAATATTATCACTAGTAGCTACTAAAATTCAAGAAATATTTTCATATATATAACTTGATGATAATAAATATTGGAAGAAATTAAATTATTTTTTTCATAAGTTAATGGATCCCTGAGGTTAAAGTGAAATAATCCTAGAGTAAATATTATTTTACATTTAAGAAATAGGAGAAACTGACACTTCAACAATATTTAAAAAGTATTAAAAAATATATAACTTTATTAATTGTAAGATAATTTTTAGAAAATGGAAAATTATTCATATAATCATTCCCTTTATTGAAAAACTTCATTTATCATACTTAAAAAAGAAGGGAATTTTATATTCAATCTTTAAGCTATTTTTCAATGTGTTCTTAAAGCTTCTTCAACTCATCACCTAATGTGTTGATGAAATATTTATTAGAATTGTTACTCAACCTTCATCTCATCATCATGACTAGATAATTCAATCTACTTTAAAGTTATACCATTTCACCATATATTTTCAAAATTCTTATTTCTTTTATAGGTCTTCAAAATAAATAAAACATAATACTATGTGGGTTAAACATCTACCTTGATTGGTAATTATCACTAGAATTTTTTATACTTAGACTAAGTGATTTATAGAGAATAATTTATTCAACCGCATCATAAATAAATACAGGACTATAATTTCCATTCCCATTAGTAATATTTTATAAAAAATACTACTAGGAAACTACTATACTCCCACTAAACCGCTTATAGATTGTGAAATCATATTCATTATTTTTGAATAAAAAATCTCATATGGATTCATCAAAATGAATGTTCCATGATCTTGAGTATCTACTAAACCAATAAATTGATATTGACATCTCTCATATGAAAATTAAAGGTGAATTTGGAAGCTATTATTAATAAAAAGTGGGAAACCCACTCATTTTCAAAAACAAAGTTGTTATCCAGAAAATGATCCCACAAAGTTGTGAAAAAAAGTCCAAGGATATTTGAGTCTACCATGATATAAATATTTGAATTAAGGGTGGTTACCTGAATATCTGGATCATTCTTTAGAAGATCTTTAAAATAATCTGCCATCATGTCCTAGATCTAGATAAATTCTTCCGCATTGATCTCACTATCATTGAAACCCAGTGCTAGGATGTGGTCCTGTTTGGTGATCCACTAAATTTTTTCTTCATTAGTATCAACACTAAGAGACCTCTTGAAATTTTTTAGATAACCACTAGAGAGGCATTGATCTGAATGGTTCCATTAAGCATGTCCCCCTTAGAGTATAGATCCAGCTCCAGACATTCTCATTTCCATGCTTCCACCTCAACTTCCACTCTACTTTTGGTACCATCCAGTATTGGTTCCATTTATGATACCTTGATTTCTCCATTGGGGGCCTTGATTTCCTTACATAGGACTTGCTCACCCTACTCTTCAGACGACTTCTTTCGATTTTCAACAATTTTTGGGTCCCCTAGTCCTTTCTCGATCCCAATTTTCCAAGACATCCCAAAGGATCTAGTAAATACTGCCTTTGGGGTGTTTGAATAGTCTTTATGGGGCCTTGAATTTTCCCTCCCTTGTTAATAAGAGAATTACCAAATAAAAGAATCTATTGCTTTCCCTTACTTGCACCATACCCGATCATCACATGAGGGTCTTGCTCATAATCTATCGTCGCCAGGGATTCTGATTCTTTGTCATATGGTTCAATATCCTTGGAATAACTTGTCATGTTTTTCTTCCATTTCAACCTTGACATATGTGTTATCCATCCTTATGATTTGGAATTTTCCATTCCATTAGGACTCATGTTTGTGAAATGTTTTTGGATCTGAATAGACCCTGGAGGATCATGTAGATGAAGCGGTCTCAAATTCGGAGATGGAACTGTGTTCAACCCTAGGGCACCAAATAACTGAGAAAGAAAAACATTCATACTTGAGGAAACATACACCACAGACAACCCCCTTGAATTTATATGTCTCACACCCTGTTGGAATCTTGTGGATTCATGAAACCTTTTGTTTTTTTTCATATAAACAATTTTAGAATATTTCCACTGAGGAAGGAAACCTTTACAACAATTTCCAATATCTGATGATCATGTAAAATATACGATGGTAAGTATAATTCTGATTGATTTTATCCTAGACACTGGTGGAAAAGATTATTTGTAGTTTATGAATTAAAATTTCTTAAAATCGTTACAAACCAGTTGTACATTATAGGTATCGACATTACCATTAATGTATGTTTTCTTCTTAAATAAAAATTTTCACCTAATAGGATTTAAATCAACTAGAAGATCTACCAATACCAAAAAATCTATTTTAATACATGGACATTATATCATTATTCATGGATTATGGACACTTATAAACTTTTGAGATACTTTTTTCTTCCATGAAAGTCAATGGTTCATTATTTTCCCAATATAGTGATTCACCACCCCCCAGTGAAAGTAAAATCTTATCGTTCATATTGTATAATCTCCCTTATGATCCTAAAAAAAATTATGTCTCTAGAATAATTTTTTTATTAGATTTTTTTCACTCTATTATTGTTTAGTCTCAGGTTTTAATTAAGCCTCTATTTATTTGATGACTATCAAATATGTAATATAAACTTTTTTTCTAGATATAAATTTAATATACACTTTATGACTAATGAAAAAAAATACTTCTTGAATTATCCTTAAAAAACTATTTATATCCTGACACATATATATGTGAGAAAATGGATTTCACCTAATACCTTAACTCATATTGGATTATACATTCCAATTTAGATGGAACTTTGTTTAGTTTTAATGCTTCTGAATATTATTCATATCCAAAAAATGATAGTTTAATATTTTCTTTACTCAACATCAATCTCATTGTGTCTAACAAAATTTAGTTCCACCTTATACTTAAACCATTAAACTATGATGTATAAGAAAGAGTGAGTTGAGATACCATCCCAAAATCTTTTAGATAATCAATTAATTGTTGGTCAAGATAAACCCGACCACAGTATAAGTGGAGTTTATTTATCTTATTAAAAAATTATTCTATAAATAAATATTTTGTTTTTAAGATTTATAAAAGTGTTTAGGGATATAAATTATTTTTATATATTTATATATACCCACTAAAGGAATCAATAAAAGTTATGAAATAAGATTATCCACAAAACTCATTTTCTTTAAAATCTCTACTCAAATAGAAATAAACCAATACTAGATGCTATGTAGATATTGCACATTTCCCCAAAGGAGATATTTTATCATTTTACTTGTAAATAGACATGAACTATGTCTAATTACTTCATCTAAATGGATTATAGAAAACCATATTGATATAATTTTACCGAAAGTTTCTATTTCTCATTACTAAGTTGGCTATTTCACAACTGGGTGTGATATGTTTTTTTTATAAACATGATTTGTCAACTATTTTTGAGAATTAAAATTCACATTATAGTTTTTAACTATTTTTATCCAATTCTTACACATCGTAGCATATGATATATTTACAAATGTAGAATACATTAATTCTAAATGTAAAAATAAATCCATCCCTCACAAAATTAAATATATAAATGATGTTCTTTATTACATTGGATATATAATAACAATTATTTAAAACTAAAATAATAAATTTGGTAATGAGATAATGTAGTATTCAATATTATAGGCAATTGTTCTTTCTATATGGGTATCTCAAATATTGACGTCACATTTAAAAAGTTTGTGTAATTCTCTTGGTTCATGTATTTGGATATAAATGCGAGAACTGAAATCTATATCTAATATCTTTTTTTTTGAAATGGAAGGATTTCACTTTTTAATTAATATTACTAGAGAATATTCCTAGTTATTTACTATTGGAAAATTCTTATTCTTGTATAGTTTTTACTAGAAAAAATACAATAAACCTTCTCCTTTTCCTCATTCTAGAACTATATATTTTTAGAAGGGTGGTGTGAGGGAGCCTTAGACATAGAATTTTCCTTAGACACTTTCTACTTTGATTACCCATTTTTTACCATAAGAAAATATGTCTTTTCATTATTTATGTCTTTATCCTAATGCTTAATTAGTTTCATCATATACAAGATTATTTTTTCAATATTTTACATGGTGAAACTAATAATTCAACATGGGAAGTAAAAGGGATGTGAGAAGAGAAATATATTTGTGAAACATTCAATGAGAAAATGGAATCCTAGAATTGTTTAGAGCTCAATATAATGAATCATCTTGACTGTATGAAGTTTAAATAGAACTCATTCTTCAAAAATAAATATAAATCGTTCCTTATATATTTAATTCTTCTCTACCCATGTTTTATACTGATATATATCTTGGAGATGAGACAACATTGAGTATGTATCTGTGTATTTATTAAGAATTTAGAGTTCAATAGTGGTGGATGATAACATTGGTAATTAGATATCAAATTCATCATCCATCAATTTCAATTTCACATTTCTCCTACTTTATTACCTCCATAAAAGGATTAATTAAAATAAGAAACAGTTATAGGAAAAATATTGTCTCTTGGTGTAGTATAATGGGTAAGAACCTGTAACACTCATAAAACATTTCCCTGGTTTATTGAGTATCTCTCTTCAAGATGGATCATAGAATTTTTTTTGTAATTTAATGAATTCCAAATTCTTATGAAAAATAAAATAAATAATTTTGAACATTATCTTCATTAATGACTATGAATTATTTATCTATTTAAATAGTATCCCACTTTTATTTAAAATACCAATAGAAATTAATAATGGATTAAAGATATAAAATTATTTATATCTTCCATAAAAAAGGATCCGTCTTTACCTTTAATTTTATTATAACATAGGCCTTGTCGAATTTTTAAAATTTATTTAAGTGGGGTTTTCATTTTTGCCAGATTAACATTGAGATCTTTCAGTTTTTGACTAGACTCCCCAATCTTGTGATCCTTAATTCAGATTTCTAAATTCTTACCTCCATGTTATCATAATGTTTGAGATGTAAAATACTCTTACTAATAAACTGGTAAATTCAACCTTTGAATTTCATTATAAATCCTCAACAATTTAATGTATTATAATGATTACTAGAAGAATACATTGTACTATAGTTTAATATTAACTGTATTCATGGATTGTGTTTTTACACAATTATTATATTATGTGATTTTTTATAACTTATTAAAATATATTATTTATTTTGTTCTTCATTTTCGTATTAATATTATGTGGAACTTATAAAATTAATTAACCTCTTTTGATAAAATTATTTGTGCATAATAATTATTTTATATTATCTTTTGCATTAAAGGATTTTTATATAAATTATATGATCAAATTTTATCATCCATATAAACCATGCATTGTATGAATAAAAAAGAAAAAATAATGTAACAAAATATAATAAATATATGGAATAATAGTGAAATTTAAACTATAGGTTGGTTTATTGAGAGATGATAAAATAAAATTGTACCTATAAGAAACATCTATATGATCCCATAATTGGCTCAAGTTATATCATTTTTCGATTATACTATGTCTCTTATTTCATGGATTCATCTCAACTCAAGTCCTAATCCATCATCTCTAGCTGGGAGATCCATTTATTACAAATATTTACTCACTCACAAGTGAGTAGATCAAGATTTAAGGGTCACATACAAGAATACATGGATACACAGGCCCATAAGTCATAAATTTGGAAGGGATAATGCATTAAATAACATTACCATATAAAATAATTTGTCAAATAGTAAATTAAATAAATAAGTATAACACCTACACAAGTGTGTGATGGTCAAGATTAATTAAAACAGAAAAGGAATAGATATTTAAAATTTATAATATTTATTTCCCTTCATTCAAATTAATAATAATTTAGTGGAATTTTTAATATTATTAACATTTCAATTAATGTTTTATCTTAATATTTTATCCTAACAGTCCTTGAGGTATAATAAGATTCCAATTCATCCATATTTCAAATGAATTAAATATTTTAATTTTAAAATATTTTTTACATGGCGTGTACTTAGGGGGAAACTTGAAATGTATCTAATATATAAAATTTAATCAATTTATAAAATTTAATATATAAATTGAATGTACTAGAAACCAACATGTCAAGTGACACATGCAGTGAAAAATCCTTTTCATTTAATGTTTACTAACACAACATGTATTCCCATACAGAATGTCATTTCTTGGATAAAATTGTGATGTCGGCATGGCGTGTATGGCCATATGAAATTTCATAATATATTTATAGCAATGAGAGTTAAGTACAAATAATATTTGATGAACGTTACTCCTCTTGTAGTTTGATAACTATTTCTGTAACAATTATCAATTATGTGTAGCCACACCACATGCCAAATATCACTCATTGTAAACCTGGTGAAGGGAAAACATTTTCACATAATGTGATTATTCTTCTACTAATCATGTATGTTTATTGTTTCTTTAATTATCCTGAATGTTGAAGCTCAAAACCCACCTAATTTTTTAGTGTGCACCTTTTGTATGTTGACACTTACTACATGGTATATATATTACATCTACATGTTTCATATTCTACGTCTATTATTGTGTCTTAGCTTGATTTCAATAAATAGAGTACAATCACATCATTCATTAACGACATGTGTTTCCAATATTTACAAGATGTAAAAAAACTTATGGGCTCAAACATTGTGTACATTAAATACACACTATGTGACCTAAATCAAATAATTCTCCACTATGTGGATCCACATGTATTGTGTAATGACTATATATATAGAATGACATGATGATATAATATTTATGTATGTTACACCCTGTGTGAGTTTACCATGGGTACTCATCATTTAATTTACCATTACACTTCATGTATAAATGTCATATAACCAATGTCCTTGGAATGTCAAAATGGGACCTTTGATAATTCCTAGGGTGGTAGGACCTATTCTTGGTCATTTGAACTCAAATGAACATGTCATCCAGAATGTTTGATTAATAATGATATTATTGAAATGAAAAAAATTTCATACTAAAACTTAAAAATGACCAAATAAATTATAAATTATAATTCGATCACTCTTATTCTACTTTAACGTGCAAATGGGTAGTAAAAATGTTGTGCATGATCCCAATTTAGGATTTGTTTCTATTTTAAATGTATATTATCCAAATAATTTGATGAATACAACTACCCAAACCATTTTAAAATATCGTTAACTTTTAATTTATAATTAATTTAAAACTAAAATTTATAGGTCTGATAAGTTAATTATATATGGTCTTGAGGGGGGTTAATGTAACTTCTAAATTTTTTTGATTGACTAAGAAGGAGGAAAAAATTTATATCATGGATATTTTTTATAATAGATTGTCCTAGTTGTACTATTCTAACATTAAAACTCCAACCTATGGAGTTTATAAGCCACTATAAAATAGATATAGACATTTACTATTGGAGAAAACAAAAAATATAATTACCAAATGAGATTAGTCACAACCGACAGTTTGGTGAGGAATAGCCTCAAACAGAATTTGGATTCCATTTACAAGAGTAAAAATAACCTATAAATTTTTTACAAGGATCACCCCCAACCTATGAATACTATATTTATGTCATATATAAGTAGTGTAACTACTGTGAGAAAATATTTATGTCATGGCCTCTACTCAACAATTAAATATTGAGAAACTATTACAACTAAATAAAAGTAGATGAATATTTTGTGACAAAATATTTGATGTAGTCTATTTTTAAGGTTATATACAGTGTATTTTAGGCATTCCATCGAGGGTAAAGTCAAAATTTCCAATGGTGTTTTGAAGTTCAGGAATATTTGTTCCTCCTTTGAATGTTTTTCACAAATGATGTAAAATTTTGAACATAAGATCACTTGATTATCTTATGAGTGAAAATGATTTTTATCACTTTGAGTAAACATTTGTTTCATCACTGCATCTCTTCCATGATTCCTCAAGTAATTATATAGAAAACTACTTTTTCAATATACTCATGTAAATAATTAGAGAAATTAAAATAATAAATACTATTTTAACCAAAAAACATATATAGATAAAATAAATTCCAAAAATATTGAATGAATTGAAAAAAAAATTAATACATTATTTGAATATTGTTAAATGAGACAAACATAATAAATAAATCATTCAAACTAATTCCATAAAACTTATTCAAATAATCCCATTATATTCATGAAAAAAATGACTATATATAAAAACATCAATCAATATTATGCATAAAATATAAAAATAGAACTAACATGCATTTTATACAATAAAAATAAATAAAAATAATTTGGAAATATTTAAAATTAATTTTTAAAAAATTAATACTATGGATTTACTAATAGTATATATATTTTAATAATAAAACATATGATGTATGATTCTATAATCATAAATAGTAAATGAAAATATTATTTTATACATGTGAAAATCATTTTGAAATAATTTTCATAGATCAAAAAGTAGTAAAAATAATATTTCTTAGAAAGGAAAAAAATTAAAAAAAATTTATAAACATGAAATAAGTAAAACAATGAAAATATAAAAAATGGGTTATATTAATTATTTTAAATAAACATAATTTGGAAATTGGAACGGTAGTTGAAATGATAGAAGATTGTATATTTCAGGGTTAAACTATTCATAGTTTCATAACTCATCCACAATCACCTATACATGATACCGTGAATAGAGGAGGCATGCTACCATGGGCTACCATGCTAATATGAATCTGATAAAGGAAATGATGCCTTGTGATGACTAAAGGAATCTTCTATTATGCTCACCTGAAGTGATACCATGTGATGGTAGAGCTTCTATGAAACATTCAAGGATGTTGTGGAATAATTTCACTAAGTGGAAGTAGGGATACTATTGTGAAGAATTTTCTATTTTGGGGATGTTTTTCACATTGAACATAGGATAAACTACTATGGAGTGTCCAAATACCAAATGGTCAAAGTAATAGGACTTTATCCATGATGTGGAAGAAGGTTTTCTTCCATGACATGCATGATTAATGGCTAAGTGCTTATATGCAAATAAGATGATCTACGATAATGTGATTAAAAGTAATATTATTAATAGTTGATGAGGTATTGATAAATATGATTCACTATGCACTCTTTCATATTAATAGTGTATATTTGACAATAATATACACAATGTATATATATATACATGAATATATACAAAGACATTGGTAGAATATATATTTGAAAAAATAAATAAATAAATAAATAAATACATAAAACATGTGATATAATATAAAAAACCATATTTATATACAATATAATAGTTAAATGTTTATGTATAAAACTAATAAAAATAAACATGAGATAAATAAAAACACTCATATGATATAAATATCATAAACTTTGTAGAAAATTATTTAAAAAAAACTTTTATTTATGGAAAAATATCAAAAAACTAACCAAATTAAAAAATATATTAAAATAATATTTATACACATGATATAAGTGTGTGAGGTATTGAAATATAAAATACAGAAAATATATTAAAAAACATGAACAAAATAATCTTCCCCTTTAATTTTGATTTGAAAACTGAACAATTAAAAATAAAATTTCTCCCTATATTTTAATGTAAGAAAGGAAAAAAAAAATATTTAAACTAACATACTATCTAACTATCCCCCCGTTTCACATGACATAGAAAAAATTAAATAATAAAACAACCCCACGATAGAAAATTTCAGGATAAAACTATAATGAGCGTGATAAAAAGAGTAAATAAATTGATAAAGATCCCCTCAAAATAGATAAGATGTTTAGAAGATTATATGATCTCCCCTTGATTTTATTAATTCCATCGAAAAATATATAGAAGTATAAAATAAGTAGATCATATAAAACAAAATTTAAATACATCCAATATTGAATAGTGGATTCCTTATGAAATGAAAATGATCAGGTAGAGAAGGCACCACCTGATTAAATACTGAAGTATATGTGGAATACTACTGTAACAATAAAACACAAAAATGTTTTGTTACCCATTCTATTTTTGTTTCAATTAAGGTAGTAACTTAATATTTTCGTACTTTGGTAGATTTAAAAAATTTATTGTAAGGAACATGATATGATAAGTTATTATATATAAAAACTATAATAATACTGAGATATTAAAGAATATAGAGAGAACATTCATCAACATAATGTCCCTGTAATCAGAACTTGAAAGGTTTAACCACTAAAACCTTCCCTATAAAAATATTAAAATAATAATTCTTGTATATATTAGGAATCATATCATTATTAAAAAAACTTGACTTATCTCTTTTTGGTTTCATCACTACTATTGTTTTATCATATTTTCATTTTCAATAATTATATGTTGATTTTGTTTCATTATAATCGATAACTCCCTTTTTAAATTAACATTGTCCTTCTAAACAACATCAAGATTGTTAAAGAAGTTGTGTTTTATAGATTAAGAAGAAGTTATGAAATAGTTATTTTACTTTTTAAGACTTGAAATTTTATTCTCTATTGTCTTAATTTCGTCATTTTTTTATAAAAATAAAAAATAGAATTATTTAACATCTTAATTTCTAAAATAATATGTTTATGTACTTTAGAAACAATATTATTATTATTAGTCTAAAGTTCATAATTTTTATCAAGATCTTCCATTTTCACTTGAAATTTCCCACTAAATTTACTTAATTATTTTACATTATATTTATCGCAATCAGAACTAAAAGATGATTCAAAAATAGAATCATAATTAAAAGTATTACATATGTTACAAAATGTATCCCACAAACAAAAATCTATAGGCATCAGCACGTCGTCAATGTTATTTTATACGTGATGATATTTTAGTATCAAAGTAATGTTACAATACTCATTTCCACTTGTATATTCATTATTGGAGTCTTATTATTTATCAAAGCTCCAACCATAAAATAAAACACCATTACTTTTTTCATATCTTTTTATCATGTATATTTTAATATTGTTGTCTCATATTTAATATGGTTGGGGTTAGAACATCCATAAAAAATAATATTGTATTTAACTTCAATAAATTTTATTTTGATATTCTTTTCACATCTCTTTATTTATTTAATAGATAATTTCTTTGAATGTCACTTATTTTGTAATTCTTGAAGTATAATTTCAATCAAAACCTCATTTTTATAGTTTAACAATGTGTAACCATTCCATTGACTATATTTTTAAATGTGTTGAACATCTCATTGACCCATTCATTTTAATAAATTCTAAATTATTATAAGTATTCATTATAAATGCCAATATTAGTTCAATATAATTTATCTATTCCAAGATGAGTGATTTTAAATTCCATAAAATTATAAAATTAGTTTTAATAGAAGATATATTACTAGAAACACTTTTATTAAGAGAGAAATACAAATAATTTAGGACATTTTAAATAAATAAATATTTTTATGCATCATTTCCAGTTATTTCATCAAGTTTGACCACATGTATTTTATATATCTCCCAATTATAGTTAAATATTTAATAACTATATTTTAAAAAATACCTTTATTTTATGTCTCCAAAATCCATAACTACATTAATTAAAATAAGGTGGTCTCACTAGATTCAGGAATTCAATTTCCTAACTTGCTAATCCATGTTTAATATATCATCAAATTCCACCAAAAGAAGTAATATGAGATTTTTGAGAAGGTTTGGCAAAAAAAATGACTATGGAAGAGATACATACTTTAGATTCAATAATTACCCCATTTTCTATTCCCACATATAACCCAACATCCCAATTTTGAGGTGGTGTTTAAATAGTTCTACTAAATATGAATGATATGAAATATTTCATAGAACCAAAATCCAAAAGTATGTTTACTACTCTTGGATGGATGATCAAATTACTTATCACCACATCATTATAAGGATCAACCTCAGTAGTAGTGAAATAATATTCCCTTACTTTCTACATTAGAGGTTTTTGTCATTGATAGTCTCCAACAAACCTTATCTTAGGAAATTGGATTGCATAGTTCCCAAGTTACTTGTATTTAAAACACATTACATTATGATGTGTGTTGATCTAATTAATTCTTTCTTCTTCTAAATTAGTGGGATAACTCATATCCCTTTGGAAATAATTAATCTCATTTCTCTATTTTTCCATATTTGATGAATCTTATAGTCCCCTTTAGATTGTTTCAGGATTCTTCTTACCACACTTTTTACAAATAGGATGTTGGGTTTTCTTTCCAATATGGGATTTATCTATTGATCCGACCATGTTGAACTACATTTACAAGTTTTTATTTCAAAGACAATGAGACCACTGAAGGTCTCCAATCCTTATCTCTACCTTAAGGGATTAATAAAAAAATATCCTCATATCTATTAAAATATAAAATCCTGATGGATTTTCATAGACTCGACTATAATCCACTAAATAAGAGACTCGCCTTTATTTTAGTTTTCACGAGATTGCCAAAGATATATCATGAATTCCATGTAATTTTTGTCTCATATGCCCTGATAGACTCATTTTGCTTTTGTATATGTTCGAGGAACTCCCTTTCCCTATTAAAATGAAGAGTCCATGTAAAATATTTGTTGAATAATAATTTCTTGAATACTATCCATTCTGTTAAATCAATTTCATATTTATAATTTGTTTTCCGGATTTGTGTCCACCACTAATCAGTTTCTCCATCAAAATTACAGGCTTCCTGTACAAAATTCTCTTTTTATGAGTACTGGAGGACAAATAATATCTCCTCAAAGGATTTAATACATAGTTATGTGATTAGGGGATCATAATATTCAATAATATAGTTGTCTTTTTTCATATAAAGGATTCATCCAGAACATTATCTTTCTAAGGAGGAGGAGGGAATTACACAGGAGCCTAGTTTTTATTAATGACTTGATCGAGAGCTATCGTGAAGTTATTTTTTCCCATTACCACCAGGGTTGGAATCTATTAAAGAAATCATCACATTACATTTGACATTGATTTCTAGAACAAATTATCCTATTTTTTACCATTATGTAAAAAAGAAAAATAAAATTATAGGTCTTGAATACATATAAAATTATCGTATAAAAAGGTAACTACGAACATTGATAGATAGACATATAAATTACAAATATTTCCTATCTTAATATTACATTTATTTAAATATAGGTTATCTATGGTGATAGAATTATACCTCAGATTGATAATGATATTTTCTAGCCCAAATCCAAGAAAATAACTATACTTTCATCCAATAACAACTATATAGAACCTATCCTTTTACAAATTTTATTATATGATTTTAAGAAGATTCTTCCCTCAAATAGGAACCAATGATAAAAAAGACTAGTGTACTTGGACGACTATGTACATAATTAGAAAATTTGAAACTATAATTAGAAATAAACATTTTGATAATATAAATAATGATCTCCTAACTCTCATTGAGATCTTATAAATGTATATAATAACTTGGGCAATAAATTGATAAAAGGTGTGATCTCAATATCCCAGTAAGGGAATAAACAGATAAATAAAGTATAACACATGATTTAGATGGGATAAAATGATAAAAAAAGGAATTTATAATGAATAAACATATATAGTAATAAAATATAGAACATGGATTCAAATGATCATGGAAATATATAAATTTGGAAAAAACGTATATCATGACATAAATATGGGTCATGTCAAACTACCATGATGATATCACACAGTGGAACAATTCCTATAATCAATTAGGTTTACTCTTTAATCCCTTATATAATGTCTCATGAGAATAAATGTTATCCAATTAATTGGAATGTTTTAAATTTTCAATGATATTAACTTGTTTATCCACATGTCTGTAAGGAAGTATTTACATGGGATTTCAATCCATATAGAACTCATCTATTTTGTTCTTTTGATTAGATAAAGAATAGATACAAGGATAGGAGGCCTATCTGGGATGACCTTTCCTATTTGGGTTCTAATATACATAACCACTGATTTGTCATTGGGGACTTTAATTATATCGTTGCTTCAAGTGATTGGATGGGCCTGTCCCACTCTGATATCTCTATGAGAGAGATTAAGACTTCCATTATGGACAAAAATCATATTAAAATTAATCTTACTGGTCCTAAGTAAACATGGTACAAAAGACATTATAATATGGTGGTAGCTAGAAAATTGGATAGAGATTTACCAAATGCTCATGCTTTAAATAAATAGGACACAATTTCCAACACCACTCTTCCCAATATTCAATATGATCACCATCTTATTCTTTTCTATATTTCTATCACAACCATGACCCCCCCCCCCCACACTTAATATTCAATAAATCATGTTTTTGGAACCCTAAATGTTTTAATATCATTATAAACCTTTGGTCATCTATGACTCATTGAAATGATTCCTTTTACTAGTCTATTAAATTAATATATCTTAAACAAAATTTTAAAGTATGGTAGAGTCCAAAATCTAAACAAATTGAAAATGAGGTCATTCTCCCGGACAATGAACTTCATCAACATAAAAAAACACCATCTCTGACTTCACTACTGATCATAATTAATAAATTAACATTTCTTTGAAACTTATATCGCTTATCACCTATGAGGATTACATGCATAAACAAGATTTCAAAATTAAATGGTAATTCAATGGTGATTTGAATACTATGTTCTATAACTCTCTTCCATTAATAAAAAAAGCTTGCATAACTTTAACCTCTCTCAATGATGAGTACAATATTCTAGATAATAAGGATGATATTTCTAATCATGTCATCTCTTATTTTGAATCTATTGTTATTTGACCTGAAATTTATAAGGATATATTACACGATGTCATTCTAGTTGTTGTCAATGGAGAAGAAAATTATTTTATTTTAAGGATTCCTCTTCATCAAGAAATCAAATACACAATTTTTATACTGAAACCTGAGAGTTCTAGGGCCCAAATAGAGTTAACAATTGGTTTTACCAGTGGTGTTGGGATGAAATTCAAGCTGATATTTACAAAATTATAAAATCATTCTTTTATAGTGGAATTATACCTCAGACGTCGAATGCACATTTCATCTATTTGATTCCCAAAGTAGATAATGTATTTGAGATTTATCTTTTCAAACCTATTTCTCTTATTAATACCCTATATAAAATTGTCACTAAATATAATTCAATAATTCTTACTACAAAGACAGACAAAAGTATCTCATGGAATCAATTTGGTTTCATCGAGGGTAGATCAATCCATGATTTCATTTTTATTTCCTCTGAATTCAAAAGTATGTTTAAAAATTCTAACAAATGTAACGCCCCGACCCCAGCTACCCAGAGTCGGTGCATTACTTCGTAACATTGGCATGATCACAAAAGATCAAGTCTCGAAATACCGATTAGTTTAGTAGCCTTGGAAACACTAGATACATTCATAAATGTTACATTACATCACAAAGTGAAAAACTATAATAACATAGCCTCCATAGTCCACACTTCTATCCTCTTCGGACTATCCCTGTAGTTCATTCATAAAATACTTCTTCACATCCTGGAAAATTTTAAAACATTGAAAGTGGTGAGCTCAGATGCTCAGTAAGGATAACAATATTGCGGAAGCTTTCATAAATAAACATTAACATTTAAGGCAATGTATAACTAAAACAAGAGCCTTTTAAACATGAACTTCAACATAATATGGCAAAAGTAAAATGAGATAATTCCATTTACTTATTCACATGGATATTCTACTGGTCGAATAATCACATGCAATATCAATAACCACTTTCATAATGATGGAATGCATAATGCCAGACTATCATAACCACGTAGCCAAGGCCTCGTGCCAAGACCACAAATACGATTTTGTCAAGGCCTCGTGCCAAGACACTAGTTTGTCTCATGAGACCTACCGATGCATCGAGGAGCTATAACGGGCTCCACCCGTCACTTATTAAGTCCAATGCATTCCTCATATGAATAGGTTTAAGCATTTCATAAACCATAATAACATGCATAAAGGAAACATAAAATTTCCACATTTCAATCACAAGATATCAATACAACACATTGATATAATAAAAATGCTTTCAAAACCATTTTCAATTCCAAAATAAAAGAAAGATAAAAGGTTGTATTTATTTTTCATTAAAAAAATGATGGATTGTAGAGGAAGCCGAAACTCAAATAGTGGTCACGGCGGTGGAGAAGTCGTTGTCGCCGCATACGTATGACAAAAACATTCCCTTTTGTCATTTAGTAAACGCTTCGTATAAAAAAGATTCCTTTTGAATATACGTAAAAGTCAAAGGGGTTTATAAACTATATAAATGAAAGTTGTGTATAAAACCAAATATGCCTCAATGAAAGGAGATTGAGATGAAGTACTTAAAAAGATCATTTTTAAAATAAAACAGATCTATTATGTGTATTCACTATAGGTACACATGAAGAAAGTAAAAATACAAAATAGGACATAATAATATCATGACATAAATTGAAAGTAGGAGATTAACCCAAAGAATAGAAATTTGGTTAAGAAGATCCCTTACCTCGTGTCTGACTTGACTCAACCGTTCTTTAACCTCCTGAATAATAAACTAGAGTTAATTCCTTTTTACTTAAGAACCTTTTTCATGTTCATTATTCCTTTTATATCCCTTATTACCATGTTATGAACATTATGTAATTATTTAAGTTAATAACGGTCGTTTTGTCGATCTTTGGTACTTGAGTCAAAAATAAACTTCCTATAATTTCAAGTTGTTCATGTGGTGAAATATCCATTATATCCAGAATTATATTCATGATGTAGATATCATATATATGATATATATTCAGTATATACATTCATTCATAATTTCACGTAACATTTAGAGGTAAGAAATGAAATGCACCGTTCATGGAGACGGTAAGCCGTACGTACGCATGAACGCTACTTTCAATTCTATTTCGTATTTATTGGAACAGAATCATGATGATATAAATTTATAATATAATTACAGTATAATATAGTGTATAATACCATTTAATCCATCCTTTATACATCCCACATATGGCATTAACAATTCAAATCACTTTGAGGGGGCGGTAGTCCGCACTTCCTAAAATGAAATTATCGCGTTTTACCCATAATGGAAATCATAAAGTATGCCATAAATGAGAAATACAGAAGCATAAGTAAAACATAAACACATTATATATCATATATAAATATAGTTACATCTTAATGGCCACCTTTTAAGGTGTTATATGAGTGTTGAACAATCATCGTTTCGTGAGGCAGAAATTCACCATCCACAGAAACCGTATGTTCTTTAACCATTAGATGTAGGTGTGTGTAATTGTAGCTCGAATCCTTCTTATAACAACATCCTAGTATATTGAGGATACTGGTTTTTTTACAAAAGAAATGAATAAAATGAGTTTAGGGAGTTGGAGAAGAAAAATAAAACAATACAACATTAGAGAGGACATTACCTCAAAATCGGGTAACTCTTTTTGATTTGAGCCAAAGTCTTCCTTGGGAAGAGTTATGCCCAAAGTGAGGCTTCTAGGAGTAATAGGGGGAAGTTGGGAGAGTATTTGGGAAGAGTGTGGCCGAGAAAAATGGCTTGAAAGTGTAAATGAGGTGGGAGAGGTGGGGGCCTTTTATAAGTGGAGAGGAGGGGCACTCTTGGAAAGCAAACAAAAGTCACTTTATTATAAAATGAGTTTCGGATTTTAGAGGTCCCACACTTATACAATTCGAGTATAATGTGATAAGGGTTCGAAATCTCCTCATCCAATAGGCTTTGGACAAGTGTAAGCCTTGGATTTTGTATTATCTTCCCATTTTATTTAAATCGTTAAATAATGAGGTCATCACTGCATCATCATGATGTCATAAAT
This sequence comes from Viscum album, assembly GCA_963277665.1. Lineage (NCBI taxonomy): Eukaryota > Viridiplantae > Streptophyta > Magnoliopsida > Santalales > Viscaceae > Viscum > Viscum album. Next base: position 800,609,851 of record OY728139.1, read on the forward strand.
AATTTAATTTATTTAATGTCTAAAAATTATAAAAAAAATACTATGATGTAGGAAATCGTTTTATATTTCTAATGAATATTTATAATCAAAATTTGGACTTGTGTAACCCAACTTAAAAACTGTTTTAGTAAAACAACTCATGTTTGTGTCAATTTAATTTTAACATTAAATAAATATATATTAATGTCATTTTCCAACCAATGTGGCTCCATGGGGTCCCCAAGATGACCCATGGGTTGTCTTGGTCGGCCATGACTCATCCAATAGGAGTAGTACAAGTTTCAAGCTCATCTCATATTATTAAAACATTGTTTTTACCTTAAACTACACTAATTACCTCTAATCGCGATTTAGAACTTAAAAAGTTACTATTCACCAAAAAATTATTTTAATCTCATTGAACCACATTTTACTTCTTAATGACAACCATGTATGTCGGATTTTTGAAAATCAAATCATAGAAGTGGTAATATTTCATTTAAATGAAAAATCAGTTATTTAACTACCACTTAGTGGTTTCACTATTTATCAAAAATTGAAGTTTTTCAGAACAATGCCAAAATTTCACCCTAAGCTATAATTGATATTCCGAATTAAAAATGATGTCCATTTTACAAAATTGCAAACATATAAGTTGCATTAATTAATTTTATAATTAATTCCCGCTGTCACAACAAATAGCGTGTTTTTAAGAAACAATTTATATCAAAAGATTGGCAATTGTTTATGTCCAATTTCAATGTTAAATTAATTCTAATGACCACCATTGGATAAAATGGTAAAAATATATTCCAATTATACTTTAAAACCACTAAATAGTATAATTTATCACAATAAATTATTTTGATTAAAAAAGTTGTTTTAAGTATTTTTCACTATTCATAAAAAAATTGGAAGTTCTCAGAAAGTTACAAAAAATTCAACTTAGGATAATTTCGATGTTACGAATTCAAAAATGAAGTCCATTTTGAAATATAAAATTTCTATAATTTTAAAAGGTGGTTATTACTATTCATAACGGCTACTTCGATTAGTCGTGGTGTTTTAGAAGTCGAAGTTGCGTACAATGCAAGCTATTACATTATTGAATGAGAAGCGTATCGTGGAAGCTCGGGGTGTTACATTCTCCCCTCCTTCAATAAATTGCGTCCTCACAATTTGAAATTTTTCTTTGAAAATAAAAGGATGAAAAGAGAAAATACCTTTGAGAAAACCCACATCGGTAATATGATTAATAAAATTTAGCCTTAATAAGAGGGAAGGGGAAATGAAAAAGTCACCACCCAATTATGATCTCGATTAGGAGAAAATTGGTGGTAATTAACGACATATAATTGGAAGAAAACGTAAATATTTGTAGGGAGTGATTGAGGTCATCAATCACAATCAACTGTCAAATTGAGGGCCTCAAAGCCTTCAATCTATGTTGATTTAAAATATCATCAGTTCAACAAGACATAAGGTATTAGGATAACACATTTTTTTGTTTTAATATCCCTTTTTAGAATTAATTTATTCATTGAATAAGAGATATGTATATATATATTTATGCTTGACAATTAGAGTTTCAACCTTCAACTCATCTTTCACTCAAAAAGATAATAGAACTCAAAAATATTATACTTAAACTAATTTTATAAGGTTCCAAATGTTAACACATACCATTTAGATTAGTAAAATTATTTTGTATTAACCAGGGACTTCCTGTAGGCTAGTGGTAGGAAATAAAGGCCTGTCACACTATGATTGTGGGTTCTATTCCTGCAGCTTTGTCCGACGCGACGGGTTATGCCCCACCCTGCAGGTTGTCCTTTTCCTAAAACTATAGTATTATAATATTCAAAAATAATCTTCATAAATTTTTAACCTTAAACAATACTATCCAAAGATCAACTTAATCCACTCCATCCTTTATAGTTATCCAAAATACCTCTGTCCAGACTTTCTCTAAAAGGTCTCTTAATTCCAAAATCAATTTATCAGATTCCCCAAACAAAGTAAAGTTTCTCTTATTGTCACGTACTAAAAATATAAAAACCTTACTGAAATCAACAAGTACTGTAGTACAATCCTTATATATATATATCTCATTATTCTAATAACCAGAATATAATCCATGAGTCCAAAAGCACCATTACATTAGTTATTCTGCTTCAACTGTAGTAACAGCATAAGATTGTCCTTGATCCCTTGGCCTTTTCTGAGGTAAGTTTCCTTGACGCTTAGGATATTCATTTTCATAATTCCCCATTTCCCTACAATTGTAGCATTCAACTTTGATAGCCTCTTTCATTCCCTTGCAATCACGAGCCTGGTGACCCTTTTCTCCACATTTATAACAAACTCCCATTCCTTTTAGGCACGTACCAGGGTGATTCTTCCCACAATTATCACATAATGGAAAATCCTTCTTTCCCTTTTTCCCTTTATCTGTCTCTTGTTCCACCGTTCTCTTCTTCTCTTGCTTTACTTTGTTGTCATAAGACTTAGAGAATTCCTTTTCTGTCTTGATAGCACACGAAACAATATCTTCGTATGATGAGAAGGATTGTGATAATAAAGCTCGACGGAGAAATGGTTTTAACCCATCAAAGAAATGATCAATCTTACTCATTGGGTTACGTATATAATCGGAAGCATGCCTCGCTAACCTTGTAAAGTTAGCCTCATACTTTGCGACATTCTCATCCTCCTTCTGCCTGAGACTCAGAAATTTCCTTTCCATATCTGCTCGATGGTCACGAGGAAAGTATTTTTCTAAGAAAATCTCTTTGAACTCCCTCCATTCCATATTCGATACGTCATCATCTTCCTTTGTGTTTTGAATCAGCGACCACCACTGATCGGCATCTCCAGTGAGGCGGTAAACTGCCATGACAACCTTCTCCCTTTCACCACTCCCAAAGGCATGGAATATTTTCTCTAAGGAATTTATCCATTTCTCAGCTACTATAGGATTTTTACTCCCATTGAAGGTTGGTGGTTGTTTCCTCATGAAACGGTCTAGCATTGATCCTCCACGTTGCGGATTAGGGTGCTCCATACGAGTAAGGTTATTATTCATAATCTGCGTGAGTTTTCCCAGTACGGTGAGAAGCTGATCAGCACCAGTTGTATCACTAGCTCCACCATAATTATCTTGAGCAGGAGGGAAATCCCTACACGGAGTGCGTGCATTGATACGGTTTCCATTCCTTCCACTAGGCACCATTTCTAAACAATGGCATAAACTAGATTAGTTTATGAAATAAAATACATAATTCCCTATTTGTAAAATACTTTACATAAATTGAACTATTTATGGATATAATCCATAATCATAAAAAGAAATGTTTCCTTTGAGGAAGTATATACTCATAACCCTTCATAGTGGTTTGTAATGAAAATGAGAATTATCCTAAGAATATCCCCCGGGAGTGTCGTAACCAAGAGTGCAGCAAGGCCCGTTGTCGTGCACCAGTTCCCATTCGAGTCTAGCTCAAAGCGGTGTTTTCGGGTTTTACCCCTAGGAACATCTGTGCCAGAGCCGCCTCTACCTGCTCATATCCAGACAGGGATGTATTGCTTGGAAAACTCACAACATCTCTACAATATCAAAATTCTAGGAAGTTCTTCTATACTAATCCTCAAAGTCTATCTTCGGGATATGTGCTCTAATCAGAGTTTATCTAAATCTAGCTTCCAAGGTTAGTACTAAACTGCCTCTGATACCAACTGTAACGCCCCGACCCCAGCTACCCAGAGTCGGTGCATTACTTCGTAATATTGGCATGATCACAAAAGATCAAGTCTCGAAAGACCGTTTAGTTTATTAGTCTTGGAAACACTAGATACATTCATAAATGATACATTACATCACAAAGTGAAAAACTATAATAACATAGTCTCCATAGTCCACACTTCTATCCTCTTCGGACTATCCCTGTTGGTCATTCATAAAATACTTCTTCACATCCTGGAAAATATTAAAACATTGAAAGGGGTGAGCTCAGATGCTCAGTAAGGATAACAATATTGCGGAAGCTTTCATAAATAAACATTAACATTTAAGGCAATGTATAACTAAAACAAAATCCTTTTAAACATGAACTTCAACATAATATGGCAAAAGTAAAATGAGATAATTCCATTTACTTATTCACATGGATATTCTACTGGTCGAATAATCACATGCAATATCAATAACCACTTTCATAATGATGGAATGCATAATGCCAGAGTATCATAACCACGTAGCCAAGGCCTCGTGCCAAGACCACAAATAAGATTTTGTCAAGGCCTCGTGGCAAGACACTAGTTTGTCTCATGAGACCTACCGATGCATCGAGGAGCTATAGCGGGCTCCACCCGTCACTTATTAAGTCCAATGAATTCCTCATATGAATAGGTTTAAGCATATCATAAACCATAAAAACATGCATAAAGGAAACATAAAATTTCCACATTTCAATCACAAGATATCAATACAACACATTGATATAATAAAAATGCTTTCAAAACAATTTTCAATTCCAAAATAAAAGAAAGTTAAAACTTTGTATTTATTTTTCATTAAAAAAATGATGGCTTGTAGAGGAAGCCGAAACTCAAATAGTGGTCACGGCGTTGGAGAAGTCGTTGTCGCCGTATACGCACGACAAAAACATTCCCTTTTTTCGTTTAGTAAACGCTTTGTATAAAAAATATTCCTTTTGAATATACGTAAAAGTCAAAGGGGTTTATAACTATATAAATGAAAGTTGTGTATAAAACCAAATATGCCTCAATGAAAGGAGATTGAGACGAAGTACTTAAAAAGATCATTTTTAAAATAAAATAGATCTATTATGTGTATTCACTATAGGTACACATGAAGAAAGTAAAAATACAAAATAGGACATAATAATATCATGACATAAATTGAAAGTAGGAGATTAACCCAAAGAATATAAATTGGGTTAAGAAGTTCCCTTACCTCGTGTCTGACTTGACTCAACCGTTCTTTAACCTCCTGAATAATAAACTAGAGTTAATTCCTATTTACTTAAGAACCTTTTTCATGTTCATTATTCCTTTTATATCCCTTATTACCATGTTATGAACATTATGTAATTATTTAAGTTAATAACGGTCGTTTTGTCGATCTTTGGTACTTGAGTCAAAAATAAACTTCTTATAATTTAAAGTTGTTCATGTGGTGAAATATCCATTATATCCAGAATTATATTCATGATGTAGATATCATATATATGATATATATCCAGTATATACATTAATTCATAATGTCACGTAACATATAGAGGTAAGAAATGAAATGCACCGTTCATGGAGACGGTAAGTCGTACGTACGCATGAACGCTACTTTCATTTCTATTTCATATTTAATGGAACGGAATCATGATGATATAAATTTATAATATAATTACAGTATAATATAGTGTATAATACCATTTAATCCATCCTTTATACATCCCACATATGGCATTAACGATTGAAATCACTTTGAGGGGGCGGTAGTCCGCACATCCTAAAATGAACTTATCGCGTTTTACCCATAATGGAAATCATAAAGTATGCCATATATGAGAAATACAGAAGAATAATTAAAACGTAAACACATTATATATCATATATAAATATAGTTACATCTTAATGGCCAACTTTGAAGGTGTTATATGAGTGTTGAACAATCATCGTTTTGTGAGTCAGAAATTCGCCATCCACAGAAACCGTATGTTCTTTAACCATTAGATGTAGTTGTGTGTAAGTGTAGCTCGAATAATTCTTATAACAACATCCTAGTATATTGAGGATACTGGTGTTGTTATAAAAGAAATGAATAAAAAGAGTTTAGGGGGTTGGAGAAGAATAATAAAACAAAACAACATTAGAGAGGACATTACCTCAAAATCGGGTAACTCTTTTTGATTTGAGCCAAAGGCTTCCTTGGGAAGAGGTATTCCCAAAGTGAGGCTTCTAGGAGTAATAGGGGGAAGTTGGGAGAGTATTTGGGAAGATTTTGGCCGAGCCAAATGGCTTGAAAGTGTAAATGAGGTGGGAGAGGTGGGGGCCTTTTATAAGTGGAGAGGAGGGGCACTCTTGGAAAGTAAAGAAAAGTCACTTTATTATAAAATATGTTTCGGATTTTAGAGGATCCACACTTATATAATTCGATTCTAAGGTGATAAGGGTTCGAAATATCCTCATCCAATAGGCTTTCGACAAGTGTGAGCCTTGGATTTTGCATTATCTTCCCATTTTATTTAAATCGTTAAATAATGAGGTCATCGCTGCATCATCATGATGTCATAAATAACATAATTTATTTAATGTCTAAAAATTATAAAAAAAATACTTTGATGTAGGAAATCTTTTTATCTTTCTAATGAATATTTATAATGAAAATTTGGACTTGTTTAACCACACTTAAAAACTGTTTTAGTAAAACAACTCATGTTTGTGTCAATTTAATTTTAACATTAAATAAATATATATTAATGTCATTTTCCAACCAAAGTGGCTCCATGGGGTCCCCAAGTTGACCCATGGGTTGTCTTGGTCGGCAATGACTCATACAATAGTATTAGTAAAAGTGTCAAGCTCATCTCATATTATTAAAACATTGTTTTTACCTTGAACTACACTAATTACCTCTAATCGCGATTAAGAACTTAAAAGTTACTATTCACCAAAAAATTATTTTAATCACATTGAACCACATTTTACTTCTTAATTACAACCATGTATGTCGGATTTTTGAAAATCAAATCACAGAAGTGGTAATATTTCATTTAAACGAAAAATCAGTTATTTAACTACCACTAAGTGGTTTCACTATTCATCAAAAATTGAAGTTTTTCAGAACAATTCCAAAATTTCACCCTAAGATATAATTGATATTCTGAATTTAAAAATGATGTCTATTTTACAAAATTCCAAATATATAAGTTGCATTAATTAATTTTATAATTAATTCCCGATGTCACAACAAATAGCGTGTTTTTAAGAAACAATTTATATCAAAAGATTGGCAATTGTTTATGTCAAATTTCAATGTTAAATTAATTCTAATGACCACCATTGGATAAAATGGTAAAAATATATTCCAATTATACTTTAAAACCACTAAATAGTATAATTTATCATAATAAATTATTTTGATTAAAAATGTTGTTTTAAGTATTTTTCACTATTCATAAAAAAAATTGGAAGTTCTCATAAAGTTACAAAAAATTCAACTTAGGATAATTTCGATATTACGAATTCAAAAATGAAGTCCATTTTGAAATATAAAATTTCTATAATTTTAAAAAGTGGTTATTACTATTCATAACGGCTACTTTGATTAGTCGCGGTGTTTTAGAACTCGAAGTTGCGTACAATGCAAGCTATTGCATTATTGAATGAGAAGCGTATCGTGGAAGCTCGGGGTGTTACAACAAAGGTAGTAATATTTCCATAAAACATGAAATTTGAAAATATTTTGATACAATGGATTAGAATTTTATCATCAATGTGATGTAAGTTTTTTGATTCAATAACTCTGTTATAACTATAATTAAAACCCTATTCAACTTGGATTCCATATCTATCCTGGTAAATGGTTCTCTTAGAGGCTACTTTAAATGCATCGATGGTGTCAGACTTGTTGATCCTTGCTCTTCCATCATTTTCTCAATTGCATAGGACTATTCAAGAATATTTCTCACTCTCCATGTGGGTCTGAGTAAATTAATCTCATCCATTCTTCTAGGTATGTGAATCCCCCAATTCATCTCTTATATACAGATGACATTATTCTGTTCTTACAAGGTGAAAAAATAAATATTCGAACCCGCAAATGTGATCTCTGTCACTATTAAAAGGTTTCTGGTTAGGTCATTAGATGTAACAAATCATTTTTCTTTTTTGAATTTTTTTGGATAATAGAAAATGCAATATTGTTAATGAATTTGGTATTAAATAATGCATGTTTCCATTCACTTTCCTCGGTGTACCAATATTTCAGGGTAGGACCAAATCTATTGGTTTCTCTATAATTGTTGACTATGTTCTCAATCAACACTCTCATTGGAAAAGAAAATATCTATCTATGGTTGGTAGAATCTGCCTTGCAAAGTCTTCCATTGTCTCTAGAATGGTATACTCTATGATTTTTTATAAACGGCCTATCGATCTCATAAAAAATGAATTTTTTCCTCAATTGTTTTTGGATTGGGAGCACTATGGATAATAAATTGGTGACTACAAGTTTGTCTACATGTTGAAAACCCTTGGATAAGGGTATTATTGGCATTAAAAATCTAAATTTTTCTAATGAGTCCCTTCAAGACAAATTAATATAAAACATAATCTAAAATGAATCTCCTTATATTACGTTCATAAAAAATATATTTCTTTATAAGTTGATGAAATTCCGCATGAAGTTTATGAGCTCTTCCATTTGTCATTACATTAAAAAAGCATATGCCAATATTGTTACCAACTCTATATGGATGGTTTCTAGGAACTCCTCTATGAACATCTGGTTGGATAACTGGACTAGTGGTTCTCTAATTTCAATGATCCATACTAAGAAAACTCTTGAAATAATTAATAATGATATTAAATATGTTCTTAATAATAATCTTTATAATCTCCATGATAGTGTTGTGCATGTCATTGATATCTATCATTTATCATACAAGGATGATTTTCTAATCTGGGATCCTTCACACAATGGTACACTGGATTCAAAAAAAACTATTACCATTGTTTTCATAATTCAAGAAATGATTTTAGCTAGATAAAAAACATTGATATACCATGGATAAAGACTTCAAGATCCACTCTTATATGGAATATTTCATTCAATAGGAACCCGCCAATACTTGTCTGTAGTATTTTGGGATCCACATTATCTCGAAATTTCATCTCTGTAATCAACATAGAGAAGATCCTAACCATCTATTTATTTATTGTGCCACTTCCTATACTCTTTGGAACTATATTTTTAACATATTTGATTGTAGATTATTGATTCTTGACTCGATCAATGCTCAGAATAAGAATTGTGTAGATATGGAAAACTCTCAAAAAATAAAGAACTTATTTCTTGCTGAAGTTTCTGAGCTTCATAATGTGATATGGTTTGATAGAAATGAAATTATTCACTATAATTTCTCACTCAGCCATAACGTAGGATAGATGCAGATCCTCACTACTATATCTGAATCATAATTGATTTAAAGGTCTACTGTAATAATATAGTGAAAGACTTTATGATTTTGCGGCAAGTTCGAGTTGATGGAAATTTTTATCAACTGCGATGTACTTCTGAAATTTTTTGTAAACCACTATTCTATGACTGCATGAAAGATAATTTGGACAGTGCTTCTAAAGAAAATCTAGGCCTCGTGGAATGTTGTTCACTCTTTAGGTATCATTTTGGGCAGATCCTTGGGTGCTTCTTTTGAAGCTATTGTACTGCCTCATCTCTGGAGAATAAAATAATGAGTGTGATTCATGCTATATCATTCGCTAAAAATCACAATTAGAATAACATATAGACTGAATGTGATTCAAATCCCATAGTGAATGAAATTTGGAATGGCGTAATTCAAATGGCCTAGTCGATTACTACATTTTTGATGGATTATATCCGTTCTCTCAGTGACATCAACCATATTACCACTCATATCTGTCGTGATGTGAATATAGTTATGGATGAACTTCAAAAAAGAAGATTCAGTCAAGATATTACGTGGATGGAGGGTATTCTGAATGATTTCTCCCCCTTTATGAGAATTATTGTAATATGATTCCATATTATTGACTCATGTAATCACATTTTTGTATAATAAAATTTTCTTTGGTCTTTTAGCAAGGGAACCACTTTATTCAAAAAATTAATGATTCCTTAAAAGTGGTAAAGAAATAATATTTCCATAAACTCATAAATTAATATAATGGGTGTTTATGATAAAATTAGTCATATGAGAAATATTTTTGTCATTTTAAAATATTTTATTGGGTGTACATGAAAATGGGTTAGAAACAATGAAGTTCCCTTTAATCAGGATTGCCTATCGAGAGGAATTGAGAAGGGAACCTTTCTAAACCAAGTATTTACCATAAACGAAAGATTAATTGAACTAGATATATATTTTTAGGTATAATATTGGAGAATTATATGAGTTTAATTAAGATATATATTCCGAGAATTGGAGATACAATATTACTCAAAGGAAATATGGAGGTTCAGAGAGATCCCTTAACTTACATGAATTTGTTCTCCACATACACTTAATGTCATGGATAAAATATTAGATTCATTAATTACATAATTAATAAACTATTAGATATATATTTTATTTATTATAATTTTATTTAAGTCATTAATGATCATTTTTATGTGTTTTGCAACTCAATTTTTCCATTAAAGGAGTATTATTTTTATAGTTTTATAGTCAGTTCACTTGTGTATAATTATGGGTGTTATGTAAAGAACAGTAACATTCAAGGTGAATTTTTTTTTCTTAATTTCCTTTGGAATTTTACAAGAACTCAGTTTCTGACGGCACCTGATTCTGAGGCCTGGTGTGCCCAGAATCATTTTCTGAATTTTTGCTCGGGTACGTGAGAGAACGAACGAGCGAGTTTTTTTAACTTTTGAACTGGTGCTTGGAATCAAATTCTCAGGGCACTGATGGAATCGCAGCACCGGTATTTTCTTAGAAACACCATTTTCCGGAGTTGCGTTTGCTCAGGTGTGGTTTTTAATTTTTTTTTTCAGGTTAATAAATGAATAAAATAAAATGGTGCGACCAATTTATTTTATTTTAAGTCGCTTAACCTATGTTAAGTGGATGATGTGGGACCCACAATATCCTACCCACTTGGTAGGATATTTGTGAGGTGGGGACCAAACAATCCCCACTGTTTCTTTTCTTCTTAAGCAACGCACCCGCACCCCCCTTTATAATGAAGTCAACTCTTGTGTTTAATCTGGATATTAAACGCCTCATTAATTGGGCGGTTTTAAACTCCTCAATTAATTGATCGTTTCTTTTCTTTTTGAATTTAAAATAGTTCTTTTGAGTGTTAATAAAATAAGACAACACTTATTTTATTTGGGTTGGAACTTGTTGCATGGGAGGATTTGGAGAAAAGCCTTCTTCTTCGACGAAGAACGCGAAGAACGCGAAGAACGCGAAGAACGCGAAGAACGCGAAGAACGCGAAGAACATGAAGAACGCACCAATCTACGACGAAGAACGCCAAATCCTCGAAGGTCGACTACATGATGTCTTGTACCGCGATTTCAACGATGCTTCTTCCGTGACATTCCTTCTCCGCGATGTGACGATCCCCCTTCTGTGACGCCTTCTTCCGCAACATGCTTTTCCGCGACGAACCCTCGCTCCACGAATTTGACGAGGTAGGGATTTATTTTAATTGTTGTTTGTGAATTATTCTATTGCATTTATTCATTTCTATTGGAGCCACCTGATACTGCAATTACGGGAGGGGGTCGGACCGCACGAACACGGCTGACCCTCTTCTCCCCTTTGGTTGTTTGATGTTGTTTGTGGCACGAATAGGGCAACGCGGTGCCAAAGCACCGTGCGGAAATATTAAAGAAATGGGAAGAAGCGGCGCCGTTGCGCCGCACCATTGAAGAAGAACCAAATACGCGGCATGGTCACAACACGCCAGAGAACTAAAAAAGCACTGCGGCCGGAGCAGGTCCGTGGAAGAGGGGCGCGAAACCGGCGCGCCGCGCCGAATGGACCAAGGTCGTGGCTTAGGCCGCGGTGGAGCGGGGAGACTGGCGGCCGGTTCCGGGCCGCCGGCGTCGGAGCAGGGGGGACCGGCCAGCACCATTCCCGTGGCGGCAACAGCCAGCTTCCCAGAGCAGGCTGGCCGGTCAAGGGGAAACGAGGGCTCATAACCCCCGGTCGGCTAGCAGGTGCGGCCCACCACATGGGGCCGCGGGTTCTCAAAGCGTGGGGTAGCACACCACCCCCCTTCACCGATCGACCTTTACGGACGAGCCGCCTGGCCGTGCCAGTGCGCCGGGCCGGGCCTCGCCCAAGCGGGCCGGACCCGGACCCGTTTTGGGTCGACCCGGTTCGGGCCGACTCTGGGGATATCGGGCCGGGTCGGACCGGGCCCGAAACCCCTAATATCGAACCTCTTTCGGTCTTCTACCTATAACATGGGTTGAAGACCTCCGATCGACGCACCATCAGCTGTGATGCGATCCTTGGATCGAGACGGTCGTTTTGATATATTACACTCAAGATTTTGGAGAACATTGAGTACAACCGGGTTGGTTCGGATACGAAACCAACCGGGCCCTCGGAGCGGAAACGCTTATATCTCGAGCTCCGGACATCCGATTGACGTGTCGTCGACTTCATTGGATTCCTCTTGATGAGATGTAACTTTTGGAATGCTTCGCCTGAGTTTTGGGTGCATTTGGAAAATGGACGGGTTGGATTGTACCCGAAATCCAATTGGGCCCCTGGAACAGAAAGGCTAATAACTTTTAGACCAAACGTCTGTTTGACAAACCATCAGCGACATTGGTGATCACGTTGAGAAATGGTCCCTATGAGCATACCCTATTATATTTTTTGGTACAGTCAAGATACGGCCGGGTTGGTTCGCACATGAAACCGACAGGGCCCCTGGGATGAAAAAGGCTATTAACTCAAAGACCGGGCGTCTGACTGACGTGCTGTCTGTTGCGTTGAGACCCCTATGACGAGGCGGTCCTTTGAGATACTTCTTCGTGGAACTTCATGATACTTGGATTATCGACCGGTAGCTCGTGGAATGGACCCTCCCGGTGATGAGCTAGCAGAGTGCATAGATCTAGTAGCTGGATGAGACTTGACGACTGCTGATCTATAGACTCATTGTATTTCGGATAGCCCAGTGGGGAGCGCTTGGTTGTAGTGGCAGACCCACGGTGGAGGAGCGCTTGGTAGTAGCGTTAGACCCGTGGTAATCAACAGAAGGAGTACCTATGGAGGCTATGAGGGGGAGAGCTTGGTTGTAGCGGCAGACCCATGGCGGAGGAGCACTTGGTAGTAGTGGAAGACCTGCGGTACTCAACAGAAGAAGTACCTTTGGAGGCTATGAGGGGGTGCGCTTGGTTGTAGCGGCAGACCCACGGCGGAAGAGCGCTTGGTAGTAGCGGCAGACCCGTGGTACCCAACAGAAGGAGTACCTCTCGAGCCTAATAGGGGGAGCGCTTGGTTGTGTTGAGCAATGTATTGTTTTCAAACAATTCAAAATAATGTTTTTAAAGGGGGAGATTATTTCAAATAATACTCTGTCTCTTTAAGATGATTTTGATGCTCACAAATACCCTTAATTATTTACTAATTATTTCGTTGAGTATTTTGCAGGAATTTATTTTATTTATTTATTGCATATAACGAGATTTCATACTTCATTTATTCCGAGGTCAAGTTTAGCGCGTTCTGGAATCACTGTAGCGCGAGATCAATTTTTAGCGCGTACTGGAATCACTGTTCATACCCTACGTTAATGAACGTAACGTATGGATGAAAAGTTTACTTTTTATGTTAAAAGAAACGTATGGTTAAGGAACCTTACGTTATTTTGAAACGTATGGTTAATGAACCTTACGTTGTTGAAAAGTATTGAAGAAGAACATTACGTTTGGAAGGAACCTTACGTTTTCGTTGTTGGACAAGTATGGAAGAGAAACCGTACGTTAGTTTTCAGTGTTGAGTTTGTTTCTCAAAAGTATGGATCATCAATCTTACTTTTATAATCAACCGTACGTTCTTTGAAGAGTTGAAGCGAGACAAAGTATGGATGATCAACCCTACGTTTGAATGCTAAAGAGAAAGTATGTATGTTCAACCTTACGTTTGTGAACCCTACGTTTGGAGCTACGTCATCAACCCTACGTTTGGCGTCGGGATATTTTTGACAGACGATATTACCGTTTGCATTGGTCAAACAAGCGGATTATTAGGCGGATTTCGAGCCGATTCTTAAGCACGACTTTGACTGAATCAAAGACGATTTACAACGGATTACTGATTGATTTAAACAGAGCTTTTTATGCCGATTCCTCAGGGGAGTTACAACGGCTCTGTTATTTCATTTAATATCGCGAATCTAAAGGAGATTTTTATGGATCTATTTATGCGGAAGAATCTCTCAGATTTGAATATATGTTCTATCTTGGAAACTTCGGAGATATATATATACACAGGAAAGTGTGTGAGAAAAAGAGATTTTGATCTTTTAACGAGCAAGAAACAGAGGCTATGAAAAGGCGTTCTTTTCAGTTGATCGAGAAGAAGTGTAAAATCCTTTTTACCGAAAGAAGATCTTGATAACAGATTCACGTGTTCTACATCGACTATCTGTTGTGAATCTATTGCTGCTGAAGTTGTGAAGTTTCTGGTAATATCTATTGCAACTGGATCGACTCAGAACTGTTTTGATTACAGATCTTTATTTTCTGAAGACAACGATCTATCTACTGTCAATTGCATTCTGTTGCAATTGTGAAGAACAACTGGAGAAGTGTTTTCTTTATCGAAACTCTTTTTATTTTTTTTGAGTGATCAGCTTCTCGTTCTAAGCTGTGTGGGTTCGTGTTTGAACCAGGAAGGCTGTGTGTGCCTGAATCTTGTAAAGGTGTCAACTGCCTATACTCAGTTGTGGACAGGTCTGTGGAAACGAGGAACAGATAGTGAAAATCGCCAAGCTCGTGGATTTGAGCGTTGGTGGAGTGGACTAGGGGCCTTCTGTTCCCCGAACCACTATACATCCGTGTGTTCATGCTTTTACTTTTTCCGCTGCATATTTAATCGAGCAAGAGCATCGTGGACAGAATTTGTCTAAATTGAAGAGATTATAATAATTTTGAAAAGACACAATTCACCCCCCCTCTTGTGTGTAATCCGTAGATTCAGATCCAACAATTGGTATCAAAGGAGGAGCTTCTTATTTTTAAAGACTTATCAAGCTAGAAGTATTTAAAGATTATACATAGTGTATCATGGCTGATATGAGAGAGGGAATGTCAATGGTCAGAGCACCTTATTTTAATGGAGATAATTATGGCTGCTGGAAATCACGTATGATTATTTATCTGAAAAATCTTGGTTACAGAGTCTATTCAACGATTCTGACTCCCTATGAAATTCCTGAAAATCCCGATACATGGAGTGCTGCTACAGAGGCTGAGTATGACATAAATTCAAAAGCTATGAATGCAATCATCTGTGGTCTAGGACCAGATAAATTTAACAGAGTATCTCAATGCCCGACTGCATATGAAATGTGGCAAACAATAGTTGTTGCTTATGAAGGAACAGATAATGTAAGACAGAGGAGATATGCAACTGCTAAGTTAAAATTCGATACTTTCAGAATGATTGAAGGAGAGAGCATCACTCAGATGAATGGAAGATTGACAGAAATTGTCAATAATATAACAGCTCTAGGAGAACCAATCAAGCAGGCTGATCAAGCGTTGAAGGTACTAAGAGTACTTCCTACTCGATGGAATGGAATCTCTGCAGCAATCAGACAATCAACTTCTGTTAAAGATCTAACTATGAGAGAACTGATTGGTACATTGATGATGTACGAGGCTGAAATTCAAGATGAGGTAAATGAGCATAAAGTATATATAAAAAGGGAAAACACTGCGTTGAAAGTGACTTCTCAACAAAAGGATAGAAAGATGAAGAACAGAGAAGTAAGTGCTAAATCAGAAAGCTCTGATTCTTCAAATTCGGATGAAGAACTGGCTCAGCTAGCCAGAAAATTCAGAAAGTTCTACAGTAAGAAGAAAGACTTCAAGAAATCCTTCAAAAAGGATAACAAGGAAGTGAGATGTTATGAATGCAAAAAGATGCGACACATCAGACCGGATTGCCCTAAATTGAAAGATGCAAAGAAGAAGAAATTCTTCAAAAGAGATGATTATGAGCAGAAAGACAAGAAAGCTATGAAAGCTACTTGGAGTGTTTCTGAAGACTCAAGTAATTCTTCTGAATCAAGCTCAGAGAAGGAGGAAGCCAATTTAAAAGCAAATATGTGTTTCATGGCTGAAACTGATGAGGTACACTCATACTACTCCTCTGACTCAAATAATGAATCAAACTCTGAAACAAGCTTCTCAAATAAAAAACTTGCAGCTTACTGCAATATGCTTGAAGAAAGGTATGACTCATTATTTAAAAAATATAAATCTATAAAAAACTTTCATAAAGCTATTTCAGATGAAAGAAATACTTTGCTAAAACAACATAAGGAATTAATTGACAAATACAACTCTGCTGACTCAAATAAAATTAATTTTGAATCAAAAATAAAAACTCTACAGGATGAAGTAGAATCTTATAAAGAGGCTTCATTAGTTTTTACAAAAGGAGAAAACACCTTAAATGAGATACTTGGAAAAACTGTAATTAAAAGGGAAAGGTTTGGAATTGGAAGTAAAGGAGAAAAACCTAAGTTATACAAAAATTATTTTGTTCCTAGCACTAAACAGGTTATTTGTAACTTCTGTGGAACAAAAGGTCATGTAGCTAAAAACTGTTTTCTAAGACAACCTCAAATATGTGGAATTAAGAAAGCTTATATTTCCAATGATCTATATGATTCAATCAATTTTAAGAAAACAAAGCAAATCTGGATACCCAGATCACTGCTTGCTAACACTCCTGGACCCAACAAAATATGGGTACCAAAGCAATTTGTTTAAATGTCTTTGCAGGTAGCAGGTCACCAAAGAAAGAAAGAAATATGGTATATGGACAGTGGCTGCTCAAGACACATGAGTGGAACTTCAGCTAATTTCTCTTCTCTTACTCGAAAGGAAGGAGGACTTGTCACCTTTGGTGACAATGCCAAAGGAAAGATTATTGGTATTGGAACAGTTGGAGATCCAGAGACAGTCTCAATCAACAAAGTACTTTATGTACAAGGGTTAAAACACAATCTGATAAGTATCTCTCAACTCTGTGATGATGGATACACTGTTGATTTTACTAACAATAGTTGTACTATTTCTAAAGATAAACTGTTTAAGTTTAGAGCACCCAGAACTGATAATGTTTATACTTTGGATTTGTATTCCTTGTGTAAACAACAAGTAAACTGCTTAACTGCTAATATAAGTGAATCCTAGATCTGGCATAGAAGACTTGGTCATTGCAATATATATGCTTTACATAAATTATCTAAGAAACATCTAGTTTCTGATTTGCCTAGTCTCAAATTTGAAAATGACAGATTCTGTGATGCATGTCAGCTTGGCAAGCAACACAAATCATCATTCAAATCTGTTAATAAAGTTCCTACAACTAAACCTCTAGACCTTATCCATATGGATTTGTTTGGACCTTCAAGAGTAGCAAGTTTAGCTGGTAAATTATATGTTTATGTATTAGTTGATGATTATTCTAGATTTACTTGGATTTTCTTTTTGAAATTTAAAAGTGAAGCTTTTAGTTTATTTGAAGGTTTTTGTAAATCTATTCAAAATGAAAAAGGTTTTAATATAATCTCATTGAGAAGTGATCATGGTGGAGAATTTGAGAACCAGGAATTTAATTCCTTTTGCTCAAACATGGGTATTAAACACACCTTCTCTGCTCCAAGAACACCTCAACAGAATGGGATTGTAGAAAGAAGAAATAGAACTATTCAAGAAATGGATAGAACTATGTTAAATGAATATAGCCTACCTATATATTTTTGGGCAGAAGCTGTTAATACAGCTTGTTATATAATGAATAGAATTTTAATAAGACCTATTTTGAAAAAGATACCCTATGAACTATGGAATAACAGAAAACCTAATGTAAATTACTTTAAAGTTTTTGGATGCAAGGTTTACATCTTGAATACCAAAGATAATCTTGGTAAATTTGATCCAAAATCTGATAAAGGTATTTTCTTAGGATATTCTGCAACCTCCAAAGCTTATAGAGTCTATAATAAAAAGTCAAGGATTGTTGAAGAATCAGTTCATGTGAAATTTGATGAATCTGATCCTTTTGAGAAAAGGATAGAACAAATAGATGAACCTGATTCTAATGAAAACATGAGACTTGAGAATTTAAAGAATGATTTTGAAAATGATATAAAAGAAATTCAGTCCAGTTCAGAAGAACATGATACTGAAGAACCTTTGAATGTAATGCCTAGACAGTCTAGAACCTTAAAGAATCACCCTTTAGAATCTGTGATAGGTGACTTAGAGACTGGTATTCAAACTAGAAGAAACCTTGGAAACATAGTTGAATTCTCTGCTTTCCTATCCCAACAAGAACCTAAGACCATAGAAGAAGCCTTAAATGATGAGAGCTGGGTAATAGCAATGCAGGATGAATTGAACCAGTTCAAGAGAAATAAGGTTTGGGAATTAGTTGAAAGACCACATGATTATCCAGTAATAGGAACTAAATGGGTCTTTAGGAATAAACAGGATGATCAAGGGATAATAACTAGAAATAAAGCAAGATTAGTAGCTAAAGGATATAATCAAGAAGAAGGAATAGATTATGATGAGACCTT
Source organism: Viscum album (assembly GCA_963277665.1). Classification (NCBI taxonomy): domain Eukaryota; kingdom Viridiplantae; phylum Streptophyta; class Magnoliopsida; order Santalales; family Viscaceae; genus Viscum; species Viscum album. The sequence goes on from OY728139.1 coordinate 800,628,400, forward strand.
TGCACCGGTAGCCAGGTTAGAAGACATTAGAATCCTTTTAGCCTATGCATCTTATATGAATTTTAAATTATTTCAGATGGATGTTAAATCTGCCTTTTTAAATGGATATTTAATGGAGGAAGTTTATGTTGAGCAACCTCCTGGTTTTGAAAATTCTCAAAAACCAGATTCTGTTTTCAAACTTACTAAAGCTCTTTATGGACTTAAACAAGCACCTAGAGCTTGGTATGAAAGACTAAGTTCTTTTCTTTCGAAAAATGATTTTACTGTTGGACTAGCAGATCCAACACTATTTAAGAAAACTGTGAAAAATAATGTTTTGTTGGTTCAAATTTATGTTGATGATGTAATTTTTGGATCGACCAATAAAATTCTTTGTCATGAATTTTCAGAATTAATGCAAAAAGAATTTGAAATGAGTATGATGGGAGAATTAAATTTCTTTTTGGGTCTTCAAATATTTCAAAAAGATTTTGGAAATGTTTTAAATCAATGCAAATACATTACTGATTTACTTAAGAAATTTGGACTTGAAAACAGCAAGACATTTACAACTCCTATGTGTACTAATATAAAACTTGATTTGGATGAAACTGGAAAATCAGTGGACAACAAGTTATATAGAGGTATGATTGGTAGTTTGTTATATCTTACTGCTAGTAGACCAGATATAATGTATTCAGTATGTCTTTGTGCTCGATTTCAATCAAATCCCAAAGAATCCCACTTAACTGCTGTTAAAAGAATTTTTAGATATTTAAAAGGTACTATTTATCAATCTCTGCTTTATCCAAAAACCTCTGATTTTAATTTAATTTCATATTCAGATGCTGACTTTGGAAGCTGTAGATTAGATAGGAAGAGTACTTCAGGAACATGTCACTTTTTAGGAAAGTCTTTAGTATCATGGTCTAGTAAGAAACAACACTCAGTTGCCCTGTCAACAGCCGAGGCAGAATATGTGTCTGCAGGTAGTTGCTGTGCACAGGTGTTGTGGATGAAAAACACTCTTATGGACTTTGGATTAAATTTCAATAATACGCCTATTTTATGTGATAATACTAGTGCAATTAATATTTCAAAAAATCCTATTAGTCATTCTAGAACTAAGCACATTGATATAAGACATCACTTTTTAAGAGATCATGTGTTTAAAAAGGATATATTTTTAGAATTTGTAAATACAGAAAATCAATTAGCAGATATTTTTACTAAACCACTTCCCACGGCAAGGTTTGAATTTATTAAGGGGGAGTTAGGTTTATTTAATTTTAAATAATTTATTTTTAAATCTTATTCTGTTTTCGAATTCTGTTTAATTTTTTGTTTCCCGCTATAAGTAATCTTATTTTGTTTTAAATAAAAATAATGATTAGTGATTACACGGGAATCAAGGCTGTCAGAACCGTTTCACCTTCTAAACTGTTTCACCTTTTTCGGAAACCCTTTCGAAAGACCTAAACTCGCACATCTGCTCCAAAACCCTTTTCTGAATCTTCAAACCCTAAACTTACAAACCTTCAGAAATCGTTGTTGGAATGGCAAAAACTAAGCGTCCCGATGAAGCCGAGAGCAGTGCTGCAAAGAAATCTAAAGTAGTTGGTCGGAAAATACTGCAAGGTAAAGTCATCGATTTAGAGTGGCTGTTTGAAACTAATTTACTGTTGAAGCAAGCGTTATCGTTTCAAAGCCTTGAGCAAGCTTTTAATAGTGAAAATTCTGAGTTTCTTTATGAGGCAGAAATGAGACATTTCTTTAGAACTATTCAGTTTAGCCTTGGAGATACGGAGGATAGTTTGTTAGCTCAAATAGAGGATAAGGATTTTTCCATATCATCTGTAGAGATAAGTCAAATTCTTAACTGCCCTCATGAAGGAGTTTTTCATTTCTATTTACGGAATATTGGAGATTCTATACATAAGTCTGAAGACATTATGTCTTTTCTGTTTGGAACCAGAGTGATAAAGAAAATGCTTATTAAAGATTTGGAGCCCGATCAGAAAATCTTGGTAAAGTTTGTTCAGACTGGTTTAGCACCAAGGATGGCTGAGATGGAGAAAATTCTATACCCTGACATGTACATAATGTATCTTCTGATGTGTGATATTAAGTTTAATTTTCCTCGGTTCATGATAAGATATCTAAGATACTGTTGTCAGAGTGAAGCAAGAATGACCTTTTTCCCTTATGGAAGGTTCATTTCTTTGTTTTTGTTTAAAAGAGGAATGATCAGATTGGTCGATGCTGGGGTGAAATGTCACCACAGTAATGTTTTTAATGCTGGGACTTTGAGGAAAGTCGGATACTTCTGGAGCACTATTAAAGGAAAACTCTTACCTGTTGGAGATGAGGAAGACTCAGAGAGTGCTCAGGCTCAACCTGCTAAGTCCAAGGAGGGACAAGCAGAATCAAGGGTTAGTACAGTGGCAAGGAGAATTCGCTTTGAAATGGAGGAAGTTGAGGAAGAGAGAAGTCAGGAAGGACTTCAATCTAGAAGGAAGAGGTCAATTGATGAAGAAATTATCTATCCTGTCTTGAAATCCTCTGAACCGGTAATTTCTTATTCCTTTGTGAGAGAAGCTGTTGTGGAGCAGACTACACCGATAGAGGAACCAGCAGCTCAACCGGAAATCCAAAAAGAACCTCAATCTGCTGCTGTGGCTGTTGAAAATGTAATACAACAAGAACAACCTATGGAGGCAGTGCCTGGTGAAGAAGTGGCCCGACCTCAAGATTTACATGAAGATATTGTTCTTGATCATTCAGTAGAAGTCAGAGAGACTACTGTTCGTGATGAACATACTTCTGAAGCTAATACAGAAGTACTTCAGGAAGATTTTTCAGTAGAAGAATTTCAGGCTTCAAAAGCTAGTTCAGTGGATCAACCTTGTCAGGACAAGGACAAAGAACAATCAGATGCAGATTCTTTACCACTTGCCTTGCCTCATCAACCTATTTCTGGACATGAGAATAGAGCACAGGGTGCCCCTGATTCGAGAAAAGAAGAAGTTGTTGAGTTGTACAAGCGTATCTCTCAGTTGGAATCTGAGAATGATAGTCTCAGAAATTCTCTGAACTTAGAGCAGTTGAAGTTTCAGAAGCTGAAAGAATGTACTGTTTCAAGACAGGAAGTAGATTTGTTTAAGACTGATATGTTGCATGCTGTTGATCAGTTAAAATCAGAGATGGTAAAGAAAGATGATTTGACTGAGATGAAGATTTACATGGAGAATAAATTTGAGTCTGTTGCAAACAATGCTGTGAGTGGATCAGGTTCTTCACCTGATTTGATTCGAAGATTTCAAGCAATTACAGGAGCACTAAGCAATATGAGTGACAGATTACACGATCTTCAGTGTAATAGTGCCCCTTTGTCAGTTTTGCTGGATAATCAGAAATTTTTAGTGGATCAGTTGACATCTGGAGAGCAACCGATTAGGATTCTTTTGAATCAGTTATCAGAGAAGCTGACTCTTTTTGTTGAAAAAGAAGAAAGAATGCATGAGTTTTTCAGAGTTAATTTGATTGAAGATATTCATATGACTCAAGAGAACAGAGATCTTATCATCAGTTAATTTGAGTTTTTGCAGGAATTTATTTTATTTATTTATTGCATATAACGAGATTTCATACTTCATTTATTCCGAGGTCAAGTTTAGCGCGTTCTGGAATCACTGTAGCGCGAGATCAATTTTTAGCGCGTACTGGAATCACTGTTCATACCCTACGTTAATGAACGTAACGTATGGATGAAAAGTTTACTTTTTATGTTAAAAGAAACGTATGGTTAAGGAACCTTACGTTATTTTGAAACGTATGGTTAATGAACCTTACGTTGTTGAAAAGTATTGAAGAAGAACATTACGTTTGGAAGGAACCTTACGTTTTCGTTGTTGGACAAGTATGGAAGAGAAACCGTACGTTAGTTTTCAGTGTTGAGTTTGTTTCTCAAAAGTATGGATCATCAATCTTACTTTTATAATCAACCGTACGTTCTTTGAAGAGTTGAAGCGAGACAAAGTATGGATGATCAACCCTACGTTTGAATGCTAAAGAGAAAGTATGTATGTTCAACCTTACGTTTGTGAACCCTACGTTTGGAGCTACGTCATCAACCCTACGTTTGGTGTCGAGATATTTTTGACAGACGATATTACCGTTTGCATTGGTCAAACAAGCGGATTATTAGGCGGATTTCGAGCCGATTCTTAAGCACGACTTTGACTGAATCAAAGACGATTTACAACGGATTACTGATTGATTTAAACGGAGCTTTTTATGCCGATTCCTCAGGGGAGTTACAACGGCTCTGTTATTTCATTTAATATCGCGAATCTAAAGGAGATTTTTATGGATCTATTTATGCGGAAGAATCTCTCAGATTTGAATATATGTTCTATCTTGGAAACTTCGGAGATATATATATACACAGGAAAGTGTGTGAGAAAAAGAGATTTTGATCTTTTAACGAGCAAGAAACAGAGGCTGTGAAAAGGCGTTCTTTTCAGTTGATCGAGAAGAAGTGTAAAATCCTTTTTACCGAAAGAAGATCTTGATAACAGATTCACGTGTTCTACATCGACTATCTGTTGTGAATCTATTGCTGCTGAAGTTGTGAAGTTTCTGGTAATATCTATTGCAACTGGATCGACTCAGAACTGTTTTGATTACAGATCTTTATTTTCTGAAGACAACGATCTATCTACTGTCAATTGCATTCTGTTGCAATTGTGAAGAACAACTGGAGAAGTGTTTTCTTTATCTAAACTCTTTTTATTTTTTTTGAGTGATCAGCTTCTCGTTCTAAGCTGTGTGGGTTCGTGTTTGAACCAGGAAGGCTGTGTGTGCCTGAATCTTGTAAAGGTGTCAACTGCCTGTACTCAGTTGTGGACAAGTCTGTGGAAACGAGGACCAGATAGTGAAAATCGCCAAGCTCGTGGATTTGAGCGTTGGTGGAGTGGACTAGGGGCCTTCTGTTCCCCGAACCACTATACATCCGTGTGTTCATGCTTTTACTTTTTCCGCTGCATATTTAATCGAGCAAGAGAATCGTGGACAGAATTTGTCTAAATTGAAGAGATTATAATAATTTTGAAAAGACACAATTCACCCCCCCTCTTGTGTGTAATCCGTAGATTCAGATTCAACAGGTTGTAGCGGCAGACCCATGGAGGGAAGTGCTTGGTTGTAGCAGCAGGCTCACAGTACTCGATATAGGAGGAGTTCTCCAGCTACCATGGTTTTGAGATCCTGAAGAAGTATACCTGTGTGAGATGAGTCTTGATTTTCATACCTTATCTTCGATAAGTTTGACTTGATATCCTGTGTGGATTACGTTATGCTTTCCTGTCTGGATTTGGTTTTGATTTCCTGTGTGGACTGGGTTGTACATGGGCTCAGATGTTGGAGCTGAACAAGATTTGATGACTTAGGTATATGTATGGGCATATACCTAAGTGGTGTCGGATGTTACTTTGTGATTGTATCTTACCATGTGGATTATTTTTTTTGGATTCTGGGAGACCTTAGGGGGTCTCGGGGTCCCTGCCGAGTAGCTTATCCTCACCCCTGCACGGACTATTCCTGCACTACGTTGTGTTGGTTGTAGACGACGGACACCACTGATCGTAGTTGAGGAACGAGGAGCAGTTCGGTACCTGGAGGAGGACCACTGGGCGGAGCGTACTCGGAGCGGACGGCTAGATCCAAGGAGTTGTGGAGGTTTTCTGTACCCATCCATCAGGTGGGACTTCCAGTGGACGGATCGAAACTACGGATTTACTTTTCTGTTGATGTACTCTCTGTTTTAGTTGTACTTTACTTTCATTTTGGGTTTGTATTCTGGCCCACTTACTTTTCTGTACTAACTGTTGTACCCAGTTTTTACTTAGTGTTTACTTCTCCTTGCTTGCTCTATGGTGTTTGTTTACTTTCCAAAGGCAATATCTTCCCTTTTTACCTGGAATTACGCCTTGGTGGTAGTCTCCAGCCCCTGGCCTATGGAAGGCGGGCTTGGGGTAGTCACGACACGGGCCCCGAGGAAGGGTCGTGACATGTTCATATAAAATGTAAAAAAATCTAGAAGCAAAAATAAATGGTATTATTTCACTTAAATAGGTATAAATGGCCCTTTATACAAATTTTTTTACGTGGCCATTAATCATTGAATAAAATGTTAATGATAAATGGTCAGTTTATTATGGTGGTTTTTATATCCATCTCAAGAAACTTTTCTTTTTTAATTTTATGACTATATAATAGTTATATAACATGTAAAAAGTCATTATATACATGTTAATGTCTTATTTAACAATATTAATAGTTGTATGACCATCCTTCATGGAACTAATGGAAAAAAACTCATTATCGACGAATAGGATTAACCTCCATAATTTGGACAGTGGTCTCGTTTGTGTGATTAAGAGGAGATGAGAAAAGGTCCAGATAAAATATATTACTTTATTTATATAAAATTAATGTATATACATGATACTATATTTATTATTATTTTCTGTATTAATGAGTTAAGGAAAATGTATAAGAATAGAAAAATTAAAAGAGGTAGTTTATGAATAATACATCTTGAATATCATCTCCATGTAGGAACCCTTATCGAACATATAATTGGTGTTTTGGTGAGACCACAAGTACATAAACATAGGTATTGTGTGGGGGATATGGTTTAAAATATATTTTTAAATATACAAGGCTTATAATGTATTTGTTGAAGTGGTTGTGAGGGGTGGTATATATAAGTAGAGAAGAGGAGTGTTTTTATTAATATATTTATTTGTTTTTTTATTTTGTCTAAAGACTATAAATAGTATTGATTATGGTGACTGTATATAGTAAATAGTATGTGTGAGTTATAAACAATGTGTTCTTACATCATACATGGCTCCAAAATTCATGTATTTGGGTTAAAAAGTTAAATGCAATAAAAATACCATATTTCACTATTTAAAAAAATTCAACTATTTTAGAAAAAATACAAAAAATTCACTGTCACCATTTTTGGATACTTATATTATATAATTGGAATCAATTTTATAAAAATAATTTTATAAAAACTGTAAATTTTAATTTTAATTTTAATAACCTTTTATTCGATAAATGTAGATTTTGATATTAAAATAAATTTTTTTGAACCTTGAAAAAATTTACTTGTGGTCTAATAAAATATATTATAATTATAATTAAACATAACATTAAATTACTAATCCATTTTATGAAAATAAATTTTCACCAAAATTGTTATAATTAATATGAAATTTTAAATAAAACTATCTTATTTTACAAAAATACTAACACTTAATTTATCATTTTTAAAACATTTATTTACTTTTACCATGGAATAAATATATCTTATTTTAATTTTATAACATAAAAAAATTAATATTTTTTGTTTCCACATGTGAGGTTACTATTCTTACAATCATATCACTATTCACAATGGTCATATTACTACTCCAACTATTAGATTCCTATTCCAATAATTGATTTATATTGGTTATATGGGGTCCCTATGTCATATAAATGATTATTTTTCCACTAATTATTCATTAAATTATATGTTTTGTAATGTTTATTTATAATTTCATCTTCAAAATAAATATTTTATTATGATCATTTCTTTTTATTTATACATTTTTTCTCCTGTCTGTGCCCATTCTGGTAGATCAGGAAATTTCAAATTAACCTACTATTATTAAGTTATTTTATATTGATTTTCCATTTTTAATATTTGGAAATATTATTGGTTTATTTACTAACTAAATTACACTTATTAATTTATGAGACTAATAATTTTTTTCTCTACCTGATGTTTTTAATTTATAATAAATTACATAATTATAATAGAAATTACATTGATAAATTCTGAGTCATTATATTCTCCTCCCTATATGAAATTTCTCCCTCAATGTTTTGTTTTACATCGATATATATGGTGGAATACCTTATCTTAGACCATAAACTATAGGTCCCATTAACAATTGTATGCATAGCTCTTTTGTAAACTTTGGGAAACCCAAATGTGTTTCTAAATGTTTTTAACATTTTTTATCATTTCCTAGACCATTTTAGGTCTTCTAAGATTACATTCACCAACATCATTCTAGCATGAAAGTGTTTTTATCTTTTTCTATAATATCAATCATATAAAGAAATATGGATTCTTCATTAGAAACTATTGTTGAAAGATAATTTTAAAAGAGGTATATGTTGGTCTCATCCTAATTTTAAGTCCATCGAGAATTCTCTCAACAAATCTTCCGATGTCTAAATAGTCCACTCAGACATGCCATCAGTCTGGGTGTGACAAAAAGTACTGAAGTTTAGCTCAATATTTAAGGAATGTTTGATACTTATCTAGAACATAGAGGTAAATCTCAGATCTAGACCAGATACTCATGATAATGGTACTCCATGAAACCTCACCAATTATCTAAGGTATATCTATTAAATATGGTCAAGTGATAATTCTTATGGAATTGAAATAAAGAGAGAAGACATTTTATGATGTCCAACAACAACCCATATAAAATTATTTCCTCTAGATGTCTTCGGTTGTATAGTGAAAAAGTCAATGGGGTTATTTTCCCATTTACATATAAGTATGGGTAATGGTTTCTGAATCCCATTATACCTATAACTTTAACCATTCAATTTTTGACATGGAGACACTTTTATTTATATTTAGTGATTTAATTCTTCATATCTTCCTACCAATACTTCTCTTAGAGATCTCGATACATATTTCTTCTCCCTAGGTGGATGGAGAAGGTTGATCTGTGTGAATCATTCAAAATATCAACATTTTTCTTAGTATTATATGTTATACATAGTCGGGACACAAATTATATGACTCATTACTCATTAATTTAGAATCCTTAGCATCAATATTTCTAATAGCTTCCACCTTCTTTTAAATGTTCACATGAACTCTTTGAGCATCCTTTATCTTTTCTAAAACGGTTGGTCGAGGAATAATTCCAGAAAATAATGATGATTTACCTTCCTTGATCATTCCCATGTTCATACTTTTTACATATAAGAAGAGTAGATCTTTATTAGTTCTTATCGTTGCTATGGTTGTTTGATCCTTTCTACTTAAAGAATATTCCACATTATTTTCTTTACTAGGATGATAGCTAATTGATAAGTCATAATACATAATGACCTCTAAAAATAATCATAGTCCCATATTAATCTCTTTCTGTGTGAATATATATTTGAGGATACTATATTAATGTATATTAATTTGCATGTATTTTTTTTAAATAATATGGAATTATTTTGACACCACATGCTTTGAGGACACGTGATTCTGAGGCCCAGTGAGCCTGGAACAGATTTTTGAAATTTTTTCATGGTATGTTCAGTAAACGCGCAACTAGGATTTTCTAACTTTTGAAATAGTTCTAGGATCCACAATATGAGGGAACCATTAAAATCAAAATGTCGAGATTATTCTTGGAAGGACATCACCTCAGTCGTCAAGGTATAAAAGAAAAAGTAAATTTTTGGACCTCAAGAAAAATAACTTTAAAATAATTCATTTAATTATTTTATCACTGTTGTGTGGCACACGGTGATGTTGTGATGCGACGATGAGGAGACAATGAGGCAAATTAAAAAGACTCAATAATGGATCGTAAAATTGCAGCATAACAATGCTCTAGTGATGTGTAACAACTACATTGTTTCATAAATGATACAACATAACAACGAGACGTCACAAGATAATAAAAAAACTATGTCATGTTTTCTTTTTAATTGTTTACATGTTGGTGAAATGAGGATTAAAATATGAGGTTTCTATGAAGAACCTCTTATTGATTTTCTCCCCAAAAAAGAATGATGAACTCTGGCAGGAGATAATCGACTTTGACGTACTTCGAAGAATGATTAATGACATCAACCTCTTGGACCCTCAAGGAAAAAACATCGCTGCAACGAATGTCAACAAGGTAGGTGTTTTATTTTAGTTTAATGAATTATCCATTCTTTTTCGGAATGATGAATGTGGATTAACCCATGAACAGGTTAATCCGAGGATCGTGCGTTCTTTTTGTAGGGTTCCTTTCTTCTGTTTTCTATTTGGGATTATTTTTATTGTTGGTATAATTGTAATCCCTATACCTTCCCCAATTTTAAAATTCCTATGTGGAGGGCGTGGGCTGACGAAAACAAGGCCCAGGACTATCCGCACATGCGTTCTTCATTGAATTATCATGAAATCGGTGACAAGAAGAATCTATGGTGAAGGTAGGGATGGATGCAACCCAAGAGGCCCGTAGGAATAGGTGAATTGAAAAACAAAGCACCGAAGAAACTCCAGTGGCCATCAAATGGAACTATCGGTGCACTCTAGCAGCAGAAGGCTGTAGCCAGCAGTCTACGGCAGTGTTGAAATGTGTCACTGACCGACACTACCTTGAGGATCCACCCTCATCCGGGCCACTCGGGCGAGCGAACGACATGCAACCTCTAGCCTTGTGTGGGATTTTCAGCCGACTAGCTCAGCCAACCGCATCAAGAATAGGCCGCGGTCAATTGACCACAGTGAAAAAGGGGCCCCATGGTTACCTGCCAGGTAGTTGGAGGCTGAACACGACATCCGACCTCATTCCTGCTAGGTGGACCAGGGAGGCCATGGGCCTCCCCAGCGGGCCAGACCTTTGCCGGAATGGGCTCGAACTCAACTGACCCCCATTTCATTGAAACATTAATAACATGCAGACCAGGAATGTGATTGACTCACCATCTATCACATAAGGTCCCTTTCGATGAGGCGGTTATTTTGAGATACTCTATGTGAGTTTTGACATAAGTTGTAATTTGGATGCGTTGGGTTGAAATCTAATATATCATGTTCCTTTTAACTATAATGCCTTTAAATAACAAACCTGGAGTCCATTCAATGCATCATATAATATGTTGAAACCCTTTTAATTAGACGGTCTATAGATTTATTAAATGTGGGAAATTATGGAGATAGAGCTATGACCAGTGGCTCAACCAACATCTATGTGGATCAGTAGTGAGACAAATGATTAGTAGGCGTGTGGATCCTTAGTGGCCCAGTAAACAAGCAGGAGCCATGTGGATCTTTAGTGGACCAACAGACGAGAAATATTTATGTGTTTAATTAGTGGCCCGACAGACGAGATGTAGTTGTTTGGATCTTTGTGGCCTGACAGACGTGCAGTGATTCATTAGGGATGAGTCCCTATATAGTAGAAAACGTTAATCACTATAAACAATGAACATGTTTTACTCAGAAATATACATGGTGTGAGATGTACATAAATTTTTTTGTTTATTTGTGGCTGCTTTTTAATATATCTCCTTAGTCTATTGGGGTCCACTACTGAGTATTGTGTTATTCACCCCTATGGTGGCTTGGCCCACACATGTTGTGTCTTGTGCGTACGATAAATGTTTTGACAGAGGACTTGGTGACCCAGGAGCAGGTAGGTCCCAATTGGATCAGGCAGACTTGACATACATCTTCGGCTTCATGTAGCTACACTACTCTTACCTTCATGTGTGGTTTATAGTGGATGGATACATGAGTCACTTTGTACTTTGATATTTTTAGTTCTTTTTGTTGGGTTTATATTCTCCCAAACTTTATTTATATTGTACTTATACTCCAAACTTGTTTCAGTATACTTAGTTTCCCCTTTAAGTTTATGGGACATGGTTGGGCCTCTTTGTATGTACAGGTACTCAGGAAAATGCCACCTACTTACAGGTTTATGCCTTCCGTGCTAGTCACCAAACCCTATCCTTCAAAGAGGATGTATTTGGGTTTTTCAAGTCACATGCCCTGGGGGATGGGTCTTGAGACCTATTATTAGTATATATCACGAACTTCTCATTATAGAGATAATACCAAAAGATTTTAAAAGTGAATAACACACCTGTGAACTATATATCATGCATGTAGATGTTTTTCTTGTGAACTTTCAACTTCATTTATGTGTAACCTATCACATTATCCATTTTCATTAGTACATAGCCTAATTACTTAGTTGATGCATCGTTGTATACTACAAATAATATTTTAATTGTTGTATTTTTATATTCAGGTGCAGTGATATTCCTATTTTTTCATTCATTGAAGTATTCACCACATTAATTTTTCTAAAAAAACATTACTCCCTCCTAAGTCATCTTGTTTGTTGATTTTCGACAATCCTGAGAAGTTTCTCATAAATCATCGGCAATACCCAGCTAAAACAAGAAATCTTTTGATCTCCATTACAGATATTGTTTAAGGACACTTCTAAATTGACTTTTTCTTAGAAGGATCCAACATTATGCCTTTTCTGATGATAACATACCCCAAGAAATATACTTCCCCCATCCATAACACACAATTACATTACATTCCAAATAGTTACTCCCTTAAAATTGTTTTAGAAAAATATTCAAATGATCCTCATGATCCTCCTTGATCTTGGGGTATATTGGATTATTATATATAATATTTTTTCCATAGTAATCTCTAAAGAAAATATTAATGAATCCCATGAAAATTGATAGAGGATTAGTGAGTCTGATTGGCATATGTTTGAACTTATAGTGTCCCTATATCTTTCTAAATGTAGTCCTGGGAATATCTTCTGTCTTCATCTTTAATAGTTTATATTTTTACTGAAGGTCCACCTAAAAATGACAATTTCTTCAAGAATGATCCTCTACTTTTTTATGCATCATCAGAGATAGTTATACATGATAAAATGTCTATAGTATCGATGCTTGAGGGAAAGATTAAAATTTATTTACATCATCCTTTAAATATTTTTACAGAATTTTTTAATGCCTCAGAATGTGATGAGTGATATCCCATTCTAGATAGTTGATGTCAGACTTATATAAAGATAGTCAATTTGTGCACAATATAGAAGAAAACACAATAAAAGAAAATAAGATGATATTTATTTTGAGTTTTATCCCACAAAAATCGACCATGGAGGAGTTATATAATTTATATTCTCTACTTCCCCCATTTTTTATTCTCAGAGATAACCCAACCTGTATATTTTGAGGTGGTGTGTCAATATTTCACCAGAACATGCAAGATATGAATGAATGTGTCGAAATAGAAAAAAAATGTTTGATTTCTATTATTGAATGAATATCTAGTGAACCTATCACCATATCACTCTCAGGATCTACCCCATAAATAGTGATATCATATTCCTTTCCTTTCTACCTTGTAGGATATTGTCATTGATTTTCTTTGGCAATCATTGGCTTATAGAATTTTCTAACATAAGGCTAGTTTCCTTTCTGTTGAATCATTTTATTATAGAATGTGTGTTTATTTAAACCATTTATTATTTTATCACATTAACGGGATTATTCATAACCATTTAAAAATGATTATCCAAATGTCCCTCTTTTCCACTTCTGAGCATCTTTCGGTAACCTTTAGGCAGTTTTCAGGATGGTTTTTCCAACACATTTTACATTATAGATAGTATGTTTTTTTCCTCCATGGTATTTATCTATAGATCATATCATATTAAATACCATATCCCCCTTTTTCTCTCCAAGAAAAAATACAAATCGGAGAATCTAATCTCCATGTCAACATTAAGGGCACACTAGACAATCATTTTGTAGCTATTAAAGTATCAAATCACCAAACCATTTTTGTATAATATGATTTAATCCGCTTAATACATGAATTGCCTTTATTCCAATGTTCATAAAGAATACATTGTTGTATCATGACAGGCTTTTAAATTTTTTCCTTTCATACCTTTATTTAATCATATTTATTTTGATTCATTATAAAGAAATACCTCTCCATCTTGAGATGGAGAGTTTAGAGAAAATATTTATTGGAAAATATTTTCCTAAATCCATCCCATTACATAGAACCAATTTTCTATTTAGAGTTTTTCTCTTGATCAGTTTCAACCACTGATTAGATTACCCATCAAAATTATAGATTTAAATTATTTATTTCTCTTCTTATAAGAACTAGAGAATAGAGAGTATCTTATCAATATATTAATCCATTATTTTTCAAAGACAGGATTATAATATCCACTAAATATAAGAGCCCTTTTTCACATAATGGATTTGGCCGAAACATTATATTTCTTCGGTGAGAGAGGGTATTCCATATGATTCATGTTATTATTAATAACACGATCCAATTGATCCAGTATTGTCATGATGTTATGATCTCCCATTCTAATTCAATTTTTCATATCATTAGGTTAATCATCACATTTCTTATTGCACTGATTGTTTGGTACTAATGTAAAAAATGGAAACAAAATGAGGGTGATTGAATACATATGTAATGACCATATAAGAAGGAATATCTCAAAATAAAAGTACAAATTTATAAATAAAATGTATATCCTAACTAATGATTCTCTTAGTTTCAATCTTGGTTTTCCAATGTGACAGAATTATCCCTAGGGTTATAACTAATGTTTTATATTAATAATACCCAAAAATAAATACACCATTCTCCAATACCAAATATTGTAACCCAATCCTTTTAAACATCTTATTTCATAGTTTTGAGAATAATAATCCCTTAAATACAAACCAAGGATAAAAAATCAATGTGTATTTGTAATACTAGGTAAATAATTAGAAAAAAATTGAAATTGGAATAATGAATCCTTTTGTTAATATTCATAATGATCTCCTATCTCCTTTTGATCTTGTATAAGAAAAAATAATAACCTGGGAAATAAATAGACAAAAGGGGTGAGATAAAAAGTTGTGCAAGGGAATAAACATGGAAATTAAGCATATCACATGAGTTTGAAGGCATACAATGATAACATAAAAAGCATGGATCAGAAATAAAATTATAGAGACATAAAATATATAACATAGAACTGCATGTTCATGGAAATATAGTAGTGTGTCATCAGCATATAATCTGAAAAAAACATGATCCAAATCTAAATTTTGAGATGATATCACATGATTGATAAAGTCACATAATGGATTTGGTTTAATCCCTAATACCATAAATAATGTCTCATGTGAATAAAAACTACCCAATTCATTGGTTTGACATCTAGGCACACCCATCATAACATTTACATGCATTATTTTTACACATAAGAAAATCAATAATTAGGAATAAACATAAGTATTACCCATGTAAATAAATGGGTTTCACAATCAAGTTATAAGTCATAACCAAAGGTTGTTACTTAACAATATCCATGAACTAGGGGATTAAATAATTATTGGAAAATAATAACATAAAATAATAATATATCTTGTATAATTAGGTCGAATTGATGTGAAAACCTAAAAAGTGTGTTTAGGTAACTTTAAAAATGTGCCAATTTAGTTAAATTTATGGGAAAAGATTAAAGATTCCTTAATAATAATAATGGATTAATTATTACCATAAATCTATAAATAAATAAAATTATTTTTAATTATAAAATGAGTGATTTTATAAAACTTTTTTTGGCTTAAAATAGTTTGTTGAGTGTACTTTAAAATGGGTAAGAAATAGTGAAGTTCCCCTTAATACAGTTTTCCATTCGATATAAATTGAGAAAAGATGATTTTTAAATCATTTATTTACCATTAAATGAATAATAATTGAGAATGATATAAATGTGTGGAATATAATATAACATAATTATATAATAATAATGAATAGGTAATTTAAGGTAATATGAGATTCAACATTACTCAATGGAAACATGGTGGTTCAGATAGATCCCTTGCCTAATGTCTAAATGCATTTTGATCTTTCACATAATGTCCTAGATAAAAAGAATAGATACATTAATTATTTAATTAGTAACCTATTTTATATATATATATATAATTTATTATAATTTTATTAAGTCTATTTATGACCATTTTGATGAGTTATACAGCCCAATTTCTCTGTTTTGGGAGAGTTTTTCATGGTTCTTAGTCAATTAATTTTTGTATAATATTGGAAAATTTTTAAAGGGAAATAAATATCCATTTTGAATTGAAATTCAATTTATGGACTCATATAATTTAAAATTCCCAATATATAATTTTTTTTCTTATATGTGGATGATCTATTTTACAAAACGCTAATGATATTTGACTTGTTTATTTTGGCAGGTTTTCCAACAATCTCAAAATTGTGTCATTTTATTTAATAGTATGATAACATTTTTAGGTCTATAACATTAAATAAGTTATAATATACTTATTAAAATTTTATTTAACCATTTAAATTGTTTTATGACATTCCTTGACAACAGTAATGGAAAAGGATAACTCACTATCCACAGTGTTGGTTTACCTCCATAATTTGGATAGGGGTTTCATTTATTTGAATAAGAGGACATGGGGGAGGGGAATGACATAAGAAATTTAATTATAAATATAAAATTATATAATACACATTATAATGGATTTATTATTATTTTATGGATGAATGAGGTGGGTGAGAAGGTGGAAGAAGAACAGAAATAAAAAAGGCTGTTTAAGAATGTTACCTCTTGAATATCACCTCATTTAAGGACCACTTATAGAATATGAATTGGATTTTTGGTGGGAACAAAAGCACATAGAAGTTGTGAGAGTTTAAATGAGAGGTTTTTAATAGATATTTAAATTTTAATGTCTTAGAAGTTGTTTGGATAATGGGTTTTGATTGTTGGTATTTATTATTGGAGGTGTTGGGAGGTTTTGATTATTATATTCACTGGTTTATTATTTTGGAATAGGACACTCTATATTATTTATAATTATGAATATATAAAGTAAATATTTCATTTTCTTTTTAACTAATAATTTCTTACATCATCCACGACTAAAAAATTCACATATATTTCATTAAAAGTTAAATACAACAAATTAACATATTTTACTACTCACAAAATATTTCTATTATTTTAGAAAAATCAAAATATTTTACCCCAACAATATTTTAAATTTTTTAGTTAAAAAAATTAAACCAATTTTATGAAAATGATTTTATAAATATTTGTAATTTAATTTTTATATAAAATAATAATTTTTTGGAAACAAACAGTATTTAATATTATAATTGACTTTATGAAACATTGAAAAATTACTTATAGTATAATAAAATTATATTATCATTATAAAAAAATATTTTATTAATTTAAATATAAATTTCATGAAAATAATTATTATTATAAAACATTATATTCAATATAAAATTTACAATAAAATAGTTATATTTTACAAAACATACTAGAACCAAAATTATCATTTCAAGACATTTATTTACATGCAATAAGATATAAATATTTAATGTTTTCATTTTATAAGATATATAAATATATTATTTTACATTTCTATGGTTGAGGTCACTATTTCAATAGTTATATTACTATTCCTAATGGATATATTATAATTCCATCAGTCATATTTATAATAGCCATATGGGTTATATAATTCCAATAAATACCACATATACCATTCATTCTTCAACCCCATAAACTTTCTATCAAGTATATATTTAATTTCATCTCCAAAATAAATTCCATACTATTACTACCATGTTTTATTTATACATCTTCATTCAAGAGTGATATTATTCTATCTTATCGAGAAGATCCAAATTAACCTATTCTAATTAACATATTTTCTATTTAGTATTATAATATAATAATTGGAATTATTTTTGTTTTATTTTATGACTAATGTATCAATATTATTTTATGAGAATAATGTTTTGTTGGTTTCCCTATGTGTTGTATGTGCTTTATAAGACATAAAATAACTATATTAAATGAAATTACATTTATAAAATTATGCTTCATTACAAGTATAGTGGAGATGGACTTAATGTGGCATGGTGTCATGAGATATTATTTATCGGCTATGAATTGTGTAATGTATTATTAATGTAGTATTATGAAGTTAATTTTTATGTAAAAATTAGTGAAATACAGATACAATTCACGAATTAAAAATGTTTACATCATTTATTGAAAGGATGTCATATGGATAATCTACTTTATGCTTAGTCAAGTATATCATGCAGGGGAGTTCATATAATGTTTATTTCTTCTTGTTTCACTTGAAATATTCACTAAGAGAACATAAAATGGTGTTGGTGTTTTCAATTAATTTTTCCTACACTATATGTTAACAATGTGTGTTTCCACGAAGGATTTCAAGAAATGGTTCACACAATATGTTCACTAATACCATTCTTGATTTAGTTGAGTGATTCTATGATACATGGGGGATTTTAATATCTCTAAGTTACTCATAATAGTGAGAATATGAAATTTAAAGTGCATATAGAGGAATTAAACCATAATGTGAATTATTTTAAGGATTTTGTAATATTGTTCTAGTAATTAAAGTGAAAATAATTTACTGTTTCTATATTGAAGAAAACAACACTATGATGCTAGATTAATTATGTTTATAGTTGATCCAAGTAGTAGAGAAATAGAGGTTCCTTGGGTTTTGATAATTCTACCATAGTTCATGCATGGAATAAAAAAGTAGAAATGTTTATGAATGTAAGAAATGTTTTTTTTGGTTTCACACCAGAATGAATGATTCACCATGAAATTCAAGAACTCTAGGAGCCTATCATTTATTAACGAATAATTTATATATATCACATCAAAAATTCATTTTCAAGTGATTGAACTGAGTAAAAGAAGAGAAGTGAATGAATGGAAGGTTGTAGAGTTGAACAAAAAATCATTGTATTCATGTTAGGCTTTTCCTTGGTAATTCCTTACACAGTATAACCCAATTAATTATCAATTTAAATGATTGATATGAAACACATCATTTATTTACGAATATTTTTCATTATCATATTTTTTGGAAGCATATAGAGAAGACCATTCATAGAAATATACATGTAGGAGGATATTTATGTAAGAAAATAGTTTAACAAATAAGTGTTTAGAATTGTTTCTATAAGTTATCATGTGAATGGGATTTAAAAGAATTTGTTTCATGATTTTTTTAGAATATCATACTATGTTATTTTGGAATAAGTTGTTCAATTATGAGAGAACAGTTGTGTGAATTATAAAAATGAAGGTAGAGTGGAGTGGTTTGAAAATATATTGTGTAATGAACTTACTATATCAATTTCCTAAAATAATTTCTGCATGAGTGAAGTGATTTCACAAAGAAAAGATAGGAGGATCATGTAGTAAACTAAGTAACCAAGAAATAAAACTTATCAAGGAAAGAATTTTTTTTGAATAAGATATAATTGTATGACCTTAGAAAAGAATAAGGGAATCATTCATAACATACGAAAAGGAAGGAGAAGTTGAAGAACTATTTGTGGGTTTGTGGAAAGGAGCCGTTTAAGAACTGGTGGGTTCTTATATAAATAAAAAACAACATCCAAGATATATATTAATGGATGTATATTTTTTCAACCATAGAGAAGTTGGTTATACCTACCTATAACTTGTATGTCAATTTTTGAAACATTTAATCACTAAAATATAATACTGATAATTCCAATCATAACAAGAGTCATCCAAAATCATTAGTAGTTTTCCTCTTTAGAGAATAAACATGTAAAAAACCTGTATATAATTATTCATATTAATTTAATGTTTTATTATTTTGAGAAAGGGATGATTTGATATCAATAAAATTGTACAAATTAATTTATATATAGGCCCATGTTTCAAGAGGCTATCATTACAGAAGTAAAAAAATCATCGTAAAATTTTGTAACACGGATTCCCCTTTCTCCCTCAATATCCAAACATGATCCAAATGAAGTAATAATTAAAAGAACGTTCAAGAGTTCCTTAGATAAAGAACACATTATCTATCCCTGTTGAAACTAAAATGGAGGCCTCAAAAACCCTAATTTAAATTATGAAATGTGAGGTAAGAAAATTAACAAAGAACAAAAAAGAGAACACTAATGTACCTCTATTCGAAACTGATCAAAATGGTATTTTTCAATAATATGAAGTCTTTTCAATGTGATCCTTTCTAAGTTAAAAGTTTATTCTTTGGAGAGTATGAGGAGTGTGAGTCAATTTAAATAGTTGGAGACCTCTAATAGGAAGTCAAATATCAATTCAAAAGGTTACTATTGAGTTTTCACCTACCAATTTAGATTCATCAAGGTACATATTGATAGAATAGAATATATACAATTAGAGGACAAAGATATATATATAATTTTTCCCCCTCCCTCCATAGGTACCCCTCATAAGAAATAAATGAAAGAAGAGAGATAATAGCCCTTATTTCCTATCTCTAATAAGCCTCGAGTTGGAGACTAGAACCGATGGTATATTAATATCTCATATAGGAGGAGTTATCCATAATAATAATAAGGATCAAGAGATTATAAAAATTGTAAAATAATAAAATTATTCACATAATTTTAAATTAATCTAAAATCATAATACCATCCATGAATAATGTCAATAAATACATGTAAATTTATCCAAATAAATACCAAAAGGACATGGTCTATGGTAGTGAAGGAAAGGTAGATCTAACATCAAAACTTGTAATGTCCACATTAGTAACCTAAATATTATTGGAAACCTAAAAATAGTTTAAATACGTAGGGTGAGCATAACATGTATACTCAGTGTGATCAGACCCACGACCTCTCATTCACCTGTTAAAATACATCATTAATACACATGTGAATAAATAATATAACAAACATCCACCTAAATTAGTCAACTAACCAATCATAATATCACCAAGGAACACTCAATAAATAATGCTTCAAATTTAGTATCATTGTCTCAAAAGAATATAAAATAGTTGTTTGTTCAACTACTTCACCACATTTTTTCTTCTCTCACAAACCAATATTAAGTATCTTATACTCCCATTATTTTCATTCATATCTCATCACATATCCATCCATATTTGACGCGGTATAGGAAACATATCCACCTATCCCAACAACCCACATGGTTTAGAAAATGGTTCTAGTATCAGTAAACACCACACATCATAGCCTTATCACATATCCTGTCACGACCCGCCCTCGGGGTCCGTGCCGTGACTACCCCAAGCCCGCCTTCCATAGGCCAGGGGCTGGCGACTAGCACCAAGGCGTAAATCCCGGTAAAAAGGGAAGGCATTGCCTTTGTAAAGTAAACAAACACCACAGAGTAAGCAAGCAGAAAGAATCACTAAGCAAAAACAGAGCACAACTAAAAGTGCGGAAAGTAAAAAGGGGCCGGAAATACAAGCCCAACTGTAAAGTACAACTCGAAAGGGGAAACAGCAACTGAAAAGTAAAGCTGCTACGCCGAGCTGACCACTGGAAATCCCACCTGAAGGGTGGGTACAGATAGCTCCTCTGCTCCTCAGGTCCCGCCGTCTGCTCCGAGTATGTCCCGCCTAGTGGTCTGCCTCTGGGTACCGCCTCGTCGTATAGTCCACCTCCAGGTACCGTCCAGTCCTCGAACACTCGGCTTCTGTCAGTACTGGCCGTCGTCTGCAACCAACACAACGAGGTGCGGGCATAGCCCGTGCAGGGGTGAGTATAACGATACTCAGTAGGGACCCCGAGACCCTCAAGGTCTCACTAAAACCAACAAGGATAACCACAAGAAGATCACAACAGATAAACTCTACTTAGGTATATTCCCATACATATACCTAAGTTATCATGTAACCCATCTCAGTCATGAGGAAACACAAGGATCATGAGGTCAACGGATAACCACTACCCAGGTATATGCCCATACATATACCTATGTTATCAAGTAACCCATCTCAATCATGAGGAAACACAAAGGTCAAAGTCTCAGCTCAAACCAGGATTTTCATTATCGAAACCGTAACTGCTGAAGAGCTCAGTCTCTAGAGTGTACAGTGGTCCTGTCACGACTCCGAGGTACTGCTCACTAACCTAAGACTGCTGAAGTACTCCTCCTGTCGAGTACTGCGGGTCTGCTGCCAACTACCAGGCGCTCCGTCCGCTGAGGGTCTGCTGCCAAATACCGGGCGCTACCCAGATAGCCTACTGAGGTACTCCTCCTGTCGAGTACCGCGGGTTTGCTGCCAACTACCAGGCGCTCCGTCCGCCGTGGGTCTGCCGCCAAATACCGGGCGCTCCGTCCACTGGGCTAGTCGACTCACTCCAAGCCGAGTCGGTCAAGCAGTCGTCAGGTCTCAGCCGGCTACACGGTCTCCGAACTCTGCACGCTCGTCTCCGGGAGGGTCCGCTCCACGAGCTACTGGTCGATACTCCAAGTATCACAAGGTTCCGCGAAGAAGTGACTCAAAGGACCGCCTCATCATAGAGGTCTCAACGCAACAGACGGCGCGTCAATCGGACGCCCGGTCTGTGAGTTATTAGCATTTTCGTCCCAGGG
The DNA here is from genome assembly GCA_963277665.1 of Viscum album. NCBI lineage: Eukaryota > Viridiplantae > Streptophyta > Magnoliopsida > Santalales > Viscaceae > Viscum > Viscum album. The sequence goes on from OY728139.1 coordinate 800,650,731, forward strand.
GCCCGGTTGGTTTCGTGAGCAAACCAATCCCGGCCGTATCTCAACTGTACCCCGAACTCCCATAGGGTATACTCAAAGGGACCGTTACTCAACGTAAACACCAACGCCGCTGATGGTTCGTCAAACGGACGTCCTGTCTGAAAGATATCAGCTTTCCCGTTCCAGGGGCCCGGTTGGATTTCGGGTGCGATCCAACCCGGCCACTACTAACTGTATCCAAAACTCGGGCGAAGGATACCAAAAGTTCCGTATCGTAAACAGGAACTCAACGCAACAGACGGTGCGTCGATCGGACGCCCGGTCTGAGAGTTATTGGCATTTTCGTCTCCGGGGCCCGGTTGGTTTTTAAGGCAAAACCAACCCGACCGTACTCCACCTGCGTCCAAACCTCGGGCGGAGTATGCCAAAAGATCCGTCTCACTAAGAGGAACACAACGCGGCTGACGGCACGTCAATCGGGCGTCCGTAGCTCAAGATATTAGCGTTTCCGCTCCGAAGGCCCGGTTGGTTCCGTGAACGAACCAACCCGGCCGAACTCAAAGTAATCCGAAAACTTGAGTGCAATATACCGAAACGACCGTCTCGATCCAAGGATCGTGTTGCCGCAGGCGGTTCGTCATTCGGAGGTCCGAGGCTCAAGTTATGGGCCAAAAACCGATTCTGGTTCGAAAAGGGGGGGTCCGGGTCCGGGCCGACCCGGCCCGACCCCCCCCTGGGCGGCGCGGCGGGCCGCGGCTGGCGCCGCACGTGGTCGGCACGCGGGGGGCAAGCCCCCGCTGATTTGGAGCGGCGCGGCACAAAGGCCGCGCCTTTGCAACAAACGGCCCCCCCACGTGGGGGCCTGTTTTATTAAGCGAACCGGGGGGCTGCTGCCCCCCCCCCTTCCATGGAACCGCCCCCCTCATTAAGAGGGGGGTTTTGCTGAACCGTCCGAGGGATTTATTCCCCCGGTTTTCTGACATCCGGCCGGCCAGCTGGCCGGCCGGTTTTTACCAACGGGACCGGAAATTCCAGTCCCGCCTTCGACTTCCGACGCCGGCGGCCCGGCCGCCGGTCTTCTCTTCCGCCGCGGCCCGGAACCGGCCGCGGTCTCCTCGTCCCGCCGCGGCTCGGAACCGGCCGCGGCGTTCGTCGTCCGGCGCGGTGCGACGGCACCGCGCCCCTTCGCCGTGCTTTGATATTCATTCAACGCGGCGCGACGGCGTCGCGTTCTTGTTGTTTCTTCCAAGGTGCGTGCGCGACGGCATCGCGTAAGTTAAACGTACAATTATCCGCGTGGTGCGACGGCACCACGCCACCTTGCTTCTGCCCGCAAGATTAAACAACACGATGGAGGGGGGTTCGGCCGTGTTCGTGCGGTCCGGCCCCCTCACGTTAAAATAATAACGCAACTTTAAAATAATCAAGTGTCTCACGTTAGACGTGCTAGATCCACGATCAAGAACGAAATAAATAAAAATTGAATCAACAACCCCTACCTTGGTATAAGGTTCGAAGATTTGTCTACGTTCCGCGGAAGACGACGTCGCGGAGGTCGGGCGTCGCGGTCGTCGTTCGTCAAATTCAACGACGAAGAGGCGCGTCCGAAGAGGCACGTCGTTGGAGAATTCTTGTACGCCGACGAAGATTGTCCGAGGAAGGTGCGGTGTTCTCTCTCGTTGACACCGAAGACGAAGAAGAGCGGAGCGGCGTTCTTCTTCGGAACTTGAGTGTTCTAGGTCAAGTCTTGAGGAAAGTCAAAAAAAAATAAAGGAAACAACGAACTCAAGAACCTCTACCTCGATAGTCGCACGTTGACGTAGTCGTGGAATATCGGTGTCGATTCCTTTGACGTCGGAGGAAGAGTCGTTGTCGATGGCGTTCGTCGTGGAAAACCGTCGCGGAAGAGATGACGCGGAAGAAGTACGTCGCGTCGCGGATATGGCGTCGCGGAAAGACCGTGTTCTTCGGCGAAGAAGTTCTTCGTTGAAGAACGGCGTTCTTCGTGTTCTTCGTCAAGGTTGAAGAAGAAAGTAAAGCTCTCAACCACTCCAAGATGGCTAAGAGTTCTAACCGAACAAAAGAAGACAAAGTCTTATTTTATTCACAAAAAGAATTTCAAAGGTTTGAAATTCAAACAAGAGATAACTCCACATTTATTAACTAGTTGTCATGTTAATTAAAGAGGGGTTAAGGGAGTTTGAGGGAAGATGAGAGGTTTAGGTTTCGTGTGGGCCCCACCACACTTAATCCTCTCAAGGGAGGTTAAGTGGGTGTGGGTCCCATCCCTAACTCCCTTTGAGAGGAGTTAACCTACAAAAAGTAAAATAAAAAGAATTCACACTTTTTATTCAACTTTTTTTTATAAATCTCCCAAAAACTAACTTTTAACCCGAAACAAACGCAACTCCCGAAAAGGTCTCTTTAAGAGAATATCGGTGCTGCGAGTTCATCGGTGCCCTCGGATTTCAATTCAGAGCACCGTATCAAAAGTTAGAAAAACCCGCTCGTTCGTTCACTGAACGTACCCGAGCCAAACTTCAGAAATTAATTCCGGGCACTCCGGGCCTCGGAATCAGGTGCCGTCTGAAACCGCGCTCTTGTAAAATTCTAAAGAAAATTAAGAAAAAATTTCCCTTGAATTTTACGGGTCTTTACATTACTCCCACCTCAGGGCTTTACGTCCCCGTAAAGATACATCAAAAACTAGGGAAACAAAAGAGGGTACTGAGCACGCATCTGAGCCTCCCGCTCCCATGTGCTCTCCTGGAGATTCCCGTGCCGCCATCTGTTGCGCACAAGAGGAATCGATCGCCCATGTAGGACCCGCTCCTGTCGATCCTCTATCTCCACCGGGACCTCCGTAAAAGTCGCCCCATCGTCAAGGATGTGCGTCGGGTCGTGCACGTATCTCCTCAGCTGAGACACGTGGAAGACGTCGTGCACCCGGTGCAACTGAGGTGGTAGATCCAGGTGATAAGCCACCTCACCAACCCTACTAAGGACCTGGAAGGGTCCGATGAAGCGCGGAGATAACTTGTCGCCTCGGCCAAATCTCCGAATACCACGTCGAGGTGAGACCCGCAAGAAGACGTTGTCACCATCCTCGAACTCTAGTGGCCTCCGCCTCCTGTCAGCTTATGACTTCTGCCGGCTCTGTGCTGTCCTCATCCGCTCCTGGATGACATGGACCTCCTCTGACGTGGCCCGGACCATCTCTGGTCCCACAAGAGCTGCAAGATTTCTTCTTTGCCGATAAGAGAAACCTGGTCTCATCCCCTGGATGAACCACATTCTTTGCCTAAAACAGTCAATCCTAACATGGATGATACTAATCCATACCAAGGATGACGTCGTAAGGCCTCGACGCTACTACTAAGAGATCCAACCGTTACTCTCGCCTCCAAGGGTTGAGTCACACTGTCGGCATCAGTGTGTGGTAACTGGGTCTTCTCCAGTAGATGTCTCAAAGTGAGGGTCAAGTCAAAAGTCAACTGGAACCTCTTAGTAACATCACAAAAGTGGACAGGAAAGAAAACATCACAAAGGTATGCGTCTTTTATTATTGCAGCTCATAATACAAGACGCTACACAAAAGCAACATCAACATGGAACTAGAAGTACAAAAGACGTATCCACTAGTTCCTCCCCTGTCCACCTGCTCCTAGAGCTCCAGCATTTGTCGCTGCCTCAACCTCGGTGGCTCCCTCCAAGCCTGCGGATCGAGGAGTCAGACAGTCACGTGCCAGGTGACCCTTTCCGCGGCATGAGTAACACAACCTGCTCCTTGCACGGCTAGCTCTGTTCCCACTCCGGGTGCCCTGCACCACCGGTCCTAAAACCCGAGATCGCCCAACTGCTGGTCTGGTCCTCCTGGACCTCTGCATCATCTGTCTACTTCCCACAGATGACTCGGCTTCTGATCGAAAAACACGCGGCAAAGGCAGAATCTCCTGTACACGCTCGTGGTGTAGAGATACTAGCACAAACTCCACCCTGAAGAAGGTCTCGAAGTCTTCCCATGCGAAGTTCATCTCATCGCAAAACTGAAACAAGTGGCTCCACCACCTACCTGCTGCTGCCTGAAGGAGGCTGGTAGCAAAGATCACCATGAAGTCTGCCGGCGTCCCCACTAGCCTGAAGACTCTCACCACAGCCTCCAGCCAAACCTCAGCCGCATGCGGGTCCGTCTCTCCCCGGAACCTGGGTGGCCTCTGGCGCTGGAACTCATGCAGCGCGCTCAAGCGTCGTGCATCGCCTACTGCTGGGGATGGTGGCATCGGTGGCCCAACGTATGGTAGTACCGCTGGTGCCTCCGCTGGTGCCTCAACTGCAAGAGGGCCCTGTACCGAAGCCTCGTCGCTCGACAGACTGTCAGCACGCTCATCCCTCTGGGCTCTAGCTGGTCGTCTGAGAAAAGACATCCTGAAAGAAACAACGTAACACGATCAAACGATTATACCTGGTGAGCTGACCTGGTTTGAGCTGTTTTAAGGGGAAAAACCTTTGAAAACACACACGCAATCAGTGTTTTCGTGCACAAAGTCGGAAATCAGTTGTCAGGGTCCTGGTGTATGGATACGTCGGCCGCCCGCACCAACACTGGAATCCCTGAACTAAAAACCACACTCGGTACTCCCAACACTATTGCTTCACAGAAAGAAACATCAGAGTTATAAGTTCTGCGGTAGAACCGAACTCCTCTGATACCAATTTGTCACGACCCGCCCTCGGGGTCCGTGCCGTGACTACCCCAAGCCCGCCTTCCATAGGCCAGGGGCTGGCGACTAGCACCAAGGCGTAAATCCCGGTAAAAAGGGAAGGCATTGCCTTTGTAAAGTAAACAAACACCACAGAGTAAGAAAGCGGAAAGAATCACTAAGCAAAAACAGAGTACAACTAAAAGTGCGGAAAGTAAAAAGGGGCCGGAAATACAAGCCCAACTGTAAAGTACAACTAGAAAGGGGAAACAGAAACTGAAAAGTAAAGCTGCTACGCCGAGCTGACCACTGGAAATCCCACCTGAAGGGCGGGTACAGATAGCTCCTCTGCTCCTCAGGTCCCGCCGTCTGCTCCGAGTATGTCCCGCCTAGTGGTCTGCCTCTGGGTACCGCCTCGTCGTATAGTCCACCTCCAGGTACCGTCCAGTCCTCGAACACTCGGCCTCTGTCAGTACTGGCCGTCGTCTGCAACCAACACAACGAGGTGCGGGCATAGCCCGTGCAGGGGTGAGTATAACGATACTCAGTAGGGACCCCGAGACCCTCAAGGTCTCACTAAAACCAACAAGGATAACCACAAGAAGATCACAACAGATAAACTCTACTTAGGTATATTCCCATACATATACCTAAGTTATCAAGTAACCCATCTCAGTCATGAGGAAACACAAGGATCATGAGGTCAACGGATAACCACTACCCAGGTATATGCCCATACATATACCTAAGTTATCAAGTAACCCATCTCAATCATGAGGAAACACAAAGGTCAAAGTCTCAGCTCAAACCAGGATTTTCATTATCGAAACCGTAACTGCTGAAGAGCTCCATCTCTAGAGTGTACAGTGGTCCTGTCACGACTCCGAGGTACTGCTCACTAACCTAATACTGCTGAAGTACTCCTCCTGTCGAGTACTGCGGGTCTGCTGCCAACTACCAGGCGCTCCGTCTGCTGAGGGTCTGCTGCCAAATACCGGGCGCTACCCAGATAGCCTACTGAGGTACTCCTCCTGTCGAGTACCGCGGGTGTGCTGCCAACTACCAGGCGCTCCGTCCGCCGTGGGTCTGCCGCCAAATACCGGGCGCTCCGTCCACTGGGCTAGTCGACTCACTCCAAGCCGAGTCGGTCAAGCAGTCGTCAGGTCTCAGCCGGCTACACGGTCTCCGAACTCTGCACGCTCGTCTCCGGGAGGGTCCGCTCCACGAGCTACTGGTCGATACTCCAAGTATCACAAGGTTCCGCGAAGAAGTGACTCAAAGGACCGCCTCATCATAGGGGTCTCAACGCAACAGACGGCGCGTCAATCGGACGCCCGGTCTGCGAGTTATTAGCCTTTTCGTCCCAGGGGCCCGGTTGGTTTCGTGAGCAAACCAATCCCGGCCGTATCTCAACTGTACCCCGAACTCCCATAGGGTATACTCAAAGGGGCCGTTACTCAACGTAAACACCAATGCCGCTGACGGTTCGTCAAACGGACGTCCTGTCTGAAAGATATCAGCTTTCCCGTTCCAGGGGCCCGGTTGGATTTCGGGTGCGATCCAACCCGGCCACTACTAACTGTATCCAAAACTCGGGCGAAGGATACCAAAAGTTCCGTATCGTAAACAGGAACTCAACGCAACAGACGGTGCGTCGATCGAACGCCCGGTCTGAGAGTTATTGGCATTTTCGTCTCCGGGGCCCGGTTGGTTTTTAAGGCAAAACCAACCCGACCGTACTCCACCTGCGTCCAAACCTCGGGCGGAGTATGCCAAAAGATCCATCTCACTAAGAGGAACACAACGCGGCTGACGGCACGTCAATCGGACGTCCGTAGCTCAAGATATGAGCGTTTCCGCTCCGAAGGCCCGGTTGGTTCCGTGAACGACCCAACCCGGCCGAACTCAAAGTAATCCGAAAACTTGAGTGCGATATACCGAAACGACCGTATCGATCCAAGGATCGTGTTGCCACAGACGGTTCGTCATTCGGAGGTCCGAGGCTCAAGTTATGGGCCAAAAACCGATTCTGGTTCGAAACGGGGGGGGGGGGGGGGTCCGGGTCCGGGCCGACCCGGCCCGACCCCCCCCCCCCTGGGCGGCGCGGCGGGCCGCGGCTGGCGCCGCACGGGGTCGGCACGCGGGGGGCAAGCCCCTGCTGATTTGGAGCGGCGCGGCACAAAGGCCGCGCCTTTGCAACAAACGGCCCCCCCACGTGGGGGCCTGTTTTATTAAGCGAACCGGGGGCTGCTGCCCCCCCCCCCCCTTCCATGGAACCGCCCCCCCTCATTAAGAGGGGGGTTTTGCTGAACCGTCCGGGGGATTTATTCCCCCGGTTTTCTGACATCCGGCCGGCCAGCTGGCCGGCCGGTTTTTACCAACGGGACCGAAAATTCCGGTCCCGCCTTCGACTTCCGACGCCGGCGGCCCGGCCGCCGGTCTTCTCTTCCGCCGCGGCCCGGAACCGGCCGCGGTCTCCTCGTCCCGCCGCGGCTCGGAACCGGCCGCGACGTTCGTCGTCCGGCGCGGTGTGACGGCACCGCGCCCCTTCGCCGTGCTTTGATATTCATTCAACGCGGCGCGACGGCGTCGCGTTCTTGTTGTTTCTTCCAAGGTGCGCGCGCGACGGCATCGCGTAAGTTAAACGTACAATTATCCGCGTGGTGCGACGGCACCACGCCGCCTTGCTTCCGCCCGCAAGATTAAACAACACGATGGAGGGGGGTTCGGCCGTGTTTGTGCGGTCCGGCCCCCTCACGTTAAAATAATAACGCAACTTTAAAATAATCAAGTGTCTCACGTTAGACGTGCTAGATCCACGATCAAGAACGAAATAAATAAAAATTGAATCAACAACCCCTACCTTGGTATAAGGTTCGAAGATTTGTCTACGTTCCGCGGAAGACGACGTCGCGGAGGTCGGGCGTCGCGGTCGTCGTTCGTCAAATTCAACGACGAAGAGGCGCGTCCGAAGAGGCACGTCGTTGGCGAATTCTTGTACGCCGACGAAGATTGTCCGAGGAAGGTGCGGTGTTCTCTCTCGTCGACACCGAAGAAGAAGAAGAGCGGAGCGGCGTTCTTCGTCGGAACTTGAGCATTCTACGTCAAGTCTTGAGGAAAGTAAAAAAAAAATAAAGGAAACAACGAACTCAAGAACCTCTACCTCGATAGTCGCACGTTGACGTAGTCGTGGAATATCGGTGTCCATTCCTTTGACGTCGGAGGAAGAGTCGTTGTCGATGGCGTTCGTCGCGGAAAACCGTCGCGGAAGAGATGACGCGGAAGAAGTACGTCGCGTCGCGGATATGGCGTCGCGGAAAGACCGTGTTCTTCGGTGAAGAAGTTCTTCGTTGAAGAACGGCGTTCTTCGTGTTCTTCGTCAAGGTTGAAGAAGAAAGTAAAGCTCTCAACCACTCCAAGATGGCTAAGAGTTCTAACCCAACAAAATAAGACAATGTCTTATTTTCTTCACAAAAAGAATTTCAAAGGTTTGAAATTCAAACAAGAGATAACTCCACATTTATTAACTAGTTGTCATGTTAATTAAAGAGGGGTTAAGGGAGTTTGAGGGAAGATGAGAGGTTTAGGTTTCGTGTGGGCCCCACCACACTTAATCCTCTCAAGGGAGGTTAAGTGGGTGTGGGTCCCATCCCTAACTCCCTTTGAGAGGAGTTAACCTACAAAAAGTAAAATAAAAAGAATTCACACTTTTTATTCAACTTTTTTTATAAATCTCCCAAAAACTAACTTTTAACCCGAAACAAACGCAACTCCCGAAAAGGTCTCTTTAAGAGAATATCGGCGCTGCGAGTTCATCAGTGCCCTCAGATTTCAATTCCGAGCACCGTATCAAAAGTTAGAAAAACCCGCTCGTTCGTTCACTGAACGTACCCGAGCCAAACTTCAGAAATTAATTCCGGGCACTCCGGGCCTCGGAATCAGGTGCCGTCTGAAACCGCGCTCTTGTAAAATTCTAAAGAAAATTAAGAAAAAATGTCCCTTGAATTTTACGGGTCTTTACATATCCACATCTCAAATCTAGGGGAATGAGGTATAATTAATGTGATGGAAATCATCCCCATTTCCCTCTTCCTCCCTCACATGATCTCCAACACATATCACATCCCAATCATCTCTAAGAGATCACCAAGACCAACCCGTTATACCTTGGTGTTTTGGAAAACTAACCTCTATAAATGGTCTATCTCTAATTCCCATGCATTTCATCACCACTACTTCTAAAGGAAGCATAGGTTGGAGGGGGTATCCATCATTATGATTCCACATTAGCCTAGATTTTTGGGAAAACACATAAAACCAAAAACATTTTGGCATCGATAATGTATTCTAACTATTGTAGGGTGCCTAATTAAATAACATAGAATAAATAATAGACATATAACACACCATACCCAACATATGGGTTCAAATAAACTTCATGAGAATACTCCAGAACACCACTACTCCACCCCACAACACCCTACAGAACCAATCCCCCCAAATTGCATCGCTGAAAACAACAACCACACATACCTATAAAAACAATCATATTTTCATTATAAGTTGCATAGTTTCCAGAAAGAGGATCTTACACTAAATCTTATTTCCTAAACCATTTCATTTCAAATTAACAAAGCCACACATTTTATCAATAAAAAAATTTATGGAAAAACCACAGATTAATTTCATCCCATCATGAAAATTAATTCCATATCATTATTACTCATTTACCAATAAATATCATTTATTTTTTAGTATTTCAATTCATTTTATTGTAAACCGGACAACTAAAACAAACACACATCATAATGGATCCTTAATATCATATCCACAGCTACCACAACACAATATATGAAAATCCATACAACCACAACAACATTATATTAAAACAACCGCACATAATCTCACATCACATCCCATTTCAACCAGAAATAACTTCATTGATTAAAATATTCCACACCCAATACATTCACTATCATCACACCACAATACAAAATATATTTCACATTACCAAAAATGATTTATAGAAATTACATCAACACATATTAGTGAATTTTAGCTTTTACAACACCACATTTTAGATTCAGGAAAAGGTATTTCATTACATTAATGTATTTCATGGCATGGGTATTATAACAAAATTCTCACTTTCCTTGGGTAGAAAATAAATTATATATATATAAGTGATTACCTATTTCATGAATGTTGAATTCAATCAAATAATATTGTCGGATTCTTGTAAATCCCAATAATTATAACATAAACAAGGTTCTCAATAACCATTATATTATGAAATATAAATGAGAAAACAACACTATATTGATAATATAAAAAATAGTAATCACATGAGATTACTCCCCATTCCTATAAAATTGAAATTTATATGATAAATTATATTCTTAATACAACCATTGATATTCATCCAATGAAATGAAAAAGATTGAAATCACCACATATAGACTTAATACAGAAGAGAAAATGGACCCCTACACTTATAAAAGAAACCATAAATGTTGTTCAAGGATTGGATAGAGAATAGACTTACTCATGAACAATGTACCACCAAGGATATATTAACATCATTGATTAAAGTATCATATATTATTCTCCATCAATCACATCAATAAACCAGATACCTCCTTAATAAACTTTTTTTATGGAAGGAAGATCTAGGGGAAAGTAGAATGGAATAAAGAAGATTCTCTATATAATTTCCAAATCATAACTGCTGATTTTCAAGGATCAAACACATGAGGACAGGATAAAGGACCTCCAAAAAACATAGGATTCGACCAAGAGACTAGTGATAATTATAGAAAAACATAAAGTTTCAAGGGTTTAATGAATTTGTAGTAAAACAATAAATAAGAAGACTACAGAATAATAATATTCACTATGAAAAAAATATGCTAACTGAAAATTATTTTTTTATTCATTTTCAGGAAAAAAACATTATGGGAATGTGAAGGATCATGTAAGAAAAATAATTAAATTAGGATGGGCATTTTTTATCTTTCAAATACAGAATTAAGGTGTAATCATATAGTATTAGATAAAGACTCTATACAATTGGTAGATTAGTCCACATAGGATTCTTATAAATAAACTCCTCAAATAAGGAGGTCATCATGTCCCAACTCATAATGAATTATCCCATACTAACTTCCATTTCCTTGAATCTCCATAGTATAATGTGAGGACCTTCAAAAAACACATCCAAGAAATAGAGTGTGTTAAAAACAATATATCTTAAACATTGAGAGTGGAACCTCTATGAAAGTGAAACCACCAAACCAGACAGTTGGACCGCTTTGAAGGAGGAAACACCAAAACCAATATTTATTGAATAAAAACTCCAAAATAAATAGAACTATAAGAATACCTCTTCTAGGGATCTACATCACAGCCTAGGTTCCACTCTGTAGCTCTACTTAAAATGGTAGAACCCCAAACAATCTACTCCGCAAATATCTATTCTATAGTTGTACTATATATCCCACAAGAACTTCCTATATAGTATAATAATATCCACTATTCCAGAAAACAATCAATGTATTGTTGAAGATAAAAATGAATTACATCGCTTGATGGATTTGGTAGTCTATAAGATTCACTAACAAATATTATAATTTTGAAATCGATTTTATGGTAAGAAGGTAGATATGAAGTTATAATTAAGAAATAATAACTATGTCCTAAATTTAAAATATAATCATTAAACCCATGATAATAAAAATCCATAAATGATAATTATTAAAAATGAATAGTAGTGAAACATTGAGATCTTAATTCTTCCATATGAATGAGAGATATTTTCCATTCCCTAATGATTAGAACAAGGGTGTACAAATTTTATTTCATTATAATAATGAAATTTATGTATATTTAGTTTAATGAAGATACTATTATAGGATAATTACAATATAATTATAGGGGTAAAAAGAAGAATTAAAAAAATGATTGGTTATTGTGATTACCACTTCCTTGAAATAACACATTTTAATATAATAAAGGTTCATAGGGCTTGTATTTTGTGAAGGAAATAACCTATAGATTGTGGATAAGGATTTTAATAAGATACTTTGGTTGAGGTTTATTGATCTAGACGACTAAATGTGGTGCAATGATTAAAAGGGAGGGGTTCCCTTTTATATGTGAGAGGAAGGGTACTCTTGTAATTTCAAAATATTTTGAAATATAAATACTATATCCAAATTATTCTAAATAGATAGATATTTGAATATAAGGTATGATGTGGTTGAAATCCCATTAAACATTAATATTTGGATCAGATTATGTGGTGTCTTAAATTTTATCTTTCGGTTTGACCCCTTAGTTAACTTTTCTTTAAATATAACTATTTTATCATATTTTTGAAACATAAAGAGTAAAAATGTTACTTGTAATGTGAGAATTAACATAAAAGTGGAAAAAATAAAATATATGACTACATATTATTCAAATTTTCCACATTCAATATTGTTATGAATTTTATATAATTTAATGAAATATTATATTTATAAAATATTGTTAATGTCAATTTTGAAACTAGTCATTTAATTTGAATATAATACAAAAATAAAAATATTGAATTTTAATATAATACTTTAACATGACAATAATATGTTATATTTATATATACAATTCATTTTACACTATAAATAACTGAAATTATTTTACTTTTAATATTTTTAAAATTAGTTTTTTTATTAATTGATGAAATACTACATTGGTATTGTGTTTGAATTTAAGGTAATTATATAACCTCTAAAAATTATAAATAAATTAACATAATTAATGTAATTTCATTATTCTCAAAATAAGAATTAATATTAATTGAAAACATTCATTTTTTTTAAGGGAACACATAATATATATTTAAAAGTAAGAGGGTGTAATTTTTTATTTTTCATTACTTTAAATATTATATAGGTCATTTTCATGTAAAATTTACCCTCAAAATTAAAATTCTGATCATAGTGTTTTATGGGTCAATTTTCATTCATCCATGATGAATTTAGATGAAATATGTTGAACTTGACATTTACTTTTAACCTAGATTAAACTAATTTACCCTTTAAGAAGGTGGTAAATTTTTACATAGATACTACTCATAGTTCCTAAAAAAGGAGGCCTATTTTCCAAATTTTGACATCCTAATTCCAAATATTTAATACACTTTTCAGAAATAGTATTCTATTAGTGGTAAAAGTTAGTTTTATAATAAGTTCACCAAATGTGACAAAACCCCTTTTTTGAAAGATACATTTTTGAAGACACTATTTGATTTATTCACTTTCCATGACACAAATAAATATCAGCTAAATTTTAAAAAAAAATTATTGAATATATAATATATACAATTTTCATCAAAATCATTCACCAGTAGTTACTAATTTAATTTATTTTTTATAAGAACACTTTATGAGCATAAAAATAGTTTTCTTGAAAATACAACTCCTTTATTTTTAAAAGCTTTTTATTTTCATTAATAATTTTCTGGTAACCAATGAATTCTACTATACATATGTAGACCATATGTTTTTCAAAAAATTCTTTGTCTAATTTATACCCTATAATCTAATCACTATGTGATAACTTTCAAATTAATAAATAATACTAGAAAAGTATAGCAAGGTTTGTTTTAAATATAATTTATATATATTAGAAGTTATCGAATGAATTAAATTTAATTAAGAAACATATTTCCTAAAATCTCATGGTGTTATATTATACCTCCTGTTAAATTAATTTTACCATCTAAATTCCATCACTCCTATATAATAAAATAGGATATCTATTTTTCATTACATCCCTTGGTTCCCAAGTTGCTACTTTTAATTTTAATTCTTATTGTAAATTTTAACCTAGTGAGTAGTCAATTTTTATTGTAGCTTTATCTCTATGATCCATGATTTGTATCAGGATTTCTTCATAGTAAATAAAATTCTATTTTATTATGACCACTTAGTTTAGTACATGTGAATGATCAAGTATATACCTCCTTATTAGAGATACAAGGAATGCATCATGAACATGTGATGGGTTTGGTGGAAGTGTTAAGTGATAAGATATCACACCTACAGGATCATGAATGTAAAAGTATCCAATATACTTGGGGATCAATATTCCCTTATTGTTGAATCTCATAATCTATTTATTTGGATAAACTCATTGAAAAACCATTGGAAAGACATTGAAACTCTTGATATCACATATGATTATCAACATAATGTTTCTTTTGATTATGATCTAACTTGATGTGATTTTAAATGTCTCTATCATTATCTATAATTTCATAATCTAGATCATATCACAATATATTTGAATCTAAAACTTAAACCTATAATTTTGTATTTCTACACTTATTTCCATATTGAGATTCATAGGGTTCCATCTATATTCATAAGTTGGAGATTTTGTTGTAATAAAACGAGTCTATAGGAAATTGTTGATCCCAACCACCTTTTAAATACATAAAAATATATCATAAAATATATAATTTGGTTTTAATGGTTCTCTAAGTCTAAATATATATATTAGGATGATAATATATACCGAAACTCAAATACGCATCCAGATCCTATTGAAGACATAACCAAAACATCATGTTAAACCTTATATCCCATTCAGATATAATATAATGTGGTACTGTATGAAAAATTTACAATTCTTAACTGAAGACATCACTAGATATTCTAGGTAAACCTCAAATACCATTCAAATATAAAATAATGTTGTACTCTATTCAACCTTACCACTTCATTATTTTATATCTGATCAAGGTGCATAAGGGTGAAATCTTATGTAATGAAAGTAAAGTGTGTTGAATTCATAAGGTGATGGACTTGAACCAAACAAACATTATGTTCTATATATGTTTTTGGATGTCCAATGATAAAATCAATGGTGATTGATTCCCATTTCTATTATGGTATGGGTAATGGTTGTGGCATATTTTTATACTTCTGTCTCCTAGGATATATTTTTTCACATACTAAAAACCATAATATATAATCTAAAATAACAATCATCATTGTATCCCACAAGAATTAATCATTCTGATCTCTATAAATCTATTTACATCCATTATGAATAGAGTATAATGAACTATAAACTTCATCCAATATATATTTCTTCCAATCTTGAATTTTTCGAACACTTACATGATTACTAATCATTATCATTCCATCATAATCATGGTTGAACTCAAGAACAGTTCTCACCTTCTTTTATTGTTCCACATATTTCTTATATTCTCATAATACTTATGTGGATAAATGGTTAAACTTTCATTTTATAGAGATCCTATTTCTTTACTTCCTTTATGATTTCCATATCCATCTTTTTTAGTAAATTTTTTTGGATCTTTTTTCATCCTAATCAATGATAATATATTGTGATCCTCAACACTCAAATCATCTTCCAACTTGTTTCCCTTCAATGACTTTTAATATATTAAGAAGTAATTTTCAATAATATAATACAACTATTTTCTATGGTTAATATTCAACTACTTTTGTCCGAATATATACTTTATGCATTTATGATCAGTATATATATCATTCCATTCTTTATAATAGTAACTTCCCTAAAACATTAATGTAAAAATTACCACAACTAAATCCAAATCATGAGTGGAGTTTTGTTTCTCATGAACAATCAATTGTAATGGGGTGTAGGTTATCAACATACCATTAAACATGAGAAATTATCCCAATCCTTTTTATGATGCATTACTTTGTATCACAATCCCTTTTCCAATACATAGTAATGTTTGCAGAGGTGAACTGACTAACCCTATATTAAATTCCATTAAGTTTCAACAAATTCCTATATCCAAATGAAATCATCTCCCTTTATAGGTAAGTTGGTTTTTTTATTTGATATACATGAGAAATATTACATAAATTATCAATAAAATTCCACCAAACCAAGAAAAATATAAATCTCAATCCATGTGGTAGGTTTGGAACAATGTTCAATAACCTATATCTTTGATGGATGCATAGATATACACTTTCATGATATTATATGATCAAAAAATGAATATATTTTTTCCCGAAATACATACTTATAAAATTTTTAACATAACATATCCATATTTTGGATCCTCAGTATAGTCCTAATGTTAACATCTTACTCATCCTTAATCTTTGAATATTTATGAATGTCATCTACAAAGGCTTCTATAAACTGATCAAGTGATTATCTAATGACATTATCCACTGACTTCAAGAAGATGGTGGGGGAATATGTAGAACCAAATGGAATCACTATATATTAATGGTTTTCATACCTTGTATGGAATAATGTATTGGGTATATCCTAATTATTTATCCTTAATTGATGATATACAAAATGTAGATCATTCTGGAAAAAATATATATCTCTATAAAGTTGATCAAACAATTTGTTTATATGAGGTAAAAGATACTTAATATTAGTTGTGATATTGTTACGTTCTTGACAATCCATGCAGAGTTTCATTGATAAATATTTCTTATTAATAAAATGAAGTGGTAAATCCCATGATTTTACCACTATATTAATAAATAACTTCTTTAGGATACTAATTGAGTTCCTTATAAAATTCATACGACTCAATTGGGACCAATCTTTATGGATTATTTGAAATAGGTGTAGCATCACATATGAGTTATATTGAGAACTCAACATCATGATTCATCGAAAGAATAAGAAAATCTTCCATAAATACATCATCCAACTTGCAAAAAAATAGGCATATCATTGATATTGTGTTTATCCCCATCCATGTTAGATAAATAACCCGTTTGAATAGGATCCATGGCCCATACAATGGATGAAATTAACATTTTAAATTTATATATATTATCGCATTGATAGAATGATTATCCACTGAAATAGGATAATATTATTTATTAATATATATAATATTTGTGTTCTTTATTATTAATAAACACCATTTTAGTGCATTTTACACTTTGAACATCATTTCACAGTATGTTTGTAATTCCCTCTTAAAATGCACTATTACTTGGTACATTTTAGAACACCTACTAAAACAAAAAATATTCTTGGTTATTTTTTCATATATTATTTTCAGGTATCTCATTCTAAGAGCACCAAAGTTGGCCTTAAACCAACAACATTCTAGGAAAATTAAACTAGACAACATCCCAATAATGAGAGAGTATCATCCATGATCCAAGCCCAATAATTCTAAAAGTTTAAATGAAGATAGAGGGCATCAAGGATAGAATTTCATAAAATAGTGAAAAGAGCCAATTCTGAGTGTTAAGGGTATATCCTTTTGGCCCAAGTTGGAGATGGAATTTTCGGTCAGATTATGCAGCCCATAAGAACCCATCACCGATTTAATCATTTCTCAAAAATCAAAACATAATTTGGGTTTAAATTTTACTAGAATCTAGATGACATCCATATTTTTGTTTATTCTATGTCCCACTCCAATTATGTCATCTAGAATGTCGTCTAGGAGCCTCTGTTCAGTAGAGGGAAGTTGGATAACACTTTTGGTCAAGGGTGGAAAAGTCTCATCTCGCTTACATTCCACCACCCTAGGCCTACCATTCTAAAGTGGGATGCTTTGTACTATTTGGAGCATGAACCAAGGATCCAGAAATTCTAATTTAAGTTAGTCGTGTTGGATGATTTCTTCATCGTTGGTGCATTATTTCATTGTAATGTTTTTCTGTATTTTTGTTGTCTCAAGTTGTCTTTCACATGTAAGTTGTTATAATTAATATTAGTTTCTTAATAAAAGTTATTATTATCCTCTTATTATGTTCTTCACCATATCAAATTGATACTGTTGTGTCAGAGTGTTAATTTATTCACACCAAACCTTGTGAGATTATCACACAATGGTGGAGTGATCGTATTTCATTGTTTTTATACTTCTCTATTTCCTCCATCATTAGTCTACTTCCTTCATCAATTGAAACCATAGATTCAATGGAGGGCTAACCCACTTATGGGTTTATCCAAGGGAGTATAAAGGGGACATAATGGATGTTATTTATCATTCCATTAATGTCAAATCAATTCTTTTTAATTGGATTTTTATTTGATGATTTTAAAACCACTTCATCCTTATTGAATTTATGACAACAGACTTCAAGTGATAACACAAAACATTACCTTAGAGTTCTCAAAACATTGATCCTTCAAATGTATAGGTGATTAGTATTAGGGTGTGTAGGCATTAAACTAGTAAGTGATTATGTTTTTAGATCTCCTTAAATGAACCCATCTTAAATATAAGAAATTCAAATAATAGAAAAGTGAATACATACAATCCACCCCATGTGAAAACCTTAGATCAAATCATTATTTTAAATTTAATTCACTTAATTATCATAGAATTCACATAAACCCATATTAAATCAGTCCAATTTGGCCACATCATATCTGAAAAAAATCCAGATAATTTACGTGTATGTAGGTTACTTCTTAGGTCTCTGAGGATTTGACAACCCAAGCTAAACTTCAAGAGAATGCTTAACCCTAAAATCTTGAGTAAATTTGGGATGAACAAATTTTTGTGTTCTTGCAATGGAACCAAGTAAGAAGAATCATCACCCATTCTATTCTCCCCCATTTATTCTATTCTCATTAAAATTCTCCTATCTTTTCCATTGATTTTTTTTGGCGCATGTCTGCCTACAACTGTGACCAATCAAACCATCTATTTATGGTGGATAGTCCTAGGGTAGGGGAGTAAGGTACAGAAATATAAATCTTTCCATTATATCCAAATCATACTAATACTCTAGAGTCAAAAATTGAGCCCATTTCAAGGGAAGGTCTTCAATGAAATAAACTAAAAAATTGAAGGGGGAACCAAAATGGAAATCCAAATGGGGTAGCCCCAAAGATGAGGAATTGAGTCGATCATACCATGAATGACTACCTCACACCTTCTTGGACCAATGAAAACTCTTGAATTAGGAATGCTTCCCTAAGAGAATCCCACTATGTTCTCAAACCTCATGTCCTAAACCACCTTCCAACCTTACTGGGGATGGAGTCAGAAAGGCTATACCTTCATGTAAAATAGATCAACGACATTGTTGAATCCATATTCCCACCACATAAACATGAGTCAGCTAAGATGAGGCTCATTCCATTATCACATAAGGATCGAGCGTGGAGTTGGTTAAAAAATCTGATACCTGCATCAATCCACTCCTTGGACTAATTTCAAGGAGAATTCTAAAAAAAATACTTCCCCCATCACAAAACAATTTCACTTAAAAAGGGAATCCAAAACATTTTTGAAAAAGAGGGAGATTAATTCTATGAAACTTTAGAGAAGTTAAAAGAAACCCTAAACATGGTTCCACCCCATTGTTTTTCTATTCATGAACACATGAATGTTTTTAATGAATTTCTGGGCCTCAGGAACAAAAAATACATTGACATGATGTATAATGGGACCTTACAAACAAATTCTTAAATGATGGATACGAGTATCTTGAAATCCTTGTTGAACAAAAAAAAACATGGGGAATATATAATTATTCTGAAAATATACAAAGAACTACTGTAATGGATGAATTTAGAGAAGAGTAAATCCTTACGGCTAAACTCGTAACACTCACTAGGAAGGTTCAAGAGATTAACCTTATGAAAATCCATGAAATCCAAACTATAGACCCTGTTTGCACAATTTTTTGAAAATCATGACCACAAAAATAAATACTACCCAACCATCCCTTAAATTAAAAATGTTCTTGTAGGAGGAACACATGCAGAGGTCAATGATATTAACATTAGGAAGCCACAATATCAAAAAACTTTTGAACTAAGGTATAATGACCATCCAGGATTTTGTTCGAAAGATAACCAACAACCTAGTCAGCCACAAGGACGAAACCCCTATCATCCATAAAATCTTGAAAACCATAACGAGTTCCAACCACAACTAGTCCAATACCAACACCCTCTTATCCAACAAACCATGAAACAACCAACACAACCAGCAAAGATTCCTCCTGGGATAAACCAACCAGCACAAGCCCCTATTCAATCTATCCCTCTTCCAATCCTTTATATGTTCTGTAAAAATTGGAGAAAATGAACTTATAATTATCATCCATTAAAAATGAACTACAATCCATTGAAACCGAGAAAGAACCCATTCATACTCAGGAGGTACCATCCTCAACATTTAGGGGAGAATCTAGTTACACATTAGCCTTTCTTGAACAACTCAAAGAAGTGA
This sequence comes from Viscum album, assembly GCA_963277665.1. Lineage (NCBI taxonomy): Eukaryota > Viridiplantae > Streptophyta > Magnoliopsida > Santalales > Viscaceae > Viscum > Viscum album. The sequence continues at coordinate 800,670,642 of OY728139.1, forward strand.
CTATTTTAGGAAGTATGAAAGCCATTTATAAACCTGAAACAACCATTCTGAAAGAATTAAAATCTTCAAAAATTCATGAAAATTATGAATAACCCCCATAGGTTCTATAAAAACCCAATGATAATTTGAAGGAAATACAACCGCACAAAACAATCAAACAACCATCTCGCTTCCCTCAACGGATGAGAGAAATAACTAAACAAGAACAGAATGAAACATTGATGGAAATATTATCTCAGGTTAATTTTATTGTTACACTTCTCGATGAAATTCAAATCATTCCTTTATACTCAATGTACCTTAAAGATTTATGAACATTTAAAAGAAAATTTTAACAAAAAAACCAAGTCCTTTTTGATGCTAATGTGAGTACCACCATTCAAAGGACAATTACTTAAATGTTGAAAGATCCATGATGTCCATACATCAATTTTGAGATAGAAGAGACCAAATTTGTCAAATCCCATTGTGATATGGGAGATAGTGTGAACCTCATTACTTTTCCCATGTATCGTCAGCTAGGACTTGAAGAAATCCAACCCATATATATCACTCTTCAACTTGATGATCGTAGTGTTTGAGTTCTTAAGGGGATATTAAAGGATGTTTTGGGGAAAGATGAAAATTTCATTTTCCCAGCTGACATCATTGTCTTTGACAGTCACCCAAGCATAGTTCCTTGGGAGCTAAAGCCAATCATCCTAGGTCGTCGCTTTCTGGAAACATTCAACTTTGTTATCTGAGTCAGAAATGGGATCATGAACATCACCTTCAAAAATAAGAGTCTACACTTGAACATCGGCAATGTTAACTCTAAAATTCTGGATGATGGAGAGATCCATGAGGTTAATTGGATTGTTAGTGTTGATAGTGAACTCAAGGATCATCAATGAATTACTGAAGGATTATTAAGTCAAGAAGAGAATGATTTTGTTTGTTCACTTGAGGGAAAATTATCTCATTGGCTTGAATCTCTTTTAGATAGATCTATTGAGTATTTTCTAGAATCACCGATCAATGATAACATTGGTGAAATCAATAAAACTATGTCTATAGACATTCATGACACTGATCTGTCCAAATCAGTGGATGAAAATTCTATTCACAAGGAACCAATTCTGTCAAGAAATGTGAACAATGAAACCGAGTTCAATACAAAGTCACATCATTCCTTAGGAAGTGATAACCAATCTGATCTTGAATTTAAGGTCCTAACTTCACCACTCAGGTATGTGTTCATAGGGGACAATATTGAATTTATTGTTTTCATATCTCCCTCTCTTGAATCCAATAAACAGATAATGCTTCTGGATGTCCTAAGAAAACATATGAAACCAATTGGATGGACCCTTTCCGATATTTCTGGGATTATCCCACTCATTGGAACTCATAGGATTATTCTTGAATATGAATCCGAACCATGTTGTCAACCTTAGAAAAGACTCAATTCAAATCTTATGGATGTGCTAGGAAAATAACTTCTTAAGTTTGTGAAAGAGAGTATCATCTACCCCATTACTGAGAGTGAGTTGGTATGCCCAATTCATGTTTTCACAAATAAAGCTGCAATCACTGTGATCACCAATGAGGTTGGTGACCTTCTCTCCACAAGGGTCGGTAGTGGATGGAGAGTATGTATTGAAAATAGGAAGATCAAATCTTGTACCATGACAGACCATTTCCCCATGCCCTTTATTGATCAAGTCCTCGAGTGAGTGGAGGGTCATCAATTCTATTGCTTCTAAGATTGATTCTCATGGTATAATCAAATCAAGGTCTCCATAGAGGATCATGGAAAAACAACCTTCACTTTTCCATTCCGCACTTTTTACTTCAATTGCATGTCCTTTGGTTTATTTAATGCCTTTGGTAATTTCCAATGGTACATGATGGGAATATTCTCATATATGATGGGGGATTGTTTAGAGGTTTTAGTGGATGAATTCTGCATATTTGCGGATAATTTTGAGGGATTCCTTTTAAACATTTAAAGGATTTTGTCAAGATGTGAGGATTAGAATCTCATCATAAATTTAGAAAAATTCCATTTCAAGGTAAAGGAAGGACTTGTTCTAGGCCATTTAGTATCTAGTAGAGGGGTTTCAGTTGATAAAGCTAAGGTTGACATCATTAGTCACCTTCCATCTCCTAAAACTGTTATGGAAGTTAGGTACTTATAAAGACATGCATGATACTATAGATGGTTCATTGAGATTTTATGCTTCATTTCTCAACAACTTTATGCACTTTTGGTGAGAAATTCACCATTTTCAAGGAGAGAAAGCTGTGAGGAATCATTCTCTAGAATCAAGTCAGCTATTATCTCTCCATCAATCATGAACGCTCTAAATAGAAAACTTCTATTCGAACCCATGTGTGATGTGAGTGAATTCACATTAGGAGTAGTCTTTGGACAACGATGTGAGAATACTCAATATGTACTTTCTTATGAAGGAAAATATTTAAATGATGCACAAATCAACTACACCACTACTGAGAAAGAGTTTCTTGCTTTTGTCCTTTCCTTAGAGAAATTCAGGTCCAATCTCTTAGGATCACCCATCATTGTCTTCACCAACCATCCTTCACTGAAATAACTTTTCCAAAAAGAAGATGCCAAGGAAATAATTATTATGTGGGTCCTTATTTTTTAAGAATTTTAATTAACCATTGAGAATAAAAAAGGTTGTTGAAAATGTTGTAGTTGATCACCTCTATAGTATGGAATTTAAAGACAACTCACATATCCTTTCTATGTCTGATTCATTTCATTATGAGAACCTCTATTCTATGAGTGACTGCCCATGGTTTGATGGCATAGAAAACCACTTTTTTACTGGTGACATACAAAAATTTATCAGGACCCAATCTAAGAGTAAATTACATTCTGATGTTAAACACTATGTGTTTGATGATACTTAACACTTCATGTTCTGTCATGATGAAATAATTAGGAGATGTGTTCTCTAGTATGATAAAGAGTCAATTATAAGATTCAATCATGTAGAGGCATGTGGAGGCCACTTTTACACAAATAAAACCACTAAAAAGTTCCTCCCAAGTGGTTTTTACCAGGCTAGCACCACTAAGGATTACTAAAAATTCTTCCAAATCTGTCCCAAATGTCAAAAGTTAGAATCCATTACCAAAAAGAATCAAATACCCATCCCTCCTATCTTGGTCATCAAAATCATTGATTATTGGGGAATTGATTTCATGAGACCCATCCCATACTCTAGGGGATATCTCTACATCCTATTAGCTATTGATTCTGTCTCAAAATGGGTTTAGTCCATTCCCACTATGTCTAATGATCGTCAACCTTTGATTCGATTTCTGAAAGAGAATTTGTTTTCTAGATTCATAATTTATAGAGCGATCATTACTGATTGTGGAACCCAATTTTTCAACCGACCATTCTCTTCACTCATGTCTATGTATGGTATTTCCAACAAGGTTTCCACTGCCTACGAACCTCAAACGAATGGTCATGATAAGTTAGAGAATAGGGAGATTAAGAATATTCTTGAAGGAACTTTCAATCCCTCTAGGAATGATTGGTCTGAGAAACTTTTCGTAGTGCTTTGGGAATATCTTACAACATTAAGTCCCATCCTAGGCATGTCACCATATAGGTTTGTTTATGGAAAATCATACCATTTACCTGTTGATATTGAGCATAAGGAATTTTGGGAAATAAAAAATATGAATTTCAACATTTCATTGGCCGAAAAAAGAAGAAATTATATTTTAATTTACTTAGTATAGAGGCTTATGAAAATTCAAGGATAAATAATGCTAGAGTTCAAGCATAAAAATCTAGGGATCTCAAAGTTTAATGCATTGAATAGGGAAAATTTGTGATCTTGTATATATCAAAACTTCATTTACACTTTGGAAAGTTAATATCTAGATGGATAGGTCCCTTCATAGTACATAATGTGTACCCCCATGGGTTATTAGAGATTCAGTATCCCGCAAGTGGTTATATATTAAACACAAATGGTCATAGGTTAAAACCATTCATTGAATCATTCAATAAATAGGAAACAAAGTTTGAGTTAACTGATCCAACCTTTGAACTAGAAAAAAATTGATATATTTTAGGTCCATGTCAGTCTAACGATATTAAATAAAAGCATTGCATGCGAGGAAACCCATGGGTTTTATGGATCCAATCCTTCTGAATCATCATTATTTTTCAAATAGGATTAATAAATCAATTATATATTTAAAAAATATATATTTAACTCTGAATATGATATTATCGGAGACTACTGAACTGTTATTTTATTATGAGTATGGATGGGTATGAAAGGTGAGCACAATATTCATATGTGTCACGTGGTGTGAACCTAGAGTAATACCTTACCTAGAAATATTAAAATAATACAATGTATCATCTGTTTATTTTTATTTTTATGTGTTTTTATGTAAAAATACAAAAAATATATATAATAATAATGAAAAGGACATGTCATAGGTTGTGGGGTAATCCCTGTCACGACCGGCGAAGCTGTAGGGACTCGATCCCGGGACCAAAGAAAGACAGCGGCACACTCTTACCACTAACCTACAGCTTATAGTGTTTCATTGTTATATTTTTTTTATATACATACATTTTAATTTTTTTATTCATTATATAAATAAAAAAAATAAATACATATATATATATATATTTTCTTTGTTTTGGATGTTTTTCTTTTTTCCATTAGGGACCTCTGCGAGTGACATGGATATCAAAAGACTAAATTAGAGTAGCACAAACATCAACTTCAACCACTGGGTGAATCCATTCCATGATCCCTATTTTCAATTTCATTTTGGAACACCCCTTCTCTAAATCTACCCCCATTTAAATTTTCTTTTCTAAAAACACTAGGGATGGTGTTATTTTATGTTGGGGGGAAATGATATTTAATAAAAATATTTTTTGTGCAAATTTTTTTTTGGAAAATTGTGAGTTAATGGAATGAAAATTTGCATTAACCATGAAGATGATAATTCACATTGTACACTTTGAAATTGAATATGAAATAATTTTTCATTCCTTTATTTTGATTTTAATATAAGTTTAGGTTCATGTGCATAGATTTTGGAAGGTGTGGTTTTCCGATGTCATTTTTCACCTTTTATATTTTCATCTATTTAATAAAAAAACAACATAAACTTCTTCTAGATAGTGGGGGTATTTGTTTGAGTTCATGGGGTCACCCAAATAAATAGCATAGGTTTGGTGATTATTTTAGTTTAAATATTATTATTTAAAATAAATTCAAAAATAAATTAAGCAATTTGCACTTAGAGAAATCGAATGACCTAATGTGCTGCTTTCGACACTTGGAGATCATGACTCCATAGTTATCTAGAAATGAGTAAGTTATTTTATCTCTATTTTTTATAATTTGATGTTGTTTTTGACTGATTTAACTCTAAATGATGCTTGATTATGTGGGCTTCACTTGGTTCCCTATGGTCTTTGAACATGATATTTATCAGCAATGTCTCACTACATGGGTTGAATACGTTGAGTGAAATTTAAATTACCATGGAAAAATTGAAAAAAACATATATATATATATATATATAATGAAGAATCATATTAGTATTGAATTGTGATTCCACCTAGTCCTTCAATCATTTCCTCCTTGAATAAAAATGAACCCCCTGTGTCTATTGTGATACACAACACATCTTCATGTTTAGTTGATATTTGAAGAAATATGGAGATGAATTTAAACAAAGGAATGGGCTCAGTCTTGTAATATTCTTATGAAGCTACCTTGTATTATAATATTTTTATGGGTTTTATGATTTTATGGTATAAGGGCTCTTTGTGATCATTGTGATTTATAATTTTTTTGATAAAGTAATTCAAATTTCATATTATTGAGATATATTCTACTCGGGACTAGAAAAAATAATGTTGGGGGTGTTATTAGCCACATAAATAGCTTAATATTCATTGTTAATATATATAATATACATGTACTTCATTCTTAATAAACAATATTTTAGTGAATTTTACACTTTGAACATCATTTCACAGTATGTTTGTAATTTCCTCATAAATTACACTATTACATGGTACATTTTTAAACACCTCCTAAAACACCAAATGTTATTGGTTATTTTTTCATATCTTATTTGCAGCTATACCATTCTATAAGGAACAATTCATGCTTCTAGATCACTTGAAGATTCAAATTAGAATACCACCAATGTTGGCCTTGAACCAACAATATTCTGGGAAAAGTAAACTGGACAACATCCCAATAATGAGATTGTACCAGCCACGATCCAAGTTGATTAATTTTTAACATTGAAATGAAGATATAAGACATAATGAAGAAATTTCACCAAACAGTGACAAGAGATAATTCAGAGTGTTAAAGGGAGTTCCATGCGGCCCAAAATGGAGATAAATATTTGGGCCAGATTCTGTAGACCAAAAAAACTGCCCACCAATTTAATCATATATAAGAAACCAAAAATTTATTTGGGATGATATTTTATAGGAATCTAGAGGACATCCGTAGCTTCATTTTTTTCTTCTATGTTACACTCCAATTATGCCATAGAGAAGGTCATCTAGTCGCCTCTGTTCAGTGGAGGAAAGCTGGCTGCAACTTCGGGTTAAGGGTGGAAAAGTCTCAAGTGGGATGGATTTTAATATTGGTATATCAACCAAAGGAACCAAAAATTATTATTTATGGTAGTGGTATTGGCGGATTTATTCATCTTTGGTGCTTTCTTTCATTGTAATGTTATGCTGCATTTTTGTTTTATGAAGTTGTCTTTCACATGTAAGTTGTTCTAATTCATCATAGTTTCTTAATAAAAGTTCTTTTTATCCTTTTATTGTATTATTATTCATATCACATTAATACCTTTGTTTCAAGGTGTGAATTTATTCACACCAAACCTTGTAATATTATCACACAATGGTGGAGTGGTCATGTTTAATTGTTTTCTTACTTCCCCATTTCCTTCCTCAGGAGTCTACTTCCCACTTCCATTGAAACCAAAGAATCAATGGAGGTATAACACACTTATGGGTTGATACAAGGGAGGAGAAAGGGGCCATTTTGGATATTATTTCCCATTCCATTAATGTCTAATGACTTCTTTTAAATGTGTTATTTATTTGATAATTTTAAAACCTCTTCATCCTTTCTAAATTTAACTCCATACACTTTAAGTGATAATACGAACCTTTAACGTCGAGTGATCAAAAATTTGTTCCTTATAGTGTTTAAGTAATTAGTATTAGGATATTTAGGAATTAAACTAGTAAGTGATATTGTTTTTTGATCTCTTTCAATGAACCCATCTCAAATGTATTAAATTGAAATAATTGAAATGGGAATATATCAAATCCACTCCAAGTGATAACCTATGATCAACTCATTATTTTAAATTGAATTCAATTAATTCTCCTAGATTTAAATTAAAACCATCTCAAATCAACCCATGTTGTCCACTTCATATCCAAAAACAATCCATAGAATATTTCATGTGTGTAGGTTACTTCTAGGGTGTCTGAGGACTCGAAAACCCAAGAAAAATTTCACGCGACCTCATAACCCTAAATTCATGGGTAAATTTGGGCAAGACCATATATGATTATAGGCTGGTTATGATTATCAAAATTTAACTTTCTACTATAGTAGTAGAAGTTATCTTAATGTTAAGAAACAAAATCCATTCCCAAAAAAACATCAAATTCAACTAGAAGAAAAATAATGATATTTTTAAGAACAATATGCCACAAAATTCAATCAGATATGAATCATAGACTTGTGATGTGATAATTGTTTTACTATGGGGTTTCACATTTAATTTAAAATCTAAAAATTGAGGTGGTACTAATTTACCCTTATAAAATTCCTTAGATATAAAAGAGTTTGTATATCTGAGTCAAATAATACATTAGCAATTATAGAAAGGATGATAAGTATACATTTTACCACATTGTTATAATAATCTTCATCAAAAGTTGTTATTGAATATGATTTCAATTTATTATCATTCTTAAGTGATTTAAAATATAAATCCTCATCATTAAGCTTCATAAATTCTCATTATTTATCAAAATTCACATACACTTTGTATTTAAAAAATTGAATTGTGGGTGGTTTATTTTTTAGTAATTTCCCTCCATAATTGGTTATCTTCTTCCAATTACTATGTAATTGGATTTCCTACTGATTTTTCTTTCCTTTATTTAAATATTTACCATTTTTATTAAAACAATATTACACTTATTTTTTTCAAACCTTTAGCCTAAAAAATATCAACTTTTTATCCCTATGATTTGTAAAAAATAAAATGAATTTCAACTTTGTATTCTCATAAAAACCAGGAGATTTATGGGTAACTATAATATCGATTTCTACCATTAGAAAACATTAAAAAAATATTCATACCTACTAATATATATTTTGGATTATTCCCTTTAAATACATGTTTTGAAGACAATGGTGAATCAATTGAATTTACATTTAGGTTGGATTGAAATACTAGAAGCGAACTTAGCAAGCCCTGTGAAATTTAGCTCATAAACACTGAAAAATTCCTCATACTTATACTTTATCATAAGGAATTCCTCCTAAATTTTAAAACAATGAATACGAGGGATGTAATTATTGAAAAATAATCACCTAAAAACATCACACTTCAATGATTTGATTTTATCATATTGCCTCATGTTCTTGATAATATTCAACCATTGATCTACCTCACTTTCCAAATATTAATCAACCGAAATAGCTATTTTATATTCTAAACACTATATAAGGGAAAACAACTTCTCCTCAGTAAAAATTCATTTCTCAATCACTCAGGTAACAAAATACCCCTATTATAATGTAGGTGTTGCCTTATAAAGTATATAAGAAAATATTTCCCTTTTTTCTCACTTGGAAGCTTAGTATGATTCATTGATTAATAATGTTTCATAAGAATAAAAATGTTGTTTTTCATTCATGATCCTATAAAAATTTCTCTATTAGGTGTATAATAATTTAGTTTTCCCTCAAGTTGATAATTAATGTGATTTATTCATGTTTTATCCATCGACTATGACCAAAGAACATAATGTGAGAAATAACAATCGTTGGGGGAATCTACATTATCATGAAAATAATTTATTGGATATTTAAGTAAAGATACATTCTTTTAGATACATGAAACCTTAGTCTTAACCTATTTGATCCATGATTATTTCCAAAAAATTAATATGTTATCATATATTTGGAGATATCCCCAAGGTTATCACTAAATATTTCTTATCCTATTTTCTAAAGGTAATTAATCCTTTACTTTATACCAATTACATTGACACATAGTTTTCATACATAGATAATAAATATTTTTCCATGAAATTTCATTACATTGCACAATAATCCATGAAAAAACCATATTTTACTAGTATATTTGGAAATAAAGGAAAATAATAAAATTATCCATAAGATATCTATAATGTCTCCTACATAGTTCACCCAAACTAGAACCTTTCTTAGAATGATTATACTGAAAAAATTAATTCATAACCAGGGGAAGCTAAACATGAGAATGGGTGAAATAAATTTCACTTTAATCACATAAATATATCATCATAATAAGTGTACGAGAACATGATCTTAACATTTTAAAACGTTACCTTATATATCAAATATTATAATTTTGAGATATGACATCATGTTTGGTAGTTAAAAGAACATTAATAGAAAAATAATCAATGCAAAAAGGCTGTGTGAGCATAACATTTGAATAAGACATAAATATATGGAATAAACTTGAGCATAAAAAATAATTTTCTTAGTTATCAGGGCTTACTAGAGAGACTATCAAAGTGGATTGAGTTCACTCTACAAACCATGATAGTATGGAGGTTTCACTTCCAAGACTCTCATAGATTATAAAGTCCCTTAGTGAAACAAGTTTACTCTCCATTCCTATCTTATTTATCTCTTGAGATATCCATATTTACCCACTATAATCTGGGGATATATAATTCCTTTCCCACCATTTATATAATGAAAATCATAAATATGTGCACAATATTATTATAAAACATTCATCATTTTATTACCTATTACAAATAATTAGGATTCATTAATATTTAGTTATAGTGTAACCCATAAAAAAGAAACTGATTTCAAAAATATATTATCTTGCAATAACCCCTGAAAAATAAATGGGGTTCGTAAAAATTTATGAAATTAAAACTAGTATGACATGTGGAAAAGTAATCGGATTAAGAAAACCTGTAATCATAATCGTAAACCATACATATAAATAATGAGGATCATATCATTGTTTCATATCCTCAGTTCATATAACTAATTTTACCTCATATTATAGTTTTTTAAATATACTTAGAAACGAATAAAATAATTTTAAATTAATTTATAATTAATTATTGGGTGAAATTTTATTCCTAATTTATATTTTAAAATAAAACATTTCATCCACAATTTTTGTATGAAAACACAAAAAATGCCTCATTTAGAAAACAATAAAAAGATTACTTTTAAACAATTTTTTTAAAAATTAAATAATTTATAATATTAATTTAAATAATAATATGAGAATATTTTAAAAACCCTTGAAACACTTTTAGAATATAGTTATGTCTAAGAAAATATATTTTAAACTGATGATAGAAATAAAGTAGGTTTCTCTTAAACCATTATTTTAGTGTATTGAGTTAATAAAAGGAGTAATATTAAATAAAAACCTCTAATAAATAGAAATAAACATAAGAGAAAACTATTAGGGATTTTTCTATAGGTTGTTTATGAAATTTCATCATCATAAAATAATCAAAAACAATCTTGATAAATAATGAGATGGTAACATAAAACTCTTACCTCAAGTTCCACTTACTTTAAAGGTGATATATGAACCTAGAAAATAAATTTTAATTTATTATAATTCTATATCAAATTGGTTTACATACTTAAAATATCATATATGATCCCTTTCATCATTTCAAGATATATTTAAAAAGTCCTTTTTAAAATCATCATTTCAGGGTGTTAACTATTTCCTTCTTTTATAAGAATTTCAATTCAGTAGTTATAGCCGGTGTACTTTGATCCTAGTTCCATAATCTCTAGGATATTAATAATTATTAAAATATTAATTATATTAATTATATATATATATTCAGCCTTAAAAAAATTATATTTATAAAAATTAATTAAATCATTCATGGAGATGGTAGGTTGATATATGTATGAACATTGTTTTCAATTTTCAATGGATGGACTAAAAGAGAGGTAAATAACAATTAATATTTTAAGAATCATTATTATATCATATAAATCTAATATATAAATAAAATTAAATTTTTTTACCATCCACGTAAATTGAATATACTAAAAAAATCACATCTCTTCACAGAGGAGGAAGTTTGTACGTATGCACGAGCGACAGTATTGTTTTCCAACTGATTAGAAGGTACAAAGATAGAAATGATATTGTCATTAATTAATTATAATTATGTGAATAATATAATATATAATCCTTAAATACATCATAATACTCATCTATAAAACAAGGTAATGAAAAATGAATTGTATCGCTATGTAGAGAGGTAAGTCATACATTTGCGTGAGAGATACTTTACCTTCCCATTTAATGGGAAAGAGGGTGGATAATTGTGGTTTTATAATCATAATATAAATTAAAATATAGTTATGATATTTAATTAATTATTTTTTGAAAATAACAATTCTTTAAATTAGGTTAATGAATAAGAAAAAAAGAAAGTGATCAGTTAATTTGATTACCTATTAATTGAACGAAATCCTTAAGTTCTCCCCATAAGGATACAGGGGTTGGCATTTTGGAAATAAAAAAAACCAATAATGTGGTAAAGTATTTCTATAAGAAAATATTCTAGGGTTTTGTATATATATAGTTTTCAATGTTTTGTAAATAAGAGAAAGGACACATTCCCTCTTATAAGTAAAGGTAGGTTCACACATGGAATTTCATAGAAGACTGAAATATAAAAATGTAATTATCTATCCTAATTATTAGAAATGTAATAATATTGGAGAAATAATGTCATAATTGGTTTAAATATGATAAAAAATAAAATTTGGATAGGTTTTAGTGGGTTTTTAAACATTATCTATTGGTATAACCCTTAGTTAACCTATTTTATCCTTAGCCCTAGTAATGTATTTTCCACTCTTAACATATTATAATTTTACCTATAAGGTAAAAATTGTCCCACAAATGGTCATGGGAAGAAATTTCAGACCATATATTTTTTCACTTATCCTCTTTAACTATTTTTATGAACTTTAAATAATTTAATATAATACAATTTTCATAAGAGATCAATAATATAATTTTTGACACTATTCAATTAATTTGAAATTAAAGACACAAAGACACATATAGAATTAGATTATAATATTTTACCCCAATATTAAGTTGTATTATTCATCTAAAAAATTAATGTAACATTATAAATCACATAAATTATATATATTTTAATATTTTTTTAATCAATTATTTAATTTTCTATTAATCGATTAAATACTTCATGGGGGTTGAAAAAGAATTTAAGGAAACTATATAGAAACTAAAAATTAAAAATAAATTTACATCAATAAAATAATTTCATTATTCTCAAAATAAACATTAATATTCAATCAAAAAATTTATATGTATCTATGTGAAAACATAAGATTTATTTAAAATTAAAAGAATGATATTTTTTATTTTTATTTTCTTAAAATATTATACTTCATTTTCATGGTAAAGTGTCTGTTGAACCATTAAATTATGTGATTAAGATGATTAAGATCAATTTTAGAAGTTACTAAGAATTTTAGAAAAACTAATAGGTGGATTTTTTGAAACAGTTGTAATCTTTGTAAAAATTTCAAGTTTTAATACACTGAACCACTAAAACATGTTAAGGTTTTTTCCTTATATCTTTTTAGAGAAATCACAAGCTTTAAAAACTTGAAAAGGAATAAAAAACCAAAATAATTAAAAGATTTAGTCTTAGTGTGAAAACATATTTCATTTCCATGTACACTATTGTGAGTCCTTTGAAATTCACTTTTATAAGTAAGTGAATACAACTTTTGAGCCAACAACCATTGGACTCATTCTATCTCTTGATAGTTGTGATTATACTGGATACTGTCAGTTTATAAATTATTATTTGAAAATTGTATCCACAAGAATTATTAATTTTTTTGAATTCTTCTCTATGAAAGTTCATTTGTAAATTCCTTTTGATTCCTCTATTATATTTATCCATCCACTGTTCCTATATCCATTAATCTCCATATGATTTACCTTTTAAAAAAACTACACCTGATACAAACTTATATGATATTATATTTAATGTCAACTAGTGACTCAAAAACATTTTATATGAAAATTATTTCTATTTCTATTTTTCTATTTAGTAAACCATCCTATGTTAAGTAGTTCTGGTCAAAACATTATTTTTAGAACTCTTCTTTCATGCAGAACTAAGATTATGTTGTAAGCTCACTTTAACACAGACTCTAAAACACTTAAAATTTTCTCATGCATAAACAAGTAAAAGTATAATAAAGTTTTACACTTTGATTATAGTTTATCCTAAAATAGTTGTGGTGGGAAACTAGTTCAAATTTCCTACTTAATTTAATTCAAAAATTTCAATTACAAGATCATTTGAATTTTTTAGGGTTGCTTCTCAAACCATCAAGAATATTCAAGAATCTTCTTCAATTATCATGATTTTATAACTTTATTAGAATTAACATACACTCTTTTATTAATAAACTCATCAATATTTAAAATATAATCTTTTTACAACATTAAAATTCAACTTTGTATCTCTATATAGACATAAATTTTTTAAAACTATTCAAACATTAACATTATAACTTTATGAAAAATTAATATGTGTACATCTAAAAAACATCTTCCCTATAATATTACTATCTATTTTATCATATTATTTATCCCCTAGAAAAATGTACATCCAATTAAAAATGTATGTTCGATTACTAATTTCTGTCCAATTCAAAAATATATTCAAATTCCCACTTTGTAAAACATGAATCACCAAACATTCATACAACTCATTTTTTTAGATTTTTTCTCTAAAAAACACACTTGACTTTTTTTGATTCTCTTGGAATCTTTCAAAAATTATTAAATCTTAAATTGATCTTTTCTCTGAACCACCTGAAGAAATTCAAAAAAAAGAAACATAAACAATATTTCATTGTCTATTGATTCGAGAAAACTATAGATGTTTAACTATATTGTTTCAACTTATAAAGATTTCTGTCACAAATAAGATCCTGACTCATAGAAACATCAACATTTCTTATGAAACATTATTTTTATTAATTTTGTGTTTTCACAAAAAAAACTAATTATTTTTTAAAAAGCTAAATTTTCTATTTTTGAATCTCTATTCACTTATTTTAGAATACTATCCTATTTTGGGTTATCTGTATCAAATAATAAAGTTCACATTGTCTATGGTGGAGAGTTATTCTTCATCCCATCAACTTCTGTCTCCTAAATACTCTTAAACCATTAAAAGATATATCTATCAGAAAATGTTCATCCTATGATTTTTTCCAGATCCATATGTATGATTTACAAATATGGCCACCCTATTTTTATTTTCTGTGATATTTAAGACTTAATTTTTTACCCACTTTTCATTTCTTTAACATTTTGAAAAACTAGAAAACATAATAAAAAAACATCAGAGAGTCTTAAAAAGTCTCAATGTAATGTTATGTGTCTTGTTTTTCTTCTCTGTTTGATCCAATATTCAATATCTAATCATTATTGTCTAAAAAAACAGTGTTTATAGAACATAAAATTCTTCTTATGAACAAAATAATTTTTCATAATATTTTTAATGATGTAAGTAACATCAAGATCCACATTTCATCATCTTAATACATGTTACAAATTTATGAACATTCTATCATCCTTTTTTACTAAATTTTTTCAACAATATTTATTTCTTAAATTTCTATATCTATAGAATTTTAATATTTTCTAACCCTTTAGAACAATATTCTTCTCTAGATACTTAATAATCTGTGATCCTTGACTAATAGTAACTCTTTATTTCCCATTTTACAAAACCAATATTTATCACAAAAATTTAATCAATGAAAAAATTGTTATCAAAACATCACAAAGGATATTCAATCCCCAATTTATATTTGTTGAAAAATTTATTATCAAGTTTTTAGAATCATCAATTTTCTACGCTCATATATTTTAAAAACTCATTTTTGTAGAAAATAAAAAATTTAATTTTTTTTAAAAAAAATGATTTCTTTAAATAGATTGTTTTGACACAAAACTACTCAATAAAGTATTGTTTTTGAATGAATTTCAACCCTCAATTGTATGAAAATTTATGGCCTCATTAAGATAAATCCTTTTACATTGATATATTATATTTTTAGATCTCAATTTATGACTTTTATATTTTTTCCTTATCGTTTTTGGATAACAGTAACTTTATATTAGTTATATGAATAAATATAAAAACTTCTTTCCAAGTTATTACTTTCTATACCCATTTTTCAACATAATCAGAATCATAGTTGGGGGATTCCTTTAGAACCTATAGAATTTATTATTAGAGGATTAAGATGAAATAGATGCCTCAAACATAGAAATCCTTATTTTTGGTATATATTTTATGATGATATAGGAAATTTATAAATTAATAAAAATATATCCTAGAAACAAAACACCATCAATACCATTCTATTTTATTATGTTAATCTTAATATCAATCTTCTTTAATCTTGTGTGTTGGATATAATTATTTGAAATATAAATTCTATTATGATTTTTATAAAGTATATAAAATGTTGTAGAAAAGTATAATTTTAGATATCCCAAAGAAATTTCATCCACAACATTTGAGAATAATCTTGGGTAGTAGAAATATATTCTTATTACATGATGATAAAATTTAATGAAATCTATTTCATTCAAATCCAACTAACACAATATTCTCCTAAGAAAAATATTCATCAAAATGTTGATTTTATATCATTACAATATATATCCTAAGAAGCATTATTATAACCATGAATTTCATATCAATATTTCATTTTTCATTACACCATTTGAATCCATTATTTTAACATATATCAGTATTCAATTTTCTAATGACATATGAGATAATTTAATATCACTATAATATATAATACATAAATTCATACCAGAAAACATATTACCTATTGGGTTTATCAGGTAATGAAAAATTCCTAAATACATCAAAAAATATTTCTAATTTACAATTTTTGGGTTCTTTTATATATATATATTTTCTCATAGAAATCAGTGTAGAAAATTCATTTGCCTCTTCCATAACGAAATTTCATAACAACTCTGTGGTATACTTTTCTTGAGAGTGTGACATATATTTTATTTTTTATTGTACTTTTAGAACCAATAAGAAATTCAATTCCACTAAAATTTTCTTCTCAATTTTCTTCTTTATTTCTATAGAAAATTATTTTAAAAAATTTATATATTCCCAGAAAAAATTATATCATCCATGAAATGTTTTTTATCATACATGAATCCACTTATTTCATATAATATTTTTCTCAAAATTTCCAATAGAAAAATTAAACTTTTCTAAATGGATTTAATGTTTACATTTTTGGCACACCGAGGTCATTTTAAAACATACAATGATTTATTTAATTTAAAACCCTTACATTCATAACTATCAAGTATAAATCCACAAGGTCTAACAATTTAAACCTCTTTTTAAATTTACTCATTTAAGAAATATAACTTTAAATTCATCTGATAATCATTATGACATCAATTTCCTACCACTTCTAAAAACTTCATGACCATTTATAATCATTAAAATAGGGAAAAATTTTCTTCAATAAAACTCCATTTGAATATTTCATATCCTTTTTAAAAAGTACCAATTTGATTATTAAAACCACTCCATGTTTGTTTTCCATGTTTCTATATTACCAATTTTATTCCAATATAATTTTTATATACATGGCATAGAGAATGTTTCCACACATAATTTTTCAAATATGACCCTTAATTCATTTATTTCACCCATTATTTGTGTTTTAATACTTATAAAACTAAATCGGTTTCAATCAGTGAAGTGAGTGACGCTTGATTATCTAATCTCTTACTTATTTTTTTCTATAATGTAGCTTTCTGATTTTCTTGTATATATACATATTGAACCTATTTTGATTGGGTTGTAAATTTTAAAATTTACCATATAACTCCACATTCATGATCACAAGATTTTTTTGGGTATGGATAGACATGTTTTGCCACACTTTCAATTCTATTTTAAATTTTTAGCTTTTCTTCCTCATTGTTTTCAATATCCTGTTTACGGAATTTTAATTTTCAATAACTTTCATATCAAAGGAATCAACCAAATTTTTTATAATTTTTTATAAAAGTTTTAAAGTATTCAAATTAGTGAATATATAATGAAAATTCCTTCCATATATTATTCATCAAATTTCCCAAGATCTAAATTTTTTATTTTAATTAAACAATGAATTCCAAAAACCTTGAAATATTTAATTGAAGGTTTTATGTTATACCACATTTCATTGTATGTCTTGTTTAATTATATCCATAACAATCCTCTATCTTTCAGACATACATGTGTGATAATAGCTTCTCTATTCCAGAACTTTGAATGATAGTACTCATCTAATGTGCATGTTTCTATTTCCACAAAAGTTCTATTTATAATTTTTTCGAATCCATTTTTTATGGGTGTATAGGTTCATATATTGATGTTTGATTCCTTTATTATTTAGATAATATTTTGACAAAATTATCATCATTTTTTACTATTATTAGTTTGGAACATTTTTGTATAGACCCTCATTTCTCACTCAATATCTTTTCTAAAATATTTGGAAATTTCAATAAACTCAACATTATGTTTATTAAAAATGATATTGATCATATAGTTTAAATATGAAATAAAATGGATAAAGTAAAAAATGTCAATTTTAATTGATTTCTCATCTATCCACAATGACCTAAGTGAATAACCTCCAGAGGTCTTATGGATTGAATTTACACTTTCTTATTCCTTTTTATAATCATCCTTTTTGGAATGTTATAAAAATGTCATATTCTACTGTTCTAAATGTATGTATATTTAATATAGAATTAACATTGGAAATCTTTTTCATAAATTTATTCTAAATACTTCAAATTCTTTGAGGTCTATACTTATAATCATCCTTACCACTAAAGTAATACGGATAACGATGTTTAGAAATCTAAAATCTATTTATGCAGGTTCATTCTCCTCTTATAAATTGTTTTCCAACTTACACACATCTTATTATGTAAGAATATTTTTTGAATATCAATCACTTTCCAATATCAGAATGCTAACTCACACTATGATAGTTTTTCTTGATCCCTTTAATGAATATAAATTTTGATGATTTTAGATTTTTTGGTTATGTCTCAGTGGTTCGTATTCCTTTAATATTCTAGGAACTAACTTTTCCAGAAGTAAATTATCCTCCATAAATATTTTCAATATCTTCAAAGATTTTTATATCTCCTATCATGTGTAAGGAAAAACAACTATAAGGAATCCATGGAATGTTTTTTCATGAATTTAGAGTAGTCTGAACAAAAATACTATTTCTTCTCCTTTTTTCTTTTCAAAATCATTTTTTATTGAAAATGAACATTTCCTTGAAGTTTTATAAATATATTCTTTAAAAAAGTGACCTTGTTTGTTATATATTCTAAAAACACCCCCAGGTAGTCATTTTTTTTTCATTGATTATTTTCTAACTTCATGAGATTTCAGTTTTTTACTTCTTGTGCCTTAGGAAAGTCACTCATTATACATCAACCATTACTTCCCCTATATTAATTAAACATTCCTAGAGGTTACATGTAATGCTAATTATTTAAATATACATTCATATAAATTCCACATTAATAACAAAAACTATGAAATCCTAGTTTCCTTAGAAATATGATTTCTCTCTAAATTTTTTTTTTGAGTTTCATACCTTCTTTTTGTCCTTTTGTTCTTTGGGTGGGGCCCATATTTTGGAAAACCAGAGGAAATTATACACTATTTTGGGTAAATAATTCACTATATTCTTGAGTTTAGTTTTTTTGGTAGATTTAGATCATTCAAAAATTACATAGGAATCACTACTAAAAATTCTATTCAATTTTCATTTGGTACTTTCGTACTCATGAATCTTTGATTTAGTTTTATTAAATTCATATTCCTTAGCATCAAAATTCTTATAGAGGTATTCAACCATCATTCCCTATTCAGTAATTATATGTTTACAGTTTAATCTTTTTTGGATGTACAATTATTCATTAATAAGAATATTTTTCTATCTATATCAACTTTTCTACCTTATTTATTCATTAGTCTGATTTCCTTATTGGGAGTTCAATTTTTCTCTATACATTAGATAGGTTTTTATCTAAGAGAATAATCTCATATTTAATTTTAAACTCATAATTATTCTTTAATGATTGGAGGATATTTATTTTTCTCAGAATTTGTATAAATGTTTTTTATTCTTTCTAAATATTCATCTTCAGATGAATTAATATTAACAAAGTAAAATTTCAACTTTCTTAAAAAACGTTATTTTTAAATTTCTAGTGAAAATTTTCATTCCTATAGTGTAGTTATTTTCTTTCATAGATGTTTTTATCAGATTATTCCTTCATTTTTTATTTTTAATGATATTGAAATTAGCTAAAATTCTTCTTCTGAAAATTCATTGCAAAGTGCACGATTCATCCACACACAAAAAATATTAGAAATATTTTTACACTAAAATTTTGTATTACTATTCAACAATTCTTGGATAAAAGAGACATTAGTTTTTAAATAAATTTATAATCCTATTTACCTTTATAAAACAAAGGATCAACATATTCAATATCATGAATTTCCAATTTTCTCATTTCTTCCAAATTCATTTTATCATTGACCATTTTTGAATCATGGATATTTTATAATATCATATGAAAATATTTATAAAATTAATCAAGGGATAAATATTCATTATCTTTTATGGGATATATTTTAGAACCTATTTTTTATAAAATTTTATCCTGGTTTTCATAAAAATTATAGAATCATTCAATTCAAATATGAAACATTAGATGTCCTAAATTATCTTTTTTGTTTCAAGACCCATTACCATAATTTATAAATTTTATTATAGATACATAAGCATAATCATTTTATCCATTAAATCAACTTAAATGTTTTTAATTTTAAAAACATTCATGGGACCGTCTTTCTCAATTGGTGAAAACCCAATAGCTATAGCATCTATAGCCTCTTAACAAAGAGACATAAGATATGGAATCATTCTATTTCTTTCTATGATTTGTTATGTCAAATGTTTGAATCCCTCTACTTTTGATAGGATTGAGATTTTATATGATAAGTATTTGATAGGGGAAACATTACTTTATACCACATGATGATCCTAAATATAGTATTATAACTGAGTGTTGGGTGGGGGTTGAATAAGATGTTATATTTTTACAAATCTCAACATTTAAAAAAATTATCCCTTTTGACTTGTCATATTAATTTCCTCATCTCCATTCAAAAAACTCACATTCATGTAAAGGTTGATGTAAGAAAAGCACACAATATTTATACTATCATGACATAGCATGAGCACATATATCCATGACCACTCCTGTGGGATCATGGAAATTAACTATTAAAAAGAAGTGAATAAATATTTTTGTACTAAACACCATTGCCCTCCATCTATCACCCAATTGGTATGATTATACTGACTCTTCTGAATTTATAATTTTTTCATAAAAAAATAGGCCACAACAAAAATGTAATTTTATGAATTATTATCTAGTAAATTTCATCTAAAATGTCTGTATGACTCTTGTATCTAATTTCTCTATCTGGCATGCCTATGACTAGCAATATTTGTCTTTTAGAAATTTAAATAAAACTATGGCCTATAAAAACTTTTATTATTTCCAATATAAAAAAACTATATGACATAAAAACATTATCCAAGGAATCACAATAATTTTAAATCTACTTGATATCAAATCTAACATTTGTAAAATTGTTCTCATAATTTTTTTTGTTCAAAACTCTTCTTCAACACAAAAAATCACCTTTAGATGGAAACTCACATTCACAAAAAGTCAGAATCATGTCACGTTTTTTCATATGGGAATAGTTTCAAGGACGATCCACATTTACACTCCTATTTATATATTCTACTAGAATAGTGTTGGTGGAAATCAATATCATTTTCCTCCTCACTAAAATTTATCAATTAAAATTTCACACCCTTTTTATTTATCTATAACCACTTCTCAACTATTGTATAACCTTCATAATCTTCTTGAATATTTCAAAATTTCTAGATTTATTTGAATTTTCAAAGAATTGTTATTTAATAAACTCATAAATATTTATAACATCAACTTTATTATCATTCATATTCAATATTATAAAAATATAAAAATTTCATGTTTTAACTCAAACAAACATAAACTTTGTAACATCATGATAATTAAAAAATTTGTAAATTTAGAAAACAATCTATTTATAATCATACTATCCATCCATTCATACTATACATTCTATATAAAAATGTAATTTAATGATAAATGTTTGACCAATAATAAAATTCAGTCTGGTTAGAAATCTTTTTTCAGATCATTAATTTATAAAACATGAATTTACATACTTTCTTAAAATTGGTTTTTTAGATTTTGTGTCCTGAAAACACACTTGACTTGATCTGATTCTTTTATCCCATTTAAAAATGAACTAAATCTCCATTTACAACTACTCTTAGCCACATAAAGAAATTAACTGAAAAAAACATAGAAATTATTTCTCTATCTATTTCATCCAGAAAACTAAATATGGATAACTACATTATTATAACTTCAAAATACATTCTTTACTATATATATTTTTCTTGGTAGTAACTTCAACAATTATTTCAGAACATCATTTTTATAGCATTTGTTTTCAGAAAAACGGTTTGGAAAAACCCTTCTGTTTCTATCTTGTATCTTCATTTGGTTATCTTAGAATACTCTCCTCTATCAGGTTATCTACATCTGATTACATAGTTGAGTACTATTGTGGTTGATAAAATATTTATATCCTATCAATTAATGTATGCTAAAGAACCTACAAAAATTCCCAAAAATCTCTATATATAGTTGTTCAAATTATTATTAGTGTTTGAATATTTGTGTATAATATAAAAGGATGGTCATCCCTTTTATCATTGCTAAGATATTAAAGACATATTTCTTGATCAACTTTATATTTATTTTTCATTTTGAAAAAAAATGAAATTACTCAAAAAAATAAAAAATATAGATTCTTAAAAATTATCTATCTAATGATCTACATCATGTACTTATTCTACATTCCACCCAATAGAAAATGTCTAATTTGTTTTTGTCATAAAAACTGTGTCAAACAAACATCAATTTCTTCATTTCAACAAATTCTTGTATCATAGAATTTTTTATTATGTTAGGAACATTTATATCCAAATATTATCATTATACTAGAGGTTATAAAATTAAGAAGTATATAGCTTTATGAATTTATATCCTTCTTCAAGAGACCAAACTTATTAGATTTATTCATATGTAGAACTTTCTATCTTTTTATCCGTGTATAATTTTCCATATCTCTAGAAATATAATAAGTTTTTTTTGTTAACTTCAAGAAAATCTTCTTCTCCAGTTTTAAAAATTCATTATTTTAACAAAATAAAGACATCAAAAGATAATTTTTTTAGAAAAAAATCAAAATTGATATAAAAATGACCTTTATGCAATAATAATAAAGATGAAAAATTATGAACTTAACATTTAGTTTTAACCTAGGATATCCCGACACACCCATTAACAAGGCCATAAAGTTTATACTGGTTACTACTCATAATTCTTAGAAAAATTGAGCATATTTACCAAATTTTTATTTGATAATTTAAAATATAACAGAATTTTCCAAAATTATATTTCTATAAGGGAAAAAAATCAATTTTAAATAATGGAATTCAATTTGATGAAATTTGTTTTTATAAAAATGTATTTTTAATAATTATACTGGATATATTCTTATCCAATACCTAGAAAAAATTGTAGTTGAATGTTAAAACATCTTATTTAATATATATATATACATATATATTTCATTAAAATAAATCACCCTTGGTGATTCATTAAATTTATTAAGAAGAAAAGACATTATGATTATTAAAATTAATTTTCCAAAAAAATCTATTTTGTTACCAAATGACTATAATAGTCATTTCTAGTTAATTTAAAACCAATGAATTCATTTTTACATATTGAAAAAAAAATTCAAACTGTAATTTTTCATATTAATACTCAAAAATGTAATGACTAGGTAATGATTTTCATATGAAATAATAATATCTTAATAGTATATCGTAGTTTATTTATTATCTAAGTGGTTTGTATAATAATAAATTGATGAAATTAAATTTATTTTAAAAATTTATAATAAATTATAATGGTGTGATAATTATCTATCTCAAAGAACTACGGAAAACTATTTATATACATTATATTGAACGAATTAATTATGCTCTATAAATTATTTATCTTTTCCAATAATTGGTGTTTTTCTTAATTTTCAATTTTATAAAGTCATAAATATTTAAAAGGGTTTCATCTCAAATGAGTATAAATATAATTATTGATATTTTTCTTCAAACACTAGTGGTTTACATATAAAATTCATTAATTTAATAATTGGGTGTAATATAATTCATGTGAACTTGATTCATTATATATTTTGAATATTTTATTTTCATATTCTATTTTGTAAAACATGTTATTCAAATATTCCCTCCCAAAAAATATTTTATACCAAAAAAATTTATATTATTTAGTTTATAACATGAAAACAAACTTAACCTTGTCTAAAATAGATAGAAAAATCAAATTCATGGTTACACTATAAATATAATAAAAAATATTTAAAATTAGAACAAATAATGTTTGAAATACGAGATGGTAGTATCTTATTGCCAGTGAGAATGTGATTCTTCATCTAGAATCTCTAAGATCCATATCATCGATAAAAAAATTAATGAATCCATTTGGTTCTTTTATTTTCATAAAAATTTGGGAACCACAAGTTATTTATATTAACCATTTTTTATAAATGAAAAAATTCACTGAATAATGAATGTACCTCAAATTTTCCCTTTCTTATTTACTGAGGAACATTTCTTCATCCAATGGAATTTCATGGCACAAGAAACAAATATAGAATCCCTTCCTTTGGCCCTGTTCTAGGTATTTATCCTCTTCAAATAGTGGGGAGAAGGTTCCTAAAATAAAGAACATGCCTGCAAAGTTTCTTTCTTATCCTCTTATTCACCATAATGACATAAAAAGTTTTATGCTTCATGTTTTTATTATCTTGAAGAATCTAAGTTAGTAGATTTTTTAGATTATTATATATAATTTTTATGTTTATATTCATAATAAAACATGAGATTTGTAGTTGTAGGGGGAAGAATTAGGTTTATAAACAATTCCTTAGGTAACCAAAATCACATAATTTCCAAAAAAAATCAATATATATAATCATATTGACATTATAAGTTATATCTCATTTTTTAGCTTGGAAAATAACTAGCTGGGATATTTCATATCTATATTTTCTAGATTTCTTCTGATAGATATCATAAAGCTGATAAAAACATGGCGTGCCCATATATTTTTTCATGATGATTCTAATTCTCACTAGTCATTGATGACAAATTGATGCCTTAATCATTTAATAAATCATCCGTATGTTTTTGTTTTAATTTTTTATCCTCCTCACTTGCATCCTTATAAGAGTAAAAATGAACAAGGGAAACAAGTATATAAAATCTCTTCTCAAGGAATTATATAATGAGAAATTTCTTACACCACTCTTAGATGTTTTCTCAAGTCAAAATATTATCACTCTCTAATATAGATCACAATGATTGTGATTTTTTCTAACGACTTACAATTTTCTTAAATAAATAAAAGTAAAAATTTTATTTGTTTTTCTTGATTATATATTTTGAAAAAATTATCAATTTAATCAATTAACCACTATTTTATAAAATATTGATATCCGTCACAATTGGATTCATAATATTTCATCCCTCATATATTATAGTGGAATGTGTCCATATTTCACAATAAATAAACTAGATAAAGGCCTTGTCAGATTATTGAAATGTATTTATGTAAAATTATCTTACTAGTAACATTAAAATTTTGGTCCTTTATCTTTTGAGTGTAATCCCAAATCCTGAAATTATAATCACAGATTTCCTTAACTCTTCCCACCAAGTGACACCAATACATGTGTAGGCGACCACTCTTGGGGATAAATTGGATAGGTCATCCGAATAAATTTATTAGAGGTTATTTATAATTTAAAGTATTCTAATGAGATGATATGTACTTTGAACTATGGTTTCATCTTAACTCATGTTATGATAGGCATTTTCTAAATAAATAATTTAATTGATGGATTTTTTTAACATATTCATAAATATTATTTATGCTATTCATCACATGCTTGTTAATAAAATGGTGAATTTATATAATTAAGTAACAATGTTTAAAAAAATTAGGTATAATAATTTTATTTTATTTTATTTTATTATGATTGTTAAATTATTTACTTTATTTTATGCTGTATAGTCATATAAATATTTATTTCTTCCCATAAACAAATAAATACCTATAAAGAGAAAAAATAAAATAAATATATGATATGATTATAGGATTTTAACTACTGATTGGTTTATTAGTCACTGATAAAATATCATTCACCCTAGGGGAATGAAACGCTTGGGCACATTATTGTATTGAGTTAGTGTATGTGTATGTTCTCTTAAGTATCTTCTTATATAGAGTCACGTAGAGTTGTATTTTAATTGTTCCTCTCTCATTATTTTCTCTATCCTTGAAAAATATTTAATCATTCATAAAATATGGGCATTATGGGTTTAGGATTATATAAAATAAACCATATACATGAATTCATATACATAATAATTGAGGGAGGGATGGTTCACAAATCAATATATATTTTTTAATAAAATTATAAAAAATAAACACTTGATAAATATTTATATTATAATAAGAAACCCAACACAAATGTTTGTTGGTCAAGTACATGATCAATCAATACAAGAAGGTAAAATGTACCTAAATTATAAAGTAATTGTTTAAAATAATATAATTTCTACTTTACATTAATTTAGTACATGGTGTGTACTTTGGAAAACACATGACGTGTTCCTTGTATATCAGATTAAATCCATTTTAGGAATATAATACATACAAACATTGTGTTTTCACTCAACATGTCATGTAAAAAATGTAGTGTATAATAATTTCCATGTACTATGTACTTACATAGCATGTATTCCAATGTAAAATGTAATTATATATGTGGAATACAATTATATGGTCTAATCAGAATAGCCTGCGTCGCATGTACAACCACATGAAACACCATAATTTACAAGGCGATTACTATTATAAAATTGTGTAAAGTACACAATGTGTATTAACACCATTACAAATATTGTTGTTTCAAAATTTACATTTTTTTAATTGTTAATCATATATACCTAAATGGAATGAAAAACATCCCCCAATGTGTACCTATTGTGGAATAACACCCATTACATGGTGTGTACAACCAGTTATACATAATGTAGTTTATGTTTTTCCTTAATTATTCAAAATATTGACCCACATAAAATGCTTAAAATATCAATTAACTCCTTATTAGGCCTAACATGTGTTATAGAAGATGTGAATGTCAACCATATACTGTGTAATCCTTACATAGTCATGACTCTTTAGGGGGAGTCAATACATGGAGTGTAACAATGTTGTGTATTGAATGAACTTATTACCATGATTTACATAAGATCAAAACCATGTTGGGATACACGATGTGTACAAATACTATACACCATGTAATTGAGTTCAAATTTCATGTCACACTAGTGGTTAATACTTGAAATTTGTTGATGCTGAATACCAAGTCACATGGTGCAGTATGATTTAGATGTATAAAACCATTTGAGAGTGACTCATGCATGAACAAAATTTAATTTATCATTACACAATGTGTATCCATGTCAGACTTCTTGTGACCTTGGAACCTCTATATGAGATCTTAAAGAATTATTCATATTATTTTATACCCTGTCTTGGTCATATGAACTTGAATATCAGTGTTATCTCAACTTGTTGATTAATAACGACATTATGAAAATGGAAAACATGAAAACCAACACATTAAATTGACTAATTAAATGATTTATAATTATAAATTACAATGTGACAACACGAAAAACACTTCAAGGATATCAGGAATAGTTGAACCATTAAGTGGGAGATTAATATTGTGTTTTTATGTTTTTGTGGAAAATATATCAGTAATGTAACAAACAATAAAATAGAATATATTTGAGATGATATTTAAAATTAAATCAATAATTAATTTAAAACTAGAGTTACGAAAAACATGGAATTAAATTTATCTAAATTCATTTCCATTCTTTTTCGTAGTCATATTTGTTGAGGAGCCAAATTTAAAATCCTCTAGTTATATCCATAGATTCTACACGAGTCGTCAAATTATTTTCTTGAAACAATGAGTGTTAGTTCCTTAGGTACATGTGCTTCACACTTTACTTTATCATTGAGAACAAGGTTCTCTTTTCTACATCATATTCTTGAGATGATGGATGTGTTTATTTTCTCTCTAGGATCATGATAATTTTTGAGATCATTTCATTGTGTGTAACAAGACTCTCTACAAAAGTGTGATATGTGTTTCCTTTTTATTCATGGGGTAAAAAAGAATATTGTTTCACAAAATCCCTTATCAATATATATAATCTATATAATATCACATTTCAAATATATATAATAATAACAATATATCTCATCATAAAATCTTAGTTAAATATCATTTCTTATAAAAATAAATGAATGATTATTTAAATTATATAAGAAAAAAATGTATCATTTCCATTGGGTCATTATCTCATCTCATTAATCCAGACATAGAATTTTTAAAATTTGAATAATAAAATATTTATCTAACAATATATTTAGCATTTAATCAGTATATAATAATTTATATTCACTAAACTCAGGAATAGATATTTACTTTATTATTCACATAACATAAAATATATTTATATTAGTATATTCCCAAAACACATGAACAAGTATTTATTTACACATTACCTTTTAATGAGATTATGGATAAAATTATTGTGTGTCCTTCTAGGAATCTTTCATAGTGGAACTGGTTAAACTTTCTTAGTTTCAAGGATTAACATCAAGTAACACATAAAGGAACCCATAGAGAAAGATGTGAATGTCATAAAAATACAACTTCCATCAAATACTACTATAAAATTTATTAATTTTTTGACTAAAATATCTTCATGAAGGATAAATATTCATGGAATCACTATATAAACTTCTTTTTTCTCTAGTTGACTTCACAAAATGAACTCATCGATGAAGTAGAATGCCCATGGATTACATTAGATTGTTTCACTTCAATCAAAGGGTTGTAGATTTACTCAAATGTTAATATGGATGGAAAATATTTTTTTATTGACATATTCAATGGATGCCATATATATTATGATGTTGTATCTTCCCTTACGGAAACAGCCACCCAAATAGTGCTAAGAAGTTAGGTTCCACCAGACATAGGTACACCTTCTTAGATGCCAAATGCCTTTGATTAGCAGTGAGGGTGTAAACATGTATAGTGTGGAGGCTATACCCTCTAGGAATCAATACTTTAGAAGTATGGGGATAATAAGACATCATACAACAAAAAAATGACTCAGAAAACATGAACCATTCCCGTAGAGTGCGAGGACAATCAATATCGATAAATAGTGGAAGCCATAAATTTGCAGAAACATCAACAGAAGGAAAACAAAACAATATGAAAGGAAATAACTCTTAGCCACTAAAAACAAAGCAATAAATGCATACATTCTATGCCAGTTCATACATGTCAATATTCAAAGGGTACCCATGGATAACCATTGTAGCTAAAAAAATAAGTATTCAAATACAATATTGAAAGATAAAAAAAAGTAAAACTCTAGATAGGAATGATGTCAAGGTCCATGCCAATATCCATGACAAACAGTACTATGATCCATCTCCTAAGGGAAATCCTTTACCTATTCGTAAATCAATATAGTGTACATGTGGCCCAAAGGTCTTATGCAGGGTGTGAGATGAATCTCAATAGGATTCCACCCCATGGAGCTCACATGGTATAAGATTCTAAGAAGATAGAAAACCCTATGTAATGAAAATAGAATGATGCCATAAATAAAAAGAGCCTCTACTAGTGATCAATGACTACTAGGGAGTGCCACCTATTTAGACCAACACCAGAATCTTGGAAGCAGTGATATTCTTTGGCCAATTGACCAAGGTACCCGAATAGTCACAAATTCTAGGTGAAACCACATATTCCACCACAATCATATATCCTAACACTACATGCCTTATGAAACCTCTTGTCTCATTTCATTGACATCCCAAAGGCACACCCAACGATAGTATCCCTGTCTCACAGACCCTTACTCGAAATCCCATGTCATCCCATGACCCGAAATCTAGAGGAACATTAATGTCTATACTCAAATAAATTTCCAGGCCCATGGCCTCAATCATAGAGATCCTTACCCCCAATCCTGTTATCCTCATCACTATCAACTAAAGTCTCCTCACCATCTATGTGTCTTTCTATGGAAAGAAACCCCAAATCAATAGTACCTATGTTGCAACTATCAGGGGCCTCAACATACATTAGTAGTCAAAACCACCTCGTCACGGGGTCAACCAATGGGTACAGAAATGAAATCAACCCTTTGGCTATCATAGGTGTGAGGAAATCACTTAGTAAGATCCTAAGTCACACCATCTTTAGAACCTCATTCCCCACCAACCATGTTTCTCAAATATGAGGGCCTTTCCATCCGTGTATCAATGGACATTCCCAACCTAACGATCTCACCACCTCCATTCAACGTACACGACACCCAATCCCGTGGTCAAAATCACTCCAGAAAATCCGGGACAAACCCAAAACAGTGATCAACATCACTCAATAATAATGAATGTGCCACCCTATCTTTTGATCCAAGCTTATCACAACCCCGTGGGTCTAAACTTAGGTAATATCAAATAGTAATTATAAATAAATAACATTAAAACACTTTAATCATCAATTAAATTTTGAACATATTGAATTGAATAAGTTATAAGATCTCACACATTATAATGAAGGTCTTGAAAGCCTCTAATTATCTTAATCATGTATTAGAAATTTGAACATACCAATTCAAATAAAAAAACATATATACCTCTTTTGTAACCCTCAACCAATATAAACCAAGGAGAAACAACCTCTTTCTTGGCCTCACTCAATCGTAACAGGTATATGCATTTCCCATGACATACCTCACTACCTAACATTCATGTTAATATGCTATAATATGGTTATACTCAAAACATTCCATTGCGCTAAAAATCCAAAATCGCTGAAAGGCCAAAAAACTCAAAATAATGTATGAACCACCTACCATAGACTTATATACATAGGAATGTACGATATCAAAGTCCAATAAAAAGACTATGGATGTAGGATTGAGTTTCTATCTTTAATGAGACGTGATCCAATAGATTCTAACGAATCTTAGTATAGTGTTTGGGAAGACGAATGTGATTGAAATCAACGAGAGAAGATATGGTAAGCTCCCTCTGTTGTGCGTGAAAAAGAAGGATGAAAGAGGGAGATAGGATAGAAAAATGAATAAATGAAAAATGAAAAAAGCAACTTGTATAGGATGTACAGTTTAGCCTCATGGTTTCCCAAACTATTCGAAAGCCACATGCTTGGATATCCAAGATGTCATGAACACCCCGCATGATTTTCCATACTATACGCAAACCATGATGCAACCATCTATCAAAACTGTAGATGTGGTCGCAGGACCATGAACCACCACTCTCATGGTTTCCCTAAATAATGCACCCACACCTGTTTTCCAAAAAATTACCTTTAGGCATTCGATGCTCCTAAAATCCTTACTAAAACCAAAGGGACTCTCTTAGCCTCCATACTAACCCAAAAACCCCATTTAAGGCCACTATAATTATAAGAATCTAGTTTCGATCAAAGAATCAAAAATTAACCTCACAACTAGTTGAAAATTTAAAATGAGGGGGGGGGGTTAGACCCTTTCAAAAAAACAGGTTTGTTATAATCTCCCCGCATTAACATATATCATCCCTAAGCTATCAAAAACGACCTGGAGATGGTACCTAACACACACATCCTGGTAAAAAAACCTGAAATACCTCAGT
This sequence comes from Viscum album, assembly GCA_963277665.1. Lineage (NCBI taxonomy): Eukaryota > Viridiplantae > Streptophyta > Magnoliopsida > Santalales > Viscaceae > Viscum > Viscum album. The sequence continues at coordinate 800,702,178 of OY728139.1, forward strand.
CTAAAGGGTAATGGTCAACTTCATCAAGGAAGGATACCGACATTAGGAAATTCATAACTCAGTATCAACCTATCAAAAACTAAAATAAAACAATGGTCTATCAACCAATTTCTAGGCCCATAGTCTTCCTGTGATGCATCGTCACCCCTGCACCTCATCTGGTGATCTCGTGTCACTCCCAAAACGTAATCACATGATGCACCGCATCAGGGCCCAGATCGATCCCATGAAACCCATGAATGAATGAGGTCTTGCGTCCTATGGAAGTGCAAAACAACCTGATGCCTTGCACCTCAATCAAAAACCGCATCCTTGATGCCCCGATTCCCAAGGAACCTCTTGTAACCCACATCCCTCAAAATCCCCAATGCCTAAGCACCTCAATACATGCTTCCAATGTTTCACTTGATGTTAAGAAGCTCATAAATATATATATATATATTCATGGAAACGAGATGGTCCTAACCCACGAATAAGTTCTTGGTTGATCCATATACATCTCGTGAGCCTCATGCACTCAAAACGGACATGCCTCAATAGGCCATTCCAAAGAGTAGGAAACAAAACGATGGCCCCACCCACAATGTAACTCTAACTATCATGGGATCTACATGCTACTCATCCCTTGGTAGCTCCACATTGTGAACTTGGCCTGACACATGGCTTCTTGAAACCTATCCTCCCTATGGTGCTTCCCCAACCACTAGTCACTAACCCCATAGATAGGTCCCACTATCTTTTCCACATCCTCCGTATACAACTGATCCTCAATTACCCTCACCTGATACTAATATTGATCTGACCCCAAACGTTATAGTATCTCTTAGACCCTAGTTGTTGGTTCCTTGAGAAGGCTTCCCACATGACCAGAACTCCTTTAGAGGCTTCTTGCACTAACTTTATACATTCCTAGGATTTTTAAAAAAAATGTAAACCACTTCTGAGCTACCATGAGGTGGTATAGTTGATTCCTTGGCTTGAACGCATGTTAGAACTCATCCTGTCCTCGTTTCCTGCCATCTAAACTATCACCTGAAGCCACTACCCAGCCCAAAAGGGACCTGTCCATTATGTTTCCTTCAACTATGAGCACCTGACTTACCGTCACTGAGAACGATTCCATCCTAATGATGTTTACGTTCACCAGAATGGAATTTGGTAATCCCTCTTAAAATTTCCTCACCCTTGTGGTGTTATTGCTTACCATACCAGGTGAAAAGTGTCAAAAATTAGTGAAAGTAGTTGTGTAGTCAATGACCGACATGTCACCCTTTTGAATTCTCAAGAACTACAGAGCTCTCTCCACCCTAAGTATCTCTTGGAACAAAAGCTCGAAGAACCAGTCCTCATAGGAATTTTGTGCCAGTCCCTCATGTTTGTAAGCATAAACCTCTGCATCCCACCGATGAATAGATATACCTCTAATCATATACATTTCCAGCCTGACCCTCCACCCTGTAGGCATCTCCATCTTCTAAAATCCCGTCTTAATTCTCTTTATCCTTTTATCATCCTATTACATACTTCCCTCACCCTAAAAAAGTATCATGTGCTACAGACGGAGGTCCAGCGTCAGATACTCCATTGATGGCGTTACTATCTGAGAAAATATTTCGATCCACTACAAGACTCATACTAGGCTCGATCAGAACATCTAATCAAGCCACTACCAAAATACTATCAAGCATAGTATTTGTCATGCCAGCATGGGATCCTAGACAAGATCTTATCCATGAGCGTGTACCTATGACTCATGCTCTCCCCGACCCTTACGGTTCTGAACCTGATCATGCTCCTATGGTACTATATCATCACCTTCCCAACACTCCATCTAAGCCATCATTGAGAAACCCACTGAATAAAATAAATGATCAGAAAGCCTATATATATCACAACTGGGAAAGCAATAAAAACTAATTAAATAATAACTACCCTTAATCTCCCCTACCGTAACCATGCCCCAGGACATACTGGCCTCATAGCCTCATTACCCTTTGTCAATAGATCCATGTGTCACAAAATCCAGTTCCATGCCCGTCCTAACAACCAACATTGTCCCAAACCGACAACCTAGTCTCCCAATCCATGTGATAAAAATAACCTCATCCATAGTACATGCATGCTATTATATGATCAAGGACCCCTTCCCATGCCACATGAAAGTTTGAATAAATTTAAAGAATGACCCATCACATTGCATAAAATAATCATTATATTAGGTATTAACCATTTTCACAAGGAAATTTACATATATCTCATGGTATTATAACTTTATAAAGAACATGTTCTTATATGAAATTGAAATACCGTAAAAATGTGCTTATCAAATCCATGAAAACATGCCTTACCCCACTAGGAAAAGGTTCAAATTATATATCCTCATACCTTTTTGTACCAAGACAAGGTTCCCAAATCCTCTCTTGCCCCACTGAGTCAAGGTTCACATATCACAATCAATCAAAACAAAAACCATGTGATCCACCAAGGTGGAAAAAATATAAACTATAATTTGAGAAAAACCAAAATAGTAATTTCCCACTCAAGGTAAATTGGTCTGTCCCTCATTCCTGGGGATATAAGATCCCAAGGACAAGCTATAAAACTAGTTCCTATTACAACCTATCTCCAATGTACCATGTCAATAAATATTAATACAAATAAAAGAGGTAATAGAAATTCCTATGGTACCACTTGTAGTATCCCTAACCCGAACAACCACCCGAATAGTGCTAACGGGCCAGGTGTCAATGGCCTTAGGCACACCTCCCTAAATTCCCAAGAATACTGACTAGAAGGAAGGGTGTAAAAAAATATGATGGAAAGGCTATACCCTATGAGAATAGATAATATAACGGTCTGAGCATAATAAGGTAACATGTATTAGAAATAATGACTTAGAATACATTAAATTGACCTATTGAGTAGAAGCCCAATCAATATAAATAATAAAGGAAGAAATAAATAATCAAAATTAGAAGCGGAAGGTAAAAAAACATCATGCCAAAAAATCACTTCTAGCCTCTCAAAACAAAGAAAGAAAAGAATGTATTCCATGTCAGGTCATACATGTCAATATAAAAAGGGATGCTATAGATAACAGTTATAGCTATTTAAAAAATAAGCATGCCGATACAAGTGTGAAATATAAAAAAAGTAAAACTCTATCTAGGAACATCTTCAAGGTCTACGGTAATATTCATTCCTAACACTACTACAATCAAGATCTTAAGGCTGATCCTTTACCTATACATAAGCCCATAAAGTCTACACACATCCCGAACGGCCTATGTAGGGTGTGAGATGAATCATAGTAGGATACCACCCTATGTTGTGTACCTAGTTTAAGTGTTTAAGCAGATATAGATCTCTATTTAATATAAATAGAACTATCAAATAAATAAACAAAACCTCCAATGGTGATCGTCAACAACGAGGGAGTGTATCCTACTTCGGCCAATGTCAGAATCTTGAAAAAAGAGAGTAATTTTCCCATGTACCATGGTTCCCCTATAGTCACAATGACCTAGTAAATCCTAATGTTCCACCTTATTCATATATCCCAACACCATGTTCCTCATAAAACCTCGTGTCTCAATGTATCAACATCTCGAAGGCACACCCAACAGTAGTATCCCTGTCTCACGAATCCCTACTCATAAGATCACTCCAGACCATGGCAGGAACTCTAGATGAACAATGATATATTTCCTAAAATAAATTTTTATGTCTATGGCTTCAATCATGGAGAGCATAATCCCCCAACCCGATAGCTTCGTCACTATCAAACGAATGCTCCTCATCCCCCATTTGGATTTCTACAACAAGCACCCCAAAATCGTAAATACCTAAACCACAACAATCAGGGCCCTCTACCCACATGAGTGGTCGAATAAACCTCATTGTGGAGTCAACATGTGTGCACATGACTCAAATCTGTGCTTTGTCCATCACTGGTGAGCGACAATCACCAAGTAAGAACCTAATCCACAACAACTCTAGAACCTCATGCCCCTATGACCATGTCGTTCAAATCTAATGGTTTTCCATTTAAGTATCCTCAGACTTTTCCAACCTAACATCCTCATCACCTCAATCCGACATCCATGATTCCCAATCCTATAGTCAAAACCACTCAAGAAAACCTAGGCCAAATGGAAACTAGTGATTAGTATCACACAATCCTGATGGACATGTTATCCCAACCTCGATCCAAGCCCATCACAAACCCATGGGTCTCCGTATATGTAATATCAAGAAGTACATTTATATAAATCACATTAAAACACTTTAATAAGTAATAAAAATTTAAACATATTGAATGGAAAAAGATACATGCTTTAATAAATTAGAATAGAGGTAATGAATGCCTCAAATTAGATTAATCAAGCCTAAAGAATTTAAACAAACGAGTTCAAAAAAAAATATTTAACACTATTTTGGAAACCTCGGGAAAAATATCCCAAGGAGCGATGGAATCTCACTTGGGTTCACTCATGAATATCATTTATAGGTCATTCCCATGGCATGCCTCATGCTATAAAAGTCATGTAAATAGGCTATAGTCGTGTTATTCCCAAAACATGCCATTGACCAAAAAATCCACAACCCCATAGAGTTCAGGAAAACTAAAAAGACACATGAACTACCAGCCTTAGATTATTATATGTTGGATCATCTGATATTGATGTCCAATGTGAAGATGATTGATGTAGATATGATTTTTAATCTTTATCCTATGGAAATCCTATAACTTATGATGGATCAAATTATGGAGGTCAGACAAATGGAAGGGATTGAGATCCACCATATGAGAAAAGGAGTGGCTCTCCCCTACTATTAATGACCAATAAGGAAGAATGATTGAGAGATGAGAGATAAAGGAATAAGAAAAAGAAAATGTATAGGCTGAACAATTTACATGTATTGTTTCCCAAAATATGTATCAACCATGTGGGAGCCGTAACCTTGGATCTCCAGACACACACAACCACCCTACATGGTTTTAAATACCATGAACAAATTGTGAGACAACCCTCTGTCATAACTATAGAGTTTTTCACACAGTCATGTTCCACCACTCACTCGGTTTCTCCAAATCATGCATCTACACCTGTTCTCAAAAAACTAGGTCTTGGGGCTTTCGATGCTCCCTAAACCCTTTTGAAAACCCAAGGCACTCTAATATTCTCCAAACATACCCAAAAAACCATTTATGTTTATCGTAACACTTAGAATCGTGTCCCGATCAACAAAAAAAAAATCCCTCACTAATAGTTGGAAAATTTAAACCAGGTGGGGATTTTGACACATTCCAAAAACCCATGTCATTATAGATACGCCCAATGTATCCATCCCCAACATAATAATATATCATCAAAATCATCAACTATCCATCAAATTACATGATTTATGATAAATATTTATAATATTTTCCCAACTAATGACCAATATACGCCTTCACTGGGTAGAAATATCCAGTGATATATAAACATATTGAATTCATATTGGTATGTTTATCATAATTAATTCTACTATCATATATCACCAAGTGAATGATTAATGAAAAAAATATCAATTTATTTTAATGATCTACCATGCGACTTCAAAGCATCATATGTTTCCCATTATAGAGATATTATCTAGGTAATATAGAATTTTTAAAATAATATTTTCATAACATTTATATATTATTATTATTATGGGTGTAACGCCCCGACCCCAGTTACCCAGAGTCGGTGCATTATTACATAACATTGGCATGATTACAAGAAAGATCAAATCTCGAAAGACCGATTGGTTTAGTAGCCTTGGAAACACTAGATATATTCATAAGTTTTACATTACATCATAAAATGAAAAACTACTACAACAACATAATGTTTCCACAATCCACACTATTAACCCCTCATAAAATCCCTGCAGGTCATTCATAACTTACTTCTTCACATCCTGGGAAAAATAAAACATAGAAAAGGGGTGAGCTCAAATGCCCAGTAAGGATAACAATATAGCGGAAACTTTCATAAATAAGAATAAACATTTAAAGCAATGCATTACTAAAACAAAAGCCTTTTAAACTTGAACTTCAACATTAAATGGCAAAGGTAAAAATGAAATAATGCCATTTAGTTACTCACATGGATATTCTACTAATCGAATAATCACATGCCAAAATCAATAACCACTTTCATAATGTTGGAATGCATAATGCCAGACTATCATAACCACATAGCCAAGGCCTCGTGCCAAGACTACAAATAAGATTTTGTCAAGGCCTTGTGCCAAGACACTATTTTGTCTCATGAGACCTACCGATGCATTGAGGAGCTATAGCGGGCTCCACCCGTCACATATTAAGTCCAATGCATTCCCATATGAAAAGGTTTAAACATAACATAAACATTCGTATTAAAACTAGCATACGAAATGTCAATACTTTCACCATAAACTATGAATGGTATAAAAATAGCACATCCACAGTCAAACATATCACAAAACCTTCAATACAATATAGAAGTTTTGTATCATAATAAATCAACTTCAAATAATCTTAAAATACATCAAAGGATGTTGACATAGATGAAATCAAAATTCTTTTAAAAGAAATATCTCCTTTTATTTTGAAATCATTTAAGATCCATATAAAATAAAACATTTTCTTTGAAAATATTCTTATAAGCTTGTAAGGGAAGCTTTGAAGATTTTATAATGGCGTAAAATAACCGCACCCGCCGTATAAGTTAAAAAAACATTCTTACCTCAATTCTGTCGAAAAGGTTAAAAAGGACCTTGTTTCGAAAACGACGGAAAGATTCCTTTATAAACCTCTTATAAAAAGTCAAACAAGGGTATAAATGACTTTAACCCATATTCTTGTAAATAGTAAAAATGTTTTGAAATACATTTTTAAGAAACATGGATGTGGATGATAAAGATATCCCAGTAGATTATTACGTATAAACAACCTCGGATAATGAAGAGATTGTGAAATAACCCTTACCTTGTACTTTTCCTTGGTTGGGGTAGGTTAACCTCCTGTATAATGGTGAAATAGTTGTTATTAAATTATACAAGAATCATATATAATAATATGATATCATATATGATCTTTTAACATTGATTTGTTAATAATATCTTAGAATTATAGTCGTTTCGGGAGTTAACTTACTCATTTTCTTTTATATGTTTTGTTACATAAGCTATGGTTGTTGTATCTTATTCATATCCAGAATGATATCTAGTCCTTAAACATCATTTTTAAATCATCAAATGATAATTATACTTGAATGGATACGATGGAGAATGAATCTCATCGCGTTCGTGGAGACGGTAGTCCGTACGTACGCACGAGCGACAATATCATTCTTTTGATATTAAAATAATATATAAATGGATGGTATATCATATATACAGAATCATTAACATGTTATATTTATTATTTACATGAGTTACACATCATTATTATACCCATCCAAATAATATTATATTGAATAACAATTACACCACGACGTGGAGATGGTAGTCCGTACGTACGCACGTATGGTGACATGTTATTCAAAGGGTGGATAGAATACTGAATATGGTTTTACCATATTTATAATAACATCACAGTATATGTGAGATACTGGAGTTATTATTTTAGAATGGTAAGAACAAAGGAAGAAGAAGTGGAAGATGAAATGAACTTGGAGAAGGGTGGTGAAATCATTACCTCTTCTTCGGGTTCTTCCTTTTGATTTGATCAAAAGGGCTCCATAGGTTGGCTTTCTTATCAAACTAAGGACTCTAGGTTGTATTGAGGGATGTTGGGAGAGTATTTGGGCAGAGTTTGGCCGAACCAAAAGGCTTTGAAGGTGTGAAGAAATGAGAAGGAGGAGTGCCCTTTTATAAGTGGGGTCAGGGGCACCTTTGGAAAAGCTAGAAATATTAATTTATAATAAATTCATATTCGGTTTCTAATGGCTCCAAAGCTTATTATTCAAAGGTTAAGGTGGGGATATGTCGAAAACCACTCAACCAATAGAATTTAGACAGGTTTGGGTACTTATATTAACCTTATCTTTAAGTATTAACTCTAAGTTAATTAGTTTCACTTTTACAATGTCTCTTTGTATTTTTATATAATATGGTTAATAAACTTACTATATACATCCAAGAGACCCCCAAGTGCTCCATTAATGATGAACCTATCATGATATAACTCTCTTGGCCGAACCTTAGATTTTTATGAATTTAATATCAATTAATAATATAATATTTGTTTTAAGAACTCTTTTATGCCAATTTTGACACTATTCAATAGTTGATTTTTTTGAAACTCATAACAGATTGATTACTTCGAAAAAAGTAAATTACATCAATCCTAATATATCATATTATCCTAGAAAATTAGTTTAATTCATTAAAAGTTTCATATTATATTTTTTTGGGTATTTATAATATCAATTATTTTAATTTTTCACTATTATAGTAATTACTGCATCATCATTGTGTCATAAATAAAATAAATTATTTAATGTCTAAAAATTATAAATAAAATATCATTATGTAGAAAATCTTTTTATCTTTCTAATTAATATTTATAATCTAAAATCCAACTTATATAACCCTATGTAACAATTGTTTTTCTAAAAGATATATGATTGTGTCATTTTTGTATTCATTTTAACTTAATTAAAATAAAGTGTCATTATCACTTACAAGTGGATCCATGGGGTCCCAAAATAGACCCAATGATTCCCATGGTCGACCATGTATCAACCAATAGGGTTAAGACACGTTTTAGGGTAATTTAGTATTATTATAATATTATTTTTTAACCCTTATTTACCGGATTTACCCTTAACCATGGTAAATAAAATATTTACCGCAATAATTATTCAAAATGTCTAAAAATAAAAGTTACCTATTTAAACAATTTGAACATCCTGATTCCAAATATGGAATCCATTTTCCTAAATTCAAAACACAGAAGTGGCAGAAATTAATTGAAAATTAATTCCCGCTGTCAAAACAAAAAGCGTATTTTTAAGAGATAATAACTATCAAAAGATTGACACTCGTTTTTGTTTGGTTTAATTGTAAAATTATGTCCAATGACCAACATTATATTAAATGGTAAAAATATATTCTAAATATACTTTAAAACCACTCAAATTCATAATTTATCACTATTAATTATTTTGATTTAAAAAGTTGTTTTTAATTAAAACTTAATAATTTTCACTATTCATCGAAATATGAAAGTTATCCGAAATGTACCAAAATTTTACCTTAGGCTAAATTTGATATTCCAAATCCAAAAATGAAGTCCATTTTAAAATATAAAATATATATAATTTCAAAAAGTAGGTATTAGTATTCATAACGGCTAGTTTGATTGGTTGTGGTGTGTGTTAAAACTCAAGGTTGCGTACAACACACGCTACTGTATTATTCAAAGAAAGTGTACCGTGGAAGCTTGGGATGTTTCATTTTAAATTTTTGATGTCCCTATTTAGTCAAAAAGTTTAAAATATTGTATTTAAAAAGGGTTCACTATTAAAAGTTGATAAAAGTGCAATACTGAAAATGAATTTGTTCTTGCATTATATCTAAGAAACTCATAATATGGATTCAAAAATTATAAGGATTATATAAAGTTTAAAATTTAGATAATACTATTCATAACCTCTTTTGAATGGATTTTTTTTAAGTCATGGTGTGATTGAACTCGGTGTTGCGTGTGGTGCAAGTTATTGAATTATTTTGAAGAAATAACACACTATGAAATCTTGGGGTGTTACATTCTCCCCTCCTTCAATAAATTGCGTCCTCGCAATTTGAAATTGTTCTTCGAAAATAAAAGGTTGAAAGTAGAAAATATATTTGTGGGAAAACCCACATCAGAAATTGGGTTACTAAAATTTAGTCTTAATATGATGAAAAGAGAAATCAAAGGGTCACCACCAAATTATGATCTCGATTAGGAGAACATTGGTGGAAATTAGAGACATATAATTGGAGGAAAAACGTAAATATTTATAGGTAGTTATTGAGGTCATCAATCACAAACAAGTATAAAATTGAGGTCCTTAAATTCATCAATATATGATGATTTGAAATACCATCGGTTCAACAAAACATAGGGTATTAGGATAACACATTTTTGACTTTTCAAAATATCCTAGTTGAAATCCCACATCGAAAAATGAATTAATGAGGCCTCTATTTAAAATAAAGAGTCGAAAGTATGAAGATTTCCGAAAATAACACATACTAGGGTTCCATGTAGGAAAATATGGATATGGAAGAAAAATCTAACCATCAATTATCTGATGGAGAGTGGTAGTGAACATGGCTATGAAAAGGCCAACAATCCCAAAGCCATAAATTAGTGATGATTTAAGGTACCATCTAGGAAAACATTTTTGTTCTAATTTGCTTTTCTTAATATTGAGGAATTTTTTTATGAGATTGGCTAAGATCATATGGAGATATACTTACTTTATAATTAGAGTTTTATCCATTAATAAATTTCTACCACATACTCATCTTTCACTCTAAAAGATAATAGAATGTAAAAAAATTCTATTTACACTATTCGTATAGGGTTCCAAAATAAACAAATTTATAATTCATCTAAAATATCTTTTAATAAAAACTAAATTATTTAATCCAGGACATCTCGTGGGCCAGTGGTAGGTGATACACCCTTGTCGCCCTTCGGTTGCGGGTTCAAGTCTCGCAGCCTTGCCGGACGCGACGGGTTGCCGCCCGACCTCCGGGTTGTCCTTTTATGGAAATCCAAAATAATCCAAACTAGAACTATCCAAAATACTTCTATCCAAACTCACAGTCCAACATTTATAATGAAGGTAAACATAATATAGATCCTTTTTACCCCGTAATAGCATATGAATACCTTCATCATGTATTACCATATTCCTTATTGATTACATTCATGTTCCCTTATTCCATATAGAATGCTGGATATACTTCATTAATCCAAAAATGTTTTAAACCCCAACAATGATGGAATATACAAATAATTAATCAGCTTCAAGGTAGTCAATAATATCCAATATAATTTATCCAAATCAATCATGTATTATTCTAAAATCACCACCTCGGTATCTGAACCATATTATGGTTTATCTTTCTCTCAACCATATATTTTCCAAACATTTAACCTGCTACTTAGTCACTTTTATTTGTTCCACACCATCTCAAGTCCTTAATGAAATAGTACTGCAGTACAATCCTTATATACTCCATAATTATTATAACAAGTACATTGTTGATACAACACTCAATTGATATAATCAACATAATAACTCTAATCATTCCTCTTCATCTGTGGTAGTATCATAACTTGATTATTATCCAATAGCATCATTTGCGGCATAGTCTGATGACTGGGACATAGGTTCGCGTAGTGTCCAAACTCCTTGCAAATGAAGCATTGTACATTTGAAACCATTTTCTTACCCTTGCAGTCATGTACTTTGTGCCCTTTTCCTCCACACTTATAACAAACTCTCATTCCTTTCAGGCAAGTTCCAGGGTGTTTCTTTCCACAGTTACCACATATGGGAAAATTCTTCTTTTCCCTCTTCCCTTTATCCATCTTTCTCTCTTCTATCCTTTTCTTCTCTTGCTTCCCTTCAAAGCCATAGGACTCAATAAACTCTTTACTTATCTTATCAACACATGATATTATTTCTTCATATGATGATAATACATGGGAGACTATTTCTCTTATAAATTCTAGCTTAAGACCATGAAAGATATGATCCTTCCTTCTCTTTGGATCATGTGCATTTCTGGAGTTCTCATTCCTTCTACTGGGCGCCATTTCTAAATAATGGAATACACTAGATCAGTTTATGAATCAAAATACATAATCCCATACTTATAAAACACTTAACATAAATTGAACTATTTATGGATATAATCCATAATCATAAGAATTTTTTCTTTGAGGAAGTATATACTCATAATCCCTTCAAAATGAGTTGTAAAGAAAATGAGAGTTATCCTAAGCATATCCCCCGGGAGTGTCGTAACCAAAAGTGCAGCAAGGCCCGTTGTCGTGCACCAGTTCCCGTTCGAGTCTAGCTCAAAGCGGTGTTTTCGGGTTTTACCCCTAGGTACATCTGTGCCAGAGCCGACTCTACCGGCTCGTATCCAGACAGGGATGTATTGCTTGGAAAACTCACAAAATCTCTACAATACCAAAATTCTAGGAAGTTCTTCTATACTAATCCTCAAAGTTCATCTTAGGTCTACGTGATCTAATCAGAGTTTATCTAAATCTAGCTTCCAAGGTTTGTACTAAACTTCCTCTGATACCAACTGTAACGCCCCGACCCCAGTTACCCAGAGTCGGTGCATTATTACATAACATTGGCATGATCACAAGAAAGATCAAATCTCGAAAGACCGATTGGTTTAGTAGCCTTGGAAACACTAGATATATTCATAAGTTTTACATTACATCATAAAATGAAAAAATACTACAACAACATAATGTTTCCACAATCCACACTATTAACCCCTCATAAAATCCCTGCAGGTCATTCATAACTTACTTCTTCACATCCTGGGAAAAATAAAACATAGAAAAGGGGTGAGCTCAAATGCCCAGTAAGGATAACAATATAGCGGAAACTTTCATAAATAAGAATAAACATTTAAGGCAATGCATTACTAAAACAAAAGCCTTTTAAACTTGAACTTCAACATAAAATGGCAAAGGTAAAAATGAAATAATGCCATTTAGTTACTCAGATGGATATTCTACTAATCGAATAATCACATGCAAAAATCAATAACCACTTTCATAATGTTGGAATGAAAAATGCCAGACTATCATAACCACATAGCCAAGGCCTCGTGCCAAGACTACAAATAATATTTTGTCAAGGCCTTGTGCCAAGACACTATTTTGTCTCATGAGACCTACCGATGCATCGAGGAGCTATAGCCGGCTCCACCCGTCACATATTAAGTCCAATGGATTCCCATATGAAAAGGTTTAAACATAACATAAACATTCGTATTAAAACTAGCATACGATATGTCAATACTTTCACCATAAACTATGAATGGTATAAAAATAGCACATCCACAGTCAAACATATCACAAAACCTTCAATACAATATAGAAGTTTTGTATCATAATAAATCAACTTCAAATAATCTTAAAATCCATCAAAGGATGTTGACATAGATGAAATCAAAATTCTTTTAAAAGAAATATCTCCTTTTATTTTGAAATCATTTAAGATCCATATAAAATAAAACAATTTCTTTGAAAATATTCTTATAAGCTTGTAAGGGAAGCTTTGAAGATTTTATAACGGCGTAAAATAACCGCACCCACCGTATAAGTTAAAAAAAACATTCTTACCTGAATTCTGTCGAAAAGGTTAAAAAGGACCTTGTTTCGAAAATGACGGAAAGATTCCTTTATAAACCTCTTATAAAAAGTAAAACAAGGGTATGAATGACTTTAAACCATATTCTTGTAAATATTAAAAATGTTTTGAAATACATTTTTAAGAAACATGGATGTGGATGATAAAGATATCCCAGTAGATTATTACGTATAAACAACCTTGGATAATGAAGAGATTGTGAAATAACCCTTACCTTGTACTTTTCCTTGGTTGGGGTAGGTTAACCTCCATTATAATGGTGAAATAGTTGTTATTAAATTATACAAGAATCATATATAATAATATGATATCATATATGATCTTTTAACATTGATTTGTTAATAATATCTTAGAATTATAGTCGTTTCGGGAGTTAACTTAATCATTTTCTTTTATATGTTTTGTTACATAAGCCATGGTTGTTGTATCTTATTCATATCCAGAATGATATCTAGTCCTTAAACATCATTTTTAAATCATCAAATGATAATTATACTTGAATGGATACGATGGAGAATGAATCTCATCGCGTTCGTGGAGACGGTAGTCCGTACGTACGCACGAGCGACAATATCATTCTTTTGATATTAAAATAATATATAAATAGATGGTATATCATATATACAGAATCATTAACATGTTATATTTATTATTTACATGAGTTACACATCATTATTATACCCATCCAAATAATATTATATTGAATAACAATTACACCACGACGTGGAGACGGTAGTCCGTACGTACGCACGTATGGTGACATGTTATTCAAAGGGTGGATAGAATAATGAATATGGTTGTAACATATTTATAATAACATCACAGTATATGTGAGATACTGGAGTTATTATTTTAGAATGGTAAGAACAAAGGAAGAAGAAGTGGAAGATGAAATGAACTTGGAGAAGGGTGGTGAAATCATTACCTCTTCTTCGGGTTCTTCCTTTTGATTTGATCAAAAGGGCTCCTTAGGTTGGCTTTCTGATCAAACTAATGCCTCTAGGTTGTAGTTAGGGATGTTGGGAGAGTATTTGGGTAGAGTTTGGCCGAACCAAAAGGCTTTGAAGGTGTGAAGAAATGAGAAGGAGGAGTGCCCTTTTATAAGAGGGGTGAGGGGCACCTTTGGAAAATCTAGAAATATTAATTTATAATAAATTCATATTCGGTTTCTAATGGCTCCAAAGCTTATTATTCAAAGTTTAAGGTGGGGCTAGGTCGAAAACCACTCAACCAATAGAATTTAGACAGGTTTGGGTACTTATATTAACCTTATCTTTAAGTATTAACTCTAAGTTAATTAGTTTCACTTTTACAATGTCTCTTTGTATTTTTATATAATATGGTTAATAAACTTACTATATACATCCAAGAGACCCCCAAGTGGTCCATTAATGATTAACCTATCCTGATATAAGTCTCTTGGCCGAACCATAGATTTTTAGGAATTTAATATCAATTAATAATATAATATTTGTTTTAAGAACTCTTTTATGTCAATTTTGACACTATTAAATAGTTGATTTTTGTTGAACTCATAACAGATTGATTACTTCGAAAAAAGTCAATTACATCAATCCTAATATATCATATTATCCTAGAAAATTAGTTTAATTCATTAAAAGTTTCATATTATATTTTTTTGGGTATTTATAATATCAATTATTTTAATTTTTCACTATTATAGTAATTACTGCATCATCATTTTGTCATAAATAAAATAAATTATTTAATGTCTAAAAATTATAAATAAAATAGCATTATGTAGGAACTCTTTTTATCTTTCTAATGAATATTTATAATCTAAAATCCAACTTATATAACCCTATTTAACAATTGTTTTTCTAAAAGATATATGCTTGTGTCATTTTTGTATTCATTTTAACTTAATTAAAATAAAGTATCATTATCACTTACAAGTGGATCCATGGGGTCCCCAAATAGACCCAAAGATTCCCATGGTAGACCATGTATCAACCAATAGGGTTAAGACACGTTTTATGGTAATTTAGTATTATTATAATATTATTTTTTAACCCTTATTTACCGAATTTACCCTTAACCATGGTAAATAAAATATTTACCGCAGTAATTATTCAAAATGTCTTAAAATAAAAGTTACCTATTTACACAATTTTAACATCCTGATTCCAAATATGGAATCCATTTTCCTAAATTCAAAACACATAAGTGGCAGAAATTAATTTAAAATTAATTCCCGCTGTCAAAACAAAAAGCGTATTTTTAAGAGATAATAACTATCAAAAGATTGACACTCGTTTATGTTCGGTTTAATTGTAAAATTATGTCCAATGACCAACATTATATTAAATGGTAAAAATATATTCTAAATATACTTTAAAACCACTCAAATTCATAATTTATCACTATTAATTATTTTGATTAAAAAAGTTGTTTTTAATTAAAACTTAGTAATTTTCACTATTCATCAAAATATGAAAGTTATCCGAAATGTACCAAAATTTTACCTTAGGCTAAATTCGATATTCCGAATCCAAAAATGAAGTCCATTTTAAAATATAAAATATATATAATTTCAAAAATTAGGTATTAGTATTCATAACGGCTAGTTTGATTGGTTGTGGTGTGTGTTAAAACTCAAGGTTGCGTACAACACACGCTACTGTATTATTCAAAGAAAGTGTACCGTGGAAGCTTGGGATGTTTCATTTTAAATTTTTGATGTCCCTATTTAGTCAAAAAGTTTAAAATATTGTATTTAAAAAGGGTTCACTATTAAAAGTTGATAAAAGTGCAATACTGAAAATGAATTTGTTCTTGCATTATATCTAAGAAACTCATAATATGGATTCTAAAATTATAAGGATTATATAAAGTTTAAAATTTAGATAATACTATTCATAACCTCTTTTGAATGGATTTTTTTTATGTCATGGTGTGATTGAACTCGGTGTTGCGTGTAGTGCAAGTTATTGAATTATTTTGAAGAAATAACACACTATGAAATCTTGGGGTGTTACAATGGGGAACTATAATATTCTTATAATGAGAACAGTCTCTACGAAAATTATCAAATAAGGTCACACTAACAAAAAATAATTATATGATATGATTATTTCTGATAATAAAAAATAAAATTTTATTTTTTTCTATGTCACCAACCGTAAAAAAATATTTCGAAGCAGTGTAGTATCTTAGTATACAAAGAAAATAAATATTTTCCAATGAAATGAAATGGTCTAATATTACTTTTACTATCAAATATATAGCCCCTAAAATGGTTATGAGAATATGAATTCAAATCAAATTCATATTTTTTAGGAAATAAAATTCTTAAAAAATAGACCTTTTACGAAATCATAAAATCTTTTTGGCATCTCTTAGATGAGATTCACATGGATTATCTTGAAATCAAGAAAAAGTACACACTCAAAAACATGATGGTGGTTTATTAGAAATAATATAAAATAAAATCCCAATTATTCCTATATATAACATTTTATCATCATTATTGAAAACTTCATCTATATTACATTAAATATTAGAACCAATTGGTTAATTTTTTCTATAGAATTCTTTATCTTCTATAATTGTGTAAATTATATGGGCATACCATTCTAGTTAATTTAATTTTCCATTTTAGAACTATCAACCATCATCTTGTATTCCATTTGATCATCTAACCCCATGAGGATTCATAATAATCATTTCTTATTTACCATTAATTTGAATTTGTTTAATGATCCAATAAAAAACTGAGAAGATGAAGGAAAACGAACAAAATCATAATATGAGATGATGATATAACGAAAACAAATAACTGAGAACATTTACATTATTATTATTAATCCAGTTCTCCCACATGGAAGAGGAGTTTCTAGTTCAATTAACAAATCGAAATTATTAACATATATTACTTTATTTTAGTTCTTGATCATTTTTTGATGAAATATTAAAAATAAAGAAAAACATATTAAAATTTTTTCTCAAACTTGTTCCCCATAGATTTTTTTAGTATAGAGAAACAATTTTTTAGTTACATGAAATAGTTGACTAATACTGTTAATATCACAAAACCACTTGAAATATTCTCATATAAATTCAAAACACATATCTATTTCAAACTAAAATAAAAAAAATAAAATTTAGTTGTATTTTATATTAATAATTCTCATTGATGATATCAATATAATGTATTTGGGAAGGTGGGTGATGGAGATAGAATCCAACCACAGATGGAGATGAATATGATTCTCTTAATATTTTTGTTAAAGAAGACAAGATGCGGTATTGAAATAACTGGTTTGATAGATTCTATGTTACAGTTATATAGATGTGATAATTTTTGAACTAATGCAAATAGAAATAAATAGAAATGTATTATTATAGTGAATATCACTATATTTAATAGTTAATAGAGAAGTATGATGATATTGATACAAAACTAATATCTGATAAGATTATAATACTATGATTAAAAAATAAATTAAAGGGGAAACAATGATTAGATAAAATATGGAAGATGATGCGAGAGACCATTAATAGAGGGTTCCACAGGATGTCTATTTAATTTTGTGATTAACATCTCTGGGATAATGGTTTAAAGAGTTTGAGTTTAAATATGGAATTGAAGTTATATCTTTGATAAATTAAATATACTACACGAGTATTAAATTTTCTGTAAGAGTTTGGGAATTAATTCAAATAAATTTTGAAACATTCCTATATTTCCCAGTGTCCTTAGAATAAATTTATTATTCATTTGATGTTTTTTAGATGACCATATAAATAATTAAAACAAATCTTATTTTATTTGATGATTTGTGGAATTTGGTTTTTGAAGATAAGAACTGGGTAAGTCTTGATGTTTTTAAGTTCTTTTTGATCCAAAAAATATTTATATATATCTTCATAAGGATGCATATAAACAAACGTCCCGAAACACAATAAATGGAACAAACTTCCAATTTTTGTTTTTGAATCTATGTAGTTCGTTCTAAAACTCCATAAAGTTTGTCTCCATATATAATAATATTGATTCCACACATCATAAGATTTTAATTTAGATCATATGGCTATTTCATGAACTTCATAACGTTCAATAGGACACTGTATAGTTCCCACCTCATAGGGTTCAATGTTTTTAAGGAAGAGAAAAATGTATGTTTTTAATAGTATATAAGGTTCAAATTAATTCATAAGGTTAAATACAAGGAATAAATAAGTTTCCCTCATATGTTTGTCTCATGATGTTGTGAAATATTGGTGAAATATAAAATTTATGAAGGTTTAATTATTAATTAATTAAATAATGAAATATTTATATGAATAAAATTAAAGCATTAAATTACCAAGGTTATAATAAATAGATTAAAAAGAAAAAATTTAATTCAGACTGAGGTTGAATTAATGAATTTATACTTCTCAGAATATGAAGAATTAGATTTAATAAGGATAATTATATCAAAATAAGATGAAATTATGGGAACTTAGATAAATATTATATAGTGAAATTCCAAAATAAACCACATAGTACATAACATTTGGTGACTCTTGAACAATTTTATAGAGTATTAAACACTATGAATAAATTTCTGATTCTTTTTAAGAATATGAGGGTTCATGTAATTAAGTTATCTAATGATCAAATGAAATCTAGACCTCATAATAAAATTTTAGATATCATCATGACTAAGATTAAATTATCCACACCACCATAGCAATGTGTTACATGAATTAAATAAAACAATGGTTAATATGTTATTATAAATTCTAAAGGAAAACATTAAGACAAATAATTTAGATAATTTTGGATGAATAAATGAATATTTATTTTTCTAGGAAAAAATTAAAAAAAATGAATAAGGGTAATATTAGGCATACATTAGAGATAATAGGGTTAGTAAAATATAATATTTATGATATTAGGAGAATACCCACATAATAAATATTAGGAACGAAATTAACATTATAGAGACAATAGAATTAGAATAATCTAAAATAAATTTTCCAACTGATTTTTTATTAAAATATAAAAATAATTTTTGATAATTAGTGATATTTTTAGAATATAAATCATTCTGAAGAATAATTAAAAGGATATATCTCTAAAAAATAGTGAATCTCAATCAAGAGAACCTCACATCTCTCTATGCTAATATAAGTCAATACTAATATGGAGGGGAAGAAAAATTACTGTGTTTGTAAAAACCTAATATTTTATGAGAAATATATATCTTTTTAATGTCTTATGATATATGAAACACCTATATAATCATTCACTACACACAACACTGGCTTGGCTTGCATTACACGCAAGAGAAACCTTCCTCGATAGCTTGTGTTGTACTCAATGTCGAGTTTCACTAAACAATGATACATTCTTATAATACTTTGAACTATACATTATGGATATTATTAACAGAATTATGAATTTTATAACATTATAATTCATCATAAACATTTTCTACAATGTGGTATGAGAAAAAAATAAATTTTTCGGGTAAAATAAGTATTTTAAAAAAAATGTAGTTTTGTCGCATTTTGATGGCGTACCCAGTTTAAATCTAGTTTTTGACTTTCTTATAAGTTCAAATTTACAAAATAAACTTCTTATTTTAAAATAGTATATAAAAATTTACTTTGGATAAATTTTTGATACTTTTCTGATAACTTTCATATTTTGATGAATAGTAAAAATACGCTAATTTTTTCTTAATTTTTTTTAATCAAGATATTTTATTTGGTTAAATGATAAAATTTAAGGGTTTTAAAGTATAAATAGAACATATTTTTACCATTTAATATAATTCAAGTCATTTCCATTAATTTTACATTGAATTCATAAGTAAAAACATTTCAATCTTTGACAATTTTTTAACATTTAAAACCCTTTTTCTTAACAGTGGGATTAATTTTGAATTAATTACTGCTACTTCTGTGTTTTTAATTTGGAAAAATGGATTCCATATTTGAAATTAGTGGGTGCAAATTTTTTTAATAGGTTACTTTTATTTTTTTTGTCATTATGAATAGTAACTACGGTAATTTTTATTTACTACAGTTATAGGTATATCGGGTAATTAAGGGTAACAACAAGATTATAAAATTACCATAACACCTGCCAAAATTCAATTGGATGAATAAATGTTGACCCATATCACCTAAGGTCTGTAATAGATTCATCTCAGTGACTTTTGACCATGGATATTATATAATTATTATTAAAACCCAAGAAAAAGTGACAACATGTCACTCTCTTATATCTTATAAGTGTAATAATTTTAATTTAGTGATAAACTTCATATAACATTCAAAATAAATAGTATCTAGAAATATAATAAAATTATATACATAATGTGAATTTATTTATAATTTTTATGGATTAAATAATTATCATTAATGATGATACAATAGTGATGTTGAAATTATTTCATTGACTGAAATATCAAATAAATGGTTTTAAAAATATTAAAATAAATATTATATGAACTATTTAATGTGCTCCAAGAATTTTCTAGATGCATATGAAATATTAGAAATCTATTTAATATTTTTTGTTTTGAATATATCCTTTGTGCGGATTTTATTTAAATTCAAATAATTGAATAGTGTCAAAATTGACACAATTGTTATTTTATAAAAATAACATATTATAAAATTGTTTAAAAATCACAAAAAATATTTAAAAATTATTAATATAAATTTATATGGTATAAAATGTTATAAAATATCCAATTATGGACAATTCAGAACACATAAGTAATTATTTATAGTAATTTAAAATTTAGAATATTATTACCACAAATAAAATGAAATAGATTAAATAAGGATAAATCAATTTTATAAGGTTTAAAATAATTTCAATACATGTCTAAATTTTATTGTTTGATTCTATTAAAAACTTATATAATCTCATATTCTAATTGAGTCATTTTTGGAGGTTTTTTTGTGGGGTTTGAATTTATTATAAATTAATATTTCTTATTTTTCCAAAGGTGCCCCTCTTCTCCCTTATAAAAGGGCACCTCCTCCCTCTCCGCCTCAAAACATTTTGAGTTTCCATGCTTATGAAACCCCTTACCATTAATCTCTTCAACTTACCTAGTAACATTATAGAGGTTCTGGTCTTCTAAAATTACCAACTCTAGTACCTTAAGAGGAAGTTTAGAGGAGGCACATCGAAGAAGAGGTAATATCCTATACCGATTCTTTCAAGTTTATTTCTTCTTAAAAAACCAATTCATTTGTTGTTTCATTACAAAAAAATAAAATAATATCAATAATATATTGATATGATATTATAAATATGAAACAGACCCATTTCACTTTTTATCCATCCTACGGAAAACGAAATCACCACGCGTGCGTACGTCAGGAATACCGTCTCCACGCCATGGTGAAATCTATTTTCCACAACCTCCTTACTTGGATGGATATATTGGTGTAATGAATAAATATATATGATTATTATAACATGATACAAATTCCGTGATATTATTTCATCCACTCCAAGACCATTCAATAATTATCGGAACGATATCGTCGCTCATGTGTACGTACGGTTTAACGTCTCCACGATGCGATGTGATTCATTCTACATGATCTTCATTAAACCATGAATATATAAAATTATTGAATGAGTAAATCTTATATATATTATACTAATTCCATTATTTAAATTATATATCTATAACCTAAAAATAGTAATATGAATTTATTCGACAAAACAAGCATAAGAACATAAAGCAATGAACACCCGAATAACAAGTAGAAATTAAATATTACTAATAAGAAGCTAATAATATGAACATATATGATATAATAACAGTTATTATTATTCTATAATAAGTTAATGACATTATTTAAATCATTATACAGGAGGTTCAGACACGTACAAAGCATATCGGACCTAAGGTAAGGGAAAATCATGCAATCTCAATTTTATTCGATATTGGTTATACTTCAGAATTTACTGGGGAATATTTATCATCCCCATCCATTTTCCTCAATATGTAATATTATTTATATCCTCCTAAAAATGATTAAATCAAATTTTACCAATTGGTATATTTTTAGTAAAAGTTATGAAAGGAATCTTTTTTCATTTTCACTACGAGATAAATTTTGACTTTTCCGGCCAATGTACGAGAAAAATGTTTTTTAACTTATAAAACTTGAATGGATTTTTATGATTTCATAGAAAATTATTTCCATGAAGCTTACTTTATAAGTTTTCAGGTTTATTTTAAATTAATTTCTTTTAGTTTAAAATTTTATGACATGTTAAGAAAGGAAAAAAAATTTGAAGTAGAAAGGTTATTTTCCTCATGAATGGAGTTCAAGTGTTTTATCAAAATTATTTTTCCTCTAAGATAATATAGGGTTCTATTTATATCCCTATTATTACATTTATTGGACTATTTTATGATGGAATTATTTTTATGAAGTCCTTTAATCTTATATTTATTAGGTTATGATGGCATGATGTTTAAGAATTCCATTTTTTTATTTCATGGATTATGCTATAATATATGATTCATGATTTTGTGGAACACATAAGAATGGTTTCATTATGATATCAGTGGGACCTATATATACCTCCAATGCATGGGGTAAATATTTATATCTCATGAGATATACATGGATAGAACTCCAAGTTAATCTAGTTCAGTGATACAGGACTAGAATGAGGAGGGAACTCGGTTCAGAAATAAACTATGTCTGCAATGATAGTCTTGGCAGTGAGTCTTGAAAATATGAAATTATTTTCAATGATTATGTGTTTATGACTCCAAGTTTCATGTTTTATGTTATTATTATTGGGATTACATTTCACTACTATGATTTATCCCATGTTATGATATTATGATCTCATTTATAGGTTAATATTTTCAAAATGTTATGTTCTTATGAATATGATATGATTGATATTTCCTTTGTTTACCCTTACTGAGAATTTGAGATCACCCTTTTGTATGTTTTCTTTTCCCCATGTCAGGATGAAGGGTATTAAGTTGGATATTCCAAAAGGGACTCTAGATATGATGAAATGAGAGACAGTGTAGATGCTTTATGAACCTGTTGTTTATGTTTCCTAGTTTCTAAAGACACTATACCTATACGATCCTATCATGGTTTTGTTATATATTTTAATAAGTATGCTTCAATTCTGAAATAATAACAATGTATGTTAAGTATGGATCATTGTAGTTGGTATTAGAGTAAAGGTATAGTCAACCTTTGGAAACTAGGACGTGAAAGCCTTAATAGGAACCCTAAGGATATTTCTAAGCATAGAACACAATAATAGTGTTTTAGAAATGACCATGAATGACCTATGATAATACCTAAAGTGTGAAATTTTATTCTTTATTATGTAGTTTTCCTAATAAGATTTGTGTTTCTCACAATATCCTTATTAGTTTTAGTCAATGGCTAGAACCCGAAGGAACCATGCTAATGCTTAATGTGACCGGAAATGCAATGATGGTCCCCCCTAAGAAACCAAATGTTATGGGAGCTGTAATGAAAAATATTATAGCCATGCTCACACATCTTTCTCAAGCTATGAGTCATACATGACTTCCAAATGAGAAAATGAATGAGAAATATTATGTTGAATCCTTCATGAGGCAGTGTCCACCTTCATCCAGCGGGTCTTCTAATCCATTAGTGGATGAACAATGGATTAGTACCACTGAAAAGATATTTTCAGTTCTTCAATGTTGTGAACATGATAATGTCATATTAGCAGTATGTCATTTGGAAGGTGAAGCTGATCAATGGTGTAATATTATAATGAAAAAGAGGAAAATAGATGAAATTGAGTCCATGGAATGGTACGAGTTCAAGAACTTATTTTTCAATAAGTACTACCCTCGTATTCTTCGAACAAAGATAGAGATGGAGTTTCATGAACTAAAGAAAAAGGATTATAAATCTTTTGGTACCTACAAAGAAAATTTAACAAGGCTTTCAAGGTACGCTTCTGGAATTATTATCCAACCTGGGAGTAAGATCTATCGATTATTTTGTGGCTTAAAACCATGTCTCTGAATGAAATGAGACATAAGGGACTTCAATAGCTACGAGGAAATTGTTGGATGTGCTCTCAAGGTTGACATGGATATTGGAGTAACCCATCAATCATATGGGTTTGATAAGAAGAGGAAAATGGAATTCAAAGAGAACTCTAAAGACCACACTAAAAAGAAGATGCATTTGCCCTTATACTCAAAGTGTGGAAAGAAACATGGATGTAATTGTCTAAAATGGACAAGTAAATGTTTCAATGTGGAAAAGAAGGTCATCAAAAATTTGAATGCCGCAGTGATGGGTAAAAGATTTCCAGGTATGCGAAAAAAGAAAAGTCTACACAGAATGAACCTCTTACACTTCGATGATACGAGTTCAAGGAAATGGGGAATTATGCTAATAAATTCCCTAATCCAAGGGTTGTTGATGATGATCGATGTCAACAAACTCTTCAGGACAAAGACTATGGAAATTATCGTGCAATTTCTATCAGCATTGTGGAGTTTGACAACGAAGTGGTGAAAGGTACACTTACCATCCACTCTAAAGTAGAAAATGTTTTATTTGATTCTAGATCCACCCACTATTTTATTTATAAGGACTTTTCTAAGGGTATTTCCATACTACCTCAACAATTAGCTGTTGAGTTAGATGTGACAACACCAAATGGCACAATAGTTGCATCAAAAGTTTATAATTCTTCTCCAATTGACGTTAGTGGGAAAGTGCTTCTTGAAAATATTGTGATCCATCCTATAGTGTAATTTTATTTGATTCTTGGCATGTATTGGATTTCATTATATGTATCTCATATCGATTTCCAAAGATGGGAAGTCACATTTCATATTCCTGATCAATATATGATCATCTATCAATGCAAGGATGAATATAACCTTCCAGTGGAAATTTCATCCATCTTATGGGTCTTGATTCCAATAAATGATGGTTATTTATCTCAAATGTTTGGAGAGAAACTCCTGATTAAGAATATACCCATTGTACGAGAGTTTGATGAGGTCTTTCCCAAGGAATTTCCAAGTCTTCCACCAAATCGTGAAGTTGCGTTTTCCATAGAACTCATACCAGGTGCTATGCCCATTTCAAAGCCGCCTTATAGAATGGCCCCAATTGAGTTTCAGGAATTGAAGAAGCAACTCCAAGAGAATCTTGATAAGGGATTCATATGCCCTAGTGCATCACCTTGGGGAGAGCCTGTTTTGTTTTTTATGAAGAATGATGGATCAGTGAGACTCTGCATTTATTATCAAAAACATAACAAGATCACTATCAAGAACAAATATCCTCTCCCATGCATTGATGACTTATTTGACCAACTATGTGGAGCTCAATATTTTTCCAAGATTGATCTTCGTTCAGGCTGTCATCAATTAAGGGTAAAAAATGAGGATATATCAAAGATGGCTTTCCGTACAAGGTATGGACAATATGAATTTATAGTGATGAAATTTGGTCTTACTAATTCCCCTGATATCTTCATGGATCTAATGAATAGAGTCTTTAGAGACCATCTTGATCAGTTTGTGGTATTCTTTATAGACAATATTCTTGCCTATTCAAAGTGGAAAGTAGAACATGAAGATCACTTGATAATTGTATTAAAGACCCTAATAAAGTATAATCTTAATGAAAAAATCACCAAGTGTAAATTTTAGCTTAAAAAAGTTTCATTTTTGGGGCACATAATGTCAAAAGACAGGATATCTGTGGATCTAGCAAAAATAGAGTTTATCGAAAGTTGGTCAAGACCAACAACAGTACCTGAGATCTATATTTTTCATGGATTGTATGGATATTATTGAAGTTTTGTGAAGGAATTGTAAAGATTATATACTCCACTCACCAGGTTGACACGAAAAGGAGTTAAGTTCTTTTGGATGAAGGAGTGTGGAGAGAATTTCATGGAGTTAAAAAGAAGGTTATCCAGTGCACCTGTGCTCCACTTCCTTGTAGTAGAGAAAGGTTTGTGATCTATAGTGATGAATCCATGAAGGGATTAGGGTGTGTTCTAATGAAAAATGATATTGTGATAGCTTATGCCTCATGACAGTTGAAAATCCATGAAAAAAATTACCCAAATCATGATTTGGAGTTAGTTGTGGTAATCTTTGCATTAATGATTTGGAGGCATTATCTTTATGGTGAGAGGTGTGATATTTATACTGATCATAAAAGTTTAAATTATATTTTCACACAAAAGGATCTGAATATGCACTAAAGAAGATGGTTGGAGCTGATTAAGGATTAAGACTGCTCAATTCATTACCACCATGGGAAAGCGAACAAGGTGGCAGACGCATTAAGTCGGCAAGAGCATGCTAGTTTATCCATGATGAGGATCACAAAAGATCCAATATTTATGGATTTACAAATGATGGATCATGGAATTGTAATGGAAGCGGAAAAATCATATATTTCTCAAATGAATGTTCAACCATCTATACATGTGAAGATTAAAGAGGCATGGAAAGAAGATGGAGAGTTACAAAAGAAGGTGAGAAATGTTCCGGAATTCCACATTGATTGTGATGAAATAATAAGGACCAGGAATCAGGTTTGTGTTCCTCCCATCCCATAATTAAAGAAGAAAATATTGGATAAAGCTCATAGTTATTCATTATCGATTCACCCTGGAAGCAAGAATATGTATTGGGACCTTAAGGATTACTTCAGGTGGGATGGAATGAAAAAGAGATATTTCTGAATATGTCTCTCGATGCTTGGTTTGTCAGCAAGTTTAAGCTGAGTTATATTTTATTATCATACGAAGTTGGCACACTTCATTTCCATTAGAGAAGATTCATCTCTTGATCAGATTTCAAGGATATATGTGAAGGAAGTGGTAAGATTGCATGGAGTACTACTTTCCATTATATCTGATCAGGATCCGAGGTTTACCTTGAATTTTTTACAAAGTCTTCAACATTCTTGAGATAAAAAGTTGCGTTGTAGCACTGCTTATCATATTCAGACAGACGGTAAGTCTCAGAGGACAATTAAAAAATTGGAAGACTTGTTGAGAGCTTGCTCTATAGAATTCAATGGTGGTTAGGATCAACACCTACCTTTGGTATAATTTTCACATAATAATAACTTACACTCCAAAATTTAGATGAATCCTTATGAAGCTCTCTGTGGAAAGAAATGTCGAACTCCAACTTGTTGGGATGAAGTTTGGGAAAATAATATATAAGGGCCTGATCTTGTTGATGAGATGGCAGAAAAGGTATGATCTATTCAACAACACATAAGAGCAGATCAGAGTCGACATAAAATTTATGCAATAACCAAATAAAAGACATAGAGTTTTAAGTGGGTGATAAAGTTTTCTTACAAATATCTCTTTGAAAGAGAGTAATGGGATTTGGAAAGAAGGGTAAGCTGAGCCCTAGGTATATCAATCCATTTGAAATACTGGATCATGTTGTGAAGGTAGCATACTGATTGGAACTTCAACCAAATCTCTCTCAAGTTCATGATGTGTTCGATGTATCTCTCTTGAGAGAGAACATACCTGATAATTCAAATGTTCTAAGCTCAGATGTTTTACTGCTGGAGAAAGGTCTTTCTTACGAAGAACTACTGATAGAGATTCTGTATAATACCAAAAAAGTTCTACAAAAGAAGACCACTCACTTGGTTAATGTTTTCTGGAGGAACCACCAATTATAAGAAGCTACATAAGAACTTAAGAATATGATGAGGGAGAGGTATCCTCATCTATTTGTTACGAAGTGATAAATTTTTGAGGGCGAAATTCTTTTTAAAGGTGGTAAAATGTATCACCCTAATATTTTATGAGGAATATATTTTTTAATGTCATATGTTATATGAAACACCAAGAGAATCATAATCTAAACACAACACTAGCTTGGCTTGCGTCACACGCAATATCAACCTTCCTCGATAGCTTGCGTTGTACGCAATGCCGAGTTTCACTAAACAATGATATATTCTTATAATAGTATGCACTAGCAGTTGTGAATAGTATTAACCGAATTTTGAATTTTATAACATTATAAGTCATCTTACACATTTTATTGAATGATATATGAGAAAAAATAAAATTTTCAGGTATAATAAGTATTTTTTTAAAAATACAGTTTTGTCGCCTTTTGATGGCGCAACCACATTAAATCTAGTTTTTGTCATGTTTATATGTTCAGAATTACAAAATATAATTCTTATTTTGAATCAGAATATAAAAATTTACATTGGGTAAATTTTTGAAACTTTTCTGATAACATTCATATTTTGATGAATAGTAAAAATAAGCTAAATTTTTCATAAAAACAACTTTTTTCATCAAGATAATTTATATGGTTAAATGATAAAATTTAATGGTTTTAAAGTATAAATAGATTATATTCTTACCATTTAATATAATTCAAGTCATTTACATGAATTTTACATTGAATTAATAGGTAAAAACATTTCAATCTTTGACAATGTATTAACTTTTAAAAAACTTTTTCTTAACAACTGGATTAATTTTAAATTAATTACTACAACTCTTGTCTTTTTAATTTTGAAAAATGAATTCCATATTTGGATTCAGTGGGTCCAAATTATGTTAATAGGTTATTTTTATATTTTTTACATTATAAATAGTAACTATGATAATTTTTATTTACTATAGTTAAAGGTAAATTGAGTAATTAAGGGTAAATATAAGATTATAATATTACCCTAACACCTGAAAAATTTTATTGGATGAATAAAATTAAATCCATATCACCTAAGGGCTATAATAGATTCATTTCATGGACTTTTTACCATCAAAATTATATAATTATTATTAAAACCAAAGAAGGTGACAACATGTCACTCTCTTATATCTTATAAGTGTAATAATTTTAATTTAGTGATAAAATTCATAAAACATATAACATGAATAGTCTATAGAAATATAATAAAATTATCTACATTATTTGAATTTATTTAGAATTTTTAAGGATTAAATAATTATCATTAATGATGCACAATAGTGATGTTGAAATTATTTTATTGATTGAAATATCAAATAAATGGTTTAAAAATATTAATATAAATATTATATGAACTATTTAATGTGATCCAAGAATTTTCAAGAAGAATATTTCATATTATGAATCTATTAAATATTTTGTTTCGAATATATCCTCTGTGTGGGTTTTATTTAAATTCAAATAAATGAATAGTGTCAAAATTGACACTATTGTTATTTTATAAAAAACATATTATAAAATTGTTTAAAAATCACAAAAGTATTTAAAAATTATAAATTTAAATTTATATAGTCTAAAAGTTCATATATTATCCAATTATGGAAAATTCACAACACATAGGTAAATATTTATAAAAATTTATAATTTATAATATTATTACCACAAATAAAATTAAAAAGATTAAATAAGGATAAATCAATTTGATAAAGTTCAAAATAAACACAAAACTTGTCTAAATTTTATTGTTTGATGAGATTAAAACTCTATATCATATAATATTTGAATTTAGTCATTTTTAAGGTTTTTATGTGGGGTTGGAAGTTATTATAAATTAATATTTCTTATGCTTCCAATGGTTCCCATATCCTCCCTTATAAAAGGGATCTTCCTCACTCTCCTCCTCAAAATATTCTGAGCCTTCAATATCATCCAACCCCTACCCATTACACTTCTCAACTTCACTAGTAACATTCTAGAGGTTTTGGTCTTCTCAAAAGACCAACTCTAGTCCCTTAAGAGGAGTTTTTGAAGAGGCATGTCGAAGAAGAGGTAATATCCTTTACCGATTCTTTCAAATTTATTTTTTCTTAAACATCCTCTTCTTTAGTTTTTTAATTATATGTTAATACAATTAGTATCACTAATAAACTGATATGATATTATAAATATGAAATAACCCCATTTTACCTTCTATCCATCCTATAGAAAACAAAATCACCACGTGGGCGTATGTACGGAATACCGTCTCCACTCCATCGTGTAATCTATTTTCCACCACCACCTTAATTGGATGGGTATAATGGTGTAAATAATAATTATATATTATTATTATAACATGATACTAATTATGAGATATTCTATCATCCAATCCCAGACCATTCAATAATTAGGGGAATGATATTGTCGCTCGTGCGTACGTATGGCTTATCGTCTGCACGATGCGATGTGATTTTTTCTACATGATCTTCATTAAAACATGATTATATAAAAGCATTGAATGAATAAATTTTATATATATTATACTACTACCATTTTTTAAATGATGTAGTTATAACCTAAAAAGAGTAATAAGGATTTATTCAACAAAACACGCATAAGAACATAAAGCAATTAGCACCCGGATAACAATTAGAAATGAAATGTTAAGAAGCTAAGAATACGACCATATATGATATCATAACAATTAGTATGATTTTGGAATAAGTTAATGACATTATTTAAATCACTATATAGGAGTTTCGGACATGTACAATGCATATCGGACCTAAGGTAAGGGAAAATCTCGCAATCTCTTTTTTATCTGAGATTGTTTATACTTCAGAATTTATTAGGTAATATTTATCATCCACATCCATGTTTCTTCAATTTATAATATTATTTCTATCCTCCTAAAAATTTTTAAATCAAATTTAACCTATTGGTGAATTTTTAGAAATAGTTATGAAATGAGTTTTTTTTTATTTTCAGTACGAGATACTTTTTGACTTTTCCAGCCAAAGTACGAGAAAAATGTTTTTTTAACTTATACGGTATGAATGGATTTTTATGATTTCATAAAACATTATTTCCATGAATCTTCCTTTACATTTTTTGAAGTTTATTTTAAATTAACTTATTTTAGTTTAAAATTGTATGATATGTTAATAAAGGAAAAAAGTTTTTGAAGTCGAAAAGATATTTTCCTCAAGAATGGAGTTCAAGTGTTTTATCAGAATTATTTTCCATCTAAGATAATATAAGGTTATGTTTCTAACCGTATTGTTACATTGATTGGATTTTTTTGTGATGGAATTATTTTTATGATATCCTTTTATCTTGTATGTTTTCTGTTCCGATTACATGATGTTTAAGAATCCCATTTTTTTATTACATGGGTTATGCTATAATGTATGATTTATGATTTTGTGGAACACATAATAATAGTTTCATTATGTGATGGGTGGGACATATATCTCCCTCCAATGCATTGGTTAAGATTTATATCTCATGAGATAGACATGGTCGGAACGATAACTTAATCTGGTTCAGTGATACAGGACTGGAACGAGGAGTGAACTCAGTTCAAGAATGGAATTTGTTGGCTATGATAGTCTGGGAAATGAGTCATGACTAATATGAAATT
Organism: Viscum album; assembly: GCA_963277665.1. Taxonomy (NCBI): domain Eukaryota; kingdom Viridiplantae; phylum Streptophyta; class Magnoliopsida; order Santalales; family Viscaceae; genus Viscum; species Viscum album. Next base: position 800,733,962 of record OY728139.1, read on the forward strand.
ATTTTATATGATTATGTTTGTATTCCAAAAAGACTCATGTTTTATGTTATGATTATTAGGATTACATATAACTACTATGATTTATCCCATATTGTGATATTATGATCTCTTTTGCAGGTTATGATTTTCAAAATGTTATGTTATTATGAACATGATATGATTGATATTTCTTTTGTTTACCCATAATGATAATTTGAGCTCAGCCTTTTGTATGATTTCTTTCCCCCAGGTTAGGATGAAGAGTATTATTTAGGATATGCCAAAAGGGACTCTAGATATGATGAAATAAACAGGAGAAAATGTAGATGATTTATGAACCAGTTGTTTATGTTTCCCAGTTTCTGAAGACACTATACATATACGGTCCTATCATGGTATTGTTATATGTTGTAATAAGTATGATTCAATTATGAAGTAATTTCAATGTATGTATAGTATGGGTCATTATAGTGTTTAGAAATAAGAAGCTGAGATGATTCTATTTATAAGATGAATTTACTAAATGTAAAAGGAGACGAATAAGAATATGAAATGTGATACTATATATTCTATAATTATAATGTATTGTAAAATAAATAAATAATAATATGAATAATTGAAGAACAAAATTCATGCAGTTTTACTGATTGGACATTGGTAGTTAAAATACTTGAAAACTGAGGTGAGTAATGATTTAGGGGATATTGGGTAACATAGAAAATAATTGGATGATGAGTTGAGATAACATAGTGATTATATTAGGAACACAATATGAGAGCAAGGCTGTTTCAAAATCCTGAGTTTTGTGCTACAATTATCCATGATCTACTAGTGATCGAAACTAGGTTAAGAAAGAAGATTTAATCATATGGATACACTGAAATCCAATGCAGAATGATGATCTACATCAAAAAGTGGGATTAAGTTATAAGACTGTCTGGATAATGTATAATCATGTTGTATATTGTTTAGTATTGGATGCACTATCAGTTTAGGAGAATCGTTACTCTCCCCACATGTAATTTATGACCATATTATTAATATAAAAAATATTTATGAGATTATCTCAATCACAATAAGGTAATAGTCACCTACATTAGTAGAGGAAATTTTAGAGTATTGTGTGCTAAAATATAACATTATTTTCTTTATTTAATGTTGTAAAAGTTTATTGGGTAAAAGAAAATGATACACTACTATACGATTCAATAATTTATGTTTGTGAACTTTGAGGGGATCTTATGTGAGTAAAAATACTAAAATATAAGGGCTCAGTAAAAACTAATCACACTTATTTAACACCCCTCCCCCTCCGGAAGGCGCACCCATCTCAAGTCACCATAACTAGTTTCAGTGTAAATATGTTCAATTTTGTGGGATTTATATTAAAGACCATTTTTTATCTAACATATATTAATTGAAAATTTTAATAGTTTTAAAAATATCCTCAAATGAAAAATTTAGATACTATCATTGTCAATACTAATAATGAGGTTTTACATGATGACATGGAATACAAGAATAAAATCCTTTTTGATTTTTTTACAAACATATTATAATTCACAGAGGATTCATATGATGATAAATCATAGGTGGTATAACATGAAGAAATAATGAAAAAAGAGTTAAATAAAAAGTTTCATGCCCCGAATTCTCTCATAAAAAAGTGAAAGATAAAGAATAATACTTAGATTAGTAGAGAAAAAAATAAAATACCTGAAAAATAATTTTCATATAATATTATTGGGAATTTCATGTGAAGAATGCACTACAAGAGAAATATAAGCTACAGAAGAATGTCACTAAGGTATAATTTTTTTTAAATATTACCAATTGAAAAAAAATATATATTGTTAAAAAAGAATGAAAATAATTTTTAATAAGTGAAAAAATATTAGGAATATAGTTTTGAGAAGTTGAAAATGAAATTAGAAGAAAAATTTAAATTAGTTAAAATTTAAAAATCCCTCAACATAAAATGAAATGAATTGGGAGTAAATATAAAAAAGGAGGGAGTGACACAAAAAAAAACCTCTCAATCTTCTAAAAATAAAAATTGTACCACACAATCTTCTTTTTAGTGTAATATCTAAAAAAAGGATCATATCAGTAGAAAAAGAATATTATGATCCTCAAGTGATTTATTCACAACATGTATTTGGAGAGAGGTAATATTTAACCCAAATAATTATTTCTGTACTAAAGTAGTTTTATCTAGAATTCCAAGATAAAAAATAAAATATGGCGATATATTGGTGAAAAAATTTATTCAAAAAGGCCAACAACTATTTCAATGGAGTATGTTAGGAAATATAAGTAGATCATCTCTCAATATTATATTCCAATAAATGAATATTACTACCAAAAATAGAAAGGATCTAAATCTTATCACACTACTCTTAATAAAAAAAATTATTAGATTTATTTTTTTATATTGGTGTTATTGATTGTGTGTAAATAAGTTCATTTATTGTTTTCACAACTCATAATCTTTTGAAAATCATAGAAGGATTGAATAAAGGGTGAGAAAAGATTTTGTAAAGAAGAAACATACTAGATAGATACAATTTAATACCCTAATAATTTATGATGTATTTTACATTAAATAAATGAATTTTTCTTCATATCTTTCTCTATATGAAACACTGTGTTTAAATGAAATGTGACATGCAATTAAAATAGTTTTATATAAAAATCATCCCCTAGTGATCATATTTTTGGGAATGAATAATATTAATCAATATATAAAAAATATATAAATATTTTTTTTACTTAATAGTCAAGAAGTAAATTCTCAACATTTATTAATGTGTTTTTATGGTTTAATAATATGTTTTCATAAAAAATTAATTTTATTTAGTTTTTTGCTGGTATATTATAACCAATTTATTCAAATTATTAAGTTTTTTTAAAGGATATCAATTTTGAACTCATAATGTCAATATAATGTTATATTGAGTTTTTTGGTATTTTTTAAAAACATTTATTTTCCATTAAATAGAAAAAACTACCAATTTTTAGAAATGAGTCATTAATTTTCTTCAAATCCCATTAATTTAAAAATTATATAATATTCTTAACATGGTTTTAAAGTGATGAAAGATCTAGTTGATTTAAAATAATTAAATTATTTCCACGATTATCTTTCATTTACAAGATTTTTATATAAGTTGATTTTTAGGCTTAAAACACATTTTTATGGAAAAATATTCTTCATTACATTATACGGTTTATTTTTAAATTTAGCTTATAAAATTATAGAAAATGAATCTGAAAAAATTGATTCAATATTTAGAATATAAATGTGATATTTTTTAAATAGATCCTTTTTATTTTTTAGACATTATGTATATTGATAGTGTTAAAATTCATCACCCTGATAAATGATAAATGGGTTAATAATGGTTTAAAATAGTGTCAAAATATTCATGTTAATTCAAACACTTTTCTTTATTTTTTTGGATTACTATATTTATCCATCAATAATCCAAAATTATAATATATGACTTATTTCGCAATTTAAAATTTATTTTTACCATTATAATATTTAAATATAAGAAAAATTTAAAAATATCACTACCATGGTTTTAAAATAAATATTATTTCATGATAGGGATAAAAACAAAATATGTATGGATCTAGTAGTGGAAATAAGTGGAAATCCACCTAGATATTTTCCAGCTAAAAAAATAAAAAATCCAAGTAGTGTAAAGAATAATAAAATTGTCAATATCCTATGGTCACCAGATCAATAAATAAATTAATGATAATGGAGGTAGAGGCCAGACCCTCCCCTATGGAGGTTTATAGTGTTTAAATAAGATGTTAAGCTACACCTCATGCTGATGAACATATTGGACAGATTCTAATTATTTATTCAAAGGAAGAGTTATTTGCTGAATATTTCAACATCAATGTTTCAAGGGCTAGTAGAATATATGAAGGATCCATCAGAGTTTTTCATAATAAATACCAATCAGAGTTGATCAATAAGAGAAATCTAATATTGGTACATGGAATCAATGAGGGTAAAATTAATTTAAATGAATATATCTAGATTGGGAAAAGGTGTCTAATCATCTTGAAGATCTTATCAAGAAAAATCTGAAGATTATGTGACTTTTTAAAAATGAGGAGTTTATAGGGTGAATGACTCTAAATATTATTTTTTTACAATGATTGTTTGAGTTCCTTATGTGTTTAAAGAACATCATTCATGGAAATTTTGGATTCCCACTTTTCCCTAAAAAGTTATTTGGTAATAATTTTTTTAATTTAGTTGTAATGGTTGTTTTAATAATGGATGTTTCTTTATCATGTTAAATTATTTTAATTTTTTAGTGATTAAATATTTTAATTTAATTTTAATGTTCGCTGTCACAATGCATGTCCAACGATTAAAAAATCATGTGAATAATTTTAAAAAAACAAAAAGTAATTTTATTTTGGTACATTATTGTTTTCAAAAATATTATAGATAAATATAATTTATTGTGGGTGTTTGATTTATTTATATCCTAATTAATTTTTTATCTTGTTCTCCATAAATCAAATTAAATGAAAAATGTCCGAAATAAGATTAATTATATTTTATAATAAATAATATTTTATTAAATGATTTATAATTTAAAAAAATTATATCTTCATACAGTTGAATGTGATATTATTTAAAATAAAATCTATTGTACATTTATGTGTCACTTTTCCTTTTATAGTAAATTTCTTGACCCTTACAGATTAGAAAACATTGATATATTAATAATTGAGAAATTTCATAGAGGGGTTAAAACTAATAGATATGGATGAAATTTTTTCCAAATTTTATTTCATGAGTGGATTTAGACTTATATTCTTATTATCTTAAATAATTATCAATTTGGATATATTTATTCATGAAAGTTAATTTATATTATTTTAATAATTCAAATAAATTCATGTTTTTTTTTCTCCTCACTTATGAATGGACACCCATTATCCTTTTTCATTAAACATTCTTAAGAAACCGATTTCAGCAAAAACCAAACCAATTCTATTATAAAATTCACTATCCACAAATTTTATGATCAAGTCTTCTTATAATACCATTCCAAGGATCCGTACAAAGGGATTTAAAGGAAGTCTACTAAATAATATGTAATCATCTTTAACAACCTTTTTAAATTTATTTCTTCTTCTACTTACCATAAATCTAATGTGTCCTTCAAAAATTAATAGATATAGTATCATTAATGTACATATTTGTTATTATTATTATGGGAAAATCATTTTCTATCTATTGTTAATCACATGAAATGTAAAATCATTGCTTGTTCAGATGAATGGATTACCATATTTAAAAAGCGGTGTAATTAATTTTTCATCATCACATTACATGGATGGTTCTAAATATGGATAAGATGATTATATATCATATTTATGTCATAATTATTCTTTTGAAATTATAGTATCATATCAGCCTTCTTACCTTGAAATTAATTTTCAAATGAGAACATCTCTCATGCGTACATGTGGACTACCACCTCCACGAAGAAACATGTTCTGTTTTTCATAAATGTTTTAAATGGATGGTAATAATGATAGGTTTAATGGAAATATATTTTATAAATGATATATTATTTAAATATTAAATGGTATTTTTTATTTAAAAATATTTCGTTTAATCCATTAAATATTATAAACAACGTTCGTGCATACGTTCGGTCTACCATCTCTATGAATTTTGTAATTCATTTTTTATCTCATCATTTTACGGATAGATCAAAATATACATATATAATGAATAAAAATGATATTCATATAACGAGAAAAAATTTTGTGACTAGGGAAACATTTATATTATGAGAGTAATTTTATTGACTGGGAAAATATTGATATTATATATATATTGTTTTATTATGAGAGTAATTTTATTATGAGAGTAATTTTATACATATATAATGATTAAAATTGATATTCACATATATATATATATATTGTTTTATTATGAGAGAAATTTTATTAACTATGGAAATATTGATATTCCATATAATTTAATGAATAATGATTTTTTATTCATAATATATATTGTTTATTAATTAAATTGGTCATTTAATATACAGTTACTGAATTGGAAAGGATGTGATGGTTGGGGTCAGAAATTATATACCTCGTTGAAGCATCGTTTGGTCCTATTAGATAATCTAGTTTAATATATTTATGAAATTGTTTTATGTTGGATAACTACAAATTAATTAAACTGTATTAGCACAAGGATAATATGGTGTAGATACCATGATATCTAAGATCATGATTTCTATCATTGAAAATTTCTTTCATTGAGAGTTTCATCATTATTTTATATGAGATTAGTGCATTGATTTTATCTATAGATTAATTTAAGGGTCTTTTTATGGATTAAATGGAATATGTTTTTAATTATTTACCTTTCTATATTAATTATTCCTTAAATTATTCATGATGTAATTCAATTTATGAAAACCTTAATGAGTATCTGACATCACCCTTTATTTTTTTCCCTTTACCTAGTATATATATAAGGATATTATGAATGATATCAATGATGAAATAATGATTAATATCCTATATATTTTACATTTCCAATATCATATGGGAATCATGTAATTATCTGGTTCTTCAAGACTCCTTATTTGATCAACCTTATATAGTAATATGCCTTCTATCTTGTATAATTGTAATAAAGAGAACACAAGATCTGGTATATTGAAGTTGGAGATTATGTTTTTGGTATTAGAGAGTGATTAATAGAAATATTGGGGTACTACACATTTAACACCCAAAACAAAGATAATAATAAATTATGGTTGATAATAAAGTGATAATATGTTATAAATGGATCATATATTATAATATTTATAAATATCTATTTCTGGTATGTAATTATAATAAATCTAAAATTATTATAGAAGAGGTTAAAATAACTTATGAGGTAAGTTAAACTTTATGAAAGGTATTTCATATCACATTCCACTCCATTTGGACAATGCACTTATTTACATTTATGTGTTGTATATTAAATAAACAATTTAATTCTATAATATGAATATCTATTAGTCTATGATGATTTATGTTTCAATTAATTTTTACTCCTTCAAGGGGATACAATTTAAAAGTTACCAAATCTTTAAGACTTTCTTTTACAATACCATTTTTTGAGATTTCATATAATTTTCTTTGAAGGAATATTATAATAGATCCTTAATAAAATACATTTATTTTCTCTTGAACCTTATATTTAATGATTCATATTTTTTTCTTTTAACATTTTATCTCCTTTTCCACTTGAATTTTAAAAAATTAAAAACTATTCTTATATCACTTTTTGTTTAGGTATATTTTTCTCCAATGTCAATAATTTAAAAAATTATTTTACCAAAGTAATTATTATTTACTTAACTGATTAATTAAGGGAATTTTTTGTTATCTATATATTTATAAATTATTTTATTGGAATATATCTATTATTTTGAAAAAGGTTAATTATTTTCATTCTTTGTAAAAAACTAAAAGGAATTTTTTCTTTTTTACATATATGGTGTTTATATACTTCCCCACCAATATAACTGTTTCATGATATTTATATTTATATGAATGTTTTAAATGGTTTTCAATATTTTTTTTGAAAAACGTATCTTATTCTTTTAATTCCATTATATATAATTTTCCTAAAGAAAATAATTTCATAAAAAAGATATATTTTTAATTAAGTGATGGTTATATTTTATCTCTCTTTAATATTGTGGAAATTATATTATTCTTGAATCACACCCTTTCTAATGATCATATTTCATTGTATATTAAATTTATATCAAATACCAACATTCTTTATATGATGGATAAGCTCATTTCCCATAATGCATTCCACTTATACTGATATTTTTTTATTATGAATGTTATTCAATTTATTGGAGAAATATTGATGTTATAGATCCTATACAAAATATGAATATTTAATGATAAATCAAATTATTTTTCAATTAATTAAATTACTCAATATTTAAGGAAATAATAAGACATGTATTAAAAGGTGGGTCCTAGAGTTATATATCACCTCCATGTATCAAATTTCCTATTAAGAGTAACTAGTTGGATGGCCATACTCAATGGGTTTTTGGGTTACACATACCCCCCAATTAAATTATCTAAGAATAAGGATTTTGTGGTAAATATATCAGGATATATGATATCATGATGTCTTACATTATCTATTTCCTTCATTTATAATTTATTTATTATTATGATCGAGTTTATTGAAATAATTATTTTATGGATTGAAATTAGTTTTCATTTTATTGATTAAATAGATTGTGGTTTCAGTTATTTACCTTACAATAACGATTTTACATTATTTTTCATGATGAATTATGTTGTATGTAACCCTTACTAAGATTATGAAATCACCCTTTATTTTTTTCTTTTCCACATGATGTGAAGAAAGATATTATTTAAAATATAAAGGTTGTGAAAATGTTTCTATTTAAATGTATTTTATATTTGAAAAGTATTATTTGAATCATGTTTGTATATGGTTCTTCAAGAGTGATAAAATGATCAATGATACACAGTGATATCCCTTTCATCTTGTACAATGTAATAAAGAAGTCACAAACCCTGGGTTACTAGAGATGTGGATTCTACCTGTTGAATTCACAATTTAAAAAAAATTTGTTAATAGAAAAATAATTATATGACTAAAAAACATATATGATTACTTCTAGAAATTTAGTCATATTTATGAATAGTGACAAGGAAAAATACTCCTCACAACTCTTATTATGATTTAAATATTAGAATAAAACAGCTGAAGAATCTTATAAAAAAATAATAAAATACATCCTTGAGGATTAATAAGATCTATATAGTTTAAAAAATTACTCCAAATAAGATAATTAATAATTTTAAAAATGATTCCACAAAAAAATAATATATTATTTTTTTTAAAAGAAATTCCACACTATAGATCACTATAAATTGGTCTTGGATATTATTTGTGAATAGATTAATCTTAATAATAAATTTGATTCAATCATTGAAAGAGATACATTGATTAGTTTAGTGATTTAAATTCATAATAATGATCTAAAAATATTTACAAATAATGGAATTTTAATTTCTTCTAAAAATGTTTTTAGAATGTGAGAAATTATTGGTCAAATATATACTATGTGTAAGACATTAATTCTAGGACAAAAGAAACTATTGATGAAAAATGGAAAGCACTGGTGTCACTTTTTACCTATATTAGTTCTATAAGAGATAAATCTACATGAACGAATAAGAATACATATTTTCTAAAATAATGCCTAGTAATTTGACTAAACCTTTTGGAATTGGATAATAAAACATAACTTGTAAAAATGATTGAATATGCATTATTTTAGTATGTTTCAAAGATGATTCCTTCTAAGATTGATGTTTAAGAGGAAAAAAATAAATGATTCCAATTGATTCTAAAATCTATAATTCTTAAGTATACGACTGAATGAAGTCTCCTTGACATTTTATTTTGGAAAATATAGAATTTTGTATGCTGATATTCTTGTATTTACCATATTTCTCTCATTAAGGAGTCATGAGTGACTCAAAATGCTTCATTATCTCTTAATTATCATTTCCGGTAAAGGTGATTGATGTTTCAACATGAAAAATTATAATCTAATCAATTTTTTGATGTTTATATAGTAAAAATGATATTCTATCATGTAAAATTTCTGATAGTATCAAGTTTTCCACATATAACTCATTAATTAGTATCAAAATAAAATATTTATTTTTTATTTTGAGGATAACCATCCATGTTGAATTCCGTTGAATTGAAACCCTAGAGTGGGTGATAAGAAAGTGAAGAATATACTGTTTTAACATCTCATGGTTAAATATGAAATTCAAAATGGACTTTATAGAATTGGAGTTAAAGGTTTGAAGATCAATTTTCCCTATTGTTTTAGATTATGATTAATATATTGATTAAGGGGGAGTGAATAATGTAATTATTCGAAATTTGGAAATATAGTCCTCTACAATAATATATTTTTATCTCTTTGTGACATTGTGCTCATTATAATAATCTCTAGAAAACATGTTTTTGTAGCCCTTGAGATTTGATGTAAAAGTCGAAATCATATTTTGACATGTGTGTTGATGCCTTTTCTATATAAATTGATTACGCGTATTCCTAATGTTGAGATATCCAATGTATAAATAGATTTAATTAACTAATAACACATTTCTATGAAAAATTTAACACCACCCTTCTCTCATGTGGATTTTAATTATTCTCTTCATAAGGGAAAGAATAAAGAATGATGGAGAACAAAATTATAGAGTATAAATATTTAATGAAAATGAAAAATGTATTTTGTGAAGGTGATTATCATGAATTTTCACACATTAAACACCTATTCATTTATTTTCACTAAGTGGGATTCATGTAAACACCATTTTTGACTACATATTGACATATATGCATGTGCTTTAGATTAATGTATTGACAATAAATCCAAAGGGGGGATTGAAAATTACATTGTATTGACATCTGATAATTTGTAAATTGTTGGTAGATTTTTAACTTCACTTTATGTCAAATGGTCACTAACCTACTTACCACTATATGATAATTCATTCTACTATGCTCTATATATGGATTGAAATCATGTTTAAAGTCATTGGATTCAGAACATAGGGAGTTGGTTAGTGAATGTTCATCATCTTGGTGTGAAAAAAGGGAAGAAGAATCTCTAATGTAAGAAATAACACCAACTAACATTTTTTTCTTCTAATAGAATGATAGATCAGAAAGGTTTGGGGTCAAGCCCCTTTATTAAGAAAAAATAAAAAAGACAGTAATCCCTTTTGGGTTGGGTAAGGTAAAACCCATTACAAGCCCATAGGCCCAGAGGGACAAAGCCCATTCAGAGACACACACCCAATGCATCAAACGATAGAAGATCCCAATGGGAAAACCCATTACCAGTGAAAAAATCACCTAAAAAGAGGAAACACAAACCAAAGGCGCAACAGACCAGGTCCAAAACCGCAGATTAGAGCGACCACCAACGTCATCAGAACCGTCGCGACGTGATTCACCACCGTCCGAGAGTATCATCGCTGCCGCCAATCCTGACCGGTGGATCCACAAACATAACCACCGCCTGAGCAGGAGACCCACCTTCAACCGAACAAACCAACGTCGAGCCCGCCTCCACCTTCGACCGACCACCGCGACGCGCCTCCGCACCCGCTTGATCTTCCTGAGTGGGAGACCCACCGTCGACCGACCAAACGACTGCCGGAAGAGCCCGCCACCCGCCACAGATTCCGTCGACGACGTGTCCCACGGATCCAGCCAGATCAGTAGATCTTGACCAGAACAGAGCCATTGATCACCACCGAACTCCTTCACACCTCCGACGCTGCATCACCGTGAGGATGAAGTCCTCCAGCTGAAGAGCCGATGTCCAACCAGATCTGGTTTGAAACCAGATCTGGACCAGATCTGAAAGCGCCGCCTTTCGACCAGCTCCCCCGAAGTGAACCCACGCCTTCCGGTTTCGAAGCTCCGCCGAAGTGAACCGACTCCATCCAATCGTGAACCCCCGACACCGAACAAATCCTCTGTGGAACGAACCCTCGACGCCGCAGAAGAGATGATCGCCGCAGACGTCGGTGACGAGGAAAACCTAGAGCACAGGTTGTGGTGATCATGATTTCCAAGGAGCAAGGTTTACTAGTTAACTAGTTGATACTCAATATAAAAGAGAGTGGGACATTAATAATCTTATAGATAGGTTACCAAGATCATTAAAAGTGCTAAGAGAATATATTTCAGGGATTTCTTGTACCTAGTAATTCTATTTTTAATTCATTATATATTTTTATTTTAGTGTAAATAGTATCATTAGTGTTTCTCCCATGAATATAGGGATAATTTTTTAAATATTTTTAATACTTCTTTGTTATTTAATTGATTTATGTATTTCAATTGGTTTGAATACATTGACTATATAAATTTGATTTCAATAGAGTTTTGAGGGATGTTTTACTTTGTTCATTTATTTAGATGAAATGATATCTTATATTCAAGTACACATAGTCGAGGGTATGTTACCCATTTTTTCCATAAAGAAACTCTAGTTATTGAACTTGTAGTTGATTCAAGCCCATAGTATTGGTGATCACAAAGGTAACCAACCTTCCCAAATAAGTGATACCAAATCTGTTTTTAGTTCCTTCTGAAAAGTTGGTGGGGGATTAATTTTCACTCCCACATTCCTTCAAGTTATTTCATTTTCAATTAGAGATTACTAATAGAATAAGATATGGTGTCATATTATTATGAGGTCCAGGTCAATAAGATTAATATAATGGATTTTTTCATTTATAAAACGAATATGGGGTAATATATGATTTATAATGACTTAGGTATTATAAAAATTATGTACGTATAGGGAAAATAGAGATCGAGAAATGGGAATGATTGGATATGAAGGCACTGGAACTTATGAGGATGTAATTGAGATGAATCAAGGATACTAAAATCTATGAAGTGAATTAAATAATGAATTCCATGAAATATATATATGATATATAGAATAATACTATAGAACATAATAAAAAGATCATGATGTGGTATTTGATCGACAAGAGTTTATCAAAAGGAACCCAAGTAGAAGATCATGTGAATGTTTTCAGTATGATATATGGGAAGCTTGAATTAGTGAAGGTGAAGTTAACATATGATGTATGGAAACTACTTATATAATTATAAATTATGAATATTTGGTATGTTATGGTGATTATAATTAACAATTCAAGATGAAAGGCCAATTTGGTTATTGAATATATCTGGATCAAGATCCTGAATAATTTCATAAGGTAGAGATAAGTCTAAGATCATTTGGAACTCCACTTAAAGGTGGTGGGTGAGGATGATCACCACAATATATAATAAATAAGAAGAAATAATCAGAATTTAATTCATATGAGAATAGTAGAGGAAATTTCGTTGATCATTGATTAATATGGTGTAAATGGTGGAAAATATACCACTATAAGAATGATTTATAAAGTTACAAAGAGTGATATATAAGAACCCCGAATTTCAGAGGTTCAAATTCTATTATTATGAAATAAGGATTAAAAATTTTGTTCCTCAATGTCCATATTTAGGTGGTCTTATAGGTGGTTTATTCAGGAACATCATTCCACTCAACAAAAAAATGAGGATTCCCTGCAAACTATGTATCCAAATATTTTGTAAAATTTCATATTAGATATCGATGGAAAGGGTGATGGGAATATTAGGATGATGAATGGAGGGATATTAAAAATAAAAGGTGTAAGGCATGTCTTATGTATGTTCTAGAAATTCATTTTCATATATTAGGTTGATGAGGAAGTCAATCAAACAATATATTCAAATGGATTCTAGAATGAGACTCAAGAATCCATGATGTTTGAATTTGAGTAAAGTATAACACATTAGATTTGATTACAAGAAAAAATGGGATTCCAATATTCAAAACCACATCATCAAAAAATATATAGGTTTTCCAATACATGATCGGTCATCATAGAAATTATAATATGAAAGTTATAATTTCTAAAGGAATACAGAACCGTGATCCCAAAGACATAAAAATGTGTGAAGGTAATGTGATGGGGAAACAGATAAGGGTTTCCTTCAACATAAATTGATAGAATCTCAAATACCAAATGTTATAACTTTTCTATTTTTATATCATGGTACACAACCCCATTCAATTTGTTAATGGTTCCCATTAAATTGTAACATTTAATAATGAAATCACTAAAAATGGTTTGGTTCACCTTTTTAAGAATAACTCTAATGTTTTTATGCATTAATTCAGTGGAAATATATGGTAGCTACAAAATGTGTCTAGATTCTGAAATTCATTCATTCTAAAAATGGGGTTGAATACATCGAGCACATATTTATGTGATTTTCCAAGAATAAAGGGAAAAGAAAAAAGAATACATTTCTCAGAATACCACATAAAAATGATTTGGATAAACATATGGATTTTAATTTTTTGTGAATTATAAAATAATGCAGTTACAGTCAGGAATTTCTAATAGAAATTTTCCTGAGGTAGTCAAAATATTATCATACCTTAAGGGCACGAGACTGAAATACATGGTTAGGATAGAACAACTAGAGGATATATGGTACAAAAATGATTGTAAAGTAACCAATTTAAAGGATTTTACAATATAACTTATCTAAATATAAATCCAACTGATAGGGGGAATATTAATGATATGTTCAAAATCTTGTTCTCTCATTGGGAATGATGTTGGAAGCTTCATCTTCCAACTATGGGGAGATGACAGGTGGAAATTCATAAATTGATAATATGATCGCATAAATGATGGGGTTTTATGAAGGGGGTGGTTATTTTAAGACAAAAATTTGAGCTCAATTATTAAAATGTTTACGTCTATATTGGATATAGTAGAAACACTATATAGGAGAAACATCCAAAGAATTGGTAGAATCATAGAATGTATTTAGGAGAGGCCAGTGGAAAATATTCACTATAATTAAATGATGTATAAATCATAAGTGGTAGAACTAAAATTTAGGGATCCAAGAGAGAGAGGAATGTTGATCATAATGTAGTAGCTTATTTAGATGTGGAGTTCAATCATAGTCAGATGTCCATTTTAGAGGTTTAAGGCTAATTTCATTTAAATTTAATATATGCAGGGGAGCCTGAATTGTTAGATGAATCCATAACCTGAAGTGAATTAAAATAGTCAAAGTCTATAAGATATAAGGAAATGTAATAATTGGAATTTAATGGAACATGGGAGTTGACTAATTTATTGGAAGGAAAATGAAAACTTGGGAATTAGTGTTTTTACTATTTTAATGAAGTGGAAAATAAAAAAATGTGTTTTAAAGTGGATCCATTGTTAAATTGAATTCAAAAAATTGAAGGACTAGTGTTATTGGGTAAATAGATATATATCATAATAACAAGAAATGGGTATATTAAAAAATTATTTAGAAACTCCATAACATTCCCATATATTTTATTGATATTTTAATACTACACAGGATAACTGGGGTCGTATTTAAGAATGGGAAAATCCCAAAATCCTAATAAGGGATTAATCAAATCATTGCATAGTGAACATAATACATGAGATTAAATAGAAATATCATCATGGAATAAAGGATGAGAATCATAAACATGAACTTCAGAGTGTGATATAAGATGATAACATAAAAAAACATAAGTATTTTTCAACAAAATAATTCATGACATCAAAATAATAAGTAAGTGATAACCACAAATACACCATGACATATTATTCTTAGGCTGACCTCCCACACACCATACATGGTATCTCATGAGATAATAACATTACCCAACACACTGAATGGTTGTATAAGTATTATCCCACCAATCACATTCATAAGATGTGAATTCATTTTTATACCACATAGATCAAACAACCTATGAATGCATTTCTAAAATATTTATCACATGATTAACTAGTGTTGGTTACATATATGGAATACTCTAATAAATTAATAATTTTTACATCTAGGTGCATACCATTGAGTGAAAATAGAAATGGTAATTTTCAATTTTAAGACCTTTCTTTTAAATCCACCTCATTACTTCAAGAAAACTAATAGCAGTATATAAATATTAATGGGAGGGTTTAATGAGAGTGAAATGTGATATATCATTATATATGATCTATAATTTAATTAATTTAATGTTAAAAAATATATTATAACATGAATAATTTTAGTCCAAAAATTTATAATTTAAATAAATTATATGAAAAATGTGGATAAGGAAGACTATAACATACCTTGAGATGGTTCTTCTAAAATCTTGTGAGAGGATTAAGTTATTAGGAACACCTTAGGATGGAATTAGAGAGGATTGTTGAGAGTAAATTTAGGATCATTGGGTTTTTAGGAAGGACGAATGGGATCTTTTCTAGGTATTTATAGAAAAAGATCGAGTAGAATTCTTTATTAATTTTTAAAATTAGGTTTTGGACTCTAATTTCTAAAATAATCAAAACAAATAAACTCTCCATTATTTTGTCCCATGGTTTCTATCAATTAGTATTGGGTTTCATTATTTTACAAGGATAAATATCAATCTTATTAAAGTAATACCCTTAATGATTTGGAAGTGATCCATGTTCATAAAGAATTAATTTTAAAACCTCAAAATATAATATTGGTTATGTATGATCACCAATGTTTTGTAAAATTATTAAAATAAATTCAAAAACGCATTTTCTTAAGAAGAAATCGGTTTTTGACTATGTTTTCATTTATAGTATTAATTAAGTCATGTTTTCTATATTACGATTCCATAATGAATACTATATATTTATGTCGTATTTAATTTGTTTAATTTTTTTAACAATATCATAAAATTTTGTAAAAATAACTATTGGATAGTTTTGGCATGATGAATTCAAAAAAAAACTTATATTAGAATAATAATTTTCTAAATGTTAAAATTTAAAAATTTTAATAAAAATAGTAATTTCCTATAAAAGTCAAGATTTTATGACACTAACCACTTTTTTACATTTATAAAAATTTCATTGGACTTCACTAATATCATTTAACATTTATATTTAAATAAATATTATATATTAATAATAATTCATTTAAATAGTATTTATTTAAAAGACTTCCTAAATGTAACAAAATGTGGGTATTAATTAAATCTATATATTTTCAAAAGTATGATTCTCATGTATTCATAACAAAATATAATTTCTGTCAAAGTCCTTATTTTAACATATATATAAATTGATTATAAAAGTGGATAAAAAAATTAATATTTAGTTGAAAATATAATATATAAATTCAGACAAGTAGGGTCTCGATATATAACCCCTTATTACAATAGTGTAAACCAAAAGGCAATGTGTGCAATGGTGGTATATTTTTTGGGTGGTATAGAGAACATGTTTTAAGAAATGATCTCAATGGACTTGATCTTATATAATAAACATTATTTTTCAAGTTGTTTTGGGATCTTATCTTGGGCTTCATTAAAGACAAATCCCTATAATTTCATCTCCCTCAGATGCTTTGGTAAATGGGCTTCATAGGGTATAATACTATTGGTCGAGGAAATCACATCTTCCTTATGTGCTAATTAGACTATATCATAAAACAAAATATATACTAATAATAATGGTCATTATAGAATATTTATAATATCAATGGTTATGATTATTACCAATATTTTAATCCTTTAATAAAATTATGGCTACAATTCTTTATTCTACAAAATAAAATATGAAATATAGTTCATGTGTTTTCTATAACTACATTATTTATTAATGCAATGATTCATTCAAGAAGGAATTTTATTTATAAAATTTTGGTTCATTACTATATTCTGCACATCAGAAATTTCTCCCTCAGAATTGCATTTTGTAAAATAAAACAGTTGAGGGCACTTATATTTCATCATGTATTTTGGTTCCCAGGATCCCACTTAAAATAGGTAGTTATACCATATTACGTTGATCAGGTAAATGTCTTTTTTAATAGAATTTTTTCTCTAAGACCTATGATCTTCAATGTATACTCCTGATATGAAATTTCAATCTCCTTGGTTACAAACATTGGATTCAGTACATATGATGGGTCCGTTATAGTTTTCCTCAGGATAGATACTTGAATGCAAACATGAACACAATATTTGTTATGTGGGGAAACTAGTCGACATGTCATATCTCTGTTGTTATTAAGAATATCAAAGTGGTTAATGTATCTTTGAATAAGCTTTCACATCCTACCAAACCTCATGAATTTTATCCTAGGTGCTATATGAAGGAACATTTTATCTCTGAACTCAAAATCTATGTCACAATGATGATTGTATGAATATCTTTTAAATCTAAATTCCTAGAATTTCATATCACATTGAATGGTTTGGACTTTCTCTATTATCAATTGGATAAGATCATGTCTTATCATCTTTATCTCTCCAATATTATCCCATTATTTTGGAGTTGAACACCAATACCCATACAAGTCCTTATAAGGTTCCAATTGAATTCTCTAATGTAAACTATTGTTCTAAAATAACTCTATTACGACATGGATTTCATCCCAAAATCCTAGAAAATACATTAAAAATGGTCTCATTGTATCCTATAGAGTTTGAATAGTTCTATCAGACTAACCATCCATCTGATGGTGGTAAGTAGTTTTGAAGCCTAGCTATGTATCTATTACATCCTGAAGGCTTCCCCAAAACATTGATGTAAATATCGGATCTCGGTCATATACAGAGGATAGTAGTACTCTATATAGTCTTACCACTTATATTATGAATATCTTATCAAGATGGTTAAGAGGAAAGTCTTATTCATTAGAAATTAATTGCGCTAAAATTTTAAGATGATTGACTACCACCTAAGGGTCATCATTTCGTTTAGATGTCTTCGTGTTCCCTAAAAAAAATCTATAGATATGTTTTGCCATTTCCATTTCAATAAGGGAAATTGTTGCATCATAACCTCATGTTTTTTTTATGGAAACATGAGTTGTTGGCATACCAAGCTTCAAGTTACAAATTTTTAAATCTTCTTATTTAGGTTATCCTAATAGATTTTTTATTCATATCTATATGCATCTTATTGATTTTTAAATAAATAGAAAATGATGAAGTATACACACCATCCTGAAATCTCTTATTATTTTATATTTTTGATTGATATATATCTTGGTTCCAATCCTTATAAATCCACTATTAGAAAAGTTTTACTCTAGAATATTCTCAATCATTCTCTACAACTCCTCATTACCCTTTCAAGCCTCTTTGGTCCTCTCAAGAATGGATGATTGAGTAGTTATTTGATAAATGTTACATGATGTTCTGTTTATTATTCCCATGACTATACAATATAATTATAAGAAGAATGTTTCTATTTAAGACCTCATCATGGATAGGGTTGTGCGATCATTTCTACATAGAGAATCTTCTAAAATTTTCACCTTCCAAGGACGGTAATGAACTGAATAGCCATAATAATTGATCATCTCTACCCGTTTTTGGCACATATTGAGCTTCTTTTTTGTGAAAATATGCTTGAGGATTCTTATATTACACTTTTTCTCATAGAGATAATGTAACCAAATATTTAGTGGGAAGATCATTCCATATAATTCTAAATCATGTGTGGGGTAGTTCTTTTCATGGATATTTAATTATAAGGTTGTATATTCTTTCACTTTATCATCCTATATTGAAAAAAACCATGACCTTTTTGGACTTGTGGGTAATGTGAGCATAAGTGATGTTCTGATCCTCCTATTTAAATATTAATATATCACCTAAAATTTTTCAATATAGAAAAACATCAATCCATTCTATGGTATCTTGGTTAGTGGGATTTAAAATCAAGAGAGGTTTCTCACAACTTGATGAAGGTACCCATCTAATACAAGTAAACTATTTATCCCCATTATGGATAATGGTCTGGTTCATCCTTCCATTCCCCTCTCTTCACAGGATCCAGAAATATCAATTTAGTGGTTATAATATACCCTAATAATGTTACATACACTATCCAAAAGTCACATTTATTGTACACCACATATAAATTTTCCTTTCAAAAGTTCTTTTGTATAGAATTCAAATTCTCATCATGTTCTTCAATTCTTTTGGAGTACATAAAAATTTAATTGAAACAGGCTATAGAATATTTATTGGGGTAATCCCTAAAAACTATATTCATTAATCCCATGAAGATATTTAGAGGAATAGTGAGTCCGAATTTCATCAATATGAACCTGTAGTGTCCGTACCTTGTACGAAAATGATCCATGGGGATATCCTCCTTCAAATTTATTGAATAAAATCATGAGTGAATATCCATATTATTTATGTACTGAGAACCTTGTAGCTAATTGAATAAGTCATAAATCTATAGAATTGGATACTTTTTATTTATCATGATATTGTTGAGCTCTTCATAATCAATATAGATGTTCATTTTTTCATCCCTATTATAGATAAAAAGTATTTGGGCACCACCTAGTTGTAATGAACTTACCAGAATACCCTCTCAAACGAGTACCCAACCCAATACACTACATATAGGAAGGGAGTTCGCGATCCGCATGGGCATGTCATTAGTACCCAAGCATCAAAAAACAAAGGTAAAAATGTTTTGTAACAAGAATAAAAATAATGGCACATATATAGAACAAATACAACTAAGTGAAAGGGTAAATATATTCCATAAATAAAAATAAAACAATAGAAACCAAAAAACTCAATAGTTGAAACAATCTCCCAGAATAGGTCCAACAACAAAGGACTACCAAAACATGAAAACCCATCTACACCATGCGATAGCCTATGGAGACTCACATAATCTCACCATCAAATACCAAACTCAGATGACATAAAACCATTCCCTCTTACGATGGTGACTTTCCTGGAATTGAATTGATAGACATATCCATGTTTATTTACTACTGAAGGGGTACATAGGGAGTAATCTAAAATGCTCATTAGGATCTCACCCATGTGTTCCATATGAAGATTTTAAACAATAATCTATTAATGATATAATTTAAATAATTATTCGAATGATAATAGTTTATGAGTTTTAAATCAAAAGTATAGAAAAATGGTTTAGTTTCACCATTCCACACATTTTAAAAAAATGTGGTAAATCAATTTCAAAGCATCTCATTACCATATTTTGAAAAAAAACATATAATGTCAAGATAAAGAATGCCTCAAATATTAAATTCAATTCATGGTAATAAAACAAAATGACAAAAAAATATAATCACATATATCATTATGCTCGGGATCACACTTGTTTTGGATAGTTAGGACACATTTACCTAACCTAGACAATAGAAAATTAATCATGTCACTAGACATATGAATCGAGTTGAGAGTGTAACACACTGACCCTAGAAGCCTAGTTCTGCTGTATTATTTTAATACATTGGCATGATCAAAGGAATCATGTCATGATGGAACGATAAGTTTAGTAGTCTTGGAAAATTGATTACATATATGAATGTACCACTACAATTTCAAACATAAAATACTATGTAGATAATCCTTTGAGAATTACATTATTATCCTAGATTAAAACTGCATATAAATTAAAATACATTTCTTGGAATCCTGGTGAAATAAAGAATAATAATGGGGTGATCTCAGATGCTTAGTAAGGATAAACAATATAGCCAAAGTTATCATAAATAATCATACACTTTTATGGAAAGGAATAAAATTGAAACACAAGACCTTTAAACATTAAATTCAACATAATATGGAAAAGATAAATCAACTAATTCCATTTACTTATTCACATGGATATTATAATAATTTAATAATAACATGTAACATTAATAACTAATGTCATAATGATGGAATGCATAATATCGAACAACTTAACCATGATGTTAAGGCCTCGTGCCAAACCATAAATATAAATTTTGTCAAGGCCTTCTGCCAAGACACTAGGTTTTCTCAGGAGACTTACCGATACATCGGGGGGCTATAGCAGGCCACACCCATCACTTACTTTTCCCAGAACATTCTTCATATAAAATGTTAAAACATAACATTATCATTCGTATTAAAACTAGAATAGGAAATGTCAATACATTAACCACACACCATGAATGATATAAAAATAGCACATCCACAGTCAAACATACCATAACTCATTAAATAAAATATAAATATTCTATTATAAAAAATCAACATCAATCATGAATAATATCTATTAAAGGATGTTGACATAGTTTAAAATGATCAGTAAAAATCATTGGGTGAAATGTCCATTTCTCATGAAATCTTTTAAAGTCACACAATTTATAAAGGAAGTCATTTAAAAATGATTTTTGAATCAAAGTGTCCCATAACAATTTGATAATTTTGAATGTTATTAACACTTTAAAATAAGAATTCCCATATAAATAAATCCATAAAATAATTTTGAAAACATGTTTATTAATTAAAATTATTTAGAAAAAAAATAATTAAAACATTTAAAATGATGATCTTTATAAACAGTCCCTTGAAAAGAATCTTAAGATATTTATTTTGATTTTTTTTTTGTAACATGGACATGGATTGTAAATATTTCCCACTAAATACATACATGTAAACAATCTTGGATAATAATGAGATTGTGGAATTAACCCTTACGTTGTACTTTTCTTTAGCTGAGGGTACGTTTAACCTCATTTATAATGACCATATTATGTTATTAAATTATAGCAGATACATTTTGAAGTGCCCAGATCAGTGTGAATCACTGAGAGGGGGAGGGGGTGAATCAGTGATCCTTTAAAACTTTTTACTAATTGATTCTTAATCAATTAAACCTCTATGGCTGGTTAAAGCCTCGATCCACTCTTCTTGTATCTCTCAACCTTTCCCGGATAATGCAGTAATGAAAAGGCACAGGACACAAGGATTTACAAGGTTCGGCACCAAAGGCCTACATCCTTGCCATGCTCTCTCAGCATGGATTCACCCATTATAACTTGTTAGAATTACAATGGTCGATACAGCTTCCCACTGTATCTCTCCTGAGTCCCACAGGAGGTTCTTTATACTTCGTCCCACAGTGTTACCAGAGTCCCACTGGCCTGCTCCAGAATCCCACTGAAGACTTCTTCTCCCGGAGTCCCACAGGGTCTTCTCCTGGCTCCTCGAGTCGCACGAGTAGCTCTTCTTCACTTTAAGCTTCTTCAAGTATCCTCAGCAGCCTGGGATAAAGGCTGCTGGCCTTGCTCTTCTTCTGATCACTTGTGGTGAACAGGTCTTCTCGTCTAGCTCGGGCTTTATCACCTTCTTCTAAGGATGCCCCGGCTTCTCTCCAATTACTGAATGCTCAGACAAATAATATCTTTATCTTCGGTCTGGTCCAGTCTCAGTTGCACACCACTGATTTAGCACTGTTCACGTGTGCATGTGCATGCATGCATGCATGCACTCCTCCTTTCCTCTTCTTGGTGCAGTAGACCCACAAAGGGTGTAGTATCTTTAAGCACACACCTTCACTGAACTTCACATACTTAATTCAATTTTCATACACACTTGAATGTGTGTTATACAATAGTGTGGGTCACTCCTCTTTCTTCCTTCTTCAAAGTGTGCACTTCACTTATGCACACACTTGGTTCTTCATTTTTCACACACAAGGGCTACGGCCTTCTTTGTTAATTTTTCACACAAAGGCACAAAGGCCTCGGACTTCCTTCTTCACCTCTCACACACACAAAGTGTGGTATACTCCTTATGCACACAAACAGCCACGGCCTTCCTTGCTTCTTTGCACACACTAAGTGTTCTTCACGTTTCACACACAAGTGTTCAAGACTTGGCCTCCTACTTATTTTTGCACACACACTGCCCGTAGGGTGTCTTCTTCTTCACTTGGCACTCAAAGGGTGCAAGGCTCGGCCTTCTCTTCCCTTCTTGCACACACACCCAAGTGTGTCCTTCCCCACTTACACACACACTGCTTGGTGTGGTCTTCACTTGGTGCACACACAGCACCCGCAAGTTCTTCTTCTGTTTTTTGCACACACACAAGGCTACGGCCTTTCTTGGCTTTTTCTTGCACACACCCGAATTCCTTTGTCCTTCAAAGGAGGCGCGCAAGGTGTCTCGGTGCAAGGCTCCACAGGTGCACAAGCCTTCGAGCGCGCAAGCTCCTCCTGCCGCGGGGCGCGCAAGTGCTGCACCCGCGGGCACTTCCTCCTGCCGCACAAGTATGCGGGCAGTGAGGGTGCCAATCCTTGAGCGCGCAAATTCAAGCGGCTCAGGATCTTCCTGTCGCGCAAGATAGGCGCGCAGGGAACTCTTTCGGGCCTCGGGTGGCACCGAGATCTTCAGCCGCGCATGTACTTTGCGCGGCGGCTTCTTCTTCGCGAGGCAGAGGCACACGCGGGACGACAGGTCTCCAACAAAACTTCAGCAAGCAATTCAGAGGTCTCGGCCTCTCTTTATAGGCGAGGAGAGCCTCTGCCTTCCGCGTGGGATAAATCCCGAATCCCCGAAATCTTCGGATCTTCAAAAACTTTCCAAATCTTTATTTTGCTCCTCTGTTTCACCGCGGGTTATTTCCTTAATTTTCTCCACGTGCATGCGACTTTGAACGCATGCACGGCCTCTTTAATTCCAATCCATGCATGCAAAGCTCGAACACCAACTGGCCTCGGCACCTTCGGTTTGCCTTCGGCCAAATCTCGAATCCTTCTCTCGTTGCATGCAAGCCCACTTTTTAATCATGGAACAGTTCGTCTTGGCCAGACGATCACAGTGGAGGCTTCACTTCCTTCAGAGGTGGCCGGGAACCCGAAATCCATCTTCGGGAAGCCTCTGGTTCGAAGGAGGTACGCGGGAGGCTTCGGCTCGAGCTCGAGGAAGAGGACGGTCTCTTAGCCGTCGGATCAGGCGATCGATTAACCTTGGACGGCCAGGATTAGATCGCGGCGCCGCGGATGGATCGTGCGGCGCAGATCAAGCGCGCGATCAATCGAGCGGCTCAGATTCGCTCCCGGGAAATTTTCCGCGTCCCACATCGAAACGGGGCGCGGTTTTCTCGCGGTTTATTACCTAGCCGCTGCCGGCTACTCCACAATTGAACTCTCTCCCTCCACGGTGCCGCCCCACACCGTGTTCTCCCTGCGGGCGCGCTCTGCGCCCAATCTCTGCTCCTGCGGGCGCGCTCCTAGCGCCCACTATGCTC
This sequence comes from Viscum album, assembly GCA_963277665.1. Classification (NCBI taxonomy): domain Eukaryota; kingdom Viridiplantae; phylum Streptophyta; class Magnoliopsida; order Santalales; family Viscaceae; genus Viscum; species Viscum album. The sequence continues at coordinate 800,758,727 of OY728139.1, forward strand.
CTCCGGCGCGCGGGTTTCACCACCGCGTGCCCTCGGGGGCTTATACACGGCCTCGGCCACTCTTGGGCTGGCCCCATGGGATCCCCTTGGGCGTGGTGACTGGTTCCCACATGTGCCTTGGGTTGAACCCTTAAGGTTGGCCCTTGATGTTGGCATATTTTTTGCTTGAATATACACTAAGTATACAAAGTACTTAAGTGTAAAATGCCAAATGCCCTTTCTCTTCTTCTTCATTTCTTCCCTTCTCTTCTTCATTAGAATTCCTCAAATCTCCTCAACATATACTCATTACTTAGGAGTGAATTCTTGAAGGTTCTTCTTCATCAACCGAACTCTTGAATCAAACATATTCATCAAAGTTCTTTATTGATCCAATCAGAGATCAAGTTGGATCTTCTTCTGATTCACATGCACTAAGATATAGTGCATGGACTTCTTCAGCTCACTTCATCCACTTAGGACTTGTGGATGGATCTTCTGCAACTCCTCATGCATTGTCAATACAATGCATGGTCTTCAAATATTGTTGTGACTTTGTATCATCAGGATACAAGTTCTATGAACTTAAAGAGCAGCTCAACAATCGTCAGATTTCCATGGAGAATGTTTCAACCATATTCTCCAATGCCACTTAGTGAATCTCCTAAGTGACATTCCTCTAAGTACCATGGCCATTCTCCTTCACCACCAACACCATCACAACCTTTGGCATTCACATCTTGACAGTTCTTGACATCCATTCATTCCAAGACAACAACATGTCTCATTTACAACAAATGCAACACAATGCACTTCAATCTCCCCCTTTGTATTTGTTGTCAATACACTCCTTCAGCACATATGAATGGGTCAATATGTGTGCCAATATTTTCTCCCCCTTATTGGCAATCAAATGCAAAGGTGTGGTGTGGTTCACTTACAAAAATCTCTTCCTCCCTTTGAAAAGTATTTTCTTGAAAAACACTGAGAGAGGGATGATTTCACATGTTCTTCTTTAGCAAAGAACCTTTAGTAAATCAGCTCTAAGTCTACTTGGGCTAACCCGGTGTAGAAAACAAGAGTGATATGACCAAGGAATTCAAAGCTGTCCAAAATTCGCTGTACATGTGAGATCATACTTCAGAGGTTTGAAATTTTTCAGATATATCAATGAATTGCTAAATCCTTCAGCTTTTCTCAAGATGGTATTAATCTTAGAATCCCATCTTCTTCAGATTGGCTCCCCCTCAAGGGGTGCACTCCATTCTGTCCAAACCACTCTCCAGTTGAGAATTATCATCATCTTCAATTCCCTGCAATGTTAGCACATGTAAATACCAATAGTATAAGGGAATAAGATGGAACCTCCTTGGTTCATCAATGTGAACAACAAGGTTGAGAAGATTCTCTCAACCGAGATGTCCCATTTTCACCATTCTTCACACTTGCACATTTGATCTTCAATGATGTTGGTGCTGGTGTGGATCTCAATACATCTTCATGTGAAATATTTTTCTTCTTTCTTGCCTTAGCAATTGCCAGAACTTCATCTTCAGCTCTTTTCAGATCTTTGGCAAGTTGCAACTGATTTGGCCTAATGACTAGTAAATCACTTGGAAGTGTGGCCTCAGTTTTGGAAATTCCACATGGTTCTTTTGATTCTGTCAAGCTACCTCTCTTAGGCAACTTGTTTTCAATCAATCCCTTCTGCTTCTTTTGGATTGATTGTCTGTTTGAGTTCAGTTTGCTTCTATTTAGTTTCATGGCTTCTTTACAAAGGTCCATGATGTGTCCTTTCTTTCCACAGTAGAAGCATGTTTTCTTGGTGGTCCTTCTGGATGCATCACCCTTCTTGGATTTTAATTCCAAGGACTTCTCTTCATTCTTCAAACTCTTCTTGGGAGCATCTTCCACTTTCTTATGCTTGCTTCCCAAGGAATCTTTTTGAGCCAGGTTCAGTGATCTTTTCTTCTTTTGAGCTCTGGATATAGTTGGAGATTGACATGTATCTTTTTGACCACTTTTGCAAACATCCCAGATGTTGTCAAGCAATCCAAATCTGTTAGCAGTAAACAGATGTCTCTGGACCTGTGGATGCTGCTTCTTTTCTTCTGGCTTGCTCCCCCTAGGCATGGGCTTTCTCTGTGCTTTGGCATTCAGTGGATTGTACCAACAATCCTTTGCACAATGCCCATACTTGTTACAACACCAACACTGACCCACGAATCTTGACCTCTTTAGTCCTTCTGATTGTAGGGTACTTTTCTTGACCTGTTGTGCTGTTTCAGGAGAGCTCTGCTTCTTTACTGTCTTCATCCATATTTGTTTGGAATTATTCTTCCATCCTGCACTTTTTGTGGAAACACAATTAGAAGCATCAGTACAAGATGGTATGGATGGTACCTTCTTTTTAGAAGAAGTTGCCCTTTCATTAGAGGATGTCTTTCTTTTAGAATCATCCTGCTCAATGAATACTTGAGTAGCAACATTTCTCCTTTCAGCTGACTGGGAGGCTTCAGCTTTGGGTGATTGCAGATTTTTCAATATCACCTCTAGTTCTAAGCATTTCATGTTAAGGGAGTTCTTCTCATCCTCAACAGTTCTTAGCCTTCCTTCCCATTTTTCTTCCAGCTGTTTTATCTGGTCTTCATGCACCTTCTTTAATTCTTGCAATGAATTGTCCAGCTCCTTCACCAATTTGACTTTTTCTTCAAGTTGAGCATCTCTGACAACCATTGATACTTTATGCCTCTTTTCCAGTGCATGGAAAACATCTTTGACCACAGTCTTAAAGAATTCTTTCTCAGAAAGGCTTCTTTGCAATTCTTCAGCAGTGTCTTCATATCTTTCATTGCAAAGAGAAACAGTTTCATCCTTGGCATTCACCAGCTTTCTGAGAGTGTTGGTTATGCCAACCCTTTTTGCCAATTGGACTTCCAGAGAATTGGCTTCATCTTCTAGCTGTAATTTTTCTTCTTGAAGATCAAGGAGGCCTGTAGCTATACACATTGCAACTTCCTTGGGGACTCTCTTCTGAAGATATTTGATTGCATTTAGAAGATCATTGTTTCTTCCATCTTCATCACAACTAGAGCAGGCTTCATCAGAAGAATGATAAAAGGAATTGTCATCTGATGTGACTTTCACATTTCTTTCCATAGAAGGAGTTTCTCTGATTGCAGCAACCTTCTTCCTCATCTTCTTTGCCTGTTTCTTCTTTCTATTTTTCTGAGTCTTGGAAGATATCTCCATTTGAGGCTGTTCTTTCATTTCCTCAAATCTGCACTCCATATAGACTCTCTTGGATCTTTTAGAGGGAACCTGCCCTCTGGTACCAATTGAAGTGCCCAGATCAGTGTGAATCACTGAGAGGGGGAGGGGGTGAATCAGTGATCCTTTAAAACTTTTTACTAATTGATTCTTAATCAATTAAACCTCTATGGCTGGTTAAAGCCTCGATCCACTCTTCTTGTATCTCTCAACCTTTCCCGGATAATGCAGTAATGAAAAAGCACAGGACACAAGGATTTACAAGGTTCGGCACCAAAGGCCTACATCCTTGCCATGCTCTCTCAGCATGGATTCTCCCATTATAACTTGTTAGAATTACAATGGTCGATACAGCTTCCCACCGTATCTCTCCTGAGTCCCACAGGAGGGTCTTTATACTGCGTCCCACAGTGTTACCAGAGTCCCACTGGCCTGCTCCAGAATCCCACTGAAGACTTCTTCTCCCTGAGTCCCACAGGGTCTTCTCCTGGCTCCTCGAGTCGCACGAGTAGCTCTTCTTCACTTTAAGCTTCTTCAAGTATCCTCAGCAGCCTGGGATAAAGGCTGCTGGCCTTGCTCTTCTTCTGATCACTTGTGGTGAACATGTCTTCTCGTCTAGCTCGGGCTTTATCACCTTCTTCTAAGGATGCCCCGGCTTCTCTCCAATTACTGAATGCTCAGACAAATAATATCTTTATCTTCGGTCTGGTCCAGTCTCAGTTGCACACCACTGATTTAGCACTGTTCACGTGTGCACGTGCATGCATGCATGCATGCACTCCTCCTTTCCTCTTCTTGGTGCAGTAGACCCACAAAGGGTGTAGTATCTTTAAGCACACACCTTCACTGAACTTCACATACTTAATTCAATTTGCTTACACACTTGAATGTGTGTTATACAATAGTGTGGGTCACTCCTCTTTCTTCCTTCTTCAAAGTGTGCACTTCACTTATGCACACACTTGGTTCTTCATTTTTCACACACAAGGGCTACGGCCTTCTTTGTTAATTTTGCACACAAAGGCACAAAGGCCTCGGCCTTCCTTCTTCACCTCTCACACACACAAAGTGTGGTATCCTCCTTATGCACACAAACAGCCACGGCCTTCCTTGCTTCTTTGCACACACTAAGTGTTCTTCACGTTTCACACACAAGTGTTCAAGCCTTGGCCTCCTACTTCTTTTTGCACACACACTGCCCGTAGGGTGTCTTCTTCTTCACTTGGCACTCAAAGGGTGCAAGGCTCGGCCTTCTCTTCCCTTCTTGCACACACACCCGAGTGTGTCCTTCCCCACTTACACACACACTGCTTGGTGTGGTCTTCACTTGGTGCACACACAACACCCGCAAGTTCTTCTTCTGTTTTTTGCACACACACAAGGCTACGGCCTTTCTTGGCTTTTTCTTGCACACACCCGAATTCCTTTGTCCTTCAAAGGAGGCGCGCAAGGTGTCTCGGTGCAAGGCTCCACAGGTGCACAAGCCTTCGAGCGCGCAAGATCCTCCTGCCGCGGGGCGCGCAAGTGCTGCACCCGCGGGCACTTCCTCCTGCCGCACAAGTATGCGGGCAGTGAGGGTGCCAATCCTTGAGCGCGCAAATTCAAGCGGCTCAGGATCTTCCTGTCGCGCAAGATAGGCGCGCATGGAACTCTTTCGGGCCTCGGGTGGCACCGAGATCTTCAGTCGCGCAAGTACTTTGCGCGGCGGCTTCTTCTTCGCGAGGCAGAGGCACACGCGGGACGACAGGTCTCCAACAAAACTTCAGCAAGCAATTCAGAGGTCTCGGCCTCTCTTTATAGGCGAGGAGATCCTCTGCCTTCCGCGTGGGATAAATCTCGAATCCCCGAAATCTTCGGATCTTCAAAAACATTCCAAATATTTATTTTGCTCCTCTGTTTCACCGCGGGTTCTTTCCTTAATTTTCTCCACGTGCATGCGACTTTGAACGCATGCACGGCCTCTTTAATTCCAATCCATGCATGCAAAGCTCGAACACCAACTGGCCTCGGCACCTTCGGTTTGCCTTCGGCCAAATCTCGAATCCTTCTCTCGTTGCATGCAAGCCCACTTTTTAATCATGGAACAGTTCGTCTTGGCCAGACGATCACAGTGGAGGCTTCACTTCCTTCAGAGGTGGCCGGGAACCCGAAATCCATCTTCGGGAAGCCTCTGGTTCGAAGGAGGTACGCGGGAGGCTTCGGCTCGAGCTCGAGGAAGAGGACGGTCTCTTAGCCGTCGGATCAGGCAATCGATTAACCTTGGACGGCCTGGATTAGATCGCGGCGCCGCGGATGGATCGTGCGGCGCAGATCAAGCGCGCGATCAATCGAGCGGCTCAGATTCGCTCCCGGGAAATTTTCCGCGTCCCACATCGAAACGGGGCGCGGTTTTCTCGCGGTTTATTACCCAGCCGCTGCCGGCTACTCCACAATTGAACTCTCTCCCTCCACGGTGCCGCCCCGCACCGTGTTCTCCCTGCGGGCGCGCTCTGCGCCCAATCTCTGCTCCTGCGGGCGCGCTCCTAGCTCCCACTATGCTCCTCCGGCGCGCGGGTTTCACCACCGCGTGCCCTCGGGGGCTTATACACGGCCCCGGCCACTCTTGGGCTGGCCCCATGGGATCCGCTTGGGTGTGGTGACTGGTTCCCACATGTGCCTTGGGTTGAACCCTTAAGGCTGGCCCTTGATGTTGGCATATTTTTTGCTTGAATATACACTAAGTATACAAATTACTTAAGTGTAAAATGCCAAATGCCCTTTCTCTTCTTCTTCATTTCTTCCCTTCTCTTCTTCATTAGAATTCCTCAAATCTCCTCAACATATACTCATTACTTAGGAGTGAATTCTTGAAGGTTCTTCTTCATCAACCGAACTCTTGAATCAAACATATTCATCAAAGTTCTTTATTGATCCAATCAGAGATCAAGTTGGATCTTCTTCTGATTCACATGCACTAAGATATAGTGCATGGACTTCTTCAGCTCACTTCATCCACTTAGGACTTGTGGATGGATCTTCTGCAACTCCTCATGCATTGTCAATACAATGCATGGTCTTCAAATATTGTTGTGACTTTGTATCATCAGGATACAAGTTCTATGAACTTAAAGAGCAGCTCAACAATCGTCAGATTTCCATGCAGAATGTTTCAACCATATTCTCCAATGCCACTTAGTGAATCTCCTAAGTGACATTCCTCTAAGTACCATGGCCATTCTCCTTCACCACCAACACCATCACAACCTTTGGCATTCACATCTTGACAGTTCTTGACATCCATTCATTCCAAGACAACAACATGTCTCATTGACAACAAATGCAACACAATGCACTTCACATTTTAATATTTATGATATCAAATATGATTCCTTTATGACTTTATACCACCCATGTAATAATAATTTCCATGTGAAGGTAACATTTTTTTAAAAATCGTTTTCTTTATCGTATGTGTTTTGACTTGTTATTCTTTATTGTATCACATAGATAATGATTTAAATACTTTAAAAATATAAAACCTGATTTATATGTATTATATATTCCAAATATAAATTTTTATAATTGATATATATATATATATATATATGAAATGTAAACACTGTTCATGAATACAGTAGTCCGTACGTACGAAAGAACATTGTTTCCATTTTCTTATCGTAGTATTGAAATAAGTAAATGAAATATATTTATCTATATAAAGATATATTAATAAAGTAGAAATATTATTTCATATATCTCATAATTAATTAATATATATATACATATATATTATTTAAGGGTGACCGTTATAGATTAATCTAATCACGTCGTGGAGACGGTAAGTCGTACATACGTACGAGCAAAAATATCATTCTATTAAGGGTGAAACATTGTTTAATTAGATGTTATAATATATATACATAATAATTACCAGTTAATATTCATTATTTAAATTAATTATTCTCATTATTATACCCATCCATGTAATTTAGTGCTGAGTAACAAACTACACCACAACATGGAGACAGTAAGCCATACATACGCACACATGGTGAATTTTTAATTCATAGGATGTATAGAATAATGAATATGGTTGTACCATAATTATAATAATGTCAAATAGTTTAGAATGTACTATAGTTATTATTTTAGTATAGTGAACACAATGAAATAGGAAGTAGAAGAAGAAATGTTTTTTGAAAGAGTTGATAAAATAATTACCTCTTCTTCGGGTGACTCCTTTTTATTTAAACAATAGGGCTCCATAAGTTGGATTTATACTCAAGGTATGGCCTCTAAGATTAATTGAGGGATGTTGGGAGGAGATTTGGGAATGGGTTGGCTGAGCCAAATGTATTTGGAGTTATGAATGGAAAAGAATGATAAGATCCCTTTTATAAGAGAGGTGAGGGGTACTTTAGGAATAATGTTTAAATATTAATTTATTATATAATACTTATCAGTTTCATATAGCTCCAAAATGATTTATTTCGATGATAAGATGAGGATGGGTCAAAATCCTCTCAACCAATAGGTTTATGTCATCATATTAACCTTATCTTTTTGATTTAACCCATAGTTAAATAGTTTAACACTTACCATGTCTTCATGTATTTTTATACTACAAGGCTAATATAGTTACAATAAGTTTCCAAAATAACCTAATGTGGATAATTTATATCATTTTAATAGTATAGAAATTATTTTTAATAACCTTATATCATTAGGATTTTTATTTCATTTAATATAATAGTTTTTGTTTTAAAAACTCATTAATGTCAATTTTGACACTATTTAGTAATTGATTTTTGTTAAAGTCTTAACAACTTGATTCATTCGATACAAATGCATTAAATCATAACTCGTATTTAATTTTCACATGATAAAATTCATGGATAGAATCAAAAGTTTCAAATTATATTTATTTTAATGTTTATAACAACATTTTTTTAATCTTTAAATAATAATGTAATTATTGCATCATCATTATGTCCTAAATAAATTTAATCATTTAACATCTAAAAATTATAAATATAACACCATTATGTAGGAAATATTTTTATCTTTATAATGAATATTTATTTTTGAATTTATCTTATGTATAGTTCTATAATAAAAATGGTTTAGTTATTAAAATTTGAATTTAACACTTTTAACTCTTCTTTAAATAAAATATAATAAATTTCCTACTATGAAACTAGTGAATCTAAAAGTATCAAATTTTTTTCCTGTAGTATATATGGGTCACTAAAAAATTATTCAATAGAATTAGGACATATTTTTGGGTAATTTCATATTATTATAATATTATTTTGACCTCTAATTACCCTATTCACTTTTGGCAAATAAAATTGAAAAGTTACTGTTGACCAAAAATAATTTTCATCATATTTAACCAAGTTTTACTTACTAATGTCAACTAATGTTTTTGTATTTTTGAAATTCTATTAACAAAAGTGGTAAAATTACTTTTTATGCAAATTTGATAATGTGCTTAGAAGGTGGGTAAAAGATGTTAAAAGTTCCATAGATTTATATATATATATAACATTATTATAAAATGACTCAAATAACATAAATTGGACTAATATATGTTTTATAGATATATTTTTACTTTAAGATAATTTTTAATTAAAAACAATTATTTAAATGAAAACGTCTGTTTTTATGTACTATAAAGTATTTTTCACTATTTATCAAAAATTGAATGTTTTCAAAAAAAAATACCAAAAATTAAACCTAATATAATTTTGATATTACTAATTAAAAAATGATGTAAATTTTACCGTAATCAATTTTTATGAGTGTCTAAAATTAATTTTATTATTGTTAACATATGAACATAAAAAATAGTTCTTTTAAGAAAATAGTTTTTCTAAATATATAAATATATTAACAAAACAAATAAATTTCATTGTAAATATGTTTTATTTATGTGAAAACATTATAAATATCATTTATATTTTCTTTTAACATTTCATATTACAATATTTAATTGATAAATAAATATATCATTTTAAAAGTAAATTTACTAATGTGTTGTTTTTCAGATACTAAATCTTCCATATAACGCAATCCAAGTCGGTGTTGTGTGAAATAGAAGCTATTAAATTACATTAAAGAGATAACGTACTATGAAATCTTTGGGTGTTACAAAGATAATATAATAACATCCTAGAAATTGATCCTCTTAATTATTCTAACAAGTCCCTAGAACAACGATCCATGGTTGAAATTAAAATCCCCATGAGTAAACACACTAAAAGTGGATAATACATATTAAAAATAACTTCAACCTAAGTACCCAAGAATTCCCTTGTGATCTACTTTCAAAATTAGTTCATCAAACCATTTCGATAAAACTATGATTTGAAAATTAATTCAACAAACCATTTCAAAATGCTTTGTAAAATATTTTCATTTAACGAAACAAGGGGAAAACAATATTTTATTAAAACACAATTCCACACGTACAAAAAAATAGTCATATTATTCCATTTCATTTAAGAAATTGTTTTCTAAAAAATATGAGAAATCCAATTCACCAACACAGTATAGAGATGGAACCACCTAACTCAAAACAATTGTTTCACACACCAATAAAGAATACATTGTAATAAAGGAACCAATAATGACAATAGAGGCTGTAGAGCCAATATACACCTATTAGAGTTGATTCAATTTGACAAAATGGTCATTGATGTTGAAAAATATCACATACATCAATAAAACACACCTTCAAACCCACAACCAATGATCAGAATGGCCCATGTAACAAAATCCCATAATGAATATAGAAGGAAACATGAAGAATAATCACCATGGGTCAATAGGTTTATTAACGAAATGCAACAATGCCATCGTGATAAAAGAAAAATGAAGAAAAAAGTATTAATCACCCGAGGAGATGCAATCTAACCTCAATGGTGAGAAATCAACTTATGAATCAATCTGGATAAAATAGATACAATAATGTTACCTTAGAAGGGATATAGTTTGAGAGAAAGGAAGGATATAGAACAATTAATGGAAAATCAACTATTGCAGCACCCTAAAAGCTGAACTCCCAATAGTTATATAGTGTGTAATAAAAAATGTTTAGATATGGAAAAACCCATAAACTATTTATAAGAAAGTTACCTTTTGACATTACATGATATGTATTGTGCATAAATAATATACTCTTTTAACATTGAATACCAAATTCATGGAATAATTCTTGTAGAATATACACATCGTGTACTCCCATTACATGGTATGTTTTTCCCAAAATGACTACAAAAACAATAGATTCATAAAAAAACCCAAACCAAGATGAGCATTTTCCAAAATTGGGAAGAACTCAAAAAATACATCAACACATTTTTATGAAAATACTTTAATTCAAACAACCATACATCCCAAAAAATTAGGCTATTTTCCCCAACAAATTCTCTTCATCCTCAAGAGTCCCAAGACCCACACAATTAAAGAAAAAAATTAGATAAGATATAGAAAATACCTGAAAGTAGATTACATGGTACTAAGACCTCTCCACCATAAGACTTTATATCCTTGGTATGTTATTCTGAATAATGATGCTTAGAAAATAGGTGAGGACATAGATCCCTCATCAATGAATCGTATTCCCATGTATCATGAGAATTTGATTCATGTCGCTTCAATAATCTAACATGTGGAATGGAATTCCGAAAAAGGCATTCACTCTAGAGCCTATGATTGAAATTGTATACTCAACAATAGAAAAATATTGTTTATACTCAATCTCCTCCGAACTATAAACATTAGTGGGGACATGATGATGTTTATTCTGCATTGATATGGGGAAAATATCATGAATTCTTGTCAACTGAGATAGAAATTTCAACTAATCTGAACCCTTCCCAAACCCATCAACTTCCTCTAATGGTCCAACATATTACAAATCCAACATTCCCTTTTTCCCTAGCCAACGGTGGCCCAACCAAGGAATTAAATTTAAGAAAACCAATTCACCGAAAGAAACTCCATGGTATTATTTCGTTGATCCCCAAAAAACATCAGCTGACTCCCATGAATCATCATAGACATCTCCTAAAACAAACCGTTTTTAACTAAATAAGATTCTTCCACCTCCTACTAATATTGATTTTATTTGAACATAGACCATAAAAATCATCTAAAAAACCATTATCATTGAAAAAAGATAAATGTTGTTATAAGAAAACTCAACTATTCCAAGATTGATATCTCAAGACCCACCAAAATATAAGACACATATAGGTTTAATTCCCCATAAAATCCAAATAAAATTCTCCTTCTGATCATATTTATGTGGATGATAAGTTGTTATTTACCTAAAATATATCCATATTTCCTCCAGGAAACTCCTCCCAAACCTTAATGTAAACCTATGTTCCTTTTTTGAAACAATTATAGAAAGAATCCCATGTAACATCACAATTTCCCACACATAGAGCTTACCCAAATCATTAAGTATTTTTTGTCTTTTATTTTAATGAAAATATATGACCTTTTCAACTGATCAATCACTACCTAGACATAATTATTTCCTTGAGGAGTCCATGTTAATCCAAAATTAATTCGATGGATTTTCTATCCCATTTCAATGCTGGTACAGGAAGAGGCTAGATCAAACTAGAATATTTCTAACTCCCTGCATTTATCTATTGTTAAGTGTAATAGTGTGACACATAATCAAACATGACCTGCTTTATACCCGACCACGTGAATCATTTTCTCATGTTGTAATACATATTCGTAGTTACCAGATGAATAGCCCACAAAGAACTATGAAAATATTCCAAAATTAATCCTCTCAAATATATTGAAATGATAAACTAATAACAAAAAATGATAATACTATCATAATGGAGAGAAAAACCTAAAATGGTATCCCCAAAATATAGGGCTTCTTGAATTCTATTCACCTCATCATACTAATTATAAATCTATAGAATATACACAAATAGAGATAATGATAAATGGACACTTATCAAAACCATGTTTGTGACATCCTCTTAAGCATCCAAATGCAAATTGGAAAAATGATCTATAAGGTCTCTCTCTTCCATCAATTCGAAAAGAAATTGTGATGGAAAATTCCTTATATGAGGGTTTGTAATGGCATTCCCCATTATCAGTGTCTTGGAGATATCAATGTCAATTGTTTATAGGTATTCCTACTTCCCCCTCTATATGAGATCTCAATTTATGAGAAAATATATATATAAAACCCTTATGGTAAAAAAATATTGTGAAAATTTCCCCAAAAATATAATGCCACCTACTGTTATGTGCATGAATAACCACATAATGATCAAAACAAAACATTAGGTAGATCTTTACATGCGGTGAAATATGATGAGAACCATAAGATACCACATGTTAATCCTGCGTGAGAACACAACCAAAAACAAATCTAGAAGAATCATAGAAAACTACAAATCTTTATCAGGATAAAAAAAGATTAAAATTAGAGCTATCGTTAGAAGTATTTTCAGATCATCAAAAGAAGCCTAACAATTTTTATCCAATGTGAATTTTCACACCTTTTCTGGTAAGAATAGTCAATGCTGTTTTAAACCATATCAAATACATGGAAAACCATTGATGGCATGTACTAAGGCCAAGGAATCTATTAATCTCAATGACATTATGTGGCTCTTGACAAGAAAAGAAAACCATTACCTTCTTCGAGTCAATTTATAATCGATGATAAGAAATCATGTCAGCAAAGTATTTTACTTCTTGAATCCATATGTTTCATTTCAAAATCATTCCATACATATGGTTCCTCATCCATATTCCCAATACCATGTTCAAACAGTGTCTTTTGTCATTCTCAGATATTGAATAGACCAAAATATTATCGTAAAAAAATACAATAGAAGATTCATGATATTGACAGAATACCCTATTCATAAAATAGATGAAAACCATAGGAGTGTTATTCAGACAAAATAGAATATTAAGATATTCGTAAAGGAGATATCCACTCCAAAAAAATGACTTCTATATATCACACTCCTAAACAATTATCTAATGATAACCTGAATGAAGATCGATCTTCAAAAACCACTCTAACCCCTTTACGTAAACAAAATATAATAATCAAAATTATGAAAATGATATATTTTATTAACCATTACCTAGTTCAACATCACAAAATACATGCATAATTAGAGGGAACCATCCACCTTATTATAAGAGAGCATCGAGGCCACCCATGTAAAATCACTAGGGGAAAAGAACCCTTGTCCATCAAGTCATCCAACTGAGTCTTGATCTCTTTCAGCTCTACAAGTTCCATATGATAAGAAGGTATAGAAATATTCTGAATCCCTTGAATTAGGTTAGTCATATACTCTAACACCATCTCTAGAAGAATATATGATAAATATTCACAGAAAATTTCAGGAATGTCTAAAATAATAGTGGGAAGATAAAAATACAAGATACTTAATCATGAATAACTAATATAATAGGAAACAAACTTGAGAGAACTATATGGGAAGGTCCGCCATGGCCAGTCCACATATCCAAATCTTTTTGAAACTCTTGTGAGATCACATCGAATTTAAAAAATGAGGAAAAATGATAATAATAATCAAAATCATATCAGTAAGTAGAAATCAAATACATTTGGATGATGGCATCAAATATATGTAGAATGAGAATAATAAAATTGAAGACATTTTGTGAAACTTCTTTTGATAGCATGCAAAGAAATCAAAACAACTTCTCTTTCCTCTACCCATGAAGGGTCACTAACACAATAATAAAGGACCTATGTTCCATTAGAAGGTTACAAATATCTAAAAAAAGAACATATTTAAATGAGTGGGAAAAACCAGTATCAAATAAATCAACTTCTACTAACAATGAAATAGAGAGAGTAAATCTCACAGTTTCTAGACCTATATCTACCTCCACTAAAAACTCATCTACCATTTCAAGGTGGTTCACTCATGAGGCCTATAGATGGATACATATAGTATTTGAATCATCTGACTATTCCATAGTAGCCTATGGAGTTGATGGTCTTTTATCACATAGAGGATTAGATGTAGAATTACCAAAACGATGTTGATTTCCATGAAATCCACAACTATGACACGTATTTTAATGTGAATGATATGAACATTACATATTACCAAACATTATAAACCAATTATAAGTCATAGTCATACCACTTACTGTAACTAGATTTGGGGAAGATGGCTATTTCGGAGAACCACCTCCCCAATTCCTACGAAGATCTTTCCACTTTCTCTTTTTTCTTGGTATACTACTGAATATACCACTATATGGAACTGAAGGGGTATAATATCCAACCGTGCATACCAAATTAATTTATACCCTCATATTCAAGTACACATTATCTGTATAGGTCTAAATCATTATAAAAAATACCTACAATCTGATATCCTATCGCAAACCTTGTAGGTACCTCTGATATTTCAGGTGGTAATTATTTGAAACCCCTCGTGAAAAATGAACTAACTTCACAATCCATTTCGTTTAGGTTGATAAACAATTATCTCTGTTTGGCAAAAAGAGAGACTCCATATACTTCTCCACCAAAATTGACTATGAGAAAAATAAATGGATGAAGAGTTTCTTGAAATCCTTTGAGAATAAGACTGTGTGTGTATACACTTATACCATAGAATCCCACCATTTCAGTCTTGGACCATCATGATTAAACACTACAAACTTCACTATGATACTCTCATGTGTATCTAAGAATACATAAATATGATCAATCTTATCAATCCAATACTCTGATACACAAGGATCATTCATACCATTAAAGGATTGTGGATTCTCATGAAAGAACTCAAGTGATTGATCCCTACCACCTACATCTCCTAAATTTACCTCAACAACTACATTCTGAGCATGTAATACTTGTTGATGAACAAAAACTACCCCCACAATGACCTTGATAATATCCTGATCCATAAGAGTGTCCCATTGAGGAGCATCATCTACACCCTCATAAGGAACTCACAAAAGACATATTGAATGCATACTACTATGCACTAAAAAATGTTATAAAATAGAACCACATTAGTTTATACTAGAAACCCAAAAAGAAAAAATATAGATTAACATAATGAACTCAATACAAGAAGCACACAGCTCAACTCCCCACGGGAACATGAGTCTCCTAATAGAAATAGATAGGAAGGTAATCAACACAATATACCTCTCATGTCATGAAAATTTAATCTCCAGTATTCCAAACATCAAAAGTCATAGACTCTTCAAGATATACAACCTTTAATACCAAACTATAACAACCCAACTCAAATACCCTCTCAAACTGGATTTGACCAAATACGCCCCATACTTGAAGGGTGTTTCTAATCAACACAGGATGGAGACTAAAACATGAGAATCTAAAAAAATAAGGAATAATTTAACCCATTGTAAATAAAAAACATAGAACATATATAAAAAATATACAACAGTGGTAGATGCCTAATTATATTCTTTAACTATATATTAAATAGTGGAATCTAAATAAATCAAGAGTAGAAATAATATCTATGTATAGTTATAACCACAAAAGACAATCAAACCAACAAAAATCCTCTACTCCATGTGATAGCATGGGTAGACCCCCTCCATATCACCACCATCCTCATGGATCAACTTATAGAAACCCATGCCACATTACTACGACACTTTTCCTTTCCCTATAATGAAAGACATAACCTGGTCTATGAACCACTGAAGGGGTATGATGGGTGTCATCTAACAAGCTCAGTAGGATCTCACCCATGTGTTCCATATCAACTCTTTGAATAATAATCCAAGAATTCTCCGCTTTATTGAATAAAAGTCATGATAACATTTTGGAATTTTTTATATAAAAGGAATAGAAAAATCATTTAATTTCACATTATCTTAATTTTGAAATAAATAAGGTAAATCTTTTTCAAATCAACTCATTAAAATATTTCTCACTAAAAATAGCATTTCAAAACAAATCATGTATCATATATCATATCCAATCCATGGTATTACAAAAAAATACAATCCAAAAGCAGAAGAACATCTAAAATCCCAAAAGGGATCAAACATGGTAAATATTTCTAACACAATCATTACTAACATTTACAATCACATATGCATCAGGACAGTAGATATATGCATTGAATGAAGAGATAATAGGAACACTCTGAAACCAAAACCTTTAAATGATCTAATATGTTCCTAAAATAATGAGCCTAGGGGTAGTGTAAATCCCCATAAGAAAACACCCAATAGTGGATGATCGCAATTACTATACATTCTAACTATATACCCAAGGAATCCCTTGTGCACTATTTTCAAAACCATTTCATCAATCAATTTCTATAAAATAATTCTTTGAAGACCATTTCAAAACACTTCAAAACCAATTTTGAATTACCAAAACCTATAAAAACCAATCGTTTATAAAAAACCTATTTCACACACACACACACACATAATTTGACATATCATGCCATTTTATTTAATAAAAATATTTATCCAAAGAGTATTAATATTGTTCACCAACACATTATAGAGACAAAACCACCTACCTAAAAAATCGAGTCACTAATTTCCAAATAAAAACACACCATAAGAAAGTATAAAACAACATTAATAGACACCCTATAACCAATCTACAGTTCATTGTATTTATTAAATTTGAAAAAGAAATTCAACATAGAGGTGGAAGAAAGAAATAACTCAAGAACACACAACCACCACACCACTACCAATGAAGGAAATTGTCCCTGGAATAATATTACACAATGTATCTTCAGAGAAATAGGAAAAAACATCACTATGTGATAATGGATCTGATAACACCATGTAATGATGACACATTGATTAATGATATGATGATGTACAAATTTTTACTCACCCTCAAAGATTTAATCCTACCATAATAGTGAGAAACTACTAAATGAATCAATATGGATCAAACAGAGAGTCCCAAAATCACCATAGAAATGATCAATGTCGAGATCTTGGAGGGATTCAGAAGAATTAATTAGAAATCAACTGATCCGACACCCAAAAATCTAACCTATGAATAATTACAAAGATTGTAAAAACATTAAATTTTGTGTAATATGAAGTATCTAGATATGATGAAAACCCCATTGAATTTTTATCAAGGAATTTTCTTTTAATATTACATAGAGTATAATGTGTACATAGATTCTACTCTTTCCACACTTCATACCAATTTTACATTATCTTCCCTACATAACATACACATTATGTACTCCCATTACATGGCAGGAATGTCTCTTAGAGACTATAGAAACTGCATATTCTTATAGAAAACCTCAAAACAACTGAGGTATTACCCAAAATTAGGAAAATCCTATAAATCCATTAACAAATTTTTACATGCATTCCATTAATTCAAAGGAACATACATCCTTAAACATCAGTTCATTTTTTCCCACAAATTATCTCCATCCTCAGGTATCCTAAGACACTCCGAATTGAAGATAAAAACAATAAAAGAGAAGGAAAGTAAATGAATTCAGGTAATGGGATGTTACAATTGTGAAGAAATTGGGATTATAGAAACATTATATTGATGCTCTTATATTTTCTTCTTCAACTATTTATGTTCAATATGGGTCATTCTCTATGAGGTCTTGTATATTGTAAAACAACTACACATAATTTTAATCCTGAAATAAATATCTCAGCTGTGATAAATATTGGATTATTCATATAGAAACACAATAGTGTATTATCTTATAATGGAAATGTAAAAAAGTATTGAGTTTTCATTAGTATAAATCATTTTATCTATATACACTTTCTCATAAAGAAATAATATGAATACATGAGATGATGATTCCAAAGGACATTCATCGTACACCTTGCAGCTTTATTGAATAGAAAGGAGGCTCATGATACATAGAGATATTTCTTAATCTCATAAATTTATATTATATATATATAGGAAAATTTAATCCATACCTTGAAATTCCCCAAATTATGATAAATTTAACATCATAAGTTTTTATATCAAAAATCAGGCAACAAATATTGATATGGAGAATTTATACATGGGAAGAAATTATTTCTCCATTTTATTTTATCATTGATAGATAGAATTATATGTTTTAGGGTATTGTTTGAATAGATATAAAAAACATTCATAATATTAATGAATGTATAGAACCATTGTAACATAATATAAATGAACTTCATTAATGGATGATACTAATTCCTTTCATTTTTTGATTCATGTTCTGATCATTTACATCATCAAAAATAGATTTTAGGATTATAATTTTCAAATGATTAAACACATAAAAGGGTAAATATGAACATTGAAGGGATAGACCATAAATGACAAGTATTCATTAACATATGAATTTTTCAGATTCAATCTATGTTTTCAATGGTTTATTTCATAACAAGAAATTTTAATGGCATTTTCATTCACATCCTAATATCCCATAAAAATTTTATGATGTTACAACTCCTACCACCAAGAAAATCAAACCATATGTTCCACAAGGCATGGTTTTTTGGTCATAGGGTGATGATAAATTTAGTACCCAAATATCCCTGTTCCAGGTTATTATCACTTCGTAAAAATACATCAGAACAACATACACTTGTAGTATTCAAAAAGATATTTTGAATATTAGAAATCACTATATATTCACATTAAAATCATTTAGTGGTGTTTTTCTTTGTCTAGTCTTATACCTAGAGATTTTACTATGTTTTTCTAGTCATATTCTCAAAAAATAATTAAATCATGATCCGATTCAAACTATGATGGCCAATATCATCTATACACATTACTTTAAGAACAATTATACATAGACTCACATAAAGAAATCCCAATAGATGAAGCCCTAATGTCTTTGGTTAATTATATAACTGTCAAAATAAATTGAAATTGGGATACAAAAACATTATTTAAAAACACTATAACATTCCATTTTATTTCCTATATCTTTTAATATAGAACGAGAAGAATTTGGGATGTAAATAATATAGGGGTGAAATATAAAGAAAAATAGGTTCATAATAAAATCATGACATGATGAAAGTAGTAAATGTTTTCTTAAATTCATATCAAAGTGATTTAAATGGTGATAATAATAAACATAAACATCATATTATAATATAAGATTATAAAATCAAGGAAAAATATGAATGTGGAACCAACATAAAACCTGACATCAAAAGCATAAGTCAATTCTAACAATATAGATATCCCAACATAGTGTACTTAGGTTAACCAAATATGCATAATAAATCATGTATCATGATATTAAAACATTACCCAATCCTTTGGATGACTATTTTATTCTATGCACATGTATCGAATTCTTATTATATACATTCATTTTTTAACACATAGAATATACACTATAAAAATGATGTTTATATATTTTTTTCGATTGTTTAAGTAGTCTATTTTAGATACATGGATGTCATAAATCAATTATTAATTTTTATATATATGTGAATACCCTTGAGTGGAAATGGGGATGGGTATTCTCAAAATAAAATTTTGTAAAGGAGAATCATGAGTTTATTTTTGTAGTGTAACTCGTGTACATAATGATTCATGTGAGGTTCTAATGAGAGTGAAAGGGTGTCTCTCATTTTTTTAAATTAAAAGCATATATAATCCTCCAATGGCTCGAGTAATTCATTTTTTATTTATTTTTTAATAATCCACCTTTCAAGGGATGAAGTGGAACCCTTACAAAGCCTATATGCGAAAGTATTATATGGCCCATAGGACTTAGAGGAATTCATTTCCCTTAGGCTTCAAACAATACATACAACTCATACTAACAACTTGGAACTTCTCCTCCACAACATCTTCATCTTTAATCAATTCTCCACCTTCGCATGGCTGTTTGGCTTGGTTTTCCCATGCATGCACAGGGTTTTCCTTATGGAACTTTCTATACCCTCTCATTCTTGAAATCCATTTAGCATCAGCAATGGTGAAATCTCTTTTGTAATCATCCTTCTGAAGCTTGTTCTTTCTTGGTTTTCAGGTTTCCATCTTCACTTAAGGTGTCTTGAAGGCCTTGAGGTGTCCGAAAAGCCTTATTAACCCAAAGGATTGGGTGGTCCAAAGGCCTTAAAAGACTCAGGGACCAAATCAGTGGCCCGAAGCCCAAATGGGAGAATAGTCTCGGCTGCTACAGTGCCAAACTGCACCTGCTACAGTTCCTACTACTGCAGTACTACTATAGTCCCTACTACAGTACTGCTACAATACCCAGAAATATGCCTCCACTTGGATTTGATATCTGGTAATCAGGATGTACTTAAGCCATCCTCACTAACCGGGCTGAGGCTCATGTGTAGGTCATCTCTCATTACATGGGCACTATATGGATAGAAAAGTAATGTGTAAAAACA
The DNA here is from genome assembly GCA_963277665.1 of Viscum album. Taxonomy (NCBI): domain Eukaryota; kingdom Viridiplantae; phylum Streptophyta; class Magnoliopsida; order Santalales; family Viscaceae; genus Viscum; species Viscum album. The sequence goes on from OY728139.1 coordinate 800,779,373, forward strand.
TATTCTGACATTAATATTTGGAAATAAATAAGCATAATTCAAATAAAGTACTTGAATAAATAGGATGATAAATAGAATCCAATACCATGACAGGGTGGTTATAAATGCATGTGAGGGTCTTCTTAAAATTCCTTGAACACATTAATAGGGTATTATATAGTAATAGGATGAGGAGCTTTGTGATAAATGTTTAGGGAGTAAAGAGTAATGGGAGATTTCATGAGAATTTATAGAAATAGAAAGGGGAATTATTTTTTAATTTCAAAACTAATATTTTGGACTCTATGTTATAAAACAATAAAAAATCATTCCCATGGTGTTTCCCATTATTTCATGAAAATAGTGTGGGTTTAAAATATTTTATTATTTTAAGAACACTTTTTTAAAATAATATTATTAATGATAAAGAAGTGATTCATATTCACAATAAATTGATTTAAAAACCACAATATTTAATATAATATTTATAAGATTGAAAGATAACATATTTTCTATAATTTTACATTCCATTTTAATGATTTAAATCCCAAAAATGTGTTAATTTATGTTGAATATCCACAGCGTATGATTTTAGTAGTATTTTGAGATTAATCGTAAAAATGGCACATTTTGGACTTTTAACCGTTTTAAAATATTTTATTTATTTCGGCCATAATATTATCTACACTCCTCAAAATCATGAAATTATTATTTTTAGGATTCTATACATCATAGGATACAATTCATCCTTCTATCCAACAATCTCAATCAGTCAATTGGAGGCCCAAAAGCATCTCAAAACAGAGAACTCGAAAACTATTTACAAATCTGGAAGGTTTCATATGGGAGATTATATATAGAATCTTGACAGCCTAATTAATATGAAATTCAACATGGAGATAGATAAATAATTTATTAAGAACTATCATGAAAGAGGATATATATGAATCATTCTTTTAGAATTCTATTAATTCATGCGAAATCAGATATATTGAATATGGAGAGTCTAGTGAGTATATTAAAATATTTTAGAGAAACAATCATAAATCACTATAAACATTGACAAATACACTAAAATTATGACGGGAAGTGTGCAAGGAAATTTTAAACGACTTTCATCAATGTTTGAATTCATGAATCGGCCATTTAATGGGCCTAACCCACATTATATTTTGGGTGTAAATTATGGCCTATAAAATGAGGTGAGCACCTTCCTACCAAAAGATATTCCAATCCATCCCATTCCACCCGAGGCACCAAGGAGAGGAGGCCAATGGCCATTTAGGATTTATCTTTTTTTATATTTTATTTATTATTATTTTCCCATTAAACATTCATTCATATTTTTATTAATGTGTTACCTTTTCTTCATTCATCTCTCTTTTTCTTCAAACACTTATCTCATTATATCTCTTCCATCTTTCCACTATGATATCAATTCATATTCAAATGGAAAGTCATTAACATATGGTCGGACCCTAAGAGAGGTTTTATGGAGTTATTTGTTATTGTGCTTCAATTAAAAATGATTTTATTCTATTTTTGGTGGATGAAATCGTATTGCATGAGTGTGGTGGTCATGCACCACGACACTATTTCTATATCTATTCCTTTTCGGTGATTCATTCTTTTTCTATCCATTTTTTTATCCAAAACCTTCATACGGTGGAGTTGGGGTTTCTCTAGTGTATGAAATGAAATATGGTGGAGCCAAGTCTTTCAGGAATAACATTCTCAGTTGAGGTATTACCCAATTTGACTATTGGAGGAGGTTTGGTTTGGTGCACTGAAGGAATTCTAAAACCACACACTCAATAACTTTAAAACAATTAATTTATTAATGATGTTTCATAAAATAAATTATAGAATTGAATATAAATAATAAAAAATAATGAATGAACCAATGTTTTTTAGACCTAGGTCCTAGTAATTTCTTCCCTAATATCATTTTGTCTGTATTTGCATTTAGATTTTTATTTTTTATTTATTTATTTCAATTACACATTTAACAAGAAGAACAAAACAACAATTTTAATAAATAATATAAAAAATTCAAAAAAATTTATAATAATTGAACTAGAATCAGTGATTGAGCCAACTAAAAACCTCTTCAAGTAAAATGACTCTGGTCAGCTTCTTTGCTGCATTAGGAGAAATAAATTTCTCTTTTCTTACACTATAATATTCGTGTGTCAAAACTTGCATCCTCATCAGGGTGCTGAACTATTATTTTGATCAATTTTCTGAAATTCACATTTAAAAATATAATTTATCCTATATTAAAAAATCATTAAAACCCTTTTTCATGATGTATTTTAATTCAAATAATTTGACATGAGAGGATTTATCATAGGTGAAAGAACAAGAAAAAATATATAATGAGGAGTAACTACAATGTGGCCAGGAGGGATGGACTTCACCACAAGTTTTGATGTGCATGATTGATGAACTCTAGATTGAGATGAAATGATTCAAGGCCATGATGGAGGTCACAATGGCATTTATTTCAATCACTAAAGAAAACCATGATGTTGAGGCCAAAATTGTGGTGGAGTATCCCTAATACCTACATGCATTCGTCAATAATCAACTCCAATAGGCACTTTACATCTAAGAAGAGATTCAAGAAGAACTACCCCCATGATATGATACATTCTTGAACTCGAAATCATTCAATTTTATTGAAACTAATTTGATAATTACACCTAACTATTTTTAATTTTTAGATTTTTCTACCTCTTATTATTCCCTATATAATTTGTAGAAAAAAGAAATTTCACCTATTGAGGAACACCAAGAGCTCCCAGATGAAATTAAATATTTACTAGAGGGGGTAAAAGAAGATATCCAAGTGACTTTTTCTCAAGAACTAGAGTCACAAGTTTCCCACATTAAAAGGGAATATTTTTAAATTAATACTTAAAATTTTAATTTTGAATCTCTATTTGATTATTTTTTAATGTTTCACATATGGAGAAACAATTGGATAGTGAAGATAAGGTTTCACAATTACCAACCAAAGAGGAAGAGGTTCCAATATACATGAAACCCCTACCATGAATGTTATACCACATTGCAGAGGCTGAAGATCTCATATAATATATCCCTAGAGTCCTCCTCAATAGAGAGGAATATTTTCAGGCTGGAAGGATCCACATGTAGTGGTTCAAGTCCAAGAAGATCCTCCCACTGATAGACTATGGATAACAGCTGTTACTTACCTTTTGGAGGTAGTAAAAATTTGGAACCCACTAGATGGATCATACCAAGATTTATTTTTACACGATGTATATGAAAATAGATTTCAATTTCATTTTTTAGGATTATTCCAGCAGGCATCCCATTCCTCTTATATTTTTGAAGCATAAATGGCATGATCCTTGTAGGTAATTTAGTAATTTTATTTTGTAGATTCATGATATCATAAGGCTAACCCAAAATAATGGAGGAGGATAACCAGATAGTTTTTTCAAAAGGAAGTTCAATTTTAATGTTTATTTTTTTAATGCTATCATTTTTTCTTGGACCTTGAATTGATCTTGAAACAGAAATTGCATTCTAAAAATTGAATTCATGTTTTAATTGAAACTTCATGGAGACATGATTTTCTAAGAAATCATGTGGTTAAATGTCTTATACTTAAATTTTTTTATGATTAAATGATTAAATTGTAAAAAAAAATTTTAAAATGAATCATGGATATTAAAATTAAGACTCGTGATTTGAAGAAATTAATTGATTCACATAAATGAAATTTACCAACAATTTTTATTGACTTGAACTTCATAAATTCATGTGAATTGTTTTTTATTACAATTCATGCATTGAGTGATTTTCCAAATATCTTATATCCATTCCAAAGAGGATTTCTAGATCAAAAACATCCTATTTATTTTGTAGGATATTTTTGAGAGATCTTAGGACATTTCATTGACCATGACTTTCATTTGAACCTTCCAAATCTATGACATTGAAAAAACACATTTTAAATGATTGATCCATCTTTTGATAATCCCTTATTAATTAAATACAACCTTTACATAAATTCATTTTTATCCCATATAAACCATTAGCGACATTATTAGGGATGATACACATTTCAAGAAATTTTTATCCATTCCTACATTACTATTGGCATTTGCATGATATTTTAAATTTGAGGTGTGAGATTGTAGGGAAAAAGGGTGGAAGTAATGATATACATTATAAAGAAGATGTGTGGGGGTGATTTGTTGGGTAATGATAAATTTAATTTGATTCATTCACTGTACCCTTTATTGTTTCCCCTCTTGAATAAAAAAATAAAAAAAAACAAAATACAATAAATGAAAGAAAAATGGTTTGTGGTTTGGGAAAACAAAAAATCACAATTATTAGACCAATGGTTTTTATTATATGTGGTTATGTGATGTATGTGAGGTTTTTGTTCAAGTATAACTATCAATAAATGAAAAAAATAATTATAATATATTACAAAAAAATTCAAGAGGTTTCACATATCATTCATTTTGTGTTACTTTAATCTTGACGTTACTTTTAGTTTTTGGGAATTTGGAAGTAGCTACTTTTAATGGGATAATTTTATTACACTGTTATTTTGAACCACATGAATTTTAAATAATATATAAAACTCCTCTGTGGGCCTTGATTGTTTTTAAAAAAAATCCTACCAACCTTAAATATCAGAGTAATTTTGACCTTTATTACAAGTCCTCATGATTTTAGCTGTCTTTTGACATTAAAAAGTGAATAAAGTAGTTCCTTTTCAATATTATGCATAAGGATAATTGTTTCATTATATGAAAATAACTACACAAAAATTGTATCATGAGATATTAGAGAAAATATTCATTTGAGGAAAAACATGAATTTAAATGTTTAATAATAAAAAATTGAGGAGCATGAATAAATGAATAGAAAAGTTCCATCATTTTTAAAATGGGAAAATTAAAATGTGTGATTTGATTGTTTCATTGAAAAATTGGAAATTAATTTGGAATTTTATTTGGAATTTGAAAATTTTATTCAACCTTAATTTTTTTTTTCAACTTTGAATATTGGTAACATTGGTTCCCTAATAATTCCATGTTGAGATTTTATGCTCAAATACAAGCATGGTTTATGTTTTTGTAAATTGATTGAAAAAATATTTTAAATAATTTTACATTAAATTTAAAATGTTTAAAACCTAAAAATTCATTATTTTAAGGTAAATTTCCACATTTTATGATTTTAGTGATCTTTTAAGCTTAATAATAAAAATGGCCCATTTTTTATTTTCAAAAATTTTAATTTATTTTGTATTTAGAATATAAAATTTTCTAATCTCATAAAAATAATGAAATCATTTATTTTTAAGATTACATAAATCTTGGGATACATTTCATCCTTATGTACCATAAGCTCAATATGTCAATTCTAAGTCCAAGAGTAGCAGACAACCCAGACCTCGAAAATTGTTAACAGACCTGAAAGGTTTTATATAAGAGTTTATATCTCGAAGTTGGACATCAAAATGAATGGAAAATTCGAAATGGACCTATATAAGTTATTTATTAATAACTTTAATTAAATATAGTACAAAAGAATTATCATTTTTTAAGACCACTAATTCGTGGAAAACTGGACATGTTGAATATGGAGAGTCTGTCGAGGCAGATTAGATTCTCATAGTGAAATTGTCATAAATATTTCTACACATTGACAAGTACTCTAAACTTTTGAGGTGACATGATCAAGAAAATATTCATAAACTTTTAGAAAGGGGAAAATGTATGAATCAGCAATTTTATGGTCCTAACACAAGATAAAAATCGAGGGTAAATTCTAGCCTATAAAAGCAGGAGAGCTCCTCCCTCTACAATTAATTCTAATCCATACAATTCCATATGGGGCACAAATGAATGGATTCCAAAGTCCAATTAGGATTTATATTATATTTTACATTTATTTTAGGTTTATCTACTCATGTAACATTCATTCATACTCTTATTAAAGTGTTTCTTTTTCTTCTTTCATCCCTCCTTTTCTTCAAACCCTTATATCATTCTCTATCATCTATCTTTCTATTGTGATATCAATTTACTTTTTAATGTAAAGTGACTAACCCAAGGATTGACCCTAGGGGTGTTTTAAAGGTGTTGTTTTTTATTTCTATTCAATTTAAAAAACAAATTGGAGGACGAAAGAGTATTTCATGGGTGTGTAGTTGTCTGCCACTACACTATTTCCAAATCCATTCATTTTATTTGATATAATAATTTTACCATCGTTATCTCATTAAAACCCTTCATAAAGTGGAATTAGTGTATCCTTTTGGGATGAAATTATATGTACTGGAGCTTAGTCTTTTAGTAATAACATTCTCAGTTGAAGTGTTACCCTATTTGACTATTTGAGGATGTGTGGCTTGGTGCACTAAAGAAATGCTAAAATCACCCACTGAATAAATCGAAGAAATGAAATTCATTAATGGGGTTTCATAAAATTAATTATTAAATATAATTTACATGATAAATAAATAATGAATAAACTCTTGCTATCCAACCCTAGGACCATGTTCCTTCTTCCCTAATTTCATTTTGTCTACATCACTATTTAGATTTAAATTGTGTAGTTAATTATTGTAACTCTACATTTTCCAAGAAATCATAAATCATAATGTTCATAAATAATATAAAAAAATCCAAAAATAATTAGAATTGGTGAACTGGAATTATAGATTGAACCGACTGTGATACTCCTCATGTGAGATGACCCTGGTCAGCCTCTGTACTGGATTAAGAATATTATATTTTTTTACCACTACCTACGATAATCGTGTATCATGGATTCATTAAATGTTTGAAACATTAATAAAATAACTTCAATAATTTTGAAGGGTAATTTTTTTTGGGTATTCCATTTATAGTATTTATTAAAATATTTTTGGAGATTATCAAGTCATAATACATAGTATACATAATTTTTTATCAAAAAAATTGACTAATCTATAAAATTATTAAAAATTCCACATTAAATAATTCAAAATGATGATTTAAATAAGAATGATTATTTTATAATAGTATTTTGTAAATATTAAGATTTTCACTTTCGAATAAAAAGCAATATTTACTAAAAAATACATGTTTTTCAAATACTAACCATGTTTAAAAACTTATAAAAATCTCATTTTACTTCATTAAAATATTTTATAACTTATATTTAAATAAATATTATTCAATAGTAATATATTATAAAAATAAAATTCATTTGTAAATTTATAAAAAAATTATTTAGTGTTTTTTAATTGAATCTATCAATTTCCAAAATTATATTTTTGATTTATTTATATCAAAAATTATTTTTATCAAAAATAATTTCATAATAATCTATAAAAATTGAAAATTAAAATGGTTTAATATAAAAAAATTTAATTAAAATAAAAATAAATAAAAACATATGCTAGTTTCTATATACATAACCCTATATTACAGGTGTGTATGCCCTATGGATAATGTGTATGATTATGGTACTTTCATAGAGTGGTACGAGGAATATATTTTGGGAGAATATTTTGATATGCTTGATCTTATCCCATAAATGGTTCCCCTCATGTTTTAGTTATTGGATCTCATGCTGTGTTTTATTAATGGAGATTCCCAATGATTCCATCTCCATCAGAATCTCCTATAAATAGGCTTCATAGGGTATGATCCTACTGGTTAAGGCCATCATGCCTTCTTAATATGTCTATTAGACTTTATCAAAACCATTAATAAATACTAATCATAACTATCACTATAAAAATTTTATATTATATATGATTATAATTTTTAATGTTATTTTGTATCCATTAAAAATTATAACTATTTTTTATAATGGTGTAAAATAGCAAATAAAATATATTCAGGGGTTTTCTGTAACTCGATTACAAAATAAGGAATATATTCATTTGGAATGGAATTTAATTTTCTCATATTTTTGGATATTACATTGATATTTAACTGAATGGGTTAATTGAAAAATATATATTGAGAATATATTTTTTTATTTATCGATTTATTGTAATAACCAAAGATTTTATTAAATAAGATTTCAAAATATCATTAATTTATTTGATAGGTTGTGTTACACAAAACACCCTATTTTCAAATTCCATGACATAATATCCTATTATAAACTGTACATTGAATTAGAGGTTAGGAATAAGAATCAGAAAGTGATGAAAATTATATGATTTATGTGACACACTGAGACCTTTGTGAAATATTTTTATTTCTTTGATAATTTGTGTTACACACAACACCACGTTTAAATAAAACACGATATGCTTTTAAAATATTATTATTTTAACATGAAGGTTATAACATATCCATTGAATTAAAATCTATGAATTTTAATTTCAATTTTATGAAATATATTTATAAATTATTATGAAATAAACACTTAATTTTCTAGTGAATAAATTATATTCTTCAAAAATATGTTTACTTCAAAACACGATTTTATTACATTATATGAGAAAATTAATATAAATAGTTTTCATGTTTTTAGATAATATATCTTAAATAAATAAAGGTCATTTTATATTCATAATGTGAAAATTTAATCGGGATAAATGTTTCAGAATTTTTTAATGAGTTTTCAATTTTAATGAATATTGAAAAATAATAGTTTACTATGAAAGTTTAATTTTATTTTAAAAACTTTTCAATGTTAAATTATATAATGGATTTTTTAAACAAGAATTTATTTAATATTATTATAAATAATTAAAATTTTCCATTTAAAATCAATTTTACAGATTAATTTAGTCTAAAGACATTTTATAATTAAAAAGGTGATTTTTTTAAAAACAAAATCCATAGAGTTTTTACGATTTAAATTTAAATTTAATTATATAGATTATTGTCTTGAATTTTTAAAAATTGGAATCCATATCTAGAAACATAAGGTTAAAATTTATTAAATATAACCATTTTTTCATTTTGAATAATAACCTTTGTAATTTGTTTTACGACGGTTTATGGTAAATCGAGTAAGCAAGGGTAAAATTTAAATGTTTTACATAAATAAATGACCCTAACACTTGTAACAACATTATTTTAGGAGTAATTATTTAGAAACAATATCCTTCGGTCAAATTTAAGAATTTTTTATGCCACATAGTATAAATTAATTTCATTATAGTATTTTAATCAGAAGAAAGTCCAACTTTTGACACTATTATTTTTTATATTTTTTTTCCAGAAGATATTTTCAATAATAAATAGTATTTTTATTGAAAAGTGATTTATATTATTCATGTAAATTTATATTTTATTTTTACGTAACAAACAATTACTTTAAATTCTTATACAATGATGATGCAATAATTATTAAATTAGGAGAAAAATTAAATAAATGATTCTAATTATTTTAATATAAATATAATTAGATATATTTAAGATGATCCAATAGTTTTATAGATGACCATGACATGTATATAATATAATAATACAATGTTTTCACTTTTAAATCATTGATTCAAGGTTTTTAAAATCATTTTAATGAATAGTATCAAATTTGAAAATGATTACATTTCATGAATATAATATTTTATAAAGTTATTTAAAAATCATAGATATATTAAACAAGGATATAAGGGATATTATATGGTCTTAAATTTCATAACCTATTATGTTTATTTTTATTTTTAAGTATTTTGATCGAAAATAATTTTAATATATTTTAATATTTTACAGAATACCAAAAGTGCCCCTCACCTCAATTATAAAAGGGAAACCCTTTCTTCACTTTATTTCACAACCATGGTCCCACTAGGCCAACCATCCTCTACCAATTTATATCATACAATTATCTATCCACATTATTGTGGTATTTCTATAACAAAAGGACTAATTCCAATTTCCTTATGGGATCCACCAATGAGAAGATATTCAAGATGTAACTTTCTTAAAACACTTCTCTTAATTTTATATCTTCTTCTATATTCTCATAATCTCATTAATCCATCAAATAATAATAACTATAGTATATTTTATATGATAAAATGTTATTTTTTTAATGAAATATATTCAATCCATCCATATTTTAACATCTCCTCTTAATTAACAAAAAGAAACCATTGTCTATATTATGATGACTAGTAGTCTCCATAGACAATGAGTTTTTGTTTTATATGACAACCTTTATGTTTGGTCATACAACTATTATTTTGGTTAAAAAAGATTTTAATAAGTATATTACAACTTATTTCATCTTTTGTGGCTAATATATTTATATAATATTATGTAATCAACTAGTTCACGATGGATAAAAAACCCGCTAAAATAAACTAAACATTTATCATGATTGTTTTATCAGACGAATCAAACTCTTGTAAGAATAATAAAAATATTGAAAATTTTAAAATAATGGAAGTTTATAAATACTATTTAATTTATTTTAAGTTGCTTTATTTTTATTTCTTAATAACTTCCAATATTTTACACAAGTAAACAAATAACAAGACATTTAAATAAATGATCTTGGAATGACGTAATTGATCATTATAACTCCAAAAAATGGTTGTAAATGAAATTAATTAAATAATATTAAATAAAATAAATGTGGAATATGTTATTAATTTATTAATTAATTGATCTAATTTTATTATCCATGACATTAAGTGAAATTTCGTAACTGATTCAAACATAAGGGAAGGTATCTCTTTGAAACTCTATATTTTTTTGGGAAACAACTTATATCTAATTACCTAAAATTTTCTATTAGTTATTCATAATTAAATTTTTTATATTATTTATATATGTTCCAAATATTTTACACATAAAAATTCAATTTCTTTGATTGGAAATTCATATTTTAAAAGGTTCACTTCTCAATTTCACTCTATAGGAAAACCTGATTAAAGGTAACATCCCAATTTCTTACCCTTTATAATGTAAAATCCATTTTTTTAAATCCAACCATATTTTCTAATATTACCCATTATAGAATGAAAAAAAAAATTATTTTTATTTATCAATTTATGAAAACAAATATACTTTTATAATATTTAATGTCTCTTTATTCATTACCCTAAAACTATATTAAAGTGGAACATTTATAAAGTTAACTAGCCACACTCTTTATTGATTTAAATTTTATTGGAAATAATTATTCAAGATATTTTATTATTTTTCCCCTATGAAGGACCAATAATTATTTAAATCTCATATTACATGGATTCCATTAATATATTATTTTTGTCTATGCCTTATGTTATGATTACGATTCCCATTTAATTCCAATGGTAACTCTAATGATTATTCTTTATCTTTGATTCTTCACATGGAACAGATGTTCAAGAACATGTAACAATTGTTGTGCCTAGTTAGTGATCCAAAGAACTTGTTAACTTTTAGCCTCATGAGATTTTATATATGGGATTATGTATTAACTCTAATCCATAATGGGATATTGTCCACCAAGTGATACCCTCTTGGAATTTATCAATGAATCATGTTTATTTTAGGATGTATGTTTCTATCGCATTCTTATATTTCATTGATTATATGATTCCATGTTAAATATGATTTGTATCAAGGTGATTGTTCACTTTCCATTCCATTCATGTGATTATTATGTGACTTATGGCTCAATTGTGATACTAATTTTCTATGATTAATCCCATATCGTAATTTTTAGTACATCCCTTTTGGTCTATATATTCCCTAGTTAAACTTGTAATATTGTAGGATCTCCTAGGATAATAGGAGATCATTATGGAGATTCTTTAAAAGTTGTTTTTTTATAGTTCCATGTTTTCAATTTTATGATCATATTCTTCAAAAGACATTATAATGTTAGATCCATGGTATTTGTTTAGTTTATAATTAATCATAAAATGACGTAATAATATGAGAAAAAATTGTTGGGTTTCTATATTTGTTATCAAAACATGTTTTAGTTATTTTTGGTGATTAGGACTATAAAACATTAATAATATCCTTATGGGTAATTCTATAACTATGGATAATGATGATTGAAATTTAGGAAATTAATATTTAGGATATTATTTTAATTTAAATAGTCATCATTATATATTTGTAGTTTCTTTTTTATATTTTCATTAGATAAGTATTTAAGAGCCCCAAATTTTATTTTTTATTTTTTTAGTTAATGACTGGAAATAGGAGTGGCACCCAATCCTATTTTCACATTATAATGTAAAACTAAATTTCAATTTAAATTTTTCTTAGAGGGTGAAGAATATAACACCCCAATATTGTTATAAAATAATTTAATTTATTCGGTAGCTTGTGTTTCACACAACACCAAGTTTATATAAACTGTGATACGCTTTTAAAATCTTATTATTTTAACATGAACGTTACAGATTATCCTTATAATTATTATATATTAATGTGAAAAACCATTTTATGAAAATAATTATTGATTAATAGTAACTAAACACTTATTTTTCTATTAAATTCATTTTATTATTTAGAAAAATGTTTTCATGAAAAAATATTATTTCATTGTTTGAGAAAATTAATATAATTAATTTTAAAACTTTTATATAATTTATATGAAATATTTAAATTCAAATTTTTTAAATAAATAATATCAAAACTATCGTCCAATGAATTTATGAAATTTTTCTAAAAAATTTGAAATTTTCATCTGTTGTGAAAAATAATAATTTACATTAAAAACTGTATTTCCATTTTAAGAATTTGCAAAGTAAAAAATATATTATAGATTATTTTTAAACAATAAATATACCCTTTTTGTTATAAATAATCTTATGTTTGTCATTGAAATTACGTTTTTAGAGTAATTTAGTATAAAAATTTTCTATACATATAAAGAAAATTTTTTCAAAAAAATCATAGAGTTCTACAGAATAAAATTTAGATAAAATATTTCACATTTTTGTTTTGAATTTTGAAAAATGGATTCTATATTTGGAATCAAAATTTAAAAATTCATTATATAGAACCCTTTTAATTTTGTTCAATATGAATATTAATCATGGTAATTTGTGTTACCACATCTAAAGGTAAATCAAGTAACTAAGGCTAAAAATAAAATGACAAGGGTTAGAAAACAACCCTAACTCTTTTCAAAATTCTTATTTTGTGATTAATTTCAACCAAAGTAATACATTGGACTAATTTAGGACCTTTTGGAGCCACTAATATGACATTAGGTCTCCTTTAGTATTTGTTATAAAGAGAGTCAAACTTGTAACACAATTATTTTTAATAATTATGAAAATATTAATATATGGTTTTCCAGAAGGGATATTAAAAAATCAAAATTATTTGGAGATATAAAATATTTAAAAAATTCCTAGAAATTTTTTTCATTTTTAAAGACGAAAAAATACCTTAAATGTTTACACAACTATGCTACAATAATTATCAAATTAATGGAAACCCTCGAATAAATGATATTAAAAATAGTAAAATAAATATAATCTATGATAATTAAGCTGAACCACAAATTATATAGATTATCATGACATGTATAGAATATAATAAAATATATTGTTCTAATTAGACTCATTGTTTGGATGTTTTTAATGTAGTAGTAAAGAATAGTATAAAATTTGACAATATGTATATTTCTGGAATATAAATAATTTAAAATTATTCAAAAAACATAACAATATTAAATAGGTATATAGAGGATAATATATTTTCTTAAATGTCATCCCATGTAATATTTGGAGCTATTTTAATGAATTTTTTCCTAGAATATTGTTATTATGTATTAATATTTTAACGAATCCAAAAAGTGACCCTCACCTCAAAGATAAAAAGGGAACCCATTCCTTCAGTATATTTCACCACCTTGATCCTTCTATCTTGACCATCCTCTAAAATTTATATTATATTCATCCATATACACATTCTAAAGGGTTTTTTTCTCACAAAAAGTCAAATTCCATGTTCTTTAAGGGATCTTTCATCGATGATATATATATGAGGTATCATTATTAAACCACCACACTTTATTTAATTCATTCTTATAAATTTTTTTCACCTAATTAAAACATAATATCATAAAAACTATAGTATCATATATATATGCTATAATTTTAAATTTCAAATGTAATATTTTTTATCTGACCCTTTCTCCTCAGTTCCTCTTATTTAATGATAGGAAACCATTACCCAAATTATGGTGATTAACTATATCCCTGGATAATGAGTTTTCATTTTCTTTTACCACATTCATGGATTGTAATAAAACTATAATTATGGTTAAATAATATTTTAATAATTATATTAAAACATATTTTATGTAATAAAAAGAATATATAGATAAAATATTATGTAAAATAAGGCTAGTTTATGATGGATGGATAACCAACCAAGATGAACAAAATATTTATCATTAATTTATTATCAAATGAATCATCATAATGATAGAAAAACATGATATATGAGACTTTTTTAACTGATGAAATTTCATTTATAACTTTTTATTTCACTTTTATAGTTTTATTTATTTTTGACTTGAACATCCATAATTATACACAAGTAAACCAATTACAAAACCATGAAATTAATGCTCTGAGAATAACAAAATTAATATTGATAACTAAACTAAAAGTGAATATAAGAACATAATTAAATTATAAAAAATAAAATAATACTTTAATAGGTTTATAATTAATTAATAAATGAGTCTAATTTTCTTATCGATGGAATTAATTTCATGTTTAGAACACAATCAGAATGATGGTTTGGGTTCTCACTGAAAATCCATATTTGATTTGGGTAACAATTTATCTCTCATTAACTAAAATTATTCCTTCATTATTCTTATAACATTATTATATATTATTTATATATTTTATATAATTGTGTATATATCAAAATTAATTAGTGTTCGATGGGGAAATTCAGATTTTAAAAGTTTCCCTTCTCAATTCCTCTTAATAAAAAAAACCTAATTAATGAGAACAGCTCTGTTTCTTAAACCATGTCACATAAAACCGAAAAATGGTTTTAAGACAAATTTATTTTATAAAATCTTAAATGGTTTCATTAAAAATATTTTATGTTTATTTAGGGTTTTAGGTAAACCATTATGCCTTTATCCTCTTTAAGGACTCTTTGTTCATCTCCCTAAAATTATGTTTAAATGACACATTTCTAAAGATACCTTTACATTGTCTTTATTTTTGAAAATTTAGTTGTACATTATTATTCATGATATATTGTTTCCCTAAATTAAAGACCAATGATGGTTTCAATCCCTTATTCGATGGATAACATTTTTATATTATTGTTTGTTATACCTTGTGACATGATTACGACACGCATTTTTTCATGGATAACATTTATGTTTATTCCTTATGTTCGGTTCTTTGTGTGGAAAAGATAGGCATGAACATGTTATGATGGGTGCACTAAAATAGTACTCCAATTAATTGGGTAATATTTTAGTCTCATGAGATGTTATGTATAGGATTATGGAGTAAACCAAATCCATTATGGGACTATGTCCACCATGTGATATTATATTGGCAGTTACGGTAAACTCATTTGTATGTCATGTTGTATATTTCTGCAAAATTTCAATATTTCCATCATTATTCGATTCTTTATTCCATATTATATTTATGTATATGTTTATTCATGTTCCACGCCTTTTCTGCTATTATGTTATGCCATTTGACACATGTGAGTCATTTCAAGTATTATTCCCTTATAAGGTTATTTTTTTCATCCCTTTTTGTCTATGTATTACCCATTTTATTCTATGTGGATTTAGGAGACTACATTATGTTAGGAGGTCATTATAGAGATTAATAAATTTTTTATTTATTCTAGTTCAATTTTTTCAATTTTATGTACCTAGTCTTCCAAATACACAAGACTTTTCAATCCTTGGTGTGTATTTAATTGATAATTATACATATAATCATCTAAGAATATGTGAAAAGACATGGGTCTTGATAGTTGATAATAGATCACGGTCTATTTATACTTATTGGATTAGGACTAGTAAAGTTTATTAAGAATCACTGGGGAAATTCAAGAAATGTTGATAAACTTGATTGACACTTATAAAATCCCACGATAGAATACAATTTTTATTTATAAGTTTATCCTTCTATGTTCATAGTTTTGTTTTTTTATCATCATTTCATAAGTATTCAATAACCCCTAATTTTTATTTATTTTCATAGTTAATGGATAGAAATATGAGAAATAGCCCCACCATTTCCACTATAGAATATAAAATGGAATTTTGTGGTATAAAAATCATAAACATGGAAGAATGTAAAACCCTGAGATATTTCAGAAATATTTTGATTTCATTGATAGATTATGTTTCACACAACACTCATTTTAAACAAACTATGGTATTGTACAAAACTTTTATTATTTTAACATAAATTTCATAACATATCCATGAAATGGGGGGTTTTTCATTCTCTGAGGGGCACGTTTCGGGTGGAGCGGAAATGGTCTGACAAGGGTCATCACATGTCCCTTTTCTTATGGGGAAGTGTTCTCATTAGATTCATTATTTATTTTATTTCAACCCATTCTACATCATTATCCTTCAAAGAAGGTTGGGTTGTCCCTGTGGAAATTCAGTAAGTTATCCATTCTATATAGTGAAAGAAACCCCACAGTCATAAAATCACAATAAGGCGATTGCATAGGATAAAGTACTTGTGCAATCAGCCCTTCTCAGATATAATTTCCTCATATGGTATCCAAATGGTCTATTCATTGAGACAATAATGCCTAAAGACACTGGTATCCATGATTTATGGACCAAGTTTCCAAATGAAGGCATTCGTTGGAGAAAATTTGGTCAAAGTCACTTGAGGACTTCATTGGTCGAGAGGATGGGAGGACAGGCTCACCGCACACTAACAAGGCAGTATTGTCACCTGTTCTAGGAATCTCTTATAGATTTAACTCATGTTTATATGTTCATGAATCGTTGGTTGATTCTCGAAGAGTGTGTCCATGGGCTACCCTAGGTTTGTCAGATCATCATAACATGCCTATTTTCGATGTTGTGGAGATAATACTGACATGAACTCTACAATAAGGTTCTCTAAAGTACATCATCATCCAGGGGGAGAAATGTTACATGAGGTTGATATTAGACCCATAAGATGGGTTTCATATATATCCTCAAGAGAGGAGTCATAACCCATGTAGTTCGGATGGTGTGGGGATGACGCATGGGAGAAACCCATTTGGAGGGGTATGGTTGGGTGGACCCTTTTGGATGGGCACCATTTTGAGTTCGAGCCTTATAGAAGGCGTCCTACGAATCCTGATATGAACAAGAATTGGAGTTCTTGTTGTTTAGATGTTTTGTGGATGATGTAATCCTCACAAACCATTAAGATCACGTGAGTCATTCTTGGTTTGAGATACGAGAGGACGTGAAAGATTCAACAATGCACATGCCTCCTCCCCTATTGGTGTATAAAGTAGAAACCACTACAGAAGGGGTTGGGGTAACCATGGGAAAGGGTTAAGATCAATGAAACTTTAAATTTAAGATGGAATTAAAGTTCATATGGACCAACCCCTGAAGATTGGGGACTTACCTCAGTGGGAGGGCCTCAGTTCACGTTCTGGGAAGGGGAGGAGTTTCATCCTCATCATAAAGGGGACCAAAAATAACCCATTTCACTGATCACTATTCCTCATTGAATGGAAAAGAATTTTATAACCCTTAATCCCTAGAATGGGGAGGTTGACATCGGCATCATAGGGTTGGACTTTGGGAATCCATTGGAATGTGTACCAACATGTATCCTCAAAGGATACACCGTTGTGGGGAGATCATTCACAACTCTACTAATAAATGGTACGTAGACTCAATGGGGTGCATGGATGTGCTTGATGGTCTTATCATACAGGTTCGGTGGATTTGGTGGAGGATTTTTATTGGTGTCGGGGGCTGGTTAGTAGAGGTATTGTAGAATACTGAACAGTAATGGAGGGGTGAGGTTAGAACTGAAGGAAATAATAACTTAAATCACCCCATTCAGCATACTGATTTCATAGGGAGGATAGGGGAGGCACCGTAAAAAATAGTGGTATAAAGATAGGGGGTATGTCCATGTAATTATGAATTATGTGGGCATGGATATATTCCACCACGTACCATGGCGGTATGTGACCAAGAATGTCTCTCTGGGTTCCATCCACATACCGATGCGGTACCTAGCCCCGGGTTCTGTCCACGCAGCGGTGTGCTATGCAAAACACCATGTTAAAGGAGGGTCCTGGGGACTTCCATTCCAATAAAACACATCTGCAATGATTAAATGGTTCCAAGATCAAAAATTATGTTCGTTGTTCTGATATTATTATTCAATCCCCCCATTTTATGGTTCACAAATTACTATACCTGCAGAGGATGCGGTTCACAACTAGCGCTTCGTCGATGATTCAAAACTGAAACCAGAGTCTTATCTGATTTCTTTTTCCATTACGATTTCATTGTCCTTGTCTTTTTCCTTTCATTCATTGTGTGCTCGGTGTGCTTTCCATACTTATAATGTGCTCCTTTTATAGAGAACCAGAGCAATTGTATCTCTTGGGAACATGACACAATTTCCTGAGGGCCATTGCAGCAATATGCTGACCCGTGGAAGACTCAGTAAACCATGGTTTAGGGAGGCGTCAGTTTTCAATAATGGTTTTAGGAACCCTTCCTATTCTCTTTGACCGAAAACTGATGATATCACTGAATGGTATGCAGATGGGCTTCCCACGTATGCATCCATTGGCGACGCGGTTCACGGTTTTCCATGTTTGTTGGCCACCCCTCCATGGGCCAATAGTTCACGGATTAGTTCATGTACCATGTGGTTCGTGATCCAGCTTGTTCATGTACCATTCCTGGTGATGGTATGTGGGCCACATGAAAAACCTGAACATTTTTATTTCTTCAAGTTTCTTCTGTAATTTAAGACTCAATTCGAGTCCATTAACCTCTCTATACTTTAGGATTACTTGTTTCTTTTTTCAAATTGATTATCGGGCTATTTTCTTCCCATGTATGAATCATCAGGACCATACCAATGCCCCCTATTGGAACAGTGTTTGTTCGGAATGAAAAGGTGACTATTCCGATGCAGAAGTGGTTCTGAATTGAAAAGGTTTGCAGTAGAAGAGATGGAATCGGTAGGAGGGATCAACACCTATATATAAGAGACCATTTCATATGTCTTTTACCATTTCTTGTTGTGAAACGTACTCTCAATTTCCCTAGCTTCATCTTCTCTCACATACCATGTTTCTTGTGAGCATCCTGCTTGCAAACTGATTTGTACGTTTTGTGAACTGATCTCTCTACAATTTAACTATCTGTATACCATATTTTGGATTTCGTGAACACCATTGTGGAATTTTAAGACTAAGATCTGGATTCCATGTAGGAGGATGCTACACAGCTGACATTCTGCATAGTGAAGCTAATCCAGAGAACCATACTTTAAGAATTAATAATACTAACATAGACTTTAAAATGAAATTTCTGAATTTGAACCTAATAAAGGTCTAGGTTCATGATGTCCTCCTTCTGCAAACCTTTCTGTTCACATTCCATCGCCACACGGACCAAAACCTCATGGGTGGTTCGTGTATCATGGCTATACGTGGCAAGATGAATCTCTGTACCATGGCTATAGGAAGAGATACTTTCGCGAATCATGCAGTACGCTGGATGTGGTTACCACATAATCTTTCTAGAAATAGTAAATAGATCCTTTTATAGACATATTTTGAGTAATTTAGTCATTATTCCATATACTTTATCCAAAAAATTTCATTGGACTAACTCTCTACTGCCTTCTGTATTTTTCTGTGCAGGCTATGATGGTTGATTCACAGGTTGGTGACAAATTGGTGCAGATAAGAGCAACCATGGCGAGGAATATCGATGATCATATTTGAGATCATGTCATCCCCTATGAGAGATTCTTCATGGTCTTACTGATATTAGAGCTCTTATTTTACCCATTATATGTATAACTACCACATTATGGATTTGGTCTTCTTGCTAATGTGCCTCAGTCATTTCCTAGCCCTGAAATCCCTTTCATCCTCTTAATTGCACCACAAGGTCATGACCGTGCCAACATTTCCCTAACAAGATAAATATGCACCACTCTGATTTAAGAGAACATCCTCATATTAAGAGGCTCGACATGGACTCAGAAAAACCGTAGGTGCCACGATGAAGTCTTGAAACTAGATGCCCAAGAATACACATACATTATCTGCATCTCGCAAGAAAATATCAGCGGTGGGTGGAGAAACAAGTGGGATTGGAATTCCGGAGGATGTTTCTCTGATGAGAGTGTCTGGGCGTTCTTGGTTCACCAAACATGTCTGGAGTCCCCTGACCTACTGGTGGTAGTGGACATGTACCCGACAGCCTGGGTTTCTCTTTTTGCAATCTCCCCCCGAGCTAAATCCTTCAAGAGAAATTGAGCCAATAGTGCTCATGTACCAACACCTTCTACTTATTTCCCAGGGAGGTGGGGATTAACCTATGGGATATCTACCATCTTAGAGGCCTTCCTACCCTTAGAGAAATGTATGAAAAATTTATCTCCATTTCCACCACATGGAATTATACTGACCATGTGTCCATTTTGATAAATAGTATACTAGTCATGGCCGAGGGATTACATGATCATCCCCTAAAATCTCACTCTCTTATCCCATTCAAGGCATGTATTATGTTATTCATGCATGAGAATGAACCCAAGCTGATGGTTCACCATAGTCTATCTCATCCAACTGGTATGTCCCGCCAAACTCTAGGGTCATATTGTTCTACACATAATGCGGGGAGATATACCAAATAGGGATACAAGCTTCTGCCAGACAAAACACCTATGCTAAGATTGGAAATTTTTCTTTCCATGTTCTTGAATGGATGGATTTTCTCATACCATGACATGTATACAAGGGTCTGGGCCTATAATCTGATGATAGAGGCCATGAAAGAAGACGGTCAACACATTAATTTATCACTTCCTACCCTCAATGGGATTTCTGAGTTGTTAGAAAAAATACAGGAAGGTAGGCCTCCACATCGTCTAAGCAGACCGTTTCAATTTATGTACGGGTCGATAAAGGAACACTTACCCTGCAATGAATACTGTCATACAGAAATGGTTCCCTAATATGACTTTCGTCGTGATCTTCTCAACATTTCTGTTGTTCTTCCTAGGACCCAGAGCATTATTGATGCAATTTGGCTCATGAATGACGCTTCACATTTCTCTTTTTCATCGTACCCTACCCATCATGGGTCATTGAGAGGTGAAAAGAATAGTTCATTGGAGGAATGATCCTACCTAATCACCCTTTGGGACAGGATTCTCACTACTCATATAAATAAAGTAGTTATTTGTGTTTTATTCCTCCCCTACCAGTTTTCTTGGAAAATGGGATGCCTTCAACAGACTACTCTACTTACGAATGTTCAATTAAGTGGGGAGTCTAACCACATTTATCTCCACCAATTTTGGCTTATGATTATTCATGAGGGTGATTCTAGGGTGATAATCATTCATAACACAATGGGTCCCACATTTCTATCGAGGGAGTATGCCCAATTATTGGTAGACTGTTACCCAATGGGATGCTGAGAGAACCGATTCGGTGGGTGTAGAAACTGTTAACTATTTACTTCCCCATTCTTCATCAAACAAAAAAGGAACACATTCCTAATACTATGAATTGTGCAGCAGCTACGCCCTCCACTAGTGTCCCTATACCAGTTGGATCAAATTCACCAATGATTCATACCCATATGGTGAGAAGGTGCTCAGTTCATCGGTATAAGCGTCCGAGTAGGATCTCATCAGTACATCATATTTCTGTGGGGTGTGATTTAGACTTCTCCCCTTCTGCGGTTACTTACCAATGTATTAAGGAGGCTTGTCCTAGCAAAATATCACTAGACATCCCAGAGCCTCTGGATAGTCCTCCACATCTATCTCCAATTGTTTAACCATTTGTGGAATAAAAGTGTCCCCCATTTTGGGTGACTGTTCTAGTCCCTTCCCCTCATGTGGCGATGCTTACTGCTTATAATCATGTGGCAGGGGAGGAGGGTAAGAGTACTGTTTCTGCAGGGAAGAACTAAGCAGTGCGAAAAGAGGCCTGGTGCCTGTTATGTGCCATTTCTCCAGAGATGCCTATGGCCAATTTTGGTGACATGATTTATAATTTTATGTGGTTATTCACTCAGATGGGTTCCAAAAACTTCAATTATCAGCACTTACACCTCATCATTTTCGAGATTTTTATTGCTCGAGAAGACCTCGCCTCATGCGAGAATAGATTGGACAAGTTGAATTCTTCCCATCACCAGGCGGTGACCATTCGAGATGTTTCGAAAGAGTCAAATCATCTCACAGCATATGAGATCAAGGATCATGATCTAGTGAACACCCAAGAAGATGAGATGTGGGAGTTTAAGTCACACTTTTCCAGGATGAGGGATCAACTATCCTCTTTACATGACAATTATAAAGTCATCCAGTAGAATGGGTAGGACCTCAAATCGCTTCTGGAATGGGTGCATCTGACGGTGAAGGATGACATGGAGGAGGGGGATTCTTTGGAGTAGACTACTGATGGCCCATGAAAATCAGTTGACATTCTTCTAAAAAGGGTGAACCGATCCCTATTGTAGTTATGTCTTAAATCATGATATGCTCTCTCAATTTTTTAATACTTTAGAGAGGATCCAAATTGGGGATGTCCGTCATTTTTTGTTTCACTAAATAGATCAATTTTTTCTTTTAAATATCTCTTCTCTCTCTCTCTACCTATCAATATAATTTCAATCAGGTATAAATTTTAAACCATGACTTGAATCCAATAAAAGGAAATAATCGACAGTGATCTATTTTTTGTTTGAGTTGTGGGACTCAGCGAGTGTAGTTTGACTGTTGTTGAGGTTTTATGGAATACCTCATGAACTTTTTTTTTATCCTTTTCGTTATTACCCTAATTTTTAAATAAGCCTATTTATCACAGGCCTAGCGGGAATAACTAGACTTTTTCTTAGGCATCCCTTAGATTGTTTTCGAACGGACAAGCTTTACATCTTTTTAGATGGCTCAATGTTTTTTTAATGAACCGATACTTGAATTTTACCCAGAGGTTCCTTCTGTGGATTTTTCCTCGGGAAAGTGTGGTTCTTTTTTTGTAGACAGTTCACAATATTAACAATCTAACTGGCTACTGATGTTTTAGGTCGAATATCTTTGAAAAAAAATAATGAGGAAGGGGCCCCAATTTAGGATCTTCATTTGAGAATTTTCTAATATCCTTCAAACATAGTTTAGGGATTTTTCTTGACCCCAAACTTGTGAATTTAAACATTCATGAGGCTCCGGAGTTATTTTAGGTATACAGGGGTAGGAAATGACTCTCATATGGATGCATTTGACTTAGATTGATGGCCTTTTTTTGGAAACATATGCAGTGCCACTGAGGCATGATGTGCATAGTCAATTAAAGTTCTCCGCAAGACACTAACCTTCCGTTTCTAATAGCCTATGAAGATTTTATACACTTTGAATTTACTTTCAAGTTGGGAGCCACAGTGAGTGACTGGACTGAGTAGTGGAGTCTAAAATCATTATGTACATTCATATCAGCATTGAATGTACAACGGTTATCACAACGTTCTTACCTTTGTGAGGGAGAGCTGGTGAGGGATCAGTTCAATTATGAGTTATCTTGACGTTAGGGGCACATGGAAAGAAGAATGTTCATAAACTGAAATCTAGTAGTTTTCGAAATCCAGGGTACAATGGGACATGAATTTCATTTGAGTGTATGGGAGGTGGAAAGGACTATCATGGGGATGAATTGTCCTTTAATTGATGACTATTTTTGTTGGAAACATATGTAGAGACACTAGGGAATGATGTGAATTGTCAATCAAAGGTGTTCAAAAGACATTGTCCTTCCATTTCCAATGGATACTAGAGATTATGGAGATTGGGAACATTCTAAATATGATATGTTGAATTCTACAAGGTGTGAACCTGAACATAAAGAGGGGATGTTTTGGCTGAACTTCTTTGGGATGACCCGAAAAAAAGTGTGGCACTCTACTTTTTATATGAATATGCTTAATGCATACATATGGGGTACATTTAGAATACCCAATAGGGGACCAGAGATGAATCCGGCCTGTATGATTCAATATATCTCAGATATTCACAAGGAGGAAAATATAAACCATGACTTAGAGGGCTCTTGAATCCTGAGGGATGGAATGAGTATTGGATCCCATTTGGCATACTCGGATAGGAGAGGACTCTCTTCGGGACGAATTTTTCTTTGATTGATGGACATTTTTCTGGGAAAACATATGTAGATCCATAGGGGAATGATATGCATAGTCATTTAATGGTGTTCATAGGACACTGGCCTTCCATATCAGATGGCTTTATAGGGTTTTGGGGATTCAATATCACTCAAAGCACATAGTTTGGTGTACATTAGGAGTGTATCCAAATATATTGGGGAAATTTGGGTTCTGATTTACTCATGTAGTCAAGTTTCCCTCACATAGATCCTAATCCTATGTAGGGTGAGGCATTCGGTTCATATTTTGAGTACTTATTCAGTTAAGGTCACTTGTCCAGGATGCGGGGCTCCTCTCAGGGGATAGAACCATGACATTCCTTTTAGGCTTGTGCTGCTAGAACCGGAATCTTGGGCTGTTTTGCTATAATTTCATGGTTTATATCCTTTTAAGATCCCTAAGATCAAATGAGCTATGATATGTGTGAGAAATAAGGGATTTTGAGGATTCTGTGTAATTATATAGGAGTATAAAAGTCAACATTAGAGGTCACATTTGGCTTGAAACATTGCTATGAGGTTTGACGTCATAAAACAAGGTTGATTTTGGCCTTGTAGTTTAATGTCATGTAGTGGAAGCATGATGTTTTGCAATTTAGAGTCTTGTAGTGGGGATTATTATACTGTCATAAAGATCTTTAATAGTTTTTGGTTAATCAAAATCAATGTGTTATGGCGTTCCTTAGACGTGAGTGATGATATAAAGTGTAAACTGTAGTTTCGGGGGGAAACATGAATAAGGAGGAATGACATGGGGCTTGGAAGTCATTGGGAATACAAGGATGGGAGATGAATCTCTTGGGAATGAATTTTCCTTCAATTGATGATCATTTTTGTGGGAAACATATACAGACTCACAGGGGCATGATTTGCATAGTCAATCAAAATTTTCTGTAGGACACTAGCCTTCCATCTCACATGGGCTTGAATGATTATGGGGACCTATGTTTTTTTAGAGTTCAGAGTTTGAATAATGGGAATGATATGTCTTCGAATGTATGGAATACCCAAACCATGATTAACTATGAACTATTTGGGATTCCACATAGTTTTGGCTAATATGTGTGGGGTGAAGCATGATATTTTGACCTTTCATGAGTGGGGGGCAAGCGAGGGATCTCATAACATTGAGGAAAAAATCACACGTGACCCTCCAAGACTTTCACAATTTATTTTCAGGTGATAAGGACCTTTTATAGACCCCCCTTACATGTCTGACCCATGCATAGGGGAAAATATGGTATTTTGGATTGTTGTGGGGACTGGGCTAGGATGCCAAGTCTGGGCATCACTACGTATCCTACCAGGGAAGGAATCAAGCCACACATAGTTTTGAATGTTCCCTGCATCGGTCTAGCTCGGTCATTGTGTAAGAACATGTGAAGAAATTTTTCACCCATATGTGTGTGGCTGGGCCTGGATATTGAATCTGGGCATCACTACATATCCTACAATGGAAGGAATCTAGTCGTACATAGTCATGGTTGATCCCTACAAATTTTTTCTTGATATGTAGGGACATTTGATGGAATTTCTCTTTTGATGATAGTGATTAGATGGACTAGGATACCTAATCCAGGTGCCACTATGTATCATTTAATGGCTGGAATCAAGTTGTTTGTAGTTTTGGATGTTCCCTACACCGTTCTGGATTGGTTCACAAATAGAGACATTTTCGTTTCATTCTCTATGAGTGTTGGGTCAACCATACCTCCTTATAATCGGTTTTCATAGTCCAAGCCTTACCACTGATCCTATTATCACACGAGTTATAATCGATGTGAGAAACAAGTAGTGGTCACCATGTCTTCTTCGCTAGTGTGGGTAGGTACAAAATATGATGGGGGTGTTTTTTTGTTGGGGCTGGGCCAAGATCGAGGATCAAGGCATCCCTATATATCCTGAAAGGGTAGGAATCAAGCCACACATAGTTCCAAATGTTCCCTCCAATGATTTGGATTGGTCTAGGGATAAAGAAATTTTTATTCAATACATCATAGTTTCTAGGTCAATCTTGTTATTCCTTGATTTCAATCTATAAGAGAATCCATACCATTGATCCTAAGATTAAGTGATTCATCCTTAGTGGGACAAACAAGTAGGGATAAGGGTTTCTATAATGGATATGGGTAGATAGGGATCATGATGGAGTCATTTTTATAAAGGGGGGACGGGCAATGATCGAGGATTGAAGCTTCACTACGCATCCTGTGAGGGTAGGAGTAAATCCTTACGTAGTTATGTGAGATATCATGTAGATTATTATCATGTGATTAGGAAAATTTCTGTTGTGTAGTATATTGTATTACAGTGAGGACATGAGTCACAATTTAATGTCATGTTTCTGAGATGTGTTCCTTACAGTTTAATGTCATGTGGGAAGGAAAATGGCTCATAGTTTATGGTCTTAGAGTTCTGACCATGTCATTTCAGGTATTATGACTCATATTTTATGGTCATAGAGTTTGGACCATAACATGGGGGAATAGTTATGAATCATTGTTTAGGGTCGTAGATCTTGGACCATAATATGGGGGAATTCTTACGACTCATAATTTACGGTCGTAGAGCTTGGACCATAACATGGGGGGAATTTTTATGACTCATAGCTTATGGTCATAGATATTGGACCATAAAATGGGGGTAATATTTATGACACATAGTTTTGGGTCATATAGCTTGGACCATAACATGGGGGAATTTTTATGACTCCTAGTTTAGGGTGTTCAATAATGGACCATAACATGGGGATAATTTTAATGACTTATAGATTAGGGTTGTGGATCCTGGACTATAACATGAGGGCATTTTAATGATTCATAGTTTAGGTTCATAGAGGTGTTACCATAACATGGGGAGGGGGAATTTTTATGACTCATAGTTTAGGGTCATAGAGCTTGGAATATATCATGGGGGATATTTTATAAATCATAGTTTAGGGTCATAGAGCTCGGACCATAACATGGGGGCTATTATACGAAGTATTTCATTAAGAACATTGCATTTGTAGGAGCCGTGATGAGCTACCCATCAATCAACATCAGGGCGTATGCTCCATTGGAATAGACTATATGTATGACATATGGTCCTTACCACTTTTTTTCAAGATTTGGGGGCTACTTCCCGAATATATTCAGGGATCTGAGGTCTAACACCATTTCTCCATTGAGTATATATCGCAGGTGAACCTTTTTGTTGAAGGTTCGTGAAATCCTATTTTGGTAGATCTCCAAACGGTGTAATGTTTGCAGTCTTTCCTCATCTAGCTGCTCCAACTCATCAAATCATCTCTATTATTTCTCATCCAAGGTAATTTGATCGTAAATAGACACAAGAAGTGATGGCACCTGGATTTTTATAGGCAACACTACCTCTAACCCTTATAATGGAGAGTACGGGGTTGCCTTGGTTGCAGTGTGGTTCGTGGTTTGGTAAGCCCACAAAGCTTGGAGAATATTTTCTCGCCATTATTTCTTATCCTTATCAACCATCTTCTAATGTATGTTGTTTAGAGTCTTTTTGAAAGACTCTATCTGCCCACTGGCCCCTTCGTGGTAGCAGTACGAACGGTTGGCTTTAATTCCATACTCGTGATATAACTTCTCCAACTAAACTGAGAAGAAGTTGGTGTTGTTTTCTGCTAGTATTGTATGAGGGACACTAAACTATGTAATGATTTTGGCCTTCAAAAAGTTGGTAATTTTTTCACCCTGACTTCTGTAAGGGGTATGACTTTGGCCCATTTGTAAAAGAAGTCAGTCAATTTGAGTATGAACTTGAATTGTCTGGCTGTGGCAGGAGGATATGGTACCACAACATTCCACCCACAAGCAGCAAATGGCCAGGTGTACATAGCTTCACGAACTAACTCCGGGGGTCGGTGTATAAAACTAGCATGAACCTGGAAGGAATGTCACTTCTTCGTGAAAAAAACACAATCATGTATACTAGTGGTCCAATAAAACCCAAAACTCTAAATCCGGTGAGAGAGCTTGGTTTATGATTGGTGTGCTCCACATGCTCTGGTGCACACTTCCATCATCCCGGTAGTAGTCTCTTCTCCATCTATGAACCTGATAAGGACTCTGTCAATGCATCATTTGTATAGAACATTTTCTTGGTTTGTCCAACTGTATAGGACGAATTTGAATTACCTACTTTGGACTTGTTCCCATCCAAACCTATATGTTTGGAGTTCCCCATTCTGAAGGTAATTTTCAATGGGTTCCATCCAACTGATGGTGTGACCATATGTCATAGATATGTGGAAGATTTCATTGATTTCTTCCATATTTCACTAGATAAATTGAAAGTCCATCTGACGATTGGATGTTCTAATGACCGTTTCATCCCTAGCTGGATCATCTGAGGATGTGTCTACATTTGTCATGACATAGGCTAGAAAATTTTGTGATTGTGGGACATGGATTATCATTGGTTCTAAAGGGAATTATGCCATCAGTTCTCAAACATGACTTACCTAGGGGACCAATACATTTTTTTTAATGGAATAGTTTCCATTGATCGATTTGATGACTTGATCTGAATCACCCTTTATATTTAGTTGTTTATCTTGTGCATCATGTGAATGCCCTAGGCCTAGAATGGGTGCCTGATATTCCACTTCATTTTTTTCACCACATTCTGAATGTAAGAAAGAGTAGAGAAAATGGCCTTTTCAGGGGATACGAGTATAATCCCTATCCAACTTTGTTGAGCTTAAGATCCTCCATCCTTTTTCCTATCAGAATTCGGGATGCACCATAGAAATACATTTTTGATTCCTGGGGGTCATCTTTAATGGAAAACACTTCTTCATCTGGATTTTTCAGCATCCAAATGTATTGTTTCTTATGAGGGGTTATCGGCTAGGAAGTCTACTAACACATTTCTTTTGATGGACTTCTAGGGAACATATATTACGTAAAACTATTGTATGATTAGTTCCCATCATGACTGGAACCCATTTAGCATGGGATGGTTGATGATATATTTGAGTGGGTTGCAGCAGAAGACTAGGTAGACCTCATGGTGCTGCAGGTAATGCCAAATTTTATAAACATTGATTATTAATGAAAGATAGTTCTTCTCAATTTTTTAATGTCAGGTTTTAGCATCGATAATTTTCCAGCTAAGGTAATAGAGGTTGTTCTCACTACTGACATCATTCTACTTCACAAGGAAGGTTCCTACTGAACATCTATGGCAGTTACATACATTTTGAGTGGTCTTCCATTTGTTAGTGGAATCACCATTTGTGGGCATTGGAGATATCTTTTGAGATTTTTAATGCTTCTTGGAAATAATAATCCCACTCATACACAACTCCTTTCTTCATAAGAAATTTGAAAGGTAACCATTTTCCTGCCAGGTTGGATATAAAGTGTCGAATATAGGTGAGGTTCCCTTGGTGACCTCTCAACTCCGTGAGGTTGCGAGGTGGGGACATACAAAGGATGGTTTTCATATTCTCAAGGTCGACTTTGATGCAACGATGGCGTGCGATGAAGCCAAGGAATTTTCTTGATGTAACTCCAAGGCCACCTTTTAGGGGGATCATATTTAAACTGTGATGTCATAATTTGTTGAAGAAAGTTTCAAGATTATCCAGGTGGTTCATGTGCATTTATGATTTAACCACCAGATTGTCGACATAGCCCTCGACTAACTTTCCCAAGAAGGTATTGAAGATACGGTCCATGGAACACTAATATGTGGTGCCAGAATGTTTCAGACCCTAGGGAATAACTTCATAATAGAACACTCCCTAAGGGACCCTAGTAGTGATAGATTTTTAATCTCCTTGGGCCATTTGGATCTGGTTGCATCTAAAATCGCCTTCCATGAAAGGGAGGGATTCGCATCTGACTGTTGCATCAATCAACAATTCTGTGATTGGGGCCAAGAATTCTCTTTTTGGGAAATGCTGATTGAGATCCCTAAAGTTAATGCTGATTCTAATCTGCCCATTATTCCTATTTAGAGTGACTATATTTTCCATCCAGATCGGGTATTGGAGCTCCAGTATGAAGTTGGATTTTATCACCTTGTCAACTACAACCTCTATGTTGGCAGCATGAGTCGGGTGGGTTCTTCTAGATGTTTTCTTATAGCCTCAGCGATCATATGGTAAGGCCAGATGATGAGTGTAAATATCTAAATCAAGGACCGGAATTTCTATGTAGTTATAGGAAAACACTTCTCAATTCTTTTTTAGGAATGATGTATATGCCTCCTACTCCTTGACAGGCCAGTCCACACTAATCAGAGTGGGCTATGGGTTGTTCTTGGTGCCCATATGTTTCTCTTTATGTTCACCGATTGTGGTGAAAACACCTTTTAGAATATAGGAGGATAGTCTTTGAGTTCTTATTCCTCTTCTTCTTCCTCTTCATCATTGTATTCATCTTCTAATGGGGAAATTATTTTCAAGATGAACTCTCCAATGTTGAGAGATAAATTGTCTTTTTTCTTAGTGAGTAAGGCGAGGGTAGTTTTAGGTCTCTAGGATGGGTCGGGAGCCTTTTTGGTAGGGATTTCCCTAACATCATGGGAGTTAGCCCACATTTTCGTGCCTTTGGACTTGGTGGTCATAGTGGGCCCCATGCAGACAATTGGGCCTAGATCCGGGCTTGTACTCAAGAATTCAACTTGGTTGATGGGTAATACATAATCTTCCTCAAGTTGTTGGTGGGGGTCAGTAGGAGACGTTTCCATTCCATTCCATTTGGGGCGTTGATCCAATAAATGTCACCAGCTGAACGATGTTTTCTACCAGATTAATAGAACCCTTCTTCGATATAATGTGACCCACAGTATTCAAATAGGGATTTGATTGCATGAAATGTTCCATTCTTCCCATTATCATAATACTTAATACGCTGATTGTATAATAATGGAATTATGGCATGCTGATGTAGCCAAGACCTCCCAAACAGGATGGTGATAGCCGTATTTTTCTATTCTACCGAGAATTAGGAATCTGACATGAGGTCTCAAAGGCATGTTTTAAAATTTATTTTTCCCAACAAATTATTCTTGCTTTTTCCATATCCCAATAGAGTTGTGGTGCATGTAGTTAAGTTGTATTCATCATATAGCATCCAACGAAGAATTCATAGTGGGATGAGGTTGACTTTAGAGACATTGTCACTGAAGATCCTCCAGAAATCACCTCAATTTATCTTGCTGGAGACATCTAAGGGGTAACACCTGAGACTTTTATGTTATATAAATCATCAAAGGATTATTTTTCTACACAACACTTGCTTGGCTTACTTTACACACAATCGCGACCTTCCTCGATAGCTTGCGTTGTACGCAATACCAAGTTTTACTAAACAACGATATGCTATTAAAATATTATTAAAACTAGCCGTTATGAATAGTAATAACCACTTTTTGAAATTTTATAAATTTTATTTTTCAAAATGGTCTTCATTTTTGGATTCGGAATATCGAAATTAGCCTAGGGTAAAATTTGTGTATTTTTCTGAAAATTTTCAATTTTTGATTAATAGTGAAACCACTAAGTTGTAGGTTAAAAACCGAATTTTGCATAAAACATAATTTTACCGCTTCTGTGAATGGAATTTCGAAAATTTGACAGACACGGTTGATATCAGTAAGTAAAATTTGGTTCAATGAGATAAAAATAATTTTTTGATTAATAATAACTTTTTACTTTTTTTTACCGCGGTTAATAGTAAATAGGGTAACTAAGGGTAAATATGATATTACTATTACCCTAACACATGTCCTAATTCTGTTGGATAAGTGTAATTCGACCAAAAATAACCTTATGAATATAATATGACCATTTAGGTCCACTTGGATTAGATTATGACATTTAATATTATTTTATTTA
Source organism: Viscum album (assembly GCA_963277665.1). Taxonomy (NCBI): domain Eukaryota; kingdom Viridiplantae; phylum Streptophyta; class Magnoliopsida; order Santalales; family Viscaceae; genus Viscum; species Viscum album. Next base: position 800,811,596 of record OY728139.1, read on the forward strand.
ATGAATAGTTAAAATAGTTAAAATCAAAGTTTAATAAATAAAACATTTTTAATATGGGTTTATACATGAGATAAATTCGATTATAAATATTCATTAGAAATATAAAAAGATTTCCTACATAATTATATTTTATTTATAATTTTTAGACTTCATATAAATTAATTAATTTATGACACAACAATGATGCAGTAATTACCCTTTTAAGGAATTGTTAACATAATTGATGTTATAAATGCTCAAATAAATATAATTTCAGACTTTTTATGAATTAAACTAATTTTTTAGGTTACTATGATATATTAGTGTTGATTTAGTCAACTTGGTTCGAACATATAATTCTGTTATGACTTTCAAAAAAATCATATATCAAATAGTGTCAAAATTGACACAAAATAGTTTTTAAATCAAATATTATATTATTAATTGTTATTTTATTCCTAAAAATCTAAGGTTCAGAAAAATGTCTTAGATAAGAATATATATATTAATAATAAACATCTTGGGGTTCGTTTGGCATGTTATAGTAAGCGTATTAACAATATAGTGTAAGAAAACAAAAAGACACGGTAAAAGTTAAATTATTTAACTTAGAGTTAAATCTAATTGATAAGGTTAAAATAATAACCTAAACTTGTCTAAATCATATTGGTTGATAGTATTGCGACCCATCCCCACTTTACCTTCGAAATAAGACCCTTTGGAACCATTATAAACCGATTTTTACTTTAATATAAAATAATATTTTGAGATATTCCTAAGGTGCCCCTCTCCTCCCTTATAAAAGGGCACCTCCTCCCCCTCCTCCTCACACCAATTTGAGCACTCAAGCTCGGCAAAACCCTGCCAAAATACCTTCTCCACTTCCCTAGAATAATCCTAGAGGTCCTGGGCTTCTTCAAAGACCAATCTTAGTTCCCTATTTGGAGGATTTAAAGATGCGTTTAAAAGAAGAGGTAATATCCATTACCGATCTTTTCAATTTCTTTCTTCTTCAACTTATTCTTCTTTAGTTGTTTCATGATAAAGTAATAACATAAGTATTACTTACATACTGATATGTTATTATAAATATGAAACAACCCTAATTCACCTTCTATCCATCCTACGGAAAATTGAAATCACCGCGCGTGCGTACGTACGGAATACCGTCTCCACGTCATGGAGTAATCTATTTTCCACCACCACCTTAATTGGATGGGTATAATGGTGTAAATAATGACTATATATGACTATTAAAAAGTGATATTGATTATGAAATAGTATACATACACTCCAATACAATTCCACGATCATAGGAACGATATCATCACTCTAGCGTATGTGCGGAATACCGTCTCCATGATGTGATGCGACTCGTTCTACATGATCATCATTATATAGTAATTATATAAATGTATTTAATGAATAAATATGATATATGTTACACTAATACTATTCTGGATATAAGGTATCTATAACCTTAAAAGAAGAATAAGAATTTATTCGGCAAAACACGCATAAGAACAAAAGGCAATAAAGACCCGAGTAACAAGTAACAATGAAATATTACTAATAAGAAGCTAAGAATATGACCATATATGAAATCATATAAATATGTATGATTCGGGAATAAGTCAATAACATTATTTAAACCATTATACAGGAGCTTCGGACATGTACAAAGAAAATCGGACCTAAGGTAAGGGAAATATCACAATCTCATTTTTCTCCGAGATTGTTTATTCGTAAGTATTTATTGGGGTGTATTTTATCATCCACATCCATGTTCCCTCAATATGTAATATTGTTTCCATCCACTTAAAATAGTTTAAATCCAATTTTACCCTTTGGTGAGTTTTTAGTAAAGAATATGAAATGAATCTTTTGTCGTTTTTTCGTACGAGGTACTTTTTGACTTTTCCGACAAAAGTACGAAGACTGTTTTTTTAACTTATACGGCATGAATGGATTTTAAAAACATTTTTTCCAAGAAGATTCCTTTACAAGTTTTCAAGTTTATTTTTAATCAACTTCTTTTAGTTTATAATTGTATGACATGTTAAGAAAAGAAAAGTGTTTTTGAAGAAGAAAGAATATTTTTCTCAAGAATGGAGTTCAAGTGTTTTTTCAAAATTATTTTCCATATAAGATAATAAAGGGTTCTGTTTTTATCCCTATTATTACATTGATTTTATTATGTTGTGAGGGAATTATTTTTATGAAGTCATTTACCTTATATGATTTTTTTTATGATTTCATGATGTTTCAAGAATCCCATTTTTGTTACATGTGTTATGCGATGATGTATGATTTATGATTTATGTGGCACACATAAGAAAGGATTCATTATAAGATGGGTGGGACTTATATCTCCCTCCAATGCATTGGGTAAAGATTTATATCTCATGAGATAGACATGGCTGGAACGGAAGGTTATTTCGGTTCAGTGATACATGACTGAAACAAGGAGTGAACTCGGTTCAGAAATGGACTTTGTCTGCTAAGATAGTCTTGGAAACGAGTCATGACTAACAACAAATGATTTTCCATGATTATGTGTGCATGCCACAAAGTTTCAAGTTTTATGTTATGATTATGGGGATCTCATTTTCACTTCTATGATTTATTCCATGTTAAGATATTATGATCTCTTTTGCAGGTTATGATTTTCAAAAAGATATGATATGATTTTTATTTCCTTTATTTGCCCTTGCTGAGCATTTGAGCTCACCCTTTTTTGTATGTTTTCTTTTCCCCAGGTCAGGAATATGGATATTAAGTAGAATATGCTAAAAGGTACCCTAGATATGATGAAATAAATGGGACACACTGTAGAAGATTTATGACCCAGTTGTTTATGTTTCCCAGTTTCTAAAGACACTATACCTATACGGTCCTTTGTGGTTTTGTCATATGTTGTAATAAGTGTGCTTCAATTTCGAAGTATTAACAATGTATGTAAAGTATGGGTCGTTATAGTTGGTATCCGAGGAAAGGTATAGTCAACCTTTGGAAACTAGGATGTGAAAGCCTTAGTAAGAACCCTAAGGATAAGTCTAAGCATAGAACACAATCTTAGTGTTTTAGAAATGGCCATGAATAACCTAGGATAAGACCTTAAGCGTGAAATTTTTATTCTTGAATTATTTGGTTTTCCTATTATAATTAGTGTTGCTCACACTATTCTTCTTGGTTTTAGTCAATGGCTGGAACCCGATGGAACCATGTTAATGCGGAATGCGATGGGAAATGCAATGATTGTCCCCCTGAGCAACCAAACGATATGGGAGCTGGAATGCAAAATCTTGTAGCCATACTCACACAACTTTCTCAAGATATGAATCATGCAGGACTTCCAAACGAGCAAAGGAAGGAGTAACATTCTATTGAATCCTTCACGAGGCAGCGTCCGCCTTCTTTAAGTGGGTCTACTAATCCATTAGTTGCTGAACAATGGATTAGTACTACTGAAAAGATATTTTCAGTTCTTCAATGTTCTGAACATGATAAATTCATCCTAGCAGTGTATCGTTTGGAAGGAGATGCTGATCAATGGTGGAATCTTATTAAGAATACGAGGCAAAGGGATGAAATTGAGTCCATGGAATGGGACGAGTTCAAGAACTTATTTTTCAGTAAGTACTTCCGTCGTATTCTCCGAACAAAGATGGAGAAAGAGTTTCTTGAACTGAAGCAAAGGGATGATGAATCTGTTGGTACCTATGAAGCAAATTTTACAAGACTTGCAAGGTACGCTTCTGGTATTATTATCCAACCTGTGAGTAAGATCGATCGATTCATTAGTGGCTTAAAACCAAGTCTTTGAAGGGTGTTAGCCATAAGGGACTTCAATAGCTACGAGGAAATCGTTCGATGTTCTCTCAAAGTCGAGATGGAGATTGGAGTAACCCATCAGTCATATGGGTTTGATAAGAAGAGGAAAATGGAATTCAAAGGAAAATCTACAGATCACACTGAAAAGAAGATGAGATTTCCCTTATGCTCAATGTGTGGAAAGAAACATGGAGGGAGTTTCCTTAAAGGGACAAGTAAATGTTTCAAATGTGGAAAGGAAGGTCATCGGGCATTTGAATGCCGCGATGATGGGAAGAAGATATCTAATGATGCAAACAAAGGAAGGGATACACAGAATTAACCTACTACACTTCAATGTTTCAAGTGCAAGGAGATGGGGCATTATGCCAATCAATGCCCAAATCCAAGGGTTGATGATGATGGTCGACATCAAAAAACTCTTAAGGCTAAAAACAAAGGAAAGTCACATGAAATTTCTTTCAGCAATGTGGAGTACGATAACGAAGTGGTGAAAGGTACACTTACCATCCACTCTAAAGTAGCAAATGTTTTATTTGATTCTGGATCCACCCACTCTTTTATTTCTGAAGAATTTTCTAAGGGTATCATCGTATTACCTCAACAATTAGATGTTGAGTTAGCTGTGACAACACCTAATGGCACATCAATCGCATCAAAAGTTTATAATTCTTCTCCAATTGACGTTTGTGGGAATGTGCTTCCTGCAAATCCTGTGATCCTTCCTTTAGTGGAATTCGATGTGATTCTTGGCATGCATTGGATTTATTTATATAGAGCTCATATCAATTTCCAATGAAGGGAAGTCACATTTCATATACCAGATCAATCTATGATCGTCTATCAATGCAAGGATGAACATGACCTTCCAGTGGAAATTTCTTCCATTTTATGGGTATTGATTCCACTAAATGAATGTTATTTATCTAAAATGGTTGGTGAGAATCTCGCGATTAAGAATATTCCCATCGTACGAGAGTTTGATGATGTCTTTCCGGAGTAATTAACGGGTCTTCCACCAAATTGTGAAGTTGAGTTTTCAATAGAACTCGTACCGGGTGCTTTGCCAATTTCAAAGACACCTTATAGAATGGCCCCAATTGAGTTGCAGGAATTGAAGAAGAAAATCCAAGAGAATCTTGATAAGGGATTCATACGCCCTAGTGCGTCACCTTGGGGAGCACCTGTTCTATTTGTTAAGAAGAAAGATGGATCAATGAGACTCTGCATTGCTTATAGAGAACTTAACAAGACCACTATCAAGAACAAATATCCTCTCCCATGCATTGATGACTTATTTGACCAACTACACGGAGCTCAATACTTTTCCAAGATTGATCTTCGTTTAGGGTATCATCAATTAAGGGTCAAAAGGGAGGATATTCCAAAGACGGCTTTCCGTACAAGGTATGGAGACTATGAATTTATAGTGATGCCATTTGGTCTTACTAATGCCCCTGCTATCTTCATGGATCTAATGAATAGAGTCTTTAGAGACTATCTTGATCAATTTTTGGTAGTCTTTATAGACGATATTCTTGTCTATTCAAAGAGCAAGGAAGAGCATGAAGATCACTTGAGAATTATATTGAAGACCCTGAGAAAGGAGAAGCTTTAGGCCAAATTTACCAATTGTGAATTTTGGATTCAAAAAGTTGCATTTTTGGGTCACATAATCTCAAAAGAGGGGATATCTGTGGATCCAGCAAAAACAGAGGTTATCGAAAGATGGTCGAGACCAACAACAGTAACTGAGATCCGAAGTTTTATTGGTTTGGCTGGATATTATCGACGTTTTGTGAAGGATTTTTCACAATTATCTAACCCACTCACCAAGTTGAATCGGAAAGAAGTTAAGTTTGTTTGGACAGAGGAATGTGAAGAGAGTTTCAAGGAGTTGAAAAGAAGGTTATCCAGTGCACATGTGCTCACACTGCCTTGTAGTGGAGAAAGGTTTGTGATCTACAGTGATGCATCCAGGAAGGGATTGGGGTGTGTTCTTATGCAAAATGATATGGTGATAGCTTATGCCTCACGATAGTTGAAAATCCATGAGCAAAATTACACAACTCATGATTTGTAGTTAGCTGCAGTAATCTTTGCATTAAAGATTTGGAGGCATTACCTTTATGGTGAAAGGTGTGATATTTATACTGATCATAAAAGTTTAAAGTATATTTTCACACAAAAGGAGATGAATATGCACCAAAGAAGATGGTTGGAGCTGATTAAGGATCATGACTGCTCAATACATTACCACCCTGGGAAAGCAAACAAGGTGGCAGATGCATTAAGTCGACAAGACCATTCTACTTTATCCATGATGAGGATCACAAAATATCCAATATTTATGGATTTACAAAGGATGGATCTTGGAATTATAATGGAAGGGGAAAATTCTTATCTTTCTCAAATGAATGTTCAACCATCTATACATGTGAAGATTAAAGAGGCACAAAAAAAAGATGTCGAGTTACAAAAGAAGGTGAGAAATGTTCCTGAGTTCAACCTTGATTGTGATGGGATAATAAAGTTCAGGAATCAGGTTTGTGTTCCTCCCATCCCTGAATTAAAGAAGGATCTGCTGGACGAGGCTCATAGTTCTTAATTCTCTATTCATCCTAGAAGCACGAAGATGTATAGGGACCTGAAAGAGTACTTCTGGTGGGATGGCATGAAAAGAGATGTTGCTAAATATGTCTCTCGATGCTTGGTTTGTCAACAAGTTAAAGCTGAGAGACAGAAGTCTAGGGGGATGTTACAACCATTACCCATACCTGAATGGAAATGGGAAAACATTACTGTGGACTTTTTCACGGGACTTCCTAAAACATCCAAAGACAATAATGTTATCTGGGTCATAGTTGATCGTCGTACAAAGTCTGCACAATTCATTGCTATTACAGAGGATTTCGTTCTGGATCAGCTTGCCAGGATATATGTAAAGGAAGTGGTAATATTGCATGGAGTACCACTTTCTATTATATCTGATCGGGATCCGAGATTTACCACGAAGTTCTAGCGAAGTCTTCAGCATACTCTGGATACAGATTTGAGTTTCAGCACTGCTTATCATCCTCAGACAGACGGTCAGTCTGAGAGAACAATTCAAACCCTAGAATATATGTTGAGATCTTGCTCTATGGATTTCAAAGGAGGTTGGGATCAACACCTACCTTTGGTGGAATTTTCTTATAATAATAGCTTTCACTCCAGTATTCAGATGGCTTCTTATGAAGATCTCTATGGAAAGAAATGCAGGACTCCAACTTGCTGGGATAAAGTTGGGGAAAGAAAGCTATTAGGACCTGATCTCGTTGATGAAATGGAAGAATAGGTCAGATCTATTCAACAACACATAAGAGCAGCTCAGAGTCGACAAAAACGTTATGCCGACAAACGAAGAAAAGACCTAGAGTTTGAAGTGGGAGATAAAGTTTTCTTACGGATATCTCCCTGGAAGAGAGTCATGAGATTTGGAAAGAAGGGGAAGTTGAGCCCTAGATATATCGGTCCTTTCGAAATACTGGATTGTGTTGGAAAGGTAGCTTACCGATTGGCGCTTCCACCGAATCTCTCTCAATTTCACGATGTTTTCCATGTATCTCTCCTGAGAAAGTACATACCTGATCCTTCACATGTACTCAGCTCAGAAGTTGTACCGCTGGAGCAAGATCTTTCTTATGAAGAACAACTGATAGAGATTCTGGATCGTAGCGAAAAAGTCCTACGAAACAAGACCACTCGATTGGTGAAAGTTTTAGGGAGGAACCACCAACTTGAAGAATCTACATGGGAGCTTGAGGATATGATGAGAGAGAAGTATCCTCATCTGTTTGTTACAAAGTGACGAATTTCGAGGGCGAAATTATTTTTAAGGGGGGTAGAATGTAACACCCGAGACTTTTATGTCATATAAATCATCAAAGGAATCTTTTTCTACACAACACTTGCTTGGCTTACATTACACACAATCGCGACCTTCCTCGATAGCTTGCGTTGTACGCAATACCGAGTTTCACTAAACAACGATAAGCTATTAAAATATTATTAAAACTAGCCGTTATGAATAGTAATAACCACTTTTTGAAATTTTATAAATTTTATTTTTCAAAATAGACTTCATTTTTGGATTCGGAATATCGAAATTATCCTAGGGTGAAATTTTGGTATTTTTCTGAAAACTTTCAATTTTTGATGAATAGTGAAACCACTAAGTGGTAGGTTAAAAACTGAATTTTGCATAAAACATAATTTTACCACTTCTGTGAATGGAATTTCGAAAATCCGACAGACATGGTTGTTATCAGTAAGCAAAATGTGGTTCAATGAGATAAAAATAATTTTTTGGTGAATAGTAACTTTTTACTTTTTTTTACCGCGGTTAATAGTAAACAGGGTAACCAAGGGTAAATATGATATTACTATTACCCTAAAACATGTCCTAATTCTATTGGATAAGTTTAATTCGACCAAAAACAACCTTATGAATATAATATGACCATTTAGGTCCACTTGGATTAGATTATGACATTTAATATTATTTTATTTAATGAGTAGTTAAAATAGTTAAAATCAAAGTTTAATAACTAAAACATTTTTAATATGGGTTTATACATAAGATAAATTCGATTATAAATATTAATTAGAAATCTAAAAAGCTTTACTACATAATGATATTTTATTTATAATTTTTAGACTTCAAATAAATTAATTTATTTATGACACAACGATGATGCAGTAATTACCCTTTTAAGGAAATGTTAACATAATTGATGTTATAAATGCTCAAATAAATGTACTTTGAGACTTTTTATGAATTCCACTAATTTTCTAGGTTACTATAATATATTAGTGTTGATTTAATCAACTTGGTTCGAACATATAATTCTGTTATGACATTCACAAAAATCATATATCAAATAGTGTCAAAATTGACACAAAATAGTTTTTAAATCAAATATTATATTATTAATTGTTATTTTATTCCTAACAAACTATGGTTAGAACATATAACATAGATAAGGATATATATATTAATAATAAACAACTTGGGGTTCGTTTGGCATGTTATAGTAAGTGTATTAACCATATAGTGTAAGAAAACAAAAAGACACGGTAAAAGTTAAATTATTTAACTTAGAGTTAAATCTAATTGATAAGGTTAAAATAATAACCTAAACTTGTCTAAATCCTATTGGTTGATAGTATTTCGACCCATCACCACTTTACCTTCGAAATAAGACCCTTTTTAACCATTATAAACTGATTTTGACTTTAATATAAAATAATATTTTGAGATATTCCTAAGGTGCCCCTCTCCTCCCTTATAAAAGGGCACCTCCTCCCCCTCCTCCTCACACGAATTTGAGCACTCAAGCTCGGACAACCCCTGCCAAAATCCCTTCTCCACTTCCCTAGAATAATCCTAGAGGTCCTGATCTTCTTCAAAGACCAATATTAGTTCCCTAAGTGGAGGATTCAAAGAGGCGTTTAAAAGAAGAGGTAATATCCATTACCGATCTTTTCATTTTCTTTCTTCTTCAACTTCTTCTTATTTAGTTGTTTAATGATAAAGTAATAACATTAGTATTTCTTACATACTGATATGTTATTATAAATATGAAACAACCCTAATTCACCTTCTATCTATCCTACGGAAAAATGAAATCACCGCGCGTGCGTACGTACGGAATACCGTCTCCATGCCATGGTGTAATCTATTTTCCACCACCACCTTACTTGGATGGGTATAATGGTGTAAATAATGACTATATATGACTATTAAAAAGTGATATTGATTCTTAAATAGTATACATACACTCCAATACAATTCCACGATCATAGGAACGATATCATCACTCGTGCGTACGTACGGAATACCGTCTCCACGATGTGATGCGACTCGTTCTACATGATCATCATTATATAGTAATTATATAAATGAATTGAATGTATAAATATGATATATGTTACACTAATACCATTCTGTATATAAGTTATCTATAACCTTAAAAGAATAATAAGAATTTATTCGGCAAAACACGCATAAGAACAAAAGGCAATAAAGACCCGAGTAACAAGTAACAATGAAATATTATTAATAAGAAGCTAAGAATATGACCATATATGATATCATATCAATATGTATGATTCTGTAATAAGTCAATAACATTATTTAAACCATTATATAGGAGCTTCGGACACGTACAAAGTAAATCGGACCTAGGGTAAGGGAAATATCACAATCTCGTTTTTATCCGAGAATGTTTATTCGTAAGTATTTACTGGGGTTTATTTTATCATCCAAATCCATGTTCCCTCAATATGTAATATTTTTTCCATCCACTTACAATAGTTTAAATCCAATTTTACCTTTCGGTGAGTTTTTAGTAATGAATATGAAAGGAATCTTTTGTCTTTTTTTTCGTACGAGGTACTTTTTGACTTTTCCGAAAAAAGTACGAAGAATGTTTTTTTTAACTTATACGGCATGAATGGATTTTTAAAACATTATTTCCAAGAAGTTTCCTTTAAAATTTTTCAAGTTTATTTTTAATCAACTTATTTTAGTTTATAATTGTATGACATGTTAAGAAAAGAAAAGAGTTTTTAAAGAAGAAAAGATATTTTCCTCAAGAATGGAGTTCAAGTGTTTTATCAAAATTATTTTCCATATAAGATAATAAAGAGTTCTGTTTTTATCCATATTATTACATTAATTTGATTATGTTGTGAGGGAATTATTTTTATGAAGTCATTTACCTTATATTATTTGTTTTATGATGTCATGATGTTTCAAGAATCCCATTTTTGTTACATGTGTTATGCGATGATGTATGATTTATGATTTATGTGGCACACATAAGAAAGGATTCATTATAAGATGGGTGGGACCTATATCTCCCTCCAATGCATTGGGTAAAGATTTATATCTCATGAGATAGACATGGATGGAACGGAAGGTTATTTCAGTTCAGTGATACAGGACTGAAACGAGGAGTGAACTCGGTTCAAAAATGGACTTTGTCCGCTAAGATAGTCTTGGAAATGAGTCATGACTAACAAGAAATGATTTTCCATGATTATGTGTGCATGGCACAAAGTTTCAAGTTTTATGTTATGATTATGGGGATCTCATTTTCACTTCTATGATTTATTCCATGTTAAGATGTTATGATCTCTTTTGCAGGTTATGATTTTCAAAAATATATGATATGATTTTTATTTCCTTTATTTGCCCTTGCTGAGCATTTGAGCTCACCCTTTTTTGTATGTTTTCTTTCCCCCAGTCTAGGAAGATGGATATTAAGTAGAATATGCTAAAAGGGACCCTAGATATGATGAAATAAATGGGAGACACTGTAGAAGAATTATGAACCATTTGTTTATGTTTCCCAGTTTCTAAAGACACTATACCTATATGGTCCTTTGTGGTTTTTTCATATGTTGTAATAAGTGTCCTTCAATTTTGAAGTATTAATAATGTATGTAATGTATGGGTCGTTATATAAGGGTTTGATTTTCCCTTGCATTATGGATTCTTCATCCTGGTCAATGAAGGAAATGCCAGTGTGGAATTCTTCGAGAATGATCTCGGTCTGATAAACATCGACTACTGCTACTTCAACCTCGATCTCCATTGGACTTATTAGGGCTTTGATGACTGCCTCCCTAAGATCTGCAGACATGATTAACACATCCATGATTGAAAGTTTTGCTGGTACTAAAGCCGCCTATTTTAATATATCATACTTCTACTCTAATGGTTGACGGTTCCCATCATGGGGTTGCTCTTTCATAGAAATTTTACTGGTTTGGGCTTTAGATGTAGATGGTCTAGAAATTATGACTAGAGATGGTGGAGCAATGGCCTTTTATGGGTTTGGAAGAACTAGTTCATCTATATGCCTTGAGAGATTTGATATTTGTTCTTCCGCTGATGGATAATCCATGATAATTGGGCTTGGATATATTCCAATCGGGGGGAAGGAGCACTCCGATTCATGTTGTGTCTAACAGAGGGACCTCCCAAAAATTTCCGATATGTTAATGGTATGACTTGTGGAGTGGTCAAGAATTTCACTCCTACCGCGATCATACCAGCCGAGAAACCATTGGCCTCTATAGCCTCTTCTTCTAGATTTCAAGTAGGGCACTGGGAATTCATGTTATTGGTTGTATTTTCCATCCGAAATGGGGTCCATCAAGTAAATGACATTAATGGAGCCAAATATCGTTTCTTGATCCGAAAATGTTTCAGTCTTACTGTCTTCTTCTGATGGTGTTTTTTTGAGGGGTGGTTCTTGTTGTACCTTTTGGATGGTAGGATCCCATTGTACCATTTGGAAGTGCCGAGCCAATTGTACCATTTGGTGAGGCATGGCCCATTTTATCATTTGGAGGGGTGGCACCCATTGTGCCAGGACTATTGGAATGAAATATGAAAGTGTTAATGCTGACATCAAAATTGGTGTTAGCTCATATTATTTCTCTTTCATTCTGCTCTTCTGGCCGTTAGAGGACCATGAGGCTGATGAAGATGGTTGTGTCGCATCAGGAGCTTTTAGAGGCACAACCAGTTGTTTCAACTACACGTGGAGGATTCCATGAACTCGGTTGATGGTTTTCTGAGTCATCCAATTTGAAACATTTTCTCTTTATTACTGGTGACTATTTTCCATTCCTATTCCTCTCCCGAGCCTGAGGTGGAAACATACACCACTTGTGCTGGTAGAGGGCCCAATATGACTTTGACGGAATCCACTATTTTCTACAGTAGATCCTTGAAACAAAGAATTCCTAGATTGTGCTCCCTAGTATCTGGTGATATGGACAATAATTTAGATGGTCTTTGAGTCCCAACTCATCGGATTGCTTTGGATCGGGTAGCCGGAGAAGGTTTCAATTCATGGAGGCTTTGAAATATCCACAGACCTGGTCTTCTCGGAATGAATAGACATTATTTCTTTGTTGTTCGAACTTATTTATTTAAGCACCTTGTTGATAATATGGCCATGGTGGGGGGGTTTTGTTGGCATCTAGGGGGTCCCGCATGGTTCAGTGAGGGCCTCGCAGCTGGAGACGGTGTTAGGGGTAGCTTATGCATAATAGAAGTTATTTCAACATTTCCCATTATTTTCCTAGGGGCTGGTGGGGCCACCCATGACATAAGGTTGGTCTGTTTTAATGAGTCCTCTACGCTTTGGTGAATGACAAAGAATTCTCTGAACCCACTTTTGTAATTTACTGAGATGATCAATGTTCACAATTCCCGACGGAGGCTAGAAATGCACATGACGGGCATCTCATCCTGGGGGATCAGCCGGTTCAGGGAATACGTCTGGCCTTTCCATTTGGAAATGAAGTCTAAGACTCTTCTGTTATCTCGATTCTTGTAGTTCATGAGGTCACTGACTGTCATCTTATTCAGGGTTGAACTAAAGTAGAAGCGAAACTATCACCAGGTATTTTTCGAACCAGTGATTGAATTAGCTGGAAGGCTAGTATACCATACAAAAGCTGAGCCCTACAGGGTTCGTCTGAAGCACCTGTGTTTGACTGCTTCATTCTGCACTGTAGGTCCCATAATGGGGTCACAGTAAGAGGCATAATGCATTAAATTATGTTTAGGGTCCCCTGTTCTATTGAATAATGGGAATACAGGGCTTCCAAAATATGGTGGTGGAAGAACATTGCTCACCCAGTCAGGGTAGGGTTTGGGCCCCATTTGTATAGGATCCTTCCACTCCTCCATGGCCTCTATAACGACCCATACTTTACATACATTGTTAATACTTCAAAATTGAAGCACACTTATTACAACATATGACAAAACCACAAAGGACCGTAAAGGTATAGTGTCTTTAGAAACTGGGAAACATAAACAACTGGTTCATAAATCTTCTACAGTGTCTCCCATTTATTTCATCATATCTAGGGTCCCTTTTAGCATATTCTACTTAATATCCATCTTCCTGACCTGGGGAAAAGAAAACATACAAAAAAGGGTGAGCTCAAATGCTCAGTAAGGGCAAATAAAGGAAATATAAATCATATCATATCTTTTTGAAAATCATAACCTGCAAAAGAGATCATAATATCTTAACATGGAATAAATCATAGAAGTGAAAATGAGATCCCCATAATCATAAAATAAAACTTGAAACTTTGTGTCATGCACACATAATCATGGAAAATCATTTCTTGTTAGTCATGACTCATTGCCAAGACTATCTTAGCGGACAAAGTCCATTTCTGAACCGAGTTCACTCCTCGTTTCAGTCCTGTATCACTGAACTGAAATAACCTTCCGTTCCAGCCATGTCTATCTCATGAGATATAAATCTTTACCCCAGGAATTAGAGGGAGATATAGGTCCCACCCATCTTTTTATGAATCCTTTCTTATGTGTGCCACATAAATCATAAATCATACATCATCGCATAACACATGTAACAAAAATGGGATTCTTGAAACATCATGACATCACAAAACCAATCATATAAGGTAAATGAATTCATAAAAATAATTCCCTCACAACATAGTCAAATCAATGTAATAATAGGGATAAAAATAGAACCCTTTATTATCTTATATGGAAAATAATTTTGATAAAACACTTGAACTCCATTCTTGAGGAAAATATCCTTTCTTCTTCAAAAACACTTTTCTTTTCTTAACATGTCATACAATTATAAACTAGAAGAAGTTGATTAAAAATAAACTTGAAAACTTGTAAATGAAGCTTCATGGAAATAATGTTTTAAAAATCCATTCATGCCATATAAGTTAAAAAAACATTCTTCGTACTTTTGTCGGAAAAGTCAAAAAGTACCTTGTGCGAAAAAAATGACAAAAGATTCCTTTCATTTTCTTTACTAAAAACTCACCGAAGGGTAAAATTGGATTTAAACTATTGTAAGTGGATGGAAAAAATATTACATATTGAGGGAACATGGATGTGGATGATAAAATACACCCCAGTAAATACTTACGAATAAACAATCCCGGATAAAAACGAGATTGTGATATTTCCCTTACCTTAGGTCCGATTTGCTTTTTACCTGTCCGAAGCTCCTGTATAATGGTTTAAATAATGTTATTGACTTATTCCAGAATCATACATATTGATATCATATCATATATGGTCATATTCTTATCTTCTTATTAGTAATATTGCATTGTTACTTGTTACTCGGGTCTTTATTGCCTTTTATTCTTATGCGTGTTTTGCCGAATAAATTCTTATTCTTCTTTTAAGGTTATAGATACCTTATATACAGAATGGTATTAGTGTAACATATATCATATTTATTCATTCAATTCATTTATATAATTACTATATAATGATGATCATGTAGAACGAGTCACATCACATTGTGGAGACGGTATTTCGTACGTACGCACGAGTGACAATATTGTTCCTATGATCGTGGAATTGTATTGTAGTGTATTTATACTATTTCAGAATCAATATCACTTTTTAATATTCATATATAGTAATTATTTACACCATTATACCCATCCAAGTAAGGTGGTGGTGGAAAATAGATTACACCACGGCGTGGAGACGGTATTCCGTATGTACCCATGCGCGGTGATTTCATTTTTCCGTAGGATGGATAGAAGGTGAATTAGGGTTGTTTCATATTTATAATAACATATCAGTATTTTAGTAATACTGATTTTATTACTTTATCATGAAACAACTAAAGAATAATAAGTTTAAGAAGAAAGAATTTGAAAAGATCGGTAATGGATATTACCTCTTCTTTTAAACGCCTCTTTGAATCCTCCACTTAGGAAACTAAGATTGGTCTTTGAAGAAGACCAGGACCTCTAGGATTATTCTAGGGAAGTGGATAAGGGATTTTGGCAGGTTTTGTCCGAGCATGAGTGCTCAAATTGGTGTGAGGAGGAGGGGGAGGAGGTTCCCTTTTATAAGGGAGGAGAGGGGCACCTTAGGAATATCTCAAAATATTATTTTATATTAAAATCAGAATCAGTTTATAATGGTTCCAAAGGGTCTTATTTCGAAGGTAAAGTGGGGATGGGTCGAAATCCTATCAACCAATATGATTTAGACAAGTTTAGGTTATTATTTTAACCTTATCAATTAGATTTAACTCTAAGTTAAATAATTTAACTTTTACCATGTCTTTTTGTTTTCTTACACTATATGGTTAATACACATACTATAACATGCCAAACGAATCCCAAGTTATTTATTATTAATATATATATCCTTATCTAAGTCATTTGGCCGAACCTTAGATTTTTGGGAATAAAATAACAATTAATAATATAATATTTTATTTAAAAACTATTTTGCGTCAATTTTGACACTATTTGATATATGATTTTTGTGAAAGTCATAACAGAATTATATGTTAGAACCAAGTTGATTAAATCAACACTAATATATTATAGTAACCTATAAAATTAGTGGAATTCATAAAAAGTCTCAAATTACATTTATTTGAGCATTTATAACATCAATTATGTTAACATTTCCTTAAAAGGGTAATTACTGCATCATCGTTGTGTCATAAATAAATTAATTTATTTGAAGTCTAAAAATTATAAATAAAATATCATTATGTATGAAATCTTTTTATATTTCTAATGAATATTTATAATCGAATTTATCTTATGTATAAACCCCTATTAAAAATGTTTTAGTTATTAAACTTTGATTTTAACTATTTTAACTATTCATTAAAAAAAATAATATTAAATGTCATAATCTAATCCAAGTGGACCTAAATGGTCATATTATATTCATAAGGTTGTTTTTGGTCGAATTAAACTTATCTAATAGAATTAGGACATGTGTTAGGGTAATAGTAATATCATATTTACCCTTAGTTACCCTATTTAATATTAACCGCGGTAAAAAAAAGTAAAAAGTTACTATTCACCAAAAAATTATTTTTATCTCATTGAACCACATTTTACTTACTGATATCAACCGTGTCTGTCGGATTTTCGAAATTCCATTCACAGAAGCGGTAAAATTAAGTTTTATGCAAAATTCAGTTTTTAACCTACCACTTAGTGGTTTCACTATTTATCAAAAATTGAATGTTTTCAGAAAAATACCAAAATTTCACCCTAGACTAATATTGATATTCCGAATCCAAAAATGAAGTCCATTTTGAAAAATAAAATTTATAAAATTTCAAAAAGTGGTTATTACTATTCATAACGGCTAGTTTTAATAATATTTTAATAGCATATCGTTGTTTAGTGAAACTCAGTATTGCATACAACGCAAGCTATCGAGGAAGGTCGAGATTGTGTGTAAAGTAAGCCAAGCAAGTGTTGTGTAGAAAAATATTCCTTTGATGATTTTTATAACATAAAAGTCTCGGGTGTTACATTCTACCCCCCCCCCCCCTTAAAAAGAATTTCTCCCTCAAAATTCGTCACTTTGTAACAAACAGATGAGGATACTTCTCTCTCATCATATCCTCAAGCTCCCATGTAGCTTCTTCAAGTTGGTGGTTCCTCCATAAAACATTCACCAATTGAGTGGTCTTGTTTCGTAGGACTTTTTCTCTACGATCCAGAATCTCTATCGGTTGTTCTTCATAAGAAAGATCTTGCTCTAGCGGTACAACTTCTGAGCTGAGTACATGTGAAGGATCAGGTATGTACTTTCTCAGGAGAGATACATGGAACACATCGTGAACTTGAGAGAGATTCGGTGGAAGTGCAAATCGGTAAGATACCTTTCCAACACGATCCAGTATTTCGAAAGGACCGATATATCTAGGGCTCAACTTCCCCTTCTTTCCAAATCTCATGACTCTCTTCCAGGGAGATATCCGTAAGAACACTTCATCACCCACTTCAAACTCTAGGTATTTTCTTCGGTTTTCGGCATAACGTTTCTGTCGAATCTGAGCTGCTCTAATGTGTTGTTGAATAGATCTAACATTTTCTTCCATTTCATCAACAAGATCAGGTCCTAATAGATTTCTTTCCCCAACTTCATCCCAGCAAGTTGGAGTCCTGCATTTCTTTCCATAGAGAGCTTCATAAGGAGACATCTGAATACTGCAGTGAAAGATATTATTATAAGAAAATTCCACCAAAGGTAGGTGTTGATCCCAACCTCCTTTGAAATCCATAGAGCAAGCTCTCAACATATCTTCTAGGGTTTGAATTGTTCTCTCAGACTGACCGTCTGTTTGAGGATGATAAGCAGTGCTGAAACTCAACTCTGTATCCAGAGTATGCTGAAGACTTCGCCAGAACTTCGAGGTAAATCTCGGATCACGATCAGATATAATAGAAAGTGGTACTCCATGCAATCTTACCACTTACTTTACATATATCCTGGCAAGCTGATCTAGAGAGAAATCCTCTCTAATAACAATGATGTGTGCAGACTTTGTAAGACGATCAACTATGACCCAGATAGCATTATTGCCTTGGGATGTTTTAGGAAGTCCTGTGACAAAGTCCATAGTAATGTTTTCCCATTTCCATTCGGGTATGGGTAATGGTTGTAACATCCCCTTAGACTTCTGTCTCTCAGCTTAAACTTGTTGACAAACCAAGCATCGAGAGACATATTCAGCAACATCTCTTTTCATGCAATCCCACCAGAAGTACTCTTTCAGGTCCCTATACATCTTCGGGCTTCCAGGATGAATAGAGAATGAAGAACTATGAGCCTCATCCAGCAGCTCCTTCTTTAATTCGGGGATGGGAGGAACACAAACCCGATTCCTGAACTTTATTATCCCATCACAATCAAGGTTGAACTCAGGAACATTTCTCACCTTCTTTTGTAACTCGACATCTTCTTTCTGTGCCTCTTTAATCTTCACATGTATAGATGGTTGAACATTCATTTGAGAAAGATAAGATTTTTCCCCTTCCATTATAATTCCAAGATCCATCCTTTGTAAATCCATAAATATTGGATCTTTTGTGATCATCATCATGTATAAACTAGCATGGTCTTGTCGACTTAATGCATCTTCCACCTTGTTTTCTTTCCCAGGGTGGTAATGGATTGAGCAGTCATAATCCTTAATCAGCTCCAACCATCTTCTTTGGCGCATATTCAGATCCTTTTGTGTAAAAATATACTTTAAACTTTTATGATCAGTATAAATATCACACCTTTCACCATAAAGGTAATGCCTCCAAATCTTTAATGCAAAGATTACTGCAGCTAACTCCAAATCATGAGTTGGGTAATTTTGCTCATGGATTTTCAACTGTCGTGAGGCATAAGCTATCACCATATCATTTTGCATAAGAACACACCCCAATCCCTTCTTGGATGCATCACTGTAGATCACAAACCTTTCTCCACTACAAGGCAGTGTGAGCACAGGTGCACTGGATAAACTTCTTTTCAACTCCTTGAAATTATCTTCACATTCCTCTGTCCAAACAAACATAACTCCTTTCAGAGTGAACTTGGTGAGTGGGTTAGATAATCGTGAAAAATCATTCACAAAACGTCGATAATATCCAGCCAAACCAAGAAAACTTCAGATCTCAGTTACTGTTGTTGGTCTCGACCATCTTTCGATAACCTCTGTTTTTGCTGGATCCACAGATATCCCCTCTTTTGAGATTATGTGACCCAAAAATGCAACTTTTTGATGCCAAAATTTACACTTGGTAAATTTGGCATAAAGATTCTCCTTTCTCAGGGTCTTCAATGTAATTCTCAAGTGATCTTCATGCTCTTCCTTTCTCTTTGAATAGACAAGAATATCGTCTATAAAGACTACCAGAAATTGATCAAGATAGTATCTAAAGACTATATTCATTAGATCCATGAAGATAGCAGGGGAATTAGTAAGACCAAATGGCATCACTATAAATTCATAGTGTCCATACCTTTTACGGAAAGCCATATTTAGTATATCCTCCCTTTTGACCATTAATTGATGATACCCTGAACGAAGATCAATCTTGGAAAAGTATTGAGCTCCGCGTAGTTGGTCAAATAAGTCATCAATGTGTGGGAGATGATATTTGTTCTTGATAGTGATATTGTTATGTTCTCGAAAATCAATGCAGAGTCTCATTGATCCATCATTCTTCTTAACAAATAGAACAGGTCCTCCCCAAGGTGATGCACTAGGGTGTATGAATCCCTTATCAAGATTCTCTTGGAGTTGCTTCTTCAATTCCAGCAACTCAATTGGGGCCATTCTATAAGGTGTCTTTGAAATTGGCAAAGCACCCGGTACGAGTTCTATTGAAAACTCAACTTCACGATTTGGTGGAAGACCCGATAATTCCTCTGGAAAGACATCATCAAACTCCCGTACGATGGGCATATTCTTAATTGCGAGTTTATCACCAACCATTTGAGATAAATAACCTTCATTTAGTGGAATCAATACCCATAAAATGGAAGAAATTTCCACTGGAAGGTCATGTTCATCCTTGCATTGATAGAAGATCATATATTGATCTGGAATATGAAATGTGACTTCCCTTCTTTGGCAATTGATATGATCTCCTTATAAAGAAAGCCAATACATGCCAAGAATCACATCGAATTCCACTAAAGGAAGGATCACAAGATTTGCAGGAATCACTTTCCCACAAACGTCAATTGGAGAAGAATTATAAACTTTTGATGCGATTGATGTTCCATTAGGTGTTGTCACAGCTAACTCAACATCTAATTGTTGGGGTAATACGGTGATACCCTTATAAAATTCTTCAGAAATAAAAGAGTGGGAGGATCCAGAATCAAATAAAACATTTGCTACTTTAGAGTGGATGGTAAGTGTACCTTTCACCACTTCGTTATCGTACTCCACATCGCTGATAGAAATTTCATGTGACTTTCCTTTGTCTTTATCCTTAAGAGTTTGTTGACGTCGACCATCATCATCAACCCTTGGATTTGGGCATTGATTGGCATAATGCCCCATCTCCTTGCACTTGAAACATTGAAGTGTAGTAGGTTCATTCTGTGTATCCCTTCCTTTGTTTGCATCATTAGACATCTTCTTCCCATCATCGCGACATTCAAATGCCCGATGACCTTCCTTTCCACATTTGAAACATTTACTTGTCCCTTTAAGACAACTCCCTCCATTTTTCTTTCCACACTTTGAGAATAAGGGAAAGCTCATCTTCTTTTCAGTGTGCTCTTCAGATTTTCCTTTGAATTCCATTTTCCTCTTCTTATCAAACCCATATGACTGATGGGTTACTCTAATCTCCATATCGACTTTGAGAGCACATCAAACGATTTCCTCGTAGCTATTGAAGTCCCTTATGGCTAACGCCCTTCGAAGACTTGGTTTTAAGCCACTAAAGAATCGATCGATCTTACTCTCAGGTTGGATAATAATACCAAAAGCATACCTTGGAAGTCATGTAAAATTTTCTTCATAGGTACAAACATATTCATCATCCCTTTGATTCAGTTCAAGAAACTCTTTCTCCATCTTTATTCGGAGAATACAGGGGAAGTACTTATTGAAAAATAAGTTCTTGAACTCGTCTCATTCCATGGACTCAATTTCATCCCTTTGCCTTGTATTCTTAATAAGATTTCAACATTGATCAGCATCTCCTTCCAAACGATACACTGCTAGGATTACTTTATCATGTTCAGAACATTGAAGAACTGAAAATAACTTTTTAGTAGTACTAATCCATTGTTCAGCAACTAATGGATTAGTAGACCCGCTGAAAGAAGGTGGACGCTGCCTCATGAAGGATTCAACAGAATGTTTCTCCTTCCTTTGCTCGTTTGGAAGTCCTGCATGATTCATAGCTTGAGAAAGTAGTGTGAGCATGGCTACAAGATTTTTCATTCCAGCTCCCATATCGTTTGGTTGCTCAGGGGGACAATCATTGCATTGCCCATCACATTCCGCATTAACACGGTTCCTTCGGGTTCCAGCCATTGACTAAAACCAAGAAAAATAGTGTGAGAAACACTAATTATAATAGGAGAACCACATAATTCAAGAATAAAATTTTCACACTTAAGGTCTAATCCTAGGTTATTCATGGCCATTTCTAAAACACTATGATTGTGTTCTATGCTTAGACTTATCCTTAGGGTTCTTACTAAGGATTTCACATCCTAGTTTCCAAAGGATGACTATACCTTTCCTCTGATACCAACTATAACGACCCATACTTTACATACATTGTTAATACTTCGAAATTGAAGCACACTTATTACAAAATATGACAAAACCACAATGGACTGTATAGGTATAGTGTCTTTAGAAACTGGGAAACATAAACAACTGGTTCATAAATCTTCTACAGTGTCTCCCATTTATTTCATCATATCTGGGGTCCCTCTTAGCATATTCTACTTAATATCCATCTTCCTGACCTGGGGAAAAGAAAACATACAAAAAAGGGTGAGCTCAAATGCTCACCAAGGGCAAATAAAGGAAATAAAAATCATATCATATCTTTTTGAAAATCATAACCTGCAAAAGAGATCATAATATCTTAACATGGAATAAATCATAGAAGTGAAAATGAGATCCCCATAATCATAAAATAAAAATTGAAACTTTGTGGCATGCACACATAATCATGGAAAATCATTTCTTGTTAGTCATGACTCATTTCCAAGACTATCTTAGAGGACAAAGTCCATTTCTGAACCGAGTTCACTCCTCGTTTCAGTCCTGTATCACTGAACCGAAATAACCTTCCGTTCCAGCCATGTCTATCTCATGAGATATAAATCTTTACCCAATGCATTGGAGGGAGATATAGGTCCCACCCATCTTATAATGAATCCTTTCTTATGTGTGCCACATAAATCATTAATCATACATCATCGCATAACACATGTAACAAAAAATGGGATTCTTGAAACATGATGACATCATAAAACAAATCATATAAGGTAAATGACTTCATAAAAATAATTCCCTCACAACATAATCAAATCAATGTAATAATAAGGATAAAAACAGAACCCTTTATTATCTTAGATGGAAAATAATTTTGATAAAACACTTGAACTCCATTCTTGAGGAAAATATCATTTCTTCTTCAAAAACACTTTTCTTTTCTTAACATGTCATACAATTATAAACTAAAAAAAGTTGATTAAAAATAAACTTGAAAACATGTAAAGGAAGCTTCTTGGAAATACTTTTTTAAAAATCCATTCATGCCGTATAAGTTAAAAAAAACATTCTTCGTACTTTTGTCCGAAAATTCAAAAAGTACCTCGTACGAAAAAACAACAAAAGATTCCTTTCATATTCTTTACTAAAAATTCACCGAAGGGTAAAATTGGATTTGAACTATTGTAAGTGGATGGAAACAATATTACATATTGAGGGAACATGTATGTGGATGATAAAATACACCCCAGTAAATACTTACGAATAAACAATCTCGGATAAAAATGAGATTGTGATATTTCCCTTACCTTAGGTCCGATTTGCTTTGTACATGTCCGAAGCTCCTGTATAATGGTTTAAATAATGTTATTTACTTATTAAAGAATCATACATATTGATATGATATCATATATGGTCATATTCTTAGCTTCTTATTAGTAATATTTCATTGTTACTTGTTACTCGGGTCTTTATTGCCTTTTGTTTTTATGCGTGTTTTGCCGAATAAATTCTTATTCTTCTTTTAGGTTTATAGATACCTTATATCCAGAATGGTATTAGTGTAACATATATCATATTTATTCATTCAATTCATTTATATAATTACTCTATAATGATGATCATGTAGAACGAGTCGCATCACATCGTGGAGACGGTATTCCGTACGTACGCACGAGTGATGATATCATTCCTATGATCATGGAATTGTATTAGAGTGTATGTATACTATTTCAGAATCAATATAACTTTTTAATAGTCATATATAGTCATTATTTACACCATTATACCCATACAAGTAAGGTGGTGGTGGAAAATAGATTACACCACGGCATGGAGACGATATTCTGTACGCACGCACGCGTGGTGATTTCATTTTTCTGTAGGATGGATAGAAGGTGAATTAGGGTTGTTTCATATTTATAATAACATTTCATTATGTATGTAATACTGATTTTATTACTTTATCATGAAACAACGAAAGAAGAAGAAGTTGAAGAAGAAAGAAATTGAAAAGATCGGTAATGGATATTACCTCTTCTTTTAAACGCCTCTTTGAATCCTCCGCTTAGGGAACTAAGATTGGTCTTTGAAGAAGACCAGGACCTCTAGGATTATTCTAGGGAAGTGGAGAAGGGATTTTGGCAGTGGTTGGCCGAGCTTGAGTGCTCAAATTGGTGTGAGGAG
The DNA here is from genome assembly GCA_963277665.1 of Viscum album. Classification (NCBI taxonomy): domain Eukaryota; kingdom Viridiplantae; phylum Streptophyta; class Magnoliopsida; order Santalales; family Viscaceae; genus Viscum; species Viscum album. Next base: position 800,835,703 of record OY728139.1, read on the forward strand.
GAGGGGGAGGAGGTTCCCTTTTATAAGGGAGGAGAGGGGCACCTTAGGAATATCTCAAAATATTATTTTATATTAAAATCAGAATCAGTTTATAATGGTTCCAAAGGGTCTTATTTCGAAGGTAAAGTGGGGATGGGTCGAAATCCTATCAGACAATAGGATTTAAACAAGTTTAGATTATTATTTTAACCTTATCAATTAGATGTAACTCTAAGTTAAATAATTTAACTTTTACCATGTCTTTTGTTTCTTACACTATATGGTTAATACACTTACTATAACATGCCAAACGAACCCCAAGTTGTTTATTATTAATATATATATCCTTATCTAAGTCATTTGGCTGATCCTTAGATTTTTAGGAATAAAATAACAATTAATAATATAATATTTGATTTAAAAACTATTTTGTGTCAATTTTGACACTATTTGATATATGATTTTTGTGAAAGTCATAATAGAATTATATGTCCAAAAAAAGTTGATTAAATCAAAACTAATATATCATAGTAACCTATAAAATTAGTTAAATTCATAAAAAGTATCAAATTACATTTATTTGAGCATTTATAACATCAATTATGTTAACATTTCCTTAAAAGGGTAATTATTGCATCATCGTTGTGTCATAAATAAATTAATTTATATGAAGTCTAAAAATTATAAATAAAATATCATTATGTATGAAATCTTTTTATCTTTCTAATGAATATTTATAATCTAATTTATCTTATGTATAAACCCATATTAAAAAAATTTTAGGTATTAAACTTTGATTTTAACTATTTTAACTATTCATTAAATAAAATAATATTAAATGTCATAATCTAATCCAAGTGGACCGAAATGGTCATATTATATTCATAAGGTTGTTTTGGTCGAATTAAAATTATCCAATAGAATTAGGACATGTGTTAGGGTAATAGTAATATCATATTTACCCTTAGTTACACTATTTACTATTAACCGCGGTTAAAAAAAGTAAAAAGTTACTATTCACCAAAAAATTATTTTTATATCATTGAACCACATTTTACTTACTGATATCAACCGTGTCTGTCGGATTTTCAAAATTCCATTCACAGAAGTGGTAAAATTATGTTTTATGCAAAATTCAGTTTTTAACCTACCACTTCGTGGTTTCACTATTCATCAAAAATTGAATGTTTTCAGAAAAATACCAAAATTTCACCCTAGGCTAATTTAGATATTACGAATCCAAAAATGAAGTCCATTTTGAAAAATAAAATTTATAAAATTTCAAAAAGTGGTTATTACTATTCATAACGGCTAGTTTTAATAATATTTTAATAGCATATCGTTGTTTAGTGAAACTCGGTATTGCGTACAACGCAAGCTATCGAGGAAGGTCGCAATTGTGTGTAAAGTATGCCAAGCAAGTGTTGTGTAGAAAAAGATTCCTTTGATGATTTATATAACATAAAAGTCTCAGGTGTTACAGCCTCTTGGTGAGACGTTTTCTTCTCTACGACATTCAAGATCCCTTTATGCATGTCCTTCTAGGCTTGATCTTGGGCTTCTGCAGCAAGGGAAAAAAATGGGTATGCTGGTACTGCTGTAATTTGGGGATGATACCCAATCAGAGGTATCATTTGTTGGTTTACCTGAATATATTCGAGCTTCCACCCTAGAGGGGGATGTTTTGATGTCTTTATGGGGTCAGGTTCAACAGAACTACAAGATTTGTTTCATTCACCAGGATGAGTTCCTGTGGTATGGTCACCTCTTATGGGGGAACTTATTGATGTTCCGTAGGGGGAACACATCCGACAAGGTAGCTCCCCTGATGTTTCTTGACATTGATTCTGCTGAGCTCTTTCATTTATTACTCCTTCTTGGAAAACCATTCCTTGAGAGTTTGGAGCACATTATTAGGGGTAAGGGGAGGTGGTTCATAGGAAACCATGGATTTATTCTTCTCCTTTTGGGGGTTTCGCAGTGGAGGTATCAACTGATTAACCAAGCGGTGCCAAAATTTAGAACAACTCTCTGGTTTCGAGTTTGCACACCCTCAGGCTCAGTGTGGGATACCTCTGGGAGGGAACCATATTCCTTTGCGTCCCCTCCCTCTATGTCACATCCTATGAATTATGTGGGGTTGACATTTACCACGTTCATTGAGGCATACCACCTTGGGGGTGGTGTACCCATTTCTAATGGGTAGGAAGTCTTTCAGCATCCTTTTATGGGGTTTCTCCTTCCATTATGTGGTATTCTTCAGGTATAATGATTAAGGTGGACCCTAAGGGATTCCTTATTGGACCTCATAATGTTCCTTTGTTTCAGAGGGTTCTAACCTCAAGAAATGGTGGAACAAGTAAGTCCTATGTCCATGGTTCTTCCTTGTCAGTGGAAGACTGACGTCCACTGTTCGAGGATTTTAAGTAAAATTTCCCCCAACCCTAGGGGTTGAGGTTGTCCCCGTTCTTCTGTTGATGTGCTAGTACTTGTATGTTTTGGTCAAATTGTGAGATTTTTTAAAAAACAATCTCCCAGCCCTGTGGGATGGGGTTGTTCCTACACTATGGTGATCACTGTTGATGTTCCCACCTTTTTTATTTCATGTACTTTCATATGAGTGTGATCCAAGTGTGGAATAAGTACTACACAAAGTCAAAGATCTTTTTAATACCCGAACACTACTTGTTGGTTGGCTTCCCTTAGACGGGAAGCCCTATAGAAGTTCCCGATTTCCTGAATTAGAATCTTTTCGATGGCATGATCCCTTCGGCCTCGATACTTTGGAGACTTACTCCCGGCTGGTTTTTGTTGTGTGTACCATCATTCCTGAGTAAGATTTTTATTTGGGTGATACCTTTAGTGTGGATGTTGTAGGATTTCATTTTCGATGAGGCCTACTAGATGGGGTGTGGGGTGATGTGTAGGGCTCCATGTTCTCCACATCCCCAAATGTGAACTCTAGCTAGGACATTTCCAATGATGCGACACAACTTATGAGGTGCATGGAGGAAATCCAGTTAAATTATTTCCATTCTATTTTCTGAATGTGGCGGTCATGCAAATGAGAGGGCTTCCAAATCGATTTGATGGAGAAGATCCCCTATCTTATTAATAGGGTCTTCATGCTTTTAATAGTGCTAGAACATTTCTTTCAACCATCAAAGTTTCATCCATATATTTTGTTGAATTTCATGCATGAATTCCCCACACAGGTCACCTGGTATGTCGATGTGAGAAGTTCTAGCATGCCAATAAATCGTCAGCATATTATCCCTACCAATTTGTCTCCTCTAAAACAAAATATCTTGTTGTTGTTATTTTAGGGGATCCTATACTTGATAGGCCCAACTCAACTGTTTCTTAATGATTTTTTCTAAAGAAACCTGATGGGTGGGAGCCTCATTGATATGTGAATAGTGCAGGGGTGGCTTAGAAGATGAGCATGGCCTTGGGCCATCCTCTAGTTGGAAAAGAATATCACTCATTATAGACGGAGTTGCTGATGTGTATGATTCCATCTTTCTGAGAACCTCACCACAGGAGGGCTTTCTCACATTCATTCTAGTGAGGGGAGGGCCTTCTTGCAGGAATAAATTTTGGTTTCGAGTAGGACCTTCACAATTGGTGTTGCAGTGGTGAGGGTTATTGTATCTAGTTGTTGTCTGACCGAGAGATTTTTTTTCTGCAGTGTATAACTTAAGGAGGACATTCTGGATGGGTTTCATTGAGGGGGGGACATTATTTCCCCTTGATGTCACTATGGGGGGGACCTTCAAAGCTACTACCACTATGGGGAGGGCTTTCGTAATGGTCGTCATCATGGTAAGGAATACCATCATGACTTGATACATGGATGCATGGGGAATATCTCTAGTGCACATCCTAGGGAGGGCCTTCAGGATGTACTGTAATGAGGGGAGGACCTCCTCATTGCTTGGTGTTACTGTGGGGATGAACTTCACATCAACTGCCATTGCGGGGATGGATTTCGTAATGGCTATCATCATGGCGATGACTACCATCACGACTTGATGTCCGACTGTAGTGAGAAGCATATCCACAGCATATACCCTAGGGAGGACCATTAGGGTGGATGAGGGAACTGGGAGGACCTTCTTGTTGTCTCATCTTCAAGTTGAGAGGAGGGCTATGTTGACATGCATTTGGAGATCGGTTCTCTTGATCAATCATTCTTTTCCCACGGACTGAAACACCATGGGTGCTCTGTGGAGGTCCTTCAGAGCTGATGGTAGAAACATTTCATGGAGGGTATTCTCAATGGCTAATACCACTTCTTTAATTTGGTAATGGACTAATAGGTTCTTGATCCATTGTTGATATATGAGTGAGGAAATCATGTACCCCAGCTTCGAGGAGATAAGGGTCATGTATGTGCTCTTCATTTTCTAGTTGCCTTTGGCGCAATTCATTATCAGGTGCTCTCTTGCAGGTAACCAAGGCCATCTTCTATTTTTAATGGACTTCATATATTGTACCCTGTTTTTTTGGGTCCCACAATGTTGTCGGGATACACTGACAGACATATTGAGTTTTAGAAGGGATATACCCCTACCATGGAGCGGCCACCATGTGGGAACGACGTCCCCTAGTTGGAAAGTGTATTTGTTCCTGATCTGGTTGTCCGTGCATCGTGGGATGTTATCATTGACCCTCTTGGATAGGATCTGGGGTGCATAACTACTCTAAAGTGACTAACTCATTTTTCAAGTGAGTAATTTCATTCGAGGAAATCGGGTCATGGGCCCGATTTATCACATGTTCTGTCGATGCAATGATATCTTGGAATGCTTAGAGGCTATTGTCTAGAATTTAGGTATGTTCTTCCATCATTTCTAAGACGTACTGAGATACATCTTTTGATGGAATGGGTAGAAGTCCCATTCTGATATTTGAGAAGTAATTTTTTCCTGCTCAAGTCCTCCATGAATTTCTAGTAGGTACTAGATGTTCTCTTTTGGAAGGATGGGGGAATAAATCTTCCTCTTATTATCTTCAATGGTTGCCATTGTATTTTACTGGTGGCAATCAGATTCACAAGAAGGAGTTTTCATAATATCATTTTTTGTTGTATTTGTCTCAAGGGATTTATATTCATCCCAAGTAATTTGACTCTTCTTAGATGTAGTTGACGTTCTATATAGATGAAAAGCTTGATAGGAATTAGTATGTATTTATGCCTGCGTGTAGCAGATGATTCCCTATTGGGATGACATGCTTGAAATGAATCAGCAGGTATTTGTGCATGCGTGTACTTGAGTGATTCCATATTTGGTTGACGGGTTTGTTGTCCATCTATAGACATTTGTATCCACCGGTAGTTTTCTGCTCTATCTTAATTGTGTGATCGAAGAGCACTAGCAGGAATGTGCATGTGCACATGTTGTGCCACACTTTTTCTATGGTGGTTTTGGGGGGAGGGGGTAGAGTTATATGTCCTCTCATTGAATGATGTTGTGTTAGTATGTCAGAGTTTCTCATCAGGATCCCGAGTGATGGCATGTTCTTAATTATATATTTTCTACCCTTGGCGGGAATCCTGAGGGGCTCAGCTCTCCTAGACTTTAGCAGGTACCCTCAATATAAGGTCCTCCTTCACGGGTGGAGGCCTAGTTGTCTGGTATCGGTGGAGATTCTATATTGCGGGGGTCCAGGAGTAGGACCCTTGGGCCATTGAGATGAATTTGTCATCATTAAACACAAATAACTCTCTGAGATGAGGGAGGTAATAAATATCATGTTTCTGCTATAGGATCCCAAAAAGGTTTGAGACGACCTCTGGGGCTGCCTTGTGCTTGGGTTCCTACATCGGCTGAAGAGGCGGTTGGTGGACCTTCACAGACTGGAGGGTTTGTCTTGAAGCCTCCAAAATTGGGAGAGGACCATTTCGGTTGTATTCCATGATCATTATGTTGGATACCCAATGTTAAAGATGCTAGGTATGCGAGGGCATCCTTCTCTTTGTTGGGCTCCCGAGCACTTGTGGGATCACTTATGTGTGAATCTACATTGGTGTTGGGGACGTCATTTGGATCTATGTTTTCTATGTGGGAACTTACGATATGCATATATAATATACAGACCAAAAAACATCATCAAATTAGCATTCCTTTGAATATATGCATATTTGGTGATTCAACATGTATCCTTTCCTTTTTCTATTATTCTGGGGTGAAGGGACCTGAGTGGGGTAAGCCCACCACCGTGGTTCAGTATTTAAGTCGAGTTCACCATTTTTTTTCAACCTCCAAGGTGGTGCGTTTCAAGCATACTAGAGTGAAAAATTGGTACGATGTGTAGTAACCTTTTTTCTTTTATCATTGGGGTAGAACTGACACCTTGGATAAGGATTCATGCCAGGTTATCCTTTTTTGTTCCACCTCTAAGGTGGCGTGTTTCAGGTAGAGCGGAAATGGCTTGACGAGGGTCATCACCCTTACCTTTTCTTATGGGGATGAGTTCTCATCAGATTCATTATTTCTTTTATTTAGACCCGTTCAATGTCATTATCCTTTAAAGAAGGTTGGGTTTTCCCCATGGAGATTGGGTATGTTATCATTTCAATATTCTTAAAGAAACACCATAGTCATATGATCCCTAGAGGGTGATTGCATAGGGTGAAGTACTTGTGCAATTGTCCCTTCTTCGATATAATTTCCTCAGATGGTCTCCAATGGGTTTATTCGTGGAGACAAGAATTCCCAACGACCCTGGTATCCCTGATTCATGGAACTACATTCCAAATGAATGTGATCGTTGGATGAACATTTTGCCAACGACACATGATGAATCCATTGGTCGAGAGGATGGGAGGTCCGGCTCACCGCACCCTTTTTGGGGAGGATTGTATCCTATTTTGGGAGTCTCGTATAGATTTGAATCATTTTAATATGTTCATGAATCCTTGGATCATTCCCAATGAGCAAGTATACGTGCTACCTCTGGTTTTTCAAATCGATGTACGCAGGCATATTTTCAATGCTACGGAGATGGTATTGAGAAACGCTATATGAGAAGGCACTCTGAAGTTTATTGTCATTCAGGGGGGATAGAAAGTGACATGAGTTTAGGATCAAACCCATATGATGGGTTTCCTCCATATCCAAAAGAGAGGAATCAGAACCCACGTAGTTCAGATGGTGTGGAGCTAACACATTGGAGCATCCCATTGGGAGGGGGCATGGTTGGGTGTACCATTTTTGGATAGGCACCCTTTTGAGCTCAAGCCTTCTCAAAGGCATCCTATGTATCCTGATTTGGTCAGGAATCCGTGTTCTTATAGTTCAAATGGCGTGTGGATGTTGTAATCCTCACAAACCTCTAAGACCACATGAGTCATGGTCGATGTGACAAAGAAGTGGATGTGAGAGATTCAGTAATGCACATGCCACCTCCACTATTGGCGTGGGTGGGAGAACTCATGGCTGAAGAGGCCAGGGGGCCATGGGAGAGGGAACAATGCAATGAACCTTTCCATGTGTGATGAAATTAATGTTCATGTGGACCAACCTAGAAATATTGGGTACATACCTCATTGGGATGGCCCCAAAGCACGTTTTGGGATGGGGATGAGTTTCATCCTCGTCAAATGGGGGAGTGAACAGAACCCCTTTGACTGATCACTATTCCTTATTGAATGGAAAAGGAAGTGATCACCCTTAATACCAAGAATAGGGAGGTTCATGTTAGTATCCCAAGGTTGGACTCCAGGTTACCATGGGAATGTTGACCCATAGGGATCCCCGAAGCCCACGCCATTGTGGGGAGAGCCTTTGTGACTCTGATTACAATGGGTATGTAGACTAAAATGGGTGCAATGATGCTCCTGATAGTCTGATCATATTGGTCTGGTGGCTTTAGTGGAGGCTTTAGCTTGGTGCCCGTAGACAAGTCAGCAGAGGGCTTATAGAAGACTAGATGGAAATGGATGGGTGAGGTTGGAACCAGAGGAAACAGTCCCAGAAATCACCCCATTCTGCATACTGATTTCTTTGGTGGGATGGGGGAGGCTCCACATACTATAGTGTTATGAGGATAGAGGGGCCATCCGCATACCGATGTGGTATGCATGGATGTGTATAGTCTACTACGTACCACGGTGGTATGCGGCCAAGAACGCTGCTCTAGGTTCCATCCGCATACCAATACAGTACGTGACGACGAGTTCTATATGCGTAGTGGTGCACTACAAGGAGAACCATGTTTAATTAGGGTCCTAGGGACTACCATTCACATGGAACACATCTACAAGGATTATATGGTTTGTAGCTCACCAATTAGGTTCACAGTTCTATTGTTATTATTGAATTCTCCCATTTTATGGATTGCGGCTGGCTGTACCTGCAGAGGATGCAGTTCACAACTCAGGCTTCGTCGATGATTCTAGATTGAAGATGTCATCTTCTCCTAGTTTTTTCTCCTTCAATATATCATTTTTCCCATATGTCTTGTTGCCTTCTCCATGTGATATGTGTGCTTTCCGTACTTCTATTGTGATTCTTTTATAGAGCACTAGAGAAATCGTATCTATTTGGCACATGACATCATATGTGGAGGCCCATTGAAGAAATACCATGACCCACAGAAGACTCAGTCAACAAGAGTTTGGGGAGGCATGGCTTCCATATAATGTCTCGAGAAACCCTACCAATTTGATTTGACCGTGAAATGATGATTTTTCTGATGAGCTTCCCGTGTATGATTCCTTTCGTGATACAGTTCACGATATTCATTTTTTGTTGGACATTACTCAACATGCCTATGATTTGCGGGTCAGTTCACGTACCCCGTAGTTTGCGATCCATCTGGCATGTGTACCTTTTTTAGTGATGGTATGAGGTCTGCTTGAAATAAACTTAAATATTGTATTCCTTCAAGTTTGTTATGAAATTTATGACTCAATTTGAGTTGATTCACCTAATAGACTTATAAGAGTACGTTCTTCCTTCTTCAAACCGGTTTCGGGGGTATTTTCTTAGCTTCACAGATTTTTCAGCACCCTAAAGGGGTATCCAATGGAATAATCCTATATGAAATATATTTACTAATTCTTTGGAAATAATCACTTAGTTTACTAGTAAAGACAGTAAATTCTTTAAGAAAAATCAATTATTCCAATAAATTATTTATTTCTTTGAGAAAACAAATAAAATTAATTTTGACAATATAAGGAAATTTATTTTACAAAATAAAATTTATTTTTTTGAATTAATAATTTTGTTTGAGAATTTTCTCAATCATTTGTAATTTTAATAAATAGTGAGAAATACTGATTTACAACGAAAACTGAATTTCCTTTAATGAATTTATATTCTAAAATTCTATTTTGGAATAGTTTTAATCATTTATCAGTTTCATTTTATTATAATTAATATAAATTTGTTCTTTAAAATTAATTTTATATATGAATTTTGTACAAAAATAATTAATACATAAATAGTGATTTTTTTTTGAAAAAAATGTTTTTCATAGTATTTTTTAGGTAAATTTAAATTATATTATTCACATATATTCATTTAATTTATAAAAATGGTTTCCATATTTTTATTCATAAGGTCCAAATTTATTAAATAGTTCCCTTTTGTTACCCCGATTAAGGGTAAATATAGTAATTAAGGGAAAAATAAATTGAAAATGGTTATAAATGACCCAAAACATTGTCCAAATTATTTTGGATGAGTAAATTTAGAAAAAAAATCATCTTTGGTACAAAATTAAGTACATTTTTGATCCCCTTAGTTTATATTATGTCTGTTATAGTATTTATTTTAACAAAATTCAAACATGTCACACTATTATTTTTAATAAGTATAATATTATTAATATATGATTATAAAGAAGAGTTTTTGTACCAATAATATTATTTGGAAAGTTGAAATATTGATATTATTTAGGGAAACATATTTTTAGTTTTTATGCAATAAATTAATACCTTAATTTTGTAGAAAATGATGATGACATAATTATTAAATTAATGGTAAAATAAAATAAATTATATTAAAAATATTAATATCAATATAATTTGAGATAATTATGCTGACACAATAATTCTCTAGATTATCATGTAATATAAATAATATAATAAAATTGGTTTTTTAAATTTAATTCAATGTTTTTATGTTTTTATATCTTTTATATATTTAAATTTATAGCAATAAATAGTATATGATTTGAATGTGATGATATTTCTTGAATAATATATTTTATTAAATTATTTTAAAACCATACATATATTAGATAATAACACTAAGGATAATATATGGTGTAAAATTGAATATTTTATAAAATTTAAGGCTATTTGGAAGTGTTTTCCTCTAGACAACTCTTATTATTTTTTAATATTTTACTAGAATTCGAAATGTTCCCCTCGCCTCAATTATAAAAGGGAATCTCGTCCTTCACATCATTTCAACACCGTGATAATTATAGATCAAAAATATCATGAAAATTATCATCTATTACTCTGATGATTTATTCTAGGTATGATGGTCTCAAAAATAGAAAAATTTCATTTTTCATTAGTGATTCTTCCAAGAGAATATATTCAAGAGGTAATTTTCTTAAACAACCTCTCTAAGATTCATTTAATTTTTACCTTCTCCACAAATAATTAATAGAGAAAATAATAATTAATCCAATTTCATGTATATACTAAAATTGTATAATTTTAATGAATGATTTTATATCCACCCATTTTTTCTCATCTAGTATTATAAAAATAAATTAAACCATTTCTAAATTTTAGTGATTAGTTGTCTCCATGGATAATGAATTTTCATTTTATATTTACACAATCTTGGATTTTAATAAAAATATTATTATTTTTAAATAATATTTCAGTATGTATATTAAAACTTATTTAAGGTTCAATGACTAATATATATACATAGTATCACGTAAAATAAAACAATTCACGATGGACTAAATAACCTTCAAAATAAACTAAACATTTATCATTGATGTTTTATCAAATGAATCATCCTAATGTGAGAATAAAAAATCGTATATGGAAACTTTATAAGTTATGTAATTTCATAAATAACATTTTATTTTACTATGTAGTTTTATTTCTACTCAATAATAACTTCCATAATTATACACAAGTTAACCAATCATGAAACTGTGAAATGAATGCTCTTAGAATGAAGAAATTGATCATTATAACTCATATAAATGGTTATAATTTAAATCAATAAAATTATTATAAATATATTAAATTTTTAAGAGTTTATTAATAATGTAATTAATGAATCAAATTTGATTATCTAGAACATTATGTGAACGTTTGGAAACCATTCACACCAAACCCCCATATTTATATTGGGTAACACTTTAGATCTTGTTGACTTAAATTATCTCTTCATTATTTTTATATACACCATTTGTATCCTTTATATATTCTGAAAACATGTAAAGATAGATAAATTCATCATTATTCAATATGGAAATGCATATTTTGAAAGGAATCCATACCAATTACTCTCAATAAGCAATCCCGGTTAAAGAGAACTACTCTGTTTCTTACCCATTTTAATGTTAAATCTATAAAATGATTTAATCCACCCATATGTTTTAAAATAAAACATTTTTCAATTAATAAAATTTTTATGTTTATTCCACATTTTATGGAAATAATTATTCCTTTTTCCTCTAAGAGGACTGTTTATTCATTTCCATAAAACTATGTTTAAGTGGAACATCTATTATGTTTCATAACCTATATCTTTATTATTATCAATTTAGTTGGAAATCATTATAAATGATATATGCTTATTTTTTCCCTATATTAATGAAATATAATTATTTAAATCCCTTGTTTAATTGATTCCATAATTATAGGCAATTTGGTTATGCCTTATATTATGATTACAATGTCGATTTCTTTCTATGGTTAACTGTTATGTTTATTCCTTATGTGGCACACATATGCAATAAAATGTAATTATTTGTGTGCCCAAATAGTAGTCTAATTAATTGGTTAATGTTTTCGTCTAATGAAACCTTATTGATGGGATTATGGTGTAAACCAAATACATTAATGTACTCAATCTACCAAGTGATAACATCTTTGCAGTTAACCATGAATCATGTTTATACCATGTTGTATAGTTCTTCAAAATTAAAATATATCAAAGATCATAGGATTTTCTATTAAGTATGATATTCCTCTACATGTTTATTCGTGTCCCATAACATTTATGTAATATCTTTATCCATTATAACCCAAGTGTTATACCACTTTTCCATAATTATTCCCCTATTATGCTTTTTAACTAATCCTATTTTGTATATGTATTGTCGAGGTCATCCTATTCAACCATAGGAGATCAAATGATGTTTTGATATCCTTTTGTGTATTAATAAAAATATTTTTTTCTCAAGTTCTATTCTTTGAATTTTATGTAAAAAATATTCCAAATACACGAAAATGTTCTATCATCGGTTTATATTTAATGGATAATTAAGCTCAAAATAATGTATTAAAATGTGTAAAATGAAAATATCCATATATTTTACAACTGAGAAAAATAAATTTATTTGTAATCAATTAATTTGAAATGAAAATATAAATCATTTTAAGGTCCAAGTAATGTTTCTCTAAAAAATAGTTTTCATATGCGTACAATTGATTCATCTTAACCAATTATAGTAGAAACTTTTGTTGAATTATTTTAAGGAAAATTATATATTATATAATCAATAAAATGTTTTTTATTATTCTAATATTTTTATAGGCATCTAATAAAAATAAATCTCATTTTATTATTAAAAATATATTTTTCAAAAAGACTTTTCCCCTTTTTGCCAATTATTTTAAAATTATTTTTTTCCAGTTTTATAAAAATTAATTGAAAAAATTCAATAATTTTTTTAAATCATAATGTCAGAATTATTTTATACTTAATTTTTTTTAATTTTCCAAAAATACTAATTTCTAGAATAATAGTGAAAAGTATTGAATTTAATAGAAAAATACCTTTTTCATTAACTAATTTATGAGGTTACATTTTGTTTAAAAATGGTTTTAAAAGTAAAAAAAGTTCAATTATTTTATTATTAATCCATTCTAGTTCATTGAAATCAATTACATTTTCTGCATTAACATAGAATCTATTTATACATATGAAAACATTTCTTCTAAAAAAATTTAGCTCATTTGAGGGATTAATTTAAAATTATTTTTTCCAGATTCTATGAATTGAATTTAGTAAAATTGAATCCATATTTTGAACCATAATAATTTATATTAGGTAATAAGTCCAATTTTATTTTTTTCATAATGAATAGAAAAAATAGTAAAAATTAATTACCCAATTTAAGGTCAAAATGTGGATTTTTGGGTTACATTCCTTTATGTTAAAATTAATTTTCCCACCACATAGAATTTTTATTTAATAAATTTGATTTCAATTTTTATAATAAATGGTTAAAAATTATATACTATATTTAATTTTAATTTTAGCCATAAATGATAAGTATCCATGGTAACAATAAAGTGAATAGTTATCTAGGTAAAAAATAAAATGGTAAAAGTGGGAAAAGATAGATCCTAAAAGAAAAAAAGAATAAAACATGTTTTTTATTGATTATAGAGATGTGTATTGTCCATATCATCCCAAATATATATTTTTTTCAATTTTGGAAGCACATGTATTGAGACTGAATTATTATTATTGATTAGTTTTGGGTATATATAAAAATGTTACTTCTCCACAATTATAAAAGGATGCATTCTCCCATCACATATTAACATATATTGCAATGTCTCAAATTTCCCATTTAATATTATTAAATATTATAAGGATTTCTTTCAAGACTAGGCGCATATACGACATCTGATTCCGAGGACCAGTGTGCCCAGAATTGTTTTTTGAAAAATATTGAAATATTTGAAAACATGTGCATTTGGTGTAATAAAAAAAGAGTAATTACTCTCAAATGGGTTACTAGATAAAAAATATGAGGGAATAATTGAATCCAAACTAGTGCCTTTACCCTAGGAGTTACCTAACTTTTGTCAGCACATGCCATCTTTAGAAAAAGTCACCAAGGATGTAACCATAAATAAAATAATTAAATAAAATAATTTTATTTTTTTAATATTAATAACTCATGAAAGGGGACTTTTATTGAAAATATGAAACTAAATTTGAACTCATAAATCATTTTTCCCTAGGAATTACATAACCTTTGTCTGTGCGAGGTGTTTGTGAAAAATTCGTCATGGATGTAAAAAATAAAAAAATTAAAAATTAAATTTATTTTTATTTGATGATGTAAGGACCAAATAAAATCCTTTATAATCCTAGTTATAACCAAAATTTAGGTTTGTCCTCATAACCTAGTAATTTGATAGATGAGTTTCTGAAGGAGAATCCTTGGTTGAACATTGACAAATCAAGCTTAGACGATAGGTGTGCCAATGTAAATTGAGGATCTCACCAATGAAAATGACAACAATATAGATTCATTCTTCATCGGTGATCTATCAAAATCATGGTATGGCATGTGTTTCAATTTTTTAATTCCACGTTCTAATTTTCTATAATTAATGTGAATCAATCGACAAACAGATTGATTGTCAAAGCATGTGTATTTCGAGAAGGAAATTATTTTGCATGGATTTTATCTGGATAATTTTCAATGGTTTAACATGTTGATGGATTAATTTTTCCTTTTAATAGGAATGAACCAAGATTTAAATGAACATCAATCCATATTTATTAATCTTGATTTACTATTATTTTCTCCCCCAATTCCATGTTCCACCACGAGCATTCTTCGTTGGAAGGGTGTTCGACACATCCCGATCAATCAACTGTTGTGAAACCGATTCTTGAAACAATGATCTTATATTATAGATCTAAGATCGTCACAACATGATGGAGGTGATATGATGGAGAAAAATCGATTCAAGAAATAAACGATTATATAATTCTCATTCCTTAGTGCATAATAATGAATGATGATTTGATTTTTTTGACTGTATATCTGATGATGGGACGCATTTTTCGACGGTAGTGCAGGTTGCTTGTGGTGGAATATGGTGCCGTGAGTGGGGGAGGTGTGTTCGAAAATGGATGTAGGGTGTCTATGGGGCTGGTGGAGGTAGACATGGCAGCATGCCAGGTGGTCTAGGTCCAGCGAATTTGCTTAGCCAGATGGGCTAGTTTGGGTCAGCTGGTCTAGTTTGGCCGGTGAGCCGAAAAAGACCCGGGTCAGACCCGGGTTGGATATGGGGCAACTGAGGCAAGGCCTAGTAGCAGTCAACTGCTACGAACAACCATGAGATCTCATCAACTCGAGTTTTTGTAAATGCGCTAACCGTGATAGTCTCCATGACATTCAACCACATTGATAAAGCATGGGTGCACCAAACACATGGTCATTCTGCATAGTAAGTCTACCAACTAGTGAAGTAGGTGGACCTACCATTGTGGTAGGCCCACAGACCCCCAGTAGGCCTGTGAGATGTTTCGTTCAGTAAGTTATATCTCCAAAATGGAGCATCCAATCATGGGGAAGTCTATGGCATTGAAACCATAATGTTGATACGATCACATTAAAACAAATTGTGGGGTTTGATTTTAGACCATTATTGGTTGAGAGCATTCTCTTGGTCCTTTTTTAAGGATTATGTAGTTCATTACATCCACATAACAAGATTATAATCCCCTCTAGAGTTTGAGACTCATATAGATTATGGGATTCTTCTCTAAGACTAGAGTACAATCTTATATCCCCTCTAATGGAGTTTTGTAATCAATGTAACATTTGAGAGTAGGGCATTAGTCCTTCATCTCGTGGACCACATCAGTAGGGTTTGTGGTGTCCTCTTGCAGTTTTGGGTGTGATCCCATATGTAGCGGGTTGATTGAGATTCAATATGTGGTCTTCCCCTGTGGTTCTGGGAATGATCTCTATCTATGTTTATCATAGTATTTATTGACCGCTATGTTCCCTTTAAGAAGTTCCCAAATGATCTAGACCTCTTCATTGAGTTTATCCGATGATATCATGGCTCGGGGAGTGAGTTCACCCATAATGAGTGTTATTCGAGAAGAATTTTGTGGATGGAAGTTGGTTATGATCATCTGATGGTGTGGTGTCTATCTTTGTTATATCTGGATGTCTGTGTTATATGTTCTGTAGAAATATACCTATGTAGAGAAAATCGTACTTTCCTTTTTTGATATTTTTTTGGATTCGGGTTTCCCTACTTAGTATTTTTATATTCACCCCTACATGTAATTTTCCTGCACATGTTGTGTCTTATGAAAATGATCGACCTGATGACATATTCCTAGGATGACCAGGATCAGACGATGCTTAGTGAGATAAGAAAGAATGTGGTGTGTTTCTACTGCTTTCAGACAGCAATCCCAACACCCTTTACATTCATGTTGAACTTGTCATTATAGCCTCTTTTTGGTGGGCATGTATTCATAACCTGTTTACATTACTTTTCACTCTATTGTACTCTTGTTTTGGGATATAGTTGTATGCATTCATTTTTAACTTAATGGTTTTTTACATTTCAGTACTTTGAGGGCTTTAAGATATGTGCATTTATAAAGGTACTTAGGTAATGCCTATCATGTAAGTGATATTCCTGCTGAGTGCTAGTCACCAGTCCCTAGCCTATTAAATGCAGGGTTGGGGAGTCATGGAACAGTCCCCAATGGTATGAGTCATGATAGAGTTCTATAAAAGGGGTCAGTTATACATTATGAATGTGAACATATGATGTTAGTTTGGGTCAATACTGTTAAGTGTATTGAGTTCACATTTTAGGAAAAGGACTCCATTTTCGGTGCAGAGGCGGATGTATCGATACACATTAACTCTGATAACCTACTCTTTTACTCAGTACATGAGGACACATTTTGAAAGTAAAAAATGCCACACCCATCATATATGAATGGTTGTGTTTTCCATATCCTTTATGAGTCTCTCCCCAGATATAATTAGTTGATCGTGGTACATATTGTTTTATTTCAGGATGTTTGCACATATACAACTGACTAATATTATACTATGAGATTATGAGGATGATCCAACTAGTTATGAGGCATTGTTGTAGGGGTCAGTACATGAGATAACACCACTGGGTGGTTTACCATCTATTTGACCACCCATCGCATAGCAGCTACTACCAAAATTATCAGCTGAGGATTTATGTTGGTTGATTGTGTTACACGAGTTTTAAGGGAATTGACCTCCTCTGTTTCATGGGGATCTAGACCCCCATGTGGATAAGGATTAGAAAAAATTAGTCTCTTTTGTTATCCAACTTGTGAGGACATCTTTTGATCAGATGATAGCCTTTACCATGACTCTTTTTCAGGTCTCTATGGGGTGATCATGGTGCTTCGTGACTCAGTGACATGACGAGACAACCATCACCTAGAAATAATTCAAGAATGTCTTCAGAGTGGAATTCTATCTGCACATGTTGTGATCAGTACACATACATGATCTCCTGCATCTTTATTAGGGTAGTATAATCACAGCAGAGTATTCAACAATGTTTATAGATCTTTCATGCTACTCCTTTTATATCTTACGTGACCCGTTCTTCATAGTTTAGAACTTAGAGCATTGATAATGCTAGGAAATTATGGAATCAGTGATCTCCCTTAGAATTCATACCTATGTAGGGGTACTTGAGTGAGATATCATAGTAGAGGGTTTTCAGGAAGAGAAGACACTGGTAGTGGGAGATAGAAGTGGGTATCGTGTAGCCAATATCTCGGTATTTGGTGGACAAATATAGTAATAGGTAACTAAGAATGTTAGGTGATTTAGGTGGAAATCCCAAGACACATTTTTAAGAGTGAAATACTCCCATGGAGGCCCAAATTATCCATGGGATAAATGGTATTATTCATGGGGTGGGCAGGAAAATTTTTGCACGAGATTCCCCAGATCGTCGTAAAGATGATTGAGAGATGGTTGAGAGACCGCAGAGGGAGAGGTAGAGACATGATCTGGGTGTTTCACAGGGCAGTGGACATGGAAGATGATATGGGAGATCAGCAAGAGGTGGTCAGTGTTTTTACATGTTGCTACCACCACAATGAGGTGGTCCCTGCCAGGCTGTAGGAGCTGTTGGGAAGGGATGAGGCTTTTTACAGGTGATGGAGGAGTATTAACATGGGGATCTTGAGGAGATACAAGTTATGATCCATGTATTTTCTACAATTTCTTTAGTTTTGATAGAAATAGGTTTTAGTCATTCTATTGTTGGCACAAATCTTGTCCGAGAATCGAATATTTTTATTGAACCATTGACTCAACCCATACACTTGGATACTCGTATTGTAGGGGACTCGATGATCACAGACTAATGGGAAAAGTTTTACATAAATCTTGGAGGTGAGGGTTTCCTTTAGGATCTTTTGGTAAAAGCGTCAAATCCTCACAACATCATTGGTTGTATGGATTGGTTATCCTCAGTTTATGCTCATATTGACTATTTTAGTAGAATAGTGTGGCGTGTCCATAGTGATGGAAACATTTCTTAATTTTTTGGGGAAAAGTAAACATATGAAGCATAGTACGGACTCAAAAATAGGAGGGTGTGGACGATTACCCCCCGGTCAGCTTGCCTCACCCTTGGTGAAATAGATGATATTAATTTTAGGTTTCCTGCAGTGGTGGTAGAGTATTAGGATATATATCTTTAATATGTTCTAGGTTTAACTACCCAAAATGAGATGGTATTTTTCATTGGTTTATACCCTAGGATGACACCGATATATGCACCAGCATATCAGATGGCTTTAGTAGAGATTCGTGAGCTTAGGGTACAACTGGTGGACTTATAAAGGAAGGTCTTCATAGGACCCAATGTTTCACCACGGGAATCACCATTTTCATTTTCCAAAAATGC
This sequence comes from Viscum album, assembly GCA_963277665.1. Lineage (NCBI taxonomy): Eukaryota > Viridiplantae > Streptophyta > Magnoliopsida > Santalales > Viscaceae > Viscum > Viscum album. Next base: position 800,854,598 of record OY728139.1, read on the forward strand.
ATATAGAATATTGAGGATTTATGTGGACTAAAGGTTCTTGAACTTGGTTACCTTGAAGAAAAAATATACAATATCAAGGATTGATAAACCCCTTTGACCAATATAAAGGGATAACCTTTCTCATGGATAGAAAAGTACCAATAGATCTTTTAGGTGCCGAGGCAGAGGATGAAGAGCACTCGTATCACAAAGTTACTAGAGGAAGGTGTCGAGTATGTGGTGTACCACGATAAATCAGGGATCGGTCTTGGTTGTGTCTTAATGCAAAGGAAAGCAGTGATTTCCAATGGTTCACACTAGTTGAGACCAAATGAGTAAAAATACACAACTCATGATCTTGATATAGTAGTGGTAGTCATTGTGTTGAATATGTGGTGGACCTTTGAGATGGGTGAGAAATTTATCATCTACAAAGACCACAAGAGTATCATGTCTATATTCTCTCAGAAGGATCTGAACTTGAGACAAATATGATGTCTAGAGTTCCTCTAGGACTATAAAATTGATATTTTTTATACTCTTGGGAAGGGGAATGTGGTGTAAGATTCTCTCAGTGGGAGATCCGTTTCATTGTTTCTGAATGAGGAATCAGATTAGTTGGACTCATAGAAAATAACCTTTATGGATGGAGGTGGAGAAGATGACCTCCAGTAGATGGGTTTCACTACTCCACACTCTCAGGGAACCACAAAGGATCAACTTGGAGATACCGAGTGCAAGAGCATACGCGCTAAGATATCCACGAGGAATGATCATGATGGATACTATAAAGGTAGGTATCACGTCGTTCTTTTCAGAGGGCACACAGTAGTACAAGTAAGGGTATGGGGGGAGGTTCTGAGGGAGTTCATAAATCCCCTTTGGCAGTACATCCAGGTGTGGAAAAGATGTACTAGGACCTCTGACATCAGTTTGTGTGGCCTGCAATGAAGAAGGGAGTTGAAGAGTTTGTATATCAATGCCTTACTTGTTATCATGTAAAAGATAATCACCAGGTTCCAACGGGTTTAGATCAACCCCTTGAGATGCAATAATGGATATGGGATGATATACCTATATAATTCATGATGGGATTACCACATACGTTTAAGGTACATGATTCCATCTGGGTGATCATTGAACAACTCACCAATTTAAGAAAATTCCTAGATTTCCGAGAGTAGATTTATTTAGAGATATTGGGACACCCCTCTATATAGGGAATAGTTTGATTCCATGGAGTTCCATACATGATTGTTTTAGATCATAATGATCTCTTTACATCATGGTTTCATAAGAGATTATAGGAGGATTTTGGGACCTTGATTTGCTGGATCAAAGTGTTTCACCCACAAAAGGATGGCCAGACTGAACAGAACATTTATGCTATGGAGGACGTGTTGTATGGTTTCATGTTAGACTTTCAACATAGTTTTGAGGATAGCCTACCACAAGTGGAGTTTGAATACAAAAATATATATCATTCCACAATTGGTACGCCACCATTTGAGGATTTTTAATTGAAAGCCTACAGTACTAACATATGAGATTTATCACTCATTGGACCAGAGTTTGTGTGAGAAACTATAGAGAAGGTGAGGATCATTCAGAAGTCGATGAAGACTATGTACAAACATTATAAGTCTTACGATGACTGACGATAGAGGTCATTGGAGTTCGAGAATGGAGGCATTTTATTCCTTAGGGTTTCACCTCGATAGATATTATAATGATTTGGACGAGGCAGAAAGTTGTCTCTAAGGTTTATTAGACCTTTACAGATACTTTGTAGAGTTTTAAGGGGGGCTTCCCACTTGTCTCTACCACCGCAGTTGATAAGGTAAACAATACCTTCCACATGTCACAACTGGGTAGGTAAAGGCACGACCCATCACACACTATCGACTGGGATGAGCTGGGAATCGAGGATGAATTGAACATTGTTGAGTACCTAATGGAGATCGAGTATCCTTGAGAGAGGAACCTTAGTGGGTGATTGATTTCTCTTGTCCAAGCTTGATGGATGAATGAGAATCTCTAGGAGAGCCCATAGGAGTGGAAGGCACACATTCATTCTTAGTACCCTCATTTGTTTGAGTGGACCTTGTTTTGAATTTTCAAGGATGCAAAGCACCAATATTGGGAGAGTGTAACATCTCGTATTTTCTGTTTACTATTTTTAGGTATGATATGGATTGAATTCGAGACCAGGCACTGAGATGATGTGTGATTCTGAGGCCCGGTGTACCAAGAAAAAATGTTAAAAAATATTAATGTATTTAATATAACGAGTGCACTATGTTCCTCAAAAATATGAATACATACTAAATGGGTTCCCATGTTATAATGCCAAGGGAACCATTGAATTTATAACAAAAGTTTTACCCTAGTTGTGACCTAAATTTTGTTAGCATGAGTCATCTATAGAAAACATCACCATGAATGTAACCATTTATAAAATAATTAAATTATTTTAACTTATTTTTAAATCCAAATAACAATGGAACACGAAATTCTATTAGAAATTCAAGACAACCATGGAGTTCGTAATGTAGTGTATTTTCTAGATGCGACATAACCTTTTTCCTTATGACCCATTGGTGAAACATTTATCATGGACGTAAATAATAAATAAATTAAATAAATTTATTAATTTTCATTTGATGAAGTATCAGCCTGATAATCTTCTTTATAAACAGGATTATAACAAAATTTCTGGGTCGACCTCATAACCTTTGAATTTGACAGAGGATTCGTATGAGGTGATTCCAAAGACAACCACAGAAAAATCAAACATTGATGATCAGTGTGCATATAACGCCCCGACACTTGTTAAACAGAGTCAGTAAATTATTACATAACATTTGAATGATTACAATGAATCAAGTCCAGAAAGACAGATCAGTTTAGTAGTCTTGGAAAATAGATTACATACATGAACTTTACATTACACTTTCCAACATACAACACAAAACAAAGTCCTTTTAGAATGCCATTGTTCTCTTAGCTTAACCCTGCATCTTAAACATAAAATACATCTTGGGATCTAGGGAGAACGATACATAAGAAAGGGGTGAGATCAATTGCTCAGTAAGGGTTAGAAATAGAGGAAGATGACATAAATATTAAGCATGGTGAATAATTGAAAACACATGCCTTTACCAGTAATAAACATGAACACTTTTATGGATGAAATATGAGCTTAGTAAATAATTCCATAATAAAATATAATCATGATTATTCTACTAGTCGAATGACCACATGAACCATCAATATTATATTTTTAATGAGATAATGTATAATGGCATACATTCTGAAACATTTTTTCAAGGCCTCGACCAAGACATCTAAAAATGATTAAGTCCTCGGGAAAAACCATATATCAAATTTGGAATGGCCACAGCCAATTCCACGTCCAGTTGTCTCATGAGACTGACCGATGCATCGAGGAGCTATATCAGGTTCCACAAATCACTTACTAAGTCCAATACATTCCTCATATGAAAAGGTTGAAATATAACACACACATTCGTATTAAAACTAGCATAAAAAATGTATATACCATAAACCATGAATGGTATAAAAGTAACACATCCATAGTCAAACATATCAGAAAACCTTCAATACAATATGGATGATTTTTATCATAATGAATCGACTTCAAACATGCATAAAATCCATTAAAGGATGTTGACATAGATAAAATCATAACTATTTGAGTGAAATAACTCTTTCTTTTTTTGAAATCATTTAAATTTACAAAATTATAAAAGAAAACCTTTAATTTGAAAATATTCTTATAAGCTTGTAAGTGAACCTTTGATGATGTTATAACGGGAGAGAATAACTGCACCTGACATATAAGTTAAAAAAGACATTCTTACCTTAATTTTGATGAAAAGGTCGTAAAGTACCTTGTTTGGAAAACGAATGAAAGATTCCTTTAAAAACATATAAGTTCAAATAAGGGTATAAGTGACTTAAAGTAATTGTATAGTAAATAGTAAAAAAAAATTGAAATACATTTTTAATAAACATGGATGTGGATGATAAAGAGGTCCTAATAGATAATTACATAAAAATAACCTCAAATAAAAGAGAGATTGTATAATTAACCCTTACCTAGTACTTTTCTTTGGTCGAGGTTAGTTTAACATCTTTTATAATGGTAAAATAATTTTTATTAAATTATACTACAATCATATACATTAGTATTATATCATATATGATCTTTTAACATTTCTTTTTTAATAATACTCTATTATTATCGTCGTTTCGGGTGTTAATGAATTTATTTCATTTATATTATTGGTTATGTTATTCATATTTATTATGGATTAGATGTATCTTATTCCTATCCAAAATGATATCAAGTCTTTAACCATTATTTTTAATCATTAAATGAAAATTATCCTTGAATGGATACGATGGGGAATGAATCTCATCGTGTTTGTGGAGACAGTAATCCGTACGTATGCACAAGTGACAATATCATTTTTTTGATAATGAAATAATATAAAATAGGATGGTATATAATATATAAATAATAATTATCATGTTATATTTATTATTTACATCAATTACACATCATAATTATACCCATCTAAATAATAATGTATTGCATAACAATTACACCACGATGTGAAGACGGTAAGCTGTAGGTATGCAGGTATTGTGACATGTCATTAAAAGGATGGATAGAATAATGAATATGGTTCTAACATATTTATAATAACATCACTGTATATATAAGATACTATATTTATTATTTTATAATGGAAACAACAAATAAAGAGCAAGTGGAATAAGAAAGGAACTTGAAAGATGTGACGAAATATTTTCCTCTTCTTCAGGTTCTTCCTTTTGATTTGATCAAAAGGGATCCTTAAGTTCAATTTATGACTAAAGGATGGACTCTAGGATGAAGGGAGGAAAGATTGGATGATAATTTGGTAGGGTTTGGCAGATCAAAATGTCTTTTAATGTGTGAATTAGAGAGAAGGGGGAGTGGCCTTTATAAGAGGGGTGAGGGGCACCTTAGGAAAATCTAGAAATATTAGTTTATAATAAAATAATTATCAGTTTATAATGACTCCAAAATAGATTATTTAAATTATAAGGTGGGGATGGGTCGAAAATCTCTCAAACAATAGGTTTTAATTAGGTTTGGGTCACTATATTAACTTTATCATTTATATTTAACTCTTAGTTAAATAGTTTGACATTTATCATGTCTCTTTGTATTTTCATAGTATATGGTTAATTAATATACTATATACTTACAAGAGAACCCCAAGAGGTTAATTATTGTTACCAGTATACTTATATAAGTATTTTGGAAGAACCGTTGATTTTTCCGAATAGAATATCAATTAATAATATAATATTTGTCTTAAAAACACTTTTATGTAAATTTTGATAGTATTTGGTATTTTGTTTTTGGTAAATTTATAATAGCATTATTACTTAGAAAATAATTCATATAACCAACCCTAATGTGTTATATTAACCAATAGAATTAGTTAAATTAATAAAAAGTCTCAAATTACATTTATTTGGATATTTATAATATAAATTATTTTAATATTTCATTAATTAAGTAATTACTGAAACATCATTGTGTCATAAATAAATTAAATTATTTAATGTCTAAACAATATAAATAAATACCATTATGTAGTAAATTTTTTTATCTTTCTAATGAATATTTATAGTCGAATTTACCTTATGTGTAACCCTATATTAAAAATGTTTTAGTTATTAAACATTCATTTTAACTCTTTTAGCTCTTCTTTGAATAAAATAATAATAAATGTCCTAATCTAATCTATGTGGACAAAATAGGTTCATATCTTATTCCTAAGGTTTTCTTTGGTCTAAATATATTTATCCAATATAATTAGGACATGTTTAAGGGTAATAATAATATCATTTTTACCCTTAATTACCCTATTTACTTTTAACCGTGGTAATAAAAGGAAAGAGTTACTATTCACCAAAAATTATTTTCAACTTATTGAACCACATTGTCTCCTGTATTTTTTAAATTCAAATCACATAAGTGGTAAAATTATATTTTATGTAAATTTGCAAATGCTCTTAAGAGATGGGTAAAAGACTGTAAAAAGTTCAATGAAATTTTTATATATCTAAAATTTTTATAAACTGACTCCAATGAATTAAATTAAAATTTTATAGGTATTATGTATCTATTTTTATCTAAAATAAATTTAAATAAAACAAATAATTATTTAAAAAAATTCAGGTATAAACTATAACTCAGTGTTTTTCACTATTTATCAAAAATTGAATGTTTTCAGAAAAATACCGAAAATTCAACCAAAGATAATTTTGATATTCAAAATCCAAAAATGAAGTCCATTTTGAAAGATAAAATTTATAAAATTTCAAAAAGTGGGTATTACTATTCCTAACAGCTAGTTTGATTGGTTTGGTTTTGTTAGAACTCGAAGTTGCGTACAACAAACTCTATTGTATTATTCAAAGAGAAGCATACCGAGGAATCTTGGGGTGTTACAATACCAGTAGAAATAGAGGATCTCACTAATGGAAGTTACAATAACACATATTCACTATTCATCATTGATTTATCCTAATCAAGGTAGGGGTTGTATTTAAATTGTATAATTTTATGGTCTTAATATCTGTAATGAAAGTGAATCAATCGATGGTGGGATCGATTTAAGGATCATCTATCTTGTGGGAATGGATTTATTTTTTAGATATTTTATTTGGATAATTTAAATGGTTTAATGTGTCGATGGATTCATTTTCAATTTTACCATAAATTAACCATGATTAACACAAACAAAGATTGAGGTTTATTCCTATTGATTTACAATTCTTTTCTCCCATAATTCTGTGTTTTACCATGTACATTCTTAGTTGACTTAGGGATCATCACATCGCGATCAATCGATCTTCATGAACTCAAATCTTGCCACAATGATATGATATCATAGATCTAGGATCAGAACAGTATAATAGAGTTGAGACAAAAAAAGATAGGCCAATTCATACAATAAATGATTCCAAAATTATCATTATTTGGAGTATAATGAAGAATGATGACTTAATCTATTTTGTAAGAAGATATGATTAATGATTTAATTATTTGATGATAGGGAGGCTTGGATGATCTTGAATCTATAAGCATTTCTATTTTCATACATAAGAGAAGATTGGATGGATTCCCGAAGAGGACGTAGTGGAATCTGACAAAGTGGCGAAGCATAGCGGCACAGGTGGCCGGAGGTGGTGGCTGGTGCTACGGTAAGCCGATGCAGGGAGCTGGGAGGATGTTGGAGGCTGATGTGATGGTGGTGGCACATGGGATGTAGCATAGGTGCAGCGTGGGATGAGGTGGTGGGACAGGTGGGCCTAGTAAAGAGGATGGGTTGGGCCAAATGTGTCAGGTCAGGTCGGTTAGTCAGGTTAGGATGGTGGGCCAGACTGGGTTGGATCCCGATCAACCGAGGCTAAGGTCAGTAGCATCCGATGGTGATGGTTGACTGTGAAAGTCGGTCATGGTTGCAGGTACCATGCAGACGGTCTCCACGGTATGTCCAAAGACCATGAAAGTCGACCACTACGGTAGGTGGACCAACCGTAGTGGTAGGTCCACAAGCCCTCAATAGGCCTGTAGGGTAGTTTCGTTCAAATGATCATATCTTATAAACATATAGTGAAATAGATGAGTCTTATATGGTTTTGAGATGGCCAATTTGTGACAAATTGTGTGTTTTTTATTGGAGAAGTATATTACGTGATCATTCACTTTTTCCTTTCCTTGAAGTTTCACTATGACTTTACATCCACATCACGGGATTATAATCCCTTCTAGAGGTCGAGTCTCGGATAGAGTATGGTATCCCTCTCCAAGATTAGACTGTGATCCTCTATAACTCCATGTGGATCTATGGAATCAGCATAACCTCTTAGGGTATGGTGTTGTCCCTCAATCTAGAAGACCTCATTAGTAGGGTTTGTGGTGTCCCCCAGTGCTTCTAAGCATGATCCCTTAAGTATTGGGCTGATCCAAATTGATTATGTAGTATCCCTTGTGGTTTAGGGAATTATAACCTCCCTGTATATCTTAGTATTCCATGACCAATGAATTCTCTTTATGTGGGGCCGAAATTAGAAAGACCTCTTTTTCAAGTGTCTTGGATGATATCATGTCTCGAAGAGTGAGTTCTCCTAGAACGAGAGTGCTTCGAGTAGAATCATGTGGCTGGAAGTTGTTTATAACCACCATATGGCGTGATATCTATCATGAGTATATCTGGATGTTTTGTTATATGTGTTGTAGACCTTTACCTATGTAGAGATAATGGTAATATCATTTTTGGTATTTCCTTCTGGATTCAGGGTGTCCTACTGAGTATAGTTATACTCACCCATTCACAAGTTGTGCATACACATGTTGTGTCTTAGGAAGATGATAAACCATTTGATGGGTTCCTAGGGGGGCCAAGACTATACTGTTCTTAGTGAGAAAATATAGATCGAGGTGTGTTCTTGTGGCTTTTAGATAGCAGTCCCAGTACCTTATACATTCATGTGGGACATGTTGTTACAAACTCTTTTTGGCGGACTGGTATTCTGGACTTATTTACCTTACTTTACATTCAGCTTTACTCAGGTTCTGGGATATTGTGGTACGCATGAATTTTTCACCCAGTGGGTTTTTTATTTTAGTATTTTGAGGGCTTGGAGATGTGTGAATTCATATAGGTACTAAATCAATGCCTCCCATGTTAGTAATATTTCTACTCGGTGATAGTCACCTGCCCTTGACCAATTGGTGGAGGGCTTGGGGAGTCGCAACATTCTCCCCTCTGGGACAGGTTGTGACACATATTATTCCATTTTTTACAAAACTCCCCTACCAAAATATCTCTCAATAATTCTTACCCATATTCTGTCACATTTTTACTTCCTATGAAAAAAATATATGTGTCCTTAATAAGAGATCCAATGGCGGTTTCTCTAACATAAGGTAATTATCTTCAGTAATCTGTTTTTTTCACTTAATTTCTTACCACATGTATTCATGTTTTAAAAATTATGATATAATAACAAAAATATCTACCATATACAAAAATTTTCCTTTTTTGATGGAATAACCTATATCCACATCAACTTCCATCAAATGGGAATGGAAACTCATGATCATGTGTACTATACACTACTTCCTGAAAAAATGATGTAATTAATTTTACATCACCTCTTATCATGAATATAATGAAGGGTTTAATATATGTTTATAAAATTTATGAAATTATTATAATTATTCAATTTTAATATAACAATTATCTTCTAGGCTTCCATTATATTGGATAATGATAATTCCACTCATTCAAATGTGTGGACTACTCAATCAACGAAGTAGTGTGATACATTTTTCATTTCATTTTGAAATGTATGAAAATAAGGATATATTTAATGAATATATAAAATATATATGATATATATGATACAAAAATGATTCTAATAAGGTGAATAAATATGTAACTTTCCTTCTCTCCATCCATTAATAAAATATAAATTAATTTGTTTTGCAAATGTATGACATGCCATTTATATCACGGTTAAAATTATTGATATTATGTAACCTTGGTAATTTTATAGTGAATTTAATAAATAATTGTTAATAAATGGATGATAAAATGTTTTAAGTAATTCATATATTGTATGATACATATGACGTGATAAGGTTATATATTTATTATGCAAGAAAAACACACAGGCAATGGATAAGGTCAAGGCCATCAAAACAAGGGCCTATGGAGGCCTAAAGTAATGAATCCTTAGATGATCCCCTGTTATCAGGTTATCTCCCTCTATACCTAGTTGAATAACATTTGAAGCACAAAATAAACTACAACCTTGGTCTGCCATAGTTATGGATGCCAAATGATCGGCTACCTTGTTTCCCTCATGCCACGAGTGTTGAACCTAGACATTGTTGTTGCAAAGGATTTCTTTACATATCTTGATGATATAATCAATCGACCAAGGAGTTGAAATCATGCCATGAAATGAATCATCAATGATTTTGGAGTCTATTTCTACTTTAAAAAGAAATATCCCTTTCTACCTGTATAGCTCCAGTCTCATGAACAATGCCTTGACCTCCTCCTCAATGGAGCTCCACACCCCATAGTTTGTAGAAAAGGTAGTTAAGACACTCTACTATGAATTTAATTTTGATTATTCCCATTATATTTATAGGATATAAATATCCATATAATATTTTCACTTTCATGGGACATACAATTCAAAAGTAACCATAGTGGTAAGGGTTTGAGGCTACAATCTAATTGATTGGTAGAAGAGTTTTGATTATGATTATAAGGATATAATCATAAGATGTACCTCTCCAGAATCTCATGTAATTTATTTTACTATTTTTATTTTTGGAGAATAGATTTTTATCCTTACATTTTGTGCTATTCATGAAAAAAAAGAGACTAAAATAATGATTTATTTATAAAATTGACTTTATTTCTCACTTTGGTTGAAAACCCTTTTTATCTAACATAAATTTTTTTAATATGTTTTAAATAATGTTTTAAATATAATTCAATTATTTTTAAATATATTTTACCTGTGATTTATGTTATTTATAAAATGACTTAATTGGAATTTTCATGTCATTCTCCAAATGAAGTACTTTTTTAATTTTTGATGAAAATATGAAAGAACGGTTTGTTTTAATTTTTAATGGATGAATTGTACATCCCACTATAATGATAGCTAATGGATTTAAATATTAATTTAAATTATTATAATATTGTTTTAAAATAAAATGTTTTATTTAATATTTTGGACAATTTTTTATTTTAAAAAGTGATTTTCACGTTGGAATGAGGATTTTACTAAGTAATATTATTAATTATTTTTAAAGGAATTTCTATTTATCAATAATAAAAACCATTGATTCTAATTATTATTGATACAATATATAATCAAATTACAAAATAATTATTTTCTATTTTAAAATTATCAATGTTATTAGTGGAGATGGAATAGATTTTTTTTTTCATTTTTAATTTTTTTAACAAACTCCTAAAATCATTTTTTTATAGTTGATTAATATTTTTTAGTTTTTTCATTATTTTACTGCTTGATATCTTCTCTTTAAAAATATATAAAATATTTTAGTGATTTTTTGTTTTTTAACCTTTATTTAGGTTTATAACTTATATAATATAGTATTTAATTACTTGAGGTTGTTGCCCCCAATGAGACTTCCCTTTTAGAGTACTTCTTTCATTATTTTATTTCATTTCATTTTAGTATTTTTATCTGATTTATATTTCTATAAATTAAATTTCTATAATTTCTAAGAATAGATAAATTTTTAATATAAAAAATGTGTTTAGAAAGAAGAAACATCAAAAGATATAGGGTGTTAAAAAATTATAGTGTAAAAATCCAATAGAGAACCTCATTCAATGTGTCAGTATTTCATAACATAATCCAAACTAATAACTCTCTTAATCTGATAATTAAATTATAAATGAAAGCATCCCATATTTATCGATATATTGAGATCATAAATTAAAATACTAATAATTATTCACCATTCATTAATAGATGGTCAATGCAATCAACAATGATCTAGTGCATAGACTTGGTGGACACATTTTTTACACCATATAATCAATTGAAGAGTGGAATATTTAAACAATAAGTACCAATATAAATTTCTTTATTTTATTGAATTAACAAGGAAGACACATCGATTGACACCCTATGATCGAAATAGTAACCATTTTAGCATAGACGGAAGATAGGGAACCAAATGGTAGATAAATTATTAATTTTTATTCTATTGAATTTTAATGTTAATGAAAATATTGAGATAAATTAAAGTCATATTTTTAAGACAGAAAATCAAGGAAAGAAATATCTATTCAAATCTACATGAATCATCCACAATAGAACTTAGTAAAACTTGATTATAGTGAAGGTATGAAATCCAATATCTATGGGATCCAATTACTTCAATGTTAATTAATTAATTAATTAATTTTATTCTTTATTGTTCTCTTTATTAACTGCTTCTATAAGGGTATGATTCAATATCCCCAAAAATTTCTTAACTAGTTTGTAATTTCCAATAGAATAATTTTAAGCATACACATTGATGGAATAATTCCTTATGAATCATCTCAATACCAAATTATGTCCTTAATAAAATCGTCTTAAGGAACTCAAAAATTTTATTGACTTTCTCACTACAAAGACAAATTTCAATTATAACAATGAATTTTAATTTTTCTTCCATGTAATTTTTTTTCACTTTTCAAGAAATTTGTTTTGTTCAAGTCTGGGTAGGAAGTCACCTTTGGAAATAATCTTCCATAATTTATTTGTGTTCTTTTTTATATATTAAATTATCCCCAAGGATATTATATTTATAAAAATCTAGACTAGTAGTGAAACCATTTTCAAGGAGAAAACATGGGGAATCATGAAAAGAGATTTTAAATTCAATTTTCAAAGAATGAAGTTATTATAAAATTAAATTCTAAGAATAATTTAGGTTTGAAATAGTGGATTCAAAAGAAATATTTTAGGAGAAATAAGAATTATCCATTTTTTTAGAATTTTCACCCGAATAATATTAAATTATTAAAATTTTATGTTCAATTTCACATATTTATTCATAATATTCAGTAGCATTGCATGTTTCAAGAATGTCAAAACAATTCTCATCCATTACAATACCTTTTTACGAATGAAAAAATCATCCTTATAAAATTTAGAAATTACAAAATAGTATTCAATTTTTCAAAAAATATATTCAATTTTTGATTTTTTAGTAAAAAATAATTCAGAATTTTTAATTCTAGTAGACTCATTTTTATTTGAAATTAAATTTCTTAATTAATCAAGTTGATGGTTGTTTTGATAAAATTATAAAAAATATATGTAAAAAAATATTCAATAATGTTAAATAAATGCAGAAAATTGAATTTTACATGGGTGTTTTGTTGATCAAATTTTAAAAAAATTAAATATATTACCTAGAAATTTTAAAGAAAAAGTCCCTTTAAGAAAATGTAAAATTTCGTTCGTATTTTTCATGAATGATATTACTAAAATTAATAGTGAAATTGAAATAAATCAACCATCCTCCATGTATTAAATTTTAAAATCAATAGTGAAAACTAAAAAAATTACACTTAGGAACACATTCTAAATGATGTCAACTGTTATATCTAAACTCTTATTATCCAGATGGATGATAATAATAGAATCTCCAAGTTCTCAAACAATCATATACGAGAATATAGACTAAATAATAATAATTAACAAGGATCTTTAATATAACATTTCAACTTTAAAATTATTGTTTATAATAGCATAGGGGATAACCAATATATTCTGATATTTAAATTTCATTGGGAGGGAATGTTGCGTCATATATGAAATGATTCTTTCTCAATTGACTTTCTCACCGCCCATTAACTTCTTATAGTAAGTGAAACACTCTGTATGAAATTTATCATAATGAGATATATGTTTAATATCATTTAATAAAGGGATATTAACATATAATTTCTCAAAGAATTAAATCCCTTCATTGTCTATTTCAATTTCATCATTTTCTTAATAGGAATGATACCTTAGAGGATAAGGCGGAGGATCCCTATAAATTTTCAGCTAATATATGATGTTATTTATTCCTTTGTATAATCACTTTAGCCTTCCAAAATCCCTATAGGATATTTTATTCTTGATATCATGATTTTAATTATCTTTTTAGTTTTCTACTAGTGTGTGGATAGAAGGTTCTTTTATACATTCTACAGCTTTTAAAATATCATTATCATGTTTTTTATCAATTATTTATTTAATTTTAAATTGGTTTTAAAAGAAAAAATATCTTTTTTATGTTCTTATTAATTATTTTTATATAGGTTTCTTTAAATTTATGTTCCACTTTTTATAATTATTGCACATAAATTCTATCTTCCTCTCAAGCTCCCTTCAGATTATGATGTAAAAGTAACACTACTTTGATTATTTAGACCACTAATTTTAGTTTTGAATTGACCAAATTGATTTACCACGTTTCTTAGAAACACTTGTTATTATTTATAAAAGTCATGTTCCTTAATAACCATCCATTCAGGATCTGATTAATTTCTTTTATATCCAGATTATCTTTGGATTTCAAGATTTTGAAAAAAAAACTATTTCCCAGAAACTAGGTTTTTATATTAATTTTGACTATACCAAAGTGCTTATCCAGATTTTGAGAATGAAAATTCCATATTCATTGTTCATTAGGCCTAAAAATATTGTTTTTTTGGTAATTATATCCTTGGATAAAATTCTGATTTGGTTGAAATGCCCTATGTTGAATATTTTGGTCTATGAGTTGACTCTTTGGGTTGTTCAAAACATGTTTTCAAGGAAATATTTTATTACAAGATTGAGGATTCTCTTACAACATAATAACCATAACAAATGAAAAACTAATTGATAAAAAATGTATACAATTTTAAAACCTATAAATATTTGAAACATAAAAAATTAAACATATAAGAAAAAATTAATAAAAATATAAAAGTTTTAAAATTTTGAAAAATAGTCCAAAAAATGCCATTACGGGAGAACATTTATTCAAAATTTTATAACAAAAAAAATTATTTGGACTACCATGAAATTTACCCATGTTTAAAAAAGATATTAAAAAATTATTCACCACATAACAAGAATTCATGGTCACTATATGGGGATCCACAGAAGAAGCTAAAAGGGTTTCACATGGTGTGAATCTCTATAAACCCTACAGAGTGGGTGAGGATCATATCAAGATAAGAGACATTTTATTTTATCATGATGTGGTGGATAAGAATTTGTTCCACAACTCCCAATCATACTAAATAGTTAAATGGAAGTACCATAAGACGATATTATAAAAAATGATTTCTAACCACTAGGATTTCCTCACTATGAAAAGGAATGTGTGGCATTAGGCATTTACAAGGGGTATCATTGCATGATTATGAGGATTTGTTTTATAATAGTTTTTCCAACTAAACTCAGCACCATATTTTTGATCCCTTTCATATCCACTATTTTTTTAAAAAATTATTTTTGATTGATATGGTCATGATAAAAGTAGAAGAAGAAATATCACTTGTTTATAAGACTCTCTTTGATGGTATGAATCTCATTTTGAATATAGATCGAAATTATCATCAATTTGGTAGTAGGTCTTAATTTATTCCAAATCTTCTATGGAAGCATATAATTTTAATTTTTCAATAACTGATAGAGATTCAACTAAGTGATCTTTCAAGATTTATGGGACATATATTGACTAAATCTATCCCTCCGCAATATTAACCAAAATTGGATTATCCAAATCAGATGTGATATGGAATTTTTTTAGATACATATCCTTTTTATTATCAATTTCATCAATTGTAATGGATTCTTATATCATGTGATGTCATCTTTCTTGAAAACCCTTTCCAAAGAAACCCAAAGTGTAAATTATTAATCAAAATAAGCACCCTAGGCCCTTTCAACCCCATAATAATTAATCTAGGGGTTAGAATTACCAAATAAAAGGTTTATGACTAGTGATAAATAAAATAGTAATTTACAAAATTGAAATATTAATTTCCAGCCTATATACAATCAACATAAAAATTGAAACCAAGGGGAGGTGAACATGAAAATTTCTCAAAATAATGAAAATAATATAAAATAGGAAATAAAATAAATTAATGAAATATTAAAGATACGGTAAATAGGAAAAGATACATTCACCAAAAATAAAAATTATTTCTATAAAATATGGTTAGTCAAATATATAACATGGAAACTAAAATTAGTTATTTGAAAAATTAATGAACTGATACTTTTCCATCATAATCTAAAGTGAACTCGATAGGAAAAGAGAATATAAGTTCAATAATTCTAATAAGTGGAATTGATATTAAAACCCACCCAAGATTAACATAGTGAAGAAGTACTAAAAAAAGATAGTTCCACTACTGAAACCATTGTTAAATTACTTGAAGAAGAGATAAAACAAATAATGAAACTGTATTATAAAATTATTAATCTATAAAATAACATGTTGTTCAAATTACAGTAGAGTAAGAAAAATAAAATAAAATGGAATAAATGAATATTGATATAAATTTTATATATAGTTAACATAATGGTATCTTATAAAGGGAACAATAAAGTTTAAAATTACCTAAAACATTATAGGGTGCCACCGACTTAACTTTGTTTATCACTCTAATTAAAAAGAATGTTGAACCTAAAATAGATGCCAATGTTATGAAAACCATTAAGAAAGTCTACTTTATTATCCATTTGATAAATATTTTGAAATAGATCCTTCATTTTTCTAAATTTCTTTAGTAAATGTTCACTCACTAAAGGAAGATCATGGGACATGAGAAATTCAAATTGAGAAGAAATGATTCTTCCTAGATCCCACATTCTAACTTTATGAAATTCAAGGATCCTTCAAGATTTCATTTCCCATGTGTTATGGTAAATAGTTAGGTTGAATATGAAATGAAAGATTTAGGATCCCCCATAATTTTTTTCCTAATTTTATATTTTCTTCCATGCAGGTTGGAGATCATAATGATTTTGTTATTGTCATCTAGCTGGATAATATGAGTTTTCGTAAGCTAGCTGAAGACATTAATGATGTGTTGGTAAAAGTAAAATATTTATATTTCATTGATCATTTTTATCTTTTAGACGTGCAGGATGGTAGATTTAGTTTACATGAACCCTTAATTTTATAAATACCATTCCTAAAAACTACAATATTAATTATCAATGTTCATAAAGGGACTTTGAATTTGGAGTTTTGTGGTAATATTTATAATTTTCATATATTTGAATAAAATAAATACCATAGAGAATACCATTATTAACATAACTTTAACATTGTTGACTAGTTTTTCAGAGATTTGTTTCATAACTTTTTTCAAGATAACCATCATCTCAATTCATTAGTAAATGTTCATTGGGTAGAAGATAAGTCTCCTTGACTTAAAATTTATGAAAATATATTGTAGGATAAATCTTAAATAAATCATGTTTTTGGTAAAATTGAAATAAATTTTAGAATTACTAAACATGAAAAGGATATGGGTTTTTTATAAAAATATTCTGGAATGAATTATTTTTTCTATGATTCTTGCAATATGTAATTATTCTAAAAATTATAAATAATGGTGTGAAAATGAACTTAATTTTTTTCGAATTTTATTTAAATTATATTGAGAATTATATAACTATGTATGATTTTTTACACTAAAAATTCTTCTGGGGAATCCACTATTTCAACAGTAAATTCTTCTCTATATGTCATGTTACTATCACCTAATGTTTTTAAACATGGATTTGAATTTTCTTTTAAGGATGAAACATTTTCAATATTTGAAATGGATTGGATTTCTAGTCAAAGTGATTGTAATTTTTCTACTCAAGGGTATAATTATTGTATATAAAATAGCTCAAAGAACACATAGAACCTATTGTGTCCAAAGGGGGAAACCCACTCATCCATGAGCTTAAAAAAATTCCATTTTTTAAATATTTATACCTCAGAGGAAAAAATATCTTTTCTAATTACAATTGGGATGTATAGGGAGAAATAAAATAAAAATTTAAAGATCCTTACGAAAACTAGGAAGGTTATATGCTTGTCTTTAAATGATTTATCATGAATTATTCCTTGTGTGTGCATGTATAGAATTATTTTAGATTATGATTCCAAACATTTTAGATAATTTCAAAGGATATTTAATCCTTCCCCTCTAGAAGAATTTAATACGAGTCTAATATTATTCTTTTTTCCAGAACATTTCTTTAATATAATTATATATTTCTAATCGAAATTATGTTATTAATTAAATAATTCACATTTTTTTATTTTTTATGTAACTATTTAAACACTCATTAATTTATAAAAAAAGTATTAACAATTTTTATTACCATTTATTTATCTATGGTTTAATTTTTGTTTTTTTATTAATTTCTTGATTATTATTTATTTTTTCTTCTATTTATAGAATGATTATAACCTTTTTATGTATATATTAATTAATTAGTTTATGTTTTACTTTTATTCTCTTTTTTAAATAATTCAAAATATTAGTAACATTACATTATAATTCAGTTCATTTTTAATTTTCATTGATTATTTATTTCATTAGGTAATTAATTAGTTCATTATTTTATGAAATTTTATTTATATTTTTAATATTTTTTTCTTTTAAAAAAATACTTTGTATGAATTTAATTTTTTTAAATGTTTAATTATGTTTTTAAATTACTTGAAAATGAAAATGTTTTTTAATTTTTTTAAATTATATTAAATTATAGATTATTATTATTATTATTATTGGATGCTGTAGAGAAATAGCCTACCTAAATATTGATATCAATTAAATTAATTTCTTTGTATCTCTTTAACAATTTATATAGATTAATCATACTGTCAAAATTTAAGAAAACCAAAAATCCAAATTAATCCATTTATTTAATTTCTCCTCCCACAAGTATCTAAATCCTTGAAGGTTATATTTGAAGATAACAGCTGAACTAATGAATGGAGATGGGGAATTGACATGATAACATCCTGATGAAGATTGAAACTTATTTTCACAAAGGCAAAGATCCCAAGAAGCCTAACCGGATTTGGATAGTGGTTTTCCATCCTGGTATTCAATGAATAGAGTTGGGCATTTGATGTATATTGATGAATCATAGAGTATGAGTTTGAGAATGAGAAAACACCTATGATCTATCCATGAATGAGTATTAAGATGAAAAATGTTCCAATGTATACATCCTTAATTTGTTTTTAACTTTAAGACAATGAAGCACCTCCTAAAATAGAAGAACAAAGGCTGACCGAATATTCTATGAAATGAATCATCCCATAAGATAACACAATCTATCATTGATGATGAATATGATCTCATGAGGTTGATAGGTCAACATATATGTTTTTGGATCTACAGACAAGGTTGATGTGGTGGTTTCAAGCAAGACACGACTGCATCCAAGAAGAAGGTGAAGAATCCAATTTGATAAAAGATTTGAGTTGATGCTTGAATATGAAGACTGAGTTGTGATTGATATATTGAGAACAATTATGGATATAACCAATTATTATTCATTATATTTCAGTCAATGATGATAAAATAAGGTCGTTGGTGGGGATTTTATGATTCTAACGTCCAACTGATGTGGGAATGTGATGATTGATTAAATGAAAATATAATATTTATACTGGAAAATTGTTTTTTTGTAGTTTTGATATTAGTAAAGTGTCAATCCTCTGCTATTATGGATATACAAACAAATATGGATGAATGAAACATGATAAATAGAATTATTTAATGAATTCATGTACTTTAGGATAAAAAATATCCGTGAAAACTATATTGGTTGTTCTCATAGAAGTTATACTATAATATTTTCTATATAGACATTTAACTTTTTGGAAGTTAGTGTATAAATAAGATATAATGACAATTTTACGAGATTAATTATGTTATATATAAATTTGAAAGAGGTCATTATAGTTTTTAGTTTCTTTATATTTTGTCCATGTGTTAATAGAAAATTTAAATGGTAAAAAATAAGTTATTTTTGGAAATAAAAAATAAAAGTTCATGTCTGAGTGAGACTTATAAAAAGTATGGGGTGATCTAATTTTGTGGGGGTAGATATTTAGAGAATATATATTCAATTATGATTTATTAATCAAGAACATAGATGGAAAAAAAATAAAAGATCTTCTTATGTTCTCAAATATAATCATGTTTTGATTGTACTATTGAATAAGGATGTTGGGCATCATATCTACACCATTATCATGTTTTGGTAAGTCTATTTTGGCAAAATCATGTATTTTCTAATACTTATTTCATTCCATGATTTAATTTCTATAATATATAACGGTCATTTCTCTCTATATTTTTTATATATTCATATTTGATCAAATCATGAATAATTTTTTGGCCAATTGGTTCTGTATCTTCCTTCTATTCTGAAATGGTCATTACTCCAATCGATGTGTATAAATATATGATTCATTCTTGTTATTTCATTACAATAACTATATTTATCTAGGTTCTCACTGATTAAAATTCATAGTCCTCAATTGAGGATCATTATTGAAGCAAGAGTGGGTGGTGCCTATGCACATGATGATAGTTGATTGCATCAACTGTCAATTCATTAATGTAGAATAAAACCTATGATTTCTGGTTTTTTTAAATATATAAAGATAAATGAGATGAATATGTTTATATTTTAATTATTTAATTTAGAGAGTTATAATTCATAATTATTTTAATTTATGAATACATGTTGAACTTAGACCACTAAGGGATTTAGCCACTTATATTTTCTCTTAACATTATTTCTATTTTTCTTCTACATAATTCTACACTCTATTTTTTTGGTTTAAAATTAATTTGTTCTTGTAAATTATATTAATTTAATTTATAGTAATAGAAAACCCCTTAAATTGTAATTAATATAAAAAATCATGACAAGAGAACACCTACTGGGAAGACTCATTGGGAGACAACCTCCATTACTACTTTTCTACAATACATAAGTTATAAAAATAATAAATGGTTTAAGGTGACAAAAAACCTATAAATTCAATTGGTATTGTTGTCAATGAGGCTCCTAAGGAGTGTAAAAAAAATTAAAAGTAAAAAATAAAAATTAGTTAGGAACATAGTTTTTGAAATTTTGTGAAAAAATATAAAATAAATAAAATAACATCCTCTTTATTTCCATTAATATGATTTGAAATTTAAAAATAAAAAATTATTTCATACTAAAAATAAAAATGATTGAAAAATTAAAAAACTAAAAAAAAATTAGAATTTTAAAACCTAGAAAAAACTGAATCTTCCTAAATATAAAAATCTTATGGAAAAAATATAGAAATAGAAAACATTATAAAATTTAGAAAAAATATAAGAACAATTAACATTGAACAAGCTCACAACTCCTGATTTTGAGAACCAACTTTTTTGTATACCCTTTAATGGACCTTGGTTTTGGGTTGAGAGTAGGTATGATGATACACATAACATGGGTTCTTGGTTCACTAGATTAGTATCCACAAAATCCCCTAAAACAAATTAACATAGTGTGTATAACTATGAAATTCTATGAAGTTATTATAAATCAGAACAATATGAGTTCCATTACCTTTTCAATTCGTGGGGTGGCTAATAATTTGTTCTCATATTCTCAATATACATTAATCAAGAGTTAGAACCAGCTTAACAAGATCATCCTAGAAAATAATAATCACAGCTTTTAAGACTAAATCGCTGGGAAATGACATATATGGAGTTATGAAATTATAAGGGGAAACCATCCATGAGTACTGTGAGAGGTTTAAAAAACATTTTTCTAGCCACCCTCACAATCATATTTTTATCTAGCTTCTTATCCATTATTTTTAGGAGGAATTATTTTTTATATATACGAACATGATAGATTTTATGACATGAGAAGATTTATTTGATATTACTGTAATTAATGGTGGGAATCACATTTCATTTATGACCCAAAATTCATAGAAAAATGGTGTTATGGGTAGGATCCATATCAAAATTAATACGGAAGTGTCTATATCCAATTTCAAAAGTATCTCTATAGAGGTTCAGCTAAGTGATCATGCTGGTGTGATGATTTATACCTTGAATGTGTTGATCCCTCCAAAATCACAACAAGAATAAGTTTCTCCCATTTTGATTAAGTTTTTAATATTTATTATTTTTGATCGTGTTAACGATAAATTTCATCAAATGTTAGAGACTCCTAAATCCTATAATGGAATATTTCCTAGAAATTCTTTTCATAAAAACCTAATAGTCAATTCTAATTCTATAATATTCCACCTATTTTAACCATAGTTGTAATTTCATCCAAGGATGGTATTTCCAACAAAATAAATAATTTTAGGAATAATTATCAACCAAAGAATAATTTTCAACCCATAATGTTTTATCAGTTTCCCAGATACATTTAAAATCAATATGGATACCAAGTAGGTGGGAACCTTACAGGTTTTCACAATCAAGAAAACAGAACACAATAAGGTACTAACTGAAATAAATCAAATCATGTATATATGTCTTGGTAGAAACATTATATTTCTCAAAATATCTATTGATACAAAACATGGTAACAAGAATTTGTCAAATGGAAACTAAAATTATAGTTCTAAAAAATGAAAGAAGTGTTAAGTTTCCATAAAAATATAAAGTGAACCCAAGAGGAATAATGAATGTTAGTGAAAGAATTATGAGAAGTGGAACTAAAATTCCATTCACCCAAGATGATAAAAATGCACAAGAACCTAAAACAAATAAAATTTAACTTATTAAATCAATGTAATTTCATATGATTAAGTGAAAATACTTCAATATGAAACATTGTAATAACCACTTTAATTTGTATAAGTGCATGTTATTCACACACTAGTATAAAAATAAAAACAAAATAAAAAGGAATATATAAACATGGAAGAACCTATAAGAATTTTTAAAAACCTACTTGGATCTTACAAATGGAAAAACAAAGTCAAATATGATCTATAAAAGTATAAGGATCCACTTATTTAATCATTGGAAGCCCTACCATTTAAAATATTTCAGAAACTAAAATACAAAAAGAAGTTCTTGAAACCTTTACGAAAGTACAGGTTAATATCCCCTTATTAGGTCTTCTGAAATAGATCTCTCATTATGATAAATTTCAAAAAGAAATGTAATTCAGGAAATGAAGTTTAATGAAGGTTAGAAATATAAATTGGGAAGAAACATTTCTTCCCTTATCCAACATTACCTCTCTATGAAATTGAAAGATCCCAGTATGTTTCATATCCCATGTGTTATTGGAAATCATTAGTTTGAATATGAATTTTTATATTTAAAATACTATATATATATATTATGAATTATTATATTTATTCATATATGTAGGTTGTGGAGATTAAAGATTCATGTAAATTAAATTATTAAACTACTAACAATTTAGTTAAGCTAGCTGGATTCATTTTTTATGGGTTTTTAGGACTATACGAAATATTTTCCCTACTTAGTTTTTATATTTTAGAGATGGTTACACATTCAGCATTAATTTTTGAATGACCATTCTTTAAAATTGATAATGAAATTGTCAATGTTCATAAATGGATATTGTATTTGGACTTCGGTGGTAATATAGTTATTTTTCTTATCATTTTATCAACTCAACACCATGTTGAAGACCATATACACAGTAAGTTAAAATGATTAACCAAATTTCTAAATATTTCTTTCCTATTTCTTTATGATAATAAATCACTATATTCATTGGGATATTAACTTTTAGATAAAGATATATATTTTAGAATTAAAAACTCTAAAATATACTATATCAATGAATATAAAATTGAATATTTTGTTGAAAAAAATTAATGTTATTTAGGAATTTCAAAACAAGAAAAGTAGGTTATATTTTACAAAAATGATTTTTATATAGATGATAATATATATAAAATTCTTGGAACCTACAATTCTATTAAAATTATCAATTTATTTTATAATATTGAACATGTAATTTTTTAAATTAATTTATATTATATTAATTATGGAAGAACTAAGGAAAATTCATTTTTCTATAATAATTTTCTCTATGAATCTACTCTTTATGAGTTAAATTCTACTAAAAGTTTTATTTTATAGTCACCTCATGTTTAAAATATGGACTCTAAAATATCTAATGAGTATGGAATATGTTTGCTTCTTGAGAATGATTACACGAAAAGTAGTTTATTTTGTAATTTTTCAATTATTAGGGATGTGTTGGTGGATGCAAATAAACTCAACGAACAAATATATCCTATTTTTATTTCAAATATAGAAATCACTCTGACACATGAACATAAAATTGCTCTTAAAAATATGAAATATTAATGTATTGAATATAATAAAATATTCTCTGTTATAATTTTATGTGAGTTGTCCTATGAGAAATAAAATAAACATTTAATGGGTTTTATAAACAATAAGGAGATCATAAGCTAGTATTTAGATGATTTATTTGGAATTATTACTACATTTTGTATTTATAGGAGTCATTAAAATTAAAATTTGAATCCAGTTAAAAAAATAGAGAGGAGATTGATTTATACACTTCAAGAATTCGCTAAGAAATAGTTGACTACCCTATTGGTTGTAGGAATAATTTACCCCATTTATAAAATGGAATGGGTAAGACAATTTATGATTTTTTATAAGGGTGAGTTCAAATTTGTTAAGAATAAATTTAGAAAATTTGTTTCTCTAAGGATACCCAATAATTGAAGGGTATTAATTGAGTATAATAGGCTCAACTTAGTGACTAAAAATAATCCACTTGCCCAATATTTTCATGATTTAATCCTTGGACGGTTAGCTTGTCAATGAAATTATTTCTTCCTTGATGTGTCTTCTAGATATTTCAATATTCACAATGATCTATTGTACTATGATAAAACAAATAAACATGTTCTCTCGGTACCTTTGATAATCAATGAATTCTAGTTGGACTAATAATAACCCTTCCACCTTCCAAATATTCTTGTCCATCATTTGTTTGATATTTCATTAAGAATCTATGGTGGGTTTTAAAAGTTATTTTAATATGCATGGTCTATCATTTGAGGGATTCATTGGATGTTTTGGTGATGTTATCAGATATAGTATAAATAGGAACCATATTATGAACTTTGATAAATTCCATTTTATGGTCAAAAGTGGAATTGTTCTTGGTTATGACGTGTCTAGGAATAGGATTTGGGTGGACAAGTCTAATGTTTACATAATCTCTCCAATAAAGTTTTTCCTAAACTATGAAGGATACTAAATACTTTCATTTCCAAGTTGGTTTTTATATGAGGTTCATAAAATAATAGAAAAGTATCTTTATATTTGACGAGACTTCATCATAAATAAATCCCTTTTTTCATATGATGTAAAGTATAATTTAATGTACTTGAATTTTCATTTAAAATTATTTTATTTTTCAAATGCTTATAACTCAAAAATGATGACTCAAATTAAAAATAAGAGACCACAACTGAACTCGTGAGGGTATTCTTTCTTTAGGAAGATACTAACATTGGCCAGCATGGGCCAACTATGGATGTTATTTTTTGGTTGTAAATAAAAAAACTAAGTAACAACTATTTTATTGATAAAATCAATAACTTCTAAATAGTTTCACAGATTGAAATTCCAAGAGTATTGTTGAGTTTGTTGGGATGTACTTCCCTTGGGTGGGGCCTAACCTCGACCGGTGTGGGTTGAGGGTGACTGTGAATAATTTTCTAAATGTTTTTATGGTATGTTTAGTAAAATAATGGGCATTGTTTTCTATCTTTTGAACCGGTGCTCGGAATAGAAATTTGATAGCACTGTTGAATTCATATGGCTGATATTTGAAAAAAAAAGATTCACCTTGGCTGCAGTTGGTTGAAATAAAAAGATAGTTTTTGGACTTTTTAAAGAATAAAAAAATAACAATTTTATTATTATTTTTTCTTTATTTTATATAATGAATGAGCAGATTTGGTGAGACTAACGATATGCCAAGCCATTAAATGGATTGACTCTCCTTTCCTATAATCGCACAATTGGGAGTTTAAGTTGTAAATTAATTATATGAACCTCATGAATTCCCAATGGATTTTCCTACATATTCACCCTCTTATTTATATGGAGCTTCGAGAGGGGTGTTGGCATGAATTCACCAAGAGAAGAAGCTCTGGAAAAGTACCATGATGCGAACAATGTGGAGGACACTACCGGTTCCCCAAGAGTGGTGATGAGCACCATCAAAACACAAACCGACGACAATGATGAAGGAGTTCCCTTGATCATTATCATCGAATGTCTATTTCTAGAAGGGGTTTATTTAGAATTTATCATTGATGATTTACCTTGCTCATACTTTCTATCACATTAGCACGGAGGGCGTGGGCTAAACAAACAAGGTCTGGAACCTCCATCGCTTTGTTCTGGTTGCATTATTTGGGGATAGTTTCTTCAAGTTGACGACAACATGAAATAGTGGGTCACGCAGTGGTGACCGTGAACTGAGCGCCTTATGGGAGCTGACGCATCAAAAATAGACCACCAGAGTGAGACCAATGGCCTTCACAATAAAATATCGGCACGCCATATTGGCAACGGCCGATGGTAGCCGGAGGAGACCAACAGTGACCGGCCACGGGCGGTGGAGAGCGTCGCACCATGGAAGTTGTCCCGAGTCGGCTATATAGGAGAAGGGAAGTGCCCACAATCTCCACTGGGGTAAGCAACTGTGGAAAGCAGGTCATGGTAGAATGGTGTGGCATGACCGACACCGCTTTGGCAGAACCCAGTCATCCAAATAGTCGACCATTTACATTCAGTGGCGCAGTGGCCCACCGGTTGGGAGAAAAGGGCCTCCAACCGCAAGGTTAGCAAGGGAGGCGGTCCTCCTTTTGGAGTATAGAGCCGGTAGAGGGCCGACCGAGTGGGTCGTGCCGAACCCGCAGCCCACCGGGTGGGACCCGTCTATTGGTCCAACGCGGGTGGGCCGATTCCCCCCCAATGGGCTGGGCCAATAGCAGCCAGATCCCATTAAAAATCTAGGCTGATCCCGATGGGCCAGACTCATTTAACCTAGACGACTCTTATTGGGCCGGACCTGAGAGGGATAAGGTCGACCTCGGGGCTCATTGCGTTAGGCCGGTCTAACCAATTCGGATCGGGTCCAGACCCAACTGGTACCTGAATAAAAAAACACCTGTAACTAGAGAACTAGGTATCCGATCGAAACACCTTTAGTGGAGTTGGGGACCTCTTTTGGGAAGCAGTCTCCTTGGCATATTTCAACGGGCCCGACTGAGCCGGGCTAGACCGAGGTGTAGTCACCCTCGTTTCACAAAATGTGGTGTAACTAACAGACCAGGCATCCAATTAATGCACCATCTGTGGAATAAGGAACCTTGTGACAAGATGGTCTTTTGAAGATAATATAAGTGAGATTTTATGGATTCTTACTTGCGACTTGGGTTGGAACATGATTGAATTCAAATGGTCCTTTTTAACAAAAGTGCCCATATCTCACAAACCAGGTGTCTGATCGATGCGTCGTCTATCTTGTTGGGGCCCTTATGATAGGGAGGTCCCTTGTGTATAACTTTTTTATGGACTTCGTACTGGTTGGAATACGACCGATAACTTCAATTGTGGATCCTCTCGGAATCAATTGTGCTTAGTGCAGGAATCAAGTGGCTGGCTATAACGTGAAGAAAGAATATCGATCTTATATTGGTCATAAACTATCTATGATGTGTGGGGTTGTTCTTAGCGATCCTTTATGGGTCACCATCTATCGATCCTATGTTGGTCAGCACCTAATGATCCTTTATGGGTCAGCATCTATCGATCCTGTGTGGGTCAGCAGCAAAGCCTCTCAGCAGATTAAAATGATCCCCCGCTAAGTCTATTCATCTCTACTTCTGTATTTATGTTATACCTAGTGTGGCATGAGTTTTTACCTTTGTGGTACATTTACCTTCATGGTGTTACCTTTGTGGTACTTTTACCTTCTCGGTGTTACCTTCATGGTGTTAACGTTGTGGTACTTTTACCTTCGTGGTGTTACCTTTGGGGTGTTACCTTTATAGTACTTTTACCTTCGCGGTGCTACCTTCATGGTGTTACCTTTGTGGTACGTCTTCCTTCATGGTGTTAACTTTGTGGTATTTTCATTCGTGGATCAGTTGTGAAAATGGTTTTAAAAGTTTGAGCCTAATGTTTCCTCATGGACGAGACGAGTATATTATGATAAATTTGGTATATGTATGGGCATATTACTAAGTAGAGTTGATTACTATTTCGCGCTTTGCGATTAAGGTAATTCTTCATGGGGTTTCCTTTTTGGAACTTTCAGAGACCTTCAAGGGTCTTGGGATCCCTACTGAGTATTTTTATACTCACCCATCCATGGGATAGGCCCGTACCTTGGTGTGTCCTGTGTAGATGACAGATAGCCTCGATCAAGGATGAGGGTTCCAGGGAAGGACAACACTCAGAGGTGGACCATTTGACGTGACATTCTGTAGTGAGTATCGATCATGAGCTATACCTACCCTTCAGGTAGGATCCTCATTGGACGATCCAGGAGTTGTTTTCTTATTTTAGTTGTACTTGTACTTTTCAGTGGGGATTGTCTTCCACCCCCGTTACTTTCAATGCACTATTTACTAGATCATTTTACATCGTGGATTCTTTTTTTTGTATTCTTGGATTGATTGTGTGTAAAATTTTAAATGAAATGTTTTCATGTTTTAGTGATATGCCTTTTTGTTGCCAGTAACCATCCCCGACCTATGGAAGATGGGCTTGGGGTAGTCATGGAATGGGTCCCGGGGATGGGTCGTGACAAATAAATAATCATTTAATAAACTAAAATAGAAACTTGTGTCCCAATTAATGGTTCAACTAATAAAGTGGGGAATTACTTTTGATCTAATGATTGATTAATACAAATAATATTTATTGGATATTATAGGGAGAAGGGGGTGATGAAGTCACAAGTCATTACCAATGCTTCAGGTCTCTTGATTCTTTCCCATCCAATTACTCCATAATTTAGAATGAATTTTTTATCGTTGATTTTTCCATTTATAAGTTTATAATTTATATATTGGGATCTAAATTTATGTTTTTTGTTAATCATTTAGAAATTAATTACCTCATCTAAAATCTATAATCAAAACCAATTTTGGTTAGATAGTTCTTGTTTATTTTGGAATTTTATATAGAGATTAAAGATATGAATCAAATTGAGAGAATTTTGGTTGATCATATGATTAGGAATTGATGATTTGTTTCAAGATAAATCATATGTTAAGACAATTAGAGATTTTCCCTATAGAGATATTATATTATTTTATTATTGAAAAGAGAAAATATTTTCTCAGACATTGTGGATTCCATAGTGGTTTAAATATTTCGGTAAAGGTTATCTAACAATAAATCCTCTAAAATTATATTTGAGTCAGGTAAATAAGTCTAGACTGATCCTTACTTGTGAAATATGGGAAGTGAGACGATTGTTATGAGATATATCTGATTTTTTAAATTTTTGTAGTTATATAATTAGTCCACATCTTGAGTTGTGGGTTTTAATGAAGTCTATATAGTATTTCATGAATATTTCTAGATTCATGTCTATTTTTGGCCCACACTTTTTAAAGATTGACATGAATTTTTTAGGAGATGTAAATCAATTTAGTTCCAAGGAAGAATTTATCAAATTAATGAGATTGACCTAAATGGTTTGATGTTTTTTGATTTATTTTAGGTTTGGGAATGGAGTATATGGGTCTTTTTTCCAAATACTTTGGATATTTATACATCATGATTGTTGTGGAATAGATGTCTATGTGGATTGAAACAGTTCACACAAGGACTAAAGATTCTAGTTTGGTGTTATAATTTTCCTACATAAATAAGTTTTTTATATTTTTGATGCCAAATATTATTCTAACAGACCAAATAATGAATTTCTATAATAGGACATCAATGTGTTTGATAAAAATATATGGATTTTATTAAAAATGTATCTACACACTATCATCCCCCAAAAAAATATATGGAGAAGATTCAATTATAGAGATTAAGAATATTCTAGAGAGAAATCATAACCCAAATAATAAATATTGGATCTTAATGTTGAGTATTTTTTTGGAAATATAGGAATACTTATAAGACTCTAATAAGGATTTCACATTAGAGGATAATTTTTGGAAGAAATTTTAAATTTCACATAGAGTTTGAATATAAGGATTTTTGGGTTTCTAGGTCATGAAATCTCAATATTTATAAATACATAAAATAAGGGAATATTTATTTTTAAGAGTTAGAATATGTTAGAAAAACTGATGAATAAAATGGAAGGATTTTTATAGATACAACAAAGGTTTTTGATGAAAATATGATTTTGAATAATGGGTTCTAGTTTGAAGATAAGTTTTTTTTGTAAAAATTTATAATATATATTATTTCTAGGTAAATTACATTTCAAATGGGATGGATCCCTTTTTGAAACTCACATTTTTCCATTTTTTGGTACAGATTATAGTTCTTATGAAGGATGTTCCATTTTTTATAAATTAATATACTCTAAAAAAATTTCTGAAAGGTAATAAGGACCCTATGAGGATAGTTCCTATTGAGGAAATATGAATACAATTTAATTATCTTGTGTTCTTCTTCCTTTTTTTTGAATATTTTCAGGGGATATTACTAAACATATTTTGTGTAAGGTTTGTCAATATTCTTTTAGAATATTTATTTAAAATGAATAATGATACATTTATTGGAGATTATATACCTGTTTTTAACAATATGGAATCAACATGGAGATGACCTTCGATTTATCAATTTATTGGGGAATAAATGGTTAGATTTATAGGGATTTAGATAAGATTCATTCTAAAGCAACTTGATGAACGCCATAAATTTCTTCATTTTTGTGAATTTTTTACTTTTTACATTTTCTTGAATCTAATAATAATTTTTTTCCATCTTTAGGAGAACTATAGATAAATAGGGATAATTTTTCAAAATCTAGAAATTGTATATTTGATTCTATGAAAATGAAAATAGATCATCTAATTTATGGAATTAATTAATCTTCAATTAATAATTTGTTTTAAGATTTTAAATCCCTACCTACTACTAGATCCCTTCATAACATTCATTGAAAAAAATATTGAAGTAAAATTAATTTTTCATTATTAAATTAACTTGTTCAGAGTTTTTGTTTTTACTATTTCATTGATAATTTTTGATAAATATTCTTTACATGGTTAAAGTTTTTTTCATACATCCTTGAACATGAAATTGTATTCAAATATTACTTTTGAGATAAATGTTTTACCCGAAAACCAGTAGATATTATTTTTTTGTATCGTATGTCAATGTTTTTTATGTAGTTCAAATACGTTGATATTTCTTATGAAACTTCATAAATTATTTAAATCCTTTGAGTAGAAAAATATTTTTAAATTTAACATTTAATATACATCTTCATCCAACTTGGATTCAACATTAGTTATAGTTTTTAATTTTAGTGTGTGGGAAAGCATCTAAAAATATGAAAAAACTATACCACAATGTGGTTCATATCAATAACCCCTAAAATGTTTCATGATTTTTAGTTTAACAAGTTAAAATTAATAATTTTAATTTGTATTAAATTTTTATGAAATTTTAATATTGTATATAAACTTTGAGGGGGTTCTTTATATAATAACCCTTATATTTAATTGGGTAAAATGATTTTTATTTCCAATTTGAAAGAGACTAACTTTGGTAAAATATAATTTGAATGTTATAAAATTATTGTTTCCTTTGGATCATTGATTTATAGTAAAACTCATAATAAATGTATTCAAATTAATTACCAAATGAAAATCCTAATACATTTTTAAGTCTTTCTTTTATTCATTAAAATATTTTTTGGTGTTTTTATTTTTCCTTGCCTATAATTTTTTTCTCATCCAAAAATTGTCTTAAAATTATGTTTAGTACTAATTATGTGAGCTTATTCTCCTATAAGTAATGAGAATTTTTGACATTCAATTTAATTTAAATTTATATATGTTTAATCTATTTTAAAATATTTAAGGTAACTACTTTTACATAAAACTGGAATAAAATTCATTGCATAAAATAATTAATTTATTGAGGGTAAAATCATTCATTGGATAATGAGATTATGTGGGGTAAAATCAGTTGTAAAAATAAATTTTTGCGTCCAATTAGTAATTCAAAGTTATGAATCATTTTATTGATGTCAAATTGAGTAATGTTTTTCGTGAGGGAAAAGAAAATAATTTTGTGCGGGAATTTGACGTGGCTTCAATTCGATACTATTTTGAGAAAAAAATATTCATTTCATTTTTATTTTTCATATAAAAAATATGGTTTTATTTAGAAAAATCACATTTTTTAATTTTTTTATCAATTATTTAAACTCCAATTATTTTTTTAAATTATTTTTTGATTATTTAGTTTTAATATTTTTATATATCAATTGCTTAATTTATATTTTTATCATTTATTTTATTATTATTTATTTGTGTACTCAGTATATTTAATAATTATCACCTTTTTTGGTATTAATATATTAATTTTTGTTTTTATTATAATCTTTTTTATTTTAATAATTTAATAAATTTGTAATATTATATTACAATTCAATTCTATTATAATTTTTATCACTTCTTTATTTTATTAGTTAAATAAATAATTCATTAATTTTTTTAAATTGATTTAAAATTTTATTCATTTATTATTTTTAAAAAATAATTTCTATGAATTTATTATAATTAAATTATTAATTATGATTATATTTATTAACAAATGAACTTTTTTTATTTTATTTTTTCCTATAAAAGAATATTTTTGTATTTTTTATTATTTTCTAAATGGGGAAGCAACATAGTTAATTTGTATATTTATTTAACCTATCCAAATTGAAACATATCCTTTTTATCAATTTCTCCAGATAAGTCACATAGCATAAATGGAATAATGACAACATATCTAAACCAATCCACGTATCTTATTTCTCCTTCCCCACGTATCAGAATCCACTAATTCCATGTTTTTACAACAACTAATATGATGAAGGGAGACTATAAATATCGAAGACCACTGGTGTTCCAATTGTGCCACCATTGATGATTCTTCAGAATCCATTACAGGATTATGACAATGGGCCATTTGTATGGAATCTACCATAGGAAGTTTCAAACTGATTTCATTTCAATCTGATGATCCTATAGGTCATATGACAGATCTAGACCAATGCTTTATGATTTGGCCTTCGATGATGAGATCTGGGTTTTTATAGATTGATTACTAAGAATAAAATATATGTATACTAAGGAGAAGATACATGAGATCTTCCTGATCATGAGGATGAAGATTACTAAAATGTAAAAAAATGTGAAAATTGAATCTTTTTTGAACATGAAGACAATGAAAAAATACCTAAAATTGAAGAAAATTGATGATGGAATATTCTAAATAATAAATCTTGATACTACCTAATCCTATTTAAATATATAATTTATTATGAAAATGATCATCTGAGGTTGATAAGTCACCATCTATGTTGATGAAACTATGACTATGGTTGAAGCGGTGGTTCTGAGAATGCAGTAACTAGATTAATGCTGAAGGAAATGAATCATATTCGAATGAATCCTCTCATTGTAGTTGAGAGATGATGACTAAGATTATATCACTAAATTGAGAACACCTAAGACCTAAATTGATGATTATTGATTTTATTTTTATCAGTGATGATTAATCATGATTGATGATAGTGATTATTTGGTTTGTTAGCTGACCGAATATGGGATATAATAATTGATTGAACTCAACATGATATTTAATCCAATGCTGATTTTTAAGTAGTTTCAATTATGGCAGTGGGTTTTCATTTGTTGTTATAGAAGTCGGGAAAATAAAAAATTATTGATAGATTCTTAATTGATGTTTTCAACAAATTCTTGCGATTGAGTATGTACTAGTATTCTATAATTTTACATTGTTGTATATGCTGACATTTAACTTTTATGTTTGAGCCTGTAACAAAGGTATCTGATCGATCAATGTTTGAAGGAGACATGAAAAGAATTTGATGAGATTTATGTTTTTGGATGCAGAGAAAAAATAATAGATTGAGTATTTCATGTTCTTGATAAGATTTCCATGTTTTAATAGAATAAGAATTATAATTAAATATCAGGAATTTATTGATTTAAAAGGGGTGTTTTTGGAAACTAAAAAACTGATTTGATGAATGGTTGTGATTTTTAATAGTAAGGGAAGCTAAAAAAATTGGGGGTGGGAGTACTCAATTTTTAAAAAACTTATATTCTATTCTAACATCATGTGTTAGAGAAAAGAAGGTAGAACGAGAATATATTCGGGATATCTTGAAGAGAATATGTCTCTGATTTTCCTATTAAAGATAGAGATTAGATTTTATGTCAGTTTCACAGATATTTTAGGCTAAACATTTTGTGATTGGATCTTCAAGTACTAAATTGTGATTTCATTCAAAGATATAATTTCATCGAAATATTATTGGAATTTATCTCCATATTATTCTATGTCTCAATTAAATTTATTCTTGATGAATATTTTTTTAATTGGTTCTCTCTCTTTATTCCATCATTAAATGATCACTATTATGATCATATATTTTCCACTGATGAGTGAATCTTATTAATTTATTCCAATAAATAGATTAATGTAGGAAATTTTTATTCAAATCTTAAAATATTTAATATATAACTATGATTATAATGGGTGTCTTCTTTGAATTTTTACTCAATAATAGTTAATTGCATCAACCCTCTATCCCTCAAAAAATAATAAGAGGTAAGAATTTGATTACAGTTGTCACAATATCATGCAACATAACATACTTTCATAAAGAATATAATTCATGTATTGTGAGAGTTATTTGTTTTAATTGTTTCATATGATGACGAAATACTAAACCAGGAGATCTTCAAGATTTGGTGACTTATCTTTTCTATTAACTTTCTTAGCCTTTTTCTTTTACTCTATCCTATACACTTTTGTTTTTTATAATTTCCTTGTTCTTATAAATTAGATTAAATTTTTATAGCAATATAAATACCCTAAAACATTAAAAAAAAATAAACAATTAATGATAGAAGAACTACTAAATGAACATTTCATTTGGAGACAACCTTGAGTATTTCTTTACTATAGTAGCTGGGTTATAAATTTTAAGAAAGGTATAAAATGACTAAAAACCACTAATGGTATCACACATATAAAAGGGGTAAAAAATTATGGAGAATAATTTCAGAAGAATATAAACCATAACAAAAATGATGACATGCTGATGTTTTGATGGTGGAAGGAATTTCTAGCTAGGTTCACTTTCAGGTTGTAGATTAATTACCAAAAAGGGTCGTTTCAAAGGGAGAATAATTACACTGGGTAGCTGATTAATTTCCTACTTAATGGGAGTAGTATTTTAATTGGACCATGTATACATCAAATAAAATAGATGTGTTAGGTTCTGTCTAACAAACATAGGAAAATACAACGAAGCACACCATATGGACCTAAATTGTGCTGAGGAGGATAATATTGATACACAAGGATAGAGAAAATAGATTCAAAAGATAATATACAGAGTTATCAAACATATTTTTTCTGAGTAATTTTATTGTTAAAGTTCTATAAAATTATAATTGATTGTATCAGATGATTATAATTATCAGTTCAGGGTTTAATGTTCAGTAGTTTCTTAAGATAATTTTTTAAGAACATAATGTTTCTACAAAGGACAAGGTGAGACGACATGAATTTCGATGAAGATTATATATTTATATAATGGATAATAAAATAATAAGTAAAGATATTTTTTCTGTGGGTAACAAAATACTAAAATGGGTTGGTAGTGGGGAGTTTGAAAAACTATGAAGAAATAGTATACCGTAAGAACAATTGTGGGGGTATAAAATATTGGGCAAAATAACTGATTAATTGGGGGTAGGAGATTTGTTTTTGGGATTAATGATTTCAGGGGTGTAGAATAGTTCTGTTGAAATCCTATGGTGATATAAAAATTATCTATGATGGTGGGAATAACCAACATGTAATGAGGTAATTCCTTATATTAAACATTTAAAATATCATGTGCTGATTTATCTTTATTATTATTGCCTATATAAATTGAGACTGATATTAATATTTTAGTGAATGATATGTCTAAATAGTTTTAGAGGTTAGGAAAATTATATTTAATGAAGACAAAAAAACATTCCCATAAAATAAAATGTGATCACTAATTCAGACCCCCTTTTAGTGAACCTTCATTGATTAAAGGGAACATCAATTATTATCAGATCATAGTTCCAAATAAATGTTACAACTATAAGGATATATAATTCGGATTCAATGAATAGTAGTTGTGTTAATGAGTTCCATGGAATAAATAATCATATTATAAATATTAGTATGTTACCCTACCATTTAACTCTTGGCCATGAAGTTATAGATGTTATAATAATGATATTTCTTCCAATTACTAAAGTTTTTATGACATCTACTGATATGATATAGTTGCAAATTGATAGAAAATTTAAAAATTACATAATAATGGGTCTCACAGATAATTTTTATATAAGGATTATGGGGATTCCAATGGATAAAAAATTTGGGATTATTTGAGAAGAATTAATGATTGAATTCATAAAGTAAGGGATGAAAAACTATAAATCAAGAGGGGAAGTTTAAATATTTTATGATGGATGATGAAAAAATTATTTAAGATAATTTACAAGGTAGTAAATGAAATGAATCAAATAATGTATATATGTCTTGGAAGAAACATTATATTTCTCAAAATATCTATTGATACAAAACATGGTAACTAGAATTTGTCAAATGGAAACTAAAAGTATAGTTCTAAAAAATCAAAGAAGTGTTAAGTTTCCATAAAAATATAAAGTGAACCCAAGAGTAATAATGAATGTTAGTGAAAGAATTATGAGAAGTGGAACTAAAATTCCATACGCCCCAAGATGATAAAAATGGACAAGAACCTAAAACAAATAAAATTTAACTTATTAAATCAATGTAATTTCATATGAGTAAGTGAAAAAACTTCAATATGAAACATTGTAATAACCACTTGAATTTGTATAAGTGCATGTTATTCACACACTAGTATAAAGATAAAAACAAAATAAAAAGGAATATATAAGCATGGAAGAACCTATACGAATTTTTAAAAACCTACTTGGATTTTACAAATGGAAAAATAAAGTCAAATATGATCTGTAAAAGTATAGGGATCCACTTATTTAATCATTGTAAGCCCTACCATTTAAAATATTTCAGAAACTAAAATACAAAAAGAAGTTCTTGAAACCTTTACGAAAGTATAGGTTAATATCCCCTTATTAGGTCTTCTGAAATAGATCTCTCATTATGATAAATTTCAAAAAGAAATGTAATTCAGGAAAGGAAGTTTAATGAAGGATAGAAATATAAATTTGGAAGAAACATTTCTTCCCTGATCCAACATTACCTCTCTATGAAATTGAAAGATCCCAGTATGTTTTATATCCCATGTGTTATTGGAAATCATTAGTTTGAATATTAATTTTTATATTTAAAATACTATATATATATATTCTGAATTATTATATTTATTCATATATGTAGGTTGTGGAGATTAAAGATTCATGTAAATTAAATTATTAAACTACTAACAAATTAGTTAAGCTAGCTGGATTCATTTTTTATGGGTTCGTAGGACTATAAGAAATATTTTCCCTACTTAGTTTTTATATTTTAGAGATGGTTACACATTCAGCCTTAATTTTTGAATGACCATTATTTAAAATTGATAAAGCAATTATCAATGTTCATAAATGGATATTGTATTTGGAGTTTGGCAGTAATATAGTTATTTTTCTTATCATTTTATCAACTCAACACCATGTTGAAGACCTTATACACAGTAAGATAAAATGATTAAGCAAATTTCTAAATATTTATTCCCTATTTCTATATGATAAAAAATCACTATATTCATTGGGATATTTACTTTTAGATAAAGATATATATTTTATAATTAAAAACTCTAAAATATACTATATCAATGAATATAAAATTGAATATTTTGTTGAAAAAAATTTAATGTTATTTAGGAATTTCAAAACAAGAAAAGTAGGTTATATTTTACAAAAATGATTTTTATATAGATGATAATATATATAAAATTCTTGGAACCTAAAATTCTATTAAAATTATCAATTTATTTTATAATATTGAACATGTAATTTTTTAAATTAATTTATATTATATTAATTATGGAAGAACTAATGATAATTCTCTTATCTATGATAATTTTCTCTATGAATCTACTCTTTATGAGTTAAATTATACTAAATTTTTTTTTTATAGTCACCTCATGTTTAAAATATGGACTCTAAAATATCTAATGAGTATGGAATATGTTTGCTTCTTGAGACTGATTACACTAAAATTAGTTGATTTTGTAATTTTTCAATTCTTAGGGATGTTTTGGTGGATGCAAATAAACTCAACGAACAAATATATCCTATTTTTATTTCAAATATAGAAATCACTCTGACACATGAACATAAAATTGCTCTTAAAAATATGAAATATTAATGTATTGAATATAATAAAATATTCACTGTTATAATTTTATGTGAGTTGTCCTATGAGAAATAAAATAAACATTTAACGGGTTTTATAAAGAATAAGGATACCATAAGCTAGTATTTAGATGATTTATTTGGAATTATTAATACATTTTGTATTTATAGGAGTCATTAAAATTAAAATTTGAATCCAGTTAAAAAAATAGAGAGGAGATTGATTTATACACTTCAAGAATTCACTAAGAAATAGTTGACTACCCTATTGGTTGTAGGAATAATTTACCCCATTTATAAAATGGAATGGGTAAGACAATTTATGATTTTTTATAAGGGTGAGTTCAAATTTGTTAAGAATAAATTTAGAAAATTTGTTTCTCTAAGGATACCCAATAATTGAAAGGGTATTAATTGAGTATAATAGGCTCAACATAGTGACTAAAAATAATCCACTTGCCCAATATTTTCTTGATTTAATCCTTGGACGGTTAGCTTGTCAATGAAATTATTTCTTCCTTGATGTGTCTTCTAGATATTTCAATATTAACAATGATCTATTGTATTAGGATAAAACAAATAAACATGTTCTCTCAGTACCTTTGATTATCAGTGAATGCTAGTAGGACTAATAATAACCCTGCCACCTTCCAAATATTCTTGTCCATCATTTTTTCGATATTTCATTAAGAATCTATGGTGGGTTTTAAAAGTTATTTTAATATGCATGTTCTATCATTTGAGGGAGTCATTGGATGTTTTGGTGATGTTATCAGATATAGTATAAATAGGAACCATATTATGAACATTGAGAAATTCAATTTTATGGTCAAAAGTTGAATTGTTCTTGGTTATGACGTGTCTAGGAATTGGATTCGGGTGGACAAGTCTAATGTTTACATAATCTCTCCAATAAAGTTTTTCCTAAACTATGAAGAATACT
This sequence comes from Viscum album, assembly GCA_963277665.1. NCBI lineage: Eukaryota > Viridiplantae > Streptophyta > Magnoliopsida > Santalales > Viscaceae > Viscum > Viscum album. The sequence continues at coordinate 800,893,876 of OY728139.1, forward strand.
AAATACTTTCATTTCCAAGTTGGTTTTTATATGAGGTTCATAAAATAATAGAAAAGTATCTTTATATTTGATGACACTTCATCATAAATAAATCCCTTTTTTCATATGATGTAAAGTATAATTTAAAGTACTTGAATTTTCATTTAAAATTATTTTATTTTTCAAATGCTTATAACTCAAAAATGATGACTCAAATTAAAAATAAGAGACCACAACTGAACTCATGAGGGTATTCTTTCTTTAGGAAGATACTAACATTTTCCAGCATGGGCCAACTATGGATGTTATTTTTTGGTTGTAAATAAAAAAATTAAGTAACAATTACTTTATTGATAAAATCAATAACTTCTAAACAGTTACACAGATTGAAATTCCATGAGTACTGTTGAGTTTGTTGGGATGTGCTTCCCTTGGGTGGGGCCTATCCTCGACCGGTGTGGGTTGAGGGTGACTGTGAATAATTTTCTAAATGTTTTTATGGTATGTTTAGTAAAAGCATGGGCGGTGTTTTCTATCTTTTGAACCGGTGCTCGAAATAGAAATTTGATAGAACTGTTGAATTCACAGGGCTGATATTTGAAAAAAAAGATTCACTTTGGCCGCAGTTGGTTGAAATAAAAAGATAGTTTTTCGACTTTTTAAAGAATAAAAATATAACAATTTTATTATTATTTAATCTTTATTTTATATAATGAATGAGCGGATTTGGTGAGACTAACGACATGCCAATCCATTAAATGTATTGACTCTCCATTCCTGTAATCTCACAATTGGGAGTTTAAGTTGTAAATTAATTAAATGAACCTCATGAATTCCCAATGGCGTTTCCTACATATTCACCCTCTTATTTATATGGAGCTTCGAGAGGGGTGTTGGCATGAATTCACAAAGAGAAGAAGCTCTGGAAAAGTACCATGATGCGAACAATGTGGAGGACACTACTGGTTCCCCAGGAGTGGTGATGAGCGCCATCAAAACACGAACCGACGACAATGATGAAGGAGTTCCCTTGATCATTGTCAGCGAATGTCTATTTCTAGTAGGGGTTTATTTAGAATTTATCATTGATGATTTACCTTGCTCATACTTTCTATCACATTAGCATGGAGGGCGTGGGCCAAACAAACAAGGTCTGGAACCTCCATCGCTTTGTTCTGGTTGCATTATTTGGGGATAGTTTCTTCAAGTTGACGACAACATGAAATAGTGGGTCACGCAGTGGTGACGGTGACCTGAGCGCCTTGTGGGAGCTGACGCATCAAAAATAGACCACCAGAGTGAGACCAATGGCCTGCACAATAAAATATCGGCACGCCATATTGGAAACGGCCGATGGTATCCGGAGGAGACCAATAGTGACCGGCCACGGGTGGTGGAGAGTGTCGCACCATGGAAGTTGGCTCGAGTCGGCTATACAGGAGAAGGGCAGTTCCCACAATCTCCACTGGGGTAAGCAACTGTGGAAATCAGGTCATGGTAGAATGGTGTGGCATGACCGACACCGCTTTGGCAGAACCCAGTCATCCAAATAGTCGACCATTTACATTTGGTGGCGCAGTGGCCCACCAGTTGGGAGAAAAGGGCCTACAACCGCAAGTTTAGCAAGGGAGGCAGTCCGCCTTTTGGAGTGTAGAGCCGGTAGAGGGCCGACCGAGTGGGCCATGTCGAACCCGCAGCCCACCGGGCAGGACCCGTCTATTGGTCCAACGCGGGTGGGCCGATTCCCCCCCAATGGGCCGGGCCAATAGCAGCCAGATCCCATTAAAAATCTAGGCTGATCTCGATGGGCCGGACCCATTTAACCTAGACAACTCTTAGTGGGCCGGACCTGAGAGGGATAAGGTAGACCTCGGGGCTCATTGCGTTAGGCCGGTCTAACCATTTCGGATCGGGTCCAGACCCAACTGGTACCTGAATAAAAAAACACCTGTAACTAGAGAACTAGGTATTCGATCTAAACACCTTTAGTGGAGTTGGGGACCTCTTTTGGGAAGCAGTCCCCTTGGCATATTTCAACGGGCCCGACTGAGCCGGGCTAGACCGAGGTGCAGTCACCCTCGTTTCACAAAACGTGGTGTAACTAATAGACTAGGCATCCAATTAATGCACCATCTGTGGAATAAGGAACCATGTGACAAGATGGTCTTTTGAAGATAATATAAGTGAGATTTTATGGATTCTTACCTGCGACTTGGGTTGGAACATGATTGAATTAAAATGGGCCTTTTTAACAAAAGTGCCCATATCTCACAGACCAGGTGTCTGATCGATGCGTCGTCTATCTTGTTGGGGCCCTTATGATAGGGAGTTCCCTTGTGTATAACTTTTTTATGGACTTCGTACTGGTTGGAATACGACCGATAGATTCAATTTTGGATCCTCTCGGAATCAATTGTGCTTAGTGCAGGAATCAAGTGGCTGGCTATAACATGAAGAAAGAACATCGATCTTATATTGGTCATAAACTATCTATGATGTGTGGGGTTGTTCTTAGCGATCCTGTATGGGTCACCATCTATCGATCCTATGTTGGTCAGCACCTAATGATCTTTTGTGGGTCAGTATCTATCGATCTTGTGTGGGTCAGCAGCAAAGCCTCTCAGCAGATTAAAATGATCCCCTGCTAAGTCTATTCATATCTACTTCTGTACTTATGTTATACCTAGTGTGGGATGAGTTTTTACCTTTGTGGTACATTTACCTTTATGGTGTTACCTTTGTGGTACTTTTACCTTCTCAGTGTTAACTTTTTTGTACTTTTACCTTTGTGGTGTTACCTTCGGGGTGTTACCTTTATTGTACTTTTACCTTCGCGGTGCTACCTTCATGGTGTTACCTTTGAGGTACGTCTTCGTTCATGGTGTTAACTTTGTGGTATTCTCATTCGTGGATCAGTTGTGAAAATGGTTTTAAAAGTTTGAGCCTAATGTTTCCTCATGGACGAGACGAGTATATTATGATAAATTTGGTATATGTATGGGCATATTACTAAGTAGAGTTGATTACTATTTCGCGCTTTTTGATTAAGGTAATGCTTCATGGGGTTTCCTTTTTGGAACTTTCGGAGACCTTCAAGGGTCTTGGGATCCCTACTGAGTATTTTTATACTCACCCATCCATGGGATAGGCCCGCACCTTGGTGTGTCCTGTGTAGATTACAGATAGCCTCGATCGAGGATGAGGGTGCCAGGGAAGGACAATACTCAGAGGTGGACCATTTGACATGAAATACTGCAGTGAGTATCGATCATGAGCTATACCTACCCTTCAGGTAGGATCCTCATTGGACGATCCAGGAGCTGTTTTCTTATTTTAGTTGTACTTTTACTTTTCAGTGGGGATTGTATTCCACCCCCGTTACTTTCAGTACACTATTTACTAGATCATTTTACATCGTGGCTTCTTTTTGTTGTATTCTTGGATTGATTGTGTGTACAACTTTAAAGGAAATGTTTTCATGTTTTAGTCATATGCCTTTTTGTTGCCAGTAACCAGCCCCTGGCCTATGGAAGATGGGCTTGGGGTAGTCATGGCATGAGTCCCGGGGATGGGTCGTGACAAATAAATAATCACTTAATAAACTAAAATAGAAACTTGTGTCCCCATTAATGGTTCAACTAATAAATTGGGGAATTCCTTTTGATCTAATGATTGATTAATACAAATAATATTTAGTGGATATTATAGGGATAAGGGGGTGATGAAGTCACAGGTCATTACCAATGCTTCAGGTCTCTTGATTCTTTCCCATCCAATTACTCCTTATTTTAGAATGAATTTTTTATCGTTGATTTTTCCATTTATAAGTTTATAAGTTATATATTGGGATCTAAATTTATGTTTTTTGTTAATCATTTAGACATTAATTACCTCATCTAAAATATATAATCAAAACCAATTTTGGTTAGATAGTTCTTGTTTATTTTGGAATTTTATATAGAGATTAAAGATAGGAATCAAATAGAGAGAATTTTGGTTGATCATATGATTAGGAACTGATGATTTTTTTCAAGATAAATCAAATGTTAAGACAATTAGAGCTTTTCCCTATGGAGATATTATATTCTTTTATTATTGAAAAGAGAAAATATTTTCTCAGACATTGTGGATTCTATAGTAGTTTAAATATTTCCTTAAAGGTTATCTAACAATAAATCCTCTAAAATTATATTTGAGTCAAGTAAATAAGTCTAGACTGATCCTTACTTGTGAAATATGGGAAGTGAGACGATTGTTAGGAGATATATCTGTTTTTTTAAATTTTTGTAGTTTTATAATTAGTCCACATCTTTAGTTGTGGGTTTTAATGAAGTCTCTAGAGTATTTCATGAATATTTCTAGATTCATGTCTATTTTTGGCCCACACTTTTTAAAGATTGACATGAATTTTGCAGGAGATGTAAATAAATTTAGTTCCAAGGAAGAATTTATCAAATTAATGAGATTGAACTAAAAGGTTTGATGTTTTTTGATTTATTTTAGGTTTGGGAATGGAGTATATGGGTCTTTTTCCAAATACTTTGGATATTTATACATCATGATTTTTGTGGAATAGATTTCTATGTGGATTGAAACAGTTCACACAAGGACTAAAGATTCTAGTTTGGTGTCATAATTTTCCTAGATAAATATGTTTTTTATATTTTGGATGCCAAATATTATTCTAACAGACCAAATAATGAATTTCTATAATAGGACATCAATGTGTTTGATAAAAATATATGGGTTTTATTAAAAATGTATCTACAAACTATCATCCTCCAACAAAATATATGGAGAAGATTCAATTATAGAGATTAAGAATATTCTCGAGAGAAATCATAACCCAAATAATAAATATTGGATCTTAATGTTGAGTATTTTTTTGGAAATATAGGAATACTTATAAGACTCTAATAAGGATTTCACATTATAGGATAATTTTTTGAAGAAATTTTAAATTTCACATAGAGTTTGAATATAAGGATTTTTGGGTTTCTAGGTCATGAAATCTCAATATTTCTAAATACATAAAGTAAGGGAATATTTATTTTTAAGAGTTAGAATAAGTTAGAAAAACTGATGAATTAAATGGAAGGATTTTTATAGATACAACAAAGGTTTTTGATGAAAATATTATTTTGAATAATGGGTTCTAGTTTGAAGATAAGTTTTTTTTGTAAAAATTTATAATATATATTTTTCTAAGTAAATTACATTTCAAATGGGATGGATCCTTTATTGAAACTCACATTTTTCCATTTTTTGGTATAGATTATAGTTCTTATGAAGGATGTTCCATTTTTTATTAATTAATATACTCTAAAAAAGTTTCTGAAAGGTAATAAGGACCCTATGAGGATAGTTTCTATTGCAAAATATAAATACAATTTAATTATCTTGTGTTCTTCTTCCTTTTTTTGAATATTTGCAGGGGATATTACTAAACATATTTTGTTTAAGGTTTGTCAATATTTTTTTAGAATATTTATTTAAAATGAATAATGATACATTTTTTGGAGATTATATACCTTTTTTTAACAATATGTAATCAACATGGAGATGACCTTCGATTTATCTATTTATTGGGGAATAAATGGTTAGATTTATAGGGATTTAGATAAGATTAATTCTAAAGAAACTTGATGAAAGCCATAAATTTATTCATTTTTGTGAATTTTTTACTTTTTACATTTTCTAGAATCTAATAATAATTTGATTCCATCTTTAGGAGAACTATAGATAAATAGGGATAATTTTTCAAAATCTAGAAATTGTATATTTGATTCTATGAAAATGAAAAAAGATCATCTAATTTATGGAATTAATTAATCTTCAATTAATAATTTGTTTTAAGATTTTAAATCCCTACCTACTACTAGATCCCTTCATAACATTCATTGAAAAAAAATATTGAAGTAAAATTAATTTTTCATTATTAAATTAACTTGTTCAGAGTTTTTGTTGTTTCTATTTCATTGTTAATTTTTGATAAATATTCTTTACATGGTTAAAGTTTTTTTCATACATCCTTGAATATGAAATTGTATTCAAATATTACTTTTGAGATAAATTTTTTACCCGAAAACCAGTAGATATTATTTTTTCGTATTGTATGTCAATGTTTTTTATGTAGTTCAAATACGTTGATATTTCTTATGAAACATCATAAATGATTTAAATCCTTTGAGTGGAAAAATATTATTAAATTTAACATTGAATATACATCTTTCTCCAACTTGGATTCAACATTAGTTATAGTTTTTAATTTTAGTGTGTGGGAAAGCATCTAAAAATATGAAAAAACTATACAACAATGTGGTTCATATCAATAACCCCTAAAATATTTCATGATTTTTAGTTTAACAAGTTAAAATTAATAATTTTCATTTGTATTAAATTTTTATGAAATTTTAATATTGTATATAAACTTTGAGGGGGTTCTTTATATAATAACCCTTATATTTAATTGGGTAAAATGATTTTTATTTCCAATTTGAAAGAGACTAACTTTGGTAAAATATAATTTGAATGTTATAAAATTATTGTTTCCTTTGGATCATTGATTTATAGTAAAACTCATAATAAATGTATTCAAATTAATTACCAAATGAATATCCTAATTCATTTTGAAATCTTTCATTTTTTCATTAAAATATTTTTTGGTGTTTTTATTTTTCCTTGCCTATAATTTTTTTCTCATCCAAAAATTGTCTTAAAATTATGTTTAGTACTAATTATGTGAGATTATTCTCCTAGAAGTAATGAGAATTTTTGACATTAAATTTAATTTAAATTTATATATGTTTAATCTATTTTAAAATATTTAAGGTAACTACTTTTACATAAAACTGGAATAAAATTCATTGCATAAAATAATAAATTTATTGAGGGTAAAATCATTCATTGGATAATGAGATTATGTGGGGTAAAATCAGTTGTAAAAATAAATTTTTTGCGTCCAATTAGTAATTCAAAGTTATGAATCATTTTATTGATGTCAAATTGAGAAATGTTTTTCGTGAGGGAAAAGAAAATAATTTTGTGCGGGAATTTGACGTGGCTTCAATTCGATACTATTTTGAGAAAAAATATTCATTTCATTTTTATTTTTCATATAAAAAATATGGTTTTATTTAGAAAAATCACATTTTTTATTTTTTTATCAATTATTTAAACTCCAATTATTTTTTTAAATTATTTTTTGATTATTTAGTTTTAATATTTTTATATATGAATTGCTTAATTTCTATTTTTATCATTTATTTTATTATTATTTATTTGTGTACTCGGTATATTTAATAATTATCACCTTTTTTGGTATTAATATTTTAATTTATGTTTTTATTATAATCTATTTTATTTTAATAATTTAATAAATTTGTAATATTATATTACAATTCTATTCTATTATATTTTTTATCACTTCTTTATTTTATTAGTTAAATAAATTATTCATTATTTTTTTAAATTGATTTAAAATTTTATTCTTTTCTTATTTTTAAAAAATAATTTCTATGAATTTATTATAATTAAATTATTAATTATGATTATATTTATTAACAAATGAACTTTTTTTATTTTATTTTTTCCTAAAAGAATATTTTTGTATTTTTTATTAATTTTTAAATGGGGAAGCAACATAGTTTATTTGTATATTGATTTAACATATCCAAATTGATACATATCCTTTTTATCAATTTCTCCAGATAAGTCACATAGCATAAATGAAATAATGACAACATATCTAAACCAATCCACATATCTGATTTCTCCTTCCCCACGTATCAGAATCCACTAATTCCATGTTTTTACAGCAACTAATATGATGAAGGGAGACTATAAATATCGAAGACCATTGGTGTTCCAATTGTGCCACCATTGATGATTCTTCAGAATCCAGTACTGGATTATGACAATGGGCCATTTGTATGGAATCTACCACAGGATGTTTCAAACTGATTTCTTTTCAATCTGATGATCCTATACGTCATACGACAGATGTAGACCAATGCTTTATGATTTGGCCTTCGATGATGAGATCTCGGTTTTTATAGATTGATTACTAAGCATAAAATATATGTATACTAAGGAGAAGATACATGAGAGCTTCCTGATCATGAGGATGAAGATTACTAAAATTTAAAAAAATGTGAAAATTGAATCTTTTTTTAACATGAAGACAATGAAAAAATACCTAAAATTGAAGAAAATTGATGATGGAATCTCCTAAATAATGAATCTTGATACTACCTAATCCTATTTAAATATATAATTTATTATGAAAATGATCATCTGAGGTTGATAATTCACCATCTATGTTGATGAAACTATGACTATGGTTGAAGTGGTGGTTTTGAGAATGCAGTAACTAGATTTATGCTGAAGGAAATGAATCATATTCGAATGAATCCTCTCATTGTAGTTGAGAGACGATGACTAAGATTATATCACTAAATTGAGAACACCTATGACCTAAATTGATGATTATTGATTTTATTTCTATCAATGATGATTAATCATGATTGATGATAGTGATTATTTGGTTTGTTAGCTGACCGAATATGGGATATAATAATTGATTGAACCTCAACATGATATTTAATCCAATGATGATTTTTAAGTAGTATCAATTATGGTAGTGGGTTTTCATTTGTTGTTATAGAAGTAGGGAAAATAAAAAATTCTTGATAGATTCTTAATTGATGTTTTCAACTAATTCTTGGGATTGAGTATGTACTAGTATTCTATAATTTTACATTGTTGTATATGCTGACATTTAACTTTTATGTTTGAGCCTGTAACAAAGGTATCTGATTGATCAATGTTTGAAGAAGTCATGAAATGAATTTGATGAGATTTATGTTTTTGGATGCAGAGAAAGAATAATAGATTGAGGATTTCATGTTCTTGATAAGATTTCCATGTTTTAATAGAATAAGAATTATTATTAAATATCAGGAATTTATTGATTTAAAAGGGGTGTTTTTGGAAACTAAAAAACTGATTTGATGAATGGTTGTGATTTTTAATAGTAAGGGAAGCTAAAACAATTGGGGGTGGGAGTACTCAATTTTTAAAAAACATATATTCTATTCTAACATCAGGTGTTAGAGAAAAGAAGGTATAACGAGAATATATTCTGGAGATCTTGAAGAGAATATGTCTCTAATTTTCCTATTAAAGATAGAGATTAGATTTCATGTCAGATTCACAGATATTTTCGGCTAAACATTTTTTGATTGGATCTTCAAGTACTAAATTGTGATTTCATTCCAAGATATCATTTCATGGAAATATTATTGGAATTTATCTCCATATTATTCTATGTCTCAATTAAATTTATTCTTGATGAATATTTTTTTAATTTGTTCTCTCTCTTTATTCCATCATTAAATGATCACTATTATGATCATATATTTTCAACTGATGAGTGAATCTTATTAATTTATTCCAATAAATAGATTAATGTAGGAAATTTTTATTCAAATTTTCAAATCTTTAATATATAACTATGATTATAATGGGTGTCTTCTTTGAATTTTTACTCAATAATAGTTAATTGCATCAACCCTCTATCCCTCAAAAAATAATAAGAGGTAAGAATTTGATTACAGTTGTCACAATATCATGCAACATAACATACTTTCATAAAGAATATAATTCATGTATTGTGAGAGTTATTTGTTTTAATTGTTTTATATGATGACGAAATACTAAACCAGGAGATCTTCAAGATTTGGTGACTTATCTTTTCTGTTAACTTTCTTAGCATTTTTCTTTTACTCTATCCTAGACACATTTGTTTTTTATAATTTCCTTGTTCTTATAAATTAGATTAATTTTTTATAGCAATATAAATACCCTAAAACATTAAAAAAAATAAACAATTAATGATAGAAGAACTACTAAATAAACATTTCATTTGGAGACAACCTTGAGTATTTCTTTACTATAGTATCTTGGTTATAAATTTTAAGAAAGGTATAAAATGACTAAAAACCACTAATGGTATCACACATATAAAAGGGGTAAAAAATTATGGAGAATGATTTCAGAAGAATATAAACCATAACAAAAATGATGACATGCTGATGTTTTGATGGTGGAAGGAATTTCTAGTCAGGTTCACTTTCAGGTTGTAGATTTATTACTAAACAGGGTCGTTTCAAAGGGAGAATAATTACACTGGGTAGCTGATTGATTTCCTACTTAATGGGAGTAGTATTTTAATTGGACCATGTATACATCAAATAAAATAGATGTGTTAGGTTCTGTCTAACAAACATAGGAACATACAACGAAGCACACCATATGGACCTAAATTGTGCTGAGGAGGATAATATTGATACACAAGGATAGAGAAAATAGATTCAAAAGATAATATACAGAGTTATCAAACATATTTTTTCTGAGTAATTTTATTTATAAAGTTCTATAAAATTATAATTGATTGTATCAGATGCTTATAATGATCAGTTCAGGGTTTAATGTTCAATAGTTTCTTAAGATAATTTTTTAAGAACATAATGTTTCAAAAAAGGACAAGGTGAGAAGACATGAATTTTGATGAAGATTATATATTTATATAACGGATAATAAAATAATAAGTAAAGATATTTTTTCTGTGGGTCACAAAATACTAAAATGGGTTGGTAGTGGGGAGTTTGAAAAACTATGAAGAAATAGTATACAGTTATAACAATTGAGGGGGTATAAAATATTGGGCAAAATAGATGATTAATTGGGGGTAGGAGCTTGGTTTTTGGGATTAATGATTTCAGGGGTGTAGAATAGTTCTGTTGAAATCCTATGGTGATATAAAAAGTATCTATGTTGGTGGGAATAACCAACATGTAATGGAGTAAGTCCTTATATTAAAAATTTAAAATATCATGTGTTGATTTATCTTTTTTCTTATTGCCTATATAAAGTGAGGCTGATATTAATATTTTAGTGAATGATATGTCTAAATAGTTTTAGAGGTTAGGAAAATTTTATTTAATGAAGATAAAAAAACATTCCCATAAAATAAAATGTGATCGCTAATTCAGACCCCCTTTTAGTGATCCTTCATTGATTAAATGGAACATCAATTATTATCAGATCATAGTTCCAAATAAATTTTACAACTATAAGGATATATAATTCGGATTCAATGAATAGTAGTTGTGTTAATGAGTTCCATGGAATAAATAATCATATTATAAATATTAGTATGTTACCCTACCATTTAACTCTTGGCCTTGAAGTTATAGATGTTATAATAATGATATTTCTTCCAATTAATAAAGTTTTTATGACATCTACTGATATGATATAGTTGGAAATTGATAGAAAATTTAAAAATTCCATAATAATGGGTCTCACAGATAATTTTTATATAAGGATTATGGGGATTCCAATGGATAAAAAATTTGGGATTATTTGAGAAGAATTAATGATTTAAATCATAAAGTAAGGGATGAAAAACTATAAATCAAGAGGGGAAGATTAAATATTTTATGATGGATGATGAAAAAATTATTTAAGATAATTTCCAAGATTTAATGAAATTTTCTTTAATATCAGATTTGTTGATGATAAGATATAAGATTATACTATTGTTATTAAAATAATAATAATTTTTCTATGTATATTTGATACCAAAGTATCAGTTTTATAAGATCATGAAAGTTTATCTCTGGAATAACTTATGAATATTCTCATGGCATATAATATGAGGAAAATATATTCATTATGAAAATGGATAAGGATGAAATTTTCTTCCATCCATTTTCGAAATAGATGATTATAGATAAATATGTTGTTTAAGAATCAAATTATTTATAGGTAGATGAAATGGAGGAGTACTTTAAAACAATGATCCCTCTTCTTCAAAATAAATAAAATAGGGGCTAGTAGAAAGGTAAAATTTCTCTTAAATGTTGGAATGAAAATGATAAATTCCATTTTCCACAACATTATATAAAGAATAAATATTAATATTACGAATTAGAGGAAGAGAATAAAAAATACTGGAATAATATGTGGATGAAACATAAGGAATAAATCATTACAATAAGATAAATATTTTATGGAGAGTGAGACAATAAGATGATTAAGTATCATGTAGTGAATATAATTTTCAAGAAAAAGTATTAGATCATTGATGAATATTAATTAATTTTTTTAGTAGTGATTATTATGTTGGAGAGATAATAAGAATTTAGTTGATTATAAATCCAATTTTTATGAAACAATTTATAAAAATACTCAATGCAGGAGGATAATTTTGAATTTGAAGAAATATTATATATAAATGAATTTATGGGAATGGTTTGTGAATAAAAAAGGATGGAAACCTTAATTTTTTTTATCATAAAAAATAAAAATTGGTGGGCTAGAGAGAGAGATAAAAATGTTGTGGGGAAAAGTCAGCTGGGTAAGAAATATCTTAATGGAAGAAACTACACTTGTCACGAAAATTAACAAGAATATCTTAAAATTAAATGAACATGATATGATGGAGAATGTTCTTAAATAATATTTTTCATAGAATAAGAAGAGTTATCAGAAACAAAATCAATGTTTCTTATAACATAAATTGATTTAATCAAGAATAGAGAATACTTTACCAAAAACAATTGATGTTAAATGTGAAATATTTAAATATGGTCAAAATATGGGTTGATTGAGGCAACATGTGTCTATTCTAAAAAATCCATAAAATATATCTTCTTGTAATAACCTTGAAGGTTCAAAAGTGAGGATTTATGAGATATAATATTCAATTAAGATAGAGGAATTCATAAATAAATTATATCCTTGAACAAAGAGGATCTATATTTGTAAAAAGAAAACAACAAAAATATTTATATCAGCACAACTATTAGTCTGAATGATCAATATTATAAGATAAATTCTAGTTGTAATGAGTTTTTAGGCCCATATAATACCCATATGTTTTTAGTAGGCATATTAATGGGATTATAAATGAACCATGGGGGTATAATATGAGTATATAAGAACAATAATTCTTTGTATGTTTTATGAGGAATTCATGAATGTTCATAAGGTGAAAAAATTAAATATTGGAGTGATAAAAATGTGAAACTTAGTAATCTTAAGAAAAGAAAATTTTTTACAAAATTTTAGTAGGGTATTAATGAGTGTACATATTGAATGAGTGATTAGTTTTTGGTCTAATAAAATGTCCCTGGCTAGAATGTTTGATAAAGCACAAAATTTAATAGAAAAAAGGTCAAGAAAGAGGTTTTAAAAAATGAGAATAATGTTAATACATTGTTACCAATGGATAAAAAGTTAAATATTAACAAAAAATGAAAGATGTTTGTGAAATATGGGCATATTACAAATGAATATATGACATATTACCATCCAAGGAATGAATATTGAAGATAATATTGGATACTAAATGAAATAAAAATGTTACAAAAACTGAAGAGAAGATGACCACATCAGATAAAGATTATAAAGATGGTAAGAAAGAATTTACATTTCATGAAAATATAATAAGAAAAATATTTTGAGACTGATATAATATTCATAGTCTGAACATTAATTTTATGGAACACTGAGGTAACTCTTTTTTTCCAAATGAATTTTTCATATGTACTAACCTATAGGGAATTGAAGGAGTATAAGAAATAAAGCTGGATGAGTATTGTAGAAGTTTTACATCATGCTTGAAAAATCCATCATGGAACATTTTTTCACCATGATGAACAATTTTTTTCTTCCCTTGATGTAGATAAAATCATAAGATTATTTATTATTATCAAACATTATTTAAATTGATGTGGGGATGATTAATAATTTCATATGGTAAGGAAATTTTGTTCAAACACTTAAACTATATTGACATGTTTATTCATATGGGTGCTTGATTTATCGAAACAAAATTACTCAAAATTCCCCTTATATAAATATGTTTGAAGAATCATGAGGAAATTATAACATGAAAGAAGTTTTATGGATGACATTAATCACCATGATTATACACTCCTATTTTCTACACTGAGTTCACCCACATAGACATAAAGATGTTTTGAAAAAGGCTATTTTTATGAAACTCATATGATACTAATTTTTCAGTTGAATAATTCTATCAATATGATAAGTTAATTTAAGTTGATATGTGATGAAACTTATTATATCCATTTTAATTTGATTGTCTATAGGGGGAAAAATTATATAGCAGGGAATGTAAAGGAAAACATTGATTGGGGATTATGAATTAATCACACATATTTATGTAGAATATTTTTAGAGTTTTGTGTGGATATTGACTACAAACCAAAGTGGATTTAATGTTACCTAAGGATATATTTTATAAACATTTGTTTTGTAATTTTATTATACACTCATTATGGAGTATAAGAAAGATTATTAAGAAAATCAAACACTGTTAAGTCTTTTTTAATTGTTCTCTGCACCATGATGTTTATAATGACCAATTATTTGGTTCAAAGTAAGAGATTGAGGTTATCATTCTAAAGGTAATAGAATATGTGTTCCAAGATTTATCTAATTTAAAAAAGGGTATTGAATGAATAAGCCATTTTATAAATTCCATGTGGAGCGGAGTGCTAAAACGTTATCAAACAAACTATTTTTATGAAGTTTCAAAATATGAATCGATAAACCGTACTCATGTTATCAGATCAATGTATGAGTTATAAATTATTAATTTAGATGATATATTAAGTAGTTCATATTAACAGATTAACATAACCTATGATTAATGTAGAAAGAAGGTGGGGAATAATTTATATAAAACATTATTCAGGTTATGTTATGGGTGTTGAGGATAACATGTAAAAATTATCAGATAAAGTAAAACTATCAGAAAAAAGAAATTTGAATAGATAACTGGATTAGTTTGTCAATTGAATGGTAACCTTTTTTTTACATCACAAATTTCATCATGCTCCATAATTTTGTTCAAAGGATGTGATTTATTTACATACACTAAAGGTAATGTACTGATTATTTTATAATTCAAATTGATGGAAAAATATTACCCAGAAAGATTATTGGTAAAAGAAGAAGTTGTATTGTTTCCATGGGTTGAGATGTGAAAAAATAATATCAAAAAGAATTTTTGTATGATGTCTCACAATGTGATCATCTAGACCATAATGATGTTATAGTATGAATTTCCATGTAATAAAGTTTTAGTTAAAGGTTATAAAAATATTCCATATTTATATATGAACATATTTTTGGTGTTGGTTCCCCATAACCAACTACTTTGAAATTTTTACTATTCATATATTCCAATAAGTGATTATTAATATAGGTATATTAATATATATTTATTTTTATTCATCATTACATAAATATAATAATGTCTTAGGATATTTTCATGTCTAAAAGGGAATAGTAAGTCCCCTCCATGATGAGAAACTTGAAATTATATTTATATGTATGTAAACTAGGTATGGAGGCCATATAACACTATATACTGGGGATCATAGTATGAATAGTGTTAGGTGAGACCACTCTTAAGAGAATGAGACTTAATCTAATGACATTTTAATGTGGTAATATCATAGGTGAAAGATTATGAGATTATACCCACCTGTTAAAATAATGTATGATTTTTGATTTAATGAATATGCTTATTTATGAGCATGTATAATGGTCCTTAGTGTTTAATATTATTATTAACTTAGTTCATTAATCAAACACATATATTATCTAACGAAAACCATGATGTCAAAGCTTTGTTAAAAGTAGGGTTATTGGTTGTATCACAATTGACATGTTTCTATTAATATTTTTTAGAAGGATTTTACCCTCCCATATTAATAGATATTGATATCTCAGACCTCAAATTGAAATATAATTGTCACATTAAATTTCATTACATAGTGTAACAACATTTATTTCAGATAGTTAATGAAATAAGAATCAATCATATAGGTTGATGACACTGTATTAAAACCCACTCAATAATATATTGAGGCAAATGGATTATATTAAACATAAGAATTAATATGTATTTTTTGACGTTATGACACTGGAATATTTCTCTTGGGTGCTTTGACACATTTTTAGATACTGATATTAGAATTTAGGCAAGCCCATCCAATTACAATGATAAATAATCCTAGCAGGTATCACATAATGTGTTTCTATTGTTATTAATAAAATTCAAGTTTAATTTAATTAATGGATTAAATTTTATTCTCAATTCTAAGTAATAATAATATTTATGTTTTTTTATTGAAAATATTAATTATATAATAATTTTTCAAATATTGAATAAAAATTTTATTTTATTTATTGAATATTTGGTAAATATTAGTTCATCAGATTGTGAAAATATATATTTATTTACTAATAAAATATGTAATGAAATATTTATTTTGGTATTCAAATTATTTTGAGAAATTAAAATAGGTGAATATCATTCATGGTGATAGATATTAATTTTTATGTGAGTAAAATACAATTTTTCATTACTCTATTTAGCACAAGTCATAAAAATTATAGTATAATTAATATTAATATGGAATGGGTTCTCGAATGGTTTATAATATTATTTATACGCTGTTATGAAACTAAATAATATTTCAACCTTAACCCCAGCTCTATGAATATATGGTGATGTATATTCTGTATGATTAATCTAAATATCGATAACTTAGAATCATTACCCAGAATAGATTTCAGAATCAAATTCATCCTTCTCTCATCTTATTAAGAATAATAAAAACTCCATGAGGACAAAAGGATCATGATGTGATCAAGATGAGAAACTCAAGGTAGTTATTCCATTGTGTTAGTACACAAAAATCTATCTGTGTTGTTTTGTGATCAATGGAGGGTGTGTGGATCACCACTAGAGGAATACAACACTTAGATCGTAAAATTATAACTACGATACGCCAAGAAGGGGTTTTCAAATGATCAAAAATATCATCATTTATGAATATTAATATTACCATATATTCTTTTATTAGATATAATAAATATTAATTAAAAATTAATTGTGGAAATGATCTTATCTGGTTTCCTGGTTTCTCTATGTCAATATTAATTGGAATAGTTTCATTGGTCATGTTGTCTATATATTGTAAATGTTTTTAATAATCTATCAAATATGACAAAAACTATTATTGTTATTTTGTAATCAGGCACATACAATTCACCTAAAACCACCATATAACTGATATCAATAGAATAATGTGGGGGGGGGAGAACGTACAGAGAATGTTGTGAAGGATAAGTTAAGGGTATTAAGTATATCTTGTAAACTCTATCAGATGAAGGAAATATAATGAAGAGAGAAATTACTAGAATAACACAGAATATAAATTTAAAAGATCCAAAAATGGTTGATGTTCCATCATACATAAATTCTAAGGATCCAAATGATTGATATTTTCAACTAATAGTGGATGGAGTAATATTATGGCAGTCAAATAGATGGTGTTTTGATGATTCACCATCATAAGCGTCTATGGAAGATTTTAAGAAAAATGTTGTATAGGAAGATATACCAAGCTGAGTTATTAGATGTCATTAGACACACATATTCCAAGATTAATGAATACAGGTTTTCTAATTTTGGGAAAACAAACATAGATCCATCAGACAGACAATGTTGAAGGTGATCCCTCAAAGATAGAAGTCATGAAGATGAAAATGGAATGATATAAACAATAAAAGGGAGTTATAAGGATCAGTAAATAAACAAAGAAAAATTCATAACATAAAAATGTTGAGAAAGTATTAATTTTTTTATCATTTTGTTTTTAATTTATTATTCAAATTAAATTTGACATTATGATTGATGATGTTTAAAGAAATTGGTATCCCTCAATAAACTTCATGTGTCTTAAATAATATTACAAAATAATTGCAAGTTTCCTAGTAAAATTTATTTGAGTGGTAAAATGAATTTGAGTTCCCACCCAGACATCTATATGTAAACTAACACAAAGGGGGTAAAAATGTGTGGAGAATGATGTCAAAACTCATTTCAACTCTTGGAAAATAATGACATGTTGTAGTTTCAATGTATTACTATGTTTCTCACCATGTTCACATTCATGACAATGAATTTATTCCAGGAAAACCACTATATGATATTGAAGAATGAAAATATGCAATTTTTTATGTTCCTACTCAATAAAAGTATGAATTTCATCAGATTAAGTCTTCTTCCTTTGATAGAGGTGTATCTGAATAAGAAAAATATTGAGAGCTGCATCTTAAAAATCACACTTGGAAGAAATACTGTGAGTTAAGGATCATATGAAGTAATCCATTGAAAATAGATCAAAATATAGAGGGTTACCAAATGAATTCATTATATTGAAATTTTCTAGGGATGTCTTTCAAAAAAATGTGGAAATCTATAATTGAGAATATTCTCTTCATCTAGAGATCTAAAAGAATATTTGAGGACAATGGACACATAATATAGTTGATTAAGATATTGATGTTTGTACAAATGTAATGGTGATTCAACTTTTTTTGGGGGGGAGATAAGATCTTTTTACAGTGGATTAAAAAAGATAAAGGAGATAGAATGTAGGTAGGGGGTATAACCTGTTGTTAAAATGTATTGTGGGTGAAAGAGTATAACAACCATTAAAGAAAGAGGAAATATTTATGACTGTTGGGTGGTATAAAAAACTTTTGAAGAAGATATGATCACTTGGGATAGAATTATGGTAAACTATAGGAATGATCAATGGGGTGTAGAACTAGTTTCTACATGTGGGTTTATATTTCTTTGAAGATAGTAAAAGAACCTCTTTTGGAAGGGATTTAATAATATGTCAATGACTTAGTCTTTAAACCAAAACATGTGACCATAATTTTCTGATCTATCTTTAGAATTGTTTCATGTGAAATTTAAGGTTTAGATCTATATTTTGGTGTATCATAACTCTAACAGTATTTATAGGTTAGGAAACTTTTCCTTAATATGGACAAAAAATTTCAAATATTAAAAATGTGATCACGTATTCACCCCCTCTCAATGATCCTAAATCAATCAAGGGGAACCTCATCCTTTAATGTAACACATTTTCTAAAACCTTATAAACTCTTTCTCATTTTACCTTATATCATATAATATAAAATTATTTTTGAATCCATATCCAATACTGCTTTGGGTTATCTTTTAAAACGTATTTGAAATTATACTATCCAAATCACCATGTGCCACCCCATATATGATACCTTCTGATTATTCATAAATTCTATAACTCTTTTAGAGAATCTTTATGTGTTGAATGTCAATCCGAATTTAAGCATCCAAAAAGTTTGATCCTACAAAAAATGGTATCATTGAAAAAAATATGAATTTATAAATCCATAAATGTAAGAAAATAAAGACCATAGAAAATCGTTTGTGAAACTCAACCTATAAAGTGATCCCTTGTGATCTCCATGAAACCCATATACCATTACACAAATTTTTAGAAGATATAACATATACAATCATGCATTTAAATATGATCCATTTTCTCAAGTCATCATTAAACCACATAACAGAAGGTATTCTAATCTAATATTACTACTCTTATATTTTCAATTATCTACGTATTGATTATACAAGTCAATGAGAACATCACAGAACATTCTCCCTTACAGATAATCACATCACACACCCCTTACCCAATAGTTATGGACAATGTGTGTCTCACAAAAATATAATTTTACACCCCTCAACTCTTTCCAAATAAAGGACACATATAGAATACTCATCGTATGATAGGAAGAACATCATATTGGTTAATATTTGACCAATGGAATGATAAAAAACATACCCAATCTTACCCAAATTAGCTATGCCTTAATGCATTTTTATTAAGGATATTGATGTATGTAGGTTCTATTTATTGGTATGTTGAAAGCATCAGGAAAGGGGAAACCTAATCATGAAACATACACACGTGTAATACTAATGACTCGGAATATGAAATTCCAGGTTGTATAATGTACAGGGAATCTAGCACACAAAACATATTTTGTTCTTCAGGGGAATATTAGGTATCATGATATAAGAATCATACTAATACTAAATGAAAACTAACATTTTTATGTATTTTGTAAAAAACAAATGGAACAAGAGAGATCACGGGGGTCTAAAATAGTGCAATCCTAGACCATCAGTAATGAAATACTGAATCTACTCCTGAGGAAAAGAACCTAAGAAAAGAAAAACCCGTAGTCATACATTAAGAAGTTAAATATCAATTCACTACATGAAAATATGTAGAAAACATGAAAGAATGATAAGGTGTAGAATTAACTTTATTGTAATAGGATAAATTTTTTATTCTTAATATATTTTAATAATAACAATAATAACTTACATAAGATCGGGTCTCATAATGTCTTATATGAAAGACTACCAAATTATCTTTATTCTCACTTCATGTTAGGATTTTTCTTACTCTCATTATATATCAATGTGATTTTTCCTCCACCTATATGTGAACGTATAATAAACCTTCCACACTAAACACATTAATAAAAAAATTAATTAATTAAGATAGTTTTAATATTTATAGACATTAGAATCATATTAATAATGGTTAACTCTTTGAACATTGTATATAAACTTATTTACATCATAAAAACAATTGTAGTGACATTAATGAATTTTTTGGTCTATATAGAACTATTTTACGTTCATTATCATCATCATATTTTGATTCTTTTATATCTAATTTTTTTCCATTAAATCTTTTAGAAATTTAAATTGAACATTTCATTAATATTTTTAAAACATTTTCTTAACCATTAAGGATAATTAAATGAAATTCATGTTATGTTTTCACCAGTATAATTCCTTATTTTTTAACAATGAATTTTTATATGTACAAATATACTCCCTCCATAATCTTAAACACAAGATTATTTTTAAAATATCATTCTAATATGATCAAGCACTATTGGTGTCATCAAATAATAATTATTTCATTTATTGAAAATATTTAACAAAAAAACTATTATTTCTATATAAAATATGGAATTTTATGTGTTTGGAGAAATAATTAAAGAAGAATAGTTAAGTCATTAAAATATATAACTTATAAGTGGTGGGACAATATCCTTTATATTTTCCAATCATATGGATAAAATATTATATACAATTTAATTTTTTATCTATATATTCTTATATAGTATGTAATATAATCTATTGAATAATAAGCCATGTTTATTAAATCATTCGTCTCATATTTTTATAACAACTATTTATTTATGAATAAAATATATTAGAACTTAATATAACTGAGATTAAAATAAAAAATTATTTATATTTAACTTGTAATGATGCATTTATTTTCATTATAACTACAATCTCCATTAATTCATTAATATATTTTTAACTCTTGAATATTTAAAATTTTATTAAAAAATATATTTGATATCCTATTCCTTTCAAAATTAATGAATTGATTTCCCTAACACTGACACTTGACGTGGAACTTATGTAGAGTTTCCTAAACCCTTCATGATATTATGTATAATTTATATCATATAGAAACATTGTCCTTACTTCTTGACTTTACCATTAGGCTTCACTGACCACGATTGACTATTTAAAAAATTAATTTTTACAACTGTATTTTCTTCTTCTAGTTTGAACATTTACCCACATATACTATCATCAATTCACCTCAACCTGGACTTCTCATACCCAGTTCATATATACTCAAATCATTGAGAAAATAAGGTAAAAATATATCGAACTAATTTACATTTTTTGACCATTTATAGTGAATCTTCCGAGGTGAATTTTATAGATATACCTGGCCTTAATGATAACCATTAGTTTTTTCAAGTCATTATCACACTTAATCAAACTGAGTATATGAGTGGATCCTAAAGTTCTATAGTCCAATTTTCATCTATTTCCATTAAAACATTAAATAAATAATTCTATTATTATTATAAGTATCTGGATTCAATTTTTAAACAATAGAAACCATTTTTTACTCAGGAATGTTCTACTCAAATACATAGATTTTTCTTCATGCATAGGAAAGAATCTAATGTTATAACAATAATATGAATTTTTTATATTAATATTATCATTTTCATGGATTTATCTATTAATTTATTTTGATGATTATAATTCCATTTACCTAAAAAAAGATTGTATCAAATGAGTATCATCTTTTAATATAATTTACTAAGGGATTCTATAAAATGTGATACCAAAAAAATGAACAACCCATTTTATTATTCAATATATGCATTAATTTTCCATGTTCAATATTTCACTTTTAAATGATTTTAAATTAATTTTTCTTTCACCACATTTCTCTATGGTAGTCCATAATTGAAATAATATCATATATTAATCATTAATGGTTGAGTGGATGACTCCTTTCCCAATTCATTATTGGATATGAACTAATAGGAACATTTAATCCCAGAATATCCTGAGAGTCATAATATATGATATGAATGAGATAAATATTTCAAATTGTGACATGTCTTATCATAAAATTGAATTTGTTACATCTTGTTTCCACTATTTTAGAGTATAATTGGGATTACAATGTTGCATGCATAGTATGAGAGTGTCATACACATACTCTAGTATGGTTTCAGTAAATTATAAATCAATGTAATTTTTTCATTCATTGAATGGGAAGTCGTTTGAAATATTCAAATGGATTCATCCCATTGGGTGGAAAAAAATAACCTTCCATGACATGTCATATGATGATATAGCCTTACGACTCTATTTGTTAAATTAATATATTCTATAAAATGCAATATAATCCATGACGTTGATGATCAATCAATATATAAAAACCAATACAAAACACTTCCCGATCATAATGATAATTTTTATCATGGAAATGGAATAATTTTTCCATTAGTGATTGTAAATACTATCAACATGATCATGGATCCATGGTTGATGTATCACCAATGGAGGTTGGAGGATTTATTTTATTTTATTAAGTGATCTTCTTTGAGTGTACAATGAAGATTAAAATATTGAATACCCAGTTGTGTAGGTAAACTATTCCCATTATTTCTAATTTTCCACATATTCACATCTATTAAATATAGATAATGATTATATATAGGTTTAAGAAATCAACAAAAAGCATTGTTAATTTTATTAGTTATATAAAAATACAAATTTAAAGTCACCCAACAACACTAACTAATAGAATTTAGAAGAATGTTAGTACAAAGTCAATCCCATGGGTAAACGTTTTATATGGTTTTTAAAATCATAGACGTTTTTCATGATTTGAATAACCTAAATCTTACCAAAATAATGTTAAATGTTAGTGTTTGAATGACATAAAAATGAAAATTAAGATTAAAGTGAATGAGTTGATATTGAGGATGGTTTTTGTCACAACTCATCCCCTAGGACCCATGTTGTGACTACCCCAAGGCTTCCTTCCATAAGATAGGGGTTGGAGACTTGCACCGAAAGGCATATCCCAAAAAAATGGGAAGGAATTATCTTTAAACTGGCAAATGCACAGTCTAACAATACAATGAGCACAAACTATATAGTAAAACTACTATATTAAATAGATGTGCACTGAAAGTTAAAAGGGTTGAGTACTATAAGTAAAAGGGTCTAGAATACAATCCCAACTAAAAAGTACAACGTCAATATAAAAAACAGCTCTAAGAATCATCCACTAAGGTTTCTTTAAGAGGAGGGTAGGTAAAGATCACGGTCGGTCGTCACTGTGGTACATCTCGTTTAAGGGTCCACCTCCAAGCACTGTCCAGTTTTGGATCCCAAACATCATTCAATGATGTCCGTCATATGAAGAAGACACATCAAGGTGCGGGCGAAGCCCGTCCAGGGGTGAGTATAAAATTACATAGTTGGTACCCTGAGACCAACGAAGTTCTCCCAGAGCTCGTCAATGGGAAAACCACAATGCAAGAAAAATATTGAAGAAATATTTAGCTCACACCATATATAAAGCTCATCGATCAGGAATATCGATGATTAGTCTTAAGCTATATCATGTTATTCAATTTAGAAGTTCCAAAACTGATCTACAAAGTAGTTGTTCTATTATCAATCCACTCGTGGATGTAAGTCGTTGTTCCACAACATACCACTATAAGGTGGGTCCTCATTGGATGACACTACTACTGATCCAAACTGGGTCGATAGAATACTAATCCACATAGGGCCGCTGGAATACTTATCCACATAGGGTCGCTAAAAGCTGATCAACATAGGGTTGTTGGAATATTGATCCACAGAGGGTCGCTAGGTGATGATCCTCAATGGTCCACTCTAAAACTAGTCTTCATTATGTTTCTACAATTCTAATCCATATAGGTTCAATATTATGATAATCAACACATGGTCAATACTTCAAATACATCCAGTCACAGGGTTCCCCACACCTGGTGCACCGAGTTTCGTAGAATCCACTCGATGAGATATCGGTCATACCTCAACCACCATTAATCTCTACAAAGTAGTAACCCAAAGAAACTCTATGTCGTAAGGGTTCCAATGTGATAGACGGAGAGCCAATCATACGCCAGATTCATGTGTTATAAGTGTTTTAGTAAGGAGGGCCTGGTCGGATTCAGGTTCGATCCAACCTAACCATACTCCAACATTCTCCAAAATTTGAGTGGTGTATACCAAAAGGTCTGTCTCGATCCCGCGATCCCAGTGCCATAGATGGTTCATCAAATGGACAACTGGATTTTTATGTTATGGAATTTTATGTGAAACTTGTCCTGTATGAGTCTGAGTCCGATCTGACACTATCTGGGGCCGCCTAACTTAGTTCAGGTTGACCCGACCTGGTTCGGGTTGACCCGACCTGGAAAGCATCTGACACGAGTCAACTCGGTTGGACTGGGCTACGGTTCAGCCCGACCCGCATGAGTTACAACCTGACCCACTGAGGAGGGGCCCAACCCATAATGGGGCCATCTCAGCCCGTAGGGGACCGTGGTCCGGCCTGCAGGGGGTGCATCTCTGCCCTTAGGGGGCTCGAGGCCGCCCTAGCTGGAAGAGGGGGAGAAATTTACCCCTTTCTCTCAAATGGCTAAGCCATTTGGGACTCATAGCAGTGACGCCATGTGGCACCACATGATCCATGTGGGACACATAGAGATTGGGTCTCTCCTCCACCTTCAGTGGCACGCGACGGCTCCCTACACCGTCTCCATGGCCTGTTGGGGCCGGAAACCCTGCAAAACTGCCGCAACAGGAAAGATGTGGCAACCTCTTCCTATGGCGCGCGATGGTGAGATTCACCGCATCTGCGGCTAGCTGGTGCTGACTGCCACATCCTCCTCCTTCAGCGGGCAATGGTGTGACGCCGCCACTGTAGCCTGCTGGTACCAGCTGCCGCCATCACCTACCAGTGTGGGTCACTAGTTTCGCCGCATCAGTGGTCTTTTTCATTCTATCGTGTGAGTTCCAGTGTCCTGTTTTGTCATCTGATCGCACCTACGAGATTCCCGAGACATATCCTTTTCTACATGACCCTCGGATTTGGGTTTCTTCCATCCCATAATTCACCCATGTAGAACGCAATGATTGAAGAAGAGGCAAAGGGACCAGGCCTTGTTCGTTTGGCCCGCTCCCTCCATGTTAAAATCTTAACAAGGGAGAAGATATTTGATTCAATAACTCATGAAAATTAAACAAGACAAAAACCTACCTCAACATATGTTAGAGAGATTCCTGTATTGAATGTTTGGTCGGTGTTTGTTGATCCCGAAGCAAGACACCATCGATTCTGCTAAAACGATGATCTTTATTTCTTACTTGAGGGATCCGTTCTTTGTCAAGAGGATCCTCCAAAATCCTCCTCTCCAAAAATACCACCCATTTCCAATGAATGCAAAAACCAAGAAGGGAGAGAGAAGAAGATAATCATATTTATAACACATAATTAAGAGAGTTCTCATTAATTGGTACAATTAATGAACCACCTTAATTGCATGTAGGGTGGTTACACATTTTTGTATAACCATAAATTTAATGTCTTGAATTAAATGTCCAACCCCACCATGTCTTCCCCACAAAAAAAACCTAAAATAAAGGTAGATGGTGCTTAAAATAAATTAGTTTTTTTATTAATCCTCCATGAAAACCACATTAACCAACTTCCTCTCTCAACACACTACGGTCAAGGTTAAGGCTCCCTTAAGTGAATCTCAGCCCTACCAGTTCAATGGTTCCCTTAGATTTCAATTCTGAGAACATGTTCAAAAGTTAGGATTTCCCTGCTTTCATGTTTACTGAACATACCTAAACAAAGTTCAAAAATTAATTCCAGGCACACCAGGTTTCAGAATCACGCACCATCCATTTTCACAGACTAATAATAATTCTATATAATTATAAATAAATACCTAGGAATTTTGGATATTTACATTCTCATCACCGTAGGGATTTTTGTCCCCAAAATCATCAAAACATACTAAGGAAACAAGTGGGGGTAATGAACAAGAATCTGAGCCTCCTGCTCCGATGTGCTCTCGTAGAGGTTCCCTTGCTGCCAGCAAATGTGCATAGAGGTATTGATCATCCACAAAGGACCCACTCTTATCGATCCTCAGTATCCAATGGAACCTATGTAAATGTCACCCCATCATCAATGTCCAACTCACAACAATCGATTATGTGTGATGGATCATGAACAGACTTCCTCAACTACGATGCGTGCAAAATTTAACATACCTAATGCATCTATGGAGGAAGATCTAGGCGATACGCCACCTCACCGACTCTGTAGAAATCCTAAAATGGTCCATTGAACATCAGAGATAGCTTGGAACCCCGACCAAATCTCCGCAAACCTCCTCGAGATGAGACCCTTAAGAAGACATGGTCTCCCTCCTCAAACACCAAAGGTCATTGTCTCATATCATCATAAGAATTTTTCTTACTCTGTGGAGTCTGCATCTGCTCCTAGATGATCTGCACTTTTTCAGTGGTAGCTCATACCAACTCTGGACCCATTAGTGTTGACTCCCTGGGGACTGTCCAGCATAGAGGTGATCTGCATGGTCGATCATACAAGGCCTCAAATGGTGAAATACCAATGGTCAAGTGATAGATATTTTTTTAGGAGAACTCCACCAAGGGCAAGTGATCCTCACAACAGTGGCTAAAATATAGGTCTCAAGCATGAACATGCACTCTAGTGTAAGAATGGTCCACTCTGTCTAACTATCTATCTTAGGATTAAAGGAGGTGCACAAATGTAGCTAAGTCCCTAACACCTCCCACAACCCCTTCTATAACTGGGATGTAAAACGTGTGTTATGATCAGAGGTGATCGCCGATGGCACCCCATGAAGCCGTAAAATCTCCAGTACTTAAAGGCGTCCCAATGCCATTACGGATCCCTACTCTCAAACGGGAAGTATGTGGGCCGACTTGGTGAGTCGATCAACGATAACACAGATGGAATAGTGGCCCCTTGATGTACATGGTAGACCTATCACGAAATCTATGGAAATACCATACCACTTCCACTCTGGTACCTCTAATGGCTGCAATAAGCCTGCAAGAACATGATGCTCAGCCTTCACTTGTTTACAAGTGAGGCATCATGAAACAAACTCTGCCACTGATTTCTTCATCCCTGGCCACCTGTGCAGACATTGGAGGTCTTGGTACATCTTTTCCACAACAGGATGTACCGTCATAGGGAACATATGGAACCCCCTCAACACCTCCACCCATATCACCACGGGTACCATGGTGCATCTTTTGAAGAGGATGATGTGATCCCTACCTTTAGAAAATCCATCAGGTTCCTACCCTGAGGATATTCGAGCATGGGGAGCCTCATAGTCAATGTCACCATGGTGCGACTCCCTGAATCACTCAAGGAGTGGGGGAATGACTGTCATAAACTGGAGTTAAGCTACTCCATCTCTATCAATGAATGATATCTGCAATGCGGCTAGCTATTATGTCGCCTCACTCAGCATTTTTAGACTATACCTCCTACTGAGTTCATCTGCTACCATGTTTCCCCTCTCAGGATTATAGACTATCTCCAAGTAATGGACTTGAAGGAACTATAGCCATCACTACTATCTCAGGTTTAGGTCCTTTTGTGAGAAGTTATACCTGAGACACTTTTTATCCAAGAAGACTGTAAAACCTTCACCCATCAAGTAGTTTCACCTCATATTCAAGGCGATGACCTCTGTTTCTAACTCCAGGTCAAGGGAAGCATAGTTCTTCTCATTCTATCTCAGCTATTGTGAACCATAAGAGATCACTGCTCGATCCTAAATCAAGACACATCCATGTCCGGTCCCTGATGTGTCACAGTAGACTACATACCAAACACCCTCTTCTGGTAGCCTCAAGATAGGGGCACTCGTCAGTCTCTGCCTCAACTCCTGAAAACTATGCTGGAATCTCTCTACCCATAGGAAGGACTATCCCTTCTTCATCAATTCTAACAAGGGTGTAATAACACTGGAAAACTGACTTACGAATCTCTGGTAGTAAACAACCAACACCGAGAAAATACAGAACTTTTTCACACTTCTGGGTGGCTCCTAATCAAGAAAAACCTCTATCTTCTTCAGATCAACAGAAACTCCAGCCTCCGAGATAACATTTCCCAAAAAGTGTTCATCCCATATCCAGAACTGGCACTTTGAGAGCTTACCATAAATCTAGTGCTCTCAGAGTGTATCCAGAACTATCTGCAGATGATACACATGCTCCTCCTCTGATGCTGAGTATATCAAGATGTCTTCGATAAAGACCACCACAAAGAAATTGAGGTATGACTAAAAGATCATGTTCATGAGTCCCATGAACACAAATGGGGTGTTGGTCATGCCGAATGGTATAAACAAGAACTCATTGTGTCCATACCAACATCTGAAGTCCATATTCTTCACATTCTCATCTCATACCCGGAGCTGATGATAGCTCTATCTGTGGTCTATCTTCAAAAACCAACGAGCTCCCTTCAACTGATCGAAGAGATCATCAATCCTCAGAAGTGGATACTTTTTCTTCACAGTCACCTAGTTTACGTGTTGATAATCCACACAGAGCATCAAACTGCCATCTACCTTCTTGGAGAAGAAAATTGGGCTACCCATGGAGAAACGCTAGGCCATTTGAACCCATTTATCTACAGGTTCCCCAGCTGTACCCATATTTCACGACGCTCCATGGGAGACATCCTATATACTGGTGTAGATATGGGTGCTATCCCAGGGTAAAATTTGATGTATAAGTCCACCTCTCCAGGAGGAGTTAGTCCCAGAATGTCATTGGGAAGTCATTAGCATACTGGTCCATCACTACAGGATAACTCAGACTCCAAAAATCAACTACCCTGAGGGTAATTCAATCCAAATAATTTGTTATTGGTTTCACCCTTCTCTGGGTAAGTCCATCCTTTTTTACAAAGGTCCCCTTCTTGTCGGTGAAGGAAAACCTAGTCCCATCCTCGCAGACACACCACACATTTCACCTAATGTAGTCATTCTGAGATGGGAATGTAGATAACCATTTCATACCCAAGATGATGTCGTAAGGCCTTGACGCTGCAAGTAGAAGATCCCCGCTAAAGCTATTGCCTCCTAGAGTGAGTTCACACTGCATGTACCAGTGTATAATTTTCAAATCTTTTCCAGTAAGATTCTCTAACCGTAAGGATCAATCCAACAGATCCAATATAATCTCTGAGCTCCAAACGATGGTTGTGGAAATGAAAGAGTGACAAGCACCTATTTCTATATGTACTACATCTATGGTAGAGTAAACACATATCATACCTTGAATCATATCTAGAGTGCCATGTTCATAGGCCTCAGATACCTAGAGTTGAGCTCCTCCATGTCCACCTGCTCCCTGCTGTCGGGGTGGACCACCTAGAGGTAATGGCTGTAGAACCTCGAATCGCCTCCCACTACCTGCTACACAGCCAGATCTTTTTCCACGTCTGCCTGATGCCTGCTGACCTCCCCGCTCAAATATATGTCTCTGTATCAGGGTTCTGTCGACCGTCTTTTGGCCATTAATGCGGCTATTCAGGCAATCGCGAGCCATGTGACCATGTCCGCTACACGTGAAGCACAATCTGCTCCTATTCAATCTTTCTCTACCTCGTGATCCTCACTCCTCTAAACCTGCGAGTCAGGGTCATCCACCAGAAGGTCTGGTCCACTCGGAACTCTATGTCATATGCCTACTACCACCCATAGATGACTCCGCTACATGTCACCCAGTGGTGGGTCTCGCAGCCTGTGTCTACTCAGAATGAAATATCTCCAATAAGAGTGCTCTCTCCAACACTCCAGCATGCATCAGGATGCTGAGATATACCAAGAAAGATCTGATCTCTAAGTAGAGTCCTAGTTTGAATGTGTGGGCCCGGAAGAAAGGGTCTCGAACCATGTTGGTAGAGTAGCATGAGATGTCAGTGAACCTCACCGAGTACTATGCCAAGGTCAGGTTGTCCTGCTATAAGTGCAGGAGCACCTGCATACGAACTGAGCATATTTTTGCTTAAATGAACTCTGCCCAGAAAAGGTCATCAATGTCCGTTCAGGCGAGGGTAGCCTTGTTGTGTAACTAGATCATCAGGCTCCACTATATCCTTGTTATGCCCTAGAATAGGCTAGCATCATTGATCACCATCTGGTCGGCCGGTGTCCCAACCAGGCAAAAAACTCTAGCCACAACATCCATCCAGTCTTCAGTAGGCTACTGATCCATCTCCCCATGGAACCTTAGTATCCACTACCACTGAAACTCATGAAATGTGCTTAGTTGGCCCGCCCTATCTACTATTCGGGCTAGTGTCAATGGCTACCCAACAGGTAGTGGTGCTGCTGGTACACCACTCGTTGGTACTATCTCCTAAAGAGTGCCCTGCACCAAAGCCTCATCTCTCGGTGGGTCGTCATGGTGTACTCTCTCATGAATCTTGTATGGCTATCTACGTGGTGGAATCCTTCTAAAGAATAGTTCTTCCATAGTCAAAAAGTTATACCTAGTAAGGAGACTCAAAATAGATCAATGTAAAAACATTTCCAAAACACACGCATTTAGTGTTTTTTTCACAGTGTCAGAAATCAGAATTTAGGGTCATGGTGTATGGATACATCGACCACCACACTATCACTAGATTCCCTGAACCAAAACCCACATATAAAGAACTTAACACCATTGCTCCATTAAAATATCCGAGTCCTAGTTCATCAATAGAACTGAATCCTCTGATACCACTTTGTCACGACCTGTCACCAGGGGCATGTACTGTGACTACCCCAAGCCCACCTTCCATGGGCATGGGGTTGGTGACTAGAAACGAATGGCATATCCCTAAAAAACAGGAAGGAATTTCCTTTAAAACTGCCAACACATAGTACAAGAATACAATGATCACAACCCACGTCTTAAAAATGTAGTAGTAAATAGACGTGTACTCTATGTAAAGAGGGGTGAGTACTATAAGTAAAAGGGGCCAGAATACAAGCACAAATGAAAAGTACAATAGCAATAGAAAAATTGACCTCATAATAATCCTCTAAAGTTCCTTCCTAGAGGGTAGGTACAACTCAGGGTCATTCGTCACTGCGATACATCTCGTCTGAGGGTCCACCTCCGAGCACTGTCCAGCCCTAGCTCCCAAACCTCAGTCAAAGCAATCTATCATCTACACAAGACACAACATGGTGCATTCAAAGCCCATGCATTGGTGAGTATAACTATACTCAATAGGGACCATGAGACCCGAGAAGGTCTCCTAGAGTTCCTCAATGGAAAAACAACAAGGAAAGACAAAGCACAAAGCAATAGTCAACTCACACTATGTAAAAAACTCAATGATCAACAATATAGATGATTGGTCTTAAACTATATCACCTAATTACATTTAGAAGTTCTACAACTGATCCAAAAAGTATTTGTTCTATTATCGATCCACTCTTGGAAATAAGTCCCTATTCCATGATGGGCCACTTTAAAAAAGTTCCTCATCGGGTCAGGCTACTTATGATCCACACAGGGTAGCTAGAATGCTAATCCACATAGGGTCACTAGATTGTCAATCCACACAATGTGGCTGGATGCTGATCTACACAAGGTCGCTAGAATACTGTTCCACAAAGGGTTTCTAGGTGCTGATCTTCAACGGGACACTCTTAAACTTGTCCTAATCGGGTAGCTACGATGCTGATCCACACAGGGTCACTATGATGTTGATCTATACATGGTCTCTACATCAAAGACATCCAGCAATAGGGTTCCCCACTCTTGGGGCACTCGATTACCATAGAATCCTCTCCACAAGATATCGGTCGTACCTCGATCTTCACTAAGCTCCACAAATGAGTAACCTAATGGACTTCTATATCGTAAGGGTTCCAAAATGACAGACAACGAACCAATCGGATGTCCATTCTGTGAGTTATAATCACTTTAGTACTGAGGGAAAGGTTGGATTCGAGTTCGATCCAACCCATCCATACTCCAAAATTATCCAAAATTCGTGTGGAGTATACCAAAAGGACCATCTCGCTCCCAGTATCCCCATGCCATAGAAGGGTTGTCCAATGAACATTTGGATTTCATGTTATGGAATTTTAATTGAAACTAGGCCTAGATGGGTCTGGGTCCGGTCCGACTTGGTTGGACCGCCCTGTCCCGGCTTGAACTAGCATGGGTCAGACCTGTTGGATTGGGTTGTGACGGGCACATCCATTGGGGTCGCGGTCCGACCTGACCCATAAGAGGCATGACCCGGCCCGTAGGGGGCATGGTGCGCCCGTTGGGGGGGCGCGATTCAGCCCGCATGGCGGTACAACCCATCCCACAGAAGATCCCAACCTAGCCCGCAGGAAAGAGCAACCCAGCCTATGGTGGGGCTGAACTCATCCCATTGGAGGGCACAGGGTCCACCCTAGCTGGTATGTGGGAAGTGTTTCCCCCTTTCCCCAGAACGGTTAAGCCATTCGGGACTCAGAGTGGCGGAGCCACATAGCGCCTCCTGATCAACACATGACCCATAGAGAGGGGGTCCCTCTTTTGCTTTAATCGGTGCATGACGGTGCGCCGCACTGTCTCCACGGTCAGTCGGTGCCAGCTGCGCTGCTCAACCATCGCATCTGATAAGTTGTGACCTCCTCATCCTGCGGGACGCATCGATGCGCCCCACCGCCTCCACGACTGGCCGATGTTGGCCACTTTGCTAACTGCCACAACCTCCTTCTCAGGTGAAAAATGGTGCACCACCACCATTGCGGCAGGTCGGTGCCAGCCGCCGCCATTGCCTACCGGTGCGGGTTCCTGGAGCGGCTACACCGACGGTCTTCTGTGGGCCACCAGGTGAGCTCTAGTGGTCTGTTTTTCCATTTCATCGCACCTATGGGCTTACTGTGTTGTCTCTATTCATACTAGACCCTCAGATTTGGTTCATTCGAACTCAAGAATTCATCCATGTAGAACGCAACGATTGATCAAGAGATGGAGGGACCATGCATTATTTGTTTGGCCCATGCCCTCTATGTTAGCATCTTAACAAGGGAGAAGATATTTGATTCAATAACTCGTGAAAATTAAACAAGACACAACCCTACCTCTAAAGTGGTTGGAGAGAGACCAACGTTTAGTGATGGGTCAGTGTTTGTCGATCCCAAAGAAAGAATCCAACGATGCCGCTCAAACGACAATATTCAGTTCATTCTCGATCAATCAGTTCTTCGTCAAGAGGCTCCTCCAAAATCCTCCTCTCCATAAACACCACCCTATTACAACAAATTCTAAAACAATAGAGAGAGGAGAAAAGAGTTATATTAAAAACACATTGTTAAGAGATAGATCATTAATTGGTGCAATTAATGAACATCATTAATTACATGTAGGGTGGTTACACATTTTTGTGTAACCATAAATTTAATGTCCTCCATTAAATCCTCAACCACCCCTTATGGATCCCACCATCAAAACCAAAAGAAATGTCTAGGGTGTTTAAAATAAATTATATTTATTTTATTAATACTATAAGAAAATCACAAAAACCAACATTCTCTCTCAACCCACGGCGGTCGAGGTTATGGTTACCTTAGACGAATCCCGACGTTGTAGGTTCAACAGTGACCTTATATTTCAATTTCGAGCTCTTGTTCAAAATTTAGGATTTCCCTTCTTGCACATTTACTGAACATACCTAAAAACGGTTAGAAATTTAATCCAGGAAAATCGTGCCTCAGAATCATGCTCCATAAATTCTCTTAGACTCATAATAATTCTATATAATTAGAAACATTACCAGAAAAATCCTTGTCTTTAAAGTATTTCATTACACCATTTACCATTAAATTTGAATGGGGAACTATTGTTTCTTTTTATCCTCGACTATGACTATATAAATTTTTGATATCCACGTTAAAGGTTTTATATAACCGATTTAGTTTTACGGGGTATATTCTCAAACTAAAAGGCCCAGTTCGCATTTGATCTCACTCTCCCAGTCTTTTTAACCACATTGAAGTTCATCCTCTAAATTTCACCACTTTAACTATAAAATTAAAGGGTAGAGGTTGAATTAATTTAATGTGATACTAATTAGATTATGTACTCATCCAATTAATCAAACCCTACCTTTCCTCAAATGTTGATTTTTTCATGGACAATATCATTATTAATCATGAATTGATTATGAATTAAAGGGTAGGGAATAATGAGTTAGATATAAAATAATAATTTCATGAAATAAAGAATAAAGACATGAATTTATTTTTCAATTTACATTATAATTCATAATTAAAGTATTAAAATAGAAACAACAAAAACTAAAGATATAATTACTCAACGACATAGATGATGAGAAATATTACCCACCACTATTGTCTCAAATATTTGATAGAATCATCTCTTTCTTCCACATATTATATCTTCATATGTTAGAAATTGAACCCTTTGGTTCTTTATAAAATTTTGGTCCTTGTCCCTCTCCTGGTCTAGCTTTGATTTATTTAAAAAACTCATGTGTATTTGAATTTTAAATTCATCTTCTCCCTCCACTTCATCACTCTTAAATGTTTTATTTTTCAATTCTAAACCTTTTAATATTTCTGATCCTAACTCATGTAAAAATCATTTTAAAATTTTCCTTTATCCATGTACGAGATAGGTCTAGTTGAGTGTTCTTATTTCATGTGTGGGTGATCTGCCTCACTCACTCATTTTTTGGTAGGGGTAACTTCACTCCTTCACATGATAGGACCCGACATACATGTTTGTTGTTTATATTCCCCAAACTAGTTCATTGTGAAATACACGGGTATATTGGGTATTTTAATTTTAATCACATGGATTGGATTATGTGGCTAGTGTGTATAATTTTCAAGGGAAACACGGACAATGTTAATTTATTATGGATATAGATAAATCAGTTGATTCTTATTCAAACATGGTTTACCCATTTTTGAACTATCCATGGAATATCATTTGGATGACACCATAACCTATTTCATTCATCTCATACCACATAACTACAACACCTATGATGACAACATAGTCTATTCCCAACCATATTTACTCATGGAATAGCACAAGGCATTGGTGGAGTGACTAATCTTCATTTTGGGATCCCATATCAATAATGTAATAAAAGAAAATAATGTGGTGTAGTTGTTTTCAAAATTACAGTGTTGTTGAGTTCCTCCCTCAACAATCATAGTGATGATATGAAGTGGACGAAATGAAAATAAAATAGATCTTGTAGTATGTGATGCATATTCATTGGAATGAGAGTATGAGGAAGACTATGTGAAACCCCAGTGAAGATAGTAGTTTTATGTAAGTTAACTACACCAATGAAAAAGATTTCATCTCACATTAATGTTTCAGTTTGTAGGCCTCCTATTAATAAGTACACACATCCCCTATGGAGCTTGTCAAGTCTGATCGGTGTCAGAGGATTCCCTACGCTATCGTGCACAATCCCATGCAAGAAAGTCCTTCATATTTCTACCATGTGGACCAATGACCCACATGTCAGTACACTCCCACTTACTTGCTCGTATTCTCATCCATTTTTTTGACACTTCGTATAGAGTGTCTTGGCTGACCTATGATTCTAAGGCCTACTATGTGTCTTTCTTCCCCATGAGTTGTGGGAAAGCTCACTATCCTATATTTTATAATAAGTCCCTTTTATGTTCCGTCCACCACACTATTCACAAAATATTTGTAATAATTAACCTATATAATACCATAAGTTATACATATTTTTATTTTCTATTCAAAATGTATAAAAAAATTAATATACCCAAAAATTAATGTAATAAATAAAATGAGGATTTTATCCACAAAAAACGTAGTAGTGTCAAAAATTAGTGTTTCATGTTTTATGTATGAAAACTTATTAGTTTATTCCACCAAAAATGTTCATTGGATGATCTCCCCCACCCATCTACGGTATCAGATACTTAAACTTCATCATATATAGGTGTTAATGTACTTTTTTTCAAGCAACATGTCAGTCATAATCTGATTAAGTTGATATAATAATGTACAATATGAAAAAATTCTTTGGTTTTGGATAGCCATAACTTATGTGTAACACCCCATGATTTTATAGTATGTGTGTTTTTTAATTTAAAATTTTTTATAGAGTAAGTTACATAGAACATCGAGATTAAACATATGATCAAATATTATTATTGTGATAAGTATCACATAGCCGTTTTAATAGAGAAAATCAATAAGAATACAAAATTATTAATGTACAGTTTATACATGTTTAGAATAAGAATTCTCGGGCTACTAATTAATTATAACTGATTATAAAAACTAATTGAACATAAAAGATGTTATTTTATAAAAAATATTAATTTTATACCCAACATGGAATTTAATATTAATAAATTAAATTAATCACTATTATTCAGTGATAATTATGAAGATTATATGTAATATATTCAATAAATTTTTATGAAATTATTAATTAAGTGTGATAGACTTACGAAAAGAATGAATCCAATTTCAATAATAAGAAGCTACAATTTTAAAGAAGGAAAATTTCCGCCTTTTAATGGGATTCCAAATTTTAAACTAAACATTGTAAATTTCATAAATTTTATTTTCAAATATAAAATTCATTTTTGAAATCAAAATAACCAAATTAGATAATGGATAATTTTTCACATTTTTTTGATAAGTTTTATTTATTGTAACAAAAGTGAAAAATATTGTATTTCAATTGAAAATGAATTTTCATATAAAAAATATTTAAAAATAAATTTTAATTTAAATTGGTTTTAAATTATAATTAATTCTATAATTCATCAATAAATAAAATATTGGTAATTGTAATAAATTTAACATGGAAACAGGAAAAAAACATTTCAGACATTTGATGTTTTTCACTTTTAAGAAATCGTTTTCCCATTGCATCTGTGGTATTAATTTTCAAAGTAAATATTCCAACTCTATAAATTAAAATTGGTAAAATTGATTAAACATTTAGAATCCAAATGGAAAAATGTAGTTGTAAGTTCATTTAAATTTTTATACATAAAAATTTACCATGGAAAAAAATTATTTACCAAAATATACTTGTAATAATGAAAACAGTTAATGTTAAAAGGTAAAGACATGAAATAACTAATAAATAATAAATTCAATAGGGTTTTGAGGTATTTATTGAACCTACCCATACATTAAAAAATTAATTATCATAAAATTTATTGGAAATTAATTTCACCTCAATGTGGGTTTCTTTAATAAAAAAATAATCATTATTTAATCACATAAACCAACCTCTCCTCAT
This sequence comes from Viscum album, assembly GCA_963277665.1. Lineage (NCBI taxonomy): Eukaryota > Viridiplantae > Streptophyta > Magnoliopsida > Santalales > Viscaceae > Viscum > Viscum album. Next base: position 800,931,639 of record OY728139.1, read on the forward strand.
GTAAAAATACCACTCAAAATCAACCCACAAGACTTGAATCTACTCAAATATATTTCCAAAATATAACCCACTCACCCTAACCACGTAAATGTTATTCTTTCCTCACTAAAAGATCAAATCCATGGTTCATAAGGGGTCCTCCAAAGAGTTGATATTCAAGAGGTAATTTTTATAAAACTGTTCTCTTATTTTCATTTCTTATTCTACATTCTCCTTATCTCCTTCATAAATCAATGCATGATAACTATAGAATCATGTATATGCAGAAGTTTTATTTTTCTAATGGAGTATGTTTTATCTACCCCTTTTATTATGTCTTATTATTCAATGAAACGAAATCATTTTCCAGGTAATGGTGATTGACTGTCTCTATGAATGACATTTTTGATCATTTTACATTTTTGCATCCATGGATGGTCATGATACTATTATTATGATTATAAAATATTTTATTTATAATATTATAACAAAATTCATGTTATATAACTAATCTATACTCATAATTGTAAATAAAATTAAACTACTCTATGTTTTTTGAAAAAACCTTCCAAAATTAACTAAACAATTATAATTAATGTTTTATCAAATGAACCATCCTCATAAATAAATAAAAATAATATATGGAAAATTTAAATTTATATGAATGAATTAATACTTTTTCATTCCACTTATATTTTTATAATCCCATTTTACAAGTTCCTATATTATTTTATAAAAATGAACCAATCAAGAAGCCATGAAACAAATGCACTCGAAACCATTTAAATAATGAAATATTACTAATTAATGGGCCATAAGATATTATAAATTCATCAGATAAGGTATTAAAAATATTGATATTATATTATAATGAGTTAATAAAATTCATTAATCAGTTGTATCATAGGTTAAATAATGTACCACTAATGGTAAGTGTGATGTATGGGTTTCTCATCTTACTTTTACTTATGTCATATGCATGATTTATTCACCATTTATTTCTACTGTGTGGTTTATATATACATCAATTTGATATATTTTGTTATTAAAGAATTTTTTTAATAGTATTTTAGGATTATTTAAATAATATTCATCAATGTTGGATACGATTCGACTAATTACAATGGGGTAAGGGATTTCATCTTAATTTAAATTTTATTGAGACTTATTTCTTATTAAACATTGACTAACGACTATATAGTGTATATAATATCAATATTAAATGTAATAAATTTATTTATTCATTAATTATGGTATTCTATATTTCACTTTTAATTATTTCATCCAAGTGGATTTGAATTGGAAATTACCATGTGATAAATGTTATTATACAATATAACCCTGTATTGCAATTGTTAAATATTTCATGAAAAATCAATTTATTATTATAATTTATCATTGGAAATTAAATTTCTCATTTGTATAAATATTTTTGTATAATTGATATTTTTATAGTATAAATTATATTCTATTCTTACAAATGATGTTTCTATTGAATATTATTTGATTAATTTTGGAAATATAGATAAATATGTATCTCTTATTTAATATGAAAATTTGATGATAAAGAATATTATTAATTAATTATATTATATTATTAAATATATGTGGTATTATATGTACTATAAGACACAGGTAAGGTTTTATTTATAGATATCCCCTCTATGCATCATTAGTCTAATGGGATGAATAGGTTAATATAGAATTAAACAAGTTCATACATATAGATTAAACCATCTTGTGAATGGTCTTGATAGAAGTGATTTACATGATAGATACATGGAGTCCAATAAATAAGCATTTCCTACTGAATTAGATTAATTTATCTATAGTATTTTATTTATGAAAAATATATGGATGAATTCCATTTTCAGTTTCTAGATTAATTGGCATGAGTTTTCAGTTATTTTCCTTTCCATATTGATTATGCACATCAATTCCTTATTTCTTCCACTGTATTTAACACATAATGATCATTTTTTCTCACACTTAATTTGTTTAATTTCCCTATGTTAGGAAGAATATATCTTTGAATTATTTTTCAACGATGCATTTTAATAGATTTTTTATGTATTATTTTAAATTTTATATTACCTATATAAAATGAGTACCATGTATGTAAAATTGTTTTCCCAAACATATAACTATTTATCCCTTATAGATTTCAATTTTGAGACTATTACAATGTAATATATTAAGGACCCAAAATCTATCTACTAGGTTCAAGGGCATTATAGTTGGTATCCGATTAAGATTAGAAGAATTGTTGGGAATTAGATTTTGGAAAACATATATCGGGGAATATAACCATATGTATGAACTTGAGGATAAGTATAAGTATAGTATATCATCCTATTGAATTTTTAATGAAACTGAATGACTTACATTAATCATATGGATTCATATACTATGAAAATCTAACGATTTTGAAAATTTAATAATGATTCTTTGTGACTAGACCACTCTAACTAGTGTTGCTCACACTGTGATTTTGGTTTAGTCAATAGATAGGACCAAAAGAAATTGGGTTACTGATGATGGTGATAAAAAAATATTCTGATGAGAATCCAAATGGAATAATTAATGGAATGAATAATATTGTGATTATAATATATTATTAATAACATTCACCTTAACCCACTCTGGGAGTCAAAAAATAAGAGAAGGATAATGGTCATAGAGAACACGGGTGGTGGAAGCCACATAAGAAAAGATTTTTTAGTTATCTATATGTTTAAAATGTGCAGTGAAACACTATATTAAATGTTTTAAAGTTATGATAATATGTTTTGGTTATATAAAAAAGGATATAAAGAAATTAAATTTTTATGAATAATGAAATGTTTTGAATAATGGTCTCCAAGGGGTAAAACTGATGGTTGAATGTTTTAAATAGGAAATGTATGATTATTACAAAAATATATTTCCTACGGGGGATTAATGAATATAATCAATGTGGTTATAGGATTAATATTTTAACTATTGATTATGAGGAGACAAAAAATGATATATTAAAGGAAGTTAGTATTAATAACCTTTAATAGTTTAAGAATAAAGTGGAATAATTGAATTACATGTGTATTTGGATTAAATAATTATGTTCTAAAAGTATTTTATGTAGTTATAAGGATCAATAAATATATAAGAATTTTACCACAATAATTCTTCACTAAAGATATGGATGTATGTGAGTAATAATATCAATAAACACGAGAAGTGATTCTGTTTTAATTCGAATTTTTGTAAAGCAAATGATTGAGTGAAGATGGCCCATTATACATGATTGATAATGAGATACTAATGACAAAGAGATGTTTATGGGATGGCATTGGTGACCATGAAAGTGTTTAGTGATTTTATGGTTTATCTTATCTTTACTAGGTTGACTATATGTTAATATTTAATAAATATACATGAGAATTTATTATTAGAATCATGCATTTTTTCATTAATGATTGAAGGTGATAAAGGTATCCATATATTTGGGATCTAAAAATAAGAGAAAAATTATATTTTTTGGGGAAAATATATTATAAATATGATTTTAGAAATTTTTTGAATTGTTTTATTAATATTTGGTCTTCAAATTTGGATAGAAATATTTTGGTTGGGTCTTAAAATTTATTACTTATGGATTGGATTAATTTTAACAATGGATAATAATTTTTTAGGATAATTTATTTTTTATTATATTGCATATTGGTGGAAAAACATTTTTGATTTTGTAAGCATTTTCAGTCTGAAGGAATCACTTTTTGATCTTATGATTCATTAATGTGCATCATGAAATAAAATAGTCATGAACATTCATTTCATAGATTAAGAAGTGAATATTGTTTGAAGCATAAAAAATAAGAATATAATTATGACATCGAAATGAATGATGTAATTTTATTTTCTCAATTTCATTATATCAATTCTAAATGAATTCCTAAACTATAAAAAAATGTTTTTGAATTAAAACACAATTTGTTTAATTTTCTTTAGAAGGAATCAATGATGTCTTTAAATCATCACATATTTCTGATTTTATGATGGTATACCTTCTAATGGACATATTTCTTATCAATATATATCAACAAAAGATAGTTATATTTTTATTTTATGTCTAATTTTTCAATTCTCACTAATTTTATCCTATTACAAAATCTAAATTTGTGGTGTCCATTACATTTTTATTTCCCTCTTATTACGAGGTTGTTTTATTAACCATATTTACGATGTGGGTTTCCCACAATGTAATTTTGAAGTATCAACATTTTATTTATGAAGTGAAATTTCAAATTTCAATGGAAAAATTATTGAATGTGGGGATAATTTAACACCCAAATAATTTATTTTATGTCTCTTTTTATATTTAATCTCTTTGATATCATAAGATACAAATAACATAGAGCATTAACAAATAATGAAATATTATTATTGTGATATTTATCAAATAGACATAAGAATGGTAGGGATGGATTATATTAACTAAATTATGAAAATATATTTTACACATGTTTATAATATGAAATCATTGTCTACCAATAAATTATAAATTCAAATATAAACTAGTGGAACATAAATGTCGTGTTTTAAAATAATCATTTTTATGACTACAATTGAATTTTATATTAATAAATTAAAATAATCACTATTATTGAAATATCATAATAAAAATTATATTTGATATATTTTATAATTTTTTAAATTCATCCAGTTAGTTTAATTGAATTATGATAATAATAAATCCAATTTTAAGCATAAAAATATAAATTTTTATAGAATGAAATTTTTCTACAGAATAATGGTGCACCTGCATGAAAAATAATTTTTTATAGTTTTATAAATTATATTTTAAAAAATAAACTTAATTATAGAAATAAAGATATCAAAATTAGATTTTTCAAAAAAAATGGATTTTTTATGTTTCATTTTTTGATGAAAAGTAAAAAAAATACAACATTTTATTTGAAAACTAAATTTCCATTTAAATAATTTATATAGATAAATTATATTTTAAATTGGTTTTAAAGAATATTTAGTTCAATTTTACATCACTAAATCTAATTTGGTCCATTTTAATCATGTTCACATTGAAATTGGATATAAAAACATTTTAAACTTTTGACTATTTTCACTTTCAGAAACCAATACCCCGTTCCGTATGTGAGATTAATATTAATTATATTTTATTCAATTTTGTGTATTTATTTTTTTATAATTTATTTAATATTTGGAATTATAAATAAAATTTTTTTTATGGTTTTTTTAAGTTTTGAAATTAAAAATTGTATTGTGGTAACAAAATTATTTATCACCATATAAGAAAACAATGGAAAGAGATAGAGTTAAAAGGTAAAGGATTAAAATACATAGAAAATACAACATTTAATATTATTTTTAGGTACATATTCACCATATTAATATTTTAGAAAATTATTTATCATCAATGTTTTTGGAAATTAATTATACCTTAATATTGTCGGCATAGAACATGAAAAAACCATTAGTTAATTACTAAAACCCACCTCTCATAAAATATAAATACCACCGTCACCAACCAATTTCAACCCATTGTCCTTAAAACTAATTAAATATTTATTAAAAAAATCTTCTAATTACTCCCCACATTTCCATGTTCTTCTAGTCCAAACCATGTACCAAATCCAATATCCTCAATGGGTCATCCAAGGAGGTGATATTCAAGAGGTAAGTTTCTAAAAACACTCTCTTATTTTCAATTCTACTTCCACTTTCTACTCCTCTAATTCATCCATCAAGGAATGATAACTCTATAAAAAACATAGAGTAGTTTTTTATGTCTGAAATGGAATATTTTATACACATTATATTTTTTTACTCATCTTATTCAATGAAACAAAACCATTGTCCAAGTCATGAAGATTAACTGTCACTATGAATAATGTTTTTTTGTTCCCCATTACCGCCTTGATGGATGGTCATAGAACTATTATTAAAGTAAAATATTTTTTTAATAATTATATTATAAATTATTTATGTTATAGATAAATATATAAACATAGTATTAAATAAAATGATACTAGTATGTGGTGTTTGGAATGAAACCTCCAAAATTAACTAAGTAAACATCATTAATATTTGGTATAATGAATCTTCCTCACACAATAAAGAAAAATTATATATATGATAATTTTACTATTTTATGTGAATAAATACTATTTCAATCCAATTACGGAGTTATAATCTCATTTTTCCAGAACATCCATAATTTTACACAAATGAAACAGTAATGAAACCATCAAACCAACACTACCCAAAAATTAAAATAATAAAATAATTTCAATGATTAGATCATAAGATGTTATAAAATCATTAAAAAAAATTTCAGAAATATTTATATAGTTTTTTAATGTGTTTAAGACATTATTTAGACCATTATAAATGGGTTTAATATACACAAAACTAAATCTAAGCATGAGGTAAGGGGTTCTATTCAAAATTTTACTTCTGTGAGATATATGCCTTATTCACCCCTTATTTATCATTTATGGTGTATATATACTTATCTTTATTATATTATATCATTATTATTTTTATTTCATGGTATTTAATATTTTATAAATGTTATTATGTCATGGAGAATATGATTTGATTGATTACAATGGGGTTATGAATTCAGTCTTAATTTATATTTCACTGAGACATATTTGTAATTATGAGCTAATTAACTTTTATGGGGTGTATATACTCTTCCGCTGAAATCTAATATAATTAGTTTTTCCTTACTCATGGTATTTTAGGTTTCAATTTTATTACATCATCCAAGGGGATTTGAGTTGAAAATTACCAAGTACTAAAATCTATTAAACAGTATCACTCTATTTGGTGATTGTTTTCTTTCTATTAAAACAATCACATTATTATAGTAATTTTTCTTTGCAAATTAACATTATCTTAAATATACATATTCATATATTATGTATATGACTATAGTATATACCATATTCAATTTTTACATAAGATAATTACTTTGAAATTTATTTCATTTATTTTATAAATATTGATAAATCAATTTATTTTATTCAATATGGATATTTTTTTCTAATAAATATTTTTTATTAAATAAATATATTGTTATATATATGAGGCGTAGTTTGTACATGATGAAATTTGGTTTTCTTGGTTATAGATTGCCTCGTGATGCATCAGTAGTCTCATGGGACAAATGTGTTAAAATATCATTAAATGAGTTCTTACGTATAGATTACACCATCTTATAAAAGGTCTTGATGGTAGTGGTTCATGTATTAGATAAAAACATCTAATAATCAAGTGTGTCCTAAAATTAGAATTCAATTAGTCTTATCAACTGTAACTTCACTATGACAAAATATTTGGATGCAGTCCATTATCAATTAATTGATTAAATGGAATGTGTATTGATTTATTTACCTTGCTATATAGATGATGATCATTGATTAATTATTTATTCCACTATATTTAACCATTAATGGGAATTTAAGCTCTCCTTATTTTGTTTCATTTCACTAGGTTTTTGTAGAATATATATTTGAAAGAGTTTTCAAGGAACCAGTTTAATAGATTTTGTTATGTATTTTATATTATTTTTTATTCCAAATATAAAGTGGGTATTATGTATGTAATATATTTTTAGAAAAATACTTAACAATTCATAACAGTTGGATTAGAAACATGTAACTATACCAATATAATTGTTTAAGTCATTAGCTCTGCGCTACTGGGGTCATGGTCTTTATTGTTCAACTGCTACATATTATAAGGTTAGATGTGTTGGATACCCAAGTATTTGAGCCACACTATAACATATGATATTAAATTTCATAAAATATTACTAAATTCACGAGGTTTTGAAAAATATATAATTTTATCACTTTTATGGCACATGAGATATCATCAAATATGACTGAATCATTACCATTTCACCAATCACATATAGTGATATCAGCCACACATTATGATTCGTTATATATATATATATATATCATAAAACATGGATGATGAGTATAGAAAATATTATGATTCAATCATAATTAATGGGTGATAATCCCTATTATTATTCATAAAATATGATATATAATAAAAATCATAAAAATTTAAATTTTTGTATACTATTTTTGGTTTATAAAATGATTATAAATTATAAGTGTTAATCCTTATAATATGGGATTTTTCATGCCTATATAAAATATAAAATTTTTATATTAAATCTCATGTGTTTGAAAATGAATAAATAGATTATTTATCTTTTAATTCATTGAGAATATTCAGGTTTATAAAGTGTTTATGAATTATGAATAGTATGTATGATTAATTTATGTGATAAAATAAATTTATAAGATTCTTTTTCAAGAATCACATGCTATGAATGAAAGAAAATAATATTTAATTTTCATCTACCTTGACCACCATTTTTAGTTGATGTTTTAATGTTGAATATAATTCTTAAATATACATTATGAACATTAGATATTATAGTTAATATGAATTGGATTATCTCTCTAGTAAATTCTACATATGGGAGGAAATTTGGATATAACATTAAACTAGCCTGAGGTATTTTTCCGTATTACAGAAGGGTAGGCTTTAGATATCTTCCACTCTTGACGTAGTCATGTGGAGCTTTGAAATCATATATAATTATAAGAATTTTATTTTTATATTTCATATACCAAATTCATTAATATGATTGGATTTTATTTTTTATTGAGTAAAAAAACATATCATTGGAGTAAATGTTAGACATTAATGTGGTGTAAACACATTAATTTGGAGAATAAAAATAATATTTCAAAACTAAATTCTTATAATCCTCTAAAAAATGGCATAAAAAAGGATAAGATAGATATTTAATGAGATGAAATATTTATGAATTTAATATGAATGTGATTTATATTCAGTTGGTGGGACTTTCAAAAAACACATAAATGTTATGTGTAAAATTTCTTCTATGGAAAGCACATTTTAGTACCTCAATCATTCCATCAGGTAGGTTCTATCTAATTGATGTTCAGTTTAATTTTCATGTGTATATAATGGTGTTAATGGATAACCCTTTAAGATAGGTAATCAAATAAATTTGTGAAATTTGGGAGACACTTATCTTGGAAACCAGAAGAGTCAAGATACTAGAGGAAAAAAGTTGAATCTATATCTGTATGATAGACTATGAAATGGGTTTCCTACTTAACTATCTAGGAATCATAACTCTAAATATTGGGATGATCCTCTGCCTAAATAACTAATAGTTGATATTAATTTCGAACAAGACTCATTACTTAGTGAAATTTAGATTTTTTCACAATTAATATATATGATATATGGAGAAATAATATTTAATTATAATAATTTAATTAAAAATCCATGAAAAAAATATATAAATCTTGATACTCACCTACACATAGGTCTTTTTTGAATATTATAGAGTACGTAAAGTTAATTTTATTTTGATTTATTGTAGATATGACATGGAGAATAATTATAGATAACTATCTAAGGTAGAAAATTATCCTCATGGAGAATCCTTAACAGAATCTAATGGTGAATATTCTAAAGGTAAATTTCACCAACTAAGACTCAGGGGTATTGCATTTCAATTGTGAATCTCACATTTGTGATGATAAATAGTGATTTATAGATACAAGTTTGTTGAAAAAGGGAGAAGTTGAACGTTAAATAGACCATTGATCAATAGGTTTTTCATTAACATTCTCCACATAATATTAGAATTTAAAATGTGGATTAATTATGGAATCAGAGAACAATGATTACATTTCCACTATAGTTATTTTTTTCATCTTGTTTGGAAAATAAGGGGTTTTCAATAATTATTTATAAGAATAGTCATTATATATATAAGAAATAAATATTTTATGTCTTTAGGAATATGAGAAATGGATTAAATATTATAGATGTAGGTAATCATGTCTATAAAATTTAAAATAATAATGATAGGTTGTATTATAATCCAACATATATTTGCCTTTATCTGTTTGGATATATAAATTAGAAACACATATAAAGACACTATATAGATTGGTTTTTATATTCCTTCTATTTAGATTTAATTGATAATTGAGAATCTTATTATTTTTAAAAGGACGAAGAATTATTTAGTGTAAAATGGGTATGTGATATTTGATAAATGTATAGAATATATAATAATTTATGTGAAATAATTACTACCTAATACTCTGGTGGTATTTGGTAAATAATTACTTTTACCGATGAATTTATTTAGTATGGTTATGGGTTTCTCATGAGAAACAATTATTAAAATTTCTAAATTATCAACCAACATCTTAATAAAGTATAAAATCAATTGGAAATATTATTAAGTCTCTCTAATCGAATAACATATTTAAATACTTGATATACGAGTTCAATAATCTTTTAATGGTTTGTTTAATTGATCCAAAACACACACCTCTAGGAACCCCATAAATAAATGGTTTGTATGAGAGAAGGAATCATACCATGCATGACATATTTTGATAGGTAAAAAATTAGTGTGACCTCCCTATTTAATTTTGGGGTTATTTTTATGGTTATTTCATTCACACTTAACCATGTTCATCTATATATTTTATAACTACACCATATGATATATTGACCAGAAACATCCCATTATAATTTTATGAATATTTTGGGTTCAAATGTATTTTTAGGATGATTTTCTTCAGATAAGATTTACCATAAATATAAATATTGTGTTTCAGTTGGATATCCAAATGGAACTATGGAATATTTCATACATTAATAAAAGTGAGAACAATATTTCTAGCTCAATCATCTACATTCCTTGAAAAGGAATATATCATTCAAAGAGTTAGGGAGGAGGAATTATATCATGGATAAAATAAGGACTAAAAAATAGGAATTGTTATTGAGATAAAAGATGACTTAGTTCAAGGATGTGTTATGAAATAATACCCAACCCATGTTACACAAACACATCAACTTTCTTGTTTCATTAATAAATATATCATGATATATTGATTTTTAGTGGAACATGATGAAGCGTTAATTTTCATTTCAGATGTACCAAGTGTGTATCAAGATTATATAGAGATTTTTTATTTCCTAAAGTGATTAAAATCCATGGAATTACAAATCTTGTCTATATACAGTGATATTTTTTGGAACATTTTGTTGACAACTGAATGGCTGAGACACATAGAGTGAAACTGGATTTTCTACATGAAAATTGAAAAGTATTTTATAATGTATATCTATATATTTCTTATTATCATATTTGGTTACAATAAAATTATTGATATTGTCTTTAAATAAACCTTTTCCGGTGCTTAATTGATAAATTCCATTTGGATACTTCATTCCATAGGAGCTCATTGTGATTATGAGATAAATTAAATGGATACTAATACTATTTTCTTTATTGGTAATTTAGTTATGTATGTGTTTATGAAACAATATTAATGTTTTGAAATTATAAATGTGCATGTAAATGTGTTCAAGCTGCAATGACACATTAATGTATTTAATTAATACTCTCAGAGTTTGAGAATATATATTGATGACAGAATCAAAGCGTTTTTTTCATAAAAATTGATGATTATTACTATTCGTATAAGTGGATTAGTGGGATATTTTTTGTGTTTTTTATATTATTAATGTTGATGAAATTCTACTTAATATAAATTACATATTGATTTTATATTCTATAGATATGTGGTTGGGTGAATTCATATCTATAATGGAAATAGGTGATGTTTTCACTATAATAGGCATAAATATAAATGTAGATAGATATTAAAGGATTCTTGAATAGATTTAGGACATATATATTGGAAATTTTATAAATAATTTTTTATAGAGAACTGTAAAAAGGATTTTTAACTAATGTTTCATGGAATGAATGTTTGGAAGACATTGGATAATTATATGGAATTTAAAAGTATGCTTATGATTCCTCCATATTTTGTCATAGCCTATATCACATATTCCATGTTTTCAACTCAACCTTATTTCAATTTTTCTCTTAGTATAACTAGCATATATAAATCCAATCTAGGTGACTATTCTAAAATTAATGTTAAGAATGTCATTTACTTATTAATAATGTCATCAATGTTAAGAATATCCTTAAATACCAAATAAGAACTAAGGATATGTTATTTTTAATTGGAGGTGGGGTTTGAATTTATATAAATTAATATAGAGATGTTAATTTATATTTAAATAGGGATGATACCATATTTTAATATTGGTTTTTTTTGAATTGTGTAGCTATTAGTTTAAAGTGTTCATAACAATACATTATGTCAAACATGAAAACAATATAAGAGTACATTGCATCATAAAATACAATAAATATGGTTGTTTTTATTAGAAATATCATTTATATATTTGGAGATTTTCATAGAATCAAGGGATAAATCATGCATTACTATGTAACGAATAGAGTCATTTGTTAGGCCATGTTACCCCACTCTCACTAAAGAATCAAATAAATACTTCGTGAATTCCATATTCATTTAGAAATTATTATGAAAAGTATAACTATAATATATTTTGTGGATAAATAATTAAATTTAGTAGATCTATTGATGAAGAAATTATTATAGTTGTTTTAGGAGGGTCATGTTATTTCCCTTTATATTTAATATATAAGATATTTCTATAATGGTGGAATCATCTATCATTATTTTAAAATTATCATTATTATCTTATTTCAATTTATTCATATGATCTATAATTTTTTATAAATTAATATTGTAAATTATATCCCACCAATATAAGACATTGAATTTTCCCAAATCAATTATCATCGTGGAGTATTTTGAGTTCTAGTGACATGTTAAGATTAACATAATTATTGGACTTAGGAGATCTTAAGTAAATCCTTATTATTATGAATGAACATAAGAAGTATATACCATGGAATATTATATTGAAACTGATAAATGTAGATTTGTATTATTATCAACAATCCTTTTACCTTTGTCTATGGTGATATTTATCATCATAACCTTCCTAATTTTATACATTTCCTACATAGGCCTTGAGGATTATCTAATAAATGGGATGTCAGTTGTATTAATGATCACATATTCGGTTAGATCCTTACAAAGAAATAATTCTTACACTCATATGTTGAGAAAATACATTTTTACTTGATTTAATTTTATGTAGGAAATGAATATATATTCTTTTTTTAGTCACATGTGATATGTTCAACCCTTTGGGTAAGGTAAATGAGATGTGATCATATGATAGATAATGAAATGGGATGTATTCATTTTTTAAGTCAGTCTTATTAATCATACTTTATGTATGTGTTGTATTGGTTTGAAAAAACCATGAAACTCTATTATGTTTAATTTAGATCTGAAATGATGAATAAGATCATGGATAGAATTTTAAGAACGTAAGATTGATTGTGAGTCAAATTTTTTCCCCAAGAAAATAATTATTAAATATGATAAATTTTGAATTTTTAATGAGAATTGAAGGCCTACCATGATAGTTGGAAGAAAAATGAGTTACTATAAAGTCTAATTAATCTTAATAGAAAAATAAATAGCATGTTTCTTCCATTTATTTCTGGGTGACTCATTCATATGAATTCAAATATGTTTGAGAAGTTTGAATTATTTATAATGGATTCCATCTTTATTGATTTAATGGTATTGGTAGGTATAAAATATATATTGATAAAGTTTATGAGTGTTATAAATGAAGTTTTAATGGTTAGAAGTTGATCCTTGGTGTTTTTATATTATAGTTTTTTTATATTTATCAGACTGATATTTAGTAAAGAAAATATTAAGAATTGAATATTGTCAAAATTTTCTACCTCTGTAAAGAAAAACCCAATAAGATAGACATCATAGAGACATTATCCTGAGATCGAAGGTATTGTATATGGATATAGAAATACATCATGGGTTGGAACTAAAAGTAAGAGTGTGGGGTGGTATATGGAATAGAAACACTACATGGGGAAGCAAAGAGTATATGGTAAAAGAATGAGTTCATTACCAAAAGAATTCAGTGAGTGCTACTATCAAATATTTCATAAAAAATAAGAATCCCTCAACATTGAAATATGAATTTGGGAATTGAATTTAGTATTATTTTTTTAATGTATGATATTGAGATGATACGAGGTTATTTACAACATCTCCCTTGCAAGGCTTGTTTCATGTCACCCCTGTTATAGATGGATCATAATTAGCATGTGAAAGGTGGGGTGTTTTATCATTTACAGATTATACATAGATCAGTCATGTACACTAGAAGTTTTATTCCTAGGGGAATTAATAATCTCATAAATTTAATTGGAGGGACCTCATAAGGTTCAGTGCTGAGTTCATTAGGATTGGAAATACTTTTTAACTAATACCATGAAAAACTTTTAGTATTTACCAATAAATGTTTTTAGAGATTATTTGAAATCTGATTATATTGTATGACTTATAAATGACCATTCAAGACTCATTTTATTACTACGGTATAATCATGATCTTTATAATGAATAGGTACTTTGAATGTTTTATAAATATGGAACATCAAGAAGTTTACTTTGAACATAAAAAGATAAAAGCCTAGAAGTAAAATTAAATATGATATTTATTTTCAATTTTATAATTTTTATATATAATTTTTTTTATGTCCATGCTTCAAAATAGATATTGGTGATGGATGATGATGAAGAATCCACATCATGATAAGATGAGTTTTTCTATCAATATATTTTAAAATATGATTGAAGTAATACCATTTCCACTCTATGAAGAGTAGTTTCATCTAAATGATTTTCCAACTTCCCAAGAATTTAAAAAATAAATTATTATTCATGTTTCATTATGAAAAAAGATACACTATGTCATATGTTGGATGAGATCCCATTAATACGTCTATTACACAAATACAGTGTAACACCCCGAAATTATAAAGTAATAATGTTTTATATAATTGTGTGTACGACACCCAAATTTTTTTTACAATGGAATATAACTTCTTAAGATGTTAGGATATATATTTGTTAATAAATATGTTCTACATATTTTAATTCATGAAACACTGAGTTAGCTTTCGTTACATGTAAGAACGACTTTGTTCAGTAGTTTGTGTTACAAGAAAGAATGAATTTTACCAAAAGAAAATATATTATTATATAATTAGTATGATAAAACATATAGATTTAATTGATGGTTATGAATATTATCAACTAATTTATGAAAATAAATCGGTCAATTCATTGGTTTCAAATAAATTAGAAATGAATATAAAAGCCAATCAAATTTAGAGAAAGTGTTTTTTATACTTAGAAAGGTCTTTCATTCTAATAAATTAATTTAATTTAAATTAAATAGTGATATTAATTTAATACATATATTATATATTCAATAAAATATTTTTGAAATTAATCTTATATATTTGAAAGATAAATGATAAGAACAACCCCAACTTTACTTAGAAAAAAAAGAAGTATTTTTCTAATCGCAATTTTACATCCTTTTAATGATGAACCTATTTTAAATACAATTTTTTAAAAAAAAAATTATAAAATAAAACCAGTTTGGAAATTGAAATATCAAAATTAAGAAATGTTATTTTTTTGGTTTTTTATGAAATATTTCAATTTCAATGAATAGTGAAAATCTAGAATTTTAATTCAAAAAATCCTTTTATTTTAATTTTTTTATGAAATTATATTTATAATAAATTTTGATGTTTAACTAGATTAATTGTATATGAATTAATCCAATTTTTATCATTTTGATAAATTTCACTAATATATTGGATATAAAAGCATTCAAATCTTTTGAACATTAGTACTTTAAAAACATACATTGTCATATGTTCATCTACATTAATTTTAAATTAATTAAGAAGACTTATGTGATCGAAATTTCAAAAAATATATTTGAAATTTATAATAAGAAAATTTTCTAATTTCTAAATTTTTCAACATTATTTTTTGCGAAAAAATATTCGTGAATGTAGAAAGTGATTAAGAGGAAAATTAGCTTAACAAGGGACTAAACCTTAATCATAAGTTATAAAATGACCTTGAATGTTTTCAAAATTACCTTAGATGTAAAAATTTAGACCCTATTATCAATAGTATATAATTGGTAAAATTATAATATAATTTACCTGAGAAAAATGTCGCTGGAAATTCATTTTTACAAATTTTACGAAAATGCCACTCATCGTCCACTATAAATAAGAATTCACCCCTCCAACTTATTCAAAACTATCATGAAATATTTATCATCTTAAATTTAATATAATTAGATCCCAATATCCATACCTTCATCATAGAGTCCTAACCATGGTTATACGTTGAAATAGATAATCCTTTTGGTTTAATCCATAAGGAATTACCCAAAAAGACTGTAACATTTTTCAACAATCAGTGTCATTTTACTTTCTTATCCACAACCTAAAATAATATTATTCCATGACTATATAATAAAAAAATTATTATAAATATATTTAGTTTTTTATTATATGATTTATACCTACAATTACACACAACTCTATCTAATGGGTAAGGAAAATACGATTCATGTGTACGCTGGACAATGGTCTCACGAAATACTGATTTTTATTATTACTTTACCACCTCTTATTGTGAGAATTATGATAGAAATAAGACTTTTATATAATAAAAAATATTTTAATAAAATCTTTATTCTTATTTAACTATGATATAACACATACCTTCGAGTTTTCCATTTTGTGGGAATATGATGTCATCTTTTGTGGAAGTATATACTAACGCCACCTAAATATGAAGTTTCCATGACCCATCCCCCGAGGCTCATGTCGTGACTACCCCAAACTCACCTTCCATAGACTATGGGTTGGAAACTTGCACTGGAAAGGAATATACCTAAAATGAGAGGGCATTTCCATTAAACATATACAAATACACAATCCTATAACACACCAATATGTAATCACGAAGTAAAACTGCAGTATTAAAAGTGTGTACTAAAATTAATGGTGTTGGAATACAATCTCAACTGAAAAGATGTAAGTAAAAAATAGAAAATAGAAAACAGAAAACAGAAAATATAAAATATAAAACAGAAAATAGAAAACAGAAAACAGAAAATAGAAAACAGAAAATAGAAAATAGCTCATGGGATTTTCAACAATGGATCCTACCTGAAGGGTAGGTCCAACTTATCTCCATAGATCTTCACATTAACCAGTCACCTCTGTGTTTCTCTTGGCCCTATATCTTATAGTCTCATCCAATAATTGCGTCGTCTACACCAGAAACAACATGGTGCGGGCCAATCTTGTAGAGGGGTGAGTATAACAATACCCAGTACGGACCGCGAGACCCCTGAAGGTTTCTCAGAATTTCAAAATGTAAAGACACAAATCATTATCTCAATCAAAATGCACAAAATAAATACTCATCTCAAACCAAGTATAAAACTTAGATATTAGAAATATTGATGATTTGTCTAGAGATATATCATCTTATTACATTCGCAAACTAACCATGAAGAAGTTGGTCCATTGTCGATCATCACAGGTTCGTATGTTGCTGATCCACGATGGGATTCTCTAAGGCTGGTCCTCATCGGGCTATCCACTAATGATCCACACAGTGTCACTAGAATTTTGATCCACATGGGGTCACTATGATACAGATCCCCACAGGGTCGCTATGATGCTCATCCACACAGGGTCGCTATGATAATGATCCACACATTGTCTCTATGATGATGATCTGCACATGGGTCCCTCTGATGCTAATCCGCATAGGGTCTCTATGATATTGATCCACATAGGGTCGCTATGATGTTGATCCACATAGGGTTTCTGTGATGCCAATCCACAAATGGTCTATCTTTATTTGAAAACCAACCACAAGATTCCCCACACTCGGTGCTCTTAAGGTCCATAATATCTTCTCAATAAGATATTGTTCATGCCTCAATATCTATGATGTTCCCCAAATGAATAACCCAAAGGACCTCCATGTCGTGAGGGTTCCAACATGATCGAATGTGCGTTAATCAGACTTCCAGTTTGTGAGTTATAAGCATTTTAGTAATGAGGGGCCGGTTGTATTTAGGATCTATCCAACCCGGCAATACTCTAGATTTCTCCAAAACTAAGGTGGAGATTCTCAAAAGTACTATCTCATTTTAAGTATTCAGGAAATACAGACGGTTCTCCAAACAGAAGACTAGTTTGCGAGATATGACCTTTTAAGTGTATCTGGCCCGAAGAGGGTCTGGGTCCATTCCGACCCAGTTGGAATGACCCGACCCGCACCATCCTGGGCTGTCACTAACTGGTTCTAGTCAACCTGAAATGGTCTTGGTCCGACCCAGCGGGGTCCAAGTGGGATGGGCTACAAGCCTTCCCAACTCGCCTCGACTGGGTGTGGTGCCTCGGGCGATCCATCCAACTAGGTGGCGTGACACAGAACTGGGTGGCCTGTATGGGGGAGCTTCTCCTATTTCCAAATGTCTTTTTGGAAATTTAGTTTTGCAAATGGCAGTGCCATGTGGCACCGCCTCCATGTAAGTGGGACCCGTGAGGTGTGGGTCCACTTTGCCTTCACTGCCGTGGATTCGATGTCACGACCTCCTCACTACGGCGCACGATGTCACACCGCCTTCCTCTAACGTGGTCAGCCAAGGGCCGACTTCTACTTCAATCCACCATAGAACCTACTGGAACTATACCTTCTTCATGGCCAATGATGGTCCGCTGCCACCGAATGAACTTCTACGGGCCACCGGGTGAGCTCTGATTGTACATTTTAACTTTTAAATGCTTCTATGGGCCTCCTGGGATACTTCCATCACTACGTGGCTCCCGGAAAAAATATTCCATCGAGTTCAAACTTTGACCATGAAGAAGGTGACAATACCAAAGCAGTAGAGGTTCCAGGACTTCTTCGTTCGGCCCGCAACCTACACATTAGCATCATAACATGCGGGGGTAATAAATACATAACATAAAATAACGATAAACCCTATTAGAAACATCCACAATATGTCATGCGTCAAGAATGGGAAAATGATACAATTCTCATGAATTTAAATATAAACATACCCTACCCCAGATTCAGAGATGACATCACGATTGTGGAAGAAGAATCCATGATTGATGAAGCCATCAACGTTCGTTGCTTCCAGATTGATTTTTAAGATGACGTCATTCGAGCCTCCATCCTTCATTTGTGGAAGATGTTGTTGTACTTCACCAGAGGTTCCTCACTACCTTGTCAAAAACCCAAGCCCGAGCCTCATTTAAAAAGAGGGGTAAGGGTGATTAACACAACAAGTGATTATTTAGGTTCATTAATGAATGAACCTATAAACTCTCATTGGTGCGGTTACATAGACAAAGATTCATTCCATTAAATTGATTAACAACCAATTGTTCCCACTACAGCTACTCAACAGGAGGTAGGAAAAATAAAATATCATTTTACATATTATTTTATTAATATTTTAAAAGTCACAAATCTAACATTTTTTAATCTGAGCACCAGTTCAAAAGATTGAAAAAAATGCCTATACATTTAATAAATGTACCTTAAAAAATGTTCAAAAATCCATCCTGGGCTCACCAAGAGTCGGAATCAAGCACTGTCAATTTTCATAGACTCGTAATAATTCGAGATAATTTTTGAAAAAATTTATATGGAATTTCTAGGCCTTTACATTCTCCCCACCATAGTGTTTTTCCCCAAAATATACAACAAAACTAGGGGAACAAATGGGGGGTACTAAACACGTATTTGTGCCTCCAGCTCCCATGTTCTCTCCTAAAGATTATCATGCTTCCAAGGAACTCGCACTAGAGGAATCGACCACCCACAAAGGACCCTCTTCTGTAGATCCACCATCTACACTGGGAACTCTGCAAATGTTTCCCCATCATCAATGTCCAGCTCTCCCCATTTGATAACGTATGATGGATCATGCACAGACCTCCTCAACTGTGACACATGGAATACATTATGCACCTGGTGTATCTATAGGGGAAGAGATAGATGATACGCCACCTCTCATATTCTACTAAGGATCTAGAAAGGTCTTATGAACCTCAAATATAGATTGCTACCCTGACCAAACCTATGTAATCCTCATCGAGTTGAGACCCATAGGAAGACATAGCCTACCTCCTCAATCTCCAAGGGTCTCCGTCTCCTGTCAAAATAAGACTTCTACCAGCTATGTTCAGTCTTCATCCTCTCTTGGATGATCTAAACCTTTTCCGTGGTAGCATGCACCAACTCTCGTCCCATGAGTAATGACACCTCTGGGTCTGTCCATCATAAAGTTTATCTATATGGTCACCCGTACAGGGCCTCAAATGGTTCAATGCTGATGGTGGAGTGATAGCTGTTGTTTTAAGGGAACTCCACCTAGGGCAGGTTTTCCTCCCAACTACGACCAAAATCAAG
This sequence comes from Viscum album, assembly GCA_963277665.1. Classification (NCBI taxonomy): domain Eukaryota; kingdom Viridiplantae; phylum Streptophyta; class Magnoliopsida; order Santalales; family Viscaceae; genus Viscum; species Viscum album. The sequence continues at coordinate 800,952,049 of OY728139.1, forward strand.
GACACAGGAACAATGCATGGCCTTGAGTTTCTGTATGGTCTACTCTGTTAGACCATCTGTCTGAGGATGGAAGGAGGTGCTCGAATGTAGTTGAGTCCTGAATTCCTTCTATATTTCTTTCCACAAGTGGGATCTAAAATGAGCATTGCAATCTAATATGATCATCTACGGAACCCCGTGATTTCATTCAATCTCATAAATGTAGAGGCCTCCCAAGCTCACTACTTCTCCCTGCTCTCAGATTGGTAGGAAGTAGACCGACTTGGTGATTCATTCAATGATCACCCATATGGATTTGTGGACCTTGGACGTACATGGTATCCCTATAATAATTTTTATGGATTTACCATAAAAATTCCACTTCAGTACCTCAAGTGTATTAGCTAACACTGCTGGTACCTCATGCTCGACCATCACTTGATGACAAGTGAGGCTTCGTGATACGAACTCTGTCACTTCTTTCTTCATCCTGATCCACCAGTACTAACACTAGAGGTCTTGGTAAATCTTTTCTACACCAGGATGTACTGCCAAAGGGGAACTATGAAACTCCATCAACACCTCCTCTGATAGTGTCACTGAAACCATAGTGAGTCCTCTAAATAGGATGACATGATCTCCACCTTCAGAAAATACATCATAAGCATGTCCAGATGATATCTGAGCATATTGGGCCTCACAGTCTACGTCCCCAAGTTGTGACTCCTTGACTCACTGAATGAGTGGGGGAGTAACTATCATACAATGGAGGTATGATGCTCCATAAATATCCACAAAGGATAACAACAATGCGGCTAGCTTCTATGTCACTTTAGTCTGCAACTATAAACCAGACCTCCTGTTGAGTGTTCCTTCTACTATTTTCCCTTTCTTGAATGTATATACTATCTCAAAGTTATAGTCCGGGAAGAACTCTATCCATCAAAGATATCTTAGGTTCATTTCCTTTTGTGAGAGGATATATATGAGACTCTTGTGATTAGAGTATACTATAAAGAATTTTCCCATCAATTAGTGCTACCACATCTTCAGCGCAAAGGCCAATGCTGAAAACTCTAGGTCATGGGTAGCATAGCTCTGCTCATGATGTATCAACTTCTGTCAGCTATAGGAGATCACTGATCACTCCTAAATTAGGACACAACCCAGAACAGTCCCTGATTCATCACAGCAAACTACATACCCAGTGCTCTCTTCTGGTGGTCTCAAGTTGGGGGCACTCGTTAGTCTCTACCTCACCTCCAGAAAACTCTCCTGGTATCTCACCGTCTACGTGAAGGGTTGTCCCATCTTGTTCAAATCTGAAAAAGGTTTCAAAACTATGGAAAATTCAGCTATGAATCTCCGATAGTACCTAGCCAATGCCAGGAAACTCTGCACCTTAGTCAGACTCTTCGATGGCTCCCAAGAAAGAATTGCCTCAATCTTCACCAAATCCACTACAACTCTAGCCTCCAAGAAAATGAGCACTGGGAATTGGAATCCCCATATCTAGCACTTGAACATCAAGATAATTCCATAAATATGGTTCTCATGGAGTGTATCCAGAACTATTTGCATGTGTGGGGCGTGCTCCTCCTCCGATGTCAAGTATATCAAGATGTATCCAATAAAGACTTCCACGAAGCGATCGATGTAAGTCTGGAAGATGCTATTCATGATTCCCATGAACACTTCCAGAGCAATGGTCACACTAAAAGGATTTACCAAAAACTCATAAAGGCCATAGTGAAATCTGAAGGTTGTCTAAGATATGTCCTCATCTCTTACCCTAAGCAGATGATAGCCTGATCTGAGGCCTATCATTCAAATGCATCATGCTCCATTCAGCTGGAACAAGAGATCATAAATCATAAGGAGTGGATACTTGTTCTTTATAATCACTTGGTTCAGGTGCCTATAGTCCACACAAAGCCTTAGTCTCCAATTTAATTTTTGGTGAAAAAAATAGGGATGCTCATAGGGAAACATTGGGACTTATGAACCCCTTCCTCTGTAAGTCCTCCAACTATACCTGCAATTCACAAGGCTCCATGAGAGCCATCCGACATGCTGGTGTAGATATCGGTGTAATACAAAGGTACCAGTTTATATAGAAGTCTACCTCTATTTAATGTTGTAGTCTCAGAACTTCATCAGGGAGGACATCAGCATATTGTTCCACTACAAGACGATTACTCACACTCCTCACGTCAAATGCTCCGAGGGTAAGGCTATCAAACAAATGAGTGATATGCTACACCATCCTCTAATAAAGTCCATCCTGAGGTAAAAATATTCCCTTCTTTCCAGTGTAAGAGAACCTGAGTACAACCTCATGGAAACACCACACTTTGCGTCTAAAACTATCAATCTGAGCATGGACCGTGGATAACCAGTACAAACCAATTATGACATCATAAGGCCTTGTCGTTGATACTATGAGATCCCAACCAAGGATCTCACCTCATAGAGTAAGCTCAAACTATTGTCACTAGTGAGTAATCCTCGAATCCTCTCTTTTATAAGTTTCTAATTATAAGGATCGAGCCAATGTCACTACTGGAATCTCCAAGCTCAGAATGAGAGCTGTGGGATTCAAAGAGTGACTAATAGTTGTGTCTGTAAGTACTACATCCAGGTTGGAGTAGAGACAGATCATATCTCGAATCATCTCTAGAGCATCATGGTCAAAGGCCTTAGTTATCGGAAGCTATGATCGTCCCTGTCTTCCTACTCCCTGAGGATGTCATGGACCACCTGAAGGTGGTTGGGGGTAGAACCTCAAATAACCATCCACTACCTACTACACAACCTACTCCTATGTTACATCCTCCTACCTACATACCTCCACGTTTGAATCTCAGCCTCTTCCCTGGCGTTCCATGAAACAACTTCTGACCCTCCATACGGTGGTTCAGATAGTCATGATCCATGTGGTCTTTCCCAAAACACGTGAAGCAAAGCCTCCTCCTCTGCTGGATTTCTCTACATCATGAGCTCCACACCTCCGACCCTACATCATGGAGTCATCCTCCAGATGGTTTGGCCCGGTTTGACCTCTACATCATCTTCCTACTTCCTTAAACAGATTAATCGACTACATTTTGTCAGGTGGTGGCTCTAACCATTGTTTCTTGGTCAGTTAAGAAGCTCTCCACTAGTAATTCTCTCTCGAGCAATCCAGCATGCTTCGGGATATTGAGTGATATTATCGATGCTCTGATCTCCCACTGGAGACCCTACTCAAAGGTCTGAGCCCTAAAAAAAGTGTCCCATATTAAGACAGTGTATTAGTGTGAGAGGTCAGTGAATCTCACCGAGTACTAGGCTAATGTTAGGCTGCTCTTATGTAAGTACAGGAGCTCCGAAATATTCACATAGCGTAGTGTCCCTAGAATGAACTCTGCCTGGAAGAGGCTCTCAAAGTCCGTCCAGTTCAGGTTCTCCTCATCATGTATCTGGAGTGTCAGGCTACACCATCTCCCTACGGTGCCCTGGAAGAGGCTAGTATCAAGGATCACTATTTGATCTATCGGTGTCCTAACTGGGTGGAAAACTCTGGCCACAACCTCTAGCTAGTCATCAACTGCCTGGGGATCTATCTCACCTCGAAACCTCAAATGCCTCTGGATCTAGAACTCATGAAATATGATCAGTCATCTTGCACCATCTGCTAGTGGGGATGGTGGCAATTGTTTCCCAATGAGTGGTGGTGGTGCTGGTGCACCTACCAAAGGTGTTATCACTATAAGAGAGCCATGCACCGAAGCCTCATCGCTCGGTGGACCTTCATTATATAGTCTCTCTGGATTCCTTGTTGTTTGTCTATATGGAGGCATCCTGAATGATATAGGTGTACCACGGTCAATATGTTATACTTGGTGATCTGACTCAAAAGAGCTCAAAAGTAAAACATTTTTAGAACTCACACAATCTATGCTTTCATGCACTAAGTTGGAAATCGAAATTCTGTGTCATGGTGTATGGATATGTCGACCTCTGCACCAACAGTGGACTCCCCTAACTAAAAACAACACTCAAATTACGTAATACTATTTCTACTTTGGAAATATATGATTCCAAGTTATTTGGTAGAACTGACTCCTCTGATACCACTTTGTCACGACCCTCCCCCGGGCCCGTGTCGTGACTACCCCAAGCCCGCCTTCTATAGGCCATGGGTTGGTGAATAGAACTGGAAAGGCATATACCTAAAATAGGAAGGCATTGTCTTTAAACCTGTACAAACACATAGTCAAAGAAAACAAAAAGATGATACCAACAATTAAAAATGTAGTAGTGAAAGTGTGTACTAAATGTAATGGGACCGGAATACAAGCCCAACTGGAAAGATACAACTACAAAAGAAAACAAAAAACTCAAAACAGAAAACCGCCTGTGAGATCATCCACCAAGGATCCTACCTGAAGGGTAGGTAAAAATCATCTCTATATCCCTCCATGTCAACCAGTCAACTCTGAGTATTTCCTAGTCATAGCTCCTATATTCTCGGCCAATATTGTCATTATCTGCACAAGACACAACAAGGTGTTGGAAAAGCCTGTGTAGGGGTGAGTATAACAATACCCAATAGGGACCCCGAGACCTCTGATCGTTTCATAGAATCCCACAATGAAAAAACCACAAAGCATGATCTCATTCATAAAGCACAAAGAAAAATACTCAGTTCAAACCAGGTATACAACTTAGAGATCAAGAATAAAGATGATCAGTCTTAAGCTATATAATTTTATACTGTTAAAAACTGAACCACGAATAATTTGTTCCATTATCGATCCACACAGGGTTGTATGTCGCTAATCCAAGAGGGACCGGTCTATGGCTAGTCCTCATCGGGTCACACACTATTGATCCACATAGGGTTGATAGAATGATGATCCACACAGGGTCTCTATAATGATGATCCACACAGGGTCTCTATGATGTTGATCCCCACATGGTCTCTATGGTGGCGATCCACACATTGTCACTATGATGCTGATCAAGAAAGGGTAGCTATGATTCTGATCCACATAGGGTCTCTATAATGTTGATCCGTACAGGGTCGATATGATGTTGATCAACATTGGGTCTCTATTTATTTGATAGCGAGCCATATGATTCCCCGCACCTTGTGTGCTTAAGTTCCATAATATCCTTCACTCAAGACATCGTTCATGCCTAAACTACTACGAAGTTCCACAAAGGAATTACCCAAACAACCTCTATGTCATGAGGGTTAAAATGGGATAGACGACACGTCAATAGGATGCAAGTTCTGTGAGTTATAAGCATTTTAGTACAACCGACCCAGTTAGATTCAGGTTCGATCCAACCCTGATGCACACCCAATTTATCTAAACCTCAGGTGGAGTATCTCAAAAGTTATGTATTCTTCCAAGGAATCCGGTTCTATATACGGTTCATCAAAATGGTGTTTGGTTTGTGAGATACGACATTTTTAGTGTATCTGGGTGGAAGAGGGTCCGGCTCCAGCCCAACCCGGTTGGACCGAACCGAACCGCCCCATCCTCGGCCGACACAAACCTTTTCGAGTTCGAACCAGTCCAGGTCCAACCCGGGTCCGACCCGGCCCAACCCAAACCTGCTGGGCCAGCCCAAGGGGGTTGGGCCACAGACCGACCTGCCACGGTAGGGATTGGGCTGCTGGGCGGTCTGCCCCACTAGCTGGCGCGACACCCACCTGCGTGGCCCGCATGAGGGAGCCACTCCCCCTTTTAATGAACAAAATTTCAGCCGTTCGTTTTTGAAGACATCGGTGCCACATGGAACCACCTACCTGTCAGCGGGACCCGCAGGGTGCATGTCACCTTTACCTCCACCGGCTTGCATTCGATGTCGTGGCCTCCTCACAGTGGCATGAGATGGCGTCCCACCTTCTGCCAACGTGGCCGGTTGAGGGCCGGTCGCCCCTTCGATCCATTTCAACACCTACAGGTGCTGCCTCTTTTTGGCTATCGACGATGACTGACTGTCACCATCACCCACCAACGCCGGTATCATGCCGACAGATCTTCGGTGGGCCACCATGTGAGCTCTAGTTGTCCGTTTTCCCTTCCTAACATGCCCACATTCCTCCCAAGATGCCTTCATCACTGTGTGTCTTCCAGATACATGATTCTATCGAGTTCAATATTATCCCATGAAGAATGCAACAAAAAAGAAGCAGGAGAGGGTCCGAGCCTAGTTATTTTGTCCCGCATCCTCCGCGTTAGCATTATAACAAACATGGGTAGTTAATAAATCACGTAAAATAAAGATAAACCACATTAAACACATCCATGATTAATCATGATTCCAGATAGAGGAAAGGAACCAATTCTCATGAATTTAAATATAAAAACCCCTATATCGAATTTGGGGATGATGTCACAGTTTTGGAAGAAGAATTCATGCTTGATGCAGCCGTTAGTGTTTATCTTTTCTGGTTCGATTATTTCAATGACGTCGTTTGATCCTCCTTCCTTCTTTGGTGGAAAATGTCGTGATACTTTCCCATAGGTTCCTCACTACCATGTCAAAACCCAAGACTAAGCCTCATTTAAATAGAAGGGGAAGGGTGACCCAAGAAATGAGAGATTAATGAGGGTCATTAAAAAATGATCCTCTTAACTCTCAAAAGTGTTATTACAAAGACAAATAGTCAAGCCATTAAATGGATTGACAGCCCATTGGTCCCACCACCACTGCTCAACATGAGGTAGGAAAAATAAAATAACAATTTTTATGTTATTTTATTAATCTAAAAAAGTCTCAAAACCAACAGTTTCTCCCAACTTATTATAGTCAATGTTAATCCTCCCCTCAAGGAATCTCAGTGCTGTATATTCAATGGTGGCCTTGTATTTTCAATACGAGCACCTTTTTAAAAGATAGGAAACATTGTCTGCACATTTACTAAATTTACATTAAAAAAGTTCAAAAATCTGTCCAGGGAACATCGGGCCTCGGAATCAAGCACCGTCAATTTTCACAGACTCGTTATAATCCAAAATAAATTTTTAAAAAATTATATTGTACTTTCGGGTCTTTACAAAGTGATTCATTCACACTATAACCGAAATGTACAAAAAAATTATTTTAAGTAAACTATATAAAATATGTGACATAAAAATGATATTGAAATATATATATATATATAATTTACTTTTCATTCATTTAAAATATGACAAGGAAATGGAAGTTGATTTCATGCATACATATCACCTACCATCTTCATAAATAAGGCGTTTCATTTCCTATCTCCAAATATTATGGATTATTTTAAATAAATATATAATGTTTATATAAGAAATTTTAATCTTATTTTATACAATTGATATGGTGAACACATGATCTATGTAATAATAACAAAATTAAAAATATAAAACTTTTCCAACAAACTAGTGAATTAACACTATAAATAGTGAAAATAACGAATGATTATTAATAAATGGGTAATAATAAATTTTATGATGTTAATATATGATATTATAAATATTATTAAGGTTTTGGTATAAGATATTTTCATGTTCAAAACTGTTATAAATGAATGTAATGATTTTTCCCATAAAGGAAACACAAGGTAAGGTATTTTTATCTCACTTTTTTAAATCTGTGAGATAAATGTCAAATTCACCACAAAATTATTTTTTGGAGTATCGTTTTCCCATTTTTATATATTATAACATGATTTATTTTACCTTCATGTTGTTTTGAGTTTGAATTCGAATTATTTTCTTTATGGGTAATTCAAATTTAATGTTACCAAGTAGTAGAGAAATTTCGTAACACAATCACTTTTCATTGGGTTAAATTATATCTTCTTTGTCGTTAATATTATATAATTTTGTGTATAATGAAAATGGATATTTATTGATATATTTAAACTTCTTTATGTGTATTTATATTTGATTCACATAATCAATTCATTGATTAATTCTCACTTCAATGTTATGACCATTTTAAGGGTTTGTTTCAAAATCTCATTATAATGAAGATTATTCATTCATGAAATATAATTAAAGGCGTTTATATGATTGTTTTTCAATAAAATATTTTATTTTATCCTACACTAGTTATTCAAGGAAATATTCAAGTAATAGGTTCATTTTTTCCTATCTTTGGTACCAAATTTTTTAATAAAATGTTTTTATAAAAACCCTAATCATTTACCTATTTAATCAGAGAAACTATTTTCTTCAAGAAACCCAGTTTTCTAAAGAGGTTTTAAAGAAAATACCCTTTCAAAATTGATTTATTATATATATTTTCAAACATTTTCTCTTTTACAACTACATTGAATGTAATATTTTTATATCCTTCCAAAAAATGAATTTTTCATACCTTTTACCATAAAAAGGAATGTTCTTTTTAACTTTTATGACATGTAATGATTTACCCTCACTTATTTCTTAGAAGATTAAAATTCATGTTTAAAAGTCAAAATTTTTTAATTTTTTTGGAAAATTTATTTTAATAGAAAAATATATTTTACATGTTTTTCAAAAAAAAATATTTTCCTCATGAATGAATTTCAAATATTTTTTTTAATATCTCCATTACTCAATGGAAACTACCATTTATTTTTACTCTACTTGGGATACATTATATTGATACTTCATAATTATTCTTTTTGATGGTTTATGATTGATTTTTTCATCTATCATATAAGCATTCCATTATCTGATTCATTTATTTTTTGTCCACATGAATTATTCAATTTCATATGGTGATTAAACATTTAATTCCCCATAATTATCCATATTATCTATCATGGATAAGTTCATTCCCAAAATCAAATATCATTTTTACTTATGGTGTTTACTTTGAATGTTATTTGACGTGATTTGGAGATATTGATCAATCCATATCCTTTTCTCTATATGGATATTTGATAATCTGAAATAATTTTTAATTAAATAGGTTATTTGATATATGAGGAATGTTTTGGACATGAAAGACATGATTTAGGGACCGTTTAATGTATGATGATTGATGTGTCAGTAGACTCATGAGTTGAAATTATTTGGTGAAGAAACATTTGAATTTTTTTACATGAAGAATAGAAGGCTTTCTACATATATATTTAAACTAAATTATGAAAGTTTGGGATAGAATTATTACAAACTGTCTAGTGATGTGTATGGAAGGAAACGATATCATGTTTCAAGGAAACAAGTCATCTGATAATTAAGTATTTCCTTCATTCTGTATAATGTTATCATTAACAAATAGATTTTTTTGTAAGAACCCAGTTTTTGTTGAGAAATACATTGTAATATTTTTAATATTATTCGAGCGCAGCGCCTTCAGACGGCATGCGATTCCGAGACCCGGAGTGGCCGGAAATAAATTTTCAGTGTGTTCACAATGGAAACGCCAAATAAATAGGTTAACTCATAAATGGTGATCCCGATCAGAGATACGAGTGTACGGATGAGTCTGGAATGGGGTGTTTACCATATGAACGTCATAAAGTATGTCGGCACGGGACGTTTGGACCCCTCGCTCGCTTCCGGAAAGAGAAACTGATAAATTAAATAATTAAATTATTCGTTTAAGGGTGAAGCTAAAGTATCTCTTAAACGGTGGCTCGGATTGGACAACCGAGGGCACCGTTGAGTTCAGAACGTGTTGTTTACCCTAGGAGGGGTGTAATTTTTTCGGGCGCGGCCCGTCTGTGAAAAATTTCCCCAAGGGCGTTTTCGTAATTTGGCGGCCTTGGGTGAGTTTGTTGCAACTTTTGAACGGGGCCTCGGATTAAAATTTCGAGACTAACGTTGTGCTCGAAGTGTGTTTTTTAGCCTAGGGGAGCCTTAATCCCGACCCTGCCAAAATTTCGGGCTTGGGGCTAACGGGCGGGCGTTTAAGTATTTTTTACTTAAACGCATCCCCCACCACTCTTCTTCTTCTCCTTATCCCACCAAGCATCCCCTCTCCTCCATCTCCATTGAGGTCGCTCCGGTGAGGCGGTCCGGAGAGGCGACTCCGACGAGGTACGTTAATGCCGGCAGATCGAAGCAAAGCTCCGGGTGAAGCCCAGCGAGGTATGAGTCGTTTTTGTTTCATTTTATTTTCCCACATCGTGTTCTTCTTAATTATTCATTGTCTAATTCTGGCCTGATCATTGATCCAAGACCATAGTTGCGTAGATCCTCTTCTGAGCTTTCTGGAATGCTGTCCGGATTTAATTTTTGACCACCAGATCGTTTCCGGTGGTCCTCTGAAGTTTTTCGGCCACGAGGCCAGTTTCCGGTGAGCTCCGGCAGCGGACCGGCTCTAGGAGGCGGAATCCGGCGGTCCGGGATGGTGGTGGCGGCGGCGGCTTCCCAGGTGGCGTGGCGGCTCGGCTGGGCGCAGCGGCGGCGCGTCATCCCAGCGGCGGTCCGGGTCTTTAGGCGGGTTGCGCGGCTCGGGCACGCCGGCAAGGGGTGAGCCAAGCGTGAGACCGGGGTCGGATAGCGCGGCCCCAGCTGGGGAGACCGAGACCCGCCATTGGCGGGTCTCTGCATGAAAGCAGACCGTCCATGTCATCTTGTCGGTAGAGTGACCCGCGCGCAGCACGTGTCTCGCGGGAGGGCGGGCCGTTGTGCGGCGGTCCGTAGGTCCAGCTAGGCTGGGCTGAGGCGGCTGGGCCTTGGTCCTATCGGGCTGGCCGGAGCGGGGACGACTGACCGAACCATGTCGGTCCGGCCCAAGGCCCCCCCCCCCCCCCTTAAAATATTTGGACGCCCGTATTTCGAGCTACGGGCGTCCGTTTTGAGCACCGTCTCCGGCAGCGCGGACCTAACAGCGACACTGTCTTTTTGAGATGGTCCTGGCAATTATAATTCCCTAGACGGGGGCCTCGGTGGTGCGACACGTACGTCGAGGGGATTGAAATCATCCCGGGGGTTCTTGTTTTGGACGGCGTGGACGCGTCTAACATCCGTTTTGAGCACCATCAGCGGCGTTGGGACACTTGCGTCCGGACGAAGCTTTCTAGGGTGGTTTCAGGAATTGAGGCCGAATTTGTGGCACAGGCCCCAGGGCCCATCTTTTGAGCTGTACGCAGCGTTTCATAACTTTTTCAGCGGGCGTCCATTCAGGACGTGTGAATGGTCGATTTTGGATGTTTTTCAGAGGGGATTGCAACGGTGCAATCCACCCACTCTAATTCGGCAAGATGGTGCGGGGCCCATGAGGGTCATTTGGGCATCGACGGTGATTCTCCATCATTATGACCGGGCGACCATTTTGGACAAGTGAATAGTCCATCTCGTGTACTTTTTTGAGAGGATCGCAACGGTACGGTCCGTTCGTTGTGCTTTAGGACCGGGTTGCGGGTCCCGCGTGGTACCGCTCGTGTGCGGGGAGCCGGAACGTATCTTCTTCTCTGGATATCTATTCCGCTCAAGTGAGTAGTACTTTTGATGGGTTTTTCTGAGAGCATTGTGATGGCGTTGTTCACCCAACCTTTTTCGGGGACGTGATGTGGGTCCCACCTGACCCGGCTATGGTGAATATTACCTTTTTCACCAGGTGTCCATTTTGGGTGATTGAGTATTCAATCCCGTGTTTTTTTCTGAGGGGATCGTAGTGGCGTGATCCGTTTGATCAGTTTTGGGATCTTGGGGTGGACCCCACATGGGTTTGGTTAAGGTGAATAGTACCTTTTCACTGGTTGAACATTTTGGGAGATTGAGTTGTCTATCTCGCGTGTTTTTCCATTGGGATTACAACGGTGTAATCTGTTTAGGCAAACGGAGGATCATACACGATCTTATTAAATGTGGAAATGTGATGGTTCCCCGGGGGGCAGTTCTTCTACTGTGTTTGTAGCGGACCCTTGGCATGTGATCGCGTGCACTCCCGTGTGAGTGAAGTAATTCTTGAATAGATGTGGTTGGCAGTGCCCCAGTCTTCGAGGCCTCAAGTTGGAGATGTTACATCACACCTTCGCATTGACGTTGGGTGCCATGTGCACGATAGCCCTTGGGCTGAAAATGAGGTATACTATGGTAGTATATGGGAGCTCTTGGAGGTACGTGTGGTTTATACCTGAGACTGTTTTTGCGCTTAGTGGGGGATTGACTTGGGGCCACACGTCATGTGGGCCCCATGTGCGTGTCGTGTTCTGTAGTGCATACCTTTTACCTCTCACGACGTAGAGGGTCCCTCGGTTATTGTTTGTTGACTAGCGGGGTTGAGTTTTTTCCCTGGCTCTGTGCTCGATGGTTTAGATCAGCATGGTTGAGTGGTTTCCCCAGGTCTTGTTCTGGAGTCAGATGGATGCACGATACCGACTCCATGTTCGGTTGACCAGTGTTGTACCATCCAGTAGAGATGGCCAGAGTAATTTGGGGTTTACCCTCCAGCGGGGATGGGCAGTGGGTTGCTCATCGACTTCTTAGGGTTTACCCTCTAGCAGAGACTAGGAAGTGGGTCACCCGACGACTCTTTAGAGTCTACCCTCTAGCAGGGTTGGGCAGTGGGTCGCTTGTCGTCTTGATTCAGGTCTACCCTCCAGCAGGGCTGGGCAGTGGGTCGCCTGTCGACTTGTTCCGGGTTTACCCTCCAACGGGGCTGGGCAGTGGGTCACCCATCGACTTCTCCTTGGGTCTACACTCCATTAGAGGCTAGGTAGTGGGTCACCCGAAGTCCTTTTAGGGTCTACCCTCTAGTAGGGCTGGGCAGTGGGTCGCCCGTCGTCTAGTTCCAGGTCTTCCCTCTAGCAAGGCTGGGTAGTGGATCGCCTGCCGACTTATTCCAGGTCTACCCTCCAGCGGGGCTGGGCAGTGGGTCACGTGATGATGTATTAGGTTTTACCCTCCAGCAGGCTGGGCAGTGGGTCACCCGATATCTTGTTAGGGTTTGTCCTCCAGCAGGGTTGGGTAGTGGGTCACCCGATATCATATTATGAATTACCCTCCATTAGGGCTGGGCAGTGGGAGACCCTTTGATATTCCAGACTCAGTCCTTTCTACTAGGCTAGTCTGTGGCTTTCCTCTGTGATTATCGAAGTGGTACCCTTGGTTTTACGGGTTAGTGATGGAATAACCTTGTCTTTGAGGAGACCTCTCGACTTCGGCGTAGTGACATGGTGTGGTTTGACGTTCCCCCAAAACACTCAAGTGCGAGGGGAACTTTCCCACCAATATCCGTCCTTGCGACGCGACCTAAAATAGTGTGGGTGAGTCAATGACGCCCAAAGCGGATAGTGTCGATGTGCGGTGATTGGAGCCCCTTGACTTGCGGCTCAGGGGAGATGTGCGGGATGCTGGGCATCGATGGTGTTTACATTTGGGGCCGTTGGCTACTCGTTTTCTTGGGCTAAGCTACGGTATGGATATTCCTTTATGGTCTTGTTCGGGCTTCTTGACAGAGCATATGGATTTGTATATACCTTGTTCTGGTACCCACTTCTTGGGTTTGGTTGCTCTCTTTCCAAGAGAGTCCAAGACGCGCAGGGTATGCCACGTGCTTTCTGCATCTAGCTTCTCGTAGTTAGATGAGTATACTCTCTTGCTTTAGGTAGGGAAAGATGGACAAGAAGTTCATATTCTCACCATTCCTAGCTCCTTTTGTTAGGATGAGTCTTCTACCTTTCTCTTGTTGGGTTGAGCTGTTTCTCATTCCTTCACTCTCAGTTGTACTCCTTTACTTTTTATGTTCTCTCTACTACTCATCCTTCGGTACCTCCTTCTTTTCTCGCTCAAGCCTTCGGGGTATCCTACTGAGTATCTTCATACTCACCCCTGCTTGGGCTTTGCCCGCACATGGTTTGCCCTAGAAGACGATGGACAGGTTGGTCGTGACTTCAGTGGAGCATAGGTGTTCGGGAGATTGGACCACGTGCGGTGGTCAGAGTCGGGTTCCAGGTGGGGGACCCTTCCAGCTGTTTGTTTGTTTACCTGTTTCCAGGTTGTGGCACTTTTCTGGTTGGGCACGTGTTTTTCCTTTTTCTCCTTTTTAGTTTACTTTTCATCACTTTACTTCTACTTTTATAGGTCGATGCACTTTGTGGTACATATATAGCAGTTGCCCTTTTCTTTACTTGTCTTGTCTTTTACTCTGCACTTTTTCATTGAGTGTGTTGCGTGTGTGTGTACAGGTACTTAGGCAATGCCCTCCCCGAGTTATTGTGCCTTCGGCGCTGGTCGCCAGCCCCTGGCCTATGGAGGCGGGCTTGGGGTAGTTGTGGCTCGATCTCGGGTAGGGTCAAGTCGTGAAAAAGTGGTATCAGAGGTGGTTCCTTCTTTGGGATGTTGTGTGGAAATCCCTAAAGGAGAAATTGGTTGGGATTTAGGGCAAAAGTGTTAACGTGTCTCGAGAGTGGCTCTCAGGCCAGGGAGTCCAGTAATGGTGCGGTGTCCAACATATCCATTCACCAGGACCCTGATAACCCGCTTGTCAACTCGGCATGCTGAGACACTTGTTGCAGGGAAAATTGGTTTGTGCATCACATAGGATTGAGTCTTTGACTACCCTTCTTGATTCATCTCTCCATCGTTTCTATTGGTATATACATATATGCTTATCTGACTACGACACTCCTTGATAATATTAAAGATGTCTCTACCAAGACAGCAAGCCAGGATACTAGCTTATTTTCATGATGAAGACCATGTGAGCTACGAGGCCTCATTGCAGGACCCATCATGTGAGATCTTTCTCCGAGTGGGCCGGTAGAAGTACCCCCACCTGTTGAGTAGCAGATTTCTTAAGTAGAGTAGGCTGAGCTTGTGTCTAGCTTTAGCGCGCTCCGTGAGTTCCAGCAGTAGGGACCGCTGAGGTTCAGTGGTGAGCCAGACCCTCAGGCAGTAGAGGTTTGGCTCGAGGCATTGGTTCGCCTTTTCAGGCTTGTGCGGACACCGAAAAATCAGAGAGTGGCCTTGGCAGCCAACCTTTTCGTGGAGCATCTTGGCGTTGGTGGAGTCTGGTGACTCAATTTCTTGATGAGTCGTCGCTTTCATGGAGCATCTTTTCGTTGCTGTTTCGTAAGGAGTTTTACCCCTCCTTGCGCTCCATTCGGATTCAAGAGCTCCTGCAGTTTCAGCAGGGAGGGATGATAGTGGCCGAGTACGCGGCTAGTTTCGCAGATAGTGCACGCTTTTACCAGGACTTGGTCCATGACGACAACATCCAAGTGCGGAAGTTTGAGTAGGGTCTCCGCCAAGAGATTCATGCTATCATAGTACCCTTGGGCATTTCCACATATTCTAGGGTTCTAGAGTAGGCGCTGGTGATAGAGAGCTTCCTGTCACGCTCTATAGTTGGTGGTGGCAGTGGGCACGTTGGAGGCGAGACGTCTGCCACAGTTAACGGGCATCGGAAAGAAGAACCTCGACGCAGGTGGTTTTCTGACAACCGGACTTAGGGGTGTGGTCGTACACCACAATGGCACCAGTGCAGCCCAGAGAGAGTCGGTTCTATGCTTGTGACGGGCGAGGTCACTTGGCATGGGACTGCCCGACCAGGCATACCGAGAGCTTCAGGCAGGCAGCAGGTGCACCACCATGACGGAGGCAGCTCCATGATCGGAGTAGAACCTAGAGAGGTGGTTCTAGTATAGGAGTGGGAGGAGCTGGTGGTGGGGGACGACTTTACGGGTCTTATAATCACCACTAGGCGTTCCACGTCAGGCTCCGGAAGCTAACAGTTGGGACCACGGACAACCCTTATCTTGGATGTCTATGGTCCAAGAGAGCATGAGGTGGTAAGAGGTACGCTCTGCAGCTCTTCTACTTCTTGCAGTAGAATTGATAGACTCTGTGTGTGAAATGTTTTTCTCCATACTCTTTGTTTGAGGTTTTACCGGGGTGACGTAGGGCATCGGCTGTAACCGTATTTTGGTAGAGTAGAAGGTGTGTAACCTTCCTCTTCATTCGATGGCATCTACTCCATCACTCTCCAAGTGTGTAAGAGAGTCTTGGTTGAGAGACATCGACTGTGGGACCTTGCATGACCAGATATCTTTGGGTGTTTCACCATATGAATATTCTAAAAGAGGGAATCACCGAGCCTTGTTCCAGGGTGGGTGGTGATTCCAGTCACGGCATGTGACGAAAAGGTTCGGTCAGGGAGGTGAGCTACCCCCGAGATCCTTCAGGCCATTTGAGATCGTATAAGGGATAGAGAAGTTCCCTACTGCCTTGTCCTAACCCCAAAGTCTGGAGTGGGTAAACGATGTCTCCCACGTGACTCACCCAAGAAGAGGTGTGTATGCTCCTATGCACGACATTAGTGAGGGCAGACCTCACGTGAACGGATCAAATAATTTGGTCTGTGTGCGGTGGCGCAAAGCTGTGCATATGTTCTTCTGGGTATGGAGGAGCCAGTTGCGGGCTGAGTACACTGAGATTATTTCCTGGTTTTTCTTTTCAGGGACAAAAAGTTGGAGGAGGTAATGATTTAAGAACACAGGTTTTACTATGAAATACTTTGGAATATTCTTTATATTATTCCAGAGCAGCGCCTTCAGATGGCGTGCGATTCTGAGCCTCGGAGTGGCCGAAATTAAATTTTTAGTGTGTTCACACTTGAAATGCCAAATAAATGGGTTAACTCCTAAACAGTGATCCAAATCAGAGATCTGAGTGTACAGAAGAGTCCAGAATCGGGTGTTTACCCTAGGAACGACATAAGGTATGTCGGCGCGGGACATTTGGACCCCTCACTCACTTCTGAAACGAGAAAGAGATAAATTAAATAATTAAATTATTCTTTTAAGGGTGAAGCTCAAGTCTCTCTTAAACGGTGGCTCTGATTGGAAAACTGAGGGCACTATTGAGTTCAGAACGTGCCTTTTACCCTAGGAGGGGTTTAAGTTTTGTGGGCGCGGCCCGTCTGTGAAAAATGGCCCCAGGTGCGTTTTTTTAATTTTGAGGCCTCGGGTGCGATTGTTGAAACATTAGAACGGGGCCTTGGATTAACATTTTGAGACCACCATCGCGCTCGGAGCGTGGTTTTTAGCCTTCGAGAGCCTTAATCCCGACCACGCCGAAATTTCGGGTTCAGGGCTAACGGGCGGGCATTTATGTATTTTCTACTTAAACGCATCCCCTCCCCACTTCTTCTTCTCCTTCTCCCCCCTAGCATCCCCTCTCCTCCATCTCTTGTGAGGCCGCTCCGGCGAGGCGGTCTGACGAGGCAACTCTGGCGAGCTACAGTAATGCTGGCGGATCGACGCGAAGCTCTGGGCAGAGCCCAGCGAGGTAGGAGTCGTTTTTGTTTTGTTTTATTTTCCTGCATCATTTTCGTCCTAATTTTGCATTGTCTAATTGCTGCCTGATCTTTGATCCAAGCCCATAGTTGCGTAGATCATGTTCTGGGCTTTCCAGAATGCTATCCGGATCGAATTTTCGACCAACGGATAGTTTCTGGAGGTCGTCTGAAGTTTTCGAGCCACAAGGCTGGTTTCCGGTGAGCTCCGGCGGTGGAGCGGCTCCAGGCGGCGGAATCCGGCGGTCCGGGACGGCGGCGGTGGCTGCGGCTTCCCAGGTGGCCTGGTGGCTCGGCTGGGCGCGGCGGCGACGCGGAATCTCGGCGGCGGTCTGAGTTTTCAGGCGGGTGGTGCGGATCGGGCGCGCCGGCGAGGGGCGAGCCAAGCTGGAGACCGTGGTCGCATGGCGCGCCCCGGCTATGGAGACCGAGACCCACCGTTGGCGGGTCTTCGCGTGGAAGCGGACCGGCCATGTCAGCCGGTCGGTGGAGAGACCCCTGCACAGCGCGGGGCTGGCGGGAGGGTGGGCCACTGTGCGGCGGTCCACGGGTCGGGTAGGGCCGGGCCCAAGCGGCTGGGCCGCGGTCCCAGTGGGCCGGCCGGGGCAGGGCGGACTGGCCGGACTGGGCCAGTCCGGCCCAAGGCCCCCCCCCCCCCTTAAAATATTTGGACACCCGTATTTCAAGCTTCAGGCGTCCGTTTTGAGCGTCGTCTGTGGCAGCGCAGACCTAACAGCGAGGCGGTCTTTTTGAGATGGTCTTGGAAAATTATAATTCCCGAGACGGGGGCCTCGGTGGCATGACATGTACGTCAAGGGGATTGAAGTCATCCCAGGGGTTCTTGTTTTGGATGGAGCAGACGCGTCTGACGTCCTTTTTGAGCACCTTCAGCGGCGTTGGGACCCTGGCACCGGGGAGAAGCTTTCCAGGGTGGTCTTAGGCGTTGCGGCCAAAGTTGAGGCATGGGCCTCGCGTCTCGTCTATTGAGCTGTATGTAACGTTTCATAAATTTTTCAGCGGACGTCCGTTCGGGGCGTGCGAATAGTCGATTCTGGATGTTTTTCCGAGGGGATTGCATTGGTGCAATCCGCCCGCCCTAATTCGGCACGATGGTGCGGGGCCCATGAGGGTCGTTTGGGCATCGAAGGTGATTCTCCATCTTTATCACCAGGAGACCGTTTCGAACAAGTGAATATTCCATCTCGTGTACTTTTTTGAGAGGATCGCAACGGTATGGTCTGTTCGTTGTGTTTCTGGACCGGGGTGCAGGTCCTGCGTGGTACTGCTCGGGCGCGGGGAGCCGGAATATATCTTTTTCTCTAGATATCCGTTCCGCTCAAGTGAGTAGTGATTTGGAAAGTTTTTTTCGAGAGCATTGCGATAGCGCAGTTCACCCGACCTTTTTCGGGGACGTGGTGTGGGTCCCACCCGACCCGACTATGGTGAATAGTACCTTTTTCACCGGGTGTCCATTTTGGGTGATTGAGTATTCAATCCCATGTGTTTCTCTGACAGGATCGCAGTGGTGTGATCCATTTGATCAGTTTCAGGATTTTGGGGTGGGCCCCACATGGGTTTGGTTACTGTGAATAGTACCTTTTTGACCAGTTGACCGTTTCAGGTGAGTGAGTAGTCTATCTTGCATGTTTTCCCGTTGGGATTACAAAGGTGTAATCTGTTCAGGCAAACGGAGGCTCATACGCGATCTTTTTAAATGTGGAAATGTGAAGGTGCCCTGGGGGGATGTTCTTCTACTGTGTTTGTAGAGGAACCTTGGCATGTGATCGCATGCACTCCTGTGTGATTGAAGTAATTCTTGAATATATATGGTTGCCCGTGCCCCAATCATTGAGGCATCAAGTTGGAGATGTGACGTCATGCCTTCGCGTTGATGATGGGTGTCGTGTGCATGATAGCCCTTGGGCCGAAAATGAGGTATACTCTGGGAGTATATGGAAGCACTTGGTGGTACGTGTGGTTTGTACCTGGGACTGTTTGTGCTCTTGGTTGGGGATTGACTTGGGGCCACACGTCGTGTGGGACCCATGTGCGTGTTGTGTTATGCTTTGCATACCTTTGACCTCTCGCGACGTAGAGGGTCCCTAGATTCTTGTTTGTTGACTAGCGGGGTTTAGTTTTTTCCCCGGCTCTGTGCTCGATGGTTTAGATCCACAGGGTTGAGTGGTTTCCCCTGGTCTTGTTCCGGTGTCAAATAGTCGCACGATACCCACTCTATGTTCGGTTGACCAGTGTTGTACCATCTAGTAGAGATGGACAGAGCTGTTCTGGGTTTACCCTCCAGCGGGGCTAGGCAGTGGGTTGCTCATTCACTTATCAGGGTTTACCCTCTATCAGAGACTAGGCAGTGGGTCACCCGATGAATCTTTAGAGTCTACCCTCCAGCAGGGCTGGGCAGTGGGTACCTCGTCTTCTTGATTCAGGTCTACCCTCTAATAGGGCTGGGTAGTGGGTCTCCTGTTGACTTGTTTCAGGTTTAACCTCCAGCGGGGCTGGGTAGTGGGTCACCCGTCGACTTCTCCTAGGGTCTACCCTCCAGCAGAGACTAGGTTGTGGGTCACCCGACGACCTCTTAGGGTCTACCCTCTAGCCGGGCTGGGAAGTGGGTCGCCCGTTGTCTAGTTCCAAGTCTACCCACCAGCAAGGCTGGGCAGTGGGTCGCCTGTCGACTTATTCCAGGTCTACCCTCCAGCGGGCTGGGCAGTGGGTTGCCTGATGATGTATTAGGTTTTACCCTCCAGCAGGCTGGGAAGTGGGTCACCCGATATCTTGTTAGGGTTTACCCTCCAGCAATTAGTGGGTCACCCGATATCATATTATGAATTACCCTCCACTAGGGCTGGGCAGTGGGACACCCGTTGATATTCCAGACTCAGTCCTTTCTACTAGGCTAGTTTGTGGCTTTCCTTCGTGATAATCAGAGTGGGGCCCTTGGTTGTAAGGGTTACTGATAGAAAGACCTTTTCTTTGAGGAGACCTCTCGACTACGGGGCAGTGACATGGTGTGGTTTGACGTTCCCCCAGAACTCTCAAGTGCAAGGGGCACTTTCCCCACCGAGACGCGTCCTTACGATGGGACCTAAAACCGTGCGGGCGAGTCAGTGCTGCCCAAAGTAGATAGTGTCAAGGTGCGGTGATTGGAGCCCCTTGACTTGCAGCTCGGGGAAGATGCGCGGGATGTTGGGCATCGATGGTATTCACTTCTGGGGATTTTGGATACTCATTTTCTTGGGCTGAGCTATGGGATAGAGATTCTATTACTGTCTTTTTCGGGCTTCTTGACAGAGTATATGGATTTTTATATACCATGTTCTGGTACCCACTTATTGGGTTTGGTTTCTCTCCTTCCAGGAGAGGCGAAGACGCGCAGGGTATGCCACGTGCTTTCTGCATCTAGCTTCTCATAGTTGGACGAGTCTACTCTCCTGATTTAGGTAGCAAAATCTCGACGAAAAGTTCATATTCTCACAATTCCTAGCTCCTTGTGTTAGGATGAGTCTTCTACCTTTCTCTTGTTGGGTTGAGTTTTTACTCTTTCTTTCACTCTCGGTTGTACTCCTTTACTTTTTCTATCCGCTCTACTGCTCACCCTTCAGTACCTCCTTTGTTTCTCCCAAGAACCTTCGGGGTATCCTACTGAGTATCTTCATACTCAACCCTGCTTGGGCTTTTCCCACACTTGGTGTGCCCTTACAGACGATGGAAAGGTTGGTCATGACTTCAGTGGAGCATAGGAGTTCGGGAGCTTGGACCGCGTGCGGTGGTCGAAGTCGGGTTCTAGGTCGGGGACCCTTCCAGCTGTTTGTTTGTTTACCTGTTTCCGGGTTGTGGCACTTTTCTGGTTGGGCGTGTGTTTTTCCTTTTTTCATTTTTAGTTTCCTTTTCAGACCTTTACTTTAACTTTTTGAGGTCGATCCACTTTGTGGTACATATATAGCAGTTCCCCTTTTCTTTACTTGTCTTTTCTTTTACTCTGCACTTTTTCATTGAGTGTGTTGCATGTGTGTGTGTATAGGTACTTAGGAAAAGGCCTCCCCGAGTTGTTGTGCCTTCTGCGCTGGTCACCAGCCCCTGGTCTATGGAGGTGGGCTTGGGGTAGTTGCGGCTCGAGCCCGAGTAGGGTCAGGTCATGACATTTTTTCTTTAAAATTATCCATAGATGAATATCATTCTCAAATCACTGATAAAATGGGTTATGTTCGTGTTATTTTCCATTTCATATTGATTATGCCATATCCAATTATTTAAATGGAATGTGTTTTCAGTTACATAGCTATTCATATTGTTTAATCAATTCATTGTTAGTTCTTTATTACCCGACATTAATCTTCAGTTATTTCATTTCCATATTGACTATTGTACATGATTCATTATTGATTCTTACATGACACTTTTTGTGTATTTATGATCACCCTTATTTTTTTCACTCCCCATGATCTCGTGAAGTTTAACAAGAAATATTTTCAAGGATATCATAGAAATAATAGAGCTATCCTCTAAATAATAAAAATATTGTAATTAATGTATTCATTTGTAATATACAAATCATGTATATATCTAGCTTACCGAGAATACTAACCTCTTTGATCATTCAATATTTGATTCCTTGTAATCATTCCAATGTAATGGTAGTAGAGATTGGTTATGGGATTCTTGTCCCCATTAACTACATTTTGTATTAGAGGATGTTCAGTAATAACATTGGGAACTAGATTTTGAAAAAATATATTAGACAACATAACAATAAGATATACTTATTGGACATGTATAGATGATAATCCTAGAATTTTGGTAAAGTACAGAGTATGTGTCTCTTCCTAGAAATATATACATACTGTGATACTAATGGTGGATGTGGTTTTCGAATAGATGTACCTAGTTGTAACAACTCCAACAATGTGGAACTATCCGGAATCGATCGTAACATGGTACATGACAATGATCCTTACCGTGCCCCTAGTTTGAAACTCTCAGGGGTACGTACAAGATAATTTAAGTTTTTTGTACAAACCATTATGAATGATTTTAATAGATAATGACGACGAATAACCTAGTATAAACCATAGACCAAGGAAGGTATTACGTTGAAATAAAACATATGAAGAATTTATGCAATGAGGTTGTACTTAATGCCTTATTTAAAAGAATATTTGATGATTAAATTTCCATGATTTCCATGATAGTTATTTTGGAAATTATATTAAAATGGTTTGGAAAAAGAAAATCTAGCATACTGGGTGACAACCCATCATGTTTGGAAAAGATGAGTCTTGAACCCATTACCGAAGGATGATGAGTGTTTAACACTAAGAACTAACATACACAATGACCTGGTTAATGTGTAATAATTTTTAGTTAAAAAATTTGATGAATGAATATTAATAAATAACCAATAGTATTAATTTTTAGGTTTAGAAATTAATATATTAACCATATTGGCTCTATATAATAGTTAATGTAAAATGGGAATAAATGTCTATCTTTTATGGTCATTAAGATCATTTAAAGTGTATTTTATTGCTTCCTAAATAATATAAGTTCATTCTATGAAATCCATTTCAGGTATTAATGTGTAAATTAGAGTTTCATAATACCTAAATTTTTATTGAACCAATGGAATTTTAAATCATAAAAAAATTATGGATTTGAGGCCCTAAAAGTTTCATTGATCATTCACTTGTTTTCAAATGATTAACTCAATCACACTATATAAATAATTATATTTTTCTTCCATGTATGTATCTCCACTTGTCACTAATGTTCTTCTACAAAAAGATTGTATTATATGTTACTCTACGTGCCCTTTATAAGGATGAAAAATTTTAAGAACCCTTCTAATGATGTGGGATTTAAAAATAATTTATATAAAATAATTTATTATCGAGATAACATTTAAATTCATAGTGTTAAATTTAATTAACTTGGGGAGAATGTAAAACACCAAAATTTTAAAGTAAGAACATTTTATTTAATTACATGTATGACACATAAAACCAAATGTAAAAATGAATATAAAATCTTTATAAATTAGGATATATTTAACATTACAATTAAATGTTTTATATAGCATTTAATGAATATAACACATAGTAATCTTGAATTAAACATAAGAACGAATTTGTTTGGTAGTTTGCATTACACACATGACTGAGTTTTACTGAACAACAATATAATATTAATATATTATTTTTTATATAATAAGATATAAAATAGCCATGAAATATATTTTTATGAATATTATTAACCAACATAAGAAAGTATAGAGTTGAATTCATTGGTTATAAATTAATTATAAATGAATATAAAAATCAATTGAATATAAAGAATATGTTTTTATCACACAAATATTGTATATTGTAATTAATTAAATTAATTGAAATTAGTTAGATATATTAATTTAATGGGTATATATATATATATTAAATATTTAATTACACCAGAAATTTAACATAAAAACATATCAAACTTTTGAACACTTTCACATTAAAAATGCACTTTGTCGTCCCATTTGTGGGATTAATTTTAAATTAAATTCTGACACTCATATTACAGTAATTTTGAAAAAGGATTTAAATATTTTTATTAATAATTATTTATAATATCTAACAAGTTCAACATAGTTTTTCACCCAAATATTAGTTAATATAATTAAAATTAATTACAACGATTAAGAGGAAAAATGGTTTAACAAGGGACTAAACCTCAAAATTAAGATCCAAAATTACATTGATACATGAAAAAAATCCATTGTATTTCCATATTTATACCCTATACTACGGTGGATCTAATTTGGTCAATTATTGGATCCACATGTCATGGGAAATGAATTGGTGGTATTCCCATTTATAAAATTTAAATGATTGGCACTCCTCCTTTATGATAAAAATAGTGTCACCCCTACCACTTATAAACACATATCATGAAATTATTCATTCAAAAAATATGATAATATAATATTCCAATATCCCTTCCCTAAATCAAGAATCCTCACCTTGCGTAGAAGGCCAACCATGTTAGTATTCTGATATAAACCAAAATGAGTTACCCAAAAATGAGGTAGCATACTTCAACGGTCACATTCATTTAACTTCATTCACCACCACCTCAAAAGTAATTATTCCAATATTATATAATAAACTCATTATTATAAATATAAAAATATTATATTTATTCAAATTGTTATACCAACATTTACACACACCAACATGAATTGGGTAACAAACTTTTAGTTCTTTTCTTTGGTGGGCTACTGCATCACAAAATGATGATTGTTTGTTCTTACTTTACAACCTGTCATGGTGGAAATTATGATGTACAAATTATTTTTATATTTTATATATGATACTTATAATTTATTTATAGTTTTTTATTTCTTATATAATTCATACCTTCATGTGTTCCATTTTATGGGAATACGATAACATCTTTTATGAATGTGTGGACTACCGCCTCCTCAAAGGGATGTGATTCATTCACGCAATACATGGAATGTATAGTTGATGATTTTAATAAGAATATTTGAAATATATTAAATAAAAATGATTGTTTAATTATAATATATATATATATAATTTACATATCATTTATTTAATATACGATAATGAAAAGAAAGTATCAGTCTTGGGTAGGTACGCCCAACCGCCTTCATGAGCAGTGCATTTCATTTCTTATCTAAATATATTATAGATTATTATTAATAAATATATACTAAATATATAAATAATAAAATAATGGTTTGCATTATAGAGATTATGAAATCATTATCTACATAATAGGAACAAATATAACTTGTTAAAACATAGCAGATGAACGTGGAAATTAACACCAAAAATAGTTGAAATAATGAAAGGTGATTAATAAATAGGTAATAAAATTTTATAGTATCTTAATATATTATATTATAAATAGAATTAAGGATTTTTTATAAGTTAGTGATGTGTTTAAAATAATTATATCACAATTTAATGGATATTAACCCAAAAAAAATGCATGGTAAATGATTTTTCATCTCACTATTTATATATGCTAGATAAATGTCATATTCACCACTTAATTATTTTGTGAGATGTTTCTACTATCCGTTTTGATATATGAAATCATGAATTATTTTATCATCATTTTATTTTAAGTTTCAACTCAATATATATCATCAATGTTGATTTGAACTTAACATTACTGAGTTGTGGATAATTTTCATAACCTAATCCCTTTTAATTAGGATATATTGCTTCCTTGTTATTATTAATATTCGGTGATTATGATTATAAAAGAAATTAATATATCATTATTTATTCACACTTCTTCTATATGGATAAAATTTTGATATATATAATAAATTCATTGAATAATTATCACTTCGATATTATGATCATTTTAAGGGAATATTTCACAATCTCATTCTTATTCAAACTACTAATTCTTGAAATTCCATTAAAAAAATTTATATGAATGTTTCTTGAAATCCACTTTAATTTCCATCAAATGTTTTCATTAATGACCATTTTAAAGTAATAGTAACAATTTTTTATACTCTCTGATACTCAAAATGATTTATAAAATTTATTTAAGAAAACCCAAATTCTTTTATATCTTTAATAGGAACACCTGATTTCATCTAAAAAAATTATTTTATAAAATGGTTTTCAATGTATTTTTAAACATTCCAAAATGATTTATTAAATTAATTTTTATCATTTTCTCATCTTACAAATTATTTCAAATTAATCTAATTGTCTATTTTCTAATAAAGAATTTTTCTTTACATTTTACTATGAAAAAGAAATGTTCTTTTTACCTTGTACCACATGTATGGATTTAACCAGATCCATTTAATCTAAGAATAATTTAAAATATTTTTTTTTAATTTTAAAAAATGTTTTTGAAAATTTATTTTGAAATAAAAATATTGTTAATTTTTTTAGAATAAATTTGATATTTTCCTCACAAATATTTTTAAAAAATATTTTTATAATATTTTCATTCAATAAAGACAAAAACCCTTTATTTTTACTCTATATGATATATTTTGTAATTATACCATCCCTACTATTCTTATGGATGGTTTATGATTAATTCAATCATGGCTAATACTAACATTCACTTCCTTGATTCCTTTTTTTCTCCCCATGAAATATTATATTTCATATGATCAATGAACATTTAATTTAACCTAATTATCCATATCATTTATCATGGGTATGTTTGTTACCGAAAATAAATTAAATTATTATATACAGTGTTAACATTGAATGTCATTTGATTTATTGGGGAAATATTGATAAATCCAATTCCTTTTCCCAGTATAGATATTTTATTAGTCCCATAGTTTTTCAAAAAATTGATTATTCGATATATTTGGAATGATTTAAACAAGCATGAAATGAGGTTAGAAATATTTAATGTAAACCCCTCGATGGATTGGAGCTCTCATGAGACGAAATTAGTTGGGTAAACCCATTTGATTTCGTTTCCAAGAATAATAGATGTGTTTCTAACCATATACTTAAATTTTCTTATAAAAGGTATTGACAATAGTATAGAAAACCATCTTGTGAACGGTTTTGATAGTAATGGTATCACATTCCTAGGAAACATGCCTCCTGATAATTAAGAATTTCCTTTATTATGTATTCAATTATTATTATCCATGATATTTTTTCATTAATAGTATCTTTGGATGCATTAAATTTTGATTTAGTTAACTAAATGGCATGTGTTTTAATTATTTTTTGGTCCATATTGTTTAGGACTTATCATGTTATTTAAATGGAATATGTTTTTAGTTATTTAACTGATCATATTGCTTAAGAACTTCCATCTCAGTTTATTAATTACATGGAATGTGTATTCAGTTTTTACCCTATCATATTGATTATTCTCATTGATTCATTATGGTTACTACAATACTTTACCACCATTGAGCATTTTAACTTGCCCTTATTGTATTTCTTTCCCTATGACTTAATAAATTTTATTTATAAATTTATTTATGGATATCATTAATATAATTATGTTATCTTGGAAATAAAAAAAATTATGTTCGAATTATTGTATCTGCACTACAGGAAAAGACAATTTCAGAATGGTTATTATTGGAAATTGAGATGGTTTAAGCCACCTCTCTATGGTTCTATGGAGGTTTTTTGAAACCGCTACTAAAGAGTGTGTTGACATACAATACAAAGTAGTTCCCTTGATTTAGCAGCATTTTATGGTAACCGTCATAGTGGGTGTATTTCGTAGCAGTTTTAATTGTTTTAGCAGCAGCTTCCCTGGGCGAAACTATTTTTTTCTGAGGTTCTAACCACTGAAGATAGATAAATACCATAATTTTAGTGATGGATAAAACCACCGCTAAATATATAATATTT
Organism: Viscum album; assembly: GCA_963277665.1. Classification (NCBI taxonomy): domain Eukaryota; kingdom Viridiplantae; phylum Streptophyta; class Magnoliopsida; order Santalales; family Viscaceae; genus Viscum; species Viscum album. The sequence goes on from OY728139.1 coordinate 800,979,624, forward strand.
ATTTGTGGCTATTAAAACCTCCCCTAATCTAGATTTAAAAACAAAATGCAACTGTTACTACATGACTATTACCAATGTCATGAAAAAAACAATCCTATTAGATATAACATATAACACATCATATCTTATCGCAACCACCCCGCATCACAACCACCCCACATCACCACCACCACACCTCATAACAACTACAAATCACAAAAACCACTCATAATTTAGTTTCAATAAAGTTTTATCCTAATTACTAAATTATTATGAAGGGTATTCACATAGAAATAAAATATTGCATGGGAAACCAATTAATAGTTCGATATATACTCTTAGTCATTTCCATATTTGGTGTTGTTATACAAACATACATAGAACGTTTTATAAAAACCAAAACAACACACTATCTCAAATTAATTAATAATTGGAAAATAATGTCAGTGTGGCCATATAATAATAAATAACAAGAATAAGTAAAAACTTCCAAAATTTACATATAATGAAGGGGGCGTAAAAGATCCCCACCCTTGACTGAATCATCAAGATGAAATGAAAAATAATCAAGGATAAACCACAACCGATCTCAAGTGAATCACTATTTATTCCAATGAATAATAAGACTCCATCAAAAACCAGCAAAAAATAAGAGAATTACCACCATAATAAACTCTTAAATATAATGGAAATATAATAAAGGGGTAATGTGGAAGAATAGGGATATCATAAATGAAATAAATTTAATCTAAATGATCCAATATGATCCATGTGTTTTGTAACACCAAGGGAGGTGACTGGGGAAGGGGAGGTTGAGTAAGGGTCAGCAAAGAATTGAGGGAAAGTCTAAAATTCAAAAAAAATGAGGTAAAAAACATCAATTTATAAGTGAATCATACTTGAAAATAACAAAACATGGATAATATCCAAAACTCAAGTGGTGGGTTTGGAAAACATGTGATCTTGATCCCTTTTTGTCATTTTATCTTTATTCCCATTTTAAAATGGAATTTTTCCTCCCAAAAACCATAGAACATGGAGTGGTCTTAGAAATAGTGGTTATTTTATATTCTTCCATGTATATAATATTATTTTAGAAGAATAATCAAATTTCTCAACACCGTTTCTCCATAACTCCATTAATTCTTCAAATAAAGGCTGCAACTATACATTAACATCATTTTCAGGAATTTTTTTTCCCGAAATAATCATTGAAATGATTGACGCTTGTTTCACACACATCCATAGAGGTAGATTGTTAAGGATCTAGAAAACTGGCCAAATTCTATAAATGGTACTCAAAGTCCCTAGTGGGTTGAGTCCACCGACATCCAATCCCAATCAAACATTCTTATGATCAGTTGAGAAATATTGATGTAATGAATCAAATGTCTTCCATGATTTTGAATCTTATGGATGTCACATTAACCCATCATTATTTTTTTCCTACAGAATGACACTTTATGTGTTTGGTTATTTTGATGATATGAATAATCTTTGTAATCGAGTCATTAAAGGAATGTAATGAAAAACCTTTTCTGGTGTGTTCCTTTTCTTCTTCTTCATGGTAGTATGTTATTTCGGACTTCAAACATCACCCATTGACTGCCATCTAGATTAAGAACATTTTTTTAAATCTTTCCAACTTGAATCCTCTCTCCAATAAAGCATACAACCATTATGACACACATATATTTTTATATAATACAAACCAAGCATATTAACAACTTTTTTCATATCATTAAAAGAGTTTGGGATGTTTTATTTAGGAAATACATCACGAAATAATTACAATATCATGGAAATTTCCTTATTTGTAATTCCACATAGACATTTGATATGGTAAAACTTTAGCAAAAAAGAATTGTTTTAATATTTCTAACATCCAATAGACAACTTTTTTTTCCATCATCAACTAAATCATGAAACATATTTTCCTCAGTGAAGTTTTCCCTTACATTATTCTCCACATAGTCAAGTGGAAAATCCACTAATATGTTACAACCTTCATCTGGTTGTCCTAAAGACTCAAAAACATCAATTGTCACATTTCTATTTGTAACACCCTCATCTGGTTGTTCTGATATGTTTTGATGTTGATGGTGGTGTCTTGTAGTGCCAAATGCATCATTTATATGGTTTTTCATTTCACTTCCCATTGCCGACGAAGGTGGGAGCTAATTATGTGGATTAACATCAGTTCTCAACCTTTCTGTAACGTTATATTCTCCATGCAAAATCCAACACAAATACTGAATAGGGAATTAATTCAATATTAAAAGTTCATAAACTTCATCTATCTTCACCATCTTATAAATTTACATTGAGGACATGGACATCTTATTCTACCTTGAACATATCGATTGTAAATTGCAAAATATAAAAGATCTTCCAAACCCTTAACATACTGAGGTGTGTTCGTCTGTAATGTGGTCATGCTTTTATCAATGTATATCACAATGTTCCTACAAAATAATAAAAAAATTAAAACACATTACAATTAATAAATAATAAAATTGATTCACATATACTAGTTGAAGAAATTTATAAATATGTTGCTTATTTTGAAAAAGCCTAGGATTAGATCAACAAAATCATCAAAGACACTTTTTCTCAATAGCCCATGGTGGTTATTAGGTAGAAATAATCGGATATAGGAATATAAAATCTAATAAAATAGACATAATCCAAACAACACATCATAAGAAATGAATGGAAATCTCCATAAAATATGTGATATACAATGGATATAAATTTTTACGATGAACCTCATCCTATATATAGGAATGATCCATAATCCAACTGAATAAAGGTTTGTCTAATAATTACCTATTCCAAGTCTAAGAACTAGAACTAGGAAGATATATCTCCAAATTAATACAAAAAAAATCTATTAGATCACTTAGCACAAAATAAAACCAAATAGAAAATAAATATTTATGTGGTTATGATAATTACATACATCTCTTGGAGAATACTAAAAACATTTTCATTATATAAGATAAAAGAAAATAAAAAACTCATCACTCTCATAAAATATATTATAAAATATTAAAAAATTAATCTAGAAACATACAGTATTCAGCATTATATTAAATACAATGTAATTTTGACAGAGAAATTTGATAAACTATTCTGGATGGGAAAAATAACCACAAATAGGACTATCGGTATTTAAATCTTTTATATCTCCAATTCATATTAAAAAAACACCTAATTAATTACTATTAATGGTTGATATGCAGTAAGAGGTAAGGATATTAATCCAAGGGATATAAGAGATAATAGTACATGTAGAAAAAACCACCTCCATGATTCAAGATCCTTTGTAAGAAAGATAGTTCATGTGGTTTAGTGATGGTGATTGAGATACCTAAATAGTACTAGGATGTAGAACTACATGACCTCATTTTAATCTCTCTACCACCAAAGTCAGGAGAATAAAATTAGTGCTATAAGATGACCAGTGGGATTTGGTTTACCTAATTTTATTAATAAACTAAAATACAAGAAAACTAACATGATCCAAATAGAGTGAATTCCATATGTTAAATATTTACAAATAATATAAAGGTCAATAGTATACAATGATCCCAGAAACCTAAGGCTAAATGAAAAATCAATCTCCCATATCCATTTACAACACTAAATGGAAAACGATTCATAAAAAAATCAACCATGCTTAGAAAAAACAATTCATTCAAACATGTGCATATACCCATAAGTACCCAAAAAATAGACTATGAAATTTTGTGTCAACCCTAAGTGTATATGCTGGGTGTGAGCATATAATAACCACTAATAAACCACATAGTTTTTATCTTATATGGAATATACTTAAATATTTTCCTTATATCAAAATAAAAATTTATATATGTTTATATAATAATGACTTTACAAATGGTTATCAATAAAAACATGGAAGAATAAAATACTGCAAAACATCATAAAATAGAATCAATTATAAAAAATAAATCCCTATAATGGGAGGTTCTATAACTAACATAATTTCTTTGATCCTAGACTTGGATATGAGACATCTGTTCAAGGAATCCATGATCCCATTCCCATTGAACTAAGATCATAGAAATACTTATCATGGTTGAGTCATGGTAAAATCCTTGTATTTTTTAAAGGGGAAGGTGTATACAGGAATCAAGGAACTATCATAACATGAATTTAGGGATAGGTGAAAGGGGTATGAAAAATTCATGTAATTGTGATCCTATCCCATTCATCAATATCTATGGTCAAGGTAGCATTATTATTTATATTAATCAACATGCATGGTATATATATGTAAAAACAACATCAATATATCAAGGTAATAGTTATTCTTAAGAAATAATTCCATTATAATTAATATAATTCTCAATAAAACAAAAGGATAATATGCTTGAATATGATACATTAACTATAATATCAATAAAACATACTTCTATTTCACAAATGATCACAACATAAAACATGAATAAATAATGAATATTATATTATGGAATCAAAATAAAAAAATATATAAATCCAAAAATAAATCATTTTATAAGGACACATTCTCTTCATACTACTCTAAATACCAATTATACTTGTTAAAAATTATTTGATAGGGATTAGTTCATGGTTCACTAAAATATATCCAAAAAATGATATAACTTTATCATTGTAAGTAACAACTATGCACTAGTAAAATACTAACTAAGATCAAATATGGTATTTGTCATAACCAATTTGATAAACTACCTCTGAAATGGGTGATGCGATGAGGTGGCAAGGTGGCGAGGGGTTCGGGGGTCACCGGAGGGGGGGGATCTCGCAGGGGTTGGGGAGATAAGGGGGGTCGCGAGGGGGTGGGGGAGAGTGTCAGGTCGGGAAAATAATGTTTCAATGGCGGTTTATAAAAAAATCGCCACAAAATCATTAATAAATAATTTATAAATGGTTTAGTAAATCGCCGTAGAAAAACCACTGCAAATTGATATTAATGTTGTAGTGCTATTTTTTATCCAAAACTAATGTATGTATCGGGTTTAAAAATAATACTAAACAAATCAATCCTTTAGGATTTGATTCCTTGTAATCATTCCAATGTAATTGTATAATACACCAGCTCTAGGCCGCTAGGGTCGGGTCGGTACCTGAAGGTTTTTTAGTGATGATAAACATAATAATAATTATAATATCATGGTGGGAATTCGATTTTTAGTTCATCATATATATTAAATGTAATAAATAATTTAAAAAAATAATTAAAATATTGAGTTCATAAATGGTGTGATTTTATAAACCCGAAACTCCAAGATTTATGGAAATTAAATTTTTGAATATTAAAGTAATGATATTCACATTGTTTCATGTATATTTATGTGTATATATATATATTAGAATAAGAATAAAGAAATTTATGTGAATAAAATATTATAATAATTTACATTTTGAATGTTGAAATAAAAGGGGTTATATTGAATAAATGAAAATAAACCTAACCTGAAAAGTCCATCGTTATTGAAGAATTGAATATATTGAACTATGAGACTTACTGCATATCATGTGGAGATAAAGAAAAAAGAATACATATGACACTATAGATATTATTTATGTTGAATCATGATAGGTATAATGCTATGATGAAAGGTTTTTATTTATGGTCACTAAATCACAAAGGATATACAATGTTTTTACTATTAAATTTCTTGAAAAACTATAATAACATGGAAGTAGGGGGTGTTAGAAGTGTTCTATACATTATTTTTTTATAAATTAATATGTTTCTTCATTGACTTTTACATTAGAATATGGTGGAGGAAAATTAGGAATACATTCCCATAATTTTGAAAGTAAAAGAGGATGATGAAAAAGAACAAGTAATAAATGAACAAATCAATAATAATCTGAATTTTTTAAAGATACTGTATTTGTTTAAAAATATTTCATCTTAATTGTGTGGGTTTGAATAATGTAATTTTATGATGTGTAACAATGTTTTAAGATGATCCATCATCATTGTAATCACAAAGTTCATACTAGTGCGCAGTGTGATCAAAGATGATTCTTAATCACACTAAGGATTATGTTTCTTTTTGGAGTAGTGAATATACAAAATATATTTCACCCTTTTTTGTGTGTTTTTATGCATTTCATTCAAAATTAAGAAATGTAGATAAAATAGTAAAAACAAATTATATTTCAATAATAAATGGATAAAAATTTAAATTGAAAAAATAAACACCAACATTTATTCATCACCCTTCTTAGAGTTAAACAAATCTATAAAAATCATATATTTATTAAAAAATTATTTCCAAATAAGAATGGAATAAAAATTTGATGTTATCATTAAATATTTAAATTTATCTTTTTCTATTCATAATGAAGTGAAGCCTTGAAGAATATGTATCTAATACTCATTAGAGTTCTTACCATTTTAAAACTCTATGTAATAGAAAGAAGAATGTGTTGATGATGATTAGAAAGGAATCATCCAATAAATTAGTGAACAATAACTCTATGTTAATTAAAGAAAATAATAGTTTATTAAAATAAATTATATCTATTGTTAATCTATCTCTTTAGGAAACTTATGATGAGGAAAATAACTCCTATAAAAAGAGAAAGATGATGTTGTTTCCCCATTTTGTTGTTATGATAATAACATATCATTCATTGATAGAGAGGAACTATTGGTTTAATTAACAACTACAGTGATAGAAAATCCATATACTTTAGAAGAATCAATGAATTTGTGAGAAAACATGAATGTAAAATATTCTTGTATAGACTATCCATTTGAAACACACATCAATGGGAGTGATCAGATTACTAAAAATTTGAAATATATATTGTTTTATACAATATATTATATTTTTTTCTACTTTTTCACAAATTAATAGTTACATTTATTTGGGGAATTATCAACATAAAATAATAATGAATTATGTAACATGAATAAGATTGAATTTATTTTTTGAGAAATCCTTCAAATAAACATTATTTACTTTTTTGAATGTCTACAAGAAGTTTTCATCCATAAATTTAATCAATATTGATCTTGAAGAAATATGTAATATATTTTAAGATTAGTTACTATATTATATTCAATAAATGCAATAAATGCAATAAATCAAAAATATTTTTGATGAAAATATCCTTGTATTGATTAAAAATCATAAGTATTAATGAAAATAAGAAAATTGAACTTAATACAATGATATATGAGAAAAATAACATCAATTAAGATAATATTTATAATTTTATAATGGATTTAGAAGAACGAACCTTGTCGAAAGAAGTAAAAAAGAAGACACTAAGTATAAATTGTCTTGAATTAGATGTCTAACTAACTGAGGAGGGAATGAAACATATTGAGTCTTTACAATATAAAGAACATTCTGCCACATATTATTATAAGTTTAATTATTATTCAAAAATAACTATTACACATATAATGAATTTCTTGTAATCATTTTCTGACAGATCCAATGCATGGATAATAACAAATTTATCATCCAACACAAAATTTAATGATTGTACTAAATTTTTTTCATGAAAAATGATTTTATCACAACTAAATATGAATATAAATAATGAAGAAAATTTATTTGGCACCTAAAAGAACATATGTCTTAAATGAAATCAAGTATATAAGGGTGTATTCCCAAATATAATACCAAATTGTTGAGAAAATTTCTAAAATATCATGATATCATTTTTAGATATTTCTGGACAATATAAAATATAATGAAGCTAAAAAAGGTTTTTATGATATTCGGGGTATTTGAATAGGTTTGTCCATTGGAAGTTTTTTTCATAATATTTCAATTTAATGAGATAAAATTATGCCTATGGTTAGGTGAATAATGCTTGAGATAATGAAACATGTACATGTGGATGGAAAGAACCTCTCAGTCTCTAACATATTTTATAATCACGAATATCCCTACATAACATGTACCCAATGTGGTCATTGGAGTGACACATTATTATCTAACTCTTTAAAGAATTTATAAATATAAGATAACTAGATAAGTTCACTGATGTTAAAGAGAGGAGATATGTTTTTCCTGAGAAATGATCATGATAATGTGGATCATAAAAATATTACAAAAAATATGGAAAAGAATACTGGATAAAAATTACTGGAAAAAATAATGGAAGGATAATTTTGATTAATGTATATTAAAAAAGAATAAGAGGAGTGTTTCATTAATAAGTAAATGGATCTTTTATCATGGATAAATGAAACACTTCCTAAAATCATTCAAACAAGACATGATTTTATGATTCAGTAGATAAAATAATTATTGTAATATGATATCGATCTAAAAAATAGAGAAAAAGTTAGATTTGTTAAAAATCACTCACATGAAGTTATATCGAAATTCCAAAAAATTATTACTATATACCTAAAGAATTTTTTAAAATTTATCCAATTAGTTTAGAATAATTAATAATAATATAATAAAAACAAGTAAATGTGTGTTCTAGAGTGAAATAAAATTATACACATGAAATCATTTAATTTCATGAGTGGTTATAAAAAATTAAAATCCATATAAATTTATATTATTTGGAAGGAAGTATGGATATGGTCTGATATACTTTTAATGATTGTTTAAACATGATACCGCCAAGAGAAAAGATGCTAACAAACAGAAATATTTTATTTGGAGATGTCAATTCCCAAATGTATTATTAATAGAGGAATAACCTAAATAAAAACATTAATATAGTCAAAAATAAAATGGAAGGAAAAGTTAATGTAAATTTTAAAAATATATGTGCAGTCATGAAGGGACCATTAAAGTATAAAGAGAAAGGAGACAACTAGTTGAGAAAGCCTATTTAGCAATGTTATTCACAAAAAGGAACAGAGTTTTCTACATTATTACCTTACAATTCATTGTTATTTTGTTTTTACTATGAAGTTAATTGGAGGATTATCTTGTTTTCTTGGGAAGAACTAATTATGTTTTGAAAGATTTTGAATTTAGATAACATTTTTAAATGATCTTTTTTGGTGTCCAATTAACATAGAATATCTCGAATCCTTTGTAATGAAGAGACTAACCTTTATGGATAAAGTGGAGTTTCTCCTTGAAGAGGATAAAAGTGGAGAATCTTGTTAAGAAAATTTTAGAGTATAACAATCTAGAAAATCCAGATATCAAGACGGTTATCTGAAAAGTATCATTGAAAATTTTTATGTTTTCATATTGTCTCATAATTTGTTTCAATATTAAATCCAGAAATTACGTGGGAGAAATTGATTTTATCATTAAAATTAAAAAATAATTTGGGTTAGAGTCAGTGGAATTTTTTTATGTTTAAAATTTTTAGTTTTGTTTGAATTCTTTAATTTGTGTATTTAAATATGTTCATGAAACCTAGTCGAAAAGTTTCATTATAACATTAATAAAAATTTGTATCAATAAAAACATTAATTCTAGAAAATGTGTCAATATCCAAAATGATATTATCAAATAAGATCATATCAGTTGGTACTATATTATTTTAATTTGGAATAGATATGTTGTCTATATCGAACTCTAATGATTTTTTCACCATGCATGGTTCACATGGATATAGAGTGTGAGGATTAATGGAAATCTTTAGGTGAATGAATTGAAATAATCCCTTATTATATATTTTTTTACTTAATTTCAATAAGTGGTATAGTAGAAAATGAAATGTATTTAAAGAAATAAGAAGATAAGGAATTATTATTTTTTATCAAAAATATAATTAGAATAATAAGTGTTAACATATCATTTTTAGGTGGCATCAAAAAAATATTCTGGGGGGGGGGGTATTTTTAATCCCAATTTGTGTCTATGTTGTATTTGTTTTTAATGAACATGAATTTTTATTAAGGAAAATTTAAATAATTAATAATATAGAAGTGCTTAAAATGATGTTGAAGAACCCAAAATTGATAGTGGGATGTATTTCGTGCCTAATAAATGAATTATTATATGTGATGACTTGTTAATATTAAATTAGGAATGAAGGACTAAATTTAGGCTTGGAAGAAACATAAATTACTAAAAATTGTTTTATTTAAGAAAGAAAAATAGATGATGTGTTCGGGCATTGAGTGTTTTTGAGATTCATTCATACAAAGGATAATATGTTTGAGGAGTTTGAATTGCCGAAGAAGGATTCCAACCATTATGATTTAACTATGTAGAAAAGTATAAAATATACTTGGATAAAGCTGATGATAATTAAAATATAAATTTGGAAAGGTGGAGGTTAAGTCTAGAATTTCTTAGATTATAGGATATTATATTAATTTTAATAACATAGGTCAAAGGAAATTTTAAAAAGTGAACTTCATCAAATAAAATTTTCCAACTCTATATAATAGCACCTAAAAAGGGAAATTGGTATTTATAGAGATAGATTGATGAGCTCAAATATAGGATCCATATTTGAGGGAAAATATAGAAGGATTCAAATATCTAACTTTGGATAACACTGGAAAGAAGAGCATAGTGTAGTGCAATAGATATACTCACCATGTGGGGTGACACAAAGTTCATAGTTGTGGCATAGGTTTAGTACCATATGAATTAAATTAAGGGTAGTAGTGGACCTTTTCTAGGAAAAAGTGGATCTACATATAAAACCATATTGTGGTACTCATATTTAGCCTTGACTGGTCATTAATTAAGAAAACAAATTATAAGTAACCAATATGATTTTTTTACATTATCTTCCTCACACGACATGTTTTATACCGTGCCTCTTCTAAATGCACGGTGAACCACAAGATGAGTATGTTGTGTTGCATCATAAAATTATTATGAATACATTAGTCCTTGACATTGTAAGTTGCATGCATAAAGTAATAAATAATCTGATAATATTTATTTGTGGGACCCTGAAAGGTTCAGTGGTGATTTTATAAGATTCAGCAAGACAATTGATCTAAGACACCATATTATATTCAGTATTTTTCATAATAATTTGTACAACTAATGTAATAATGTATTGTTGGTCGTAATACATTTTATAAACATTGTAAGACAACAAAATTTTATTAGGGTATAAAAAAAATTAAGAATAAAGAAGGATTAGGACTAAGAATGTTCAGTTACCTAATGATATATTAAAAACTAATGGTAAAGAATTACAAGAAATTCAACTAGGAATGTTTTACAAGAAAGGGTAGAACATTACAAGAAAGTTGTACAAGTAATGATAGAGCATTACAAGCAAGTTTTATAAAGGAAGGTGTGGATTTCACCACTCATATCCAAGTTCACTATTGAAACAAACAAAAAATTGGCTTACAAATGACCACATTGAACTAATTTCTACAATTTATTTTTTTAAGTATTTATTCCACATTTTTTACCTCCCTATATGCATGTTTTATATTTATGAGGAGGTCCTCTGAGGATTTTAGGAAATAAATCAATGAACGTATAATTTTCTATTCCATGCTTTGAGATCTTTTATTCGAATCCTCCACTAACAATGAAGTATCTAATTTGATCCATAGTATCTTCCATCCTTGTTGGATGAGAAATTTAAATACCTTCGTCATTTCCCATATTTCCACCTCATTGGAGCATCTTTTTCCAAGGAAATTAAAAAATAAACCCTTCCTAAAACCTTTGTGTGTTCGATAAACACTACCACATGCCAGAGGATTGGGTTCCACCAATGTTGCTCTATCAACGCCGGCCATTATCCATGAGGGTATCAAGGGAATCCATAAAATATGTTTTATAATATGTGGGGTTTTCTCCTTCCAAACACACCAACAATGTATAGTGCAATTAAATTATAGGAATCATATTCCATAAAAACTACTTAAATATTGAATGATAAATAAGAATCTCTATATTTATCCATAAAAACAACATTCACAGAGTTGGTCCTGTTATAAAAAACTGTGGTGTTAATATAGTTATATGTGTAGGTGATCAGTACAGTTACTGCAATGGCGATGAGATTATACAGATGTCTACTAAAGTACAGATTAATAATGTACTTCAAAAAGTATACTATAAGATTCTCTAACTAAAATTCAATGTTAAATATACTCTGGATATATTCATAGATCATTGACATACAATATTATGTAAAAAATACATGGGGTTTATTATTTGTAGCCTTCACGAAAATATGACATCAGAAGGCTAACTACACCCCATATTTTTTTAGGTGGGTATTAAGGGGAAGTTTACTTCTCCATAATTTCAATAAATGATTTTTTTATAGTGGGATTTAAGGCCAGCTAAATCTTAATAACTATGTGAGATCATTATTTCCATGTGTACATATTTTCCAATAATAGTACATTGTATTAAGCTCACAATTCAAGTTCGGCTAGAAAATGATAGGATGAATGTAAATAAATATGTATCTTTAGATCAAAATAAAGGTGTGTGATAGAAGGATTTCATAATTTTGCTGAATATAATGATTAATTTCATAGATATAAAAATGTTTTATATTATATAGAGACATAAAAACTCTTTCAGGGGCATATGCAACAATAATTTGTTCCTTAAATTCATATTAAAATTCCTAGTGTTAGAGGATTAAGATGAGGGCCTAATATCCAAAAATGTAAATTTTATGGATTTATATAAAGAGGAGGAAACATAACATGAGTACACATTTCATAACTTGTGGATGATTAATCTTTAATAAATTATAGGTACACATCAGTTGAAATAATTATATTCAATGTAAAATTGATAAGGATCCATTTTTTGAACATACATATATCCTTGATCCCTTGTCCTCCCATGTCAACATCATTAAAAAAATATTTTAATTCCATAGAGACAATACAATTATAAGTGATTCAATCTATACAAATTAGGTTTTTTATCCTATATTGCGGAGTTTTTATGAGTCTTCTAAATACTTTATTGATAGAGAAAGTGCGAAAAACATAATATTCTTTAATAAATTGAAGAGGAATTACCTCACCACATGGTAAATGTATTTCTTTTCGATGTGTCATATTGATTACTTTTATTAATGGATATGCATTCTAAATAGAAACTCTTAACCATTTCCAGGAACAACGGGATTCAATAGAACAAAAAGGTTAGGTATCCCCTTTTCACACCAATAGTCATAACTATCTTAATATTTATAGAGAGTAATATTCCAATGCTAAAGATAATGGAAGAGTTATTTCAACCAATAGATTGATATTCAACCTTCTAAAATTGGTTGAATATTATTTGTATGGTTTTCAGAGTAGTTTTAGAGGAATTTACATATGAAATAATGTTACCCACATATAAAAGGTATAAGGGAACAGGTAAATTTCTTCCCACCCTGATTTGATTGTAAACTATATCATGGGAATGATAATTGATTCATAATCTTATATAATTATACACAATTGAAAAAATGTTTCTCCAAAGAGGGAATAATTTTCTGAAACCTCAGGATCACTTAAAGAACCCCCTTTGAGATCCATCGATAAGGACTAATAGCTTAGAAATTTCAGAGATAGTAGTGATAATCCTAATAAAGGGATTGGAAAACCCAAGCTTTCTACTTAAAGTCAGGTTGAAGTTTCACCTTATCATATAAATTCCTTCAAGATTCATATCTTAAGGGTAGCATTTCCATACATCACTTTCTTCATCAAAACTTTTATTCCCTTTTTATATATTTTAGAGATAATGTTTCATAAAATTGATAAGGGAAAAACCAAATTTTTTGGGGTAACAAAATTTTGGACAAACCTTTCTTATTTGCTGTTAAAAATTTTATAATAATATTAGGAATAGTGTTTTTATTTAAAATAATATAAAAGTATATTATATCCCTTGAATTTTTCATTTTGGGGGGCAACAAAATAAATTTTGAAATGAATCCATAAGGAATTGATTTTGAGATAATGAATTTCAAAATTTCATTTTTGATTCCAAATTACATAATATCTTAGTAGAACATGAAGAATATTTTAATGAATCTATCCGAGACAACAACCCTTTCCATGTTTTGTGATAAGGGGGAAGATTTAACATAATTTTAATTATAGGTAGTAGTTAAATCTAGGTTTTGTTACTCAAAAAAATATTTAATGATTTTTTCCATCAAATAAAGGTGATTAATGTAATTTAATATTGTATTGAAATCACTGAGGTCTAGATATGCGTGCCTCTATGGATCCAGATATTGTTTTTCATGCACCACCCTATTTTCAAATATTTTGGACAATTTAGACTATTTTTTCCATTTCAAATCTCTTGGGGGATATACCTATGTCGCCTTCCGATCTGTTTTCATCTCTTCCTTCATCGGTGAATCATTCACTGAAGTTGCCTATATATCCCTCATCTCTCTAGGATTTATCAGCATAAGGCCCAATATTATCTAGTTAACTTTGGCATTTTACTCTGCTACTGCAACCACTATTGGAATTTTCTGCCATGCCTCATCCTCCGCACACAAAACATCTATGTTCTCCTATGAAAGATTCTCTCCTTGGTTCTTATAATTGTCTTTCGGCAAAACCATGGTGCTTCATGAAGCCCCATTGAAGGTGCACATGTCTTTATTTTTGGAGTGTTCCCCTACGTTGGATTTTCCTTGGGATGCCATTTTGGTGACTAAAACTCTTTATAGGTGGACAATGGGGGCACACATTGGCTTAAAAAGTATAACTCTCTCTGTATTTTTTGACATTGTGGATACATGGGTTGTGGACTCTCCTACAAGGGTATCAATTCTCCATCGAAAATAATTTTTTATTATACTTTACTCAAGGGAGTATTTTGTTTGGGTGTGGTCCCAGTCCTCTATGATGATGGGTCCTTGGTGTTTTATCCATTCTCATTGGTTTATGGATGTATAAAAATGGTGCTACCCACCTAGCTAGTGATCTTACTTTATCTAGTTGTATCCCAACTCCCTTTCCTCAATTCTTTATTTTTTTGTAGTAGATTTGATATCTCGGGGTTTCCATTATGTGGGCAACTGCACTAATCATCTGTTGGTCTCTTCAACCTATCATATTTGTGTGGATATGGATATATGTCAGCAGATTTTAGCACACATTCTTCTTCGTGGTGGTCATGATGGATCTTGGGATTTTTCAAATGCCATGGTAGCAGGATGGTGGACAATTCAAAGACACCATGGAGGAATTCAATGGTAGGTGGCTATCCATTGTGGAATTCCAATGGTTGGTGGGGGGGAAGGGTGGGAATGTTGTGTCAAACATGAAACCAAGAACCATGACTATTTAAGGAGTTTCAAGTGGATCTTTCTTCATCATTAATACAAGACAAGAGATCTCATTATAAAAAAAGAGAGCTAGGAAATCTCCATGTGTGATAGATATAGAGGTGTAGAGAGAGAGTTTTGTATGCTTTGTTTATATTGAAATAAATCCCATTTTCTTCCATTTTTAGTATTCCATTATCTATCATTATGGTCAGCGAACTGAAATAAGTGGTATCAGAGGAATTTCAGGTGCAACAATGGTGAGACATTACATTTTACCAATGACCATAAAATTCATGTTGCTTGGAATCATATTTTGAATGTATATTTTGAATGTTCATGGAGAGTTGATTTTTACGGCACAAACATCTTCAGAAAAAAAATATAAAATGAGATTCCTTGGAATGGTCAGTGTTAGGTCTATCCTATGGTGCAACAATACCCCCTTACCTAAGTAGAAGGTACTTTTCTGGCACCGGTGATATTTATGGTGAGTTTTCAGCACCAAAACTGGTGTAAAACATCAACACCAATTCACCTCCATGTTATCACCACATAATCAATTGAACTTGACCATTGATACTTTTTTGATCATATCTTGATCAATAGGTGTCTGATTTTGACAGTAAACAAGTCAGTTCCACCGTTAGACAATTTCACATGCAATTTTGAGATCCAATTTTCTAAATTATGCGCTGAACTTTTCAAAATTAAAATTCAACAGAGGGACCATCCACGAGACGTTATCAATGGTCTAGAAATGAGATTCTAATACATATTAGGTCTATAGATGGGAGGATACCATTATATAAATTCTACCATTGTGGCATGATGGGTCATATGAAAAGAACTATAGAAAGTTTCTATAAGAAA
Source organism: Viscum album (assembly GCA_963277665.1). Classification (NCBI taxonomy): domain Eukaryota; kingdom Viridiplantae; phylum Streptophyta; class Magnoliopsida; order Santalales; family Viscaceae; genus Viscum; species Viscum album. The sequence continues at coordinate 800,995,680 of OY728139.1, forward strand.
ACTATAAAAGTAGAAACAACAAAAAAGAAGAAAAAGAGATGTGCATGTGACAATCGCCAGAGAAATCAAACTTTCCTCAAAATATGAAGATGAGATGTTCTTTGATACCTCGATAAAAAACATATAATGGCTGGTCTATACTACAACATAATACCACACAACTTCGCATCATGGGTATTTCTTAAGTTATCAAGATGATGGCTTTGGTGCAGTTAAGGTTGAAAAATATCAATTTAGTAGATATTTTCAGCATTGGTGATATCAATATGAAGACAAACATAGGATACACAATCATGATGAAGGATGATCAGCATGTTCTAAGTATTTTACTATACTTTTTATCTAGTATAATTATTTATCAGAAAGGCTACGATAACATTTTTAGAAATGGATCTTGAATGATGACCAAGGGATCCATTATCATTTTCAGAGGCCACTTATGTGGTACATTGTACAAAACTCATGTGAAGATATATGTAGATAGCCCCAATATGGTGGAAGGAGATACATCCAATACATGGAATAGGAGACACATTCATATGAGTGGAATAATGTTATCCACCTTGAAGAAGAATAAGTAAATCAGAATTAATAAGGTTTCATCACTGGATCCTTGTATGTACTACTTGTATGGGAAGCAGCATAGAGTCTTATTCAATACTCCTTCATCAAGGAGATCATAGTTTCTAGATCTAGTGAAATTTGATGGATTTAGACCCATCGAGGTAGATTTACTAGGAGGTATGAAATATTGTCTTTTCTTTTATTTATGATTTATCTCAAATTGTGTGGGTGTTATTTATCAGATAAATGAAAAATTGTTGGTCTACATCTAGATGTTCCACACCATTATGGATCATGAAAATGTAATGAATCTGAAGTTTCTCTATTTAGATAGTGGAGAAGAGTACACATCCAAGGAATTTGATTTCTATTGTTGGATTCTTGGTATCCGACATGAGAGTATGGTCCCATTCACCACACAACATAATGGATTTTTAGAAAGTATAAACAGAACCATTATGGTGAAGGTCAGAAGCATGATGACTTCGACAATGCCCCAATAGATTTTCTGGGGAGAATATTTTCTGGTTATAAGTACCTCATCAAAATATTACCATTGGTCCCAATGAATTTTGAGATTCCATATGAGGTATGTTTTCGTAAACCTCCCTATTACTCTCATTTACTGAGTATTTGGAAATTTTGAGTTTTCACATGTATGAAAGGATTATTTGGAGAAGTTATACAAGAGATATACTCCATGAATATTAATTATCAATGGAGATGAGAAGTTTTGAAATAAGATTTGGGACCCAAATTAGAAAAAGTCAAACAAAAGAAAAGATGTCATGTTTCATAAGAACAAGATGATCAAGGAAATTCAAAATCCAAGAAAGTATCAATGGGAAAGTGTCGAGTGATTAATTCGTTATCCAAAACCTTTACTAGCACCATATGTCAATGAAGAGGAGGAGGTGTAAGAAGAATCCTCTATAGTGAACAAGGAGGTGGAGGAGGAGGATATTGAGTAGGGGAGACTCAATCTTCTCTATAAGAAGTTGTAAAACCATCAAAGGATCTAGTTGATGATGTGCCTCCCAAAAATAACATTTTCCATTCTTAAATATCTTCACAAGGAAGGATCCTTTGAAAAAAATATTCAAAGTCATAGTACATGTTGCTAACATATTAGGGGGGTCTTGAAGGATATCAAGAAGCATATCAACATTAACTATCTTTGGATATATGAAGTGTTGGATAACCAACTATTTGGAATTTTTAAGATCCACATGAAGGGGAACACAAGGGTTATGTGGACAAAGGTGGTCACTTGAGAGATCTAGAGCTTTGTAGATGCTCTAGTGGATATAGCTGGAGGGGGAAAATTGATGGAACTTGTGTTTTTTCAACTTACATGGTAGCTGGTTGGTTCTCCAACCAAATCCACTGTGGAGGACTTAAATGGAAGGTGGATTCCCGTTGTGGAAGTCAAATGGTTGGTTGAAGGATTGGTGGGAGATTTCTGTAAAACATTACACCACCCACCATTCCTATTTAACTATTTATAAGAGGATCTTCCTCCATAATCAATCTGAGCCAAGAGAGGTCTTTATATCCAAAGGGAGTCGGGATAACTCCATTTGGGAGAGATAGAGTGGTGTAGGGAGGGAGCTTTGTAAGCATTGTTCAAGTTGAAAAAAGCCCATTTTCTTAAAAAAAATCTCCATTATCTCTTTTTATGGGAAGATAACCATAAAAAGTCCATGAATCTATTTGTGGAAGAATATAATTTTTTTCTTCCATGGATAATCTCTATAAAAAATTACACCTTCAGGGTAACTTGCTCTCATCTTTTAGGAGCACTCTCTTTGGTTTTAATGTTTCCCATCTGGTGGAGATGTTGGCTATTGGTTTGGAACAGATGGTAGAGGCATCAGTTCTAGATCAAGGATATATGGATCCAAATCTGAGGCAGTCAGTAGTTTATGGGGTCTATTTCGAGGCTTAATCTTCATCTGGTTCGGTCTTAGTTATATATTTTATGATACTCCATAACTTCTATCCTAACATTGCTTCGTCCTTCACCAGGTATGTTTTCTTACTGGACATCTCCTCGAGTCAAGGGTGGTGTTTGATTAGACATGGTTATTTTTCATCAGAGAAGTGATCTTCCTTATATGGTCTTAGAGGATCCATTATCGCCAGCCTCTTCTAAATCTTCTGAGGCATGTCTACATAATGGAATGACTGTTCTTTATTATATTCCCTCATTGGCGGGTACATAGTTCTCAGTGTCTGGTTCCTCTAGAAGAACTCTCATTCAACTATCAAATTGGTTAGAGGCCATTACTTCTATTTAGGATTATTCAAAAATCTTGAAAGTGCCTTCTATGAGTCCAAAAAATCATCCATATTCTCTATGAGTTATTTTACCAATATCCCAAACAAGGAAAGGGTTTGCCAACTGTGATCTAAAATTAAGGGATGTTCAGTCACCTGGTTCCAAAGCCAAACATCCCCTTGTTCAGTGGTCTCCATGGTGATTTGGAATGTATATGGTCTTGGTTCCAGGGTGAAGAAAAATTTTATTTCCAGTGAGTCTCATTATTGTAACCTTTCTATTGTTGCAGTGCTTGAACAAAAGTAGTACCCCTCGAGGATATCATAATTTTATATCAGAATGGGTATTCATCAATTTTTAAAAATTGACACCATCAATAATCACATTTTTATCTTCTATAATTGAAGATTATTGATGAAAATGGATTCCGCATTAGATCAGTTTATCAGTATCAATATCAGGATTGGTTTCAATTCTTTTTTTTTCAATTTTTTTCCAAATGTGTATTTGTTGAGAGGAAAGTGTTGTTATGGGGTCTACATTTATTCAATACAGGGTCCAATGTTTTGTATATTAGAGGATACATCAATAAAATTCTATATCCATTCATTTGAAAAAGGGGGTGTTGTGTATTCAAGGAAATTAGGGAAAGACATCCCTATATATATTTTTCATAGAGACATTATGGATTTAGGATTTTATGGTGTAAAATTCACCTACTGCAACAAGAATAAGGGTTCATGTATATTTTTGTTTCTCTTGGAAAGAATATTTTCCAATATTAATTCTCTATCCATGTTCCCGAACCTGATGGTTTCTCATCTGGCTAAATCCCATTCAGATCAATCACCACTCTTTATTGTGCATTCCTTGAGAAATTATAACCGATGATAGTTATAATTCTCCAATCAGTGGTCACCTCAACTGACCTTCATCCCAGTTGTGAGTTCCACATAGAAAAACCCATTCATGGTATAGCATGGTTCAGGATTCCAAACATGATTCGTTAGTTAAATAAAGATTATAAAACATGTAATAGAGGAATGTTTTCAATCTACCAAGAACAGAATGCCATAATTTTAGTTGTTTCCATCCTTGAATCGAATCTTGAGGAAGGTTTGGATGATAATTCTTTTGAAGAGAATACCCACAATAACATTTAGTTGTCAGAACATTTATTAGATCAAGATAGAGAGACTCGGGCATAGTCAAGGGTAACCTAGATCAGTGAGGGGGATAGAAACACAACTTATTTTCATTCATGCATCAATGGAAAGAGGTTCCCTTTCATATTAACATTCGCATGGAATATAGATCTCACAAAAGATACCATGATATTGTTTGATTTTTGGATGAGGATTATTTTAGAAGGATTCTTGTGCATTCTAATCCTAGCATTTAGTATTGTTATCTTTAGGACCATGATGAAATCATTGAGGCTATTTTGGGGGCTGTTATAGATCATCTTAAACATATTCCTAGCACTATTCCCATTGAAACTGAAGTCTTAGAAGCCATACATTATCATAATAATGAATATATCCCAAGCTAAGATGCTTTCCCATTATCTTTCTAAGTGGATTTGTTGAGAATGGTGAAGTAGGAGCTTTTTGTGGCCATTCAAGATTTTTTTATTGGTGGCCCTCTTCCCTAGATATAATGTTCCACTTCCATGATACATATTCTGATGTTCAAGGGTCCCACTTATTTGAATTAATTAAACACCATTAGCATATTCAATTTCCCATAAAAGGTTGGATAGAATTTGCATTAAAATTATTTCTATGTTTCTTAACAAATAGTCTCTATGAGGAGCAACATGGGTTTGTCAAGGGATGATTGATCAAAGGTTCCATTAGAATTTATCATGAAATGATTAGGTATATTAACTCTATGGAACCTGGTTCCAATTTTTTTTATCATGATCAACAAAGATAAATCATGCGATAATATTGAATGGAAATTCATTGTGAAGGTTATGACATCTATGGGCCTTTCTCCTTGGGTTACAGAATTGTTTTCCTGATGTAACAACCCCACTTGGTTCTCTATCTCTTTTATGGAAAAAATGTGTGGCTTCTTGAAATCGATAAGGGGGTTGATTCATGGGGACCCCTATTCTATTATTTTATTAATTATGAGGTAGGATACCCTTAGTATATATATTGTCTACAATCTCCATGATGGGGTTATCCTCCCCATTCATTGTAGAGATGGATTTAGTGGGGTATCACAAATTTGATATGTAGATGATATGGTATTTTTTGTGAATGTAATAAAAAAATTCATCTAGGGATTCAACATGGTGGTGGATTTTTATTGTAGATGGAGTGGCCAAATTATTAACCGAGCCAAGAGTGGTGTTTTTTTAAACTGTTAAATGTTAAACGCGTAGTGTCAATAATAGTGAATAATACTTGAATATTCACCATAATATATTTCACATGGAATATCTAGGTACCCCAATTTCCCTTGACAAGACCCACTTACATAATTTGGGTGGTTATATAAACACTAATCCTATCAAAAATAGTAGAAATTTATTTCTATCAATTGGTTGTAGGATTACCTTGGAGAAATATGTACTCACATACATTACTGTGAATATTATTTATGTTTGCAGAGTGAAAATAACTATTATCAAAGAGATTTAGAGGACTCTATTTGAATTCATCTCGGATTCCCCCACATAAGATTGATGTCACCAGTCCTCATTGGAACGAATGGAATAGCCCATTGAGAATGGTGACATCAGCCAGTGGTATATTGTTGGCACCACACACATCTTGAATGGTACACTTGCATGGGAATCTATTGAAGACTGATAACATTGGGGAAGAATAATTTTTAAAAAATAAGTGAGGGAACTCGGTAACACGATGGAGAAGGATTCATGTATTTAGTGCTTCATTCAATGGTACTTTCCAACTCTCCTAGAGACAACCTGATGGATTATTGGTCACGACAATTCTGGTTTCTTATATCACAGCTGGGTTGGCATGAAACTCAGCCTTCTTAGATTCCCTACTCATAATATATCACTCTAGAAGGCATGTTATCATATATACTTTATTGAAACCAATATTGATTAAAACCAATATTCAATCTTCAAAAACATTAATATGTCTGAATAACTAGACACTTGTTTCATTACAAGTTTATCATCTGGCATATTCACAGTGAAGGTCTTTCGTAAAACCCTATAGGAGACACATGCACATGATGTTTGGGGTTTTTTCTATAGTTCAAGGAGATCCACCCCAAAATTATTTTATTTGTATGGTTTATATACTGCTATTATATTCCCATGGTTTATGAGATCATGAATAAAGGTATATCGATCACCTCAAAATGCCTTTGTTTTGGGAAATCTAATGATGAATCTGCTACCAATTTATTTTTCAAGGTGAATGGAAAGAAATGATTTATAATGATTTTAGTACATTCACTGGTTTAATGAATGATATATGCAATATCAATACCATATTTAATTGGTGGTTAAGTGGAACTAGTCTTAATATCTCAAAGAGGAAAGAACATTCCATGGTTATAGATACCAGCTATTGGTGTATCTGGGAATCGAGGAAAAAGATTCAACTTAGTGTTACTAACTATTCAATTCATCTCCTAGTTACAATAATCTAGTTCATGGGGGATGAAATGGACCCTCTTTTAATGGATTTTTCAAATTTTCCCTCTCGTATATAGTTCAACAGAGTGCATGGGATTACTCCCATAATGAATGATATACCCGCACATGGCCATTGGGTTCCCTATTTTTCTCCTTTAAATGGATTAAAATTAATCATTGTTGGTTCCTATGTTTCCATCATGATGCATTGGGGTGGGGATATTGTTTAAAAATATAGGGGCTAATCAATTATTTCTTTAGCTTCTTCATATGGGGAGGGTGACTCCCTCATTACTGAGGCAAGACCAATGCATTATGGCTTAGAGATATGCAGGGGCCATGGAATATATCTAACTATGATAGATACATACTCCTCAGTTATTTTCAATTCATTACATAGAAAGATCAACACCACATAGTCCATTAATTAAAACATTCAAAAATGTAAGGACTTGATACCCAATAGGTCTATCCTTCATAACACTTGGTGTGAAGGCAGAAAGGCAGTGGACTTTATAGCTTTGAAGATTAGTAGGAGTAGCTCATACACCCTCTACACCAGTACCGGATCCCTCCTCCAAGGATTTTTTGATATCATATTTAGTGGTTCCCTTGGTTTTCAATATTTCTGTCCCCGGATGAGGTCCCATCTTTCATTGTAAAAACATTTTATAATAAAATTAATGATTCATTTTGTGGTAAATTTCATCGATCAAATGAGTAGTAACCCAAATATCATCCACATTTTAAATTATACAAATATATTACACCACACCATTTTATATGTCACTCTTGAATGTGAGAAGGGGGTCATTAATCTGGATGGTTTTTTCTCCTATTCATACACTTTTTTTCATATTTAGATAGTGGAACTTCACAGTGTTATTATCCCTATATTTAATCCACTGAAGATTAAATTTATTTTGTATCAGAATATAGTTGATATAAAATAGATCATCCATCATGGATGGGAGTTGATGTTCCTCTTATGAGTGATGATTTTCCTAGTGCATGACATTTTAATTCAAGGATGGATGAAATTTAACTACCTTAATGTTCTCATCTATCTTTGAAAATGAGTTTTCCATATATTTTCTTAACAAGGAATTAATGATTTTGATCTTAGAGGCCACAATAAGAACAAAAATTCCAATATAATCATTCTTACATATATTAATGGAAACTTCACAACATCGAGGAACCATGATATATGAAATGTCGAATGTGAAAGGTTGGGGAGATGAAATCCTATTAGCCACCTATATCATTAAAAATAATGGGTTCTGATAATAATTGAATTTATAAAGGGATAATGAAGATAATTTAATGATAGATCTTCGATAATTGTAATGAAATAAAAATATATCATGTTTAATTTTTGTCCTTCCATTAATATTGAATCCCCATCTGATGAATTCAACTCTAGAAATGGCGAACACCATGACACTTCATTGATGAATGTAGAAAGACAATTTATTTGCAATAATTCTTGAAACTTTTAACACAATATTTTCATTGGGTCTCAAAACAGTATTTTGGTCTCCAATAATAACCCATTTTTTGTCTATTTTTTCATCAATCAGAGTCAAATCACTATATATACCTCTTCACCTAGCATACAAGTTGGATTTTAAAATAATGGATTATATGAGGTCAGTGTTATGAATTCATGTTTATTTTTTTAGGAGATTAGGTCTCTTATCTTAGGAGAGAAAATTAATTTCCTCATACATTATCACCCAAAGGGATTCCAAATCATTTTCATTCATGTTGGTTGAGAAAAAAGATTACCCAATGGAGGCCTCACAAAATTCCATCTAATTTTCAAATATCATCTAATGTCCACCAATTCCAAATATCATTTTCTTGATGGAAGTGAGAAAGCTTATAATGGTGGAGTCATAGGACTATTCTTGATCCATTGAATGTTCGAATAGATGACCTTCATTTATTTAATGATGATCTACCCCTTGTGTGTGACCGATTATCCTTTATTACACTAGTATAATTTTTATATATATTCTATATAACATTATATCCCTTCTTCCTCGGTGTGATAATAGGTTCACTAAAGGAATAACATGTCTTCCATCATCAAATATTTCTCCACCATCAGGGTTTTGAGTTCCCACATCATCATCAACCTAGTGTTTAGAATTGAGTAGAGTGAATTAGATTTTAGAATTGGCCACTCATTTAGAAGGATCGTCTAATGGTTTCCTTTTGGTAGCCTTACCAACATACACCATTGTGAATGGTTCCTCGCCTAGTTCTTGGAGAGATGGTCTTTTTTTGTGTGTCCTACCAATCATTGAAACATAGGAACATGTTTTAAGGTCTAGAAGATCACTCTTGTCATGTATAAAGAGGTCTATCACCGGTGTGACAAACCTATCATTAGTATAATTTTTACAAATTTACATTGTTCTATCATGAATGTTATTTTACACTATTTTATTGAGGTTTTTTTATCATCACTTGCAATTGGGGATGTTTTTCAAGAACCACATAGATTGCATAATTGGTGTTTTCCGATGAATCTTGTAATATTTTCAAATAGTTGTTATTTATGATAATATCCACCACGTCGGTATTATCGTGGTTAAAGTGTAAATAATTAAGATAAAAATCATTATAATAGTCATGATAAAAAATAGACAAATCAAGAAACACATCATTATGGGGTGGATTCCACATGGATGTTAGGAAAGTGTTTGTGAATGCCTTTATTTAATATCTTGAGGGAAGAGGACTTCATGTTAGTATCCATTACATCAGTTGAATTGGGTTCTTGATGAAGTTTCGTAGGATCAGTGGACTTGGAATTTTTGACATCAAGAAAATACAACTTGGGAAACACAACATTAGTTGGGATCTTGGAGGTGGATTCCACATTGGAAATAAGAGGGGTAGTTTAAAGTAATTTATATGATTTATAAGTAGATATTGGATAAATATTCATTGTCTTTATGTATTTAGAATTTTCTTACTGGATACAGTCCTTTGGGTCTTACACCTTGAAATTTAATTCATTAGGCCTAGACTTATAGGTTACACCACATCGAATGGTATGAAGAAGGTGGAAGGATAATAATATTTATCTTTTCCCATACCATAATTCTTGAAAAATATAGTATCATCATGCCTTCAGAGGTTAAAAAAATTATGACAATATATATTCTCCATTCATGGAGAAAATATGTGCAGAGGTTATATTTCAAATAGAATGTAGAATTATTTTCAGACTGTCTCTCTAGAGTGAGGCTATCCTCTATATTTTTAAGGAATACCTCTCCTAGCAAGGTCGTGTCAATGTAAACTTCCAAAATCATAGTGTCATAGTACCCAAATATAAATTCATTTGTCTCTTTATTAATAATTATGGGGAATCTAACTGAAGATGAAACATCCCACAAAAATATAGGGTGCTAGTATATCAATATCAACTTATAGATAATGATCCAGACTTTAAGGATGGTCTTATTACCATGAATAGGCTAAGAATCATGACACCAATACTAGATCCTAGGGATGATAGGATTGAGGTAGAGGGGTCTGAATCTCCATGCTTTTCTTTTCAAGTCATCAGAAGTGGACTCAGTGTCGTAGTATACCCTTCCAAATGATGTCATATTCTCTTAATAAAATCCTCAAATATCTATGATTCGTTTGGAAGGATCACTAAACATCAATTATCACTCCCCCTTTGGGGTTAGTACCCTCATGATAATAGTGAATTTTCATATATTAATAATTTCTTGTATATCCTATTGTTTGTACAATAGAATAGCTGTATGCCCCATTTTTTATCACTATTCTATGAGATGGAATTATAAAATCAAATAAGTATAGTGATGATAATTATTTCATTACCTCCATGAAGTAAATTATAATAGAAACAACATAGAAAACCTTAAGAAGGATAAATATTTTCACTTTTCTAGAAGCAATGATCTGGAAGAGATCTATGTGACTAATTATCTCTAGTATATCTAATCCTAAATCTTGTTTTTTCTATGAATATGAATCCAAATTTCGGGTTATTCTATACTCTCTATGATTCTATGACTTCCTTCCCGGCTCCACTATCCTCACCCAATTATCATTGTAAGGTATAGGTTCTAAGAATTTCTTTTTAAAATGGAAATTTTGAAATATTATTGTGAACATCAGATGATTAAAATTCATAAATATAGATAAATATGAATTTTATTTATCATTTTTCTTCCGTTTAACCTAGGATTCAATGGTTTTATTATTTATGGATGAAGTGTATGGATCCACACCATGATAAAAGTATTTGTGGCATGAGATTGTTTGAAATGTTTTTTTCCTAATACTATTTATGTAATTGCAAAAGAAATTTCACTGAGAGTTTTCCAAACCAAAACTAAATAATAAAGAAGGATTGTTTCATGTTTCATTCCATAAGAATAAGTTCTAAATTAGATAATGAATGAGTTCGCATGCATTCATGGATTTGGAAGATGAATATTTTTCATAGATGATAAAGATAGGTATAATTTTAATTTCATGGTGATAATTTCAATATTGATCATTCAACCAAAGTAATGGGATAAATAAAAGTGAACATGGAAGATTAAAGATGATAAGTTATTATATAATTATATTTTAAGAATTTAAAATGATTATATTTTTTAAAATTTAAATATTAAATATTATTATAATGATATTAACATGATATAGTAAATATATATTTGAGGAAATGATTAAGGAAATAGTTTTTATATAACTATAATAATACTATAGAATTTTCCTTTCAATGAAAAAGGGTGTTTGTAGAAGAACTAATACAAAATGTGAATTGAAAAAATACTAGGGTATTTATAAATAGAAGATACTCTTTTATTTTAATTATAAAGTATCATCCAAATTCTAATTAAAGAGGATGAGTTATGATAAAACTTATAGTTTTTTTTCTAATGATTTAAAGATCCAGTGATGTAAATACATGTATAGTTTTGTGCACCAGAGCATGAAGGATAGATGAAGTCATTTTTACTATAGGTATTCATGAACCCCATTAACAAAGAAGAATGGTGTTTTGGATGTTTTATATTAATTTAATTGTATAAAATAAGATGAAAAATCATGCAATAGTAATAGAGAAAATAATAATACAAATACAGGATAATTTATTATTATTGTAGAAGAATAAGAGGATGGAAAAGTAAAAAAACAATCACCTGAACACTCAATAATAATATAAATTTGTGAAGTAATCTTTAGTTGGTCTCCTAAAATAAATTATAATTGTGTGTAATGAGCACACTAACAATTTTATAAGATATAAAACATGAGTTTAAGATAATACCTTTTCATTTTAACCTGAAGGTTGATACTAGTGGTGTAAGAACCCAGATCATTTTTTTTGGTATGGATCTCTATTTCATTTTGTCTTCAAAGAAAAATGATTAAAGGGGAAATTTTATGATTAAATGGCGTGTACTCTAGAGTACATGCCATGTTCCCAGTTTTCGTTCATAACCATGTGTTGGCCGTGTAACAACTGAGTACACAGCCATGTTGGCACCCTAGATGAGTTCCTAAAGTGGAGACAATATAGTGTAGCACACTGTGTGTACATTAAATGAACACGATGTGTAATTTTCTTTTTATTTGATTAATTGGACCCTTTGTTCTCATCTTATGCGAGTGATAGATATTCATCTATGACTCCATGTCCAGGAGAAGAACTTCCAGTTTCTCATCAATGAGAGAACTAGAGTTTGTATGGCCGCTTAGGCCAAGAGGTGGTCATAGTCGTGGAAGTCATGCATCAGGTAAGTAATGCCCCGACCCAAGAATCCTAGAGCTGGCGCATTATTTTAATACATTGTCATGATTACAAAGAATCAAGTCCCAAAATACAAGTCATTTTAGTAGTCATGGAATATAGATTACATACATGAACGTAACATTACACATTATAAAATGAAACACAAAAAAATTATCCTTTGTGAACAACATTAATTCCCTTGCTTAACCCCACATATCAATCATAATACACTTCTTAGAATCCTGGGAAAATAAAACATAAGAAAGGGTGAGATCATATGCTTAATAAGAGTAATCAATATAGCAGAAGATAACATAAACATTAGGTATGGTGAATAATTAAAAACACATGCCTTTAAAAATAATAAACATGAACACTCTATGGAATGAATATGATCTGAGTAAATATTTCCATAATAAAACAAAATCATGGATATTATACTAGTCAAATAACCACTTGAAACATCAATATATAATCTCATAATGATGAAATGCATAATTCCTGACTTCATAACCACATAGTCAAGGAATTGTGCCAAGACTACAAATAAGATTTTTTCTAGACCTTATGCCAAAACAGTTGTTTGACTCATGAGACCTATCGATGCATCAAGGAGCTATAGAAATATATACCCATCAAATAATAAGTACAATTCATTCCAAATATAATAATTTTGAAACCAATCCTAAACATTCATATTAAAAATAGCATTCGAAATGTCAGTATTTTAACCACAAACCATGAATGGTATAAAAATAGCACATCCACAGTCAGACATAACTCATTCAATACAATATGAAATATTATGTTGTAATAGATTAACCCCAATAAATAATAATTAAGGATATTGATATATATCAAAATAATCATCAAAACTATTTGATATAAATATCCCCATTTTTCTTGAAAACATATAAAACTCTCAGTTTTTATCATGAAGCAGTTTAAAATAGATTTTTGAATCAAAGTGTCCCATAGCACTTTAAAAATTTTAAAAGTAATTTTAATTTTAAAACATTAATGTACATATAAATAAGTCCTTAAAACCATTTTTAAAACATGGACATTAATGAGAAGGATTTAGAAGAATAAATCTTCAAAACATTTAAAAAGATATTTTAGTTAGATTTATTAACCAAATGAGAGACGCTTCAATAAAAATAATTGAGGTAATAAAAACTTCATAATATCATGAGAATAAATGAATTCATGATATACTCTGTCAAAGTACATTTTATAAACCATATATAAGTGAATATGAGCATAATCAACAAAGAACCCTCAATGGAATGTAAATTGAGATAATGTTCTTTATAAGGACTGTATCCTTAGGTGAAGGATAAATCAATGCCATAATTATGTGTGAAAAATATAAATACACTAAATATGATTGTATATGTAGTGTAAATAAATCATAGGTAATTCACACATATTCTTGTAAAAACAACACCAATGACTTGGATGTTTAACTCAACGAATGGAAATTGAGTTATGATTACTCTTATCACGTTCATATCAATGAATTGAAAATTTATCAATGGAGTGATTATGTGTATAAAAATTATATCGACACAGAGTTGAGTTCAAATTAATACATAAAGAATAAATAGTGATTCCACACACAATCTTTGAGTAAAATAATCAATAAATTATTTATAAAGCCCAATGAGTGGAAATTTAAATTTGAAATTCCCTTACTGATTTGGTAACTTTTGAAACATACACCCCATGAAAGAAGTTTCATAAAATGAATATGTAAATACCAATAAATTAAAGTATATTACACCAATTATACAATCATGGGCAGTACATACTCCACACAAAAGGAAATATTGTCCAATATAGCATGAATCTCATGAGAATAAAAAGTGAGATGAAAAACCCTTACTTTTTTGTAATCAATCAAGTCATATAACTAAAAGTTAATAACCACCAAATGAATCACATAATAACTTGAATATAAAGAGAATATTGATAATATATATCAAATTTAATTTAATAATACATCACACACAATAACTAAGTGGTGAATAATGGAAATATCAAGAAATTAAGAGTGAGATAAGAAACTCATTACCTCGTGTCCGACTTGACTTGTTCGTTCTTTAATCCTCTGAATAATAAACTAAAGTTAATTTATACTTTCTTTATAACGTTTTTAAAGTTTATTATTCATTTTATATCACCTATTACCATGTTATAAATAGTATGTAATCATTTAAGTTAATAATGGTCCTTTTGTCGATATTTGGTACCTGAGTCAAAAATGAACTTGTAATAATTACAAATTGTCCATGTGGTTAGCGTCTATTATCTTCAGTATCATATTAATGATTTAAATATCATATATATCATATATATCTAGTATATATATATATATATATATATATATATATATATATATATTTATAATAATTCCATTTTATTTGGAGATAATAAACGAAATACACCGTTCATGGAGATGGAAAGCCGTACTTACGCATAAACGCTACATTCATCTCTGTTTAATATTTAATTAAATGAAAACTTAATGAAAAATTGGTGTATTATAATTCAATTATAATATAATATGATATATAAGTTATATAATTTAATTAACTCTATAATTTATACATTCCATGTATGTCATGAACGAATCATATCACCTTGAGGGGGATGTAACCCGCATTTCCTCAAATGAAATTATCATGTTCACACATATTGGAAAGAGTAAATGTGTTTTCTTAATGAAAATTAAATAAAAAAAGAGAAAACATAAACATAATATAATTATCATATATGGATATAGTTCCATAATAATTTCCACCATAAGAGGCGGTAGGAGATAATTGAACAATCATCATTTCGTGAGGTAGTAGTTCACTGTCCACATAAACAATATGTTCTTTTTCCATTAGATGGAGGTGTGTGTAAGTGTAGCTCGATAACTTCCCATAAAACAACCTAGTATATTGAGGATACTAGTTTTGTTATATGAGAAAGTAATAAAAAGACTTTAGTGGGTTGGAAAAGTAAAATAAAATAATTTATCTTTAGGGAAGACATTACCTTAAATTTGGGTAACTCCCTTTGGTTTGAACCAAAAAGATTTCTTAAATTTCATTCTTCCTAAAGTAAGGATTCTATGTGGAAGGTAGGGATATTGAGAGCTTATTTGGGGAGATTTTGTATGAGCCAAGGGGTTTTAGTGGTTTGAGTAATGGGTTAGAAGTGAGTGCTTTTTATAAGGGGGCGGAGGGGCTCTTTAGAAAAGTGTGAAAATATTATTTTATTACATAAGATTTTCCATTTCTAAAAACCCAAAACTAATTATAGTAGAAGATAAGATAACTCGTGGTATAAATAAAGTCATGAAAAAAGGGTTTGATATGTTTTGGATATTTTTTTAATCTTTATAATCCTATTTATTTAAATCATTCATTAATGAGGTAAACACTATATCATTATTGCATCATAAGTAATTTTATTTATTTAATATCTAAAAATTATAAAAAACATACCATGATGTAGGAAATAATTTTTTCTATCTAAATATTTTTTATAGTTTAAGATATAACGTATATAACCCCATTAAAAATTTATTTACTATAAGATATATGTTTTTGTCATTTTTGTCTTATTTGAAATTTAATAATATAAAGTTCCATTATCACTCTTAAGTGGATCCATTGGGTCCCAAAATCAACAAAAAGATTCCCATGGTTTTCCATGAATCATCCAATAAGGTTAAGACAAGTGTTAAAGTAATTTTTGTATTATTATAATAATCTTTTTACCTTGAATTACCCTATTTATCTTTAACTACGGTAAATAAAAGTCATAAGTTACTATTCACCAAAAGTTATTTTCATCTTATTGAACCACATTTTAGATGAAAATAACAAACATATATGTTAGGTTTTTGAAATTCAATTCACAGAAGTAGTAAACTTTCATTTAAATGAAGAAGTCATATTTTTAACTACTACTTAGTGGTTTCCCTATTCATCAAAAATTGATGTTTGTCGGAAAAATACCAAGAATTCAAACTAATCTATATTTGATATTCTTAATTAAAATGTTATGATTACTTTACCATATTCAAAACATAGAAGTTGGATTAATTAATTTAAAATAAATTCTAATTGTCAAAACAAAAATCATGTTTTTAAGAAATATTAAATATCAAAAGATTGACACTTGTTTATGTTCAATTTCAAAGTGAAATTACTTAAAACGACCAAGATTTGATTAAATGGTAAAAATATAATCTTATCAACTTCCAAACCAATCAAAAAGATAATATAACCATATAAATATATTATATTAAAAGGCAGTTTTGTATTAAAATCTGAGTATTTCTCACTATTCCGAAAAAAATGAATATTATTAGGAAAATACCAAAATTTCATCCAATGTAACATTTTATGTCCCAATTATAAAGAAGAATTTTATTTTGTCAAATTGAATATGCAGAAGTCTCATATATTATATTTAAAAAGGGTTCACTATTAAAAGGTGGTAAAATTGCATTTTTTTTAAATACATTTTTTTATCTGAAAAATTGAAATTGATCTTATAATATGTCTAGGAAACACATAATACATAAGTAAAAATTATATGGAGTATAGAAAATTCAAAATGAATTTAATACTTTTCATATACGTTTTTTTGAATTGCTACTTTGGTAAGTCATGGTGCGCTCAAACTCAGTATTGCATATAGTATGTGTTATTGAATCACATTTAAGATATAACGTACCATGAAATATTGGGGTGCTACATTCTCCTCTCCTTAAATAAATTAAATACTCACAATTTGAAATTCTTCTTAGAAAATAAAATGTTAAAATAGAAAAATAGCTTTATTAAAAACCCACATCAGAAATTAGGTTAAAAAAATTTAGTCTTAATAAGAGGGAAAAGAAAATGAAAAAGTCACCACAAAATTTTGATCTCTATTAGGAAAACATTGGTGGAAATTAGAGACATATAGTTGGAGGAAAATGTAAATATTTATAGGGAGTTATTGAGGTCATAGATCACAAACAAGTTTTAAATTGAGGGCCTCAAAGCCATCAATATATGATGATTTAAAATATCATCAGTTCAACAAAACATAAAGATTTTGGATAACACATTTTTTAAAATCTCTTCCCTAAATTTTAATAAATAATTTATTCATAGAATAAGAGAGAAAAATATTCTTGACTTGTAGAGTTTCATCCTTCATCAAAATCTTACCACAAACTCATATTTCACTCCAAACTAGGAGTATTCATGATGACTTGGTCAAACCTGAAATTCTAAAATCAACTTATAAAGAATAATAATAATACACAGAGGATAAACTATATATTTCTCTTTTCTTTAGAGATTATCCAAAACCAAAAATTGGTATTAAACGATCAGATGGTCCCCAAAAATGATAATTCTTTAGAGAAAGAAATACAAATCTAAATTTATAAAATTAAATCAACAGTACCCAAAGATCAATAAATATAATTCAATAAACAATAATCCATAAAATCATTCAATATAATCCAAACTAATATTGAAACCCTAAAGTCAGAATAATTTGCTTACGTAGTCTTCCACTTTAAATTGTATCTCCAAATAACATCGACTACTTTAAAGTCACATACTTAAAAGTAGTTAACCTAATAAATATTCTATATAATAGAATAATAATTTCCATAAATATCCTAAATCACTATAAATCCAAAATAAAAACATACATAAAAACCCACCATCACTCCTAAAATGAAATCTCATAGTATTCTATTTTCCATAGGCACATAGTGTTACCAAAAGAGTGAACATATTCCAAAATAACATTTATCACTTAATCACTAAACAATTTTCCAATAATCAGGATACATCATAAGTTCAAAAAATTAACATATTCCTGATCCATAAAATCATTTAACTAAAAATAATTAGTCATATTAACCAAGGACTTCACGTAGACTAGTGGTAGGTGATAAATCCCAATCATACTTTAGTTGTGGGTTCGATTCCCGCAGCTTTTTCCAATGTGACAGGTTGTCACACGGTCTGTTTGTTGTCCTTTTACTAAAACTATATAATTTTATAATATTTCAAAAATTGAGATAAATTCCTCAAAAATAACCCTATCAATTTTTGAATAATAAATGTTATATCATTCCTCATATTTTCTTCCCTAAAGCAATAACCTGCCATTGAACGACTAGTTTGACTAAAACTAGAAAGCATAGTGTATGTTATAAAATCATTTTGAGAATATCATGACACCTTATTTTCAATATGAATCACCTTAGTCTTAACCATGGTTATTTTTTCACATCTTATATTAAAATCCTTCAATTCAGTTTGTAAAGAATATGTGAATTATCATAAACATATCCCCCAAGAGTGTTGTAACCAAGAGTGCACCAAGGCATGTTTCCGTGTACCCGGATACCCCAGGTCAAGACCAAAACACTTTTTCAGATTTTTCACTCTTAGGTACATCTGTGCTAGAGCTACATCTACCTTTTCATATCCAGATAGGAATGTATTTCTCAAAAAATACAGAAAATTTCTAAATTACCAAAATTCTAGTAATTTCTTCTATACTAATCCTCAATGTCTATCTTACAGTAATGTTCTCTAATAATATTTTTTCTTAAATCTAGTTTCCACGTAATCTAATAAAATTCTCTAATACAAACTATAATTACCTGACCCCAGAAGCCTAGATCTGGTGAATTATTTTTATACATTGGCGTGATTATAATAAATGAATCCCTGAATGACCGATCAGTTTAGTAGTCTTAGAAAATATATTACATAAATTAAAGTTACATTACACATTATAAAATGAAACAATAAATAAATCACCAATTGAGAAATCCATTAATACCCTCACTTAAACCTTAATATCAATCATAATACACTTCTTGGAATCATGGGAAAATAAAACATAAGAAAGGGGTGATCTCAGATGCTTAGTAAGAGTAAGCAATACAGCAGAAGATAAAAAAAAATCATGCATGGTGAATAATTGAAAATGCATGCCTTTACAAATATGAAACATGAACACTCTATGTGAGGAATATGAGCTGAGTAAATAATTCCAAAATAAAACAGATTCATGGGTATTCTACTAGTCGAATAACCACATGAAACATCAATAGCTAATCTCATAATGATGGAATGCATAATTCCAGACTTTATAACCACATAGTCAAGGCCTTGTGCCAAGACACTAGTTTATCTAATGAGACCAACAGATGCATCGAGGATCTATAGCGATCTCCACCTGTCACTTACTATGTCCAATTCATTCCTCATATGAAATGGTTGAAACATTATCTAAACATATGTTTTAAAACTAGCATACAAAATGACAATATTTTAACCACAAACCATGAATGGTATAAAAATATCACATCCACAGTCAAACATAACTCATTAAATACAATATGGAAGATTTTATTGTAATATATTAACCCCAATTTATAATAATGAAGGATATTGATATAGATGAAAATAATCATCAAAATTATTTTAGAGAAATATCCCCCTTTCTCTTGAAAATAATTAGAAGTCTCACTATTTATGGAGAAGCCATTTAAATAATATTTTTAAATAAAAGTGTCCCATACCACTTTAAAACTTTTAAAAATAATTTCAATTTTATAACATTAATGTCTATATAAAAAAATCCTTTAAACCATTTTTAAAACATGTACATTAATTAGAAATATTTAGAAGAATAAATCATCAAAACATTTAAAATTTCATTTTAGTTAGAGTTCCTAACCAAATGAGATATTCTTGAATACAAATAATTGTGGTAATAAATACCTCATAATATCATGAGAATAAGGGGATTCATGAAATACTATGTCAAAGTACATTATATACACCATAAAGAAGTGAATTGGCGCATAATCAACAAAGAAGTCTCAATTGAATGTAAGTTGGGATGAAGTCCCTTATAAAAACTGTATCCTTAGGTCAAGGATAAATCAAGGACATAATTATGTTTGACAAATATAAATACACTCAATATGATTTTATATTAAGTGTATATCAATCGTAGTAAATTCACACTTATTCTGGTAAAAAAACACCAATGACTTGGATGTTTAACTCAAAGAATAGAAATTTAGTTAAGACTACTCTTATCAAGTTCATATCAATGACTTGAGAAATTATCAATGGAGTGATTATGTGTATCAAATTAATATACACAAAACTTTGAGTGGAAATTACTAGATAAATAATAAAAAGTTATACCACAAATAATCTTGGAGTAAAATAATCAATGATGTATGGGTAAAGCCCAATGAGTGGAAATTGACATTTGAAATTCCCTTACTGATTTGGTAACTTATGAAACATACACCCCATGAAAGAAGAATAAAACAATGAGTATACAAATATAAATAAGGTAATGTATATTAAACCAATAATACAATCAGGGGAAGTACATACTCCACAAAAAAGGAAATAGTGGCCAATATAACATGAATCTCACATGAATAAAAAGTGTGATGAAAACCCCTTACATCGTTGTAATAAATCGAGTCGTATAAGAAAAAGTTAATAAACACCAACTGAATCATATAATACCATGAATATAAAAATAATCATGATAATATATATCAAATATTTGTAAAAAATACACCACATTAAATAAACAAGTGGTAAACAATGGAAATCTCACGAAATTAAGAGAGAGATAAGAGACCCCTTACCTTGTGACCAACTTGACTCGTTCATTCATTAATCTCCTAAATAATAAAATAAAGCTAATTTATACATTATTAATAACATTTTTCATGATTATTATTCATTTTATATCACTTATTACAATGTTATAAACATTTTATAATCATTTAAGTTAATAATGGTCATTTTGTCGATATTTGGTACTTGAGTCAAAAATAAACTTGTTATAATTACAAATCATCGATGTGGTCAAAAGTATATTATATTAAGCATAATATTCATTATTTAAATATCATATATATCATATTTTTTCAATATAATAATATTTATTTTAATTTGTTCATGATATTTGGAGATAAGAAATGAAATGCACCATTCATGGTGATGGTAAGCCGTATGTACGGATGAACGCTACTTTCATTTCTATTTCATATTTAATGAAATGAAAACATAATGAGATATATATATATTATAATTCCAGTATAATATAATATGATATATTTATTACATAATTTAATTAACTCCATCATTTATATGTTCCATGTATGTCATGAACTAATCATATCTCCTTGAGGTGGAGGTAGTTCGCACTTCCCCAAATGAAATTATCGTGTTCACAGATATTGGAAAGCATAAAGGTGTGTTTGTAAATTAAAATTACAGAACCATCTGGAAAAATTATAAATATTATATATCATATATAAATATAGTTACATCATAATGGCCACCATAAGAGGCAGTAGGAGATAATTTAACAACCATCGTTCTGGGACGCAGTAATTCACCATTAAAAAAAACAATATGTTCTTTTCCCATTAGATGGAGGTGTGTGTACGTGTATCTCAAATTATTATCATAACAACAACATAGAATATTGAGGAGACTGGTTTTTTATATAAGAATGTAATAAAAAGAGTTTAGTGGGTTGGATAAGTAAAATAAAATAAGAAAACATTAGGGAAGACGTTACCTTAAAATTGGGTAACTCCCTTTGGATTGAACCAAAAAGATTTTTTAAGTTCCTTCTACTCATGTTAACGAGTCTAGGTTTAAGGGAGGGATATTGAGAGCTTATTTGGACAAAGTTTGGATGATCCAAGGGGCTTGAAAGGTTTGAGTTATGTGTTAGGGGTGAAGGCTTTTATAAGGGGGGGGGGGGGTTTGGGAAGTGTGAAAAGAATTTTTTATTATATAATGAATTTCATTTTCTAAAGGTCAAAAACTATTTATATTTAAAGATAAGATAACTCATGGCCAAACTAAAACCATCCAATAATAATTGGACAGGTTTTGGATTTTTTTTTTAATCTTTATAATCTTATTTATTTAAATCATTCATTAATGTGGTAAACACTACATCATTATTATGTCATAAATAATTTTATTTATTTGATGTTTAAAAATTAGAAAAAAATACCATGATGTAGGAAAAAAAATTATTTTTAATTAATATTTATAGTAGAAGATATAATGTATATAACCCCATTAAAAATTTATTTACTAAAAGATATTTTTTTGTCATTTTTGTCTTTACTTAAAATTAATTAATATAAAGTGTCATTATCACTCTTAAGTGGCTTCATGGGGTCCCAAAATTGACCCAAAGATTCCAATGGTCGTCCATGACTCATAAAATAAGGTTAGGAAATGTTTTAAGGTAAGTTTTTATAATTATAATATTCTTTTTACCTTGAATTACCCTCTTTACCTTTAACCGTGGTAAATAAAAGTCAAAAGATACTATTCCTCAAAAATTATTTTCTTCTTATTGAACCACAGTTTACCTAATAATAAAAACCATTTATGTCATATTTTCAAAATTTAATTCACAGAATTGGTAAAATTTTATTTAAATTAAAATGTCAGATGTTTAACTACTACTTAGTGGTTTCACTATTCATCAATAATTGATGTTTTTCAGAAAAATACCAAACATTCAGCCTAATATATATTAGATTTTCTGAATTCAAAAATGATGTCTATTTTACCAAATTAAAAACAAATAAGTTGGATTATTTAATTTATAATTAATACTCGTTTTCAAAGCAAAAAGCGTGTTTTTAAGAAATATTAATTATCAAAAGATTGTCACTTGTTTGTGTTCAATTTCAAAAAAAATATCACTTCAAACGACCATAATTAGATTATATTGTAATAATATAATCTAATTACACTTCAAAAACAATTAAAAATATAATCTAACCATATAAATAAATTATATTAAAAGGCAGTTTTAAATTAAAATACAGCGTTTCTCACTAATCATAAAAAAAATAAATATTATTATAAAAATTCAAAAATTCCATCCAAAGTAAATTTTTATGTTCTGATTTTAAAGAATAATTTTATTTTTTCAAATTGAATATGTAAAATTTTCCAATATTGGATTTAAAAAGGGTTCCCCATTTAAAGGTTTTAAAATTTCATTTTTTTGAAAAATACATTTTTATCTGAAAAATTGAATTTCTTATTATAATATCTCTAAGAAACACATAATACATAAGTTAAAATTATATTGAGTATATAAAACTCAAAATCCAGTTAATATTATTCCTAACCTTTTTTTGAATGGCCATTTTGGTATGTCGTGGTGCGCTCGAACTTAGTGTTGCGTATATTAAGAGTTATTGAATTATTTTGAAGAGATAACATACCATGAGATATTGAGTTGTTATAAGGTATTCAGATATAGTTGGGATGATTAGATCTAGGTAGTCATGCGGGGATGCAAGGTTGTGGTACAGGTCTAAATTTTTCAGTGGAGTAGACCCAGCAGGAGTAGGATCCCAGGTCGTCTATAGTTAATGGTGTGATTCTAGTTGCCTTAGTTTTAGCATTATTTCTTTTCGATATAGGGGATTCCATTAGTTTTATATCTATTTTTATTATAGAGAGCCTTGGGGTTTGTATCTTTAATTCTGAGGATGTTATGATTCTTGACACTTTTATGGGGATTAGGACAGCTACTGTACGTCAGTGCCAGCAGTTCCCTCTTGACTTTTGGGTGTTTCACTTATTATGGGACCACAATGTCTTAGCGATGGTAGTATTTTATTTCATTTTCAAAATGGAATGATTAGTATCCTTTCAAGACTTTATTGACTACTATCATCGTAGTGTGAGTTTCACATCACCAAAGTGTGAGTATTTTCTACACAAGGATGAATGGGATGTCCAGGCGAGCATAGATGCACTTGAGCATCATGGGTTTGGAGAAAATACATCCCAGATTTGTAGATTATATCTAGATTACCAGTGGAATTCACAGATTAACTTTTCTCTAGTGTTGGATAGTTTCAGTAATGTCTTTCTTGATGTCATTTTAGGTTTACCTCAAGATCGAGAGGTAGATTTTTCTATTGAGCTTGTGCCAAGAGTGGCATCGGTGTCCATTAACCCTTATAGGATGGCTACACTAGAGTTATAAGAGATCAAGAAACAGTTATAGGAGTTACAAGAAAAGGGATTAATCAGACCCAGTACTTCTCCTTGGGGTTCTCCAATCCTTTTTTCAAAGAAGGCAGACAATACCCTCAGACTTTCTGTAGATTATTTGAAGATGAAACAGTTGATAGTCAAGAACCAATATCCATTTCTGAGGATTGATGATCTATTTGTTCATCTTTGAGGATCCCGAGTGTTCTAAAATATTATATTAAGATCCAATTATCATTAGTTGAATGTTAGACCACTACATATACCTCTCACAAATTTTCTGTGTAGGTATGGTCTATACGAGTATGTGGTTATGTTGTTCAGTCTCACGAACGCACCTATAGTTATCATGGAACTAATGACCCTAGTGTTATATAGTTATTTCAATTCTTTTGTTGTAGTCTTTGTGGATGATATCATGGTGTACTCTCACACTTGAAACGACCATGCCAACCATCTTGAGATCTTCTTGAGTACATTGATATAGCTTCAGTTATATTCCAAGCTCTCAAAATGCCACTTTTGGATAGACCAGATTCTCTTCTTAGGCCTTGTTATATCAGATATTAGATTATTAGTAGAACTAGATATGGTGATAGCAGTATATTCCTAGGAGAAGCCGAAGAATTTTTTTGAGGTATGGTGTTTTCTAGGGATGGATGGTTACTGTAGTCTCTTTATACAGAACTTTACATGCTTAGCAGCTCCATTGATGTCCTTGACTAAAAAAGGTGCAACATACCTGTTGATGGATTCATGTGATTCAGCATTTCAAGAGATGAAAGAGAGATCAACTTCATCATTGATACTAATTTTTCAATATCTAGGCAAGAGTTACACTATTTATTATGATGTGACAGGTATTAGGCGGGGAACAGTTCTTATTCAAGTTGTAGGAGTCATTTCGTATGGGTTTCGGCAGTTGAGGCCACATGAGAGGAACTACCCGACACACAATCTTGAGTAAGATACAGTTTTTCATGCATTATGTTATGGGAGAAATTATCTTTTTAGTGAGAATTTTGTGCCGTACACATACTAAAAAGGTCTCAAGTATATCTTTAATCAGTGTGAAGGGAATTTTAGACATTGAATGTGGGTTGGTTAACTTCAACTTGTTGACTTTGAGATGGACTACATGCATGGGAACTGAAATGCAGTGGATGATGTGTTGACCATGAGGACTCAAATTCAGACAGTTCTCGAGGCCAACAGTGTGTGGAAACTTATGGCTATGTTCTATTAGATGCAGTTAGTTGTCCATGACAGACAAGGGTAGACATTTATTTCTTCTGTAGCTATTACCTCTACTCTTTGGGACCTAGTGAGAATGAGGAAACTATCAGACTCTGAAGGCCTAGTCTAATGGGAGATTGTGTCGGGAGAGGACCCTACTCCTGGGTGAACCATGAGCGAGGATGAGATATTGTGTTTTCATGGGCACATATGGGTGTTCACAGATAGACATGAGAAGCTGATTTAGGATTTTCATTCCTTAGTTTTGGAAGTTCATCCTAGTTTCACCAAGATGTATCGAGATATACACCATCAGTATCAGTTTCCAAGTATGATGAGAGATGTGTCTGGTTTTTATGAGTTGTTTTCCTATCAACAGGTGAAGGATGAGAATCAGTGACCAGTAGGGCTTTTACATAAGTTCCCCATTCCTGAGTTGAAGTGGAATGATTTCATTAGATTTTGGGATAGGTTTACCAAGGTCTCCTAGAGGGAATTCCACAGTTATGGTTTTTATTGATAGACTAATGAAGGTGGAACACTTCTTACAAATTACAGAATCCTTTAGTTTTGACGAGCTTCAATGATTCTACATTTGAGAGTTTGTAAGTTTGCCTGGCAATACACACACTATAATTTCAGATAGGGATGCCCTGTTTACTTCTCATGTCTGGAAGGGACTACACACTGCTTTGGGTATAGAGGTAATTCTGTGTACAACTTACCATCCCCAGACAAATGTCCAATCTTAGCAAAAGATTCAAGTGTTATAGGATATTCTTCAAGCACTTGTCCTGGATTTGGGTTTTTCTTTAGGAAGACATATACTCCTAGTGGAATACTCCTACAATAATTGTTTTCAGAAGACGATTTATAAGTCACCTTATAATAATTTTTATGGTAGTCCATGTTGATCACCCCTATGATGGCTAGAGGTAGAAGAGACAGCTATGCTGGGACCTCGTCCTTTCCAGGAGAGCACTGAGAAGGTGGAATTGATTCGAAAGAGGATGGATAATGAAATGTATTTCCAGAAATCTTATGTCGATCAATGGAGATAACCTATGGAGTTCGAGGTCAGATGTCAGGTTTTCTTAATTATTTCACCGAGGTTGGGACACATGAGTTTTAAGAGACAAGGAAAGATTCTACCCAGATACATAGGGTCATTTGAGGTTTTGGATAGAGTCAGACTGGTTTCCTATCAGTCGTAGTTGCCTCCTAGGTATTGGGCTATGTAGGGTTTCTTTCAGGTTTCTCAGCTACAACATTACTTTTCAGACCCGTCTCACATTTTTTAACCTGAGGAAGTTGAGTTGGAGGAGGACTCTTCCGTATTGAAGCACCCTATACTGATTGTGGATCACAACTTGAAGGTTCTCCATGTTCAGCCTTTTCTTATGGTACGAGTGCTATTGCAGCACGATCGAGTACAAGATGAGATATGGAAGAGGATGGCCAACGTACGATCACAGTGACCAGAGTTGTTTGAAGTTTCTTCTTCACCCCCCATTGGGGAGGAAATTCAGGGAAAATTTTCATTTGGGGGGTAGTTTGTAAGAACCCATATCTACTTTCTTAGGTATAGATATTTATTTCAGGTTGTTTTTTATGAAAAAAGATAAAAGGGGAAATTTTATGAGTACAATCCATGTTCTACTAATTACACATTTTGTACCCAGTTTCTGCACATAACCATGTAATGGACATATAATGGCTGAGTACATGTCCTTGTAGGTGACTGTGTAGACTGCCTAATGTGGGATCAATTGAGGCTAGTACATGATGTGAACATTAAATGAATGCACTTTTTACTTGTATTTTTATTCAATTAATCATACTAGGGTTGTATATAATCTCTAGAAGAATCTTCTTAATACTTTGTCTCATATAGAAGAGAAACATATGGAAGAAAATCATTGAGGACCTCTTGATCCTCTGTCTGAGCTCTGATTGATTTGCCTCCAGGTCTGTTTGTTTCCCAACGATCTATGTCATTATAAGTCGATTTAAGGGCCAATATTCAAGAATGTTTTCCGTACTACATAGAGGTTGGTGGTTAAAACCTTATATGGTTTGATTTATTGAGAAACGATTACTAATTGTCAATATGGTTTACCACCTTGTTTATGGATTGGTTTACCATGTTTGTTTTGCTTATTACTGTTGGGTCTAGAAATCATGTTAGCCTGCTTTGTTTTTCATGCCTTGGGTTGTTAGGATGGATTTTCTATTTTTATACAAAGTTTTTGTTTTTCATTATGATTGTATGACCAAGGGGCATTGACCGTGATAGATTCCCAAAGTAGGGATTTTTAATTGTGAGTTTTTATTATAATTCACCAGGGATATTGACTATGAGAGACACTATTGGTCATTGTATAGATGTGTTAGACTATGAGAGGTACCCAAAGGGTCATTATTAAATAAATGTTGGACCACATGGAATTGACTATGAGGGTAGCCCAGGGGTAATTATATTCTAGACCAATGGGGTATTGGCCATGAGAGTAACCCGAGTAGTGGTTTGTAATTAATTAGTGTTATGTGGGACCAAAGGGGTTAGACTGTGTGAGCATTTCCATAGAGTAATTATAATTACATTATTGATTTGATGATATATTTAACTATAGGGGGATTATACTATGAAAGCATTCCTATAGGGTTTCTTATGAATGATTATATTATTGTGACAAGTCTTCTAATCCATAGCATAAGAATCGACTCATACTTACTTGATTGTAATGTGTTGTTTAGAGATATATATTTTGTCATTGTTATATAGGGGATAAGATCTTATGATAGATTCCAAGGTTGAGTTATTTAATTGATTAAATCATTAATAAATGTAAATGAATGTAATTAAAAACTGTAGGATTTTTATACTTTTGAGTACATCCTTTTTAATTGCTTCATTTCTACATATTATCTACTATATATATACACAAATAGTTAGGTATAGATCATGGTTGCTTACCTAATATAATTTTTCTTACACCCTATTTTTTTTTGAAACAAAAAAGATTTTATGGTTAGAGGTATAGATAAGGGAATGCCCCTTCTTCATCAGGTACATGATTGATGTTGGAGCTGGAGAGCATGGGGCCAAACTATGGTTTGTGATGCAATGGGATTTCACTTCTTCCTTCGTTACTTGGATTTAGAATTTTATTTCTAGCATTGTGACATGTTTGGATTCTTTCCCAAACATATGTGACATGCATCATTTATATATTCCCTCCAGTTGTTTATTTACTATCAGTCATCCGATGTTTACTTATTGTATAGTATTATTACTTCTATTAATATTTACTCTTTCTTCCATTATGTTACTCTTCCTTTGAGGGAATAGTTTCCTCATTATCCCACCCAATGCCCTCGGTGCTAGTCGGAACCTCTAGCATTCGGGGAAAATACGCCTGAGGCCATGTGACAAACCTGGTACGAGGCACCATTGAGCGGCACCCAGAACCACGACCATACTATGTGGTATCAAAGGGAGTTTATTTTCTACATTTTCATATTGTTAGGCACCTATATATTGGATAAGAAGGAATGGGTTGTTGGTAAAAATAGTTTCCCAGGAGTAGCTAACCCGTGTACAGGTAAAGGCCATGTTACCTCGAATATTAATATTTTTCTATTATTGTAATTGTTATAGTTGATTTGATTTCACCGTTTGGTGATTAACTAATTTTGTACTGGTATCATTGATATTATTTAAGTTCAATTTCTGTCGCAACCCGATGATATGAGGGTATGATATCTCATGAATTATAAAGACACTTGGTAGAGATCACATCTCATGCATTCATTTCATGCCATATAAAGTGCATTACTGATTTCATGTTGTTGTGATAGATGTTGTGTTAGTTATAATCATTTGTTGTGATAGAATCTGTGATATAGTACCTACTATTTTTCTAGGGTATTGAATTTTGTAAGGTGTTATTTTGATGGATGCACATATTTGGTCCCTGAGGTGTTATGGGCCCTCTTGGATTGGAATTTGGTAGATAATGTTGGAATGTTAATTAAAGTTTTTCAACATTTAATGTGGAATAAGATACTAAACCTTGATTTTCAGGAGTAAGGGCTCTGAAGGGTAATTATTTGTTATTACATGGAAAAAATCTTATGTTTTTAGGGGTTCCAGAGGAGTTTCAGAGGCTTACTGTCTGAAAACCTAGACAAGACAGTGTGTGGGGTCATAAACACACACCATGTGTTATTCTGTTCTAGAATAACTAAATTTTCTTTTGTACATGTCATGTACTATTAGTACATTTCTTGTCGCTTTTAATCTTGTGGTTGACTATGTGAGAAGAGACACAGGGTTGGGAAACTTCTTGGATAACACGCCGTGTCACGATTGTACACGCTGTGTGTAGTGAAACATGTATCTGACCATGTGACTAATGGCACGGGTAGAAGGAACTGAACTAGTACACAATGTGTCTTGGGTGAACACACCGAGTAGTGTTACCCATGAGAGAAATGTGTAGTTCTATACATGTAGAAGAACTCAAAGATGAGGTAAAATTAAAGTACATGTCGTTTCATAGGAGGAACATGTTGTTTGTTTGGGTGTTACATGACCAGGTTTGACAGAGGTATGTTCCATGCTGGATGCTAAACAGGACACGTCATGTGGGTGTTATTCACGCCTTGTAGCCCTATTTTGTAAAAAATGAATTGTTATTCTCATTTTCACTTTATACACTTCTAAGTTGTTATCCTAGATAATCTTGTACTGTGGTGTGTGGCTGACCTTACAGAGTCATGCCACTGAGACGTCCTCCAGTTGTATGCTAGTTTCAGCATGATTACTAGACACTAGATAGGATAGATCAAAGACTACCAATAGATCCTCTGACCATGCCCATCTTGGCACAAACTGTTATACCAGATGTAGGTTCTGATTCAAAATTCTATGAAAAGGTTTTGAGGATGTTACAATCCTTATAGGGAGCACCACATCCTTCCCTGTCTATGGAAGTGATGATGTAAGTGTTCCAACATTAACACCCTCTCATCTTTTGGGGATAGAGGACTGTAGGCTACAAATTCATGGTTGGGGTCCATCCTTATTTTCTTTTAGAATATAGATATGCCTATGGAGAGGAGGGTGAATATCACGACGTACATGTTATGTGATTTCTCCAGGATATTTTGGGATGTTATCTCACAAGTAGGACATCATCGGGATATGGAATAGAAAGAGTTTCATAGGATCAACTATGATTTCTTATACCTGGAGACATTGAGGGACAATCGAGCCTAAGCATTCATTCATTTAGAGTAGGGTGCTATATAATTGATGGATTACTCATATCATTTTATAGAGATTCAAATATTCACAATTATTCTAGGAGGTGATAAGTTATCTTTGGATTTGCCTTTTGAGGATGGTCTCAGGATTGACATCTGATCACAAGTGAATGTCTTCAGTATGACTTCAATGATGAATATTTTGAATCAGTAACTAATTAGTGAGCACAATCTGAGGTAGTTGGGAGCTTTGAGCTAGGGCGGTTCATTATCTAGGGCAAGCACTTCCTCAAATTATAGCAAGAAGTGCCGCAAGGAGTTAGAATGTGATGTTTCATTAGGTAGTCAGGTGGTATGATACCAGTGCAATAATAGTGGTCATACAAGACCATAGTGGCCGAGATACCTATTGGAGTTCCAAGAATTCATAAAGATGGGTTATATTCAGCATTTTATTTCAGGTTTTATCACCATCATCAAGTGATAAGGTTTCAGTTATGACTCCACATTCTGGAGAAGAACCACTAGTTTCTCATCAGTCAGGGAACTGGAGTTCATTAGGCTGCTCAAGGTGAGGAGGTGGTTGTGTCCTTGGTAGTCAGACTTCTAGTTTTCAAAGATAGTAGGGTGGATCCACTCAGGGTAGTAATGTAGGATTACAAGGTCACGGTACAGGTCATACATTTGTAGTGGAGCAGAACCAGTAGGAGTAGGATCCCATTCCCTCTACAATTAGTGTTACGATTATAGTTTCCTTAGTTTTAGCTTATAATATTTTTGATACAGGGTATTCACATAGTTTTATATATATTTTTATGTAGTGCATTGGTCTCAGTATCTTCACTTATGAGGATGTTATGACGCTAGAAACTTAGTTGGGGATTAGGATGGATAGTGTAGGTCGTTTCATGGAGTTCCCTATTTAGGTTGGTGGGTGTCACTTATTATGGTACCTCTATGTATTTGAAATGAAATGATTCAATTTCATTCTCAGAATGGACTGGTTAGTCTCCTTTCAGGCCTTTGTTTACTAATATCTCTGCCGAGTGAGTTTCACATAACCTAAGGGAGGGTCTTTTCTACTCTAGGGTGAATGGGTTGTCCAGGTGAGCAGAGCTGGAACCCAACATCACGGGTTTAGAGGAATTACATCCCAAATTTCTTGTTTACATGTTTATCAAAAGGGGACTTCACAAATTGACTTTCCTCTAATGGTGGATCATTTCAGGAATGTCTTTATAGACAACATTGTAGGTTAACTGCAGAGCGAGAGGTATATTTCTCTATTGACCTTTTTCTAGGAATGGAACATGTTTCCATTCCCCCATATACGGTGGCTACACCAGAGTTATAGGATATGGAGAAATATTTTGAGGAGATACTACAAAAGGGTTTCATCAGACCCCATATTTCTACTTGTATTTCACCTTCCCTTTTTGAGAAGAAGGAAGAAGGTACCCTTAAACTTTGTGTGGTTTATCAAAAGATGAAATAGTTAATGATCAAGAAACGATATCCATTTTTGTGGATTGGTTATCTATTTGACTATCTTCAAGGATCTTTAGTGTTCTCAAATATTGGCTTGAGATAAAGTATCATTAGATGCATGTTAGACAATTAAATATACCTCTTAGAACCTCTCAGATTAGGTATAGTCTATAGGATTATGTGGTTATGTCTTTTGGTCTCACAAAAGATCCTAAAGTTTCATGGCACTGATGAACAATGTGTTCCATCTTTACTTGGATTCCTTTATTGTAGTCTTTGAAGATGATATCTTGGTGTACTCTCACACTAAGTAGGACCATGCCACCCATCCTGATATCATCTTATGCACACTGAGAGAGCACTAGTTATATTCCATGTTCTCAAAATTCCACTTTCGGATAGACCATGATCACTTTATGGGTAATGTTATCTATGATACAGGAGTATCAATAATCCCAGAGAAAGTGAGTGCAGTAGTTTCACGAGAGCATCTGAAGAATTTCTTTGAGGTACATAGTTTTTGGGGGATGGATGGTTACTAAAATCACTATATACATGACTTTTCATTCTTAGTAGAACCACTAATAGTCCTTACTAAGAAGGGTGCAAAGTACTTGTATATAGATTCATGTGATTCATCCTTTCAAGAGCTGAATTAGAGATTTACTTCAGCACCGATACTAATTTTTCTAGATCTCAGAAAGAGATACACTATCTATTGTGATGCATCTGGTATTAGGATGAGAGGAGTGATTATTCAAGGGGAAGGGTCTTTGTGTACAAGTCTTATTATTTGTGTCCACATGATAAGAAATACCAAAGTCACGATCTTGAGTAAGCTGGAGTTGTGCATGCTTTACGATATTGGAGACATTATCTTTTGGGGGAGACTTTTGTGGTGTACACTAACCACAACATTCTCAAGTATATCTTTACACAACATGATATAAATTTTATATAGTGAATGTGGGTTGAGTACCTTCCGTATTCAGACATTGAGATTTCCTAGAAGCCTATTAAATTTGGAGTTGCACGACAAATAGTGGTATATGTTTCTTTCATTTGTAGCTACTACATATATTCTTATGGACCGAGTGAGAATGAGGAAGCTATCATATTCTAAAGGCCAAGTTTTATGAGAGAGTGTGTCATGAGAGGACCCAACTCATGGGTGGGCCATAGTTGAGGATGAGATTTTTCATTTTCTTGGGCGTGTATGGGGGTCAACAGACATACATGAGGATCAGATGTGGAATTTTCATTCCCTGGTTTTGGAACTTCATCCTCGTTTAACTAAGATTTATTGAGATCTACTCCATCAGTATTGGTGGCTAGGTATGAAGAGAGATGTGTTTGGTTTTGTTAGGATATGTTCCACTTGTCAGAAATTGAAGGTAGAGAATCAGTGACCAGTAGGGGTTTTACAACTATTATAGATTCCCTGAGTGGAAGTGGAATAATATCATGATGGATTTTGTGGTAGGTTTACTCAGGTCACCTTGAGGGAATGACATTTTTCGGGTTATTGTTGATAGTCCCATAAAGGTTTGACGGTTCTTATCGATGAAGGAAACCTTCAGTGTCGACGATCATGTAAGGATGTTCATCTAATAGTTTGTACATTTTCATGGGGTTCTAAACTCTATCATTTCAGAAAGTGCCCCTAGGTTTAATTCTCATGTCATTAAGGGACTACAAAGGGATTTGGGTATATAGTTACTTCTGAGTACAACTTATTATCCCCAGATAGATGACCAATCTGAGTGCAGGATTCAGTTGTTTGAGGACATGATTTGAGCATGCATCTTGGATTTTAGGGCTTCTTGGGAGAGACATATACCCCAAGTAGAGGTTTCCTACAGTAAATATTTTTAGGTGATGAATCATATGGCACCTTATGAGGATTCATATGGTAAGACATACCGATCATGCATATGTTGGTTGGAGGCAGAAGAGGAAGCTCTCCTAAGACCCGGTCTTTCCTAGGAGACCACTGAGCAGGTGGAGTTAATTCAAAAGAGGATTACTACTGCAAATCCTTGCTAGAAATCTTATGCTAATCGATGGAGATGACCTATTGAGTTCAAGGTGAAGATAATTTTTTCTTACATGTCTCACCGAGGATGGAGAACGAGAGGATTAAGAGACAAGGAAATCATTCACTGAGATACATTGGGCCATTTTAGGTTTTGGGGAGAGTTAAGAGAGTTTACTATCAGTTTTAGTTTCCTCAGAGGTATCGAGCTATGCATGATGTCTTTCATGTTTCTCAGCTACGACGTTACTTTTCAGACACGTCTCTAATTCTTCAACCCAAGGAGGTTGATTTAGAGGTGGATTCATCTGTCGATGATCACCCTATATAGATTATTGGTTGTAGAATGAAGGTTCTTTATGGATGGTATGTTCCTCTGGTATGGGTTCCCTGGTAGCACATGTGTGTACAAGATGAGACTTGGGTGAGGGAGGCCGACGTACGATCACAATGGGAATAGTTTTTGGAAGTTTCTTATTCTTCACACTTGGGAGGGTTATTCAAGGATTCATACCATTAAGGTGGATGCTTATAAGAACCTAGATCTTCTTTTCTGGTATGGATCATTATTTTGGGTTGTTTTTTAGGAAAACAGAAGAAAGGGGAAATTTTGTGAGTACATGTCTCATACTCCTAAGTACAAACTGTGTACCCTGTTGTCGGGTATAACCTTGTACTGGACATATAACGGATGAGTATATGGATATGTAAATGACCTGGTAGATTGACTAATGTAGGTCCTGTTGAGGCTAGTACATGACATGTATATTAAATGAACACACAATGTACTTTTCTTTTTATTTGGTTAATCAGAAAAACATCACGACTAATCTCTAGAAGCATCATATTCTTCCTATTTATTATACAGAAGAGTGACATAGAACCAAGAATATTCAGGGTCCTCTAGTTCCTCAATCCGATCTTTGTTAGAGATGTCATCGAGTGCGTTGTATTACCACTAATCTATGTCATTCTTGTTTGATTCAAGGGTCGAAGTTTAATAATGTTGTTTATAAAACATCGAGGTAGGTGGTTTGTGCCTTTCTTTGGTTGTATTGGGATTATATATGCTAAAATTGATGAATATCCTTGTTTAGGGTATTTGGTGTTTTATAATTTAACCCAGTTTAATTCATAATATGGTTTTTTTGAAAGATAAAGGGTTATTGATTGTCCATAAATATGAATACATTTTTTAGGGAGTTCTTTTCCATGTTTGTTTGGGTTATGGTTGTTGGGTCTAGAAATTATGTTAGGCTACTTTGTTTTCCATGACTAGTGTTGTTAGGATGGAGTTCTAGTTTATATGAAATGCATTTGTTTAGCATTATGAAAGTCTAACAAATGGGAAATGACTATGAGTGCTTCCTGAATTTGGGTCTTTTAATTAGGAATTGTTATTATAATTGACCAGAGGTGTTGACTGTGAGAGTTGTCGTGGGTCTTTGACCAGTGGGGATAGACTGTGAAAGCTACCCAAAGGGCCCGTTTTAAATAAATTTTGTACTACAAGGCATTGATTGTGAGAGAATCTATGGGTCATTATAATGCAGACCATGGGGGTATTGACCATGAGAGCTACCTGGGAGGTCATTTGTAATTGATTAGTGTTATGTGGGACCAAAGGGGTTAGGTTGTGTGAGCACTCCCAAAGGGTCATCATTATTAAATTATTGATTCAATGATATGTTGAACTAGAGGGTTATTATACTATGTGATCATTCCCAAAGGGTTTCTTATGAATGATTGTATGATTATTATGAGTCTTCCAAGACAAATCACAAGATTGGACTCTGTTTTACTTGATTGTTAGGTGGTATTTAGAGACATCTAATTTTTTTATTTTTATGCATGGGGATACAAATATTAAGCTAGATCCCAAGGTTTCATTATTAAATGGATTAAATAATTAATAAATATAAATTATTGTAATTAAAAACTGTTGGAATTTTTACTTTTCATTACATACATGTTTATTGCTTCATTTCAGCACATTAACTGCTATATATATTAACTGACAGTTAGGAATTGATATTTTGGTGGTTGCATACTTTGATTCATCTCACACCCTATCTGGGCCTTTCCTTTCAACCCAAATAGATTATACGTTTTTATGTATAGATAAGGGAAAGTGACCTTCTTCATCAGGTAATTGTTTGCTGTTGGAGATAGAGAGCATGGGACCAAGATGAGGCTTATGATTCAGCTAGTTTTTACTTGTTATTTTTGTACTTGGGTTTAGAATTGTATTTCTACAATTATGACCTATTTGGATGCTTTCCTAGACAAATGTGACATGCATCATTTATATATGTTCTCAAGTTGTTTATTTACTATCAGTCTTCCACTATTTACTTGTTGTATGGTCTTATTGCTTCTGTTACTATTTAATATTTGTTTTCGATGTGTTATACTACAAATGAGGGTATATTTTCCATTCTATCACACCCATGACCCTTGAAAATAGTCAGATGCCTTTAGCATTCAGGGAAATGTTCTTAAGAACATGTGACCAACTGGGTATAGGGCATCTTTGGGCGGCACCCAGGACTGGGACGTTACATGTGGGTGGTGTGATAATGTGTGATTTCAAATCACACCAATGATTATCATTCATAGTATGAGAGGTGATCCTTGTATAGTGGTTTGACCCCTTGTGTGAGTGTGTGTGTGTGTTTATCTGTATGCATTTCATGAAATATGATGTAAAGTTGTATGAGAAATAGATATATTCCCTAAAAATTGAAAAGTTGACTAAAAGGGATAAAATGTTAAAATCATTCAAAAATATACTAACTCTAATTAATCCTCCAACCTATCAGTGTTGAACATATCTCATAGAGACCCTACAAGTCATTTTTGGATAATTAAGAAAGTTTGATATGAGAATAATATGTTGACATTTTTCTATGTCTAGTGGAATCTATATTATATTGGAAAAGGATTATAATGGCATATATATGGTGTATATGATACATTGTATTATGAAAACATTCATTTTGAGATAAGTGTGTTTGATGGTGATCACACCAGACATTTTAGAATGATATGTTTCACAACTAGTATGTTTTATGTTGGTTTTCCCATAAATAAAAAATTTGGATATCATATTCTATTTCTATTATTCTAAGGCCTACATGGTCTTAAAAACAATGTGAGTCTGAAAAATAATATCAAAAAGAGTGTTTAATGAAGTCAGAATGAGTTGTTATTTTTTTCATATATCAATTATGTGATTTTTATATAAGTGGTATAAGGATTGATTTGTACTAAAAAGGATATTTTAACTTATGAAATCATAGGAGTTTTAAATCAATATAGAAATTTGATTAATATCACACCTTGCGATATGTTTTTCATATAAAGGTCATGGGTTGCTTCTATCACTATTGTTCAATTTCATGGGAATTAATTTTAAACATTTAGTTAGTTATAAAAAAATATTTAGTAACATAATCTACTATAATGAGGTGGTAGTCGACACTCTAGTATTACAACACTATTCATTTAATGAAGAAAGTCTAAAAAAATGTGGCATGATCCCTCACATTAATTTTCCCTCAATACATGAAATACAAGATGAAACACTCCAAAATAATAATAATATAAAGTCTATTATAGAAGGGGGTATAATTATTTCATTGATCAAGAATCCTCATGATATGTCATAGATACAAGGCTGATGTATACCCTATAAAGGTTTTATAATTTGAAATATTTTTTGGTGATCTTCATAAATATTAAAACAAAGAAGAATATATGTATTAATCAGTCATACACGTACTCTATTCCGTTTTTAATTTTTCCCAATGTTTCATCTGTTGAAGATATATCCTATTTTTACATGAGTTTCATCCACAAAAAAGGATCATTGGATAATCTTCCTAAACCCATCTTTTATAAAATGGATAAACTCAATATGATTACTCTGGTATCCTTCTTATGTTTTTCGTAACTAAGTGATACCAAATGAAAATTAGAAACACAAGAAATATAATTCTTACAGACACCAAATTACATAATTTTGTTAAATAGGATAATCCCACGATGCCAATTGTTTATAGAACCTACCTTGTGGAATAGTTGAAGAATTTATAAGTGTTCTGTTTCGAAGGAATCTAACAATTGGTATTCGTAAATGGGATTTAATCTCATCATTTTATCTTATGTTCTACCCTTTACATTTATTCCAGCTTATAATTATTTATTTTGGAATCATAATTCTTTCTAGCATAAGAATATCTCTAAATAATTTTAATATATAACTCATTACCCAAATAAAATATTGTGTTACTAAATCAAATTAAAATCAATATATTGTAATATATATCTAATTTTATTTTATGAATAAAATACATGATAACCTTTCATTAAAGACTTATAATTTTATAAAGTCAATTATGCCCACATGATTAGTCATAGAGTGATAGATGACCATCCCTCACTTTTATATAAAATAAATAAACCTCCAGGCCAAAGATTAATCCAATGCAAAGTCCTTCAGCCCAATGGTATGATACTCAAGAGATACCTCACATAAATCATATTTATAATACCTAATATGTATACATTATAATTAACTTTTTAATACTATCTCATAACCCAATACTAGAAAAATATAGGGTAAAAAACAACATACTCAATTATAATACCCAACACAGAACTCCTTATATATATTTAATACAATTTAATAAGTAGTTTAACATTATAATGTAAAGAGCCTATTTATTAATAACTTATAATAATTATTAGTACAAATAAAGATAGGTAATAAAATTATTAAATGAAAAATTCATAAATTTTAACATGAGAGAAAATATTCATGATAAATTTATAAATAATTAAAATATAAAAACATTATAATTTTTTTAATCATTATGAAAATTACATAAATAAATAAATATAAAAAAGTTATATTTATATCAAATATGAATTCTTTTGTGTTATATTTTTATGGAAATTTACATATCTATATCATAGAAAAAAATAAAAATTATATATATGGATTATTCATATTTATTATGTATCGTCCAAAATAGCACACATTTAATATTGTTTAAATTATGTTCATATTAATAAATACAAATGATTTTACATGGTTTAAATAATTTATAAAGTATGGAATTACAATTTGAACATTTTATGACAATGTTTATGAAGAAAACATTATAATTCTTGTAAACCATTTCATATTACATCGTATATTATAATTTATACATTTATAAATTTTACATATAATTTCAATAGAATCATTTTATATGTAAATAATAAGGCATTCCATATATTATCAAAGTGTATGAAACATTAAAAATTAATATTATAGATATTTATATATGAAATGTTTCATAAAAATCTAACATTTATGTAAAAAACATTATAATAAATTAATTTATAATCATTTTAAAAATGGGAGAAATATCCAAAGATTCTATTTTATATTATTTATAATTAATTTATGAACTGTTTAATTCAAATCAAAACATAAATTTTTAAAAAATAAATTCTCTTTATAAATTTAATTTTAAGATATTGACTATCTCATAATATATAACCTATTTTTATTATCTCTTATATTTTATGATAGATATTCTATGACATGGATATTGTCTTCAACAAATACCATTATTATTTTAATACAAACATCATTATCAATAAGGTGATACAATTCTATATTTTTTAAGTTTGCTCAAACATAATCATCCTCTATGATCAGTCATATCATTCACCATGATATGAAAAAAAAAATGAAGGATTAAATTATGTCTCCACCTATGATATCCCATATCATATAAAATATCTCAATCGCATCTTTTTCCAGACTACATTGTATATGTATACATATAATGAATTATCAATCACATTAAATGTTTAACAATATGATATCTTTATGGTAAACATATTTCTTCATATTTCAACAACATTTATACAATAAAAAACATTATTAATCTCTAATAATATAGATCACATTCCTAGGATAAAGAAAAAAGCCATCAAGGAAATAGAATAAATTAGAATATCTATTACCTATATTTGTATGCATAAATTTGAAACCGCATATAAATTAAATTTAAAACATATTTAGTGTACCATAAAAAATGATGGAAACTTTTGTTATCTATATTATTATGCTTGATGATGGACCCAATGAGGTTGCAATAAGATTCCATCAATCATGTTGTATCCATGGGGCGGACCAGATTAATATATTTTTCAGATGAATTCTCTTTCAATCCGTATAATTCTTGTACCATGGGTGGCTATGGATGGAGTAGGAAGAGATATTTGTGTATGGGATAATTACTTGGAGTGTAGGAACCCAAGAACCACCCATTTCAATTATAGTGTACCATTTATATATCCCTAGTCATATTCCTGAATGTCACTATATTGACATATATGTTATGAAATGTCTGAGTTATCCATATAGTTAGAAACCATGTTTAACCCTCTTCTAACCCATTCTGACAATGTTTCAAATTCTGAAACATAAAATTGATTATATCAAACAAAGTATATTATAGAATAATAGAACTTATAATTTGAATTCCTATGGATTCATAGGATGTAAAATACATCATCCGTTGAGATTCATTAAATAGAACATTCCCATGGTAGTGATATAAAGTATCATCAAATCATAGTAAATGATACACCCAATGGATTTTATTGTGCTAGTTAAATCATGAATGTAATTATCTATGACCATCATATACTATCATATGTTATAGATTCTTCAAGGAATATATCCTTTAGTCTTTTGGAATGAAATATACGAAACTAAGAGATATCATATACATTGTTTTGGCTTATTACAAGGCTTAGAGTAGAGATATACTACAACATCCTTAAACATATAATATGTTTTATGATATATCAATAATACTCAAGAATTTTAACATTGGAAACAAAATCATAAAATCTATTTTTTATTTAATCTCCTAAAGAATTTATCATTAATGATTTACCTTTAAAACGATTAATTGTTTGTTAAAATTAGATGAATGATTTTAAATGTTAAGTTCATGCATATGACAGAAGGTTATAATTTATTCAAATAAAAGGAAATAATTGAAAATTTTGTAATCTTCAACAAAATTTAATGAAATCTCCTATTGTGTTTCTCGGCCTATATAAATTTTCTAGATACATGGGATGGTTATAGAATTTCTGTTGATTATCTAAAATCAATATTTTATTAACCATATCTCTTTGAAATAGACAAGTACTGGCATACCATGGGTTTATAAATAATCTCTCCCATGTGTTTGGTGGTATATCAAATCATATGTAACCTCAAAAGTATGAGACATTTGGTAAATAACAAGTGACACCTATCAAGTGTATGTATAAATATGGTAAGTGTGGATAACTTTAGTGTACGTTATGTTATTCATTTTATATTTTACATGGTTTCATTTTCAAACCATATATGACACTGGATATGGTTTCATAGGTCTTCCATTTCTTGAATAAGTGTTACATAATCCCATGAAACCGTTCAGTGGGTCCAAAAAATATTTTATATGATACAATACAAGGTGAAATTCCACAAAGACTTTAAGGATTCACTAAAAGTGGGTGATTTATGGGGATATACCCTAAATACATATATATATATGATGTATTCTCATAATATATTATTGTATGATATGGAAAATTTCTTAATATATGAAATATATTAATCCAATTCATATTACATTCCTTTTAAAATAATACCATAAAATATGATATATAAATATATATATATAATACCATTTTATTAGGCCATATCAAAGGGTATAATATGAGAATATTTTGTGATATGTATCAATAAAATTCCACAATTTATATGGTAGTTTAATGTTAAGTGATAATGTTTGGGTATATTTCATGAAAGTTTATTATTAATATATAAAATTTATATATAACCAATAATAAATTTTATTTATAATTTCATATATAAATAAATAGTAATAAAATGTTTTGAAATCACAAAACCATACTCAAACCTTTGAGAAATGTTTTAGGAAATGCATGGAGGTTCAAAGAGTTTCATTTATGCCTATATAACTAATTCGAAGGCTATAGAATCAATCATCCTAATTATCATGTGTGTCAAATAATTATTCATACATCTAATATGTATTCTCATTTTCACTTTATATTGATAGGTACTATACTGCCTTTGTATAAATAATAATCATACTGAAGAGTTTATTGACTCATAAAACATTGGAACCCTAGGAGTTAGGCGGCCATTTGTTAATGATATTAATCCACCATGTGATTGTAAATAATGATTATTGACCATATTTTTTGTATCCTATGTTCTTCATTTTATTTTATGAATAGATTGAATTTCAAATAATGGATTTTATTGGGGTTGGTTTCTTCAGTCTTCCACTACATGATTTTTTTTATTATATACTAATAATATTACTATTAGACATAACCTACATAACTAAAAGGATGGGTATACATTATCCACTTTGTAAGGATTTTAAATAATTAATGATCATACTTAGTCACACAAAGGACATATGTGTCCTTCGATAATTTCTCTATAAAATTTATTATATTATGTTCAAGTAGTATGACTACCTCACTAACACATTCAGTACTCCATTATTTCTACTCTAAACCATATCCTAGAATGATCTCTTAGATACCATTGAATAATGATATTCACCATTCATGAGCCCTTATGATCAAACAATAACATTGAAAATTAGCCATACATCCCACCTCTAATCAGCAATTTGGTGGAAAATATTACTAATGGTATAAGACACAAAATATGGGAGAAAGTACCATTTGTAAGTATAAATGACTAAAAACATATAATATGGAAAATTAATTTCCAAAAAAGATGATGAAAATATGAAAGTATGTATCTATGTGAAAACCACACCAAAACATTATCCATTTATATGAAACTAAAAAAGTCATACTAGTGACTCATCAAACTCCTAACAATTTCATAATGCACTCAAACTAATGTCCCTCGACACTACCATACAACATGATCGTACAAATATATAAAATAATTAATAATAATATGTGGTGTATATAGGTATAAATAGTACGTCTATATCCAATCACTCATAGATCAAGGGAATAGACATAGTAAATCTTTATTGAATGAAATATATAGTTATAATGTACATTAAAAAAGAATCCACTAATTTTATCCACATTAGTATATCACAATGAAATTTCATCCACCACACCATCCACATTTCCATATCACCGTTGCATAACCAATAAACCAACTATGTTCTCTCTTAATCAACACCTCTAATAAAAATATAGCTATAACCAGATTAAATAATTTGTCTCCATAGGCATGGAATATTTATCATCAATAAAAACAATTATATAGAAAATCTACTACAATATATACCATACATATGATGGGAATATAATATCCATACATTGCATCATCCATAGGAAAGACAACATCACTTATACCATATAATTTTAAGAGAATTTAAAATCCATCTAATAACAACAACATAATCTAACAAACGAGGTTAACATAATCCCACAATATGACATCAACATTATACAATCGAGTAAATATAACTTAATCACATCGATATATATATAATAAAAATACATTAAATCCATAATGGAAAATTAAATCCTCTAATGACTCATCAATAAGTCTACAATAAATTTTTATGTTCATGGGAAACCTAAAAGAACCAACAATTATAGAACGTTAAATATAAAAAAATAAATCACCACTTATTTACGGTATTCCATTCTTCTTCAATTCCATACATATTAGTGATAATTATTAAGGCATATGAAAATCACTAAAAAATAATAAGAATTATCTTAAACCTGAAAAATACAATTTAAACAATAAAATAAGTAATCAATCAATTATTCTCACATTATTAACTCATTTCACTCTCATAAAATCAAAGTTTCCATCAAGGTAATTTTCTATAATGTTAATTAACATAGTTATTATAATTGTTTACCAATACACACATCTATGTACTTTTTTATTTCCAATATTTATTTTTTTAATATTAATAATTTTCTAACCACATCATGATTGTTTTTATTTTTCACGTAGTATGTGATAATTCTATTAAAATTATTTTTGTACTAAAATGACAAAGCATTTCCCTACTATAATAAGAAAAAATAA
Source organism: Viscum album (assembly GCA_963277665.1). Classification (NCBI taxonomy): domain Eukaryota; kingdom Viridiplantae; phylum Streptophyta; class Magnoliopsida; order Santalales; family Viscaceae; genus Viscum; species Viscum album. The sequence goes on from OY728139.1 coordinate 801,040,246, forward strand.
GTTTCATGACTATATTATTTAAATATATATAGTATATAGCTGAATGATATCATTTTATTTGACCAAAAATGATAAAGGATATAATTGGTGGATATTTATTTGATATTGAGTTAGGTTCTCATAGCATAAAATATTGCTAATTTTTAGTTTAGGAGATTATGAGAGAAAGACCTACTAGTTTAAAGTCCACATTTATATGTGTCATTGGATGTTCCTATATATTTATGCATGTATTGATCCATTGAATTTAATGTTATTGTTAGTAAAAACAATTAGTCCAGTACTTTTATGTATTGATTAATACCATGATGATATATGTTCCCGAGGAAGTAGAATATTATGGGTGCATCATGAGTGATTTATAATTAGTGAGTAATGTGGGAAATTATTTATCCCTATTATTCATTAATGGAATTTGATACCTCATTCCCTTTTTGGGGATTATACGAGGCTAAATAAATCTATAAACAACATGTTCTGTGTGTAGGTTTATTTCCAAAAAGACAATGAAAGAAACATCAATAAAAAAGGTTGATTAATCTAGCATGTAACTTTCTTGGTTTTAGATATCTTGATAAAGAGAACACATTAAACCATAATCATTAATGTAATTATTGATTTCATTGTGACATTAGTTTCTTTCTCTATGGGTGCTTAAGCATATTATGAGATGCTAACCTTGGACATTGCAAATTTACTTGTAATGCTAGTAAGAATGAGAGATAAAGGTTCGTGCACAATGTATATACAAAATAGCAGTTAAATATTGTTACTTGAAATGTAAAATAAATACTATTATCATTTTTTTAACAATTATTCGTGTTTTTTTGATTTATTATATTCTATCACTTATTATTCAAGGGAATATTTTATAGAAAAATATTTAATAAATATTTAATTTTTAGTTTGTACAAATGATATTTATTTATTTATTTTTGAATAATGTAGTGATTCTTATTTATTTAATAAATTGAACTATTTAAGGACCAATAAATATATTTTGATTAATTTTGAATTGGGTTTAATATGTCTAGGGATAAAGAATATATATTAAATATTATCGAAATAAACTTTAAGAAATATATTAATGAAATAAAATTAAATTAATTTATAAGTTTCGTACATGTAAATATTAATAATAATTATATTATTATTATTAGATATGATGTTTTTCGAGGATTTATAAAATTATTCAGGGCCTATGTGAGGTTATTATTTTCTTAAAATAACACTATTTAAACTTAATTATATTATTCCCAACCATAATGATATCAATTTTTTGGTTGTGAAAAAAAACATCTACAGAATACTCCGACATCTAAGAGAGCACCACTCCAAGAGGACTCTTGAGAACATCTACTGATCCTCCTACAATACTCTAATTGTTTATAGAGGGAATAATGAGAGTCCTTTTTTGAAGAAATTGTCTTGTTGATTAAAGAAAAATAGAGTAATTGTTAGTATTCTCTATGCTATCACTAAAATATTACTTCAATTTCCCTCATAGGAAAATGTCACAAGCATTGATCACTATAGTAGGGAAACTACACTTGAAATAAATGGTGAAACTAGAGTATCCATAGTTATATTTAGAAATTATGTTGGGAATTTATTATTAGTGATTCCACCGCACCTAAGTTCCTACAAGTGGTTTTAGAAGGTTTAGATAATAATTTCTAATTATATAAATATTAATGATTGGTTCATGTATTTATTATTAGTACTTATTTTTTATTTTATCATTATTTAAATATGAATCTTGATACCTCATCTTCTTCCTCTTTATTCTAAAAAATGTAATAAATAATTTATTAAGTATGAACAAAGAATATTATGAGAAATCATCTTGAGTATTCATTAATTTGGTCTCGATACCACAATATTATTTGGAGTTTTACCCAAAGGTACACTTTATGGACCTATTCCAAATACACATATATTAGTCATGAATGTATTTATAGTTTCATCCATTTATATCTTCCAATGTTTAGTTAATACACATAGTGTGTTGACAGACCCAACCTAGCACACATTTAGATAGAATATGTTATATATAACTTGAGTACATTATTTTTAGTCCACTAGTGTATGATAATCTATATGTTTATTATAGGGAAATTGTGATTAGTAACTGTTTAATTAAGAGGCCACACGATGTGTAGTCCATGTAAATTTCATTTATTAGTTAATGTATATGGTAGGATAACACACCTATTTACTATGAATGTATCGTTGATATAAGACAATGAACTATACATGAATTTTAAATGGATGGTTCATACCATGTTTATTTCATGTGTAGAGAGAGTTAAATATTACTATAGTATAATTTTTAAACCATTATCAACGTGTGTTCTGTGTGTATTTTATTTTACAAGAACACACCATGTTATGGTTTATATATATATATATTTAATGTCTCATTAATTTCTGTATAATATTTGGTACTCAATATTATGTATATGTAATAATTATCTTATTAAAATATGCACATTAAAATTATAACATGATATGTAAATAAATTATGTGTATGGGTCATTTTTTTATTCTGCATTATAGTAAATTGTGTGATAAGATGTTTATGCTACATGTTGTATGAATAAATAGAATACAAAATCAATTCACCATGGGTAGTTCAGATGGGTCCTGATTGTGTTTCCTCTTTGGTATATATTTTATACATAGTCAGTTTTAAATAAATTATCAATTTTTTTTAAAATAATTTTCAACGAGAATTTAAAATATTTTTGGAATGTAATTAATATAAAATATTTGTTTAATTAATGAATATTATTAATCTATTCAAGAACAATTTATCTAAAATAAAAATGACTCTAAATGAATGCAAGTTTATTAAATGTATAATTCTGTTTTTGTTTGTGGATGATCATAAAAAATAGACCACACCTATAAATGTGATTTATTTCCATTTGATTTATTATTAAATTGAATTGATGGAATTTGAATCATCATTCCTCTCATTATGTAAGGACATGAATCTCCATAGATCACTTTTATGTAGATCCCCAAAACAATACTTCGGTTTCGCATCACCTATGTGTGAGTAAAATCTTTTGTAATAGATATATCATCCATGTGAGTGGAGGCAGTTCATGTTTAGTGAAATATAAAAACCAATCCATGAGATACATGATCAAATATGTAGAAATCTGCAAAATGAACCATGATCTTATTCGAGATGTTTCTCCCTAGGTTTCAGGTTATTTTATAGTCCATTATAATTGGGAATAGATCCTAGTTGTATATCAAATTATTGTTTTATTTCTATCATGTTTCATATTTAATTTCATTATGGATGTTTTCTTATAGTCACATATATATATTAACTAAATTAAATGAAAGATACAACTAGATTTAGCTGTTGTATGAATAGTGTTTATCTAAGGCATGTTTAATTACTTAAGTAAAACCACTTAATATTAATAAGCATGTAATAATGATAAGAATTAGACATTTATTAATAATGAATAATATCTCACACAAGTGTATATATTAATTTAGTATATCCAACTATTACTCATGTTCTAATCATTCCATAGTTCAATGTGCTTGACCAACCAAAATTTGGGTTCTATCATTTATCAATGAAATTTAACTAGAGTTTTGTGTGGAATAAATTTTTTTCACAACAAGGTTTTAATGAGAAAGTATTATATGGTTTCATTGAGATGCAAGGATTTAGTTAATCCACAATTGAGGATTTCAAGAATGCGTAGTCCACTCGACAAAAGAAGGAACTGCAAGTTAAGAAAATTTGATAAACTAATCTTCTATGAAACTATTCATATATATTTTTAGGAAATATCAATGTTATTGGAAGATTAAAATTGTTTATTGACACTAGAATATCGTTATAACATTTAATTATAAAACCAATGGTGAGGGATAATTTATTTCGATAAAATTGTGGGAGATTTAAAAAATTAATATTTATTATCTAATTTTATAAATCAAATACATTAAGGAAATTATTATCTTCTTAATTGTATAAATTAAATCCATATCAATTCATACATATCACTATGATTCATAATTTGCAAGGATACACTTCTCTTTATCAATAATTTCAAATAATGTAAAAGGTTCTTTCATGTTATTATACATCGTGAAATGAAATTATATGTTCTAGAAAACTCAATTCTTGATTATCCTGGACAAGAAGAGAGTGCAGAAAAATTTTCTCTCTACTTGAAACATTTGGGCGATCCACAGATTCATTTTTGGCATGTTACTTTTCCCATTTTTCTATTGGAGGTGTTTTAGAATAGTCATGTGGGGCTAAATGGTGATTAGAGTTATAGATGAACTATAGTGTGTAGTTAATAATGTGAAATAGGGATTAAAATCATGAGATTTTTATTTGATTCTAATATGGTGATGAGTTCATGGATTGTACATGGTATTGGAAGATTGTGTAAAATAAATTCACATTATCAATACAAAATTCAAAAATGTAATAATATTTTCTGAGAAACCAGGAATTCTAGTGGATGTTTCAGATATAAGGAATCCATGAATTGAATGTGGTTCATTGATTAAATTTCATAGAGCACATGGAATTTATGATTTGAATATGGAATTCACCCTTGATTAAAGTGAGTTATATCTTGGTTATATGTTTGAGATCAGATGAGATTTACTTTAGTTAGTTATTCTCCTCTATTTTCATGGTGAACCATATTTGAATTTAGAGGATATTTTATACATTCTCTTATAATGTTAATCCTTAGGTTATACCAGTTGATCTTTGCATATCTGAGGTAATTTCTTCTCCCTTTTCCCTTGTTTACTTATTTTATTTCTTTAAATATTTTTTTCAGTAGTTTTTCATTAATTTGAGGTGTGTTTGGATTTGGTTTTTTATTATCCCATGATGTGTTTCATATTGATCAAGGTTTTTCTATAATGGTTGTTGATATCAGGTTGTTTCTTCTTTGCGATATAGTATGAATTTAATCATAAAGATTCTTTGAGGTAGGGTATCCTCATTCTCTTATTATTTTTACATGAATGTGTGTGGGTTGTTCTCTTTTTTTCATCTATTTAGAGGATAGTACGAGTCATAATACATAATAAAAATATCTATTTTTTACAAAAAATGGATAGGGATGGGGGAATTAATAATATTTTATTCATTTTATAGTGTTATTTTTGAGATTATTTGTGTTGTTTCCAATGCTAAAAATCATTTATGTTGGGACCCATGTTTGTTTTTTATACCATGTGTATATAAGAAAGTCATTGTATCTTTCATTGATCACACCCTAGATAAAAACATAAATACTACATATATGTGTAATAATTAGTTTCCATTGGAAATCAAGTTTGTGTGATAACACCCATGATAAATAATTAAGTTAAATAATGAAATCACAAAAAATTAATTTGTGAAATCCAGGATGTAATGAAAGCGTGGTTGGTTTTGATGTGAGGAATTATAGTTTTTGGGATTTCAGGTGGTGGTTGAGGAGTGTGATGGTTGGTTGGAATGTGATGCGATGAAGTTAGTTTTGTAGTTGTGATGTGTGGTGGTGGTGGTATGGTTGTGATGTCTATGGAGATATGTAGTGGTTGTCTGGTTGTGTGGTTGATATGGTTGTTTGTCAGGATGATACAGCTTGGCTGAGGTGGTGTTATGACAAGGGTATATGTGTTATTAAGGATCTATTTTGTGGTGTGGTTATCTTATTTCTATGTCTAGACATTTAATAATTTTTAATGATGATAAAAAATTTCAATAGTCATTAAAATCATATAAATGGGATTGTTATTTTGTGTGGTAATTTAAAAAAATTAATGATAAATGATGTGTTGGTGTAAATGTTAAACTGAGTGCAATAGTAATTGAGAGAAAATAGAAACTCATTAAATATGGAATGTGGTTAATCCTTTAATTTAATGTTGGTTGTGTGTCTTTTGTGGTGGATGTTGGTGTGTTGAATATAGTGGAAGAAATAGTTTCCATGTTTGAGTTGTGGTGTAGAGGTAGTTTGGTGGAGTATTCTAGTGGAGTTGTTATGGATCCATAGGTTGGGTATTGTGTGTTATCCATGTACCATGTATTCACTATTATTTCTATATGTGACCCTCTTGATTTAGTTAAGATTAAAAACTCATATATTTTGTGGGTTTTAGGATTTTCCACTAACATTTAGGGAAGTTGTGATATGGAAGGGTGCCTTCCCTATCTTCCACACTCTTCCATTAATAGTGATTGCTTAAGTTCTATTCAGTGAGATGTTGTGTGATGTCCTAGGTGTATTCATGTGATTTTTTAGGTGATGAGGTTTTTATTTGAGGAGACATGTATTTGGGGTAATTCATATTAGGAGAAGGGAATGGGTTTTATTTCCTTCATCTTCAAGATACTATATGGATATGGTTAGGTGATGAGTTGTGTTGTGATATCCTAGGTTACTTCGAGTAAGATATGTTGTGATGTAACAGGTGTATTTGAGATAGATTTATATTTCATGGAATTTGATATGTATAGAAGGTTTGGGATCATTGTATATTTGACATTAGTTCATAAGAGAGGAAAAATAATGGGTATACGGAAGTGAGGACCCTTGTTATTTTTATAATACTATGATACATTATTGGATGTGTGATTTCCTATTCAAGACATATTAAGGATGTATTTAGTTAGTTTAACTATTTACATGATTTTTTGGTTCAAGAGTATATTCATTGGTGCATTATTATGCTTTTTATCTTGTTCACTACTGATTATCCTTGTACTCTCTCCCTATGAATATATACAATTGTTCAAGTTTCTAGTAGGACTTTGGGGACAGTGTTGGACATTCCTAGCTTAGGTAGGAGCTTCTGTTGAGTATCTATGTTAGGGATATAATTTTGTTACATTACATGGAGACATTTATTTGTATCTATTTAAATAGATCATTCATTATGGTATAGTTTTGGGTTTATATTTTTATATTGTATGGTGTATTTGTTTTGTGGTTTTATCCTCTAATATACTAATTCCATATTCAAAGAGGGTAATTCCTTCAATACTTGTGATCTATTTTGTAACCTCAGTTATTGTGTCCAACCTAGGGCCTACTAGAGGTGGGACGTTGGTTTTATCATGTAACACATTGCGATTTTTGTAAATATTTTTTTTAAATAAATTTAATATCTTCGACAACTAACATTACACACAACAATTTGTTTAGAAGAAATGTGATATACTATTAAAATATTATAATCACTTACCAATTGGATTTGGGAAATGAATCAGAATAACTAAAATTTGAAAATATATGGGTTACCCATATATACAGTAGATTCATGAGTTATAAATAAATTAAAAATAAAAATCATTTGAAAATAACGGATATGTTTTCTATAAAATGCTATTTTTATGTGTGTGATTAATTTTTATCATAAAAAAATAAACTGATCACTATTCATGAATAATATTAATTAAATTAATATGATTTATATTCAATAAATTTTTTAACATTCTTATATTATCTTTTATTATGCATTGGATAATAATAAATCCATTTTTATGATTGAAAATATATTTTTTTCCAAAAAATCAATTTTCATCGCATTTTTCACAATTTTATTAAATGTGATATATACCATTTATAGGCATTTACTTATATAAATTTAATTAAATATTTAGAATCATCATTTTCAGATTTTTTAAATTGTCCCCTTTTATTTTTAGTCAATATGATTATAAACCTTGGTAAATTTTATCACATTGGTAAAGGGAAAATATGGTTAATCTATTAGAAAATAAAGTTTTAAGGCCATAATATTTGATCATTATTCTTATTATATTAAATTAATTTGGTCCATATCGTATTATTATTGAAATATAATATTCTAATGGATTCTTCTCAATGAAAATGACATATATTATATTTAAGTAAAAGAAGGATACAAAAAACCATTATCTAGTATTAATAGATCTTTTGTTTCAATACGGGTAAAATGAAATTTATTAATGAATATATGCATCTATTGCGAACATAATGAATTTTTTCCAGAGTGAAAATTTATTACTAATTTTTAATAATTATACAATGAGCTTAATCTCTTTATGAAACACTTGTTGCAATATTTCTCAAAATAATTAAAATATAATGATGTATATTAAAAATATTAAAAGTTATATAAAATGAATTGGTTAATGTGTCCCATGAATTTTATTGATCAACATGAAATATTATAGAGGTTTTGAAGAATTATATTTGAAATCCTTCATTATCCTGATGTATTTAATGTTAAATAAGATTAATAGTGTTTAAATGAAATTAATGGTAAATTATAATATATAAAATTTTATTAAATAATAAAAATGCTTTAAAATATCAAATTTTGAAAAAATTATTTTATATAATTTTTAAAAAGAATGTTCCATTTATGGGTGTTTTCCATTTTACAGTAACATTATGAACACATTAAGTGTAAAAAACATTTTTTTAGGGTAATTGTCTAAATGGGCAATAGGTGTTAATACCAAAATATCAGGGTTAAAATGTTATACAAAATTGTACATATTTTATTTTATGAAATTATTTATACTCATACTCATCATATATTTAATTATTACAAATTTGGATCCATCTATGAATCAAAATGAATTTATATTAATTTAACATTGTATGAAATTCTAAGAGTTCCCCTCACCTCAATTATATAAGGGAACCAATTCTTTTTCCTATTCACACTAATTTTACCATTCAATATCAACCAAAAATTGAAATTCCTCTTCTAAACATCACTATACTCATCTTATTGATATTTTATTCCCAAATGACAAACCCTATATCTCCATAGTAGAGATCTAAAGGAGTCATTTCCAATAAGAGGTAATCAACTTAACCAACTACTTTATTTTAAATTTTCCTTTTACCTCTTCAAAATATATTATATTATTCTTAAAATAATAACTTCATCATATTAAATATAAGAAAATATTACTATTAATGTTATTAATAAACCATTATACACCATATTACCCCTCAAATGGTAAGTGAATGTGTCTCTTGTGTGTATATACGACTTACCATCTTCACATAGTGATACAACTCATTTTTCATAGCCATATTTTATGGGTATGATTAATGAAGCGATTAATATTAATATATTATATTTATGACAAAATTATTCTTCTATAATGATAATATCATTTCTTCATTTTTATCATACATTCCTTTGGGAAATGATATTCCTACTCGTGTATACATGTAGAATACCACCTCCTCGAAGAGAAGTGATTCTTTTTCATTAATATTTTAAATTGAATTTAATGATAATGAATTTTTTGAATATATTTGATATATAGGATATAATAATGATATTTTAAAGGTGAATTTATATTTATCCTTAAATTATTCAATTATTTCAAAAATAAAAACGATGTTCAGGCGTGCGTAGAGTATACCATTTCCATAAATTGTGTAATTAATTTTTATATCCCTAAATTGTATGGATGACAATATATAAAATGAATATATATTATATTTATACAACTATTAACATCTACAGTATGATTTTACTATGATCAACATACAAGGACCAAGAGTACCAACCATAAAACATTCATGAAAAATGAATCAATTACCACCAAGGATAGTGATTTTTAAAATGAATTATTAAAAAAAGGTGAAAATGGTTACATTTAATTCATAAATAGTTTGATATAAATTATTGGGGTTATATAATAAGAACTATAATAAACAAATATTGTATAAAAGGTTTAAAAATGTAAAAGGAAGTAAAATATATGGTATGTGGTTTTTTGTTACAGTCTCATTGTTTATTAGGATTGATTCTAATTAAGTTTTGATAATAATATATTATGATATACCTCTCAAGATATTCATGAGGATTCTTCCACACTATTGAGTTATTGAAATAAATGATTTCCATTAATTTTATATATGTTATTTTTTCAATATACTTTAAATAATACATTAACTAAAATATTCTTTATATATATTTTTGTTCGAAAAACAATTTTGTTTCTTATCGATGTTTAAAAAAACTACTTTAATAGATGTTTCTACAATTATATTGTAATTATTTGAAGAAACTTTTAACTTCATTTTACATTCTATAATATGGTTAAAAATTAATCTTATTTTCATATTCAATGTGAGTTACTTCTGATTTTTTTATAAAAATGTTAAATGAATGTTTTCCTTTAACATATATGACATGAGAAGAATTTCCCACTATCATGAATGATTAAAATTTTTCATATTCCTTTTTTTTATTTTTTTCTTTTAAAATATTTTTTTCCATATTATGTTTGTTTTTTTTATATTTTAATTTGTTGTTTTCAAAATTTAATGGTTGTTTTCTTCATGAATTTTTTAATGATCATTTTATTGTATTTCCATCCATCAATAACAACAACCATTATTGTTCCTTGTACATTACTAAGGATAAGATATAAGGATAAAATACTTATTATTTATCTTGGTGTTTTATATTAATGATATAATGATATTTGTGAAACATATTCCTTTTCTATACGTTATACTATATGAAAATGATGAAATTTTTATGAAACCCATTTATTTTACCTGATTTATGATATGATGAAATATGTTTAAAATATATTTCAATTTACAGGTTATAATATGATGAATGATTTATGATATTTTGGAAGAAATATATATAATTTTCTATATGTGATGTCTTTGAACTATATCCACCACTAATTCATTTTTTAAATCATGAAATCTTATGAAAAAATTTTATATAGATTGGAGAGTGAACCCAGGTCAGTTACGGACTTTTTTCAAATGTTATAGTCTTTTAAGTGAACCTTAACTAATAAAATGGATTAAGGAGAAAACCCAATAAATTATGATAGTATTTCAAATGAGCCTTTAATTAAATTAAATTTTTTATAATATTGTGTGTATTCCATAATTCTATGTCTTATACCTATGTTATGCTCTCATGGTTAATGTTCTTTGATTCCATTATGACTCATGTAATATAAACATCCTTGATTTATTCCATGACTCAATATTATGATCTATGATATGAATTTTATGTTTTTAAAATGTTAATATCCTATTATTATTCCATTTTTTATATATTATAATTATATGACCATTTATATCTCTATTTTTCATACTTTTTGAGCATTGGAGATTACCCTTTCTTATGTTTCCTTTCCTAGATTCTGATCAAAGGTTTTATGAAAGATATTTTTAAGAAGGGTGATATTTATGAAGATATATGTGGAATATGGTGTAGAACTATTATGATATATTCAATTATGTTTCTAAGTATCCAAATATTCTAAACCTAAACGATTTTGGCATGTATAATTATGTTATTTAATGAATACTCATCTATTTTTATGTGATATCTCTGTATGAAATGTTTGGTTATTTTGTAGTTTTTATCAGAGAAAGGATTATTAAAAAATTAAAGACATGGACATGAATAAACTAGTGAGAACCCTGGTGATAATTCTCTGTATAGGGTAATGATATAATATTTAGATAATGATCGTTAATGACCTAGGATAAACCAAATACATTGTATAAGAATGTGTCACAATTTTGACATTTGATAAATTACATTCCATGATTATGTGTGATTACACTATGATAATTTTATCTCAAACAAAACTTTTTATAGTATTTGATGGCTGAAACCTAGATAAATCTTGTAAAAAATGTATGCGTTGAAAAAAAATATTATTTTACAATTGATCATGTGTCGAGAGTCTCGAATTAGATTTCGTTTTTTTAGTATTTTTACAGTGTAGTCGGAACTCTACACCATCTTTGAACAGATCCATAAATGATTAATTCAAAAAGAAGGTTTATAATATGAAAAATGGGAATCTTATTTTATGAAATTTGGTATTTTTTGGTTAATGAGGAAAGAATATTAAAGAATGGGAAAATAGAAAGTAGAAATTAATAGATATGACTATGAGTGATCATCCTGGGGAAATATCATGATTCTCATACTTCATCACTTCAAGATAAAAAGTATTTATGTATTAAAACATGATTATCGACTTTATGAAATACATTTTTAAGTGATTTATTATTTGTTAACACATAATATTTGATCAATAATTTGATTTTGATCATTGGTGACAACTCAAAATCAATGTAAGGGGTTTAATGTGTGATCTGAACACATGAAGGCATCATATCAACATTATTATGTTTTCATCATCTTTAATTTTTTTAAAATTATTCCCAGGAAAATAAAATTCACATTGAGGAGTTATTATTCTAGAGTTTATCTACAGACACAATCTATAAAATTAAATAAGATAAAGAACGGATGAGAAAATAAGAAATCATGATCAATTCATCACATGATATAATTTACGCATAGAAGCATGAAGATCTATGATACTATTATTTTTTTGTGGAATTAATGTTATAACATAAAAAAGGACAATTCTAATAATAGTGGAATAAAAATCTATAATTAAAACACTATTTAATAAAACGAAGCTCAGGATTACATCTTGGTTCCTCCCCAGGTGATCACAAAGAGTTTAGAGCTCCATGGAATGATATGGAAGAAAAATATGTGTAAATGGAAGTCCCAAATCCTAAAATCCTATACACTGGTCTATCATTCCCTAAAAATGAAGGGTAGTAGTGATTTTGTGGATAATTACATCAAAATTTCCACACAAAAATGTCAACTATCTAAGTGGCTTGGTTACTATTCATAGCAGAATTTTCCCTCTTCTTTATTTAGAAGTTTTGTTTACAAAAATGCATGAAAATTTCTAGAAATAATTTCCTGAGGTAATACTTAGAGTTACATGTCCAGGAGGTATGGAATCTATCCAATTAGAGGTCAGATGATTGATTTATTTCCCAAATATAGAAGGGTGGTCCAATTAGTCCATCTTATAATTTCTTCACATTATGGGCCCCTTTAGGCCTGAAAATGAAGGAATAGGCATCCAGGGTAATATAGATAAATTTATTCTACCAATTTTTATAGTTTTTAAAATAATTTTAAGACTAATTGGATGCATGAATTTTCCATAGTAAATATTTATTTCCACATATAGCTGGGGATCTTTTGCAGGTTCACCTGTTTTTCTTGAATTCCATCGTGGTCTATCATTATCACCTCATCCTAAAATGTAATCAATAATATAAGAAATATTTATCATTTTAGAACTGATAAAAAGTAAAAAATTGAGCAAAATGTTTTCCAGTTATTAATAATGTTTTTAATTTATAATATAAATTCAATATAACATTGTGTTGTACGAGTGGAAATGAATAGTGAATCACTATAAAATCACACTCCCACAGAAAATCTATTTCACTCATGGGAAATTTAAAATTTAAAAAAAAACTGATGCATGGAGTTATTACCAATATCACAAAAATTTAAAATTAAATGAAATTTCAATTCATTATATCAATGTGATCAAATAAAAAACAACACCAATGAGTTATTCCCAGTGATCATGGAGAAATATTTCTAATAAATTGAATGAAAATGAAACTAAATGAGATTTATAATGAAAATATGGACATGGAATTCAAAATTAAACCTTATCAGTAACTCACAACGTGTGTGAGTGAATACCACTTCAGGATATTATTTCCACTTTATATCTATTGAATATTAGTCATTTTCCAAAATTTATTCTTATCTATCCCTTTCCACCAAACCTATCATATAAATTTTATAGTAAGATTTTATGACCCACTCAATTAATTAATCTCACAACTCAAACTTTAATCTCCTAACCTAAATATACCCATATTTTTTAAATTTCATCACTCCCCACATTATTTATATATTATTATTCCTATTCATAATTTTTTATTTGTTTTTAATCCATACAATATTCTTATAGAAAGTACAAACACATACGTCAATCTAGAATAGTAATTAAATAGTTCATATAAGGAAAAAAGATATGGAATAATCATTTAGAAAATATGATAAATATTAACCCAACATAATTTTTCCATCAATTAAGTAAGAAATATTCACACTTTATTGTTGGATGCAAAGATGTGTGGATATATTACGCGACACAATTTTACCATAAACTAATCACAAAACGGATATCAATCATATCAATGGTTTCATAAATATAAATGAATTAATATCATTTAATAATATCCAATTTACTAAAAACCACAACTCAATGTTAAATTAATGCTAAAATTCACATTCAAAAACTATGAAATGTTTTAATAAAATTGTAAAAAAATATGGAATCATGAATTTTGACATGTATTTTTAGTAATTTTCCTGATTATGTGAGAATAAAAAGGGATTGTTGTAGAAAAGTAATCAAACAAATTATGAAAGTATGGGGGGGTTAAAATATTTTTTTAGAAAGAAATAAGGAGAGGAAATTATATTGAAAGTGTAAATATTAATGAACTCCACAAGTTATGGAATAGTAAAAATACTATACAGAACAAAAATATAAAAAAAGAACAAAAAGAAAATATTAATGATCCTAAGAATTTACCCACCACCACAACTAGAGTGTAAAATGTCCTCCTTTTTATAAAATAGAATTTGGGAACGAAGGATAAAACCTGGTGGGTTTTATAGGTATGTTGATTCATGAAGGTGGATTTCAGCCACCAGATGTTTTAGAACATCCTCCTAGAAGTTTTTAGTCATTTATACATTGATTTTAATCCCTAATACACACTTCTATTGAAAAATAGTATTTTATAAAATTGTTAAACATTAGTAATAGTGTAGAAACCGAACCATCAGGTTGAAGCTTACCTTTAGGGAGAATTAGCCAATAATTATACCTGTGGACCATCTCACCAACATAAAACATTCAATGATTAATAATATCATCATGCATATAATTTTTCTTCTTTTTATATCTTCTGATGTTATCATATGCATCAAATTAAATTTCATCCAACTCTTGAATCTACAATGTCTTCTTCTCACATTCATCTCGATGATTCATATTACATTTTTTAATAGCCTAATATGCTTGGTGATCTACCGCCACTGTGGGGTGAAAAAAGTTTATAAATATAATACTATATGGTGATATTTTAATTAGGGTTTTTAAATATACAGGGAATTCCAAATGTGACTCATCTAAGCACACACTCTATTCTTTACTATTAGGTTGTATAATTTATTACAAGATTATCTTATCTTATCTATTAAAGATTTATGAAAGACTTTTAGTTTAGGTGTGATAAGAAGTGGTTACATTATGAACAAACCCATACAGAGAGAGTTTGTTTTCATGTTTTCGTTGTCGTATTATGAACCCTGGTTATTAATGATGAATCATGGAAAACTAAACCTACTGAAATTATGAGATTTCAGAAAATCAACAGCTACTCAAGTGTCATCGATGAGGGTATCCTATTCCTCCACCCATATAGATTCATTGTCAATAGATAATAAAATTTAAATAAGGTAAAATTAACATGCAAATGGAACATGAAGTGAATACCCCATGAATCGAAGTTCTCACAATATCACATGGTTTATTGGGGCATTCCATTCCTCTTAGAGACATTCCCCTTAAATTTACATCACGTGCATGCCTTCCATTACTGATGGGATTATATATATTCTACTGGTAAAAAATGTACTAGGTCAAGAACCATTTTAGTTATAGGTTTATATCTAATGTGGCCCCCACAATCCAATGGGTGAAAGAAGCTCAAAATAGATGTGAAATCATGGTTAGGGAAACACATATGAACAAACTGGTCACTATAAAATCTCCCAATTATAGATCATCCCAAATATACCCTTGTTAATCATTTTTATTTATTTGGTATTGTTAAATTCAGAAATCAATGGATACCCTAGGGGATGATATGAAATTAATAATGTATGCATACCATGGGGTATGATCCAGGACATCCCAAAGTTTATCATGTGGGAAAAATTCTCCAACAGGTAGGGATGAGTCAACATGGTGGTCTAATGGTGGTGAAATTAACCTAATGTTGTAAACTACTACATTTTTCAATCCACTGTTATCTTGAATCTCACTGTAAAATTCTTAGAGTGGGAGCACCCATCGTTGGAGGTGGGGAATTGCATTGGGTTTCTTAAGGATAAACTGAAGGGTATAATGGTTATAAAACACAATGTAATTGATCTAAGAATATATGACTGAATGTTTTCCATGTCAAACATAATATAAATAAGTTTTTTAGTGGTTGTGTAGTTTTACTAGGAAGTTTCGATGGTACATGAAGTATAATGAATCATATAAGTATCCATCTCGACCCTTTATAATAAAACTTCTATAATTTCAATGTTTGTGGAATCACACAGAAATTTGAATGGGAGATTCCACCCCAGTGGTTGGATGATGGAACCTGATATGAGACTCTTTTTGGGTGAATTAAATAAATCATTGCTATTAATATTTAAATTAATGAAAAATTACATTGTAATAACCAAGAAAAGGGAATTGTGAACTTATTAATGTTTTTAATGAATTGTCGGTAAAAATAGCATAACCTATGAATTTTCACAGCACAGGAACACATTTTTGATATGGAATGAATTAAATTAATTCAATTATGGATTTATCCTCTTGAATTCACATATCTGAAATAAACTTCCAAATAACTATTCCCGGATCACCCAAGAAATTTAATTTCTCATAATTTAATATGAGATAATTGTCAATGCGATTGTGGAGGAAAAATATTTGGTGTTCCAAACAGTTATCAAAGGATTTTCCATAAATAATGAAATCATATATAAAAACATCAATACAATTTTCAGGGTACTCATAAAATTTTCTCAATATTCAATTATTTAAATTATTTTGAGAATTATAGACAACTAATAGAATCCCCCTATATGAATATTTTCTAAATGGACCATTAAATTTTATATTTTCGTGACCCTAAATGGCTATATATATTTTGAAATAATTGGAATATTCATCATTTAAACAATAATGGGTATTACAATCCATTCATTCTTACATTTTCTCAATGAAATTTAGAAGAATGTGGTCCTTTAATGTCACTTTATTTTTTCAATTTTAGTCAATATAGTCTATCTAACTTTTTTCACACATGTGGAACAAATTCATTGAACTCATTTGACAATACAATTATTCTAGTTTTTTATGCACACTTTGCACTGGGCTAACAAGTTTACTATAAGATATGGGATAGGAGATATCAAAAACAAGAAATTTACTAACCTCCAATTTTATCATTTTATAGAGGGTATTATTTAACTACCTTTGTACATTCCATATGGGATTTTCCTCATCATTTAAAAGTATAAGGTTCTTAAAAATATATGGGATAATATGAGGAATTTAAGAATACATCCATCCTATTACTATTTTAATGTCTTTTAAAAGGCTATCATATTTTTTTCTTGTTGAGGACAGTTGTTGTTGGAAATAATGATGGGGAATTAGTCAATACCCTCATGATATTAATATTTCAAAATAGATGGAAGTGGTGTTAATTTCAAAAATGGTGTTGTTTTGATTGTGGGAGGGGATTAAGGGGGACATAGGTCCATGAAATTATCAATCTACTCATAATTTTTCTCTAAGGCAATAAAATCAATTCTAATGAGTTTTATAGATTCATCAAAAGGCATGGGTACCTCGCGATGAACACAGTCACCAATTAATAAAAAAATTACACTTTACCAAACCAAAAAATACTGAAAACATGAAAGATAACTCAAATCATCAAATATTTAAAAAGTTGAAAATGAATCAAATTATATAAGTTTTTTGTGTTTGTGTGTTTCATTAGAGAGAACATCTATAAAACGTTAGGAATAGTAGAGTGATCTTCAATAGTGTGTTTCATAGGATAAATGACCCTGAGACTTAACTTTTCTCCACTGAATTCCATAAGAAACATACCATTATGATAGTAGATGATATTCATTTATGTTTGAATGAATGTCAATCCAAGTAATTGTGGAGCATGTTGTTTTGTAAAAGTGTATTCTATCTCAGGAATGTATTATTCTATTGGGAAGGAAAGATTCTTCACTCAAACGAGGACATCTATGATCATTATTTATGGGTGTTTTTTTCTCTGATTGCTATATTTCACGATGATTCTTGTTTATTGAAGAACTCCATGTGGTAGAGAAGTATACATGTAGCGATGAATTAAATTAATTGAAGAACATAAATCATGATTTTCATCAAAAAAGAGGATACATCTTGTGGTTCACAATATCATAAATGTGACCGTATCCTTTCATTTTTTTTGAATTTCTAGCTATATTATATCTAAGAAAATGCTTCCAATTTTAATTCTCTCGTTCTCTTTCAGTCATTGTATAGGGGTCCAATGAACTTCTATAAATTGGGCACAATAATTAATGTATTTAACAACATACAAGAGAGGACGATTAATTTTTAAATTTTTTAGTTGTATCCATGATCACTTTTTAAATTTCATTAAGTAAATTTTTATTTGATTTTGAGAGTATTTGGTTAAATAGAAGAGGAATAGATTTTTCATGGGAATCCTCAATGATAAATGTTTTATCCTTTTATTTTTTTTCTTCACTATAATATTTTGAGAGTATAGAGGCAATGTTTTCAATATGGGAACATACATCTTGTGTAGAATCTTTTATATAAGAAAATTACTTACCACTAAAAAGTGTGATTCCACAGAAATTGCATTTTTTACATTGGATTAACAAATGTATGGGATGGAATTTTTCTAGAACCATCAATCATTATCTCACTGATGTTGTTTTCTAATTGTCCAAATTGAATTTATTGGTCATGAATAGCTAATTATGTCTTCTCTTATAACTATAGGTTATGTTATTCCATTATTATCACCATATACACAAGGTTTGGTTTATATTTGAGGGTAGGAGGATTTTTACTCTATGGGGAATGAAAATATGGTTTCATAACTTGGGCATGTTGATACCAGTTCTATTTGGGCTCAGTTGAGTTCCCTCATTATTAGTATTATTGACGTTCTGTCCCCTTGGGGTTTAGATTTTGTTGGAACAGATCTTTCATGAAGATATATGGGAACTAAAATGGACTCCCATGTATTAAAACTACAAAAGTCTTAGTTGAATCCTACGGTCATGGGAATTTGTCAAAAAATTAATGTTATCAGAAACAATACCACAATTCAAAGGCATGGGTATAGAGTGTAAACTACATTGTGCATAATAAAATTATATTAAAATATTATGTATATCCTCGGGTTTTTTATATAACTTTTTTTATATGTATTAATATCCCATAAACTCCTTGAGTTGGTGATATTTCCCATGTTCCAAATTGTTGTGCATTTTGAGAAATTTTAGCTATTAATTCACATGTATATGTGGGATTTTTATCTTCTAGGGAACCATAAGTTCCAACATATAATATTCAAAGTTCCATGGGGACCAGTCCCTCAAAGATGTTTTAAATTATATATTGTTTATTAATCTGGAAGTGGGGGTAGCATTATAAAAGTATTTGGAATCTCACCTAATTTTCATGATTGCTTTGTGCCTATGATTTCATAAAACCACGTATTTTTTTTATAATTAACGAAGTATGGGAGTTATGGAAGAAATTACATATAAAGAATAATTTAAGGTAATTCTAGCCCCCCTACAAGTTATGGTATGCAGATAATATATCCAGTATTTGGAAACACCATCGAGGGTTAAATGGATATCTCTAAACATTATAAGGTCCTTAGACACATTTTTAGGTTTTATGGTAGACCACACTATGAGAAACTTCTTGAGATGTCTTTGAGGGTCCCAAATAGTAAGACCACGGTATTTTGGAAGGATATGGATGATACCTAAACTTATATGAAATTTGGATGCTTCCATAGGGAATTGGATGTAGGCATCTTGGTACTCAACATTAGAGGTTGTCTGTTCATTTACTGTTCAATTATATGAATCCATTTTTTGGGGTTTTATTTCATTAAATATTATATTTCTATAGAACCAATTGATGTTCTAAAGGGGGATTATGAATGTTAATTTACTATCATACTCTAGATAACATAATTTTTTTTGTTACATTCATTTTCAATTTGAGGGTAAATTTTATGTAGTATTTCTTTTCCAGATCTTGTAATGTAATAATGATGTTCGTTTTGCTTGATTGTTTATTTAATTATAATGGTTTTTAATGAAAATAATAATAAAATATTAATAATTAAGAAAATATTTTTAGGCTAAAATAAATTTGAATTTGATATTACAGATCTTGAGAGAGAATAAGAGAGAGTGAAGAGATAAATAGCACATGAAAAATCAAAATGGAAGGAGTAAAATTTTTAATGGAGTAAAAATAAAAAATAAAATAAAGGAAGAAAATAGATAAATTATCTTGGATCTCTAGAAAACGTTCTAATCTATAATAGAATGTTGGTCATATTAAATTATAAATTGTTTTTAATATAATTTCTACAGTATTTTAGGAACACTATTTTAACACATAGTATTAGATCAATCAAATGATACTGATCATTTGTTACTACTCAAAATCGACGTAATATTGTTGAAGTGAGATCCAAACTCATCCAGTAATCATATTAATGATGATATTTGATGACTAGATTTAGATCATATTTTCAAATTATTCCCTGTAGAAATAAATTCTTATTCTGATGATATAATTATATATTCTATCTATATACATAATCCATAATATTACTCAAGAAAAACAAAGGTTGAGAAAATAGGTAACTATGCTCAAATAATTAAATGATTTTGTTTATTCTTGGAATAATGAGGATTTCAGATCCATTAATTATTATTTGAGAATTATAGTATTATCACAATAAAAAAACAAATTTATGAAACAATGAATAATAACATATAATTGAAATAGCATTCAATGAAACAATTCTCCTTATTACATCATGGTTGCTCCCTGGGTGACCATAATGAGTTTAGAACACCTTAAATGTGAAGGAATAGGATGAATAAATGGGCGTACCAAATCCATAAATACAACCAAATGGTATAATTCTTCTACTAATATTTTTTAGAACTTATTTTATTCATAGTGACATTATTATTTCTCGAAACATATGTCAAGAAGCTATGAGGCTATGTGACTAACCATGGTACAATTTTTAGGTCATCTTTTAGGTCTTAAAATGAATGAATTGTGATATATGTTCTAATATATATGAGTATCCCAAATTTATTTTACTTTTCCCACCAACACTAATCTCATATGTATGCATATATTATCTATATTAAATATTTATGCCCACATGTATGCATGTTTTCTTGTGTATCTATGATCTTTTTGCTAGATTTCCATCACGGGCTCCCCAAATCAAAATTGGAACCAAGACTCTTCATTACTAGATATGGATTGTGGTTTCTGTTTATATTTGGTCCTTAATTTCATGATAAATGAGTTTTCAAGGAAGGTGTTCTTACAAATGAGTCTGAAAGAAGTATTGATGGTAGTGCAGTTTCTCATTGCATGCCAAATTTTGGGGGATCAAAATCAGGATAGTGTTTTTAGAAAAGGTATAGTTTTGAAAAAGGAATGGTTGACCACAAACCATGTTCTAAGAATAGTTCTAGGATCATGAAATATGGTATGAAAAATCGATGACTATGAAACATGAAGTGGGAATGGTATGCAGACCGGATAAAAGGAATAATTCTCTAATAGAATGAGGTTCACGAGAAGGCCAACTTTTAATAAAAAGAAAATAGTTCACGGGATGAGGTCTGCTTCTAAAAAACGAGGTGGAGTTTTTAGAAAAAATGAAGGGTGTTATTTTTCGAAATAATTTGGTTATTTGTGCCACTCCATAAAGAGATTAGCAGTACGTGGAGTATGTAGGGAAAATAAATCACAGGAGGGACACGGTATGTGGTAAAGTTTGTGTTGTATTGATGATTTGTTAAATATCAATTTAGAAGATTTTACGGATCTATTTACATCTATATGGATAACTAATACCTTAATTAAAAAGGAAAAATGATATTAAAAATCCAGGAATATTTTTTGGATGTCTAGAATGGTTCATGGGAAGACAATCCCACAAGGGATAAGAGGTTCACAAGGATAATTCTGTGAGTAGAGAAGTGGTATGTGGAGGAGAAATAGTTTTCAAAAGAAGAATTATGTTTAAGGAGGTGGTATGTAGAGAGTATTTTGGACATAGAGGATGAAATAGATCCATGGTTCAGTAGTAGTATACAAAGAAAGTGATGTGGTGCACGGAGTAAGGCATTACACATATAAAGTTGGTATATGAGAGAATATTTGGAGGTAGTAAGAAAATAAAGTTTTTGAAGGAGGTACGTAGAGGTAGTTTGTAGAGGTATCACATGGAGATGTTATGTGGAGTAGGGAATTTCATTAAGGAATCAATTTTAGTATGCGATGTGGGGTGGTACATGAAGGAAGAAGGTCAGTTCACAGAAGACAAGTTCACAAAAAAAACTGTACCTAGAAAAGTAGATTAAAACTTCAGGGGGAAATAGGACATCAACAGATCATATATATATAGTTAAGTTTGCATGATTAAATTCCAACCCCTTTATGTGAACTTAAATTTGAAAACTTATTCTAGATACTTCACAATATAGTGACCAAGGGGGAGTCCACAAAAGTGATCTGAGGGATGCAATGTTCTATCCCTAAAACCATGTAATGGCAGTGTTCCAAACACAATGTGACCATGCTAAACTTTTCTACATCACAACTATTGAATATTAGTGGAATTTGGCATTAAAAAATTATCATTATATGCTCCTTGGACATAGCCCTTAGGGGTGATCCACGTAATATCGTCGAGTATTCACTATGTATGGGATTTTTTGTTTTCGGCTCTTTCTCACAAGACATATATAATATGTTCCTAAAAACATTGGAAGGAGATCCATTAGTTTAAAAAAATTGACACTGGGATTCACCATCCCCTATCAAGATGTTTTAGGGTCCTTAAAGTGGTATCTGATCATAAAGGATACTTATTTTAAATCTTCCCTTCATTTCTACCATGGAGAATACAGTGAATGTTAGGGGAGTCCCCCTCTTTATTGTAAAAAAATTCACATCCAGAAGAATAGGATGAGGTCTCATCTAAGATCACTTGGAATGGATGTCCTATTTTAAAAATCACAAGGAATATTGGTCACTCATCCAATTGTATTGTCTTTGACAATATAGACAAGAAAATGAATGATGCAGATTCCAAAACTCAGAATTTCCTTACTGTAGCTCTTTCTGATCAGTTATATCTATATTTCATGAGTAGTACGTTATCTAATATTTTGTAAAAACTAGTTAATAATTATAAAGGTTAAAAAAAGTGAAAGTAGTGAAACTATAAGTATTTCAAAATAGGTTTTATGATATTAAGATTCATCTGATGAAAATGAAGACACGTTATTCAATCAAATCACTAATGTTTTGGGAGAAACACGAGGAATTTTTGTAGAAATCAAAGGCATTGATATTGTGAATAAAATCATGAGAATACTTTAACCTATTTTCAATGAAATGGTGCCAGCCCTTGTGAAAGGTGATCCTTCGAATATTTCATTGGATGATATATCGATTAGCCTAGGGGAATATGTGATGAGAGCCAAACCATAAGACGAAACGACTTGTGTAATATAATAAATGGCATTCAAATCCCTGGGAAAACATTAAATTTTACAAAATAGTATTGATGAATATAATGTGTAAAAATAAAATGGTCCTCTCATTGCTAGTATATTCAACAAGGGAGAAGGTAAATTTGAAGTAATGTTACCTTTGGATCATCTTTGTTTGGTAGAGTTGAGAACATTTCTCCTTGGTGCACAAGAATGTTTGATGATGAAGAAGGTGAAGATGGAGACCATCAGAAGACTCAAAAATGTCTTTCAAAAAGGGAGACAGAATGTCTGGTAAGATACTATAGATAAATGTCTTTTTCTATAAATAAGAAGTTGATAATAGTGAATTATTTGAGGAAGAAAAATCAGAATTTTAATATGGAACCCATGATTCAATGACGACCACCATTGAAAAATTAAAACCATCGAGAGATAAGGCTAGAGATAATTAGTTTACCATTGGTGTTGATATCAATTTCCAACTTAATGATGATTTTGGTAAGGCTGAGAATCAATGAATATTATGAAAAAAGTGGAAATAAATTGTGTAAGAGTCATAAAAATATGTTTATATACTAAAATATTAAATTGATAGACTTAAAGAAGTAGTAAGGGAATATTTAACAACTTTTGAAAGCTCAAAATAAATTTTCAAAGTAAAAAATCTAAATTACTAAATAGGAAAATTTCATTAATGACCTTATATTGAGACCAGAGGGGAATGTCAAAAAATATTGAGGGATTTAAAGAAGATTTTTTTACTCTTAGGATTAAACATGAATGTGAATCACGTCTAAAAGAAACAAAGTGGAAAATTCTGTTTAAAAATCATAAATAATGATCTACTAGAGGGATTAAGCATGTTTTTTATAGAGTTGAAAAGGATCCAAATGATCAATGAACCTTATTCATGGGGAAAATAGGAATTTTGTGTGATGATGAAACATTGAATGATGGAAGTAAATATGGAAAAACTAAATGCAAAATGAAATTCAGGCATATCATAAAGACTCTTGACGTCCAAACAAAGAATATATAAAATCAAACTCAAAGAAGGACATGAAGCTATTCTTGAGTCTCCTGAGATGATATATAGTCGAACTATCTACCAATGTAAGGATACATGTGGAGTAATTGAAATTACAAGACATTTTAACTTATGAAAATGTCAATTCTGTGGCTATCTGGGCCATACAATGTCATTCTATGAAGAGGCAAGGAGATATTTGAATAGGGAAGAGGTAAGAGGTCAAAAAATGAGAAAAAAATTATATCCATCTTCTTATAGAAGAAAGTATTTCTATGGATTTTGTTTCCATTATTCTAACCTTGGTCATAAAGCTATTTATTGTAGGTAGAGGAAAGGAATTATCGATTCATACAGAACTCCGAGACAAGTTAATATTCGTCAACATGACCATATTTCTCTTGAAAATTTTTTTTCTCCAATAAAAGAATAATATGAGTATAAAGAACCTACCCACATAAAAGAGAGATTTTAAATTCCATCTTTATCCATCACTAAATCCAATATTTTGTTGAAGGTAAAGAAAAAAATTGAAAATTCCAACCGTGTAGAAGTATCCCTCAAAGCTAAAAAGAGAAAAAACACAAGGATTCTGGACAATAGGTGCACATTGCATATGAAAGGTGATGATGAATTGTTTTCTAATGCTTAAAAAAAAGTGGATGGAACAGTATAGTTCAGTAAAGATTTTTCTTTGAAGATCAAATATAGTGGAATAACTGTATTGGATAATGTTGAGCTAAATAAAACTAACGTTATTTATGTGGATGGTTTTCATAAAAGTCTCCTATGTGTAAAAAAAATATGTGAATAATAGTTTATCATATAATTCAACCAAAATGGGTGCACTATAAAATGAAGAATTGAGAATTCTCTCCTGAAGGGATACAGAACAAATGGGAACATAAATCATGTTGATATTAGTGAGAAAAATAGTTACATGACATATTAATAAGAGAAAAACTTGTGGAATTGATGTTTCTGTCACATTAATGAATTTGATATGGAAAATATATCGAAATTAAATATTTTCATGGATATCCCTAACCGGAATCATTAATGGGAGAATCCTTGTGATTCCTTCATACAGTAAAAGATTATGGGAAGTTCATATAATCCATAGAATAAAATTGAATTAGATATTCATGATATCATTCATATAGATGTCTGTTGTCGGATAATTGTTACTAGAACATATATAGAATGTTTCTTTTCCATTTTCATTGATAGTTATAGTAAAATGACATGTGTGATGGTTATACATTGGAAATGGGAATTTCTTCATTGCATGAAAACTTATCACTGATTTCGTGAGATTGATATAATATGGCCAATCCATGTTTTTCTATATGATAATTGAGAACAATACACATCAATTTAACTTGATAATTACTTATAGAAACATGAAATAAAAGATGAGGTTGCTTCACTGATAACTCAATGGAAAAATGGATTTTTTGGTGCCAAAATTAATAGATGAATAATTTGGTTAGAAATATATTGATTGAGATCCACATCGATTCTCATTACTAGAGAGAGGCTATTGAAGTTGTAGTGTATATTCAAAACCATCGTGGATTTATAAATGAGAAACCAAGACACCCAATGATTTATGTCAAGGTAGGAATCCCTCTTCAAAGTATTTTCATGTTTGTAGAAGTAAATTATTTATCGAAAATAAAGAAGGAGATTAAGGAATGTATATTGATGCTGTAGATGAATGAATATTACTTATATATTCAATGAATAGAAAAGACTAAAAATATTTTAATAAATTTCTTGTAAATTTTTTGGAAAGTAGTGGTGTGAAGATCATTGAAGATATAACCGAAAATCCCTCAAGGAATTCTTCTACAGGAGTGATAGAAGATGAGGAACAATGTGAACACTGAACTGATCCTAATACAGAAGTGGTAGAAGGTGTAACAAACACTCAGGAATCACATCATGATGTTGACTTAGAAGAATAATCAGAAGAACATTCAAAGGCTGAAAAAAAATTCTTATGACCCTCACAAGAGAAATCGAATAGAAGAAATTGATCAATCTAACATCATTGGGGATTGGACAGATCCAACGTAAAAAAGGAGAATGAAGAATATTTCCCAATCTACATTCCATTCAATTATGGGATAGTACTTATTTGATGAAGCTATAATGGGTAAATCATGGGTTAAGGCCCTGATTGAAGAATTATATCAGAATGATAAGTAGAAAACATGGGATCTAGTTGTGAGACCCAAAACCGACAATATGATTGGTACGAAGTAGAATTTGAAAAATAAATATGACGAGCATGAATATGTGATCATAAATAAGGTATTTTTTGTGTATAAAGGATATTAAAAAATTGAAGGTGTTTATGTGGAAGAAAAAATTTCTCTGGAGGTGATAATAGAGCCAATCAGACTATTTCTTACTATAGAAATTCAAAGAGTACACAAAATATATCAAATGGATATCAACAAGACTTTCATAAATGGTGTTCTTTAAGAAGAACTCTATATTAAATATCAAGTGGGATTTCTTCTTACTAATGATAAAATGAGCGTTTTAGATTAAATAAGGCACTCATTGTTTTATTTTAGGGACCACATTCATTGTATTCTTGGATATATTCTTATTTAAAGAAGATATAATTTCAAAGAGTGGTAGTGGAACAGAATCTCTATGTGAATAATTATAAGAAGGATCAGTTCATAGTTTTGGGGTACATAGATGATATTATATTTTTGGGGAAACATGTGAGGATCAATGGATGTATTTTACAATAACATGAAATC
Source organism: Viscum album (assembly GCA_963277665.1). NCBI lineage: Eukaryota > Viridiplantae > Streptophyta > Magnoliopsida > Santalales > Viscaceae > Viscum > Viscum album. The sequence goes on from OY728139.1 coordinate 801,067,654, forward strand.
ATAAGTTAAAATGTATATGATGGGTGAACTCGCATACTTTATGGAGATATAATTGATTTAGAGGAAAGAAAAAACATTCATTTCTTAGGAAAATTATGCAACACAGTTTCAGAAAAAAAATCTGTATGCATGAATCTAAACCAATGTTGACTCCAATTGCAGTTGGAACCAAACATGGAAATTATGAATATAGATCTTCTATAGATCCCACATGTACAAGAGAATAATAGGAATCTTATAGAACTTGACTGCGACATGACCAAATATTATCTTTGCAACATTATTAGTGTCCCACTATCAAAGTAATATGAAATAAGAACAAATGAAAACACTGAAATGAATCATGCTGTATATTCAAGAAAATCGAAATTATGGCTTAAAATTTGATATAAGAAGATATAGTTACCTAGAAACTTTTTATTATGTAGACTATACTAGATGTTTTGTTTATAGAAAGTCCAAAACTGGTGGAGAATTATTTATTGGTAGTAAATGTGTGGGTTGGTTGAGTAAGAAATAAGAAAGTACTTATCTTAATTAAGTTGAAGTAGAGTATGTATATACTAAAATAGATTGCACTGAAATACTATGGATGTAGAAAAAAATAACTGATATTCTTGATGAGGTGAAACAATAAATGGTTATTCACTATGATAACAACATAATAATTTATCTTACAAAGAACCTCATTCTGCATTCTCATAGAAAACATGTTGACATTTGATATAACTTTACCAAAAAAAAATTTACAATGAATGATTAAAATGGATTATGTTTCAACTGAAGATCATGTTTCTGACATATTGACCAAGATATAATGCCCCGACCCTAGTTACCCAGAGTTGGTACATTATTTTAATACATTAGCACGATTACAAGGATTCAAGTCCCAAAGGACTGATAAGTTTAGCTGTCCTGGAAAACAAAGTACATAATTAAACATTACATTAAACTTTCTAAAATAAGATATAGCATAAATAATACTTTTATAATTGAATTATTCCCCAAGGCCAACCATTCATATCTATCATAATACACTTATTGGAATCTTAGGAAAATAAAACATAATAAAGGGGTGATCTAATATGCTTAGTAAGGGTAAATAATTCAATGGAAGCTAAAAACATTTAAGGAAAGTTGAATTATAAAAAAATATTTTTTAATCATAAACATGAAATTAATATAGAAAATAAATTAAAAAATACCACATAAACATATATATGGATATTCTACCAGTCGAATAATCACATGTAAAAACAAATATCCTAATGAGTGAATTCATGATGTCGAACATTATAACCACTACGTTTTGGCCCTATGCTAAGACCATTAAAAATATTCTATCAAGGTTTTGTGCCAAGACACTAGCTTTTCTCATGTGACCTACTGATGCATAGAGGGGCTAGAGCGGGACCCGCCCATCACTTAATAAGTCCAATTCATTCTTTACATGAAAAGGTTGAAATATAACATACACATTCTTATTAAAGATACCATATGAAATTTTAACACTTTAACCGTAGACCATGAATTTTATAGAAATATCACATATAAAGTCAAAGTTATCAAAAAACCTTCAATACAATTTGAAAGATTGAATCATAACAAATCAACTAAATAAAAAGCATAAAATCCAACCAAGGATGTTGACATAGATGAAAATAATTTAACAAATTCATTAAAAATCATTGAGGAAAATAACCCTATTACATTAAATCATTTAAAAGCCATGAAATATTATAATAAATCATTTATTTCAAAAATAACCTTTTAATATTGTAAGGTTATATAAAAAATGGTAAGGTTACTTGATAGAGGAAAATAGCTTCTCGCGCCGTATAAGTTAAAAAAAATTATTTCTTTAATTTGTTGAAAAGATCATAAAGTAACTCATTTAGAAAAAGACCAAAATGTTCTTTTCAAAACATTTTATATAAAGTCACACATGGGTAAAAAAAAATCCTTTAAATAACCATAGGATTATATTATAACATTTTATTAAAAAAAATTTAGAAACATGTACATTGATGATAATGATTCCTATTTAGATAATTACACATCAATAACCTCGAATAATAATGATATTGTAAAATTAACCCTTACCTTAGGTCTGATTCCCTCCACACATGTCTGAAACTCCAATATAATTTTTTGAAACATATTATTAACTTATATCAGAAACATAATAATATTTATGATTTCATATATGACTCTTTTATGACTTTATTTAACTAGGTTATTAACAATTCCATGTTAATGAAATATTTCAGGTAATAATCGCATTGTTTATCATACATGTTTTTACTTGTTATTATTCATCATATTACTTAAATTTTAGTTCACTTACTTCCATAATGTATAATATAGTATATCTGTCTTTATAAAAATAAATAGATATAATAAATAGATATATGAAATGGAATACACTGTTCATGGAGACGGCAGGCCGCACGTATGCAGGAACATTGTTTCCATTTTCATATCATATTAAAGTAAGTGAAAGATATATATATATATATATATATATATATTTCCAGTATCATTATTACTTTATTTATTTCATAACTATTAGTAATATTTATTCTTATAATCATTCTTGGATGGTGAACACGGAAGATGACTCTCATCACGTCGTGGAGGCGGTATGTCGTACGTAGGCACGAGTGACTATATCATTCCCTTAATAGTATAATTGTATGGAATTGGATGTAATATGCATTTTCACGAAACAATATCATGTTAGTTTATAAATTAAATATATTTTATTCATCATTATACCCATAGAAAAATAGAGTACATGAAAAAAAAATTACACCACGACGTGGAGACAGTAAGCCGTATATACGCACACATGGTGATATTGTTTTTAATAGGATGGGTAAAAAGATTAATATGTTTTACCCATAATTATAATAACATATTAGACTATGTAAGGTAATTTAGGTATTATTTTAGTATGGAAACAATAGTGAAATTTGAAGTTGAAGAAAAAAAGAACATTGAAAGAGTTGCTAAAACAATTACCTCTTCTTCTAGTGTTTCCTTTGGATTTGAAAAAAAGGGATTCATAAGACAGATCAATGCCAATATTTAGGCATCTAGGATTATGTGAGGGAGGTTGGGAAGAGAAATGGGTAGGTATTTTCCAATCCAAAAGGCTTTAGAGGTGTGAGTTAAAGGGAAAGGTATGTACCCTTTTATAAGAGAGGTGAGGGTAACATTAGGAATAGATTGAAATAATAATTTATTATAATTTTTTTGGTTTCTAATAGATCTAAATTGATTTATTTCTAGGATAATATGTGTATGGGTTGAAATTCTCACAATAAATAGATTTTAGGCATGTTTATGTCATAAAATCAACCTTATCTTTTTTATTTAACTCTTATTTAAATATTTTAACTCGTACAATGTCTTATTGTTTACTGACAATATAGGGTTAATTTAGTCATTATAAAGGAAAACTATAACCTAAATCAGATATTTAATGAAATTTGTAACACTTTTTAATTCAGTTTTTTAATATTATATTTTTATTATTTTTATATTATTTTACAAAATAGTATATGTTTTAAAATTTTATTTATGTAAATTTTGAAAATATTTATTAATTGATATTTTTTAAAGTCATAACAACTTTATGACTTCAAAAAAACAATTAACTCATCTATAATATTTCAATATCATCCATAAAATTGATGTATGGAATCAAAACATTTAAATTATTTTTATTCTAATATTTATAATATCATTTATTTGATTCATTCATTAATAAGGAAAATAGTGCATCATTATTGTGTCATAAATTTTTTTAATTATTTATTTTTTGAAAATTACAAATAAAATACCATGATTTAGAAACTATTTTTATATTTCTAATGAATATTTATAGTTGAAAAGATAACTTCTATAACTGGAATTAATTTTTTTAGTAAAATATTCATGTTTATGTTATATTTCTCTTTACATTAAATTAGTATTTATAAATGTCATTATCACACCCAAGTGGCTCCATGGGGTCCCAAAATATTATTTTTTTCCCTTATTTACATGATATACCCTTTTCCCTTGGTAAATTAAAATAATTAGTGAAGTTACTATTCATAATTTTAAAAACTAAAAGGTACCAATTTACATAATTTTGACATTCTGATTCCAAATATGGAATCCATTTTTCTAAATTCAAAACACATAATTGATAGAAATTAATTTAAAATTGATTTTAGTTTTCAAAACCAGAAAGCATGTTTTTAAGAAGTTAAAACTATCAAAAGATGGACATGTGTTTATGTCCAGTTTTAATGTAAAAATACTTTAAATTACCTAAATTATATTAAATGATAAAAATATAATCTAACTATACTTTAAAATCACTCAAATATATAATTTAACACTATAAATTATTTCGATAAAAAAGTTGTTTTCAAATAAAAAATAGTATTTTCACTATTCATGAAAATATGGAAGTTATCATAATGTTACCAAATATTTATCCAAAATAAATGTATAGGTCCCAATTATAATTAATAACTTAATTTAATAAAATTTAATATATAAAAGTGTAAAATATTAGATATAAAATGAATTCTCCATTTAAAGGTGGAAAACTGCATTTTTTTAAAAATACTTATTTTTTCTAAAAAATTGAATTTGTATTTATATTATGTCTAAGAAACAAAACATATGAATGTTAAAATTATATGGGATATATAAAATTCATAATTATGTTAATACTATTAAAAAATTCTTTTTAAATGGAAAGTTTGATAGGTTACGGTGCCCTTGAACTCAGTGTTGCATACATCTCATTATTTTGAGTTATTTGAAAGGGAAGCGTATTGTAGTATCTTGGGGTGTTACACAAGCCATTTTTAGCACATTTTTTAGAGAATCATTAGTTGAAACATATTGTTCAACCATGTTCTACTGTATGTGGAGGCAACGTTTGGTCACCTCTCTCTAGTTGTGTTAACGATTTTAATCTGTTTGCTTAAGTATTGCTTGTTTATAGGGGGATACGATCTAGGGGGAGTGTTATATGAGCACTAGACGTAAAAAATTTGATTCATTAGGTTAATTTCAAATGGGGGTAATGTAGAAATTAAATTTTTTATCATTCAAACAGGGAGGATAATTTATTTGGACACATTGAAAAAGAAATATTTGTAGTTTGGTATCATGAAAACCCAATTCATGGGGGAGAATAATGAGTTACAAAGGGGAAAAATTTTGGAGACCATGAGAGTGATAAATTTGGAGTTTAGTATTATAAAATATGGAATGTGTAATGGTGAAACATGGACCATGATGTGGGAATGTTACGAAAACCATGTAGGAGGAATGGTTTAACAAGTAAAAGTTGTATATGGGAAGGATAGTGGTTCATGAAAGGAAAATGGTTTTCGGGATGGGGTGTGATTCAAAAAAACAAGGTAGAGTTTTCAGAAACTGAGGAAGGATTCGTTTGAAAAAAATAGGTGGTGAGTTTGGTCACCGCATTGGGATAATAGAGGTATGCTGACCATGTAGGTAAAATGGTTCGCATGAGATGCAAGGTATGTAGTAAAGGTGGTGTCGTATTGAAGATTTGGTAAATCTAAATTTAGAGGAATTGTCAGATCTATTTTTCTTTATAATGAGAACTGGTCCTATTATTATGAAGAGATACTGAGATTAAAAAATTCAAGAGGAATTTATTAAAGTCTATAACGGTTCATAGGATGACAATCCCTCACAGGAGAAGTGGTTCGTAAGGGGGATTTAGCGAGAGGAGAAGTGGTCCATGAAGGAGAAATAGTTCACGGCAGAAGAAGTCCACTGAAAGAGGTGTTATTGGGAGTATATTTTGTGTGAAGATGAATAACACGATCCAATTTTATCGTACATTATACAGAGAAAGTGAGGTGGTATGCGGAGTAAGGAAGTACACAGAGGAAGGTGGTATGTGATAACAAAATATAATGCATTATGTGAACATGGTATGCGAAGCTGTTATGTGGAGGCAGTTTGCAGAGGAAGCACATTGATCTTGTATGTAGAGCAAGGAAGTTCATGAAGAAATCACTTGCAGTATACAGTGTTGTTTGGTATATGAAGGAAAAAGGATAGTTCATGGAGGAAAAGTTTGCGAATTAACTATATGGAGAAAATTAGATTATATTTGTAGTGAAAAATGAGACTTCAAACGAGCATCTATATATAGTTAAGGATGAATGATTTAATGCTAACTCATTGAAGAAAACCTCATGTCATGAAACTGAGTTCATATTCATTTGAACATAGTGAGCAAAGGGAAGTCCCCAGAAGTGTTTCGAAGGTTGAAATGCGGTATCCATAAAACATTATAATAGAAGTGAACCTAGCTTAGAGAGAATTTTTCTAAACATTTATACACCACAACTAGTTACGATTAGTGGAATTATGTATGACCAAAAACATATTGGTGTATTCTCCTTAAATGTATCTCTTAGTTTTGAACCACATTAATTCATTGTGTCTTTACTATTCATGTGATTGTTTCTTTTATTCTCTTTTTCAGTAGATAGGTTTTATAGGTACCTACAGACATGGGAAAAATATTTCATAGTATAAATGAATGAACCTGACACCCCGATTTAGACTTCTCCTCTCAGGGTGTTTTGGGGTCCTTCAATCACATCCTCCAACAATGTAATCATTAAATCAGGTAGAATATTCATTTTTTAAAGTGATAAATATTAATTAATTAATGTAAATTTTATTTTCAATATGTCATTCTGTTTGAAATCAATAGTACAAGTTTATGTTAACATTGTGGTATAATGGTGGAAATGAATAGTAAATAATTTTAAGATCTCCTCTTGAGATATTGAATATTATTAGAGTTTGAATGAAAAATCTCAATTCTATGAACACATATCCTTCTCAAGTAATAAATCACACTGGGCCACCAAGTTATCAAAGGAAGGAAAAATATTCTATTGAGTCCTTTATGAAGAAACATCCACCTTCTTTTAGTGGTTACAATAATCCACTAGCCACTGAGCAATGGATATGTACCACTAAAAATTTATTTAACATTCTATAGTTTTCATAGCTTTAGATTGTTATTCATGTTTTTTGTCATTTAAAATGACAAATAGATAAAATATGGAATCTTACTGAGAACATAAATCATCTTGAAAAAATTGACTCTATGGAGAGGGATGAGTTTAAGTGATTACTTATAAATATGTATTTTACACTTATTATTCATATGGAAATGATGAAAGAATTTATTGAGTTGAAATAGAAGAATTATTAATTCATTGGTACCTATGTGGAATATTTTTCAAGACATATGAGGTATCCTTCTAGTGTAGTTATCTAATCCTAACATAAGGATGATCAATTCATATTTTTCATAAAACCAAGAATCCAAAGGGAGTATCAATAAGGGGATTTAGTATATATGAATAAATAATTTGATGTGATCTCATGGTGGAGATGGAGATTGCAATTACCTATCAGTATCATGGGTTTGAAAGAAAAATAAAAAAGAAATTCAATGGAAATTCTAAAAAACTATGGATTAAAGATGTTATTATTTTTATATGCTCTAAACGTGGATGAAAAAATTAGGGAAATTATCTTAAGGGAGCCAAAAATAGTTTTAAGTGTTTAGAAGAAGGTCATCAGGAAATAAAATGTTTAATTCATTCAAAGTTGTTAGTTAATTATGTGGATAAATAAAATGAACTAAATAATTCTCCACAAACACTATAGTGTTATAAATTAAAGGTGTATGAGAATTATGATAACCAGTTCCCAAATCCAAAGGTTAATGAGGATGATAAATTTTAGTAGCCTCTTCTGCCAAGAGATTTTGGGAAATCTCATGTGATAACTATTTATGATGAGGGGTATGATATTTACATGGGGAAATTTACATATACTATTCACTATATAGCTACCATTATATTATTTGGTTATGTATCTACCAAAACATTAATATGTATATAATTTTCTTTGGGTATCATAGTACCAACTCAAAAATTAGTTGTGGATTTTGTAGTAAAAATCCAAATGGTATGATGACCACATTATAAGTCTATGATTATTCTCTGGTTAAATTTTGTGAGAATGCGTTTCTATCAAATATTTTAATTATTCGGATAATTGAATTTAAAGTCATTTTCGTCATGCTTGGATTTCATTATATAACACCCACATGAGGATGGGAAGTTGCATTTGATATTTGGAACCAACCTGTGATAGTATATTAGTGTAACCAAAAAACAAACTTATAATGGAAATTACATCCATCATATGGGTAATTATTCCAATTCCAAAGGGATATTTATCTCAAATCTATAGGGAGAAACTCAACATCAATGATATAGCTATTATTTAGGTGTTTATTAATTTCTCTCTAGAATAGTTTCCTAGTATCCCACTTAATTTTGAAACTTGTTTTTCAATATAACACATACCCGGTGTTACACCTATTTCGAAGACTCTAAATAGAATGGCCCTTATTAATATTCAAGAATAAGAAACTCTGGGAGAATATTGATGATAGATACATTCTATCAAGTGTGTCACCTTGGGGTGAACCTGTTGAATTTGTTGAGATAAATGATGGGTCAGTGGAACTCTGCATTGATAATCGAGAATGTAACAAGATCCATATCAAGTAAATGTATCATCTACCTTGAATTGAGGAATTTTTTCATCAACTAAACCGAGATCAATACTTTTTCAAAATTGATCTTAAATCAATATATCAACCATTTATGGTCAAGATGGAGGATATTCCCAAGATGAAATTTAATACAATGTATTGAAAAATTGAATTTATAGTGATTCAATTTGGTTTTACTAATACCCCACTCTCATCAAGGGTTTAATGAATACAATATTTTAGATAATACATTGATTACATTTATCTATTATTTATATATGACATTATTATATATTCTATGATAAAGGAATAACATAAAAATCACTCAAGGATTGTGCTATGTTCCCCAAGGAAGGAGATGATTCATGAAAATTTTAAGAACTATGAATTTTGGTTTTGGAATGATTCACTATTGGGTCATATAGTCTTAAGTGTTGTTATATAAAAGACCTTTCAAATATGTAAATTATTGAACACCAACCTAGACCAACCATTGTGATGGAGATCCGTAGTTTTTCTGGTTTACACAGATATTCGTAGTGATATTTCGATAATTTTTTATGATTATCAAATCCACTATCGAACTTAAATTTGAAGAGATCAAGGTTAATTTGGATGGAAGAATGTGTGGAATGTGGTAAGAAATTGAATACATGTCTAGTTAGTACACATGTTCTTACACCACCATATTGTGGAAAGTGGTTTGTGATTTATATTGATGAATCAAATAATGGAATAAGATTATTCCTCATTAGATTGATACAATTATAGTGTATGTGTCACGAAAATTAATTGTCCATGATAGAAATTATCTGACTCATGACTTGGATTAAACTATGGTCATTTTTTCATTTAAAATATTGATTCATTATATTTATTGAAAAATGTGTGACATATATACTGATCATAAAAGTTAATGTTGTATTTTCTCTCAAAAATTTCTGAAATTTTCCCAAAAAATATAGTCGGAGTTAATTATAGATTATGACTTCTCAATAAATTACCACCCACTATTAAAATGAGGTACATTAAAGTCAGTTTTTTTCATTTTGATGTCAATTTGAAACTAACCTTTATAAAGGAGGAATTAGAAAAAATGGATTTAATGTTGGTTTTTATGAAAATGAGGTCTAAAATTTAATTAAAAATTAATTTTAACACCTTTTTTGTGTTTCATTACAAAACAGTAGATGTTGGAAATGTTTTTTGGCATCCGTTTTTACATAAATATAACCCTAAAACACACTTATTACATTTTAGGCCTTATTTTTATTAATAAATAAATTCAAAAATATAATTTTATAGGTTTTAATCATTGATTTATATAAAATTGATAATGAAAATTGACATTTTAATGGTCTTCAACATCAATTTATTTAAAAGCAGACAATGATGGTTGGTTTTCAGCATCGGTGTTTTGAAAACTGAAGCTGAAAACAGACCAAAGGTCAATTTTTGTCACTTTTTTTTGTAGAAACCAATTATGAAAATATAATAATTCATTTTTTGGTGTCTTTTTTAGAAACAAATTCTGAAATTCGATTTTAGTATAATTTTTCTTTCAAACCTTGCACAAAAAGTATAATAAAATATATTCAATATTATTTTATCAAATATCAAAGTAGAAAATTTTATATTATTTTAAAAGAAAAAATTATATAAATATCATTTAAAATGATATAAGAACCTGTTAATAGAATATAAACAACATACACAACAGAAAGAATAAAACAAAAACACAAACACCAATACATCAGCATAAAGGATATCCTACCTGAATCATCCCCATGTTATCATCTCTCAAATGATCAATTATATTAACCTTCACTATTACAAAAACACCGAGATAATCATCAAAAATCTATAAAAAATATAATTTAATTATCACATGCATAAAAAAATTTAAAAAATAAACAATGAATAATGTTGTTTATAGGTCAACATATTTTAGTTTTTGTCACCATTTTCTGTTAGGAAATACTTTAGCCTAAAAAAATAGGGTACCCGAAACTGAACTGATTATTGATTACTTGAGGAAGTGAAATAGTATATTCAATAAATTTTAATTTATCTTATATATATAGTTTCTAATATTATATATGTTTTTCTAACTAATGTGTCACCAAAAAGTGATAACTAAAAGTGTCCAAAAAAATTGTCAAAATTGGTTGGCCAAAATGTTTGTGAAATCCTCTAAGTTTTTTTGATTGATTTTATTTTAAAAAATGATGAAACAACCGATTAGATGAAAAATATATTCAGAACCACCATGTGTTATTTTTCAACACCACATGTTAGATAAAAACCATCATTTTTGAATCAATACATTTTTTTAGTTTTGAAGCTAATGAATGAAATAAGGAAATCTACAAATATTATTTTATAGGGATTCAAATATTATGTTGGCTAATATACATTGGGAATAACCCAAAATATGTTGGATATAATGAAAGATGAAAAATGAATTATTTCAAGGTCAAAACCATGTGTTATTTGAGTTGAAGGGGTCTGTTTTTATAATGTTACATATACATCAATAATTTAATACATTGTGTTGAATAAAACCTCCATTTGTAAAGTAGTAATACTTGAAACATATGAAACCTATAAAAACAAATAGTGTATACAAACTCTATGCAGAAAAACATTTGTATGATTAATTATTTGTTAAACTATAACTAAAAGTAGCATACCTGGAAATTAAAAGACTTTTGTAGTGTTTATATTTTTATAAATCCATACCCCTTTATATAGTAGATAACCATGTAAAAATGAATATTCAATCATAAAGAAAAAATGAATTTCTAAATAGGCAATTTTGAACTTTAATTAAAAGTGACAAACCAGATAATTTAACTCTCAATCATACTTAACTGATAGTTATAAAATAAACTACAAATATGCGTAAGGTTTTCATTCATACATGAATATGAATCATTGAAAAGAAATAATAATAATTAATGCTACCAGATTAAGAAACGACATATTTTCATTACAAAATAAATAATTTATATAACTAAACATACCAATTCATTTATTTCCCCAGTTGTTATTATCACATACAAGAATCATTACACGTAATTATCACATTCAAAATTTCTTTTTTGATGAAAAATTGGGGATAAAAACTTTAAAGTAAAAATTAAAACTAACACACACACACACACAGATACAAAAATAACAAAATATTATCCAATATAAACAAAAATTTAACTTCACTTCCATGTAGTTGATTTCATTTTGTTTTTTTATTGAAATATAACCTTTATTAAACATTTTTCCAACCAAAATTTTCATATATATATATATCAACTAAAAAGCCTGTATAAATTGTAGGAATTAAAAATAATGAACAAATAAAAAAAGACATACATTTCTAATAAGTTACTGTTTTTTTAAACATGTCCTAATAAATAGAAAAACCAATATAATGTAAATTCATTTTGGTAGAATATCCCAAACTTCTAATGATGTTTACTCTAAAAAAAGCTTACAATTAATGCAATTATAGTGAATATTAGTTCATAATTATCATATTTATCTTACCCATCATGTATTATAAAGAACTAATACCCAAACTATGTATTTTAGTATCTCTCACATATATATGAAAATATTGTAGTCATATTCACGTATTTTTCAACAGATAAAATGAATTATGGATTTATAATACCACAAACTGAAGGGGTCACATTTTAAACAAGTTTTGGTTGTAGAGACCAAATTAAATATGTAATATATTAAGTCATATTAAATCAACTTTATTTAATGATATAAAGAGAAACTAATACAAAAAATTACTTAAATAGAAAACAACTTCAACATGAACACACGAAGCTAAACAAAAATAATAATATCCATGATATTTATTTTAATATTCTAAATGGATAGTCTCTTCCACATATTTCAAATGTCATCCAAAACTCATATGTATTATCGAAATAAAAATACACTATAGTCAATCTTTATATACCATTAGAAACATGAAATGTATCTATAGTTGTTGATTGTTTAATTTATTTTTGTTAAATATTTACTAATTATTCACATTTTATATAGTATATAATTAATTAAATGTTATATAAAATTATAAAGTATTTCTAATAAACTATAAATATTTTTTATAAAAACAATGCATCCCTCTTATGTTATATAACATATATGGTTGGTCAGACAACGTAAAAATTGACCCATACAATCTCTAACTCCAGTAAAATCCTTAGTAGGAAAAGAAAGTAGTCTATTTGGATCAATTATGTCATTTAATGATATTATTACTTGAATCTACTACATAGGGTGATTTCATACAGAATCCCCAAAAAGATATATGACCCTTTTTGCTTCAACAAGCACATGAGTATCTCTAACATATAACCCACAATATATGGTAAGGTCTGAATGAGGAAGTGGATGATCTATGTATGAAGGCTGGCTAGGCTAGGCTAGATGGCCTGGATGGGAAGGATGGGTTGGATTGGTAGGCTTTTTGGGCTACTCAAGCTATGCATACAGTGATTGTCTCATCAATTGTTCAAACATAGCCTACACAACTCATTGAATTGATCACACATGGACCATTTCAGGCCTTTCATATATCATTTTAAGAAATCAATTTATAGGCCTCTTGATTTATTTATTTGATGATGGAAAACTTTCTTAATACTAACACTTAACTGATATCCTCTTACTTAGTTGGGGTATTCTGGATATCCTAAAGCAGAGGCTAGTATGTCTATCATACGATCAGGGATAAAATATCCATTCATACCTTTCTCTTGAAGATAATACTGAATTAAAAAAATTAAATGATATATTAGAATTTCTAACATATAAATTATTAACATTCATGGAAAATAAAAATTAATTTATTTGAATTTTTTCACATACTTCATTAGATTTATCTATATGATAATATTTATATTTCTATCTTCTTTCTCTTTTAGATTTTTGATATCGAGTGGGGGGAGATGGTGCCCCAAAAGGACATCTTTCAAACTAGTACTATATTGATCTCTTAATGCATAAAACTATTATGAAATAATTTTATCATCCAATAAATGATACCCTCCATGTGATAGATTATGAGGGTATACGTTCTACAACTATATCTCTTATTGGGATCTCCTAGAAGATTCATACATAAAAATAAAATAATAAGAAATAAAGTTCTATACAATAAATTTTACAATATAAAAAAAATTTCTTACCATACATGATTCATCTTGTTGGTTGAAAAAAACATTATTCCATGTATCTACATAGAAAAACCATTACATGAGATAAGGGTTTTCATTTTTAAACTTGAAAAAAATAAATTTTTCATTATTTTTTTAAATTTCTCCATGCAACCACCTCCAATGATAGGAATATTTTTAGAATTGCTTTATTTTATTTAAAAATTACTGTCATATATAATAAAATAAATTATGTAGTAGAAATAAAAAATATATAATAATTTAAAAATGAGATTAAAGTAAATTAATTTAGATATTTTTATATTATAGACTCCCACAATTATTCTTTTTCCATTTTCTCAATGGACTTCTAAAAAGGATATAAAATATTAATAATTTATTGATGTTTCATGACAATATAACCAGTAAACTACATTGTATTTGGACTAGTGTGGTTATTGTATTCATCAAAAATAATATTTAATCTGTGGTCTCCATGAGAAAGTGTCAATTTGTTTAAACATTTAATACAACATTTTCCAACTCTACAATTATATTTCTCGATAGAGGAAGGATAAGACACCGCTATACGAGGCACATTTGTATTCCTATAGTTATTTTTGTGTAAATTATATGTTTTTCTAAATATATAAATATATTAAAAAATATGAAAAAGTTAACCTCGCTAACTATACTCTTCCCCGATGAATGTCCTTGAAATTTGATAAGGTAATGATATTATATGTACCTGTATATTATCATAAATATGGAATATTAGTAAGAATTTATGGAAAACATATTTATTTGAAAAGTAGTGTCCCACACATGTAATTTCAAAAAAATAATCCGGATTTTATAATACATAAACAAAAAATAAGAAATATATACTATTTCATATAAACAATAATTCATAAATTATAGAAGGATTTATAAATTTAAATACCACATTTTAGAAAATTATTTTTATGGGGTTAAATATAACCAGAGCATAAAAATGTACATTCGGGTTTTGAATAAAAAATATATAACCTTAACTATTGGATATTAAATTTTATTAAAAAATCATACAATTAATCAAATTTATATAATTATACATCCAATTAATAATTGAAATGATATTTTACAAAATGTAAATTTCATATGATAAATGAAATATAAATATTTACTAGAATATTGGGGATTTGTATTTAGTATTTTCTCATATCCTTTTAGCATGATCATTTCCTACAGCATGAACCATGTCTACATTATATTCATTCTTATCATTTAAAAATCATGTAATAAATAAAAAATACCCAATTAAATCCATAACATCACCATCATTGTTATCACCCAAATGAATTATTTTCCACTGAAAAATTGAGGGATAATTTTTCATTCTATGGATCATTGATATAAAATATTTTTTATTCATGTTTCTCTAGTATAAATGGTTCTTCGTTACAACTAAATCTTCTCAAATAAACCAGTATAAACCCATAATCATTATGTTTCACACAACTATTTATATAATCACATTTATTCATAAAAACTATGACTCGAAATTTAGTATAATAAATATCTAATATATCCTTAAAAAATCCATAAATGTCGCTGATGAAAAAATTCATTTTTATCCTTTTCACTCGAAAAATACATAGGTTCAACAGTGACCATTACCCAACTATTTTTAATGGTACTCTTGTCATCTGGATTTTTTAAATGAAGTGTGTATACATTTAAGTCTAAAACATTCCATTTGATTACTTTATTGAATGGTCCCATTTCAAACAATTTCCATGTTTTTAATGTAGAAATATATTTGATGAATTTTCTTTATACCATAAAACAATTTAAGCTCAATCATTGATAACATTCAATTTTTTTTTGGATATCATGTATTTAATTCAAAAATATGAAATGATATATGTGGTTGAAATTCATTTGTGTTGTTTAAAATGTATAAATGTGCCGACATCATAACATCTCATAAAATTAACATTACCTTTAAGCCTTTAATCCCTATTCCTTCACTATCAACTTTCATATGTTGACATATAGGGAGAACTTCAAGCTCAAATTCATACAATAATCAGTATAGAACACAATTACCACTTTCAATAAATATTTTTCAATAGTAGAGTCATCTGCTCGGCATGGAATTTTAACATATGATATAAAAAATTTCATATATCTTTGAAAAAAATGCATCAAAATTTATTTTACAAACTATAATATTTGTATCTCACGTACTAGATGAATCGTCCATTGGATCGTTATATAAAAAATTTAGTTGGTAAAGATATTTCTAGTAGATAATGAATAATACCATCTTCATTATCAATTTAATCCAGAAAATTTGGATCAATGGTTTTTTAGAAAATTTATTTGAAACAATTACATAACCAGATGATAGTCTTTCTTATAAGGGTCATAAATCTACCATGTAGTTAGACCGGAAGTACTTTTTTAATCAATACATGAAAATCATGAGATTTAATACCAATTAATCTAAAATAATTCAACTATACCAATTGCTTCACATTTGATGAATATCCACTATGATCTTTAATGCCATTCTAAAAAAATTAAACATCTCATTCATTCTTAATGTGTGAAAATAAAGAGGTAATATGTTCTATTTCTTTTTGTAGTGGTAGATAACTCCAAATTTATTCCAATTTATATTGAGTCCAATCTAGAATTTAATATATCAATCTCTTTCCTTTTATGTGTAAAAAAGATCCAATCAAATCATCAATATTGTTTTTCCAAATATTCATAATATAAATTATATGTTTTAACATTATAAATATCAAATACGGTAGTTTGAAAAATAAAGACTATTTATTCCATTTTTTTTATAACCATTGCTGCTTTTATTTCTAAATTCGACATTAATATTTATCAACATGTCACAATATTATTCAGAAAAAATTGGTTATGTGGGAATATTAAAATCATATGATCTATTAATTTCTATTTTCAATATATGATAATGATTATCAAATTAAAAAATTTAGAATGTCCCATGTGCATGGTCTTTCTTCTATTCTTCAAACGATAATATGATGTATCTTCGTCACAAATTCGATATGATTTAGGCCCCATAACACTTTATCCAAATATGATTCTATATAGTATAAAATCATTTATAATGAACAATATAATTGAATGAAAAAGGATATAAGATTTCATATATGTAAAAAACTAATACACATGTCTCCCATTGAATATTCAAATCATCAATCAGTGGTGAAAGATGCCGATCAATATTGTTTCCATGCAGTTTTGGTCCATAAATCCTCAAGATAATTATAATATATTTTTTCTTTTAAAATATTTATGTGAAAATGATTTATAATTCCAAAAAATAGGCTATGAATAATTTTGTATTCTAAGGCTATGATACGGATCCATTACATCTTTGAAAAGTCCCATTATGAGATTTCTAATATCACTTCCAAATTGAGTAATATTTTTTTCAAATATTTTCTAATATAGTGAACGAGCAGCATGAAGTATGTCTCTAACATATATGTGCTCATAGGTATTCTATATTGGCCTTTTTCATAAATTTAATTTTCAGATAGACGCTCAAATAAAGAATTACTAGATGGTAACAAATTGGCTTAGCAGTAGGTTTCGTTCAGGTACTATAAAATGAGAAAGAGTTGAATTATAGGAATTATTGGATTTAGTTACATGAAGGTAATAAAGTTATTTAGTAGGAGGCTTGATTTTAGTAATGGAGAATAAATCAGAGATTAATTATTCATATATCTTATAGAATGATCTCCCCAATTTAAGATAATTTGAAAATATTTCTTAATCATTCACATTAAAAAACAATCATTAAGGAAAGAATGTATATTTGTGTAAACCTATCTGATTGGGGATAATTTTTTTTACACAAAACTTAAATCTAGATTCTTGTTTCCTTCTAAAATTAAGTATTTTAAATGTTCATGCATGTTAAAAACATTTTACCACTACACCAATTTCTTACATTTAAGTTTACTTCTCTTAAAACAGCTAATAAAACTATATATTTAGTGCAATAAAATAATAATGGTTTCTTAGAATCATTATAAAACTATGAAACAATTAATACTATTTTTGTTGTTTTGATGGTTTCAACACACACATAATGAATTAAATATTCAATATGATACTCTGTATCATTAAATATATTTTCATAATCATTAGATTTTGAATTTTGAATTCTTCCCTATAACGACCCAATGTTTTAGCAATGGAAATTCCTTTCTAATAGTTACTTCATATAAAATAACATTATAAAAAACAAAGCCACATCTTTCTTATATTAACTACTAAATAATATGTAGCCTTTAAATCCTAGTTGTTAAACATAATTTTACAACTTCTGTGATTTGAATTTCAATAACTCGACATACATGGTTACGATCAGTAAGATATTTAGAGTCTCATGGGAAAAACATAATTTTTAGTGAATAATAGCTTACACTTATGAATAGTAATGTTACCCATATGAATAATAATATGAATCTTATATATAGTTATAAGTCCAAATGATTAGTAACCTCAACCATGAGATTATAAATAAAATTTACACACCTTATATATGAGAGGGAATGTTTTAAGAAAAAATATTAAGTGTTGGTATTTTTTTGATTAATAAATATTTAATTAATAATTTTAAATTAATAATTTTTTTAAAATAAAATTAAATTTTAAAAAATTTGTTCCGAAATAATTTTTATTTCTATGATTTTAAGATAATTTTATTAAACCTTAGATAATTTTTTAAATTATTGTAAAATCTCTTTTAAATTTAAAATTTGTATTTCTCAAGAAAATAATAATTTTAATTAAAAAATAAATTTCACATATTTAGAAAATTGTTTTGATAAAATTGTGTCCATTTTTTAATTCTACTCATAAAAAATAATTAAGGAGAATTTTTGGGATTTGATTGAAATAATTGTTGTTTTTGTGAACAGTAAACTGGGATAATTTATGATAAATACCATAAACATGAATTTTTTAGTCATGCATGAGTTACATATGATTTAAGTGGCCATTGGTTCAAACTCACATGCACTAATTAAATTATTTTGTCCCAGTAATCCTCACTATTTCTTATTTTGATTAAAATAATAAACTAATAACTCTAATAATTAGAAAACACCAATCTCCTCCACTTTAAATACCACCCCTAACACCATATTCTCGTCACACCTATAAAGATTTTAGAATTGACTATATTATACCCAAGAATCTTCCATAGTCCATCCCCCATGATCAAGAACTTTTGGTCTCATCAGGAGACCAAGCGTAGGTTCCTTGAAGAGTATCTTAAGAAGAGAAATGAAGTGGTAAATCCCCTCTCCTTACTTTTAATTTCTTTTCAATTTTAATTTATTTTATTATTATCAACTCTAATATATTTATAAAAACTACATGATAACTATATTAACTTTCATATTCTATAATTATACCATGTAAATGGATGATTACACATTAAAATCCTCCCACCCACTCTTTCATTTTAAAAATGAGATCGTCAACCATGATCTGTCAATTTACCGACTACATGGGTGATGCACATTAATTTTTATTAAACATATCCAAAGATGTTAATAATACAGATAAATAGTCCAAAATATATTGTAAATTCATTTTATAACCCTTTTTATGTTCTATAAATAACATATACTAAAAATAATAAATGACACAACAAATTGAGTTCGTACCTTTCAAAAAAACACCAAAATTATCATAAAAGGATAATCATTAACTTTTATCTAATGAATCATCCTCATTGTATATAACAAATTCCCTTGAAATATCATTTATACATCCTTAATATCATTAATAACATTCAATAACAATTTTGAATGTTTATCTTCATTATAAATGAACTTCCATTTGTGAATACAAATTGAACCGATCATTGAGACAATGAAAATGAATGTACCCAAACAATGATATTAAAATCTACAACTAAACCAAAGTTCCATTAAAGTAAATAATAACACCATAATGAATCATAGTAATTTATAAAAGTTTTATAATTATAAATTTGTGAATGTAATGTGATTATATAGGATATTAACGTGAAGGAAGCCTTTTAGAAAAAACAATTAAGGGGGATTCTTGACACTAATTCTATTTCTACGGATTTTCCCACTTTCACTCCATTTTAGATATGTTTATTCCTTAAAAATCATTTATTCATCATTATATTAATTTTTAGGGGATATTTAGGTTTTATAGATAAGTTTATTACAAACACATTATTTTCCAAAAGAATTAGTCTTTCAAAAAAACATACCATTTACTTCTCAAGATAATTCCATCACTCAAGGTTGATGGATCTTATTTCTAGTATGTTATTCCCTATTTAATTTGTGAACCTATGTTTTATGAATTTAGTATTATTAAATGAAGCTTATTCCTTTCCATGGGTTATTAAATTTTTATGATTGATATATGTTCTATGTGCCATGCATGATAATGTAAATGTTGTGATCTGATGGGTGCTCCTGGAATTATATAAAGAAATGTAAATGTTATGATGTGATGGTTACACCCAAAATTATATAGCACTCCAATGCATTGGATAATGCGAAGAACCTCATGAGTGAAGTGAAATATGAATGAAAAGTTTTTTATATTTGTTCACATCTATGTGTGGTATTTGACCACTAAGACATGATGATTCTTTTTATTCATTAACACATTTCGAATCTTCTCATAATTCTTCCTCTCATGATTATGATCATATTAATATCTTATGATGATAATGATTTTTTTCACCCCATTTTATATTGTTTCATGTTGTTATCTATCCTCTTACTAGGATTTGGGATCACTACTTTTTGATGTATATCCTCAGGTGACTACTTGTACTAAGGAGAATTTAAGAGATATTAACAAACTCTGGAAAAATGAATTAAATAAATTTGTTTGTTTATGTAGTAAAAGTTGTGTATGGTCCTAGTTTCCCCAAGACACTAAACATTAGGATCATTTTTCTGAAATTATTTTATGTTTTTTATCATTAAAATGATGTAACAGTAATGTAAGAAAATGTAAGGTTTCAATACTTGGTATCAGAGGAAGGTTTAGTTAATTTGGGAATTAGGATTAGATAACCTCAGATAAAACCCTTAGTATGAGGCTAATTATAACTAAGAACCCAAGAGACCTTATTTTATAAAATTATAAATAGAGGTATCCCATAAGATATGATTTCAGACAAAAATTTAGAAAGGAATAAATTATTTATCCTTGTCTTCCAGAACATTGATTGGTCAAATCATTTTCTATTTTAGAAAATGGTGGGAACCATGAGATACTATTCTTAAAGACTATATGAGGGAAAATTCAGTGATTTCCCGAAAGAAATCCCAAATTCTTTGGGAGGTGGAGTTAAAATTTTCATGGTGATGATTACTCAGCAATATTAGGTTATGAACAATATTCTAAATAATATGAAACTCCTCCTTCACTTAAGTGGGATAAACATTCTATAATGTGTTTCATGCATAAACATCCACAGAAATTTAGTGGATCCTCTAATCCACTAATTCGAGAATAATGGGTCATCTCGATGTAGAAGATCTTTTCTGTGATTCACTATTCTGAGACAGAGATGGTGACTCTGTCCAGTTATCATCTAGATGGAGAGGACAACCAATAGTGGGAGTTGATTAAGAACACCAAAGTGAGGGATAAAATTGAAGAGAAAGAGTGGGAAGACATAAATATAATGTTTATTAATAAGTATTTTCCTTAAACTCTTCGTACAATGATGGTGATATAATTCATAGAGATAAATCAAAATGAAGGAGAATATATCACAGGCTACAAAGAAAATTTCCCAAGTCTTATTAGGTATACATAGGGTTTTGTTATCAACAATGAAAGAAAACTTTTAAGAGTATTCAGTTTCTTAAAACCACACCATTGAATGTTTTTACAATTATAGTCTTTAGGAGTTATGAAGAATTTGTTTGATGTGATCAAAAAGTGAATATAGAGTTTAGAGAATAGTCCCAAGGTTATGGTGATAACAAATGAATGATAGATTTTCAAGTTAGAGGATCTAATTAGAAAGGTGGAATAAAAACTAAACCACTGACATGTCAAAAATGTGGAAGAAGCATCATGGGAACTACCTCAGAGGGATGGGGAAATGCTTCATGTGTGGGAGATAAGGACACTATTCTCATATATGTTGAGAAAAGATTAAAAGGTGGGAAAATGTCTTCGAGGAATGGAGAGTACCACCCATGGTCCAATGCTAAAACTATAGGTTGTAAGGGTATAATGAAAACCAGCTCAATAAACCTCGATTCCTTGAGGGTAATCAGCGTCATCATCCTCGAAAACAAAAGGATCAGTGGAATGATTATGCCATCACTACTGAAAAAGTGGTGAAAGAGAATGAAGTTCCACAAGGAACCCCACCTATAAACCCAAGAATTCAAAAAGTATTATTTGATTCTGGTTCTATTCATTCCTTTATGTCATTAAAATTTTATATAATTATTGAATCAAATCCCTAAAAACATGAAGTATAGATTTCTAAAAAAACACCAAGGGTTGAAATCATTATAACCCATGTGTTGGAATCTTTTCTTATTGGCATATGTGGGATGATTCTCCAGCGAACCTCATACTACTTCCCTTGGTGGCATTAGATGATATAGTAGGGACTAATTGTCAATATTTATATAATTAACATATAAAGTTTCAAGAAAATGAAATATCTCATCATATTCTCTTCCATTCTATTCTTCTATACAAATTAAAGGACAATCATGAATCTTTTTTGGAGAATACTTCAATGGTGTGTGTGTTGATTCCCTAAGAAGAAACATACCTCTCCCAAATGGATGAGTCAAAGGAAAGTGTCCACCTAGTAAAAATTACCATAATGAGGGAATAAAATTTTGTATTTTCTTAAGAGTTGTTGAGAATACCCCTCGAATAATGAGGTATATTTCAAAAAAGAACTCTTACCTGGAGCTACTCCTTTCTCAATGTGTCCCTATAGGATGGATCCTACTTAACTGGAGGAGTAAAAGAAGTAGGAGAAAGAGCATTTGGAAAAAGGGTTCATATGCCCTAGTGCATCACCATGTGGTGTACCAGTGATCTTTTTCAAGAATAAGGATTTATCAATGCAGCTGCATATCGATTGTAGGTAAATCAAGAAGATCACCATAGAGAAAATGTATCCTATTATTTGGATTAAATTATAGATTGATCAGTTGAGAGGAGCTCAATAATTCTCAAAAGTGGATCTCCATTTTTTATATCAACAACTAAATGTGAAGAAGGATGGTATTCAAAAGACCACATTTTATACAAAGTATGGGCACTATGATTATTTTTTTATTCCCTTAAGACTTAAAAATACCCCCACAATATTCATGGATTTTATGAATACAATCTTTAAACATTACCTCAAAAAACATTGGTAGTGTTTATTGGTGATATTATCATCTACTCCAAGAGGGAGGGACATGAATAATATATAAAACTTGTGTTGGTTGCATTGAAGAAGGATAAGTTTTATACCATGTCCAAAAAGTGTGACTTTTTGATGAATCAAGTTAGGTTCTTGGGACATGTGACACATGTGTGGAAATTTCTATAGACCCTTCAAAAACAATGAAAATTGATGAATTTCTGAAACCCTCTAGTGTCATATAAATTCATAGATTTATTTGATAAGTATGGAAATATCAATGTTTTGTGAGAAATATCTCATGCTTTTCAAGACCTAAAACTATGTTAATAAAGAAAGGGTTAAAATTTGATTGGACATAAGAATGTGAGGAAAGATTTAAGGAGATAAAGAGAATGCTGATCACTACACCTGTACTAAAAGTACCGAAAATTGGATATTGTTTCTTGATATATTGTGATGCATCTAAGAAAGTATTGGGTTGTGTGCTCATGAAAAATGATATGTGGTAGCCTAGACCATTCATATGTTGAAGATCCATGAGATGAACTACTCGACTCATGATCTGGAGCTAGCAGCTGTGATTTTTACCTTGAAAATCAAGGACCACTACCTTTATGGTGAGAAATGATATATATATACTGATCATAGGAGCCTAATGTATATATTCACCTAAAAGGAGCTCAAAATTCATTAATGTATAATTTCATTGATAATCAAAGACTATTATTTCTCTATTCACTATCATCATGGAATGGAAAATTAGGTTGATAGTTTTCTAAGAAGAAATGAACTTGCTACTATATTTTTGTTGTAGACTCAGAAAGACCTTATCTTTATGGATATGAAAAGGATGTATTTGTAAATATTAATGGAAAAGAATACATACTACCTTTCCCAAATTATTTCCCAACCATCATTCCATGTGAATATTAAGGAGGCCCAAAGGGATGATCCAGAGATACAAAAGAATGTGAATGTTGTAAAGGACGGGGATCATTAAGAGTTCTATATCGAGGATGATTGTGTAATTAGGTTTTGAACGATGACTGTGTACCTTTTGATCTAGAGATAAAGAACGAGCTTTTGAATGATGCACATAGATCAACCTTATATATTAACCTTGGGAGCAGAAATATGTATCAAGATATATGAGAAAACATTTTGTAGGAAAATATAAAGAAAGAGATTACTGAATATACCTCAAAGTGATTAGTATCTCCACATGTGAAGGATGCCAGAAAAAAGACTTGGGGGATGATGCAATCACTACACATACCAAAATTGAAGTGGGATAACATTACCATAGACATTTTCATTGGACTTTTGAAGATATCTATAGGAATCCTTCATATATAGATCATTGTGGATCATATTACAAGGATAGCTCACTTTATAATAATTCTAAATGACATCTCACTCAATCAATTTGAAATGATATACAACAAAGAGGTTTTAAGGATTCATGGAGTACCACTATCGATTGTATCAGATTGAGATCCATGATTCACCTCAGTTTTCTAGAAAAGACAGCAACATGATCTATGCACATATTGGAACTTCTTTAAATATTTTCATCCTCAAACCGATGGCCAATCTAATAGAACTATGCATACACTAGAAGACATGTTGAGATCATGTTATATGGACTTCAATGGAGGATGGGACCAACATCATCCTCTAGTTGAATTATCTTAAAAAAACAGTTTCTACTCCAAAATCCAAGTGACACCATATGTAGCCCTTTATGGGAAAAGTTGAATAAAAAAGACATGTTAGGATGAAATTGGTGAACATTGGCTACTAGGACCTGAAATAGTTGAAGCAATGGTGGAAAAGTTGAAAACCATTCAACAACACATCAAGGTAGACCTATGTCAAAAAAAGCCTTATACAAACAATTATTCTTCATTCCTTGAGTTTAAGGATGGGGACTTGGTATTCCTCTAAATATTTATATGGAATAAGTTCATGAAATTTGGGAAAATAGAAAGCAAAAACATCGGTACATCGACCCCTTCATGATTCTTGATAGTGTCAGAATTGTGGCCTATCGACCAGCACTTCCACGTAGAATGTCTAAAATACATGATTTATTACTCATGTTTCTATTATGGTATTACATACCAGATAATATACATATACTATCTCTAGATGAGGTACAGTTGTAGAATGGTCTTTCATACAAGGAGAAGCCAGTGAAGATCTTGGACCATATAGATAATGTTCGACGCAGTAAGACTACTAAACCTAGTAACATTACTACAAAGGAACCTTACGTATGAAGAGGATATATAGTAACTAGAGGAAGTGATGAATAAGAAGTACCTATGTCTATTTTAGGCCTAGAATGTAAAACAAAAAATTTTATCAACTAATTTCATAACGGGGTAAGAATTTAAGGATCCAATATTTTATCAATGAAAATTCCATTCTTATTGTTATGTCACGTAAAATGAAAATAGGAAACATAATTCCATATGATTCTTAAATTAACAACTAATTACTATATGACCTTTATATCCTAGCTGATAAAAATAATATTTTTACTTCTCTGATTTGAATTTCAAAAATCCAACATACACAGTTGCGATCAATATGATATTTAGAGTCTCATAAGACAAACTTAATTTTTGGTGACCAATAATTTAACCTTATGAGTAGTAATTTTATCCTTATAAATATTAATATGACCCTTATTAATATTAAACTAGGAAAACAAATAATAACATCACCCATGATAGTATAAAAAAAATTAGGCACCTTATAAATGAGAGAGAATGTTTTAAAAATTAATAAGTAATTGTTGGTATTTTTTTAGTAATAAAAATCAAATCAAAATTTTAAATTAATAAATGTATTTAAAATAAAATTTACTTTCATATAAGGTATTCAAAAAAAATTATTGGTCGTTCTATGATTTTAGGATAATTTTATGAGACCTTAGTTAATATTTTAAAGTATTATAAATTTAGTTTTAAATTTAAAATATATCTTTTTTAAGAAAATAATGATTTTATTTTAAAACTAATTTTCTCATATTAAAAAAATTATTTTTATAAAATGGATTCCACATTTTATTTCAACACATAAGAAAATGGTTAGGATGATTTTTTGGGATTTTACTTAAATACATGAATTCTTGATGAATAGTAAAATACGATAATTTATGATAAATGCTAATAAACTGATTTTTTAGTCATGATTGAGTAATGGATGATGTAAGTGACTATTGTTTTCGAACTCACATACAATAATTACTATATTTAATCACATTAATCCCCACTACTTCTTGTCTTGAGTAGAACAACACACTAATAATTAAAATAATTAGAAAACACCTCTCTCCTCCACAATAAATTCCACCTCTCACATGCTCTTCTCCTCACACCCCCCAATCATTGATAATTGTGTGTATTCTTCCAAATAATATTCCCTAGTACCTCCACCACTTCCTAGATCCCTCAGTATCATCAAAATACCAGGACTAGGTGCCTTAAAGAGGATCTCAAGAGAAGAATTGAAGAGGAAAATCCTCTCTCATTTCTTTTAATTTCATTTTAATTACAATTTATTTTATTATTATTTCCTCACCTACATTAATACATATGGAATGATAAATCCATTAAAATACATATAATGTAATTATGTCATGTTATTGTAAGATCCTACATTAAAATCCTCCATCTATCTCTTTCATCATAAAAATGAAATTATCGCATGTGGTGTGTTAATTTATTGACATCATGGTTGATGCACATTCATTATCCTTAAACATACTAAAAGATTTTAAGAAGAAAATTAAATGGTTAAAAAGATATTATAAATTTTATTTCATAACCCTTTCTATTTTCTAGAAATAACTTATACTCATAATACTAAATGATATAACAAAATGAGTTCAAATTCTTTAAAAAATCGCCAAAACTATCCTAAAACAATCATCATTAACCGTTATCTAATGGATCATACTAATGGTATATAAAAAAACCTATGTAATATCATTTAAATTTTTTAATTTAATTAATAACATATAATAAAAATTCTTTATTTTCATCATTATTATAAATTAACTTCCATTCAAGAATACAAAGTTAACCGTTCAGGGAAACCATGAAAATGTATGCTTCCAAATGATGAAATTAACCACTATAACTCACCAAAGTCCTCTTTGAGAAAATTGTAACACAATAATAAATAATAGTAAATTATAAAAGGATATTTATTTTTCAACTAATGAATATAATTTGATCATATTGTATATTAACGTGAAAGAATCTTTCTGAAAAAAGCTCAGGGGAATTCTTGAAACCAACTCTCTTTATTTGGGTTTTCCTTCTTTCACTTAATTTTCAGTATGTTTATTCCTAAAAAATAATTTATTCATCATTATATTACCCTTTCTGGGATATAAATGTTTTCTACTTGAGTTTATTACAAACAAATGGGTTTCCTAAACAACCATTCTTTCAAAAGAACACACCTTTTACTTCTCAAGATTGTTTATATCACTCAAGGTTGATGATTATTATATCACATATACTATTACATAATTCATTGGGGAACAAAATGATTTTAATGTATTCTAATTAAATAAAACCCATTATATTTAATGGGTTTTTATATGTTGAATATTTATATATGTTCTATGTGGCATGCATGATAATGTAAATGTTGTGTTGCAACAGGTGTACCCGAAATTATATTGGGAAATGTAAATGTTATGACGTGAAGAGTGTGGCCATAATTATATAGATCTCCAATTCATTGGTTAATGTGAAGAGATTAATGAGTAATGAGAAATATGTGTGAACATGATGCTAGATTAGTTTCACAATAATGTGTGGTTGTTGACCACTAAGACCTGATTTTTCATTTTTATGAATTTCCACATTCAAAGTATTATCTTCATGCTTCCTCCCATGATTATGATAATATGACTATGTTAAGATGACAATGATAATTCTCAAAAAAATTATATTTCTTCAGGTCCTTATATATCCTCTTACTAGGCTTTCAACTCACACTTTTTTGAGGTATATCCTCAGGTGACTAATTTTTCTATGGAGAATTCAAGGGAGATTAAGAAGCTAGAAAAGATAGAATTCAATAAATTTTTATATTTATGTTGTGAATGTTATGTGTGGTCCAACTTCTCCAAAAGACACTTAAACTTTGAATCCTCTTTGTGAAATGGTTTTATATTTTTTTTTAAATGTTGTAATAGTAATGTAAGAAAAATGAGGGTCAAAATATTCCTTCATAATAGATCAATTGTGTTTATTTATGGATAAAATAATTAAAATTGATATTATCCTTAATTTATCTAGAATTTAAATTCCTCATATTAAAAAAAACGTGCATGGATAGAAAATAAAATTTACTTTTTGAAGATTTATTTTATTAAATTCTAGGAAACCATCAACTGGAATTTCATATTTATTAGTGTTTCTCCGAAAATTTATCAAATTATAATCATTTACATACCTAAGATCACAAAATAAAATGTGAATGTATTAAAACATATAAGAATATATATATATATATATAGACTTGTGATTGGGTTTGAAATGTCAATGATTATTATGAATAAAATAAAAAAAGATATTCTATATATTTATTTTATTTAAATAATTATTTTTAAACTATGATTGGTGATACTAGTAAAAGAATAAGGTCACTTTTTTCATGTTTAGATAGTTTTTTCTAGTGACTATTAGAAAACACCACTTTTAGTTTTCCAAGAACGTTCAAGTTAGACATAAACATTCTTTTATAGTTAACCTAGAATAAATAATGTTAAAAAGAAACTTCTTATTTATATATTCATGATTGTGTTGGGAAATGTGTGAAATTTTCATCCCTTTTTATTTGTGTTTTTAGGCTAGTCAAATTTTGTTGCTAGGAGTTGGGAATGTGTTTTTTATAAGTGTCTAACAATATTTATTATGGATAACATTGATATTTTTAATACATAACCTTATTCTAAACTCCATAACAATTCAAACATTCTTAAAATATTTTTTTGATTAGTTTGTATTATTATTATTGGTGATTTTTTAACAATGTAAATAAATTGTGGTGACACTTTTAAAATACGAAAATGATTGAAAGAGTAGGTAGCCAGTTAATTGGATTTTTTATGATAATGGGGATAATATTCATTGTAGTAAGTGGTAGTTGTTATAATGTTTGAATAGGTTCTTGTTTTTGTAGTCATCTCACTACTACAAATATAGACTTTATCAGGGATAGAAAAGGGCATTAACAACACTAAATAAATGTTGTTAATCGAGAAGAAGATAGGGGGCCCCTTTTAATAGCACTCAGAAAAGCGCTAATAAAGGCCCCTTTTGTGAGTGCAAAAAAAGAGCTAATAAAAGGGGTCTTTTATCAATGCTAAAAAAATCATTGATAAAAGGGTCCTTTATCATTTCTTTTTTAGCACTGATAAAAGTTAATAAAATTTTAAAAAAAATAAAAAATATATTTTTGCAATTCGGGGGGGGGGGGGGGATTCAACAGCGCTTGAAGCCACCCTTTAACAGCACCCCCATGGGGGCGCAGGCATGTCCCATACAGCTCCACCCATCCCCACCCCCTTTAACAATGCTCTCTCCCCCCTTTAACAATGCTAGGTTATTCTCTCCACATTCGCACGCGACCTGCCTTCCATAGGATTTGAACTTGAGACCTGTTGCATGTGCGCCTAAGCCTTTACCACTCCACCATGTTGCATTGCTCTTTATTTATTAGTAGATCTATTTATTTATATATTCATTTATTTATATTTACTCATATATTAATATATATTAATATATATGTAGTTATATATATATATATAGTTATATTAATCTATATATATATCTATATATTAATATATATATATATATATTTAGTTATTTTACAATATATATATTTGTATATTGATATATATATATATTAATATACAAATATATATATTAATATATAGATATATATATTAATATATGTATATTTAGTTTTATTAATATATATATATATATATCTGCATATTAATATATATATATATATATATATATATATATATATATTTACTGATATTAATATATAAATATATATTTACTCATATTAATATATAAATATATATTTAGTCATATTAATATATATGTATAGTTATATTAATATATAAATATCCTTATATTAATATATATTAATATATATATTTATATATATATTTAGTTATACTTTTTTATCCATATATTTATTTGTATATTAATATATATTTATAAGATTAGTTTTAAATACATTTATAAAATATTTTTTCTTATGACTGTTTATAAATAATTAAATACATACATACATATATACAATACACACATACACAGACGCATACGAATAAATATGTATATATGTGTTTATGAAAAGCCAAATAATGTGAAAAGAACCATAACTTCTAATACAGAAGTCAGTTTCAACTCCAAAACTAGTCAAATCGAAGAAAATTAAACAATCATCGATATGATATGTGGTACATGCCTGTAAATATTTACAAATAAATACATATATATCTACAGTTATATTTATTCATATATTTATATAGGTTCATATTAATATAAATATATTTGGTTATATTAATACATATATATTTATTCGTATATGTATATATATTTATTTATTTATTCGTATATTAATATATATTAATATCTATTTAAATATATATTGTCAGTTATAATTTTTTATCCATATATTTATTTTATATTAATATAGGTTTATAATATTAGTTTTAAGTACATTTATAAAATATGTTTTTATGTGAGTTGATAAATAAATAAATACACACATATATACAACACACACACATATATATATTTACAAATAAATACATATATATGTGTATCTGAAAATCCATAGAATGTTAAAACCACCCGAACATCTAATCCATAAGTCCGTTTCAACTCCCCAACTAGTCAAATCAAATAAAATGAAACAATATTTGATATTATATGTGCTACATTTTTAGAGGACATCGGGATCTGAAGTTATAGTTGTTTAAATGTTAAAGAAGCGGGGTATCCCGACTAAAAACTCAGTTTTGGAGGCCTTCTCGGCATTTTTGTGCATAAAATAATCTGAATAAAGGTTACCTTCAATCACTAGTGCATAGAGATCATTGTAGTCATTGAGTTGATAAGTTTTAGAGCTCCAACGGACACTCGAATCAAAATATTTGTCCGTTTGAAGTTTGAGTTACATTTTCATCTTATTTTAGATCTTTTATCAATTTTTTTATTTTTTTGTCTTTAAAAAGTTATTAAATTATTTTTAGTAAATGATAATTAGAAAATAATTAATTAAAAATACTTTATAATCACCTTTTACTAACTTTATTATATATTAATTATAGAATTCAATTTATCCTTATCTAAAACAAATTTAAAAAATATTTATAATATTTATATGAATATAAATATAATTATATAACAATATATTATATATTTATGAATTTTTATGAAATATACACTTTATCAGTACTTAGAAAAATCACTAATAAATCCCCCCCCCCTTTATCATCATTACTAAAAAAGTGATGATAAAGGGGTCCCCTTTAACAGAGCTAAAAAAATGCGGAAAATGGGGGGCCTTTATCAACGCTAAATAAACACTGTTAGAGGGTCACTTTTAATAGTGCTTTTTTAGCACTGTTAAGAGTGACCCTTTATCAGTGCTTTTTCTTAGCACTGATAAATTCCCTCCTTTATTATCACTTTATTTAGTGTTGATAAAGGGTGGCACTACAGAAACCATGTTTGATGGTAGTGTATTTTTGTAACACATTTACATCATATTAATTGTATTCAATGTTTATTAAATTATAGAAGTTTCATTATGTTAAAGGAAATTTTGGTTTTTAGAAGTTCTTGGTAATTGTATTGAACTGATAAATAGAGAATATATCTATATGTTGAGAGTAAAATGGAATGATTGTACAATAATTATCTTTCCATCCAACGAGCCTCTACCCAAGTGGTATAGGATTTTTCTTGTCATCCAAATGACCTAGGATCAAAATTGGGAAGAGACGAAATTCTGGGTACTGTAGCAGTATTGTATCAGGGCACTAAAGCAGTACTGTAGTAGCCGTGGGACTCTAGTAGCGGTGGCACTGTTGCGAAAGAGGTACTATAACAGGAACTATAACGGTGGTTGAACTGTTGCGGGGATTGTAGCAGTGCGGGTACTGTAGCAGTACTGTTCACTGAGGGGTCCATTGGGCCAAAAAATTGGATTTAAATCCTTAAATTCATGACACGTGTCCATAGGCCCTCGGGCAATGTAATGGGTCTCCCTCAACCCATACATAAAGAGGTATTTTCTTTAATAAGAAAATGAGTCTCCAACCTTTAAAAAACAATTATTTTCCCATGACATAGTAAAACCAATCTGAATGATTTTTGTAATTTTTCTAGAAATAATAATTCTTGATGTATTATTTTTTAGGGAGAAAATCAAAATAATATAGTAGTTTTCAGATTAAAATGTTGCAATTCAGTTAATGGATGAACATATAGAGTTAATACTAGGTTGTTGGCCTTTTGGAATCAACTTTTCTAAAAAAACATCACGTACTTGGGTTTTCATTACCTACCCAAAACATGACAGTTTTCTTGAATATATAAGTAATTTATAAACATATATTGAATATTATATATGAGAGAGGTTTTCATTATCATCCAATATTAATTTTTTATGAAGTAAATGAAAAAGTATATATTATTTCATAAATTTATATTGATTTGTAATGAAAATATTATATGATATATGAGGCTATAACTTCAAGATGTTTGTCATATTGATCCAAAAATGTTATGTATGGTTATAATCAAAAATTTAAGAGATCATAGATACTAATTTATACTGAAATAAATATATATATATATATATATCATTTTTGGAAAATAAATTTTTATTATTTCATCAAATAAAAAACATATAAAATTAAAAATATAATAACAAAAAAATGTATAATTAACAATCAATTTTATAATATCAAATGATGGAATAAATCAAATTAAAATCTAAAAGATAAATAATTTATCTTCAAAATAAAAAACCATGACCAATGCATTGTTGTAAAATGAAAAACTAATCCAAAATATTTATTTACTCGCTTGATTTTGTTGGTAGTGTGAAAAATACAAAAATGAATAAAAATTTTCAAAACAAAAAGAGAGAAGAACAAAAAACTGTGAACCACTGTTTTGTTTTATTTTAATTGGGTTTTGAGGGACTAATTATTTTTCTGGATCTCAAAAAAAGATGTAAGTTGAATTATTTACGGTCAATAACAATGAAAATATGCTTAAAATCAAATAATCCCATCAATAATAGTTGTTGAAGACCATTGGGTTGCCATCATGGGCATTGTAGCTCAAGAGGAAAATGGTGGAGTAGAAAATATGAAATAAAATATTCATTTTTAAAGGAATTATTTTTTTACTTTTTTAATATTAATTTTTTGCGATAGTTTTCCTAAAAAGATATACCGAAAAAAATTACTTTTTTCATTTTTGGTGTCATTTTTAGAAAAACTAATGAAATTAATCTCAATTATATGTTTTTTGCCTCAATTTCATTAAAACCCGATAGATAGACATTACTTTTGAACATTTTTGGCATTTGTTTTTAGAAACATAAAGGTAAAAAAAATTAAATAATATTTTTTAGTGTCATTTTTTAAGAACACTGATGGTGAAAATGTATAATAAAAAATTTTCCATAAATTTTAAGAAAAAATATTGTCAAAATGTTTTGGTTGAAATAATAAAATCAGGTTATAACAAAAACAATTAAGAAATGTACACCCATAACTTACTAATAACAGTTTATAGAGAACTGGGATTATAAATTCGATGTTAAAGCCACTATTTCTATAAGTGAACCTTCGAAAGAGAATAGGGTGGGAGATTATAGAAGTTTAAAATATAATTATTGGTAATATTTGATGAGGATAATAAATGATCAGATGATTCTTAAAATTAAAAAGATGGATCATAAATATAACAATCCTACTTTTTATTACAACATAAACATGCTTTATTACATAAAACATTACTTGATACAACTAAGAAGATTGAGAGGCTTAGTGTCTTTGGGGATTTGG
Source organism: Viscum album (assembly GCA_963277665.1). Taxonomy (NCBI): domain Eukaryota; kingdom Viridiplantae; phylum Streptophyta; class Magnoliopsida; order Santalales; family Viscaceae; genus Viscum; species Viscum album. The sequence goes on from OY728139.1 coordinate 801,102,057, forward strand.
ATAATTACATAAAAACTTAAAACATGAAATAAAACATCTTTATTGAAAACTTCCTTTACATGACCACTACATTCCCTCATACTTAGCATTGCATGGGATAACCTGAGGACATGCATAAAAAAGGGTGAGATATGAAGCCCAGTAAGGGAGTACACATGGAATAACATAAGGAGTACAATACATGTTATGTAATAGGAATGTCAATAGAGCATTAGAGAAACATGAACATAAAGGAATGATAAAGCATGATAATCATAACATGGAAATGTGGCAACAACACTTAACATTGAATTAGCATGAGCCAGGCTCATTGCACGTGGAGCATGAGTAAACCCTCATTGCACATGAAGCATGAGTAAACCCTCGTTTCACTTGAATTAGAATGAGTCAACACTCATTGCACATGACGTATCATGATACTATACTTTACCCAATTCATTGGAGCGCTATAAGGGATCACCCTTCTTAAACATTTCATTTCATGCATAAGTGTGCCACATCGATCATAAAACATGGATTCATAAAACATAATCATTTATTACACGATAAAGGAATTTTGAATTCATACATGAAACTTTATAATCAATAAGTAAATGTCCATAAAGGTGAATACCCTTGATGGAGAAATGGGCATTGTATTCACTGCACAATGACATTGTCTTAGAAAATCAGTTCGATTTCGGCAGCGTAACGACGTGACATAAGAAATAATAAAAATGGTTGATGAGAGAGAAAGTGGTTCCTCATCATATTTACATGTAATGGACAGTAAGGAGGTCATATAAATACTTGTCCCAACAATTGAAAAGGAATTTAGATTCATGATACAAAAGTATTGCTTGAATGTAAAAGAAGAGAGAGAAGTTCCTTTCGGAATTTTGGCATAGTAATGGGTGTACATGGGAGGAATTTAATGGGAGAGAAAGGGGTCTCCGATCATTCAAAAAATAAGAGGTCAGTATGGGGGAGGTGAAAAACCATACCCCAACATTCATAATTGAAATTAAAATGGAAATACAACTTAAAGAAAATTGACAAAAATGAGAAAGGAAGAAAAAACCCTTACTTAGAAGTGTGCTTCCAAAGGCTGGAGAGAGGCTTGTGAGAGGCTTATTTGGAGCTTGGGGGCACCTTGGGAGGATTATAAAGAGATTAGGGCAGAGGTTGTACGAACTCCAAGTGATTTGAGTGAGGAGGAAGTGGGAGCTTGGGTGGGTTTATATAGGAAAGGTGAGGGAATTCTTCATTATTTATGTTTGGGTCCCCTTACATTAAATTAATCCAAACCACAAACCATCCCATGGTTTTTGCCCATGGTTTTTGAAAAAGGGAAGAGGAAAACAATATTTTACAAGTCCAAGGTCCGAACTTATTAAAATATTAGGGTTTCTTATTTTGAGGTGAGTCACACTCCCATGGAAATTATTTTTAAAAAGGCAAAGTGTTGAATAAGTCTTGAGGGATCCATTAATGCTTTGAAAAGTAAGTCAAACAAACCCAAAATCACATTATTTTGATGATAAAACATATATTGGAAGAACATAAGGATTATGGTATTTTATTACATCACCATTGGGTCATTATGATGTCAAAAAACACATTATATACTTAAACGGTATTTAATTTTTACCCAAAAATTTGACTGTCTCAGAAAATTATGAAAAATTCACCGTTGGATAATTTCTCCATCCTGATTCCAAAAAAAAAATTATTTTATCTAAATAATTTTCTAAATATGTGAATTTTCACTTTTTAAATAAAAACCGACATTTATCAAAAATTCACGGGTTTTGACAGAAATGGATTTCAAACCTTAATAAAAAATTTAATTGCATTCATAAAATTATAAGATCATTTAAATTAAATAAAAATTAATTTAATATTAATAATAATATTTTATTAAAATAATATTTAATTCAAAAATCACTTAATTTAATAAAATATAATTCTTAATTAAATAATAACTAAAAACACCATTTGTAGTTTAAAAACTATTTACAATGTATCAAAAATGACTATAAATTACATTCATTATTATATAAAAAAATAATGTACATGAACATAGTACTAATTATTTGTTACATAACCCCTTAATAGAGCCACATAAGACCTAAGGGTAAGGTGTGCGATGGTGACAGACTCTTGGGGAGGCTCAGATAACATCGCTCGAGTGGTAATTTCAATCAACTTCCACTCTTCCCATAGACGATCACGTTCGAGCTTGAATTGATGAAGCTCATCTTGGGCTTGGTCAAGGGAAAAGCCCAAAGACTCCACCTCTTTTTCGAGCTCTGACAAATGGGCTTCGTATGGTCCAATTCTACTAGATGAGGCCATCGCTTCCGTTGTCTGAGTAAAATTGGGTTCGTTAAAGCCTTATATTTATACTAATCATGTGATCACTGTTCAACAGCTATAAAAGTAATGGTCACAACTCTTATCATAAAACCAAAGAAGTTGACATCTTATAAAAAACATTTTTTTATAAAGAGACATTTAACTGGATCAAGAGGGATTTTCCATTAATGAAACTTTGGGTCATTACAATATTCCCCCCTTAAGAAATTTCGCCCTCAAAATTTTCCTTTTCCCACACTACAACAAATGTGGGTAACTCAGATTCATCATATCCTCTGACTCCCAAGTTGCTTCTTAAAACTTGTGGTTTCTCCACAACACCATGACAAGGGGCATTGTCTTATTTCGTAGAACTTTTTCTCTACGATCTAAGATCTTCACTGGTTGCTCTTCATAAGAAAGACCATCTTCCAATTGTACCACCTCGGAAGAGAGTACATGTGAAGGGTCTGATATGTACTTCCTTAAGATGGATACATGAAATACATCATGCACCTTGGCCATAGTAGGTGGAAGTTCTAGTTGATAGGCCACAGCCCCAACACAATCAAGAATCTCGAAGGGGCCGATGTACCTTGGACTTATCTTCCATTTATTTCCAAACCTCATGACCTTCTTCCACGGAGATATGTGTAAAAACACCATGTCTCCAACTTTTAACTCAAGGTCTCATCGACGATTATTTGCATAACTCTTCTGCCGACTTTGGGATACCTTCTTATGCTGCTGAATGGTTTTCACCTTCTCCACCATTTCTTCGACCATTTCTGGTCCAAGAAGCTTACGTTCACCGACCTCATCCCCACATGCCAGTGTTCTGCACCTTTTCCCATAAAGGGCTTCATATGGTGCCATTTGGATGCTCGAGTGGAAACTGTTATTATAAGAGAACTCAACCAGAGGAAGCTGTTGATCCCACCCACCTTTAAAGTCCATTGAGAATAATCTCAACATATCCTCAAGTGTTTGGATAGTCCTCTCTGATTGGCCATCAGTTTGAGGATAATAGGTCATACTAAAGTTCAGTTCAGTATTCAGAGCATGTTAAAGACTCTTCCAAAACTTAGAGGTGAATCTTGGATCTCGATCGGACACAATAGATAGTGGTACTCCATGCAACCTTACCACTTCCCTAATATATATCTGTGTAGGTTGATCCAAGGAGAAATCCTCTCGAATAGAAATGAAGTGTGCAGTCTTTGTAAGACGATCCACAACAACCCAGATTGCATTGTTGCCTTTGGATGTACTCGGAAGTCTGGTGACAAAGTCCATGGTAATGTTCTCCCATTTCCATTCTGGTATGGGTAATGGTTGCATCAGCCCCTTAGACTTCTTCCTCTCTGCCTTCACTTGCTAACACACCAGGAACTTTGATGTATATTCGGTGATCTCCTTCTTCATATTATCCCACCAAAAGTTTTCTCGGAGATCTCGATAGATCTTTGTGCTCCCTGGGTGAATAGATAAATTTGAACTATGTGCATCATCCAAAAGTTCCTTCTTCATCTCCAGACTTGATGGAACACATAGTCTTATCCCAAACTGCACAATTCCTTCTTCATTAACATTAAACTCTGAGGATTTCCCCTTTTTGATAGCTTCCACTTTTTCTTGAATTCCCACATCATCCTTTTGAGCATCCTTTAACCTTTCCAAAAGAGATGGTTGAGAAATCATTTGTGAAAGGATTGATGATGTTCCCTTCTTTATGATTCCCATGTCCATCTTCATCAAGTCTAAGAATATTGGATCCTTCTCAATTCTCATCATTGATAGAATTGCTAGATCTTTTCTACTTAGTGCATCCGCCACCTTGTTCGCTTTCCCAAGGTGGTAATGTATTGAATAGTCATAATCCTTGATGATCTCTATCCATATTCTCTAGCGCATATTAAGCTCATTCTGTGTGAATATATATTTAAGACTCTTGTGGTCAGTATATATCTCACATTTCTCTCCATAGAGATAATGCCGCCAGATTTTCAAGGCAAAGATCACCGCCACCAACTCCAGATCATGTGTTGGATAGTTTCGCTCATGGATTTTCAACTTCCTTGAGGCATTGGATATCACTTTATCATTCTGCATCAGCACACAGCCTAAGAAATTTATTAAGGCATCACTAAATACCACAAACAGTTCCCCACTTGTGGGTAAAGTGAGCACGGGCATAGTGATAAGACTCCTTTTCAACTCCTTGAATCTTTCTTCGCATTCATCACTCCAAGAAAACTTTACTCCCTTTAGAGTTATCTTGGTAAGAGGATTGGACAATCGTGAGAAATTTCTCACAAATCGTCGATAATATCCATCTAACCCCAAGAAGCTATGTATATCAGTTACCGATGTTGGCCTCGGTCATCCCTCAATTGCATCTATTTTGAAGGGATCCACAGATATCCCATTGCTTGTGATGATATGGCCCAAGAATGAGACTTCCTTCAACCAGAACTCACACTTGTTGTACTTTTCATAGAGCTTCTCCTTGCGCAAAGTCTCTAGTACAGTTCTTAAATGCTCCTCATGGTCCTCCTTGGTTTTGGAGTATATTAGAATATCATCTATAAAGACTACCACAAATTTTTCAAGGTAATCTCTAAAGACACTATTCATCAAGTCCATGAATATTTCTGGAGCATTGGTGAGTCCGAAAGGAATTACTATGAATTCATAGTGCCCGTACCTTGTACGAAAAGCAGTCTTGGGGATATCTTCCTCCTTCACCCATACTTGATAATATCCTGACCGCAAGCCCACCTTGGAGAAGTATTGTGCTCCATGCAACTGATCGAACAAGTCATCAATTCGTGGGAGTGGATACTTGTTATTTATCGTGATTTTGTTAAGTTCACGATAGTCGATGCAAAGCGGCATTGACCCATCCTTCTTCTTGACGAAGAGGACTGGTGCACCCCATGGTGAAGCACTTGGGCGTATAAACCCTTTATCCAGATTCTCGTGTAGTTTTTTCTTCAGCTCTTCAAGCTCAACAATAGCCATTCTATATGGAGTCTTGTATATTGGCAGCACCCCAGGTATAAGTTCAACTGAGAACTCAACATCTCTTCTTGGAGGAAGACTAGGTAGTTCCTCGGGAAACACTTCCGCAAATTCCCTCACAATAGGAATTTCTTCAAGGATATTTTATTCCTTGGAATCAATCATCTGAGTTAGATATGTGTGCTCATAAGGTAGTAATATCCATGCTTGAGATGATGGAGCTAAAGGATATTCATCTTCCTCCTGACCCTTGTAACGAATCGGGGGTCGATTCTCCATATAGAGTGTGATTTCCCTCTCCCAACAATTTATGTTGGCTCTATATAAGGAAAGACAATCCATGCTAATAATTACATCAAATTCCACCAAAGGGAGTATGACGAGGTTTTCCGAGAAATTGAATCCATAGATTATAACAGGGGAGGACTTATATTCATGGGATGCAATGATTGCCCCATTTTCTGTACTCATCGACATCTTTACTTCCATGAATTGTGGTGGTGCTGGGATTGTTCTACTAAACTTTCGAGATATAAAAGAATGCGTATAACCTGAATCAAAAAGTACGTTCACTATTTTTGAATGAATAACTAGCGTACCTGTCACCACTTCGTTGTCGGGGTTCACTTCGGCAGAAGTGATGGCAAAATCTCTTCCTTGTTGTCTTGGAGGTTGTTGGTTTCCTCCGAAAACCCTTGGATTAAGGCACTGATTTTCAAAATGACCCGGTTCTTTGCATTTGTAGCATTGAACAACGCGTTGAGGTTCTAATGGATCATTCCTCTCCTCTGTCACAGCCGTGGGTCCTTCATGCCGACAGTTAACAGCTAGGTGCCCTTCTCTCCCACACCAGAATCATTTTCTCGTCCCCTTAAGGCAATTTCAAGGGTGCTTCTTTCCGCACTTTTGGAAAGTGGGGTGCTGGAACTTCTTAGCGCCGTTGGATTTATCCATCGGCCCACCAGCATTGAATTCCACCTTACACTTCTTATCCACATGATACCCCTGTGATTCCCCGATCTCCATTTCGACCTTGAGGTCACATCGGACAATTTCTTCATAGCTGTCGAAGTCACGGATCACAAATGCTTTCCGCAAGCTAGGTTTCAGCCCACCAAAGAAGCGGTCAACCTTGCATTAGGGGATAACGATGAAGCCGGAAGCGTATCGTGCAAGCCTTGTGATGTTTGACTCGTACACTCCCACAGATTGTTCATCTTTTTGCTTGAGGGAAAGGAAGTCCCTTTCCATCTTAAGATGGAGGGTGCGCGGAAAATATTTATCGAAAAACATCTTCTAGAATTCCTTCCATTCCAAAGCCTCGATCTCCTCCTTAGGCTTCGTATTTTTGATCAATTTCCACCATTGATCAGCTTCACCCTCTATATGATAAGATTCCAGGAGAACCTTATCTTGTTCAGAACATTGGAGGATGGGGAATATCTTTTCAATTTAGTTGATCCATTGTTCAGCGATCGTGGGATCATATGATCCACTAAATGAAAGAGGACTTTGTCTCATGAAGCTCTCGATAGCGACTTGTTCTTTCTTAGAGGGGGTTGAACATTCCTCTTGACTCGTGTTTCAATTCAAAACATGAGTTAGCTAAGAGAGAAGCGTGACAAAGTTCACGATTCCTGCTCCCATTGGATTGGGCATCTCATTAGTACAATCATCACACTGATCTTCACAATGGTTGTTAGCCCGAGTCCTCCTATTACCAGCCATTGGCTGGAATAAAAGGAAATTTAGGGGTAACACATAAAGGGAAATCCAAAGACAAAAGTTGATGACTAATAAATAAACTTTAATCTCTTTAACTCATGGGTCTATAGGATTCAAACTAGGCTTTTCACGATCTACTTTCTAACATATATTCTTAGGGGCATTTTTCCCTTAATAAGGGTTCATACCAAGATTGTGAATTTATCAAAACATATCCCCTGGGAGTGTCGTAACCAAGAGTGCAGAAAGGCCCATTGTCATGCACCAATTCCCGTTCGAGTCTATCTCAGAGCGGTGTTTTCAGGTTTTACCCCTAGGATACATCTGTGCCAGAGCCGCCTCTACCTACTCGTATCCAGACAGGGATGTATTTGTTTGATAAACCACTTACTTAGTATTTACCATAACTTACGGATGTTTTTATTATACTTAGTCTTATATCCAAGGCTTTACTAGGGTTTCCTAATCCCAAAAATGACTAAACCTATCCTTTGATACCAACTATGACAACCCTTCTTTTTATTACAACTTAAACATGCTTTATTACATAAAACTTCACTTGATACAACAAAGAAGATCGAGAGGTTTAGTGTCTTTGGGTCTTAGAATCACTACATAAAAACTTAAAACATGAAATACAACAACTTTATTGAAAACTTACTTTACATGACCACTACATTCCCTTGTACTTATCATTTCATGGGATAACCTGAGGATATGCATAAAAAAAGGGTGTGCTATAAAGCCCAGTAAGGGAGAACACATGGAATAACATGAGGAGTACAATAAATGTTAGGAAATAGGAATGTCAATAGAGCATAAGAGAAACATGAACATAAAGGCATGATAAAGCATGATAATCATAACATGGAAATGTGGCAACAACACTTAACATTGAATTAGCATGAGCCAAGGCTCATTGCACATGGAGCACGAGTAAACCCTCATTGCACATGAAGCACGAGTAAAGCCTCGTTGCACTTGAATTAGCATGATTCAACACTCATTTCACATGACTTATCATGATACTATACTTTACCCAATGTATTGGAGCACTATAAGGGCGCACCCTTCTTAAACATTTCATTTCATGCATAAGTGTGCCACATGGATCATAAAACATGGATTCATAAAACATAATCATTTATTCCACGATAAAGGAAAGTGGAATTCATACATGAAACTTTATAATCAATAAGTAAATTCGCATAAAGTTGAATACCCTTGATGGAGAAATGGGCATGGTATTCACTACACAATGACATTGTCTTAGAAAATCGGTGCGATTTCGGCAGCGTAACGGCGTGACATAAGAAATCATAAAAATGGTTGATGAGAGTGAAAGGGGTTACTCATCATATTTACATGTAATGGAAAGTAAAGATGTCATATAGATACATGTCCCAATAATTGAAAAGGAATTTAGATTCATGATACAAAAGTATTGCTTGAATGTAAAAGAAGAGAGAGAAGTTCCTTTCGGAATTTCGACATAGTAACGGGTGTACATGGGAGGCATTTAATAAGAGTGAAAGGGGTATCCCGTCATTCCAACAATAAAGGGGCAGTATGGGGGAGGTGTGAAACCATACCCCAACATTCATAATTGAAATTAAAATGGAAATACATCTTAATGAAAATTGACAAAAATGAGAAAGGAAGAAAAAACCCTTACTTAGAAGTGTGCTTCCAAAGGCTAGAGAGAGGCTTGTGAGAGGCTTCTTGGGAGCTTTGGGGCACATTGGGAGGCTTCTAAAGAGATTAGGGCAGATTTTGGACGAACTCCAAGTGATTTGAGTGAGGAGGAAGTGGGAGCTTTGGTGGGTTTATATAGGAAAGCTGAGGGAATTCTTTATTATTTAGGTTTGGGTCCCCTTACATTAAAGTAATCCAAACCACAAACCATCCCATGGTTTTTGCTCGTGGTTTTTGAAAAAGGGTAGAGGAAAAAAATATTTTACTAGGCCAAGGTCCGAACTTATTAAAATATTAGGGTTTCTTATGTGGAGGTGAGTCACACTCCCATGGAAATTAATTTAAAAAGGAAAAGTGTTGAATAAGTCTTGAGGGATCCATTAATGCTTTGAAAAGTAAGTCAAACAAACCCAAAATCACATTTTTTAATGATAAAACATATATTGGCAGAACATAAGAATTATGGTATTTTATTACATCACCATTGGGTCATTATGATGTCATAAAACACATTATATATTTCAACTGTATTTAATTTTTACCCAAAAATTTGATTGTCTCAGAAAATTATGAAAAATTAACCATTGGATAATTTCGATGTCCTGATTCCAAAAATAACATTTATTTTATCTAAATAATTTTATAAATATGTGAATTTTCACTTTTAAAATAAAAACTGACATTTATAAAAAATTCATGGGTTTTGACAGAAATGGCTTTCAAACCTTAATAAAAATTTTAATTTCATTTGATAAAATTATAATATCATTTATATTCAATAAAAATTAATTTAATATTAATAATAATATTTTGTTAAAATATTATTTAATTCAAAAATACCTTAATTTAATAAAATATAATTCTTAATTAAATAATAACTAAAAACACCATTTGTACTTTAAAAACAATTTAAAATGTATCAAAAATGACTAGAAATTATCTTCATTATTATATACAAAAATAATTTACATGAACATAGTACTACTTATTTTTTACATAACCCCTTAAAACCGCCATATAAGACCTAAGGGTAAGGTGTTCGATGGTGACAGACTCTTGGGGCGGCTCGGATAACATCGCTCGAGTGGTAATTTCAATCAACTTCCACTTTTCCCAAAGACGATCATGTTAGAGCTTGACTTGATGAAGCTCGTCTTGGGATTGGTCAATGGAAAATCCCAAAGATGCCACCTCTTTTCCGAGCTCTGACAAATGGGTTTCGTATGGGGTAATTCTACTGGATGAGGACATCGCTTCCTTTTTCTGAGTAAAATTTGGTTTGTTAAAGACTTATATTTATACTAATCATGCGATCACTGTTCAACGACTATAAAAGTAATGTTCACAACACTTATCATAAAACCAAAGAAGTTGACATTTTATAAAAAACGTTTTTTTATAAAGAGACATTTAACTGGATCAAGAGGGGTTTTCCATTAATGAAACTTTGGTTCGTTACAATAAAATCTTAAAGAAACTGGAGAAATATTATCAGTATGAAATGAGTGTTCAACCATATATTTTTGTCAATATTAAACAGGCACAGAAGGAAGATGTAGAGTTAAACAATAAAATGAGAATTTTTCTTGAATTTAACAATGATTTTGATGGAATAATATGGTTCAAGAACTATGATTCTTTCCCTTTGGGTCCATTTTTATGAAGGAGATGTTGGATGAAACTCACAATTTCCCATTGTCTATTCATTATAGATTTATGAATATGTATAGAGATTTTGAGCAGTAATTTTGGGGATATTTCTTGAAGAGTTTCATTGGATAAAATGTTTCTAGAATATTGGTATATTGAAAAGATAAGGCTATGATACCGAAGTATACGAGTATATTACAGCCATTACCAATTAGATAATGAAATTTAAAAAAAATCTCCATGGATTTTTTCATAGATCTTCCCAAAACCTCTAAAGGGATTAATTTTATATGGGTTGTAGTTTATCTATATATTAATTCATCTCAATTCATTTCCATCATAGAAAATTTTTATCTTGAGGATCTTACCCAGTTATTCATTTTGTAATTTGTAATATTACATGGTGTACCACTATCAATTATATCTAAACATTATCTTAGGTTTACCACAATGTTTTGGTGAAATATTATGTAGGTTCTTGATATAGTGATGCACACATGATGTAGGGCATGGTAAAAGAAATTTATATTCTAAGTGCAGAATAGTGGCTAACCAGGGTCGTCTCACTTTTGGAGCTTTCTCAGTTGTTCACTCACTTAATAAAATTCACCTAAACTACTTCCTTTTGATTTTTTTTATTTAATAAAATAATGTAATTCAATGAAACTTAAATAAAAGATAAAACTAACATGCAATGAAAAAATGGAATTAATGAAGAAATAACTTGGTCCTAGGGCTGGATAACACAGGTTCATTCATTATTTATTTATTGTCTTAATTCAATTTGATAATTAATTTATTGAAACCTCATTAATGAATTACCTTACCTTGACTTATTTATTGTGTGATTTTAGTATGCGTCTGGAACAACAAACCACACCTCCTCTGAGATTCAAATAGATAACACCTTAATAGAGAATGTAATTCCTAAAGGACTCGGCTTCACCGTATGTTGTTTCATCCCTTATAGCAACCCCAACTCCACTGTATAAAGGCTTTGCCTACGAGAAGGATGGGAGAATTAATTAATAAAGGAAAAGAAATGGATTTGGGAATAGTGTCATGGTGGATGACTGCCACACCCGTGCAATATTCCTACCTCCACAGCAAATTGTTTTTAAACATTTTGAATTTAAAGTGAAATAATGAAGATCATGGTGAAACCAACCCCATGGAGAAGCCTCAGGTTAGCCCCTCGTTATTGAAGATAAGAGGTCGCGGTGGATAGAATAAGAATAAATGAGATGAATTAGATTAGGGTTCGAAGAGAATGGGAGATGGAAGAAGTTGAAAAAACTTGAAATAAAAATATGAAAATGCATTACATTAGAAAAGAAAACTAAAAATAAAAAGAGAAGAAAAGAGAATTCCTATGTTAGCATCATGTCTCGAGGCCTCCACTCCAACGTTGGTGTTGAAATTCCCTTCATCATGGTTGAAATCCTTTTTATATAGGCCAATGGGTTTCCATCATCTGGTCTTCAAATTTAAGATCTCCAAAATCTCTCTTTAATATTTCCTGCAGATTCTCTCCAATGAACTTTTGACCATGTTTGGCCAATTTAATGGCCGAATTGGGCAATGATGTCTTCTATAAAGTTCTTCAGAAATTGGTTTTATGTTTCCTTACCAAATTTTTGATTTATCATCCTTGTGTATTACTAGATATTGATAATTAATTCTTAGAATTTAATCTAGAGGAATGTTTCATTTTTTCTTCCCTAATATGTCAGCTTCCATTGACTGCATTAATTAGGGTAAATTTTTAATACCTTCCCCATCCAAAGACTCCATTATATTTTCTTTCACATCAAATTGGAATAAACCTAATTTTGAGGTTTTCATACCGAGTTATGATTTATTTAATGAGGTGGGGTCCATGCGGTCATCCAGAATAATTGACCAACTTGATTTATTTTTTCAGACTCTTTCATGGCTGAATTAAATCCTAGTCCAAAAACAATAGATGAAGAAAATAAATATATGAACCGAATAAAAAAGGAATTAAATAAATTGGATTTATATTTTATAGGATAGTCATGAATTACCAAAGGGATTAAAATCATTCAATATTTTCAAATTAAGAAGTTTTCCAATTTTAGCCCAAAACACATCCTAAATCCAAAATTGATGAAAATAACTCAAATTGTTCAAATTTTAGTGATTATATACTTTAACTAAATATATAAAATGATGAAAATATTTTATGTATCAATTCAACCAGACTTAAACTATTCTTATCCTCAATCATAAAATCTCCACATGGAATTCAAAGGGCACCAATGTCACCAATATTTAAATTTTAATGCAACAAAATCAGATGATTATCAATGTCTAATAAAATTTTCAAGTTCCACAAAAAATATCAATTAAATTTCCCATTTTACAAAGAAACAATCAATTCATGAATTTTACTTTTTCCCTTTGAAAAATGATTTAGCTTCACCTTTCATTCATTTAAACTTCTAAATTAATTATTACTAAACATGTCAAATAATGATCTACCTCTCTTTTGAATATTTTTTCTCATCACTATTGATACAATTAATATTGGAGTTATGCTAATATCCTGAGAACATGCTCCTTATCCATAGGTTTGTAAAGGAACTACTTTTTCCACTTTGTAGAGAAAAAACACACATAAAATCATGAGGACTTGTAATAAAGTTTCAAATGACTATGTGGCATAGGGTTGGTGGGTAAATGATTGAAATAATTTAAGACCAGAAGTTGGAGGTTTGACTCTTAAATACAATTCATGATTAATCAAGTGAAAACACAGGATGAACCTCACTCAAACCTGTTTATAACGTGAAACACAACACCACCCCCCTTTTAATGACATGTTACATGAGTCAATAAATTATTACAAATAATGATATCATCCAAGTTATCCTCCTCTTTTTGTTTATTTTTTTGTAAATCTCCAGAAAGGAATAACTCTATTTTTCTATTTTTTTTAATCTCTAGACATTCACAACTTTATTTTGATTTTTTTAAGGAGAACGAGATGAAATGAAATAAGCATAATGAAATGATGACTCATGCCCAATTTTCTAATAATACACTGTCGAAAATGATGACACACACCTCACACCACCAAAACATTATACACATCCCAATGAACGCACAAGAAAGGAACTTCCCCCACACTCAACCATGAATAATACATGAAAAAAATACTAAATGTGTAGGTAGGTAAAGAAAAATCAGCTTGTAATGTGGCTCAAACCTATATAGAAATTCATAGATTCTTTGGGATAATTAAGGATAAATGTGAGGGTGGGTCTCACTTAAATATGTGCCAGGCAAAATTAGTGTGTCAATAATTTGAAATGTGTTTTTTTACAGTCATAGATTTGATAAGTTTCAATACATGTTCTACCAGGTGGCACATCCCAAGATCCCTCAGGAAACATGCTCAAGATAAAATAGGAAAAATTTTGTCTAGAAAGCCTCTCAAGTATGGAAATATGATTTTGGACAATGACTCATGGCATGATTAATAATAACAAATTAATTCACATGAATTTCAAAAATTCAAAGCATTAAAGTTAGAAGGGAAATTTCATTTACATGAATCAATTAATGTATTCAAATCATGGGTCCTTATTTCAAAATCCATGCTTCACATTAATTATCCAATTCTCCATTTTACTCATTCAATCTTATTAACCTTGAAATCTAAAACATGGAATCTCTATATTCCTATGAAAATCATATCTCCTAGATATGTCAAGTAAAACATAATTCAAGTGTGGGAATTCAATTCTAGTTTAAAGAAAATCAAAATTTAAGGAGCTGCAAAGTTAAACATTAAAAGTGAAATCCATTTTTAAATGAAGAAAGGTTTCTGTCTATTTGTTGGTTCCCTTTTGACATCATGATCCTACAAAAGATAATTACTCAAGTAAGATAAATTCTTAAATCTCAAAAATATAAGAGAGAGTGCAATACATGATAATATATTTCTTTGAAAATTAATTGAAATATAAATTTCTAGAAATCAGGAAACGATAAATCTTGGTACAATCCCCTAAGTGGGCCTTGGATTCTTTTACTACCTCCAGAGGGTAGTACTAGATTTTATCCATAATCTGATGGTGGGTGGATCTTCTTGGAGATGAACCACCATATGTTCTTCTTCCTCGATTGTAGTTCTTTTTTATTATTGAGGAGAATTCCATGTATGGAGTACACTAGATCCGCCCCCTTTGAAATGTGGTATTGCTTGCATGGTGGGGGTAGAATGGTGTATGGATCCTCCTCTTCTTCAGTTTCTACTTGTGCAACATCTTTTTCAAAATCTAGTGGTTTCTCTAGATGTTATGGATGAAAAAAATAATCAAAGGGAGATTAAAAATTTAAATTTGAAATGTTAATTTCAAAATCTCCCCTTTTATGGTAGGAATTTTGTTGATTTGGTTCTTCATGCAGAGCCACTTTTATCATTTCTTGGGCTTCCTCAAGTATATGATCAATGTCCTTAGGGAGCTCCAGGTTTTCCTCAACAGGTGAAATTTCTCCTTCTTCATATTTATCCAAGTTGATACAAGGATTGAATGAAACTAAAAATTCAAATTCATAAAGATTGATACTAAAATCAGATTGAATGAAATTAGAAAAGTTAGAGTTCAAGAAAGGATCATCTCCCTGAGCTTCTTCTGGTTCAATCAATTTTTCTGTGATAAGTGCCTCTTGGAGTTGATCTTGAATTGATAGAGGAAGTTAGTTAGGATACTCCATTATTTCTTAGAATTCTCCCACTTGGGTGGTTTTTTCATCTTCCAAGGCTAGAGAGAGGTATAAAGGTGGTTTTTTTCTACTTTGTAAGGAATTATAAGATCATATTTCATTTCAATTTCTTCCCATGCACTCCAAAATTTCTCCAAATTCACATGATCTCCCTCCTGTAAATTAGTAAAAAATAATCTTCCATCTATCTCCTCCAGCAATGGTTGAGAAAGGATGAATTGATCTTCAGGAGTATCCTCTTTTACCTTCTCAAGTTCTCCAACATCAAAAACTAGTGGGGAAATTTCCTCCACAACTTTCTCAGGCTCTTGCTCCGGTTCAGGATCAGGTTGCTCACTTTATGCTCAAATATAGTCTAACTCTATTTGAATTTTTCTCCCCAAGTCATCCGATGTATTGCTAATCCTATCCACCAGGGAATTTAGATCTCTATAATACACTTTGGGTTCATGGTATTTCACCTGTGAGTAATCATTCCATATATAATAATTTGAATTTGAATAAATCATGGAAAAGTTTTTTTTAATTTTTTTTAGAATAATATAAACTATCTAAAATTTGAAAATAGAAAAATTAAAGTAAAAAACAGATTAACACCCCGGAAACTACACCAGTTTTGACACACGCATGTCGTAGGGAATGACAAAAGCAATTTATATTCCCAGTGCAGCACAGTGGCTGACCAGGGTTGTCTCACTTGAGTAGGTTTCTCAGTTGTTCACTCACTTAGTCAAATTCACCTAAAATACTTCCTTTTGATTGTTTTTTTAATATAATAATGTAATTCAATTAAATTTAAATAAAAGATAAAACTAACATGCAATGAAAAAATGAAATTAATGAAGAATAAACTTGGTCCTAGGGTTGGATAACATGGGTTCATTCATTATTTATTTATTATTTAAATTCAATTTGATAGTTCATTTACTGAAACCTTATTAATGAATTAATTTACCTTGATTTATTTAGTGTGTTATTTTAGTATGTGTTTGGCACACCAAACTACACCTCCTCCAGCAGTCAAATAGGAAAACACCTCAACCGAGAATGTTATTCCAAAAGGACCCGACTCGACCATAGGCCGTTTAATCCCTTATGTCAACCCCAACTCCACTGTATAAAGGGTTTTCCTAAGATGAGGGAGGGAAATTTAATTAATCAAGGAAAATAAATGGATTTGGGAATAGTTTCGTGGTGTATGACCACCGCACCCATGCAATATTCCTGCCTCCACCACAAATAGATTTAAAACATTTTGAATTTAAAGTGCAATAATGAAGATCACTATGAAACCAAACCCATGGCCAAGCCTCAGGATATCCCATCATTATTTAAGATAAGAGTTCATGGTGGATAGGATAAGAAGAAAAAAGAGGAATTAGATTAGGTTTGTAAGATAAAGGGAGATGGAAGAAGATAGAAACACTTGAATTAATAATATGAAAATCCATTACATTAAAAAAGAAAACTAAAAATAAAACAAGAAGAAACGAAAATTCTTATGTTAGAACCACTTCCCTAGGCCTCCACTCCAACGTTGGTGCTGAAATCGGCTTCATCATGGGTGAAATACTCTTTGTATAGGCTAATGGGTTCCCATCCTCCGGTCTTCAAATTTAAGATCTTCAAAATCTCCCTTTTAAGATTTTCTGCAGATTCTCTCCAACGAACGTTTGACCATGTTTGGCCAATTTAATGGCTTAATTGGGAAATTATGTCTTCTATAAATTTCTTCAAAATGTTTTTTTACATTTCCTCACATAATTTTAGATTTATCCTCCATATTTATTACAAGATATTGATAATTAATGTTGTGCATTTAATCTAGAGGAATTTTTCCTTTTTTATGCCCCAACATGTCAGCATCCATTGACCACCTTAATGATGCTAAATTTTTAATATCTTCCACATACAAACATCCCATGATAACTTCATCCACATACAATTGTAATCACCCAAATTTTAGGTGTGTATACCTGGTTATGATTTATTTAGTGAGGTGGGTTCCACGCGGTTTTCCAGAATAATTGTCCAAATTGATTGAATTTTTCAGACCCTTTCATACAAGAATAAAATCCTGGTCCAAAAAAAGATATAGAAATTAAATATATGAACCTAATAAAAAAGGAATCAAATAAATTGGATTTATATTTTAAAAGATAATATTGAATTACCAAACTAATTAAAATTAGTCAATATTTCCAAATTAAGCAGTTTTCCAATTTTATCCCAAAACACATCATAAATCCAAAATTAATGAAAATAACTCAACTTGTTCAATTTTTAGGGATTAAATAATTGAAATAAATATAAAAAATTATGAATATATTATCTCTATCATATAGATTTATGTTTTGAAAATTATTTTTATCCTCATATGGATAGTAATTCTAGGAGGACTATTCAAACTCTCTATGTCACACTGAAAGCATTATCTATGGATTTAAATGGTGGTCGGGATCAAAAAATTACTTTTCTATCATTTTATTACAAAATTTCCATTCAAAATAACATTCACAGGTTCCTATATAAAGACATATATAGTAGGAATCATTTTTAAGAAATAAATTAATTGGGACCTGATTTAGCTAAGTAAATGGAAAATAAGGTTAGAGTCATTCAACGACACATAATAGAAACTCATTGTAGATAAAATATTTATGAAAACAATTATCATAAATATCAATAGTTTCAATTGGATGATAATTTATTCCTTAGAATATCTCCCATGAAGAGTATGGAGATATTTGGAATGAATAGTATAATAAACTATAGATATATCAGAAATTTTGAAATTTTTTATCGCAGTAGGATCATAGATTATCAATTTATGCTCTGAACAAATATATTTCATGGCCTTGATTTATTAAATGTATCTATTCTGATGATGTAAATATATGATCCTTAACATGTACTAAACTCATAGAGACCGCCAATAGAGTAAGAGAATTCTTATTAGAAAAAACTGGTGTCATGACAATAAAATCATTCATTAGTGGTGGTTTATAAAACCACTTTTTTTGAAAATATATTGGATATTTTAAAAAAAAACCCTAATGTTTTTTTAAATGCCGATACTTCTACACCTCCACCCCTCCCCAACCCTCAATCATGACACCCCTTAACCCCTATTCCCTGACCCAATGAAACCCTTATGAACACTCCCCTTCTCCACCTCACCATCGACCCCTCTATAACCCTCGTTCATGGATCCCCTTCTACCCCTCACTATCAACCCATTCTCACCCTCGCCATGGGATCCCTTCCCCCCTCATCGCGAGCCCCTATCTCTTGTTCATCAACTTTTCTTCCCCCTCCATATTGTCCCCCCTTCTCCCCATTCCACCAAACCTCTTCTACCATAATCTCTTCAATCCCAATCCCAAGGCCCCAACCCCTCTCTCCCCCAAATGGTGACTGCTGCTAGTCAATAGACAAGGTAATAAAAAAGGATGTGTGTTTGGATTTGATTGTACATTATTTCCTGTTTTGGCACCATTATTCCATCTTGTGATTTAGGATTTGATTATTACATTCTAGAATTTTGAATGTTGGATTATAGTTAATTAATTTAATGGTGTTTGGGGTTGCTTTATGTTCATGTAGACCCGTTGAAGGTCTTGTGGGATCTAGAGTATTTTGCGAGTAATCAGTTAAGTTAGGTAGTTCCACTGATACATTTTAAATTCTAAAACCTTGGATGGTTCATGTGACTAATTTTCATGAAAATATTTCTATTAAAGGTTTTCTTATTAGTTATAGTTTTGATGAATCCTTATAATCACGTGGTTATAATTATCCGGAAATAATTTTGTTAAATACATTACTAATATGATTAATGAATTCTCTTTCATATTTTAGTCTTGTAGAGGGATGTGTTAATTTAGGTAGAATATGATTATATGGAAAGATATAAAAGGGAAATCATACTGGTATCCTTATCATTATTAATATTTAATGTGCTAATTAGAGTTCTTCTAGTGTGTAGAAGATGGAAATAGGATGTATATATTCCAATATCCACCTCATGCATGTCATATTTGGAAGATAGTGGTCAATTTTATGACTTATTTTGACTGGATATCATAGAAGAGTTATGGTTTACATTAAAATCACATGATTGGATTAGTATGAATGGTTGGGTAGTAATGTTGAATGAGTCAGTGTTTCAGAGTAGAGTTGTGAGGATTCATTGTAATTGGAATTCATCTCATTATAAGAATCTTGGGAAACACCTTTCTATTTTATAAGAGGTAGCGGAGGTTGTTTTTTTTTTGGCTATCTATAGTGATAGGTAACATCCTTATAACATAAACTATAAGTTATTCTATGATTGAAATTGGAGGATGAAATTTTATTACATCTTTACATTTAGAAAATCCTTTGGGTTTTAATATGAAGTTTATTCCATTGTTAATGGTTACTAATACTCCAATTGCTGAGAAAACTGAATCATTTTTCATATGTATTTCCGGAATTATCATGATATATTATGTGGAAATCAGTTGGCATTTATTATGGATTTACCCATAAAGTGGTGAGATAATTATGTTATTATAAAAATTAATATTTCTTCCACATAGATGAAATATTTCATTTGGGTTTCCACTAGAGTAGAAATCAATACATAATCACCAATATTAAATCCTTTTAGGTCATAATTAGAATATTTTTTATAAATAAATGATTCATTTTATCGTTTAACTCCTTTTAGACCATTCAGAACTAATAATCATTAAATAAGAAGCATTTTGAATTCAAACCTCGTGAATTTTGAAAAATACTTCAAATGTGTGTAATTCATTCCTAAAATTTATGTAATCAACATATAAAAATAACTAACATCCACCACACATCTACAATAACAATATATAAGTTCTGATAAACCCATCCACGTTAAGAAAATGTAATATATAAATACAAATACATCTTTTTGTTCATAGATCATGGTTCATTATTTAGTATATATTAAATGATCAATAATTTGAACGCATTATCCTCAACATCAATAGTGAGAAAACTATGTGGTTATTTAATATAAACTTCATATTCAAAAACATAATTTTGGAGTCCATACTTCACATACATCTAACAAACCGAAAAGATTTTTTGATCATATATCTAAAATATGAATCTTATAACCTCATTCCATGGTATATATGAGATGTTCTCAATTAGAACATTCCATATATATGGAAATAACCATTACAATACTATAGTTATTTGTTTTTTATGACATTTAAATTCTCTTTGAGTTTGTTTCAGAAAACTAATTTGGTTTAGATCATGTTTCAGCTCTTTATCCCAAGAATTACATCACTAAACATATTATTTTGGATCAAATCACATTTGACATTCATCTCGTATAACTCAAAAAATTAATAACTTCATCTAATGTTTTTGATTCATTTCGGGATATGAAATATTCTTTCTATGAATCCACCATTCTATTTTTCTATATAGTTTATATTTGGTCACTAATTATATTATTCAAATTAACTTAAATCCATTTTTTATATAGTGTAATTATTTTTTCTATATCTTCATAATTTATGAAGTCCACTTACATGTCTTATAAATCATGATAAAATCCCCTTGTGTAAAAAAAATTAACTTCAAAATATTCATGAAAAACTAGTTTTCTTTCTTGTGGTGTCTTTTTTTAATTAAATGACATTAATACTAAGAATGAAGCATTATATAGATGCTAGTCGACTCTTAGACAACATTTCCTTGAACATAAAAACAAATGATGATCTATCTGTCTCCCTCCCTACAGAATCTAAGACACCATCCAATTTACCACTACACTATCTCTCACACCCTTTTTAGCATCCCCTCACCAGATCAGACGCCTCCCCGTTCAGTAGCCTCAACAGTGAGGGATCGTGCTGCCAGTCCTAGTTCTTCAGAGATATATTTGATGGTGGATATTATAGGTACAAATTTTAATATGAATAATGTTATTTCACTTTTTTGTACTACTATCTTAGTTTTCAAAAAATTTGGAAACAATGTTACTGTGAAGGAAAATATGAAAATATCTTATGTCTAGAATCTGAACAAGCAAAATATAGTTGTCCTGTTTTACCACTATGGGGTCCATACAGATGATTCATTAGGATTATTTTTCCATATTACTGGCCAACTAGTTGTATATTCAGTTACCCTTTCGATTAAATATGATGATTGGAGGAATATTCCTTAATATTAGAAAAAATAATGTTTTTGATTTAAAAATAAAGGTATTTTTAATAAATTATGATGTCTTTTAATGTCATTATGTTAATAAATTCTAATTTTTTTAATATGATTCTTTTTGTAAAAATGTTTTTCGACATTCCCATTACTGATATAACAGCACAAAAGTGAAAATTAAAAAACATGGGCAAGAAATAGAAAATAATTTAAACATATATTATGGAATGAATTCAATGATACTTCATTGAGCACCTAGAAACTATATGATAAATTACCCAATGGGGTACCTAGAGAGTAATGTAATGTTTTTATTGATAGTGATCGTGATAATAAAAAAATGATATTTAAATATAAATCAACATATTAATCTCATTTTACATTTATACATTCATATGATAAGGATATGGCATTTCATACATTACTATTAAATTATATTTTTTTTAATTTAGGGTCATTCAAGGAAGAAAGTATCAAGTTGGGATAAGAAAATCATCCCTCACACTGTGGGTCAATGAGTTTTTCTAGAAGTAGATCTACTTCAGTAATATTTTCATTAGTTTAAATATTTATTAGACAATATTATTGTTTCAATAAATTAAATTGTTGATTTATCTTTGTATAATGCAGTCATAAAATTTAGGGCACCGTACATCCTGAACAGAAGTGTGGTTGAATGTTCATAAAAAATATGATGGACGTTTTGTTAATGAGCCTACAAAGGAAGTGGTGGTATGAATATATTTTACATTAGAATAACTTATTACCAGTTATCACTATGTTAATGTATAATTATTCTAATATGACTGATAATTTATTTATAGGTAAAATTTAATGAACAATGAGGTGCCAATTCTATACAGACTGTCACAGTCCCCTAGGTTGGCCATGTAGGTAAAGTCCTTGGGAAATAGTATCTTGGATGAGTCCATATGATGGGTTTGGAAAATTAAAATCTGAGATATTTAAAAGTCCATGGAATATTAGAGCTGCATATACATTTGGTTGTAATCACTCTTGACCTAGAGATGTTGTGAGAGTGTTTGTTTCTATGAAAATAAAAATTCAAGAATAGGGGGCACAAATATCCACTTTTTTGAAAGCATTGGTTGATTTATATTCTAATATTTCTATATCTTTCCCTGGTGACATTTCATTAATTACTTGTGGTGATCAGGTAAATCACTCAACTTCAAACTCATTTAATTCACAAACTTTTATTGATTTTATGTTTAAATAAATATATACAACATTTTTTAATTTTCAATATATTTTTCTTATAGGATACGATAGGAGGAAGTAGAGATGGAGATGGATATGGTTAGGATAAGAGATAATCATCATCCAAGGACTAGTGGAGGGAGTTTTTTTATTTTTCATTTGTGTCATAGAGTGGAGCTTACCGAGTGATCTAGTCTATGCAATGCATATTTGTACTATGATAGTAAGATGGTGAAACTTTCCTTATGTGTATATACTGTGTACTCTGATTTATGAATACTGTGATTTTGATGTGTTTCATTTGTTATTTAATTTCTTAATCATTATGAGATTCTGTGAATTGGATTTATTTATTATTTTTCACGGGCTGCAAATTTGACAACTTATTGTTTAATAATTTATCATATAGTGATGGTTTAAAATTACTTTAAAAATGGTTTTTTTATTCCACAATGGTTTAAAACAACATTAGATTATGGTATTTTTTAATGGTGTTTAAAACAACCACTAAATATTACAAACATATATTAAGAGGTGGTTTACTCCATTTTAAAAGAGGTTCATTGGTATAAACTGTTTTAGAATTTAGCGGTGGTTTTAACCGCCACTAAAATCTCAGTATTTTTTGAGCTATAAAACCATCACTAAAACACAGAAAACCATTAATAAATACACTTCCTATGGTGATTTACAAAAACCACTACTAAATGGAATGAACAACCATGTATTGGATGCTAACAGTGTTATAACGGTGAAAATGAATAGTAAATAACTTCATGGTCACCTTTTGCAAAACTAATTGTTATTGGAGTTGGAATGAAGAATATCACTTCTATGATCACATAACCTAATCAAGATATAAATCACATTAAGCCTCCAAATTATCAATGGAGGGAAAATATTCAATTGATTCCTTTATTAATCAACGTATACATTCTTTTTGTGGGTCTACTAATTCACTAGAAAATGATGAATGGATCAGTATCACAGAAAATATATTTTATATTCTCTAGTTTTCAAAACATTAAAATTTTATTAAAGTTGTCCATAATTTACATGGACAAGTATATAGATAGTGGAATCTATTCAAGAACACAAATATACAAGAAACAATGGAGTCTATGGAGTGGGATGAGTTTAAGATATTATTTCCAAATATGTATTTTATACTTATTATTCATATGGTAATGGTGAAGAAATTTATTTAGGTTTAAGAGAGAGAAGCCACACGAGGGTTTTAGTTCAAGGGAAGTCGTGATCATGATGCAGGCAGCGACAACTACATTGGTCTATCCTCCACCAGTGGTCGGGGGACCTCCGACATCTAATAAAGGGGTAGATTCCTCTTTTCTCCCATTTTATATCCCCAGTCTCCATTCGTGATTTCCTCATGTTCTAATATGCCCGAATGTTTTTTAATTTTTGATGGATTCCCTATCCTCCTAATCTCAACCACAGAGTTCCCTGAAACATAACCACTCGTGAATCTCACATTGATTTCTAGACTTAAGAGGAGGATTCCATTGATTGATGTGTTCGATATATATTTTTTCAGATCATTGGATTTTTTATAGTGGTAAACATTGGGTCTTCTGGAAAACCACTATATTATGATTCATTTTAGTTCTGATCATGATCTAATTAGATCCAGGTTATGTGCTCCCTATTATTTCAATAGATTTTTCTTCTACATATTTAGAAAGACCTTCAACTTTATTATGAAATGGGATACTAATTCAATGTAGATTTTGGTTAGTTTTCCAAGTATCTCCTTATCATTTCAAACCCCATATATTATTAGAATGATTGGTAACATTTTTGGTAGGTATTCGTGATCAGATAACAGCACCGGTTTTCTTTCTCAGTTGGTAAACCTGTAGGATTTTATTGAGATGGACATGTCTAGAATGCGGTTTGACTATGTTTGTATTATTATTATTGAGGAGTACTGATGTAAGAAATGTATGACCTACGAATCAGGGACTGTGATTTTTTATGCCTACAAGAGGCTTCATCACTCAAGAGAGAATTTTATTCTTGGGTTTCAACTTCCCACAAAGAATATGGGTAGTGGTAGTAGAAAGGAATCAAAGGTTCATGATGAGGCCAGTTAACCAGAACATATGCCAATGGGTATGGATTGTAGTGTTTGGGTTGTTAATCTTGAAATGACTAATTTATCCTGTAGATTTCGGAATGACCTGATCACTCCTCAGTTGCTACTGCCTATGGAGGAGGAGAGACATGTTGATGCCTTAGTGGATAGAAATGTGTCTCTTGAGGATTTTTATGGATTAGTGAAGAATGATGGTGAGTATTCTGGATTGAGTAGACTGGGCACTGCTTTGGTGAAGTAGGCTGGGGTGCCAAAGGATAACATGATCCCATCTAAGGACTTTAATTGGTTGAGACATGACATGGCTAGTCCTTAAAAATTTAATGCATAGAACCCCATTGACATTGTAATAGTGTGTACTAAAGTTTCTCAGAATGATGTTGATTGAGGGGAAAATTAGGTATAGGTGAGTAAAGTTTCTTAGTAATAGAAGATGGATGGTGATGATAATTTTACTGTTTCTTCTTTTACAGAGGTTTTCATTTGTAGTAGTGGTGATTTGTGAAAAATAATGCATGGGTATACTATGGAAATTACCTATCAAACCATATTTGGGGAGTCAGGGGGTTCTAACCCAATGATCCGAACCTCAATTCCATTGAAGAAATGTTTTGAAGTCCTTGTAGTGGAATGTTTGAGCTCTCACGAAACTGACTCGATCTTTGTAGATGGGTTCTGTGTGAATGATACTAAATAAAATTGTCTTGTTCATTCTTCAGGTGATTCTTAAATCCCAAGGAGTAATAGGAGTAATAATAAGAAGAATGGTAAGAAGTATTACTCCTCTTTACCACCTCATTTGGAGATATGATATGAAAAAAATATATAAATGCCAATAATATTGACATTGAATCTATTTTCCGACAGATACTAGGGGACCAGTGTGATCAATACATGGATATTCTATTATGTTATGGAGAATAAGTTTTCGAGCATGTTTTGTTACTCAATAATACTAAAGACGAGGAAACTAATATGATGGGGCGGTTACTATGGCTAACACTCAATAAAAAGCAATACAAATGGATTGATAAGAAAGATTTGATTTTTCGAATGGATTCATTAATGGGAAGATCTACTTTGAGGAGTACATCTTGTCTTGAGACAAGATGGAATGTATGTTTGAATATCTAATAATGGATTTACCATGAACTCAAGTAACATCAATCTCTTGGAAAATGTTTATGGTAATTTATTCTAGTAATCTTAAATTTCTTTTCAATGAATCAGTTTTCACATCTTGTGGTTGAATGTGTGGTTTCTTCCTTTCTCCTTAAACGTTTTTGATATAATATATATTTAATTTTCAAGAAGGAATTTATGTAGTTGAAACAGAAGTATTATAAATTCAAAAGTACCTATTTGGAATATTTTTCAAGACTAATGAGGTATTCTTCAATTATAGTTATCCAACCTAAACGTAAGAATGATCAATTCATCTTATTTTTAATCCAGAATCTAAAGGGTGTTACCATAATGGAATTTAGTAGATATAAATAAATAATTTGTTTTTCTCTCAAGGTTATGATGAAGAATGGAGTAATCTATCAATCTCATTGTTTTGATAGGAATATATAATTGAAATGTAAAGTAAATTCTGAATACCATGGATTGAACAAGTCGGTATTTAATGTATGCATAAAATTCGGACAGAATAATTAGGGAAATTTTCTTAAGGAAACTACGAATTCATTCAATTATGGGAAGGAAGGTCATTGGGGATGAAAATTATTAAGTAATGTGATGAAGATAGCCAATTATTCAGATATATATAAATTATTAAAGAATTCCCCACCGACACTATAGTGTATTAAATGAAATAATTATAGGAATTATTAAAACCCATTCCCAAAATCAAAAGGATATTGATGATGACCAATTTAAACAGCCTCTCAAGCCTAGAGACAATAGGATATCTCATGTGATAAATGTTTCTGATCAGGGGTATGATAATTACTTGTTGAAGTTTATACAAACCATCCAATCTAGAGTTTCCATTTTCATATTTTACAATATATATACCAATGCTTTTATATATAAATACTTTTATAAGGGTATCATAGTACCACCTCAAATATTAGATATCGATTTTGAAATAAAAATACTAATGGTATGATGGTCACATCATATGTCTATGATTATTATTTGGTTGATGTTTGTGGGAATGTGTTTCAATCATATATTTTCATTATTACTCTAATTGAATTCAATGTTATTTTCATCATTATTGGATTTCTTTATATAAAACCAACATAAATTATTGAGAAAGGGAATTTACATTTTATTTTTTAAACCAAAATTTCATAATCTATTTGTGTAATAAAAATTATCCTTATCATGGAAACGAAATCCAACATATATATATATCATTATTTTTATTCAAAAGGGATATTTATCTCAAATGGGTTGGGAGAAAATCAACATTAATGATATGGCTATTATGATGGAGTTTATTGATGTCTTTCAAAAATAGTTTCCTAGTATCCCATTGAATTGTGGAATTTATTTTCCAATATAACTCATAACTAGTGTTATACATATTTCCAAGACTCTATATAGAATATCCATGATTACATTTCCAGAATAAGAAACTCTGGTAGAATCTTGATAATAGATTTATTCTATCATGTGTTTCACCCTGGGGTGAACCTTTTATAATTGTTAAGATGAATGTTGGGTCAATTTAACTATGCATTGATTATCTAGAATCTAACAAAATCTATATCATGTACAAGAATCCAATGCCTAAAATTGATTATTTTTATCAAATAAACATAGCTAAATACTTTTCCATCATTGATATTCATTCATGATATTTACAATTTATTTTAAATATGGAGGATATCTCAATGAAAAAATTTAATAAAAGGTAGTGAAAAATTAAACTTATAATAATTCTAGTTTTTCTTACTAATGGAACCAATATCATCATCGGCTTAATGAATATAGTCTTTCGATAATACGATGACTAGACTATGCTAGTATTTATAAATTATATTCTTATATTTTCAGAGAGAATGGTATAACATGAAAATCAATTGAGGATTGTGCTGATGTCCAGAAGGAATGAGAATCTTTGTGAAAAATTTATCAAGGGTGAATTTTATCTTTGGAAGGATTCACTTTGGGACATATAACCTTATATGTAGATATATCAGTAGACCCTTCAAAGAAATAAGATATTGAAAATTGTCCTGGATCAACCATTGTGACTGAGGTGCCCGTTTTTCTTGGTTTGTATGGATATTTTTAGTGATTTTTTGAGATTTTTTATGACTATCAAATCCACATGAAAACTTAACTATCAAGGGGGAATGGTTCTTTTGGACAAATGAATGTGTGTAATGTTGTATGTAATTAAAGAGATGTCTAGTAAGTGCCCCCATGATTACACTTCCCTATGGTGGAAAATAGGTTGTGATCTATACTGATGAATAAAATAATTAACTATGATGCTTCATCATTATAATGATATGGTTATAGTGTATTCCACAAGATAATTAATAGTCCATGATAAAAATTATCAGACTTGTGATTTGGATTAAATAGTGGTAATGTGTTCCTTTAAAATATTGATGCAATATCTCTATGGAAGAGAAGTGACATATATACTAATCATAAAGGTTAAAGGTGCATTTTCACTCAAAAAGTGTTGAACATGTTCCAAATAAGATGGTTGGATATAATTTTTGATTATGAATTCTCAATACATTGCCACCCACTGGTGGAGAAAGGACATTTCATGTTAGTTTTCTTTAATGATGATCATTAATTGATGTTTATAAACGTGATAATAGAAATAATATATTCAATGTTGGTTTAATAAAATTGAGGTCTCAAAATTAATTAAACATTAATTTGAACACCATTTTAATCATTGGTTTATAAAAAAACAAATATTTTAAAATCTTTTTGGCATTAGGTTTCATTGAAATAGATGCCCAAAACCTGATTATTATTTTATCCACATCATTTCTTGTAATAAATAAAGCCAAAAATAAAATTTAGAAGTTTTTTTGAAGTGATTTATATAAAAGTGATGATAAAAATCGACATTTGGAAGGTCTTCGAGATCAATTTTTATAAAAGTAGACAATGATGGTCAGTCTTCATCATCTTTTTTTGGTAACCAATGTTGAAAAGAGACTATAGTTTAATTTGTTCCACTATTTATATAGAAAACAATGCTGAAAATTTAATAATTCGGTATTTGGAGCTGGTTTCTATAAAAAACCAATTTTGAAATTATATTTTAGTATAATGTTTCACTAAAAATAAGCACTAAAAGTACAATAATATATATTAAACATCAGTTGATCAAAAATTAATGATGAAATTTGTAAAATAATTTTAAAAAATAATTATGTACATAACATTTACCGTAATCTAACAACCTGTTAATAGAATATAAACAACACATAAAAAATATATAATAAAACCATGACACAAAAACCAATATATCAGTATAGATGGTATCTTGCATGAATCATCCTCATGTTATATTCTTTCAAATGATCAACTATATTAACCTTACATACAAAAAAATATATAATCATCAAACATGAAATAAATAAAACTACAATTTAATATTTACATGTATAAACAAGTAAATAAATAAACAATGACAACAATTGTTCGTAGCTCAACATGTTTTATTTATTTTCTCAATTTTCAGTCAGAAAATTCTTTAGACCCACAAAAATAGGGTACCCAAAACGGAACTAATTTATTTATTACTTGAATAAGTGAAATAGTATATTCAATTAAGTATAATTTATCTTATATATATAGTCTCTAATATTATATATGATTTTTCAACTGAAGTGTCACTAAAAAGTGTCGTCCAAAAGTGTCAAAAATATCAAAAATGGTTGGCTAAAATGTTAGGGAAATCCTATGGGTGTTTTTGATTGATTTGATTTTAAAAATGATGAAAAAATTAGTTGGATGATAGAGCTTTCTAAAACCACAGTGTGTTAGTTTTCAACACCATATGATAGATAAAAACCATAATGTTTTTTAATCAATAAAATGTTTTTTAAAGATAATGACTGACATAAGGAAGTCTCCTTATAGTTTTTTTCATATAGTTTCAGATAATATGTCTGATAATATACCTTAGGAAAAACCAAAATTCGATGGATATAATGAAAGAGGGAAAATAAATTATGTAATGGTCAAAACCAAGTGTAATTGGAGTTGAAAATGTATATTTTTATGGTGTTACTTCTATAACGGGAATTTATTACCAGGTTTTGAATAAAACCCATAGCTATAATGGAGACATACCTGAAACATCTTAATCTTATAAAAACTATTAGAATATACAAACTCTATGAAAAAAATGTGTGCATGACTAATTATTTATTAATCTTTAACTAAAAGGTACATAACATAAAATTTAAAGAATTTTGTAGTGTGTTTATTTTTTATAAATCCAAAACACTTTATATAGTAGATGACCTTCTAAAAAAGAATATTCCATCTTAATGAATAAAATCATATTCTAAATAAAAAAATTTAACTTTAATTAAAACATAAAATCATGATAATTTAAATCTCAATCATACATAACTAATTGTTTGAAAATAAACTGCAAAGATAGGTAAGTCCATCATTTATAAATTACTTAGTATCATTGTAGAACAACAATAATAATTAATGTTTCCAGATTAAGATACAAAATATTTTCATATAAATAATAAAATACTTAATATAACTAACATTATCAAATTTATTCATTTACCCAACTGTTTTTATCTCATAACATAATCCTAACACGTAACTATCACATTAAACATTTCCTTTTTAATGATGAAAATGGTTTTACAAAACATTAAATTAATAATTAAAAGGAACACACATATATTTACCAATCAACAAATATTATCAAATATAAGAAAAAGTACATTCACTTTCATATAGTTGATTGGATTTATTTACTTTATCGACAAATGAACGTTGTAAAAATTATCTCACGACCTATATTTTCATACATATATCAACTAAAAAACATATATACACAATAGTAATTAAAAATATTGAACATAAAAAAAACATATATTTATAATAAGGTATTTTTTTTACGAATATTACCTAATAAAGGGAAAACCCAATATAATGTATGTTCATTTGGTCATAATATTCCTAACATCCAATGATGTCTACAAAAATGGTAAAACGTAGTGATATTAAAATGAATATTAGTTTATGTTTATCATATATATCTTACCCATCATGGATTAAAAAAACTATAACCCATTTCCTGTGTTTGAGAATTTCTCGTATATATATATATGAAAATATTGCATTCGTATTCGCATATTTCACAACCTTTGAAATGAATTATGCATTTATAATACCAAAAACACAAGTAGTCACATTTTGAATTAGTTTTGGGTGTAGATACCTAATTAAATATGTAATATATTAAGTCACATGAAATCATCTTTTTTTAATGAATGAATAAAATATTGATATAAAAATTTACTTACATGGAAAATAACTAAAACAAAGATACTCTAAGCTCAACATAAATAATAAGATACATGATATTTTTTTGAATATTCTAAATGGATATTCTTTTACAAATATATCATAAAACATCTGAAAATATTAAATAGTTTCCAAAGAAGAATTAACCATAGTTAATATTTTTAGCCCCTCAAAAACATCATATTTATTTAATGTGGCTAATTACTGAATTTATTTTTCTTACATTTTTAACAATTAGTTTGTTTTTATATAGTATTTAAAAAAATTAAATGTTTTAAAAAATTCTAAAATATTTCGAATGAAGATCATATATTGTTTAAAAAACAATGTATACCTCTAATGTCATATAAAATAGAAGGTTGGTTATAAAATGTAAAAAATGACCCATACAATATATATCTATAGAATCCTCTTCAATAGAAATAAAATGTAGGCTTTACGGATCAATTATATCATCTAATGATATTTTGAATTGACTCATGTACATGGACATATGGTGTACGGAATACCCAAAAATATTTATTACTCTGTATGATTCAATTCGTATATGAGTATCTCTGACATAAAAATCACAATATATAGTAAGGTCCTAATGAAGAGGTGGTGGATATTTGTAGGAAGGATGGGTAGGCTAAGATTGTTGGGATAGATAAGAAGGCTAGGTTGATAGGTCAGGCTATATAGGATACCAAAGCTACACATGTAGTGTTTGTATCATCAATTGTACAAACATAGCCAACACAACCGATTGAATTTGATCACACATGGACTATTTCAGGTCATTCATCTATGGTTTTAAGGAATAAATTATTGTTTCTCTTGATTTATTTAATTGATGACTGAAAAAATTCCTAATACTAACACCTAACTCATATCCTCTTACGAGGTCATGGTGTTTTAGATATCCTAAAGGGGGTGGTAGTATGTCCATACCACCCTCAGGAATAAGGATCCATGCATCTCTTTATCTTATACTTAATATTGAAATGGAAAATGTAAATGATATATTAGTATTTTTAATTTAAATAATACTAAAATTCATAGAAACTAAATGTTTATTTGTTAGAATTCAATCATTAACTTTTTTAGATTTCATTGTATGCTAATGTTGATTTTTCAATCTTTATTCCCTTTTCTATTTTTCATGTCGAGTGGGGGATATGGAGGACCAAAACGGTCCACTTTCAAACTAGAAATAGATTGAGATTTAAATGCCTCAAACTATTATGAAAAAAAATATTATCCACTATTAAATGATACCCACCAGATGATAGAGTATGAGGGTATATGTTCTAAAAAACATACCTTGATGAGATATCCTAGAAGCTTGTTACATATAAATAATGTAATTTGTAAAAAAATAATATATAATAAATTTTACAATATAAGATAATTATCTTACCATACATAATTCGTCATATCAGATGGAAAAAACATTATTCCATGTATCCTTATATAAAAACCCTTATGTAAGGCAAGGGTTTAAATTTGGTAACCTACCAAAAATAAAAATTTTCATCATTAATTAAAATCACCCCATCAAATCACCGCCAATGATAGGAAATTTTTTTAATTTCATTAATTTCTCTGAAAATGAGTATAATATATTATTAAATAAATTAAATATTAGAAATATAAAATATATAAAATTTGAAAAATGATATTAATTTAATTTAATTGAGATATTTCAAAATTATAAACTCTGACAACTATTCACTGGGCATCTGTTCAAAGGGATTTAATTCCGGATATAAAATACAAATTCTGTAAGGATGCTACATTGAAATGTAATTGGTTAATTGAAATATTTTTGGACTAATTTGGTTATTATATCCATCAAAAATATTATTTAATCCATGGTATTCATTAGAAAGTGTTTTTCTTTTTAAACATGTAATCCCACATTTGCAAACTCTAGAAATATATTTCTTGATATAAGAAGGATTAGACACCTCTATATGAGGTGCATTAGAAGTACTTAAATTATTTTTGTTTAAATAATATGTTTTATTTCATTTTATAAATATATTAAAAAATATTTAATAATGTTTAAAAAATTGACATCACTGGTTGTCCAGTTCCTCTATGATTTCCATGGAAAATAGAAATGGTAATGATACTATATGTACAAATATGGTATTATATAAGTGAAATATTAAAAAAATTGATAGAAAACATATGTTTTTAAAACATAGTTTTACACATATGTAAGTTAAAAAAATAATTTTGAATTCGTGATTCATAAATGAAATATATGAAAGCTGAACAGTTATATATAAACATTAACTCTCAAATAAAATATTCCATTATAAATTTAAATATCAAAATTTTGAAAAGTGTTTATATGTGGTAAAAATTAGACAAAAAAATAATAATGTACATCAGGGTTTTCAATCAAAAAACATATAACCATAACTGTTGAATATATGATTTTATAGGAAAAACCTTTAATTAATCAAATGTTTATAATTATACAACAATTAATTAATAAAAAATATATTTTTACAAATTTCAATTTCAAATAATAAAATAAATTTAAATATTGACCAGAAATATTTTAGTGCTACTTAGTGTTTTTCCATATTCATTCAGTATGATCATTTCATACAACATGTACCTTGTCTGCATGATATTCATTATTATCAACTGAAATTCATGTAATAAATAAATTAGACACATAAAAATTCATAACATCATCATCATCCTCTTATCTCAAATGAATTATTTTGCACGGAAAAATTAAAGAGCATTGATCATTTGATGGATTAATTATATAATATATTTTCTATTCATGTTTCTCAATGATTAATGGTTCCACTTTGGTACTAAATGTAAACAAATAAACCACTATAAACCCACAATCTGAATGTTTCACACCACTGTTAACATCAACCCTGTTTCATATAAACAATGTGTCTTGAAATATAGTATAACAAATTACCCATATATCCTCAAGATCATTAAAATATGACATTGATATAGAAATTGGGGTTTTTATCTTTTTAACTCAAAAAATGCATAGATTCAGTGATGATCATTACCCCACTATTTTGAATGGTAAACTAGTCATACTACTTTATTGTGTAAAGTGTGTTTCTATTAATGTCTAAACTAGTCCATTTGATTACAATAATAGATTTCCCACCCTCCAACCATTTCAATGTTTCTTATGTAGATATATATGTGATGCCTTTCTCTTTAAACCATGGATCAAATGTATTTTATGATCAATCAGCAAACAATTTCAATTTATTTTTACATATCATGTCTTTAATTCAGAAATATGTGATGATGTATATGTTTAAGCATCATTCGTGTTGTTCAAAATGTATAAATGTTCATTCATCATAGCATATCATGAAATGTAAAATACCTTTATGAATTTAATCCCTCTACCTTCACTATCAATAGTTAAATATTGATATATATGGAGACCATTATACAGAAATTCATACAAATAATCTGTAAATAACTCAATTACCACTTCCAATACAAATTTTTTAATAGTAGAACCCTCTAATAAAGTAGGAATGTTACTATATCCCAACAAAATTTTCATATATATTTGAAAAGGATGCATCCAATGTAAATGAACATGCCTGTATATTAATATCTCATTAACTAGATGAATAACCTATTGGATCATTATATAATAATATATATGGGGAAATATGTTTTGATTTGATAATTAAAAACCCCATCTTCATTATCCATTATATCAAAAAAAATTATCACAGAATTTTCTGAATTTTTTTGGGAAAAAATTACATAACCTGATGATAGTCTTTATGTTCGAGGTCATAAATATACCCAGTAGTACAACTGGTATAGGATTTTTAATCAACACATGATAGTCATGAGATTTCAAAACAATTAATCTAAAATCCATCAATGAAACCAAATGCTTCACATTTAAAGAATATTCACTCTGAATATTGATACCATTCAGAAAAAATTCAACTTCTCAATCTTTTGTAATGTGTGAAAAGATATAGGTAAATAAGTTCTATTTACATACCTATTGGTTAATAACTCCAAATGTATTCCAATTGATATCAAGTAAAATATAGAATTGAATACATATTTTTTCATTCCTTTTATGTGTAACAAAGTTCCATTCAAAATATGACTTATTTTTTTCTTAATATTCATAATATCAATGCTATGTTTGATTACAAAAGATCTTTAATAAGGAAGTTCATAAAAGATAGACTATTTCTTCTGGGTATTTTTTTAGAACTTAAATTAATTTATTTCCAAATTTTATATCATTATTCTGTAACATGTTATAACATTCTTCAATAGAAAATGGTTTTGGAGGAGGATTATATTCATTTAAAACATTAAATGCTTCTTTAAATAAATGATAAGGATGAACTATTTACAAAAAATCAACATTGTATGTACATTGTCTTTCTCACATTCTTAAAATGATATTATGATGTATCTTCTTCACTAATTCTATGTGATTTAGCTCCCTTATCACTTTATCTATATATGTTTCCATATTCTAGAAATTCAATTATAATGAAAAATATCATAATTTTAAGAGGAATATAATATTTCTTTTATGAATAAAAAAACTACAATACATGTCTCCCATAGAATTTTCAAATCATCTGTGGTTAAAGATGAACATCAATGTTGTTTCCCTACTATTTTGGTTCATAAATCATCAATATCATTATAATATAGGTTTTCTTCAGACATATCTTTTTGGAAAAGTTATAAAATTCCAAAAAAATAGGACATTAACAATGTTGTCTACATAGGCTCTAATATAGATTCATTACATCCATACAAATTATAATTATGATATTTCTAACTTCACTTCCAAAATCAGGAATTTTTTTATCAAATTATTTCTATATTCTTGATTCCTTAGGGTGACATAAGTTTCCAACAGATATGTGCTCATTGTTATTCCATATTAACCTTTTTTGAATCAATTTAATTTTAAAATAATTCCTTCAAATAAATATTTATTGGATGATACCAAATTGATTTATTGGAATTATTGGATAGATTTATTTTAAGGTTCTAAATTGATTTAATTCAAGGATATATTTTCATAATTTAGAATGAATCAGAGTTTATTTTTTCACCCATCTTATAGAATGACGCCCTAAATTTATGAAATTTTGATAAATATTCATAATCATTCCTATGAAACAAACAATCATTGGGGAAATCAGTTATCTTTGTATAAAACTATATAATTAGGAATAATATTTTTTAGACTCATAACAATAATCTAGTATCATGTTTTTTTAATGAATTAACTCTTTTAAAAGTTCATTCATGTTAGAGAAACTTTTATCACTCCACCCATTTCTTACATACAAGTTAAATTGTCAAAAAACTACTGATACAACGATATATTTAGTGAAACTTGAAAATAATGGTATCTTAGAATCTCCATATAATTATCTGAAAGTTGTTTTTGATTCAATTGTTTCAACACACATACTATGAATTAAATATTCAATATGATCCTCTATATCATTATGAATATTTTAATAATCATTTGACGATGAAATTTTAATTTTTCTGCCATGATAGATCAATTATGTTTAGTTATAGATAAAACCATATAAAATCATATGATCCGTTATTTATATGGAATTTATCTTCCTCATATTAAAAAACATCACACATGGATAGAAAATAAAATTCAATTTTTGAAGAATTTGTTTATGAAATTCTATGAAATAGTCAACTCTAATTTCATATTCCTCATTTTTTCTTCGTAAATTTTTCCAATTAAGATCCCTTATATACCAAAGATCACAAAATAAAATGTTAATATATTAAAACATACAAGAATTTATATATATAAATTTTAAACATAAAAACATATTATCAAAATTACTAGTTATTGGGTTGGAAATAACAATGATTATTATTAATAAAACAAAAAACTAATTAATGTAGATATTTATTTTTATTAAAAAATAAATTTAAAACTATGATCGATGATCCATGTAAAGAAATAAGGACTTGTTTTCGTGTTTTGATATATATTTTTATTCAATGACAATATGGAAACTCCACTTTTAATTTTCCTAGATCATTTAAGTTATACATAAACATTATTCTATAGTTAATAAAGAATAAATAATGTTAAAAATAAACTCCTTATGTATAAATTCATGATTATGTTTGGTAATGCGTAGACTATTCATCCCTTTTTTGAGCATATTGGCAAGAATAATTTCATAGCACGAATATGGGAATGTGATTTTTAATTTAATAGTGATTTTTCATAAAAAGTGATCACAAAAATAATTACATTGGGAATTTTTTGGAATCTATTTTTAGAAAAACCAATTCAAAAAATATCAATTATATATTTTGTGTATTATTTTTCTTAATAAATGATATAGAAAACATTTCTTTTGAAATTTTTTGGAATTTATTTTTAATTAAACATATGAAAAAGTACATTAATTCATATGTTTCAGCGTCATTTTTTATGAACACTAATGCTGAAAATGGTGGAATAAAATTTTCACCATTTATTTTATGAAAAGCGGATAGAAAAATGGTTCGAAGGAAAATATAACATCAGTTTATAAAAAAATTATTATTAAATTTATTCCCAAACCTTTCTAATTTAGACATATAGAGAACTGAAGTTATAAACTCAAAGGTAATGCCATTGTTTCTAACAGTGACCTTAGGAAAAGGATTAGGGTGGGAGATACTCTAAGTAAAAAAGATTATAAAAATTTATCTATTATGAAGATAATAAAATATCTAATAATTCATAGAATGAATAGAATAAATCATAAAATCATGATGGAATGGGAGAAATCTTATCTGTATCAAATGATTGTTCAACTATCAATTCATGTGAATATTAAAGAGACACTGAAGGAAGATTTATAGTTGAACTTTTAGAGGAGAAATTTTCATTATTTAAGCCAGTATTGTGATGGAATAATATGTTTCAAGAATAGTGTATGTTTCCCTTAAAGAATGTATTTTTTTAAGAGATGTTGGATGAATCTCACTGTTGTCCACTCTCTATTTAACTTGGATGTATAAAGATGTATAAAGATTCAGAAGATTATTTTTGGTGGGATGTATTGATTGTTTTCACTAGAGATAATGTTTCCCGAACCATGGTATGTTGAAATGTTAATGTTAATACATAGATATTTAAGGGGATACTATAACCAGTACCCATTCTAGTATGAAAATAGGAAAACACCCCAATTGATATGGTCATTGGTCTCCAAAAAACATCAAAAGGCAATAATTCTATATGTATTTTAATTGATCTCTATATGAAATCATCTCACTTCATTTCATTGATAGAATATATCTATCCTGATTAAAATAATCAATTTTACCTTAAGGAATAGGTAAGATTACATACTATACCATTATCAACTATTTCTATTCGGTATGATAGGTTTACCTCAATGTTTTGGAGAAGTATTAATTAGGATCTTGATACCGATTCGTGTTTTAGCATTGATTTTAATCATCATATATTTGTTTTGTCTGGGAGGACCGTTGAAACTATTGAATTTTTATTGAGAGCATTATCTACGGATCTCAAATGTGGTTGGGATCAAAACATTCCTTTTCTATAATTTTCTTACAAAAATATGTTTTAATCCATTATTTAGATGACTCTATATAAAAACTATATAGTAGGAAGAATGGAAATACAATATGATGCAATCAAAATGGAAAAAGAATTTTTTTGGGACTATATCAAACTAAGTAAATGGGAAATTAGGTTAGAACTTTTCAACGACACATAAGAGAAACTCTGAGTCGACCAAAAACCTATGCAGACAATCAAAAAATATATATAGAGTTTAAATTTGGGGATAATATATTCCTTAGAATATCTCCCCAGAAGGGGGTGGAGAGATTTGAAACGAATGGTATGATAATTACTATGTATATTAGTTATTTTTAAATTGCTGATCGTATCAAGATAGTATATTTCTGATTTATGCTCTAACCAAATATATTTCATCTTCTTGATTTTTTAATTGTATATCTACTGTGAAAGTGAATACCTGATCCTTCGTATGTACTAAAAATAAAGGTCATTCCATCGGAGCAAGATAATTCTTATTAAGAACAACTAGTCGGTATTCTAGATCATAGAGATAATGTTTGATTAAACATGACCACTAATCTCGTAAAATATTTGTTCGGAAACTACCAATTTGTGGAAGTTACCTAGAAACCTAAGGATATTATGAGTAAGAATTATCTTTAGTTATTTATATCATATTAAAATAATTTAATGTGTGAAATTATTTTAATAGGGTATAATGTAAAACCTCAAGACTCTAATTAATATATATTTTTTAGTAAATTTATTTTATTTGTTAGATTATGTTTCACATAACCACATGTTTAGGAAAACAATGATATACTACTAAAATTTTTTAATCACCTAGAAATTGGATTTGAATTTATGAATATGACTGAAATATATTAAAATTTATGGTTTACACCTGTATAAAATGATATGCATTGTGGTCCAGGTGAAAAACCCCAAGGGATTCAAAGTCTACTACGACTTGCCTAAACTAACATAAACCAGGTTGGCCAATAAAGGTGGAAACAAGGAAAGAAAATTCCTACAAGAAGGGAAAATTAGAGAGCCAAGAAAAGAACCAAGAGTGATGGATTAAGAGGTAGGGGGTCTGAAGCTCATCCTCCACTCCGAAGAATAAATGATTGAAAAAGTCCATCGGCCCAATGCCTCAAATGAAGACATTTTATGAAATTATGAAAGAAGGTTGAATATTGATGCCACCAAGAAGGAAGAAGTGTGGATAAACATGCTAGACCGAATCATATCCCAAGGCTTCAGCAATTTCAAAATCACCATGGATGAATTCATTTAGATAATTGGAAGAATGGTTACTCACCTTGGAGAACTTATAAGCATGGATCTAGACACTTAGGTTAGTACTATGAACTTGGAATTATATAGAGTGTCTAACTCAAATAATATTATTCTTTTGTTTAATCATTTTGTGAGCACTTTCAGTACGTAGTGGTTTTTATTTTAGGAACTATGGTCTCCCACTTGACCATAAAGTGGTTGTATAATAAAAAATTATATTTGGGGTATTTTTATGTCCATAGTGTGTTTTTATTGGAATAAAATAAATTGATAAATATTGGGGAATTATTTTAATTAAATGTATTTATTATATATTAAATAATTTTTTAACATTCATCAAATATATTTTTCTGTGTATAGGATAATAATAAATCCAGTTTAATAAAATGTATTTTCCAAAAAGCGAGTTTTATCACATTTTATTCTCTTAAATTTTTATGAATACCATATATTTAAAGGCAAGGAATTTAATAAATTGAATGAAATATTTAGAATCATGAGGTTATAATTTTGTAAGTAGGATCTTTTATATTTTGTTAATATAATGACTAAGTGTGGTAATATTTATCACCTCAGTAAAGGGAAAATAAAGTCAATTTTAGTTAAAACTATGGGTTGAGGCCATGATTTTTCAAAATAATTATTATTTTATGAATTTCATTCAACAGTTAACACCTTATTCTCAAAATATATTTGTCTAATAGAAATTTTTACATAAACTGGACTATCTAACATTTATAATAAGAATGTTACAAAATCTAACTCTCTTTATTTTAAAATTATCTTATGTTCCCATGTAAAGACATAAGAAAGTTAGGGGTGAATATAAGAATCTATAATTGTATTTATGAAATTATTTTCCTATTAAATGTTTTTTTCTTTTTTTTAATTTTATAATGAAGTTAGTTTCTTATGAAACACTGATTGTGGTATTTCTTCATTTAATATAAAATATATTAAATTATATTAAAAATATAAAAATTTATATAATTTGAATGTGTTAATGTTTTCAACGAATTATACAGATCAATATGACATATTAGAGATGTTTTCAGGAATTATATGTTATTTAACCCATTGACATGATGTATTTAAATTGTTATCAATTGAATAATGTTAAAAATGTAATTAATGATATTTTTTAATAAATAATAACTTATTAAATGATATAAAATTATTAAAATAAAATATTCAGAGAAATTTATGGGATAGTGTGTTAAACATAAATCATAGTCCATTTATGGGTATTTCATAATTTTATTGTAACATCATTAACCCTTAAAGTGTAAACAACATTAAAATTATGATAATTGTCAAAAGGGTTAACGGTGGTTAGAAATAAACTTTAAGTGTACAAAC
This sequence comes from Viscum album, assembly GCA_963277665.1. NCBI lineage: Eukaryota > Viridiplantae > Streptophyta > Magnoliopsida > Santalales > Viscaceae > Viscum > Viscum album. The sequence goes on from OY728139.1 coordinate 801,143,519, forward strand.
ACATTCCAAAATTGTAATAAAATTATTAATTGGGATTATTTAGACTTATATGCATCTTATATTATGATATTATCAATTTTTATCCCTCTTTACATTATGAATTTATATTAATTTTACATTTTATGAAATTCCAGAGTGCCCCTCCCATCAATTTTGAATGCACAACTATTATATCTCTTATTCACACCACATTGAGCCTTCCATATAAAAAACTATACCAATTTCTCTTAAAAACAGTCATATACACATATTAGATGTTTTTTTCACCATAATGGACCAAACCTAGAGACATTTAGATGATATTTTAAGTAATCATTTCAAAGAAGAGGTTGCCACATTAATTGATCAATTTCATTTTTAATTATTATTCTCCCTCATATAAATATCATATATTCATTATAAGATAATAAATTATGTATCATATGTATACTTACATGTTATTATAATTATTAAAAACCATTATTCACCCATTTACCCATCAAATGGGATGTGAAAATATCGCTTGTGCATACATGTGACTTACCGTCTCCACATAGGGATAAAAATCATTTTTCACCATGATATTTTAGGAATGGGTATTATGATGGGTTCAATTTTAATATATGATAAAAATAAAACACTATACTTCTTGAATGATAATATCATATTGACAATCATATCATCCAATCCTTTGGAAAACAATAACATCACACATGCATACGTGTGGACTACCACCTCCATGAAGTTATGTGATACAATTTTCATTTATATTTTACATGCATTTAAATGAGGATTAATTTGATGAATATATATGATATATGATAAAATAATTATCTTATAAATTTTAATCAATATTTAACTTTATTTTTTTATAAACTTTTAGATATGAAAATATATTTCGTGCATAGATATTTCTTATTGTCTCCATGATTATAATAATATATACTCTAGAACAATGAGAAATTAATAAGAAACAATACTACAAAATCAAAACATACATGAAAAACGAACCAAATAAAACTCAAAATATTGGTTTTAATAATGAATTTTTAATAAATAGGTGAAATAAGATAAAAGTATATAGTGTATGGTTTTATATATATTATTATGGTTCTATAAAAATATAAATAATAAACCTCTATTTATTTAATTGTATGTTAAAAAATCTATGAAGTAATTATATCCTAAGGAAAGGTTTATTATGTAAAAATATCATCATTTATTTATATTGTTTATGACTATGTTATAATAACAAAATATTATCATATACCTCTAAAGATACTGATGAATTTTCTTCTCCTCTATTTTTTCTTGAATATACTTGTTTTTATTCTATTTTCTTTAACTTTTGCATACAATATGCCAACGAAATTATCAAATTAAAATCAATATCATATATATTTTCTATTGAAAAATATTTTTCATACATATTTATGTTTTATAAGAATTTTATAAAGTTGGTTTTTACAATTGTCAAATGATTATTTAAATTTATTTTCACCAATATTTAAAATCATACCATTAGGTTTTAAAAAATATTTTTTCCTTTTTCTATATTGTAAGAACTCGGTTCTTGTTTTAGAGGTACGGGCTTCTTCTTTTCCGTTTCCTTAAGTGATTTTGAGAGAATATGGAAGAATGGGAAAAATCCTAAATTTTGAAACTACACGCCGTGTACTTTTGGCCGTGTTGGGATAAGTACACAGGGCGTGTAGCCATGCCAGTGGCGAATGGTGTAGGAACCGACTACACACCGTGTAGTGGTCCTTTTCACGCCGTGTAGTCAGTCGGCAGGGTAAAAAGTAATTTGGTGGAGTCGCCGCCAGCTGGGCGACAGTATACGCCGTGTACTCGGGAGTACATGTTGTGTACTCTTGTCGGCAGGTGAACAGTGACGGTGCCGCGAATTGAACAGTTAAATGAAAGGAGTACACGTCGTGTACATTGAATTACACGCCTTGTACTTTGTTTTTTCGGATTATAACAGGCAGTAGCCTCCTCATTTGGAAGAGGAGGCACTTGAGCCGTTTTGGAGCCAAAGGAGGAGGTCGGACCTTTGAAGATCCACCGGGAGTTCGTCTGGAATCCGATTCGGCTTCGGACGATCTCGTTGGAACCGCACGGGTAAGCCCTTCATCCTCCTGGTATCGTTCTTGCCAATTCTTCTCCCAACGTAAGTTATTTACGTTTGAATGGGTTTTTTTCTTCGTCACATCTACGCTGTTATTGGGTGTTTTTGGAGCCAGCGTTCAGGTATAGTGTTCATTGGCACATAAGGTAGGTGGCTTGGTGTTTATTTTCCAACTGTCATGCGTATTGTGCGTTTTCGTGCCACGAACCCATGTTGGGGTGTCGTGTGGCTTAGGCCGTTTCTATATTTAATGCCTAGAATTGAATAGGTGATTAAATGTTGATAATAAAATGATGTTTGGGATCGTTGCTTGGATCCAGGACCATCCTGAGGGTTGTGTTCCTCTGTTTAGTTGTTTGGCCCGGATACCCGAGGGTATTCCTTAAATGTAGTAACTTTAGAATTGCCTTGAGAGGAATTGCTTGTTTACTGCATTTTGATATGTTGGGAATGGCCGGGTTACCTATTTAGCCTGAGGGCGTTGTTGTGATTAGCATGAGGGAGTGACTGTTTTAGCCCAAGGGTTGTCGTTATTCCGCCTGAGGGCAACCTTTCGTGCCTGAGGGCTTGACTTCTGTGCTTGAGGGAAACACTTTGTAAGCCTGAGGGAGAGAATTTCTATTACGCCTAAGGGAAAAACCTGTGGGTTGGATTCTGTATGGCCTGAGGTCAAGCCTGAGGGCGTGGTTACTATTTTAGCCTGAGGGCATGGTTCTGGTTAGCCTGAGGACTTGGTGATGAGCACAAAAACATTACTAAATTAAAGGAATTAAATGAATAATAAAATGTCAATTTAACTGTTAAGTTTGTTACTTTTGATTACTGCTTAGTTATTGCTTTTACTATTGCACACTTGTTGCATGTTTTACACACAGTTGAGCACGGGCCTTTGGGGGGTGCCTGCTGAGATATATGTCTCACACCCTGTTTGGGTCACGCTTTTCGGCCCAAACAGATTACGTTGTTGTAGGTGTAGATAGGGGCAAGAGTCCATGTACAGGTACTTGACTGTTTCTGAGGAGTAGGAGGGCATGGGACCGGGCCTAGGCTCGCGATGCCGCAGTTAGCTGTTTTGCTTGATTTGCTATACTCTGTTTTCTGCTGTACTGTATTGATGTATAACATGTTCTGGCTATTTTCTTAGAACTTGAAACATGTAGCATCATCACTTATATACTGTTGGTTATATCCACTGTTGTAGTTATTTCAGTTGTGTATGTTTACTTCTTCTGCTGTTGTTGTATGTTTATTTTGGTATTCTGCTGCGTTACACTTTGATAAATTAGGGAATAGTTTCCCCACTATCAGACCCGGGCCCTCGCTGCTAGTCGGCAGCCTCTGGCGTTTGGGTAAATGCGCTTGAGGTCACATGGCGAACCGGGCTCGGGGCACCCGTGGCGTGGCACCCGGGTCCGGGACGTTACAAAGTGGTATCAAAGGGGTTTCTTTTCTTTGACTTACTATTTGGAGCCGTAGTCAGGGATAGGACAGAACGGTAGTTGGTAATAAGTTGGGCCCAGGCGTAGCTAACCCGTGTATAGGGAAAAGCCAGTCTACCTCGTATTTTGCATTATTTTGATTTTGCAAATTTTACAGTTGATATGCTTTCACCGTTGGGTGACGCACTTGGATTGTGCTATTTATATTTTATCTGTGGGTTCTATTTAGTTGCAACCCGATGAGATGAGGGTATTCCATCTCATGCATCATATAGGCACATGCTAGATATCACATTCCATGCATATTTACATGCCATGTAGGTGTATTATAAATTCGCATGTTGTTGTGATAGTTGTTTTGCTAGAAATGCATGCTGTTGTGATAGCTGCTTGATAAATACCTGCCTTGTGATATGGTATTTTTGTTTGAGCTTGTCTATAGAATGGATGCCAATCTTTGGTTTTTGGGGAGTATGGGCCCCCATTGACCGGAATTTTGTGGATCATTGACTGGTTATTGTTTATAAAACAAATAAGATGTCAAACATTGATTTGTGGGGTGTATGGGCTCCCACGGGTCGAAATTTGACACTTAGGTTTTGTTTTTCAGTATTTTCTGGGTTCTGGAGAAGTTTCTGAGACATATTGTCCAGAAGCCCAGATTACACGTCGTGGAGGACCTCATACACGATGTGTGTGTTCTTCTGTTCGGGAAGAAAAATGAACTTTTTGGGTACACGCCGTGTACCCTAAGTACACGCCGTGTAGTCTCTTCCCGTGTCACAAACTGTGTGGGTGGCGAAACAGGGTAGGGAAGGGCTTGGGTAAAACACGCTGTGTAGTTTTTGTACATGCCGTGTAGTGTTGACCCGGAGTCCGGCCATGTAACTAACAACACGAGTCGGTGAACACCTTGACAGAGCACACCATGTCGATTATAAACACGCCGTGTAGTATGACCTGGGGACTCGGCCATGTAACTAACAACACGGGCCGGCGTCACCTCTCCTGGAACACACCATGTACCGTTGGGACACTCCATGTAGTCTTGTCCGAGGATAGACCGTGTGGAGTTAGCCGTGTGGATGGGAAACGGGATGGTATACACGCCATGTGCCGGTGTAACACGCCGTGTAGAGTAAATCCAAGTAGTCGGCCGTGTCACAGACGACACGGGCAGTTGGAAAATAACATCGTACACGCCGTGTAGATATTATACACGCCGTGTAGTTTTTTTTGAACGAAAGCTGTGTGGCTTAGTCGTGTAGAAGGACCCGGGTAGGGGAAAGGAAGTCATGTACACGTCATGTAGTCAGTGTACACGCCGTGTAGTCTTGTTTTGAAAATCTTGAATACCTTCTTCCTCTTGTTCCATTTTTGGTTCCTTCGTTTTCAGTCTTAATAATTTTGAATCTGAGGCGTGCTTTTGACCTTGTAGAGTCATGCCGCCTAGACGACCTCGAGTTGTTCGCCAAGAGAGCTGCGACGATTATACTCTGGAGATTGTGGGCCATGGGCTACCAGTTGATCCACCAGCAGAGCCAGATGCGGTACCAGCTGTTATACCAGACACGGGCGCGGAGGCACAGTTCCGTGAAGGCTTATTGTGGTTCATGAAGACCTTTCAGGGAGCATCGCAGGCTGCCACCTCTATGGCCGAGCTGACGCGTATCTTTCAGCAGTAGCATCCGCCTACGTTTTCAAAGGATGGCGGACCACAGGCTGCAGAGTCTTGGCTAGGATCGATGCAGACTATTTTCGAGCATCTTGAGATGCCTCCAGGGCGGAGGGTCAAGCTCGCAACTTACATGCTCTGTGATTCTTCCAAGAGGTGGTGGGATGTTACCACCCAGTCAGAGCATCACAGGGACATGACGTGGGAGGATTTTCAGATAGTATTCTATATCTTCTTCTTTCCCGAGATGCTGAGGGCAGATAGAGCTCAAGAGTTCATGAATCTGCAGTAGGGCTCTATATAAGTGATGGACTATTCTACTCGTTTTACAGAGCTTCAGCGCTTTGCACCCGTGCTGGTGGGTGATGAGACGTTGAGAGCCATAAGTTTTGAGGATGGTCTTCGGTATGACATCTGAGTGCTGGTGAATGTTTTCAGGTTACCTACTGTACACGCGATTGTGAACCAGGCATTGATTACAGAGAGGAACCTGCGAGAATCTAGTGGTGTGGGCTAGGGCGGTTCAGCACCAGTTACTGGTACTCTTTCTGCTGGCAAGAGGAAGAGGCAGATGGACTTCTCTCAGGGCGGCAGTACCAGCCAGGCAGCTTCTTCAGGTGGCCCGATCAGGTGATACAAGTGTGGCAGAGAGGGGCACAAGAGACCGCAGTGTCCACGAGACCTAGTGGTGTGCCAAGCATGCTGCAAGAGGGGTTATCTACAGTGCTTTTGTAGGGTGTTTCTACCAGTGGCTAGTGAGAGGGGTTCTGTGTAGACTCCGCTTGCGGGAGCAGGACCAGTGGCTTCTTACCAGTCAGGGAACTGGAATACGTCAGGGTGTGCAGGCAGAGATGGTGGTCGTGGACGTGGTAGCCAGACACTAGGATCTCAGAGACAACAGGGCGGGACAGCTCAGGGTAGCCAGGCTGTGTCGCAGGGCCGCGGCACTGGTCAGGCATATGCAGTGCAATAGACCCAGCAGGAGTAGGATCCCGGACCTTCGACAGTCAGAGGTACTATTCTAGTAGCTTCTATCTTTTCTTCAGTACTTTTTGATACGGGTGATACACATAGTTTTATATATGTACCCGTTTAGGAGGACCTTGGGCTCAGTGTTTCTACTTCTTCTGTTGTCTTAACGCTAGACACTCTGTTGGGGACTAGGACGGCTAGTGTGCGTCAGTGCAAGGAGTGCCCCCTTGAGGTTGGTGGGTGTCACTTCCTTTGGGACCTCTATATCCTGGAGATGACAAGCTATTATGTCATTCTCGGAATGGACTGGTTGGTTCCCTTTCGAGCCTTTGTAGACTGTTATCATCGCAGGGTGCATTTCACGTCACTAGAGGGTGGAGAGTTTCTATACAAGGGCGAGTGGGATGTTCAGGCGAGTCGAGCTGGACCAGAGCATCATGGGCGAGGTGGAGTCATAGACCAGATTGCGAGCTTATATCTGGATGACCAGGGGACTTGTCAGACGGATTTCTCTCCAGTTGTCGATCGTTTTAGGGATGTCTTCCCAGAAGACTTTTCAGGTCTACCTCTGGTGCGTGAGGTGGATTTCTCTATCGATCTTGTGCCAGCGGTAGCACCGGTGTCCATTCCTCCTTATAGGATGGCCATGCCTGAGTTGCAAGAGCTCAAGAGGCAGTTAGAGGAGCTATATGCGAAGGATTTTATCCGACCCAGTACTTCTCCTTGGGATTCTCTGGTCCTTTTTGCGAAGAAGGCGGATGGTACCCTTAGTCTTTGTGTGGATTATCAGAAGCTAAACTAGTTTATGGTTAAGAAACGATATCCCTTTCCGAGGATAGATGATTTGTTTGATCAGCTTCGTGGAGCCCGAGTGTTCTCGAAGATTGAATTGAGATCCGGATATCATCAGCTGCGCATTAGACCATCTGATATACCTCTCACAGCTTTCAGGAGCAGGTATGGCCTATATGAGTATACGGTTATGCCGTTCGGACTCATGAAGGTGCCAGCAATTTTCATGGATCTGATGAATCGTGTGTTCTATCCATATCTTGATTCATTTGTGGTAGTATTCGTGGATGACATCTTGGTGTACTCTCACACTCGACATGACCATGCCACCCATCTTGAGATCGTATTGAGTACACTGAGATAGCATAGCCTATATGCTAAGCTCTTGATGTGCCACTTTTGGATGGACCAGATTCACTTCCTGGGTCATATCATCTCAGAGGAAGGAGTTGCAGTGGACCCAGAGAAGGTGAGAGCAGTAGTTTCCTGGGAGCAGCCCAAGAACGTGTTTGAGATAAGAAGTTTCTTAGGGATGTCTGGTTACTACAGACATTTCATACAGGACTTCTCCCGCTTAGCAGCACCGTTGACAGGTCTAATTAAGAAGGTTGTGAAGTTCGTTTGGTAAGAATCTTGTGAGACAGCTTTTCAGGACCTAAAGGGGAGGCTGACATCAGCACTGATCTTGATACTCCCAGAGCAGGGGAAGAGTTATACAGTTTACTATGATGCATCAGGGATTGGGCTGGGAGCCATTTTGATGTAGGGAAGCCGAGTTGTGGCGTACGGGTCTTGGCAGTTGAGGCCACATGATAGGAATTACCCAACGCACGATCTTGAGTTGGCTATAGTTGTTCATGTGTTGCGTTGTTGGATACATTACCTGTTGGGAGATCATTTTGGGGTTTTCACCGACCACAAAAGCCTCAAATACATATTTACTCAGCATGAGTTGAATCTGAGGCAGAGAAGGTGGGTCGAGTACCTACAGTCCTTTGATTTTGAGCTTGCCTATACACCAGGTAAAGGTAATGTAGTAGCTGATGCACTGAGCAAGAAGACTCAGATATAGGCAGTGCAGGAGGCCAGTAGTGAATGGCAGCTTATGGCCTTGTTCTCTGAGATGCATCTAGAGGTGCATGACAGTCTGGGGAAGACTTATCTTTCCTCATTATCTTTGACTTCTACCCTCCTGGACAGAGTGAGGATGAGGCAGCTATCAGTTTTATAATTCCTAGTTCTACGGGAGTCGGTGGCAAGTGAGGACCCTCCTTCCGGTTGGACGATAGGCGATGACGAGGTTTTGTGTTTCCATGGACGTTTATGGGTTCCATGGGATATATGCGAGGAACTGATGAGGGAGTTCCATGCTTCAGCTTGGGCAGTTCATCCCGAGGTTACCAAGATGTACCAAGACTTGAGACGTCAGTACTGGTGGCTGGGTATGAAGAGAGAGATAGCTGGTTTTGTTACGAGGTGTTCCACATGTCAGCAGGTGAAGGAAGAGCATCATAGACCAGCTGGGCTGTTACAGCAGTTGCCCATTCTGGAGTGGAAATGGGATGATGTTGCAATGGATTTCGTGACGGGTTTTCCAAGGTCACCTCGAGGCAATGACACTGTATGGGTTGTTGTGGACAGACTTACGAAGGTAGCTCACTTCTTGCCGATCAAGGAGACCTTTTTGTGTGAACGAGCTTGGAAGGCTGTATATCCGAGAGATCGTACGTCTACATGGGGTCCCTCGTTCTATCGTTTCAGATAGGGATTCCCGCTTTACGTCTCGTTTCTGGAAGAGTTTTTAGAGGGCGTCGGGTACACAGGTTCTTCTGAGCACAGCATACCACCCCCAGACAGATGTCCAGTTAGAGCGTACGATACAGGTGCTAGAGTACATGCTGCACACATGCGTCCTAGACTTTGGGGGCTCTTGGGAGAAGCATATACCCTTAGTCTAGTTTTCCTATAACAATAGTTTTCAGGCAACTATTGAGATGGCACCATATGAGGCTTTATATGGTAGGCCATGCCGATCACCTTTGTGCTGGTTAGAGGCAGGTGAGGTAGCTTCACTGGGACCACAACTCATGTAGGAGACATCTGAGCAGGTCCAGTTAATTCAGAAGCGGATGGCTACCGCGCAGTCTCGTCAGAAGTCTTATGTTGAACGCCGCAGACGACCTTTGGAGTTCGTGGTTGGGGATTAGGTTTTCTTGCGTGTTTCGCTGAGGCTGGGACACAAACGGATCAGTAGACAGGGTAAGCTTTCACCGAGATATGTGGGATGATTTGAGATTCTGGAGAGAGTCGGGCTGGTTTCCTATCAGTGGCAGTTACCACAGTGGTACCGAGCCATGCACGACGTCTTCCACGTGTCTCAGTTGCGTCGCTACCATTCAGAGACGTCTCACACCTTTCAGCCAGGGGAGGTTGAGCGTCAGCATGATGCGTCCTTTGAGGAGCATCTGATCTGTATCGTTGACAGGAGCACGAAGGTTCTCTGAGGCCGGTCAGTTCCTCTCGTATGGGTGCTATGGCAGCATGGCCGAGTGCAGGACGAGACCTGGGAGCGGGAGGCCGAGGTACGTGCTCAGTGGCCAGAAATGCTCTGATCTTTATCTTCTCCACCCTTGGAAGGGAAATTTGGGGACAAATTTCTATAAGGGGGGAGTTTGTAAGAACCCAGTTCTTGTTTTAGAGGTACAGGCTTCTTCTTTTCCTTTTCCTTAAGTGATTTTGTCCTAAATTTTGAAACTACACGTTGTGTACCTTATCCACACACCGTGTACTTTTGGCCGCGTTGGGATAAGTACACAGGGCGTGTAACCATCCCGGTGACGAAGGGTGTAGGAACCGACTACACGTCGTGTATTGGTCCTTTGCACGCTGTGTAGTCAGTCGTAAGGGTAAAAAGTAAGGTGGTGGAATCGCCGCCAGCTGGGCGGCAGTACACGCCGTGTACTCGGGAGTACATATCGTGTACTCTTGTCAGAAGGTGAATAGTTTCGGTGCCACCAATTGAATTGTTAAATGAAAGGAGTACACGCCGTGTACTTTGTTTTTTCGGATTAAAACAGGCAGTAGCCTCCTCATTTGGCAGAGGAGGCACTTGAGCCGTTTTGGAGCCAAAGGAGGAGGCCAAACCATTGAATATCCTCCAGGTGTTCATCTGGAATCCGATTCGGCTTCGAAAGATCTCGTTGGAACCGCACGGGTAAGCCCTTCCTCCTCCTGGTACCGTTCTTTCAAATTCTTCTCCCAATGTAAGTTATTTATGTTTGAATGGGTTTTTTTCTTCTCCAGATCTACGCCGTTCTTGGGCATTTCTGGAGCCGACGTTCGGGTATAGTGTTCTTTGGCACATAAGGTAGGTGGCATGGTGTTTATTATACAACTATCGTGCGTATTGTGCATTTTCGTGCCACGAACCCATGTTGGGGTGTCGTGTGGCTGAGGTCGTTTCTATATTTAATGCCTAGAATTTCATAGGTGATTAAATGTTGATAATAAAATGATGTTTGGGAGCGTTTCTTGGATCCATGACTATCCCGAGGGGTGTGTTCCTCTATTTAGCCGTTTGGCCAAGATACCCGAGGGTATGCCTTAAATGTAGTAACTGTAGAATTTCCTTGAGAGGAATTGCTTGTTTACTGCATTTTGATATGTTAGACATGGGCTGGTTACCTATTTATCCTGAGGCCGTTGTTGTGATTAGCCTGAGGGCGTGACTGTTTTAGCCCGAGGGTTGTCGTTATTCCGCCTGAGGGAAACCTTTCGTACCTGAGGGCTTGACTTTTATGCCTGAGGGTGACACTTCGTAAGCCTAAGGGAGATAATTTTTGTTACTCCTGAGGGCAATACCTACGGGTTGGATTCTGTATGGCCTGAGGGCAAGCCTGAGGGAATGGTTACAATTTTAGCCTGAGGGCACGGTTCTGGTTAGCCTGAGGGCTTGGTGCTGGGCACAAAAACGTTACTAAATTAAAGGAATTAAATGAATAATAAAATGGTAATTTAACTATTAAGTTATTTACTTTCGAGTACTGCTTAGTTATTGCATTTACTATTGCACACCTGTTTCATGTTTTACACATAGTTGAGCACGGGCCTTTGGTGGGTGCCTGCTGAGATATATTTCTCACACCCTGTTTGGGTCACGCTTTTCGGCCCAAACAGATTATGTTGCTGCAGGTGTAGATAGGGGCAAGAGTCCCTATACAGGAACTTGACTGTAGCTGAGGAGTAGGAGGGCATGGGACCGAGCCTAGGCTCGCGATGCCGTTGCTAGCTGTTTTTCTTGCTTTGCTGTACTCTGTTTTCTGCTGTACTGTATTGATTTATAACATGTTTTGGCTATTTTTCTAGAACATGAAACATGTAGCATCATCACTTATATATTGTTGGTTATATCCACTATTGTAGTTATTTCAGTTTCGTATGTTTACTGCTTCCGCTGTTGTTGTATATTTATTTTGGTATTCCTCTGCACTACACTTTGATAAATGAGGGCATAGTTTCCCCACTATCAGACCTGGGCCCTTGCTGCTAGTCGGCAGCCTCTGGCATTTGGGGAAATGCGCTTGAGGTCACGTGGCGAACCAGGATCGGGGCACCCGTGGCGTGGCACCCGGGTCCAGGACGTTACATATATGAGGTACTTTTGGATTTTTTTTACAATAAATGTGAAAATAATGTTATCATTAAACATAAAAAAATTGAATGGAATTTTCCGTTATCATGACTAGTCAACATTTTGAAGATCCATTTACTTGTTTCCATTGTTATTTCAGAACAAAATTATTTAAAAAAATTTGAAATTTTTATATTTTATGAAGTGTTTTAAAAATGGAAAATTTGTTTTCCTTAGGAATGAATTTAATATATTTTTATGATATTTCCAATAATAAATGACAAAAACAATTTGATGAATCTTAGGATTTATTAAGGATATGATCCAAGGATATAATAACTATACATTCTCTATATGGTTTATATTTATGGTGGAAGGATTTTCATGAAATGAATTAAATTTCTAATGGATATGCTATGTTGAAATTATGAAATTATGAAATTTTTATGAAATATATTTCATTTATATCGGTTATGATATGATTAAATGTTTATGTAACTAATTTATTTTGATGTTTTTTGATCTGATGAATGATTATTAATATTTTGGAATCAAAAATGTGTGGTTTTAATTATGTAATTTGTGGTGCCTTTATATACCTCAAATGAATTAGGTAACTATTGATATTTCATGATATAAACAAGACATTAATTGAGATTTAACATAGTTATGTAAGGGATTTGGACACTATGATATTATAGGGAGTAAACATTTAATTCTAATATGGTTTGGAAGGTGATCTCAATCCACTACGATAATCATTCCAAAAATCCTTCACTACTGAGGAATTGGTTTTCTTAGTTTATTTGAATGAAACAATTCAATTTATTATGACTTTGTTATTTTTTCCTAGGTCATGTCATTTGATTCCATTATGATTCGTGTATTATAAACTACCAATATTTATTTCATGACTCAATGTTATGATGTTTTATATTTTGGGTATTGTTTTTAAATCTAAGATAAATTTATAATAGAATTTTTATCATTTAATTCTTATATGATCATTAATATATATTTTATTATTCCTTACATAGTATAAGATCATACCATTTATTAGGTTTCCATTCCCTAGTTATGAATAAGGGTTTTATGTATGATATGTTTACGTTGGGTGATAGTTATGAAGATCTATATCAAAGATTATATAGAACTATTTTGAATGATTTTTTTATGTTTCAACGTTTCCAATGATACTTGACCTACACGATTATGGCATGGATATTTATGTTATGTAAAGAATATTAATCTATTTATATGTGATATCTATATTTGAAAATTTTGGGGTTCTATAAATCATCTCACTCCCTTAATTTTCGGCCTATGAGGGGTACCTTTGGGTGGAGGGGCATGAATGGGTGGTATTAGGGGTTTTGATTGAGGGATAGTGTGAATTTTAGAGTTATGAGCTATATATCTTTCATGGGTTAGTATGGAAGTGGTGCCTATTGATCTTGGTTCATGACATATGACCTGAGGACCATCTCAAAAATAGGATTTTAGGGTCCCTAGTGAAACAGTACAAAAACTATGAGCTTATTGAGGTAACAAATGAGGTGGGACTATTTACTGGATGGAGAACTAGGGGAGATACATGCATCATGATAGATTTTATTTGAGTGTAAAAAAATTTATTTGGGAAAGTTAATTTAATAATGGAATTAAATAAATATAACATTGATGAATTCCATTCTACTAGGATTAGGATTCTTCCTTACTTTTCAAGATCATATCCTAGTCATATTTACTGATTAGGTCATGTAATTTAAGTTTATAAGGCTAGTCAAATTGAACATCGAAGTATCGAACCAACATGGGATGATAAAAAATGGAAGAGAGATTTGTGTTCCTTTCAATGGTAGATTTTGGGGAAGTAAGAGGGGATCACATTTAGTATGTGGAAACGAAATTTTTAAAGGATATCAATATATATTATAGAAGGATTCGATCTTGAGGAGATATTTTATAGCCAGAGGAGGTTAGATTGGTGTAGGGACATACACATTAGAGGTGGATGTTGTATCATGGTGAATAAAAGGAGCAGATGTGTTGTGATCATAAATATAGAAGGAGTTTAATTTCAAATTCCACTAATTGAAAACAAGGGAAATGAAGTGGAAGGTGTTTCTATATATATAGCTTTTGACAAAGAAATATGTGTTTCGGAGGAGATATTGAAGAAGGAAAATCCTAATCAGATCAAATCCAGGCCAAAAGGCCTAAAATGAATAGAACATACTGAATTTTCAATGTTCCCTAGTGTTGAGAATGGATTGTCTTGAAAATTTCCTCAACTCATGGATGTTTTATGGTAACCTCCACACAACATAAATCAATAGTCAAATAATTATTTTTCATGACCGCAAAGTGGATTGAGAGTATCCTTTACATAGTGTAATTCAGGATAATGGAGTTCCGTTTATTTGCAAAGATGGGTGAGGATCAAGACATTCCAAAACCAACACCCCCACATCAGCTGGGCCAATAAATACCCCCTAACTCTGAAATTCAAGGTGATGAAACCTTTTTACTATAGAGAAATGATCTGATCTCTTGATACTCAAGAGCTTCATGAATGAAAAAGGAAATGGATTTAATAATGTATCATTTCTTTGAAATTCTACCTCTGATGGGATTTTGAGAACATCAACCCAATGAGGAGACACATTTTTTGAGGTACCATTCCCATTGATGAAGAAGAAACACCCCTAAGGAACATATAGTTTTGTAAGGAACCCATCCATTGTGAATCCCATCCCATGAGAAACATGTTTTCAACCTATGTCTGGGCACACTATTTCGTGAATAATAATCCTTCATAAGATCATAACCTCTGTGAGGCCCATAGTATTTGTGAGACCATTCATTGTGAATCCCCAACCTTCACAGAACACCTCCTATGGGCTCCTCTATGGTTCCTACATTCAGTTAACACCCTTTAAAAAAATTTGAGTTCCCATGGCCCCCATAGCGATTCGAGAATAGTTCAACTGTCCCTCAGATGCTTGTGTGAACTGTACCACCCTCACATCTGTCCTCCCACATCACTCCAAGTGCATCCAAGGGACCCACCAAACATAATTCTCCTAAGAATAGGTACTCTTATTCTTATTTCACAAAATTATATATACCCTAATGTTACGCCTCCTGATATACACTCCTCCATGGAAATACCAATGCCAAGTCCCACCCATAGGCACATGATGGGTGGTAATGTTAACCAAGGAGGTGGAATCATCAGGGGGAAAAATTGACATGTATCAAAAAACATTATGTATTCCAAATCTTCCTCTAACTATGACTTTGTCCCTTATCGAGTATAATTCCTAACAACATCCAAGATATGTTACATAAAATGTACCATCTCCATATCCTAGTCATAAGATATTAAATTGTATGAAAAAATCCATAGAACATGAAGTGAAAAATGTATACTTATAATGTGTGATGAATAAGGGATTACCGTGTATGATTTATAGGGGATTACCCTAGACCTCTTACAAGATATGTGGTACAAAGAAATATCCATGTAAGATCATCCTGGTATGCCACCATAATCCCCCACAATGGATGAATATCTACCCCTATGGTTAGAATACTATGTCTGGGAAACCTTTTTATGTATGAACCACACTATCATTCCTCACGATGGAATAATACACTCATAAAGGTAAGCTTCCATGCATAACCACCAAATATTCATCTCTCATAGTGAAACCATTACAAAAAGAAGATTCTGAATATAAGCCCCACAACATCTCTACAAGAGTGATTATCATTCATTAGGTAGCTTCGATGAATATGTTCTACACCATATACCATTATTCCTCATTCCATGACATGGGCATCCATACCACACTATATTAATCTGCCTAGAGTGGTCTCGTCACACAACCATAAACTGTGGAATTAAACTATATGGATTTTGATCCGTCAATTCATCTTAACTAAACATTCCCATTATTTCCCTATAATTCATTAGACCTACACATATATTATCTTTGAATGATATTAATCATGCATCCATATTGTCCCCAGAAAACATTAAATGTGAACCTATCTTGTCCTCACAAGTCATTAAACTAGTGCCCCTCATTTCACCAAAATATGTTAAACAGAAAACCATCCTATCACCGAAAGATTTCAAAACCTACACCTATGCTACCCTTTTAAGGTATTCAACCCTTACCCAATCATTCCCCGTAATAATTTAATCATGTTCCCATCTCCAGCATTTGTTAAACACATTCCATAATCCATAATCTCAAAAAAAAATGCAAAAAAATCCGAAGGATTGAGGTACAAATCCTATGAAGACTCTATAATATCTACCCCATACAAAAAACATGGGATGGCTTAGGTAAAAGGCCTCAAGAGAATAATTCCAAGGGTATTCATTACCAAGGGATTGCCTAGGAATCCTTGGGATCGATGCATAACATGCCTCACACATGATAATACCTTCTTAGAGGATGAATTTATTAGTTCCCATTATACCCAATTTATAAATATTCCTAGAGGAGACCAACATGACTACTCACCCTGACCAATTTTTTATTCCCTATAAAGATATACATGTCGTAATGAACTCGTTTCCGCATCAATATAAAACCAGGAACATGTTTCAATAAAATGGTATACTTTTTGAGGGAGACACAGACTGGGAAACAATCTCTAAGGAGGAATCCATGGAAGGATGATCTAACATTCCATAATTTTATTTTGGTCTTGTAAAAGACATAATCGATGAATGTGATGAAAGTTGTCTGCCTTTGGAATGTGGGAATTAGTGGAAATAGAGTGAAGTGAGTCACTTAAAAGATGAGTTATGATGTTGCACCATATCAAAATAATAAAAAACACCTACCTGGGATCTTGAATGTTTGGAAATTTTCAAGGAAGATCACTGAATTGTTTTAATTTTCCCTAGATGTTTCTCCAGATGTGTATTCTCGAGTGTGGAATTTGGAGGAATATTTTCACCTATTGACTAGGTATACATATACCCTATTTATTAAATCTACATTCATTGAGGATTAAAATAAATAATATGTTTTTAATAATATGTTTTCTTTGTTTTTTGTTCCTTGAAAGAGTTTCCAACATGCTGTCTCAAGGATAATAAATTCATGCAGTCAAAAAAGTGTGGTCGTAGAGTCTGAAATCAGAGAGGCATAGGATCTAGTCATGTTTACATTCATGTGTTGGAGGTATAAGGGATGATGACACTCGTTTTTGTTGGGTGGCATGACTAGTTTACCATTTACCCGTATTTGTGCCTTATTTGATTCAGAAGACTCACCCTAATTTGTTTATCCTATATTGGTTTGTGGCTTATGACGACATAGGATATTCATCTAGATCCCACTGTGTAATCTACATTAGTTTGAGGTTAGGCTTATTTTTTATGAGTATTATGGATTTATACTTGTAATGGGGTTTCACCAGTTAGTGGGAGATTTATTTTTTCTACTGATGAATCCATAAAATTATATCCTCAGTATGGACTGGATTTATTTTATGAATAGATTCCTTAAACTGTTGTGGTGGATAGTTTCCTTTTCGGATGTGGAGGGTTAGTGAGTAGTATTTTCTAATTAGTAAGGTCATTAAATGGGAGGTGGGGAAGTGGGGCCTCTTTTGTCTCAGTTGGTGTATATTCCAATTCAATATTAGGTATATGGTGTTCCCATGGTTTTGGAGTATTTTCTAGAAGTTTTTCAAAATGAGGATATGACACTACCCCCTCGATGTGATGTTGAGTACAAGACAGAGATGGAACTGAGTGCATCCGTATTTCCATAGATTCTGGTTGAATGGTGACAATAAAGTTACATGACTTGAGTTTTCATGTGAATATTTGATGAAGAGGGTTTTAATTTGTCCAAGTGTGTCTCCAGGGGTGCTCCAGTGTTTTTCTTCAAGAAATAAGATGGTTTTTTTGGTTATGTATGGACTATTAAAGATTAATCAGATAACAACAATGAACATTTATCCAATCTCAAGGATAAATGATATATTCAACCAGGTGAGGGGAGTCAGTTGGGTTTTGATTGATTATTTTTTATTTGGTTATAACTATATGAGGTTGAAGGATGAGGATATCTTGAATTGTACCTCAAGTTGAAGTAGAGTAACATCGTGTTCATTGAAATTTCATTCGGTGTCCCAAACATGGAGGTTGTTATAATTGGCCTCATAAAATTCCTTTTAATAAGTTTATTGAAATTTTTTGTTGTGTTCATCAACAATATCTTGATTTACTCAATGTCTTAAAAATCATTTTTTCTCATTTTCTAAATAAACCACTTTTTGGATTAGTGGGAACCTCACAAATTGCAGGATAGAAATTCAAAAAACAAAAAATAGTTCACAACTGGGAAGCAATAACCAATACATAATTTCAAAATTCAAAATAAACAAAAGGCATCATTACAATGGACAACATGCCCCTTGAGCTACATAGCTGGATGAACTAAATAACAAGTCAGCATCATCATCACCCACCACAAAACCAGCGAGGACCTGGCTGAAGATCCTTTAAATCACTATAAATATTCTTTATATAACAAGAAAAATTAAAATTTTCAAGGGAGGGCATCAAATGTAAACCACTATGGCCATAGTGGAGAAATAAACCAGAATCAGAGAACCCATCCAAAAAGGATCACAATCACATGATCACTAAATCTAGGACCAAATCAAACACTGACTCAAGGTTCCCTGACATGGAATGCCAACTACCACACAAATAATACAATCCTAAATCATCTATAATAACCATCACACTAGGATGACCAAACTTGGGAAGAAAAACCATGAGGCAAGATTAGAGTTTGAGGTGGAGAAGCCTTACCAGTGGGCTATATCCTTGGACTCATCACTATCACCAGAAGAATAATTTTTTTCCCACATTGAAGATATACAGAGAAATTAAATGAGCCATCCCAAAATGATATAGAATAAGATATAACAATAGTGAATTGCAAAAAATATTTAATTACCAAAGAATGAAACCACAATTTCAAACCCAATATGACGAATACCCTTCATGTTTGGCCAAGATGGGGCCTTGCATGATGGGGATGACCGAAAGAGAGGTGGAAGAGGGATAACAGGCCACAAGTCACCAAAAAGAATAGGAAATGGGAATGACCATTAAGGGATCCCGCATGGTACAATAAGATAATGTAAATATAGTGAAATCTGTAAAGAGGCATGGGTGATGAAGAGTTTTTCCACATAAATAAAGGTGATGGGAAGAGGAGAAACCCTAATAGTTGGGATATGACATGCCTCAAGGAGAAATGAGGCTAGGAGGAGAGTGGGGAAATTAAAAGGAAAGAAGAGGAGGAATGCCATAGAAGGAACTTCATTGAGTTGTGGGCGATGATAGGGAGGGAGAAGAGGCAGTGGCGCTAGGAAGAAACCCTAATGCAAAAGGAGATGGGACATCAAGAGAGTGTGGGGTCATCCTATTTACTAATTGTCATCGGAGTAGCTTACTCAGAATCTTAGAGTTATTATGTAGGTCCATTAACACCATATTCTATATGGTAACTTGTGAAAGTGTATGTTCTAGATGGTAATGTTTCATTTCCATAGACATGTTGGGATTCTATAGTGTGTGTCCAAAGACTCATAAAAGATTGTGGAAGTCTTTTCTTTGGATTCACCTAAAAACATGAAATAGGTTCACAATTTTACTAGGCTTTCTGGTTATTAGTAGATGTTTTTTCTCAATTTATCTCAGGATATATCCCCCCAAATGTATTTGAGTAGGAAGAACTTGGTCGTTTCATGGACTAATAAGTTCTAGGAAATGTTAATTTGGATGAATGATACTTTGGATTGTTCTTTACTGCTTTGATCTATTGAGGAATATGTGATGTTAGAGGTTTTCCATAACCACATATTTTCTATTGGGGTTTATTTTGAAGCTATAAAGGGCAGTGATATATTATATGTTTTCACAGTTATTTACCCATGAGTACAACTATGTCAACTATGATTTGGAGTTGGCAGACGTTTTATTTTTGGTGAGGTATTGGTGGAATTACCACACTAGTGGGAACATTTTTGTATTCATAGACCAAAAGTTCCAAAAATATGTATTCTCCTAGAGATATTTGAATCAATAATAGTGTAGTTGTAGGGATCTTCTCTCAGACAACTCTATTTATATATATTATACCCTAATAAAGGGTAATGTAATTTCTAAATCCTTGAGATTGATGTCCCGAGGGGATGTAGTTCAAAATTCTGTTGGGATGGGTGGTTATTGTGATGAGATTGGTTAGTTGATGTGGTGTTTTAGTGATGGTCAAAGTGTTATTGTTAATTTTTTTCATTTGATTATGTAAGTTTCTCTATTTTCAAATGAAAAAATTCTAATGATGAGATTAAAATGAATGGGATGGTAACTGAATATAAGTGGAATAGTATTTTTTTTAATTTTGTATTTTAATTTGAATCATAAATGAATGGGTAGCCTCAATATAAAATTGAGGGGAATAGTGAATTATATATTTCTAAAACTCATTAAAACTAGAATGTGGTTAATCTTATAACTAAAAATGGATTTGTGTGGATTTTGATGTGGTTTTGTGGTGTGTTTCGTATAGTGGTTGTAGGGTTTGTGACATTTTACATGTTGTTCTACGGTGGTGTTCTATGTATGGTAGAGTAGATATTTGTTACCCATAGGTTTTGTATTGTGTGATATCTATATGCTGTATATTTTATGATATTTCTATATTCTCCCCAACCTATTTATGTAACCATACCACTTTCTATTTGTCGGGTTTTTATTGTTTTTGCAATCATATAATAAGGTGCTGATAAAGATGGCTTCAACCCCATTATCCCCACTAGTCCTTCAGTAAGGATGTATGATTTGTAGTTGGGAGAGTTGGGATGTGATGAAATAGGTTTCTTCAGGAAATTTTTTATGTGATGAGGATATGATATGATGAGACATATGGTTGGGGTCTAGCAATTTTGTAGGGGGGAACAAGGTTCATATCCTTCATGTTCATGACCCCTGAATACTATGGTTATTATATTAGTTGTTCTATAATATCCTATGGTTCTTTGAGAAAGATGCATTGGGATTAAATAAGTATCTTTATGTAATATGATATGTGTCCTGGAATGTGATATATATAGAAGGGATGAGATCACCTGACATTCGATGTTGGGGTGTCAGAGAAGAAAATTAGTGTGGAAGTGGAATATGGGTTCCTTGTTATGTTTATGATAATATTATAATATATTTTGTGTGTGATTCTATGAGTGATCTATGGTGGGACTAGGTTAGGATGGATGACCTATTATGATGCTTGTTGGATCATCAGTTTAGTCATTGGACCATTACTATGTTGTTACCACTTGTTCTCCTAATACATTTGGCAGGATCCTATATAGTATAATTGTATGCTCACCAAATATATATTAACTATACTCATGTTTTGAAGAGGACTTTATGTGACCAATATTTTATTTTATTTCATATATTATATCTATTGCTGAGTTACTGCTACATTAATTTCTTTTGGTATATTACAAGGAGACATATATATATATATATGTTGCCATTTATCATGCATTGTTTGATAGTTCTATAGTTATTTTTTATATTGTAAAATGGTGTTTTTTGTGGTTGTTTATCCTAACTCGTAATCCAATATTATTATAGGGTAATTTCATCCATATATGTGAATTTTATATAGCCCCAATTAGTTGTCACAAACCTAGTGCCTTATGTATAAGGGATTCTGGGGTCACCATATCTCTCCCTTTAATTTTGACCTAGGTGGTGTGCCTATAGGGGTTGGGATATTGGAAATGAGTATATTGATGTGTATTGAATTATGTTTTACCTTTATGATCCCTATAAATAAAATGTAAGATAAGAGAGATATGGTATATTCAATGAGATATTCACATAAAATCTCAGAGAGTTAGCAGAAGATGGGTCTAATATAGTCATCTTAATTGTCTACGTAGACTACTTCGAATTCTTAGGCAATAAACATTCTGATGATTTGTATACAAATATCATTGTATTCTCACTGGGTAAAATCTTCTTTAGTTTTTTTATTAATTAAAATATGATGAATAATGAGAATACACTATCAAACAAATTTACTCCCTTTAATAAATTTGATATGTACATGGGGCATGAAAACCTCATAGCCCATATAGTGAATAAGAGAAGGAAAAAATGAAGAATGATCCCAAGAATCATAATTTTCTATGAGGAAAGGTATAATCCTATCATATAAATATTAGGTATTGAATCGCCTCACTAGAATTAACATGTTTATTTCAATCATCGAGGTTGTACACATGTCAAAGGAAATACACTAGGCACATAAAAATCCTTGATAATCTTACTCTAGATCAAATATAAGGCAATGTTATTAAGGCCTACTGTGTAGAAGAGGCCAAACAAGACGAATTTTAAGCCATCATATCATTTTTTGGGAAAATAAGGCATCGTCACACAGGGGAACATAAAACTGTTGTATGTAGCATTCCACCTTAATGGAATATAGATATTCCACAGGCTACTGGATATTGGCTCTGGGATCACACTCATCCTTTACTAGACTCTCAATATGTTTGGACTACCCGAAGAGTATCTAAAAACCACCAACATGATGATTCAGGGTTATGATAATAGGGAGAAGAAACCACATGATAATTTATGGATAAAGTCTTAGTTTTGGGGATTGTTATGGGGATCTTAATTCGTGGTAGTCTCTAATGATACCACATACAATGCACCACTCAGTATAACCGGGCCTCATTTTCATGTAGTAGTCCCATCCTCATGTAATCAGTGAATGAAATATTACTTCAAGGTTTTAGTAGGGTTATTATAGTATTATGTATCCCCTTTCAATTTTGTGAATCTCACTACCTAGATTCAGGATTTTACAAAAGGGAAGGAATAGAGGTTCAGAATGATGGGGTTGAGCGCATCAATACTCCTAATGATATGATGCCCATGATAGTCAATACATGGGCATACATGAATGAGAATATTATTATCTATATACATAGGTTAGAGAATAAGATTCTAGATCTAGGGGATGTTTCATTGTATCTAAGAAAAAGGTTTTCGGTGTCCCCATATTACTTAATACTCCAACACAAATCAAGGCCCGCTGATACAAGAATACCCTACTCTTGTTACATACCTGGAATTATTCTCTATGACCACGTACCCAAAGAATTCATTCCACTTCTATATATAAGAACTATTTCGATGGAAGTCAATTCACCACCATTACATTGAAACCATAGAATTACATTGCCCTTTGAGGCCAAAGAGAGTTTGTTTTATGGCTTCTATCATAATAGTTTTAATGAAGAAAGAACCCATATGACAGGATTCAATATCACCTATAGAAGAAACCGGTGATTCCACTGAATCAATTATCCTTGAAGAGCCCCTACATCCACTGATCCCTTATTTCATACAATGAATAATATTTGGGTTACACCCCTTATGCATTTGGAGATGTTATCTCCACCACCGCTGATGAGCTAAATCTTGTCACCTTGGTACCTTTTTGGATCTGAGGAAAACACTAATATGTGTAGTCTTGTGTCCATTGGAGTAGAAAAAATTTGTGTCCTTGAAATTTCCCCATGAAATGTTTTTCTAAATCTATGAAAATATTCTAGGGAAAGACCCTTAGGTCTTTGTTCGTCACCACAACGACCAGGGCAGTCATCATGGGTCCAATAAACCACCCATAAAGATGAATCCCCCCCCATATTTTCGTGATCAAGGATGAGTTTGACAAGATTATCAAAGAAACCTACATCAGGCATGCCTAGAACCCCATATGGCTAGCCATCATCATCCCATTAGGGAGGAAGAATGACCAAATTTGAGACTGTGTCAACTTTTGGGAACTCAACCATCATTATCTAATGGTTTATTTTCACCTTCCATAATATGATCTATTGATCAATGCTATAAAAGTTTTCTCGAACCTCCCTTTCATAGTTGGATACTAAAGGTACAACCATATATGAATAGATCTTAAGTATGACGTTTCCACTACCTATAGGTAAACTAAGGGGAATTTCTACTATCTGGTTTTTCCCTTCATTCTGAAAATTTTTGAAGACACTTGTAAGTGGAATATGAAATACATCTTCATAACAGTTATTAGGAAATTAGTGGAAGGATATGTAACTGATTTTTTTTGGACCAACTCTCTTCAAGACCATATTATGAATCTTTATATCGTGGTGAGCTTTGTCCACTCACATCATTTTCAAATGGTTCACTTGAAGTGGGAATTTAGGAATACCTCTATGAAGCTTCATGTCTTCTTTGTAAGATATAGAGGCATTGATATTTTCAAAGATAATATTAAGGATATCAATAATATTAATCCCTTGATAAATATCAAGTATTTTTACGGCCCCAAGGCCACTTAGACAATATACATTGATTTATCAAAACATTGGCAGGAAAGTGTAATCTCTTCTTAAATAATATGAAGATAGGAACTATTTACCAGTGGGTTGTAGATTCCCAGACTATATTTGAGGATATCAATTGGCACCTTTTATTGCATCCAGTTATGATTCCACCCATTTTAGGAAGTCCTTTTGTCCATTTTGTGATAACTATAGAGTGATACCTTAGTGCCCTTCTTACCAGTAATATAATTAGGAAATGTAAAATGGTATATATTATCTCATTCACATTATCCTTGAAACAAAGACCATATACTCCCCCACTGAAATATATCCCCAATTTTACCAGGATGATCAGAATATTGGAACATTGGGTGGTGATCCTCTCGTAGTTTGACATCAGGTTTGTTCCATAGATGGATGACTAAGGCCTAAAATTGGAAGTTATCCCAGCCATAAATACGACTTCTGAGTAGATTCCCCTGTATGTTGATTTCCCAGATGAGGATATCATCTCAATGGATCATGTCTTACCATATTGACTAATTCATTTTGTTGGTTCCTCATGGAGCCTAGTTAGTACAAGGAATAATGATCCAAAGCTCATCAGGGTCGGCATGAGGAACATCTTCATCACCATGATACAGCCCAATCTTCTATACTCTTTTCTATTATCATAACGATATACAAACTCAGAGGTAGAGTACCAGGATATCATTACTAGTCTTAATTTTTCCTTCATGATTAACATCCCATAAATTAATGTCAATAGAGACTCTGAACTAGTCACTATGAAAATCAAGGCTGACCACATCCTCATAAAGAAAGAGCTTTTGTCCCATCTAGAGCATACAAATTTTCAAACTTATTAGATCATTTCATATAGAAGTTTCACTCAGGTCACGTTTTCATATAATAGTATATTTGACTCATAATAATGTTTAGATGCATCCCTTATGAAACCTCACCCAGATGATCGGGTCATTAAAGTCACAAAATAGATGGTAATTTCCCCTAAAACATAAAATGATTATCGGAAATAGGTAAAATAAGATAAATATAATTTTTTTCAATTAAACTTAGGCATCTCCCCCCCCCCATATTAGAAGAAATTCCTGATTGGACTACTCCCTTTATTAAGTATCTCCAACAAGGAATTCTCCCACTAGATCGATCTGAGCATGAGAGAATCCATAAACGTGAAACAAAGTTTAAACTATAGATAGATTTTAACCTATATTAAACCCTATACTAGAATAGTTTTTATGGAATTTTCATCCATTGAAACCAAAGAGACAAGATCCATATTGTTATACTGGTGTTCCATGTAAGGCCCTATGGATCCAATCAAGCGAGACTAAAGTCGTCTGACTAGATTCAGAGGTTGTCCTACTTTGATCCTACCATGATCCATGACTACATTGACTACACTAAGAGGATTCACACATGTAATATCCATGAATAATTTGTGCATCAATCGATGGATCTTATCCAAATTACACATATTCTTATCCTTTTATAGTATGGGTACTTGACATTATGTGGCCATACCTACCGACAGCAAATCACCGAGGTAGGTACATCTATAATAAATCTGAATTCCTATACTAATTGGTAAAATAAGTTCCACTAAAGGATGTCATAGTATGATCCGTGATTGTGTTTGTGAGCTCACACATCATCCAATGATTTTGAGTTCCTTCTACCATTCTCATAGATAGTGGAACCAACTTCCAAGATACTGAGTTAAATAAATTATAAACCCAGTGATTTTTTCCCAATAATACATCTCACTAAAATTTTAGAGACCCGAAGCTTGACGTACATTGACATTACATTACATTTGTGGAATACTTAGTACACAACAAAAACACACATAAGGATCATAATAGTTTAGTGTCTTTGGAAACTCGGAATATAATCTTCTAATCCTGGTGAAATATCTTCAACATCTCCCATAAAGATATTATTTTTTTATACCTAAAACCTTTCTTTATATCCTGGGGAAAAGAAAACATAAAAGGGTGAGCTCAAATGCTCATTAAGGGTAAACAAAAGAAATATCAATCACATCATATATATAAGCACATAAATTTTGGAAATCTTAACCTGTAAAAGAGATCATAATTTCATAACCTGGAATAACTCATGGTAGTGAAATGTAATCACAATAGTCATAAATTAAAACATTAAACATTTTGGCATACACACTTAATCATAGATAATCATTTCTTGTTAGTCAAGACTCATTGCCAAGACTATCTTAGTGGACAAAGTCCCTTTCTGAACCGAGTCACCCTGGTTTCAGTCATGTTTCACTGAACCGGTATAACCTACCATTCCAGCCATGTCTATCTCATGAGATATAAAATATTTACCCAATGCATTGGACGGAGATATAGGTCCCACCCATCTCATAATGATACCATTCTTATGTGTGCCACAAAATCATAAACCATACATCATTGCATAACCCATGTAATAAAAATGGGAATCTTAAACATCATGACATCATAAAAAAATTCATATAAGATAAAAAAATTCATAAAAATAATTACATCACAACATAATCAAATAAATGTAATAATAGGGATAAAAACATATCCCTTTATTATCTTAGATGGAAAATAATTTTGATAAAACACTTGAACTTCATTCTTGAGGAAAATATCCTTTATGCTTCAAAAACACTTTTCCTTTCTTAAAATGTCATACAATTATAAACTAAAAGAAGTTGATTAAAAATAAACTTGAAAACTTGTAAAGGAATCTTCTTTTAAATAATGTTTTAAAAATCCATTCATGCCGTATAAGTTAAAAAACATTCTTCTTACTTTTGTCGGAAAAGTCAAAAAGTACCTCGTACGAAAAACGACAAAAGATTCCTTTCAAATCCTTTACTAAAAACTCACCAAAGGGTAAAATTGGATTTAAAAAATTGTATGTGGATGGAAATAATATTACATATTGAGGAAACATGGATGTGGATGATAAAATACACCCCAGTAAATGCCAAAGTATAAACAATCTCGGATAAAAATGAGATTGTGATATTTCTCTTACCTTAGGTCCGATTTGCTTCGTATGTGTCTGAACCTCCTGTATAATGATTTAAATAATGTCATTGACTTATTACAGAATCATATTCATTGTTATGATATCATATATGGTTCACTTATGACTTTATATTACCCGTTCTTTTGTAAATTCCATGTTAAAGAAGCGTTTTGGGTAAAATCGTTTCATTTATCGTAGGTGTTTTGACTTGTTGTTCTTGACATTATTATTACTTATATCATGATTTACTTAATTCCAGAATATAAAATATGATTTATATATCATATATATTCAGTATATATATATATATATAATAGATAGATAAATGAAATGAAAAACACCGTTCATGGAGACGGTAGTCCGTACGTACGCATGAACGCTGTTTTCCTTTCCTTATTGTCTTGAATGGAAGTAAGTAGATGACATACATATATATATATACATAAATCCATTAGATTTATAATGTCATATATTTCATTATTATTTCTTATATATACTTTATAATCATTCTTAAATGGATAACATGGAGAATGAATCTCATCGCGTCGTGGAGACGGTATTCCGTACATACGCACGAGCGATGATATCATTTCCATAATTATTGAATTGAATTGGAGTGGATTATACAATATATCAGAATCAATATGATTTTAGAATAACTATGTATAGTTATTCTTTACACCATTATACCCATCCATGTAAGGTGGTGGTGGAAAATAGATTACACCACGGCGTGGAGATGGTATTCCGTACGTACGCACGCGCGGTGATTTCTTTTTTTTCGTAGGATGGATAGAAGGTGAATTAGGGTTGTTTCATATTTATAATAACATATCAGTGTGTAAGTAATACTGATGTTATTACTTTTTCATGAAACAACTAAAGAAGAAGAAGTTGAAGAAGAAAGAAATTGAAAAGGTCGGTAATGGATATTACCTCTTCTTTGAAACGCCTCTTTGAATCCTCCACTTAGGGAACAACGATTGGTCTTTGAAGAAAACCAGGACCTCTAGGATTATTCTAGGGAAGTGGAGAAGGTATTTTGGAAAGGTTTGGCCGAGATTAATTTCTCAAGTTGGTGTGAGGAGGAGGGGGAGGAGGTGTCCTTTTATAAGGGAGGAGAGGGGCACCTTAGAAATATCTCAAAATATTATTTTATATTAAAGTCAAAATCGGTTTATAATGGTTCCAAAGGGTCGTATTTCGAAGCTAAAGTGGGTATGGGTCGAAATCCTATCATCCAATAGGATTTAGACATGTTTAGGTTATTATTTTAACCTTATCAATTATATTTAACTCTAAGTTAAATAATTTAACTTTTACCGTGTCTTTTTGTTTTCTTACACTATACGGTTAATACACTTACTATAATATGGAAAACGAACCCAAAATTGTTTATTATTAATATATATATCCTTATCTAAGTCATGTTGCCGAACCTTAGATTTTTAGGAATAAAATAACAATTAATAATATAATATTTGATTTAAAAACTATTTTGTGTCAATTTTGACACTATTTGATATATGATTTTTTTGAAAGTCATAACAGAATTATATGTTCGAACCAAGTTGATTAAATCAACACTAATATATCATAGTAACCTATAGAATTATTGGAATTCATAAAAAGTCTTAAATTACATTTATTTTGGTATTTATAACATCAATTATGTCAATATTTTGTTAATAAGATAATTAATGCATCATATTTGTGTCATAAATAAATTAAATTATTTGATATCTAAAAATTAAAAATAAAATACCATTATGTAGTAAATAGTTATAGATTTCTAATTAATATTTACAATCGAATATATATTATGTATAACCATATATTAAAAAAAATTTAGTAAATAAACTTTGATTTTAACTCTTTTAACTCTTCTTTGAATTAAATAATAATAAATGTCCTAATCTAATCCAAGTGGGCCTAAATGATAATATTTTACACTTAAGGTTGTTTTTGGTCGAGATACACTTTTTCAATAGAATTAGGACATGTGTTAGGGTAATATTAATATCATTTTTACCCTTAATTATCCTATTTACTTTTAATCGTGGTAAATAAAAGTAAAAAGCTATTATTCACCAAAAATTATTTTCATCTCATTGAACCACATTTTACTTACTGAAATCAACTGTGTCTCTCGGATTTCTGAAATTCCACTCACAGAAGAGGTAAAATAAAGTTTTATGAAAAATTCAGTTTTTTTTTAACTACCACTTAGTGGTTTCACTATTCATCAAAAATTGAAAGTTTTCAGAAGAATGCCAAAAATTAGGCCTAAGCTATATTTGATATTATGAAATAAAAAATGATTTCTATTTTACCAAATTCAAAACATATCAGTTGCATTAATTAATTTAAAAATTAATTCTCGTCGTCAAAACAAAAGGCGTGTTTTTAAGAGATAATAACTATCAAAATATTGACACTTGTTTATAACTGGTTTAAATGTGAAATTACATCCAATGACCAAAATTGTATTAAATTGTAAAAATATATTCTAAATATACTTTAAAACCACTCAAATTAATAATCTATCACTATTAATTATTTCGATTGAAAAAGTTGTTTTCAATTAAAATTTTGTAATTTTCACTATTCATCAAAATATGAAAGTTATCCGAAAATCACCAAAATTTTACCCTAAGCTAATTTCGATTTTCAGAATTCAAAAATGAAGTCCATTTTGAAAAATAAAATTTACAAAATTTCAAAAAGTGGTTATTACTATTCATAACGGCTAGTTTTAATAATATTTTAATAGCATATTGTTGTTTAGCGAAACTTGGTGTTGCGTACAACACACGCTATCGTGGAAGGTCGTGATTGCGTGTAATTCAAGCCAGGTCAGAGATGTGTGTTGTGAAAGCTCCTTTTTGTGTAGCGTATAACACAAGACATTAATGAAAATAAAAGGAATATTTTTCATAAAATATCGGGGTGTTACATTCTACCCCCCTTAAAATGAATTTCGCCCTCGAAATTCGTCGGGGTTAGAAATGGTTTACTACTTGAAATTTTCTTTAATAGAAACCGACATCGTAAAAAGGAATACTAAAACCATTCTTTAAAAACAAAAGTATGAAACGTAATGGTTACCCAAATAAACTAATCACTGGGTTTCCACATAGGTGAAAATATGGATATGGAAGAGAAATCTAACCATCATGTTCTGATGGAGAGTGGTAGAGAACATGGCTATGGAAAAGCTAGCAATCAAAAAGCCATAAATTTGTGACGATCTAAGGTACCATCTGATTAATCAGATATAAGAGCACTAGGACAACATTTTTGGTTTTCAAGATCGTTTCCCTAAAGTTGAAGAATTTGAATTAGAATAAATACTTACTTTATTTTGGTACAATCTCACTGTTGTTCATTCCTTGAACAATTTCCACTTCATCTCTTTAATAAATGAAGTTGAATTTGTTATTCGTGAAGTGTTATCAGATCATGTGATAGAATGATGGGTCATTCCATCTGTCTCAAACAAAAGGTTAGCAAAAGTTATTAAATATACATTAGTCATTTTATAGTGAGATTAATCATATATGGTTCCTAAAATGGACTTATACTTAATATATCATACTTCTTAATATAATAAAACTAGTTTCTACTAAACAGGGACATCCTGTAGGCCAGTGGTAGGCGATAAAGGCCAGTCGCACTTCGGTTGTGGGTTCGATTCCCACAGCCATGTCCGACGCGATGGGTTGTCGCCCGTCCTACAGGTTGTCCTTTTTCTAAAACTATATTACTATAACATCCCATCAATAATATCGAAAAAACTTCTATCCTTAAACAATACTAACTTATGTCCAACATAATCCATTCCAATATTTAGGCTTATCCATAATACTGCAGTCCACTCTCATAACATAGAGAAAATGATTACCAGAGATTTAATACCATCGTTGAACCCCATATATCATAAGATATGTTTTGTTGGTCACATTCCAAACATTCAAAGTCCTTAATCATGTATTCTCTTGAATACCCGTTGAACCTTAGTGAAAACATGAATGCAGTTAAAAGTTAACTCTTTCCACATACCAAAATCCTCAAAATTCTATATACTCAAACCATGATATCACTTAGTCCTTATATAAATCATGATCTCATGAATACTGTCAAATATTTCATTTTCTCATTTTCACTTCATTATGCGCATATCATTCTTTTTCCAAAAATATCTCAATCACTTTCCATGGTTACTGGTACCATAAAATTATTGAAAACCACAATAGACCAATACATAAATATTCCAATATTCCATGATACTATATACAACACTATTTTGGAATCCCATTACATAAACACTTAATCATTCCACCACATCATTGTCATATTCAACATCGCCAATAGTGATCGCATGTGACTTCCCTTTGTCCTTTTCCATAAGCGGTTGCTTATGTCGATCATCACTAACCCTTGGATTAGGGCATTTATTGGCATAATGCCCCATCTCCTTGCACTTGAAACATTGAAGTGTTGGTGGTGTGTTCTCTGTAGTCTTTTCTTTTTTTCACATAATTAGAAACCCTTTTTCCATTACTTCGACACTCAGCTGCTCGATGACCTTCTTTTCCACACTTAAAACATTTTCTAGTCCCTTTAAGACAATCTCCACTATGATTCTTTCCACACATTGTGCATAAGGAAACATTCATCTTCTTTTCACCATTATTTTGAGATTTCTCTTTGAACTCCATCTTTCGTTTCTTGTCAAAACCATGAGATGGATATATAACACCAACTTCCATTTCTACCTTGATAGCACAACGCACAATTTCTTCATAGCTACTGAAGTCTCTTATAGGTAATGCCCTTCGAAGACTTGGTTTTAAGCCACTAAATAATCGATCGATCTTACTCTCAGGTTGGATAATAATACCAGAAGCGTACCTTGCAAGTCTTGTAAAATTTTCTTCATAGGTACCAACAGATTCATCGTCCCTTTGCTTCAGTTCAAGAAACTCTTTCTCCATCTTTGTTCGGAGAATACGAGGTAAGTACTTATTGAAAAATAAGTTCTTGAACTCATCCCATTCCATGGACTCAATTTCATCCCTTTGCCTTGTCTTCTTAATAATATTCCACCATTGATCGGCATCTCCTTTTAAACGATATACTGCTAAGATGACTTTATCATGGTAAGAACACTGAAGAACTGAAAATATCTTTTCAGTGATACTGATCCATTGTTCAGCAACAAGTGGATCGGAAGACCCACTGAAAGAAGGTGGACGTTTCCTCATGAAGGACTCAATAGAATATTGTTCCCTTCTCGGCTCATTTGGAAGCCCATAATGATTCATAGCTTGTGTAAGTATTGCAATAAGATTTTTCACTCCATCTCCCATAACATTTGTTTGTTCAGGAGGGAAATCATTGCATTGTCCATTGCATTGATCAACACGGTTCCTTTGGGTTCCAGCCATCATCTAAAACCCAAAAAGAATAGTGTGAGAGGCAAAAATCATGCTAGGGAAAACAACATAATAAAGGGGGAGTACCTTCAATGTCTAACATCTTAGGTTAAATTCTATGATCGTTACCGTAGTTCTAGGACTGTATCCTATACGTATACTTATCCTTAGGGACGTCCCTAGACACACCTTAGAAATATCTCTAGGGATCTCACTAACGTTTTCACATCCTAGTTTCCAAAGGTTGACTAAACCTTTCCTCTGATACCAACTGTAGAGACCCGAAGCTTGACATACATTGACATTACATTACATTTTCGGAGTACTTAGTACATAACAAAAACACACACAAGGATCATAATAGTTTAGTGTCTTTGGAAACTCGGAATATAATCTTCTAATCCTGGTGAAAGATCTTCAACATCTCCCATAAAGATCTTCTTCTTTTTTATACCTAAAACCTTTCTTTATATCCTGGGGAAAAGAAAACATAAAAGGGTGAGATCAAATTCTCATTAAGGGTAAACAAAAGAAATATCAATCACATCATATATATAAGCACATAAATTTTGGAAATCTTAACCTGTAAAAGAGATCATAATTTCATAACCTAGAATAACTCATGGCAGTGAAATGTAATCACAATAGTCATAACTTAAAACATTAAACTTTGTGTAATACACACATAATCATAGAGAATCATTTCTTGTTTGTCAAGACTCATTGCCAAGACAATCTTAGTGGACAAAGTCCCTTTCTGAACCGAGTCACCCTCATTTCAGTCCTATTTCACTGAACCGGTATAACCTACCATTCCATCCATGTCTATCTCATGAGATATAAAATCTTTACCCAATGCATTGGAGGGAGATATAGGTCCCACCCATCTCATAATGATACCATTCTTATGTGTTCCACAAAATCATAAACCATACATCATTGCATAACCCATGTAATAAAAATGGGAATCTTAAACATTGTGACATCATAAAACAATTCATATAAGATAAAGGAATTCATAAAAATAATTACATCACAACATAATCAAATAAATGTAATAATAGGGATAAAAACATATCCCTTTATTATCTTATATGGAAAATAATTTTGATAAAACACTTGAACTTCATTCTTGAGGAAAATATCCTTTATGCTTCAAAAACACTTTTCCTTTCTTAAAATGTCGTACAATTATAAACTAAAAGAAGTTGATTAAAAATAAACTTGAAAACTTGTAAAGGAAGTTTCTTGGAAATAATTTTTTAAAAATCCATTCATGCCGTATAAGTTAAAAAAACATTCTTCGTACTTTTCTCGGAAAAGTCAAAAAGTACCTCGTACGAAAAACGACAAAAGATTCCTTTCATATCCTTTACTAAAAACTCACCAAAGGGTAAAATTGGATTTAAAAAATTGTAGGTGGATGGAAATAATATTACATATTGAGGAAACATGGATGTGGATGATAAAATACACCCCAGTAAATGCCAAAGTATAAACAATCTCGGATAAAAATGAGATTGTGATATTTCCCTTACCTTAGGTCCGATTTGCTTCGTATGTGTCCGAACCTCCTGTATAATGATTTAAATAATGTCATTGAATTATTACAGAATCATATTCATTGTTATGATATCATATATGGTTCACTTATGACTTTATATTACCCATTCTTTTGTAAATTCCATGTTAAAGAAGCGTTTTGGGTAAAATCATTTCATTTATCGTAGGTGTTTTGACTTTTTGTTCTTGACATTATTATTACTTATATCATGATTTAATTACTTACATAATATAAAATATGATTTATATATCATATATATTCAGTATATATATATATATAATAGATAGATAAATGAAATGAAAAACACCGTTCATGGAGACGGTAGTCCGTACGTACGCATGAACGCTGTTTTCCTTTCCTTATTGTCTTGAATGGAAGTAAGAAGATGACATACATATATATATATATACATAAATCCAGTAGCTTTATAATGTCATATATTTAATTATTATTTCTTATATATACTTTATAATCATTCTTAAATGGTTAACATGGAGAATGAATCTCATCGCGTCGTGGAGACGGTATTCCGTACATACGCACGAGCGATGATATCATTTCCATAATTATTGAATTGAATTGGAGTGGATTATAAAATATATCAGAATAAATATGATTTTCTAGCAACTATGTATTGTTATTATTTACACCATTATACCCATCCATGTATGGTGGTGATGGAAAATAGATTACACCACGGCGTGGAGACGGTATTTCGTACGTACGCACGCGCGGTGATTTCTTTTTTTCCGTAGGATGGATAGAAGGTGAATTAGGGTTGTTTCATATTTATAATAACATATCAGTATGTAAGTAATACTTATGTTATTACTTTGTCATGAAACAACTAAAGAATAATAAGTTAAAGAAGAAAGAAATTGAAAAGGTCGGTAATGGATATTACCTCTTCTTTGAAACGCCTCTCTGAATCCTCCACTTAGGGAACAAAGATTGGTCTTTAAAGAAAAACAGGACCTCTAGGATTATTCTAGGGAAGTTGTGAAGGGATTTTGGTAGGGGTTGTCCGAGATTAAGTGCTCAAATTGGTGTGAGGAGGAGGGGGAGGAGGTGTCCTTTTATAAGGGAGGAGAGGGGCACCTTAGGAATATCTCAAAATGTTATTTTATATTAAAGTCAAAATCAGTTTATAATGGTTCCAAAGGGTCTTATTTAGAAGCTAAAGTGGGTATGGGTCGAAAGCCTATCAACCAATAGGATTTAGACATGTTTAGGTTATTATTTTAACCTTATCAATTAGATTTAACTCTAAGTTAAATAATTTAAATTTTACCGTGTCTTTTTGTTTTCTTACACTATATGGTTAATACACTTACTATAAAATGCCAAACGAACCCCAATTTGTTTATTATTAATATTTATATCCTTATATAAGTCATTTTCCCGAACCTTAGATTTTTAGGAATAAAATTACAATTAATAATATAATATTTTATTTCAAAACTATTTTGTGTCAATTTTGACACTATTTGATATATGATTTTTGTGAAAGTCATAACAGAATTATATGTTCTAACCATGTTGATTAAATCAACACTAATATGTCATAGTATCCTATAAAATTTGTGGAATTCATAAAAAGTCTTAAATTACATTAATTTGGTATTTATAACATCAATTATGTCAATATTTCGTTAATAAGATAATTACTGCATCATCTTTGTGTCATAAATAAATTAAATTATATGATGTCTAAAAATTACAAATAAAATACCATTATGTAGGAACTCTTTTTAGATTTCTAATGAATATTTACAATCTAATATATCTTATGTATAACCCTATATTAAAAATGTTTTAGTAAATAAACTTTGATTTTAACTCTTTTAACTCTTCTTTGAATTAAATAATAATAAATGTCCTAATCTAATCTAAGAGGGCCTAAATGATAATATTTTACACTTAAGTTTTTTTTTGGTCGAGAAACACTTGTCCAATAGAATTAGGACATGTGTTAGGGTAATATTAATATCATGTT
This sequence comes from Viscum album, assembly GCA_963277665.1. Taxonomy (NCBI): domain Eukaryota; kingdom Viridiplantae; phylum Streptophyta; class Magnoliopsida; order Santalales; family Viscaceae; genus Viscum; species Viscum album. The sequence goes on from OY728139.1 coordinate 801,179,639, forward strand.
TACCCTTAATTACCCTATTTACTTTTAACCGTGGTAAATAAAAGTAAAAAGTTACTATTCACCAAAAATTATTTTCATCTCATTGAACCACATTTTACTTACTGACATCAACCGTGTCTCTCGGATTTTTGAAATTCCACTCACAGAAGTGGTAAAATTAAGTTTTATGAAAAATTCAGTTTTTTTAACTACCACTTAGTGGTTTCACTATTCATCAAAAATTGAAAGTTTTCAGAAGAATGCCAAAAATTAGGCCTAATCTATATTTGATATTATGAACTCAAAAATGATTTCTATTTTACCAAATTCAAAACATATCAGTTGCATTAATTAATTTAAAAATTAATTCTCATCGTCAAAACAAAAGGCGTGTTTTTAAGAGATAATAATTATCAAAAGATTGACACTTGTTTATAACTGGTTTAAATGTGAAATTACATCCAATGACCAACATTGTATTAAAATGTAAAAATATATTCTAAATATACTTTAAAACCACTGAAATTAATAATTTATCACTATTAATTATTTCGATTGAAAAAGTTGTTTTTAATTAAAATTTTGTAATTTCACTATTCATCAAAATATGAAAGTTATCCGAAAATCACCAAAATTTCACCCTAAGCTAATTTCGATATTCCGAATCCAAAAATGAAGTCCATTTTGAAAAATAAAATTTACAAAATTTCAAAAAGTGGTTATTACTATTCATAACGGCTAGTTTTAATAATATTTTAATAGCATATTGTTGTTTAGGGAAACTTGGTGTTGCGTACAACACACGCTATCCTGGAAGGTCGCGATTGCGTGTAATTCAAGGCAGGTCAGAGATGTGTGTTGTGAAAGCTCCTTTTGGTTTAGCGTATAACACAAGACATTAATGAAATTAAAAAGAATATTTTTCATAAAATATCGGGGTGTTACAAACATGAATAAGAAAATGGGAGTATTGAGGTACTCTAAAAGACCTTCTCTAACACCATGTAGAAAATGGTGGGGCAGAACAAGAAGTGTTGTCCTGAAATTCACCCTAATGCCCTCTGGGGATATCAGAGGATGACTCAAGATTCCAACTAGAAGACCCCATAATTCCTAATATATTTCATGGAGATACTATTACCCTTATTGGTTTTGTTTCAATTGACCAAACCTAGTTTTTTATGACCACATGTAACCATAAATAATCAAATAAGTTTACTTGGTTGAGTTGTAATTCCTCGAGTAGATTTGGCTTCAGGAATTGAACAATATATAGAGACTCCGCAACAAGATAACGTGAGAATTCAACATGAAGGTTCTCCTCCAATCCTTCTTCCAAGGTGATATAGTACAATCTCAAAAAATTCCAATGACACCTACAAAAAATAAACCGAAGTTGTATCCCAAATTGGAAGGAACATACATAATCTATAAGGTCTATTCCAAAAGAGAATACTCAATGATCACCATTGACTAATGGCATATCATACCTCCCACCAATTCCATGATTATTTATTTAGTATTTACATGAGGAATATGGTCCTTGAAGAATGAACTTAAATAATTTTCAATGGGTCCAAACTCTACTTCTTTAAACTAAGAGTCATGGACCAAGATGTATGACCATAAAATAAAATCAACATTAGCCAGAGTTTTATGCCTTTAAACTATAAACCCTGAAATCCTTAGTGAATGATGTTAAACTGCTACCCTTCCCCATGTTGTGAGCTTGAGCTGCCTCATATGAAAAGTGTGGTAAAACCTAAAAAGGAAACATCCCAAAAAAAGATGCTAAACTCTGATCTTACCCATATAAAATTGGGATGCCTCATATTATAAATATAGGATGATCCAAAATGTCCTCCCCAATATAAAACTAGGATTATTTATACGATAAGTATGAGATGGTCCAGAAACATACCACACATGAGAATAGTATTATTCATAAGATAAAATATGAACCAAAATCATTATCCTCAACACACAATGTTATCATTTTTTCTTACCCCATTTCATTAGAATGGGATTCCCCAATGAAATCCTAGGATGCCTCAATTCCCTCATCAGAGAGGATTTCCCCCAGTTCCAATGTTGGTCTTGTAAAACACCCCCATACAAAACTACAAGTATTTGATTCCAATCATTCTAATATAAATAGTGATACATAGACCACCTATTTTCAGATTAGGTAGAAAATTTATTAACCCTCGATCCCCTATGCCTCATTTTTCTATAAGAATGAAAATCATAATCTAAATTAATTTCATCTCAAGGTATTTATGTGTTACATGGGAATAAATTCCATCCTTTAACATTGGGTCTTTCCTCTTCCACATATATATCCTTGAGACCAACATCTTTTCATTTTAACCATAACGACATAAAAATGTTTCCCACCTTTTCCCTGAATAGGTCACTAAAACCATACACTACGTGTCATTTGTTTTAAGGTATTTTAATGATATTTTGGATTATATTTACTCATTTAACATTAGGTTCTGCCTCTTTAGTTCCATTTAAATCCCTCCAAACAAATATTTTCAACGTCCAAGAATCTCGTCTTTAAACTACGCCCCAATAGTCCAAGAATTATGACATTAAACTATTTTCCCTATTCCAAGACATATAACATTAAACTATGTGAAAATATATTCGTGGTTAATTTATATGGTGGAGATATATATAGGCTACATTTATGTTGGGTCTAACTCTCGCCTCCACTTGAACATCCTCAAAGAACCTACCCATGGTCCAAAAATAATTACCTTAAACTATTTACAAGTGGCATGAACTCTATGAACTAAAACTAGGATACCCAGTACAACTATTATGACCATAAATCATGTGCATCTAGCCTCCATGGCCACTCATTTTCATGGTTTTCTCTTTCCTGGATGTTTCAGCATGCCTATTCCCACACCTCTCTCTTGAACTATGCATGGTTTTAATTCCTTTTCATGTCATATTTTGTGAATATTTGACATTTTTTCTCTATGACCATCCCTATAATCATCAAAAAACACTCATTATACTAATATTCTTTCACCGCCACATTCTCCCAATTGGCCTCTATTTTAGGTACAAGCCCCATTCATTTCTTAACCCATTAGTGGGCTGATATTCCCTCATAACCATACATGAGTAAGAAATGAATAGAAATATCTATGTATAAGCCCTTCCAACATCCTTAATAAATGAAATAAAATTATAGGATTACCATGAATAAATTTGGGATGCCTTGTATCCTGAAATTAGGTGACTCATCATCCTTATTCAGGAGGTTTTCCCCTTCCTGGGTGATGCTCCTACCATGATACCTTCTAGAACCATGTGCCTCTTGATTCCCATTTCCAAGGGGTACACAGTGGCATTAAAATAATTTATTAAGAGACCACCCCTCTTCATGGACTCTTTATAATTTCCTCTCCTCCCTTATAACAGGATATTGACCATGGATGTGGAATTTCATGTTTGGTGCAGAAAAAGGCCCTTATATACCTACTTTCTTGATAGATTTTCATTCTATCATGCTATGAAAACCCTTTTAGGGAACCTATTCACCCAATATTTGGTCAAATATATGTTAACTTAAACAAAAAACAACATCTATAGTTTATGGTCTATGGATTTAAATAAGAATCATCCTTAATCCAAGTTGTACAATGTTAAGCTACAAATCCCAATGTCCTCATCACATGATGTCAAACTAAATCCATACAATTTTATATAAATAATGGATTCCACTTATGGTAACTAAGGGATAATTATAAAAAAATTACCTTATATGATATCAGGATGCCTCATATGATGGGTATGGGGTTATGATGAACGTCCCTAGACTATTAAATTAAATTGTGATATTACCCCATATGAAATCAGTATTACCCATATAATATTTATGATATGACCAAAAAAATACCCCAAATAAATTATGTATGCCTCATTGTATGGTAAGGTATGATATACATTCCGGATAAGACATCACTTTATCTGTGTGTGTCTCCTACCATTATATGGCCCATAACTACATGTGGAATGGTTCACTTTTTCATGGGTTATATAGTTATACATGTTTATTTCATCTCAAGACCATCCCATACATCTACACACATCAAGGATATTCCCCTATAGGATATGCTTGATTATCACCTACCCAGACATTGATCTAGTATGTTTGATCACATGTTATATTATCTACAAGGGAATCTAATATTTCATCAAATAAATTCCCAACATCGAACTCTATGCTTCATACTTTATTGGATTTGGATAATCATCATCCTTTTGATCCGAATTTGCTCTCTAATGGAATAGACTCATACCACAGTGGCTCACTTAACAACTTGTGTTCATGTCTCGAATGATATGTAAAAAAATAGTAGTTAAAATGTTGTGAACTTGGTGAGCAATTGATCATGAATTTGTTTAAACCATATTGAACTAAAGAGGGTACAAAACCTATGGTTTGAACATAGTAAATAGTTATTCCCTACTCCTCGATTATTCTCCTTTCACTAACTGGGTCATGAAAGTAGAAATAACATGTGTGGGATTTATTGTCCATTTTCACCCCTTGTTCCCTTATCCTTGGTAATAAATATTGAACTACATACCAATTAGTGTTTCTTTCACCACACAGTAGTCACTCAAGTTTAGGGTTTTGGAGTAATTTATCCTTAATCATGGTAGATACATACAAGTGACCCATGGTCTGAACACTATGATCTTTAACTAATATCTCATGGTTTGAACTATATTACCATAAACTAGGATCCCACGTATAAACATTATGATTTTATATCACGTACACACCTCCCTGAGAATGCGTGGTGAATTTTTAGGCTTTATTGACCTAGATTTATCTAGGGGTTTCACTATGATACACGAAAAGTGTCTTTTTGTGTATTCACACAATCAATACTATCTATAATACTTTAAAATATGATCCATTTTCTATGCATCAGGACATTAAACTATTTTAAATGTGTCTCAAAGATGATTTTTAATGCTTTTGGGTGGCCTCCTAGTACCCTCCATTCACATTGCATAATATTCCTGTGATTCTGCACACATTACACTGAGAAACACCACATTGTGGTCCAAGAATTATTACATTAATCATTTTTAATTTTTTCCCAACTCTATGACCTAAAACTAGGAGTCTAGGTCAAATGAACATGAACATAAACTGTGTGAAATATGTTTCATGGATATTTTTTGTCGGAGGGACTCATTAGACCCTCATTTACATCAATTTACCTCTCTTATGATCCAAAAATATCACCTTTGAGATAGCAAAATGGTTATATAATTATGAACATAAACTATTTTCAATGGTCTGAACTCAATGATCATAAAATAGGGGAATAATTCCAAGAATAAGGACTTTAAAATATTTGAAAATTTCCTAGGAAATGTGTTGTGTGATGTCAAGTGGTGTCATATCCCCTCATTTCATGTTGGGTAATCATCCTTTAATACCACACATAATCCGTCAAAACACACAGAGACCATGGTATGAACTCTAAAACCTTAAACAAGGTGACTAATGTCTTGATCAGAAGATGTTAAAATATATGACTTCTTGTCAAAGTAAAATTATGTTAAACTATGTGATACATCATCCTCACTATACATCATTATATTGTGTGTCCATCATTCTCAATGAATGATGTCAAAATATGATTAATCTTCGTTCATCACCTAAGATAGATCTTTCCTACTTCAGTTTCGGTCACTTAACACATTATCCATGTTATTTAACCATCAATTGGTATCTGAGGTGACACTCTCTTTGGCGAACAAGTCTGACATTTGTTCAAACCAATATGCTATCTAAATGTGCTCGGAGCCACAATGGCATAATTTTGTGAGTGTTGAACTACCATTGAATATTCCATCACTTAAACTCTACACTTATCATGTCCCTTTGGATTCTCATACTTTTACATGTCTGAATCGGACCCCCATAACACCATGATCCCATTCCATACTAGATCACCTACTTATCCAAGATACTCCCTATGTTCAATCAATAAATTCATACCCAGAGTGTCAGATATTTTCTCGACACTATCATATGATTATATGACCATATAGTTGTCCCTTATTTCCACAAAAAATATAGATCAAATCATCTTATGATGGATCACTCATTTTCCAGTTAATTTTATTGAGGTGAGGCAGTAATCTGTGAAAAAATTACATATTTTTGTATATATTAATTTAAAGAAAATTAATCACTTATTTAGAGGGATATACACATATTTAATCATCTACATTATATTGGGATAAACAAAATTCCCCTAAAATAAAAACCTAGAAATTGTTTTTTCTAGAACTTCCATCATGTGTTGAGTAGACTACAGAGTCTGATGTTGCTTTTCCAAGTGGGCTACTTCTTCCTAGGCTTTAGGATGAACATCTTCATCCTAGAATAACATATGGACCTACTCTATTCAGAACTCAGGAACCAAAGATTTTAACTTCATATCATTAATCCTTATAACTACTAGATGCACCATCAATTAGACAATGATATCATCCTGAGTAGTGATCATGAATGCGCGCCCCTATGGAAACCCTTATAATGGAAAAATATACTATTTAGTTTCCAAAATCACATTTCACCCCTAATAGCTGTTATTGTAAAAGTATTTTTCAATAACCTTCTAGTATGAACATACTATCTCGGTGAAAAAGTCTCATTCTAGTGTGTGAAGGAAAGTAGAATCCACCCCACCAATCCCTCGAATGACAATACAATAATGGAGAGATCCCCCCAATTTGGTAGGTCAACAATCAGGGTGAGAGGGGTAAATATTTGTGTATACCACCATGTGTTATGATAAATGACCTGGTTCTCCTCTATGAAACCTGAGCTATAATCCTTGAAGTCCTCCTGTGTGCTAGGATCATATGGAATAAATAGCTCTAATAAATCCATGGTTGGTTCATGCATGGGAATTTATTTTAGTGAGACGAAATATATATCTATAAGAAAGGATCCTCACCATCCCCCACATCTATAGTAGGATCCCCCATTGCATATTTTGGAACCTATAAGGTAAATACAACAATCCAAGCCTCCTTAATCTCCTCCATTAATGATATATTATCATTTATCATTGTTGAATCCTCAGCACCATAATCCTCTAATGACCACATTTTATGGACAAGCACATTCATCAGAGCCTCCTCAATCTCCCCATTTTCTAGAATGAGTCATGACTCCACCATTAAGGCTTAATCTCCAACAGTCACCTTCAATCTCACCTATATGATGGAATCTCTCATGAGAACCTTTTCATGATGACCTATCATGGGGACTATCTCAACCACATCCTTTGGGGGAATGGCTATGGTAGTCCCCTATGTTGGTACCACCATGGTTTTTACTACATCAAATCCATCCCTAACCATTTCCTCTTAGAGAGTATCACCCGCTGCTGCTGAATCAAATTGAAGTACCACCAACACAGATGTTGACATTTGTAGATAATCCCCAAAAAAAGTTTGAACATCCAATTTATGTTGACTCAAACAAATATAGAAATTAATATATGGAGAGGGAGATGTGAAATAGGGAATATGTTTTAATGAATAATTTATCTTGGTGGTGATCTCATAATGTTTCCCTAAAAATCCCACAGGTAAGGAAATTTCAACAAAGGTGGTCACCTCAATCACATCCACCACTTTGGATGATGGTTGGTTGATCCTTTCCACGAGATAAATATGGATCCCCAGCCACTCCCCTCCAAATTTTAATCTTCCCTAGACCTTTTTCCATAGTTAATCATGAACCTACAACTCCTACATTCTCATCTATCCCTACATAAGTAAAAGATGAGTTTTAAAACACTCGTAAGTGGGTTTTATTTTAAAAATAATATGTTATCTAAAGATTTACTTAATTGATGGTAGGTAATCCTTATACAATAGATTCTCAGTTGGTGTAGCTACCCCATGACTCTTCCCACTCTCCCAGCAAAGGCTCACTGCCAATGAATTCACCAGACTATATATCAAGGGGATGTGATAAGTGTAGTAGCAGTTTCACCTACGTGGTCAAAGGACGTGTCATGCATAGATATTTATCAAAATCCTCTAGGTCTCTAATGCTTTGAACAACCTCATACATATACACATGGATGACATCCTTGATGTTACGCAAACTATTGTAGATTGTTAGTTCCCTTTGGAGATGTCTCCACATTTCATGGAGGGTGTAAATTTTTCTTAAGATACCACAGATCTCCTAAGAGATTGAAAACAACCCATCCCTATGGGTACCAAAATGGTGTATCTTATTTTATAGATCTTTTAAAAAAACCTCACACCTCCTTATAGTGGTTTCCTACCTCACATGATTTATTTCCTAGTAGCATAGAGAATGTTGCTTCTACAATCCCTACAACCTCCTATTTGGTTGGATTGGGGACTATTGGATATGTTCCTACCACAAATATTGCAACCAAGAAAACCCTACATCCATGATGTGTGACACCTTCAAATTTCCCTTGGACCCCACTGTTTTGGTGTCCCTGCATCGGTCTGAATGGTTTAGTGCCTCTAAATTCTCCAAGAATATATGCTCTATCAACTATGTTAATGTTGTTGGATAATCATATAGGTGACTATTAGTGGTAGAAAATTATCACAACATTTTCTATTTTTTCATTTCAACATGCACTAGATGTTCCTCGAGATCATGGGTTAGCATTAATAACCCACATCTGTGTATAGATTTGGTTTTAACCAAAATATGTGTTAGAATTTTCTCAAGAACCAATGAGGGTATTAAGTCTCACACATCACCATGCAATCAACCCTCGCCGCCACTTACCCAAATAGAAAGGCCATGCAGTACTACCATTGATTGATAGTCAATTTGTCATTATTAGTCGCCTCTCTCATGGGAATGTGGAATAAGTGGAACATGAATAGATCCACTGAACTGATCAACTCCATTGAATCAACTAAGATTATGTTCAGTGGAAGACTCACAATGATGTTCAGGATTTATCGGTGGAAGATCATTATTAAAGGGGTAATGGGGTCAAATATTAATATCCACCATTTTGAATAGGGACCCGAACAGACAGAAAGTGGTAGGGATGAAAAATGTATAGAAAAGTATTAACCTAACTAATTTGGTAGATAAATTGTATAGATTCTTCAATTCTTATACTTACAGGTTAATGTGCTTCCCCGTCACAAACATAAATCGAATGATAAAGGTGGTTGGCTATACCCCCATGGGTGCCTAACTAATCAGGAATATCCAACCATTGATTAGTGTGTTTGTAAACCCTACTATCACAACCATAGAAGCATCAAGCATCATACTATATCTATAAATCTTCAACTAGCTCGCTTATTGAATCAACCATTAGGAGTGATCCTTCACCCCCTGGAATTCCCCACCACATATACATGGCCTACCCAGTATCCTTTATGTTGGTTGATTTAGGAATTTGTTGAACCACTAAATGAAATAAATTTAATTCATCCTTGTATTTTTCTCATACTCTCATTGAACCAAACACATTAATTACCTCACAATGGAGATAAAGTTATCATGGTCCTCTCAAAAATGTTTTGTGGGGAGGAATTATTTGAATATTGATCCTTATTTTGAGATCTAAAAAATCTTGTATGTATCTCACAAGCTAATTATGACCTCCCTGTGATGTAGATGGATGTTGTTAGTTCCCAGTGACCACCTTATAAAAATATTTTGAGTGGTGTCTAACTGTTGGTACAAATAGATATGTGAGGCCCCTACGTCCTCATAATGCCCTACCTACTTCAGCTCTTCCTCATTCTATTAGAACATATGGAAAGATATATAATTCTAGGCCCACTAATTCATAATGTTTTCACCCTAGAATGGTTCTCATATATCTTTTTACCCCTTGAGTGGGTCCCCAAAACCAACCACAATAATTTTCTAATGTTGAGTTTGAGGGGGGATATTTCATCCCCCAACGTATCCCCGTTGTTGTTTTTTTGGTCGTTCCAAAGAGTGTGATCAATGATATATTCAAGATCCTTAAGGATGTATCCTCTAGTATACATGTTAAACTGGTATCTTCTAAGAGATATCATGTACTGGTTGTAATTGTCATCGTTTTAGGAATCATGGATGAATACATCATCTCCTAGTCCAATCCCATACAATGGAATCCTCTTAAAAAGTGGTTATTTATTCATCCTCTGCCAGTAGTGTGGTGATTTTTTCTAAGTATGACACACTATGGATGCTCTCCATAAACATTAGGTTCCCATAAATATCCTCTCAATGAGTAGTAGTAGCCTTTGTACCTTTAATGTAAATTTTTTCTAATAATTAGAGGTTTCATGAGACTATTATTCGGGGGTTAACTAGTCATGGTTAGGTTTGTTAGGTCTGGTTCATCATCATTATTTCATAGAGGTATAATCATGCAAGTATATTCATATAGGTTTTTAGGTCCATGAGTTGTGAGGATCAAAATAAAAAAAACACTCATGAAGGTCCTGAACTTTGAAAATAGAGAGCTTTCTATTTTATATTCATTTAATGACCATGGTCACCCTAAATGACCCCTACAATATTTATAGATTAATAGAACTCAATCCCCCCAAATGTTATTCCTGAACAATAATCAAAATGGGTATTATAAAAACTCGAATTCTATATTTTCCTTTTTAATCCGACATTATTTCCACTATAAACTCTAATTATATTGGGTGAGCTTTTGACATTAAAATTTTCCTATCAGGGGAGAGTTCTAGGAATGAAACACCTATTTGTAGTGCATTTTAGGGAAAAGGCCCAAAAAATAAGTGGGGCTTGATTTTAGAAGGTCACCACCATCAAAACATTAATTGTTACAAAGTTTCATTTCATGACTATGTGGTGGTTTGATAGTGACCTTAGAATAATTTAATTCAAGCTCACAGTTCCTCATCCACTCACGAATATCATAATGATTTTTGAAAGGGTCTATCGAATTAAAAACCCAAAATCCTACATCTGATGGGTCCATAAACAAACCATCAGTTATGTCTTTCATGGGGTCATGAAATTTTGACGTTTGATAAGTTATTTCATGTCACAATACTCTGGATCTCTGTGAATGAATGAGGAAACAAATTTCTAATGTAATCCATACTTTACAAAATGCCTCCCCTCTGTTTTTGAGAACCTAAACCCAATTTAATGATTCTTTTCAGGAATTCCCACTTCCTTCATGGAATGGAAATCCACATTTGGATATTGGGGGGTTTTAAAGGAACCTATCATTTTCAAAATGCACCTCATAGGAACTTGGATCTTATAACATAGTATTGGAACACTATTTTGTGATGTACACTCCTCTACAAGACCATAAACCTCTATGAGGACTATGATATTTAAGATAGCCTCATTTGTTAATACCCATCCTTTTCAAAGGACCTCCTCTAACCCTATACATTGTGTCTCCTTTTATCTAACAAACTTTTATGAAATTCTATTTCATATGGATCCCATACCAATCTAAGGCTAGTACAGCCACAACCTATATTCTTGTGTGTCCTTTACCACCCACTCATTTTTCTAAAAACATCACTCCAAGTGTTGTGTGGGCTTCCATCCAACATAATTATACTAGGAATAGTTACCATAATAAATATTTATCCTAATAATAGGTACCCTAGTGTCGATCCTCTTTATGGGCACTCTTCAATGGCAGTGCTAATTCCATGTCCCACTCAAAGACACATGAGATGAGGACACATAATCCCTAGAGTGGGAATAATCATGGGAAACCATCAACCAATTGTAGTAGAAAGTAATTATTCCATATCTTTCTCTAAATTTTATATGTAATCCCATCATGGAAAATCCCCAACCACATCGAAGCTACATGACATTAAACCTCCTAACCCAACATATCGGTTGAATGAAATTAAACAGTATGAAATCATCCCTACAACACGATGTAAACTTTTATCCATACCTAATGAATTTAAAAATGGATACCTTGTATATGATTGACATGTGATGACCACACTCCTCTTACCATGTGTGATGAACAAAGTATTCCCCATGTACGATCATCATAGGATGCCACCATATCCTTGCAAGTGGGATAAAACTCTATTCCTTGTATGAAACCCCAATGTTGGGGATTCCTCCTTCTATAATTAAAACACTATCCTTCATCACTAGGGTATGATATACCAACAATGGAGATATTCCACATGTAATCACAAAATAGTTCTCTCTATAGGTGAAACCCCCATAACGGGATGCTTCCACACATATTCCCCACACTACTTTCCCGTGATTGATCCTCTCGCATCAGTAAGATTCTACATGTCAGTCCCACATCATACCTCATTGATGGTCATTTTCAACATGAGATTCCTTACCTTATAATGATAAAATACAAGTCTAACACCCCAACCCCATTTACACAGAGTCGGTGCATTCTTACATAACATTGGCATGATATGAGGAATCATGCCCCGAATGATAGATTAGTATAGTAGCCTTGGAAATACTAGATACATTCATAAGTTCTACATTAAATCATAAAATAAATTAATCAACAACATTTTGTCTCCTTTTGAAAAAACTTATATCCTTAGCCTATCCCTGCAGGTCAACCATTAAAATACTTCTTCACATCCTAGTAAAAAAACATAGAAAGGGGTGAGCTCAGATGCTCAGTACGGATAACAATATAGCAAAAACTTTTATATATAAGAATAAACATTTAAGGAAATGTTTAAGACTAAAAAAAAAGCTTTTTAAACATAAACATAAGCATAACATGGCCACGATAAAATCAAAAAATTCCATTTACTTATTCACATGGATATTCTACTAGTCTAATAATAACATGAAATATCAATAGCCACTTTCATAATGATGGAATGCATAATTCTAGACTTCATAACCACATAGTCAAGGCCTTGTACCAAGACTAAAAATAATATTTTGTTAAGGCCTTGTGCCAAGAAACTAGTTTGTATCATGAGACCTACTGATGCTTCTAAGTGCTATAGCAGGCTCCACCCGTCATATACTAAGTCCAATTCATTCTACATATGAAAATATTTAAACATAACATAAACATTTTTATTAAAAATAGCATAAGAAATGTCAATATTTACCAATAAACCATGATTGGTATAAAAATAACACATCCACAACCAAACATATCACAAAACCTTCAATACAATATTGATGATTTGTAGCATAATGAATCAATTTCAAACAAGTGTAAAATCCATCAAATGATGTTGACATAGATGAAATCATTACTATTTGAGAGAAATATCTTTTTCTTTTTTTTAAATCATTTTAATTTCAAATAATTAAAAAAACATTAATTTTTAAAATATTCTTATAGTATTGTAAGGGAATATTCTACGATGTTATAATGGCAGAAAAAAACCACATCCACCGTATACATTAAAAAAGACATTATTAGCTTAATTTTGTCCAAAAGGTCATAAATTTCCTTATTTGGAAAATGACATAAATATTCCTTTACAAACATATATTTTCATATAAGGGTATAAATGACTTTAACCAATATATTAGTAAAGTGTAAAAATGTTTTTAATTTAATTTTTAAGAAAACATGGATGTGGATGATAAAGAGGTCCTCGTAGGTACTTACGTAAAAACATCCTCGGATAATAAAGAGATTGTGAAATTAACACTTACCTTGTACTTTTACTTTCTTGATGGTATATTAACCTCTTGTATAATAGTTAAATCATTGTTAGTACATGAATATTATATCATATATGATCTTATAATATTGATTTGTTAATAATATATTCTTATTATCATCATTTCAGGTGTTAACTGGTTCATTTTCATTTATAATTTTTGTTAAGTAAGTCATGTTTGTTCTGTATAGGATGTATTTGATTCATATCCAACATGATATTATGTTCTTTAAAAATTATTTTTAATCGTCAAATGAAATTTATTAATGAATTGTTACGATGGGAAATGAATCTCATCGCGTTCATGGAGACAGTAATCCGTACATACGCACAAGCGACAATATCATTATTTTGATTTAAAATAGTATGTATATAGATGTAATATCATATATAAAGAATCATTAACATGTTCTATTTATTTTTTAAATCAATTATTTATCATTATTATACCCATACAAATAATAATGTATTGAATAACAACTACACCACGACGTGGAGACGGTAAGTTGTACGTACGCATGTGTGGTGACATATCATTCATAGGATGGATAGAATAATGGATATGGTTGTACCATTTTCATAATAACATCACAGTATATATAAGATACTAGTTTTATTATTTTAGAATGGATACACTAATGAAACAAGAAGTAGAAGAAGAAAAGAACTTCAAAGAGGTGATGAAATATTTACCTCTTCTTCGGGTTCTTCCTTTTGATTTGATCAAAATGTCTTCTTAAGTTGGATTTATGTCCAAAGTAAGACCTCTAGGAAGAAGGGAGGATAGTTGGGAGGATATTTGGGAAGGGTTTGGCCGAGCCAAATGGCTTTGCAGGTGTGAAATTAAGAGAAGGGGAAGTTCCCTTTTATAAGAGTGGTGAGGGTAACCTTAGGGAAAGATTGAAATAATATTTTTTAATAAACACATTTTTGGTTTCAAATAGATAAAAAATGATTAATTTAGAGGATAAGGTGGGTATGGGTCCCAAAAACAATCAATTAATAGGTTTTAGATATGATTAAGTCATCATATTAACCTTATCTTTTAGATTTAACTCTTAGTTAAAAAGTTTCACATTTACCATGTCTCTTTTTATTTTTATATTATATGGTTAATAAAGTTACTATAACAAGCCAATAGAAACCCTAGTGGTTAAGTATTAATATATACAATCTTATCTAAATAAATTGACCAAACATTATATTTTTAAGAATATTATATAAATTAATAATATAATATTTGTTTTAAAAACTCTTTTATGTCAATTTTGACACTATGTGGTATTTTGTTTTTGATAAAGTCATAACATCATGATTAATTCGAAAAGAACTCATTTAATCAACCATAACATGTCATGTTAACCTTTAAAATTATATTAATTTATCTAAAGTCTCAAATTATTTTTATTTGGATATTTATAATATTAATGATTTTAATATTTCATTAATATGGTAATTACTGCATCATCGTTCTGTCATATATAAAATTTATTATATAACATCTAAAAATTATAAATAAAATTCCATTATGTGGGAAATATTTTTAGATTTCTAATTAATATTTATAGTTGAATTTATCTTATGTATAACCCAATATTACAAATGTTTTTGTTATGAGAACTTGAATTTCAAACTTTCAACTCTTCTTTGAATTAAATAACAATAAATGTCCTAATCTTATCCAAGTGAACCTAATGGATCATATTTTATTACTATGTTTGTATTTGGATGAATTAAACTTATAAAATAGAATTAGGACATGTGTTATGGTAATAATAATATCACTTTTACCTTTAATTGCACTATTTACTTTTAAACATTGTATATAAAAGTTAAAAGTTACTAATCACCAAAAATTATTTTCATCTTATTAAACCAAATTTTCCTTAATGATATCAACCATGTATCTCAAATTTTGGAAATTCAATTCACAAAAGTGGTAAAACTATGTTTTATGCAAATTTGCAAATACTCCTTGGAGATAGGTAAAATACGGTTATAAGTTCAATAAAAATAATTTATATCAAAAATTATTATAAACTGACTCCAATGAATTAAATTGAACATATAAAAGTAATATTTATATATTTTTACTTACGAAAAATTTAAATAAAATAAATAATTATTTAAATAAAATGTCAGTTTTAAACAATAACTAATTGTTTTTTACTATTCATAAAAATTAAACGTGTTCATAAAAATACCAAAAAAATCTCCCTAATCTAATTTTGATATTACGAATAAAAAAATGATGTCCATTTTGAAAGATAAAATTTATAAAAATTCAAAAATTGGGTATTACTATTCATAACAGATATTTTGATTGTTTTTGGTGTGTTTAAAATCGAATTTGCGTACAAAACAAGCTATTGTATTATTCAAAGAGAAACGTACCGTAGAAGCTTGGGGTGTTACATTCTCCCATCCTTAAAATAATTTATAACATTAAGTTTATATAATATTAATGCATAAATGTTTTGGGTGGTTCTTCATTATATGTTTTTCAGGTTCCCATGTTTCCCCTTTCATCTTATGGTTTCTCCATATAAATTTTATCAGATGAGGCATCTAGTTTCTCATCACTTGTTATCTTATATAAAGTTTCTTAACAAGCTCTTCACAATAAGACAGATCAGGTTCCAATTAAATTTCTTCATTGGTGAGTACATGCATTTGGTCAGGCGTGTATTTTCTCTATAGTGATAGGTGGAACACATCGTGAACTTTGGAGAGACTTGGTGGCATTTCCAAATGGTAAGCTACAACCCCAATTCGTTCTAGAATTTTGAACGGTACGATGTACCTTGGACTTAATTTACCCTTCGTACCGAATTGTATAACTCCCTTCTATGAAGATACCTTCAAGAAAACCCGATCTCTTACCTGAAATTCCAAATCCTTCTTTCAGTTATCGGCATAGATCTTTTTCATACTCTGATCTACTTTGATGTGGTTTTGGATAAACGTCATCATTTCTATCATTTTCTCAACAAGTTTTGGGCCTATAAGTTTTCTTTCACCAATATCATCCCAACAAGTTGGTGTGCGAAATCTCATTCCATATAATGCTTCATATGGTGGCATCTGAATACTTGATGGAAGCTATTGTTATAAGGAAAATTCTACCAGTGATAAATATTGATCCCACATACCTTGACGGTCAAGTGAGAGAGATCTCAACATATCTTCTAAGGTTTGAATAGTGATTTCTAATTATCCATCAGTTTGAGGGTGGTAGGAAGTTCTCAAACAATGTTCAGTATCCAGGTCCTTCTGAAGAATTTTATGGAATCTTGATGTAAAACGGGGATCCGAAACAATCGATAGGGGTACTCCATAAAGTCTTAAAACTTCATTAATATATACTCTTGTTAGACGTTCAAGTGGTAAATCTTCATTTATCGCAAGAAAACGTGCTGACTTGGTAAGATGATCAATAATGACCCATACTGCATCATTCCTTCTAGGAGTCTTTGGTAGTCCAATGAAAATTTCTAGTGTAATATCATCCCATTTACACTCAGGTATTGAAAGAGGTTGCATGACTCCTCTAGGATGTTGTCTTCCAGCTTTCACTTGTTGAAAAACCATACATCTCAACACAAAATCAGAAATCTCTATCTTCATGTTGTCTCGCTAAAAATGTTCATTCAAATATATATATATCTTAGTGATACCATGGTGTATAGAGAAATTAGATCTATGGGCATCATCCTACAATTCCATTTTCAGATCATGTACTTCGGGAACACAAAGTCTCCTCCCAAATTTCCAAATCCCAGCATCATATACGAAGTTGATCAATCGTCCATCGTTTAAATCTTTAATTTTCTTTTGAAATTCCCCATCATCAGTCTGATAAATTTTTATCTTTTCTAGTAAAGATGGTTTCAAAATCATTTGAAAACTCATTGACGTTTCACCTTCTATGGTTATTCTCATATCCATCTTTACTAGATCCATGTATATAGGATATTTTTCAACACTCATCTAGTTCAAAACTCCATGATCCTTTCTGCTCAAAGCATCTGCCACCTTATTTGACATCCCTGGTTGGTAGTGTATATTGAAATCGTAATCCTTGAGTAGTTCAAGCCATCACATTTTCCACATGTTGATATCTTTTTTTGAGAAAATATACTTCAAACTCTTGTAATCAGTATAAATATAATATTTTTTACCATATAGATAGTGTCTCTATATATTCAGAGAAAAGATTGCAGCTACTAAATCAAGATCGTGAGTAGGGTATCTTTGTACATTAATTTTTAAATGTCGTGATGCATTGAAAATAACTCTATAATTCTATTTAAATACACAACCAAGTCCTTTATTTGAAGCATCACTATTAATAACAAATCCATCATTCCCCGATGGTAGAGTCAATATAGGAGCATTGAATAATATTTTATTCAGTTATTTAAAACATTATTAACACTCTTTTGTCAAAAAACATGTAACCCATTTACGTGTGAGCTTTGTTAATGGGTTAGCTAGTCATTAAAAATTATGGGGAAAATGCTGAAAATAACCTGCTATTCCAATAGAACTGCATACCTCAGTTATACTTGTCGGTGCTAGACATTCTTGGATGTTCATGGTCTTTGAAGTTTCAACTGATATTCTATCCTTAGAGAAAATATTTCCAAGAAAATGAAGTCTCATGAAACCAAAATTCACACTTTATAAACTTCCCAAAGAATTCATTTCTTCTCAGAGTTGTTAGCATAAAGCAAAACTGATTTTCATGATCTTTGTAGCTTTGGGAGTATACCAAGATATCATCAATAAATACCACTACAATTTTATCATGATATTCCTTGAAAAATCTTTTCTTTATATCCATGAAAATAGAGGGTGTATTAGTTAGCCCAAAAGGCATTAATGTAAAATCATAATGCTCGTACCTGGTTTGAAATGTTGTCTTTGGAATGTCTTCCTTCTTCACACACAACTGATGATTTCTAGATCTAAGATCAATATTCGAAAAATATTGTGGTCCATGAGGTTGGTCAAATAAATCATCAATGTGGGGTAGGGGATACTTGTTCTTTATTTTTATTGCATTGGTCTCCCTATATTCAATGAACAACCTCATTGGTCCATCATTATTCTTTACAAAAAGTATAGGACCTCCCCGTGGAGAAACACTAGGGAGAATAAATCCTTTATTAATCAACTCCTCTAGTTGTTTCTTTAGCTCCATTAATTGCACAGTGGCTATTCTATAAGGGGTCTTTGTTATGGGCCTTGAACTTGAAATTAAATCAATGGAAAACTCAATTTATCATTCTAGAGGATGTCCAAGTAAATCCTCTAGAAACACATCAACATTTTATTAAACAATACGTACATCCTCGATTTGAACATTCTTTTCCTCACCCATAGTTATGTCATTCTCTTCCTGCTGAAAAATTTAATTTAGTAGAGCTACTGGTTGTGGATCTAGATAAGAATCTGGTGGTGATGTTTCTTCTCTAAAGATAAGGTACTCCATATCATCATTGAAAATTGTAACCTCATTATTATTACAAAAAATATTCACATCATGGTATGAAATCCATTCCATATTGAGGATTATATCAAACTGAATCATGGGTATGATGATGAAATCAGAATATAAAGAACATTTATATGCCCTAATGGGAACTGATTCACAAAACATTTTTGCGATGATACTTCCATTAGGTGTTTTGACTAACAACTCCCTTGTTAAGTCAAACTAAAAATGACTAATTTTCTTATAAAACTGGGAAGATATGAAACAATGCAAGGATATATAATCAAATAAATTATTTTCTAAACTTGGGAAAACCATTAATTTACCTTCCCCATCATCTTTCAAAGTTTCAACCTCAGCAGTAGTGGTCGCATAAGCTTGGAATTTCTCCCTTGGCCTTGTTTGAGGAATGTTCCTTTAGTGCTTAGGACATTCATTTGAATAATGTCGCTTTTCTCTACAATTATAGCATTCAACATTAACAGCCTCTTTCTTCCCCTTACAATCATGATCATGGTGGCCTTTTTCACCAAACTTGTAATAGACTCCTATTCCCTTAAGGCAAGTATAGCGGTGTTTCTTCCCACATTTACCGCAGGATGGATATTCAATTTTTCCCTTCTTCCCCTTCTTTCAATTTACATAGTGGTCACCAGGTATCTTCTTATCTTGATTTTTTTTAAGTATTAAGACTTAGAGAATTCATTTTCTATCTTGATAGTGCATAAGACAATATCTCCATGTGATGAGAAGGATTGTGAGACTAATGCTTGATGGAGAATTGGCTTTAACCCGTCAAAGATCTTATCAATTTTACTCCTTGGGTTACGTATATAATATGCTGCATGCCTTTATAACCTTTTAAATTTATCCTTATACTTTACGAAATTCTCATAATCCTTTTTCCTCAAACTCAGAAACTAACTTTCCATATCACCTAGATGGTTACGAGGAAAGTATTTTTATAATAAAATATCTATAAACTCCTTCCATTCCATGTTCGATAATTCTTCATCTTCCTTTTTGTTTTGGATTAATGACCACCATTGATCTGTATCTCCCATGAGGCAATAATCTGTCATGAAAATGTTTTCCATTTTTCTTCTCCCCAAAGCATGAAATATTTTCTCTAATGAACTTATCCATTTCTCAGCTACAAATGTATTTGTAGTCCCATTTAATGTTGGTGGTTTTTACCTCATGAAGAGGTCTAACATTGATCCTACACATTTTAGATTAGGGTGCTCCATACAGGTAAGGTTATTATTCATATCCTGAGTGAGTTGTCCCAAAATGATGATTAGCTGATCAGCACCAGTTGCATCACCAGCTCCACTATAATTATATTGAGTAGGAGGGAAATCCCTACATGGATTACGTGCATTGATACAGTTTCCATTCATTCCACTATACACCATTTCTATGCAATTGCATACACTTGATTAGTTTATGAATTGTAATAAATAATTCAAAACTTGTAAAAATTTACCATAAATGGAATAGTTTATTGGTATAATCCATAATCATAAAAATATTTTCATTAAGGAGGTATATGCTAATAAATCCTTCATAGTGGTTTTTAAAAGAAAATGTAAATTATCTTAAGCATATACCCTGGGAGTGTCGTAACCAAGAGTGTAGCAAGGCCTGTTATCGTGAACCAGTTCTCGTTTGATTATAGCTCAAAATAGTGTTTTTTGGTATTAACCCTAGGTACATATCTTCCAGAGCCATCTCCACCTTCTTTTATCCAGATAGGGATGTATTTCATGGAAAAATCACAAAATCTCTATATTACCAAAATTCTAGGATGTTCTTCTATACTACTCATCAATGTTTTTCTTAGGGTAGTGTTCTCTAATAAATGTTTTTCTAAATCTAGCTTCCAAGGTTTGTATTAAAATTCCCCTGATACCAACTGTAACACCCCGACCCCAGTTACCCATAGTTAGTCCATTATTATATAACATTGGCATGGTAAAAAGAATCGTGTCCTGAAATACCGATCAGTTTAGTAGCCTTGGAAATACTAGATACATTCATAATTTTTACATTACATCATAAAATAAAAACATCAAAAACAAATTTCCCCCATTTTAACACACTTATATCCTTAGCCTATCCCTACAGGTCAACCATAAAAGAATTCTTCACATCCTAAAAAAATAAAACATAGAAAGGAGTGAGCTCAGATGCTCCGTAAGGATAACAATATAGAGGAAACTTTCATAAATAAACATAAACATTTAAGGCAATATATAAGACTAAAACAAAATCTTTCTAAATATAAACATTAATATAATAAGGAAAAGATAAAATCAATTAATTTTATTTACTTATTCACAAGGATATTATAAAAGGCTAATAATCACATAAAATATCAATAACCCCTTTCATAATGATGGAATACATAATTCCAGACTTCATAACCACATAGTCAAGGCCTTGTTCCAAGACTAAAAATAATATTTTGTCGAGGCCTTGTGCCAAGACAGTAGTTCCTCTCATGAGACCTACTGATGCATCGAGGAGTTATAATGGGCTCTACCCATCACATACTAAGTGCAATGAATTCCTCATATGAAAACGTTCAAACATAACATAAACATTTTCATTAAATAAATACACATGTTCTAAAATGTTTACAAATGTGTTAAGATTTAAAATCATAGAAAAATTCCAACGAAACATTCCATGAGTCCACTTCCTATGAAAATGAACAGTTGCAAACTTGTTTCATTTAAATGTGTTCTAATTTATTTTTATTCAATTTATGAGGATTCTTTTACTCCAGTCAATAATTTATGTGTATATACCAAATAGGATGTCCATAATCATGATGATGGTTGTGGTGGTGGTGTTATGATAATAGGTAATAATTATGTCGTTATTTCTGTAGAGCATGATGACGGTTGTGATGGTTCAATTGATACTGATATTGTGGTTTCATTTTAGATATATATTTTATTCATTCTTTTTACTTTAAATTTTATTGTTTATTATTGTTTTATAATAATGTTATTAATATTAATATTTAATTTTTTTTATCTTGGAAGTAGTTTGAAATATTTATATATATATTTTTTGTATTTTATATCTATTTATATTATATTCTTATTTTTTCTTCTATTGTAAGATTCAGGGTTTGAGTTCCGTTTTAGTACTATTGAATGAGTAAGGATTTTATGTGGCATTTTTTGTAGTGAAAATACAAATACCAAAACTCAAAAAGTATTCAGGTATGTAATCCATCCAATTGAAATTCAAGAAAAAACTATAGAAAAATAAAAATAGTTAAATGGAAAAAATATGGAATGTAGGTCATGGGATATCAGATTGGTTCATAAACCCTATGTTATCCTATGTAATTATCTAGATCTAGAGTCTAAAATTAATCCAAATAGTCACCTAGTCACTATGTGATGTACTTTCAATACACATAATCACTAACCACTAGTGTTAACCTCTCCCCATAATAATCATTACATTGTTGGATGAACCTGTTCTATTATCTATAAAATTCCAACACTAGAAAAACATGATTAGAATAGAAAAAACAATCTATAAAAAATCACCATCATTATACACTACTTAGGAAAACATCAATTTATGAACCTCCACCAGAGGTCATTACTACACAGTCACATTTATTAATACACTATAGAAGTATCATTCAGAAAATAAATGTTGAACTAAATACCTAAATTATACATAATATAGATACTCTAAGGATTCAACACCACAACACCAGGGTATAAAACCTACAAGAAAAAAATCACTAATAAAATAAAAATAGTTTTACAAAATTTACCCACTGATTATGTTATCTAAAATACATTTACTAACTCAATAAATCACTATTAAGAAATATCACAGACATAAAATTAAAGACTGGCAAGGCCAAAAAAACCCCACCACCCCCAAGATGAATATTTCATACTTTTTAAATTAGGGACATGAAAATAATAACCTCAATCCTATATAAAAAATGACCAATTTTGATTTGGGGTCAAAATCTACCATTGAATGGTTTAGAATGATTCCATGAAGATTCTAGATCTATTGAGTAGTCATAAGCCACATGTGATGCCCAATCAAAAAAATGTCTAGAAATAATAAAATGGATTAAAGATTTTGAATACATACATATCCCTAAACTGTTATCCAATGATATTATTTCATGTTTAAAAATTCATGAATATAACATTGATTATCAGATTAGTCCTTAATTCAGTATTTTAAATAATTATAGAATGATTAAAAAGACAAATTTGATGAATAAATGAATAAAAATTGCGAAATGGTAAATTAATTAAAAATGAAATTGATTAATGATTTTTATGCTTGTGGTTTAGATCTTATGGCCTAATACATTTTGTGTATATAGTTAAAATTCTTGTTGTTTTTCTTTTTAGATATTCATATTGTGTTGTTACTAATAAAACCGTTGATTTCTACTGACATGGTGAGATTTATGTGTTGTAGGTTGGATTATAAAATATATTATCACTATGGATTTAATGGATATATTTTTTTAAACATTGTATTCTTAGTATGTATTTGAGTTTTTGAATTTTTTTATATTATATACATGTGATATATTAATTTTGGAGTTATAGATATGTTTGAATTATGTTTATATTATCATTTAACTGGTGCATTTCATATATTATTGTTTGAGTTATTATAGTTATTGAGCTCTGTTTATATTATTATTTATGGGTATGAAGTGATATATTCTTGTTTGAATTCTTGTGATGTATTTTTTAGTGGATTCTATGAGGGTACTATTTTAGTTTAGGTAGGGTGTATTTTTTAGTGTTTTTAGTGGGTCATGGCAAGGTAGTAACATAGTTACAACACGATTATTTTTTGTGGTTTCATAGGTATATATTCACGTTTTTCAATTATGTATTTATATGGGGGTTAGATTAAAAAATATCCACAGTTTTGACCGTGGATATAGTTTTGTCGCTGTAGTTTGAAACTAGGGCTACATTCCTATTTCCATATTTTAAAACCTTGAAAATATAGTTCCTTATTTTTAGTAATGTCTGTAGTTTCCAACTGTAACAACTGGGGTATTACATCGTGGAAAATCAAGTAAATAGTTTGATAGCTATTTTGATAGTCTAAACCTTGGAAATAGGTTTGTTTCCACAATTTCAAACCTTGGATATAGTTTCTAACCTTTTCAACCCCAATAATATCTATATCTATAAAAACCATGAATAAATCTTTTATAAATTGTTTTATAGTTTATACATCCGATTATAAATTGTTGTTATAAGTAATTTTTCCTGTAGTGTGATTTATGACATCTTAGATGAAGTTTTATTGTTTTTATATTTTTTTGATTTATGAAAATTTTCTGGGGTTTTATTTGAGAGATATGGATTTCATTAGTTATTTAAAAGAATATGTGTTTTTATATGAGTTTAAATTAAGAGTTACACTATAATGGGTTTATAATTTTATGATTTATCATATTTTCAAAAAAAATATACCCTTTTTAAGGATTTTTGTTATGGAATTTTGTGGTGATTTAAACCTTATAATGTGTTTTCAGAATAATAATCTTTAAAGGTTTTAATTGATCTTTAATACAGTATATGATTTGATTATATGTTAATAATGGACTACTGGATAGTGTATTATATATAATCATGATTTATAAAAATTTATTCTTAACAATGTGATATTTTAGATGATATTTATAGTCAACTTAAGGATTACCATTCGGGTTAGTATCTAAATTTGATTCATGATATTACAGAAAAGTTCACTCCATTGTAATATTATATACTTGTTTATCCTATGGATAAATGATATTTTCAAAATGATTAATTGGGTTGAATTATATTATTGATTTACATTTAACATTTTTTTTAACATGAAACTATATTTGGGAAGAATGATTCTAAATTTTGGGAATGTATGTTAATGTGTATGAGATAACCATTGGGGTTAATACATTATTTACGGTTGATATTATTATGTTTAATTGTGATATGGGGTTAATTATTTATACATGAATCTAAGTATAATGATTTGTGTTTTTGTGGATATTTTAATGTAAAATGTATTATTTCTTCATATGAAGGATTACACATTTTTTATATTATCTTACCTTCAGGTAACCATTGTAGTTATTTATAAAAATTAAAGACATGGGGAATATATTATTTTGATTTTATGGGTTATGTGATCCATTATAAGTTGATTTTGATTCTATAGGCATGAGAAATTCATCTTGAACACTCATAATTTGGAGAAAGTGTGAGATTTTGGTTGAAATTAATTATAGGATTAAATTATACTTGTAAATTATGTATATTAACTTTTGTTCTTATTCTTCATGGTTTGATATTTCCCGAGTTCTAGGAAAAGGATCTTTACACAAAAACGTTGTCCTATTAACATAATTTCTAATAAATCAATGGTTTTCACCCATCACATATTAATCATTTTATAATCATTATCATTATCCCAAAAATGATATCTATCACTCACTATTAGTCCTTGTGAATTATTTGTCTCTTATATATCAATATTTTCACATCTAACTAATGTCTTATTTGGAAACCGAGTTTTGAATAAAGGTATTTTCTAATGTAAAATGACTATTTAAACATGATTAATTTAAAATTGAGTGGAATCAATTTATTTACCTATGGATGAATATAAAACCCTGATATTTTGAAATATTACTTGTTTTATAGCCTATATAACATGTAAATGTATTCATAAAAGAATAATAAAATATTATTATTTATATGTGAACATTATAACCAATTCACTGAAGTGTCAAGTATGAATAGGGTTAAACTAATAATGAAGATATATAAAAAAGTTTAATTTAATGTATCTAATAATAATAAATAAAAAGATAATTATCAATAATATCCTTTTATATACACAAAATACATTGTTTTTCAAAAATGGTTATATTTTTCATTTTTATGCGAGAATTATAATTAATTTATGAAAATTATTTATATTATATTTTAATAAATTAAAAATAATTTTAAAATAATTATATTAATAATAAATTAGGGTTAAATTTTGGGGTTTTTAGAAAAGATTTATTTTCTAGTGAATAGTGAAAAATACTTATTTCTATGAATAATTATATTTTTTGTTTTAAGAAATTAAGAAGTTACATTTTATTTTAAAATGGTTTAAAATAAAAATTTGTTTTATAATATTATTAGTAATCCAATCAAGTCCACTAGAATCAATTTTATGGTTTAATTTAATATAAAGATTATTTGTACATAAAAGGCCTTTTTCATGGAAAATTATCTGTTATTGTGTTTTATGTTATATTTTTAAACTAATATTTTCCCTATAGATATTTCAAATAATTAAAAATTGTTTCCATATGTAATATAATGAGGTTATAATTGTCTAAATATGTCCATTTTATTTTAGGCAATTATTTTTAGTAACCATTGTAAATTATTGTCCCCATAGTAATGGTAAATCATATAATTATGGTTTGAAAAAATGTTATTATGGCCTAAAATGGATCTAAGACATACCATAATGCTTTTTATCAGTGAATTTATCATATTTGAATCATGTATAAATTTTATTTCCACTTGGTTCCATATTTCATTGATTATGAAATTGATATTAATTATATAAAAGAATAAACACAAAATGTCACTATCTTGACATTAATAACTCTAAATTTTGATTATAATGATAAAAATTATAAATGATAAGTTATAAATGTTTTTTTTTAATATCATTTTTTTATCTAGGTAATTTATTTCAAATATTTACTTATTAAATAATAACCTTAAATTCTTATGCAACAGTAATATAGTAATTATTAAATTAATATAATAATAAGAACATTTTTTAAAACAGATAAAGGTATTATTTTATTATTGAGTTATAGTGACCCATGGATTTTATAGGTATATATTCAATATCTTATATGTGTTAAAATTATATATTTTAGTCACACATATATCATGTTGTCATTATTTCCAAATAATGAATTGTGTCACAAATGACATTACTAATATTTTATGAGAATAATATTTTATTAAATTATTGAAATACATATAAATAATGAAGAGTACAATATGGAAAATATATATAAACATATTCAGCCCTCTTCCATTTATGGGCCAATGTATACCTTAAAAGTAAAATTTTAACCCTTTAAGAGTGAAGAAGGTGTTTTCATAGTAAAGATTAAAATAGCTTACTATGGGGTTAAACCAAAATTTATGGTTTAAAATATAATTAAAAATGAACAAATGTTATTGTTTGATTTAATTTAAAAAACATAAGAGCTTAAAATCTAATTTATGGAATGATTTTTCCACTTTCACATGAAAATAAATTTATCATATATAAATATTTTTTATTAATTCCATGTGTGTCCTTTCTTAACTATAAAGACACAGCACCTCTACTCTATTTCATACACCATATAATGCATATTTTACCAAAAAACCATTAAAAACTTCTTGAAACCATCATTATACATTTAATATAGGATTTTTTTTTCAAATGTTCTTCCCATGGTCCCTTAAGATGATATTCGAAGAAACTCTACCAAAGAAGAGGTGATTTTCTTTACCGACTCCCTCAAGTTTATTTCTTATTATATTTCATATTAAAGTTTTCACACATATTAAAATAATAAATATAATATAATAATCCTAAATATATTTTAGTATGATTAGGGTACAACCATTTTCTATCAATTTTCCATATATGAAAAGTGAGAACCCCATGCTTGCATACATATGACTTACTATCTCCATATAGCGATGAAATTTTCTCATGCATACATTACATAGATGGTTATAATGATATAAATAATGAATATATATATTATATTCATAAAATATTAATATTTATAAAATTATAATATCATATATAACTTATTACCTTCTAATAAATTTTGAAAATGATCATGTCACTCATTCGTACGTGTGGACTACCAGCTCCATGAAGCTTTGTAATATTTTTTCAATTACACTTCACATTGATGGTAATAGGTATATATAATTAATATATATGGTATATATATAATGATTAAAATTCTATAAATTATGGAACTATGATCTATATACAAGGACCAAAACTACCAAACCAAAACATACATGAAAAACGATGTAGTTATCACCCAGAATAGTAAGTTTAATAATGAATTGCTAACAAATGGATGATGAAAGGTTATAATTAAATCATAAATTCTAATATATATATTATTATATTTTTTTAATATATTTATAAAAAACATATTTTTATTATATAATAAGTTCATATACATACGAAGGATGTCAAGCCTGAGGAAATAGTTTCTCATCTCACTTTTGTTTTTTGAAACATGTTTCATACTCACCACTTGTTTCCTTCAGGTCGTGTATATAATATCATTTTTATATGATATATAATTTTTATAATTATATTCATGGTATTAAAAGTTTCATTTTATGTTATTTGTTTATGGGATTATGATTTGAATTATACCAAAGTGGTAAGGGTTTTTTCACAATATCATCATTATTCAAGATTATTTTTGTTAAAATATAAAATGGGATAATTATTTGATCCATCAATATTAAACCCAATGTATTTTCTTATAAATTTATTTTTTAATCAAAATTATATTTATTTCACTTCTTTTTACTCACTTTAAAGACCCATGGGATCAAAACAGTGTTTTTAAGGGGAACTGACATTATATCTCTATGACGTCGATTTTTTTTTCATATTCATGGTTTCCATATAATATTTTAAAGAATGTTTTTAATATTGTTATATTATTTTTTAGTTAAATTTTTAACATTTTTTTAATTTTAAATTTTTTCAAAATGTAATATTCTTATCATTTTCCTTATGAGGTACGTTGGGAATTTTCTTATAGAAGTGTGAAATTAATTTTTTTAACTTATATGACATGAATATAATTTACCACTTTCATGATGAGAAATTTTTTTTAATATCCTTTTAAAAATTTAAATTTTTTTTCTCAATGCATGGTTTCCCTAATATTTTTTATATTCTTAGTTTCTAAATTGATTTTCAAAGTGAAAGTTTTATTTTCCTCTAAAATAATTTTAATTTTTTAGGGTACTTCTATTCATCAACAACAATAACCCTTTTGTAATTCATATGGAATATGTTATAAGGATATCATCCTTGTTATTTTACCAAATGGATTATGATCAATTTGAAAAGGGAACCTATTGATATTCAGTGTACTATTTCATCATACAATGACTATATTTTTATAAGACATGTTAATTAACTTGTTCAATTTACTCATACGATGAATTCATTTGAATTATTTACTGATGGGTGGGACTAGAGTTACAATGATTGTCAATGAATTAGTATTTATCATTAGAAAATTTTGTTTTATATCCTTTTTAATTGGGTTTCGTTTTATAATTAACCATAGATTAAATACTATTGGATTATAGCATTTATTGAAAGTTTCTTATGTTTGAAAATATTCATTGTATAATTGTAAAAGTGTTTCTTAATTCCCATGCAATTATTTGGAATAATATCCCTGAATAAGATTCATGATCATGTGATTATATATATATAATCATTTGATCTTGATTTATATATACCATATAATTTTTCAAGCTCATGTTGTTGATGGAATGAATTTTTTTAGTCATTTACCTTGAAATATTGATTAATCCTTATTTACTCATGAGAAAATTAATTTTTTATAACCCTTACAAGAACATCCAAGATCACCCATATTTTATTTCCTTTCCCTAGGATATGAATATGGAATATTGGAATGATCTCAAGGATGTATAATATTCATGCTCACTACATTTTTTATTCTATGTTTTAACATTTAATGTCACATTAATATATGTATATAGTTTACCAATACATATAAACCATTCGTTCATTCACCATTTGAAGCCGTATATCTAATGATAATGTAATAAAGTAAGTGTTATATCTTGAATACTATGGTCAGGTTCATTATATGAGAACTAAAATTTAAATACACATTATTTCAGAGTTTATAACATAAAGAACCACATTTTTTTAATTCCCCAAAAATCTAATGTAAGAACATTATATTCAATGTCGCGTATACATGTGACACCAAACACATAAGTTAATATAATATTCAAATAATTTATAATATATTTACTATTTAAAATAGATTCTATATGTTCTTAAAATATCTTTTAATTCATGAAACACCGAATTAGCATTCATTTCATGCAAGAGTGACCTTCCAAGATAGCATGCATTACTAGCAACACCGAGTCATACCAATGAATAATATATTATAAAAATATTATTATTGAAAAAAATATTATATAATTTTTCCCTTATATTAGTAGTTATGAATATTATTAAATATCTTATAAAATTTTACAGTTTATATAAATATAAAATGATTTCTTGTGTTTCCAATTAATGAGAAATGAAAATAATATCCAAATGGATATAAAAAGAAATATTATATTTTTCTTCTACATGAGTTTGGTCTTAATAAACATAATTCACATTAATTACTTAATTATTTTAATTTAATATATATTTTATATTCTATAATATATTTTCCATATTCATCCATTAGGTTTGACAAACATAAGACAAGAACAAACTATATTTTATATATATAAACCATTATTTATATAAAAGAAAATTTTTACAGTCTTTTAATTCAGAACCCATTTAAATTATTAATTTGGAAACACTAATTGATTTGATATTATAAAATAATCTTTATATTATAATGTGAAACATAATAATTAGCTTATGGTGAATTTTGGATGTTTTTCTAGAATATTTCACTTTATAACGAATAGTTAAAAATACCGAATTTTAGTTAAAACATTTTTTCATCTAATTTATTTATTAGGATAAATTATAATTTTAAATATTTTTATAGATTAATTAGATAATATTTTAATCTATTAATAAAATTTATGTCATTGGAGTCTTTTTCACTATCAAATTGATTATAAAAACATATCAATCTTTCAAATGTTTTACATTAAAAACTTGCATTGTAGTCTCTCCTATCACATGGATTATAAATTAATTTCTTCCACATATATGATCAGAACATGAAAAAATGGATTACATATTTATAATCCTGATCATTTATTATTTCTAATAAGAACATTTTTGTTACAAAAAATATTTGAGAAAGTAATTAAATTTAATTACAATTATTAATGTAAAATTAAGCTTTATAAAATTCTAAACCATTAACAAAGAGGAGAAAAATAACTAGATATAAGTAAAGAACCCATTTTCTTCCATACATCTACCATTAAAATTCTATTATTGAGTATTTATTTTGTTTTTATGACTATTTATAGGTAAGAACAATTGTACAACAAACTTGTTTCCAAAAATTCCAAATGAGTCCTTTTCCTCCACTATAAATTCCACCAACCTCCTCATTCATCACACCTCTCAAACCACTTATGTTTGAACATGATCTCACCATATAGTTTTCCAAAATATGTTGTCTTTACTTTAAATTCTCCCTTTTTATAAAATTCCTTCCACAGAAGCCTTTTTGTTCAAACCAAAAGTAGTTACCCAATTAAGAGGTAACATCTTCTCTCAACTTTTTAAATTTTATTTCCATTATACACCCCCTCATATCTCATTGTTCAATAATTATGTAAAAATACATTATAATAAATATATTATTTTTTATTTATGTAATGGTGTCGACATAAACATACACACACTTTTATCTAATGGGCAACTATCATATTGTTTCTGGGTACGGTGAACTACTGCCCCACGAAACGATGATTGCCCATTTTTCCCTTACCACCTCTCATGTTGGCCATTATAAAGGAAAAAATATATATTTGATATACATGATATTTATTATGTATTAATACTTCTTAAATGATTTTATTATATATAACCTTAATACCTTCCGTTTTACGTTAAGACGATAACATCATTTGAGGAAGTGTGGACTACTGCTACCTCGAAGCATTGTGATTCATTCATAGCAAACTCAGAACATATAAATGATTGTTTTAATTAAAAATATATTGAAAGAACAAAATATATGGTACTCATGACATAATTACCTTTCTATAAATTTACTATATATATATCATTTTCTTTATTACTCTTTCACACACACAAAAATTATTAAATTCATTAATGGATGTGTGAACTACCACCTCCCCAAATAAATGTGATTCATTCTTAATTAAAAAAATTATATATATAAGTATATATTAATAAATAATATGGTATTTGTGAAGTAATGATAATTATAAAAATATATAATTTTACTTACCTTCTTTACATAATGATCATTGAAAAATGAGAACGTTACTCATGCGTACATACGTCCTACCATCAATATGATCATAACTTTGATTCATTTTTTATAATCATATTTAATGATTGATTTTAAAAGTATAATTAATAATAAAAATGATAATTATTTTATTTTTGTATTCTAGAGATGTTATATAATGTAACATTTTACCATTATTGTAACACCCCAGGTAAATAAAGAATATGACATCTTTATATTTATCCATATTTGAGAATAAAATATTAATATTACTTTAAAGGGGATTCTATGCTTGATGGCGTACCCATTACGCAACAAAGAGTTTCTTGGGAATCTTACGTTGCACTCTAATAATAAAATAATATTATTTTAAATAGTAGTTAACGCCTAGTCGTTGTAATGTCATGAATGAATAGAACTAACTATAAAATGTTTATATATGTTTTTAAAATATTTTTACTCTTTACAATAAATGTTAGAGGATTAAAAATGCGAATGAATCCAATTTTAAGCATAGACGTTCTAATATTCTTTAAAAGGTCGAATAACCGCCTTTTGAAGGAGAACCTCTTTTAAATCCACTTTTTGACAATTTTATGTGTTATATTTGTCAAAATAAAATTCTAATTTAGAATCGGGACATCAAAATTTACTTTGTGTAAATTTTTCGTATCTTTCCGATAAAGTTCATTTTTTAATGAATAGTGAAAATTGTTATATTTTAATTCAAAACCTCTTTTTAATATAATTTATTTATATGATTAAATTATCTTTTGAATTGTTTTTAAAGTAAAATTATAATATATTTTTACCGTTTAATCCAATAGTGGTCGTTGGAATTAATTTCACTTTGAAATTGGACTTAAACTAGAGTCAATCATTTGATACTTATTGTTTCATAAAAACATGCTATTTGATCTGACAGCAAGAATTAATTATTAAAATAATTAATGCAACTTATATGTTTTGAATTTTGTAAAATAGACATAATTTTTGAATTTGGAATATCAAATATAGATTAGGGTGACGTTTTGTTTTTTTTTTGAAAACTTCAATTTTTGATGAATAGTGAAACCACTAAGTGGTACTTAAGAAACTGATTTTTCATTTAAATGAAATTTTACCACCTCTGTATTTTGAATTTCAAAAATCCGACATACAAGGTTGTCATTAAGAAGTAAATTGTGGTTCAATGGGATTAAAATAATTTCTTGGTGAATAGTAGCTTTTATGTTTTTAATCGTGATTAGAGGTAATTAGTGTAGTTTAAGGTAAAAATAATGTTTTAATAATATTATATGAGCTTGACACATGTCATACCCTCATTGGATGTATCATGGCCGACCAAGACAATCCATGGGTCAACTTGGGGACCCCATGGAGCTACTTTGGTTGGGAAATGACATAGATAACTTTTTATTTAATGTTAAAGTAAAAATTACACAAACATGAGATGTTTTACTAAAACAATTGTTACATGGGGTTATACAAGTCAGATTTATGACTATAAATATTAATTATAAATCTAAAAAGATTTCCTACATCATGATAGGTTTATTTATAATTTTTAGACATTAAATATATTAAATTATTTATGACATCATGATAATGCAGCGATTACCTCATTAATAAAGGATTTAAATAAAATGAAAAGATAATGTAAAATCTATGCCATACACGTGTCCAAAACATATTGGATGGGTATATTGCAAACCCTTATCACCTTATACTCGAATTATATAAATTTGGGACCTTTTAAATCCGAGACTCATTTTAAAATAATGGAACATTTCTTTACTTTCCAAGGGTGACCCTCCTCTCCTCTTATAAAAGGCTCCCACCACTACCTCCCTACCCACACTTCCAAAGCCATTGGATCGGCCAACCCCTTCCCATTTTGTATCTCCAAATACCTATATAACTCCTTGAAGCCTCACTTTGGGCAGAAGTCTTCCCAAGGAAGCCTTTGAGCTCAAACCAAAGGGAGTTACACGATTTTAAGGTAATGTCTTCACTTGAGTCCTTTTGTTTTATTTTGCTTCTCCAACCCCCTAAACTCTTTTTATTCATTTATTTTGTAACAAATCCAGTATATTAAATATATTAGGATGTTGTTATAAGATTTATTCTAGCTACACTTACACAAACCTTCGTCTAATGGTTAAATAACATACTATTTCTGTGGTTGGCGATTTTCTGCATCACGAAACGATGATTGTTCAATATTATTTTAACACCTTTAAAGGTGGCCATTTTGATGTCACTGTATTTTATATATGATGTATATGGTATTTATGTTTACTATATTCTTCTGTATTTTATATTTAAAACATACCTTTATTCTTTTCATGTCGTGTAAATGTGATAATATCATATGAGGAAGTGTGGACTACCGCCCCCTCAAGTGATGTGACTCATACATGCAATACATGGAATGTATAAAGAATGAAATTAATGAACATATGTGACATATATAACATATATATTATAATGGAATTATAATATATATATATATATATCATTTATTTTTAATTCCATTAATATGACAAAAAAATGAAAGTAGCGTTCATGCGTACGTACGGCCTACCGTCTACAGGAACGGTGCATTTTGTTTTTTATCTCCAAATGATATGTAATAGTATAAAATGAATATGTACTGGATATATATTATATTTTAATCATTAATACTATTCTGTAAATTATTTACTTATAACTACATGGGCAATCATTTTTTCAAACAAGTTCATTTTTGACTCATGTACCAAACATCGGCAAAAACGTCTGATATGAACTAACCTTATTAAAAAATTATTATAAAATTATAATATGTGATATGAACTGAATAATAATCTTTAAAGGAGGTCCTTAGGAACTTATAAATTGACCAAAGTTTATTATTCAGGAATATAAAGAAACGAACAAGACAAGTCGGACTTGAGGTAAGGTATCCTACTCCTCTCTTTCTTTTTAAGTACACTCTTTTATGTCATTCCTTTTAAAGCTCATCTTTCTTGTTATTGGGATGTTATTTTATATTAATATTTCTATAATTTTTATGTTCATATGATGAGAGACTCTATTCTCTCTCATCAATCCATTTTGGAAGTTTTTAGTGGCGCCGTTAGGCTGCCGAATTTTCATAAGAGATCTAACCTCTCTCTTTCTTTTTAAGCACTCTCCTTTATGTCACTTCTTTTAAGCTCCTATTTGTTGTGTTGGGGTATGTTATTTTATATTCCTCTTTCTGTAAACTATATTTTAATATGATGAGAGACCCTATTTGATCTCATCAATCTACTTTTGTAAGTTTTAAGTGGCGCCGTTAGGCTGCCGAGTTTTCGTAAGGGATTTTTCATCTCACTTTTATTCCCGTGAGATTTATGCTAAATTTGCCAGAATTTCCTTTGATTGTTGTATGTACTCCCCATTATTTTACTCATTGTGTAATATACTTTCATTTATTAGTATTTACATCAATGTTGTATTGTCCTTCTTTCACAGGGTGTATGTTTCGAAAGATACCCATGTCTGTAAGGGAACCTTTCACCCTCCTCTTTTTAAAATACCTCTTTTGTTTTGTCTTTTAATTCACATAATATTATGTTGGGATATGTTCTTCTATATCCTTATTGACTTAAATTTTATGTCCATGTGATGAGATACCCTTTTTATCTCTCATCAACACATTTTCTGAATTTTGTAGTGACGCCGTTAGGCTGTCAAATTTTTGCAAGGGAACTTCTTAACCCAAATTTTATTCTTTGGGATAAACTTGTAATCCTTGAATATGTCATTCTATGAATATGTGTGAATAACCTCTGATTGTTTTACACTTAATATCCACTTATATTTTGTGTATTCGTTTGTCACACATAATTATGTAATTGATTTATCCTTAAACCAAGGATACCGTCTTTGTAAGGGAATCTGTCTCAATATCCTTTCATTGAGGCATATTTTGTTTTATACACAACATTCATTTATACGGTGTATAAACCCCTTTGAAATTTATGCTTATTCAAAAGTAATCTTTTTTATACGAAGCGTTTCACTAAACGACAAAAGGAATGTTTTTTTTGTCGTACGTATGCGGTGACAACGACTTCTCTGCCACCGTGACCATTATTTGAGTTTCGGCTCCCACTACAAGGCATATCTTTTTTTTAAAGAAAAATAAATACCATGTTTTACTTTTCTTTTATTTTGTTATTGAAAATGGTTTTCATAATTATTTTATATCAATGTGTTGTATTGATATATTGTGATTGAAAAGTGGAAATGTTATGTTTCCATTATGAATGTTTTATGTGATACGATTATGTTATAGTTCTTGGGCATTGTTATGAAGATGGGTGGTTCCATGATAAACTAAGGGCGGGTGGGCCCGATATATCTCTCCAATGCATTGGGTAACACGAAGGAGTGAAACGTTAAGTTTTCTCTGAA
Organism: Viscum album; assembly: GCA_963277665.1. Lineage (NCBI taxonomy): Eukaryota > Viridiplantae > Streptophyta > Magnoliopsida > Santalales > Viscaceae > Viscum > Viscum album. The sequence continues at coordinate 801,216,586 of OY728139.1, forward strand.
GAGATTTAGGGAATATACTATGATGGGTATTCCAAACGTAACCAAGAGGGTTACTCCCTACGTAAGAATGTTATGAATGCCTCAAGTTTCCTTTATGTCTTATGATTTCTATGATTTATTCATGATTTGATGAGGTATGTTAAAGTGCTTATGTTTTATGAGTAAAGTATGATTTCATTGATTCTTATGTGTACATGTACTCATGTTTCCTTTCCATATTTTTTATATCCCTTACTGAGCTTTTTATGCTCATCCCATGTTTTTTTTTGAAATTTTTTTCACAGGTCAAGGGAAAGGTACATGATATGATGATAGTGTCAAGGAAGTGTCAATAAAGAATCCATGTTTTATTTTAAATATGTTTCCGTTGATGGGAAAAAATGAATACTATCTTTATGTAACCACTTTGTTAAAATGTGGAATGTAATGCAAGTTTTATGATCTAATTCTCTAACACTTTAAACCTGAAAAGATACTCAATGTGTAATCTTGTATTAACTCAATATTAAGTAAGGTTTAAGGATGGGGCCTTATAGTTGGTATCATAGGTCGGTTTAGACAACTTTAGGGATTATGAGTTTTTGTTAGACACATGATTAGTCCATATATCTATTATTTCAGTTAAATCCTTATTTTATATCTTTTTTCAGGTCAAGTAAAGTCGGTTACGAATGGAAGGAGAAGGATCCCATACGAAATTCTTATCTCTTCCTGATGACATTCTTGCAATAATTATAGCAAAGTCATGTTCGGATGATTGTGAAACTTTTTCTAGCATATAACTCACTTGTAAGAAGTTGTTTGAGTTATCAAACACCTCCAATATACCTCGTTATCATCATGGATCATGGGTTGTTTTTAGACAAATACTATTTTCACAATATTCTCATATTTTCAAGAAAGGTAAAAATTATCAAGGTATTTTCAAATATTTTACCTTATCACAAGAATTTGAAGCATATTCCTATTTTAAAAAATGGTGTGGAGGAAGGAGACCCTTGCGCAACCTATTTATATTTTCTTTTAAAATATAGTCTCTCAGCACATACATATGGTATTTTAAAAGGACCAATAATAGAAAGTTTCAACTCAAATTCTGTCTGACTATTTTATAGAAATCATGTTTTATCAGATGTTTTGGAATTATTTGTCATACATGATTATTTTCCAAAACTGTTTTTCTGTGAACACCCATATGACCCAGGTTGTACAAGGTTTATTTGGATGGAGGAAGAAAATTATTTTGAAAGATCTCTAAATCATTGATGTAATTCATGGGACTTCTACCTACGTGAGCAAGATGACGATGAAACCGAGTGGACACCATGATCAAGGTATGATGTTATTCATTTTGGGAATCGTTTTATTTTATCTTATGGTGGTGAAATAAGACTTCAAGAATTAAGATGTTGAGATCGTAAAAAATTTGGATGAAAATGAGAGGTATAAGGAAACTATAGAGGTTAAAACATGTTAGGGTTATTTTTGGAGTTTTATAAAAAGGACAACACGCAGACCGTGTGACAACCCGTTGCATCGGACAAAGCTATGGGAATCGAACCCACAACCAAAGTGCGACTGGTATTTATCGCCTACCACTGGACTAAGTGAATTCCCTAGTTATTTTGACTGATTCTTTTTAGTTAGATGATTTTATGAATTAAGGGTAAGTTGATTTGGGTTATATATGGAAATTTATTAACCTATCATAGAGGATATGTGATTAGGTTAATTACTTTTCAATACGTGACATTAAGAGAAACTAATGTTGTTTGGAGATAAATGTTACGATTTAACTTGGAAGACTATGTGACTAAATCCTTCAAATATTTGGGTTTCAATCTTATTTTGGTTTATATTGAATAATTTTATGGACAAATTTTTTATCGAATGGTCCTCGTTGAACTTTGGGTTTTGTTGGACAAATTTTGGAGATTAAGAATATATTTTATTTTTATAAAGGGTTATCCTTTTCTGGATTATCTGATCTTGTACTAACCTTTTTGGTTTTGGTTTTGGTTAAAGTCTAAAGACATGGGAAGTATATAGTTATCTTTTTTGGATTAGGTTATTCTCTAGAAGTTTATTATAGTACTCTTAATATGAACAAGTCTTCCTAAATACTCATCTTTTGGAGAAAATATGAGTTTGTGTAAGGAATCTTACAAAATTTGAAAGTCAACATGATAAGTGATTATGTTTTTTTATGAATAATTTTTTCAACAAAAAGTAACTTAAAACAAAAATCTTGTCTATTAACTTTTCCTAATGGGGAATCGAATACCGTTTAACCCATCACAAGTTTGTGATTTTCTTGTGGTTAACTTTCTCCTAAACATGTTTTCTATCACTCTCCATCAGAACATGTCCCTATGTTTTCTCCTCATGTCCATGTTTTCCTACATGGAATCCTAGTATGGGTTAACTCGGATGACCTATGTACTTATCTTTCTTTATTTTGAAGTGATTGTTTTACTGACTCTTGTTCTGATGTGGGACTTTCAAGGATGTTTCCAAGCTCAATTTTAAAATTGCAAGGACGCAATTCCCAAAAGGGGGGAAGGATGTAACACCCCAGGTAAATAAAGAATGTGAAATATTTATATTTATCCATATTTGTGAATAAAATATTAGTATTACTTTAAAGGGGATGCTATGCTCGATGGCGTACCCAATACGCAACAACAAGTTTCTTGGGAATCTTACGTTGCACTCTAATAATAAAATAATATTATTTTAAATAGTATTTAATACCTAGATGTTGTAATGGTGGTAATGAACATAACTAAATACAAAATTATTATATATGTTTGTCAAATATTTTTACTCTTTACAATAAATTTTAGAGTATTAAAAATGCGAATGAATCCAATTTTAAGCGTAGACATTCTAATATTCTTTAAATGGTCGATTAACCACCTTTTGAAGGCAAACCTCTTTTAAATCCACTTTTTGACAATTTTATGTGTTATATTTTACAAAATAAAATTCTTATTTATAATCGGGACATCAAAACTTACTTTGTGTAAATTTTTGGTATCCTTCCGATAAAGTTCATTTTTTTTAATGAATAGTGAAAAATGTAGTATTTTAATTCAAAACCACTTTTTAATCTAATATATTTATATGATTAGATTATCTTTTGAATTGTTTTTAAAGTAAAATTAGAATATATTTTTACCATTTAATCCAATAGTGGTTGTTGGAACTAATTTCACTTTAAAATTGGACTTAAACTAGTGTCAATCTTTTGATACTTATTGTTTCATAAAAACACGCTATTTCCTCTGACCATGAGAATTAATTATTAAATTAATTAATTCAACTTATATGTTTTGAATTTTTTAAAATATAAATCATTTTTGAATTCGGAATATCAAATATATCTTAGGGTGATGTTTTTGTTTTTTTCTGGAAAACTTCAATTTTTGATGAATAGTGAAACCACTAAGTGGTACTTAAGAAACTGATTTTTCATTTAAATGAAATTTTACCACCTCTGTGTTTTGAATTTCAAAAATCTGATATACATGGTTGTCATTAAGAAGTAAATTGTGGTTCAATGGGATTAAAATAATTTTTTGGTGAATAGTAACTTTTATGTTTTTAATCGCGATTAGAGGTAATTAGTGTAGTTTAAGGTAAAAATAATGTTTCAATAATATGAGATGAGATTTACACATGTCCTACCCTCATTGGATGTGTCATGTCAGACTAATAAAATCCATGGGTCAACTTGAGTACCCCATGGAGCCACTTTGGTTGGGAAATGACATAAATAACTTTTTATTTAATGTTAAAGTAAAAATGACACAAACATGAAATGTTTTACTAAAAAAAATTTTACATGGGGTTATACAAGTCATATTTTTTACTATAAATATTCATTAGAAAGATAAAAAGATTTCCTACATCATGATATTTTTTTATAATTTTTAGACATTAAATATATTAAATTATTTATGACAACATGATAATGCAGCGATTGCCTCATTAATAAAGGATTTAAATAAAATGAAAAGATAATGTAAAATCTATGACCTACACATGTCCAAAACCTATTGGATGTGTATATTTAGAACCCTTATCACCTTATCCCAGAATTATATCAATGTGGGACCTTTTAAATCCGAAACGCATTTTAAAATAAAGGAACATTTCTTTACTTTCCAAGGGTGCCCCTCCTCTCCTCTTATAAAAGGCCCCCACCTCTACCTCCATACCCACACATCCAAAGCCTTTGTCTTGGACAACCCCTGCCCATTGTTTATCTCCACATCCCTATCTAACTCATTGAAGCCTCACATTGGCAGAAGTCTTCCCATGTAAGCCTTTGAGCTCCAACCAGAGGGAGTTACACGATTTTAAGGTAATGTCTTCACTTGAGTCCTTTTGTTTTATTTTTCTTCTCCAACCCCCTAAACTCTTTTTATTCATTTCTTTTGTATCAACTCCAGTATATTAAATATATTAGGATGTTGTTATAATATGTATTCGAGCTACAATTACACACACCTTCGTCTAAGGGTTAAATAACATACTATTTCTGTGGTTGGTGATTTTCTGCATCATGAAACGATGATTGTTCAATATTCTTTTAACACCTTTAAAGGTGGCCATTATGATGTCACTGTATTTTATATATGATATATATGGTATTTATGTTTACTATATGATTATGTATTTTATATTTAAAACATACCTTTATTCTTTTCATGTTGTGTAAATGTGATAATTTCATATGAGGAAGTGTGGACTACCACCCCCTCAAGTGATGTGACTCGTACATGCAATACATGGAATGTATAAAGAATGAAATTAATGAACATATGTGACATATATGAAATATATATTATTATGGATTTATAATATATATATTTATATATATCATTTATTTTTAATTCCATTAATATGACAAAAAAAATGAAAGTAGCGTTCATGCGTACGTACGGCCTACCGTCTCCAGGAACGGTGCTTTTCGTTTTTTATCTCCAACTGATATGGAATAGTATAAAATGGATATTTACTAGATATATATGATATTTTAATCATTAATAATATTCTGGAAATTATTTACTTATAACTACATGGGCAATCATTTTTTCAAACAAGTTCATTTTTGACTCATGTACCAAACATCAGTAAAAACGTCTGATATGAACTAACCTTATTAAACAATTATTATAACATTATAATATGTGATATGAACTGAATAATAATCTTTAAAGTAGGTCCTTAGGCAATTATAAATTGACCAAATTTTATTATTCAGAAATATAAAGAAACGAACAAGACATGTCGGACTTGAGGTAAGGGATCCTACTCCTCTCTTTCTTTTTAAGTACACTCTTTTATGTCATTCCTTTTAAAGTTCATCTTTCTTGTTATTGGGATGTTCTTTTATATTACTCATACTGTAATTCTTATGTTAATATGATGAGAGACCCTATTCTCTCTCATCAATCCATTTTGGAAGTTTTTAGTGGTGTCGTTAGGCTGCCGAATTTTCGTAAGAGATCTAACCTCTCTCTTTCTTTTTAAGTACTCTCTTTTATGTCACTTATTTTAATCTCCTATTTTTTATGTTGGGGGATGTTATTTTATATTCCTATTTCTGTAAACTTTGTTTTAATATGATGTGAGACCCTATTTGATCTCATCAATCCACTTTTGTAAGTTTTAAGTGGCGTCGTTAGGCTGCCGAGTTTTCGTAAGGGATTTTTCCTCTCACTTTTATTCCCGTGAGATTTATGCTACATTTTCCACAATTTACTTTGAGTGTTGTATGTACTGCCCATTATTTTACTCATTGTGTAATATACTTTCATTTATGAGTATTTACATCAATGTTGTATTGCCATTCTTTCACGGGGTGTATGTTTCGAAAGATACCCATGTCGGTAAGGGAACCTTTCACCCTCCTCTTTTTAAAAGACCTCTTTTGTTATGTCTTTTAATTAACATAATATTATGTTGGGATATGTTCTTATATATCCTTATTGATTTAAATTTTATTTCCATGTGATGAGATACCCTTTTTATCTCTCATCAACTCATTTTCTGAATTTTGTAGTGACGTCGTTAGGCTGTTAAATTTTTGAAAGGGAACTTCTTAACCCAAATTTGATTCTTTGGGATAAACTTGTACTCCTTGAATATGTAGTTCTATTAATATGTGTGAATAACCTCTGATTTTTTTACACTTAATATCCACTTATATTTGGTGTATTCATTTGTCACACATAATTATGTAATTGATTTATCCTTAAACCAAGGATACCATCTTTTTAAGGGAATTCGTCTCAATCTCCTTTCATTGAGGCATATTTTTTTTTATACACAACTTTCTTTTATAAGGTGTATATACCCCTTTGAAATTTATTCTTATTCAGAAGAATCTTTTTTATATGAAGTGTTTCACTAAACGACAAAAGGAATGTTTTTTTGTCATACGTATGCGGTGACAACGACTTCTCCGCCGCTGTGACCATTATTTGAGTTTCGGCTCCCTCTACAAGCCATATCTTTTTTTAAAAGAAAAATAAATACCATGTTTTACTTTTCTTTTATTTTGGTATTGAAAATGGTTTTCATAATTTTTTTATATCAATGTGTTGTATTGATATCTTGTGATTGAAAAGTGGAAATGTTGTGTTTCCTTTATGCATGTTTTATGTGATATGATTATGTTATGGTTCTTGGGAATTTTTATGAAGATGGGTGGTTCCATGATAAACTATGGGTGGTTGAGCCCGATATAGCTATCCAATGCATTGGGTAATGCGAAGGAATGAAACGTTAAGGTTTCTCTGAAGAGATTTAGGGAATATACTATGATGGGTATTCCAAACGTAACCAAGAGGGTTACTCCCTACGTAAGAATGTTATGAATGCCTCAAGTTACCTTTATGTCTTATGATTTCTATGATTTATTAATGATTTGATGAGGTATGTTAAAGTGCTTATATTTTATGAGTAAAGTATGATTTCATTGATTCTTATGTGTACATGTACTCATGTTTCCTTTCCATATTTTTTATATCCCTTACTGAGCTTTTTATGCTCATCCCAAGTTTTTTTTTGAAATGTTTTTCACCGGTCAAGGGAAAGGTACATTATATGATGATAGTGTCAAAGAAGTGTCAAGAAAGAATCCATGTTTTATTTTAAATATGTTTCCGTTGATGGGAAAAAATTAATACTATCTTTATGTAACCACTTTGTTTAAATGTTGAATGTAATGAAAGTTTTATGATCTAATTATCTAACAATCTAAACCTGAAAAGATACTCAATGTGTAATATTTTATTAACTCAAGATTTTGTATGGTTTAAGACTGGGGCCTTATAGTTGGTATCATAGCTCGGTTTAGACAACTTTAGGGATTATGAGTTTTTGTTAGACACATGATTAGTCCCTATATCTATTATTTCAGTTAAATCCTTGTTTTATAACTTTTTTCAGGTCAAGTAAAGTCGGTTACGAATGGAAGGAGAAGGATCCCATACGAAATTCCTATCTCTTCCTGATGACATTCTTGCAATAATTATAGCAAAGTCATGTTCGGATGATTGTGAAACTTTTTCTAGCATATAACTCACTTGTAAGAAGTTGTTTGAGTTATCAAACACCTCCAATATACCTCGTTATCATCCTGGATCATGGGTTGTTTTTAGACAAATACTATTTTCACAATATTCTCATATTTTCAAGAAAGGTAAATATTATCAAGGTATTTTCAAATATTTTACCTTATCACAAGAATTTGAAGCATATTATGATTTTAAAAAATGGTGCTGAGGAAGGAGACCCTTGAGAAACCTATTTATATTTGCTTTTAAAATATAGTCTCTTAGCTCATACTTATGGTATTTTAAAAGGACCAATAATAGAAAGTTTCAACTCAAATTCTGTCTGACTATTTTATAGAAATCATGTTTTATTAGATGTTTTGGAATTATATTTTATAAATGATTATTTTCCAAAACTGTTTTCCTGTGAACACCCATATGACCCAAGTTGTACAAGGTGTATTTGGATGGAGGAAGCAAATGATTTTAAATTATCTCTAAATCATTGTTGTAATTCAGGGGACTTCTACCTACGTGAGCAAGATGATGATGAAACCGAGTGGACACCATGATCAAGGTATGATGTTATTCATTTTGGGAATCGTTTTATTTTATCTTATGGTGATGAAATAAGACTTCAAGAATTAAGATGTTGAGATCATAACGAATTTGGATGAAAATGGGAGGTATAAGGAAACTATATAGGTTAAAACATGTTAGGGTTATTTTTGGAGTTTTATAAAAAGGACAACATGCAGACCGTGTGACAACTCGTCGCGTCGGACAAAGCTGTGGGAATCGAAACCACAACCAAAGTGCGAATGGTATTTATCGCCTACCACTGGACTACATGAAGTCCCCGGTTAGTTTTATTGATTATTTTTAGTCAGATGATTTTATGAATTAAGGGTAATTTGATTTTGGGTTATATATGTAAATTTACTAACCTATCATGGAGGATATGTGATTAGGTTAATTACTTTTCAATACGAGACTTTAAGAGCAACTGATGTTGTTTGGAGATAAATGTGACAATTTATCTTGGAAGACTATGTGACTAAATCCTTCAAATATTTGGGTTTCAATCTTAGTTTGGTTTACATTGAAGAATTTTATGGAAAAATTGTTTATCTAATGGTCCTCGTTGAACTTTGGGTTTTGTTGGACAAATTTTGGAGATTAAGAATAGATTTTATTTTTATAAAGGGTTATCCTTTTCTGGATTATCCGATCTTGTACTAACATTTTTGGTTTTCGTTTTGGTTAATTATAAAGACATGGGAAGTATATAGTTATCTTTTTTGGATTAGTTGATTATCTAGAAGTTGATTATAGTACTCTTAATTTGAACAAGTCTTCCTAAATACTCGTCTTTTGGAGAAAATATGAGTTTGTGTAAAGAATCTAATAAAAGTTGAAAGTCAGCATGATAAGTGATTATGTTTCTTTATGAATAATTTCCTCAACAAAAAGTAACTTAAAACAAAAATGTTGTCTATTAACTTTTCCTACTGGGGAATCGAATACCGTTTAACCCATCACATGTTTGTGATTTTCTTGTGGTTAACTTTCCCCTAAACATGTTTTCTATCACTCTCCATCAGAACATGACCCTATGTTTTCTCCTCCATGTCCATGTTTTCCGACATGGAATCCTAGTATGGGTTAACTCGGGTGACCTCTGTACTTATCTTTCTTTATTTTAAAGTGATTGTTTTACCGACTCCTGTCCCGATGTGGGACTTTCAAGGATGTTTCCATGCTCAATTTTAAAATTGCAAGGACACAATTGCCAAAAGGGTGGAAGGATGTAACACCCCAGGTAAATAAAGAATATGACATCTTTATATTTATCCATATTTTTGAATAAAATATTAATATTACTTTAAAGTGGATGCTATGCTCGATGGCGTACCCAATACGCAATAACGAGTTTCTTGGGAATCTTACATTGCACTCTAATAATAAAATAATATTATTTTAAATAGTAGTTAATGTCTAGCCATTGTAATGGCGGGAATGAACCGAAATAACTACAAAATGATTATATATTTTTGTCAAATATTTTTACTCTTTACAATAAATTTTAGAGGATTAAAAATGCAAATGAATCCAATTTTAAGCGTAGACATTCTAATATTCTTTAAATGGTCGATTGACTGCCTTTTGAAGGAGAACCTCTTTTAAATCCTATTTTTGACAATTTTATGTTTTATATTTTACAAAATAAAATTCTTATTTATAATCGGGACATCAAAATTTACTTTGTGTAAATTTTTGGTATCTTTCCGATAAAGTTCATTTTTTTAATGAATAGTGAAAAATGTAGTATTTTAATTCAAAACCTATTTTTAATCTAATTTACTTATATGATTAGATTATCTTTTTAATTGTTTTTAAAGTAAAATTATAATATATTTTGACCATTTAGTCCTATATTGGTCGTTGGAATTAATTTCACTTTGAAATTGGACTTAAACTAGTGTCAATCTTTTGATACTTATTGTTTCATAAAAACACGCTATTTGCTCTGACCGCGGGAATTAATTATTAAATTAATTAATGCAACATATATGTTTTGAATTTTGTAAAATAGACATCATTTTTGAATTTGTAATATAAAATATATATTAGGGTTAGGTTTTGGTTTTTTTCTAGAAAACTTCAATTTTCGATGAATAGTGAAACTACTAAGTGGTACTTAAGAAACTAATTTTTCGTTTAATTGAAATTTTACCTCCTCTTTGTTTTGAATTTCAAAAATCCGACATAAATGGTTTTCATTAAGAAGTAAATTGTGGTTCAATGGGATTAAAATAATTTTTTGGTGAATAGCAACTTTTATGTTTTTAATCGCGATTAGAGGTAATTAGTGTAGTTTAGGGTAAAAATAATTTTTTAATAATATGAGATGAGATTGACACATGTCCTAAGCTCATTGTATGTGTCATGTCCGACCAATACAATCCATGGGTCAACATGGGGACCCCATGGAGCCACTTTGGTTGGGAAATGACATAAATAACTTTTTATTTAATGTTAAAGTAAAAATGACACAAACATGAGATGTTTTACTAAAACAATTTTTACATGGGGATATACAAGTCATATTTTTTACTATAAATATTTTTTAGAAAGATAAAAATATTTCCTACATAATGATATTTGTTTTATAATTTTTAGACATTAAATATATTAAATTATTTATGATATCATGATAATGCAGCGATTACCTCATTAATAAAGGATTTAAATAAAATGAAAAGATAATGTAAAATATATGCCCTAAACATGTCCAAAACCTATTGTATGGGTATATTTAGAACCCTTATCACCGTATCCTCGAATTATATCAATTCGGGACCTTTTAAATCCGAAACGAATTTTAAAATAAAGGAACATTTCTTTACTTTCCAAGGGTGCCCCTCCTCTCCTCTTATAAAAGGCCCCCACCTATACCTCCTTACCCACACTTCCAAAGCCTTTGGATCAGCCAACCCCTGCCCATTTTGTATCTCCACATCTCTATCTAACTCCTTGAAGCCTCACTTTGGGCAGAAGTCTTCCCAAGGAAGCCTTTGATCTCATACCAAAGAGAGTTACCTGATTTTAAGGTAATGTCATCACTTGAGTCCTTTTGTTTTATTTTGCTTCTACAACCCCCTAAACTATTTTTATTCATTTATTTTTTAACAAATACATAATCTTAAGTATACTAGGATGTTTTTATAAGAATTATTCGAGTCTTCTAATGGTTAAATAACATACTATTTCTGTGGTTGGCGATTTTCTGACTCACGAAATGATGATTGTTCAATATTCTGTTAACACCTTTAAAGGTGGACATTATGATGTCACTGTATTTTATATATGATATATATGGTATTTATGTTTACTATATGCTTCTGTATTTTATATTTAAAACATACCTTTATTCTTTTAATATTGTGTAAATGCGATAATTTCATATGAGGAAGTGTGGACTACCGCCCCCTCAAGTGATGTGACTCGTACATGAAATACATGGAATGTATAAAGAATGAAATTAATGAACATATGTGACCTATAAAACATATATATTATACTGGAATTATAATATATATATATATCATTTATTTTTAATTCCATTAATATGACAAAAAAATGAAAGTAGCGTTCATGCATACGTACGGCCAACCATCTCCATGAATGGTGCTTTTCGTTTTTTATCTCCAAATGATATGGAATATTATAAAATGAATATTTACGAGATATATATGATATTTTAATCATTAATACTATTCTGGAAATTATTTACTTATAACTACATGGGCAATCATTTTTGACTCATGTACCAAACATCGGCAAAAACGTCTGATATGAAATAACCTTATTAAACAATTATTATAACATTATAATATGTGATATGAACTGAATAATAATCTTTAAAGGAGTTCCTTAGGAAATTATAAATTTACCAATGTTTATTATTCAGGAATATAATTAAACAAACAAGACAAGTCGGACTTGAGGTAAGGGATCCTACTCCTCTCATTCATTTTAAGTACACTATTTTATGTCATTCCGTTTAAAGATCATCTTTATTGTTATTGGGATCTTCTTTTATATTAATATTACTGTAATTTTTATGTTCATATGATGAGATACCCTATTCTCTCTCATCAATACATTTTGGAAGTTTTGAGTGGCGTCGTTAGGCTGCCGAATTTTCGTAAGAGATCTAACCTCTCTCTTTCTTTTTAAGTACTCTCCTTTATGTCACTTATTTTAAGCTCATCTTTGTTATGTTGGGGGATGTTCTTTTATATTCCTCTTTCTGTAAACATTATGTTAATATGATGAGAGACCCTATTTGATCTCATCAATCCATTTTTGTAAGTTTTAAGTGGCGTTGTTAGGCTTCCGAGTTTTCGTAAGGGCTTTTTCATCTCACTTTTATTCCCGTGAGATTTATGCTACATTTTCCACAATTTCCTTTGAGTGGTGTATGTACTGCCCATTATTTTACTCATTGTGTAATATTCTTTCATTTATGAGTATTTACATCAATTTTGTATTTTCCTTCTTTCACGGGGTGTATGTTTCGAAAGATACCCATGTCGGTAAGGGAACCTTTCACCCTCCTCTTTTTAAATGACATATTTTTTTATGTATTTTAATTCACATACTATTATGTTGGGATATGTTATTATATATCCTTATTGATTTAAATTTTATGTCCATGTGATGAGATAACCTTTTTATCTCTCATCAACTCATTTTCTGAATTTTGTAGTGACGCCATTTGGCTGTCAAATTTTTGCAAAGGAACCTATTAACCCAAATTTGATTCCTTGGGATAAACGTGTACTCCTTGAATATGTCGTTCTATAAATATGTGTTAATAACCTCTGATTGTTTTACACTTAATATCCACTTTTATTTGGTGTATTTGTTTTTCACACATAATTATGTAATTGATTTATCCTTAAACCAAGGATACCGTCTTTATAAGGGAATCTGTCTCAATCTCCGTTAATTGAGGCATATTTTGTTTTATACACAACTTTCTTTTATATGGTGTATAAACCCGTTTTACTATTATTCTTATTCAAAAGGAATCTTTTTTATACTAATCGTTTCACTAAACGACAAGAGGAATGTTTTTTTTTCGTACGTATGCGGCGACAACGACTTCTCCGCCACCGTGACCATTATTTGAGTTTCAGCTTCCTCTACAAGCCATAACTTATTTAAAAGAAAAATAAATACCATGTTTTACTTTTCTTTTATTTTGGTATTTAAAATATTTTTCATAATGTTTTTATATCAATGTGTTGTATTGATATCTTGTGATTGAACGTGGAAATTTTATGTTTCCTTTATGTATGTTTTATGTGATACGATTATGTTATGGTTCTTGGGAATTGTTATGAAGACGGGTGGTTCCGTGATAAACTAAGGGTGGGTGAGCCCGATATAGCTCTCCAATGCATTGGGTAACGCAAAGGAGTGAAACGTTAAGGTTTCTCCGAAGAGATTTAGGGAATATACTGTGATGGGTATTCCAAACATAACCAAGAAGGTTACTCCCTACGTAAGAATGTTATTAATGCCTCAAGTTACCTTTATGTCTTATGATTTCTATTATTTATTCATTATTTGATGAGGTATGTTAAAGTGATTATATTTTATGAGTAAAGTATGATTTCATTGATTCTTATGTGTACATGTACTCATGTTTCCTTTCCATATTTTTTATATCCCTTAGTGAGCTTTTTATGCTCATCCCAAGTTTTTTTTAAATGTTTTTCACAGGTCAAGGGAAAGGTACATGATATGATGATAGTTTCAAGGAAGTGTCAAGAAAGAATCCATGTTTTATTTTAAATATGTTTCCGTTGATGTAAAAAAATGGATACTATCTTTATGTAACTACTTTGTTTAAATGTGGAATGTAATGCAAGTTTTATGATCTAATTCTCTAAAACTCTAAACCTAAAAAGATCCTCAATGTGTAATCTTTTATTAACTCAAGATTAAGTAAGGTTTAAGGTTGGGGCCTTATAATTATTGACCTAAAAAAGTTATTATTGACTCATAATCTTAATTAGGTCAAAACACCTGGTGTAGAAATAATTGTTTAAGTAGTTGTATAAAATATTTTAAAAGTTGAAAAAAAAGTAAATATAAATGTGAAAAAGTTTATCAAGAATGTATAAAATTAATATAAGTATATTATATAGTAATTTTATATACATTCACCCAAAAAGGAAACACAAGGTATGGTATTATCATCTGAATTTTTACATCAATGAGATAAATGTAATGTTCACTACTTAAATTTTTTATGTGGTGTATCTGCTACACATTTATATATATATTATATAATGAAATATTTTATCTTCATGTTATTTAAGGATTTCATTTAATATTATTCCTTGATGAGGGTTATGATTTAAAATGTTTCAAAGTTTCATGGGACACTTTGAAGTGTTTAATGACTATTTACGTCAAAAATAGCATAGTTGATCTTTCAATGGTATTTTCATTTGAGGAAAAAAATTGAAATTTGTTCAATAAAACCATTAATTTTCTCTCCTCTAGTTATTAATGACCAGTTTCAAGTATTAACACCATTTTCCCAGTCTTTTGTACTCAAATGGTTTCAAAAAATATTTTTTTAAAAATATAACTTTATTCCCCTTTTTAAGTTGGAGAACATGTTTTCATTAAAGATATTTGGTTTATTAAAATGTTTTTAGAAAAGAAATTAAAATAATTTGGTAATGAAATTTTATAATTTTTTCTTTTAAAGCTATTTTCAAATAAATCTTCTTGTCACTTTCAGAATAAGGCAATTTTCATAACCTTTAACCATGCAAAAGGAATTATCTTTACCATGTACGATAGTTAAATATTTACCCACCATAATTTCATTGTATTTTTCTATTCAGGTATAAAAGGTTAACTTTTATATAAAACACTTTCAACAGTTATTTTCAACAAAATGGTTTTTAAAAAGGTTTCTTTAAATGATATTTTCCTCAATTTTTTATAAATATCTATTTATAATGTTTCCATTAATTGAATACAACCACCCTTTATTTTACTCCACATGGGTTATGATGTATTAATTCCATACTTAATCTTCTTATAGATGGATTATGATTGATTTGTCCAAGGATAATACTCATATTCACTTCCTTGATTCCTTTTGGTCGCCTTGAAATATTCAATTTCCTATGATCATATGACATAGAATTTTCCTTAAATATCTATTTTATTTTTTATGGATATAATTAAATCCAAAATTTTATACAATTTTTCATACAGTGTTTATATTGAATGTTAATTTATTATTTTGAAAAAATATTTATATATCCATATACATTATTTACTAAAAATATTTGATAAAGAATATTTTTTATTTGATATAAAGAATGTTTTGGATATACAATTCATAGGTTGTGGACCAATTAATGGAAGCCCCTCAATGCATAGATAGTGTCATTGGATGATTTAGTTGACTAGCCACCTTAGATGGATTTTTACCTGATAACTAGACCGTCTTGTTAAATTCCATGATGATACTAGTTCTATGTACCTAAAAAACATGGCGTCTAATATTTAATAGTTTCCCTTATTTATTTCAATCTATTACTCATCCAAGACATTTTTCATCAACATATTTATGGATAAATTTCATTTTCAATTAATTAGATGGATTAAGGTTCAGCTTCATACCATTAAATATTGATTTTATCTTATCTAGTTATTTGAATGGAATGTGTTTCGACTTATTTCCTTGACATAAGGTTTATACAGTGCATTTTCAGTTTATTGACTCTTTTGATTATTCTTTTAGTAATTTACATTATCGTTATTATTATTATTATCATTGATTCATTATTAATTATTATATATTTTTCTCTTACTGATTATTTATGCTCATCCTTATTATATTTCTCCCTAGTAATCAAGGAATAATATTGTGAATGATATACATGTATTTATTAGATTTATTAGAGCGATCCTCGAAGTTATTTTATTTGAATGCAGAAAAAAATTGTGTTGCAATTAGTGTAGTAATTTGTAATACAAGACTAATTTATGTATCTAGTTTAGAAAGACTACCAAACTCTCATTCCATCGGGATGTGATTCCTTAATAGTATGCCAATGTAATAGTAACAGACACCGACTCTGGGCTATCTAGGTTTGGTTCAATACACATAATACATCCCAATATGATCTTTTGGAATAGTGTATTTTGGTAATTAAGGATATAGAATAACAACTTGCAACATAAACACAATGTTATAAACATAAACTCTATACCATGACCTGAATTTCCATGATATTCTAATATTGCAGGGGATAACTGATGGATACACATAAGAAAAGGGTGATCTATAATGACAAGTATGGGAATAATGATAACATAACAGGATAAATGTAATGAATGTGAATTGATAGGAATATCATTGTAACTTTATTTGGGTGAGGATCATAAACATCAATATTGAAGCATGATATAAAATGATAACCATAAGGCAATATGGGAATGGGGAAACAACACAAAATATGACCTCAAATACATAAATCAAGGATAAACATAAAATAATAATAATATATTATGATCAGGATAACCTATCATGAAACATATATGGTATCTCATGATCCACCCGTCAGTTTTTTATCATGTCAATTCATAAGTGTGACATAAAGATCACATAACCTAAGGATATTATTCATAAATTGTAATCCCATGAATAATAATTGTGGGATAAATTCTTGGATGTACCAAATCAATTAAGGATGGATATATCTAGTCAATAACATTTTTTTAATATAGAGATAGTTGTTCAAAACCAAAATGTTTCAAATGGAAATTCATAGGATAATTTTTTTCTGCATTATAGGGGTATACAAGGATTTATAGAATGGTTTAAAAAGAGTGAAAGGGGTATCTAATAACTTTTAAAATGTACATATAGAAAGTGGGATGCGTTAAAACATATCCCTACATGAAATTTTGGATATAAAATTCATAATATAAAGTTGGTTCTTGATTAAAGAAAAGATGGAGAGGATCCCTTACCTTTACAGGGTGATTATAAATGATTAAGAGGAGATAATTAAGATCTTTTAGACACCATCGGGGGGATATATATACGGGGAATAGAGATTAAATTCATGATTAATGTGTTTTATGTATAGAGGAATGGGTTGTTGGGTTGGTTTTTTTAGAAAAAGATAATGGAATTATTTATTAATTTCTAAACATATGTTTTGGACACAGTATGATAAATTAATCCAAACTAGAAAACATACCATTAAATTGACATGGTTATAGTAAAAGTGGAGTTTGTTTTATTAATTAATATTTCTAATATCCAATTTCATTAAAATTATACCCTTGGTGATATGGAATTGATTCATGTTTATAAATAATTGATTTCCAAACCATTAAATATAATATATGTATATGAGGGTTCATTAAGTATGTATAGAATAAATAAAATAACTTCAAAAACAATATTTTCAAATGGATTCATAATTTTTGTCTTGGAAACTCTGTATTTTAATTATTACATCACTTTTTAGTCTCTTATGATGTTATAATATATTCTATATATTTATACCATATTTAATGTATAATGAAAAATTAATCTATCTCTAAAAATTATAAAATATTAACCATTACCTAATTTTAATAATCTAATTCTAAAAATAATATTTATTCTATAATAAAAATTATTTAAATATGAAAAATTTACCTTTTTAAATCAAACATACAAATTAGATGAAAAATACCAACTTTTAAGATGATATAAATTTTTGCACCTTAAAAAGGTATATTTGACTCAATAAAAATATATTATCAATTAAATTGAAATCAATTTTATTTCATAATAAATTTTTATTAAAATTAATTTTTTTTAAATATTCTTGAATTCATCAAAAAATCTTATCTTGATTGAAACTATATACTACCGAAAAATACAATATGTGTTTAATCACATCAATGTCTAATTGCTATCAAACATATTGTTCAATCATTTTTAAGTAATATTAAACAATGTAGAAATATAATCATTAATTTTTTAAAAAATGATAAGAATTCATACTATTAAGGTCTAGATACACAACCTTGTATTACACTGGTGTATTCTCTAAGGGTAAAGTGTGCGACTGTAAAGCTTTTTTGGGGGAGTTAAGTTAACATGATTTGAGTGAAAATCACAAATTTTTTGAGATTATCTGGTAAATACTTATTCTCATGATTTAGTGTTAGAAACAATCCATAAGAATTTTCAAGGAAAAATAATAATGATGTATCTCCCTCAGATGATCTGATAAATGGGATTAATTGGGGAAGATCCTACTTGTATAAACCATTTCTCGATCAATTTTTGTCAATTGGAATTTATCATAACCCTATATTAATACTAATCATAATGATAATTGTACATTGGATAAATTATAAATGGTTATAATTCATAATTGATGTTAAATTTGACAAGATATATCCTATCACAGTCCAAAATAACCAAACTAGTGCATGTGTTTTCTAAAAATATATTACTTAGTAAGGAATTTAGTCATTTAGAATGGAATTTCATTTAGAGATTTTTAGTTCATTAAATTCATCTACAATTCATAAATTTCTCACTTATAATTGCATTTTTTTTCCTTCAATCCAATGAGGGTAGTTCAATTTCTTCTCTTCTTCGGATTCCTATGTTTTTACCCAAATATCTGGTTCTAAAATAGCACTATGGCTAGGTGATTTATCTTATATTCTAATACTTTGTATCTTTGATCTAATATCAGTATGGGATTCCCCTAAAATTAAGTATCTTTTTTTAATGGTACCACTAAAAAATTTAGTACATGTGATGGGTATGGTATATACTTCCTCAAGTGGGATACATAGAACAGATCATGAATATGAGATAGGTTCAATGACTGTTTTATTTGATAAACAACTTCTTCAATAAGAACAAGGAATTAATGGGGATTATATTTTGTTGAATAATATTTCCCTTCTTCCAAAAACTCATGAAAATATTCTAAGGTGATATATGAAGGAACACACTATCTCTGACCTAAAACATTAGGTCTCATCGATGATTGTCTATATATATTTTATATAGTTTTTTGAAAGATTTAATATCACGCTGAAAGGTTTAAAAATTATATTTCATATATTAGATATGTTTTCTTCCCATTATCTTCCTCTCCCTAACATCATCTAACTAAATTATAGTATGAAACCTCTTCTCATACATATCTTTATAATTTTCCATTTAAATTATAAAATAGTTATTTTTATTATATGATAACTTGACTAGAAGAAGATGTTGATCCCAAAATTCATGGAAAATCATTAGAAATTATATGATTATATCCTCTAGTATTATAATTTACCTTTCATATTATACATCCCTATAAGAGTGATAAGCTATACTAAAACATTGATCTATATCCAACATACACTAAAGGATTTTCAAAAACCTTGAGATAAATCTCCGATATCGATCTTATACAATAGAGAGTTTCATTCCATGAAGTATTGTTACATACCTTATGTATATCATAGTGATTTGGTCTATTTTACTAAAGAATGGATAACTTAAAAACCAAGAGGGTGGGTTGGGGGTTTTATTGAGTTATAAAAATTTTATTTACATTAAATCCACCCACTTCGTGGCATGAAGGATCTAATATTTTTCCTTAAAAAAGTAAGCAGTGTAAATATATAATCTATATGTAAAAAGATATAGTGCAAAATATTTACAGAGGTTCTTGGATTTGAAATCCATTAGTCCATGCTACCAATAATCATATAAATCATTTTGTGGATTTTCACTACGATATAACCTTTTTGGGGGGATCCGAGCTGAATACAAAAAGTTTTAACTTATTATACAGGTCCAAGAGTTTTTATTCAACCTATCCCTATAAAAGACCTAACCACTTCCTTAAAAAACCCAATTAAAAAAAGTTTCAATGAAATATAGATGGAATATATTTTAAACATCAATGTAGATAATAATTACAATAAGTGAATTATAGTAGATAAATAAATTTTTAGAGAAGATAACGAACATCAAAGAACATCTACTGAGGTTCTTCTATTAAAATAGATAAATGTGAAATCAGAACACATAATAATTGTATATGATATATTATATGTACATATGATTGTTCTTTGTGTTATTAGTGTATCATATATACGTGAGTATGTCTCTAATTCAAATAGTGGTTACATTTCCTTTTCATATATCCTATTTGATTTGGAACTTAATTATACTAGATAATTACAAAAACTGAATGAATAATCCTTTGAAAAGTTGATAATAAATATTATAAATGTCATGTTACCTTATTTTATGAGTAAAAAAAACTTCTGCAGCAGCCATGTCAGAAATATTATTTTTTGGATCATTCCATTCTTATAAGAACAACAGTTTTTTAAATCGATATTTACTTATTTTGACGACTCCTTTTATTATATTATAAAAGGAAAGAATATCTTACGAAGAGAATATGATAATGTTATAAAATTGATCTTTATGATCTAAAAAATAGCTTAAAATTATTATGATATGTTTCTAATATCATATCTCTAATAACATAATTTTATTTTCTCTTTTTAAGATAAAACACTTCAAATATTAACCTATGTAGAATTAAATGATTTCACTTTCTTCAAAAGATAAATTCTTTGTGATAGAAATCATTGGATGTTTGTAAGTTAATTATTATTCATAATATAAGATAGTAATATTTTAAGATAATTTATTGCTAATGGCTTCTTTTATCTTTATAAGATATTTATTTTATGATTTTTTTTCATATGATAAAATAGTTCTTATAAATTCCTTCCTAAAAATATTCTTAAATTAGAAAACACGAAAGAAAAAATCCCTCCCCGGTAAGATAAAATAATTTTTTATAGATGAAGATCTTCATGGTAGATGATTTTTTTCTCCTAAAATATTCATGTCATGTATAATATATATCACATAGAATAAATAAATTAAATATAAAAATTCATGAAAATTAATGTCTTGATTTTTCTGTATAATAAATTCATTTGAAATAAATTAATCACCTTTTATAAGAAGATTGAATATGAAAAAAATAAAATAAACACCTTAGAATAGAAATATGGTATTTTTGAGACATATAAACACATAAACCATTGTGATAAGTTAAATAAACATAATTGTTTTCAACAATATCCCTCTATTTGATGATCATAAAGCGCATTATATGATAAATAATTATTTGATGAAAAGTATAAAGATATTTTAGTATCTTATTATCATTTTTATTATCCCATTTTATGATATATAAAACAAGTAAAATAGAAATTAATTCAATTAATTTTATAAAATAATAATGGAAAATTATTTGAGTAATACATAATAATAATTACTAAAATTTTACATGAACTTATATTGGACAAATTATTTAAATGATGTAGAAAATAAATTTAAGAAACATACATACATACATATATATATATATTAAATATTGTATCAATAATAAAAACATTTAAAAATTAGTGATTAAATAATAATTTAAAATATTGAAGAGAATGAAATATATAACAATATAAATTATAATATTCGGAAAAATTAAAAAAAATATAAACAAGAATGTTCTTCATAAAAATAAATAAATAATAAGAATGCATGTAATTAGAGGCATAAAATTATATACATGTAAACAACCATTAATATGTTTAATCCCCCATTAAAGTTTTTTATATGTAACTAAGTTTTTTGGTGATGGTTTATTTTTCGTAGGTGGAATCATAAAATATTGTGGTTGGCCAATTGGTAATAAAAATTTAGGTATATGAGAAATATCACATTCTCTAAAACCATTTTCTCAAGTTTTTTATGATCCTCTACATAATTATTTATCATCTTCATCAATACTTACAGATGTGGATTGAATGTTGAGAGAAGTATAATGAGGACATTCCTAATGAAACGTATTTTTAGGAACAAAGGCTAACATACAAGAACGTTTATGTTGATGGAAAAAAATTCTGCAAACCTGAGGTTTTTATTTGATGCATTTCTTACGTATCTAAGGTTTCTTTGAATATTTGAGAGATTCCATAATTACTCTCTAATATAAAAGATCAATGATAGTGTTAGCATCTGAGATGGTATAAATCATCTAGAAACATATTATGTATCTTCACCATATGATTTTTGAACAAGTATAATAAATCCATGAAACTATTCTATAATATTTGAGATATGTTGGAAAAACATCATGTAGATCCCCTTTCTTGGAACCATTTTGAATCAATTTCGTTAATATATCAATATTTTTATCTGAAAAACCAACTGAACTACTAGCATAAGTAGCAATGGAAATCATATTTACTTTTTATGGTATTTTCTATTCCCATTGCCACAAAATGAATATTCTTCTACTTATTATTAAGTATATGCTGATCACCAGTTGGTTATCACCAACTAGATAAAATATCGAGATTTCTCTTCCAACTATTAAAAATAGTTTCCAAAAGGAACAAATTTAATTCTAATACTGATAGATATTTAAAATAAAACTTCAAGGAATTATAGTTATTCTATAGATTCCAACAACCACATCATTATGAAGATCTTACAACATATCATTAGTGAGAATATCATATTATAAATATTCTATTGTGTATGTCTTGGAAACATCGTGACTTTTTGTGAATTATATTTTTAAATTAATTTAATATTTTTTTTTCATTTCACGCAACACTGAATATAGCTTCTGTTATATTAATGAAACAAGTTACTCATGATTTCGACACAACACCAAGAAATTCTTTCAATAAAATAGACAATTATATTAACTTTATGTATTGGAAACATTGTGTCTTCATTTTTTTTATACACAATGATGATTCAATTTGGTAGTTTAGTTGCATGTAAGACTGATTTTTACCGAACTACAACATATTATGAATATTATTATTAAAATATTATTTTATTTATCATCTAGATATTGCAATAAAAGATATGAATAATAATAACTAAATTCTGAAACTAATGATTCCACATGTTTGTAAAATTTATTATATGGTTTTTAATTAATTATAAATAGAAACAAAAACAAATTCAATATAAAGATTGTGTTTTTTATGAAAAATATTTTCTTATTCCCAAAAATTCATTTTTTCAAAACTAATAAATTAATCGATATTAGTAAGATATATTAATTAAATTTATATATAATAAATTCAAAAAAAATATTTGACTTTAATATAATATGTCTTCTTGGCATAAAATATGAATACATAAAATTTTGGGCATAAAATGTTGTATTATTCAAAATAGGTAGGTTAACCACCTAAAATATTTCTATAATGATTTAGAATAGTTTTGTAATTTTTTTGAAATAAAATTTCATGTTCGAACATTAAATATCAATTTTTTTAATTTGGGAAAAAAAATTTGTATTTTTCTGAGATGATTCATTTATTGATGCATAAGGAAAAATACTAAAAAATAATTGAAAACATACTTTTTTAATAATTTAATAATATAGATAAATTAAATAATATTTGTGTTTAAAGTATATCTAGATAAATTATAAATATATCAATACAATTTAGTATATTTTAACTAATGACACATAAAAATTTGATATAAACATTAAAAACCTTTGATGTTTTCACTATAAAAACTCATCTTCTCGTCATCTATAAGGGGTTAATATTAAATTATTTTCTGCCAATTATGTGTTTTTAATTTGGAAAAAATGATTACATATTTGGAATCAGAATAATTTATAATTTATTATAAGGACAACTTAATTTTTGAAGAATGTTATTAGTGAAAGAAGTTATAATTAATTAGAGTGATTAAGGTATAAAGAAGTTTACATAATGAATAAACATAGAATATAAGGTGTAAAAATGATCATATACATTTGAAAATCCCATTATATGAAAATATTATGACCTAAAACCTCCCTTTTTACAATTATGTGTGTAGGATAGAGTGTGGGTACTCTCAGCTCCGGAATGAATATAGTTTCCGATAAGCCGTTGGCGTCTTCCACGATGTCGTTGCTTGTTGTGATGAAGCACATTCATCATCCAAAATATCATCACAACATGTGATCTCGTTGATGTAGTTCCATGCCATTGTTATTCTGTGGGATCTCGATCTCACTGCCACACTGTAAAGACCCAAAAATTCTGAATAATATTTTTTATTATATGGAATTATTACCAAACTCCTAAAATTGACGACATGTAACTTCGAGGCTTAGAGATCCAAGAACAGAAATTTGAATTTTTTTAGGTGTGTTCAGTAAATGTTCAGAAGGAGTTTTCTATCATTTGAACCGGTGCTGAGATTGAAAACCCCAGGGCACCGTTGAACTTTCAGTGTCAGGATTCTCTTAAAATAATATTAACTTTGATCGGCAGGGGTTGGAGGAAAAATATAATCAGTTTAAATTTAAAAAAATAACTCTTTGAGTTACATAAATATCTTCCAACCATTGAGCAATGGATTGTGGGACCTCAGTGTATTGTTAGCCTTTAAATAAGATACATTTAATGACTTGATCCTCTCATTGTGTAACCTTAACGCTTGTATTATAATAATTTTATTAATTAGGATTCATTAATGAATCATAATAATGAACCAACATGGGGGGTTATTTTATATTATTTAATAAAACCATAGTTATGGGATTAGAGAAACCACAAGTGTAGCCTCTGATGAAACGCAGACGACATCGCCCTCGAATGAAAAATAGTGATCGATCATCGAATGTTGGAGAACTCGGAATGGACTCTGATGAATGAATTCAAATTTGGATTCCTTTTTCATCTACGATGGTATCCACAAAATCTAGTAATGTGATTTATGAGTTCAATTTTTCTCTTTTCCTATTAATATAAAATAAAACGAATGCAGACTGACCGAATAATGAGTCGATATGTCTTTTTTTATTATTACGGGAGGTTGATGTGGGGTTTCATTATGGGGTTATAATGATTATTATTCACCCCAATGTTTAAAACGCTAATGTGGAGGGGGTGGGCCGATCCGAAAAGGCCCAGACCCTCCGAATATCATGGTTTTTTGTTCTATATAGGTGACCATGAAATATAGCTGCAGGGTCAAGCTGAGTGCCACACAGTAAAAGAGGCATCCGGGGAGGCCCATAGGTGGAGATATGGAAGAAATCAGACCACCAAAGCATCACTAGTGGCCCGTAGAAGTACCACCGACACGACGGTGTTGGAGACCGGTGGTCACGAGAAGGTGTTTGTGCGTATATGCACCGTAGCAGATAGGTGGTGGCCAACCAAAGCCAACCACGACAGTGGCAGAACCACATCCACAACTCCTGCCCCAAACAGGTCCACCAGACTGGTTAGCTGGGTGGGTGGTTCCAACCTTGCACCACTAGTTGGAGAGCCCGAATATACCACTTATATTAGGGAAGGGAACAGACCCTGCCAAGCAGGTGGGTCGTGCCCATTCGGGTGGGACAGGCCAATCTCGAGGCCCAGCGGGCCGAGACTACAGCTCAACAAGCCGAGATCGTGGCTCAACAGGTGTGACCCGGCGAGCCAGACTGGGTCGGGCCTTTCCAGTTTGGTCTGGGCCTAGAGGTTTGGGTCGGTCCATCCGGGTCGGACAAGACCAAGATGTAATTTGACCCAGTTTCTCTTAAATATCCATAACATCTAATCCAAATATCTGTTTGATGAACCGTCTATGGTGATGAAACCGTCTGGATGACGCGGTCCCATTGAGATAATCCAATTAGGGTTTGAAAAAAGATGGAGTATGGCTGGGTTGGATCGAACTCAAATCTAACCAGTCACTCGGAACTAAAATACTTATAACTTATAGATTGGGCATCCGATTGATTAAAATTTTGTTTCATTAGAACCCTTATGAAATGGTGGTTCTTCAGGTTACTTATTAGTGGGAATTAATGGAAGTTTAGGTATGACTAATGCATTTAAGAGCTGAATTAACCATTCTTAAATGAACAAAAGGTGGGAATCTAGTGGTTGGCTGTCAAGTAAAGATCAACCCTTTTTGGATCGGCATCTACCATGTGTGGATCAGTAGTAGAAAACTCCAACATAGACAATACATAGAGAGGCTCGTTGTGTGTCAAAAACTTACGACCCTATGTGGATCGAAGACTTATGACCCTTTTTGGATCAAAGACATATGATCATGTGTGGATCGACAACTTACGACCCTGTGTGGATAAGTAGTAGCGTGACCTGATGAAGACCATCCTTAGAGCAGCCTATCGTGGATTAGCGACTAATAACCCTATGTGGATTGGTGACTTATGACCCTGTGTAATTCGACATTGGAACAAATTCTTCATGGTATGGAATTGTAACTTCTCAATGGAATAAGATGATTTATCTTCATGGACATTCATCGTTATTCTAGTTCACTAATAAATATACCTTGTGAGAGCAGTATTTTATATTGTGCATTTTTATTGAAATCATGCTTTGTGGTTTTTCCTTTGTGGAATTCTGGGAGACCCTTAGGGGTTTTAGGGTCCTTACTGGGAATTGTTATACTCACCCCTACACGGGTTTCACCAACACATTGGTGTGTATTGTGTAGACAATATATAAATTTGACTGAGGTTTGGGATCTAGGATAGATAGTGCACGGAGGTGACCGGCTGACATGGAGAGCAGCAATGACAAGTTGAACTTATCCTTTTTGTAGGATCCTTGATAGACTAACTCAGGATCTTTTTTCCTTTTTTGATGTATTTTCTTTTATTTGGGTTTGTGTTCTGGCCTATTTTTTAGTTGTTCATACTTTTACTTTTAGTAGTTATACTACGTGATTTCTTATTGTTGTGTACATGGTTTATGTGTTTGCAGGTTTACTAGAAATTTTTTTCCATTTTAGGGATATGTCTTTTCATTTCTAGTTTCCAAACCATGTCCTATGGAAGGTGGGTATGGGGTAGTCACGACACAGGACTCGGGGGACAGGTCATGACAAAGTGGCATCAAAGGGCGGTCGGTTCGACTAGAACAACTACGATTCCATGTTTTCAAAGGGTTAGTAGTGTTAAGTGTTTTGGGTTTAGTTTTTAGTTTGGGGAGCCTAGAGTTGATGTGGTGGATGATGTATCCATACACCAGGACCCTGAGTTCTGATTTCAAACTTGATACAGGAAATAACTGATGGCATGTGTTTTGAATTTTTTTTCATTTGATTTCATTTTCATCAGCTCACCAGCTACAACTTCATGACATTAGTACAATATGTATACATTTTAGAAAACATGTTATAGTATTATCTCTTAAATATTTTCAAAAAACATTATACTACAAGAGAATGACCATCCATGATTTATCCCAATAATTTAAAAGTGATAAATAATAATTTTACTTTTAGAAGAGGGGGTTATAATCCACATATTTCAAAGAATTTATGTATGATGGATTTACACTATTCCGTAATATATATAGGGTTTAAAAACCTTTATTTTAGGGATTAAAATAATACCCTTATAAAAATATATCCTAAACTTCAAATCAATTGATGAATGACCTCGGATAATAAGTTTAAAAAAATAAAGTTGGAATAGAATGATGTATGTTGAGAGATTGTGTTATTACATTTGATCCCTAGTCAAGTAGAACTAAAAATTTTGGATCGGGTTCCCTGTGATTAAGAGAACCCTTAAATAATCCCAATGAACCTGTCAATATTTTAATCCCTATATAAGAAGAGATAAATGTATTTTTCGGGGTGAATATAAAGCCAAAATATAATTTTTAGGGAGTAGAAAAAATCAACATGGTTTGTTTATAGAGTTTAGAAAACCAAAATCCAAATGTATATGTCGTACCGAAATAAAATCAAAATTTAACTATTTGGTGATAAGGATTAGAAAAATGAGAACCGATCATTCGAATCCATGTACTCAAAATTTTACAAGAGCCACAAGGTTTACTCAAAATACCTGCCATCCATGATGTATCTTAGAGACACCAATATATTCTCACCTGGTTAATAACTAATAATTAATAGATTCCTCTAAAAATTTATCTAACATTTTCCCTTAAATAACACTCTATAACCTCTAAAAACCAAAAAAAGAATCTTGAATCCACTATCATCTTATCTATAAACAAAAATATAGAATATAAAATAATTAATACCTAAAACGAAGTATGCTACATTCTCCACATAATTTGGATGTCCATCCAGGGAATGCTATAGGTTTTCATTGGGAAATAAAATATTAGGTCATTAGTCCAAAATAATGTTATCTAAGACTCATCTTTCCTGAAAAAAAACTAGCTATACTTCCATAATTTCCACAAAAATTTGGTGTATCTACATTTTAGTATCATTCAACCTAATATAAAATATGAATCAGGGTATAGATAATTTTTTCCAATTTTTTTAGGGGAATAAGATTCCATGTAATCATGTGAATAGTGTTAGAATAAAACATATGTGGATAATATCTATAAAATATATCATGTGTGGCATAGAATTGTGAAGGTAAAGTTTACTGATAATAATTATCACTAACATTATTCCCAATATAATTGTTACTAATATAATGAGAAGCTAACTACCATTTCTTACGTAAGTGAAAGATCCTTAAACTTGAAAACACACGTCAGAATATTGGATTGTTCACCATTAATGACAATGTAGTGTTACTATAATTCTAATAAAATGTCTAACTACTTAACAACCATATCATGGCCCCATGTAAAGGATGAATCTATACAGTTTTCTATCATATAAATGTTAGTGATTGAAAAAAATATTTCACAACATTCAAGAAAAAAGGTAGAGATCAATTTAAAAAATTGAGTAATTCCTAAAACTGAATATTATAATACATTAATGGGTGAATAATATTATATAAAAATACTAATTAGAACCACTTATCTATCCATATGAAATCAATGATCATAGAACATATCTAATAATGTATACTAATTTTCAGTTTATCATTCAAACTTCTCATCAATTAAAGTGGGTTATGACATATTCCTGGATAAATAGGTTCTCAATTGTTATCAAAATGAATCCAAAAGCTATAAATATGTTTTTTTAATTAACTAGATTATATAATTCAATAAACTATCAAGATTCCATATTTTACACACATACAAAATTAACAAATAGTTTAATAAAATTATATTCTAAATTATCATTAATTATAAAAACATAGTAAGATGTTCGATTATCAACATGAGATTTCATGTTTTATAAGTATAAAAGGGATATTAAGGATAATTTCCAGGAAAATTACTTCCTTCATAATTATAGGTATATGTAATTTTTGGAATATGGCCAATGATCAAGGGTGCCCAACCTTCCCTACTCGATTAGAAAGGAAAATAACATCATGGCCTTACAAATTTTTTTTTACTATCATCCAAAAATATATATCATTCATTACGCTGGTTTTTAAAATATATTGATGGAAAATATATTTTCATATATGAGAGGTATGTAGTGATTATTTTATAAAAAAATGATGAAAAATTATATAATCACAAAAATTAAAGAGAAATTTTTCATATAATGTTCATCCATCAACATCTCCCCACTATTATGTGATAATATTATGATATGGTTAATTTGGTCTAACTTATTTTGTTCCTTTAAATGTTCAAACAATACATGGGTGAGTTGTTTTAAATGAAACTAGAAACTCATCCAGCTTAGTGAACTCCAAATCTCTAGAATTTATTCAAATCAAAATATTCTTTTGATCCCACAGTTTGTTAAGCAATTCAGCCATAGAATTTTGAGATAATAAATACTACCAAACTACACATGAATTCTTTCTCATGGTTAGAAGAACATTCATTGAGACTACACATAATAAGACATGATAAATCAAAATCCAATAAACCACTAATCACATATCATAATGATAGTCAGGAAATAATTTGTTGACAAGAATTTTACATTCAAATAATTTAGTTCACCCATTACTACAGCTAAAGGGAGTGACCATGAATTCATAGTTACTATATAATATTCCAAATTTCCTTATCAGAATTTTTTCTTTATTTATCCTAGTTTATTGTTATTACAATTAAATGGAAATATTTGTTCATTCCATGAATTTTTTCCTAAAACACACATGCATCATAAAATTTGGAATTTGGAATATAATAAAAAAACAACTATATTCAAATTATGACAGAATTTAGAGTTTCAGTATGGTAGGTTTGTAAAAGAAATATAATACAGGTTTCTTAAATCCTCAAATAAACATTAGTCTACATAGTTCAATTTTTATCTCATAATATATTATTCTACCCACTAATATAAAATTCCAAAACCTACACTCTTAGATATAGAGTTGATGACATTAATATTTCATTTCCATATTTAATAACGATAAAGGTGAATCAATTTTCTCTATTAGAATAATTCAATATAAAAAAGAAATATTGGATCACTTACATTATCACATACCTTTTAGGTTTAGAGTGTCATATAATTATGAATAAAAATTACATAAAAAATTCCTAATAATTCAATAGTGTATCATTCCAACTATGGAAATATTTTCAAATTATAAATACGGTCATCAACATCACCAATATGAAACCATTATAGAAAAAATTCATTAAACATTATAGTTGATAACCTGATGAAAAGTAAATATAAGAAGGAAGGGTTTAAATGCTCAGTAAGGGTAAACATTAAAATTTACTATTTAATTTCATTAATGATAATAAGATTATATTAAGGGTATAATGACATAATCAAAGTGTATTATTATAAAAAATAATATCCATACAAATCCATACCTAGATCATCAAACACAAAACCATGTAATAAGTATTTTCCAAAGGTAAGATTAATCATATCAATAATCATGATCCATGTGATCTAAATCTTAATCATACGAAACATTATTAACCCACTACAAGAATAGAAATAGTTTACTAGTATATGGGAACTTCATCTTAAGAGATCACTACAAGAACCCTTATAACACCCATAAAATGTATTTACCATATAGTTGATATATAATATAATTCAATATAGAACAAAATCATTATCCCATGAATTGAAGCGTTATATGGTCTCAGCCATAATGTATGATATTTCGGTCTCACCTAGAATGACATGGCATAAACCATTATTTAGTAATGTTGAAGAACCATAAATAATGTACATAGAGCTTGTGGTTTATAATAAAACTCATAATAATAATAATAATTCATTTTATAACTTGATTAATTAATTTCCAATTAACTAGTTCCATGAATATCCCTTTCAAGTATTATTAACTCTTGGGAAGGAAATGGGTTCCACAAGAACCTCTTTAAAACAAGGTTAACATGTTGAAAAAGGATTTTTTTTCCCCAAAAACATCATTAAAATAATAATAATCCATCTAGAAACAAAATTTGGATAGTATTAAAATATATAACTTTGTAGATAATGTAATAATAATTGTTTTTGGAATATAATGATTAGAAATACCAATAAATGATCATTAATGATATTTTTATGCAATTAATATTTTCAAATTGAAAATAACCTTCAAAAAAAATTAAATTCTTAATAAAATTGGTTTATTTGAAATAATCCTTGGAAACCTAAAATGGATTATTTATGAATTATTTTAAACATATATTGGTTGAAACTAACCTTTTGATTTTGAGAATAATTTTTTAAAAAACATAAAACACAATTAAAATCTATTTTCATAAAAAATAAATTGAAAATTTAGAAATAATTCTTCAGAGAAAACAATGGTCACTATTGTAGGAACTTCCAATCATTTCAAACATAGCAAAAAATGGTTTCCATTCACATTATAAATAAAATACTAACACACATTGTTTATAAAATGACATGAATATTCCATTCAAGAAAATTAAATAGTCAAAAATGGGCACAAATTTAAATAATATTTCATTTTATTAATTTTAAACACTTTTTATAAAAAAAATTAGAAAACGTGGTTTTGGAATAAAATAAAGTTTTCCAACTATGTGAAAAAAGTATTATTTTTCTAAAAACATTATTTTTGAACTATTGAGTAAATAAATAGATAAAAACAAAGGAAAAAAGTATTATAAGGAAATTACCAAATTTGAATGAAATTCATTTTTCCCTTGTAATATATATCATAAGATATCATCATTAGATATATAAACAAAAAATCTTAATAAATAATGAGATTCTAAAATATAAAGCTTATTAGTTTGGAAGAATTTATTAATAATACCACTAAAATAATAACATAAAATAAACAATATAATATCATTAGAAGAATTATATTCAAGATATAAAACATATAATTTTTATTATATACACTTAATAAAAGAATATTTGTGAAGACAAATTGAGACAAAAGTCCATTACCGCTTGGGTATGTTTTGAATTGTAAACCCCATAAAATTATGATAAAAAATGGGTATATCAATCCACCATATATTCTTTATAATAAATATATAATACATTAATTTATAGCATATACATCACATATAATAAACAAGTGGTGAAAATGGAATGTATCTCACAAAAGGAATAAGTGAGATAGAAATCCCCTAATGCTTTAGAAATTTTTTAAATCGTAATAAAAAATAAATAATAAAATAAAATAAAACATTTAATATCATTAATAGTATTATAATCATGATATAACTTGTAATATTGATGTATATAAACTACATTATGTAAATGGTGTGTAAATTTTCATATGACTCCAGGGAATATAGGAGAGACTAGAAATCCCTTAACTTGAGTCTCGACATCCATCATAAAAGTTTGAAACTATTATATAATTATCATTTTTTTATTATAAATAAATTATATAACAATAGTTATATATATACATTATTCCAAAAAATATTTACCTATGAAAATGTGTTAGCTATTAATTACAAGTTCTGTGTAAAATCAATTTTTTGGTAATAACTACTTGTTTCTCGTATATATTTGATTTTTATTTTAAGTCCTCTTAAATATATCACATTTTCATCATCTATAAAATAATAATCATGAAAAATTAGAATATTTATACATTAATAATAATTCTAATTCAAACCATGAATTTTGGTTTTGAAAATGAAGATTGTTACAATCATTGAGATATTAGGTCGTTCATACATGAGTGACGTTTCCATTTTTCAACTATCATTATGGAAAACTGGTAAGTAACTTATATCATCCCATAATGATAAAAATATCATATATATATATATATCATTAATTTGGTTTGGTTATAAAAATAGAGAGTCACATCGTTTTATGAAGGTGGTACTCCATACATACACGAACGACGCTATCATATTTCAGTGAGTGACAAGGTGAAAAAAGTAAATTATATATTATCTAGTATGAATAATAAATATTTCATTAATATCATAATTATTAAATTTATATTACATATATTGATATGTTTTAACTTAATTAACATCCATGTAAAGAGTTGTTGAAAAATGAATCCCATCAATTCACAAATCTATATATCGTCGTACACATGAACGATGTTTTTGTATCCCCTATGAAATGAGAAGTAAAAAAATTATATATGATATAATGAGTAAAAATGTATAATTATGACATAAATATCATATATATTCTTAAAAAATTCACTCCCAACCCTGACAGTTTGTAATGGAAAAGCAGATGACATCTGGTCACGAGGCGATTGTCTTCCATACACATGATTAAAAATTTCATAATCTATTTGAAGGAATTGGGGATGGTTGTAAGTCTTGAAAATAATATAAAAATATCTCATTATATGGATATTACTGATTTTATTTTATTTTAATGGACTAATAATAATTAATATTCGTACGAGAATAAAAATAATTAAAATACATGATGAAGAATATTTTCTCTTCCTTGGGTTATCTATTTATGATTTAACGAAAATCATTAAAAGGTGATATTTATAACAAAAATAATGAATATAGAAATATAGTAGGGATTATGTGAATTGATTTCATTAGTTATTGGCTAAAAATATTATCTAACTGAATAAATGAGGGAGGACATGGGGTGGAATTTTATAACTTAGGTGCGTGGCACGGTTGTAATATTTTCAAAAGTAAAATGTGTACCCAATTTTTTCACATGAAAAAAGTGAAAAATGTATTTTTTCTAGGATAATACACTATAGGGTATAAATATTTCCAGAAAATATATTTTATAAAATTTATTATGTCATTTTAACCTTTATCTTTTAATATAAAACCTTTGGTAAATACTTGTTTAACATAATGGTGGTAATTAATTAAAAATGTTTTTTCTACTCATTATGGTAAAAAAATTAAGTTATAATTATTATATAATATATATTATTATAATTAATAATATTTTATACATTAAAAAAATTAATTAAAATGATTTTAAAATTTTAACAAAAATCAAAACCCATAGATGAGACGAAATAGTCGTGTTTCAAGAAGTGCATGTTTCATAAAAAAAAGATGATTTTATATTAACTCTTTGACTAATAATAGTCATTATATGAATAAAAAATTATATTTATCGAAATATAATTAACAAAATTAATTAAAATTATATTTCACTATGTGTTATTTTAATTAATTGATATGATAATCATTATTCACTTTAAAACCATTTTGAAAAAATTCTCATTTTAAACCCAAAGGCAAACTTATTATCAAATCAAATGTAATGTATATTAAAAAATAAATTAATTAGTAAAAATATAACAAAATAATAATTATTTTAATTTATTTTATATTGATAACATATTTTTATATTTAAATTTCCTAATAAATTACATTTTTAGAAATATCCTTATTTTTACTATTCTAAGAAAAATAATGTTTTTTTCGAAAACCTCTAAAATTATGAAAAGTGTACATTTTTATATTATTATTTCGAAACAAAATTTATTTTATTAAAATAAATTTTATAAAATTTTCAAAAAAATTATTTGATAATTTTTTATCAAAATAAATTCAAATCATTTTTTACTGAGAAATATTTTTTAAAAAAAATTACAAAAAAATGGTTGATTAATTAGAAAACATTTATTAATAGTTGAAATTGTATAGGAAATATATGTAAATATATATATATATATATAATTATTTAATTGTATTGATACCATCAAATTTTTATCTATTTTATAATGGTTATATATATTGTGGGTAATTTTAGATTGGAGTTCCTTGTTGAATACTTTATCGAACATAGTTTTTGTTTGAAAATTCATGGGCCATTACATCCTCACCCCCTTAATAAATTTTTTATTCTAAATATAAACATTATATTAGTAATAAATTATTTTATTTTATATAATTAACTTTTTATTGGAAACCCATATCATAAAAAGGACAAAGAAAACGTCCTCTTGATAAGAGAGAAAAGGAAAAACGAATGTCATTTGGAGTGACACGTATTAAGCTTCCAAATAGGATAACATTGGTCGAATGTGAATGAATGGTCATGGATGCAATGTTTAATTCTCAAATAACGATATAGTGTTATAAACATCTTTGATAATAAGAAATTTAATCACCAAGATAAATTCTAGAGCCACAAAACCATAATCTAAAGAGGTGTTAAAATGTTTATTGATAACAATAGAAATGATGAAAAAATGAATTATTTTTATTGAGATCCTTTTCTAATAGTTTAGTAATTTCAATCCATATATAATAATATTATACTAAAATATACTTATATGATGAGAGTAATTTCATCATTTTTTCAAATTCTATAATAATCTCAAAATTTTCTATAAATTATGTGTCTTTAAGAAGAATGTTTTATGACTGTAAAACTAAATTAAACTTTTAAATACCTCATAACCATAAAAGGGGAAAAATATATTTACATTACCATAAAAAATAACCATAACAAAAATAGTTATAAAATTGTAAAATAATTCCAAAAATGAGTAAACTTTCATATGAAACATTAATCTTGATAATTCAATAGTAGTATAAAAAGTTGAAACTATTCATTCCAAAAACCAATATCTCAAATAACCTTAAAAACTCTAAAATTGAAGAGTGTTTTAGCATAAAATTATAGGTCATTACTCTTAGATTACAAGATAAAAAATATGTTTATATTATTTCAAAATTATATTAATAACTTGGTCATCAAATCAATTATCAATCTTATAGTGATATATATTATAAAACTGATTTTTTCATAATTTTCTCAATATCCAAGATAATATATTCGCTAAAGGTTAAAAATACCATAAAACTAATTTGTAAAAGATTTAATTTAATACTAGAAATTAAAGCAAACCATTACATATACTTCAACAAAATAAAATGGCTCATAATGTGTCATTAATCACTTCAAGACCTCATCGATTAAACCCAAAAATGGGTGTATAATAAATATAACCAAGAATCTTACACAATATTATGGACCTATTATTTTATTTATAATTATTAATATAACCACATATGAAAAAAAACCACAAAAGAAATTTAAATCATCCACTAATACCAACCATAACAGCCTAAACCCCACAATCCAAGATCTGGTGTTAGAAAGATGAACATTACAATTCAATCTTTGATACCAATTAAGGTGACTCGGTTTTTTAAATCTAAAAATTACAATATGAAATGAAAAATATTGGATTCATTACATTACTACGGACCTTATAGGATAATAGTTGTATAAAATTGGGATAAATCTTACATAAATAATACCCACAGATTCAAAAGGTTATATTTTCCACTATACCAATATTTTCATAGTCAATATTTGTTCATCAAAATCATCCACATGAAAACCTTACATAAATTATTAATTCAAAATCATACTTGACAACTTGGGTGAATTGAAACCTAATAAGGATGAGATCAAATAATCAGTAAGTGTAAACATAATCACTAATAATTGAATTCCACTAGTGATCATAAGAACTAAATAATGGTATGGTGAAATAGTCAATGTGCTTGAGTATAATGTAATAATATTCATACCCATCAACAACTAGATTATAAAACATGAAAACATGGAATAAGGATTCAACAAAGGAAATTTACATCATTATAAATAATAATGGGCCATTTGATATCAATATTGGTCACTAGAAATATTAGTAACTCATACCTAGAATAGATAAAACGTATTGATATCTTGGAACATCATCTTCATAGAACACATATATAACCCCTAAAAATTAAAAATCCATATGATTGAATTAAAATAAACTTTTCCAGAGAAAATTTCATTTCATATTAATGGATTGATATTGAGGAACACATATATTATGAGATATATTAGGCTCCCCTAGTGTTATCATGGTTCACAAATCATATAAAAATCATTAAGATCCTTAAATAATGTACATAAAACATACGTTTTATGAATGAAAATAATTAAAAATCATCATTCTTATATATTAATGATTATCCCATGGAGAAGAATCATGTTCGATGATAAACCTCCTGAAAAAATTATAAACTCATGGAAGACAGATAGGTTCCCTAAATATTTCCTAGAAACATGGTTAACATATAGAAAATAAAATTGTTCTTTTACACTTTTGTAAAATGGATCACAATCTATTTTGGGAAAATGAATATTTTATTATAAAATATCCCCATTTGATAATAAGTAACCAGAAGGTTTGTTGAAGATGGTGAATAGATATACCATTAAAATATCATTGCATATATTTCGATGGATAAAACCATTGGGATTCTAATATAAATTATAAGAAACTAAAAAATTGACAAATTTATTACAAATTTATTTCATAGACAATAACTATGAAAGAATATAAATGATTCTTTAAAATCATTTAAAACATTTCTCAAAGAAAATATCATGTCTATTTGACAAAACAATTTCCTAAAAAAATCTTCAAAATAATTTTCTTTCACAGTAACCATGATAAGTTATAATTTCATATTCAATGAAAATAATGGTTAGGATATTTTGAAATTTAATTCGTTCTGTACATGTTACGAGAAATACTGATTTAACATTTTCAATAAAATCGAAGTGACAATTATCGGGAAAATGGTCGGAATATTTTATTCCAATTATTTTAAATAGACAAAAAAGACTAATAATTTTCTTTAATAAATATTCTTAATTATTTGAAAAAAATTGAAAATATTATTAAGAAACATTTTTTGTAATAAAAAATGGTTTTTGGATTGAAGAGATAAATAAAGATAGTTTTTACTCAAAAATTTATTTGGAACTCTTGAGTGCATAAAAGAGAGAAAATATTTTAAATCATTTATTCTAATTACATAACCATAGGATAAGAAGTTTAATGATTTTATTGAGATATATATCATATTATTCAACTGTTATAAGAAAAATCGTAAACAATATGTATATTCAATATATAACATGTCGAAGTTACATTATAATAACCTCATAAAAAACGATAGGTGCATACCACAACATATGTCTCAAAGGTGGAGTAATGAGATGAAATTATAGTACTACATTGGTAAGTTTGGAATCGTAAGACCCATGAATGAAATATCAAAATTTTGATATGTAAATAGATATAAATTTCATTAGAATTAATATTAATTAAATTCATGGATTTTATACACACCAAATATATGAATTAATTGGTGAATGTGGTATGTATCTCAGAGAAGTAAAAAAAGTGACATAAATCCACTACTACTTTAGTAATATTTTAAATCAAAATACAAAAATAATAATAAAATAAAATTATAAATTTAATGTAATTAAAAATATTATATTCCTGATATAAAATGTAAAAGTGTTATTATATACACCACACACAAAAAATGAGTGGTGAATTTTTAATTATCTCCCAGAAATAAAAGAGTGACTCGAAATCCCGTTCCATAAGTCTCGGCATCCTTCGTAAACATAAAATCCTCATGTTTAATAAATATATGATTATTAATAATATGTTATATAACCATTACTATATATATATGTATTACACTATATATTATTTACTTATGACAATTTATTACACTTTTATTTCCAATTCATTATTAAAAACATGTTTCATGTAATAACAACATTGTTTTTCATATATGTTTGGATTTAATATTTTCAGTCCTCATATATTGATGATGGATCCACAATATCTTGAATTAGAATCAAAAAATAATTTTAATATTTATAAACCAATAATTCATTTAATAACAATCATTAATGTTTTTTTGAATAATGAAGTATGTTACGATCATGGAGACGGTACACCCTACATACGCATGAGTAATGTTTCTTTTTTTCTATGATTTTTATAAAATAAATGTAAGTAATATTTTATAATTAAATAAGGATCATATTATTATATTAATAATTTAAAAATAATTCTACATATCACACATGTTGTGTGGTGATGAAAAGAGGGAGTCACATCCCTTTCTTAGTGTGGTACTCCACACACACATGTATGATGTTATCATCATCCCGTGAGTGAAAACGTAATAACAATGATATATTATCATTTTAAAATGATATTTATGTAATTAATAAAATAATTATGTCATATATATATATTACATATATTTCCTCTTGAAATAGGGATGACCTTGTTTGTTTAAGGATCAAACTTTCCAATCGGTTTCTAATGGGTTTATTCGTAGAACCGGAAAGATCAAATGATTCTATATCCATTTAAACATACTTTCCAAAGGTAGGTTCTCATTATTTGTGAACCGATGAGGCTTATGAATTTGCATTGGTCGAGGTGATGGGAGGTCAGGCTCATCACACCTTTTTAGGGGAATTATTACCTACTTCGGGACTCTCTTATAGATTTAAGTTATGTTCAAGAATACTTATTAATTCACCAAGTATAAAAATGAGTTTTCCTTTAGATTTATAAATCAATGATTAATATGTATGAGATTTAGAGAATCTTTTATATGTATTTGAGGTTCTTCATTGATGGAGAATCATCCGTATGTATTAGAGATTCTTAGTCAATGGTATCCTTTAATACATTATATAGAAATCTATTGGTCATTATGATAACCATACTGGTTTTAAGGCCACTTTTTGTGGAACTTTAAGTTTATTGTCATTCAGAAAGATAGAGATTATTTCAGAGTTGGGATCGTACCAGCAGATGTGCTACCTACGTATCCTTGTTAAAAAGGAATCAGAACCCATGTAGTTCAATAAAAAGGATATAGTTTACCGTTATATGGTATGGAAAATAATTAATGAAATATGGTCTTGAACCTTATAAAGGATTCCTAAGTACACTACTTTTAATTCAGAGATCAAATTCCACGTAGTTTGAGAGAGGTTTATGCATAGTTAATTCCCCAGAAAAAGTTTTCATTATTAATTTTACACTCTAAGATCACGTTAGTCATGCTCTGTATGAGAAAAAATAGGTATCGGTAAACTTGACAATGGTTCCATGAAATATACAGTCATGATAAATGATGTGGGGCTTACATATGTATGATGGACCAAGTAAATGAAGACCAGGACTTAAGGAAATAATCCCAAGAGCAATGTCCATAAATGTATTTATACTTTAGGGAGATTTTGAATTTTAACCCAGGACTTACTCATAAAAAAGAAGACCAAATTAAAAGGGACTTTTGATTGGGGTTTATTCCCAATAAGGAAGCCCAAATCAAAAGAAATTAAGTTTGGGGATTACTCTTGAGAAGGATTCCCAATGAATTCCTCTCAAATAAGGAAGCCAGAAAAGGAACCATGCCATAAATGGATTTGAAGAGGGCTTTGAAGGCCATGTCTTGAAGAAGAGAGATGGATTTGAGGAAAGGAGATGACTAGGAAGGAGACGTGCAAGTATTATTCTGGTGCATAAGTCCTGGTCGCACAAGTAGACTTGCATGAATGAGTCACCTTGGGCGATGACAAATCTATACAGTAATACTTGGACGACATTGAACTCAAGCCCTTAATATCATCCCAAGAGGCTTCCAGAAGGTTGGCGCGCAACTTCCAATGAGAGGGCAAGGCATCACGCAAGTTTTTACATTTCCCTTAAGGGATGATCACTTAGGTGTGCAAATATTTATGAGTTCTAAAACACAGACCTTCTTCTTCCTCTTAAGATCTTACATTCTATGTAAATAATAACATTAGAAGTGTTTAGAAGATGTCATCCAAAGACATGGGAGACCAGAGCTTGAATCTGAGTTTTGGAAAATTCGTCCTTGAAATGGGGGGCCCACAAGGGCTATTTATAGGCCACTGGGCACCTTGGGAGAAAAAAATAATAGGGTGTGCATGTGACTTGCACGACCCATATGTGGCATACAAGTGACTTGCACGGCACGATGGATACTTGTGTGACGCCCTCCGAATGAGTTCTTGGTTCATCCCTTTGTAATTTTTTTGATGTTCTTCAAAGGGTGACCCTCATTGTGATTAAGGTATTCCCCTTTTCAATTCTTTGGAATCTGTGACAGAAAGGAGCGTCAAAAAAATTCCCCCCTCAGAGTTGGATCTGAAAAAAAAGAAAGAGGATTTGACTCTATGGAAAATGAGAAACAAGGGTTCGGTGGCACGCAGATGATGACACGAAGGTTCCTGCGTGCAGGTCGGGGCCCGCAGGTTCCGGCATGCAAGGTTGTAGGATCACCTATATATATATATGGGTTTCTCTTCAAGAAATCCATCAAGCCTTCAATGATTTTGAGCTCTCATCATGAAAGTGTCTTTATTTCCTTGTCCGATCACTCTTCTTTGTGTCACGCTTCTCCAATAAGGATTTTGACTTGCATGGAAATTCTTGCATGACAATACCTATGCAACATTACATGCACAACATGACTTTCTCAACATAATTCCTTGGCCATTTTTGGTTTTATTCTCAAGTTTTTCATAAAAACATACTTACTTAAAAGTTAACTGTTTGATCTTTTTGAGATTTAATAACTCCCAGAAGAATTGGATCAGCTAATGAGTTGGCCAGCAAGAGAATAAGTGACATGATGAACATCACTGGCCATAATTATTATGATATCTGCGATAGCACCCTACAGGTTTTGGCTATGTACTTGAAGAAATATCATGCCAATTTACCATAGAGAATCTACTTACCTTTATATGGACATGGTCATCTACAATGAGTCGATGTTATAGAAGCAAAAAATTGTATTCCTCATTCCTAGTTTCAGACTTACACCAATTTCTCTTGGTAAAATGTCTCAGTTGTAGGATCATTTGTCAATGCTGGAATAGTGGACAAGGCATACATAATACATCATTGCCTGTGTGCTCCAGATCTGAAGACTCATAATCCTGAGCTATAGCCGCATTTCTATCCCTCTATTTTCTGAAATTCTCAGATAGATCAATCCAAGGGATGGAGAATAAGATTGGATTTCCATCCCAAAGGAGGTGTGAAACTGACTTGGATGCGGGCATATTGGGTGCGACAAACCTCTACAGAGCTTGTCGAGGATCTGAAGGGAGCTGCAATATATGAAGTCCCCTGGGCTGGGTAGACATATGTCTACAGGAATGATAATTTTTTGTCAGATCTGACCAGCCACTGGAGCCTATAAACCAATTCTTTCCATTTGACTCATGGAGAAGTAGGCATCATCTTGTGGGATGTATTCATGATATCAGGGTCTCCAATTTTTGGAGATATGCATTATGAATTCATCCCCCCATGGTGACCTAGAATGATTTGGAGAAGACTCCAATGTTGGATTGAGAGCTATTGAAAATTTTCTTCAAGATGAAGGATTCAAAGTCCACAAAAACTCATTCTAGAAAGGATATTCATTAATAGGAGTGGATGGATATGTTTCTAATCAAGAAGAAGGATAAGGGGTCCACCTGTACTTGTCCAACTAGCTGCCCCAAAACAGAGAAGAGGTGTGATCTTGGCACATTCTGGCCAACTCTGGATATGAGAATGTTTTTAAAAGTGGGGGAATGAAGTGGATCAAAGAATCCCAGAGAAGACCTGGCTATCAGGCTTTTTAGCTTTTTATCTCAGAGTTTATCTTCTTCCAATTAGGGATTCAAAGGGAGGCATCAGGCCAGGGGCCTTCGCTGTTACACCCAAGTTGTATGAGAGAAAAATAGTCGGGTTGGCCACCCTGATTTTGGAGATGATTCACCAGAGCTTACTCCATGTCTATATGTGTAAGTCTCTTTTTAGAATAGTGGGACCATTCCACATTTTGGGGGGATGAATCACCACTCACTTCAGGACATACTTTGAATTGGGTGGAGTAGAGGTTCCTAGAAGTTCTTTTAGGCCATCGGTGCAGGCATTTTCCAGAATTTCGTCGTTTTCACTCAATTCCTATGATCTGAAGGTGAGGATGAGAATGGTCATGGAATTTTATTTCTTTCCTTATGAAAACCCTCCAACCGATCGGTTTTTTGTTGATGGAACAACTATCCTGGAATTGAGGTATATATTCTGGCTTGCATAGATGATGTATTGACCACAAAAATTGAAGGATAGATTATATGTGGGGCATATGCTCCATATAGATTTGCACGCCAATTCAAGTGCCTGCAGCAGATTGTTGTATCCCCTCCTATTCACATCAGGTCATAGCAGTATCCAATGGTTTCCCGATATCTATGGTTGCTGACAGCTATGGATAAAATTGTGTCAGTGTTTGATCTACTAGTTGCTGGAGCGGTAAGTCAATTGACTACATGGTATGCCGAGAACTGGGTAGAATCCTACCCTGAAGGGGTAGTGAATCATCCAGTCCCTCAGGTGGGGAAAAAAATAGAACATCTAGGAAAGAAACCCTTAATATGGAAAATGATGTTTCCTCACTTAGAGCTGATTCACTGGGTTCCTCACCTAGGGCTGATTCAATGGATTCCTAGGATGGGGATGATGAGGCATGCCATGCATCAAAGTGGCCTCATTCTAGATATAATCCTCCTTCCAGAGTCAAGAGACCTAATCCATCGACTCCTGGTGAGTTATATCATTGAGGAAATTTAGTCTCCATTATTTTATAGAGCAACAACTTTCATTTTCTTAACCATTATCTATGATTAAAGAAGCTGGGAAGAAGTTGATGTCACATATAGTAGGACCCTCCTCGCGGCCTACTAGTGCACATGATGAATATTTACAACTAGAGGCTGTCCAGACATGGCAGAGCTTATATTGTGATGTTAAAACCTCATGGATGGACTTATGCAAAGGGCTATATATCCCT
Source organism: Viscum album (assembly GCA_963277665.1). Classification (NCBI taxonomy): domain Eukaryota; kingdom Viridiplantae; phylum Streptophyta; class Magnoliopsida; order Santalales; family Viscaceae; genus Viscum; species Viscum album. The sequence continues at coordinate 801,260,814 of OY728139.1, forward strand.
GGAGTGGGGAATCTCATGTCTCCTGCTGATATCCGCTTCGAGGATAACCCCGATGATGTGCGGTCTTGCATCAAAGTGCTTCAAATGCTCATATAATCCATTGATGATTCCATTCCTAATACCAAGTGGGTGAAGGAAATGATGAATCATGACCCACTGAGGGTATTGGCACTTTAGTAGATGAGAAGTGGCATGATTACGTGGCTCTTGAAGATGTAAATTTCTTTCCTTATTTTCTTTGCAACTTATTTTCATTCAAATATTTTTTACTCAAGGAAATTACTTTCTTCATTCTACATCTTATTAAGAAATGAACTACTGAGGTCCCTTAATTATAGTACAACCCTGGTGGCACCGCTCTTGGAGCCGCTGAATCTCCACGTGAGCCGGGTGAGGTATCTCCAGGTCGGCAAGCCATGAACGAGGAGTAAGAAAGAGCTTTTCACTCTCTAATACCTATATTTGGAGGTGACGATGTCAACACACCCAAAAAATCAACGAAGAAAAGAAATCTAAGGAAGAATTCCACAACAAGATGCTTCATCAGTAGTGGTAAGTCCTTAGGATAATCATGAATATTAACTCATGAAAATATTGCTCATACTTCTTGGGATTTTTGGGGCTTCTTCAATTTCCCCTTTGAGGGAGAGGACTGACACTCCTCTCAGGACGACGAAGGGTGCTGGTGAATGGTTGAAAATTAATGCTGACCTAGCTGCTCATGAAGAAATGAGGAGAGAAGAAGAGAAAGCTTATATTCCCAGTACTACTCCTGTTTCTACTGCAAGGAGAGAGGAGCCTGCTTCTGTTAAATTAACAACACTTCATAGAACATTGAATGAAGACACCAACTAACTTATATTATGTGATGCTTTAGGTTCAACACCTACACCAGAACAATTGGCGACCACTACAACTAACTCGGCAATTTTCTCTGAGGATGTTATTCGGGGTCAGATAACGCAGGAGGAGGGTCACTGAGAAGACATGTGAAATGCTCCAACTGGTGAGACTAACTAGGAATCTAAGATATCATTGGATGAAATGATGAAAAATGGTGCGTATTTTGAAGAAATGTTATATCATGTTAAATTACCATGAGATTTAGAAGATTTTGGATGTGAGTGTTATCCTTCATCCTATTAAAAAACATTATTACATCTCTGACCATGATTGGTTGAAATTTACAGTTCTGTCTAAGCAAGCTGCTGATCTGTCGATGCCTGAAGAGGGTAGATACAACCCTATCATAGTAGAGACGCTAGATCAAGTGGATATTAACCTGGCCGAGCTTCCTAAAATCCATCCTAAAATCATGTTGAAGCTAGGAAATAGGGGGAGGAGACTTCTCATGCTTCTATTCTAATGTTGGGTAAAATATGATAATATTTGTGGTTGTATTTAATTTTCCAAACAGCTAATCTACTTATGATATCATTTAGAACTAACCAAATATTTCAATTAACTATGCAAGACTGACAATTTCTGTGGATAGATCTGGAGGTGATGGCTCAGCCTTAGCCCCAATGGGAGTAGAAAGTGATGTACCAAGGGTCGGGAGGGAAATACAAGAATAGGGAACATCCTTAAGTGCATTAATCTTGGACTATATTCCCCCCCTGTGATAGTGATGTTGAATCAGACCCAGAGGTGCAAAAGGCGTTCCAATTCTCACGTTGCAAGGCATGGAAAAATATATAGAAGATCATATCTGAAGTTCCTCTTGAATATCTGTCTTCGAATATCCCATGACATTCATCCTTGTTCTTCATGCTAGGACTTTATGGTTTTAATATCAAGAGACCCATACCATGGTGAAACAATTCATCTTAAAGAGGGATCAGGATAAAAAGTGTCGTCAAGATCTGACCAGAGCGAGGTTGCTGACCAATATCGGCGAATTCGAGGCTGCGGTGTCCCGATCTGAGGCCGATCATGTTGTAAAGCTGAAGGAGCTGAATCATAAGATCAAGGATAAAGTTGTCCAGTAGATGTATATTCAGCAACAGTTATATGTTGTTACTGGGGAACTTGAAAAGCTTAATTATTCATTGGAAGGAGTCCAAATGAATGATATGAAAGTCATCACAGATGCTATGAAGGCACTCTATCAAGCTGAAAAGAGTGAAGCTGGTCGAGTGAATGAACTTCAAGTGGCTACTGATGAATCTCGGGATGTCGTAAATCAAATGAAAAGTTATGTTAAAAGCCTCTTATAATTCTTTAAAAAATGAAGATACTCCAATCTGTGGATGTTCTTCTAATCTTGTACATCAATGTAAAAGACATTTCACCTTCAATCATTTGTACCTGCATTCTCTTTCTAATTACTTATATATTAATTTTTTTTACCTAATCCAATGAGCCTAGTAAGAAGAGTTTGATTTTTTCTTGGATTATACAAACAACCCCACAAACTTTGCATCTTTTGTTGCTCAATATTTCCTAAATCATACAATATGTATTTTTAGTGAGATGGGACTTGACTTTTGTTCAGAGTTCCTTTTTAAAAGTTCCTAATTTAATGAGTACCCTGCCTTTTATTGGAAGATTAACGTCATTCATGTCGAACATAAAAATGGTAATGTTTAAGGTCGAATAGCTTTGAAAGAATGGATTAAAATTGACTAAATTTCTTGATAATTTTTTTGAAAACATATTACCACATTCATGTATGGGGGAAAACATGTAAACTATCAATTAAGAAATTTTGAATCTGAGGGATGATATGAAAAAAGTTCTAAAAGGCATTAGAGGAAGTATTTCCTAAGAGTGAAGTTACCACTATTTGAAAAACCCATTAGGGGTTGAATTATGCAGAACCATTTAAGGGCATTGGCTATATAGTCAAATAATAGCATCTTTTGGCTGACAGGTCTGTTATGGAGACTACTTATGCAAGGCCACATAGGGGCACGTGCTGCATAGTCAGGCAAAAAAACTCTCAAAAATTTTACTTTTCTATTGCTAAAAGCCAGTGGAAGTTTATAGAGACTCAAATTTTCCAAAGTATAGAGTCTGTTTTATGGAGATAAGTAATTGAATATGGAGAGGATATTACCAATAAATATTTTCAAAGAATTGGATGAATGTAACTTCTACGAAGGTTTGACCAAAATATAAGGAAGGGAAATATAAACCATAGACTAGAATACTTTCAGATCATGAAAAAGAATATGGAACAAATATGTTAAAGATGGTTGTTTATACAGATCTCAACATATCGTTATTACGAAAAATAAGGAAAAAAAGGTTTTCTCCCCAAGAATGAAGTTAACACTATTTGATAAACCCGTTATGGGGTTTGAATTATGAAGGGACACTTGAGGGTATTAGCTGCATAGTCAAATAATAGCAACTTTTGGCTGACAGGTCCATTATGTAGACTACTTATGCAAGGATGCCTAAGGACACATGCTACATGGTCAGGAAAAAGAATTCTCGGGTATCAATCATTTTGTGACCAGATGTCAAGAAAAGGGTTATATAGATCTGGAAGTATTTATGGTTAGGATTATGAAACATAAAAAATGGGTATCTTCTAATGCATGAAGGAGGTACATAGACCAATACTGACCATAATCATGTTGTGGATGGGTCCTAAATTGAGATGTTGGACTTCACTAAATATCTCATTAGGATGAGAATCAATCCATACGTAGTTCTTGAAATACAGTTTAACGTAATGTGGGACGAGAGCGTAGGAGATCTAAGTTTAGGGTTGTAGAGTTTGGAACATAATGAGGGATACAAATTATGTGTTTGTTATAAATCTGATTAGAATAAAGGCCAGGGTTTTCATACCACATTCATGTGCTCATAGGGGGAATTTTTAGCCAGGGTACTGATAGTGGAGTTTGGGGTTAGGCCCAAATACTTGGGGCCAGGTTCGAGGGATGCTCGAACATTCCTATGTATCCCATAAGGATGGCAATCAATCCATACTTAGTTCTTGAAATACCCTCTGTACAGATTTGGTTCATACATGTGAAGGGTGAAAGGGGACTTTGGTGCAATAATGATTGGATCAAGGATTAAAGGTTTGGGCATTGCCATGTATGCACGTAGTCCTTGGAATATAACATGATTTGAGATCAATGTAAAAAATTATTCCCTCTCAGGTGAGGGTGTCAGAGACTGTTGTAGTTTATTGTCATACAGGACAAAAGTGTGAATAGTTTAAGTTCATATGCATGGACCAGTGCTGCATAGTTTAGCGTCATGTAGCTAGGACATATTGCTATGCAGTTTAATGTCCTTCATAAAGGAAAATGGGGGACTATATAGCTTAACATAATATATCAAGGATGATGATGAACCAATGTGAATATATTAGTTATTTTGGGGGGGGATTCACAGATCAACATCATATGAGATGGTGGGGAACTGATGTGAAGATATTGGTTTTGTTCTTGAACCTCGAGAGGTTGCCGACATACCCAGCCTAGAAGGCAAGGTTCAAAGTTCACATAGTTCGATTGAGAATTAATTGGTGATCAAGTTGTACTTGAGGAAAACCTGAAGATAGTGTTGGGGCACACGTGTGGTTAGCAGCCCAGAGAGGGTGTTATGTTTTAAGAATAATCGAATCTCACGTGAGTCATGCTCGGTGTGAGAAACAAGAGGTAACAACAACCCTAACGATGCACATTTTAACGTCATATGGGACAAAAGGGTGCTTTACAGTTTAGCATTATGTAGCTAGGACGTATTGTAGTTAAATGTCTTCTAGGACATGTGCATAGTTTAACATCATGTAGGATGTAAAAGGGAATGTTTTAGAGTTTAAATGCCATGTGTCACAGACATGGGGTGTTTGGCAGTTTACCATCTTGCAGCTCGGACGAACAGTTTAATGTCATGTTGGACGAAAAAGGGGACACATTTTAACATCATGTTGGATGATAGAGGGGCTTTGCAGTTTAATGTACTATAGCAAGGAAAAAGGGACCATGCAGTTTAAAGTCTTGCAGTGGAGACTAAAGGGTGTATTTATGTTACACAGAATACTTCTTCAAGAATCTTGCATTGGTTGGAGTTATAATGAGTTATTCATCCATTGAGATTAAAGAATAAGCTCCATTGGAGTAGAATTTATGTATTGAATAAGGTCCTTTCAATATTGTCTCAATCTTTGGAGGTTTCTTTCTTGATATTATTGGAGTTCTGAGGACCAATACCAATCCTTCATGAATGAATAAATGAAGAAGAAGTTTTTATTGAAAGATCGTGCTATTTGATTATGATAGACTTCCAAGTGGTGCAGGGTGCACAATATTTTTTCAACTAGTTATTCCAATTCATCAAATCGCTTATGAGATTTTTCATATATAGATAAATGATCAAAAATGGATACTATGAGAAATGGTAATTGAACCTCAATGGGAAATACTACTTCTATTCTATATATCAATAAATATGGAGTTTACTGCATAGTAGTGTGGGTGGTGGTCATATAAGCCCATAAAGCATGAAAAAGTTTCTGAGGACGTGATTTCTTATCTTTATCCACCATCTTTTTTAGTATGTTTGAAAGAATCTTATTGAAGGATTATATTTGGCCATTGGATTCTGCATGATACCGAGATGAATGGTTGGATCTGATGTTGTATTCTTGATATAACTTTATCACCTCAGATGAACAGATGTTGGTTCCATTTTTCATCAATATGGTAGGAGGGACACCAAATCTAGTAATTATGTTAGACTTGAAAAAGCTAACAATGCATTTAGAACTAACTTATTTGAGAGGTATTGCCTCTTTCCATTTGGAAAAAAAGTTAGTAGCAGTAAGAATAAATTTAAACTGCTTGGATGTAGCCGGAGGATATAGTCCTACTACATCCATTCCCCATGTGGAAAATGGAAATGATTATTTAGTTGTATGAAGCAACTATGGGGGTTCATGAATGAATTTGGCACATACTTGGAAATAATAACACATCTTAGTGAAATCAACACAAACTTGCATCATTGAAGGCAAGAAGTATTCAAGACTTCAGATTTGACAAGAAAGTCTATGCCTAGACAGGTGGGCACCACAAACTCCTACATGAACATCACTCATGACATCCATTGTCTCTTCACCATCAATACATCTAAAGATAATTCCATCAAAACCTCTCTTGTAGAGAATTTTTTGGTGATCTAGGCTATCATAAAGAGTAAAATTGACCACACGTCATCAGACTTGTTCTTTCCCGACTCTATCTGGTGGGAGTGTTCCGTTTTGAAGGTATTCCCTGATAGGTTTCATCCATAGTATGACCATATGGTTCAGAAATGGGACTAATTTTATTGATTTCCTCTATTCTGGTTTTAACAAAAGGTGTAACTACACGATGATGGGCAATACTGATGATTGTTTTGTCCCAGTTTGGATCTGTCAGGGTTGTGGCTACCTTATCTAGTGGATCATCTTGGGAATTTTGTGATCATGGGACATAAGAAAATGTTGGCTCCGATGGAAATTCTTCCATTAACTCTATGTCTTAATCACACAAAAGGATTATCTCTTTCTTTTTTATGGAATAATACCCATTGATTTGTTTGACTACCAAATCTGAATCACCTTTTAATTTCAAGTGATTCATCTGTTCTTGAAGGGCCAATTCCAAGCCTATGATGAGAGCTTGAAATTCTGCTTCATTGTCTGTGCCACCTTCCAACAATAAGAAGGAATAGGGTAGCACTGCCTTTTCTGGGGAAATAATCATGATTCATAACCCAACTTTGTTGAATTTATGATCTTCCATTTTCTTTCTTGTTGGACTTCTAGAGGCACCATCAAAGTACATTTCCCATGATTGAGTATTATCTTGAATAGAGAAGACTTCCTCATTGGGAAATTAAATATTTAAAGATGTATCTCATACAGATGGGTGTTCAGCAATGAAATCGACTAGAGATTGGACCTTTACTGCCTTTTGAGACATGTACTAGATATCAAACTACTGCAAAATAACTATCCACCTTGTCAGACGTCCTGTAATCATTGGACTACTAAGGATAAATTTGAGCAGGTTATTGCGAGATACCAATTGGTCCTCATGATGTTTTAGGTAGTGTCTCAATTTCTGAACTGTAAAGATAAATTCAAGGAAGCACATTTCAATACTTGAATATCGAGTTTCTTCCTCATTTATAGTCTGACTGAGATAGTAAAGACTGTATTCATTCCCAAAATCATTCTTTTGGGCAAGAAAGGCACCCAATAATCAATCTAAAGCTATCACATATAGAATAAGTGGTCTTCCTTCAATAGGTGGCATTAATAACGGTGGATTCAAGAGATATTTCTTAATGGTATCAAAATCCTCATGGTAATCTTCGTTCCACTTGTAGGTGACTTCCTTCTTCATTAATTTGGTGAAGGGAAAACACTTTCCTACCAAATTGGTAATGAAATTCCAGATATAGGTCAAGTGTCCTTGAAGTCCTCTTAATTATTTCAAATTTACAGGTGGTGACATACCAAGTATTGATTTTATCTTCTCAGGATCAACTTCGATACCATGATGGCGTACAACAAAGCCATGAAATTTTCCTGAGGTAACCCCAAAAGCTCATTTCAAGGGGTTAATCTTCAAATTGTGTTGTCGAAGTTTGTTGAATATGAATTCCAGATCAGCCAAGTGATTAGAACATTGTCTAGATTTAACCACCAAATCATCCACATAACATTCAATAAATTTCCCTAAAAAGGGTTTGAAGATATGGTGTATGGCACGTTGATACATTGCACCTGCATAATTCAGGACAATGCGCATTACTAGATTGTAAAACACACCTTGAGGGGATCTAAAGGATGTAGATTTTTCATCTTTAAGGACATTAGGATTTGATTATACCCAGAATATCCATCCATGAATGAATGTGCTTCATAGCCAGATGTTGCGTCAATTAAGAGTTCTGTGATCGGAACTGGAAAATCATCCTTGGGAAAATGTCGATTAAGATCTCTGAAGTCAATAAAAAATCTAATTTTTCCATTATTATTTTTCACAGGAACAATATATCTATCCATTTGGGATATTGAACTTCTCTGATAAAGTTATCCTTGATAATCTTATCAACATCCGCATCAATTTTGGAGGCATAAGTTGGGTGTGTTCTTTTGCTGCTTTCTTGAATCCTCGATGTTCTTCTGGAAAACCCAAATGATTAGTGGCAACATTGGGATCAAGACCTAGCATTTCTGTATAATTCCAAACAAATATATCTCTATTTTTTTAGAAATGAAGTATATGTTTCTTGCTCTTCAAGTTTCATGGATGCACTAATTAAAGTGGGGTGAGGATCTTCTTTTGAACCCATATTTATATCTCTGAGTTCATCCACAGTGGTACAGATACCCTCTTCAAATTATTGAGGAGAATCCCTAAGATATTCCTATTCTTCTTTAATATGTGTTACTTCTTCTGCTTCTAATTGCATAGTATATGTTGAAGTATAATTTCCATGATCAGGGGAGAAGTTAAAATTTGAATATTTTGAAAAAGGGGCTGCCATTTCTGACCCTATTGATGATGAAGGGTCTTCCTGGGTTGATAGATAGGAGATGATGGATTGAGAATCGACATCATTATTTTCCTCCGGTATTTCTATAACTTCTTCTTCCTGGTTGATGAAGTATTGAATTTCAGGATTTCAGCAGACTAAATGAAGACATCTCCATTTAATCTTTCATCATTTCTAGGCCAATCAACAATTTCTCCCATGATGTCTGGCTCAATTGCTGTAATTGACATTATAGAAGTTTCCATAAGAGTGTTTGGATTTGAGTCTATCATGTCAATTTGACTGATAGGAAGCACATAATATGTACTAACATGTATGAATGGGTTTACTTAAATCTTTTCCAAACCATATAAAGAATTAATTTTGGTGACCTTCTTCACTGTGGATTTTTCCATTCCTTCCATGTTATAAAATTTTTTTCTCAATGTATTGAGATTCACATGTTTTGAATGGGTCTTTATCACCATTAAATGTCCCTATTTGAACATTGAAACAATATTTGAGACATTGATGGTATGGATAAGGTATTGACATATGTCGATGTATCCAAGGTCTTCCAAGAAAAATGTTGAAGGCTGTGTCCGGGAGAACAACCATGAAATATGAATTAGATACAAGGTCTCCAAACTGAATTCTGAGTGTAATTTTGCTCAAAGGTTGTTGTTCATTCTTATCATATCCTTGCAACATCAAAGTATAAAGAGATAAATGAGATTCGGTGAGGCCCAATTGATGAAGTGTACGAATAGGAATGACATTGAATCCTGAGCCATTTTCAATGAAAACTCATTGGATGTCTAAATCATTGACTTTTCCAGATAGATACAAAGGACTAATATGTCCATTTACAACATCATCTTCTTCTTCATCTGTAAAAGATATCACTACATGCCATTCTGCAAGATCATTCTCTATATGGTAGACTTCGGCCATAGCAATTTTAGTTTCGAATTCTTGAGGACTTGACAAAGCCTCAATAAGAGCCTCCTGAAGATCTTTTGATAGATTCAAGGCATCCAGAATTGATAACATGGCCGATACATGGGCCAAATTTTTCAAGACATCATAATTTTGGTCCAATGGTCTGTGTTTCTCATCATGAAAATGTGGTTTTGAAGGTGCCTTCAAAGTTGATTCTTTAGCAGTAGATGCATCCCATATTGGGGTAGGAGTTGGAAGCACTCCAAGCTTCAATAGATTAGACCGACTAGGTTTATCAATTTGCTAAGAGGAAGAAGGTGGGACCTCTAACTGATCTTCCAAAATAACAATGTCAGGACCGAATCTTCCATGTGTAGATGAACATTCTTGTTCTTGTTGGGCCCATTGGAGGGCTTTTCCACCATTTTCTGCCACATATATATTTCTAGAAGGGGTAGGATTGAAATAGTGGCTTCTGGAATATCCACTTCTTCCCTGGTATCCTAGATCTTTGTATCTTCCTCTAATTCCTCTGTTAGATATAGGGATCTTAGGCTCGTTATAATTGAAACAATCACTAGAATAAGGATTTTTTAAATGAATCATATTAACATTACCAAAGATCAATTCTTCATCTGATGAAGATTCTTCCTGATGAACCAATTCAGGATGTTCCCTTTGGCGTGGAGGTGCCTGTTCTTTTTAATTATATGGAATAAAATATTCCATAGTCATAGATAACTTAGGATTTTACATGATCCCATCCTCTTCTGACTGATCTTTTTTCTTTAAATTACGCTGCTTCTTTGAGGATTAACCTTTTGATGAAGGGGGTTTTGTTGTGGCCTTCATATCAGAAGATAGAATTGGTTGATTCCATTGTGTTCGTAAAATGGCATGAGATTGGTTGATCATTTTTCTGATCATCCAATCATCATATCTCTACGCATTTAATACTTTTGAATTCATGCCACTCACCCTCTTTCTTTGGATCAGTAGCAGTAACACATGTTACCTGGGCTAAAAAACTGTTCAGTTTTACCTTTCTAGAATCCACCATCTTTTGTAAGAGGTATTTGAAGACAAAACACTCTTGAATGGGATGCCCCAACATCTTATGAAATGGAAAATAATTGGGGAGGTCTTCATCTCCTTCCTTGTTCAGCCTTCTGGGCCTTGGTAATTGAACCGGGTTTTTTTCCATAGTCGAGATGAAGCAGCCTAGAATGTGTTCATTCTGGAAAGAATAAACATTATTATTCAAATCTTCACACTTTTTCCACCTTTGATCTTTTTGATCATCTTAATGATGCGGTTGTTGTTGTTGACGTTCAGGAGGTCGATCCCTTCGATATGATGAGTTTATTGAAGTGGAAGCAGGTATAGGTAGTTGTTTAAGTGTAACTGTAGCAGTCTCTGCTTTCCCTATTTTCCTTCTTGGAACTGCTGGAATTACACAAGTTTTGGCCTTATTCTTCATAAGTGTTTCCTCTATCTGCTGAGTGATTTAAGTAAGGTCTCAAAACCCTCTTGCATATTTCACAAGGATCAACGGTGTGCGTAATTCATCAGGAAAATTTGCCACACATATTGGTAACAATTCTTCTTGAGGGAGTGCTAAGCTTAAGGAATATGTTAATCTTTTCCAGTGATCAATGAAATCTAAAAATCTTTCATTTTCCCTTTTTTTATAATTGGTAAGATAAAAAACTGTCGTCTTTGTCAATGTTGAGAAAAATTGAATAAGGAACCTTTGATGAGGATCCTTCCACCCAGTAATTGATTGGGATTGAAAACTTGTATACCAGACAAAAGCAGGCCCTTGTAATGACTGTACAAAACACATGAGCTTAACTTCTTCTTTTTGTTGAGGAGTTCCCATCATAGGAGAACAAAAAGAAAAAAATGTGTTAAGTGTTGTTCTGGATCTCCCGAACCATTAGAAATTGGGAATGTGGTACTCCCAAAAATTTTATGGGGGAGGAATTGCATCCACCCATTCTGGGTACGCTCTCTTTTCTGGTTGAATTGTTGCACACATTCCTTCCATATATTAAAAATGATCTTTTATTGACACAATGGTAGTCATTAATTTTTGAGAAAAATATGATTGAGCGTGGACCTGAGTAGGTGCAATAACTGGAGTTTAAATTGGTGTAGTGACGGGGACTTCAACTAATGATAGTATTGCCAGTTTTTGTTGCATATGACCCATAGAAATGGACCTGTGAGGGTGTACTTGTAAAGAGATATATTCTTGATCCATCCCAGTAGCTGCAACAAATTTCCTTTGATTGATTAACTTCAGCATGCTTAGGAGGAATACTACCTTGAAGTAGTTCTGAATTTAACATCCTTAATTCCTTTATTTCCTCTTCTTTCTGTGCGAACCTTTCCTCTAATGAGAGTGATTGGACTTATCCAGTGGTAGGGTGGGGTGTAACATGACTTTTAACCATTTCCTTGGCATGTTCCTTTCTGTAGTATGGAAGGGAATTACTTGAAAGAATACCTTTCCCTTGGGAAACCCTCTATCTTCTGGTACACACACCTCCTTCATTCGTTTTTGTGTGCACAACCTCTTGAATATTAACTTCTTCCTCCAATCCCTCGGAGTGAGCCTCATGTTACGGGGGATCCGTGACATTGACATTGATGATATTTATTGATGCATAACGCATTGCATCCCTTCTGTTAGCGCTTCACTGATACTGTATTCCTCCATTTTCTTTTATGAGACATTACCTTTTTTTGGATAACCCCTCAAGAACTTCTTGATGAACCATAATTTTAAGGGAATCTCCTGATAACTTGTCATTTCATTCCTCTTGTGGCTTATTCCCTAATTGAGAGAAGACTGACTTTCACTGAGGAAGAGATTGCGAATTTGAAAAATTCCCCAGTCCGGTGGACTGAGGCTATTCATGTTTTTCTTGTACAACTCCTTGAATCCTGTCGGTTGATCCCAAGGGTTGAGTTAAAATATTTCACAGTCTGGAAAGCTAAGGTGGTTCTTGATCAGCTACATATGAAATTTTCTTAAAATCTATTTTGATTTCACAGACTTTAGTCCAGAAATTAGCCAGATGCATCATCCTACATCCACTCAAATCACTTGTCTCTGAGGACCGTTGGATTATTTATGACACTTCTGTCACACGATTATGTGAATCCTATAAATGAGAAGCATGTTTGGTATTCTCATTTTCTTGATGAAAGAGTAATTCGACAACCTGTTCTTTATATGCCAGACTTTGGGAAGAACTAGTTGAGGCATGTTCTTGAGAAAGACTTTGATTACACACAAAACCAGTTAGTTGTGGCCAGCCATGGGTAATAACATTGCATGAGACAAAGTTTTTCAAGCTTTGTTGACTGGGGAGCATGGTGAAATTCAATTATCCCTGAACACTCCATCCCTTAATATGAATACCAGATGGGGAATTTGTAATTAACTGGAACATCCATTTTAACCTGCCAAGGCGTCAACACTGAAGGGATATCTACTTCTTTTCAACCTTTGGATGTCATGAAACTGAGAGAGATGCCAAGTCAATTTGGAATTGCAACCCTTATATTATTTTGACATGATTTTGATATTAATTATATGATAATATTTTATATTTTAAGTGACAAAGTGTTTTCTATATGTTGAGACGAATATAGTGAATACAATATTCTATCAACATTTCTAGAATATCATACTAAGATTCAGCCAAAGGCCAAAAATGACTGATATTTCATCTTTCGCCAGTTGTTTCCTCATATTCAGCACTTCCTCTTTGTCATTTGATGAAGATTATTTTACCTGATTGGACCAATGTGGGTTCTCCTTTAATGCTTCTTCAAATTCAACAAGATTGGTAGAGAATTCATTTGTCAATTTAGAAGATAAATGACCCAGGGGTGGTTCGGACAACGACCTACACCCCGGGCTATATTTTGATTGAGAAAGTATTTCACCTGCTAGAGGTATGGCATAAGACATGATTGGCTTCGCATTTGCAAGTTTTTCAAGACAAGAGGGCTTTCTCGTTACTGCATTGTCCATGGAATAATTTTCCAGGCAATGAGAATTACTACTACGGAGAAGACTTTCGTAGCTAAATTCACCATCATGGGTAGAACCACAATGGTGGGTTGCAGAAAAAGATGAAACCTCTTTCTCTCGGGTCTTCTGGAGAAACAGAGGGTTATTGTGTCTCTCATATAAAGTTGATACTTCGAGATTGACCGAATTGTCATGAAGAAATATTTCATGAGGAAGTGTCTGGTGAAGACCTTCAGAATTATTGCTGTTACTTATGGAATCTTAAAATGAGAGAGTATAATCTTGGGTTGTAACAAACAATTGTCTGATCGCTTCAAGAACTCCAGCATTGTGAAAGGCCTTATTGCAGATTAGCTCTTGATTTTCAACTGTATTGGATGGGTCTTTTTCATGGATGCCTTCTTACTAACTTTGGAAACCACTTGTTGAAGAAAGTGGTTATTATGGGCAGGTTTATGTGCCTTCTCATGAGAAATGGTCATGTTATCCTGATTATCTCCATTTAAATTGGGTGTATGTGCCCGAATTGATTGTCCGTATGACATAGGGGAGTATACCCCACGACCCTCTTGTACTGGAATAGAGATGTGTGTCTGCTCCAGAGTGACATGTTGATGTGTCACTACACTAATAGGGATATATTTATGTTTCTTTCCCTGTGATGTCACTGAAGTTGTTATAATATTCTGATAAGTATCGATAATATGGGCAGGTATTTCCTTCTGCTCTTTCACCATTGTCAGAATGTGCTAGGTGACTTCAACTACTGGAATATAAATATATGTCCTTTCTATGCCTGAAGTAGGTTTATGTTCCAGCCCCTGTCCTCCTTTTCCTGTAAATGGATATTGATAGTACTTATGCAAGGGGCAGAGAGTTGAGTCTGGTCCAAATTTGTCGTCGGAGATTTCTTACTGACTTCTTCGGGTGATACCAAATGAGATTGTTGGCAGGATTGATGAACATTGATAGGTGTATGTGCCTACTGTGGATTCTCCATCATGTATGTTTGATGGGTTTCCTTCAATACTGGCTGACAAGACTGCTGACAGAATTGGTGATTGTAAATAGGTGTATGTTTTTGCTTACCAGTTTCCAACATATTAGATTGGAGAACTTCTTTGGTTGCAGTCAGACGAGCCTTCTGACTGGATGATGAATAATAAATATGTGTATGTGCTTTCCTATATTAATCCACTAGAATTTCCTAGCGGGAATTGTGTGTTACTTCCAGATGAGTCTGTTGAGCAGTGAAATTAGGACGGACGGGTGTATATACACGCTCGTTGTTTGCCATCAAGTTAGATTCATGGACTTCTCTAGAGTGAAATGATGTAAGAACCTACTCCCTATTGGCTGAATTTCGCCTTTGGTGATTCATCTTGAATGCTCGGGTCTGAGGAACCTGAGCTGAACACTTAGAGGTGATACCCTCATCATGTTGAGGGTGCACTACTACATGAGTCTGGCAGTGATTGTTGGTGGGATTACTGAGGAAGGATTTCTGTCTTCTTGAACTGAGGCCATGAGTTACCTCTTCATTCACCTCCCTATAATATGAGAGGGACTTGTTGTTCTGTTCTAGGGATAAAAACCTATAACGGTTGGAGATTGTGGTTAGAACCACCTGCTTCTTGACTACTGGTCGTCGCAGTCCGGACAACCAGGGTGAGTTGTTAACTTGGAGGGCTTGACGAGCGGCCTCCAGATTCGGGATGGTAATGTGTTGATGGTATTCCCTCACCAATGCATTCAATACCCAGTGTTGTAGATGTTGAGTAGGTGATGTCATCCTCAGAGCGGATGAGGATCTAGCAGGAGTAGCAGCTGAGGCATTCACAGGTGTGAATTTTAAAGAAGCCATTTCATATTGCAAATAGATCTTGAAAAAGAGTGTCTGTTTGATATAGCATACATATGAAAGATAAGTTTGTCCATACTACATCTTTTTTATGAGAACATATGTTATTGATTTATTTTTTTTTCCCTCATATTGAGTTTAATAGGGGCCTAAAAAATAAGTGAAACATCATTTAACTTTGTTAAAGATTCACGTCAGGTTCACCATTTTTTTGTTTCCTTTAGAAATGTGGATGACCTTGTTTGTTTAAGGTTCAAACATTCCAATAGTTTTCTAACGTGTTCATTCGTAGAATAGGAAACATCCAATGATTCTATATCCATTTGGTCATACTTTACAAAGGTAGGTGCTCATTAGTTATGGACCAATGAGGCTTAAGAATTTGCATTGATCTAGAGGATGGGAGATCATTCTCATCACATCTTTTGAGGAGAATTATTACCTACCATGGGACTCTATTATAGATTTAAGTTAAGCTCACAAATCCTTATTAATTCCCCAAGTATAAAAATGTGTTTTCCTTTAGATTTAGCAATCAATGATTAATATGTATAGGATTTAGAGAGTATTTTATATATATTTGAGGTTATTCATTGATTGAGAATCATCCGTATGTATTAGAGATTTTTCGTCAATGGTATCCTTGAATACATTATATAGAAATATCTTGGTCATTATGATAAACGTACTAGTTTTAAAGCCACTCAGTGGGGAACATGAAGTTTATTGTTGTTCATAATGACAGGGAATATTTCAGAGTTGGGATCGTACCTGTAGATGGGCTACCTACATATCTTTGTTAAAAAGGAATCAAACCCCACGTAGTTTGATAAAAAGGATATAGTTTAACTTCATATGGGACATAAAAGAATTATTGAAATATGGGATTTAACCTTATAAAGGCTTCCTAAATACTCTAATTTTTCTCCAGATATCAAAGTCCACATAGTTCGAGAGAGGATTATGCATGGTTAATGGCCCAAAAAGAGATGTCATTATTACCTTTTCACTCTACGCCCACGTGATTCATGCTCAGTGTGAGAAAAAAGAGGTATCAGTAAAATTAAAAATGGTGCCACAAAAGATGCAGTCATGAAAATTATGTGGGGATTACGTATGTATGACGGCCCATGTAAATGAATACCAGTACTTAGGAAAGAATCCCAAGATTAGGTTCCATAAAGGTATTTGTACATTATGGAGATTTGGAATTTTAACTCGGGGCATACTCCTGAAAAGGAATCCCAAATTAAAATGGACTTATGATTAGGGTTTATTCCTGAGAAGGAAGCCCAAATAAAAAGAAATTAAGGTTGGGGCTTACTCCTAAGAAGGTGGCCTAATGAATTCCTCTTAGATAAGGAAGCCAACAAAGGAACCATGCCATAAATGGCCTTGAAGAGGTATTTAAAGGCCATGTCTTGAAGAAGAGTGGTGGATTTCAGGAAAGAAGGTGACTAGGAAGAAGGCATGCAAGTATTGTTCTGGAATGCACGTCTTGGTCACGCAAGTAGACATGCGCGACATGAGTCACCTTGGACGATGATGAAGATATAGGGTAATACTTGGGAGACTTTGAACTACAACCCTTAATATCATCCCTAGAGGCTTCCAGAAGGTTGGCGCGCAAGTTCCCTTGAAGGGGAAAGGTGGAACGCAAGTTTTGCGATTTCACATAAGGTATAAACACTTAGGCACACATGTATTGATGAGTTCTAACACTTAGGCCTTATTCTTCCCCTTTAGAGCTTCTATTCTATGTAAAGAATTACCTTAAAAGTGTTTGGAAGACGTCAGAAAAAGACTTGGGTGACCAGAGCATGAATCTGAGTTTTGGAAAATTATTCCTTGTAATGGGGGGCCCACAGGGGATATTTATAGGCCACTAGGAACCTTGGGAATAAAATGAATAGGGCATGCAAGTGACTTGAGTGACCCATATGTGGCGCGCAAGTGACTTGCATGGTGCGAAGGATACTTGCGCGAAGACCTCCAAATGAGTTCCTGGTTCATCCCTTTGTCAATTTTTGATGTTATTAAAAGGTATACCCTCATTGGGATTAATCTATTCCCCTTTTCCATTAATTGGAATCTGTGACATAAAGGAGCATCAAAAACATATTATCATTAAAAATATCCTTATTACATACCATGTAAATCATTATTGAAAAACAAATCACATCTCTTCGTGAGGAAATAGTGTGTCGTACTCATTAGAGACTTCATCATGTCTCCTTCATAATGGAAATTAATATATATATATATATAGAGGCTTAATTATGTTATAAATATAATACATAACTATAGACCCATAATCATGCCCAGCCCTGAGAGGTGGAAAAGAAACCACTTATCAATTCGGTTCATGATGCGGTTGTCCGCTGTGAACATGAAGGATTTTTTCTCAACCCATTGGATTGATGTGTGTATGGATGTAGGTAATTAACTTAAAAAAAATTAAACCTATGTATATATAAGATTATATGGCTATTATATCATCATGTTTTAATAATAATTTTATAATTTGGAAAAAAAATAAAATTAAAATTCTCGATGTAATGTGTAACTTTGTACTAGGATAATATCTTTTGGTTTTCACCAAAATCCTTCCAATGACAGATTTATATCAACACTAAAGATTCTATGATTACATGATTTATTCTGGGAATTTATTTTTTTAGGTATTTTATTAATCAATTTTTTTTAATTTGTAAATATGAGAGGAGAGGGGAGTCCATTTTGTAAGTGAGGTGAGTAGAAAATTTGTAATTTTTTTAAAAGAAAATGGTGTAGCATTGTTATTAAAATTCCACATGTATCAAGAATGAATTATTAGAGATAATTAGACATTATAAGGTCAATATATGGACATAAAATAGATTTTATAAAACTTATAATTAATTTTAACTATTATATTTTTAGCCTAAACCCTATTAAATAAATTTTTACCATAACCATGGTAATGAATTTGTACTATTTTCACAATTTATTATGGTGAAAAATTAAGTATAAATTATTATACAATATATATTATTCATATTCAAATATAGGAATAAATTTTAACGTATTAAATTCTTATAATTTGGAAATTTTAATTTTAAAAAATACCCATAGACGACAATGAAACATGGGTTTTCAAGAAGTATATTTTTCAAGAGCAAGATGATTTTATGTTAACTCCATGAATAATTATAATAATCATGTTAATATAAATTAATAATAATTGATATATAATCTTGAAATACTATTTATATAATTCTTAATAAGGGGATATCTAAATTAAACATAAAATAAAAAACATTATGCACTTCAATATTGTTTTTAGTAAGATATCATTTTTAATCTTAAAGAAAAACTTATACTAAAACTAAATAAGATGATGAATAAAAATAAGTTATGTGGATTAAATATAACAAAATAATAAATATTTTACTATAAATTATATTAACAACATAATATTAAATTTATTTTTTTAAATAAAATAGATTTTTAGTAAGATGGGTAATTTTCACTAATCACAGAAAATTCAATATTTTTCAAAAAGCCTAAAAGTTTACCCAAATTAAATTAAATTTTATTATTTAAATATTAAAGTTAAAATTATAAAATAATTATTCTAAAATCATGAAAATAAATTATTATGTCATTTAATTAAAATAAAATTAAATAATTTTTGAAGAAAAAATATTTTTCAAGAATAATATTTATTTACTAAATATTGATTGATTATTTAATATAAATTTATCAATAATTAATTTTTAGTAGGAAATTTATATATATATATATATAATTAAAATTTTATTTTAAACTATTCATAGAAACGAATTTAATATATAGTTAAAAATGGTTTTATATATTGCGGGTCATTTATGCTCAGTGTTGCAAGTTGAATATGTTATCGAACATAGTTTTATTTTCTAAAATATCATTGTTTTTATTCTTAGTGGTTCCCCAAATTACATTATTCTAAGAGGATGGACTCAAACATTAGTGTTTGTGGTTCTTCCTATTTTCATATTTAGTGTCCACAATGAGGACGTTGTGCTATAAAGACGGAGGTGAATATAACACCCCAAAATGATAAATGGTTAAATGACTAAATGATATACCTCTTTTAGACATGGTGGACCTCTCTTTTTTGGTTCCCTATCTAATCCGAAATCCATATTTTATCATGCTTTTCATGAATTTGTGATCATGATTGGTGACCACCTCAGATGCATCCTAGGGTGTGTGCGAGTGAGGAAAATAACAATAGAAAGAACATGTGTTGGCCTATGTGAATAGTCATTAGTCAGAAGACCCATTTGGGAATGTTAGTGGTCCCTAGGAAGGGGACCATGTGTCAGGGAGGTAATTTTTGGTTCCTATAGGGATATGATTTTAAGTCCATGTTAATCTGGGGATCATGTTTTCTCATTGGGACCTAATTTTTTCAACTTTAAATTAAATTCTAACACTAAATAATTCGATCTCTAATTATCTATTTAAAATATGAAATAACTACCAGTAAATGTGATAGTTACAATATGATAATATAAATAAATATTATAATTTAAATATAGAAACCACATCACCAAAAAATTTATATTTTATATTACCTTAAAAACATCTTGAAATCCCCCAAAACATGGACATAGAGATGATAATTGAGAATGGGGGAAACATTTACTGTCATTATATCTTTTTTAATTTGATGTGTACATATTCTAATATCATGGGGTAAAATTACAATATGAAATATCTATTTACCCTTAAAATTATCATATCTACTACAAAAAAATTAATGAAAACAAAATCATTTTTCAATAAGGAAATATTCCCCAACAACATTCTAGGGAAAATATAACTCACCACTAAAACATTAGGACATGACATCACAATGTTAAAAACCATAACAAAAATTTCACAACATTTTTGTGAAATATGATCAAGTTATTAAATATAGAACATTTATAAGTAATTTTAAAATAATTTTCCCATAAATTAAATTTAATAAAAACAATTTGATCTTATATAGAAACTATGAAATAGAAAAAATGTTCATAAAATATCACACACGATACATATTATATAGTAACGAAAAAATACACAAAATTTTTAATAAAATAAAACATCCCACTAACATTATATAATTTTATAACACCATTATCCATATAAACATGTCCTCATAAAACAAATCTTCTAAATTCCCATTATTAATAATAAAATTATATTCAACCATCATTTAGAACTATTAAATAGTTATAAAAAATTTCAACAAATAATAATTAATAATGTGGATGGGCACAAATCCTAGATATATAATATTTACAAATCATTTTGTATATTAAAATTTATTTTTTAATATGAAAAAATACATATTTTACATGTTCCCACATTTGATATTTAAATTCACTATTCTCTTAACATAAAAAATTTTCCATGATTTTTTTAATAAGAATACATCCTTATGTAATGAATAAATTATGAAACCATATTTAACATGTCACTGATTTTTTAACACATTGGTGTCATGTGGATAATATATTATTAGAATAAAAAATTAATTAAACAACATTGTATGATATTCCATTTATCATATTGAACATTTTAATTTCAATATTTTCAATTTATAAATGTTCTTATATAATTATATACCTATAAAGGATTCACAACAAAATATCACACTTTCAATATATTTTCCACTTAATATCAATGAAAAAAACTGAAAATTCATTGATTATTGATGATTATTTATAGTCAACATGTCTCAAATTATCAAGTCATGTAATTTATGTTAACACATGGTATTTAATAAAAATGTTTAAAAATATTAAGGGGGTCATTATTCACTCTATCTTGCTTAAATCTCATCTAATATTTTAATATATCAATATTCATTTTAAAATAGTGAGTCTAAACATATAGTCATGCTTTAAATTAATCATCATGAAATTGTAATCATATTCCTATAACAATAAGGATTTCAATAATTATTTAATTAAATACTTTAAACAAGATAAATTACTAGTTTAAATATCTATTAAACACTAGTTTTATATTCCTTTATGAAATTTTGGAATACATGAGAGGTAATAATTTTACAAAAAAATATAATAAAAATCCTACACATAGAATAAAATTATTTCATTATTTATAGAAAAAATTTATTAAAAATACAAATTTCCCCCATAGATACATAAAATGGGTATAAAAGATAGATTCGTCTTATAAAAAATTCCCAGATATTGAAATATATAATATCATATAAATTATGAAATAATATATTTATGTATAATTGCCAATGAATGATGCATAATTCTCATCAGGTAAGCTAATAATGATTATGGAAAAATATTCTTGGTAGTGTTTAATAAGGACATTTCTTATTGTAAATCTTTGGTACTTGAATTTTGGTATAAAGATCATAGAAAAACCTTTCAGTATCGTAAATTTCATGTCTCAAAAGATTATATCTCAATTAATTCCATTTGGGATTATGATTCATAAAAAAATCCAATTTATTACATTCCAATCATATTATATTTTAATATATATGTTGCTAAATCCATTATCTATAGGATCGTTCCTCAAACCCAAAGTGATGTTAATAAATTCCTATGGCATTAAAGTAGAATTAGGGGTGATTTACCCTTCAATACATCATAACATATAACAAAAGAACTCATATAAAAGGATATAGATATGATTAATGTTTAAAATAAGACCAACTACCAATAACAAAACATAACAATAATTAGTTCCATATTCACTATGTTATCACCCAATTAGTATACATGTCATAAAGAATTAAAGTAAAACTAATGTTCCAAATGTGGAATTATATCAGGATACTCCACTTGGCCACATCTATTCTTTGACCACCATCACGAAGAGTTTCATCATAATGGTACTCGAGTAGGTAATTATGATTTATTCCCATTATGTAAATAATAATTAACATTGATTTCATACACACGAAGATGTATATGTCAGGGTGTCTATACTCCTTAGTAGAAAATACTATAATGTATTTATACACATTATAATAAATAAAATGATTTATCTAACATATTATATATAGTGATAAATAATAATGAAATTAGTGTCCATGGTAAATCAAACCATTATAAGTAAAAAAACACATGCACCATAAAAACAAACTAACAAGATATGTACTAATACCTCCCATCTAGGAATAATGTAACAAACACAAATTCATCACCCATCCAATGGTTTCTTTTAACAAGAAAAAATCATTAGTGGAAACCCTTCCCGCAGACCAAAGTCATCACTTGGATGTGTAATCAAAATTAACCAATTCCACAACTAGAACCCAAGTATATATCACAAGGTAATGTACATATAAATCCGAAATTAACACCAACGCATTCCAATCCATATACCCCAAAGTTGAATATGAAAACTAAGTTTAAATCAACAATGACCCTTCCTATTTTTTTCATAAAAACTATTCATGGAAATGGCATTTTTCTCTTCCACTTTATACCTCCTTGATATTTGATCCTAGTTGTTTCATGCCTATCCTTTATTAAAATATCCATTTTTATGGCTAATAAAAACATACGAACTCACAAAAACCCATAATAAATATAATTTCATTATCTATTAAATTGATAATCTCTAAACCTAGATCACCATGTATGAATTTCATCAAAAAAATTATCATCACATATAGCCTATGTAAAAAAAACAATTAACACAAAGAGAATATTCAATGAAGAATAATAAAAATAATTTAACATAGAAAAAATAATAATAAGTTAACATTTGAATAAATAAACTAACCCGTTCTTGGAAATAGAATTCAAGACGGAATCCACCTACAAAATGAATTACTTCTTTGAGGAAATCACAGAATTACTTCATTGATTGGGTCTCCTACAGCCATCGAATAATGATTAATAAGAATATAAATAGTAAACTATACTTAAAACAAGATATATTAACATGTAATATTAATTCTATGATTTCTCACAAAGGTAATTGAGATTATAATAGAGGAGATGGAGTGATAATGGTATAACATTGAATTATTATTCATACTACTAAAAAAATAAAGAGAAAAAGCTTCCGGATAAAGAAAAAAACAAAAATAACCAATGGAAGAAAACAAGTTTTAGGACCATAGAAAATAATAAATAAAGCAGTGGTTTTTTGGTTATTCATGATAAAAATGATTTTTAAAGTGTTTTCAAAGTCAGGTGTGGGATGGCTACATGTATTGGAGAACCCTACCATAATTTATTAGGTCTTACAAATATTTTTTATATATTGAATGGAATGGAAGAAAAGTTTAGTAAATTGTGTATGAACTAATTGAATCCTCACTACATGAAAATTAATCTAATCTACATGATTCATACATGGTTTAGAAAAACAATGCATAAATTATACACATACACAGATACCCTAGTTATTCATAAACAATTACCTAGAAAACCTGTATGATTCTTTCATAAAATGTAACAACAAAATACCCTACAATATCCCATCAAAACCAAAAAAAACCATCTAGGTTATCCTAAATCCATCATCGATCTCTTCATTTCTTGAAAATTATAATAAAGCTGTAAAATACATTAAAATGGTCATTTGAGACATTATAGATGGTTCTTTTAAAGCATGGGTATGGAATCCACTCATACAAAAATATTATACTATATTTCCAATTTGAATATTTTAATATTTTCCTCTTGGTATAAAATTCCTATATTAGAGTTTGAGAGCCAATAGATCACCCAAATTATATAAATGTTGTCCATTAGGATTATATTCATGTTTGTATCTAGATTAATTATATTCTTTTTAATAGAAATCACCTATATATTATTATTAAAATAAGTTCTCTATTCAATTTGATAACCTACCACTCATTCCTCATGGAATAAATGGATGATTCAATGATCTTTGAAAACTTAATAGATAAAAAAATAGTGCGTAAATCAAGAAGAAAATTGTGTATTTTATAACTACATCTTTATAATCAAATTATATTCTATATCAAAACCCAGGACCTTCCTACATAGTAAAATCATAATCCATTAAAAGTCTCTTCGGAGGAATATTGCCTTGATATTTAAGGAGTTGATATGAATATTTCCTCACATCTATGTATTTTATGACTCTATAGAACCAATTTTTTTATCAATATAATTTAATTCTCATTTTAATTAATTTGTAAAAAAAATATCTAAAAAAACATTAAAGTTCAGGTTTCTGTTTATGTTATAGGGAAAAAAGAATCTTCCTATTAATAAAATGTAGTTGTAAATGAATAAAATTTCATGATTATAATTTCAATTTTAAACTAAAATCCCTCAACCTAAACTATTTTAGAATAAGAAAATTAAATGACACCACATTTCACTCTGGGTAACTAATGATTTTTTTAAATAAATTAATTTTAACGCCACTACATATGAGTAGAATAAAGCTACAACATAAGAATAAATGACAAAATGTATATATTATTAAATATTATCTCTATATATATTATCTATCACATATGAGTAAGTGGAAGAAACTTCCATAACATAGTTGTTTCGTATAAGTCATATAAAATAAAATTATTTTATTTAATATATTTAAACTACATCATGTTAGAATAATTACAATGGTAAAGCTCTTATAGTAGTAGAAGTTACTGGAGAAATAGGATATAGGTCTCCTCCTATATTGCCTAATGGTCCTCAGATCGTGGGCTTTTCAATTGAGACAAAGGATAGTATTATGACCACTCCCATAACTGCTAAGTCACCTGATATCACTCAGTCTATTAATAATTCAGTTGCTGATAACAATTTGGAAATTTCTCCTATGATTGAACAAGGCATGAAGACCACTCTGACCTCTTCTTAAAATCCTAGGAGATCAAAGAAGAAAAAAGGCTTGGGATGTTCAACAAAGAAAAATGGGAACTCCTGCTCCAAAACCTGGTTTTAAAAATTTGTTATTTTCTAGAATTGTCAAGTCATAGAAACCCCTGACAAACATTCCATTATTAAAAGAATTATTATTACTCATAAATTATTTTTTTGGCTATTGACATACTGAAAACAAATTTTTCTTTGAAATTCATGCATCTCCCTACTTTTGGTTATAACATTCTTGGTGCCTGCAGTAATTGTATTACTGTTGATTATCTTTGGATCTTTTATCATACCTATTTGGAGAATTTAAATGCATACAATTTCTCTGATCAAATGTTCAATTGTGACTTTACCCTTGATGTATTACATAATTTTTTAACTATGGTTTATGCCAATAATAGATATCAAGACTATAGACCTTTTTGGAACGTCATATTTGTTTTATAAAGCACCACTCATGATCCTTGGTGGGTGAATATAGATTTCAATGCAATTATTTCCCACGGTGAGAATATTGGTCCATCTCACTCTAATATTTCCTCAAATGAATTTAGAGTATCTCTATATGATTTTTACCTTACTGAAATCAACCTTAGAGGTGCTATATTCACTTGGTTCATAAGAAACTATAATAGGTTTGTTGCTAGCAAACTTGATATGGATCAAGAAAATGTCCCAGATCTAGATGACTAGGACACCATTTCTTGTATCACCTTACCCAAAATAAAATCAGACCATCACCAAAAAAATTTGAGTCTTCTCTCTAAAAGACCTATGCCTTGTATACCTTTTAAATTTAATAATTCTTGGTCTGAGGTCTTGTAATGCTCTCATATCATTCAAAATTTCAGGCAGTCAATGAATCATCATTATGATTGTTTTTCTTGTATTACTATGCTAAAACATATCTAATAGTATCTCAAGTGTTGGTGCATGGCTAAATCTAAAAAATTAAGCAGGACATATCCACCATTGATAATGATCTCAATCAAATTCAAAATAACTCAAATAACCCTGATTTCTCCTTATATCATCAACATGAAATGAACATCTCTATGAAACTCAATTCTCTTCTGGGTCTTATGGAAAGCATCTGTAAGCAAGTCTGTAGTGCTAAATGGATCTCCTATGCTGATAGAAACACTACGTTCTACAATGACCTGCAAATAATTAAGTAAATTTTTTTGACCCCTATATTTTCTATAAGACAATGACTCCCTCTTGGACTTGGATACCGCCATAGAAAATCAAGTGGTTTCTTATTTTGACTATATTTTGAATGGTCCTAATATAAGAAAATGTCTTATTTTGGATTTCATTCTGTTTTTGGTTAACAAGGATGATAATATCTTTCCCATGAGCACCCTCCTGAAAATAAAATAAATGACAATGTCTTTATTCTCAACCCAGATAGTGCTATGGGTCCCAATAGATTCAATAATGTTTTTTTTAGCAGAACTTAGAGGTAGTCCAATCAAAGGTTTTTAAGATTGAAAAATGTATTTTTTCTAATATTTTTCCACCTTATATACTTAATGATAAATTTTTTACCTTAATTCCCAAGGTGGTAAATTCCTTGGAAATTCATTTACTCTGACCTATTACTCTTATTAACTCCCTATACAAAATAATTACCATGCTATTAGCCAACATACATTCTTCAAATTGTAATAAAATCATATCTTGGAATCAATTTATGATTATAAAGGGTATGTCTATACAAGATTGTATTTGCCTTGCCTCAAAAGGCACCAACTCTCTTAATAAAACTACCAGAGGAAGAAATATTCCCATTAGACATGACATTAGAAAAACCATTTATACCATAGGCAGGAACACTATTTTCAATGTTATTCAGGGCTTTGGTTTCAATTATGACTTTATAAGAAGGATAAACTCTCAATTCAATTCGGCTTTTATCTCCATTCTTTTCAATGGATCCCCTATAAGAAATTTCAAATTCTCAAAAGGGTTTCGACAAGGTGATCCTTTATTTTCTATCATTTTGGATATATTGGAAGAATATCTTAGCAAACTTCTCACTCAGTTTGTTGATCAAAAAAACTCAATCCTATTTAGGCGGCCAACAACCTACATGTGTTGACCCATCTTTTATAAGTTGATGATATAATTTTGTTCCTTCATGGGGAAAAAGAAATATTATTTACCTGAAAATGACTTATCTCACTATGAAGAGATACTTGGTCACCAAATTAGTTATAAGAAATTGTTTTTCTTCTTTGGGAAAAGTTTTTATCTTATTAGAAAAGATAACATCATTGAAAGTCTTAGCATCAAAGAAAGATCTATCCCTTTTACCTACTTATGAGTTCCCATATTTTGGGGAAGGCTTAAATCCATGTATTTCAACACTGGTTTTGATAAAGTTATCAACTAACTTTCTTCTTGGAATGGAAAATCCCTCTAAATGGCTGGAAATATCTATCTACTGAAATCTGTCATTGACTATAAAATGGTTTACTTACTGATAATCTATAATTATCCCATCAGTCTTCTCTAGAAAAATAATGGTTATATCAAAAACAATGTTTGGACTACTTTTATTCCTGATAAGAAGATTTTTACTATCCCCCAGCCTACCTACTGTAATCCACTTTAGAGAGGGGGTCTTGGTATTAAAACTCTCAAGATCTTTAATTAGGCCCTTAAAGTGAGACTCACTTTGAGATTGTTCAATAATAAATCTGAGTCAATAGATTTTTTTAGAAATTGATTCATGTAGAAGTTAAAAAAGGAAAATTTGTGCTATGTAAACTCTTCGATATGGACTTCCATTAGAAATTAATTTTCCAACATCATGAATAACTCTATATGGATGGTTAGTTTGGATTCCTCTATGAACTTTTTGCTTGGAAACTAGACTAGAAACCCCCTAATTTACATGTTAACTTCTAATTCCCCTCTGTAAAACATCAACTTCACCATTAAAGAGGTGATGTAATCTTGTTATTTAAATATTCTTGTTACCAACATGCATATTGTTGTTAGTTATCCCTTCTCTAAAGTTGATGATTTTCTAATTTGGGAACCTTCCCATGAAGGTATATAAGATTCAAAAAGTTTATTCAACCATAATTTCACTTAATCTGATCCTATTTTTTGTTGGTTGAAACTTTTTGACAAACCCTGGTTCAAACCCTCAAGACATAAACTTGTTTGGCTTATTTCTCATAACAATATTCCTATTGAGGATTCTATATAGTGCTTTGGTACAGAGAACACATTGTGTAATGACCATACATGGTATGTAGTTCAAAAAATAATGAAGAAATTAATTTAGAATTTAATATTTTATAAAACTAACACATGGTATGTGATGTAAATTAATGACACATAGACACATATTTATTATGTTTGAGGGAATAATTAATTATTTATTATTTTCCACATAAATAGGTACACGATACATGGTGTGTACAAGCAAGTTATAAACATTCTACATCTATCACCATATGTCTATAATACAATCCTAGGTACTCAACATGTATTTCAACATAGAGGTTTATGAGGTACATGATGTGTAAAATCTATTTACAAGTCTTGTACCTTCCATGTTTCATGAATTCTAGTCTTATATTTCATGTAATTGATATACAATGCGTATTGGACCACGTACTTTCCATCATGAAAATGAGTTGACTACATAGTGTGTATTCTATTTACACATAGTTTAATCTAGTAAGTCATGTGATAAACTATTTTGGTCAATGTGTGGTGTTTTATAACACCAAATTCAATTTATTTCAAAACACATAAAAATAATTTCATGAATATTTTGGGTTAAATGAACTAAGATACAGGACATGTACATTCAGGTGAAACATTATGTAACTAAATGTTTTATAACAAAAATTCATAATAACTATTGATGGGGTATTTATATTTTCTTTATGTATTATTAATATTTTCATGGTTATATAAATATGAACAAAAGAAGAAGAAGAATAATATATTGAAATTTTGATTCAAGGAAATATTAAATAATAAATGAAAGACTAACTAAAAATATTTTTCAGGGTTAACAAATTGAATAATTATAAATTTAGACATAACCATTATTATTCCACAAAAAGGTTTCAAATATATTTTAAGTGCCTATTGGCCCATGGCCATCTTGGTCTATTTTCCTAATCAACAAATAATCTCAGATGTACATGACAAAGGATCATCATGACCAATGAATTAATTTGAATATTAATTTCCATAGATTCTAGAACCCAGAAGAGAGGACATTTTAATGTTAAATTTATATTAAAGTTAACTTAATAATTACCTCATTTATGAAAATTACTTCTTTATGGAAGAGGTTGATTGTTATAATGTCGTTTGTTTGCACCATTGTTGCGCTATGAGTATTCAAGGATAGAAACCTTATTGCTATGATCCATACATTATTATTTTATACTGACACAAACAACTTAAACAAATTATTATATGACTTAATATAAATATCCAATAAACTCAAGTCAAGGATCTAGAGTCCTAGTGTCTTTGGAAGACTAGGTTCATAAAACATCAACATGAATCTAAAATACAACATCATTATTTTGAACTCCATAATGATCTCCAATATCCCTTTGAACTTATAAAACTACATATAATATCCTAGGGAATACATAAGAAAAAGGGTAAAGATATAAATCCAAATAAGGGAATATTAAAGATAACTGAGCTAATGAATGACTCAAATGACACAACATGATATCATAAAGGATAAGGTACATGAATGATAACATGGATTCATGATATAAATAATATGGAATCATAGGATCATGGAATCATATTAATGTGAAAACAATATAAAATATGGAATCATAATCATAAGTAAAGGCTCACTACCGATTCATAATAGAATGGTGGAAAATTTCCGATAATGGATTAGGTTTACTCCCTAATACCATACATATCATCTCATGATATATAAACGTTACCTAATGCATTGGATTCCTATCTAGGTTCACTCATCATAACATGTACATACATATGTATTCTAAAAAAGTTAATCAGTCATAAGACATAAACATTAGAATTACCCATGGATTGAAATGGGTTACATAATCCTATATTACAGCATAACAAAATAGAATACCATAATGATTTCCATGAAAGAATATATTGATTCATTATTATACATTGATAGGTGAAAAATCAGTATTATCCATAAAATATGATGGCCAAGTGAACTGAAGATGTGAAAAGGAGTGGAAAAGTAACTTTGTAAATATACCAGCAACTAGTAGATAAAGTAATTTTAAAACAACTAAGGTATTTCCCAGTTTTTATTATTGAATCCTCAACAATTCCCAACAGAGCCTCTTTGAAATCATATGATAGGTATATAAAGATAATCATTTTTGGTTTTATTGAACTATTTTAGGCTTTTTCAATTACAAAGTTGACAACAAACATATACATGTTTCTCTAGGAAATGATCCTTAGGGGCCAAAGTGGTGGGATTTGACAATCCCTGCCAATTTGATCTGCCTCATATAGTGTTTTTATCACCAAAATTCTCCCAAGGATGTGGTTTTTCAATGAAAATGAGTCTAGTTATCCTTAAAGTACCTTTATTTATCAATCCCTTAGTCCAAGTCAATAAATCACTTATTTATTTACACTAATTAATCTAGTTTTGTATAGAATTTCGTATGAATTTAGTTGGTTTTCACTCTATCCCTATGGACCATTGACTTATTCCTTATGTATTAGATATAGTTCATCAAAAGGAGATTAATTCATGTGGACTAATGTGGACATGGTTTCCAACTTTTTTCCCATTTGAGAAGTATGAAAAATTTTCACGTTTAATGGAAGGACATGAAATGAAATATGCCTAAATTTGAAGGTGATTTCTAAAATTAATCATATATATCTCTCCTAAAATGGATTAAATAAGTGGACCAGTTTTCTCCTCTTTGGTTTTGGCTCTCCTTCCTCCATTTTGTTCTCTGACCACTGGGTGTCCTAGACCCTACCTTCTTCGGGTATGAATCTAAATTCGTATAGATATTGTTTCAATAGATTAATGGGAGGAGGGGTCATCATTCATTACCATCTAAGATCTCTTAAAATGTAATACATTACCACTTATTCTCTATGAAACCTACTATTAATAGAATATAAATTCGTACTAAGTGGTTTATATATCTACAAGGATAAGAATATTTCAGTTGTGGTGATTAGAGGGGACAAATCTATGACATAAAAATATATAGTATTTAAACTTTTGGATCACTGTTCAATGGATTATATAATTAAGTAATATATATATCTTCTAT
Organism: Viscum album; assembly: GCA_963277665.1. Lineage (NCBI taxonomy): Eukaryota > Viridiplantae > Streptophyta > Magnoliopsida > Santalales > Viscaceae > Viscum > Viscum album. Next base: position 801,292,341 of record OY728139.1, read on the forward strand.
ATCCCATTACTTTTATTATTCATACATTGTGTGATGGTAACAGAGGAACGGATATCCTGGCTTCCAAGAGAAGTGTTTCTTCAATTTTTTTTATTTATTTTATTCTTTGGGATCTTTTCTGCATGACTATAAATTTGTTTCTTGTAGGATGGTCAGGGAATTCATCACTTTAGGCCCCAAATATCCCCCTATTTTTTCTATGATTTTCTATTTTGAAAAAAAAATCCAGGAAAATATACCTCCTAAAAAGGGCTTTAGGGAAAAGGGGAAAGAGTCTTTATAGTGGGGGAATAGAATAATAATTTTTATAAATCAATAAATGAGCTAATTTTTTTCATAATAAAATTATCAATTTTAGAAACCGTGTATGTCATAAAATTTCTCATATACTAGTTATTCAAATGAGGTAAGGAACAGATAAGTTATCTTTAATCAAGTTTTCTTAATGGTTGAAATTGAGAAGGAAACATTAAAAATATATATCCCCAAAAAAAGATAATAATAAATATTTATACATGTTAAGAGATCATATATATTGAATATTAAATCAATATATGAGAATAATAGTGTGAAGTAGAGAGTTTTAGAGGAAAAAGGCGTGACCCAAAATAAAGGAGGATGGTTCTGAGGTTCCCTTACCACATGTCTAGATTCATTTTTCCCTTTTACTTAATATCTTGATTGATCAAATTAGATTTATTAAAAAAATTATTAAGAAAATAATTCAACTATATTATATTTATTATTAATATTTTATTTTATTTTATAGTCATTTAATTAAGATATCTTGTCTCTTATCACTATCCCAATGTCCTTTGTTTCATGGTTGCAAGATCACTTTAGTTTGTGGATAATTATTAGATCTCTTATAAAATGGTACTAAAACCATAGAAATGAAATAAAATGATATCCATATCCTTAAATATTTTTAAATTTTACCAAATATTTATATGTGTTTTTACATTGAGATGATTTATTTATTATAAACGTTATCGTTATACAGTTAGTTCATTTTGGTTGTTTTACCAGCCATCATGAACATGAATCATTTCATTTAATTTAATGATTATTAACAAATTATATAACATGAATTAAGTTATAATATAATTATTATCATCATATTTAACCATAATAATATTTTTATAACCATCCATGAAGGCGGTGGTTAAAAATGAAGTATGTTGTTCATGGAGGCAGTGAATCACCCATAATATGAACAATCATTTTCATTTTAGACTGAAATTAAAAATGGTAGGATAATTAATATTCCATTAACACAATAAACTTATAGTATATTTATTATATAGTATTCATTATTTTATTTTGTAAATAAGAAATTATGAGGAGGTAGAAGAATATAATATTAATGGATAGTTCGTCTAAGAACATTACCTCTTTGGACATATTCCCTTGGAAAACACATTAAGACACACTGATAAGGTATTTTGGTAATAATAGAACTAATTGAAAGTGGGGATATGTTTTTGGAGGTATTTGGGAAGAATATGGGAAATATAAGAAGCTTATAAAGTGTGGAGGTAATGGGTGGTGAGAGGTTGTATTTATATGGGGATGTGATAAGAGTTTTTTAATATAATATTCATTATTTATTATTTTAGATAAATAATATCAAAAATGTTTATTATTGTGACTATATATAGGAATTAGTGCATGTGAGTTTGATATAATGGTTTCATACATCATCCATGACTCACTAATCCATATATTTTCCTTATAAAACAAAATATCATATTTTGTCGTATTTCCCCATTCCCCAAGAATCCAACTATTTTAGAAAAATACAAAAAATTAAAACTAATAATTTTTTAATTTTTAGATTCCATAAATGAAATTCATTTTATGAAAATAATTTTATAAATATTATAAATTTAATTTTTATTTTAAATCCTTCTTTATTTGAAAAATACCGATTTTAATATTATGATCATTCTTCTGACCCTTTGAAAAATTACTTATAGTCTCATAAAATTATATTATAATTATAATGAAACTAAATATTATTTTATAAAACCATTTTTTGAAAATAAATTTCTCTTAAATTTTTATATTTATCATTAAAATGAAAATAAAACGTATGTGTTTTACAAAAATACAGACCCTTATTTCATAATTAATTAAATACTTATTTATTCATATAATGATATAAATTTTCTATATTTTCATTTTATTAGATACTAAAATATCATTTCATAATTTCATCAGTCATTTTCCTATTATAACGATCTTTTTACTATTCTTAACGATCAGATTACTATTCTAATAGTCAGATTACTACTCCAATGGTCAGATTTTTAAAGGTAATAAGGGTTTAATATTATCTATAAATACGTCATATATTGTTCATTATTAATTCAATTATATTTTCTATTAAGGTTATATATATTTTCATTTTAAAAATTAAAATTTAATTAATAATATTCTATTTCATTTATAAAGTGTTTTTCTTGAGTGAGATCATTCTAAGGGATCGAGTAGATCAAAAAATTTATATTATAGTTATCTTATTTTCTATTTTTGGTCCCGTTGTAACACTTTCAATAATTATAGCCATATTTATTATATAAATGTAATGTTCAAGTGAATATAATAAAATTGTGTTCATTTTATCATGTGGTTCATGTGCTTTATATAATACTACATTACTAAAGATGATATATTTATATAATTAGAAGGTAAATTCCATTGATAAAATGTCAGGTAATTACATTATTCACCCCTTAAAAAATATCTCCCTTGTAATTTAATTTCACCTATTAAGATGAGAATAGATGAGGGTACTTTTATTTCATTTTTTCCTCTTATTCCCATGTATACTCCTCATACATATGGTTATATCATAATACTTTGACTAGGTGAGTTACCTTGTTGCATAGAATTTTGTCTCTACAGTTGAAGATATTCACCAACTACTCCTCGTAAGATATATCTTTATCCAACCATACCACCTCTAAATTTAGATCATGTGTGGGATCTGATAAGTAATTATTTAAAATGGATACACAGAACATGTCATATACTTGAAATAGGGTTGGTGAGACTGCTATTATATAGGATACAAATTTTATGTGATCAAAATTCTCAAAGGGCATGATGTATTTGGTAATTATATTTCTATTTTTTCAAAATCACTTGACTCTCTTCCATGGGGATATGTAGATTAAAACTTTATCTCCAAACCCAAACTTTAGGTATCTCTAAATGTTATCATAATTTAGATTTTTTCAACTCTAAGTGTTCCTGATGTTCTTCTAAATTTTTTTGACCTTTTCTACCATTAATTCAACTATTTTAGGTCCTATAAACTTATTCTCACCAACTTCATACTAGAACACATGTGTTCTACATCTCTTCTCATAAAATTATTCATATAAATCCATTTAGATGCTGATTGGAAGCTATTACTGTGAAATAACTAAACCATAGAAAGAACCATACTCATTTGAAGTTTATCACAAAATGTATTAACATGTCCTCAAGTGTCCAGGTAGTTTGATCATATTTTACATTAGTTTGGGGAAGATAATACATAGTAAAGTTTGACTCAGTGTTATGATAAGGTTAGAGAGTTTTCCAAAACATAGTGGTAAACCTCTTATCTAGATCATATATAATTGGTAGTTTTGTTCCATGAATCCTCACCACTTATATAGTGTATATCCTTGAAATTTGATCAATTGAGAAGTCCTCTATAATGGAAATTAAGTGAGAAGTCATTATAAAATGATCAACTATAATCCATATATAATTATTTCCTTTAGATGTCTTTAGAATACCTATTCCAAATCCTATGGTTTTTATTTCCAATTTCCATGTAGGTGTGGGTAATAGTCACATAATTCCTTTGGAATTTTTACTTTCCGCCTTTACTCATTGAGATAAAAGGCACTTTGATGTATATTATATGATCTCTTTATTCATATTTCCCCACCAACAGTGTTCATGAAGATATCAATACATCTTTATGTTCTCTAGGTGGATGGATAATGTTGAGTTATATAAATCATTCAATATATATTTCTTTATCTTAGGATTTTATGGAACACATTATCATGAGCCAAATCTTATAAATCCTTCTTCATCAATTTTGATCTCTGAATATTTTACCTTTATTATTGATTCCACCTTCTAATAAATTTCCACACCATCCCTTTGAGAATCCTTTATCTTCTCTAGAAGTCATTGATGAGTAGTTATTTAAGCTAAGTAAGGTTTTACTTTCCTTTATGACTTCTATTTCCATCATTAATAAGTATAATAGGATTGAATGACTGAAAATTAATTTTTTATTATTCAAAAATATTTGAGAAAAAAGTGAGAAACTAAACATGACTTCATGACATCATGGAATAAAGACTTAAAAATAAAAATAAAACCTCGACAAATAAAAACTCAAGATCAAGGAAAACCCTCACAACAAGGGAGAATGTCCTCCAACAATAAAAACATTAATTCTAGCTTATATTGACTCATCGTAGTAGTCTAGTTGTCCCATGACAAAGAGCACAGGCATAGTACTGATGTCCATAGACATAAACTCTCAAACATCCAACCCCGATAATCCATGAAACAATGAAACCACTTTTCTATAAACCTCATCTCGAGAATCCTCTTGTATGAGAATGATTGGAGAATCTCTTGAGCCACAGACCACCAAAAACAAAAGAAATGTCAATTTCAAAAAACCGTCAGTGGCATCCTTCCATTCAAATTAGAGTCATGCAAAATCAAGAATAAACTAAACAAAATGCATTCTTATATCAACAAAAGGTGATCCATAAAATCAAAACCCAACCACAGATTCAACAAACACTACCACATGGAGTGAACCAACACATCCAAAACCATAAAAAATATCATAGTAAACAGAACATACCCTAACCACAACTAGGATAATAACATAACAAAGTCATATGAAAACATATAAAAAATTAAAGATCCAAGAAACATCACCATAGGATCACCTCTTAAATGCTAGCCAATCGAAGTAGGTTACACCATATATCAAACCGATCCAACACCAGATCTTGTCACCACCAACAATCCCACAGGAGAAGACCACAACAAACCCTCAAATCACTCAAGCCACTGCAGTGCAAGATGATGACCCTCAACTGCCAGAAAATTGACTACAAGATGATGTTGCACCATATCAAACCCATGAATGCTCTGATGGAGTAATCGGAAGAACAAAGATACATTCTTCACAAAACAGCCTTATGCTTGTGGATCATAAACCGACAGCTCCATAGAATCTCAAAGCACAAAATCAGTGTCACTGAGGGATGAGTCACAAACTCATACCTAATCAAGTATAACCATCTTAACTATATTATATTATCTTTATTCTATGTTAATATATATTTTAGTCTCTTATGATATGAATATATTTCAAAATTCTCCCCATACAGATAATTTCACCAAATATTTAATGAAGATAACACTTCATCCAACTTCAGATCATTTATTGCATAGTTATTCTCATGGAATTTCAACATCTTTGTGTTAAAGGCTATCAATTTATCATTTTTAATCAGTACATGACCTAATACCTTCTTTGAATAATTTGTTTATACCATAAAAAGAAACGTACTTGAGGGTATTGTGAGTACTGGTGTCGTGATAAGCCTTTTTTTAAATTACTTGAATCTTTATTTTCATTCATTAGTCTAGATAAACTCCACTCTTTTATGAGTTAGCTTTTTTATTTGGTTTGAAAATCATGAAAAGTTTCTCATAAATTATTTATAGAACCTTGTTATTCTAAGGAAATTATGAATCTATATTATAGATGTTGGTCTGGGCCACTCCTTAATAACATGTATCTTCAAAGAATTCATATATATCCCTTTAATGGTGATAACTTTTCCCAATATTGATACTTATTTCATCCAAAATTCACATTTATTGTACTTTTCATATATATTATCATGTCGCTATGTTTTTATCATAGTACTCAAATGATCCTCATGCACCTCCATTCTTTTAGATTAAATCAAAATGTCATCTATAAGACTACCAAATTTTTTTTGAGGTAATCTATAAAGATAATATTAATTTAGTATATGAATATTTTTAGAGAATTAGTTATTCTAAATGGAATCAATGTGATCTCATAGTGTCCAAACCCTATTTGAATGAAAATATTGGGAATATCTTCCTTATTAAACTTTAATTAGTGATATTCATACTAATGGTTCGCCTTAGAGAAGTATCAGGCCCCATAAATCTGATCAAATAGTTCATTAATCCATTTAAGGGGATAATTATTCTTTATCATGATATTTTTGAGTTCATTATAACTAATGAAAAGGCACATTTACCCATCCTTATTCTTAATGAAGAGGACTAGTGTTCCCTGTGGTAAAGCACTCATACATATAAAACCCTTTCCCAAAGTATCTTATAAATTATTATTCAATTCTTCCAACTCAATGATGTATATTATATAGGGATTCCTGGATATTGGAAGAGGTATAGGTATAATTTCAATTGATAACTCAACCTCTCAGTCAAGAGGAAGACCAGAAAGCACTTTAGGGAATTCATTAGTATAGTACCTCAAAATAAAAATTTATCCATGCATGATTCTCTCCTTTGTATCAATCATTTCAGCTATATATTCTTACTCATAATTCAATAATATCATTTATTTAGAAGAATATACCAAAGTAGATTCATCATATTCATACACTTGTATATGATCATTGGATGACTTAGGATATGGGTAGTGATTTCACTCTCCCTGAATTTGATGCCATCCTTATATAAGGACAACCAATCAATTCTAAATATAGTACCAAATTCTACTAATAGAACTATATTAATATTTTCTATGAGGTTCGGTCTGAAAACAATGATTTGGGAGGATTCATATACTTTAGATGCAATAATTTCCACATTTTTTGTTCTCATGGATAATTCAACCTCCATGTTTTGAGGTGGTGTTTGAATAGTTATACTAAAATTGAATAATGTGAATGAATGTTTATAATCAGAATGAAATAATATGTTCTCCATTATTGAATCGTTAACTAGAATACCTATCACCACTACATTATCCAGATCCACCTCAGCAGTAGTGACAACATAAGCCCTTGCTTTCTCTCTTGGCCTTGGAGGTTGTTATCGTTGATTATCTCTGACAAACCTTGTCTTAAGGAATTGACTTGAATGTTGTTCATGATTTTTTTAGTTGAAACACTAGAATAAAAGTTTAGTGTTGATAACAAACATCTTTTCTTCTATTTAATTAGTGGTATTATTAATCTCCCTTCGGTGTTTATTATCCTAAAAACCCCCTTTTTATAAAAATTAAGTATTCATCCATTCCCTTGATATTGATTGTGATATGCTTCTTCCCACACTTTTGACATGTGGGAAGTTGGGGTTTCTTTACTCCATGTGATTTACCCATTGATCCTTATAAAATAAACTCTATATTAGTCTTTTTATATATATCCCTTCAAGATCACTGATAATTTTCAATATCCATCTCGATATTATGGAAACATTATATAGTAAATTCATATCTTTGAAAGTCTTGAATTGAAAAATATTTTAATAGACTCAAATTTAATCCTATAAAGAAGAATTCCATATTACTTTCAGTGTCAATGAAAAACCTGGAGGTGTATCATGAAAGACTTCAAAATGTTTCCTCATAATCCTCAATATAATCATATTCCTTTTCCTTTATTCCAAGTAATTATCTCTCTGTGTTATAATGGATATTTTAGGAAATATATTTGTTGAAAAATATTTTCTAGAATCCTTTCCATTACATGGATTCAATTTCCTCCTTAGGATTCATGTTCTTAATTAGTGTCTACCATTGATTGGATTTTCCTCTAGGAATTAAATTGATTGTATTAATTTCTATTATTAAAAGTATTGTAGTATATAAAATATCATATCAACATAGTTAATCCATTTAACTACAATGAGGGGATTATAAAATCTACTAAAATTAGGAGGCCTTTGTCAAATAAAGGACTCAACTAAAATATTTTATTTCCCATGAGAAGGAGTGCATTCCACATGATTCATTTTATTTTTCATAACTTGAGTAAATTGATCTGGTACAACAATGAAGTTCTTGGATTCCACTCTCATTAGGTTTTTCATTTCATTAGGGTAATCATCAAATTTCCTATCACATTGGTTGTTGGTGTGAATTTTCTTATTTCCCATAATTTACTAAAATATTGAAATATTATGCTTAATAATACTCAAACTAATGAAAATATAAAAGTAAAATTATGAACATATAATTAATAACTTATAAATTTCATGTATTTATTAGATTCTGAGTCTCTAAGTTTCAATATAGGTTATCCATGGAAATTTTATTATTATTTTTTCTAACCTAATTTTCTATTAAAGTGCTTAATAATGGTTCAAAAGGAGTTTTTTAATTTAAGAAATCATATCCTCTAGGAGTGTCAAACTAGGTGTGTAGCAAGGACTATTTGTTATAAACCAAGTACAAGTTGATTAAATACTCAATGATACTTTTCAATTTATTACCCCTAGGTAAATATGTTCTAGAACCATATCCAATTGTATTATCCATATAGGAATTTCAATTCATGGAAACCAATTTCTCTATAGTTTATTAAAATTTAAGGTTGTTTTACTAAACTTATACTTATCTTCGGAGACCATGTTTATAAAAAATAAACATGAATTTAAAATAAAATATATTTATTTTAAACTATATAATGATATCCTAGTTCCATTTCATCTTTTAAAACTACATAGGATACATGTGGGAATACTTAAACAAAATGGGTGAGATATAAAGCCCAATATGGGAATACACATGATAAAGGGGACTAACATATTAGTCAAATGTAATAGCATGATATCATAAAGGATAGTATAAATGAATGATAACATGGATTCATGAAATAAATAATATATAATCATAGGATCATGGAATGATAGGAATGTGGAAAGAATATAAAACATGACATCATAAGACTAAGTCAAGGATCACTTCCAATACATCATAACATGGTAGATAGAGTCCCATAATGGATTACGTTTACTCCCTAATCCCATACATATCATCCCATGAGATATAAAACATTCCTAATGAATTCGAGTGATATATGGGTGCACCCCTAATATAATGTACATGTATATGTGTGATATAAAAGGAAATCAAATATAATCCATGAACATAATAATTACCAATGAAAATAAAGTGATTATATAATCATATATTATGGAATAACCAAATGGAATACCATGATGGTTTCTATGAATTAATATATTAAATAATTATTGGAATCTAATAGGTTAAAATTAAGCATATTCCATGAAAAATTATGTCCAAGTGAAGTTATTACATGAAAATTATTGGAGAAGTAACTTTGTAAATATTCCTCCTAAGTGAGGTTTCAAGGAAAATGGTAAAGAGTCATTATATTGGGGAAAGATCATAATAATTTACCAAATAACACAAATGAACTAAAAAGTATTTCCATAGTAAAATGAGAAATTTTAGAAACCATAAATTATTTAAAAAAATTATGGTGTAATACTTTAAATTAGGTAAGGAATAGAGAAATTCCCTTTAATTAGGTTTTCTTAATGAATGAAATTGAGAATGAAACATTAAAAACATGTATATCCCCAAAAAAGAAGGTAATAATAACTAGTTATATATGTGTGAGGTAAATATAAAAAAAATATTAAATAAATAAATGATAATAATAGTTTTATGAGGTAAGATTTAGAGGAATAAGTTATGACCCAAAATAAAGGAGGGTCGTATGGAAGTTCTTTTATCTCCAGTCCAAATTCATTCTAAACTTTTACTTAACATCCAAAATGATCAAATTAGATTTATTAAAAATTTTATTGTGAACCTAAATCAAATATATTTTATTTATTATTAATATTTTGTGTTACTTTAGAGTTATTTAATTATGATGTTGTGTCTATAATAACTATCCTAAGGTTTTTCGTTTCTTGGTTCCAAGGTGGCTTTAGTTTGTCGATAATTATTGAAGTTCTTATCAAATTAGACTAAAACTCTATAAGTGAAATGAAGTTATATCTATTTCTATACAAAAGTTTAAATTTTTTCAAATATCCATATGTGTTCCAACATGGGGATGATTCATTTAGTATAAACATTATTGTTATATGATTTGTTCATTTAAGTAGTTTTACCCACCATCATGAACTAGATTCATTTTATTTAATTAAAGGATTATTAATAAAATACAGAACATGATATAAGTTATAATATACTTATTTTCAACATATTTAAAAATAATATTATTTCTATAACCATCCATGATGTCAGTTTAGAAAAACAAACTATGTTGTTCATGGAGGTGGTGAATCGACCATAATGTGAAAAATTGTTTTCATTTTAGAATGAAATGAAAATATATTTGATAACTGATATTTAATTTACAAAATAAAATTTTACTATATTATTTATATGAGATTAATTATTTCATTTTTGATGGATTAAGTGTGGATGAGTTTTAAGAAGTTAAGATTAAAGGATAGTTCATTTAAGAACATTACCTATTTGGATTTTTTCTCTTGGATGACACCTTATTAGCGTCTTTTGGTAAGAAAAGAACTCTTTATATGAGTGTTAAGGTCTAAGGATATATATAGGTATAATATGGTCAAGCTAAGAAATTTAGAAAGTGTAAGGGAGAAGGGGAGGTATTTATAAGGTTATGAGAGGGGATTTTTGGAATATAATATTCATTAGTTTATTATTTTAACTCAAGACTATCAACACTTTTGATTATTGTGAATATATATAGCAATTAGTGCATATGAGTTTGATCTAATGTTTCCTTACATTATCCATGACTCAATAATTCATATATATTTTTATAATGAAAAACACTCTATTTTTTTGTATTTCAATGTTCACTAAAAATTAAACTATTTTAGAAAAAAACCAAATATTCATCCTAAACATTTTTTGAGATTCATATTCTAAAAATGAAATCCATTTTATGAAAAAAAAATATTAATATTAGGAATTTAATTTTTATATAAAATCCTTATTTATTTGAAAAATACTAGTTCTAATATTGTGATCATTGTCCTGATCATTGAAAAAAATTGTTTATGGACACATAAAATTATATTATAATTATAATGAAACTAAATATTATTTTATATACCCATTTTATAAAAATAATTTTTTTTAAAATTTTTATATTTATCATAAAAAAAATAAAACATATGTGTTTTACAAAAATACAAACACTTATTTTATAATAAATAGAACACTTATTTATTCATTTCATGATATAAATTTCCTATATTTAATTTTATATAATAATAAAATATTATTTTGTAATTTTATTAGTCAAATTACTATTATAACAGTATGGTAACTATTCCCAATAGCCTAATTATTATTATTCCAATGGTCATATTACTATTCTAATGGTCATATTTGTAAGGTTATATGAGTTTACTCCCATATATAAATACCTCATATTTCATTAGTTCTTGATTTATTTATATTTTATATCACGGTTATATATATTTTCATTTTCAAAATTAATATTTCATTACTAATATTTTGTTTCATTTCTATAATTTTTTTCATTAGTGTGATCATTGTAAGGGATCAAGAATATTCAAATTTTCATATTATAGATATCTTATTTTCTATTATTTTTCCCATTATAACACTTTCAATTTTATGTCTATATTTTCTATCTAAATATAATGTTCAAGTTAATATAATAAAATGTTTTTGGTTATATCATGTGGTGTATGTGCTTTATATAATTATAAATTACTAAATATGACACATTTATATAATCAAAAGGGAAATTCCATTGACAAAATTAGGGGTTGATATACATTTTATCTTGAAGCATCACATATGAAACTTCAGGTGCTCTAAAAGTGGTACTGATCATCTTACACCCCCCCCCCCAACCCTTGATCACAACAATGATCCCTTTGATTTGTAATGATTGTCCCATGGTCCCTCTGACTTGAGAGAAAGGAGTAAGAATGTCACTTCTCTCATTCTTGAGAGAAACCCTAGAGATGTTCTTAGTAGAGAGAAATCGCTAGATAGGAGGGGAGAGGTGTTGTGCACAACAAAATCTGACTATATCACCAATTAAATAACAAGGTATATATAGATACAATGACAAGGTTTAATATTAATTAACTATACAAATTATCTTAATCATATTTAATCCCATAATATACCCCATGCCATGTAATATCATAATAATAAAACCATTTATCTCATGGAGTGTGCTTACTCAGCAATAATAAACATTATTTCATAGTTTTATAAATAAATATTTATTACTGGGCCCAGAACTCAGTCTAATCTTCCTCCACATTTATTCTATTATTGAATAAATATTTTATCGTCAATAAATAAATAAATATTATATTCACAGTATTTCGAATAAATATTTATTTAATATTTTCAATTAATAAATTTTAAATAAATATAATTCCTTCATATAGAGAATAATGTTTATTCTAATTTTTAAATTCAAATATAATTTAATTGAAAATAATAAAAGTGGGTGACCCTCTAGACCTCTTCCTTTTGGAATTAGGTGATGTTTCTTAAAGTCCAACATCAGTACCTAACAACTCATAAAGTCACCCAATAGAAAGAAGTTAATATTTAAATGACGATAAACACCTATGAATTCTAATTGTACAATATTTTTTTATTTGATATCTCATTAAGCGAGCTACATACTCATGTTATCAACATATATGCTTGATACATTATTTTTTGACTTTCTAAAATGAACCTGTCAATACACCATGGACATGGAATTTAGTTCGAAAAATCATTCCAATAAAATGGTTGAGATATAGACTTCTATAAATATGTAAGGGATAAATCCTTTCTGACTTATTGATTAATAGCATATCATTCATAACACTCCCAACACACCCTACTTCCTACGAACATTTGATGCAACATTTTTTGTCAGTACATCAAAGTACATGAGTCATGATATATATTAATAATAATCTTAAAGTTTAAGTATCATTACACATGCTTGCAGACAAGAATATCCAATGACACACAACATGTGAAATTCTTATTGGTGGGAATGTCCTCATGATCTCTCATATTGGTAATTACCAAGTGTGAAATTCATGAGATGAAGTATCATATAATTATGAGTACTCAATCCTAATAATTTGAATCATATGTTCCCAATTATATGATGTCATACAACCATAGTCCATAAAATTTGATAATATCATCATAGCATTTCATGGTTCTCATCACATCAAGGAACTTCTTCCAATAAAATGACCTTTTACATTGGTGATTTCTAGGACCATTTTTGTTTGAGTTGTTTTCTCATACCCTCTAGCGGGGCACTAAGTATGGGTTGTGACTAGCTGAGAGAAAGTATATTTTATTCCTACATTTCTTCTATATGTAACTAATCTTGTTCATGAACACTATTACAAATTACACTATATTTAGTTTTTTCCTTTATCAGTACAAAAAACACTAATAAAAGGGGGTTGTTTACCAACACTAATAAAAAAACATAGATAAATGGGGCCTTTATTAGATCTAATAGAAGGGATGATAAACAGTGACCCTTTATCATAACTTCTTTTAGTATGGATAAAGGTCCCATTTATATGGGCTTTGTGTTAGTGCTGATAAATGGTTTTTTGAATAATTTAAATTATTTATACATATTTATATATTTTCAAATATGATTTATATAACAATAATTATTTATGTGTAAATATAATATATAAATATGATTTATATAAATATATTATAATAAAAAAATATTATCAATATTATTTCAAAAATTCTATAAATAGAAATTTATCAAATTTATATTAACCAATAAAAAATTTAATAGTTTATTATATACATATTAGTTACAAAATGTATATACAAATATAGTTATTTAAATTTATATATTAATATTCGTATTAAATAATTTAAAATATACACATGTATTTTTATGTACGTTTATGCATATGTATATATGTGGTATATGTGTACATATATATATGCTTGTGTGTGTGTGTTTGTATATGTGTTGTATGTGCATATATGTGTTATGTGTGTGTATGTGTGTGTATGTTTATGTGTATGTATATAGATGTATGTTTGTGTATGTGCATGTTTATATGCACATGTATGGAATTATGCGTACGTATGTATGTGCATGTATGTGTATGTGTGTATGTGTGTATGTTTGTATGTGTGTATGTGTGTATATGTGTATATGTATGTGTGTGTGTGTTTGTATTTTTAATTATGTGGATTTACATGCATGTATGTATGTGTATGTGTATGTGTGTGTGTGTGTACATGTATGTATGTATATGTGTATATGTGTATGTATGTGTATGTTTTTGTAATATCTGTATATATGCATATGAATATTTATGTATGTCAATGTACGTGCATGTACATGTATGAAATTGTATATACATGTATATGTATACATGTTTGTATGTGTATGTATGTGTATATTCATGTATGTGTGTGTATTTGTATGTCCATGTGTGTGTGTGTGTGCATGTCTATGCGTGTGTGTGTGTGTGTGTGTGTGTTTAATGTGTATGTTTGTGCATATGTATAGGAATATATCGTTATATAATAAGAAAATCCATGTTTTAACATGACATATCACATTATAGTATATGTATATATATATACATACTAGCACCTATACACAATTACAGGAAAAGTCATTTGGTTTTTTAAATTTAATTAATGTAATTATATATATATACATATTTAATATTTTTTGTAATTTTTACAATGTTTAAGATTTATTTGTACATTTTTAATTTTAAATAATTAATATTTATAATATGCTTATAATTTATATCATTAATATTTTTTATTTTTTATTTTTATACTTTTTGTATTTAAATCTTTTTATAATTATTATTTTTAATTTTTAATTAGTAGTTTTTTATGAATCTCATTCATGATTGTGGAACCACCCCATGGTCGATAATATACCTCATACACAGATGTTGAGATCTCATTCCAAGCCAAAATAATATCCTATATGCATAGATAGAGGGGAATAAAATTGTTGACTACCTACCCTTTTTTGAATCTGATACAGCTTATCATGGCATGGTTATTTTTCTAACATTTGATTGTTTCCCCCAGAAGGTATTGGTTTTGTTAGAGGGGATGCCCTCAGGCTCCATTACTTTCA
Organism: Viscum album; assembly: GCA_963277665.1. Lineage (NCBI taxonomy): Eukaryota > Viridiplantae > Streptophyta > Magnoliopsida > Santalales > Viscaceae > Viscum > Viscum album. The sequence goes on from OY728139.1 coordinate 801,307,571, forward strand.
TCCCATGTAGCTCCTTATCCCCTTTGTTTCTTGGAATCGTGCTTTTTCTCTCTGAATAAAAAATTTAGAATTGGAGTAGTTGTGGGCTTGCCCGAGTTGAAAAATCTCCTTGTAATCCTGCATCAGATCTGGGTTCAAATCTGGGTGGGATCCAATTTCCCCAAGCTTGTGATGACACGGGCATGACGCAGGTAGATGGTGATGTAGATATGACGCAGATAGATGGTGATGCAGACATGATGTAGGTAGACGGTGATGCAGAGAATGACACAGGAAAATGGTGATGCAGTCATGATGTAGTCATGACGTTACACTGGGCCTTCAGGTCATTTTGTGGGTCTTAGGGCCATGTAATGAGTTTAATGCCCACTGGGCCTTCAGACCATGTACTGAATAAAATAAGGCTTGATGGGTGGGTTATCCCTTGGGGGGCCATGCCTTGCATTTCTGACCTCTATGTGTGGTGTGGGTGTGTTTAATGTAATTGTACCCCCCCCCCCCCCAAATCACATAATACATATATTTATGATCGGATGTCATGTATTTAAATGTACTTGTAGATATTTATTCATTTTTTAAATATTTATTAGTTTTTAATATTTATGTAACAGGTATAATTGATATTATTTTTTATTTATTTTTAAATATTTTTTGTAATTTATTTAATTTTAATTATGTAATTTTATTTATTTTAACATATATTCATTTAATATTATTTATTCATTTTTAATATTTCTCCATTTTGTATTTTCTGTAATTTAGTAATTTATAATAACTATTCATTTAATATTTTTATAATATATTCAATTTTGATATTTATTTATACGCTTTTAAATATTAGGATTCAACACTTTTAATATGTTTCCAATTTATATAATTAATATTTATTCATTTTTATTTTAATATTTTTTTTAAAATATTTATATAATTATTATTTATTCTTTTATAAATAGTACTTAATTATTAATCACTTATTTTTAAATTTTATTTTTAATATTTTTTATTTTAATCTATATATATTTTTAATATTTCTTTAATTTATATAATGAAAATTATTAATTTATTTTATAATATTTTTTCACTTTATTAATTTTTAATTCTTAAATTTTATTTATTTTTAAATTTTTTCTATTTATTATTATCTATTAATTTTTTATACTTATTCTCTTTTAATATATTTCAAATTTATTCATTTTTAATATTTATTCATTTAATATTGTTGTAATTTATTCATTAAAAATATTTATTTAAACATTTTTATTTATTAATATTTAATAGTTTTAATAGTTGTTTAATTTACATAATTAATATTTGTTCATTTTTTATTTAATATTTTATTTATTTAAATCTTTGTAATGTTACTATCTATTCATTTTTAATTAAAAATTTATTTTAAATCATTTAACTTTAAATATGATTTTTATTATGTATTCATTTTTTTATTTTAATATTTATTAATTTAGATTATTTGTTGTAATTTATATAATTTATATAATTTATTCATTTTTGATATCTTTTAACTTATATAATTAATATTATCTATTCATTTATCTAAATATTAATACATTTATCATAATATTATTACATTTATCAATAAATTAAATATAATCAATATTTTTTAATTATTTTTAATATTTTTTTAATTTTATTTATTGTTGTTATTATTTATTTTTTATAAATTATTTTTTAAAATTATTTTTTTATATAATTAGTAATTTATTTTTATTTATAAGTTTATTTTTCAATATTAATTTTCTGTTGGTATTTATCAACGCTATATGAAGCATTTATAAAAGCAACATTTATCAATGTTAAATTATGTACTCATAAAATATTCATTTATTAGTGCTTATCATTTAGCACTAATAAAAGTGTGATTTTTCAGCACCTTTTTAGTGTTGATCAATCATAAATTTATCAACACATTCCATTTTAGTGCTAATAAATGTGTATTTTATGAGTACTTTTTTACTATCACTGATAAAACCACTTCCCCTATTTTAAAAGAACCCTAACCAAGATCATCTATGCTCATGTTGTTCAAGCTCTCGTGAAGCCAATTTCTGTAGTCTCCACTTTTAAATATTTTAAACGAATCAAGCCATAAATTAATTTTATTTTATTCCTTAATCATTTTTAATCAATATATCATCATTTTAATGATTTGTTGTTCTTCTCATTAGGTTCTTCTTGTATGTGTGATGTTTTGGCACTATTTTCATGATTCTTTATTTTAAAAGTTTGATTTTTCAGTATTTTTTTCACTAATATTGTCCATTCTCATGTTGGCACTATTCTCATGATTCCTTATTTTGATGATTTTTTGTTCTTCTTTTTTATGTAATTTTTTTCATTACATTAACTTATTTTCATAATGATCTCAGAAATGTTTTACTTTCTATGAAATTTTAAAACTCCCATTAACATTTTCCTATTTCTAATTGTTTTTTTCCTTTGACATAAGTTGTCTTATATTGGTCTCCATGTATTATAAATTCAAAATCAATAAGAAAACATAAAGGCACTCAATTAGATCAAATTAATTATTGAGAAACCAAAAAACATGGGTATTAAGGTGTATATGTTTGGGATATTAATAATTTTGATTATATTTAATGGATGTTGGATATTGGATTTGTATCATAAATTATTGTTGATGTGCACTATTTCAGAAGAAAAATGTAATTGGTTAAATTGAAAGATCGTCTACATGTGAGAAATTGAGTAAGGGTTATTTTTAACCATAAGAACCTACCATATACCTTTTCCTAGAGGATTGATTCAAGGATTATATAATTTATACTAAGTTCCTACCATAAAGAATTTGATTTATGTTTCTTTTTTAGAATAAGAATGTTTTTAAGTATTAATAAAAAGGTGTCAATTCATATAAAATAACTGTTTCATGGTGGTATATTTTATATTTCTAGGACTTTAAAATATTCTTATAATGTATTAAATAAGACGTTTAAAGTTAGCAATTGAATATCACTTTTATCATTACCACCTAGAATATAAAATAAAAAACACATCCAATGGCCCCATAAATATACATTTTTATAATTATTTGATTATGAATCATTTGATAAGTTTTATTTTTTTAATTGGGTAAAATAACGAAAATTCCTTTTAAAAAAGAAAAATGAATATAGCGAGTTATTGTCCCTCAATCATATATGTGTGTGTAGATCAATAGGTATACATTATAGTGGTGTTTTATGGTACTTTTTCAACTTCATAGATGTTTTAATATATATATATAAATATGTATTTCTAATGAAACAAAAATATTGAATCTTTAAAATGATCCAAAATATCTAGTAACAATATCAAAAATAATCTTAGAAATGTCATTAAATTATTTTAATAAAATTTTGGGTGTGAATACCTTAGTTAAAAGTTTACCAACTATTTAAGGGGGTGTGGTATTGTATCATAACTCAGTCATTTGGAAATACTATAATATAATGGTGTATTAAAAGAGACAAAAACATTATTAAACATGGTTCAACCAATAACAATTTAAGATTGAGCTTCTTATATTAATTTTGAGATTATGATATAGAAACAATAGCATTCACACGTAACCAAGTTCTATTTTTTACAATTCAAAATATACTATATGAGATGAAGACTTGAAAGAATCCAAAAAATTTATAAGTATTTGTTCTTAAAGTTTACCTCTAATGAAATCTAATAATTTTGAAAACCCTTGACAAATTTAACTAATATAATATGGTAATCTCCATTTTAAAAGATTACAGTATTATCTCCCTTAATGAATTTATTTAAAAAAATAATGATTTATGATATGTGACTTATTTTAATTAGAAAATAAGTGTTACAATACTTTAAATTCCAATAATTATTTCTCTTTTAATGTTATAACAAGTTATTGATGCAATGATAACTTATATCAAATATGATGACTATATATGTGTAAATAAATAATATACTTTTAAGATTCTAATATCAAACCTTATATTTTTTTTTATTAAATATGAATATTTTTTAATCAAATATGATGGACATGAATTGAAAATATTGATTTCAATTATATGACAAAAGAGTATGAGGATGAAATTAAAGAGTTCATCAAGTTTTCAAAAGATCATGCAAATGACCCTTCTCAAATACTTTGTCTATTTGTATGTTTTTTATTCGAAACTAATTAGTACAAAGGAGATAAAAGAATACTTTATCTATCGTGGAATAGATATAAGTTATAAATTTTATACTACACATGGGGAGGAACTAAATATAGCTAGTGATTGGGATAAAACTACATTTTATGGACCATCTGATATTATTACAAGTGTGATCAATGATGAAAATTATATCAAGGATATAATTACTAGTGTAAATTATGATAACAATTATATCGAAGAAATGAAAATGATTGTTAAATATAAACATCATGATTTTTTAAAGCTATTTAAAAAAGTTAAAGAGTTATTCAAAGACACCATTGTATGATAGCTGTACTAAATATATAACATTTTCATCTATACTAAAGATATATAATGTAAAAGATTGCAATATATAGAGTGAAACCAACTTTAGTGAAATAATCTTTATCTTGAATGATATGCTACTAGAAGATAACGAGCTTCTTTTCCAAACAGATGACACTAAACTAATTCTATGTTCAATGGGTATTATCTCTGAAAAAAATAAATGCTTATCCAAATGATTGTATATTGTCTATCAAGTCCATGAACCACTTAAAAAATTTCCAATGTGTGTTGTGTCTTGATAAAAAAAAGATGAATCAATTCATAAATATTTGTATAGTACTTTCCAATCATTCCACGGTTTAAGAGTAAATATGCATTTGAGAATACTATAAAGAAATTGAAAAGGCATTCATATAAAATAAATCAATTTTGGAAACTTCATCACCCACTTACTTGACCTGGTGGATATAAATTGATCATGATTATCCTAAATTTGGAAATGAGCCAAGAAACCTTCATCTTACACTATCTATATATGGAGTAAATTTTATTGTTGGGTGAATTATCACTCATAGTACATAGTCAATTATATTCCTATTTTATAACTTTATATTATGGTTATGCATGAAATGAAAATACATTATGTTGTCTCTACTTATATTAGGAAAAAAACAACTAGATAATTATATTGATGTTTATTTACATCCATTGATAAAAGATCTAAAATTAATGTGGAATTTAGGTGTTATGTTCTATAATGATTATTGAAATGCATATTTGACATTAATAGCCATGTTATACAAAAAAAATAAATGAATTTCCTATGAATGGATATTTTTTGATAGATATATATGTAATGTAATGATAGTTAATACCATTTGAGAACAAGGTACATGCACAATTAGGTTGAAACATTCCTCAATGACTGAAGTTCTGTGAAATCAAATTTTTTTACCACAAAAAATTATATATCGATATTAGAAAACATCATTTGATGGAAATTAAAAAGAAGGTACAAAACTGTCTCCACAAAAAGGTGATCAAATATTTGATAAAGTAAATCATAGGTCATTGCTTTTGGAAAAACTTTTTTCAAAACCTTAAAAAAATATTTTAGAAAAAGATATTAGTTTTTTAATTTTCCATACTAGAATTTTTTATACATTAGACTTTTTATTGATTTCATGCACGTAGAAACAATTTCTAGGATAAAATCATTTGTACCTAACAAAATGCACCTAAAAAAATAAAGTATGTAATTAAGGATAGGTTGGACATGATTGAAAAAGTAATATAGGAATAGTTAATAGCAATAAAAGGTAAATAGTGTAATTTAAATCCTGAAGATTCTTACACTCTTTCCAAAAAAGATAGATATCAATTTTCAAACATCATGAATGATGTAAAGGTTCTAGAGCGGTATTCATAAAATATCAATAATATCTTGTCAGTGGTGGATTTAAAGTTAAAGGGTATAAAATTATATGATTGTCATGTTTTGATGGAAGATTTATTACCAATAGATTTATATTGCATTTTACCTAAAATTGTCTATAATACATTATCCAATATTGTTTTACATAGATATATGAAGTAAATTTATTGAACCAACAAAGTTTCAAACTATGTAAAAGTAAATTGATGTCATAATATGTGAATTGTAGATGTTATTCTCGCTTCCATTCTTTGATAGGATGGATCACTTGATGAATCACATGGTTAGAGAGATCTGACTATGTGATTCTATACATTATAAGTGAATGTACCCATTTTAATGGTATATGAAGATTTTGAAATGGTATTTAAAAAAATAAAATTCAAACAAAAGGTTATATCATATAGATACATATTGTTGAGGAATTCATTGAATTCTTTATCAACCGCATGTCTAATGTGGATAGAATTGTTTACTAAAAATTTATCACAGTGGGTAACCCATGGGCGAAGGAATTTACAGAATTGATGTTGTCAGAATTACCATTATAGAGTAGGAGAAAACTAACCTTTATATTTTACATAATAGTCTACATGTTTCTCCATATGTTGAAACCCCAAAAGTAATTCGTATGCATTTGAATTCATCAAGGATTGAAATATGGATATCAAATATACATAATCTATAGTCTATATGATGGTTTTGTGTAAATCCACTAATTTTTCTAGAGTTGTATAAGGATCATTAATAGGTACTATTTTAACTTGTGTTATGTATTTTTTGTTTGTTTTTTACCATGGGGTGTGTTTAGGTAAAAATTTGATAAAAATGGAATAAATAGGACACTGCACGATTGATGCATGATTTTCTAGAACTGTGCACCCTAGACCAGCAAACCATGAAAACCCATAAAAAGGGGATTCACATGGTTTTCACATAGTTTTTCAAACCATGGGACCTATTAAGAGAAACTTCCCCCTCCCCCTATAAGAGGTTCATGGTTAAGGGCACAGTTTAGAAAACCATCCATGGATTTTTAGTTAACCCATATTTTGGTTTTAAAATTTATTGAGCCCACATTTTAAACCCAGTTCGGCCTTAACATGACCCTTAATGCCTCTTTCATAATTTTGGAGCCTCTAGAATATATTATAAGCCTTTATGACCTCTGTTATTTGCGGTTCAAAGCCCATATTGAAGATCTGTACACCTCCTGATAAGAGGATCTCATCCCATGTGGTTTCCTTTCTCTTCCCTTTATTCTTCCATCTATTGATGGATTTTTATTCCCTATTTTTTGTTGGATATAAATCTAGGATTGTGGATCTAGATCTATAATTATGGGATCTTGATTTTTTTTATCTTGATTTAGGGTTTAAGATCCATATCTCGTTCTACATTATTATTCCGTTCTAATTGGGAATTTTTTTTGGGCAATCGCTCGTCAAAGAATTGAGGTAGTAGGTATATAATTCAAATCCCAAAGTATTGATTTCAATTATTTCTATTTAATTGTATAATTTTGATTGGGTGATTATCAATTGAGTTTCCTCAATTTAATTAATTAGTTTGGTAAATTAACTAATTAAGGAATTTTGAAATTATGGGATATTGAGAATGTGAAATGAATAATTAATTATTGAATTAATTATAGGATATTGGGATATTGAATTAATAATTAATTATTAAATTAATTATGTGATATTGAGACATTGAATAGAATGATTAATTATTGAATAAATTATGGGATATTAGGATTTTGAATTGATTAATTAATTATTTAATTAATTAATGTAATTGATCTGACAAATTAATTGGTGAATTAATTAAAGGGATTGATGTGACTAATTAATTGATGAGTTAATTAATGGAATTATGTGAACCATAAATTTTTTAATTGGGTTAATTAATTTTTTGATTAATTAATAATTTTCGTGATCATGAAATGTGATGAGATGGCTAATGTCGATTAACCTTGTTTTAAGTGATATATGTGTAATTGTGATACATGTGATTATTGTGATATTCATGTGTGGGACATGGCCTACTACGTCAAAAGACCATAGTGATAAATTGATATTCGTGTGTGGGACAATTCTTGCTGCATCAAAATCCTATAGTGATAAATTGATTAATGAGTGTGGTACATGGTCTGCTGCATCAAAACCCACTTGTGTGATTTCTTGATTAATGAGTGTGGGACATGGTCTACTACATCAAAAGCTTGTGGGGTCTTAGGCATAGATACTCAGACCTAAAATGGTGGCATTGGACCATGGTTCTAATTATCCATTTTATAAATTGAATTGAAATGAATATTGGTATCCCATTTAATATTATGAATTGTGAATGAAATACATGAAATGGTTCAGATTATATCATGGTCCGAAACATGTATTTTGGTTCATTTATGCATGGGAACTCGGTGATTGTTTCTGTTAAATAAAGAATAATGGAATAAATGTAAATTTTTTTACTTTATTACTTGTAATTTTATTATATATATAATTACATACACTATTTTGACTAGATTTGTTTTAGACAGCATTGGTGGTGGACTACTCAGTTGTACGAAACCCTACTTGGGCTACCTGATTGATAGCTGAATAGACTTCATTTTTTTAGGATAGGATAAGGGAAATGGCCCTGTGTTAGATGGATGATTTGGTATGGATCATGGAGGAGGGAACTAGATGTGGTTCGGGACCTGCTTAGGTTTTTTTAGTGTATTTATTTTTGGGATTTCTTATTGAAAGTTGACACATACTTTATCATGGAATATTTACTATTTAGTTTTTTTGTTGTATTTCCTGTTTAGTCATCATATGATACTAGTGTAATCTGGTTATTGTTATATCATTTGGATATTTTTTTTATCTATTTCTGTTGTTGTATTACTCTGATAAAGAGGGTATAGTCTCCCCATAGTCGATGTTATACCCTCATTGTGAGTCATCAGCCTTTGGCATACAGGAAGGCAGTCCTAAGGTCACATGATCGATTGGATTAGGGCACTAGCATGTGGCACCCAGGTTGAGACATTACAAAGTGGTATTAGAAGAGTTTTAATTTCTTCTATCTTGATATTTGGGAAAGGTAGACAGGAGACTAGAAAGATTTGGTCCTTGGTTATAAGATCATGCATGGCGGTAGCTAAACCATATATAGGGGAAAGCCTAAGTACCTAGGGTGGGATGGTTGTTATTGGTATTTATAGTTACAGTTGATGTTATGTCACATTGGGTGATGCACTTAGTGTGTGATGTGATAATTGTTTCTGTGTTTTTTTGAGATTTGAATCATGGCCCGATATGGCATGAGAGTTGAGTATGCATAAATCATTCTAGGAACATAGGGTTATTTTGTGACATGCATCATTTTATACAAGCATGGTAAAATAGGTTTTGGGTATGTTTTTGAACTTAAAATATTTTTCCTAGCTAGTGAAATTGAAACGGAAAAGGTGACTAATGTGAAATTGATAAAGATTTTGAAATGATGAAAATTGAGCATAAATAGGTGTCTAATGAGAAACTTTAATATTATATGAGTTTACCCTTTTTTAACCATGACCTAGTGGTAGGATGGTTAATGGTAGTTATAGAACCACGGTTTTGACCGTGTGGTGAGGGTTTAGGAAAAAATAATTGTTATGTCTTTTTTTGTCTTATGTAAATGTGATAAAGTGGTTTTATGTTTCTCGAGATATGTGTTTTTAATTATAGATATATTACTCCATGATGATTCTATTTGAGAGGATAAAAGGAAAACATGACGGGAGATTCTTCTCTTTTAGTGGAACTTGAGGCACCAGTAGTTTCAGGTGGTGAAGTCAGAGAGAAGTTCTAAGAGAAATTTTCACGCTTCATGAAATTCATGGAAAGAGGCCCATGGTGGGTTGTGAGAAACATGTATGATCTAATTAGGGATTTCAAGTTGTATAACCCTATGAAAATAACTAGATAGGGTGAACCTAAGGTAGTAGAGTTTTGGATTGAGTCCATCTAGATTGTACTTGACCACTTAGAGACTCCTGGTGAGAAGAGATAAAAGTGGTTGCCTATATGTTACATGGTCAAGAAAAATTTTAGTGGGACATCCAATCTTGGGATGGAAATCTAGATAATATGGAATGGAAGTAATTTTAAGAAAAGTTCCTGGAAAAATTTTATCCAGAGACACTGAGGTATGAGGGAGAAGATGAGTTCATGGGACTAAATTAGGGTAGCATGTCTGTGATAGACTATGCTAGACACTTTAAAGATTTACAGGGCTTTGTTCCAGCATTAGCAGGAGATGAGGATACTATGGAAAATAGAATTCAGAATGGGATTAAATGTGAAATTAAGTCCCAAGTGAATATATTTAGGCTCAATAATTTTTCAGAAGGGGTGAATCAGGATCTCATATATGAGGGGAACAAGAAAGAGGCATCTAATGGAAGATAGGTTTTTCCTACTAGATGGTCAAGGGGTATTACTTTTGAGAGTAGGGAGCATCGTTATGAGAATGTTATCCAGGGCAGTGAGAAGTAGAGTAACTAGACAAAGGGACCAATTATTTGAGATCTTACCTGAGTGATCTTTCACTAGTGTGGTAGGTCGATACACTTTAAGAGAGAGTTCCACGACCACTAGTAGAGTTCTGAGGCTGCTGTAGGATTTGAAATCTATAGAGGTTCTATAGGAACCCACGATGAGTGGGTAGCGGTGGAGAAGATAGATAGGTCCAATATGTAGGAAGGTGATCTTCTACACCTTATCATTCTAGCAGCTAGATTTCTACCAGCCATGGTAGTAGAGGAGGTATACTTGGTGATTCTAGGAAATAACATCTGTATTAGTAGGGTGGTGTATCTTAGGGAAATTAGACTACATCACAGGTATAGGGGTTGGACAGTTGCATGAAATTCAGCCTACACTTGTGGATAGTGAGGCTCGACCATCGATAGTGAGATGTACTATTCTTATAACTTCTATATTAGCTAGTTTTTTATTTGATATGGGTGTGCCTCATTCTTTTATTTCTCTACAACTTGTTAATTGTTTGAGCCTAGAAATAGAGTTCATGAGAGGGGTGTTAATGATAGATGCACCATTGGGAGTAAGATCTATAGACATCTGCTTGTGCAAGGGATGTTCTCTCGACGTTGTGGAGTATCATTTTCTATGGTATCTCTATATTCTTGATATGTTAGGCTTCAAACTAATTATGGGTATGGACTGGTTGCTAGCATAACGATGTCATATAGATTTTTACTAGTGGAGAGTGACTTTTACATCACTTGAGGTTGAAATTATATTCACTGTAGAGGGTGGGATATAAATACGAGCCTTATAGGGACATTTCATCAGCAACTATGTGAGCTTACCACCCAGGTTGAAAGTTTTTTTCTAGATTATAGGGGTATAAAGAAGGATTTATTTCCACCCATAGTGTACCAGTTTAAGGATGTGTTTTTTTAATATTTCTTAGGGATTTCACCTAAGAGAGATATGAAATTTACTATTGATCTCATACTAGGGGATGTGCTAGTTTCTATTCCACCATATAGAATGGCGCCATTAAGGATTCAGTAGCTCAAGACTCAACTAGAATATATAAAGGATAATGGATTTATCCTTTTGAGTATGTCACCATGGGGTTCGCTAGTGTTGTTTTCAAAGAAAGATGATGAGAGTTCACACTTATGTGTTGATTATCGAAAGTTAAACCAGAAGACTATGAAAAACTAGTATCCACTTCCATGTATCAAATATCTATTTAACAAACTGGGGGGATATTGTGATTTCTCCAAAATCTATATGAGATTAGGGTATCATTAGTTGAGAGTTTTAACTTTTGATAGATTGAGTACTACTTTTATAAGTAGGTATGACCTATATCAGTTATTCATAATTCATTTGGGTTGATGAATGCACCCGTAGTGTTTATGGACTTGATGAACAGAATATTTTGTACATACATGGATTAATTTTTGGTTGTTTTTTCAGATGATATCTTGGTGTAATCTAAGACTCATGATGATCAGGCCCAATATATTGACATCATCTTGGGTACACTAAGAGAGAATCAACTATACACAAATCTATCTAAGTGTTAGGTTTAGATTGATCAAGTATACTTCTTGGGTTACATCATCTTAGAGGAAGGTGTGTTAGTGGACCCATAGAATGTTCGAGTAGTTGTTTCATGGGAGTATCCCAATAATGATTTTGATATCCATAGTTTTTTAGTGTTTGTGGGATATTATCATAGATTCTTTAATGAATTTTATAATTTGGAAGTACCTATTTCAATCATAATGAAGAAGGGGGTAAAGTTTTAATGGTAGGAACCATGCAGAAATGCCTTCTTGGATTTGATGAAGCATTTTAAATCAACACTAATCTTTATCCTTCCTAATCCAAGTGAGGAGTATACAGTGACTTGTGATGATTTTGGGTTAGGGGTCAGAGATTTGTTGATTCAAGGAGATTGGGTTATGGAATATGGGTTTTATAAATAGAGGCCACATGAATTAAAATACCCTAAACATGACCTTGAGTTAGCTATAGTGGTTTATGATTTAAATTTTGAGTGAAATTATATATTGCTAAATAATTTTACTAGGTATATGGATTATAAGATCTTTAATTATATATTCTCACAATGATATTTGAATCTTTGATAGTGAAGATGGGTTTGAGTATATGAAGTAATTTTATTTTGATCTAGTATATACACTCGGGAAGGGGAATAGTGTGGCTAACACATTGAGAAGGAAAAATAAAACTCAGGTAGTTTAGGACTCTAGACCAGAGTGGAAGATGATAACTTTACTGGATGAGATGCATGTTGTGGTTCAAGAGATTCAGGAGAAAATGACTCTTGTATCAACTTCAGTGGAGACTTTACTTTTGGGATGGATCAAGAGAATATATTATCAAGATCTGGAATGTATAAACTTCAGTTAAATCCTTGAAGGTGGGGATACACCTTCTGATTGGATCATAGATGAGGATGAGATTATCTATGTTAGGAATCGGGTAGTTATTCCAACAAGTATGTGGGAGGATCCGATGTGTGGTTTTTATGCCTCCAATTGGGAATTACATCTATGTGTGATTAAAATGAACCATGACCTACATTGAAATAAATAAAGAGATAGTATGGTTCATTATAAAATTCTACACCTATCAATAGGTGAAGGTTGGGCTTCAACAACTTGGTGGTTTGATGTAGTTGTTAACTATTCTAGAATGGAAGTGGAACAATGTTTACCATGGACTTTGTGGTGATTATCCCTAGGACACATCAAAAGAATGATGTTATTTGGGTTATTGTGAGTTTTTTGAAAAATGTAGCACATTTCTTACCAGTGTGTAAGACCTTCTCAATTGATTAGTTGGGAGAGTTGTATTTTTGGGAGATAGTCTATCTACATAGGGTGTCGTGGACTATTGTTTCAAAACATGACTCATGTTTTACATCACATTTCTTGTAGGGATTATAGAATTTTTTTGGAACACAGGTTTTATTGAGTACGAATTTCCACGCACAGATATATGGGAAGTCTAAGCATACTGTTCAGGTACTTGAGGATATGCTACGATCATGTGTTTTTGACTTTGTTGGTTCTTGGTAGCAGAATCTAGATTTTATGGATTTTACTGATAACAATAGTTATCAAGTAACTTTATAAATGGAGCCATATGAGTCTCTTTATGGTAGGTCATGCATATCGCAACTATATTAGATTGAGGTAGGTGAGTCAGAGTTATTGGAACAGAGTCTCATACAGGAGATGTCGGGGTAGTTTCTATTGATTCAGAATTGAATAGTTATGAATCAGACTAGATAAAATTCATATGTCGGTATAACTCTATGACCCCTAGAATTTATAGAGGGTGATTATATATTACTTTTTGTTTCACCTAGATTGGGTCACCATAGGATACATAGATAGGGAAAGTTGACACCCAGGTTTATTAGACCGTTTGAGGTTGTGGAGAAAATTAGGTTGGTAGTGTAACAATTGACCCTTCCATAGAGTTATAATTCTTTGCATGATGTTTTCCATGTGTCATAACTTTGGAGGTATCTCATTGTTCCTTATCAAGTGATCGATGTGGATGAGATTGATCTTGAGATAGATGTGTCCTTTGAGGAGCATCTGATAAGTATGTTGGATCACAATGAGAATGTGTTGTGGGAAAATACTTTGCTAGTAGTTAATGTATTGTGGAAAAATGGGAATGTGAAGGAAGAAATAAGGGAGAGATAAAAATATGTGTGGGCTTAGTGGCCGGATCTTTTTTACTCAAAATCTTAGAGATACATGGGACTGCATCTCGAGGATGATTTTCTATAAGGTGGGAAGATTATAAAAACCTGACCTTTTCTAGAGTTTTCTCTAGCTCATTAAAATGTAATATATTTCCTTGTGTTTAGTACTTATTTTTTGGATTTTACATTAGGGTTTTTATTGGTTGAAAATTTGAGAAAAATAGAAGATAGAGGGCAGTGCCTTGTTAGTTCCTAGTTTTCCCTAATCGTGCGCCCTAGCCCAGAAAACCATGTAAACCCAAACAGAAAAGATTCACACAGGTGGTGCATGGTTTTTCAAACCATGCACCCTATTTGTATAAACTTTTCACCCCCCCCCCCAGAATAGGTACATAGTTAAGACACACAGTTTGGAAAATCGTGTGCCTCTACCCAGAAAACATTGTGTGGGTTTTTAATTAATCAAAAAAAAATTAAAAAAACAAGCCCTGATTTTAACCCTTATTCAGCCCTTACTTGACCCCTAACTCCTTTTAAAAAAATTTGGATCCTTCGAGATAGATTGCAAGAAATTTTGACTTCTGTTCTTCACGATTTGAATCCCATTTTGAAGATATTGACCCCTCTCGTTAAGAAGATCTCATCCCATGTGGCGTACTTTATCTTCCCATTCTTCTTCCATTTTTTGAGGGATTGTTATTCCCTATTTTTTGTTGGATATAGAACTAGTATTTTGGATATAGATCTATAATTTTGGGTTCTTTATTATTCGATCTTCATTTAGGGTTTAATATGTAGATCTCTTTCTACATGGTTATTCCATTCAAATTGGTGATTTCTCTTGGTCGATCAATCATAAAAGAATTGAGGTACGTGGTTCATAATTCAAATAAAAAAGTATTGAATTAAATTACATGTATGGTATTGTAGAATTTCTATTGGTTTATTATCATTTGAACTTCCTAAAATGAATTAATTAATTTAGTAAATTAATTAAATAAGGAATTGTGATATTATGGGATATTATAACAACCCAGGTATTTATAGAATAATAATTTTTCATTTATATTAATATTTATGTATAATATATTATTTTTACGGTAAAGGGGATGCTTTTTTCGATAGCATAATCAACACGCAACAACAAGTTTCTTTGAAATCTTATATTGCACGTAACTTTGAGTTATACTGAAAAATAATATAATATAATTATTACTTTAAAAGGTAGTTAACACCTAGCCATTGTATTGGTGACAATGAATAGAACTAACTATAATATGATTATACATGTATGTTAAATGTCTTTAAATTTATCTGATAAATTTTATAGGCTTAAAAATACTCTAATATTTTTAAAAGGTCATTTTACCGACTTTTGATGGAAAACCCTTTTTAAATCTAGTTTCCATCTCTTTTATGTGTTATATTTGACAAAATAAACTTATTATATAGAATCATGATATCAAAATTTACTTTGGATAAATTCTTGGTAATTTTCTGATAAGGTTAATTTTTTAATGAATAGCGAACAATACCGCATTTTATGTCAAAACTTCCTTTTTATCTAATTTATTCATATAATTAGATTTCACTTTTAATTGGTTTTAAATTTTAATTGGATTATATTTTTATCATTTAATTCAATTTTTCTCATTGTAAGTAATTTTACTTTGAAATTAGACATAAACACGTGTTAGTAATTTGGTTGTTTTTACTTCTTAAAAACAGTCTTTTTGGTTTTGACAACAGGAATTAATTTTAAATTAATTTATGAAAATTATGTGTTTTTGAATTTGGAAAAATGTATTCAGTATTTGGAATCAGGAGGTCCAAATTGGTTAAATAGATACCTTTTATTTTTAGACTTTATGAATAGTAACTTTAGTAATTATTTTATATACCATGGTCAAAGGGTAAATCTGGTAAATAAGGGTAAAATATTATTATAATAATACTAAACTACCCTAACACGTGCCCTAATACTATTGTTTGAGATATGTCTGACCATGGGAATCCATGGGTCGATTTTGGGACCCCATGGAACCACTTTGATGTGAAAATGGCATTTTATAAGAATTAATTTAAAAGGGAAAATATAAGTTAAACATGTATTGTTTACTAAAACATTTTTTATATGGATTTATATAAGTGATATCTTCAACTATAATTAATAATTATAAATATAAAAATATTTACTACATCATGGTATTTTATTTTTAAATTTTATACATTAAATAAATAAATATATTTATGACACAATGATGATGTGGTGATTACCTTATTAATGAATGATTTAAATAAATGAGATTATAAATATAAAAAAATTTATTTTAAAACTTTTTATTCCATCCATGAATTTTATGGTTTATTATGAATTTTTATATTTGAATTAATGATTTTTTTTTTTGAAATAATCAATTTTTTATAGATTTTTAAAAATTCATGATATGAATACTATAAAAATTGACATAAATGTGTTTTTTTTTAAAAATACCATTCTATTAAATGAAATAATATCCCTAAAAAAATAATATTCTGACATATAAATTATATAAAATGTTACATGTCATTAAAGAACCAATTTAGGTTCTATTTTCATTTTATAATAACTATATTAACCATATATTATGATTATATAAGAAGACATGGTAAGAGTTAAATTAGTTAACTATGGGTTAATGATAAAAGATAAGGTTAAATTTGTGACCTAGACTTGTAAAAAACATATTAGTTGAGAATTTTTTGACCCAAAATCATCTTATATATAAATAAATTACTTTGGGACCATTTTAAACCTAAAATAATTTTATAATAAAATAATACTTCAAAATTTTCCTAAAGTGCCCCTCCACCCTCTTACAAAAGGGTATCGCCCCTACCCATTTAATCACACCTATAAAGCCCCTTGTATCACCCAAAATCTTCCAAAATAAGCTACCAACATCCCTATCTTCCTCCTATAATCCTTACCTTGGGCACAAGGCAATTCAATAGATCCTTTTGGTTCAAATCAAAGGGAGTTACACGTTTTAAGAGGTAGTGTCTTCTCTAAAGTTCATTTCCATTATTTTACTTCTTTACTCCATATTATATTATTATTATTTGATTACATAACTACACCAGTATCCTAAATATACTATTATTTTTTATCATATGTATTTGAACTATAATCGCACACACACCTCCATCTAATGGATACGAACGTACTATTTCTTTGGATGGCGAACTACTGCCTCATGAGACGATGATTGTTCAATTTTCCCCGACCACCTCTCATGGAAGCCATTATGATGGAACTATATTTATATATTATATTTATTATATTTATATTTTCTTTATGATTTTTTTTAAAAAATAATTTTATGCTTTCCATAATGTGTAAATATAATAATTTTATTTGAGGAAGTACGGACTACCGCCCCCTCAAAGTGATATGACTCGTTCATGCCATACATGGAACATATAAAGGTTGGTGTTAATGAAATTATATAACATGTATAAAATATGATATTATACTATAATTATAATATACATATGTATCATTTATATTTTATTCCATTAAATATGAAAAAAGTGAAAGTAGCGTTCATGCGTACGTACGGGTTACCATCTCCATGAATGGTGTATTTCATTTATTATCTCCAAATGTTATGTAATATTATAAATACATATATATACTGGATATATATGATATTCAAATCATGAATATCATTATGGAGATAATGGTATTTTTACCACATGGACAATTTGTAATTATAACAAGTTCTTTTTTGACTCAAATAATGAATATCGACAAAATGATCGATATTAACTCAAATAATTTTGTAATGTTTATAATGTGGTAATAAGTTATATAAAAGGAATAATTAACTTTAAAAATGTTCTAAACAAAGTAGAAACTAACTTAAGTTTATTATTCAGGAAGAACATGGAACATACGGGATGATTCAGACTCAAGGTAAGGGACCTCGTCTTAATCTTCTTTAATTGAGGCCTATTTTGATTTATACGTGAATTTATTTTATATTGTGAATAAAACCCCTTTGGATTTTAATTTATTAAAAGGGGATATTTTTTCAAAGAAGAATCTTACCAAATGAAAAAATAATTTTTCTTTTTTAACATACGTGATGACAACAACCTTTCTCCTACCACGAGCATTATTTGATATTTGGTTTCCTTAACAAGTCATACTATTTTTAAAATGAAAATAATTACCATATACTCTTTTTACGTATTTTTGTATTGATAATGGTTTTTATAATGGATTGATTATGTCAATATATTGAAATTATATCTTTTTATTGCAATGTGTAAATTTTATCTATCCTTTAGGCTTGTTTTATGTGTTATGAATATGTTATGGTTTTTGGGAATTATTTACATATATGAGTGGTTTAGTGATAAAACAATGGTGGGTGAGCCCAAGATATCTCTCCAATGCATTGGTTAATTTGAAAAAGGTAAATGTTAATGTTTATCCTAATCGATTTAGGTAATATATTTTGATAGGTATTCCAAATGTAACTCCCTATATAGCTATGAAAGCTACAATGTAAGTATGTCACTGATGACACAAGTTACCTGTATGATTTATTATTTATATGTTTAATTCATAAATATTATTATTTCATGAGGTATATTAAAGAGATTATGTTTTATGATTGAAAATTATGATTTCATTGATTTGTATCTATTCATGGACTAATGTTTTCTTTCCTTATTTTATAGCCCTTACTGAGCTTTTTATTCTCATCCCGTGTTTTTTAAAAAAAATTCAGAGGGTATAAGGTAGGGTAAGAGAATGTAAGAATTATAGAGGATTTTTATAAAAAAAAAATCTTTTTTTATTTTAAGAAGTTTTATTGTTGTGAAAAAAATTGGATAGAGAAGAAGTGTCTACTTCGTAATATTTGAGATGTAATAGTTATGGCCTAATTCTATAAAAATATAAACCTGAAATTATCCTCATTGTAAAATTATTGACTTAACTCAAGATTATGTAATGTTTAAGGCTGGTCCTTATAGTTGGTATCAGATGTCGGTTTTTACAACTTTATAAGTTAAGATATTGTTAAATTAATATCCATAAATTAATTTATGGTAATATTGAAATGATATAGAAGTTGAAGATTACCATGTTGCTACACCAAAGATATTTTGTGATCATAATGGTTTTCCATAGATGAAATAGGGCAGATATGATGGGATGACATCAAGAATAAAACAACCTTTCAAATCAGCAACCTGAGATGGTCGGAATTGGAACTAAACAGTTTTTTGTAGTGATGGAATAGTTTAATTAGCCTATAAATATTGGTGGTATCCATAAATGAGATTAACAAGATCAACCATATAGGAACATGTCAGTAGTGTATTATTTCCTGAGGCAACATCCCCCATTATTCAAAGGATTATCTTATCTTGTACCAGCTTAATGGTGGATTAAAGCACTGGAAAAGATTTTTGATGTTATGGGGTTTTCCGAACAACAAAAGGTTAGTCATGGTGTTTACCATTTTGAAGGTGAAGTCGATCAGTGTTAGTCGATGGTTAAAAATATCAAGGATAGTAAGGATATTGATTCTATTGATTATGATGAATTCAAAAGTATGTTTCTTGAGAAATATTTTTTAAGGCGGTTCGACTTAGGATGGAAAAATAATTCTTGAAATTGTGGTAAAAGGATGAATCAGTGGCTAATTAAGAAGAAAAATTCACTCGACTAGCAAGGTATTCTCCAAATTTCATATGAGATCTTGATAGTAAAATAAATCTTTTTTACTCAAGATTAAATCCAAATTATTGAAGGTATTTTGTTTTTTGCGAGTTCAGAAGTTCTGAAAAAACTTGTTCGATGTGCAGAGAAGGTGGAAATAGATCTTAATGATGATCATGTGTTCTTTGAAAAAAATATATAATAAGAGGTTGAGGTGGAAGAAAAAAGGGAATAAATCTTCAAAAAAATCATGGTAATAAACATAAGTTTATAGTTTGTGAAAATTGTGGCAAAAAGCACACTGTGGAATGACTTTTGAATTCTTTCAAGTGCTTTTGATGTGGTAAAATGGAACATAATGCTCGTAATTACACTGAAAAAGATTAGGGTAATGGTAAGACAAAATCCTATTTAAATTAATTAAAATGTTTCAAGTGGAATGAAATGGGTTATTATGAAAATTAGTTTCTAATAAAGAACTCAAATGAAGGAAAGCAGCCGGACTACCAGTAAAAAGGGGTGGTGAAATCCTTTCCAACTACTTCAACAGATGTTGGGTCTTCAAATAAAGTAGTATCGGGTAAATGTTTTGTTTATTCATATTATGACAATGTTTTTTTTATTCAAGGACTACACATTCTTTCATTTCTATGAAATTTTTAAGTAAATTGGGAATTCCATATCAATATTTGAATCTTGAACTTGTAGTAAAAAACACCTGGAGGAAATGTTGAGACAAAAAAAAATTATAACAACCATCCTTTACTTGTGTGTGGAAAGAATCAACCTAAAAACCTTATTTTTTTCCTCTAGTAGAGTTTTATGTTATTTTGGGTATGTATTAGCTTTTCGTTTATCATACTAATAATGAATACAGAGCTAAAGAGGTTTCTTTTCAGAAATAATTTTATTTTTTATAAAAGAATGAACCCTTACTTTTAATAACATATCAAGAAGCTGATAAACTAGTAAGAGATAGAAATGAATGTTACCTTGCACATATTTTTGAAGATAAATGAACTATTTAGATTAATGATGTACTAGTGGGAAATGAGTATCTTGATGTTTTCTTGATGATTTTCCTGGTATAATACCTGATTAAGAAGTTGGATTTAATGTTGACTTAGTTCCTGATGTTAAGACAATTTCAAAACCCCCTTATTGAATGGATCAAATTTAACTTTTAGAATTAAAGAAAAAATTGTAGGAGTTATTAGCTAAAGGTTTCATTTGACCTAGCACATCACCATGGGGTGATCCAGTCTAGTTATTTAAAAAGAATGATGGTTAAATGAGACATTTCATTGATTATAGATCTTGAATAACATAATCATTAAGAACAAGTATCCTTTTCCTCGTATTGATGATTTGTTTGATCAGCTCTACGGAGCTCAGTATTTTTCAAAGATTAACTTGAAGTCGGAGTACTATCTGTTGAAATTAAAGGATGTAGACATTCTGAAGACCGTGTTTCATACTATATATGGCCATTGTGAATTTATTGTTATGCCTTTTGGGATAACCAATTCACCTACTGAATTCATGGATCTTATTAATATAATTTACCATGAGTTCTTGTATAAGTTTGTGGTTGTGTTTATTGATGATATTTTGGTATATTCTTAAAGTGAATAGGAGCATGAAAATCATTTAAGGGTAGTCTTTCAAACCTTAAAAGAAAATAAATTGTATGGGAAATTCAACAAGTGTGAGTTTTGGTTACAACAGATTTCATTACTTGGTCACATTATTTCTAAATATGGTATAAATTTTGATCACGCTAAAACAAAAGTTGTTAAATAAAGGCCAAGACCTAGAAATATAATCAATATTTATATTTTTCTTGGTTTAGCAGGTTATTACCATAGGTTTGTTGAAACAATTTCATGGTTATCTAGCTCACTGACTAAGTTAACTCAAAAAGTTATTAAGTACATGTAGAACAAAAAAATGTGATGAATGTTTTTTAGGAATTGAAATAAATATTGGTGAATTCTCTAGTTTTGTAATTTCCTTCCAGAAATGGTGAATTTTTTATCTATAGTGATGCTTCGTTTAAAGGACATGGTTGTGACCTAATGTAGAATGATCGAGTAATTGATTATGCTTCACGTCAGTTGAAACCTCATGAGTTAAATTATCCTACACATGATTTTAAAATTATCTGCTATTGTTTTTGAATTAAAAATGTGGAGGAATCATTTATATGGGATAAAGTGAGAAATATATAATGATCACAAAAGTTTAAAGTATATATTCACTCAGAAATGATTAAACATGAGACAGAGAAGATGGTTGTAATTAATTATAGATTATGATTGTACAATTCATTACCATCAAGGAAAATAAAATATGTTGGTTGATGATTTCATTCAAAAGTGTAATGCTACATTAACCATGATACCTTTGGAATGAGATCCTTTGGTTTTTGATTTGATGAATTTTGGATTGGAAGTTGTTAGTGCAGGGAATTCCTCAATTTTGTTTCATGTGGCAGTGAAATCATCTCTCTGAGACAGAGTTAAGAAATTTTAGAAACAAAGTAGTGAGTTTTAGATAAATGTAGAATTGGTTCAGAAGGGTAAGTTACCTAAATTTAACATTGATAAATATTGTGTTTTATGTTTTGGAAAGAGATTACTTGTGACTTTTGATTCATAGTTGAAGAAATAGTTGTTATGTGAAGCTCATAGTTCTCTGTTTTTAGTTCATCCAGGCTGCACTAAAATGTACAGAGATATTCAGGAGTATTACTGGTGCAATTAAATGAAAAGAGATATTGGTGACTTTGCTGTGAAGTTTTTAACTTGTCAATAGGTTAAAGAAGAAAAATATTTACCAAAAGGGATGCTTCAACCTTTTTCAATTCCAAATTGGAAATGGGAAAATGTGTCCATGGGTTTCATAGTGGGATTACCAAATACTTCATGAGGTAACAATTAAATTTGGGTTTTTATTGATCGATGGACTAAATCTACTCATTTTCTTCTTATTCGAGATACTCTATCTCTAGATAAAATTTCTCGATTTTATATTAAAGAGATAGTCAGGTTACATGAAGTTCTCCTCTCCATTATATATGATCGTGATCCTAGGTTCACTTCTAACTTTTTGAAGGGCCTTCAGAAGTCATCATGAATTGAATTAAATTTTAGTAAAGATTTTCATCCTCAATCAAATGGATAGTCAGAATGAACAATTCATACATTGGAATATATGCTATGTGCTTCATCAATGGATTACTAGGGAAGTTGGTACTAACATCTTTCTTTGGTTGAGTTTTCTTATAAAAATAGTTTTCATTCCAATATACAAATGGAACCATTTGAGGAATTATATGGAAAGCAGTGTCGAACTCCATATTTATGGGATGAATTAGGTGAAAAGAAGTTGATGGGACCATAATTGGTAGAAGAGATGGAAGAAAATGATTAGTTGATTTAGAATAATGTGATAACAACTCATATCAGGCATAAAAGTTATACAAATAACTGGAGGAAAGATCATTATTTATAGGTAGGTGATCATGTCTTTCTCAAAGTTTCTCCATGGAAAAGTGTGTTGTGTTTTGGTAAGAAGGGAAAGCTGAGTCTGAGGTTCATTGGGCCCTATAAAATCCTCGAGAAAGTTGGATCAGTTTCCTACAGAGTAGATTTACCACCAAGTTTATCCCAAGTACACAATTTTTTTCATGTTTCAATGTTGAGAAAGTATATGTCGGATCCATCTCATGTTTTGTGTCCAAAGGTAGTTCAGTTGGAAGAGAATCTCTCTTATGAGGAACAACTAGTCCATATTCTTGATATAAAAGAGAAAGTGTTATAGAATAAGGTAATTCATCGAGTAAAGATTTTGTGGAAAAACCATATAGTTGAAGATACAACATGGGAATCTAAAAATTCTATGAGGGATAAATACCCCCCACTTAATTGATAAGTGAATATTATTTTTGTCATGATCCGTCCCCCAGGGCCTGTGTTGTGACTACCCCAAGCCTACCTTCCGTAGGCCAGAGGCCGGTGACTAGCACCAAAGGCATAATTCCCTAAAACTAGGAAGGGATTGCCTTTATAACCTGTAACACACACACAAGCAAGCACACAGCTGGAAAAAACACCAAGTAAACTATATAACAAAATAGTGCTTAAAGTAAAAGGGGCTAGAATACAAGACCAACTAGAAAGTACAAAAACAACTGAAATGTAATACAACTGAAGAAAAAGAAAAGATAGCTACTGGATCGTACTCCGAGGTTCCTGCCTGAAGGGTAGGTAAACATCATCTCCTCAACACTCCATGTCTTTCTATCTCCTCCATGTACCGACAAGTCGTATGGTCCACCTCAAGGTATCGTCTAGTCCTGGTACTCTCAGTCTCTGTCAGCGATGTCTATTGTCTGCATCCAACACAACAAGGTGCGGGTATAGCCCGTGCAGGGGTGTGTATAACGATACTCAGTAGGGACCCTGAGACCCTCAAGGTCTCACAAAAGTCAACAATGATAAACCACAAAGTATGAAATCCATAGATAACCCTACTTAATTATATGCCCATACATATACCTAAGTTATTAAGTAATCCATCTCAATCAAGAGAAAAACACAAAAGTACTGACTCAGCTCAACCAGGATTTTATATTAGGGGTAGTATCAAGCAATATCCCCAGTCACTTTATCGAACCCTCGGCTGTAGAAGAACTCCTGCTCAATCAAGAACAATGGGACTACTTTGACACCGAGTGCACCTCCCACTAACCTTGGACAGCTGAGGTACTCCTCCTGTCGAGTATCGTGGGTCTTCCATGTCACACAGAGGCGCTCCCCACCGTGGGCTTGTCATGTCACCAAGAACGCTCTCCCTCATTGCCTGCTGAGGTACTCCTCCTGTCGAGTAACATGTGTCTATCACGTCACCAAGTTTCCTCCTCCACCGTGGGTCTACTGTGTCACCAAGGTGCTCCCCACTGGGCTAGTAGAGTCACTCTGAGTCAAAGTTCAGCAGTCGTTAGGTCTCAGTCAGCTATTATGTCTCCGCACTACGCTCACTCCTCTTTGGGAGGATCTGCTCCACAAGCTACTGGTCGATACTCCAACTCTCAATAAGTCCCTCAAAGAAGTATCTGAATGGTCTGTCATGTCATAGGGGTCTCAACGCAATAGACGGAACGTCAATCGGACGCCCGGTCTATGAGTTATTATCCTTTTAGTCACGGGGGCCCAGTTTGATAGGTGCATGATCCAAACTGACTGTAACTCAACTATACCCCAAACACCAGTGGGTTATACTCAAAGGGAACGTCATGCTCCAAGATTACCAGGACCACTGACGGTTCATCAAATGGTCGTCCAGTGCCAAAGATATGGCCAAAATAAAGTAAAGGGTCATAGTGGGCCCAGGTCTAGTCCGACCCAATCGGACCTACCCGGCCCGTTGGGCCCAGCCTAGTAGGCCGAGAGGGGCCGAGAGGTGTCGCGGAGGGCCGAGATGGTGTGGACCAGCCACGGAGGGCCGGGAGGGTGTGGACTGGCCATGAGGGCACGGACCGGCCGCAGGTCGACGCCAGGGCAGTTCGGCCCAGAGGGCACCGCGAGGGCGGATCGGCCCAGGGCGAAGGACTGGTTTGGCTTGGAGGGCCGTTGGGGTGCTGCTTGGCCTGGGGGCTAGGGTGGAGTGGTCGGGGCCGGTTCGGCCAGGAGGCCAAGGGGGACGAGGTGCCGCAATAGGCATGGGCCGGTTCGGCCGGGGCGCCGAGAGGGGCGTGGGCCGGTTCGGCCGGGGCACCGCGAGGGGTGCGGGCCAGTTCATCTGGGGCGTTGTGAGGGTCACGGTCCATTTCGGGAGGCCGGAGGGGGCGTGAGCTGGGGTGGCTCGGCCGGCGGATGGCGCGGATGGGGTGGCAAAGCCAGTGGACGGTGCGGCTAGGGTGGCATGGCCGGCGTGGGGCACATCCGGTAGGTGGCACGGCTGGGGGGCGCAACATGCAGAGGGAACTGTCGGCGGGCAGCGCAGCCAACAAGAGGCGCAGTCTGTGGGTTGCGCAGCCAGTGGGGGCATGCATTCGGTTCAGTTTGGGGTGGCGGAGTGAGGCTAGGGCGCGCAGCCGATTCGGCCAGGAGGCCAGAGCGCCACGGGGGTGGCATACGTCACGGTGGCTGCAGGTGGTGGCATCGTTGCCTTCGTCATCTTCATCGCCTTCATTCATTTTGAGGAGAACCACAAAAAAGAATGGCAGTGGGGTCGGGCCATGTTGGTTTGGCCCACACCCTCTACGTTTAGGGTGGTAGAATTCGGCTCATTAAGGTAGAAGAATGAATAACATCAAACTTTATGACCTCCACAATGATACTTTCTCAAACTATAAAGAAATCATGGAAATATCACGCAAATAATCCCCCTACAACTTCCCACAACAATTTATTCCCAACCCGCAAGGAAAAAATCCGCGGATCAACTTGATAATAATTTAATCCACATTCTTTTTTTAGAAGGAAATAATCAAGTGAATAAAATCATACTTAATTAAAAACCCTACCTTGCTCGATGTTAGTTGACGTTGGTGCGAAAAGGTGGATGTCTATTCATTATAGACGAACGCGTCCTACGTAGAAGG
This sequence comes from Viscum album, assembly GCA_963277665.1. Classification (NCBI taxonomy): domain Eukaryota; kingdom Viridiplantae; phylum Streptophyta; class Magnoliopsida; order Santalales; family Viscaceae; genus Viscum; species Viscum album. Next base: position 801,334,060 of record OY728139.1, read on the forward strand.
AAGTTTTGAGGAATAAGGTTGAAGTCGTCAACGTTATTCATGGAGGAAGAATTATTATTTGGAGAAGCTTTCTCCCAAGAGATCCTCCTCTCCCCAATTCCACCAAGTAAAAGAGATAACCAATAATAAAAAGTGTTTCAACAATTTAATAATAGGCACAATTAAAATTGGATTAAATTAAATTAGCTCAATTAGGTGGTGTGTTGGAAATATTAATGGTAAGTGTGTTGGTACAATTAAGGTGGAGGAGGTCAAGAGTCTCTCCCTCATTAATTGTGGGAGTTGAGGGTTTCTCCCAATTAAAGGGGGGGTTTAAGGGGGTTTAATCCTGGGTGGTCCCCACCACCATAACCTCTCATGGGAGGTTAAGGTCTGGTGGTCCCCGCTTCCAACCTCCACATGGAGGTTTAGTTCTGGTGGACCCCACCTAAAATATCTACATGGAAGCTCAAAATAAAATAAAATGAAGTTTATTTTATTTTATTATTTCCATGAAAAAGCCCAAAAACTAACTTTTTTTATCGTCCATCTGTTGTCAAGGTGAAAGTCTCCTTAAGCGAATGTCGGTGCTATGAGTTCAACAGTGCCCTCAGATTTCAATTCCGAGCACTCGTTCAAAAGATATAAAAACACACTCATACATTTACTGAACGTAGCTGAATAAAACTTCAGAAATTGATTCCTGGAACATCGGGCCTCGGAATCACGTGCTGTCAATTTTTGTGGACACGTAAAAATCCCATTTAATTAAAAAAATTACATGGAAATTCTGGGTCATTTTATTCTCCCCACCACAGGTTTTACATCCCTGTAAGACACAACTCAAACTAGGTAAACAAGTGGGGGTACTGAGCACACATCTGAGCCTCCCGCTCCCATGTTTTCTCTTGGAGGTTCTCATGCTGCCAACGAATGCGCACTAGAGATATCAACCATCCATGAAGGACCCGCTCATGTCGATCCTCATTCTCTACTAGAACCTCTATAAATTTCTCCTCATTGTTGACGTCTAGCTCTCCATGGTCGATGATGTGAGAAGGTTCGTACACGTATCTCCTCAGTTGGGATACGTAGAAGACGTCGTGCACCCAGTGCAACAGAGGTGGAAGAGCTAAGCAGTATGCCATCTCACCAACTCTTCTGAGGAACTAAAAAGGTATGATGAACTTCAGAGATAACTTGCCGCCTCGGCCAAATCTCCACAAACCTCATCTAGGTGAGACCCGTAGAAAGATGTGGTCGCTATCCTCGAACTCCAGAGATCTCCATCTCCTATCGGTATATGACTTCTGCCTACTCTTTGCAGTCTTCATCCGCTCCTATATGATCTACACCTTCTCTGTGGTAGCCTATACCATCTCTAGTCACACGAGTGCTGACTCCCCTAGGTTAGTCCAGCACAAAGGTGATCTGTAAGGTCACCTGTACAACGCCTAGAATGGTTCCATCCCTATGGTGGAGTGATAGCTGTTTTTGTATAAAAAACCAAGTAAACTCTATAAAAAAAGAGTGCTGAAAGGAAAAGGGGTCAGAATACAAGCCCAACTGGAAAGTACAAGTACAAATGAAATGTAATACAACTGAAGAAAAAGAAAAGACAGCTATTGGATCATCCTCCAAGGTTCCTACTTGAAGGGTAGGTACAGATCGTCTCTTCAGCAATCCACATTCGTCTGTCTCCTCCATGTACCGACAAGCCATATGGTCCACCTTCGGGTGCCGTTCAGTATTGGTACTCTCATCCTCAGTCAGCATTGTCCGTCATCTGCATCCAACACAATAAGGTGCGAGAAAAGCCTGTGAAGGGGTGAGTATAATGATACTCAATAGGGACCCCGAGACCCTCAAGGTCTCACAAAATTCAACAATGATAAACCACAAAGTATGAAATCAACAGATAACCCTACTTAGGTATATGCCCATATATATACCTAAGTTATTGAGTAATCCATCTCAATCATGATGAAAACACAAAATTATTGAATCCGCTCAACCAGGATTTTATATTAGGGGTAGTATCAAGCAACATCCCCAGTAACATTATAAAAACCTCAGCTATTGGAGAACTCCTCATTCGAGTACAGTGGGCCTGCCACGATACCAAGAGTGCTTCCCACTAACCTTGGACTATTGAGGTACTCCTCCTCTTGAGTATTGTGCGTCTGTCGCGTCACACGAAGGCGCTCCCCACCATGGGTATGCCGCGTCACCAAGTGTTCTCCTCTACCGTGGGTCTTCCACGACACCAAGGCGCTCCATACTGGGCTAGAAGAGTCACTCCGAGTCAAATGGTAAGTAGTCGTCAGGTCTCAGCCAGCTACTAGGTCTCTGCACTACGATCGCTCATCTCCAGAAGGATTTGCTCCATGAGCTACTGTTCGATACTCCAAATGTCAATAAGTCCCTCAATGAAGTATCTCAATGGTCATCCATGTCATATGGGTCTCAATGCAATAGACGACGCATCAATCAGACACCCGGTCTGTGCATTATTAGCCTTTTAGTCCCAGGGGCCCAGTTGGATTCGTGCATGATCCAACCTGATCATAACCCAAATATACCCCAAACTCAAGTGGGGTATACTCAAATGGACTATCATGTTCCCAAATTACCAGCGCCACTGACGGTTCATCAAACAGTATTACAGTGCCAAAGATATGGCCAAAAGAAAATAAAGGTTCATAGTGGGCCCGGGTCCGGTCCGACCCGGTTCGGGTCGACCCGGCCTAACCCGTTGGGTCTAGTCCCACCCATTGGGTGGGCCAACCCATTAGGTTCATCCTGGCCCACTTGGTCTAGCCCAGCAGGCTGCGAGGGGCCGCGGAGGGCCGAGAGGTTGCGAACCGGTGGCGAGGGCATGGACCGGTCACGGGTTGGCATGAGGGCGGTTCGGCCCAAAGGGCACTGCGAGGGTGGCTCAGCTCGAGGCGCAGGGCTGTTTCGGATCAGAGGGTCGTTGGGGAGTGGCTCGGGGTGGCCCGGCCTGGGGGCCGAGGTGGCGCGGCCAGGGCAGGTTCGGCCGGGAGGCCGGGGTGGCTGGGGCGCCACGAGGGGTGTGGACCGGTTCGGTCGTGGCACTGTGAGGGGTGTGGGATGGTTCGGCCGAGGTTTCGTGGGGGACGCAGGCTGGTTTAGTTGTGGCGCCAAGAGGGTCGCATGCCATTTCGGGAGGCCAGTGGCAGTGTGAGCCGGGGCGTCTCGGCCGGAAGACGATGTGTCCAGGGCGGCGCGGCTGGCGTGTGGCATGGACGGCGGGAGGCACGGCCGGGGGGGCATGGCTAGGGGGTGCGGCCGGCGGGTGGCGCGATCGGCCAGCGGTGTGGCCGGCCGGTGGCGCAGCCGGTGGGGGCGCGCAGCCGGTTCGGCTCGAGGCGGTGCAACGTGGTGAGGGCGCACAACCAGTTTGGCCGGGAGGCCGAAGCACGGTGGGGGCAGCACAGGTCGTGGTGGCCGCGGGTGGTGGTGTCGTTTCCTTCGTCACCATCGTCATCTTTGTCGCCTTTGTTCATTCCGAAGAACACCACAAAGAAGAACAACAAAGGGGTCGGGCCATTTTGGTTTGGCCCGCACCCTCCGTATTTAGGGTGGTAGCATTTGGCTCATCAAGGAAGAAGAACGAAGAATTTCAGACTTTACAACCTATGCAACGATTCTTTCCAAAACCGCAAAGAGGTTAAGTAAAGTAATATCATGCAAATAAGCCCCCTACAACTTTCTGTAACAATTTATTCCCATCCCGCAGGGAAAACATCTATGGATAAAATTGATAATAAGTTGACCTGCATTTTTTTTAGAAGGAAATAATCAAGGGAATAAAATCATACTTAATTAAAACCCCTACCTTGTTCGATGTTGGTTTACATTGGTGCGAGAAGGCGGACAACAATTCATTGTAGAAGATCATGTCCTGCTTCGAAGGAAGTTCCGAGGAAAAAGGTCGATGTCATCAACGTTCTTCATGTAGGAAGTGTTCTTCGTTAGAGAAGCTTTCTCCCAAGAGCTCCTCCTCTCCCTAATTCCACCAAATAAAAGAGATAGCCAATAATAAAAGTGTTTCCCCAATTTAATCATAGGCACAATTCAAATTGGATTAAATTAAATTGGCTCAATTAAGTGGTGCATTAGCAAGATTAATGGTATGTATGTTGGTATAATTAAGGTGTAGGAGGTCAAGTGGCTCTCCCTCATTAATTGTGGGATTTGAGGGTTTCTCCCAATTAAAGGGGGGTTTCAAGGGGGTTTAATCCTAGGTAGTCCTCACCACCATAACCTCTCATGGGAGATTATGGTTTGGGTGGTCCCCACCAACTTAACATCTCATGGGAGGTTAAGGTCTGGTGGTCCCCACTTCCAACCTCCACATAGAGGTTTAGTTCTAGTGGACCCCACCTGAAATATCTACATGGAATCTCAAAATAAAATAAAATAAAGTTTATTTTATTGTATTATTTCCACACAAAAAAACCCAAAAACTAACTTTCGCCCTCATCCTTCTGTCGTCGAGGTGAAAGTCTCCTTAAGCGAATACCGGCACTACAAGTTCAACGTTACCCTCAGATTTTAATTCCAAGCACCGGTTGAAAAGTTATAAAAACCTACTCATATGTTTACTAAACATACCCGAAAGAAACTTCAGAAATTGATTTCAGGAACACCAAGCCTCAAAATAACATTCCGTCAATTTTCTCGAACTCGTAAAAATCCCATTTAATTAAAAAAAATTACATGAAAATTCTAGGTCTTTACAATTGTGGGGACACAATTCCTAAAAGGGAGGAAGGATGTAACAACCCAGGTATTAATAGAATAATAAATTTTCATTTCTTTTAATATTTATGAATAATTTATTATTTTTAAATTAAAGGGTATTCTTTCTCTGATAGCGTACTCAACATGCAACAATGGGTTTATTTGAAATCTTATGTTGCACACAACTTTGAGTTATACTGAAAAATAATACAATAATATTATTATTTTAAACGGTAGTTAACGCCTAACCATTGTATTGGCGGGAATGAATAGAAATAACTAAAATATTATTATACATGTTTTTTAAATGTATTTACATTTATTTGATAAATTTTAGAGTCTTAAAATAAGAATAAAATTTATTTTAAGCATGAAATACTCTAATATTTTTAAAAGGTCATTTTACCACCTTTTGATTGAAAGCCCTTTTTAAAAATAGTTTTGTCACTTTTCTATGTTATATTTTACAAAATAAACTTCTTCTATATAATCAGGACATCAAAATTTTCTTTGGATAATTTTTTGGTAGTTTTCTGATAATGTTCATTTTTTAATGAATAGTGAAAAATACCGCATTTTAAGTAAAAATTGTATTTTCATCTAATTTATTTATATAGTTATATTGTACTTTAAATTGGTTTCAAAGTGTAATTGGATTATATTTTTATCATTTAATCCAATTTTGGTCATTCGAATTAATTTCACTTTAAAATTGGACATAAACACATGTCAATCTTTTGGTAGTTTTTACTTATTAAAAACTCGCTTTTTGGTTTTGACAAAAGGAATTCATTTTAAATTAATTTCTGCAACTTTTGTGTTTTGAATTTGTACAAATGGATTCAATATTTGGAATCAAGAGTTCAAAATTACGTAAATAGGTATCTTTTATTTTTAAACTTTATGAATAGTAACTTCAGTAGTTATTTTATTTACTATGGTTAATGGGTAAATCTGGTAAATAAGGGTAAAAATATTATTATTATAATATTAAACTATCCTAACACATTCCCTAATACAATTTTATGATATATTTATAACCATGGAAATCCTTGGTTTGATTTTGGAACCCCATGGAGCTGCTTTGATGTGAAAATGGCATTTCATAAGAATTAATTTAAAGTAAAGAAAAATATAACATAAACATGTCTTTTTTACTAAAACAATTTTTATATGGGGTTATATCAGTGATCAATTCAACTAAAAAAATTCATTATAAATATAAAACAATTTCATACATCATGGAATTTTATTTATAATTTTTAAACATCAAATAAATAAATATATTTATGACACAATGATGATGTGGTGATTACCTTATTAATGAATGATTTAAATAAATGAGATTATAAATATTAAAATAAATTTATTTTAAAACTTTTTATGCCATACAATAATTTTATGGATCATTATGACTTTTTATCTTTTAATTAATGTTTTTTTGAAATAATCATGTTTTTAGGGATTTTTAAAAAGTCATGGTATGAATAGTATAAAAATTTACATAAATGAGTTTTTAAAACAATTTCTATTCTATTAAATGATATAATAGTTCTAAAAATAAAAGATTCGGTCAAATGACTTAGATAATTTTGAAAATGTAATTAATGAACCAATTTAGGTTCTATTGAAATTTTATAGTAAATATATTAACCATACAGTATGAATATACAAGAAGACATTGTAAGAGTTAAATTAGTTAACTAAGGGTTAAAGCTAAAAGATAAGGTTAATTGTGTGATCTAGACTTTTCAAAAACCTATTGGTTTAGAGTTTTTCTACACAAAAACATCTTATATTTGAAATAAATTACTTTGGGACTATTTGAAACATAAAATCAATTTATAATAAAAAAATACTTCAAAACTTTCCTAAAGTGCCCCTCCTCCCTCTTATAAAAGTGAATCGCCCCTACCCATTTAATCACACCACTAGAGCCCCTTTTCTTATCTAACCTATTCCCAAATAAGCTCTCAAAATCCATATATTACTTCTATAATCCTTACCTTAGGCAAAAGGATATTCAAGAAAGCCTTTTGGATCAAATCAAAGGGAGTAACACGTTTTAAGAGGTAGAATCTTCTCTAAAGTTCTTTTCCATTATTTTACTTATTCACTCCCTATTCTATTCTTATTATTTGATTATATAAAAACACCATTATCCTCAATATAATATTTTTTCTTTATGAGTAGTATTATAACTACACTTACACACACACATCTATCTAATGGATATGAATATATTGTTTCTATGGACGGTGAACTACTGCCTCACGAAATGATGATTCTTCAATTTTCCCCTAACACCTCTCATAGAGTCCATTATGATGACACTATATTTATATATTATATTTATTATATTTATATTGTATTTATACATTTTTTTTAAATCATACCTATATGCTTTCCATAATGTGTATATATGATAATTTCATTTGAGGAAGTGCGGACTACCACCCCCTCAATGTGATATGACTCCTTCATTATATACATGAAATGTATAAAGGATATAATTAATGAACGTATGTAACATATATAAAATATTATATTATACTTTAATTATAATATACTTATGTATCATTTACTTTTCATTACATTAAATATGAAAAATAAATGAAAGTAGCGTTCTTGCGTACATATGACTTACCATCTCAATGAACACTGCATTTCATTTCTTATCTCCAAATGTTATGTAATATTATAAATACATATATATACAGGATATATATGATATTTAAATCATGAATATCATTTTTTAGATAATGGGATTTTGACCACATGGACAGTTTGTAATTATAAGAAGTTCATTTTTGACTCAAGTACCGAATATTGACAAACGACATATATTAACTTAAATAATTATGTAATGTTTATCATGTGGTAATAAGTGATATAAAATGAATAATAAACTTAAAAAATGTTATGAATCAAGTAGAAAGTTTATTATTCAAGAAGAACAAGGAATATACGTGATGATTCAGACTCAAGTTAAGGGACAGATATCGTCTCAATCTCCTTACATTGAGGCCTATTTTGATTTATACATGAATTTATTTCATATGGTGTATAAACACCTTTGAATTTTAATTTCATTCGAATGGAATATTTTTTTCTACAAATAATTTTACTAAATGAAAAAAAAGAATTTTTCTTTTTAACTTACACGACGATAATGACCTTTTCACCGCCGCGAGCATTACTTGATATTTGGCTTCATTAACTAGCTGTAAAGTTTTTAAAAGGAAAATAAATACCCTATACTCTTTTTTATGTATTGTGGTATGAAATTGGTTTTTATAATGGATTGATTATATCAATATATTGAAATGATATATTGTTATTTCATTGTGGAAATGTTATCTTTCCTTTATACTTGTTTTATGTTTTATGAATATGTTATCATTATTGGGAATTGTTTACATATACGGGTGGTTCCATGATAAACAAAGGATAGGTGAGCCCGATATAGCTGTCCAATACATTGGGTAACATGAATAAGGTAAACATTAATGTTTCTTCTAAGATATTTAGGTATTATACTGTTATGGGTATTCCAAATGTAACTCCCTATGTAGTTATGAAAGCTACAATGTAAGTATGTCATGGATGCCAAAAGTTACCTTTATGATTTATGATTCTTATGTGTTATTCATAAATATTATGATTTCATGAGGTATGTTAAGAGCTTATGTTTTATGATTGAAAAGTATGATTTCATTGATTTGTGTGTATTGATGGACTAATGTTTTATTTCCTTATTTTATAACCCTTACTGAGCTTTGTATGCTCATCCAAAGTTTTTGAAATGTTTTTCACAGGGTATAAGTAAGGGTAAGATAAATGAAGAATACAACAATATTTATTTCTAGAAAATAATTCTTGTTTTATTTTAATAATTTTTATTTTTGTGAAAAAAAATTGGATATAGAAAAAGTGTCTACTTTGTAATATTTGAGAAGTAATAGTTATGGTCTAATTCTCTAAAACTCTAAACTAGAAAATATCCTCAATGTCAAATTCTTGATTTAACTCAATATTTTGTAATGTTTAAGGCTGGGGATGTATAGATATTTAGATCTTTAATTGAATAATTAATTTTTAAATTAATTATGGGATACTAAGATAGTGAATTGAATAATTAATTTTTGAATTAATTATATGATATTGATTTTGTGAATTGAATAATTAATTGTTAAATTAGTTATGGGATATTGTGATTGTGAATTGATTAATTAATTGTTGAAATAATTAATGGAATTTATGTGACCAATTAATTTGTGAATTAATTTAAGGTATTTATGTGATTAATTAATTGATGAATTAATTAATGGAATGATGTGAAAATGAAATTTTTTAATTGTAATAAATAATTTCTGAATTAATTAATAGTTTTATGATCATGAAATGTGATGATAAGGATAATCCTGATTAACCTTTATTGAAGTGATATATTTGTAATTGTGATACATGTGATTATTTTGATATTAGTGTTTGGGACATGGCCTGCTACATCAAAATACCTTTGTGATAAATTAATATTCATCTGTGTTACAATGCATGCTGCATCAAAATCTCATAGTGATAAATTGATTAATGAGTGTGGGTCATGGTATGATGTATCAAAATCCTAGTTATGTGTTTTATTAATGAGTGTGGGACATGGTCTACTATATCCAAATCTCATGGGGTCCTAGGCACGGTGACCTAGACAAAAAATGTTAGCATTGGACCATGGTTCCAATTAGCTATTTTATAAATTGAGTTGAAATAGATAATAATAGTGTGTTTGTTATGATGAATTCTAAATTAAACACATGATATGGTCTAGACTCTATCATGGGCTGAAGAATGTATTTTTTTTTGGGTGTACATGGAAACCTGGTGATTTATGTGTTTAAATAAAGGACGATTGAATAAATGTAAACTATTTAATTTATTGCTTGTAATTTTATTTTTTATAAAACTGCATACACTATTTTAACTGGATTTTTTTTAGATTTCATTGATGTTATCCTACTGAGTTGTACTCACACCCTACTCAGGCTTCCTAATCAGAACCTAAATAGACATCATGTTTGCAGGAAAGGATAAGGGAAAAGCCCTATATTAGATGGCTTATTTGGGATGGAGCATGGATGAGGGAACTGGACGTGGTCCAGGACTTGATTGGGAGTTGTTTGTGTCTTTAATTTTGGGTTTTATTGTTGAAACATGACACATACATTGGCATGACCTATTTACTATTCAGTTTTGGTATTGTATTTTCTATTTAGTCATCACGTGATACTGGTGTATTCTAGTTATTATTATATCATTTTTATACTTTTTATTTATTTCTGTTGGTGTATTACTCTAATAAATAGAGTATATTCTCCTTATAATAGATATTAAACCCACTCTACTAGTCAGCAGCATCTAGCATACGTGGAGGCATGCCTGAGGTCCTGTGACCGACTAGATCAGGGCACCAGTGTGTGGAACTCGGGATAGAATGTTATATTTGAAGACCATATTTTTAAGGATTCAACTGAAAATCCAAATTCAATTTCAAAATGAATTTTATGGATAGATATGGAACCAAGTGTGCACGTGTTATATTATAGTGGTCATATAATTAGTGGTTATACATTCTATATAAAGGCTAAATTTAGTACCATTCAAAATAGTGGACTTACTCTTATATTAGAAACAATGCATGTATCTAGTACTAAGGAAAAAAATACAATTGACATGAATATTTCATAATTTGGAATCATCGAACAAATATGGGAGGTGTATTATGCAATATTCCAAGTTTTTATTTTTCAATACAAGTGGGTTGATAATATGAGTGTAGTCAAAATTGATAAAATTAATATTCATGAAATTGGATTTGAATAAGGAATGATAAAAGATTGAACCATTCATAATGGAATCACAAGTAGTACAATTATTTTATGCCTCGTATCCTATAAATAGAAAGTGGTCTATTTTATTTTATTAACCAAAAATCACTGCATTTCAATTCAATCTAGGATGACCCATTCATTGGGATGTCATAATCATTTCACAGTGGTCCTAGTATAGATGGGGTTTTGTATGTTAAAGGATACCACAATAGGGGATATGGATACTTGATAGAGGGGTCAAATACCTTCCACCCATAAAGAAAAAAGAGAGAGTTCAATAATCAGGTTAATGTTTTTTTAATATACATCATGTTACCTTATTGTATTATGTGTTCACTATTGAATTTACATAATCTGAATTAAATTTATAACTACTTCTAAAAATAATGACTTCTCTGTATATAAATGCTCCCAATCTTGAGGAACAATATGTTTCTCTACATGTTGATGCTCCCAATCTAGATAAATAACATGTTTCTCCACATCTTGATTCTACCAATACTGAAGAACAACATACTGATAATGTTAAAATAGAGGAAATGGTAGAAGGTAAAGAAATTATGTATGAGTAAAATAGGATTATTTTAGAGTAACAATATGAAAAAACATTTAAATAAGAAAATGCATAAAATTTGAGGTTGGATGGAATGATAATTGTTAGTATATTAACCGCAACAAGTCCATTTCTATTAGTTACAATCACCACTACATTTCATGTGTTAATCTACGTAGATACATGGAAAAGTGTTATTATCATGATGATGACACTAATTTTGGAATATATTAGTCTAAAATTAGGATACACATTCTCTATTAAACTAAAAAATAAAATAATGAAACATTGATTTACTCTTTATTATACATTATATAGTGAGTTATACTCTATTATTATCAAATAAAATTTGGAATAAGGGTTAGTAGAAAGGATCCTAGATCCTTTCAGAAAATTATTATAAAGCATCATCTCTAGGATACTGAAGATAAATTAAACCCACACCCACCATAAATATATTCACACATGATAAACTAAGAAACATGAAATTCATTTATTGGATTTTATGAGGGGGAAAATTTTTAGGTATATTATGATTGGTAATACTTTACTTAGAAATACATGTATTAATAATTTCTATTAAAAATTATTAATTTATGAAATAGTAACTGAGTGTTGAAAATATGAACCATACATTAAAAACATACCCTTACCATAAATCGAGGATGGGGTATTATTTACTTTAAAAAATGGTATGTATTTAAAATCTACAGTAATAGTGTTATATGGAGTTAAACAACAACATAATTATGTTCCCTTATTTATATATAGATTAATGAATCAAAATCCAAATCTAATTCTATCCCATTTAATGTTTTATGTAAGGATTATTGTGTAAATAAAGATGAAATACTAGTAGATGGAAACACACAGAGTATGGAAATCATGTGTAAGTATGAAATAATAATGAATTTTTTTATTTTATATCTGTATTACATAACATTGACTATTTATTTTACAAAATGAACCACTAATTTTAGTTTCAATGAAGTAGTCAGAAAAATATAGCCATGTCATAGGTGTGGGTTTTTAGACAGTCATCTTATACATATTTTGAGAAAATAAATTCATAAGGATGTAATGATAAGAATATGGATGTGATTTAAGAAAGAATAAATGTTCTAATAAAACTTAGTTGGAAGTATGAATTTTCATAGAATGTTATGGGAAGGAATAAAATATAAAAAACCACACAAAAACCCACTATATGAAGATCTATCCCCCAGCTTTTGGCTAGAAATTCCCCTCAAATGTCTTCCTTTCCAGTGGAAATCAATTTTATCATAACTATTTCTTTGAAATTTTAATTGGGAAGATAATTAAAAATTTCCTATACTAATATTATTTTGGGAGAAATTGATTGTGATTTGTATTTATCATCACCCACTCATTGCCTTATTGCAAGTGGTACAATGAATAATATCCAAGGAGATACTCTACATAACAACCAACTTCTAAATAATCAAGAGAGAGTAGGGATTCATGTAGCTCATGAGTTGAGCACTAAGATACATGTTCCCCTTGATGATCTGTATGTTCACATTACAAACTTACTATTATAACTTTCCCAGCATGGTCATTTGATCTTTTAAAAATACATGTCAATAACAAGGTATTCACTTTAAAATTTATTTTTTATGAATAATCGATAACAATTAATTAAAATGGCCGAACTGAGGAATGATATAATAGACAGATAAAATTAATAGGAAGTAGACAGTAAAATCAAAATAATTTAAAGTATTAACCTATCAATCAAAAATAAGTTCAAAGAGTACCTTTACCCCTCCATTTAAATTTTCATATTTAATAAAATTATATTTTAATGTGGATAAAATTTTTAAATATAGTGATATAAACATCATTTATTTTTAAGAATAAATGTATGGGGAGACCATTATAGAATATCTTAGTCTTGATAGTATATATGAAATCCTCAAGCATATATGTTTGGGAATCTCAATTGTAAATGTATATATAAGGTTTTTTTCATAATTTGTTTGTCAAATAGTTGATATACAATATTAATTACAAATTAATATTGTTCTTATTTTTTTAGTCGCAAATACTAATACTATGAGCCTGGAAAACCCTAAAAAAAATTAGGCTCATTAGTACTCACTTAACGTCTACAAAAAAGTCATTATAAGAAGATGAATATTTAGAAATAGTGAACCCAATGGTTTCAATTTTTGAGAAGAAACTTACATATGACCAACTCTTCTTAATACCCATGGTAGAGGGGTAAAAATCTAAAATCCAATCATACAAAATATATTTTCCTTTAACTCGTTAATTATTAATTTTGTTAGAGAGAATTGGTTTCTCATTACAATCAATTTGAATACTCCAAATACTTATTTTCTAGATTCAATGCATGTATTACCAAAAAATCAATCGTACATGATGACGTTTTTTGATTTTTAATACATTTCATGAAATATTATACAAATAAATTTCAAGTTATTTTTTGTATTATATTTTAATGAAATTTTTTTTGTGATATGGTAATGTTTAAAAATCATTAAAATCACAGCTTGAGGATTATCCATGAGCACAAGAAGCCTATTGATTTCGATAAATAGATAATTATTAAGGTATATATAATATAATTTCTCTATTAAAAAATATATAAAAAAATTACTTATTTTTATCAATGATTATGTAGTGTCTGAAACATAGTAATGGAAAAGATTCTGGTTATTACATTTCCATGTTTATAAAGGATACCATATTCAATCAAAAAAACTAGCATCGCCAAAGAGATATATTCGATGATAATTACAATTTCATTTAAAATATTTATTAATCATTTTTTATTTATATTTTTCCTATACTAAAAAGATTTTTGATAGTACATGGATCCAAAAGATGAAATAAATTGGTTTATAAATGAGTGGGAAGAGTACATGGTGTGAGAATGTCTTCATATATAATGAATAGGTAATTTACGACTACTTATTTAGTTAATTTTCTCATCATTTTATCTACTTCTTTTAGTTAATTTTCTTATCATTTTTATTTATTACTTATTTAGTTAATTTCCACAGAGATCATAAAGTTATAACTTCATCGAGAATTAATTTTTGTACAAAATTTTTGTTCTGTAGGAATAATCACACAATTCTTAGAGAAAAATAAATTCTCGATGAAGACTTTAGTAAGGATGAAAATTTAATTTATCAACTTCTTATCTAGTAACTTTTATTATAATTTTATCTACTATTTATTTATTTATTTATATTATCATTTTTATATACTAGTTATTTAGTTAATTTTCATATATCATTATATGGTTATTTAGAATTTATTTTTCTATAAGAATTTAGTGACTATAACGATCAAAAAATGCCTCTGTATAGAGTTGATAGTCCTTATTGAAGGCTAAAATGGGATTTTAACTTTCAAGAAGGACCATTAACTATATATAGAGTCCTTTTTATGATTTATAGGAAAAAAATTCTTATAAAATAATAAATCCTTAATGAAGTCTTCGACAATGATGATGCTCTGAGGTACATGTTAAATTTTCTCTATATAGACATGTTGGTTGTTTATTTGATTTATTTAAGTTCAATAGTTATCCAATGCAATATCTTTTGAATAAATGCCTTTTTATTAATTTTTTGGTGAAAAACATGTATGAAAATAATCCATAAGGCATTTTGATGTGTAAGAATCAACCACATGTCAATTTGACACATGGTGTGCTCGGTGTGACTCAAAATGTGTGTGTTCAGTTTGAAAGTGACATTTTAGTTAAAAACATTAATCACTGATTAAAAATAAGGAAAACACCATTATATTATAGTAATATTTTAGGAAAAATATTCATAAGTCATTTCTTATGTGTATGAATTAATTGCATGTCAATCTGGTACATGGTGTGCTCATTATGAATAAAATTGTGTGTTTTGATTTAATGTCAATATTTTAATTCAAAACACTTTTCACATGATCAAAACTAATAAAATATACTCATATTGTCCTCATACTTCATGATAACGATCTATAAATAATTTGTTATGTGTAGGAATCAACCGCGCATCAATCTGACACATTGTGTAACTAGTATAGATCAAAGTGTGTGTTTTTAGTTTAAAGGAAATAAATTTAGTTTAAGAATGTATCACTTAGTGAAAGCCAAGAAAATTCACTTATATTGAATTGATAATTTATGAAATAATTTATAATCCATTTACGATGTATAAGAATTGTACACACATAAATCTGAAAAATAATGTGTACGGTATGACTAAAAGTGAGTGATTTTATTTAAAATCAACATTTTAGTACAAAAAACATCACATTCTCAAAATATAAAAACAATTATAGGATTTTATTGATACTTTAGTAAAAAGATCCATAATTCTTTTGTGACTTGTAGTAATCAGCCACACATCAATATGACACATGGTGTGCCTAGAATGGATCAATGTGTGTGGTTTTAGTTTAAAAGTATAATTTTAATTCAAAACATGCATCACTTACTTAAAAAATATCAAACAAACTCTAATTATCTTGATAATTTTGGAAAATTATACATAAGTCATTCATGACATATTATAATTAGTTGTAAAATGATCAGACACATGGTGTGTCCAATATGATCGAAAGTGCCTATTTTAATCTAGTATCAACATTTTAGTACAGAACACACATCAAATACCTAAAACTGATAAAACACACTCAAATTGTCATCATATATTAGTAAAATAATATTAAGTAATTTTATACAAGAAGTAATCAATTGAATATCAATATGACACACAGTGTTCCCGGTATGACACAACATGAGTGTTTTTAGTTTAAAAATAACATTTTAGTTCAAAACAAATATCACATATAAAAAACTAAGAAAACAATCTTAGATTTAATTAAAACTTTAAGATAAAAATCCATTAATCACTTGTGACTTTTAAGAATCAAATTCACATGAATATGACACACTATGTGCTCGATATGTATTGAAGTTATTTTTCAAAGTTTAAAAGTGAAATTTTAGTACAAAATGATCTTCACATACTCAAAACATGGAAAACACACTCTAATTTTCTTGATAATTTAATAAAATGATCTATAAGTAATTTTTGATGTATTGGGAGAGGGCACATGTCAATAAAATAGATGAAGTGATGGGTATGACTCAAAGTGAAACTTTTCAATATAAAAGTGACATTTTGGTTCAAAACATGCATCACTAATTGAGAACTAAGAGAACACACTCTAATTGTCTTAATAATTTCTTAAAATGATCCATGAGTCACTTATGACATATAGGAATCATCCACACATCAATCTAAGACATGTTATGCCTAGTATGACTCAAAGTAAATGTTTCTAGTTTAAAAGTAACAGTTTAGTTCCAAACATGTATCACTAACTAAAAACTATAAAAATACCCTCAGATTGTATTGAAAATTTAAAATAATGATTGATAAGTCATTTTTGAAATGTAATAATTAACTACAAATTAATCTGACACATCGTGTTCCTAGTATTACTCAAAGTGTGTTTTTTTAGTTTAAAAGTCATATTTTAATTTAAAACACAAATCAATTACTGAAAACTAATTAAAAACACTAATATTTTCATGATAATTTAAAAATGATCTTTAAGTCTTTTGAGGTGTAAATGAATTAGTTTTACATCAATCTGATACACGGTGTGATCGATATGACTCTAAGTGTGTGTTTTTAGTGTAAAATTGGCATGTTGGTTATAGATTCGCACACTAAAAACTAAGAAACAAAACTTGTATAGTATGAATACATTAGAGAAACAATCCATTAGTCATTTTTTATGTTTATAAGTCAACTGAACATCAACATTATACAAAGTGTGATTATTATGACTCAATGTGTGTGTTATCAGTTAAAAAAATTACTTAAAAACGTATTTCACTCACTAAAAACAAGGACAATTGTATTGTCAATATATTTTATTAAAATGTTCCATAAGTCATCTGTGATGTATAGGAATCATCCTCACATTAATATGACAAATTTTGTGACTGGTATGACTCGAAGTGCATGTTTTTAGTTTGAAAGTAAAATTTTCGTTAAAAATATTTCACTCACTAAAAAACAAATTAACACACTCTAATGATCTTAATAATTAATTAAAAATATCCATAGTTTATTCATGCCCTGCAGAAATCAATTGAATGTTAATCTAATAAACTATGTGACCATCTAACTCAAATCGAATGTTTTTATTTTAAAAATGACATTTCCGTTACAAATGTGTGTCACTCACTAAAAACCAAGAAAATAGACTCATATTATCTTGATATTTTTTGAAAAAAAAAGTCTATAAATCATTTGTGATGTGTATAAATTATGCATACATCAATCCGACACACGGTGTGTCCATTATGAGTCAAAGTGTGTTTATTTAAAATTGATATTTTTGTTCAAAACACACGCCACATACTCAAAATTGAGAAAATGAACTTGTATTTTCTCAATACTTTTATAAAATGATCCATAAATCATCTGTGACATATAGGAATTAACCACATATTAATCCAACACACAGTGTTCTTGATATGACTCAAAGTGCATGATTTCTGTTTAAAAGTGAAATTTTATTAATGCATTTTATCACATTTATGTTTAATTAATTTAATTATAGTATTATTAACATAATTATTACTTTTTATACAGTTAAACTCTTCTTTCAATTAGGGTTGGTTATTCTGTAAATGGTAGCAAGATCAGGCTCTTTTAGAAGGGGGTATGAAGACAATTAAATAATGTTTTTGAATTTTGTGTTTGCAATAAATTTTATGAAATAATGTAATTTTTTATACCAATGTTTGAAATGTTTTTAATCATTGTATAGTATTTTTTATTGTGATATAAATTTAATTGAAATTAAATTTCACCATTTATCATTGTAGTGTTATGTAAATTGTAGTAGTATACTAATACAAGTGAGATTTTATTTTTACGATTTCTATTGTTAATAAAATATTCATTCATCAGTGATAAAAAAGGAACTAATGAAAGTATATTTTATCATTCCTATTTTTATTATTGATAAAATCTATCATATTTTAAAGGTGTTTACAACATTAGTAATTTTTAACACTGATGAAGACAATTTCCGGTGTTGATAAATCTTGTATCTATAGAAGTAGAATATGTTGATTATGATGTGTCATAAGGAATAGGAATTGGGATATAGGGTTACACCAACTAGATTATCTATGTTGAGATGGTGTTGATATGTGAATGGAATGGGTCATGGGTTTCAAGGTGTGCAGGTAATAGTCCCATGTTTTTTTCTTCCAAAGTGTTATACAAGGTTTTCTATATGACATAGTATTTGGGGTGTAAAGCCTATATCACCCAAGAGTTTTTCATTATCATGTTCTGAGTGGATCATGAGATAATAATATGATTCTTAGTTGGTCTACTACATAGTTATTTCACTATTATTCTTTTACCATGATGTATTTCTTATATGGTGTTCTCAAGGTATAAGACAATTTCAATATTGGGTTTCATATAATACCAAGGGATCAGGGAGTAGGGAACACATCACTTGAGCCCTTGATATTCTTGAGTGTTGGGTGAATCTAAGTTAAATGAATCCTATTTTCTATATATTCCCAAATTTGGAACTATTTTCCATTTCCCTTGATGGAATTTATGTTCATGGTGACTATGGAAGATCATTTTAGCATTTTCTAGGTGTTTTGGTGATTTGGTCAACACTTAAGGACTTGACCTAATTTCTTGGGTGTTTCTTGTTTATTTATATGTACATATATACGCTTTATATTGTGTTATATATGAGGAACCACATTGGTGGTTCCCTATTGAGATTATTTCTTACACTCTGCTCAATCACCTTATTGTGTTTCCATTTTAGGTCACATGTTGTAGAGGGGTTCTTGCTGGAGTAGTTAGATGGGGTTGGGAGATAGGACTGAGATGGAACTTGAGTGTTGTGGATGTGTCTCCTCATGTATTTTGTTTTAGTTTATTTTGGGAATAATTTAACTAGTGGAATATCCCTTATTGTGTAACTTTATATTGAATATGTGTCATATTTTGATATAGAGTTTTGATATTTATATATTTTTATTGTTTTTTGTATGATGTGATCCCTTATGGTTACTTTGATGTTTTATGTTGATTTAGTTTTTTATTTGACATTGGTAGAGGCTCCTGCTTGGCATCCAAATGACCCAGGATCAAATCTGGGTAGGGGAGTAATTCCCAAGAATGGTAGTAGCACTGTATCAGGGACTGTAGTAGTGGATTTACTATAGTATGGGTGACACTATAGTGGTGGTGGTATTGTAGTAGGAACTATAGCGGCGGAAAAACTATAGTAAGTATTGTTGCATCTCAGGTACTATAGTAGTATTATTCATTGAAGAGCCCTTTAGGCCTGAAAATGGGCTTTCAATCCTTGTATTCAGGCCACTTGGCCTTGGGACTTTCGGCTATGTAATGGGTCTCCCTCTATCCAGACAAAAAAGAGGTCTTTTCTTTACTAATAAAATGAAAATTTAGCACCAACATTTAAAAAAATACTAAGAGTATAGTCTCCCCAGAGTTGGTTGTAGACTCATGCCACTACTCAGCAACCTCTGGAATATGGGAATGTGTGCCTAAGGTCATGTGGCATCCCTAGTTTAGGTCGTTGGTCGATTACCTAGACTGAGGCACTGAAAAATCCCATGGTAAATACTAATAATCTTGAATCCTATAATCGAAACCCAAGTAAGAAATTGTTTAAACTACAAGAAAAGAACCCCTTCCATCCTGGTCAAAACATCAAACCATCCATGTATCATGAAATCACCCCATGAAAACACTAATCACTGCAATTAAATCATCACATGAAAAAACCATGAAGACCCCAAAATGAAAATATAAATTGGGTTCTGTGAATCCAAAATATCAATCTAGAGTGAAATAAATAACATCCAAAACATCAAAATCCATTATCAAATAGTGGATCTCAAGAAAAGGATAAAATTTATGTAACAAAAATCCTCAAAACACCCTTTTGATTAAACAATCATAAAAAACCTCTACTAGTAGAAAACCTTAAAAATTCTTGGAAGATTAGTAGTTAACAACAAGACCTAATCATCCTCATTTCCATATATGAAAGGATAATTCCATGTTTTCTAAACTCCTAAGTGCTTCCTTTATCCATCAACACTACCACAACATCAAACCCCCAAAACTCATCTACAATGAAACAATCATAGAGTGAAACCCTAGAAACCAAGAATGAAAAAACCCTTCAACTAATGCTTGAAAAAAAATTACAAACAATTTAAAATATAACTAGTCAAAAAAATAAATTTTAACCAAAATCAAATCTCAATAATCATATTTAACCATAATTGTTTTTGTAAATTTTAAATCAAACATCATATTTGTTTTATTATAAACTAGCATATATACCTATAATTACTGTGATTGTGTGAAATTACTAATTATTAATGGAGACATGAAAAAAACTTGTGTCCAAAACATTATACATACTTATATGTCCAAAGCTAAGTGTTTATGGAGGAACGGAAAATAAAATGAATAAATAGATATGGTTTGATTAAAAGTTGTTTGTTATAGAAGACTCTGGAATGTTCTAATTTCTATTCTATAACAGTCAATCTAAAATAGTGTAATTGAGGAGATGGAGGTAGGGAATTAGATATAGAGGGCTCAGACACTATTTAGGATCATCGAGGACGTCACTACTATAGATTCATCCATAGTTAGTACAAAAAATGTCCTTTTTTAGTCCTAAAAATAATTGAAAATCTAAGCACTCTAAAAAATAGGTGACCTTTATTAGCACTTTTGTTTGCATAGAAAAATGTGTACTTTATCAAAAATGATAAATCCATTAATAGATAATGAAAAACTTCAACCTAGAAAGAGCCATGACAGAAAAACCATAAATTATATAGCATTGAAAAACAATTTAAATATTATAATTGTACAAAATTCCAATAAAATTATTACATTGCACCATCATCTCAATTAAAATTTTACATCAAATAATTATGTATAAAATGTTTACATTGATATAATATTAAAAATTAATCAAAAAAATGTATAACCCAATACAAAAAAATCTTATAGCATAATTTTTTCAACGATCAACTAAACTCTGTAGAAAAACATGTCCCTACAATAAAAAATTGGTCATTTAGTAATATTATGTAAAAAATAAAAAAAATGTAGTTTTAATGTTATATAATCCTCATTTGATAAATTATATTGTTAATTACTGTATATATTAGTGATATTATCAATTATACTATTAATTATATTATTAATGATTATATTATTAATTATGTTATTAATTATTGATTGTAATATTAATTAATAATTATATAATGAATTATTTATTACATATTTAATTAATAGACTATATAAATTATATTGTAAATTACTTAATTTATTAATGGTGTTATTAGTTATTAATAATATTAATTACTTAAATAGTTGTTAATAATTATATCATAAATTAGTAATAATTTAAGTACATTATTAATTATTAATTTTACTATTAACTGTAATATAATTTATTAATTATATTAATTAGTTATTTATTAATTCTATTTATTTAAATAATTAATTATATTAATTATATTAATAGTTATTAAAACTTTCACACCAGACATGAACATGATTCACACCTTTTTCCAAGGATTTTAATTCATGAAATCTAAGACTCCTTTTTCAAATATGGATCATTGTTCTAAAGTTCAGAAACAAACTGAGCTTGTTTACTCGGTTTTGACAATGTGATGTGTGTTTAAACTAAAATAAAACTTATATATTGAAAGCATAAATTTTATGTCAAATCAGCCACATCATGGGTCAGATTGATATGATTTTAGTTCCTACATGCTACAAATGAATTATTTATCATTGTTCTAAAGATTCAAAGAAATCAAAGATCATTTTCTGAATTTTTTCTATGTGAATCACATTTTAGACTAAAATGACACTTTTATATTGAAAACACACACAATATCTTTCAAATAGTGTGTCATATTGATGTTCAGTCAATTCATATGAATCACAAATGACTTATGGATCGTTTTCATAAAGTTTCAAGACAAGCAGAGTAAATTTTCTTAGTTTTGTCTATGTGAATTGTGTTTTAGACTAAAATGGGACATTTATTTGTAAATAAAGAACTTTGAATCAGACTAGCCACGTCACATGTCATATTGATGTTAGTTCAATTTATGAACATCACAAATTAATTATGTATCATTATCATAAAGTATCAAGATAATCTATGCATGTTTTCTCAGTTTTGACTATCTGAATCGTGTTTTAGACTAAAATGACACTATTATATTGAAAATAAGCACTTTGAGACATATTAACCACATAGTATTTTGGATTGTTGTAAGGTTAATTCCCACACAGCAAAAAATAATTATAGATCATTTCACCAAAGTATCAGGAAAATTAGAGCATGTTTACCCAGTTTTATCTATGTGAATTGTGTTTTAGACTAAAATGACACTTTAATATTGAAACATGAAATTTGAGTCATATCATCCACATCATGTGTTAGATTGATGTGTGTTAAATTAATACATATCAAAAAATAATTATAGATCATTTTACTAATGTATCAAGATAATTACAGTTTATTTTATTGGTTTTAGATATGTGAATTGTGTTTTAAACTAAAATGACACTAATATTGAAAACATGAACATTGAGTTGTAACATCCACATAATGTGGTATATTGACATGAAGTTTATTCCCACACATTAAAAATGAATTATGGATAATGTTACAAAATTATCAAGATAATAAGAGCTCATTTTCTTAGTTTTGGTAATGTGAATCACATTTTAGACTAAAATGATGCTTCTTTAATATAAAAACAAGAACTTTTAGTCATAATAGCCACATTGTCTATTGAATTTATGTGAAATTATTTCAAAAATTTCACAAATGAATTATAAATCATTAACCTAATGTATCAAAACAATTCAATATTGTTTTCTTGGTTTTGGCTATGTGATGCATGTTTTATAGTTAAATGAGTCTTTTTTAATATGAAAACACAGACTTTGAGTCATACCAACCACATCATGTGTCATATTGATATACGGTCAATTACCATACATAAAAAAATAATTATGAATTATTTTATAGGTTTTGGCTATATGAATCACATTTTAGACTAAAATGACACTTTTATATGGAAAATATGCACTTTGAGTCATACCGACCACATCATGTGTCAAATTGATGTGTGGTCAATTCCCACACATCAAAAATGAATTATTTATCATTTTAATAAATTATCAAGATAATTAAATCACTTTTTCTTAGTTTTGGCTATGTGAATCATGTTTTATACTAAAATGACACTTTTATATAGAAGTCATGCACTTTGAGTCATAACGGCCACATCATGAGTCAGATTGATGTGTGGTAAATTCCTACACATAAAAATTAATTATAGATCATTTTTCTAAAGTATCAAGACAATTAAATCTCACTTTCTCAATATTGTAAATATGAATAGTTTTTTAGACTAAAATGAAACTTTTGTATTGAAAACAAGCACTTTGAGTCATATCAGACACATCATGTTTCATAATAACATGTGATGAATTCCTACACATCAAAAATAAATTATGGATTGTTATCCCAAATAATAAAGAAAATTCATGTTCATTTTCTCAGTTTTGGCTATGTGAATTTTATTTTAGACTAAAATAAAACTTATATTGAAAAACACACTATAATTCATATCAACCACATCATGTGTCAAATTTATGTGTGATAGATTCTCACATGTTATAAATTAATTATGGATATTTATCCTAAAGTATCAGTAAAACATGATCTTGTTTGTTTGGTTTTGGTAATGTGAAACATGTTTTAGAATAAAATGACACTTTTTAATGTAAAAATATGCACTTTGAGTCATAATGACTGTATCATGTTTCATATTTATGTGAAGTAGATTCCCACACATCAAAAATGAATTATAGATCATTTTTCTAAAGTATCAAGACAATATGAGATCATTTGATACTTTTTGGCTATGTGAATCAAATTCGTAGACTAAATTCACATTTTTATTTGGAAAACAAACACTTTAAGTCATAATAGCCACATAGTGTGTTAGATTGATGTTTGTTTTACTCTTATACATCCATAAATTTCATATTATAGTATATATAAATAACTATGTTAGAGTTTACCTACTGATATTATTTCTCACACTCCAGATGGGAAGCCTAAAGAATGTGAAGACCTTATGTTTTTCTTTCTGATCATAGGTTAAATAGGGTTTTTGGATTGAGAAACTTGGATGGGGTTAGGATACATGATTAATATGGGACTCGAGAGTTGTGAATATCTCCCATTTTGTATTTTGTTTTGGTTTATTTGGGTCTTAATCGACCCAATGGGTAGTTATTTATTGTACAACTATGTAACACCCACCGCATTTGAATTATTTATTTTATTAATTTCCTGGGTATCAGGGAGTTTGGGTTGAATCCTGACTTAAATTTTTTAGTTCTTATTTAAAAACGCACATTTTGGCATTGACATCATTCAGTGCACCACAGTCAAAGTTGTGCGACCTCACCCGGGTCACTGTACGACCTTACCAGTGTTCAAAATAAATGAATAAATAAAATGAAAGTGATAATAAAATAAAAATAAAATTATTTAAAAAAAATCATAAGGGTAATATTTTTATTATGAAGTAAAATACTATCATTATAAAGTTTATTATAAAAATATTATTAAGTTTGTTACGTTTATTATCATTATATTATTTTTATCATTATTATAATTATTCGAACATTTTATTTTATTTTATTACTACCAATTTATTAATATTATTTCATTTAGGTTTTAGGTATTTTTTTATTGTTTTATTTTATTTATTAACTTTTCTTTTTTCCCTTTTCTGTTCTCTTTTCTTTTTTTTCTTCTCCTTATTTTCTTCCCCCTCTTCCCATGCGTTTATTCTATCTCCTGGTGTGTTTCAGGTACTCCTCTTCAAACCCTAGTAGCCACACTCCCATCTCTCACTTCCCTTGCAAGCTGCGCCGCCCCCTTCTCCCCTTGGTCGACCTCCGTCCGGCTGCACCAACTCACATTTCACCTCCACTAACCTACCTCCTCATGTTGTTTCCCCCATGCACCCCAATTTTCTCTCCACCCCCCCCCTAGTTCGAAGTTGGTGACCCCTTCTCTGCCTGGCAGGTCACTTCCCCCTTCCAGCCAGCTCATGCTACACCTTACCCTTGGTTGGTGGCCCCTGCTCTATCCAATGGTCCTCCTCTCCCTACATCCCAAGATACTCTATGTCGCTATAACCTCTGTTGTGTTTACTCCTCCACTTTGGACAACCACGCATCACCAGACTTCCATGTTCCGCCCCTACCTCCTCACAAAAACCCACACACACAACCCTCTTTCTCACACTAACCTCCACTTTTTCGGCCGAAATGTCCCACCAATACGCACCTACGGAACCTCTCCATCATGCTTAGTCAGAATCTCGCACCCACACCATAGGTTTTTACTTCATTTGATTGGTTTCATCCAATTGGTAGATTTATGTCTAGGGATTTAGGTTTTCATCAGGTATGGTGTTAGGTTTAGAGTTGAGTCTTGTTTAATCTTGTTGTTTTTGGTTACATCTTGACTCCTTAGGGTTCTTGTGTGGAGTGTTTGGTGCAAAAATGGAATTTTCACCAATTTTGAGGTTTCCTACACCCAAGGTATGTGGTTTCATGCCCTTAAATTTATTAGATAATTTAATTTGTTTCTTAAGTTAATTTTAAAATGTTCCATGATTTAATTTCATGGTGTGAACTATGTTTTAGATTTTTTTGGCATGCCTGTTTGATGAAATTTAGATTTTCTAAATAATATAGTCTTGTCGTCTATATGTGCATAGTTTTATAAATGCTTGGAAGTGTTTAATGAATTGTTTGATTAGTACGAATGTAGTTTTAGAAAAAAAAAAGTGTGATCCAAATTTGGTTTGAAACTAATTCCTTTATATGAATTGGTATATTTAATTCTGTAAATGGTTTTAGGGTGTTTTATATGTTATTTAATGGTTTATTTAAATTGTTTGTATGGTGGAAACCCCCTTTTTAAATGGTTTTGGTATGTTTATGGATTAGAAAGGTTTTTTCTAAAATGGAAATCAGGTGAGCTTTTCTTTTTTAAACCTTTTCTTGCTAGTTTTAAGTGTTTCATAAATTGTTTAACTAGATTTATTAAATTATATGTGGTGTATGGGAGTTGTATTTGAGGGGGTTAAATGTGCTTTGATTTTTTAAAGGAACTCTTATATGTGAAACTGAGAATTTTTCATGTGAAAACCCTTATTGTTCTATTTAGAAATGTTCTTTAAATTGTTTGAATAATTTATAAAGTCATGAAAGTGACGTGAATTATGGTGTGAAATTATTTTGGTATGCGTATGTTTTTAAAATGGTATTTAGGTATGAAAGTGGTGTCTTTTGTGTGTGGTGTCTTGTTTGGTTTATGATATGTGAAAGAAATATATTATTTGAATGTGAAACTTGATTGAGCATAAGGGAAAACCCTAGGTACCTAGGTGGGCATATTAGGACTAGTACGCTAGATGATACATAAGTAGTTCTTCCCAGTTTCTTCTAGCAGGATTGACATTACAACACTAACTAAACTTTTTTGATGATTGGAGACCACTAGGTTATGGATGTGTTTCCCTATAGTGGATTGTGCACGAGAATGTAGATTATTGTGGTTACTATGCCATGTTTACACCGAGTTATGATGTCTTTAGCACCCCACATATACTAGCTACATTAGGGTATTTACCACAGTGCTCTACTATTCATGATGTAGTGCCTTCTGCCAGCTTACAGAGGACCACTTGAGTGTGTGTGTCTTCCTTATGTATTTATCATCCACTTTAAAGTAGTATTTGTGAAATGGTTTTTCTTCAAACGTTATTTTCCTTTTTTATTTCATCTTGTCAATTTTTTCCTTAGTAGTATTTTTTTAAAGCATTTTTTTATAAGCATATTAAATTATCTCTTAGATGTTTTTGCATGGAGCCTTTTTATTGGGTGGTATCCTACTGGGCTCTTAGATCACACTCTACATACACCTTTGGGTGTATATAGACCTTGTTTTTTTTTGTATTCCATTTTGAGACATCATGCTTAGTGATGGTGGTTCAGGTTGCTGGTGGTCTTCTCATGTAGGTCAGTGTTGGTGGTCAGGGGATGTGGCCTCTCTTATTGTCTAAAGGGTTGAGTTAGAGTTTTATTTTTCCTTATTTTCATTTATTTTTTGATGTTGGTTCAAGTTATAGACCATTAAATTTGAAATATGTTAAGGTCTTGTTCAGTTTTCGGTTTTCAATTTTAGTTTATTTATCTTGTCAATTGTTTTGTGTTTAATATTTCTATTAAATTGTTCCCATGTGTTATTTTTAATACCTGGACACTTGTGCCAGTCTGTGGGGATTGATAATTCCCCTCAGGCCATGTCTTGGATTGGTTCGGTCATTGGGTCGGATGGCGACCCAGCCTAGTTTATGAAAAAATGGTATCAGAGGCAGGTTTTCTCTCTTAGGTCATATCACTTTGGGATAGATTCAGATAGACCAAAGTTAAGGGTGCCAGAACTCGATGTTCTAGCTATGAGCATGGTTTCTAGCCAATACACCTCATGGAGGGACTTTAGTTACCAAAGTAAGTTGAATTTTTTCTGAGTCTTTGGTCCTTATGATTAATCTTGTTTAGGGGAAATGAAAAATGTGTAGGTTCGGTAATCCCAGTGATCTTCTAAGTTCGGTCAAGCCATGTGGATTCAGGGACATTGTCCTAGAATACTCTTTGTGGTGTTATTGTGATTGTAATATGGTCACCAACCATATGTCTCAGTCACCCACCGACACTAGTCAATTCTTGCATCGTTCCTTGTCTCTTTGTTTTTGATTCATGGAAATATGGTTTTTACGTAAAAATTATTTGGTCTTGGAATTTTTTTTGAAATGAAACACTTTAAAAAGAAAATAATGCATGAGTTTTGAAAATTGTGGGTTGAATATTTTGGTTTTGAAAAAAATTGAAGGGTTTGGTTTTGATCCTTGGTGCTCTCATGGGAAACCACATGCATTGGTGTATATAGAAAGAGAAATGGTTAATGGAAAGAGTGTATGAGTTCTTGGATAGACATGGGGTGGGAATCAGTGTTGCACGGGAAAATGCATGTGTGAGGCCCATGGGACACCATTGGTTTTTGTCCAACCCACCATCTTTTTTTATTTTCAGAAAAAAAAAATTAAAGGAAATTTTTGTCTTTTAATAATCCTTGATTGTGTGGTGTGACTTTGTATTTTTGGAAAAGTTTTTTGTGAGGCATTTCGAGTCGATAATCCCTTTTATACGGATGTGTGTATTATGTTTGAATTATTATTTGTAATTTGGTGTGAAAGTGTGTGGTTAGTGGTTTCTTTTGAAAAGTGCTTAGGGAGGCCGTTTTAGTGGTTCCTCCTACATTTTTAGTGTTCACTTGCAGTATTTCTTGTCCATTGGACCAGTTTTATTGGGTCCATGTTTTTCCTTCTTGACTAGTGTACACCCCAAAAAAGTGTTAATATGCGATTGAAGTGTGGCCATAGGAAATTCCTTGTGATTCGATCCTCTAGTTGATCGAAGGACTCTCTTCTTGAATTCTACAATTGAACCACCCCTCCTTGATACAACTAAGTGGATCCTCCCACAGCAGGATGATAGATGTGAGGGGAGTTGAAGGGAGTTTTGTTCTCTTTGAGTTGTCTAAGTCATCGGGTATGAAGTTTGACACCATTGTGTATGAAGGTCCCCCCTAGAAATAGTGAAAGAAATTCCAGTGGGGAAGGGTGAAGGCGGTTCAGAGTTATCAGTGTTGACCAGTGTCTTGAAGGGATTTTTATTACTTTTATGATTTTCAAGGGTCATGTTTGGTGATGTCTTTCAGTGTGATTTCTCTTTCAAGAGAAAGGGTGGATTTCTTAGGATCCTTTCGGAATCCTTGTTTTCATAGGAGTGCGTCCTCTTGGGGAGTTCTAATTTATTTTTCAAAGGGGAGTGTTTGTCGTCAATTTTTCCATCCTAAGTTTCTTAGTTAAGGTGAAGAGGTGATGTATTTGTATCATCTAAACCTCTGTTTTGGTGGATATGTCATGAGGGAGTAGTTGGATGTCGTGGTGTGTTATGTTTGATGGTGTTTTCTCGATTACAGTATAGTTGATTACAGCACCAGGAAAGAAAGAGCTTCATTTGGGAGTCTTAAATGCCTGACTATGAGGTAGGAGATGCTTCAAACATCAGGGCTCCAGCCATAGGCCTCGGAGTAAAGCTGGAACGTGGTCAGGAACCCCAAGAGTATAAGGGACCTCGACTTTATTTTTGTCATTGGTATTGAAGATGGAGGTGGATTAAATTGTTTTTTGTGGTTTTTCTATTCTGAACGACCCATTTGGGTGCGTGGGGTTTCTTGTGGGTATAAAGAGGTTTGTTCATCTCATTACCTTAAAGTCTGGGGGGTTGCATCCCACTGGATGTAATCGCTTTTAGCGGTCCTTATGGGGTCTGTTTGGGTAAATCGGTCTCATATTTGAATGGTGCTCATCCAGGGATGTGGAGATGTTGGTTTGTCTTGGGTTATGGTTTTTGACGCCCCGGTAGTTGGCCCCTTCCCTCCTCACCCCTTGTGGTGGGGTGTTTGGTCACTTTAGGGAGATTTTTTAAGTTTCTGTATCTTTATTCAATTCTAATAGTGGGGATACACATGGTGGGTCCCACTCAAAAGTATCTGGAATGAATCAGTGTTGGGCTTCATCATAATGGTGGGGAGTTTGCTTGGTCCTCCTTGTGTCGGTTTTCTAGTTTCTTCTTGGGTGTCAGAAAGTTTCAAATGGTGGGGAGCCCCTTTGGTATTTCCCCATGTTGGCCTTTTAGTTTGGTTTCTTGGCTGACTTGGTGGTAGGGGATTAGATTGTTCCTTGGACATTCTTGTCCTTGTTTGTTCGTTCTAATCAAACGACATGGTTTTCGTTCTTTTGTGCTTGAGGTGTTTTGGTTTGTGAAGTTGGTTTCTAGAGTTGTTCTAGTTCTTTGGGGAAGGAGACACATATCAGAAATTCTTTTATGATTTTCTTGAGGTTTTCATTTAAGTCACTTTCTCTGATCACGGTGCATTTGCCTCATTTTACTTGTTTTCCGTAGGGATACTCTTTGAACCTTAATAGGGTATCTGTTTATTGCTAGGAGTTTCAGCCTTGGTTGTGGCTTTATTTGGAGGGAAAGCACTAAGGTGGGGAAAATTTTCACACCCACCGAATTTGAATTATTTATTTTATTAATTTCCTGGGCATCAGGTAGTTTGGGTTGAAGCCCGAATTAAATTTTTGAGTTCTTATTTAAAAATGCCCATTTTCGCCTTGACAACATTTAGTGCACTATAGTCAAATCCGCGTGACCTTTCCTAGATCGCTG
Organism: Viscum album; assembly: GCA_963277665.1. Classification (NCBI taxonomy): domain Eukaryota; kingdom Viridiplantae; phylum Streptophyta; class Magnoliopsida; order Santalales; family Viscaceae; genus Viscum; species Viscum album. The sequence goes on from OY728139.1 coordinate 801,364,788, forward strand.
CATGACCTTCCTGATGTTCAAAATAAATTAATAAATAAAATTAAAGTGAGAATAAAATAAAAATAAAATGATTTAAAAATAATTATTATGATAATATTATTATTATGAAGTATAATATTGTCATTACTAAGTTTATTATAAAAATTTTATTAAGTTTCTTACATTTATTATCATCGTATTATTATTATTATCATTATTATAATGTTTAGAATTCTTTTTTATTACTACCTATTTATTATAATTATTTCATTTAGGTTTTAGGTATTTTTTTATTTTATTTTATTTTATTTCTTCCCTTTTCTTTTTTCCCTTTTCTTTTCTCTTTTCTTTTTTTTTCTTCTCCTTATTTCCTTCCCCCTCTTCCCATGCATTTCTTCTTCCTCTCTGGTGAGCTGTGGGTTCTCCTCTTCAAACCCTAGCAGTCGCACTCCCATCTTCCACCTCCCTTGCAAGCTGTTTCGCCCCTTGCTCCCCTTGTCTCACCTCTGTCTAGTGGCACCAGCTCGCATTGCACCTATGCTACCCAACCTTCTCATTTCATCTCCCCCAAGCACCTCATTTTCCACTCCACCCCCCCCCCCCCCCACCACCACCTATTCCGAATCTAGTGACCCCTACTTCGTCTGGCGGTTCACTTCCCCCTTCCATCCAGCTCACGTCACACCTCCCCCTTGGTCAGCGGCCCCTGCTCTATCTAGTGGTCCTCCTCTCCCTACCTCCCGAGATCCTCTACGTCACCCCGACTTCTGCCTTATGTCCTCCCCCTCACTAGACAACCACGCATCACTGGACTGTTGCGTTCCACCCCTACCTCCCTCGCAACAACTCGCACGCACATTTCTACCCCTCATGCTAACCTCCCCTTTTCCAGCCTAAATTTTCTGGTGGGGCACACCTCTGACACCTCTCTATCGTGCCCGGTTGGAATCCTGCACCCATTTCATAGGTGTGTAATTTTTTTGGTTGGTTTCTTCCAATTGGTAGATTTATGGCGTTGGTTTTAGGTTTTCATTGGGTAGGGTGTTAGGTTTAGAGTTGAATCTTGTTTAATCTTATTGTTTTTTGTTACATCCTGATTTCTTAGGGTTCTCTTGTGGTGTGTTTGGCACAAAAATTAAATTCGAACCAATTTTGAGGTTTCCTACACCCGAGGTAGGTGGTTCCATGCCCTTACATTTCTTAGATAATTTAATTTGTTTACTTAGTTAATTTTAACATGTTCTATGCTTTAATTTAATGGTGAGAACTATGTTTTAGAGTTTTTTTTCATACTCGTTTGATGAAATTTGGATTTTATAAATAATACAGTCTTTTCCTTTATATATGAATGGTTTTATAAATCCTTGGAAGTGTTTAATGAATTGTTTGAGTAGTGGTAATGTAGTTTTAGAGGAAAAAAAGTGTGATAAGAATTTGGTTTGAAACTATTTTATTTATATAAATTGGTATATTTAGTTTTGTAAATGGTTTTAGGGTGTTTTATAAGTTATTTAATGGTTTATTTAAATTTTTTTGATGGTGTGAAACCCCTTTTTAAATGGTTTTGTTATGTTTATGTCATAGAAAGGCATTTTTTCTAAAATTAAAATTAGGTGAGTTTTTCTTGTGTAAACCTTTGCTTTATAATGTTATGTTTTTCATAAATTTTTTAACTGGATTTATTATATTATATATGGAGTGAGGGAGTTGTATTTGATAGGTTTAAATGTGTGTTAAGTTTTTAAAGAAACTCTTAAATGTGAAACTAGGCATTTTCATGTGAAAACCCTTATTTTGCTATTTAGAAATGTTCTTTAAATTGTTTAAATAAATTATCAAGTCATGAAAGTGATATGAATTAGGGTTTGAAATGGTTTTGGTGTGCATGTGTTTTTAAAATTGTGTTTATGTATGCAAGTCGTGCCTTTTGTGTGTGATGTCTTGTTTGGTTTGTGATATGTGAAAGTGATATATTTTGTGAATGTGTAACTTTATTGAGCACAAGGAAAACCCCTAGGTACCTAGGTGGGTGGATTAGGACTAGTATGCTAGATGATACTTAGGTGGTTCGTATCAATTTTTTCAAGCACGATTGACGTAAAAAACTAACTAATCTTTTGTGATGATTGGAGACCACTTGGATATGGATGTGTTTACCTATTAGTGGTTCATGCACGAGAACGTATATTATTGTGGTTCCTATGCCACATTTACACTGAGGTATGATGTCTCTAGCACCCCACGCATACTAGATACCTTAGGGGATTTACCCAAAGTGCTCTACTATTCATGACATGGTACCTTCCATCGGCATACAGAGTACCACTTGAGTTTGTTTTTCTTCATTATATATTTTCTTGTCCACTTTAAAGTAGTATTTGTGAAATGGTTTTTCTTCAAACATTCGTTTCCTTTTTACTTTCATCTTTTATATGTTTTCCTTAACAGTATTTTTTTAATGCATGTTTTTTTAATAAGAATATTCAATTATCTCTTAGATTTTGTGGCATGGAACATTTTTATTGGGTGGTATCCTACTTGGATCTTGGCTCATTACCTACATACACCTTTGGGTGTATGTAGAGCTTGTTCATTGTGTATTATAGTTTGAGGCATCATGCTTAGTGATGGTGTTTTAGGTTGCTGGTGGTCTTCTCATGCAGGTCGGTGTTAGTGGTATGGGGATGTGGCCTCTCTTATTGATTAGAGGTTTGAAATGCAGTTTTAGTTTCCCTTGTTCTTGGTTCTTTTTGGATGTTGGTTAAAGTTATAGACCTTTAAATCTAAAATGAGTTAAGGTTCTGTTTTGTTGTCTATTTTCAGTTTTAGTAAATTTGTCTTGTTAGTTGTTATGTGCTTACTATTTCTGGTAAATCGTTCCCATGTGTTATTTTTTATACCCGGACACTTGTGCCAGCCCATGGGGAATGGGAACGCCCCTCGGGCCATGTTGTGGCCCGGGTTGGGTGTCGGGTCGGATGGTGACCCAGCCTGGTTTGTGACAAACTACATGTAGAGCATGAGTCTCATTTTGATATAACATGTTGATATTTATATATTTTCACTGTGATTTATTACGCCTACTATGATGTCTTATGTTGATTCAATTTTTTATTTAATATTGTATGTGATGATATATATTTTATAGTCTCTCCACTGTTGGTTGTAAACTTAAGCTTCTTGTTTGAAACCTCTAACGTGCAAGGAGGTGCACCTAAGGTTATGTGGCGGCCCAGCTCGGGCCAACGGTCAGTTGACCAGGTTTGGGTGTTACAAACACCAATGTTAAAAGGGAAAAATGAATAATTTAATTTATATATAAATATTTATATATTTTGAAATGATATTTATATTTTAATAAGTATACATATGTAAATATAATATATAAATATGATTTATATAACTTATAATAAAAAATTATTATCAATATTATTTTTAAAATTATATATATATAAAATTATCAAATATATATAAATCAAAAAAATTATAGTAGTATTTTTATATACCTTTATTACAAAATGTTTATATAATTAATATAAATATGATATATTAATGTTTTATAAATAATTATATAAATCTAAAAATGAATAAATATGTAAATCATATTTGAATTTATATATTTATATTCATATTAAATAATATAAAATATACAAACATGTATTATTATATATGTGTGTGCATGTGTATGTATGTTTATGTATTTGTATGTTTGTCTCTGTTTGTGTGTGTATGTTGTATGTGTATATATATGTGTTGTGTGTGTGTGTGTGTGTTTTGTGTCGGTGTGTGATTATGTGTATGTGTATATATTTATGTGTTCATACATATGTTCATATGTATATGTACATGTATGCATGTATGTGTATGTGTATGTGGATGTACGTGCATTTGTATGTGTGTGTGTACGTGTATGTGTAAGCGTATGTGTATGTGTATGTATGTATATGACATGTGTATGTGTGTATGTATGTATGTGTATTTTTATGTGTCATAAGTATTTTTATATAGTATGTGTATGCATGCACGTGTATGTGTGGGTATGTGTATGTGTATGTGTATGTGTATACATGTGTGTACGTGTATGTGTATATGTATACATGTATGTATATGTATGTACATGTCTATGTGAATGTATGTGTATGTGCATGTATGTGTACATGTATATGTGTATATATGTGTGTATGCATATGAATATGTGTATGTGTATGTGTATGTGTATGTGTATGTGTATGTGTATGTGTATGTGTATGTGTATGTGTATGTGTATGTGTATGTGTATGTGTATGTGTATGTGTATGTGTATGTGTATGTGTATGTGTATGTGTATGTGTATGTGTATGTGTATGTGTATGTGTATCTGTACGTGTATGTGTATGTGTATGTGTATGTGTATGTGTATGTGTATGTGTATGTGTATGTGTCTGTGTATGTGTATGTGTATGTGTATGTGTATGTGTATGTGTATGTGTATGTGTATGTGTATGTGTATGTGTATGTGTATGTGTATGTGTATGTGTATGTGTATGTGTATGTGTATGTGTATGTGTATGTGTAAGTGTATGTGTATGTGTATATGTATGTGTATGTGTATGTGTATGTGTATGTGTATGTGTATGTGTATGTGGATGGGTATGTGTATTTGTATGTGTATGTGTATGTGTATGTGTATGTGTATGGGTATGGGTATGTGTATGTGTGTGTGTGTGTGTGTGTATGTGTATGTGTATGTGTATGTGTATGTGTATGTGTATGTGTATGTGTATGTGTCTATGTATGTGTATGTGTATGTGTATGTGTATGTGTATGTGTATGTGTATGTGTATGTGTATGTGTCTTTGTATGTGTATGTGTATGTGTATGGGTATGTGTATGTGTATGTGTATGTGTATGTGTATGTGTATGTGTATGTGTATGTGTATGTGTATGTGTATGTGTATGTGTGTGTGTGTGTGTGTGTGCATGTCTGTGTACGTGTATGTGTATGTGCATGTATGTGTGTCTGCGTATGTGTATGTGTATGTGTATATATGTTTATGTAGTATGTGTATAAGGACCCTAGACCACCTTGAGAGGGGTGAATCAGGGTGTCAAATTTTACTCTTTACTGGATCCTGTTCCCATGTTGGTTGGAACCCTTTTTAATACTTGTATGATGGATACGTGCAGTAATTAAAACATTCACATGAAGAAAGACAACACAGCACTTTTTTACTTAGTTCACAACTAAGGGCTACATATAAGGAGCATACGCCGACAGGTTTCCGGTCGTACCAAATTCCATTGATCCTCACTGGTTGTGGATTACAATAGTTTAGCACAGTCACTCTATGTCAGGAACATTGACATTACAAGGTTTTAGGGATAGCACATTGCGTCACTCGAATCACTTCTACTGACTCCCCCTTGCTCACTACGTTGGAAGAATCTTCACTCAGTTTAACGACTTGAACGTAACTTCAATGGTTTATTATTAATTCAAGCATCCTCAACTATAAATGGATGCTTTGTTGAAGTCCTATAATCACTCACATATGTAATTTATTTTATCATACACTAATATGTTATGGAAATTAAATTTTTAAATTGATTTGGCCAATTTTCAGGCTTTCGTGGGTGTTCTGTGTGCTATTTCTATTTCCGCGTACCGCGGTTGTTTCCGTGTACTACTACTGTTTCCACATACCATTCAACTGTTTCTGTATACCGCTACTATTTCTGCATACCATTGTTGTTTTCACAAACCATCCATCCAATTCTTCATACCACTATTTTTCTTGTGTACCCTCAAGTTGTTTCTTCATACTATTGTTGTTTTTGCGTACCATCCAACAGTTTTCATGTACTACTGTTGTTTTTGCGTACCGTTCAGCTGTTTCCACATACCATCCAGCGATTTCTGCATACCGCTGTTGTTTTCGCGTACTGTCCAGTTGTTTATGCGTACTGCTACACTCCTTCACGTATCGTCCAACTCCGTGTATTGCCTTGCTCTGTCACGTACCGTGAGAGCTTTCTGCGCGAACTGCGCTCTCTTTAGAAAACTATTTTCCTTACGCAGATGATTCTCTCCACATACCATCTTCTCCTCTGTGTACCACTTCATACTTCACTAAATTTCTTCCCAAAATTTTAATCTTCAATCTCCTCCACCCAATAAAGGGTATTACTACTCCTTAAATAGGCACAACCTCCACAAATTTTGGTAATCCGATTTACCCAAATTTTTAATGTGGGATAATCTGTAAACTGAACTAAATCTTCATACTATTAGCCTCCACCACGTATTTTAATCCTCTGAACTATGAAACATTATCGCATACCATTAACCTTCTGCGTACCATATGGATGTCGGTCCGTGTACTGCAACTCATCACTGCGAACCGTTTTCGACATCATTTTGTGTACTGCACGCCTTCACCGCGTACCATTGTTGCGAACTATTTTTAGTTATGCTCATTGTTCCATGTACCGTATTACTTCACCGTGTACTATTTTTGCTAACCATTTTGATAGCATTCCACGTACCGCATGCCTTCACCACGTTCTGTGTGCCTTCACCATGTACCACGCTGCGATCTGTTTTTGATAACATTCTGTGTATTTCATACCTTCATTTCATACCATTCTACATAACTGGCCCCCTATTTACAAAAATGCACGTATCATGCAAACCGCACATCCGGTTGACAAGCCGTTTGTGGAGTTGGGACCCTCCCGATGAGGCAGATATTTTTGTATGATTTGTGATGAATTTAATGAACGTTTTGATTTGAATAATTGTTTTAGGAGAGTTGACCTTCAATAATACTTTTGGTCTCAAACGTATGACCCCATTCTTTGCAAACTCCCTAGTCATCTATGTGCATATTTTCTAGGTAAAGTACTACAACTTCCTTGTCATCTAGTAACATCAGTATTTTCAGTCAACACTGAATATGACTAACATCATCTTCTCAAATTTTTATTATCATTCATAAATATTCAAATCTTCACATGATCCCTCATGCAATAAGGAATGTCTCTTCATGTAGGCAGTTGCATGGTATCTTTAAACAGTGAGATGTTGCATTATCACTTTATAACATGAATCCCTTCATTTCCTTCCTCATTTTGTTCTTCATTGACAACTATTGACAAAAAATACAACCTTATACACAAAGTGTTCCCAAAAATATCCCCCTTTTTATTTTTTTTCAATACCGTAATGTCCTCCTCAAATGAATGTGTGAATATCAAAATTAGAATCTTCTCTCTCCCCTTTTTGTTTTTCTTTATCCCTCAATTTTCAAACTTTCATTTCTTTTTCTCTCCTCCTTATTGATAAGAAATAAAATGTTTATGGGAAAATGGTATCAGTCCTCTCTTAATAAATTTTCCATCAATCATTTCACTCTAAGTTTACTTGAGAAATGCTTGGTTTAGAAAACAAGAGTATTTGATTTAGACAACAAGGTTTTCCATTATTCACTGATCATGATACCTCATGAGATGAGAACTCATGTTCTTTGTCTTCAAGGGTTTTCCACTTTTATTCTAGGATGCTGAAATTGAATGTGATAGGGAATAATCAACCTGAAACTCCTACACTCACTACAATAAACAGATCAAAAACATTCAAGTGCAATTGGCAGGGTAAGTGGCCTTGGGGATCTTCCATTATTCTTATGTCACTGATTAATTCAGTAACTCCTCCTTTGTAAAATTTTCTTTATTCTGAGTAACCAAGGATGAGAGATTGAGAAATGACATATATTTTCCAATGACATTTTCTTCAAGAAATTTCTATAGTAATTTAATTGAATACCAACTAAAGTTGATGCTAATTGAAATAAAAATTTTGGCAGCTTCTTCATTTGTCTCCCCTCTAGGGAAATAATCCTCATTGTCTTCATCAAGGATGATACTTCGTCATTTTAATATTTTAATATAAATTAAATAATCTTATAATGATGGAAACTTATTTATCTTAGCAATCAAGAGTTGATAACATTCACTACTTCTCAGGTTCTCCCCCTGAGAGCATGTTTCACCTTCAATTCCCTGTATTATCAGCACAAATAAAATACACAAATGATTAATGGAATAATGTGGTTCATTATTGATTCATCAATATGAGCTACATGGTTGAGATTATTTTCTCAACCAAGTTCCTCCATTTACTATAGTATTCATTCTTTCACATCTGAACATCTTTTCTGATTCATCTTGATGTGGTGTGGATATCATCACATTCACTTCTGCATTGTATGGAGAATTATTCTTCTTCTTAATATCAATCAGGGATGATACATTCATACTCGTCTTAAGGATTTATTCTTTCTCTAGTATTAATGTTAGACAAACTTTTTCAATGTGACCATATTTCATACATCTCTCACACCGAACTTCTTTAACACATACGTTTCTTTTGGCTTTCATTCTCTCGTGAAATTTTTCCTTTTCCTTTATCACTATCCTTAGACTTTTCATCTTTAAATTTCCTTATTATTTTTAAATCTTCTATCTAGATGAACAAAATTTCATTTGGAACTATTTCAGTATGTTTGGATCTTCCACACGGGTTCATCTGAGTTTCATCCCTCTTAGTTTATCTTTTGGATGAATTGCCCTTCAATTTCATCGATCTAAAATCCAGGGTCTTCTTAGCTTCCCTACATGAGATCTTCTTGGGGAAATGTATGTTCACAACATTCTTCTGATTTCTTCCCAATGTAGCTACTTCATAATTATCCGATATCGAAGTTCATCTTTTCTTATCAATAATTAATTCATGTTGGGATTATAATGTACCTACCTTGTGTCCACTTCCATTTCATACATCATAGATGTTATCAAGCATTCAAAATATGTTTGCAGTAAAAATATTCTTATGGAATTGTATATGTTGCTTCTTCTTCTCTGGATTTCTTCCCTTTGATATAGGCTTTCTACATTCTTTTTCATTTAAGGGATTGTACCAACAATCGAGTAGACAATGCCCAAATCTATTGCATCACCAACATTGACCAAAAAATATTGTATTCTTGAATCTTATGTATAAGGTTGTTGGGAATTCCTCTTAATGTGTTGTGCTCTATCGAGGGAACCATCTTCTTGATTATTCTTCCTATCCACCCTATACATGGTGGTAGGTTTATTCTCCTCACCTTTCCACATCCATACTTGTTTATAATTTTTCTTCCATCCTGCACTTTTTGTAGAAACATATTTAGAAACAATTGTACAAGTTGGTGTGAATGGGACCTTCACTTTCTTAACTACTTGTGATATATAAATGAGTGAATTCATGATCTTATTATCACATGTTGGAAGTATTTTGATAGTAGAATATTCTAGTGAGAATTGAGAAGAAATAGAAACTATTTCTTGATATGGATAATCAAGAGTTTTCATAATCTTCTTGTCACATGTTGAAGGTATTTCATCTTTAGAATCCTCCAGTGAGCATTGTGTACCAGCAACAACTGTTTTATTCTTTTCTGAAGTCTCAATATGTGTCTTCCCAATATTGGTCAACTGAGCATCCAATTCTAGAAATTTCCTATTGAGAATGACCTTCTGATATTCAATGATAGTCATATTCTCTTCACAATACTTATTCATTCTAACAACTTCTTGCTTATGCAACATCATTTTACTCTGAATCAAAGAGTCATTTTCATCGATGTCCTTGGATATCCCTTCTAATTGTACAACCTTTACATCAGTGAAAATTTTCAATTTCCCTTCAACCACATAGATCTTTTCTTCAACATCCTTTATGAATCTCTATTCCTCTTCAACTTCTTTGAACCATTTTGATGTATTTATTTTATGTTTCATCCTTGTTTCTTAAAAGGATTCAATCTATTTGGAGAGATTATAACATTCTAATATTTTATTTACCAAGACTTCCTCTATAGAGTCTGCTTTATTTATTAGCTGGGTGATTTCTTTTAGCATACTTTGAAATATTCTACAAATACCAATGACTCTATCTTCAGAAATATCATAAAGGTATTTTCGTAGTCTATCAATTTCATATGAGGCTAAAAATTGATCAAGGGTGAAAAAACAGACCATCCGATCTCCTTACTCATTTCTTTCTAGGGCTGAAACATCATCACTTTCTGAATGGCTTGGAGAACCAGATACTACCTCTTCTATAGATAAGAGGGAATTATTCCACTATCAATTCTATTTCTTTTTCTTATTTTTCATGGTCTTGTTGGGTATAGACTTCTACTCAGATATAATTGAACTTTCATCAAGACTTCTCTTCATTGTTGACTCAGGAAAGAAAACTCAATTACTCTTCTAAATAAAATTATTGAAGAGTATCCAACATACGTAAACCTTTTCCTTCTGATACCAAAGGACCCTATACCACTCTGAGAGGGGGGTGAATCAGGGTGTCAAATGTTTCTATTATTTACTAGATCTAGTTCCCACATTGGTAGGAACAATTTTTAATACCCGTATGATGGATATGTGCAGTAATTAAAACATTCACATTAAGAAGTAAAACACGCACAAAAATTACTTGGTTCACCACTAAGAGCTATGTCCAAGGAGCATACACTGACAGGTTTATGGTCGCACCAAATTCCACTAATATTCACGGATTGTGGATTACAAGAGTTTAGCACAGTCACTCTATGCCAGGCACACTACCTTTACAAGGTTTTAGGGATAGCACACTACGTCCCTAAGATCACTTCCACTGACTCTCCCTTTCTCACTACGTTGGAAGAATCCTCACTCAGTTTAATGACTTGAAGGTCTCTTCAATAGTTTATCATTAATACCTGCATCATCAACTGTAAATGGATGCTCTGTTGAAGTCCTATAATCACTCACAAATATAATTTATTTTCCCATACAATGATATGTTATGGAAATTAAATTCGCAAACTGATTTGGCCAATTTTCATGATTATGTGGGAGTTCTACATACTGCTATTGTTTCCACATACCACTACCGTTTCCACATACCATTTCTATTTCTGCATACAATTCAGTTTTTTATGCATACCGCTACTATTTCTGCATATCGCTATTATTTCCATGTATCTTCCAGCTATTTCTACGTACCACTATTTTTCCCATGTATCATCCAACTGTTTTTGTATATTTCTTCTGTTTCCGCGTACCATCCAGCAGTTTTCACATATCGCTATTGTTTTCACGTACCGTCCATGTATTTTTGTGTATTAATGCTATTTCGGCATACCGTCTAGTTATTTCTGTGTACTTCTGCTGTTTTTGCATACCGTCCAACTATTTCTATGTATTGATCCACTCCATGTATCGTCCTACTCTGTGTACTTCCTTTCTCGGACACATACCGCGAGAGCTTCCTGTATGAACCGAGCTCTCTTTCGCAAACTATTTTCCTTACGTAGATGATTCTCTCCGCATATAGTCTTATACTCCATGTACAACTTCTGACTTCACCGAATTCATTCCTGAAAATTTAATCTTCAATATCCTCCACTTAACAAAGGGGATTACTTCTCCTTAAATAGGCACAATCTCTGCAAATTTGAGTATTCTGATTTACCCAAATTTTCAATGTGGGAGAATCTGTAAACTGAACTCTATCTGCATACTGTTAGCCTCTACTGCTTACTGCAATCCTCTAAACTATGAAATTGTATCGTGTACCATTAACGTTCCAGACATCATATGGATTCTAGTCCGCATACTTCAACTCATCACCGTGTACCATAACTGTGAACCATTTTTGACAGCATTTTTCCATACCACACACCTTCACTGCGTACCATCACTGTGAATTGTTTTATGTTCTATGCATCGTTCCTCATATTGCACACCTTCACCACATACCATTGTTTTGAACCGTTTCGACAGCATTCTGTGCATCGTATGCCTTCATCGTGCATTGCACGCCTTCACTGCATATCGTGCTGCGAATTATTTTTTGGAAACATTCTGCGTGCCACATGCCTTCACCATGTACCGTTCCACATAATTCATTCCTTCACCATGTACCGTTCTGTGTAACTAGTCCTCTTTTTACAAAATCATCTGTATCTTGCAAATCGGACGTCTGATTAACAATTCGTTTGTGGCATTGAGACCCTCTTGATGAGGCAGATCTTTTGGTATTCTTTTTAGTGACTTTCAAGAATGTTTTGATGTGACTAATATCCTGAGGAGATGTGACCTTCAATACTTCTTTCAGTCTCAAACGTATGAACCCATTCTTTATAAACTCCCTAGTAATCCATATGCAGATTATCTAAGGAAAGTACTACAACTTCCCTATCATCTAGCAACATCAGTATTTCCAGTCAATACTGAATATAACAGTCGTTATCTTCTCAGCATTGTGTTATCATTATTAAATATTTAAATCTCCACATGATCCCTCATGAAATAAGGAATTTCTCTTCAATTAGACTCTTTCATGGTCTCTTTGAACAGTGAGATGTTGCACAATCACTTTATAACATGAATCCATTCATCTCTTTCTTCATTTTGATCTTCATTGACAATTTTTGACAAAAAATAAAACCTTATACACAAATTGGTCCCAACAATGTTTGTGTATGTATGTGCATGCATGTGTATGTAATTGTGTGTATGTGTATTTGTATTTGTGTGTGTGTGTATGTGTATGTGTATGTGTATGTGTATGTGTATGTGTATGTGTATGTGTATGTGTCTGTGTATGTGTATGTGTATGTGTATGTGTATGTGTATGTGTATGTGTATGTGTATGTGTATGTGTATGTGTATGTGTATGTGTATGTGTATGTGTATGTGTATGTGTATGTGTATGTGTATGTGTATGTGTATGTGTATGTGTATGTGTATGTGTATGTGTATGTGTATGTGTATGTGTATGTGTATGTGTATGTGTATGTGTATGTGTATGTGTATGTGTATGTGTATGTGTATCTGTATGTGTATGTGTATGTGTATGTGTCTGTGTCTGTGTATGTGTATGTGTATGTGTATTTGTATGTGTATGTGTATGTGTATGTGTATGTGTATGTGTATGTGTATGTGTATGTGTATGTGTATGTGTATGTGTATGTGTATGTGTATGTGTATGTGTATGTGTATGTGTATGTGTATGTGTATGTGTATGTGTATGTGTATGTGTATGTGGATGTGTATGTGTATGTGTATGTGAATGTGCATGTAAGTGTACGTGTATGTGTATGTGCATGTCTGTGTGTATGTGTATGTGTATCTATGTTTATGTAGTATGTGTAGGTATGCATATGTTTGTGTATGTATGTACATGCACGTGTAGGTGTACGTGTACGTGTACGTGTACCTGTACGTGTACGTGTACGTGTACCTGTATGTGTACCTATACGTGTACGTGTACGTGGACGTGTACGTGTACGTGTACGTGTACGTGTACGTGTACGTGTACGTGTACGTGTACGTGTACGTGTACGTGTACGTGTACGTGTACGTGTACGTGTCCGTGTAAGTGTACGTGTGCATGTACGTGTTCGTGTACGTGTTCGTGTTCGTGTACGTGTACGTGTACGTGTACGTGTACGTGTACGTGTAAGTGTACGTGTACGTGTACGTGTCCGTGTACGTGTACGTGTACGTGTACGTGTTCGTGTACGTGTACGTGTACGTGTACGTGTACGTGTACGTGGACGTAGACGTGGACGTGGACGTGGACGTGTACGTGGACGTGGACGTGGACGTGGACGTGGACGTGGACGTGGACGTGGACGTGGACGTGGACGTGGACGTGGACGTGGACTTGGACGTGTACGTGGACGTGTACGTGCACGTGTACGTGCACGTGTACGTGTACGTGAACGTGTACGTGTACGTGTACGTGTACGTGTACGTGTACGTGTACGTGTATGTGTATTTTTTGTGTATGTGTATGTGTATGTGTATGTGTATGTGTATGTGTATGTGTATGTGTATGTGCATGTGTATGTGTATGTGCATATGAGTATGTGTATGTGCATGTATGTGTACATGTCTATGTGTATGTATGTGTGTATGCATATAAATATGTGTATGTGTATGTGTATGTGTATGTGTATTTGTATGTGTATTTGTATGTGTATGTGTATGTGTATGTGTATGTGTATGTGTATGTGTATGTGTATGTGTATGTGTATGTGTATGTGTATGTGTATGTGTATGTGTATGTGTATGTGTATGTGTATGTGTATGTGTATGTGAATGTGTATGTGTATGTGTTTGTGTATGTGTATGTGTATGTGCATGTGTATGTGTATGTGTATGTGTATGTGTATGTGTATGTGTATGTGTATGTGTATGTGTATGTGTATGTGTATGTGTATGTGTATGTGTATGTGTATGTGTATGTGTATGTGTATGTGTATGTGTATGTGTTTGTGTATGTGTATGAGTTTGTGTATGTGTATGTGTGTGGGTATGTGTATGTGTATGTGGATGTGGATGTGTATGTGTATGTGTATGTGTATGTGTATGTTTATGTTTATGTGTATATGTGTATATGTGTATATGTACATGTTTATTTGTATATGTATGTTTATGCATATGTATGTGTGTATTTGTATGTCTATTTATTCATTTAATATTCTTTTTTTCAGGAGAAAGCCCTCTTTTTATTGAATCAAATAACCTCTATTTTTGGGTAGTGGGTTCCCATTATATGATCATGTTGGCCCATGGGCACAAAGTCCCAATACAAGACTTGTAGGTCCAAATACACGATTCAAAGAGAACCCAACCAGTAGGCCTAGCCTACACCCCGCGTATGCTCCTGACGCCAAGGCGACCCATACAACCCACCGACACAGATCACGCACTAATGATCCTCTCCTAAAGACCTACTTCTCCTACCACCTGAAGGTCGTATCCCCTTATTCTTGTTGCAGGCCTCTTGTACGGATCTAGTGCTTGCCAAGATCGTGACCCGACAACACCTCCCGTGCTGATTGGGTCCTGCAGCTGCATCTGACAAATCCCTCCTATTCTATGATTTATTCATTTAGTTTATTTTAATATATTTAAATCTAGTAGTTATTATACATTCTTAAATATTCATACATTTAATTAAATACAAATATTTTCATTATTAATAAAAATTATAAAGTTTAATAATTAATTATATTTTTTATATACAATCAATACAATACATACATCAATAATTAATAATATTTTTATTATTTACTTATTCATTTTATATTCATTTTATATTCTTGAAATTAATGTAATTAATGCTATCAATTTACTTGAAAAAAAAATTAGTTTATTATATTTTTTTATTCATTTTAATATTATTTTATTTGATTTTTCTTTTCATTTTAAACATTTATTAATTTTAATATTTTTGGGATTTATTTATTTTTAAAAAAATTATACATATTGATAAACTATGTTTTAATATTTTTATTATGTTTGTAGTTTATATGATTAATATTTATTCATTTTTATTTAGTAAGTTTTAATATTTTAATATATTTTAAATTTATATAGTTGATTTCTATAAATTCTTTTTAATTTTAATATTTTTGTATAGTAAATATAATTTATTTTTAATAATATATATATATATATATATATATATATTAGGTTCTTGGGGGTACAATTACATTCAAACACACACACACACCACACACACAGGCCGGAAAGCTAGGCCATATCCCCCCTCAAAAGGATATCCCACCCATCAATCTTTATTTGTTTAGTACATGGCTCATAGGCCTAGTGAGCTTGAAGCTAATAACATGACTTGAAAGCTTAGTGTAGCACCATGTCTACATCATCCTACCTGTGTCACCAGGCCTGCGTTATGCCTACATCACCATTTGTCTTCATCAAGTCTGTGTCACTACCCACCTGCACCATGCATCATGCATATATCACCGTCTGCATGCATCATGCCTACGTCATCGCCCACCTTCATCATCTTCTGTGTCATCGGCTATATAATACTGTAATAGTACATACACCCACCTGGATTTGAACTCAGGTTTCATACAGAATTACGAGGATCCTTTACCACTCAAGTAAGCCCCCAATTGCAAAATTTTGTTATTTATATAATACATATTAAATATTTATTCATTTTTTTCATTTTTTATGTGTTTGTAATTCATGTAATTAATGTTAAGAATTCGATTGTTTAAATATTTTTTAATTTATTCAATTTAATTTATTCATTTTTAATATTCTTTCATTTAATATTGTTTATTAATTTTTAATATTTATTAATATTTAATTTTTTTGGAAGTTTTTTATTTTTTAATATTTATTTATAAATATTTATTCACTATGTTTTAATAATATCAATATGTTTTTAATTTATATGATTAATATTTATTCAATTTTATTTATTAAGTTGTAATATTTTTAAAGTGTTTGAAATTTATATAATTTATTTATTTAAATGAATTTTTAATATTTTAGTAATTTAAATAGTTAATATAATTCTGTTTTAATAATATTGTTAATTATATAATTTATACTATTTTTTTATTCATTTTTGTATAAGTTTATAATTCATTTAATTAATTTGATGAATTCATTTTTTTAAATAGTTTTGTAATCTATTACATTTTATTTATTCATTTTTAATATTCATCCATTTATTATTATTTATTCGGTGTTAATATTTATTAATATTTATATATTTTTAATTTAATCATTTTTTAATATTTATTTATACATATTTATTTACTATTTTTTAATATTTACAATATGTTTGTAATTTATTTGAATAATAGTTATACATTTTTTATTTATTAAGTTTTAATATTTTTAATATGTTTGAAATTTATATAATTAGTTTATTTAAAAGTATTTTTTAACATTTTTTCAATTTAAATAGTTAATATTATTCATTTTTTATAATTTTATATTTATATAATTGGTAATATTTGTATATCTATTTTTATGTGTTTGTAATTCATGAAATTAATGGTATTAATTATTATTTTTTTAATATTTTTGTAATTTATTCAAATTTATTTATTCATTTTTAATATACATTCATTCAATATTATTTATTAATTTTTAATATTTTTCCAATTTCTTCATTTTTAATATTTATATATACATATTTCTTTTTAAATTTATACTAACTTCAATATCTTTTTAATTTATATAATTAATTTATTTAAATACATTTTTTAATATTTTTTAATTTAAATTGTAATTATATTTGATTTTTAATAATTTTGTTATTTATATAATTAATATTTTTTATTTATTCATTTTTATTTATTTATTTTACATTTTTTAAGCACTAGGTTAAGCACCGATAAAAGTGTATTTTTTCAGCACTAAAACATAAGCGCTAAGAAATATGACTTATGTTAGTGTTTTTTAACACTGATAAAAGTAATGATTTATTAGTATTAAGAAATTATAAGGACCCGGCCTTAAAACATTACTTAATCTTGAATTAAATGAACAATTCACAATGAGGATCTTTTCAGGTTTAGAATTTTAGAGAATTAGGACATAACTTTTACATCTCAAAGGATTACAAAGTAGACACTACTACTATAACTGATATTTCACAATAACAAAAAAACCTTAAATAAAAAAAGAGTTCTTTTCTTGATATAAATCATCTTGAATACTTACTTTCTCTTACCCTTCCTTATAACCTGTTAAAATCATTTCAAAAACTTTGGATGAGCATAAAAATCTCAGTAAGGGTTATAACATAATGAAAGGAAAAATTAACCCTCCAAAAAATACAAATCCATGAAACCATAACTTTCAATCATAAAATTCCTTCTGAAATCATAATATTTATGTATAACTCATAGAAATCATAAGACATAAAGGTAACTTGAGGCATTCATAACATTCTTACGTAGGGTGTAACCCTCGTGGTTTTGTTTGGAATACCCATCATAGTATATTCCCTAAATCTCTTCGAAGAAACCTTAGCGTTTAACTCCTTCGCGTTACCCAATGCATTGGAGAGCTATCACGGGCTCACCCGCCCTTAGTTTATCACGGAACCACTCATCTTCATAAACAATTCCCAAGAACCATAACATAATCATATCACATAAAACTTGCATAAAGGAAACATAACATTTCCACATTTCAATCACAAGATATCAATACAACACATTGACATAATAAAAACCATTTTCAATACCAAAATAAAATAAAATTAAAACATGGTATTTATTTTCCATTTAAAAGAAGTTATGGCTTGTAGAGGAAGTCGAAACTCAAATAATGGTCACGGCGGTGGAGAAGTCGTTGTCACCCCATAAGTAAGACAAAACATTCCGTTTTTCATTTAGTAAAATGATTCGTATAAAAAGATTCCTTTTGAATAAAAGTAAAAGTCAAAGGGGGTTATACACCGTATAAAATAAGGTTGTGTATAAAACAAAATATGCCTCAATGAAAGGAGATTGAGACGAAGTCCCTTACAAAGACAGTATCCTTAGATTAAGGATAAATCAATTATGTAATTATGTGTGACAAATATAAATACACCCAATATAAGTGCATATTAAGTGTAAAACAATAATAGGTCATTCACACATATTCATATCATGACATAATCAAGAAGTTGAGTTTTAACCCAAAGAATTGAAATTGGGTTAAGAAGTTCCCTTACAAAAATTCGACAGCCTAACAGCGTCACATTAAAATTCAGAAAATGATTTTATGAGAGATAAAATGGTATCTCATCACTTGTACAAAGAATTTACATCAATAATGATATATAATAACATATCCCAACATAATAAGATATAAATTAAAAAAATAACAAAAAGAAGTCTTTTAAAAAGAGGAGGGTGAAAGGTTCCCTTACCGATTTGGGTAACTTTCTGAAACGTACACCCCATGAAAGAAGGGTCATATAATGAAGATGTAAATAACCATAAATTTAATTATACTACACAAAGAATACAAACATGGATAGTACATACACCACATGTAATAAATAAGTGGCGAACGATGGAGATCTCACATAATTAAAAGTGAGATAAGAAATTCCTTATGAAAATTCGACAGCCTAACGACGCCACTTAAAACTTACAAAAATGGATTGATGAAATAAAATAGGGTCACTCATCATATGAACATAAAAATTATAGTAAGAGTAATATAAAATAACATCCCCCAACATATGAAAGAGGATCTTAAAATAAGTGACATAAAAGAGAGTACTTAAAAATGATAAAGAGAGGTAGGATCCCTTACCTCAAGTCTGACTTGTCTTATTTGTTTCTTTATATTCCTAAATAATAAACTTTTGTAAATTTATAATTCCTTAAGGACATCCTTTAAAGTTTATTACTAAATTAATATCACATATTATAATGTTATAATAATTAGTTAATTATGTTAGTTCATATTAGATATTTTTGTCGATGTTTGGTACATGAGTCAAAAATGAACTTGTTTGAAAAGAATTGTCCATATAGTTATAATTACATCATCTCCAGAATAGTATAAATGATTTAAATATCATATATATCCAGTATATATTCATTTTATACTATTCCATAACAATTGGAGATAAAAAGAAATGAAATTCACCGTTCATGTAGACGGTAGGTCGTACGTACGCATGAACGCTGCTTTCATTTCTTTGTCATATTAATGAAATTAAAGATAAATGAGATATATATATATTATAATTACAGTATAATATATATTTTATATAGGTCACATAAGTACATTAATTTCATTCTTTATACATTCCAGGTATTGCATGAATGAGTCACATCACTTGAGAGGGCGGTAGTCCACACTTCCTCATATGAAATTATCGCATTTGCACAACATGAAAAGCATAAAGGTATGTTTTAAATATAAAATAAAGAACCATAGAGGGGACATAATATAATATATATCATATATAAATATATTTATATCATAATTTCCACAATTAGAGGTGTTAAAAGAATATTGAACAGTCATCGTTTCGTGAGGCAGTAATTCCCACCCACAGAAACAGTATGTTATTGAACCATTAGACGGAGGTGTCTGTAAGTGTAAATAAAATACTTCTCATAAAAACATACTAGTATATTTAGGATACTGTTTTTGTTATATAATCTAATAATAATAGTGTTATGGGGAGCGAATAAGGAAAATAAAATAATGAAACTCGAGAGAAGACATTACCTCTAAATCGGGTAACTCTTTTTTATTTGAGACAAAGGCTTCCTTGGGAAGACTTCTTCCCAAAGTGAGTCTTATAGGAGTAAGATAGGGATTTTAGGAGATAATATGAGCATAATTTTGATTATCCAAGGGCATGAGCGGTGTGTGTAAGGGGGTAGAGGTGGGGGCCTTTTATAAGAGGGAGGAGGGCCACTCTTGGAAAGTCATGAAGTGTTACTTTACTATAAAATGATTTTCATATTTTAAAGGTTCCAAAAATTATATATTTCAAGGATATGGTGATAAGGGTTCGAAATCAACCCATAAAATATGTTTTTTACAAGTGTAAGTCTTATAGTTTACCTTATCTTTTCATTTTATTTAAATCGTTCATTAATGAGGTAATCATTGCATCATCACGGTGTCAAAAATAAATTTATTTATTTAATGTCTAAAAATTATAAAAAAAATTAAACACAATGTAGGAAATATTTTTAGCTTTCTAATGACTATTTATAGTCTAATATATCATTTATGTAGACAAAATTAAATTTTTTTTACTTAGGTGTTACATACTTTTGTTATATTTTCTTTTCATTAAAAATAAATATGATAAAAAGTCACTATCACACTAAAGTGATTCCATGGGGCACCAAAGTTGGCACAAGGAATACCATGGTCGGCCATGACACCACCAATAGTATTAGGACACATTTTGGGTTCATTTTATATTTTTATGATATTATTTTATTACCCTTAACTACTTGATTACTAATTAAACACGATAATTAAAGATAATTACCGTCGTTACTATCCATAATGTCAAAAAACAAAAGATTATTAATTACATAATTTGGACCTTCTGATTCCAAATATGGAACCCATTTTACCAAATTCAAAACACAGAAATTGTAGTAATTAATTTAAAATTAAATCATGTTGTCAAAACAAAAGACGGGTTTTTAAGAAGTTAAATTTATCAAAAGATTGACTTGTTTTTACATCCAATTGAAAAGTGAAATTACTTCCAAAGAACAAAATTGTACTAAGTGATAAAAAAATAATTCAATTATACTTTAAAAAAATTTAAAATAACAATCTAACTATATTAATAAATTGGACGAAAAGGATGTTTTGAATTAAAGTGCTGTATTTTTCACTATTCATTAAAAAAATGAACATTATCAGAAAAATACCAAAAAATCACCCTAAGCTATATTTGATATTAAAAATTAAAAAATTATGTCCATTTTACCAAATTAGAAAAATATAATTTTCATTAAAAACTTATATAGTTAATTCTCGCTGTCAAAACAAATAGCGTGTTTTTAAGAAACAATATCTATCAAAAGATTGACACTTGTTTATGTCCATTTATAAAGTGAAATTAATTCTAATTACCAACATTGGATTAAATGGTAAAAAAATATTCTAATTAAACTTTAAAATAAATTAAAAATATAATCTAACCATATAATTATATTTGATTAAAAATCAGTTTTGAAGTAAAATGTAGTATTTTTCAATATTCATTAAAAAATGATCATTGTCAGAAAAATACCAAAAATTTATCCAAAGTAAATTTCAATGTCCTGATTCTAAAGAATAATTTTATTTTGACAAATAGAGCTTATAAAATTGTCAAATATAGATTAAAAAAAGGTTTTTCATCAAAAGGCGGTAAAACAATCTTTTAAAAATATTAGAGTATTTATTCTTAAAATTGGATTCATTTTCATTTTAAGCCTCTAAAATTTATAAAATAAATGTAAAAATATTTAACAAACATGGGTAATCATTTTTTAGTTAGTTCTCTTCATTCCTACCATTACAACGGCTAGGCGTTAACTATTATTTAAAATAATATTATTATATTATTAGTGTGCAACGTAAGATTTCAAAGAAACACGTTGTTGCGTATTGGGTACACCATCGAGCATAGAATTCCCTTTAAAGTAATATTGAAATTTTATTCACAAATATTGATAAATATTAGAATTTCATGTTCTTTATTTACCCGAGATGTTACATCCTTCCTCCCTTTTGGGAATTGCATCCTCGCAATTTTAAAAATTGGACTTTGAAACATCCTTGAAAGCCCCACATCGAAAAAGGAGTCAATTAAATTGTCACTTTAAAAGAAAGAAATATAAGTACAAAGGTCACCCGAGTTAACCCATACTAGGATTCAATGTAGGAAAACATAGATACGGAAGAGAAAACAAAGGGTCATGTTCTGATGGAGAGTGATAGAAAACATGTTTAGGAGAAAGTTAACCACCATAAAATCACAAACTTGTGATGGGTTAAACGGTATTTGATTCCCCAGTAGGAAAAGTTAACAAACAAAGTTTTTGATTTAAGTTACATTTCATTGAGGAATTCATTTATGATATTAACTAAAACATAAGGAAACATACATACTTATCGTGCAGACTTTCATCTCTTACTAGATTTCTTTCACAAACCCAAATTTTCTCCAAAAGGTGAGTATTCAGGATGACTTGTTCACATTAAGAGAACTATAAACAACTTCGAGAGAATCACCCAACTCACAAAAGAGAACTATATATTTCCCATGTCTTTAGACCTTAAACAAAACCAAAATGGTTAGTATAAGATCATATAATCCCCAAAAAGTATAATCTTTTACAAAAAGAAAAACTACTCTTAATCTCCAAAAAATTTCCAACAAAACCAAAAGTTCATAAATTACCATTCAATAAACAGATATCCATAAAATTCCTCAAAGTAATCCAAACTTATATTGAAACCAAAATCTCTGAAGGATTTAATCTCATAGTCTTCCAAGGTAAATCATAAAATTTATCTCCAAATAACATCAGTTGCTCTTAAAGTCTCATGTTGAAAAGTAATTAACCTAATCACATATCCTCCATGATAGGTCAATCCTTTCCATAGATAAACCAAAATCAACTTATTATTGATTCATAAATTCATTTAACTAAAAATAATAAGTCATACTAACTAGGGCCTTCACGTAGTCCAGTGGTAGGTGATAAATACCAGTCGCACTTTGGTTGTGGGTGCGATTCCCGTAGCTTTGTCCAACATGACAGGTTGTCACATGGTCTGCGTGTTGTCCTTTTTCCAAAACTATATAATTCTTAAAACATTCCCCAAAAGAGATAACATCTTCAAAAATAACCAAAAAATAATTTAACCTCAAGTTTACCTCATGCCTTTCATTTTCCATCATAACATATAGTAACCCATAATTACCTCAAAAGTAAGCATCATATAAACCCTAATGGTTACCTTTATAATTGTTACCTGAACTTCTACATAGAGTTAGTTATCTCATACATGATGCATTAGATAAATCACCAAAGTTCAAGTGGTTAATCATGACTCCTAATAGTTGGTTTAGAATAACCACGAGATTTCTCATTGAATCCCCTATTTCATCGAGTCTCTTAATCAGAGAACCACTACAGTTTCCTTCAAACCTGTTGTCACTTCGGTGCCTGCTGGATCCATACATTTACTAAACCAAAAATGTCAGTGTGTGTATATCAACAAAATCATCATGTACTAATGAGGTAGATAAACACTAAGTTATACTTACTCATTCACTTTATCTAAAAACTATGACTATTTCTGAAATCATAACCTTTATGGTAATGTCACTTATGCTTAAAGAATACCATAACCTCTAAAGTTATCTAAACCTCCCTCTGATACCAACTATAAGGACCCGGCCTTAAAACATTACTTAATCTTGAATTAAATGAATAATTCACATTGAGGATCTTTTCAGGTGTAGAGTTTTAGAGAATTAGGACACAACTATTACATCTCAAAGGATTACAAAGTTGACAATACTACTATAACTGATTTTTCACAACAATAAGAAAACCTTAAATAAAACAAGAGTTCTTTTCTTGATATAAATCTTCTTGAATACTTCCTTTATCTTACCCTTCCTTATAACCGGTGAAAAACATTTCAAAAAATTGGGATGAGTATAAAAAGCTTAGTAAGGGTTATAACATAATGAAAGGAAACAGTAACCCACCAATAAATAGAAATCCATGAAACCATAACTTTCAATCATAACATACCTTCTGAAATTATAATATTTATGTATAACTCATAGAAATCATAAGACATAAAGGTAACTTGAGGCATTCATAACATTCTTACGTAGGGAGTAACCCTCATGGTTACGTTTGGAATACACATCACAGTATATTCTCTAAATCTCTTCGAAGAAACCTTAGTGTTTAACTGCTTTGTGTTACCCAATGCATTGGAGAGCTATCACGAGATCACCCTCCCTTAGTTTATCACGGAGCCACCCATCTTCATAAAGAATGCCCAAGAACCATAACATAATCATATCACATAAACATGCATAAAGCAAACATAACATTTCCATATTTCAATCACATGATATCAATATAACACATTGATATAATCAAAACCATTTTCAATACAAAAATAAAATAAAATTAAAACATGGTATTTATTTTTCATTTAAAAGAAGTTATGGCTTGTAGAGGAATCCAAAACTCAAATAATGGTCACGGCAGCGGAGAAGTCATTGTCACCACATACGTAAGACAAAACATTACTTTTGTTGTTTAGTAAAATGCTTCTTATAAAAAGATTCCTTTTCAATAAAAGTAATAGTCAAAGTGTTTTATACACCATATAAAAAAAATTTGTATAAAACAAAATATGCCTCAATGAAAGGAGATTGAGATGAAGTCCCTTACAAAAACGCTATCCTTATATTAAGGATAAATCAATTATGTAATTATGTGTGACAAATATAAATACACCAAATATAAGTGTATATTAAGTGTAAAACAATCAGAGGTCATTCACATATATTCATATCATTACATAATCAAGAAGTAGAGTTTTAAACCAAATAACTAAAATTGGGTTAAGAAGTTCCCTTACAAAAATTCGACAGCCTAACGGTGTCACATTAAAATTCATAAAATGAGTTGATGAGAGAGAAAATGGTATCTCATCACTTTTAAAAACAATTTACATAAATAAGGATATATAAGAGAATATCCCAACATAATAAGATTTAAATTAAAGGACATAACAGAAATAAGTCTTTTAAAAAGAGGAGGGTGAAATGTTCCCTTACCGATTTGTGTAACTTTCTGAAACGTACACTCCGTGAAAGAAGGGTTATACAATGAAGATGTAAATAACCATAAATTAAATTTTAATACACAAATAATACAATCATGGGAAGTACATACACCACATTTAATAAATAAGAGGTGAATAAGGGAGATATCACAGAATTAAAAGTGAGATAAGAAATTCCTTACGAAAATTTGGCATCCTAACGGCGCAACTTAAAACTTCCAAAAATGGATTGATGAAATAAAATAGGGTCTTTATTCATATGAAAATAAAAATTAAAGTAATAGGAATATAAAAGAACATCCCCCAACATATGAAATATGAGCTTAAAAGAAGTGACATAAAAGAGAGTACTTAAAAAGAAAAATAGAGGTAGGATCCCTTACCTCAAGTCCGACTTGTCTTGTTTGTTTCTTTATATTACTGAATAATAAAATTTTGTCAATTTATAATTTCTTATGTACCTACTTTAAATTTTATTATTCAATTAATATCATATATTATAATGTTATAATAATTATTTAATTATGTGAGTTCATATCAGATATTTTTGTCGATGTTTGGTACATGGGTCAAAAATAAACTTGTTTGAAAAGAATTGTCCATGTAGTTATAATTAATTCATCTCCAGAATAGTATTAATGATTTAAATATCATATATATCCATTATATATTAATTTTATACTATTACATAACATTTGGAGATAAAAATAAATGAAATTCACCGTTTATGGATACGGTAGGTCGTACGTACGCATGAACGCTACTTCCATTTCTTTGTCATATTATTGGAATTAAAAATAAATGATGGATATATATATTATAATTCCAGTATAATATATATTTTATATAGGTCACATAAGTACATTAATTTCATTCTTTATACATTCCACGTATTGCATGAACGAGTCACATCACTTGAGGGGGCGGTAGTCCACACTTCCTCATATGAAATTATTTCATTTTCACAACATGAAAATAATTAAGGTATGTTTTAAATATAAAATAAAGAATAATTGAGGGGAAATAATATAATATATATCATATATGAATATAGTTCCATCATAATGGCCACCATGAGAGGTGTTAAAAGAATATTGAACAATCATCGTTTCGTGAGGCAGTAATTCGCCACCCACAGAAACAGTATGTTCTTGAACCATTAGACGGAGGTTTGTGTAATTTTAAATAAAATATTTCTTATAACAACATAATATTATATTAAGGATACTTGTTTTTTTATGTAATAAAATAATAATAATTTTAGGGGGAGTGAATAAGGAAAATAAAAGAAAGAAACTCGAGAGAAGACATTAACTCTAAATCAGGTAACTCTTTTTGATTTGAGCCAAAGGCTTCCTTGAGAAGACTTCTGCCAAAAGTGAGGCTTTTGGTAGTAATAGAGGGATGTGGGGAGACAATATGAGCAGAGTTTGGATGAGACAAGGGCTTGAGAGGTTGGGGTAATGGGGTAGATGTGGGGGCCTTTTATAAGAGGGAGGAGGGGCACTCTTGGAAAGTCATGAAATGTTACTTTATTATAAAATGATTTTCGGATTTTAAAGTTCCCACAATTATAGATTTCAAGGATAAGGTGATAAGGGTTATAAATCCACCCATACTATAGGTTTTTGACAAATTTAAGTCTTATATTTTACCTTATCTTTTCATTTTATTTAAATCGTTCATTAATGAGGTAATCACTGCATCATCACGGTGTCATAAATAAATTTATTTATTTAATGTCTAAAATTTATAAAAGAATTACCATCATATAGGAAATAATTTTAGATTTCCAATTAATGTTTATATTCTAAGAGATAATTTATGTAGACAAAATAAAAATTGATTTACTTAGGTATTACATACTTTTTTATATTTTCCTTTTTTTTTAAAAAATATGATAAAAAGTCACTATCACACTAATGTGATTCCATAGGGCCCCAAATTTGTCACAAGGCATCCCATGGTCATCCATGACACCACCAATTGCATTAGGACACAATTTGGGGTAATTTTATATTTTTATGATATTATTTTATTAGCCTTAACTACCCGATTACTAATTAAACATGATAATTAAAGATAATTACCATCGTTACTATTCATAATGTCAAAAAACAAAAGATTCTTAATTACATAATTTGGACCTTCTGATTCCAAATATGGAACCCATTTTACCAAATTCAAAATACATAAATTGTAGTAATTGATTTAAAAGTAAATCTCGTTGTCAAAACAAAAGATGGGTTTTTAAGAAGTAAAAGTTATCAAAAGATTGACCTGTTTTTACATCTAATTGAAAAGTGAAATTACTTACAATGAACGAAATTGTACTAAGTGATAAAAAAATAATTCAATTATACTTTAAAAAATTAAAATAACAATCTAACTATATAAATAAATTGGATGAAAAGGCGGTTTTGAATTAAAATGTTGTATTTTTCACTATTCATTAAAAATGAACATTATCAGAAAAATACCAATAAAACACCCTAAGATATATTTGATATTAAAAATTAAAAAAATATTTCCATTTTACCAAATTAAAAACATAGAAGTTTCATTAATAAATTATATAGTTAATTCCCGTTGTCAAAACAAATAGTATGTTTTTAAGAAACAGTATCTATCAAAAGATTGACACTTGTTTATGTCAATTTTCAAAGTGAAATTAATCCTAATGACCACCATTGGATTAAATGGTAAAAATATATTCTTATTAAAATTTCAAAAAAAATATTCTAACCATATAATTAAATTAGATGAAAAAGCAGTTTTGAAGTAAAATGTAGTATTTTTGACTATTCATTAAAAAATGAACATTGTCAGAAAAATACCAAAAATTTATCCAAAGTAATTTTAAATGTCCCAATTCTAAAGAATAAGTTTATTTTGACAAATAGAGCTTATAAAATTTTCAAAAGTTATATTTAAAAAAAGGTTCGCCTTCAAAAGGCGGTAAAATAATCTTTTAAAAATATTGGAGTATTTATTCTTAAAATTGGATTCATTTGTATTTTAAGCTTCTAACATTTATTGGATAAATGTAAAAATATTTAACAAACATAAGTAATAATTTTTTAGTTAATTCTTCTCATTCCCTCCATTACAACGGCTAGGCGTTAACTATTATTTAAAATAATATTATTATATTATTAGTGTGCAACGTAAGATTTCAAAGAAACTCGTTGTTGCGTATTGGGTACGCCATCGAGAATAGCATTCCCTTTAAATTAATATTAACATTTTATTCACAAATATTGATAAATATTAGAATTTTATATTCTTTATTTACCCAGGATGTTAAAAAAATCGCTGAAAAAGTGGTATTTGTGAGCACTTATGTTTTTAACACTGATAAAATACACTTTTATCAGTACTTTTCATCAAGCTCTAAAAAAACTATTCTCCATCTTTAAAAAATAACACTAGAAGATCACATTTTTCTTTGCGCTGGACTCAATATCTCACGTATCTGAAGGTCTTCTACAACCAAAGTCAGTTTTTTTGTACAAATCAAACCTCAAAACTGAAGGTATAAAATTCCAAAGTTGTTTTTAAGGAATCTAAGTTTATCATTCATGTGTTTCACACTTTTTTTATTTTATTATAATGACTCAGAATGTTATCAATGAAATTTCCCTTCTTATGTCATAAAGCACATACATCACATAGATAACCTAATAATAACATTATTATTATAAATGAATAATTATACATTAGTTAGAAAATAAACCAGTAAGAATGGAAAATATTACAGTGGGACAATAAATAGAAAATAAGATAATATGAATGAGAGAATTTGGATCTAATCGATCCACTGGAATGAAAGAACTCACGAACTAAGATGTAGAAATAAAACATAATGTTAATAATATAATATTGATTTTTGAATATGAAAATACATAACCTTGACAGAAATTATAAGTCAATGAAGAATGAACTGATGAATATAATAATAAAAAATACTCCTCTCCTCCCCCTATAAATATCACCCCTCACCACCCCTTCTCCTCACACCTTAGAAAATTTTTAGATTATAAATATTCTGAAAAATTCTCTTACCAAGCCTCTTCCTTGCATCCAAGTGCTTTTGGACTCAACAAAAGACCAATTCCAAGTTTCTTAAGGGGTCCTTCAATGAAGTGATATTCAAGAGGTAACTTTCTCAAACCATCTCTTTTAATTTCATTTCTTCTTATACCTTTTACTCAACTCCTTCATCCATAAAATCATAATAAATCTAGTATAATATATATATTATAATGTTATATTTCTAATGGAATATTTCTTTTACCTCGTTTCTCATTTTCTCTAATTAAAAAAATGAAACTGTTGTCTAAATTATGGTGGTTAACTGTCTCCATTGTTAATGGTTTTTTCATTTTTAATTTACACCTTCAAGGCTGGTCATAAAACCATTATTATGGTTAAATGCTATTTTAATATTTATATTATAACTTATTTCATGTTCTAGAACAAATATTTAACCATAATATTTAATAAAACAAAACTAGTTTATGATGGTTAAAAAAACTACCAAAAATAAACTAAATAATTATCATTAACATCTATCAAATAAATAATACTAATACCAAAAAAATGATATATGAGACCATTTAAACTTTTTGAAGTTAATTAATACTATATAATTTCACTTCTAGATAATTATTTTCAATTTATAAGAACTTTTATAATTTTACACAAGTGAATTGACAATGAAACCATGAAACGAACGCTACAAGAACGATGGAATTAAACTTTATAACTCATTGAAATGATCATAAATGATCATAATAAAATTATAATAAATCAAATACATATATAATTGGTTATGAAATAATTAATTAATTAATATAATTTAATTATCTAGGGCATTAATTGCAAGTGTAGAATGCATTGAGACATAAGGTAAGGGATCTCTCTGAACCTCAATATTTTCCTTTGGGTTGTGCTTTCTCTCTATTTACCCCCAATGTATTTATTCATTATTATTACATAATTATCATAATTTTTTTTATATTTTCCAAATATTTTTATATATTTCAATTTATCTTTCCTTTATTTGTAAATACATGTTTAAAAAGGTTCCCCTATCATTTCCTCTTGATAAGCATGCCCGATTAAAGGGAAATTCTCTATTTCATTCCCATTTTCAAGCACACTCTAAAAAATATTTTAAGCCAACAATATTTTTTTTAAACCTATAATTTTATCATTAAAACTATTTTAGTTCATTGCTTGTTTTAAACAAACAAATATTCATTTTCCCTCTTAAAATACTCTTTAATGGTTTCCCTTAAAAACACTAAAGTGGCTCATGTCTAAAGTTTCCTAAATGATTTTTTTCATGTATTCACTTTAGTTAGACATAATTATTCATGATATAATGTTATATTTAAATTATTATTTTCTAAAAATGATTTAGTCCCTTCTTTCATGGATACCATTTTGATACACCCTTTGGTTATGCTTTATGACATGATTACAAAACTCATTTCTTTCGATGCATAACCCTTATGATCATTCCTTATTTTTACTTTATTTATGTGGCACACATATGGGTATACATGTTATGATGGGTGCACGTAAATAACAGTATAATGTATTGGGTAATTTTTAGTCTCATGATACATCATGTATGAAATACAGGAGTGAACATATTCCATTATGGGACCTTTTCCACCATGTGATCTAGTCCTCACAGTTATCCTTGACTCATGTTTATGTCATGTTATATGTTTCTGACACTTTTCTATGTTTCCATGATCATATGATTCCATGTTCTATATTTTATTTTTCTATATGTTTATTCACAAGTCATGCATTTTATGTTTTCATGTTAGGAATTCTAACTCATGTGTTATGCTTTATTCCCATGTTTATTCACTTACTAGTCTATTTAGATCATCCATTTTGTTTATGTACTCCCCAGGTTTTCCTATGTTGTTGTAAGAGTAGAAAGGGTGTTAGGAGGTCATTATAAATATTAATAAAAAAATAATTATTTTAGTTTCATGTTTCCTAATAACATAACAACTCTTCCAAAGACACTATAATTTTCAATACTTGGTTTTTATTTCATGGATAATTATTCTTAAAGTCATGTAATTATATGTGTAAAATTATTGGGTCACTATAGTTGTTATCAGAGCATGGTATAGTTATTTTTGGGGATTAGAAATAGAAAACCTTAGTAATAACCCTAGGGAAATTTCTATCACTATGAATAACCTCTGTTGAAACTTAAAGAATCATAAGTTTGGATATAATTTTCAGTTATAATTTGTTCCATCCAAGTTTATGTTTGTAGATTAAATGCTCATTAGATAAGTATTAAAGAATCCTAATTGTATTTTTTTTCTTTTCATTTATTTAATGGTTGAAAATAGTAAAACCAGTGCTAGAAACTAATTTGATAGGCAATGTGATGATTTCCTTAATGAAATTCCAAATCTGATGGGAATGGGAGATCATAACTTTATGAAAATACTAGCTTAACTGGCTCAAGTTATAAATAATAACATGAATAATGTGGGATTCCCTTCTTATTCTAATAAATTGCAAGTTGTGGTTGAATCCTTTATGTGACAAAGAATGTCTATCTTTATCAGATCTTTTGATCTCCTTATCACAAAATAATGGATTAACTTTATTGAGAAGATATTATTTGTTCTCCAATGATCATAAGAAGATAAAGTCATACTATTGGTCTATCATTTTGATGGGGAAGCTAATCATTGGTGGAAACTAATAAATAACAAAAATTCTAAAGATGAAATTGATTCCATGGATTAGGAAGGATTCAATAAAAAAAAATTAATAAATATTTTCCTTGAACTCTCCATCTTAAGATAGAGTGAGAGTTCCTTATACTGAATAAAAAGTAAGATATATCTATCAAGGAATATGAGGAAAACTTTACAAGGATTGCATTATACACATCTAGATTTTCCATGAACACTTAAAGTAAGGTGGGATGTTTCTTTAGTGGATTAAATATGAGTATATGAAAATCCTTGATGATAAGAGACTTTTAAATCTATATGGAGATTGTTTGATGTTCCCTAAAGGTTGAGATGGAGAGTGGTGACTCTCAGTGGTCTTATGGGATCAGATATAAAAAGAGAAAAATAGAGTTTAATATGGGAGTATCAATATATAAATCTCATGAGAGAAAGAAAACCCAACATCCCATGTGTCAAAAGTGTGGGAATAATCATCTCGGTAATTGTCTAAAGGGAACTAAGAGATGCTTCAAATGTGGAAGATAAATGTATCAGGCTAATTATTTATCAATGTATTTGAAGAATCCAACTAATTTGGGAGAGTAAATGAAGGTTCAGATCAACACTCACCATGTATTATAGTGTTTCAACTACAAGTAACATGGTATTTATACAAGCCAATTCCCTAAGCCAAGGTTTGTTGGAGACAATCAACAAAAACAACATCCAAGGAAGCACGGAAGGGAATATGATACAAATACTTCTAAGGGGGATCCTAACAATGATGTGGTGACATGTACACTGGTTATTCATTCAATAATCGCGAACATATTATTTGATTTTTTTTATACTCATTATTGTATATCTTTCAATTTTAATAGAACTCTTCAAATACTACCTCAAAATGTGAAGGTTAAGTTGTCTGTGAGAATAGATAATGAGGCAATTATTGCATCTAAAGTATATAAATCCTCCTCAGTTAATGTTTTTTGAATGAACCTCCCAAAAAATATCATCTTACTTAATTTAGTGGAGTTTGATGCTATATTGTGAAGGGATTGGATATCATTATAAAAATCCAACATAAAGTTTTGGGAAAGGGAGATAAATATTCACATACTGAAGCATCCCCCAATTATTTATAAGTATTAGGAGGAGGATAAATCTTATTCAGAATCATCATATCAATTATGGGTATTATTGCCTCATGATCAAGCATATCTCACTCTAATGATTAAGACAAAGGATAGGATCATGCTCAAAGACAGACCCATTGTGAGGGAATACATTGATGTATTCCCTAGATAATTTATTATCTTCCTCCTAACCAATAGGTTGAGATATCAATTGATCTTATACCTAGATCTCTGTTTATATCAAATAATCCTTAGAGGACGTCCACCATTAAGTTAGAGTAATTGAATAAGCAGTTACAGGATAATTTGGAAAAAAAATTATATTCCCTAGTGCTTCATCAGGGGGTGTGCTAGTCCTCTTCATCAAGAAGAAGGATGGATCAATGAATCTCTATATTTATTATCGTGATATAAAAAAATCACGATAAATAACAAGTATCCCCGATCACGGATAGATGAATTGTCCAATCAACAATGTGTGGAAAATTATTTCTCTAAGTTGGACCTTCAGTTGAGATATCACCAATTAAAGGTGAGGGAGGAGGATATTCCCAAGACTACCATTTGAATGAGGCATGGAAACTATGAGTTCA
Source organism: Viscum album (assembly GCA_963277665.1). Classification (NCBI taxonomy): domain Eukaryota; kingdom Viridiplantae; phylum Streptophyta; class Magnoliopsida; order Santalales; family Viscaceae; genus Viscum; species Viscum album. The sequence goes on from OY728139.1 coordinate 801,398,442, forward strand.
TATTTATTCCCTTTAGACTCACTATTGATCTAAAAATTTTCATGGACTTAATTAATAGATTCTTTAGATATTACCTATAAAAAAATTTGTTAGTCTTTATAGATTATATTCTTATATACTCCAAGATAAAGGAGGAACACGAGGAGCATTTGAATACTATGATAAAGACTTTTTAAAGGTAGAAACTATATGCGAAGTATAGTAAATGTGTGTTCTAGATTGAGGAAGTACCATTCTTGGGAAATTTTATCACCAGAGAAGAAATATATATGGACCCTTTTATAAAAAAGGAAATTGAGGATTATCCTAGAGCATGATCTGTAATGGAGATACATAGTCTCCTTGGAATATATGGGTATTATTGATGTTTTTTGAGGAACTTATCACAATTTGAAAACCCACAAACTAAGTTTACTCAAAAGGGAGTAAAGTTTTTCTAGACATGTGAATGTGAATAATGATTCCAAGATTTGAAAAAGTGGCTTATCATTGCACTAGTACTTATATTATTGTCAAGTTGGGAATTCTTTGTGGTATAGAATGATGCATAAAATAAGTAATTAGGATGTTTACTTATGAAAAATTATAAATTAATATCTTATTCCTCAAGGAATATGAAATTTCATTAGAAAAACTACCCCACGCATTATCTAAAGTTGGTGCTTGTGATATTTGTGTTGAAAATAGGGATTATCTCTATGAGGAGAAGTTTGGGATATATATTGGTCATAAGTTCCTAAAATATATATTCACACAAAAGGAGTTTAATATAAACCATAAAATATGGTAAGATCTCTTCAAGGATTATGACTTCTCAATCTTCTATCATCCTGGTAAAGAAAATAAAGTGGTAGATTCTCTAAGTAGAAAGGATCATATACATTTATCAATGATGAAAATTGATAAGAATAAAATATTCTTATACTTACAAAGGATGAACATGGGAATCATAAAGGAAGGTACACCATCATTACTTTCACAAATTATTTCTCTATAATCCCTTTTACAGAATATTAAGGATTCTCAAAGAGATGATGAAAAATTTTAGAAAAAGGTAGAATCTATAAGAAAGTATAAATCCTTATAGTTTAAAATTGATGAGAAAGGAGTTGTAAGATTTGGGTCATGAATATGTGTACCATCCAATTTGGAGATAAATAATAATATTATGAATGATTCACATAGCTCAACCTTATATATTCAAATAGGGATCACAAAGATGTACTAAGATCCCTGAGAGCACTATTCGTAGAAAAATATGAAGAATGAGATCACTGGATATACATCAAAGTGTCTAGTATGTCAAAAAGTGGCAGTTTAAAGGAAAAGGTCTAAGGTAATGATGTAACCATTACCCATACCTACATAGAAATGAGAAAAAATCACTATGGAATTTTTCATTAGACGTTTGAAGACATAAAAATGAAATAATGTTGTATGGTTAATTTTGGATCATCTTACAAATAATTCTCTCTTTATTACAATTCAAGAGGACTTCTCAATCATCCAACTTACAATGATATACATCATAGAAGTGGTGAGAATACATGGAGTACCATCATCCATTATATTTAATCATGATCTAATATTTACCTTCAAGTTATATAAAAGTATCCAAACATGATCTAAATACTGATTTGAACATCATTACATCTTATCACCCCCAAAAAGATGGTCAATATGAGCAGACTATTCAGACATTAGAAGACATGTTGAGAGTATGCTCAATGGACTTCAAAGAAGGATGAGATCAATATCTTCCACTGGTCGATTTCTCTTACAATAATAGTTTCCTATCAAGAATAAAAACGGATTCATATGAAGACCTTTATGGGAAAAGATATAGAACACCTTCATGTTGGGATGACGTTGGTGAACGTAAGGTGTTGGGACCGAAAATGGTTGAGGAAATAGTAGAAAAGGTGAAGACCATCACATAACATATCTAACCTTACCAAACTCAACAGAATATCTATAAAAATAATCATCAATGGGAAATATATTTTGAGGTTGGTGACAAAGTATTCCTCTACATATCTCCATGGAAGAGGGCTATAATATTTGAGAAGAAATAAAAGGTAAGTCTCAGGTTTGACCCCTTTAAGATTATTTATTGCATCGGAGCTATGGGATATCGACTAAAACTTCTAAAAACCATGTCTCAAGTACATGATATATTCCACATATCCCTCTTGAGGAAGTAAATACCATATCCCTTACATGTACTGAACTCATAGGTCATACAACTAGAACATGATCTCTCTTATAAGGAGCATCCAGTGAATATTTTGGACCATAGAAAGAAGGTTTTATGTAACAAGACCACTCACCTGGTCAAGGTACTATGGAGAAACCATAAGTATGAAGAAGAGACATGGGAACTGGAGGAAGTGATGAATGAAAAATGTCATCACTTGTATTCACCTTGGTATGTAAAAGACAATTTCAAGGGTGAAATTTTATAAGGGGGGAAGAATTTACTGACCCATAATTTTATCCATGGAATTTCCATTATTATGTCATAAAACACATAAATCACATAAAACATTAAATAAAAACATTATTCTCATAAATGAAGAATAATACACTAGTCAAAAAATAAACCAATAATAATTCCAAATATTACAATAGGACAATAAATAAAAACTAAGATAATAAGAATGGGAAAATTTGGATCTCCTCGATCCACTAGAATGAATGAACTCATGAAAAAAAACTATAGAAATAAACCATAATTGTAATAATATAATATTCATTATTGATGATTAAAATATATAAGCATGATAGAAAGTATAAGTGAATAAATAATGAATGAAAAAATTGGTATTTATAGAAATTAAAGAACATATATGACCATTATAAATCTAACCATTGGAATAATAATCTGACCATTAGGAATAGTAATTTGGGCATTAGAATAGTAACCTTACCTATGAAAGTATAAAATAAAATTTAGGTATCTTAAAAATAAAAAATGATATATTTATATCATGGTATAAGTAAATAAATGTTTAAAAAATGATAAATTGGGTGTTGGTATTTTTGTAAAACATAAATGTTTAACTGCAATTTTATAATTAATATAATGATTTAAAAATCATAAAATAAATTAATAAATTAATATTATGTTTAATTATAATTATAAGGTAGTTTTATGTAACCTTATTAGTTTTTCAAAGCGAAAAAAACAATTATAGTATTAAAATCTATATTTTTCAAATAAATGATGATTTTATTTAAATTTTTAATTTTTAATATTTAAAAAATAATTTTCCAAAAATGGATTATATTTTTGAAATCTTCATATCGAATAATTTTTCGAGTTAATTTTTGGTATTTTTCTAAAATGGTTATATTTTTAGTGAATAGTGAAATACTATAATTTATAGTATTTAAAATTATAAGCCAAATAATGAATTTTTGAGTCGTGGATGATATAAGAACCCATTATTTTGAACTCTCTAAAACCATTTCCTATATTTAGTCATAGGAATCAACACTATTGATAGTCTTGAGTCAAAATAAATAAATAATGAATATCATAGTAAAAACACCCCCTCCCCCTATAAATACCACCCCTTCTCATCACATCTTCTAAGCCTTGTATCTTATACATATTCTAACCAATTACATTTCAAAAACTCTTAACCACGTCCAATATCTTTTTTTCTCAACAAAATATCAATTACAAGTTTCTTAATGGGTCCTTCAAGGAGGTGATATTCAAGAGGTAACTTTCTCAAACTATCTCTCTTAATTTCATTTATTTTTCTAAATTACCCTCACCTCATTCATCCATAAAATAATAATAACTCTAGAATAATGTATATATTATAATTTTATATTTATAATTGAATATATTCTATCCACCCCTTTTCTCATCTCCTCTTATTAATAAAAACAAAACTATTGTCCAAATTATGGTGGTAAACCGTCTCTATGGATAATGTTTTTTTGTTTTTCATTACGCTCTTCAAGGATGATCATAAAAAAATTATTATGGTTAAAATATATTTTAATATGTATATTATAACTTATTTTATGTTATGGAACTAATATATAAACATAATATTCAATAAAATGAAACTAGTTCGTGATGGTCGGAAAAACCGCCAAAAATAAACCGAACAATTATCATTAACATTTTATAAAATGAATCATCCTCATAAAAAAATGATATATGATACCATTTAAAATTATTTAATTTCATTAATTCTATATAATTTCACTTCTGAATAATTATTCCCATTTTACAAGAACTTCCATAATTTTACACAAGCAAACCGACCATTAAACCATGAAACAAACGCTCTCTAAACGATGAAATTGAACATTATAACTCATCGAAATGGTCATAAATAAAATTAATAAAATTATAATAAATCAAATACATATACAATAGGTTCTTAACTATTTAATTAATGAATCTAATTTTATTATCTAGTAAATTAAGTACAAGTGTACAACGCATTCAGACATAAGGTAAGTGATCTCTTTGAAACTCCATTTTTTTCTTTAGGATACACTTTTTCTCTCTTTAAAACTATTTATTTTATTATTATTCTTATATAATTATACTAAATTCTGTTTATATATTACACATATGTTTATATATGCTAATTAATCTTTCCTTTATGAGGAAATACATGTTTAAAAAGTTTCCCTTCTCAATTCCTCTTGATAAGAAATCCCGATTAAAGGGAACTTCTTCATTTCTTACCCATTTTCAAGTACACTCCAAAAACTATTTTAAGACACCAATATTATATAAAATATCATATTTTATCAAGAAAAACTATTTTATTTCATTTATGGTTTTATAGAAATAGTTTTTCCTTATTCCTTTTTAAAGACTCTTTAATCTTTTCTCTTAAACCGCACTAAAGTGGCTCATCTCTAAAGTTTCATAAACACTTTTTTCATGTATTAACTTCATTTGGATTTTTAATGATATAATATTATATTTAAATTGTTATTGTATATATATATTATTTGATACCTTTTTTAATGGATACCATCTTGATATACCCTTTGGTTATTCCTTATGACATTATTATGAAATCCATTTTATTCCATGGATAACCCTTATGATTATTCCTTATGTTTGATTTCTTTATGTGGAAAAAATATGCATTTACATGTTATTATGGGTGAAACTAGATATTTATCTAATTATTTGGATAATTTTTAGTCTCATTATATTTCATGTATGTTATTAGAGTGTAAACCTAATCCATTATGGGACTCTGTTGATTGTGTGATATAGTCTTGGAAGTTATCCTTGACTCTTGTTGATGTCGTGTTATATATTTATTCCACATTCCTATGTTTTCATTATCATATTATTCTATGTTTTATATGTTATTATTACATATGTTTATTCAAGATCCATGCCTTTTATGTTATCATGTTATGTATTCTAACTCATGCGTTATGTTTTATTCTCTTGTTTATTCCCTTATTGGGCTATTTAGCTCAATCCTTTTGTCTATGTATTCCCCAGGTTATCCTATATAGTTTTAGGATATAAAATGGAGTTATTATATCATTATTAATATTAAAAAAAATATTTTTTTACTTTTTTTCTTCCTAATTATGTACCAAGTCTTCTAAAAACACTATACTTTTCAATCCTTGGTTTGTATTTTATGGATAATTATGCTTAAAATCATGTAATGATATGTGTAAAAATATTGGGATGCTATATTTTTCTTTATTTTAATCCTACATTTTAAATTTTAGTCATATACCAAAATTAATTTTCAAATTAATAATAAAATATATATTATGAAATATAATCACTGAAAATTTTATCTCCAAAATATTCTAAAACACCAAAAAATGTGACAAACTTATGAAAATATTGGGGAATATTTGAAATTAAAATAAATAAAAAATTCACAAATTTCCCATTTTATCACCCCCACACTTAATATGTTACACTATTGTGAAATATCTACACTTAATCCAAATTCAAACTAATTAAATAAAAATTGTCAATGAGCACTCATTTTCCATCATATTCTCATCTAACTTATTTTATGATTTTAATTACCTTTTCATTATGCTCAAGAAATTTAATTCTATCCAATTAATAAATATATTAACATGCTTATATAAGTAACATAGAAATACACCTTCCTTACTCAGCAATATATGTTTTTAATTTCTCCTATTCTTGAGATCATGAACACTTTTCATAATATTTTAATGTGGCTACATCTCCACTCAAAAATAAAAGTTTTGTTCAATCATGAGGACTTTTTCATGGTTTATGTAGGGGATTTATATTGGTGGTTTGATGTTTAAAAATAAAGGATTCAAATAGGTGTTTTTATCTCTCAAAATTCAATGCATGTAATTATAATAAATGAAAATATAGATTCAATCCTTTTCCTCAATCAAATGAATCACCAAATAGAATATTTTCACCCCCCTTAAATGGTAATACATGTAAAAAAAATTAGAAATTCCAAAATAAAATTATAACAATTGTTTTTTCCATTATAATTAATATAATTCACCCAATTTTGTTGAACTTTATTTTGAAATTTTACATTATTTTCAATGAAAGATGAACCAAATTTGAAAATTCCCAATTTTTTATAATTTAAAATTATAAAAACATTAATTTGTCTAATTTTAATAACAATGTTTTTTATGTCGTAAATTACATTACTTGTAAAAATTATTTTTGTGATTAAATACATCTTATTTAGGGTTTTGAAATTGTAAAATTAAAAATTCCATTACTCAATAAACTAATTTTTGTGATTAAATACATCCTCTCTAGAGTTTAGAAATTTGAAAAACTGGTTAATTTTGAATAAATCATTCATTTTCTCCATTAAACTCATAATCTTAACTATTTTCAAAATATCATAGAATATTAAAATTATTATTTTGATTATTACTAAATGAAGAATTCAAATATGATATGTTTCATAATTTTAAAATTTAATAACCACAATCAATGTGATTACTTTGTTTTAAAAATTTCCGAAACATTGTGAAACATAAGTAATTTTTATTTATGTAAGTTTTGATACTGAAATATTATTATATATACCCTAATAATTATATATTTGTAGAAATCCATAGGATTATTTTAAAAATTGATGGTAACAAGGAGTAAATTATCTCCCTTGATTAATCCATTAAAAAAAGAATTATAATATCCTCAATTTTTAATGATAATAAAACCTCATTTTGTTAATAATTTATGAGTATTTTTAGGTGAAATTTTAATTTTTTAATAAAAATAACTTTATAAATGATTTAAAGGTTTTATGTAAGGTTATAGTCCTTGTTAACACTTTTGAATATTTTATGCAATATTTTTAGAGTTGGTAACTTAGTTGATGCATGATCTCGAGGCCCGTGGAGCCTCAGTATTGACATAATAAAAATGTTAAATATATTATATCCCACAAATGTAGTTTTTATAGAAAAATGTAATATATCCTGAACATGATTTTTATGGGAAATCTGAGACCGTCATTAAATATGGAATGTGGTCTTTAACCTAGATGTTATATAACCATTGTCTATGTTGGGTGTTTGGTTAGATCGCACATAAGGGTAAATATATTATATTATGCATGGGTGATTTTTTTTTCAAAAAAATGAAATATCATCAAAACATTGTCTTTTATGAGAAATCCAAGACTACCAATAGGTTCAGAATGAGGGTTTTACCCTAGGTGCAACATAACATTTATGCACATCGGGTTTTTGGTTAAATCTTTCACGAGGGTAAGTTATTTAATATTTTTAATACATTTTTTTCTCCATCTTCATCCTCATCCCATGAAACACTCAACTTTCCACCATTTTATTTCACACAAATTCTTCCAAAAATCCATAAAATCAACCTTTTTGACATGATACCTTAAGAAGTGCATTAATGGGTAGAATTAAAAACCACCTTAATCAATTTTCAATTGAAATCTAAATTAAATAAGTGTATTTAATTTTGGGTTTTTTCATGTGTAATTAAATACGTGTTTGAGGTTCTAAATTGTCTAAGCACTTGGTTTTTGGTTTTGTTTGGTTCTACTGAGTCTAAGAAATTCTGGGACACCGTATCATAGGATTGAAGAAACTTTATTAAAGGATGTTGGGTTCCCAGCAGGTGTGACAAGGTCTCCTCCAGAATTTTTTTAATGAGTTTTAGGATTTAAAAAAAAGTGGGATAAGTTTTATGGTATTTTAAGAAAAGGGTCAAAAGAGGCATGAACACCATCCATGACTCTAGTTTTATTGAAAAATTGTGAACATGGTTCATAATTTCATAGGGGTAGTATGGAAGCATGAACCCCATTCATGATTCTTTTGTAAAATTTTAAAAAGTATGTGTGAATGGGGTTCACACCTCCCACTAAAAAAATTTATAAAAGGACAACCTTCCCTTCCATTTCATTTACTCTCATCATATAATTTGCAGTGAATATCTATTAGATTTATTTTACCACATATATCTCCAGATTTAGAGAAATTAAAATTTATATTTAAAAAGTTCAATTGTCTAATTTATTTATTTATTTTGTTTGTATGATTTATTTATTTAAAATGTATATTTATATGAATTTATGAATTAACATTCTTTGTATGATTTAATTTTTGTATTAATTAATGTTCTTTTTATGATTTAATTTTTGTTTAATGATTTGGTAAATTTAATTATGGTTTTTTTTACAATTTAAATTGTATAAAATAACATAAATTATATTTAGGGAAATATTACTATTTAAAAAATGTATATATTTTTAATTTAAATTATGAATAATTAGATTAGAATATATTTATATGTATATATTATATTATATATTATATTTAAAATAAAATAAATTTAAAATATCACATTCTATATAAATTGATAAATAAAGTGAATCTGCATAAATATTTTATAAAAAAAATATTTTTATTAATTATTTATAAAAACAATTATTAACTTTATTTGAATATAATAATATATATACATGTAAAATTATGTATCATATTTAAATTTTTTAAAATGTACAATATATTATTCGATATATGTATATAAATAATATAATTTCTTTAACAAAAGAAAAAAATTATACTAATAATATTAAATATTAAATTATATTAATTATATAAAATTATTATTCCAACTAATAATGTATAAAATGTAATTATTTAAATTTTGGAAAGTTTTATTACTTCAAAAATTGTATATATACTCACCTAATTCTATTATATTAAAATTAACATAAGTTTACAATATAATAATTGTTATTTAAGTGTAAATTATATTACCCTTTTAAAATTAAATTTAATAAAATTTAATATTAATTTTATTTTGGGTAGTTATGTATAAATTAATAATATTTTTTATTTTGGAAACTATATTTGATTATAAAAATATACATAATTATATTTTAAAATATTAATAAATGCATTGGAATATATTTAAATATATATATATTAGATTGAGAACTAAATAAATTTAAAATATATTATTGAATTCATAGATAAATAAAAGTACTGTGGTTAATTATTTTTAAAAAATATATTAGAAATAATCATTACATAAAAACATGTATATTGTAAATTAATTGAAAAAAAATGTACATATTTACCAAGATAATATAGGTTATGTTATTTGAATATAATATTTGAAAAATAATATTATCCATATTTAAAATACATCATTAACTAAAAAAATGCATAGATACATTTATACATATATATTGATATTTAAAAATAGGTATTATAAATATATGTATGTATATATATATTATTATTATTATTATTATTATTATTATTTAGATATAGGTAAGGTTATAATATGTTGAAAATAATAAGTATCCCAAAAAATATGTTAAGAGAATTGTGTGATGACTGATATTGAGATGACCGAGAAATGTATGATTGAAATTGAAATTGGTGTTTTTTTATGTGGTTCTATAATTATTTATAATTACATTTTATTTTCCCCATTGATGACCTTCATGTCATCCATATTTTTAATTATGTAAGGGCCCATGTGTCTGTGTAAAAGTGGTATATATTCCAAACCCATATACCCCCTAACTAAAAAATGAGTAATATTGTTATAAAATGGAATTTGAGAAGAAATGTTGTTGTTTGAAGCTATATATTTACACTATAACTGAAAGGAGATCATTGGATACTGAGATAATTAAGTCTCCTAGAGTTCCCCCTAGGTTTTGGTTGGTTTATCAAATAATGATAAACTAATAAATAGAAAAAATCTCAAGATCAAGTCAGAATTATTTAATCGTAACTAATTAAAACATGTCAAACATTACATGAAGTAGTAGAAAATGTTTGAATAAAAAAATTACATTTAATCATGTCAGTGTTAGTATACTACAATAGTATAGTTATTTATATTGAATGAGGTTTTAGTTATATTTTCTCACCTACAGGAGTGGAAAATCTTCATGAAAGTTAGAATATAAATAGATGTATATATATTATTTATTAGATGTAGTTATATGTAAAGTTAAAATATATAGAATATAATAGGTATTACTTAAAAAATTTAATCAGTATTGTATAATAAATTATCTTTAGATGGTCGACCAATGTATAATTTAAATTGAGTATTGTATTTTTTTTATCATATTATTTAATTTGTAATAAATTATTGAAATTGAGATAAATAACCAATGTATTATTGAAATTTCATGTCAGAATTTTCTTGTACGTAGATATATAATTTGTAATAATTGCAATTTATTTTCCTAATTGATATCTCTAAGTATGTAAGGACCTATGATTCCTTGTTTGAGTGTATGTAGGTCTCATCATTTCGATCATTTTTCACCACCTCTTCCCATCATCCCTCATCATTATCGTGTTGGGTTCTAATTCATAGCGATGTGCGAATTCACATTCATCGATCATCATATCAATGCTACCTTGGTGGAGAGATAGAGTCTAAAGACACATAAATTTAATTTTTTAGTGGTAGTGATGGATATTACAATTAAGGATGTTTCCATTATGTTAGGACACTCCATCAATGGTGCAGTTGTGATGGGATGAGTTGGTGAGGCTTGGTTTGATGTAGTTCACGGACTACTAGGCATTGAGGTATGGGATGATTGCAGATTCATTGTTGGGAGTTAATTATGCATTCCATGGATAGATGATAACTTCATCCATGTAGTTGATGATGCTAACAAGAACATCGTGATGATATTTTCATGTGAATACATTCTGAGACATATTTGTGGCATGGTCTTTACTGATCATTCGACTATATTTTTTCACTTGATGTATTTACCATTACTGGAGGATTTGGACTAGACAGGGAGGTATATCTTTGGGATTTCATGCCTTGTATATACATACATAATGTTAGAATGTTGCATCAATAAGATGCAGATTATAGGATGTGTTATTCTTAAATAGATGTGGGTGTGGTAGTGAACCCGTAGCTTAGCTCCACATACTTGTGCACCATTGTCTGCCAATATTTTACAGGACTCCCCACATGGATGATGGTATATTTTTACTTCCTTATTATTTGATAATAAAAAGTATAACTTTATATTATGAAATATAAGAATAAAAATTTTATCTACAGGTGGAGTCATGTGTATCAATATTCAGATACCTCTAGACATGATGTCAATGCTTACAGGCTTAAGTTGGACAGTATTTGACCAAATGACATACATGATTATAAATCATATAGTTAAATTATTATTGTGTACTATAAATGACTTCATTTATTAATTGATTATTCTTTCTCTTTTTGATATTTTAGGTTTCATGGATGCCATATATTGAGTCTATCATGCAGAATTTCCCACCTTACTGTATGACGATGCTTTTTTTGGCTCATGCATCATACCTATGATTCATTTTCATATTATTTTGTGGTGTCATACTCATTTATTTATAAGTTAATTTGTTTTATATCAACCCATTCCTGTGCTTCCTTGTCTGTTTCCTTCACTTCAACCCCTAAATATTCCAGAGAAGTGAGAGTCGGCATCATGCACCCTATATTGAGATATGGGATATATGGAATGAGTCCCGATTATAAGGGTAATAATATATATGTATGCATATATTAGACTAGTTGTATTATGGTCCATTCTATCACATTTCCCTAGTGAGATATCTTACATGACATGAATGAGTATATCATGATTTGGAAATAATTCTTCCTTTCATTATTGGCCGTTTTTATTAACTTCAGCTAACTAAAAAAATTATTTTTGTAGGACACTCATATCACCTTACTTATTCACATCATTGATCCCATAGAGGGGGTGTATTTGGAAAAGCCTATTTTCATAAAGTGGTGAAATATATTCTCCTTCCCATGGATGATATTTATCATGGTATTTTCTTTAATGTTCTAAGTTATGTTGAGGGTACTGATCCTGATATAGATTTTCCAGGGGTGATGAGCCTATTATGGATGTAGATATGACACGGCAGGAGGGTGCTCATCAAGATTACCCATATGATCCCCCGGTTCTAATTGTATGTGATCCACAACAACAACTAGCGACATAAACATATACATATTAAATTAGTGTGGCATATTTTCCAGTCCTGGTAGAGGTTTACTGTTCTGTGTTTCATTAGTTATTTCCCTCTAATCCAAAGATATGCACCAGATAGAAGCCATATTGTTTTCATATTGGGAAGATTTCTAGTCAACAGGCACTATCCTTACAGGTAGTACATGGTATAGGGAGAGAGAATATAGATCCATCACCTGTCACACAGCCTAATGTGGAGGTAGGTGTGGGAGATGCAACATAATAGGTGTGTATTCCAGAGCATAAACATAAAAAAATGATGTGTACACATTATCTGTACACCTAGTTGTGGCATGGTGGAGCACCCAGGACATCAGTGTAGAATGGACTAATACATGTTATATTTTTTTTAAATCATTATTTGTATATTATTAAAAAACCTACTAATATATTATTTTTTGACACATAATTTTTTATATAATTTGAAATTAATACAAATACTTATAAAAAATTAAGAAACATTAATATTAAAAACTAGATTGGTTATAATAATGATTACTATTTTTTAATTATATTGATACTCATTACTATCATAAACCATATGATGTATAATAAATAATCATTTTAAATTTATTATTATATTTTAATTATATAATTATTTTTAATTATATAATTATCATTAATATTAGTAATAAATATTATAATATTCATTATATAATAAAATGATTAATAATACATACCATAATATATAGAAAATAACATAAATATTAACTAGTAAATATATTTTTCAATACAAATTATTTTGTTCATATTATTAAACAATACATATTAGTTATTATAAAATTAATTATATTAATAACATAATAATATATTATTAATTAATAATAAATAATATAATTAATAATTAATAAATATATTACCTATTAATAAATTACTAATAATTATATCAACAAAAATTTCACAAATATTTATAAATAAAAATTTATAAACATCAGTTATTAGAAAATATGCAACTTCAATACAAAGAAAATTAGATAAAAACTTCATTGAAAGGGATACAAATCAAAATGCTATAGTGCTTGATCAGTATATTACATAGTTATCTAATGTCATAAATATGGAGGAATCCAATGTAATGGTAGCTGTCTCCAAAAAAGAGGTGGCTAATTCGATGGGAAAGTCTATGGTGGACCCTTCCCATGATGAATCTTTACGGAACTCACCCAGGGTGGTGCTTTTGGATGCTATTGACTCTAAATTAAGAAAAGTATCAGCCTCATAGAGGAGCATGAGGTTTAGTATTCATAATGACTTTGATTTGCTTTCCTCTAACACCAGTGAGGAGGATGGACAAAGTAGTTCTCAAGCCTTGGAAGAAGCCATAGTAAGGGATGAGATTAATGATGAACCCCCAGATGACAGAGGTGAACCATGGAAGTAGGCCAAGGCTTGGAGGATGGTATGAAACCCATGGGGTCTAGGTATATGAACTATGCATCATATCATGTGTACTCGATCTCGAGTTCGTTGATAAGTTTTGTTTTGGGGATGTCTTGTCATTTTCACCTCTGCATTCTCTTTGTATCTTTTATTTCTTTCAATAAATGGGTTAGGTATTTAACCCTACCCAAGCCTTTAAAAAATTAATTGATAATTAATAAATGTGTTACATATTAATAAATTACTAATAATTATATCAGCAAAAATTTCACAAAGATTTATAAATAAAAATAAATACTTATGAACAATTAAGAAACATTAATATTAATAACTACATTGGTAATAATAATAATTACTATTCATTAATTATATTAATAAATATTAGTATTATAATCCATAATATATATAATAAATATTAATATTAAATTTATTATTAAATATTAATAATATTATTATTTTGAATACTATAATTATTGTTAATATTAATAATAAATATTATATTATGAATTATATAAGTAATTAATTAGTAATATATACCATATATAATATAATACGCATAATTTTTTTCTAGGAAATATACTTTCCAATACAATTTTTTTTATATTACTAAATAACAAATATTATTTATTATACTAATAATTATATTAATAACTTATTAATTTATAATAAATAATAAAATTGAAAATCATTAAATATATTCCATACTAATAAATTACTAATAATTATCTTAGAAAAAATTTCTAGAATTTTTTAAATTAAACATTATAAATATTAATTATTAAATAATTTTTCAATAAATAAAAAAAATTAAATATTAGAGGAGAAGCGTGAACACCATTCCTTATTCTTAACCAAATATAGAAGTGTGAATGTCTCTCACACTTCTTCAATGAATAGAGAAGAATTAATGAAATTTACACTTCTCTCGACCCATTTTTTAAATTTTCAAAACCCTATCCCGTTTTAAAAAAAACATTAAAAACTTGCCTCCTTCACCAGCTGGTGCACTGTGCCTAAGGATAGTTACCGGGTTTGTTTTATTATTTATTTATTTATTTATTTATTTATTTATTTGTTTATTTTATACATTTTTCTATTATTTCTACATTCTTGAAAAATGAATGTTTTTTAAAATACGATTATAGAACCCAAAAAATTATTGATTATTATTTTACAAAGATTAACATGGAATAATTCCAATAAATTATCAAAGAATAATTTATAAAAAATTATTAAAGGATGACAATTAATAATTATCAAATAATAATTTAATCAAATTATCAAAAAATAATTGCATGAAATTATCAAAGATAATTGCAAATAATTATCAAATGATAATTAAATTGAATTATCAAAAGACAATTGCATGAAATTATAAAATAAAACTCAAATAATTATAAAGAAATTATTGTGCCACTTTATCAAAGGATAATCTATTAAATTATAAAAATATAATTATTGAATTGTGAAAGGATAATTTATAAAAAAATTATCAAAAGATAATTATAAAAATTATCAAAGGATAATTATAAGGGAATTTTCTTGTGACAAAGGTATCAAATTATGAGAGGATAATTAACCAAATTATCAAGGAAAATTATATTTTTTTTATCAAATAATAATTATAATGAATAACAACTTATGATCTCAAACTATTAGTGAGAGATATTTATATTATCTTATCAACTTTTATAATTATTCTTGAGGAGAAAACTACTAGTGCATGTGTTAGCCTAAAATGATAATTTAGAAATTATCCAAGTGACAGAAAGTATCATCGCATGTAATATTTTATTTATTCTTGAAATAAAATAGCTTTTTCTGATTCTTTGTGCCTTTGAAAAACCATGAGTGTTGATGTGTCAATATCTATGATAATAAGAACAATGAGGAGGTGTTCTTCACTATGGAGGATTCAACTACAACTTTCAAACCACACAAGGTGGTTTATCTTTGATGTTGACATAAAAGACTTTGAGTTAGGATATTACTTAACTTTGTGGGATCTAATTTACACAAGTTTACATGATAAATATTTATTTTAGTAAAACTAATAACCATTCTTGATTGTATTTGAATTTAGGTGTGTGTGTTGCCCACCCACTGTGATTTTAATTCCATGAGTAATACTTGAGTAGCTTATTTTCATGTTTGATTGTGATCACATATTGTGTATTGATACTTTATATATTATGATGATATTATAATCATTGTATTCTTTACCTTGTATATATTTTACCATGAAATGAAGGTATCATATTATTGCTCTGAACAGGTAGACCGTTGTGACATGATTATCCCTCAGAGAGAGAGAGTATGATTTTCTTTCAATGATAACAACATTGGACTTGAGAATTAAGAGGATATATGATGATCCCATGGGGCTATGTTGAGGATAAAATTGATTCCTATATGCCAAGTATTGGGTTTCTCGAGGCCTAGTGTTATGTCGAGTAGCTCTCGATGCCTTGATTTCAAGAACATGTTGTATTTGAGGCCTATGAAATATTGAGCCTACATGTACATATGATGACATGAGGTTGTCAAGTGAATAATTCACTAATCTTATGGTTGTATTGGTTACTCCTAAAACCTTTTATGATTTTTATTTTTACATAGAGTCAAAAGAATTATTGTTAGGGGTTGTGGAGACTTGGTTAGCACACAAATTCTTGGTTTTAGATTGTATATTTTTATGATTGTTACGCATTTATTATTTTTATGGAAAACATCCTTGAGTAAATCAGGTTAATGAAACATTGTCAGGGTCTTACTGAGACTTTTACTCATACCCTACTTAGGAATTTCAGTGCACTTGTATATTTCGTGACTAGAGATCCAGTGAAGGGAAAGGGGCCTATAGTAGATCATTGAAAACAGGAGAAAAAATATAGTAGAAAATTTGGATGGACTCCAAAGGACACCACTACTTATTTATATATTTATATTCTATTTATAATTTGGTTTGTGTTTCCACTTCAGGTGCCACTTTTTATTGTATGACATGTATTCCATCATTGAGTTTCCATATTTTTACTCTATATATTTATTATATTTTTTATTGTTTATAATTGATCCTATGATATGATACTGAGGTTATAGTCTCTCCACTAATAGACTCATACCCTTATTGCTAGTCGGTAGTCTCTTACGTGTAAGGAGATCTGCATGATGTCATATGAAACTCTCGCTCAAACCTGATTGTTCGAGTCGAGGCATTACAAATGTTATCAGATTACTTTGATTTAATAATTTATTTTCTCTTTTCATGGTTTGGGACAGGGTATAGAGGAGATAATATAGTTTAGACTCTGGTATTAAAACTATAATAGTGCTTGTCCAACACTATATAGTGGACCTATGAGTTATTATAAAGTGGAATAAATTATTTTTTACTACCATTGTTGATTAAATTCACCTTGGTTGATGTACATGATGTTGATATGTGATTTATGAAATTTTTGATATTTTAATGAATCATGGATCGGCATGTATATTCACATGACATATATATACCTATTGTTGTTATACATAGTAGTTATTTAATTAAATGTCTTGATTTGTGCTATCTATTTAGGATAGTTCTTATTTGTGTAATATATCTATATTGACATTCTATTATGATATATCTTTATTAGAATTAATTAGTTGAACTGAGCATGCTATTTTTAATATATATATGATGTCTATGACTAAGGTGTTGAGACATAAACTTGGTTTATTGATAGGAGGGGTATTCCTTGGGGTAGGATAACCTTGTGTGATCCTATAGACTAGTTAGGGTTTATCCTAATGAATCTGTATTTTTTTTTTTTTGAAGTATTTATTTCATGATACAGAAGATGTAACCTTGATGTGGTCTTACTGTAATACTTGGAAAGTAGGGTGGATTACTCCCTCAAGGGAGGATGTTTTTTCATTACCACCAGATATGTATGGGAATGTAGTTGATCATGATCATGCACCTTCTCTGTGGTTTAGACATAATGTTCACTTCAAATGGAAGTTCTTTTTCTTAGTTTCTATTCTAGGAATAGGAGAATAAAAATATGGTTAATTATTCCCTAACTTCTATTCCAATATTTTTCATCCTTCTAGAGCACTATGGTACCTCAAGATATTAAGGGATGGGTTGAAATTATTTTTTGGAATCTTTGAACCCATAGAGACTCTAATGATAAGCAATTTAAGCTGACATTGAGCTCGTGCCAGGTGTTTAAACCATTTCAATACCCTCATATCGTATGGCACCAATCGAGATAAAGGAACTAAATGTACAGCCTGAGGACTTAAAGTATAATGGATTTATCATATTTAGAACCTCACCATGGAGTGAACCTATATTGTTCACCAAGAAATTGAATGATAGTATTAAATTACTAGAATTTGACCTAGGTAATAATGGAAAATAGATATTATTTTCAAAGGATCAATTATTTTTTGATTAGTTATAGATATATTTATGGTTCTCCAAGATTTATCTTCGATCAAGCTATTTCTAGTTATGTGTTAGAGAGGAGGATATTCTGAAAATGTTGTTTTGGAGTAGGTGTATGTTGTACAATAACATTGTGATGTCATTCAAACTAATCAATGTGACTGTAGTGTTTATGGATCTCATGAAAAAGATCTTCCACCCATATATATACTTGGTCATTGTAGTGTTCTTTAACAACATCCTCATCTACTCACCAACACTGGAGTAGAATTCTTGGAACCTTGAGATTGTCCTGAGTATGCTTTGAGCACATTATCTTTTCTCAAAGTTGTCGAAGTGTGATTTATAGATATAGAAGATGAAGTTACTTGGATATGTGGTGTTTGAGATAGGTATATCTATGCACCCATAGAAAGGATAGGTAGTCATTTCCCAGAAACATCCCCGTATATATTTGAGATTATGATATTTATAAGTTTATAAGGGTATTATAGATGGTTTATCTAGGAATTATCCCAACTAACAACACCCATGAATTCACTGATAAAGAAATAAGTAAGGATCTAGTGAATATACCAGTGCGAAGAGGTATTTATTAATATAAATAAAATCATGACTAAAACTCTAGTGATGATACTACCTGAGCCAAGGATTATATATCCATATATTTTAATGAATTATGTGTTGGTTTGTGAGAAGTTATGATGTAGTGGGATTGGGTAGTAACTTATGGGTCATGTCATCTATGACCCCATGAGAAGAACTACCCTACTCATGACTTGGATTTTGAAGTTTTGTTCCACACTCTGAAGTGTTGGCTACACTATCTCTTCGGTGAGATTTTTTTTGTTTACACAGACCACAAGATCCATTTCAATATATTTATGAAATAGGACTTGAATCTGTGATAGAGGTGATGGGTTGGGTATCTACAAACATTTGACTTCGATATGGATTATTCACTAGGAAAAGGTAACAATTTTATGGATTATATTATCTATAATATATAGTTAGATAAGGATATTAGGGAGAGGACTTCATAGGAGCAGTGCTGCTTGATGAAATTGTGGGAATACTGGAGGTTATATGATTCTAAGGTTCATTGATTGATGAATTGTTCCCATTTAGTGATCACATACTCACTTGTAGACTCGTTTAAGGTCAGAAAGGAGTGAGAACTAGAGTGTACTACTATGTGATAAAATATTTATAGAGGTGACTTGATACCCAGGTGGTTGATGGATGATGAGAATGTGATCATGGTACATAGGATATTAGTGGTCCCTACTTCAATTAGAGAGGTGCTGATGAGAGATTTCCATACCTCAAGAGGGAAAATTCTAAGCATAAGAATCCTGTTGGGTCACTCTAGAAACTTATGGTGTCCAAGTGGAAGTGGTAGTAAATCTTGATTGACCTAATAACGAGTTTAACTAGGACCTCGAGGACTCATAACATTTTCTAGGTGACTTTCAATCAGTTGATGAAAGTTTACCACTTTTTACTAATCTGAGAGACTTACTCTATAGATGAGTTGCGAGATATATTTTTGCATGATATCGTACACTTACATGGAGTTCCCTTTAAAAATTAATTATAAAAATATTCATGTTTCATATCTCATTTTTTATGGGAATTGCAGAAAACCCTAGGTACTCAATAGAGATTGAGAACAGTTTACCATCCCTAGATATATGGATAGTCTAAGAAGATGATATATATATTGGAGGATATGATTCAAGATTAAATTATAGACTTTGGTAAAGCATAGAATGATCATCTATAATTTGTTGAGTTCACATACAAAAATATTTACTAGACTTTGATTCAGATGGAACTTTATAAAGCTATTTATATGAGACCATTTCAATCACCAATCGGTTGTCATAAGGAAGGTGAGATAGAAGTTTTGTGGACTAGTTTAGTTCAGAAGACCTCTAATATATTGCATCTAATTTAGAAGATATTGATCAATTCTCAATGTAGGAAAATATAATATGTCAACTCTAGGAGGAGGATTTTTTTAGTTCGCTATGGGAGATCAGGTTTTCTTAAGTATAAATCCTCATTTAGGACACTAACTTCTGAGGGAGAAAGGAAATATTGAACCAATGTTTGGAAAACCTTTCATGATCACTAAAAGGACTGGGATATCAGCATACCTTTTTTACTTTCCTCCACATCATCGAAGTATGAATGATGTGTTTCATGTGACTCAACTTCCGAGGTATGTTCCTGATCCGGTGTATGTCATCGACAATAAAGATATTGAGATGGATCCTGACACATATTATGAGGAGAATGTAGTGAATATTATATACTAGGGTGAGAAGGTCTTATAAGTGAAGATGTTATACATATTTGGATTCAATAAAAGCATGGAGATATCCAAGAGGAGATGTGGGAGCACGAGTCTGATGATAGAAATTAGTGGCTTGAGTTATTCAAGAAATTCCACTAGAGTTACTTCTTGGGTATGAGAAGTTGATAGTGGGGGAGAATTATAATATCCTCAAATTTTAATGATAATAAAACCCCATTTTGATAATAATTTATTACTAATTTTATGTGAAAACATAATTTTTCAATAAAAATAACTTAATAATTTTTTATAGGATTTATGTAAGGTTGGAATCCCTATAAATACTTTGGAATAATCTATAGAATATTTTTAGAGTTATGTGCTTAGTTGGAATGTGATTCTGAGGCCTGTGGAGTCTCAGTATTGATATAATAAAAATATAAAATATATTATATCCCATAAACATAGTTTTTATAGAAAAATGGAATATCTCCTGAGCGGTGTCTCATATGGAAAACCCAAGACCACAATTAAATATGGAATATGGGTTTTACCTTAGATGTGATATAACTATTGTGTGCATTGTGTCTTTGGTTAGATCTCATGTAAGGGTAAAAATATTATATTATGTGCATGGATCCTTTCCCCAAAAAATTAAATATCTCCCAAACTATGTCGTATATGAGACATACAAGACTGCCGTTAAGTCTGAAATTTGAGTTTTACCCTAGGCATGACATTACATTTGTGTGTGTTGGGTGTTTGTTTGAATCATGTGTGAGAGTAATTTATTTAATATTTTTATTACATTTTAACTATCTTTTATTATTTTTATTTTCCTATATATTCTTCCTCCTCTCATGTTTCATTCCACTTTACACTATTCTTTTTCATGTGGTTTCTTCAGGAAATCCTTAAAATAAATCATTTTGACATGATTCCTTCCCAAATTCCTTAATGGGAATAATTAATTCCATCCTCAATCAATTTTATGTTGAAACCCAAATTAAATCGATTTTTTGAATTTTGGGTTTTGGAATTTTCAAAGAAATATGTGTTTGAGGTTCTGATTATTCAAAGCACTTAGTTTTTATTTTTACTTAGTTCAATTGATTTCGGGTTGGAACACCCTATCGTGGGATCGAAAAAATCCATTTGAGGGTTTTGGGTTCCCACTATGCATGACCAGTTCTCCTCCACATACCAGTGTGTTTCACTTAAGCATGGTTACCAGGATTGTTATCTTATTTGTTTATTTAATTATTTTATTCATTTTCCCCTTATTTCTAAATTTTATTAAACTAATTATTTCTTAAAATAAGATGATAGAACCCCAAAAATTATCAAATGATATTTCACAAAAAATATCAAGGGGTAAATCCACTAAATAATCAAAGGATAATTTATATAAAATTATCAAAGGATAATAATGAAGAATTATCAAATGATAACATAATCAAATTATAAAAAGATAATTGTGTGAAATCATCAATGATAATTGAAAATAATTATCAAATGATAATTCCATCGAATTATCAAATGATAATTACATGAAATTATCCAAGATAATTTCAAAGAATTATCAAGCAATGGTTGTGTCATTTTATCAAAGGATAATCTATTAAATTAAAAAAATAAAATTATATAATTATTAATGGATAATTTATAATAAATATTATAAAAATATAATTTTACATATTAACGAAAGATAACTATAATGGGATTATCTTATGAAAAAATATATCAAATAATTAGAATATAATTTTTAAAATTATCAATGATAATTATATTATTTTATTAAATAATAATTATAAGTAATATCATTGTATGATATAAAACTAATCTAGAGAGAGATTAATATAATCATGTGTGGTTTTATAATTATTCTTAAGGAGAAAAATTCTAGTGCATGATTTATTCTAAATTGATAATTTAGAAATTATCCATGAGAGAGAATGTATCATCACATGTAATATTTTATTTTTTACTAAAATAAAATATTTGGTTTTGGTTCTAGGAGTCTTTGATGAAATTTTACCATTTACGTGTCAATAACTATGATAATAGGACCTATGATGAGGTGTTTTTGACTGTGAAGGATTCCACTTCAGCTTTTGAACCACACGGGGTGGTTTATCCTTTCCATTAACATTGAATACTTTAATGTATGAAGCTTTTTAACTTTATGGGATCTTTTTTACACCTATTTCCTTGATAAATATTTATATTGTCGTAACTGATGACCATTCTTTATTTTATTGACATGTGTATGTGTAACTCATAAAACCCACTTTGATATTGATTCAATGAGTAATACTTGAGTGGATTTTTTGAATGTTTGATTTTCATCACATATTGTTGTGTATTGCTAATTTATTTCTCATGATGATATGATTTCCATTGTATTCTCTACCATGTATGTATGTTACCTTGCGTTGGAGGTGTCATCTTGGTGCTCTGAACTGGTGGACCATTGTGACATGATTATCCCTCATAAGGGGAGTGTTTTTTTCTTATGTCTATATAGAAGGTGTAAATGAGCACAAGGAGAAGATATAAGGATACCATAGAGCTATGTTGAGTATTCACTTGATTTGTGGATTCCAAGCATTAGGTTTCTCAAGTATCATTATTATGATGAGTAGATCTCGATGCCTATATGTTGAGAAACTTATCGTACTTGATTCCTAGTAAGTGTTGAGCCTACATGTACACATGGTTACATGAGGTTTTCAAGATATATATTTACTAAACCTGTGGCTATATTGGTTAATCTTGATACCTTTTATGATTCTTCTTTAGGCGTGGAGCCAAAAGAGGTATAGTCAAGGGTTGTGGTGGCTTAGTTATCACAAACACTCAGTTTTGAATTTCATGTTGTTAAACATGTTAAATATTTATTATTATTATGGCATACACTTGTATACATTATTACATTAAGTTAAGGATGAATTGGTGTTGTCCTACTTAGCCTTGTACTCACACCATACTCATGAATTTTAGTACACTTATAGATTTCATGATAATATATCCAACGAAGGGATAGGGACCTATGGTGAATGGTTGATCATAGAAGCACATGGATAATAGTGGGCTGGGATGGACTCTGAAGGACCCCATGACTTATTTATATATTTATTTTACTACTTATACTCCAATTTGGCTTTCCACTTTGGGGGCTACTTTTTATAGTATTCCATGAATTCCATTATTCAGTTTCCACACACTTACTCTATATATTTATTAAAGTTTTATTTTTTATTATTTATCTTGGGATATGATATTGAGGGTATAGTCTTCCTACTGAGGAAATTATACACTCTCTACTAGTTGACAACCTCTTACATATAGGTAGACACGCCTGATGTCATGTCGTACTTCGGCTCGAACCAAGTGGTTTGGGTCAGGGTGTTACAATAATGATTTATGATATGTGACTTATTATAATAAAAAATATGTGTTATAATACTTTTCATTCATATAACTCTTCGTCTTCATATTATCTAACAAGTTGTTGATTCAATGAAAATTTATATCAAATATGATAATTATATGTGTCTTTATATAAATAATAACCTTTAGGGTTCCAAGATTATACCTTCTATGTATTTATTTACTTTTTTAAATATGAATATTTATAAATCAAATAGGATGGATATAAATAAAAAAAATTATGTATTTGAATCATATAAAAAAAGAGTATGAGGATGGGTTGAAATGGTTCATCAGGTTTGTAAAAGATCATTCATATGACCCTTCTCAAATAATTTTTCCATAGTTATATTAGTATTATTCAAGACTAATTGTTTCAAAGGAGTTAGAATAACACTTGATCTATCATGGAATATATTAAAGTAACAAATGTTGGAATAAACATAGGGAAAAACTAAATTTTTCTAGTGATTAGGACAACACTATGGTTTATGGATCATCTGATATGATTACAAGTGTGAATGATTACAAAGACCATATTGAGGATATTATTATAGGTTTGGATGATGATGAAGATCATATTGAGGAAATGAAAATGATTATTGAATATGAACTTCATGATTGTCCAAAACTGTTTCATAATTTAAAGAGTTATAAAAATATGTCATTGTATACCTGTTATACCAAATATATAACATTATCATCCATATTTAATCTATATAATGTAAAAGATGTCAATAGATGTACTGGAACCATATTTACTAAACTAATTTCTCTCTTGAATGATATTATACCAGAATATAACAAGCTTCCTTTCCAAACATTTTATGTTAAATGAATTCTACGTTTAATGGGTATGATGTTTAAAAGAATACATGCCTATCTAAATGAATATATTTATTTCTCAGGAACCATGAATCACCTAAATTTTACCAAAGTTTGGTGTGTCTCGATACAATAAAGATGAATCAATTCATTCAAAAAATTTATGTCACTTTTAAACCATTCCAAGGTTTATGCGTATATATGGAAGTGAGGAGATATAAGGAAATCAGAATGACATGAAAATACAAGAAATAAATATAGGAAACTTTTTCACCTAGTAGATTATCCTCCATAGAAGAAAATTTATTTTGAGTATCTTGAATTTGGAAATGATCCAAGAATCCTTCATATTTCTATATTTACAGATGGATTGAATCCTTTTGGTTTAAAAAGTATAGCTATGAGTATATGATTGGTTAAGTTGGTAAATTATAACTTTCTACCATGGCTATGAATGAAATTAAAATACGTGATGTTTTCTTTTCTTATATTAGGTCCAAAATAACTAGGTATTGATAGTGATTTTTATTCAGTCCATTGATCAAATATTTTATATTAATGTTGGATTCGTGTGTAATGTTTTATGGTTCATACAAAAATGAGTATTTCATTTTGAGATCCATGTTTAATGGGGTAATAAATAACTTTCCTGCTTATGTAAGTTTTTTAGGATATAAAATTAAATTAACTCAAGGTTGCCCCATTTATAAAAAGGGTACACACTCATTAATGTTGAATCATTCCTCGAAAACTGTATTTCTATGACATAAGATATTTCTAACCCAATGACATAAATGTCGATCATGGACAATGTCATTCAATGGGAATTCATAAGAATGTACAACACCATATCTATTAATTGGTGATCAAATATTGGAAAAAATAAAGAATATGGAAACTTATTTTGGTAAAACTTATTTGAAAAACTATTTGAAAACCAGTTTTAAAAAGAGATTAGTTTTTGTTTAATTATCATACAGAATTATTTGCACGTCATACATTTTCTTGATGCCATATATGTGTGGAAAATGTTTATTATAGGTTCATTGACACCTTACTAAATGAACCTGGTAAAACAAATGATGTCATCAAGGATAGGTTGGACATTATTGACATGGTCATATGAGAAGAGTTGGCACCAGTTAAGGGTGAAAGATAAATTTTTCATCCTCTAGTTTCTTATTCCATTTTCAAGAAATAGATATATCATTTTTATAACTTTCTGAATTTTGTAAAGGTTCTAAATGGGTATTAATAAAATATCAATATAGAGACCCTAACCTTTTACACATATCATTACATGATTTTATGCATAATCAAACATTATATTATATGCCAAGGATCATAAAGTCTAGTGTCTTGGAAGATTAGGTACATAATTAAACATCATAAAAACAACTTTTATTTAATTTCTACATTGAGCTCTTAACTTATATTGTGCTCAAACATCTACATAGGATAACCCAGGGATAACATAAAAAAAGGGATGTTCTAAAAATCCTAGTAAGGGAATAATCATAAGAATAAATTTTAGCTCATGGGTTAGAAGGCATAACATAATGATATAAAAAGTCAAGGAACATAAGGAATCTTAACATATAAAACATGGGACCTTATAATAATGGAATCATAGTAATATGGAATAACCATAAAACATGAATTTAGTATGATTCAAGGATTTATGCATATAGATGAGCATGGTTCAAGGGTCATTTCACATAGAGGAGCACGAGTCAAGGCTAACCACCAAGACAGTTTCATATGGAGCATGAGTCAATGCTAACCACCAAGATCCTTTCACATAACATCTCATGAGACTAAAATTTACCCAACTCATTGGATTTATATCTAATTGCACCCATAATATCATGTTCATGAATATGTATTCCACATAAATAAGCATACATAATTAATAAAACATAAACATAAATTTTACCCATGGAAACAAGTGGGTATCTTAATCATGTCATAAAGCATAATAAATAAGAGTAACACAAAAGTGTCCATGAAAAAAAGTAATTAAATAATACATGGACATTAATAAAGGATAATAGGAATATATCATGATAGTTGATGTCAAAATTAAGTGATAACATGTAAAAATATTATTTAAGAAACTTTAGAATTAAATAATTTTATTGTGGTTTAAGGAAAATATAAAAGATCATTTAAAACGGAAAAAGGAATAATATTTTATATAAAATCATAAGTTAAATGATAATTTTTTCATAATAAAATGATTGGTTTTATAAAAATAATGGTAGCTCAAAAAATTTTATGGAGTGAACTTGAAAATGAGTAAAAATTTAGGAAGTTCCCGTAAATCGGGCTTACTAATCTAGAAGAATTGAGTAGGGAACCTTTTAAAAATATGTATACCTGCAAAAAAAGGAATAATAGATATTTATACAATATATTGAAATATATAAACAAAATTTGGAATATTCACATAAAAGTAAAATTGAATTTCATTTGGGTAAAGATAGAAAAATAATAACTCGAAGGAATAATGGAGGTTCGGGTAGAATCCCTTACCTTAAGTCTGAAGGTGTCCTTCACTTGATCTTAATATCCTAGATAAAAAAATTAGATTAATTAATTAATAATTATATAACATGTTATACATTAATTTAATTTATTATCATTTTATTAAGTTCTTTTATTCCCTTTTCGATGAGTTATAGTGTTCAATTTCATCGTCTGTGAGTGCTCGTTTCCTTAGTTTTCATGATTAGTTAGCTTGAATAAGAGTTTGGAAGTTCATGTAAAATTGGAATGGTTTTACCGAAGTTTAATTATATTATATTAATGAACTTCTAGAATATATAATATTTATACCATTCATTTTGTTAAATTGTATGAGGATGAATCGTTAGAAAAAATTTTAAAGGTAATCACTTGGATTAATTTGGCAGTTTTTCAATCACAACGAACTCATTTTGTTTTATAAATTTGTATCATGTATAAAAAATGATTCAAAAACATTAAATAAGTTATAATAAATATATTATAATCTAGTTAAATAATAAAAATTGTTTCATTGCTGACCATGAGTACGGTAATAGTAATTGAAAACTTGTTGTCCTTGAATGTGATAAATTAACACATCTAAGACGGTGTTTTCATTTTTATTATAAAAGGAGGGGAAAGGAGAGATGATGATGAATTATTACATAATAATAAAAACATTACATCATATTTAGGTTACTATAGTTATCATACAATTTTTATGAGGGTATTTTAGGAGATAAATATAAAAGAAATGAACATGAAAATAAAATAAAAGAATCGGAAAGATGAATTTACCTCTTGAATTTATCCTCCTTGAGAGCCTCCTTAGGGAAGAGGTTTTAGTATTTTGATGATAATAATATCTCCTAGACGTGTGGGATGGGTTTGAGAATATATTTTATCATAATTTGGATAAGGCACGTGGCTTGAGAGGTGTGAGGAGAAGAGGCGGTGAGGGGTGGTATTTATAGTGGAGGAGAGAAGTGTTTTCTCAATATTTAATTCATTAGTTTATTATTTTTCTCAAGATAAGAAATAGTTCTGATTATTGAGACTTAATATAGTAATTATATCAGGTGAGTTTCAATCAATGGTGATTAATTCATCCATTACTCAAACAATAGTGTATATAACTTATAGTGTATATATACCGTAAATTACCGTATTTTACTATTTACCAAAAATTAAATTACTTAAAAAAGTCAAAAAAAATCAACCTAACCATTTTTAGACATTTATAATTAAAAACTGTACTCAAA
Source organism: Viscum album (assembly GCA_963277665.1). NCBI lineage: Eukaryota > Viridiplantae > Streptophyta > Magnoliopsida > Santalales > Viscaceae > Viscum > Viscum album. Next base: position 801,427,146 of record OY728139.1, read on the forward strand.
TTTTTAAAGATAATTTTATAAATATGAGAATTTTAATTTTTAATTAAAATCATAATTTACTTGAAAAATACAAATTTTAAAATTAAAACTGCTTTTCTAACACCTTAAAAAATTAATTATTGTCTCATAAAATTTTCTTATAATAATAATACATTAAAATATTATTTTATTAATACATCTTATGAAAATAAATTGTCTTTTAATTTATTAAATAAATCATAAAATTTTAATTAAATATACATGACTTACAAAAATACCAACACTTAATTAATAATTTTTAAAATGTTTATTTACATATAATATGATATAATTATATCATATTTTCACTTATAATGTGGAAAAAATTATTCATACCTTCATTGGTGAGGTTACTATTACATTGGTTGGTTTACTATTCATAAGGGTCATATTACTATTCCAAACGTCAACTTACTATTTCATCAGTATGTGTTCCTTAACTTATAGAGATACCTTTTATTTCACTCGTTATTCATTTATAAAGTTTGTATTGTGTTCTATATATAATATTATGTTATTATACTATAATACATAATTGTAAGAAGGGAAATCCATTAATAAAACATTGGGTCGTTACATTCTCCCCCCCCCCCTTATAAAATTTCACCCTGAAAATTTCACTTTACATTATAGGCTTAAAACAGGTGTGGGTACTTTTCCTTCATTACTTCTTCTGGTTCCCATGTTGCCTCTTCGTATTTATGGTTCCACCATAGTAATTTGACCAGGTGAGTAGTCTTGTTTCATATAAATTTTTCTCTATGATCCAAGATCTCTACTGGATATTCCTCGTAAGAAAGGTCATTCTCCAGTTGTACCACCTCTGAAGAAAGTACTTGTGAAGGATCTGGTATGTACTTTCTTAAGAGGGATACATGGAATACATCATGTAATTTAGACATGGTAGGTGGAAGTTCTAGTCGATAGGCCACAACTCTGACATGATCACGAATCTATAATGGGTCGATGTACCTAGGACTTAGCTTTCCTTCTTTCCCAAATCTCATGACCTTCTTCTATGGAGATATTTTGAGGAATACCATGTCTTAAAATTTGAACTCAATGTCTTATTGATGATTGTCTACATAGCTCTTTTGTCGACTTTGGTATGCCTTGATATACTTTTGAATGGTTTTCACCTTCTCTTCCATTTCTTCAACCATTTCAATTCCCAGTAGCTTGTTCCCATTGACTTCATCCTAGCATGTCGGTGTTCTACACCTTTTCCCATAAAGGGATTCATATTGATCCATTTGGATGATAGAGTGGAAACGGTTATTGTGGGATAATTCAACCAATGGAAGATGTTGGTCCCATCCTTTTTTGAAGTCCATATAACACACTCTCAATATGTCTTCCAGTTTTTGAATAGTTTTTTCAGATTGGCCATCAGTTTGTGGATGATAGTCCATATTTAAGTTTAGCTCAGTGCTTAGAGCATGTTGGAGACTTTTCTAGAACATCAAGGTGAATCTCAGATCTCAATTAGATGCAATCTATAGTGGTACTCCATGCAGCCTTACCACCACTTTGATATATATTCATGCAATTTGATCTAACAAGAAGTCCTCTCAAATTTTGATAATGTGAGTTGTCTTTGTAAGATTATCCACAATGACCCATATAGCATTGTTTCCTTTGGATTTCCTTGGAAGTATAGTGTCAAATTCCATGGTAATGTTCTCCCAATTCCATGTTGGTATGGGTAGTTTTTTCATCATCCCATTAGACTTTTGTCTTTAAGCCTTATTTTATTGGCATACCAGACACATTGATGTATATTCATTAATCTCCTTCTTCATATTGTCCCACCAATAGTTCTCTTAGAGATCTTAATACATCTTTCTGATCCTTGGGTTAATAGAGAAGGTTGATATATGTGAGTCATTAAGAATCTCCTACTTTATCTATGGATCGGATGGTACTAATAATCATGGCCCAAATATTACAACTTCTTCCTCATCAATCTTGAACCCAGAGGATTTCTCATTTCTAATAGCTTCCACCCTTTTCATAATTTTCACATATATTATTTGAGCATCCTTTATTTTCTCCATGAGGGATGGTTGAGAAATCATTTGAGAAAGGATTGATGATGTTCCTCTCTTAATAATTCCCATGTTCATCCTATAAAAATCTAAGAATATTGGATCCTTCTAAATTCACATCATTTATAAAGATTTTGGATCCTTTCTACTTAGAGAATTTTCTACCTTATTTTCCTTACTGGGATGGTAGTGGATTGAGAAGTCTTAATCTTTGATGAGATCTAACCCTCTTCACCGGTTCATATTAAGCTCCTTCTTTGTGAATATATATTTGAGACTCTTGTGATCAGTATATATCTCACACTTATACCGATAGACATAATGTCTCCAGATTTTCAATGCAAAGATCACAGATGCCAACTCAAATCATGTGTGGGATAGTTTTTGTAAAGACCCGACCCTAGTTTCCAAGAGTCGGTGCCTTGTTTTATTACATTTTTATATAAACAAGGAATATGAATCCTAAAAGACAAAGTATTTTAGTATATTATTGAAACAAGATAAACATATAGGTTTAACATTACATCTTTAAAGGAAAAACAACACTAATTTATTCCATTAGAAACATCCATGCCTTCTAGATTATGCCTGAAAATCACTCATAACTTACTTCTTAATATCGGGGGAAAATAAAACATAACAAAGGGGTGAGCTAAAATACTGAGTAAGAGTAAGAAATATATCTAAAGATAACATAAATATAAATATTAGGCATGGTGAATAATTTAAAACACATGCCTTTATAAATAATAAACATGAACACATTATGGCAGGAATATGAGTTGAGTAAATAATTCCATAATAAAACATAAGAATAGGTATTCTACTAGTCGAATAACCACAAGAAATTTCAATTAACAGCTTCATAATAAGGTATGTGCATATTCCAAACATTCTGAAACATACCATCAAGGCCTCAGCTAATACTTCTATAAATTATTAAGGCCTTGGCCAAAACCATATCTCAAATTGGGCAAGGTCTCGGCCAAGTCCACATCTATTTGTCTCATGAGACCTACCAATGCATCTAGGGGCTATAGAAGGACCCACCCATCATATAATAAGTCCAATTAATTCCTCAGAGGAGTGGGGATAAATATAAACAAAATATACATTCATATTGAAATTAACATATGAAATGTAAATAACATTCCTGAAACATTATGCTTAAACACTAACCATTCAGAGTAAATTGGTGAATGGTTTTAGGATATAACATCCATAATCAAAATAGTCATAAACCATACAATTAAATATGGTAGATGATATCATAAAATATTAATACAAATAATACATAATAACCAATAAGAGTGTTGAAACAGACAAAAATATTCTTATAAAATCATCGAGTAATTCTTGAGATAAATAATCATTTATTTTGAAAAGAAGAGTTATTTGGGAAAAGTCTTTATATAAAACCAGAATTAAATTAAGATAGTATTTACATAATAAAATGAATGATTTTATAAAAATAATGGTTTCTAAAAACATATTATAGAGTGTCCTGGAAAATATTAATAATTTTAGAAATTCCCTTGAATTGGGCTTGTATTTTGGAAATAATTTTGAAAGTTCCTTTTAAAACGTGTAACTAACCATAAAATAAGAAAGTATTCTGGTTGGTAAAAATATAGAGAACACTCACATATAATTTTTTATTATTATATAATAATACATAATAATTTCATTGAGGTAATTAGATAATAAAATTAACCCTAATGAAAATGGAGGTTTGGGTGGGAAATCCTTACCTTAAGTCCAAATGTGTTCCGCTCTTAAACGCAACATATTGGAATATGAAATTAAACTTATTAATAACTTAATTAATTGCCTATTAGACATTTATTTAGTTTATCATGACTTTATCAAGTCCATTATGTCCTTATTTATTAGTTATAAGATTTAATTTTTTCATTCCAGAGTGTTCATTTTCTTGATTTTCATAATCGACTAACTTGTTTTTTTTTGTAATGGAGTTCATGTGGAATGGATGAAAATATAAAAAATTTAATTTAAATATTATTTATGAAAATACAAAGGTGTTAATGTTCATTTATATAATTTGGTTACATGTAATGTGGATGAATCCTTAGATGAAATATTAATGAAAACCACTTCGATTATTTGGAAGTATTTGGATTATTATGAATTAGTTTTGTCATATAAATTAATAATATGTATGTATACTGGTTCCTAAATATTAATTAGGTTATAATACATATATTTTATTCTTTTTAAACCATTAAAATGGTTTCATGACTATTAATTAATGATAAATTGAAGAACAAAACTTCATCATCCACGAAGGTTGTAAATTGGAACCTCACGGATGATGATTTTGTTTATAAAATAAAATAGAGAGAGTAATAATATTGATGATGGTTCATAAATTATAATGATATAATTATATTATATAGATGATACTGGAGTTATCATGGTTTTTTGGACAAAGGAGTTGAGGAGATGATAACAATAGAAAAGAACTTGAAATGAAAATGATAGAAATAAAATGTGAATTTACCTCTTGAATCCGCCTCATTGAGAATCTCTTTAAGGTAAGGGTTTTTAGTCTTTTTTCAAGACCAATATCTTATTGTAAGTGTGGAGTGACTAGGGAAGGGTATTTGGGTAGAACTTTTAGAAGATTAAAGGCTTAGATGAGTGAAGAGAAGAGGGTGTGAGGGGGTTATAGTGGAGGAGAGGAGTGAATTTTGAATATTTTATTCATTATTTTATTATTTACATAAATACAACCAATAGAGTTGATTAATGTGACCCATAATAGTAATAATTTCATGTGGTTTCTAACCAAGTGTGCTTACATCACTCACAATGTCATAAATAGTGTATTTAACTAATAATTTGTATATACGGTATTTCATCGTATTTCGGTATTTATCATAAATTTGAGTATTTCAAAAAAATCCCAAAAAATCACACAAACCATTTTTCAAATTTTAGAATTCAAAAATTAACTCCATTTTTAAATAATAGTTTTATAAATATTATTAATTTAATTTTTAAATAAAATCATAGTGTATTAAAAAAATAACAATTTTAAAACTATAATTTGTTTTATATCACATTAAAATTTTAATCAAGATCTCATTATATTATAACCTTAAGTAAATAAAATAATATTATTATTTATTATTCATAAGGTTCATATTAATATTCATATTAATATTAATAAGAGTATGTTACTATTCACAAAAAAAAATCAAGTTAGTTATATGAGACTCCAAATGACATACTGATCACAACTCTAGATGACCGTTTTTCGAAATTCAAAACATAGTAGAGGCAAAGTTGTGTTTAACGGATAGATTATAAAATGTGTTGTTTTGTAGGGACTCAGTGTTTCATACATTCGATATTTATTTTCAAAACCTTGGGGTGTTACATTCTCCCCTCCTTACAAAAATTTTCTCTTAGAAATTCACAGAATGTTACCTCACAAAAGGATTTGGGTATGTCTTCAACATAAGCTCCCCAGGCTCCCATGTTGCCTCTTTGATTTTATTATTTCTCCAAGGTGTATTTAAAAGAAGATTCATATGATCCCTCAAAAAAATTAGTATCCAGAATCTGGATAGGATCTTCACATTAAGATAGATCAAGTTCTAACTCTATACCTTCAGAAGTGAGGACATGCGTTGGGTCTGGCATGTAATTTCTCAGCAATGAGACATGGAACACATTGTGTAATTTGAATAGGCTAGGTATTATAGCCAAACGATATGAAGAAACTCTAATTCTCTCCAAAATTTCAAAAGGTCCTATGTACCTAGGGCTCAGTTTCCCTTTCTTTCCAAATCTTATAACACCCTTCCATGAAGATACTTTTAAGAAAACATGATCTCTCACTTGAAATTATAATTCCTTCCTTAAATTATCTGTATAGATCTTTTTTATACTTTTAGATGCTTTGATATGACCTTAAATATTCTTTACCTTTTCTATTGTTTCCCCCACAAGCTCTGGGCCCATAAACTCCCTTTTTCCAACTCCATCCCAACAAGTTTGTGTACGAAATCTCTTTCTGTAAAATTCTTCATATGGTTCCATTTGAATACTTGAATATAAACTATTAATGTAATAAAACTGCACTAAAGGTAAGTATTGATCCCACATACCTTGGAAGTCAAGTGAACATGATCTCAACATGTCCTCTAAGGTTTGGATCTTCCATTCTGATTGCCCATTAGTTTGTGTCTGGTAAGCAGTACACAAACAAAGCTCAGTATCCAAAGCTTTCTGAAGACTTTTCCACAATTTTGATGTAAATTGTGGATCAAAATCATAAAAAATTGAGAGAGGTGCTTCATGAAGTCTAAAACTTCATTGATATAGACTCATGCTAGGCACTCTAGTAGAACATCCTCCCTTATAGTGAGGAAATGTGTAGATATCGGAAGTCAATCCACAATTACCCATATCACATCATTCTTCCTTGGAGTTTTGGGTAATCCAATGAAACAATACATGGTGATGTCATCCCATTTCTACATAGGAATAGGTAGAGGTTTCATGACTTCTTTTGGATGTTATCATTCATCCTTCACTTGTTGATAGACTAAACATCTTGATACATAATCCGTAATTCCCCTATTCATGTTATCCCACCAGAAATGTTCCTTCAAATCACTATACATATTTGTGCTACCAAGATGTATGGAGAAATTAAAACTATGGGCATCATTCAATAACTCCTTTTTTATCTCGGGTATAGCTGGAACACAAAGTCACTTCCCAAATTTCAAAACACTATCTTCACAAACAGATTCAGTCATCTTCCCATCTTTGATGGCATTAATTTTCTTTTGAAGGTTCTCATCATTAGGAAGCGAACTTTTAATCCTTTATAATAAAGATGGTTGGGAAACCAAATGAAAAATTAGTGATTTTTCAACTTCTTTGATAATTACCATATCCATCCTCACTAGATCCATGTAAAAAATATTTTTTTCAATCCTCATTTTGTTGAGAACACTATGATCCTTCTAACTCAATGCATCGACTACCTTATTTGACTTTCCTAGGTGATAGTTTATAGTACAATCATAATCCTTGATTAGTTACAACCATTGTCGTTTCCTCATTTTGAGTTCTTTTTTGTGAGAAGATATAATTCAGACTCTTATGATCTGTATATATCTCATATTTTTCTCCATAGAGGTATTGTCTCTATATCTTTAGAGTAAAGATCACAGTAGCTAACTCAAGATCATGAGTAGGATATTTTTGTTCATGAATTTTTAACTACCTTGATGCATAGTAAATAACTCTATCATTCTACATAAGTATACAATCATGTCCTTTCTTTGATGCATCATTATAGATCACAAACCCATCATTCCCTGATGGTAGGGTTAGGATCAGAGCATTTACTAATCTACTCTTCAATTCCTCAAAACATTCCTCACATTATTTTGTCTATACAAACTTAATCCCTTTATATGTAAACTTGTTCATTGGGTTGGATAAACAGGAAAAGTTATAAACGAAATGCCAATAATAACCTACTATACCAATAAAACTACATACCTCAGTTATGTTTGTTGGAGTAGGCCATTCTTTCATAGCCTTTGTATTCAGAGGATAAATGGATATTCTATCTTTAACGACAATGTGTTTTATAAAGGAAACTAATTGAAGACAAAATTCACACTTTCTAAACATCTCATATAATTCATTTATTCTAAGAGTCTTCAAAATAGTGCACAAGTGATTTTTATGATATTCATAGATTTTGGATTATACTAAGATATCATTGATAAATGCCACCACAAATTCATCAAGATATTCCATGAAAATTTTATTCATTTGATCCATGAAAATAGAGGGTGAATTAGTCATTCCAAAAGGAATTACTATAAACTCATAATTCCCATACCTAGTTTGAAATGCTGTTTTTTGAATGTCTTCCTTCCTCATAATCAACTGATGATATTCATATCAAAGGTAAATCTTCAAAAAATATTGAGATTTATGAATTTTATCAAATAAATCATCAATGTAAGGTATGGGATACTTGTTCTTTTTTGTTATAGCATTAATCTCTCTGTAGTCAATGCACAACCACATGGATCCCTATTTCTTCTTAACTAAAATAATAGGGGCTCCCCATGGAGAAACACTAGGGTGAATAAATCCTTTATCACTCAATTTCTATAGTTATTTCTTTAGTTTCACTAACTCTACAGTGGTTATTCTATAATGAGTCTTGGTTATGGGCCTTGAATTGGGAATTAAGTTAATAAAAACTCAATTTCCCGCTCTGGAGGATGTCCAGGTAAATCCTCTAGAAACACATCAACATATTCTTGCAAAATTAGTACATCCTCTATCTGAATACTTCCTTCCTCAACCATAGTTATTTCATTACCTTCCTCCCCAATAATTGAATTAAGTAGAGCTACTGGGGGTGTATCTATATGATAATCAGATGGTGATGTTTCTTCCCTAATGATAAAGGGTTCCACATCATCCTAAAAAATTGTAACCTCCTTCTTCTTGCAATAAATTTTCACATCATTTTTTGAAATACAATCCATACCAAGGATTATATAAAATTCAATCATGGGTATGATAATAAAACCAGCAGATAAAACACATTTTGTATGCCATAATGTTGACTTCTTGACACAAATTTGTTGCAATGATACTTACCTTGGGAGTTTTGCTGAAAACTCCTCTAATAAATCAAATTGTAAATATCTAATTTTCTTGGAAACTATGAATATATGAAAGAATGTTATGATACATAATCAAATAAATAATTTTCTAAGTTTGAGGAAACGATTAAATTACCTACCACCACATCATTAGGAACTTCAATATCAGTAGTTCTGATCGTATAAACTTTTCCCTACTCCCTTGTCTGTTTCTGTGGCATGTTTCCTTGATACTTTAGAAAATAATTTTCATAGTGTCCCATATCCTGGAAATTATATCATTAAACATTAATAGCTTCTTTCTTCCCCTTACAATCACCATCAAGATGTCCTTTCTGTCCAAATTTGTAGCATACTCTTTTTCCTTTTAAGTAGGCACCATGGTGTTTCCTTCCACAATTATCACAAAGTAGAAATTAAACTCTCACCTTCTTCCCCATTTCCTTATTTAATTTTCCAAAGTTTTTTGAAACCCTCTTATTCTCTTGATATCCCTTAAATTCATAAGACTTTTGAATTTATTTTTTGTCTTGATATCTCATGAAACTATATCTTCATATGATAAGAAACTTTAGGAGAACTATTCCCATTGGAGGAATGGCTTTAGGCCATCAAATAATCGATCAATCTTGCTCCTTAGATTTCGTATGTAGTCCACAACATGTCTTGATAACATTTTGAAGTTAGCTTCATACTTTTAAACTTTATCATCTTCTTTTTACCTCAAATTCAGAAACTGCCTTTCCATATCCGCTCACTATTCAGAAGGAATTATTTCTCTTGGAATGTTTCTTTAAAGTCCCTCCATTACATATCTTCTATATTTACCTCCTTATTTTTGTTTTGGATTAACAACCACCAATGGTCCGCATCTATCGTTACATGATAAACTGCCATGATAACCTTCTCTCTTTTGTTACATCCCAAAGTTAGAAATATCTTCTCTAGGGAACTTATCCACTACTCAGCTACAAATGGGTTTGTATTCTCATTTAATTATGGAGGTTGTTGTCATATAAATCGATCTAATAAAGCTCCTCCATGTAGTGGATATAGATTCTCCAAATGTGTAAGGTTATTGTTCATAACCTGAGTAAGTTTCCTTAGTATAGTTATAATTTTCTCTGCACTAATTGCAACTCTATATTCAACATCATTATCTTTCATTAGAAGGAAATACCTACATGGGATATGTGTGTTCATGCAGTTTCCATTTCTTCCACTAGGTGCCATTTCTAGATAATGGCATACACTATATTTGGTTATAAATCATAATGTATAATCTTAACATAGAAAAATACTTAGCATATATTTAAACCTTATTCATGGCCAATCCCATAATCACAAACATGGTTTTTTTGAGGAAAAAATTACATTTAAATCCTTCATAATGGCTTGTAAAAAAATTGGGAATTATCCTAAGAATATCCACTGGGAATGTTAAACTCGATGCGTAGTAAGGACCATTTTTGTGTCCTAGGATACCTCGAGTCAAGCCTGAAACTCCTTGTCAGAGTTTTCACTCCTAGGTACGTTTGTGCCAGAACCATATCCACTTGTAATATCAAGACAGGGATGTATTTTCTAGAAAGATCCACATAATCTATTACTTACCAAAATACCAAGATTTTCAGGTATGATTATACTCAAATACTATTTTAGGGATGTGTTCCCTAATCTATGTTTTCTAAATCTAGTTTCCAAGTTTTCTACTAAACTTTCTATGATACCAACTATAAAGCCCTGACCCCAGTTTCCCAGATCTGGTGCCTTATTTTATTACATTGACATATAAACAAGGAATATTAATCCCGAAGGACCAGGTATTTTAGTAGATTTTAGAAACATGATACATATTTAAGTTCAAAATTACATCTTTAATGTAAAAAAACAACACTAATTTATTCCATTAGAAACGTTTATGCCTCCTAGATTATGCCTACAAATCCCTCAAAACTTACTTCTTCATATCATGGGAAAATGAAACTTGAGAAAAGGGTGAGATCAAATTCTCAGTAAGAGTATGAAATACAGTATAATATAACATAAAAATAAACATTATTCATAGTGAATAATTGAAAACACATTCCTTTACAAATAATAAACTTAAAAACATTATGGAAGGAATATGAGCTGAGTAATTAATGCCATAATAAAACATAATCATAGGTATTCTACTAGTCGAATAACCACATGAAATTTAAATTCCTAGATTCATAATTAGGGAAGTTCATATGATGTACATTTTGAAACATACCATCAAGGCCTCGGCATAGATGTCTAAAACTGATTAAGTCCTCATCCAAAACCATATCTCAAATTGGGCAAGGCCTCGGCCAAGTCCACGTCTATTTGTCTCATGAGACCTACCGATACATCAAGAGGATATAGTGGGCCCCAACCATCACATAATATGTATAATTAATTCATAATAAGATTGGGTATAAACATAAACAACATATAAATTCATATTAAAACTAACATATGAAATGTAAATAACTTTCCCCAAACATTAAGCTTAAACACTAACCATTCGGAGTAAATTAGAGGATGGTTTTAGGATAGAACATCCACAATAAAACTAGTAATAAACCATCCAATTAAATATGTTAGATGATATCATAAAATATTAATCCCAATAATACATAATAACCAACAATAGTGTTGAAATAGACAAAAATACTCTTATAAAATCATCGAGTAATTCTTGAGATAAATACTCTTTTATTTTGAAAAGAATAGTTATTTTGGAAAATTATTTGTATAAAACTAAAAATTAAGTAAGATAGTATTTCAATAATAAAATAAGTTATTTTATAAAAATAATAGTTTCTAAAAACATATTGTAGAGTGTCCTTGAAAATAGGTAAGAATTAGAGAAATTCCCTTGAATTGGGCTTGTATTTCAGAAATAATTTTGAATGTTCTTTTTAAAACATGTAAATACCCATAAAATAAGGAATTATTCTGATTGGTAAAAATATATATAATTATTAAACCTAATTTTTGAGTAGTATATAATAATACATAATAATTTCATTTAGTTAATTAGATAATAAAAGTAACCCAAATGAAAATGGATGTTTGGGTGGAAAACTACTACCTTAAGTCCAAATGTGTTCTGCTCTTTAACTTAGGGTCCTGGAATATAAAATTAAACTTATTAATAACTTAATTAATAACCTATTAGACATGTGTTTAGTTTATCATGATTTTATTAATCCCATTATATACTTATTTATTGGTTATTATATTTAATTCTATCGTTCTGGAGTGTTCGTTTTCTTGATTTTCATAGTCAATTCACTTGTTTTTATGTAATGGAGTTCATGTGGAATGAATGTAAAACTCCAGAATTGAATTTACATATGATTTATTAAAATACATAGGTGTTTATGTTCATTTATATCATTTTGTTACCTGTAATGAGGATGAATCATTAGATGAAATAGTAATGACAACCACTTCGATTATTTGGCGGTATTTGGATTATTATGACCTAGTTTTGTCATATAAATTAATAATATGTGGGTATACTGGTTCCTGGATATTAATTAGGTTATAATAAATATATTTTATTCTATTTCAACCATCAAAATTGTTTCATGACTAGTAATGAAGTAGAATTTGAAGAATGAAACTTCGTCGTCCATGAAGGTTGTAAATTGGAACCTCACAGACGACGATTTCCTTTATAAAATAAAAGAGAGAGAGTAAGAATATTGATGATGGTTCTTCAATTATCATTATATAATTCCAGTATATAGATTATACTATATTTATCATGTTCATTTGGATGGAGGATGTGAGGTGAGTATAACAATAGAAAGGAACTTGAAATGAAAATGAAAGAAATAAAATGTGAATTTACCTCTTGAATCCACCTCCTTGAGAATCTCTTTAAGGGAAAAGATTTTAGTATTTTGGAAATAAAAAGAGCTTATTGGATGTTGGGAGTGACTAGTGAAGGGTATTTGGGTATAACTTTTAAGATATTCAATTCTTAGAGGAGTGAAGAGAAGAGGGGGTGAGGGGGGTTTATAGTGGAGGAGAGGAGTGAATTTTGAATATTTTATTCATTATTTTATTATTTCCCTCAAGATGATCAATAGTGTTGATTCATGTGACCCGTAATTGTAATAAGTGCATGTGAGTTCGAACCAAGTGTTCTTACATCACTCATGATGTCATAAATAGTGTATTTAATTGATAATTTGTATATACGATATTTCGCCGTACTTCACTATTCAACAAAATTCAAGTATTTTAGAAAAATCCAAAAAATTCACCCTAACTATTTTTTGATGTGTAGAATTAAAAAATGAACTCCATTTATTTAAAATAAATTTCTAAAAATTATTAATTTCATTTTTAAATAAAATCATAGTTTATTCAAAAAATAATAATTTTAAAACTATAATTTATTTTATATCACATTGAAAAGTTAATCAAGATCTCATTGACTTGTACCTTAAGAAAATAAAATAATATTATTATTTACTATTCATAAGGGTAATATTACTATTCATATTAATATTCATAAGGGTGTGTTACTAATCACCAAAAATCAAGTTGGTTCTATCAGACTCCAAATGACTTAAGGATCAAAACTCTAGATGAGTGTTTTTCGAAATTCGAAATATAGTAGAGGAAAATTTGCATTTAATGGATAGATTATAAAATTTGTTGTTTTGTAGAGACTCATTGTTTCATTCATTCAATATTTATTCTCAAAACCTTGGGGTGTTACAGTTTTTCTCATGAATTTTAATATTCCTTGAGGCATAGTCTATCACTTTATCATTTTTTATTATTACACAGCCTAATCCATTCTTTGAATCATCACTATACACCACAAAGAGTTCTTCACTTTTCCGGAGTGTAATAACTGGCATAGTGATAAGCCTCTTTTTAAGCTCCTTAAATATTTCCTCATATTATTGAGTCCAAAAAATCTTCACTTCCTTCTATGTCATCTTGATCATTAGGTTTTACAATCAGGATAATTTCTTCATAAATCTTCAGTAATACCCATCTAGGCCAAGGAAACTACAGATCTCTGTTACATATATTGGTATGGGTCACTCTTCTATTGCCTTTGTCTTGGAAGGGTCCACATATATCCCTTTACTGGTGATATAATTCCCTAATAATGATACTTCCACTATCCATAACTCACATGTATTTTACTTTTGAATAAAGTTTCTCCCTTCATAAATTCTTTAGCACTGTAATCAAATGCTTTTCATGTTCCTCCTTGCTCTTAGAGTATATAATAATATCATCAATAAATACTACCACAAATTTTTTGTAGTAATACCTAAAGAATATATTTATTAAATGCATGAAAATTGCTGGAGCATTAGTGAGTCCAAAGTGTAAAACTATAAACTCATGGTTTACATACCTCGTTTGAAAGGCAGTCTTGGGAGTATCTTCCTTCCTCACCTTTAATTAGTGATATCCCGACCAAAATTCCATATTAGAGAAATAATTGGCTCCATATAGCTGATCAAACAAGTCATATATCCATGGTAGGTAACACTTGATTTTTATTGTGATTTTATTGAGCTCATGATAATAAATGCATAGGCGCATTGGTACATCCTTCTTCTTAACAAACTGGACTGGTGTATCCTATGTTGAAGCACTTAGACATATAAAACCCTTCTCTATATTCTCCTGTAACTGCTTATTTAGCTCTTTTATCTCTATAGTGGTCATTCTATAAGGTTTCTTTGATATAGTTAGAGATCCAAAATTAAGATCAATTGAGAACTCAACCTCTCGATTAGGAGGAAGACCAGACAACTCTTTAGGAAACAAATCAATGTTATCCCTCATGATGGGAATGTCTTCAAGAATGATTCTATCCTTTGTCTCAATATTTTGAGCTAGATATGCTTGCTCATAAGGTAGTAGTATCCACACTTGAGACAATGATTATAAATGGGATTAATCATCCTCCTTACACTTGTATAGAATTGGATGATGCTTTGGGATGTGAACAGTGATAAACTTTTCCCAATAGTCAATGTTGGATGTGTATAAAGATAGTTAATCTATGCCCAATATTTCATCAAACTCCACCAAAGGGAGTATGAAAATATTTTCTGGGAGGTTCAGTCCACAAAATTTAACTGAGGAGGAGTTATATACTTTGGATGCAATAATTTTCCCATTTTTTATTCTCATAGATAACTCAACATCCAAATTTTGAGGTGGTGATTGAATAGTTATAATAAAATTGAAAGATATGAAAGAATCCATAGAACCATAATCAAATAGTATGTTCACTATTTGTGGATGAATAACCAACATACCTTTTCACTACATCATTATCTTGGTCTATGTCAGCAGTAGTGATAATATATTCCATTCCTTGTTTTCTTGGAGTTTGTTGTTGATTACCTCCTACAACCCGAGGATTAGGGAATTAATTTAAAAAATTCCCATGTTTCTTATAGTTGAAACAATATACTACAGGTTGAGATTTGATCTAAACCTTCCTTTATTACTCCACATTAGTGGAATTCTTCATATCCCTTTAGTAGTTATTAGCTAGATTACTCATTCTGTCACATTTGAAACATTTCATGGTTCCTTTTAAATAGTTACCATGATTCTTATTTGCATAATTTTTACATGTGGGATGTTCAGTATTCTTTCCATCATGGGATTTTTTTTCTGATCCACCCATGTTAAACTCCATTTTCTTCTTTTTGTAACTAGGCCCACGAGACCACTAAGATTATCTGATCTCCATTTCAACCTTAAGGTCACAATGGATAATATTCTCATAGCTATAAAAGTATCGAATCACGAATTCTTTTTGTTGACTCGTCTTTAGTCTTCTAAAGAAGCAGTCCACCTTTCTTTAGGTGTTCATGAAAAAGATGGAGGCATACCCTGCAGGCCTTTTAATGTTTTCTTCATATGCCTCAATTGTCTCATCTTCTTTTTCTCTTAATTCCGAGGAATTATCTTTCCATATTGAGATTGAGGATTTGGGGAAAATATTTATTGAAAAATATTTTCATGAAATCTTCCCATTCCATGGAATAAATTCCATCCTTGGACTTTTTGTTCTTGATTAGTGTCCACTACTAACAATCTTACACATCAAAATGATAGACCGCTATCACTACTTTCTCTTATTCTGAGCACTATAGGATAGAGAATATCTTTTCAATTGAGTCAATCCATTGTTCTAAAAGGAGGGGATCAGAAGATACACTAAACATGGTAGGCCTTTGACTCATGAAGGATTCAATGGAAAATTTATCTTTCCTTAAAGAATGAGGTAATTCCACAGAATTCATGTTATTATTCTTGACTTGATCCAGTTGAGTGAGTACTGAAATAAATTTTGAATAGTTTTTTCAATCATATTCGGTATATCATTAGGGAAATCATCACATTCCATATCACTGTGATTATTGGAATGTTTTCTTCTATTTCCCTCCATTAACTAAGAAAAATAAAGTACAATTAGGGGTCTTGAATACTTATCTAATAATTATAAAAGGAAACTTTGAACATAAAAGGATAAACATGTAAAGGAAAATTATATCATAACTTGAGATTACCTGGGATTCAATCTAGGTTATCCATGATATATTTCCTAACAAATATTCTTATGTTATTGTTGGCGCCAAAATATTACCCGAAAGGAAGGAGCGAAAAGGAAGCCCTGCACGCTGCCTCATGAAGCACCGACGCGAAGCACCGACACGAAGACCCCCCCCCCCAAGCATCGCGGTCCTAAGAAGCACCGGAGGTGGGACCTCTCTGTGAATGTCCTGATGTTCGTGACCCGCCGCGAAGCATCGGAGGTGGGACCTCTCCGTGAATGGCCTGACGTTCGCGAACCCACCACGAAGCAACCACCGCCCTTTCACGCCGTGTGAGTTCCGCTTCGCGGTGCCCCTTTCCTATAAATACTGGGCTCCCCCTGAGTTCAGGGGACAGACAATCTGACCTTTCGACTTCTCAATTCCCGAATCGCGAAGCATGCTTTGCCCCTGGAATCATGAGCTCCAGGAGGTACTTATACTTCGTGTGACACCTTCGATTTGTCTCGTTTTGAGCCCCTCTCCTGAGAGGGATTCCCTTCGCGAAGCTCAAGGGAATTCGCGAAGGAGGGGGATTTCCAAGGGAACCTGGGAAGCCGCGGAGCATTTATGCTTCGTGAAACACACATCCTGGACTAGTGATCCCTATACTAAGCCAGGATCACTCCACATCGCGAAGCACACTACCTCGTGGCACCTTGCTTCGTGAGGCACCCCCTCTTCATGAGGAAGTGCTCCACAGGGACTATTCCACTCCGCGAAGCACTCTCCATTCACACCTCTGCCCCAGGCTAAGGCCAAGGCACTTCACTTCGCGAAGCACACTGCCTCGCGGCCCCTTGCTTCGCGAGGCACCTTCGCTTCGCGAGGAAGTGCTCCGCGGATACTATTCCACTTTGCGAAGCACCCCTTATCCACACCTTTTCCCCATGCTAAGGCCAAGGCACTCCACTTCGCGGAGCACACACCTCTGCTTGGCAATTCCTTTTCCCGTGCGACCCTCCATGTTTGCACGATGTGATTTCAAAGTCCCACGGGCGACATCACCCGTAGCGTTGCTTCGCCTAATGCTTCTTCGCATAGGCACACTAATGGCTATCGCTTCTTCGCATAGACACGCTAACGTGGACCCCTCTATGGTTCTCTCTACGACCCCCCTTGACCATGGCCTTACTGGTACCTTCCCTCCCCCAAGGAGCAACGGGTACCAGTTATGTAAGTCCTAGGGGTGCGGAGTAAACCCACCTCGTCCGAGCTGTAGGACGTTAAACTGCTAAGCGCCATGTCCTCAACACATGACGTTAAACTGTGACCTGACCCCATACCCCACACATAGGGCCCCCCCATCTCGGACATTCTTTACGCCACTCTTCTCCATGGGAATGGGATCACCCCCTCCACAAGGGATGATATCCTCCTTCTCGGAGTAGCGTATGTCCATGGGAGAAGGGAAACCACCTCGGTGTAAGCCCCTAACCTTTCTGGTAAGAGGCAGAACCCCCGTTCCTCCTCACTTCCTCGGTGCCAAAGCCAGCCAAGGACGTGATGGGGAACGGTGCTCCTCCTTTCATCGTCGGTCCCCGAGGCCAGTGGAGGGCATGATGGAGAATGAGGCCCCTCCTTTCTTCGGTCCCAAATCCCTCTCCCGCTGCGCTTTGTCACCCTCAGGCCTCCATCCTAGAGTAAGTCCAAGAACCATGGGCCGCCTAACGTGTAAGCCCCACTTTGCTTCTCACGGACGCACCCTTTGTGGCGTGATCGTCAGGTCCTTACTGCCTCTTGTTTCTCACACAGAGCATGACTCACGTGGGCTTAGAGTAAGAATTGGTCATGACAATTCCCTCGTCCAGCATGACGTTAAACTGTACGCCATCGTCCGGCATGACATTAAACTTCACAAAACCATTTTAACTATGAGTTCTTTGATCCGTGTCAAGGCATGGTAAGTAGGAAGCCTCCCAGAGGTTCAAGCCCACCCGTCATTTCTTCACGTCAGGTTCCATCCTCGTCCTGCAAGATTTTAAACTGCATCCCAGTCCGACGGCAAGCCGTTGTGACTCACCCATTTGAACTAAGAGGTCTTTGATCCATGTCAAGGCATGGTACGTAGGAAGCCCCCCTGAGGTTCAAGCCCACCACCCATCGTACCAAGGTCCACCTTCACGTCAGTTTTCCAACGAATCCCCCTTTGAACTATGAGGACTTTGATCCATGTCAAGGCATGGTACGTAGGAAGCCTCCCTGAGGTTCGATCCCATATCCCATCAGACCAAGGTCCACCTTTACGTCAGTTCGCCGACACATGCAACCATTTGAACTACAAGGTATTTGATCTATATCAAGGCATGGTACGTAGGAAGCCTCCCAGAGGTTCAAGCCCACCCGTCATTTCTTCACATCAGGTTCCATCCTCGTCCTGCAAGATGTTAAACTGCATCACAGTCCGACGGCAAGCCATTGTGACTCACCCATTTGAACTACGAGTTCTTTGATCCATGTCAAGTCATGGTACGTAGGAAGACCCCCTGAGTTTCAAGCCCACCACCCATCGGACCAAGGTCCACCTTCACGTCGGTTCACCGACGAAGCCCCCTTTGAACTATGAGGACTTTGATCCATGTCAAGGCATGGTACGTAGGAAGCCTCCCTGAGGTTCAAGCCCATCTCCCATCGGACCAAGGTCCACCTTTACGTCAGTTCGTTGACACCCACACCATTTTGAACTAGTGGTCTTTGATCCATGTCAAGGCATGGTACGTAGGAAGCCTCCATGAGGTTCAAGCCCACCACCTATCATTTCTTCACGTCAGGGTTCACTCTCATCTAGCATGACGTTAAACTGTATTCCAGTCTGACGGAAAGCCGTTGTGACCAACTCGAACTATGAGGACTTTGATAGATTTCAAGGCATGGTACGTAGGAAGCCTTCACGAGGTTCAAGACCACCACTAGTGGACCCCCCGGGTCTACTTTCACGTCGGTTCACCAATGAAACCCTTTGAACTATGAGGGCTTTTATCCATGTCAAGGCATGGTACGTAGGAAGCCTCCCAGAGGTTCAAGCCCACCACCCGTTGGTCACTCTGACCTTCTTCATGTCGGTTCATCAACACCCGGGTAGCCTAGTGTGTAAGACCCACAACATCCGGACCAAGGTCCTCACTCACGTCGGTTCGCCGACACACCATTATGAACTATGTGGTCTTTGATCCATGTCAAGGCATGGTACGTAGGAAGCCTCCATAAGGTTCAAGACCATCACTCGATCGTCCCGACCCCATTCACGTCGGTTCGCTGATGACGCCCATCAGACCAAGGTCCACCTTCATGTCAGTTCGCTGACGACACCCATCGGACCAAGGTCCAAATTCATGTCGATCCTCCGGAGCACCATCCCGAACTACGCGGACTTTGATTCCCTTCCATGGGTATGCGTAGGAGGCCTTGTCGAGGCTCAATCCCAACTTCACCATCACCCTTGCGATGGTCCCATTTCATTCCCCCCTCCACTTCATTCATCCATCTATTATCCACCCTGATTCACACCCGGACCGTCGCATCCCGGCGAGATCATGTCATCCTGCTCCTCTTCACAACATTCAGGAAGCCGCCCGTCGGTTGGCCCAGATATCGGAATCCCTTCAAGGGAAATTCGTCAATTTGATTCACTACATCTAGTGTTTTGACCAGGCCGAACCGTCTCTGCTGGACGTTAAACTCGCAGCATACCCTGTGTTAAACACGAGAAGCTGAGGAAAACCTCAGGTATATTTCTATGGCATATAATTCCCTGCGCTCGATGTGGGATGCTCCGGGCTTCCACGTCCTCGAGAAGCCCCATGAAAAGGGAAAAAAGACAGACACGCCAGTTGCCCAGCATCCAGACTCACTACTGATGCCTCGACGTGACTACTCCCCCGACCAAAGGTTGCTGCCCTGGCCGGACTCTTTGGAATGTACCGACAGAAGCAGTGTAATTAACTGGCATCCATGGAAACATGGTACTGGGAAGAGTTTCACGAACAACATATTAAATCTATAAGGGAGACCCGGACTAGGTGATGAGTTCTGAGGAGGAATCCACGGAAGGAAGAACCGACATCCCATCATCCCAATTTCGATGAAGGAGAAAACGTCCCTGAACAGGGAGCGAATGTTGCCCGCCTTTGGAAAGCAGGAATGCGGGGCACAAATGCAGCGCGTCCTCATCCTCCACAGACGGATGTGCACGCCCCAGCGAAAGAGTTTGAAACAGAAATGGTGAACCCAACGTGAAATTATTCTCCTAAATGTGGAGATTAGTAGCGTTCGAGACATGAGTAGATTGATGTGTCACCGGATCCAGACATCCGGTGTCAGGTCCCACCAAGAAAATGGTAGGTCTGGCGTGAAACTCACTAGAAATTGGGGCAGTGGAACGTGGGTCATTCCATTATGAAACTTGTAGGCGTGGATCCCTCTTACCGACATAGAGAAGGGAATGACGTTGGGGCACTGGTTGTCAACCCTTTGCCTCACAGTGCTGATGAGTTGATCTCTCCGTTTCTCTGGAACCATGTTGCTGTTGTGGAGACACGATCACCACCCGCCCGCCTATGCGGGGGCAGGGGAAATACCGGCACAGCCACCCCGCATGGCTCCGCTGCTGCCACGGCGGCCTCTACAGTTGTGAATATGGGGCGCCCACGTCCCCTCTCCCTGTCAGAGATCATCCAGCAAAGGGTGATCAACAACCTTGTACGCAGGTATGATAAGGAAGGGGTCATCCTAACTCGGGATATGGCCCACTTGGACCTGGAGGCATCCAGGCCCCACCATCAACGCTGCCCTAACAGGCCACGTAGGGAGACCCTGCTCCCCACTCCAACGTTCAATCGTTTCGGGAGCCTGTCCCCGGAACGCCTCGACGACTCCTTGCCTTACGCTGATGAGGAGGGTGATGTCCGGCCCAGCCCACTTAGAGTCCCAATCCAAGGGCTCTAGGCAAGGGCCCCCACCCGGCTGCGTCAGTGCCGCCATCCAGCTTCGCAAGAAGAGCAGGTAGGCTATGCCCCTGCACCACCTGCGCCAGCTTGTCTGACCCGGCGTCAGCGTCGGGCCCGAGCTGAGGATGCTCGTCAAGGTGCGTCGACGTCAACAGCTATTGTGGCCCAAGCCACCGCCGACGTGCATCATGGAGTTCCTGCATACACTGAGCAAGGGAACCCCTTCACCCGACCGGGATCGAGGCCTCAGCTGCCCCATGGGCAGGCTATGTTTACTCTCGGGGTCGCAGGCCCAAGCGATGATTGTTGCGAACCAATCCGCGGTAACGTCACTCCATACGGAGGTCCTCTTCATACCACCATTCCACAGAGCGTGGGCCTTCCCCGCTCCGAAGCTCGTCGCGGAGGTATGCCTCGTGCTACCCCCATCCCAAAGGAAGACCCACTCCGCGGCAGTGAAGCTCGGCGCGGAAACCTCTCCCATGCCCATTATACATGGTATGGAGTCCCTCCTCCTTCCCACGACCACTGATGTGAAGGCATTGTCCATCCGGTCCTTCAATGTAGGGGTCCTCCCTATGTCCTCTCTGCAACTGGAGAAGGTCCTCCTCGCCCCGGCAATTTGAGAAGTGAGGGTCAGCCTCGCTCCGCCAGCACCGTCCATGGAGGTCCTCCCCATGTACCCTTCGTCATTTTCCCTGGTTCCCCTCTCACCCTGGCCACCTCGAGCGGGGGCCCTCTCCGCCACGGCACCAGCTCCGCCCCAACACTATATGTTGAGAATCAACCTTGTCCAGAAGATCCACCTCGGGGTAGAAGAGCGGGTCGTCGCCGCCACAAGAAGAGTCCTGGGAAGGCCCGGGTGTAGGTCAGACCTGCCCATTTCTCAGATCCTGAAGCAGAATGAGACTTAGCGAGGGAACCTTCTCCCCGATCCTCCGTGTCAAGAACTGGGGCAGGAACCAGGCGCGTCAGCCTCATTCTCCCGGAATGCGAGGCCCATCGGATTCTCGTCTCCCTCTGCAGGTACATCTAGGAGGAAGAAATCATGGAAATTCCGTAGGTCCCGACTGTGCAGTCACCACCGTCATCACCAGAAGCGCCCTCTACCTCTACCAGAGATCACAGGGAGCTGTTTTGGGGACCAACAATGGAAGAGCAACAGCATAACCCATCACCGGTGACCACGACTTCTGCACCTGAAGCTGTGGCTATCAGCCCATCGTATCGTGATATCGTGGTCAGGTCACCTCACTCTTCAGAGGATGGACCAGAATTCGGCGGTCAGTCAGCCCGTTCGCCGTATTCCCCACCGCCAAGTTTACTATCCTAGAGGTCTGCCTCGGTACCGCTACCAGTCCCTTAGCCGCCTCCGGTTGATGAGTGGGGCAATATAGGGCCAGATCACGAGTCCGAACCTAGGAGCTTCTAGAGCATTCTCACAGCGGATCACTTCCTGGAGAAGTTCTAGTCGACGGCGGTGCCGAACTTTCGCCCACCAGAGTCCCTTACCCCAGAAGAAGTGGGGTGCTTTTTCCGAACCATATGGGCGACACACTTCCACCTTTGTTATGAGCGGGTGATATACCCCAAAAGTAGAGTGCACTTTGAGGAAATCGGCAAACAATGCTGCCTAATCGATTTGGCCGCACTCCCTATGGCCCATCACCCTGAGTCACCGGGCTGTCAGAGCACCCTTCAACGAAAATGAGTCCAGAGTTACAAAGTACTCCGTAGATTCATTAGGGAAGCTACCCCCCATGTGCAAGTCCATGGATGGGGACACTATGCCGCTCTCCTCTTCAGCCCTATCTGACGGCAGCCTGATTCGTTATGTGACATCGAGGACATGCCCTCGAGAGGGGTCACAGTCCACATGGTTGACGTAGGGGACAAGGAAGACAAGCTTGAATTTCTCGATGGGGACCTACCCTCCGAGGGCGTACCGCCACTGCTCGACCCATCAGGGAGGGTTACTCGTCAGTAGAGGAACCTTCTAGGCCTCCCTGTACCCACCAAGTCGCTGGTACTCGGTTGAAATGCCGGTAAGGGTAAGGAGAATGTTGGAACTTTCAAACACTCCGACCCGTCCGCCTATGTACAGAAGACAGACGAAGATCCCGAGAAGGCTGCGTTACACCAGTAGCTTGCTGAGAAGAAGAGGATGGTTGACGAACTCCTGGCCGAGCGCGCTGCAGAACGGAGACCCGACTATGGTAATCCCAAGTCGGGGTAATAGGGGCAGGAACAATTTCCCCCCAGTGAGGCGCCTCCGAGCAACCCCGGTCAGGCTACTACCGTAGACCGGGCAGAAGCCGGAACTCATGGCAAGAGGGCGCGATATGTCTTGCCAAACCCTCCTGTACGACGGGGCAATCTGCAAAACCCAGTCCAGGTTCCCCCATTCGCCCCACAAGTCGTTCCGCCAGTCGCTCCACAAGCCGCTGAGGTTAATTACTGTGTCAAAGAACCTGGAAACGCACTTGTGACTAGGGATCCCCGTTAAGACAGGGACCCCCACCCGAATGATCTTATAGCAGCGCTCATCGCCCGCCTCGAAGCGTTGGAAATACGGAAGGTGGAAGTCCCACCAGACGGCAAGCCATATCCTGTGTGGGTGGATTATATGCCCGCACCCCCGGGTTTGGGGAATCCCACTTTCTCTCCCTTAAACGGGATAGGGGACCCGCCACAGCATTTGGCCAACTTTTCTTCCAGGTGTGGCCCCATGTTGGGAAATCCGGCCCAGCAAGAAGCTGCCAAGATCCGGTGTTTCGTGAAGACATTGGAAGGTCCCTCATTCGTTTGGTACAACCAACTCCCTATCGGATTGGTGACCAGTTGGGAGGATCTCGGCCGGTAGTTTATATACCAGTTCAGCTCCACCACTCGGAAGACCAGCATTACAGACCTCTTCAAGTGCAAGCAAAGGCCTGATGAGTGAGTCACATATTTCATCGCTCGGTGGAAGGGACTTACCTACTCTCTCGATATGCCACTGACCCAGGAGAAATTACTGACGATGTGTGTGGGGAACGTTAAAACGGAGCTGGTACCTTCCCTGATTACCCAGAACTACCCTGGAGGGTTCAGGGACTTCTCAGATAAGGCCCAGCACCTTGAGGAGGCTCTGCAGCAGGCTAGTCAGGCACGTTCGTTTCCCCCTATGATCCCAGCTAGGAGCACTGCTAGAGTCATACCCACCGCGGTGGCCCAAATAGAAGCCCCCAGACAGGTGGAATTACTGCCAGCAGCACCAGCCCTGCAACCCCGCAGAGGTCCTCCACTTCAAGCGCAGGCTCCTGCCCAGCAGCGACCACCTCCAAATCGACAAGTTCCCCCACGCAATGTGCCACCCCCACATAGGCGAGACGATCAAGCGCTGCCTCCTCGGCAAGCCCCTCCAGCCCCTCATTAGGGTCAGGCCCCCAGGTCCCCCTATCTGGAAAGAAGGCACCAGACTTATTCGTTCAACGAAAATCAGGTCCCTGGTTACTTCCGAAGTGCTCTAGAGAAAGGGATTGTGCGCTTTCCCGAGTGCAGAAGGCCGGCAGAGGCGAATCTCATCGATCACCCCAACTACTGTCCTTACCATCGGATTCTGGGGCACACCCTCAAGCAATGCTATGTGTTTAAAGACTGGCTTCAAGACCAGGTCAATAACAACATAGTCAGGTTGGGCCCGGCCCCAACACAGGTAGTCGGTGTCTTTGTAGGGTCAGAGATTGGTAGTGATAGTGAAGGCGAATGGCCGCAGGTTCCTAGCCGTGGGTCCCAGAAATACGACGACTGGATGGCTCGAACAACCATCACCCATGCCCAAGGTATCATCTGGGCACGCCTGAAGCAGCCGGAACCTTCAGAGTAAGAAGCCAGTACCTCTACACCGCCATCACAGTCGACCTCTTCCCAAAAGGGGAAGCAGTGACGACGCAAGAAAAAACAACGTGCTCCGCCTGTGTCGTCGTCATCCCGCACTCTTGGCGACTTTATGCCCCCCGAAATGGGGATTCCTCCTAGAATCCTCCTGGTAGTGGATGACTCGTCAAGTGACAGTCAGGGGTACGCTTCGATTAACACCGTGGAGCTGGTAAATCCCTATATGACCCCCGACGAGGGGGAATGCCAGGCGACCACCCCCCCCCCCAACGTTTCTAGCCGGCGTCAACGTCGGCAGAACCACAACCAGGCTGGTCGCCGAGGCACGTAAACGAGCACGTTTAGTCAGGCTGTACATGCTGCTGAAACTAGATATCAGGCTCAGCGTAGAGCTCAACACGAGCAACTCCATCTGATGCCCTCAGTTCTACCTCCACCGCCATTTGTGCTACTGGATTAGGCAGAGCTGCCTCGTCCGTATCACAACCAGTCTTTCCCGGCTACAGGCCAGTCTCCGATGTCCGGTCCTGGTCTGGAAACTACTCTCTAGGATTCAAATAGTAAGCAAGGGTATATGCCTAGCACTATCCAACCGACGGTTCAACTAGCAGGACCCGCTATGCCTCCAACTGCAGAACGACCTCCTGTAAGCAGAGGCTCGCGTTTGGCACAAAAGTATGATGTCCTGAAGCACCTGGACAGCATTCCAGCAAGGATTTCTATCCTTGAGGCCCTTATCTTATCATCTGAAATGCGCGAGGTGCTTTCCGAAGCCCTAAGGATCCCCCTCCAGTTTGAGATGGAGGTAGCGGTCGCAGAAGCCTTCCATGCCGAGGCAATCGGGAACACCGAATGTCAGGCGGTTATCTCGTTCTCCGGTGGAGATGAGGACCATCCTATATAGGGGAATATTCGCCCACTGTACATTACTGGCCACTTCAATGGCGTGGAAGTCCGCCGCTGCCTCGTTGACATGGGTTTGGGATCAACCTAATCCCGACTCGGACACTATGAAAGCTGGGTCTATCTGAAGATGATTTAACTCCCTCTGATCTCAGAATCCAGGGATACGATAGGACAGAGCAAACCCCAGTCAGCAAGATCCGCCTGAAGACTCAGTTCGGTGGCTTAATTTCCATCACTGATTTCATGGTCGTCTCTTAGGACACCGCTTACAACACATTTATGGGGAGGCCATGGCTCCATCTGCATGTTGCAGTCCCTTCGTCATATCACCAGTGCCTCAAATACTCCCTCAATGGTCGAGTAGGCGTGCTCCAAGGAGATGAATCTCCTTTCGCCTCTTGTGAGGCCCGCTATATGGATGCTGATTATTACAAGAGTAAGGATAAGCAAATCCTAGTAAGTGAGGATATATCGGCCCCAGTCACAAGTGATCCTCGGGAAAGCATGGATGATGCCTACATCCTCCCGATCCACCGATTGGAGGCCACAGCCCCCAACATGGGGCAATGTTTTTTCATTTCGAGTATGAAAGGAAGGCATGCTCCCATGTCCAAGAGACGGTGGAAAATCACATCGTACTCCTACACCAACCAGGCTCAGGTGATCCCGGAGCTGCCTACCCCTGTGCGGTATCGGGATGTCAAGCTCATGACAATGGCAGTACGTCATACGTGTCTCTTCCTCCGGGCTGGAATCAACTGACTCAGGATGACACATCACCACTTCTTTGATATCATCAAACGTGGACCCTTAGGCCGAAAGCCAGATGGGATAGGATCGACTGCCTTCATTTCCATGGTCTCAATGGTGAAAAAGCCTCCTGATATGATGACCATTGCTTCCCAAGACGGCACCAGCTTCCCCCCAGGCTTTGACATCCCAGAAGTACCTCCCGTTGCGTGGAATCCCCCCACAAGTGGAGAGGAAGACCTGGAGGATGCTCCCCCCACCTTTGAGGAAGGCGTCTCTACCACGGTTGATGAACTGGTACAAGTGAACCTTGGTAGCGAGGCAGATCTGAGACCTACATTGATCAGCGTGGCTATGTCTCCCTAGGAGCAGCAGTAGTACGTAGACTTTCTCAAACAGCACTGTGATGTGTTTTCCTGGAGTTACGGTGAGATGTCAGGACTAGATCCTCAAGTAGCCATTCACCGTCTGAGCCTCCCGGCAAACCATCGTGGGTTCAAGCAGCCTCCCAGGAAGATTCACCCTTCTCATGGTGTTATGGTTGAGGCCAAAGTTGACAAGCTTATCAAATCTAACTTCATTAAGGAATTCTAGTACCCCAAGTGGATTGCTAACATTGTGCCAGTCAGGAAGAAGAATGGGCAGATCAGAGTCTGCATCGACTTTCGCGACCTTAATCGCCACTGCCCAAAGGATGACTTCCCCCTCCCGGTGACTGAGTTGTTGATTGACGCTACGGCTGGGTTCCAAGCTCTCTCTTTCATGGATGGGTATTCCAGGTAAAACCAGATCTGAATGGCCCCCGAGGACGAGGAATCCACTGCCTTCAGGGCTCCCCAAGGTACCTTTTGCTACTAGGTTATGCCCTTCGGTTTGAAAAATGCAGGTACCACCTATCAGAGGGCCATGCATCGCATATTCAATCCAATTATTAGGATGTTGGTGGAATGCTACGTAGATGACCTAGTGGTCAAGTCATGCCAGCGCCAGGACCATCTCAAAGACCTTGAGAAAGTGTTTGGTTTCCTCTGTTCCCGTCACCTGAAGATGAACCTGTTGAAGTGTGCCTTCGAGGTCACCTCTGGGAAGTTTCTTGGATTTTTTGTTAGATACCGAGGCATTGAAATCGATCCAGAGAAGATCAAGGCCATCATCCAAATGCCTCCCCCGAGCAATATTTGGGAACTTCGAGGTCTCCAAGGCCACTTAGCCTATATACGCCGATTTGTCGCGAATCTGGCCGGCAAGTGTAAGCCCTTTTCCCGACTCATGAAGAAAGGCGCCGCTTACGAATGGGATGAAGAGTGTCAGACCGCCTTCAAGGAAATCAAGCAGTATCTACTGCAACCTCCAGTTTTGATGCCACCTGTTTCTGGAAATCCGCTGGTCCTTTACGTGACCGCCCTAGAATGGTCCCTCGGCGCACTTCTCTCCCAGAAGAATAACGAGGGTACTGAGAACAGTCTCTACTATCTCAGTCGCATGCTTCTCGATACGGAGGTCATATATTCCCCTATCGAAAAGAGATGTCTTGCGCTCGTCTTTGCCATACAGAAGTTGCGGCATTACCTGCAGCACCATGAGGAACAATCGGTCTCCCGGGTAGACCCACTGAAGTACATCCTGAACTGCCCCATGTTGACTGGCCGACTAGCGCGGTGGGAAGTGATCCTCCAGCAGTTTTATATCAGGTTTGTACCTAAGAAGGACATTAAGGGACAGGCATTGGCAGACTTTTTAGCCGCCCACCCAACCTCCGCGGATCAGTCCTCGGACCTGGATTTTCCTGATGAGACGATCCTCTCATTCGATCATTCCATCCCATGTTGGAAAATGCACTTCGATGGTGACTCCTAGACCCCCACCGGTAGGAGGCTCAACGATTCTAAGATCAACAGAGTGGGCCTGGGCATCATCTTCATTAATCCGATGCAAGTCGTCCTACCATACTCATTCTTGTTGTCAGAAGGCTGCACCAACAATGAGGCAGAATACCAGGATCTCATCACCGGCCTCGAGTTGGCCCTTGAGATCGACGTGCCCCATCTACATGTGAAAGGGGATTCTGAGCTGGTGATCAAGCAGTTCAATGGAGATTGTGTCGTTAGGAAGCCAGAGCTTGTGCCATTGCTGGAGTGAACCCTCCGCCTAATGGCCCAGTTCCCCTCTCGGCCAGAGGTCACCCATGTCCCTCGGTCATAGAACGGTCGAGCTGAATCTTTGGCCAGCTTAGCTGCATCGCTCGCGGAACCCGAGAAAAATGACTTGATCATACATGTGGCACACCGGAGAGTAATTCCCCCCATCACCCAAGAGGACAACGACGGCCTTCGGGTAAGTCATCTCACTGCCAGACCTACTACGTCAGGGGTCCCGGGTTCGTCGAACACGGTGGCCGAGGATGCTCCCGACTGGAGGGCACCTTTTGTCGAGTATCTACAAAATGGTTGCCTCCCAGATGACCGGGCCGAGCGCGAGCGAATCCGACGTCGCACGCTGCAATTTACCCTCCAGAGCGGTCCCAGTCTTGAGCAGATCCTCTATAAGCGGAGCTTCGATGGCGTTCTCCTCCGTTGCATTCAAGGATTAGAGATTCCTCAAGCTATGCAGGAGGTCCACGCGGGTTCCTGTGGTGCCCATCAAGCCGGGCCGAAACTGTCCCATCAAATCTGGAGGTTGGGATACTTATGGCCCTCTATGATCCACGATTGTATCGAGTATGCCAAGAGATGCCACGCGTGCCAAGTTCACGCCAACTTCCTGCATCAGCCGCCAGAGCCTCTCCACCCCACCAAGTACTCTTAGCCATTTGCGGTACGGGGACTTGATGTAGTGGGACCATATCCACCGACAACAGCTCACCAGTGTAAGTTCATCCTGACGGCTATGGATTTCTTTTCCAAGTGGGTAGAGTCAGTTCCACTCAAAGAGGTCAAGGCCCGTTCCATCGTTGACTTTGTGAACTCCAATATTATCCACCGGTTCGGGGTCCCTCACGCCGTCCTCACCGATAACGGCACCAACTTCCGAGCGGCTGAGATGAAGAAATTGTATGCCAAGTACGACATCCATTCGAACCACACCTCCTGCTATCACGCGCAGGCATATGGACAGATCAAGGTGTTCAACAAAACTCTCTCTAACATTTTTCATAATATGGTTGGCCAGAACAAGAAAGGTTGGCCGGACAAGCTTCCCAACGCCCTCTGGGCTTATCGGACGACGACTCGAAACTCTACCTAGGTGACCCCATATTCCCTAGTGTATGGGGCTGAGGTCGTCTTACCCATTGAGATCCAGCTGCCATCGTTACGCACTGCAGTCTACGACCAGCAGGCGCCAGACGAGGTGGCCAAAATCCGTCTGGCTGAATTAGAAGCACTGGACGAGAACCGGCTTTGTGCCTTGCACAATCTGGAAAGACATTAGAATAAGATAGCAAGAGCCTTCAATAAGAAGGTTCACCTCTGTTCCTTTCTACAGGGTGACCTAGTGCTGGCCCTTCGAGTGCCGATGATCCCCGGTAGGAAACCGCCCAAGCTGGAACCCAAGTGGGAAGGACCTTATATTATCCATAAGGTTTACCCCAACGGGGCTTACTCCTTGGTAACCACAGATGGTGAGCGCGTAACTCCTCCCACCAATGCCAGGTTCTTCAAGAAATACTATGCCTGATCATGTAGGGTCCAGCACGACCCTAAACTGTAGGGTCCAGCACGACCCTAAACTGTATGGTCCAGCATGACCTTTTAAACTGCACCGTCGTCCTGCAAGACGATAAACTCCAAAGTGGTCCGAGCTCTATGACCTTAAACTAAGATCTCCCCCCGTCCTTACTGCAAGACGTTAAACTGTAAGTCGGTCAGGCCTCCCTGACCAATGTACAACTTCGGGCCCCTTGGCCTTCGTCGACTCGGACTCTCCTATGGGATTGTACGGTGTGGTGTGCATCCTCATTCACGTCGGGTTACCCTTCGTACCGTACATGTACCCAGTTGAGACACATTTCTCATCCAGGACAACGTTGAACTGGCCCCCAAGAACTACGTGTGGCTTGATTACCATCCTAATGGGATACATAGGAACACTCAGACGCCTCGTCTTGAGCCCATCCCCAAGCTCTTCTCTCCCACTATCCCCCCTAGGAATAGTTTCCTTGGAGGATCCTTGCATAGCGAGGAGTGGGATTTTTTAGCCCCGCTCGTACGGCCCCGCTCATACAAGGATTTTAAGGGTTGCACCATGCGCCCACTCCCATTCTTCTATTCTCCCACGTCCTCACTATATGACGTTAAACCAAATGGCCTTCAAGACCTACGTATGGCTTGATTCCCATCCTAATGGGATATGTAGGAACGCCCGGACATGTCGTCCGTTGGCCCAGCCCAAAATCCAAATTCTTCCCATCGAGTCAGGACGTATGACAGGGTGCACACTTTTTCCCCAACTCACATCGAGCAAGCCTCGACCCATCTGCATGTCTCTCCTGGAGATGTTCGCCTCTTTCGTGGATGGATACAGTTATGCTTCACCCTCTCCTTGACTGGGATTCCATCATCTTTCACACCCCAAGGGGTCCCCAAGAACGGCTTGGATACTACATCCAAGGGCTCTCCTACCATTACGGGACAACGCCCCCGAGGGTTTTGGACAATAAATCGATAAAAAAAATCCCGCGTTGCAAATACGGTCAGCGGTTGATGCTCATTTGTTGTTCCCACTTCAGGATAATGCGATATGGAGACTGAGTTTTCATCACGGTTAACGTTTATCCTCCCTCGCCACGCCAACCCTGTTAAGCCCAAAATGTCAGTCACACAATTCACATCCTTCTCCATTCTCATCATGTCTAGGTGGAGTTTCGAAATTCTTGGTACCATTCCTCCATGCATGTCTGCACGAAAGGGGAATAAAGTCGTGTCAAAGGCGTCTTTCGAAGCTCTTCACCGACTCCCCCTAGTTGGATGTTTCGGGTATTGCGATAAGGATCTCCCCCCCCTATTTCCCACACCGAGTTTAGCTCACATGGGCTTAGGGATTGGGTCGAGGTCTACGCTTACCTAGAAAGGTTCCATCCATCCATGGTCCGAGCTCTATGACCATAAACTAAGATCCTCTCAGAACTACGTTCAGCTTGAATCCCATCCTAATGGGATACGTAGGAATGCTCAGACCCCCTGTCTTTGGGTCCAGCTTGAGTTCAGCTAATTCACCTCTCTGGTCCCGCCTTCAGGACCCTGATTATGGGACTATGTGGCATGGTTCGGTATTAGGTCCTCATTCACGTCGGGTTTGCAATAGCTGCACCACACGCACCCCGTTCTTTTTCCCGCAGGACGTTAAAAGGCACCCTTCAGAACTACGTGTGGCTTGATTCCCATCTTCATGGGATACGTAGGAACATCTGAGTGTATAGACTTCGGGTCTAACCCCACCTCTTAGAGATCTCTTGATCTCCCGGTCACCTAGGCCCCTTGGCTTGTCCCTCTCTAGGAGGGGGATATAAAGGTATGATACAAGGTTTTTTGGCACTATGCCCCCTTTTCCCAGGAATCCGCCATCTCTTGGATGCCCTCAAGTTGAGTCCCTCGACCCCTTGTAGTGGTTCACCTATGTGTTAAGAGTACTCTAGTCTAGGACCAAAAGTGTCAGATTCAACTTGGTCAAGTTCCCTCCACTTGTCAAGATTTGTGCCTCCCTTCATTCGGGCCTTCATTATCTTTCATACCCAAAGGGACCCCCAAAAACGGCCTGGATACTACGCCCAAGGGATCTCCTACCATTACGGGCCAACGCCCCCGAGGGTTTCCAGACAACAAATTGATACAAATCCTGTGTTGTGAACATGGTCAGCGGTCGATGCTCATTTGTTTGTCCCTATTTCAGGCTAATGCGACGGGATGCTGTGTTGCAAACATGGTCAGCAGTAATCCTTTTTCGTCATGCCAGCCCTTCCCGGACTTGAATGTTGGATACATGATTCACATTATGTTCCACCCCATCATGTCCAGGTGGAATCTCGACACTCTTGGCACTACTTCTTAGTGCATCTTTGCATATCAGGAGGGTAAAGCTGCAATACGACGTCCTTCAGGGCTCCCCTAGTCCGAACTCTAAAGACCATAGACTAAGATCTCCCAAGAACTACGTCTGGCTTAATTCCCATCCTCATGGGGTACATAGGAATTATAAGACCTCCTGTCTTTGGGTCCAACTTAAGTTCAGCGTCCTGCCTTTGGGACCCTGACTACGGGACTGTGTGGTGTGATTTGGACTCCAAGTCCTCATCCACGTCGGTTATGTTGTACGACACCATACACCTTCCCCTCCTAGCATCATCTCTACTATGTCTGTGCTGCATGATGTTAAAATGCATTCTTGGTCCTATCATACGACCCTAAAACTGTGACATTATCGTCCTGGCTGCAGGATGAAAAACGGCACTGCATTATGATGACCTCGTTGTAGAGGACATCACGTTGGGTATTGGTCACGTGCCATGCCATTTTTCAATGCCTATCACGACTTGATTATTGTGGCAACACCATGGGTTTCCACCCTAGGCTTGTCGCTTCACAAAAAAAAACCACTCACCTTAAAGGACAAACAAGATTTATCAAATTCCTCTTCTTTTAGTGCAAGGGCCACTCCCGCACTCCCCTTTTTCCCTGGCACTGGTACCTTACCATACCACCTTTCAGAACTATGTATGGCTTGATTCTCATCCTCATGAGATACGTAAGAGCGCCCGGGCACTTCCCTATGGTCCTAGACTAACCTTCGTGTTCGGTCCCTCGACTCGAGCATTTTCCCAGAGAGCACATGGTAAGTAGGGCTTAGGTCCTCATTCATGTCGAGTTTTGTAACCACCTTTCCATGTGTCCCTTTATCCCCTTACCCATTCATGGTCCAAGCTCTAAGGCCTTAAACTAAGACACTTTCAAGAACTACGTGAGGCTTTATTCTCATCCTCATGAGATATGTAGGAGCGCCCGGACACTTCCCTGCGGGCCCAGCCTAACTTCCGCTTTCGGTCCCTTGACCTAAAACCTCTCTCAAGGGGGTCATGCAGTGTAATACGGGATTTTGTCCTCATTCACGTCGGGTTTGCAATAGTCGCACCGTACACACCCCATATTCCCATCCACACCGGGTGTTTGAGTTACTCCACCATGTGCCTCATATGTTTCCTCCCATCCGTGGTCTGAATTCTACGACCCTAAACTATGATCTCTCTATGGGAAAGGACTTTGCTCCCCTTATCTAATATGTCGCATTGTTGTATTCAGATGTGTTTTTACAAAGAGCCCAAAGTGTGGGATTTTCATGGGTACATTCCCCTTGTCCCATGACCAAGCTTCGTGAGCTCGCTATTTGGATCTTCATCCTCTTCCACATCCAAAAGGACCATTGGACGACATGGATACTAGGCTTAAGGTCTCTCTATGGATGCTGGACCTAAGGTCCCTCCAATCATTTCGGGCCAACATCCCTACGGATCTCTGACAACATTTGTGACATGGTCCCGTGTTTCGAACATGGTCAACGGCCGACCCTCATTTGCATGTCCCCATTCTAGGCTAATGTGATATGGATACTGCATTTCCACCATGGTCAACAGTTATCCTCCATCGTCACTCCGCCATCACCATGATCTGAATCTCAAGCACCATGATTCACACATTTCCACTTCATCATGTTCAAGTGGAATTACATCATACTCGGCTCTTTCTCTTCGCGTATTTAGGTGCGCCACATGATTGTGTTAGTGCCATTGGGTAGATATTCACTGAGCGTCCCTTTTCCCTAACCTATCCCTTTCTGTGTCGGGAAATTCCCACCACTACTTCTTGTTTCCCACACCGATCATGACTCATGTGGGCTTAGTAGTTTTGGCAGGATGTGTTCCAACACGGCCAGGCTTCTCATTGTCCCACATGACATTAAAATGTGCTTCCAGAACTACGTATGTATTGATTCCCATCCTCACGGGATATGTAGAGAAACCCAGGCATTTCACCTAGGGTCCAGCCCCAGGAATCATAAAATCCTATCCTTCCCCATTTCCGACCCTCTGGTCTGACCCCTCGGGGGGGAACTATGTAGCTGCAATTTTGCCCTGGAAAAGTTCAGGATGTCCCAATATTCCATTGGGAAGCAACAGACCCCCTCGCCAGAGGAATGATCCATGATCAAACCAATTCGCCCATATGGCGTACTCCCACCACGGTGGTGTAATTACATGAGTGTTGGATTCTGTTCGGACGAACCATCACTCCATATTCCATGCTTTTTGTGCCCCTTATTCGGACCCTCATCCCATTTATTGTCTGAAGGGACCCCCTAACGGCCTGGTCTCATGCCGTATCGGCTCACCTACCGTCCGAGGCCAACATCCTGGAAGACTGGTCATGTTTGGAAGGACCCCCTAATAGTATAGATGCTCGACCTAGGGTCTGCCTACTGTCCTGGGACAACGTCCTGAAGGATTGATCGACAACATTTGTGACATGGTCCCATGTTTTGAACATGGTCAATGGTAGACCCTCATTTTTTTCCCCATTTCAGGCTAATGTAGTAAGGATATCGTTTCTCCACCACGGTTAACGATTTCCCTTCATTGTCACGCCATCCCCACAGTGTTCCGAATTTTGGGTATCGTGATCCACACTTCCCATTTCCATCTGTTCGGACCGATTTTAGCGCCCCTGGCATTGCACCGTTCATGCATAAGATCATGCTAAAGAAACGGTAATTTGGCTGTTCTAAGGACCTCTTTCTCCGGCCAGGCCTCTCCCACCATCTGGAAATCCGGATTGGTTATCCAAACCCCGGATGCCTGAGGCTTGTTTTCCACTCCCATGTTGAGAGGGACGATGAGGCAACTATCTCCTATTTCTCACATCGGGCTTGACCCACGTGAGCTTGGGGAACTGTCGTCGGACGTCCCGCCAATATTATAGATACATAATGAACCGATGCAAACAGTGGAAAATCGTGCATACTACGGTATTCAAGGAAAAAGAAAATTAAAGCTCGAAAGTACCATTGAAAGGTTTGTAATATGTTACAGTACCCGGGGGTCGACTCCCCCCAGGGACGGGTTGACCCCGTCAAAAGAACGTTGCAGCTCTGCCACCCTTCGGCTTGTGGAGTCCAAGACTTATTGTCGCTGACTCAAAGCCCGCTCCTCCTCAAAAACGGCGGGGCGCAGTCCGTCAGGCTTGGCTCTGGCCCTTTCTACGTCAGCTTGAATGGCAGCCATCTTTCCAGAAGCCTGCCTCATATGCTTCTCTGCCTCTTCTAGCTGGCCCTTCAACCGTGAGATCAGCTCAGATTGTGTAATAAGAGAGGCTGAGTGCTCATTTTCCCGGGCCTGCAGCTATTGGACCTCTTTTTCAGACTCCTGGAGCTTCTTGATGTTTTTCACCTTCCTCCGCTGCCAGCCCACGCTGAGCCCACGATCATACTCTCGGATATGCTCGGCCATGAGATCTCGGACGAGCGCATGAGGACGTTGGTCATCCACTCCCCCAGCACATAGTTCGCGCAGCCACGAGCGAAGTTTGTCCATTTCATTCACCCATAGCGTTTGGGGGGTGTCTTTGATGAAGCGTGTGATCAGCTTCCACGATCGGTGACAGACTATGCTTTTGTCCTCCTCATCAGAGGTCGTTTCGTCCCAGTTTGCGCGATTAGCAGGCTCATACGCGGGATACACCCACAGGAAATCCTCGGCAGGATCTACATCTGGTGTTGAATCCGGCATGACATATGGTGCTGAAGCAGGCGTGACTGGACTTGGGTCGGCTGATTGGTCCTTGTCATGAGACTCCACTTCGATAACCTCAGGCACGACCCTGTTGGTGGCCCCGTCAGTGATAGTGCGTGTAGCAGCTCAGGGAGATTGGGGGACTATCTCCACCATCACCGGCATGCCCCTAGGGGGGATGCCACCCGACATCCCAACTAGCCTTTCCGCAGCAGCCCATGCCAATCGAAGAACTGTACCACAGGAAAGGACACAGACGTTAATTGGCGCCATCTATATGTGACAGAAATGAATCCACTAGAGGGAACTTACGAAGATCGATCTCATGGTGCTGCCCTTGAGTCGATGATGACGGGACCCCGAGGCGTGGCCCTCTATATAATATTGGAAGGTCTATGGATCCCTGAGGAGCCACCTCAGATGCGCTGGTCCCACCAGACGTAGAACTAGACGCAGCCATAGGCGCGGGTTCTGAAGGTTCTACGTCATCACCCGCTGAGGAGCGAGAACGAGGCCTGCGTACGAGTTCCTCATGCATGGCTCAAACATCGGTGAGAAGTCCATAACGGCCCAAGAATGGACCATAAGGAAAGAATTTCAGAATGCTACCTCGAGAGCCTCCGCGAAATCGTCGGAATCTGAGCCTTGATCTCCGACCTCGCCCTCCTCCAATGGGCTCCCTCCTCTAGCCTCATCCTCCTGAGAGGAGTCCTCTGATTCCTCCGGTAGGGGGAAGCGCTCCCTTAGATCGGCAGCTGATGACTGTGGGGGAACCGTCCGATCCAGCAGTACCCTCACCCGGTCTGTCATTGGGCGAGGGACACCACTGAAGTGAACATAATCCTCCATATCGTCCAAGTATTGCTCTACCTCCGCTAGAGATGCCGTGAAACCAGCCCGGACTGGGCCTATGCCCGGTAACTCCATCCCGAGGTGATTCAGATGCGCCCACATCTCGGGTGGACTGAGGAATTGTCGGTTGACATCCCAAATTTCCCAGGCCTCCGGGAAGACGGCATCCTCTGCCATGTCGATGTGACGCAGCCGCTTCCTCGGAGCCTGAGTGGATATCCTGTGAAACCCCCTCGGTGGCCACCCCTCTGGATGGCCCTTCTCTTCCGGAATCACCGGATCCATTTCTGCTGCCACACCCTCGGCATGTGCGGGTCCCACCACCATGGCATCCCCGCGACTGCGAGAATCCATTGCATCTCTCTGACCCCGACCTCGGGATAGAGGAGGCCCACCGTCACCAACACGAATAGTTGGTTGCTTCAGTATCTCCCCTGGGTAAGCAGCCTCCCAGCTAATGGCATACTCCCTCACCAACCTGAAAGCGGCGGTGGATGGAGGCAATGCAATCTGAATCTTCCCATCTTCCTGTGTGAACATGATCCATAGTTTCCTCATCACGCACGGGTGCTCCTCGTGACGCACCTCCCAGTAGACCTGCGGGGTTAGCCGCTGGAGGCACCGGAACTTCCTCGCAAACCGATGCGGGGTGTACGGTTCACAGAGCGGCTCACGATCCACTCGTGCCACCAAAACTCCGCCTCGAAAGGCTAGTAGGTAAGCCCGGTGCTCTTTTGTTCCCAGCCCGTCATCAGTAAGTATCCCTGTCAGCAATGGGAAGGGGTGGAAATTAAACTCATCTGCCCTCCACACCCGATTCAACACCATCGACATGGTTAGTTTGAACGGGAAGCTCCCGACCGCATTCAGGATGGAGGGGTGGAAGTTTGATCCATGCGGCAAGATAGGGTTTGGATATTCATATATTCCCCTGATGTGCACCGCAACCCACCCATACAGGAGGTGGAAGGGCCCGCATATCCTCGGTGGCTTCTTGCCCTCACTAATGTGCCGCAGCATTCTGTACAGCTTGGCGAGCATGGGAATCCTCAGATTGACCCACTACCCCATGGCCAGCGTGGACGCCATGATAAATGAGCCAGGTCGCACCCCCATGCTGGTGTCCCTCACTGGTAGGATCCAACCGCAGATGAGATCCGTAATGAATGCTGCCAGCCTGACTATCGGCTGTTGTTCAGTACTGACACTGAAACCCCACGTCCTCCATTAGTTGTCCTCTAAGACCCACCAGTATAGGTGCTCCTTACCCCGTTGGGCCACCCTCGGAAAAGTTCGGGGCCTCGGGGGAAACTATTGATTTTCTGGGAAATTCAGGAAACGGTTAAACCACTTATTAAAGTGGACATCCCTCACTGCTTCCTTTTCCTCTCCAGGGACGAGTGCCATCAGTGTCAACGCCAGTCGCGGCATTTGCTCTGTGTCCTCCCACTCTCTCATGATGGGGAGGAACTCATCATACATGACCCCCAATATCGAAACCCCCGAAATTTGGTGGACATCCCACAGGCTGATGCCCACCTCCCCATGATGCAGATGAAAAGTATTGGTCCTAGATGACCATCTGCTCAGAAATTCCGGCATCAGTTGTTTCGGTTGGTAAATATGGAATTGAGAGGCCCATGCCGCCTCATATAAACCCACTCTTCTTAGATCGACCTCAAACTCCTCGCATGAGACTCCTACCCAGTAGGCCCAGGCCCAGTTGTCAGTAAAGTTGCCGCCCTGGCGCAGGTCCCACTCATCGGACCACCCCTTCTTCGGATCCTGCAACGCCGCCTTCAGCATCGTATGGTACAGAGGAGGGGACGCCTCCGGTTGCAGTGGATTCCCATCAATATTGTTCATGTGGTTGTAGAGATAGTTGGCGATGATGGGTGTGAATTCCTCTAGCGTGTGACCATCGGCTGCCCTGAACTATTGGCGCTGACATGCCGTGCTCCTAAACCAGCAAGCTGGTTCGTCCCTACTCTCCTCAGGGATGAAGACGTCATCCCTCAGCCCGAAGCCATACAAGGGTAGTTTCTTGCACTGTGGATAGTTCCTCTGACCCTCCGATAGCAGGTCTTTCAAGGAAGTATGGTCCGAGTGGCTCCGAACTATCTCCCCAAGGCCCAGACGGTTGTCCATATCATCCATCCAGGTGGCATCGGCAATCACCCCAAACACAGCTTCCCGATGGACCATTTCGGTTCTTATACTCAGATAAGAATTTTTTCAGAAAGGATCGCGAAGCTGGGTCGCGAAGCCGGATCACAAAGATCTCTCGTGAAGAGGGGTTGCGAAGCTGAGCCACGAAATCAGACTTGGGATGGAAAACAGGACTTCGCTTGTCACGGTCGCGGAGTCGGAGACCCGAGGTTTGCCGCGAAGCTCGATTCGCAGAGAGCAGGCACGGAGTATGCGGAGCTTCGCGAAATCGAGAGCACGAAAGGACAATAAAAAGCACGAGAAGACAAAATAGGTCGGTCCCCTATTTATAGGCAGCAACCCCGGAGCTTCGCGGCGCGCCCCGCCTGCGCAAGCATCGCGGCGCGTCCGGCCACCCGGCCGCGTCAGCACCACGGGACCCCTTCATGAAGCTGCATCGGGAACCACCGACAATTTTGGCAATTTTCCCTCAGACTTCGACCCTTCATCCCTCCGCGGCTCCAAGTCTGAGGGGGGAATTTGTTGGCGCCAAAATATTACCCGAAAGGAAGGAGCGAAAAGTAATCCCCGCACGCTACCTCGCGAAGCACCGATGTGAAGCACCGACGCGAAGCCCCCCCCCCCCAAGCATCGCAGTCCCGCGAAGCACTGGAGGCGGGACCTCTCTGCGAACGGCCTGACGTTCACAACCCTCCGTGAAGCACCTGAGGCAGGACCTCTCC
This sequence comes from Viscum album, assembly GCA_963277665.1. NCBI lineage: Eukaryota > Viridiplantae > Streptophyta > Magnoliopsida > Santalales > Viscaceae > Viscum > Viscum album. The sequence goes on from OY728139.1 coordinate 801,467,498, forward strand.
GCAAATGGCCTGACGTTCGCGACCCGCCGCGAAGCACCGGAGGCGGGACCTCTCCGCGAATGGCCTGACGTTCACGAACCCGCCGCGAATCAATTGCCGCCCTTTCGCGCCGCGTGATTTCCGCTTCGTGGCGCCCTTTGCCTATAAATACTGGGCTCCCCTGAGTCTAGGGGACGGACAATCAGACCTTTCGACTTCTCAATTCCCGAATCACGAAGCACGCTTCGCCCCTGGAATCATGAGCTCCGTAAGGTACTTCTACTTCGCGTGACGCCTTCACTTTGTCTCGTTTTGAGCCCCTCTCATGAGAGGGATTCCCTTCACGAAGCTCAAGGGAATTCGCGAAGGAGGGGGATTCCCAAGGGAACTCGGGCAGCTGCGGAGCATTTATGCTTCACGAAACACCCATCCAGGACTAGTGATCCCTATGCTAAGGCAGGATTGCTCCACATCACGAAGCACACTGCCTCGCGGCACCTTGCTTCAGGAGGCAGTGCTCTGTGGGGACTATTCCACTCCGTGAAGCACTCTCCATTCACACCTCTGCCCCAGGCTAAGGCCAAGGCACTTCACTTCGCGAAGCACACTGCCTCGCGGCCCCTTTCTTCGCGAGGCAGTGCTCTACGGATACTGTTCCACTTCGCGAAGCACCCCCTATCCACACCTTTTCCCCATGCTAAGGCCAAGGCACTCCACTTCGCGGATCACACTCCTCTTCTATGAAATTCCTTTTCCCGTGCGACCCTCCAGGTTTGCACGATGTGATTTCAAAGTCCCAAGGGCGACATCACCCGTAGCGTTGCTTCGCCTAATGCTTCTTCGCATAGGCAAACTAATGGCTATCACTTCTTCGCATAGCCACACTAACGTGGACCCCTCGATTGTTCGCTCTACGACCCCCCTTGACCACGACCTTACTGGTACCTTCCCTCCCCCAAGGAGCAACGGGTACCAGTTATGTAAGTCCTAGGGGTGTGGAGTAAACCCACCTCGTCCAAGTTGTAGGACGTTAAATTTACAAGCTCCACGTCCTCAACACATGACGTTAAACTGTGACCTGACCCCGTACCCCACACACAGGGTCCCCCCAGCTCGGACATTCTTTACGCCACTCGTCTCCATGGGAATGGGATCACCCCCTCTACAAGGGATGATATCCTCCTTCTCGGAGTATCATATGTCCATGGGAGAAGGGAAACCACCTCGGTGTAAGCCCCTAACCTTTCTTGCAAGAGGCAGCACCCCCGTTCCTCCTCACTTCCTCGACGCCAAAGCCAGCGAAGGACGTGATGGGGAACGGTGCTCCTCCTTTCATCGTCTGTCCCCGAGGCCAGCGGAGGGTGTGATGGAGAACGAGGCCCCTCCTTTCTTCGGTCCCAAATCCCTCTCCCACTGCGCTTTGTCACCCTCGGGCCTCTATCCTGGAGTAAGTCCCAGCACCATGGGCTGCCAAATGTGTAAGCCGCTCTTCGTTTCTCACGGACGCACCCTTCGCGGCATGATCGTCAGGTCCTTGCTGCCTCTTGTTTCTCACACCGAGCATGACTCACGTGGGCTTAGAGTAATAATTGGTCATGACAATGCCCTCATCCAGCATGACGTTAAACTGTATGCCCTCATCTGGTATGACGTTAAACTGCACACAACCATTTGAACTATGAGGTCTTTGATCCATGTCAAGGCATGGTACGTAGGAAGCCTCCCAGAGGTTCAAGCCCACCTGTCATTTCTTCACGTCGGGTTCCATCCTCGTCATGCAAGATGTTAAAATGCATCCCAGTCCGACGGAAAGCCGTTGTGACTCACCCATTTGAACTACGAGGAGTTTGATCCATGTCAAGTCATGGTATGTAGGAATCCCCCCTGAGGTTCAAGCCCACCACCCATCGGACCAAGGTCCACCTTCACGTCATTTCGCCAACGAAGCCCCCTTTGAACTACGAGGACTTTGATCCATGTTAAGGCATGGTACGTTGGAATCCTCCCTGAGGTTCGAGCCCATCTCCCATCAAACCAAGGTCCACCTTTACGTCAGTTCACCGACACACGCAACCATTTGAACTACGAGGTCTTTGATCCATTTCAAGGCATGGTATGTAGGAAGCCTCCCAGAGGTTCAAGCCCACCCGTCATTTCTTCACGTCGGGTTACATCCTCATCCTACAAGACGTTAAATTGCATCCCAGTCCGACGGCAAGCCGTTGTGACTCACCCATTTGAACTACGAGGTCTTTGATCCATTTCAAGTCATGGTACGTAGGAAGCCCCCTTGAAGTTCAAGACCACCACCCATCGGACCAAGTTCCACCTTCACGTCGGTTCACCGATGAATCCCCCTTTGAACTACGAGGACTTTGATCCATGTCAAGGCATGGTATGTAGGAATCCTCCCTGAGGTTCGAGCCCATCTCTCATCGGACCAAGGTCCACCTTTACGTTAGTTCGCTAACACCCACACCATTTTTAACTACGTGGTCTTTGATCCATGTCAAGGCATGGTACGTAGGAAGCCTCCACGAGGTTCAAGCCCACCACCCGTCATTTCTTCACGTCAGGGTTCACTCTCATCCAGCATGACGTTAAACTGTATTCCAGTCCGACGGCAAGCCGTTGTGACCAACCCAAACTACGAGGACTTTGATCCATGTCAAGGCATGGTACGTAGGAATCCTTCACGAGGTTCAAGCCCACCACTAGTGGACCCCCGGGTCTACTTTCACATCGGTTCACCGATGAAACCCTTTGAACTACGAGGGCTTTGATCCATGTCAAGGCATGGTATGTAGGAAGCCTCCCAGAGGTTCAATCCCACCACCCGTTGGTCACTCTGACCTTCTTCATGTCGGTTCATCAACACCCGGGCAGCCTAGTGTGTAAGACCCACAACATCCGGACCAAGGTCCTCACTCACGTCGGTTCGCCGACACAACATTATGAACTACGTGGTCTTTGATCCATGTCAAGGTATGGTACGTAGGAAGCCTCCATAAGTTTCAATCCCATCACTCGGTCTTCCTGACCCCATTCACATCGGTTCGCTGATGATGCCCATCAGACCAAGGTCCACCTTCATGTCGGTTCGCTGACGACACCCATCGGACCAAGGTCCACATTCACGTCGGTCCTCCGGAGCACCATCCCGAACTACGCGGACTTTGATTCCCTACCACGGGGATACATAGGAGGCCTCGTCGAGGCTCAATCCCAACTTCACCATCACCCTTGTGATGGTCCCATTTCATCCCCCCCCCCCTCTACTTCATTCATCCATCTATTATCCACCCTGATTCTCACCCGGACCATCGCATCCCGGTGAGATCATGTCATCCTACTCCTCTTCACAACATTCAGGAAGCCGCCCGTGGGTTGGCCCCGATATCGGCATCCCTTCAAGGGAAATTCGTCAATTTGATTCACTACAACTAGTGTTTTGACCAGGCCGAACTGTCTCCGCTGGACGTTAAACTCGCGGCATACCCTGTGTTAAACACAGGAAGCTGAGGAAAACCTCAGTTATATGTCTATGTAATATAATTCCCCACGCTCGATGTGGGATGCCTCGGGCTTCCACGCCCTCAAGAATCCCCATGAAAAGGGACAAAAGACAGACACGCTAGTTCCCCAGCATCCAGACACGCTACTGATGCCTCGATGTGACTACTCCCCTGACCGAAGGTTGCTGCCCTGGCTGGACCCTTTGGAATGTCCCGACAGAAGCAGTGTAATTAACTAGTGTCCATGGAAACATGGTACGGGTAAGAGTTTCACAAACAACGTATTAAATCTATGAGGGAGACCCGGACTAGGTGATGAGTTCTGAGGAGGAATCCATGGAAGGGAGAACTGACATCCCATCATCCCGATTTCGATCAAAGATCAAATTTCCCTGAACAGGGAGCGAATGTCGCCCGCCTTTGGAAAGCGGTAATGCGGGGAACAAATTAAGCGCGTCCTCATCTTCCACATATGGATGCGTGCACCCCGGCGAAAGCGTCGGAAACAGTTATTTTTTTATTCCCTTAATAATGCTTCATAATGAGATTATGAATTTACCAAAGCATATCCCCCATGAGTGTCAAATCAGGTGTGTAGTAAGACCCATTTTCGTGTACCAGGCTACCTTGAGTCAGGCCCAGAACATCTTGTCATATTTGTTACTTCTAAGTACATCTATTCCACAACCACGTCCACTTTTAGTATCTAAAAAGGGATGTATTTTTTTGAAAAACCACTTACTATATAGTTACCACAATTTATGGATGTTTGTTTATACTTAGTCATATCCCTAAGGTTCTTATTAAAGTTATTTATTCCTAATCTCCAAAAATAATTAAGATTTCATTTGATACCAACTATAAAAACCCTAATCTTTTACACATATCATTACATGATTTTATTTATAATTAAATATCATATTATAGTCCAAGTATTTTAAATTCTAGTGTCTTGGAAGATTAGGTACATAATCAATTATTATAAAAATAACTTTTATTTAATCTCTACATTGAGATCCTAACTTCCATTGTGCTCAAACTTTTTCATATGATAACTTGGGGATAACATGAACAAAGGGATGAGATAAAAATTCTAGTAAGGGAATAATAATAAGAATAAATCTTAGAAAATGGGTTAGAAGTCATAACATAGTGATATATAAAGGCATGGAGCATAAGGAATCTTGATATATAAAATATGGAATCTTATAATCATGGAATCATAGTAATGTGGAAGCACCATAAAACATGGATTTAGAATGATTCATGTATTTTCTCACATATAAGATCACAATTCAAGGCTCTTTTCACATATAGGAGCATGATTCAAGGCTAACCACCAAGACCGTTTCACATAGAGCATGAGCCAAGGCTAACCACCTAGACCATTTCACATAACGTCTCATGAGAATAAAATTTACCCAATGCATTAGAGTGATATCTAGGAGCACCCATCATAACATGTTAATGAATATTTGTACCACATAAATAATCATATGTATGTAATCAAATGTAAAAATAAAGTTTACCCATGGAAAGAAGTGAGTATCATAATCATGTCATAAAGCATAATAAATGGGTCAAACATAAAATTGTCCATGAAAGAAAGTAATTAAATCATAAATGGAAATTAATAAATTATAATAGTCATATATAATGATAGGTTATGTCAAACATAAGTGATAACATGAAAAAATATTATTTAAGAAACTTTAGAATTAAAACATTTTAGTGTTGTTTAAGGAAAATATCAAAGAACATTTAAAAAGGAAAAAAGGAATCATCTTATATATAAAACTAGAAGTGAATAAAGAATGTTTTTATAATAAATTGACTGGTTTTATAAAAATAATGTTATTTTAAAATAGTTTATTGAGTGCACTTTAAAATGGTTAAGAATTCGAGAAGTTCCCTTAAATCGAGCTTGTATATCAGGAAGAATTTAGTAGGGAACCATTTAAAAACATGTATATCCCCGAAAAAAGTAAGAGGAATGGATATTTATGAATGATTTTAGAACATATACACAAAATTTAGAATATTCACATAAAAATAAAATATAATTTCATTTGGTTAAAGAGAGAGAAAGAATAACCTGAAGGAATAATGGAGGTTCAGGTAGAATCCCTTACCTTAAGTCTGAAGGTGTCCTTTACTTGATCTTAATGTCATGGAAAACCAAATTAGATTAATTAATTAATAATTATATAACCTATTATACATTAATTTGATTTATTATAATTTTATTAATTTATTGTATGCCATTTTTGATAGTTATAGTGTTCAGTTTCATCGTTCGTGAGTGCTCGTTTCCTTAGTTTTCATGATCGGTTCACTTGAATAAGAGTATGAAAGTTCATGTAAAATTGGAATGGTTTTACAAAAGTTTAATTATAGTATATTAATGAAAATACATAATATATAATGGTTATACCATTAATTTTATTAAATGGGATGAGTATGAATCATTACATAAAATTTTAATGATAATCATTTGGATTAATTCGGCGGTTTTTCAATCACAATGAACTCATTTAGTTTTAAAAATTAATGTCACGTATATAAAATGATTCCAGAACATTAAATAAGATATAATATTGTTTAAACATAAAAATGGTTTCATGACCAGCCTTGAATATGGTAATAGAAATTGAAAACTCGTCGTCCTTAAATGTGATAACTTAACACATCTCAGATAGTGTTTTCATTTTTAGTATAAAAGGAGGTAAAAGGAGAGATGATGATGAATTATTAAATTAACATAACAAAATTACAGTATATTTAGGGTACTAGATCTATCATACTATTTGGATGAGGGGATTTTAAGATACTAAAATAAAAGAAAGGAACTTGAAAAGAGAATAAAATAATCAGAAAGAGGAATTTACCTCTTGAATTTATCCTCCTTGAGAGCCTCCTTAGGTAAGAGGTTTTGTTATTTTAATGAGACCAAGAGATCCTAGAAATGGGTAAGGGACTTGGAAAGATATTTTATTAGAATTTGGAAAAGACATAAGGATTTAGAGGTGTAAGGGGAAAAGGTGGTGAGGGGAGGTATTTATAGTGGAGGAGAGGACTGTTTTCTCAATAATTAATTCATTAGTTTATTATTTTTCTCAAGAAAAGAAATAGTGATGTTTCTTGAGACTAAATACAGTAATTATATCATTTTAGTTCAAATAAATGTTGATTAAATCATCCATGACTTAATGAATAGTGTGTTTAACTTATAATGTATATATACCATAAATTATCGTATTTTAATATTCACCAAAAATTCAAGTATTTTAGAAAAATTCCAGAAAATCCCCATAACCTTTTTTTGACATGTATAATTAAAAAATGAACTCCATTTTTAAAAAAAATAATATGAGAAATTTAATTTTTAATTAAAATCATAATTTACATTAAAAATATAAATTTTAAAATTAAATCTGATTTTATAACACTTTAAAAAATTAATTAAGGTATCATAAAATTATCTTATAATCATAAGACATAACAATATTATTTTATGAATAAATTTTATGAAAATAAATTTATTTTAATTTATTAAATAAATTATAAACTTATAATTAAATATACATGACTTACAAAAATACCAACAATTAATTAATAATTTTTAAAATATTTATTCACTTATACTATGATATAATTATATAATATTGACACTTATAAGATGGAAAAAATTATTTATAGCTTCATTGGTGAGGTTACTATTACATTGTCCAGTTTACTATTCATAATGGTCGCATTATTATTCCAAAGGTCAAGTTACTATTTCATTGGTATGTGTTCTTTAACTTCTAGAGATACCTTTTATTTCACTCATTATTCGTTTATAAAGTTTGTATTGTATCCTATATGTAATCGTATGGGATTATACTATAAGACATAATTATAAAAAGGAAAATCCCTTAATAAAAAATTGGGTTTTTACAATCAAGAATATCATTTCAATGATTGATTAAAATTAAAAGGGCCTAAAATAATATGACTATCATGTTTTGATGAAGGATCTATTTTTTGTAGATTTACATTGAATTTTTCCTAAAAAATTATGCCATACATTAACCAAGTTTTTTTCTTTTTTAAATATATATGTTGAAAATTTATAGACTCAAATAAATTTCCAACTATGGAAAAGGAAATTATTATCATATCATGTGAATTGGAGATGTTATTCCCACTATAGTTCTTTGATATAATGGTTCATTTGATAGTTCACATGGTTAGAGATATCCAGTTATGTGGTCATGAACATTATATATGTATTAACCTCATTGAATGGTATATGATTATTTTGAAAGGGTATGTCAAAAATTGAATTCGATTAGAAGGTTGTATTGTAGAGAAATATATTGTTGAGTAAGTTGTTAAATTTTGTACTAACTATCTACTTGATGTGGAAAGAATTGGTCTACCAAAATCTCATCACAACTAGTGAATTGTAGTGAAGGAATTTATGGAATAGATGTTGTTGTAATTACTATTACATAATGGTAGAATGATCACCTTTACATTTTACATAAAAAATTAGTGGTTGTTCCATATTTTGAAACCCAAAAAGTAATTCTTAGGCATTTGAATCCATTAAGGGTTGAAAGTTGGATATAAAATACACATAATCGGTAGCTTATAGAATAGTTTCAAGAGAATATTTTTAAGGAGTCAATAGAAAAAAAATTAATTTTTATAAGGAATTTAATGGATATACAAAGGACCAAGTGTGCATGTATTATATGATAATGGTTATGATTTAATGGTTATACATTCTATATAAAGGAACATTATGAATATAATACCATGAAAAATAGTGGAGTTACACTTGTGGTTTAAGAGATGCATGTATCTGGTACTAAGGTCAAAAATCCAATTTATGTGAACAAGTTATTCTTTGGAATCAATGAAAAAATATGGGAGTTAGATTATACAGTATTCCAAGTGTAGGTTTTTTAATGAAAGTGGGGTCATAACATGAGCGTAGTTAAAATTGATTAATTAGGATTCATGAAAGTGGATTTCAGTAAGGAAGGGTATAAGGATGAATCATTTATAAGGGAATCTTAGATAGTATAAGTATTTTATATCTGATATCTTGAAAATAGAAAGTGTTCAATTATTATATTATTGACCAAAACCACTTCAGAGTCAGATTTCAATTCAACTGAGGTTTACCCTTTCATTGGGACCTCATAATCATTTTGTGGTGGTCCCAATGTAGACGAGGTCTTTTATGTCCGAGGAAACCACTATGAAGGGATTTGGATATGATATAGAGGGTTCAAATCCCTTCAACCATTAAAACAGAGTTCAATAATTAATTTATGTTTAATTATAATATACATTTTGTTACCTCATAGTATTATTTTTTTCTACTATATTTACATAATTTAAATTATATATTCTAGAAATTATATAGATAATGGATTTTACACATGTTGTTGCTCCCAATCTTAAGGAACAACAAGTTTATAAACATGATTATTATACCACTACAAAGGAACAATAAGTTTCTCCACATGCCAATGCTATAAATCCTAATAAACAACATATTGATGATGTTTTAATCAAGGAAATGGTAAAATGTGAAAAACCTATGTCCCAAAAAAATAATAGTTTCATGGTGTGATGGTGTTAACAGAAATTATTAAGGTGAGAAGTATAGGAATTAAATTCAATATTGGATGGAATTCACACAGTCAGTCTGTTAACCCTAACATTTCCATTTTCATTAGTTACATTGGGGTTACCAATCTAATTCATGTGTTTATTGATATATGTAAATTTAATAATGTTGTGAACATGATTAATACACCAATTTGTAAAGAGATTAGGGTAAAATTATAATAGTGTTTCTCTCTTTTATAAAAATAAAATAAAATAATGAAACATTTATTTACTCTTTATTATCCCTTAAAAAGTGAATTTATACTAGATGAATGCCAAATGAAATTTTAATTAATGGTTACCAAAAAGTTTTATAGAGGATTTTAGATAATTCTTTTGAATAATCATCTTAGGGATGCTGAAGGGAAAGTAAAATCATACCCACCACAGATGTAAGCACATATGATAAACCAAAAAATGTAGAATTCCTTTATTGATAATCACAAAGAGGTATATTTTTAAGTACACTGTGATTGGTAATACGTTATTTGGAAATATGTTTATTAATAACTTTGATTAATAATTTCAAATTTTTGAAAAAAAAAACTAAGTATTAAAAAATAAGTTGTGTGCATCAAAACCAATGTACCCCTACTATAAGGGAGGGATGAGTTACGCTTCACTTGAAAAAAATGGTATGTATTTTAAATATACTATAATTATTTTATGTACAATGAAACAATGATATAATTATATTCTTTTTTTAAAAGCATATTGATGTATGAAAATCCAAAGTCACTTCCATCCCAAGCCACGTTCTATGGAAGAAGTCTCATTTAAATAAATATGGAATACATGTAGATGAAAACACACACAAAATATGGTCAACATGTGTAATTATCACATAATAAAAATTTGGTATGCTTTAAATTGGTATTACATAACAATGAAAGATAATTTTCCAATATTTTTTACCTATTTTAGACATGAGAATCATTATTCGTTGTACCCAATGAACAACTACTTTCAGTGGTGTTTAAGTGGCTATAATAATATAGTATCATCAGAGATTTGAGTTTTGGGGTGTCAACCCAAATATATTTTTAGAAAATAAATGTACAAGGGGATAAATATATGAAAATATAAGAGATATAGGCATGAATAACTACATTATAAGAAAATATTAATTGGTAGTATTAGTTGTTAAATAATGTTATGGGAAGGAATCAATGTGAAGAAAAAACATGACAAAAACCACTATATGAAGATCCACTATCTTTGAGGCGATCCATTCCTCTTAATGGTTTTCCTTGATAGAGGTAATCAGTTTTTTTCATAACTATTTCTATGAAATGAGAGTTAGACAGACACTAATACCTTTTTTTTACTGATATTCAATAGGGTGAAATTGATTGTGATTTATATCTATCATCACCCACTCATCTCCTTGTTATGAGGAGTAAAATGTAAAATATACAAAGAGATAATCTACAAAAAAAACAAATTCTAAAAGGTCATGTGATAGTGGGAATTCACATATCTCATAAGCTGATCACCAAGCCACTTGTTCCCCTTGATGATCCAGAAGTTCCCATGGTCGAACTTGTTATTGGTACTTTCATAACGTGACCATTTTATTTTTTCAAAATACATTTCTAAAAGGTGTTATTACTTTCCAATTTATTTTTTATTAAAAAACCTTAACAATTAATGAAAAGGAATGAAATTGAGGGATATTATTATAGATGTAAAAAAGGAAGGAGAAACATAAGGTTGAATCAAAACAATCTAAATGATCGACCAATCAAATGAAAATACCTTTAGAGAGAACGTTTACCCCACTAGATCAACTTTCTTATTTACTAATATTAAAAGTTTATTTAGATACAATGTTCAGAGATAGTGATACAACTATCATTTATTTTTAGGAAAAAATATATGGAGAGTTCATTATAGAAATTCTTAGTCTTGAGAATATAGATTTGATGCCCAAGCATGGATGGCTATGAGTCTCAATAATAAATGTATACATGAGTTTCAATTTCATAATTTGTTTGTCCAGTAGCTTATTTAATATTTTCATTATAGTTAAATATTATTCATATTATTTGTAGGAAAATATATTAGTATTTTAAGGTAAAAACCCTATAAATAAAAAATTTGGACTCATTATTCTTCCCAACACATCTATAAAAAATCATTAGAAGAAGAGGAATATTAAAAAATAGTAGAAAAAAAGGTCACAATGTTTGAAAAGAAACTTATTTATAAAATAATATTCTTCATACCTATGATACAGGGAGTAAAACTCTATAATTTAATCATATCAAATAATTTTTCATTTTTTTAATTATTTATTCCTTTCAGTTTTTTAGGGATCACTGGTTTCTCATTGTAATCAATTGGGATACTATAAAGATTTATTTTTTATATTCAATGCATGTATTACCAAAAAATTTATCACACGTGATTATTTTTATCAATTATTAATATAGTACATTCATAATTTTATAATAAACTTCAACTTATATGTTTTATTTTATGTTTTAATGGTTTTTTTATGATAGGGTGGTGTTTAAATATCATAAAAATCATGGTATGAGGATGGTCCGTGAGCACAAGAAGCTTATCAAAATATAAAAATGGATTAGTATTAGAGTATATATAATATTATTTCACTATCAAAAAACATATCAAGACAAATTACTTATTTTTTTCAATGTTTCTTTAGTATCTCAAACAAATTAATGGGAAAGATTATGGTTATTATATTGGAAAATTTATGAAAGGTATCATATTCCATAAAAGAGAGAATCCTAAAGGATTTATTTCTGATGATAATTAAAATTTAATTTAAAATATTTATTAATAATTTGTTTATTTTTATTTTTCCAGTACTTCCAGGACTATTAATAGTCCATGTATTCAAAAGAGGAAATGAATTTTATTAAAAACAAATAGACAGAATAGATTGTGTCAGAATGCATGATGATATCATGAATAAGTGACTTCCTAATACATATTTAGTTAATTTTATCATCATTTTATCTACTAGTTTTTAGTAAATTTCCTTATCATTTTTATCTACTACTTATTTGTTAAATTTTCATAGAGACCATGAATAGGTGAATTCGTCAAGAATTTATTTCTCTCCAACCATTGTGTGCTCTATAAAGAGCCAAAAATTATTGAAGAAAAATCAATTCTTGATAAATTATTAAATAAGGATGATGCACTTGGGATATATTTTTTCTCTTTATAGATATATTTTTTCTTTATTTGATCTATTTATGTTCATTAGTTTGTGTTTTCAGTTTACAAATGACTCAAACTGTGTGTTTTCGGTTTAAATTGACATTTTAGTTAAAAATGTGTGTCAGAAACTAAAAACTAAAAACACACACTTATATTGTCTTAATACTTTTGGACAAAAATATATAAGTCATATATGATGTTTAGGAATCAACCACACATCAATCTGACACACAGTGTGGTCATTTTGAGTCAAAGTGCATGGTTTTATTTAAAATTAACATTTTAGTTCAAAATAAATATCACATACTCAAAACTAATAAAATTCACATGTATTAACTTGATAATTTATGAAAATGATCCATAAGTCATTTTTGATGTGTATAAATCAACCTCACATTAATCTGACATATGGTGTGGCCAGTATGAGTCAATGTGCATGGTTTATTTAAAATTGATATTTTAGATCAAAATACATGTCACATACTCAAAATTGATCAAATTCACTTTTATTATCTTGATACTTTAGGAAATAGATTCATATGTCATATGTGTCATGTAGTAATCAATCACACATAAATCTAACACGTGGTGTGGATGGTATGACTCAAAGTGTGTGTTTCTATTTAAAATTGATATTTTAGTTCCAAATGCGTGTGACATACTCATAACTAACAAAATACACTCATATTATTTGGATAATTTAGTATAATGATCCATAATTCATTTATGGCATGTAAGAATTAGTCACACCTCAAGCAGATATATGGTGTGATCGATATGACTTGAAATGCATGTTTTCATTTTAAAAATAACCTTTTAGGTCAAAACATGTTTCAATAACTAAAAAATTATCAAACACACTTTGGTGTCACTCACTTGTGACGTGTATTAATTAACCTCACATCAAATCAACACACGGTGTGTTCGGTATGATTCAAAGTGTGTGTTTTCTATTAAAAATGACATTTTAGTTAAAAAATTGTGGAACTCACTAAAAATCAATAAAACATACTCCAATTATCTTGATACTTTTGATTAATAATACATAAGTCATTTGTGATGTGTGTGAATTACCCACACATCAATCTGAAACATGATGTGACTGGTATGACTCAAAGTGTGTGTTTTCAATTTAAAAATTACATTTCTATTAAAAATATGTGTGGTATACTCAAAAGTGATTAAAACACATTGATATTATTTTTATACATTATTAAAATGATACATAAGTCATTTTTTACATGTAGGAATCATTCATACTATGAGGTACCGGGATGGCACAGCAGAAGCTAGAGTGACATAACCCTGTCTACTTTGGTGATCTTGTCCCGGTTTGGTCTGAGGATCTTGCAAGGTTTAAACAGAGCACAAAAATAAATAGAACATATACCTAGTTAGGAATTGACATATGAAAGTCTGTCGTAGGACTTTGTAGATCATTGCTCGAAGAATCTGATGTTGAATCCCTCTAGATTATCCACACATGCCTCTCAAATCTTCCCACGTGCTGTTCGTTGAGATCCGGGTGCTAGCATGGATCTTCGATGCTCACTTCAGCGCAGCAACGATCACCGCAAGGGAAGAAGCTTCAATCTAAGATGGATGAACTTGAAGATCTTCCTTTTCTTGAGAGACTCTCTCTAGATTCCAGGAGGAGAGATAATCTCTCAATCTTGACACATGAATAGTATTCATGGGAGAGCCTCTCTCTCACTTATATAGGGAGGTTTAAAGCACGCGGTATGGATTCTCAGCCCCCCGTGTAATAGACGTCTTCTATATAAGTGTTATAAATAATTATTTATGACAAATAAAATTATTCCATAAATAATATTTATAATTTATCACTTACTTGTAATATATAAATATATTACGTGATAAATTTGAGTCTTTAACTAAACTCACACCTCCTGCTAATATTAAACAAACCTAGGATATTAAAATCCATTCGAATGATATTAATACTTATATTTACTATATAACTTGTAAATACATGTTATAAATAAATTCAACGAATTATTCTAAACTTGAATAATTAATGAATTTATTTATTCTTTGGTGATCCATAGAACTTGGATAGTTCTCGGACCCTTTGGAGGGGCCCACCAAGTTCTATATTCCTATTCCTAAAATAGGGAAGATTCTCAAGGTGCTATTGTGTGTGGCCATCTAGGCCGTTACCTCAATAGCAGTGAATAATATCCACCGACCTAGAGCAGGTTCTAGCAACCCATCGAGGCCCTTATAGAGATAAAGAAAAGTTAAAGCAATGACTTTCTTCCTACGAACACGGTTTTTGTAATATAATCTCTTCATCATCAATATCTTAATAAATCAGAAATCATACTAGTGTCGTCATTATTTATTTTGCTTTATTTTATTTATTGATTTGTCCGGACGGTCTTATCTTCCACTACCATGTCCATGGATTTAATGAAGTTGCAACCATACTAATCAACCAGGACCGAGATATCTCTTCCTAAACTCGGAAGCGACAAATCCTTTCTCGATCATTCAATCAATTTCATGCCATTAATTACGTACCTGATACAAACTACCTCACCACAACTTTTTCACCATGGTTTTCTCCTTGCATCAAATGTACGTAATTAAATGACATCCATTGACAATTATCTCATGTCTAAAGACTATTACACATGTTTGTAGATAGGAACAACCAATGAAACCTAAAACATGTGGTGTTCCTATTATGTGGGTCTGTCCTCATGATCTCAAATACTATAGATTATCAAGTGAGAAATTTATTAGAAGAAGTCTCAATGCTTATGAGCCCCAAGAACCTGATGATCACACATCATCTGTGTCCTTTCAGAATGATGTAATTGGACCATAGGATGTTACTTTAAGTTTACTGCCATGGCATATCAGGGTTCTCATTATAGCCTGGGATCTACTATAACCCTTTTATGCGAACAGTAATCTAAGGACAGTGTCATACACAAAGTGGATGAAAGTATCTACACTATTATAGAAAGATAAACATGTGTATTATAACAAACTGAATACGGGTAGTGGTAATAAAAGTACAAAACAAGTTGGGTCTAGGGTACCCACTTTCAAAACTCCCACTTGCACTACAGCCAACTGCTAACAAGTTTCAATCTGCTATCTCTCACATGTAAATCATGCTTCTTTGGAAAAATGGATTTAGTTTGGGGGTCTTCCACGTTGTCCTCTATGGCTACTCTACTAACTGTCACTTCACCTCTTTGAGTAAAATCCCTCAAGAGATGAAACTTCTGAAGAATAAGCTTTGTTCTCTGGTGAGACCTGGGCTCCTTAGCAAGCACCAATGCAGCAGTATTATCACAATATACTGGTACAGGGTCTGCACTACTAGGTACAACACCAATGTCTGAGATAAATTTTCATATCTAGACTTCTTCTTTTTATGCATCAGAAGCTGCAATATATTTGGACACTGATGTAGAATCATCAACCACAACTTCCTTTGAGCTTCTTTAGCTAACTGCACCACCATTCAGGAAAAATATGTAGCCTGACTGCGATTTCATATCATCATGATCTGTCTGGAAACTAGCATCTGTGTATCCCCTCACAACTAGTTCCTCATCTCCTCCATATACTAGGAACATATCCTTAGTATTCCTCAAGTACTTTTGGATAGTTTTAACAGCTATCCAATGCAGCTCTCCTGGATTGGCTTGATATCTACCCACCATGCTTAAAGCAAAGTTGATATCAAACTTAGTAAATAGCATGGCATACATGATAAAACCCACTACCGAAGAATAAGGGACTCTACTCGTTCTGTCAATCTCCTCCTGTGTTTGTGGACACATTTTCTTGGAGATATTTACACAATGTGACACAGGTAACAATACTCTCTTGAATTGTTCCATACTGTACCTTTTTAGTACCTTGTCAATATATGTACTTTGACTTAGCCCAAGCAGCCTTTGATATCTATCTTGATATATTTTGATCCCTAGAATGTAGGCTGATTCACCTAAGTCTTTTCTGGAGAACCATTCATTTAACCAAGTCTTAAATGATTGTAAGACTTGCACCTCATTTCCCATAATTAATATGTCATCAACATATAATACTAGGAAAACAATGGAATTCCCTTCAACATTTTTATAGAAACAAGGCTCGCTTTCATTTTTGACAAAACCAAAATCTCATATGGCCTCATCAAAATGAAAATTATATGATCTTAATGCTTGCTTCAATCCATAAATGGATCTCTGCAGATTTCATACTTTATTGGCATTCTTTGACTTGAGAAACCCTTCGGGTTGAGTCATATAGACGTCTTCAACCAACTTCCCAGTTAGAAAACCAGTTTTGACATCCATCTACCAAATTTCATAATCATGAAAGGCTGTTATTGCAAGAAATATTCTGATGGATTTAAGCACTGCTACTGATGAGAAGGTTTCATCATAGTCAATACCTTGATGTTTTCTGAAACCCTTTGCAACAAATATTTGATTAATGTTATTAACCTCACCATCCATGTCCAGCTTCTTCTTGAATACCCATTTTCATTCAATGAGCTTTAAATCAGATGGAGGGTCTACTAAAATCCAAACTTGATTTTGGTACATGGAATCCATCTCAGAATTTATGTCTTATTTCCATTTAGTATCTTCTTTGCCTTTTACTGCTTCCTTATAGGATAGAGGTTCATCATTCTGAAGGACTAATGTGTCACCTGACTCGGTGATAAGAAAACCATAATGCTCTGGTTCTCTAACCTCTCGTATAGACCTACACAGTATCTGTGTCTCTGTAACAACTATTTGTTCTTGTGGAGATTGTTCCTCTACCAACTCTTGTGCATCTGGATCATTAACTTCATCAAATTCAATCTTTCTCCCACTATTTCCAATAGAAATGTGTTCCCTTTCTATAAATGTGGCGTATCTTTTCACAATGACTTTTCTATCTAAAGGGTTATATAGGTAGTATCCTCTATTTTCCTTAGGATAACCTATAAATATGCACTTAGTGCTTTTGGATTATAATTTTTCACTTGGTAAAGTCTTGAAAAATGCCTCGTACCCCCATACATGCATGTGTGTCAGGTTAGGTTACTTTCCATACCATAACTGATATGGAATCCCATATGCAGCTTTAGTTGGTACTCGGTTAAGGGTATATGTTGTAGTCTGCAAGGTGTATCCCCAAAAGGATAATGGACGAGTTTTATGACTCATCATTGATCTGACCATGTCAAGCAAGGTCTTATTACTCCTTTCACTAACACCATTCTATTATGGTGTATAAGGAGTGATTTGGAATACTATCCCACACTCCTTCAAGTGATCAATGAAATCTTGGTTAAGATATTCTCCACCTCGGTCTGAGCAAAGTGCTTTTATCTTCTTACCAAGTTGGTTTTATACTTCATTTTAGTATTCTTTAAATATCTGAAATGAATCTGACTTATACCTCATTAAGTATATATAGCCATACCTATAATAGTCATCAGTAAAAGTAATGAAGTATAGAAAACCACCCCTTGCCTTTACTGGAAATGGACCACATACATCAGTATGTATTAATTCCAACACTGCATTGGATCTTTCTCCCTTTCCTGAGAAAGGTGATTTGGTCATCTTTCCTTGTAAACAATCTTGGCATGCATCTAGGGTTCTAACTGTACCGAGTCCAGATACCCTTCTTGATGCAATATTTGTAATCTCTTCTCATTTACATGACCAAGCCTGAAGTGCCATAGGCAGGTGTTATTTGAGCCATGTTGGCATTTTTTGTCATTGATTGCCATTACTGAGTTCTCTAGTTCTAGCATATATAAACCATTGCTAGGATGTTCCATACCATAACATATGTTATCTGTATAAAAGAGACAACATTCATTTCCAAACTTGAAATAAAAACCAATAGTGTCTAGACTTGACACAGAGATAATGTTACTGGTAATAGAAGGTACATAATATAAATTGTTTAAAACTACAACCAAACCAGTTATCAAGGTTAAGTGATAGTCTCCCACTACCATGGTTGTCAGACTTGCACAATTTTCATCTCAGAGATCCACTTGACCTTTTTCAATATTCTTGAACCTACTTGGTTCCTGTATATGAATACAAATGTTTGATTCACATGTCATATCAAATACCAAACTGGTAGATAAAGATAGATTGCATTCAATGACAAAAATACCCGATGTAGAAGAATCAATTTGCATCTTGTTCCCAGATCTGCAATTCTTCTTCCAGTGGTCTTTCTTGACACATCCAAAGTAGACAGCTTCCTGCTCATTACATTGCCTCTAAATCTTTGGCTTCTTTGTAAGATGATGCATTGGTGTCTTTGGCCTTAACTTGTCCTTATAACCCTTTACCTTGCCTTTGTTTTTCCTGTTCACCATAAGGACAGATGAATTGGTATTTTTTATATCCTTATCATCTTGGCAAACTAAAGCCAAAAGGTCTGGGAGAGACTTTGTCATATCACTCATATTATAATTGACAATAAAAGTCAAGAATCTTGACGGTGAAAAGGTAATAATGAGATCTACTGCTAGTTCTTGGTTCAGTTTGAACCCAAGGGATTCAAGCCTCTCAATATACCCAATCATCTTGAGTACATGAGGACTGGATTGGTGCCCTTCTGCTATCCTGCACTTATAAAGCGCACTTGAGATTTCATATCTTTCTTGCATGTCCCTCTCCTCATATAGTTCTTGGAGGTGTGAAAGCATCTTGTAGGCGTCCTCATCCTCATGCATTTTTTGCAATTGGCTGGACATGGATGAAAACATGATGCATTGTACATCAAGTGCATTGTCTACATGATTTCTCCATTTATCTTTTTCTGCCTTACTCGGTCCATGAGGAGGCTCAGTAGGAATTGGGGATTCCAACACATATAACTTCCTTTATTGGCGTAGTACTATGTTCAAGTTCCTGTACCACTCCTAGAAGTTATTACTAGTTAGGATATTTTATTTATCCAAGATCGATCACAGTGATAAAGTACTCGTTGTGTTGGTGATTTCCATTTTAAATCTACATCAAATAAACATTTAGCATTTAGTACTTTATCTTGATTACCTTTTGACCTTTATGGTTAATAAATTATTATATCATTTTAATGTCTCTCACTATTTTAGAGAACCTTAATAGCCCTCACTATTAGATTCAGAATATTCTATCTCTTGAGTATTCTAGTGGAAAGGATCCTCAAAACCTCCCTCATAGTCTACAATCTAGGGCTACGCCACTACTTGGAGGGTTTCAAGGTAGGCACTAGACTGGCCAACCACTTATTCTTTTGTTTCCTTATATTGTTGAGTAACGTCCCAGCTTTTGGAATTTTAACTTGATTCCATCAACATCTTGCCTCTAAAGTGATAGCAAGTTAGCTTAGGCTAATCCTTGACTACTCATTTTAGTTAAGTCGACTCATTTCTGTAATGAAAATGCCCCGGTAGTAAGAGGCACTCTCAACTAAGGCTGACGATCACCCGAAACACCAGGTTTTGTTTAGATGGGAGAAATGGAAGGCTTTTAGACTTAATATATCTTTGAGGGATTTTATATTTATTTATTGAAGAATATAATCCTTTTCTATTTATTATGTTCAAAATGGGTTGTTGCGCTCACAACTGAACATGCAATAGAATATAATTTGTCACATCTTTATGCATTTTATCTTGTTTACTATTCTTTGTGATCATGCAATAATCATGTAGATGCATAAAATAATAAACTATGAATAAAGTAAATCATGCGATTTGACTGCTCTTGATCATTCTATAAAGATCGATCCATAATGGATCAATCTTTACCTAGGGGCATCCATACCTGAGTAGTGACTTGACTCACGTCGCAGCTTGCCCAGTGTAATGCACTTGGATCACATACAAAATACATCTTTTGCATTGGACACTCAGGCCCATATACATATTTGAAACTAAAAGGGTGATTCACAGACCATCATTTATCTAATTAATTATTAAAAACATTACATGCACTGAATAAATAATCAAATAAATAAATAAATACCAGACATGCACTATTCGGTCACTTTCTCAAGACCAGTTGGGGTAAAGATGTGCAAGAAAATTAAATTTCAATAAATTTAGATAATGTGAGGGTGTTATAATATATTAAATGAATTTAATTAAATTAATTTAATTTATTTTATCGGTCCCATTTGTTTAATTTAATTTTTAATTCTAAAAATTAAATTAAACCTTTAATTTAATTTGAATCTTAAATTAAATTAATATTTCAAATTAAAATAATTTAAACCCTCAAATTAATTATAATTAATTCAATTTAAAAACTAAATTAATTAAAATTAATTTAAATATGGGTTACCTCTAGTCGGGGAGGAGTTTGGAAGGACTGCGAACCATCACGGGGTGTCGTCCAGGAGCAGGGAAAATTAAGGTATTACCGCGGCTTGACCGCGGCGTGACCGTGGCCTGACTACGGTGTGACCGCGGCCTGCCGCGGCTTGGCCATGGCGTAACCACTCGGTCAAACGACTCCCGCGGCGGCAGTAACTTCTGACGAGGTTCGAAGGGAGCAAGAGGAGGCTGGGAATCATACCGGCCAGTCGTATGGCCGGCAGCCTGCTGCTCCGGTGAGGCAGCGGCCTGGTCTAGCATGGCCTGGACCGGTGTGGTCGGGACTGACGACGACCGGTGCGGTTCGGTCCGGTGGAGCCCGGGGCGACACGGGAAGGCAGGCCAGCGAGGTCGGGGTGGCGCGAGGAGGCGGCACGGTGGGGGGGGGGTGGTCCGATGCGGATCGGGGTGGCACAAGCAGGCAGCCCGGCGGGACTTGGGGTGGCACAAGCAGGCAGCCCGGTGGGGCTCGGGGCAGCGCGAAGGGGACTGGCGGGAGGCAGTGGTCCGCCACAAAGGGGAGGCAGCTAGGGTTTCTCCCTATGGGGAGATACCTTTTGTGCATCATGTGAAATAGAAGACCCCCTTGGGTCTTCCCTTTTTTTTAAATTGTCTTTAGACAAAAGATGCCACCACCTCCCTTTTTAAAAAATTAAAAGGAAGAAGACCCCATTTTGGGGTCTTGGTCTTCCCTTAATTTTTTTTTAAAAAAATAAGAAGACCTCATTTTGGGGTCTTGGTCTCCCTCCCCTATTGTTTTTTTTTTGTTTTGTGGAAATTTATTTTCCACACACCTTTGTGGAAAATATTTTATAATAAAATATTTTATTTTATTTTATAACAATAAAATATTTCATTTAATTTTATCTAAATTATGACTGAGATTATCATCAAATGAACAAAAATAAACAATGACATCGAACCAATTATATTTATTAAATGATTGTAGCTTGATCATTTAAAAAAGAAAAAACGTGTGGTCAGATCCGAATGAATCATTTTAACACCCCACACTTAAATTTAATGCATCTTAATTTTGTTGACTCAGAAAAACCTTGTGATCCCACTGATACCACTGTGAGGTACCGGGATGGCGCAGCGAAAGCTGGTGGGATAGGAATTTAACATTTCTGCATCACCAGAGTGACATAACCCTGTCTACTCTGGTGATCTTATCCCGGTTTGGTCTGTGGGTCTTTCAAGGTTTAAACAGAGCACAAAAATAAACAGAACATGTACCTAGTTTGGAATTGACGTGTGCAAGTCCTCCATAGGATGCCGACGATCATTGCTCGAAGACTCTAACTTCGAATCCCTCTAGATCGTCCACACACACCTCTCGAATCTGATCACCTGTCATTCGTCGAGATCTGGGTGCTAGCACCGATCTTCGACCCTCACTTCAGCGCAGTGAAGATCACCGTAAGGGAAGAATATTCAATTTGAGATGGATGAACTTAAAGATCTTCCTTCGCATTGAGAGACTCTCTCTAGATGTTAAGAGGAGACAGAAACTCTTAATCTTGACACATGAATAGTAGTCATGGGAGAGCCTCTCTCTCACTTATATAGGGAGTATTTAAAACACGTGATATAGATTCTCATCCCCCGTGTAATAGACATATGTTATGTAAGTGTTATAAATAATTATTTATGACAAATAAAATTATGCCATAAATAATATTTATAATTTATCACTTACTTGTAATATATAAATATATTACGTGACAAATTTCAGTTTTAACTTGACTCACAACTCCTGTTAATATTAAACGAACCTAAGATATTAAAATCTATTCGAATAATATTAATACGTGTATTTACTATATAACTTGTAAATACATGTTGTAAATAAATTCAACGAATTATTCTAAACATGAATAATTAATGAATTTATTTATTCTTTGGTGATCCATATAACTCGGATAGTGCTCGGACCCTTTGGAAGGGCCCACCAAGTTCTATATTCCTATTCTCAGAATAGGGCAGATTATCAAGGCGCTATTGTGTGTGACCCTCTAGGCCCTTTCCTCAATAGTAGTGAATAATATCCACTGACCTAGAGCGGGGTCTAGAAACCCATAGAGGCCCCTATAGAGATAAGGAAAATTCAATGCAACGACTGCCTTCCTACGAACACGGTCTGTGTAATATAATATCTTCGTCATCAGTATCTCAATAAAGAAAAATGCATACTAGTGTCATCATTATTTATTTTTCTTTATTTTATTTTTTTATTTGTCTGGAAGGTCTTACCTTCCACTACCATGGCCATGGATTTAATGAAGTTGAAACCATCCTAATTAACTAGGCCCAAGATATCTTTTCCTGAACTCAGAAGCAACAAATCCTTTCTCAATCATTCAATCAATGTTGTGCCATTAATTACGTACTCGATACAAACTACCTCGCCATGACTTTGTCACCATGGTTTTTTCCTTGCATCAAATGTATGTAATTAAATTACATCCATTGGCAATGATCTCAAGTCTAAAGAATATTACACATGTCCATAAATAGGAATTACCAATGACACCTAAAACATGTGGTGTTCCTATTATACGGTTTTGTCCTCATGATCTCAACTACTAAAGATCATCAAGTGTGAACTTTGTGAGAAGAAGTCTCAATGCTTATGAGGCCGCAACACCTGATGGTCACACATCATCTGTGTCCTTTCAGAATGATGTAACTGGACCATAGGATGTTACTTTAAGATTTCTTCCATGGCATCTTAGGGTTGTCATTATATTCTAGGATCTACTGTACCCCTTTTATGTGACAAGTAACATAAGGACATTTCCATACACAAAGTGGATGAAGAAGTATCTACACTATTATGGAAAGATAAACACATCTATTATAAAAAACTCAATATATGTAGCGGTAATCAAAGTACAAAACAAGTTGGGTCTAGGGCACCCACTTTCAACACATACCTCAATTCAATAAACGACATGACCAGTATGAATCAAAATGAGTGTTTTTTTGTTTAAAAATGACTTTTTTGTTCAAATTACATAGGATATACTCAAAATTAATATAACACATTCATATTTTTTATAATTTATAAAAAATATCCATAAGTAATTTTTGATGTGTTGGAATCTTCCGTACTTCAATCCGATGTGTGGTGAGATCTATATGACTTCAAATGTTTTTTTTCATTTAAAAATTACATTTTTGTTAAATACATGTTCCACTCACTTAAAATTGAGAAAACACACTCATTTTGTATTAATACTTCAAGAAAAAAATCTATAAGTCATTTTTTTTTTGTAAGAATCAACCGCAAATCAATCTGACACACTGTGTGATTGGTAAGACTCAAAGTGTGTATTTTTAATTTTAAAATGTTATTTTAGTTAAAAACATGTGTCGCTCATTGAAAAATTAGTAAACATACTTTTATTATCTTGATCCTTTAGTAAAATAATACTTAATTCATTTGTGATTTTTAGGAATCAACTAAATGTCAATCTGATACATGGTGTGACCGGTATGACTCAAAGTGTGTGTTTTTTGTTTAATAATGTCATTTGTGTTGAAAACATGTGTCACACACTAAAAAAATAAATAAAATTTGTATTGTATTGATATTTTTGGAAAAAAAAATGCTTAAGTAATTTGTGATGTGTAATAAGCAACCACATGTCAATCCAACACACGGTGTGACCAGTATGACTCAAACTATGTGTTTTTATTTAAAATTCACATTTTAGTTCAAAAGATGTGTGGCTTACTCAAAACTAATAAATTACTTTAGGATTAGTTTTATAGTTTATTAAAATGATCCATATGTCATTTATGATGTGTAGAAATCATCTATACCTCAATTTGACACATGGTGTGACCGATATGACTCAAATGTGCATTTTCAGTTTGAAAATGACATTTTAGTTAAAAACATGTGTCACTCACTAAAAAGTAATAAAATGTGCCTATATTATCTTTATAATTTAATAAAATGTTCCATAATTTATTTATTAAATATATGAATCATCTTTACATCAATCTGATGCATGGTGTAACCGGTGTGACTAAAAGTGTGTATTTTAAGTTTAAAAATTACATTTTAGTTAAAACTATGGTACTAATTGAAAACATAGTAAACACACTCGTATTGACATTAAAATTTAGAAAAGTGATCCTTATGTCATTTTTTATGTGTAGGAATCAACCACATATCAATCTGACACATGATGTAACTAGTATGACTCAAAGTGTGTATTTTTATTCAAAATTGACATTTTAGTTCGAAAGATGCTTTACATATACAAAATTGATCAAACATATTCATATTCATAGTATACTTTTAAATAAGCCTTTGTTTACCATTATTTGTAACATTCAATGTTTTCTATCAAAAATTCTTTTGGCGCGCTTGTGCTCCATCCCACAGGAAGATTATTAGTGATGACAATTACTGATGACATATTCTATTTGTCACTAATAGTATTCACGAAGGAGTGATGTCGATAGATTTTATTATCCGTTACTAATACTCATTCATTATTATTTTTATGATGGGTTAGATTTCATCTCTATTAACCCATCGTATAAATACTAAAATAAATCCACTCAACATTCTCATCATCTCCCTCGATTTTCTTCTCTACCACGAAACGTTGGACGATCGTGGAACCCTCAAATGAACCAAAGAAAAAATCACCTGTCAAAACTATTATATTTTGGATTTAGGTTTGAATATCCAAGGTATGCACTTATATTCTCTCCTCCTTCATTATTTTTGGTATTTCACTTTGAATTGTGTAGAAATTTGTTTTCTCAACCCTAGGTTAATAAATTTACCTAATTTTTATGGTTTATTTGGCATTTAAGGTTACTACAAGTTTATTATTCTTTATTTTGGCACCTACCATCGAATAAAATGTGTTTTGGCTCTGTACAAGTTAACTCTAATTGAGTTGAGTTATTTTTCCTAATATTGAACCATTAGATTTAAGATATGTTTTTATTTAAATGTTTGTCTTTGTTTATTTTGAGATATATGCATACCTTACCGACTCCTCATGCTCATGCACATGTATAAGCCTGATAAAATCTCACACACAGCATTTATATATATGTGTGTGTGTGTGTGTGTGTGTGTGTGTGTGTGTGTGTGTATGTGTGTGTGTTTGTTACCATATATATATATATCTGTGTGCGTGTGTGTGTGTGTGTGTGTGATATATATATATATATATATGATTGAAAAATGTTGCATGTTATATATGTATATATTTATAAACAAGAAAACCTTTTAAACATATATATATATATAAACATTGAATTCTTTTTTAGACATATATATTGATATATATAATTATGTGTAACATGTGTATATTTATATATATATATATATAATCATATAATATGTGAATGTTTTTGAATTTGTTTAAAGAAATTGTTGAATTTTATATCTTATTATGATTATTTTGAAAGCATCCTTATGATGATATAATTTTTGATGAATTATAATAATGCTTGGATTGTGGATGTGATATTAAACCATGTTTAATTATTATATTATGATTTATTTTCATTTATTTAAAACATGTGAATATTGTTTTGTAAATTTTTGGATATATATATATATATATATATTAACATGTGAATATCCATAATATAAACATTTAAAAAAATGTGTAAGGTTTTTGATATATATATATATATATATATATATGCATATATATGTATGTATGTATAGATTTGATATATATATTTGTATAAAAAATGTGTAAAAATATATTTTATGTATATATATGTGATTAAGAAATCATTTAACACACACACACACACACACACATATATATATATAACATATGAAATAAATAGGAAGTTGGTGTTTTATAAAAATGATGAGAAACTCAATTTAAATAAAACATTTGAAAAAAAAAAGTTAAAAATAAATTTTTTATAAAAAGACTTTCTAAAAAAAATTAATGAAAAAATATATATATAATAAAAAATATATCTATAATGAATACTTGTTAATAAATGGTCTATTTAGCCATGAAAAAGTTTATGGTGGTTTATAAATATTTGGAGCATTTTTGTTAATGTATAATATTTGTTGGAATTTATTAAATTCAACAAGAATAATATTATTAATAAATATTTTTTAATAAATTTTATTTATAATTAATAAATAATTAGTGTTGGATAATAAATATATATAATAATTTGTAAAAATTTTGTAACTACTTGAAATAAAATATAAAAAATATATTTAATTTAAAAAAAATTACAATAATAAGTAAAAATGTAGTAATGATTAAAAAAGTAGTATTATTTATTAAATAATTTTTCATAATTATTAAATAATTGGTAAATATTAGTAATAATTAGTAGATATTAGTAAATTATGATAATTTGTAATATATATATATCTGTGTGTGTGTGTAATATTAATAAAATATTAAAAAGGTTACCCTCATATATAATGTTACCAAACTCCCAATGTGCACAAATGTTATCTCATGCCTAGGGTAAACCCCAAATTTCAATCCTAATGGTGGTCTCAAATATCTCATATGATACACTATTTGAGAGATACATTAATTTTTTGTAAAAAATTATAATAAAAATTTTAAATGAATTACCCCCATGTGCGATGTTACCAAAAACCCAATGCGAACAACTATTATTTCATGCCTAGGGTAAAACCCACATCTTAGATCTAATATTGATCTCAGATTTCTCATATGAGACATCATTCATGAGATATTCCTTTTTTTAGAAAATATCATGTGCATAATATAATATATTTAATATGTTTATTCTAACTGCATTGAGCCTCTATGGACCCTTGAATCCCATGATAACTCATTCCTAACTCCAAAAATTTTCCGTGGAATATTTTAAGATGTTAAAATATAAAAATAATTTTTAATTAGTCATAAAGATAAATAATTATTCTTATTTCTATTTTTTTAGATAACTATGAACTCAAGAAATAGAAACCAATTTTTATTACATGATCACGATTGGATAAATCATCGCAAAGATCCCAATGGATCTTGTATAAATCTTATATACATTGAAGGTGTTGAAATATTTATATCATTTTCATCATCGAATTCATATTTTTTTCAGAAGTAAAAAAATCAAATATCCATATAAGAAATGTGATCTTAGCATATTCAAAACATTTGACAATATTGGAGTTCATCTATTGTGTTTTGGTTTTCAGAAAGATTATATTTTTTGATATCAATATGGTGAGAATTATTTAGTAGAAAATAAAACAAAAATTACTTCCATATCCATCATTTTAGAATTTAGTAATTGAGGTTACTATACTATCTATTTAGGAAACACTAACTCTGAAAGATATTCCAAATCCTAAATCAGAAACTTCTCAATTTTACAATTTGTTTAAATTACCCAGGCAACCTTATATCTGGGGTTCCAGATAAGAAAACATAAATTTGTTACAAAATTTATGGCTATTAAATCATAGTTTTGAATTTCATATATTTTCTTTGACCAAATATTTAATATTTTCAAATCATTGTTTCCTAATGGAAATACATTACCTACAAGTTTCTATAAAAGTAAGTGGTTGTTCCATAATTTGGGTATTAGTTTTCATAAGATCCATGTGGGTTAAAATGACTACATATTATATTATGGGGACTATGAGTCATTAGTTAATTGTCCAACATGTGGTGAATCGAGGTATAAATACAAAAAAAAAGGAAAGTCTAGATTTTCTATGAAATAGTTGAGGTATTTTCCAATTACACTCCATTTAAAATGTTTATTTATGTCTCACAACATATATTCCTTGATGAAATGGAATAAATCAAATATTTATGTCAGTAAAATCTTAAATCATTCCTGTAATGGTGATTCATGGAAACACTTTGATCATATGCATCCTTCTTTTTCTTCATAACCTCATAATATACAATTGGGCCTTTCTACTAATGGTTTTTTTTATTTGGTGCTTACAAAAATCAATATTATTTTTAGACTATTTTCATTACTTTATACAACATACCTACTTAGATTCTAATGAAGGAACCATATATATATTTGGTGCTATTAATTCTAGGACAACCAAAGAAGAATATTGATTTTTATTTGAAGCTACTAATTTATGAGTTAATTTCATTATGAAATAATGATTTATCTAAATTTGATATAGTTGGAGATCTAAATTTTAAACTAAAGGTCGAATTAATGTGGATGATCAATGAATTTTTTATATATGGTATATTATCTAGATAGAGTACAAATGGTCTAAAATTATTTTCATATTGTATGGATGAGAACAACACATTTATGCTTTGTAATGGGAGAAATACTAGTTCTTTTTACTATCATAAAATATTTCTTCCTGTGGATCATACTTTTTTAAGGAATTTAAATAATTTTACAAAAGTTATAATTGAAATAGAAGAACCTCTAGTAATGATCTTGGGTATTCAGGTAAAATATATCATCTATACATCATCTCACGTTACTTTTATACCAACCATAAACAAAAAAAATGGTTTTGTAAGAGATCATAATTAGATAAAGCAGGGTATTTTTTAGGACCTTCCATATTAGTCTAATTTTTTGGTTCATCCCATGTTATATGTAATGCATATTGAGAATAATTTTTTTGATAAAATATTTTATACTAATATCAATAATACCTGATCTTGTTTTTGCCACATGCCAAGAAGCACGTTACCAAAGAAATCCCAAGGAAAGCCACATGCTTGTAGTGAAAAGAATACTTTGATATATCAAGGGCACGATGGATTTTGGTTTGATGTATAATGACAAATCTCAGCAAGAGTTATTGGGATATACATATGCAGATTGGGATGGATCAGTAGACGACAGAAAATCAACGTCAGGAGGTTCTTTCTATCTTGGTGGATTGTGTATTTCTTGGCTAAGAAAGAAACAAGATTGCATTTCTCTGAGCACTATAGATGCAGAGTATATTGTGTCCACTCAAGCATGCACACAGCTATTATGGATGAAGCAGCAGCTTGAAGAAATGGGAGTTGAAGTGAAGTCTCCAATCGGAATCCAGTGTGATAACTCAAGTGCTATCAATCTTAGAAAAAATTCAGTTCATCACTCAAGGACAAAGAACATTGAGATCAAATATCATTTCATCAAGGAGAAGGTAGAGTAAGGGCTTGTGAAGTTGGAGTATGTGCCTACAGAACTATAGTTTGCAGACATTATGATGAAGGCCTTACCCAAGGAAGCTTTTGAAAGACATCGACTGGATCTGGGAGTTCAGTCAACTCCCTGCACTTAAAAGAGTGTGGATATGGAACCCCCCCCCCTCCCCAAGGTATGATGTGTTTTTCTCTAATGTAATAATATGTGTTCTCTACTCTATTACAGACTGCAAAGGAGTGACCTTTGGGTTCGTTGACAAAGGGGGAGAAAATGGTGATTGTTCAAGGGGAGACAGTGTGGCTATTTGAGAAATCATGAAAGATACAGGGAGAAGCTAACAGATGGAGCAGCGAGATAGGGGGAGCAATAAGAAAGGGGGAGCGTATTAAATCTGACAATGCTATAGGTGATTGATCAAAGAATAGATATCACGACAGCTGAAGATCATGATAAAAGTAGAAGAGTGGAGTTGGAATGTGGTAAGAATATTTCAAAAATTTGGTACCAGTTTGGTGTCAACAATGAGTGTCAGATTTGAAGTGATTCATTGATGAACTTTTCATTTAATCTTGTTTATCATGCCAAGCATTGCTCATGTGGGCTTAGAGTATGTGTTGAGGAAATCCTTGATCGCTATCGAAATCGAAATAGGCGAATGGTATCTGAAGAATTAACGATATATATTTTTATGGTAGAGTTGGCAGCAAACCCAAAGGGGGATATTGTTGGGCAAAAATCCCTCAAGGTATCATTGAAGCATTTTTGAGGTGATTGTGTTTGTTGACAAAGTTGACATCTGTGTTATGATTGTTTACAAAGCAAACCATGACATACAAATTTGTTGACAAAGGGGATTTCATGGTGGCATGTCGAGTTCAAAGGTTGTGGTTAACGATCCATGTTTTATTCAAGAATGTCGACAAAGGAATGGATGATCTGGAGGTGGTACAAAAAGATCAGATACAAGGTGACGCCGTTTTCTAGTGTTTGCCAAATTTTTGGGCCTAAAAATTGACAAATGAATAAAAGTGGTTTTTGGAAAAGGGACTTGCACGCCGTGTGCTTGAAAAAGAGGAAACTTGCACGCCTAATGTTTTTCAAGATCAGATCATCAGAACATGGAAAAGGAAGAAGGATCGTGCAAGTTTTTGTGTTGGTCGCGCAAGTGAGTTTTGCGAAAGAGACTTGAACTCCGAAACTTGCGCGTCGAGGGGAGACTTGTGCATCGTCGCGCATGGTGTCCAAATACCTATAAATACAGGTCGACCCCTCCTCATTCGGTGTAGAGTTCAACACTTAGAAAATTAGAGCTCTTGTCGTGCAGGTGTGGTGGTCGCACAAGTGGTGTGTGGTCGCGTAAGTATAAGTTGCACGCCAGGTGATAGTTGTGCGCCTAAGGTGGTTTGGGCGAGAAAGGAAGTGAGTCGCGCAAGTTTTGAGTTGTAGAAGAAGGCGCCGCGCAAGTGGTTTGGTGACACTTGCACACCGGATTTTGAAGAATCGCAAAAGTTGTTTGTTGCGCGCCAATATTGGTTTGGGTGTAAAAGGGTGTGCGTCGTGCAAGTTTGGAGTTGCAGAAGCTTGTGTCGTGCAAGTGGTTGAGGAGGACTTGCAAGTCAGTTTTGACATGCGCGCCGAGACTTGCATGTCGGATTAGAGAAGGGTGCCAAGTAAGGTTGTTTCATGGTAGTGGTTCATGGATGCGTGGAAGATGGAAGATTTCCCGATACCTTCTGTGCAAAGTGAGATTCATCTACGGGTGAAAGTTGGACTTCAACAGAGCATCTACATACAGCAAAGGATGCATTCATTAGTGATAATGAAGAGACCTATAGGTCTATAAACTGTGAGTGGATCCTTTCCAAAGCAGTGTGCAAAGGAAGAGGAAGAAGGTGATCCTCTCCACCGGTAGTGATCTAGAGAGAGAGAAACAGGGAGTGACCATTGGGAAAGCAGTGAGCTGACCCTAAACTTTGTAAAGGCAGTGAGCCTAGGAATATAAGTGATATATCCCGAACTTTGTAAATAGTAGTGTACTTTAGTGGATTTGGTATAGCAGCACATCGCCGTTGTATGCTCCTTGGACGTAGCCCGGTGAGGGTGAACCAAGTAAAAATATATGTGTCTGCCTGCTTACTTCAGTGCATTGCATTTAAAGCGTCATCCTCAGATAAAGAAGAAAATAAGTGGTCATAATAAACACACAAGTGAAAAAAAAAGTGAACCATGTAATAAAGAGGTCAAGATCCACTGGGGATGAAATTTTTTTGAAAAGAATATTCATACCCTGATTCACCCCCCCCCCCTCTCTGGGTATATATGCCCCTTTTTGGTTCTAACAATTGGTATCAGAGGTAGGGTGCTTTTATCAGATTTGTTTGCTTCGACTTGGTATAGTCGATTTGTGTGATTAAATCAGTCTACTCTTATCTCGGTGTTCCATGGAAAAGGGAAAAACATCAAAGAAGAATCAGAAGTTAGGTGATATTCCTCAATGTGGGAGTGTTTATGGAAAAAGTTTGATTCAGTTAAAAGAATCAAACAGCTTACTAGAAGAAGTTATGGATGAATCTGATAGGGAAAAGATTGATTCACCCAATCATGATGTAGGAATGAGTGAAATACTTGAACTTCAAAGTGATACCGAAACAACTGATGATGAAGAAGTTTCAAGAAGGAGGCCACCAGTAGATGTTGTCAACATGACAAAGAAATTGGATCAGAAATTGGATGAAGAAGTCAAATCTAAAGATAACCAGATCCAGGTTTTGGAAATTGAGGTCAACAAGATAAGAGTCTTAAATCAAAGGCTTATTGATGTGGCCACTAACCTAAGGGAGAAGAATTATTCTCAAAGTTAAGAAGTAAAAAATATGGCTAGAATGAAAGGAAAACAAAAGGCTGCTAATTATGAAGAGAATCAAAAATCAGAAGAAGTTCAGAATCTGAAATCCAGAAATGATGATCTAGCTACACAGTTGTCTGAAAATGTTCAAAAGAATTAAAGGCTACAACAAGAGATTATATCTTTCTCTGAATCTATTTCTCAGAAAAAATTTAAAGTAAAGGATCAAATTAACATGTTAGAAAAGCTCACATGAGAACTGGAAGATGAGATGAGTTGTGGAAAGAATCTCAAAAGAGAACTCAATGCCCAACTTGAATCAAGGGATATAAAGATTCAAAAGTTGGAAGAAGAGCTTGAATCAGTGAAGCAGTAAGTGGAGAAATCCAATGCTAGAGGAAAGCCTAAAATGGAGGATTCCTTGCACTTACTATTTGATTATCCTTCGGCAAGTGATGATGAAATGAAAAGAAAATTTTCTATTTCTGAAAAGAGACAAGAGAAAATTCTCTCAGCTCAAAGACCATACAGTTTGGGAAAAACTGGTATTGGATTTGATGAATCCCCTCCCGTGCATGATATAATGCGAGCCGTGAAGAGTTCCATGAGTGGAGAAAAACTTGTAGGTGTTGGATATGGGCCTAAGAAGATAGTTTCAAAAAGAAGTGATGATAGGTGTTATTTCTGGGGGATTCATGGCCACACATCAAGATTTTGTTCAGAGGCTCTGGAATACATTTTAGGCTGTGAAAATAGAAGCTTAGATAAATCTGAGAATAAGAAGAAGCATCATGAGAAATCAGAGAGAAGAGTCTCTTAGAGGAAAGAATTCATTAGATGATATTACTGTGGAAGAAAGGGACACACCATGAATATGCGTTAGGAAGTGCAGGTGATCAATGCCAGAGGAAGAACTCATTCTGCATCAACATCTCGGCTGAGAGATGACGAAATGAGGTATTCCTTTAATGGAAGATGCTTCATATGTTCTAATCATGGGAATTTGGAAAGATATAAAAGAAATAAGAATGTGAGAAAGGAAAAGGATCCCAGAAAGATATTCTTGAATCTAGTGATGTATAAAGAGAAATTCTACATTGGGAGACAAAGTGGTAAGTTGGAGAATAGTCTTAGAGCCTCAGGGTAATCACATGAAGCTGAACAAAAGTTGTATCAGTCGCACTCACAACCACCCTCTAAGAAAGAACATGAACAAATCTGGAAGAAAAAAGGAGGAAACATTATAGCTGTGAGTAAGAAGAATGTACGTTCTGTGGAGGACCTACCACCAATGAAAAATAGTATGGTGACTCAGAAATATGATAAAAGAAAAATAAACAATGAATGCATTGAAAAATTTGCAAGTCTTTTGCCACAAAAAGAAGTGGAGGAAAGAGGAAGATCCCTACAATGGAGGAAGGATCCAAGGAAGATGACAAGAAAAGATATTCTTGCTCAGAGAAGGAATCAAGGGAAATGGAATTTTGGTGGAACATCAAAGACAGAAATGTGTACTAGTGGGTTTAAACCCCAAATGGTGAGAAAGTTTAGGCCTGCAGAATCTTCATATCAGAAAAAGACTCAGCATGCAGGTGATGAATACTTAGTCATATGGCTAGAGCAGTTGAAGTTGGCTAGGCAGCTAGAAGAATCCAGGAAGGAGTGCAATTCTCAACATTAAAGAATCAAAGGGTTGACCCATCAGGATCAACCACAATCATCATCATGATTATTTTATAAGTTCCACCCCTCTCCCTGTGTATATAAATGTTTTTAACTGATTATTCAAGTGTTTCAGGTTTTAGAGTGATACGATCCAAGGGGAAGTGGTATCTAAATATGCACAGTAGCAGTGATATGCTTCAAAGTTTCAATTGACTCAAATCAGGTAGCAGAGTTGAAGGAGAAAGGGAGCGATAGAGCACAATAGTAATTGATTTTGTTATTAACTTTATCTCTTGTTTCCTACACCGATTTCCAACTCAATAGGCTTAGAGATTTGGTTAATGGATCAATGCTAAGTGGAATATGAGAATAAATGATGCAGAAAAAGAAGAATGTTTATGGGTCTAACACTAAGAAGTTTTGCATAACATAGGAGGAGCATTAAATAACAAAATCAGATTAAAGATCCATCAAAGCAATAATTGGATGACTCAGATCAGGTGTTGTCTATAGAGGGAAGAAATATTGTGGGAGAAGTAGCAATAATCATGCATCACATGCTCATTTATTTTGATCTAACAATGTGGTATCAGCTGACAATTTTCAGGATACCAAGAAGCTGCAAGAAGTAGATTAAAGGAATGATTCCACTGAACAATGTAACAGTGAGAAATTTCCTGATGAATGCGATGAGGAGGAAAGCAACAAAGGGGGTGAATAAGTGACTGATGCTGATTCAGAGAAGAACTAGACGTGGGAGATTGTTTTGAGGCCAACAGATAAGATCTCTATTGGGACTAAATGGGTCTTTTGGAACAAGATGAATGAAGATGGCATAGTGATTCAAAACAAAGCACGACTGGTATGCAAAGGATACTCCCAAATAGAGGGCATTGATTTTGATGAGACATTTGCACCGGTTGCAAGGCTGGAGACAATCAGATTATTTTTAGTCATAGCAGTGAAAAGAAAGTTCAAAGTATTCTAGATGGATGTCAAATCTGTATTTCTGAATGGGGTTCTGGAATAAGAGGTGTACATTGAGTATCCAGATGGTTTTCTCATTCATGAATATGAGAATAAGGTTTGTCGACTAAATAAGGCATTATATGGGCTGAAACAGGCACCGAGAGCATGGTACTCGAGGCTTGACCAGTATTTAAAGAAGCTTGGTTTTCAGCGTGGTGGAGTTGATTACAATCTATATTTCAACAACAATAGTAATCAAAGGATAATGGTGCTGGTTTATGTTGATGACATAATATTTGGAGGATTTGATGAAGCTCAGTGCAAACAGATTTCCGAATTCATGAAAAATGAGTTCGAAATGTCAATGATTGGAGAGATAACGTTTGTTCTTGGTCTACAAGTGACACAAGGAAGGAATGATACTTTCATTTCTTAATCCAAATATGCCAAGGAGGTTCTGAGAAGGTTTGGAATGAAGAATTCCAAGGAAATGAAGACTCTTGTTGCTACCCGGATGAAATTGTCAAAAGATGACAGTGGAAGGGCAGTTAATATCACTGAATACAGGCAGATTATCAGCAGTTTACTGTACCTGATAGAAATAATACCTGATCTTGTTTTCACCACATGCCAAGAAGCACATTACCAAATCAATCCCAAATAAATCCACATGCTTGCAGTGAAAAGAATACTTCGGTATATCAAGGGCACAGTGGATTTTGGTTTGATGTATAATGACAAATCTCAGCAAGAGTTATTGGGATATACAGATGCAGATTGGGCTGGATCAGTAGATGACAAAAAATCAACAACAGGAGGTGCTTTCTATCTTGGTGGATTGTGTATTTCTTGGCTAAGCAAGAAACAATATTGCATTTCTCTGAGCACCGCAGATGCAGAGTATATTGTGGCCACTCAAGCATGCACACAGCTATTATGGATGAAGCAGCATCTTGAAGATATGGGAGTTGAAGTGAAGTCTCCAATCGGAATCCAGTGTGATAACTCAAGTACTATCAATCTTAGAAAAAATCCAGTTCATCACTCAAGGACAAAGCACATTGAGATCAAATATCTTTTCATCAAGGAGAAGGTAGAGCAAGGGCTTGTGAAGTTGGCGTATGTGCCTATAGAACTACAGGTTGCAGACATTATGACGAAGGCCTTACCCAAGGAAGCTTTTGAAATACATCGACTGGATCTGGGAGTTCAGTCAACTCCCTTCACTTAAAAGAGTGTGGATGTGGAACCCCCCCCCCCCTCCCCGAGGTATGATGTGTTTTTCCCTAATGTACTAATATGTGTTCTCTACTCTGTTACAAACTGCAAAGGAGTGACCTTTGGGTTCGTTGACAAAAGGGGAGAAAATAGTTATTGTTCAAGGGGAGACAGTGTGGCTATTTGAGAAATCATGAAAGATACAGGGAGAAGCTAACAGGTGGAGCAACGAGATAGGGGGAGCGTATTAAATCTGACGATGCTAGAAGTGACTGATCAAAGAATAGATATCACAACAGCTGAGGATTGTGATAAAAGCAGAAGAGTGGAGTTGGAATGTGGTAAGAATATTTCAAAAAATTGGTATCAGTTTGGTGTCAACAATGGGTGTCAGAGTTGAAGTGATTCATTGATGAACTTTTCATTTACTCTTGTTTCTCATGACGAGCATTGCTCATCTGGGCTTAGAGTATGTGTTGAGGAAATACTTGATCGATATCGGAATCGCAATAGGCAAATGGTGGCTGAAGAATTAACGATATATCTTTTTATGGTAGAGTTGTCAACAAACCCAAAGGGGGATATTGTTGGGCAAAAATCCCTCAAGGTATCATTGAAGCATTTTTGAGGTGATTGTGTTTGTTGACAAAGTTGACATATGTGTTATGATTGTTGACAAAGCAAACCATGACATACAAATTTGTTGACAAAGGGGATTTCATGGTGGCATGTCGAGTTCAAATGTTGTGGTTAACGATCCATGTTTGATTCAAGAACGTCGACAAAGGAATGGATGATATGGAGGCGGTACAAAAAGAGCAGATATAAGGTGGCGCCGTTTTCCAGTGTTTGCCAAATTTTTGGGCCTAAAAATCGACAAATGAAGAAAAGTGGTTTTTGGAAAAGGGACTTGCACGCCGTGTACTTGAAAGAGAGGAAACTTGCGCGCCTAATGTTTTTCAAGATCAGATCATCATAACATGGCAAAGGAAGAAGGGTAGCGCAAGTTTTTGTGTTGGTCGCGCAAGTGAGTTTTGCGGCAGAGACTTGCGCGCCGAAACTTGCGCGTCGAGGGGAGACTTGTGTGTTGTCGCGTAGGGTGTCCAAATACCTATAAATACAGGTCGACCCCTCCTCATTCGGTGTAGAGTTCAACACTTAGAAAATCAGAGCTCTTGTTGTGCAGGTGTGGTGGTCGCGCAAGTGGTGTGTGGTCGCGCAAGTATAAGTTGCGTGCCAGGTGATAGTTGTGCACCTAAGGTGGTTTGGGCGAGAAAGGAAGTGAGTCGCGCAAGTTTTGAGTTGTAGAAGAAGGCGTCGCGCAAGTGGTTTGGTGACACTTGCACGCCAGATTTTGAAGAAGCGCGAAAGTTGTTGGTTGCGCGCCAATATTGGTTTGGGCGTAAAAGGGTGTGTGTCGCGCAAGTTTGGAGTTGCAGAAGCTTGTGTCGTGCAAGTGGTTGAGGAGGACTTTCAAGTCAGTTTTGACGTGCGCGCCAGCTTAGAGAAGGGCGCCAAGTAAGGTTGTTTCACGGCAGTGGTTCAGGGCTGCGTAGAAGCTGGAAGATTGCCCGATACCTTCGGTGCAAAGTGAGATTCATCTACGGGTGAAAGTTGGACTTCAACAGAGCATCTATATACAGGAAATGATGCATTCATTAGTGCTAATGAAGAGACCTATAGGTCTATAAACTGTGAGTGGATCCTTTCCAGAGCAGCGTGCAAAGGAAGAGGAAGAAGGTGATCCTCTCCACCAGTAGTGAGCTAGGGAGAGAGAAATAGGGAGTGACCCTTGGGAAAGCAGTGAGTTGGCCCTAAACTTTGTAAAGGCAGTGAGTCTGGGAATAGAAGTGATTCATCCCGAACTTTGTAAACAGCAGTGTGCTTTAGTGCATTTGGTACAACGACACATCGTCGTCGTATGCTCCTTGGGTGTAACCCAGTGAGGGTGAGCCAAGTAAAAATCTATGTGTCTGCCTGCTTACTTCACTGCATTGCATTTAAAGCATCATCAGATAAAGAAGAAAAGAAGTGGTCATAATAAACACACAAGTGCAAACAAAGTGACCCTCGTAATAAAGAGGTCACGATCCACTGAGACAGGAAGAATTTTGAAAAGAATATTCATACCCTGATTCACCCCCCCCCCCCCCCTCTCAGGGTATATAGGCCCCTTTTTGGTTCTAACAAGTTTCCTCCC
Source organism: Viscum album (assembly GCA_963277665.1). Classification (NCBI taxonomy): domain Eukaryota; kingdom Viridiplantae; phylum Streptophyta; class Magnoliopsida; order Santalales; family Viscaceae; genus Viscum; species Viscum album. The sequence continues at coordinate 801,506,269 of OY728139.1, forward strand.
CCTCACCCTTGAAATGATCCTTCTCCACATGATACCAGTTGATTCTTAAGGGGTTTTTATGACTGTTTTGTATTTTGGGGTGATAAACATCTTATGCGTGAAATGATGTTTTAATGTAATGCTTGTCTTTATTATTTACAATTTTTTTAAAAAAATTGTTTTTTAAATTAGTGTTTTGTATTATTTTTTTTAAATGTTACCAATTGTGATGGATCTCTCTATCCGTCGCAATAAGTGTTTTAAAAAAATTGTTGGACTTAATTGTGATGGACAAAGAGGCCGTTGTGAATAAAACTATTTGTGACCGACCCATCACAACTGTTTACTTAAAAAAATTGTCCATGTTAAAAGATCACTTTATCAGCACTAAACTAGCACTGATAAAGGATCACATTTATCCGAGTTTTTTAGCGCTAATGAAGGACATTTTTATGAGTGTTAAATAAGACATTATATCAACTACATGAGGAGCATCCCTTCCATCCAAGTCGCAACATCAAATTGTATGTCTACCATGCAATCGCCCCATGAGAACATCAAACGGTACAAGTAAATCCTGCTACAAAAAAAAACCAAGAAGACCACAAAATAAAAACATAAACATGGTTTCATCAATTCTTAATAGCAATATCAAGTGAAGCACTGAGATCCACGTCATCAAATTCAATTGTCGAAGAGTGGCTCTCCATAAGAGGAGACAATGTACCGAACATAAAGCCTAAAATCACACTTTTGATTGAGCACTTGGAACAAAAACCTCTACTAGTGACAAATCTTGAATCTTTCGGACTTATTAATAGTTCACAACCACACCCACTCAGCCCCATTGCCATCAGTAAAGGTAGATGTCAGACATACTCAATTCCCAAGTCTCTCCTTTAGTTGGCACCACTACGACATCGAACCCCCAAAAGCCTTCCATCATAAAACCATCATAGATTGATAGGATGAAACCCTAGAAATGAAGAAGGGGGAAAAAAACCTCTTCAAGTAAGGCTTCGAAGCAAAATGTTACAAACAATTTTAAATCTAGGTAGTCATAACAAATTTAAAACAAAGCCAAATTTGAATAGTCAGCTTTAAGCACAATCATATTTGGAATCAAACATCATAGATTTTTATTACAAACTAGCTTATATACCTAGAATTATTGTGATTATTTAAAATTACTAATTATTAACCGTGACTTGCAAAAAAACATGTGTCCAAATCATGATACATACTTATATGTCCAAAGTCAAGGAGCGATGGACAAAAAGAAAAGAAAACGAAGAAATGGAAATGGTTTGGTCGGAAGTTTTTGGTCTTGGAAGGCTCCAAGGAGCCGAGGGAATCAAAGCCAGAGGGCTCCGGCAGTCTTCAAGATCGGAACCAGTTCGCCGGAGATGTGGGTAGCCATCACCTTCTCCACCCCACCGAACAGCTTCCCGCCGACGAAGACCGCCGGAAACAGGGGCGGAGAAGAGGGCTCACCGGCGCCGGCCAGCAGGTTGGCGACGGCGGATTCTTGGTCCCCCTCCACGCCGTAGACAGTGGGGTTAACCCCGAGGCCCTGGAGCAGCAGCTTCAGGACGTGGCACATGCAGCACCCAGGCATCCCCACCACCACCACCGCCTTCTCCAACACCATCTCTCTCAGCCTCGTGCCGCCGTCGCTGACCGTCGCTTGTGCGGATCCTGTCCATGGAAAGGTGGGCGGCGGTAGCCGGACGGAAGACTTTCCGTCGGGGCGACTCTGACCCGGCCGCATTGACTGGTGCACAGTGGAAGCCACGGAGAGAGAGAGAGAGATGCAGGAATGTGGGAGGGAGCGATGGGGTGCGGGGTGTTATAAGAAGGGAAAGACAAGGCGGTGACGATGGGTAACGTCAACACGTGCGTCGGGGCAAGAGGCCAGGGGTCCCTCGGATTCTCAACGTCCATCGTCGCCGGGGATACAAGGGCTCGGGGTTATAGGGGGACCCTCTGGCCATGGGACATGTGTCCTGTGGCCATAGGTCCAAGCAGATCCCCATTTTTTCATTTTTTAAATGTATAATAATAATAATAATAATAATAATAATAATAATAATTAATAATTGCCCTAGCATAAAACATGATGTAGGTTAGTAGCATGAGATAGGTTTCAAGCTTGAAACTCGATATTGTGAATCTACTAAATATACTAATCTTAAGTTTTCTCTAAGGCCACGTGTCACACCAATTCTTCCACATCATTTTTTCATTACGTGTTGTTTCTCCAGCTATCCACGTCGCTCCTCCGCGCGAGATATCAACATTCCTCGGCATACCATTCTCGGTCCTGCTTAGGTTTTCATGTGACGTGACCTGCACCCGATCGCGAATTACCTCTGATTTGTTAGGTATCATGCTCTCCTCCTCGAGTCCCCTATCCCGCTCCCTTCCCGAATCTCTTCTCCAGCCTCCTGCTCCTCCACCGCGTACTCTGCCTTCGCCTACTCCGCCATTGGTTCCTCCGTCTTCATCTCCCCCGTCTTCGGCTCCTTCGTCTTCAGCTCCTCTATTTTAGGCTCCACCGCCTTCAGCTCCTCCACAACCAGCCACTACACATTCCGCTCTTCCAAGTCTTGTCCTCCACTCCACTTAGGGTTCGTGTGGCCTCGATTGCATAACGATCAACCCATTACATGGATTTAACATCCTTTGCGGAAATTGTTTTCAGGAGAAATCATCGTTGGCATCATTTGCGCATCGAGCCGAGGAAGTATCCACAGAGAGGTCTCAATGCAAAGAGGTCAATTCTATTCTCTTTGATTTATGCTCTCTGCATCTTGGTATATTTATCAAGCTTTGTCCCTCGATTTATTTTCTGAGGAAAACCCTGGAATCGATTGGATTTGAAAATTTTAATCTGGGACATTTGAATTATTCGCAGGTGATATTTTGTTTATGGTAGGGAATTGAATATTATGTGATACTCTTTCTTTTGTCACTAGATCATTTGCTCAGAGAAGGTATTTGTTTATCTTTGGTGTTGATCTTCATTTTAAGTGATCTGATTTGACTCATGACAGATATGGTTGAGTAGTATTTTCATAAGAATCATGTTGGTATAAATTTAATTTTAAGCTATTACTCCTTCAAGGTTTCAATTTTCAGTCTCTTTTACTGTATTTTTAGGAAATTTTGGATCATTGGTTCACACCTCATAATGGGTATGCTTGAGATTTTCTTCTACTATCATCGTGATTTAAATGAATCTGTAATTTAGATATATACATCTAATTATAAATAATTCATCTGAATGAGTGCCTTGCAGGTTAATTTTATATAGGTATTCATATTGTAATATTTTATTATGCAGTTTATATTTGGATTTATTTTAACAGACCTGATTCCCAATTACTAAATGCTTTGAAATTGTAATTAGATGATATTTTCTTTTCTCTTGAACTTTGATCAAGCATTAAGGGATCAAATAGTTTTTGTAGAAAGTGTTCCTTAACAGGTTTTGATTGAATGAATTGTTTTCCAATTGACTTTCCTTGGGAGTAAGATCATGGGATTTATTTTTTTCACCCACAAATCCTTTCTTGGTTTCATTATTGTTTGGACAACATTGGAGTTATCTTCGAGAGGGGGCTCAAAATTCCTGATCGGGACTATGGTTGGATCATCAACATGCACCATGAAAGAAAAGTTCTGTACTCAGGAAATACTACCATGAATCCAAGAAACAAGGTCCCTTCCAAAGGTACCTGCTTGAATCATTGATCATAATATTTCTTCACGACAATATGTCAGTGATGAAGGAGATGTGCTATACTTTGAAATTTAACCTCAACTTTTCAAATTAATGATAATTCCTTCTAGGTTGCATTAATGGAAAAATTGAAGATTCTGTTGGAGGAAGAGATGCATGGAAATGATCCTGAGAATCCAGTCTTTTTGTAAAGTTGACAGAGATTCTGGTTTTGGGTTCTAGCACAACCTATTACAATTGAGACTTCTAATTTTTTTCCTCTTCTATACGACATTTACAGTAAGGATCCGAATTTATATTTCTTGATTATTCTAATTGTTCAATTTCCTGATGAATCTATCAAGAAGATATCATTATGTTGTCATGCTTCTTTATGGATTTATATCCCACTCTCATCAATTTTGTAACTTCTATTTCATTATATTGTACCACTTATTTGTGGTTTAAATATTACCAATATTAATATGAATTATTATGTTTGAAAAATGATATGAAATTATTGAATATAAGAATTTTTTTATTGTACCGTGCGAATGCACGTGCGGAGTAATAGTTTTAAAAAAAATTAGGATTACAGACACATCAGATGCTTGTTCGTGTAGCCCGCCAATTCCCTATGGGTGTAGCCCTTTTCTATCGTAGTTTCACAATATATGTAATGTCATACATAAAACAAGTCTCCAAAATAAACACCCTAAGACACCTCCTATGGTAGCAACTCCACAAACACAAGTTAACTCCACCTCGCAAGCTTGTAATGTCCACCTTGATCATCAATTCTTTCCAACTAACTTGTATACAAGCATACTAATTAGGGTCATTCCCAAAACCTTTTTTGAAATTGTAGAAGAAGCATATTAACACAATAGTGAATAAATAAAGAAACCAAATCACTCCCAAAACCTTTTGAATAATACTTTTATGTGACATCACTGTCACAAAAACAAGTTTTTGCAGCGCTACCTCTTTAATAGTGCAAAAAAAACACTGTTAAAAGTACCCCTTTATCAGCGTTTTTTTACTAGTGCTGATAAAGGGTATATTTCAAAAAAAATCATTAAAAGTAATTTATTAATATATTAATATATAAATATATTGATATTGATATAAATATAATATATATTTTTTAAATATGTTTTAGATAAGGATAAATAGAAATTTAAACTTAATATATAAGATATTTAGTAAAAAAATGCTTATGAAATAATTAAAAAAATATTTTTAATTAATAATTTTGTTATTTATATCGAATAATAATAATTTAATAAAAATTTAAATATAAAAAAATAAATAAAAGATCTAAAATAAGTTGAAAAAAACAACTCAAACTTCAACTGGCCATAAATCTTGATCGAGATGTCCGTTTGAGCTCTACCACATATCAAATCGAAGTTTGCGACAAGATCTACGGCCAAATAATTAGAGAGAACCCCAGCTAAGGTTTTTTTGAGCCCACAAAAAACATATTTTATAAATGTATTTAAAACTAATCTTACAAATATATATTATTATATGAATAAATATATAACTAAATATATATTAATATACGCATAAATATACATATAAAAAATATAACTATATATATATAAATAAATAGATATAAATAGATATTAATATACAAATAAATAAATATATATATATATTAATATAACTATATATATATATTAATATAAATATATTTTTATATACAAATAAATATAACTAAATATATGTAAAAGTAAATAGATATATCATTAAATGGAGAACAAAGAAACATGGAGGAGTGGTAAAACAATTTTTTTATTTTTGTTTACATTTTTTGAATTTTATCAGCGCTTTTTTGAGCGCTGATAAAATGGGTGTTTATCAACAGTTTTTTTGAGCACTGATAAAAGGGACCCCCTTATCTTCGCTGAGATTAACAACGATTTTTAGCGCTATTAAAAGCTATCTATAGCGTTGATAAAATCACTATTTGTTGTAGTGCATGAAACAACAACATAATTATATTCATTTTTTTATATGCAGATTGATAAATCATAATCCAAAGCCACTCCATCCCAGGTCATATGCCATGGAAATAGGCTCATGTAAATAAAGACAGAATACTAATAGATGAAAACACAAAAAAAAGTATGGGAAGCATGTGTAATTATGACATAATACAAAAAATTATACTTTGAATCAATATTACATAACAATGAATGCTTATTTTTTAGATTTTTTTATCTAGTTTAGACCCAAGATTCATCATCGACTATACCCAGTGAACGACTAATTTCAATGGCCTTGCAGTGGATAGAAAAGTATGGCCATGATAGAGGTGATAGTTTTGGATTATTTCCATGAACATATTTTGAGAAAAGAAATCCACAAGGGGATAAAGATAAGAAAATGTAGGAGATGCCAACATAAATAATTTCTTTGGAAGAAAAACATAATTGGCAGTATGACTTGTTAGAGAATGTTATGGGAAAGAATCAAAGATAAGAATCATACATAATAATAACTACATGAAGACCCCCCATCTTTGAGGTGATCCATTCCCCTCAAAGCTCTTCCTTAACAAAGGTAATCAATTGTTTCATTACCGTGTTTGTAAAATGTGAATCAAAGAGACACTAATACATTTCATGTATAAATATTCTACAAGGTAAAATTTATTGTGATTTATATATATCATTGACAATCCATCACCTTGTTGTGAGGGGTACGATGTACAATATCCAAGGAGATATTATACACAATAACCAACTTCCAAAAGATCATTAGAGTGGGGATTTAAATAGATCATGAGTCAAGCATCGAACAACCTATTCCCCTTGATGATATGGATTTTCACACGGCCGAACTTGCTATTGGAACTTTTGTAGCATGTCCATTTGATCGTCTAAAAATACATGTCAACAAAGTGATATTTATTCCTTTCCAATTTATTTTTTATGAAAAACCTTTAACAATTAATGAAAAAAGGATTGATTCAAGAAATGTTATTACAGATAGAGAAAAGGAAGAAGAAACAAAAGTTCAAACTAAAACAATCTAAAGGATCACCCAATCAATCAAAGACAACTTTAGACAATACCTTTACCCCTCCAGTTCAACTTCCACATTTACTAATATTACATGATCATGTGGATACAACATTCAAAGATGGTGATATAACCAATATTGATTTTGAAGAAAAAATGTTTGGAGAGTCCATTATAGAATTTCTTCGTCCTGAGAATGTAGATGAAATACTCAAGCATGGATGGCTTGAAGCCTCACACTACTACAAAATGTGATTTTAACAATGCTAAAAAAATGACCTATATCAATTCTTAAAAGCGTTGCCAACCTTAACAATGTTAAAATTCAACAGCCTTTATCAGCGCTAGAAAAAAACACTGATAAAGATACCCTTTATCAACGCTTTCAAAAAGCACTGATAAAGGACCCTTTTATGAGTTCTTTAAAAAAGAACTGATAATGGAATCCTTTTATCAACGCTTCCAAAAATCACTAATAAAGAGTAGCTTTATCAGTGCTAACAAACATTGATAAAAGTACCCTTTATGAGCGCTAGATAAAGAGTTCATAATTTTTTTAAAAAATATTTTTTTGAGCCCTCTGTATCTCCTTTTTGTCAGTGCTTTGCACCCCCCTTTCTCAGTGCTTTTCAACACCACCTCGACTCTCCACTTCCTTTTTTCCCCCTTTTTCAGTGCTTTCCACCCCTTTTAACCATGCTTTTCAAATTCCTAGATCTTGTACCACCCACAACCCCAACTAGATTTGATCCCCGAAACTCCCTCTTTCCATTTCAACGACTTTATCACCACACCAATAATGTTTTAATTTATCTTTTCCAATATATATATATATATATATTTACATTCATTTTTTATTCATATATTGATATAAGTTTTTTAAAATTGATTTATAAAATATATCTTTGTGTATGTTTGTGATGTATATATACTTATATTTATTTATATAAATTATATATTAATATTCATTTTTATATATTAAAATATAAATATAGGTATAAATATATAAATCATTTTATTAATACAAAATACTGACACACACACACACACATTTATACACAGATATACACATTTATATTTTTCACATTCACCACAAATAATTACATATATGTATTTATTTACATATATTAGAATATAAAAATAAATTTATATATATTTTTATTGACACACATATATTTATATATAAACATTACTTATATAGGTATATATATATTAATTCATTTTTATAAGGTAAATAAAATAGATATATTTTTTTTAAATAAAATGAATAATAAATATTTATTTCCATTTGGTTAATATATTCAAAAATACATTTTTATGTAAATATTTTTAAATAGGTATTTATACAATTTATTTATTATAAGTAAATATAAAAAAATATGCATATATTTAATTATAAAGAAAACTACATTATGAAAAATGGTAAAAATCCAAAACCATAATATCAATATAAATGTAATAACTGTGAATAAATCCAGTCTCCACTAAATAAAGACAATAAGACCCCCTTCAACAAGGCTAAATTTCCATCAAATGTTAAAAAAATTGGGATACTATGACTAAAAACTCAGTTTTGAAGGTCTTATGGACCTTATTTGGTGATGAAAAAAGTTACCATTGTTCCCCATGGACACCAAGGTGTAGACCTCTTCACAGGCTTTAATTTGATATGTGGTACACCTCAAACGGACAATAAGATCAAAAGTTATGGTCATTTGAAGTTTATGTCATGTTTTCAACTTATTTAAGACTGTTCATTAATTCATTTAATTTTTATATTATCCAATTGTTATTAAATGACTATTTCTAGATAATAATTAGAAAATTATTAAATAATAATAATTTTGAATTATTTTATAATCCATTTTCACTAAATATCTTATATATTAAGTGTAAATTCATATTTAGCCTTATTCAAAACAAATTTAAAAAATACATATTATATTTATATATTATTATATTATTGTTAATTAGATATTTTTTTATGAAATATACCATTTATAAGCGTTAGTAAAAAAGCACTGATAAAGAGGGTAATTTATCAGTGCTTGTTTTTGGTGTTGATAATGACCCCACTTTATCAACATTTTTAGCACTGATAAAGGACCCCCTTTTATCAACACTTTTTCTAGCACTAATAAAGGATTCCTTTATCAATGCTTTTAGAGAGCGATGATAAAGACTAGCACTAGATAATCCCATATTTTTAGTAGTGCAATTTGTAAATGTATACATGAGGTCCATTTTCATAATTTGTTTGTCCAATAGTTGATCTACTATGTTAATTTATGACAACCGGGTCCCGGTGACTGCACAGACACCCCGCCTTAACATGGCCGTCGGGTCCTGGCCCCCCAGGTACCACCAGTTGCCCCCGCAAACACGTGGGGCCCACCCTAGGATCCACCCACGTGCCCGTACGGGTCATCTGACTAATGACTGTTCCCACGGGCCAACACATGTCCTTTCCAGTGTGTATTGTCCTCACTCACACACATCCTGAGAAACTTTCTAGGAGGTCACCCATCTTGATCACTACTCCAGGCCAAGCACGCTTAACTGTGGAGTTTTAATCAGGTAGGCTCCCGAAAAGGAAGGTTCACCTTGTTGACATGAGTCATATCATTTAGTCATTTAACCCTTTATCATTTGGGGGTGTTACAATCACCCTCCCTTTAGAGCACAACGTCCTCATTGTGTACCCTACATCTCAACCCAGGCAGTGCACTGCACTTAAGGCTTGGTACCACCTCTGATACCAAATGTGACAACCGGGTCCCGGTGACTGTACAGACACCCCGCCTTAACATGGCCATCGGGTCTTGGCCCCCCAGGTACCACCAGTTGCCCCTGTAAACACGTGGGACCCACCCTAGGATCCACCCACGTGCCCATACAGGTCATCTGACTAATGACTGTCCCCACAGGCCAACACATGTCCTTTCCAGTGTGTTTTTTCCTCACTCACACACATCCTGAGAAACTTCCCAGAAGGTCACCCATCTTGATCACTACTCCAGGCCAAGCACGCTTAACTGTGGAGTTATAATCAGGTAGACTCCCGAAAAGGAAAGTGCACCTTGTTGACATGAGCCATATCATTTAGTCATTTAACCCTTTATCATTTGGGGGTGTTACATAATTACAGTTAAATACTATTAATATTTTTTACAGACGCATATATTTGTACTATTTGAAGGTAAAATCCCATGAAACAAAAGTCAGACTCATTAGTCCTCAAATCATTTCTATACAAAAAAGGACATTAGAAGAAGAGAAATATTCAAAAATAGTGGAAAAATTGGCCAAAATGTTTGAAAATAAACTCACAGATGGAAACCTCTTCTTAATGCCCATGATATAGGGGTAAAAATATAACATTTAATCATATAAAATATATTTTCATTTCTTTTATTACTTATTCATCATCATTTTTCCCGAAGGATTATGTTTTGATTAATTTGGGATAACCCCCTTTTAAAGGTTAAGCGGTAAACTTTTAACATGAACCATAAACCCCAAGGAAAAAGGAATTTTTAATTCATAGCCATTGTAGGCCTCAAATCACTTCTATACAAAAAAGGTCATTAAAAGAAGATAAATATTCAAAAATAGTGGAAAAAACTGGTCAAAATGTTTAAAAATAAACTCACAGATGGAAACCTCTTTTTAATAACCATGATACAGGGGTAAAAATATAACATTTAATCATATCAAATATATTTTCATTTCTTTCATTACTTATTCATCATCATTTCGCTCGAAGGACTATGTTTTTATTAATTTGGTATAACCCCCTTTTAAAGTTTGAGCGGTAACCTTTTAACATGAACCATAGACCCCAAGGCACAAGTCCTTTTTAATACATAGCCATTATAGGCTCCAAGACTAGAGACCCAATAGAAATCCCACCCACATAGTTGATTTTTAATTTTTTTCCAAAGCTCCGACCTGCAAAGAAATCAACAAACAATCCCCTTAATAGGGCCAAGTACTGATGGAAAAGTAATATCCTCCCATTCATCCAAGTCCAATTGAATTTTTTGTGGTGCTTTCCTCTTGATTTGACCTCATATGGGACCACATATGAGCATCTGACCCTGATTTTTTTTTCTTCCTTTGATTCATCTTGTAATCTATCTAACCACCCCACGTTGACGTATACCATAGTCTCCCGTCCTAGGAAGCCTGTTGTCGAACCTTCCCCCATTCCCCTGTCGAGCCATCACTCACCTTTTCGCATCCACGTCCTCCTATGTCCACCACCATCGCACCATCAGGAATACTACCACAAAACCTTACGCCTTTCCCCCATCTAGCCACCCGCTCCCCACATCATCTCCCTAACCATTGTTGAAGCCCCGAATCCCACCACCGTCATCCGCCTTCAAGCCTACACCCGACCCCTGACCTCCCTGATGAGGATTCCCCACCATATGACTCGAAGCACCACCAAACGGCCCCCCTCCCACACCCTATCGTCTGCACACCACCTGGACACCCCACTGCATCCCAAGAAATCCCTTATGAGGATCCCCCTCACTATGCCTTGATGCACCGCCAACCCCCCCCCCCCCCCCCCCCCCCACACACACACACCCTTCCACCTATGCCTCGGTTGGATGCCCCACTGCATCCCAATATATCCCCAAATATGGGGAAGCTAGGCATTGAACCCTGGTTTGATGCAAGCTTATGGGGTATCCATTACCACTAGGATATGACCCCAAGTGCCTTTCATTACTTATTGAATCCAAAGAATAAATATTTGGAGTATTTAAATTTATTACTCATTGAAATCAATTTAAATACTCCAAATGTTTATTTTTTTGGATTAGATATATGGATTACTAAAAAATAAACCACACATGATGACGTTTATCAATTTCTAATACACCACATTCAACATTTTATAAATAAACATCAAGTTATATGTTTTATATTATGTTTTAATGAATTTTTTTATGAGAGGTTGGTGTTTAAATATTTTAAAAATCATGGTATGATGATGGTCCATGAGAACAAGAAGCCTTTCGATTTCTATAACTGATATGATAATATTTCACTAAAAAAAATGTATCAAAACAAATAACTTATTTTTTCTCAATGTTTCTACAGTGTCTGAAATAAACTAATGTCAAAGTTTTTAGTTATTACATTTGAAAATTTATGAAAGATAACATATTCCATTAACAAACTAGCATCCCTGAATACGTATTTATGATAATAATTATAATTTCATTTAAATTATCTATTAATCATTTTCTATTTATAGTTTTCTGTTAAAACTAAGACTATTGATATTCCATGTATTCAAAATAGGAAAAATATTTTTTTAGAAATGAATGAGAAGAATACATGGTGTCATAATTTATGAAAACATCATGAAGAGGTGACTTCCTACTACCTATTTTGTTAATTTTCTCATCATTTTATCTATTTTTAGTTTATTTACTTATTATTATTATCTAGTAATTATTTATTTAATTTTCATAGAGATCATGACGAGTCGACTTTTTTGATGATTGTTTTTTCTCCAAACATTTTGTGATTTATAAATATAACAAAATTCTTAGAGAAAAAGAATTTTTTGACAAAGTATTCTATAAGGATGATGCACTCAAGTACTATTTTTTTACTTCATAGAGATATTTGTTCTTTATTTGATCTCTTTATGTTTAGTAGTGTGTGTTTTTAGTTAATAAATGAATAAAGTGCATGTTTTTAGTTTAAATTTACATTTTAGTTAAGAGCACGTGTCAATCACTTAAAACCAAGAAAACATGATCAGACTGTCTTAATACATTAGGAAAATGATCTATAAGACATTTTTTATTTGTAATAATCATCCACATGTCAATTCGATATATGGTGTGGCCGTTATGACTTAAAGTAAATGTTTTTATTTAAAATTGATATTTTAGTTCAAAACATGTTTCGCATACTCAAAACCAAGAAAATTCACTCAAATTATCTTTATAGTTTCGGAAAATGATCCATAAGTCATTTGTGATGTGTAGAAATCAACCTCACATCAGTCTGACACATGGTGTAGCCGGTTTTTTTTAAATTGACTTTATAGTTTAAAATATTCATCACATGCACAAAACTAATAGGATGAAATTGTATTATCTTGATAATTTAATAAAATAATACATAAGTCATTTTTGATGTGAAGGTTTCAAGCTCACATCAATTTGAAACACAATGTGCCCGGTATGACTTCACATGTGTGCTTTAATTTAAAAGTGATGTTTTAGTTCAAATTAAATGTGGCATACTCAAAACTAATAAAACACATTTATATTATTTTTATCATTTTAAAAAATATACATAAGTAATTTGTGACATGTAATAATTAGTCACACCTCAATCTGATACAAAGTGTGACCGGTATGCCTCGAAATGTGTGGGTTCGGTTTAAAAATGAAATTTTAGGTAAAAATGTGTAACTCATGGAAAATCAAGAAAATGTTCTAATACTATCTTAATAGTTCAGGAAAAGAATCCATAAGTAATTTTTGATGGTTATAAATTAACCACATATCAATTCAACACATGGTGTGACTGATATGACTCAAAGTGCGTGTTTTTAGTATAAAAATGATATTTTAGTTAAAAACATGTTTCACTCACTGAAAACCAAGAAAACATGCTCAAATTATCTTGATACATAAGTTAACAAAATACCAAATTCATTTGTGACATGTAGGAATCATCCACAAGTCAATCCGACACATGATGTGACTGATATGGCTCAAAGTACATGTTTTTAGTTTAAAAACATTTTAGTTTAAAACATGCGTGACATACTCAAAACCAAGAAAAAAATTAATATTTTTTTGATGATTTAAGAATACAATCCATAAGTAATTTTGGATGTGTATGAATTAGTCATACCCAATCTGATAAACGGTGTCACCGATATGACTTGAAATGTGTTTTTTCAGTTTAAAAAATACATTGTAGTTCAAAAGATGTGTGTCATACTCAAAGCCAAGAAAAAAATCAATTTTTTTGATACTTTTTTATTGTGAACCATAAGTCATTTTTGATTTGTAGGAAATAGTCGTACCTTAATACGATTCATGGTGTGACCGGAATGACTCAAAATGTATGTTTTCAGTTTAAAAATATAATTTTAGTAAATAAAGTCTGTCACTCACTTAAAACCCATAAACCATGCTCTAATTGTCTTAATACACTAGTAAAATAATCCATATATCATTTTTAACATGTAATAATCATCCACACATCAATATGAAATATGGTGTGACCCATATGTCTTAAAGTGTTTTTCTTGTTTAACAATGAAATTTTAGTTAAAAACATGTGTCACTCACTTAAAACATTGAAAAAACACTTATATTATCTTGATAATTTATATAAAAAATTATCCTTAAGTAATTTGTGACGTGTAGAAATCAACTTCACATAAATCCGACCCATAGTGTGACCGGTATCACTCAAAGTGCATGTTTTTAGTTTAAAAATGTAATTTTAGTGAAAAACATTTGTCACTCACTATAAACCTAGAAAGCTCACTATATTTTCCCTAATAATTTAGGATAGTTTTCCTTAATTCATATGTGGCATGTTGGAATCAACTACATGTCAATATGAAACATGTTGTGATCGGTACAACTGAAAGTGTGTGTTTTTATTTATAATTGTAATTTTAGTTAAAAAGGTACATAAAATTCTTGGAATTGAAAAAACACATTCAGATTATTTTGATACTTTATGAAAATGATACATAAGTCATTTTTGATTTATAGAAATCATTGATACCTCAATATGACACATGTCCTGACTAATATCACTTGAAATGTTTGTTTTTAGTTTAATAATTACATTTTAATTTAAAATGTTCCCCACACACTGAAAGCTGAGAAAACAAGACCAAATTTTCTTGATACTTTAGGAAAATTATCCATAGGTCATTTTAGATGTGTAGGAATCAATCATACATAAATCTGATACACAATGTGACCGATATGACTGAGAGTGTGCGTTTTCATTTTAAAAATGATCCTAAAGTCGTTTTTGATTTGTAGGAATCAACCGCATGTCAATCTGACACATGGTGTGACCAGTATGGCTCAATCTATGCATTTTTATTTAAAATTGAAATTTTAGTTCTAAAATGAATAACCTAATCAAAACTGAGTAAACATATTCTAGCTATATTGATTATTTAGGATAATCATCCATAAGTCATTTTTGATGTGAATGAATTAGTTTTGCCTCAATTCGATACACTGTGTGACCATTATGACTTGAAATGTGTGTTTTCAATTTAAAAAAGAAATTTTAGTTAAAAATGCATCACTCACTAAAAATTGAGAAAACACACTCAGTTTGTCTTGATACTTTAGGAAAATGATTTATAAGTCATTTGTGGAATGTAGGAATAAACCACATGTCAATATGAAACATCGTGTTACAGATATGACTTAAAGTGCGTGTTTTCAGTTTAAAAAGGATATTTTATTTAAAATATGTGTCACTCACCGAAAACCTAGAAAACAAACTCATATTATCATGATATTTTAGGAAATTGGTCTATACATAATTTTTGATGTATAATAATCATCCACACGTCAATCTCACATAAGATGTGGTTGTTATGACTTAAAGTTCATGTTTTTATTTAAAATTGACAATTTAGTTCAAAACACACATCACATACATAAAACATAGAATGACCTCCTCAACAAACAGACACAGGTACAGGAGGGGAAGAACTAGTGAACTGCATCCTATGGGGATATCATTAATATATATAGTAATTAATAATACAATTTATCATTTGTGGATTATATAACATTACAATTATAATTTTTATTTATTTATTTATTTATTTTTTCTAAAATAAACATTGGTTTATGGTAGGGGAAATTTTTTGAACGAAGGTTGATCCTTCGAAAAAATATTCTAGTTTTGATTTTGTATATGGGTTGTAATTTTTTTTGATTAATTATAAATATGACATCAATGTAAATATTTTTCATATAAAATTTTAATTGAAATGATCGTGCAATGTGATATTTGTATATCAATTTTTTTTGTATATTTATATTTCGGTTTGTATATTCTAATTGGGTTTGTTTTTATATGGATGTTACACGAGCGTTGTAGGGGTGCAGTTTGTAGGTGTTGATATGACCTTTATTGGTGCTAGAAAAAAGCAATGATAAAGGTGACGTTTATTGGTGCAAGAGAAAGCACTGATAAAACCTAAATTTATCATCGCTGAAAAGAAAGAACTAAGGGTATTTATAAATGATTTTTCTTAGGCTAATAAGGACCACTCACTTATAATGGTCCTTTTATAGATTTATTAAAATTCTCATCAGTTTTATTACTGACAATGATCAGTGATAAAATAACTTATTTCCCTCAATTTTTTTGATATAATCTAATTACAATTAATTTTACACCTATAATAAAATCTATTTATATTTATATTTTCTTTATTTTTATTCTTTCATTATATAACTT
Organism: Viscum album; assembly: GCA_963277665.1. NCBI lineage: Eukaryota > Viridiplantae > Streptophyta > Magnoliopsida > Santalales > Viscaceae > Viscum > Viscum album. The sequence continues at coordinate 801,522,508 of OY728139.1, forward strand.
GGGTTATATCAAACCAGCCCTTGTATCCCCAACGATGATGGATGTTGATAATCCAACAGACCCTTGGCCTCTTGCCCTGATGCACTTGTTGACGTTACCCATCATCACTAGCTTGTATTTCCCTTATTATTACACCCCAAACCCCATATCCTCCTCCTATATTCCTACACACCTCTCTCCCTCTCTATCTCTCTCTATGGCTTTGACTGTGCACTGGTCAATGCGGTGGGTCTGAATCACCTTGATGGAAAGTCTTCCATCCAGCTACCACCACCCTTCTTTCCATGGACATAATTCAGACATGTGATGGTCAGTGATGGAAACACGAGGGTGAGAGATATGGTCTTGGAGAACTTGGTGGTGGTTGTGGGGATGCGTGGGTGCTGATGTTGTAAGATACTTTGAAACTCAACAACTTTTATCGTCACTAAAAACAAAACTAATAAAAATATCCTTTATCAGTGCTAAAAACACTGATAAATGTGGTCCTTTATTGGTTCTAGTTTAACATTGATAAAGGTGACCCTTTATTAGCGCTATTCCTAGTGCTGATAAAAGTTAGGTTACAATGATGTGCTACTAAAATCACAACACACTACAAAAGCAAATAAAAAAATATTTTTAATTAAATTTACATCACAATATAAAAACACACACACTATATAATTATTAAAAACATTAGTTTCTATAATAAAATTAGCATGTTGAATTTATCAAAAACATAAAAAAGATCAAAAACATTAATGTTTAGTTGTATTTGAAACCCGACCACCTCCCAAAATATTCAAATCATGCCACCAGTTCCTGAACAAACCATCTCAACTTGAGAAAAAGATTGTACCTATATAAAAAACAACTCTTATATCAGTAATACTATAAATAAATAAATTATACATAAATACAAAACAATGCATTAATAAAATATCACTTGTAAACTAAAGTTATACACTTTGAGTCATACCAATAATATCATATATCAAATTAATGTGTGGTTGATTTCTACATGTCACAAATGATTTATAGATGATTTTCCTAAAATATCTAGACAATCCAAGTGAATTTTCATGGTTTTAAGTATGTAATGTGTGTTTGAACTAAAATATAAATTTTAATCTAAAAACATACACTTAGAGTCATACTAGGAACACAATGTGTTGGATTAATGTATGGTAGATTTATACATATCACAAATGATTTATGGATCATTTTCATAAAGTATCAATACAATCTAAGTGAATTTTATCAGTTTTAATTATGTGATGCTTATTTTGAATTAAAATGTCAATTTTAAATAAAAACATTCACTTTGAGTCATATCAACCACAATGTGTGTTAGATAGATAAGTGTCTGATTCCTACACATCAAAAATGATTTATGGATCTTTTTTCTAAAATTTTACGATAATGAGAGTGTTTTTTCTAGGTTTCTAGTGAGTGACACATGTTTTTAACTAAAATGTCAATTTTAAACAGAAAACACAAACTTTGTGTCATACCGATCATACCATGTGTCAGATTTATGTGTGACTGATTCCTACATGAAAAATAACTTATGGATTATTTTTCTAAAGTATCAAGACAATTTGAGTGTTTTTTCTTGATTTTCAGTGATTGATACATGTTTTTTTACTAAAATGTTATTTTAAACTAAAAACACACATTTCAAGTCATACAGGTAATATTGTGTGTCAGATTAACGTGTGGTTGATTCCTATATGCCACAAATGATTTATGGATCATTATCTTAAAGTATCAAGACAATATAAGTGAATTGGTTTCATGCCTTTGAATCTACATCTTAGTTTCCTTTGTCCCCCACTCGTAGACTTGATTTAGTATATATTAATGATATTATCAGTTATTCATGTTCCATATTGATGTGTTTTCAATTACTACATGTCATAAATGAATTATGAATCATTTTCTTACATTTTTAAAATAAACCAAGCTCATTTTCTTGGTTTTGGCTATGTAACACATATTTTAAACTAAAATGACACTTTTATATTAAAAATATGCACTTTGATCCATACTAACCAAATAATGTGTCAAATTGATATGTGGTCGATTATTACACATCACAAATGAATTACAGATCTCTTTCCTAAAGTTTAAAAACAATTTGAGCTCGTTTGCTTGGTTTTGGCTATATGACGCGTATTTTAAACTAAAATGACTACTACCACAAATCAGCGTATGGGAAGCACCTACTTTTATCAGCGCTAAATAGAAAGGGTTGATAAAAAGATAATATTTATCAGTGCTAGCTAAAAGTGATGATAAAGTTTGATCTTTATTAGTACATTTCTTATCACTGATAATTTTTTTTATTAAAAAATAATATTAATAAATATTAAATTATTATATTTATATTCAAAAAAATAATATTTATTTATATACATTAATTAAATAACACATTCTTATAATTAATATAAATATGATATATTAATATATATTTTTATTAATTCATATATATATATAATGTTTAAAAAAAGTATTTATAAAATTATAAATAAATAAATATATATTTAATTAATTATAAAATTATAATAAATATATTTAAATAATATATATTTTTATTGTATTTATAATTATATATATTTATATATTAATATATATATATATATATAATTATATAAATATATTCTAAAAGGTCTAAGTACAAATTGACAAGCCAACCCACACCCACAAATTTTTTAGAAAAATAGTGAAGTACAAAAAAAAGCATGACTTGACAACATTAGAAATGCCCACAACAAAGAAAAAAAGTGTTCAATGCTTTCCACTCCCTATGAATCCCAAATTGTTGGTATAATGACCTCTTTCCTTTAGATGTCGCCCTCTCTGCCACGACTTGGCCCATTGGGGCAGCACAAGCTCATCACTTAACGATGAATTCAAGGAGCCCTATGGAATGATGTTGCTCACGTATTTCCATGAATGATCCTAAAAGTCAATCCTTAGATTATGTCAAAAACCATATTTAATGTTCTTTGATAAAAAATTTTGGACTGTCAAATAATCTATGTATCCAAAAACATATGGTTCCATTTTTTTAAAGGTAACATCAAGATATAAATCAAACCATTTTATATTTCATCTATAAGGCCCTGGGGGTACCTATCACCCTCATAATACTCTAGAGGATCCTTGACATTTTTTGTCCTTGAAGCTTCACATTACTTGAGCAAAGCCTTTCCAAATGAGTTATAAGTAGAATTCATGAGCTCATAAAATTGATATGGGTAAGGACATTCCACATTTTCATCTGAGCTCGTCTGCATATCACTCCTTCCCCAACTTATATCATCCTTGATATAACCCTTGACATCATAAGATCTTACCTTAGTAATTTCTCGAGGTTGCAACACTAACAAAGCTTATTGATCATCAAAAACCTGAGAGGCCATATGATTAGGAGGTTGAAGAAACCCCTGAATAGTAGGTTGTTCACCACTGCCTCCAGCCTTCATGCTTGCCTCCACATGGGAATATTTTTTGTTATAATCCCCACTGGCACCACCAGCAAAGAAAATCCACCACTGTGCATATCTTAACAAACTTTTTTTCAATATAAGGTTGATCTACTATGTGCTCAGATGCATTGGAAGACCTGAGGTTTCTAGGAAAGACCTTTTTAAAGACCTCATCATACACAACGTTTTTACCTTTGTCAAGATGAGTATCTATCTCTTTACTAACCATCTGTCCTAAATTCTATGGATACTAAGCCAATGCCACTAGATCCTCACTTTCAGCACTATCAACTCTGTCCAAGACACCAAAACCTCTAGAATCCTACCCAAAATCCTATGTATCCAGCACAACATTAGGAAAAGATGTCTGACGACAATCATGACTTCCCAATAAATTTAATAGACCAACTTGGGTCAACTAGACCATTCACTAGGGTTATCCCATTATATAGTGAGGTATAAAAATTATAACAAAGTGTGTCTTTTATATAAGAAAAACAATAAATACAACCATAGTACAAAGAGGAAACAAATAGAGATACAACTAAGACAAATAGGATAAATCAGAAAGTATAAAAGTCTATAAAAACTAGACTCTATATGAACATCCATTACATCCAAACCAACCCAAACCGATATAACAACTTAAAGAGAAATCCTTCATGCGACATAATGATCTTCCCTTTACTTGTATTCGAAAAAACAAGGTCTACAACCGCCCGTAGGAATAATGGGGTTGTGAGAAATAGAGCCCAGTAGGATACCACCAAGAGATCTATACAAGTTATAATATCAAGATTACACAAGTTCAAGCTTTAAAAAAAAAACAATTTTAAAAGAATTTTTATAAATAAAACAATTTAAAACCCCCTTTCAAACAATCCTTGATCTTTCAAAAACTGCATGTCATATTTTCCAAAGATAGAAACAAAGAAGGTAAAGATACCAAATGTAGAAATACATGTGATACAACATCCATGAAATAATCCATCATGTAATAAACAACCATAAACAATAATGGATGTACTAGTTAGACTCTAGCATATGGGACAATATGTACTATACACTCAAAATCCTTAAAGTTGGATCCAACTATCATTGAGGACTACCACAGTCCATCGATATACAATAGGTTAACTCCTTGTGGTGTCACACACACTAAGGATACCCACGTCTCTTTGTCGATGCACCCAAGGTTCCTACTTTGAAATGTTTTTCAATTTTTTTTTAAAACCATGCTCACATTTTTATAAAACCATTTCAAATTCAATAAAATCCACTTCAGGGTTTGAAAATCCATTTTCCATTTCAAATCAAGGCAATTCAGTTCTCAATGAAAAAACCCTTTTTTCAAACATTAACCCATGGCCTTTTCAATTTCAACACATTAAATCCCATTTAAAATTTCAAGAAATCAATATGAAAAACAAGAACTTTAGGAAATTATAACAATTGTATAGATCCACCTACCTCAAGAACGTAGAAAACCTAACCACCTTTGACCATGAGAATTAGAAATTATAATATATTACTTCAGAAGAAAAGGCATGAAAAAAAGACTAAAAAGGATTGATAGAAAACACAATTCGATTACCAATACCTACGAAAAATGGTGTTGTAACTACAAAAGAGAGAGAAACCGAGAGGAAAAGCTTACCTAAAGAGATGAAGCACCTGGCCTTGTCGATGAATCGCTGAACAGAGTGATCCGAAGGTATGGGATTCACCCAAAAATTACTAGGGTAAGAGATCTGACTGAGAGGAGAAGGCTGTAATGGAGAATGAAGCCTCAAAAACTCATACGATACCCTAAAGTTGTAACTTGGGTTTTTACACAGCATGTAATATTTTACATGCTGTGAAATTATTTAATTTTATGTTATGTTGAAAAATGCTTCGCCTTTTTAATTAAAAACCATATTTTCACTTTAAATGTCATGTAACCCCTACATGACATTTAAAATTATCATGTTGTGTATTCAGTTCATGTGATGTGTCTAGAGGGCAATACACATCGTGTAACTTCCCAAAAAACAAAAAAAAGGCTTATGTTGAGAATTCCAACAAATCACAGACTTCACCATTACAGGTATCCACCCAATTCAAGGTTTAAATCACTCGCCTAACAAAAAGGTAAACTAAAAGCAAATAAAAAAATACCTGATAGAAAGATAACAAGGAATTTAAATTTCCCCACCATAAAATATTTCTATCCATAAAAAATATCAAGATCCTAGATTCAAAATTTGAGAAGGCCACTACTGCCTCATCAATGGCTCCAGCTCCCATATCTCGTGGAGATCCTTTCTGCACTTCTACAACACATGGAACAGGGGTATCATTTTACCACAAATTACCTTATCCTGGCAATCCATAATCTGAAATGGATACTCAACCAAGGTGGTATCAGGCTCAAGATCAACATCCTCCCATATAATCACTTGAGAGGGATATAGTATATACCTCCTCAACTAGGAAACATGAAAAACATGGTGTATATAATTCAATCTAGATGATAAAAGAAACTGATAGTCTACCCTCCCTAGTCTCTCAATGATCTCAAAGGGGCCTACAAACCTTTATTCCAAATTACCCTAATTACCCAACCAACAATGTGCAAAGTGAGGCAAAACTATGAGAAAGACCCAATCACCAACCTCAATCTCCAGTGGCTAGCGACGATGGTCCATAATATGATTTTTTATGACTATGTGACATGATCCAACACCTTTGGATCAACTACACCATCTTTATCATTTCCTGAACAATATTTATCCCAACCAAGGACCGCTCTCCTAATTATTCCCAACATTAGGGAGATCAACATGGTTTCTCATACAAAGACTTAAAGGGCGTGATCCTAATCGAAAATTGATAACTATTATTATAGTAAAACTAAACCAAAGTAAAATGTCAGTCCTAAGATCCAATGAAATCAAGAACACAAGCCTGAAGCATATCTTCAAAGAAGTTGTATAGCTCTCTCTATTTGTACATCCATCTGTATATGATAAGACATGCTCAATTTCAACTGGGAACCCATTTCATCTAAATTTGTTTTCCATAATATGGATGTGAACCTTGAGTCCCTATCAGAAACTACCACATAAGGAACCCCATGAGTTTTCACAATATATTTTACATATAAGTCCCCTAGATGCTCCACTTTCTTAATTTCCTTTATTGGTAAGAAATGTGTTGATTTGGTGAGTATTTCAATTATCAGACAAACCACATTCTTCCCACTAGTAGTCCATGGTAAGGAAACAACAAAATCAATGGAAATATCATCCCACTACTATACTAGAATGGGTAAAGGATGCAACAAACTTGCAGGTCTCTGGTGTTCCACCTTAACAATTAGAGAAGTGAGACACCGTGATATAAAACCCAAAACTGGCTGCCACATACCTGACCACCAATATTGAAATCTCAAATAATGGTACATATTTGTATCCCCAGGGTGCACAAAATAACATGAATGATGTAAATTATCCAAAAAATACTACTTCAAGGAAAATGGAACCACCAACCTACTACAAAAGTATAAAGATCCACTGGGAGACCAAGACAACTCACATGAGGTCTCCCCACCATTCAAGATTTCTCTTGAGCATCGAATCTTGATGTCTATCATCATCTCACGTAAAAATCTCTCATCAAAATATGATTCAAGATTTATCAATGCCAAGAAAACCTATCCACCAACCTGTTCCACTCCCAAGCTCATCTCAACAAACAAAATCATCACAGACCACTGCTCAACTGATTCCTTCATGACTTATGTCAGAAATTTTCTTCTCAACACATTGACAACCACATTTTCTTTCCCAAGGGTATATATTATATAAAAATCAAAGGTTTGAAGATACTCAACCTAGAATATCTATCGCAAGTTCAAATATCTCTGATTGAAAATATATTTCAGGCACATGATTAGAATATACCATAAACCATTACCCAAAGAGATAATGATGCCATGTATTGAGTGCATGCATAATAGATTCCAACTCAAGATCATGGGTAGGGTAGTTAATATTATGAGGGAATAACTGGTTAGAGACATAATCCCCAACCTATTTCCCCTGCATTAAGAAACAACCCAAACCTGTACCAGAATCATCGTAGAAAACATCGTAACCTGACCCCGGTTTTGGAAGAATTAAAACTGGTGCTGAAGTAAACCTAATCTTCATCTCCTCAAAAGATATCTTACACTTGTCATTCCACTCAAAATTTAAAACCTTATGGGTTAAATATATCATCGAAGATGCAATCTTGGAGAAGTCCAGAACAAACCATCTATAGTAATCATCCAAACCCAAGAATATTCAGATCTAAAACATGTTTTTGGAATTATCCCAAGACATAAATGGCTGTAAATTTTTAGGATATATCAAGAAAATCATCTTGGATATCACATTCCCCAAAAACCTTACATCTCAGATACAAAACTCACACTTAGAAAGCATACCATATAGATGATGTTCCTTCAAGGTTATAAGAATGGTATAAAAATGGTATTTGTGCTCCTCCAATATCTTGAAGTACACCAAGATTTCATCTATGAACATAAAAACAAAAGAGTCGAAGAACCAATGAAATATTCAGTTCACTAAATCCATAAATACTGTAATATAATTAGTGAGAAATAATGTAATATCCAAAAAACTCAAATAGCCTAAATTGACTCTAAAATTCTTCTTGGGTATATCCTTTTCTTTGAATCTCTACTGGTGGTACCCCGACCATAGTTCAATCTTTAAAACTAATGATCCCCTCTAAGCTAATCCATGAGATCATAAATTATGGGTAAAGGATACTTTTTGTTGATGGTCAACTGATTCAACTTTCAATAGTCAATATAAAGTCTAAGGCTCCCATATAAATTCTTAGAAAAGAGTATTGGAGAATCCCATGATTACATGATAGGATGAATAAATACTTTCACCTCTATGTCATCAATATGAACCTTAATTTTCACCAAATCATTAGGTGTCATTCGATAGGATTATATAGAAATGGGTATCGTTCTAGGGAGAAGTTCAATAGAAAAATCAACCACTATCTATTTCAGTAAACTAGAAAATAATCCAAAAATAACTCAAGGTTTGAAAACACAATAAAAATTAGTTGTCTACCCAAGAAATTATCAATAGAATTAATAAAAATTTCTGACAAATGACATGAGATTATACTGGCATAAGGAAAAACAAGCCCCGCCCTTCATGATCTATAGTCCCACTCACCCAGTAAAACATGAGTGACTCCATCAGTAGATAAGAAGTGCACCAGATGGTGATAAAAGTCTATATAGTCCTTTACATAGATCATCCAATCCATAACGATGATCAAATTAAATATGTCAAGATCAAGATCCATGAAATCCTAAATCACCTCAACGTCAGCTATCACAACCCAACACATTTGTGCATTTGAAAATTTATTTGGACCTATTTCCTAAATCCATGGAAAGATCCAACAAGAATGACATAAGATATGAACAGAAAACCAACACATCATCTATTTTTGATGATATAAAATAATGAGTAGAACCTGTATCAAATAAAGCAATCACCATAGAATATGAAATAAGCATCGTAACTCTAAAAGTAGCTTACTTTAGATTCAACTAGAACACATTTTGCCTTATAAATCCATCTGAACTTAGACACTTGGGAATCCCCATTGGCCTAAGAATGAGACCCACCACCCTTAGGAAAATCAACATGAACCTATGGACCCTTGGGGAAAGTGGATCCCACCATACAACCATGGGGCATGTTGTGACATAAACATTTCAGATAGCCATATCTCCCACAATAATGAAAAGTACTAGGATCCTCTATAAAATGAGGCCCAATATGACCATGCCTCCCACACTGGTATCAAATTACATGTTGATTTCCTGAATAAGCCTCTAGAACTGGTCCTACTATAAACTGAACACTCTTACATTTCCTTTTTTGATCAGATGAAGAACCCTGGCTAACTGATGCACCCACTGATTCTCTACTCACATGTGTCCTTCCATCTATTTCTGCCTCAACAAAAGATTCTTTATACATTACCTCTGAAAAGGTTGGAAGGAACAAAAGAACTATCATTGATCAAATATAATCCCTCAACCACGTCTTGATCCTTAGATCCTTTAGGTAATTATTGTTGAAAATCTATGGTTCTAGATAAACCAACTCAGCAAAATGGATGGAATACTTTAGGATGGTATATTCCCCCTACTCCAAGGTCAGAAATTCCTGACTCTTTGCCGCATGTAAAGTATCAGGAAAAAACCGATGATTAAAGTTCTTATTGAAGGAAACCTAGGTAATATCTTTGTGCAACTTAGCTTGAACTATAGAGTCCCACCATCTTATTCATAGCCCCTAGAGCATATATATGGAAAAACCCAACTGATATTCTTTAGGAGTCTTAAAAAATTTGAAGATACTCTCTATCCATTCAAGCCACTCCTTTGATTCCTAGGTCCCTTTATCACCATGGAAGACATGTAGATGTTTCTTGGTAAATTTTGTGCCATGATCCACTGCTCATCCCTAGTTCACTACACCTACTAAACCCAGGGTATAAATGGTAAAAATCATTACTTCCACCAAATAAGGGCCTGACGGAGGATCCGCCTATGAAACCAGAATCGCGAATTCCCCTCTGTATTTGGAATATATCTTCTAGGAGGCATTGTTTTTTAAAAACAAGAAAATAACCAATAATCCATGAGAAAATTCCAAATCCAACGAACAAAAAACAAGAATTCAAAAAAAATATTTTAAAAATAAGAATTTAAAGTAGTTATGAATTCCACCATAAAATGAAATACTTTTTGAAAGGAATAGGTCCATCTAAATAAACTTCTCACTTAGTTTATTCAAACAACCTTACACTCACAAAGTCACCAAAATTTTTATATAGGCTAATTTAAATAAAATTCCTATAAAATTCATTCAAATGAACCTAAGTACCAGGTCTTGGACTTAGTAAAGATTTTCCAACCACCCATGGAAACTCAAATTCAGTCACATGAGTGAGATTGATAGCCCCTTTTCTGCACCTACTATCTGAATTATGAATACTCTACTCCTGTCTACCCAAGACATAGAACCAACTTAGGTAGTGCTAACACACATCAGGCTGGGTAACTCATCTAATACCAAATTGTTACAAACTAACTTGGGTCAACCAGACCAGTCACCTCAGTCACCCCATTACGAGGTGAGGTATATAAAAGATAACAAAGTGAGTCATGTATATAAAAAAATCAAGTCATTCCTCCATAGTACAAAATAGAAACAAAGGGAGATACAATAAATCCAAATATGATAAACTAGAAAGTACAACAAGTCTAGAAAAACTAGTTTCCTTTTGACCAACTGTCACCTCCAAACCAACCCAAAACAAAATAGTGATGTAAAGAGAAGCTTTAATTCTATAGAATGATCTTCCCTTTACCTTTACTTTAAAAACAAGGTCTAAATCACCCATAGTCAGAAGTAGGTGTAACCCACAGATCCTGATAGGATACCACTAAGAGATATATATAAGTTCTAATATCAAGCATTCATAAGTATTAAAAAAAATAGTTTTACAAGAATTTTTATAAAAAAAATTGAAATCCTTTTTCAAACAGTCCTTGATTTTTCAAAAATTCCATTTCATATTTTCCAAATCTAGAAAAAAAAAATTCAAAGATAATGAATATAAAAATACATGCGAGATAACATCCATGAAATAATCTATCATGTAATAAAAAACCAGAAATAACAATGCACCTATCAGTATGGATCTAGCATATGGGACAATACATACTAGACACTCAAAAGTCTCAAAAGACATAAAGTTTTATCTAAATAACATCGATTCCCACCACATTTCATTGATATATAAGAGGTTACCTCCTAGTGGCATCACACACACTCAGGCTACCCATGTATCTTTATCAACACACCCATAGTTCCTGCTATGATTTTTTTTTTCAATTTATATTTTAAAAAACCATGCTCACATTTTTATGAAACAATTCCAAATACAATTCAATCTACTTCATGGTTTGAAAATCCATTTTCCATTTCAAATCAATGAAATTCCATTCTCAAAGAAAAAACCCCTTTTCAAATGCGAACCCATGCCCTTTTCAAATTCAACACCTGAAATAAAATTTCAAATATCACAAAATTAATATGATGAATAATAAATTTAATAAATTAGAACAATTGGACAGATACACCTACCTCAAGAACATAGAAAACATAACCACCTTTGACCACGAGGATTGGAAACCACAATATCTTCCTTTGAAAGACAAGGCCTAAAAAAAATACTAAAACGGATTGATAGAAAACAAAATCCAATTACCAATCCCTACCAAAAATGGTGTTTCAACTAAAAATAAGAGATAATCCTAGAGGAAAGGCTTAACCAAAGAGACGAAGCACCTAGCCCTACTAATCAACCGCTAAACATGGAGATCTGTAGGGAATAGAGTCACCCAAAATGCCTTGGGTACGAGCTCTGACTAAGAAGCAAAGGATGAAAAAGATAATGAATCCTAAAACACCTATACGACACCCTAAAAGCTATAACTCAGGGTATTAAAAGGTTTGTAATATTTTACACATTTTAATCATATTTCATTTTAAGTTACGTCAAAAAATACATCACTTTTTTTTTATTAAAAACCCGATTTTCAAATTACATGATGTATAGACCTTAAGTGATGTGTAAAATTATCACACTTTATATTTAGTTCATGGTATGTGATCAACATCCAATACACATCGTGTAATCTCATTACACATTGTGTAACTGCCTAGGAAATAACAAAAAACATTCATGCTGAAAATTTCAATAAATCCATGACTTCACCATTAGAGGTGTCCTCCTAATACAAGGTCAAAAACACTCACTCGACCGAAAGGGAAACCAAGATTTGATACAAAAACATACCTTAAAAAATGGTAATGGGGTATTATAATAAATCACTCAACCTACTGGCAGTGTCACCTAGGCGGATGCCACCAACCACATTAGCATGTGGAGTAGGTTAATCTACCATGATCCCCTCCGTACATTGTTTGGTTAACTGGGTAGCCACATCGGCAGAAGATGGATTGGTCATCGTCTCTACATATGGAATATTGATCTTAAATTTTTTAATAACATGACCAAGTATCCTAAAGTTAACATAGAAAATGTTTTTATGACATTTATCAACAATGTTCCCAATGTTGCATCACTTCTGATAGAAATTAGGAATTTTTAGCTTCAATATGCAATTTAAATTTATAATTAGCATCCACCATCATTATGGTGTAAGTGAAGGTTTATATTATATCAATATCCATGAGAATTTGAGAAAAATACCCAAAACTTGTGTGTTCCATTTCTGTATCGACCTTAATTTTAATATCAACTACAGACACCGCATCCCACAAAATTTGGGGGTTCCATAGAGACCAAATAAGGCAAAAAACATGAATCCAAACTTGGATGATCAAATTTACAATGGTTGATGGATTAAAATGAAGGTCCCAATCACGAATTCTTAGAGTTCTAGGTTTGAGATGGAAACAATATATTCCCCGTGAATTAAACTTCATATCGACTGATGAAAAAATAATATGAAAGAATACCTTATCAATTGATGCAATTTTCCATCCAAAAAATCCCCAAAAATGTTGAAGACGACTTCATAGACCATCAATATTCCAGGCATTGGACCCTTTCTGTACCACCTATCAAGTGATAATTGAATTTTTACACTTAAAAATATGTTTTGAGATAATCGAATGATTTTATTAAACAAATGAAAGCACACCATTATTCATGATCCTTCCTAAACAAGGGGACCCAAAACTAAAATAATCAAAGAACCCAGATGAGGATCTGCGACCCTACTTCAGATTATCATGTCGAGTCAGGACTGGGACACCCTTCACCACAATCTTCTCATCAACGCAAGCATTATCTAGTCCATCAAATTTAAAACTGGTGACATTAGAGATCCCGTTTCTTGAGTCACTAGGAATTGAGGTAGTGCTGACAATAACCTCCATGAATGAGGAACCAGAACCATCACCCTTATTTAAAACATCCCAAAGGCCAAGAAAATGAGCCTCTAGATCAACAAAAAGTTATTAAGGGAGATATAAGGGAGGAACCTTCACCAAAGTTGGATTTTCCTCTCGAATACCATCTAAATTCCTTGAGATCAAGGATAGATCTAGATCACGTGAATTATCAGATGATAAGGGAGGACCAACAAGATCAGGTAGCATTGGATTAGAGACCCCCTCCACAACCTGCACAAAGAAAACCCTAAATCTATTCTCATCACTAGAGAAGACCCGAACCCCCAATTATGAGGTTCTCAATGCTGAGGGATCATACGAAGGAGAAGAAAAGTTCACTACCCTTCTATAATAAACATCAATCACAACCATCGATGCCAATAATGTAATGATCCAAACTTTTATCATTGGAAATTCCTCCTAATCCAATTAAATGTCATATTATGGTTATATAAAATGTGAACTTCATTGGTTTTATGTTTTTGGATTTTAAAATACTGTTAATAATTGTGACCGTTTCTAATATAGTCGTTGAAGAGTGATCACCTGATTAGTATAAATATTGTGCTTTAACAAATCCAATTTACTCAGACAAAGGAAGCGATGACTTCATCCAACAGACTTTCCCCGTATGAATCTCATTTTTCAGAGCTCCGAAAGGAGGTGGAATCATTGGGATTCACTCTTGACCAAACCCAATTTGATCTTGAACACGTTAAGATTGAGTAGAACTGACTACAGAAGAAGTGAAAGTTAATAGAGATTACCACCCAAGCGATGTTATCCGAGCCACCCCAAGAGTCTGTCACCATCGCACACCTTAACCTTCCGTATTATGTGGGTGTTATAAGGGGTTATGTAACAAGACCTTATATCTATGATTATGTGCATTATTTTTGTATATAATAAGGAATATACATTAATTTTATTATTGTTACTTCATAAATAGTTTTTAAAGCGCAAATAGTATTTTTATTTAATATTCAACTAAGAAATATATTTTGATGAATTAATGGATTTTTGAATTATATAATATTTAAATAAAATATTAATAAATTACTTTTTGTTAAATATAAATTATCTTTCAATTTTTATGAATGCAATTGTAATTTTTATTAAGGTTTGAAAGCTGTTTTTGTCAAAACCCATGAATTTTCGGTAAATGTCAGTTTTTATTTTAAAATTAAAAATTCACATATTTATAAAATTATTTATATAAAATGAATATTATTTTTGGAATCAGAATGTCGAAATTATCCAATGGTGAATTGTTCATAATTTTTTGAGACATTCAAATTTTTAGGTAAAAATTAAATACTGTTTAAATATATAATGTGTTTTATGACATCATAATGACCCAATAGTGATGTAATAAAATAATATAAACATTATTTTCAGCCAATATATGTTTTAAAATTAAAATAATTTGATCATTGGTTTGTTTTATTTATTTTACAAAGCTTTAGTGGACCCTTCATGGCTTATAAAACATTTTGTCTTTTTAAAATGTTTTCCTTGAGAGTGTGACTCACCTCCACAAAAAGAAACCCTATTATTTTAAGATGTTAGGATATTTTAATCATAAAATATTTTCTTAAAATCCCCTTAGGAAAAAAACCATGTTAAAAAACCATGGGTTGGTTTGTGGTTTTAATTAGTTTAATGTGAGGTGTCTCAAACCTAAATAATAAAGAATTCCCTCTCCTTTCCTATATAAACCCACCCAAGATCCCACTTACTCTTCACTCAAAGCCTTTGAAGTTCTACCAAACCCTTCTCGAATCTCTATTTAAACCTCCAAAGGTGCCCCAATCTCCCAAGAAGCCTATATCAAGCCTCTCCCATGCCTTTGGAATCACACTTCCAAGAAAGGGATTTCTTCCTTTCTCATTTTTGTCAAATTTTATTTAAGTTGTTATGCCTTTTTTTTTCAATTAAAAATGTTGGGGTATGATTTTGAACCTCCCCATACTTCCCTAATTATTTTTTATGATGATAGACCCCTTTATCTCTCATCAAGGCCTATCACGTACACCCGTTACCATGCCAAAATTCTGTGAGAGATTTCTCTCTCCTCTTTTACATCCTAGTAATTCATTTGTATTATGCCTCCAAATTCCATTATGTTTGTCAAGACATGTATATATATGACCCCTTACTGTAAATTTAATGTACATATGATGAGATACCCATTTATCTCTCATCAACCATTTTTCATGAATCCTTATGACACGCCGTTATGCTGCCGAAATTGCACCACATTTTTCCAAGCCAAGATCATTGTGTAGTGAATACCATACCCATGTCTCTATCAAGGGTAATCACCTTTATGAACATATACATATTGAATGGTAATTTAATGTATTTATTCCACATTAATTAATTTTGGAATAACTTATGATGTTGATTGATTCCATGTTATATGATCTATGTGGCACACTTATGCATGAAATGAAATGTTTAAGAAGGGTACGCCCTGATATCACTCCAATGCATTGGGTAAAGTATAGCATCATGATACGTCATGTGCAATGAGTGTTGAATCATTCTAATTCAAGTAAAACTAGGGTTAAATCGTGCTTCATGTGAAATGAGGGTTTACTCATGCTCCATGTGCAATGAGCCTTGGCTCATGCTAATTCCATGTTAAGTGTTGTTGCCACATTTCCATGTTATGATTATCATGCTTTATCATGCCTTTATATTCATGTTTCTCTTGTGCTCCATTGATATTACTATTTCCTAACATGTATTTTATACCTCATGTTATTCCATGTTTATTCCCTTAGTGGGCTTTATAGCTCACCCTTTTCTTATGCATGTCCTCAGGTTATCCCATGCAATGCTAAGTACGAGGGAATGTAGTGGTCATGTAAAGAAAGTTTTCAATAAAGATGTTGTATTTCATGTTTTAAGTTTTTATGTAATGATCCTAAGACCCAAAGACACAAGATATATGGATCTTTTATGTTTTATCAAGTGATGTTTATGTAATAAATCATGTTTAAGTATGAAATAAAGATCAGGGTTGTCATAAATAATTCCAAGGTTGCCTCACGATCGCCACAGAGCCTTCAGAAGCACCGAGAGTGCTCAGATCACCATCATCATTATATAAATATATAAAATTATAAAATTATATTTATATTTATATAAAAATATTTATAAACATAATAGTTTATAATTAGAATCATAAATAAATCTATATATTTAAATAATTTTAAAATTCTAATAAATATTTTTAAATAATATATATTTATTATATTTATACTTATATATACTATAGTTGGGGGCTTACCCGAGTGGTAAAGATACCCTATAATTCTATATCAAACCCAAGTTCAAATCTGGGTTAGTGTAGGTACTATTACAGTACTATGCAGGTGGTGACGCATACGTTGACACATGCAAGCAGTGATGCAGTCATGATGCATGCTTGGTGACACAGGCATGACAATGTAGCTATGACACTACATTGGGCTTTTGAGCCATGTTATGGGGTTCATTACCATTAGGACTATAGGCCATGAAATAAAGAAATAAGGCTTGATGGGTGGGCTATCCCCTAGGGGGCTATGGCCTGCCTCTCCAGCCTCTGTGTGTTTGAATGTAATTGTACCCCTAAAAACCTAATATATACAATTATATATTAATAAATACATATAATTATATATATATATAAATATCTATAATTATATAAATAAATTTATAATTATATACAAATATTTATAAATATATTTATTTATAATTAAAATTATAAATAAATGAATATATATTTATAATTCTGTAAATAATTTTATATATAAAAAATAATCAAATTTATATAAGTCAAAATGTTTATTATTTTATTTATATACATTGATTAAAAAATGTGTATAAAATTAAAATAAATATAATACATTAATATTTTATTTAAACAATTATATAATATACAAATGAATATATTTATTTAGATATATATTTATATTGATATTAAATAATTTAAAATATATGTACATGTATAACTGCATGTATGTATGCGTATGTGTATGTATACATGTGTGTATGTACATGTGTGTATATATATGTGTGTTCAAATGTGTATGTGTATATATGGATGTTTGTAATTTACGTAAATGTTATGAATTCACTTTTTATATTTTTGTAATTTATTTAATTTAATTTATCCATTTATTATTAAAAATTCATTAATAATGTTAAATAAATATTTAATCATTTTGTAATATTTATTTATACATATATTTATTTACTATACATGTAATATTTTCATTAAGTTTGAAATTTATAAGAATAACATTTTTTCAATTTTATTTATTAAGTTTTAACTTTTAAAATATGTTTGAAATTTATATAATTAACCAATTAAAATATTTTTTTTATAATTTTCTAATTTTAATATTTAATTATATAATTATATATATATATATATATATTTGAAAAAAAGTATTTATGAATTTATAAATAAATAAATATATATTTAAATAATTTTAAAATTATAATAAATTTATTTAAATAATAAAAAATATATTATATTTATAATTATATATTAATAAATACATATTTATATAAATATATTTATAATTATATATAAATAATTTTTAAATATATTTATTTATAATCATAAATATAAATAAATAAATACAAATTTATATAATTATAAAATTTCAATAAATATATTTATTATATTTATAATTATATATTTATAATTAAATATAAATAATTTTTAAATATATGTATTTATAATAATTATTATAAATAAATACATTTATTTATAAATAATTTAAAAATTATAAAGTATATATATAAATTATAAATATAATTATTATATATATATAATTATATATAATTATATATTGATATAAGTATATGTAATTGTATAAATATACCAAAGTGGCGTGGAAAATGATGTATAATTATATAAATATATATAATTATATAACTATATTTATAATTATTTAGAAATATTCTTAAATATGTATTTTTTTATAATTATATATATATATTTAAATATTTATAAAATTACAATAAATATATTTATTATAATTTTATAAATATATATTTATATATTAATAAATATTAATAAATAAATATATATAATTATATAAATATATAATGTAGTTGGGGGCTTACCTGAGTGGTAAAGGCTCCTCGTAATCTTGTATCAAACCCAGGTTCAAATTTGGGTGGGAATGAATTTCCGCTGGCAGGCGGTGACACAGGCATGACACATGCTGTATGATTTAGGCATGATGCTGCATTGGGCCTTTGGGCTAGTTTGTGGGTCTTTGGGTTATGTTAGGGGCTTAATGCCCACTAGGCCTTTAGGTCATGTATTGAATAAATAAGGCTTGATGGGTAGACTATTCCTTAGGGGGGCTATGATCTACCTTTTCGGCCTGTGTGTGTGGTGTGTGTGTTTAATGTAATTGTACCACTAAACACCTAATATATATAAATATATTTATAATTATATATAAATATTTATAAATATATTTATTTATAAATATAAATATAAATAAATATATTTAAATAATTATAAAATTATAATAAATATATTTATTATATTTATAATTTTATAAATATATATATTTATATAAATATAATCATAAATATATAAAAATATTTAAAAATATATTTATTTATAATTATAATTATAGATAAATAAATAAATAATATATATATATATATATATATATATATATATAATTTTATAAATATATATAATAATATAAATAAATTATTAAGGTTAAAACATTATCAGTGCCAATAAAGATACCCCTTTATCAACGCTAAAAAAGTGATAATAAAACTACACTTTATCAGAGCTAGAATTCCAGCGCTGATAAAGACACATTTTATCATGGATTTTTTAGCACTCATAAAGGCTTATCTTTATCAGTGCTAAAATATTGCTGATAAATAGTGGTTTTTTCATGACCCGACATAAGTCGGGGCTCGAGCCACAACTACCCCAAGCCCGCCTCCATAGGCCCGGGGCTGGCGACAAGTGCCGAAGGCATAACTAACATGGGGAGGTATTTGTCTAAGTACCTGCACACACACACACACAAAACTACCTCGATGTACAAGGGAAGAGGATAAAGGGTAAAAGAAGAAAAACACTAGGAAAACAACCATGCATGTAAAATCTATAGACAATACAAGAGTACCATAGTATAAACTAAAAATTAATGGGGAAAATATACACCCAATCTGAAATATGTCTCAACCTAACAATACTAGAAAGTAAAACATTGAGAGGGGAAAGCTCCTGATCTCCAACCCGGGACCACCATATGTGGTCCAAAGTACCAGGTATCCCTAAGCTCATATGAAGTCATTGTCGACCTGTCCATTATTTTCATATGAAATGTAACATACAGGAAAAGCCCATGTGAGGTTTAATATATACATACCCAGTAGGATTCCCCAAAAGCTAAAGGGAGATTAGTAAGAGATACAACAAGAATAGAAAGACAACAAATAGTAAACAGGATGCATCTCAACCCAAGAAAGAGAAAGTGTAACTTCATCAAAGCACAAAGGGATGAACACGGTGTGTATATATACTACATGTCGAGTATTTTCCACCCATTTTCTAAGAGTAAACTCATCCAACCATGATAAGATAAACAAGTAAATCATGTGGAATACCCCATGCGTCTTCGTAACCTATGGAAGAAGAGTAACCAAATCCAAAGGTATGGATATAGATGTGCATATATGTATATGACTAGTCAAAATAATTCCAAATGATAGAGAAAGGGGATTTCCATCTCAAAACATAGCCAAATAAGAAGAGTCTCTAATAGGTCCAAAATTCCATCAATGATGCCCAGCAACTCACGCGTCTGTTCCGAAGTAACTATGTGAAGGTCCACGCCTCGCCACTGTGCTGCACATCTGAGGGGGCACAAACTCCAAACATAGAACCCGCACCCTAGTGCGCAAGGGGGGTTCCACTCTATAAGTATTTGTAGAGGACCTGCACCCAAACTAATGGGGGTTTCCACTCTAGTGTCATGAGGACCCACACCTTATCTGATAGGGGTTCCACTCATTCGGTAGAGGACGCATGCCCAAGATGATGGGGGGGGGGGGTTCCACTATATAGGTTGAGGACCTATTTCCCTAATGTAATAATGGGGTTACACTTTGGTCATCGAGGACCCATGCCCTATCTGATAGGGGTTTCCACTTGGTAAGTAGCTGTAGAGGACCCGTTCCCATGCTGATGGGGGTTTTACTCTACAGGTTGAGGAACCGAACCCTGGTGCGATATGGGGTTCCACTATAGCCATCAAGGACCTAAACTATACGATAGGGGTTTCCACTTAAAAGGTAGAGGAATCACACCAATGTATATTGTGGGTTACACTCTATAGGAAGCCTCTGATGATCTTGCCTGATCATTTCCATTGTCAGAAATCACCTAAAAAATAATCATGCTATGAACATTTCACATCATATCTTGAAATCCACATCTGATTATACCATCATGTTCTATGTGAAAAACACTCAGGACATGGTACTTGTATTCCAAAATCCGAGTTTAAACAAAGGAGATATAAAGGATTAAAGTTTCCTCAAAGGAACCAAGGGGGGTACATGGCATGTGAGGGGACCCATATAACATGTGATCCTGCGCCACCATCAAGCCATTTCCCAAGATAACAGACAAATCCCAATCTATGTAGAAGTACACATTGTGCAGGTGGACTACATGTCATGTCTAAACTACCCAGGATCAAGTCATGTCCTTTTGTTCATTTTTGTGTACTCAAGTCGTGTTCATGTACTTTGGTAGACGACATGTTGCTTCAGATAGGGTGTTTCTTGTGTTTTTGGTCATGCCCGTGTACTTAGGTACATATCATGTGCTTGGCTGTGTACTCTTCCACATATCTCATCCACATTGAAAATGGGTAGATAGTATGTAGGGCGTCTACACGCCATACCATCCTTAAGAATTTTCGAAACCCTAGCTATTGCATCCAAGGCTTGACACCCCATGTGTTCTTCAAACTACACATCATGTAGTTGTGATTTTTTATAGAAACCAAGATATTCTCTCCATACACTAAATCTAGCCATTCCACCATATATTGTCTCTTTTTCTACTTGAGATTTGTTGATCTTGGCTCTGTTCATCATTTTCAGCCATATGGTGGCCAGAAATCCGATCCCATCGTTTGTGAGGTTCCTCTATACACACCACATGCCTCCAATCCTTCGGGAGGTGATGATTTGTTCTATGTTTGTCCAAAAAAACACCCAAATCTAGTAAAAAACCCATATCTCTCCCCGATTCATCAATCTGTTCCTTCTACGTTATTTCTTCATGATTCTGAGGGTCTGATTGGGTTCAGTACCATCCTACAATGTCAAACCGGAACTATGGGGTCCTATTAGTGAATAATGAAAAACAATTGGGGAGAAATAAACCATAAAAAATGTTTAATCTATCATTTCCAATTTTTTTTTCTAATGATCAAGAATGGGGATATCCAAGGTTATAAAACAATTGAAATAATTAATTTAATTGGTGCACGGGCACATGAAAAGGATTGGTAATTGGAACAGATCATAAACGGTATGATTCTACTCAATAAATTTAATAAAAAATAGTGTAAACCAAAAATTTAAATGCCGTAATTAGATATTGGACCATCCATCATCGAAGAACACACTCTCCAACAATTGAAGTGAGTCGTTGTGTTCACTGTGTTTCAATCTACTCCAATCCAGAGTTTCACCATCATCCAATTTGATCTGCCAATGAAAGGAGGGGAAGAAAATCTGGAATCCTTCTAGGGTTTATGAAGCTAACCCTAGAGAATTTTATACAGAAATGTATTTTTATGAAATTGGTTTAGGTCAAATGAATAAATAAATTAACTTAATTAAATAATTAATCCGTTGAATGTACTACCAATGTGTGAGATGTCCTAACACCCCACGCCGACCTATTTTAGGTCATGATTAGGGTAAATAATGCGTTCTACACTCCACTATAGTATCATATTTATGATCTGATATTTAATTTAAGAGTTATCCAATTTTCTTTAAGAAACTATGTGCGTGTAATATAAAATATATTTAATGTTTTTATAAAATTAATTCTAGGAACACTAGGCCTAAGAATCACATGTTCTCTCAGTACTTGGCTCTGGAAATATATGTAGAAATATTTCAAAGTCTTATAAGGGAAAAGATAGGTCTCCACATTATTCACTCCTTTAATATTTTTTCCCTGAAAAGAAAAACTAAACAAACAACTTGATATACTGATCCCACAATTGTCTCTCCCACTCATATGATCTCTCCTAAACGTTCCCATGCTGCCACAACACATGAACCAAGGGGATGGTCCATCCACGTAGGGTCCTCTCCAATCGATCCTCAATCACCACCAGGTGCTTTGAAAAGGTGGATCCATCCTCAATGTCCAAATCACCATAGTCAATGACATGAATGTGGTCATGCATATATCTCCTCAGCTCTGAAATGTAGAAGATGTCATGTACCCACTCCAGCTGTGGGGGTAGATCAAGGTGGTAAAAAACCTCACCAACCCTATACACAATGTCAAATGTCGTGATGAACCTTGGGGATAACTTACCTCTTCAATCAAACCTCCACAATCCTATTCATGGGGAGACACTTAGCAAAATTTGGTCTCCCTGCTCAAACTACAAGGGCCTATAACAACAATCTGTGTAAGATTTCTACCAATTCTGAGTCATCCTCATTCACCCATGTATGACCTGTACATCCTTCATCATTACCTTCACTATCTATGAACCCATAAAATATACCTCATTTATCTCTCTCCATAATAATGGTGACCAACTAGGTCTCCCGTACATGGCCTCAAAATGTTCCATGCCATTATTATAGTGGTAGTTGTTTTTGTATGCAAACTCTACCAAGGGAAAGTGATCCTCCCAACTCTGGACAAAGTCTAACATGTAATCCCTCATCATATCCTAGAACACCTGAATAGTGTGCTCAGTCTGGACATCATTTTGGGGGTAAAAGGCTATACTAATCCCTATTTTGATTCTAAATTCCTCCTGCAGGTCTCTCCACAACTGTGATGTAAGCCACATGTCACGATCAGATACAATCATTGACGACACCCCATAAAGGCGAACAATCCCCCATACGTACATATAACCCAAACTCCCCACCAAACATTTATCCCTAATAGAAAGGATTTTTTTTGACTTCATGAGTCATTCAAATATCACCTAGATTGAATCATGGATCTTCGTTGTGCATAGAATACCTGTCACAAAGTACATGGATATTCCATAACACTTTCACTCTGGGATCTGAAGAGGCTCTAAAAAACCTACAAGAACTTGGTGATCATATTTCACCTACTAACAGGTGAGGCATCAAGAGATGAAATTATCTATAATCTATCTCATACCAGATAACCAAAACTACTGCTAAAGGTCTCTATATAGCTACCCCACACCGATATGTATAACTAGAAGAGAAGTGTGGAACTCCCACATCACCTCATACTACATCATGACAAGGACCACCATTCATCCTTGAAAAAAGAAAACGTGATTACCTCCTTCAGTATATCCATCTAGTGAATCCACCATGGATATTTGGTCATGTAATACCTCACAATAAATTTATCTCAGTTAAGACTTTCTCATGTTCTTGAGAAGCATAAGATTCAACACCATAAAATGTAGAAAACTATACCCTCCTACTCCAATAAGTTCTGATGCAAGGAAGCCAACTGCTCTGATGACTTCTACACCAAGCAAGACTGGGACTTCCTACTAAGGGCATATTCTACTATGTTTACCTTTCCTGGAGTATATACTATCTCAAAGTTAGATTCTTGAAGGAACTCCAACCAGAACCACTATATTAAGTTCAATTATCTATATATGAAGGCATAACTGAGACTATAATGGTCCGAGTAAACCAAAAAGTTCTCCCCTAGAAGGTATTACCTCCACATCCTTAGGGAAAATACTATTGCTTCCAAATCTTGGTCATAATTCACATAGTTATTCTCATGGAGTTTCAAATGCCTCCAACCGTATGTGATAACTGCATGCCATTGCATAAAAATGTATCCAAGCCTATCTCCTGAGGCATCACATTACACTATGTATTTCACGCCCTTATATGGTAGTCTCAACATAGGAGAAATCTTCAACCTCATCCTTAACCCCTAGAAGGACCTCTAGCACTGCTCAGTCCAAGTATAAGGCTACCTTTTCTACATCAGAGTAGTCAAAGGGGATGTAATTCTAGAGAAGAATACCAATAACCTATTGTAGTACCCCACAAAACCAAGAAATCTACACCCCTCTAATACACTCTTGGGTGTATCCCAATCAAGCACTGCATCAATATTCATTGGTTCCATAGTTAAACCATGCTTATAAATTATATTCATTAGAAAGTGAATTTCATGAATCCAAAACTGACACATCGAGAGATTCCCATAATTTTGGTTCTCTCAAAGAAAATATATAAAGATCCTCAAGTGCTCTATATATTACTCCTCTGATACAAAGTAGATGAGTTTTTCATCGATGAAGATGACAAAAACTTGTCCAAGTATGACTGGAAGACCTGGTTCATTAAAAACATAAAAATAATGGGGGAATTATTCCCACTAAAATTCATCACTAGGAACTCATATTGTCTATAGAAACAGAAAAATTCCATATTTGGAATATCATCCTTGTGAACCCTCAATTGGTGGTAGCCAGACTGGAGATCGATCTTTGAGAAGAATCTCACACCTCACAACTGGTGGTAGCCAAACTGGATATTGATCTTCAAGAACTATCTCATACCAAAAAACTAGTCAAAGAGATATTCAATCCTTGTAAAGGGGTACATCTTATTTATTGTGGCATGCTTCAGGTGATGATAATATATTAAAAGCTGCAAGCTACCGTATGCCTTTTTTAGGAATATCACTTGAGCTTCCCAGGGGGACACACTAGGACTGATGAAAACTTTCTCTTGAAGTCCCTAAAAATATAAATATATCTCTCCGATCTCAATAGGGGCCATACTATATGTCTAAGAAGATATCAGGGAGGTCCTAGGATGTAAATAGATGCAAAAATTCATCCCCCGCCTCAAAAGTAGTCTCGAAACTTCCTTGGGGAAGTCATCTATATAATCCTCCATGAATGAGAGAATATATATGATTGAATATTATAATACAATAAGGGATATACTGTCTAAATTATGGGTGATGGGATGAATCCATATGATCGCAGAACTCACTTTTCCTTTCATGAGATCTCTCTCGCCCATAAATGTGAATCTTGTCCCATCAGTGTGAAGGAATCTGACTCATCTACGGTGATAGTTAATCAGAGCTCAGACCATGAAAAAAAAATCCATACCCAATATGACATCACAGGGTTCCATATCTATGACTAAAAGGTCCCATGTGAACCTCTATCCACTAATAAATAATTCACACTACCAAAATATGAAAGATACAGAAGAAGCGTTCCCTGTAGGAACCTTAAGATGCTACTGCTGTGCTAGCACCTCAACTGGGAGATCCATGTCTTGTATCAAGAGTATATAAATTAATTAATGGATAGAACCTATGTATACTTATATTAAAGCAATATTAGAATAATCATAGATCGTACCTATAATCATATTGTGCACTGCAGGGTCATAAGCCTCCAAATCTTGCAGTTGTCTACAACACCAGCCACCAACTACGTGAGCCTATAATGGACCACCTGTTGATGGTGGTGTAAGGATATGATAGCATCTTACACTACCCATAGATCCTCTTAATCCTATAATAGATCCACCTCTCTGGGAAAACCCTTAAATTTCATGGTAGATCCTTGATTAAAATGCTGCCTCTACCATAGTTTCCCATCAGCTATCTTCCTGCACTCCTCGTCATGTATGGTTGGGAAGTCTCATGTGATGCGACTTATCCCATCACAATCACAACACCAACACTCTTCTTGATTCCTGGGTCCTTTGTGTTTCCCCTTATCATGTGCCTGTGTCTGATCATGGGGAGGTCTCCTGTGTCAAGATCCTATCATCTGGTGCCTGCTATCTGCTGTAGACGACTCAGTCTTGTGATACCCACTACCAGCTCAAGCTATCTGAAGTCCCTCATACACGAATATCTCTATCACTAGTTCTCGATCCATCACCCTAACATAGGTTGGGATGCATAAGTCCACTATGATGGCATGAATCTATCTGTAGAGTCCCTATTCAAACATTCATTCTTGGAAGTATCCATCCCAGATCATTTCAAGGGAGTATTGGGTAAGGTCATTACACCTCTCTACATACTCATCCACTATCATCCCTCCTGACTACAGCTCTATAAGATCCTAAATTTTAATTGAGTGTAAACAAGGGGGTAGTACTCCTCATATAACAACTCCTAGAATTTGGGCCATGAGATTTTTGACTCATCGTGCATCTATGTAACAAGACTCCATAATCTCTCAACAGCTCCATGGAAAAATATAGCTGCCATTGAAACCACCTAATCTGCTAGTGTATAGATGAGGTTGAAGAAATGGAATAATGACTCTAGCCAATCCTCTACATCATAATGAGCTGGATCTCCATGGAACCTCAATAGCCCATGGTTCGAGAACTTGTGGAGTGTTCTAATCTTGTGAGCATCCTCATCCTGCTCTGCTGGGATGATCTACTACTCAATAGGTGGAGGTGCTGCTACCTTTCCACTGAGTGGAAAAATCTCATGGGATATACCCTAAACTAATGCCTCATCACTCATTGGATTTTTATCATGATCTAGAACTATTATCCTAGATGGCTTCCTCATGGAGGTATCTTAAAATTTAATCAATATGTACCACAACCAGATGAGAATATATATAACAATAATAGGGAGATGAGTCAAGAAGGGCAGTCAAAGTCTCAATCCTATATGATGCATATACCATTGATCACTTCAACCAATGTCTTGATATGTCAAGTAAACAAGAAGTTAGTCAAGATTTTGGTGAATTGATACATCGCCCGCCCGTACCATCACTAGATTCCTTGGCCTGAGACCCACACTCGAAAAATTCTTACAATATTTCCCTAATCCCATCCAAATCCTCATAAGGGGACCACTCCAACCATTTTACTAAGCATCTAACCACGTTTGATTCTATTCTGTCATGACCCAACCCAAGCCAGGGCTCGAGCCACAACTACCCCAAGCTTCCCTCTATAATCTAAGATTTGGAAACCACCACTGAAGGAATAAATAACACATGAAGGAATTTTAAAATTATCTACACACACACACAAATATCTCAATGTAGATATGCGGTTAAAAGATGAAAAACACTAGGAAAACAACTATGCATGTAAAACCTATAGAAAATAAAAGAGTATGGTAGTGTGAACTGAAAAGTAAAGGGGAAAATAAACGCCCAACCATAAATATATCCCAACCTAAAAAAATAGGAATGTAAAATGATGAGATGTCCCAACTCATGATCTTTATGCTGGGACCACCATACGCGGTCCAAAGTATCGGGTATCTCTAAGATCATATGAAGTCACCTCTGACTTGTCCATAATCTGCATAAGATATGACACATGTGAGAAAATTACTTGTAGGGGTGAGTATATACATACCCAGTAGGACACCTTGAATGATGAAGTGGGACTGTAAGAGATAAAATAGGAATAGATAGATAATATATTTTAAACAGGATGTAGTTTAAACCACACAAGAGAATGTGTAACCTTGTCCAAGAACAAAGAGATTAGAACGATGTATAGATAAACTACACGTTGAGTCTTTTCTACCCATAACCATATACTAAACTCATCCAACCATGAGAAGCTAAACATGAAAATCATGTGACATACCCTGTGCATCTTTTCAACCCATTGTAGGAGTGTAACAAAATCCAAAGGTATGGATACAGAAGTGTGTATATATATATATTCCCAGTCAAAATAAACCTAAAAGGGATAGAAAGGGGATCTACATATCATAGATCATCATAAGTAGAAGAGTCACCAATAGTTCCAAAAGTCCATAAACAATGACCAGTATCTCAAATTGTTTCTTAGAAGTAGTCGTGTAAAGGACCATGCCTCACCACTGTGCCACATAGCCAGGGGGGAACAAACTCAAAAAAGAGGACCCATGCCCTAGTGCATCTGGGGGGGGGGGTCCACTATAGTTTCATGAGGAACTATTCCGTATCTAATAGGGGGGTTCCAATCGGTAGGTACCTGCACCCAAGATGATGGGGGGGGGGTTCCACTCTATAGGTCAAGGACCACGCTCTCGTGAAAAATGGGGGTTCCACTTCGATTATCGAGGAACCACATCCTATTTGATAGAGGGGTCCCACTCGGTAAGTGGCTATAGAGGACCCACACCCATGATGATGGTGGGGAGGGGGGTTCCACTATATAGTTTTAGGACCCACACCTTGGTGTGATAAGGTGATTACACTATGGTTATCAAGGACACATGCCCTATCCGATAGGGGGTTTCACTCAGAAGCTAGAGGACCCATGCCTAAGCATATGGGGGGTTACACTCTATAGGAAGCCTCTGGTGATACCACTAGATCACTACCATCATTGGGGATTACCTCAAAAGTTCCATTCCTAGAACATTTCATGTTGTATCTCTAAAGCCACAAATGAGGGAACAATCGTGTTATATGTGAAAAAACTTTTAGGATTGGAGACTTGTGGGCCAAAATTTGTGTCTAAACGAAGGAGATATAGAAGATTAAAGTTTACTCAAAGGAACCAAGGGGGTACATAGTGCATGAGGGGACCGACACGGGGCGTGGTACTGCTCAACCACCAAGCTGTGTCCCTGGTCAGCATACGAATCCTAATCCTTATGGAAGTACACACTATGAATGTAGACTACACAGTATATCCAAACTACTTGGGAACATTTTTGTAAGAACCTAGATCTTTTTTTCAGGTATGAGTTTTCTTTTCAAGTTTTTTTTGAGGAAAATGGGAAGAAGAAAAGTTTTAGGAGTACACGCCGTGTACTTCCTTTTATACACCATGTACTCTGGCACAAATTCCAGGCCATGTCTTGCTATGTCATAGCCGCGTACACGACCATGTGATGACATGGAAAGACCACATAAAGAGAGGCCTAGTAAAGGAATACACATGCCATGTACATTTTTTGTTTGATTAAATGGACTAGGGTCATGTATAATTAGAAGATCCCTCTTCTTCTTGGCTCATCATGTCCAAGAGCAACCAAAGCCGATGATTCTTCTCCGAGCCCCCAAACCACTGTCTGTGCTTCGAATCAACTTCCGTTGATTGAGTTGGAATCACCACAGTGAGTTATTCCTTATTTTAGAGCCTCATTACTATATTTGTACTCTTTCGTGAGATATCCTTGGTTGAACATTTTAGACGTTTTTGTAGATCGTTGTCATTCTATGCCAATTCCAGGGCCCATGTGCGGCACCTAGAACCGGGATGTTACAAATTGGTATTAGAGGGAATTATTTTCTTCTTGAATTACTGTTTGGAGCCTATATACAGGGATAAGAAAGAATAGGTAGTTGGTAATAATATGTTCATGGGAGTAGCTAACTCGTGTACAATGAAAATACAATTTACCTCGTATATTTCAATTGTTCTGGTTTTACAATTATTACAGTTGATTTGATTTCACCATTGGGTGATTCACATGTTTTGTGCTGTTAATGTTGATAATATTGAGGTTATATTTCTATTGAAACCCGATTAGATGAGGGTATTCCATCTCATGCATCATATAGGAATTTTCTAGAGATCACATGTCATGCATTCTTTCGATGCCATTTAGGGTGAATTACTGATTGCATGTTGTAGTGATAGATGTTGTGCCTGATATACATGTTGTTGTGATAAATGACTTGATAGAATACCTTCTATTTGATAGTGTATTGTTTCATTTGAATGAATTCCAAACTTTGGTTCTTGAGGTGTTATGGGCCCTCATGGATTAGAATTTGGTGGATCATTGCACTTTTATGCTTGTATAGGACATGTATAAGATGCCAAACTTTGATTCGTAGTGAGTATGGGCCATCAAAGATCATAATTTGGCATTTTAATGTTCATTTCAGTGTTTTTTTGGATTCTATAGTAGTTTATGAGGTTTAATGTCTGAAAAAACCCAGAATACACGGTGTGTATTTCTGAATACACACCATGTGTCCTTCTGTTCAGGAAGGAGATGTTTTTCTTAAGTACACACTATGTACTATATGTACATGCTCTGTAGCCTCAAACCATGTCACTAGATGTGTGGGTAGAGACACGAGATTGGGAAATCCTTGGAGGAACACACCGTGTATCGTACGTAAACACCGTGTTGTAGGGACTGTGTGTCCACCCGTGTGACTAACAACACAGATGGATGAAACTTATGTTATACATGCCATCTCAAGATTGAAAACACAATGTAGATTAACCCATGTATCCAGCTGTATGACTAACAACATGGGTCAGTGAAATCCTTCTAGTACATTCCCTGTCTGGCACAAACATGTTGTGTAATCTCATTCTAGGGGAACCGTGTGGGTTATTCATGTAGAAGAACTCGGGCAGGGGAAAAAGATTCAAGTACATGCCATGTATTGGGATAACACACAGTGTGTATGGGGTGTTACATGACCAGGGTTGGCAGGGGTACACGACTATATGAAGGCTTAAAGGAACACATCGTGTTGGGGTCATACACACTGTGTATCCCTGTTTTGAAAAACTAGAATGATTTTCTTCTCCTATTCCTTTTTTTCACTTCTAAGTTTCATTCCTTCATAATCTTGAACTAAGAAGTGTGATTCACCTTGCAGATTCATGCCACTATGACGTCCTTCAATTGTACACCAGATACAGGGAAACGATCAGACACCAGATAAATTAGATCAGGGTTTACAAGAAGACCCTCCCATAATACATGTCTTGGAACCATCTATCATTCTAGATATAGGTTCCGATTCATAGTTCCAAGAAGGCTTCATGAGGTTTATGCAGACCTTATATGGAGCACCGCATCCTGCCTCGTCTATGGCATAATTAACGTGGGTCTTTTCACATCATCCCCTCCCACTTTCTCAGGGGATGGAGGAACCCAAGCTTCTAATAAATGGTTAGAATCCATGCTATCTATCTTCAAGCATCTAGAGACACCTATAGAGAGGAGGGTGAATCTCTCTACTTATATGCTTTGATATTCAGCCAAGAGATGATGGGATGTGATCTCACAGGAATGATGCTAGCAGATTATGGAATGGGATGAGTTCTAGTGAACCTTCTAAGATTACTTCTACCCAGAGACTTTGTGGGCCAACCAAGCCCGAGAGTTCATGAGTTTGGAGAAGGGTACTCTATCAGTCATGGTGTATTATTCTTGCTTCATAGAGCTGCAACACTTCACAACCATTCTAGGGGGTGATTATATTTTTTTAGAAAGTAAGTTTTAGGATGGTCTCAAGAATGAAATTCGATCTCAGTTGAACATCTTCAGGTTGACAACCATATCTTCCATAGTCAAACAGGTGTTGATCATATAGCGCAACCTGAGGGATTCTGGAGCTGGGGGCCAGGGCAGTTTAACATCTTGAGTTGGTTCTTCTCCGGCTGATAGTAGGAAGCGCCGCAGGGATTCTACACATGGAGATATGAGGAGGTGATATCCACCTTCAGGTAGCCAGTTGGTATGATACCAATGTGGGAAGGGTGGGCATATGGGGCCACATTGCTCGAGAGACCCAGTGGAGTGCTGATCTTGCAGGAATATGGGATATATTCAACGGTTCAATCAGTTTTTCTCACTGGCATCTAGTGATAGGGGTTCCTCTATGACTCCTCATTCAGGAGAAGCACCACCAGTTTTTCATCAGTCTAGGAACATGTGTTATTCTGGACCTTCAGGCCGAGGTAGAGGTTTCGGCCGTTGTATCCACTCGGCTGGATTTCAATGACAATATGGTGGATCAGATCAGGGTGGTCAGGTAGGGTCACAGGGCCGTAGTATAGGCCATAATTTTACAGTGGAGTAAACCTAACAGGAGTAGGATCCCATACCCTCTATAGTTCGAGGAACGATCCTAGTTTCATTAGTTTTAGCTTCTGTACTTTTCGATACAGGGGATTCCCATAGTTTAATATCTGTTGCTATTGTGTAGAGACTTGGGCTCTGTATCTTTACTTATACTGATTTCTGGACACTGGACACTCTGTTGGGGACAAGTACGGCTAGTGTACGTCAGTACAAGGAGTTCCCTATTGAGGTTGGTGGGAGTCACTTATTATGGGACCTCTATGTCCAAGAGATGACAGGCTATGATGTAATTCTCTAAATGTACTGGTTAGTTCCCTTCCAGGCTGTTGTGGAATGCTATCACCGTAGGGTGAGTTTCACATCACCAGAGGGAGGTTTTTTCTTACATAAGGGTGAATGGGATGTCCAGGCACGTAGAGCAGGACCTGAGCATCATGGGTTGGGAGGAGTTACAACCCAGATTGCTAGTCTATATCTGGAACACTAGGGGACTTCACAGTTAGACTTTCCTCCAATGGTGGATCATTTCAGGGTTGTATTTCTAGATTACTTTTCATGTTTTCCTTTGGAGTGATAGGTGGAATTTTCTATTGATATTATTCTAGGAGAGGCACTGGTGTCCATTCCTCCTTATAGGATGACTATACCAGAGTTACAGGAGCTCAAGAGGAATTTATAAGAGTTACAGGAAAAGGGTTTCATCCGACCAATCACTTATCCTTAGGGGTTTCCAATATTTTTTGCGAAGAAGGCATATGATACCCTCATTCTTTGTGAGGACTAATTGAATCTGAACTAGTTGATGGTTAAGAATCAATATCCCTTGTTGAGGATTGATGGTCTATTTGATCAGCTTCGAGGAGACTGGGTGTTCTCAAAGATTGACTTGTGATCCAGTTATCATCAGTTGTGTGTTAGACCATCTCATATACCTCTTACAACCTTTCGGAGTAGGTATATCCTATATGAGTATGTAGTTATGCCGTTCGGTCTCATGAACGCACCTACAGTTTTCATGGAACTGAAGAACCGAGTGTTCCATCCATACTTGGATTCTTTCATGGTAGTTTTCATGGAAGATATCTTGGTGTAATCTCAAACTCGAAACAACCATGCCATACATCATGAGATCGTTTTGATTACACTAAGAGAGAATCAGTTATATGCTAAGCTCTCAAAATGAAACTTTTGGATAGAACAAATTCACTTCTTGGGTCATGTTATCTCAGAGATAGGTGTATCAGTAGACCAAGAGAAAGTGAGAGAAATAGTTTCTAAGGAGTAGTCGAAGAACTTCTTTGAGGTACAAAGTTTTCTAGGGCTGTATGGTTACTACAGATGTTTTATATAGGACTTTTCATACATACTAGTGCCACTGATGGCCCTGACTAAGATGGGTGTGAAGTACCTATGGAAAGATTCCTACGATTCATCCTTTCAGGAGATGAAAGGTAAGTTGAATTCAACACCGATATTAGTTTTTCCAAAGCTGGGAAAGATCTATACTGTTTATTGTGATGCATCAGGAATCGGGCTGGGAGCAATTCTCATGCAGGGGGAAGAAGTTGTTGCGTACAGGTCTCAACAGTAGAGGACACATGAGAGGAATTACCCGACACATGATTTAGAGTTGGATGTAGTTGTACATGCTTTATGTGTTTTGAGACATTATCTTTTGGGAGATAATTTTGTGGTTTTCACCAACCAAAAAAGTCTGAAGTATATCTTCACTCAGTGTGATCTGAATTTGAGACAATGAAGTGGGTTGAGTACCTTCAGTCCTTTGATTTTGAGCTTGCCTATACACATGGTAAGGGAAATGATGTGGCCAATGCGTTGAGTAGGAGGACTTAGATACATGCAATTTAGGAGGCCAATAGTGAGTAGAATCTTATGGATCTGTTCACTGAGATGCATTTTGAGGTGCATGATAGATAGGGGAAGACATTTCTTTCTTATGAGACTATTACCTCTACTCTAATTGATCAAGTACGAATGAGGTAGCTATCATATTCTGAAGTCCTAGTTCTATAGGAGAGTGTGTTAGGAGAGGAACCTATTCCTAGATAGTTAGTAGTTGGGGATGATATATTGCATTTTCATGGGAGTTTATGGGTGTCAAAAGACATATGTTTAGAGATGATACAAGATTTTCTTTCCTCAGTTTGGGAAGTTCATCCTAGCATCACCAAGATGTATCAAGATCTACACCATCAGCATTGGTGGCCTGGTATGAAGAGATATGTTTCTAGTTTTGTGATGAGGTGTTCCACCTATCAGTAGGTGAAGGCGGAACATAAGCAACTAGTAGGGATTTTTCAGTAGTTTCCCATTCCCTACTGGAAGTGGAATGATATCATGATAGAATTCATGAAAAGTTTACCAAGGTCAACTTGAGGAAATGATGCCATTTGGGTTGCCATTTAAAGACTCACGAAGGTCGAAAACTTTTTACCAATCAAGGAGATCTTCAGTTTTGATGATCTGGGAATGTTGTACATCTAGGAGATCATAAGTTTACATGAGGTTCCTCACTCCTTTGTTTCAGACCAGGACACCCGTTTTACTTCTTGGGTCTAGCAGGGACTATAGAAGGCATTGGGTACACAGGTACTTTTGAGTAAAACTTTCCATCCCCAGACATATGGCCAGTCTAAACATACTATTCAAGTGCTAGAGGACATGATTAGAGCATGCATCCTATATTTTATAGGTTCTTGGGAGAAGCACATACCTCTTGTGGTGTTTTCCTACAATAATAGTTTTCAAGAAACTATTCATATGACACTTTACAAGGCTTTGTAAAGTAGGCCATGACGATCACCCTTATGTTGGATGGAGGTAGGAGAGGCAACTATATTGGGACCTCGTCTTGTCCTGGAGACCATAGAGAAGATAGAGTTGATTCAGAAGAGGATGGCTACTACACAGTCATGACAAAAGTCTTTTGCTAATCGACAAATATGACTTCTAGAGTTTGAGGTTGGAGATCAGGTTTTCCTACTTATCACACCAAGTATGGGACATAGGAGGATTAAGAGATAGGGCATGATTTCACTGAGATATGTTGGACCATTTGTGGTTTTGGAGAGAGTTGGTCTGGTTGCCTATCGATTGTAGTTACCTCATAGGTATCAGGGTATGCATGAAGTCTTCCATGTTTCTCAGCTATGGAATTACTTCTCAGACCCGTCTCATGTTTTTCAATCTGAAGAGGTTGAGTTTTATGTGTACGCCTCATTCGAAGAGCATCCTATCCAGATTGTTAATCGAAGCTTGAAGGTTCTCCATGGCCAGTCTGTTCCTCAAGTACAGGTGCTATAACAACATTTGTGAGTACAGGACGAGACTTGGGAGAGGGAGACTAATGTGCGACCATAGTGGCCAGATCTGTTCGAGGATTATTCTTCTTTTCCACCTTCATAGGGAAATTTGAGAATGAATTTCTTTAAGTGGGGAAGTTTGTAGGAACCTGGATATTCTTTTCAGGTATGGTTTTTTTTTCAAGTTATTTTTGAGGAAAATAGGAAGAAGGAAAGTTTTAGGAGTACACATCGTGTACTTCCTTGTACACACAGTGTACTCTGGCACTGAGTCTAGGCCGTGTCTAGCCATATCACAGTCACATACACAACCATGTAACAACATGGAAGGACCACATAATGAGGGGCCGTGTAAAGGAATATACATGCTGTGTATTTTTAAAGCACATGTAGTGTAATTTTTATTTTATTTGATTAAATGGACCGAGGTCACATCTAATTAGAAGAACGTTCTTCTTCTCGGCTCGTCTCATCCATCAGTGACCAAAACTAAAGATTCTTCTCTAATCCCCTAACATGTCGTCCGTGCTATGAATCAACTGCCATCAATTGCATTGGAATCACCATGGTGAGTTCTTCCTTATTCTAGAGCCTCGTTCCTTGATTTCTCTTCTTTAGTGAGATATACTTGGTTGATTTTTTTAGACTTTTTTGTAGATCTACGTCATTCTATGTCAATTCAAGGGCCGATGACAAAGTATATTGATCGTTCAATGACAAGATAGGTAGTTTGTGCCTTTCCTTAGTTTGTCTTTGAATTTTATCTGCAAAATTTCCCAATACCCTAGTTTGGTGTATTATGTGTTTAGGGATTTTAACCCTGTTGATGCCTGCTATGCTTGTTTTCTTGAGTTAGGACTCTTGTTTGTAAATAGGGTTATTTTACCATGCTATAGAGGTGTTTTACCATGTTTGATATGATATTGACCATTTGTTCTAGTTTATCCTGTTAGGATACCTGCTTTCCATGCCTAGTGTTGTTAGGATGGAGTGATTCATCTGATGCTCTGATATTCTTTTTAGCTATTTAGCCAAGTATTACTTTTAGGTTTACATTGGCTATTGAACATCGTTGTTCATGATTGATTTACATAGGGATGTGGGAACCTGGTGTAGTGATACCATAGGGGGAATTGATATTAAGGGCTTCCCCAGAGTGTCTATTATTCTTTATCACGCTACGAGACCATAGGGGAGATTGACGTTGAGATCTCCCTCAGAGTGTCTATAGTTACTGTTGTGAGACCATTGGGGGGATTGACATTGACTGCTCTCTCGGAGTGTATATAGTTACCATTACAATACCACAAGGTGAATTGAAGTTTTGTGCTTCCACAGAGTGTTTGTAGTTTATCGTTAAAAGACTATAGAGGTAATTGAATGTGAGTTATTCCTCAGAGAGTCTTTTTTTTCATAAGACCAAAGGGGTTAGACTATGTAAGCTTACCTAGGAGGTCATTTTATCCTTGTATAAGTTGAACTAGAGGGGTTAGGATATGAGAACTTACCCATAAGATTACTTGAGATTGATTGGTTGAACCCGATGAGATAGGCTGTGAGAACTTCAATGGGGGTTGCTTGTTTTCTTTTGGTTGATTAATTGACAAATGAAAATGAATGTAATTGAAACTGTAAGATTGTTTAATTTTGAGTACATCCTTGTTCATTGATTATTTTGCTTATTTCCTTCCATATATATTCACTAACTATTAGGAACAGATATTTGGGTGGTTACTTAATGGGATTCGTCTCACACCCTGTTTGGGTCTTGCTTTTGGGCCCAAACAGATTATATTTCTGTAGGTATAGATAAGGCCAAGAACCCTTCTACTTTAGGTACTTGATTTTTGTGGAGATGAAGAGCATGGGACCAAGCTGAGGCTTGCGATTTTGCTGGAGTTATTTACTTGTTTTCCTTGTACCTTTGTTTAGTACTGTATTCCAGCATTGTGACTTGTTTTGATGCTTTCCATGATACTTGTGACATGCATCATTATTGATATATATATATATATATGCTGCAGTTGTTAATGTTCTTCCAGTATTCCACTGTTTAATACTGTATGGTATTATTATTGATTCCTCTACTGTTATCTATTTATTTCTGCTGCATTACTCTTCAAATGAGGGCATAGTTCCCCACTATCACACCCAAGGCCCTCGCTACTAGTCAACCGCCTCTGGAATTTGGGGAAATGCGCTTGAGGCCATGTGACCAACTAGGTATGGGTCACATCTAGGTGGAACCCGAAACTGGGACATTATAATTGTTTTCCTTATGGCCATGTCTATGTACTGAAGTTGTGTCATTATACTTTGGTACATGATGTGTTTCTTTACACAGGGTGTCTCCTGTATCTTTGGTCTTGCCTGTGTATTCGATCACATGGCGTGTACTTGGAAGTACACTCCAACACAAAGATCATATAGATGGGAAACAAGTACAAGGTGTGTAGGGAGTAAACATGGCATTCCATCCTTATGAATTTCTAAAACCCTAGCCTTCGTAGCCAGGTCCTGAAAAATCACGTGTTCTTCAAACTAAACAACATGTAATATGGAGTTTTTTTTGTAAAATGAGATCCTATCTCTACATGATTAATCAATCATTACTTTATATATCTCAAATTTTTTCCACCTGATATTTGTGGATATAGGTTCCATTTTTCATTTCCAGCCATCCGGTGGCTGAAAATCCAACCCTATCAACCGTGGGGTTTCACCGTATGCATTACACACCTCCAATCATACAAGAGGCAGTGATTTTTTCTCTGATTGTCGAAACACACACCCATGTCTCATAAAAAACCCATATCTTTACCTAATTCATCGATACTTCCCTCATACATCATTTCCTCATGAATTTGGGGGTCCAATTAGGCTCGGTACCACCCAAAAAAATCTAACCAAAACTGCAGGGTCCTATGAGTGAAGAAATGAAAGAAATTGGGGAGAAAGTCACTATAAAAATGTTTCATAGATAGTTTCCAAGCATTATTTCCCATATATCAAGAACAGGGATATCCAGGTTTGGAAAAAATTAAAATAATCAATTTAATTGGTAGACGGGAACATGGAAAGGTCCAACAATTGGCGCAAATAATAAATGGGATAATTCTATTCAATAAATTTCATCAAAAATCATGTAAAAAAATGAAGAGTACTACCTAGATATTGGGCCATTAATCATTGAATAACACACTTTCTAATGATTGAAGGTACTCATTGTGTAAACTGTGTCCTGATCTACTTCGATCCAGAGTTTCATCATTGTCCGATTTGATCAGCCAATGGAAGGAGGGTTAGAAGATCTAGAATACTCCTAGGGTTTATGAGTCTAACTTTGGAGGATTCTATATAGAGATGTTTTTGTAGGAAATTTAGATAGGTCAAATGAATAAATTAATTAACTTAATCAATCAATTAATCCACTGAATATATTACCAACAGAAGATATGTTTCAACACCACATGCTGACCTATTTTAGGTTGCACCTAGAGTAAAAAATGTTTTCCAAACTCAAACGTGGTCTTGGATTTCTGATTTGAGCTTCCTTTTAAGAGTTATTTCATTTTACTTAAAAAACTGTGTGTGTGTAATATGAAATATATTTAATATTTTTATAAAATTAATTCCAGGAACACAGGGCCTCATAATTGCACACCATCTCAGTGACTGACTCTGGAAATATATGTAGAGATATTACATAGTCATACAAGGAAAAAACTATTTGTCTATGAGTTTTATCAGTGGTTTCAATTTTATCATTGATAAAACACCTCTTTATCAGTTCTTTTTTGAAAGAATTGATAAAATCCTTATGAGTTCTTATAAAAATAACCCTAAAAGAGCCCTACCTCAACTCACGCATTCAATATTTTGTAGAACCAGAGCCCTCCCACCACTTCCGCCACTATCACTGGACCCTACTTCTTCCACCGGTCAACATTATTATGAATTTATCTCTACAAATCTAAGTTATGTGTCGATTTATCTTGTTATGACCTTCAACCACACTGTTTCTCCAGTCACACATCACTGAACCATATTACATGCATCTTCACTTCTTCCCAAAGAACCGAAAAATATAAAAAATCCACCCCTGTTGTATCTGGTCTAAGTAAGATCCTCCTATCCTGATCCTTATTCATCCTATCCTTATCTTGTATTCCCCTTACTACACATTCTATAAGACAAAATATAGGGTGTCAATATAATTTATTTTTTATTTTTTTCATGGGAGTAGCATGTGTGATAACTCTTTTGGGTTTCATAGACTCAGTTTGGGTATATTTAGGACTACCTTTTGAAATTAGTGTTTTGTAAGTAGTTTTTCCCCACACTTATCTCTTTAATTTTGTATTTTTTTGATTTCTTAGTCTTTAAATTAATGCTCTATACTACTATTAAAAATATTAATTATGTTAGTGGAATCCACATGATGAAAATTTATAATGAATGCTAAATGTTTTTATATGAAAAAAATAATAGTTTTTTTTTCAATTTCCTTATGAAAATTGTGTTTGTTAAATTTCTTGAATATTAGTTTTATTTGTTATAAATTACTATACTTTTATACTTTCATATATTTTAATTTTATATATTATAATTTTATACTTTTATAAATCAGTAAAAGTATATAATTCTATAAATTATTTATACTTTTATAACATATATGTACTTTTATATAGTTTTATAAATTTATATACATTTATAAGTTATGAATATTTATTTAAAATATATATTCTTTTATAAATAATATACTCTTATATAAATATATAATTTTATATAGTGATATAAATATATATTCATTGGTCATTTATACTTTAATACCTATATACTTGTTTTCAATTTATCTATAGTTTAATACTTTTATATTTTCATAAATTTTATTTTAATAAATTATACATTTATATTTTTATAATTTTGTAATATTATTATTATTTTTTTCAACAAATTCATTTCGATAATTAAGAGTTATTTTATTATATGAAATATTTTATATTTTAAATCACAATGAATAGAAGTTGGATATATGCTTTGAATTGAGTGTGGAATGAGTTTCAAAATTACCTTTTTTTTATTTCATGTTCAACAATGTATCTAAGGGGGATCTTATTTGATTCCATTTTATAATTTCATCAGAAGACTGTGGTTTACTCATAAATAATTAAGTTATAATATCACTAGAGTTGGATTTCAACGCAACTATAAGGTATGAAACCATAATAGAGAAACATTTCAACAATAAGAAAATGTTGATAAACCTAAGAGGTATGAAGTGAAAGATATGATATAAGATCAGTTATATTTTCCTTCAAAATATGAGTATGAAATTAATGATAGGAAATTTAATGTCAGTGTTGAAATTATTTTTATAATATATTTATTTATTTGTGAAACCATTATTATATTCAATATACATATTTTATATTATGAAAATGGTTTTTAAATAATATAGATTTTGTTTTTTTATATTTCTATTATTATATTCAATAGAGTTATTTTCATCAGTTTTCTTTATAATATAAATGTAATTTTAAGGGTAAATGATTGGTTTTAAAGTTAATAAATTGGATTTCTATGATGTTTCAGAATGGGGTTGATATTTCAGATTTCAATGAAAATCTAAATAAATG
Source organism: Viscum album (assembly GCA_963277665.1). Classification (NCBI taxonomy): domain Eukaryota; kingdom Viridiplantae; phylum Streptophyta; class Magnoliopsida; order Santalales; family Viscaceae; genus Viscum; species Viscum album. Next base: position 801,564,109 of record OY728139.1, read on the forward strand.
ATCCTTTATATTTCACATTGACTTTAAAATGACGTTTTTGATTTGAAATGAGAGTGAATAGATTCATTGGGTTTTTATAGTGTAGTATTCTCTATCAATGGGATGAGTGGTATCGATATTTATAAATTCAAAAAAGTGTAAAGAAAAGGGTGCTATCCATATTTATATGATCATATTAAATTTTAGAGACCTCCTAGATACACAAAATCTCACCTCCTATATAATATTGATTGATAATAACAACATGGAAAGGGAATGCCACTAACTATATACAACCCATATGATATCCATCATGACCTCACTCCCACAAAAGGTGAGTTAATGTTTAACTCCATTGCAACTCCTAAACCTACTTTTTATCCAACATCACCTACATGGTTTAAATTAGGATATTTCTACACAACTACATATTCTCTCTAATTTGGTGTTAACTTATAAGGGGGTGAGTCTTAGGCAAAAAATGAAATAATAACCATCTTCCTCATCAACATCACCTCACAAATAGTTATTATTGATTGTTTTTCTTGAGACTCACCCCCATCTGTTTTGGACATGAACCAATGTTTCTTGAACTACTATAAGCAGTAGTCATCCCATACTGGGTACTGATAGACAATATGGATGAATTTATAGGATAACACCTACCTCCAGTAGAGTAATTATTTTCGTAAATCCAATTACCCATTTCCTTCAAATCATAATGAAATTATTTGAAACATTCATATGTTGGGTTCCTCTTTTGAAAGGAACCTTTTTGTGTATTTTTTTAAATATTAATATTACCGAATCAAATAGGATGTATATGAATAGAAAATGGATGGATTCCAATCGCATAACAAAAGAGTATGAAGATGGGGTGAAAGAGTTCATCAAGTTTGAAAAACATCATTCATATAAACCTTATAAAATATTTTTTCCTATGTTTTTATTATTTGTTATTGTAAACTAATTTTTCCAGAGGAGTTGTAAGAACACTTGATCTATCATAGAATATTTTGAAGTTATAAATGTTGGACTAGTCATGGGGAAAAAGATAATGTAGCTAGTGACTAGGATAAAACTACATTTTATAGATCATCTGATATGATTAAAAGTGTGGACAATGAATAAGACCATATCAAGGAAGTGATTATAGGTATGAATGATGATAAAGATCATATTGAAAAAATGACAATGATAATTGAAGATGAACTGCCTGATTATCCAAAATTGTTTGAGAAGTTAAAGAGTTTTGAAAATATGATATTGTATACTGGTTTCACTGAATATATAACATTTTTAGTTATATTGAAGATTTATATTTTAAAAGTTAGAAACAAATGGAGTGATGCTAGTTCTATTGAACTACTTTCTTGAATGATATACTCCTAGAATATATTGAGCCTCCTAGATGAACATATGGTGCTAAAAAAATTCTATGTTCGATGGGTATGATCTATGTAAGAATAAATTACTATCCAAATGAATTTATACCATTTCATAAGGACCAAATATCACTTAAATAATTCCAAAATTGTGGTGCTTCTTGATACAAGAAAGATGAATCAGGTCCTACAAAAGTTTTATGGTACCTTCCAATCATTCCATGATTTAGGTGCCTATATATAAGTGAGGATAATGAAAGGAAGTTAAAATGGAATACAGATACAAGAAATAAACATGGGAAAATTCTTCACCCGATAATCTCTCCTTAGTGGAAGAGAATTGATAACGAGTATCCAAATTTTGGAAATGATCCCAGAAACCTTTTTCTTATGATATATATAGATGAAGTGAATCCTTTTGGGTTTCCAAGTAGAAATAACAGTACATGTCCAATTTTGTTGGTAAATTATAACTTTCCACTATTGTTATTCGTAAAATAGAAATAAATTATGTTATCTATGCTTATATTAAGACAAAAATAATCAGGTATTGATATTGATGTTTATTTGGCTCCATTGATTGATGATTTAAAATTATCATTGGATTCATGTGTTATATTGTTTGATTGTTACATAAATAAAGATTTCACATTGAGATCTATGTTGTATGGGATTATAAATGACTTTCCTATTTATATAAATTTTTAGGATATAGCATCAAAGTAACTCAAGGGTGTCCCATTTGTGAACAAGGTACACAATAAATTAGGTTGAAAAATTTATCAAATATCGTGTTTCTAGGACATCAGAAATTTCTACCTCAACAACATATATATCAAACTTGGACAAAATCATTCGATGAGAGTTTAGAAGAATATACAACACCATATCCACTAATAGGTGTTTAAATTTTTGTGAAAGTAAAAGATATGGTAACTGGTTTTGGTCAATTTTTTTTGTAAAAATCTTATGAAATCCTTTTGAAAAAAGAGATCATTTTTTTAAATTACCATAATATAATTTACTGTATGTTAAAAAATTTCTTGATGTTATGCATGTTGAGAAAATGTATGTGATAGTGTCATTGGAACATTACTAAATGCACCTAAAAAAAGGATGGAATTAAGGATATGTTGGACATGATTAACATGGGAATAAAGTAAGAGTTGGCACCAGTGAAGAGTGAAAAATGGACGTTTCTCCCTCTATTTACTTACACTATTTCCAGGAAGGGGAGATATCAGTTTTGTAACTTCTTGAATGAGGTAAAGGTTATATATGGGTATTCATCGAATATCAAGAATATCACGTAGATGATTAATTTAAATTTAAAGGTTTTGAAATCACATGAACATCATGTTTTGATGCAATATCAAATACATATATCTATACATTGAATTTTTCCCAAAAATGTCCAATGTACATTAAAAAATCCATATTTATTTTTCAAATCTATATGCAACAAGGTTATAGATCCAATAAAATTTCTAACTATGGAAAATAAAATTGATGTCATATTATGTGAATTGTAAATATTATTCCTGCTAGTATTATTTGATATGATGGTTTACTTTATGGTTTAATTGGTGAGATATACTCAACTATGTTGTCCTATAAATTATAAATGGATGTACCAAATTGAACAATATATGAATATTTTTAAATGGTATGTCAAAAATTGAAGTTGGAAAAAGGATTGTTTTAAGGAAAGATTTATTATTGAGGAAGTTATTGAATTCTGTATTAGGTATCTATCTGATGTAGAAAGCATTGGTCTACTAAGATCTCATCACACTGGGTATCTTGTGGGTGAAGGAATTTTTGGAATAGATTTTGTTACAATCAATATTACAGATCGATATGAGGCCCACCTTTATGTTTTTCATAACAGTTTAGAGGTTTCCCCATATGTTGAAACAATCAAATAAATTCTTTGGAATTTTAATCCATAAAGGGATGGAATGTTGATATCAAATACACATAATCAATAGTTTATAGGATGGTTTCAAGACCATATTTTTAAGGATTTAGATGAAAATATGGATTCAATTTTAGAATGACTTCGATGACTAGCCATAGGACCAAGTGTTCATGTATTATCTTATAATAGTTATATAATTAATGGTTATACATTCTATAAAAATGAACTTGATTAAGGAAGTAGCATGAAAAATAGTGGAGTTACACTTGTTCCTGAAGAGATGCATGTATCTGGTATTAAGAATAGAAATACAATTTATGTGAATATGTCATACTTTGTATTCATCAAACAAATATGAGAGTTGGATTATAAAAAATACCAAGTGCTTATTTTTAAATTCAGGTGGGTTAATAATAGGAGTGCTGTTAAAATAGGTGAATTTGGATTTGTGAAAGTGGATTTTAGTAAGTAAGGGTATAGAGATGTACCATTTATAATAGTATCACATGAAATACAAGTATTTTATGTTCTAGATCCCACAAACCAAAAGTGGTTAATTGTTCTGTTATTGACTAAAACCACTAAAGGGTTAGATGAAAATTCAAATAAAGATCATCATTTCATTAGTTTGTAGCAATAATTTATCAGTGGTTTAAATTTAGATGGGGTATTGTGTATAATAGGAGACTGAAATGAAGGGATTTGGATAATCGATAGGGGGGTCAAATTCCTTCAATATTTTTAAAAAAGATAATTCAATAATCAGGTTTTTTATATACACTGTGATACCTCATGTTGTTATCTATTCACTACTACGTTTACACAATATAAATTAAATATTTAACCAATTATACACATAATGACTTCTATAAGTCTTGATTATCCCAATCCCAAGGAACAACATGATTCTCAACCTTTTAGTGCTCCCAGGGTAGAGGAACAACAACCTTATACAAATGACGATGCTACCAATCTAGAGGAACAACATATTTATGATGTTGAACCCAAGGAAATAGGAGATAGTGAAGAACTAATGTCCCCAAAAAACAGGAGCGATGTAGTGTGAAAATGTTAGAAAAAATTATTAAGGTTAAAAGAAAATGAGTAAAATTCAAGGTCATATAAAATGAACACAGTTATCCTGTTAACCCCAACATGGACATTTTTAGTAGTTTCATTAGGATCTTCACTTAGCAGTGCATGCTGATTGATGTAAATTCTTGGAACCATGTTGTGGTCATGCTTAATACATAGATTTGAAAAGATATTATGGTAATATTATGATATCATTTATTTATTTTACTAAAAAATAAAATAACTAAACATTAACTTACTCTTCATCATACCTTATAGAGTGAATTTATAGTAGTTGAATCTCATGAGAAATTTGTATTAATGATTTCTTGAAAGGTTCAAAGAGGATTTCTCATAGTTATAACAAAATTTTATCTCAAATATGATTAAGGGAAAATAAATTCGGACCCACCGCATATGTATGCACACCTAATAATCCAAGCACCATGGGATGCATTTACTTGCCATCGAGGGGAGATATATTTTCAGGTACATTGTGGCTAGTAATAATTTTTTTGAAAATATATGAATTAATCACTTGGATTAAGAAATTTTAATTTATGAAATTGAAAATAATGATTGAAAATAATAAATGGGAAGCAAAACCAATGTACCCCTACAATAATGCAAGGATAGGGTTTTCTTAACTTGAAAATATGGTATGTATTTTAAATCAACATTAATACTTTTTTGTGCCATGAAAAAATAGCATAATTATTTTACTCTATTTATATGAAGATTGATGAATCCAAATCCAACGACACTTCCATCCCATGTCATGTGCTATAGAAGTAGGCATGTATAAATAAAGATGAGATACTAATAGTTGAAAATGCACAAAAAATGTGGGAATCATGTGTAAGTATGAAATAATATTTTTTTTCTTTAAATATCTATTACATAACAATGATTACTTATTTTACTATATTTTCTTTCTAACTTAGACACAAGAATCATCAAAATATATACTGGATGAACATATAAAATCAGTGTCCTTGAAGAGGCTGAAATAGTATGGTCGCTTCAGATGTGCGGGTTTTAGGGTGACACCCCAAACATATTTTGAGAAAAGAAAAAACTAGGGGGATAAAGATAAAAAAATGGAAGATATACAAGTATGATTAAATTACATTGAATAAAGATTTCATTGGTAGTATGAGTTGATAGAAAATTTAATGGTGGGAAGCAAAGATAATAAATAGCTCAAGAACAACCACTTCATGAACCCCCAACCCCACCATTTTAAGGAGAGACATTCCCCTCAAAGAGATGACTTAGATGAGTTAATCAATATTCTCATAATTGTTTCCATGAAATGTGAATCAAGAAAACATGGATAACTTTCCTATAATGATATTATATAGGGTGAAAATGAATGTGATTTATATCTATCAACATCTACCCATTTCATTGTGGAAAGGGATACCATGTTCAATATACAATAAGACACTCTACATAATAGAAAACTTACAAAATGTCATGTGATAGTGGGGATTAACATAGATCAAGAGGTGAGCATTGAGATACCTTTTTTTACTTGATGACACAAATATTCATATAGTCGATCCAGCTATTATAATAATCCTAGCATGGCCTTCAAATCTTGTAAAAAAACATTTCAACAAGGAGGTATTCATTCAAATTTTTTTTTCATGCTAAAAATTTTAAAATTATTGAAAGAAGGTTTGAACAGATGAATTTTATTACAGAAAAACTAAGAGAAGGGGTGAAATGAAAGGTTAAATAAAAAACATCTAAAGGATAAACTAATCGATCAAAAAGATCTTCTAAAAGCACATTTACCTCATCTATTGAATTTTTGAATTTACTAACGTTAAAGGCTCATTTGGATACAAAGTTACAAAGTCGTAGTAATCACATAGTTCATTTTGAAGAAAAAATGTATGGAGAGGCCGTTATAGAATCCATTTCTCTTGACAATGTAAATGAAATCATAAATTATGAAAGTCTAGGAGTCTCAATTATAAATATATACATGAGGTGTGTTTTCATGATTTTCTTTTCCAATAGCTGATCCACTATATTAATTATGACTAAATACAATTAATAATTTTTATAGGTGTCAATATCAATACTATTCTAAGGGAAAACCCTATGAACATGAATATTTTTTTTCATTAGTCTGCACATCACTTCTACAAACTAAACCAAAATGAAATTAGCTAACATTGATGCAATAGTGGAAAAATTGGTTGTGAAGTTTGAAAGAAAACGTACGAATGTAATATTCTTATTATTACCAACGATGCAAGGGTAAAACTCCAAAATTTAATAATATAAAATATATTTTCATTGATTTCATTACTTATTCATTTTTTTTGGCAATATTGGGTACTCATTGCAGTCAATTTGGATACTCCAGATATTTATTTTCTGGATTCACTGCATGGATTCCCAAGAAACCAACCACACATGATGATGTTTTTAAATTTGTAACATACTACATCCAATGTTTTATAACTAAAAAAATTATATATTTTATATTATGTTTTAATGATAATTAAATTATGATCTGGTTGGGTTTAAATTCCTAAAAATCATGGAATGAGGACAGTCCATTCACACAAGGAGCCTGTCAACTTTAACAAGTGGATAAGTATCATGTTATATATAATAAAACTTAAAAATAAAAAAACATATAAAAACAAATTAATTATTTTTCTCAATGTTTCTATAGTGTTTGAAACTAACAAATAGAAAATATTTTGGTTTTTATGTTTTCAAATTTATGAGAGATATCATATACCATCAACAAACTAGCATCCCCAAAGAGGTATTTTCAAAGATAATTAATGTTTTATTTTAAATATTTATTAATAATTTGTGTATTTATATTTTCCTAGTACTACTAAGACTATCCAAAGTACTCACATTCACAAGATGAAATATATTCATTTAAAAATGACTGGGTAACATACTATATGTCATAATGTACACATATATCATAAAGATGTGACTTTATACTTATTTATTTTATTTTATCATCATTTAATATATTTTTTAGTTATTTTTATCATCATTTCCATATGATACTTGTTTTGTTAAAATATTCTCATGATCATGAGAGATTGGACATAAAGGCTGATATAAGATAATGACAATAAGGAAATGGGCCAAGAATGAATACAACCATTAGAAAAAGGTAAATTACTACCACTTATTTAATTAATTTTTTCATCATTTTATCTAATATTTTTAAGTTAATAGCCTAATAAATTTTATCTAATAATTACTTAGTTTTTTATAGATATTTTGAGAATTCATATTTTTCTTTAAACTATCTGAAATAATCTTGAAATTAAAGAACATGTTCCTTTCTGATGGAAGAGGAAACCCCATGCCACCTAAAATGGGAAGTGTTGTAGGAAACATGGGGTTTATCTTCCATTAAAATGGAACATGTTCTCTCTTTTCTGATATATAGTGTGATTGGTATGACTCAGACTGTATGTTTTTAGTTTATAATTAATATTTTAGTTAAAAAAATATCACATACTCAAAATTGAGTAAATGAATCAAGAAATTTTTGATACTTTAGGAAATAAATCTAGAAGTCATTTTTGACAAGTAGAAATTATCTACACCTCAAACTGACATATGGTGTGGCCAGTATGTCTCTATGTGTGTATTTTTATTTAAAATTGACATCAATTTTAGTAAAAATAACAAGTGACATACTAAAAACCAAGAAAAAAAATTCAATTGTTTTTATACTTTAGGATAATGATATATAAGTCATTTTTGACATGTAGGAATAAAAATCACAATAAAATAAAACATTTTGTGACTAATATGACTCCAAGTGTGTATTTTTATTTATAATTGACATTAATATTAGTAAAAAGAAAAAGTGACATTCTAAAAACCATGAAAATTAATTCATATTGTTTTTAAACTTTAGTAAAATTATGCATAACTCATTTTTGACATGTAGGAATCAAACACACCTCAATATGATGTACAGTGTGATAAGTATGGCTCAAATCATCTATTATCATTTTAAAATTTATATTTTAGTTCAAAACATATTTCACTCATTGAAAACCAATAAAAAATTATCTGATTATCTTGATAATTTATAAAAAAGACTAATAAGTCATTTTTGATGTGCAAGAAGTATTATCACATCAAACTGAAACATGATGTAACCGGTATGACTCAATGTTTTTTTTTCTAAATTGAAATGACATTTTAGTGAAAAACACAAGTGGCATACTCAAAATAGAGAGAATTAATTCATATTGTTTTGAAACTTTATAAAAATGACCCATAAGTCATTTTTGATGTGTAGGAATCAGCTGCACCTCAATCCAAGGAACAATATGAGCGATATGCCTCAAAGTGTGTCTTTTTATTTAAAATGGACATTAATTTTAGTAAAAAGAACAACTTAATTACTTAAAACTAAGAAAATGAATTTTTATTATTTTTATACATTAAGAAAATGATCCATTGACATGTAGGAATCAATCCCACCTCGATAGGATGCATGGTGTGACTGTTATAAACAAATTGTGTCTTTTTTATTTAAATTTTACATTAATTTTATTAAAAAGAACAAGTGACATACTGAAAACCAAGAAAACACATTTGTATTATTTTGATACTTTAGGAAAATGATCTATATGTGATTTTTGACCTATAAGAATCAACCAAACCTGAATCGGACATACATTATGACTGATATGACTCATAGTGTGTCTTTTTATTTAAAATTGACATTAATTTTAGTAAAAAGAACAAATGGAATATTGAAAACCAAGAAAATACTTTCATATTATTTTTATAATTTAAGAAAATAATACATAATTCATTTTTTATGTGTAAAAAATAACAAAACCTCAATTTGATGTGTGGTGTGATTGGTACAAATCCAAGTGTCTTTTTATTTAAAATTGACATTAATTTTTGTAAAAAGAATGAGTGACATACTGAGAACCAAGAAAAAACATTCATATTGTTTTTATACTTTATAAAAATAAAACATATGTCATTTTTGATGTGTATGAATTGACCACACCTTAATACAACTCATAATGTGATTGATATGACTTCAAGTATGCCTATTTATTTAAAATTGACATTAATTTTGGTAAAAAGAACAAGCGACATACTGAAAACAAGAAAATGAATTTAGATTGTTTTAATAAATTAGGAAAATGATTTAGAAGTCATTTTTGAAATGTAAGAATCAACCTAAGCTCAATATGACATAAGGTGCGATCAGTATAACTCTAAGTGTATTTTTTATTTAAAATTGAGATTAATTTTAGTAAAAAGAACAGGTGACATACTAAAAACCTAGAAAACACATTAAAATCGTTTTGATTCATTAGGAAAATTATTAATAATTAATTTCTAATCTATAGAAATTAACCTAACCTCAATCTAACAAATGGTGTTACTGATATGAATCCAAGTGTGTCTTTTTATTTAAAATTGTCATTAATTTAAGAAAAAAGAACAAGTGACATATTCAAAGTGTCCGTTACTAGTTTAAAATTGACATTTTAGTTCAAAACACTTGTCACTCATGGAAAACTAAGAAAACACACTTTGATTGTCTTGATAATTTGGGACAACAATTCATAAGTCATTTGTGATGTGTAAGAAGTAGTCACATGTGAAACTGACACATTATGTTCTAAATATGAATCAAAGTGCGTGATTTTATTTTGAAATTATACTTTAGTAAATAACACAAGTGACATACTCAAAACCAAGAATACACATTCATATTATTTTTATACTTTACGAAAATAATACATATGTCATTTGTGACATGTAGGAATCATCCTCACCTCAAAATGAGGCACAGTGTGACCGATATGACTCATGATGCATCTTTTATTTAAAATAAACATTAATATTAGTAAAAATAATAGATGAAATACTGAAAAACAAGCAAAAATATTCTTATTGTTTGGATAATTTAGGAAAAAATATCCATAATAAAATTTTAATGTGTAGGAATTAACCTGACCTCAATCTAACGCACGGTGTGATCATTATAACTCTAAGTGTTTCATTTTATATAAAATTCACATTATTTTTAGTATAAAGAACAAGTGACATAATAAAAACCAAGAAAATTCATTCTTATTGTTTTGATACTTTATAAAAAATATCCATAATTCACTTGTGATGAGAAGGAATCAACCTCACCTCAATTAGATGAATGGTGTGACTGATATAACTCAAAGTGTATATTTTTATTAATAATTGACATTAATTTTATTAAAAAGAAAAAGTGACATACTGAAAACCAATAAAACACATTCATATTGTTTTGATACTTTATAAAAATTATCCATAAGTCATATTTAACATGTAGGAATTAATTGAACCTCAATCCGACGCATAATGTGATCGGTATGACTCCAAGTGTGTCTTTTTATTTAAAATTGAAATTAATGTTAGTAAAAAGAAAAAGTGACATACTTTAAAATTAGGGAAATAATTTGGATTGTTTTTATACATTATAAAAATAATCCATAATTCATTTTTAATGTGTAGTAATCAACCACACCTCAATCCAATGCACAGTGTGACCGATATGATTCCAGGTGTGTTTTTTTTGAAATGGTTGAGGGTTAATCCATATTTATTGAACATAACAAATATAGTTTCTATTTTATAAATGGGAAATATGGAACCCATTAAAATAAGGGAGAAATTTATTAATAAAAAAACTTAAAAAAATGGAAAAAAGATCTTACTAGTATAAAAGAAACAAACATACACGTGTGTCTTTTTATTTCTGATAGACATTAATTTTACTAAAAATAACAAGTGACCATGTTAAAAATGAGGAAAAATATTCATATTATTTTGATACATTAGGAAAATGATCCATAAGTCATTATTGAAGTGTAGGAATCAACCTCACTTCAATCCTTTGAATGGTGTGACCAGTATAACTCTAAGCGTGTCTTTTTATTTAAATTGACATTAATTTTAGTAAATAGAATAGGTGACATATTGAAAACTAAGAAAACACATTCATATTGTTTTGATACTTTATGAAAATGATTAATAAGTAATTTTTGATGTGTATGAATGGACCAAACCTCAATTCGATGAATAATTCTATTGATATGACTCCAAGTGTTTTTTTAAATTGACATTAATTTTAGTAAAATGAAAAATTGAAATAAGAAAAACCAATAAAACACAATTTTATTGTTTTGATACCATAGAAGAATGATCCATAAGTCATTTTTGAAGTGTAGGAATCAACCTCACCTCAATCTGATACACAATGTGATTAGTATGACTCAAAGTGTCGATTATCATTTTAAAAATTAAAACCAAGAAAATACACTTAGATTGTCTTGATAATTTAGTACAATGATTCATAAGAAATATGTTACATATAGGATGAAGTATCACTTAAAACAGACACATGATGTAATCGGTATGACTCAAAGTGCGTGTTTCTAGTTGGAAATGACATTTTAGTAAAAACCAAAAGTGACATACTGAAAACCAAGAAAACAGATTCATATTATTTTGATACTTTATAAAAATGATCCATAAGTCATTTGTGATATGTATCAATCATCCTCACCTTAATCCGATGCTTGGTGTGATCGTTATGAATCCAAGTATGTCTTTATATTTAAAATTAACATTAATTTTAGTAAACAGAACAAGTGACATACTAAAAACTGAGAAAACACATTCAGATTGTTTTTATTCTATAGGAAAATGATCCAAGTAATTTTGTCATGTTGGAATAACCTCATTAATCCGATGCACAGTGTGACTAGTATGAATCTAAGTGTGTCCTTTTATTTTAAATCGACATTTTATTAATGTATTATTTTATATTTATATTTAATTTATTTCTTTATAGTATTAATAACAAAATATTTTTTTATTATATAGGTGGAAACTTTTTCTTGGGTTCGGTGGTTTGTTTAGAAACAGATAATATGGTTGGGATTTTTTGAGAGGGGGTCATGGGTGTTCCTAATACGATGAAACATTAATTTTATTAAATTTTTGTGGATAGTAATTATACAAAACATTTTTTTAAATGTATATAATAGTTTTTTTTATATTTATGATGTAAAATTATTTAAATTAAATTATGTATTTACATACAGGTGTATTTGGATACATATTATAGGTGTATTTGGTGTAGTTCTATTATTAAAAGAGCACACTACAACAAGAGGGCCTTTATGAGTGATATTTCTAGCACTGATAGAGGACCCATTTATCTATTCTATTTTTAGAAATGATAAAATCCCACCTTTATATTTATAATGAAAGTGCTGATAAAGGATCACCCTTGTAACAATGCTGAGAACAACAACATTTTTTAGCATTGTTAAAGCCCTTTTTGTATGTGCTGTTAAATGGATGAACTATAGTAGTGGAGACTTTTATATTGAAAATGAACACTTCGAGTCATACTGACTATATCATGTATTAGATTTTTTTGTAGTCAATTCTTCTATATGACAAATGAATTATGGATTGTTTTTCTAAATATTGAAAAAAATACTAACTCGTTTCCTCATTTTTGGATTGTGACACACATTTTAAACTGAAATGATACTTTTATATTGAAATCATTTAATTCAAGTCAAACCAGCCCCATCATGTATTAGATTGATGTTCAGTCGATTCCTACACATCCCAAATGAATTGTGAATCATTTTCAAAAAGTTTAAAAAAAATTCATGCCTGTTTGGTCAGTTTTAGCTACGTGTTGTGCATTTTAAACTAAAATGAAACTTTTATAAGGAAAACAAGCACTTTGAGTCATACTAGACACATCATGTGTTGGATATACATGTAGTCAATTCCTACATATCACAAATGAATTATGGATCATTTTACTAAATTCTAAAAACAATCCAATATCGTTTGATTGGTTATGGCTAGTGATGCATTTTAAAACTAAAATGACACTTTTATATTAAAAACACATACTTCAAGTTATACCAGCCACATCGGGAATCATATTGACATAAAGTTGATTCTTTACATCAAAAAGGAATTATGGATTACTGTCTTAAATTTTGAAAGAAATCTGATCTCATTTTCGTTTCCTTGGCTATGCGATGTATTTTTTAAACTAAAATTACAATTTTATATTGAAAACATGAAATTCAAGTTATATAAACCACATCATGTGTTAGATTAATGTGTAGTTGATTACTACATGTATAAAATGAATTATGGATCATTGTAATAATGTTTTAAAATAATCTGAGACTATTTTCTCAGTTTTGGATTTGTGATGCATGTTTTAAATTAAAATGACACTTTTATATTGAAAACACACATTTCAAGTCATACTGAACACATCATGTGTCAGATTGACATGAAGTTGATTCCTACAAAAAATAAATGAATCATGGATCATTTTACTAATGTTTGAAAACAATATAATCTCATTTTATTGGTTTTTCTGATGTGACAATAATTTTAAACTAAAATGAAACTTATATATTAAAATCATGAACTTTGAGTCATACCTGCCACATCATCTATCAGATTGATGTATGATCGATTATTTCATGTCACAAAAACATTATGGATAGTTTTCCAGAATTTTGAAAACAATATAATTTTTTATATCAGTTTTATCTATGTGGTGTGTTTTAAACTAAAATGGAAATTTTATGTTGGAAACACGTACTTTGAGTCATAACGACTACATTTTGTATCTAATTTATGTGAATCCGATTCATACATGTCACAAATTAATCATGGATAATTGTCCTAAAATTGGAAAATAATTCGAGCTCATTTTCTTGGTTTTGGCTACATGACACACATTTTAAACTAAAATGAAACTTTTATACTGAAAACACGTAATTTAAGTCATATTGACCAAATCATGTGTTGGATTGATATAAAATCGATTACTACATATCCAAAATAAATTATGGATTTTTTTCCTAAAGTTTGAAAACTATCTACGATCATTTGCTCATTTTTTTCTAGTGATGAGAGTTTTAAACAAAAATAATACTTTTATATAGAAAACATGTAGTTTAAGTCATACCCACCAAATAATATATCAGTTCGACATAAATTAGATTCATCACATAACAAATGAATTATGAATCATTTTCCTAAAGTTTGAAAACAATATGAGCTTGTTTTCTCAGTTTTGGCTATGCAATGCTCATTTTAAACTAAAATAGAACTTTTATATTGAAAGAAATAATTTCGAGTGATACCATCTAAATTGTGTTTTATATAGTTATTAAGTAAATTACTATACATAAAAAATGAATTATAGGGGATTTTCCTAAAATTTGAATGCAATCTGAGCAAGTTTTTTTTTATTTTATAAAATTGATGCGTGCTTTAAAATAAAATGAAACTTTTATATTGAAAACACACACATCGAGTCATACCATCCACATAATGTTCCATATTTATGTGAATTATATTCCTATACATAAAAAATAAATTATGGATCATTTTTATAAATTTTTAAAATAATCCATGCTCATTTTCTCAGTTTTGACTATGGAATACATGTTTTAAATTAAAATGGAAGTTTTATATTAAAAAAATGAACTTTCATTCACACTGAATAAATTGTGTGTTGGATTGAAATGTGACTAATTATTATACATAAAAAATTAATTATAAATCATTTCCATAAATTTTGAAAATAAGTCGATCCTGTTTTCTTGGTTTTGGCTATGCAATGCACATTTTAAACCAAAATGACACTTTTATATTGAAAAAACACACATTAAGTCATACCTACCACATAGTGTGTAAGATTTAATTGAATTCAATTATTACATGTCATAAATGAAATATAGATAACTTTCTTAATGTTTTAAAATAATATGAGATCATCTAATCAGTTTTGTCTATGTGACATGTATTTTAAACTAAAATAACACTTTTATATTGAAAACACACACTTCTAGTCATACCGACCATATCACATGTTGGATTGGTGTAATATCGATTACTACATGTCCCAAATGAATTATGGAACATTTTCATAAATATTTAAAATGATATGAGCTCGTTTGATCATTGTTACCTAGTGACACACATTTTATACTAAATAGATACTTTTATTTTGAAAACATGTAATTGGAGCCACACCAGCTAAATCATGTATAGAAATGTTGTGATGTTGATTCAAAAACATCAAAAATGAATTATGAATTTTTTTAAAAAAGCGTGAAAAAATTTTGAGCTCATTTTGTTAGTTTTGGATATGTGTTGTGTGTTTTAAACTAAAATGAAACTTTTATATTGAAAACACACACTTTGAGTCATACCAGACACATAATGTGTTTAATTTATGTGAAATAAATTCCTACACATCACAAAAAAATAATGAAGTATTATACTTTTTATAAAAATAATCTAATCTCATTTCCTCATTTTTGGCCAGTGAGACATGTTTTAAACTAAAATGACACTTTTATATTAAAAACCAGTACTATGATCCATATCATCCACATCGTGTATCAGATTGAAATTTAGTCAATTCATAAATGTCATAAAAAAATTATATTTTTTTCACTAAAGTTTTAAAAATTAATCTGAGCTCGTTTTCTTGGTTTTTTCTATGTGATGTGCATTTTAAACTGAAATGACACTTTTATATTAAAAACACACACTTCGAGTCATATAGAACACATCATGTGTCATATTAACATGTGGTCGATTCCTATACATAAAAATATAGTTATGAATCTTTTTTCTAAGGTTTGAAAAAAATCAGATATCATTAGATCAGTTTTGGATCTGTGATGCATGTTTTAAACTAAAAGGAATTTTTTTTATTAAAAACATGCATTTCAAATCATATGGACCACATTGTGTGTCATATTGATGTGTAGTCAATTACTACACATCACACATTAATTATAGACTATTTTACTAAATTTTGAAAATAATATAAGATCATTTTCTCAATTTTGGCTATGTGATCCATGTTTTAAACTAAAAAGACACTTCTATATTGAAAACACACACTTCGAGTCATACCTACCACATTTCATGTCATATTGATTTATGGTCAATTATTACACATCAAAAATAAATCATGGATAATTTTCCTAAAGTTTGAAAACAATATGATCTTATTTTCACAATTTTATCTATGTGGCACATTTTAAACTAAAATGAAACCTTTATATTGAAAACACATAATTTGAGTTATACTGACTAAATAGTGCATCTGATTGGGGTGAAGTCGATTACTACATGTCATAAATGAATTATGGATCATTTCAGAAGTGTTTGAAAAAAATATGAGCTCATTTTCTCGGTTTTCGATATGTGACACATGTTTTAAACTAAAATGACACTTTTATATTGAAAACATGGACTTCAAGTCATACCGATCACATTGTGTGTTGGATTGACATGCAGTCAATTCCTATTTGTCAAAAATTAATTATGGATCATTTTCCTAAAGTTTGAAAACAATATAATATTTTTTTTTCATTTTTGTCTGGCAATTCATAGTTTAAACAAAATTAATTCTTTTATATTGATAACATTAACTTCAAGTCATACCTTCCACATCATTTATCAGATTAATATATGATAAATGCCTTTGGATTATAAATGAATTATGGATTTTTTTCCTAAATTTTGAAAATAATATGATCTTATTTTCTGGGTTTTGGCTATGCGATGATCATTTTAAACTAAAATGGAACTTTTATTTTGAAAACACACACTTTGAGTAATACTAGACACATTGTGTGTTAGATTGACATGAAGTCAATTATTACATGTTAAAAATGAATTATGGATAATTTTCCTAAAATATGAAATCAATCAGATCTTGTTTTCTCATTTTTGGAAAGTGATTTATGATTTAACCTAAAATACATCTTTTATATTGAAAACATGCACTTAGAGTCATACTAGCCACATCACGTGTCATATTTATGTGAAATAGATTCCTACATGTCACAAATGAATTATGGATCATTTTCCTAAATTTTGAAATTGATATAGTATCGTTTTTTATGATTTTGACTATGGTATGCACATTTTAAATTAGAACGAATCTTTTATACAGAAAACATGCACTTCAGGTCATATAGACCACATTGTGTGTCAAATTAACATGTGACTGATTCTTATATATCACAAATGAATTATAAATAATTTTCCTAAAGTTTGAAAATAATTCGATCCTATTTTCTTAGTTTTGGTTATGTGATGCACGTTTTAAACTAAAATGACACTTTTATATTGAAAACATGTACTTTGAGTCATACCAACCGCATCATGAATTATATTGAAATGAAGTGGATTATTACATGTCACAAAAAAATAATGGTTTGTTTTACAAAATTTTGAAAACTATTTGAGCTTGTCTGCTTAGTTTTGGCTATGTGATGCATGTTTTAAACTAAAATGACACTTTTATATTGAAAACATGAAATTCGAGTCATTCATGCCACATTGTATTTTGGATTGAGGTCTGGTCAATTCCTAAACCTTAGAAATAAATTATGTATACTTTTCCTAAATTTTGAAAACAATATGAGCTCATTTTCCCAATTTTGGATATGTGACACCTTTTAAATAAAAATGATGCTTTTATATGGAAAACACACACTTGGAGTCATAGTGACCACATAGTGTGTTAGATTTATGTGTAATTAATTATTACTTGTCAGAAATTAATTATGGATTGATTTTATAAAGTTTGAAAACAATATAATATTTTTTATTGGTTTTGGCTATGTGACACATGTTTTAAAATTAAATGACACTTATAAATTGAAAACACACACTTTGAGTTATACTAACCACATCGTATGTCAGATTGATGTGTGGTAAATTCCTATACGCCACAAATGTATTATGGATCATTTTCATAAAATATTAAAATAATCTGAATTTTTCTCATATTTCAGTATGTGATCTGTGTTTTTAACTAAAATTTCAATTTAAAACTGAAAACACACATTTCAAGTCATACCAGTCACACCATACATAATATTGAGGTGAGGATGATTTCTATATATAAAAAATTACTTATTGATTGTTTTCCAAAAGTATCAAAATAATTTGAATGTGTTTTATCAGTTTTAAGTATTCCATGTGTGTTTTGAACTAAAATGTCAATTTTAAATTTAAAATGCACACTCCAATTCATACTGGGAACACCATGTATCAGATTGAGGTGAAATTAATTCCTAAACATAAAAAGTTACTTATAGATAATTTTATTATAGTATCAAAAATATATTAGTGGGTTTTATTGATTTTGAGTATGTGATGTGTTTTTTGAAATAAAATGTTGATTTTAAACTAAAAATATACACTTGAAGTCACACCTAGTATATAATATATCATATCGAAGTGTAGATGATTATTACACATAAGAAATTACCTATGGATTATTTTTATAAATTATAAAACTAATATTAATGTGTTTTATCATTTTTGAGTATGTAATGTGTGTTTTTAACTAAAGTGTCTATTTTCAACTAAAAATATATACTTTGAGTCATATAGGGAACACTATGTATCATATTGAGGTGAAGTTGATTCCTAAATGTTACAAAATTTCTTGTTGTTATAAAAATTAGATGATATTGAATTGGATCACATCCATGGTTATAAGAAAATCTCACCACATTTGTGATCCAATTCAAGATTACATGATTTTGAGAGAAACAAGTCTTCAACTGTCACAATATTCCTTCTTTATTTTCAAGCATTATCGCTATGAAAATTAACTAGATATGTAGAATGAAGTCACATTTTCATGATTTATGTATACATTATTGAGCCATTTCCCCATCACCATTATCTAAGTTTCACCCTCTAATTCCAATATCTCACAAGCACGATGAGATTCAAACATGTTACTGGATCTATCAGAATTCGTAAAGTGTAACCCTCCATTATATTTTTCCTTGAGAAACTGGTCAAAAATAATCTATAAGTATTATGATATTAATTATTCACATCTGAAATATATTTCTAAGGTCATATCCCTTTATAGATCATAAAAAATAGGCAATCACTTAAATTTGATGTCGATAAACATTTTGATGCCATGTACTCTACCCACTCATATCTAAATTTTTTTACTATTTCTTTTGAGTATGTAGACTTTTTTAAATATTGGTATTATTGAGAAAATATATACAAATAAATTATTAATAAATATATTTTATTGAAATTATAGTTACCTTTAGAAATTACATGTTCAAGAATGCATTTATTTTGATGATAAACGATATATTTCATAAATTTTAAAATTTGATACCCATAATTATTGTCGTTATTTTTCTTTGAACACTGAAGTAATATTAAAAAAAAATTGTAAACTATTTTGAAATATATTTATATAGTAAGATATTACCATATATACACCTTAACCTATTTCTGTTTGAAGAAATCCGTAATATTCTTATATTGAGTCACCAAACTCATACCATGATTTAGCCTATATTTATAGATCTCCTTACTTCATAACAATTCTCACTAAAAAAAATGAAACATATAATTTTATTTTTATTAACAAAATATTGATTCTAGTGCACTACAAATTCATAGTAGACATCATGTGTGCTTTGTTTGATGGAAACCCATGCATTGGATCCAAAAAATAAACATAGGGGGTATCCAAATTGATTTTAATGAGCATATAGTGGTTCTTATAAAAAATCAAATAATTAATGAAAAAAATACTTTATATGATTATATTGTATAGCTTTAACCCTCATTATAGGCATCAAGAAGATTATGTTTTCTGTAATTCTATTCACAAACACATAAGTGCATATTTTTTATTTTCAATTTCTTCAAATTCTAATGATTTTTTTGTGTAGAAATGATAAAGGGAATAATGAGTCTAGATCATGTTTTGTAGGGATTTCCCCTTATATAGTAGTAGTATATATTCCTATAAAGAATATGAATAGTTATTAACTATAATAAACATATTAGATCATTATTTTCAAAGATAGATTATGAAAATACACTTCATGATGTATTAACAACTAACACTCCCAACCATTCAAACATGACAATCTCATTTATAATCTATAGACCAGCCACGTCTATACTGGAATATCCCAATATATCTTCTTTATATTTAATGTGGGATTTATTCCCATATTTTTTTTTGTCTTCATTAACTTATGATGTTAATATATGTTGCAATGGAATTAGGGGGGAGGTACTCTTGGATGGTCCATTAGATTTCTTGGTCGATTCACTAGATTATCTTGATCAGACCTTCTACTTCCCTATTATTTTATCCATATATATTTCCATAACTCATTTTAGATATTTTTTCATCAACTGTTAAAGTTATTTTATTAAAAAATGATTGATAAGGACACACCTTATGTATATTTATAATATTAAAAGACCATTCTATTAAAGTTACAATAGAATTATCAACCGAAGTAACATCCATATCATCAAGATGAACCAGTAACTCATTGATCATCTTGTGAGATACTTCAATCCACACTCTCATGTAATATTTTGGGAGTTTTTTTATGTATAATGTCTCCTGGGATAATATACACCACATCCCTTTAAAAAATGTGATGCATGGGTGTTTATAGATATAAACCATATGCAACTTCACCCTATAGAATTTTAGTAATATAATGTTAACAAAATATTTTTGATTCACACTTTGAAGAAAAAGTATTAAAAAAATTGATTACTTCAGTTATGGTAAGAGGTTGATGGGAATGGATAACCTTAAAGCTAGTGGGTTCATTTGGCTCCTTATGTAATGATCTTTGTCCCACTACTACTTTTCTTTGATCCTTTCTCATATATTGGCCCACCAAACCCGACCAGACAATAATATCTTTCAAAGAAACTATTTATTCCTGTAGTCCTTTAAATATATCATGTGTATCTTCTTGAGTATTTTTCTTCTCAAAATAAATTTGAGGTGACAATACAAAACATACACCTCTAACATGACCATATTTCTCTGGCCTCTTAAAATATATTTAAAGTAGTTTTTATTCAGGTACATTAGATGCTGATTGTTATGTATAAATTATATAAAAAACATAATAAAATACAAAAATATTTTTATGTAATATAATTAAAAATTATAAATAATTACTATTATTTTATACTTACAAATTATTCCCATACTAATTGTGTATTTTGACCAACTAGTTTACCCTCTATATTTATGCAGGCCTCATTCTATTGCACATTATGTTGGATAGAAGTCGATTCAGATCTTGATTCATCAATATATATATATATATAAATAAATTAACATATGTTGTTTCATATCACATAAAACTTTTATTATATATTTAAAATACACACCATTTTCTTTTCAAGTGAAGCATACCCCATCCTTGATTTATGGTATGGGCACATTGATTTTTCTACACATTGTTAATTATCAACACTCCTATTCCATTTCATAAATTAAATTTTTTAAATAAAATAGTATAAAATAAATAATATCAAATAAAATATTATCAACTGAATTTCACCTGAAATTATTTCTCATTGCGATGACTAATGAATGATTTTCATGTATCCTATTTTATAATGCATGTATACGTAACTGGTGGGTGGGGCATAACTTTCACCTTCGCATCCCTAAGATGATGCTTTTCAAGAAGTGTTTGGAGGCCTCTATGAGATTTTTTAGCAACCATTAAGAAATATTTATTACAAAAATCATATAAAATAAACTCTATAAGTGATAATGAAAAGTAAATCAATGTTTTATTATATATTTTTTTAGTAAAATAGAGAAAGTATATCATAACATTGCCTTAATATGTTTCTAAAGTGTTTCTGTCAATATCGGTGTTGAAACACCATTTTTTAACATGGATGAAAATATGATAAAAGGAAATACCTTAGGGAGAGGAGAATAATATAAATGAACAAGGACAGGGATCTCAAAAGCCCCTTAAATTCCATTCAACTAGGTACACCAAAGTATCTTCATCGCTCAGGGTATGAGCATGTTGTCCTTTGGGATCGTCTTGTGTGAGATCCTATGAAAGATACCTGAGAGGAACCCCTAAGAGTGATACCAAATTCTCTATAGGGACTATATTTTTTTATAAATGGGACCATGGGGATTTCATTTGTACGAAAAAAATTTCCCGAAGGCCTCCTGAAGCTCTGATCCCCCTAACCCTTCACTCAAGACTCCCAAAACCTTCTAGGCATCTTTTTAAAACATAAATAAGAGGGAATCAAAGGAGGATATAGAAAATAAATTCCTCTTAGGATTTAAAATAAACAATACATAGGTGAGGAACTCGATCACCCCATGGTTAATGAAAACTAGAACGAGGTCCCTTTTCTTAGCCAATGACCTTTGTGATCCACTTTCAGGAACACCTATAGAGACCTTTTAAGGCTTGAGCAAGGTACCACCCAAGTGTATTTGACCAGGTGGTTTATCACATAGGGTACAAACAACTCACTCAGACTTACCTACGTGGAGCACCCCCTACGTGAGCTTTCCTTGACTCACCCAAGATTACCTATGCGACTCCCATCAGTTCTCCCTAAACTACAGGCTGTACAAGCCACTCATCAGGCCTTCTTCAAAGCCATCCATTATAAGGACTCTACTCTTTTGGATCCCTTGACTGAGAGGGACCAATTTGAAACCTTTACTAAAGCCTTCAGACTTACACAACTTTAGTGTCACACTAGTGTGTCTCCCATTTGTATATGTATTCACATAGTCACAGGTTTCCTGTGCTTTTTTAGTTGACTAGTCAAGGTCCTCATGGTGCATGTGAGTGTGTATTCCTATGTTCAAAAGTACCCCTACCCCAAGTACAATGTTAGCGAATTCCTAGTCTTGGACACTTGGGTTAGGACCATGTCCTCCCTTGATATCCTCTAGGACTTGGAGCCTCATGTTCCTAGTAGGGAGGATAAGGATAACACTTGATTTTCCATTAAATGTGGAATGAAATCCTCCTCCCTTTCTATATGAGAAATTTTAGGGCATCCCTCCTAGAGTAATATCATATAACTTCTTGCTGGAGATTTCACTCTTTCTCTTCTCTGCCTCATGGCCACTAGGTCAGAGATGGGATGTGCACCAACATCCCCTCCTCTCCCTCATACTCCCTTACCTCCTAGTTTTTCATACCCTGGACCTGATATAGGATAAAGTGAAGAGTGGGAAGTGTCATATCCTAGACCTCTTCCACCATCGACCCATCCTCTTCCACCATTGGAGGAGGAGAAGTGTATTGTTTTCCATATCATTGAATTCATCATATCTATCACATTCAATCATGACTCATATTGACTCATATGGACACAAATGATAGAAAAAATCATGGAATCCACACAATCAGGTTCATGTTTTTTTGGTATGGAATCATACTTTTAATCTTCCTCTCACCTTTCTTCAAAATTCATCTACAAGCAAAGGTCCTAATGGCCATGCATTCAGCCTCATGGAAAATCGGATTCGGTGTTTTCCCATATCATCCATTTACTATTGTTTCTCACACCTAGAATAACTCATGTGGTCTTAGAGGTTAACAATGGTCATGAAAAACATATGCTCCCAAGCATTTTGGGAATCATTCCATGTGTAATCCCCAACCCAAATCAGGTCCTCCTACTTGGTGTACGCCCCAAATTCTCACCAACTTGGGAATCCTCTTCAGAAGTAAGCCCCAATTGTTACCCCATTTTCATGGGTATACTACGTGTATAAGCTCCAAGTATTTAACTACAATAACTCTAATTCCTGCTACAATGAGAATACATAGGATTCCCACCTAGGGCCTAAGCTTAATGGGAATCCTCCTCAGGAATAAGCCCCAATCATAATTCCATTAATACAGGCATACTCCTCAAGAGTAATCTCTAAAATAAGCCTAAAAATCATCATAAGTTGACACATCCATAATATCCCTTTTATCAGGGTATATTTTTCAGAAGCATTCCCCAACTTAATCCTCTAAAAGGGCTATACTCACCTGAAAGACCAAACAAACTTCGTGGGATTTGATTTCCATCCAATTGGGATACATAGAAATCCTCCTTAAGGTCCAGACCCAATCATCTAAAATCACCCATTTTCTATCTAGGACACATTCCCAGTAGGGTCTAACTCACCTTGAAAATTAATATCCCTTCTAGGTTCCTAGGGCTTCTTCGATGTTATTCCCACAGCAATCATTAACTAAGAACCTTTTTCCAAAACATACTTTTTATATGACATTAACCATTATGGGTTGGTACTTATCACATAACCTTAAAAGGTATGATTTTCCCCATTAAGTGGCATAGAACTATGTGGGATATAATTCATTTCATAAGGATACATAGAAATCCCATCATTTGGGTTCAATCCCAACACCAAAACAACTCCCGTATCACTGGATGACGACACACTCCATAGTTCCCCACTGTGTGGCTAGAAAAAAAATCATTATAATAATGACCAAAGAATATCTAATTTTTACATAAGGGGTTAACATTGATGGAGAACCTTGGATTCATTAAAATATATCCATTGATAAATAAACTTAGATATATACAAATGATTCTAAACTCTACACATGCTAATAGTTGGTTGTTAATTCAAGGGTGGCCGGCATCATACTTGGGAATTAATAAATGATCCATGAACATATCTTAAACCTATAAGAGAGTCATAGAGTAGGAAATAATTCCCCCAAAAAGGGTGTGATTATCCCAAACTCCCATACCCACAACCAATGTGACTTTTTAAACATCATTGGCCAAAATCACTATTGAGCACCTACCTTTAGAAAGTAGGTCCCCATAGATACAGAACTACTGGGTGTTTCTGGTCGCATAAACAAACCCATTCGAAACCATTTCAAAATAATGATTCTTGAATCAAACTTATTTTTGTTGATGAAACAAAAATGTTGAACTTGACATGAATCCTTAACCAATATGATAACATCACCCACTTGTTAGACCCATTTTGACTCTTAAAATGAAAGCGGTCTAGAAAAGACAATCAATTACGCATATGTTCAGTCAAATGATATGATTATTTGACGAAGTTTCTTGTTTGTGTATGCAATATATTTAAGAACTAAATATTAGATATCCCTTAAATCCAATGACTTCCTTATATATTTCACCAATGCATGCCCTAGTTATTGCTTAGGCTGGGTCTTTGTCCATGCAGAGGATGCCGTCAGTAACCAAAAATCATCAATGCTGGGTATCTAACACACTAGTTCAAGAGTTCCATTAGCATGGTACTATCCCAACCAAGGAGGACATATAACAGGACCTCTATCTCACCATTACCCATCGATCATCCAGTCAACGATACCCGGTGGTCCTGATGTAGACAGTGCTGACTTCCATCTTCAACCGTTTCAGGGGACTATCCTCAGAACGCAACAACCAGCCTCTCCATTATTTCAAGGAGGTGGAGAAAGAGTCTGCATAAATTCTCAGATCAAATTCATAGGGTTCATTATCAATAGATCTTTCCAAAAATCACCACCACCAATGATGCATGGTATTGATCCCTTAATATGATGAGAGTGCTATTTTCGGTGGTCTAGCCTAGGTCCTTTAGACCCAGGATCACAAAATGGCCTGCCAAGGGAAACAACCGGTCACCAGGGATTAGATCCACACACTTGTATCCTTTGGATAATCCCACTAACCTAGTATTGTGGAAAATTGTGAGCGGGAACATACACCCATCCATCTTCATTCAGTCAACCAATAGAAAAATCTAGCACTATTCAAGGAATACCACCTTCAAATATGGTGGCATACTGTGAGAAAAAACATACACCTTCCTTCACCCACTAAGACTATAAGAAAAATCATCTGAGAACACTCAAACAATCCCTCAAACCATGTTTTACAGCAAGATACGAGCAGGCGCACACACCTACCAACATTCATCAAACCATCCAACATCCTCATTTGGAAGCACCTAAAGAAGTAAGTTGGAAATTACCAATGAAAAGTAAGGGTTAGACTCTACTATATGCCCCCAAACATGAGTAATATTAGTATCCACTAAAAATAAATGGAGGAAAGGAGTAGTCACATACACCAGCTCCAAATATGGAATGGTAATATATCCCCGTTCTAATAGCTGAAGTCACTAATAATATCCTTAAAATAATGAAAGGGAAGATGAAAATCCCCAAACACATCATACATACTTTCTAGGAAATCATAATAGATATGAAAATAGTGAATGAGGGACAAACGCATAACTTTATCCTAATAAGTTGGGTGGCTCATCAGTATATCACCCCTGAGCAGACACACACCTATGCTCCCATCTAGGAGGGGAATGAGGAAAACTCCCCCATAATATATAGACAAATGGATTGGGAACATAAACTCCTCCATCTGAAGTTAAACAGCCTATCATGATGTCCACTCTAAGGCAGAAACAAATACCTACCCATGAAAACCACTTCCTCCAGCAAGTGGCCCCAGTATCTCAGAATAAGGCATCCAAAAAGAATCATCACCAAAAGAAAATGGAGAGAAAAGAGATGATTTTAGATCCCTCTCTACCTAATTCTAGGGTTATTTAAGCATTCATATGATTATCTATAGTATATCAAGATCCTACTCTATCATTACCAAATTATGGGAGAAGTAATAGTAATTCTAAAGGTCCTCCTCAGACACTTCATAATGAAGGAGTGCTTCATGTCATAATCTGATCGATCTCGAGATCCCATATCATGATAAGAGCTACAGAATACCTCCACATGGCCACAAGATAAAGGAGTAAGAGGGTCATTCCCTTACTATAATCCACCATGGTGTTCCTCCCCATGATGGAATTCACTAAAAAAGTTCTCTCTGAAGTAGTGTTTGACATTGTCAAGAGAACTCTTTGATTAGAAATGTAGTGACAAGAAAGCCCTCATATCGCATGGCACATTTGAAAACAAGGCTAGTCACGTTTGATTCCTTGTCACTGGTAGGTGAAATTATTTCTAAAATTGAAGAAAACCCAAACAAAAGGTCATTCTATGAGCCTCCTTTAGATATTTTTCCTTCCAATGTAGCATAGTAAATCCCTACCAATCTCACTTCCTATGACAAAGAATCTGGGAATATTCCACTCTAGTCATACCAAGTAGAATATTCTCTAGTAAAAGTCTAATAAGATCTACTAATCATGAGGAAATAGTTGGCTAAGGATTACATACCAGTAATGTTCTGGAATTTATCCACTGCTCAATACAGAACTCCAAAGGCACTGTCAAAACATTGTATACACGACATCTACCTCAACATATAGAAAACTATTAATCACTTAAAATCTGAAATATTACCTTACAATGAGTACCAAATTCATGTCAAAGTAATAGAAGGGTTGAAACACAAAATTGACTTGGCAAAACTCCTTGATTGATGACACCCAAAGATCGAGAAATATCAAAGAGACCTTAAACATGAATGCCTCAACACATTAATGAGAGTGTGACAACTGATCATTGATACCCCATTTATTGTTCATATTAGAGGATAAGTTACACATGGAGTATTAAACTTCATCATGATCCCTAACCAGAAAATCCCACTGAAAGTGGTATCATGAAATGTCATTTCCCTAGGATTCCTCCATTAAATGGACTCTATCCAAAATAGAATATTTTCTCAATAAAAATATTCCCCGAATGACTCTAACCGACATTGGGATATAAGATATTAGGCTATTGAGAGAATTTTTCATCAAGAATCGGAGAATATTATGCAAGCCTCCCTCTTAGAGGATTTCATCATTCAGATAGCACATGTTAGAAATAGTACAATGATTTTTGGAAATGGTTTATCCAAGTTCATAAAAAATGATGCACCTAGTTCATGTTCAGAAAAAAATATGTAAAATTAGAAGATAAACTATGAAAATAGAAGACAAGGCTATTCAAGAGAGACCCCATCCCATAGGGTTGGAGGATTTTTCAACCCAAACCTCAAGGTCAGCAAACCAGACCCAAAGGGTTAGGAAAGAAGAATATGAATATCACTACACCTCAAGGCTGGGGTATTTTCCACCCTAATAATTACCTCCTTAGTGGGAATCATTATTCTCCCAATTATAGAAAATTCCATAGAATGGATCCTCCCTATTCATCCAATCCTATGATCGGGTACCATCACCTGGAACACTCATCACTAAATTATCTATTGATACCCTTCAGATTACTATATATCAAGCAGTTCCTAGAAAATTAGAAAATGGGAGGATAAGGCCTCATGTTGGGAGTAAAAGAATATAGTGTCACAAAGACACTGATTTAATGACTATAATTAATTTCACATTAGTTAACATCATCAACACCACCCTCATAGATTCTAAAGAACATGGGGCCAATTTAGAGGAGTCAGAAGAGAAAGTTATGATTCATAATGTGGTCCACACCAAAACAAATGAAGGTGGTGTTCTTACCCAAAACCATAGTATTTCCCTAAATTTGGGAACTCCATAGAACAATCCAACCTTACCCTCTTGAAAGACATCCAACACAGAAAAGGGAAAGGGTCAGATTGTACCTCACCTACCTCCTAGAGAGGTTGATCCCCTTTCTATGGATGAAAAATTTTCTTAGTAGGAGAAAGAGATGAAATAATTGATAAGAATCAATATAGAACTACTATGAGGAAGCCTTATTGATAGATATACTCTACAAGAAGATCCTAAACTCACATTTTCAGCTGAATCACATCACCAAAGAGGTTTTTATGCAACAAATGAAGTAGATATGGAACATATGCTAAACATGGGTGTCCAACCACCAATATTTATGGATTCTGAAGTAGAAGACCTAGGATTACATCATTTGAGTGTACAAATAGAGAAGGGCCAGGAATATACCCATAGGCTCACCCTTATAGGTTACCCAAGATAGGTTCTAATAGTGCCTCCACCCCTGGCCTTACCAGCCACAACACTTTTTCAGGATTTGACTTAGCCAGACATTCCTTGAATGCTGATGAACACTATTGAGTGACTAATGGATCAATTGGAATCCATATAGTAATGATACACTTCAATATATCCATAAAAGAGTTTCTACCATGAATGGGTAGATCTGACTCTCCCCCAATTGAATTTTGGGGACCCAATATTTCTAAATTTTAACGGCTCTGGAGACCTGGAGCAGTATTTCATGCATTTTGTCTCTCACTATGACCCCATTATGGGTACCCATGAACAAAAGGATGTAGTGAAACATATGTACTTAGTGAAATCACTATAGGTACCAACTTTTCTATGGTACACTACACTTCGGTCCCAGTCAATCATGGGGTGGGAATACCTTTGTTAGAGGTTTCTCTTTCAGTTCATCTCAACTCTACAAAAGAAAGTAGTTTTTGATCTTGCAAACTGTAATAAATGGGAGAGTTATAGAGTGTCAGATTTCATTGCTCAGTGGAAAGGATTTACATACTACGTGAACCTGTTGCTCTCTTAAGAAGCGTTTCTTCCTATCTGTATAGTGAATATTCACAATGAGTTGCACACTCCACTTATCATTTTGAAATACACAATAGGGTTTAGGGACCTTGTTTAAATTTATCACAGAGTGTAGCACTCCATTTCAGATACTAATAAAACGTATAGAGTAATTCCATAAAATCAAGTAAGGATAAAATGAAAAGAAGAGGACACTATAGTTACACATAAACAAGCCCCTGTACCTAATCCTACTTCAAAGACCGCACTATACCATGTGCCTTCACCTATAGAGTGTTAGTAAAAATTACTTCCTTCTCAGGATGATCAAAGATATCATAGGGAAATTTTTTTGAGGTTATTAAAAACAAGTTCTATTATTTTTGAAATGACCATGTCCCCATCAACTTCATCTCATCATTGGAAAACAACTTAGTCATGTTTCCAAAGCCCATGAATCCAAAAAAAGAAGGTGATGATGACCTACCAAACTATTTAAGCTTTCATAAAATTCTGGGGCACCACATCTAGGATTGTTTTTTTTAGATACCTCATGCAAAAGATGGTGGACTCTGGGTAGGTTAAGTTGAAAAATTTTCATACCCAAGTAGCATGTGTTTCCACCACCAATTCAGAAGAGGAAAATGAAAGGAAATAATAAAAGAGTAATATTTCACATAATTTTTATGATTGGATGGTCCTAAAAATGATTAACTGGACTCATTATATCATTAGAACATAGTTTTATCAACCAACTATGCCTTTATCCGCTCTCGCTATAACATAACTAACTTCATCAATAGCATAGTTTCCTAAAATATGGTCCTCCAAAAAGAGACATGGCCAGAAGGGTAGAAATAAATCACACAAATGGAATTGATATCTGATGAGCCTTTATTAACAATGGATCATAAGTCAACCTCATTCAAGTTCGAGAACTTCACAAAATGGGTATCAATGAATATAACTCCCCCCTCCAATATGATTTTATAGGGTTATGAAAATAATTATCAAGAGCCTCTTGGAGAGATCATGCTCAAAAATTAGTTCATGGATCTTGTGTATGACTCCAAATTATTGGTTGTTCAGTAGGATACATCTTTTGATGTCCTTCTAGGAATACCTTGGCTACTTTAGCATGCGAAAATTCCTTTATCATACTACTAATGCCTCAAATATTTTATCAATAATTATATTGGTAAATTATGTGGTGAAAAGCCCCCATTCAAATTCTATGAGTCACAATACATTTACATAGAGTTCCACCACAAGAGAGGAAAACATTCCATTGATGATGATGTTGCTTGAATTAATGCACCAGTCTGGAGAAGATTCTGACTAATACTTTTAGGAAAATCAGTATAAAGTATGTATTACCCATAAATAAAATCAAAGGGGTATACCTGAATTTAATTACTCATTCAGTAATTTCCATAATGTTAGTTATGAAAAATGAACCCAGCACCATAGGAGAAGTTTTAAACATTTCGAGTATTGATGTAATCATGGATGAAAATGTCTTCATTCCACCCCCAAATCTTCAAAAAATCCTTGTTTCATCAACTATACTATAAGAAGTTGTCATGTCAATGGGAGAATATATGGATGATCATTATCAATCCCTTGTATTCAATTCAGATCTCTAAAAAGGAATTCCACCATCGATTAATCCAGAAATGGTTGCTTCATCTTATGTATGTTCAAATGATGATCCATCCCCTAAATTATAGGTTCTTTCTTCATCACCTACTTCCCAGGTAGAGGTGAAATAAGTAAATATTGAGGAATAAGAAGAAGAGAGTGACCATAGGGAATCCACTCCATCATTTTAGGAAGTGGTATCCACCATTATGGATGAAATTAGATAGATAAATCTGGGTAAATAAGAATATCCATGACACACTCTGATTAGTGTGACCATGAATCTCAAATAATAGAAGGTATATATTTCCTTCCTGAAGAAACACTGGGATGTGTTCAACTAGAATTACATAGTGATTATAGGCCTCTATCCTGAGGTGGTAACCCATCACTTGGTTTTCATAAGACCATCGAGGATACAAACAGGTATCCAAATGAAGACAACCAAATCACACCTCCAAAACTGAGGCTGAAGTGGATAAGATCATCAAGGTTGACTTCATCTGAGAGGTAAAGTATCCAAAATGGATATCGATTATCATCCCAATGAAGAATAATAATAAGAAAATCAGAATTATCATTGATTTCAGAGATCTCAACCGGTACTGTCCCAAATATGACTTCTCGGTTCCAATCACAAAACTCCGGATTGATTCCATAGCTAGTTATCAAGCCCTCTTCTTTATGGATGGATAATTTGTGTTCAACCAAATTCACATGGACTCATAAGATGAATAATATAACACCTTTTGGGCCCATTAGAGAGTATTATGACATAGGGTAATTCCCTTTGTCTTAAAGAACACTAACACCACATACCAACATGCTATGCATCATATCCTCAAACCATTTTTGGGAGAGTTTGTCAAATACTATGTTGAAAATCTAGTGTTTAAGTACATAAAACTTTCTAACCACCTGAAAAACAAGGAGACCATATTTAAAAATCTTTGATAACATATCGTCAAGATAAACCCCTTAAAATGTTCATTTTGGGTAACCTTGGGAATGTTTCTCGGCCTAATTGTACACTAACATGACATCGAAGTTGATCCTGAGTAGGAAAAACATATCCTTAACATATTTCCTCCTTGAAACCTAAAAGGGTTGATAGGAATTCAAGTACAATTGTTTTACATTTTTTTCTTCATATCCAATCTTATATGAAAGTGTTTACCCTTCACTAAACTAATGAAGAATAGGGTCACATATTAGTGGACCAATGACTTTCAGGAATCATTTTATAACCTCAAGAAATAACTCTTGAGTACACTAGTATTACTTCCACTTGTAGATGGAAATCCACTCATTATAGATGTTATGTATTTTAAATGATCATTGGGTTCCTTCCTTACACAAAATATGATGCGATAAATGAAAACAACCATTATTATCTCAGTCAAACCATGCTCGATGCTGAGAGTCATCATTTAGATATTGAGAAGAGTTATCTGGAATTAATCTTCATAGATCAAAAGTAGAAGAAATACTTGAAGCATAAAGAGTTCCAATTTTTTTCTCACAATTACCATATCAAGTTTATTGTCAGTCTTTTTATGTTGATAGGATGACTGGTACAATGGGGAATTATTCTACAGTATTTTGATATATAGTTCATCCCTTAGAAAGAAGTAAAAGGTCAGAACTTGGAAGATTTCCTTACCGAGCACCCATCTGCAGAAGTGATGTCATTAAATACTGAATTAAAATATGAAGAATTATTTTATATTAAAAAAACTTCCCAAACATGGGTGGAATATTTTGACAGCACATCTAGGAGCCCAATAGGGAAGATAATGGAAGACCCTAAGCTCAACAAGGTTGGGTTAGGGGGTGTTCTTCTCTACCCAGCGAAGGAAGTCCTACTTTACTCCTTCCTTTTATCATAATGTTTTACCAAAAATGAGGTAGAATATTAGGATCTCACTGTAGGCCTAGAATTTTCACTCAAAATACTAACGAACCACCTGTAGGTGAAAGGTGACTCAGAATTGGTAATCAAAAAGATCAGTGTGGATTACATTATCAAAAAAAAAAAGTTTCCACCCTACTTGATTATTTCCAATGGTTAATAGAAGTCTTACTATCATATCCAACATTGAATCACATCCCATTATTATAAAATACCCAGGCTGATGCATTGGAAAATGTATCCACAAATCTGGTATATCTAAACCAGGATGAAATAGCCATCAACATTTCCCATCGCTACATGGTATCACCTTTTGTTCAAGTCATACCAGAAGATATTAACAAAGTTATCACTATCCATGATCCATATTTTACTACCATGGGATGGATTAATACCATCATGTAATACCTACAAGACAAATTACTTCCAACAGACATGATTGGGAAGGAGAAAATCGAATGATAAGCGATCATTTTAACTCTTTATGATGACCAAAATCACCAGAAGGCCCTCTAAAAGTGAGTCTTTGAAGAAGTACTTCTCAAATGTGTTGATGGAGAATAGAATACAACTTTCATGGAATAAGTACATGCATGATTATTTGGTGCACACCAATCATGATATAGGATTTCTGATCAAATCCGAATACTTGGATACTTTTGGCTTTCAATGATGTAAAATTGCAAGGAATTCACCAAGAAATTTCATTCCTACCAGTTTCATGCCAACCTCATCCACTAACCCCCAAAGTTTCTATATATATCCAAATACTCCTGGCCATTTTACATATGAGGAAGGGATGTAGTGGTTCCATACCCCCCTAACTATGACCAAACAGTTTAAACACATTATAAATACTATTTATTTCTTCTCTAAATGCGACAAGGAAATAAACCTAAAAGAAGTCGAGACTAAAAGTATTTACGGCTTCATGAAATCCAACATAATTACTAGATTTGGTGTCCCCCATACAATATTGACCGAAAATGGCACCATTTTTTGGTCTACTGAGGTAGAGAATTTATATCGAGAGTACAATATCAAATCCAACCATTCATCCTGATATCATGCATCGACTAATAGAAATATAGAGGCTTTTGACAAGAACCTATAAAAAATACCCTAGAATATATTGGATAAAGATAACAAATCTTGTACTAAAAAGATATTGCATATATTATGGGATTACTAAACTACAACCTGTACAGCTACACAAACAATCCCGTATTTGCTGGTATATGTGATAGAAGAATTCCTTCCCATTAAGGTTTAGTTTCCATTGCTTAGTGTTTCCATCCATGATCACCTATATATAGATGATCAATACTAGAAACGACTAGATGAATTGGAGCGATTGGATGAGAAAAGATTTCAAACCTTTCATCACTTGGAGGTCCATAAAAATTAGATAGTAAAGGCCTTTAACAAGAATTTTTTCCTCCAATCATTCCTCCAAGGATAAATGGTATTGGTCCTCATAACTCCAATGATACCAGGAAGG
This sequence comes from Viscum album, assembly GCA_963277665.1. Classification (NCBI taxonomy): domain Eukaryota; kingdom Viridiplantae; phylum Streptophyta; class Magnoliopsida; order Santalales; family Viscaceae; genus Viscum; species Viscum album. The sequence goes on from OY728139.1 coordinate 801,598,957, forward strand.
AAGCCACTAAAACTTGAACCAAAGTGAGAAGGACCTTACTCTATATACAAGGTCCACTATAATAGAGCATATTAATTGACCTCAATGTACGGGGAAATCATTACAACTCTAACCAATGAAAGGTTCCTAAATAAATATTTCATTTAATAACATGAATGTATGTCCTAGATAAAGGATGTTAAACTTCATATCACTATATACATCCAAGCAGTAAGATGTTACACTGCATAGTTGTTCCTTGTTGCCTGACCTTAAAAGGAATGACATAATGTCCATACCTCATGACCTTAAACATAATGGTTAATATCTCTCTCATTAAATGTTAAGAATCCCCAAAACAACCATGAATTGAAACAATCATTTTTACCTTAAGTACGAGACTCCATATTAGGTGTAAGCCCTAATCACATTCCTCTAACCCCTTAGTGGGTCATGATTCCCTCTTGGCCATACATGAGGAAGAAAAGATGGGAATCTCCCATGAAAAATTCCCACTCACATCACAACCACTCTATAGTGGAACTTCAACCCCTTTCTAAGCCCCAATGTTATAACATCCTAATCACATGATGGTAAACTATATAATCAGTTCTAGAACTACATGCATATTGATTCTCCTTCCAATGCGATACATAGTATGCCCAGATCTCATATCTAGGGTCTTCCTAAATTAAACAATGTGACCCTTCACTCCCTATGTGTATGGATCTAACCTGGATATGTAACATTTCAAGAACTAAATGTGTCTTGATTATCATCCCAATGAGATACATAGAAATGCCCAGATCTCTAATATCAGGTCTAGCCATAGTAAAAAAAACCCACTCCCTATTTATGAGTAAGACCTTCATAGGAAGCCTTTAAAGAACCACATATGACTTGATTCTCTCCCTATTGAGATATGTAAAAACCCTTGGATCACATCTCCTGGCCCATCCACCAAAAAATTGAAATTCCCCTATCCTTCACTGGTGTTTCCTTTGTTCCATGGAAGAAACTTTTACCACTCCTTGTTTCTCACACCGAGCATAGATCACCTGGGATTAAGAGTTTTGGTAAAAGAATTACCTACACAATTAAGGAATATAAACTCACATTAGGGTTATCTTAGTCCTATCTAAAATACCTTAAAAGGCACAATAGATGTCATCGTCATGTGATAATAAACTGCACGATTTCTTCAATAACTACATATGGATTGATTCTTTCTTTAAAAATATACGTAGTGATTTTTTTCCATCCACGGGCCTAGATATAACATCACCATTCTTTCACATCAGTTCTTCTTCATCCTTACTACTTGACGTTAAAATGAAGGATTAATGTCCTTACCACATGAATTTAAACTGCAAATCCTTTCATAACTACATGTAGATTTACTCTTATTCCAACGAGATATATAGTGATTACTTTTCCCCATGTCCTATTACCAACCATAGAGTTAATTAATAACTACTACTATCTCATGTGTACGAACAAAGATATGTATAGGAGCTCTCAACTTGAGTACTTTCATTAAATGATCCATCAAAGAAATAGGGTTGTCCCCTTTTACATATGAGTCATATCTATATAAGGGACTCTACACTTCATGAACCATATCGGTCCAAACATTTTCTCTATGCTCATACATATCCATTCCACACATCATATTCTTAATCTTAGACAATTTCATATCTTCATAATCCTTCTCCATCACTTAGGGATAGAATGTCTATTATCTGAGGACTTCTTTACATGAATATGATATAACACGTGCTAGTTGTATTTTCATAAGATGATCATAAATTTTAGGGTCTTTCATCCAAAGGATTCCACTATTTACTATGAAGTGTGTTAACTAGTTGTCCTTGCTTAAAATATCCCACAAAATGAGTTTTTCAATTGGTGGTAACTACATCCTTGAGAGATGCCTCTTTTTTCATCGTTAGCTTTGATGACATTATGTTGAAACCCATGATTAAAATTTGATCTTCAGTTATCCACTATATACTTTTCTCATATACTTTCTCCTGATATAAGAACCTGTAAGGAAATGGTTTATAATTTCCTCTCTCAAGTTTGAATCATGTCTGAACAACCTTGGTTCGATATGCCACTTTTCACCTATTATTTTCAGGATGTTATGGTCACATGAATATGACCTAAAACTAATAACACCTTATCTACCTATGCCTTGGTTAGACCTACATGGAAAAACTTTTCTCCCGTTTCTTTAGAAACATTGACTTGAAATGACCCTTCTATATTCAGATGATTTTCTTCTACAAAGCAAACTTTTTTCTAGAGGAAATAAGAATCTATACAAAAATCCATCAACTATTAGTGATAGAATATAAAAATTAAAAATGACTAATTTTTCTGAATATGATATAACATGCACTAGTTTAATTTTCATAAGTTGATCTCAAAATTTAGGGCCTTCTAGCCAAGGGATGCCACTATTAAATATGCAGTACACACCCTAGTCGACCTTTCATAAAATAGCCCAAAAAACAGGGTTTTCCACAAGTAGTAACTTCTCCCTTGAGAGATACCTCCTATAACACTATAATACCTTTTTATATACCAATATTCATATTCGGGGTCCCCCAAATCATATCTTATAACATCCACCTCTCACACCTAAATACGATAGCACATTTTCAGACATATTACCAAGATTGGTAGAATCATCAACCTTTCAATCAGGGATAAAGTACTTAAAATTTATTCCCCCATAATGTTCTTTATTCATGAATTTAAACTACATAACATAATTTCCTTACTATATGACATTAAACTATATTATGTTTCAACCCTTATCAGGAAGGGGCCTTCCCTCTTTTTGACATTGATCATAAAAAGGGCCTTCCTTTGTGAAATCCAAATCCATGTGGGAGCTGTTTTCCATTTATGGATAGTTGCAATAAAAATTCTATTTTCATTATTGTACATTTCCCTTGAAAAAACCATATATTGTGGTCTTGAGATATCCAAATATTCATAAAATTCCTTTTTCCATGAGTAATAAAATGTCATAATTCCTCAGAGATCCTTTACCTAACTATACTGTAACATTATCAAGTTGGATTTGAATAATTCTCCCACATAATGGGTTTGTCAGTATAAGGATACCACTAATTGATTATGAAGTATAGGCCCTAGTTGTCCTTTTATAAAACAACCCTCGTAATGGGTTTTTTCAACCAGCAGAATGTTCTCCCTCAGAAGATACCTCCTTTATTTATGAATATCATGTTTTAGATTTGGAAACCATGAAATCATGGCTCAATATTTCCCTTGGGAGTATCTAAATAATGTTGGAACATTTTGTGCCCATAATATATGTTTGGTTCATTATTTTAAGACTTTATGGTCAATGTAATTTGACCTAAAAAACCCACCTCATTAGTCTAACTTTCAGGACATTAAATTGCCCATGAAAAGAGACAGTATTTATCAGATTGAAAATCCACAATGGGAACTCTAGAGAAAAGTTGAATCTAAGATTGCTAGAACCACACTCTGTATGGTTTAAGAAATAATCGAGCAATGAAAATAAAAACAAAAGGCATAAAACTTTTTATGTGGAAAACTAGAAAAGGGAGGCCTAAAAAAATCCAAGCCTCACCCGTTGAGTTTTACTTATACTGGACTTAGGTAAAAATTCAGGTGATGACAAAAAAGACACAAAGTTTGTAGGGTTGTCTATGTGACCCTAGAAACAATAACACTATTCTCACTAGGCCCCATGGTCTATGAAAAAACTAGAGCATTTCCCTATCTTTTCACTGTGGTTATGACTAACTAGTGAAAAAGAATGTGTCTTTATACACAAATCAACTTCAATATTATATAATGATCACATATATAAAATAGGGATAAAGACATAGATTATTATAACATAATTCTTTATTTTAGTTAATGAGACATAAAAATCATAGGAGAATCCTTATAATGGAGTATCTCCATCATAAATTACAAGAGACCGTCTACATAACTCTTCATTTGTTGAATGACCTCTTAAGCCCCGTTAGCCACCTGTTGAAGTTTAGTCAACCAAATGACTTCTGTCGCTTTATCCCATTGAAGTGATTCTAATATAACATTAAAGTATTTGAACCTTTGGTTTGGGATTCTTCTAATGAATGGTGGTGCTGTTCAAGCTCCCCTTAAGCGACATCCAATTCCCACTGAAGAAGAAATACTTGGATAGTTTTCTCGTTAATTTGTTTCTTATATTCTTCCAACTTTTTGGTAATATTAGCCTCCACCTTGGATAATGTAGCCTAGAAATAATCAATGTTAAGTAGAAAATTCAAATTTGTGATATACTGACAGATATCATGTTCTTGATCTCATTTATGAATTATTTCCTTCACAGCTACATAGATCATGATTTAATCAAACCCACCATATCTCAGCATACCTAACAGAAATGAAATCTAATGTATCCATGAAGGCATGTCTTCTAAAGGTATCTCATAGATTAGTTTCTATATATTTCTCAGAGACCCACGTTATATTATGTGAAGAGCATTCTGAAACTCCAAATCTGAATCTGATCCATTATTAGAGGGAGAAACATACTATGAGATTAGTGCACTTATTGAATCACCCTAATCCATTCCCTTTCGATTAATAATGACTTATCATTCAGGTACCGATTTCATTGGAATAAAGGATTCACCCTCATACCCTACCTTATAAGTTGGTAGAACTAGACAATAGGATAATCTCATTTTCAGCCTCAGAAAAGGATAAATAATTAAATTAATTGGGGATAATTGGGAGTTGATGAAACTCACCTAGTAACAAGTTAGTAGAAGAATCAGATTACTCCCTGGAATCCCTAAAATTAGCATTTTGAACCAGAACCTCCCATTGAGGAGCACTCTCCTGGGTCTTCCTGAGATCCATTGAGGAAGGCTCATAAAGATTCCCTATTTCAAGATTCACTAGAGCCACTTCCTCCTTGATAGTGGGATTATGATGGATTTCAGCCTCTTTTTCATGCACCATCACTGTAACATTTTTCATGAAAGGAGTAATGAATTCCAACTATTCATGATTAGAGAATTAGTTATAAAAATATTGGATTCAAAAAATTAAAGACACATTTCCATTCAATTCTCTATTAAGTTCCTCAAAATTTGTTAAAATATTAGGAAGATTAATATATTCAAGAATTTCGTCAAAGGACATTCCAATATTTCTCATGAAATATATTAACCTTTCATGCCCCATGGTAATCTCACCCCTAGAGATGCTCAGAATATTTGTCTTAGGACCTAGCACATCACCCTCCTCTAATAACTTGAGACCCCAAAAAACTTCCTTAGTGATATCCATAGGGTCAGAATCAGTCTTCATAGGGCCCTATAGTTCATGATATGAGCCTGAAATTTCATAAAGATAAAAATTACTAGTTGGCGTATAAATCCTTATGACATACCTTCAACAATAAAAAAATATTTCTCCCTCTCCATAGTGGAAGGAATGGTGGTAGAAGAAGATTAAGTATCCTCAACCCTTGATAATTCTTTAGTTGAGGGTGCCGATTCACCTACAGGGATCGGTACTCAGTCCATAGTTCCTGCCATAGTTATTAGAGTCTCATTTGTGAGTCCCTTGAGTGAAGAAAGACAAGGAGATTATAAAATCAAAGGAGGTTTAGACTTATGATTTAGATAAAGTAGAAATTAATGCTATTGTGATGGATTTCCACTACTGATGAGGTGATTATCCAAAAATTTTATCCTCCAACGTTCTTTATTTTTTGATGGAGGAGGGATATAATCAGTCCCATAAAAGAAAGGTATTAAAGGGGGAAATATAATATCCCCCACCATCTCAACCTCCATTGTTTTCTAACTTAGGGATAACCCCCCTATTCAGGAGGCGATTCATTAATCATGATAGGGGTACCGGTTAGGCTATACTTTGGCAAGGAAACCTCAGTTGATTTCCCCCTAAACCACTACAAATCAAAATGATATTCCCCTTATTAACATTTCTCTATTCCAGATAAAATAAATGAATAACAAAATAATATATGAGAAAAGGAGGACTTACATCCTTGATATTGAAATAATCAAACTATTCCTCAATAGACAAATGGTTAATCCCTTCAGCAGCACCCCACCTTGTCATGTCCTCCACTTGCCTCGTGGTTGGGATCCAATTATCAGTCGCATAAAAGAGCATATCTAAATATCAAATATGAATCCTCACTTTAGTGGGATTGTATTTAAAATTAATATTTGTGAGAGATCAAGCATATCCTATCCCTAGAATCCTCATCTAAACATAAAGGAGTGCCCATATGATTTAAACATCAGAGGACATACTTTTCTAAAATTTCACAACCTGTGGTCATACGAATTCTAAAGTCATATTGGCCTGCCTTGAAGATGATTTGGAAACCCTGTATTTTACAGGCTTTTTGACCCTATTCATCATAGATAAGGGATGAGAAAATGGAACCCATGTATCTTTTTGGAAGTGGAAATTGAACCGTATAGGTGAAATCTCAGTTGGTGTATCCCTTTTGACTCTAATCGGTGGACTAAACCTTGCATGAGGTAGTTTGGGTGAACTTAGGACCTCATACTCATTACCATCCAAGGGGGATGAAGCATCCTCCAGAGGTGAATAAACATCTTTTGTAGTAGGAGAATGATTTCTACCCCATTTCCCATTATTGGCTATTTCACTAGTAATAATTTGAGGAACATATTTGGCCAAAACTCCCTAGGGGTATGATTCAATCCATGCTTCAAAATATGAAGAAGTCAATCCACTAGTCACATCCACTGGAGGTAGGTTAATCACCACTTGAGTCATGTCCCTGGATGTAAGAATCTATAGCTATTGGGATACCATCAGATGTTTTTATAATCAAACATGTATTGGATTAGATATGTTTATTTTTTTTCATGCTCTTGAATTGGTGTGAAAACCTGTATGGAGCATAAGCTTCGCATATAAACTCATCATCGATACAAGTAACCGGAACACCATATCTAAAGTCCATAATTTATAACCTTAACTCAGTGATATCATTCCCATAATTGGTAAATCACCTAGTAGGTGGGCTCCCATATGGGAAGAATTTGAACTACTTAAACAGGATCATCCATAATGGGATCTCACCAGGCTTTAGAGGAAAGGATAGAATACCAGAACCACCTGAACATATAGTCTAAATGGGATCCCAGGAATCTCAAACTCACTTATCATAGTATGGGACCTAAAGTGACGTACTATCCATCCTCTACAATATCTAAAAAGGTCCTTCAATTTGGAATGGGGACTTCCCCATATTAACATACAACAAGATTTTATAAAAATTTTCTAGGATGGGGATTTCCAACCCACATGATTTTTCTCAGCTATCTTGGTCACCACGAAAAATGTTCTTGATCTTATGTCACCATTGGAATCACAGACAGACAGTAGATATACACTTATCCACATGGATAAAAACACCATGAGGCATGTCTTCACAGGATCACTATACTTGGGCTTATACCCCCCATTTTATATACCCGCCATTCTCCAAAGTCGGCTAGAATGTATCAATATTACTTTACTTAATCATCTTGGGACATATAGTTGGGAATTTTCAAGTGGTAACTTTCCCCTCCGGCTCCAGGAAGGTACCCATCCATTCCTCAGGATGGATACCTCCCCTTTAAGCGAGGGTCTTCTTTTGTAATACCCTGATCAATTTTTATCATCCCATTTTCTAGAGACGGTATCCTTTCAATATATTTCAACATTTCCTATAGAGGAATAAACTTGTCATACATATCTCCAAGGATCATATCCCAAGAGATATTGTGGACATTCCACAAGCTAATACCAACTTCTCCATGCATCAAGTGGAAAGAGTTTGTCTGTAGACTCCATCGTCTTGACAGCTCATGAATAAATTCACCATTCTTATATACATAAGTCTACCCTACCCAGATGAACTCATAAATTTTGACATATTACATCTCTTTATTTATCTCTACACAATTTTGGTGCATCCAGTGTGCCCGTATCCACTTAGGCTTAACACCCTATCCTAGACGAAATTCCCAGTCTTTCTTCGAACCCTTTAACTGATCAGTCTAGAAATTATGGAAGATGGTTGGATAACTGTCAGACATTAATTAGAGTGTGTGAGGCTTCAAATCTGAATCACATTGTCTATGGTGAATGACACTAACTATGGATGATGTCTCAGCCATTAATATATGCTCCCATGTTGGAAACATTGGAAGTGGTAAAATTTATATATTCTTGAAACCAATAAAGAGGATTATAATTATTTGAATCTGGTATGAGGACCTCCTTTAGATGACCATTTCCATAGAGTGATAGGTAACTACTATTTAGAATTTCATGATGATATTTCTTAAAATGGCCCACTAGATTGGGTAGAATAGTATTGCAAGCATTGTAATAGTCATGGCCACTTTTTTTTCCATCTCCTCAAGGCACTTGAAAACTTATTCATCAGAAAATATGGTCTTTTTAGAGGCCATGGAACCTAAAAATAAGCATCAAGTTTTCAGGTTAAATAAGCCTCCATAATTTTTAGAAATGAAGAGAATTTGGAAAAGTCATGAACTTGAGTAGGGTCATCGTGTAGGTATCTCATGAAGGCACCACACACAGGTACCACACGCAAAGATATCTCCCATGGTCCCTATGAAATACACTCTCCCATACATGAAAAATTCATAGAAGGATACTTACTATGTTTTAGTGAATGATGCTTTTAGTGAAAAAGATTCAGCGAAGGGTATGCATGGGATGCTAGCGCGATGAGACCTGAATGTAAAGAGTTGTGAGAGAAGACCATTGAAATGATATGACTATTTATAGATGATAGATTCCACTTGTACTTCCCACATATTCACCCTGCTTTCGTGACATACCTAAGAGAACTACAAATGTTGAAAACCTATGCGGATTACCTACATGATCCATCAATTCTTTTTATTCCTTTACCTCAAGATTATACCCTCTTCTTTTAATTGGATCCAATCCTATTGGGGGGATTTTGTTGAAACACCATTTTTTCACATAGATAAAAAGGTGACAAAGGGAAACACCTTAGGGAGAAGAGAAGAAGAGAAATGAAGAAGGAAAAGGATCATAAAATCCTCTTAAATTCTATTCACCGAGGTACCCTAAAGCATCTTGATCACTCAGGGTGCCTGCACACTATCCTATGTGATCATCCTGCATGAGGGCCTGTAAGAGATACCTGAGAAAAACCCCTGATCAATGATATACCTTTAACCCATGGTCTTATATTTCCCTATAAATAGGACAATGGGGCCTTCATTTGTATGAAAAAAATTTCTTGAAGGCCTCCAGAATCTTTGCACACCCTAACCATTTGTTCCCAAAACCTTCATGGTAGTTTTCTAAAACATGAATAAGAGGGGATTGAAGGGGGATATAAAAACTAAATTCATCCTAGTATTTAAAATAAACAATAACTTTGTGAGGAACTCTCTCACCATGTGGTTAATGAACACTAGAATGAGGTCCCTTTCCTTAACTAGGGACCTATATAAGAAACTTCCAGAAACAACTATCTATAACCTTTAAGGATTGAGTAAGATCCCACCCAAGTATAGTTTCCCAGGAAGTCTATCTCCCATGGTTCCACCATCTCACCTGGACCTACCTACATAGAGAACCACATATGCGATAATTCCTTGACTTTCCCAAACATGCTTACGTAAACCCCCTTGGTTATCCCTAACCTCCAACCTAAATGAACCCCCTTAGTTCACCCTAATATCTATCCTATGAGATCCACTCAACAAAACTTCTTTAAAGCCATCCATAACATGTAATCTCCTTATTTGGATCCCCTCTCTGAGAGGGACCAAGTTGAAACCTCCAAAAATGCATCTGGACTTACACAACCATGGAGAGTGGCACACCATTATGTCTCCCATATGAGTATGTATTCATATGGTAAAGTGTTTTCTCTGCTTATATGGTTGTCCATTTAGGGTCTTTGAGGTGCATGTGAGTGTTTATTCCCATGGTCATGAGTAACCCTACCCCAGGTACAATTTCAAAGAATTTACGGTCTTGGAAACTAGGGTTATAACCATATCCCCCTTCTCCTCTATAAGACCTTGAACCTCCAGTTACTAATAGGGAGGATTAGGATCACACATGATTTTCCACTAAACATGGAATGAAATCCTCCTCTCTCCATATGTGACAAATTTTAGAGCATCCTCCAAGGAGTAATCCCTTATCCTTTCTTTCAGGAGGTTTCACTATTACTCCTCTCTACCTATTGGACACTAGGTTAGAGATGAGATAGGCACTAGAGTATTGTCCTTTATCTCCCACTCCATTAACTCCTCATTTTCCATACCCTAGACCCGAAATATGTTAAATTGAATATAGTTAAGTTTTTTACCCTCAACCTCTTCTACCATCGCCCTATCCTATTCCACTAGGAGAGGAGGAGAAGTCTGTTGTTTTCTAGATCATTTACTTCATCCTATCCATCACATTCAAGAATGACTCATCCTGACTCATGTGGACATAGAGGACAACCATGATCACAGAATCCACACCATCAAGTGAACGTTTCTTTGGTAGGAAATTATCCTTTTAATATTCCTCTCACCTTTCTTACAAGTTCTTCCATAGGCATAGGTCATCAAGGCTGTGCATTCATCCTCTGTTAAAAGTGTATTTTGTGGTTTCTCGGATCTTCTATTTCCTATTATTCCTCACACCGATAATGACTAACATGGGCTTATAGAATGATGATGATTATGATATCCACATGATCCCAAGCCTTTTTGGCACCATTACATGTATAATCTCTAACCCAAATCAGGGGATCCTACTTGGTGTAATCCCAAACTTTTCACCAAATTAGAAATCCGCTTCAAAAGTAAGCCCCAATTGTCACCCCATTTATAAGGTAATCCTTAGTTCGTAAGCCCCATGTATTAAACTATGATTACTCTAATTCCTATAACAATAAGGTTATGTTGGATACCCACTTAGGGATCGAGCTCAATGAGCATCCACCTCAGGACTAAGCCATAATCATAATTCCATTAATTTAGGAATCCTCTTTAGGAGTAAGCCCCAAAATAAGCCTCTAAATAATTATGATTTGACACAACAATCATGTTCCATTTATTAGTGCATATTTTTCATGATCAATCCCCAACTTAATCCTCTCAAAGGGCCATAATCCCCTGCACAACCAACTAAACTATGTGGGCTTTGATTACCATACAATTGAGATATATAGGAAGCCTCTCTAAGGTCCAAACCCAATCATATAAAATAAACCATTTTTTATTTGTTCCACGTTCCCGGAAGGGTATAATTCAACTTGTAAATTCATATCCCTTCTAGATTCCTAGGGCTTCTTCGACGTAAATCCCACACCAAACCTTAACTAGGCACCTTTTACCTAGAAATCCTTACAACATGATGTCAAACTGTATAGTTAGGTACTTATCACATGAACTTAAAAGGTATGATGTGCCCCATTAAGAAGCACTAAACTACATGGGTTCTGATTCATTTCATAAGGATATGTAGGAAGACCATAATATTGATTCTATCCCAACACCAAAACAACTATCATATCCCTGGATGAAGATACACTCTAGACCGCCCCACTGTGTGGCTATAAAACCAATATCATCATAATAATGACCAAATAATCTCTAATTTGTACATAAGGGGATACCAATGATGAAGAACCTCATATACATATAGATATATCTATTGATGAAGAAAATTAGATACATACAGTTTATTCTAAACTCTATGAATTCTAGTAATTGGTTGTTAATTAAAGGGTGACCCAAATCATACTTGGGAATTAATAAAGTATTAATGAAAATACATTAAATCTATAAGAGAGTCATGGATTAGGCAATAATTCCCCCTAAAAGGGTGTGATGATCCCGACCTCTCATTCTCTTGAAATGTGAGTTCTTAAGAATTGTTGGCCAAACTCCTTGATGGGATCCTTCCTTTGGAATGTAGGTCCCCATGGACACAAAACTGTTGGGTGTTTTCAGTCCCACAAACAAAACCACTAGAAACCATTAAAAAATAATTATTCTTGAACCAAACTTATTTCCAGGGATAAAAAAATAGGCAAGACATGGTTCCACATATCTATATCAATTGACACATGCATTATCTTTATAAACCTAACATAACTAATGCACATTGACTTTTTTGGGGTCAAAATTTTGGATGAATTTATTATAGATAAACTCAAAAATTATATCATTGATTATTTCCTTGATAATTTTATTTAACATAGTGGTCCTATGTCATTCTTGTTTTTTCATCAACATGTTATTGATTCCATAATAATTCTACAGTTTCAGCATCAATCATTTGTTCTTACTTGGGATTGATAACATCATCATGTGAAGAAGTCATTATCTGCATGAGTGGTCAAACCTATAATTTAGATTATGTAAATATAGTAGATAATATATAATATCTTGAGAAAAATAATAGTATATTAAAAAATAATTTAACATTATCATTGAAATTTATTTTATTTCTTAATGGTTGAAGGGATTTGGATCCTCTATCGAGTATCCAAACACCCTTTTTGTGGTCCTTGGAAACATATAAAGAATTTTCTACATTGGGACCACCATGAAATTATTTTAATCTCCAAATAAAAGGGTAATCATAAATTGAAATTAAATATGATCTCTTAGTTATTTTAGTTACTAATGGGAAAATTACAAATTCTTATTTTCTAGATTTTAGACATAAAATATCTACATTGATTGTGATGATATTATGAATGGATCATCCTTATACCCTTCCACACTGAAATTAACCCTCAAAAATCCCAATTCATAAAATTTCACTACACTCCTATTGCTAACCAATTTTCAATGGAAAATTGGCACTTGAAATATTGTATAATACAAATATTATATATATTAAATTATTTTTAAATTTGACATATTTTCATAAATTGGTTTTTTATTTTTGGAACTAGATACGTATATCACTTCTGCCATAAGAGTAACTCCACTGTTTTGCATCATAATGTTTTCATATTGTTCCTTTTTTATAGAAAATATAACTATTAAATACAGAAATAGAGTAAGATATAACATTTACATTTAGTCCCCTGGCTATCCATCGAAGTCATTTAACAATTGATTTTGGATTTTTAGATAACTTTGTAAAAATATGATATAATAACCATCCAATAAACTATAAATTATGTGTATTTGATATCTATCCTCTATCACTTGATTGATTAAAATGATTAAGAATTAATTTTTGGGATTCAATGTATGGAGAAACCTTTTCAATATTATGTAAAATGTAAAGGAATGATTTCTCCCTCTCTGTGATGGTAATTATAACAACATTTCTTTTGGAAATCCCTTCACCCATAAGTCCTCCATTGTGATGAGACTTTGAGAGAATGATGTAATAAACTTATAATAGATAATCTATATATAATTCAACATCTTATTTAACAATTTATCATTCTACAATTCAACCTTTTTCTAAACTTTGATTCTTGACGTATCCTTTCAAAATATTCATATATCTTTTAATGGGGTAAATCCATTTATAATGGATAATACCACATACTTTAACCTCTCTATGAAAGTAAAACATCAGTAGGAACATTATATAAAATAATTTTTGTTGTAAAAACATCTCTAATTCACATAATATGACTTTAATATCTTTATTCAAGATTTGAAGCTTCAATGCGTCTATAGATTTTCTGCATAAAAAATTGAAAAAAAGTAGATCTTGGTTAATTTATGGAATAAAATTTTAAGAATAATTCAATTTAAAGTGATGGAAATCATATCTTTCATATAAACATGATAGTTGTGTGATTTTAGACCCAAAAATTTAACATTATTCATTGACATGAAATTCTTTATATTTGATGAACATTCCTTTAGAATTTTTACACAATTAAGGAAATTATAAAATTATAATTTTTTTATCTAGATAGAGTCAAAACTTCTAGAGGAAGAAACGTATTCCTTTCACCCTTCACTAGTTCCAAATCTTCCCTAATCCTCTTGTCAATCAAGCCTAACCAAGCCTTGATTCCTTCTTTTATTTTGTTAGGAACATTTGGTAATGTCCCAACAATACACTCAAATAATTTTTTTTCTCTATGTTCATGACATCAAGACGATGTATGACAAATAAAAAATTCCATTATAATAATTAAAATAAAATTGATCTCTTTTTCCAACCTTATTTCATATGGTTTCTCAAAAAATAGGTTTAACACAAATAGTGAAAATGAATTTTACGTTCTCAAACAACTAATCAACTATTAGCAGAGTCAGTGTTTTGACTTATTCTATATTCCCATAAAATGATGTCATCTATGATCAATATTTATTCCATTGAGGTAAAAAATTTCAATTTAGAAAAAATATATTATTCAAGGAATGTTTCAACCGAGAAGAGTGTCTGCATTCTTCAAAAATAGGACACCCTAATATTCCATTAACACTATAGCCTATAAAATTTCCATAATCAATAAAGTCCTTTATCATCCATACAATATGGATCTCAATGTGATTTTTTCACTTATATGAGCATCATAAAATGTAACACCGGTATGAAAAATCAATTTCAAATATTCAGTAAATATATCCAAATAGACATAAATATTATTATCAGGTTGTTTTGGTCCAAATGTATGTAGAGAAAACATAATCTATTTTCACTTCATGCATAACCATGGTGGAAATTTATAATTTAGAAACCTAACTAGGCATGTACTATGAGTACTAATCTATACACAAAAATGATTTATTATATCTGTAGATAATGAAAATAGAGGTTTGTAAACTCATTTACAAATTCATGATAGTCATAATCAATTTTATTCCATTGAGGAGATTCATCTTGGTGATTTAGTTTCCAATAATTAATTCTTGAATCTACCTTACCTGTCAACTATCTTGAGTTTTCCTAACATCCATATAGTAATATAAACTATATAATGATAGTAAAATACCATGAAACATTCAAAGGACTTGATTCATATTTCCTATATTGATTCATGCCACACCTAAGTCATTTTTTGAAAGATTCACAGTACTTATGAAACAATATGAAATCATTTAAATAGGCATATTTTTTTAAAATATCATTACCATTGAACCTATAACGTTTTTAGTGTAATATGTTTGATAAGGAATCTTATTTTATTATGGTAGCATATCATTCAAGAGACCAAGTAGTTTTTTAAAGCTATTGTCTCTTCATCCACTTATAGCTTTTAAATTATATAACTTCAATACAATTAAAATTGTTTCATATTTAGTAAACCTAGTATAAAATGGTTACTTAGAATATCTATTTAACTTCTCAAAAAACTTTGTACAATCATGAAACTCATATTAAATTTACATTACTATTTCTTCCAAATGATCTCCATCACCATTTACATTATTATTCATATCAAATGATCTATAAACCACAATATCATACCAATTAGTTTGTACATTTAGTTTCTCTCCATGTTTAGTCCAAAATTTTTAGATCTGATTTATTTCATGAAAAATAAAATGTTATTCTAACTTTTTCAGACTAATTTTTCTTCAATAACAAAAACATAAATATGGAAAAAGGATTTGAGAAGGGTCGTATGAATGCTTAATTACAAACAAGATGAACTATTTAACTCCATCATAGTAATATTTTTTCATATGATTAGTTTCCATCCATTTTTGATTCATATCTATCCTATTATGTTCATAAAATATTAATTTTGTACAAAAAATAAACAAATATGCATAAGGTATTTATAATCAAAGGATAAATTTATAGATACTTGTAATAAAGAGAACCCAAAATTTGAATAGTGACGGATCCTAAAAAGTTATCATTTTATAAAAGGTTGAAAAGGAAGAAAAACCTCGGGTAAACATGTGGTTTTTGGTCCAGGTTCTTGATTAGATGTTTCATAGGATGAAAGGTGCTAATTTTAAAACATTTTAAATAAATTTTCTTTGTGAGGGTCTAATAAGAGGGTGGGGTTGATGTTAATTCATTTATTCATTTGGTAAGTGGTTGTTCATGTGGTGTTTCAGTGGCAAGGTTCTTAGGAATTTATGTTTATGATATTTTATTAGATAATGAAGTAATCAACTTTAAAAAAAAGTTAAAAAACTGACTCAGTGGGATGAGTATAATTCCTCATCTCATAAAAATTATTTATGTATATGCCCAACTACCTGGGATCACCAGAAAAAAATTAACCTCAGTGTAACCAAAAGAGATAATAAACTTGAATAAAATGTCAGTGAGGAAACTAGAAGTGATGTTGAAACAATATAGAAGAAGATATTGATGTTTTGAATGGGGTTAATAGGGGAAGAAACTACTACGATTGAAAATTTACAGAATTTGGAGACTATGAATTGAAAATTCAGTGAATTAACCTACTTAATAATGATTAAAAACTTTATATTGCGTATGGTCACTTTTTTATCATTCGTAGAAGAATGATTTTTTAATGGAATGTGAGGTTAGTGGGTTTTCCTATAAAATTCATATCATAGATGTTCACGATAATAAAAATATTAAAAGGATTGGGGTTATTTTGTATAATAATGGAAGAAAATGGGAATACTTGTTTGATTTTAATCCATGATATTAGTAATGATACCTGGAACTTGGCTTCTTCTCCCTCATGTTTGAAGTTTAATCCAAGATCCCACTAAAAAATTTCCGTTAGATGCGAATGGAGTGGGAAATTTTTTGTGACCAACACTTTTTAGAGGCCAAATGTCATATATGATTAAGTCAAATATATCTCATATGATTAGATATAAAATTTCCAAAAAAATTTGTGAGAAATTTAAATCATACATGGCATTTCGACATTGAAAAGTATTAATGATGCGAACATGAACTCAAAATAAAATAGTGAGGTTGAGAATAATTAAGTTGACCAGAAGAAGTGTAAGTTTGGTGGTGAATAATGGAGAAAATATTTTAAATTATTTTACTTCTACTTTGAATGTTTTTAATACCTAAAAAGTATTAATTTAATGGAAATTGTCACACTTTATTGTTTTAGTATCATTTTGAGCTTAATTTAAAAAATGTCATAATTTTAGATTTTAACTATTTTTAGTTATTTATATATTTAGGCTATAAAGTTTTATAAAATGATTAGAGATGTGAAATTATTTTTTATTCTTAAATAAATCTTGGGATTCATTTCATTCTTCTATACTCAATGCTAAATCCATTATTCGAAGGTCTAAAACTAGCTCACAAGTTGGGCCTCGAAATCTGTACATAGATATAGATACTATTGAATATTGTACTATATGTAATAAATGGATAATCCAAATGAGTTTAAATTATACATGGATACATATAATATATTAATTAATTTTTTTTACCAAAGGTGTGTATGCATGATTCTTCCTCTTTGAAGGCCATAAATACATGAGAAATAAGATATGTGAAATACGAAGAGTCTTCCAGTCCATAATAAATTTTCAAAGTAAATAGGATGTATATTTTTCTACACATAGAAATAAATATGAACATTAGTTGTCACACAAGAATTAAATAGTGTAAAAAATTTCCAGAATACCACTTTCCCCAATTTGGCCATTCATTATGTCTACTACATGTATTCTTTATGAAGAATATTTTGGATCCAAAATATTTCACTTATCTCCCTATAAATTTGTAATTACATAAAATTTCAAGGGATAACCACCACAATTAAGAGATTTACAAAGTTATGACATAGTTTAGTCTCATGTTTTATTTTATTTTCTTTCCAAAATTGAATTTCAGGTTTTAATTTTAGTGTTCTCATTTCTCTCTTATCCTATCTCTCTTTCATTTTCTCTCCCCCTTTTCTTATTTTTTGTGAACATTTAGGCTCATGATCATGAGTTTCTAACATGAGAAAGTTAATGGGGGAATAATTCTTCAATGGACTAAATTATTTTAATTTTCATTCTTAATGTTTCTTATTTTATTAGAGTTAGGCTGATGAGGATCTTAGTGGTCAAGGTTTCTTTGTGTCTCCACTTTCCTCCTCAGGTTTAGCTTTCACTTTTTAATATTCTCCCTCGATTGAGGAGGTGTATGTGTGGTGTAGTCAATAGAGTGAACTATATATTCCCAACCATATGCATAAAATTATATTCACATATATGATGTAGTGTGTTCATTAAGTAAATTTGAATCTAATAATAAGAAAGTGGAGGTTCAATTTGGGTGATTATCTTGGGAATATCTATTTTATTTCTAACTTCATAATGTCTACATCAGTTTTTTCATAGAATATGAGTTTTTAATTTTAGTATTTCATTATCAATTATCAAAAATCCATTTCTTTTAAATTTATTTCATAAATAAAAAAAATATATAAAAATGAAAAGTGAATTAGAATTAGGGAGTGATTAACTACAACAACTCAAGATAAATACCTAGGTCAGCCCCTGTAATGCACTTCATAAAAGTCATAAATATTTTGAGATCATGCATGACAAAAATTAATAAAACTAGTGTCATTACAAGGGATACAAGTGTTATTAAATCACTATTTTTATTTACATTTTTTAAATTATATTATTTTACTTCATTTAAATTAATATAATTTTTTTATCATTGTTCATTATGTATTTTAATTCAAATTATTATGCATGAACTAACCAATATCATGTGAAAAAAATAAATTTACAAGGATCGTGAATCTTTTTGGAAAAGGATTAGTTTTTAAATGTAAAACCTGGAGATAAAAATAGAATGGATAGCTAAATATGTACATCCATGTGAAGAGAAACATGAACGTGATCCAGAACTAGAACCATAACAAGTGGTGGAAGATATTTCACCAATAATTTTTATGTTAAATAACCTCATGTTCTTGAGAATATGGTACTAAAGGAATTAATAATATTATCCCACATTCAACCATTTCTCAAGGTGGTCATTGAAGAAAACATTCAATATGATTCATTAACGAGAGATCAATTTTTTTAGATAAATCCTAGAATATCTTTATTGAAGATTACATCAAACTTGATCTTCCCATCCTTAATAATGAAAAATTAGAACGTATCTACCTATATCATTCTTTGGAAGATTATGATGAATATGATCCTACTAAAATTGAGTTTCCATTGGTTCCACTCAAAGAGATCAATTTACAAGGAGACATACATTTAAGGGAAAATTTATTTATTGATTATTTATGTTTTAATCTTATTCAAGCTTAATTATTTTCTGACTTCTCCTTTTTTAAAATTTTTGACATATAAAAATAGATAAGTCTTTGGATTTTCAGTAAGATATAACCCAAGAAGTGGTGATAAAATAAGAATAAGAGATAGAGAATAATTTGGTGATTTGACTATATCCTCTACATCAACTTGCATACCACATAGAGGAGGACACCACAATAGTCAATAGGGAACACCCCTATCTTCTTTTTCCTCCCACTATAGACCTCAAATTATATATTTCTTATTTCTTATAGTTTGCGACTTATCTTATCTTATTTGTGATTAACCATTCTTAGTGTCTAGTCATAGACATTGGGAAAAGTCACATGTGGTGGTTCATCTCAATTAAACCACATCCACCTTCTGAGTGGAGATAATCCCTGTAACTACCTAATTTAGGGCAGTAAAAACCTAACGCCTTATTAGGGGTATAAATCAAGAATTTTAACTTATATTTCCCATTTATTTATATTTTCTTTTTTTTTTCTTATGTTTTGTTTCTTGCATTCTTGTAGTATTAATGTGGTAGAAGTTAGGAGCATAACTTGAGGTTTCCACTTAAAAATAAATCAGGTTGTGTATTTCTTTTTCTTTATTTTTTTACTCCCTAATTAAAATTATACATTAAAATAATTATATTAATTGAAATAAAAAGATATTAGCGAATGGAATTATTGTGGGGGAGAGATGTCAATATGTTTTTAATAAAATTTTGAATGCTTCCATTTTATTTTTCATACATATATTTTTGAATTTATCATGTTTTACTTTTTGATTTTTGGCATGTTTTCAGGATTATTGTGCTAAATCAAATACCTCATAAAATTCAAACCATCCTAGTATATTTGAAAAATTTATTGATTTTAAATTTTTATTAGTTAAATGATCTATTAATAGATTTTATTTCTTGATTTACAATCTGTTCATTTAATGATATCTGATTGATTATGAAACTCTTGTACACTAGTACTGTCCAAATTTAAAATCATGTCCAGGCCAAGAGGTTTCTAAACTTGTTTGAAATCTCGTTGACATTTATATTTTTCTAGAGATTATTGAGACATGTTGTTCAAACCATAAAGAACTATTTTTATTTTTTTCAAAGCTATTAAATTTCATGAAATGTGTCAAGTATGATTAAGGCACCACGTTGAAGGATATTTGTTTACATTCAAATCTTATTTTGGACTACCTTCTCATCAGAACTTTATTAAGACCCAATTAGCTATGAAATAAATTATTATTAAGGCACATTACAATCCATTTATACCTTTATATCATATTATATAAGTAAAATTCATGATTTTTGTTGAACTCAAATGTGGGGGAGGGAGAAAATGAGTTGTGTTTTTCTTTCCTAAAGAATCTATTTGAGTTAAAATAAAAAATGTGTTTATATATTTCTTAATAATTTTGTAGAAGAAATTTCATGATGTAAATATGGATGGGTTTGAAAAAATATAATTACAAATATTTTCCAGGTGTTCAAAAATATTTTAAAATCAAAAGATGCCTCTCTTTCCCTAAAAATATATGATTCTAACGAGAAATATAAATCCGAATTCAAGATGAAACAATGATACAAATGGGGGAAAATTGGGAAGAAATTTATCAATGATTAGGAAATTTTAAGTCTTCATTTACCAATAATATCAATAGGTGTTTGTAGCTGATTCATTTTTTATCTAATTAAGGAGCACACCATTCTTGATATTTTTTTCATGCATTTACTTTACTCTATAGCTTAACCCTCCTCATTCTTCCCTTGTAATTTTTACATTTAGAACCTTCCAAACCAAAACCTCAGAAAAACCCATGAAAATTTCTTAATGATTGAAACAGTTTTGAATATGTGAATTAGATATAATATAAGTATATCTAGCTTATGGAAATCACACATGATCTTGAGAATAAGAAAAAATAAAAAATAAAAAACCCTTGAGTGAAGAGAGAAATATTTTTATGTGAATGTAGGTATAAAATAAACATGCGGATTAATATTATATTGAATGTATTTTTTTTGATTTTTGGGGAGTTAAGGAATTTTTATCCATTTAGGAGGCATGGTATTTACTTTTATGTGACAAATGGGCTATGTTTTCATTTATGATTTAGAAAATGTTTCTGAGCATGGTATTATCTGATTGACCAGGAGTGAAATGTTTAAGTTTGGGGTAATTGATATATCAAATTTTTTAAATTAATAAATTTTAATTTAAATGTTTTTAATCCCTAAATTTTTTTATTTTATTGGAAATTTCCACATTTTATTGTTTTAGTCTTATTTTTTAGTTTAATTGTAAAAGTGTCTTAATTTTTGATTCTAATTGTTTTAATTTATTTTTTTATTTCGGCCATATATTTTTCTATGATGATAAAAATTGTTAAATTATTATTTTTAGGATTAAATAAATCTTGGGATTCATTTCATTCTTATAGAACCAAAGATTAATCCATCATTTGAAGGCCTAAAAACAGCTTACAAGTCTGGCCTCAAAATATTTTCATAGATCTAGATACTGTTGAATATGGACCCATATCTCATAAATTATAGATCCAAATGATCTGTAATTCAACAGGGATATTTATAATGTATTAATTTATTTATTTTATAAAGGACAACATGCCTAATTTATCCTCTTTTAATGCCATAAATTCTTTGGAAATCAGATATACAGAATATAAAAAGTCTGCATGGACAGAATAAATATTATGAGTAAATGGGATAAAACATTTTATAAACATTTTCATTGAAGTTGAATTATTGTGGGTACACATACAATACATAGTAAGTACTTTTACCGAAGACAAAATTTTCCAATTCTTCTATTAATTGTGTTTACTATGAATAAAACTTTAGAGGAAGATTTTGGAGCCAAAATATTTCAATCCTCTCTTTATAAATTTGTAATTACATAACCTTTCAAGGGATAAAATACTAAATAGACGATTTGGATAATGTTATGTTGTAATTTAATCATGTTTTTTTCATTCTTTAATTTCATTTCATGGTTTAATTTTAATGTTTTTATTTCTCTCTTATTCTATCTCTCTTTCACTTTCTCTCCCCATTTTCTTCTTTAATATGAACTCTTATGATCAAGATCATGAGTAGATAACCTGAGGAAGTTCTTAGGGGAGTAATCTAATGATTAATCCAATTATTTTAAAATTAATTCTTAATGTTTATTGTTTTCTTAAAGTTATACTGAGGGGGATATTAATGGGAAAGACACCTTTGTGTCTCTAGTTTCCACCTGAGATTTAGTATTCACTTCTACAATATTCTACCTTGATCTAGGAGGTGGATGTGCGGTGTAGCCGATCAAGTGCACTGTATATTAAAAACCATAGGTATAAGAGGATGTTAAAACACATAATGGAGTGTGTTCATTAACTATGTTTTAAACTAATAATAAGGAAATGAAGGTTCAATCTGGGTGATTCTCTTCTGAATATTTCCTTTTTTCCCTAACTTCATTCTGTTTTAATTCATTATGTTTGAATTGAATCTTTATGTTTAATTTTAGTATTTCATTATCAATTATAATAACCATTTCTTTTAGTTTTATTTCATAAAAAAAAATTAAAAGTGAATTATATGTAGTGAGTGAGTAACCAAAACTAATCCTCAAGAGAACAACCTCGGTCAGCCCTCGTGATGCACTTAGTAAGAATCATAAATATTCTGAGAGAACACATGAAAATGATTCATCAGTGAACCGGGTTATATCCCCACTTAATGAGAATTTTGTTGATATTATAGGAAGTAGTGCATGAGGGTGGTCCCATATCAGGTATGCATGAGGAAGGTGACACACGCCGAGGACAATATCACATGGATAAATACACTAATAAAGAAGAACATCTGATGTTTACTAAGGATATACATTTTTAAATAAATTTTATACTTCAATATAAATCAATTTACAATAATTAATAAAAAATATAATAATAAAATATTCTCAAATGGAATTATAATAAATTATTAAAAAATAAGTTCTCCAAATATTTTTTAAGCATGAAAAATGATTTAAATTAGAAAGTAATATAATACATTCTTATTCTGAAGTTAATCAATATGATTTTATAAAAGAATCACCATCCTATTTAAATTTTCACTCTATATAAATTGGAAAAATAACAATCTAAAACTATTTTTTATAATATTTGATGAGGTAATAATTAAATATTTTAACCAGTATAAATTAAATTAATATAATAAATTTAATAGTTGGTAATATTTAGAAAGATGATTAATATTATATATATATTCTTATAGAATTTTATGAAACTTTTTTATAAATATATCAATAGTTAAAGTATATAGTAACATAATAAGGAAACAAAAATAAGTGTCCAATTTTAAAGTAGACTCATACAGAGTAGTGGATCAGGGATGGAGGGTATGTGGGATTATAGAATAAGGAGGAAGTATATATGAACCTATGATAAAGGGAGGCAACATATGCTCAATCACATCCCACACTTGGTTTTTGAACAATTAGTTGAAATATAGTCCATTGGACTTTATAAGATAGAAACTATAATCTAAAAAACCCTCTAATTTCTATGTTTTAATTTCTCACATGAAGATATTTTTAAACAAATAACTCCTAAAAAAAGTTTAAAATTTTCTCATTTCCAATTTATTTCAGAAAACATACCACTCAAACATATAAAAACATGAATAAACCATGTAATATATTTTATAATGAATTCCAAACCACCCCAAAAATATGATGTAAAATAAGAATTAAATCCCCAATGAAACAATTAAAAATTAACATTGTATTATATTCCCAAGTCTAAGACATATTTAAAAAACCCTCTCATTTTTTCAAGAATACAAAATAAAAAAACAAGTTTATATGATACACAGTTCTGTTTAACTTCAAAGGATACATTCAATGAAAATTTCAGCACATAAAACTCTCACAAAAATTATTAGTTATCAATTTTCATTTTAAATTTAACACAACCAAATTTCAACAATTGAAAATTTACTCCTCATTAATCTTCAAAAAATCAATTGAAAATTTTGAACTAAAAAATTTCTATAGATGACAACACAAACATTTCTAAATATAGAATGCATTTACACTTTTACAAAATATGCTAGAAACGTGAAATAACGAGAAGTTTATGAATATCATAATTATATAGATCAATAATATGTCCAAAAATGGACTCAAACACAACTTAGCCTCAGTTTAGAATAATAGTCAATAAAAGTGAGGGTGAGGGAGATGGTGAAGAAAGAGTGTCTTGAGGTGGGGGAGATTGGGTGGAGAATCAAGGAGGTAGATCAAGGGAAAATAACTCATTTGTTCCATTAAAATACTTTTTGAAAACTAAAAACAACCAAAGAAGAACTAGAAATGATGAAATAATGAAAGTGCTTGAGTAGTGGATCATAAGTCACATACCATGGGTTGTGAAACTGGCAGTAGCCTGAGGAGTTTGAGGGAGAGTGGTGGTGAAGATTCTATTCTGTGAGAGCTTGAATGGCACAAGTGATGAGGACCTTTGTTAGGGATCTATTAAAAATACCATAAATGTTTAATCAGTGCTTTTTAAAAAACACTGATAAAGACCCTTATTTATAAGTGTTAAAATATAAAGTACTAAGAAAACCTATCTTTATTAGCACTTTTTAGCATGAAAAAAACAATTCTTTGTCAGTGCTTTCAAAAAATCATTAATAAAGATAAGTTTTGTCAATACATTCTATTTTAGAGTTGATAAAACCTATAATTATCAGTTCTTTTAGAAAGTTCTGATAAAAACTATATAAATTTTTTTTAATTATTAAACAAATATATATTAGAAATTAATAAATAATAATAAGGAAGAATATAATTAACATAATTAATGAATAGATAATCATAAATTCATGAGTTTTATAAATGAGTGAAAGCTATAAAATAAAAATGAATAGAATTCAAAAATATTTAAAATATGAATGAGTTTTATTAATTATTCAAATTATTAAAAAAAATTTAAATTGAATATATATTAAAATGAAATGAAAACATATTAAATATGTAAATTATAACTATATTAAAAAAAATAAATTTTAATGAATAAAAAAATATAAAAAATATTAAAAACGAAGAAATTACAAAACTATTAAAAGAATGAATGTTAAAACTGAATAAATTATAAAGAAAAGTAAAAACTAATTAACATTACTAGTGAATAAATAATACTAAACAATTTAAAATAAATTAATGTTTTTTTTTGAAATTTAATAATTAAAAAATCAGTAGATTGCAAAAATATTACAAAAATGGATAAGTGTTATTAATAATATAGATTATTAAAAAAATATAAAAATGATAGAAGTGAAAATGAAAATGAATAAATATTAATTATATAAATTACAGCCATATTAAAAACATTAAATTTTAATAAATAAATATGTATAAATAAATATTAAAAATGGATAAAAGTTTAAAAATATTAAATAATGAAAAATTAAAAATGAAAAAATTTAAAAAAAATTAAAAATGAATAAATTAAAAAATATTAAAAATGAATAAATTTTAAAAAATATTAAAAAGTAATAAATAATATATATTGAATTAATATAGAAAATGAATAAAATTAACCGATTAGAAACATAATATATATTAAATATATTTTGCTTATAAATATATTTCTCAAATGAATATTAAAAATTGAATAAATTACATAAATATTATGTGTGTGTGCATTCTATGCAAAAATGTGTTAATTATGTATATGTATGTGTGAAATTAATGGAATACATGTTTTTTATATGTTAAATTGAAAAAATTATATTTAATTAAACATCCATTAGTCGATACAATTAGTCAATATTTTTAATTAATATTAATTTTTAATTATAATCCAATTTTCACTAAATATATGACTTATTTAATGGAAATATACATATTTTTTATCATATAGATTGTATTTGAGGAAATATTATAAATATTGATATATATATTAATATATTAATATATTTCAATATTAAAAATATTAAATATATTAACAAATAATTATGTATAAAAAATTAAAAATGAATAAATTAAAAAAATATTAAACAAATAAGTATTAAAATATATAAATTATGAAAAAGTAAAAATAAATTAACTATATTAATGAATAAATACTATTAAATGAATTCATGTAAAAAATGAGTGAAATTTAATAAAAAGATGAATATATTAAAATACATTAAAAAATGAATGTGAGATTAGTTATATAAAATTTTAAAACATCAAAATAAATATATGTTTCATCTAATTTTTTCTTCTATGGATTTAAATGGTAACAATTAAGGATTTGGTTTAATCAACTTGTGGCTAGGAACCCATTAGGTTCATGATTAGATTTTAATCTTCAACCTTAATGAATTCAGAGACACTATTGCTCAAGTTTGGATCAAAATATATGGTTTAAATTGGGTATTGTGGCACATAGAAATACCATTTGATATTTCCTCAACAATCAGAATCCTAATCCACATGGATCTAGACATAGAGAAGGTGATATTTGGTTACTTTTCTTGAGTCTTTTTCAATATTGATTTAAGATCCTCTTTGGTTGAGAATGTTTTTCTTTGTACTCCTAAGGATGTGATCAATCTTAGAATTGTATATGAAAAAATAATACTTATTTTTTAATGATTGTTGTATTTTTGGTAATTAGAGGTCCAATTTAAAGAGGAACCTTGATTGTATGAGCTGTGAATTTAGGGGCCATGATCTGGTTCACTTTATAAAGAAAGTGGATAATGGGACTATCTAAGATATTTTTACTTAAGCTAATAACTAGGCTGCGAATGATGTTACACATGGATCTCCTCATAGAAATTTATATTATGCACAACTACCTGTTAATGTAGAGGAATTATCTTTTTGAACACCACTAGATGGTTATGAAGGTATTCTATATAATTTCATAATCATAGACAGTCCTAATCTTGGCCCCCTCTTCTCCATGTATTGTTCCTGAGCTTCTTTATTCCCCTCAGCTGAATGTTAGGCCTATCTCTTGGGATGATATGGAATATTAAAATGAATAAGATAATGTGGGTACTTCATTAATAGATATTTCAATTAAAATTATAAGTACAGACAAGGATTGAGATGAATTAGATGATAGTCAGGTGGACACATAACTATCTTCATTGGCCGAGGTGGATGCTAGACTTTGGAAGGAGTAAATTATTGTTTCTTCTAAATTCTAAAAAGGGAAAACCAAGCTAGTGGATAAAACTTCAATGAAATCCAAGGTCAAGAGGTCTCTCACTTATACTTTTTAAAATCATATTAAGTTTTTTCATGTGATATCAATGGAAAAAGTTTGGGTTTCTTCTCCCAGTTCTAAATTTGTGGCTCCTTGTATTCCTATTCACGATGTGGGTGAGTTGGTGGGTGGGAATCTCTATTAGAAAAGTTTACTATAGGTTCTTTGTGATTAAAATAAGATAAAATGTGTATCTACCATTAATATGGATGGAGTTACATTTTATTTAGGTGCTGAATCTACAGTCTGTGGCATTCAGTCTAACAATATCTCCACTGATCCTAATTCTCCACAAATTTATGGTTTAGTTCCAATATCTATTCTCAGAAAGGATAGGAATGATGTTACTTTGGTACCAGGGTTAGTCCCTACTGAATGGGATGGTACATATTCCATGATATTTAATGTCCTATATTATTTTAATTGACTCCAAGGGTTAACTCTATTGATGGGGATAAAATTAGAACTATAGATGTAATTTGAAATCAGAATATTAGCTTGGATAATATCCATGAGATTCCATTTTCAATGGAGGAAACTAGTATTCTTGATAAATTAAGAATTTAATCTTATCTTGTAGGTCTTAATTCTTATAACCTACAAAAAATAAATCAACTTTTAAGGTCACTACTCATAATTCCTTCCAAAATGCTTGCATTTGGAAGTAGTGAAGACGATGAACAAAATTCTCCTTATGTAGCTGGAACAAGAGAAATGATGGGAGGTGTTGAGAATGAACTATTAGATGAAAGTGGTGGAACATGGTTACATATTAAATCATTTTTAAGGGTACACCATCCATGCGGTCGAGGTGGATGTGTCTCCCACCATAGCAAGTGTACTCGCTCCCGAGTATCTTGAGTATTCATGGAGTTTGTTTTGTTTGTGGACTATTTTGTTCTGCATGTTCCTCCTCTTGGATTTACTTTTCTGAATAAATATGCCACTATGCCTCATCCTTTAAAAAAAAATCTATTAAAAAATTATTAAAATTTAAAAAATATTATACAAATAAAAATTAAAAATGTATAAATTACAAAAATAATAAGAATTTTATTAAAGAAATGATTATTAATAAATTTATAAATTTAATATAAATATATTAATTTTTAATAGTAATACATAATATATATTAAATATAAATATAAATAATGATTAAAATGTAATAATTTAAAACATATTATATTAAATATCAAATAAAAAATATTAATTAATAAAAACATAGAACAATAATATTAACACTTTATATTATTTGTGCATGTTTGTCTATATAATTGAATTAATTTCATATATGTAAACTTATTAATTTATTGTATGAAATATTAAATTTAACATATTTAGTCTTTTTTTAATTAATAATTAAATCTTTATTATATATATATACACCAAACTATAAAAAACTATATTGATAAAAAAAATGTCTTAATTTCGTACCTATTTTTTAATTAATGTTACATATTTTTAAGTAAATTAATAAACCATTTTCACTAATTATAAGACATATAAATTTATATGATTTATAAAACATATTTTATAATATATAAATAATTTTTAATAAAATAATATGTATATATATATAATTTTATTTTATATGAAACTTTTAAATAAATATCTTATATATCAAGTTCAAATGTATATTTAGTCATATATAATCAAATATATTAGTATTTTTTATATTTTTATAAATATAAAAATATTTATAAATTAGAATATTATTTTTAATAATATATTTTTTTAATGGAGAACACCCTTTATCAAAAAATTTTAACACAGATAAAGGAACCCTTTATCATTTCTAATGAAAAGTACTAGTATAGGGTGACCATTATGAGCTTTAAAAAGAAGTGAAAATAAAGGGTGGTCATTATCTATGATTAAAAAATGTGTTGATAAAGGTTACCCTTTATCTGTTCTTTTTAATCATTGGTAAAGACAACTCATTAATTAAGAAAGATGAAACCTTTCCAAAAAAAAAGGTTCTGATAATTAAAAAATAAAGTTCAACTTACATAATCTTGAGAAATGGAGATCTATCAAAATCCCTCTTAAGAAGGGATAAAATTTCTACTAGAGTATGATCATACCATTTGAGATCAGCACCATCAACTCCATTTTTTGCAAGTCTGCCCGCAACTGAATTAGCTTCTCTATAAGTGTGAGTGATGATATGATTCTTGGTGAGAAGAGAGTCCAAGAAGCTAATCCATCTGTTAGTAAGCTTCAAAGATAAATGATAAGAACCCATTCTGATGGCCGAAACAATAACAGAAGAATCACTTTCCAGTAAAATATTTTCCAATCCATGAATTTTAGCTTGCTCCACCGAAATAATGATACCAAGCATTTCAAGTTCAATTGGAGAGGCAATACCACATGAACCTTGAAATCATACCATAACCTTCACTTGGTGATCCCTATAAATAGCACCACATCTAGAGAGATCAGGATTATCCCTTGAGGAACCATCAGAAATAACATTAATCCATCCAAAAAAAAGTTTATTCCATAAGACCTCAAAAGTATCATACAGAGGCCTGAAAGTACCATTGATGCCAATTCAAGTAATAACTGAGGAATCATGAATTGAATTAAAGAAGAAGTGCTTCCTGGGTAATATTGCTTGAAAAATAGTAGTAAGAATGATTGAGAAAGAATCGTTGATAGAGAAATGTTGACCACCATGTAGGATTTGATTCCGAACTATCCAGATATGATGCAGTAATTTAGAAGAAGCAACCTGAAATAGATCCATCAATTGAGGTGAAAGTTCAAGAAAATTCCAAGTCTAAAGAAAATCCCTGATGGAAACCATATTTGGGATGGAAAATTCAAATATGTTTGCCAATGCTTTCCACATAGAGGTATCAATAACACAACTGAGAAACAAATGATCAAAAACAGCTCTATTCTAATGACAAAGAACACAAGGGGAACACAAAGATATTCCACAATTCTGAAGGTAAGAATTAGTAGGAATTTTCCTCTGAGCAATTCTCCATGCCAAAATAGAGCGAGAGGGCCTAATAAAATTTCTATGCAAGTACATCATCCAAATTTCATCAGAACTACAGGACAAAGAGAACCTTTAATAATGTTTTGATGAAAGCATACCATTAGTCGTAGGTTCCTTCGCCCAGAAATCATTTGTGTTGGAGAAACAATAATTATTAACAATGGTCAATACTTGACTTGGAAGACCCTTTAAGTTATCAAGTTGGTCCTTGTAAGAAATATCCTGATCAAAGTTATCTGCATCCAAAATAAAGTCAATAAGGGGATTACTTGTCCAATTAGATTTCCAAAATCTAATGGACGAATCTTCTAAAACAAGCCATATGGAGTGGGAATCAGTTGAAGAAAAGTTGAACATAAAGGCTGGCCAAACCGATGAATCAAGATGATTAAAAACATCATTTTTGAGACGATTCAAAAAAAATTTCCGAAGAAAATCAAGAGCCTCAGAATTGCTGTTAATGAGTTTACAAATAAATGAGGCTTGTAGGGAATCATTAAAAAACATGATTTTTGATTCCCTGTATCATAAGTCTTATAAAAATAATTCCATGAAACCGTTTCTAAATTTCTTTCCATGATGTTACCACTCCAAATAAAGTACCATAAATGAGTAAAAAAGTTTGGAGACATCGATAGATTTAACCAAACAAACCCAACCATCCATAGATAAATAATTTCCTTTCCAAGTAGCAAGCTACCTATGAATATTGCTAATGATCTCTAAGAAATAATAGGCTTTTTTTTCTTCCCCAAAACAATGTAACCCCTAAGTATTTGAAGGTAATAAAACCTCCATGAATTCCCAACTCCTCAACAATATCATTCTTCCTTGAAATAGTAAGATTTTTTCCAAAATAAACTAAGGACTTGTCCAAACTAATCTCTTGGCCAGAGATATAAGTATAGTGAAAAAGAGCCCTTTTGATATTTTTAATGTTCCTCTTGTCCCATATAGTGAACAAGATAATTTCATAAGCATATAATAGGTGGGTATGATCATGAATCCCTCTTCCAACATTGATAGATTTCATTTTCCCATTTCCATCCATAATGGATAGGAGTCTGCTAAGATAATCCTCTGCAATGAAGAAAATGATAGCAGAAAGAGGATCACCATGCCTGACCCCTCTATAACATGTAAAATATACCTTGGGTGATCCATTAATAAGAATGTAAGTATTAGTAGAACTAATAATGGACTTGACCCAAGAAATAAATGTGTTATCAAACCCGAACATATGAAGAACCTTGCAAATGAATCCCCAATCCATAGTGTCAAAGGCCTTCCTAACATCAAGCTTAATAGCAATGTTTCCACCTCTGGAATATTTCTTGATAAAATTTACACATTCAGAAGCAGTAACAATACAATCCTGAATACATCTCCCTTTGATAAAACCAAACTAATTAAAGGAAATAATCTTGATATCAATTGACGCCAATCTTGTTGCCAAGATTTTTCAAATGAATTTGTAAATAGTATTGACCAAATCAACTATCCTAAACAAAAGAATTTCATTGGAACATTCCAATTTAGGTATAAGATCAAGAAATTGAGCATTAATACCTTGGTATAGGAAAAAAACCTTGAGAAAATGAATGAAAAGTATACAGACCTCATTTTGAATGATATCCCAATACGTTTGAAAGAAGTAATTGCTAAAACCATCTGGAGTTGGGGAGATTTTAGATTTAAGGCTGAAAGTAGCTTCTTAAATTTCAATGTTCAATGGAACAGAGGTGAGAAAGACATTATCTTTATAATTAACCAATTTAAGAATGATTCCCTCCACTGAATCATTTTGGATAGGGGAACCATTAAAAAGATCACTAAAATAGGAAATAACATGATTTGATAGATCTCTGTCATTATAAATAATCTTATCACCATTCTTAATCAAAGAGTGGGGTTTAGAAAACTTTCTAATTCACTGAAGAGAGTTAAAGAACCTGGAGTTCCTATCACCATCCTTAAACCATTTAGCCTTAAAGATGTCCCTTTGTAGAGCATCGTTGATGATAAAGAGGCCATTAAGCTTGTTAATAATCTCAGATTACCCTTGGAACTATCAGAATAATCATTCTGGGTATTATGTTCTTGAATATGTTTTAAAGAATTTTCAAGAGAAGAAATATCCTGGACAATAGAGCTGAATTGATATTTACTCTAAAATCTCAAAGATCATTTAATATTTTTAAGCATGACAACACAAGAAATTCCAGCGGTCTTGTAATTAACAGAATTCCAAGAGTGCTCCACAATGGATCTACAATAAAAATGATTAACCTAGGCCTTGCTAAATCTGAAAGGAAGGGGAGATCTAGAATACCTATAAATAAGATCCACTAAAATAGGGAGATGATCAGAATTTAGCCTTGGAAGAGTTGTGAAAGAAATAGATCCCCAAAAGTCAAGAAAAACTTCATTGATTAATGCTCTGTCAATCCTTCTTACCACAA
Organism: Viscum album; assembly: GCA_963277665.1. Classification (NCBI taxonomy): domain Eukaryota; kingdom Viridiplantae; phylum Streptophyta; class Magnoliopsida; order Santalales; family Viscaceae; genus Viscum; species Viscum album. The sequence continues at coordinate 801,631,998 of OY728139.1, forward strand.
ATCTGTTTAAGAATTTACTATACCAAGTAATGTTTGAGCCGACCAAGTTTACCTCCAATAAGGAATTAGAGTCAATGCAAGATCTGAATTCTCTGTAAGAAATAACATTAGACAGAGCTCCCATATTCTCATCAAGAAACATGGTAGAATTAAAATCACCAAGAATGAACAAAGGTCCAGAGATGGTAGAGTTGAGAACATTAATATCCATCTATAACCACCTTTGATCCTAATAGTTTTTGAGAGCATAAACAAAATAGTAGAATTGTTGATAACCAAGAAACTTGAAGGAACAAGTAATTTTTTTCTCACTATTATCAACCAAATAAATGTCTTTCAGTAAACAATGAGCCAAGAACCAAAGGCTCTTGACTTCAGAAAAACAAATATTGTAGTCCACTAAATGAAAGCCTAAATAATCCAATTTTGAAATATTGAATGAAAAGAACCTTTTAGGCTCATAAATCCCAATAAGGAGAGGTTTATGATGATTGATGAAAAGCCTAAGGGATCTAATTGTGTCACGATTATCCAATCCTTGGAAATTCCAAAATAAAATCTTCATTTGAATTTGAGAACGGGGTTGGATCCCCATTTTTTGAGTTCAGTAGGTCTTACTTTAATAACATTGGGAGGTCTCCTAGCCTTCCTTTTAGGGGTATTGGAATATTTGAGTAGTTCCTTGATATCAGGGCTTTGATTAACCTTCCCCTAACAAGAAGATGGAATGAATTTTAATGTATTAACCTCCTCAATTATAGGAACATGGTCCTCACCCTTTGATACCTTAGTATGATCTGTTTCTGGTGAGGAAACCTAGATAACACGATGCACATGGATTTTATCTGAACTGATAAACACATCATATTTAGCACTGCTAGATGTAGGTTTAACAGGTTCCAATTCACCAATTCTATCCTGAACAGTAGCATGAGATAAGGCAAGAAAAAATTGGATAGAATCATATTTACAGACCAGGTTTTGAGCAGAATCGCACCCTTCAACAGTTTGTTTAATACCCAAATTATAAATTCTAGAACTAGGGATAGAATCAGAGTTTTCTTCACTTTTCATGGACAAGTAAAGATAAAAATTTCCTTCTTAAAATCCAGAAGGGTAAGATTATCCAGAATCTCAGAATGAGATTACCCAAGGTCGTGGGGTCCACTTATGGCCATATTCCATTTGGCATGTGGCCATAATTCCACTTTGAATGACCTATGGTTATTATCCGCATAGATCGTGGTTGTTGGTGGACCCTATGGCCATGTCACACGTGTCTCAGGGCCATGAGTCCACACAAATCCATATTTTTTTATTTCTTAAATATATAATAATCAATAAAAATATTAAATAATAATCACACACACTCAAATAAAAAACATGATTTAGGTTAGTATCATAAGGATGTGTACAATAATGGAGAGGTTCCATACTCAAAACTCAATAGCGTAATGTTTTCAAATTTTAGAATTACAGACATGGGTGATGCATGTGGACATATCCCATATATTTCCATGGGTCATCTACATGGCCAAAAATAGCCTATTTTCATAGGTTTTTTATGTGGATTTAGCTAAATTGTTCCATTACAATAACCCCCACAAGATGTATAATCATCATCATTGGCTATAACCATGATCTTCAGACACATAGACATGCTTTTTTCCCGTTGTTTTATCACTTTTCTATCATAGTGTCATAATGTATGAAATGTCATACATAAAACAACTCTCCTAACATAAAAATCCTAAGAAATATCTTATGGTAGTAACTCCACAAATACTAGTTTACTCCAACTCAAAATCTTGTAATTCCTATATTGATAATAAATCATGTCTAACTAACATATAAAAAATAGGATATATATGGGTGATAATACAAGTATACCGATTAGGATTGTCAAATCCTAGTTTTTTTAAAAAATAAATAATAAATTGAAATGAATGAAACTCTATTTTATGTAGATATTTATTACTAGCCTTTAAAAACAATTTTACTGCTTTTATGTTTTTAATTTCAGAAAACGATCATCTACAATTGTGTTCAGTATGTTATTTGGAGTCTCATGGAACCAATTTGTTTTTTTGTGTGAATAGTAACACACCCTTATGAATAGTAATATGAATAGTAATATGACCCTAATGAAAAGTAAATATTATTATTATTTTCAATTCCTTAAGAATTTAAGATAATGACATCTTGGTTAATTTTTCAGTGCGATATAAAAGCATTTATAGAATTAGAAATGTTAATTTATGAACTAATTATGATTTTATTTAAAAATTATATTAAAATTTTTAGAAAATCTTTTTAAAAAAATGGAGTTCATTTTTGAATCCTACATGTCGAAAAATGGTAGGGTTAATTTTTGGGATTTTTCTGATATTCTTGAATTTTTGATGAACAATGAAATACGACAAAATACCGTATATTCAAATTATCAGTAAAATACACTATTTATGAGTCAATAAGTGATGTAAGGCCACTTGATTCGAACTAACATGCCATTATTACTGTTTGGGGTCATATGAATTATTATTATTCATAGTCTTGAGAAAAAATATTATAATAATGATTAAAATAAGGAAAAATACCTCCTCTCTTCCACTATAAATACCACCCTCATTTCCCTCTTCCTCCCACACCACTAAAGAATTTATTCTTACATAAGTTCTACCCAATACTCCTCCCAAGGCTGTTCCCCACACCCTAGATCATTTGGTCTCACCAAAAGTCCAAAACCAAAGGTCTTAAGAAGGATCTCAAGGAGAAGAGACCAAGAGGTAAACATCATCCTTTGTTTTCTTTCCTTCCTTTCATTTTATGTTATTATTTTTAATTTTCATTGGATTATGTTGGTATATATCATTAAATATCCCCCTTACTTCCCATATTATGTAATATTTATGAGATACCCCTTTCTCTCATCAAACTATTTTATGAAATTTTAAGTGACGTCGTTAGGTTGCCAAATTTTCGTGAGAGATTTCTTAGTTTTTCTTTTATTTTGTGTTCCTTTATTTTCTTCTTCTTTCCTCACCTCCTCTTATCCAAGAGGCATAAAAGCTCTAGAATCATTTATATTCTATATTTTATCATGTTCATGGAAAATTCCTCATCAATATTCTTCTCCTCTCCCACTTATTCATGGATTTAGAACACCCTACATGATGTGTTAATTTACCGACACTGTGAACGATGTGATTTCAAATTATTTTACTTCCTTAAAGAATAGTTATGAAACCATTTTTATGGTTGAACCAGATTATAATTTATTTATTATATCTTATATAAGGTTTTGGAATCATTTTTCACACATGTTATTAATTTATGAATCAAAATGAGATCTTTATGATTGATGAATCACAAAAATAACCTAAACAAATATCAATAATGTTTTAACTCATGAATCATCCTCATGTAAGAATTAAAAATGATAAATGGTATAATTTAGGGTAATGTAAATTTTTAAATACCATTTAATTCAAAAAAATTTAGTTTCATTTACAATTGAATAGAACATCCATCATGAACCAATCATGGAAATAATGTAAAGAAAGCACTCGAAACAATGGAAGGAACAAAATAATAGCAATTAAAGGGTGAAATGATGCAATAAAATGATCATATAAGATTTTATAAATATGAATATGTTTCTGTAAGATATTAGTAACTCTATTTTAACCATTATAAAGGAGGTTTAAACAATTTTTTTCATGACCAGTCCCCCGGGGCCCGTGCCGTGACTACCCCAAGCCCACCTTCCATAGGCCAGGGGCTGGTGACTAGCACCAAAGGTGTAATTCCTAAAAACTGGGAAGGAATTGTCTTTATATCCTATAAATGCACACAATAGGGCAAAAAAATGGATATAAAACACTAAGTAAACTGTATAACAAAAGAGTTCTGAAAAGTAAAAGGGTCCGGAAATACCAGCCCAACTGTAAAGAACAAGGAACTGGAAGTACAAGTACAACTGAAGAAAGGGAAAACAGCTGCTGGGTCATCCTCTGGGATTCCTACCTGAATGGTAAGTACAAATAGCCTCCTCATCACTCCATTTCTGTCAGTCTCCTCTGTGTACCGACTCATCGTAAGGTTAACCTCAAGGTACCGTCCAGTCCTGGTACTCTCAGCCTCAGTCAGCGCTATCTGTTGTCTGCATCCAACACAATATGGTGATGGCATATCCCATGAAGTGGTGAGTATAATGATACTCAGTAGGGAACCCGAGACCCTCAGGGTCTCACAAATCCACCAAGGATAAAACATAAGGAAACGAATAAACAGATAACCCTACTTAGGTATATTCCCATACATATACCTAAGTTATTAAGTAATCCGTCTCAATCATGAAGAAAACACAAAAGTACTGACTCAGATCAAACTAGGATTTTATTCACATTATCAAATCCTCGGCTGTAGGAGACCTCCTACTCAATCAAGTATAGTGGGACTGCCGCGACACCAAGAATTATTCCCACTAACCTTGGACTGTAGAGGTACTCAACCACTCGAGTACCGTGGGTCTGCTGTGTCACAGAGAGGTGCTCCCCACCACGGGTCTGCCGCCACACCCAGACGCTCCCCCTCGTAGTCTTCTGAGGTACTCCTCCTGTAAAGTACCGTGGGTCTGCCGCCACAACTAGGAGCTCCTCCACCTAGCGTCTCCCGCCACAACCAGGTGCTCCTCCACCGGGCGTCATCAGGGCTCATCCAGCTACTAGGTATCCACAGCCTGCTCACTCATCACTAGAAGGATCCACCCCAAAAGCTTTTGGTCGATACTCCAACTATCATGAAGTCCCACGAAGAAGTATCTCAATGGTCTACCACGTCATAGGGGTCTCAACACAACAGACGGTGCGTCAATCGGACAACCAGTATGTGAGTTATTAGCCTTTTAGTCCCAGGGTCTCGGTTGGATTCGTGCATTATCCAACCTGGTCGTATCTCAAATATACCCCAAACTATAGTGGGGTATACTCAAAGGAGCCTTTATGCTCCATGATTACCAGCACCGCTAACGGTTCGTCAAACGGACGTTCGGTGCCAAAGATATGGCCAAATGATAGTAAAAGGTCGTAGTGGGCCCAAGTCCGGTCCGACCCGGTCGGACTGAACCGGCCTAACCCAATATGGGATGACCCAATTCGGGTCGACCCGATCTAACACTTGGGTCTGGCCCAACCTGTTGGGTGGGCCAACCCGTTAGGTTCGGCCCGGCCCGTTGGGTCCAACCCAGCTGGCCGCGAGGGGCCATGAGGGCATGGACCGGTCACGAGGGAGTGGACCGACCACATGTGAACGTGAGGGAGGATTGACCCGGAGGGCGTTGTAAGGCACCTGTTCAGCTGGGGTTCCACGAGGGGCATGACCGGTTCGTCCCGGGCACCGCGAGGGGCGCGAGAGGCCGGCTTGGCCGGGGTGCCGCGAGGGGCGTGAGAGGTTGGCTCGGCCGAGGCGCCTATAGGGGCACGACCGGTTCGGCCGGGGGCTCGGGAGGCCGGAGGATGGCACGGCTGGGGCGGCTCAGAAGGGTGCCGCGGGGCCGGGGTGGCCAGGGCGGGTTCAACTGGTGGACGGTGCAGCCAGGGCGGCTCGACCCGGCTCGGGGCGACTCGGCTGGAAAGGTGGAGACCGTGGGGGCGGTTCGGAAGCCGACGTGTGGTGTGGTTCGGCCTGGGGCGGTGAAGCCAGTTCGACCGGGGTGCCACGGGGAGGGCGTAGGTCGTGGAGGCTGCAGGGTGGCACGGCTTTTCCTTCGTCTCCTTCGTCAACATTGTCGCCTTCCTCCATCTCGAAGAACACCACAAAAGAGAATGATGGAGGGGTCGACCATATTGGTTTGGTCTGCACCCTCCGCGTTTAGGGTGGTATAATTTGGCTCACAAGAACGAATCACAACAATCCTTCCCACAATAATTAATCCCAAAACCTGCAAAAGGAAAAAAATGCGGATCAACTAGTTAGAAGTTGATCCTCATTCGTTGTTTTAGAAGGAAAGAATCACAGGCATATAAAATCAAACATAAAAATCCTCTACCTTGATCATTTTTTACCAACGTTGGCATGAGATTATGGATGTCGTTTCATTGTAGATGAACACTTCCTACGTAGAAGGAGGTTCCATGAAAGAATGTAGAAGTTGAGGTCATTCTTCGTCGGTGGAGCGTTCTTCGTCGGGAGAGCATTCTTCATTGGAGAACTTTATTTCTCCCAAGCTCTCTCCTCTCCCATGGTCCAGCAAAATGAAAATGCCAGGAAAATATAATAGATTAAAATATCTTATTAAATCTTTGGAACCAATTTCAAATTAGCCTATTTAAACACCTATGTTGGTAAGATTAATTACGGTGGATTGGTAGAATTAAATTAGGGAGGTGGTGACACCATTAATGGTGGATGAGGTTAAGAAGATTTCCCTCATAAATGAAGGGAGTTGAGAGGTTTTCTTCTCCCACCATTATTAAGGGGGTCGGGTGGTCCCCACTCCCAAATTAATATTGGGGCGTTTTAGGCCTCAGGTGGTCCCCACCACCATAACCTCTCATGGGAGGTTAAGGTGTGATGGTCCTCACCACCATAACCTCTCATGGGAGGTTAAGGTCTGGTGGTCCCTACTTCTAACTTCCACATGGGTGGTTACAACAGATAAAATAAAATAAAACATGATTTTATTTTATTTTATTTTATTATTTCCATGAAAAACCCAAAAAACTAACTTCCACCCTCGACCAACTGCCGTTGAGGTGAACGTCTTATTAAGTGAATACCGGTGCTCTGAGTTCAATGGTGCCCTCAGATTTCAATTCCGAGGACCGGTTCAAAAGTTAAAAAAACCCACTCGTACATTTACTGAACATACCCAAACAAAACTTCATAAATTGATTCCGAGCACACCAGGTATTGGAATCACATGTCATCAATTTTTTCAGAATCATAAAATTTCCAAATATTTTTTTATGAAGAATTTAATGGAAATTTAGGGTCCTTACATTCTCCCCACCTCAGGGCTTTACGTCCCCGTAAGCTACAACTCGAACTAAGGGAACAAGTGGGGGTACTGAGCATGCATCTGAGCCTCCCGCTCCCATGTGCTCTCCTGGAGGTTCCCATGCTACCAACGAATGCGAACCAGAGGTATAGACCATCCATGAAGGAATCACTCCTGGTGATCTTGAATCTCTAATGGAACCTCCATAAATGTTGCCCCATCGTAGACATCAAGCTTTCCATGGTCGATGATGTGGGAAGGGTCATGCACGTATCTCCTCAGCTGGGATATGTGGAAGACGTCATGCACCTGGTGCAACTGAGGTGGAAGTGCTAAGCGGTATCCACCTTGGAATCTCTTCTGAGGACCTGAAAAGGTCAGATGAATCTCAGAGATAACTTGCCACCTTGGCCAAATCTCCACAAACCTCGTCGGGGTGAGACCTGTAGAAAGACGTGTTCGCCATCCTCAAACTCTATAGGTCTATGTCTCCTATCTACATATGACTTATATCTTCTCTATGCAGTCTTCATCTTCTCTTGGATGATCTACACCTTCTCTGTTGTAGCCCGTTCCGTCTTTGGTCCCACTAGTGCTGACTGCCCTGGGTCATTCCAGCACAAAGGTGATCTGAAGGGTCGCCCATACAATGCCTCAAAAGGTGCCATCCCAATGGTGGAGTGATAGTTTTTGTTGTACGAAAACTCCACCAAAGGTAGGTGATCCTCCTCGCTGTGACTAAACTTTATGACACAAGCACGCAACATGTCCTTGAGGGTCTGAATGGCCCGATAAGTCTGACCATCCATCTGAGGATGGAAGGCGGTGCTCAAACGTAGTTGCGTCCTGAAAACCTCCTAAAAACCCTTCCATATCCTGAAAGTAAAATGTGCATCACGATCAGAGACAATCATAAAAGGTACTCCATGTAGCCTCCCAATCTACTGCACATAGAGGCATCCCAAGCCCTCTACTGAACCCTGCTATCTGATCGGCACAAAGTTGGAGGACTTGGTGAGTCGGTCGATGATCACCCAAAATGAGTCATGTCCCCTAGATGTACATGGAAGTCCCATCACGAATTCCATGGATATACCATCACACTTCCACTCTGGGACATCTAAAGGATGAACCAAGCCTACTGGTACCTGATGCTCTGCCTTCACTTGCTGACAAGTGAGGCATCGAGAGAGAAACTCTTCAGCTGCCTTATTCATTCCCGGCCACCAGTGCTATCGTCATAGATCCTGGTATATCTTCACAACTATTGGATGTACCACTAGAGGGGATGTGTGGAACTCCCTTAACACTTCCTCTTGAAGTGACACTGGTACCATAATACGTCCTATGAAGAAGATGACATGCTCCCCAACATTAGAAAATCTATCGTGTGCCTGCCCTATGGATATCTAAACACATCCCATCTTGCAGTCAGCATCCCCACACTTCGCCTTCCTAACTCACTAAAGAAGTGGGGGAGTGACTGTAAGATACTTAAATAAATCTTCTCAATCTCTATCCACAAAGGATATCTACAAAGCTACCAACTATTTCGTCACCTCTCCTAGTAGCTGTATACCCGATCTCCTGCTGAGTGAATCCGAAACAACGACCCCCTTCCTAGGAGTAAAGACTATCTCGACGTCATAGTCCTATAGAAACTCAATCCAACATCACTGTCTCTGGTTCAGGTCATTCTGAGAGAAGATATACCTGGTAATCTTGTGATCAGAGTACACGATAAAACGCTCACCCATCAGATAGTGTCACCACATCTTCAAAGGGAAGAACACTGTTTCTAAATCCTGGTCATGGGTAGGATAATTTTTCTCATGTTTTCTCAGATACAGAGAACCATAAGCGATCACTGCTTTCTCATGCATCAGGACATATCCGAGTCTGAACCCTAATGCATCACATTAGACTAAGTACCCTACGCCTTCCTCTGGAAGCCTTAAGATGGGGGCACTAGTCAGCCTCTAACTTAGCTCCTGAAATATCTGCTAGCCTCTCTCTGACCACACAAAGGGTTTCCAATTCTTCATCAAGGCTGATAGTGGTGATTCAACTCTGGATAAGTCTGGCACAAACCTCCGGTAGTAACCATCCAAACCCAGGAAACTCCATACCTCCATCACACTCCTGGGTGGATCCAAAGCAAGTGCCACCACAATCTTCACTGGATCCTCTACAACTCTAGCCTTCGAGATGACATGTCCCAAAAAAGTGAACCTCTTGAATCCAAAACTGACACTTCGAGAGATTACCATAAATCTGGTGCTCTCGGAGTGTGTCCAGTACTACCTATAAATGATAGGAATGATCCTCCTGGGTAGACGAGTAGATCATAATGTTATCGATGAAGACTACGAAAAAGAGATCGAGGTATGTCTTAAAGATCCTATTCATGAGTCCCATGAACAATGATGGGGCATTGGTTACACCAAATGGCATAACCAAGAACATGTAGTGGCCATACCGAAATCTGAAATCCGTCCTTTTCACATCCTCATCTCAAACTCTGAGCTGGTGATAGCCTGATCCGAGGTCTATTTTCAAGAACCACCATTCTCCCTTCAACTGATCAAATAGGTCGTCAATCCTCGGGAGTGGGTACTTGTTGTTCACAGTCACCTGATTTAGGCACCGATATTCAACACAAAGTCTCAAGCTCCCATATGCCTTCATGGAGAACAGAATCGGGGCTTCCCAAGGAGAAACACTGGGTCGAATGAATCCATTCCCCTGCAAGTCCTCTAGCTATACCCGCAGCTTGCGAAGCTCTACGGGAGCCATCCGATATGCTGGTGTAGATATCAGGTCCGTACTAGGGTACAAGTCAATGTAAAAGTATACCTCTCTGCAAGGGGGTAGACCTGGAACATCATCAGGGAAGACATCCACATACTGGTCCACCACTATAGGATAAATAAAACTCTCCACATCAACTACTCTAAGGGTAATACTATCCAACTGATGAGTGATCGGATGCACTATCCTCTGAGTAAGTCCATCCTGTGATACAAAGGCTCCCTTCTCACTGGTGAAGGTAAACCTGGTCCCATTCGCGTGGACAGGCCACAATTTGCACCTAATATAGTGAATCTGAGCATGGACTGCAGAAAACCAGTCCATACCCCATATGACATCGCAAGGCATTGACGCCGCTACTAGGAGATCCTAGCCGAAGCTCTCGCCTCCTAGATTAAGATCATACTACAAGAACCAGTGCGTAATTGTTGAATCCTCTCCTGGAGGAGTCTCTATCCATAAGGATTGAGCCAACGACTCCATCGGAATCTCTGAGATCCGAATGATGGCAGTGGAAATGAAAGAGTGACTGACACCTGTGTCTATAAGTACTATAGCTATGGTGGAGTAGACACAGATCATACCTCGAATCATCTCCGGAGCACCATGATCATATGCCTCGGCTACCTGGAGCTGAGCTCTCCCCTGTCCACTTGCTCCCAACGACTGGGGTGGACCTCCTTGTGGTGGTGGCGGATACACCTCGAATCATCGCCCACCGCCTACTGCATGACTTGCTTCTCTGTCACATCTGCCTACTCCCTATGGAATGCCTCGATCGAATATTTGTCTCTACCTGGGTTGTCTTTTGACTGTCTACTGATCATATGAACGACAGGTCGTGCAGTCACGAGCTATGTGACCCTACCCACCGCATGCGTAACACTGCCCACTCTTGGCATATCTGTCTCCACTTCGGGTGCCCCATACAACCGATCCTGAGTCATGCTGTTGTCGACCTGTAGGTCTGGTCCTCTTGGACCTCTGTGACATCTGTCTGCTACCAGCTGCAGAAGATTCCTCTACATGTCGACTGGTGGTGGATCTCGCTGCTGGAGACTACTCAGCAAGGAAACTCTCCACTAGGAGAGATCTCTCTAACACCCCCGCCTACGTTTGGATGCTGAGTGAGACCACTGAAGCCCTGATCTCTTTCCTGAGTCCCTGCTCAAAGGTTTGGGCCCTGAATAATGGGTCCCGCACCATATTGGTGGAGTATCGTGAGAGGCCTTTGAACCTCGCTGATTACTGATCCACATTCATGCAGACCTACTGTAGATGAAGTATATCCTAAATGTGCACCGCGTGGAGAGTAGTTGGGACAAACTCTACCCAAAACAGGCTCTCGATGTCTGCCCAGAGAAGCATCACCTCATCGTGGACCTGGAGCATCAAGCTCTACCATCTCCCCATTGCTGCTTGTAGAAGGCTGGCTGCTAGTATCACCATGAGTTTGGCTGGTGTCCCTACCAGTTAAAACAATCTCACCACAGCCTCCAGCCAATCCTCAGCCGCCTATGGGCCCATCTCTCCCCTAAACTTGGGTGGCCTCTGGCGCTGGAACTCGTGTAATGCGCTCAAGTGGCGTCCACCGTCTGCTGCTGGGGCTGGTGGCATTGGTGGCCCAACGGGGAGTGGTACCACTGGTACCTCCGTTGGTGCCTCTACTGGAAGAGGGCCCTGCACTGAGGCCTCATCACTCGGTGGGCTATCAGTGTGTACGACTCTCGGATCTCTAGCCGGCTGTCTGCATGGAGGCATCCTGAAAAGAAATAAGTGCGATAGGGTTAAAAAGTTATATGTGGTGAGATGACCTGGTTGAGCTGACTTAATGAAAACTTTTGAAAACACACACGCAATCAGTGTTTTCGTGTACTGAGTCAGAATTCAAAAGTCAAGGTCCTGGTGTATGGATACGTCGGCTGCCACACCAACATTGGACTCCCTGAACTGAAAACCACATTCACTACACTTAACACTATTTATTCATAGAAAAGATAGATCAGATTCCTAAGTTTTTCGGTAGAAACGACTCCTCTAATACCAATTTGTCACGACCCGTCCCCCAGGGCACGTGCTGTGACTACCCCAAGCCCACCTTCCATAGGCCAGAGGCTGGCGATTAACACCAAAGGCATAATTCTCTAAAACTAGGAAGACATTGCCTTTATATCCTGTAAACACACACAACAAAGCACACAGCTAGATACAAAACTCTAAGTAAGCTGTATGACAAAAGACTGCTAAAAAGTAAAATGGGCCAGCAATACAAGCCCAACTGTAAAGTACAAGGAACTAGAAGTACAAGTACAACTGAAGAAAGGGAAAATAGATCCTGGGTTGTCCTCTGAGATTCCTACCTGAAGGGTAGGTACAGATAGCCTCCTCATCACTCAAAATCCTTTAGTCTTCTCCATGTACCGACTCATCATAAGGTATAGCTCTGGGTACCATCCAGTCTTGGTACTCTCAGCCTCAGGCAACACTATTTGTCGTCTGCATCCAATACAAAAAGGTGCAGGCATAGCCCGTGCATGGGTGAGTATAACGATACTTAGTTGGGACCGCGAGACCCTCAAGGTCTCAAAAATCCACCGAGGATAAAAAAAGGTAAATAATCAATAGATAACACTATTTAGGTATATGCCCATACATATACCTAAGTTTTTAAGTAATCCATCTAAATCATGAGGAAAACACAAAAGTACTGACTCAGCTCAAACTAGGAGTTTATTCACATTATCGAAACCTTGGTTGCTAGAGAAATCCTTCTCAATCAAGTACATTGGGCCTGCCGTGACACCAAGTGCACTTCCCAATAACCTTGGACTAATGAGGTACTCCTCCTATTGAGTATCGCAGGTCTGTTGCGTCACACAGAGGTGCTCCCCACCGTGGGTCAGCCACCACACCCAGGCACTTCACCTCATAGCCTGCTGAGGTACTTCTTTTGTCGAGTACCATGGTTCATCCACCATAAACAGGCTCTCCTTCACTGTGGGTCTGCTGCTACAACCAGGCGCTCCCAACTGGGCTAGTAGAATGACTCTAAGTCAAACGGTCAGCAGTCGTCAGGTCTCAGCCAGCTACTAGGTCTCCACCCTCTGCTCGCTCGTCACTGGAAGGATCCGCTCCACGAGTTTCTGGTTGATAATACAACTATCATGAAGTCCCATGAAGAAGTATCTCAAAGGTCCTTCAGGTCACATGGGTCTCAACACAACAGACGATGCGTCAATCAGATGCATGATCTGTGAGTTATTTGCCTTTTAGTATTGGGGGCCCGGTTGGATTCATGCATGATCCAACCTGGTCATATCTCAACTATACCTCAATCTCCATTGGGGTATACTCAACGGAACCATAATGCTCCAAGATTACCAGCGCTGTTGACGGTTCGTCAAATGGAGGTCCGGTGCCAAAGATATGGCCAAATGATAGTAAAGGTTTGTAGTGGGCCCGAGTCCTGTTTGACCTGACCCAATCTGGTCCGACCCGGTTCGGGTCAACCCGTCCTAAACCATTGGGTCTGGCCCGACCCACTGGGTCGAGCCCACCTGACCGCGAGGGGCCGTAGAGGGTCATGAGGGCGCATACCGGTCGTTATGGCGCGGACCAGACGCGTGACGATGCGAGGGAGGCTCGGCCCGAAGGGCACCATGAGGGGCCGCGAAAGGCCGTGAGGGCGTAGACCGGTCATGATGGTGCGGACCGTCCATGTGTCAATGCGAGGGCGGCTTGGCCCGGAGGGTGCCGTGAGGGGATGATTCGGCCGGGGCGCCGCAAGGGCGTGCGCCTGTTTGGTGAGGGCACCGTGAGGGGTGCGGGAGGCCGGCTCGACCGGGGAGCCATGAGGGGCACGAGAGGTCGGCTCGGCTGGGGCGCTATGAGGGTAAAGGGAGGCTGGATCAGCCAGGGTGCTACAAGGGATGCAGGAGGCCGGCTCGTCTGGGGCGCCGCGAGGGGTGCGGCCGGTTTTTTTGGGGTCTCAGGAGGTCGGTGGCTGGGGTGGCCGGGGAGGCTCAGAAGGGCACCCTAGGGCCAGGGTGGCTAGGGCCGGTTCGACCAGTGGACGCCGCAGTCAAGGTGACTCGTCCTGGCCTGGGGCGGTTCTGCTAGAAGGGCAGAGACCGCGGGGGTGGTTTGAAAGCTGGCGGGTGGTGCGGTTCGGCCCGAGGCGGCAGAGCCGGTTCCGTCAGGGTGCTACGGAGGTAGTGCGGGTCACAGAGGTTGTGGGGTGGCACGACCGTTGCCTTCGTCGCCTTCGTCGCCTTCGTCGCCATTGTCTCCTTCCTCCATCTCGAAGAAAACCGCAATAGAGAATGACATAGGGGTCGACCATGTTTGTTTGGTCCGTACCCTCCGAGTTTAGAGTTGTAGCATTTGGGTCACAAGAACAAATCAGAACAAACCTTCCCGCAACGATTAATCCCAAAACCCGCAAAAGGAAAACATATATGGATAAACTAGTTAGAAGTTGATCTGAGTTCTTTGTTTTAGAAGGAAAGAATCATGGGAATATAAAATCAAACATAAAAATCCCCTACCTTGATCATTGTTCAGCGACATTGGCATGAGATGGCAGACATTGTTTTGTGGTAGACGAACACGCCTTATGTCGAAGGAGGTTCCAAGGAATATGGTAGGAGTCAAAGTCGTTCTTCGTCGATGTTGCGTTTTTCTTCTAGAGAGCATTCTTCGTTGGAGAAATTTATTTCTCCCAAGCTCTCTCCTCTCCCAAGTTCCACCAAAATGAAAATTCCAAGACAAGATAATAGATTAAAATATGTTATTAAGTTGTTGGAACCAATTTAAAATTAGCCTAATTAAACACCTAGGTTGGCAAGATTAATTAGGGTGGATTGGAATAATTAAATTAGGGAGGTGGTGGCACCATTAATGATAGAGGAGATCAAGAGTCTCTCCCTTATTAATGAGGGGAGGTGAGAGGTTTTCCTATCCCACCATTATTAGGGGGGTCAGGTGGTCCCCGATCCCAAATTCAAATTGGGAGGTTTTAGGCCTCGGGTGGTCCCCACCACCACAACCTCTCATGGGAGGTTAAGGTGTGGTGGTCTCCACCACCATAACCTCTCATGGGAGGTTAAGGTCTGGTGGTCCCCACTTCTAACTTCCACATGGGTGGTTACAATAGATAAAATAAAATAAAACATGATTTTATTTTATTGTATTATTTCCATGAAAAACCCAAAAAAACTAACTTCCACCCTTGACTAACTGCCGTCGAGGTGAAAGTTTTCTTAAGAGAATACCAGTGATGTGAGTTCAATAGTGTCCTCATATTTCAATTTCGAGCATTGGTTCAAAAGTTATAAAAACACGCTCATACATTTACTGAATGTAGATAAACAAAACTTCAGAAATTAATCCTGGGCACACCAGGCCTTGGAATCACATGCCGTTAATTTTCACAGACTCGTAAAATTCACATATATTTTTTAAAAAAAATTACATGTAAATTTTGGTTGTTTATAAGTTTGATGTAAAAAAAAATATGAGGTAAGTAAATTTTAATTGGATTTCCCTTCATTGGGTTAACCTTCTACTTCATTATCAATGTGGTATTTAAAATTGTTTGTGTGATGAGTTTTGTTTATATTATGTTGAATTTTGTTTATTTAAAGTGTATATAAATATTCCATCCACTCTATTAAGTATATATTCAATTATATGATGTATGTAATGGGATTTTCTTTTAAAATCCTGTTTTAAAATTATGTTTTACACAAATTTAAAATAAATGAATTTATGAAATTAGTCATGTTGTATGATTATGTTCTGGTTCTTGGGAATTGTTTATGATGAATGGTGTGGTTACTCCATGTGTAACTGCGATGGTTACAGAAATTGTATGGTAGCTGTGAGGGTTACAAATTATACGGTTGTCGAGAGGGTTACAATATTATGTATGTAATTCTCCTAAGATACCTTTATGGTTATATTTATGTTCTTATGTTTTGTGTGGATCTTCTGGAAATATCATGTTTCACAAAGTACGTATATATATATGGGTCACAAGTACGTCATTTAAAAATGTTTTCATACATTAGAAGTATTAATGGAATAATGTGTTATTTCTTTATTTTATATCCCTTACTGTGATTTTTGTGTTTATCCCATGTTTTAAATTTATTTTCACAGGTTATAAGGGTGTGTAAGACAAATAAGGAAGCTGAGTTAAATGTTTGAATAAATGTCAAAGAAATCATGTTTTAAGATTTAATGTTCTATATTTTGAACAAAAATGGATATTTTTTAGTAGTATCCTCTTTTATGAATGTGGTATGTTATGTGTGAAAGGTATCCTAATTATCTAAAAATATAAACCTGAAAAGATCCTCAATTTGTAATAATGTATGTTATTGACTAAAGTTCAAGATTAAGTAAAGTTTTAAGCCCAGGTCCTTATAATTGGTATCAAAGGAATGGTTTAGACAACATTAGGGATTATGAGTTTTTGTTAGACATATGGTTAGTCTGTATGTCTATTATTTAAGTTATATCCTTGTTTTATAACTTTTTAGATCAAGGAAAGTCATTTATAAATGGAAGGATGTGGATCTCAAATGATATTCCTATCTCTTCCTGATGACTTTCTTGTAATAATTATTGCAATGTCATGTCCATATGACTCTGAAACATTTTATAACATACAACTCACTTGCAAGAACTTTTCTAATATATCAAACACCTCCAATATACCTCAATACCATCGTTGATCAAGGGTTGTATTTAATCCAATCATATGTTTTTTTCAATATTCTCATATTTTCAAGAAAGGTAAATATTATCAAGGATTTTTTAAATATTTTACCTTATCACAATATTTTTAATCATAATATGATTTTGAAAAAGGTGTTGAAGAAGGATGACCTTGCACAACCTATTTATATTTGATTTTACAGTATACTCTTCATCTCATACTTATGGTATTTTAAAAGGACCATTTATTGCAATTTTCAACACAAACTCGGTCTGACTATTTTATAAAAATCATGTTTTATCAGATGTTTTGAAATTATATGTCATACTTGATTATTTTCCAAAACTATTTTTCTGTAAACACCCAAATGAACCAAGTTTTACAGGGAGTATTTGGATAAAGTAAGAAATTGAATTTTTAGGATCTATAAATCATTGTTACAATTCATGGACCTTCTATTTACATGATAAAGATGATGATGAAACCTAGTGAACACTGTGATCAAGGTACCCCCACTTGTTTAATAAGTAAATAAAATTGTGAGGATGAAATTTCTAAAAGGTGGAGATAATGCAACATCCCAGTTTAAAAAAAAATAAAAAAATTGGAATGAATGAAACTCTGTTTTATTTAAATATTTATAACTAGACTTTAAACATAATTTTACTACTTCTATGTTTTTAATTTCAAAAAATGATCATCTACAATTGCGTTCAGTAAGTTATTTGGAGTCTGATGGAACCAATTTTTTTTGGCTAATAGTAACATACCCTTATGAATAGTAATATGAATAGTAATATGACCCTAATTAATAGTAAATTTTATTATTATCTTATTTTCTTAAGGATTTAAGATAATGACATCTTGGTTAATTTTTCAATGTGATATAAAAGAAGTTATAGGATTAGAATTGTTAAATTTTGACCTAAGTATGCTTTTATTTAAAAATTAAATTAAAAATATTTAGAAAAATATTCTTTAAAAAATAAAGTTCATTTTTTAATTCTAAACATCAAAAAAATGGTTAGGGTGAACTTTTGGGATTTTTCTGAAAGTCATGAATTTTTGATGAATAATGAACTATGGAAAAATACAGTATATTCAAATTATGAGTAAAATACACTATTTATGACTTCATAAGGGATTTAAGGCCACTTGGTTCGAACTCACATGACATTATTACTATTTTGGGTCACATGAATTATGATTATTCATAGTCTTGAGAAAATATATTAAAATAATTATTAAACTAATGAAAAATACCTCCTCTCCTCCACTATAAATACCACCCTCATTTACCTCTTCCTCCCACACCACTCAAGAATTGCGCCTTACCTAAGTTCTACCCAAAACTCCTACCAAGTATCTTTCCCATGTCATAGAGCTTCTGGTCTCACCAAAAGTCGAAAACCAAAGGTCTTAAGAAGGATCTCAAGGAGAAGAGATCAAGAGGTAAACATCCTCTTTTTTTCTTTTCTTTCTTTCATTTTATGTTATTCTTTTTAATTTTCTTTGTATTATGTTGGGATATGTAATTAAATATTCCCCTTAATTACCATATTATCTAAGAGTTATGAGATACCCATTTCTCTCGTCAAACTATTTTATGAAATTTTAAGTGACGTCGTTAGGCTTCCGAATTTTCATGAGAGATTTCTCAATTTATCTTTTATTTTGAGTTCCTTTCTTTTCTTCCTATTTCCTCACCACCTCTTATAAAAGAGGCATAAAATCTCCATAATCATTTATATTCTGTATTTTCTTGTGTTCATGTAAAATTACTCATCAATATTCTTCTCCTCTCCCACTTATTCAAAGAATTAAAACACCCTATGTGATGTGTCAATTTACTAACATCATGAACGATGTGATTTAAAATTATTTTGATTCCTTAAATACTGGTTATGAAACCATTTTTATGGATGAACAAGATTAAAATTTATTTATTATAACTTATATAATGTTATGGAATCATTTTTCACACATGTTATTAATTTATGAATCACAATGAGATCTTTACGATCGAAGAATCACCAAAATAACCTAAACAAATATCAATAAAGTTTTAACTCATGAATCATCCTCATATAAGAATTAAAAATGATAAATGGTATAATTTAAGGTACAGTAAATATTTAAATACAATTCCATTCAAATTTTTGAGTTTCAGTTACAATTGAAAAGAACATCCATCATGAACCAATCATTGAAATCATTTAAAGAAAGCACTCGAAACAATGAAATGAACACAATAATAGAAATTAAAGGGTGAAATGATGTTATAAAATGATCATAAATTTTTTATAAATATGAATATATTAATGTAAGATATTAATAACTCTATTTTAACCATTATACATGGTATTTAAACAAGTTTTAATAAGACAAACCCGAGGTAAGGAAATTCATAACAGGATTTCTATTCATTGGGTTAACCTTCTAATTCATTATCTATGTGGTATTTAAAATAGTTTGTGTGATGAGTTTTGTTTATATTATATTAAATTATGTTTATTTATACTGTATACACATATTCTATCCACTCTATTAAGTCTCTCTTCAATTATATGATTTAAGTAATGGTATTTTCTTTTAGAATCCTCTTTTAAAATTCTGTTTAAAAAATTTCAAAATAATTGTTTTTATACTATTATTCATGTTGTATGATTATGTTATAGTTATTGGGATTTTTTTATGATGAAGGTTAGAAACTATATATCCTTCCAATGCATTGGGTATGTGTAATTTTGAGGTCAGCCATATGGTTACTCTAAGTGTAACTGCGATGGGTACACAAATTGTGAGGTAGCCGTGAGAGATACAAATTATAAGGTAGCTGAGAGGGTTAAAATATTATGTAAGTAATGCTCCCAAGATACCTTTATAGTTATATTTATGTTCTTATGTTTTTATGGATATTTTTTAAATCTCATGTTTCATAAAGTAAGTATATATATATGGGTGACAAGTATGTACTTTGAAAATGTTTTCATATGTTACAAGTATTCATGGACTAATGTTCTATTTCCTTATTTTATATCCCTTACTGAGCTTTTTGTGAAAATAACAAGTTTTTCTAAGGTTATAACGGTGTTTAAGAAAAATAATAAATCCAAGTTAAATGTTTGAATAATTGTCAAAGAAATCATGTTTTAAGATTTAATGTTTTATATTTTGAACAAAAATGGATATTGTTTTTAGTAGTATCCTCTATTATGAATATGGTATGTTATGTATGAAAGATATACTAATTATCTAAAACTATAAACTTTAAAAGATAATCAATGTATAATAATGTATGTTATTTACTAAATTTAAAGATTAAGTAACATTTTAAGGCTGGATCCTTATAAGGATCCTCCCTAAAACCTCTAATGAAAATGTAGAAGAAGCCTACTAACACCTCAGTGAATAAATAATGAATCCCACTAATTACATATACTAGGTTGAATAATTCCCCATAATAAAAAAGGATCAATCAGAAAATCCTAACACAAGTAAAATAATATAATATTAGTATTATATTTCATAAGGCACCCCATATCAACTTCCCCACTGAATTTTTATTCTACACACCTCAATAAATAACATCTTGGTACTTCCAATCCATTGATAAACTACATAAACACATACCACATAACCACATATCTAAATCAAAACCAAAACCACACATACATATCCATATAACTCATATAATAGACACATCACTACCAAATTCACTTATCACCTCATGGTAGAGTACGCAATCATGAAGGATAACAAGCTTGTTCCCTTATCCATTTATGTACACTTCCATTGTGTTGCCACATCCTAAAATAACATAAAATCAACCCATTACAACAAATACTATTTTTAAAAAGAGTTTAGTTAGGGGGGGGGGGTGTAATCATCCATCTATATAACCTCCATCCAGGTTTTTGGGGAAAACACTTAGAACCCAAAACCTCATATGGATGTTTTTTATATTACCTGGATTAGGTGGTGGTGTGTTATAAATAACATAAATGATAATGAATATATAATAGAACAAATAAAAAAACTATGGGTAACTATACAATACACTACTATAAACCATAAGCATTTCCATCACACATCAAAAATTACATCTACCACTAACCACAACATATACTAAACCCACTATAATCACACTACAACTGCACAAAAACCACACAAATTACCATTTCAAATTTCTTTATCAATTTAAAATTGATCAATTATCATTGATGATTACAAAAATTAGGAAAACATTTATCCCACCCTCTATAAATTCATATAACCACTTCCCCATCGACATTAATCATTTTATTTACCACACAATATCTATCCAATACTTCATTTATTAGTTCCATCACACCATTTATACCATTAAAATACATTCATGGATTACATTTAAATTATATCATTTAATAATTATTATACCCACATACCAAGAAACCATAAAACAACCAAAAAAACCCCATCACACCTATGTGTAAATAACCATACTTATAACCTATAACAAAAGCCACACTATCCCACAACAACAATGTTAATCACCACCACCTAAAAACCAAAAATCACCATTTTTCCCTAATTAATTCACAAAAAAATCACCCTAACCATTTCCTAAGTAATACTTCTTAATAAAAAAACAATAAAAACTTCATTTTCACCCCAATTCATCATATAATGAGAAATTAATCAATTATATATTTCATACCACCTTATCCCATAAAAAACATTAAGTGTTTTATTTAATTTCAACATGATTCATTAAACAACCACATTAATGAAATTATACTAATACTACACCAATCACCACAATAAAACCATATAAATATATTAAAAATAACAAGATAAAATTACATTATTTTACAAAAACATTATTACAAAAAATAATACAATATAATAATATTATTAAGGGAAAATCCATTAATCAAGATTCATTTTTAATTTCCAACTATTGTTTAATCAATAATTCCCAATTTCTATCTCTATATTTCATTACCATATTAATAATTTTTAACCAATTACTAATATGTTAAATAATATTAATAAAAATAATAAAAATGGTTAAAAAAACATGAATATCAGCACAACATTGGAAATAATAAAGTACCAATAACATAAAAATCATATAATGCACTTGTAGTTCAATTATCCCTTTTCAAATCCCTAAATTTAGTTCATTATCTTCAACGTGTTAACTTTAAAAATTTATTCAATGAAATAATATGCATGATAATTATACCTTCACACATAATAAATTTAGGAGATAATTTTAATCACCTCATAGTATTGAATCTTAAATGGATTCAATATAATAATGGGGAAGAAATGTTGATAGAACACTTCCAAAAGTTAAAAAACCATAACATAGTATATCCACACCAATTAAACATAAAAAACTTGACCAATAATCAAAAACATAAAATCATACTCATGTCTATAACCCCTTAAAATAGAAATAACTTTATAATAATAATGTAATGATGAAGATAATTACACCTCAGATCAAAATATCTTGATAACTCAAATCCAAGGATCAAGGGGAATTAAAGGATGACAAAAAAGCACCAAAGATGAATCAAAAGAAAATAGGTTCATATAAAGTTAGGGGAATTTAAGAAATGTTTATAGGTAACTCTATTTTATATTATTAAATTGGAAACATATCATTAAGATGTATTTGGGGCTGTTATGATCCATTTTTTTGACAATCATGACACAATCTATCCAAAATTCATGTGGGGTGTGGGGTGGTGTGGGGTCTAAACCGTTATAATTTGAAGAAAACATGGAATATCATGGTTCTATAATGATGGTCACACCATCATTATTGAGCCTATGAGAATCACGACATAAATTATGGATTTATCCATCTAACTTGATCAAAACTAGACAAAAACCTTGGAATAATGCCTCTGACCTTGAAAACATGGTTACCACATACGAATAAACTAAATATTTGTGTGATAAAATAAAATTAATAATGAAACCCTCTACACTATAATAGAATATATCATGGTGCACTGAGAAAACCCTAGTCATCTAGAGGCACACCACACTTCCATGGTTCATTATCCAATTTTTAATCCAACACCTCATGTAGAAACACATCCCAATATAGTGAAACAAATCATCTAAAAATACACTATCAAACATATCATGGTGCAACCCTACCCTAGTTATAGTGGCAGTTATGACTCTAACTGAACTTTTAGCCGAATTACTTCTCCAAATTCATCTATAATAACTTATATAACTAAAACCCAAAAATTAGTGGACCAAGAAAATATCAGTAATTATATTTAATATCTTTATAATGATTAAAATCCAAGTGAATAAAAATATTTAAAAAATAAGAAAACTACTAAAAACAACATAAAAAAATGATTCTATTGTAAAACCCTATGTTTTTTTGGGTTGGAAATTCTAGAGGGAATTTGAATTTTTGGTTTTTGAATCAGTTTCCATTCTGAGAACAGAGATATAATTGTTATTTATAGAGTTATAATGTCCTGATTAGAAATTTTTAAATATGGATCAATTATTTGTAAAAACCTCAGGTGTTTTTGATAGTATTGAGAGCTTTAATATGAATTTAACTTTTTTTGAAAGTCTATGCACAGTTTCTGTATGGTCCAGGAAAGGAGTGCGGACAAACCATGTGGGATGGTTTTGTATAGGTGCATGGTGCACAATTAGTGAATAGTTTTTTATGATACATGAAAAAATTGAAAACTATTCTTAGTGGTGATATGCATGGTTGTAATAGATTTTAAAAAGTTGTGTGGCCAAACAATGTGAAGTGTGTAACCTTATATAGTGAAAGTTGTACGATTGAGTCATGGTTTAGAAAATCATCTGTCCAAACTATGAGGCCTTACAAATTTAATTAAAAAGCTGAAAATTTACAACTTTCCATTGTGATATTTTAACCATTACCCTATTTCTTCATCTTTCTCATGCATGAAGAACCTAGGAGCTCCCCACCCCCTTTATACCTTTGATTACCTTTCAAATGCAATGAGTTATTGGATGTTACTTCAGTGGTTTCAATGATTTATAATCTCTTCTTCCTATATATTTATTCCTTTTGTTTATATGAAGATTTAATCTATTACAAATCAGGTTTTGGGGACAATTTCCACCAGATCATGGTGTAAATCATCAGAAATGTTAGGTATTTTGCTCAGTGTACCTAGAGGACATCCCGAGATGACAAACACAAGAGATTTTATCAGGGAACAATGAACTATGGAATTATCTATGTTTTTTTTTCTAAAATTAAATTAAACTTATATTGATTTAGTAATGATTATAAAGTATTTTTCCAATAATGGTGTCTAGATAACTCCAAAGAACATCCATGAGTGTTTGGTCACAATTTTAGTGTGACAAGGACTCTGGTTGTGTTTTTTTTGGAATTATTCCTAATTGAGTTAAATTTTAAATTATTTATAAATTGTTAATTTTTTTTACAGTAATTAATTATTGGAAATATTATCTTGAGTTATATTCTTAGGAATTTATATGTTTCTTGGATGAGTCTATCCAGTGATAGTCTAGCTGCTTTAAAGGGAATGATTGCGTATATATGGTAGGTGGTCATTATGTTGTTCCCTATGGTTTATACACTTAATTTATATATTGTGTAATATGTGTTCTAACCACTTTTATTGGGTTACATTTTTCAATTAAATACATATTTTAATTAAAAGTGAATGCATATGAATGGAATGAATAAGTGTTGAGGGTCATGACTAACCCTTGGGCATTAGTTTGGTGCCTCAACCACCGATGGTTGGAGCCTTGATTATAATGATGCATTATGTGATAAATATACCCTAAAGAGTGATAACTAAATTAATTAAGTGAATATAGTGGTCCTAGAGAGGTTCCTTTAGTTCCCTTCAGTAGAAATGGGTGGTGTGTTTGGAATGATTAGCTTGAGTTGGCTATGTGAGATATGCAAGATTCCTTATATATTTTAAGCTAGTTGAGATGTGTGTGGGGAGAGGGATCCCCTCTCACTAGTATATGACCACTACATGAGTATTCCCTAGGTAGATTATGGACTGGTCAAGTTTATGAGGAATGACTTAGGAGGGCCTCTAGAAGAGATATCAGCATTGTTCCACCTCTATAGAGTGATGAAGATATATCTTTTCCTTGAATTAAAATGATGAATTGATATAATTATAATGAATCCAAGGGATTATAGGACCTCTGAGTTATGGTCAAATACATGATAGAGTATAAAGAGATAATATAACCTAGGTAGGGTGTTTGTATTGTTTAGTATCTTAGGGGACATTGAAGGGAATCCTAGTGATATATTTACCCTAGAGAGGGTGAATGTGGGAATGGGAAGTAATGATTTTAGTGCCACTTTAGAACCTATATCGATGATGTGAGGATAATATGGATATAGTAATGGGGATATGTGACATACATGAGAGGCCAAACTCATTTTCATGAGATGGGTTCAAGAAGATGGATAACCCTTATGAGATGTGTTCTATGGGATGACCTGGGTTTGAGGAACTACCAACCACGTGTTATGTTTATGTGGTGAACGAGAGGGTTGAATTTAACTATGAGTTTATATGTATGGATTTTCTAGGTGGTTACCCTGAAATAATATTGGGCCTATATTGAATGCCCTGGATGCTAGGACTCAACCTTCAAGTATATATATAATTCCTTGGAAAATACTATGGGATTTGTAATTTTAGTTTATATGGAATGAATAGGTGGTTAAAAAGGATTTTAATTTTGATTCTATATAGATTTCCAAGGTGGTTACCCAGGGATCAGCTTTGTGCCTATATGGAATTCATAAGACACTAGGGTTTTTCCTTCAGATCTTTATGGAATGTATTAAGATAACCCCTTGTATTTTGTCTTCAAGTCTATAAGGAATGCCAATGTGGTTACAAAATATTTTCCCTTTGATTATATATGGATTTCTTAGGTGGTTACCAAAGAATAAGATTATGCCTAAAATAATGATTCTCTAGGATTACCTCTTAAGAATTGGTGCATGAACATGCTAATATACTGCTATTTGGAATGATATTGGATGACATGGTATGAAAATTTCTTAATGAAACTACAAAACTAACTAAAGTTGGTACAGTTAATCCCATGTGTCACCTTAGAAATCAGGTATTGATAGTGGTTATTGTTCATTATTCTATGCAGTATATATTTATTTTTCTAATCATATCAAATGTGAATACATTTTATTGATTGGTTATGCATGAGACCACATTGGTGGTTCCATACTAATTTATAGTGACACCCTACTTGGGTGGAAATGGAAATTTGGTACCCAAGTAGACTTCACAGATTTTAGGTATAGGTAAGGCATAGAGATAGAGTTTATTGATAAAGCATGATATATTTGATGTATTTGAGGCTGGGATGAGACAAGGATCATAGATGATATTAGAGCCTCTTAGGTATTTTTATTTCTCTAGTTAATTTAATTAATTTAATTATCCCCATGGGTGATCAATTGATTTATGTTTTGTGATTGTGATTATATTTGATTGTATGCTTCAACATTTTAAATGATATGTCATGTATATGATTTATTTCATCACTATAACATTATTAATTTTTATGGATGATGTTATATTTTTTACACTATATTATACTCTGATATGAGGGTATAGTCCACCCATGCTAACACGTTAAACCCTCATTACTGGTCGACAACCTATGGCATACAAGAAGGAATACCTAAGCTCATGGGGTAGTCATTAGTCTAGGCACCATTTGAGTGTTCTAGGATGGAGGGACATTAAAAAGTGGTGTCATGGTGTTTTATTTTTTCTTACTATTTGGGATATGATAGAAATGTGATATAAGAATGTGTTGGAGCTTGTGACAGACCTCAAACTGGTGCGTCATGAAGAAATTTTTTGAAGGAATGTCCAAGTCACCAAAGAAATGGTATTTTTATTTTCTGTTTATTCTTTTATGGTTATATGAGTTCACCTAGTGTGATGCACTAGGGTTTTGAATTTATAATTTAAGGGGTTTTCCCTCTTGGACCATTAATAAGACACCTATGTATTTGAATAATTTTTGGTGCATAAAATGAGCATGACATACACATGCTTGTCTATTATTGATATCAATGATGATATGGTTCTTCTATTTGAAGTATCAACAATAACTTATATGGTGTTTTCATATATAACTTGTTGGTGGTATTCTACAAAGATGAACCATAATACATTTTATTTCTGATGATAGGTTATGTGGATTCTATGGAGGGATACTCCATGACAATGGTTATTAGTCCATTTTGCAAGGGATGTGTAGTGATCCCTTAAGGGTTAGTATAGGAAATTAGTGCGTTGATACTAGTTCTGGAAGGAAAAATAGGTTTAGTTTTTTAAATTGTCCACAATAACCTATATAATGTTTCCGATATAGATTCTTGCTTGAATTTTACTTAACATAACCCAATGAATATGGTATAATTGACATAAATCATGTTAGGAAGATACCATTATATATGTATAGATGATACCATCATCCTTGATGAAGTAGTCTCGTATGAAGATTCAAGGTGGTGATTAGTGACCCAGTAGGTTGATGATATGACATGTGATGCATGATACATATATGTGGGACCCTAGAGTGTGTAAGTTATTGTGTGAGTTCACATGAGAATCATCCTAGTTGGTGAGGACTCTTCAAGTTCATCTGCAAGACCCAGGTTCAATTCCTAGAGGAGGAATATTTCTGGGTTACTATAGGAGACACTCTAGTAGTAACTGTAGCTGTTACTATTGGGTACAATAATAGCCAGAACTATTCACCTTCAGGCCACCGGTTTGGGTGTGGATTTTATAAGTCCTTTGGGCCATCTAAAGGCCTTCAGGCCACCTGATGTGCAGATGAAAACTAGAAAAAATCTATAAGGAACAATCTCCATAGGAGGATTGTAACACCCCAACCCCAAAAGCCCATATTAAATGCATTATCACATTACATTGACATTATTACAAGGAAAAAAATTCTGAAGGTCCATGAAGTTTAGATGTATTGGAAATCTAGAATACATAAATAATACCCACAATACCTTTAAAAAGCAAAAAAGAACATTCCACAAAATAAACTGAAATAAACTACATCCAAAAAATGCTTATTCAAATATCTCTTCTTCATAACTGGGAGAAAACATAATAAGGGTGAGCTCAAATGATCAGTAAGGGTAAGAAATGCAAACGGAATAATGAATTATTAGGAATAAATTAACCTAGAAAGGTGAATAAATAATAACACATTCCTTTCAAATAACTAGATAAGGTTATATCAATATGGAAATCTAGGAAACTGAAAAACATTCCATTTAATCAATGAACTGAAAATGAATTGTATCCATAGATTTGACGATGCAATATCTCATGGATGAATAATAATTTAATTCTTAAAATGAAATGTATCCATAGATATGTCAACAGAATATCTCATGGATGAATAATAACTGAATATAAACAAGGGTAATGCTTAATTATTGGAATCCATGTTTCTTAGGTACATGGTACCTTTACTGTCAAGACCTTTCATAATATGGTTTACTAAATGTTGGGTAAAAACCCATTTAATTTGAAAAATTATTAATCTCATGAGACTATTGATGCATAAACAGGAAATATATAACCAGTCCCACTTGTTTCATACCAGTGCAAATCATTTCTCATATTCATGAATAATGTGCATTAATAAAATGTATCCATATTTAATAGAAGATACAGATTTATCAATAATTCCTTAGTTAATCAAATAATTTTCCAAGTGAACACCGCATGAAAATGATATATGTTTTGGGAAATAATATTATCCATTGTGTGATAATATGGATATAAAAGATAACTTTGATTGAAAAATTATTACAATAAAGCGATTTTTTCCAGAATAAAGTTAACAATCACAAGGGGAAGCAATATTTCGAAGAGATTTATTAAGAATATGTCTTAGGAAATTAAAAATTAAACATCCCAAAGTGTCCCATAATAGTTGAATACTTTAATTCATAATAACAATGAGGGAAATATAATAGGATTAATGATATAATGTTTAAAAGGGTTAGTAGATACACTATACAAAATAAGTAAGTGGTGTATATGGCGTATGCCTTATGAAAAGAAAAAGTAAGAAAAGAATCCCTTACCTTATCCTTATTATTGGTTGTGTGTTATTTATCCTCATGTATATTGTTTTAAAATATGTTAATAATTAATACCATAACTATAATAATATCATATATTAACCTTTTATGATATTTTATTACCCATTTGTTAACACTCTTTCATTATTTTAACTGTTTTGGGTGTTAATTGCCAAGTTTTCTCAGGCTTGTTTTGAATTGTTAATTTTTTTATTAAATATATCATGGTTTAATAATCTCAAAAATGTAAATAATGTGTCACGACCCCCTCCCACCAAAGATTCCCCTCCTGAGATGGCAATGGTGAAAGGGAGATAATGACCCCCGAGTCCCACCTCCAGTAGGCCCTGGGGTGGCGACTAGCACCAAGGGTATGCGTTTTCAAAAATATGGGAGGCATTACCCTTTTTATTATTTAGGATCGGGAAATAGGACAAGTCAACCACCAAAAGAAAAAAATAACAACTGTATAGAAATAAACCCAAACCAAGCCCACATGCATGTTTAAATAATTTTATAACAAGGTACAAGTACAAGAAAACTCAAAGTACAATACCAAAAGAAAACAAGAGAACAGAAACTGCAACAACTCCAACTGTCCGACTAGTAGGGTCCCGCACGGCCCTGGTAGTCCTCCTGGAAACTTGAAAGTAAACATAGTGTGAGCATACAAGTATACTCATAAGGGAAACCTAAAGCTCTCGTGCACAAGTGGGGAGACATCCTAATGTCCCGTGAAAACAACAGAAGAAACCTAGCAAGGAATTCTATCCACCCAACCTCACCAGCCACACTCACCAAAACACAAGAAAAATAGGTAGTAGTATATAAGAAACAAGAGTATTGGGTACCCCACACCATTTCTCTTTAGTTAGCTGCTCTTCCTAATAGCGAACATCCTAACACTACCACACTCTCCCCGCCCACACACACCTGGGCCTCACTACCACGTATCCCGCCCGAACACACATAGGACTCACAACCACGTATCCCTCCCGCACACACCTGGGCCACACAACCACGTATCCCGCCCGCACACACCTGGGCCCCACAACCACGTATCCCACCCGCACACACCTGGGCCTCATCCCGAAGATTCTTGTGAAACAGGAGAACCTTCCCAAAGAGTCTTGGGATAAATCCACCCCAATCTAAACCTACCTTAAAACTCTTAGGTGTAAGGTCACCTCAAGCCATCACAACCTAGGGGAGAAGAAGCAGGAAGGAGCTAGTAACTAAGGGAAAAACACCCTCTCCCATGAAATGGGAGTGTTCGACACTAAGTGCTAAACATGGGTGGGGTGTGATAAAACACAAAAGATATAGATATATATATACCAACCACACAGACCAACCTATGGATTCTAAATAGAGAAACTGAGCACGTTCCTCGGCACTGCTACTACGAAGCATGCATACAACAAACAACCCCAACCCCATTTAGGTTTTCACGTTTCAGCAGAATTAGTTTATTTAGTTCCTTAACTACTAGGAAACTATCCATAACCAACCACATCGATCGTTCGTAAACATATCCCTGCCATCCACAAATCATGTTAGGAAAACACAAGCAGCACAACCAAGCCCTTCTTATCGACCAACCAACCCCATTGATTTTTAATTCTGTTCCGTTACCAAGCCCCACCATTCATTAACTCTTTCAATTTTTATTTATTAACCACAACCCAAAGTCTGTTCACATTTAACCCATCCCTGAAGCCCCACTTCCAACC
This sequence comes from Viscum album, assembly GCA_963277665.1. NCBI lineage: Eukaryota > Viridiplantae > Streptophyta > Magnoliopsida > Santalales > Viscaceae > Viscum > Viscum album. The sequence goes on from OY728139.1 coordinate 801,662,441, forward strand.
ACCATAACCACAACCGCACCGAAACCCGTACATCATTATCCCTTTAATACCATTTATCGCAGCCCCGCTGCCAGTCACCGACATAGCATTTACACCAACCCACAACCAATTGAACTGCAACCCCACTGATCACCCTATACACAACAACCCCCAAAACACCCCCATCACATGCTACATATCCAAGCCAACACCCACATGTTCATTATTCCATTTTTTTGTTTAACCGGGGTGATCACACAAGGGTTCTAGATTTTAAACAGCCAACTTTACGTGATTAACCAATTTCCACATTCCACAAAGTTCCATCCACAAAAACGGTCTCTAAAGATAGGGAAACATTTAATTTCACAAGCAAAGGCCCCCAACGGCCGTGATTTTCAGTAGGTAGAAGCTCATTCAATTCACAACATAATATCACAGGATATAAAGTAACAACAATCACAAACTTCCCAACCCCGTTCTTTAACTAGTTATTATCTTCCTTTAATGGTTCAACTGTTTCTCATGAAAAAAAGAGGATACCCACCCCACATGATGCACAAATTAGAGAGTCGAAGGTAAGAACCCTACTTCAACAGGTTCTGATCACAGTGCTCCCCCGGATCAACTTTAGAAGACGTCCGTCGGCGTCCATCACTTCTGTTGGGTCCCGGAAAAACCTCCTTGGGTGGAATTCGGAAAAGAAAGGCTGAAGGAAAGACAACGGATCCAAACTAGGAAGTTCCGCCTCGTCGGTACGATCCCGTAGCCACTGACGGATCATAAATTGGAGCTCGGACGAAGAAGTTATGGAAGAAAGATCCTTCGAGTCTCTTGGGAGAACTCTGCTCAGAGGAAAGGGGAGGAGAGGAGTGAGTTAAAAGGAGGAGGGGACCCCTCCTATTATAGGCGATAAAAGAAAAAGTACACGGCATGTAATTTATGGTACACGGCGTGTAATCGGTTATTTCACACGGTCTCCACGCGGATTCCAACACGGCTCCGCGGACATTGACTGGTCAACACACGGTTTGAGGGTAACGCATACGTGGGGAAGGACTACACAACGTGTAGTTCAGACCCATGGCGTGTACTCATTTATTGCACACGGCAAGGACATGAATCCAACACAGTACACGGCCGTTGACTGGTAACGCGTACGCGAGGAAGGACTACACGGCGTGTAGAACTTGGAACACGGCGTGCACCCATTATTTCACACAGCGAGGACACAACCTGCAACACGGGGTATACCCGGAAAGGGGTACACGACGTGTACTCAAACTACATGGTGTGTAGTTTCAAAATTTTGGAAGGTGTGGGAAAAGTACATTTTACCCTCCATAACACTTCCTGACCTTCTTTTTGACAAAGGAATGGGCTGGAGAGGTCTGGGCCATTACATCAGATACTTCTTAAAACATTCTCATCCCCGAGAATTAAAAAACCAACCCAGAAGAACCTAACAAGATACCTCTTAGGGTTATCGTTATAACAGGAACCCAACCAACAACCAAAATCATATGTGTTAGGAATTCCTTCTCCTATGTCGAGATATTATCCACTTTAGGCGGCACTGACTCGCCTACACGGGTTTAATCACATCCTCATTAAGGCGTCTCGATTTAGAATTGGGTCTCCCCACTTTCATACATTAGGATTTTTTTCAACTCTCACTACCCCCAACACCACAAAACCAACACACTGCCCGAACACATGGTTTTTGGAAATTCCTTCTCCCATGTCGAGGTATTATCTGCTTTAGGTGGCACTGACTCACCTGCACGGGTTCAATCGCATTCGCATTAATGCGTCTTGATTAAGGGTCAGGTTTTCCCTTTCCCCACACATCTGGAAATGCTACACACTACCAGGGGACAAGGAAACAAAAGGTCTCACAACTGATAAGCCAAGCATTCCATAAATCGAGGTACATAGTACAACATCAACACAAAGATCAGAAGAACAAGGGAAAAAAACAAGTCAAAACAACTCCAGGTACAGAGCGTGCATCTGGGTCTCCCGCTCCCAAGTGCTCTCCTCGAGGCCAGCATGCCTCTACAACACACGAACCAACGGAATGGTTCGTCCTCGGAGCACCTTCTCTTTACGATCCTCGATCTTTACTGGTCGTTCCTCAAAGGTCACGTCGTCTCCCATATCTAGCTCTCCCCAGTCGATAACATGGGAGTCGTCATGTAAGTACCGATGAAGCTAGGAGATGTGGAAGATGTCATGAACCTCCTCCAACTAAGGTGGCAGGGCCAGCTGATATGCCACCTCGCCGACTTGCCTCAGCACCTCAAAAGTTCTGATGAACCTAGGTGAGAGCTTACTCCATTTCCCAAACCTCCGCTGCCCCCGTCGAGGGGAAACCTTCAAGAACACATGATCTCCCACCTCGAACTCCAAGGGCCTCCTCCGACGATCAACATAAGACTTCTGTCGGTCCTGAGCTGCTTTCATCCTCTCACATACAAGCTGGACTTTCTCTGTGGTGCTCTGCACTACCTCTGGCCCAAGAGAACCTATCTCACCAACCTCTGCCCAGCAAATGGGTGAACGACATGGCCTTTCATACAAAGCCTCAAACGATGCCATGCCAACAGTAGAGTGGAAGATGTTGTTTTAGGCAAACACTACTAAAGGCTAGTGTCGTACCCATGATCCTCTGAAATCCAGAACGCATGCTCGCAACATGTCCTCCAATGTCTGGATAGTCCGCTCCGTCTGCCCATCAGTCTGGGGGTGGAAAGCAGTGCTAAGGTGTAGCTGGGTTCCAAAAGCATGCTGTAACCCCCTCCAGACTCGTGAGGTAAACTGAGTATCCCAATCTGAGACAATAGTCTTTGGGAATCCATGAAACCGCACAACCTCATCTACGTACCTCTGTGCAAAGGTACTCACCGGGCCCGACTCCTTAATTGCTAAGAAGTGAGCTGATTTTTTCAGTCGATCCACCACTACCCAGATAGCATCATAACCACCCTGATCTCTGGGTAGTCCTGTGAAGAAGTCCATTGAGATGCCATCCCACTTCCAATCGGGGACATCTAAAGGATGCAACAAACCACTGGGAACCCGGTGTTCAGCTTTCAATTGCTAACACACTTGGCATTTAGCCACAAACTCCGCCACTGCCCGTTTCACCCCGGGCCACCAAAACTATTCCCTCAGGCCTTGGTACATTTTTGAAACTCCTGGATGTACCGCCAAGGCTGAGATATAGAACTCACGGAGAACTCCCTCATGCATTGCCTTTGGAACTAACAACCTTCCATGGAAAAGCATCCGATGTCGGCTATCCTCTGACCATCCTTCTAGAGCGTTCCCCTGATCGACATGATCCCGCATCACTTCTGCCTCGGAGTGCCCCCACTGAGACTCTTCCACCTGCTGCAACAAGGAGGACTGCACCGTCATCTGAAACAAACAACCTCTAACACCTTCTACCCTGGCATCCAAGTGCAAGGCGTCCAACTCTCCCATCGCCTTCCAAGCATCAGTGGATTCCCGAATTACTTCCTGATGCAACTTCCTTCTCAGGGAATCAGCCACAAAATTTCCCTTACATTCAGTGTAAGAGATCTCAAAGTCATAGTCTTGGAGAAACTCGACCCAGCTCCACTACCGTAAGTTCAGGTCACACTGGGAGAAGATATAACGCAGGCTCTTGTGATCTGAGAAGACCACAAAGCGCTCCCCAAAGAGGTAATGTCACCAAAACTTCAATGCAAACACTACTGCTGCAGGCTCTAGGTCATGGGTGGCATAGTTACGCTCGTGAGGGAGTAACTGCCTAGACCCATAACAGATCACTCCTTTATTCTGCATCAGCACACACCCTAGACCAAGGCCAGAAGCATCCCAAAACCCCTCATACAACAACCCTTCCTCTGGAAACCTGAGTACGGGAGCACTGAACAACTTCTCCTTCAGGTAGTCGAAAGATTACTGGCACTGCTCTCTCCATAGGAAGACCTGGTTCTTCCTCATCAAAGTTGTCAATAGAGCAGCAACTCGAGAGAATTCTGAAACAAACCTGCGATAGTAACCTGCTAACCCCAGGAAACTATGAACTTCTGCCACGTTCTTGGGTGATTCCCAAGAAAAAACTGCCTCCACCTTCAACGGGTCCACTGACACTCCATGCTGAGACACCATGTTCCCAATGAAGTGTACTTCTTTTGTCAAGAACATACAATTTGACAAGTTCCCTTAAAGCTGGTGGTGCCAAAGGACTTCCAAGACATCCCTGAGATGCTCAATGTGCTCCTCCTATGATCTTGAGTAGATTAGAATGCCATCGATAAACACAATGATGAACCAGTCCATAATCTCCCATAAAACAAAGTTCATAAGTCCCATGAACACAGCCGGTGCATTCGTAACTCCAAACGGAATCACCACAAACTAGAAGTGCCCATACCTGCAACTGAAAGCTGTCTTCGAGATGTCGTAGTATTTTACCCTCAGCTGATGATATACTGATCGTAGATCAATCTTGGAAAACCAACCTTCTCCCCTCAGTTGGTCGAAGAGATCATCTATCCTTGGGAGGGGATAACAGTTCTTTATCGTTACCTGGTTCAACCTTCGGTAGTCTATACATAGCCTGAGACCACCATCTGCCTTCTTCACGAACAAAACTGGAGCACCCCATGGCGATACACTGGGTCGAACAAAACCTCTCTCCATCAGATAGTCAATCTGAATCTGCAACTCCCGTAACTCCGAAGGTTCCATCCGATAAGGGGCCATTGAAATCGGACGGGCACCAGGCTGTAAGTCTATCCTGAACTCAACGTCACGTCGGGGGGGGGGGGGGGGTAGAGTCACAACCTCCTCAGGAAAAACATAAAGGAACTCCCCAACAACCTCTAGGACATCCATCATCTCTGTATCAGCTGGAACCACTGATAGCCCACCTAATAAGGAAATGAGAGGCTCCGCACGCCGGCTTCCCACCCGATAGCTCCTCTCGCCAACAAAAGCTACACGCTGCCCATCCACATCAGAGAACATGACTATTCTCCAGAAGCAGTCGATAACAGAACTAACAGAAAACAAACAGTCGATGCCTAGGATGACATCGTATGGATGCATCTGTAACAGAAGAAGGTCCCCACTAGATCGATGTGGTCCTAACGTTAGTCCACATCCCTGGAAAACATAAGATACGCTGGTCTGGCCTCCAACTAGTGTACTCAGCACCAATGGTACAGAAAGTATCTCTATGTCTATTCCCAAATCAGGGGCTAGACCAGGTGAAACAAAGGAGTGTGAGGCTCTCGAATAGAACAAAGCAAAAACAAGAGTGCTAAACAAACAAATCGTACTTCGCACCACCTCTGGTCCTGCCAGAGTTGTCAACTCTGCTACGTGCAACTGTCCACGCCCAGCTCCTCTGCCTCTCTGATGTCATCCACCTCCCCGACCTCGCCCTGGTCAAGGTCCCTGAGGAGCACCCTGAGGTCAGCCTCCTCCCGCAAGGTTTTCCATCGGAGGAGCATGGTCCTGCTGCTGCTGGGAGGGCCTCTCTAGCAACTGGTGCTGCTGAGGTGGGTGCTGAACCTGCCCAACTCCACCGTACTGAGCTCGGGTCGGGCTCCGACTCCGAACATGCCTGAAACCTCCATAAGAAAAATACCTCAGTCCTGGGCTCGTGAAAAGGGGACGAGGACCCGAAGATCTAAACTAGAACTGTTGGGGCCTGCTCCCCACTAGCCTGAACCTGGAAGGTCCTGTCGCCGGAGACCTACTACTGACTGCCTTCACCTTCGACGAGCATGGATGGATCCCCTCTCGTGGTGCACCTCCCAGCGAGTGAATCCTCTCTACAACCTATGCATTCTTCTGTACCGCCAAGTACGTCGGAAGGGTAAAGGGGGTGACAGCATACTAGAGCGAAGGACGAAGTGCCTCCTCCAAACGTCTCACCTGAGAATCCTCATCCGGAAAAAGATCCGAAGCAAAGCGCAGGAGATCCTTGAACTTGATTCCCAGCTCTTGTACTGACATACTCCCCTGCCGAAGGGAGTGTAACTCCTACCGCTTCTCTTCCTTGATCATGGAAGAAAGGAATTCCTCTCAGAATTCCTTCTCAAAGTCAGCCCAAGGAACCTCTGCCTCTATCATCTCTCCGAGGTAGAGTGTCCACCACTGTCGCGCCGTGCCTCTCAGCTGACTGACTCCCAGGGGAACCCAGTACTCTTTTGGAGCACAGATCAAGGTAAAAGCGATCCCTAGATCCTCAAGCCACCCCTCCATATCCGTATTCGAAGTACTACCCTCATACTTCTTGAGGGTCTGCTACTGGAAATAATGGAGAGTCTTCTACCACTAGCTATCTTCCTCCTCTCGGTCAATCCTTAGCTGATCGACCGCATGAATCTGCAGGGCCTCGGCCATCTGAGCCACCCGGGGACGACGTCCAGGTTCCATAGCTGTACGGTTAACAAGGATCGCCTAATCCAAAGTAGTAAGGAAAAGCTCAAGGTTTTATTTTTATCATTTTATTTCAATTTCTTTCCCAGAACAACCAAATTAAGTAAAACACAATCATGATGATGCATGTACCTTCCCTAGGGTCTCTACCCTGCAATCAATGTAGTCTCACTTGGTCGTTCGGTAGGCTCAGAGTCCCTGCATCGGATCACGGGGGGCCCTAAAATCCCGTGTCCTAGCCGGTCTTCCCTGGCCTATATCACGCACCAAGATTAAAGAACACTGTTGCCCTACTATCCCCATGCAATCCTCACTGTTCCTAACTCCAAAATCCATCCTATCTCTCAACCATCCCCTCTGATACCATTCTGTCCTGACCCCCTCCCACCAAATATGCCCCTCCTGAGCTGGCAATGGTGAAAGGGAGATAATGACCCCCGAGTCCCACCTCCAGTAGGCCCCGGGGTGGCGATTAGAACCAAGGGTATGAGTTTTCACAAATATGGGAGGCATTACCCTTTTTATTATTTAGGATTGGGAAATAGGACAAGTCAACGACCAAAAGGAAAAAAGAACAAGTGTATAGAAATAAACCCAAACCAAGACCACATGCATGTCTAAATAATTTTATAACAAGGTACAAGTACAAGAAAACTCAAAGTACAAAACAAAAAGAAAACAAGAGAATAGAAACTGCAACAACTCTAACTGTCTGACTAGTAGGGTCCCGCACGGCCCTGGTAGTCCTCCTGGAAACCTAAAAGTAAACGTAGGGTGAGCATACAAGTATACTCAGAAGGGAAACCTAAAGATCTCGTTCACAAGTGGGGAGACATCCTAATGTCCCGTGAAAACAACATAAGAAACCTAGCAAGGAATTCTATCCACCCAACCTCACCAGCCACACTCACCAAAACACAAGCAAAACAGGTAGTAGTATATAAGAAACAAGATTATTGGGTACCCCGCACCATTTCCCTTTAGTTAGCTGCTCTTCCTAACAGAGAACGTCCTGACACTGCCACACTCTCCCCGCCCACACACACCTGGGCCTCACAACCACGTATCCCGCCCGCACACACCTGGGCATCACAACCACGTATCCCGCCCACACACACCTGGGCCGCACAACCACATATCCTGCCCCCACACACCTGGGCCCCACAACTACCTATCCCACCCGCACACACCTGGGCCTCATCCCGAAGATTCTTGTAAAACAATAGAACCTGCCCGAAGAGTCTTGGGCTAAAGCCACCCCAATCGAAACCTACCCGAAGAGTCTTAGGTGTAAGGTCACCTCAAGCCATCACAACCTTGGGGAGAAGGAGCAAGAAGGAGCTAGTAACTAAGGAAAAAACACCCTCTCCCATGAAATGGGAGTGTTCGGCACTAAGTGCTCATCATGGGTGGGGTGTGATAAAACAAAAAAGATACAGATATATATATACCAACCACACAGCCCAACCTATGGCTTCTAAACGGAGAAACTGAGCACGTGCCTCGGCACTGCTATTACAAATCATGCATACAACAAACAACCCCAACCCCATTTAGGTTTTCATGTTTCAGTATAATTAGTTTATTTAGTTCCTTAACTACTGGGCAACTATCCATAACCAACCACATTGATCGTTCGTAAACATATCCCTGCCATCCACAAATCAAGTTTGGAAAACACAAGCATCACAACCAAGCCCTTCTTATCGACCAACCAACCCCATTGATTGTTAATTCTGTTCCTTTACCAAGCCACACCATTCATTTACTCTTTCAATTTTTATTTATTAACCACAACCCAAAGTCCGTTCACATTCAACCCATCCCCGCAGCCCCACTTCCAACCACCATAACCACAACTGCACCGAAACCCGTACATCATTATCCCTTTAATACCATTTATCACAGCCCCGCTGCCCGTCACCAACATAGCATTTACAGCAACCCACAACCAAGTCAACCGCAGCCCCACTGATCACCCTATACACAACAACTCACAAAACACCCCCATCACATGCCACGTATCCAACCCAACACCCACATGTTCATTATTCCATTTTTTTGTTTAACCGGGGTGATCACACAAGGGTTCCAGATTTTAAACAACCAACTTTACGTGATTAACAAATTTCCACATTACACAAAGTTCCATCCACAAAAATGGTCTCGAAAGATAGGGAAACATTTAATTGTGCAAACAAAGGCCCCCAACGACCGTGATTTTCAGTAGGCTGAAGCTCATTCAATTCACAACATAATATCATAGGATATAAAGTAACAACAATCACAAACTTCCCAACCCCGTTCTTTAACCAGTTATTATCTTCATTTAATGGTTCAACTGTTTCTCATGAAAACAAGAGGATAACCACCCCGCATGATGCACAAATTAGAGAGACAAAGGTAAGAACCCTACTTCAACAGGTTCTGATCATAGCGCTCACTTGGATCAACTTTAGAAGATGTCCGTCGACGTCCGTCACTTCTTTCGGGTCCCGGAAAAACCTCCTCGGGTGGAATTTGGGAAGTAAAGGCTGAAGGAAAGACAACATATCCATACTAGGATGTTCCGCCTCGTCGTTACGATCCCGTGACTGTTGACGGATCGTAAATCAGAGCTCGAACGAAGAAGTTATGGAAGAAAGAGCTTTCGAGTCTCTTGGGAGAACTCTGCTCAGAGGAAAGGGGAAGAGAGGAGTGAGTTAAAAGGAGGAGGGGACCTCTTCTTTTATAGGAAAGAAAAGGAAAAGTACACAGCTTTTACTTTATGGTACACGGTGTGTACTCAGTTATTTCACACGGTCTCCACGCGGCTTCCAACACGGCTCTGCGGCCATTGACTGGTCAAAACACGGTTTGAGGGTAACGCATACGCGGGGAGGGACTACACGACGTTTAGTTCAGAAACACAACGTGTACTCATTTATTGCACACAGCAAGGACACAACTCCAACATGGTACATGGCTGTTGACAGGTAACGCGTACGCGGGGAAGGACTACACGCCGTGTAGAACTGGGAACACGACGTGCACCCATTATTTCACACAGCGAGGACACAACCTACAACACAGGGTATACCCGGAAAGGGGTACACGACGTGTACTCAAACTACACGGCATGTAGTTTCAAAATTTTGGAAAGTGTGGGAAAAGTCCATTTTACCCTGCAAAACACTTCGTGACCTTCTTTTTGACAAAGGAATGGGCCGGAGAGGTCCGTGCCATTACATAATGACTAAATATCATATATATTCATTAAATATTTATTTATAATACATATCATTAGGAGATTAGAAATGAAGTGAAATGTTCCTGAAGACGGTAGGTCGTACGTACACATGAATGCTGTCACGACCCGTCCTCGGGGCCCATGCCGTGACTACCCCAAGCCCGCCTTCCATAGGCCAGGGGCTGGAGACTAGCACCAAAGGCGTAAATCCCAATAACTGGGAAGGCATTGCCTTTATAAAAGTAAACAAAACACCACAGAGTACAAGCGGAAGTAAAACACTAAGTACAAAGAGAAGTGATGAAAGGTAAATGGGCTAGAATACAAACCCAAAAGAAAGTACAACTAAAACTGAACAAAGTAAAACAAAAAAAGAAAACAGCTGGAAGGACGGAAGCTGCTCCTGGGTCGTCCTCCTCGGATCCTACCTGAAGGGTAGGTACAGATGGCACAACTCGTAGATCGTACACCACGGATCCTACCTGAAGGGTAGGTACAGATAGACTCCACAATTCTTTCGCCCGTCAACCTCCTTTGAGTGTCGTCTCGCCGTGAAGTCCACCCCGAGACCCTCAAGGTCTCACTAAAACCAACAAGGATAAACACAAAGAATATCTCAACAGATAACCTCTATTTAGGTATATGCCCATACATATACCTAAGTAATCAAGTAACCCATCTCAATCATGAGTAAACACAAGGGTTATGAAATCAACGGATAACCACTACCCAGGTATATGCCCATACATATACCTAAGTTATCAAGTAACCCATCTCAATAATGAGGAAACACAAAGGTCATAGACTCAGCTCAAAACAAGATTTTTATTATCGAAACTGTAACTACTGAAGAGCTCCGTCTCTGGAGTGTACAGTGGTCCTGTCACGACTCTGAGGTACTGCTGACTAACCTAAGACTGCTGAGGTACTCCTCCTGTCGAGTACTGTGGGCCTGCTACTACAAGCAAGCGCCTCCCACCATGGGTCTACCGCTACATCCAAGCGCTCCCCCTCACAGACTCCAGAGGTACTCCTTCTGTTGATTACTGCAGGTCTGCCGCTACAACCAAGCACTCCTCCACCGTGGGTCTGCCGCTACAACCAAGCGATCCCCCTCATAGCCTCCAGAGGTACTCCTTCTGTAAAGTACCGCGGGTCTGCTGCTACAACCAAGCACTCCTCCGCCGTGGGTCTGCCGCTACAACCAAGCGCTCCCCACTGGGCTATCCGAAACACACCGAGTCGATCAGTCAAGCAGTCGTCATGTCTCAGTCGGCTACACGGTCTCCGTACTCCACACGCTCGTCTCTGGGAGGGTCTGCTCCACGAGCTACAGGTCGATACTCCAAATATCTGAAAGTCCCACGAAGGAGTATCTCAAAGGACCGCCTCGTCATAGGGGTCTCAACGCAACAGACGACGCATCAATCAGACGCCCGGTCTATGAGTTATTAGACTTTTCGTTCCAAGGGACCGGTTGGTATCATGTGCGAACCAACCCGGACGTATCTCAACTATACCCCAACTCTCATTGGGTAAACTCAAAGGGACCGTTTCTCAACGTGATCACCAACGCCGCTGATAGTTCGTCAAATGGACGTCTGGTCTGAAGGATATCAACTTTTCCGTTCTAGGGGCCCAGTTGGATTTTGGGTACAATCCAACCCGGCCACTATCCAACTGCAACCAAAACTCGGGTGAAGTATGCCAAAAGTTCGCTCTCATCAAGAGTAAATCAACGAGATAGACGGTGCGTCAATCAGACGCCCGGTCTATGAGTTATTGGCCTTTTCGTTCCAGGGGCCCGGTTGGTTTCGTGAGCGAACCAACCCGACCGCACTCCGACGACATCCAAACCTCGAGAGGAGTAAGCCAAATGATCTTCCTCACTTAGAGGAATCCATGAAAGTCGACAACACGTCAATCGGACGTCCGGAGCTCAAGATATAAGCGTTTCCGCTCTGAGGGCCTGGTTGGTTTCGTATCTGAACCAACCCGACCGAACCCAAAGTTCTTCAAAACCTTGAGTGTAATATACCGAAACGACTGTCTCGATCCAAGTGTCGCATCGCCGCTGACGGTGCATCGATCAGAGGTCTATAGCTGAAGATATAAGCGAAAAACCGAAAAAGGTCCGAAAGCGGGGGGTCTGGGCTCGGACCGACCCGGATGGGCGCGACCCGGCCCGGCACAACCGGTCCGGCCCGGGGCGGCTCGGCTCTGGCCGAGCGGTCCGGCTCGGCGCGGGCCGAGCGGCCGCGCAAAAAGGAAGCGCTGCCCCCTTGGACGAAACCGCAGCCCCCCGCGCGGGGACCGCTCCCTGCCAACGGACGCGGTGTGATGCCACGTCCTGCTGGTCCCGCGCGGCCGCAGGACCTGCCGCCCGCCGCCGCCGGCGCCGCCACACCGGCGGGCCGCGCCGGTGGTCCGATTTCAATTCCGTCTGTGCCGGTGGTCCTCCTGGGAGCCGAAGATCACTGCAAAGGATTCAAAACGCCATTGCGGCCCGCCTCATCATCGAACGTCAATCCGTACTTCGACAACAAATAGCGGGGTCTTCAAATCACCTCCTTGGCCCCGACTCCACCCATGGTTTCATTCGGCCCCAACGGCGCGGCGCGACGGCGCCACGCTTCTTCACCGCGTTCTTTATTCTCATTTCCGCGCGGTGCAACGACACCGCGCTACCTTTCACGTGCCGCAACAAACTCATACAACAAGGGGGGAAGGAGGGTCGGCCATGTTCGTGCGGTCCGAACATCCCCCGTTAGTATGATAACTGACGGCCCAAAATGAAACCAAGAAAGGCGACAGATGAGATCACGATCAACAATAAAAAAATAAGCCCTCACAACTTCCCGCAACAAAATTTCCCAACCCGCAAGGAAAACGTGCGCAGATCAACTAGATAACAAGTTGATCCGTGTTTCCTTGTTTTCTTCAGAATGAATAAAATGAGGGAATAAATTCATTCGCAAAATTAATTCCCTACCTCAAGAGTTGTCATCGAACGCGAGTTCGTCGCAGAAATTACCGTCGTGGAAGAAGAGGATCGTCGCGGAAGAGCATCACAGAAGAAGCGTCGTTTACATCGCGGTACACGGCGTCGCGTCGTCGATCTTCGCGGGTTTGGCGTTCTTCGTCGGAGGTCGGAGCGTTCTTCGCGTTCTTCGCGTTCTTCATGTTCTTCGCCGAAGAAGAACGCTTTCCTCCAAATTCTCTCCACGCCACAAGATCCAACAGAAATAAAATAAGAGTTATCTTATTTTATTAACACACATGACACATTTTAATTTCAAAAGAAAAGAAACGAACAATTAATTCAATGAATTAATTGTAACGGTTTAACTGACCAATTAATGAGGCATTTCTTAACCAAAAAAACGCACGGTTGACTTTTATTAAGGAGAGGGGTTGCGGGTGCGTTACTTTGAGGAAAAAAACAGTGGGGCTCGTGCGGGCCCCACCTGACAAATATTCTACCAAGTGGGTAGGATATTTTGGGTTCCACCCAATCCGCTTAACTTAGCTTAAGTGGATTTTAAGTGGCTTTAAGTGAAATAAAATAAATTTGTCGCACCACTTTATTTTATTTCTTAACTTAACCCCAAAAATTAAAAACCACACCCGAGAAAACACAACTCCGTAAAAGGAATTTCTAAGAAAATACCGGTGCTGCGATTTAATCGGTGCCTTCAGAATTTGATTTTGAGCACCGGTTCAAAAGTTATAAAAACCCGCTCGTTCGTTCACTGAACGTACCCGAGCTAAACTTCGGAAATTAATTTAGGGAACACCGGGCCTCAGAATCAGGGGCCGTCAGAAACTGCGTTCTTGTAAAATTAAAAAGAAAATTAAAAATTTCCTTGAAATTTCTGGGTCTTTACAATACTCCCACCTCAGGGCTTTACGTCCCCGTAAAGCTTCAACACAAACTAGGGTCTCAAAAGCGGTATTGAGCACGCATCTGAGCCTTCCGCTCCCATGTGCTTACCTAGAGGTTCTTGTACTGCCCATGAAAGGGAACCTGAGGAATCGACCATCCTCAAAGGATCCGCTCCTGTCGATCCTAGATTCCCACTGGAACCTCCGTGAAAGTTACCCCATCACCATCGTCTAGCTCCTCATGGTCGAAGATATGCGAAGGGTCGAGCACGTATCTCCTCAGTTGACATACGTGGAAGTTTTCGTGCACCTGGTGCAATTGAGGTGGATGGGTCAAGCGGTAAACCACCCCACTTACCCAGCTGAGGACTTAAGAAGGTCCGCTGAAACTCAGAGATAACTTACCGCCTTGGTCACATATCCGTAAACCTCATCGAGGTGACACCCATATAAGGACGTGATTGTCATCCTCGAACTCCAGAGGTCTCCAACTCCTGTTAGAACTAGAACTCAAAACGACTGCTCCTACGAGGGTAAGGTTGACCGACTCAAGAGTGTTCGGTCGCCCCCCCCTGTGCATGAGTTATCCAATGCTGCCTGGGGTTCCCTTTTCGCTGACCAAGGAAAAACCAACCTGACGTCGTAGTTAAACCACAACCTTTTTGCCTACTACCGTCAATTTGTGTATGAACTGTGATTGCCCAGTCCATACTCAAACCAACGTCGTAAGGCCTCGACGCTGCCACCAAGAGATTCCAACCGAAACTCTTGCCTCGAGGGTCTGACCACACTGTCGGCGTAAGTGTGATTATCGAGTCTCCTCCCAAGGTATCTCCAGACGTGAGGGTCAAGTCCATGGCTTACCAGAAACTCTAGGTCTGGAACAAGATTTGTGAAAGCAAGGAATGATTCATATCAATGTCCGTTACTAAAACAGCTAGTAGTGGACACAGACTGTCCCTTGAATCATTCTTAGAGCCATCAGGTCACTCTCCTTGACCGCATGCAGCTGCACTCTTCCTCCGCCCTCCAGCTCCCAGAGCCTGGCGGGGATAACTAAGGTGGGTGATTGTAGCATGTTAAGATGTACACCACCTCATGATTCTCTCCTAGATCTGCCTCCACGTCTGTTTCTTCACAGACTCATCTATCCTTTAAGCTTCCTCTTATGGAAACATTTAACACACACGAGTCTCTAAGACTGGCGCTGGTTTCCTGTTTCTTACTGCACTGTGTAGTCTTCATCCGCTCCTGGATGATCTGCACCTTCCTTGCCTACGATCTGAAAGAGCTGCTAAAATTTATCCTTTGCCGAAAAGAGAAACTCGGTCTCATCCCCTGGATGAACCACACCCATTGCCTAATACAGTCAATCCTGACATGAATGATGTATTCATGCCATGGATGACATGTAAGGACTCGACGTAACAACCAAGATATCCAACTGTCACTCTCACCTCCAAGGGCCGAGTCAACTTTCGGTATCAGTGCGAGGTCACTGGCTCTCCTCCAGTAGAAATCTCGAAAGTGAGGGTCAAGTCAACATTCTTAACCAGGACCACTCAGTATCAACCAAACAAAAAGTATAGGAAAGAAAACATCACAAAGATAAGTGTCTTTTTATTATTTCAGCTCATAGTATAAAGACACGAATACAACAGCAACATGGAACTAGAAGTACAAGGGACGTTTCCACTAGTTCCTCTCCTATCCACTTTCTCCCGGAGCTCTACTTCCTTGTCCACTACTCGGCTGTTTCTCAAGCACCCGCCACTGCTTCTGCCTCGGTGGCTCCTCCAAAGCCTGCAGATCATCTGTACGAGGAGTCGGACAGTCACGTGCCAGGTGACCCTTCATGCCACATTCATAACACTTCCTAATCCTGGTACGGCTGGCTCTAGTCCTCTTGGACCTCTGCATCATCTGTATACTGCCCAAAGATGACTCGACTACTGATTGAAAACCCTGCGGAAAAGTCAGAAGATTCTGTACATGCTCGGGGTGTAGAGATACTGGCACAAACTCCACCCTGAAGAAGGTATCGAAGTCTTCCCATGTGAAGGTCATCCCGTCGCAAAACAGGAACAAGTTTTTCCACCACCTGCCTGCTGCTTCCTGAAGAAGTCTGGCAGCAAAGATCACCATGAATTCTGTTGGCGTCCCCACTAGCCTGAAGACTCTCACCACTGCCCCCAGCCAATCTTTAGACGCCTGCGGTTCCGTCTCTCCCCGGAACCTAGGTGGCCTCTGGCGTTGGAACTCGTGCAATGTGCTCAAGTGGCATGCATCACCTACTTCTAGGGCTGGTGGCATCGGTGGCCCAACATATGGTTGTACTGCTAGTGCCTCCGTTGGTGCCTCAACTGCAAGAGGGCCCTGTACCGAAGCCTCGTCGCTCGACAGGCTGTCAGTACGCACATCCCTCTGGGCTCTAGCTGGTCATCCAAGAAAAGGCATCTTGAAAGAAACAACGTGACACTATCAAACGATTATACATGGTGAGCTGAGCTGGTTTGAGCTGATATTTAAAAACTTCTGGAAACACACACGGAATCAGTGTTTTCGTGCACAAAGTTGGAAATCAGTTGTCAGGGTCCTGGTGTATCGATACGTCAGCTGCCCGCACCAACACTGGACTCCCTGAACTGAAAACCACACTCGGTACTCTTAACATTATTTCTTCACAGAAAGAAAAAAAATATCAGAGTTATAAGTTCCGCGGTAGAACCGACTCCTCTGATACCAATTTGTCATGACACGTCCTCGGGGCCTGTGCTGTGACTACCCCAAGCCCGCCTTCCATAGGCCAGGGGATGGTGACTAGCACCCATGCCGTAAATCCCGATAACTGGGAAGGCATTGCCTTTATAAAAGTAAACAAAACACCACAAAGTACAAGCGGAAGTAAAACACTAAGTACAAAGAGAAGCGATGAAAGGTAAATGGGCCAGAATACAAACCCAAAAGAAAGTACAACTACAACTGAACAAATTAAAATAGAAAAAAGAAAACATCTTGAAGGATGGAAGCGGCTCCTGGGTCGTCCTCCTCGGATCCTACCTTTAGGGTAGGCACAGATGGCGCAGCTCCTGGATCGTCCACCATAGATCCTACCTGAAGGGTAGGTACAAATAACCTCCACAACGCTCTCACCTGTCAACCTCCTCTGAGTGTCGTCTCGCCGTGAAGTCCACCTCCAGATACTGACTCGTCGTGTAGTCCACCTCCGGGTACCGTCCAGTGCTCAAACACTCGGCCTCCGTCAGCACTGCCCGTCGTCTGCAACCAACACAACGAGGTACGGGCATATCCCGTGCAGGGGTGAGTATAACGATACTCAGTAGGGACCCCGAGACCCTCAAGGTCTCACTAAAACCAACAAGGATAACAACAAAGAAGATCTCAACAGATAACCTATACTTAGGTATATTCCCATACATATACCTAAGTTATCAAGTAACCCATATCAATCATGAGGAAACACAAGGGTTATGCAATCAACGGATAACCACTAGCCAGGTATATGCCCATACATATACCTAAGTTATCAAGTAACCCATCTCAATCATGAGGAAACACAAAGGTCATAGACTCAGCTCAAACCAGGATTTTTATTATCGAAACCATAACTGTTGAAGAGCTCCATCTCTGGAGTGTACAGTGGTCCTGTCACGACTCCGAGGTACTGCTCACTAACTTAAGACTGCTGAGGTACTCCTCCTATCGAGTACTGTGGGCCTACTGCTACAACCAAGCTCTTCCCACCATGGGTCTGCCGCTACAACCAAGCGCTCCCCTCATAGACTCCAAAGGTACTCCTTCTGTTGAGTACCGCGGGTCTGCCACTACAACCAAGCACTCCTCCGCCGTGGGTCTGCCACTAAAACCAAGCGCTCCCCCTCATATCCTCTAGAGGTACTCCTTCTGTTGAGTACCACGGGTCTGCCGCTACAACCAAGCGCTCCTCCGCCATGGGTCTACCGCTACAACCAAGCACTCCCCACTGGGCTATCCGAAACACACCGAGTCGATCGGTCAAGCAGTCCTCAGGTCTCAGTCGGCTACACGGTCTCTGTACTCTGCACGCTCATCTCTAGGAGGGTCTGCTCCAAAAGCTACAGGTCGATAGTCCAAATATCTCAAAGTCCCACGAAGAAGTATCTCAAAGGACCGCCTCGTCATAGGGGTCTCAACGCAATAGACGACGCATCAATCAGACGCCCGGTCTGTGAGTTATTAGCCTTTTCGTCCTAGGGGCCTGGTTGGTTTCATGTGCGAACCAACCCGGCCGTATCTCAACTGTACCCCAACTCTCATATGGTAAACTCCAAGGGACCGTTTCTCAATGTGATCACCAACGCCGCTGATGGTTCGTCAAACGGACGTCCAGTCTCAAAGATATCAGCTTTTCCGTTCCAGGGGCCCGGTTGGATTTCGGGTACAATCCAACCCGGCCGCTATCCAACTACAACCAAAACTCGGGCAAAGTATGCCAAAAGTTCCGTCTCATCAAGAGGTAATCAACGAGACAGACGACGCATCAATTGGATGCCCAGTCTGTGAGTTATTGGCTTTTTCGTTCTAGGGGCCCGGTTGGTTTCGTGAGCGAACCAACCCAACCGCACTCCGACGACATCCAAACCTCGAGCGGAGTAAGCCAAAAGATCCATCTCACTTAGAGGAATCCATCAAAGTCGACGGCACGTCAATCAGATGTCCGGAGCTCAAGATATAAGCGTTTCTGCTTTGATGGCCCGGTTGGTTTCGTATCCGAACCAACCCGGCTGAACCCAAAGTTCTCTAAAACCTTGAGTGTAATATACCGAAACGACCGCGTCGATCCAAGGGTCGCATCGCCGCTAACGGTTTGTCGATCGGAGGTCTACAACTCAAGATATAAGCAAACACCCGAAAAAGGTCCGAAAGCGGGGGGTCTAGGCCCGGACCGACCCGGCCCAACCCCCCCTTGGTCGACCCGACCCGGGTCCGACCCTGCTGGGCGCGACCCGGCCCGGCTCGGCGCTAGCGGAGCGGCCGTGCAAAAAGGTGGCGCTGCCCCCTTGGATGAAACCACGGCCCCCCACGCGGGGGCTGCTCCCTCCCAACGGACGCGGCGTGATGCCGCGTCCTGCTGGTCCCGCGCGGCCGCGGGACCAGCCACTCGTCGCCGCGGCTTTAGCCGCGGCGGCCCCTTCCCAGCGGCGCGCCGGTGGAGTCTTCCATGGACCACCGGAGTTGCTCTGGTGGTCCGATTTCAATTCCTTCTGCGCCGGTGGTCCTCCCGGGAGCCGAAGATCACTGCAAAGGATTCAAAACGCCATTGCGGGCCGCCTCATCATCGACCATCGATCCATACTTCGACAACAAACAACAGGGTCTTCAAATTGCCTCCTTGGCCCTGATTCCGCCCGCAGTTTCGTTCGGCCCCAATGGCGCGGCGCGACGGCGCCGCGCTTCTTGACCACGTTCTTTCTTCTCGATTCCGCGCGGTGCAACGGCACCGCGCTGCCTTTCACGTGCCGTAAGAAACTCAAACAACATGGGGGGAAGGAGGGTCGACCGTGTTCGTGCGGTCTGACCTTCCCCCGTTAGTATGATAACAGGTGGCCCAAAATGAAACCAAGAAAGGCGACAGATGAGATCACGATCAACAATAAAAAAATAAGCCCTCACAACTTCCCGCAAAAAAAATTTCCCAACCCGCAAGGAAAACGTGCACGGATCAACTAGATAACAAGTTGATCCATGTTTCCTAGTTTTCTTTAGAATGAATGAAATGAGGGAATAAATCCATTCTCAAAATTAATTCCCTACCTCAAGCATTGTCGTTGAACGCGAGTTCATCGCGGAAATAACCGTCGCGGAAGAAGAGGATCGTCACAGAAGAGCGTCGCGGAAGAAGTGTCGTTGACGTCGCGGTACATGGTGTCGCGTCGTCGATCTCCACAGGTTTGGTGTTCTTCGTCGGAGGTCGGAGCGTTCTTCGCATTCTTCGCGTTCTTCGCGTTCTTCGTGTTCTTCACCAAAGAAGAATTCTTTCCTCCAAATTCTCTCCACGCCACAAGATCCAACAGAAATAAAATAAGAGTTATCTTATTTTATTAACGCACATGACACGTTTGAATTTGAAAAGAAAAGAAACGAACAATTAATTCAATGAATTAATTGTAACGATTTAACTGCCCAATTAATGAGGCGTTTCTTAACCAGAAAAATGCACGGTTGACTTTCATTAAAGTGGGGGGTTGCGGGTGCGTTACTTAGAGGAAAAGAAACGGTGGGGATCGTGCGGTCCCCACCTCACAAATATCCTACCAAGTGGGTAGGATATTTTGGGTTCCACCCTATCCGCTTAACTTAGCTTAAGTGGCTTTTAAGTGGATTTAAGTGAAATAAAATAAAGTTGTCACACCACTTTATTTTATTTCTTAACTTAACCCCAAAAATTAAAAACCACACCCGAGAAAACGCAACTCCAGAAAAGGCATTTCTAAGCAATACCGGTGTTGCGATTTCATCAGTGCCCTTGGAATTCGATTCCGAGCACCAGTTCAAAAGTTAGAAAAACCCGCTCGTTCGTTCACTGAACGTACCCGAGCTAAACTTCGGAAATTAATTCCGGGCACACCGGGCCTCGGAATCAGGCGCCATCAGAAACTGTGTTCTTGTAAAATTCCAAAGAAAATTAAAAATTTCCTTGAAATTTTTGGGTCTTTACAAATGCTACTTTAATTTCTTTGTTGAATTAAAATAATTAAAACTGAACGAGACATATGAGTATTTTAATTTACAATATCATATTTATTTTATATATGTTACATAAGATTATTAAAACCATCATTTATACGATCCATGCATTTCATGAATGAGTCATATCGCTTTGAGGGGGCGGTAGTCCATACTTTCTTAAACGAAATTATTGTATTTACACATGAAAGAAGAATAAAGGTATGTTATAAAAAAATTAAAGAAGACTAAATAAATTATAAATGAAATATATATTATTTATAAATTGGGTTTCCATCATAATATTCACCATGAAAGGCAATAGGGGAATGTTGAACAATCATCGTTTCGTTGGGATGTAGTTCATCGTACACAAAAATAGTAAGTTCTTACCCATTAGATGGAGGTGTGTAATTTTTCATATAAATATTAACATAAAAAAATTCTAGTATATTTAGGATATTGTTTTTTTTATGAAATCATATTATAATAAGAGTATAGGGAGTGGATAAGGGAAATGAAACTAGATATCTTGAGAGAAAGCGTTACCTCTTAATCAGGTAACTTCTTTTTGTGTAAGCCAAAAGCTTACTTGGATTTCTTTATGACCAAAGGGATGATTATATGTAGTGGGGAGGGATGTTGAGAGACAATTTAGAAAGTTCTGACATGAACTTAAGAGTCTTTAGTTGTGTGAGGAATGGGTATAATTGGTGGCCTTTTATCGGGAAGGAAAATGACTCACTTGGTATTCTTGAAATGAAGTTAGGTGTACACATGTTATTACCTAACAGATCTCATAATGAACCACCATAACCAAATAATGGAAGGCTAATGGATGAGATATTGATATAAAATGGACATTAGAAAAGTTTCTAGGTTATTTGGGCACTTAAACATAGGGTTTTAGTTCATTTTAAGCCTAATTGAACCTTAATCATTGTAGTTAATTTTAATCACTTTCACTAATATTTTTTTTTCCAAAAATTATGTTATTATTATTAGACCAAAAATTTAATATTTATCCCAATGGTGTATGTATGTTTTTCAAAAATAAAATCACAGACATAGTAAAATTAGGATTAATGCTAATCTCCCAGATAGACAACTTAATTGGTTTTAGTATAAAAATGTTCAAAAGATTGTTATGTTTTTATATTAAATTTAAAATTTAAATTGATTATAATGGACCAAATTGTATTAATATATTTATAATTGATCCAATTTGACTTTAAAACAAATTTATAATATCATTTAACATTAATAATTATTTAAATGAAAATGATATTTTTAACCAAAACACAGTATTTTTCACTATTTTGTAAAAAATGAAGTTTCTCAGAGAAATAAAAAAAATTCACCCTAAGATAATTTTTACATTATGAATTAAAAAATTAAGTTTATTTTATCTTATTAAATTCATAGGTGTGTAAAAATTAATTTTTAAAATAGGTTTCCAATTAAAAGGAGGTAAAATTGCCTTAAAAATACAGTATTTTATGTGTAATATCGGAATTGTTTCTTATCCAATACCTATTAGATGAGTCTAAAATTATTTTTTGGGATATATAATATATAAATAAACTCACTAAAATTGATATAATTTAATTTACTATGAAAAACATGACTAAATAATGTTTCATTTAAATCTGGTGTTGTGCGTATTACAAAGATATCAAAAGGTAAATATAGTAAAGCCTTGGGGTGATACATTATTTCTCATACAAAAATTTTGTCCTCAAAATTTTAGGGTTATTAACTTTAAAAAAATGTTGTTAGGTTTTCTTTACAGAATCCTATGGTTCCCATGTAGCTTCTTCCACTTTGTAATTTCTCCAAAGAACCTTTACCAGAAGAGTCATATGATTCCTTAATACTTTATCCCTTGTGGAAAGAGTCTAGATATGTTCTTTGCAATAAAAAATTTCTGGTTCCAAATCTATCTCATTATATGTGAGAACATGCATTAGATCAGGTATATACTTCCTGAGTAGGGATATATTTAACACATTGTGAACCTTTGAGTGATTTGGAAGCAATTCTAATCGAAAAGAAATAGATCCAACTCTTTCAAAAATCTTGAAAGGTATGATCTACCTAAGACTCAGTTTCCCCTTCTTACCAAACCTGATAACACCCTTCTATGGATATTCCTTCAAGAAAACATGATCTCTACGTTGGAATTCCAAATCCTTTCTCAGATTATTATCATAACTCTTTTTTCCCACTTTGAGCCATTTTGATATGCACTCGAATAGCATTCACCATTGTCATCATCTCTTCAACATGTTTGGGACCTAGGAATTTTATTTCCCCAACTTTGTCACAACAAGTTGGATTACAACACCTCACTACTGGAAATCATACTTTTCACAACACTTGTATACCAACGGTTCTTTTGAACCGTTGGTATAGGTGATCTTTACCAATGGTTTGCATAAACCGTTGGTAAAGATCTTTAAAAATTGAGTTTCCCAAATGGTTTGATGAAATCATTGGGAAATATGGGTAAAAAATAACTTTTCCCAACGTTTTGATGAAACCGTTGGGAAAGATGGGAAAAAATGAGTTTTCCCAACGGTTTAATGAAACCGTTGGGAAAGATGGAGTTTTCCCAACGATTTTTAAAAAACGTTGGAAAAAAGATGCCCCAAATTCGCCAAAGTCAGGCAGCCCCCTCCCCACGATTCCAGAAGCATTATGTGGCTCTCCCAGGAGTGATTCCAACTCAAAAAAGCCCTTGAGAAGCCCCAACATAGGTGAAACTCTTCCATCAGATCAGCTCAAGGATATCGTTATTCCCAATTTTTAGGGTTTTTTGTAAAATTTTATGATTCACTACTCCATGAATTGTGTACTCAAATCACTACATCAGTGTACACATTGTCCAATTAATGTTTTCATTACACATATACATTTATAAAGGCATGATGTCTCTTTATTGTGTTCTAATTCTAAATATTCATCGTTTTTTAATCTCAATGCTTCAAATATTACAGCTTCATGTATATGAACTCATAAGAAATTGTTTGTAATATTTATTCATAGTATTTCATGAAAATAACTCCTTTCATTAAGATCATGTCAAACATGAATATCTTGTTCATCTTAATTTTTGTACACTTTGTGTATTACATAACAAGTATGTATCATGTTTATATCAAAATCTATATATATATATATATAAAATGACACACTGTTCACTTATCCTTTTTACAATAGAACATATGGAGTATCATCTTGAACTTTTCAAAATAGTATGTGGTCCCTAATTAGTACTTATTCCTTCTTAATGAAACTAATTCAAAAAATGTCAAATTAGAAATATTAGTGAATATTAGTTTTCCTAATATAACCGTTAATCATTCTGCCTTCAACATCATACATGAGTTATTCAATCACATTTTTAAAACACAATGACAATTTTCACTAATTTGGGGTTCCTCAAAATGCTTGGGAAAATCAGAAAAACACATGTATTTAATCGTGTTTCTCATATGGTTTCATGGATACAAGTTCATCTCGAAAATCATGACTGCATGGTTCAAATATCATGAGTACCATGGGATTATTATTCTTGACACAAAGGAAGTTGTTTTCTACAACTATGTGTTTTTTTTTTCACTTTTGATTTGGCCGAAAGGGGAGCTTTGTGGTCATTAATCATGGTTGTGGGTGGCCATTTAGGATGTAAGATAGTATGACTTAATTTTACTTGATATATCCAATATTATTATTGATTGATGTTCAATTTGATTATCTTTAAAAAGTGATGTTGTTTAATAAATTTTTATTGATGGTTGTAATAATGAAGATATGGTATAAGGGTTCATATGGAGTGTATAAGGGTTCACATGGTGTGTATAACAGTTGACATGGTATTAGTGAAATTAAGTAATTAATTCAAGCCTTCATTGTCACTATAATGTAAGAAATAAAATGATGTAAACCCATCCTCACATGATTTCTTACCTTAGACAGTGTCCAACATATGGAAAACAAGCTTTTGAATTCATAAGTTAACCAGGATAATATATTCCATTTTCCCCAAGATGACTGTACTAATATAACTTTAGGGTCAATTAAATATGGTTCTAATTGTACATTGTATATTATGTGTCCTTCTTGGCCAATATTGAATTTTATGAGGGTGGGGTGCTTTTCACTACCCATGCTCGCATGTGTAGACATCCATAAAAATGTTAGATAAGTCGCAAGTTAAATTTAGTAATGTTGTTATCATTGACATACTTTATTATTAATCTCAAATTTAAAAATAATTTTTTTTTTCTATACTTAATGAAATTAAATCTCTTTATAAGCCATGAACAAACTATTAGTATAGAAGCCTAAAATTTATTCACCCATGGGGTGCGCTTGACTTGGGGAAGTTATTGGGTAATGAAAGGTATGGGCATAGAGGTGCCAATAATGAGTTATTTAACATGAGTGAATGATTTGGAATGCCTATAACACATAATGGGACATGAGGCATGTGCCTCTTATAGACCTAATGAAAATGAATATAAATAAATTTTAATTTAATTTATGAGTACTTGTTCTTTACATTATTTTAATAGTTCACTACATCGACTAGAAACTTCTTCCTTTATCATTTATTTAAATGTATTTTCTATTAAAGTTCAAACCTATCGAATTTTTTTATGAAAAAATGACTTATATAAATTCTATTTACAGAATAGAGAGAAGTAGGATGTATGAAACCGATCATATCTCAAGTGATTTTCAAAAAAATTTGGAGAGCTTTATAGATTTTACATTTCACAATGCTTCAGATAGTGGTCGCATACACTGCCCATGTTCCAATTGTGTTGGTAGACCTTGGTTGATCTGTGAAGAAGTCAACTACCACATAACCAAAAATGGTTTTCAAGAAAAATACTTTGTGTGGTATCACAATGGGGAGAAAATGAAATCTCAAATTGGTGATGATTAAAATGAAAGGACTGGAATGGAGAATTTGTTAGATGATCGGTTTCTATTTATTCATCATCATGAAAAAGAAAGGATTTCGACTCAAGAATACTTCGATATGAGGATAACATGATACATCTAGTGAAACTGATGATATTGATAGGGTGAAAAAATTGAATAATGCTGCCATGACTCCAGTATATCGACAATGTGATAAAATGGAAAATCTGGAATTTTTAATCTGATTGTTTCATGGGAAAACTATGTATGGGATTTCTAATATAGCAATCGATTACATTCTTACCCTATTGAAGGATTTACTTCCAGATGATGTAGATATTCCCTCAAACCACTATATGGAATGAAAGTTAGTTGAGGAACTTGGATTTTCAAGAAAAAAATTTCATTCTTGCCCGAAAGATTGTAGTTTATTCTGGTAGGAAACCGCTGAACGAAATGATTGTATAAAATGTGGCACATCCTACTGGAAGTCAAAATATGATGGAACACCATCCCGCGTTCCACAGAATGTAATGTGGCACTTTCCATTGATCCCCATACTCCAGAATATTTTTATGTCTGATGACATATCAATAAAAATGATATGGCATGATACTGAGAGAAAGAAGACTAATGTTGAGTTGGTTAATCTTGTAGATGGATTTTCATGGCAGAGATTTGATGCTCAACATCATGATTTTGCAGCTGACTTGTGTAATGTGAGGCTGGCTCTTTCATGCGACAGTTTTAATCTGTTTGGGAAGATGCTTACTTCTCACAACACATGGTCAGTTTTTATACACATTTATAATCTTCCCCCATGGTTGTGTAGGAAAAAAACTTTCACTTTCATGAGTATACTCATATATGGTCCTTATGATCCCAGCATTGATATTGATGTATACATGCAACCTTTAATAAAATTGTTGAAACTTCTTTGGGATATGGGTGTGCGCACATACGATGCATGTTCGAAAGACATATTTCAGATGTGTGATGCGCTTATGTGGATGATCAATGATTTTCCAGCTTATGCAATGATGTCTGGATGGGGAATGAAGGGAAAAATGTCTTGCCCAGTTTTTATGAAGAATACATGATCCAGAAGACTGAAACATCGCTGTAGTTTCTGTTTTATGGGACATCAACGATTCTTTCCAAATGATTATCCATATAGAATGAATCGTTGAGGATTTGATAATACCATAGAAAACGATGATCCACCTCAGCGTATGTCTGGAACTGATGTGCTTAATGAATTGAAAGATTTCAGTTTTTCATTCTGGAAGGGTAAAATGAAATCTGGAAAGAGAAATAATGTTTCCACTAAAACCTATTACAATTGGAGGAAGAGGAGTATCTTTTTTTATTTAACTTATTGGTCAACCAATTTGTTACGTCATTTCTTAGACGTAATGAATATTGAAAATAATATATGTGAAATGTTTCTTTCGGTTCTTCTAAATGTCAAGGGGAAGAAAAAAGATGATTCACGATCTCGGCATGACTTGGTGGATTGGGGCATCAGACCAGAATTGCTTCATGTGCGTATCAGTGAAAATAAATGGAAACTTCCATGTGCTTCTTATGTGATGAAACCTATGGGAAAAAAACAATTTCTAGATGTATTAGTGACTATTAGAGTTCCTTATGGATATTCAAGCAACATATCTAAACGGGTCAACGGAAGAGAGTTGAAGATAAAATCTTTGAAGACTCATGACTATCACGTTCTACTGCATGAGTTACTTACAATTGCAATCCCTCATATTTTTTCCAATAATTTAAGGGTGACTGTTATTTGGTTGTTCCATTTGTTTAGAGATCGTTGTGCTAAGAATTTGTCCAAATCTTTCTTGCAAAAAATGTTGACAGATTCCCCATTAATTTTGTGTGAGTTGGAGAAAATATTTCCTCCATCATTTTTCACATGCATGCTCCATCTGACTGTCCATATTCCCACTGAAATACTTCTCAGAGGACCTATTTATTTTCATTGGATGTATCCAACTGAAAGAAATATGTACACATTAATGTCTTATTCCGAAATAGGAATCATCCCGAAGGTTCTATCGTGAACGGTTACTTGGCTCAAGAATGTATGGATTTCTGCTCAATGTATTTGTATGATCTTACTACAAGAATGAACATACCAATGAGAAATGAATAAGAACAGTATGAAAAAATTGAACCCAGTTTTCCATAACTTCCTCAAATAGGGGGATTTCCTAGATCGTATACATTGAAGAAATTAAGCTATGAAGAGCGGGAGATGGCGCATCACACAATTTTGTTCAACTGTGATTTGTTCGATGACTATATGAGGTAACTAAATTGAATATGTATATCTTACATATATATCTGTTAAACAATTCATATTTTTTATCTATAGGGAACATAAAACAATGATAAATAGGAAGCATTGTTCTTTATCTTTGATAAGGAGATAGACTTTGCATAGCAAAGAGTTTTCTGTTTGGTTAAAATTGAAGGTAAAAATATTACTGTTTAAAATAATTATATCAATATTTAATTAAGTTTAATAGTCATTTATATTGAAGGTATTGAGTTTGTCTGCTAAGTTTGTCTCTGAGGAAATAAGAGCTTTGGCTTTTGGTCCTAATACCGTGGTTCGTGACTGTAAATCAATTGTTATCAATGGGTGAAAATTTATTGTCACTGAATGAGAAAAGAACATGAGAACACAACATGATGGTGTTATATTTACTACCACAAAAGATTGTTATGATAGTGCATCATATAGTAGACCGAGATTTGAAAATGTGGGTTATTATGGAGTCATTTAGAAAATAATAATATTGGATTAATATTCTCATGGATGAGTCACAATGATGAAATGCCATTGGTTTGATTTGATGACGAGACATGGCACATTTATTGATGATTGTGGATTTTGAGTAATTAATATGACTCACACTCTTGCTACCGAAGAACTATATGTCTTGGAATCAATGGATAAACAAGTTTTTTATGTCAAAGTCCAACTTCGACCTAAATTTGGTTTCATAGTTGAAGTAATTCCAAGACATATTTTTGATGATGGTGATGATGGAATTAACACTGTCCCTAGTGCCATTGAAACCAATCCATTTATTTCTTTTGATGACTCCAATAGCTCAATTGTCAGAGTTGATTGTGAACCTGATGTTGTGGTTGAAAATATATAGAATCATTGATCCATGTTCTCAATTCTTTTAGTTTACATCGATTTGGGTTGTTAAGGTTGGTAATATTCAAATTGATTTAGTATTGATCACAAATATGTTTTAGTCGACTTGTCCGTTATGTGAATTTTCAATGTTCATTAGTTGTATTTTTATTTGAATTGCATTTTCTAATTTTTAATTGAACCGTATTCAAATCTAGTAAAAAAATATTTCTAACTTGCTGAACATTACAACTTGTATGATTTTTTAAACCCATTCAAGCTCTTCTAAAACAAATGATAGCTAAATTACCAATGAATCACCCTATTCCCTCATATATTTGGTTTTTTAGGTTACACATTAGTTTCCATTTTCTAATTAATTACATATTTGTTTTCAAAAGCAGGAAATGCAGCCAATTGAAGAGAGACGAAGGAAAAAAATGATAGAGAACAATCGTCGAATGGCGGAAATGGGCGTTCCACCATTAGTGCCTATAGTGAGTACTTTATTTCAGGTATATATATTCAAAGAATATATAATTTCATGTGATTAAATTTTTTGTAAATTTTTTTATAGGATCCACCTATACGTCGAAAGTTATTTGACGAGGAGCCTAGTATTGGTCCTACTACTCAGGCCGGTGGTACGAGGAGGGTTCGTACCAGAGGTGGACGAGCAGCTTCACGTACCCGACTAGACCCTGCCTCTCCCAATGACATGACCTCCTTCCCACATTTTGATCCCAGTCTGTTGTTAGGGACACACGAGATATTTAGGCCTCCCATGTTTTCGCCACCTTTTGCATCTTCTGGCCCATCATTTTCCTATCCTATGATGATTCCCAATCCCTATTCAGAGTCTAGTCATACAGCTGCCCCATATTCTTTTCCTTCTACTTCTGTCTCTCCGATATTATATATTCCATCGTCTTCGACTCCTGTTACAACACAGGGTGTTCAATCAGTTTGTGTGGATCCAGCAACGCTCAACGATCAGACTGTCACAGGTATATTTATAGAACCCTAAAAAAATTTTATAGTAAAATTTATTTTCATTATAACATGTTTTGATAAAATATTTGTTTTTATTTCATGAAATATACATCTACAGACAGGAGGCATGGGCGGGGGTGTACACACATGCGTTCAGTGTGGAACCGCCGCACACAGGTTATGTTAGATTACAATGAAGACAACTAAATGGTTGAGAAAACAGGGCAGGAATGTCAGAGTTTTTTTGGCGACGCTTTCCAAATACTCCGACATCATTCCCGTCAGCCCACTATTGTGGAGAAATTTTCCACATGAGGTCAAGGATAGAGCTTGGGAATATATATGGGTAAAAAAATCTGTTCTATTTAATGCAATGAATTATTTTTGTATTTATATGAATTAATATTTGGATGTCAGCTTAGATTTTATTTTCCCAATGGTGAGGGTGCATGAACAGAATGTCTAAAGGATTTAGGAGAGATTTGGAGAGCCTAAAATCATGATTTGTATATTGGATGACGTGCTAGAGTTGGAACTGAGTTAGAGGCGGTACCAGTCGTGGATGATTGTCCTATAGAGCAGTATCATCATATGATTACTCATTGAACGACTACCCAATTTAAGGTATGAATTAAATTTTAGGTATTTAAATAATAACTTTCATGTTTTTCATTAATATTATCCTTTTCAGTATCAAATTTTATTTATGAATCATTTGGAAAAAATAAAAGAACATTGATGCAAAAAAATACCTCCACACACTAGGACATACTATGATGCCAGATCACGAGAGGAAATAGGTATGACAATTGTTTATAAGTTTTCTTTACAACTTACAATTTATTTTTTTCCTCAATTATTTAATTGTTTGCTAATGTTTTCATATAATTTTAGTTTTCAATGTCATTTTAGAGGAAAATACAGAATATTGAAGGACGTGTGCCTCGAGAAAAATTATTTTGCTCGAGTAGACGGAAAAAGGATGGAAGTGCCATCAACGAAGCGACTCAGCAACAGATTGTATGTTTTAATTTGTTGATTTTATATTTTAATATCTATTTTGTAACTTAATAATATATTTATATTTGTAACAGGATGATTTAGAGTCCCTTGATGCCCAAGAACCAGACAATTTTGGGCCCACTGATCACTTACATCTGGTGTTGGGAGAGGAGCATCCTAGCAGAGTACGCTGCCGACCTAGGATAGCCCCGATGATGTATTGGTCCTCCTCAGGTACGAGTTTTAGTGCCACTGAGCTAAAAAAAGTTAGGGTACAAGCATAACAGGCTGAGAAAAGGGCCATAGAGATAGAAGAACAGTCTTCTAGGGAAAATAGTACATTTAAAAAAATTTATTGAAGTTCTACGTCCAATACTTCCACCAGAATCCAGCCCAGCTATTGATGAATATATGTCGTCGATACGTTCTATATATGGTGCACTAGGTGGAATTTGTAGTGGTGGTCAGAACGATGTCCATCCTGATGATGATGATGTCGAGGAGTCTGATGCAGAAGATGAGGGAGAGGAGGAGGGCGAGGCAGATGGCGAGGGTGAGGAGGAGGGTGAGGGTGAGGAGAAGGGCACTGAGGAGGGTGAGGATGATGATGGGGACGGGGACGAGGGTGATGATGATGGTGATGATAGTGATGGTGACATGGGAAAAATTGATCCGTTACATTTTCGACTCATATTAATGAGATTTTATGTTTAATCTATTCTAGTTTTTGGTTTTATCTGGACTAGTAGTATAGTATTGGAGTTGAGTTATTTTTATATATTGTCTGTTTTGATGGATGTTGTTGTCTTTTAGTGGTTGTGGTGTATCTTGAGCATGTTTATAGAGTTTTGTGTGTTTGGGAACTCCCTGGACTGCCCCCCTCCTTCCTGGACCCTGGACTACCCCCACCATCCTCCTTGGACCCCGAATAGCCCCCCAGAAAGCCCCCCGAACAGCCCCCCGAACAGCCCCCAGACAGCCCCCACCCTCCTCCTTGGACCCCGGACAGCCCCACGAACACCCCGCGAACAGACCCCCACATAGCCCCCCACCCTCCTCCCTGGACCCCAGACAGCCCCCATACACCCCCCGGACATCCCACCACCCTCTTCCTTGGACCCCGGCAGCCCCCTGAACACCCCCTGGACAACCCCCTGTACAGCCCCCACCCTCCTCCTTGGTCCCCAGACAGCCCCCGGACAGCCCCCCATAAATCCCCTCAGATAGCCCCTCCCACCCTCCTCCCTGGACCCTAGACAAACCCTCGGACATCCACCCTCGGACAGCCCCCCACCCTCCTCCCTGGACCCCCAGACAGCCCCCACCCTCCTTGATTTCACATGTTTTTTTAATTTCTCTGATCATGCAATTTTATTCAGGATTATTCCATTTATGTATGTCTTGAAATATATGAATGTCTTGGTAAGTTTATTAAGTGAAAACAGTAACTAGCATATGGAAAACCGCCTCAATCCGAGGCCTGGTGTGGCCGACACCACTCAAAGTGTCTCAGGTTAATTTGAAATGGACAACATTTTAAGTGAAAACAAAACTAGCATAAGGAAAACCAACAAAATGGATTCTAATGGTGTTGATACTTTAGAAAAATGATCCATGGGTCATATGTGACATGTAGAAGTCAACCCCACCTCAATCCGAGGCACGGTGTGGCCAACACCATTCAAAGTGTCTCTCTTTTGTTTAAAATGGACAAGATTTTAAGTGAAAAAACAACTGACATAAGAAAAACCAACCAAACGAATTTGTAATGTGTTGATGCTTTAGGAAAACGTTCCATGAGTCATATGTGCTGTGTATGAGTCAACCTTATCTCAATCAGAGGTGCAGTGTGACTGACACCATTCAAAGTGTCTCACTTTTTTTTGAAGTGGATAACATTTTAAATGAAAAGTACAACTGAAATACAAAAAACTGACCAAACGCATTCGGATTGTGTTGATACTTTAGGAAAATGATCCATGGGTCATAAGTAACATTTAAGAGTCATCCTCGCCGCAATCCGAGGTGCAGTGTGGCCAACACAAGTCACAAAGTCTCTCTTTTGTTTAAAATGGACATCATTTTAAGTGAAAACCACAAATGACATACGAAAAACTGACCAAACGCATTCTAAATGTGTTGATGCTTTAGGAAAACGATCCATGGGTCATATGTCACGTGTACAAGTCAACCACGCCTCAATTCGAGGAGTGGTGTGGCCGACACCACTCTAAGTGTCTCTATTTTGTTTCAAAAGGATATCATTTTAAGTGAAAACATCAATTGGCATACAGAAAACTGACCAAACACATTAAGATTGTGTTGATTTTTAGGAAAATGATCCATGGGTCATTTGAGATGTGAACAAGTAAACATCATCTAAATCTGAGGCGCGGTGTAGCCGATACCACTCTAACTGTGTCTCTTTTTTTAAAATGGACAGGATTATAAGTGTAAAGAACAACTGGCATACAAAAAATAGACCAAAAGCATTCGGAATCTTTTGATAATTTATCACAACGATACATGGGTCATATGTGACGTGTATGAGCCAACTCGAGCTACATCCGAGTCGCGGTGTGGCTGAGATCACTGTAAGTGTCTCTTTTTTTTAAAATGGACAACATTTTAAGTACTTACGGAAAACCAATCAAACACATTCAGTTTCCACTGAAACTTTAGGAGAATGATCCATGGGTTATATGTGACGTGTATGAGTCAACCTCGCCTCAATCCAAGTTATGGTGTGGCCGAAACCACTCAATGTGTCTCTCTTTTGTTTAAAATTGACTTCATTTTAAATGAAAACATAAAATAGCATACGGAAAACCGACCAAACGGATTCTGATTGTGTTGATACTTTAACACAACGATCCATGGGTCATATGTGATGTGTATGAGTCAACCCCGCCTCAATCCGAGGTGTGGTGTGGCCGAAACCATTCATAGTTTCTCTCTTTTGTTTAAAATGGACATCATTTTAATTGAAAACAACAACTAACATACAAAAACTGACCAAACGCATTCGAAATGTGTTGATGCTTTTGGAAAATGATACATGTGTCATATGTGATGTGTATGATTCAACACTGCCTCAATCCGAGGCATAGTGTGGCCGACACCACTCTAAGTGTCTCTCTTTTGTTTCAAAAGGATATCATTTTAAGTGAAAATATCAACGGGCATACGGAAAATAGACCAAATGAATTCAGATTGTGCTGATACTTTATGAAAATGATCCATTGGTCATTTGAGACGTTTACGAGTCAAACCCATCTAAATCCAAGGTGCGGTGTGGCCGTTACCACTCTGACTATGTCTCTTTTGTTTAAAATGGATTGGATTATAAGTGAAAAGAACAACTGTCATACGGAAAACCGACCAAATGCATCTCGATACCATTGATAATTTATCACAATGATCCATGGGTCATATGTGACATCTACGAGAAAACCCGGGCTAAATCCGAGTTGCGGTGTGGCGATATCACTCTAAGTGTCTCTCTTTTGTTTAAAATGGACAACATTTTAAGTACATATGGAAAACTGACCAAACACATTCTGTTTATGTTGAAATTTTAGGAGAATGATCCATGGGTAATATGTGACATGTACGAGTCAACCTCATCTAAATCCAATGCATGGTGTGGCCGACACCACTCAAAGTGTCTTTCTTTTGTTTAAAATGGACTTCAATTTAAGTGAAACCAACAACTTGTATACGAAAAACCAAACAAACATATTCTGATTGTGTCAATACTTTAGAACAATGATCCCTGGGTCATATGTGACGTGTACGAGTCAACACCACCTCAATCCGAGGCGTGGTGTGGCTGACACCATTCATAGTGTCTCTCTTTTGTTTAAAATGGACATCATTTTAAGTGAAAAAACAACTGACATACGAAAAACTGACATACGAAAAACTGACAAAATGCATTCAAAATATTTTTATGCTTTAGG
This sequence comes from Viscum album, assembly GCA_963277665.1. Taxonomy (NCBI): domain Eukaryota; kingdom Viridiplantae; phylum Streptophyta; class Magnoliopsida; order Santalales; family Viscaceae; genus Viscum; species Viscum album. The sequence continues at coordinate 801,696,768 of OY728139.1, forward strand.
AAAATGATACATGGGTCATATGTGACGTTTAAGAGTCATCCCTGTCTCTATCCGAGGCACGGTGTGGCCAACACCACTTTAAGTGTCTCTCTTTTGTTTCAAAAGGATATCATTCTAAGTGAAAACGTCAACTGGAAAAAGGAAAACTGACCAAATGCATTAGGATTGTGTTGATACTTTAGGACAATGATCCTTGGGTCATTGGAGACGTTTACGAGTCCACCCCATATAAATCCGAGGTGCGGTGCGGCCGGTACCACTCTGATTATGTCTCTTTTGTTTAAAATAGAAAGGATTATAAGTGAAAAGAACAACTGGCATATGAAAAACCAACCAAATGTATTATAATTCTATTTATAATTTATCACAATGATACATGGGTCATATGTGATGTGTATGAGCCAACCCGGGCTAAATTTGAGTCATGGTGTGGCTGGGATAACTCTAAGTGTCTTTCTTTTGTTTAAAATGGACAAAATTTTAAGTACATACGGAAAACTGACCAAACGAATTCGGTTTCCATTTAAACTTTAGGAGAACGATCCATGGGTCATATATGATGTGTATGAGCCAACCTCTCCTCAATTAGAGGCACGGTGTGGCCGACACCACTCAAAGTTTCTCTTTTTTTTTTAAAATGGACTTCATTTTAAGTGAAAACAAAAACTAGCATACAGAAAACCAAACAAACAGATTCTGATTGTGTCGATACTTTAAAAGAACGATCCATGGGTCATATGTGATGTGTACGAGTCAACCCCACCTCAATTCGAGGCATGGTGTGGATGACACCATTCATAGTTTCTCTCTTTTGTTTAAAATGGACATCATTTTAAGTGAAAACAACAACTGACATACGAAAAACTGACCAAACACATTAAAAATGTGTTGATGCTTTAGGAAAACGATCCATGGGTCATATGTGACGTGTACGAGTCAACCCCACCTCAATCCGAGGTGCGGTGTGGCCGACACCACTCTAAGTATCTTTCTTTTGTTTCAAAAGGATATCATTTTAAGTGAAAACATCAACTGGCATACAGAAAACCGACCAAATGCATTCAGATTGTGTTGATACTTTAGGAAAATTATACATGGTTAATTTGAGATGTGTATGAGTAAACCCTGTCTAAATCCGAGGTGCAGTGTGGCCGGTACCACTTTGACTGTGTCTCTTTGGTTTAAAATGGACATGATTATAAGTGAAAAGAACAACTGACATACAGAAAACCAACCAAACACATTTTTATTCTATTTATAATTTATCAAAATGATCCATGGGTCATATTTGACATATAAGAGACAACCCGGGAGAAATCCGAGTCGCGGTGTGGCCGAGATCACTCTAAGTGTCTCTCTTTTGTTTAAAATGGACAACATTTTAAGTACATATGAAAAACTGACCAAACGCATTTGGTTTCCATTGAAACTTTAGGATAATGATCCATGGGTCGTATGTGACGTGTATGAGTCAACTACGCCTCAATCTGAGGTGCGGTGTGGACGAAACCACTCAAAGTGTCTCTCTTTTGTTTAAAATGGACTTCATTTTAAGTGAAAATAAAAACTAGCATACGAAAAACCAACCAAACAGATTCTGATTGTGTCGATACATTAGCACAACAATCCATGGGTCATATGTAATGTGTATGAGTCAACCCCGCCTTAATACGAGGCACGGTGTTTCCAACACCATTCATAGTGTCTCTCTTTTGTTTAAAATGGACGTCATTTTAAGTGAAAACAACAACTGACATACGAAAAACTGACGAAATGCATTTGAAATGTGTTGATTCTTTAGGAAAACAATCCGTGGGTCATATGTGATGTGTATGAGTCAACATCGCCTCAATATGAGGCATGGTGTGGCCGACACCACTCTAAGTGTCTCTCTTTTGTTTCAAAAGGATATAATTTTAAGTGAAAACATCAACAGGCATACGGAAAACTGACCAAACACATTCGTATTGTGTTGATACTTTAGGAAAATGATCCATGGGTCATTTGAGAAGTGTAAGAGTCAACTCCATCTAAATCTGGGGTTCAGTGTGGCCGGTACAACTCTGACTATGTCTCTTTTGTTTAAAATAGACAGGATTATAAGTGAAAAGAACAACTGGCAAATGGAAAACTGACCAAATGGTTTTGGATTCTATTGATAATTTATCCCAACAATCCATGGGTCATATGTAACTTGTAAGATCCATCCCGGGCTAAATCTGAGTTGCGGTGTGGCCAGGATCACTCTAAGTGTCTTTCTTTTGTTTAAAATGGACAACATTTTAAGTACATATGGAAAACCAACCAAATGCATTCAGTTTCTATTGAAACTTTAGGATAAAGATCCATGGGCCATATGTGACATGTATGGATCAACCTCGCCTGAATATGAGCCATGGTGTGGCCGACACCACTCAAAGTGTCTCTCTTTTGTTTAAAATGGACTTCATTTTAAGTGAAAACAACAACTAGAATATGGAAAACTGACCAAAAGGATTATGATTGTGTCGATACTTTATCACAAAGATCCATGGGTCATATTTGACGTGCACGAGTCAACCCCACCTCAATCCGAGGCGCAGTGTGGCTGACACCATTCATAGTGTCTCTCTTTTGTTTAAAATGGACATCATTTTAAGTGAAAACAAAAAAAGACATAAGAAAAACTAACCAAACACATTCGAAATGTGTTTATGCTTTAAGAAAATGATCCATAGGGTAATATGTGTTGTGTACGAGTCAACCCCACCTCAATATGAGGCATAGTGTGTCCAACACCACTCTAAGTGTCTCTCTTTTCTTTTAAAATGATATCATTTTATGTGAAAACATAAACTGGCATATGAAAAACTGACCAAACACATTCGGATTGTGTTGATACTTTAAGACAATGATCCATTAGTCATTTGAGAAGTTTACGAGTCAACCCCGTCTAAATACAAGGCGTGGTGTGGCCGGTACCACTCTGAGTATGTCTCTTTTGTTTAAAATGGACAGGTTTATAAGTGAAAAGAACAACTGGAATATGAAAGACCAACCAAACACATTCGAATTATATTGATAATTTATCACAATGATCCATGGGTCATATATGACGTGTATGAGAAAACCCAGGCTAAATCTGAGTTGCGGTGTGGCCGGGATCACTCTAAGTGTCTCTCTTTTCTTTAAAATGGATAACATTTTAAGTACATATAGAAAACCGACCAAAAACATTCGATTTCTATTGAAACTTTAGGATAACGATCCATGGGTCATATTTGACGTGTACGAGTCAACATCGCCTCAATCCGAGGTGCGGTGTGACCGACACCACTCAAAGTGTCTCTCTTTTGTTTAAAATGGACTTCATTTTAAGTGAAAACAACAACTAGCATATGGAAAACTGACCAAAAGGATTCTGATTATGTCAATAATTTAGCACAATGATACATGGTTCATATGTGACATGTAAGAGTCAACCCCGCCTCAATCTAAGGCGTGGTGTGGCCGACACCATTCATAGTGTCTCTATTTTATTTAAAATGGACATCATTTCAAGTGAAAACAACAAATGACATACAAAAAAATGACCAAACGCATTCGAAATGTGTTGATGCTTTAGGAAAACGATCCATGGGTCATATATGATGTGTACGAGTCAACCCTTCCTCAATCATAGGCACTGTGTGGCCGACACCATTCTAAGTGTCTCTCTTTTGTTTCAGAAAGATATCATTTTAAGTGAAAACATCAACTGGCATACGAAAAACTGACCAAACACATTCAGATTGTGTTGATGCTTTAGGAAAATGATCCATGGGTCATTTGACACGTGTACAAGTAAACCCCATCTAAATCTGAGGCGCGGTGTGGCCGATACCACTCTGACTGTGTCTCTTTTGTTTAAAATGGACAGGATTATAAGTGAAAAGAACAACTAGCATATGGAAAACCGACCAAACGCATTCGGCAGGTCACTGTTGCGGCGGCAGGTCACTGTAGCGATGACAGAGTACTTTAGTAGTGGCGGGTACTATGCAGTACTGTAGCAGCTCGGGTTCTATAGCAGTACTATTCATAGAATGGGCTTTGGGCAAAAACAATGGGCCTATGGGCCATGTAATGTGCTAAATACCCACTGGGCCTTCGTGCTATGTAATGGGTTTCCCTCTACCCAATTAAAAGAGGTATTTGCTTTTATTTAATAACAAATGAGGCTTCGACCCCAAAATTTAAAAAAAATGTGACGTGTACGAGCCAACCCGGGCTAAATTCGAGTCACGGTGTGGCCGAGATCACTCTAAGTGTATCTCTTTTGTTTAAAATGGACAACATTTTAAGTACATATGGAAAATCGACCAAATGCATTCTGTCTCTATTAAAACTATAGGAGAACAATCCATGAGTCATTTGTGATGTGTACAAGTCAACCTCGCCTCAATCTGAGGCACGGTGTGGCCAATACCACTCAAAGTGTCTCTTTTTTTTTTAAAATGGACTTCATTTTAAGTGAAAACAACAACTAGCATACGTAAAACCAACCAAACAGATTCCGATTGTTTTGATACTTTATAAAAATGATCTATGGGTCAAATGTGATGTGTACTAGTCAACCCACCCACAATCCGAGGCGCGATGTGGCCGACACCATTCATAGTGTCTCTCTTTTTTTTAAAATGGAAATCATTTTAAGTGAAAACAACAACTGGCATATGAAAAACTAACCAAACACATTCAAAATGTGTTGATGCTTTAGGAAAATTATCCATGGTTCATATGTGATGTGTATGAGTCAACCCCTCCTCAATCCGAGGCGTGATGTGTCCGACACCACTCTAAGTGTCTCTCTTTTTTTTCAAAAGGATATCATTTTAATTGAAAACATTAACTGGCATACAGAAAACTGACCAAACACATTCAGATTGTGTTGATACTTAGTAAAATGATCCATGGGTCATTTGAGACGTGTACGAGTCAACCCTGTCTAAATCCGAGGCACGGTGTGGCCAGTACCACTCTGACTCTGTCTCTTTTGTTTAAAATGGACAGAATTATAAGTGAAAATAACAACTGGCATACATAAAACTGACCAAAAACATTCGGATTCTACTGATAATTTATGAAAATGATCCATGGGTCATATGTGACGTGTACGAGCCGACCCGAGTTTAATCCGAGTTGTGGTGTGGTCGGGATCACTCTAAGTGTCTCTCTTTTGTTTAAAATGGGCAACATTTTAAGTACATACGTAAAACCAACCAAACACATTCAGTTTCCATTAAAAATTTAGGATAATGATCCATGGGTCATATGTGACGTGTACAAGTCCACATATCCTCAATCTGAGGTGTGGTGTGGCCGAAACCACTCAAAGTGCCTCTTTTTTTTTAAAATGAACTTCATTTTAAGTGAAAACAACAACTAGCATATGGAAAACTGACCAAACGGATTCTGATTGTGTCAGTACTTTAGAAAAATGATCCATGGGTCATATGTGATGTGTACGAGTAAACCCCGCCTCAATATGAGGCACGGTGTGGCCGACACCACTCATAGTGTATCTCTTTTGTTTAAAACGGACAACATTTTAAGTGAAAACAACAACTAAAAAACGAAAAACTAACCAAACGCATTAAAAATGTGTTTATGATTTAGGAAAACGATCCATGGGTCATATTTGGGATGTACGAGTCAACCCCGCCTCATTCTGAGGTGCGGTGTGGCCGACACCACTCCAACTGTCTCTCTTTTGTTTCAAAAGGATATCATTTTAAGTGAAAACATCAACTAAGATACGAAAAATCAACCAAATGCATTCAGATTGTGTTGATAATTAAGGAAAATGATCCATGAGTCATTTTTGATGTGTAAAATTCAACAGCATCTAAATACGAGGCGCGGTGTAGCCGGTACCACTCTGACTGTGTCTCTTTTGTTTAAAATGGACATGATTATAAGTGAAAAGAACAACGGGTATACAAAAAACTGACCAAACGCATTGATATTCTATTGATAATTTATCACAATGATACATGGGTCATATGTGATGTGTAAGATCCAACTCGGCCTCAATATGAGTTGCGGTGTGTCCGGGATCACTCTTAGTGTATCTCTTTTGTTTAAAATGGACAACATTTTAAGTAGATACAGAAAACCGACCAAACGAATTCGGTTTCAATTGAAACATTAGGAGAATGATCCATGGGTTATATGTGACGTGTACGAGTCAACCTCGCTTAAATTTGTGGTGCGGTGTGGCCGAAACCACTCAAAGTATATCTCTTTTGTTTAAAATGGACTTCATTTTAAGTGAAAACAACAACTAGCATACGGAAAGCCAACCAAACGGATTTTGATTGTGTTGATACTTTAGAAAAACGATCCATCGGTCATTTGTGACGTGTACGAGTCAACCCCACCTCAATACAAGGTGCGGTGTGGCTGACACCATTCATAGTGTCTCTCTTTTGTTTAAAATGGACATAATTTTAAGTGAAAATAACAACTAACATACGAAAACTGACCAAACGCATTCGCAATATATTGATGCTTTAGAAAAATGATCCATGGGTCATATGTGACATGTACGAGTCAACCCCACCTCAATCCGAGGCATGGTGTGGCCCGGATCACTCTAAGTGTATCTCTTTTGTTAAAAATGGACAACATTTTAAGTACATATGGAAAATTGACCAAACAGATTCTGATTATGTTGATACTTTAGCATAATGATCCATGGGTCATATGTGATGTGTAAGAATTAACCCCGCCTCAATATAAGGCATGCTGTGGCCAACACTACTTAAAGTGTATCTCTTTTGTTTCTAAAGGATATCATTTTAAGTGAAAACATCAACTGACATAGGGAAAACCAACCAAACACATTCGGATTGTGTTGATACTTTAGGATAATGATCCATGGGTCAATTGAGATGTGTACAAGTCAAACCCATCTAAATCAGATACAGGGTGTTTCCGGTACCACTCTAATTGTGTATTTTTTTTTAAAATGGACAGAATTATAAGTGAAAATAACAACTTGCATACAAAAAACTGACCAAACGCATTCAGAATCTGTTGAAACATTAGGATAATGATCCATGGGTAATATGTTATGTGTACGAGTCAACCGTGCCTCAATCCAAGTCGCGGTGTGGCCGGAACCACCCAAAGTGTCTCTCTTATGTTTAAAATGGACAACATTTTAAGTACATACGAAAAACTGACAAAAAGGATTCTGATTGTGTTGATATTTTAGTACAATGATCCATGGGTCATTTGTGATGTGTACGAGTCAACCCCACCTCAATCCGAGGCGCGGTGTGGCCAGAACCACTCAAAGTGTCTCTCTTTTATTTAAAAAACACTTCATTTTAAGTGAAAATAATAACTGACATACAGAAAAATGACCAAACGCTTTCAGAATATGTTGATACTTTAGGACAATGATCCATGGGTCATTTTTGACGTGTACGGCTTTACCTTGCCTCAATCCGAGGCACGGTGTAGCCGGTATCACTCCAGGTGTATGTATTTTGTTTAAAATGGACATAATTTTTAGTAAAAACATATGGTATATGAAAAACCGATAAAATTATGAATTGAATTCTAGATTCCACATATAATTGTCATCTAAATTTTAAATTGAATTCTAAATGAATTATATATGTTTATAATTATGTTTTCAATTATAATTTAATTCAGGATGTGTATAGTTCTAGGATGCATTATATGTTAAATGTGTGTGAATTTGTTCTCTATATGTATGTATTAGTTAGTTGTTATAGTTACAATAATTGTATATGTATGTGTTAGTTTATTGGAGTTACAATAATTGGAAATGATTGAAAATGAGAGGGAATGGACTGGCTGCTGTGCAAATTGCAGGCTGCTGTGCAATTTTCACAGCATAGGCTATGCCAATGGTTTGAAACTATTGGAATATAATTCTGTGTATTTTTTTACCAACGGTTCTATGAACTGTTGGTAAAAATTCTGTCGGTTGCTTGGTTTTCCCAACGGTTCAAGCCAAACCGTTGGGAAAAACTATTCCAACGGTTTGGCACAACCGTTGGGATAGGTTAATTTTTTCCAACCTATCCCAATGGTTCATTGTAAACCATTGGGAAAAGCTTTACCAACAACTTACATCCCTACGGTTTGCAGAACCATTGGTATAATATATACCAATGGTTCAGAACCGTTGGGAAAGCCTACATTTTCAGTAGTGCCTATTTCAATATAATGATTCATACAGTTCCATTTGAATACTTTAATAGAAAATATTATTATAGAAAAACTCGAAAAAAGGTAAGTATTGATCCCACATACCTTGAAAATAGAGTGAACATGATCTCAACATGTCTTTTAATGTATTAATTGTTCTTTCAGATTGTCCATCAGTTTTTGGATGGTAGGAAGTTCTCAAATGAAGCTCAGTATCAAGGGCCTTCTGAATACACTTCCAAAATTTTGATGTAAATCAGAGGTCCAAATTTGAGACAATTGAAAGAGGTACTCCATAAAGTCTTACAAATCCATTAATGTAGAGTCATGCGAGATGATCGATATGTATGTCTTCTCTTATGGAAATGAAATGTGTATATTTGTTCAGGGGATAAAAAATAACCCATATTGCATCATTATTTCAAGGATTATTTGGAATTGATGTGAAAAAGTCCATGGTAATTTCATACCATTTCCACACAGGGATTGGAAGAGGTTGAAAAACTATTTTAGGATATTATCTTACATATTTCACTTGTTGGAAAACCAGACATCCATATACATAATCCACAATTTCCCATTTCATGTTATCCCATGAAAAGTGTTCCCTCAAGTACCTATACATCTTTGTACCCCCATAGTGTATTGATAAATTTGAGCTATGAGTGTCATCCAACAATTCCCTTTTTAGCTCAAGTAATGATGGAACATATAGATTCTTTCCAAATTTTAGAACACCATCTTCACAAACAAAGTCCGCTAATTTTCCATTTTTCATGCCATAAATTTTCTTATGAAAGTACTCATCATCATATTGATAATTAATTATCCTCTCAATTAAAGATGGTTTTTTCAATCATTTGATAAATGATTTATGACTCGACTTCCTTATAGATTCTCATATCCATATTCACTAGATCTATGAACACATGATCCTTCTCAATCCTCATTTGGTTTAGAACTCAATGATATTTCTTACTCAATGCATCTTCCACCTTATTTTCTTTCCTTGGGTATTAGGGTATTTAGAAATCATTGTCCTTGAGTAGTTTAAGCCATCTACTTTGTGTCATGTTGATCTTTACATTAGAATATGTATTTCAAGATTTTATGATCCATGTATATCTCAAATATTTTACCATAGAAGCATTGTCTCCATATTTTCAAAGAAAATATTACAGCTTCCAACTCCATATCATGGGTTGGGTAGTTATGTTCATGAGTCTAAAATTACCTTGATACATATGCAATAAGTTTTTCATTTTTCATTAATACACAACGGATTCCCTTATTTGATGCGTCACTATATATGATAAACCCATCACTACGAGATGATAGATTCAATATTAGAGCATTTTATAATTTTCACTTTTGGTCATCAATACATTCTTTATATTCCTTTATCCAGAAAAAATTAACACCTTTATGTGTAAGCTTGGTTAAGGGGTTAGTTAATCGGGAAAAATTCTGAATGAATTTCTAATAATAACCTTCCAAACCAATGAAACTACGTACCTCCATTATATTTGTTGTTGTAGGACATTATTTGAATTCCTTTGTCTTTGAAGGATCAACCAATATTCCATATTTGGAGTGAATATGACCAAGAAAAGAGACATCTTGAATCTAAAATCACATTTACAAAATTTACCATATAATTCTTCCCTTCTAAGAGTCTTAAGGATGATCCAAAAGTGATACTCATGATCTTCATAGGTCATAGAATACACCAGAATATCATCAATGAATACTAAAATTAAATAATAATGATATTCCTTGAATACTCTGTTAATTAAGTTTATAAAAACTGAGGGTTCATTAGTCAGCCCGAATGGAATTACTGTATACTCTTAATGTCCATACCTTGTCTAAAAATATGTCATTGGAATGTCCTCCTTATTCACTCACAATTAGGGATACTGAGAACGAAGATCAATATTTTAAATATATTGGGATCCATGAAGTTGATCAAACAAGTCATCAATGTGAAGTAGTAGATACTTGTTATTTATTTAAATGAAATTCATTTCCCTATAATGAACACACAACATCATGGATTCATCTTTATTTTTAACAAAGAGGACAGAGGCTCCCCATGGTGAAACAATAGGGTGAAAAAACCCCTTATTACCCAAATACTTTAGTTGTTTATTCAAATCTATCAATTCCATAGTGGCCTTTTTATAAGGATTCTTTGAAATCATAATTGAATTAGGGATTAAATCAATAGAAAATTCAACTTCATTCTCTGGGGGATGTAAAAGTTTATCCTTAGGAAAAACATCAATATACTCTTGTAAAATTGGTATCTCTTCAATTTGAATATTACCTTTCTCTTCACAGGATATTTCTTTCTCTTATTCACCAAGAATATCATTTAGTAGAGCTACTGAGGGTGGATCCAAATAGGAATTTGGTGATGAAGCATCTTCTCTAAATATGATGGATTAAACATTTTCCTCACATATCATAACTTCCTTTCTCTTTCAATAAATATTTGAATCATATTTGGAGATCCATTACATACCAAGGTTTATATAAAATTGTACCATGTGTATGATTATAAGGTCAGCACATAAGGCACATTTATGTGTCATAATGGGGACTTACCGACATGCCTTTGTTGAAATGATACTTCCCTTATGAGTTTTGATCGAAAACTCACTTATTAAATCAAAAGTTAAATGTCTAATTTTCTTAGAAAACAGAGTAAATATAAAAGAGTGTGATGATCCAAAATCAAATATTTCATTGGATAAATTTTAAGATAGGATTAGTGAACCTACCACCACGTCATTTGGTACTTCCCCCTTCGTTGTAGTGATTGCATAAGCTTAGCCATCACCCCTTGGCCTCTTCTATGCTGTATTCCCTTTATGCTTATGGAATTAATTTGAATAATGACCCATCTCCTTACAGTTGTAATAGTGAACATTAGGGTTTCCTTCTTCCCCTTGAATTCATTAACACGATGACCTCTTTCTATGCATTTATAGAAAACTCCCATTCTCATCAAGCATTTCCCAGGGTGACTCTTTCTATAGTTATCACATGATGAGAACTTTTTCATCTTCATCTTGTTGTTTGATGCATTCCCATTTTCTTGGTGCTCATGAGACCTCTTATTATCTATGTCTCCTTTGAATTCATAGGATCTTGATAATTACTTCTCTGTCTTGATGGAACATATACCTATTTCATCATATGATGAAAAATTATGGGAAACCAACGCCCTTCGAAGATTTTTCTTATGATCTTCAGAGGAGTGGTTTATCTTTCTATCTATGTTGTGTGTATAATCTATAGAATAACAGGATAACATTGTAAAGGTAGTGTCATAATCCTAAAAACTTTCTTCTTCCTTTTGATTTAAGCTAATAAATTTTCTCATCATCTCAATTTTCTCCTCACGAGGGAAATATTTATCGTAGAATGTCTCATTAAATGCCCACTTTTCAATGAGTTTGATTTCTTCTTCCTCTATTGTATTATGGATAATAAACCACCACTGATTAGCATCAACTTGGAAGAAATATACGATAAGTTAAATTTTTTCCTTTTCACTAAATTCCAAGGCTGTAAATATCTTCTCCAGAGATTTAACCCATTTCTCAGCTACAATTGTATTAGTAGTTGTTTCGCGCGGAATCCGGGGATGACCTCCTGGACGGGAGATTCAAACGTTCCGATCGGTTTCTAACGGGTTTGTTCGTAGAACCGGAAACATCCAATGATTCCACATCCGTTTGGACCTACTTTCCAAAGGCAGGCGCTCATTAGTTTGTGGACTAATGAGGCTTAGGAATTTGCATTGGTCGAGAGGATGGGAGGTCGGACTCATCACACCTTTTTGAGGGGAATTATTGTCTACTCCGGGACTCTCTTTATAGATTTAAGTTAAGTTCGTTAATCCTTATTACATTACCAAGTATAAAATGAGCTTTCCTTTAGTTTTAACAATCAATGATTAAATATGCAAGAAATTTAGAGAATCTTTTATATGTATTCGAGGTTCTTCATCAATATAGAATCATCTATATTTGTTTAGAGATTCTTGGTCAATGGTATCCTTCAAAACATTTATATAAAAGTCTCTTGGTCATTTTGATGACCAGGCTGGTTTTAAAGCCACTCAGTGGGGCAATTGAAGTTTATCATCATTCAGAAGGACATAGATTATTTCAAAGTTGGGATCGAACCCATAAATGGGCTACCTACGTATCCTTTGTTTTGGAAAAGGAATCAGAACCCACGTAGTTCGAGGAATGGGGTATGATGTTTATGATTGATGGCTCAAAGATGAATGTCATAATTACTTTTACACTCTAAGATCACGTGAGTCATGCTCGGTGTGAGAAACAAGAGGTATTGATAAAATTTAGACAATTGTGCCATAAAAGATGCAATCATAAGAATTTGTTTGGGGCTTATGTATAGATGACTGCCCAGATAGATGAAGGTTTAGGATTTACTTTTAGGGAGAAAATCCATGAACAGGGTCCATAAAGTTATATGTGCTTCATGGAGATTTGAATACTCTAATCTTGGGGCTTACTCCTAAGGAGGATGCCCAAGTTAGGAGGGGACTTATGATTGGGTTTTATTCCTGAAAAGGAAACCCAAATCAAAGGTAAATTATGACTGGTTAAGAGAAGTTTAAAGGGACTTGGAGCTTACTCCTGAAAAGGAAGCCCAAGGTTATGACTGAGTCTTATTCCTGAAAAAGGAGACCCAGGTTAGGGATTAAGGTTTGGGGATTACTCCTGAGGAGGATGCCCATATTTGAGGTTGGGGCTTATTCTTAAGAACGATGCCCAAGATTGGGAACTTTAAGAATTTGGGGCTTACTCCTGAGGAAGATGCCCAGATTAAAGGTTCTATAACTGGGGATTATTCCTGAAAAGGAGACCCAGGTTAAGATTCCCTCATTTTAAAGGATGAGGTTGAATGAATGAACTCTCTATATTTTTAGTGACATAAGGATATTTACATCACTAGACTTTAAGAGAGATTTCATAGAATTCCTTTCAGATAGGAAAGTCAAATCAAGAAATCATGCCATAAATGGCTTTGAAGAGTGTCTTGAAGACTGAATCTTGAAAAGGAAAGGTGAAATGGCTTAAGAGGGGTAAAATGGGAAAGATGGGAACCCAAAAAGAGAGGGGCGCGCAAGTCTTGAAAGGCGCGCAAGTCCTGCGGCGGCGCGCAAGTATTGGTCGCGCAAGTATACTTGCGCGACACATGGTGTACTTGCATGATTTTCAATCAGAATTGAATTACTTGAGCGACTCTTGATAAAACCCTTTAGAATCCCCTTGAGGTTCTTCCAGAAAAGGGATGCGCAAGTTATATTGAAGGAATTAGGTCGGCGCGCAAGTGTTTGATAAGTTCCAACACTTAGGCCTTCCTTCTTCTCTTGAGATCTTCCGTTATAGGTAAGAAATTACCTTAGAAGTGTTCCGGAAGCTTTGAGAAGAGACTTGGGCGTCGGGAGCTTCAATCCGAGTTTATGGAAAAAGATCCTCTCGAATGGGGGGCCCACAGGGTCTATTTATAGGCAAAAGAAGACCCAGGGCGGTTACTGGGCGGTTACCAATTAGGTAGCGCAAGTCACCTGCGCGACCAAGGTAGCCGCGCAAGTATACTTGCGCGGCAGTGGTATCACTTGCGCGGTGGATTTGCTGTTGATCCTTTGTTCAGGCCTTTGTCGATTTTTGATGTTTTCTTTAAAGGATGAATCACTTTCAGCTGAGATATTCCCTTTTCCGATCTTTAGATTCTGTGACGAAAGGAGTGTCAACAAAAGCCCCCCTCAGAGTTGGATCCGGAGAGAAATGAGGATTTGACTTTGAGGAAATCGAATCCTTCCAAAGGAAAAGGGAGGGCGCGCAAGTCTTTCAGTGCGCAGAGGGAGGCGCGCAAGTCTGCGTCGCGCAGGCCTTAAGCGCTCTGGGTGTGGCGCGCAGGTAGGCTTCCTGGCCTATAAATACCCAGCCTCATCTCCGTTACATGCATCTGGATTTCCGGATTTCTTGAGCTCTCGCCGCGCAAGTCTTAGTCGCCGCGCAAGTCTTCTGTTTTCACTGTTTCTTCGCTGCCGCGCTACTCTCAAGGTAATAAGGTTTGCGCGGAAATACTTGTGCGACAAAAACTTGCGTGGCACATGTATTACTTGCACGATATCTCCATACTTGCGCGCCTTAATGCCTTGGCCATTTTTTCCAAATTCTTTCACAAATTTTATGAAAAAATAAACCCACTTAAGAGTTTAATTTATTCAACTCCTGTGCAGATTCAATGGCTCTTAGACCTGGATTAATTGATGAACTGGCTAGCAAGAGGATAGATGATATGATGAATATCATTGGCCCTGATTACTATACTGTCAAAGACAGTACTCTTCCAGATTTGGCTAAGTATCTGAAGAAATATCATCGCGACTTTCCTCACTGCACTTATCTACCTTTGTATGGTCATGGTCATCTGCAAGAAGTCATTATTCCAGAAGTAAAGAATTATCTTCCATTTTCTTGGTTTCAGAATTATACCAATTTTGCTTCAGCAAATATCTCAGGCGGAGGAGTATTTCAAACTGCTGGAACAGTGGAGAAGGCTTATGTGATGCATCATAGCCCTTGCACACCAGATCTGAAAAAACATACACCTGAGCTTCAACCACATTGTCATCCTTCAATCTTCCAAAATGCTCAGATGGATCAATCCAAAGGATGGAAGAAAAGTTGGGATTTCCGTCCTGGGGGAGGTGTGAAGCCAACTTGGATGTGGGTATACTGGGTGCGACAGACTTGCGCAGAGTTTATTGAGGATCTGAAGAGAGCTGCAATATATGAGGCTGTTTGGGTTGGGCAAACATATATTTACAGACATGATAACTTCATGCCAGAGATACTCAGCCACTAGAGCCCAGCGACTAATTCTTTCCATTTGACTCATGGAGAAGTAGGTATCAGTTTGTGGGATGTCCACAAGATTTCAGGAGCTCCAATCTTGGGTGATATGTATGATGAATTCATTCCTCCCAAGGTGACTTGGAATGATCCAGAGAAGACTCCTGCTTTGGCTCGAGAATTATTTAAAATCTTTCACAGGCTCAAGAGTTCAGAGACCTCATTAACTCATTTTAGAAAAGATATTCATCCGTAAGAATGGATGAATGTGTTTCTTACTGAGAAGAAAGGGATGGAGCCAAAAGAAAAAGGATCCAAGAAAAAGAAATCCAAGGATACCCGGCCCAGACGTCCTACCACTTGTCCAAAACCTGAGAAGAGAGGAGCTCCGGGCACATTCTGGCCAACTGTAGAAGCAGGAGAGTTTGAAAAATGGGGCTATGAAGTGAATCAAAGAATTCCAAAGAAAACTCGTCTGGCAGTTTTCTTGGCAATGTGGCTCAGTGTTTATCTCTTGCCGGTCAGGGATTCGAAGGGAGGCGTTAGGCCAGGGACCTTCGTCATTGCGGCCAAGTTGGCTGAGGGAAAAATGGTTGGGTTAGCTACCCCCATTTTAGCAAAGATTCACAGGAGTTTACTTCACGTCTTCCAGGGTAAATCTCCTTTAAGAATAGTGGGACCATTCCAGGTTTTGTGGGGATGGATCGCCACTCACTTCAGGACGTACAATGTACAGAATGGATTACAAATTCCTGGAAGCTCTTTCAGACCATCAGTGCAAGCATTCTCTGGAATTTCTCCATTAGATGTTAATGGTTATGACATGAAAGTAAGACTAAGCATGTATAAGGAATTTAACTTCTTTCCTTATGGAAGTCCACCATCTGGGCGGTTTGTTGATGATGGGAAAGACCATTTGGATTTGAGGGCATACATGCTAGCTTGCAGGGATGGCGTGTTAGTAGCCAGGATTGATGGAGAAATCATATGCGAGGCCTATGCTCCATATAGATTTGCACCCCAATTCAAATGTTTGCAACAGATTGTTGTATCCCCTCCAGTACATGTCAGGTTCGAGAAACATCTGATGGTTGCTCGACAACTATGGTTGCTGACATCAAGAGAGAAGACTGGGGCAGTATTTGATCTACCAGTTGAAAAAGCGGCACATTATCTGACTACATTTTATGCCGAACACTGGATAGCATCATACCCTAAAGGGATATTGAATCACCCAGTATATCAAGTGGGAAAGAGGAAGAGGACTGTAGAGAAAGAAACTCTTCCTCATGAAGGTGACGCTTCTCCACCTGAAATAGGTTCAACAGACTCCTCTTCTAGAACTGATTCATCGGATTATCACGATGGGGATGATGAGGCACAAACGGAAGCAAAGCGGTTTCGTGCACGATATAATCCTCCGGCCAGAGCTAAAAGACCCACTCCATCAGCTCCTGGTGAGTTATTTGATTGTAATAACTTCAATCACTGCTACTTTATAAAGTAATAAGTCTTACTTTCTTATTCTCTATCTGTAGTTGCAGGAGTCGGGAAGAAATTAAAATCAAAAATTGTAGGACCTTCCTCACAGCCTTTATATCTAAGACGAGAGGCTATTCAGCTATGGCAGAGCTTATACTGTGATACTGAGACCGCCTGGCTGGATTTGTGTGAGGGACTACAACTTCCTGGAATAGGATATCTTCTAGCTTCTAAAGACCTTCAATACGGAGATAACCCCAATGAAGTGCAATCTTACATCAGAGATTTGGAAATGCTCATATATGCCACTGATAATTCGGTTCCTATCACCAGGCGGGTGAAGGAAATGATTGATCGTGGAACCACTGAGGGGGCTGGTGGTTCTGGAGATGAGGAATGGCAAGAGTACGTGGCTCCTGAAGATGTAAGTTTTCTTTCCTTATTTTCTTTGAAACTTGATTTTAGTTGAAGATTTGTTTACTTAAGGAAGTTATTTTCTTCATCTTGCAGCTTGCAAAGAAAGGAACCGGGGTTCCTTCGCCACAATATAGCCCTGGTGGTACTGCTATCGGGGCTGCTGCTGATTCTCCTCGCGAACCAGGCGAGATATCTCCAGGCCAGCAGGCCATGAATGAGGCACTAGACATAGCCTTTCATTCTCCAATCCAAGTGACAATAAGGGAGACTACTGATACTCCGAAAAAACAAAAGAAGCCAAGGCAACGAAGGAGGAAATCCGTAGCTAAACGTTTCATTAGCAGTGGTAAGTCCTTCGAACAATCATGATTTTATACCCATAATCATATGGTTACTCATATTTCTGAGGATTTCAGGGGCTTCTTCAATTTGCCCTTTGAGGGAAGGGACTGATCCTTCTTCAAAGGTCGTGGAGGGTGCTGTAGAACAATCACAGACTCAGGCTGACTTGGTTGCTCCTGGAGAAGAGCTACCATCCATTCCCAGTATCCCTCCTATCACTGAAGATGCTGTCCAGGGTCAGGGGTTGCAGGACATAAGTAGGCAAGAAGACGTAGCAAATGCTCCCACTGGTGAGACTAATCAAGATTCTGAAGTATCATTGGATGAAATGATGAATCAAGGAATGACTTTTGAAGAATTTTATGATCATGCTAAGTTGTCATATGATTTAGAAGACCTTGGGCGTGAGTGTTACCCTTCGCCCAAATTTTTTCTTTTAAAAAATATACTTCTAACCATGATGTAAAATAATATGCAGTTTCTTCCGTAGAAGCCGCTGAACTGTCAATGCCCGAAGAGGGTGTGGACACTGATGTCAACCCTATCATTGCAGAAACATTAGCTCAAGTAGAGCTAAATCCAATAAACTTTCCTGAGACTCATCTTGAAAATCCTGTTGAAACTGGGAAAGATAGGGAGAAGTCTTCTCAGGTTGCTGAACCACCATTGGGTAATGGATAACAATATTTGTGATTGTACTTTATTCGCAAGACAATCCATTCTTTTGTTATCCTTTGAAGCTGACTAAACCTTTCAATTAATCATGCAGGACCATCAACTGTAATAATTAGATCCGAAGATGAGGCCTCAACCTCTGCCCCAACAGGAATTGAAAGTGAAGAAGCACAAGTCAGGGGGGAAAGAGCAGGACAAGGCACCTCCCTAAGTGCGCTAATTCCAGATTACATACCCCCTTCTGACGATGATATTGAATCAGATCCAGATATGATTAAAGCATTCAGCTTTTCACGACGTAAGGCATGGAATAACATATGGAACATCATATCGGGGGTGCCTTTAGAAGAGCTACCATCAAAAATTTCCCGATTGTCATCCCAATTTGTTATAATGGGACTTGGTGGTTTTGGGTATGAAAAGATCCATGCTGCGGTGAAACAGATCATTTTCAGGAGGGCACAAATGCAGACAAGTCGCGAAGATTTGACCAGAGTGAAATTGTCAGTCAACATAGGCGAATTTGAGGCTGCGATATCCCAGGCTGAAGCTGATTATGCTGTCAAGATGAAGGATCTGAAGCAAAAAATCAAAGAAAAGGTCGTCCAGCAAGTGCAACTCCAGCAACAGTTAGATGCTGTTACTGGGGAACTTGATCAACTTAATAAATCATTGGATGAAACTCATATGAATGGCATGAAAGCCATTGCAGATGCTAAGAAGGCACTTCAGCAAGCTGAAAAGAGTGAAGCTGGTCAAGTGCACAAGCTTCAAGTAACTGTTGATAAGGCTCAGGATGCTATACATCAAATGAAGACTTATGTTGACAATCTTCTGTAATTCTTGAAAAAGAGAAGAGATTCCAGTCTGTGGATGTTCTTCTAACTCTTGTGTATCAATGAAAAACACTTTTGTCTTCAATCATTTGTACTTGAATTCTTCCATTACCTGTTTCAAATTTACGTAAGCCAATGGGCCTAGTAAGCATAGTTTGTTTTTTACTAGGATTATTACAAATAACCCTACAAACTTTGAACCTTTTAACTGCTCAATATTACCTAAATCATACAAAAAAAATGTATATTTAGTGAGCTGGAACTTGACTTTTATTCAGAGTTCCTTTGTCTTTTGTGTGGGTAGTTTAAAGTCATGCACGCCGGACATAAAGGGGCTAATGTTTAAGGTCGAAATAGCTTTGAACGAAAATGGATTAAAAAATGGATTCAATTCCTTGACAATTTATCTGAAAACATATTACCATACTCAAGTATGAGGGAAAAAATGTAAACTATGGCTTAAGAATATTTGAATCTGAGGAATGATATGAAAAAGAGCTAAAAGACATTAGAAGAAGTAGTTTCCAAGAATGAAGTTACTATTATTTAACAAAACCCGTTAGGGGGTTGAAATATGCAGGGCCACCTATGGGCATTGGATGCATAGTCAAATAAAATAGCATCTTTTGGCTGACAAGTCTGTTATGTGGACTGTTTATGCAAGGCCACCTATGGGCACGTGCTGCATAGTCAGGCAAAAGAACTCCCAGAAATTTACTTTCCTAGTGCTAAAAGCTAGTGAAAGTTTATGGAGATTCAAATTTTCTAAAGCATAGAGTTTGTTGTATGGAAAGAGGTACTTGAATATGGAGAAGATATTTCCAAACAAGAATATCGAAGAACTGGATGAATATCACTCCTACGAAGGTCTGACCCAAACGTAGGGAAGAAGAATAAACCATAGACTTGAATACTTTCAGATCATGAAAAAGGATATGGGACAAATATGTTAAGGATGGCTATTTTTGCGGATCCCTACATACTGTCGTTTAAGACAAATAAGGACAAAAGAGGCATTCTTCCCAAGAATGAAGTTACTATTATTTAACAAAACCCGTTAGGGGGTTGAAATATGCAGGGCCACCTATGGGCATTGGCTGCATAGTCAAATAAAATAGCATCTTTTGGCTGAAAAGTCTGTTATGTGGACTGTTTATGCAAGGCCACCTATGGGCACGTGCTGCATAGTCAGGCAAAAGAATTCTCAGAATTTTGACATTTTTGTGACTAGAAGTCATGAAAAGGGTTATGAAGATCTGAAAATATTTAAGGTTAGGATTATAATACATAAAGATGGGTATTGTCCAATGTATATAGAGATACATAGGTCAATGAAAACCATAATCATGTTGTGGCTGGGTCCTAAATTGAAATTTTGGACTTCACTACGTATCTCATAAGAATGAGAATCAAGCCATACGTAGTTCTT
Organism: Viscum album; assembly: GCA_963277665.1. Taxonomy (NCBI): domain Eukaryota; kingdom Viridiplantae; phylum Streptophyta; class Magnoliopsida; order Santalales; family Viscaceae; genus Viscum; species Viscum album. The sequence continues at coordinate 801,717,065 of OY728139.1, forward strand.
GAAATGTAGTTTAACGTCGTGCAGGACGAAAGTATGAGTGATCTTTAGTTTAAGGTCATAGAATTCGGACCATAATAATGAATACACAGTGTGTGTTTTCATGAAGACTTTTCAGCCAAGGGACTGAAAGTGAAATTTGGGGTTAGGCCCAAAAGACTTGGGACTGGATTCGAGGGACACTCGAATGTTCCTACGTATCCCATAAGGATGGGAATCAAGTCCACGTAGTTCTAGAACTACCCTTTGTACAAATTTGGTTCGTACATGTGAAGGGTGAAAGGGGATTTTAGTGCAATGATGGTTTTAACCTAAGATAAAAAGTTTAGGCATTACCATGTATGTACGTAGTTTTTTGAAAATGAAAACCATGATTGAAAAAGAATCAATGTTAATAATGGTTCCTTCTCAAATGAGGAAATCAAAAAAAAATTGTAGTTTATTGTCGTACCGGAGAAAAGTGTTGTATAGTTTAACGTCATATAACAAGGACGAAAGTGAATCAATGTAAAGATATTGATTCCAGGGGTGGTTTCACAAATCATCATCATATGATATGGTGGTGAACCGATGTGAAGAGATTGTTTTTGGGCTTGAACCTTGGGAGGTTGCCTACATACCCAGCCTGGAGGGCAAGGATCAAAGTCCGTGTAGTTCAATTAAAGAATGAATCAATGATCAAGTTATTCTTGGGTACAATGATCTAATAAAAAATGTTGTTGGGACTTACACATGGTTAGTGGCCCAAAGGGAGTGTTATGGTTGATGTTCGCTCTAAGCTCACGTGAGTCATACTCGGTGTGAGAAACAAGAGGTAATAACAACCTTAACGATGCACAGTTTAATGTCATGTAGGACATAAAAAAAAGGGACTATGCAGTTTAAAGTCTTGCAGTTAGGACTATTGGTGCTGCACAGTTTAGTGTCATGTAGCAGGGACAAAATAACAGTTTAATGTTATGTAGGACACATCAAGGACTTTCTGTACAGTTTAGCGTCATGTAGTTAGGACGATGGGGACAATATAGTTTAACGTCATATTGGACGAAAAGGGGGACTGTGCAGTTTAATGTCATGCAGTAAGGACAAACGAGTGTACCATTTTAACGTCATGTCGGACGAAAGTGCGAATAGTTTAAGGTCATATGCATGGACCGTGGATGGTGCAGTTTAATGTCATGTTGGACCTTTGATGATTATATAGTTTTAACGTCTTTCCGGACGTGAGGGACTTTTATACAGTTTAGCGTCATGTAGTTAGGACGTCACAGTTTAACGTCTTGCTGGACATAAGGGATTTGCAAATAGTTTATGGTCATATACATGGACCAGGGATGATGCAGTTTAAGGTCATGCTGGACGGTTTAGGGAACTTTTTCACAGTTTAATGTCGTGTGGGACGAAGTTGCAGTTTAAGGTCATACTGGACCATTACTGTATGAACCAAATGTAAGAGTTTTGGTTCTGGGAACAATATTTTGTGTTTATACAAAATACTTCTTCAGAAATCTGGCATTAGTTGGAGTCGTGATGTGTTCTCCATCCATTGAGATCAGAGAATATGCTCCATTGGAGTAGACCTTATGTATTGAATAAGGTCCTTCCCATTTTGGTTCAAGCTTGGGAGGCTTCTTTCCTGGCATCATTGGTGTTCTGAGAACCAATACCAATTCTCCCTGAATGAATGAACGAAGACGAACTTTTTTGTTAAAAGCTCGTGCTATCCGATTCTGATAGATTTCCAAGTGGTGCAAAGTGCACAATCTCTTCTCATCTAACTGTTCCAATTCATTCAACCGTTTTTGGGATTTCTCATCTGTTGATAACTGATCACAAATGGCTATTCTGAGTGAGGGCAATTGAACTTCAATTGGCAAGACTGCTTCTGTTCCATATACCAATGAATATGGAGTAGACCGCGTTGCATTGCGAGTGGTAGTCCGAGAAGCCCATAAAGCATGATAGAGTTTATCAGGCCATGACCTCTTATCTTTATCTACCATCTTTTGCAGTATATTTGAAAGAGTCTTGTTGAAGGCCTCTATCTGGCCATTAGCCGCTGCATGATATCGAGATGAATGGTTGGACTTAATGTTGTATTCTTGATACAATTTCTTTACCTCAGAAGAACAAAATTTGGTGCCGTTGTCCGTTAATATGGTATGAGGGACACCAAATCTAGTAATGATGTTAGACTTGATGAAGCTAACAATGCATTTAGAACTGACTTCTTTGAGAGGTACTGCCTCTGCCCATTTGGAAAAGAAATCAGTAGCAGTAAGAATGTACTTAAACTGCTTGGCCGTAGCTGAAGGGTAAGGTCCCACCACATCCATTCCCCATGTGGAAAATGGCCATGAGTATTTAGCTGTATGAAGAAACTCTGGAGGTTGATGAATGAAGTTGGAATATACTTGGCATGAATGACACTTCTTTGTGAAATTAACACAATCTTGTATCATTGAAGGCCAGAAGTATCCAAGCCTTCGAATTTGATCAGACAATCTATGTCCAGACTGGTGGGCACCACAGACTCCTGCATGCACTTCTTTTATGACAGCCATTGTCTCTTCACCATCAATACATCTGAAGAGAACTCCATCAAAACCACATTTGTAGAGAATTTTCTCGAGGTGGTTTGGACCATCATAAAGAGTAAAATTGACCACACGTCGCCGAATTTGTTCTTTCTCGGCTCTATCATGTGGAAGTGTTCCATTTTGAAGGTATTCCTTGATAGGTGACATCCATCCTGTAGTATGACCATACGGTTCAGGAATGGGACTAATTTCATTAATTTCCTCTGTTCTGACTTGAACATAAGGTGAAATTGCACGACGGTGGGCAATACCGATGGTTGTCTCGTACCGATTTGGATCTGCTAAAGCTATGACTATATTAGCCAGTGCATCAGCTTGAGCATTTTGTGATCTTGGGACATAAGAAAATGTCGGTTCTGAAGGGAATTCCGACATTAACTCTCTGACGTAATCATACAAAGGGATTAATTCTTCTTTTCTGATGGCATAATACCCATTGACTTGTTTTATTACCAGGTATGAATCACCTTTCACCTTTAAGTGATTCACTTGTGCTTGAAGTGCTAACTCCAAGCCTGCAATGAGAGCTTGGTATTCAGCTTCATTATTGGTACCACCTTCCCACAACAAAAAGGAATAAGGTAACACTGCCTTATCTGGAGAAATGAGCACAATTCCTAAACCAACTTTGTTGAATTTAGGATTTTCCATTTTCTTCCCTGTTGGACTTCTAGAAGCACCATCAAAATACATTTCCCATGTTTGAGGACTCTCTTGAATAGAAAAAACTTCCTCATCAGGGAGTTCGATATCTGAATACGTGTCTTCCACTGAAGGGTGTTCAGCCAGGAAATCAGCCAGAGCTTGGCCCTTAATTGCCTTTTGAGACACATACTGGATGTCGAACTGCTGTAGAATAACCGCCCACCTTGCCAGACGTCCTGTAAGCATTGGACGACTAAGGATGAATTTGAGTGGATTATTACGAGATACCAATTGGACCTCGTGATGTTGCAGGTAGTGTCTCAGTTTTTGAACTGCAAAGATTAATGATAGGCAGCACTTTTCAATACTCGAATACCGGGTTTCTGCTTCAAGCATAGTTCTACTGAGATAGTAGAGACTATTTTCATTCCCAGCATCATTCTTTTGAGCGAGAAAGGCACCCAATGATCGCTCTAAAGCTGTCACATAGAGGATAAGAGGCCTACCCTCAACAGGTGGCATGAGTACTGGTGGACTCAAGAGGTATTTCTTGAGAACATCAAATGCTTCTTGACATTCTTTAGTCCACTGGTAAGTGACTCCTTTCTTCAATAATTTGGTAAAGGGTAAACTTTTGCCTGCCAAATTGGCGATGAAACGCCGAATATAGGCTAAGTGTCCTTGAAGTCCTCTTAATTCTTTCAAATTCTGAGGAGGTGACATACCAAGGATTGATTTGGTCTTCTCAGGATCGACTTCAATACCACGATGGCATACAAAAAAGCTGAGGAATTTTCCTGAGGTTACCCCAAAAGCACATTTTAAGGGGTTCATCTTCAAATTATGTTGTCGAAGCTTGTGGAATATGACTTCCAAATCAGCCAAGTGATCAAAAAGTTGTTTGGATTTAACCACCAAATCATCTACATAGCATTCAACAAATTTCCCTAGAAAAGGTTTGAAGATACGATGCATGGCGCGTTGATATGTTGCACCTGCATTCTTTAAACCAAAGGGCATCACCCGGTAACAAAACACACCTTGAGGAGCTCTGAAGGCTGTATATTCCTCATCTTCTGGGGCCATTCAGATCTGATTATATCCAGAATATCCATCCATGAAAGAAAGTACTTCATAGCCAGCCGTCGCATCAATTAAGAGTTCTGTAATCAGAACTGGAAAATCATCTTTGGGACAATACCGATTAAGATCTCTGAAATCGATGCAAAACCTAATTTGTCCGTTCTTTTTCTTTACAGGGACAATATTAGCCAACCACTTGGGGTATTGAACTTCTTTGACGAAGTTAGCTTTGATAAGCTTATCCACTTCAGCCTCGATTTTGGAAGCATAGGTTGGGTGTGTTCTTCTCGCGGCTTGCTTGAATCCTCGATGTTCTTTTGGCAAACCCAAATGATGGGTGGCAACATCAGGATCAAGGCCAGACATCTATGTATAATTCCAAGCAAAAATATCTTTATTTTTCTTTAGAAAAGAAATATACATCTCTTGTTCTTCAAGGGTCATGGCCGCACTAATTAAAGTGGGGTGTGGATCTTTCTCTGTACCCAGATTTACTTCTCTGAGTTCATCCACAGTGGTAGAGATACCCTCTTCAAATGCTGGAGGAGCATCTCTAAGATCTTCCTCTTCCTCTTCATCATGTGTTATTTATTCCGTTTCTACTTGCAAAGTAGATGAAAAAATGAAATTCTCATGACCATAAGAGATATCAAAATTTTCAAATTTTGAAGAAGAAGCTTCCATTTCCAATCCTATTGATGATAAAGGGTCTTCTTTGGGAATTAAAGAGGAGATGATGGATTGAGAATCGACATCAATATTCACCTCTGGTGTTGCTATAACTTCTTATGGCCTGATTAGCGAAGTATAGACTTGTTGGATTTCAGCAGATGAAATGAAAACGTCACCACTTATGCTTTCATCACTGCTTGGTAAGTTACCAATCTCTCCCATGTTGTCTGGCTCGATTGCCGTAATTGACATTATGGATCTTTCCATAAGAGTATTTTGATTTGGGCCTATTTTTTCAATTTGATTGATAGGTAACACATAATCTGTACTCACATGTGAAAATGGATTTATTGGAATTTTTTCCAAACCATATGGAGCATTAACTTTGGTAATTTCCTTCATTGTAGATATTTCTCTTCCCTTCATGTGATAAAATTCCGCCTCAATGTATTGAGACTCACATGTCTTGAACGGGGCCTTATCACCATACAATGTTCCAACTTGACCATCGAAACAGTATTTGAGACATTGATGGTATGATGACGGAATAGCTGCATGCTGATGTAGCCAGGGTCATCCAAGCAAGATATTAAAAGCTGAGTCCTGATCAACAATCATAAAATCCGAATTGGAAACAAGATCTCCAAACTGAGTTCTGAGTGTAACTTCTCCCAGTGGTTCTTGTTCATTTTTATCATATCCTTGCAACATCATGGTAGAAGGAGATAAATAAGATTCCGTGAGGCCCAATCGACGAAGTGTACGAATGGGCATGAGGTTGACTCTTGAACCATTGTCAATAAAAGCTCTTCGAACATCTATACCATTGACTTTTCCAGATAAGTACAAAGGTTTTATGTGCCCATGCACAACATCATCTTCATCTTTATCAGTAAAAGATATCACTACATGACATTCTGTAGGATTATTCTCTATGTGATAAATTTCAGCTGCAGCAATTTCAGCTTCAAACTCCTGAGGACTTGACAAAGCTTCGATGAGTGCTTCCCGAAGATCTCTTGATAGATTCAAAGCATCCAAAATTGATAATTTGGCTGGTACTTGGGCCAAGTGTTTCAATATATCATACTTTTGATCTAGAGGCCTGCGTTTCCCAATAGGAATATGCGGTTTAGCAGGTACCTTGGAAGTAGATGCTTTGGAAGCTGATGCATCTTGTATTGTAGTTGGCAACATCTTTGGTTTTGGAAAATTAGACTGATTAGATCCATTTACTTGCTGAGATAAAGAAGATGGAACATTTAATCGATCTTCCAAAATAACTGTGCCGAAGCTGAGTTGTCCATTGGCAGAAGAACTTGCTTGTTCTTTTTGAGCTCGCTGAAGGGCTCTACCACGAGTTTCTGCTGCGTATACAGTGCTAGCAGGGGTAGAATTAGAGTAGTGGCTTCGAAAAGATCCACGTCGTCCCCTATATCCTGAACCTCTAGAACTTTCTCGGGTTCCCTTATTTGATACAGGGAATTCAGGCTCATCAAGACTGAAATATGAATCTGTTAATTGAATCATATTAACAGAACCAAAGATTAACTCTTCGTCTGATAAAGACTCTGCCTGGTTAGCCTGTTTAGGTTGTGCCGTTTGGTGGGACGGTGCCCGTTGCTTTGAAGTAGATGGCATGAAATCTGCCAGAGTCAAAGACAATTTAGGCTTTGATGCATACTCATCTTCTCCTGATTCCTCTTTCTTCTTTGAATTGTGCTGCCCTTTTGAGGATTTGTCCTTTGATGGAGGCTTTACTGCAGCTTTTGTAGGAGACACAATTGGCTTCTTCAATTGTGTTCGCAAAATGGAATGGGTCCGATTGATTGTCTTTCTGACCATCCAATCATCATATTTTTTCGCAGTTTTGCTTTTGACTTCCTGCCACTCGCCTCCTTCTTCTGGATCTGTAGCGGTAATACACGCTACATGAGCTGAAGAACCCTTCAATTTGACTTGTCCCAAGTCGACCATCTTTTGCAGGAGGTCTTTAAAGACAAAACACTCCTGGATGGGATGCCCCAACATTTGATGAAAGGGACAATAATTGGGACGGTCTTCATCTCCTTCCTTGTTTGGCCTCTTGGGCACTGGTAATTGAACCAAATTATTTTCCAGAGCTGAAATGAAGTAACCAGGAACTTGCTCACTTCGGAAAGAGTATGTTTTACTCTTCATATCCTCAAATTGTTTTCTTCGTTGATCTTTTTGATCATTTGGACGAAATAGCCTTTGTTGTTGGCGTTCAGGAGGTGGAGCTCTTCGAGAAGATGAAGGTTTTGAAGTAGAAATAGGTACAGGTGCCTGTTTAAGCATAACTGTAGCAGTTTCTGCTTTACCCATTCTTCTTCCTGGAGCTGATGGAATTACACGAGATTTAACCTTAGCCTGTATAAGGGAATCTTCAATCTGTTGAGCGACTGAAGTAAGGTCTCGAAACCCTCCTGTGTATTTCACAGGGATCAATGGCGTGCGTAATTCGTCACGCAAATTTGCCACACAGATTGACAATAATTCCTCCTGAGGGAGTGATAAACTCAAGGAATACGTTAATCCCTTCCAACGAGCAATGAAATCAGAGACTCTTTCATTCTCCCTTTGCTTGCAGTTTGTAAGATCGAAAACTGTCGTTTTTGGCAAAGTTGAGCTAAACTGAAGAAGGAATTTTTGACGAAGATCCTCCCATCCGATGACTGACCGGGATTTCAAGCTTGTATACCAGACAAAAGCTGGTCCTTGCAAGGTTCGCACGAAGCATCTGAGTTTCACTGCTTCTTTGCTCTGGAGTTCCCATCATAGGATCACAACAAGATACGTAATGCGTCAGGTGTTGTTCAGGGTCGCCTGATCCATTGAAAGTAGGGAAAATAGGGTTTCCAAAACTGGATGGAGGAGAAATTGAATCTACCCATTCAGGGTAAACTTTCTTTTCAGGTTGAACTTGCGCCCGTTTCCCTTCCATAGTTTCTAACCGAGCTGTTAATGACTCAATAGTAGTTATTAACTTTTGAGAAACGTCAGGTTGAACTTGGTTTTGGGTAGGTGAAATGAATGGAGCTTGGACAGACGTGGTGGTTGGTGCTGCAACTGATGGTAGTGCTGCCAACCGTTGTTGCGTTTGACCCGTAGGATTAGACCTCTGTGGGTGTACTGACAAAGGAGGATATTCTTGATCCATCTCAGTAGTTACAACAAATTCCTTCGGCTGTCGGACTTCAGCATTCTTAAGAAGAAGACTATTCTGAAGTAGTTCTGCATTCAACCTTCTTAATTCTTTCATTTCTTCCTCCTGTTGTGCAAACCTTTGCTCTAATGAGAGCGATTGACCTCCTTCAGAGGAAGGGTGAGAAGTAACCTGATTCTTACCTTTCCCCTTATTGGATCCTTTTCGGAGAGGGGGAAGTGGGTTACTTGAAGGAATACCCAGATTTTGGGTAAGCCTTTGATTACGTGTGCGCACACCTTCTTCATTTAGGTCTGTGTGCGCGACTTCTTGAGCAGGAACCTCTTTGTCTGATCTCTCTGATTGAGCCTCATCTGGTGAATCAGCAGCAACGGCATTGATGACATTAATGGATGCATATTTCATGGAATCCTTTCTATCAGCATTTCTTTGATATTGTCTCCTTCTATGTCCATGATGAGACATGGCATTCCGTTGACTTGATCCCTCAGGAATTTCTTGGAGAACTGTCACTTGGAGAGAATCTCCTGACATCTTGGCTCTTCGTTCCTCTTGAGGCTTATTCCCTAATCGAGAGAATACTGACTTTCTCTGAGGGAGGGATTGAAGATTTGAAAAAGTCCCCATTCCGGTGGACTGGGGGTGTTCCTGTTGCTTCCGCTCAACTCCTCGAATCCCATTCGTTGATTCTAAGGGTTGGGTTAGAGAAGTCCCCAGTCTGGCAAGCTGGGGTGTCTCTTGACATGCTATGTCTGAGATCTTTTTGAAATCTCTCTTGATCTTGCGAATCTTAGTTCGGAAATTAGCTGGATGCATTAACCTGTATCCACTTTTATCACCTGGTTCAACAGACCATTGGATGATTTCCGAAACTTCTGTCATTTGATGACGTGTTTGCTCCAGACGAGAGGCTTGTGCAATATTCTCGCCTGCTTGATGTAGGAGTAATTCAACAACCTGTTCTCTATATACTTTATTTTGAGAGGAACTAGTTGAATCTTGATCTCGAGCAAGCTTTTGATTATGAACAAAGCCCATTGACTGTGGCCGGCCATGGGCAATAACATTGCATGAGACCATTTTCGGCGGGCTTTGCTGACCAGAAAGCACTGTGAATTGTAGTGCTCCGTGAACACCCCATCCTCTGATATGAACATTAGATGGAGCATTGGAAATTAACTGACGCAATCTTCTTAGTGCGCCAAGGCATGAACGTTGTAGGGTTCTCTGTTGCTTTTCAGCCTTCGGATACCGAGAGACTGATAGAGATGCCAAATCAATCTGGCGTTGTAACCCTTCTATTATCTTAAGATGATTTTCATATTCATCATAAGATAATACCTTCTTCTTTAATTGAAAAAGAGTTTTCCATATGTTGAGACGAATATCATGGATTCCATCATCCGTCAAAATCTTTGGAATGTCATATTGGGAATCAGCCAAAGGCCAAAACATGACTGGTACTTCACCTTTTGCCAGTTTTTTCCTCATGTTCAGCATTTCCTCTTTATCATTAAATGAAGATTCTTCTACCTGTTTGGACCAGAGTTGGTGTTTCCTTGTTGCTTCATCGGATTCAACAAGATTGGTAGAGAAATCACTATTCATGCTGGAAGATGAATGACCCAGGGAAGGTTCGGAGAATAACCTGAACCCCAGGCTATCTTCTGATGGAGAAAGAGTTTCACCTGCCGATAGTAAAGCATCAGACATGACTGGTTTTACGTTTGTAAGTGCCTCGAGATAGGAGGGATTTCTCATCACTACATTGCCTTCTGAAGAATTTTCGAGACAACGTGAATCACTACTGCGGAGAGGACTTTCGCAGCGAAGTTCATCACCATGAGGAGGACCGTCATGATGGGTTACAGCAAAAGATGAAATCTCTTGCTCCTTGGCCTTCTGACCACACATAGGGTTCCTGTGGCTCTCATCTGAAGAAGAAACTTCAAGATTGACCGAATTTTCATGAAGCAAGTCTTCATGAGGAAGTGTCTGTTGAAGACCTTCAGAATTAATGTTCCCGTTATTGGGAACTGAGGGAGTAGAATCTTGAATTCCGACAGATAAATATCTGATGGCTTCAAGAACTCCAGCATCGAGCAAGGCTTGGTTACAGATTGGCCTTTGATCTCCTGACTGTGCTGGGCGGATCTTTTTCTTAGATGCCTTCTTACTCGCTTTAGAAACCACTTGATGACGAAAGTGATTGCTCTGAGCAGGTGTATGTGCCTGATCAGGAAGGATGGTCAGGTTAGGCTGACGATCTCCACTCAAATCAGGTGTATGTGCCTGACTTGGTTGTCCGTATGATATGGGGGAGTATGCCCCATAACCCTCTTGGACTGGAACAGATGTGTGTGTCTGTTCCGGAGTGAATCGTTGATGTGTCACTCCATTGCTAGGGATAGATTTATGTGTCTGTCCCTGAGATGATGCTGAAGCTGTTATGATATCCTGGCAAGCATCCAGAATATGAGCAGGAATTTGCTTCTGCTCTTTCACCATTGACAAAATATGTTTGGTGACTTCAGCCACCGGAACAGGGATATACGTCCATTCCGGGCTTGGAGTAGGTGTATGTGCCTGCTCCTGTCCTCCTTTTCCTGTCAGTGAATCCTGACAGTACTCAAGTGTGGAGGCAGAGAGTTGAGTCTGCCCCCTGTTTGTCGTCGGGACTTTCCGACTGGCTTCTCCGGGTGCTACCAAGCGAGACTGTTGGTAGACCTGATTAGTATTAGCAGGTGTATGTGCCTGCTGATTACACTTCGCCAAACGCGGTTGACGAGATCCATCATATGTAGTCAGACGAGCCTCCTGACTAACTGATGACGTATAAGCAGGTGTATGCTCCTGCCTATGGTACTCCGCCGGAATTGCCTGGCGGGATCGGCTTGATGCTGTCAGACGAGTCTGCTGGACAGCTGAATTAAAACGGGCAGGTGTGTATGCCTGCTCGTTGTTTTCCACCAATTTAGGTTGGTGGAATTCTCCGGAGATGGCATGGATGACAACCTGCCTATTGTTAACCGGATTCCGTCTCTGGCGGTTCATCTTGCCTGCTCGGGTTCGAGGAACCTGAGCTGAATGCCTGGAGTCGGTACCCTCATCATGTTGAGGGCGCACTACCGCACGAGTCTGGCGGCGATTGTTGATGGGAGCCCTCGGGAAGGACTCCTGTCTTTTTGAATTAAGGCCCCGAGGGACCTTCTCATTCACTTCCTCGGAGTAAGGGAGTGAATGGAAGTTGCATTCCGGGGATAATGACCAGAAACGGTTGGAGACGGTAGTAAGCACCGCCTGCTTCTTGATTGCTGGCCGCCGTTGTTCGGATGACCAGGTAGAGTTGTTAACTTGGAGGGCTTGACGAGCGGCCTCCAGAGTTGGGATAGTACCGTTGCGACGGTACTCCTTAACCAGTGCATTAGAAACACAACGTTGAATACGCTGAGTTGGTGATGTCATCCTCAGAGCGGATGACGTTCCAGCAGGAGTAGCAACATTGGTTTTTACAGCAGCAGACCTCATAGTAGAGGTGTTCACAGCAGCAGTATTCACAGGGGTGAATTTAAGGAAAGCCATTTCTGCAGAAGATCTTGAGAAAAGAGTGCCTGTTCCATGTAACATACATAATCAAGATGAATCCGGCTACTGCATCTTTTGGATGATCATATGTCAATGATTGCCTTGTTGGTCCAAGGGGCCTAACAGATAAGAAGAACATCACTTTAACTTGGTTAAGGATTCACGTCAGGTTCACCATTTTTGTTTCGCGCGGAATCCGGGGATGACCTCCTGGACGGGAGATTCAAACGTTCCGATCGGTTTCTAACGGGTTTGTTCGTAGAACCAGAAACATCCAATGATTCCACATCCGTTTGGACCTACTTTCCAAAGGCAGGCGCTCATTAGTTTGTGGACTAATGAGGCTTAGGAATTTGCATTGGTCGAGAGGATGGGAGGTCGGACTCATCACACCTTTTTGAGGGGAATTATTGTCTACTCCGGGACTCTCTTTATAGATTTAAGTTAAGTTCGTGAATCCTTATTACATTACCAAGTATAAAATGAGCTTTCCTTTAGTTTTAACAATCAATGATTAAATATGCAAGAAATTTAGAGAATCTTTTATATGTATTCGAGGTTCTTCATCAATATAGAATCATCTATATTTGTTTAGAGATTCTTGGTCAATGGTATCCTTCAAAACATTTATATAAAAGTCTCTTGGTCATTTTGATGACCAGGCTGGTTTTAAAGCCACTCAGTGGGGCACTTGAAGTTTATCGTCATTCAGAAGGACATAGATTATTTCAAAGTTGGGATCGAACCCATAAATGGGCTACCTACGTATCCTTTGTTTTGGAAAAGGAATCAGAACCCACGTAGTTCGAGGAATGGGGTATGATGTTTATGATTGATGGCTCAAAGATGAATGTCATAATTACTTTTACACTCTAAGCTCACGTGAGTCATGCTCGGTGTGAGAAACAAGAGGTATTGATAAAATTTAGACAATTGTGCCATAAAAGATGCAATCATAAGAATTTGTTTGGGGCTTATGTATAGATGACTGCCCAGATAGATGAAGGTTTAGGATTTACTTTTAGGGAGAAAATCCATGAACAGGGTCCATAAAGTTATATGTGCTTCATGGAGATTTGAATACTCTAATCTTGGGTCCTACTCCTAAGGAGGATGCCCAAGTTAGGAGGGGACTTATGATTGGGTTTTATTCCTGAAAAGGAAACCCAAATCAAAGGTAAATTATGACTGGTTAAGAGAAGTTTAAAGGGACTTGGAGCTTACTCCTGAAAAGGAAGCCCAAGGTTATGACTGAGTCTTATTCCTGAAAAAGGAGACCCAGGTTAGGGATTAAGGTTTGGGGCTTACTCCTGAGGAGGATGCCCATATTTGAGGTTGGGGATTATTCTTAAGAAAGATGCCCAAGATTGGGAACTTTAAGAATTTGGGGCTTACTCCTGAGGAAGATGCCCAGATTAAAGGTTTTATAACTGGGGATTATTCCTGAAAAGGAGACCCAGGTTAAGATTCTCTCATTTTAAAGGATGAGGTTGAATGAATGAACTCTCCGTATTTTTAGTGACATAAGGATATTTACATCACTAGACTTTAAGAGAGATTTCACAGAATTCCTTTCAGATAGGAAAGTCAAATCAAGAAATCATGCCATAAATGGCTTTGAAGAGTGTCTTGAAGACTGAATCTTGAAAAGGAAAGGTGAAATGGCTTAAGAGGGGTAAAATGGGCAAGATGGGCACCCAAAAAGATAGGGGCGCACAAGTCTTGAAAGGCGCGCAAGTCCTGCGGCGGCGCGCAAGTATTGGTCGCGCAAGTATACTTGCGCGACACATGGTGTACTTGCGTGATTTTCAATCAGAATTGAAATACTTGAGCGACTCTTGATAAAACCCTTTAGAATCCCCTTGAGGTTCTTCCAGAAAAGGGACGCGCAAGTTATATTGAAGGAATTAGGTCGGCGCGCAAGTGTTTGATAAGTTTCAACACTTAGGCCTTCCTTCTTCTCTTGATATCTTCCGTTCTAGGTAAGAAATTACCTTAGAAGTGTTCCGGAAGCTTTGAGAAGAGACTTGGGCGTCGGGAGCTTCAATCCGAGTTTCTGGAAAAAGATCCTCTCGAATGGGGGGCCCACAGGGTCTATTTATAGGCAAAAGAAGACCCAGGGCGGTTACCGGGCGGTTACCAATTAGGTCGCGCAAGTCACCTGCGCGACCAAGGTAGCCGCGCAAGTATACTTGCGCGGCAGTGGTATCACTTGCGCGGTGGATTTGCTGTTGATCCTTTGTTCAGGCCTTTGTCGATTTTTGATGTTTTCTTCAAAGGATGAATCACTTTCAGCTGAGATATTCCCTTTTCCGATCTTTAGATTCTGTGACGAAAGGAGCGTCAACAGTAGTCCCACTAAATTATGGGGGCTTAGGCCATATAACGTGATCACTAATAGGATTTTATCTTAATGGAATAGGTTGATCCATTTGGGAAAGGTTATTTATCATAACCAAACTAAAATTACATAATATTTCAATATTTTAATCTATTCTAATACCAACTATATTTGTTTCTTCAGCAGGGAATTCATTACATTTTCTGAAATTATTAATACCAATCATCCTTCTAGGCACTATTTCTAAAAAATGGCACATACTAGATTAACTCATAAAATCATGAATATCAAATATGGTATAACAATCAATATAAATTTATCTAAAGTCATAAATTTGATTACATTGATGGAACATTTAAATTTAAATCCTTCATAATGATAGGTAAAGAGAATGTGAATTATCCAAAGTGTATCCCCCAGGAGTGTCAAAATAGGTGCGTAGTAAGGCCTGTTATCGTGTACCTGGTTAGCCTGAGTCAAGCTCAAAATACCTTTTAGAAGTTTTTACTCATAGGTACATCTATGAAATAACCTTGTCTACTTGTAGTATCCAGACAAGGATGTATTTCTTGGAATACCCACATAATCTCTACCTTACCCAAATTATAGGTTGTTCAAATACTCTTATCCTCAATGTCTATCACAGGGTTGTGCTCCCTAATCTATGTTTTCTAAATCTAGTTTCCAAGGTTTTTGATAAACCTCCCTATATTACCAACTATAATGCCTTGACCCCAGAAGCCCAGAGTTGGTGCATTATTACATTACATTGGCATTATTACACAGAAGAAAATCTCAAAGGACCGTGCAGTTTAGCATTCTTGGAAAGCCAGATTACATAAATGATACCCATAATACATTGGGAAAGAAAAATAGAACATGCCACATAAAAAATGAAATAAACTTCATCCATAAATTCTTATTCAAATATAACTTCTTCATAACCTTAGGAAAAACATAATAAGGGTGAGCTCAAATGCTTTGTAAGGGTAAGAAATGTGGAATCAATAATTAATTAGTAGGAATAAATTAACCTGGTAAGGTGAATAACTGATAACACATGACATTAAAATAACTAGATATAGAAATATAAATATGGAAATTTATGAAACTAAAAATTCCATTTAATCAATGAACTGAAAATGAATGGTATCTATAGATATTTCAACACAATATCTTATGGATTAATAATATCCAAATCCGGAAAATGAAATGTATCCAATGACATGTCAATGAAGTATTTCATGGATGAATAATAATTGAATATAAATTAGGGAAGTTCTTAATTATTGGACCCTATGTTTCCTAGGTACATGTTACCTTTACCATCAATACCTTTCATAACATAGTTTATAAAATATAGGGTCAAAACCCAACTAATTGGCCAAATGTTTCATGTCATGAGAATACCAATGCTTTGAGGGGATATATACCACTGAGCCACACCCATGTCATACCAGTCCAAATAATTTCTCATATTCAAGAAAATTTCTCCTTAACAAAATTTATTCATATTGAATAGAAGATACCGATTTATCAATAATTCCCCAATTAATCAAATAACTGTCAAAGTGAAGACCACAAGAAAATAATATATGGTTTGGGAAATAATAATATACATTGTGTGATAATATGGATATAAAAGGTAAGTTCCAATGAAAAATGATTACAATAAAGTGAGTGTTTCCAAACTAAAAATTAACAATCACAAAGGGAAGTGATATTTCAAATATATTTTTTAAGAATATGTTTTAGGAAATTAATCATTAAGCATCGTAAAGTGTCTCAAAACACTTGAAACATTCAATTAATAATCCCCTTGAGGGAAAGTTTTTATTACTGTTAAGAAAAATAATTCATGAAATAATGTATAAAAGGGGTAGTAGATACACTATACAAAAGAAGTAAGTGGTGTATATGGCGTATGCCTTACAAAAAGAAAACGTAAGACAAGAATCACTTACCTTATACTTCCTTTTGGTTGTGTGGCCTTTAGAATAATGTATAGTATATTAAAATATGTTTATAAATAATACCAAAACTATAATCATATCATATATTAAATTTTGTAATATTTTATTACTCATTTGTTAACACTCTTTCATTATTTTAACTCTTTTGGGTGTTAATTGCCTAGTTTTCTCAAGTATGTTTTGAATTGTTATTTTTTGTTCTTATTAAATATATCATAGTTTCATCATATACAAAATTTAAATGATGAATAAATTATCATATATATTCAGTATATATTTTTTTAGAATACATATCATTTGGATATTAGAAATGAAGTGCACTATTTCTGGAGACGGTAGGCCGCACGTACGCATGAACAATACATTCAATTATTTTTTGAATTAAAATAATTGAAACTAAATGATAAATATGAATATTATAATTTCCATTATCATATTTAAGTCATATATGTTACATAAGTCTATTAAAACATCCTTTATATGTTACATGTATGGAATGAACAAGTCATATCACTTTGAGGGAGTGGTAGTCCACACTTCCTCAAACGAAATTAACATATTTACACATGATGGAAGCATAAAGGTATGTTATAAATAAAAATTTCAGAAGAATAAAGAAATTATAAATGATATATATATCATATATAAATAGAGTTTCCTTCATAATGTCTTCCATGAAAGGTGGTAGGGGAAAGTTGAACAATCATCATTTCGTGAGGAAGTAGTTCTTCGTACACAGAAACAATATGATCTTACCCACTAGATAGAGGTGTGTGTAAGTTTTGGTCAAAATATTCACATAATTTTTTTTAGTATATTTAGGATACTGTTTTTTTATAAAATAATATAATAATAACAGTATAGGGAGTGAATAAGGGAAATGAGACTAGAGATCTTGAGAAAAGCGTTACCTCTTAATCAGGTAACTTATTTTTGTGTATACCAAAAGATTCATTGGATTTCCTTCTGACCAAAGGGAGACTTATTGGTCATGGGGAGGGTTGTTGGGAAAAACTTTGGGTAGGGATTGTCCAAACTTAAGAATCTTTAAAGGTGCGAGGAATGGGTAGAAGTGGTGGCCTTTTGTAAGGAAGGAAAAGGACTGACTTAGTATTAATGAAAATAAGTTAGGTGAACACATGTTATTACCTAAAAAAAGTCATACCAAACAACCCAAAAACAATAATGGAATGTGAATGAGTGATATATGTCTAGAAAATTGGTGTTGGACAAGTTTATAGGCTATTTGGGCCCTTAAACTTAGGGTTTAGTCTATATTTAAGCCTAATTACACCTTAATCATTGTAATTAATTTTAATCACTTTCACTAATATTTTTTGTAAAAAATTAAGTTATTCTTATTAGAAAAAAAATATATTCTTTATTAAAATGGTGTATGTTGGATTTTCAAAATTCAAATCACAGAAGTGAAAAAATTAGGATTAATTCTAATCTCACAGACATATGGATTAACTGGTTTTAGTATAAAATGTTCAAAGTATTGTTATGTTTTTATATTAAATTTTAGATTCAAATTTATTATAATGAAATAAATTGTATTAATATATGTATAATTTATCTAATTTTAATTGAAAACAAATTTATAATATATTTTAACATGAATAATTATTTAAATGAAAAATCAGTTTTTAACTAAAACACAGTATTTTTCACTATTCATTAAAAAAATGGGGTTTCGCAAAAAAATCCCAAAAATTATCCCTAAGATAATTTAGACATTATGAATTAAAAAAAGCTTATTTTATCAAATAAAATTAACAATTGTGTCAAAATTAAGATTTAAAATAGGATCCCCATTAAAAGGTGGTAAAATTTCATTTAATAAATATATTATTTTATGTGTAGTATTGGGTTTGTTCTTTTCCTATGCCTATTAGACGAGTGTAAAATTATTTATTTGGATATATAATATATAAATAAACTCTCTAGAAGTGGTATAATGTAATTTACTTTGAAAAATGTGACTAAATAATGTTTCATTTAAATTGATTGTTCTGTGTATTGCAAAGATATCTAAAGGTAAATATGGTAAAGTCTTGAGGTTACATAAGGATTAAGAGCAGGAACATTCACCAGAGTAGAGATATCAAATTTGGAAGAATGAAAGGGTATGAAATTTTATATTGGTACCAGGCCAGAGCATCCTTGCACTGGACAACTGGACGAATTGTCATGCAAAAGTGGAGATCTAATCATGGTGGGGACGCTCGGGAGGGGATGTTTCATGTAGTCATTGTCTGGGATGTATTCCCTTAAGACCTTTGAGTTATGTAATTTCACAAAGCCTATAAGAAATGTAATTTTAGGGTTCCCCTTAAACCTTTAAAAGGGAGATTACAAAAAATGACTAAAAAATGAAGGCCTTCGGGCCATTCAGACAGGTGTGTTAGTTTGTGAGTTTTCTTGTGGAGTTTTATACGAAAGCGGGGGTGTTTTCCTCTGAGTTGTAACATATGGGAGAGATGGTTTGTGGGATAAGTGGGAGAGCCTAGTGATACGATATGAGACTCATGGTATTGGTATGCAGAGTGATATATAAGATGTTTACATGAAGAAGGGGTCACTATGGGAAAAGGTGTATTTGCGATGGGGTCATTGCCCTTGTGAATTGTCCATTCAGTGGAACTATTTGCGATGGGATGGAACTACCCTCACAAATAATAGTAAATAAACAATTATTTGTGATGATAAAAATTTACTGTCACAAATACCATTGGTGCACATGCATGCCAAAAAGTGGGAAGAGTTATTATCGATGGGTATTGACTCCCATAAAAAATAATGTTCGATATAAAAGGTATTTTCAAAAGGAATTTATTACCCATCACAAATACTATTTCAGGGATGATTATTTGGGATAGGAACCATCACAAATAATTATTTAAGTGACGATATTATTATTTATGGCAAGGACTATTTGCGAAGGGAATCACATCACAAATAGCCTCGCCACTACTAATCTAACCGATATATACCCCTAACTAATTTTCATCATTCATCTTTGTATTTTTCTTCTCTTTTCATCTTCTGTACTACATTCTCCTTTAACTTTTAAAATATTTATATTTTTTTGGGAAGAAACTTTTGTGCATTGCATCCGATAAAAGATTCAATTTTGAGGTATTTGTTTAGTGTTTTAAATTTTTAATTATTTTATTTCATTTTATATTATTAATAACAATTATTAATTAGCAGTAAATAAATTAAATTTGTATTATTTAGTTATATTATGTAATAATAAGTTTTAAGTAATAGTACTGATTTTTAATTTGAAGTATTAATTTTAATCATTAATAATTTTTTTAATTATAGGTAATTTTTTTTAATTAGAAGTAATTAGTTTTAATTATCTGAATTTAGTTTTAATTATCTATAATTAATCATAATTATTAGAAATTAGCTGTAATTATAGATATTATCTATAATTATAAAATATTATCCATAATTATTAGAAATTATAATTAATTATTAGAAATTAGTGATAATTCGTATAAAAATACTGATAATTAGTTAAAATTAACAAAAACGAGTGGGAATTAGTAAAAATTTATAGAAATGAGCAGGAATTAACAAAACCTAGTAATAATTTATAGATCTTAGTAATAATTAATAATATTTTAAATTCGTTTGTATTAATTAACAATAAATATTTATTAATATTTTTTTAATCAATGGAAAATATTAATAATTTTTAAATAGTTAGTAAAAATTATTAGCAATGAGTAAAAATTAATGATAATCATAAAAAATCACTGATAATTACTAGGAATTAACAGTAATTATTAGAAACTGATGGTAATTAGTAGAAATTGACGGTAATTATTAGAAATTAGCGATAATTAATTCAAAAATACTGGTAATTAATACATATTAGGGGACAAAGGTATAAATTAGAAAAATTAGTGGAAGTGAGTGAGAATTAGTAAAAATTAGTGGAAATGAGTGGGAACTAACATAACATAGTAATAATTTATAGATCATAGTAAGATATAATAACATTTTAAATTAATTTGTATTAATTAAAAGTAATTTTTATTTCATAATTGGTAGTAATTAGTGGTAAATATTAATAATTTTAAAAAAATTAATAAACTTTTGCAGTAATGATTACAAATTATCGATAATCATTAAAAATCAGCGGTAATTATTAGAAATTATTGGTAATTTTTAAAAATTAGTGTTAATTATTAGAAATTAGAAGAAATTATTATAAATTAGAGATAATTATTTTAAATTAGTGATAATTTGTACAAAAATATCAATAATTAGTAAAAATTATGGGAAATGAGTGGTAATTAGAAAATATTAGTGGAAATGAGCGAGAATTAGTAAAAATTAGCAGAATCCATTGAGAATTAACCCAAATGAGTAAAAATTTATAGATCTTAGAAATAAATAATAATATTATAAAATAATTTTTATCAATTAAATGTACTTAGAAATTAATAATTAGTAGTAATTAATAATAATTTTAAGTAATTAAAGGTAAATATTAATAATTTTCAAATAATTAATAAAAATTAGTGGTAATCATTACAAATTAGTGGTAATTAGTAAAAACGAGAGGTGATTATTAGAAATTAGCCTTAATTAATATAAATTAATGGCAATTATTATAAATTAGTGTTAATTATTAATATTAGATATAATTATTATAAAAATACTGGTAATTAGTAAAAATTAGTGAAAAAAAGTGGGAATTAGTAAAAAATAGCAGAAATGAATATGAATTTGTAAAAATTAATAGAAATGAGTAGGAATTGACAGAACTTAGTAATCATTTATATTTCTTAGTAATAAATAATAATATTTTATAGTAATTTTTTTTAAGTAATAGTAATTAATAATTAATAAATAATTATAATTAACACCAATTTTCTGTAATTAACGATAAATATTAATAATTTTTAACAATTAGTAAAAACTAGTGATAATTAGTACAAATTAGCAGTAATAAGTAGAAATTAGCATTAATTATTATAAATTCAGGGTAACTATTATAAATTAAAAGTAATTATTATAAAATTACCTATTATTAGTAAAAACTATCATAAATGAGATGAAATTAGTCAAAAAGAGCATAAATGATCAAGAATTAGCACTACTGCAAAATGAGTCTTTAATAGCACTAAGAAAAAGGCTTTATTAGTGCTATAGAAGTACTACTAATATTAGTGATGTTATAGGTTTATCTTTATCAGTTCCTTTTTTAGCACTGATAAAAGGGTACTTTATCAGTGTTTTTTAGTGCTCTTAAGGGCCACCTTTATGAGTGTTTTTAGCGCTGTTAAAGCCCCCCTTTAACACTGCTAAAAAAGAGCTAATAAAGGCCCTAGTGAAAAAGGGTATAAATATTTTTCATTCCCCACACCCCCTTTATGAGTGCTTGCCACCCCCACTTTATCATCCCTTCCCCATCCCTAGTTCTTGCCCCTACCTCCAATGAGTTTTGATCTGAGACCTCCAAATTATGCACCATCGCCTTTTCCACTCCCCTATACAAAGTTTTTACATTTTATGATATATATATATATTTACATATATTTTTTCCATATATTTATATATATTTATATATATATATATATTTATATATATATATATATTTATATATGTTTAAATACATATTTATTTATATATATATTTTTAAAATTGATATTTTTTTTAATTGTATACGTTTTATATATTGATAAATATATTTTATACGTAAATATGTTTATTTAATTATTTATAAAATTAAAATTTTATGTGCAAATATATAAGAAATATGTATATAGTGTTAAAATTGGATTATAAATAACATTACATTATGGAAAATGATAAATTTCATAGTCATAATATCAATAAAAATTCAAGCCTTGGGAATAATTTCATTTCCACTTAAAAGGGGAAAAGACTCCATTAAATGAGGAATAATTCCATTGATTGTTAAAATATTTGGATACAAAGGCTAAAAACTCAGATTTGGAGGCCTTATGGGACCTTTTTGGACTGAAAAGAGGTGATTGGGGGATCCATTGGGTTATAAAGGTGTATGGATCATCACAATTTTTGATTGGATATGTGGTATATCAAAAAAAACACCTGAAGCAGAGGTTATGGCACTTTGAAAGGCTATCAAAAGTGAAAAAAGAGAGGTACACCAACTATAAACTTAGTTTTGTCCTCGATAAAGGTGATTGAGGGTTCCTGTGGGTTAATGTTGCATATATATCATCAAAATATTCGATTTAATGTCTTATATTCTAAAAAAACACTGATATCAAATGTCATATCCGTTTGAATCTATAGAAATTGGGATAACTCGACTAAAAACTCAGTTTTTGAGGATTTGTTTTGCCTTTTTTGGGGGTTGACAAATCTAAAAGATATCATAGACCTTTGTTCTATCCCTTATGTGGCATAAGAATCATCGTAAGATTCAATGTGATATATGGTGGAGCACAAACAGACACACATATCAAAAGTTATTGTCATTTGAATTTCAAGTTTGACTTCGGACTTTTTTGAAACTAAAATATATTTTATTCATTTAACCATCACATGATTTAAATATCATGTGGTTTTGGCTAATTTAATTATATTATATTTGACTGGTTTTGGATCTAAAACAGACTCCTAAATAAAAAATTATAGTTATTTAAGGGGTTTTAGGGTTTCTCTATATTATTATGGGTTTTAAGGGTTTCTAGAGTTATTATTTGGTTTTCATGAAATATACCATTTATTAATGATTTTTTACAAGTGATAAGAAATTACCTTTTTTTAGTGATTATTTAGTATTGCTGATAAGGGGAGGGGGGATTTATTAGTTCTTTTTCTACAAGCACTGTTAAAGGTACCCCTTTAATAACACTTTTTCTAGCACTAAGAAAGGGGTTTTTTAAGAGAACTTTTAACTAGCACTGTTAAAACATTAGTGATGTATAAACACAATTTCGTATTATTGTAGTAAAAATTAGTGTAAACGAGTGAGAATTAGTATAATTTAGTAAATAAAAGTAGGATTTAGTAAAAATGATAGAAAATTAGCAGTAATTAACCATAATTAACCATAATTAATCACAATTAAAAACAATTCATAATAGAAGGATAACCAAGGGGCATGAGAGAATATTTATGTTTAGGGGATGGAGGTGATGAAAGATTGAATGAATTCTAGCGATCCTGAATCCAATAATAAATAGAAAAAATTATTGGTATGAAATTATAAAATAATTACGAGTAATTATATAGAATTGATAATATTTTCAAGTAATTTTTAATTTTTCTATTTGTCTACTTTTTTGGATCATCTTTTCCTTATACCTGATTAATCATAAACCATATTTTTATTTTTTTTCTTGAGATAAATATGGAACAAGAAAGTATACAATAATCAATACTATTACATTGTGATTGGATAAATCATTATAAGAATCCAAATGGTTTTGGTATAAATCCTATACATATTTATGGTGGTGAAACTTTTTTATCATTTTCATCATCTAAAATGAAACCTATTTTAGTAGGGGAAATTATGTTTCCATGTAAGAAATGTGAGTAGAGGGTATTTGAAACATTTGACAACATTTGGGCCATCTACTGCATTTTGGATTTTGGAAATATTATTTTTTTGGTATCAACATGGTGAATGAAATTCCGAAGAAGATACTACTAATTTGGTGCTAGATCCATCATTATTTCAAAATCTAGTACATGGGGTTGGTGGTCCATATTAAAAAAAGAAACTCAGAATGATATGCATTTAACTCTTGATTTAGAACTATTTCAATTTTATGAGTTACTGAAGTCTATTGAAGATTCCTTATTTCTTGGTTGCAAGATAAATTTTTTTGAAGCGGTTAGAATATTTATGGCTATTAAATCTGATAATGGAATGTCAAATATATTTTTTTAATCAGATATTCTTTTTGGTTAAATCCCTATTACCTAAAATAAATGTTTTTCCTACCAATTTCTATGAGTGTAAGAGGTTAGTTAATAATTTGGGTATATTTTATTAGTCATTCTCAAATAAATACTGAAAGACAACTATGTCATAATGTGTTCAGTATAATTTTTTTTTGAGTTTTAAAATTAATTGAAAATAATATTTTAACTATTTTAATTTCAAATTTCATTTCATGGATTTAAATGAGGATGAAAATTCTTCGACATATGATGAGATTCAGGCTGAGACTGATGGTCATCCCACTAGTGAGGTGGTATTTAATGATGTATCATGGATACATGTGACTTAATATGCTTTTGAGAAGGGCTGAATTGTAGATATTGATTCTCGATTGACGCCTGATTATTTTTGTGGTACTATTGAATAGTCCATGTTCGGATCGAGGGGAGATCATGGAGAATCTTCATCATCGATTTTAGAGTACTAGGAGAAGTTATGATCATAGGATATAGTTATAAGGGACCTACATATGGATTACGAAGAGTTTCATCGACGACATGAGCAACAACAGAGGAGGTTCATTGAGTACATGAGTAGAGACAACAATATATGATAGATTATATGTGATGCTTGGCATAGGGTAGAGGGATGTGGTTCCCTAATGCACCTCTTTCAGATGACCCTCCCCCATCTTTGTGATTTTATTTTTTATTTTTTTGACACATTTATTATTATAAAGTTTTTAATGAAAATATCTTTTTAATATTGTTGTGAATTCATATATTTATAGATTTATACATTTCATTTTGTTATATTATTATGAGCATTTTTGCTTTTTTATTTTTTTATTTTTTATTTTTTTGTAATTTTTTAATATTTTTCAATTTTAATATTTTTTATGATGGGATTTATCCCCCATTGAGAATAATTATTTGTTTTGGGGGAAAAATCCCTTAAACAATTGGGCCATATATATACCAACAACGGTTTTTTGCGACAGGTGGGTAACCCATCACATATTAGATTTTTTGGGACAACCAGTCAAAATAAAAGTTTTTTCAACACCCTTTTTAGCTATGGGTTACCGTAAAAAATAAAAAATAAAAAATATTTCATATTACCGCATGGTCTTGTGATTTCCTTAGAGATGGGAAGCATGGGTAGATGCTCAAGGTTATGTTGTCGGTGCACATGAGGTGATACCCACTATTTAGTTTAGGCATGTGAGATTCCTTGCAAATTTATGATGTTAAGAAGTTGATGTGATTTTGTTTGAAGGATGGGCTATAAGGGAAGGATCAATAGGATTCTTATCCCTTTTATATTTTAGGTGTTATTCTTTATGATGTTGTTGATCATGATTCTATATGGTTGTATTGAGGATGTTTATTTTATAATGACACTTGAGTTGGTGGGTGGTTGTAATCACCAAAAAAATGACTATCAAATTAAATGACTTAGAGAAAATATTTCATTACAATACATACCCAAGAACTTTTTGGTTTATAGTTTTTGAGAACTGGGACAAAAATTAACTAACACAAACCATGTTTTTTCAACTAATAGGCATTTTTCCACTATACATGAAACAACATAATTTATAAAAAATTATTCAATATATCCCACAAATTTTCTAAAAAAGATAATATTATTGACATACAATACATATTACATTACTTTATTACCCAGTTAAAAGGAAACATTGCAAGGGGTGAACTCAAACACTTAGTAAGTGTAAGAATACGTGATGACAATCAAAGATCATAATTGAGCATAAGATAAATATAAGGGTATGGTAATGAAAGTAAAGACCATGAACATAAAGTATAAAATTCATACCAAATAAAAAAAGAGGATGATTATAAGCATGGAAACATGAAATAAGGAAATAACATCATGTGATCATAGAATCATTGAATATGTAAATTCAATATAAAACATGACTTCATAAACATAATTAAAGGCTCACTACTAAGACTATAATAGTAGACCGAGTCCCATAGTGGATTGAGTTCACTCCCCATTCCCATAAACATGGTTGAAAGAGTCCCACAGTGGATTGGGATCACTCCCCTTTCCCAAAAAAATAGTGTAAAAGTCCCATGGTGTATTTGATTCCCTCTTTAATATCATAAATAATATCTCATGAGATATACAGATCTACCCAATGCATTATATGGATATATAAATTTGGTCCAACTTATCACATAACATAATGTGATTAGGAAAACTACTCGTGAACTATAAATGGTATCTCATGAGATGGAAACATTACCAAATTAATTGAAAAGATATATAATTTTAGGATCACATGTCACATAATTAAATTAATAATATGTACATTCATACGCATTCTACATAAGGAAAATAAACCACACATATAACATAAGCGTGATAAAACCCGTGATAAAGAAGTGGGTTTCAGAATATTGTCTCAAAACATAAATGAAGACTATATCATAAGTATTATCAAAATAAAATAGATATAAATCATTTTGGATGTTCATATTTTAATAAAGAAACATAGACCTTGAACATTTAGTTCCAATGTATGAATTTTTATGAGAAGGATTACAGAGAAGTAAAAATAAAAAAATGAATTGTATATGTGATGCATTTTTGAATGAGCATAGGATATTTCAAGTAAGTAAATATATTATTATTTACATTTAGACCAAAATTGAACTTGGATGGTTTTACATGAAATAATTAGGGTTTTAAAAATCTAATCAAGGTTAAAAAATTTTATGGCGTTGGTACTTGACATTAAATTAGAAATAAAAAATTCCCCTTTTTATGACTTAAAAATCCTTTATTGAAATCAAACATCATAAAAAGGATAATAAATAATTATCTTGAAAAGAGTAAAATAGAAATATAAAAGTCATATGAGATAAAACCTAATTATATTTATAATTAAAAATGAGAACATTGGTGATAAGGGAAATTATAGACAAAGAGGGGAAACCATCATTTAAGTGGTTGAGAATCACTCTTGACATATTTACATTCTCAAGATGAAAGAGAACTAATAAATACTGATTATTTTAATGAAAAGTGATCTCAAAAGATAGAAATAGGTTATACCATATTAAATTAAAGACAAATATCAAGGGAAAATATTATAACTCAATAAATTAGTTTGAGTTATGAAAATACTTTATATTTTAGAGAAGTTATCAATCATATCCCTCAATAATAAAGAAAAATAATTAATGTGAGGTTTCCATATTTAATAATAATTTTTGATATTTTTAAGTCAAGGGGTAAGTATTTTCTACATACGAATTATAATTTATTCGTAATATAGAATCATTATTCAGTGGAGGATGATTGAGATGGAAACCCTTACAGCTTTTGAAATTTTTGAGACAAAACCCCACGAGTGAAATAAATTTGAATATAAAATTGAATATAAAATTGAATAACATGAAATATATTGTAATCATGATTAAATATTTTTATATGGTAGTAAATACACTATTCCAAATAAAACAGGTTTTTTAATAAGAAATATGAATGAAGTGAAGAAAATGTGAAACAAGATACCCGTACATTGTTCTTGATCAGTTTTGTGTATGAATTTAACATTCTGAATAATAAAATTAAGTTTATTATATACCTTATTAATAAAATTTTATTTTATATTTAATTTAGTATATACCGTCTATTATTAAATTATATTTATTTATTATATATTTATTTCTTAAGTTTGCTTGGATATTAAATCATTATCAGCTTATTTATGTAATTTTAGTGATTGAGGAAAGTTAAGTACCTAACATAACTATTATATAACAAAAAACAATTAATAAATTTATTATTAAATAAAAAAAATAATATTATTTAAGTTCCCATAGTAATCAATTATATATTTTTATTACATTATTCATGTATGTTGTTAAACTAACCCAACCTTGAACACATTATATCTCGATGTGAGGGAATAATTAAGGAAGTGTACAATATCATTTTAAATAAATAATTATATAATTTATATGTTTTTAAGTTTTTGAATCAAATTTTTTATTTTTTGGATATATAAATAAAATCAATATGAAAAATGAAAAATGTTACTTGGAGGTGGTATTTCGTACTATGCAGTGTTAACGTTGTTTTGTTTTTCTAAGTGGAAAAAAGCTGAATAAATAATGTTTATTCCTTTAATATAATAAGAATAAAGTATAATAATGATACTAAGGTTATTATATTACTTTGGATAAGGTATATTTGGAATGTTAATATTTAGAAGAAAAGGTAAGGAGTAAGTAATACTCATTTTGGTACCTTGAACTTTCTCTCAAAAGTCTCCTCGGAAATGAATGAATTAGTATAAATAACTGAGATCAGAGGATTGTTAAATAATTATAGGTTTATATGAGGATATAAATGGTTTATTTTTAGGATTTAATTTTAAGAAATGAGTTTGACATGAAGGGGTGGAAGTATCCCCTTTTATAAATGGAGAAAAGTTCACTTTTGTGAATACCCATTACTTTTCCATGATATCATAACACTATTTAAGGATAAATGACTCTAAAAGTTCAAAATAATGGATTTTTTTGTGTTATTTGGTCTATCAATACTCAATAAATTATTTCAACACATGTCTCAAATATTTTGGAATCCATTTGTTCTTCTATTTTTAATTTTACCATTTTTTAGTTTTTGTTGGGGAATTTTTTTTAACCAAGTAAATTATGTTTTGATAAATATATAAAATGACCCCTATTACCAAATTTGGGTGTGATGAAAATAAATTTAATATAAATTTAATATAATTAAATTTATAATTAATAGAAAATTAATTTTTAATTTAAAACATTTTATATTTACAAAAAATGTTTTGTAAAAAATATATATTTTTCACCATTAAATGTTATTAAGTTAATTTAGTATTGATTACCAATTTAATGATTTAAAATTTTTTTAAAATATATTTTTAAAATATATATTAATTAATGTTTTATAAGATATTAATTTATTTTATTAGATAAAAATTTCACAATACTAACAAAATAATTGTTTAAAAATAAATGTTTTACCATTACCTCTGTCATTAACTTTAAAAGTAATTATAATTTTAACCTCAAAATTAAAATTAATCTTATTACATAATATGATATTTTTTAACTAAAAAATGAAATAATTTGTTTTAGTTTTAATTTCTATAAGTGATGAATACTATTTTTTTAAAATAAATAAATAAATTACTTTTTAGTGTAAAATATTATTTATATTACAAAAATAATATGCCTGGGTTTTATAAATAAAATGTTTTAATTTTATAAAATTTATTTTACTTATGAATATATGTATATATGTATATATATATATTTCATTAACATTTTTCAAAAAACTTTAATTCATTCTTGTATTAATATAATTTTATTAAAGTGGTAGTTTTAGTAATATTAGTATTTTTTTTATATTCACATAAAACCAATTCTTTCAAAAAAATCCAAAAAATTAATACTAATATAATTTTGACATTATAAACCTAAAAATAAAATTATTATTTTTATCAAATTTATATTATAAAATTTTTATGTTTATATTTTGATATGAAATATAATGAAAATCCATTTTTATAGAAAAATAAAGACTCTCTTTTTTTATTTAAAAGATAAAATTAAAAAATGTGTAAATTAAATGTGATAAATAACTTATTAAATATATAAATACTTGATTATTTGATCCTAATTTATAGTTACATATCATCTCAATATCTTCACATAAGAGATAAGAATGAGGTATGCTCTGGTGGTTATTTAGGGTGGTGATTCCACTATCATAGATATTATAGAAATTATAATGAGCTTTAATTTCTCTTACATACAATTTCACTCATACTATAATTGTTTTAAATCATATTTTTCTTAGTATATAAAAATATATTGATAAAATACCACCTTTAAAAGATCATAAAAATGATCCTCATAAGGGATAATTTTCTAATCAATTTCATTACTTTACTTTTTCTTCATAAATTTCATAATATGGTAACTTCCTTTAATACTAGATAACTTAACGATAAATTTTTAATTATAAAATTCAATAAATTTATTTTAAATTATCTAAATTTTATATTAGTTTATTTTTTTGTGTGAAGAAATATATTGACATAGTGTTTAATTAAAGTGGAAAATTATATTTTAAAATATCAGGGCATTACATTGTCCCCCTTAAATAATTTGAATCCTCACAATTTTAAAACTAATATATTGGGAATAATTTTTTTAGGGATATCATAATTAACTCTACACTATTAGTTAGTCATAATTTGATTTAGGATATTATGTGAGATTTACCTATAAATAATTTTATGTCATCCCTTTTAAAAAACAGGTGATCCATTCACAATAAAATTCTAATATGTGAATAAGAGACAAAACAATAAGAAGTAACTTCCACAATCCTTGAAGAATATCCTTATACTATTGATATAATAGTTATACCCCCAATTTTTTATTTATAATTTAATATATAATAGGTAAAAACTTATATGACATAATATATACTCAATTATAAAGTGAAAAACTACTTTATACTTCAATAGAAGTCGTTACAATGGATTTTCCTTGTTCCGGGGGCCTAAGTTGTTGTTGGTGCCTATTTTAATCATTATACCTTGGATTATGGAATTTATTTTCAAAATTTATAATTTCTTTACAATTTTATCAACAATAACTTTTATCTTATCTCTTTCCATCACACCTTTGAGTTTGACAGCCCGCATCACCACAATTATAACATCTACCATCAATTTAAGTTAATTTCCCCCATGCTTCTTTCCAAATTTCTGACAGGTAGTGAATTAAAATTCCTTTCCTTCGGTACCTTTGAAACATTAACTTTATTGAGACTCCATCCTTATATTATTTTTTTTATTTTGGAATTTTATTGGGTTCACATTGTCAATAATATTTCATGATATACGGTTTGGAATAATCATAAGGTTTTTTACTCCAGCTCCTATTCTGATAGGTTGTTCATTATGATAATCATCACATTTTCCCTCACACCAATAGTTTATTCTATTTCTAGACATTACTAAAACCAAAAGGTGTTAGAATTAGTGTTTAATAATTAATATTATAATATTATTATCATAAATAGTTGTGGGAAAATTTTACCACAATATTTTATACATTATTATACTATAATGTTAACCAATAGTTATTTTAGTTCAACCTATATTATTCTAGATTCATCCTAGTTCATTTTATGTGGTTTGTCTCATACTTATTAACCAAATATTTTAAAATAACATTGGAATCAATCATGTATATAGGTTTATATAGAACATATTATTAAACAAAGAATATCCCCTATGTGTGTCCAACTAGGTGTGTAGTTAGTCCTCTTTTTTGTGCACTAGGTACAAGTCAAGTTAATACCCAATGAAAATATTTAGGGTTATCAACCCTAGGTACTTTGTTTCCTAATAGTAAATCCACATTATAGTATCTATATAGGGATGAAATTGATTGGATATCCACACACTCTATACTTTAAAAACAATTCTAGGTTGTTATCCTATAGATAGACTTATCTTGAGGGTTTTCACTAAGGATCTCTCATCCTAATCCCCCAAATATTTAATATTACCATAATTAAATTGTGTTATTATGTATACATTATAAATTACAATAAATGATATCTTATATACCCTTAAATTATCCCTAAATAACATCCTAACTAATAAAGTTATCTAAACATTTCTCTAAAACTAACTATAACAACCAGTAAACGTGACGATATAATTATATGAATTAGAAAATATATTATATTATAATAAATTCCGAATACCTTTTTGGCTCATATTTTTAGATATTTATGACAAAATAATAATGAACAAAACCCATTTCTTTTAAAAATAATGGAAATATTTCCCACTATATAAGCAACTGATTAATCTTTAACAAGTATTCAACATCTCCTATAAATTTTCTACACAAATAATATTTTAGATATACCAGATATATTAGTTTCCTTCATTACCTATGTAAAATGAATCATATGAAGGGGTTATATAAAATAATTAGAAAGGGTATGAATAAGTAATAAAAAATAAATATCATAATTGAGAATAAGATAAACATATGGGTTTTAGAATGTGATAAAGGAGCATGAATATAAAATATAGAATTCATAATTAGTAAAATAAAGAGGATGATAATAACCATGGAAACATTCCATAAAAAAATGTTATCATAATATTATGGAATCCTAGAAAATGTGGAATAAATAGAAAACACGACATAACAATAATTAGTTAAGGCTCACTAACATGACTATCATGGTATAAAGAATCCCATGATGTTTTGGGTTCAATCACCATTCTCATAAATATGGTGGATATATCACATGGTGGATTGGGTTCACTGCCCATTTACATAAACATAGTGGAAAAAATTCCTTTGGTGGATTAAGTTCACTACATAATCAAATAAATAACATATCATGGGATATAAATCTTTTCCTAATACATTATAGGGCTTTATAATCTCTATCAGACCTGTCACATAACATAGTGTGCTTAGAAAAACTGCCCATGCACCATACATGGTATATCATGTTATGTGAACATTACCCAATGCATTAGAAGGATATATAATTCTAGACCCATGTGCCACACAATGAAATTCATAATATGTACATTCATACATGTTATTCATGTGGAAAAGATACCATACATAAATCATAAGTGTGATAAACCCATGAGAAATAGGTGGGTTTTATAATTTTGTCTCAAATCATAATTTAAGGATATATTATAAGGATTCCCAAATAATAAGGATTTAAATAATATTGAATTATAATTTTTTAATAAAGAAAAATATTTTTTGAATATTGAGTTCCAATTTATAAACATTTATGAGATGTATACAGGAGAAGTAAAAAAAATGATCCTCCTGGGAAATGTTTTCCGAAATGAGCATCAAATTTTTCATGGAAGGAAATAAATTATTATTTAACACTAGACCAAAATTAAACTAGGATAGTGTTACATGAAATAATTAGATTTTTCAAAAACTATTCATGGTTAAAACATTTTATGTAGGAGGTACTTGACAGGAAATAAGAAATCTGAAAGTTCAATTTTATTTTATTTTAAAAACACCTTGGTTTAAATCCCACATTATAGAAAGGATAATAAAAAATTATTTTGAAAATAAAAAAATTAAAATATAAAGGTTACACAAGATAAAAAATAATTAGGTTTCCAATTTAAAATAAAAAAATGTATAAGAAGGGAAATTATGGACAAAGAGGGGAAACTATCATTTAAGAGGATGAAAATTATTCTTAACATGATTTAATTTTCGAGAAGGAATATTTATAATAAATAAGGAATATATTAACAAAAAATGACATCCTAATAAAAAAATAGTGTATACCATATGAAATTAAGGATTAACCTCAAGTAGAAAAATTTTAAGATAATAATGAAGATTGAGTTATGAAAAACTCTAATATTTTAGGGAAAATATAAATCATATCCCACAACAAGAAAGTACATGAATGAGAGTGAATTTTTCACATTCAGTAATTTTTTTGATGATTTAAGTAAATAGGGTTTTAATTACACAATTCATTTTAATATTTCCTCTTAATATCAAATCATTCATCAATGAAAGGTGATTGAGATGGAAACCCATAAATATTTAGTCATGTTTGAGTCAAAACCCCATGTGATAAAGAACATTGAATATCATGAAATATAAGAGAATAATTATTAAAAAATATTAAATTTAAGTAAGTACACTTTCTTAAATAAAACATTTAGTACAATAATAATCAAATCTCAAGGGGTAAAAATTTGAGACAAGAAACCCTTAATTTGTTCCTAATTCATACCGCACATGCACCAAACTTCTATAATAATCAAATTAAGTTAATTATATACCTTATTTGGAACCTTATTATTAAATATTTAATTAATATGAACCATTTATTTTCATATTATAATTATTTACTATATAGTTTCTTCTTATGTTCTCATAGAAATTGAATCGATGTCATCTTATTTCACTAATTTTAGAAAAAAGAGATGATATTTTAATAATAATTTAAAAAATTAATATAACCATTATAGAACAAAAAAAATCATTAAATTATTATTAATTTATATTAATATTATTATTTAAGTTCCCATATTCATCCATGATATAGTTATATAACATTAACAAATTAGGTGGTTAAACTAACCCAAACATGAACATGCTATATCTCGATGGGTGAGTACAGTTAAGGAAGTGTGTAATATCATTATAAAATAATAATAATGATATCATTTATTTTTTTATGTTCAGAAATCATATTTTAATTGGTTTGGGTAAATTATGAAAATCAATATGAAAAATGAAAAATACAACTTTGTGTACGCGGTAGTCCACACAATGCACATTTAACATTATTTTGTTTTACTAAGTTGATGAAAAGGAATAAATAATGGTTGTTACATTAATATAATAAAACTTCTTTTTACTAATAATACAAATTTTATTATATTTGTAAGGTTAGG
This sequence comes from Viscum album, assembly GCA_963277665.1. Taxonomy (NCBI): domain Eukaryota; kingdom Viridiplantae; phylum Streptophyta; class Magnoliopsida; order Santalales; family Viscaceae; genus Viscum; species Viscum album. The sequence continues at coordinate 801,751,591 of OY728139.1, forward strand.
GTAGTTTTATATGTGAAATATTAAGAAGAAAATATTTGGAGTAGCACTCACTTTAGTACATTAATCTTTATCTTAAAATTCTCATGTAGGGCCCAAAACACCTTGAGAGAGGAGGGGTGAATGAGGGTGTAAAAAGTTTATTATAAAGTGACAGATCATGTTACCACATTAGTAGAAAACCTTTATACCTTTCTGATGGGATAAAGTAAAAAAAGTAATCACATACAAAGAGACAACATATCAATTTTACTTGGTTTACCACTAAGGGATAGTCCAAGGAGGATACATAAGTAGTGTTTTGATAATACCTAAATACAATAATGTTCACTATTTTTGGATTAAATAAGTTCAGACACAGTCACTCCATTCCAGACATGCTGCCTTTACAAGATTTTAGGGATAAAACACTGCATCTCTCAAAACACTTCTACCAAATACCCCATCTCACTGCCTTCTGTGAAGTGTTACATAGTTTAACTATTTGAAGGTTACTTTAGTAGATTGGAATTTAAGTCCTTCCCCCCAAATAGCTCAAAACCTTTCTTACACCATAGAACTAAGTTGATACACTTTGAAAAAACTTTTCACTTAAACCTGATATTCAAAACAACTATTCACGGAGCTCCTTCACAATGCTCACAACCTTCCTGAAGAAAACTATCTTCGTGAAGTTCACTGAGTCATCAATGAATTCCCAGTCACCAAAATGCACCAATTACTCATAAGAATAGGTTTCATTCAAGAATTAACTATTCCTTTTCATGACTCTTAAGCCCATAAAGAAATCAAAATTCTTAGTGATCCCAACCTTCACGAAATTAGAGAGATTCCCGATTTCTCTGATTGTTTTTCATAACAAATGAAGTGGGGTATCCTCATATATATAGTCTTGGACCATTACTAATATCCCATTCATTTAGTACATTATTTTTGATTCTTCAAAAAAATATTTTCAAATCTTGTCCATTCTTGAACCTCTAGTGACATTTTTCATAGTCACAGAGATTAACATAAACTCATCACATATTCATGATGATCCACTTCTCATAGTCATATAGAAAACTATTAACACATTGCAGACTTGTGAAGCTTCATAACTTCATGAAGCCCAACCTTTTTGAAACTTAGTCTTCGAAAAACCCATTCCATTACCATATTTATAATGTGTCAATCACATAAAAAACCTTTCATAATACATGCCTCTTCCACTAGATTTTGAACACAAAAATTTGGCCAACACAAGGAAATGATGCCACCATTAATAATGTTGTTAGATTGTACTTTAAGATCATTTCCTTGAAAACTCCTTGATTATTCAATTGTGTATTTATGGAAAACAAATACTAGACTCCATTTATAGAAAATAATATCCATGGTTCAAAATATCCCCCCCTTGGGTTTGTTGGTAATCTTAAGATAAATTCAATAAATAACCAACCACTTATCAAAACCTAAAATGAGATAGAAAAGTCATCCAACACTATAAGTCTATTTTAGAAAATATTGCTTTAGAGAATAAGAGGGTAATCTTTAATTGGGTTCTCTTGTTTTGGAATGCATAAAGATTTCTAATAAAATCTATAGTTGCTTCCTCATAACACCTAACATTAATTGTGTTCTCATGTTTTGGAATGCTTACAGATATCCATTCAATGATCTGAATCTTTCATCATAACACTAAATTATCATCATTTCAAAGAATAATTTCATGGGTTTTTAAAAACTTGTAACCAAAAAACCATTGAAATCGTTTAATTTATCCTTCTCTCCTTTAAGAAATTGAATTTATCCTTTCTCTCCATTTTTAAATAAACCCAAAGAACCTATTTTTTTTACTTGTAGAGATAAAAAACACACTTCCCTTAGATCATATCTCACCCATAAACTTTCATCACTTCCAAAAATATATTAAAATAATTAACACAACTCAAAAGAGGGGAGCTTCTCTAACCTCCTCATGAACAAGGATGTGGTTGAACATAGAAGCTCAATCTATGCTTCTCAAACACATGTTCTATAAATGTATTTGTGAGAATTTCATCCACTTGGTCATCAATTACAATGCACTCCATTTTAATCACTATATTGTTAAAATTTATCCATGATGAAATGATATTATATCTCAATATGTTTTGTGCAAGATTGATGAACCAAATTATTTATAAGATAAATCAGGATCTTATTGTCATAGTGAATCACCATTGACTATTTCACCTCATCAAAAATATTATTAATTTGTTACTCATCCACAATATCTGAGTTCAATCCTTGTTAGTAAAAATATACTTTATCTCATCCATACTACGAGAATTTATTTCATACTTCTTACTCAATGAACCTATACATTTATTACCAATAAATAATGCTCCAACACATGTGGAATTTCTATCCACCACATCTCTAGCCCAGTCAGCATAAAAAAATGATGAAATTTCATTATCACTTCCTACAAAAAAGTATAATCCAGAATAGTGAGTTCCTTGAATATACCTCATGATTATTTTTTTACTTCTTTCAAACATTATTCCTCCAGATTACTATGAAATCGGCCCACTAAGCAAGTTGAAAAGAAGATATCTATCCATATTGTAGTCAATTATATTAAAAATCCAATGATTCTTCTATATAGAGTGGGATATATATATATATATATATCCCATACTCATGCTTTCCATGTTTTTCCCAATCGAAATCAGAGTAGATATTGGTTTGGAGTCATGCTTGTTTAATTTCTTCAGTAGATCTCCTGCATATTTTTCTGGAGAAATGAAAGTTTAATCCTTCTTCTAAATAACCTATAACCCCAAGAAGTATGTGAGTTCACCAATGATAGAAATTTCAAATTATGATTTCATGTGATTAGAAAACTATTGCATTGATCCGTACCAACTAATACCAAAAATAATATCATCCAAATACACTAGAATGATAAATTGATCTTCCTATTAAATTTTCACAAAGATATTATGAAATAAACCGACACTTTGGAATTAAATATTCTTAAGATACACATATAGTCAAGAATACCATGCACACAATGCCTGATTTAGACCAAATAGAGCCTTATTTAATATAAAAACCATTTATTCATTATTTCCAATCATAAATAACACTGGTGGTTTAATATATACTTCCTTTTAAATAAATCAATTTAAGAATTCTATTTTAACATCTATCTAATAAACTTTGTATCCTATTTGAATTTCCATAATAAGGAAAAGAATGATCAACTCTAGTATTGATACTAAATAAAGTGTTTCTTTAGCATCAATTCCATCAACCTATGCATAGCCTTTACACAAAAAACACAATTTATTTTTTATCACATTTCTATGCTCGTTGAACTTGTTTTTAAAGATAAATTTTATTCTAATCACATTGTGATATTTAGATCTTCTAAATAGATCCCATGTTTTGTTCTTGTTAATATGATATAATTATTCATTGATGGCCTTAAAACCCATTTCATTATTTACAGCTTCTTCAAATGATGTTGGTTCTACAATTCATATAAATGAAGAATGCGATTCACTCGTCATTTTTCTTGTCTGTGTGGATGCTTTCCAATCCCCAATGATGTTTGATTGATCAATTTACGCTATTCTATTTCTCCTTTAATGTTTAGATTAAGTTTATTAAGATAAGATTTCCTATTATGATTATTCTTATGAATAATCATCATTTTGTGACCTATGAATTTAATTTATGAATTGTTATACTTATGAATTTTAACCTATTCCATGTACATTGTCTTCTTCATCTTCTATAATATCATCATAAGAGTTACTCAAGGTACTTGTGGTCTTATCTTCAATTATCTTGACATCAATGCATTCCATTATTCTTCCAAGATGATTATTAAAGCATTTTTAGGATTTTCTCTTTATTGAATATCCAAGGAATATTCCCTCATATGTAGCATCACCACACATTCCTTGATTTCCTTATTTATTTTTGGTGAAAAGTTTACTTTTTAAAACATGAAAATATTTCAAATAGGGATTATTCCCATGAAACAAGTCATATGGTGTCTTTGTTTCTTCCATATAGAGCCCTATTTAATTTTGAGTGTACAATACTCCTTGAACAAAATATTTCCAATAATGAATAGAGATACGACTCTCAATCAATACAGTTATGGATATATTTTTTACCTATCTATTTCTGTATTCAAAAACAAAATTTTGTAGTGGAGTTCTCACTTCATCCAACTTATTCATTATTACATGTTTTTACAGGTAGTTTTTAAATTATATGGATGTGTATTATCCTCTATTATTAGATTATATAACTTTTATTGTATGACCAATATATTTCTTGGCTATTTGATGATAAATTTTCATGAAATCATGTACATTCTGTTTCCTGTGTATAACCAACACACAAGCCATTGTACTATAATAATTAATGAATATAATGAAGTACTTTTGTCTATTTTTCTGAGTAAAATTTATTGGACCACATACATCTGTGTTGTTGAGATCAAGAAGATTTTATTCCATTTTCTTCTTTGGCTGACATGAACTGTAGACTAACTTTACCCATAAACAACCATCACATGTATTTTCCATTTATGCTTCATAATGGGGATTTCTATGACTATACCTAGTCATGATGTAAGGTCATGGATAAACTTTTCTTGTTATTAAATATTGAGCTTAAATTCTACTACATCTTCTATGGATTTAATAATTTTTTTGTTCTTTTACAACTTCTTCCAGATGATAAAATTTAGCCTCAAGCCTATCAAGATATTCTGATGACTCTTCCAAAACAGATTTACAATTTTTATTTATGTTTCTATGATTTTAAAACTTAATAAGAGCCTCCTCATTTTCTGACCTGATATCAGAATCACCAATCAATTGGTTATCTCAAGCTTTATATTTTGAAAGTTTTTACTTTTCAACTGTATCCATCTTGATGCTTGGGTTCCAGATTTAAACTATGGTTCTCCATCCTCTAAAAATTCATTATCATCATCCTCTTATTTATAAATGAAACTCTTCCTCTATAATTTATTTTCTAATTTGTATTATTCATTCTAGGGAAAATATTTTTGAGTCTTCTTTATGTTTTTAGCTTCAATTTCTTCATCATAGGACTTCCTTGAGCATTGAGAGGCAATGCGATAAACTCTACTGCATCAAAAGAAGACTATAGGAAGTTTTACTTAAAATATACCATTTCCTATCTTGAATTTATTAGAAAAAAGATAAAGTTGTTTTCTTCCTCATTATATTTATCTACTATATCATTATAAATATCATGTTTTTCCATGTATTAGAATTCCATTTCCTTTCTTACTCAAGTCATTGTATCTTCTGGTTTGAATCTCATTTCATATGCCACCAGGCTTCTCAACAGATCATCCAGAGAAATTTTAGAAAGATGCCATTCCTTAAGGGATATTTTTTTTGATTTTAGAGTGGTGGAACCACTCTCAATATTTTCTTCAAAATTTCAATATTTTTTATTTCTTCACAAAGTCCTCATTTTTTTTTCCAAAAACATTATTAATTTTATTAAAAAAGGTATCGGAATTTTCATCAGGATGGATTTTCATATCAACAAACCTATTGTGAAAAAACATAGAGTTTTCCACCTTCACTCTATTGGCACATTCATATATATTTTCTAGTTTTTCTTACATATACTGGGATGAATTGAAAATCATTACCTTTAGATAGATTTTATTAAATAGAGCTTCAATAAGGGTATTCTATTCTTTGACATCTACATCAAAAATTTTCTTGTCTATTTTATTCATAGATAGTCCCCTTTCATCTGTGACCAAAATAGCTTATGCAGTGGAAAAAATAACTTCCATTCCAAGTTCTCTTTGATTTGATCTCATCATGTTATTCCAAATCTGGGAGTTGATTCCATCAAAGCTGGGGACTCACCTAAACTTTACTGAATTCTTCATCATAACAAACGAGGACATATTTAACTTTAGCAACCTATATCCTATGATACCACTTGTCAGAACACCATGAGAGGGGAGAGGTGAATTAGGGTGTAAAATTATTCTTCTAAAGTGATAGATATTTTCCCACATTGTTAGGAACCTGTTAATATTTTCTGACGTGAAATTTAAAAAACTAAAAAATCACATGAAAAGAGACAACACAATAATTTTACATGGTTCACCACTAAGGGCTTGTCCGATGATCATATGATGATAGTGTCTTGATAATACCTAAATCCACTAATCTTTACAATTTTTTTAGTCAAGAATTTAAGACACAGTCAATAAATTTTAGGCACACTTCCTTTACAAGATTTTAGGGATAGCACACTGTGTCCCTCAGAACACTTCCATCGACTCCCCCAAGATCACTACATTAGGTGATGTCTTACTTAGTTTATCAACTTGAAGGTCACTTTAGTAGACTAGAATTTAATTTTTTTCCCTAACTATCAGATGCATCTTCTTTCATTATAGACCTGAGTTGATGCACCTTGAAAACACTATTCATATAAACATGATATTCTGAAGAAATGTTTGAGAAACTCCTTCACAAAGCTCACAACATTCACAAAGAAAAATATCTTTATAGAGCTCACTGATTCATCTAGGATGTACCACTCATAAAAAAGCACCCATTACTTAGAATCATTGAAATTAGTCAAGACTTAACTATTCCTTTCATGATGCTCACACTTGCATATAATTCTAGATTCACGGAGCTCCAAACCTTCACAAAATCATGGAGATTTGAGATTTTATGTATTGTTTTGTATATAATGAAGTTAGAGTAGACTTATATATATATATATATATAGGTTTTTCCCTTCAAAAATCTCTCAAGCCTTCAGTTCCTTTTTCATAAACCTTAAAAAACATCTTTGCGAACGTCCTCCATTTGCGAAGATCCAGTGAGATTTAGTCATAGAGATTACCTTCAACTCATCAGGAATTCATGATGCTCAATTTCTTATAGTTATTGAGTACAACATCAACTCATCAAGTACTCACAAAGCTCCATACCTTAACTAAGATAAATCTTTAAAAAATATAGTCTTCTTGAAAACCATGCCTTTACCATATTTATAATGTATCAATCCCAAAAAAATAGCCTTTCACGATGCTGGAATCTCCCCCAGATTTTGAGCCCATAAATTTGGAAAGCACTAGGAAAAGATGCCACCTTCAATAATGTAGTCATATTGTACTATAATACCACTTCCTATAAAAACTCCTTGATCATCCAACTATGGATTGAGAATAAACACAAAACAAACTCCATTTCCCACAATGAAAATCATTTTTGCAATAGATCATTGTTAATAAATGAATTAGGATAAATAATCGAGACCATAGGATTATTAAATCAATAAATTATTCTATGAGAAGAATAATATCATAATTTTATGAAGAAATTTAGAGTTATGGACCTATCATGAAGGGGTGGAAGTGCCCCATTTATAAGTTAAGAAAAAATAACTATTATGAATGCCCTTCACTTTTCAATGATACGATTACACTATTAATGAGTCAATGAAATAAAAAGTTTGATATAATGGAGTTTGGGGTGATATTAGGTTTCAAAGGATTCAACTAAGTCTTCTAACACATGATTTAAACATATTATATGTCATTTTCTCTTATATGTTTACTTTTACCTTTTATTTTTATTTTTATCGGGGCAACTTGTTTTTAACCAAGTAAATTATGTTTTAATAAACATATAAAATAAAACCACATACAATATTTGGGATTTTTGAACCGAAATTTAATCTCAATTTTATATAGTTCAATTTACTTAAAAAAATATTATATATATTGAAAAAACTGTTCTGTAAAAAAATTATGTTTTCACCATTAAGTGTTCTTAATATTATTTAGTATTGACTACCAATTCAATGAGTGATAATTTATTTAAATATAGGCTTAAAATTATATTTAATTAAATTTTGATAATATATTAATTTAATTTTTAGATAAAAATTATACAATATTAATAAAACAATTATTTGAAAATAATAGTTTTACCATTATAATGGTAATTAACTTTAATATTATTAATCATAATTTTATCCCAAAAAATATAATAAAACTTATTAAATAATATGATAATTTGGATCTAAAATATGAAATCAATTTTATTATATTTATTTTCAATAAGTGATGAAATATAATTTTTAAAATAAGTGAATAAATCAGTTCTTGAGTAAAATATTACTTATATTTTCAAAACAATATACACGGGTTTTATAAATTAAACATAGTAATTTTAAATTATTTATTATATATATCATATATAATTTTTATTAAAAAATGTAAATCATTATAGAATTATGATAATGTCGTATAGATGTCAGTTTTAGCAATATTGGTATTTTTTCTGGCCACTTAAAAACCAAAGCCCTTATAAAAACACAAAAAATTCTTTCAAATATAATTTCTGAATTAGAAATCTAAAAATTAAAGGTGTTTTAATCAAATATAGATCATTAAATTTATAGGATTAGTTTTTATATATTTAATATAAAGAAAAACTATTTTTATAGGAAAATATACTCATTTTCATTAAAAGTCAAAATGATAAATGTGTAAAATAAATGTGATAATTAACATATTACATTAATAAATAACTAAATATATTACCCTAATTTCTAGTTTCATATCCCCTCAAGATATTCATCGAATATCTAAGTATACGTGATACTCTAATGAATGTTCTGGGTGGTGTTTCTTCTAGCATATATCTTGTGAAAATTTCTATGAGCTTGAATTTCACTCACATACAATTTCACTCAAACCATATTTTTTCAAGTTTATCTTGGTTCTGTTATAGATTAAACTATATAGAAAATAAAAACTTTCCAATCTTGTAAAAATTATATTCATAAGGTACAATTCCACTAACCGATGCCATTTTTTACTTTTTCTTCATATATTTTATAATATGTTTACTTTTATAACCACTATTTTAATTTTTTTATTCTTATAGTAAAATTTAATTATTTAATTTTAAATTATATATGTTTGATTTTAGTTTAGTTTTTCATGAGAAACGAGTTATTAAAAGGTTTTTAATTAAATTGAAAATTTATATAGTAAACTATAGGGGCGTTGGAAGGCCTTGGCACGCATAAGATATTAGGATTAAGGGAAAACAACCACAGAGGGGCTTCTAGTTAGATAAGACTAACATGTATGGTAGGCATGATCACTAATTCAGGCATGTAACCATTTAAATTGGTAATATAGGACTAGAATTGGTCCAATTTGATGATATATAAGGGTAGTACCAGGATGTATGTCTTCTTGAAAAAGCATCCCATTGGCGACTAGGGCTATTGAGCACCTTTATAGAGGAAAATTCATAAAGTAGTACAAGGCATGCATAAATGGTTTTATAATTTGTTTTTACATTAAATAAGTTACAGAGATGGTGTATTCAAAATTCTTGTTGGCATGATGGTCCACAATTTTTATGGGAAATGTTCCTTGATGATAATGATGAAACTATGGATGAGGTGGTTTTAGGATTTGAAGGTGAGAATAGATATTGATTATATTGAGCATCATAAACAAAATAATGGAACCTATCGAGCTTGTTGTTGAGGATTAGTATAAGAGAGTTCGTATTTTGGGGACTGTGCGATAGGCTATTGAAGGATGTGACCCTCATTATGAATGAATTTTGGTGTGTTTCAGGTATGGTGTTCTTCCTATTCAAGGAAAAAATGATGATTCATATTATCAATCAAGTGTGATTTAGATGGCCATGTATAATTATTATATCCAATAATTAACTAACTGGGATATGCGGAGGTACAACCCTCACGTGGGTAAGGTTTTAGGCCCGATGAGACTAATCATTAGATGATAAAGATAACAATAGGATATCAGTGAACAGTTGAATCCAATTTATCTGACTTCTTAGAGAAAACTATATTTTTACATTAGATGTGGTGTTGGAGGGAGTTTGTTCTTTAGAAACAGGATTGAGGTGGTTTTGATGTGATTTGATGGAGTGCTGAGTGGATGACGTGCTAGTGCTTGGGGTCAGAGCATGATAAGTGGTTTGGTTGGTTGAATATCCAATCCTGGAATTACACTAAATTTGGGTTTGGATTTTTTTGCTGGTTTTGGGAAATCTCATGATTCCTTCATGGATTAATACATCAAGATCAAGTGATGTAAGATCACATCAATGGATTCAACCAAGAATTTTTGAGAATGATTAGTCATAGGAGGTCCAAATGGTGTTTTTTTATGTAGTTGGATGTTGTGAGATAGAAAATATATTGAGTTTGTTTTTAGACCATTTGAAAAGTGTTTAGTAGTAAATTTTGATGCTGGTGAGTATCATGGATTAGAATGACCCCTTATGAGCAGAGTCTTATAGTGGGGAGTACTATGGGAATGTTGATGAATTGATGAATGAAATAATTATGTTTTATGATAAATGTATATGGGTGAGTTTCATATTGGATATTTGGTGGTGATGACGAATGGGAGGCTCAATTTTTGATTAATAACACTCCTTATGTTTGGGGTTTTGAAATGGAAGTTCATTAAACATTACATGATAGAGTGTGTTGAATTAAACATGAATTTGGGACTGTTTTAGGTTGGGATTAATGATCAAAATACCTTCAATTCTTATCAGGGATGTCAAGTGTTATAATGGAGAGTTTATAAAACTCAGTATACTTTCATGTTGGAAATTCTAGAGGGGATTTTATTTTTTGGTTTCAGAAATATGAGTGGTTATGAGAGATGAGAGAGAAATGGAATTATAAGACATAGAGAGTCTTGAGTATATATTTATGGATATGGATTGAGGCTTGAGATTTTTCTTAGGTTCTCAAGTGAGTCTCATGAGTTTCAAGATGAATTTTAAAAATTTGGAATTTTTTTTTCTATGCATGGTTGAATCACATTTAGGGAAAACTATATAGAAATATCATGATATATGGTTTTATATAGGTGTGTAGCACATAGTAGGCACACAGTTTTAGATGAACCATAAAAACATACTAACTCTTGTCATTATTAATCTATATGGTTAGTGTATGGGGTGGAAAACCATGCATCCAAACTATACGACGTGTGTTGCCGTTAGAAAGTGAAGGTTACACTATTTGTAAAACCATACGACCAAATTTTGAGGTCTTGGAAATATCATTAAAATTTTTGAAATTAAAACTTTTACCCCCAAAGTATTATAAACCACAACCCCTCTGTTTTCCTCCCTCACACAAGAAAGACCAGGGATCACCCTCCCTCTTTATTCAATGATTTAATTTCAAATGGGGTGAGTTATTCGACATTCCTTTGGTGTCTGTGGTTAGTTATACTATCTTTTTACTATATCATTATACTTATTATCTCCATAATGATTTCATTTGATCTGGATTAGGTTTTGGTGATGGATTCCACCAGAGCATGTTCAAAATCATATGATATGTTAGGTATTTTGCTCGAAATAGAAAGAATATATCCCAAAATAAGGAACATATGTCATCAGATGTTTTTTCATTGAATATGCATAGTCATATAGATTTTTTATCAAAAAATAAAATAAAATAGTTTATTAATTGGGTTTCAATTTCTCAAAATTTTTCATAGGATGTTATTAGGAGTGCATTACGAACCTTCCAAGAGTGGTTGGATGACTTTTCATTATGATGAGGTTAAAAGGTGAGTTGTTAGGAATTATTCCTAATTGAGTTAAAGTGAAAATTATTTATATATTTTTTAAAAATTGTATTGAATAATTAATTATTTTTTTTTAATTAGTTATTGGATTTTTTGTCTTTAGATAGGTTCTCAGTAGTTTATGCGGCGATGGGACGAGCCTAAACAGTGATGACCAAGATTTATTAAAGGGAATGGACTAGTGTATGAGGTAGGTGGTCCATATATATATTTCCCATGGTGTATTAATTTGATTGATGTTGTGTGTGATATATGCTCTCACCATCCCGAGGGTTTGGAATTCTTAAATTAAATAAATTGTTTAATGAAAAATGAATGTCTATCGATGTAATAGACAAGTACTAATGGCCATGATGAACCCTTGTGCATTATTTCATTTACTTGTCCACTGGTGGTCAAATACTTGATTATAATGATTTTATATGAGAAAAACAACCATTATAAGTTATACTTAAATGAAATAAGTAATCTGAATGGACCTTTATAGGTTCCCTTAGTTCCCATGAGTTGGGATAACTGGGAATTTTGTAATGATTAGTGAAGAGGCTATGTGGGAGTTGTTAGATTCCTTAAATACTTAAAGATAGTTGATATGACTATGGGGTGAGTGATCCCCCCACACTGGTAAATAATCTCCAGGTTGTTGTTCCCTGGGTATATTATGGATGGGTCGGATGCATGAGAACTAAATCAGGAGGGCCTCAGGATGAGTGATGGGCATTTTGCCACCCCTATAGATTTATTTTGGTATGGATTTTACTAAGAGGACAATGAGACCATTATATGATTATAATTATGTCGATGGATTTCATACCCTCAAAGTGATGGGCTTAGAATTGAGGTAAAAAGGGGATAATGGAACCCAAATAGGGTTTTAGTGTTTTGAGGTGACATAGGAGACCTTGGAGAGTTCCTAGATGATATATTGACCCTAGATAGGGTTAGTGTGGGAATCGATAGTGATGATTTAGGGTATCAATTTAGAACATGGATCGATGATGTGATCCTGATATAGTTATAGTGATACATATATGATGTTCACTTGAGAGGAAAAAACTCATTTATGTGAGATAGGTTTAGGTGTATGAACAACCCTTATGAGGCATGTAGTGTGATATGACCTGGGAGGGATGCACTATCCACCTAGTTTTATTATTATTAGGTGAACAAGGGGGATGGATCTACATTTAAGTTTACATATATGGATTACCATGGTGGTTACCTAAGAATAAGCTTCATTCCTATACAAAATTCCCTAGATTCTAAGATTCAACATTTAGTTCTATATAGAAAATTTTTGAAAATCCCACCAGATTCGACCTTCATGTCTATATACAATACGTAGGTGGTTACATAGGATTCAGACTTCAGGTCTATATTGAATTCCATGGGGGTTACCTAAGAATAAAATTCATTCTTATATGGAATGCCTAGGATGTTGGGATTTAGCATTCATGTATGTAGGTAATGTCTCATGAAATCTATTTAGATTCATCCCTAAAATCTATATATAATTCCTAGCGAGTTTCCAAGGATTTGACCTTTGGGGTCTATATGAATTTCCTGGGTTGTTTCTCAGGAATCGACCTATGCTTGAAATTATGATTATCTAAGATTACCTCCTAGGAATTAGTGATTGCACCTGCTACTATACAACCATTAGGCTTGATACTGGATGGTGTGGTATGTCACACACTCCAAGACACACTTGATATAGTTGAATTCGGTATAGTAAATCCAGGGTGTCATGTAAGATTTTGGGGATCGATGATGGTTATTTTTATGCATCTATATTGTTTTTGTTTACTATTCTAAGAATATATCATGTGAATACATTGAATTTATTTTTTACATAAAATATTTCTTCGTAGGTGACCTACTGAGTTATACTCACACCCTTATTGGGAAACCACAATACTTGAGTAGAATTCATTGATCATAGGTCAATATAAGAAATAGGCTTAGAGTAGCATGATCGAGTGGGATACCTCAAATTAATTGGAGACTGGGATAAGACTAAGAATGGGGATAATAGTAGATCCTATTCAATATATTTATATTTATGGTTTAGTTTTTTATGTGATCAGACCAATGAGTGATTAATTGATGTATTCTACCTGACCATATGTTTTTCTAACAATATGATTCAATATTTCATTAGATATCAAATCACTATTATTTATTACTTTAGTGTAATCAAATTTTTTATGATGGAAAAAGTTGGGTTAATTTTCCGTGGTTATATACTCAGATATGAGGGTATATTATTCCCATGTTAACACCATAGACTATGATTAGTAGTCGACAGCCTCTAGAGTATGGTGGGGCATGACTGAGGTAACATGGTGATCGTTTGTCTAGGAAACAGTCGAGTGGTCTGTGGTGGTGGGACATCAGATCTCTAATTCCTAGTAAAATATAAAACCCTTAGAATAACTATACTACAATACCTAAATGAAATGCCAATTACCTAACTACCATAGAAAAAACTCTACACTCCAGAACTACAATACAATAAAAACCCTTTTCTAACAAGATAAATCCTTAAATCTTACCACTATACATTATACCTTTTCAAGCCAGTATTACATTATCGAAAAGAAAAAAACCCAACTTAGAATAGGAAGAACATCAATAAATCAACCCTATTAGAAACTTTTACTCCTTTTAGAATAACAAGAAAATTTTATATTTATAGAATCATTTGTTGAATAGTTCACCTTTACCAAATATGGATATATCTATTCAAAACTAATCATGAATTTTCCAAACCATTTATAATTTATGAAAAGATAAAAATTATTTTTTCCTCCATTTAAAATTATGAAAAAACTAAGGTTAAATCCACACCCTCTTTAAAAAATAGAAATCAAAATATAAATATCAAACCACATTATGAAGGAAAATCTAAAATATATCATGGAAAAATGATTTAATTTATAATCCTAACGGTGATTTAAATTATATTTTTCATGAAATAAATAAGTTAATACACTATTAAACCCCCTATTCCATGAGAAGAATCTCACTCTACCATAACAAACCATCCATCAGGTTTTTACCACACTCCAAAATAAAACAAACACTTCAACTACGACTAAGAAACACCATAAGTGACAGGGAACTCATACTATCAATTATCCACCACATCACAACACACACAAAAACAAACACACACACACAAAGACACACACACACACACACATATATATATATATATATATATATATATAAATACCCAATATAGGAGACCTAGATCCACCCAAACCTAAATCTAAAATCTATGATCAAACTCTAGATTACTGCCTCACAATTTATTTTCTCCTATGAAAAGAATCACCACTTGAATAACCATCATCAGCTCTATTATCAGCTTAAAATATCGTCCCACTATCAACTCAAAAAAATACCTTACCTCCTTCCAAGATTCAAATCACAAACCCACTACATTCTCTAAAATCTCCATCCTAAAAGTGGCCTCAAAATATCACATTATAATATCTTCATTATCTAAGAGGCTTAGAAAATGACCAATCAAACCTAAATTGCGAGTTCCAAGAGTAATCATGTTGGATACCCTTTTTTAATCTTTATAATATCGTTCATATATTCATCCTTCTAAATTAATAAGATTAAATAATTCTTAACTATAAAAAAATATTCCTAAGAAACATCATTCAGGAGACCATGATTCATCTTTCACCATATTTGTTCTACTCCTTGACACAAATCCACTATTAATGAAACATAAAACTAAAAATAAGTCTTCATTAAAATAATGGAAACTATATCATTTCTAATAAATTTTTAACCTCAAGACATGACACTCCACCAAAGAAATTCAAAAATCATTTCCTATAAAATATCAATATCACTTAATTTGATGGCCTATCAATATTCTTCTCATGAAAAATTACCCCATGATGCACTGGCACCCAACATAAATTTTTTTATTGTTAATAAAAAAATTAAATGACTCATCATTTATAGTAAAAATAAAAATATAAAGGATCACACTAATAAAAATATTACAGTTACACCGAACTAACTCAACTTCCATAAAAAACCCCTATCACCATTCTCAACAATTTTTTGGTTCTCTCTCTAAAGCATTCGAAGAAAAAAATGACTTAAATAATATAGTAGTCTTAGGATTTAAATAATATATCTCACTATATATTCATAACCCAAAGATTAATAGGTTTATTGTATTATGTATTAGTTACATAAACATCTTATTTTACAACATTTTAAAACATTTCCCTAAAATCATGATCCTTCAAACCTTTTATAGAATTATCATAAGATACAATCATCTTCAAAAGAGAGGGATTAGAGACACAAAAAATGGATGATATTATATGATCAGTAATAGATAACATAACAAATTAAATAATGTCTAGATCATAATCATATGGAAAAGCATGAACAAGTAAAAATATCCACTTTAAAATAACACAAATCATTAAGTGTTAAACATACATATGACATCTAAAAATATAACTTTTTCGAAGGCATGAGAAAATAAAACATGAAACATATAACATGAGCTATGAAACATCGGAAAGAAAGTTTCATAATTATAAACTTATGATTTCATATCTTTGTGAACCTGGAAACCTTCCAACTAGTTCACTCATAATATTGCTAGTAGAGATAAAATCCATCACACTAACCCTTTTTGAACCTTTGTACTTTCTAACCCACTCACATAAAATTTATATATCATGAGATATTTTCCATTACAATAGTCATTGGAGGGAGATATAGATACTACCCATCTCATAATCCATACATTTATGTGATAAATGAAAATAATAATCATATCATAAATTAAACCATATAAATAGAATGGTCTTGAGGAAATTTCTGAATCATCATATAAATATCCCATAAAAATAGAATGGGTTTAATAAAACATCCAAATAACACTGTGAATTAAATATATTTAAATTTAAAATATGACCACCCAAAATAATCAATCAATAAAATAATATCATAGGATGAAACATTAAACAAAACTCTAATATAGGTAGATCATCCTAGAGAAAATTAAAACCAAATCACCACAATATATTTTTGAAAACATTTTTATTCATCATTGTAAAATTAATTATTTTAAGTATACTCTCATAATGTATCCTTTATTTCAAATAAAAATGAAAAGAAAAACTTTAATGGAAATGGATTTTTTTTAAAAAAATCTTTTTTCAAAGAAGTAAAAAAGAAAATATAATTTTAAAGGCATTCATTGAAAAAAATGTTCAAATAAGAAATTGTATTACTATAAGAAAAGATTTTGAGTTACCTAGTATCATATAGATGTATTAATTCATAGATAAAAGTAAATATAAGAATTTTAAAAACATTATTATAAAGATTTCCAAATAAAATATACTTGATGGGAATGAAAATCTTAAATTGGGGAAGTGAATAATTTTTAAAAACCTATTATAATGAGTTCCAAATAAAAGATACTTGAAGGACATAACAGTTTTAAATAGAGAAATTCCATATAAATTGAAAATTTTACATTGAAAAATAATATTTAATAATGGTAACATGAAAATGACATAAATTTTGTCAAATGAAAATGTGGAGTGGATGATAAAACTTTTAATTTTGAATGGATGGAAACAACTTCTGCACATTTTGAAACAACCTTATTGAAAATCCAAATTGTTAAAAGGGTATTCAATTTTCCTTCTAAAAATTGAGGAATAATTTTGAAAATAATATAAAATATTCCATATTATATTTAAAAACAGAGAGGATAATATTAGTAGGAAGAAAAATATAAACATAGTGGAAAATATCTATTAGTAATAATGAAATTTATTCTTATCAATGATTTAATTTTATTTTTGTAAAATATTAAATTAAAGAATTATATATTTATACAGAGAAGTAATATCCTTAGAAAAATATTTAAATACATCATAATATCATTATAGTATATAATATATCAATTTTGAAATATAATTGTAAGAAAATAGTGATTATGTCCCAATAAAGAGATTCGAGTCCCAAAAACCCCTTATCGCCTTTGTAACTTTAGAATATAAAACCCATAAGAGGTAAAAAATTAGATAAAATATTGAATATCATGAAATATAATACAACTATGATTCAGAATGAAAATTGGGGTTGTTATTACATAATTTAAAAGTGAACTGGCATTTAGCATAAACCTGTCTCAAGGGATTCGAATTTGAAATAAAGAAACCCTTACAACTTGAAAAGTGAATGGATTGAAAGAACATATAAGAGTGATTATGAAATAAAAATTTCTATCTCATGAAAAATGTTTATTTATTATGAATTAATTCATTTAGTCTGTATCTATACCACATCAAAGAGAAATAGGTTCAAAACATGAAAGCACACCTCAATGAAAGTGAACTCGAGACAACAAACCCTTACCTTTATTCCTTACTTAGTTGTTGAAACTCTAAAATCCTGTAAAACAAAAATAACTAAATTAATAACCTATTTTATAAACATACACATAAATATTAAACTTTTATAATCCCTATAATATATCTTCTTCATGAGTATATTAATTAGTTATAACTTACTATGACCATCATGTGTTAATAACTTTAACTGTTTCTCACATGTTTAATAATTTTGATATCATAACCCATTATTTGATATCTAGTTCACTATTGATATAGAATTCATTATTATGTAATATATAAATTATATTTATTTAAAATTTTATTATTTTATCCCATATTCATCTTTCTTACATTATGTGAAAACCAAATTTATAACAGCTTACTTCGATAATTATAGGGAATAAAATGTTAATTTAATAATAAGTTAAATACTAAATATAATATATATAAAAACATATATTGATAATTTTATAAATAATATATAATAATAATATTAGTTTTTATGTTCACATATTCATCCAAAATCAGATTTTAAAACTTTGTTCATGTAGGTGGTTAAACTTACCCAGACTTGAGCATTATTTAACTCAATTGGTGACTCTGGTTAAGAAGGTGTTTATTTTGAAATAATATCATTATAATAGAATAATAATGATATTACATTATATTTTATAATTATGGAGAAAAATATTTAATAATTTTTTGTAATTTATAAAAATCTAAATGAAAAATGAAAAATGTTTCACTGTGGAGATAGTAATCCACACGTACACATGATTAACGTTATTGTTTATAAACACATTAAAGGGGGTGAAGGAGGTTGTTAAATTGAAAATTAATCATCATAATTATATGTAAAATATAATATTTATTCTTTATAACCACTATTAGTTCCATCCATTAAATGAGGTAATGAAGAACAAATTATGTCTCTATATGGAGTCGATAGTCTGCGCAATGAACTGATGATGTTCTTTTCATTTTTTGGTAGATGGAAATGAAAAAATAAGGGGTTGTCCATTAATATGGAAAAATATTTATATAATAATGATATTATATTCATCGTATTATTATGGTGATAATATATTTGTCAAATTAATATTAAGAACAAAAACTTAATAAGAAGATAATACTTACATTGGGGACTTTATTGTTTCCTTGGAAATCCCCTTGAAATTCAAGGGAATAGATAAATATGAGTGACCTGGGTATTATAATTGTGGGATATATTTATAGTTAGAGTAAAATGTTATAGTTTAAAAGATTATTTCTATGGACATTCATGTGATTGAAAGGCAGTAAGCCATCCCATTTTATAAGAGAGGAAAATGACACTTTTGGAAACACAATTTATATTTTAATAATTCCATGGAACTATTCCAAGTTCAATGACTGCAAAGTTTAGAATTTATTTAATTTGGTTTTACTTTTGGTATATAGAGGCACATAAAATGTGTTTCCAAACATGTTTTAAACATTTTATATACTTTTTTCAATTAATTAGTTTACGTTTAACTTTTTTTACTTTTAAACTAGTTAACTAATTTTTAACTATTTGATTTTATATTTTATTAAAACAATAATGTATTCCATATAACTAAATTTTCATGGGAGGAAAAAACTAACCTATATTTAATCCAATTCAATTTCTAACTATTAAAAGTTGTCTTTTAAATTAAAATAGATAAATTGAAGAGAAACATTTTTAGTAGAAAAATGAAATTTTTACCACTATGGATTCTTATTCTTAAACAGTATTGATTAAAATTTAAATGAGTGTCAGTATATAGATTTATATTTTTATAAATCATATTTTATCCATTATTTAAATTTTTTATATTAAATTATTCGATATAAATTCCTTAATATTAATAAAAAATTTATTTTTAAATAATTGTTTCACCATTATCCTGACAATTAACATTAATCCAATTAGTCCAAATTTTATAAATAAAAATTAAATTAAACATATTAAATATTATGAAATTAATTATCTAAAATATAAGAATCATTTTATAAAATTAAATTTAAATTTTTAGGGAAATTAATTTTAACATTAGTGCGTGTAACGCATAAAATTCCTTTTTTTGAAAATGTTTATTTTTAAGAAAAAATATTTATGATTAGGATATAATTATCAATTCCATTGATTGAATTTAATTTAAAATAATTATTATCATTCAAATTATATTTATTTAAAATTAAAATAAAACTAAAAATTCATTTCATCATGTTATTATTAATTATACAAAATAAGAGGAAAACAATTTTTATTAAAATGCTACATAAATTTTTCAAATGTTGAGAATGAGTTTATAAATTAAAAATAGTATAATAATTTAGTTTTTTAACTTTATTATGTATAAATTTATTATGAAAATATTTCTAAAACATTAAATATATTTATATAATAAAATTATTTCATAAAAGTGAAAATTAATAATCATTTTCAATATTAATAAGAAAATCAATTATTTTATAAAAATATCAAAAAGTCATTCTTAGTAAATTTTATTATGAGTAATTAAAAAATGAATTTTAAATTTTCAAAGATAAATTCTAATTTTGTTGAATATATATTTTCAATGACAAAATATATAATATAAATAAAATGACATACATTAAAACTAACCTTTTCAATATTAACTCATATTAATTGTTTACCTTTTAAAAGATTTAATTATTAATTGTTTACCATTTTATTGTTTTTTATTGAATAATTAATAATTTATTCTTAATATATTGTGGATTATTATATTGGGTGTATCATATGTAATAATTTAATGAATGTAGTATGTATTTTAAAGGATCCAAAATATCAGGTCATTGGAATACCACCAACACATATACCTCATTACTAGCACATCACTAAACAATAAACAATATAAAAAAACTATTTCTATTTCTAAAAAATCATATATAACAAATTATAAAACAAAATTAAATTATAAAACACTCTATAAACCCCTTATGTGTAAATAATAACTCACTTTACATTAATTTCAGTATGATATAATAAGGATTTAACATTTCAATTCCAACAAAAACAATTCTTAGAGGAAAAATTTGAATCAAAACTTCAATTTAAATCACTATAGTTTTTCTCAAAAACCAGACATTTAAAACATTAGAATTCAAATTGAAAAAAAAACATATTTTTTTTTATAAAAAATATACTTAAAATTAAACTCATAAATCCATTATTTAAATAGATCACCAAAAAAAACTCTTTATAAATGAATTTACTAGGAATGTGTAGACCACTGGGAAGGGGGTGTTGAATTAGTGGTGATAGTTGATAATTTATTTTCTCCTAAAATTAACCTAAGATAATTATAGAATATTAATCATGTCACTTTATATCACAACCTCACTCACATGAAAAGATAAGAAAATAAATCAAGGTAAAAATATTTTACAAGGTTCACCCCTATGCGGGTGACTGTATCCTTTTCATGTCTATTCCCATTAGTCCACATAAATCCACTATACATTGAAGTGAATAAAAACTATCCAACTCCTATAAAGATATTTATATATCCCAAAAAGTAATTATATTGGATCTCAATAAATAATAAACTTTCTTATAATCTAAAGACAACATAAAATAAAACAATAAAGTTTCTCATAAATATTGTTTAGATTCTTAGTTTGGTACAATTGGTTAATTTAACCTCTGTACAGTGTGCCTCATATTTTTTTTATTATGACTGCATCTGGCGGGCCTCAGTTTAGTGTGCCTCTTTCTGGTTCCACTATCTAATGATACCCTATTTTTTTTCACCTGTGTTCAGTACACCTCTTTTCGGTGCACCACTCCTTCAACCAAAAGAATCATTTCATGGATACTCATGCCATAAAATATTCCACAATTCCTCTCTATAATAATTATAACAACATATTCTAAAATATTGAACACCCTTTTATACAGGCACACTTATTCTGAAAATTACGAGGAATTAATGATCTATAATTTAAATTTTCCAACTCACTCAAAATTACATTTGACCACCTTAAAACTCACTAAAAAAGAGAGTAAAATGTTTCATTAATGTTTACATAAATCTCAGAATCAAATTTCATCACAAAACATCCTTAAATATCAGATTGATTTTTGATTGTTGAAAGAATAACTCAACATCACCAATTTTTTTGAATTCACAAAGTTTATCTGAAGTTTCTCAAGGCTCTGTATAATTCCTTCATTATGATTCCTCCATCTAATAAAAATTTATCTATTTTTTCTTAATATGGATTACCGATATTATATATGTGTTTATCCGATCATCTCAATCCAGTGGAAACATGATTCCTCCATATATTACTCTTCAAAATATTCTTTTGTCTTTTGTAATCACAAACATCGTCTGGATTGATTTTTCTAAAGGACTTTCACTTCTCTATATGATCATCGTACAATCATGAAAACTATATTTAGATCTCTGTTTTCTAGACTTATTATGGTGAATTATTATTTTCCTGATAATTTTCATCTTTCTTCATCTGGTAGACTTCATATAATTCTCCACCAAGTACAACATTATAAATGCTCATCTGATGGTTTTTGAAAGTGTTTGTCTATTTGAACCTTATTGATCATCGAAACTCTTCAAAAAGTAAAACTTTTTACCTATTAGTCCAATAATCTTTAGAGTTTTCTTTTTCTTATAGAGTTACAAGGTTCCTATCTGACCATTCTTAGTCTTATGTACTCAATCTAGTATCCTTAATATAAAATGGAAATTCATGTATTAAAAATCTTCACATCCTTTCTCTATCTATTAATAGAAATTTGTTACCATTAGTGTTGTAACCTTAAAAATTATTTATCCAATTATTTGATAAAAATTCAACACTTCATTGATTCAACTTTTTACTACGACAGCTAAAACATTTTAACTTAAAAGTTTGTAAAAACATCAAAACATGAACTTTATACAACTATCTTCATTCAAAAACTCCAATAATAACCATAATTGTTTTTTATTAATTTTGATGTTTAAAACATTAGGATCACCATAACATTATCTAACTTTATAATTAAAGTATCTCATAATTGAATATGATTACAATAAACTAACCTTCATCTAAAACCCAAAAATATTCAAACATATATATTGATAACAAATAAAACCATCATAAAAAAGGTATCCCAAAGGGTATTCTATCTCCACATTGTAGTTTTGTGGAAAAATTTTTATGGAAAAGTTTCTCAGATTTTATCAAACCGTAGCCTTTCTCATATAGAGTGTATAGACAACACACTGTGGGATAAGTCAATATTTTTTAAGGAATTCCATCCCTTGAAGATAAGAAATTTTTTGATCATGATATTGATAAACTCCCCCTAAATCTTCTCAAAGTACATAATTTTTTCTTTTGATCATTTTTCTTTCTCCAACTTCTTATAAAAACTCCTACTTTAGATTCACAAAAGATAAAGTAAAAAGTTTTAATTATTCCCCACCTTTGTTAATAGAATCCAAATAATAATGAGGGGTTTCTTAAGAACTCTCTTAAGTGGTTGAGGTTGAACATGTAGTTATATCTTTAGTTCCTCAAATATTTCCATTGGAATAGATTTGGTGAAAACATCACTAATTTAATATATTGTTGAAATATACTCAAGAATTATATATCAACTTGTAGGTTTACCCTTAATGAAACTGTAATGGACCGAAACATTCAGCCCATTAAATTTTAGGAAATATGGATGTGGGGGTTTCTGGGGGAAGTCCCAATGTTTTTGGTGGATAAAGGAGTCATATATGGAAAATCCAACTGATTGGGGTGGTTTTTGCGTAGGGTATCCAACTGTAGAGTGGTAGTTTTTTTTGGTTTTTTTCTGTATCAAACACCATTAAGACATAGTAGCCTTGCTATGAAATATATTCTTCAAGACTGGGTTTTAGTTCCACATCAAATATTAGAATGACTATGACATGGACCATGGGCTATGGTGTAAGGACTCAGATGTTCTTTTTAGGCACATTTTTCCTTTTCTGGAGTTTTTGAGAAAAATGAATTTTCTGGAAATTTCAGAAGTACACACCATGTAGTTTCTCAGTACACACCATGTACTCTTCCCTGGCTCGAAGCCGTGTACTGGCCATATCCAGGCCACACACAGGGTGTTTAAGGATGAGGTGGAGGCCGGTTAATTCGGAGTACGGAAAATTGAAGTACATGCCGTGTACTCAAGTAGTACACGCCGTGTACTTTATTTTTTTTTCATTAAAAGAATTGGGGTTGCGCCTAACCCCCAAAATCATCTTCTTCTCCAGATTTCGTCTGCCCAGGAGCGACCTTACAACCTAATCTTCTCTGAGCTCCCGCCTCGCCGTCCGTTCTCTGATTTGAGCACGGTCGATTGCGTTGGAATCACATCGGTGAGTTTTTCCTTCTACTTTAGCCTTGTTTCATGATTCCTCCTCGTTTCCATGTTATCGTGGGATGATCGTTTTCTGCATTTTCTCAGATCTACGTTGTTCTAAGAGGAATATGTCATCTCGGTTCACATATATCGATCTCCTAGGATCGAGGTAGGTGGTTTGTGCCTTTCTGTAGAAAGTTGATGAATATTTTGTGCAATTTCCATCAATACCCCTGAACGTGGTATTGCGTGTTTCCTATCTTTTCCTTGTTGTTTTCCTAATTTTCTTGATTGCTTTAGTAGAGGTTATTTCTTATGAGTAGATTAATTTATTTTGTGCTCAGGTTGCTTTTCCATGCTTGTTTTGCCTGTTGGCCATTTTTCCAGTTTCCAAAACTTATTGTAGGATAGTGGAACTATCTCTTTTGTTATACTGTTGAGCCTTAGTTGATAGCCAAGTAGTTCTTGAGGTTTAATTGGGACAATATACATGTTCTGAGTATGTTTAGTTATACTCAGTACTGTGAGAACCTAGAGTAGTAGACCAAAGGGAGAATTGACGGAAGGGCTTCTCCAGAGTGTCTTTTAATCATGATGTGAGACCAAAGGAAGAATTGACAGAAGAGCTTCTATAGAGTGTCTTTTAATTACAAAGCGGGCCACAGGGGGGAATTGACGTTGAGTGATTCCCTAGAGAGCTTTTAGCACGATACGAGACTATAGGGGTAATTGACAGTGAGTGCTTCCCCAGAGAGTCTTCTTAATTACGTAGCTGAACCAGAGGGGTGAGACTGTGTGTGCTTCCCAAAGGGTTGCTAGTACTCATAGGTTGAACCATAGGGGTTAGACTGTGAGAGCTACCCAGAGGGTTACTTGTTTCTTCTTTTGTTGCTGGTTGTTTACTTGTGTACTTTGTTTTCCAGAACTGTGGATTGTGGCTGCTTGTGCTTTTCTATTTACTGCTTCTTGTTTTATTACTTCCATGTATTCATTGACTATTAGGCACAAATATTTGGGTGATTTCCTACTAATATTGTATCTCACACCCTTTTTGGGCCATGCTTTTGGTCCCATGTAGACTATGTTGATGTAGGTATGGATAAGGGCAAGCACCCTTCTACTTTAGGTTCTTGATTGTGCTGGAGCTGGAGAGCATGGGACCGATCTGTGACTCGTGATGGTGATGAGTTTATTTTGTTTCCCTTTGCAATTTGTTTTCATTTGTATTCCAGCACGTTGTTGTGTTTGCTTCTTTCCATAGATACTTGTACCTGCTGCATTATTGTCATCATTGTTATATATCTACATTGCTTCCGCTGTTTGGTTTCTGTTGGTATGCATGTCGTTACTACTTCTACTGTTGACTGTTGTTTTTCTACTGTGTACCTTACCGAATGAGGGCATAGTTTCCCCACCGACTTACCAAGTCCCTCGCAGCTAGTCGGAAGCCTCTGGAATTTGGGGAAACACGCTTGAGGTCATGTGGCGAACCGGGTACGGGGCACCAGTGGAGGGGCTCCAAATTCGGATCATTACATATGGAATAACCATTTTATAGATTTTGTGCCCTATAGTGTGGCGACCATGGTTTCACCATGGTCTTTTATCATATTTTATTGGATCAGTATCATGTAAATATATTTGATTTTTGGAGGGAGGATTGACTAGAAATGAATAGGCATGGTCCACTTAGTTGGTCCATGGTTTACCCCCATATCTAAAATTCGTTGGTGTGGTCCCCTTAGCTGTGTTGTAGTCTTATGTTTTTCAACTTGGGTATAAATTACAGAAGAACCTCAGACCATCTCACTTCCCATTTGTTTCTCTCATTGCATTGGTAAACTATGTGAATTATAAAGAATAATATCATCTATAATTTATATCATTTCAATATAGTAATTTGAGTATTGACTAATGGTGATTTTATTTTTTTCAATACAACTTTTCACAACAAATTATGTAGACCAGTTTAAGGTTGGGAATTCCTTTTTTCTCTCATTATGTGTATCATGCAGGGAGGGTTTATTTTTTTATATTTGGATATGGTTTCAACCAAATTTATAATGATAAATTATTTATTTAAATTAATTTTAAAGGGGTGGAATAATTTGAGGCATGATATTACAGTTTTGATGTTACTGATTTTGATATTGTGAATTGTATGTGCTAAACGACCTCTAAAAACATAACTATTAGAGGTCCTTGTATAGTCTTTTTTGATAAATGTTTTTGAACCTTGTTTGGTGTGTTTTTTAGTACCACATTAAAATGTAATTGGTTAATTAATTATATCTCTTTAATAAAACAGTATCCCCGAGATTATATGGATTGTGTTAGAACTCCCCTATATAATGAGTGAAAGTGTTGAAGAGCCATTACGCCACATCTAAAAATGATTTGATAGGTGTAATGTGGGATTTGTTTGTGTATGTAATTGTGTGGCAATGATTTTTGTGATAATGTATATGGGTAGTGGTTTTGTTGTGAAACATAAGATGGAGTGTTATGATATGAGGTGTCGTTTGTGATGGATGATGGTTGAGGCCTAGTTATGAATCATGATGAAAAAGTGGTTATGATATGGAATGTGGAGGAATGTGATGATGATGTGTTTTCCTTTTTAAAGAGTAATAGTGGGCTTGTGTGTTGTTTTTATTGATGTTTGATTATTACGTGGTGTGTATTTATTATAGTTTCTTGAGTAGTATAGAATTAACTTACAATGGTGTGGGACTTCAATGATAATAAAAATATGGATCATAAAATGAAATGGTTAATAAAGGAATGGCATGGGATTTTATTGAATTTTGAAGACATGAATTAATGGGATTGAATTATATGAATCAATGGGCTATAAAATTGTAATTAATTGGTAATGTGATTTTTAAATTGGATAAATATGGATTAAAAGTGGAAAGTGAATTATGTCTTGTGTTTTTCTCATGTGGGGTTGTGCATATAGTTTTTAGTATTGGAAGTGGAGGATCTTGTGAGATGGTTTGTTCCTTGGT
The DNA here is from genome assembly GCA_963277665.1 of Viscum album. NCBI lineage: Eukaryota > Viridiplantae > Streptophyta > Magnoliopsida > Santalales > Viscaceae > Viscum > Viscum album. The sequence continues at coordinate 801,779,056 of OY728139.1, forward strand.
GGTAAGCCCTTAGTTTTTGGATCTTATACTATCGCTCTCTATATATATACATCGTATATTATTTGTGATTTTTCTATATTCTCCTCACCAATGTGGATATCCTAGTTCCAAAAACCAAATGTTTGGGTGTGTTTTTCTAAAAAAACTCAGTGCTGAGGATGGTTGGTTGGTTACCCGCTCTTCCAAACTCCCACTTCTAGGTGATAATTTCGCGCATGAGATGTGATGAACAAAAGTAAAAAAATGCATTGTCGAGATGTGATATCCCATTTTTCTATGTGTAGAATGTGACCTGACATGATATCCAAAGTGTTTTTGGGTGAGGTGATATAGGATGAAATGAGATGGCTTATAGTGGGGAATCATGCATGGTATGAGGACATAAGGTTGACATTCTATATATTCACGATACCCTACTACCCTAGTTATATGATATGGTGAGATAGACCAGGTGTATATAGTTTGGATGTGAAGTTATGTGATGTGATTTGATGTGATACAGAAGAGGTGGGAGAACCATGACGTATGATGTTGGGGTGTAAGATCAGAAAATCATTAGGAAAGTGGTGAAGGGTACCCTATCATTGATTTTATTCATGTTATATTATTATACTTGGATGTGTTATTTGGTGAGTGATCTATGGAAAGGATGGATTTGGTGTGTATATCTATTTTGGTGCTCTTTGGATCTACGGTTTTCTTATTGGTGAATTAGGACACTCTTTTCAAATTTGAATGGGATACTATGGTTTTCCTACTGAGGATACCTATATACTCAACCTAAACATCTAAAAAAATTTCTGGTTTATAGGAGGACTATGCATATTGTGATGAAAATTTCTACCTTAGGCCTTTGGGATATTACTATGTTTCAACCTTAGCTTACATTGGTAATTTATTTTTGCAACTTTACCTATATATGTTATATTTATACAAGCATTGTGGGATGGAGGAAAGACTTGGGGGTCATTATCTATCTCCCATCATTTTGGTATCCTTGGGGGATGGGTCCAAATAGAAATAATATTTAATATCATTGTTCTTTGATATAAAATATTGTATATGATTTTTTGAGAGATCAATAAAACTATGATTATTAAAATGAATGTTCAATGTTTTTTATATATTTACCCTAAAATATTTTAGATAAATATTCATCTATGTAATATGTGAATATATATAGGTGGGGGAAATGTATTATTGAATCATTAATGGAGGGTAAGGATCCAATGAACTTCTGGAAGTCCTTTTGATTAAAAATTATACAAGATTTATCGTTACTTAGTCTCACACCAAAGGAAAACGTCATAGAAACATCCTTTGAATCTACCATTCCAAACATTTATAACAACTCCTAGGAATAATTTTCTTAAGATATGAAGACGTATCATCCTTTATATTGAAATTTTAATCCCATAAATAAAATGAACTATCTAAGAACTAACATCTCAAAGATCCCATTAACTTGTTCAGAAAATTCTTTTCATGATTTATCCCCATTACTAGTAAAAATTATATCATAAATATAAAAAATGAAAAAACATGGAACCTATACTCATCTACTTCACATATAAGTTTCTATCAATATTCCTTCAAAAAATATCAATTTTCTTAGGAAAATATAATGTTTTTAATACCTGGAACATGGAGCCTATTTTAGCTCATACAAATATTTATTTAGTTTACACCCTATGGTTCCATAATTATCAAGTATGAACCCACTGGGTTTCTCAAAATAAACATATTTAATTTCTCTATTTATGAAACTTGACTTAATATACATATGATATAATTTGTAATAATATTGAGTAGAAGCAACTAAAATCTTTTTGATAGTTTCAATTCTTGTTATATTGGAGAAGGATTATTCAAAATAAAAACCTTCCACCTGAGAATAACCTTTATAAACCAAACATGCGTTATTTATTGAAATTTATCACTTTTAATTGAGTTTATTTATTGACACCATTTTTTTTGTATATATCATTATTTCCTTTTGGTCATGGAATAAGATCTCAAGTTTTATTCTTCTCAAGTTGATCAAGTTATTCATTGATTTTATTCAACCATTATTTATGCTCAACTAACTTTGAAACTAATTGAGGTTAATCTTGTGTGATAAGTTATGTTTGAATTTAAAACCTCAACTACAATCTGGTCTGAACTTGTGCATCTAGATTTATGATGATATTATAAGATTCAATTTTCTTTTGTATAGTCCATATTTTTTGGTTTTCTTCTCATATTACTTTCCTAATCACTGGAATATTAAAAATAAACTTATACATGGATTTTCTCAAATTCAACTACCTTCTCATTAACTTATTTGGAATTCATCATCCTAAATGTTTTTATTCTATGTTCATCATCAGCAATAACTTTTGTTAATGTGTAATATTTTTCAATAAATTTTACATAAATGGAGTCAAACAACCTATGTAGTTGATTATTTCAATAATTTTACCATTTTACATTGGATTAATATCCCATGACAACACCACATTTATCTTTTTCATTAAACTCCAATAAATCTAGATTTTTTATCTTTATTTAGAAGGGGATCCCAGAAACCTTAAATTAATTCATTTTAGGATTTTTATTATACCACATATCATAATGGGTAATTTTTTATGGTCAATAAAAACATCTATTTTGAAAATATTTTGACACATAAAGCTTCTCTTATAAGAATTTTAAATGTTTATATTCAATAGTAATACATCTTCTCATTTAAACTAAACTTATATTTTTTCATTTTGTTTCCTAATTTTTGTTATAGAGTGTATGGAGAACTATATTGGTGTTTAATTCCATATTTCTTTATGTAGTACTAAAAAGAGTTACTTATGTTCTCATTTACATTGTATATTCTTCGATTCAATATTTATACACCCATATGCTTCTCAAAACCCCTTATAAAAATTATGAACACTCTAAAGCCTATGATTTATAATTCATGAACATTACACTAATTATAAAAGAGTAATAATCTATAAAAAAATAAATTACAAATCACCATTTATTGATTAATGTATCATTATCTTATATAGATCAGAGTGTATAAGCTCAAGAGGTCTGGTGGACTAAATTTCAACTTTCTTATGTCTACTACTAACCATACTTCCTAATGGGAAAGTAGTATAAACAAAATCATATTTCTTTCTTAGTTATGTTAAATCCCATAAAAGTTATTCCTTAGAAATTATTCTCAGAATTTTTTTTCTAATATTCCACAATCTTCAACACCACTATTTGTTTTCATCCTTAGTAGATAAATAGAAATAATTAATATGATTTCAAATCTGGAATTGATTTATTCTTGTTCTTTCTCTTTTAGTAATGAATTTTTCAACTTTCAAAATTTTTATGATACAAGAATATTTTAGGGAATAAATTCCTTACCATTATCCTAGATTTAGATAAAACATAGTAGGTTGTTCTTAATCCTATAAGAAATTGAACTTTTTTTGACTTTATCTCCAAAGCTTTAATATCAACCGTAGCAATTGTTTTTAAGGAATTTGTTTTTCAAAAGTGGATGCCACTTTCTCATGTTATTTAATATTTTCTTAAAGATTTTTTACATCACCTATAATATTTAATGAAAAAATATTATGAAGAATCCACTATATATTTCATTTTCTTGATTTTAGAGTATTCTCAAGAACAATATCTTTGTCTTCAACAATACTTTTCATAGTTTCCATTTATTTTCCAATATAAGGAGTTTTTCCTTGAAGTATTGTCCTACATTCTCCAATATAGTGTCCGGTTTGGACATTCCTTCCACACAATTACTTTAAGTAGTCAAAATAATTTTCCACTGTGATCTTATTAACTTCTAATTACTTTTTCTTTTGTTTCTTCCTAAAGATTTTAAAAGTTTACTCTTTTTATTCCATGGTTTCGACCCCTTAGTTCTTGAATAATCCTAGGGAGAGAAATGTTATAGAGAAAAATATATTCCTTATATTCTTATATCATAAAGAACTAAAACTATCCATTGAACCATGATCTTATATATAATTATGGTTTTTTCCTATGATAAATTTGTTGAGATGAAACATACCTTTCACCATCATATTTACCTTTCATGGGGAATCATTCCTCCCAGAGTTATTTTTAAATTTCAATATTGTGATGTGTTTATAAAATTATCTATCAACCAAGTATTTACCATTTTTAATTAATATACATACATGGTTAGTATAATTAGATGAAATATTATGTTTAGTGGTTTTATATTTTACCTGATTCTTGGGATGAGTTCTTCCAACAACATTAGATGCTTTATCCTTTTAATATTAAGATTTATTGATATTATCATTCATTTTATTCAAGATATTTTAAACCTCAAGGAATATTTATTGTTTATTACATATATTATCTTCATTAATAGTAATTTTTTCATCAATATATTTAATAAAATTTCCTTTCTCAACATCTTTTAGATTTATATTCCTAATTTCTTCTATGTACACATTTTTTAAGAAGTTATTATTTTCCTTAATTATTCTCCTAAATTTCCTTATTTAATATTTTGGATTCAATATTGAGTTTTGTTTTTTTCTCAGGAAATTCCACAAGTTATGATTTAAGATAATATTCTCTATAGGGTTCTTAACCCTTTTCTTCTTCACTATTTGAAGTATATTCTTTTATTTTAAAATGATCCAATATGGTATTGAACTTATTATTATTTTTATATTCTAATGATATATTATTAGTATTTTAATACTCTAAATTATTAGTCAACATTCTTCTTTTATATCTTCTGAAAACATTTTTATTAATTCTAGTGGATTACTAATATTCCTTGGATGTTTCTACACTTATTCCTCTAATTTTTTCTTTATAATCATCATAATTGTATTATATATCTTTATTATTTTTATACCTTTAGACTTAAAATAACTAAGTGGAATTTTTTATTTTACTTTCCTCCAAATTTTCAGTTTTTTAGAGATAAGGGATATAATCCTGTCATTCACTTAAAAATCATCTTTCTTATCTTCTAATTCACTGATGCCCACTACCGCATGTTTAGGTTATCTAATTTTCAACTTCCTCATAGATTAAAAAGATATATATTCCTCACTATTATTTTTGAATTCATGATTATTCCTTATTTTATAAGCAACAAGAAATTTATGTATTCTATCAAGAGATAAATCATCTTTATATTTTAATATAGAGATTTTATGTTCAAACCAATCAAATAAAGTTTCTCATTATTTTTTAATGATAGTTGAAACTTAGAAGAAATCTCTAATTAATATGATATTTATAATGATTTCATTAACTATGGTTAAGTGTTCATAAAAAGTTTCAACATCCTCTATATTTATATCTTCTATCTCACTTCTCTAGTTTAGAAGTTTTTCATCCTACACTTTAATATTTCCCTCAAATAATCTTTAGAGTTTTCCCCATGTTTACTTTTTTGTCTTGATACCCAATATCTTCATATGAATATTTTATAATAATGAAATAAGAATAAAATTATGATATTACCCATAAAACATGAGATTATTGTTTTTGGTAAATGTTATAGTGGGATCTTTCTTTAAGGGTGGAAACCCTATAATAGTTTCCTAATTCACCTCCAGGCCAAGAGACAAAATATAAATTACCATTCTATTTTTCCATCCATGATAATTTTTCGTTCAAATATAGTAATAACTCTTCTATTAATTGATTTTAGATTATCCATGATAAGTAGATTAAGGATATTACATCGGGAACCTTCCTAGTATGATACCAGTTAAAGTTCCCATAAATTTGAAGACCATTGGGGGGGGGGGTAGAAAGTGGTTATATTTTATAATTTATTTTCTCCTAAAAATAACCTCTAAAAATAGTTAAAATTATTGATCCTTACACTTTTTAACACAACATCACTCATATGAAAAGATAAGAAAATAATTAAAGGAACACAAGATTTTAGATAGTTCTCCCACAAAGTGGGTGACTATATCCTTTACATGTCAACTCCCATCGATTCAAAAAAATTAACTATGTAACTAATTGAATAAAAATGAGGAATATCTCATCAATATTCTTCTATCTCATGCCAGGTAATTATATTGGTTTCTAAAAATTACATTTTTTACACTTTTAAATCAAAAAAATATAAAACTATAAATTTACTCATAAAACTTTATCCCAATTTTATTTTTCTCGTACACTCTATATATATTGAACCTATTTATAGTGTGTTGGAAACTCTAGTTGGTATGAATCCTTCTAGTGAAACCTGATTCAGGGCACTTATGTCTCGTGCCACTATTTTATGATACCATGTCTACTGTATTATTTCTAGTATACCTCTTTTTGGTGCACCTATCCTTCAGCCAATAGTTTTCTTAGTCAGATACTCACCCTAAAAATTGTTCAATAATTACAATATATGATAATTGCAATAAAATAATTTCATTTATTCAATACCCATTTATATAGGGAATCTTATTCCAAAAAATTAATGGGAATTTATGAGATATAATTTGAATTTTCATATTCACTCAACATATATTTGACCATATTAAAACTCATTGAAACTTTAAAGTCATATTTATTTATTAAAATTCCTTAAAACATAGTGTAAATAATATTTGAAAATATTTCTTAAATATTTTATTAATTTATTAACATTGAAGGAAAAGATCAACATTTCTAAATTTTTTGAATTTACAAAGGTTATGTGAAGTTTCTAAAGGATCTTTATGATGAATTATTTAATACTCCTCCAACTTATAAGTCTTAATTTTGTTCATGTCAATCCCACTTACCTCTAAAATATTTATGTTCGTCTAAAAAAAATTGTCCAGTGGGATTAGGATTACTCTATTTGGTTCTCTTTAAACATTTCCTATATTAACTGTACTCAAAGAATATCATCCAATTTGATTTTTCTAAAGGATTGGAATATTATTTTATGAACATATTGTGTTTGAGAAAACTATATTCAAATATTAGTCCTCTAGAATAAGTCTAGTAAATCCTTCTTCATATGATAATATTAAAATTTATTTATTTAGTATATTTCATAGAATTTTCCTCCAGGTAAAACATTGTAAATTATAATATGATGTATCTATGTTAGAAATTAATTATTTACCATTACTCTCTCTATTTGGAATAATTTTTACCTATCTGTATAGTAATCCCTAGATTTCTCTTCTTCTACTATAGTTATAAAGTTTTTGTTCGATCATTCTCACTATAATGGAATCAATTTAGTAACATTCATATATCAGATAAATTTATAAATTTAATCATTACACAACATATCTCTATATGATAATACTTTTTTGTTATCATCAGTCTGATAACCTTCACAATTATCTATTTGATTATTTTCTACAACTTCATCACTTCATTTCTTGATGTTTGTATTCCCTCTAATAAAACTGTGTAACTTCAAAAATTTTATAGACTCTATAACATGAACTTTGTAAAGATTTATTCATTTGAAAAATTTATCTTGAACCATGAAACCCTATTGGTAATCATCATGTTTGGAACATTGAGGATCAATATAGCATCATATGAATTTGTAAGTAAAATTTATCAAAAATTATTATGATGATCAAAAACTCATATTCTCCCAAGTCACAAAAAAATTTATAAAATATATTGAAAAAATATAAAATAATCAAAATAAAATAAACCTAGAGTATCTTCGTTACATCTTTCCAAAAATCCCCCCTCTTTATGTTTTATTTTGTAAAAAATAAAAGCATATTTCATTAAATAAAAATTCATAAAATTAATTATTTATTTAAGGAAACATGTTACCTTTTAAAAATTCCATTATTTAAATAAGTCAATCCATAATTATCAAAAAACATTATACAGATCATTAAACATCTTAAAATAGTGTACTCCAAATCAGTATACCCCAAACTAAAACAAGTTTAAAAAATATTTCATTTCTATTTAAAATTTCTCAATAACCTTTTAAATCAATCAATTTTAACTTATCATTGATAACATATAATGAATATTTCACACTTAGTTTCATTAAAATTTAATATGTTGTGTATTTTAGTGGGTTTAACAATAGTTCTCCTAACAATTATAAGAAATTTTTAATATAATAAACATGGCGACTAACATGTTATATTAATCTTATTTTCATATTAGCCCACATATATTGATATAATAAGGGATATATAAATTAAACATATTATTAATTTTTAACCCTTGGAATTCTAACATTATAATTTTTAATGAATATAAATATGCATCAAACACCAAATCAAAAAATTTAGATCAACACATGGAATGTTATAAAAATATTAAATCATGATATTTAAACAATTTATCTGATTAAATTTAAATCTTACTTAAATTATTAATGTATAATTATTTGTTAAGAATTCACTAAGGTAGACACACACATTTCATGTTTAATAATTCTAATGAAATCATTAACCCAATTTCAATATTTTCAATGTTCTCATTTTTTATTAACGATTTACCTTTAATGTAAGTTATAAATTCTTACGGTTATAGTCAAAAAATAGTTTCATCTTCCTATAAATAATATAAGTACATAAGAACCACAAAAATATCAATGTGAATAGAGTTATTGTAAGCTAAAATAAATACATACAATAATTAATACATGATAAATAAAAAAATACATTAGAAACATCAAACAATATGGAAACTTTAGCATCACCATATGGCAATACTGAGTAATTATCAATATAAATAAATACAAGAAATCTAAAAACCTATTCATACCCACAAAACCATGACATTATATATACGAAAAAATGAATTTGTAAACCTATGGAATGGATCTCAAAAAAGTTGGGTTTATTTATATGATTTTTAACTCACAAAAGTTTTAAAATTAGAACCAAAAGTGAATTAAAGAATGAATCTTATTCAACAACCATGTCTCCCCCCCTCAATCAACATCGTCTCATTTAGTATGTTCTGTAAGATTATGGTACTTGCATCAGATCATAGGGGGACTTAAATTCCTATATCATACCTATTATCCCTTTCCTTCATAAATAAATCCCAAATAACATTTTTCCACAAAACAACCTCTACTGGACTCACCAGTTAATAACTCAAAACATCATCCTAACTCTCATTAATAACATTGACACCAATTTTTCATGATTCATTCCTACTAGAACCTATCTAAGTCCAGAATCAAAGTTGAATGTGACCTCTAATTCTTAAATCTTGTAGAACATGGGTTAAATACAAGCATCATGTTTATAAAACCAATATATGGGATGAATTTCCCTTATAAATCACATGAAAATAATATAAAACAACCAATCAACTCCATAAAATTTAAATAAAATCAATCTCATAATTCATACAATGTTATACAAAAACTAAATTGTCTAAAATAAATAATATCATAGAAATACTATGATAACAACTATAAGAACACTAGTTAAATCCACCTCAGGAGCTAGTATTATCTAGTATTATCATAAAAACCATCCTATAAACTTTTAAAAACAATATATATATGAGGATTAGATAGGTATAATTTGTAGGATCCACCCAAAAATCATATTAATCTCTCAATGATTATGCAATGAAACCAACTCAATACTATACTTGGGTGAATATTTGGGTGAGTGATCCTTATCATGGATAGGGAATTATGTGAGAAGGAACTATTCATCTACATACTCATAGAACTATTCACATTCATACCCCAATGACATCGTTATTATTGATACCACCCCTAATAAAAACCACATCACCACATACCATATAACCAAATATCCACATCCCAAATACAACTACATATCCATATCCACATAATAAAAATCACATCCACATCCCCAACATGTACACATATCATATTATGGTTGAATATGTAATCATGATGGATACCAATCTCATTCCATCCTTCTATAGTGTATTCCCCCATTGTGCTCTCACTTCATTATATACCGTTACCTAATACCATTACATCCTATTCTACATGTCAAAGAGAGATACACTAAAGGGTATTAGTCAAACAACTGAATCACACCTATTATATATATTGGTAAAAAAAAAATAGAATCTAAAACCTCATATAATAATTTATTGCATTAACCGACACAGGATGTGGTGGGTAAGAAATAACATAAACTAAAAACCTAATACATGACTCTAAACCACTACTATCACCACTTTACATCAATAATCTATGCCACCTCTAACCAATATATATACCAATCCCAAAATTACCATAAGACAACCCCAAAATAACTACATGACATCACATTTTCCATTTTATCATCAATTCAAAATTTATCAATATCTATCCATGATTACATCAATTTTGAATTTTTTTTCTAGATAATAAATCTTCATATAACAACTTTCATATCAATACTTATCATTTTTTCCACAAAAAATCTATTCACCAATAATTTATTATGAAACTCCCCGACCCTAGTTACCCAGAGTCGGTGCATTATTACATATCATTGGCATGATCACAAAAGATCAATTCTCGAAAGAATGATTAGTTTAGTAGCCTTGGAAGTACTAGATACATTCATAAGGTTTACTTTACATCATAAAATGGAAAACTACAACAACACTATTTCCATAGACAACACTGAGATCCCATAGACTATCTCGCCAGGTCAGTCATAATATACTTCTTCACATCCTAGGAAAAATAAAACATAGAAAGGGGTGAGCTCAGATGCTCAGTAAGGATAACAATATAGTGGAAACTTTCATAAATAAGCATAAAAATTCAAGGCAATGTATAAGACTAAAAAAAAGCCTTTTAAACTTGAACTTCATATTAATATGACAAAGATAAAATCAAATAATACCATTTACTTATTCTCATTGATATTCTACTAGTCGAATAATCAAATGCAATATCAATAGTCACTTTCAAAACGATGGAATGCATAATGCCAAACTCTCATAACCACATAGTCAAGGCCTTGTGCGAAGACACTAGTTTTTATCATGAGACCAAACGATGCATCGAGGAGCTATAAAAATCTCCACCCGTCAATTACTATTTCCAATGCATTCTTCATTTGAAAAGGTTTAAACATAACATAAACATTCATATTAAAACTAGCATAAGAAATATCAATACTTTATCTATAAACCATGAATGGTGTAAAAATAATACATCCACAGTCAAACATATCACAAAACCTTCAATACAATATGAAATTTTTGTATCATTATAAATCAACATCAAATAAGATTAGAATCCAACAAATGATGTTGACATAGATGAAATCAAAACATTTTTAAAAGAAATATCTCTTTCTATTTTGAAATCTTTTAAAATTAATATAATTAGAAAAGAAAAAATTTATTTTGGAAATATTCTTATAATCTTGTAAGGGAATCTTTGATGATGTTATAATGGCAGAAAATAACTGCACCTGCTGTATAAGTTGAAAAACACATTCTTACCTTAGTTTTGTCGAAATGGTTATAAAGTACCTTGTTTGGAAAACAATGTAAATATTCCTTTCAAAAATATCTTATAAATTTTTTAAAAAGGGTATAAATGAATTTATCCCATAGTATAGTAAATAGTAAAAATGTTTTGAAATAAATTTTTAGGAAAACATAGATGTGGATGATAAAGAGGTCCCAGTAGATACTTACGTAAAAACAACCTCAGATAATAAAGAGATTCTGAAATTAACACTTACCTTGTACTTTTACTTAGTTGAGGGTAGGTTAAACTCATTTATAATGGTGAAATAATTGTTATTAAATTATATAGGAATCATATACATTAATATGATATCATATATGATCTTTTAATGTTCCTTTGTTAATAATATCTTCGTATTATCGTCATTTTGGGTGTTAACGGATTCCTTTTACTTTATTTTATTTGTTATATAAGTAATGTTTGTTATGGATAGGATGTATCATATTCATATTCATAATTATATTTAGTCGTTAAACATTATTTTTAATCATATAATTAAAATTATTCTTGAATGGATACGATGGGGAATGAATCTCATCGTGTTCGTGGAGATAGTATTCCGTACGTACGCACGAGCGACAATATCATTCTTTTGATATTAAAATAACATATAATTGGATGGTATATAATATATACAGAATCATTATCATGTTATATTTATTATTTACATCAATTACACATAATTATTATACCCATCCAAATAATAATGTATTCAATAACAAGTACACCACGACGTGGAGACGGTAAGCCGTACGTACGCACGTATGATGACATGTCATTCAAAGGATGGATAGATTAATGAATATGGTTTTAATGCATTTATAATTAAATAACATTATATATAATATATTGGAGTTATTATTTTATAATGGAAACGACAAAGAAAGAGAAAGTGGAAGAAGAAAGGAACTTGAAAGAGGTGATGAAATATTTACCTCTTCTTCGGGTTCTTCCTTTTGATTTGATCAAAAAAGCTCCATAGGATGACTTTCTAACTAAATGAAGGCCTCTAGGATTAAGGTAGGATAGTTTAGTGGGTATTTGGTAGAGTTTGACCAAGCCAAATGTCTTTTAAGATGTGAATTAGAGAGAAGGGGGGGTGCCCTTTTATAAGAGGGGTGAGGGGAACCTTCAGAAAAGCAAGAAATATTATTTTATAATAAAATAATTTTATGTTTATAATTGATCAAAAATGAATTTTTTAAAGTATATGGTGGGTATGGGTTGATAAAAACTCAACCAATATGTTTTAGATAGGTTTGGGTCACTATATTTACTTTATCTTTTATATTTAACTCTTAGTTAAATAGTTTGACATTTACCATGTCTCTTTGTATTTTTATATTATATGGTTAATAAACATTCTATAAACTTCCAAGAGAACCCCAGGTGGTTCATTAATGATACAAATATCATTATATAAGTCTTTTTTCTGAACCCTAGATTTTTTGGAATATAATATGAATTAATAATATAATATTTGTTTTAAAAACTCTTTTATGCCAATTTTGACACTATTTGGTATTTGATTTTTGCTAAATTCATAACAGCATTATTACTTAGAAAACAACTCATATAACCAACCCTAATATGTCATATTAATCAATAAAATTAGTGGAATTCAAGAAAATTCTCAAATTACTATTATTTGGATATTTATAATATCAATTATTTTAATCTTTCATTAATACTGTAATTACTGCATCGTCATTGTGTCATAAATAAATTTAATTATTTAATTTCTAAAAAATATATATAAAATACAATTATTTAGGATATAGTTTTAGATTTATAATTAATATTTATAGTCTAATTTATCTTATGTGTAACCCTATATTAAAAATGGTTTAGTTATTAAACTTTGAATTTAACACTTTTTAACTCTTCTTTGAATTAAATAATAATAAATATCCTAATCTAATCCAAATGGACCTAAAGGATAATATTTTATACCTAAGATTATTTTTGGTCTAATTACACTTATCCAATTGAATTAGGAAATGTTTTAGTGTAATAATAATATTATTTGTACCCCTAATTACAATATTTACTTTTAACCGTGGTAGATAAAAGTAAAAAGTTACTATTCAACAAAAATTATTTTCATCTTATTGAAACACATTTTACATACATATATCAACAATTTCCCTAGTATTTTTGAAATTCAACTCACAGAAGTGGTAAAATTATGTTTTATGTAAATTTGTAAATGCTCCTAGGAGGTGAGTAAAAGACGGTAAAAAGTTCAATAAATTAAATATATATATATATATAATTATTATAAACTGACTCCAATGAATTAAATTGAACATATATAGGTATTATTTTTCTATTTTGACCTAAAATAAATTTAAATAAAATAAATAATTATTTAAATAAAAATTCTATTTTAAACAATAACTTAGTGTTTTTCACTATTCCTAAAAAATTGAAAGTTTTCAGAAAATTACAAATAATTTACCCTAAGACAATTTTGATATTCAGAATTAAAAAATAATGTCTATCATACCATATTCAAAACATAGAAATTTTATTTATTAATTTAAAATTAATTCCTGTTGTCAAAATCAAAAAGTGTATTTTTAAGAATTATAAATTATCAAAAGATTGACACTTGTTTATGTCTAATTTCAAAGTGAAATTTCATAGAATGACCAGAATTAAATTAAATGGTAAAATATAATCTATTTATACTTTCAAACCATTAAAATGTATAATTTAACACTATAAATTATTTTGATTAAAAAAGTTGTTTTCAGTTAAAATATAGTAATTTTCCCTATTTTCGCAAATATGAAAGTTATCTGAAAAACACTAATTTTCTTTGAATCTAAACACTTATGTGACGATTCTAAAGAAGAAGTTTATTTTGTCAAATTTAATATATAAAAGTTTCAAATATTGGATTAAAAAAAGGTTCGCCATTAAAAGGCGGTAAAATTGCATTTTTTAAAAAATAATTATTTTATCTAAAGAAAATGAATTTGTTCTTAAATTATGTCTAAGAAACACATAATATGGATTCTAAAATTATAAGGATTATATAATGTTCAAAATTCAGTTAATACTATTCATAACATCTTTTGAACGGCTTGTTTGGTAAGTCCTGGTGTGCTAGAACTCAGTGTTTCATGTAGTGCAAGTTTTTGGATTACTTTGAAGAAATAACGTACTATGAAATCTTGGGGTGTTACATTCTTCCCAACTTTAATAAATTGCATCCTCGGAATTTGAAATTATTTTTCAAAAATAAAAGGTTGAAAATAGAAAATACCTTTGTGGGAAAATCCACATTAGAAATTGGGTTAATAAAATTTAGTTTAATAAGAGGAAAAAGGGAAATTAAAGGGTCACCACAGCATTATGATCTCGATTAGGATAACATTGGTGGAAATTAGAGATAGATAATTTGAGGAAAAACATAAATTTTTATAGGGAAGTGATTGAGGTCATCAATCACAAACAAGTGTAAAATTGTGGGTCTCAAATCCATCAATCTATGATGATTTGAAATACCATCAGTTCAACAAAATATAAGGTATTAGGATAATACATTTTTGGTTTTAGTATCTATTCCCTAATGTTTAAGAATTTATTTACCCATATAATAAGAGGGAAAAAATTATATATATATATATATATATACTTGAAAAGTATATTTTCATCCTTCAACTAATTCCTCTCACAAACTCATATTTCACTCCAAAAGATTTCAAAAAAATATTCTATTTATACTAATCATATAGAGTTCCAAAAATAATGAATTTATAATTCACCTATCAGTCCCTTTAAAAAACTATATTATAAAATCCTGGTACTTTAGGTAGTATAGTGGTAGGTGATAAATCCCAATCACACTATGGTTGTGGGTTCTATTCGTGCATCTTTGTCCGACGCGACGTATTGTCACACAGTCTGCGATTTGTCCTTTTCCTAAAACTATAGTATTATGATATTCCAAAAATAATCTTAAGAAATGTTTTAATCTTAAGAAATACTATCCGAAGTTCAACTTAATCCATTCCAACCTTTATAGTTATCCAAAATACCTCTATCCAAACTCACAGTCCAAAATTTATAAGGAATTTAAACACAATGAAGATCCATTTTTATAGGTAATAACATTTGAATACCTTCATCATGTATTCTTTTAAAACATGGTAACACCCTGAATTACCATAAAACCATATTGATTACTTTCATGCTCCCTTATTATTTATAGATTACTGGATATAATCATTACATCCAAAAATGTTGTAAGCTCCAACAATGATGGAATATACAAACCATTAATAAATTCCAATTTAGTAAAGAATATCCAATATAATTTATCCAAATCAATGATCTCTTATTCTAAAATTACTAGCTTAGTATTAGGACCATATAATCTCAAATTACCAATGAAATAGTACTAGAGTACAATCCTTATTTATTTTCATAATTTATATAACCAGTAAATCATTGATATAACACTCAAAATGACTCAGTACTTTTATAACAACATAAGAACTCTTAATCATTCCTCTTCATCTTCAGTAGTATCATAACTTAATTCTTATCCAATAGCAGCATTTGGGGTATACTCTGATGATTTGGACATTGTTTTGCGTAGTGTCCTAACTCCTTGCAGATGAAGCATTGTACATTTGAAACCTTTTTCTCACCCTTGGAATCACGTACTTGGTGCCTTTTTTCTCCACACTTATAACAAACTCCCATTCCCTTCAAGAATTCACTAAGGTGATTATTTCCACATTTATCACATATGGGAAAATACTTATTTCCTCTCTTCCCTTGATCCATATTTCCCTCTACCATGCTTTTCTTCTCTTGCTTCCCTTCAAAGCCATAGGACTCAGAGAATTATTTACTTATCTTATTAACACATGATATTATTTCTTCATATGTTGAGAATACATGACAGACTATTTCCATTCTAAATGTTTGATTAATACCCTGAATGATATGATCATTCTTACTATTTGTATCATACGTATAGATGGAGTTATCATTCCTTCTACTGGGCACCATTTCTATAAAATGGCATACACTAGGTTAGTTTACGAATCTAAATACATAATTCCCTACTTGTAAAACACTTAACATAAATTGAAAATTTTATGGATATAATCCATAATCATAAAAAATGTTTTGTTTGAGGAAGTATATACTCATAAAACCTTCATAATGGTTTTTAAAGAAAATGATAATTATCCTAAGAATATTCCCCAGGAGTGTCGTAACCAAGAGTGCAGCAAGGCCCTTTGTTGTGCACCAGTTCCCATTCGAGTCTAGCTCAAAGCGGTGTTTTTGGGTTTTACCCCTAGTTACATCTATGCTAGAGACGCCTATACCCGATCATATCTAGACATGGATTAATTTCTTAGAAAACTCACAAAATATCTACAATACCAAAATTTTAGGATGTTCTTCTATACTAATCCTCAAAGTCTATCATAGGGTAATGTGCTCTAATCAGAGTTTACCTAAATCTAGATTCTAAGGTTTGTAGTAAAATTCCTCTAATACCAACTGTAATGCCCAAAACCTAGTTACCCATAGTCAGGGCATTATTATGTATCATTGGAATGATCACAAAAGATCATATCTCGAAAGACCGATTAGTTTAGTAGCCTTGGATGTACTAGAAACATTCATAAGGTTTACATTACATCATAAAATAGAAAACTAAAAAAACATTGTTTCCATTGAAAACACTGAGATCTCATAGACTATCCTTATAGGTCAGTCATATTATACTTATTTTCATCTTGGGAAAAATAAAATATAGAAAGGGGTGAGCTGAGATGCTCAGTAAGGATAACAATATAGCAGAAACTTCCATAAATAATAATAAACATTTAAAGCGATTTATAAGACTAAAAAAATCCTTTTAAACTTGAACTTAGACATAATATTGCGAAGATAAAATAAAATAATTCCATTTACATATTCATATGGATATTCTAATAGTTGAATA
Source organism: Viscum album (assembly GCA_963277665.1). NCBI lineage: Eukaryota > Viridiplantae > Streptophyta > Magnoliopsida > Santalales > Viscaceae > Viscum > Viscum album. The sequence continues at coordinate 801,796,497 of OY728139.1, forward strand.
ATCACATGCAATATCAATAGAGACTTTTATAATGATGGAATGCATAATGCCAGACTTTTATAACCACATTGTCATGGCCTTGTGCCAAGACTACAAATAAGATTTTGTCAAGGCCTTATGCAATGAAACTAGATTTTCTCATGAGACCTACCGATGCATCGAGGAGCTATAGTAGGATCCACCTTCCACTTAGTAAGTCCAATGCATTCCACATATGAAAAGGTTTAAACATAACATAAAAATTCATATTAAAACTAGCATACGATATATCAATACCTTATCAATAAACCATGAATGGTGTAAAAATAACACATCCATATTCAAAAATATCACAAAACCATAAATACAATAAAGAATTTTTGTATCATAATAAATCAACTTCAAATAATCTTAAAATCCATCAAAGGATGTTGACATAGATGAAATCAAAACCTTTTTTAGAGAAATATCTCTTTATATTTTGAAATATTTTAAAATTAATAAAATTATAAAAGGAAACATTTTTTTTGAAATATTCTTATAATCTTGTAAGGGAAGATTTTATGATGTTATAATAGCGGAAAATCTTCACAGCCGTCGTATAAGTTAAAAAATACAGTCTTAGCTTAGTTTTGTCGAAAAGTTTATAAAGTACCTTCTTTGGAAAACGACAGAAAGAATATTTTCAAAAACATCTTATAAAAATTCAAACAAGGTTATAAATGACTTTATCCCATAGTCTAGTAAATAGTAAAAATGTTTTGAAATACATTTTTTAGGAAACAAAAATGTGGATGATAAAGAGGACCAAGTAGATACGTAAAAACAACCTCAAATAATAAAGAGATTGTGAAATTAGCCCTTACATTGTACTTTTCCTTGGTCGAGGGTAGGTTAACATCCTTTATAATGGTTATATAATTTTTATTAAATTATAAAAGAATCATATACATTAATATGATCTCATATATGATCTTTTAACGTTTCTTTGTTAATAATATCTTATTATTATCGTCGTTTTAGGTGTTAACTGATTCATTTTCCTTTATATGATTTGTTACATAAGTAATTTTTGTTATGGATAGGATGTATATTATTCATATTAAGAATTATATTATGTCTTTAAGCATTATTTTTAATCATCTAATGAAAATTATTCTTGAATGGATACTATGGGGAATGAATCTCATCGCATTCATGGAGACGGTATTCCGTATGTATGCACGAGCGACAATATCATTCTTTTGATATTAAACTAATATATAATTGGATGATATATCATATATACAGAATAATTATAATGTTATATTTATTATTTACATCAATTTAATATCATTATTATACCGATAAAAATAATAATGTATTGAATAATAATTACACCACGACGTGGAGACAGTAAGCTGTACGTACGCACATATGGTGACATGTAATTCAAAGGATGGATAGAATAATGAATATGGTTGTACCATATTTATAATAAAATAAAATTATATAGAGGATCCTGGATTAATTATTTTAGAATGGAAACAAAAAAGAAAGAGGAAGTGGAAGAATAAAGGAACTTGAAAGAGGTGATGAAATATTTACCTCTTCTTCGGGTTCTTCCTTTTGATTTGATCAAAAGGGCTCGTTAGGTTGGATTTATGACTAAATTAAGGCCTATAGGATGAAGTGAGGACAGTTAATAGGGTATTTGGGTAGATTTTGGCAAATACAAATGGATTTGAAGTTGTGAATTAGAGAGAAGGGGGAGTGCCCTTTTATAAGAGGGGTGAGGGGCACCTTAGGAAAAGATAGAAATATTATTTTATAATTAAATTATTTTCGGATTATAATGGCCCCAAAATGAATTATTTAAAGTCTAAGGTGGGGGTGGGTTGCAAATCACTCAAACAATAGGTTTTAGACAGGTTTTGGTCACTATATTAACATTATCTTTTAGATTTAACTCTTAGTTAAATAGTTTGACATTTACCATGTCTCTTTGTATTTTTATATTGTATGGTTAATAAACATACTATTAAATTATAAGAGAACACCAAGTGGATAATTAATTATACAACTATCATTATACAAGTCATTTTACTGAACCTTAGATTTTTAACAAAAGAATATCAATTAATAATATAATATTTATTTTAAATACTATTTTTTGTCAATTTTGACACTATTTGGTATTTTGTTTTTTCTAAATTCTTAACATCATTATTATTTCAAAAAAATCATCTAAATAACAATAATATGTCATATTAACCATGGAAATAATTTTAATTCATTGTTTTTTCAAATTACATTTATTTGAATATTTATAATATCAATTATTTTAATCTTTCATTAATACTGTAATTACTACATCATCATTGTGTCAAAAACATATTTATTTATTTAATGTATAAAAAATATAAATAAACTACCATTATGTAGGAATGATTTTTATCTTTATAATGAATATTTATTGTCGAATTTATCTTATGTGTAACCCTATATTAAAAATGGGTTAGTTATTAAACTTTGAATTTAACACTTTTAACTCTTATTTGAATTAAATAATAATAAATGTCCTAATATAATCCAAGTGGACCTGAAGGATCATATTTTATTACTAAGGTTTTTTGGTCGAATTAACCTTATACAATATAATTAGGACATGTGTTAGGGTAATAATAATATCATTTTTACATATAATTACTCTATTTACTTTTAACCGTGGTAGATAAAAGTAAAAAGTTATTACTCACCAAAAATTATTTTACTCTTATTGAACCAAATTTTACTTAATAATATCAACCATGTCTTTCATATTTTTGAAATCAAACTCACAGAAGCAGTAAAATTAAGTTTTATGTAAATTTGAAAATGCTCCTAAGAGGTGGGTAAAGGACGGTAAAAAGTGTAATAAATTTTTTTAATATCTAAAGGTATTATAAAATGACTCCAATGAATTAAATTGAACATATATATATATTATGAAAATATTTTTTCCTAATTTTTTTAAATAAAATAATAATTATTTAAATAAAAACTCGGTTTTAAACTATAACTCAGTGTTTTTCACTATTCATCAAAAATTGAAAGTTTTCAAAAAAATACAAAAAAATTCACCCTAAGATAATTTTGATATTCCTAATTCAAAAATGAAGTCTTTTTTACCAAATTAAAAACATAGAAATTTCATTTATTAATTTAAAATTAAATCCCGTTTTCAAAACTAAAAAGCGTATTTTTAAGAAATATTATCTATCAAAAGATTGACACTTGTTTATGTCCAATTTAAAAGTGAAACTACTTAAAATGACCAGAATTGGATTAAATGTTAAAATATAATCTATTTATACTTCCAAACCATTAAAATGTATAATTTAACACTATAAATTATTTTGATTAAAAATGTTTTTTTCAGTTAACATATAGTATTTTGCACTATTCACCCAAATATGAAAGCTATCAGAAAAACACAAATTTTTTTAAAACTAAAATCTTTTGTCCCAATTCTAAAGAAGAAGTTTATTTTTTCAAATTTAATATATAAAAGTTTCAAATATTGGATTAAAAAAGGTTCGCTATTAAAAGGCGGTAAAATTTCTTTTTTTAAAAAACTTCTTTTATCTGAAAAAAATGAATTTGTTCTTACATTATGTCTATGTAACTCATAATATGTATTCTAAAATTATAAGGATTATATAAAGTTCAAAATTCAGTTAATACTATTCAAAACAGCTTTTGAACGGCTAGTTTGGTAAGTCGTGGTGTGCTGGAACCCGATGTTGCGTGTAGTGGAAGTTATTGGATTACATTGATGAAATAACGTACTATGAAATCTTAGGGTGTTACATATTATTTTTCATCTGAAAATTTAAACCATCACAATTTATTCTTTTTTTTTGAATTATTTCATATAATAATTTTTATACCCATATCCTGGGAAACTATACACCTTGAAAAATTACCTCATCAAACCTCTACATCGATAAAAATATTAGTATCCAATAACAATGACTACATTATACCATCTCAACCATTTCAACTAAAAATATAGAAAATATTCCATTACCTATTTTATACAAAAAATCCACCAAAAAATCTCCTCTACCATTTATTCAATAATAACTCTTTAGTTTAGAAGTAATAATAACTCCATTTTTCTTAAAACATCATCATAAAATGAGAAATCCATCAATTAAAGATTCCATAACTCATTATATTATTAACAACATTAAGATTCTTATTTAATTTCAAAAGGTAAATGAAAATAATAAGGAATCCTAACTAACACTACACCCACTACTATAATAAAATCACTTAAACATAGGAGAAATGTAATGAAAAAATTAAACTACATCACTATAAAAATATCCCAACAACAACTAAAATATATTTATAGTAGAAAGAAAACTTAATTTTATCGTGATTCATTCATTAATTACTAACTATTTCTAAATCATCAATTCATAATTCCAACACTCTATATTTCACTAACACATTCATTTTACATAACAAATAAAGAAATTTTTAATGAATATTAATAAGAATAATAAAAATGGATAACAATAATCAATATAGTGAACAATACATTAGCAATAACATGGAAGTCATATCAATCAAAAACATTTCACTTTCCCCCATTCTATTACCTTAATCCATTGAACTATATTAATTAGGTTAATTCCAACAATTTACTTAATAAAAAATTGGTATAATGTTAGATGTTGGGACACCCTGAGAGGGTAGGGGTAAAATAGGGTGTCAAAAGTTTCATTTATTTAATGATATTTACCCCATGATGGTAGAAACTAGTTAAATTTATCTTATTGTGTAGAAAACACCAATAAAAAAAGTATAGAAAAGTAAATGAGAGCACAATAAATTTAACTTGGTTCACCAAAATAAGGTTATACCCAAGGGGTATAAACCAATGACGTATCGATCATACCTAAATCCAACATGCTATGCTATTATTTATGGATTAAAATTTCTTTCAATAAAAAATCCATACCGAGAGAACTACCTTTACATTATATTTAGTGATATTGCACATCCTTCCTTAGATAACATCCATTGAATCCTCCATGCACACTAATCTAGATGAATTATTCCTTAGTTTAATGAGTTGAAGGACATATTATCTTCATTAAAATAATGTTGGGTGTTTTGTGTCATTAATACTAGAATATTATTCTATGATAGGCTCATCAACATTCATTTTTTTTAAATATAATTCCTTGAGAGCTTAAAAAATATTTCCTAAAAATTTTGTGCATCACATAACTCCAGTTCATGTTCCCATATACAAGAATCAAGGTGTGTAACTACTCCATGTGACTACTGGGGTGAAACAACGATTATGTGACCTTGGGTTTGATTCCCTAAGAATGAATAATATTCATGATACATAGTCCAAATGAATAATTTTAAGTGACTTTGGTCATGTCTCACATAACCAGTTATTCAATCGCTTAACCAAGCCATATAAAATTTCTACGTGAACCTTGATCGCATAACTATGTCAGAAAAAAATCTTCCAAAATCACCAAACCTGGGTTTTTACGTATAATACCATTATCTTAAATTACCTATAGATAAAATATGCGATCATAGGAATTTATATAGGAATAATCTTCCAAGAATCCCACTTAACACATGTAAACAAATCCATATAAAATAGTTGTTTTTTTTGAATATAGATTCATTAATGTCGAAGATCAGCAGACGTACAAACACCATGCCATGAAGGGAAATGATCCAACTAGAGCTGGTTAACATCTTTGGGGCTTGAGGCAGCCAGCTGATGGGCAACATTATTTCCTTCCCTTTTAGTAAGGGAGAATGTGCAGAATGAAAATCCTTGATGAAGAGAAAGGATTTGCCTGATGAGGGATTCAAATGACTTGAGGCCTACATCATTGAAATTGATAGCACTGATAATGGTGAGACAGTATGACTCGAGGTTGATTTTATCCCATCCATGATCTTTGGCGAGCATCATACCTGCAAGGATGGAAGTAGCAACAACCACCACAAGTTACCAAAAAGCGTGGTGCGATTCTTGTTTTTCTGCAACGACATTCCCCAGATTGTTCCGGGATAGGATGCCAAGGGTGATAGGTCCATCATGGGAAAGAGACGCATCCACATTAATCTTGAGAATCCTTCTCTTGGAAGAAACTAGTGGGAGGAAAAGGAGGGGGTTACAAAGGTCCTATGTTGTCCATTGTGGTGATTCCATCCATCAATCCACAAAAGGCCCGTTAAATCCATAATTTGGGGGGTCTATGAACATGGTTAAAAACTGCCTCGTTGCGACAGACCCCAATGATTCAGGCCAGGGTGCAAAGTGAACCCGCTTTAGCCGAAGTGAAGGAAGAGCACCAACACATCAGGAAAGATGAAAGGTCAGAGGCCATGGAAAGTGATGCTTCTGAAGCTTAGCCCCATTTTTTCCAAATTTTCTTACCCCTTAGGCACTGGATGATAGCGTGCAAGGTATATTCTGGGACATTCATGCAGAAAGGGAAAGAATCTTCACTAGAAATATGTTGGAAGACGAGAAGGATCATGGTAGGAAGGTTGCCCGTGCACACCTGCCACCAAAAATGTGATTTTGTGAATGTTTTTATGATAACAACATCACAATATGTCCATACCAAACTTTATACTCAACTTACATGGTCACTATATCACTCTACCATTGATAATGTAACTTTCTTTATGTGAGTTGTGTGATTCCCATTACCTGAATTTTGTCATGTGATCATTTATTGGTTATGGAAATATTTTAGTTTAATGATCATATAAACATTAAATATACATTCTTGATAATATAGGCCCACCATGATACCCATATAAACACATGTGGTAACATGATCCATACATGAATATGCACTCCATGAAAGCCTTTCCTGAAAAATGTTGTTTGTCATTTCTTGTTCAAATTTCTTCATGCGCTTCACATAACCTCATCACATGACATGTTCATGTATTTTTGGTAATAAAAACATACATAAACTGAGTTACCTATCTATCTTTTACATATTTAACTTAAATTATATCTTCACTTGGACAATTATGAGATTTTGAGCATACATAAGAGCCTTCCATCACATCCATAATAACCCCCCTTTATGTGTTCACTAGTTCTCACTTATAATGATCATCCAATAACATTTTTAATGTGATCCATTTGAAATTAAACGATTTACCACCACCTATTGTTGAATTATAATGATTCCCTATTAAGTCATATGCTTCATGAGACCTTATCATGATATTTATTTTTCATTTACATGACCATTTGATCCATCATGCATTACATGATCATGTGGAAATTATATGGTCATGAGTCGAACCAATCTACACTACAGGATTTAAAACCAATAAATTATAAAAGCATTAGAAAATAAAACCTTCATATATAACATTATTCATGGTTTTAACTATCCATTTTCATTATAAACATCATTTTATTTAAGCATAAACTAATATAATCATGCCAAAATTAGACTAAAAATAAACACAAAACTATCTTTTTAGCATAGATAACCTAGGTTCCAACATTATCCCCCTTTGGGTCTGTTGAAAATTCATAGTTAAATTCACTTACCCACACTATTCATAGAGACATATAATATCTATTCTATCACTAATAAGTCTATGTGAGTAGTGATCGGTGTACAATACAAGATTTTGAGTGAGAAATACATTACTTGAGACATTATATACACTTCCCCTAACTCCCTCTATTAAGAAAATTTTATACCTTTCAAACAAATCACATCCCCATGTATAGTATATACATAAAAATTAAACACCAGAAACTCCCCTGAATAAGGGAGTTATTTGATCCTTAAAAAACACCGGTTAGCATAATAGAATATACAAATATTTGAATTTAACAAAGTATTCCCCCCTTTGATAATAAACCCAAAGCGACTAATCCTACCAAAACTGAAAAATTAGTTAAGGAAATATATATAATGGGGATAGTGTTAATTAAAGACCTCTTAAGGATGAGAGAGATATTTAAACACCTAGTTTCAATAGAATTTTCTCGAACACTAGAGTGGCCAATGGTTTTGTCATGATATCAACCACATACCCATTTGTTCCAACATTATGTAATATAAAAATCACTAATTATAGTTTTCATTCATAAATATTATTTCAATATGTTTGGTATGAGAGTAATGTACTAAATTCTTCATGAGATCAATAACACTTTTATTATCATAAAAGATCGCTATATGCAATTTGAATACTTTACTGATATCTTCTAACAATTTCTTTATCTATAGTAGTTTAGTACATGACTTGGTTAATGAGATATATTACTCTTATGTGGAACTTAGTGAAGTTATTTCTTACTTATTAGTTATCAATTACACACATTTACTTTTGAGGAATAAAGAACCATGGATTTTGGATTATTGATTTACCACACCCTATCCCAATCCACATTATAAAATGTAGATAATTAATAATCATTTTCTGCATCAAATATTTTTCCAAAACTAAGAGTATTTGGATGTATCTCATAATGTTTCTAGCTAATACAAGATTCTATTCCATTGGATTACTTTGATAAAAACTTGAAAAACATGTTGCATAGATAATATATGGTCATATTGTAGTAAATTATAGAAATATTAAAATTAACTTCCAATAAAAGGAGGTATCCATATATTTCCCTTACTCATACTTCACTAGTTTTTTTGAAAACTACAATTGGTGTCTACATTAATTTGGATTCATTCATATTGAACTTTTTTAGAAGATATATTTCATAATTTTATTCAGAGAAAAAATTATATCCATATTTTAGAATCACTAATAGATTGATAAAATAAACCAATTCACCAATAATAATAATTTTAAATTTAGTTCTTATTATTCTTGAAATTTTTTCCACTGATTGGTGTTTACTTCTATAAAATATAATATAATCAACCTTGAAAAAACCATGACAAATTATTCATTGGTTGTTTTTATATAAATATTATACTCTACTACAATTGTTTTTAATTCAATCTTTCTTAAATATTATTCAAATCAATCATACAATTCTTTTGGTGCCTAATCTAGACCATAGAAGTCCTTCAATCTATATACATTGGTTCTATCATATAAAATCGTAAAACCTACTGGTTTTTTGATATAAACTTCATCCTAAAGTATACCATTCAAGAGTTTTGTTTTTATATCCATTTGATATATCTTTTAGACTCTTTGAATCACCATTTACAAGAAAACCTAGATCGACTCAAGTTGATATACTATTGAAAATGTTTCATCAACCCCAACACCTTCTATTTATTTATATCCTCTTCACACAAGACACATATTATCTCAAACCATGTTTCTATTATCATTAAATTTATTCTTAATGATCCATTTTTTATCGATCACATTTTGATTTTATAGCTTTTTAAAAAATTCATAGATCTTTTTTTCAATCCTATCTAGTTTTTTATTCATCATTTAATCTATGACTCATCTTTTATTGATTCTTAAAATGCGGTTGGATCCACTATGTATAGTAGAGTAGAATGTTCTATACCCTTCATCCTCCTTGTCTCGGTTGGTGTATATTTATCACCAATAATATTATATGAATCATTATACTATCTTTTTATTAATCTTTGTGGTATAAGATGAATTAATTCAATAACCATTTCCTATTTTTATTCGACCTCTAAATCTTCATCATTTGGTGATTCTTGAATATTTGGGGAATACTCCATTATAGTAGTATTTGATCCTTCTCATTCCTTCTTCATCTTATTCAAAATAAAATATCACAAGGTATCTTGTTTATTTGTGACCAATTTTCTACATCAAAATCATGTATGAGGTAGTTTTTCTTCAAATATGCACTTTCCTATTTTCAATTTTCTTTCCACAATTGATAAAAGTTTATCTTGCACATATTCTCTATTTACATGTTCATTGAAATTAAAAATTTATATAGACTTAAATTCTATTTCCTTATTTGTGTTTGTTTAATTAGCCTCAAGTTTAATTTTCATTTCATAAAACATGTGACTTATTAGAAGGACATACAAAGAAAATTTGATCAAATCCCTTTCTATAAGAGATAAAACTTTAGGATTGTATTAGGAAGAAATTGTAAAATATTTTTGATGATTTTTAAATTTTTTATTTATTCTCTAATTATTTGGATAACTCCAACCACCTCTATTGTTAAATTAAATAAAATATCTTCATTTTCATCCATTTTAATTTTAATATCATTGAATATTTTTTTAAAACTTAGATAATTTATTCCTTCAACTTTCTATCCCATTCATATATAATTTATAATTTATCTGACAATTAATTATCCCTAATTAAGCTCATTAATTTGATATATATTTTTTTTGAAAGAGGTCCCATTAATTTAATTAAATCCATAACATCTACATCCCAAAGGTTTCTAGAAGTTTTAGTCATAGAGAGTCTTACCGTATTACTAACATAAACCCCATTTCAATTAACAAATAGAACTTCCATCCAAAGATAAAGGATATGTGACTTTATCCTATTTTTCTATGTCATATAGTTTCTACCATTAAATAGTGTAATTCCACAAAAATTAACAATGTTATCAATGAAATCAGTCTTCATAAAGAAGTTCAACATCACATACTTAGATCTGATAGCACTAGTTAGAACCTGAGATACCCTAATAGGAGATGGATGAATATGGCCATCAGATCATTATTTGATTTAAGGATCTTGTCCCCACATAGGTAGGAACTAGTTGAACCTTTCAGATTATATCAGAAAAACATTGATCACCAAAGTACAGTAAAGGAAAGATGAGCATGATAAATTATACTTGGTTTACCATAATGGGATACATTCAAGTAGCATACACTAAAATTATATCAATCGTACCTAAATACACTATGCTGAACTTGAATTTATAGATGAAAATTGTTTGACCATGGAAAATCCATTCCATGTCTACTAACTTTATAATTTATTCATGGATATTCCACTACCTCCCTCATATTTCCTATGTTGATTCATCCTTGTGCACTACTCTAAATAAATTCTTCCTCAATTTAACGACTTTAAGGTTTTATTCTGTGCATTAAAATAATTTTTAGTGTTTTCCATAATTAAATCCATAATATGGTGCTATTAAAATATTATTTATCTTCAAAATAGAATTGTAAAAAACTTATTTGAGAGTTCAAGTAAATTTGGCCTAAAAAAACTATGCATCACTCAACCCAAATTCCTGACATAATCACATGGCCCCAATAACAAGAATCTATTCATGTAAATACTCTGCATGACTATTGGTGTATTTCATGAATTATGTGATCCTATGTGTGAGACCCCATGCAAGAATGAAATTCATGATACCATCTCTATATGAACTCTTTCATGTGACTTTGGGTTCATATCACATCACCAATTATGGGATCACATAACCTATCAATGAAAAATTTCTGTTGGAACCCTGATCATGTGACTATGTCTTTCAAAATACTTCAAATGATCCCAACTTAGGGTTTCATATTAAAACCTTTCTATTTAATTCCTCTATATTTAAATATGATAATAAATGCCTTTATATATTAATAATCCTCTAATAATACCACTTAAACATGTAATCCAATCCACAAAAAATGGGCGTGTCATTGACTAACATAATCATGTGAACTCACCCAAACCTGATAACATTAATCTGACCAACACACATGATCAAATGATTATCCTTGTGTGAAAACTATCATAATATGTCTATCTTAAACTATCTTACTAACTTATGTGGTTTCTTGATCACCCTTTTGTTGAAAGAAAAACATTCCTTATGTGAGTCATGTGATTCCCATCACCAGAATTCCATCATATGATCACTTCTTGGTTATGAAAACTACTTTATTTGATGATCATATGACCTCCAATAAATTTCATTACCTTATCATGTAAGTCCACAGTCCCATATGAACACATGTGATTTCATGACTTGTACATGAATATGCACTCTATGAAATCCTTTTCAAAAAAGTTCATCTGTCATTTCCATGGTAACTTTCTTCATGCACTTTGCATATAACTGTCACATGGTCTATTAAATTATTTATGCCCATAAATAATTATGTAAATTGATATACCTGATTTAGTTAGATATAGATAACTTAAAAAATTGAATCACCTATGAGGTTGATAGATTTTGAGCTTATGTATGCACCTTAAATATTTTCTAGCACAACTCCCTTTTATGTGCTCACTAGTTCTCAATTTTAATGATATTCCTGTTACCTCTATAATGCGAACCATTTAACATTACATGATTGAACATCATCTCATCTCATGGTCACATGATCTCATATATACTAATGTTCTTTGTGATACCTCATCACAATATCTATTATTAGATAACACAATCATGTGATCCATTCAAAATTACATTTATGCATGACCATTATATGGTCAGGAGAAAAAACTCACTTCAATGCATAATTTTAGAAAAAAATATTGTTAAAAATAGAAAAATATGTTCCTTATCCAATATTATTCACCATCTCAACTGGAATTATTCTTTACAAACAACAACATTCTTAAGAATCGACCAATATGATCATACCAGAATCATATTGGAAACAAAGTAAACACCATCTTTTTTACATATATCTATTTGGTTCCAATGCATGATAATTACCATTCATATATAATAATTAAAAGATGTATTTTAAATCCTTTACCTTATTTTATGATTTTATAGATATATAAAAAGTAATAGTTAGAAACATTGACCACATTCCACCAAATACACAAGGATTAACAACAAAACACATCCACTCTAATTCCTATTAAAATATTGACTAATAATCAACCATTAAAAATCCACCCAACTTATATAGCCACTTTAAAAATAAGTAATGGGATATAAATGTTGGAAAAGGTAAGATAATCACAAATTTTTTCATAATATCTTGATCACATTATGAAATAGATCATGGGTTATAGTAAGAAGATAAAATAGAACCCAAGAAAAACTACTTATCACCCATGATTCAGAGAAAATTATTGTAATTGAAGAGAATTAAAGAGATCATTTGAATTTATATTAATAATTTAAAGGCATAATATCATGATACAACCAGGGTTGTCATAGTAAAACAAGGGCTAAATATGAGAATCATGATGTAATCTCTCTAAAATATGAGGTGGGGGGGGGGGGGGGGTTCAAAACCATTTGAATTATAGAAAACAAGGAATATCATGGTGTAAAAAGGAAAATCATTACAAAATTCTTGAAACTTCCTTAATCTTGGTGAAAAAATGTCTTTTTCTTACTAACCAGATAAAATCAAAAAATCCACAGCACAACACATATCACTATGATTCAATGGTCCTCAGATAAGATTAATCAAAATCTAAATTAGATTTTATCCTAATCTCAATAACTTTCTATATGATATAACCCAAGAAATCATAATTAAAATAACAAACCCTATCCATCCATGGAGACACCAAACATCCAATTTTTTAGATCTATGTTTCAATCCAATAACTAATGCTACATCTAATTCCATTATTGTGCAAGAAATTCTACACATACTCTCCAAATTCATTATATAAAAAATAATTACAAAACCCTACCCTATTAAAAGTGTGGTCCATGCATCCAGATGAAATTTTAGATAAATATCATATGAAAACACATATAAAACATATTTAACACATCAAATACAAAAATTTAAGGACTAATAAAGTCTAGACCGTTATAAGATAAAAAGAATAATCATAGATTTTTATATCTTTTTATGAATGTATCATATAAGTATTAGGATCTTTATTTCATTCAATTATGGATGATACTAAAACTATCTAATGTTATAATGATATATGATAATAAACTTATAATTTATGTTGTGTGGGACAATATGATTATCATATTTGTGCCTTTACAAGTTAATTTTTGTTGGGAATTATCTGGAAATTTTTTTATCCAAACAATATGGAATGTAAACCCCTATAATCCATTTTTCATAATATCTCCACATTTATTCGAATTGAATAAAACATAAATGAATAATATAATTGTTTTATATATGAAACTGATATTATTCATCTTTTTTGTCATTATGTTTGATGAATATCACTAACAAGAATCCAAAAGACTCATTCCTTGAATGGTATCAACGGGTTTTATGAATCTCTCATCAAATGGGAAAGATATCCATCATACTGTGGCCTTGTATAACCTTATGTTAGAGGAAGAAATGATAGAGAGAACCTAATCATGGATTTATTATCTATTATGTTAAACACATGATTCTCTAACCCATAAAAATGAACTCGGCCATGTTTATATACACCGAGGACAATCTCCAAGGTTCCAAACAATTCAAAAATATTTGATAATAATAGGGAATGTTATAAACATTTTTTAAATCATTGGTTATTTTTTATTGAATCATTTATCACTATAAATAATACATTTGAAACTCCTTTATTGTTATTTTATAATTTTTTACAGATAATGATAACACTTAATGGGTTGAAACTCTAGATAGTATGAATTATCATATGGTTCATATATTTTTATTAATAGAACCATGAAAAAGTGACATTCATTAGAGCATGGTTTAATTTATCATAAACCAGGACATGGTTTATACCATAATTTTTGGACTTGGTTCCGTAGAAAAAAATTCTATGTGCTTTTTGATAACATATATTCATTTTTTTAATATTAGTAAACTATGTATCACATCCTGATTGTTCTTTTTCATGACATAGTATGTGATAATTTCATAAGAGTAACCATTACACTAAAAGGTCATAGAATTTACCTGCTATATTGAGAACCTAGAAGATCTAAAATACTATTCTTAAATATATTTTCAATTGTGAGATGAAATAATTTAATGGGAACAAATTATACAGGCTATCAGAGGGTAAAACTCCTAGGATTTAGAGTCACCTTCTCATGGTGTACACTCTTGGTAACATCCTTTATAGGATATTTTATGAATAAGACCCACTAGTTGGAATTATAGATTTATATGTGTCTGTGGATGTTATTACCTATAGATGTATGTATCGAACCTTAGAATTTAATATTAATATTAATGATTACAGTAAATCGTGTACTATGATATATTTAAAATAACCATAATAACATTTTTTGCAGTGAGGTAGGATATGTTCGGTGCATCATAAGAAATATTTCATTAATTAATAATTTGATAATGGATTTTCCCCTTCTATTCTTCAACTGAAGTTGATATCTTTGGAAATTTGATGGAAAGATGTAACCTAAATAAATCCATGGTCATAGTTTTTTTAAGAAAGTATAATTTCTAGAAAATTAAATAAAGAGACATCAATAATATAGGTTGATGGAACCAACTTTCAAACTTATTAATTTGAAATATAATGATAGAGGGAATATATTACAATATAAGATTCCATATGTGGTTTCATGTCGTTATAACATTAACTTATTTCTCTATGGGTGCCTTGTCATGTTTCTAGACACTAACATTGGACTTTGGATTTTTTTCAATTTCCACTAAGAAAGAGGGATAAAGGGTCAAACAATAAGGGTATACAAAACCTCAATTAAATAATAATATTACTTATTATTTAACAAGTTTAATAAATGTTTTTAACAAACATGGTTTAATAATTATTCTTGGTTTCTTGATTTCATATATTCCATGACCAGTTATTAGAGGGAATATTACATGAGAAGAATATTTAATAAATATTTATTTTTTATTTATATAATATAATATTTATTTATTTATTAGTGAATAATGTAGTGATATTTATTTATTAAATAAATAATGATTATTTATGGCCTGATAAATTTTATGGAGGAATGGAAGACCATGTTTAATTGTCTGATAAGAAATAATATATATTAAATATCATTTTAGTAAATAATATATAATTTAATTTTTTATCTTAGTTTATGCTAATAAATAATAATAATAATAATATAATTATTATAAACATGGGTTTCTACAGGTATTATAGAAATAACAAGGTCACATATACAATTATTATTTTCCAACCCCAAATGTATAGAAACACAATTATATTTTTTCATTAAGTCAAGAAATTAATTTTTCGATCATAACAAGATCTAGAGTGAATCTACTCCAGGGAAAGAGAGATCCCTCTCCATGAAAACTCTCAATAATGGAGAATGATCCTCCACCACAACCACTCACAAGTCTAGATATATTGAGGAGTACCGTTTCGTGAAGAAATTATCTGTGATATCAAAGGAGAACAATGAAAGCATTAATATCCACCATGAAAGCACATGGTGATTCCTATGGTACTATTTGGAGTCTTGTAGAACATGTGTGTATCACTAATATAGGGAATATATTCTTAATTCCTATAATGAAATGATGATACAACATAGTGACATTGTCAGATCCATCAATGAAGAAACAATTTCTCAAAAGGCAATTCTATAATTATTTTAATTAATCATGAAAAGTATATGTTTTTCATATGCATTGGTTTCATCATTTTCTCATTGTCTATATTCATTGATTCAATTATGTTGATCACATCATTTATCATTGTGTAAATATAAGATTAATCATTGATCATGCTAAAAAATTAAGTTGGGAATGCCTTATATGTCTCTTACACTACACCCAATATATTCAAGTGGTACTAGAGGGGTCAAAAAATTATTTATAATTATTTAAATATCATTGATTGATTTACAAATTTTTTATTAGTTTTTAATTCTATTTAAATAATTCTTTATCCTGAATCATGAGATCTGATCTATTTTCTAATATAAATCATAAATATAATAATGTTATTTAATTTTTTGTAATGAAATAAATTCAAATATCTCATCTAGATGTTCTGAGGGGTTTGGATGGATAAAAAATAGTACACACCATGTAACCCATAGGTACACGTTGTCTACCCATGCTTAATTCACACTAAATTAATTGGGAATTAATTTGTGTCATGTGCATTTAATACAGGTAGTGTATTTAATTACACACCATGTGTTGACTAGGCCAACTTGGAACATGGTTATCCTGTGTACTTTCCATGTAACTTATCTACATTAAATATATTATTTTGGTCACATATGGTCCATGTATCTTCTTACATGACATACAATACTGGCAAACATGTAACCCAGAGACCACATAACATGTATCCCATGTAAACACCATATACTTCAATATTTTATATGGAATGGTTACATACTGAGTCCTTATGAGTGTACCATAGATAGTTGGTGATAATAATACATGATGTGTAGTTTTAATGTACACACAGTGTACTTTTACCAAATTACATAGAATTAAATATTAATATATTACAGTACTTAAACCTTATAAACATGTGTTCTGTGTGGTCATTTAGTTGATAGTACACATCATGTTATAGGTTATATATATATATATTAAATGTTGAATAAATTTTGTACATAATGTTCATTACTAAATACCATTTATATGTCTTAATATTGTAATTAATTTATAAAAATTGAAATATTACATGGTATAAAAATATTATGCGTTCCATGTGGTCATTAAGTTGATAGTATATTCCATGACATTACATGATAAGTTTTGTATATTAGATTGTTGGAACCAAGGTTGTTTGATGAGAATAATAGAGTTTTTTTGTGTCTGTTGTCAATCTACACATGGATGACTAGGAAGGTTGCATGGAATGAGGTTATACATTTGATTCTAAGAGCAACATTGAAGGTGTCATAGTTTCCCAGTGTTCGCCAATTTTTTGGGCCTAAAAGATCAGGAGTTTGGTAATGGTTTTCAGCAATGGTATGCGGTAAAGGCCAACATTAGGCGGTGAAGGCACACATTCTGTGGTGATGGCATATAGTACGCAGTGAAGGAGCGCGGTGTGCAGTGAAGGCATGTGGTACGCGGAATGGTGTGCAAAACTAAAAATATTTCATGATGATAGTATGTGGTGAAGGAGTGTGGTACATGAAATGATACTAAAAATGTTTCGTAGAGATAATACGCATTGAAGAAATGTAGTACGCAGAATGGTGAAGTTTGGAAGGATTTCAATGGTTCACAAAATAGAAGCAGTATGCGGCAGAGGCTAACAGTATGCAGATAGAGTTCAGTCTAGTGAAGATTATCCCACATTGAAAATTTGGGTAAATCATATTACTGAAATTTGAAAAGTTATGTGCCAATTTAAGGAACAACAATTTCCTTTATTAAGGGACGAGAATAGAGATTAAAATTTCAAGGAGAAATTTGGTAAAGTCCGAAGTGGTGCATAGAGGAGAAGACGATATATGGATAGAACCATCCGCATAAGGAAAAAAGTCTTTGGATGAAGGTTTTGTTCATATGGGAAGCTCTCGTAGTACACATTGGTGCAAGGAAGTACGAAGTATAGGATAGTACATGGAGAAGCGAAGCAGTCCACGGATTAAGGCGGTATGCAGAGTAGGGAAGTCCGCTGAGGAGTTGGATGGTACATAGAAACGACAGTGGTATGCAGAGGAGGTGGTTCGTGCACCATACCTGGAATATAGTATGCAAAACACACAAGGAAGCTAGAAAATTGACCTAATTAGTTTGCGAAATTAATTTCAATAACATATCAGTGTATGAGAAAATAAATTACATCTGTGGGTAATTACTAAACTTCAACATATAATACATTGATAGTTGAGGATGCATGATTTAATGATAAACAATTGAATCTACCTCTAAGTCTTTAAACTGAGTGAATATCCTTCCAACACAGTGAGCAAGGGGGAGTCAGCAGAAGTGATCTGAGGGATGCAGTGTGCTATCCCTAAAACCTTGTAAAGGAAGTGTGTCTGGCACAGAGTGACTGTGATAAATTCTTTTAATCCACAACTTGTAAATATTAGTGATTTTTTGTATGACCGACACACTGTCGGCATATGCTCTTTGGACGTAGCCCTTAGTGGTGAACCAAGTAAAATTGTTGTGCTATTGCTTTGCATGTGATTGTTTATTTCTCGCACTTCCTCTTCATACAGGTTTAACAGGTTCCTACCGAAAAGGGAATATGATCCATTAGTTTAAAAGAAAATGTTGACACTTTGATTCAACCATCCCCTCTCAGGGTTTTCCGGGGTCCTTTAAGTGGTATCATATCGTAATGGTTGTGGGTGTTAAATCCGTCCTATTTATCTTAGATGGAGAATGCAGTTAATGTCAGAGGATTTCCTCTATTTGGTGGAAGTAACTTTAAAATATGTAAGTACAAGATGAGATCTCATCTAATATCTCTTGTAATTTATGTACTTTTTCTCACTTCACAAGGAATACAATTCACTGATCCAATCGGTCTACCAATGATAGATTTAGACAAGAAAATGATGGATGTTGATGCTAAAGTACATAATGCCCCAACTATAACTATTTTTGATCAAATATATGTGAATGTGATGAACTGTACATTATAAAAGTCTATGTGGTAGAAACTGGAAAAATTATTAAGGTGACAGTAAAGTGATGGAGGTGAAGCTCCATGTTTTACACAACAGGTTTGATGATCTGAAGATGCACCCAAATAAAAATGCAGATTCTTTCTTCAATCGAATTACAGAAGTTGTAAGAGAAATTTTAGGGCCTGGAAAATAGATCAAATATAGAGATATTTCAAATAAAATATTGATAATAATTCCTAGAAATTATAATTCAAAAGTTTCAACTCTTTAAGAAAGGGATCTTTCCAAACATTCTCTTGATAATCTGCTAAGAAGCCTAGTGGCATATGAGATGAGACTCAACCCATAAGATGCAATGACTCATGTAAGAAAAATAATGGAATTAAAATACCTTAAAAAACTAAAAATATCTAGATATTGTGTTGATGTAGATGATTAGGAAAAAAAAGTTCTTTCTCTCATTTTAAAGAAACTCAATAAGAGAACATGGAAATTTTAATAAAATCTACCTCTTGCTTGTTTCCACTATGGAAGAGTTGGGAACATTGCCTCTTGTTGCCCAAGAAAGTTCAATGATGATGAAAGTGAAGATGGAGACATTCAAAAGCCTCAAAAAAGGTTTTTCCAAAAGAGAGACTTCAAATATGGAAAGAAATTTCAACAGAAGATTTTTCCTTGTGAAGAAGAAGACAATGAAAATGAACTCTATGAGGAAGAGGAAGGAAAATTCAAATATGGGAACCATTCTTCCTTGATGGATACCATTGAAAATTCAGAACCATTGATAGATAAATCTAGAGATAATTAGTTAAATACTAATGTCGATCCAAAGTTTCATCTTAAGGTTTCTTTTGGAAAGCTTGAGAATAAATTTAAGAGATCCAATAAGTGGAAAGAATTGGTGGAGGAATATACAGAATATATTGATCATCTGGAAGAAAAAATTGAATGATTTGAAGAATTTTTGAAAGTAAAATCGTCAATCCTTGAAATAACTAATGATGTTGTGGAACTAAAACTTAGAATTTATGAACAAGAAAAGGTCATCAATGACCTTACCTCGAGACTGGAGGAGAAGTCCAAGACTATCGAGGGACTCAATGAATAAGTTGTTACACTAAGAAGTAAACTCAATAGTGAATCAAATTCAAAAGAATCAAGGAAGAAAATACAATTTGGAAGGTTATTGGATGCTGAGATGCTAGAGAGAGAAAAATGTGGTTCTGATGTGGTTGAAAGGATCTTGAGTGATCAAAGACCCCCATGCATGGGAAATAGTGGAATTGGTTTTTATGAAGAAACGTAAAATTCTATAAATAAAGTGAACCAAAATAAACGAAATTTAAAAGGTGATCATGTTGAAAACACACCAAAAGTGTTGAAAAAGAAACCCTTAAATCAAACTGAAAGGAGAACTGAAATTTATCCTTGAGCTTCCAGAAATGATAGGAAGTCAAACTATTTTCTTGAGGAAGAAGGAATGGGGAGAAATAGTAGGGAGAAGACACTTCCTTTCACGAAGAGTCAGTTTTGTGGCTATTTGATCCATACCATGTCATAATGTGAAAAGGCAAGGATCTATATGAATGTGAAATATTTAGAAGTTCAAAAAAGAGAAAATATTCATATCCTACTCCTTAGAGAAGAAATAATTTCTATGTATATTGCTTTCACTATTATAACTTTGGCCATAAAGCTGTGTATTGCAGGCAGAGGTATGACATGAGAAATTCTCTTAATTCTTATAGATCAGTCAATACTCACCAACCAAATGGTGTTTCTATTTCAAATAGGTTTACTCATTTGGAAAAAGAATTTCAAAATGAAGAACCCATGTACATGGAAGAGATAATTGAAGGACCATCAATGTCCAATGCTCAATCCAATATCTATTGGAAAGAAAAGAAGAAAATTTAAAATTCCAATTTTGTAGAAGTACCTCTCAAAGATACAAAGGACAATAGTACCTAGATTCCTGATTGTGGATGTTCATCCCACATGATGGGTAATGTAGTCCTATTAACAAATTTCAAGAAAAATGTCGATGGAACAGTGAGGTACGGTACCAATGGTGCTTTGAAAATATAAAGAAGTGGATAAACTAAGCTTGGTAATGGAGAGCTGAAGAAAACTGAAGTCCTTTATGTGGATGGACTGCATCATAATATTTTTAGTGTGAGTCAACTCTATGACTCTGGTCACATTGTGACATTCAATCATAATGGATGTACTATAAGAGGAAAGTCTAGGAATTCCCTCATGAAAGGCTGTAGAATAGATGGAAACTTATATCAGGTTAACAGCAAAGAAAAAATATGCTACTTAATTGTTTTAGAGTAAAACAACTTATGGAATTAGATATTGGGGCACATCAATCATAAAGACATGGAAAATGTATCTAATATGAAGATATTTATGGATATCCCTAATCTGAAGCATGAATAGGAAAATACCTGTGATGCTTGCATGTGATGGAAACTGGTCTGTAGTTATTACTAGACAAAGAAAAAAATAGCCTCAAATCTCATTGACCCCATCCATACAGATGTATGTGGCCTAATAAATATTTCTAAAACAAATAGAGAAAGGTACTTTGTTCTTTTCATAGATGATTACAATATAATGGAATGTGTGATCTTTATACATATGAATCAATAAGTGCTTGATTTCATAAAAACCTATCATCGAATCCCTGAGAATGATACTGGATGAAAGCTCAAATTCCTATGGTCTGACAATGTAGGGGAATACACATCCATTAAATTTGAAACTTACCTTGAGAAGAATGGGATACAATACGAGGTGGCAGATGTGAGAACTCCACAAAAAATGGAGTTGTTGAGAGTAGGAATCGATAGGTAAACAACATGGCCATAACTATGTTGATTGAGAGTCGCATTTCTCGACATTTCTAAAAAGAGGCAGCACAAGTTACAGTGTATATTAAAAATTGAACGGGGCTATATATGGATGAGAAAAATATGTCATATGATTTGTGGCATGGAAGGAATCCCTCTTTGAAATATTTTCATGTGTTTAGAAGAAAATGTTTCATCCAAAACAATGAAGGGAATAAATGGAAGCATGTAGACAATACAGACAAAGGAGTATTTATTGGATACTCAATGAACATTAGAGCCTACAAGTGTTTCAATAAGTTCTTGAGAATAATTGTGGAAATAAGTGATGTTAAGATCATTGAAGAGAAAAATATGAATGCTTGAATGAATTCTTATGCTTATGTGATAGAAGATGAGGAAGGATGTGAATATGGAAAAAAATTATAATACATATGTATATGAAGATGTTCAAAACTCTCCAGAGTCACATCATGATGTTGACTCAGAAGAAGAGTCAAAATCAGAAGAGGAAGCTATAGCTAGAGAGAATTTGGTCGAACCCCAAAGGAGAAATCGAAGAGAAGAAATTGACCAGTCCAACATTATCATGGATCCAAATGCACCTACACAGATGAGGAGAATGAAGAATAATTCTAAATCTATATTTCTATCAATTATTGAACCAACTTCATTTGAAAAGGATAAAATGGATGAGTTATGGGTGAAAGTAATGAATGAATAATTTGATCAGATTTAAAAAAAAATAAGACATCGAATCTTCTCAGAATACCCAAAGGTCACAATGTGATTGGTACAAAGTGTATTTTCAGTAACAAATTTTACAAGCATGGAAATGTGATCAGAAATAAGGTGCACTTGGTCTGTAAGGGATATTCACAAATTGAAGGTGTTGATGTTGAAGAGGCATTTTCTCCAGTAGCAAGACAAGATTCAATTAGACTATTTGTTTCTATGGAAACCCAAAGAGGTTATAAAGTATATAAAACTGATTTCAAGACAACATTATTAAATAGAGTTTTGGAATAAGAAGTCTACGTTGAACAAACTATGTGGTTCTTTCTTGGAAATTATGAACTTAAGGTTTTTCAATTAATGAAAGATATCTATGTCCTAAAACAGGCACCACAGGAATAATACTCTTGGTTGGACTCTTATATGAGAAAGGTTGAGTTCAAAAGAAGAAGAGTGAATCACCATCAACATACAAAGAAATACCAATGGATCAGTTCATGGTATTGGTAGACATGGATGATATTATTTTTGGTGGAAGCAGAGAGGGATCAGTGGATGAATTTTGAAATCACATGAAATCCTAATTTGAAATGTCCATGATTGCTGAAATCACATACTTTTTAGGGTTTCAGGTACTTCAGAAGAAGGATTACACATTTATTTATTAGGAAAAGTATGCAAGGGATTTTCTGAACAAATTCAATATGCATGATTACAAACCAATAGATACTCCCATTATAGTTGGATCAAAGATCAGAAATCATGAGGAAGGGACTTCTTGTGGATACCACCATGTACAGAAGAATCATTAGAAGCCTATTTTACCTGATGGTGAGAGAACTAAATATTGTCTTTGCAACTTTCCTTGTGGCCTGCTTTTAGAGTAATCCGAAGGAAGAACATTTGGAGGGAGTGAAAAGAGTCATGAGATACATTCAAGGTACACATAAATATGGGATATACTTTGCTGAAGGAAGAGATCGTGAACTATCTGAATTTTCTGATGATGACTGTGCTGGAGATGTAGTCAACAAAATGTTTACCAGAGGGTGGAGATTTCAATATTGGGTAGAAAGGTGTGGACTGGTTAAGCAAGAAACATGAAAGTAAGTCACTTAGTATTACTAAAGATGAAAATATATCTTATACCGAGTAATGCACTTAGTGACTCTTGATGAAGCAGTAATTGAGTGACATAGGTGATTAGGTGATACAACTAATGGTGATTTAATGTGATAACAAGAGATTAATTGATCTTATGAAGAATCTTATTTATCATTCTCGTACAAAACATATTGGGAGCAGATAACACTTCATGATGGAAAAATTTGAACAAGGCGTGGTCAAAATGGACCATGGGGGAACTAATGAGAAAGTGGTTGACATTATGACCAATACACTATTAGTGACTGTGTTTGAGAAACATCAGTTGAACCTCGGTGTTCAGCCACTTCCTAGTGCAGAAAGATGATACGAGATTCCCCTCTCCCCAACTGTTTTAACTGTGTTAATCAGTTTATGGAAGTGTTTTAGGTTTATGGGGGATATACGATCAAGGGGGAGTATGTTCTGAGATCTATAATGCTTACATACCGGTCTTTGGGTTTTACTGACAATATGGGAGAATTGATAAATTCAATGGATTCAATGGAGAGTGATATGTCTTTTTTCTGGATACAGGAAAAAGCCGAAACTACAACTATGTGGGAGAAAAGAAAATAATGAGAACTCAATTCATGTCCTCTTTTTTTTCTACACTAAGAACTACTCACGTAGACTCTATGTGATGGCTAAGTTGTTTCTTGAAGTTTTAGGTTTTGATCATGGTTGCAACATCAGTGAATTTATCTAGAGATTACCAACAAACCCAAAGAGAGAGATTATTGGAACCAAGGATGTTCATTGATAATAATGGAGTTTGGTTTGTGTTTGTAGTCAATATTCACATGGATGACTAGGGAGGTTGCAAGGAATGAAGTCATACATTTGAGGTTGAGATAAGTATTGAAGGTGGCACAATTTCCTAGTGTTTGGTAATTTTTTGTGCCTCAAAAATTGAAAGTTTAGTAATGGTTTGTAGTAATGGTAGGTAGTGAAGGATTGAGGTATGTAGTGAAGGCACGTGGTATGTGGTGAAGGTGGGTGGTACACAGTGAAGGTGTGTGGTATGCAGTGAATATGTGCGGTACTTATAACAGTTTTCAGAAACGAAAACAGTTCATAGTGATGGTACGCGGTGAAGGAGTGCGGTTAGAATAATGCTGTCGAAAATGGTTCGCATCGATAGTATACCTTGAAGGCATGTAGTACGCGGAATGGTGAAGTTTGGTAGGATTGTTGTTGTTCAAAAAACTGGAGTAGTACACGGTAGAGGCGAATTGTATGTAGATGAAGTTCAGTACAATGAATATTTTTTCACGTTAAAAAATTGGGTAAATCATATTACTGAATTTTTTTGAGTTATGTACTTATTTAAGGAACAAAAATTCCCTTTGTTAAGGGATGATATTAGAGATTAAAATTTCAGGTATAAATCTGGTAAATTTGAAGTGGTTCACCGAGGAGAATATGGTACATAGGGAGAACCATCCACATAAGGAAAATAGTCTATGGAGGGAAGTGAGGTTCACACAGGAAGCTCTCGCAGTACATGGAAGAGCAAGGCAGTATGCAGAGTAGGATGATACGTGCATAAGCTGAGAAGTTCATGGAGTAAGGTGGTATGTGGAGTAGGGTAGTTTGATGAGGAGTAGGACGGTACGTGGAAATGGTAGTGGTATTCATAGGAGGTGGTTCATGCATCATACCTAGAAAAAAGTACACGAAACACCCAAGGAAGCCTGAAAATTGACCAAATAATTTTGTGAAATTAATTTCAATAACATATCAGTGTATGGGGAAACAATTAAATTTGTGGGTGATTATGGGACATCAAAAGATCATCCATTGACATTTTAGGATGCTTGATTTAAGGAAAAACCATTGAAGTGACCTTGATGTCATTAAATTATGTAAAGATTCTTCCAACACAGTGAGCAAGGGGGAGTCAACAAAAGTGATCTGTGGGATGTGGTGTTCTATCTCTAAAAGCTTTTAAAGGAATTACACCTTGTAAATAGTAACTATGCTAAAATATTTTAATCCAAAACTTTTGAGGATTTGTGGATTTTGGTATTATTGACACACTGTCGGTGTATTCTCCTTAGATTCAGCCCTTATTGGTGAACCATCTAAAATTTTTGTGTAGTTTTTTTGCATGTGATTGTTTATTTTCTGCACTTTTTCTATAGATAGGTTTAACGGGTACCTACCAACATGGAAACAAGATCCATCAGTTTAAAAGAAATAGTTGACACCCTGATTCAACCCTCCCCTCTATGTGTGTTATGGGGTCCTTCATAGATATTATGTGTGTATAGAATATTTTAATTTAATTCCCGTTGGTTAATTCAGACGAGTAATTTCCATGTTTCCTCAATGTTATATTTTGGTACATAGTTAATATTAAATAAATTCATATAATTTATTTAAAATTATATGGATGATAATCTCAATAAAATTAGGATGTTAATTAAGATAAAAAATTGATTAATTAACGATGATAATTAATTGACTCAAATGAAATTTATATTAAATAAGAATAATTAGAAATGAATAATAATGTTATTAGATGGATAAATTTTTTCATGTATGTGGATGATCACGATCATAGTCCTGAACATTTTATGAAATTGGTTTCCTTTAATTTATTATTAAATTAAAATGTTTTCCTATATGTCATCTCTCCTCTCATTATGTAAGGTATGGCATGCCCATGGTTTATTTTATGTAAACCTTATAACCAATACTTTGGTTCCATTCACCTATGTGTGAGTATAGTCATATGTAATGGATGGATCTCCTAAAATAGTGGAGGAAGTTAAATTTTGGAGCAGAGGAGAAACCAAATCAAGAGGGATACATTTTTGTACAAGTAGAAAGCCAAATCATGAACCATAAATTGTTCAAGGTGTTTTTATCCTTAGTTGATGGTTATTTTATCATTCTCTAGATAGAAAAAAATTATTAAAAGTTATTGATCATAATTGTTTTTAATTTTATTTCTATCAAGTTGTATGGTTATTTCATTGTGGTTGTTTTGTCAAAATAACATGAATTAATGTAATAACAATCCCTTATGAAATTATCTATTACACTGTTATTCATTAAAGTAAATCCACCTAATATTAACTAGAATGAAATAAAGACAATTATAAAAAAATTACACATAAAGATAATATCATTCAATTATATATATTAATTCAATATAGCCTTCCACTACATAAGCTAAAATCGAACCATATTTTAAGGTGTTTGACCAGCCAAAGTTGGGGTTATTTCAATTATTATGGAATTATAACATGTTGTTTCGGATTGAATAAACCTAGTTAACATCAATTTTATACTTAAAATGTAGGAATTGGGGTATATAAGAGAATTGTTTTTAGAAAATAAAATTTAAGGATTTCATGATTAGGGAGTCCACTCAACATATTAGGGAACTATTAATTAATTTAGTTAGAATTTGGAATGAATACCTAAAACCCTTCAAATTTCTTAATTGGAAAATGTGAGGGTGATGAGATGTGGAATATGGATTATATAAACTATAATGTACAAGAAATTAGATATTTCAAATTCACTGGTGAGGGATATCAAGTTTCTATAAAATAGTGGTAGATTAATAAATATAATAATTATTTTTTTTTCTAATTTTATCAGAAAAAGTACTAAAATTGTTCTCTTTTTATTTGTTTAAATGGTAATAAAAATGAATTCAAACATATCACTAAGATCCATACTTGATAAGGATAACCTTATCATAGGTATAAATTTACAAGAGTGGAAAATAAACTTATAAATTATCCTATGCCATTAAAGGGAATTTTATATGATTAAAGAACCTATTACTCAAGATTCTTATAAAGAGGCTAGTGGGGAAGTGTTGTCTTTGTATAAGAAACATTTGAATGATGCTACATATATTTAGTGTTTCATTCAATCATCCATACCCAGTAATATTCTATAGAAATATGAGTACATGGACGTGTATAGCATGGCGTCCCACCTTCAGGATCTATATCAAGAGAAAGTGATTCAAGAGAAATATGAGATCTCAAATAATCTATTAATAAATAATATTAGAGAGTTGGAACCAGCGGGTCCTCATATAGTCAATATTATTGGATATATTGAAAGCTTAGATATCTTATGGATTAAATTCCCAAATGAGTTTCAATAATATCTCAAAATTTCCTCACTACCCAAGCCCTTATCCAGTTTTTTTGTTAATTATAACATGAGAAATAATGAAATTATTATTTCAGAATGTCTTACACTGATTCTCTATGTGTAAAAGGACATGGTGAATGAAAAACCCATAATCCTTATGAAGAACAAGAAATGTAAGAACAAGAAAAGGGGCTCAAGACTCATAACAAGTCTAAATATCTGGACTTCCATCCTTCTAAGAAGAGGAAGATTTAGTGGAAGGGTAAGGAAAAGGAAGCATTATGTTTTTAATGTGGAAAGAAAGTCCACTGAAAGTGGAAATTCTACCAAAATCAAAGGGAATATAAAGTTGTATTCGTTATCAATTTTAATTTTGAAATATCTATGCGTTGGGTATTAAATAGAACTTATAATTCTCACATATGTAACCAAATGATGGAACTGAGTATATTCCAAAATATTTCAACATCAGAGGTAGATTTGCGAGATGCTAATGGTGATATTTTGGACACTATAGTCAATTGAGACTATCACCTTTAATTTCCAAAAAGAATTATGTTATTTTTATGAAATTAGTATTATCAACCAACTATTACCTAGAACATAATTTCTACAGCATTCCTAGATACTAATGGTTTTATTTCAAAATTTGAAAAAACTTTGTTTATTTTATAAAGAAAATATATGTTATGGTATATAATATTTAAATAATAGTCATTATGTATTAAATTATAAAATAAACCGATTGAAAATAGATAAAAAATCCTGTTCAAAAGAATCATATTAAATATATCTATGGAATTACCATCTTGGTCATGTAAATAGTATGAATTTTATAAATATCTTTAATGATCATTATTTTAAATCTTTTGAGATAATTCCACTGGAAAGTTTTCATTCTTGTTTACAAGGTGAAATGACTGAACCACCATTCATTAGAAAAGGTGAAAGGAATGTAGATTTTTTAGGATTGATATATACTAATGTGTGGGGACCATTTCTAGTAAAAGCTATAGGTACATCATAGATTTTACTTATGACTTGTATAGATATGACTATGTATACTTGATTAGGTATAAGTTTGAGTCCTTTTAGAAATTAAAACAACTAAATAATGGAATAGAGAATCAACTTGTAAATAAGATAAATAAGATTTGATCAAATTGATGTGGTGAATATCTTAACCAAGAATTTAGTGACTCTCTACATGTGTTTGGGATTCTATCTCAACTCAATCCAACTTATACATCATAGTGTAATAGTTTTAGTTAAAGGAGGAAATGTACATTTTTAGAAACAGAATGGTCGATGATGCGTCATGTAGATATTCCATTATCGTTTTGTGATATGCATAAAAAATGGTAGAATATACATTAAAATGAGTAAAAACTAAAGTGAAAATGGGGATATCTTTATTTTATGGAGTGAAAAGAAACATTTCCTATCATATACATGTGTATGGGGTTATGAGGTATTTTTTAAGGCATTATCAAGAAATAAACTAGTAGCCCAAAGGAAAAAGTGTATCTTAATAGGGAATCCTATGGAGAAAAAGTGATACTACCTATAAAATCTCTCAAACAATAAAGTGATTGTTTCCATAAAATACATCTTTCCTAAGAGGGATCACATGAAAAAAAGGATAGTGGGAGAAAGATTGTATTCGATGAAGTTGATACTCAAAATAAAAAAAAATTTGTATAAGAATAGATTTCATAGGTCCTCATAGAAGAAGTAGTTCCTACAATAGAAGTAATGCATATTATAACTATAGAGGTAAGATAACCAAAGATATATGGTTTTATAGTCACTGAAGATGATGAATCACTATTGTTTTAAAAATGATGAACCCCGCTCCTAAAAGTAGTTAGTAAAGAGATCAAAAGTAAAAATATGGAATGAATTCATGAATTATGAAATGGATTCCATGTATGAAAACCATTTTTTAGTTTTGGTTGATGTTATAGTTGATGTAAATCCTATAGGGGAAAATGGTTATTCATGAGATAAATAGACATGTAAGGTAAAATAAATACCTATAAATAATGTTTAGTGTCTTAAGGGATGAAAAAAATCAATTAATTGAATACGATGAGTCCTTTTAACTGGTTTACATGTTTAAATCTATCAAAATTATACTTTTTATAGTAGCATTCAATAATTATGAAATTCAGAAGATGGAAATAATAATGGGTTTCCTTAATGGGAGCCTTTAGAAAGATGTATATATGACACAACCATAAGTATTTTTGGCACCAGGTGACACCAAAAATATTTACAAGTTATATATATCCATTTATGGATTGAAGAAAGAATCCAAGTCAATTAAAATTAGATTAGATAAATCTATAAAATAATTTAATTTTTTTAATAAGGAATTTGAGAAATGTGTTTATAGGAGGTTGATTGGGAATCTAGTCTTTATCCTAGAAGAATATGTTGAGGACATATTAGTTATTCTAAATGGCATATGAATCTTATACTCTATTAAGGACTGGTTAAACAAATTTTTATACATGAAGGAATTAGGTGAGATGACCAAAATTAAAGGGATTAAGATCATTTGTGATATATCCAAAAGGATTCACAGGCTAAGTAAAATAACATAAATTGACTAGATACTAAAGATATTTAGTATAGAATAATCCATGAGGGGATTGGTTCTAGTGTCTCATGGTATAGATCATTATAATAAAATGTGTCCTCAAACACTACATGAGAAATAGATAATGAGTAAGATACCTTATGCTTCCGTGATTGGATCAATCATGTATTCCATGTAATGTTTTAGACTTGATGTTGCATAGACATTGAGCATGGTAGGTGGATATCAAGATGATATAGGTGAACAAAATTTGTATACTATTAAGGTTATCCTCAATTATATGAGAAGAACTAAGGATATGTCTCTTGTGTATGGAGGATATGAGGACCTAGTAATAAAGAGATACATTGATGATACCTTTCAAATATATTATAATTTAATGATGTTATAGTAAATATATTTTTTCAGTATCAACAAAGGAGTTGTGAGATGGATGAATTCATAGTAGCCAGTTTTTGCCAATTCGACAGTGGATTCTGAGTATATAGAGGCTTATGACGTAGCCAAGGATAGAATTTAGATAAGAATATTTTACCAGGATCATTATTTGGTACATATAAATAAATACCCTATCACATTTTATTTTAATAATTCTCTTGTGGTTTCTCTTGGAAAAGATCCAAGGTTAACCCAATGGACAAATCACATACTCTAGAAGTATCATCTCTTAATGAATTTTTATCTTTACATAATGTTTTAGTAAACAAAGTTTTCCTATAAGAAAACATGATGAACCCTTTGATAAAGTACTATCTCAAAAGAACCATTAGTTTCATATGAGAGCTAGGAGATTGAAGTTTGTTAGCTGTTGGATCTAATGAAAGTTGGGGTAAGTTAGAGTTGGTTCCCTAGAACCAAATTCTATGTAATTTATGATAACTTGTGTTTATTAGTTATAATATTAATAAACTACTTATTAGATAATTATTTTTATTCTACATAACATAGTATGTGATAATTTACTAAGAGTATTTGTCTCACAAAAAGTTCATATCAATTCCATGCTACGATGAGAACCTATAAGTTCCATGAAATTATTATTTAATATACGTTCTATAGTTGGATGAAATAATTTTAGAGACACAAATGGTATAGGATATCAGGGGTGGAGACTAATAGGACTTTTAGGAACCTTCTTATTATGTATGCCTTTGGTAATATCCAGTGTAGGATATCATGATAACAAAACTCAACCATTGGAAAAAAATTTATATGTTTCATTGAATGTTCCTTTTTAAATATTTGCTGATTTATCCTTATAATCTAACATTATTATTAATAAGTGTTATAAGTTTTTTTTACTTTTATGTATTGATGAAAACCATGATAACATATGTTCCTAATGTCGAGGATACATTGCGTGCATCACAAGTAAAATTTCATTAATGAATAACATGAGAAGGGATTTTTCTATATTTTTAATGGAATTAGATATCTCAGGCACTTTAATGGAAATTATTTTCCCAAAAGAAATCCATGGACATGGTATTCTATTAGAAATTTCAATTTATATAAAGTCAAATAAAGATATACCAAGAACATAGGTTGATGGAATCAGCGTGCAAACTACTTGATTAAAGATACTATGATAAAGATATTATATTACACAGTTAGTTTCCATATGTGGTTTCATGTTATTGATACATTAAATTCTTTTTCTTTGGCTGTCTTGTAATGATGCAATCTGATAAACTTGTACTTTGTGATACTTCACCTAATACCACTAAGAAAGAGTCATAACGGGTCACACACTAAGTGTATCCAAAACCTTAGTAAAATATTAATAATATTTAATATTTAAAAATTTGAATAAATATTGTTCCCACATATGTTTTAATAATTATTAATGTTTTCTTGATCACAAATACTCTATTACTTGTTATTCAAGAGAATATTAAGTGAGAAAAATATTTAATAAATATTTATTTTCTATTTTTTAAATATAATATTTATTTATTAGGGAATAATGCAGTGACATTTATTTATTAAATAAATAGTCATTATTCAAGACCTAATAAATACTACAGAGGAATGAAGGACCGAGTTTAATAGTTCTGTGAGAAATAATATATATGAAATATTTTTTGGGTAAATAATATTTAATTTAATTAACTAGATTAGATAATGTCAAGAAATATTAATAATAATATTATTATTAGAGGATTGGGGTTCTCTAGGGATTTCATAAATAATAAGGGAACATTATAAATTTTTTTTTAACCCTACCTGTATATAATCAAAATTATATTATTTTCTTAAGTAAGAATATTCATTTTGTTTTTCACAATGAGATACTAAGAGTATCCTATAAACCCCTACAGAGTTACTTGTCCCAGAACACTCTCAAGAATAGAGATAAATCCACCTCAACCACCACTTTTACGTATAGAGAGATCAAAGAAAACCCTTCCTTGAAGTGATTTTCATGGAAATCAAAGGATACCAACACAAGCATTAGGATCTACCCTGATAGAACCCAAAGATTCCTACAAAAAAAGTTAATGGTTTATAAAACACATGTGGATCACCAATAGAGGGGGGGTATTCTTGATTCCTACGACGTAATGATGATATGATATGGAAATGTTTTAAGATCCATTAACAAAGAGATAATTCATCATGAGGTAATTATTTAATTTGTTAAATTAATTATAAATAATACATGATGTTTATATGATTTGGTTACAATATTTCTCTATTTCCATATTATTTAATTCAATTCTATTTACCATGAAATTTATCTTTGTATAAATATTGGATTAATCATCAATCATGAATTAAAGTCTAGTTGGCCATATCCCATCCATCACTTCCACTACACCCAGAACCTCCAATAATTTTATTGTTTTGGCTTTATCACATATTTTTATTAATCTGAAATGTTTACTAAATCCTAATATACTACATTTATTTTCATATTATATAAGTTAATTTTTAATAAATCTTTAAATCATATCCATATCCCAATTTTGGAAAATCTAATCCTTAATTTTCAGCAAATGTTGTATCATATGTAACAAGTTTAGAAACTCCATCCAAAAAACCTTTTAGATATTCTCTAAAATACATTTAGATTTACACTCCATGTCTTATTTGAAAAATTTATAACATAAATTAATCATCATTCACCCAATGAAAATGTGTGTATCCACATGAATTTATATCATTGATAATAATTATGAATTCTCTAATCCATAATTTTAATAAAAGAGATACTTATAGAAAATTATAAATGATACTCAAACTATAAATGTATTTAGTGTAACATTCATAAAATATAAGTATCTATATACATGTTTGAATTTTTTTATCATATATAATATTAATAATATTATTATATACTTTTAAAAGAAATTGAGTGATGAAAAGGAAAAAATTATGTCAATCCTATGTCCCTAACTCTTATGTTCTCAATTCCATGAACATATATTGACCAGATGGATAAATACATAACATGTAATTAAATTATATGGATTAAAAATTCACATTCCCCTCATCATAATGGATAACAACATCACATCTCACTTATACATGTATGAAAAAACACTTCCCTGATTTATCTCAAACAAGGGATTAGAATCCATACTAGTCACAGGAGATGGAAAATTACGTCTTTGTTAATCCTAAACCGATAAAATGACCATTAACTAACCAAAAAACCAAAAATTAAAATATATTTAAGGATTACCTATGAAATTTATAAAATTATGAACATTATGATTCTATTTATCTTATAAACCTCAGATAATGGGGAAAACAATATGAAACATGCATATGCAGTATACCAAAGACAATGTGTATAACAACCCATATGGTATAAATTGTGGGACATCAAGTTTAAAAATTTCCATTAGTATATTATTAGTGAATTATATATCTCAATAAAAAATTACCCACTTTAATATTCAATTTTTTATAACCTATAATACCCCATATTACCATTTAGTAGGGATAAAATCAAAGTAATACTTAAAGATATTACTTATAATTTCATGTTATTTAATACATACAACCAACATGAAAAAATATTAAAGTTAAAATAACTGTTTTTAATACAATAAATTCTATATAATCTTAAATAAGTTTTATAATATACTAAAAAACCATATATAATCATTAATATAATCATATTACTGATTAGATATAAAAAATTTAATTTTTTTTATGTGATTTGAATTTGAAATATATAATTTTGAATTTAAATTTTGTTGTTTGGAGTAATTTTTTGGTGAGATGGGGGATGTAGAAGATTTTATAAGGGATATGTTCTTGAGTGAAAAAGGTTTTCATTATATTAGCCCACTAAAATCCCACTGAAAAACATTGGGAGTTTAGTGCCCAGGGAGGATATTCAGTAGCTCTTTCATGTTCATAGAGAGGTAGGTGACCAGCCATTGGGAACTCAATAATCTATAGGTTGACTATTATGGGTTAATTGAGAATTCAATGCATTGGAATGACTTCAATTTTAATGAAGGTTAGTTTGATAGTTTTAGTGACATGATATTTGGGTATTTAATCATATGTTCTTTTTCAAGAGCATCTAACAAAGGATTTACTCTCCCTATACATCTCTCTCTAAAATCTCCCTCTCACATTAACATACTTTAGATATTTCTTCTCCGATTCATACTATAATCTCAATATGTTAATGGAATTAAAATATTGGGGGAAAGTGATTCATTTTTTCTATTTTTTCTGAAGGTGTCAATGTTTGAATGATTATACATTTTAATAAGCGTATATTTTTCAGTTTTTATGTGAATATTTATTCTAAGTAATTATGTTGGAATTAAAAATCTATTCTTGGAGAAAATATTCTACTAAACAAGTGATAGGTGACTTGTCTCACTTTTATAGTGTTTAATTATGTTTTTCAAATGAATTGTGAATTTCTATTGATGATTTTAGAAATGTTAGGTCTAAATGAGTTGGAGAAATAAATTTAAAAATTAGAATATTTAATGATTTAATATTAACTAAGTATGTGTTTTATTTTTTAATATGTGTTAGATTTATATTGTAAGACTAAAATACTATTAAATTATTTAGAATTATATGATAAAAAATAAAAAATAAATTCTATTAATATTATTAAAGATAAAAAAGTTTTTTATCTTGTTAGAAATTATAGTTTTATTAAGAAATGACTTTATTAAATATTATTTTTTAGGATTTTAATTCACATTGATTTTTTTAAAATTTGTATGATTTATTGAGAATAATTTTAATGGGAATTTAATGACATTTATTAATAATATAGGTTGAAAAATTATGTTTTCTATTTAAAAAAATATATTTTTGAATGGAACCACTGGGATTTACTTAAATAATACAATAATTAGTTTTAATTATACAATAAATGATTTAACAAGTAAAATATGACTTCTAAAGGGCATGTAAATTGATGAAATATAGTTATAAAGTTAAATTATAATAAAAGATGAGGTTGAATTGATTAATTTTTTTAGAGATTTGATTAATGTGTTGAATTTCGAATTATGTTTTTAAAGTTGTGTTAAATTTATTTTTTTGTGAAAATTCATTGAGTTTAACTCATATACAATGAAGTATTGGGTTAGGTTAAAACATAACAGGATACATGGGTTTGGTTAGGCCGTATATTAGATCGTGATACATACCATGCCATGGGTTGGATGTGGAAAAAAATATGTCATGTGTTTAGAATGAATTTGATTTATTAGTGTAGTTGGATTAGATACAATCTGATAGAAACTCAATGTATTCACCTCCTTTAGTCAAAGTTGTATATTGTCTCTTGATAGCATGGTTATCACCCGATCTTCTCAATTTACACTTAATATGGTTATTTGAAATCATTTAATTATTTGAAAACACTCACATAAGAACATATTAATGTTTATGTGATAGTTTGTGTTATAGTCATTTATAATAAGACAATTTATCACACCGTGAATATAAATACATAATGGGAATATAGGTTTTATGTGTGGTAATACTTGGAAAGGAAAGAGACATTTCTATATGGGAGTATATGTTGGGAGACAACTTAAAGATTGTTTTTTATGAATATATGGCCCTTTAGTGCGGATATATTTAACTACACATTATGATTTATTTTATTTTAAATATTTTTGAATTATATAATTGGTTTGTAGTTATATTTTTGTTCAGAAATATGTTTTAATGACCTATGGATTTTAGGGTTATTATTTTTTAGAGAGAGTTTGAATTTTGTATTGGAATAGTAGTCATTCTTTGAAGTGGGACTTGAATTGGGAATATCAGTAATGAGACATCCCAAGGAGTTGTTTTTGGATATGTAACAATGCTCAGATGACATTTTGGGTGCTTGGGTGGGCATTAGAGTAAGGTTAGAGGCCTTTCTAAAATAATTTTGGTGCAGTTGGATATGCCACAACGATTTGGAACTAGATAAATGCACTAAATAGTGAATGAAATCTATATATCTAGGAGGGAGGACAATATTTATCATCATAGGCCTTGTTTAGACGAGGAACATCGTGGTGTGACCCTAGGGTGGTCATTCTATGATATAGGTAGATCGGGGACCCACTCATCTATATGGGATGACCACACCATGTCACTTGGATTGTGCCACAAAATGTTTGGGTGAAGGTAGCCATCACACCACAAAACTCATGTTCATGTAATGAAAAATGTTTAAGTGTCTTTTTTTAATTGGGGATGACCCATATTTTTGGGGATGCCTCCCCCACTTCATTATTAGATTAACCTGGTGCATAGGGATTTCCATTGAATTGACTCCTACCCCTCTTCTTCCCCCACTATTTTGGGTGTTTTTCATGGGTATTCCATGGTGATTTCAGGAACAATATCCCACCAATTCAATTTTTTTGGTTTCCCCTTCCCAAAACTCTCATTTGGTGTGATTTGGGCTAGTATTTGAATGATTATTCCACTAAATAACTATGGAATCAGGTGAGAAAAATTGGGATTTCATGTGCGATGGATAGTGAACATATTGCAAGGTGGATTTCACATCATTGGTTGTGGTTTTGGGAAGTTATGTATATTGAGTTATGTATGGAATGTGATTGGTGCCCGAGAGTGTAGAAAATATTTTGTGAGGGTTATCAGAACTTATAAAGTGGTTAAATCGATTTACAAGGTATGTCATACCTTTAATACAATTGTGTATATTTGTTTATGCTTGGCTGTGAATGTATGAATACTTTTATGGGTTTTTGTATGAAAATTATGGACTAGGAGTGCCCTAGGTAAAAGTGATAGGATGGTTCTAAGGCCACTATAATTTGAATGAGTACTCCATTGAACATAGGTAAATTGCAATCACCCGATGACTTCATCTTGAAGGGGGGAATTAGCAATTAGGGTGATATGCGACCTTAGTTAGGGCCGAGGGTGTGAAACATGAGGTTGGGATCATAAGGATAGTGGGTAATCATGAGGGTCTTAGGTCCAAGTGCTGATAGGTTATAAGGTCATAAAAATAATGAATGATTAAGAAATATGCCCTATGGTTAGAGGACAAACTTAGTTTGCAAGATTAGTAAAATAATTCCTATGGGACTTAATGTTTGTGAGGAAGAGGGGTTTCCCCTAGGTGATGGGTTAAGATATATCCCTTAATATATGTTATATGATACCTTGGTAAGAGTGATGATAATTTCATAAGGACTTGTTATTAATATGGAAAGGGGTTTTTGGATAATGTATTGGAACCCTCCTCTTGAGGCATGGATTAGGTAGGGCCTATGTGCAATAGAGCCATAAAGGGCTGATAAGCGAGAGTTAGGAATGATGATTTAATATGAGGATATAAGACTCGAGTGACTAGCACCGTATGATGATTTTGGGACCTATGTGATAGGTTTTATTCCTTGTTTGTTGTTGTATGTATTTTTTCTAACATGTATTTGATAGAAAACATATTCTAGTGTGGGGGTGCGAATATTGAGGCCTGGTCCCACCATGAGTGAGATTAAACTATCTTGACTACCATGAGTTCGATAAAGGTTTTTTATGCATAATGTTTGTTCCAACCTTGAGTTATAATGTATTTCTTGAGACCAGGTAAAATTCCCCATTAGTTTTATAGTGTTCCCATGGATCTTACCTTGAGTGAGAAGGCAATTTTCGATAGAAAGGTTCTTATGTAATGTAGTATTAGAATATAGTACTACATTGATTGAGAAGGATGGATTCAAATGCGGTGAAAGATCATGTATATGGACTCTATCATGAGTGAGAAGGTTGAGGTTGAGAGTTTATTGTATAACCATCTAGAGAGTTGAATTTTTCTTGAACATGGTACTAGAACCTAACATGATGTGGGTAATGGTTAAGAATTAGATAATTCCCAATTTGGAGTCTTCAATTCTGAGAAGACGCATATGTTATGGGGTGGAGATAGGATTTCAACATAGTACTGAATAATGTATATAGCTGGGTTTCATACTGTCTTTTCTAGCACTCAATGGCCTAATGAGAATATATACCATGCTATGTGTCATGGTGGATTGATTAACACAGTTATACTCAATGAACATATTTATTTATGTGTTTTTTTCCTTTTGTATACACAGACACAAATGATGGCATATATTATGGGTGATTGGTGAGACCCTATTGAGTTAGGTGCTCAAACCATATGTGTTCACCCTAAAATACATACATAAATTCAATCTAATTTCAGGTTCAGTCTAGGATGTATAGTGGATTAGGATGGAGTAGCTTGAAGGGTATATGGCGATTGGGTTATTGAGGCTCTAGGTTGTAAGTAAGGTTAGTGTATGTATTCTGTTATTTATTCATTTTTATATGAGATCAGCTTAGTTGGAGATCAGTTGTGATTCATGATTGTATGAACTCAAAATTCATTTTTTATAGAATTGTCATGTCTTTATTTGTAACACCCCAAGATTCCATGGTACGTTTCTCTTTGAATAATACAATAGCGTGTGTTGTATGCAACTTTAAATTCTAACACACCACAACCAATCAAACTAGCCTTTATGAATAGTAATACTCACTTTTTGAAATTTTATAAATTTTTCCTTTAAAAAATGGACTTCATTTTTGGATTCCGAATATCGAAGTTAGCTTAGGGTGGTTTTTTTGTATTTTTTTCTGAAAACATTCAATTTTTGATATATTGTGAAAAACACTGAGTTATAGTTTAAAACAAATTTTTTATTTATATAATTTTTTATTTTATTTAAATTTGTTTTAGGTCAAAATATATACATATTACCTATATAATTTCAATGTAATTCATTGGAGTCAGTTTATAATAATTTTAGATATATAAAAATTTTATTGAACTTTTTACCGTCATTTACCCACCTCCTAGGAGCATTTGCAAATTTACATAAAACTTAATTTTACCACTTCTGTGAGTTGAATTTCAAAAATCAGAGAGACACAGTTGATATCAGTAAGTAAAATGTGGTTCAATAAGATGAAAATAATTTTTGGTGAATAGTAACTTTTTACTTTTATTTACCACGGTTAAAAGTAAATAGGGTAATTAAGGGTAAAAATGATATTTTTATTACCCTAACACATGTTCTAATTCTATTGGATATGTTTAATTCAACCAAAAAAAATCTTAGGAATAAAATATGATCCTTTAGGTCGACTTGGATTAGACTAGGACATTTATTATTATTTAATTAAAAGAAGAGTTAAAAGTGTTAAATTCAATGTTTAATAACTAATTTTTTTTAATATAGGGATACACATAAGATAAATTCAACTATAAAAATTCATAAGAATTCTAAAACGATTTCCTATATAATTGTATTTTATTTATATTTTTTAGACATTAAATAATAAAATTTATTTATGACACAATGATGATGTAGTAATTACCGTATTAACAAAAGATTAAAATAATTTATCTTATAAATATCCAAATAAATGTAATTTGAGACATTTTATGAATTACACCAATTTTATAGTTTAATATGACATATTAGGGTCAGTTAGATGAATTGTTGTCGAATTAATAATGCTGTTATGAATTTAGCAAAAACAAAATACCAAATAGTGTCAAAATTGACATAAAAGAGTTTTTAAAACAAATATTATATTATTAAATGATATTCTATTACTAAAAATATAAGGTTCAGCCAAAAGACTTATGTAATGATTTTTTTATCATTAATGAACCACTTGGGCTTTGATTGGAAGTATATAGTAAGTGTATTAATTATATAATATAAAAATACAAAGAGACATGGTAAATTTCATACTATTTAACTAAGAGTCATATCTAAATGATAAGGTTAATATAGTGACCCAAACCTATCTAAAACCTATTGGTTTATTGGTTTTTGACCCATCCCCACCTTATCCATTAAATAATTTATTTTGGAGCCATTAGAATCTGAAAATGATTTTATTATAAATTAATATTTCTAGCTTTTCCTAAGGTTCCCCTCACCACTCTTATAAAAGGACACTCCCCCTTCTCTCTAATTCACACCTTCAAAGCCATTTGGCTCGGTCAACCACTACTCAAATACCCTCTAAACTGTCCTAAATTCTTCATAGAGGCCTTCCTTTAGTCATAAAACCATCCTAAGGAGCCCTTTTGATCAAATCAAAAGGAAGAACCTGAAGAAGATGTAAATATTTCATCACCTCTTTCAAGTTCCTTTCTTCTTCCACTTCCTCTTTCTTGGTTGTTTCCATTATAAAATAATAAATCCAGTATCATTTGTATACTGTGATGTTATTATAAATATGGTTCAAGAAAATTCATTATTCTATCCATCCTTTGGATGACATGTCACCATACGTGCGTACGTACAACTTACCGTCTCCACGTCGTGGTGTAACTGTTATTCAATAAATTATTATTTGGATGGGTATAATAATGATGTGTAATTGATGTGAATAATAAATATAACATGATAATGATTCTTTATATATGATATACCATCCAATTTTAGGTTATTTTAATATCAAAAGAATGACATTGTGGCTTGTGCGTACGTATGGATTACTGTCTCCACAAATGCGATGAGATTCATTCCCCATCGTATCCATTCAAGATTATTTTTCATCTTATGATTAAAAATAATGTTTAAATACCTAATATAATTATTAATATGAGTTAGATACACCCTATCCATAACAAACATTACTTATTTAACAAATCATATAAAGGAAAATGAACTAGTTCACACCCGAAACGATGATAATACTAAGGTATTATTAACAAAGCAGTGTTAAAAGATCATATATGATATCATATTAATTTATATTATTCTTTTATAATTTAATAAAAATTATTTAACCATTATATATGAGGTTGACCAACCCTCGACCAAGGAAAAGTACAAGGTAAGGGTTAATTTCACAATATCTTTTTTATTCGAGGTTGTTTTTATGTAAATATCTACTGAGACCTCTTTATCATCCACATCCATGATTCTTAAATATGTATTTAAATTTTTTTTTATATATACTAAAAAATGGGGTAATTTCAATTATACCCTTATTTGACCTTATATGTTTTGAAAGGAATCTTTCTGTCGTTCTCCAAACAAGGTACTTTATAACGTTTTCGACAAAACTAAGGTAAGAATGTCTTTTTTAACATATACGGCGGGTGTGGATATTTTATGGCTTTATAACATCATCAAAGATTCCATTACAAGAATATAATAATATTTCCATAGTAGATGTTTTCTTTTATAATTACATGAATTTTAAAAGATTTCAAAGTAGAAAGAGATATTTATCTAAAAAAGGCTTTGATTTCATCTGTGTCAACATCCTTTGATGGATTTTAAGCTTATTTGAAATTGAATTATTATGATACAAAATGTCCATATTTTGTTGAAGATTTTTTGATATGTTTGACTGTTGATGTGTTATTTTTACACCATTCATGGTTTATGGATAAAGTATTGACATTTCGTATGCTAATTTTAATATGAATGTTTATGTCATGTTAAAAACTTTTCATATGAGTAATTAATTGGAATTAGTAAGTGATGGGTGGAGCTCGCTATTGCTCCTCGATGCATTGTTAGGTCTCGTTAGACAAACTAGTGTTTTGAAACAAGGCCTTGAAAAAATCATATTTGTAGTCTTGGCACAAGGCCTTGACTATGTGGTTATGAAAGTCTGGTATTATGCATTCCATCATTATGAAAGTGGCTATTGATATTTCATGTCTTTATTCTACTAGTATAATATCTATGTGAATATGTAAATGGAATTAGTTGTTTTTTATCTTTTCCATATTATGCTGAAGTTCAAGTTTAAAAGGATTTTTTTTAGTCTTATACATTTCCTTAAATGTTTATGCTTATTTATGAATGTTTCCTCTATATTGTTATCCTTACTGAGCATATGAGCTCACCCCTTTCAATATTTTATTTTACCCATGATGCAAAGAAGTATATTATGACTGACCTATGGGATAGTCTATGGGATATCAATTTTTTCTATGGAAACAATGTTGTTGTAGTTTTCCATTTTATGATGTAATGTAAACCTTATTAATGTATCTAGTACTTCCAAGGCTACTAAACTAATCGATATTTAAAGACTTGATCTTTTGTGATCATGCCAATGACACGTTATAATGCCCCGACTCTGGGATTCTTGGGTCGGGGTGTTATAGTTGGTATCAGAGAATGTTTTGTAGAAATGTTGGAAACTAGATTTAGATAAACTCTGATTAGAGTACATAGCCCTAAGATAGACTTTTAGGATTAGTATAGAAGAACTTCATAGAATTTTGGTATTGTATAGATTTTATGAGTTTTCCAAGCAATACATCCTGGTCTGGA
Source organism: Viscum album (assembly GCA_963277665.1). NCBI lineage: Eukaryota > Viridiplantae > Streptophyta > Magnoliopsida > Santalales > Viscaceae > Viscum > Viscum album. Next base: position 801,840,171 of record OY728139.1, read on the forward strand.
TATGAGTAGGTAGAGGGGGCTCTGGCATATATGTACCAAGGGGTAAAACCCAAAAACACCACTTTGAGCAAGACTCGAATGGGAACTGGTGCATGACAACGAGCCTTGATTCACTCTTGGTTACGACACTCCTGGGAGATATGCTTAGGATAATTCTAGTTTTATTTAAAACCATAATGAAGGGTTTATGAGTATATACTTTCTCAAAGAAAACATTTTTTTTATGATTTTGGATCATATCCATAAACTATTCTGTTTATGTTAAGTGTTTTACAAGATTGGGTTTATGTATTTCGATTCATAATCTAATCTAGTTTATGCCATTGTTTATAAATGGAACCTAGTGGAAGTAATGTCAACCATATCAATGCATGCACTCCATGTATAGATTTCCCTCCTGCTCAAGATAATTATAGTGGATCTGGTGATACAACTGGGGCTGATCAGTTTATCACCATACTGGGAAAAATCACTCAGGTTATGAATAATAATCTTAACCATATGGAGCACCCTGATCAACAACATGGAGGATTAATATTATATCCCTTCATGAGGTAACAACCTCCAACATTCAATGGGAGTAAAAATCCATTAGTGGATGAGCAATGGATAAATTCCATAGAGAAAATATTCCACCCCTTGGGGAGTAGAGAACGAGAAAAATTTGTCATGGCAGTTTACCGCCTCACTGGAGATGCTGATTAATGGTGGTCATTGATTCAAAACACAAAGGAATATTATTAAGTATCAAATATGGAATGGAGGGAGTTTAAAGATATTTTTGTAGAAAAATACTTTCCTCATGACCATCAAGAAGATATGGAAAGACAATTTTTGAGTCTGAGGAAAAAAGAGGATGAAAATGTCACAAAGTATGAGGCTAACTTTACAAGGTTATCATGGCATGAAGAATATTATATATGTAACTCAATATGTAATATTGATCATTTCTTTGATGGGTTAAAACCATTTCTATGCCGAGAATTAGTCTCACAATCTTTCTCATCATACGAAGATATTGTCTTATGTGCTATCAAGATAGAAAAGAATTCTGTAATTCTTATGACTTTAAAGAAAATAAAGAGAAGAAGAGATCTGCTGAACACTCTGAAAATGGAAATAAGGGGATGAAGGGAAAAGTTTAATATCCATCATTCAGTAAATGTGGTAAGAAACAACCTATTACTTTCCTGAAGGGATTGAGAGTCTGTTACAAGTGGGGTGAAAAAGGCCTCCAAGCTCGTGATTGCAAGGGGAAGAAAGAGGCTATCGATGTTGAATTCTAAAATTGTAGAGGAAGTGGGCATTATGAAAATGAATGTACTAATCATTAGGGGAACATACCTCAGAAAAGGCCAAGGGATCAAGGCCATGATTATGCTACCACTAATTCTAAGGTTGAAGCTCCGAAAGACGTAGTGGCAGGTAATTTAATGGTTTCCTCAAGTTTAGAAAATGATTTATTTGATTTTGGATCACTCCATTGTTTCATATCATCCCAGTTTTCTAGGAAAATTATATATTTCCAATTTGATTTAACAAAGGATTTGTCAGTCAAAACTCCTAAGGGAAGTATCATTGCAAGAATGCTTTGTGAATCAGTCCCCATTAGATCATATAAATGTTCTTTATCTACTGATCTCATTGTCATACCCATGATTGAATATGATATAATCCTCGGTATGGATTATATTTCACACCATGATGAGAAAATTTATTATAAGAAGAAGGAGGTTACAATTTTTGATGACGATGATAAAGAAAACATTATCAAGAGAGCAGAATCACCACCACCTGATTCTTCACTAGATCCACCCCCAGTAGATCAACTAAATTAAATTATTGGGGTGGATGAGAATGAAATAACTACAGGTGAGCAAAGGAATGTTCAAATAGAGTATATAACTATTGTGAAAGAATATGTTGATTAGTTTCTAGAATATTTACCTGGACATCCTCCAGAATGAGAAATTGAGTTTTCCATTGATTTAATTCCTGGTTCAAGGCCCATATCAAAGACCCCTTATAGAATGGCCACCGCAGAATTAGTGAAACTAAAGAAAAAACTAGAGGAATTGAGTAATAAGGGATTTATTCTCCCTAATGTTTCTCCATGGGGAGACCTTGTCCTTTTTGTTAGGAAGAAAGATAGATCTATGAGGTTGTGCATTGACTACAGGGAGATCAATGCGATAACAATAAAGAACAAGTATCCCCTACCTCACATTGATGATTTATTCAACCAACTTCATGGAGCTCAATACTTTTCAAAGATTAACCTTAGATCTGGATATCATGAAGTGTGTGTGGAGATGGAATACATTGGAAAACAACATTTTGAACTGGGTATGAGCATTATGAATTTATAGTAATGCCTTTTGGATTGACTAATGCACCATTTGTTTTCATGGATCTAATGGGAAATGTTTTCAAGGAATATCTTGATAATCTTTTAGTGGTATTTATTGATGACATCATTGTATACTCCAAAAGCTACAAATATCATTAAAATCACTGGCACATTATCCTGAAGACTCTTAGAAGACACGAATTATATGGGATGTTTAGCAAGTGTGAATTCTGGATTCATGAGATTTATTTTCATGGCCATAACATCTATAAGGATGGAATCTCTATTGATCCTTCTATGATAAGAGAAATCCAAGAATGGCCAACACCGACAACTATAACTGAGGTACTCAGTTTTATTGGTTTATCAGGTTATTATCAGTATTTCGTCCAAATTATTTTCTGATTTGCTAACCCACTAACCAAGCTCACACATAAAGGGGAGAAATTCGTTTGTACATAAGAATGTGAATAATTTTTTGAATAATTGAATATAATATTAGTCAATGCTTCTATGTTGACTCTACCATTGGGAAATGATGGGTTTATTATTTTTAGTGATGCTTCAAAAAAAGGACTTGGTTGTGTCCTTATGCAGAATGATAGTGTTATTGGCTATGAATCACGAAAGCTAAAATCTAATGAGAAAAAATATCCTACTCATGATCTTGAGTTAGCAGCTATAATATTTGATTTGAAGATTTGGAGACACTATCTCTATGGTGAGAAATGTGAGATTTATACTGATCACAAGAGTTTAAAGTATGTTTTGTCACAGAAAGAACTCAACATGAGGTAGAGGTGATGGCTTGAACTACTCAAGGATTATTATTGAACGATACACTACCACCTAGAGAAGGAAAATAAGGTGGAAGATGCTTTGAGTAGAAAGGATCATGGAGTTTTGAACAAGATGAGAGTTGAAAAGGATCCAATATACATGGATCTAGTAAAGATAGATATGAGAATCACTATGGAAGGTGAAATATCTATACTATTTCAAATGGTTTCCAAACCATCTTTACTAGAAATCATAAAGAGTTCTCAGACCGGTGATGAAGTGTTTCAAAAGAAGATTAAAGCTGTGAATGATGAGATATTGAGTGACTTTGTGTATGAAGATGGAATTTTGAAATTCGGGAATAGACGTTCTATTCCCGATATACTTGATCTAAAAAGGGAATTTTTGGATGATGCTCATAGTTCCATCTTCTATATACACCCTGGTAGCACTAAGATGTATAGAGATTTGAAGGAACATATTTGGTAGGACAACATGAAGAGGGAGATCACTGATTTTGTGTCAAGATATATGGTTTGTCAACAAGTGAAATCCGGAGGGAAACAACCTGGAGGAGTCATGCAACCTCTTCCCATACCTGAGTGGAAATGGGATAATATTTTGATGGAATTTTTCATGGGACTACCAACGACTCTTAGAAAGAATGATGAAATACGAGTCATTGTTGATTGTCTTACCAAGTTTGCACATTTTCTTTCTATAAGAGAAGATTTACCACTTGAACGATTAGTAAAACTATATATTAATGAAGTTGTAATACTTCATGGACTACCACAATAAATTGTTTCTAATCATGATCAATGTTTTAAATCAAGATTCTGGAAAAGTCTTCAGAAATCCCTAGATACTGAACTTATTTTGAGCACTGCCTACCACCCCCAAACTGATGAGCAATCATAACGGACTATTAAATCCTTAGAAGAAATGTTGAGATCATTCTTACTTGACTTTCAATGTATGTGGGATCAATATTTACCTTTGGTATAATTTTCATGTAACAATAGATTCCATTCAAGTATTCAGATGGCCCCATATGAAGAGTTATATGGAAAGAGGTGTCGCACACCAACCTATTGGGATGATGTTGGTGAAAGAAAACTTATAGGCCCAGAACTGGTGGAGGAAAAGATGGAAAAGGTGAAGGTAATCCAAAACCACATCAAAGCAGCTCAAAGTAGATAGAAGATATATACTGATAACTGAAGGAAGGATTTGGAATTTCAGGTAGGAGATCATTTTTTTGAAGGTATATTCATGGAAGGGTGTTATACTTTTCGATAAGAAGGGTAAATTGAGTCCCAGTTGCATCAGACATTTTGAAATTATAGAACGAATTGGGGCTGTAGCTTACTATTTGGCAATGCTGCCAAGTATCTTCAAAGTTCATGATGTATTCCACATATCAATGTTGAGAAAATACATGCATGACCCAATGAATGTAATTAGCTATGAGTAATTAGAACTAGAACCCAATCTGTATTATTGCGAAGAGCCTGTCAAGGTTCTGGATACAAGAGAACAAGTGCTGAGAAACCGAACGACTTGTCTGGTAAAAGTTCTATGGAGAAACCATAATATGGAAGAGGCAATGTGGGAACCTGAGGAACATATGATGAAGAACCACTTGAATCATTTTATGAAGTAATATTCTATAAATTTCTAGGATGAAATTATTTGTAGGGTATAATGTAACACCCCAAGCTTCCACGGTATACTTCTCTTTGAATAATACAATAGTGTTTGTTGTACGCAAATTCAAGTTCTAACACACCACTACCAATCAAACTAGTCGTTATTAATAGTAAAACACACTTTTTCAAATTTTATAAAATTTATATTTCAAAATGGACTTCATTTTTGGATTCAGAATATCGAAATTAGCTTAAGAAGAATTTTTGGTATTTTTATGAAAACTTTCAATTTTTGATAAATAGTGAAAAACACTAAGTTATAGTTTAAAACAATAATTTTTATTTAAATAATTATTTATTTTATTTAAAATTTTTAGGTCAAAATAGATACATAATACCTATATAAGATCAATTTAATTCATTGGACTCAGTTTATAATAATTTTAGATATATAAAATTTTTATTGAACTGTTTACCCTCTTTTACCCACCTTTTAGGAGCATTTGAAAATTTACATAAAACATAATTTTACTGCTTTTGTGAGTTGAATTTCAAAAATCTAAGAGAAACAGTTGATATTAGTAAGTATAATGTGGTTTAATAAGATGAAAATAATTTTTGGTGAAGAGTAACTTTTTAGTTTTATTTACCACGGTTAAAAGTAAATATGGTAATTATGGGTAAAAATGATATTATTATTACCCTAACACATGTCTTGTTTATATTTAATACATGTAATTAGACCAAAAACAACATTTTTAAGAATATAAAATCCTTTAGGTCCACTTGGATTAGATTAGGACATTTATTATTATTTAATTCAAAGAAGAGTTAAAAGTGTGAAATTCAATGTTTAATAACTATTTTTTTTAATATAGGGTTACACATAAGATAAATTAGAATATAAATACTCATTATAAATCTAAAAATAGTTCCTACATAATGGTATTTTATTTATATTTTTTATACATTAAATAATAAAATTTATTTATGAGACAATGATGATACAATAATTACCTTATTAATGAAATATTAAAATAATTGATATTATAAATATCCAAATAAATGTAATTTGAGACTTTTTATGAATTTAAATAATTTTTAGGTTAATATGACATATTATGGTTCTTTATATGAATTTTTTCGAAGTAGTAATGCTCTTATCAATTCAGAAAAAACAAAATACCAAATAGTGTCAAAATTGACATAAAAGAGTTTTTAAAACAAATATTATATTATTAATTGATATTATATTCCTAAAAATATAAGGTTAAGAAAAAAGACTTATTTTATTATAGGTGTATCTTTAATGAACCACTTGGGGTTCTCTTGGAGGTATATAGTATGTTTATTAACCATATAATATAAAAATACAAAGAGACATGGTAAATGCCAAACTATTTAACTAAGAGTTAAATCTAAAAGATAAGGTTAGTATAGTGACACAAACCTATCTAGAACCTATGTTTTTAGTGGTTTGTGACCCAACCCCATCTTATCCTTTAAATAATTCATTTTGGATCCATTATAAATAGAAAATGGTTTTATTATAATATAATATTTCTAGCATTTCCTAAGGTGCCCCTCACCCCTATTATAATAGGGAACTCTCCCTTATCTCTAATTAACATCTTCAAAGACATTTGGATCGGCCAAAATCTACCCAAACACCCTATAAAATGTCCTCCCTTCATCTTAAATCCATTATTTTTGTCCGAAATTCAACCTATGGAGCCCTTTTGATCAAATTAAAAGGAAGAACCTGAAGTAGAGGTAAATATTACATCACCTCTTTCAAGTTACTTTCTTCTTCCACTTCCTCCTTCATTGTTGTTTCCATTCTAAAATAATAAGTACAGTATCTTCTATATACTATGAGGTTATTAAAAAAATGGTACATACAAATTCATTATTCTATCCATCCTTTGGATGACATGTCACCATACGTGCGTATGTATGGCTTACCGTCTCCACGTCGTGGTATAATTTTTATTCAATACATTATTATTTGGATGGGTATAATAATGATGTTTAATTGATGTAAATAATAAATATAACATGATAATTAATCTTTATATATTATATAACATCCAATTTTATATTATTTTAAAATCAAAATAATGATATTGTCGCTCGTGCGTTCGTACGGATTACAGTCTCCACAAATGTGATGAGATTCATTCCCCATCATATCCATTCAAGAATAATTTTCATTTGATTATTGAAAATAATGTTTAAAGTCTTAATATCATTCTTAATATGAGTAATATACATCATACCCATAACAAAAATTACTTACGTAACAAAGCATATAAAGGAAAAAAAATCAGTTAACACCCGAAACAATAATAATACTAAGATATTATTAACAAAGAAATGCTAAAAGATTATATATGATATAATATTAATGTATATGATTATTTTATAATTTAATAAAACTTATTTCACCATTATACATGAGTTTAACCTACCCTTAACTAAGGAAAAGTACAAGGTGAGGGGTAATTTCACAATCTCTTTATTATCCGAGGTTGTTTTTACGTAAGTATCTACTGGGACCTCTTTATCATCCACATCCATGTTTATTAAAAATGTATTTCATAACTTTTTTAATATTTACTAGAAAATGGGGTAAATATATTTATACCCTTATTTGACCTTATATGTTTTGAAAGGGATCTTTCTATTGTTTTCCAGACAAGGTACTTTATAACCTTTTCAAAAAAACTAAGATAAGAATGTCTATTTTAACTTATACGACGGGTGTGGCTATTTACACCATTATAAAATCATCAAAGCATCCCCAAAAAGCTTATAAGAATATTTCAAAAGTAGATGTTTTATTTTATAATTATATGAATTTTAAAATATTTCCAAACAGAAAGAGATATTTCTCTAAAAAAGGATTTGATTTCATCTATTTCAACATCCTTTGATGGATTTTAATCTTATTTGGAGTTTACTTATTATGATACAAAACTTCCATATTATATTAAAGGTTTTGTGATGTGTTTGACTATGGATGTGGTTTTTTACACCATTCATGGTTTATGGATAAATTATTGAATTTTCATATTCTAGTTTTAATAGGAATGTTTATGTTATGTTTAAAACTTTTCATATGAGGAATGCATTGGACTTAGTAAGTTACGGGTGGAGCCCTCTATAGATCCTTGATACATCGGTAGGTCTCATGAGGAAAACTAGTGTCTGGGCACAAGGACTTGACAAAATCATATTTTTAGTCTTGGCACAAGGCCTTGACTATGTGGTTATGAAAGTCTAGAATTATGCATTCCATCATTATGAAAGTGGCTATTGATATTGCATGTGATTATTTGACTAGTAGAATATCCATGTGAATAAGTAAATGTAATTATTTTATTTTAAGCTTTTCCATATTATGATGAAGTTTATGTTTAAAAGGATTTTGTTTTAGTCTTATACATTTACTTAAATGTTTATGCAAATTTATGAAAGCTTCTGCTTTATTGTTATCCTTCTTGAGCATCTGAGATCACCCCTTTCTATGTTTTATTTTTCCTAGGATGCGATGATGTATATTAGGACTGACCTGTTGGGATAGTCTATGGGATCTCAGTGTTTTCTATAGAAACAATGTTTTTGTAGTTTTCCATTTTATGATGTAATGTAAACCTTATTAATGTATCTAGTACTTCATAGGCTACTAAACTAATTGGCCTTTCGAGACTTGATTTTTTTGATCATTCTAATGATGCGTAATAATGCACTGAATCTAGGCTTCTGGGGTTGGGGCGTTACATTATTTCTGTGTACTCCAATTATTTCTATACATATTATTTTGTTATTTCTGTTATGTGATTGAATATGTTTTTTGGGTATAGTATCCTTAATGTATCGTTTAGGCTGATATCACTAGTTAGTAGTGTCTGGTGTATGAGGAGGCACACTTGACATTGAAGTTCAATTGGCATAAATATACAAGATCACTGGGCGGGGGAGGTGGTGAATTTGTGGTCAATTTAATCTTTTATAAGTATTTTTTTAGCGAATTAAGGAATCTTTATTAACCTCTGAAAAGTTGTTAGATTTATGATCCATTGAAATATAAATCTCAACATGCACTTTAATTTAAAAAAATGAAAATAGAGAGAAACACATGATATTTTCAAGGTTCGATACAAATTCATACTCCATTCCATGTTGGTCTACCCCCTAACATGTCTTATTTTACTAACTTCTTCCTAGAATACAAAGGCATAAGATGTAACAGGTTGTACACCCACTGAAATCATCCTCTAACCAATTCATGTTCTACCCCCAAAAATAATACCTTCTATTATTTTTGGCTATTTTCCCAAATATCCAAACTACATCCACTAAATTCATATCTGGTTATACCCCAATAGAATAATTCTTTTTAGAAACTAGTCATACCCCCCAACTAAAATCGTATTTTCCTTCTCCTTTTTTGATTCACTTATGAAATTCATTCGCTTCCTCTATAAGAAAGCTATTTCATATTTACCTATGTAACAAATTTAAGATCTTAAATAACCCTATTAATATTATTTTGGTCTTGAAACTTCGACCTAATATTTTCTAGACTTGGATATGCCCAATCTGAGTTTTTCTTAGCTCTAGTGAAAACATCTCTCAGTAAAAGTTTGCCCGTCAACTCGATTCGGAAACCTCTATCTGATGGATTAATTTTTTTCCTTAATATGATTGTATTTAGTGTTCTTAAATATCTATAGCTATGTTCAGATATATTCATTTGATGAATTAGTCTGATAGATCTCCATTCAATGAAGAAATTTTTATATGACACACTTCTTGTTTTGATTTAGGAGAAACATAATCAATAAATCACTACTATTTATCTTCCCCATTGAACATTGGTATATGGAAATATAACTGAAGTTCCTTCATCTAATGGATCCTTATCTACTTTTCATAACTTTAACCTGATTAGTTTGAAACTCAGTCTGTCAAAACATCATTAGCGTGTCAGTTTTTTGTACATGTGAATTGGGTCTTATTCAAGTGTACTTTCACCTCTTTATATAGGTGCTCCTAAAATAGAATTGGTGAGAACTGAATTCCACTTACTTACACACTGAAATTCCACATTGGAATTTATCTCTCATTTGAATTTCATAGGATTATTCTCAACTCTTATATAATATGGTCTAATACTGATAAATATTCATAAAACTCTAGAATATTTCACCTCCACCCAATTTCCTTAAACTCAATGTTAAGTAACATTCAAAAACATACATAACCCTACAAATATATTAATAATTTAAAAAAATATATTCAATTGATATATTTAATGAATTTTCATATTTTATATAAATATTATTAGAATTTATCTATTCGGTGTTTTTCTATCTAGAAATATTTTTCCATTGGTATATTCTCAACTTCGTTTTTCAAATGAACTAAAAAATAGTCATCATATGATGCACCTTAATCTAGTCTCCATTTATTATAAAACATCTAACTATTTAGCACACTATAACTCCATATGGTGGATTTTTATATGAAACCTCTCTTTAATGATAGATTTTCAGATCCCATTGAACTTTACATCAAAATTCATACAACATTTTCTGGTTGGAGTGCCTTCATAATTATCCATTCAATTTTTATATAAAATCTTTATTCATAGGATATTTTGAGTGTCATATTTATAGTATTTAAGCCATTTTAACTTCATACTCACTCATTATTTGCACACACTCTTTGTTTAATCTCTTCAAAAATGTTTTTCTGGTGACGTCGTGAAGGTACATCCGATATCTCTCTATTTTATGGATTTTTGTATGAGGTACTCGGTCCAATGAATTTACTTTAGCCCCACTTTTAATAAATTCTAAAATTCACACAACTGTTATGGACTTATTATTTTTTATCCATCTGATCGTATTTATCAGGAATTATTTATTTGATCATACGTTGGGTCTTTAGTTAGCACTTTGTATCCCTAATCATTTTAAAACTTACCCCATTTGTATTTTTGTCATATACATATACTCATTTGTATTTTCATAGGTATTAACTCAGAATTCTTATACATTGAACTTCTCATATTTTAAAATCACAAAAATGTAGTTTATCCCTATAGGGTTGACCCAAATATCTATTTTTTCCACATTTGATAGCAATGTGAAAAATTTATTATAGAAAGTGTGAATGAACAATTTGTCCAATTCCTTCAGTTCTACTCACAAATGTTCGGACGATGACTCAGATTTTAAAAAATTATGCACTAATTTCCTCTTTTTAAAAATTTAATAAATTTTTTACTATCAAGAACTAGTATAAAAAATAATTCATTTAGAATTTTTTTTATAGGGACGTTCTTCTATACTGTTATTTTAACTTCTTATTCTTTATAAATTTCTTACATTGTACACATGTGAAAAAAATCAGAAACAAAAAATTCATAAAAAATATATATTCAAAAAACCTTAAATCCTTATTTTATATTAGATCATGATAAAATTCTTGATTTTATGAATGTTTAGTGCAACATATAATTGTCTGATTTTATTAAGGATATTTATTAGATTCCTTGCTAATTAAAGTTCCTATAACTTTGGATAAAATGTTTGTTAATAAATATGTCTCACTTAAGAAATTCCCTTATAAAAATTTCTTAAGGTACTTTCAGTTCTCAAAAACTTTTCCAAATTACTCAATAATATTTCAATAACAACACATGTTGATATATTTACAAGAAATGAAAATGAAACATCTTTGGTACTTTCAATATCACCCTCTTTGTTTGTTGTAAATTATCACACAAAACTTAAAAAATATTCATCATTAATATGTGTAGTCAACTAATTTATACTCTTATGGTGTTTACATATTCTTTCTCCAAAGAATTTTCTTATCCCTCTTATTAGAAATAAAATTAAAAGGGGCCACTAATTTTTACCTTTATTTATTTCATAATCTTGAAGACATTATTCATGAAAAAATAGTAACACATGAGTTTCATAATAAAGATCCTTTATTTAAACAACATTAAGTATACATGGGTGAAACAGGTGTAGAAAAAATTGTGAATAATCAAGGTGGTCAATGTTTTTCATAACATATATGTCAATTAAAACTTTACTCATGTTTTTAAATTGTTTTATATTTGGGTAAATCAGAGAAAATTTGTTAAGATAAATTATGCACCCATCTCAAAAAAACATATCATAATAGTTTTACTATATAGACACCACTTATTTAATATCCCATCTCTATGAACATTTTTTTCATAAAAGTTTGATGATTATACCTTCATTTATTTATCATTTCTCCCCTCAAGGGTAATGTATCATTTTTCATATTGGTTGATATAATTTCCATGATGAAATTTTTTATTTTCTATAAAAACTTCTACAAAACTCACCCAGATTCCTGAAATCTCCTTTAGTTCCCCTCAAGTTAGAAAAAATAAATAACAACATTTGGAATATGGAGGAACCACCATAGTTCATTAGAATAAATATTTAGACTCAGAATATTATACCAGTCCAGACAGATAATTTTATTCATGAATTTTTCATTGGAGATGTTTTCTTTCCTCTTCCCAAACATCTCAGATTCTTTAACAGATTTCTCCTCATCTATGGAATCTTCAAATGAGGGTGTAAAATTTTCATCAACTTTCATACCATATTTTATATAATGAGTTTGTAACATCCTATTCATTATTTCTTCTTGGTATGATAATATATTCAAACAAATTTTTTGTAACATTCCTATATTTCTCAAATATATATAACTTTTTATGACTTATTAAACCACCATCTATTGATAAATATTTATCAAAATGTTTTATTATTTTTTTAAAAAATTCTCCCCCATCTATTTAGAATATTTTGTTACTTCTTAAAACATTATATCCATAGACATTTGTTCTAGATAAATTACTAAGAACTCTTTATTTAACTTCTTCAAATTCTCACTCTTCTCAACTTTCTTAAAGTACTCTACATTCTTTAGTTTTTATTTATTATTTATTATAGCTTCAAAATTTTCCACCTTTCGAAATTTAATCTTTGGATCCAATTTTTTTTTGATTTTTTTTCTTTTCTTATAATCATATTTTCCCCATTGATTCAAGAATATTTTCGGGTAGAGACATATTATAAAACCATTAATAAAATTTGTGCCCAAAGTCTCCACAACACCAGCAGTAACCTTTGAAACATGATCTTTCACAATGACAGTAAAATTACTATTAAGTTTGTTACTGGTGTTTCTTAAAATATTATGGGTTAATTTATATGGAGAAACATTATTTATGAATTACACTCTTTATTAGCTTAAAAATATTTATCACAAAATGTCACTTTTTACCTACAATATTAGTGGAAGAAGACGTAATTTGTGATTATTTAGAAATAGAAAAAACATAATTATATGAATTATTACTTTCATCATATTTATGAGTTTCAACTTTAACTTCTACTAATTCAGTGAAGTTTTATCTTATCTTTCTTAATATACAATAAATTTTAAGAAACTTTTGTTACATTTAGAACAACCCTTATTCTTCTTTATCAAATCTCTATTTAAGAAAATTTTCAAAATTCTTGAGTTCATCTATCTTCAACATGTTCTATTTACTTTCTTTAATAAGAGTAGTTTCTAACATGTTTGGATTCTTCCCACCTACTAATTTTTTTGTAAAAAAATTTCCCCTTCCTTCTCGGATCCCCTTCTTTTGTTTTTGGTCAACTAATTACATTGTGGTTTATCTCTTCCTTTTTTCTTCACTCACCATTCTCAAAAGTTTGTTCCATTTTTTATTTCTTCCACATTCATAATTTCTTTTTAAGTTGAGTATTTTCTTAAAGTGTTGCCCCCAGACTGTTTTTAGAATCAATTCATTTTCCGCTATATCTTCCCCATTATCATAACTATTTGATGAATTAATTTGTCTTATTACATAATCAAAGAAGATAAAATGAATATCTGTTTCATCACTAGAATAAGATTCCTCTTTATTTCTTACCCTTAAGTTACTTTTACTTTTTATTACAAGCAAAATTTTCATTATTTTTATAGAACATATTTTTACAATAGATTTTATCGTAGTCTAACTCCAAATCATAATCATTATTCTTAGAACAATGTTTTGAAAAATTTATCTTATCATCACAACTCCAACATCTAAAAAATAATTTACCATTGGATTTCTAATTCCGATTATTGTATCTTTTGGAAAGAATAATAATGAGTGTGTTAAAATTTTCATCTTCTTTATATTCCACTGAATTAATTTATTCTTCTTCACCTTCATTATCTACCTTTTACCCTTTAACAAATATTTGAAGGATATTTCATTCTCATAAATTTTCAATAAAATAGATTTTTTCCTCATCTGATGTTCCACGAAAATATTTGGAAGTTCATCACGAGATAGATAACCATGATCTTTAAAATAATATAATATTTTTTCAAACATGTTTGAATAATTTCTCTTTAGCTTCTTCGCAATATTTGAATAAGATATCTTCTCACATAAACCTATATTTTTTATAACTATATCATTAAATATTATAAATTATATATAAATAATTTCTTCATCATTCACTTTTACATCATTAAATCTATTTCTATAGATTTTTAACTTAACTTCCTTGAATTTATCATTTTTTTAGAACCCACTTCTCAACTTATCTGATATTTCTTAGACATTTTAAACCCCATTATCTTTGTATATAAATTTTATATGTGAGATATTATCATTTAATTCTAAAATTTACTAGAAATTTTTAAATTTCTCTTATCATAATCTCTCATAAAAACATCATTAATGTGAGAAAATCCCACTTTTTTAGTATCTCTAACATCAAGGCCAAGATATAAAAGATAGTGTAACATACTATTCTTAAAAACATCATATTTATTCCATAAAAAATAATAACAATCTTTTTCTTAATTGAATTGAAATTTTCCATTCTCAAATTATTTTATCTTAGATGAAAATTACCTCTAATACCAATTGAAGTTCCCTTATGATCAATATACGAGATCACTAATTGGGTTTGGGGAAATTGGTGATCAATTTTGTCTCTTATAAGAAATTTTCTTAAATTATTAAAGAAAACTTCTTACCCATTGAAAAAATATTAGAGTTATGATCTACTCAAATATAAATCTCAACCTCACATTTCATATTCAATATATAAAAATTGAGAGAAACACACAATATTTACATGGTTTGGAACAAAGACCAACTCTTTTATATATTGGTTAGGCCCCTCAAGAGGGATAATTTTACTAACTTCTTCCCAGGATAGAAAGCCACAAAAGAAATTTAGTTCTTCACCCCAATAATCATCTTACATACAATCCTAGTACTACAACAAAAAATAATCCCCTCTAAAAACGTTGGTTATACCCACAATAGTTCTAATTGTATCCAATGTAGTCATAGATGGTTATTCCCCAACCAAAAAGCCTTTTGTATTGTCCTGGACCTAGATTCTATCCCAATGTACCCCAGAACCGGTTGGTCACATGACCTAAAGTGCATTTCCCCAAACTCCAGCAGATGCCAACGAACAACAAGGGCCAAGGTCTGATAATGGGAAAACTATTCCCTCATTGGAAAAGTATACACAACAGAAAACAAATTGTAAAAGGTATCGGAAGCACTAATACCATAAAACAGAAGAAACAAATATAATATTTATAATAATAAAACAACTGGAGCATATATATAAATGTTGCATGTCACATGTGTCTTGGAAAGTATCCAAAAAAGTCACAATGTTGGAAATAAAATACTAAACCAAAGTACATAAAAGTAGTAAACTGCAACTGCATCACAAGATTAAGATTGGTCCCAGGCTCTTCAGCTCCAATATCAATAAATTACATAATAAATTAGGTCAATTTCCCTTATCTATACCTAAAACCTTATAATTTGTTTTGGTCCAAAAGCATGACTGAAATTGGTTGTGAGATGAATCCCAGTAGGTAATCACCAAATTATATGTGCCTAACTGTCAGTGAATATATATATTACAGGTAATATTCAGAAATGGAGATATAAAATAGGAAGTACTCAAAAGTAAACAATCCTATAGTTTTAAATTACATTCATTTTCATTTATTAACTATTCAAACCATTGAATAATGAATCCCAGGATCTAGCCTATGCCTGTAAACTTCTATGTAATAGTAATAATAGATGTCTCATAAGACCATATAAATAACCAAGTAAGACTGAGTCCAATCTTGTACTTTGTCTTGGTAGACTAGTAATAGTCATTCCATTATTCACAACTACCCTTTGGGAAGGCTCTCACAGTTTAACCCCTTTGGTATAACATAGAACATATCAAATAAACACAACCACCTGGGAAGCTATCATGGTAAATACCTCTAGGACAACATGACATCGATAAATTATAAATAAACTTGAAGAATATCTCATGGTCAATACCCCTGGGTACACATAGCATAAATAATCATAAATGACCTCCTTGGTAGCTCTCACAGTCAATATCCATGGGAAAAGTATACACTAAGTCTCCCATGGTCTAGTGTAAATAGCAGTTTTCTTGATCCAAGGCTCTCATGGTCCATTGAAAAAACAATTCAAATATCATAATAAGGTAGCGAATGTAATATATAACTCCTACATGGCTAATATTCTCAAGGATAATACATGAAATTAATATAATCAATCAACTCCATCCTAAATAATACAAGGCATGGAAATAAGGTATGCCTCATATGCAACATCGGTCAAACAACCATAAACAGTCAGATAAAAAAACACACCCATGGGGTGTCCCATAACAAGGTATAAAACCTTATGCATAAGCAATAAACCATTCTAAAAAAACCATAGTAGGTATTAAACATGGCCATATTCCAAAATACGCAATTCCCCAAAAATGGATATTTGGAACTTTAAGCATATATAATCCAAATAAAACATATGAAAAGAAAAAACCACCTACCTTTATATTGTATGATGAAAAATCTTGAATGTAAACCCTTGAATCGGCCTAGAAGGATGTAGATCTAAAAAAAGGTTAAAAAATGTCAACCCATGATAACTCACAAGAGAAGAGGAATAATGAACAAAGGATCGAGAAAAAGAGAGAACTCACTAGTGGGAATCCAATGCAACTGATGACGTCATAATCGGATCTCAGATAATGAACCAAGATGAGCTTGAAGTTATTAAACTATTCATCACTCTCCTTTATGAACTGGGGGGAGAAGAAGTGTTTTCTAGAGAAGAGACGTGACCCCTCTCCAACATATCAATTAAAAATAAATGTACAAGGTGTTTTCATTTAATGTATATGCCTTGTACTAGCCTCAACTGGATCCTGCTTTAGGCGGTGTTCTAGGTCACCTACATGGCCATGTACTTAGCTGTTACCCAACCAGTACTTAGCTACACACAACAATTGGGCACACAAAGTGTACTCAAAAGCATATGGAGTGTACTTATAAAATTTACCATGTCTTCTTTTTTTCTAAAAAAACCCAAAATAATGTTTTATACCTAAAATGAAGATCTGGGTTATTACAAACAACCCCCTTAAGTAAATTTAGCCCAGAATTTATCTTCCAAGTGTAGAAAAGAAGAAGCTTCAAAAAAATCAGGACACTTTGCTCGTACGTCGAACTCCCTCTCCCAACTCTCATCATTTACTCACCTGTGCTGCCATAACACATGTACAAGATTAATAGACCAACCTCAGAGAACCTTCGTGCAACGATCCAAAATCCAAATAGGGTGCTCCTCAAAGAATGAATCCACCTCCAACTCAACCTCCTCAGGTTGGAAAAGATGAGACATGTCTAAAGAGTAATTCCATAACTAAGAAATATGAAAGAAGTCGTGCATAAACCAATACCTCTGAGGTAACTACAACTCATAGAAAACCAGACTGACTCTCTCCAAAACCACAATGGGCCCAATGTATCTCGATAAAAGATTCCACTGTATCTTAATATTCCTATGTACCAACCTCTATGTCACATGTAAGGAAACCTGATCTTTGACCTTGAACTCCCGAGGTCGGCTCCGTAGATCATCATAATATTTCTGATGAGACTGTGCAGTAGACATATTATTCCCAATCAACTCAACCTGCTCAGTGGTCTACTGAAAAAGGTGATGTCCCATCATAGCTTCCTCTACTGCCTCCATCCAACATAGGGGTGATCAAATTAGATTATTGTACAAAGCCTTATAAGGTTCCATCTAAATTGTTACTTGATAACTGATATTATAGGAAAACTCCACTTGGGGTATTTGTCTCTCCCAAGATCCACCAAAATCTAGAATGAATGCTCGTATCATTTACATTAAAACCTATATTGTGTGCTCGGACTGGGCATCAATCTATCGGTGGTAAGCTGTACTCCGAAGTACCTTTGTACCCAAATCCCTTTGTAGTCCCTACTAGAAATGAGAAGTAAAATAGGCTTCCCTCTCAGAAATGATAGAGTGTGAAACCCCATGAAAATTTACAATCTTGTAGATGTACAAACTTTTAATCTCATTAACAATAAATGTTTCCTTAATCGACATGAAATGTGATACCTTTGTGAGTCTATCAAAAACAACCCAAACCACATCATTCCCTTCAGGCGACCTTGGTAAACCCATCACGAAATCCATTGTGACATCATTCCACTTTCTCTTGGGAATGTGTAACTCCTGTAAAAGACCTGCCAATCGCTGATGCTCCACATTTACCTACGGATAGATGGAACATATCATAACAAGTCTAGCTACTTCATTCTTCATACCTGACCACTAATACTAATGGTGTATATCTGGATACATCTTGGTGACACCGGGATGAACTTCCCAAACTGAGGAATGAAAATCTGGCATCAACTTATCATGTATGTCTCCTGAAACCCATATTCATGAAAGAAGACCCAAGACCCCATCATCTCTTATCATATACTAGGAGTATGGTCCCCACCTGACACACTCCCCTGTAGGACCAGGACTCTAGAATTTGATAGATTCTTTATTCTCACCCGCTCTAAAAGAGTATAGGTAACAACTATAGAAGAAAAAAAATGTTTTTCCCGATCTTTCATGAACATCAAAATGCATCTTAGAGAATATATCCATAAGCATCCACTCACTTCTGGCCTCCTAAACTGCATGTATCTGAGTCCCCTTGCTCAATTCATCAGACACTGCAATGCCTTTCCCAGGCATGTAGGTAAGCTCAAATTCAAAATACAGATGGTATTCAACCCACCTTCATTATCTCAAATTCAGATCTTTTTGAGTAAAGATATAATTGATACTTTTATGGTTAGTGTATATCACAAAACCCTCTCCTAAAAGATAATATCTCAAATAGTGTAAATCATGAAAAACTATAGCTAACTTGAGATTGTGCGTTGGGTAATTCCTCTCATGTGGCCTCAAATGCTGATACTAGTATGCAACGACCCCTTCCCCCACATAAGAACTACTCCCTACCCAATACATTATGAATCATAGTAAATAATTTAACTCTTTCATGGATCTATAAAAATTAGCATCAGTGATGAAGTCAATCTCCCATTCAGCTCCTGAAAGGATGAATCATAGGAATCTATCTGCAAGTACTTTGCACCATTCTTAGTCTGACCTATCAGTAGAACTACTAAGAATGAAAAGTCCTGTATAAAGTTTCTATAGTAACCAGATGGCCCTAGAAAACTCTATATCTGAAATAAATTATTCAGATTCTCTTAGTAAACTAGTAATATCACTTTCTCTAGGTCTACTGATACTTTTGTCTCTGAGATAACATGACCCAAGAAGTGAATCTAGTCCATCAAAAAGAAACATTTTTAGAGATTAGCATATAACTGATGTTCTATTAGTGTACTCAATATGATCTCAATATGGGTAGAATGTTCATGTTGAGTGTGAGAGTACACCAAGATATCAACCACGAAGACTATCAGAAAATAATCCAAGTGAGGATGGAAAACTCAGTTCATCAGTTCCATGAAAACTGCTGATGCATTCGTGAGACCGAACGACATATCCAAATACACATATAGACTATAACTACTCAGAAAGGCTGTGAGAGGTATATTTGTTGGTATAATGCGCAACTAATGATTAACGGATCTCAAGTCAATATTTGATAACTTTTGAGCTCCTCAAATCTGATCAAAGAGATCATCAATCCCTGGTAAGGGATATCGGTTCTTGACTATCCACTAGTTCAGCTTCCGATAGTACACAAATTTTTGAGGGTACCATCCATCTTCTTTGCAAAAATGACATAAGAATCCCAAATATAAGTATTGGGTTAGATGAAAACCTTTTCTTACAACTCCTCTAACAACTTCTTGAGCTCTTATAACTCTTGTGTAGCCATCCTACATGGAGGAATGGACACCAATACCTCTCTTGGCCCAATCAAAAAAGGGAAATCTACCTCTATCTCTAGAGGTAAACCTGAAAATTAATCTAGAAAGACATCTCTAAAATGATCTACCACTAGAGGAAAGTCCATCTGTGATGTCCCCTGGTCATCCAGATATAACCTATAAATCTAGGCTATGATTCCTCTCAACCCATGATGCTCAAGTCTAGACCTGCTTTCCTGGACATCCCATTCACCCTTGTGTATAAAAGACCTTCCCTTTGGTGGTGTGAAACTCACCTTGCAGTGATAGCAGTCCACACATGATTGAAATGAGACCAACCAATAAATTATGGGAATGGCATGAAATCCTTTCATCTCCACGATATATAGGTACCATAAGAAGTGACACCCACCAACCTCAAGAGGTAACTCCTTGCGCTGACGTAAACTAGCAATCATAATCACCAACAGAGTGTCTAGCATCATAACATCCTCACAAGTAAACATACAGAGCCTAAGTCTCCACACAACAACAACAAATATGAAACTATGGGAAGCCCCTATATAAAAAAGACCAGAAGCTAAAACTGGGGTAACTAGAATCATACCTATAACTATAGAGGTTACCAGATCCTACTCATGCTGGGTATACTCCACTGCAAAATTGTGACCTATACCTCGACCCTATGACACGACCTGACTACCCTGAGCTGATTCACCATGATGTCGCTGAAAACCAAATGTCTAGATACCATGACCGTGCCCACCTCTTCAGCCTGAATGGATTGACAAAATCCAATTCCCTATCTAATTAGAAACTCTTGGTCCTGATCCTCAATGTGGAGTCATAACTGATCCCCTATCACTAGCTACTGGAGAGAAACACCAGAAAAAATGATGAAATGACCCATCTAGTCGCAAGATCACCACTCAACTGGGTCTCATAGGAACTATGGTCTCATGTACCCACTCTTCCATCATTGGTAGAACCTCATCTGGTTAATTTTAGATACACCCATTCTATTAGAATCACCATGAGAAGTCTCATTGTAGTGGTTCCTACTTTCAGTCGAAGGGGGAGGAGCCCTGGATGCTGAACCACACTGGCTCGCTGCTCCCAACTCCCTCAGATTGCTTTCGGTAATCAGAACCTAGTTTACTATAGCTGTCACCAAAGTCAGCCTGAAGACATTCTCCTACGATCAAATGTCATACCAGAGACCATCCTAAAATCACCTAGAAAAGGATAAATTGTCATCTACCAGAACAGCTGCAAAGCACTAGAGCTTTGTAAAATGAGAAGAGTAATCCATCACTGAAAGAGCACCCTGTTCCAAATGCATGAACATTAAGGATTGATCAGTCCTCAATATCTTGGGGTATGAGTATTCATAAAAGTTCCTCTGAAACTCTTCCTAATTCATATCTTGGTGACGTACCACCTGTGAGACAACATCCCACCGTCTCTTAGTGGAATCACGTAGAATGTACGTCATGAGTGTCACCCTCCTCTTCAGAGGCATCTCCAGATGATCGAAGAAGGAAGGCATAGCCTTTAACCAGGACTCTTCAGCCTATTGTCCACCATCCCCTTATAAACTGGGAGGATGCTACTATTGGAACACCCTTGTCAACTCCACCATAGTCAGGGAAGGATATAGTGCTCCCTGAAATATCTGGACCAATCTCATAAAGCCTTCACAAAACTGTGCATCAGCATCTGTGTCTAGTATAAAAACTGGTTCTAAGATGGGCACAATATGAGGATCTTCTAGTAGTCCCTGATCTACCATTTTTGATGTATGATCATTGCCCTATATCTGGTGTAAAACTAGAGGAAATATTGTTTGCATGACTCTATAAGGTCAAGCGTACTCCTCAATACAAGATTATCAAGGAAAAAAAACATAGAATTGTAAGAACATAAAAAAGGGTTACACAGTCTGTATAAAATCTACACGGCGTGTTCCCTTATGCTTTTAACATGGTGTGTTCCTTTGCCAATCCTGTTCATGTAACACCCCTTACACACGGTGTGTTCCTCGTAAGAAATGACATGTACTTGAATCTTCCCCCCCTACCCAGGTTATTCTACATGGATATAAATACATGGTTTTCTCCCCGTGTAACACTATAAGACGTGTTCATTCTACAAATAGTGTGTATCACTTAAGTCCCATCCACCTGTGTCGTTGGTCACATGACTGGATACATTGTTCTTTACAACACAACATGTACAATATAGACACGACATGTTCTATAGAATTTTTCCCAACCTCGTGTCTCTGATCACACAATTAATCACACTATCAAGAACTACATGACTTGTACTCCCAGTACATGGTGTGTAATTTAAAAAATTCAATTCTTCTATAATAGAAGAAAACATGGGATGTGTTCATAACACCACACACCGTGTGGTCTAGGGTTCTAGACAGTAGGCCTATGAAACATCTCTAGAACCCTTAAAAATTTAAAAAATTTTCCATGTGAAGACAACTTTTGACATGTGAGAGGCCATAATCTTGTGAATCAATGTTTGGAATCCTTATTCATATTATAACATGAAAAAATTCAATTTAAAGTTCAAACATGATCCAAAAAATTATGATCCAAGAGGGCCCATAACACCTCAACGACCAAAGTTTGGGATCCATCCAAAAGAAACATTACATATTCCAATACCCTATCTAAATAGTAGGTATTAAATAATGACATCTATTAAAATATCATTCATATCTTGAAAAAATTATATCACAATAACATGAAATTAGTAATGCACCCTAAGTGTCATGAGAAGAATGTATGACATGTGATCTATAACAAGTGCCTATATGATGCATGAGATGGAATACCTTAATCTCATCGGGTTTCGATAGAAATATGTCAGAATGATATAAATCATAATAGTACAAAAAAAGTGTGTCACCCAATAATGAAATTAAATTAACTATAAAAATTGAAAAACCAGAGAAATTGCAATATTCAAGGTTACATGGCTTTTCCCTTTACCCAGGTTAGCTACTCCTGGGCACAACATATTACAAACTACCCATTCCTTTCTATAATTTTATATAGGCTCCAAATAGTAAGGCAGATAAGAAAAGATCCTTTACCTCTGATACCACTTTGTAACATCCGATACCCGAGTGCCACCACAAAGTTCCCCGAACCCAGTTGGTCACATGACCTCAAGAACATTTTCCCAAACACCAGAGGCCACCGATTAGAAGTGAGGGAAAATGTATGATAATAGGGAAACTATTCCCTCATTAGAAAATCATACACAATAGAAAACAGATGGTAAAAATTAGTTGAAGTAGTTATAACATACAACAGAAGATTGATAGTAATAAAACAATTGGAGCACACACACAAACACACACACACACACACACACACACACACACACACATATATATATATAAATGATGAATGTAACATATGTCTAGGAAAGAAACCAAACAAGTCACAATTCTGGAAATACAATATGAAACCAAAGTATAGAAAATCAGTAAACTCCAACAACATCGCTAGCCTCAACTTGGTCCCATGCTCTCCAACTCCAACAACAATCAAGTACCTGATGAAGAAGGGCGCTTTACCTTATCTATACCTGCAACCAAATAATCTATTTAGGTCCAAAAGCATGACGTAAATAGGGTTTGAGATGAATCTCAGTAGGCAACCACCAAAAGATATGTGCCTAACTATAAGTGAATATATGTAACAGGTAATAAGCATAAATGAAGAAATAAACATGGAAGTACTCAAAATTAAACAATCCAAAAGTTGTCAATTACATTCATTTTCATTTATTAATTATTAAAACTATTCAATGATGAATCCTGGGGCCTAGACTAAGCTTTGTATCCCTCCGGGTAATAGTAACAATGGACATATCAAAATACTATCTAAAAAACTAAGTAAGATCAAGTCCAATTTTGTGCTTTGGATTGGTAGACTAATCATAGTCATTAAATTATTCTCAAAAACCCTCTGGGAAAGATCTCATGGTCTAACCCCTTTGGTTTAATGCAACACTGATCAAATAAAAATGACCACCTGGGCAGATCTGACGATCAATACCCCTCAGACAACATGGAATCAATAAATTATAAATGACCTTCAACTAGCTCTCATGTTCAATACACACTGGGTCTACATAGCATAAATAATCATAAACGACCTCATGGGTAGCTCTCATAGTCAATACCCCTAGGTCAAAATCTACACCAAGGCTCTCACAGTCCTGTGTAAATAAACATGGAAACCCACATAGTTTTCCTGGTCCAAGGCTCTCATGGTCCATTCGGAAATCAATGCGCATATCATTACAAGTCATAACAAGTAATCTATAACTACTATATGGATACAATTATCAAGCATAATACATGAAATTAATATAATCAGTCAACTCCATCCTAAATAATTAAAGTCATGGAAACAAGGTATGCCTCATAGGCAACCTAGGTTAAACAACCATAAAAAGTCAGATAGGGAAACACACCCATGGGGTGTCCCATAAAAGTTATAAAACCTTATTCATAAGAAATCAACCTTTATCAATAATCAAACCATAGAAGGTATTAAACAGGGTCACATTCCAAAATACGCAATACCCCAATCATGAATATTCATCACTTTAAGCATATATAATCCAAATACAACCTAATAAAGGCACAAACCACCGTCCTTGATGTTGTATGATGAACACTCTTGAACGTTAGACCTTGAATCAGCCAAGAACGACGTAGATGTACGAAATGGGTAAAAACAATCAACCCTGAATAAGTCACGAGAGAGGAGGAATCTGGAATAAAGGTTCTTGGGAAAGAGAGAACTCACGAGTGGGAATCCAATGCAACTGATAGAGTCTTCATCGGAGCTCAGATGAAGAACCAGGAGGAGCTCTATGTTCTTTGGCTATTCCTTGCTCTCCTATATGAACTAAGGGGAGGAGAACTATTTTCTAGAAATGAGACATCACCTCGCTCTAACTTATCAATTAAAAATAAAATTACACGATGTGTTTATTTAATGTACACTCCATGTAATAGCCTCAACCGATCCCCTCTTTGGGGGGGTCTACCGAGGCACCTATAGGGCCACGTACTCATACATTACCCAGCCAGTACACAGCTACACACGAAAACCAGGTACACTGTGTGTACTCAAAAGTACATGCCTTGTACATAAAAAATTTCTCGTTTCTCTCCCTTTCCTAAAAAACAACCCAAAATAATGATCTACAACTGAAATAAATATTTGGGTTCTTAAAAGTTTTTAGAAACTAGCTATATCTCCCCGCTATAAGCTTAATTTCCTTATTTTTTTGATCCACTTCAAAAATATATTTTACATCCTCAATAAGGAAAATGGATCAAATTTTCCTGTTTAAAAAATTTATGATCTCCAACAACTCTTTTTAGTGTATGATAGTTTTTAATATTTCTCTTAATATTTGGTAAACTTGGATATTCTCAATCTTATTTTTGATGGAATTCACTAAAAAAATTGTCTAGTAAAAGTTTCCATATAAGATTCATACTATTAACTTTGTATGATGGGTATATATAATTTTCAACCATCCAATTCTCTTTCGCATGATTAAATAACGATTACTATATTTTTAGATCTTCATAAAATGAATTAATCTAATGGATTTCTATCTGACGACGTAATTATTATCTGAAGCACATCATTATTCGAGTAATTGGAAACTCAATTTGTAGTTCAGTACTTCTTATCTATCTAATGGAATACCATTCCATGAAACTCTAATTGAAGGTCCTTCATCTGAGGGATCTTTATCTACTATTATCAACTTCTACCTACATAGTTGGAAACATATCCTATCACAAAATCATATGAGTTTCATATTTTCTTATGAATGAACATTGTTTTGTAAAAGTGCACGTTGAACCATTAATATAGTTTCTCTGGAAATAGAATTGGGGGGGTGGTGACTCAATTCCATTTTCCTGCTCACTGAAATTACATATTTTAATTTCGTAGTATTATTCTCAACAATTCTAGAATATTATCAAATACTCCTGAAGCTTCATGAATCTATAGAATTTGTAATCTTCTTAGAATTTCCTTAAAATCATTGTTAAGAAACTTATAAAAAATTCCTTAGTCTCATTATGATATCAAAAATTTAATGAATACCTATTCAATCTATATATTCAATGTTTTTATATATTTTATGTAAATATTCTAATAATTTCTCAGTTCAGTATTTTTTCCCGAATATCTTTGTTCAATGGTATATTCTTAACTTTATTCATCTAAAAAACTCACAAGAATTCATTATCTAATGAACCTTCATCCTGTTTCGATTTTTATAAAATATATTACTACTAATATCATCATTCCTTCATATAATGGATATTCATACACAACCTCTATCCAAGTATAGTTCATCATATCCCACTGAATTCTATGTCAAAATTTATATAAACTTTTATAGTTGTTTCTCTATCATGATTCTACATTCTATGTATTTGGAAAATATACATTATTTGGATATTTCAAATGTCTTCTTCACATTATTTTATAAATTTTACCTTTATCTATCATTCTATATTATCCTATATTTTTTAATCTTGTTGGAAATTATTATACAATCACATAATGAAGGTTCATTAGATGTCTATCCATCCGATGGATATTCATCTAACAGACATGATCCACTGAATTTTCTTTAACACTACCCATCATAACTTGTTAACTTCAAGAAACCAGTATGGAATTATTAGTTTTTATTTTTCCAATCAAGTAACTCTAAAATTCAATTTCTGATCATCCTCTAGGTCTTTAGTTCGAAGTTTGTATCCCCACATTGATTTAAACTTCCCCCCCTTGGTACTTTTATCACAGACCTATAACCATTGGTTTTTTCAAAGATATTATGTCTAACTTATTTTTCCACTTAATTATCATATTTCACAATCACACAAAATCATGTTCTTATAATAGGTTTCCAATGTTTTTTTCTTGGTATGTATGATGAAAATATGATAAAATATTTACAGAAAATTTGTCTAAACTATTTGAATAATTTCTTCAACTCTACTCATAAACATTTGATCAATTACACAACCTCTAAAAATATCAACACTACATTACTGTTTGTACAAAATTAATCAAATATACACCTTCAGTAAATTTTCTTTTATGTAATCCATCTATAATTTTTTTCACTGAAGTTTATCTAGAATTTCAGTTTCACTTCTCCTCCTTTGTACTTTTATATCACATTTTATACAAGTATACAGATTCAATAACTCAAACTGAATAAAAAATATACATTTATAAAACCTCACACCCTTCATAATGGATCATGATAAATTTATTTATGTTATGATCATTGAATACAACATATAATTTTATAATTTTGTTATGGAACTTTCTTTCATTCCTTTATAAAAAAATGTTCCTAAATTTTTTTTGCCTTATTTGTTTTCAAGAAATACATATTCCATAAAAAATTATCTTATTCCTCTTTCTTTAGTAACTTTATATTCTCAAAAACTTTAATAAATTCCAACATAAACTTTCATTGCCAAAAAATATTGATATATTGGGAATAAATGAAACCAAACGCACTTTGGAACGAACAAAGGCCACATACCCCTTCGAATTGGACATGTGGTCTTGGTAGGGGTGTTAGAAGTTATATTAGAGTATTTTATTTGTCTTACTAATTGAGGAGATAATGAATATGCTATCTAGAAATATATTAGATCTCTTAATAGACCTTAGACTAGTGTGCCACAAATATGTTTCTACTGGAAATTCTTACTTAATTGGGTGAAAATATTACTATTTTTTTATTATTGTAGTTTGGAGATGGATTTAAATATAATGTGTTTATGTGATTGTTTTTTTGGTTTTGGTTCTTATTATGTAGAGGTAAGTGGCATCATATATGCATCATACTTGGAACATAGGATTCACATGAAATTCATGTACTTGCTTGTGATTTATATCACTAATGGAGAGGATTCATCTATATAAAGTGTAATAAAAATATTATATATTATTTTACAATATATCTTTTTGGGGGAATTCTACTCAACCGACCTATTGTATTCTATATGATGGAAGGTCAGGTGGATCTTTGTGGGGGATTTTCGTTAAGGACGTCTATATGATCCCTTCCTATCAAGGATTTATAGAGAACCTTAGCAGGTTAGTGCATGATTTTTATGCTTGTAAATAGAACCCTAGGGGTTTTAGTTTAGGTATTGTATTCATGAAATTTGACTGGATTGTTTTAAAATGCTTCCTTGAGAATTGAGGTTCGATTAATTTAAGTTTCCACAACAACCTATATGGTTTTATACCACATAGCTGAAGGACCCCGGGACACCCTGAGAGGGGAGGGGTGAATCAGGGTGACCACTTTTTCTTTTTAATGTGATGGATCTTGTTCCCACGTTGGTAGGAACTTTTTGAACCTATATGAAGATTATGATTAGAAAGAAAACATTCTCATGCACAGAGAAGACACAGCCCTTTTTACTTGGTTCACCACTAAGGGCTACATCCAAGGAGCATACGCCGACAGGTTGTCGGTCATACCAAAATCCACTATGCTTCACTAGCTGTAGATTACAAAAGTTCGGGTACAGTCACTCTGTCCCAGGCTCACTGCCTTTACAAAGGTTCAGGGATAGCTCACTGCTTCCCTCAGGTCACTCCCATTGACTCCCCCTGGCTCACTCCCGTTGGTGAAGTCACACTTAGTTTATAGACGTGAAGGTCTCTTCAAATAACAGTCATGAATATCATTGTCCCTTATTCAGCATGAGACTTTTCTTGCATCAGAGTCCTGAGTTAATTCTCTGTTAAAATCCAAATTCCAACCACTGATGAATACCCCCTTTTCCCTTGACCACAGGGCCAACAACCTTTGGAAGAGGCCTTCACAAAGTACCCTACTTCACGAGGCTCCCAATATTGCAATGCTCAAACAAGACTTCGCGGAGCCCCTGCCATTTTGTGAAGCTCAATCGCGAAGCTCAATCGCGATGCTCCAGACTTCACAATGCTTGGATATCACGAAGCTCCTACCTCTTAGCGATGCTCACTGAGCCAACGCGGGGTGCCTGTCTTTCGCAGAGCTAGAATAGCCACCGCAAAGCTCCTCTTTCGCGAAGCACGCTGCCTTCGCAACAGACCTTTGCGAACCAAGAGCAAAGGACTTTCTCTGAAATTCTATCTACTTTTCTTGAGGGGTTCGGCCTCTATTTATAGGCGATTCCACCAACCCTCGACCCTTCCTCGCGAAGTCAGCGCCACATCATCTCAAATCGCGAAGCTCCAAAGTTTCCGCCAGAATTCTGTCCAAATCGCGAAGCACCACGAAAATTTTCCGTTCGTGGAGCTTGACGTAATCGCAAAGAATCACTGTCAACATTCCATCGCGCCTTCGCTGCGAAGCTCCCTCGCGAAGCCCTTCTCCGCCGCGATGCGCTTCAGCCTCTGCCATTCGCGAAGCTTGACGTAATCGTGAAGACTCACTGCCTCCATTCTTTTGGTCTTCGTGATTTCCAAACCATGAATCTTATCTTCGCGAAATTCATGACTTTTCCATATTTAATCACGATCTTCATGGAAATCCTATTTTTGTGATTCTCACCAATTTAAAAATTTTGGACCCCAAAAAATTGGCAAACACTGGGAAATGGCGCCACCTTCAATACTGTTGTGTGCTTGAACGGTATGATCTCTTTACTGGTACACGATCCAAACTTCCATTGATAATTGACAAAAAACACAAACCACACTCCAAATAATGCATATAAGACCATGGTTCCAACAATATCCCCCTTTGGGTATGTTGGCAATCAGAAGCAAAATTCAATAGATCTCCATCTATGTGAAAAAAAAGAAGGAATCAACCCATCCAACACTCTAAGTCTACATGAGCAATGCTCGGTGTAGAAAACAAGAGAGGAGGCTTGAATTGGGTTCCACTGTTTTCCTTAAAATTCTTCTCATCACAGAAGTTTCCTGAATTTATGCCTTCTCCTTTCTCCCCCATTGACAATAAATCCAAAGACCAGTAAATTTTTCACGTTCAGCTCAAACCATACTCCCCCTGGATAGTATCTCCCCCATAAACCTGCATCATATCTATAAACAGATTAAAACATTTATAACAAATGGGGAGAGGGGTAATTTCGTAACCTCCTTATGCACTGGGAGGTGGTCGAACACCGAGGTTCAACCGATGATTCTCAAACACAGCCGCTGACAGTGGATTTGTCAGGATATCATCCACTTGCTCATCTGTTCCCACATGATCCAATCTAATCGCGCTTTGCTCAA
Organism: Viscum album; assembly: GCA_963277665.1. Taxonomy (NCBI): domain Eukaryota; kingdom Viridiplantae; phylum Streptophyta; class Magnoliopsida; order Santalales; family Viscaceae; genus Viscum; species Viscum album. The sequence continues at coordinate 801,870,668 of OY728139.1, forward strand.
CTTTCTCTTTGATAAAGTGATACATGATTTCAATGTGTTTTGTACGAGAATGCTGAACAGGATTCTTCGAAAGATCAATTGCACTCTTATTGTCACAGTAAATCACCATTGGTTGCGTCACCTCATCCCCAATATCAGATAATTGCTGCTTCATCCATAGCAGTTGAGTGCATGCCATTGTGGCGGAGATATACTCAGCTTCAGTAGTACTAAGAGAAGTACTTTCTTGTTTCTATCTCAACCAGCCAACACATTTCTTCCCAATATAGAAAGCTCCACCACTAGTGGACTTTCTGTATACTACATCACCAGCCCAGTCAGCATCAGAAAACACTGATAATTCACTGTCCTTGCCTGCAGTAAAAAATAACCCGAAGTAATGTGTACCTTGAATGTACCTCATGATTATTTTTACTGCTGCCATATGTTCCTCCTTTGGATTACTCTGAAAACAGGCCGCAAGGCATGTTGCAAAGACAATATCTGGTTTTCTCGCTATCAGGTACAGTAGGCTTCCAATGATCCTCCTGTACATGGTGGGATCAATAGAGTTCCCATCCTCATTCTTTCCAAGTTTAGTTCCAACTGCAATCGGAGTTGAAATTGGTTTGAAGTCTTGCATATTGAACTTCTTCAGCAACTCTCTTGCATATTTTTCCGGAGAAATGAAAGTGTATTCCTTCTTTTGAATCACTTGTAGCCCCAAGAAATATGTGAGCTCCCCAATCATAGACATTTCAAATTCTGATTTCATGTGGTTGGAAAATTCATCCACTGATTTCTGCCTACTGCCACCAAATATGATGTCATCAACGTAGAAAAGAAACATGAATTGATCTTTTGGAGAATCCTTCACATAGAGATTGTGATAAACTCCTCCTCTTTTGAATTCCAACTTCTTGAGATATGAATCTATCCGTGAGTACCATGCCTGTGGTGCCTGCTTCAAACCATATAGAGCTTTCTTCAGTTTGCAGACCTTTGTTTCATCGGTACCCAAGACAAAGCCCACTGGTTGTTCAATGTAGACTTCTTCTTCGAGTACACCATTCAAGAATTCCGTCTTAACATCCATTTGATATACTTTATATCCTCTTTAGAGTGCCATGGCAAGGAAAAGACTGATTGACTCCAGTCTATCCACTGGAGCAAAGGTTTCTTCAACATTAATGCCTTCAATCCGAGAGTATCCTTTACATACCAGTCGTGCCTTGTTTCTGATGACACTTCCATGCTCATCAAACTTATTTTTGATGATCAATTTGGTACCAATCACATTCTGACCTTCGGGTCTCTGGACAAGATCCCATGTCTGATTCTTGTCAATATGATCTAATTCATCATTCATGGCTTTCACCCATGATTCATCATTTGCAGCTTCTTCGAATGAGGATGGCTCTACAACTAATAGAAATGCAGACTGCGTGTTATTCCTCATCCTCCTTGTTTGAGTGGGTGCACTTTTGTCCCCAATTATGTTGGATGGATCAATCTCAGCTCTTCGATTTCTCCTGCGAGGTTCAGTAGCATTTTCTTCATCCATAGTTTCTTCTTCAGATTATTCTTCTGAGTCAACATCATGATGTGACTGCTGAGTGTTTTGAACAAATTCATCTATTTCTGCACTTGTATTTTCTTCACGTTCACATTCTTCCTGACTTTCTATCACATCAGCATATGACGTCCTTGATGAATTTGTGGTTTTCTATTCAATTATCTTAACATCACTGCTTTCCACAATTCTTCCCAAACGCTTGTTGAAACATTTGTAGGCTTTTATGTTCATTGAGTAACCAAGGAAAATTACTTCATCTGCATTGTCGCCATATTTCCCTTGATTTCCTTCTTTGTTCCTGATGAAACATTTACTTCCAAATACACGAAAGTATTTTAGATACAGCTTCCGTCCATGACACAATTCATATGGTGTCTTCGTCTCACCCATATAAAGTCCTGTTAGATTCTGAATGTACACTGCAGCTTGAACAACCTCTTTCCAGTAATGTCGTGGAATACGACTCTCAATCAGCATAGTTCATGCCATGTTGTTCACCTGTCGATTCCTACGTTCAACAACTCCATTCTGTTGTGGAGTTCTCACAGCAGCAACCTCATGCTGTATCCCATGCTTCTCTAGATAATTCTCAAATTCAATGGACGTGTATTCTCCTCCATTTTCAGATCGCAACACTTTGATTGTTCGTCCAGTATCATTCTTGGCGATTCGCCGATATGTTTTCATGCAGTCAAGGACTTGTCGTTTCCTGTGAATGACCATCACACATGCCATTCTACTGGAATCATCTATGAAAAGGACAAAGTAACTTTCTCCATGTGTTCTGGCAACATTTATTGGACTGCAAACATCTGTGTGAATCAGATCAAGAAGGTGAGACGCCTTTTTCTTCTTTGGCCGATATGAACTGCAGACCAGCTTCCCACGAAAACAAGCATCATAAGATTTTTCATGTTCACGCTTCAGGTTGGGGATGTTCATGTCAATTCTCAATTTTGATATTTTCTCCATGTCTTGTTGGTTGATGTGTCCCAATATCCGATGCCACAAATTGTTTTCTTCTTCAATAGTCATGTAACATACATTTTCTTCACTATCAACCTGATACAAGTTTCCTTATGTTCTGCATCCCTTCATAAGTGAATTGCCAGTTTTTCCCTTGATAGTGCAGCCTTTCTGATTAAAAGTAACTACAAGTCCTGAGTCACAGAGTTGACTCACGCTGAGGAGATTATGACGTAGTCCATCTAAGTAAAGGACTTCAGTCTTCTTTATTTCTCCATTATCTAATTTGGTACTTCAACTCCCTTTGATTTTCAGATCCCCATCATTACCAAATCTTACTGTACCATCAACATTATTTATGATATTCGTTAGTAGGTCGACATTACCTGTCATATGAGATGAACAACCGCTATCCAGGATCCAGGTACTGTTGTTCTTTGTAGCTTTGAGGGCTACCTCTACAAGGTTCTATTTCTCAATCTTCTTCCTTTCCTTCCATGAGACATTAGATTGAGTATATAGAACTGATGGCCTTTTAACTATCTGTTCTGCATACCCAGGTTCTTCATAGTCAAAGTCTTCTTTGAGAGGTGAGAACCTATTTGAAAGAGCAACACTGTCTTGCTGACGAGACTTGACTTGTATTGAACTTCGGTATGAGGTGTCTATGTCCCTTCTCTGCCTGCAATTAACGGCCTTATGACCAAAGTTAGAACAACGAAAACAATATCCATAGAAATTATTTCTTCTATAAGAATTAGGATATGTGATTGTTCTCCTTTGTTGAGCATCTATATATTCTCCATTCAGATAGCTTCTTGCCTCTTCACAATAAGACATAGTATGGCCAAGATATCCACAGAACTGAAACTTCTTGAGAGGAAATGTCTTCTCACTTGAATTTTTACTTATACCTTCATCCTTGGGAGAATAGTAAGACTGTCTGTCATTTTTGAAAGTTTGAGGATAATTTTCAGGTCTCCTTTTAGTTTGGATTGAGGGTTCCTTTTTCAGCACTCTAGGTAACATTTCAACATGTTCAACTTTCATGTTATCTTTCTTTTGGAACTTTTCACTTCCAGTAGTTGATGACTCATCCTCACAACCAATTCCACTCTTTCCCATGCAAGCGGGTCTTTGATCACTCAAGATTTTTCCAACCCCATCGGAACCACACTTGGCTCTTGCTAGTAATTCTGCATCTGAGAATCTTCCGAACTGTATTTTCTTCCTCAATTCTTTTGGAACTGATTCAGTCTCCAATTTATTCCTTAGAGTAACTACTTCCTCCTCAAGACCCTCAGCAGTCTTGGATTTTTCATCCAGTCTGGATGTGAGGTCATTGATGACCTTTTCCTGCTCTTCAATTCTCAGCTTCAGATCTACTACATCATCATTGCTTTCAATTATTTTAGACTGTACCTTCAAAAATTCTTCCAGTCGTTCAATATCAACTTCAAGTTGATCAACGTATTCAGTTGATTCTTCTACAATTGATTTCCACTTATTTCATCTCTTACATTTAATCTTAAGCTTATTAACGGCATCCTTAAGTTGCACCTCAGAATCTACACAAGTTCTCAGTTGGTTTTCTCCATCAGTATCTTATGACTCTTCAATAGTGGCCATCATAGAAGCATGGTTCCCAGTTTTGAATTCTGGTTCTTCTTCATCACAGAATTCATTGTCATTTTCTTCCTCTTCACAGACAAAACTCTTCCTTTGCATTTTCTTACCAGATTTGAAGTATCCCTTTTTGATGAACCTTCTCCGAGGCTTCTTGAAGTTTTCATCTTCACAGTCATCATCATTGATATTCTTCAAGCACTGAGAGGCAATGTGCCCAACTTTTCCACAATGGAAACATGCTAGAGGTAACTTCCCTTTGAATTTCCCTTTCCCCTTCTGGAACTTCTTTGCAATGAGAGAAAAAATTTCTTTCTCTTCGTCATCATCACCGCTACTATCCTTTGAGATTTTCAATTTATCCATGGTCTTGAATGCCATTTCCTTGCTCACCGGAGTCGTAGCATCTTCTGGTTTGACTCTCATTTCATATGCTACCAAGCTGCTCAGTAGATCATCTACAGAAAGATTTGAAAGATCTCTTTCCTCAAGGGCTGACACCTTCGCATTATACAGAGGTGGAAGTCTTCTTAATATTTTCTTTACAATATCAATGTCTTTGATTTCTTCCCCTAGACCCCAAATTGCTCCAACCACTTCAGTAATTCGATTGAAGAAAGAGTCTTCATTCTCGTCTGGATGCATCTTCAGTTCATCAAACCGATTGTGTAGCACTTGTAGTTTCACCTCCTTCACATTGCTATCTCCTTCATAAATATTCTCAAGTTTATCCCACATGGATTTTGCTGAGGTGAAATTCATCACCTTCAGGTAGATCTGATCAGAAAGGGCTGCAGTGAGAGCATTCTGTGCTTTAGAATCTGCATCAAGAAGTTTCTTGTCTGTTTCAGTCATAGCCAGGCCTGTTGGATCAGTGACTTGTATTCCTTGAACTGTAGAAAAAAGAACTTCCATTCCAAGAGATCATAGATGAGATCTCATTCTGTTCTTCCAGATCTAGAAATTTCTTCCATCAAAGTGAGGGACTCCCCTGACATTGACCGCATTTTCCATGACGAAAAAAAGGTCAGATTCAACACCAGCAACCTCCCTCTGATACCACTTGAAGGACCCCGGGACACCCTGAGAGGGGAGGGGTGAATCAGGGTGACCACTTTTTCTTTTTAATGTGATGGATCTTGTTTCCACGTTGGTAGGAACTTGTTAAACCTGTATGAAGATTATGATTAGAAATAAAACATTCACATGCACAGAGAAGACACGGCCCTTTTTACTTGGTTCACCACTAAGGGCTACATTCAAGGAGCATACGCCGACAGGTTGTCGGTCGTACCAAAATCCACTATGCTTCACTAGCTATAGATTACAAAAGTTCAGGTACAATCACTCTGTCCCAGGCTCACTGCCTTTACAAAGGTTCAGGGATAACTCACTGCTTCCCTCAGGTCACTCCCGTTGACTCCCCCTGGATCACTCCCGTTGGTGAAGTCACACTCAGTTTATAGACATGAAGGTCTCTTCAAATAATAGTCATGAAGTTCATTGTCCCCTATTCATCATGAGACTTTTCTTGCATCAGAGTCCAGAGTTAATGCTCTGTTAAAATCCAAATTCCAACCACTGATGAATACCCCCTTTTCCCTTGACCACAGGGCCAACAACCTTTGGAAGAGGCCTTCGCAAAGTACCCTACTTCGCGAGGCTCACAATATTTCAAAGCTCAAACAAGCCTTCGCGGAGCCCCTGCCATTTTGTGAAGCTCAATTGCGAAGCTCAATCGCGATGCTCCAGCCTTCGCAATGCTTGGCTATTGCGAAGCTCCTGCCTCTTCGCGATGCTCACTGAGCCAACGCGGGGTGACCGTCTTTCGCGGAGCTAGAATAGCCGCCGCGAAGCTCCTCTTTCGCGAAGCACGCTGCCTTCGCGAGATACCTTTGTGAACCGAGAGCAAATGAATTTCTCTGAAATTCTCTCTACTTCTATTGAGGGGGTCAACCTCTATTTATCGGCGATTCCACCGACCTTCGACCCTTCCGCGCGAAGTCAGTGCCACGTTATCTCAAATCGCGAAGCTCCAAAGTTTCCACCAGAATTCTGTCCAAATCGAGAAGCACCACGACAATTTTCCGTTCGCGGAGCTTGACGTAATCGCGAAGAATCACCGTCAACATTCCTTCGCGCCTTCGCTGCGAAGCTTCCTCGCGAATCCCTTCTTCGCCGCGATGCGCTTCAGCCTCTGCCGTTCTCGAAGCTTGACGAAATCGCGAAGACTCATCGCCTCCATTCTTCTGGTCTTCGCGATTTCCAAACCATGAATCCTATCTTCGCGAAATTCATGACTTTGCCATATTAAATCATGATCTTCATGGAAATCCTATTTTCGCGATGCTCACCAATTTCAAAATTTTGGACCCCAAAAATTTGGCAAACACTGGGAAACGGTGCCACATTCAATACTGTTGTGTGCTTGAACGGTATGAACTCTTTACTGGTACACGATCCGAACTTCCATTGATAATTGACAAAAAACACAAACCACACTCCAAATCATGCATAGAAGACCATGGTTCCAACAATAGCTTCTTGGTAGAATTATACATAACTAATATGGGTACCTATGTGGGGATATGGGAACCTTAAGGGGTTCAGAAAGGTTGTAACACCCCAAGCTTCTACGGTACACTTCTCTTTGAATAATGTGATAGCGTGTGTTGTACAGAACACCGAGTTCTAACACAGCATAACCAATCAAACTAGCCGTTATTAATAGTAATACCTGCCTTTTGAAATTATATATATTTTATATTTCAAAATGGACTTCATTTTTGGATTCTTAATATCGAATTTAGCCTAAGGTGAAATTTTGGTACTTTTCGGATAACTTTAATATTTTGATGAATAGTGAAAATTACTAAATTTTAATTAAAAACAACTTTTTTAATCAAAATAATTAATAGTGATAAATTATGAATTTGAGTGGTTTTAAAGTATATTTAGAATATATTTTTACCATTTAATATAATGTTGTTCATTGGACATAATTTTATAATTAAACTGAACATAAACAAATGTCAATCTTTTGATAGTTATTATCTCTTAAAAACACACTTTTTGTTTTGACAACGAGAATTAATTTTAAATTAATTTCTGCCACTTCTATGTTTTGAATTTAGAAAAATGGATTCCATATTTGGAATCAGGACGTTAAAATTGTGTAAATAGGTAACTTTTATTTTTAGACATTTTGAATAATTTCGGCGATAAATATTTTATTTACCATGGTTAAGGGTAAATTCGGTAAATAAGGGTTAATCAAATAATATTATAATAATACTAAATTACCCTAAAACGTGTCCTAGACTTATTTTGTGATACATGTTCGACCATAGGCATCTTTGGGTCGATTTTGGGACCCCATGGTGCCACTTGTAGGTGATAGGGACACTTTATTTTAATTAAGTTAAAATGAATACAAAAATGACACAAGCATATATCTTTTAGAAAAACAATTTTTACATAGGGTTATATATGTTGGATTTTAGATTATAAATATTAATTAGAAAGATAAAACGATTTAATACATAATTATATTTTATTTATAATTTTTAGACATTAAATAATTTAATTTATTTATGACCCAATGGTGATTCAGTAATTACTATAATAGTGAAAAATTAAAATAATTGATATTATAAATACACAAATAAATAAAATATGAACCTTTTAATGAATTAAAATAATTTTCTAGGATAATATGCTATATTAGGATTGATTCAATTTACTTTTTTCGAAGTAATCAATCTGTTATGAGTTTCACAAAAATCAACTATTGAATAGTGTCAAAATTGACATAAAAGAGTTTTTAAAACAAATATTATATTATTAATTGGTATTAAATTCCTAAAAAATCTAAGGCTCGGCAAAGAGACTTATATCATGATAGGTGTTTCATTAATGGACCACTTGGGGGTCTCTTAGATTTATATAGTAAGTTTATTAACCATATTATATAAAAATACAAAGAGACATTGTAAAAGTGAAACTAATTAACATAGAGTTAATACTTAAAGATAAGGTTAATATAAGTACCCAAACCTATCTAAATTCTATTGGTTGAGTTTTTTTCGACCCCTAACCACCTTAAAATTTAAATAATCAACTTTTGAGCCATTAGAAACCGAATATGAATTTATTATAAACTAATATTTCTAGCTTTTCCAAAGGTGTCCCTCACCCCTCTTATAAAAGGGCACTCCTACTTCTCTTTTCTTCACACCTTCAAAGCCTTTTGGATCAGCCAAAATCTGCCCAAATACTCTCCCACATTCCCTAACTACAACCTAGAGGCCTTATTTTGATCAGAAAGCCAACCTAAGGAGCCCTTTTGATCAAATAAAAAGGAAGAAACCAAAGAAGACGTAATGATTTCACCACCCTTTTCCAAGTTCCTTCTTCTTCCACTTCTTCTTCCTTTGTTGTTACCATTCTAAAATAATAACTCCATTATCATATATATACTGTGATTTTATTATAAATATGGTACAACCATATTCAGTATTCTATCCACCCTTTGAATAACATGTCACCATACGTGCGTACGTACGGCTTACCGTCTCCACGTCGTGGTGTAATTGTTATTCAATATATTATTATTTTGATGGGTATGATAATGATGTGTAAATCATGTAAATAATAAATATAACATGTTAATGATTCTGTATATATGATATACCATCCATTTATATATTATTTTAATATCAAAAGAATGATATTGTCGCTCGTGCGTACATACGGACTACCGTCTCCACGAATGCGATGAGATTCATTCTCCATCGTATCCATTCAAATATAATTATCATTTGATGATTTAAAAATGATGTTTAAGGACTTTATATCATTCTAGATATTAATAATATACAACCTATCCATTATAAACATGGATTACGTAACAAAACATATAAAATAAAACGAGTAAGTTAACACCCGAAACAACGATAATACTAAGATATTATTAACAAAGGAAAGTTAAATGATCATATATGATATCATATTAATATATATGATTCTTGTATAATTTAATAACAATTATTTCACTATTATACAAGAGGTTAACCTACCCCAACCAAGGAAAAGTACAAGGTAAGGGTTATTTAACAATCTCTTCATTATCCGAGGTTGTTTATACGTAACAATCTACTGGGATCTATTTATCATCCACATCCATGTTTCTTAAAAATGTATTTCAAATCATTTTTACTATTTACTAGATTATGAGTTAAATTCATTTATACCCTTTTTGACTTTTATAAGTGGTTTATTAAGAAATATTTCCGTCATTTTCAAAATAAGGCCCTTTTTATCCTTTTCAAAATAATTAAGGTATGAATGTTTTTTTAACATATACGGCGGGTGCGGCTATTTTCGGCCGTTATAAAATCTTTAAAGCTTCCCTTACAAGATTATAAGAATATTTTCAAATAAAATGGTTTATTTTATATGGCTCCTAAATGATTTCAAAATAAAAAGAGATATTTCTCTAAAAAGAGTTTTGATTTCATCTATGTCAACATCCTTTGTTGGATTTTACGCTTATGTGAAGTTGATTTATGTTGTATTGAAGGTTTTGTGATATGTTTGACTGTGGATGTGCTACTTTTATACCATTCATGGTTTATGGTGAAAGTATTGACATTTATTATGCTAGTTTTAATACGAATGTTTATGTTATGTTTAAACCTTTTCATATGGGAATGCATTGGACTTAATATGTGATGGGTGGAGCCCGCTATAGCTCCTCGATGCATCGGTAGGTCTCATGAGACAAACTAGTGTCTTGGCACAAGGCCTTGGCAAAATCTTATTTGTAGTCTTGGAACAAGGCCTTGGATATGTGGTTATGATAGTCTGGCATTATGCATTCCAACATTATGAAAGTTGTTATTGTTATTGTATGTGATTATTTGATTAGTAGAATACCCATGTGAATAAGTAAATGGAATTATTTAATTTTACTTTTGACATACTATGTTGAAGTTCAAGTTTAAAAGGCTTTTGTTTTAGTAATGCATTGCCTTAAGTGTTTATGCTTATTTTTGAAAGTTCTGCTATATTGTTATCCTTACTGGGCATTTGAGCTCACCCCTTTCCTATGTTTTATTTTTCCTAGGATGGGAAGAAGTAAGTTAGGAATGACCTGCATGGATTTTATGTGGGGATATGAGTGTGGAATATGGAGACTATGTTGTTATAGTAGTTTTCCACTTTATGATGTAATGTAAAACTTTATGAATATATCAAGTGTTTCCAAGGATACTAAACCAATTGGTCTTTCGAGATTTGATCTTTCTTGTGATCATCCCAATGTTATGTAATAATGCACCGACTCTGGGTAACTAGGGTCGGGGCGTTACAGTTGGTATCAGAGGAAGTTTAGTACAAACCTTGGAAGCTAGATTTAGATAAACTCTGATTAGAGCACGTATACCTAAGATGAACGTTGAGGATTAGTATAGAAGAAATTCCTAGAATTTTGGTATTGTAGAGATTTTGTGAGTTTCCCGAGCAATACATCTCTGTCTGGATACGAGCAGGTAGAGGCGGCTCTGGCACAGATGTATCTAGGGGTAAAACCCGAAAACACCGCTTTGAGCTAGACTCAAACGGGAACTGGTGCATGACAACGGGCCTTACTGCACTCTTGGTTACGACACTCCCGGGGGATATGCTTAAGATAACTCTCATTTTCTTTACAAATCATTATGAAGGGTTTATGAGTATATACTTCCTCAAAGAAAACATTTTTATGATTATGGATTATATCCATAAATAGTTCAATATATGTTAAGTGTTTTATAAGAATGAGATTAAGTATTTTGATTCATAAACTGATCTAGTTTATGCCATTGTTTAGAAATGGAGCCTAGTGGAAGAAATGGAAACCGAATCAATGCACGCACTCCATGTAGGGATTTCCCTCCACCTCAAGATAATTATAGTGGAGCTGGTGATGCAACTGGTGTCGATCATCTAATCACCATACTGGGGAAACTCACTCAGGTTATGAATAATAACCTTACCCGTATAAAGCACCCTGATCCACAACGTGGAGGATCAATGTTATATTGATTCATGAGGCAACAACCACCAATGTTAAATGGGATTACAAATACCTTTGTAGCTGAGCAATGGATAAATTCCCTAGAGAAAATATTTCAGGCTTTGGGGAGTAGTGAAAGGGAAAAAGTTATCATGGCAGTTTACCGACTCACGGGAGATGCTGATCAATGGTGGTCATGGATTCAAAATATGAAGGAAGATGATGAAGTATCAAATATGGAATGGAGGGAGTTCAAAGATATGTTTTTAGAAAAATACTTTCCTCGCGACCATCGAGCAAATATGGAAAGGCAGTTTCTGAGTCTGAGACAAAAGGAGGATGAGAATGTCACAAAGTATGAGGATAACATTACAAGGTTAGCAAGGTATGCTGGAGATTATATACGTAACCCAAGATGTAAGATTGATTGTTTATTTGATGGGTTAAAACCATTTCTCCGTCGAGCATTAGTCTTACAATCCTTTTCATCATATGAATACATTATCTCATGTGATATCAAGACCAAAAAGGAATTCTCTTAGTCTTATGACTTTAAAGAAAAGCAAGAGAAGAAGAGACCTGCTGATCAATCTGGGAATGGAAATAAGGGGAAGAAGGGAAAGGTTGAATATCCATACTGTGGTAAATGTAGGAAGAAACACCCTGGTACTTGCTTGAAGGGAATGAGAGTCTGTTACAAGTGTGGTGAAAAAGGCCACCAAGCTCGTGATTGCAAGGGGAAGAAGGAAGCTACCAACGTTCAGTGCTACAATTGCAGGGAGATGGGGCATTATGCAAATGAATTTCCTAAGCGTCAGAAGAACTTACCTCAGAAAAGGTCAAGGGATAAAGGCAAAGCTTATGCTACCAGTACTTCTGAGGTAGAAGCTCCGAAAGACATGGTGGCAGGTAATTTAATGGTTTCCTCATGTTTAGAAAATGCATTATTTGATTCTGGATCATCGCATTGTATCAGATATTCCCAGTTTGCTAAGAAAATTAGATATTTCCAATTTTATTTAACAAGGGAGTTGTCTGTTAAAACTCTAAAGGGAAGTATCATTGCAACAATGTTTTGTGAATCAGTCCCCATTAGAGCACATAAATGTTCTTTATCTGCTGATCTCATCGTCATACCTATGATTGAGTTTGATATAATCCTCGGTATGGACTGTCTTTCAGACTATGATGCGAAGATTTATTGTAAGAAGAAAGAGGTTACGATTCTTGATGATAATGATAAGGAACACCTTATCTTTAAAGTAGAATCATCACCACCTAATTCTTATTTAGATCCACCCCCAATAGCTCAACTAAATTCAATTATTGGGGAGGAAGATAATGAAATAACTGTGGGTGAGGAATGGAATTTTCAAATAGAGGATGTACCTATTGTGAATGAATTTGTAGATGTATTTCAGGAAGATTTACCTGGACATCCTCCAGAATGAGAAGTTGAGTTTTCCATTGATTTAATTCCTAGATCAAGGCCTATATCGAAGACCCCTTATAGAATGGACACTGTAGAATTAGTTGAACTAAAGAAACAACTAGAGGAATTGAGTAATAAAGGATTTATTCTCCCTAGTGTTTCTCCATGGGGAGCCCCTGTTCATTTTGTTAAAAAGAAAGATGGATCTATGAGGTTATGTATCGACTACAGGGAGATCAATGCTATAACGATAAAGAACAAGTATCCCCTATCTCGCATTGATGATTTATTAGAACAACTGCATGGATATCAATACTTTTCAAAGATTGACCTTCGATATGGATACCATCAGTTGTGTGTAAAGAAGGAAGACATTCCGAAGACAACATTTCGAACCAGGTACGGGCATTACGAGTTTACTGTAAAGCCTTTTGGATTGGCTAATGCACCCTCTGTATTCATGGATCTGATGAATAGAGTTTTCAAGTAGTATCTTGATGAATTTGTGGTGGCATTTATTGATGATATCTTTGTATACTCCAAAAGATATGAAGATAATGAAAATAACTTGCGCATTATCTTGAAGACTTTGAGGAGGCACAAATTATATGGGTAGTTTAACAAGTGTGAATTCTGGCTTCAGGAGATTTCTTTTTTTGGCCATATTGTATCTAAAGATGGAATCTCTGTTGATCCTTCTAAGTCCAAGGAAATCCAAGAATGTCCAGCACCTACAAGTATAACTGAGGTACACAGTTTTATTGGTTTGGCAGGTTATTATCGACGTTTCGTCCAGAATTTTGCCCAATTGGCTAACCCATTAACGAAGCTCACATGTAAAGGGGTTAAATTTGTTTGGACAAAAGAGTGTGAAGAATGTTTTGAAGAACTGAAGATAATATTAGTCAATGCTCCTATATTGACTCTACCATCGGGGAATGATGGGTTTGTTATTTATAGTGATTCATCAAAGAAAGGACTTGGTTGTGTCCTTATGAAGAATGATAGAGTTATTGCCTATGCATCACGACAGTTGAAAATTCATGAACAAAACTATCCTACTCATGATCTCGAGTTAGAAGCTGTGATCTTTGCTTTGAAGATATGGAGGCACTACCTCTATGGTGAAAAATGTGAGATTTATACTTATCACAAGAGTTTGAAGTATATTTTCTCACAAAAAGAACTCAACATGAGGAAAAGGAGATGGCTTGAATTACTCAAGGATTATGATTGCACGATACACTACCACCCGGGGAAAGAAAACAATATGGAAGATGCTTTGAGTAGAAAAGACCATGGAGTTTTGAACAATATGAGAATTTAAAGGGATCCAATTTTCATGGATCTAGTGAAGATGGACATGGGAATAACCAGGGAAGGTGAAACATCAATGCTTTTTCAAATGGTTGCCAAACCATCATTACTAGAAAGGATTAAGAGTTCTTAGACCGATGATGAAGAATTTCAAAAGAAGATTAAAGCTGTGAATGATGGGAGATTGAGAGACTTTGTGTATGAAGATGTAATTTTGAAATTTGGGAAGAGACATGGTGTTCCCGATATACCTGATCTAAAAAGGAAATTGCTGGATGATGCTCATAGTTCCAATTTCTCTATACACCCTGGGAGCACCAAAATGTATAGAGATTTGAAGGAACATTTTTGGTGGGACAACATTAAGAGGGAGATTGCTGATTTTGTGTCAAGATGTATGGTTTGTCAGCAAGTGAAAGCTGGAAGGCAACAGCCTGGAGGAGTCATGCAACCTCTTCCCATACCAGAGTGGAAATGGGACAATATTACGATGGACTTTGTCATGGGGATACCAAAGAATCCTAGAAGGAACGATGCAATATGGGTTATTGTTGATCGTCTTACCATGTCAGCACATTTTCTTGCTATAAGAGAAGATCTACCCCTGGAATGTCTAGCAAGACTATATATTAATGAAGTTGTGAGACTTCATGGAGTACCCCTATCGATTGTTTCTGATCGTGATCCACGTTTTACTTCAAGATTTTAGAAAATTCTTCAGAAATCCCTGGATACTAAACTTCATTTGAGCACTGCTTACCACCCTCAGATAGATGGACAATCAGAACGGACTATTAAAACCTTAGAAGACATGTTGAGATCTTTATCACATGAATTTCAGGGTATGTGGGATCAATATTTACCTCTCGTAGAATTTTCCTATAACAATAGCTTCCATTCGAGTATTCAGATGGCACCATATGAAGCGGTATATGGAAAGAGATTTCGTACACCAACCTGTTAGGATGACGTTGGTGAAAGAAAACTTGTAGGCCCAGAACTAGTGGGGGAAACGATGGAAAAGGTGAAGGTAATCCAAAATCACATCAAAGCAGCTCAAAGTTGGCAGAAGAGGTATGCCGATAATCGAAGGAAGGATTTGGAATTTCAAGTCATTGATCATGTTTTCCTGAAGGTATCTCTATGGAAGGGAGTCATACGTTTTGGTAAGAAAGGTAAATTGAGTCCCAGGTACATCGGACCTTTCAAAATTCTAGAACAAATTGGGGTTGTAGCTTACCGATTGGCAATGCCGCCAAGTCTCTCCAAAGTTCATGATGTGTTCCACGTATCTCTATTGATGAAATACATGCCCGACCCAACGCATGTACTCACCTATGAAGAATTAGAACTGGAACCCGATCTGTCTTATTGCGAAGAGCCCGTCAGGATTCTTGATATGAGAGAACAAGTACTGAGAAACCGGACGACGCGTCTGGTAAAAGTTTTGTGGAGAAACCATAAGATGGAAGAGGCAACGTGGGAACCCGAGGAACTTATGATGAAGAACCACCCGAGTCTTTTCATGTGATAAGTATTCTAGAAATTTGGAGGACGAAATTATTTGAAGTTGGGGAGAATGTAACACCCCAAGCTTCTACGGTACGCTCCTCTTTGAATAATGTGATAGCGTGTGTTGTACGCAACACCGAGTTCTAACACACCATAACCAATCAAACTAGTCGTTATGAATAGTAATACCTACTTTTTGAAATTATATATATTTTATATTTAAAAATGGACTTCATTTTTGGATTCGGAATATCGAATTAAGCCTAAGGTGAAATTTTGGTACTTTTCGGATAACTTTAATATTTTGATGAATAGTGAAAATTACTAAATTTTAATTAAAAACAACTTTTTAAATCAAAATAATTAATAGTGATAAATTATGAATTTGAGTGGTTTTAAAGTATATTTGGAATATATTTTTACCATTTAATATAATTTTGGTCATTGTACATAATTTTACAATTAAACCGAACATAAACAAGTGTCAATCTTTTGATAGTTATTATCTCTTAAAAACACGCTTTTTGTTTTGACAGCGGAAATTAATTTTAAATTAGTTTCTGCCACTTCCGTGTTTTGAATTTAGAAAAATGTATTCCATATTTGGAATCAGGATGTTCAAATTTTGTAAATAGGTAACCTTTATTTTTAGACATTTTGAATAATTACTGCGGTAAATATTTTATTTACCATGGTTAAGGGTAAATCCGGTAAATAAGGGTTAAACAATAATATTATAATAATACTAAATTACCCTAAAACGTGTCCTAGACTTATTGGTTGATACATGTTATACCATAGGCATCTTTGGGTCGATTTTGGGACCCCATGGTGCCACTTGTAGGTGATAGGGACACTTTATTTTAATTAAGTTAAAATGAATACAAAAATGACCCAAGCATATATCTTTTAGAAAAACAACTTTTACATAGGGTTATATATGTTCGATTTTAGATTATAAATATTCATTAGAAAAATAAAAATATTTCCTACATAATTATATTTTATTTATAATTTTTAGACATTAAATAATTTAATTTATTTTTGACCCAATGATGATGCAGTAATTACTATAATAGTGAAAAATTAAAATAATTGATATTATAAATACCCAAGTAAATATAATATGAAACTTTTAATGAATTAAAATAATTTTCTAGGATAATATGATATATTAGGATTGATTCAATTGACTTTGTTCGAAGTAATCAATCTGTTATGAGTTTCTAAAAAATAAACTATTGAATAGTGTCAAAATTGTCATAAAAGAGTTTTTAAAACAAATATTATATTATTAATTGGTATTAAATTCCTAAAAAATCTAATGCTAGTCCAAGAGACTTATATAATGATAGGTGTCTCATTAATGGACCACTTGGGGGTCTCTTGGCTTTATATAGTAAGTTTATTAACCATATTATATAAAAATACAAAGAGACATTGTAAAAGTGAAACTAATTAACTTAGAGTTAATACTTAAAGATAAGGTTAATATAAGTACCCAAACCTGTCTAAATTCTATTGTTTGAGTTGTTTTAGACCCCTACCCACCTTAAAATTTAAATAATCAACTTTGGAGCCATTATAAACCGAATATGAATTTATTATAAACTAATATTTCTAGCTTTTCCAAAGGTGCCCCTCACCCCTCTTATAAAAGGGCACTCCTCCTTCTCTTTTCTTCACACCTTCAAAGCCTTTTGGTTCGCCCAAACTATGCCCATATACTCTCCCAACTTCCCTCAGTACAACCTAGAGGCCTTAGTTTGATCAGAAAGCCAACCTAAGGAGCCCTTTTGATCAAATCAAAAGGACGAAACCGAAGAAGAGGTAATGATTTCACCACCCTTTTCCAAGTTCCTTCTTCTTCCACATCCTCTTCCTTTGTTGTTACCATTATAAAATAATAACTCCAGTATCATATATATACTATGATTTTATTATAAATATGGTACAACCATATTTAGTATTCTATCCGCCCTTTGAATAACATGTCACCATATGTGCGTACGTACGGCTTACCGTCTCCATGTCGTGGTGTAATTGTTATTCAATATATTATTCTTTGGATGGGTATAATAATGATGTGTAACTCATGTAAATAATAAATATAAAATGTTAATGATTATTTATATATGATATACCATCCATTTATATATTATTTTAATATCAAAAGAATGATATTGTCGCTCGTGCGTACGTATGGACTACCGTGTCCACGAATGCGATGAGATTCATTCTCCATCGTATCCATTCAAGTATAATTATCATTTGATGATTTAAAAATGATGTTTAAAGACTTTATATCATTCTGGATATTAATAATATACAACCTATCCATTACAAACATGGCTTACGTAACAAAACATATAAAAGAAAACGAGTAAGTGAACACCCGAAACAATGATAATACTAAGATATTATTAACAAATCAAAGTTAAAAGATCATATATGATATCATATTAATATATATGATTCTTGTATAATTTAATAACAATTATTTCACTATTATACAGGAGGTTAACCTACCCCAACCAAGGAAAAGTACAAGGTAAGGGTTATTTCACAATCTCTTCATTATCCGAGGTTGTTTATACGTAATAATCTACTGGGATCTCTTTATCATCCACATCCATGTTTCTTAAAAATGTATTTCAAATCATTTTTAATATTTACTAGAATATGAGTTAAATTCATTTATACCCTTTTTGACTTTTATAAGTGGTTTATTAAGGAATCTTTCGGTCATTTTCAAAACAAGGCCCTTTTTAACCTTTTCGAAAGAATTAAGGTAAGAATGTTTTTTTAACTTATACGGAAGGTGCGGCTATTTTCTACCGTTATAAAATCTTCAAAGCATCCCTTACAAGATTATAAGAATATTTTCAAAGAAAATGTTTTATTTTATATGGATCTTAAATTATTTCAAAATAAAAATAGATATTTCTCTAAAAAGAGTTTTGATTTCATCTATGTCAACATCCTTTGTTGGATTTTACGCTTATGTGAAGCTGATTTATATTGTATTGAAGGTTTTGTGATATGTTTGACTGTAGATGTTCTATTTTTATACCATTCATGCTTTATGGTGAAAGTATTGACATTTCGTATGCTAGTTTTAATACGAATGTTTATGTTATGTTTAAACCTTTTTATATGGGAATGAATTGGACTTAATATGTGACGGGTGGAGCCCGCTATAGCTCCTCGATGCATCGGTAGGTCTCATGAGACAAACTAGTGTCTTGTCACAAGGCCTTGGGAAAATCTTATTTGTAGTCTTGGCACGAGGCCTTGGCTATGTGGTTATGATAGTCTGGCATTATGAATTCCAACATTATGAAAGTGGTTATTGTTATTGCATGTGATTATTCGATTAGTAGAATATCAATGTGAATAAGTAAATGGAACTATTTCATTTTACTTTTGACATACTATTTTGAAGTTCAAGTTTAAAAGGATTTTGTTTTAGTAATGCATTGCCTTAAGTGTTTATGCTAATTTTTGAAAGTTCCGCTATATTTTTATCCTTACTGGGCATTTGAGCTCACCCCTTTTCTATGTTTTATTTTTTCCAGGATGTGAAGAAGTAAGTTATGGATGACCTGCAGGGATTTTATGTGGGGATATGAGTGTGGAATATGGAGAATATGTTGTTGTAGTAGTTTTTCACTTTATGATGTAATGTAATACTTTATGAATATATCTAGTGTTTCCAAGGCTACTAAACCAATCTGTCTTTCGAGATTTGATCTTTCTTGTGATCATGCCAATGTTATGTAATAATGCACCGACTCTGGGTAACTAGGGTCAGGGATTTACAAAGGTTGTTAAATAACATGATTTTATGGTGTCAAGAATATGGGGTGCTCTTAGTATCGAGCATAAATGATAAGGTTGGATGAGCTATATTCCTAACCTTATTTATTAGGAATATTCTCTCAGGAAGTGTGATGGGAGTGTGGGTAAATGCCCATGGTTTGGAATGATTCTATGTGGTGGGTGAATATTTGGTTGGCAATGAACAAAGTGTGATTACTTAGGACCATTGGGAAGTTATCATTTAGGATCTTCTAGTTAGATGGGACACACATGTAGGGGATCATGATATGTGGGTTCAGTGTATATTAATAGGTTAAAGGGGACACACATCATGAGAAAATGAGTCAGGAGGTGTGATTGGGTTATATAGAATCACACACCTATTTGGTTCAGTGAAATCAAAAATTATTCTGAGTGAAATCCTATAATAGAGTTCTTGGTGGATAACTCTTACTTTAGAGAATAATGGTGGGTGTTAGTATAGATTTTTGAAAAATGCTCATTGTGCCATGATAGGTGAATGATGATTATGTGCAATGAATGTTGAGTTATGGGTCAATGATAGGTTTTGTGTAGGATGAGGATTGGTAGGTTCAATGAGACTCTTACATGAATGGTGAGTTGGGGCATTAATGATATGGGAGGTGTCTCTCTATGGTAAGAGGTGACATCCAAAATGGATTGGGGTACAATGTTCATGTCGATTAGGATTTTTTCCATGTCAAGAATTGATAAGATGGGTGAGAGTACTATTGGGAACCATTGGGGTAGGTTTTGAAGGTTAATTTTAAGGGAATTCATATGGTGGAAATCTTAACAATAGGTGTTATAGGATGTAACCTTAGTTGTAAAAAGATTTTTGAACCCTGAGGATTCCCTTCCTAGTAGGTTAGGAGTGGGTGATGGTTTTTATTTTATAATGGTTCTTAGGTAAGAGTGGGTTCACCATGTCAATCTATTACATCTAGAAATTTACAGTGTATGGGCCATGGAAAATTGGTGTTTATCTTGGTCGCTAAATTATAATGAATGTCCATTGGTGAAGAGAAATATATCAATTTCTGGCATACAAACCTCATATTTGAAGCATTGTGGGTGTAGTATGACCATTTAGTGGATGGTTGAGAAAATAACAGGATTAATGTGTGGGATAAGATCCATAAATAGCTGGTTCATTGTTGAAAATGATATTTTAAATGTGGATGTAGTCTATATAGAGTCTTGATATTAACATCTTTATTATGGTATAGTTTGTGTGATCTGTGGGTGACTCATATTGGGGATGCATAGGTGAACATGGATAGAGAATAATGTATAGTGTGGTTGGTTAGTTATCCAATTGTGTTATAATGTGAGTCAGGTTTAGAATTAGGTTTGGGTGATTTTAAAATCACGATATTCCCACTAGAGTGAAGAAATAATTATTGGTTGAGGTGGTTTGGGAATGCATTGAGGGGTACGACTGAGAATGTTTTGGAAAAGTGTTGCAGATGATTACTAACTAGTGATTTCACATAGAATTCAGTTCAATGATGAGGAAACCACACTAATTACATTGGTGGACCATTGGAGGAGTATTCTTAGTATGTGAAACCAATGATATAGAGAACCATAATTTGGAATTATTCTATTTTTAATAAAATAATTATTATTTAGAGCATCATTATTTTGAGATTAATTTGTTGGTGAAACTGTGTTATCTCAAGGTAGAGCAGTGGGGCTTAGAATCATCTATGCGTTTACGACGATTTTGAGTGAGTTGGTTGGAATATAGTGAATAATATGCCTTGGTGTTTGGATTTATGCATTGGAAGGTTGTCTGGTCTTTGAATCTATAACATAGAGAGATGATGATATTTGATGACCAAGGTAGGTTTGGATTGATGGATGTTGTACTACTAAGGAATCTCATATATGGGAAGCATTATGAGAGGGGAGTCTGTAATGAATAATGTATTTCAGGTTCATTACTTTTTGGAGGGAGTATAAATTTTAACATGGAGTTGTGTTTGTTCCAAAAATAGGTGATTAGATTTGAATTTTACCATTATAACATCTCAAGGTAACGTTTTTCGATGTGAAATATGGATTACATGGAATTTCTATTGTTCAATTTGGTATGAGAGTATGGATGAAGGCCTTTCTAAAATGATACAGCTATATTCAGTCATGCCCCAACCCTATGGTAATGTTATGATAGACTAAATCATGATCATAAAACCACAAAGGGTGTGAAATCCATACCATGAGGTGGTAGGCTAGGCCATAAAGGCCTGGGCCTCACTTAGATGTGGTGTATCATGCAGTGACGCTGGGTCGGTCACTCCACTATAGTTTCATGCCATGGGATACCCCTATACTAGTTAGGACCTCACTACAACCCTATGAGCCGTGTCGTGAAAATGTTGTGTGATTTTAGGAATCACATTGAGACACTCACAGACACAACATGATTGACACCTTAGTGTAATTGTTTTGATGGGAAACCCATATTTTTAGGGATTCCCCCCATCATTATATTGTTTACTAGAGATGTGGGGAGGGACATTTGGTTGATGCTGCCCACTAATTTTCCTTCCCCTATTTCCCCTTTACTAGGGGTGGTTTTCATGATGATTTAATGGTTATTTCAGGTACAATATCTCTATTAATACTTCATTTTCGGTTTCCCCTTTCAAGTCTCTAATTTTGTATGATTTGGGATTGGGTTTTTTGTGCTGATTATATTAAATCATAGTATAAATGTTTTAGTATGATACAGTTTTCATGTATGATGGTTTGAGAATGTACAGGAAGGTTGATTTAATATTTTTTGGTGTGGTTTTAGGGTAACAGAGATACATGGTGAGTTTTTAGTTCAAAATACCATTAAAATCAATTTGAACAATTAATTATAAATGTTTATAAATAATTATTTATATCTTATGGAGTGAGATGTTTGGTGAAGCACATGTATTAGATTGGGTGATTCTTGGTGGATCTTGATGAGGGTTTTACATTGTGATCAAGGTAGGTGTTCCCTTTTATACAATTATATATATTCTTTTTATGATTGAGAATGCATGTCTGTATAATTTAATGGGTCTAGATATGAGAATTAGGGATGGAGAGTGACCTTAGTTTATGAAATATTATGGTGTTGAATATACTTGTAAATAGCGATCTTTAAAACATAGGTAAATTATGATCACCTAGGGACTATGTTGATATGGGGAAATAATGTCTATTATGTTGATGTGACACCTTGGGTAGGTCCCAGGGAGTGAAATGTGACGTGGGTATCATGGGATGGGTTCCTAGGTATAGTGGGAAATAAATAGAGGCATGGGTATGAGTAATAAAAATTTTGTGGTTTTATATCTTCCAAGTGATTTAGAACTCCCACCTGAGGTCAGAGGAGTTTTTTGGTTTGTGAGGTGACTAAGAGAATTCCTCTGAGACTTGATGTGTGTGACAATGAGGGGATTATTGTTGGTGATTGAGTGAGATATATCTCACAGTAGATGTGATATGAGAACTAGATATGGTCATGGTAATTTCATAGGGATTTAGAGTTGGGACTCTAAGGGGGTTTTAGAGAGTAATTGGCCCCCTTCGGTTGTGGATAGGGTTGGGTAGAGCCTATGGGATATAAATTCACTAAGGGATGACAAGCATGAGTTTGTACCTATGATATTAGATGATATGTTGGGTCTTGAGTGAATCTAATAATATAATTATCTAGGGAGTTCTGTGATTGGTTACATTATATTCCAATTGTTATATTCTTATTCTTTCCTATGTGTCTATGATAGGTGAAAAATTCCAGTGTGGGTTCTCGACCATGAGGCATGGTTTCTCTATGAGTGGTATGGAATTGGATTAGTTTATATTCTTGTGAAGGCACCTAAATTTCCATGTATGTTATGAAATCTGCCTTTATAGAGGTAGAGGCATGTCTGAAATGGACCTTAATAGCCCGTTTTGGATCTGGGAAACCCCCTATATCAGTCTTCTACCATTTCTTCCTCTATGAGGATCTTCGGTTCCCAGCTGAGATCTCGGTACTTCATAGAAACTATTTCTTCATCATCTTATCCTCTAAATAATACTTCATACATCTGTGGCGTAATGGTCCCCTCTCTTTCAACCACTAGGGTTTCATCTTATTTCGATGGTTGTTGGATGCCCATAGGGGAAAGGAGAGACCCTTGCTACTGTCTGGATCCACTTGCTAGGTATCCCTCTCCCATTCCATATTAGGGTTTTTTAGGGTGATAGGTGACACCTTAGGTGTATTTCTGTTTTCGGATGCCATAACCTGCTACTGTTTTTGCACGATGGTTTCACACTTGTGTGTGAAATTGGACCTATCCCTCCCTTTACCATAGAAAATCATTCTTCAGGTGTGGAAGACTTCTATTGGAGCCAGGAAATCTATTTTCCAGTCTTGTCTGGGTTCTGTTCCCACTAAAACCTCTGGGGTTACTCTATCCAGGTGTGTAAGATGCATTGTCAAGGGGATTGGTGTCACCATCACAGAGCCTCAAGTACCAGTGCCAAGTTGTCTCCCTCATCCCTTATTTCTCCCCCAAAAGAAGTCTAGCTAGACATTATGCTGGAGAGAGCCTTGATGGTAAATCCCTCTTCCACCCTGACATATATCCCCAAGCCTCAACCCCTTAAGCATGAAAGCTCCATCAAAGATTTCTTGGAATTTATGGCCTTCATTCCTAGATAATGGTCCCCCTTTCAGGATGTCTGGGCTATCCCTAATTTTCATTTCCCTTGGGAACCCAAGGAAATTTTCTTGGAATCCTCCCTACAAAACCCCAAGTCCAGCCCTCCAACTCTTCTATCAATTCCACCCCCTCCCACTATCTTGTTGTATAACCCCCTTGAAGCATTTGATGTTTCCCTAGATGAGGCCTTATCCTCCCAGGACGTATCCTCTGGCGTTAACTTCTCCTAATCATGGAACTTGAGAGGAAGATAGGATAGGCGTCAAGGATCTAGAGTGTTCCCTCCAGCCCCTTTCAATGATTAATTGATTGCTTCCCCCTCATCCACAGGTGTTACTCATCCTAATGCTGTGATGATGTCCAGAAGAGTTGTAGTTTTCACTCATTCTCATTCTAGGATCTTAAAGGATCATTCTTCATCACTGTACATGAAGGCTTCAAGCTCTAGGGATAGTTACAGAGTGCTATACTTTGAATTATTTCTATCCTTATTTGGAACTCCTCCGACCTCATATCCAAGTTCAATATTCATTTTCACACCTAAAAAAATATAAAACAAAAATCCGTTGCTGTTGGAATTATTAATCATAAGAAGAATCCTTCCAGGATCCTTGATTACACCAGAAAAAATGCATGGAACCATGCATGCCGCTCATTCTAACTATTACATATGGATATTCTAGAACAACATCTACTCTGTCTATTTGATTCAGGCTGGCAATCAGTTCATCACTACCATGGTTACCAAAGATAACATCTTCCTCTTCATGACATTCATCTATTGGAGCTGTTACCACCACCAAAGGGGAATTATATAGAGAGACCTCTCAACCATTGACCCGTGCATCAACCCATGGGTTGTTGGGAGTGACTTCGACATTGTGGCCAACCTGGAAGAAATGAAAGGTAGGGTACCCTTCCAAATGAAGGATAGTCTAAGGTTTTTCCAATTCATGGCAGGGACTGGCATTATGGATCTAGGATTCTTTGACGACCATTTTAATTGGTGTAATAACCAAATAGGCCCCGTCACTCGTGGAATCTGTGGGAAAGATATTTGGCCAACTTTGATTCCACTATCTTGTTCTACAAGGAAAATAAGATCCACTTAGTGTGGGGTCTTTTTGACCATTCCCCACTTCTGGTGACTCTATATTCAGTGAAGGTCCACTATGAGAGGTTTTGATTCTATCACCAATGGGTTAATATACTGGGGTTTCCCAGCTTGGTTAATTCTCTATGGACTGAACCTTACCAAGGACACTCATGGGTGGCCCTCCAAAACAAGATTCAGAGTCTTAAGTCCTGGATTCTGGAGTAGAGAAAGTGCATCCCACCCCCAATGATGACATGGAGGAGGCATTTATGGTCATGGAAATACTTGGGGAAAGATTAGAGGAGGCGTGGGATGACCACATATCTGAGGAGCATGCCAACATGAAAGAGGCCCTGGCAGAAAGGCATTATAAATATAAATGTTTGGTGATGGAAGAATCAAGAATCAAATAGATCAAGGAGGGTGGCTTGAATAACACATTTTTTCATGTGTGCGTGAAGTAAATACATCTGCCAGCAAAACCTAACATCCTTTTGGAAGATGGTTCCAATAGGAATGATAGAGATGTTGTGGGTGACCTGGAACACACTTATTTCAGGGATCCTCTTGAGGGTCCCAATCCTCATATGTCTAATGGGTACCCATAAAGAGAAAAAATACTATTTGGAGTGATCCCCATTTTCCTGTCAACCCAGGATAATAAGAGGCCATGATCCATTCTAGGGGAGAATGACATCAAATATGCCATGCAGAACCTTGACTCGGAGACTTCCCTAGGTCTAGATGGATCCCTGGGATGTTTCTATAGGGAATTGTGGTATGTGATGAAGATGGATATTATTTCATCCATACAAGACTTCTTTTTATGAGGAAAATTTTTGGGGGTTGCTTGCGCTACTTATATGGTGCTTAATCCAAAAAACAAGAAACCCCTCTTCTATCATGCATTATAGACTGACGATTTTATGTAACTTTACTTATAAAATATTATCTAGTATTATTAATTCTATGATATCTTCCCATATTCCCCAGTGGATATCCATGTAGAATCACATCTTTGTGAGGGGGAGATCGATCTAAGGAGGCATTGATCTTTTCCAAGACATGATCAGAGACATAAACTTAAAAAATCAATGATCTAACGTGGAAATCAAACTGGATATGAACAAATAATATGATCGTTTGGAGTGGGGCTTCATTAACAGGGTGTTGGAAGGTATGGGATTCACTCCGTGGAATATCGATCTCATCTTTATGTGATTCTCGTCATCATGGATGGTGATTATGTTTATGGGATAATCCTATAGGTTCTTCAAGGCCACTCACAGTCTAAGACAAAGAGACCCTATCTCTTTAAGCATCTTCAATATATCCCAAGATTTCTGGAGCCGTATTATTTATAGGAGAACTATCATTGGAGAGATTCAAATTTACCAAAGGAGCATGATATCTCATACTATATACCACTTAATGTTCACATATTACACCCTTATTTTTTTGAATTAGGGAAAAAAGGTCGGTTAGATGTCCGAATGAGGTGTTGGATGAATATTGTTTATGGAGTGGCCATGTCATTAACAAAGACAAGAATCTTTTCTTCATTTATAATAGGTGATATCCTAACTATATTTCTGCAGTTCAAAATAGCCTCTCCATACAACAAGGAAGTTTCCCCACAGAGTATATGAATGATCCCATATCCCCAGGACTATTGTGTATTAGAGACATTGATTTTCTCACCAGTAAGATTGTGAATTGTATCCACAGCTGGAGGAATAAATACCTTTTATTCAGGGGCCACATTTCATTGATAAATAGAGTCATTCTTTCCACCCATGTTCATGATTTATCCTACATTAAATTACCAAAGAGAGTCATAATCAAAATTGATAATATCCTAGATGGTTTTTTTTCTAGGACCCTCAATCAAAGGGAAAATTCCACTGGTCCTCCTGGAAAAGAATGGGAAAGCCGACCAATGAAGGTGGTAATAATGTACGAATCCTTGAGGATACTGTATAGTGAATACACGCTAAATTTTCCTAGGAAGTCCTAGAACAATAGACGCTATGGGGCCAAATCATGATTACCTCCATGTATGGAAATATGGCATCACCCTAGTGACATAGATATCTATTCTGGGCCACTATCTCTCCCCATATTTCTAAACATCAAATGCATGCATGTTGGATTTTGGGGAGGTGGGATATCTCAATATGGAATGACAACTGGGCTGGGGAAGTTATTGGTTTATCGGGCTATCCCGTCCCCTTGATATCTTTTAGGTAAGATAGCAGTTTCCCACTAATCATCAAAATAGTGCTGGAGAATGATCAACAAGACAGTTTCAATCTTATTGATCTGTCATTGGAGAATGAAAAATATTTTTTACTCCATCTTCCTCAGGGGTATTCACCAGTCAAAAATTATGACATTATTGGGTTCTCTAGGATCCAGTTCCTAGATGGAATGACTCCTTGTGGTGAAAATCAGTGCCTTAAAAATTCAACCCCCTGTTTTGGAGAATTAGAAACATGGATATCCCCATAGATGAGAACATTAGATGATTTGGGATACCTTTGGCGTCTCAATGCTCATGATGTATATATTTTAAGGAGGAATGTTCAGATCAACTATTCTTCGACTACAAATGGGTGTGTGCTTTTTGGTTCTTATTTGGGAAGTTTACATGTCCCCTTGTCTACAATGTAGGTGACCTCTCTTTCCTGGACAGGTGGTTCCACAGATCGGGAGATAGAGGCCCAAAAAAGATAGCCCGCATCATGATCCTGAATGATGGATGCTGGTGCATCTGGTAGGGTAGAAATAAGTAAAGGAATGAATGGGTGAAGTATAATGCCAAATCCATCATCATCGGGACTAAATATCTCCTCCTCAATATGGATATATGTTTCTACAATTGGAATGAGGATCCATCTCTTTGAAGTCTTGAGGTCAGTTATCAAGATTCTCTATATGTTAAGAACAAAGCTAGGGGTTAATGGGTTTGATGGACCCCGCTATCCAAGGGCCTTAAACTTAAAATAGATGCTTCATGAAACATGGCGGTCCTTTACGGTGGACAGGTTTTGAATGACTCGCATGGGGAATTTGTTTGGGTGTTCTCCTCCTAGTGGGGACAAGGTTCCACCTTATAGGATGAGGCTAAAGCTTTTCTTATGGGTCTTCACATGTGCCACCTCAATAATGTTCAGGATGATGAGGAATAAATTGATTCAAAGTTTCTTCATGATGTCTTGCATGGAATTTTCCCATCTCCGTGGTCCATTTCATATATCATCAGAATGTATAGGGGCGTGCTCAGAAATAACTTCAAGGTGGTACACACTTTTTGATAGAGGAACCAAGTCACATACTTCCTCACTTATTTGGATGTTTTGGGACCATACCCTATTTGATAATATACTATGAGTTCCTTGACACCTAAGGGTGTCAACTTGGTTAAAGGGGGCACCCTCAACCTTCACTATTTCAGACCACCTTAGGGACCTTCTAGTTGTGTGTGTTCCTATTTGGATTCATTTGTATCTCTTCTTTATGAAAAAAATAAACACTATGATGATGATGATGGTGGTGGTGGGTAGCGATCAGGATTCTGAGGAAAACATACCTTGAGTATTTGATTATGGTCTAGTGCACAATAAAATAGGTGGAAATGGGTTTCTAGAATTGTTCCAAAGAAGGTATGGTTAGGTTTCATGCTTTTCTGGTTGGCACACGAAAACCTGATAGGTGTGTGTAACTAGTTTAGTGTTGTGGTGGCCTTATTAGAACATGACGACTTGATGAACATATTTATTTATGTATTTATTATCCTCATGAATTAACATGAATATATCAATATATATTAGGGATACTTTTTGAGACCCTATTGAGCTATATGGTCACACATAACATGGGAAACCCGATAGATATGATAACCTTAGGACTGATTTCAAGTTGAGAACCAGATACAAGGTGGATAGGGCTAGGGAAGCTAGATAGGTATATAGAGACTAGGTTATTGAGGTTGAGTATGAAAGTAGGGTCGTTGTGTGTATTTTTTCTTTTTTATTTAGTATATGGGATCATCCCAGTGGGTGATTAGTTGGGAAATATAAATGTATGAATTTTTCATTCATTTTTAATATCATTGTTTTTATTAATTTATAAAAAATATGATTATTTCCATGGATATTGTTTTTTATTTCCACTGTGTGTTTGAATCTGATATAAGAGAATAATATCATCAATATATGATATAGGACCTTTACACCAGTCTAAATCCATTGGTTTATGAGGAGGAATTATTTAGGCGACATAGGGCTCTGGCCAAGATATGCGTTCTTGGATGGGATGTTACAAAAGTTTTCATTATTCATTTTATAGATTTATTTTTATATTTTTTGATGTAGTTGTTAATTTATTCCACTAATTATATTTTTTTGAGTTGGTTATATTTTCTTTCTTATATGATCATCTAATTAAGGTTAATTGCTACCAAAGTGATTCATATAAAACCATGATGATAATAATAAACCTCCGATTATTTAGTAACACACATGGGTCTCTATAGTTTTTTTATTAGTAGAACAATAGTATTAGGGTGGGACGTTACATAAACAAAATTAGAGAATTTTTGACTTATATGATTTTGATACCTAGTAAAATTGGTGAAAGGATACTATAAGTGAGGAATTGGTATGAAATATATGTTTGACTATCTGTTTAGAAATACCATAGTGGAATTACAATATTCCTAGAATGTATAGAATCGAATTTGATTAATTTTATGTGATATTTTTATATATTAATTCCATCTAGAACAAGTGTGAATGGAGGGAAATTCATGAATAATTTTATTACATAGGGATATTAATTATAAATATTCATATGTGAATGTTCATGTCTTGTGTGTTGATCAAATGAAGTAATTTTGGAAAAATTATTAAATAATTAACACCATAATCAGTGTTTTCATGAATAAATTATTAATATTGAATTGGTTAACTAAAATTAGTAAGATGATTATGTAGTGTGATTGATCTAATTTGATAAATTAATTTGTAAATTTTTATAGGAAATAATTATCTATCAATTAATTTGATGTGAAGTTTTTGTGTTTGATTACTAATTTCTATTTGGAAGTAGTATAATAAAGGAACCAAAGAATAATGTTAATTAACAACATTAGAAATTAGTGGATTCATAGAGATATAATGATGGGGATATGAAAAGAGTTAATGGGAATGATATTTGAATAGGATTGACCAATACTTAAGTTTTGGTGAAGATTATGGAAATTACGATTATGGTGCTTCAAAATATGGATGAAAGGTCATATCAAGATATGTTAGTGATGATCGGTGCAGTTCAATACTTCCAATAATAACATAATTATATATTTAGGGGGGATTTTGGAATGTGTGGTGGGAATTAATTCTTAGAATGAATGAAAATTATATTTGAGTTGATTAATACAAAAAAATGGAGGAATTTTAAGTTGTTTTTATTCATTCTTGAGTGACTATCACTGTGCTAATGGGATATTTTTATCCCCGAAAAATTAAAATATGCACCAATCGGAGATTCATTTCATGTTTTATTATTATTTCAGTAATTTTGAAAATAATATTATAATAATAATTTGTATGAATTTATGGAGTAGAATTATGGAGACTTTCCTATTCTTGATTGTGCATTGATGTTCATTTACTTTCTCTATTTTCTATACCTTTGTGAAGTTATCAGTCTACTATGGATTATCATTTTAAGTTTGTTTTGAAGTTAAATCATCAGATATGGATGATATTGTTTTTTGTTACCAAACATTAAATTAGTGTTAAGTAGTTATCTAATGGTAGATAATGATATTGGGGAGGAAATGAATGATCTTGTTTTTTCCAATATATAAGGTAATAGTAAGAAGAAGACGAAATTTGATTATCATCATGTAAATGAATGACTTGGGGATTATGGGAGAACTCCTTTTTCACCTTCCTCTAATGTAATGGGTTTGTATGGGAATTATTAATGTGTATCGATAAATCTGTGGAGTTGGTATGGAGAATTATAATCTCATATGAAACCAACTGAAGGATCGAAATGATACTATAGATACTCAATATACAAGGGGGGGGGGGGTGAATAGTATACTTTAAAAATACTTAAGGAAATTTTTTATAAAAAAAATTAACAACACCTCTAATTCTACAAACATGATTGATTCCTGAAATATGATTCTGAGAATGCAATTCCAGAAAAGTGAATCCAGAAATGAAACTTAACCATAGTTTACCAAGATAAATATTCTACCTTAAAGAGTATAGAATATTACTAAATCAGAGTGTACAAGTATAAGGAAGTATAAGAATTTTAAAATTTACTCTACAAACAAAATGAAATGGAAAACTTGAAACAAAACAAGTAACAAGTAGTAATTATTTTAACCCAAAGAGAAGGTTATCCAAAAAACATTGATAAAGGTCTTTTTATTTATACATTCAAGAAATTATATCTTACCCACACTAGGGTAAGCCCTCGATAAAGAGATTAGATTCTGTCTTGCAATCCCCGCAAGCCCTCAACTTCAAGGTAGTCAGCACCTCTGTCTTCCTCAGCAAGGAAGCCCTCAACATCAAGGTAGTCGGTACCTTTGTCTTCTATCCCTAGAAGCCCTCTAATGTAATCAAAAATATTCGGAGTCATACAATGAAAATATGAACAAGGTGTTCAGTATGCACAAAGCATGGAAAGACTCTCTCTTGAGAAATCACTTTATCAGCATGTAATCTCTAGATTGATGAACTTATTTTGAGCTCATTCAAATGAGCTCCTATTTATAGGCACATTCTCAACGGTTGACTCCCTTCTCCAACAGTCATATTTTTCCTTGAATTTTTGAGGGACCTGTACACATGTCACTCAAATAACGGTTAGTTAGTAACTAAAATCATGACATTGTTTCGTAATCAAAACTTGAGTAAGCAAAAAATGGTCACATAACCAAAATAAAATAATTGGAAAGTAAGAAAATAAAAGTTCGGAGTCTAACCAAAAACACATACAGTGTCTATAATACAAGGATATTCAGATTCTGTTTTCTAAGGAATTCAGAACCTAAGCTCTATAAAATTATGGAGTCTGAATTTCAATGAAATTCAGAATCTGGATTCATAGGAATTTTGAACCTGAACATACAATGTTCGGAGTTAGAGTTCATGAGAATTATGAGTTATAACAAACAAAGTTCGGAGTCATAATTCATGATAATTCGGAGTCTGAACATACAAGATCAGAGTCTAAATTCATTAGAATTCGGAGTCTGAACTTACAATGTTCAGAGTCTGAATTCATTAGACTTTGGAGTTAGAACTCATGAGAGTTCAGAGTCTGAATTCAGATAACTTGGAGTCATAACTCAGAATAGTTTGGAGTTTTAATTCAGAGAACTCGGGGTGAGAACTTAGAATATTTTGGAGTCTAAATTCAGAGAACTCGGAGTCAGAACTTAGAAGAGTTCAGAGTTTTAATTCAGAGAACTCGAAGTCATAACTCAGAAGAGTTCAGAGTCTGGAAACAAAATTCTCTTTATCTATGTATTATATGAATCCGAGGTTTTAGATATGAAACTGAATTTTACACTTAGACAAGATAATGAACAATGAAAAAACATGGTAAGGATAAATTTCCTTTGGGGAAGGAAACTTTTCCTTATGAATGTAAAACAAAGGGCAAAATGAAATTTTCCATGAGACAAGGTGTTTTTGTTTTTCCAAACATGAGGATTGGTAATGTAATAAGGAAATCTTATTGACTCAAAAATCTCCCCAAACATGAAGGAATAGAAAATTCATAAGGAAACCTTATTGTCTCAATAATCTCCCCCTTTTTGGAAAGCACAAACATCCTTAACAAAATGAAAATAAGGACTTGGAAAATACTTTTCTAGACTTTTAAAATAAAACTTATCTCCCTTATCATATGGGAAAAGATGAATAATACTAAATCCCCCTTAGGCTTTGGAACACTATATATTGTATTATAGATTTCTGAAATGATATTTTTCATTATCTTGAGTATGGAAATCTCTGTAAGGAAAAATCCGCCTTAGATAAACTCCCCCTTACTTAGGGATATTTCTTCTTTACTTAATATTATTTTTTCCTTTCTCCCCCTTTGTGATTTTAAAAAATAATTTGAGGGAATAGAAAAGAAATTATGGTACCTGAAGGATTAGTACAAAACATCCAATAGACAAACAACCAAAAATTTCATTATGATTAGAATGAGTTTGCACAGGGAATAAAAATAAAAGAAAAGATCGAATTTCAACAAAGTTATCCTTCCTTTTCATTCTTCATCATCTTTTTGAGTATAATCTTTGGCTTTTTGAGCACCTTATGATCTTCCTCTTCTCTCTTGAGAAGCTGATCCTAATCCTCAGCTTTCTTTTCTAAAGAATTGATTCTTTCTTCCTGAGACTTAAGATCCTCTGCCTGAGCTTTCAGGACTTCTTCCTACTTGAAAATCTTTTCTTCTATCTCAATCCTAATATCTATTTATCTCTTCTAGAATTGGGAAATAGAATTCAATTTCCCATCTAGATTCTTCACTTCTTGAATCTGAGAATTTTGTTCCAAAGTTAACTTTTATTCAAAACTATTTGTAAGGTCTTTGATGTTACCATCTTCAATGTCAAAATACTCCTTGACACTATTATGGAATTCATCAAGTTCTCTCAAATCATATACTGTATTCTATGACCAACCATCCATTTTATTACAAGACCTTTTGTGGGCATCATAGTTAATGAAGAAATTCTTGAAATCAGCCTCAATCCTGACACATTTGTCCATCACCATGGGTACTGAATCTGATTTCTGATTTAGTGAGTGTTGAAGCATCTGGAATCTAGATTCTATGCTTGGGAAAATCGGAATGGTGTCAACAAACTTATTCAATGACTAGATAATGAAATCATGTCCTAGAGATGATGATTCCGAATCTGAGACTTTTCTAGGTGAGGGATATTTCTCTAGCTCAACAACATTCCTCTTTGAAGATCCACCAACATTATTTTTATTTAAAATGACTTTATTAGGTGTATCAACAACCACCTATTTCCCCTTATCAGTTCTAGGAACATATTCCTCATCTGGAGATTCATGTTCACTATTAAACAGTTGAACAATTCTATCTTCATCTATCTTCTCCTTTTCATCTCCAACCTCAGCATCTTCAGGATGAATAAAATGATGATTAAAAAATTATTTCTCAAATATCTTGTTCACTTCATCTTCATCTTATTCATCCTTTTATTTCTGATCCTTCCCAGGTGTAGCCAACTTTGAGGATTCTGCTTCAGAGGTTTGGATTGACAGTTTCTCGGATCGACTTTCCTTCTCTTGGAAATCTTCAACTTTCTTAATCAAATCTGTGGTGTCACTACTACCTTCTTCTTCCTATTATTATTCTACTTCTTCTACATCTTTTTCTTTGAGCTTTTCCAGAGTCACATATTTCATTCCCAGGGTCTCTCTTAACGCTTCTACCATGAAGGATTCTGGTACCAGAATGATCTATGATGCTTTTTCAATATCCCTCAAAAGGGATTGAACTATCTTGGATACATTCATCTTATTCTTTAACTTCTTTTCTTTAGCTTTATTCTCAATCTCATCAGTAGTCTTATCTCTTAAGTCTTTGTCTTCAGTAGGATCCAAACCAAAACATGGATCCCCTACTTTCTTATTTTTCTTATCTTCCCTTCATTTTTATATAACCTCATCTGGATAAGTTTTTTGTTTCTTAGGTTTTAGAGGTGCAGATAGAGCTTCTTTAGCTTTTGGGGGTTTTTCCTTCCTCTTCTACTTCCTTCAACTTCTTCTTCTTTCCAACTTTTTTTGATGGTTCAACCACTTCTTGATTTTTCAGAAGAGAATTATCTTCTTCCTCTGTTAGGTCATAAAATTCTATGGTTTCTTTATAAAAACCAATTTTTATCCTCTTCAAAGTATCATAACTAACTTTCATGACTTTTCATTTTCTAGTATTGGAACCGAAAGGAATTTTGAAAGATTCTAGACACCGAACAATCAACTTAGAAAGAATTGCTGGATATGCTTAACCAAATTAACCTTCCTCAGATTCACCATAAAATCTAGGATGTACATGTCACTCTTTTTCAATGTTTCCTTATCACCTTTTATCAGAATGATAAAACCTTGAACTCATAATTAAAGGATCCAATTATTTGTAGAGAGGTGAGCAATCTTCAGATTCCTAAAATCAGTAAGACGGAGTCACTCCAAATCTTTCTACTTTACAAATCTTCCTTTGATATCCAGCAACTTGTGGGAACACAATTCAGGTTCTCCTTCGTATGGAATACCAACTAAGATGGTTGCCTTAGTATATGAAAGAGAATAGGTCTTACCATATCTTTTGAAGGAAAACTTCCCTCTGCCATCTTCCTTAAAAAAACGTACTGATTCATAAAACCCAACAAGAAAATCCTGGAATACCAAATCTTGATCCCCTTTCTTAGATATGAAAACACTCTCCCATCCATTCAATTTGATGTTCTTCAAAATGATTGAATCATACATGGAGAAGAAGTTAAAATGCAACAAAATTTCTCTATATACCTTCCACTTCAGAATTGGCTTGACAGTACACATATCTTTTGGAGAGGATTCTTCTACAGACATTCAGAATTGAGAAAACATTGATAAGTTTGGAAAGGTCTTATAGAGAGGGCCATAACTTCAGTATGCAAGAGCATGAGATCAATGTGGGATTGGCATCTGGGGTCCTTTATATAGGCATTTGATGCGATGGATCATCTTCCAAACTCAATCCAATGGATGAAAATCCTTCTAATAGATCTGACAGTTGATATGATATCTGTAAAGAAAACTTGATAGAAACTGATCTTTTGAGGTTTTTAAGAAATCTTTTTGATTTAGGAAAAAAAGAATCCGAATTTTTTTAAAAAACAAACATAAATACCAGTAAGTAAATGATGATTACGAAAACATATGAAAGGAAACATACCTTTTATATTTCCAGTAAGATTATTTATATTGGAGAAAAATCATCTTGAAGAACTTTATATTCGAAAAATTTGATGACGAAAAATAAATTTGGAAACAAAAATCTGCGTTACAAAAGTTTTGTGTACAAAAATCTTTATTACATAAATTTTGAGTATGAAAATGTTCATTATGAAAAATCTGAGTACAAAATTTTCTTTATGAAATATTTGGAGATGAAAAAGAAATTGACTATGAAAATTTTCATTACCAAATATTTGAAAAATCTGACTATGAAAATTTTCATTACGAAAGATTTGAAAAATATAACTATGAAAATTCCCAATACAAAATATTTGAAGAATATTATTACAAAAATATTCATTATGAAAGATTTGAAAAACCTGACTATGAAAATTATCTTTACGAATGTTTTGAAAAATATGACTATGAAAATTTTCATTATGAAAGATTTTCTTTACAAAAAATTTTAATCTAAATAACAAGAAAATGTACTCCCCCTATGAAAAGGAGTTTGTTACTGTAAGAAGATTGGTTTCAACAGAAAGTGAATAAGGAAGATTATCCTATGGTTATCATTCCTAACTTCTGTTTAATGTATTCAAATCTATCGGAGGGTAAAGAATTTGGGAAAATATCAGCAAGTTGATCTTGTGTTTAGATAAATTGAAGAATGATATCTCCTTTTTGTGTGTGATCCCTAAGAAAGTGATTCCTAATATATATGTGTTTTGAATGAGAGTGATGTGTAGGGTTTTTAATTAGGAAAATGGAACTAGTATTATCACAAAAAATTTGTGTTTTGGTAAAACTCATACCATAGTCTGTGAGTGTGTGTTGCATTGAGAACACTTGAGCACAACAACTTCCAGTTGCTACATATTCAGCTTCAGTAGTGGAAAGTGACGTTGATTGTTGGTTCTTGCATGACTAAGAAACTAGTGAATCTCCTATGAAATGAAAATTTCCGGATGTACTTCTTCTATCCATTCTACATCCACCAAAGTCAGCACCTGAAAAACTTTTCAAAATAAAATCATTTCCAGAAGTATAAAAGAGTCCTAAATCCATGGTTCCCTTTAAGTAGCAAAAAATTATTTTCACTGCATTTAAATGATATTTCTTAGTAATGTATTGATATATTTAACATAAGCATACTGAAAACACTATGTTTGGATGACTAGCTATCATGTAAAGTATACTTCCAATCATACCTCTAAAAGATGTTTGATCTACTCGTTTCCTAGCTACATCATGATCATGTGTATTTGAGGTACCAATGGGAGTACTAATCCTCTTAGTTCTGTCATATCCATACTTTTCAATATGATCTTTAATATACTAATTTTGGGATATATAGATTCCTTCAGGTTTTTGAGAAATTTGAAAACCAAGGAATAATGTTAACTCACGCATCATACACATTTCAAACTCAAATTTCATTAGATCTACAAAGGAATCAGTTAAAGATTTCTGAGTTCAACTAAATATAATTTTATCCACATAAATTAGAACAATCAAATCATTTTTCTTATCTTTCTTTATAAAAAGGGTTGGATCTGCATTCCCCTTAACATAATTATATTGAAGCAAAAAACCTGTAAGCTTATCATACCATGCTTGAGGGGCTTGATTAAGTCCACAAAAAGCATTGTTATGTTTATAAACATGTTCAGGATGTTTTGTGTCTTCACAAACAAGAGGTTGTTCAACAAAAACTTCCTCTAGTACATAACCATTACGGAAAGTTCATTTCACATCCATTTGAAAAAGTTTGAAGTTGAAGAATGCTGAAAAGGGAAGTAGAATACGAATATATTCAAGACTAGCTACTGGAGCATATGTTTATTCATTGTCTATTTCTTCTTGTTGACTATAGACTTTAGTAAATAATCTATCTTTATTTCTTATTGTGAATCCATTCTCATCACACTTATTTCTGAAGAACCATTTTACTCCAACAACAAAAGTTTCCTTAGGTCTTTCAACCAAGGTCCAGACATTATTCCTTTCGAATTCATTTAGCTCATCTTGCATATATTTTATCCAATCATCATCAACTAAAGCGTCATCAATGCTTTTTGGTTCTAATTGGGAAATAAATTCTAGATGTCCTAATTCATTTCTTAAGGAACTTCTAGTCCTTACAGGCTGATTTACATCACCAATGATACTATCACTAGGATGATTCTTTAGAAACAACTGCTTTTTGGGTTTTGTAAAACCTTTGGATCAACAGAGGGTAGGAAATCTTCTGGGGTAAATGCTTCAAAAACATTTTCTTGGGCATCTTCCTTATCAGAAGGATCTTCTAACAAAGGTTGATAATCAGTTTTTGAAAAAACATATGAAGATGTAGGTTGGGGTTGTTTAAAAATGAAAGGATTAGTTTCTTCAAAATTGAAATGTATTGTTTCTTCAACAGTATAACTATTTTTATCGAAAACTCTATAAGCCTTAGAAGTTGTGGAGTAACCTATGAAAATTCCTTCATCAGATTTTGGAGAAACTTTGTGTAAATTTTCTTTAGTATTCAAAATGAATACCTTGAAACAAAAATCCCCAAAGTTTGAAATTCTAGGTTTTCTTCCATTCCATAACTCATAAGGAGTTTTATTAAAAAAAGGTCTAATAAAAACATGATTTATAGTATAAAAAGCAGTACTTACAGCTTTAGATGAAAAGTGTCTGGCTATAGAATATTCACTCAACATGGTTCTTGTTATCTCTTGAATAATTTTATTTCTTCTTTCAACAACACCATTTTGTTGGGGTGTTATAAGTGCTAATAAGTTATTAGTAATGTCTTTTCTACTAAAAAAAGTTTCAAAATCAGAATTTTGATATTCTTCTGCATGATCACTATGAATAGTTATAAAAGGAAGGTTTTTCTCATTTTTTATTGGACTCTAAAACTTTTTAAATAAGAAAATATTTCAGATTTCTTTACAATAAAATAGACCCACATAAATCTAGTGTAATCATCATCTAAGAAAAATAAAATATACTTTCCTCCGATTCTTTCAATTTGTGTTGGACCAAAAAGATCCATATGCACTAACTATAATGAATCAGTGGTTGAGACTTCATAGATGAATTTAAAACATGATTAATGTTGCTTGACAAATTGAAAAGGATAAAAATCTTTTGAAGAATATAATATAATCTCTGGTAGATCCTTAACTAGTCCTTTATTAGAATGTTTATATAGATTCATAAGGATATAATGTCCTAAC
The DNA here is from genome assembly GCA_963277665.1 of Viscum album. Lineage (NCBI taxonomy): Eukaryota > Viridiplantae > Streptophyta > Magnoliopsida > Santalales > Viscaceae > Viscum > Viscum album. The sequence continues at coordinate 801,910,026 of OY728139.1, forward strand.
GTTCTATGCCCCAACCAAGTATGATCCTACATTTCACTAAGGAAAGGTAAGTATTGGCTCCTAAGGTCTTTTAAGTTTACTGTGTAAACATTCTCTTGCCTATGGGCATAGAGAATAAACTCTTAATTGGAATTGTGTACTAAGAATTTGTAATTCCTAAAATTCGCAAGATAACCTTCATCACATAACTGAGTTATGATAATGAGGTTGTGCTTAAGATCCTTGACAAACAAAACATTTTAAATAAATGTTTTTTCCAAGAAGAACGATGTTACCTATACTAATAATTTCTCCTGGAGCATTATCTATGAAAGTTACTTTTCCTCATTTCATCTTGATAATCTTTTAAAAGTATTTTTTGTTACCAGTCATATGACGAGAACATCAACTATCCATATAACATGTATTGTTGTTGGTACTTTCTCTATTTTCCTAAAATCAAAAGATTTAGACATTTAGAACCCAAACTTTCTTGGATCCCGAAATTTCAGAAATCAAAATCTTAGGTACCCACATTTTCTTAGAAAAATAGGATTTATGAAATCCTAAGGACTGGGTTTTATTTAAGGAACACCTTTTTGCCCAGTGTCCACCACATTGACACTTGGTATAGAATGGATCACTTTGAGGAAAAAAATAATTTTTGCTAAAAATTAGTTTTGAACTTGTATAACCAAAACCAGAATTATTCCTAAGAGGTCGGATTTGAGAATACATTTTATAAAAAATTTCCTTAACTAAGGTAAAGTGTGAAAAACACTTCGTCAAGGAAAAGATATCTGACTTTATTCTAACAACTAGGTTCTTATCTTCGAAAACATTATATTTTGAACTAGAGTTATGCTGAAAAACATTTTTTATAGAAATTACATTTTCTAGATCCTTATAAAGTTTATACTTCCCAGAATTTACTTTCTCATGATTTTTTGAAATACATTCAATATAAAGGGTTTTCTTATCAAGATCTTTAGAAAGATACGATATTTATTTAGTAAGTATAAAAATCCTAGAATTTTTCTTATCAAGATTTTTGTTGAAATTAGAATTTTCATTATCAAGAAGCTTAGCAAAGCTAGAAACATCTTCATAGTTAGGTAAAGTATTATCTTCATCAGAAGAAGATTCTTCATCAAAATAGTTATAAAATTTTCTATCACTATAACTAGAATTTCAAGATACATTGGTCATGGATGCAGTATTGTGTACCTTAGCCATTAAGCAATGATTTTAAATAGGTAGTCTGGCTATTAGACCATGATTATATTTTCCAGAAGATTCATAATCTGATGATTCATCTGAAGATTCTCCACCACTGGCACTCTAGGTGTCTTTAGCTTTTAAGTCTTTCTTAGCTTTATCTTTGTAGTACTCCTTTATATTTCTCTGAGAATGCTTTTCCTTTCTTTCATTTGTTTTAATCACAGGATAACCAGGTCTTATATGTCCATCTCTCTTGTATTTATAACTTGTGACTTCTGAATCTTTATTATTTTTTCTTTTCCTTCTTGTATCTGGATTGAAAATTTTTCTGACCAACAATCTTGTTCATCCTTCGAGCAAGATTTACTAACTCATTTTCTGAAGATTCAATTCCACTCGATTCATATTCTATAACAACCTTCTTAGATTTGGATCTTGTAACTCTATCAGGAGTCTTGGATTTCATATGATTTGAATTTGTAGTAAAAGAAACACTACCATTACCATTCTTCTTTTTAACATTATCAAAATCTCTCTTCATTCTAGTCTCATGTTGAAGAAGAGTTCCAAATAGCTCATTTATAGAAATTTGAGTGACCTTTTTATTCTCATCAATAGTAGTTCTCTTGGATTCACACTCAATGGGCATGATGTCTATGATTTTATCCATAAGAGCTTCATCATATAATCCTTTTTCTCCCACGGATTGTAAAATATTCACAATTGTCATAAACCATTGTTGTACTTTGCTTATGGGTTCTCCATAAGGAAAGTTAAAGCCATGGTATTCAGCTCTTAACATAGCTCTTCTTGTCTCTATAACTTTTGATGTTCCAAAATTTGTAACTTCAAGTTTCTTCTAGATATTTTTATAGCTTCACATGATTAGATTGACTATAGATGTTCCTAGTAATGGAACATAACAATGTATTTCGTACCTTATAATTCTATTTATATTCATTCTTTTCTTGATTGTTGAAAGTAATAACTTCCTTGTCATGGATTTTATAACCTACAGTAAGCATAAAAAAATTATCCACTCCAGTATTGATAATAAATGTCTTCATACAATCTATCTAATACTCATAATAATTCCCATAAAAAATAGGAGGTCTGGTTTTCTATGGAACCAACATTGATTCCTGCCATATCAAACAAAATATCTTTCCACATAAACTTGTCAGTAATAAATGTTCCTAAACAAGAGAAAAATATCCTAAGAAAGGAAAATATAACTACAGTATCTCTATGTAAAATATGAATCGAAACTTTATGAGTCTAGAAATTAGATTCTGAAAATTATAATAAGAATAATTATCTTCTGAATATAATCGTGAGATGAATTCATATTGAACCAATCCTATAATACCAATTTTTGAGTTGGTATTGAGTATGATAATCTATTATGATAACAACTTAAGGATCGAAACGATACTATAGATACTCAATATACAAGGGGGGGGGGGTGGATTGAATACTTTAAAAATCCTTAAGAAAATTTTGTATAAACAAGATTCACAACACCTCTAATTCTACAAAGTTTCTTGATTCTAGAAATATGATTCAGAGAATGAAATTCCAGAAAAGTGAATCAGGAAATGAAATGTAACCAAAGTCTACCAAGTTAAAGATTCTACCATAAAGAATATAGAATCTTACTAAATCCGAGTGTACAAGTATAAGGAAGTACAATAAATTTATACATTCCTCCAAAAACAAAATGCTGTGGAAAACTTGAAACAAAATAAGTAACAAGTAGTAATTCTTTTAACCAATAAAGAAGGGTATAAAAAAACCCTGGATAAAGATACCTTGATTTATACTTTCAAGAAGTTATGTCTTACCCACACCAGGGTATGCCCTCGATATGAATATCAGAGTCTGTCTTGCTATCCCCGCAAGCCATCAACTTCAAGGTAGTCGGCACCTATGTCTTCCTCAGCAAGGAAGCCCTCAACTTCAAGGTAGTCAACACCTCTGTCTTCCTTTCCCTAGAAGCCCTCGAATGTACTCAACAACATTTAGAGTCGCATGAATAAAATCTGAACAAGGTGTTCAGTACACACAAAGCATGGAAAGTCACCCTCTTTAGAAATCACTTCAGCAGTATGTAATCTCTAGATTGATCAATATGTTTTGAGATCTTTAAAATGAGCTCCTACTAATAGGAAAATTCTCAATGGTCTGTTCCCTCCTCGAACGGTCATATTTTCCCTTGAATTTCGGAGGGACCTGTACATGTGTCACTCAAACAATAGTTAGTTAGTAACTGAAATCATGACATAATTTGGTAATCAAAATGTGAGTAAGAAAAAGTATGGTTGCATAAATAAAATCAAATATTTATAATGTTAGAAAATAAAAGTTTGGAGTCTAACAAAAAACACATACAGTGTCTATAATACAAGTATATTTGGATTCTATTTTCTAAGGAATTCAGAACCCAATATTTATAGAATTCTAGAGTCTGAATTTAAAGGAAATTCAGAATCTGTATTCACAAGAATTCAGAACCTGATCTTAAAACATTTGGAGTCAGAGTTTATGAGAATTTGGAATCAGAACTTACAACGTTTATAATCAGACTTCATGAGAATTATGTGTCTGAACTTACAATATTCAGAGTCTGAATTCATTAGAATTCATAGTCTGAACTTTCAAATATTGGAGTCTGAATTCATTAGAATTCGGAGTCAGAACTCATGAGAGTTTGGAGTATGAATGCAGAGAACTTGGAGTCAGAACTCAGAAGAGTTCGGAGTCTGAATTCAGAGAACTCGGAGTCAGAACTCAGAAGAGTTTGGTGTCTAAATTTAGAGAAATCAGATTCGGAACTCAGAAGATTTCAGAGCTTGAATTCAATTAACATGGTTTCAGAACTCCAAAGTGTTTGGAGTCTGAAAAAATAATTCTCTTTATGTAAGTATTATATGATTACGAGGTTTTAGATATTAAACTAAATTTTACACTTAGAGAAGATAATGAAAAATGAAAAAAATGGAAAAGATAGATTTCCTTTGGGGAAGGAAAATTTTTCTTATGAAAGTAAAACACAGGGTAGAATGAAATTTTCTTTAATATAAGGTGTTTGTGATTTTCAAAACATGAGGATCGATAAAGTCATAAGAAAACCTTATTTAATCAAATATCTCTCCAAACATGAAGGATTAGAAAATTCATTAGGAAACCTTATTAACTCAAAAAAATCATGTCCTACATTTATATCAATGAGAGAGAAAATAATTCCATTATTTCCAAAATAGAAGAAATCCTCAATGGTTTTTCATGAAGGGGACATAAATGTGTATGTCGATAATTTTTTCCACCCAGACATCTCGAGCATGTGTTATTATACCTCAGTAGAGTTCTAGGAATATTTAATATATGAGTTCTAGGCATAAAGGTTGTATAAAATCTCAAGGATACAATTATACGGAAGATATGGATTTGGGAAATTAGTTGACTCTAGGTCTGGGTTGTGGAGCATGCAATGGTCTATTATTTCTATAGAGAAGGTTCTAATTGATCTTATCAAGGGTCCATCTACTCCTAGAGGTTAAATAATATCCAATAATAATATTTATATTATTTTTAAAAGTATTTATTTCATTCATTTACTACTCTTGTATGGTCCATGATTTTGGATTGGATGTTGATTTACTATCATGAGTACTAAATATGAATAATCCACTAAGAAGAAGAGAAGATACCGTTAAGAGAAGTCTATATTTCTTCATTAATATTATTATTAAATTTTTATTTTTTAATTCTTCAATATATCGATGAATATTTTTGATGATATTATAAACATGCATTATCTCACACATTTTTAGAATCAAAATGAATGCTATAGGTGATGGGTGAATTTCTTGCCTTCATGTTATGAGTATTATAACTTTATTGGAGAGTGGGATTGACATGAATGTATGGAAAACTATGATTTTTTCCAGTTTAATATGACCACCTATTAGATTATGGTGATGTCCTTGGATTAACTATGGTTACTATTTTTTCAAATTTTCCATTAGTAGTGGATCAATATTAGGACACATTTCCTAGTGAATTCATATTATTTCCTCCAAATAAGGAATTTAAGTTTATAATAAACTTGGTGGAAAGTAATGATCTTATCTTTATCTCACCTTATGGTTTAGAACCAACTATTTTTAGATATTTAAATATTTAGTTAAAGATATTTAATAAAACCGATTATTTTGGAAGATTGTATCACCCATGATTGATCTTTTGTTTTACTAAAGAAATTGTAATATGAATATATTATTATGAGTTAATTATTAAAAGACAAATTAGACTAGTATAATGAAGTCATATCTATAACTATGGTTTAATAACTTATTCAAATAGATATTAAGGTTTTATGGTTTACAAAAAATTAGTATTTGAAAGGGATATTACAAGTTTACGGTGTGAGAAAATGATGTAAAAAATATGGATTTTCAAACCAGATGTAGTCATTTTCAGTTTTTGATGATTTGATTTAGGGTAAAAAACACTCCATCCATTTTCATGGCCTTTTTGAACTAACTTATCCACACTTTTTGGACTCATTGTTTATTATGTTTATTAATGAAATGTTGATATATTAATGTTATTATAAGGAACATATGTAAATTTTGATATTTTCATTCAAAAATTTAATGGTCAAAAACATTACACTAAAATTTTTAAATTCAATTTTTAGATACAGGAAGAAAAATTTCATAATCACACTTCCTCTGAGTTTATAATATCTATGGATCCTGATAATTATTGTCAATTATTTATTGGGAAATACCATGTAATTGATTTTAGATTCATATTTTATTGGGAATTTCTTATTATTGACATTGATTTATTTATCAAATGTCCCAATTAAATGATCCAATGATATAATTTACTAAAAAAATGTATGAAGATCCATTTGTATAATAGATATAATTAAATATTTTAGGATCTAGATAATATATCGAATCCCATACCAATTTCTTTGTTATTTGATCTAGGTAATCAGTATGAGGGTTTCTTGTGACGTGTCTAATGTGGCATTGGGATATGTGTGGATAACGAAATGTCGGGTTGTGGAAAAAATTTCTCAGTAGCCCAAAAAACATGAGAATATTTTTCCTACTCATGATATTGATATAGAACCATTGGTTAATTTTCACAAGAGTTGGTGGCATTATTTTTTTGGTGAGATTTTTGTTATGTATACTAGTCGTAATGGTTGAAATATATTTTATCTAAATGGTAATAAAATCATTGTCAGAGACGATGGGTTGAATATATCAATACAATTAACTTTGATATGATATATATTTTACAAAAACGTATTTCCATTGTTGATTATTTAAAGAAAAAATATATGATTGATGTGGTATATGATGTGTTTTAGAGGGACATCTAATATCATAAATTCTATAGAAGAAAAAATCAAAAAAACAATAAAGCTGAAAATATATCCATATATTTGGAATGAATAATAAATGAATAATATTTTTTTTTACCTTTAACCATGTTGATTCATTAATTCCATGATTCAAATAGTAATTTTATTGAGATCACTAAGAATTAGCCAAATGACTCATTTCTCCAGAGGTATCCATAGATCATGGGAATTACCCAGTGCTGGGGCAATATCTCTCTATATTCATGATATGTTGGAGCCTTGTGTTTGAATAATAAAGAGAATGATAACTTGATAATAATATTCATTTGAGTATTCTAAACCATCATTTCAATATAAGTGAGTGTAACACATTGTAAGAGGTTGGAACTAATTTATATTGTCCTCTAGTAACCTCAAATTATTAGTCAATATTTAATGAATGCTTAAAAAACATTATAAAATTCCTCATCACCAAAATAACTTATCTTAATAAATTAAATGATATTTTTAAATTAAATCAACTATAATTTAAATTCAATCTCTTGAAAACCATCATCATATAAAAAATAATTGAGTATGATTTATGATATTGAAGATAGTGGTTGAACTGATCATTATCACACAATACAATAATATCATATATAGATAGAATGATAAACTTTCTTATAATATATCATGGTTCACAAAAGTATAGCCTATGGTTTATTCTGAAACACCTTTCCATGTTCAATATTTTAGTGCATATAACAACCAATCACTAATTTTCACAAAAATCTTCACAGATATAGAAAACTACCACCTCATGTCACATCATATATATTAACTTGTGATACTATATCCCAATATAATTTTTGATATCTTTCAAAATTCCTTCGGGAAAATATATCATACATTTTTACTATATGTTACATCATATTTAACAATTTTTGAAAATCCATCAAGAAGTTCTATTGAATATCCTTCAAAACACATTTAAAATATCTATCAATGATTTATAAACATGATCCTAATTGGCATGATTATTAAGTGTGACTATATGAGAATTTTTTGAATTGAACAGAATTATGAATTCCAAAATCCATAATTATAAGAAAATTTTAGCATTTAGTAAATTGTCAATACTACTCAAGATAAAAATGGATAATGTATGGTATCTATTAAACAAATTTATCCTAATAAAAATGTCTAACAACTTCATCATATGAAAGTATGCATTTTTATATTTTTATTTTTTCCAATGAATCAAGTAACCATGAGAAAATAAGTATATCAGTCTCATATAGCTACTTATACTTTATAAATTATATGTATACACTTACCAGGTCAATGAATACATGACAAATATTTCATCTCAATTGATGAGAAAATTACATTCCCCTCACCCAAATAAGAGTTCATATCATATGTACTATCTTGGTATGAATGTATAATTCAAATTCTATCTCAACCATGGTAGTATATGTTTTACTCACCATTTGATAGAAAAAATCTCATTTTAGTTAAGCTCAATGTAATGAAATTATCCACAACATACCCCACCACCACCAAATTAGCTAATCCCCAAGGATTTCATAATAAATCTATCATGTTATAGATATTTTCATTATATGTATCCTTTTGAAATCTAATATGCGGATTCGATATGAAACAAGAACTCTTAGTATACCAAAGACATAATTTAATGATCTGGATTTCCCCTGGATATTCCATTGTGAAAATTCAATGATTGTTTCATTCCATTGTGACAATCCAGTTCTTGTGGTGTTCTTAGGGGTCGTAGTGGTTTGTTTTAGGAGTTTTCCAAAAATATATGTTCACCAAATTGTTTCACCGAAATAGTGGCACTGTAATAGTCACACACCGAAATGGTAAAACCGAAATGGTACGACTGTAAATATAGAACCATAATGGGCGAACTGTAAAAGTGGTATCGTAACAGTTGCACACTAAAATGGTGGCACCATAACTGTGGTGCCACAACAGTTTCACAATGAAACTTTGTCTCACCCTTTTCCAAATTTACAGTTTCCCATGTTTTTCCAGTTTCTCCCCTCTTTTGTTTTGTTTTACGTAAACCAATTTTAAAGCTTTTTTGGGTGTTTTATGGGAGTTTTAAATAATATTAAGTATATCTTGAACATGATAACACTACAAGGACTTTGAGATACTCAAACCACGTGATCTTGAACAAGATCCCTCATTAATTTCTTTTGAAACCATTCTTCCTTTTATATATGATCTGGTTCTTCAAAGTCATGATCTTACTTTCCCATTTTTTGTTCCATTACCTCTTGGTTTTACTAGAGAATTCCTCTATATATGATTCATGGGATTATGCTATATCCCCCTCTTGATCAGTTGTCTTGGAGTTTCCTACTGCTCACACGATCCCGTGTTCTTGGTGCAAGGGGGAGTTTTGGTCACCTATTGTTTCAAGTAGGGATTATTCTACCTCTCTTTATTTTTGTATCATGTGGGGTCAGTGTACTAATGATTATATGTGAAGAACCAATGAATAAATTTCTTAAAAATACTAATAAATAATGACAGGGAATATGATCAAAATATAATAGGGGTCAATAAATTAGGGTTGGGAGTGGATTAATGATTGATCACCTATTTTATTTTTGTTATCCTTGTTACTTTTATAGTTGTTTGGATGTATTCCCTCTAAACATCATGAAAATTGGTGGTATTTTATTGTGCACTGGCGATGTTTTGTTTTTATAGTGATGCTTGATAAATGGTAGTAACATGAAAATCTGCTTAATCACGTATACATGGTTAATCGAAATGGATGCCCCAGGATGAAAACCCTTGTGTGATCACCCCTGTCTATCAAATTGGATTAAAGAATTGTGTTTACAAAATTTGAATACATCATGTTTGATGGGTGTGGCAGTGTGTTGTGTTTTATTGGGGTTTGTGACTTTATGTGGGTTGTGGGGTGCTGTTGTTAGGAGCACAGTTATGGGTACATGGGTGGGCGTGAGAGTTTGTTATATGAGAAGGGTGTGGTATGTGTGTATAGAAGGAATATGTTTTAATGGTAGTTGCAGTGGGATTTTTGTGTCAGGCGGTATGAGTGGTGTGTTAGAATCTCAGGATGAGAGACAGATTGATTGTGGAATGGATGGATTGGTAGAAAGTGGGGCTGCCTTTGTTTCTGTTGTGATAATCAAGTGACATCGGGATGTGGGACTGAAATGTGGTTATGGACTTATTATATAGTGGGACTGCATATAGGAAATTATTGGGTAGTAGGGATACAGGTTTGGGTTGTTCCATAACTTCATGTTAATAGGTGTTCCAAGTTTGGTGATGTTGTGCAGCGAGGATGTTGGGATTGGTTGCAAGGTCTTGATTGTGTGGTATAACTTTCAAGATTGAAAGTTGGCAGTGGTTTAATGGGAATATAGGGAAAACGGGGGTGTGCAGTGGGATTTAAGGTTGGTAGTTATATTTTGTTTATATGAATTGGTGTTAAACTGGAAATTCTTTACCTTAGCCCCTCTTCCCTTGTTCAATGTTAGCAGTACCAAAGAACAAAGTGGGATGGCTATTGTATATTTTGTTAATCAGTATCTTATACTTCTGAGATGCTTTCTGATGTTTCTCTTGGTATTTTTCCCAATTAGTGTAGGAATAAATTAACATTAAACCGTTAATTAATGAATTAAAAGTGGTAAAATGAAAAAGGGGTTGGGTTTATACTTTAGTAGTGGTGTTTGTGTGGTTGTTCATATAAGGGTAGTAAAAAAAGTGGTTCTAGTGGGATGGTAGTTTTTTTTGGGACCTATAGGTTGTGATGAGTGTTTTCTTACCTAAATATATAAATTTTAGTTCCTTGTGATTTCTATATGCACCCCACCCTTATTGATAACCATGTGTAGAACACCACTATTTCTTAGGAGAGGGTGTCATTCCTAACATCCCGGTGGGAAGACAGATGGCTAGTTACTGACTTTCTTTCTTGCACCCTCTTCCGGGTTCGTACCGCTTGAGCATATCTGGCTAGGCTATAATGGATTGTGATTTACCATAGTAAAATATCGTTTAGACATGTTTGTTGTGGACAAGGGGTCCACGTGTTTGCGGGACATGTTTTTTTATCAATTGACTTCAGGATGAGGCCCATGTGTCTTTGAGCGAGAGTCATGGTTTTTGTGGCCCAGGTTTCTACAGGTGAGATGTGTGGTGTGGTTGAGGCCTAGGTGTGTGCGAGTGGGTTGTGGTAGTGGGACTGCATTTTTAAAGAGTGGTAGCATCAAGATGTTACCCCTTAAGAATATCACTTTACTAGTGGGAAAATGGCGCAATGTACCCAAATGTCGATGTTATATTACTACTACTTTACTTGACCTCCGATATTTGGTGAGTGTGACTTGGTGATTCTGGGCTAGTTAGTACTCTTTATTAGGTGCATTAGGTTATACTATTTTCTCAAAGGGGATTTAGTATCTTCCTCCACTTTTGCGTGGGTTGATTTAGTTTTCCTACTAGGTATAATTTTACACTCACCCTAAATTTGTAAAACTATTTTCAAGTTTCCAGGAGGACTTTGGGGACTTTGATAGACCTTATTAGCTCTGGAATCAGGATAGTGTTTGTGATGATTCTTAGTTTCTTCCTTTTGGGTATTTTTTTTGGTTATTTGGTTATACTTCTGTCATACTTTACATTTATACATGCATTTTGGAATGGTTTGGATTTATTTTACAACGTGTATGGAGTTGTTTTGGTATATTTACCATCTTATCTCCCAATCCTGTTAACATTAAAAATGGTAATTCTGTCCATTGTTTGTGAGATTCTATACCCTTGGTGATATTCACCGCTCTAGGACCAATGAATGTGGGACTCTAGGGTCATTATCTCTCTTTCACTTTGAAGAAGGATGGGCGTAGTACTTTGTTTCCCCTTTCCTCATATTGATTAAGATGATTCTCGACAGAATGGTATCAGAGGTGATCCTTGAGAGTTAAGATGTAGTTTAGAGTTAGGAACAATGATGATTTCATGGGATGGTAGGGAATCAATGTTAGGTGATCATATTGATGAGACATACCTGGAAAGACTGGCTAGGTCACAAGATTTCAGGGCCCCCCTATGATCCAATGAAAGGTCTCTAGACATACTAAATGACTAAGTGAGTCTACATATATTACATGGTAGAGACCAGAGGAAAGGTACATGCATTATAATGACCTATGTCCTAGTGTGTCTTGGGTGTTTTGAGAATAAAAAAAAAGACAGGTTAAAATGAATTTAAAAGAAAATTTCAATACTACCTAAGCTTAGGAGTTCCTTGTTTATCCTTTTTCAACTATAACACCCAGACCTTTCCCATGTGTGGTATGAGTAGTTGAGGCCCAGTAGGTTGACCCATTTGATCAGCGAAAGGCCTATTGATACGAGGAAGGTGACTTTTGGAAAAAGACCCTTTTCGCTTTCTATTGGTAGACCCTGGTGAAGAATGAAACTAGAGTTTTATACTCAGAGATGGAGGGATCACTTGAGGAGATGAAAATAACCTTTACATTGATCTGTGCTCTAAGGGAGTACTGGGTTCCTCTACTAGTGATCAAGATGCCAGGACTGATTTGTCAGTAGAGGATGATTTACCTTAGGAAGAGGAAGGAGACCGATGCCTCATGAGATGACTTTGAGAAGGACTTTAGGGAAGAGTTTATTTCCTCGGTGATGAAGTCCGATAAGAGGCAATTGATTCTATCCCTTAAGTAGGGGATTATGTTGGTGGGGGAACTAGGGATCAAGTTAAAGGATCTCTTATGCTTCGATCCAGATCTCTTTTCAGATGAGGAGTTGTGGGAAAGATGCTTGGAGGAGGCACTCCGACAATCTCTTCAGTATGACGTCACTCCCCTTACCCTAACGACATACTCATATGTTTAGAATAATGCTGAAGTAGTGGAGGAGATGAAATCATAAGAAGGTATACCATGATATGGGAGCCAAATGAGTTCATCAAATGGGAATGAATTTAGTAGCTGGACTCTGACGTAAGGGCCTTCCCAGTTTCAGCCCGTGGGAAGTAGGCCTCAATAGCTCCAGTACTGATATCCTAGTCCTTTCCCTTTCCCCATGGGCTCAGGATTGGGTTGATTCATCTTTGGAGGCCATGGACATATTCTGAACAAATTCCTAGTTCGAGCGCAATATGGTGGGGGTGGGAAGGTGTAACATCACAAGTAAATAAAGAAATAATAAATTTTCATAATTATTCATATTTTTGAATTAAATATTAGTTTTTGTTTAAAGGGGTTGATATTCTCAATGACGTACCCGATACACAATAAACGGTTTCTTTGAAATCTAACGTTTCACACTAATAATATAACAATAATATTTAAAATATTGTTAACACTTAGTCGTTGTATTGGCGAGAATTAATAGAACTAATTAAATATTATTATACATGTTTGTTAAATGTTTTTAAATTTTTAAAATAAAAGTTAGAATCTTAAAATGTGAATTAGTCTAATTTTAAGCATAAATACTCTAATATTATTTAAAAGGTTGATTTAACACCTTTTGATGGAGAACCCCATTTAAACCCAGTTTTGGTCACTTTTATATGTTCTATATGACAAAAGAAAATTCTTATTTAGAATCGGTACATCAAAATTCACATTGGGTAAAATTTTGGTATTTTTCTGATAAAATTCATTTTTTAATGAATAGATAGAATACTATATTTTAATTCAAAAGTGAATTTTAATATAATTTATTTATATGGTTAGATTATATTTTTAATTGGTTTTAAAGTGTAATTAGATTATGTTTTTACCATTTAATCTAATTTTGGTCATAGTAATTAAATTTACATTGAAATTGGACATAAACAAGTATCAATCCTTTGATAGTTTTTATTTCATAAAAACACACTTTTTGTTTTGACAATGGGAATTAATTTTAAATAAATTAATACAAATTCTATGTTTTTAATTTGGTAAAATATACATCATTTTTAAATTCAGATATATCAAATATAGCTTAGGATTATTTTTTGGTATTTTTTTTGAAAAACATCAATTTTTGATGAATAATTAAACCACTAAGTAGTATTTAAAAACTATATTTTTCATTTATATGAAATTTTCATACCTCTGTGGATTTAATTTCAAAAATTCAATATACATGGTTGTCATTAGTAAGTAAAATTTGGTTCAATAAGATGAGAATATTTTTTTTTGTGAATAGTAACTTTTGACTTTTATTTGTCGCAGTTAAAGGTAAATAGGGAAATTTAAGGTAAAAATAATATTGAAATAATAAACAATTACCTTAACACTTGTCCTAACCTTATTGGTTGAGTCATTTACGACCATGGGCATGTTTGGGTCGATTTTGGGACCCCATGGAGCCACTTGAGAGTGATAATGACAGTTTATTTTAATTAACTTAAAGTAATTGCCAAAATGGCATAAACAAATATCATTTAGTAAATTTATTTTTACATGGTGTTATATAAGTTATCTTTTCTAAAATAAATATTAATTGTAAAGGTAAAAATATTTACTACATTATGGTATTTATTTTATAATTTTTAGATATCAAATAAATTAAATTATTTATGACACAATAATGATTCATTATTTACATCATTAATAAATTAATTAAATAAATAAGATTATAAATATTAAAACAATATCCAAAACCTATACAATTCTCAATGGATTATTTTATTTAGAACAAAATTCATATTATCTTCAACTTTAATGAGTTTTGGATCTTTAGAAATTTATGATAAGTTTATAATAAAATAATATTTTCAAACATTCCTAAAGAGCCCCTCCTCCCCCTTATAAAAAGACCTCACTTATAACCCATTCCACACACCTCTCAAGAACCTTGTATCATCCAAACCCTACCCAAATTATCTCCCATGATCCCTCTCTGACTCCTAGAATCCTTACCTTAGGAAAAAGGCACTTCAAGAAGTCCTTTTGGTTCAAACCAATGGGAGTTACCCGATTTAAAGGTAGCGTCTTCTCTTTTGTTCATTTATTTTATTTTACTTCTCCAACCCCCTAAACTCGTTTCATTACTTTATATTATAACAACACCAGTATCCTCAATATATTGGGTTATTTTTATGAGAATTATTCGCACTACACGTATACACCTCCATCTAATGGGTGATGAATATACAGTTTATGCAAATAGAAAACTAACGCCTCAGGAAACGATGATTGTTCGATTATCTCATACCGCCACTCATGGTGTCCATTAAAATGTAATTATATTTTTATATGATATATATTATATTTCTATTTTCTACATGCTTCTTAGTTTTTCATTTATATCATACCTTTATGGTTTCCATTTTCGGTAAACACGATAATTTCATTTGAGGAAGAGCGGACTACCGCCCCCTCAAAGTGATATGACTTGTTAATGCCATATGTGGGATGTATAAAGGATAGAGTTAATTATATTATATATGAAATTATACTAGAATTATAATATACCTATGTATAATTATTTTTTAATTCCATTAAAATAAGAAATAGAAATGAATGTAGCGTTCATGCGTATGTACGGAATACCGTCTCCATGAACGATGCATTTCATTTATTACCACCAAATTTTATGTACTATTATAAATACATTTTTATTATGGATATAGATGATATATATGATAAAAAAATAAATAATATCATTCTGGATATATTAACTTTTTACCATGTGAACAACATGTAATTATAAGAAGTCCATTTTCTACTCAAGGACTTCGTCTCAATATCCATTCATTGAGACATATTTCATTTTACACACAAGTTTCTTTTATATGGTGTATAAACCCCTTTGACTTTTACGCTTATTCAAAAGAAATATTTTTTATAAGAAGCATTTTACTAAATGACAAAAGGGAATGTTTTTTTGTCGTACGTATGTAGTGACAATTACTTCTTTGCCACCGTGACCATTATTTGAGTTTCGACTTCCTCTACAAGCCATAACATTTTTAAATGAAAAGTAATTATAAAGTTTTAATGTTCTTTTATTTTGGTATTGAAAATGGTTTTGAAAGTGTTTTTATTATATCAATATGTTGTATTGATATCTTGTGATTGAAATGTAGAAATTTCATGTTTCCTTTATGAAAGTTTTATGTTAGACGATTATGTTATGGTTCAGGATATGTTTAAACCTGTTCATATGAGGAATGCATTAGACTTAATAAGTGACGGGTGGAGCCCAATATAGCTCCTCGATGCATCAGAAGGTCTAATGAGACAAACTAGTGTCTTGGAATGAGGCCTTGACAAAATATTATTTGTATTCTTGGCAAGAGGCCTTGGCTACGTGGTTATAATAGTCTGGCATTATGAATTCCATCATTATGAAAGTGGTTATTGATATTGCATTTGATTATTCGACCAGTAGAATATCTATGTGAATAAGTAAATGGAATTATCTCATTTAACTTTTTCCATATTATGTTGAAGTTAAAGTTTAAAAGGATTTTGTTTTAGTCATATGTTGCCTTAAATGTTTATGTTTATTTATGAAAGCTTCAGCTATATTGTTATCCTTACTGAGCATCTGATCTCACCCCTTCCAATGTTTTAATTTTTTCAGGATGTGATGAAGTATATTATGAATGACTTGCAGGGATAGTATGAGGGGATATAAAGACAATATGTTGTTGTAGTTTTGTTTTACTTTATGATTTAATGTATCATTTATGAATGTATCTAGTGTTTCCAAGGCTACTAAACTAAACAGTCTTTCGAGACATGATCTTTTGTGATCATGCCAATGTTACACATTAATGCACCGACTTTGGGTAACTGGGATCAGGGAGTTACAGTTGGTATCAGAGGCAGTTTAGTACTAACCTTGGAAGCAAGATTTAGATAAAATCTGATTAGAGAACATAGCCCTAAGATAGACTTTGAGGATTAGTATAGAAGAACTTCCTAGAATTTTGGTATTATAGAGATTTGATGAGTTTTCCGAGCAATACATCCCTGTCTGGATATGAGCAGGTAGAGGTGGATCTGGCACATATGTACCTAGGGGTAAAACTCGAAAACACCGCTTTGAGCTAGACTCGAACGGGAATTGGTGCACAATAACAGGCCCTGCTGCACTCTTGGTTACGACACTCCTGGGTAATATGCTTAGGATAATTATCATTTTCTTTACAAACCATTATGAAGGGCTTATGAATATATACTTCCTCAAAGAATACATTTTTATGATTATGGATTATATCCATAAATAGTTCAATTTATGTTAAGTGTTTTTCAAGTTTGTTATTATGTATTTCGATTCATAAACTAACATAGTTTATGCCATTTTTTTTTGAAATGGAGCCCAGTAGAAGGAATGTGAACTCCATCAATACGTATGATCCAAAGAGTAAGAAGGATTATATCTTTCACGGTATTAATCCAAAATTTAGAAGGGAAATAGACTCCCATGTGTTCTCAACATATGAAGAAATAGTATCATGTGTTAATAAGATAAGTAGAGAATTCTCTGAGTCTTATGGATTTGAAGGGATGAAAGAGAAGAAAATGATGAAAGAGAGAATGATGGATAAAGGGACGATGGAAAAGAAGAATTTTTCAATATGTGATAACTGTGGGAAGAAACACCTTAGAACATTCCTGAAGGGAATGGGAGTTTTTTATAAGTGTGGAGAAAAAGGACACCAAGTGCGTGACTGCATGGGTAAGAAAAAGGTTTCAAATTTACAATGCTTCATCTGCAAGGAGTGGGGACACTACGCAAACGAATGTCCAAATCCTCAGAGTATTCCCCAAATGATGTTATCAGATAATAATCAAGTTAAGATACTTCCACATATGAGGAGGAATGATTAGAGTTATTATGTTGTTATTAAATAATTTTGTCATTTGAGTGTTGTATCAATGATTTACTGGTTATAAGAATTATGGAGTATATAAGGATTGTACTGCAGTACTATTTCATCAAGGACTTGAGATTGTGTGCAACCAAGAAAAGTGAGTCCACAGAAGGTTAAAGTTTTGGAAAATATTTGGTTGAGAGAAAGATAAACCATAATATGGTTCTGATACTGAGATAGTGATTTTGGAATAAAACATGATTGATTTGGATAAATTATATTGGATATTCTTAAATTCCTTGAAACTGATTAATGATTTGTATACATTTTTGGATAGAAGGAGTATATCTAGTATTCTATAAGGAATAAGGGATCATGAATGTAATAAATAAGGGTTTATGTTAATTCAGTATGTTGCATTGTTTTAAAATAATACATGATGAAGGTGTTCACATGTTGTTACGTGGAAAAAAGGATCTTCATTATGTTTAACTTCCTTATAAAATTTTGACTGTGAGTTGGAAAGAAGTATTTTCGATAAATATAAAGGTTGGAATGGATTAAGTTGTTCTTTGGATAGTATTGTTTAAGGTTAAAAAATTTCTGAAGATTATTTTTGGAATATTATAATACTATAGTTTTAGGAAGAGGACAACCTGCAGGGTGGGGCATAACCCGTCGCGTCGGACAAAGCTGCAGGAATCGAACCCACAACCATAGTGCGACAGGCCTTTATTACCTACCACTAGCCTACAAGAAGTCTCTGGTTATTACAAAATATTTTTATTAATCTAAATGGTATGTGTTAATATTTTGAACCTTGTACAATTAGGATGAATAAAATATTTTTTAGTTCTATTATCTTTTAGAGTGAAAGATGAGTTTGTGGTAAAAATTAGTTGAAGGATGAAACTCTACTTGTCAAGAATAAATATATATATATAACTATCTCTTATTCTATTAATAAATTAATTCTTAAAACTTAGCAAAGGGATATTAAAACAAAAAAATGTGTTATCCTAATACGTTATGTCTTGTTAAACATATAATATTTTAAATGAACATAGATTGAAGGCTTTGAGGCCCTCAATTTTACACTTGTTTGTGATTGATGACCTCAATCACTCCCTACAAATATTTACGTT
The DNA here is from genome assembly GCA_963277665.1 of Viscum album. Classification (NCBI taxonomy): domain Eukaryota; kingdom Viridiplantae; phylum Streptophyta; class Magnoliopsida; order Santalales; family Viscaceae; genus Viscum; species Viscum album. Next base: position 801,928,603 of record OY728139.1, read on the forward strand.
TTCCCTCCCATTATATGTCTCTAATTGCCACTAATGTTCTCCTTATCGAGATCATAATTTGGTGGTGACTTTTTCATTTCCCTTTCCCTCTTATTAAGGCTAAATATTATTAACCTTATTTCCGATGTGGGTTTTCTACAAAGGTATTTTCTATTTTCATCCTTTTATTTTAAAAGAAAAATATCAAATTCCGAGGAAGAAATTTATTGAAGGAGGGGAGAATGTAACACCCCGAGCTTTCACGATACGATTTTCTTTCAATAATTTAATAGCTTGCATTGTACGCAAGTTTGAGATTCTAACACACCGCGACCAATCAAAGTAGCAGTTATGAATAGTAATACCCACTTTTTGAAATTATATAAATTTTATATTTAAAAATGGACTTCATTTTTGTATTCGTAATATAGAAATTATCCTAAGTTGAATTTTTTGTAATTTTCTGAGAACTTCCAATTTTTTATGAATAGTGAAAAATACTAAAAAACAACTTTTTAAATCAAAATAATTTATAGTGAGAAATTATACTATGGAGTGGTTTTAAAGTGTAATTAGAATATTTTTTTTACCATTTTATCCGATGGTGGTCATTAGAATTAATTTCACTTTGAAATTGGACATAAACAGTTGCCAATCTTTTGATATATATTGTTTCTTAAAAACACGCTATTTGTTGTGACAGCGGGAATTAATTATAAAATTAATTAATGCAACTTATATATTTTGAATTTTGTAAAATATACATCATTTTTGAATTCTGAATATCAATTATAGCTTAGGGTGAAATTTTCGAATTGTTCTGAAAAACATCATTTTTTGATGAATAGTGAAACTACTAAGTGGTAGTTAAAAAACTGATTTCTTGTTTAAATGAAACATTACCACTTCTGTGATTTAATTTTCAAAAATACAAAATACATGGTTGTAATTATGAAGTAAAATGAGGTTCAATGGGACTAAAATAATTTTTTGGTGAATAGTAACTTTTAAGTTTAATTAATCGCGATTAAAGGTAATTAGTGTAATTTAAGGTAAAGATAATGTTCTAATAATATGAAATGACCTTTACACTTGTCCTACCTCTATTGGATGAGTCATGGCGGACCAAGACAATCCATGGGTCAACATGGGTACCCCATGGAGCCACTTTGGTTGGAAAATGCCATTAATTGTTTTTATTTAATGTTAAAATAAAAATGTCTCAAACATGAGTTGTTTTACTAAAACAATTTTTAAATGGGGTTATACAAGTCATATTTTTGACTATAAATATTCATTAGAAATATAAAAATATTTCCTACATCATGAGAGTTTTTTTAAATTTTTAGACATTAAATAAACTAAATTATTTATGACACCGTGATGATGCAGCGATTACCTCATTAATTAATGATTTAAATAAAATAAAAAGATAATGTAAAATCTAAGACCTAAACTTTTCAAAAACATATTATATGAGTATATTTCTAACTCTGATCACATTAGCCTCTAAATATATAAGTGTGGGACCTTTAAAATCTGAAACTCATTATATAATAAAGTAACATTTCATTACTTTCCAAGAGTGCCCCTCCTGTCCTCTTATAAAAGGCCCCCACCACTACCACCTTATTCACACCTTCCAAGCCATTTTTCTCGGCCAAAATCTTCCCAAATACTCTATCAACTTCCCTCTCTTACTCCTGGAAGCCTAAATTTGGGCATAATTTTTCCCAAGGAAGCCTTTGGCTCAAATCAAAAAGAGTTACCCATTTTAAAGGCGGTGTTTTATCTTGTGTTCTTATGTTTTATTTTGCTTCTCCAACCCCCTAAACTCTATTTATTCATTTATTTTGTAACAAAAACAGTATAATAAATATACTAGGATGTTTTTATAATAAGGATTTGAGCTACACTTACACACACCAACATCTAATGGTTAAGAACATACTGTTTCTGTGGATGACAAATTTCTGCCTCACGAAACGATGATTGTTCAACACTCATATAACACCTTCAAAGGTGGAAATTAAGATGTCACTATATTTATATATGATATATAATATGTTTATGTTTTAATTAAGCTTCTGTATTTTTCATTTATGTCATACCTTTATGGTTTCCATTATGGGTGAGCGTGATATTTTCATTTTAGGATGTGCGGACTACCGCCCCTCAAAGTGATTTAAATCGTTAATGCCATATGTGGGATGTATAAAGGATGGAGTAAATGGTATTATACATTATATTATACTGGAATTATATTATACCTTTATATAATTATAATTTTATTCCATTAAATACGAAATAGAAATGAAAGTAGTGTTCATGCGTACGTACGACTTATCGTCTCCATGAACGGTGCATTTCATTTATTACCTCTAAATGTTACGTAATATTATGAATGAATGTATATAATAGATATATATGATATATATGATATCTAAATCATGAATATAATGATGGATATAATGGATATTTCACCACATGGAGAACTTGTAATTATAATAAGTTTATTTTTGACTTAAGTACCAAAGATCGACAAAATGACTGTTATTAACTTAAATAATTACATAATGTTCATAACATGGTAATAAGTGATATAAAAGTAATAATGAACATGTAAAAGGTTTCTAAGAAAAAATAAATTAACTCTAGTTTATTATTCAGGAGGTTAATGAACGGTCAAGTCAAGTCGGACACGAGGTAAGAGCCCTTCTTAACCCAATTTCCATTCTTTGGGTTAATCACCTACTTTCAAATTATGTAATAATATTATTATGTCCTATATTGTATTTGTACTTTATTTATGTTTACTTATAGTGGATACACATAATAGTTCTATTTTATTTAAAAAAATTGATCTTTGTAAGGACTTCGTCTCAATCTCCATTCATTGAGACATATTTTATTTTACACATAACTTTCTTTTATACGGTGTATAAACCCCTTTGACATTTATGTATATTCAAAAGAAATCTTTTTTATAAGAAGAGTTTTACTAAATGACAAAAGGGAATGTTTTTTTTTCGTACGTATATGGCGACAATGACTTCTCCGCCGCCGTGACCACTATTTGATTTTCGGCTTCCTCTACAAGCCATAACCTTTTTAAATGAAAAATAATTAAAAAGTTTCAATTTTCATATATTTTTGTATTGAAAATGGTTTTGAATGTGTTTTTATTATATCAATGTGTTGTATTAATATCTTGTGATTGAAATGTGGAAATTTCATGTTTCCTTTATGCATGTTTTATGTGATACGATTATGTTATAGTTTATGATATGTTTAAACCTGTTCATATGAGAAATGCATTGGACTTAATAAGTGACGGGTGGAGCCCGCTATAGCTCCTCGATGCATCGGCATGTCTCATGTGACAAACTAGTGTCTTGGCATGAGGCCTTGACAAAATATTATTTGTTGTCTTGGCACGAGGCCTTGGATACGTGGTTATGATAGTCTGGAATTATGCATTCCATCATTATGAAAGTGGTTATTGATATTGCATGTGATTATTCGACCAGTAGAATATCCATGTAAATAAGTAAATGGCATTATATCATTTTACTTTTTCCATATTATGTTGAAGTTGAAGTTTAAAAGGCTTTTTTTTATTCATACAGTGCCTTAAATGTTTATGTTTATTTATGAAAGCTTCCGCTATATTGTTATCCTTACTGAGCATCTGAGATCACCCCTTCCAATGTTTTAATTTTTCCAGGATGTGAAGAAGTATATTATGAATGACTTGAAGGGATAATATGAGGGGATATAAAGACAATATGTTGTTTTAGTTTTGTTTTACTTTATGATTTAATGTAAAATTTATGAATGTATCTAGTGTTTCCTAGGCTACTAAACTAAACTGTCTTTCAAGATTGGATCTTTTGTGATCATGCCAATGTTACGTATTAATGCACCGACTCTGGGTAACTGGGGTCAGTGCGTTACAGTTGGTATCAGAGGAAGTTTAGTACTATCCTTGGAAGCTAGATTTAGATAAAATCTGAATAGAGCACATAGCCCTAAGATAGACTTTGAGGATTAGTATAGAAGAACTTCCAAGAATTTTGGTATTATAGAGATTTTATGAGTTTTATGAGAAATACATCCCTGTCTGGATACGAGCAGGTAGAGGTGGCTCTAGCACAGATGTACCTAGGGGTAAAACCTGAAAACACCACTTTGAGCAAGACTCGAACGGGAACTGGTGCACAACAATGGGCCTTGATGCACTCTTGGTTATGACACTCCCGGGGGATATGCTTAGGATAATTATTATTTTCTTTACAAACCATTATGAAGGGATTATGAATATATACATCCTCAAAGAAAACATTTTTATGATTATGGATTATATCCATAAATAGTTCAATTTATGTTAAGTGTTTTTCAAGTTTGTTATTATGTATTTCGATTCATAAACTAACCTAGTTTATTCCATTTTATAGAAATGGCACCCAGTAGAAGGAATGTGAACTCCATCAATACGTATGATCCAAAGAGTAAGAAGGATCATATCTTTCATGGTATTAAGCCAACATTTATAAGGGATATAGTCTCCCATGTGTTCTCAACATATGAAGAAATAGTATCATGTGTTAATAAGATAAGTAGATAATTCTATAAGTCTTATGGATTTGAAGGAATGAAATAGAAGAAAAGGATGGAAGAGAGAATGATGGATAAAGGGATGAGGGAAAAGAAGAATTTTTCAATATGTGATAACTGTGGGAAGAAACACCTTGGAACTTGCCTGAAGGGAATGGGAGTTTGTTATAAGTGTAGAGAAAAAGGACACCAAGTGAGTGAATGCAAGGGAAGAAAAAGGTTTCAAATGTACAATGCTTCATCTGCAAGGAGTGGGGACACTACGCAAACCAATGTCCAAATCAACAGAGTATGCCCCGAATGATGTTATTGGATAATAATCAAGTTATGATACTAACATAGATGAGGAGGAATGATTAGAGTTCTTATGTTGTTATTAAATAATTTTGTCATTTGAGTGTTGTATCAATGATGTACTGGTTATAATAATTATAGAGTATATAAGGATTGTACTGCAGTACTATTTCATCAAGGACTTGAGATTATGTGGAACCAAGAAAAGTGACTCCACAACAGGTTAAATTTTTGGAAAATATATGGTTGATAGAATGATAAACCATAATATGGTTCTGATACTGAGATAGTGATTTTGGAATAATACATGATTGATTTGGATAAATTATATTTGATATTCTTAACTTCCTTGAAACTGATTAATGATTTGTATACATTTTTGGATAAAAGGAGTATATCTAGTATTCTATAAGGAATAAGGGATCATGAATGAAATCAATAAGGATTTATGTTAATTCAGTATGTTTCATTGTTTTAAAAGAATACATGATGAAGGTGTTCACATGTTGTTATGTGGAAAAAAGGATCTTCATTATGTTTACCTTCCTTATAAAATATGGGATGTGAGTTGGAAAGAAGTATTTTGGATAAATATAAAGGTTGGAATGGATTAAGTTGATATTTGGATAGTATTGTTTAAAGTTAAAATGTTTCTGAATATTATTTTTGGAATATTATAATTCTATAGTTTTAGGAAAAGGACAACCTGCAGGGTGGGGCCTAACCCGTCGCGTCGGACAAAGCTGCAGGAATCGAACTCACAATCATAGTGAGACAAGCCTTTATTACCTACCACTAGCCTACATGAAGTCCCTGGTTAATAAAAAAATAGTTTTCCTAATCTAAATGGTACGTGTTAATATTTTTAACCTTTTACGATTTGTATGAATATAATATTTTTTAGTTCTATTATCTTTTTGAGTGAAATATGAGTTTGTGGTAGAAATTAGTTGAAGGTTGAAACTCTACTTGTCAAGAATAAATATATATATACCTATCTCTTATTCTATGAATAAATTAATTCATTATCTTTAGTAATGGGATATTAAAACAAAAAATGTGTTATCCTAATACCTTATGTCTTGTTCAACAGATAATATTTTAAATCAACATAGACTGAAGGCTTTGAGACCCTTAATTTTACGCTTGTTTGTGATTAATGACCACAATCACTCCCTACAAATTTTTATGTTTTTCCTCCAATTATATGTCTCTAATTTCCACCAATGTTCTCCTTATCGAGATCATAATTTGGTGGTGACTTTTTCATTTCCCTTTCCCTCTTATTAAGGCTAAATTTTATTAACCTTATTTCAGATGTGGGTTTTCTACAAAGGTATTTTCTATTTTCAACCTTTTATTTTCAAATAAAAATATCAAATTCCACGAAAACAATTTATTGAAGGAGGGGAGAATGTAACACCCCTAGATTTCACGATACGCTTCTCTTTCAATAATTTAATAGCTTGCATTGTACGCAAGTTCAAGATTCTAACACACCGCGACCAATCAAAGTAGCAGTTATGAATAGTAATACACATTTTTTGAAATTATATAAATTTTATATTTCAAAATGGACTTAATTTTTGTATTTGTAATATCAAAATTATCCTATGATGAATTTTTTGTAATTTTCTGAGAACTTAAAATTTTTTATGAATAGTGAAAAATACTAAAAATCAACTTTTTTAAACAAAATAATTTATAATGATAAATTATACTATTGAGTGGTTTTAAAGTTTAATTAGAATATATTTTTACCATTTTATCCAATGGTGGTCATTATAATTAATTTCACTCTGAAATTAGACATAAAAAATTGTCAATCTTTTGATATATATTATTTCTTAAAAACAAGCTATTTGTTGTGACAACGAGAGTTAATTATAAAATTAATTAATGAAACTTATATTTTTGGAATTTTGTGAAAAATATACATCATTTTTTAATTTGGAATATCAATTATATCTTAGGGTGAAATTTTGGAATTGTTCTGAAAAACGTCATTTTTTGATGAATAGTGAAACCACTAAGTGGTAGTTAAAAAAACTGATTTCTTGTTTAAATGAAACATTACCACTTCTGTGTTTTGATTTTCAAAAATCCAACATACATGGTTGTCATTAGGAAGTAAAATTTGGTTCAATGGGATTAAAATAATTTTTTGGTGAATAGTAACTTTTAAGTTTAATTAATCACGATTAATGGTAATTAGTGTAATTTAAGGTAAGGATAATGTTATAATAATATGAAATGACCTTTACACTTGTCCTACCCCTATTGGATGAGTCATGGCTGACCAAGACAATCCATGGGTCAACTTGGGGACCCCATGGAGCCACTTTGGTAGGAAAATGACATTAAAAACTTTTTATTTAATGTTAAAATAAAAATGTCACAAACATGAGTTGTTTTACTAAAACAATTTTAAAATTGGGTTATACAAGTCATATTTTTAACTATAAATATTCATTAGAAATATAAAAAGATTTCCTACATCATTATTGTTTTTTATATTTTTTAGACATTAAATAAATTAAATTATTTATGACACCATGATGATGCAGCGATTACCACATTAATTAACGATTTAAATAAAATAAAAAGATAATGTAAAATCTAAGACATACACTTGTCAAAAACCTATTGGATGAGTATATTTCGAACCCTTATCACCTTGGAATCTAAATATATATGTGTGGGACCTTTAAAATCCGAAACTCATTATATAATAAAGTAACATTTCATTACTTTCCAAGAGTGCCCCTCCTATTCTCTTATAAAAGGCCCCCACCACTACCACCTTATTCACACCTTCTAAGCCATTTGGCTCGGCCAACTTCTACCCAAATACTCTCTCAACATCCATCTGTTACTCCTAGGAGAATCACTTTGGGCAGAATTCTTCCCAAGGAAGCCTTTGGCTCAAATAAAAAAGATTTACCCGTTTTAAAGGTAGTGTTTTATCTTGTATTCTTATGTTTTATTTTGCTTCTCCAACCCCCTAAACTCTATTTATTTATTTATTTTGTAACAAAACCAGTATAAGCAATATACTATGATTTTTTTATAACAAGGATTCGAGCTTCACTTACACACACCTAAATATAATGGTTAAAGAACATACTGTTTCTGTGGATGGCGAATTTCTACCTCACGAAACGATGATTGTTCAACACTCATATAACACCTTCAAAGGTGGCCATTAAGATGTAACTATATTTATATATGATATATAATATTTTTATGTTTTACTTAAGATTTTTATTTTTTATTTATGTCATACCTTTATGGTTTCCATTATGGGTAAACACGATATTTTCATTTTAGGAAGTGCGGACTACTGCCCCCTCAAAGTGATTTGAATCGTTAATTCCATATGTGGGATGTATAAAGGATGGAGTAAATGGTATTATACATTATATTATACTATAATTATATTATAACTTTATATAATTATAATTTCATTCCATTAAATACGAAATAGAAATGAAAGTAGCGTTCATGCGTACATACGGCTTACCGTCTCCATGAACGGTGAATTTCATTTATTACCTCTAAATGTTACATAATATTATTAATTAATGTATATACTGGATATATATGATATATATGATATCTAAATCATGAATATAATTCTAGATATAATAGATATTTCACCACATGGACAACTTGTAATTATAATAAGTTTATTTTTGACTTAAGTACCAAAGATCGACAAAATGACCGTTATTAACTTAAATAATTACATAATTTTCATAACATGGTAATAAGTGATATAAAAGGAATAATGAACATGTAAAAGGTTCTTAAGAAAAAATAAATTAACTCTAGTTTTTTATTCAGGAGGTTAAAGAATGTTCGAGTCAAGTCGGACACGAGGTAAGGGAACTTCTTAACCCAATTTCCATTCTTTAGGTTAATATCCTACTTTCAAATTATGTCATGATATTATTATGTCCTATCTTGTATTTGTACTTTATTTATGTGTAATTATAGTGGATAGACATAATAGATCTATTTTATTTAAAAAAGTTGATCTTTGTAAGGACTTTTTCTCAATCTCCATTCATTGAGACATATTTTATTTTACACACAACTTTCTTTTATACGGTGTATAAACCCCTTTGACTTTTACGTTTATTCAAAATAAATCTTTTTTATACGAAGCATTTTACTAAATGATAAAAGGGAATGTTTTTTTCTTCGTACGTATGCGGCGACAATGACTTCTCCACCGCCGTGACTATTATTTGAGTTTCGTCTTCATCTACAAGCCACAACCTTTTTAAATGATAAATAATTACAGAGTTTTAATTTTATTTTTTTTGGTATTGAAAATGGGTTTTAAAGTGTTTATATTATATCAATGTTTTGTATTGATATATTGTGATTAAAATTTGTAAATTTCATGTTTTCTTTATGCATGTTTTATGTGATATGATTATGTTATTGTCTATGATATGTTTAAACCTGTTCATATAAGGAATGCATTGGACATAATAAGTGATGGGTGGAGCTCGCTATAGCTCCTCGATGCATCGACAGGTCTCATGAGACAAACTAGTGTCTTAGCACGAGGCCTTGACAAAATATTATTTGTAGTCTTGGAACGAGGCCTTGGCTACGTGGTTATGATAGTCTGGCATTATGCATTCCATCATTATGAAAGTGGTTATTCATATGGCAAGTGATTATTCGACTAGTAGAATATGAATGTGAATAAGTAAATGGAATTATCTTATTTTACTTTTTCTATATTATGTTGAAGTTCAAGTTTAAAAGGCTTTTGTTTTAGTTATACATTGCATTAAATGTTTATGTTTATTTATGAATGCTTCCGCTATATTGTTATCCTTACTGAGCATCTGAGCTCACCCCTTGCAATGTTTTCATTTTTCCAGGATGTGAAGAAGTATATTATGAATGACTTGCAGGGATAATATGAGGGGATATAAAGACAATATGTTGTTGTAGTATTGTTTTACTTTATGATGTAATGTAAAATTTATGAATGTATCTAGTGTTTCCGAGGCTACTAAACCAAACGGTCTTTTGAGACTTGATCTTTTGTGATCATGCCAATGTTACACATTAATTCACCGACTCTGGGTAACTGGGGTCAGGGCGTTACATTATTTCTTTGTTTTATAGCTCTTACTAATCTTTTTATGCTCATCCCATGTTTTGAAATGTTTTTCACAGGACTTAAAGATGAATAGGGTAAATAATGGGATCAAGGAAAAGTCATGATATCTATAACATGGAACAAGACATGACTATTTTTTTTCAAGAGTTTCTATTTTATGAATAAAAAAGAAACTGCGTTGAAGTGTCTACCTTGTAATTTTTGATATGTAATGTAATAGATATGGACTAATTATCTAAAAATCTAAACCTAAAAATATCCTCAATGTGAATTATTCATTGAATTCAAGATTATGTAATTTTTAAGGTCAAGTCCTTATAGAAGGTTCTGTTCCCACCTCAGTAACAACAGTTTCTGGTCAGGCCTTTCCTACTGTAGGGGCTATAAGCACTTGCTACACTGAGGGTAGATGGTTCTGGAGGAGGCAGACCTCAGGGTTCTCTTTATGGATATTGTATAAAGTTTTTCTAGGGAGGTGATTGACAAAAAGTGTTAGAGGAGCTGGGTGTAGGTTGTTGCACGCTTCTAAGGATGCATTTCTAGTGGGGATAGTGGTTGTTCGATGTAAGATCGACCTGTTTAGTACTCCTACTTGTGCTTTTTTTGATTTTGGATATTCACCATCATTTTTGGCACACGTTTTATCCCATTCCTTGGTACTATATGTATAGTGACTTCCCATTCCCCTGTTGTTGAGAACAAAAGTTGGAGGTCAGACCGGTCTGTTAGATGTTTTATAGGGATATTGACTGATGTTAGGGCCACATCAGTCCTGTGGGGATAATATTCTACTATATATGAAGACATATTATGACCTCTTAGGAATCAACTAGTTGTTTTACATGAATGCTTTGATTGACTGCTTTCAAAGAAGATTTATGTTTTGAGGTGTGGATGGACAACCTGTAGTTTTATGTTGGCGATCATAGTTATCAGGAGGGAAGATGGTGTGTGGGGATGTTTCTTTATTTATTATCCAAGTTATCAAAGGGATCAACGTGTACTGAAATGGTGTAGGTTCTTGGTCTTTTTGGGGAGTTCCTGGATGTTTCCCCCAAATAGGTTTTGAATTTAACCCCTTGACATGATGTCGACTTCGGAATAGAATTTAAATCTATTGGCCATCCTATCTTGATGGATTTATATCGGATGGTTCCATCTATGTTGTGGGAATTGTAGATTCAGGTTGAAAAAATGATAAATAAGGTCTTTATATAGCTGATTGTGTCATCATTGGATGCTCCAATATTTTTTGGAAAGAAGGAAGATGATGGTCTAAGTCTATTCATAGACTACCAGTGATTGAAACAGGTAACAATAAAGAATTGGTACCCACTTCCGAGGATAGACGATCTTTTCGACCTGCTAAGGGGAGAAGGTTTTTTCTATAAGATCTACATGAGGTCTGGATATCACCTATTAAAGATGATGGAGGGTGATATAAAAATGACTACTTTTAGGTGAAGGGATGGCCACTTTGAGTTTGTGGTCTTTCAGTTCACTATTAGAAATTTAGGCTATAGCCACGGTTTCAAACCGTGGCTATAAGCCCAAAAACTATGGCTATAGATTTTAACCACAATTTAATGAACTATGGATTGTATTGGAATGGATATAGGGCATGAATTATTTCCATGGTTTCAAACAGTGGATAAATACCTATAGCCACTGTTCAGACCACGACTAAATACTTATATCCACGGTTTGAAACCATGATTATAGGACTTACCATTTCATAAAAAAAGATTCGAACTATCCCCCTACATAGCACCCCAATCCCCTTGTAGTATCCCCCACCCCCAAAACTCCCCCTACATCCCCCTAACTCATGGATAGACCCCATAGACACACCCCCTCCTTCCAGGATAAACCCCCTTCCTGGATAAACCCCCCTCTTTCCTGGATAGACCCCCACCCTAGAACCCCTAGAGAGACCCCCTATCCTTCCTAGATATACCCCTTTTGGAAACCCCTACCTCTTGGAAACCACCAAAGATAAACCCCCTGGAAACCCCAACCCCTCTTGGACACCCCCATGCCCAACTCCCGCCACTCCCCTTATAGTATCCCACCCGCCCTCATGGACACCCCAACCTCTTGGAATCCCCCTAGACAGACCCACCTAGGTAACCCCACCACCTCTTGGACACCCCTTCCTCCTAGACCTAACTGGATAGCCCTGCCCCCTCCTGGAAACCCCCCTACAGACCCCACTCCCCTTGAAGTATCCCCCACAACTCCCCCTACAGCCCCTCCCCTGGGACAACCCCCCCAAACATAACCTCTCCTTCTTGGACAGACTCCCTCCTTCATGGACAGACCCCCCTTCCTGGACATACCCCCTCCTTCCTAGATAGACCCCCCATCCTAGAAACCCCTCACTCTTGGACCCCCCCTAGACAGACCCCCCTGGACACCCACCCCCCGCATGGACACCCCTCCCCCGGTACACCCCATGGACCACCCAACTCTTAGAAACCCCCTCCCCTGGCACCCCTCCCCCTCCCCCTTACACCCTTTCCCCCTCCTCAATGCACACCCCTACACCTACCCCTACACCCCAGACCCTCTCCCCTTGTACCCCCAACCTACTCCTCACTGCACAACCCCTTTTACCCACTCACCCTTCCCCCTGCACACGCCTCCCCCCTTGCACCCCCTGCTCCTGCACAACCCTAACCCCTGCCTTGCACCCCTCCCCCTACCCCTTGCACCCCCTTACCCATCATCATTGTACACCCCATTTCACCCCCTCCCTCCTCAAACTTCCTCCTTCTCCTCATCCAGGTAGTTTCTTGAATCCCAGAAACTTTTAGTTTCCTGCAGCCCAAAAACCTGGAGTGTTCTACTACTCTTTACCTATAGAAAACAACAGACAATTGCCTCAAATCCTCCCACAATAGTTTCATAAAAATAAAACATGCAAGTTAATAATTAAGTGGACCCTAAATAGTCTTATATAACATAATATATCCAAGGAAACCTCCATCCACAAAATTAATCCCTGTATATACATTTACATATTAAATTTCCTCCCATATCCATAATGCAACAAAAAGAGGTGACTGTGGTGAATGGGAACCCAGGTATGTGACATGGGTGATCTGGTGCTCATGTGTTTTCCAACCTATTGATTTATACCTAACTGATTAAATGATCAGGTGGGTTACTTGTGTGAATGGGAACTCATGAATTAGAATTAGGAGAACTCTCACTAGGATGATCGGTTCCCAATGGTTAAATCATAAATGGATTGGAACTGATGTGATGAGGTTTTGTGGTGATCAATTCCCAAAGATTTACTCCCAATAATGAGTTCTTATATGGGAATATAAATTGATTTATATAGGAGTTCTAGGGTAGGAATCTAAATTAATGGATGTAGGGTGCATATTTCTTCACTTATATCATACCATTAGGGATGGGAATTGTTCCTAGTTGAGGGTTGTTCCAAAATAGACATAGTTATAAGCTAATAATTTTTATAAAAAATCCCCATTGGTTTTAATTTAGATGAAACCTATATAAATTAGTATAAGATTTGGTAATATAAGCTGGAGCACTATGGGCTAAGGATATCTTAGAGAAACTCTCTATATCATTAGTCTTGAAAATGGGTATCTAGGGGGTCTTTTGATAAGAATAAACCATCCTAGGCATGAATTTATTACCAGTAACCAATATTGATAACTACAAACACCTCGGTAAAGGTTTGGTCAGTTGTGGATATGGGAAAGAAAATTTATAGGTTCTTCTAAGGGAATAGTAGTAGGCTATGTAGGGTTTAATCATGGTATATGTCAAGGACTACGTAGCATGGTGTGAGGGACTTTTCTTTTCAAATTAAGGGCATTCGAGTTTGGGGATGTGAGGTTATGATCCTAAAATAGGTGCATTGGAACACTTCTAGGAATGAAATAAATGGGATTATGTAAAAAATATTTCCAACATCAAATGAAAATAAATTTTTACATATATGTTAGTTTTGAATCTACTTCTTGTTGAATCCGATATTATGAAATTAAATTTCTAAAATTATATTTTTGAGGTTTCTAAATTGATCTCATGACTTGAGGAAACTTTTCTCCATAAGTTGATGAAATTAATAGTCTAATCATAGTGGAAGGTTCTCACCACCAAGTCACCAGATTGGGAAATAATTTTGGATGGTCTCCACCCCTTGATTTATGAGAAATATTATAGCACATGAAGATCCCAATTTTTTCTTATTCATTGAGTGTGAAACACTTGAAAATTAAAATATTTTCATATAATCTATGTGAGGATCATATTTATTTTATGTAGAGTAATTAGATCACATATAATAGACCACACTATGTACTTTATGTCCTTTTATTATATACCATTGAATTGGATAATATGTTTAAGAAATAAGTACCAAATACCCAATGACAATTTTCATGGTAGAGATTCTCAAACCAAGATTTATGTTTTCCAAAAGAAGTATCTTAGCTTATGGAATTTGGGATTCCAAGTATAATACCGCAACTTAATTAATTTTGGGCTTCCAGAGAGTATACCTTGACCTAATGAATTTGAGGCTACCCAGAAGAGTATCATGAATCTAAGAATTCTGAGTTTCCAAGGGGAATATCCCAACAATTTTCATTTAGGTCACTAAGAGGAGTATCTCAGCTCATTTAATTTTTAGATTCTTATAATAATGATCACTTCATGTTTTCTAAAAATGAGGACACTGTCATATCTAAAGTGAAGGAAATTTCATTTCCTATAATCGAGTTGGCTAAAAGTTTCTTCTGGCCACATGATATGAGATTCTGGTTTATTCCTAATACAAATAATGATGAGTTTTTTATTCCATTGGATGATATATTACATCCATTTGAATCCCATACAATCATGAAGATTTTTTTAAAGGACATAAAAATACAATATAAGGTCCTTATTATGTTAATTTTGGAAGGTATTTCTGAAAGGGTAGGGTATTTTTAAATAGTCTGGTTTCATGACATGTTTTTTTTCTAATAAAATAGGATAAAGTAACTTGAACAAGATATATGTTGAGATACATGTATCATTTCTCACATAGATCAGTAAAAATCAATTTCTATCCTTATTGTCAGGTGTTAATATTTCTCTTTTAAAATGTATATTTAGACTCAAATCATCTAATTAAATTTCAATCATAGTTTCATTTTCATAGCCAATAAACATCGAAACATTATATTCTTCTAAAATTCTACCTTGAAAAGGCTAGTTTTTATTAGAAACACAGTTTTTAAAACCATCATGTAATTATGGAAACAAGTTTTTAAAACAATCAAGCAATTATAAAACTCAAATTAAAGGGTTAGGTAGAGGGAACCTACCTCAAAATCAAGGTGTGATGCTTTTGATGACAAAAACTCAAATATTCCTTTTTTCCACTTTCACACATATGCAACTTCACATATATATAAGGACACCTAACCCCTATGTACATATTTTTATGGCCAAATATGCACAAGAGGGTCCTTATATATATGTTTATACATGCATATACCCCTTTAAACTTACACATGTATGCATGTTTCATATCCATTTATAATAACACCTAGCCCCAATATATAAATTCATACATACATGAGTGGATATATATAAAGAGGTATCTTATATATTTATATTCCTACCAATGCATACACATGTAATCCATATTCAATTGAGATTTTAATCCACCTCAATGAGATCCAAAATACACTATAAAAATATAAGGTACCCAAAAATCAAAAAATCCCTAATTGAAATTGGACCAATGAAAAAAATGGAATAAAACTTACCCAAATCCGATATTGAACTCACTATATTTGATAGAGGTGGATAATACCAGCCTCATCATAAGAAACCACCAATAAGAAAATAGTAGAAAAAATAGATATTATGACTTCTTATATATATATATGAATATTGTGTCAACTGTACATGATAAATGATACTTGAATCCATATACAATAATGTA
The DNA here is from genome assembly GCA_963277665.1 of Viscum album. Lineage (NCBI taxonomy): Eukaryota > Viridiplantae > Streptophyta > Magnoliopsida > Santalales > Viscaceae > Viscum > Viscum album. The sequence goes on from OY728139.1 coordinate 801,944,619, forward strand.
TAAATAAAATTAATATTGATATGTACATCCCAATACTAAATAAAATGATCATTAATAATGGGGAAAATTTCAAAATCACCCATTCATCAAAGAAAAAAATATTCCAAAACACTAACTTTTTAAAATCAAACATTCTTGTTAAAAAACACTATATGACATACGGAATCAAAAATATTTTTTTAGAGAAACTTGTTTGAAAAACATGGTATGGTGAACCCAAATTCTCCCCCTCTACACCTTGCACACACCCAACACACACCCAACACACCCCTCCCCCTCCATTGCACAATTCTTGCCCACTTTACACACTCCCTCCACCCTGAACACATTCCCTTAACCCCCTACACACTATCCCACACACCCCTACCCATGTACCATGCAAAAAACCTAAAAACACCCAGAACACATCCCATGAACACCCCAATACAACCCCTGCACACCCCTCCCCCCATACACTACAAACTTTATACCCCCTACACACACTCCCTCCACCCCTGCACCCTACACACCCCTTGCACAAATAACCTCTACCCCATGCACACACAACTACCCCGTGTACCCTACACACACCCTGCACACACACCCTGAACACACCCCCTCCACACCCCCTGTACCTTTCCCCCACCTACACACCCTTTCACACCCTTGAACTACCCCATCACAACCCCAACACAACCCCAACACAACCCCTACACACCTCCTATGAAATCTAAAATAAACCACATACAAAAAACTAAATTGATGGCTAAATAGAGGCTAAGAATTTTATTTGTATAAAATTCAAATGAAGAAGATGAAGAAGAGGGGAAACAAGAAATTGTAAAATCCTATCTACTTAAAAAAATGATTCATTATGCATATTTGTTTCTAACCATATATAAGATGCTTCATGAAAAACTAAAAATACAGATTTTATATATCTTCAATATGTTAAAGATGAACCAGGCCACCCAAATCCTGACACAAGTAGTGTTTTGACAACCTTAATATCCATTGTTGGAAACACTACAGGAAATCCATACAACTTAAGTGCGCTAAAAAAGTCCTCCCTACTGAAGATCCAAGCTACCCAAAGTCTAATTAAGGGATTATCCATAGATAAGACATAAATAATAATAGAACTTATCATTATCCACACCAATAAGATAGTGTTAGGTTGGATGGATTGAGATCAACACACTTATAGGAGCCAAGACCATTAGAAGAAAAAACCTAACATTTCCATCATCTTTTAACTCTAAAACACAATTCCAAAGAATTTTCACATTTAATAACATAATAAATTAAATAATAAACCTATAAAAACTTAAATCACACCACCACCACCAATAATAAGAAACTCCACACACAGACTGATCAAACACACATGAGAATACAACAGCCCTCACACCCCTCCCCTTCACCCACACTTCCCCTTCCCCCTTTAACACTGCCACACCTTCACCGCTACCCCCACTAGCCCTTCACCCCCACACCCCTACTACCCCCATCCCCACAACCATCATCCACACTTCCCCTACATAGCCCCACCTGCACCCCTACTTCCCCAACCCCCAACCTGCACCCCACATCCCTCCCAATCCCCCCTACCCTGCACAGCCCCCCCCCCCCCCGAAGCACCAACCCCCCTACCCTACCCTGCACAACCCTCACCCTCCCCCTAGTGAACCACCCCCTCCCCATGCTCTACATATCCCCTACCCCTCCCCCTTCTGCACCAACCCCTCCCCCCACTTAATCTATATTTACTTAAGAGTTTTTTGGGATGATATTACAAATTAAAATTGTATACTCACTCATATTGTGTGTGTGGTTTTATTTCAAGATCTATGGGAGGGATCCAATAGATGTGATAAACTTTTCTAACCCATTGATGTGAAAATATAAAGTGGATAGATCAAAGAGAAAAGATACATTCTTAAGGAGGATATAAATTTGTAAAAGATCGAAAAGAAAATAAGGGAACTGTAGTAGAAACAATTAGGTTTGAAAATAACCATTGGAGTTGTTTCCATTCTTGTAGGATTTGAAGGAAATCATGAACTTCTATTGAAGTTTCCTGTAGAAAATTATCAACTGTAATGAGATGTGGTTACCTTATTTTGGGATACATGGGATGGATTGGAAAGACTGTTTTTTCAGGAAGCATACAATTAACAAAAAACAATTTAACCTTTTTTAGAACTCTATAGTGACATATTCATTATATTCCCAATTTTCTACTAAAGTACCCGAATTACATCAAGAATAAATTAAATGATGAGTGTTTGGATTGAATGTATCTGAGAAAGCTTCTAGAAAATGTCAAATGAGAAGTTATTATTGAAAAGTCCTACAATGGATGGGTTTGATTTTTCATTTAGGAACAATGGAATACAAGTTTCATTTTAGTTACTTCATCTGGTACATGGGCATGATGGTTTTCTAGATCAAGATTATGATTTGGAAAGATAGTTCTAGACTCATATGTTGCAGATCTAGCAACTATTGTTGTGGAATCAGTTCACTCTGATGCTACAGTACCCAATATCTTTCAGTTCTTCAGGGAGAGTATTATGGAGGAATCATTTGGAGATTTAGCACCAAATACTAAACTTGCACCCCTCCTTCACCCACCCCTACTCCCACCCACCACCTTTCACCCCTCCTTCACCCCGACATCCCCACTCACCCCTAGTGTCCCCACCCCACTGCACCCCCACCCCAATGCACCCACCATATCCCCTACCCCCTCCTTCACGCCCACTCCGCCACTACTGTCCCCACCCCACTGATATGAATAGAACTGATATAAAATAACTAATGGGTCCCTATCAAAACTAACCTAAAATTTTAAAAAATATTTAATTTAATTGAATAATATGTCCAACTCATATTTGTTTTAAAATTTTTAGAGAACACCTTTTTTGGGTTAAGTGTGAAGAAACACAAACAATTACCAAAATAACAACAAATCAATTATAGACAGGCACCAAAATTCAAATTCTAAAATTAATCTTAGAAAGTAGTTCAGCCACACACTATATTATTTGGGAGGAGATAAGACCCGTATTGAGATATATGTGAGAGATGGAATCATGTGACACCTAAATATCTATGTCATCGGTCACTATCAACATTATTCTAGCCGCATTTATATCAATCCACTCATTGTTTACAATGTGTATCACATCATCTAAAATTTCAGACCGATGATACTACACACAATTTCTCCTGAACCAGTTTCACTTGAAATTTCATTTTCATCATTGAATCAAGACAACCTTGAACCAAAAATAGACAAACCATTATCAAATTCCTCATGATTATAAAACCCAAAATTCCCTTCACCAATGATAAAATCATCCCGAGATCCAAACTATGCTAATCGAAATACTCCAACTTAATCAAAATAATCAAACCAAATTGATTAACTAAACTAAGAAGAACCATAAGTTATGTACTTAAACTAAAACAAATAGATGTGACCAGATTCAAATAAAATATAACATATAAATAATACTACTAGAAATGAAAAAACCAAACTATTTTAATTTAAACCTAATAAAATCTACAAGGATCTGACTATATCAATGTAATCCAACCACATCGATTCACTAAAATAAGAACCTTGAGTTATAGACCGAAAATAAAACACATAGATTTGTCCTAATAAAAATTATATGCAACTAATCTAAAAATACTAGAATCGATACAACCCAACTTAAACAAAACCAATGCAAATAAAAATGAAATGAAGTTACTTAAACTAAATCTTTAAGCAAGCCCACAAATTCATAAAACAAATATTTATTCCTCTAGATGAAACAATCGTTAGAATCCAAAACCAAAAAAGTAAAATGTATTTCATAATAAAAAATAATTTTTAATACAAATATTAAAAAAATAGAAAAATGTTTTCCTTAAAAAATTTATAAGAAAATTTAAAATACTATTATTTCACCCCCACTTCCACCTGCACACCCCTACCCCCACTGTACTCTCTTCCCCCACTACAACCCCCACCCCCACTTCCACATGCACCTCAACCCACCCCTATTTCACCCCTCCCCCACACCCCTCACTACAACCCCCTCACCCCCACTTCCCCTTCACCCTCCTTCCACCACACTTCATTATTTTCTATTAAATTTTTCTTGTTTAAAATTTTTCCATCACCTGATCAAATATTAATAAAATCACCTCTTTTGTTTTTATCCATAGGTTGAGAGAACTCTCATAGTTTGAGATATAAATTTAATAATCATTTACAATCTAGATGGAGTTTTTTACTATTTTATTAAAAAGTCATAATCCTCATATACTTTTAGATTTATACTAAATTTTGATAATATAAAAGTGAACCATGCTCAATTAAATTGACCAATTAGAGATTTTGTACCCAAAATTACAACTTTTAGAATACTATGCTGGGGTTTCAATATAATAATGCAGACTTTGAGATAAATCATGGTCTAATCTAAATGTTTCCTATTATTCACTGTTTGGTAGGTGAAGGCCCGAACAAGAACTTGAAAGATTTTGGAACTTTGTGCATTACCTTAAAAATGAGAGAAATTTAAAAATCTCAAATATAATTTAAGGAATTACCATTCTATCTAAAGGTATCAATAAATTAATAGATGAAAAAATATAACATGCAGTGGTCACAAGCTAGTATGGGCCCTAGAGAGTAATTCTTTAAAATTTATTCTCTGATTCAAGGAGGAAAATGTAAAAAAATGAGATTTATGGCATAATGAAATCTAGTGGAGAATCTATTTATGGGTATTGGGATAGGTTCTAGATGTGTAATGTTCTTCATCCACATAAAACCAACATATATGATCACAATTTATTAAAATTATTATATATAGACCTTCTAAATAGTGATAGAAACCTATTGGATTCGTTATCAAGTGGAGATCTCATGGAAATATATTTAACTGGATCCAAGGATTTGATAGAGAAGGTCTCTTAGAAATCTCAAAATTTTAATACATGGACCACTACTAAAATTTTTCATGAGGAAAAACGTTTTAAATCACATTTACATGAGTCTATATTTTAAAAAATTACCTCTACAATGATATAATTAGTGCTGAGAAAAGTGAAAGAAGAACCAACTACACCACTATTGGTCTCTCAATTGTGCATTTTCTTATGATTTTTTATATATTTTTCCCTTAAATGTATAACACTGAACAATATGACACTATGAACTACGGATAATTATTATAAACAATGGAAAACTAAGGTTTCAAGGAGTATTCAATAGTCTGATATGGACATGGAAAGAAATAAGAATCCAAGACACCTTTCTAATAGATTTTGTAATAGATTTATCATCACCCACACTTCTAGTAGGTAAGTAAAAACTCTAAACCCTCAAAAGGTTACCAAAATTAAGGGAAAATGCAAGATCCATCCATGAAGGACCTGTAGAGAGACATCGAGTACCAAGGTAACAAACAATATACTTTTAAAAACCATGTTTATATGCATTAAGAGTAAAAAATCCTATATGAAAAAATCATTATTATTTTAAATTCAATGATAAATCAAGGTTCCTGTAAACACTTATCTTAACAATTTCTTGACCCAACGTGTTATTTCTATAAAAATTGGTTGGGAGGTATAGGGTAGTGTGGATTAACCTGTAGAAGTAAAACCTAAGACTAAACACCCAATGGGAAATAAATAATACATTATGGGGAAACAATATCATATGTTTCTATCACATTGTGGTTTCGTAACATACATGTTATATGTAACTGTTCATAATCATATTGGATTTTATTTATATGGTAAAATGATTTTCTATAAAACAACTGATAACACAACATACAATTTAGTAAATCCTCCAAACATTACTCTTAATCAACAACTGCAACAATATAGGGACATGTCAAATATCTATCACTATGAAAAATAGGTTTACAATAACCAAAGTAATAATAGTCAATTCATACTATATATTTGTGAAATTTTCTTTTTGAACTCACCATATACCATTCCTCCATATTAAAATCATATTATCATAATTTCTGATTTCCAGAACTTCCAGAATTAAAATCTATAAGACTATCAAACCCAATAGAAAACAGACAAAAAATAAAATACATCATACCTGATGCAATAAGTGAAAACAAATAAAACATATCAAAGGCCAATATTATAATTAAGAAGATTAGAAATCGAAAAAAATAAATCTTACCCAATGAAAATTGAAGAGGCTGTAGATATGAAATTAGAGAAACCCCTATCCATTGCAAAAATCATAGGGCATGTGAGGAATTAGAACTATCCTGGTTTATAAGAATGATAATGTGTATTGGAGAAAATAAAAGTTAATTGATACCTCAAAACATAAATAGAATCGATATTTTAGGAAATATAAAACAAACCCTACTACATGCCACTCACAAGATATGTGTCATGAACCACCCAATAGTGAGAAGTAGAGGGGGTCATTGAATGTGTGTTGACTGAAAAAACATCACATAATGGTGATTTGAGGAGGAGGGTGGAAAGAAGGTGGATGTGTAGGTGGATCCGTGTTAGAAGAAGAGGATTTCAGGGTGGTTGGGTGGTCGCGTCCTCATCAGAGGATCGTCCTGAGGATGGGTGGTTGCGTTGTCATCCGAGGATCATCCCGAGGTTCGGTGGCCGTGTCATCATTGGAGGATTTTCATATGTTTGGGTTTCCACATCATTAGAGGAGGATAGTAGGAGCTTGGGTGCCAATATTGAGTGAGGAGATTCTCTGACACATGGGGAGGAGAGACCATGACAAGCGAAAAATTGGGAGTGGAATCACGATAAGTGTGGGATTGGGGGAGTATCGCCATAAGTATCTTATGAACTGTTGGTCTATCTTATGGTTTAGCCTCAGTTTTTTAAACCATGGATATAGAAGTGTTTCTATATATTTAATTTATAATAGTGGTTTGGTGTTATGAATTCACCATCCATGTTCATGGGGATCATTAACTCTCTCTTTTGCATGTTCCTGAACCGGTTCGTTGTTGCGTTAATCAATCACATCCTGATCTACTCAAAGACAGAGGAGAAGCTTTCTTGGAGGTCTTCTTGCACCACCAGCTATATGGGATGTTTTCAATGTGTAATTTCAGGATGTGGGAGGTGAAATTCCTTGGAAACATGGTGTCTCAGCAAGGGATAGTAGTGGACCCATCAAAGGTTGAGGCATCTGTTTATTGGGAAGAACGCAAGAACATGGAAGTTGTTTGTAGCTTCTTGGGTCTAGTGGGATATTATTGGAGGTTCCTATCTTTCTTCTCTAAATTTGTAGCTCCATTTACATCTTTGAAAAGAAAATACTAGGCCTTTTTATAGAGGGAGAAATGTTAGGTAGCTTTCATCTCCCTGAAGGGGAAATTACTTAGTGGTCGAGTTCTTTTATTTATAGAAGAAAGGGTAACATTTATGGTGTTATGTGACATTTTCGGTCTTGGATTGGGATGTGTGATGATGTAGAAATGAGGAATGATCTCTTAAGGGTCTAGGTAGTTAAATCCAAATGAACATAAGTATTCCACCCATGATCTGGAGCTTGATTAGTCGTATTATCACTGAAGATGTGGTGACATTACCTCACCAAGGAGCACTTTGTGGTCTTCACAGATCATAATATACTGAGGTATATCTTTTTATAGTGAGACCTAAACTTGATACATTGAATTTGGATCGATTTTATCTAGGAATAAGATTTCAATATCTCTTACACTTCGTGAAATGAGAACATGGGGGCCGATCCATTATGTAGGAATTTGCTGAAGGAGGTAGTTTGAGAACCCACAGATGCTTGGATGAAAATGGAGGAGTTGGCCACTTTGCGTCTAGATACGAGAGTGGAGGGCTATATAGGATGTATGTTTTATATGAGATTATAGTCTTCCTTGATAAATCAGGTGGATGAGTGATAGTGGGGAGACTTAGAGATTGATGTGACATGTGATCGAACAGTCTCGGGTGATGCTCCAAAGGGATGGTTAGAGGATAGTCAGAATCAGATGCTGTTCTAAGGGAATCAGTTTGTCTCAATGGAAATGCATGAGGGAGTTATATTTGAGTTCTATATCCCACCCTTGGCGGTTAATATTGGAGTGTATAATATTTGTCGAGGCTTGAGGGAACAGTTTTGGTGTCCTGGGTTGAAGCGGGAAGTGGCTGAGTTTGTGGCAAGATGCCTAGTGTGTCATTAAGTGAAGGGTGAGCGCAGTTTTCCCAACGGTCTGTTACAACCCCTAGAAGTTCCTGAGTGGAAGTGGGATGAAACATTAATGGATTTCATTATAGGATTACCTAGGACTTAGGGAGGATACAATGATCTTTGGGCTGTAGTGTATCGGTTGATGAAATTGGCTCACTTATTAGCGATCAAGGAGTCGATCACAAGGGATCCCTTCGCACCGACGTTGGAGGACATGTTATAGGTATGGATTCTAGACGTTAGTGGGTATTGGGTGTGACGTTTTCCTTTGGTATTGTTTTATTACAATAATAGATACCACTCTTTCATTGGCATGGATTCGTTTGAATCTCTATATGGGAGGCCGTTTTGTTCAACCTTGTGTTGTATAGAAGTTGCAAAGACAAATGTACTTGTTCTAGACATGGTGTAGTGTATGATAGAGAAGGTTAAACCTATCTATGAGAGGATCAAGGCGTCACAGGATCTGAAGAAGATGCATTCCCATCATAGAAGGAGGCCTTTGGAGTTCCAGATTGGGGACCATGTATTCTTGAAGGTTTCCCCTCGACATGGGGAAAAGAGGTTTGGCAGAGGGATAAGGCTTTCTCCCAGGTTCATTATTCCTTTCAAGGTGTTGGGATGAGTTGGTGATGTGGAATATCTGTTGCCATTGCCACCACAGTTGGAGAGGAACCATGACGTCTTCCATTTCTCTTAGCTTTGTCAGTATCTATATGATGTCTCTCACTTCATCGATTGGAGAGATTTGGATATGGAGGATGAAACGATGTTCATGGAGTGACTGGTAAGAATCAAGTATTGTAAGGAGAAGGTTCTTTATTGATGGACCATTCCCCTGGTTCGTGTGTTTTGGATTCTTGGTGGCCTCGAGGAGTGTAGTTGGGAGAAAGAGGCACATATGCGTGTCTAGTGCCTAGAGCTATTTTGAGTTTTGTTTTTGTGTTTTACATTTGTGCATCATTTTATGATTTAATGATTGGTATCAATTTCAATGAGATGAGTTGTTTCCTTCTTCTATGAATGAGTGTGAAAAGTCCGAACTATTGGGAGGGGAGGACCCTACCCCTAATCAAGATGTATTAATGTGGATGTGATTAAACCTGTGCAGGTGATTCAGTGCTGCCAAAAGAGGAGAGTATCTTGACATGGGGGAAAGAGCACCCTAATCTGTGTTTCTTGATGGTGTGAATTTTGTGTTTTTGTGGTTTTTTTGTGATGTGTGGAATTGGTGTTTCAATAATTTTTTAGGAGATAGATGTCTTGGAGGTGTTATTGGATCTCAAGGTTTTCACCCCAACTTCCAGACAATACAAGGTAGTTTTTCCCTAAGAGGTATCTTACAGGGTGTTTGTTCATACCCCTCTTTTTATGAGTTGTTTTTAAATTATTAGGGATAAGAATAGTTTGAGAGGTATCTAATTTAATGACCCAGATTTTTTTGGGGAATTAATTTGTGAAAATCCAGTGCTTGTTCCATTCCTTTGTGAAAATATGGTTCTTGTGGTGTTCTTGGGGGTCACAGTGGTTTGTTTCAAGAGTTTCCCAAAAATCATTGTTCACCAAACAGTTTCACCAAAATGGTGGCACCATAATAGAGACACCATGATGGTGGCACACCCATATAGTTGCACTAAAATAGTGGCAGCATAATGGTCTCAAACCAAAATGGTGGCACTTTAATGGTCACACCCAAAAACGGTGGAACGGTAACGGTCACACACTGAAATGGTGACAGTATAATGGTACCACCACAATGATCACACACCAAAATAGTGTCTCAACCTTTTCCAAATTTCATGTTTCCTGTGTTTTAATAGTTTCACCCCTCTTCTATTTGGTTTGAAAAAAACCAAGTTTAAATCGTTTTTTGGCCATTTTAATAGTGTTTTAAAGGATAGTAAGTATATATTTAATATATTAAAACTCTAGGGACTTTTAGATACTCATACCGTGTGATCTAGACCATGGTCCCACATTGGATTTTGAAACCATTATTCATTTAATATAAGATCTTCATTTTCAAATCCATAATCATTATTTCCCAGTGTTTTTTACATTCTCTCTTGGTGCACCTAGATCCTCCCTATCTTGATGAGTGGTTCACCTATGATAGAGCCCCCTCCTGCTCAGTTGTCTTGGAGTTTACTACAGATTTCATGATCTCCTATTCTTGGTGAAAGGTGGGGGTTTAGTAGCCTATTGTTTCAAGAAGATATTCTTTTTCCCTTCTTTATTTGTGTATTATGCGAGGTTGGTGTACTAATGATTCCTAGTGAAGAACCAATGAATACTTTTATTAAACTGACTAATAAATAATGGCAGGGAATAAGATGAAAAGTTAATAGGGGACAATGAATACCATGATGGGATTAGATTAATGTCTAATTAGATATTTTATTTTGTTATCCAAATTCCATTTTGGGGTTTTGTGGTCGTATGACTTTTGAAAATATTGGTCATGTGTTGTATTTTCTTTCACACTGGGGATGTTTTGTTTTTGTCATGATGCTTGATAAATTGATGTAACATGAATATCAGATTAATCACATATACTTGGTCAATTGAAATGGATTCCCTAGGATGAAAACCCTTGTGTGATCACCCATGTTTTCAAAAGTCGATTAAGTAGCTGTGTTTACCAAATCTTACTAAATCTAGTTTGATTGGTGTGGCTGTGTGTTGTGTTATGTGGGTTTTTTTGACTTTATGTGTGTTGTGTTGTAATATTTTTTGGAGCACAATTATGTGTACAGGGGTGGGCAAGGGAGTTGGTTATGTGAAAAGTGGGTGGTATGTGTGTTCAGTGGGGCTGTGGTTTAATGATAGTTGTTGTGGTCTTTGTGTGTGGAGAGGTATGAGTGATGTGTTGGAATCTCTTATATAGAGACTGTTTTATTGTGGATGGTATGGACTTGTAGGTAGTGGGACTTCCTTTTTTTGTGTTGTGACCATAAATGATGTTGGGAAGTGGGATTGCAATGTGGTTATTGACTTGTTATACAGTGGGACTACATCTGGGAAATGTTTGGGAAGTGGGGCTACCAGTTTGGGTTATGCCATAACATAATGTTAAAAGGTATGCTGGGTATGGTGTTGTTGTGTAGTAGGGTACTTGGTTTGGTTGTGAGGGAATGATTGTGTGGTATAACTTTGATGAATGAAAGTGGGAAGTGGTTGAACATGTGTCATGGGAAAAAGGGGGTGTGTATTGGGACTGAATGTTGGTTGATCTCCATTTTTTTTATGAATGTGTGTTAAAATAGAAATGATTTACCTTGGTCCCTCTTCCCTTGTTCAATGTTGGTAGTTCCAAAGTAAAAAAGTGGGTTGGATGCTGCGTTTTTAGTTAATCAGGATCTTAACCTTCTGAGGTGGTTGAAAATGTTATGCTTGGTAGTTTCACTAAGTAATTATCGAATAAATTAACATGAATCCCTTAATTAATGAATGTAAAGTGGTTAAATGAAAAATGGGACGGGTTTATTCTTTGGCAGTGACTGTTTGTGTGGGTTTTCATATAAAGGTAGCAAGAAAATTGTTTCTGGAGGGCTGGTTGTTTGTTTTGGGACACGTAGGTTGGGATGTGTGTTTTCTTACCTATTTGTATAAATTTTAATTACTTGTGATTTCTATACTTAACCCTCTTTTATTAATCACTATTTTTTGGAAACCCCCATTTCATGGGGAAGGGTGTCTTTCCCAATGTCCTAGTGGGAGGATGGATGACTGGTTACTGACATTCTTCCCCATACTCTCTTCCAGGTTCTTACCTCTAAAGCATATCTAGGAAGGACATTATTTCGTAAGGTTTACCATAGTACAAGATCCTTCAGGAAGTTTTTTTGTGGATGAGGGGCCCAGGTTTTTGCGGGACATGTTTTTTCCCAAGTGTCTTCGAGATGATTCTTAGGTGTCTTCGAGCGAGAGGTGTGGTTGATTTGACACAGGTGTCTGCGGGTCATATGTGTGATGTGGTTGAGGTCCATGTGGGTTTGGGTGGGTTGTGGTAGTGGGACTACATTTTGTAAGAGTAGTATATTTAAGATGTTAGCCACTAATAATAGCAGTTAACCAGTGGAAAAGTTGTGCGAGGTACCCAAGTTTCGATGTTCTTATACTATTACTTTAATTGACTTTGGTTATTTTGTGACTTTTCCTTGGTGAGGCTGGGCTAGTTAGTACTCCATGGTAGGTGCTTGAGGTTCCACTGTAACAAGGGCATTATTATGTTCCCCCACTTGTGCATGGGTGACTTTAGTTTTCCTACTGGGTATACTAATATACTCACCCTACATTTTTAAAACTATTTTCTAGTTTCCAGGAGGACATTTGGGGATCATGGTAGACCTTATTTTCTCTCGTGTCAGGATAATTACTATTTTTCTTCTTAGTTTCACCCTTTTTGGTACTTGTTTTAGGTTCTTTTATTTTACTTCTATCACATTTTACATTTATACATGCATTGTGTAATGGTTTGGATTTATTTTACAACATGTTTGGTGTTGTTGTTTTTTATTTTTTCCATCTTATATCACGATCTTGTTTACATTAAAAAGGGAAATTACTTCCATTTTTTGTAAGATTATATACCCTTGGTGCTATTCACCACTCCATGGCCTATGATTGTGGGGCTCAGGGGTGATTATCTCTCCATCATCTTGAAGAAGGAATGGAATCTAACTTTGCATCCCCTTCCCTCATCTCGAGGAAGGCGGGTCAAGGCACATAGTGTTTGAAACTAGTTGTTGTATATATTTAGTGGTTCATCCAAAAAAAAAACATATTTTATTTTACATAATCATGTTTTGTATCTCGATACAAAAATATTACACATGCTAACCCTAAAATTTAATCAAAATCTACAATACTCTATGATGAACATCAGTTAGAGATAACTTAAAGTCCTACTTTTAGAGGAAAATTGTCATTTTACAACACGATATATATATATATATATATAATTTAAAATAGCGATAAAGTGGATATTTACTTTTTTAAAAACATTATAAATTTAAAATTCATAAACTACATTTAAAAATATTAAGAAAATCATACAAAAGAGCCATTATTATCATATAAAACATTATAGAATTCTAGATCAACCTTATGTTTGAAACAATTTTAGAGGTTTTGTTAAACTCATTACATATCTATGTAATTACCTACACACTTATATGCGACCATATGATAATACTCTCCCACTAAACTCTTATAGTGAGTAACAACTTTGAATAAATCTACTTTGAATAAGGGTGAGATATAGGAATCATCTTCCAATTTTTTACCCCTTAAAACAGAGTATAAAAACTTCTTTACATCAAATCATCCACTATTGAGATGTTAATAGATATTATTTTATACATAGAACTATTTCTATGTTCATCATCACCAACCATAGAACAATTGCATAAAACATTTCCTTAAAATATATTGGTAAAAAATGTAACAATTTATATTCATCTGTTATCAACATAACCTAAATCTTTTAGAACATAAAGTGGCCTTCACTTTGACGAGAATAATTTTTTTAAACTTTGAACTTATGAAAGAAAAAATATACTTTCATTAGCCTCCAAGACAATATATTATCTTAAGATTATTATTTTAAGATACACAAACACTTTTATGTTATGAAATAATACGTATTTCATAAGTTGAAATATTTAAAAAATAAACTATTGTATCTATATCTCATATGATATTAAATGGCTTTAGATAATTATATTAAAGAAATATTTTATTCTTCAAAATATACCACTGATGGGGGTTAGATAAAATTCCTCATATTTCAAAAAACATATGGATAAACTTCTTTACTCTAGATAAAACATTTTTTCCTTATCTTATTTTGAAAACATTTTATAATATCCCTTGAATCATAAACCATAAGTATAAAATTCAACCCCTCTATCATATAATATAAATATGATAAAAATACACATCCTTAATATATATAAATATGATATTGATAATATTCCTCTACATTCAAATTCATGAGTGAAAAAGACTTTGATTAATTATTTAATTAAAAAATACAAACCATATTAAATTTTATCTTAATTTTGAACTCCAGTATACATACTTCATTTGTAAATTATAATTTTTTTATAATATACCATTAAAAATTTATTAATTTATTTTTATATCACCAGTTCCTAACATAGAATCCCTATAGAGTTTTCTTAAACTCTTTTAGGTATTCCAAACAATTCCATCTAATGGATTATTTTCTTCCCTTGATGAAAAATCTAGGTTCAAATGACCTTTGTTAGCCACTTGAATAACCAATGTTTGAATTTATATCTAACATTTATTTTATAAATTTTATATTTTACCTATGTTTGTTGTTTATACAACACCAAAAGCTGAAAATGAATTGAAAGTTTCAACTTTCCATAAAAAATTTAGACAATATGGTAATAATTTTTGAAACCATTCACATTATTAGAACACTTACAATGATGTATCAAAAATGAATTCTATAACATTAATACAGACTAAAGAAATAATTAATCTCATAAAGTCATTAACATTATTAATCCAACTGAATATATGATTGATGACTAGAGTCCCTTTCATCACTATGCATCTAATTCATTAGAGACCTTTATTAAATCATTATATGCTTCATATAAGAATCTACAATCATTTGATGAATTATTTTAACATTAAAATATTTTGTAATATATTTCTTTAACCCATATAATTTTCTCTAAATCATGAACTTTAGTTAAATTCTCAATCTAATAAATTTCATACATTAAGTTCCTCCTTTCTCTAGGGTTTATTTCAAAGTTAAATTTGATGATGATGATGAAAATAGAATTTAACTATAAAAAATGATTTTATTAGATTAGAATAATGTTTTACTTTCATTTAATAAGTAATTATATTAAATATAATCTATCTAAAATGATCACCCCTTTTTAATTGATCATATCTATTTTTTTGCCAACATATATTTTACAAAAAATAATACTACTTTGGAATGAACCTAATCACTTAACTATTTATATAGGATATTATGAAAATTATATCATATATGAATTTTTTTAATATTGAGAAAATTCTCTACTACATTTATAACATGGATAAACTCAACACAATTATCATGGTATCTTAACATTTTGTGTTTACCAGTTAAGTGTAAACTAAATAAAATGCCAAGAATGAGGCACTTAACTCTTAGGGTCTCCTCATTACATACTTCTATTACCC
The DNA here is from genome assembly GCA_963277665.1 of Viscum album. Classification (NCBI taxonomy): domain Eukaryota; kingdom Viridiplantae; phylum Streptophyta; class Magnoliopsida; order Santalales; family Viscaceae; genus Viscum; species Viscum album. Next base: position 801,960,055 of record OY728139.1, read on the forward strand.
AAGATAATCTAGGGTCACCCAAATTTGGAATTAACCTGGTAATGATTGGTATTATACTACTGAAAATAAACATTTCATCCCAAATTTTTTGGCATAATGAAAATTATACTATTTTATCATAATAGTACAACACATTATAATACAAAAAAACAAAAATATTTGGTTTATAATATAAGATAAAAATAGTACCATAAAATAATTTGGTAATAATGTAATTTAATATATATATATATATATATATATATATATATATTTCAATTAATAATAATATAATTTATCACATGTGTCATGAAATAAAAATAAGAAGTGTTTTTGAATATTGGACCCCAAATTGGTGATTTTGAAATGCACTTGTGTTTTTTATTTAATAATTAAATTTTATATAAGTATATAATTATTTTAATAAATAGTGATTAATATTTCTAATTAACACATCATAATTTTCCACTAATGATATTTTCATAATTTTATGAGACAACTAATTTTTTGGCTAAAAATTATAAAATGATATGGTTAAACGATAAATTTCCTGACATTTCAATAACTTAAAATTAATGAAATAATCAATATAAAAATTGGTTGATTTATTTTAATGTAATAAAATAAATTTTCCAAACCTATAAATAATCTTCTAGAATTTAATTTATTTTAGTGATTTGAAAAAAAATTCTATTTGAATAAGAATCTTATCCATATCCAAAATAATATATTATAAATTAATTTGGTTCTAAGAAAATGGAAATCAAAAAACCAAACCCTAAAGGTCAAATAAAAATGGATTAAACCAATGGAATATCAATTTTTTTTATTAAAATAGGGTCTAAGGTTCAAGCTTCTAAATTAATAAAAAAATCTCCATCATTAACTATTAATACCCACCCAACATCTAATTTTCTCCACTCAAAAGTTATTGATCAGATTTCTAACCTAATTTTATCTCTATATAGTCTATCCAAGTGGTTTATTATATTCTAGGGTTCTCTTATCAATAATTAAGAAACTTACATTCAAGGTAAGAGTTCCCAATCCTATTATTTTCCTTTTCAATTGCAATAATTTCAGTATTATATTGTTTAAAATCATTTTTATATATTAACATGAATTTAATTATATTTAATTATTATAAATTTTATATATTATTAATTATATATTACTTATTCCATCTCATTATAGAATTTTAGACGTCCGTTATTATGTTGATTAAAAGGTCCCTATTCCCCTCTTATCCTTTATTCTTATAACCATATCCATTTTTCTTCACTTAAATATTCAATGTTACTATTATTAATTTCTATGAATTTATTTTCATATTATCAACAAGATACCACTAGTCCCAATAATTATACTATCTTTATATGTTTTTATATTAAAAATACCTAACATTTTGGTAAATTAATGAGTGTTTGGTTTCCTAGAAATGTAATACATGTCTGTATACAACAAATGGATGAAATCTCTAACTCAGATACATCAAGGGATAATAACACTAAAAAAGGTTTACTATATATTAAATTTATTTTCACTTGATTCACAAAAAATAGGATTAACTGTATAATTATTCTAGTACACCATGAGTATATGATTTTGATGATTCTTAAGATCCTTAATAACTATAGTAAAATATTTGACTAAATTATTATGGAATAATTTCTATTGATATACATGAACCGTAAAAGTACCCTACACCATTATTTCATTATCATTCTATTTATAAAGGTACTTTCCATTACATTTTGAATATTATATTGTTTTTAAATTGAATATTAGATATTGTGCTAGATAGATGTATTATTCCATTGAATAGAGAAATATTGAAATTCTATGTATCAATTATTTCTATGTAGCTACCTATTTATTACTAATCCACAATTATGTTTAAACTTCATTAGAAAAAGGTGTTATATAATTTCTTTAACCATTATATTCCTTTTATTGATTAATTATACTTGTTTTATGATGGGTGGGACCCTGAATTATATAGCCTCTCGATGCATCGGTAGGTCTAATGAGACAAACTAGTTGAGTATTTAGAATAATTGTTACCCATTTATGTATGATATCATGGGATGTAGAATGGACATAATGTTTATTATGTCTCAAATTATGCATTCAATCAAAATGAATTATTTTAATATTATCCATACATTTATTTATTGCTATGTAATCCATTGATACAATGTCCATAGATCTATTTATCCTATAAATTTTAGAATATCATCATAACTAATTCAAGGATTATATATGATAACATTTTTTGTAGACTACCCATTACTGAGTATCTGAGATCACCCATTTATGTTGCCTCTGATTTTTGTGAAAATAACCTGAAGATTACTATATGTGTCTTAAGAATTTACTTGGATAAGTAATGAATTTTTATATATTTAGTTGACAAACCTTATGTTTTTAATTCAATGTAGTGCTTATTTATGTATCTAGTTTCTCGAGTTTGATAAAATTTTGAATGATTTATATTATGATCTATATATTCTATACAATAGTAATAAAACAACCACTGGCTCTAGGTTACTATAGTCAAGGCGTTATAGTTGGTATTTGAGAAATTTTAGTAGAAAACTTAGGAACTTATTCTAAAAGTACATATTTAGAAAACCTAGATATATGAAAGTATTCGTAGTATATTCTAGACATATTTATATATTATATTACTTGAATTTACCAAAAATTCATAGGAGTTCTATATTTTAATTTATAATTCATAGTTTTATTCATGAACTAATTAAGTATATTTCATTATCTAGAAATGGTGCATAATTGAAGGAACAAAAACCATTTTAACACTCATTATCAATATAGGGATTCCCATTGATATAAATTAATGAGGTTGGTGTTTTATTAGAGCATATTATATATATAATGGGTAGATGACTCAGATAATGATTAATATTCTAGCCCATATAGAATAAATGTTTTCTACAATATGGTTTGAAAACGTTGGACTACTACGTGAGGTAAAAATCTCTATACCTCAACGTAACCACAAATATATTAGTACCTAAACAAAAAATCAAGTACTTAGAAAAGTAATTCCTTACTTTGGATTTTAGTGAATGAGAGAAGGTTAGCATGGCTTTATTATGAGATGATATAAAGATTAATGGTGGTATATAATTCAGAAAACAATAGGGAATAGAAGATAGAGAATATGGAATAGTATTTTTTTAAGGTGATATTCATTGAAAATTTCATTCCTCCTAGGAAACGAGATAACATGGAAAGTAAATTCTTAAATGTTAAACAAACTGAAGATGAATTTTATGTAGATAATGAGATTAATATTAAAATGTTATAAATACATCCTATATATGATATACAAAAGACAAAAAGAAATATTTATCACTTCTTTAATGAGATTATTATAATCATTTGAATAGAATTAGACTCTCATAAATTTTACTCATATGATGAGATAGTGAAAAGTTCCATAAAGGCTAAGAATTAATTAAAAAATTCATTTAATTTCAAAGGAAATCAAGAGAATAAGATGGTGGAGGAACATCATGGTGAAAGAAATATAGAAAAGAAATAAAAGGAAGGGTGAAATTCCCAATATGAAATAATTGTGAGAACAAACACCTGGGGTATTAATTGAAGGGAATGTGAGTTTGCTACAAATTAAGAGATAACGTCTATTAATCTCATGAGTGAATGGGAATTAAAGAATACACTTATGTTCAATGATTTAATTTCAATGGTATGAGACAATATTGAAATAAGTACCTCAAGAATCTTGGGAATTTACCATAGAAGATTCCACGTGAACAAATCTTGTCTAATGTAATCATAACAACAAAACAGTAGGTCCCAAATGATATTATAAAAGGTAATTTTATTATAAACTCAGTGTTAATAAATTATTTTATTCCGGATCTACAAACTCTTTTATAATAACTTTAAATAAACACCTAATATATTAAATAAGGATTTATCAGTGTATACTTCTATTACTATTTTTTTAGAAATGAATTTATATTGGTATGTATATATTAAAATACATAAAGATTCTTTAGTTTTCACATTTTTCATAATATTAATGGTCAACATTGATATAATTTTTGGGGTAAATTTCATCTCAATGTATGATGAACTATTTTACTGTAATGAGAAATATAATATAATCTATAAGGATGTAATTCAATCTATTTTTTTAGTGGTGATAAATCATTGAGTAATACATATTCAAAACCACATATAGTGGATCATTTTAGTGAAATTATTGGTGAACATGATACAATGATTAATATTATATCCTAATAAGTATGTATGTATCTTTTTTGAGTAATTATATTGATTTATGTTTTGAGGAACTACTCGGATATACACCTAACTATGAATTTTAATTTTATATTAACCTTATACCTGATGTAGAACCATATATTTGAGCCTCCCCATATGATGGATCTAATATAATTGGTGGAATTAAGGAAACATTTGAAAGAGTTGTGTAATAAGGGATTCATAAACTCTAGAGTTTCACCTTGGAGAGAACCTGTATTATTTTTGAAAATGAAATACAGATCTATGAGATTGTGAACCAATTATAGTGAAATCAATTTCATTACCATAAATACCATGTATCCTTTTCCTTGTATTTATGATCTATTTAATAAACTTAAAGGGGTGTAATAATTCTCAAAATTTGATCTTTGTTCTGGTTATCATCAATTAAAAGTCATGAAGGATAATACAACAAAAAATACTATTTTTATAAGGTATGATCATTATGATTTCAAAATAATGGCCTTCGGGTTTACATATTCAGCATCAATGTTCAAGGATATATGGCTTATAGTATTACTAGATTACCATTATAAACTTGTTGTGGTTTATATTGGTGATATCTTGATATACTATAAGTTCTATAGAGATAATATTGACCATTTTAGAATTTTCCTTTAGACTATATGGATGAAGGATCTATATGACAATTTAAGTAAGTGTGAATTTTTTATTCAATAAGTTTCATTTCTTGGATATATTGTCTCCACAGATGGAATACAATTTGAACCCACAAATACATGTATTGTTAAATATTTTCCAGCATAAACAAATATAACCAAGATACATAGATTCCTTGGTTTTTCTGGTTACTATTAATGATATATTTAATTTTTTTCTCAATTAACTAAATTTTTAACCAAGTTGAGAAACAAAGGGGTTAAATTTACATGGAATAATTAATGTGTAGAAATATTTTAGGAATTAACTAAAGTATTTATTAATTCACTAGTATTGACCTTACCATCAAAAAAATAATGATATACTAAATATAGTGATTTATATAATAAAGGACTCAGGTGTGTTCTTATGAAATATGGTAGAGCTGTTTCTAATGAATATATGGAATTAAAGGCCTATAAAAAACTTTCCAACTCTTTATCTTGACCTAGAAGAGATATTATTTTCATTAAAAATATGTATGTATTATCTTTACAGGGAATGATGTAATATATATACTGATAAAAAATGTTTCATGTATATATTTACTCAGAATGAGATCATCCTTTTTCAAAAGTGATAGCTAAAACTACTTAAGGTATATGAATTTACAAAGCACTACAACCCTGGGAATGTTAAAAGGTTTCAGTTGTATAGAGTAGGAAGGTTCATTGAGTTATATCAATGTTAAGGATATACATGGATACTATATTAATCTATTTTGTAAATTTGGATATAGAAATTATTAATGAAATATAATCATAGTTTATTTGAAACATAATTCAATGGATATATTTAAAAGAGTAGACATTAAGGTCTTTAAAATATGGAAATGAATTACAAAATAATATAGAATCCAGAAAGGAAGGAGAGAGATTGAATTCATATATTAATATTATGATTTGATGTTTGGAAAGAGAATATATGTACCATATATACTAGTGTTAGATTGGTATGGTAAGACTTATCTATACACCATTGTAGTACCAAGATTTAAAAGGGTTTAAAAGAGTACTTCATGTGGGAAAACATAAAGTAAGTAATTACAAACTATGTGTCAATATGTATAGTATTTTAACAAGAAAAGGTTGTGAGACACTTTTAGAAGGCTATCATTAAACATCTCTCTATACCAATGTGAATGTTGGATAATATCATACTAAAATTTGTCACTAGATTTCCCAAGACATATAAGAAGAATGATTTCATATTGTTCATTATGGGCTGAATTACCAAGTCTCTATATTTCCTCGTAATATTTGAATCTTTACCCCTTGAACATATTTCAAAACTCTATATCAATAAATTTATAATACATCACGGTGCACATTTGTAAATTTTATTTGATCATTCCCATCATTTCACATTAAAATATTAGAGAAGTCTTTAAAATTATTTGGGAACATAGATATATTTTAACACCACTTATTATCCACAAAATGACGGGCTGTTTAAGAGGACCATATAAAAAGTAAAAGGACATGTTGATGTTATAATAAATTTATTTAATGGGATCACGTGATATATAACTAACTCCATTGGAATTACCATACAATAATAGCTTCCATTCAATCATTCAAATGGCATTGTATGATGCCGTATAAAGAAAATGGTGTCTTAATCCCACGTGTTGCAATGAAGTGGGTGAAATGAGGTTAATTGGACTAAAACTAATTAAGGAAAAAATTGAGAAGGCATGACATATAAAAAATAATATCATGAAAACTCATAGTATACATAAAATCTATAACACTAGATGATTTAATAATATATTTCTATTTAAATAATTTTCACGTTTTTGATATCTTGTTTGACATGTAAAACCATGTTTAAAATGAACCAAGATATATTATCCCATAGATATTAAATAGTTGGGTACTAATAGGAATAAATACATTATGAAAAATATATAGAAATTATTTACCCAAAACAACTGTATTTATTCATTAATAATAAATAAGTACCTAATATTTAGTAAAGTCATTTTATACTTAAAAAAATACATATTCTTCAAAAAATGGGTTTTATTTCTTTTTTTGAATGGACATTATAATTAAATCATACCAGAAATATAAATTATGTGTGAATATGTAAATATAATTATTAAAATTATTATTATAATGTTATCTTCTGGTGACTTTTTTAGATTTCTAGAAAATATTTATTTATATGTCAATAATGAAAAATTCCAATTTTTGTAAAAATATTATTTTTTAAACCAAGTAATTTTAAAGTCTCATTGTCTTTTTAATTTGATCATAAGTTAAGATAAATATCCATTAATTATAAATAACCAAATTAATTATATATGAGTCAACAATATACTTTATTTTGATATAAGATCATTTTTAGGCATATAAATACATTTTTTTCATAAAACTATTTTGTGTTTCATTTTACACATTTGTATTTAATTTTATTTCATAAACATTTAGAAATTTAATCTTCAAAAATAGATTCCATATTTTTAATTAGGATATTCAAATTTGGTAAATATTTCACTTTTTTGGTCATTATAAATAGTAATAACAATAAATATTTTGCGCCTTTGTAAGGGTAAAATTGTTAAAAACGGTAAAAACTATGTGATAAGTCCTATAAATATGAAAAAACGTACCCTTATTTCATTATATTGGTACCTTTAGACCTTAATAATATTTTATTTTATGCTTTGGAAATTTATTTCCATTTTCTTTTTATAATGTCTTTAATATTATTTTGTATAAATAATAAAAAAACATGTCACTCTCTTTACTCTAATATATGATATATTTATTCATAAGGATAATAATATGTTATTTTTAGTTTTAAATCGTTATTTTAGTTATGAATGATTATTTTATCATGCCAATTTATTTATTAGTTTTAGTGATATAATAATTGCCTTAAATATTTAAGAAACACCGACACAGTGCTTGTTCTAGTAATATTAATATCAAATAAATGATTTAAAATAAATTAAAAGTAAAATAATTTTGATAAATTATTATGTTCAAGTTTTGTTTTGATAAATATAAAATTTGAACTATTTTTTAAAATTTTATATTCAAATTTAATTTCTATATTCACAACTAATCTATTTTTTTATTTTCCAAATAAATCACTTTATGGTTAAGTGAGAAAAGTACATGGAAGACAAACAAACGAGGAATCGTGCTCAAGGGGATCCACCATTGGATGCACAAGAAAATAAAATACATTAATGTTTAGTGAGAACCATAAAAAAGTATAAAAAATGCAACAAACAAGGTAAAATCTGCATGTGAACCATCAAAGAAGAAGATGACCGATGGAAGGGGCTTCATCAACTGAGCTCCAAATGAGGAAACATAGGATCACCAAGCTACCATAAAAACACCACCAATCCAAATGGGAACCCTAATAGATCCAAATTCACCCAAGTCACAAACATGATCCAAAAAAATCATGGAATCCATAGAATTTTTCAAATATGGGGTCTAGTATAATATAGAATGATAAAATGAAAGAGTAAACCATGGAGAAGAAAGGCCATACAGAAACAACAAAAGGTATGGAAGGAAATGATGAACAGACCAACAAGTAATTGGGAAAAAAATATAGAGGATAAGAAATACCACCAGAACTAAGAATTCTAGCATCCTCTATCAACATCCGTGTACATGACCATGTTTTAGATGATGAACCTACCATAATAAACTCTAATGAAACTAGATCATACACACCAAAAAGATCCCCTAGAAAAAAAAGAACATGAAACTGAAACAAGAGGAATGAAGCTGAAACAAGTGGTGATTAATATAGGATGAGAATTCACCAACAGAGAATATAAATGTCATTGAGGTTGTGGGTGCAAGGAAAAGATCAGAGAACACCCCCACCAGGTCGACGCATGCCATAACACCAAAAGACAATCCCCCATAGGGACCTGATGAGACCACCGATTAAAAATAAGAACCTTATATATGTAACACCTTAGAAAGAAGGTTCCAAAACTTCATCAAAGTCAAAAGGTGAAGTATAAAGAGAATAAGTAAGCCGAATCAGTCAGAGGATCCATCACCGCTACGGAGAGGAGGGGAAAACGTAGTGGAGAAACCTTAGTGGGAAGACTAACCAAGAGAATAACCAACCTAGTAGTTCTGCACTATCACACTCCCTTGTTACTTATTTTCATCTAATTACATATTTATTTTATTTTAAAAAATAAAATACACTTTTAAGGGTTATGTGGGAACCAAAAAAAACAAACACCAAACAAAAAATATCCATGAGAAAACATATCAGAATAAGTTGGTCACCCGTACCAAGCTTAGTGAACCAGAAGTAGATAAGGGGAATCACAAAAAACATCCCAGATAGTTTGATAATGTAAAAGTTTTGGATATATCCTTAATGATTGTTTAATATTTAATGAACTGAATTCCAAGACCTTCTAAAAATCATAGTGGGAATGAATGACAGATCCCATTTCTTCTAAATTACACAACAGTTTCAATTTAAACCAATTTAAGTGTTTGGGATAAAGCCCCTGGAAATATCCCCTTATTCAAATTTTCAACATTCTATTATGTCTTCCCAAATTGCGCTATTAATAACCGTTATTTTGAATCCATTCCAAAAAATTTATATATCATTTTCGCTTTTCCCGATAAGTTTGAGGGGTAGCGGTTTGGCCATTGAACATTATATGGAAAGGGATCTTACACCACTTTTGAGACTTCAAATTGAATGGGAAATTATTTATTAGCCTCCTAAAATAAAATTGTAGCCTCATGAGATTTTATAGTAGGCTTCACATCTCCTCCTCCACAAGACTTTGTTTCATCACTTTTGTTAGTGGATTCTTGATATGCCTCTTACACAGAGCCCTCAACCACTTTCGGTTTTAAAAATTCTTGGACTCGAATTTCAAGATTCTCTTTATCTCCCATGGACTCAATAGTTTCCACCAGCTCCACATTCTTCTTAGGGAGTGCCTAATTATCCTCAAGATTATGATGTTTGTTTCTGAGTCCTAGATCCTTAGAGTCCATGGTTTTCCCTATTAATTGAGTCACCATAGGCTTTGGAAATTTGAAAAATTCAATATATATATTGTTATCTTTAAGGTCAAACTATGTAAATATTATTGAAAATTATTTTCATGGAATATTATGTTACATAATAATTTTTTAAATGATTTTAAATTCCTAAAATATTATATTTGGTCAATTAAATGGTATATAATCAATAATATCAACCATTTTCAACAATTGGGTCATTTCATCTTTTATAGTAACTTTATTAACCCTAAAATAGTTAAAAAATTGATATTGTGAGGATCACCAAATGGGTTAATAGGGGGTGTGTTAAAATTTGGAGATAAAGGTAAAAAATGTCACCAAAAGAAGTATAAATTTTATTAAATAAGATTTTTTTGAATCATTACCATACTATATTATAAATATATCAACATTTTCAACTTTTAAATAAAAAATAATTTATTATATATAAATCTTTTAAGTAATTCCAAGCATTTATTTTCTTCACTATAGAAGGAAACAACATCTCTTCTCTTCCCCACATCTACATGAGTAACTTATATCATCAAAAACCTAAAAAATCATCTTATTAACATTTGTAAGAAGTCCTAGAGGTTATATTATCTTAAAAATACTATCAAAGGTGTTCTAAAGAAGAAATCCAATAGTGGTCTTTCAAAGAGGAGGTAATCGTTTTAACTGATCTCTTTCATTTTACTTATTCTCTAACATAATGAATTAATGTAATAAAAATCAAAATACAAAAAAATAAGTATATAAAAATTTTCTAATATTTTGTTATGTTTATGTAATTATATTTTTCAATATACATTTCTATAAAACGGGAAATGAAAGTGTCGCTAGTGCGTATATGTGGACTACCGCTTGCATGTTGTCATATGATTCATTTTGCATCAAAATATTTCATGGTTGGTTGTTATAATGGATTAAATGTTTATATTTGTTTTTTATGAAATGATTATTCTTCTATAATCATAATATTATATCCACCTTATTACCTCCCCCTTTGTTTAAAAATGATAATGTCGCTTATACATATATGTGAAATACCACATCCACAAATCGACGTAATTCATTTTTTGTTTTTTGATTTACATAGAATGTAAATAGATATATTTGATGGATATATATGATATTTATGATATAATAATTATTATTCAAATTTTATTTATCATTTAATTTTATTTATTTACATACATCGAAATGTAGAAACTGCACCCGTGCATACGTGCAGAATACCATCCCCACGAAGTGATGTAATTAATTTTTCATAACCAGTTTATATGAATGATTATAAAAACATAAATAATTAATAAATAATATATTATCTCATTATTAGAATTATATATTTTATTAATCTATGACCATGTTTCTTGTACCATAACCATCAAATCAAAACCTACACAAAAAACAAATTATTTTCCACCTGAATGTTTATTTTAAAAAAGAAATTGATAATAAAAGGATAAATAGAGATTATAATGAAATGATATATTGAAAGTTATGTATTAATATGGATCTATAATATATATATAATAAATATATATATTTTATATTTTTTATTTGAATCTATACGAAGAAAGATGATACTTAAGGAAAGTATTTGTTGTCTCACTTTTGTTTTCCTAAGACATATGACATATTCAAGACTTCATTCATTAATATAGTGTATATAATTACAATTTTATATGATATATAATGAATTAATATATATTCATTATATTAATATTTTCATTTTATGTTATTTATTTCATAGGGGTTATGTTTCAAAAGATACAAATATAGTAAGGGTTTATGTTACAATCTCATTTCTTTTTGAGATTATCAATTATCAAATTAAATTAAGCGTTATTATATATATATTCTCTTTTAAAAACCATTTATATTATTAGAATATGGTTATTCTTATAATTTTTATATATTATTAACATTTTACTCTCTTTTTTACTTTAAATTATAAGGAAATTGTTCTAATAAAAATTCGACCTTATTTCATTTTTAGTCGATGAATATTTTCTTTCATGTCCATGATCATAAAAATTGTTTTATGGATGCTATTACCAGTAAATAATTTTTTATAGGTTTTTTTAATTACATATAATTTATTTAATAATATTTTTAAATTGATCTTTTATAAAGAAAATATTTCTAAACAAATCATAATTTACTTTTTAAAAAAGTGTGAAAACAATGTTATATTTTAACACATTTGGAATGAAAATATTTTCCCCCATTATGATTACTATTTTCTTTGAATATTTATTTATAAGTTTCCATATTTATTTGAAAGGAAAATAATTTTCTCAATATTTATGATTTGATTAGCTAACATATTATCAAAATAAAAAGATATATTTCCCATGTTTTCAATGAAAGTTTGAATGGTTACTTTAAATGTATTTTTCACCTATTTCAATATCTTTTAAGGATTTTAATTATTCACTAGGGATATTATATTATGATACCTTCTAAATTATCTTTATAGATGTTTTATTATAATTATTATTTAAGGATGATTATATGAAACCCATTTCTTTCCCACAAGTTAATTATGTTACGATAAAACATTTATAGAACCCATTTTTTTCCTCAGGTTATGCTGTGATGAAATTATTAAATATTTATGAACCAAATTTCCTTTACATGGGTTATTATATATTTCTATGAAAATAATTTATGATCTAGTGGAACATTAATTCTTGGTTTAAATTATGTAATTGATGGGCGTAAAATTATATATCCCTCCAATTAATTGAGTAATGTTGAATAAATATTGAGGTAAATATACTAGGAGTGAACCTAATTTCATGTTTACAACATTATTTATTTACCTGGTTTCATGTCAATAATTTTATGTGTGAATTTGTTTTCATATCCATAAGTTTTTGTGAGTGAATAATTTCATATACTTAATTTAACGAGTGAAATTATTACCATTTATAGATATTAAAAATTATATAAGATATTTTTGACATACTACTGTATTTATGATATCATATCATATATAATGATTGATTATTGATGAATTTGAACTCTTATGTCTATTTTATTTTGTTTTGACAAAACTGTATTCCATGAATCATGATGAAATATATTTAATTGATTGGGTATATATTTTTTTAGATTTTGATTATTTTTTATACCATTATTGTCATGTATGATCATTGATATATATCTCTTATGTTTACCTTTTTCAGGAATATGATCTCACACTTGTTTATAATTTTCTTCCATAGCTGTTTATGGAGGGTTCTCTGTATGATATGTCTATAAGAGTACAAATATGAAGAACTCTGCGAGAGATGTTTGTGATCCTCTATAAAATAGGATGTTTATGTTTCTAGTATCTAAAGAAAATAATCATTTACAGTTATAAAGAATGTATAATTTTGTTATGTATTAGATAATCATATAAAATGATGTAATTGTTATATATGTTATGCTTGAGTCACCTCAGATGGAATCATAGCAGAGTTCAATTATTTTTAGATATTATTATTATAAAACTTAGGTAAAAACCCTATGGGATAATTTTATTTATATTATATCATCTTAAAATATTGGTAACATATATGTTATACGTATTTACATAAAATACATCTATGTGTGGATTCTGACAAGTGTATGTGGCTATGGAATAAATTAACCTAAGGGTAATAACTCTAGAAGGGGTGAGTTTGGAACTAACATGATCATCTCCAGTGTATGATGATTGGCCCAATTACTACACACATATATATGAAATCCTAATAAATATTATTGGGTTAATTAAAATTTTATTTATGAACCATTATAAAATATATGAATAGATGTTAACCATGGATGACATAGGTTAAACCTAAGGTGTCATAGAATGAAAATAATGTGTCATGATTTAAACTTCCATTGGTTTATTTTTCATGATTATATAATTAATAACTATGATTAATATTTCCCACACTATGATTTTTGGTTATATTCAATAGTTGGGACCAAGATCAATCATATTAATGCTATGTGTGATAGACAATGGAATTATTTTCCTAATGAGAAACCAAATGAAACATGATCTAGAATGTGAAACCTTATTATTATACTTGATCATCTATCTCATAATATTATTAAAATACTCACCTTATGTGAGTTTATTAACACACATAATAAGATAAAAATGGAATTTTATAGGGGTTTAGTTGATAAAGACAATTAAAGGAAGAAGATTCAGCTTACAACATGTCAATTATGTGGAAATAAGTAGTCATGTAAATGTCTCTAATGAATGAGAATATATTTAATTCTTGTAAAAAAATATTATAAATTAATTAATTTCTTAGTAAATTTAATTGTTTCATGAATGAAAATGAAGTTCATTTTAGGGTACTATTTATATTTCAATGTATTATATGTGGGTAACTTGTGAATTATTTGAGTCATTTTCTCAATTCAACAAATAACTCCTTGAAAAAATATTGGAATATTCTATTCCAATCATTTATGTGTAATTATTTATGTTTTTATGTATTGGGATTCAAAATTATGTTATAGAGGTTTTTACCTATGTTATTCTGGATACAAGAATCATGAAAAGTAGTAATGTGGGAACAAAATCTCAGAAGGGTACCACAATAGAATATATATAATAGTTATACACATGAAATTATTAGTTCCTATATAAACAAAACTTCAAAAAAAATTCAAAATAAATCATTTTTCCATATAAATTCATCCTTTGATTTTTTTTCTAATTTTTTTCCATATTCTAATAATAAGAGAAATATGAAATAACATAAATTCAATAGGCATAAACATATGAATAAACTGAGTTTTTTTCCATCAATATATATATCAAGTGAGAAACTAATTATATCAAACAAATAAGCATGTAATGTATGCACCAACCTTTAAAGGGGAATCCACATATTAAGGGTGTACACAACTAAGACCCAGAAAGGAACACTGGTTTATTTAATAGAATCATAAAGTTAAATAACCTATGTCTCCTGATAAGGATACCCATTATAAACCTTGTAATCACATGAACCTACTGAGTGAAAACACACTCTACTACGGTTTACAAAGGTTTAGCTTCTTCCTCTTCCCCAATGTCTTTTAATGTGATACATATTAGAATTAAACTTTAAGAAACCCAATATCAAATTTCTAAAAACATTTTCTATAGTGATTCCCCACCTCATAAATTCTTTAAAACCCATTCCTATTCCAAAACCATATTTTAGTTATTTTACCAAACACATCATGTGAAAAAAATTTAGTTTTCAAAGACAACCCATTATCAAATCCCTATCCATTACCACCAATGATTAAGATCATAACTCATTAATATCTAACATTAAATTTCATAAATAAAAACCAAAGGACGGAGTAATATGAACACAATCATGTTAATGGATAGACCATATGATAAATACACTTACCTCACCAATGGATAAAACAATGTTACCTTCAAAACCAATGATGAGAAATAAATAGATCACGTCCTTAAAAACGATCCAAGAGAAAAACCATAATTAAACTCATAAAAACATATAGATATAGAAATCATAACCCATTGTGGGTCCAAATTATCATGGGGATGTGAGATCAAGAGACAATCTAGATAAAATAGGAGAAAGCGAGAGGGAAACTGAACATACCTTGAAGAGGTCCACCCAAATTGATCTAGGATCACCAATGGATCTAGGGGTGAGTCTTTTAGAGAACTATTGAGGTTCTTGTTTGATATAAATAGGGATTAGGAAGATAGTATAGTAAAAAAATAGGGGAATCATGGTAATGTTCTATTTTAATAAGTTTATATTGGGTCACATGGTTAGTGTTACTTTGTGGGTCTCAGTAGTGTTAACCCTCTTATCATGGATGTCCATTTGGAGATTTATGGATGAAATATGTTCATTTTTGTTTGATATGATAATTTTAACAATTTATATGGATATTGATGCATGAAAATGTAGTTTAATCAATTGTTTATTCCTTATGTATTTATGTTATGCCATATTTCTATGATTATTAGAATATGACATTTTTTTAAAAGGAACCCCATGAGCGATTTTATATGATTGAATTATTCATTTGAAATTTATTTTAATTCTATTTTATACAAGAAAAATCAGATTAATGTGGGTATAAATTGTATAAATTATTTAGTGGTATCTTACTGAACTATAGTGCTTACACCATACTTTTTCATTTGGGCGTTTTTAGACTTGATTTTTCTCAATATGGGTAAAAAGAAGAGAATTATGTAGAGTATGGATATATGGGATTGTGTTTCATTTCGATGGTTTGTGATGGTGGTGAAATTTGATCTTTTGGAGATAAACCTATGGGTTTCTTTGGATTCCATATTGATTGTCTTTTAGTTTATTCACCTGGATATTGTTTTCCAGTTTTTTGGATATTACCTTTATGGTTTGTTTTTTTTTGATATATGATGTATCAAGGATGTATAGGGTGATACTATATTTTATTATATATTATCAGTTGTATTTTTTATATAGAAATAATCCCCACTATTCGTTATATGATACCTAACTGCTATTTTACAACCTATCACAATTGAGAATAAAATTTGGGCCTTATGGAAGGGTATGTTCGGTGAAATTGTTGGCTGAATTGTATTGGACTGTTAAAAATCAGTATAAATGGTTTGAAGTTATTACTAAATCGTTTATAATGGTTTTTTATTACCCTATTATAACTGGAGGTTATTGGTGTACCAGATAGTGGGTTATTAAAAATAGATAAGTAGTGTGGGAGCGTACCTTCCGAGCTCACTTTCATGAAAAACCTATTGTTACCATGGAAATTTTGGGATTTTATAGAATCCTTTTTTATAATTTTTATTTTTAAATCAATTTTAAAATTTTTATTTAATATAAAGGATTAAAAATCTATTATAAGGGGTTTCCTTTATTTTTTGTTTTATAGAATATGTCTCTATTAAGAAGACCATATGAAAATTGTAAAGAGGAATTTGTTGAGTGATCCTTGTAGGTGAATCCTCTAGTTGACATGGTTTTGGTGGAAAATATAGTCATAACAATATATTACTTATGGTAAGTAGCTAGTGTTGAACAAAAATATAATTTGGACCATCCTTTAATGTTCTATAAGAAACATTAAATTATATTTCATGGTGGAAAGGGGAAAAAATTAGAAGAATATATTGTGATGATTGAGAGAATTTTATACTTATTCAAAACTCTAGAGGACTCCAAGGTTGGTTTTTCCACATATATTATTGAGGGTATGAAAAGAAAATGGTGAGAATCTATCGTACATGACAAGTTTCCAAAATGTCTAACATGGACTACTTTTAAGAAATTTTTCATTCAATATCTCTATCTTGAGACATTGAGAGTAGCGATGGAACATGTGTTTATTATTATAATGTAGGGAGATCATCTTATTTTAGAGTATTCATCTAAGTTTTTCAAATTAGTGAAGCTATACCCAACATATTTTTCCAATGAATATCTCATGGAAGGGAGGTCTGAAATGGGGTTAAGTCTTGATATTTGATCTATGTTTATTCTTATGTGACTGTATACCATTACAGAGTTTACAAACAAGGAAACTATAACTGGAATATACATAGGTAGAATAAGGGGCCCTTAAGAGCATTAGTGATATAAGAAGGTGACTAGATTTTGTTTTCTATCTTGAATAAGAAGCAAGGTGATCGATGTCAAGGTTGTCGTAGGAGTGCACAAAAGATTCCAGGTAAGAGATAGGTGAACTTTTATTAGTATGGGAGAAAGTGACATCTCAAACATTATTATAAGCCAACACCCAAGGAAATTCATGTATGCTAGAAATACACTCATCATAAAAGTTTCTAATCGAGAGCATCCTAGGTGAAATATAGGTGGATCCACCTTCACCATGGGATCTCAGTTTTGATCAGATGTGGAAAAAATGGGAGGGATATCAACATATTTCCAATGGTGATACTTGGCTTATGAATAAAAGGATGAATGGGGTTGGGTGAATCTATGAATAAGAGTGTACACTAGAGGAGTAAGAGGCAAAACCGACTACCATGAGTGGCAAGATGATTATTGCATATTCTATGATTATAGAATTATTTTATATTTTTTATACTCATTACATTTTATCATCCATGTTTATTGATGTTTTGTTCATTAAATATGATCTTATTCCATTCATGATTACTATTTTCATATCTTTAAGAAAGATGTAATAGTAGGATTTTAGATGTCTTGAATGTAAGGTTATGATCAATAACCATTGAACCGTATAGAATTTCCTTTTTATTAAAATTTATAAATATTACCTCAAAATTATCATGCATTTCATGATTAAATATAAACCATAGATCAATTTCTCTCTTTATCAGGTTCAATGTTTTTTTCTAGATAGAGACAGTCACATATTTAAGTGTGAGGGGATCCAAGATCTGGGAGAGCGTGTCACATTTCCCCAAGTGCTGAGATGATATGATGACAGTTTTCTGAGATGTTTGTTGATTTAATTATTTCACATATTAATTACCATTTTACTATAATGGTGAGTGAGTATTATAGTGTTTTTCCTGCTATTTTCTCAGGGTTCCCACCTCAAAGGAAGTTTATTTTTTCTATATACTTTCTTTTGATGAGTATTCTTATTTCATAAGCTTAACACCATATGAACCTCCCTAAATTGAATGAAGTGTTTAGTTTTAGGATATTAGGAATAAGGGATTTATTTTTACTATTATTTCCCCGGGGTAATTTCTAGAACTCTTTTCAAAGAAGGAAAATGATAGTCTCTAACGTTTTTCTACTATTGGACACTTGACCAAGTTATAGTTAAGAAAAAATACCTATTTTCTAGTATTTATGAGATTTTCGATATTCTCAAGGGTTCTCAATGGTTTTTAGAAATCGATATGAGATCGGGGGTGGGGGATTATATAAGGGTCTGAGATGATGATATTCCTAAGATAGAATTTAGGACTAGGTATGGCCATTATGAGTATCCATTCAGGTAGTTTTCTCTTATTAATGCTCATGTAGTATTTATGGCAACAATGAATTGAAGATTGCATCAGTCATTGAATTCCTTCATGGTTGTTTTTAAGTAAGATATACTAGTTAATTCTATATCAAAGCAGGATAATACAAAACAATAGAATATTATCCATGGAATCTTGAACAAGAAGCATCAGTATGGGAAGCTATCCAAATGTTAGTTCTTGATTCAATAGGTAAAATTTCTAGGCAATTTGTTTTATAATATGGTTGTCTTGGTGGATCTTGAGAATATTTAGGTGGTGATATCTTAGAAGTATCATAGCAATGGGTTTTAGGTATGGAGTTTCTTGTGATTAGAAAGATATTAGAAGTGAATTTTTTGAGTTTTATCCCTGATTTCATCTCATATTACAGATTTAACACATAACGACGTGAAGTTTGTTTTGACTGTTCTGTTCCAATGATATTTGGAGCAGTTGAAAGTAATATCGACTTCAAATCCTAGCTTGAACCTTCCTAGGATGGGTTTGGAATATTATGTCTATAACGATGACTTAGGTATGGGTTTGGGTTGTGTTCAAATACTGGGAGGACATGTGGTATCTTATATCTCACATAAATTAAGCCAGTATGAAAGGAACTTTTCCACCATAATGATATTGCGTTGGTGGTAGTGATCCAAAATATTTGGATTTGGTTCCACTACCTCTTTGGGGAGAAGTATATAATGTATTCTAACCATTTTATTATGATATATATCTTTATTTAGAGGGATCAAAACATAATATAGAGACATTTAATGAAGTACTTTTAGATCTTTTAGTTTGATATTACATACACCCTTGGAAAAGGAAACTTAATCACAAAAACATTGAGAATATAATCAATGACTCATGTAGTGTTGAAATCACTAGAAGAGTGGTTCTTGATGTGTTTTCATAATAATATTCACTTGGATAATCAGAGAGTTAACAAGATGGTATTAATAGATTGATATTTAGTTAGATAATATTGATTGATTATATTTGACTTGAATATGTTGAGGATATAGAGTTTAACCACTTAAGTCGTATTATTTATGACGGGGATACCTCAAATGAGTGGCCTTAGTATCCAAATGGGGTTCTACACTTTGGAGTTTAAATTACTGTTTTGATAGGTCTGAGGTAGGTATATGTATAAAATAGACACCAATCTATTTTTTATTGCACTATAGAGCCACCAAGATGTTTCATGACATGATACATCACTACTAGTGTCCAGGAATGAGGTGATATATTGATTATTTTGTGTCTTGATGCCTTACACATTAGAGAATTAAGGTAAAACCTTAGAGTCCTATCTATTTAAAGAAACATTTACCCATTATTTTATGGAAATGTAATGATATATAAATGTACATTAGTATTGGGATTCCTCAGACTTCTAGTGGTAAGGATACAACTTAGGTGATTATTGATCAACTCACAAAATCAATTAATTTCCTACCTATGAAGGAGTCAACCATGGTAGGGGATCTTGGGAACATATATGTGAGGGAAGACATTAGGATTCATGGTATACCCTCAACTATTTCTTCATATATAAACCCTCTATTTACATCTTAGTTTTGTATTGGATATCATGTAGTGATGGGTTCTCAATTGAAGTTAAGTACAACATATCATCCTCAGAAGGATGGCTGGATGACTGAGCCATATGGATTCTTAAAGACATGATTTGGGCATGTGATCATTAATTTAGTGGATAATGGGAGAAATATATTCCTTTATTCAATGATTTTATTTTAAAAATAAGTTTTTTTCTTTGATCAAAATGGTTTTATTTGTGGCATTTTATGGGAGGGTATGTCGAGCGACTCTTTTTCTGAATGATATTATACATATTTCCTTGGTTCGATTAAGAATCATTCAGTAGATGATGAATATTGTAGAATTTACATGGATAAGGTTAGAGATAACTAAGAGTCTCCATAAATCATATGTCATCCAATGTCATTTTCTATTGGAATTTAAGGTAGGTAAAAAAAATTTCTTCAAAACATCAACTAACTTGGGAAATAGATGTTTGGGTAGGAAGAGTAAGTTAGCACCTTGTTATGTCTGCCCATTTGAGATTGTGGATCATCTCGGGAAGGTGACTTATTGATTTTACTCACTAGATCACTTGAATTTTATCTATTATGTGTTTCAATTATACCAAATGAAGAAGTTTTGTCTGAATCCATCCCACATATTCAAGGTGTACGATGTAATAGTTGAACCTATCACCATACTTATTAAAAGAATATTTAGATAGTGGATCAATAGGATAAGGTGCTACAGGGAAATATGACCCAATTAGTTCGAGTGAGATGAAAGTTTGGCAGGGAAAACCAAGAGACTTAGGAGTGTGAGGCCTAGATGATACAATAATGAGTTTATCTCTTTTGGGGATCATGAACCACAACCATTTTAGGGGGAAAAAGTAATGGTAGGGAGAATTTTGACACCATATGTGTTATAGGTATGTCGAATTTTGATCTTATTTTATCTTTTTTTTGTGATTATAGAAGCCTATTGAAGTCTAGAGAGTTTGGGGGGAAATAGGATAGGAGCATGGTTTAGGTTCATGGTTAGTACTAATGATGCAATAACCATTTGATATGTCCTTATATTTTACAATGGTGATTTTTTGGGTTTGAAATTGTATTTTATAACTATGTAAGTCACAAATAAAATCATATGAGAAGATGGTTTTGTTCAAGAGTTTGTTTCAGGACTAGAGCATGAATTGTCTAACCGTTCAATTATTCCTAAGAAATTGTGATACATATATTTCAAGGAATAGTGTATACTCCACTATTAGTGCATAGTTTTTACATCAATGAATCCCAATCCTGTGCTAGACACTGTTCCTTGAAAGATAAATTTCATGGTTTCCTTAGAATATCCCTTGATTAGACAAACCATTCAATAAACTTTAGACCAAGCCCATCCCCTCCATGGTTTTCCTGGAAAATAATAAATTTAGATAAATCATGATGAAACTATTAAAATAAATAATAAAACCAATATATCTATATTGACTGATTACAATATGATTATAACTCACCATGTATCAAAACCGTGCACCTAGCATGTGTTCCCTTCATACTGTAAATATTTTGTCATCAACTCCTAATAGAATTAAAAAAATCAAAATAGATTGTAAAAGATCCAAATTAAACATACATATAACCTTGAGGGTTTTATAGTTACTATTTAACGCAACAAAATTTTATAATATATTTCTATTTCAATAAATTTTATGTGTTTGATAACTTGCTAGACACACAACAATGAGCTTATGGATAACTGTGATATATTACAACCTAGTATTTAAATTTATTTGTATGAATATGACTAACCAAATTATAAAATATACATGGAAATATATTATTAATATCAGATGTGTTGAATAAATTATAATAAATAAGAACTTAATATTTAGAAAAGTCTTTTTAACATTCAAACAAATATGTTTTCTTAAAAAAGAGTTTTTATTTAAATTCATGAACATATATAATACTTATTTGTAACATATTTAAATTTTTTAAGGAATTTAATATCATTTTTTAAATAATCATTTCAATATTAGCTTAGGGTTATTTTTTTAAATTTTTCTTAAAATATTTATTTTTAAGTGAATAGTGAAAAATATCAATTTTTATACTACGATCATTTTTTTAAATGAATTAATTTAAATGTTATATTTTTTTTAAATTTTATATTAAATTAACATACATATACATTAATTATATATAATATAAATAATTACATATGAATCTAAATTTTAATTGATTTTGGTATTATTTAATTTTAAGGATTTAAAATACATTTATCTAAAAACTATTCGTCATTGTGTTTTACACATTTGTATTTAAAATTATTTATTCCACTACCAAAAATTGTATCTTGAAAAGTTGATTCCATATTTGGAATCATGAGGTTCGAACTTGGTAAATTGGCCTCATTTATTTTTGGTCGTTGTGAATAAAAACCACATTAAATATTAGATTCGTCGGTAAGGATAAAATAGGTAAAATATGGATAAAACAAAAAAATAATGCATAGAAATATCCAAAAAGAATTCCTTTATTTAATTTTATATGTTTCATTTTAACCTTAATAATATTATCTTTAATAGGTTTTCAATTTATTTCCACTTTCCTTTGATAACGACATTAGTATTATTTTAAGTAAAGAATAAATTCAAAATATCACTCTCTTAATTAAAATATATCTAATATTTAGTCATATGATTAAAAATAGGTTATGTAAATTTAAAAATGGTAATTTTAAATATGAATGAATTGGTTTTATCATGATAATTAGTTTCTATAGTGATGTAATAATTACCTTAAATGCTTACACAACACCAACATTGTGTTTGTCCATGTAATATAAAAATGAAAGAAAAAATGTTTTCAAAAATATTAAAAGTCATAAAATATGGATGATTTATTGTGTTACACAGATTTTTAAGATTAATATAACATATTATTGATGTTTTTTAAAATTTATACTCAAATTTTATTCCTATCTTGATATAATTAAATCCAAACTATGATAATTGTTTGGAAAATTAATTTAATGGTATGTTATGTTAAATAATTTATTAAATAATTTAAAATTCATTAAAATCACATCATTGGATAAGAAAATGGGATATTGTCAAAAATATCATCCATTTTCAACATATGAGACACATTTCTTTTTATATAAACATTCTTGACCCTTGAAAAGTAAAAAACATTGATATCACGATAATCATGAAAAAGGAAAATAAGGGTTAAAACTAAGAGATAAGGGTAAACAACCTCACATTAATTATTATAAATTTTATTGAATGATATTATTTTGAATTATGATTATACTATATTTTAAATATTTTGACTTGGTTCCATTTGAGCATGAAAGATAATTTATTATATTTAAAATATTTGTGTAATTATAAGTGCACCATTTTTTTCACTATACTACACAATTCACTCCTCCTCAAAAAAACCTCAAGCGGCTTATAAAATGTCCTAAATCAGGATCCACTTAATCCGTGCCTCGAGCTGGTGGATCACATGGCCATAGGAACGCCTCCCCGTATGCTAGAGGCTGCTGACTAGCAGTGAGGGAGTAAAGGTGGTACACTATGGAGACTATAACTTATTTTCAGAGTAGTAGAACATATACAAACATATATAATCAATAGTGGATGCATAATATAAACATACAGAATCAATAAAAAAATTCTAAAGATTAATGAAATAAATCAATAAGTAAGAAGTTGAAGAAATAGATAAGTAATCAATAGATAACAATAAAAAAGCCTCTAAGGAATTGTCTGATACATGGATTCATGGCATGCTATAATAAAAAAGGAATAGGCAGATACAAGCATGATATCTAGTAGTTCAACAATAAAAAAAATTAAGAAACATCTCCACAAGAATCTTGAGATTATGCTCAGTTCTTTTCTCCTAATATCCAACTATGTAAGAAATTCAACAACCTATAATAGGTCCTTTTACATTATCCATACCTATAGAATGATAAACTTCTTGAGTACCAAAGGAATCTTGAGTAGGGTGTGTGAAAAATATCACATTAGGCCACCACCAACAGTGTCAACGTGTAATCTGAGTAGTGGTCATAACTAAATATTGTGTAGGTATAAGCTGAAAAGTTAAAAATGATGAAATAAATAACCAGCCCGCTCAGGTTACTATATGACACACGACAGGTTTAACTTCTTCTTATCATATTGGTAATGTGTGTCTCATCAAGTCACTATATATATATATATTTAAATAGTATGAAATATAGTTTAGTTATATTTTGCATCCACAAAAATGAACCAAGTCTGTGCGGATGCCTAATGACCATATACCTAGAATACTAGTGCTAGACAGGACGGGGAGTAACTCAGGAATCCTTAACCAGTATAATGAGATTAAAATCCCATGAAATTGTGTAAATTACCTACATCCAAATAAGAGTGATAGAAATCATGAAATAACCCTCAGGATGGTGAGTGAGCCTCCATGGAAACACTATAATAATTGAGCATGTCACCTCACCCCAATTACCATATAGTATCATTGGTGTGAGATTCTATACTGTACTCTAAATTCAATGGAGTGGTATTTCCCTCACGGATCATCACTGCTTTCTATCATACAATGCCTATATAAATGGGTATTATAATTATAACTGTCATGGGGCATTACCTCACATACATTTATTTCATATAGCCCATATATATAGAAGAGGAATCATCACATTTATAATTTATAAATAATTAAAAACCGTTTATGAATTTCAATTAAACATTAACAAAGGCATTGTCATATATATAATTCAATTCATGATGGAAAAAATCACATGAATTTCATTATTCAAGTTCAATGTACATTTAAAACATTACTATTTTTATTAAAAAACCATCAAGAATTATCCATAATATATAATCAAAAACATTTAACATAATCAATGCATCTAATTAATTAAGAAATTAAAATTCCATTACTAAGGATCAAGTGTCGAGAGAAGGTTTCATGGGAAACATGGTATATAGCTACTTGGGAAATTCTAACTACAAGAGGACCAAACACCTAAGAGATACCTTGGGTCTCATTCAATAATCATATACTAAGGGAAATTACTTATAAAAACCAATCCATTACCTAATTAAACATTTGGGGCATTTTGAACCAATTGTCCAAAATAGAAAATTCTAAGAGATGCACCCATGCTGTGACATATAAGTTAAGTAAAAGATCTAACCAACCCATCAAGGATCAATATACATGTAATAAAGTACAACCGTCAATTATACATGAAGGAATCAATATGAAGGAGATGGTCGATAAAGGCCGACATACAACTTGATGACATAATTAAGAAACATCCAAAACTCAAAGGGAAAACAATGTGACCACCTACCTCAAGGCTGTATAAGAAACCATGCTCAATATCAGCCTCATATTCAGAGTAGCTTTGAAGAGATATGAGAAATGGTCCAATTCCCTAAAAATAGGGAATATGATATGGCACCTCTATAGAAAAATGGTTAGAAAGATATAATTTAATAAGAGTTGAGATATCAGGGGAGAATACTGAGAACTATCCAATGCTTCAGAAATATAAAATATCACACACCAGATGAATAATCTATCTCAATTCATATCTTTAGGTGTTTTTGATCTCAAAGGAAGGAGGAACCCACATGTCAGTTGTTGGAGAAAAACGGAGAAGAGATATAAGTTTTTATGTTAAATTAGGGGAAATAGGTAAATTCACCCAAAATGGAACACATTTTTGGCATACAGTTTCCAAACCATGCTCCAACCAAGCATGGTTTCCTATTAAGATGGGTCACCCTACACAGTTAGGTTCATAAATTGACTAACCGTGCATAGGCCATGCAAATGGAGTCTACCTTGATTCTTCAATCAGAAGTACAAACGTGCACCCTGGGACACCTGGTTGTAGAAAAACTGTGCAACCTAGTTAGTTTTCCCTTTTTAGATATCTGGGCTCTAAATGAGCCCCATTCACTTATGTGACCTCCTTGTCTTGATTATATATATTTTTTATGTCTGTTTAAGTTATTCAAATTGAAAAACTAATGATACATACCTTCTCTAAAATGATGGGTCATTACAACCTCCCCTCTTTAAAGGAACTCATCCTCGAGTTGTCCATATAAAGGTAAGGAGGAACTGTCAACAGAGAGTTCCATCCATGAAGATTAAATATCTTCTCCCCATTCTGAGGTCTCATCATATCCTCGTCTGTGCTTCAATAGCACCTTCACTAGAGGAATTGACCTTCCTTGAAGAGTCTTCATGATCTGATCAACAATACAAACAGGATACTCCTTGAAGGAAGAATCCTTATAAAACTCGATCTCATCAGGATGAAATATATGAGTTGGGTCTGGATAGTATCTTTGAAACCGAGATACATGAAATACATCATGCATTGAATGGTATCTCTATGGAAGTGCTGATAGTTAAGCCACTGTTCTGACCCATTTCACAACCTCAAATTGTCCAACGAACCTCGGTGAGAGCTTACCCTACTTTAGAATATGTATATGAACAAAACTGGTTGATGCCCACAAGAGAACATGGTCTTCGACCTAAAATTTAAGAGGCCAACTATGGCTATTAGCATATGTCTACTGTTTGGATGGAGCTATCAACATGTGATTTCTAGACAATGGGACATGCTCTGTAGTCTCCAACATGGACTGTGGTCCATGTATAGCTTCTTCCGCTACCTATAGCCATCGTAGAGGTGAGGGACAAGGACTACCATATAAGGCTTCAAAGGTATCCCAAAATATGTTATTATAAGCAAAATTCCCAAGAAATATTTGTTTATACCTAGAACCCCGAAAGTCAAGGACATATGAAGAGAGCATGTCCTCTAAAACCTGAATAGTACACTCCATATTACCATATGTATATGGGTGATAGGCCATGATCAGAAGCACCTATATACCCATTTCCTTCTACAAAACCTACCAAAACCATGATGTGAAATGATCCTCTTTGTCAGAAATGATAGAACACGGAGCTTGATGAAGACATACAACTTATTTGACATACAACCTTCTTATCTAATCTGGCATGAGGGTCTCTTACATAGGTAAGATGTGTGTAAATATCATCATATGATAAATGAACATAAAAAATTTATGTTTCCATGAGGTGATCTGGGTAGACCAGCTATGAAATCCATCAAAATATTATCCCATTTGAACTTAGGAATAGGGAACGACTATAAAACCCAAGTCGATTGCTGATGTTCTGTCTTCCCCTATTGAAAAGTTGAACACCTAGTGATAAAGCTGAAAATATCATGTTTTGTATCATGACACCGATACTAGAATCAAATATCTCGACACATTTTGGTGACACTATGGTGAACCACCCTTACTGAGGCGTGAAATTCCCACATCAACTCCTCTCTAATGTCCATCGGGACTCATACATGCTAATGGAATAATATGTTATAATCCCCATCCATGGTCTAACCTGAATATGTATCTTCATCTAAAAATATCTCCCTTACGACAAGGCCTTCCATATCTGATAACTTCTTTATTCAAACCTATTACAGAAGAGTAGAAGCCACTGATAAGGCTACGAGTATAGTCTAACCATGGTCTTTCTAAACATGAATGTCCATTTATGAGAATAAGTATATAAGATACCATTCACCACTAGATTATTGAACAGACTATGTATGAGTCTTTTGGATCAGATCCTCAGCTATGGAATCTTCCTTCCTTTACATATAGAAAATCTCGAAATCTAATGACTTTGGGTACTCAACCCACCAACGCTACCGGAGATTAAGATCCCACTATGTAAATATGTATATGTGGATTTTGTGGTCTTTGATCACCAAAAAAATCTCTAAGTAGATAGTGACTCTAATAGTATAAGGCATGAACTACAACAACAATCTCAAGGTCATGGGTCAGGTAATTCCACCCGTGAGGCATCAACTAATGAGATCCATACACAATGACTCATTCATCCTACATCATAATAACTTCTAGTTTGATATCTAATTCTTCATAGTATACAATATAACTCCTTCTTGTAATTGGAAGAATCAGTTTCAGTTCTGAATACAAATTATCCTTTAACTCATGAAAGGTTTCTTCATAAGATTCTGACCATAGGAATTTCACACCCTTATTTTTCAAGACCGTAAGAATCATTGAATGGAATGTGAAATATTGGATGAATCATATGTAATATCTAACTAGCCATAGAAAATGTGAATATAAAATACTCTTTTGGGATTCTTCCATGTAACTATGGGTCCCACAATATTTTGGTTTACTAAAACACCTCAATCTAAGATGATATGACCCAGGAAGTTGAATTGGTTGATCCAGAAGTGGAATTTACTAAGCTTAAAATAGGGATGGTTCTATCTCTTTGTATTTAGAATGTTCTTAATATTTGTTTCATGGTCATGTCTGGAGTGTGAATACACAAACATATCATTAATAAATACAACCACAAATGAATCCAGATATGAATGGAAAATATGATTCAGAAGATCCATGAAGATAACAGGTTCTTTCATGTGTTCGAACAACATAAATAGGTACTCATAGAAGAAATACCTTATCTTGAAAGATGTTTAAGGTATGTATAAAGTAATTAAATTCCCTTGATGATAGTCCGACCATAAAACTCTCATTGAAAATAGTTTGGTTTCTTAGAGCTGATCAAATAGGTCATCTATTCTAGATAGTTGATATCGATTCTTTACTTTTAGATAGTTCAAATGAAGGTAGTCCACACAGAACCAAAGGGGACCATCTGGATTCATAGAAAAAAAGAACTGGTTAACCCCAAGGAGAAGGGATGGGGTGTATAAATCCTTTAGCCTCCAGATTCTTCAATTAATTTTTGAT
Organism: Viscum album; assembly: GCA_963277665.1. NCBI lineage: Eukaryota > Viridiplantae > Streptophyta > Magnoliopsida > Santalales > Viscaceae > Viscum > Viscum album. The sequence goes on from OY728139.1 coordinate 801,989,480, forward strand.
CACTATAAGCTCCTTAGGAGCCAACCGATAAAGAGGAATGGTCACTAGTGCTACTCCTAGAACTAACTCAATAGTAAACTATACCACTATCAAAAGATGTTTAACATATAATTATTTAGGAAGAAAATCTATAAAACAATCCACTAATATAAGAAAAACAATGGGTTTTAACCCCCGGTCATCACGGAAATGACTGGAGATCTCTTATGTCACATTTCCCATCCTATACTGCTGCGGACATGATAATGTCGCAATGACATCCCATTTTAAGTTATGAATGTTAGTACCACCCTATGGTGTTGTAAATGTCACCCTCCGATGATAACATTAAATATGGGATTAGTAGAGAGCTAACCAATCCATCCAGATGATTTCATCAAATCTCATTATGTCAAGGATGTATATATTCCACATGGATAGGTAACTGCTTCTCACCAGGGAACCCTCTGTACAACAGATAATTCAATTTGAAATGATACCTGACATTATTTGTAGAATCATAATTCCATGAAAGTGCTCAATATTTAGGCTCACACTTCCCTTAACAGTCTTAGATATAAAATATTGAGATGCACTGATGTCAAATAAAGACGGCACTAAAGTGTAGGATACTAGAATAGAGACTAGAACTATTGAAGGTATGATGATCTTTTCTTGTGGTTTAGGTTATACTACATGTAACTGGCTTGTACGGAAACCTATATTCATTTCGTAAATATCCTATGAAATCCCACACTACTGGAATTTATAATCATAAACCTAACTTCTTATACCTTTACCGCCACCTCATCTTGATTAGTCGATGGTATTCTAGCTACCTACCTTTAGTGATCTCACTAACCCTAATCTTTATTGAGGAGTTGGTGCAGATCCCTACTCACTAAGAATTGTAGAGAAGGTCCTACATAAACTCTCGAGATGGCCCATACTTTCATATCCTATTAACTCTATTTGATCTCATGGAAAATGATACTTGATGTGTCCTGGAATCTCACAATTGTGATAGATGATAATGTTATCTGCATGAGGATCCTTACTATTCCTACCACATTAATTAGTGTCAAAACGCCTCTGTCACGAAGTAGAAGAACCCCTAGAATCCCTAGGTGCGGAACCACACTAACACTCCCCATTAGAAACCCTCAATTTCTGATCTATAATTAGGGATTGGTTGAAGTTTTCAAAAATGGTTTTCAACCTGAACACATTGACCTATGAAAGGATGTCATAGAACAACCCATCCTCAAATTGTATAGAGGTCATAATATCCTCAGTAATTAGAGAAGGAACAAACCGCTACAGCTTTATGAAATGAGTAGAGTATTCCATAACTGAAATGAACCCCTATTTCAGGGTCATGAATTCTCTGTCTATGTAATACTTCATAGATTGGGGAAATAAATAGTGATAGAAGATCGTGTGGAAGTCAGTCATTCTCTATCACAATACCAATATACATGGGTGATGAAATCCCACCATCACTTGGATGAATCATGTAGCATAGAGGATGCAATCTTGACTCTCCAATCTGAACTCATTTATAGATGCTAAATTATATAGGAGATATCCTCAATAAAATACAATGCAACATAAGATCCTCCATCCCTAGAAAAGGTGGGAGGATGATGCTGTTGAAACTCATGAGTCAACTCTACCATACTTAGGGAAAGGAAAACTAATCCTTTTAAAGAGTGTATCATATGGAAAAAACCTTCTTAGAATAGGGTTTTAGTTCTCATATCTTGAATCGGAATAGGATCCATAGGTTGATCTACATGATGAATCCTTTGAGGCTCACAACCTACCACCTTAGGTATGGGATGGTCACCACCTTCGTGGAATATGATAGGGGGATGTCACAGCAGAATGACACTACAATGACAAACAAATTCCTTATAGTAAATTTAAGAAAGTATATAAACTGCATATGGAAAACTCAGACATGTGTAAAACCTTCCTATAGATACAATCAAACCTCTATTCCTACTCAAAAGGCTGGTCTAGATGGTAGAACATATACCAAAACAATCCATTTGAACATAATAGATACCCACTACCCACTTCTATAGACTATCTTAGATCCATGTCTCTATTTATAACATATATAATAGGGTTGTTTTAAATTTTAAATTCATATTCATTTAGAATTTGTGCCTTTCAAATATTCAATCACTTTAGATTGTTGAATTAAATGGGCTTCCATTTCCAATCTATAAGGTACCATACTCCTAATGAACTAAATATAGGATCCACTTTACCTATATTATAACATGTTTTAGATCAAGTGACTGATGGCCCATAGCTCAATGTTCCATAATTGAATGCATAAGGTGTATACTTTAACCTATTCAAGAACACACTATTTGGATAAGGTAAAAACTTGAAGTATCAATTATGTTTTCCAATCCCTATAATACTTTTCATGACAATTAAATATATTTACATGGAATAATAAATATTCATTAGGAAAATTCACGATGAAACAAAATGTGGCATGGAAAAATATGTGGAATATTTCTCATAGTGTTCCTAACAATGATGCATGGTCTAATGAAATTACCTCATTTCATCAATCCTAGTTATGAAATATAATTTCAATCATATCAATAGAAATAACACCAAAAACCATGTCAAACACACAATAGTGAATTCCAATATACAATAAATGTTGAAATATGAACATCAAATATAATTTGGTAAACCTATAATTTTACCCCAAATATGGGTTTGTGACGCCCAAACATTGTCTATAAACAAGTCCCCATCTTTCCCAATCTACAATCTATTGTCACCAAATAGTAAAGAATGAATGTAATTGCTCTGATAACACTTTGTAACTTCCTGAACCAGGATCCACTTAACCCATTCCATGAGCCTGGGGTTCACATGGCCTCAATTGTGCCTCCACATACACTAGAGGTTTCTGACATGTAGTGAGGGTGTAAAGGTGTTATAGTGGGGAGACTATACCATTATGAAAGAGTACAACAACGAATAAAAACATATAAAATCAACAATTTAAGCTTAATATAAACATTCATAATCAATAAACAAATTATGAAGCATAAAGATAGAAATAAATTAGTAAGAAATAGAAGAAATAGATAACTAATCAATAGATAACAATATAAAATTCTCTAAGGTAGTGTCAAATACATGGATGCATGGACTTCTATAATAATAAAGTAATTAGTAGATACAAGATTTCTATATAATAGAAGAAAATTAGAAAAAGGACAAAACATCACCATAAGAATCTCGAGCCTAAGCTTGGTCCTATTATTCCAATCTCCAACTAGGTATGATAGCCAACAATATGTAGCATGTCCTTTTCCCTTTATCTATACTGGAACAAATATAGTCTTCTTGGGTATTAAAGTAATACATAGTGTAGTGTGAGACAAAAATCTAAGTAGTCCTCCACTAAAAATGTCTACATGTAATCAGAGTAATGCATATAACTAAACAGTGTGCATATATAATTCTAAAAATAAATAGAGAAAGAAAAATTAAACAACCTGACCAGGTTCTTATAGGACACCTGGTGGGTCTACCTACGTCATCTCAGGGATGGAATGTGTGTATGATCATGTGACTATATATATAAATATAAATATATAGAAATAATATATATATATATTAGTTCTAAATTACATCCACCTATATGAATCAAGTGTGTGAGGATGCCGAATGGCCATATACGTAGAATAGAAGTATTGGATAGGACCGAGGCATAACTTAGGCATCCACAAGTAGTCTAACAAGACTAAAATCTTAGGTAATAAAGGTTCATTCCATACATCCCAACATGAGTGATAGACACCATGATACAATACTCAGGATGGAGAGTGAGACACTACAGAAACACTGTAATCATGGAACATGGTGATTTAGCCCCATTACCATATATTATCACTGGTGCAGAATTTTATACTCCACAACCAATGTAAGGGAGTGAGATTTTCATCCTTGCTCAACACCCCTTACAATTGCACACAACATCTATATTAGCATATTATAATTAAATCTATTATGGGGAATTACATCCCATCCACTTCTTTCATATTTCCCATATACATAGGAGAGGAATAATCACATTTATAATTTAATATTTACGGAATAACCTCTTATTCATTTCGATTAAACCTTAACAAAGGCATGGGCATATATGTAATTCAATACAAGATGTAAGACCTCTCAAATATGTAATTTTCCATATTCAATTTCTATTTAAAACATTAAAATTTATATGAATACAACATCATGAATTATCCATCATATATAATCAAGACCATTTAACATAACAAACCCATCTAATTCCTCATCATCATCAGTATTATCATTTTTATTCAAGGGAAAAACATAGAGTACAACGTACAAAGTACAAGACAACAGGCTTGGGGTGCCTAAATTAATGTAGACCAAGGGAATCCCCTCTGATAAAATTCACTCCTAAAGATTAAAGAGAGAAATGTTGGATAAAAGAGTTACATTAGAGCCTTAGATAGCTAAAGAGGTGAGATAATCCACTACTTTTCCCCCTCAAGCCATTTATGGGTTACCATTTCATTGTTGTTGAGGAGGCCATTATATCTCCTGATGATATAAGATATTTACCATGGAATAGTGCATCTACTGTGTAAAGAATCAAGAATGATCATAGAATATGTTTCCACATTGGAGACAGAGATATTTTGCTGAGTGAAGAGGTTGAGCCCCATGAGGACGGATTTTGCCTACGCCAGCATGGATGTGTCGTTGGCATATTGAAGAGTGAAGGATAGCCAAACACTTCCCCTGTGATCACGGAAAACCCCTCCACCTCGCATGTCCCACGAAATGCATGATCCATCTGTATTGAGATTGAGGCCAATTCTTGGGGAAGACCATCACACCTAGTGTCCCCATATGGGAATGTTGGACGGTGGGAGAGCATGCAGCATGCGAAGAGAAGGTTCCTCCTTCCAGTTAATGATCAATGATACCATGTCAACTAATAGAATATTTGTCCTTGCAATGATGGACTGCCCTGTTGAAGTACTCCCCTTATATCTTGCCCTGTTTTTTGCCTGCCATAAGCACCAACACCCAACACTAAGAATCACAGTTCTTGCTGTTCTTTCCCGGACTTTGTTATCTGCTCCCTTAAACCATCGTTCTATGAAAGGAGTATCATACAGCTCTTGAGTTCAATATGAGGTAAGCCCACCAAAAGCACTCCACACTTCATGATCCAACTCCCCTTTAAAGAATATGTAATTCTTATTTTTTTCCCTTCCCTCCTTATAGCATTGGCATCTGGAATGCAGGCTGATTCCCATCCTTTTGACATTCTCATCCGAAGGTATAGCCTTATTCCTCATCCTCCAAATGAGAATGTTGTATTTCATAGGAATATTAGAGCACCAGACTATGTCATTCCATCCGTCTCATTGATCAGGAGTGCTGGACATCCTACAATAATATTTTGATTTGAACTTCCACAATTTGGAGTGCATGAAAACAATGGAATTACCTTACTAAGGATCAAGTGTCAAGAGATGGTGTCCTGGGAAACATGAAAAAATCCTACTTGGGAAATTCTAAATACAAGAGGACCAAACACCTAAGAGGTGCTTTGGGTCTCATCCAATACTCATATATCAAGGGAAATTACATTTAAACACAAATATGTTAGATAATTAAGAGTTCCAGGCATTTTGAACCAATAGGCCAAAATAGACAATTTTATGCAATACACCCTTAGGGTGACCATATAAGGTATGCACAATCTCCAACCCACAAAACGAGAATCAATAGACAAGTTATAATATGAAATGATATATTATAGATGAAATAATCAATATAAAAAAAATTCTATAAAAAGGGTGGAATATAGAATTACAAAATAATTGTGAAACATCCAAAATTAAAAGAGAAAACAACATGACCACCTACCTCAAGGTTGTAGATGACTCCTCAATCAATATCAGCCTCAGATTCAGATTAAGTTGGAAGAGATATAAGAAATGGTCCAATTTTTTAAAAATATGGAATATGATCCTATACCTAAATAGTGAAATGGATACAATGATATAATTTTATAGGAGTTTGGAGACTGGGGGAGATTACTGAGAAAAATCCAATGCTTCTAACATATTAAAGATCTAATGTTAGTAAAGAATCATTCGCAATTCATATCTTTATGTGTTTTTGACATCAAAGGAAGGAGGAACCCACGTTTCAACTGCTGGAGAGAAAGGGATTAGTGAAATACGTTTTTATGTAAAATGAAGTTAAGATAGAAAATTCACTCCCAATAACCAAATCACATGGTTTAGGTGCATCATTTCCAAATTGTGTGACAACCATGCACTATTTTTTATAGGTAAGGGGACCCCACAATGTTAGGTTCATATTTAGACTAACCATACATATACTATGAAAAAGGAATCTATCCCAATTCTGCAACTAGGAACACAATATTAGGCCTCGTGTCACATGGTTGGAGACAAACTATGCGGCCCAACCTATTTTTTCCCTTTTAGAGACTCGTTCTCTGAACGATCTCCAGACGCTCTCATGACCTCTTCATCTTGATTAGACATATTTATGAGGGATGTTTTAGGTATTCAAAATTAAAAACCAATGACTTGTACATTTATTGAAAAGATGGATTTTTACATCTTAACTCATGAAAAACCTACAAAAAACTCTTTTTAACAACATTATTCATGTTCTAGAGGTTATATTATCTTTAAAATCCAATCCTTAGGTTCCTTAAGAATAAATAAAATGGTGGTATCTCAAAGATGTGGTAATAATTTTAATAAATATATTTCATTTGAATTTTTATTTTACCTCATTAATTTAAATCGTAAACATTAAAATATAATAAAATAAGTATCTATGATATAGAATGATGTTATTGTTTTTAGTTTATATCTTCTATCCATCTCCTTTTACATCAAATGTGAAATGAATGTTTTTCTCATACATACTTGTGGAATACCACCTCCTTGCATTGATATGATTAATTTTAGATCACTATATTTCATGGGTAGTTATTAGGATATATTTAATGTTCATATATGATACTTATGACACAATTATTCTTCAATATTATAATATATTATCTACCTAATTACCTTCCCCTCCATTGGAAAATGATATCGTTGCTTGTTCATATGTGTGGACTACCACCACCATGAAGGAATGTGATTTTGTTTTCATTTATGATTTAAATGGTAGGTAATTATGATATATTTAATGTATATATTTCATATTTTGGATAAAATTATTATTTTTAAAAGTGTATTATTATTTACCTTTCTTTGGATCCATCCTTCGAAATGTGGAAAAATCATTGATTTATATGAATGATTTTAAAATTGTATATACTAAATATATTTGATTATTATTTCATGATTAGGATTCCATAGATGAGGAAACCATGACCAAGATACAAGATCTAAAACCATCGAACCAAAGCATATGTAAAAAACATACCAGTTTTCACCCAAATGTTCATTTTATGGAAAAAATTGTAAACACAATGATAATAGGAAATTAAAATAGAGTGATACATAGTATGTTAGATATAAATATGTATATTTAGTATATTTATAGTAATTATATATATATTTTATAAAATATATTTACACATATGAAACCATAAGGGATGTGAGGTACGTATTTCTCATCTCACTTTTTTTTGTGAGACATATGCCATATTTACAACATGCTTCTTTCATGTGGTTTATATACTACCACTTTGTCATTATATATCATGAAGACCTTTATGTTCATGGTATTTAATGTTTTATATGAAGTTATTTATTTCACAAGATTTATGATTCAATAGTTACCAAAGTGGTAAGGGTTTATGTTACAATCACATTTCTTTTAGGGATTATCTATTATAAATTTCCATAGTGTGAAATTATATGGATATTATCATTTAAAACCAATATATTTTATTCCTATATATTAATTTCAACAATTTTTATGTATTATTACAATTTTTATCTTATTATTACTTGAAATTAATGAGTGTTATTTTTTAGGAAAAGCCGACCTTATTTCTTTTTTAGTTAACAAACTTTTTCTTGCATGTCTAAGCTATTCAAAATTATTTTATAGAAGTTTTTGACTATAAAATAAGTGTTTTAAATTTTTTATTTTTATTAACTTTTATTTTACTGAAACTTTTTATAAGGGAATCATTATAATGAATTTTTTTTGAGAATAAGTCATTTTTACATAACGAAAATGTTTGAACAGAATATACCATTTTAATTTTTATAGTATGAATATATTTTTACACCGCTATGACTATTCATTGTTTTAAAGATTCATTTACATGTTTTCTTTTTTATTTTCAAATAAAAAAATTTTCTCAGTATTCTGAGAATTTTCATTTGAAATGATATAAAAAAATGATATTTTTCTGAACCTTTCAAATAAAGGTTCATATGTCCTTTAAAGGTATTTTTCATCTATTTAAACATATTTTATGTACTTTTTTTCTTCACTCGAGATATGGTATTATGATATCAAACAAATTATTTCTCTAAATGGATTATGATAATGATTATTGAAGGATAATTAATCTTATTTTTTGAGTGGTTAATTAAATTAGGATGAATCCATTATAAAACCCATTTCTTTTCCATGGGTTATAATATTATTAAATGATGAAATGTTTATGAAGCTATTTTACTTTCCACAGTTTTTGATATAATACTATGATGAATGTTTTATGATCGTATGATACACTATTTATGGTTTTCATTAAGTGATGTGTAGAACCAAAATTATATAGTATAATAATGCATTATGTAAATATGAATAACTCATGAGATAACTATATTAGGAATAAACATGACTTTTTGTTCATACAATTATGAGTATATATTTTTTCATGTCCATAATTTTTCCCATTTGTTAGGTTTTATTTCATTATGTCTTTTAAGGACCTAATTTTATGTCCTTAACTTAACAAGCCAACATGTTGCTGTTTATACATGTTCATAATTTTATAAGCTTATGTTTGTTCCCCATTACAATATTTATGATAAATTATCATGGATAATGATTGATTATTAATGATTCCATAATATTATAAATGTTTTTTTTATTATTCCAAAGCCTTATACCATGACTCATGGTTAAATATATTTCATTTAGTAGGTATGAATTTGTTATGTTTTTATTATGTTCTCATACCATAATATTATTGATTAATAACTCCGATATTTACAGTTAATGAGAGTCTGATCTCACACTTTATTATGTTATCCTTCCCTAGGTTTTTATGGAAGGTTTCAAGCATGATATATATAGAAGGGCTATAATATGAAGAACATTGTTGGATATGTTGATTATCCTTTGTAATATAATATTTTTATGCATCTAGTCTCTAAATATACTAAAACATTATGGTTCTAGTGCTTGTATAACTGGGTTATGTATTAAATAATCAGAAAAAATGATGTAATATTTAAGTATGTTCTGCTCGGTTCAACTAAAAAATATATATTGATAATTAGAGGAAGGAATTAGAATTATAAGTAGGTGATCTTGTATTTTTGATTGTAACACTATGGAGGGGATTTATAAGGGTTGGTAAGAAGTGGAACATATGTATAAGGCAAAATTTCATTTTTATATTTTAGAGATAATCATATTCATGAATTATTGTTTCACTTTTCAATCCTATCACTTTAAACTGAATGGTGTCTTTTAGATTTTTATGGTAAGGAATTAAAATATAGAAACTATCAATATAATCACCACTGATGTAATAGTGCAGTAACCTGACATATCATATAATTGAGATCATTTATAGATTCTAAAATCTAGATATAAAGTGTTACAAAATTAGATAACCAATCTAGTGAATTTTTTTTAAAGGAATAACATATTTGAATAAGTATATTTGGTGTCTAAGGAAGCAACGAGGAAGAATCACCAATGTATGTTTATGTTTTTATGTGCACATAAAATTTAAAGGAACAAATTATTTAACAAGGGATGTAATACTTTAGATTCTACTGTAGTAAATAAACATTTTTATCAATTTTTTTTAGAATAGTTCAATTTATTTTATTTCATCATAATAGTGAAACATATTATAATACAATTGAAAACTATGAAATTATGTTTATAATAAAATATAAAACCAATACCATAAAATAATTTAGTATATAATATAATTAATAAATAATAATATATATATCAATGAACAACAACATAATTACACACATGCCTCTCAGAATACAAATGTGAATTGGTTTTTAATTTTTGGTGCCAGATGAATGATTTTGAAATGGAAACGTGTTTTTATTTAAAAGTTAAACTCCACATTGTAACAGAAATGTTTTCAGAAAAATGAATTTAAAATTGATATTAACATGCTAAATTTAACTGATAGTGGATTTCTTAAAATTTTATAAGACAATATATTTTTTGGTTAAAAAGTAAAATATGTTATGAATTCATGAAAAGTATTATGATATCATAATGACTGAAAAGTAATGTATTGAGTAATATAAATTTTTTATCAATCTGTTTTTTCCTTCATTAAAATAATATATTCTATATTAATAAAATAATTTTCAAAAAACTACAATGAATCTTTAAAAAATTAATGAATATTTTAAATATTGTTTTTAAAAAAGTCATCAAAAAAACATCTTCCACATATAAAATAATATATTTTAAACTTTTTTAGTTATTAAAGAATTGAAAGGCCAAAAAGACATAAATTTTAAATTAGATGAGCTAAAATCATGTAAATTACCATTATTTTCTATTGTATTTCCCTTGGTTATTGGGCCCATGATTTAAGATATCTGAACCAACCCCCCTCATTCATGATGAAAACCCACCCACCATCTCATTTCTGTTAACAAAAAAATTTGGGAGTATGTATCTCCTATCCTTATACCTCAGAAGAGTCTCTACAATTGGTTTATATGGTAACAAGGTCATCTTTCAAAGCATTGAGAAACCACCCTTCAATGTAAGGGTTCTCAATCCTCCTATTTTTCTTTACGATTGATTTTTATAATGTTTTTTACATTTATTTAAATGATTTTAATTCCATGGTATTATCATCAATTGTAAATATTTTAAATGATATTTTAATTATTCTCTATCATTATAGGTTTTTCCTAAGTCATAACTATGTCGATATATGGGTTTGTAATCCCTTATTATACTTTACATATGTAATTTATTAAATTTATTTTCATTTAAATTTGAAATGTTATTATTTTTCAATATTATGAATTCTTTATCATATTACCATTGATATATATCCATTACATAACATTATATCACCTCAATAATTCATTACAATAAAAAATCATTAAAATATTGTAAAGTAAAGAGTGTATGGTATCATAGAAAATACATTTATGCAATAACACTAATTTTAAATGAAATATATGGTTCATATACTCCTAGGTGTAATAAAATATCAAAATATTGATTGGGTAATGACATAGTATTCACTTTGTGAACAATAATCAGTCTTAATTTCACAAGTAGTTTTATACTCCCTAGGGATATGATATAGTTGATACAAAAGATATTTATGAACGATAAAAAAGTATTTGAATTTATTATTTTTTTTCCAATATATTAATATTATATATGCATTGTAATTTTTATATGATTAGTTGGACCCATAATTATATATCCCCTCAATGCATTAGTATGTATCATGAGACAAACTAGTTGGGTATTTGGTATAATCCTTAATTGTTTATGTATGATGTCAGGGGATATGACCTTCATGGAAAGTTTATAATGTTATAAATTATTAATTAAATCACTATGAGTTCAATTATTCTTATCTACAAATTTCTTTTTTATTATTAAATCAATAGATACATAGCTTATATATCCATTTGCCATGGATTTTTAATCCTATCATAACTGATTCTGTGATTGTATATGATATAATCAACTATAAATTAACACTTAATGATACTGTAATATCACCCCTTTAAATTTTATCTCATTTCCCTAGAAATCTATTAATATTACTACATGTCACTTATTGTTTTCAAGGAGAAATAATAAAATTTCATGTATTTAATAGTTATTTGTAAAATTTTCTATACAATCTAGTATCAATTTATGTATATATTTTCTAGATAATTTTAAACAATTGTATCCTATATATTATGATATATATATTCTATAAAATTGTAATAAAATAAGGAAATTATTTGGGTTAATAGATTAAGTCATTACAAACCTACTCAGTTGGATAACCGAGGACATTAAAAGTGTCTTTTTTGGGGGAATATTACACGTAATATTTTGAAGGTGAATTAATATAAAAATCTTATCTCATGTTATTAAATTTATATATTTATTCTTATAATTATTTATTTATATTCCAATTACATTAAAAAAATAATTTGTTTAATCCATATTGATTTGTAACACTTTACGTAACCCATAACTTATGATAATAAATCGAATTAAAACAAAAAACATTCATACTTATCCTGAGGAATCTCAATGTATAAGGTATATGAAAAACTAAAATGTAATTTCTTAAAATTATATGAAATAACCCCCCCCCCCCACAAAATTAATCTTGTATATAAATATAACCAACCCTCACTTTTGTAGACAAGGCATAAGGCTCCAGGCCAGTGAGCAGTCCAACCTGAAGTCCATCTACTGAGGAAACATTACTCAAGAAAGACCCCAATTCCCTAAAAATTCTAAAAACTAATATGTATAAAATATAATTAACTATATTTCAAGATCACAACCTTGTATAATCTAAAGTAAATGTAGAATAAAACTAAATCCATTATCATACATAACATGAAACTCTTATATTCATGCATATAAATTTAAAAAGAAATTTTCGAAATTTAATCTAAATAATACATCAAGATTTATAATGCAACACTTTATATCTTTGAATAATAAATGGAATAAATAAATAAACTAATAACCCATATATTTAAGCATGAGTTGAAAAGATTCTGAATAATTCACAAATAAATAAATTATAAATACTTTATCATTTAGGTATGAATAAACTCAAGCTATTCACTTTTATCCAATATGAAAATTTAATATAATAATTTACATTGTTTTAATATGAACTCATTCATATTTCATAATATGATATAATTTATAAAACCATTATTATTAAATAATAAAATTTTCATATTTATATAAAATATATATATATTTAATATCTTACAATGTATTTTATTTAAACTAATGATCATATAAATATCTAAAAATCCATTTGGAATGGCTTAAATAGTTTTCAAATAACGCCTTAATATAATTATTTTATAATTAAATTTATAAAAAATACAAAAAAAAATTATATTTTTATCATTTTGTATTATTTATAAACATTTTATAAATAATAAAACCATGTGAATCCACTTTAAGCATAGAAAAATCATAATAAAATGATATTGTTATAATTTAAATCCCTCACTTGAATATTATGTTAGATTGTAAGGCTCAAACAAATAATTATTTTGAGAATTTTGTTAAAAAAATTCATTAAAAATTATATCCAAAATAGATAGGACCATGGATATAAGAACAATGTAGTGGAATCCATTTCGGTCCTATGAAATTCCATGTCTATGAATCATTTTTGAATTCATTTTGAGTCATGTTCATACCATGAAAATGTGAATTTTGGGTATCTATTTTACATGGCCATACCATTTCGAGTATAATTTTAAGAAGGAATAAAATTTTCTAAAATAGCTTGTATATCTACATTATTCCATGGAAGTGCTCACTTCGAAGGCTACTATGGGGCATAGATCTAGGCCATGGTGTGGTGGGATTAAATATAGTACTATATTTTATATGAAATTTTGGTAGTTATTAAAATGTTTTTTCTAAAATTATGCCATAGTCTATTGAAATATTGAATAAAAATGCATTTCTTTATAAGGGAGATTCCATTATGTTTAATTCTAAAGAACATATATAGGTGTTAATGATTTAGATATTCCATGGAACGTGAATTTTTTTTACAAGTTTCTTTATCCTATCAAATTTGAAATAAAAATATTTGTTTATTTTATATGATAAAATTGAAGGGTTTTAAATGGATATATAACATCTTAAATGTAGTAAAAGAACAAATCAAATTCATCATAAATCTCAGAATATATCTCTATGTTTTTAATGAATAAAAAATAAAAAATAAAAATAGTAAACATTTCACCATGTCTATTCAGCTTGTTTATTATTCAAACATGAATTTTATCAAGATCATTAAGAAGAACTCAAAATAATCCATACCTCATAGTTATCCATCATTCATGGGAATAACCCGATGCTTAGATAGTATATCTCTAAATTCATGGTATACTAAGACATTTTATTTTAAAAATATATAGAATTATAGCTTGATAATTACATCAATTTTAGGTGTTTTGATAATAATTTTAGCATAATGGAATTATAGACACTAGAAAAATATTTAACCGATTTTTATAGGCTTCAAATAATCTCAAACAATTGGCCTATACATAATGAAAATTTAACAAATGTAATCCACTATTTAAAACTCTTCAAAATCGTGATAATATAATGTAAAATAGTGTGTGATAGGTGATATAGAGGATTGTGGTCAAACAAAACACTATCATACTATATGATAATATAATATATAGACAAGATGATAAAAATTATTACTCTATTCCATAGTTCACATATGGATATACCATGATGTCATTTAAAAAACCACGATGTGGCTAACATTTTAGGCACATAATTATTATTTCATGAATCAAAGTATAATTTTCATCTATATAGTCTTTTTTGAGTATTGTATTTTTATGTATATATGCAATAGTTTCATGTAGGTTTTTACCATTAACTATTTATTAAACCTTTATGGAGTGAGTGAAATAATATTATAGTTTATATTCTATTTATTGGGTTTTTAATTTAATAATATACATTTGGTAGTATATTTGAAGACAAACTATAGATACCTATTCTCTTTAGAATTTTTAGGTAAAACATTTAGCTACATTAGGTTTGTGGTAAGAAGTGATATGATATTTCAACATGTGATAATGGTAATCTTATTTTGGATTAATAAGGGTATATTATATTTTGTTATGAAACATTTAATTATTTAGTATGAAGCAGTATATGACAAGAGTTTTTTGGAATATTCTTAGATGTCAACAAGTAGAGTTTTAATGATAAAGGATACTGAGTATGGTTCAATAATTTCCCATAATGGAGGTATAATGTAACCGAGAATATCATGGATGGATTTTTGAGGTCTCCAATATATAGGGATATAGTATAGGTGCTTTTTATCATATAAATTTCTCAATTTCTACCAACCATGGAAACTTATATGTCTATTGATATAGTAAAAAAATTATTTTTGGATGATTTTAAGAATTCATGGTGTACCAATCTAATATTTTGTATGGTTATAATAAAATATTCATATTTTTATTCAGGTAAGTCCCTTTAAAGGTATGGGCTACTTAGTTAACATTATGTATGATTTATCATCCTCAAACACACAGAAAATATTAAAACTTTATGTACATTCATGTGTATATTATTTATACATGTATTCTCAATTTTGGTGGTGTGCTGGAGGATCAAGTAGAATTACTAGAGTTTATGTATATACAATACTACAAGGAATTTATTATAGTGTCTATGTTTTAGAAATTATATAGAATACCATGTCACTCAACATTTTTTTGATATATTCTTGTGAGGAATATTTATTAGGGCATATTATGGTTTAATAAATTTATAATCATATTAAATTGTTCAAGAAGAGGATATCTATAAATAAAATTGGAAAAAGCTTATATGTTAATATAGGTCATTGGACTTTTTAGGTTATTTTGAGAAATTATTTCATTCTTTGTGTATCATTTAGGTTGTGAAATCAACATTTTGGTAAGAAATTAAAATTAATTAATCATTTTTAGGGCCATTTAATATCTTAGTCAGGATTAGATAAATTTCTTATCTCTCTATGTTACCTATAAAATATAGCATGATGTATTTTAAGTGTCTCTTTTGAGAATATATGAACTATATTTATATCACACACTTCACTATGATTATGTATAAAAATAAATAAAATATTCTTTTATTGGGATAAAAATTTATATTATCAATTATACTGAAATTACTCCTTGGGGGAAATGCATGACTATAACACCCGATTTTGAATTATAGTATGATTTTCATTCTAGAGAAACAATAGAATAATACACATAACTTTATTGAAGAATGTGATATAAAACGAAATTAACAAATTTTATAAATTTAATTTTATAAATTTAATTTTATTTTTGAATTATCATCATCAAATTTATCTTAGGATGATTTGTTATATATTTATCATAAATATTTGATTTTTTGGTAAAGAAAAAAAATAAGGACTTTACAAAATTGTCACTTTTATTAAATTAAATGATTTTAGAATAACTTGTAAATTTTTAAAAACAATTATAGAAAAAATATATATATTAGAGGAAATATAATGCATTTAAAAATGTAATTTTAAAATTAGAAATATATGAATATCATTTTTAAAATAAAAGCAATGTTTTTACTCAAATAAAAAAAAGTTTTTCATAATTCTCTCTTAGACAAGGATATTAAAATTTAATTTCTAGGTTGGGTTGATTTCAAAGAAAAATAAGCATAATTTTATTTAAAAAATCCAATTATAAACATTTGAATCAACGTTATACTTTATTTTTCTATAAAATCATTTTTATCCTTAAAAAAACATTTTTTAAAGATGGGTTTTGTTACATTTAGTGTACTTTTAAAAAATTTATTTCATTGACTTATAAAAATTGAATAATGTAAAATGTATTAAATACTTTTAATTATATTAAATAAAATTCGTTAACTAGTTTAAATTATTTTTTTTCATAATGATTAATAAAAAAATTACAATTTTTTTAACATGGTTAGGCTTAAAACAACTTTACCTAGTGTCAAACTAAGTGATAAGGGTAGAAATTCCCCATAAACGTGTCTAAATATTACTGGTTGAATAATGTTAGATCTTATCTCTTATATTCTAATATTCAGATTTTTCCCCCTTGAACTAGAAAATTACTTAATTTGATTAAAATCTTTTAAGTAAATTCATGTGTGTTCACCCCCTTACTTATAAAAGGGCACCTTTTCACTTACCGTATTCAAATATTTCAAGAACTATATCTCAGAAATGATCTACCATATTTTTTTGGATTCCTTACTTTAATTCTTGATATTTTCTCTTCTCTTAAGACCATTATTGAATGTTTTAAGGTTTAAGATAGAGGAGGACTCTCAAATAATAGGTAATCGTATTTACCAATATGTTTGAGGATTATATATATTTTTATCTTAAAATAAATTAGTTTTATTAATCATAAAATAATGGATGAAATATAATAAATATAATGTGATATTATTATGATTTTGAGAAAACCATTTTCAACTTCCTTCCTATCAAATGGGAACTAAAATTATCGTTTGTGCATACATATAGACTATCATCTCTAATAGAGTTATAATTCATTTTCAATATATATCATTTATTTAAAGTTATAAAATTTTATACAATTAATATATATAATAATTATAACATGAATAAAATTATTTAAATTTTATATTAAGATTATACTTAGCATGTTCTTACTCATTAGGTCATTATAAAATGCTTTTATTTAGGTCAGTTTTTCCACATATATGAGTGATGCTATACATTTTTAGAGATTAATGATTAAGCAATGATTATTACTTGTGATATTATTTAATAATAATATATAAAAAACATTCAAATTATAAATATGATGGAACCATTGTCAATGTGCAAGGACTAGGAATTCTAAACTGAAACATGTATGAAAAACAAAAAAGTTTTCACGGGAATAGTGATTTTAAAAATGAATTAATAATAAATATGTGATAAGATATTATAACAAGATTATATATGATATTATAAGTATGATAATAGTTTATTAATAAATTTTAGTAAATTTAAATTTATTAAATAGGATTTTAAAATCACTTACAAAGAAAGTAGAACTTGAGGTATGAGTTTTATGTTACAATCTATCTTTTTAACAAGATTGTTTATGGTTAAAATTATTATGATGAAAAAATATGATATATCTCTCGTAAATATTATATAGTTTCATATAATATAGTTATTTAATGATTTTTTAATTTTTACTTTCATTTTCATCTATCTAATTACTAAAATGTTCTAAATAATGTTTTTAAGGAAAACTGACTTTGTTTTCTATTTGATTGAGAATATTTTTATCCCATGTCCCTATTTTGATTAATTTATTAAAAATTATTTTTAATATTATATAATTTTAAATTAAATACATTTTTACCGTGGATTTAATTTCAATAAAATGTTTTAATAGGAATTTTATTTTAATTTTTCTAACCAGGTAATTTTTACCAGTGGTGTCAAAATAATATTTGTTTTAATTTTTACCCCCTGAATGATTTTCCCACCACCATGATTATTATGTTATTTAAATATTATTTTATAATTTATATGCTGTTTTTAAAAAAAATTCCAAATGTTCTAATTTTTATTATATTTTAAATAAATGCTTTCCAAATGAAAAGGGTATTTTTTGGAAGAAATGTTTATGTGATCTTTTAAAATTATTTTAATTTATAGAAATATCCTTTTATGAATCTTATAATTTATTAGGGATATACTTTACTGATAATATCCTCCTTATTTATCTTAATGGATTGTGATCATGTAGTTATATTTATTGTATGGGGAAAATATTAACATTTTATATTTTATTTTATTAATATGAATGTTTATGCTGAATATACATGGAATTGTTATTCAATTGTTTCATATAATTAATGTTTTAGACTTATTAATTTACTATAGAGGCTCTTTATAGCTCCTTTATGCATTGGGAGGTCTCATAAGACAAAAAGGTTTGGGTATTTGTCTTATACCTCACCAATTTATGTATTATTTCATTACATGAGGCCTTCACAATAATATAATGATGTCTGACATTATGGACTCTATAATTATGAAAATAGTTTTATTTATACATTTGGTTATTTATGGTTCTATATCATCCATGGATTTACTCCATTTTTCATGATATCAGTTAAATAAAGTAATTTATTATTGTATACCTCTTTCATATTATTCAGGATTTATTATTCTTATTATAGATTTTGTTTTATACATTCCCTTACAAATAATTTGATCTCACCCTTTATTATTGTTCCTTTCCCCATGTTTTGAAGATGGGATTTATAAAATATTTATAAGACATACATTAAGAACCAGTAAAATTATCCATAGAATATTATGTTGTATCTCATGTTGTCAATTGTAATGTGAGAATCATGTGTGTATATAATCTCCCAAGACTACTAAACTATTAAATAATTTGAGATTTCATATCGTTTATCTTGTTCCAATGTATTAAAATAATCACTCACACAAGGTTACTGGTTTTAAGGTGTTGATGTTGGTATCAAAATAAGTTTACTCTAAACCTTTGTAAATAGATTTATGAAAACATAGATTAGAGATCATAACCCTATGAAATACAATCAAGACAATTCTAAGTGTTGTATAATATAATTAAGATTTGGTAACATTTATAATTATTGGTTTCCTAGAAATTACATCCCTAGTTTATTACTATAAATTGGATAGGGATTTGGTACAGAATCATATAGGTTGAGTATCAACACCACTATCACTCAGTGTAAGACGTGTGGGTATAATACTACGCATCTAGATATAAACTTCCATGGGATATTATTTAGTTTATTCACATGGTCTTTATGAACCATTGTGAAATATTTAAGAATATTTTTATGATTTGAAAATATTCCCAATAATACCATGATTATAATTTTTAGATTAGCTATAAAAAGATTTCAAATTATGTAAATTTTTATACCCAATTTATAGTTATACAATATGATATAAAATTAATTATTTTATGAGTTAATTATGTATATTTAAATTTTTATAATTGGAACCTAGTAGAGGGAATTAAAACTATATAAATTCACATAATATATGTAGGGATTTCCCTCTATGTAATGGAAATTAAGTTAGAGTTAGAGATCAATTGTTTAACTATATTTGGGTATATTACTCGGGCTATGACCAATAACCTTACCCTTATGGAGTAGCCTACAGATCCCCAATAAGGTGAAATAATGTTATACTCCTTCATGGGAAAATATTATCCACCATTCAATGAGAATACTAATCTATCAATGGGTAAGAAATGGATCAAGTTTTTAGATATGATACTTATTACTTTGAGAAATAGTGAAAGAGTGAAATTTCTCTTGGAAATTTATCATTTTAATAAAGATTATGATCATAAGTAGTCATTGATTTAAAAAACTAAGGATTAACTGGAAATAAATAGTATTGTGTGGAAGAATTTCAAGTATAAAATCTTATAAAAATACTTTAATCATGAGAAATGAGCAGATAATAAGTTGAAATACCTCATCATAATGAGAATAAAGTTGAAAATGTTTTTTAATATGAATAAAACATCAAGAGTTTCATAACATATTTTGACGATTATGTATATACTATAAGATATAATATTGATCTTTTCCTTGATAGAATAAATCTTATAATTCAATGTGAATTAGTCTCTCATACATTTTCAATATATGATGATATAATATCAAGTTCCATTATAAAGGATAAATAACTAACCATTTATTATGTTTTAAAAGTAAAATAAGAAAATAATCCATCTAATGGGAACTCTAAATAAGTAAATTTAGTAAAATGGAATAAGGGAAGTGTGAAATTTAGAAATTTAAATAATTGTGGAAGGAAGAATCATGCCACAAGATTTGTGGGAATGTGAGTTTCTTTTCAGTAGGGAGAGAAAGGACATCAGGCTAATTATTCCAAGTGAATGAAATAATCAACAAATTTCTAATGCTTCAAATATAAGGATAAGAGGAACTGTTTTAATGAATTCCCCAAAAATCATGGGAATTTACCTTAGAAATGGATAACGGAGCATGAAAATGTTTTTAAGAGCACCACACCTAACGTTGATTATACTAAAGATGTCATAGAATATATATTTATTTTAGCGTCAAAATTATCTAATGTTTTATTTTATCATGTATCTTTTCATTATTTTATATATTCCATGTTTTCCAATAAAATTAAATATTTCCCTAGAACCTTAAGAAGGTAGTTGGAAACTAAGACTTCTAGTGAAAATATTACAACAACAAGGATATTCAAGTAAATTTCCATCATGACCAATAAGAATAGCCTATTTGAAAACTGGATTATTATATATATGGTTTAATTTGACTAAATCCTTGGTACAAATTATAATTCTAATTATAATACCAAAAACTATTACCGAGAGAAGGAGATCACAATTTTCAGATAGAGATATGCAAACCATTATCATAAAAGGGGATACTATATTATATAAATCATGTATGATTCTACCCATAACAGCTCTCTTGAATTAAATTCTTTGATAATAAGAGGATACATGACCCAAAATTGGGTAAGGTATCCTTAGAATATAGGTTGTACTTATTGTGTGTGAATAAATTGATGTGTTTCATGGAAAAATACCTACAAACCCACCTAATCATGTATTTTAGTTTTACATTAATCTCATTCCTAATTAATAACAGATACCAATAAATCCCTATAGTATGGCCATAGAGGAACTATCTAAAGTGAGAAAAAACTGTAAGATTTGTGTGACGAATGATTTCTACACCCTTGAGTTTCACTATAGGGATCCCCTATTATCTTTTGTTAAGAATAAATATGGTTTTATGAGGATTTTCATCAATCATAGTGAAATCAATGTCATTACTATAAATAAAAAGTATCATATACACCACTTTGGAGAATGTTTTGATAACATTTATGGAGATAAATAATTTTTAAAAATTTATCTTCATTCTAGTTATAATACACTATAAGTAAGAAAGTAATATAATCCTGATAACACATTTAATATGAGGAATGAAAACTAAACATTTACTGTAATTCCCTTTGGATTATCTAATAATCCCTATGTTTATATGGATCCAATGAATAGTTTATTCAATGATTATATTTAGAATTTATTTCTAGTTTTATTTATGATATCATTATACAATATAAAATATATGATGTGTATAAGATTCATTTGAAAATAATTTTTAAGAAACACAGAGAAAATAAGTTATACGAAAAATTTAGCCAATGTGAATTCTATCATCACAACATTTCATTTCATGGCCATATTATCTCTAAATATTGAATATCTATTGATCATTAATTAATCTAGGAAATTATATAATATCAAGATTCTTATTTTTTCTATAGGTAAAGGTTGTGAAAAAACATCCTAATTGATTCATTGAACCTTTTTACTATTCATATGTTGAAATAGGATGATATAACTATAGTCTTTTTGATTAGATTTATAAGAACTCATAGAATGAATGATTTCATATGTTTTATTGTTGATTTACTTACCAAGTAACCACATTTACTCTCTATAAAATAATATATTCTTATTAGTTGATTCACATGACCTCATATTAATTATGTTTTGAGAATTCATGTTACACAACATTCCATTGTATCTGATTGTGATTCCTATTTTACATCAAAATTCTAGAAGATTTTTTAGAATTCCCTAAACACCAAGCTATATTTAAGCACCGCCTATCATCCCAAAAAGAATGAGAAGCCTATAAGGAATTTTATACATTAAAAGACATATAGATAACCTGATCACTTGAACTTCATGGTAAACCAGATCATTATTTACCTTTAGTGAATTTTTTCTATAATAATAACATTCATTCAATAATTCCAATGGAACCATATGATTAATTGTATATAAATAGGTGTCATGATGAATGTTGTTGTGATGAAGTTTGTGAAAGGAATCATATACTACCAAAAGTGTTTAAGGAGACAATGATGAGAATGAATATTATTTCGATTCATATTAAGGAAGATCAAATTAGAACAAAACGTTATACAAAAAACTGACAGAAGGATTTAATATTTTAAGTGATAGTGTTATATAGTTCAAAAATAGAGATAAACTACATCCTTTGAAAATCAGTCCTTTTGAAATTATAGAAATAATATGAATAATGGCTCACCATTTATAAATTCCACCAAGAGTCTATAAATATCAGGATGTTTT
Source organism: Viscum album (assembly GCA_963277665.1). Lineage (NCBI taxonomy): Eukaryota > Viridiplantae > Streptophyta > Magnoliopsida > Santalales > Viscaceae > Viscum > Viscum album. The sequence continues at coordinate 802,012,711 of OY728139.1, forward strand.
CCATAACTATTTATTGAGGAAGTACATGCAATACCCAACATATGTAATAAAATATATGGAAATAGAATTTGATCATAATTTGTCTTACTATGAAGAACCTATCAAAATTGTTGAAACTAGTGAACATGTGTAAAGGAGTGAAATAACTCAGATGAGAAAGGTACATTTGAGAAATAATAAGATAGAATAGGTGATGTGAGAACATAAATAAGTTTTTATGAATAAATACCTTCTTCTTTTCATAAGGTTAAATTTTGGAAATTTATTGGTTGAAAATTTTGAATTTGGGAATAATATAACACCAGAGCTTCAATTATAGTAAGACCTTTTCTTTCTAGAGAAACAATAAAAAAATAGACACATATTTGTTAAATAATGTCATTTACATATAAATTATAATTTTTTTAAATTAAATTTAATGAAATTAATTTCATTTTTACATGAAAATTTCAAAATTATCTTCGTTTTACTATTTTATATTATTTGTAAATAGTGATTTTTGGGTAAATAATGAAAAATTATGATTTTACAGAAACTATAACTTTTATTCAGTTATTAGGATATAATAAAAAATTTAAATATTAATAAATTTTTTTATATACCAAATATATATTTAATAAGTAATTAAATTGGTATATAAATATAATTTTGAACTTATAAATATATGCTTATCATTTATGGAAATATAAGTAATGTGTTTGTTAAAATAAAAACATTTTTAGTTATTCTCTATTAATAAAGTATATTTAAGGTTACTTTTTGATTTATAAGGAAACATAAGTCTAATTTTATTTAAAATAATTCTATTATTTCCATTTAAATCAACATTATAGTTTATTTTTCTACAAAATTATTTTTATGCTTAAAACAAACATTTTCTAAAATTGGTTTTCATTACGTATTGGGAAGTTATATTAAAATTATTTCTGACACTTTAAAAAAGTGAATCCATTAAATTAGATTCCATATTTGTAAATTTATTATTTAATTTTATGTAATAAGGAAAACATAATTTTTATTCATAATGAATAGTAAAAAAACGTCCATTGGTTTACTATGATTATGGTTAAAATTAGTTTAATGGTGATTAAAATAAGAGATAATGGAAATCATGACACATAGAATTTTATAAATATTTCTGTATGAAGGTATTTAGATGTTATATTATCAAACAAAATTTATTTTATAACCATTTTGTCCAATTTTTAGAATAAAATGACATTATATTATTTAAATATTTTAAGTAATTCCTCATGTGTCCCTCCCAACAAATTTAAAAGGGCACCTTTTCTCATCCATTATTGAAAAACCTAAAGCACTATATATCATCAAATAACTACCCAAAATCAATACTATACTAATTTTAATTATTATTGTGATTTTTTTTCCCTTAAGTCCATCCTTATGAGGCTTAATGTAAATCAAAATGAGGTCTCTCAAAGAACAGGTAATCATCTTTAAAGACTCTTTATGAGTTTATTTCTTCTTCAAATTAGTCTAAATGTTTATTATCCATCCGAAAATAATGAATAGAATATCATAAATATATGTATATTTTTTATTTTGGTGGTAAAACTATTTTGTAGATACTTTCCATCAAATGGGAATAGAAAGTATTGCTCGTGTGTATATATAGACAACCATCTCCATGAGAGATATATTTCATTTTCTATATAAAATCTATATATATGGTTATAAAAGATTATATAATAAATATAATAATACTTATGAAATGAATAATATTATTTTATTTAAATATTAGGATTATACCTTATCATGTTCTTATGCATTTGGTCTTTATAGCATGCTCTTGTTAGGGTCGGTTTTACCATCAACATGAGTAATATAATAATGTTTAAGAAAATAATGATTAATGAATGTTGAATACCTATGATATTATTTAATAATAATATATAAATAATATTATTAAAATTAAATATATGGTGGAACCATGATAAAATTTTAAGGACTAAAACTACCAAACTAAAAGATGCATGAACAAAAAAATAGTTATCACCAAAAACCATGATTTCAAAAAAGAATTATTAATAAACAGGTGATAAGATTTTATAAGTGGATAATATATGATATTATAAGTCTGAAGAAGGTTTTATAATTTAATTATAATAAATTTAAATTTATTATATACGAGATTTAAATCACTTGTGTTCCAATTCTAACTTGAGGTAAGGGTTTTACATTACAGTCTCACTTCTTACTAGGATTGTTAGTTCTTAAATTTATGATTATGAAATTATATCTTATATATCTAAAAAAATTTATGTGTTTTCTTCTTCTATTATTATTGTTACAATTAAAACATTTCATTTTATTTTCCTCTCATTATGTACTCAAAATTTCGAAAGAATTTTTTTAAGGAAAATAAAATTTGTTTTTTCTATTGGGTTCATATTTTTTTCTTCCATGTCCATATTTTGTTTCAAACATTTCACAATTTTTTTCTATAATGAAATGATTGATTAAATTAATTTTTTATGCATGTTTTAATTTTAATAATTTTTTTCAAGTTTATCTTCTTTTCATTTTCTGAACATGGTATCTTTTACCAAAGTTGTATAGAATCTTTGTTTTATGGTTTTCCACAAAAACAAATTCTCCCTTCATTATAAAAATTATTTTATTTGAATATTACTCCACAAGTTTACAAGGATTGTTTCAAAGATTTTTTTTCTAAATATTCAATAATTTTTTTGATTTTAAATAAGCGATTTCAAATTTAAAATGGTATTTTTTATGAAGAAATATTCCAATGACCTTTTATAATTATTTTTATCAATGTCAAAATACATTGAGGAATATTATAATTTATTGAAGATAAACTATAATGATTTCATAAACCTTATTTCTATGGATGTTTTATTTGTCAAATTAATCTATTTATTAACTAAGTTAAATATTAACATTTTAAGGCTATATTTTTATTTAAAATGTTTATATTATTTATATATTTAATAGTTATTCATTTATTTAATATGATAAATTCATTGGAGTGAATAAGTGATCTATGTGGATGGTTATATCCTCTTTATATATCTATAGGTCTCATGAGACAAACTAGTTTGGTAATTTTATATAATCCTTACACACACAGATATATATATATATATATATATATATATATATAACTCCTTGGCTCGAGTCCTTGATGGTATGATTATTATGCCTTGAATTATGCATTGTAAAATTATGAAACTATTATTTTTTATCTTTGTATTATTTATTGTTATATTTCATCCATTGATTTATTCCCATTTTTTGATATTAGTTATATTATATAATTGATTATTGATTTTCGATTCTATATTATTCGAGCTTTATTTTTCTTTTCATAGATTTTGTTGCACATTTTCCTTATACTACGCATCTGTGCTCACCCATTATTATATTTTATTTTACCCAGGTTACTTAGATGGTATTTATGAATTATTTTTGGGATATAGTAGTAGAAATGAAAATTCTATCACTTGTATATTAAGTTATATTTCAATTTTTCAAATGTAAAGTGAGAATCACGTATATATTGTCTCCCAAGACTACTAAACTATTCAAACATTTGAAATTTGATCTCTTGTATATTGCTCCATTGTACTAAAATAACCACATTCCATAGGATACTAGAGTTATGTACTTACAATAACTACTAGAACATTTGGTTTTATAGCACAATAATGCAAATGAGGATACTTAAGAATGTAAAGTTTATATACGATCTCTATAATCAATTTTGTTTTTTTCGATATTTGAAACAACTCTTCTTGGGAATGAGAAGACCAATGGTGTGATGTTTTTAATAAAATTAGGGTTTATAGGTATGAATAGAATTTAAATTCTAATGTTTTAAATATAATTTTATTTATTAGGGTTCTATTAATAGATTAGTGTGGGGAGTACAATAGTTTTTATGGTATGACTAGTTGAGTGAACAATGAGTTCAATATAGAATACCAATAGAATCTTGGTGCAAGAAACTAGGATTTAAATGACCAAGGAAGAGGATAAGTGTATTTTGGGTGTACACGGAGAGGACGATGACTAAAAACTTGGATTCTAATAATACAGTGGGAGTTTTTATGTGGTTCAAAAACACTTCAGGGTATTAGACTGAATACAAATTTAATAATGAAAGTTTGGGAATGTTTTTTCCACTAGTTTTAGGGATGTGATTATATTTTTTACTCTAGAGAGACACTAAATCAATATTTACACATTCTAAATTTTTTTTCTCCCAATATGTCTTCCAATGTGGATGTATTATATTATTATTGATAGACTTTAAATCCACTGGTTGTGATGAAATCAAGAAGGTAAAATACTTTTTTCCCTATCATTTTGTTTGATATAACAATGGTTTCATTACTAATATATTTTAATATAACTATATTTTTTAAATTGATTAGAATAGTGATTATTATTATTTTTACAGAATTTTACATCTTATATTATTGAATATTTTTCATTAAACATGTTTTAGGTAATCTATCTTGTTTTTTAGTGTTTATATAAGTGTTTTTATGTGAATTTTGAATTTATGTTATTGATTCCATAAATGATATGGATAAATGATTTAGATATTAAATCCAATTTAAATTAAAAATATTACATAAATTTATAATGAAAAATGTGGTGTTTTTCATATGAATATGTTTTGGAATTACATTTAAACAATTGAATAATAATGAATATTTAGAAAACTAAGTTATAAAAAGTAAGAGAGAAATTTTATAACTATTTTTTATAATAATAATAATAATACTTTTTAACATATTGAAAATATTATTTTACTGAAGAAATGATTATAGGAAATTCTATTTGATATGATTTTAATTTTCATTTATACTATTTTAATTTAAGTGATTTATATTAATTAAATTAATGGGGTATAACATGTTCTGATTTAATAACTTGTGCAAGAAAAGTATATATTATATTAAAAAAAATATTTTCTTGATTTGAACTCATGGGATAGAGTTTATTAAATTAGTAATTTTTTTTAATTATAATAGTTAGGATTTAAAAAGTGAAATGTAAATCTTAAATAGGTAAATCACTTGATAAAGTTGAGTTGTAAAGTTATATTATACCATGAGATGTGATTGAATTAATAAAGAATTTTTATGACATTTATGAATGTATTAAATGTAAATATATGTTTATGAAATTTTGATATATTCATTATTATTATAAAAATTCCATGATTTTGGCTAACATGTAAGGAAGCCTTGGGTTAGGTTGTAATATTATAAGAGACATTAGTTTGGCTAGTCATTTAAGTTGACCATGATCTATTCTTTGTAATGGGGTTGAATTATTGATATACCTTCCATGATTTTTTATTGAATTTTATTGAGGGATATGTTGTTATTAAATATAATTTTATATATTATCACCGATTTTTTATTCCAGTATGTCAAGGTGCATCATTCCAAATGAGAGTGATCAGTAAAACGAATTATTGATACTTCAGTCATCAGACACTGAAACTGAGAGGATGGGAGGATACAATATATTCAAAGGGATATTATCCTTTTGTTTTGGAGTCCCATATATATTGAATCATATTTTTATAAAATCATTCTTTTTAAAAAATGTAGTTTTTCTTCTTTTCTTTGCACCATGGAGAAGTTAATATCTTTTTGAGAGATATTGATTAATCATTTTTATATTTTGATTGACACTGATTAAAAATAAATCTCCTAACTTGTAATATTTTTTATCATACATGAGATGATTGATTACTCTATAGATTAAACCAATATAGGGTGTTTCTCTAGATTTTGTGATAGCTTGAGAGAAATGAAAAATATTGTGTTATGGTTAAGAACTGGATGGAGAGGTTTCATGTCTACACTCAAGAAGGGCTAATGATATGATAAGATTTAAGTAATCCTTGATGTACTTAAGGGTTATTATGATGTTTCATATCATGTAGTAAGTCTTATGGGGACATTGGGATTTAAGGTGTCCCAGATGGATTTGAAGGTTACACTAGAGTTTCATGCCATCCAGGAAGGTTGAAGGGAATATTGGGGTTTTGTACCACCAATAATGGATTATGTGTATGATAGTTATTACATATATGAATGATTAAGGTTATTTTGGGGTCTAACATGTCCCAAAAGGACATATGGGTATCAAAAAATTTCATTACATCTATGAAGGATAGGGTTACAATAGGATTTAAAGGCCTCAAAGGAGAAATTCAGGTTGCTCTGAATTTTGTGTCATCTTATAAGACATAAGGGTATTCTAGGATTTTAGGTCTCTTAGTTGGACATAAGGAATCTCTAGAGTTTATTTCTTTCTAATCATGATTTAGTGTTAATAGAGATTTATGGTCAAATAGGAGAACATAATGTTATAATAAATTTTCTTGTCTTCTTAGAATCCCAAAGGGTGTACTAGGATGTTAGGTATCCTGTTTGTACATTAAGGGTGTGATAAAGTTTCATGCCCTCTAATAAGGATTAAGGATACTAATAGAGGCATGAGTTTTATTGAAATTGGTTGTGTGCCAATCAGAGGAGCTACCCACATATCCTTGTGAAGGTAATCAAAACCAATGTTGTTCAATACCATTAAATAATGTTCATCCTAACTTTTATGTTCATATGACATAGACCTGAGTGGTTTCTTTTATGGTTGGTAAATACTTACAAATGAAATGACTTTTTTGGTCACGTGTCTTAGAGAATTATGTATTTTTGTTTAATTTCATATTAGTGAGAAAACTTCCAAGATATTTAAATTCACATTGAATGGATTAATAGGTAGAATTTACCAAACGATGATTCTATGTGGGACTTATACATGATTTAAAGTCATGAGTTTTACTTTTCAAATTTGTAAATTGGGGGTATGGTAGAGCTTACAATGGGTTAAAGGGATATAGTGTCTCTTGATATCTGATAAAATTAAGTAAGGTTAATAATGTATTTATTTATAATTGAATATCATAGCTGTTTAATACATATATTTTTTTGTTACTAAGTATAAGAGAGAAAGAACAAACACATATGAGGTGTGATACAATGGGATAAATACTACACTTATTATGTAATGATAACCAAGATTAGGGATAGGATAAGAAATATCTGTGGATGATAATATTATAACTTATAATAAGATAGGTGTTTTGGGGCCTAGGGACTTATGTTAAAAAGGGAGGTATGATTGTAATGACAAATCGGAAGACTAGGTGAGTAACTAAAAACATCAATAACCATGTGAGAATGTAATTTCAAAAATCACAATCATACTAAAAAATAGGTTCCTCAATAACAGAGGGGCATAGAATTGATCACAACTGAAGAAGCGATAGAGAAAGATGAATTCTACATTGGATTTTTGTTACAGGTGTTGGTGTATCACTTATTATAGGGGAAAATTATATTGTTCATTCATGTGATTCAATTGTTACAAACACAAGGAATGCTTATATTGGGGTACATGAATTCCCTAGAGTACATTAATAAGAATTGATAGCCTATAAAAAGTAGTAACATTTGACTTTTTGGATTTTTGATGTGCTGTCAAGAAGGTTTCCACTGAGGGATATGTAGTTGACATATTCTTTCTTGATGGAAGCACAATTCATATACATCTCCCTCTTGGATGTGTGGTTCATAAATAGTAATTTTGCATGATACATAGTTTTTATATGGTACTACTTTATGATGTGATGTTTGTGAGTGAACATGGAATTGGATGAGTGAATTAACCTAATTCTTCACAATCCCTTGAAATTGTGTTGGAGGATGTGTAGTTTGTGCATGTCGAAGCTCTATTGGGGAATTTTGGATAACATTAATGTTAATAGAAACTATTAGGGATCCAAGGGTTATATATTTTAGGAATGTGGAGTGTAGTGATGTTTGAATTATATATCACCTTCCAAATTTACTCCCATTGAATTACTTAAAAGTGAAGTGGGAGGATCCCAATGGGATTTGTGATTCACTAAGGACATATTAATCCAAAAAAAAATAAATCTCTTAATCCTTAAAAATGAGGGATATTACTCCCCTGATTTTTATATGTATTTAATTTTGAAATAAACCTGACGTATTTGATAACATTCTTTATACACAACCCTGAGTTTATATGAACCGTGATATAGTAAATCAGTATAACATAGTTTTTAGTTCATTAGTATGAATAGTAATGAACACATTTTGAAAAAAAATTATAGAGTTTTTTAATAGTAAAAATTTATTAATTATTGTCTAATAAATAAGTATTAACAATTTCAAAAATGTCATTTTATGTTTAAAAATCTGGTTTCATCAAAAAATGGGCTTTATCACATTTTTTTCAAACGAACAATATAATTAATTCATACCGTTTTTATAAATTTTTATTAATTGAACATAATTTTTAAATAAAAATTACAATATTAGTTTATAATGAATTTTAATGATTATTCTAAAAAGATTTATTTTTAAGTGAATAATAAAAAATACGGTTTTTTGTAAAACATTCCATCTATTTAAAAGTAAATGTAACATTAGGTTTTTAAATTTATCTATAAGTAATATAATTTTCCTTTAATTATAAATAACCTAATTAAATTTTTAATAGTCATCATTATACTTCATTTTGGTATAAGTTCATTTTTAGGCTTAAAAATACATTTTTCTAAATTTTTATATACACACAATTTATTTTTAGATTAATAAGCAAAATTAATATATATGTATTAATTATTTTAATTAAATTTATGTATTATATAGTGAATCATATATTTTAACATTCATTTTATGTATTTTATAAGGAAATTAATGGAAGTACATTATGTTTTATGCATAAAACATTATTTTTAAAAAATGGATTTTCATTGCGGTTTACATGCTTATTTAAAATTAAATTTTTACAATTATAGAAACTGAATCTATTAAAATAAATTCCATATTTGGGATCATTTTAATTAATATACTATAATGGTGTAAACTTAATTCATGTTCAAAGTGAATAGTAAAAATAGTAAAAGGTTGTTAGCCCATTTAAGGTTAAAATGGGTTTAATAAGGGTTTAACCAAGTGATAAGGGTATATTTTCCTCCAAAACCCATCTAATTCATACATTCTAAAAATATTTCAACCTTATAAGATCTAAAATTTTAATCCCTTTCAATTTGGATCCATTTTTCTATGAAATGGACTTTATATCATTGATACATTTTAAGAAATATAGTGTGAGTCCCTCCCTACACTTGTAAAAGAGAAAATATCCTACTTCTTTATTAATGGAATTTGAGACTTATATCTTAGAAAATTAAAACTATAAAAAATACCTAGAATACTTCCATTAAAACTAGATATTATGGTCTTTTGGTAATACCAAAAATTCAGGGTATAATGTGCAAGCCAATGGAGGTCTCGCAAAGAAGTTGTATAGATATTAACCAAGATATTTCAATTTTATTTTGTATTATAAATATCCTAAAAACAATGTATAGAAAAAAATACCTAAATAAATAAAAATAAATATTATTTATTATTATGATTCCACAAAAATTTACCACCTATTCTCAATCAAATGGGAGATGGAATTATAGCTCATGCCTACATGTGAATGACCACATAAACATAGCGATACAATTCATTTTACACCACCATATTTTATAGTTGTTTACTATGAAATATTTAATGATTTTATATGATATATAATTTATAATCATTAATAAAAATTGATTAATTAATATTTACCTTTCCTTCATTCCACCCATCAAAAAATTAAAACGTCCCATGTGCGTACCTATGGAATATCGTCTCTACGTAGTGATATAATGAATTTTTCATCATAACATTATATGAATAGTTATAAATATGTATATAAAGAATAAATATTATATGTATACCATTATTTAAATTATGGTGTTGATGGAATCATGATCAAATTTTAAGGACCATAAGTACTAAACAAAAACATACATGTAATGTTGAAGCAGTTAACACCCAAAATGATTTTGATCGCAAAAGATTATTAATAAATTGGTTTTCTGATGTTTTAGGTAAAATATTTATGATATTAAAGGTATTTATATGGTTATAATATATAAATATAATATATTTTAATTTATATTAAAGGGGGTTAGAACACTTACAACGAAATATAGACTTGAAGTAATGATTTTAGGTCAAAATCTCTTTTTTCCTAGATGGTTTAGAATTAATTATTTAATTTTTAACTTAGGTGATCAAACTCTCCCATATCATATATAATTATTTATAATATATATAATTATTTATATTACATGTTTTATTTTTCATTTTAATCTCTTTAACATCTAAAGAGATCAAAAGAATAATTTTATGTAAAATCATCTTAATTTATCTCTTTGGATGAGATTCTTTTCTTCTATATATGCAATTTTTTTAGAATGTCTTCAAGAATTTTTTTAATATCATAAAAATATTTAATAAATAAATTTTTACACATTTTTTACTGTTTATAATTTTTTATAGGAATCTTCTTTTCATTTTCTAAATGAGGTATATTTGAGTTGTTAATGAAAATGTGAAAGGAATTTTTGTTTTAACATACATCGTATGAAGATATTTAATCACAAAAATGAATTATATTTTTCTTGATGAATTAATTATAATTATCCTTTTTTATTTTCAATTTAAAAGTTTTCTATAATAGTTTTGAAATTTTTTATTTTAAATTTGCGATTTTAAATTGAAAAGGGTATTTTCTCATGAAATGTTATAGTGATAATTTTAATGTATTTTTGATCTATAAAATCATACATGGATATTTATTATGATTTGTTAGAGATATGATTCAATAATACCATATGTATTCCCTCTTTGGATGGTTTATGTTTTTGATGATGGATTTTTTATGAAACTCATTTCTACAGTGGGTTAAGATTTGATGTATAAATAAATGTTTTCATGATCCTATATAATACAAATTAATGGATTATGATTACATGATGAATGATGTTTTAAGACAAGTATGGGTGTCTATTTTATAAACTATGTATGGAGGAATATTTTTCCCCTCCAATACATTGGGTAATGATGATGGATTTTTTAAAATTCTTATGTGATGGATAAGTTAACTGATGGAAGATACTCTTAAGATAATATTGGAAATGACAGGGTTGGTGTATCCATTTTGGGACTTTTTCTATAATAATAGTCCTGAGAGTGAAAATTTACTAAGGAATTGGTTTTCTAGGCTTATGTGAATACCAAAAACTTATTTCATATGCTTATGATATGTTAACATGTCTCATGATTGATTTTTTATGATTCCTTACTCATATGTATTATGTCTTTTTTATTGAAAAAACATTATGACCTGATTTCTATTTAAAGTTATTTGAATAATTATGTTTGATTATTATATATTTTGATCACATTTTTATACCCTTGGTATTATATTATGCTCACTTATTAACATTGATTGATTTATCTTATGTTTAACATTAATTAACATTTTATATCAACATTTCTTAAGTTCCCTTTCCCCAAGATATGAAGAAGGCTTTTAAGTATGATATGTATTAAAAGTGTTATAGATATGAAGACCATAATGAGAAATGATATAGATATTTTTGTCTAAATTACATTATCATTATTAACCATTATGAACAATTTGGATAGATAATGACCATGGATGAACTAGGTTAAACCTGAGGTTTCATAGATTTAAATGATGGTGTCATGATTTAGATATACTAGGAGTGAGTTTTAAATGACTAGGTGATTTTTAACTATGATTATTTTATCTCATACTATTATTTTTGTTTTCATTAAATGAATGGAACCTTAAGGAACTATGTTAATACAGAATGTGATATTCAATGTAATGATTTTACTACTGAGAAACAGATATTTATGGGAGATAGAATGTAAAATATTGTTTGTATGCTTATGAAGCTTTCTGAAGACAAGAATCAAGTTGAAATTCCAAATGAGAATTATAATGAACAATATACTATTAATTCCTTTATATGGAAATGCCTTTATTATTTTAGTGGGTTAGAGGATCCATTAATTAATGATCAATGGATCAGTAACACTAAAAAGATATTTTCTATTATCTAGTGCTTGTAACATGAAAATGTTATCTAAACTATTTATCATTTGGATGGATAAATAGAACAATAGTGGACACTTATCAAGAATAAAAGGCAACGAGAAGAAATTTAACCAATGGATTGGGGAGAGTTTTATAGATTATCATTCAATAAGTAGTTCTCCAGTATTCTTCCAATGATGATGGAGAATGAATTACATAATCTAAAGCATATAGATGATGAATCTTTTTGTACCTATAAAGAAAATTTTAAAATACTTGTGAGGTACAGTTATAGTATTTGCATTGAACTATAAAGTAATATTGATTGGATATTAAATGGTTTAAAACAATGAATCCAAAGGTAGTTATCCATACAAGACCTCATTAGATATGAATTTGTTTTTGATGTTCTATCAAGGTAGATATAGAGATAGTGTAATCCTATTAATCTCATGGTATTGATATAAAAATAAATAAAAAATAAAAAAGAAATTATATGAAAAAAAGAGGTAAGAAAATGAGACATCCTTTATTCCATAAGTGTGGAAAGAAACATATAAAAAATTGTATTAAGGGGACTATTAAATTATTTAAGAGTGGAAAGGAATGTCATCAATAAAAGTAGTGTAGAAGTGATGAGAAGATACCATACAATGAAAATAATGATAAATAATCTCAATAGAATACAACACCCACACTCCAATGTTTTAAATTCATGGAGTATAAGAGTTATGATAAAATGTGATTAAATACAAGGGTTAATAATAATGATCAATATCAGTATCCTCATAAGAAAATTGATAAGTTGAAATATCATGGGATTACAATTTTCAACATGGAGTATGATAAGGAATTGGTGGAAGGTACACTTACCATATACTATAGAAATAATTATTCCATATTTGATTCTGGGTCTAACTTCTACTTTATATCTAAAGAATTATAAAAAGGTATCACATTTCCCAATAAATGGTTAAATATTGAAAAAACATAATGGTATAATCATCACATATCAAGTATTTGTTTCATCCCCAATTTATGTTTAAGGGAATATGCTTCTCTTGAAACATTTCGCAATTACACAAGTTTAATTAGATGTAAATTTGTACATGAATTGAATTTCATTATTTTAATCCTATTTCAATTTCCAATTAAGGGAAGTAAATTTCTATTATGTAAACTGAATTATCTTCTTCCTTTTATGTAAGAATAAATATGAACTTATAAGAGAAATTACATTAGATTCATGGATCTTAATATCTAGTAAAAAGGGGTATTTATCTTAGATGGTTAGGGAGAAACTTAACAATAAAGATATTCATATTGTATTGGATTTTATTGATGTATTTCTAAAATAGTTTCAATGTGTTCCACTGAATCATGGTGTTGATTTTAGAGTAGAACTCATACACGATGCAACACCTATTTCTAATACTCCAAATAGAATGGCCCCAAATGAGTTATAGGATTGGAAAAAGTAACTCCAGGAGAATCTTGATAAGGAATCCATTTGAACAAGTGTGTCACCTTGGGGTGAACCTATTGTTTTTTTTTCAGGAATAAATATGGATAAATGTGACTCTGTATTGATTATTGGGAACTTAAAAAGACAAAGATCATGAATAACTATCCTTTTCCCTATATAGATGATTTTTTCAATTAATTATGAGAATCTAAATATTTTTTATAATATTTTTCATTAATCCATATAATATTAATTGAGTGTAAAAAGTCAATAAATACAAGAGATAGACTTCTATTCAAGGTATAAAAACTATGAATTTATAATGATTCCCTTTTGTGTTACTAATGTTCCCCTATATTCATAGATTTGATGAATAAAATCCCTAGAGATTATAATTATTAGTTTCTGGATGTTCTATATATAATATTTTTATATATTCCAAAATAAAATATGATCATGAAGATCACTTGAGGGTTTTAATAAATCCCTAAGGAAGGATAAGTTTGTGAAAACATTACCAAGTGTGAATTTCTCTATATAATGTTTCATTTTTAGGTCATAAAATCTAAAGAGAGGGTAAATCGGTTAATCCATCAATTAAGGATTTTACTTTTCATTATCCCAGACCAACCACTATGATTGATATCTAATGTTTTAGTATATTTGAGGTATATTATTGATGTATTTTAAATAATTTCATAGATCTATATAATCCACTCATAATGTAAACTTATAAGTGAGTTAATTTCTATTAAATGAATGAATGTGAAGAAAAAATTCAAAGAAAATAGGAGAAGGTTAGTTAGTGAATTAGAGAAAAGAATACTATATAGTGGGGAAGTGTTTTTGATTTACAATGATGCATCAAATTTTTTTTGGGATGTGTTATCTTAAAGAATGATATGGTTATATCTTATACCCCATGCTGGTTGAATATTTATGAGAACAATCAACTGAAACATGATTTAGAGATAGCATCAGTAATATTTGAATTAATGTATTGGAAGAATTATTACTATAGGGGAAATTGTGAGATATATATACTGATAATAAAATTTAAGATTACATATTCACCAAAAAATAGTCGAATATTCAGTAGTGAATATGGATGGAGTTTATTAAATATTATGACTGCACAATACATTACCACCACGGGAAAGTAAACAGGGGGGATAATTCTTGGATTCAAAAGGATCATGATACATTCTATATAACGAGGATCATAAAATATCCAATATTTATGGTTTTTTAAATGATATACCTTGAAACATTGATGTATAAGGGAGAAATATTATCTTAATCAAATTAGAATTCAACAAACTATCTATGTGAAAATTAAAGAGGTATAGAAAGACACTGTGTAGATATAAAATAAGGTAATAAATGATCCCAAATTTTAGCCTGATTATGATGGATCAATAAATTTTTAGAAATTTAGTACATGTTATTCCAATTCTAGAATTGAGGAAGGAAACAATAGAATAAGCCCATGTCCACCATTCTCTATTCATCATGGAATTACAATGATTTATAGAGATATAAAAGAGTTTTTTAGGATGGGAAATATAAAGAGAGATATTGTAGAGTTTGTGTCCCAGTGCTTCATATTTCTGTAAGTTAAGGTTATGAGAGAAAAATATAAGGGGTTATTTAATAATTACACATAACTTATTGAAAAAATCACCATGGATTTCATCTTTAGACTCCCAAAAACATCTAAAGTCCCTAACATTATTTGGGTTATAGACCATAGGATTATGAAGCTAGTATAATTCATTCATATCAGTGAATATCACTCTGTTGATCATATTTATAGGATATACATTTGGGATTTGTGAGGTTTAATGTATTAACACATTCTATTGTATTTGATCATGACCTGAGGTTTACTACACCATTCTAGTGACGTCTTTAGAAAACATTGGATATAGAGTATTGTTTCATTACATACTATAATATATAGAAATATTTTCATTCTTATAGGGATATTTAATTTTTAAAGGATATATTGATATCCTTTTCCATATATCTTAATGGTGGTTGGGATCAAAAATTTATTCTAATTGAGTTTTCTTACAACAATTACTTTAAATTGATCATTCAAATGTTTCATCATAAATACAACTATAGAAAAAATTTTATAACTATAATATTTTGGTATAAAGTAAGAGAAATTCTCATATAAGGAACTATGATAGTTGAATCATCCCAGGTTATTCTTGAGGTATGGATATTTAATTTCGGGTTAAATGTGTTTACTTTCTTTTTGGTTTAGACCCTAAGATTGACTGTGGGTCGGTTGTTTTTTTTTGAGAAATGGGGGGAAAGAGGATGATGTATTGCTACAAGCTAGCTACACATCAAGTATTGGGAATATACATCATATAATCCCTGTTCAGAGCATGTAATTGAATTACATGATGTGTATGGGGTTTTCTATAGAAAACATTTAGGGTAGTGCCCGTCGTGTACTGGAGGTACACCTCATGTAATGGAACGCCGGGTTTTTTCTATAAGAGGCAGTAGCCTCTTATTTTTGACAAACATAAGTTCCTCCCTCATTTGAACCACATCAGTGAGTACTAGATTACTTTTTTATTCATTATTGATTCTTCAAAATTATGGATGTGGTATTTTATTATAATATTATATGATCGAATATACCATTTTTCGTATTTTCATCAGATATCTATTAAACCAGGATGAATCATGAATTGATACAGGACAAGCTGTCTACTACTGAGCCGAGGTAGGGGTTCTATACTTATTTGGTTTTTTGCATGCTTTTTGGGTGATCGACCTTTTCCACATCCATCATAATTTCCAATGCGACCCTATTTTTGACCGAGTTACTTGTCGTTGGCTTAGGCAGATCTTGTGAAGATTCCTATAGATTTATTTTTGGTGTGTTGACACCTGTTATGTGTTTCATGGTCACCCATGGTGTGTAACATAATTAATTAACATTAACATTCCCATTTAAACCACCCAAGGGGTGTGTTCTTGTTATTTCCTAGTTAGAGTAAGCCCTTGTATGCATTAAAGGGTTTGAATATATTCCTAGGAGTTGTGATACCTCCTTTCCTTGTTATTTCTCACGATTCCATTCCTAGTTTTGATAGTTTTGACTGAATTAAATGTGTTAATATGGGTGGGTATTCCTATATAAAATTATTAATGGAATTTGAAATAGATTATATGGGAGGGTAGGCCCATATTATTTGTAATTCGTAAGTGTATTCCATGAGTGGGAATACTATTGGCTTGTTCATGTTGATGTGAGGGGGTATACTCACCTAGAATGAATTGTCTAAATTGAATGGTCTGATAGATTCCATGAACTACACACCATGGATCTAGAGCATGGTAGTGGATGCCATGGGTTGACTCTTCCCCTTAGTTCTTGATTATGTGGGATACCTCGGGCCTTGCTACCTCTTGGATCCATCTTTCTTGTACTCATGTAGGATATATCAGTACATATGCTCCTAGGAACCCAACCAGTTCCTAGATCGAGTTTCCAATTGGAATCCCAGGGGAAATGATGTGGATGCCTTAGAAGAGCTACGTGGATCCGGCCTTTCATTGTCTATAATCATTTCATGTATGTCCTAGTATGTGACACCTTGGATCCGGACCATGTGGTCAACATTTCACTATACATCGTGGCTGTGGGAATCCACCTTTCACAATATAGAATGGATGTGGGATTCTACTTTTCACTATATGTCATGGCCGTGAAATTCTACTTTTAACTATATGGTGAGGACTTGGAATTTTATTGACTTCTATATACAGCGTGGTTGTGGCTTATTTGATATATATGGATATACGATGTGGCCATGTGACATGTTTACTTTGTTATAGACACATTTTTAGGGGCCGAATCTTTTGAAGGTATCCTAGATGCAATTTTTAGTATCACTTTTGATAGTATACTCATTCGGCTGGCATACATACTTTACTATTTTAATTATACATTCTATCAATTTGTTACTTTATAGACATGGGTAGTTTCCTACTGGGATGTTTATCTCCCACCATATTTGGGCCTCATCGGGGACCCAAAAAGATTACATGGTTGTAGATAATGATAGGGGAAAGCACCCTCGTATAGGTTGTTAATTATGGCTTTAGAGTAGGGGAGTATATGACCAAGCTGAGACTTATGATGGAACATACACTTTTTGGTATTTTTTTATTTTTGGGATACATGTAAAGTATTTTATTTCCTTGTACTGTTCGGGATTTTTTTCTAGATACTTGTATCATCTGCATCATTTTTTATATGAGACACTTCTAGTTAATGATATATATTTTCTTCTTGTCTTAATTATAGATGACTGTGGATTATTTTTCTTCCTTTATTTATTTTATGTTTTCCTTTTCTTGTGATACTCTGGTAATAAGGGAATAATACCCATAATGTCTCACTAATTCTCTCACTGCTAGTCGGCAGCCTGTGTAATTTAGGGATATGCACTTGAGGCCATGAGACCAACCGAGCTTGGGGCACCACTGGAAGAATCTAGGTCCGGGAAGTTACAAAGAGGTATCATCACATCATTTTTTTGGTTTTGCTTAATTTTTAGTGAAATAGATAGGGACAAGAAGGACATGGGATTTGGTAATAAGTTGTGCCTTGGAGTAGCAACCCTCTGTATAGGGAAAATCCAAATTGCATTGAATGTATTTTTATTTTTCTATATTTTGAAAATTATAGTTACTATGATTTCACCATTGGGAGCCCTGGAGTTGGTACTATCTAGGATGCATTAGATACTGCTTTTTGTAGTGGTAGTGGATGTGATAGCTATGCCCATATTTGTGTTAGTTTTGGTGCAATGGATAAAGGAGTGTCATAATATTTCAATCCATAAGGAGTATATGCCCTTATGAATTGGGAAATGACTTACCAATGTACTATAAATTATAAATGAACTTGATATATGTATAGTTTTAATGGGAACCAAGTTTGGCATCGTGAGGTGTTATGGGGCCTCAAGGATTCATAATTGGTAACCCATGATATAATTTCCCAGTTAAATAAATGAAAATGTAATGGAAACTAGAATGGATAGATAAAGACTTTACCCATACCCGACTTTTGAGTGGGCATGATGCATAGTTTCTAGTGGTTTGATGAAAATTCTTTATAAATACATAGAGTTAAGATCAAAATGTTTTTTAACTTAGTTTCTAGGATTTTCTTTCCTTGTCATACACTTTGAGATGTGTGATTTGATGTTGTTATTACCTAAGGCATATGTTTGAAATTGTAGAGAAATTAAAACATTAAGATCTCCAGTGGTACTCCGTGAGTTTGGATATGACCATACTTTGGAGATGGTGGGTCACATGCTACCATTTTATCATTCTTTAATGCTAGATGTGACACCATGAGCTATTTTAGACATAGGTGTTGAGGCACAGTTCCGCAAGGGGTTTCTTCATTATATATAGATGATCCAGGGAGCATAAAATTTTTCCTTGACTATGGTTCAGTTGACACCAGTGTTCAAGTAGCCGCAACATCCCACATTTTTAGGGGATGGTGGACTGAAGGCTGCAGAGCTGTGGCTAGAGACCATGCTATCGATTTTGAAGCATCTAGAGACAAAACTATAGTGGAGGGTCTAGATCGTGAGTTACATTCCATGTGGAGTGGTGAAGCGCACATGTGATGTTTTGATCTTGGGTGATGGGATATGGAATATGGGTTAGGATGAATTCTAAACCTATTTATTTGAATAATTTTACCCTGAGACTCTGTGAGTAGAGCGGGATAGTGATTTCATGAATCTGAAGTAGGGCTCGATTACGGGTATGGAATACTTGGCATGATTTACAAAGCTGAAACATTTTGCACTGATGTATCTTACTAATGAGTTTTCAAGATTGAGATGCATTGAGGAACGTCTCAAACATGCTATAAAACTTTAGGTCAATGTGTTCATGTTTCTATCACTGAGAATGTGAATCAGGCACTAATCACTGAGCTGACCATAAGGGAAGATGCAGGCACATAATAGGGGAGTTCTGTTTCTTACACCATTGGATCTACATCTTCAGACATGAAGCACCGTTTTGAGGCTTCCCATGAGTTTAGTGCTTGTATGGCCTTGGGTGCACGAGGATTGGTATATTTACATTAGTGTGGTAAGCAAGGCCACATGAAGAATTAGTGTGACCATGACCTAGATGAGTGTCGAGGTTGTGATAGGATGGAGCTCATGCAGTTTTTTTTCAGTACCTTCCCTCAATCTATTAGTGGTAGGGGGTCAGATCTGACCTGGGTTTTAGGAGTAGGTTATTTAGCTTTGTATCAGGAAAAGAGTTGGAGTAGTGCAGGCCAGTCAGGGAAGGGCAATGGTGGTCCTGGATGTAGTAGCTAGACATTGGATTATTCTATACAACATGATAGATCAGATTATGATAGCCAGGCAGGGTCATAAGGCTCTGGTACAAGCTAGAATTATGCAGTGCTATAGACCCAATAGGATCAGGATCCCGAACCATCTACGGTGAGAGGTATGAAATTACTAGCTTATACTTGGCATCTTATCTTTTCGATACAGGTGCATCACATTATTTTATATATGTATATGGGGTTAAAATCCTTGGGATTGTTGTTTTTTATGTGGGTTTCTTGATGATAGACGCATTGTTGGGAGTTAGAACATGTGATGTGCACTAGTGTATGGAGTATTCCCTTGATTTTGGATGGTGTCACTTCATTTAGGATTTTTATGTCCTTAAGATGTTAAGGTTTGATGTAATCCTTGGGATGTATTGGTTTTCATCTTATTAATCACATGTTGACTGCTATCATCGGAGGGTGACTTTCACATCACTACTTGGTACAATGGTTATTCACTGGGGAGAATTGGATGTCCAGGCGAGAAGACATGAACCCGATCATTGTGTGCTGGTCAGTATGATAGCCCATATTGATAGTTTTTTCCAAATGATGAGGGACTGAGTCAAGAGGACATCCCTACATTGGTTGAGAACTTTAGGGACATCATTCTTGATGACTTTTCTAGGTTACTACATAAGATATAGATGGAGTTTTCCATAAAGCTATTTCAAGGAGTTGCACTGGTATCCATTCCTCTTTACAGGATGGCTATGATGGAGTTAAAAGAGCTCAAGAGGCAGCTAGAGGATTTAGGGGTGAATGATTTTATCAAACCCAGTACTTCTCCATGGGGTTCACCATTCTTTTTTTTTTTGTGAAAAAGGTATATGGAAATCTTATTCTATGTGTTGAATATCAGAAACTAAACTAGCTGATGGTTAAAAATCGATATCCTTTTCCATAGATAGATGACCTTTTGAATTAGAATAAAGGAGCCTGAGTGTTCTTGAAGTTCAAATTGAGGATCAGATATCACTAGGTGCATGTTTGACATGTAGAAATACCTTTTTCATCCATTTGTAGAAGGTATTGGTTAAAATAGTATCTGGTTATGTCGTTCGGTCTCACGAATGTGCCAATGGTTTTCATGGAGCTGATTCACGGAGTGATACATCCTTACATAGATTATTTTTTGGTCATTTTCATGGAAGATATATTGGTGTATTATCATAATCGATATGACCATTCCTACCATCTTGAAATAATTTTGAATACACCGAGGGATCATCAGTTATATGCTTACCATACAAAGTTCCACTTATGGATGGTTCATATTCACTTCATCTATCAGTTTATCTAAATGACAACAGTGTTAGTAGACCTAGATAAGGTGGGATAAGTATATTCCTAGGAACAATCCATTAATGTTTTTGACATATAATGTTTCTTGGGGATAGTTGGTTACTAAATTCATTTTATATATGACTTCTCATGCTTATCAGCACCATTGATGGGATTGAATAAGAATGGTGTGAAGTTTTTGTGGTACAAATAATATGAGACAACTATTCAAGAGAAGAAAGGGAGGTTTAAATAAACAATAGTACTAATAGTTCTAGAGAAGGGCCTGAGATTCATAGTGTACTACGAAATATTAAGTATTCGGCATGTGGTAGTATTGATACATGGAGAACGATTTGTGGATTTTGAGTCTCGGAAATTGAGGCCTCACAAGAGGAATTACCCGAAACACAATTTAGAGTTAACTAAACATGTTCATGATTTACACTACTGGGGACACTATTTAATCGGAGTATTTTTTGGTGTACACAGAACAAAAAATCCTCTAGTATAACATTACATAGTGTGATCTGGATTTGAGGTAGTGGAGATGGGTGGAGTTCCTACAGTCCTTTGATTTTGAGTCTGTCTACACATCTGGTATGGGAAATGAAGTTTCCGATGAACTGAGCAGGTGGAATCATATACTGGTAGTGCAATAAGACAGTTTTGAATTGAAACTTATGGAGTTATTCTTTGAGATGCATCTAGAGGTGAAAGACAGTTAGGGGAATACTTATTTATCATCCTTAATTATGACATCTACCCTACTAGACAGAGTTAGGACAAGGAAACTTTCAGATTTAGAAGGCCTAGTTCTACAGAAGTGTGTGGAAGGTGGGAAATTTTCTCTTGGTTGGATGGTAGGAAATGATGAGATACTGCATATTCAAGGATGTGTTTGGGTTTTAGTGGACATACATAAGGAGATAATGTTAGAGTTTCTTGCTTCAGCTTAGGAAGTGCATCTCAGGGTCACCAAGATGTACATTGAGTTGCAATTTTAGTATTGGTGGCTAGGAATGAAGCGTGTGGTGGCCGGTTTTTTACGAGATGTTCTGTATGTCTACAGGTGAAGACAGAACCTCAGCAACCAGCTAGAATTTTACACTAGTTACCTATTACAGAGCGGAAATGCGATGATGATGTAATAAATTTCATGACTGGTTTATTGATGTTACCTTGAGTTAATAATTTTGTGTGGGTTTTTGTTGATAGGATTACAAAGCTGGATCATTTCTTGTCAATCAAGTATACCTTTAGTATGTATGAACTCGCAGGGTTGTATATACAAGAGGTAGTATGAATACATGGGTACACAGGTGATTCTAAGCTCAACATACCACTCTCAGACTAATGTCCAGTCAAAGCCTTGGAAACAGGTGCTCGAGGACACATTGCGTCCATGAATCCTGGATTTTAGGGGCTCTAGGGAGGCACACATTCTTCTGGTTTAATTCTCCTAAAATAATAGTTATTCAATGATAATAAAAATGGATGATTATGAGGATTTATATGGTAGGCCATGTTGTTCTCCCCTGTTCCAGTTAGAGGTAGGTGAGGCTGATTTACTTGGACCACATCTCATTCACGAGACTTCTAAGAAGGTCTAGTTGATATAGAAGAAGATGGATACTATAGAGTCTCATAAAAAATCATACTCTGATTTCCACAGACGACCTCTGGTGTTCATAGTTTGGGACCAGATTTTCATGCATGTTTCACTGAGGTTGGGACACAGGTGGATTAGAGGATAGGGTAAAAAATCACAAAGATATTTCAAACAGTTCTAGATTCTATATTGAGTTGGGTCAATTTCCTATCTGTTTTAGTTACCTTATAGATACCAATAAATGAATAAAATATTTCACATATCTTAGTTGTGACACTATCACTCACACCCATCATACATTTTACAATCTGAGGAGGTTGAGCTTCAGGTTGATGCATCCTTTGAGAAGCATCCAATACTTATCGTTTATGGTAGCATGACTGTTCTATGAGGCTAAGAAATTCCTCAAGTACAGGTGTTATGGCATCTCAATAGTTTACAGGATGAGACATGGGAGAGGTAGGATGACATATATGCTTAGTGTCTAGAGTTGTTCTTATACAAATCATTACCACCCTTTAGAGATAAATTCAGGGAAGAATTTATGTAAGTGGGGAATATTGTAAGATCTTGAGTTTTACTTGGGGTATAGGTCTTCCCTTTCCAGTTAAATGTGTCTACTTTCCTTTTTTGTCTTAGACCGTAAGCAAGGTCTTGTGCCAGTTGGGCTATTTTCAAGAAAAAAGGAGGAAAAAAGGCTAAATACAAGCTGCACGATAGCTACACGTAGTATTCTAGAAATACAAGTCAGGTACTCCAGTTCACAACATTTAATGGCATGAAACAAGGTTTATGGGGGTTTTTTCAGAAACAAATCGGGGCATCACACGTAATGTCCTAGCCTATTGGGTCTTTTTTGTAAGAGGCAGTAGCCTCTTCTTTTGATTCATAGAAGATTTTCTCACATTTTGGGAATAATAAACCATCTAAAATGGTATTTCAGATCTCTATGCTATTAAAATTCCGATTCAAACATGGGTTTTCCTATTAGAACTGCATTAGTGAGTACACAATTAATTTTTAGTCAATCTTAATTCTATAAAACAATGACTACACTATTTGATTTTAGGATCTTTTGACCAAATATCATATTTTCGTCCATTCATTGGATTTCTCCTAAACCATGAAAAATCAATACTTGATACTAGATGAGATTTGTACTACCGAGCCATGGTAGGTGGTCTATACTTTAGTTTAGCTTTAGGGGTACTTTTTAAGTGTTTTTCCTTTTCACTATCTATCAGACCTTCTGATGCGACCCCATTTTGAGTGAGCTTCTTGCCATATTCTTAGTCACACTTAGTGAGGATTCCTATAGTTTCTGTTTAGGTGTTTTGACCCACGTTACTCGATTCAGGGTCACCCATGGGGTGCTCCTTAAGTAATTAACATGTTTTTTCCTATTTAAACCTCCTAAGGGGCGTGTTCTTGTGATTTCCTTATTATAAGAAGACCTTATATTTCTTAAAAGTTTCGAATATCTTCTTAGGATATGTACTTCCTTCTTGATATGTTATATATTATGATACGATGCCTATTTTGATAGTTTGGATTGAATGATATGTGTTAATATGGGTGGGTATACGTATATAAAATGATTAATGGCATGTGAAATTAATTATATTGGAGGGTAGGACCATATACTTTGTAATTGATAAGTTGATTGCATGAGTGGTTATACTCATGGAAGGTGTAGGTCGATGTGAGTGGGTATACTCACATGGAATAAATGATTTAAATTAGAAGCTTTAAATTGAATGGTTAGATAGAAGCCATGGAATTATCTCTATGGATCTGGAATGCAGTAGTTGATGCTTTGGGTTGAGTCTTCCCCTTAATTATTGATTCTGTGGGATTCCTTGGGCCTTTATAAACCTAGGATCTGGGTTTCTTGGAATCATGTAGGGAATGTCTGTATATATTCTTCTAGTACTTGTGACTAGACCAAGTTTCCATTGGGACTCCCATGGGACTCAATGTGGATTCCTTGGATGAGCTCCTTGGATCTGGACCTTTGTGGTCTAGAATCATTACATGGATACCTTGGTACGTGACACCTCAGATCTGGCCCTTGGGATATAATTTTTAGTATAAGACATTGTCGTGGGATTTTACCTTTCACTATAAAACATGACAGTGGGAATATACTTTTCACTATACAGATTGGCCATGTGATTCTACATTTAAATATACAACGAGGCTATGATATTTTCTTTAATTAGTTATACAACATGGATGGGGATGATTTGATACGGATGGATGTATGTTCTGGCCATGTGACTTATTATCTTTGTTATAGATGCCTTGTTAAGAGTTGGCGCTTTTGTAGGTAACCTTGAGGGGCTGTTCAGTATTACTTATGACAATAGACTCATTCCATGGGAATACACACTTACTTACCTATTTTTATTACCATTTATAACACTTTGTATATTGCTGTTAGAACTATATAAACATGGGGGGTTTCCTACTGGGATGATTATCTCACACCTTGTTTCACCTCCTTGGGGACCCAAAAAGATTATATGGTTGCAGGTGATGATATGTGAAAGTGCCCTGGTATAGATTTTAAATTTTGGATTTGGATTAGGGGAGCATAACACCAAGATGAGGCTTGCGATGCTATGATGTAACGACCTGACCCCAGTTACCCAGAGTCAGTGCATTATTACATAACATTGGCATGATCATAAGAAATATCAAATCTCGAAAGACCTACTGGTTTAATACCCTTGGAAACACTAGATATATTCATACAGTTTTACATTACTTCATGAAGTGAAAAACTACTACAAAAATATATTGTCTCCATAATCCACACTATTATCTCCTCATAATATCCTTGTAGTTCATTCATAATTTACTTCTTCACATCTTGGGAAAAATAAAACATATAAAAGGGGTGAGCTCAAATTCCCAATAAGGATAAAAATATAGCGGAAACTTTAATAAATAAGAATAAACATTTAAGGAAATGTATAACTAAAACAAAAGACTTTTAAACTTGAAATTCAACATAGTATGGAAAAAATAAAATGAAATAATTCCATTTACTTATTCACATGGATATTCTACTAATTTAATAATCACATGAAATATCAATAAACACTTTCATAATGATGGAATGCATAATGCCAGACTATCATAACCACATAGCCAAGGCCTCATGCCAAGACTACAAATAATATTTTTCCAAGGCCTTGTTCCAAGACACTAGTTTGTCTCATGAGACCTACCGATGCATCAAAGAGCTATAGTGGGCTCCACCCATCACATATTAAGTCCAATGCATTCCCATATGAAAAGGTTTAAACATAACATAAACATTCATATTAAAACTAGCCTACGAAATGTAAATACTTCATCCATAAACCATGAATGGTATAAAAATAACACATCCACAATCAAACATATCACAAAACCTTCAATCCAGTATAGAAGTTTTAATTCATAATAAATTAACTTCAAATAAGCGTAAAATCCATCAAAGGATGTTGACATAGATGAAATCAAAACTCTTTTTAGAGAAAATTTTATTTCTATTTTGTAATAATTTATGAGTCATATATTTATAAAATAAAACATTTTATTTGAAAATATTCTTATAAGCTTGTAAGGGAAGCTTCGACAATTTTATAACAGCAGAAAATAGCCCACACCCGCCATATAAGTTAAAAAAACATTCTTACCTTAATTCCGTCAAAAAGGTTAAAAGCACCTTGTTTGGTAAATGAAAAAAATATTCCTTTATAAACCACTTATAAAAATTCAAACAAGGGTATAAATGACTTTAACCCATATTCTTGTAAATAGTGAAAATGTTTTGAAATACATTTTTAAGAAAAATGGATGTGGATGATAAAGAGATCCCAGTAGATTATTACGTATAAACAACCTCGGATAATGAAGAGATTGCGAAATAAACCCTTACCACGTAATTTTACTTTGATGGGGTAGTTTAACCATCTGTATAATGGTTAAATAATTTTTATTAAATTATACAAGAATATGATATCATATATGATCTTTTAACATTGATTTGTTAATAATATCTTAGTATTATCGTTGTTCCGGGTGTTAACTTACTCATTTTATTTGATATGTTTTGTTAAGTAAGACATGTTTGTTATGGATAGGATGTATCTTATTCATATCCAGAATGATATCAAGTCCTTAAACATTATTTTTAAATCATAAAATTATAATTATACTTGAATGGATACGATGGAGAATGAACCTCATCGCGTTCGTGGAGACAGTAGTCCGTACGTACGCATGAGCGACAATATCATTATTTTGATATTAAAATAATATATAAATGGATGGTATAAAATATATACAGAATAATTATCATGTTATATTTTTTATTTACATGACTTACACATCATTATTATACCCATCCAAATAATAATTTATTGAATAACAATTACACCACGACGTGGAGACGGTAAGCCGTACGTACTCACGTATGGTGACATGTTATTCAAAGGATGGATAGAATAATGAATATGGTTGTGCCATATTTATAATAACATCACAGTATATATAAGATACTGGAGTTATTATTTTATAATGGTTATAACAAAGAAGGAAGAAGTGGAAGAAGAAAGGAACTTGGAAAAGGGTTGTGAAATCATTACCTCTTCTTCGGGTTCTTCCTTTTGATTTGATCAAAAGGTCTCTTAGGTTTGATTTCTGACTAAAGGAAGGACTCTAGGATGAAGTTATGGATGTTGAGAGAGTATTTGGGAAGAGTTTGTCCGAACCAAAAGGCTTTGAAGTTGTGAGTTAATGAGAAGGGAGAGTACCCTTTTATAAGAGGGGTGAGGGGAACCTTTGGAAAAGCTAGAAATATTATTTTATAATAAATTCATATTCGGTTTCTAGTGGCTCAAAAGTGGATTATTTAGAGTTTAAGGCGGGGATAGGTTGAAAACAACTCAACCAATAGAATTTAGACAGTTTTGGGTTACTATGTTAACCTTATCATTAAGTATTAACTCTTAGTTAATTTGTTTCACTTTTACAATGTCTCTTTGTATTTTTCTATTATATGGTTAATAAACTCACTATATACATCCAATATACCCCCAAGTGGTCCATTAATGATAACAATATCATTATATAAGTCTCTTGGCCTAACCATAGTTTTTTAGGAATTTAATATCAATTAATAAAATAATATTTGTTTTAAATATTCTTTTCTGTCAATTTTGACACTATTCAATAAATGGTTTTTGTGAACCTCATAACAGAATGATTACTTAGAAAAGGGTTACTCAAGTCACTCCTAACATATCATATTAACCTATAAAATTAGTGTAATTCATTAAAAGTCCCAAATTATATTTATTTGGGTATTTATAAAATCAATTATTTTAATTTTTCACTATTATGGTAATTACTGCATCATCATTGTGTCATAAATAAATTGAATTATTTAATGTCTAAAAATTATAAATAAAATATAATTATGTAGTAAATCGTTTTATCTTTCTAATTAATATTTACAATCGAATTTATCTTATGTATAACCTTATATTAAAATCTTTTAGTAAATAAACTATGATTTTAACTCTTTTAACTCTTCTTTAAATTAAATAATAATAAATGTCCTAATGTAATCCAAGTTGACCTAAATGATAATATTTTATTCCTAAGGTTGTTTTTGGTCGAGATACACTTGTCCAATAGAATTAGGACATGTGTTAGGGTAATATTAATATCATGTTTACCATTAATTACCCTATTTACTTTTAACCGTGGTAAATAAATGTAAAAAGTTACTATTCACCAAAAATATTTTTCATCTCATTGAACCATATTTTACTCCTTGATATTAACCGTGTCTCTCGAAATTTTTAAATTCCAATCATAGAAGCGGTAAAATTATGTTTTATGAAAAATTCAGTTTTTTAACTACCACTTAGTAGTTTCACTATTCATCAAAAATTGAAGTTTTTCAGAACAATGCCAAAATTTAACCCAATGATATAATTGATATTCCAAATTAATAAATGATGTCTATTTTAAAAAATTCAAAAAATAAAATTTTCATTAAATAATTTTATAATTAATTCCCGCTGTCACAACAAATAGCGTGTTTTTAAGAAACAATATATATCAAAAGATTAATACCTGTTTATGTCTGGTTTAAATGTGAAATTACATCCAATGACCAAAATTGTATTAAATGGTAAAAATATATTCTAAATATACTTTAAAACCACTCAAATTAATAATTTATAACTATTAATTATTTCGATTAAAAAAAAATTTAAAATTAAAATTTAGCAATTTTCACTATTCATCAAAATATGAAAGTTATATGAAAAGTACCAAAATTTCAACCTAATATAATTTCAATATTATGAATCCAAAAATGAAGTCCATTTAGAAAGATAAAATTTATAAAATTTCAAAAAGTAGGTATTACTGTCTATAACGGCTAGTTTGATTGGTTGTGGTGTGTTAGAATCTCGAAGTTGCGTACAATGCACACCATTGCATTATTCAAAGGGAAACGTACCGTGGAAGCTTGGGACGTTTCATTGTAAATTTTTGATGTCCCCATTCTAAAAAGTAAATTTATTTAGTCAAATTGAATATATAAAAGTTTAGAATTTAGTTAATACTATTCATAACCTCTTTTAAACGTCTTGTTTGGTAAGTTATGGTGCATTTGAAATCGGTGTTGCGTGTAGTGCAAGTTATTTAATTTTTTTGGAGAAATATCAAACTATTAAATAATGGGGTGTTAAATTCTCCCCTCCTTTAATAAATTGTGTCCTCGCAATTTGAAATTGTTCTTCGAAAATAAAAGGTTGAATATAGAAAATATCTTTGTGGGAAAACCCAAATCGGAAATTGGGCTAATAAAATTTAGTCTTAATAAGAGGAAAATAGAAATGAAAGGGTCACCACCAAATTATGATCTCTATTAGGAGAACATTGGTGGCAATTAGAGACATATAATTGGAGGAAAAATGTAAATATTTTTAGGTAGTGATTGAGGTCATCAATCACAAACAGGTGTAAAATTGAGGGCCTTAAATTCATTAGTCTATGATGATTTAAAATACCATCGGTTCAGCAAAACATATGGTATTAGGATAACACATTTTTTTGTTTTAATATCTCTTCACTGCAATATAAGAATTAATTTCATCATTGAATAAGAGAAGAAGAAAAATATATACTTGATAAGTAGAGTCTCATCCTTTAACTATGTTCTACCACAAACTCATCTTTCACTCTAAAAGATAATAGAACTTAAAAATAATATTCTATTTATCCTATTCATATAGGGTTAAAAAAATGAATTTATAATTCATCTAGCAGAACCATTAAAAAAGACATTATTCAATCCAGGACATCACGTGGGTCGGTGGTAGGTGATACACCCTTGTCGCCCTTCAGTTGTGGGTTCAAGTCTCGTGGCCTTGCCGGACGCGACGGGTTGCCTCCCAACCTCTGGGTTGTCCTTTTATGGAAATCCAAAATAATCCAAACTATAACTATCAAAAATACTTAAGTCCATAATTTATAATGACGGTAAAAACAATGAAGATCCTTTTTTCCGCGTAATAACATGTGAACACCTTCATCATGTATTCTTTTAAAATAATGAAACATCCTGAATTACCATAAAACCTTATTGATTACATTCATGATCCCTTATTCCTTAAAGAATAACAGATATACTCCTTTAATCCCAAAATGTTGTAAACCCAAACAATGATGGAATATACAAATCATTAATCAGTTTCATAGTAGTCAAGAATATACAATATAATTTATCCAAATCAATCACGTATTATTCTAAAATAACTACCTCGGTATGAGATCCATATTATGGTTTATCTTTCTATCAACCTTATATTTTATAAACTTTTAACCTACTATTGAGTCACTTTTCATTGTTCCACACAGTCTCAAGTCCTTAATGAAATAGTACTGCATTACAATCCTTATATAATCCAAAATTATTATAACAAGTACATTGTTGATTCAACACTAAAATGACATAATCAACATAAGAACTCTAATCATTCCTCTTCATCTGTGGTAGTATCATAACTTGATTATTATCCAATAGCATCATTTGAGGAATAGTCTGATGACTAGGACATAGGTTCGCATAGTGTCCAAACTCCTTGAAAATGAAGCATTGTACATTTGAAACCATTTTCTTACCCTTGCAGTCACGTACTTTTTACCCTTTTCCTCCACACTTATAACAAACTTCCATTCCTTTCAGGCAAGTTCCTGGATATTTCTTCCCACAGTTATCACATATGAGAAAATTCTTCTTTTCCATCTTCCATTTATCCATCTTTCACTCTTCCATCCTTTTCTACTCATGCTTTCCTTCAAAGCCATATGACTCAGTAAACTCTTTACTTATCTTAACAACACATGATATTATTTCTTCATATTATGATAATACATGGGAGACTATTTTTGTAACATCCCAGGTAAATAAAGAATAAAGAATTTTCATATTTATTAATATTTACAAATTAAATATTAATTTTATTTTAAAGGGGTTCCTATGTTCGATAGCGTACCCGATACGCAACGATGAATTTCTTTGAAACTTACGTAGCACACTAGTAATAAAATAATATTATTTTAAATGTGAGTTAACAAGTAGCCGTTGTACTGGTGGGAATGGATAGAAATAACTAAAATATGATTAGATATGTTTTTAAATGTTTATACATTTACCCAATAAAAGATAAAGGCTTAAAATACGGAAAGAGTTCAATTTTAGGGCATAAATACTCTAATTTTCACTAAAGGTTCACTTATCACCTTTTAATGGTGAACCGTCATTAAATATAGTTTTTATCACTCTTATACTTTATTTTGGAGCAAATATAACTCTTCTTTAGAATCGGGACATCAAAATTTACTTTGTGTAAATTTTTGGTACCTTTCTGATAAAGTTCATTTTTTTATGAATAGTGTAAAATGTTGTATTTTAATTCAAAACATCTTTTTAATATAATTTATTTATATGATTAGATTATTATTTTAATTGGTTTTAAAGTGAAATTAGAAAATATTTTTACCAGTTAATCCAATGGTGGTCATTGGAATCAATTTCACTTTGAAATTGGACTTAAACTGGTGTCAATCTTTTGATACTTAGTTTTTCACAAAAACACGCTATTTGTCATGACAGCGGGAATTGATTATTAAATTAATTAATTTGACTTATATGTTTTGAATTTTGTAAAATGGACTTCATTTTTGAATTCGGAATATCAAATATAGCTTAGGGTGAATTTTTGGTAATTTTCTGAAAAACTTCAATTTTTGATGAATAGTGAAACCACTATGTGGTAATCAAGCAAACTGATTTTTCAGTTAAATGAAAGTTTACCACTAATGTGTATTGAATTTTGAAAATCTGACATACATGGTTGTCATTAAGAAGTAAAATGTGGTTCAATGAGATTAAAATAATTTTTTGGTGAATAGTAACTTTTTTCATTAATCGCGATTAGAGGTAATTAGTGTAGTTAAAGGTAAAAATGGTGTTATAAGAATGTGAAAAC
Source organism: Viscum album (assembly GCA_963277665.1). Taxonomy (NCBI): domain Eukaryota; kingdom Viridiplantae; phylum Streptophyta; class Magnoliopsida; order Santalales; family Viscaceae; genus Viscum; species Viscum album. Next base: position 802,045,110 of record OY728139.1, read on the forward strand.
ACCATGACACTTGTCCTAAACCTATTGGGTGAGTCATGGAAGACCACGACAAGCCATGGCCCAACTTGGGTACCCCATGGAGCCACTTTAGTTGGAAAATGACATTAATATATTTTTATTTAATGTTAAAGTGAAAATGACACTAACATAAATTGTTTTACTAAAATAATTTTTGAGTGGGGTTATACAAGTCCAAATTTTGATTATAAATAGTCATTGGAAATATAAAAAGATTTCCTACATCATAGTGTTTTTTTTATAATTTTTAGACATTAAATAAAATAAATTATTTATGACATAATAATGATGCAGCGATTACATCATTATTTGACGATTTAAATAAAATTGAAAGATAATGTAAAATATATGCACTACACATGTCCAAAACCAATTGGATGAGTGGATTTCGAACCCTTATCACCTTATCCACGAATTATATCAATGTGGGACCTTTTAAAATAGAAAAACATTTTCAAATAAAGTAATATTTCTTTACTTTCCAAAAGTTCCCCTCCTCTCCTCTTATAAAAGGCCCCCACCTCTACCTCATTTCACACACTTCTCAAGCCTTTGGCTCGGCCAAACCCTACCCAATTACTCTCTCCACATCCCTCTCTTCATACTAGAGGATTCCCTTTGGGCAGAATCCTTTCAAAGGAAGCCTTTAGGCTCAAATCAAAAGGGAGTTACACTTTTAAAGGTAATTCATTCTCTCTTGTTCATTTGTTTTATTTTGATTCTCCAACCCTCTAAACTCTTTTTATTTACTTATTTTGTAACAAAACCAGTATCATAAATATACTAGGATATTGTTATAAGATTTATTTGATCTACACTCTCACACAACTACATCAAATGGTTAAAGAACATACGGTTTCCGTGGATGGCGAAATTCTGCCTCCCGAAACGATGATTGTTCAATACTCATTTAACACCTTCAAGGGTGGCCATTATGATGTCACTATTTTTATATATGATATATAATATGTTTATGTTTTCTTTAAGCTTCTTTATTTTTAATTTTTGGCATTCCTTTATGGTTTCCATTATGGGTAAACACGATATCTTCATTTAAGGAAGTGCGGACTACCGCCCCCTCAAAGTGATGTGATTCGTTAATGCCATATGTGGGACGTGTAAAGGATGGATTTAAAGTTATTATATATGATGTTATACTGGAATTATAATATACCTCGATATCATTATTATTTCTTTCCATAAAAGTATGAGATTGAAATGAAAGTAGCATTCATGCGTACGTACGGCTTACCGTCTCCATGAACGGTGCATTTCATTTCTTATCCCAAAATGTAATGTACTATTAAAAGTACATGTATATAATGGATATATATATTTAATGATATATCTAAATGATGAATATAATTCTGGAATTAAAATATACATACCTCTCATTTAGTTTTAATTCCATTAATACGACAAAGTAATGAAAGTAGCGTTCATGCGTACGTACGGCTTACCGTCTCCATGAACGGTGCATTTCATTTCTTACCTCTAAATGATTATGTAATATTATAAATACATGTATATGCTTGATATATATGATACATATTATATCTAAATTGGGAATTTCGTTCTGGATATAAAGAACATTTGACCACATGAACAACATGTAATTGTAAGAAGTCAACTTTCGACTTAAGAACCAAATATTGACAAAACAAACATTATTAACTTAAATGGTTACATAATGTTTATAACATGGAAATAAGTAATATAAAAAGAATAATGAACTTTAAAAAGGTTCTTAATCAAGTATAAATTAACTCAAGTTTATTATTCAGGACGTTAAAGAACGACCGAGTCAAGTCGGACCCAAGGTAAGGGATCTTCTTAACCCAACTTCCATTCTTTGGGTTAATATCCTACTTTCAAATTATGTCATGATATTATTATGTCTTATTTTGTATTTTTACTTTCTTTATGTGTATCTATAGTGAATACACATAATATATCTATTTTATTTTAAAAATGATCTTTGTAAGGGACTCCGTCTCAATCTCCTTTCATTGAGGTATATTTTATTTTATACACAACTTTCTTTTATACGGTGTATAAACCCCTTTGAATTTTACTTTTCTACAAAAGGAATCTTTTTCTACGAAGCGTTTTACTAAACGACAAAAAGGAATGTTTTTTTAACGTACGCGGTGACAATGACCTTTTCCGCCACCGCGAGTATTATTTGGTCTTTGGCTTTCTCAACAAGCCGTAATGTTTTTAGAATAAAATAAATACCATATACTCTTTTATGTATTTTGGTATTGAAAATGGTTTTGAAAAAGGATTCTATTATGTCAATATATTTATGATATATTGTGATTGAAATGTGGAAATGTTATCATTCCTTTATATTGGTTTTATGTTTTATGATTTTATATTGGTACTTGGACATTTTAACGGGTGGTTACGTTATAAACCATATGACGGGTGGTGCCGTGAATACCAGGACGGGTGGTTACGTTATAACCTCCAATGCATTTGGTATGGAAGTCAGCCGTATGGCTATTCCATTAAGTATGTATGGAAATTGGCCGTATGGCTATTCCATTAAGTGATATGTGTGGAAGTCAACCGTATGGTTATTCCACTTAAGTTTGTTTATGTCCCAAGTTACCTTTATATATTCTATGTGTTCTTTATATGGGTTTTTTGGTAATATTTTGGATACAAAAAGGTAAGTAATGATACTTTATTCAGTGAAGAATTTTTACTACTTCATGAAGGTGAAGGTATTACTTTGATAGAGTATATATGGTTTACTTGATGTTTGAAAAACTAACTGTTTTCATTCTTTGTGTATCCCTTACTGATCTTTTTATGCTCACCCCATGTTTTTTTGAAATGTTTTTCACAGGACTTAATGTGGAATACAGTCAAGGATGGAATCAAGGGAATGTCATCATATATAAAACATAGAACTAGACACGTTTCTTTTTAAGAGTTTTTTTTATTATTATGGAAACTTAGTAGAAGTGACTACTTTGTAATATTTTGAGATGTAATAGTTATGTTCTAATTCTCTAAAACTCTAAACCTGAAAAGATCCTCAATGTGAATTATTCATTTAATTCAATATTAAGTAAGTTTTAAGGCTGGGGCCTTATATTTGGTATCAAAGGTCGGTTTAGACAACTTTAGGAGTTAGAAAAGTGTTAAATTATAATATCATTGAAATGATATAGCATTTACGGATTTCCATGTTGCTTCGCCTAAGATATTTTTGTGTTCAGAATGGTTTTCCGCAGAGGAAACAAAGCAGCTATGTTGGGACGACATCAAGAGGAAGATAACCTTCCAAATCAGCAACCTGAGATGGTCGGAATCGGAACTGAACAGTTTGTTGCAGTGATGGAACAGTTGACTCAGGCTATAAATGGTGGTGGTATCCATGCACGAGATCAGCCAGATCAACCGCAGAGGAACATGTCAGTGGTGGAAAATTTCATGAGGCAACATCCCCCATCATTCAGAGGATCATCTGACCCTGTGTAAGCTGAAGGGTGGATTAAAGCACTGGAGAAGATTTTTGATGTCATGGGGTGTTCAGAACATCAAAAGGTTAGTCTTGCTGTTTACCGTTTTGAAGGAGTAGCTGATCAGTGGTGGTCGATGTTGAAAAATATAAGGGATAGTGATGAGATTGAGGATCTTCAATGGGACGAATTCAAAGGTATGTTTCTTGAGAAATATTTTCCTAAGGTGTTTCGTCTTAGGATGGAAAAACAGTTCCTAGAATTGAGGCAGGAGGATGATTCAGTGGCTGCTTATGAAGAAAAGTTCACTCGATTGGCAAGGTATGCTCCAAACTTCATACGAGATCTTGATAGTAAAATAAACCGTTTTTACTCAGGGTTAAAGCCAAAGTATCGAAGGGATTTAGCTTCTCGTGAATTCAAAAGTTATGAAAAACTTGTTCGATGTGCGGAGAAGGTGGAAATGGAGTTTGCCGATGATCAGGTGTTCTATGACAAACAACAGAATAAGAGATCTAGTTCGCAGGAAAAGGGGAAGAATTCATCAAAGAAGCAAAAAGGTAAGAAAACCAAATATCCATCCTGTGAGAAGTGTGGTAAAATGCATCCTGGAGAATGTTTATCCAAGTCTGGTAAGTGCTTTCGGTGTGGTAAGTCTGGTCATATTGCTCGTAACTGTAAGGAAGATGATCAAGCAGGAAATGAAAAGCCAACGGTAAGATGTTTTAAGTGAAATGAAATGGGTCATTATGCAAACGAGTGTCCAATGAAGAACTCAACTGGGGGAATGCAGCCAGACTACAAGCAGAAAGGGGTGGCAAAATCCTTTGCAACAACTTCAGCAGATGTTGGGCCATCGAATGAAGTGGTATCAGCTCCAGGGAGCTCAGTATTTTTCAAAGATTGACTTGAGGTCGGGGTACCATCAGTTGAAAGTAAAAGAAGCAGACGTTCTGAAGACTGCGTTCCGGAATAGATATGGCCATTATGAATTTGTAGTTATGCCTTTTGGGTTATCCAATGAACCTGCTGTATTCATGGACCTTATGAATAAAATTTTCCATGAGTTCTTGGATAAGTTTGTGTTTGTGTTTTGAGGTTTGTGAAGAGGTTATGTGTGCCTTGTGATTCACAGTTGAAGAGAGAGTTTTTATGTAAAGCTCATAGTTCTCCGTTTTCAGTTCATCCGGGCAGTACTAAGATGTACAGAGATCTACGGGAGTATTACTGGTGGGATGGAATGAAAAGAGATATTGCTGATTTTACTGTGAAGTGATTGACATGTCAACAGGTTAAAGCAGAGCGGCAGTTACCGAAAGGGATGATTCAGCCTTTACCAGTGCCAGAGTGGACATGGGAGAATATATCCATGAACTTTTTTGTTGGATTACTGAAGACATCTCGAGGTAATAATGCAATCTGGGTTATTGTTGATCGCTTGACCAAATCTGCTCATTTCCTTGCTATACGAGATACTTTCTCTCTTGATCAACTTTCCAATTTGTATCTTAAAGAGATAGTCAGGTTACATGGATTTCCTCTCTCCATTGTATCGAATCGTGATCCCAGGATTACTTCTAACTTTTGGAAGGGCCTTCAGAAGTTATTGGGTACTGAATTAAATTTTAGTACAGATTTTCATCCTCAATCAGATGGGCAGTCAGAATGAACAATTCAGAACTTGGAGGATATGCTACGAGCTTGTTCTAGGGATTATCAGGGAAGTTGGGACCAACATCTTTCTTTGGTTGAGTTTTCTTATAATAACAGCTTTCATTCCAGTATACATATGGCACCATTTGAGGCATTATATGGGAAGCGGTGTCGAACTCCAGCATTTTGGGATGAAGTGGGTGAAGGGAAGCTGATGGTACCAGAATTGGTAGAAGAGATGGCAGAAAAAGTTCAGTTGATTCAGAAGCACATGAGAACAGCTCAGAGCAGGCAGAAGAGTTATGCGGATAACCAGAAGAAGGATCTATCTTTCGAGGTAGGTGATCATTTTTTTCTCAAATTCTCACCATGGAAAAGTGTGATGAGATTTGGTAAGAAAGGAAAGTTGGGTCCAAGGTTCATTGGACCATACGAAATTCTGGAAAGAGTTGGATCAGTTGCTTACCGAGTGGCTTTACCTCCGAGTTTATCTCAGGTACACAATGTTTTTCATGTTTCAATGTTGAGAAAGTATATGCCAGATCCATCTCATGTTTTGAGTCCAGAGGTAGTTCAGCTGGAAGAGAACCTATCTTTTGAGGAACAACCGGTCCAGATACTTGACCACAGGGAGCAGGTGTTACGGAATAAGGTGATTCATCAGGTAAAGGTTTTGTGGAAAAACCATGTGATTGAAGAGGCAACGTGGGAATCTGAAAATGCTATGAGGGATAAATACCCCCACTTATTTTGATAAGTGAATAAAATTGTGAGGACGCAATTCCCAAAAGGGGGGAAGGATGTAACATCCCAGGTAAATAAAGAATAATAAATTTTCATATTTATTAATATTTACAAATTAAATATTAATTTTAATTTAAAGGGGTTGCTATGTTCGATAGCGTACCCGATACGCAACGATGAGTTTCTTTGAAACTTACGTAGCACACTAGTAATAAAATAATATTATTTTAAATGTTAGTTAACAAGTAGCCGTTGTACTGGCGGGAATGGATAGAAATAACTAAAATATGATTAGATATGTTTTTAAATGTTTATACATTTACCCAATAAAAGATAAAGGCTTAAAATATGGAAAGAGTTCAATTTTAGGGCATATATACTCTAATTTTCACTGAAGGTTCACTTATCACCTTTTAATGGTGAACCGTCATTAAATATAGTTTTGATCACTCTTATACATTATTTTGGACCAAATATAACTCTTCTTTAGAATCGGGACATCAAAATTTACTTTGTGTAAATTTTTGGTACCTTTCTAATAAAGTTCATTTTTTTATGAATAGTGTAAAATGTTGTATTTTAATTCAAAACCTCTGTTTAATATAATTTATTTATATGATTAGATTATAATTTTAATTGGTTTTAAAGTTAAATTAGAAAATATTTTTACCAGTTAATCCAATGGTGGTCATTGGAATCAATTTCACTTTGAAATTGGACTTAAACTGGTGTCAATCTTTTGATACTTATTGTTTCACAAAAACACGCTATTTGTCATGACAACGGGAATTGATTATTAAATTAATTAATTTGACTTATATGTTTTGAATTTTGTAAAATGGACTTCATTTTTGAATTCGGAATATCAAATATAGCTTAGGGTGAATTTTTGGTAATTTTCTGAAAAACTTCAATTTTTGATGAATAGTGAAACCACTAAGTGGTAATCAAGCAAACTGATTTTTCAGTTAAATGAAATTTTACCACTAATGTGTATTGAATTTTTAAAATCCGACATACATGGTTGTCATTAAGAAGTAAAATTTGGTTCAATGAGATTAAAATAATTTTTTGGTGAATAGTATCTTTTTTCATTAATCGCGATTAGAGGTAATTAGTGTAGTTTAAGGTAAAAATGGTATTATAAGAATGTGACAACACCATGAAACTTTTCCTACACCTATTGGGTGAGTCATGGCCGACCAAGAAAATCCATGGGAAAACTTGGGGACCCCATGGAGCCACTTTAGTTGGAAAATGACATTAATATATTTTTATTTAATGTTAAAGTGAAAATGACACTAACATAAATGGTTTTACTAAAATAATTTTTTCGTGGGGTTATACAAGTCTAAAATTTTATTATAAATAGTCATTGGAAAGATAAAAATATTTCCTACATCATAGTGTTTTTTTTAATAATTTTTAGACATTAAATAAATTAAATTATATATGACATAATAATGATGCAGCGATGACATCATTATTTGACGATTTAAATAAAATGGAAAGATAATGTAAAATCTATGAACTAAAAATGTCCAAAACCAATTGGATGAGTTTATTTCGAACCCTTATCACCTTATCCACGAATTATATCAATGTGGGACCTTTTAAAACCGAAACACATTTTCAAATAAAGTAATATTTCTTTACTTTCCAAAAGTGCCCCTCCTCTCCTCTTATAAAAGGCCCCCACCTCTACCTCATTTCACACACTTCTCAAGACTTTGGATCGGCCAAACCCTGCCCAATTACTCTATCCACATCCCTATCCTAATCCTATAGGATTCCCTTTGGGCAGAATCCTTTCAAAGGAAGCCTTTAGGCTCAAATCAAAAGGGAGTTACACTTTTAAAGGTAATTCATTCTCTCTTGTTCATTTGTTTTATTTTGCTTCTCCAACCCTCTAAACTCTTTTTATTTACTTCTTTTGTAACAACAACAGTATCATCAATATACTAGGATATTTTTATAAGATTTATTTGAGCTACACTCTCACACAACTACATCAAATGGTTAAAGAACATACGGTTTCCGTGGATGGCGAAATTCTGCCTCCCGAAACGATGATTGTTCAATACTCATTTAACACCTTCAAGGGTAGCCATTATGATGTCACTATTTTTATATATGATATATAATATGTTTATGTTTTCTTTAAACTTATGTATTTTTCATTTTTGGCATTCCTTTATGGTTTCCATTATGGGTAAACACGATATCTTCATTTAAGGAAGTGCGGACTACCGCCCCCTCAAAGTGATGTGATTCGTTAATGCCATATGTGGGACGTGTAAAGGATGGATTTAAAGTTATTATATATGATGTTATAATGGAATTATAATATACCTCTATATCATTATTATTTCTTTCCATTAAAGTATGAGATAGAAATGAAAGTAGCGTTCATGCGTACGTACGGCTTACCGTCTCCATGAACGGTGCATTTCATTTCTTATCCCCAAATGTAATGTACTATTAAAAGTACATGTATATAATGGATATATATAATTAATGATATATCTAAATGATGAATATAATTCTGGAATTAAAATATACATACCTATCATTTAGTTTTAATTCCATTAATACGACAAAGAAATGAAAGTAGCGTTCATGCGTACGTACGGCTTACCGTCTCCATGAACGGTGCATTTAATTTCTTACCTCTAACTGATTATGTAATATTATAAATAAATATATATGCTGGATATATATGATACATATTATATCCAAATCGGGAATTTCATTCTGGATATAAAGAACTTTTGACCACATGAACAACATGTAATAGTAAGAAGTCAACTTTCGACTTAAGAACCAAATATTGACAAAACAAACATTATTAACTTAAATGGTTACATAATGTTTATAACATGGCAATAAGTGATATAAAAAGAATAATGAACTTTAAAAAGGTTCTTAATCAAGTATAAATTAACTCAAGTTTATTATTCAGGACGTTAAAGAACGATCGAGTCAAGTCGGACCCAAGGTAAGGGATCTTCTTAACCCAACTTCCATTATTTGGGTTAATCTCCTACTTTCAAATTATGTCATGATATTATTATGTCATGATATTATTATGTCTTATTTTGTATTTTTACTTTCTTTATGTGTACCTATAGTGAATACACATAATATATCTATTTTATTTTAAAAATGATCTTTTTAAGGGACTTCGTCTCAATCTCCTTTCATTGAGGCATATTTTATTTTATACACAACTTTCTTTTATACGGTGTATAAACCCCTTTGAATTTTACTTTTATACAAAAGGAATCTTTTTCTACGAAGTGTTTTACTAAACGACAAAAAGGAATGTTTTTTTTAACGTACGCGGTGACAATGACCTTTTCCGCCGCCGCGAGTATTATTTGGTCTTTGGCTTTCTCAACAAGCCATAATGTTTTTAGAATAAAATAAATACCATATACTCTTTTATGTATTTTGGTATTGAAAATGGTTTTGAAAAAGGATTCTATTATGTCAATATATTTATGATATATTGTGATTGAAATATGGAAATGTTATCATTCCTTTATATTGGTTTTATGTTTTATGATTTTATATTGGTACTTGGACATTTTAACGGGTGGTTACGTTATAAACCATATGACGGGTGGTGCCGTGAATACCAGGACGGGTGGTTACGTTATAACCTCCAATGCATTGGGTATGGAAGTCAGCCGTATGGCTATTCCATTAAGTATGTATGGAAATTGGCCGTATGGCTATTCCATTAAGTGATATGTGTGGAAGTCAACCGTATGGTTATTCTACTTAAGTATGTTTATGTCCCAAGTTACCTTTATATATTCTATGTGTTCTTTATATGGGTTTTATGGTAATCTTTTGGTTACAAAAAGGTAAGTAATGATACTTTATTCAGTGAAGAATTTTTAATACTTCATGAAGGTGAAGGTATTACTTTGATAGAGTATATATGGTTTACTTGATGTTTGAAAAACTAACTCTTTTCATTCTTTGTGTATCCCTTACTGAGCTTTTTATGCTCACCCCATGTTTTTTTTGAATTTTTTTTCACAGGACTTAATGTGGAATAAGGTCAAGGATGGAATCAAGGGAATGTCATCCTATATAAAACATAGAACTAGACACGTTTCTTTTTAAGAGTTTTTTTTTATTATTATGGAAACTTAGTAGAAGTGACTACTTTGTAATCTTTTGAGATGTAATAGTTATGTTCTAATTCTCTAAAACTCTAAACCTGAAAAGATCCTCAATGTGAATTATTCATTTAATTCAATATTAAGTAAGGTTTAAGGCTGGGGCCTTATAATTTCTCTTATAAATTCTGTCTTAAGACCATAAAAGATATGATCCTTCTTCTCTTTGGATCATGTGCATTGCTGGAGTTCTCATTCCTTATACTGGGCACCATTTCTAAACAATGGCATACACTATATTAGTTTTTGAATTACAATTCCTAATCCCAAACTTGTAAAACACATAACATAAATTAAATAGTTTATAGATATAATCCATAATCCTAAAAATTTCTCTTTTGAGGAAGTATATACTCATAAACCCTTCATAATGGTTTGTATAGAAATTGAGAATTATCCTAAGCATATCCCCCGGGAGTGTCGTAACCAAGAGTGCAGCAAGGACCGTTGTCAAGCACCAGTTCCCGTTCTATTCTAGCTCAAAGCAGTGTTTTCAGGTTTTACCTCTATGTACATCTGTGCCAGAGCCGCCTCTACCTGCTCGTATCTAGACAGAGATTTATTTCTCAGAAAACTCACAAAATCTCTACAATACCAAAATTCTTGGAAGTTATTCTATACTAATCCTCAAAGTTCATCTTAGGTCTATGGGCTCTAATCAGAGTTTATTTAAATCTAGCTTCCAAGGTTTGTACTAAACTTCCTCTGATACCAACTGTAACACCCCGACCCCAGTTACCCAGAGTCGGTGCATTATTACATAATATTGGCATGATCACAAGAAAGATCAAATCTCGAAAGACCGATTGGTTTTGTAGCCTTCGAAACACTAGATATATTCATAAAGTTTTACATTACATAATAAAGTGAAAAAAAACTACAACAACATATTGTCTCCATAATCCACACTATTATCCCCTCATAATATCCTTACAGGTCATTCATAATTTACTTCTTCACATCCTGGGAAAAATAAAACATAGAAAAGGGGTGAGCTCAAATGCCCAGTAAGGATAAAAATATAGCGGAAAAATTCATAAATAAGAATAAACATTTAAGGCAATGTATAACTAAAACAAAAGTCTTTTAAACTTGAACTTCAACATAGTATGGCAAAAATAAAATGAAATAATGCCATTTACTTATTCACATGGATATTCTACTAATCGAATAATCACATTCAATATCAATAACCACTTTAATAATGATGGAATGCATAATGCCAGATTATCATAACCACATAGCCAAGGCCTCGTGCCAAGACTACAAATAAGATTTTTCCAAGGCCTTGTGCCAAGACACTAGTTTGTCTCATTAGACCTACCGATGCATCGAGGAGCTATATCGGGCTCCACCCGTCACATATTAAGTCCAATGCATTCCCATATAAAAAGGTCTAAACATAACATAAACATTCATATTAAAACTAGCATACAAAATGTAAATACTTCATCCATAAACCATGACTGGTATAAATATAACACATCCACAGTCAAACATATCACAAAACCTTCAATACAATATTGATGTTTTGTTTTATAATAAATCAACTTCAAATAAGTGTAAAATCCATCAAAGGATGTTGACATAGATGAAATCAAAACACTTTTTAGAGAAATTTATCTGTCTATTTTGAAATAATTTAAGAGCCATATATTTATAAAATAAAACATTTTCTTTGAAAATATTCTTATAAGCTTGTAAGGGAAGCTTTGACGATTTTATAACAATGGAAAATAGCCGCACCCGCCGTATAAGTTAAAAAAACATTATTACCTTAATTCTGTCGAAAAGGATAAAAGCACCTTGTTAGGAAAATGACAGAAATATTCCTTTATAAACCACTTTTAAAAAGTCAAACAAGGCTATAAATTACTTTAACCCATATTCTTTTAAATAGTAAAAATGTTTTGAAATACATTTTTAAGAAACATGGATGTGGATGATAAAGAGATCCGAGTAGATTATTAAGTATAAACAACCTCTGATAATGAAGAGATTCTGAAATAAACCCTTACCTTGTACTTTCCCTTGGTTGGGGTAGGTTAACCTCCTGTATAATGGTGACATAATTGTTATTAAATTATAAAAGAATATGATATCATATATGATCTTTTAACAATGATTTGTTAATAATATCTTAGTATTACCGTCGTTTTGGGTGTTAACTTACACGTTTTCTTTGATATGTTTTGTTACGTAAGCCATGTTTTTTATGGATAGGATGTATCTTATTCATATCCAAAATGATATCAAGTCCTTGAACATTATTTTTAAATCGTCAAATGATAATTATACTTCAATGGATACGATGGAGAATGAATCTTATCGCGTTTGTGGAGATGGTAGTCCGTACGTACGAACGAGCAACAATATCATTATTTTGATATTAAAATAATATATAAATGGATGGTGTAACATATATACAGAATCATTATCATGTTATATTTATTATTTACATGAGTTTCATATCATTATTATACCCATCCAAATAATAATTTATTGAATATCAATTACACCACGACGTGGAGACGGTAAGCCGTACGTACGCACGTATGGTGACATGTTATTCAAAGGATGGATAGAATACTGAATATGGTTGTACCATATTTATAATAACATCACATTATATATAAGATACTGGAGTTATTATTTTATAATTTTAATAACAAAGAAGGATGAAGTGGAAGAAGAAAGGAACTTGGAAAAGGGTGGTGAAATCATTACCTCTTCTTCGGGTTCTTCCTTTCAATTTGATAAAAAGGGCTCTTAGGTTGGCTTTGTGACTAAAGTAAGGCCTCTAGGATGAATTGAGGGAATTTGATAGAGTATTTGGGCAGAGGTGGGCCGAACCAAAAGGATTTGATGGTGTGAGATAATGAGAAGGGGGAGTTCCCTTTTATAAGAGGGGTGAGGGGCACCTATGGAAAAGCTAGAAATATTATTTTATAATAAATTCATATTCGGTTTATAATGGATACAAAGTGGATTATTTAATGGTTAAGGTGGGGATAGGTCTAAAACCACTTAACCAATAGAATTTATACAGGTTTGGGTTACTATATTAACCTTATCATTAAGTATTAACTCTTAGTTAATTTGTTTCACTTTTACAATGTCTCTTTGTTTTTCTATATTATATTGTTAATAAACTTACTATATACATCCAATGTACCCCCAAGTGGTCCATTAATGATATAAATATCATGATATAAGTCTCTTTGCAGAACCTTAGATTTTTAATAATTTAATATCAATTAATAATATAATATTTGTTTTAAAAAGTCTTTTATGTCAATTTTGACACTATTCAATAATTGAATTTTGTGAACCTCATAACAGAATGATTACTTCGAAAAAAATTACTTAAGTCACTCCTAAAATATCATATTAACCTATAAAATTATTTTAATTCATTAAATGTCTAAAATTATATTTATTTGGGTATTTATAAAATCAATTATTTTAAGTTTTCACTATTATGATAATTACAGCATCATCATTGTGTCATAAATAAATTTAATTATTTAATGTCTAAAAATTATAAATAAAATATCATTATGTATGAAATCTTTATACCTTTATAATGAATATTTACAATTGAATTTAACTTATGTATAACCCTATATTAAAAATGATTTAGTAACTAAACTTTGATTTTAACTCTTTTAACTCTTCTTTAAATTAAATAATAATAAATGTCCTAATCTAATCCAAGTGGACCAAAATGATAATAATTTATTCCTAAGGTTGTTTTTGGTCGAGATACACTTGTCCAATAGAATTATGACATGTTTTAGGGTAATATTAATATCATTTTTACCCTTAATTACCCTATTTACTTTTAACAATGGTAAATAAAAGTAAAAAGTTATTATTCACCAAAAATTATTTTCATCTCATTGAACCACATTTTACTCCTTGATATTAACCGTGTCTCTCGGATTTTAAAAATTTCAATCATAGAAGCGGTAAAATTAAGTTTTTTGAAAAATTCAGTTTTTTAACTACCACTTAGTAGTTTCACTGTTCATCAAAAATTGATGTTTTTCAGAACAATGCCAAAATTTCACCCTAATCTATAATTGATATTCAAAATTCATAAATGATGTCTATTTTACAAAATTCCAAACATAAAAGTTGCATTAATTAATTTTATAATTAATTCCCGTTGTCACAACAAATAGCATGTTTTTAAAAACAATATATATCAAAAGATTAACACTTGTTTATGTCTGGTTTAAATGTAAAATTACATCCAATGACCAAAATTGTATTAAATGGTAAAAATAAATTCTAAATATACTTTAAAACCACAAAAATTAAAAATTTATCACTATTAATTATTTCGATTGAAAAAGTTATTTTTAATTAAAATTTAGCAATTTTCACTATTCATCAAAATATAAAAGTTATCCGAAAAGTACCAAAATTTCACCCTAATCTAATTTCGATATTACGAATTCAAAAATGAAGTCCATTTAGAAAGATAAAATTTATAAAATTTCAAAAATTAGGTATTACTATCCATAACGGCTAGTTTGATTGGTTGTGGTGTGTTAGAATCTCGAAGTTGCATACAATTCACGCCAGTGCATTATTCAAAGGGAAACGTACTGTGGAAGCTTGGGATGTTTAATTGTAAATTTATGATGTCCCCATTCTAAAAAGTAAATTTATTTTTATCAAATTTAATATATAAAAGTTTAAAATTTAGTTAATACGATTCATAACCTCTTTTAAATGTCTTGTTTGGTAAGTCATGGTGCGTTTGAACTCGGTGTTGCTTGTAGTGAAAGTTATTGAATTATTTTGGAGAAATAACACACTATGAAATATTGGGGTGTTATATATGAAAAATTTTGGGTATTTTGTTCTTTTTGGGATAGTTGTACTATATTTTATTTCTATGTACTATTATGGATATTTTCTTGATACTTGTATCAACTGCATTATTTTGCATGCGAGACAAATATGGTTATTAATATGTATTCCTCTCTTGTATTATTTTCAGTTGAATTTTGTTTCTTTCCTTATTCTATTTAATGTATGTTTGACTTCAATTGTGATACTTCAGTAATGAGGGAATGGTCTCCCCACCGAGTCACCTAGGCCCTTGTTGGTAGTCGGAAGCCTCAGGTATTTGAGGAGACGCGCTTGAGGTTATGTGGGAAATCAGGCTCAGGGCACCAACAGGTGTCATCTAGGTTTGAGATGTTACACTTGTTGAGGAAAGGGGATAGAAAGTAAGATAAATTCAGTAGAATATAAAGGCATCTCAATGTAGACATAATATATATCCTGAAAATTATTTTTGAGATTTGGAATTTAAAGTTGGTGATAAATATTTACTATGAATTTACCCATGGAATAAGTTTATGTGGTCAATAAAGAAAGTAATGTTGATACCTTGGTATATTATTCCCTTCAAGAATCATGATCAATTAGGGACTATGATACATCTATTAGTACTCCCAAAAAAACCATTATTGAGTTCACAATGGGTTCCATGTATCCCTTTTGTGGAAGAAAATACATGATCCTTCACTTGTAATTATCTCAAATGTTTTATTAATAGATCATGATCTATAATATGAAGATAAATCACTATAAATCTAGGATTATAAAGATAAAGTTATACCAAATAAGATTACTCAACCGATTAAAGTTCATTAGTGGAATTAGAAATTTTTAGAAGCTACATGGGAACTTGAGGATGTGATGAAAAAAAAATATCATTAATTGATTGTATCTGGGTGAATTAATTTTTATAAAGAAGTTTTGTTAATTAATTGCAAACCCAAGTCTATATGAACCATGATATAAGAAAATATAACAATCTAGTTGTTAATTTGGAAGGTATAAATAGTAATAAACCCTTTATGAATGTATTTATAAAGTTTTTAAATAGTCAAAATTTATGGACTAATATATAATAAATAAATACTTAATTTTCAGTACTATCATTTTATGCTATAAAAATATATTTTCTTTTAAAATGAAAGTTATCATATTTTTTTCAAAAAAAACCATAATTAATAGATTAAATTTGAATATTTTTTTTTGGAAATGAATATAATTTTTTAAATCATCATGTCAATATTAAATTATAGTGAATTTTTTGGAATTTTCTAAAATGAGTTTTTTTTCAGTGAATAGTAAAAAATGACAATTTTTGTAAAAAATGTATTTTTTTGACATTAAAAAAGAAATTATGTTTTAAATTTGGCCTTAAAATTAAAATAAGTATCATTTATTTTTAAATAATATAATTAAATTCATAATAATAAATATTATACTTTATTTTTATATAAGCTCATTTTTTGGTATAAAAACACAATTTTCGAAAAACTGTTTATATGTTCCCAATGTGTTTTTATATTAATAAATTAAATTAATCTATATTTATTAATCATTTCAATTAAATTTATATATTTTATATTCAATAATATATTTAAAAAATAATTTCATGGTCTTTATAAGGAACGTAATGGAAGGAAGTTATGTTTTATTCTAAAGATGTTATTCTTTTATAACAGGTTCACATTATAATTTGTGTTCTTATTTTATATTAAATTCATCCACATAGAGAAATTGAATCAGGTAGAATTCATTAAATATTTCTTATTCTCACAATTAATATAATATAATGGGGTCAACCTGATATTTTTATAGTTAACAAAAAATATAATAATTGTTTTCCACGGTTAAGGTTAAAATGAGTTTATCTAGAGGTTACATGAAGACATAAAGGTAGGATTTAATCCCAATCCTATATAATGTTTATTTATTGAAGTTTTATAATTTTTATCTTGTACTACATTATGATACATGTCCATTTGGATCCAATTTCCCGTAAAAGCGATCTTATATAATTGAAATCATTTAAAAAATTCCATATGTATCCCTCTAATCACTTATAAAAGGGTAACTCATCTCCTCCCATATTCACAACATTTGAGAATTAAATATATGCAAATACATACTTTAATACCATCCTAGAACCATTTACTTCATTCTACAACTTCTTTTATTTTATTAAGAACAATCCATAAAGGTTTAAGGTGTAATCGAAAGGAAGTCTCTGGAAGAAGTGGTATAGATCTTAACAAATATCTTTCTATTTTATTTCCTATTATACTTACTCTAAAACTATTTAATCTATAAAAAATTATTAATATATATAATAATTGTTCTGATACATTATTATGATGATGTAGAAACAATTTAACACCTCTTTTCAATAAAATGAGATGTGGAAGCATTGATCGTGCATACGTGTGAACTACTTCCTCCAAGTAGCCATACAATCCATTTTCCAGCACCATCATTCATGGTTGGTTATTATGATATATTTTAAATTTTTATATATTATATTTCAGTTATAATAATTAATTTAAGGGTGAATTAATATAATATTTACCTTTATTTCATTTTATAAATTAAAAAATGGAAACATAACTCATGCGTATGTAAAAACTACCATCCCCAAATAGTGATGTAATTAATTTTTCCTATACACTTTAGATAACAGGTTACAAATATTTATATAATGAATATTCAGGATATTTGTATCATTATTTAAAATATGTATATTACGGAACCATGTTCAATTTTTATGGCCAATAACGGGTGAACCAAAATATTAAAAATAAAATGAGTTAACACATTAAATAAAAATGATAATGAAATATTCTTAATGAACTAGTGATGTGATATTATTGTTAGATTAGTCTAACACATCCTTATTTCAATGATATCGAATCATTCTTATTTTGTTTCTAAAAATTTTCACGGTTTAGAATAGTCACCAATTTTCTTTCCAAAAAAATTAAAATTGTCTAAGTATTGAATCTACCATGACTATCTACTGTTAGATGAAATATTCTACAACTATATGCTTCCATCAGTTCAGAAAATTACTATTAGTATAATGCTATAACAATTAGATATTATTTCTATGTGAAGCTACCACTTAGTGAATCTACCACTAGTAACAAGTAATGCTACAAATGAGTGGATCTACTATCAAGTGATGCTATCATAAAGCGGGTTTACAATTGAATGCAGCAACCACCGAGTACATATAACATCAATAATAACTACCATCAAACGTATATACCATCAATTAGTTCTATGTTGATAAACCATACCTCTAGAATCTACTTCTAATTATATATACTTCTACCTCCAAGTGAATCTACCGCAATGTGCTACTACTACTGCTAGTTCTAGAAGCTACCCTCAGGAGCTTCATTGCATAGTGCATGGTACTTCCATATAATATTTCAATGATAGTTGTTTAGAATTAATTTAAAACTTAAATTATCCAAAATATAGATTAAAGCACTCAATTAAACTTAAAGTCATATGGATTTAATACTGAATATTCATAAACATACCAACAATGTTTTCTAAGAAAAATTTGTCTTTTGGATTTGTCTCTAAGTATAATGATTCTTATTAATTTATTATTATCACGAAAATGATAATTTGACCTTATGTATTTCATTAAATTTAAAAGAGAACCTAATGTGAAAAATAGAAAATATACTTATAGGTTCAAAGATATTGGCATAGACACATTTTGTTTTGGAAAAAAACTAACCTATTTGTTAATTGATAACAAAGGGGTTTCTTATAATTACAAGATAATATATTTTATGTACTTTTTATTCTAATCTAGTTATGAAATTTCAAATAAAACATCAATGAATTAAAATGAATAGAATATGAAAAACTGATCTACATCTAATTTTCTGATTATTAAACCCCTTTTCTTTCTGTTTTAGATAAACTTTGGATCTATGTTTTGTTTTACTTTCATTTTCTATATACAATTGACTTCTATAATGAACTGGAGAGTTTTAGACACTCACTATTGAATTATTTTCATCTTTAGTCCCACAATGAAATATGGAAGAGGTCTTTTATGAAATTGAAACCTTTTATCCCATGAATACCTATGGAGGAGTATTTTGTATAGCCTGAGATATCTTATTACAGTTGTTTGAAAAAACCTGATCTTGGTTGTGGATGAATTTATTATATAATAAACTAATTCATAATGGGTGATTCAAAAGAGGATGGAATTATGACCTGTCTTAAGAAGAAATCCCTTATTTAATTCAATTGTGTAATTTCTTTTTTTTTTCTATTTTTAGTGAAAACCCATTTTTGTTTTCATACATTTAACAACATATTAATTTTTATAGTTGAGATTAATTTTTGTTTTATATACAATTTTTCATTCTAGTTGATTAGTTTCAAAAGTTAAATCTTTTGAAAAATTAATTTAACTGATTTTTGATCAGACATGTGAGAAGATATTAAAAAGATAAAATCATATAATTCTATAGTTTTATTTATCTTTTGGTTTTTATTAAATTAGGGTACTTATGTTTTAAATATTTTCTATTATAAATTTTAATAGGAAAATCAATTCACCCACATCTTGATTATACTACTTTGATCAAAATTCGGTATTAGAGGATATTTTCAAAATAATTTTTAATGTGATAATGTATTAACAAAAAGATCTTAAATTTATATTTATTATATATTTAAGTCATTAAAAATAATATTAGAAAAGATATAACAAACACTAGTGTGTATTTTATTTTAATCGGACTAAATCGGCTCAATGTAAGATTAAGATGAAAATATATTTTGAGGATATATGATTTGATATGTGGATTTCTATTGAGGAAAAAAGTGAAAAACCCTAAGCTTCTAGAGTTGAGTGGAGAAATTATATAATGGCCATATATGACTATAATTATAAATAAATGAATTTATTATATTATGCATTAGGATATGATGAATTTAAAATTATATGGACATGGTTTACTAATTTTTAAATTTGGGAAAAAAAATTTATATCCTATGAGGGAACCAAAAATTTTAAATAAATGAATTCAAATACTTATACTGTTAAATATGATGAATTCAAGATGAAAATTAATGAATACATTCCTAATATGTGTCTTAGGTACAATGAGATTGTGAGCATGATTCACGAACTTCAGAAACAAATTTCAGTAAATGATGAAGTGTTAAAATTATTATATGTCTACTTGATAGGTGGATATGACCTTTAATTTCTATTAGATAATCCCATGAACTCATACAATTATTACTATAGTAACTTATCAAAAAATCTTATGTTGTATGAGGAGTAATTTCAAGATATAAAATAAGAATGAGATGAACCCAATTGGAATTCAATCACCATCAATATTTTTGTATTAAGGCTAAAATAAAATATCAGATATGCTAGTTCCATTAATGATGAATTACCCACTAATTGTGATGTAGAAATGGGTTTCCTATCCAGGTGTCTCAAGAAGTTTTATAAGAAGAATAATTTATTCAAATAGACTAACTATAGAGTAAATTATGATAGAAAATGAAATTGGAGGACAAAGTGGAAAAACAATGATTCGACTAATGGGATAATCTATTATGATTGAAAAAATAAAAGGAAACATCAAGTATGAGTTTACCAAGCTTAAATATAAGAAAATATTTGTGGAACAATTTCAATGGTATAAAAGGATTTAAAATCCACATAGAGTGCCTCTAATGATAGCTCAAGTGACTCCGATTCAGGTAGATAAGGTAAAAATTGATGGTCCCAGTGTTTCATTTATTATCAATGATGAATCAATATGTGTTTAGTGAGAAGTGGTGATTCTTTTATAATTTTTATGTTTTTTTATATCACTAAATTATGTTCATAAAAAATTATCCTTATAAATTTGATGATTATTGAACAGTTATTTAAATTTTAATTACTTGTTCTTATAAAATGACATTTCATACAAAAAGTGAAGACCATCACAATATTTATTTGAATTATGATTTTTTTGGATGATATAATGATATATATTAAAAAATATTTTTCATATTTTTTTGGGGAGGATTTTATTTTAAGGAGTTACGGCTTGGAATTAAATGTTATACTTTTATTGAATTCTATGTATTTTTTGAATAGTATTTACTTTTAAAAAGTAGGGAAAACCCCAAACTATATAGATGGATAGCTCGACTACACTTGTGGGAGTATGGAACAACATGAAAGATCTAGTTTCAAATATTACCATGAGTCATTAGTAGTTTGGGATAGTGCATAGGCCCAAAGGAAGTGCATGTCTAAGTGGGTACATATGTTAGTTCGACCAGTGATGGTTGGTGCAGCCTGTGAAACCAAGGGTGAGAATGTGTTTTTTAGGAGCGGACCCTAGGATACATAAAACCGGGCCATTGAGACATGTATTGATTATTTAATAATGACTCAACCATGTTCTAAAATTTTTGGGGATAAGATTAAATTTCAATTTTCTACTTTTATTAATAGTACATAAATATTTATAGCTGCTCAATCAAACTAATGGATTTATTCAAATCATTCAAGGTATTTTCCTCATCCTTGGCCCACATTTGAGCTTTCTAATTCACTTGGGCATCAGGCAAACATATTATGATTTAATCAATAATTCCATTCATGTTTTAAAACTAATTTTATGAAGCGAGTAGGACACAAAATGCCAAAATGCATACTACATTTTCCATTAATATGAAAACTCAAACAACTCATTTTGATGGAATGAAAAATTTAGTTTTATAATTACATTCAGATATTATGAGGTGTTCGAGATTTAACAATAAATAGAATCACATGATCCATATTTCTTACATGTGCGGATTATTAATTTAGGAAAAGAAAAATGAAATCCGGAGTACATACTTTTAGAAATAATGAATCATTTTGTGATATTAAAAATATAACATGTGACACATTTTGCAGAGATTCAACAAAAAATATTTCCAAGAAAAAAGGTGGTTCAATGAAGCACGTATTACCTATAAATAATGAAAAACTAAGTTGAAGAGTGTTATTGATATTCTTGAGAGAGAACCCAATTTACATTGAAACAGAGAACCACAAAACATCTATTTCTCGAGGAATAAACTCTACCCAACCATTTCTTGTGTGAAGAAGAAAAAACACACATTCAACTTATTCCAATAATACTCATTTAATTTCATAATGAAATGAGAAACATGAATACTTTTAGTTTTTCACATTACTCAGATGTAAAGACACATTGTTTTTTCATGAAATCCTTAAGAAAACATGATCCAGTGAATAACAACATTGGGTTATGTGAAGTAAAAAAGAATTAAACCCATGCAATTTAGATAATAAATTGTTTAAAGAAGAACTTGGGAATACAAGTAAAATGATCTCTTCAATAATTTTTTCATGAATAATTTTATTTGAGAAGGTTGTGTACACTATTATATGTATAAGGAAGTAATTCATGTGTGAATTAATGAATTGGATGAGGTTTTAGTTTCAACAAAATCCATGCATAATTTGTACTTTAATTTATATTTTAATAAGAAGTGAATTGAAATTGATAATGTTCTATATTTCATAAAATATAGAATAATATTGTGTAAATCCCTTTAAAATATCAAGTGTGGTTAGGTATTAATTAGTATAAGAATGAAATACAGCCTGAGCATAGTTGTGCATAGGTAACTAGTCATATACAATTGATCATAATATTTGAACAAGAATAACATACCTTCTCATAGGATATTGAAGAAACATGAATAGGTATACAAGAAATATAAATCCTAATTTTCTTTATAGGAATATAAAATGATCATCTTATTGTAGACCAAGACATCAAAAAAGGATAAGTATTTCTATTGGGTTTAATAGTATTTTATGTCTTCTGGTTGGATCTTGAAGCGTAAGGAGTCTCCAAACTAGAGATAGAAGAATAGAATTATTTCATTTGGATTTAAAATAAGTGGATGTGCTTCAGTTTGATTCATTGAAAATAGATTCTATTGGTTGAATCCTAATTATTATAATAAGTTTTTTGATATGAAGAATCCATAATTAGTGGGAATAACATGTTGTAGAAAAGAGTTTTGATTCTTCGAAACATTGTAAATCATGTGTGCCTATGACTATATTATTGTAACTAAAAAATTGGTGAGATTGATAGAAAATATTGAGTTGATAGAGAACCTTAATAGGTATGATTTTTTGAATTCTAATTAAAATTAATTCCAAAAAATAAACCACTGACTCACACCAACCCTCTCAGTAGTTAGTCCAGCCGAGGTATCTTCAAGTGGTATCAATGAAAACATTCCCTCTAATGATCCAAGAATAATTATGACGTATGAAAAATATTAATCCTATTAATATCCAATATTTTGTAAAATTATATGGTATTTATTATCACAATGGAAGGAATTTGATATTTCCATATTTCTTATCGCTTATCCTAGAAGTGAGATATTCTTCAACAGTGGGTTTTCCACCCACTACGGATGATCCTGTCATGACTCCATATGATAAGATAAATTTAAAGTTAGATGGAAAAACTAAAAATTCCATCTTGATGTAATTATCATAAATTGTATACACAATGGTCATAGGTCTCCAAACTACTAAGGGCATCAAGGATAAACTGAGAGGAACCTATGAAGGAAATGTAGAAGTTAAGTAAGCCAAAATTCATTTTTTGGATTAGTCAGTTTAATCACATAAAAATGACCAATGAATAATAAAATGATTTTTAATTCACTAGAATGAATGAGATAATTTGAAACATTCAAGGACTTTAGTGAGAAGTTGGATGACTTTATAATTTTTAAAAAATTGAGGAGTAATTTTTAAGATTATTTTGATTCCAAGATTTCATCTATGGAATAAATAGATGATTTTCCTCTTTATGAATTCACCAACATTCTCATTTGTTATGATATGTATAAAACTGTAACTTTTAAGAAGAATGAAATAATTGAAAAAACTTTTCTAGAAATAAGAGAAGGAAAAATTTAATAATAAGAGAATATGGAATCAGGAAATTCAGATTACAATGGGGATGATGATTATTAAAATTAGACTATTACACCTTTATTGAAATGATTCAGAAAGGGAAAGTGTAAGGTAAAGAATAAGTAATCATGAAAATTATTAAACTGAGGTAACACATGAAATTTTTCCATGAATTTTCCAAATAAGAATTTTAATGAATCTGAACTAGAATCATTATTATATGGGGTGAGATCTCATAAAAAGATGTGGGGTATGACAAAAAATAAGAACATCTACCAAAGAATACAAATATTTTGAAGAATCACAAGATAGATTAATTATCTTTTTTTTCATTAGATAATGAAATGGGTTTATTTTCCCATGAAGGTAAAATATATGATTATTTAGGTAGTAAAAATTATAAAGAAGGGAGAACAAAACTTGAGTGGATTTTTAATGATAAATTATAATTCATCATGGGAAAAATATATATCTCAAGAAAGAAAAAAAAATATTGGGATTAAAAACAAGAAACTAACTGTTGAAAAGAATTAGAAATAAATTGTACTTATTTATGATTAAAATGATGAGATTATCAAGAATTATGTATATTTTGTTAATGAGATAAACATGCAAAAAATAAAAACTGATGAACATTTTAACATGGAAATTGATATTGAAGAGAAGTTGACTTCTAGAAAAGAATTGTTTTTTATGTAAAAGTAATATGTTTCATAGTTTGGTATGAGTTAGATAAGCAAATAAAATATTTAAATAAATATATTTAGGTTAAGGTATAATCTTCTCATGTTGGAGATAAGAAAAGTAAATGTGAACTTATTTATTCTGATAAATCTATTATTTCTAATAATGATTATATAAAACCTAGATTTAATAATATGTGGGATAAGAATAATGAGAGGAGATCTTATACATAATGGTAATGGAATAATTTTAAAATATAGCCACAAACTTACAAAAATGTGTGGGATGATTTTCAATAGGCACTGTTGCAGCCTGGGTACTGTAGCAGTACTATTCACCGAGGGGCTCTTTGGGCCAAACAAATAGTCTTTCAAGCCTAATATTCAGGATACTTGGCCTTGGGCCTTCGGGATATGCAATGGGACTCCCTCTACATAGTCTGAAGAGGTCTTTGATTTAAATAATAAAATTAGGCTTCGGCCCCATCCTTTTTTGAAAGAAAAATTTACCACAAAACTTATTCTTACTAGTTTAAAATTTATTCCAGTGAATAAGGTAATAATCCAGGGGGGTGTCAATTCTCATTTGAGGAAAAAATATTAGGGAAAAAACCTATGACTAGATCTATAATGAAACTATTTATATATAAAAATGTTATGAAGTATGTTTGTAGAAGATTAAGTTTAGAAGGTCTCAAGGATGAGGTATTCATGACGAGTTTTGGAGTAAAATTTTTATATTCCATTAAATAGAATTAATTTCAAAATAAAACCAATGGAAATTCATGTTATTATTGTTAAGAGACTGGGAATGTCAATAATGTTTTTTTGGCCTCATTATTAGAAACTAGATAAATATTTAGAGGAAGATGATAAACATAGTAAATAAAAAAGAATGAATGTGGTCTAAAAAAATGAAGATATAATTTAAAACACATTATCAAGAAATAGATAATATTAATTATATCAATAGGGGAGGTGTTCCTAAATTTTATGGGAATACTTATCACTATTAGAGGAATATGATTCTGTCCGATATCATATGACTCATCTTGGATGTGAGTGATACTTCAAGAGTATGTTTCCCTAATTGATCATGATTCTATCATAAAAAAATCGATAAAATAAGTATTGAGTTAATAGAAAGAATCTAAATTACATATTAATATATCTATCTAAAAAGGACAACACAAAGGTCCAGGGTCTCCAAACATCTAAGTACATATGGGAAAAATAGAGAACCAGGTATGAAGGAAATGTAAAATTAGTGGAATACAAACATTGAGGACATAAAAATGAATGATTAATTCAATATTTATCACTATTTCAATAGAACTATTCAGATAGTTGACATCATTTGGAGATTTAGTGAGAAAATGGATGACCCAATCATTGTCAAAAAATTACTGAAGAATTTTCAAAATCATTTTTATTGAAAGACCTCAACTCTATTAGAAAGAGTTGATTTTTCTTATTCAGAACTACATAAAATTCTCATAGATTATTATATCTGGGAAATTATGGTTTTTAGTATAACTAAAAAAATTAACAAGGCCTATGAAAAAAAACAAGAAAACATAAGGTTAAAGAATAAGAGAATGTTGATTTAAGTTATTCAGAAAGTGATGAGGATGATGGTAACATCAATCTGATTGTTTCTATTTTTTCAAAAGGATTTAGAAATGGAAAGAGGAAGGTAAAGAATATTAAATTTCCAAAATAATTAAACTATGTTAATATTGGTCATTTTTACAAGAAGATTCAAACGATGATGGTCAAAGAATCCAAATCACTATCAAAATCAGATGAAGGTGATAATAGATCTCATAAAAAAGGGTTAATCAGAAAAATAATCACTACAAAATCAATAACATAAATATTATGATCAACAAAATGAGGTGAGAGTTTAAGATATGTTATCTATAGGTGGAAAATTAATGACCCAGAAAAGTAAGGTTGATAAGGTTTTTCAACAAAAAGAAGAAGAATAGAAAAAATATGATAGTCAAATAAATGAGTTTAAAAATATTATTACAATGAAATCATCCCCTGATAATATTGGAATAATATAATGGATTTTATGGAGAGGAATTTCTTTATATTATTTTTTTCTATGAAAACCCACGAGATTCTTCCTTATTGCAAATTATTTTACCAGTTTTAAACAAAAATGCCTCAAATTAAATGAGATTTTCCAGGTTGTCACTTCTAGACATCTGGAATGGATTTTAATTGATAGAGTTTACTGACTACCATGAAATGAAATAATATGAAGAATGAATTCATTAAAGGGAATAAAAATTAAGAAAAATCTATAATTTTACTAAATTCCAATGAATCTGCAAATAATGAATAGATTTTAAAATATAAGGATGAGTTATGAAAATAACACATTCATCCTTCCTTATTAATTTTATAAATCATATCAATAAATGAGAGTCTATGGTTGATGATAAAAGGATAAAAATGGGGAGTTATTTCTGTGCACCCAAACATTCTAATATATTTATTGAAGTGTGTGAGGGATTTTTCATTTCATTGAAATCTCGGATTATTGGAAACCCCTTAAATGTGTCTTGATAATTAAGCATGATTAAAAATGAATGATGTTTTATTTACAACTTATTCATCCATAGTTATATCTATCTAGATATATACAACATTATAGATCACATATAATTAGAGTTAATATACTGTTTGATCCTTTCTAAGATAAACATTTGATATCATTCCTCTATCAGAACCCTGAGAATCATATTAGATAACGCCCCACTTTTACTTTGTATTTTATTTTCAAATGGGTTGAACGTTTTGAGTACACTTATTGTCTTTTTAATATATAAAGTTATATTGAAATGAAAATAAAAAGTGGACAATTTTTAGGACCAGTGTTTCATTTTTTTTGTAAATTGTGTGACAATATGATCTCGGTGAGAAGAGTTGATTCTTTGATAATAATTATTTATTCAGTTTATGTAATTGGATATCATTATTAGACAATTATACTTATAAATTTAATGATTGTTTTACTATTAATTAAATGTAAAATAATTGATCTTATTAATAAACATTTTATAAAATAATTTTAGACCATTAAAATATTTTTTTCTATTAACATTTTTTGTAGAAATTTTAAATATGTCCAAGAAAAAATATATTACATAATTTTAATGGGGGATTTGATGTTTTGGAGTTTTGACTTGGAATTATTTTTTTTACTTAGAATTAATTAAAATTATTTAATAAATGGTATTTATATTAAAAAATATATCCAACCCCTAGATGGTTGTAAAATAGGTTAGATCGACCATACTTTTGGGACAATGTCACACTATGCAGGAGCCGTCCCACAAGCGAGGCATGAGGTGGAAGGTGTGTGCGTTAGTGCGTAGGCCCATAGGAGAAAATTCCCGAGTGGGCGTATAAGGGAATGTGGGTTAGTGTGGGTTGGTGTGGCCTGTCAGACCATGTGTTTTCATGTGTGTTTCTTGGAGTGTACCTCGATCCACACACAACTAGGTCGTTGAGATATTGATTGATTAATGAGTGGCTCAACAATGGGCTAAATTGATGTGGGACATAATCCCGTATTACTTTTCCTTTGATCTAAAAAATATTGAAATTTTCATTGATGATTTACTGAACTAATGAGATTCATCCATTCTTATAAGGGATCATTTTCATCGTTAGCCCTCATTCGAGAATTCTAATTTTCCTAAGCTCAGGACAAACCTCCGACGATCAAACGAAGGCTTCCATGTCAATTATAAGCCCGAGTTTATGAAGTGATGATATGAAAAACTCAATCCATGCATGATATGATGTTTATGCATATGTTATCCCAAATAATTCATATTGGAATAATGAAAAATTAACTTTAAAAAGGATATTCTGATAAGAGGAGGTGATCAAATTTTATAAATAAGGATAATCACATGATTCATATTTAATGAACATGATGAGTTTTCATATAAGAATATATTTCATGAAATATGAAATATGTATTTTAAAAACACTGAATTCCTAGATGATACTTAAAATGGAGGATGTTACATATTTTGGGTTGATTCAGCATGATATATTTCAATGACCTAAGGTAGTGAGAAGTAGTGAGGCTTGACTATGAATAAAGAGGAATGAAGATATGGTGTGTTTCTATTATTATTAATAATGATATTAGTTTACACTGAACAAATCACCATAAAATATCTATTTCATGATGAAGAGTTTCTATATATCCAATGATTTCACAAAGTAGAAGATAAAAACTATGGAAATTTTCCTTTTTCCATGAACTCTCAATTTTTTTTAAATGAATCGAGAACCACAAAGCCTATATGGTTTCCATGTTACCCTAACATAAAGACTCACTGGTGTTTTCAAACTTCTTCAGACAATTCAAACTAGGGTACAACAACACTATATTATGAATAGGATAATGGATGGAGAACCCATGAACATGAGATAATAGTTTGTGTGAAGAAGAAATTTTGATCAGAAGAATAGTGACCTCATATATACTTTTAATGTAATGAACATTATTGGACAAGGTTGTGTATATTGTTACATGAATAAGGAAGTAAAACTGTGTTTCATGTATCATATAGTACACTCATGCACATGTGAATTACATGGAGAGATACCCCAACCAAATGCACAAGAAGGAACAAAGGACATTGATGAAAAACAAGGAACATGGTTTGAGAAATTTGAGAATGAACCTAAAATAATAGATAAAATTAATGTTCTAGAGTTTCTAATCATATGAATCATGTTATACATCATGCATGCATCAAGCAAATTTTTTTAAATAAGGTTGAGAATTCAGGAATATATATTTTCTGAATTGTTCAATTATAATTCTTATATAAAATAATAATAAATAACTTTTGTGAATTAATTAAATCAATATACATGTTTCTGAGACTTCAATAGATGGATGAATCTACCCACGCATAGTATTACTGAGGTAAATGATATGTTAAAGGCGATTAGAATATTTTAGTCTGGCCAACAAACATGAATAGTGTCTATTTAATATACATAAATACGTTCATGTGAAATTTGGATTCATTGAGATTTTGGAGGATGATATAAATATCAGCCTACTGAGGATCAATCCATGAACAATGGTAATGTTTTTTGTTAGTGTTGGGAGAAGGTGAAGTCTTTTGGTTAGATCGAGAAGAAAATATAGTCTCACTATTAAATCCAGAGTGAGAAGTATTTCAGAAGGTTCTATAAGAAAATAGAGTTTCTTTGTTGGAGAAGGAGAATTGTAATCACTTGTTTTATAGTGAAGAATATATAAATAGGTTGAATAACTAGTTACAATAACGAATTACATTTCTACTGAACCTTGTAAATCAAGTGTTCTTCTCTCTTCGTTATTACAACGTCACATGAGTTGATATTCATAGATAATATTATATGGATTTATAGCCTTATCAAGTTCAATAGGTTTAGTTCAAAAGAAAATTAATTCATAGAAATAAACCATAGATTCACCCCTCCCCTCCTAGTGGTGAATCCAGCATGGGGATCTACAGAAATGAAAGGGCCAACATGTGTTTCTTGGAAAACATATATGAGGTACTAACGACTATTACAACATATCGTAAACATATTTTTAATATTTATTATAAAAATGATGAATAAATTTTTATTGAAGAGTAATTTTAACATTTAAATATGATGGAGTAAAAATTTAATGATCTAGAGGATAAATATAAAATCTTAAAGAAATAGAATGCTTTGTCTGCTCAATTTATATCCAATTTTTCTATTACAAAGGACATGAATGTTCAATTATTAAAAAAAATAATGAACCTAAAACTTATGTTGACAACGGAAAAAGTACATTGAGAAAATCACCATGATTAGATAAACTCTTACTAGGAATCTTGGAAAGAAAACAACTCCTTAATATACCACTAGTATTGGTTATCAGTCTAGGTAGAGGAATATTTATAAGAATAAATTTTATCCTAGATCTAGTTCTACCAATTTTATAAATATTTCTTATTATTCAAGATGTAATAAGGTTTTCGTTTCTAAAAACATAATTCAAATTTATAGGAAACCAATTAAAAAACATTGTATTAATAAGGAAATAATTACTAACATTTCATAACCAAAGAAAAGATGGGTACCAAAATAATTTCATTCGTAAAATTGTTTTAGGAATCCTTCTTGAAGAGTACCAATAAGAACCAATGGTATATACAAAGTGGATGCTCTATTTTCATGAATGAAAACTACTCATGTTTCAAGAACCTTATCAATGTAGATGGTGGACTTGTCAATTTTTGTGACAATTACAAAGGAAACAAATTGTACTCGGTAAAATCAATAAATCATGTAATATGTTGATTTTAATTTCTTTTGTTAATGGATTAAATAATAAAACTCATATTATCTCATACATATATGATGATGGATATCATTAAAAATTTGAAAATAATTCTTGTAAAATATACAATTCTAATCATATATTAGTTTTTACCACTTTTTGTAATGATAATGTTTATGATGATGGTTTGAAATCATTATTTTCTCAAGAAAATTATTTTTAAGTTCCCTTCATAAAATGTATTATATTTGGAATTAGATACTAAGCCATTTAAATCCACAGTTAATTTCAAATATTTTCACGAACCTTTCCACAAGGCCCAAATGTAACTACCCCAAGACCACCTTCCATAGGCCAGGGGTTGGTGACTAGCACCAGAAGAATTTTCATCAACAGGGAATACACTGACATAATGATTCATACACACTATAAAAGGAAAACTAATGTAAACAACCTAAAAAATTAAGGCACAACCATGAGTGTAAAGTACAACCACAAGTACAATTGTGAACTGAAAATAGTGGGCTAGAATACAATCCAAAGAAACTGAAAGAAAGTAAACAACTATCACATATTCCCTCAATCTCTACCTGGAGGGTAGTAGCTATAAATATAATGTAAAATAAGAGGATCTCAACTACTCTCATCGCACTAAGCTCCACCAAGTCCTGAACCTCCAAAGTCTTCCTCGGAGTGTCAGTAGTCTGCACCAGACACTTAGGTGCGGGAGGAGCCTGTGCAGGGGAGAGTATAACAACTCAGTAGGGGACCCCAAGACCCCCGATGGTCTCTCAATAATCCAAAAAGGAAAACAACATAATAAATTCCACAAATGTACTATGACAAGAATTATCTAAATCATGAATCATAAAGAAAAATATATAACTCACTCTAACGGTACAACATCATGGTTATAGGGACAGGGATGACTAGTTTTAAAGCCAGATCATGCTATACATTGTAACTCTACTACTGACCCATATAGGTCACTGTATGATGACCCGTATTGGTCCCTAGATGCTAACATGTATTGGTCACTGGTGCTGACCTGTATTGGTCACTGGTGTGGACCCATATTGGCCACTGGTGCTAAACCGTATTGGCCGCTGGTGCTGAACCGTATTGGTCGTTGGTGATGATCTATGTTGGTCATTGGTAGAAAGGTAGGGATGATTAGTTTTATAGCTAGATCATCCCACTCTGGAGTTTCTGATGCTAACCCATATTGGTCACTATTATTCTTCATGTCACAGTTAGCCACTAGATTCCCGCATGATGCTCACCTGATCTTTAGAAGAATTAGGTCCTCATGCCACTAGTCATATTTCAACCAGTACAATGTCCAACAAAAATCATACTGAAGGTACTTCCCCATCATAGGGGTCCGAATGTGACAGACTATGCGTCGATCAGACGCCCGATCTGTGAGATATGAGAACTTTTTTAAAAAGAACATAGTTGGATTCACGTCTTATCCAACCCAAGTCACACATCAAAATCCATGAAAACTCACATATAGTATCTACAAATGATAGCCTTCTCACAAGGGTCCTTATTCCATGGACGACACGTCGGTCGGACACTAGGTCTGTTAGTTATTGGCATTTTAGTGCTGAGGGCTCGGTTAGATTCGTAGTCGATACAACATTTACGTACTACAACATTATCCAAAACACTTATGGAATATCTCATTTGGATAGTCTCTCTCCAAGGATCCCGACACTATAGACAGTTCTTCAAATAGATGTTCAGTTTGAAAGTTAGGGCCTTTTATACGTTTCTAGGCCCAAGAGGGGTCCGGGTCTCGTCCGACCCAGTCGGACCATCCCGACCTGATCCAGTTGGTCCAAACCAGTCCAGCCTACCCTGTCTGGGCTGTTTTGTGGTGGTCCTGGTTTTCTGGGCTATGGACCGACTCAGCCTGCCAGTTGGGCGTGACCTGCAGGTGGACGCGGCCCGTCGGGCGATGCGGCACGACATGCTGGTGAGCCTCGTGCGGGGTGTGCGACCTTCCACCAAAATGGCTCATAGAGCCGTTTGGTTTCACCTAACTATGGTGATAGTTGGTGCAACATTATCATCGGAGGGACCCATAAGAGGTGAATCATGGCCTTCGCCATTGCTGCGGAGTGCGATGGCATGTCGTCTCCACCTCTGTGGCCTGCCTCTGACGGGCACCCGTCTGACCATCGCGGTTCATAGCAGCGCTGATCTTCTACTGAGCTAGTGGTGTATATCCCCTCCCCTCAACTTCCGGCATTGGTAACTGGTGCTGCCACACTGTTTTTGGTCAAGAGTTTTTTCCACAGGCCATTGGGTGAGCCCCGATGGTCAGTTCTTCCTCCCGGATGCACCTACGGTCCTTTTGGGATGTTTCTGTTGTGTTATGGCCCACGAAAACCCCTTTCCCCAGTGTTCATTATTCCACCATGAAGAACACACCAAGGGAATTTTCAGAAGAGGGACTGAGACTTGTTGTTTTCGGCCCACACCCTTCGCATCGGCATTTTAAACATGAGGAAAATTAATAATAAACAAAAGAAGAATAATACCTGAATTTAAGATCCAACAACAATGACCCACATTCTTTGAAGAGATGCAGATCAACCTATTATTCAGTTGGTATGTGTTAATTATATTTTTCATAAACATTATGAGAGGTAACATTAATGCATGTAAACCCCTAACCTTGAGATCCACTGGAGGTGTTGTGATTGAGTCAGGAGGAGCATCGACGTTGAATGGAGTCATCGACATTCGTCTATCTCGGATAGTTTCCACCCATACTTCTGTCCTCTGTCGGTTGATGTTGTCGCAGGATGTTTCCAGAGTTTCCTTTCTTGAAGAAGCAGTTTCAAAACCCCACCCCAAGCTCCATTTATATAGGCGGTGGAAAGTCGATCAAAGCCTTGAGGAATTAAGGAGGTTCATTAATTGACATAATTAATGTGCCCCATTAATTGACGTAATTAAAGTGCCTAAATAATTGATGTAATTAAAGTCTCTCATTAATTATATGACGGGTGGTTATGAAACTAAAGTGTAACAATTCAATTAAAACTCCATAATTAAAGGTCTGACCACCTCTGTGGTCCCCGCCACTACCTCTCAATTGGTGGTAGGAAAAAGAAAAAGAAATGAAATAACAATTACATGTTATTTTTGTTTTCTTTAAAAATTAAAAAATTTAATTTTTCTTCTGACCTAATGTGGTTTAAAAGAAGGTTCCCTTAAGTGAACCCAACACTGTGGATTCAATGGTGCTTTCGGATTTTTAATCCATGCGACGATTCAAAATATAGAAAACGCCACACACGCAATTACTAAACATACCCGAAAAAAAGGTTCATAAATTTATTATAGGCACACCGAGCCTTGGAATCACATGTCGTCAATTTTTTCAGACCCATAGAAATCCAAATAATTAAAAAAATTACATAATTTATTTGGGTCATAAGATTCTCCCCCATCAGGGATTTACATCCCTGAGAGCCAAACAAGGATACACAAAATAAGAGGGGGTATTGGGAATGAAAATCAGCCTCTCGCTTCCTTGTGCTCTCATGGATATTCTTGTACAGCCACATAATGCTCACCAGAGGTATTGACTACCCATGAAGGATCTTATCCTGTCAATCCTCTATCTCCACCGGGTACACCGCAAAAGTCTCCCCATGGTCAATTTTCAGCTCTCGATGGTCGATGATGTGAGATGAGTCACACACATATCTCCTCGGCAAGGATACATGGAAGATGTCATGTACCCTCTCCAATTGTAGTGGCAGTGCCATGCAGTACACCAAATTTCCAATCCTTTGAATTATCAGGAACTCTCTGATAAACCTTGGTTAGTGTTTTCTACCTCGGACAAATCTTCATAGTCCCCGCCGAGGGGATCCTCGCATGAATATGTGGCCCCATTATAAAACTCAAGTGGTCTTCATCTCAAATTAGCATTGGATTTTGGTTGGCTCCATGCAGTCTTCGTCCGATCTCGGATGACCTGCACCTTTTCAGTGGGAGCCCATACCATCTCTAGGCCCAAAAGTTCTGTCTCTCCTGGAACAGTCAAACACAAGGGTGATCTACACGGTCACCCGTACAATGCCTCAAAAGGGTCCATACCAATGGTGGAGTGATAAATGTTGTTTTACGTGAACTCTACCATGGGTAGGTGGTCCTCCCATCCACAACCAAAATATAGGACACATGCACGAAGCATGTACTCCATGGTCTGGATGGTCGGCTCAGTCTGACCATCTGTCTGCGGGTGAAAATCTTTTCTCAATAAAAGATGAGTCTCGAAAGCCTGTGGTAATCCTTTCTAAAACTGGGATATGTAGTGTGTGTCATGGTCTTAGAATATCATCGAAGGCACCCAGTGAAGTTCCAGGATATTATGAACTTAGAGATGTCCTATGCTCTCTACTAAAGCCTTCCCCCGAATAGCAAGGAAGTGGGCCGACTTGGTGAGTCAGTCAACGATCAGCCAGATGGTATTTTTCCCTCTAGAAATACGTGGTAACCCCATCACGAAGTCCATAAATATCGCTTCCCACTTCCAATCTAGTATCTCTAGGGGTTGGGTCAACCCTACTGGTACTTGTTGCTCGACATTCACTTACAGGAAAGTGAGGCATCTTTAAGCAAACTCTACCACAACATTCTTCATCTCTGGCTATCGGTACTAACGTCAGAAGTCCAGATAAAACTTTATCATGAATGGATGTACTGCCATGATGGATGTATGGAACTCCCTCAAAACCTCCTCTCGTAGTACCACTAGTACAACTGTAAGTCCTCTAAAAAGTATATCATCCCCCAACATCAGAATATCCATCAGTCGAATGGCCTAAGGATATCTGAGCATGTGTAGTCTCATAGCTTCTAGCTTTGAGTTGCACCTACCAAACTCGCTGAAGGAGTGGAGGGGTAACTACAATTGATTGGAGGTAGATAATCACATCTCTGTTCGTGTAGGATATCTGAAGTGAGGATAACAACTCTAAATCATCGTTTAGTTGATGCGAACTCAATCTCCAGCTAAGTGAATCAGCCACTATGTTACCCTTCCAAGGAGTATAGAGTCTCTCAAATTCATAGTCCTAGATGAACTCTAGCCAAATTTTCTATTTCAGATTTAGATCATTATATGTGAAGATATATTTGAGACTCTTGGGGTCTGAGTATACAACAAATTGTTCACCCATCAAGTATCATCGCTACATCTCTAGTGCGAAGAATATTGCTGCCAACTCCATGTCATGAGTTGCATAATTCTTCTCATGAGGCCTCATCTGTCATGAGAAATATGAAATCACTGCATAATCCTACATCAAGACGCCACTGAGTCCGGTCCCTGATGCATCATATTATATCATGTAGCCAGTTCCCTCCTCCAGCAACCTCAGGATGGGTGCACTGGTCAAGATCTGCCTCATCTTTCGAAATCATTACTAGCATGTCTCTAATAATAAGAAGAGTTTTCCCTTCTTCATCAATATTGTCAGACGTGCAGCTACTCTAGAGAAATCATGTACGAACCTCAGATAGTAGCCTGCTAATTCATGGAAGCTTCACACCTCAGTAACACTCCTAGGTGGCTCCCAAGAAAGTACTACCTCGATCTTCGCTGTATCCACTAAAAATCCGGCCTCTGAGATTACGTGTCCCATGGAGTGGACCTTCCGTATCCAGAACACACACTTTGAGAGCTTCCCATATAACTGATGCTCATGGAGTGTGTCCAGAACTATCCTCAAGTGTACAGTGTGCTCTTTCTCAGACGTTGAGTACCCCAAGATGTCCCTGATGATGAACACCATGAATTGATCAAGGTATGGTAGAAAGATCCTATTCAGGATCCCTATGGACACCGTTGGAGTGTGTGTCACATTGAAATGAATCTCCAAGAACTCATAATCGCCATACCGATATCTAAAGGTTGTATTCGGTACGTCCATCTCTCGTACCTTAAGCCGGTCATAGCCTAATCTGAGGTATATCTTTGAAAAACACTTCACTCCTTTCAAATGATCATAAAGATCATCAATCATCGGAACATGATACTTGTTCTTCGTGGTCACCTAGTTTGGGTGCCATAAGTCCATGCATAGCCTCAAACTTATGTCCACCTTATTAGAGAACAACACTGGGGATGCCCATGGAGAAATAGTAGGCCTTAATAATCCTTTCCTTCGCAAGTCCACCAACTATACCCTCAGCTCCCAGAGATTTGTAGGGTCCATCTGAGATTATGGTGTAGATATCAATCTTATTCTAGGGTACAAGTAATTGTGTAAGTCTAAGTCTATATGATGAGGTAGTCTTGAGACATCTTCTGGAAGGACTTCCTCATATTCCTCCACCTCCTCTAGGAACATTGTACTCACCTTATCCACCTTGTCAAAGGTCATGGAAGACAGCTTATATGTAATTGGCTACACCCTCCGGAGTGCAATTATGTATTGTGCAACTCTATTTCCCTTCTCACCATCAAAGGAAAACTGGCCTCCATCCCTGCGCATACATCACATTATATGGCTCAAGTAGTCAATCTCTGAGTGAACTGCTGATAGCCAGTCCATTCCTAGAATGAAGTAATAGGGCTTCAACACCGCTATAAGATGATCCCACTTGAAACTCTCTCCTCCTAGGGTAATATCACATTGTCTACACTGATGTGTGACTGCTAAATCTCCTCCCGTATGAGTATCCAAATGTAAAGGTCAAGCTAAATGCTCAATCAGAATCTCATAGTCTCAAACTTAGTCCATGAAAAGGAAATATTTTCTAGCACCAATGTCAATAAGAATTGATGCTAAAGTAGAGAAGATATAGATCGCACCTCATATCATCTCAGGGATGTTTGGATTGTGATCCTCTACTACATTTAGTTGGGCATGTCCCCATCCAGCAGCTCCCTGATCTCATGGTGGACCTCTTGGCGGTGGTGGGGGTAGTGCATGGTGACCCCAACCACATACTTTTTCACATCCTACTCCCTTGGATGGTCCACCACCTGGCTAATTCTCATGCTCCCGCCACATCCGCTGCCTTGGTGACCCCTCCACCATTGGTCATTCATCTGTACAGGGAGTCAGACATTCACGAGCACTGTGACCCTATCCACCATAGGATAAACAGATCATGCCTCGCTGGTGGCTCCCTCGGCATATCGAGCCTCGCATCTCTAACCCTGAATCCCCAAGACACCCTTCAGAAGGTCTACCCTGCATGGGATTCTACGTCGTCTGTATACTGCCATCTGCAGATGAATCTGCTACTTATCATTCAGTTGGGTCTCTCAATGTCAGTGCCTACCTTACAAGGATTCTGTCCATTATCAATGCTCACTCTAACACCCCAGCCTATGTTAGGATTCTTTGTGAAAATACCAAAACTCTAATATCTCTTTAGAGAACCTTCTTAAAGGTTCATGCCCTAATGTAAGGGTTTCGTACCTTGTCGGTGGAGTATCTGGAGAAGTCAATAAATTTTGCAGAGTACTGATCCACAGTCTGGCTGCCCTGCTATAGATGCAACAACTTCTGAATACACACATGACATAGTGTCGCTAACATGAACCCTGACCTAAAAAGGATCTCAATGTCTGGTCAGGTGTTGGTCATCTCCTCATTCCCCGGGACCGTCGAGCTCTACCATTGTACTGCTAATCCCAGAAGAAGGCTAGCATCCAAGATCTCCGTCTTCTCGGCGAGTGTCCCTACTAAGGGAAAGTCCAACGAAATCAGATCAAGCCAATCCTCTACTGACTAGGGGTCCATCTCACCTTGAAAGCATAGAGACCATTGTCTCTAAAACCCATGAAACATGATAAGCTATCATGCATGATCCACTAGTAGAATTTTCTTGTCATTGGGTGGTGGTAGTAATGATACACCACTCGAAGGTACCATCATTTTGAATGGTCCCCGTACCGAGGGATTATCACTGGGTGGGACACTTTCATGATATCTATCTAGAATCATGGAGTGTTGTCTTCGTGGAGGCATCCTATAAGAAATAGATATG
Organism: Viscum album; assembly: GCA_963277665.1. Classification (NCBI taxonomy): domain Eukaryota; kingdom Viridiplantae; phylum Streptophyta; class Magnoliopsida; order Santalales; family Viscaceae; genus Viscum; species Viscum album. Next base: position 802,084,133 of record OY728139.1, read on the forward strand.
CCACACTCAAAAATTAATACATGGTGAGATGACTCAAGAATGATCATAAAAACATTTAAAAACACTTGAAACCTGCGTTTTCATTTACTGAGTTAGAAAATAGAATTCAGGGTCCTCATGTATGGATACATCTGCTATTGTACCCACACTAGACACCCTATACTGAAAACCGAACTCAATAAACTTTACACCATTTCCTCATTAAAAGAATCCTCTTATTTCATCTGGTAAATCCAAACACCCTATAATACCACATTGTCGCAACCCGTCCCAAAAGGCCTAGATGGGACTACCCCATGATCGTCCTTCATAGGATGGGGGTCGGTGACTAGAACTTGAAGGATTTTTCTGAATAGGGATGACATTGCCTTAGAGATTTATAAAATCTCAAAAAGGTAAACTAATGTAAACAACCAAAAAAGTAAGGTACAACCATGAGAGTAAAGTACAACCATAAGTACAACTGTGAAATGAAACTAGTGGGTTGGAATACAATCCGTAGAAGCTTAAATAAATAAACACCTATCACCTATTACCTAGAGCTTTACCTGGAGGGTATTAGGTATAAGTCTGAATTTGAATAATAGTATATCGATTTCTCCCATTGCACCAAGCACCACTCAGTCCCAAACCTCCAATGTCTTTCTCGGAGCATCAGTAGTCTGCACGAGACACACACATGAGGGCAGAGCTTGTGCATGGGTGAGTATAACAACTCAATAGGGGACACCATGACCCCCAATGTATATCAATAATTCACAAAGGAAAATATCACAAGAAACACCACAAAGGTAATATCACAAGAATGATATAAATTCTGAATCACGCAGAAAAAGTGACAGCTCACTCTAATGGTATAAATTCAATGTTTCTGGGATAAGGATGACTAGTCGTAAAGCCAGACCAGCCTATCTATAGTAACTCTAATACTTACCCATAGAGGTCAATTTATGTTGACCTGTATTGGTCGCTAGATGCTGACACGTATTGGTCACTGATGCTAGCCCGTATTTTTCACTAGTGTTGACTTGTATTGGTGCTGGTGCTGACCCGTATTGGTCACTGGTGCTGACCCATATTGGTTGCTGGTGCGGACCCATTTTGGTCGCTGTTATAGAGGTACAGATGATTACTCATACAACTATATAATCCCACTCTAGAGTTTCTGATGATGACCCATATTGGTCACTCTTCTTCTTCATGTCACAACCAGCCACGTGAATCCAGCATGAAGTTTTCTTGATCTCCAAAAGACTAACTCATCAATCCATCAGTCACATTTCATTCGGTATGAGGTCCCATAAAAAGAAAACCAAAGGGACCACCCCCTCACAGGGGTCCTAACATGATAGAAGTCGCGTCGATCGGATGCCCCATCTGTGATATATGGTCACTTTTTTAAAAAGGGACTAGTTGGATTCAAGACTGATCCAACCTAAGTCGCACATCAAATACCATAAAATCTCATTTAGAGTATCTTGAAAGGACCTACTTTGTATAAGGGTCCTTATGACATAGATGGTGTGTCGGTCGGATGCCCGATCTGTTAGTTATTGGCATTTTAGTTCTAAGGGCCCGATTGGATTCAGATTCGATCCAACCTAGCCATACTCCATAATTTTCCAAAACTCTATTAGAGTATCCCAAAAGGATCGTCTAACTCCACGTATCTTGGCACCGCAGACGGTTTTTCAAATGGATGTATGGATCACATGTTATGACCCATTAAGTGTTTCTAGGCCCGAGAGGTATCAGAGTCTACGTCCGGTCCGACCCGACCCGACCCACCCTGGCTGGGCTGGGCCGCGGAGGGCCTGGTTCTCTAGGACATGGACTTGCCTGGACTTCCGCTTGATGTGGCTGGGCTTACCGGCACGCCCCACGCGGGGCCCGTGATCTGCCTCCGAAACGGATCATAGAGCCCTTTGGTTTCACATAAGGGTGGCACCAGGTGGCGCTGCCTTGTCACCCGTGGCACTCACAGGTGGCAGGTATCAACCTTCTCCCCTACCACAACTTTAATCTATGACCCTTAAATGAGTTTCACGATAGATCACTGCCTCCGTCTCTGCATCCTGCCACTGCAGGCCGACCATCACGATGCTGCTTTTCCACTACAACTAGCAGTTTCCAGCTGCCTTCCTCATCCATCAGTGCCACCACGTCGGTTTTGTGCCATCATTTCTTCTACGGGAGAATAGGTGAGTCCCAATGGTCCACTCTTCCTCCTGGATGCACCTACAGTCTTCTCGAGATGTCACCATTTTTTCAGACCTCAAAAACTCCTTTCCACCACATTATTTATTCCGCCATGAAGAACTCCCCAAGGACTGGTTTATCAGAGGGTCTGAGCCTTGTTAGATTCATCCTGTGTCCTCTGAATCTATGTTTTAAACTTGTGAAATTTATTAATAAACCAAGGAAGAATGATCCCAGAATTTAAGATCCTGCAACCACCACCCACATGCTTTGACGAGATGGGGATCAAGCCGTTAGTCTTTTGGTTTGCGTTCCTTATATTTTTCAAGAATAGGAAGAGAGGGAACGTCAAAGCATGTAAACCCCCTACCATGAGATCCATTGGAGGTGTTGCAGTTGTTGCAAGAGGAGAGTCCATGTTGGATGGAGTCGTCATCGTTCATTGATCCGGGATTATTGTCGCTCGTGCTTCTATCCTTTGTTAGTGGATGTTGCCGCAGGACTTTGCCAGCATTTCCTCACATGAATAATCCTTCTAAAAACCCCACCCCGAGCTCCATTTAAATAGGAGGGGGAAAGGTGATAAATGCCTAGATGAATTAATTAGGATCAAGAATTGACTTAATTCATGTGTCTCATTAATTGATGTAATTAAAGTGCCTCACTAATTGACGTAATTAATGTGTCTCATTAATTACATGAGGTTTGGTTGTGTAACAAAACTGTTATCATGCAGTTAACAACCCATAATGAAATGTATTACCACCTCTGTGGCCCCCGCTACCGCTACTCAACAGGTGGTAGGAAAAAAATGAAAATAATAACTACCAGTTATTTTACTTTTCATTAAAAAGTCCAAAATTTAACTTTTTCTCCTGACCTACGGCATTTTAAGAGAATGTTCCCCAAAGAGAATCTCGGAGCTGTAGATTCAACGCTGCTCTAATATATTTAATCCGAGCACCGGTTCAAAAGATAGAAAATCCCGCCCGCTCATTTACTAAATGTACCTAAAAAAAGTTCAAAAATGTATTTTGGGAACACCTGGCCATAGAATCATGCGCCGTCGATTTTCACAGACTCGTAAAAATTCAAATAACAAAAAAAAAATTATGTTGAATTTTCCGTGTGTTTAAAAATATAATTTGGAATGAATTAGATAAAGATATATCAAAACATGAATTTTCAAAATACAACATCTATAACCCATAAAAAAGGGAAGAAATATAAAATATCCTTCATACTAAAGAAATATGTTTCAAATAATAAGCCAATGGGGTTGGTTTACATGGAATTTTTTGGACCTTTTAGTTTTTCTGGATTAAATAAGAATCACTATGATTATGTTCTAGAAGATGACATTTCTAGATACACCTAGGTATTCCTTCTAGCTCAAAATATTCAGGCTTGTACCTATTTAAATAAGTTTTCACAATATGTAGAAAACATTAGTGGAATAAAAATTAAAATCTTAAGAAGTGATCATGTACATGAGTTAAAAAATAAATATTTTTAATCTTTATGTTCGAAACATGTCTATAGTCACAACATTTTTTCTCTTAGTACCCCATAATTAAATGGTGTAGTATAATGAGTAAATGAAACCCTTTAAGAAATTTTCTACACCATAATTAATGAATATGAATCACATGATTATTATTTAGTAGTAGTTTTGAATACATATTTTTATATTACTAATATAGTTCTATTTATACCACTTTTAAAGAATATCCAATAAGAGTTATGTAATATTAGAAAACCAATAGTTAATTACATTATAGTTTTTTTGTATCAATGTCTTTATAATCAATATAATAAAAATTTAAAATTAGTTCACGTCCAAAATATATGATGGAATTTTATTTAGTTATTCAATAAGTTATAAATTATACAAGATATTAAATATAAGGACAAATATTATGGAAGAATCCATACATTCCAAATTTGAAGAAATATATCCACATGAACCTAAGTCTTCTTTAGAGAACCCTGAGGATGAACTTTCAAATCTCAATATCAACACCAAACGTTGTGATAATTTATTAAATCATAATATAGAAAAATCCTCCTATTCTTAGGAGCATTTTGTACCCAAACATATAGAGAGAATGAAGTAAAAAATAATTATATCCCTTGAGCTATTAGAACAAATTGAAACCATCCTTTATATTCATTTGTAAGAGTAATAGATAAAGTAACTCAGACTAAGGATTATATTGGAAACTAGGTTGAACAGCTTGCCTTCTTATCTCAACTTAAATCTAAGTACAACATTTATGTAATAGATGATGAATTATGGGTAATATTAAGAACAACCGAATCAGTTTGAGAGAATAAAATTCTTAGATGTAGTTGAAAGAACCAAATAATTCATGACTATTGGAACTAAGTGGGAGTTTATAAATAAGGTAGATTAGTCATGAACTACAATTAGAAATAAATAAATATATCTTGAACATAGATAAAATCAAGAGTAAGGCATTGATTATGAGGATTCCTCTTCACTAGTACATATATTTTAATCCATCAAAAGTTTCCTTGTATATTACGCACATTTAGATTTCTAATTATTTCAAACGGATTTCAAGTATTCATTACTAAATGGTTATATAATTGATATTTTATTAATATCCCCATGGATTGGAAAACCTCCTTTTCAAAATATTTTTTTAAATTAAAAAAAGATTTATATGCTATAAAATAATCTCTTAGATTTTGGTATGATAGTCTCAACTCATTTTGATTTCTAAAGTGTTTTTAAAAGATATAACTGACCTTATTATATTTATTAATATAATTTCAAAAGTTGTTTTAGTAGTAAACATTTTATTGATGATATTAATTTCTGATAACATAAAAATTTATTATTTATTGAATTTTCAAAGATGATGAAAAATGAATTTGAAATTATTTTGATGGGTAAGTTAAAATTATTCCTTGGTTTTCATAATTTTTGAATTAAAAAATGAATTATTTTAAATCAAATGAAGTACACTAAGTATCTAATAAAATGCATTGGTGAAGATGTTTATAAACTTATTGATACCCCCATGAGTACAAGATATAAATTATATATTGATAAATCTAGGAAACCAATAGATCAAAACACATATAGGGGTATGATTGGATGTTTACAACAGTTAAATTTTAGATAAATTGATATTATGTTTATTATGTGTATTTGTGATCATTTTATATCAAATCAAAATAATAACATTTACTTTATTTGAGATTAATTATTAAATTACTAACAAATAAAATCATCCTTAGACTATTATATTCTATAGGATATTAATTTATTTAGTAAGTTATTTTGATGAATATTTTGGTGGTTTTTAGATAAAATGGAAAAGAAACTCTAGAACATGTATCATTTTGAAAACATACCTAGTCTCATAGTGTAGTAAGAAATAGAACTTTGTTGAATTATCCACCATCAAATATGAATACATTATCAATGTTATTGGTTTTTTATATATCCGATGGATTTAACACACATTACTAGACTATGGATATCAATTTCAACAAGTCATTATAAATTGTGAAAATACAAGTGATATAATAATTTCAAAGAATCCCATATCTGAATCTAAGAAAAAACATATTGACATAAGACATCATCATTTTAGAGATAATTTTCAAAAAAGTTATATAACTATTGAATTCATTGGGACTAAACATTATCTTACTGATATATTCAAAATTCCATTAAATTTAGAGACAATTGCCTATATCAGACCTGAAATTGGAATTATAAACTTTTCCTAGTATTTTGTTCTTGAAAAAATTATATTTCTTGTAGAGGTGAATCAGAAAGTATTGGTACATTAACGTGATACCATAGCTATGATACCATGCTTATTTTCTAATATCGGTAGCCTACTCAAGAAATTTACAATTCAATTCATACCATATCTACTTTACAACTGTGTGCTACCAATGGCATAAAACTATTAAAACATATGGTTTAGTTTCTACCATTCAAAATGACACTGTTTCTATCTCTTTTAATTAATGTTATTATTTCAATTAAATTTATTTTATCAATATTATTTTTTTAATTTTTTAATTGATAAAAAAAATTATATAATAGTCTGATGTTGTAATTCTCACTCACATATTCCCCTTGCCACCACTCTTTATCTTTCATCTTATGAACCTTAACCTTCATGCTCTAACACTCAAAATTGTGATAAAATGGTTAGAGTGAATCATGATGGTGAATCTCTTGAAGAGTCTCATCATTCAATGAAATTTATAGTAGAATCATGTTGATATATCAAACCAAAACAATTATTATCTTATGTTCCAAGTTGCTATTGTAGATAAGAAATTCGATGAAGTTCTATTATTTTCATGAAAGTCACTTTTCATGAAAGTGATGAGGACCAAGGATGGGAATAATGCTTTTCATGTAATTATAGAACATTTTATCCTTAATTGATTCATGTCTTCGTGATTTTGTTCAAGTATTATATTGATTATAATAAGGATACTATCAAAACAATGATGGATGGAAAATAAATTTTTCTTCTTCAATATTGTAGGATAAATTTCTGAGAGTTATGTATCAAAGAATTTATATGGATTATTATGCATCATTTCCTGTAATTCATGAGTACTTTGTGATCAATGATTCTATTCTTAATCATACTTTGAATACCACTATGAAAGGATCTTCAATTTTTGAGTTGGATGGAAAATTATGGTTTCTTTTCAAGTTTATTAAACATATTACGTGTCCCTTGAAGGGGGATTTTAGTAATATGATGTATCAAGTAATTTTATTTTTTATTTTTTATGAAAGGAAGATAAAAAATTTATATATGTATGTATTTAATTTTCCACATGATGGAATTTTGTAAGACTACCTCAATATCTAATTTTTTCCCCGACACTATGATTATCTTTGATTTAATAAAGTATTAAATTCTTGTTCATGAAGGAGAGTAAAATTTAACAATGTTTGATGGATAATGCCGTAGTCAGGTCTCTGATAAGAGGATGAAAGTCAATTGGAATAATTGAATGAAAATTTGGGTTGTTGATAATGAGAAATTTTATGTAAAGATCATCCCTATAGATGATCCTTCCAGAAAAAGAAATTTTTTTGAAACCAACTTTGAGATTTATAAATTATTTTAGTATTATTCATATCAAGAAGGAATGGATGTTGTTAGTGATATTATTGAAGAGAATGAAACCAGATATGTTGTAGAGGAATATATTCTAGTTTCTGTTTAAAGAGAAAGTGATATTGACATTGTGAGGAGTCTGAATGATTCCTATTGAACTACAAGTATACCTTTATCTATTAATACTAGAGGTTGTTTATTAGGAGTGGAAAAAATAGAAGAATATGATGTCTCAAATTATTCTCAATTTGAAATATCTTCCTCCAATATATAGAAGATTTAATTGAGGAATCTGATGATTCTAACTATGATGTTGATGGGGAAGATTATGACGAGTAATCAAATCCTCTATTGATTATTTTTTAGTATTTTATGTCATCTAGTGATGAGTTCTAGATAATTTTCCAATACACTTCAGTTAGTCAGGAATCCGAAAATTGAGTTGGATAAGATTCTATAGACAAAGGAAAGGATGAAACACCAACTAAGATGGATAAGTCTCATAGACCTGTTATGATTGTCTTGGAATAAAATGACACATATAATTATTATTTTACTAATTATTATGATAAGATAAATCCATAAAATTATAATGGACCTACCATATTAGTTTCTTAGAAAAATACTAAGGGATCCTTAGTAAATAAAATAGATGAGGTATAGATTTTAGAGAATTTTCATACTATAGGGAATTCTATGGAAATTAATCAATAGTATTATTTTATATGTAGTCAGGATAGGTCTTCAAATAATCCTCACACACCCCCTAATTCCTCTTTTAAGTCCCATGATGATATAAATTATTTCAAAACATGTCTTCTAGTAGATCTTAGTGGTATTCTCATGTAATATTCTTATCAACATAATAATCTTAGTGAAGATAACACAACATTGATATTTTCCTCATTAGTGGCTCATAATCAAACTTTAATCATCATTATTACTCGAAACCTAGAAATGGAGAACAAGAATCTATTAAAAAAATTAATTCCATTTAGTAAGAATTGGAGGAAATGAGAGACATTTTGACATACTTATATTTAGCTTTTGTGGAGAGTGTTTTTGATCCTTTCACTGGGGCGCGTGCATCTGTCTGTGGAGGAAGCGCAACTATTTCCCCGCATTCCCTCTTTCCAAATGCGGGTGGAATCCGTTCCTTCTTGAGGGACGTTTTCTCTATGATCTAAATGGGATGATGAGATGTCAGTTCTTCATTCCATGGATTCCTCCTCTGAACTCGCCACCTAGTCTTGACCTCCCTAATAGATTTAAGACGTTGTTCGTGAAACTCATCCTAGAGCCGTATTTTAATGGAGACCAGTTAATTACACAGCTTCTGTTGGGACATTCCAAGGGGTCTAGTTAGGGAAGAAACCTTCTTTGAGGGGAGTATCCATGTTGGAAATCACTGGAATGTCTGGGCACTGGGACACTAGTGCGTCTGGGTTTTTCCCCTTGTTATAGGGCTTCTTGAGGGAATTGAAGCCTGAAGAATCCCACATTGAATGTGGGGAATCAAATTCCATGGGCATGTATCTGATATTTTCCTCAGCTTCCCATGTTTAATAGAGGGAATGCTGCAAGTTTAACATCTAGCAAAGACAGATCGGACTGATCAAAACACTGAATAGAGTAGATCAGATGGGTACCACCCCTAGAGGGAACACCGATGATGGGTCCAACATGTGGTCAGGCTCCCGAATGCTATTAAATGGAATGGAGAACGGGGTGGCACGATACCACCGAGATGTGGCGGCCTGGGTAAGAATCAGGATAGATGATGGAAGGCTCCGTGAAGTGTATAGTTAATGGGATGGAACCTTCATAAGGATGACGATGGTTTTTGGCTTTTGCCATGAAGAGGCCTCCTATGTATTCCTATGGCAGGGAATCAAAATCTATGTAGTTCAGCTTACAACGGTTTACTTCCAATTGGGATTTTCAACGGCTTACCGCTGGATGGGGTTGCAATGGTTTACCACTGGATAAGGATGTCAACAAGTTACCACTAAATTGAGTCACAATGGCTTACCACTTGTTGAGGTTACAATGGATTACCGCTGATTGAGGTCACAACAGCTTACTGAGGGATGGAGTTGAACTGATATTAGAGATGACCTGGGTCCCAGATAGAAGGTGGGACTGAACCGCAGAAAGTCTTCCTACGTACCTTAATTTGGCAAGGATCAAAGGCATCATATTTCAGGTTATATTTGCTGTGCAACAGCTTACCACTGACTGGGGAAATAAAGGATTACTTCTGATTGGGATCAACAGTTCAACTTTCATCAAGATTGTGGAGAACCAACGTGAGGGTGGTCGGAGCGACTGACTGTTGGGCTTGAAACTCTTGGAGGCTTCCTACATACCTGTCCTTAGCATGGATCAAAGACCTCATAGTTCTAGATGGAGTTTGGTGCACCAACGTGAAAGTGGTCGGGGCCAATTGGTGGTGGGCTTGAACGTCAGGGAGGATTCTCTCATACCTTGTCTTGGAAAGGATCAAAGTCCTTATAGTTTGTAATGGGTGTTTGGGGCTTACACTCTTGGCTACCCAGGGTGTTGGTGAACCCACATGAAAGGGGTTGGGGAAACCAATGGATGGTGGGATTGAACCTCATGGAGGATTCCTACGTACCTCTCCTTGGAAAGGATCAGAGTCCTCATAGTTTCGATGGCGTGGGGCTTACACTCTAGGTATCCCAAGGTGTTGGTGAACCAACGTGAAAGAGGACCTGCGGTCCAGGGGTAGTTGGGCTTGAACCTTAGGGAGGCTTCCTACGTACCCTACCTTGGAAAGGATCAAAGTCCACATAGTTCATGTGGGTTGGTGAACTGACTTGAAGGAGGACCTGGGGTCCAATTGTTTGTGGGATTGAACCTGAGAGAGGCTTCCTATGGACCTGCCTTGGTAAGGATCAAAGTCCTCATTGTTCAGAATGGGTGCAGGGATTAAACTCTAGGCTACCTAAGGTGTTGTTCATCCAACATGAAGGGGGTCGGAGCAACCAATGGATGGTGGTCTTGAACCTCATGGAGGCTTCCTACGTACCACACCTTGGAAAACTTCAAAGTCCTCGTAGTTTGTAATGGGAGTGGGGATTACACTCTAGGATTCCTAGGGAGGATGTCATGGTCGATGCTTGCTCTAAGACCACGTGAGTCATGCTAGGTGTGAGAAACAAGATAAATAAAAGACTTGACGATCATATCGTGAAATGTGCATACGTAGGAAGTGGAGTGGGGCTTACACGTAGTTTGCAGCATAAAGAAGAAATAGGGGCTTATGTGTGGTTAGTAGCCCAGGAAGATGTTGATTGGGACATACTCTAGTGTAGAGGCCCGAATAGTGACAAAGTCCAACAGGAGAGGGACTTGGCACCCAGGAAGAGAGGAGGAGTAGGTTTTCTACCTTTTACAAGGAATGCTAAGAGATTACACGAGAGTGGTTTCCCTCTCCACATGTCGGATTCATGGGGGGAATTCACAGTTTAATGTCATGTGTTGAGGAAGATGGTGCTTGGTAGTTTGACGTCCAGTAGCTTGGACGAGATGGGTTTACTCCGCACCTCTATGACTTACATAACTGGTACCCTCTACACCTTGGTGAAGATAAGGGACAAGCAACGCCGAGGCTAGGGGTGTTATGGAGCGAACCCTTGGGGGGTCCACGTTAGCTTGGCTATGCGAAGAAGCAATAGTCGTTTGCGTGCCTATGAGAAGAAGCATAAGGCCAAGCCACACAACATGCAATATCATCCAAGGGACTTTGAAGTTACATCACACGAACCTAGAGGGTCATATGAGAAAAGAGTATATGGCGAAGGTGTTTTGGGAAAGGGAGGTTCCCGAAAATGATGCAGGGAAGAGAGACATCACAGGCGCACAAGGAGCACGGTTTGCACGCAAAAGGGACAGTGGCACGGAAAACCCTGGTCCATCACGTAATTCATTAGCATGCATGAAAAACAGCAGGCCGATGCACAATTAAGTGGAGTGTGCGAAAAAGGCCGGGCCGATACGCAATGGCGCTACGTGTGTGAAGAAGATAGGGGTGGCGTGGAAAGGAGGGCACAAAATCGGAAGTAAATTCATGAAAAATTGAGGATTGCATGCCGTTGGATGGAATTGAGTACGAGGGATAGGAATTGATGGGATTTGGCCGAGGATTAACCCCGAGGGGTCTCGTGCAAAGGCAGACCCCCGGGAGACCTGGTGCGAAAACATCATTACCTGAGAGCCATCATTTTCACACACTAGAGATTAATTTTGTGCCGGAGAGACGGTTCAGATTCCTCTACCTAGAATTCGAAGGGGTGAACTTCTATTTATATGTGCTCGGGGTCGTAGATCCGTACAGAAAATAGGCCTGCGCGAAATATTGTGCACTAGAATCGGCAGAGAAAAATTCAATCGCAGGGGTGGGGTGCGTAAATTTCTGCGCATGCGTGCAAAGCTCTCGTGAATCCCAGCATTTTTCACATGGGACATATTTTTCACGCCCTGCTAATTTTTTTCCCGCGGCCCTTCCGCCCCCCGGAATGGATCGCCAGTTCCAAATATGGATTCGTTTTGTAGCACACAAACCTTCATCATCCCTTGAGAGTTTTTTGTGACTACAAATTCCCCCCCTCATAATCGTATAAGAGAGGGGCCACAAAGGTCGGATTCTGAGGGAAATGCTGAAATGCAGGACTCCCTTGGGCCTGTGCATGCTCAAAACTGGGGCGGTTTGTAAAACTGATACAGAGTGAACAATCCACTTTTCATGAACACGCAGAATCCCATATCTAGCCCTATAAAAGCCCTTCGGGTCCCGCATTCCACAAACACTTTCATACATGATAAGTGAGGAGCTCTCGCACGTCAAAAATTTCTGCAACCTTATGCGAAAAAACGCCTCAGTTATGCGTAATTCATCGATTTCAGCCACCATTTTACGCCAAAACCTGGGATTTCTCACCCCAACATCCAATATTTCTATCCATTAAATGATTTTTCACGTGATCCATTGATTGTTTGTGCCAAATTATGATTTTTCACGCCATCCTATGATTTTTCACTCTAACTTCTTAAGACCATGCTCGTAGAAGATGGCCACCAATTGGGATGATGTTGAGGGGGAATCCACATCCGCTACTCGAAGGGATGAGATGGTCACCAAACCTGAGGATTATGGTTCCCAAAGGATCGTATCCAGCAACCATACTCTTTTCAACATGTTGACCACAGCCTAGAAGGAGTATGCTCTGTCTTCCAACCATCTAACATGGGAATTCTGTATCATGGAGGAGGTACGCTTGCCAAGATTTGAAGTCGACAAATCGTGTTCATGGGTGACTTACATGGATGACCAAACTTGGTATAATATCACCTACAATGTCCATCCTGCTAGAGAAACCAACCATATAGATGCTTATGTCTAAATACAAGGATCATGACCATTTCGGGGAGTTACCTGTCGTGGAGAATTCTCCGACCCTTTACACAAGCACCTTTCGTCAAAGTGTTACTGATGAGACTAAAGGTTGGCTACAGGATTTGGAACTGCTGCCTGGAGAAAATTTTAGGAGAGAATGATCCTAGGTGTATTGGGTCTGCCAGACATGTGACCAATTTGAGGCAGAACTGCAGCACATCAGTTTGTTCAAGGCGGTGTCGATGTCGCTATTTCATTTCTATCTCCAGCATGAGCTCGGGCTAGATCTGTTTACTCGATGGTCCCTCGATACCAATACCTTCCCTCTTCATCATGGGTAATTTGGTATCTGTATTTGGGAAATTCATTAAATCAAGGGTATCTCTTTGTATGGGCACCAGTGCAATGAATTCCTCCTAACGAGGACCGTCTAGGGAGAAGGATCACAAACTCCTATGCTGACATGGACCCTATTGGAGCTGGATAAGAAGAGGCTGGGGGTCAAGGATTTTTTTAGGACATCACTTACAAAAAATAGTTTAGCTTGTTCCTACAAAGAGATCTGAACGTCAAGATGCTGGGGTGAGCGAGACGGTGTCCGACCGTGACATAGAGGGGAAAAAGTGGATCGTACTAGAGGATCCTAGAGGGAGGGGAATATCAGTCATGGGGCTTCATAATAAATGAGATTCAGGACCCGAACGTTTGGTACACAAGATTTCTTTCCACATTCTTGAGTGGGTGGGTCTTACCGGTGAGGGACGTAAGGATGGGAGTTCATCTAGCGACCTTGGGGATGGATGACATCATGGACACTAATCGAAGATTCAATCTGGGAGTCCCCATCTTGGCTCGTATGCATTCCATTTTGGGACGCATTTCGACAGGGGGGTCATTGAGGAGGATATGTGGTCCCTTCCATATCTTTTATGGCTGGGTCACGACTCATTGCGGTGGGTATACCTTTACGAACGCCATTCGTCCTCCAGGTAATGTCCTGCGACCTTCGTTTCTAAACATCGAGGGGTCAGGCCATTGACGATCAGTGAGGGGGGAGTAAGGACCTGAATTGGCATGATTGCTGACTTCACTTTCAGCACATTCCCCACCATGATGGTAAAAAATGATAGATAACGGGAAAATCTCACTGAAGCAAAGAGAATACTTCCAGAGCATCGGAGCTGGGGTACTTGTGGCTTGGATTGGTGGGAAATCTTTTTCGATCCCTACATGCCTTCATGGTTTTCCTGAAAGTTCAGATGCCTCTAGAGGATGCTGAAGAAGGTGTATACAAGAGTCCAGGAAGAGAGTCACCCTTGTGTCCTTCACTAAATGTGGCTGACGTTCACATCCCAAGGCTCTGGCAATGTCATTACCTTTCCCCCCACAGGAGTTGACGCTAGCCTTTCAACAAAATATGCCGAACATTGGGCTATAGCATACCCTGAGGGACTTTTTCAAAAGCGATTCAGGAAAATCATGGTAGCTAGTGTAAAACCTGGGTGGTGAGAGAGCATATAGAGTGCTATTGGGAAGGAAAGGTTGGAAGAATGTCAAGTAACCGAGCCCGCACAGGCCTGGACTTCAGTAGCGGGGACCTCATGCGGTGCGGCCATGCCTTCATTGCCTAGTGGGAGAGGTGCTTACGGAATGGTCAGGGAGCTTCCCAGGAAGCATATAAAGTATCTGCTTTAACCTTCCAATGAAACAATCTTCCCAGCTTTGTGGTCAGCCTGGATGACCCTGCGATAGTCGATGGGTACTGAAGCTCTTTAGAAAAAGATAATGTGAGACAGAATCCAGCTGCCAGAGATCAGACTCATTCAGATTGTTGATATGGTGAACTTTCATCGTTAACATGAATATCTAGCGACCATGGATGTGTATGCATGCCAACAGGGTTAGCGCGAGGATCCATCTTTCTTGGTGAAAGTAATGCTCGGCCAAGAGAATGATCGAGAAACGATTCAATCAGAGGATGATGATATTGATGATGATTCAGAGGGCGCTGAGAAGGAAGAGGAGGAAGAAGGAGGAGGTGATGTAGGGGGTGAAGAAGAAGAGGAGCCTGAAGGTGGAGGGTCTCATAGGGCGTCCCACCAAGGTAGTATCCAAGAGAGTGGCATGATCATTGGCTCTGATATAGATATAACTGAGATACTTGAGGAATGTCTCATACCTTGTCTATCCTTTCCCCTCATATTTGTTTATTGCCCTCAATGAGATCTCCTTATTGTGTTTAATAGCATATTGGCAGCAACCAAGAGTCTGCATTTGAAGGGGAGGAGGATGCACCGATAGAACAAGGTGGGGAGAAGACAACCATTATTGAGATGATGAGAACTGAGGTGTCTCCTACAATGACAGCTCCTGTAGCAGCTAGAACACAAGAGGCTAATGCTTTGGGATCTTGTAATTTCATTACTTCAATGCCTGTCAATTAATATTGTAGAGATCTATTGATTAGGGTGTTCATTGTTTATGTAGTAATAAAAGCCTTTGAGGCTCGTTGGGCTTCCGAACCCGAGTCATCCATGATTTATTCAACCGAAATTGGGCCATCCCATTCAGGAAACACTCCTCAAACTGAGACGGCCCCGACGCTCAGTGAGAAAAGGGTTGTGGATATCAGCGGTACAAATGTCAGGGAGGGGCCAGAAGTTGATGAAGAAACTATTGGGACTGAGGCTATAGAGGAAGGTCACCCAAGCATTGAAGAGACTAGCCCCATTTGGGGGGAACACTCAAAGATGACCCTACTACTAGCCTGTTGGATGCTTTCCCCAACTATTGGCCCACAGATCCTAAGGATATTGATGATTCTAACTCAGAGGCGACCGAGGAGATCCGGATGACACGACACAAAGGGTTAAAGTGTATCAAGCACTTTCTTGGTCAGGCCCAGACATAATGGATAAAACAGATGGGATTAATCCAAACTTGGCTACGCTTTCTCTGTGCTAGAGGGGTGGATGGTCATCATCTCCATTGGATAGTTAGTGACTACATGGCCGAGTAGCTGTGCGAGAGCAGCCGACGCTCCAACGTTACCCGATGTCAGAAAGAGCCAGGGAGTTCCCAAGTGTCCCTAACAGCATAACAAGATTCCCAACGCATTGAAGAACAGGTGAAAGAAAAGGATGTATTAATTTCCAACTGTTCCGAGCTTGTAGAGCAATTGAGGGCCCAACTAGCATACGCCCAATAGCAGCTAGTGGAAGTAGGTCACCAAATGGCCGATCTTAAAACTAAATAGGCAAAAGCATAGGATAGGGAAGTTACATTGAACTCTGTGTCCTCTTTTTAAGAGAGATTCTTTAGGGTGCGGGAATCAATCCTGGAGGCCACCATCCAAAAGGTAGTGGCACTGGAATGACCTTTCCAAGATGTTGATCCTTAAGGGCCCTGTTTCGGTTGAACCCATCAACTCATATCTCTTTACTACCTCTTGTTATGAACTACGTGTTTGGATTGCTGTATGGATAGATTCATTTACATGATCATTTTGTTCAATGCATTCAACTAAAATCCTGAAGTAAATATCAATCCATTCTTAAGTTCATGTGGGTCGCACCTGATGTGAGAAACAAGGGATGTTCATATTATTACTTCATTTGAATGTAGGAGTGTCAACCAAGCTTCGGGCACTTGAGGATTGAACGACCAATTTGGATTCTTGGAAAGAGAAGAGAGAGACCTGACTGGAAAATGAAGCACTCAGAATAGTTGAATTACCGCTTTCCCGACGTGCTCTTTTGCACGAACGGAGTAACGCCAAGGGAGCTGGAATAAATCCGAATAGGGGGAATGAAAGGTGTGAATCAAAATAACCAGGATTTAGAACACTATGTTCTTGGAATGACAATTAAGAATGACTTTTTCACATTTTCAAAACACATTATCTTTATTGTGTTATCCAGAAATGGGGATAACATATGAGGGCAGACCGCTGACCATGTACGAAACATGGGTTCTTACTCGAAATGTCATCCGTTAGTCTTCCAGAACGTTAGACTAGGATACTAGGCGAGCCATAGGTCGTGCATCCATTCTGTTAGGGGGTTCCTCTAGATGTGAAAGAGGGCAAGGATCTGAATAAAGGGCATGCAAAGCATGGAGGGTGGAGTGATGGGATGTTCAACTAGATTCCAACACCCTTAAAATTAATCCACCGTGGTAGAAATGCATTAGGTGGGTACCTCGGTCTGATTAGGGATCAAACATGACCTCTCAAATGAGGAAATGGTCACCTACTAATGATGATGTGGGGCATCCCGAACATGTTCAGGGTAAAGCTGCAATTTCGTGGTTCTACAAAGGATCTCAGGTCAAGGGACAAAAAAAAGATGGGGAACAAGAATTATGATTCCTGGGGCTGGACCCAGAGATAGGATACTTGGGTGTTCTTATATATACCATGAGGATGGGAATCATTCCATACATAGTTCTGGGATATATCATGTATTTTAAAGTCTTGTGGAAAGGGCACAAAGTGGTCTTAGTTTATGGCCTCAGTTCTCAGACCATGGATTGTAGGAAATGCGGGAGAAACATGGTGGGGGTAATTATAAATCCCGACACGACTGGAAACCTAGGGTTTCGACCACCACATGTTCCCTGGGAAGGGTTTAGGTCGAGGGTCTGAAAATGAAAATTACGCTAGGTCCGAGTCAAAGTGCACATGCATTTTTACTTACCCCATGATGATGGGGATGAAGTCGCACATAGTTTTTAAGATAGAATGGTGGGATACCCATACCATGTATGATAAGGTTGTGAAGGTCTAGACCATACACAAAAAATCGGTATTTGATAGATCTTATTTGTCCTTTAGGAATAATCACTGTTTTTTTGAAGCGATAGACCTAGGATGGAGGGCCTGGGTATCATTGAAGGAATAAGGCCATATGTTGGCGTTGACAAATGGAATGTTTTATAACTGATACCAAACATGACGTTCTCTTGGAAATCATAATGCAATTCCATTTTTTGTCGTGCGTCCAGGATGATATTGGATCAGTTTAGGGTCATGTGATGGGACTAACAATGCATTTTAACATCGCGCGACATAGACGTAGTAGAGACGAGGCTGAAGTAAGAATGTGCATGGTCCAATTAATAATACATGAAATGAATGAGAAAACAATCCCATAATACACCGTGTGTGATTCTGAGAAATAATCATCGGGCCAAGGGGCCAAAAAGAGGTAATAGGGTAGGAAGTAGGAGAGACTAGCTCTCAACTAAGCTGGACCCGAAGACGAGATTCCGGGGTGTTCGTATGCATCCCATGAGAATGGAAATAAAGCTACATGTAGTTCTTGATGGTTCCTTTTAATGTTATGTAGGACAAAATGTAGTTTAATGTCATGCATGACAATAGGTTGGAGGGACTAGCTTCTAAGAGGGGGCGTATGTGGCATGACTATTGCAAACCTGACGTGAACGAGGGCAGAATCCCATACACACCACACCACATGGCCCTATATGGGTTGGGGCCTAAAAGTCATAGTAGTACAGATAAATCATCATAACGGATCTGGTTCCAAATACGAGATTTCTAGGCATTCCTACATATCCCATAAAGATGGGAATCAAGTTGTACGTAGTTATCACAAAGGGGAAATATGAAAAGATCTTAGTTTAAGGTCCCAGAACTCAGACCATAGAGAAGCAGGACTATCCCATGTAAAGTCATACCTTAGCCCAATCCCTAAGCCTATGTTATTCGAACTAGGTGTAGGAAACAATGGAGGATATGGTATTTGTAATACGTGAAATACATGCCAAGGGGAAATCGGTGGAGACCCGATTTTTTTTCTAATCGTGGATTTTCCTCCTAATGCGCAGTTGCGCTCTCAGGAATAGTACCAAGAGTTTTGAATTTTTACTTTGACGCGATGAGGTGGAGAAGGATGCGAATCATGTAACAGAAATTTTGGGCTTAATGGGGTTGGCGTGATGATGGAGGATAACTACTGATCATGTTCAAAACACAACATCCATATCGCTTTAGCCTGAAATGGGGAAAAAATGAGTGTCGACCACGGAACATATTCTCAACGTTAGACTTGTATCGATTTGTTGCCTGAAACACTTGAGGATGTTGGCCCGTAATAGCAGGAGAGCCCTTAGGCCTAGAATCCATGACATATAGAGGTACCTTTGGGTGTGAAAGGTGATAAAATCCCTAATGAAGTGGAAAAAGAAGCCCGAGAGATGGGTAAAATCATGTCTGGGTAGAATTCGACATTCTAGGTGCTAAACCAGAGTACCCTTGTGCACATTAGTGAATTTACAAGGAGGACCAAGGGGCTCATCTCGAGAGCGGATGATTTGAAAAAATGAGTGTAGCGCAAGGTGATGGAAAACTCTAATGTGGAGAAGGTAAATGGAATGGTTGTTACAAAACCCAATGAGATTTAGGACATAATCCCATACCAAACAATATATTATTCTCTTTGGGGGAATGCAGGCCAGGGGACCAATTTGAGAGGAAGGTTTCTAATATATGGGGCTGGACTCAAAGTCTAGTTGTTCGGGCGGTCTTACGTATCCCATGAGGATGGGAATCAAGCCACGTGTAGTTCTTGAAGGGAGTAATGTGTAGTTTATCGTCATGCAGTAATGATGAAAATGGGTATGATACCCCACATACAGGAGGTGTATGGTGCGGCATGTTACCCGACGTGAATGGGGACATTATCCCATACAACACCATACCACACTAAGCGAGAACCTAGGTTGGGGCCCGAAAAGGCCATGGGGCCTGAGGTTGGGCCTTGAATCGAAATTCCCATCCAGTTTTCAGTTTAACGTCATGAAATGAGGATGAGTATGGATAATATATCTCATTCGGGGATGCATACAGCACGACGAGTAACCCGACATGAATGGGGAAATAATCACATACCACACCTTATAATCCCGTAAGAGTTATGACTAGGGCCAGGGGCTTGAAATTGGACTCCCGAAGTACGGGAAGGCCTGTGCTCGTGGTATGGACGATAAGTGATAGTAGATATGTCTCAAGGAGATATGTGTGGCATGGAGATATAGCCTGATGTGAATGAGGACATAAGTCTACTCCCCACCACACAACACTAACTAAGAACTCATTCCAGGGGCCGAAAAAGGCCAAGGGGCCAGAGGTTGGGCATCCCAACCAATGGTATCCATACAACTTCTTGTGCAGTTACTACCTTATCACAGCTCCTAATCCCATGTGAGAAGTGCTCGGTCTGGGAATCAAGGAGCTGGACTCGTCTCTCCATGTCATATAAGGGTCTAATAGCAGGCATCGCCCGAAGGGAGTTCGTCAGTTGGAGATACAATGGGGCAGAATGAACCACTACACTCAATGGTTGGGATATCTTGGGGTGGATCTAATGAATAAGGATAGCTATTGACCATGTTTGAAGCACAACGTCCCTATAGTGACCTGGACTGGGAAAAAAATGAGCATCGACCACTGACCATATTCACAACACGGGACTTGTATCATTTTGTTGCTCAACATCCTCAAGGGCGTTAGTCCGAAACAGTAGGATAGCCCTTGGTCCTAGAATCCCTACCATTCAAGGGAACTTCTGGATGGTAAATATGATGGAGTACCAATCAAAGGAGTGGGTGAATCATAGATGGACCCATCTGTGAAAGAGGCGAACACCTCTAGGGAGTGGGACGTATGTCTAGGTTGAGATGATCTCGACGTGAATTGGGGAAATATTCTGCACCACACCATATGACTTCGAATGAGGGAAGATTTTGGCATTTGGGTTGGGCCAAAATACGAAATGTTCAGGCATTCCAACATATCACATGAGAATGGGAATCAAGCCGTATGTAGTTCTTGAAGGTCATGTAGTTTAGAATCGTACGGTGAGGACATGAGAGGATAGAAGAACTTGGAGTGGGAAAATGGTGTGATCCTCATAATCTAGACATGAGTGAGGATAAAGAAGCCTATACCATACCATGAAAGGATCCTCTGAGAGAACTATACCCCGGGGGATATTCCAAGAGAAGAGTTGGGGGCTGGGCTCAAGACGAAATGATTGATCATTCCTATATATCCCATGCAGATGGTAATCAATCCATACATAGTTCTAAGGGTGTAGTTCAAAAAATTACAGCACGATATACCGTGTAATGCCATGTGTGACGTTTTATAGTTTATAGTCATGTTTGAACAAACTACTTAAGGTCATGCTGGACCGAACAGATTAGGGTCATGCGGGACCGAATAGTTTAGGGTCATGTCAAACCATCATGCAGTTTTGGGTCATGTAGGACCATACCGTTTAAGGTCGTGGAGGACCACCATGCATTTTAGTGTGATGTGGGACCATACAGTTTAAGGTCGTGCTTGACCATCATGCAGTTTAGGGTCATGCGGGACCGTAAAGTTTAAGGTCATACAGGACCATCATACAGTTTAGTGTCATGCGGGACTGTATAGTTTATGGTCGTGCAGGACCATCATGCAGTTTAGGGTCATGTGGGACCTTATAATTTAAGGTCGTGCAGGACCATCAGGCTCATGAAATGTATTTCTTGAGGAACTTGGAATTAGTTGGAGGAGTTATATGCTCGCTATCCATGGTCATCAGGGAGTATGCACTATTTTGGTAAACCCTGTGAATTTTGTAAGGTCCTTCCCATTTAGGCTTCAACATGGGTGGTTTCCTATTATGGAACATTGGTGTCTGGAGGGACAATACCAAGTCACCTTGAAAGAAGGATTGGAGACTAAATCTCTTGTTGAAATACCTAGCTATCTTGTTCAGGTTATTTCCAGATTGTGTAGGGCATGAAGCCTATTTTCATCAAGTGATTTCAATTCATCCAGATGAATTTTAGATACTTTATCTGGCACCTGCTGGTTATAGACCACTGTGCGTAACAAAGGTAGTTGGATCTTCATGGGTAGTATGGAATTAGCTACACATGCCAGGGAATATGGGGTTACTTGGGTGGAATTACGAGTCGTTTTTCGATAAGACTAGAGGGCGTTGGGGAGCTTTCCCAACTAACTCTTATTGTTAGGAAAAACCATTTTCTGCAAAATGTTAGAGAGGGTTTTTTTGAACTCCATGATCTGTCCATTTTCTTGTGCGTGATAGTGGGAGGAATGGTTCGAATGGATGTTGTAATTGGAATAAAATTTCTTTAGTTCGACTACTTAGAAGTTAGTGTCATTATTGGTGAGGACGGCATGAGGAACTCCAAACCGTT
This sequence comes from Viscum album, assembly GCA_963277665.1. Taxonomy (NCBI): domain Eukaryota; kingdom Viridiplantae; phylum Streptophyta; class Magnoliopsida; order Santalales; family Viscaceae; genus Viscum; species Viscum album. The sequence goes on from OY728139.1 coordinate 802,106,123, forward strand.
AGATGATATTAGAGATCATGAAGTCAATGATAGAATGGGCCTTGACCTCCTTAAGTGGAAGTACCTCTTCCCATTTGGAAAAGAAATCTATTGTTGTTAGGATGAACAAGTACTGGTGAGCTATCACTGGTGGAAATATCCCCACAACATCGAGTCCCCATACCGCAAATGACCAAGTGTACTTGGTGGAGTGGAGAGGCTAGGGCGGCCGATTCATGAAGTCAGCATGAATTTTTTACATGTGACATCTCTTGGAAAACTCGATGCAATCATGGATCATGGAGGGCTAGAAGTACCCCAGTCTCTAAATCTGACGAGATAGCTTCGGACTAGTTTGGTGGGCACCACAAGAACTGATATGAACCTCCTACATGACCTGATAAATCATGACTCCTTGGATGAAACGGAGGAGAACACCATCTAACCCATGCTTGTAGAGGATCTGCTCAAGACTTGGACCACTCTGGAGGGTAAACTGCAGCGCACGACATCAGATTCGCTCGTGCCCAGCCCGATCTGCCTGGAGGTAACCATTTTGGAGATATTCGATAAAGGGGGATCTCTAGTCGAGAGTCAGTTCAACCACTGCATCCAAGGGACTTGGGGGTCCTGACGTAGAGGCTCTAGTAGAAAGATGGCTTACCCGCATGCCCTCAACATCATCTAGGGTGAACATAGCAATGACTCTCCGATGTGCAATGTGTATAATCAGGTTATCATGCTCAGGTTATGGAAGTGATGTAGCCAGGCCGGTCAGGGAATAAACTCTGTCGTTCTGAGACTGAGGGATAGGCGTTACTTACGATCGATATGGGAATTAGGCCATTAGCTGGAGAGTGAGTTCTAATAACGGTATGAGATCTGGATTTCTAACGATATAGTCACCATTGATTTTTTGAGGAATAGTTCACAACCCCCTTCCACATGCAAATGGGGAACATCGATCTCGAGGGCCAGCTCGACCCTAGTGATAAGATCCTAATACTCTACTTCATTGTTGGTACAACCTTCTGACAGCAGGAATGAATATGGTAGAATGGCTTGAGCTGGTGTAATAAAGATAATACCCAAGCCTACTCTGTTGAGTCTAGAATCATTGAGCCTCCTACCGGTGGGACTCCAAAAGGCACCATCTATGTACATTTTCCAACACTAGGTGGCCTGATCTACTGAGAGGACTACCTTGTTGGGAAAATCCAGGTCTAGGGACTAGTTCATGGGGGTTGCATGGGAAGTATGAAAATATGACGATTCTTCCCCCTTGATAGCATTCTGAAGCACGAACCTGATGTAAAACTGATCGAGGATTGCCGTCCACCATGATAGTCGGCCTGTCAGAATGGGACGACTTAGTATATACTTCAGTGGGACTACCCGAGACACCATCTTTACCTTGTGGTGCTGTATGTAGTGTCATAACTTCTGAATAGAAAATATGAGTGCATGCCAGCGTTTCTCGATAGAGTAGTATCTTCTCTCCGTATCGATGAGCATACGACTGGGGTAGTATTGGGTGTTCTCCATCCCCTCACTATTTTTCTAGGTGATAAAGGCACCAAGAGATTGTTCCAGGGACGATATGTACAAGATCAGTGGTTTTCTGAAGATGGGTGGCATTAAGACTAGAGGCTAGAGAATATACTGCTGGATTTCCTCAAATGCAATTAGGCACTTTTTGTCCAACTCGTAGGCATAACCTTTCTTCATGATCCGAGAAAAGGATTACACTTTCTGGCCAGATTCACAATGAATTGGCGTATGTAGGCTATGTGTCCTTGGAAACCTCGAAGAACTCGAATATTGCTGGGGGGACGTATCTGGCTGATTGCCTTGATCTTCCCTCAGTCGATCTCGATGCCCCTATGTTTTACAACGAAGCTAGGAAATTTTCTGTAGGTGAATCTGAAAGCACACTTCAATGGGTTCATCTTCAGGTGGTAGGCATGGAGGAAGATGAACACTTTCTCGATGTCCTTGAGATGGTCCTCACACTGGTGGGATTTGAACACTAGATTGTCCACATAGAATTACACCAATGTCCCAAGGATTTGCATGAATATGTAATGCATGGCCGCTGATAGGTGGTATATACATTCTTTAAGCTTGAGGGCATTACATGGTAACAAAACGTACCTTGCGGAACCCTAAAAGATGCGGACTCCTCATCCTTGGGGGCCATTCGGATCGGATTGTACCCAGAGTAGTCGTCCATGATGTAGAGGGCTTGGAACCCAGCTGTAGTATCCATCAATAATTCCATCATAGGAAGGGGAAAATCATCCTTTGGAAAATGATGGTTGAGATCCCAAAAGTCGACGAAAACTCTGATCTTCACGTTCTTCTTCCTAACTGGCATAATGTTGGCTACCCATTTGGGGTACTGGACCTTTTTGACGAAGTTGGATCTTTTGAGCTTATCAACTTTGGCCTCGACCATGGCACCGTGAGAAGGGTGCATCTTTATGGGAGGCTTCTTGAACCCGCTATGATTTGCTGGAAGACTGAAATTATGAATGACTACCAGAGGATATAGTCCTAGCATCTTTTCATAACTCCAGGAAAACATGTCACGGTGCTATTTAAGGAAGTCCATGTTCCGTTGTTGCTCCTCAGGGGGCATGACGACACTGATCAATATGGGTCTTGGATCTTCCTTGCAACCAAGGTTCACATGTACCAGTTTTTCAACTGTGGAGGAGACTCCCTCTTCAAAGGAGTTGGGATCATCCTTCAAATAATCTTCTTCACTTGCAGAGGAGGGATCTCCTATGGGAGAAATGTCCTCTGGGGTGACTGCCCCCTGTGAAAGGTAGGTGCCCGCCTGGTCACTAGTGGAAAGCATATCGAGAGATTCACGTGCTGCCAAAACCATAGTAATGAAGGTTTTCTAGCCGATCCCATCAGGTCTTCGGCCCAAGGTGCCACACTTGATGATATCAAAGTAGTAGTGGCATGTTGGCCTAAGCTGGTTAATTACCGTCCGGAAAAATAAGAAAGTATGATGTACTTCTGTTTCCATGTGGTGGACATCAGAATACCTTACAGGGGTAAGAGGCTCCTGGATCACCTTGGCCTTCTTTTTTTAGGAGTACGAGGTGATTTTCCATCATCGGTTAGACTTGGGATTATGCTTCACCCATGTAGCAGAGAGAACAAAACATTGCCCCATGTCGGGGGTCGTGGCCTCCAATCGATGGATCAAGAAGACGTAGGTGTCATCCAAACCTACCTAGGGGTCAGCTGCAACCATGACGGGTTCAACCTCACTTGCCTAAATCTACTTGTCCTTGCTCTTATAATAGTCAGTGTCTAGGTATGGGACTTAAAAAGAGGAAAAAGGAGACGCATCACCTTGGAGTACGTCTACTTTTCCATTGAGGGACTACTTTAGGAACTGGTGATATGATGATGGAACCGCCGCTGGTGGGTAGAGCCATGGACTTCCCATAAATGCATTGTACACGATGTCTTAGGAGACAACCATAAACTCGGTGCTGGCTACCAGGCCACTGAAATGGATCTTCTAATGGATCTCACTGACCGGGGTCTACTCTGTCCTGTCATATCCCTGGATCTTCAAGTCAGAGGTAGTCAAGTCATCCTCCGATAGCCAAAGATTATGAAATGTCTGTGATGGTATAAGGTTAATCACAGATCCGGTTTCGACAATATAATGACGAACCTATATACTGTTAAGATGGCCGGTTATGTATAGTGGTCGGATGTGATCCTCTATGGGAAAGTCTTCATCTTCTCCAGAGAACGAAATCATGGAATGTCATTCAGTGTTCTCAAATACTTCTACATGAACGGCTTCCACAGCTGCTACATCCGTCTCAAACTAGAGAGGGCTTCTTAAATCCTAAGTGAGGGACTCACGCATATCTAAAGACAGATGAAGGGCCTCATGGATGGAAATCCACACTGGGATGCTGGCAAGGTTCTTGAGAACATCATACTTCTACGCTAGGCACGAACTTCTGCTTGCATAAGGCCGCTCTGTGATAGGAGGCATGGTGGGCCCTACCGGCTGGACTGACGACTGATTAGTACTGGGCATATCCTGCTACTCACAAGTTGAAGCCCACAGAGTAGAAACTAGATGAGGGCCAGATGACTGAGACTAGCCTATAATAGGGAGATGCTGGTCACAACACGGTGGAAGTGGCTCTTCCTGATCCAGTAGCACAAACGATAGTTGAGGTGGGCCTGATGACCCCAGATGAAGAGGCTGCACGTGTTGAGTTCTGAGCTGGGCCTGATATCTAGTCTCAGTGTCATGAATGGCTTGGCTTTAGGTTCCAAATGGTGTGACTCAACAACCCATGTATTCATGACTCCTACGACATTGACATCCGTTGGGGACGTTGGGGAGGTTCGCCTGGCACTCCCTGTTGTCGGGAGTCATGTAGTAGTTTACTAGCTCCACAGTGTTAATAAAATCATACCCTTGACTATCACTTGAAGAATAATCCATCACTAGGAAGATTATGGGAGGAATCCCCATCTTTGGAGGCATGAAGTCACTGAGAGTGTGGGATGACGATGGAAATGGTGGGGAGTGTTGCATTCCCTTGCGCCTCTGATGCTTGATCTTCTGGGAAGAGGTCGACTGAGGTGATGATGGAGAAGTGGTGGATGCATCCTCTAAAGGATCTGACAGACTCAACCGTTTATGAATCAGAACATGTCCACAAGCACCCGTTTAGCGATCCATCCAGTCCTCATACTTCTGGGACTCGCGATTAGAAACCTGCTACCACTCACCTTCACTGTCGCTGCTTCTATCTCTATTTTTGACGATGCATGCCACTTGTGAGTGAGTTGGTCCCAACTGAACTATGTTGTTATCAACCTGGTATTGAATCCAGTCTTTGAACACATATCACTACTTGAGGGTGTGACCTAGGATCCGGTGATAGGGGTAGTAGTTGGGAAGATTAGTGAGGTTTCCCCCTTCGGGCATTCTCCACTCAACAAAACACACAATCTCCTATTCCAAGGCACTTTGGAAGTAGCTGAGGACATTATTATCATTGAACGAGTAGGTCTGGTTTCTTCTATCCTGGAAGGGTGACCTTGGAGCTTGGCCCAGACGAGGAGCTGGAGGAGCCTGTCGAAGATGTGGATCTTGATTGTCCCTCTTAGGTGGTGGCGGTGCATTTCACAAGGGCAACTGCCGATTCTGAGGAAGCTGTTTCTAGGCTGGAGGCTATGCCTGTGGTAGCGGGGTCAATTAGGTTGTGTAGATGGCTCCAATGGTAATAATTCTAGCTATCTGGGGGCCTCTATTTGGGCTACCATGATGGGCTCGGCTCTAATAGACCTCCTTGATGGAATTAGAGGAGGCAATGGGCATGCCTGGATGGCCTATTTCAGGGCTTCTCCCAGGTACTGGGCCTTATTGAAGAAGTCTCGGAATTCTCCAGGGTAGTTATGGGTTATCAGAGAGGGAACTATCTTTTTCTTGTCATTTCGTACACACATCGTCCGTAATTGCTCTTGAGTTAGTGGCATGTCAATGGAATATGTAATCCTTTCCACCTTGCAATGAAGTCCCTGACATGCTCATCATGCCTTTATTTTCACTTGAATAGGTCTATGATGTTCGTTTTCCGCATGGTGGAGCTGAACTAGTAGAGGAATTGCCTACAAAGGTCCTCCTAGCAGGTTACAGATCCAACGGGAAGATGGTTGTACCAGAAGAATGTCGGGCCCTTCAATTTCTAAAAAAAGCAACATAGATTGGAAGCCTCCTACTGTGCTAGAGTCCCTAACATGGGGCGACACCTTGAGTTGAAGTGGGCCAGGTGCTGCGACGGGTCCCCCATTCTATTAAAGGGGAGAAGGTGGGATTCTTGAAACTCGGAGGTTCCGGCATATCATCCACCCATGCGGGATATATCTTTCCATCAGGTGGGATTTCCACGTTTTACGTTTCCAATTCCTCTGGGTGGGAAATGAGTGTCACCATAGGATCATCTGGGCAGGGGTCCTTGTATTGACGGGGGTCCATAACCACATGTGCATTTCCGGGTTCTTCAACATGATAAGGTGGATCAACGGCTTCTGGAGCGGAAAGTGGGACAACATGCGGGGTAGCTGGGGGAACCTGAGTTGAGTTCTATGGATTGCAACGACATTATGGGGGGTTTTCCAAGCCTTACCATGTCCTCTTGTCATATGTTTCAGCTTCATCCATGTCTGCAGGGGCAGGATAGTCAGGGTTTTATGGAGGTAGCTCACCGAGGGGATTTTGTTTATGCCCCTACTACCCTGGCCTAGGATTTCCATAGTCTGGACATCACTATGAATCACGTTCAACCAAGAGGTTATTGAACAACTTCTTCTTCTCAGCATGTTGCTAGCGCAATGTGGCCTTCTTAGGGTCTTCCTCCATCTTCTTCACTGAGGCAGACGGTTTGGAGTGCTTTGCATCTCCAATGTGCCCTTTACCCGTACTAGAATTTTGGCTAAGTACTAATTCCTCGGTGGGCACAGGGAGACCTAGTAGGATCCTCTGCTAGTGATTAATCCTCCTCTATGGATCAATTTTGGTGGAACACCCTCGGGGGGTAAGTACCCGTCAATAAGATCCAACTCATGCTCCTCATCCACTATGTCGACCATGTTGGCCATGACCCCTCCTGGGGGAATGCCCTTGATATCACTTAGCATGTCGAGCTACCGCCAAATAGGATTGAAGAAAAAGGTAGAATACTACCCCCATCCATGGATTTGTGCTATGGGGGATGAATCCTTGATGATCTTGTGTAGTATCTTGAAACTCTGAACGCATTCCCTTTGGAGGACTTTACGGTGGCCTGGTGACTAGGGGCGCTGGGCCACAAGGAGCATAGAAATATCGAAAAGATTACATTTCTCTCCAATTTCTTCAAAATGCTCTTGGATCCTGGGATAAAACACTCTCTGATGAAAATGGATATAGTGCGTCACCCAGAGGGTTTGGCAGAAACATTCAACCTCCTATGGGGTGAGGGATTCTGGCACGCGAAAATTCGGTGATGCCACCGGCCAGAACAACTCAAGGATATGGTCCACTGTGAGGATCTTCTATAAACTCCTCGACTCGGATTAAGGTTCTGGCACATGATTTCCCCATTCTTCAACTGAGGTTGGTTGAGGAACTGGCAGCAGTACTGAGGTAGACATCTTGGAGGGCAGGCTGGCTGGTGGAGAGTACGGTGAGTGGGCTAGCTGGCTGCTGAATCTCAAGCTGTACTCCGAAGAGTGTAGTGACCTGGCTTCTACATCACAGTAAGATGGGCTAATGGCCATAGTTCTTGGTTTAGGGGCTAGGTCCACTAGTGATAGGTCACGTTTCTGATCACACGCCATCGGTCCCCAAAATAGTTCTATGTGATATCTTGTCAAGGTAGAAAGCAATTCCTGTGATGACGGTGGTTATTTCACAACTGTGACATGTGGGGTCACCATATCTGCATCCTCCTGGATATACCTACAGAGGGTGGTGGGAATATAATGGAACTCATATTCTCGGAATACTAGGCTGATGCGCCTTGTTCCTGCATAATCCCTTGACTCAGATGAGCTTGATGAGGGTTCCCGTGCTGAGTCTTACTCCACTTCAGAGTCAGAGAAGAAGAATAGTTTAATCTATGTCCGGAGCTTCACAAAATTCTTATTATGGAGGCAATGTCCCACCTTCTTACACCTGGGTGGATCCTCGGGACAAGACTGATTTATTACATGGGATCCTTCGACTACACTAGTGCAGAGGCAGAGAGGGTTTCCACTTGAGTAAGTCGGGGTGTGAGGAGAACAACGATATATGACAAAAGGGACATGGGGAGGTCCTCCATGGATAGTGTTGGAGTAGGAAATACCTCCACTAGAACTGGAAGGAGCATGGGGAGGACCTCCATGATTTTTCCCTTGGTGACTTCCGTATGAGGAGGGTCCTTGTACTGGTCAAGGTGAACATGGGTAGGACCTTCAGGTTCCATGCTAGTGTGGCGAGGTAGGCCTTCACCCCTACGTTTGGGGGGGAATGGCTCCTTACCCAGTGTAATGGGAACATGAGAGACTTCCGTACCATGTGTCACCACCATGAAGAAGACCCTCATTTGGATTGAGGGTAGCACATGGTCGACATCCCGACCGATCCTCAAAGTGGGGAAGGCTCATGCTATCTGTGGTAGTGGTATGGGGAGGACCTCCATACTAGGTGGAATCGATGTGAGTTGGTTCATGGCGGCCACATCTTGTGACAATGACCACAAGATTTGACCCAGCCTTCCCGTGGGGTGTTTGGGGCCTCTATCATGGTTGGGTGTATAAGGGCCTCTACTCAATGTATACATGGAACTAATGGTATGCGTTGGTGGTGGCTCGGGCCACAATAGCCGTCAACATTGATGACCCTTGGTCGACGTCCTCACCTTGCACCCAACGTTGGAATCAGGTTGGATGAACTGGAGCCGATTCAGCATGTGCGTGGCTTACCATATACTCATCTAGAAAGACCGGGTGGTGGCACTGATGTGGTCGGGTGGGAGCCCTCGCTGGGAACCCCTAGAATGGGACTGTGATTGAGCTGGGTCAGACGTCACCTACCTCATCAGCGTAAGGCAGGGAGTCATCAAAGCATTCCAGGGAGAGGCTCCCGAAATGGTTATATGTCGGTGTAGGGAGTAACGGATCACTGCACGGCTCTCGGGGGCAGCGTTGGCGATGAGCCATAGATGCCTCCAGATCTAGGCGGGCCATATCCCGAGTCAGGATTATTCCCTCCTCCTCATAATGAAGTATGAGGTCCTTGATTACCCTTCATTGGATATCCTCACATTGGGAGAAGGGGCATGGATTCCCCATGGTCATGGGTGTAGAGGATGTTGTGGTAGTGGTGGAACCATGTGGGACTTCCGTGTTTACACTGTGCCTACCCCTGCGTTGGTGTGCAGGCGGTGATCATGTTTTGGGTACAACAACATAATTTCTGAGAGCAGGGAGATCAAATCATCAGTTCTGAAAGAAAAAAGAATCGACGACCAAAGCCCCAACCCCATTACGTATTCCATGACTTGTAAGATGGATCTATGGAGACAATGTCACATATCAGGATGTCCATCATTTTACTGCCTCGACTTCTGGTGAGTTTCCAGCCAGGCCCACTATTTTCTTTAGCGGGACCCAGTGCTGGATAACTGGATTCAGTGAAATTTCAATCCATTTAAGCCTTGAGTCCTACTAATATAAAAATTGAGAACATGATTCTTCATGTTGGGTTCACCATTTTTGTTTCCGAATGTTTTTCTGGGGCACGCGCATCTTTCTGTGGAGGACGCATAGCTTTTTCCCCATATTCCTGCTTTCCAAAAGCTGGTGGCATTCATTCCTTCTTCAGTGATGATTTCTCATTGATCGAAATGGGATGATCAGATATCAGTTCTTCCTTATGTGGATTCCTCCTTGGAACTCGTCACCTAGTCTGGGTCTCCCTTATAGATTTAAGACACTGTTCATGAAACCCTTCCAAGTGACATATCTTCAAGGACACCAGTTAATTACAATGATTATTTTGAGACAGTCCAGGGGTCTAATCAGGGCAGAAACCTTCAGTTTGGGGAGTAGTCACGTTGGACATCCCTAGCATGTCTGGGAGTTGAGACACTACCACGTCTGGTTTTCTTCCTCTTATTATAGGGCTTCTGGAGGGTGTGGAAGTCTAAGGCATCCCACATTGAACGTGGGGAATCATATACCATGGGAATATATATGAGGTTTTCCTCAGCTTCCCATTTTTAACACAGGGCATGCCACAAGTTTAACATCCAGCAGAGACAGATCTGGCTGATCAGAACACTCACTAGAGTGGATCAGATGGGTGCAGCCCCTGGAGGGAAAACCGATGTTCGGGACAACGTGTTTTTGGCCTCCCGAATGTTGATAAATGGAATGGATAATAGGGTTGAATGACCCCACCCAGTTGTGGTGTCCTGGGTAGGAATCAAGATGGATTATGGAAGGATTCATGAAGTGGATGGTGAATGGTATAGAGCTATCATAACGATGACGATGGTTTTGGGTTGATCCTTGAAGAGGCCTCTTATGTATCCTCATGGCAGGGAATCAATGTCCACATAGTACACCTGATGACAACTTACCACAAGTTGGGGTTTTCAATGACTTACCACTGGATGGGGTTGCAATATCTTACCAATGGAAAAGGATGTAAATGGCTTACCGCTAAATAGAGTCATAACGACTTACCACTGGTTGATGTCACAACGGCTTATCGCTGATTGAGGTCACAATGGATTACCGCTGGATGCAGTCTAACAGACGTGAGAGAGGACCTAGGGCCCAGATAGATGGTGGGATTGAACCTCAGGGAGGCTTCTTATGTACCTTTCCTTGGAAATGATCAAAGAACTCATAGTTCAGGTTATGTTTGGTGTGCAATGACTTTCTGCTGACTAGGGAAACAATGCCTTACCGCTGATTGTGGCCACAATTTAATGTCATGCAGGATGGGGGAAACCTGGCGTGAGGGTGGTCAGAGTGACTGAGTGTTAGGCTTGAAGCTCTTGGTGGATTCCTACGTACCTCACATTGGAAATGATCAAAGAACTCATAGTTCCAGATGGCCTTTGGTGCACCAACATGAAGGTGATCAGAACCAATGGGCGGTGGGCTTGAACCTCAGGGAGGCTTCTTATATACCTTTCCTTGGAAAGGATCAAAGTCTTCATAGATCAGAATTGGTGTTTGGGGCTTACAATATATGATTACCAAGGTGTTAGTGAACTGATGTGAAAGGGGTTGGGGTGACCAATGGATGGTGGTCTTGAACCTCATGGAGGCTTCCTATGTACCTCTCCATGGATAGCATCAAAGAACTCATAGTTCAGGTGGTATGGGGCTTAGACTCGAGGCTACCCAAGGTGTTGGTGAATAACTGTGAAGGAGGACTTGGGGTCCAATGGTTGGTGGGATTGAACCTCAGGGAGGCTTCCTATGTACCCTTCCATGTCAAGGATCAAAGTCCACATAGTTCATGGGGTGGTCGGTGAACCGATTTGAAGGAGTACATGGGTTCTAATGGTCGATGGGCTTGAATCTCAGAGAGGCTTCCTATGTACCCAGACTTGGAAAGGATAAAAGTCCTCATAGTTTAGAATGGTTGTGGGGCTTACACTCAAGGCTACCCAAGGTGTTGGTGAACCGACATGAAGGGGGTCAGAGAGACCAATGGATGGTGGGATTGAATCTCAGAGAGGCTTCCTATGTACCTAGCCTTGGCGAAGAAAAAAGTTCTCATAGTTCAGAATGGGTGTGGGGCTTACAATCTAGGCTTCCTAGGGAGGATTTCATGGTCAGTGCTTTCTCGAATCCCACACGAGTCATTATCGGTGTGAGAAACAATAAAACAATGACTAGATGATCACGTCGCGAAGGGTGGGTACACGGGAAGTGGAGTGGGGCTCACACGTAGTTAGTAGACCAAAGAGGAAACTGGAGATTATGCATGGTTAGTAGCCCATGAAGACGGATATTGGGACTTACTCTAGTGTGGAGGTCCGAATAGTGAAAAATCCCTGTGGGAGAGGGACTTGGCACCCAGGAAGAGAGGAGGAGAAAGGATGCTACCTCCTTTTAGGAAATCTAGGGGCTTACACCAGAGTGGTTTCCCTCTCGACACATAGGATGCATGGGGGGAAGTCACAGTTTAACGTCATGTTCTGAGGACGATGGATCTTGGCATTCTAACATCCTTTAGGTTGGATAAGGTGGGTTTACTCCACACACCTTGGACATACATAACTAGTACCCTGTGCACCTTGGTGAAGATAAGGGATATGAAACGCCATGGAGGGGGGTGTTATGGAGTGAACCCTTGGGGGGTCCATGTTAGCGTGGCTATACGAAGAAGCAATAGTCGTTACCCTGCCTATGCGAATAAGTAAGAGGAGAAGAAACGCAACAGGCAATATCATCCAAAGGTCTTTGAAGTTATTTCGCACGAACCTAGAGGGTCGTACGTGAAATGATTATATGAAGAATGTGTTTACGGTGTGGGAGGTACCCGAAAATGATCCCCCAAATAGAGACATCATTGGCACACAAAGAGGGAGGTTTTTCCGCAAAAGGGACAGTGGCGCAAACCCCTGGGCCAGCGCACAATTGGGTGGCAGGCGCGAAAAAAGCCAAGCCGACGTGCAATTGAGCGGTGTGCATGAAAAAGGCCGGGTCGGTGCACAATTGCACTGCGTGCGCGAAGAAAGCCAGGGAGGTGTCGAATTGAGGGCACAAAATTAGAATTAATTGCACAAAAATGATAAAATTGCATGCAATTGAAAGGAATTGTGTGTGGGGGATGAGACTCTATGGGATTTGGCTGAGGATTAACCCCGAGGTGTCTCGTGCAAAGGCGGACCCCTTGGTGACCAGGTGCGAAAAATTCAGAACCTAAGAGCCATCTTTTGTATTAATGAGAGATGAATTTTGCACCGGAGAGATGGTTCAGATTACTCAGTGTGGAAGTTGATGGGGTGAACTTCTATTTATAGGCCTTCAGGGCCACAGATCCATGCAGAAAATAGGCCTGCGTGAAATATTGTGCACCGACATTAGCGTCACGAAATTCAACCTTAGGGGCATTGGTGCATAAATTTCCACTCCCAGGTGAAAAGCTCTCGTGAATACCAATGTTTTTCATGCATGACAGATTTTTTGTGCCCCACTAAATTTTTTTCACGCGGCCCCCCCAGCCCCCCCCCCCCCTAGAATGGATCTCCTATTCCAAATATTCCTTCTCTTGGTCACACCAAAACCTTCTTCAGCCCTTGATCATTTTTCGGCGTCTACAGAGAGTATATACTATTTTTCCTCACCAAGAGATTCTTATTTTAGATATCCACCACCCTCTATAACATCTTCCATTGATATTGATAATATCATATCTATAGTCAGATAAGAGATATAAGCTATGTTAGGTGATTTATTTTCAACACACCAGGATGCTCTTTTCTAGATAAAATACATTGGCTTCCCCATTGAAAATATTGTTATAGAATTTTTAAATGAATATATAAGTGATATAAAAACAATCAACAAAACCTTCAATTGTTACTCTCACGGTTTTTTAACAAAAATAAATTTAATTCTCATTTTTATATATTATTTAAGAATCCAAGGACACCTCATTTAACTAGGGCCTTTAAAAAAAGTGAATAAAATAAAGACACTGGATCATACACAAAAATTTTTTATTGAAAAAATACATTTTTAGTTCGATGAATCAAGGAAATAGGGTTATTACATAGTTTATACAGATGATCATGTCATGTATCTACACTATAAGAATAGTCATTATCACACCTATAGCCATTCCCATGATAACCTATATTTCTTCACCCTTTTTAGTACCTAATCAAACTAGTGTCATTGTTGTTAGTCATTTTAGGGTCACCCATGTTGAATCTGTGTGAAATCTCTTTCCAATTGATTATTTTATAGTGGTCAAGCTTTCTTCACTTCTTGCATCCTCCCTTTGTCCTACTATTTCTAGAAAATAAAAGGACCCTATGGATTCTACCTCTACCCATGATGAGGATTCATCTACATACATAGATTTATATTTGATAAGTATTTTATTATTTTGTTTTCTTTTCTATCATAATGTAATAAATTTGATATTTAATTCCAGTCATCTCCCTTAACATATAATTTTTTTATTAATTAACTTTCCTAATTAGTTCAATATTTTTTATAATATAAAAAGTTGTACCATGATTGTGTAGATTATATATGGTATGAGTATTTATTATATCATGAATATGAATGTAATATGTTGTTTTATTGTTAAAAAAATGTATTCATTATATTCATTAGTAATTTATTTTTATATATCATTATAGATAGTTAAAAATTGCATGTTTTATGATCATTAAAAGGGGGGATATTATTTTATTAGTCTAGAAACTAATTAATATAATGATACAAAATCATGATTACTATCTTTCTAGATATTTTCATGCTTTATGATAGTCAACTATTTTCTATCCAAAATATTAAAATTGGCTAAGTATTGATCCAACCAGGACTATTTACCATTATTTAAAATATTCTACCACTGTAAGATATATTATGTTCAAATATATAATTTAAATAAAAATCTTGAACATCTAAAGATACTTCTAAGAAGATCTATCACTGAGTGAATCTCTCACATCTATCAAGAAATTCTATTTCCACGAGCATCTACTATTAAGGGATGCAACCATAAAGTACATCTACCTTCTTGTTATGTTACCACCATGTGATCTTTCCATTAAGCACTACAACCATCAATCATTAAAAAATTTCAATTTTTTCTACCACTAAGAGGAGTTACCACTTTATTAAATCATTAAGTGGAGGTACCACTACCATCAAGTGATTTTTCAACCAGTTCTAAAATCTAGTGAAGAGATTATACTATAAATTGATTTATACCACAAGATTCTCCTTCTACTAGAACTATTCAGAATTAACTTCAAACATAATTTCTCTAATGGGTAGATTAATTCCAACAATGAAACTCATACACACATGGATTTATGAATTATTGTTCTTAAATAGCTTCATAGAGGCTTTAAAAAAATCAGTATTTCAGAATATTTCTCCCAGTATGAGGATTATTCTTGTTTTATTATTATCCTAAAATAGATAATTGGACTCTATGGAATGATAAAAATTAAAATAAAAACTCATGTGAAAAATAGGAAATGTACTTAGAGTTTAGAGATATAGACGTATACACATATGTGTGGAAAAACATTGGCCAAGTGGATAACTAATAATAAAGGATTTTCATGGACTTCCTTGATACTCTATTTTTATGCACTTTCTATACAAATAATGCAGATCCCTCTTAGAGAGAGAGTCAAGGACTCATATAAATTAAATTTATTTCTTAAATTCTTTATTCCATTATATATATATTATTTCTTAAATTTAAATATGTGTTTTGTTTCCCCTATCTATCTGTAAAACAAAGAGTCTTGTACTGAAATGGAGGATATTATTTACATTTTTCAGTTATTTTTATCTATAATCTATGAATAACTATGTAAGTTGTCGTGTGTAACATGGAAACATTTTCTACCATATAAAATTATATATGATTAGTTTTTATCTCCTGGACTATCTTAATACAATTATTTATAAAAACCCAATCATGGTCAGGGATCAGTTTACTATATAATAAACTTATTGAAATTGGGTGATATTCAAATCGATGGGATTAATTCTTTGATTAGGACTTAATCCCTTTTTTAATTCCATAGTGTGATTTCTTATTATTATTTTCACTATTTGTTTTAAACCAAACCAATAATTACTTTAATTTTTGACATTAATTTTTGTTTTATATACAATGATTGATACAAGTAGTTTAGTTTCAAAAGTTCAACTATTCCTAAACCTAATTTAACCAAATTTTTATTAAAGTATTTATAATATATTAGAAATATAAAATTATTTCATTCTAACATTTTATTTAGCTAAAATTTTTTATTAAATAAGGGGATTTATTTTTTAAATATTTTTTAGAGAAATTATTAATTGGTAACTCAATTTACCCTCCTCTTGAGTGTTCCAATTCAAACAATACTTAAAGTTAAACTAGGTAAGATATCATCTGTATTAGTATAGTTATGTAATATAATTTTTATAAATTTGAATTTATTATACACGGGGTTATAGTTCTTAAGAAGAAATAAATACTCTATGTAAGGGTTTAATGTTACTATCCCTTTTTTATGAGATTATTTAGACTTAAATTTTCTAATGATGAAATTATATAATATATCTCTACAAAATACAGTGTAATTTATTCTAATTTGTTTATTTTTTGATATTATATGTTTTCCAAAAATTTCCTCCTTTTTAAGTACTCAATATTCCGGAAAACTATTTTTATAGAAAATCAACTTAAATTTTCTTTTTAGTTGAGAATATTTCCTTCCATGTCCAAATTTTATTTAAATTATTATTAAGATATTTTTTCATTCATAATTTATTTATTAAATTTATTTTCACCCATGTTTAAATTTATAAAAATGTTTTAAATGAACCTTAATGATTTTTTTAAAAGTTACTTGGGATTTTTTACTAAAACTGTGGAAGGAATTTTTGTTTTAACGTACACCACATGATTAAATTTACCAGAAATTACTAATACTCTTTTACTTGAAGCTTTCTATATATGATTCCTTATTTATTTTTAAGAAATATGTTTTCTTTAATATTGTTCTTTCTGATTTTTAATAAGTTATTTTAAATTTAAAGGGGAATTTACCTCAAAAAATGTTCCAGTGATCTTTAAGAAGTATTTTTCATCTATAAATTTTGTTTTTGTTTCATATGATTTTTTGGGGATGCGATCAGATTTTACCATTTGTATTCATTATCTAGATTATCTAGTTTTATGATATAGAAATTTTATGAAATTTTTTTTCTTTCCATGGATTAATATTTTTTTAATGATAAATTCTTTCATGATCTTATAAAATAACTATAAATATATTATGATTTTGTGATGACCCATCCTATTATAAACCATGGTTGGTTGGTTAAATTATACATCGAGGATGGTTGGGTATTTTATTTCAATTAAATCCATTGGTTAATTATGACAATGTTTAGAAACTCCTCATAGATAATGGAGTTAATTGGAAGGAAGTTACCCCAATAAGAATGTTTGAAATGATTAGGTAGGAATTTCTATTATGGGAATTTATCCTCAATGACAGTCTTAGAGGTTAACCTTGATTAAGGAAGTGATTTTATATTCTTATATAAATTACATAAATGTATATATTATTATTACTATACGTTCTCATATATAATGATTTATATTTGATAATTCCATACTCTTATGTCATATGTATTTTCGTTGATAAAATCATATTCCACAATTTACATTTATATTATAATCACTTTTGATTATTTATTTATATCTATTATTTTTAGCCTTACTGAGCATCTATGTTCACCCTTTCTTATGTTCCCCTTCCCCAAGTTATGAAAAAATGTTTTAAGTATGATATATCTAAGAAGGGTGATAGTTGTGAAGAACATAATGAAATATGATCTAGATATATTATGTATCAATATTATGTGTATCAAAGTTTCCAAAGTCACTAGACCATTATTATTCTATGATGAATCGTATTATTATGTATGTAATATTTTGTTAATTAGATAAGTATTTATGTATGTAAATTTTTGGCCTCTATAAGATAAGGCTTTAAGTATATGAAGAAAAAGTTGTCATAGATATTCATGAAAATTATATGTGGTTCATGGATCCTCCATGGAAGTATGTGTGGTTAGAATCAATTCTTTGAGATGATATGTTGTCTTAGATTTTCCAATGGAGGATGCATTGTACAGAAAAACTATTTAAGTAGCTTGTGTGATTTTCATAAGAAACAATTTTCTACTTTTCAAATTTTAGGGATTTTTAGGATTCTAATATTCCATGGATTTTAGATTTTTTTGGGGTTCCAAAATTTTAGGGTACCTTACATGGTATTGTTCTATTCCAATGATTTAGTATTTGATGGACTTTAAGCTTCATGGATGCTTATGGCGGCTCCACTGTTCATAGATCACTTACATAGTGATGAAATTCTCTAAAATGGTGGATATTAGAAATTAGGGGAACCTTATGATGTTTATAATAAAAATGGTTCATGTATGTCTATAAAGGAAGAAGTGTGGTCACACATCCTGTTTAATGTGTATATATGGGTGACCGATCTATTGGAGGAATTTGCGTAGCTGGAAAACACGATGAAGGATGACTCGTGATCACTCAACCAAATGAAAGTGGACCCATGATCGTACAACCTATTAAAGGAGGATATAGGGTCAAGGAACATAATAAAGTTTCTTATAAAACCACTTGAATTTTTCAAAATAAAATTATTCTTTTTAAAAAAAATCTCCAAAACTTCAATTAATCATATATTTTGATCTATAACCGCATTTTAGGTCCACAACATATCAAATCAATGACCGAAAAATAAGAAACACCATTGAATAACATTATTACTCATAAAACGTTTTCCCAATGTGATAAATAATCCAATATGACCTGAAAATTTTATTTTATGTTTTTATGGTATTTCCTTTAACAACAGATTGAATTTATGGAATAATTCTATTAAGATCTTCTCACCACTACATGACTATATTGGGAAATATTTTTAAAATATATACAAATCTAAATTAATGAGAAATAATATATAATAGGTTGAAAACATTTTTATATTCATCAATTTTTATGTTACCCCAACTTCATGTCTTCCTTTTATGGATTTTGATCATTATAGAAAATTGAATGCAATAATTTTTTGTGACAATAATATTCATCCAAATCATTTAACATATTTGGATAAGTCATATATATAAATTTTTTTGTATAACATGGTTGAAATCCTATATAATTATTGTGTTATATTTATTCCTTGTTAAAATAAATTATTGAATTTACATCACTCACATAAGAACATATTAAACTCTATGTTTCAGTTGGGGTGGAAAAAGTTTTACTTGAGATTATTTTCACTTCTTGTATATACAAATATTATGTGCATATAGATTTTATGTGTGTAATGTTTTCCCCAAACATTAATTTAATTATTATTTTATTTATTTTTTGAATTTTGAAATTCTATTTCAGTTTTGGGCAAATTACGTTCAAAATAATTTTTTGGAAGCTTTATTTTTTTTAGAGTTAGAAAAAACAATATAGTTGACCCTTACACATGTTACCTTAGGCGTATAGTTTAGATTGAATAGTTTTTAAAAAATAGGTGGATACCCTTATGTAGGGTTACATGCAATTATGTTTTGAATTTTCATGGTTAGTGTTAATGAGTAGTACACTGTTTAGAGAAAATAGTGTGGGTCTTAAAAGAAGTCATGTAGGGTACCCAGACACCAGTGTTTTCTTACACGTAGTATTTTCATTTATGTACGAAATTTTGTGGGTAACCTTATTAATTAGTCCATGGAATTAATTTTTTAAAATGGATGGTCAATGCGAATGAGTAGCACACAATTTGGAGAAAACCGTGTGAGTCTTAGTGGAATTCATTCAATGTATCCTCATGCGAGAGTTTTCTAGAACATATTTGGTACCCATTTAAGAGAAACCATGATGAAACCACGTGATATGTTCTATTATATTAAAGAATCCATTATGCACTATCAGCACATAGTTTTTCACACAATGTGGTAACCACGGGGACTTCCCTATGTCTTGAAAATGTGAATTTCAAAACATTAACTACTCAAATTAGGGGGTAAATCCCCAATTCATCCTCCTCAATATTTGAACAAGACTAGGAAAACACAAGGTGATTTCTACCTCTATTATAGATCCTTGTTGAGCTTCCACGATTTAATTCCAAATGTGTTATTCAAGTTAATTCAAATTTATCTTCTTTTTCTACCTTTTACTCTCTATTTCTATCTTTTTCCTCTATCTATCTTCCTTATTAGATCCTTAGGGGATTCTAATCCATGCTTATGGTTCATTGGTAGTTATAATGTGGGGAGTTTATAGTTTATGTGTTATAGGGGTCATCTCTATGTTCATTTTTTATTACCCATTAATGGTGACACATTGAGAGTTTTCATGAGGGGTTACCACTTTGAATGAGGTAGGTGTTTTTGTGAAATTATTATTTTTTGGAATATCATTACGTTTTTGATTATTTCAAATAATTTATTTTACAAATTTTATTTATATTCACTATGATGTGGAATGATTGATAAAATTAGTTTTTATTATAAAATTTTTTATTAATTGAACTTTAACATCCCATAAAGTTAGTCTAAACCCAGGTTAATTAATTTATTTTTATTACATTGGATGATTATTAATTTTACTTAAAAATGTATTTAACATTTATTTTAAGGATTTATTCAATTATTTTATTTAACTATGAATCCATTAATTAATTTTTGAATTCTAAATTTCACTATAAAAGGATTTTAAATAGTTTTTCAATATATTCAACAGAATACTACATTTAAAATTTGAATTTAAAATAGTGACATGTCAATTAAAAATTTAATTGTTTTTTTATAAAAATAATTTTACATAATTATGTTTTTTCATAATCTAGAATTGATTTTTAAAATGGATGTAATCATGACTTTTTTTGGGATTTTTACATTATAGAATCAAATGAATTACACATTAATTTTAGGAATGAATTTAATATGCTTTTGGGTAATTTTAACATAATTATAATTGTTTTTTATTTTATGAAATTAAATTGGGATAAATAATGCATTCAAAAATTATATTTTAGTGATGTGTAGATTGAAGCTACAATTGGGAAATGGAAAGATACCACACTATCAATCCATTATATTAATTTCATGAATCATATTTCTTTTGTATCCAAAACAATTGTCAAAGGGCCCTTCATTAATGACTCAAAAAATCATTTTATACGCTTATGAATTCTTCTGTGCTTCACCCAAACCATTATTTTATATGATTATCTCTACTTTGGTGGATGATTCTTCTATAAGTTGGTATCCTTCCATTCGTAGTATTCCACCCATGGACTTCATCAATGCCAACTACTTCTTTTAAACCAAACATTCATATTTTTTTGAGAATAAAGATCCACCAGTACATGCACATACTTCTATGAGAAATAATTTGGGTAATCCCTAGGAAAAGGTAGTTCAGAAACAATAGCCCATGATATTTTTTTGGAATTTTCATTGTAAAATACCAGACCAAATAGTAAATTATATATTGAGTTTATAAAAAACAAATATAAAATTGATCATGATATGTAATTCTAAATAGGAAGGAAAATTCAATTGATTAGAAATCTGAACATAGTCACAAGATCAGTGAAAAAAAAACATATGGACAGTTGTAAATACATAAATGAAATCAAACAAAAATTATCATAAATATGAAAAAAAAAGTAAACATAATGTAAATGTTTTTTCACATATGTGAATATATAAATTTCCAAAACAGGAAAATTATTTATAATTTATAAATAACATAATCTAAAAGTTAAATAAAACCACAAATGTTTTGAAAGAAATAACCAATTAAAGAAGCATCACTACAATGATACATCTAAGACAATGAAATTCTCAAATAATGTCTATATCAATAAATAGATTCAAAAAAAAATCAATAAAAAGATACTGGTAGATTTTAATTTGAATACATTATTTAATTAGTTTGGAAATTAATAGGTCTATCCAATACAAGAAAAGAATGAATAATAAAGGGATAGAAATATTTACATTCTTCGTCTAATTGTCATATTTTCATGGGTCAGGACCATTATAGGTTTTCACTATAAAATATATAGAAGTACAAGAAAATAGACTAAACCAAGATTAGGTAATGAAACTATTTACAAAAACGATGAATAAAAATGTTTGAAAACATGAAAACTTTAAAAAAAAGTGATATAGAAATCCTAGTGGAGTGAGATCCCTTTTCCATGGATAAAATTAATGTTTGTCAAAGTGAAAGGTGAAAGTTGTTTCTCAAATGATCGATGTGAATTCCTTAATGTCTAGTATCCTCAAAATCACTATTTTCCAGATTCTTCATATAGAAATGTGGAAATCCATGATCCACTACTATTTATAGAAACTATGGGATCCAGGATCAATCTCCAAGAACGATCTAATATAATACTTCTCCTATGACGATACAAGAAAAAGGGGAAACTAAAGATCTACCTTCAATCCTATCTTTCAGTCTCTCCCAATATCCCTCTTTCTAACTTTATGAATCCAAGAATCTCTTTGTGAGTAGATTTATCTATAATAATTATTTGATCTGAAAGAAGATGGGTATAAATGTTGAAAGGTGGACACCTAAACCCAACACATCTGTGTACATTGATTACCAGTACTTGTATAAGTTTATATATATAGATGTTTTTACCTTACAATAAATGTGATGATACTTAAGTGTCCACTATATTTGGGTAAATTTCTTTAGATTACTTGTGGTATCCAAATGTTATAGTTGTTGTCAGACTATAATTAGAACCTAATGATTCCACGAAACTAATCATAAACTTATGTCCTATAGTCTGGATACATCATACTAACATGAGACAGATGATGTGGGACCATCACGTGTTCGTGGATCATAGGTATTTAGATATATTCTAACGAAGTTCAAACTTTTTGAACTCAGTAGATGAACTCGTGATGAAAAAACTTCCAATAGGAACATCACATGTTTCAATTGTCATTGGTAGTTATTTTCTACAAATACATGTAATGGACTCCTAACATGGGATTATTATTTGTGTATAATATTTTATTGCATACAATGATGTTAGAAAAAAACTATGAAATTGATGTCGTAGCAACGTAGTTAGCATTGGGTGCATCATTGGTGGTTTAAAATTTATTTAATTGTCAATATATAATTTGTTTCTTTCAAAAGGAAGTCATATCTCAAGCCTAGTCAATCAATATGATAGTAACTTGACTAAATCCATGGTCATATTAATAAAAGGTAAGTTTATCCAATTAGGCCAATTAATAACAAAGCAATAATAGATAGTGACACAAAGTGTGCGTCTTGATTTATGAGATATCATTTGAAAGTGATATTATATTACATGACATATGTCCATAGGAAAGGTAGTTTTTTCTATTAATATTACTTATCTCCTTGGGTTTCATGATGGGTTTCTAGAATCAACTCTTGCTCTATGAATAATATACACTACTATTGAGATAAGTTCATTCAGGGCCACATACTGAAAATATTCAAAATTATCCCTTATTCTAATGAATAAGAGTACATGACATGGTGGGCCCCACCATGGTGTTTGATATATATTCCAGAATAAACAATTTCCTATTATTAAATAAATTCATTATCACTATTCTGTTATAAAGTTATTAAACATGAATTTATTTATTAATATTATTCATAAGGTATTTAGTGAATACATGGGAAAATATTATTCAAACAAACAATATTTTAATATTCAAGGTTCAATTATTTTTTAAAATAATTACGATTCAAGTTAATGAATCACATTTTATAATGTAATATTTTTATTATATATGACAATTAGGGGATAAAATATAAATGAAATTTATGACAAAGTTAGTTTTTTCCCAAAATGTCACTTATGATTTATTTAGTGAGAATTATTTACAAGGGGTTGGGGAACCCTATTTGGGTGTTTATACGTCACTATATTAGGAAGAGGGATATCCTCTATGAGGGAGTATTCTTACACACAAATTTGATATATCATCTCTCCTTGCACCCACATTCTAGATAGATAAGTCCACATTCCAAACTCTTAATCTTTGATCTTCTTCATTGATCGAAGAAATAAGATAGTGGTGATCGTAGTGATGTCAAAAGATTATTCGAACCTTCATAATTACACCTCAAATTTTATGATTGGAGTTTTAATAGAATCATAATGAATGTTTGGATGATCTAGAGGGATTAAATATGTAACGTCCCGGTTCCGGGTGCCACGCGATGGGTGCCCTGAACCCGGTTCGCCACATGACCTCAAGCACATTTTACCAAATGCCAAAGGCTGCTGACTAGTAGTGAGGGCCCAGATCTGATAGTGGGGAAAGTATTCCCTCATCTGTCAAAGTAAAATGTAGCAGAATGAAATAAAATATACAAAAATAGAAGAAACATCAACAATATATATAACTGAAATGGATAGCTGATAACAAAATAGAAAACCAGCAGTCATATATATAAAGATGCAGCATGTCACTATTCTATAAAATAGCCAGAACATGTTACACTGCAATACAATACAATACAGAGTATAACAATGGAAAAAGGAAACAACTGGTAGCATCGCAAGCCTAAGCCCTATCCCATACTCCCCTACTCCTCAAAAGCACTAAAGTACTTGTATAAGGACTCTTGACCTTATCTATACCTGTAGAAATGTAATCTGTTTGGGCAGAAAAGCATGACCTAAACAGGGTGTCAGAAATAAATTCCCAGTATGCACCAACTAAAGGCCCGTGCTCAACTATGTGTAAAACATGCAACAATAGTGTGCAGTAGTAAAATTCAATAAAGTAAGAAGTACTAAAAGTAACTAAATTAACCAATTATATTTCCATTTTAATATTCATTTAATCATTTAATATAAAATATCACCACAGTGAATATTCTAAATAAACAGCTAATGTCCTCAGACACGTAAACTCCTACACTCATGTAAAGAGTATCCATCACAAGAATCTGCCCACAGGCATATATATATTTCCCTCGGGCATAAGAAGTGTCTCCCATAGGAACAGAATCATCTGCCCACAGGCACAGAAGAAGTTTCCCACATGATAAATAGTACAGTGCCCACAGGCTAATCACAACTCTACACTCAGGCTAAACAGGTAACTGGGACAAGCCCAACATGTAAGCAGTAACAAGAAATTCCTCTCAAGGAAATTTAAACAATCATTACATTAAAGGCATACCCGCGGGTATCCGGGAAAAACAGCTAAACAGGGGAACACACCCCCGGGGTGGTCCTGGATCCAAGCAGTGATCCTAAACAGCATTTTTATATCAAATTCAATCACCTATACAATTCAAGGTATTTAAAATAGCCATGAAGTCAGCCTCACGACTCCCCAACATGGGTTCGTGGCTCAACGGTACACAAAACGCACAACAGTTGGAAATTTAAACACTAATCCACCTACCTTTAACGCTAAAGAACATTATACGCGAACGTCATCCCAAAAATCATCAAAGAACAACAAATATCTAGGTTAGAAGAAAAACCGTTCAAATGTGAATAACTCCCACTAGGGAAAGAATTGGAAAGAGACACACCAGGAGAAGGAAGCTCTTACCCGTGCCGTTCCAAAGAGATCATCCGAGGCAGAAACAGATTCCAGATGTGCGCTCATCAGACCCTCGAAACTTCGGCCATCCTCCCTTGAGTGCTCTTCACATTCTAAGCCTTCCCTGTGAACAGGGGAGGCTGCTGCCCATTTTAAGCAAAAAAAAGTAGATGACTTTTATTTCCAAGTACACGACGTGTACTTCCCATTTTTAACTGTTCCTCTGGTGGATTCCCGCTAGCGTGACACTGTTCACCTTCCGACATGACTAAACGGTGTGTCTTCATGAGAACATGGCGTGTGTTGTCACACAGCTGTCCACCGCCATACTATTCGCCTGTCGACTGACTACATGGCGTGTAAAGGACCAATACACGGTGTGTAGTTGGTCTTTACACCTTTTGTCGCCTACATGGCTACACGCCCTGTGTACTCATCCCACACGGCCAAAAGTACATGGCGTGTGGAAAAGTACACGACATGTACTTCAAATTGTTTTTGATTTTTCCACATTTTCCTTATTTTCTCAAAAACACTTAAGGAAAGGAAAAAAGAAGAAACTCATACCTCAAAGATAAGAATTGGGTTCTTACAAACTTCCCCCTTATAGAAATTATTCCCCGAATTTCACTTCCAAGGGTGGTGAAGATATAGCCATGAACAACTCCATCCACTGAGCACGTACGTTGGTCTCCCATTCCCAAGTTTCATCCTGCACTCAACCATGCTGCCATAGAAACCGTACAAGAGGAACTGACCGTCCTCAGAGAACCTTTGTGCTCCTGTCAACGATATGAATCAGATGATCCTTAAAGGACACATCCATCTCAAGCTCAACCTCCTCAGGCTGAAAAACGTGATACGAGTCTAAAAGATAGAGGCGCAACTGAGAAACATTGAAGACATCGTGCAAGGCTCGGTACCTCTATGGTAACTGAAACTCATAGGCAACAAGCCCGACTCTCTCTATAATCCCAAATGGCCCCACATACCTCGGTGAAGGTTTAGTCGGCCTCCTGATCTGCCTGTGTCCCAACCTCGGTAAAACACGCAAGAAAATCTAATCCCTGACTATGAACTCCAAAGGTCGTCTGCGACGATAAACACAAGACTTCTGACGAGACAGCGCGGTAGCCATCCACTTCTGAATCAACTGGACCTTTTCAGAAGTCTCCTGCACGAGACGTGGTCCCAATAAAGATGCCTCACCTGCCTCTGACCAGCACAAAGGTGAACGGCATGTCCTACCATATAAATCCTCGTATGGTGCCATCTCAATAGTTTCCTGAAAACTTTTATTATAGGAAAACTCGACCAGGGGTATGTGCTTCTCCCAAGAGCCCCCAATGTCTAGGACGGATGCACGCAGCATGTACTCTAGCACCTGTATCGTATGCTCTGACTGGCCATCGGTCTGAGGGTGGTAAGTTGTGCTCAGAAGCACCTGTGTAACCATTGCCCTCTGAAAACTATGCCAGATTCGAGATGTAAAACAGGAATCCCTATCTGAAATGATAGAAAGAGGGACCCCATTAAGAAGCACAATCTATCATATATACAACATTTCGTGCTCATCAAAACCGGTGGTCTCATTGATCTGCAAAAAGTGAGCTACCGACGTGATTCTATCCATAACAACCCATACAACATCATTTCCTCGAGTTGACCTCGACAATCCAGTCACGAAATCCATCGCGACATTATCCAATTTCCACTCCGGAATTGGTAACTGCTGTAACAGTATGACTAGCCTCTGATGCTCTGTCTTCACCTGCTGACAGGTGGAGCACCATGTTATAAAACCAGCTACATCTCTCTTCATACCCGGCCACCAGTACTGACATCTCAAGTCAAGGTACATCTTGGTAACCCCGGGATGAACAGCCCAAGCTGAAGCATGAAACTACCGCATCAGCTCCTCAAGTATATGCCAAGGAACTCACCCTAATCCATGGAAACACAGAATTTCATCATCACCTGTCATCCAACCAGGAGGAGGGTCCTAACTTGCCACCGACTCCCATAGGACTGGGCCTTCTGAATCAGATAGCTGTCTCATGCTCACTCTATCCAGGTGGGTAGAAGTCACAACTAAAGATTAAAGATATGTTTTCCCCTGACGGTCTTGCACCTCCAAATGTATCTCAGAGAACAAAGCCATAAGCTGCCACTCACCACTGGCCTCCAACACTGCCTATATCTGAGTCTTCCTGGTCAGTGCAACAGCTACTGTATTACCTTTACCAGGTGTATAGTCAAGCTCAAATTAAAAGGACTATAGGTACTCAAACCACCTTCTTTGCCTCAGATTCAAGTTACCCTGAGTAAAAATATACTTGAGGCTTTTGTGTTCAGTGAAAACCACAAAATTCTCTCCCAATAGATAATTCCTCCAACATTACAACACTTGCACAACTGTATCTAACTCGAGATTATGCGTCAGGTAATTCCTCTTATGTGGCCTCAACTTCCGTTACCTATATGAAACAACTCGATTTCCCTGTATCAACACTACTCCCAGCCCAATACCTGATGCATGACAGTAAACTGTATAGCTCCTCCCCTGATCTGAAGTATCAGGATCGGTGATGATGTCAACCTTCCTTTCAGGTCCTG
This sequence comes from Viscum album, assembly GCA_963277665.1. NCBI lineage: Eukaryota > Viridiplantae > Streptophyta > Magnoliopsida > Santalales > Viscaceae > Viscum > Viscum album. Next base: position 802,133,645 of record OY728139.1, read on the forward strand.
AACGGTTGTCTCACAAGCTTCTAACCAAACGAACTTCACACCCTTCTTATTCAAACCCATCAATGGCGCTGCTATGCAGGATAAGTCCTGTATGAAGCGTCTGTAGTAACTATCCAGCCCCAAGAAACTCTGTATCTGAAACACGTTCTTAGGATGCTCCTAGGAAACTACTGCACTCATCTTCTCTGGGTCTACTGCAACTCCTACCTCTAAGATGATATGACACAGGAAGTGAATCTGGTCCTTCCTAAAGTGGCACTTTGAGAGATTAGCATAAGGCCGATGCTCTCTTAGTGTACTCAATGCATACTCAAGATGAGTGGCATGGTTGTATAGAGTGTGAGAGTACACCAAGATTGAATCCACGAATTCAACCCCCAAAGATTCCAGATAAGGATAGAACACACGATTCATCAAATCCATGAAAACTACTGGCACGTTCGTGAGTCCGAACGACATAACCAAGTACTCGTACATACCATATCTTCTCCAAAAATCTACAAGCGGTATATCTGATGGTCTCACACACAGCTGATGATATCCAAATCCCAAGTCAATCTTCTAGAACACTAGTGCTCCATGAAGTTGATCAAAAAGATCATCAATCCTCGGCAAGGGATATCAGTTCTTAACTGTCAACTGGTTTAGCTTCCGATAATCCACACAGAGTCTGAGGGTACCATCCGCCTTCATTGAAAAAATGACCGGAGAACCCCAAGGAGAAGTACTGGGTCGGATAAAACCCTTTTACTGTAACTCCTCTAACTGCCTCTTGAGCTCCTGAAACTCAGGTGTAGCCATACTATAAGGAGGAATGGACACCGGTGCTGCCCCTGGCATAATCTCGATAGAGAAATCAACCTCACGCTCCGGAGGTAGACCTGAAAAGTCATCCGGGAAGACATCAATGAAACGACCAACTACATTAGGGAAATCCTTCTGGAAAGTTTTATGGTCATCCAGATATAGACTTGCAATCTGTTCTGTGACTCCACCTCACCCACGATGCTCTGGTCCATCTCGATTTGCCTGAACATCCCACTCGCCTTTATATAGAAACTCTCCGCCCTCTGGTGACATGAAACACACCCTGCAATGATAGTAGTCTATAAAAGCTCAAAAGGTAACCAACCAGTCCATCCCGAGAATGACATCATAATTATTCATGTCCAAGACATATAGGTCCCAAAGGAAGTGACACCCACCAACCTGAAGGGGGAACTTCCTGCACTGACGCACACCAGTCGTTCTAGTCCCCAACAAAGTGTCTAGCGTCATGAAATCATATGAAGAAGAAACACAGAGTCCAAGGCTGTCCACAATGGGCATAGATATGAAACTATCTATAGAACTCGTATCAAAAAGTAATGAAGATAAGACAGAAGCTACTAGGATAGTACCTTTGACTATAGAAGGTCCGGGATCCTGCTCCTGCTGGGTCTGTTTCACTGTATATGCCTGCCCAGTGTCGCGGCCCTATGACACAGCCTGGCTACCCTGAGCTGTCCCGCCCTGCTACCTCTGAGATCCTAGTGTCTGGCTACCACGACACCGACCACCATCGCTACTTACATTCCCTATCATATTCCAGTTCCCTGACTGGTATGAATCCACGGGTCCTGCTCCCACACGCAGAGTCTGTACAGAACCCCTCTCACTAGCCATCGGTGGAAACGCCCTATAAAATCACTGTAGATGACCCATCCTGCCACAAACTCGGCAGTCCATTGGGTCTCATGGACACTGTGGCCTCTTGTACCCCACTATACCACACTTCTAGCACCTAACCTGGCCACGTGAAGCATTCTTCTGGCTCGTACTGCCACCCTGAGAGATGTCCATCTGTCTCTTCCTCTTGCCAGCAGAAATAGTACCGGTGACTGATGCTGAACCGCCTTGGACCACACTACTATATTGTCATAGGTTCCACTCTATAATCAGCGTCCGGTTCATAATAGCGTTTACTGAAGGAAACCTGAAAACATTCACCAGCGCTCGGATGTCACAACGAAGACCATCCTCAAAACTTCTCGCTCTCAACATCTCATCACCCACCAGTATGGGTGAAAAACGCTGAAGATCGGTAAAACGAGCAGAATAGTCCATCACCGACATAGCACCCTACTGTAGATCCATGAACTCTTGAGCTTTATCTTCCCTCGTCCTCTTCGGGGAAAAGAATTCATAGAAGGCAACGTGAAAATCATCTCACACCATGTCCCTGTGATGATCTAACTGGGTGGTAACATCCCACCACCTTATGGCGGAATCACGCAGCATGTAAGTCATGATCTTGACCTGCTTCCCTAGAGGTGTCTCAAGATGCTCAAAAATAGTCAGCATCAATCCTAGCCAAGACTCCGTAGCCTATGGTCTGCCATCCCTTGAAAACGTAGGCGGATGCTGCTACTGAATCATACGTGTCATCTCAGCCATTGATGTGTCAGCCTGTGGTGCTCCCCAAAAGGTCTGCATGAACCACATAAAGCCTTCACGGAACTGTTCCTCCGCGCCTGTGTCTGGTATAACGGCTGGCTCCACATCTGGCTCTTCTGGTTGATCCACTGGTAGCCCATGGACCACTATCTCTGGAGTACAATATGTCACCACTCTCCTGGTGAACAATGCGCGGTCGTCTAGGCATCATGACACTACAAGGTCAAAAACACACCTTAGATTCAAGATTATCAAGACTGAAAATGAAGGAACCATAAAGGGAACAAGAGGAAGAAGGCATTTCATGATTTTCAAAACAATACTACACAGCGTGTATACTAACTACACGACATTTAATTGACTTCCCTTCCCTTCCCGAGTCCTTCAACATGGATAAGCTACAAGGCTCCCATTTGAACAAAACTACACACCGTGTATAATATCTACATGGAGTGTATGGTGAAAGTTTCCAATTTCCTGTGTTGTTTGAGACACGGCCGACTAGTCGGCTTGACACTACAAAGCATGTTACAACCGCACATGGCGTGTACATCACCCCATCTCCCAGCGACACGGCTAAACCCACACAGTCTATCCTTGGACAAGACTACAAAGTGTGTCCCACAGGTACATGACCTGTACTATACGGGCTTCGCCGACCCGTGTTGTTAGTTACACGGACGGATACACGGCTCACACTACACGGCGTGTTCTACAGACACACAGTGTGTATATGAAAGGATTACACCGACCAGTGTCATTAGTTACACGGCCAGGTCCCCCGGTCAGACTACATGGCCTGTTCCATAGTGGACACGGCGTGTATGTCTCAAGGTCTCCTCCTTCCATGTTGTTAGTTCCACGGCGGACTCCGGGTCAACACTACACGGCGTGTACATTGGTTACACGAAGTGTTTGAACCAAGCCTTTCCCTACCCTGTGTCGCCGCCAACATGGTTTTTGACATGGGAAGAGACTAAACGGCATGTACAGAAGCTACACAGCATGTTATCCCCATGCTCTTCCCTTCCATGTGTCGCCGCCAACAAGGTTTGTGACATGGGAAGAGACTACATGGCGTGTACTTAGGGTACACAGCATATACTCAATAATTTTATTTTTCATCCCGAACAGAAGAACGTAAATGGAGTGTTTGAAGTACTACACGGTGTGTATACAGGGTTTTCTGGATAGTATTCCTCAGCAAATACTCCGGATCCCATAAAGTACCGTAAAACAACACCTAAGTGTCAAATTCGGATCCGTGAGGGCCCATACTCCCCACAAATCAAAGTTTGACATCTTATCGTTGTTATAACAAAATAAACAGTCAATGATCCACTGAATTCCAGTTAATGGGGGCCCATACACCCCAAAAACAAAAGTTCGGTGTCTATTCTACAAACCATCTCACACAAATATACCCTATCACATAGCAGGTATTTATCAGAGCATCAATCACAATAGAATTCTTTTCTAGCACAAAAACTATCAAAACAACATGAAATTTGTAATTCACCTACATGACATTGAATTATGTATGGCATGCGATTTCTAGCATGTGCCTAAATGATGAATGAGACGGAATACCCTCATCTCATCGGGTTGCAACTACATAGAACCACATATAAAATATAAATATCACAATCACAATTGCGTCACCCAACGGTGAAACCAAATAAAACGTAAGTTGCAAAATCAGTAAAATTGCAATACGAGGTAAATTGGATTTTCCCTGTCCACGAGTTAGCTATGCCCGAGCATAGATTATTACCAACCACCATTCTGGTCCTATCCCTGACTAAGGATCCCAATATTACGTCAAAGAAAAGAGCCCCTCTGATACCACATTGCAACGTCCCGGTTCCGAGTGCCACACAATGGGTGCCCCGAACCCAGTTCGCCACATGACCTCAAGCGCATTTCCACAAACCCCAGAGGCTGCCGACTAGCAACGAGGGCCCAGTTCTAATAGTGGGAAAACTATGCCCTCATTTTTCAATGTGAAATGCTGCGGAATGAAATAAAACATATAACAACAGTGGAAACATCAAAAATATATATAACTAAAATGGGTAACTGATAACAAAAAGGATAACCAGCAGTAATATATATAAAGATGCATCATTTCACTATTCTATAAAACAACCAGAACATGTTACACTTCAATACAATACAATACAGAGTATAAGAAAGGAAAAACGAAACAGCCGGTAGCATCGCGAGCCTAAGCCCGGTCCCATGCTCCCCTACTCCTCAGCATCACTCAATTACCTGTATAAGGACTCTTGCCCTTATCTTACCTACAGAAACGTAATATGTTTGGGAAGAAAAGAATGACCCAAAAAGGGTTTGAGAAATAAATTTCCAGTAGGCACCCACCAAAGGCTCATGCTCAACTATGTGTAAAACATGAAACAATAGTGTGAAGTAGTAAAATGCAATAACTTAACTAGTACTAGAAATAACTAACTTAACCAATTATATTTCCATTTTAATATCCATTTACTCATTTAATTTAAAATATCACCTTAGTGAATATTATAAATAAACAGCCAATGTCCTCATACACCTAAACTCATACCCTCAGGTAAAGAGTATCCAATAGAAGAATATTCCCATAGGTATAAGGATATTTCCCTCGTGTGTAAGAATTGTCGCCCATAGGCACAGAATCATCTACCCACAGGCACAGAAGAAGTTTCCCACATGCTAAACAGTACAGTGCCCACAGGCTAATCACAACTCTGCCCTCAGGAAAAACAGGTCACCGGGCCAAGCCCAACATGTAAGAAGTTATAATAAATTCCTCTCAAGGCAATTTATAAAATCATTACATTAAAGGAATACCCGCAGGTATCTTGTCCAAATGGCTAAACAGAGAAACGCACCCCGGGGTGGTCCTGGATCCAAGCAGTGATCCCAAACAACATTTTAATATCACATTCAATCACCTATACAATTCTAGGTATATAAAATAGCCACAGCCTCAGCCTCAAGATGCCCCATCATGGGTTCGTGGCTCAACGGTACACAAAAGACATAGTAATTGGAAATTTAAACACTAATCCACCTACCTTTAACGCCAACGAATGTTATACGCGAACGTCAACCCACAAATCATCCAAGAACAACAACGATCTGGGTTAGAAGAAATCCCGTTCAAACATAAATAACTCCGGCTAGGGAAAGAATTGGAAAGAGACACACCAGGAGAAGAAAGATCTTACCAGTTCGGTTCCAACGAGATCATCCGAGGCGGAAACAGATTCCATACGTTCTCTCAGCGGATCCTCGAATATTTTGTCAACCTCTCCCGAGCTCTCTTTATTTATAATCCTTCCCTGTGAACAGGGGAGGATACTGCCCATTTTAAGCAAAAAAACAAAGTATTCGACATGTATTTCCAAGTTCACGGCGTGTAGTTCCCATTTTTAACTGTTCCTCTGGCGGCTTCCCGCTAGCATGGCACTGTTCACCTGCCGACATGACTACACGACGTGTCTTTCTGAGTACACGATGTGTGTTGTCGCACAGTTGTCCACCACCTTACTATTCACCTGCTGACTGACTGCATGACATGTAAATGACCAATACACGGCCTGTAGTTGGTCTTTACACCATTCGTCACCGACATGGATACACACCCTGTGTACTCATCCCACAGGGCCAAAAGTACACGGCATGTGGAAAAGTACACGGCATGTACTTCAAAAATTTGTAATTTTTCCCCATTTTCCTTATTTTCTCAAAAACCCTTAAGGAAAGGAGAAAAGAATAAACTGGTACCTCAAAGATAAGAACCAGTTTCTTACATAATATTTGATATTTTGAGGAATGGTCACCATAGAAAACCAGTTGATGAACATGACTTTTGATTCAAAATTTGTAACTATTCATTTAATTTTTTATGCCTAAATAAATTCACAAATGATACCAAAACTGTACTAATTCTAGAATCAATAAAGATAACCTAGTTATTTTTATCTAGTGATACAATATTTTAAATACCTGATCCATATACTCTCGTTTCATGCCTCAGTTCCAAAAATTTGTATCAGAGAAATCATGTGAGTTTTCTAATACCGAAAAAAATAAATTTACCTTAAATTAAAATATATGGATTTGTTAGGGTCAAAATGGAAAAACCATGGATGGATATGATTTTGGATGGATAGGTTATGGACATCCCAAAATTTCATTCAAATTGAAATATGTGTAAAAAATTAAAGAATATATTTATGTTTGTAAAATTTTGGTGGTTTTTGGAGAACCTGTTTTTTGGCCCAGTTTTGGTTTGAATTAATAATTCCACATATGGTGAAAATTTTCTAATAAAAAACAATTTTTTAAAGGTCTTATTTACTAGGATTTTGAATAATGGTAGTAATACACAAGAAAGTTTTTTTCAAGGGGGGGAGGTGATATGCCTAATAGAAATAAAAATGGAGGGAAAACTCTACTAATGTTGTGGAAGATTCTAGTAGAAGGTGATGAAAAAAACATTAAAATAAAATAAAATATAAGTCCAACGGTATCTACCCATAGCTGCCACCTCTTTTAACCCCACTGTATTCCACCATTATCCTCCACTCACTAGCACCTATCACCAACCTGGTTGATGTACCTTCCCAAACCCATAACTTTGTCTTGACCAACCTCCCCAACGGCTTCCATTACCATTGTTATTGTGGTCAGCTACCCCATCACTTACACCACCTCCTCCCACCTGGATAACAACTCCACCTGCACCAACCCCCCAACATAGGTCCCCTCACCATCATAACATCCTCTAGAACGTTTACCATCCTACAAAGAAACACTTGAATGCTCCCTCTGGCATCCTCTAACACTACTTAAAAACAGTTTTCCCGATCAGGCACCCCTACACTACGATCGGATGACCTTTGAACAAGATAAGTCTTCCTGAGATAGAATAAGTTGAGTTGTGTGCTACCTAAGCTGGAATGGGTCTAGGTAGGTCCTAACTGATCTATAATAGGTCGTGAAGGTCCATCCTAACCCGACAAGACCTATTTGGATCATTCCATAGACCAAAGAAACTTTAAACATTAAAAAATCAATTTTAAATTATTTAATATATATATATATATATATATATATATATATTAGTTTTTAATATTTGATAATTAATTTAGTTTTAGAAGAAAATTTAACTAATTGAAGGGCTGATTCAAGTAAATAAATTAAATTAAAATAAATCATTTAATTTTCCCTTACTTGAATTTGTAAAATTTTAATTTTTATTAGACAATAAATTTTTCAAATGACAAGTCTAGAGCCCTGAATGACTAATGTTAGTAAGGGTTTTTAAGTAATTAATTAATTACTCAACTACATGTGATAACTGTAATAGTTAATTTTATTTGGAAGTATGCACATCATCTCTCTTCATTCATCATAAATGTTAACACCTTCAATGAAATATTATGTTGAAACACCTTATTTCACTTATATTTGAGAAAAACTAGGGGAACAAGGTGCCCTCCAGACATAGTTGAGCTGTCCTTCTACTAATGGGGCATTCTTATAAATTTGACAGTTTGAATTAACTAAATAAATAATCCAAGAAGTATCCATAAAAATATTGTAATCACTTTTGATGAAAAGTGTTGGGGGAATCCTTGTTACGATTCAGAGAGGCTATGACTTCGTTGAACAGTTAGTGGATCCATGATTCAATATAGTATTCCAGTTATGTTCCTACTATGAAAATTTTAGAGTAATGACATAGCCATATATTGGACAATTATTAGAGGATATAAATATCATTTCCACTGGAATATTCTGTCAAGAGATTAATCTGATTCATATAGCGATGGATTCTAGGGTTCGATAAAATAGTAGAATACCTTTAATAATTTACTCGATAATGTTTAAAAGGTAATAATTATAGTTTACTAACTACAATGTTTATTTTTTAAAATAAAATAAAAATCCCCACCACCGATACGTTACCAATACAATCAATTATAGATAAAGAAAATATCCTAACCATCCAAAACATCCAAGAGTTATATAGGCATTTGTGGATATCACTATGCTAAGAGAAGAAGATTTAAGTGTTGGTGTCCTCACATCCTATTGTACCCCCTCAAAGAGCAAGAAAGGTGGATCAATAAAAATATAATAAGAATATAAAATATTCATTGGATGTACACTGAATCATGTTTTCATCATCGCCCATTCAAATTCAAATAAATGAATGAAGTTAACTATTTCTATGGGATATTATCTCATCTCCAAGAGTTATACCATGAGAGATAAAGTAAATAAAGTTATGAAATATCATGTTTATTATATAGGGGTAAGATAGAAAATGGTAATCAAGAAGGACCACATGTACATAATATGGTTAAGTACATTGATAGACTATGATCTCTTAGGTTCAAATTGAACCTAGAACTGAAGACAGTTCTCATTATTGACTCTTCACCACCAATATTCTATAAATATACTATTAATTAAAATTTTAATAACATGAAAAATATTCTCCAAGAAATATTTAATTTAGTTCCCCAAGATAATAAGGATATGAAAAATAACAATTATTTTTTCCTTATGGCGAACAAGTGGAAAATATAATGGCTAAGGGGTCTTAGCCAAAACCAAAGATTAAGACACCAATGTATCAAACTTCCGAAAATATAATGATATATTGGGAGTGAAATAATAAATAGGATGTCCTCTTTTCATGTGGAAATAAATTCCACTAGAATAAGAATTACAATATTGGGAAAAATAAGTAAGGGGATTCTTCTAAATTGTTTATTCTTTTTCATTGAATGAAATCCACCGTTAACTATAAGTTAGTATTGTATATTGTATATGGTTCAAAAAAATTTATTCATATACATGAAACTTGTAGATTCTAGAATATTTCAAAGGGATAGGTGGATATCTGGGCCAAAAATTGTTCATGGCTAGTAGTTTTGGTAGTGGGGGATTACCACATGACTTTCCTGAGTGGTTTTGTTCTTAAATTCCATAATTATTATTATATTATTTTAGTTACCAAAAGAATAATCTCAATATAATTTTTAGACACCACAGTATTTTATTTAAGGTTTATAAATAATTTTTTCTTATTTTATAATGTTATGATATGTTATGGTGTGATGAATCATAACAATGGATGTTATATATTTGAACTCTGAAATATTGTAAGGGAAATCGGTGAAAAAATGGAGAGAATTAATCATATAGCACAAACATATGGGACTGTAAACATTCCCATGTTAATTAAGAGCATATATAAAAATTACATCTAGAATGATTTTTAGACTAAAGGGAGTTAAAGCACCTAGATATATGTCATGCTTGTTTACAAGGTAAAATTACCAAAGCACACTTCAATGGGAAAGGATCAATAGATACTGAGTTAATGGAATGGATTCATATTAATTTAAGTGTTCTATTTAAATTAGTGGAAAAGGGAGAGTTTCTTTACTTCATTACTTTTACTAATGATTATAATATGTTTCACTATATCTACTTAATTAGGTATTACTAGAAAAAAATTTAGTTGTTAATGGAATACCAATATAGAGTATATAACCATCTTGTTAATAATATTAAGGTAATATTCTTATTCTGAGGTGGGGATTATATCCACCAGGCTTTCATTAATCACTTAAAGGATTATGGTACAATATCCTAACTCACTGCTCCTTATTCACCTTAGTGGAACGATGTTATTGAAAGTATGAATCTGATTATTCATGACATGGTCTGGTCAATAAGGAGTCAAAAACTCTTCTATTACTATTTTGGGGATATTCATTTTATAAAGCATAATATAACCTAAATCGAGTACCAAATAAAGAAAATTATGGGATTATATAAGAATTCTAGTATGTAAAGAAACTTTGTTTGTCCCACATATGAGTATTGGGATGCATGGATTTTTTAAAGACTATAAGCAGTGAAAAGTTATTATCCCAAAGCATGAAGCATGTCTTTAGAGGTTATCCTAAATAAAAAATGGATATTATCTATATAAACCTTTAGATATAATTCTTATTGTGGAAATTCATTCCATGATTCGAGAAAGGGAAAAAATCTACAACGGAAATAGTGGGAGTAATATTGACTTTGATGAATTTGATACTCTATATGCACAAGATTTCATATAAGAACAATCTCTACAAGAGACAGTAGAAGATGAAGATGTTCTGGAGACACAAGTACTTCATAGGTGTACTTGAGTGGTTTTATAACTAATGTGATATGTATTTAATGTCACCGAATCGTGTAACACATACTCTAATAGAATTATGAACCTCTAACCTACCAAGGAGTAGTTGGGGGGAAGGATTTTACCAAGTAGCAAAAAGCCATTCATTCTAAATTGGAGTCCATTTATAAAAATCATGTTTCAATTTTGTTATAACCTCTAGATGATATTAATACCATTTGTATTAAATGGGAATTCTAGAATAAGTAGGACATGTATAGTAAATTAAATCCCTATAAAGAATGATTAGTATTAAAGGTTTCCAGGAAACGTTATGATATATACTTTGAATAAACCTTCTCACTAATAGGGATGATAAAATCTATCAGAATAATACTTTCAATAGAAATCTTCCATGATTATGAGATTTATAAAATCTATTTAAAAATATATTTTCTAAATGTAATTTTTGTTATATATTTATAAATGAATCAACCCAAATGGTTTATTAAGTCAAAGAGTTACAATAAAATTTGAAAACTATAAAGATCCATTTATGGGTTGAATGAGACAACTTAATCATAAAATGTTCATTTTGATGAGGACATGAGATAATTTGTTTTCATAAATAAGGATATAGATCCATGTTTCTCTAATAAATTAATTGGGAATTACATTTTTATTATAATATTATATGTTAATGAAATATTAATTATGGGAAATGAAGTAAAATTCTTAAAATTTGTTAAGACATGGTTAAATGAATTTTTCACCCTGAAAGATATAGGATAAGAATCCTATATACTCAGTATAAAGATATATCAATATAAATCCTAGATTATATTTGGAATATGTTAAGGTACATATATTGACAAGGTACTCAAAAGGTAAAACATTTATCAATACAATAGAGGGGTTTTTCTAATGTCACATGGTATCAATATCTATAAAAAAATGGGTCTAAAAACTGATGATTAAATTTAAAGAATTATTAGAATCACTTATGAATCAATATTGGGATCTATTATGTATCCCGTGATATGTAAAAGGATTTATGTTTACTTTTACTTAAAAATTGTGGAAAGATATAAAGCTAATATTAGAGAGCTTCATTGGGAAATATTTTTTTTTCGAAAATACCCCTCAAGGTAAGTCTTTACTGTTTTTGTGTTTATTATATTTATTTATAATGAATTTTTGGAAGGATAATCGAGGAGTTACAATTTGATTTTAACTAGGTGTTTTGAAAAATGTTCAAGTTAGTGTTATAAACTCTGGATGTTATACAAGAGATTTCTTGTAGAATTTGGAATCATTTCCTAGTGTTTTCTAAATATTTAGGGCCCAAAATTTGAAAGAGGAAACAAGTTTTGTGAAAGATGTATTTCTAGGAAATCCTCATGAATATTTGGAAAAGGCATGGAATTCATGAAAGTTTTGTGTCACGATGTTTTGGATATTTTAGAATGAATGTTTAATGAATGATAGGTGAGGTGTGAAGGAAAAGGCAAAAAGTTATGTGATTACTAAATGGTTAATTAAATGAATGTGTTCCATAAGATTAATAAATAAAAAGATTTTAAAAAAGAAAAATTAAGAGCTTTAGAGAAATGAAGTTGCAATCATGAATGTTTTTTAAGGGTGTAAATGTTTATAAATACATGGTTACACCCTCTTTTTAATAGAGGAAGCCTTAATAAAAAACCAATGACACTGATGTAATGAAGGTATTTATTGAAATATTTACTGTCATAAAGGATTTATAATAACTTTAATTTCATAAAGGATGAAAGGTTAATAAAAATATTATAAATTTTCATGAGTAGTATTGATTTTTGATCAATAAAATTTTCATGAAGGATTAAAAAACTTGGAGGAATATATGGTAGTTTCCTGAATGTTTAGTTAGGTTTTTTCAAATGTTATTATTATACAAACCAAAATGATTTTCCCAAAAATTATGTTTTAAGGAGTTATTCATTAGTAGATGAATGTAGAGATTCATGATGTACCAAATGAGGTGTATACTATAATAATTAAAGTGACAAAAAAATAATATTCTGTAGAAGTATTGATAACTCTTGATTTGATAGATTAGTGACCTAAAAATTGTGATTGGTTGTAAACTTGGAGGAATAGTGAGTCTACTCTAATAATTTTAAAAAACATGGGATTTAGTTAATTTGGTACATCGACACACTATTGTTGTATACTCATTTTACATAGCCCAATGGTATTGAAAAATGTGAATTTTTTTCTTATGGATGTTTTAATCTAGATTTATTATGTGCTATAGGAAGGAGAGAAGTGATTTTGTTTAAAGATGAAAAATGATCCAAAAGGGATAATTGTTTTAATCTATCATACCCTAATTCACCCCATATCAGGGTATTTATTCTATTTGGGATAACTATTGGTATCAGATATAAATATTAAAATCAATTTCCATATATCAGTGGTTTTAATGAAGGTTGTTAATCAAAATGGCATTCTAATCTTTGATGAACATAATTTTCAATTATGGAAGAATCATATTCTATAATAATTCTGATCATTAGGTGTTGATATCTTTATAGCTGTGATACATGGTATTTATAATAGTTTGGATTGTGGTGTTCTATCAAAAGGAGACTTAAAATAATTTTATTTTGATTCAAAAAAATCAATGTCTTAGGAATATCTTTATCTAAAAATACATAAAAGAAGGTGATGTCAGGTATGTCATTGAATTCGATGTGGTAAAAGTTGTTAATTATCTATAAAATGTGATTTAAAATTCAAATAATCCAGTTTTATGGTTTCATAGAACATGTTTGAGGAACTGATAAATCTCCCCAATTAGTTTGTAGATGCTTTCTTTAACTAAGTAAAATTAGTCTTGGAATAAATGTATGGTCTTAAAGAAATCCCTAAATATGTAAATATAACTAATCTCATATTTAGAATACTTAAACATCAGTTCAACCAAAACATATCTTTATTGGAATATAATGATCCAATGCAGTTGGTGATAGCCCCATAGGGTGTCATTAATTCCCTAGGGTAGTAGTTTTTTTATAAAACCCAAACTATGCTACTCAGTTATTTAAAATTTAGTAGACGGAATGATTGAGATCAAACCCATAGAGATAGTGTGTATGTTTTAAATTAATTAAGGAAATATAAATTGAAATTTGTTTAATTCATTTGAGAAAAGATAAATAATAGTAGTGATGATTGGGGTTTGATATCAATATAGTGGCATTATATGTTTAGTGATTTTGGGTTTGTGTGATAAGGATTCAACTTATATGGGGTTATTCAGTTTTGGTTTTATAATTGAGTCAGTAATGATCCTCGGCCTTGGTATCCTTATTTACTCCAATGATTTCACCTTTGGAATGGTCATCGACTTGGTTCAATCACAAAAATAGGTGACCCATAAACATATATAAACATAACCTCCTACGTTACATAATGTTCATACAAAAAAATAGATTAATTAATTATTTCAATAAAATAACACTATTTAAATAGCAAGAAATTTTTATGAGTTTCCAAAAGAAAGCGATTTGGAATTGAATTAATAGAGTTGCAACAATCCAAAACATGAAAAAATAATGAAAATAGTCCCTATGTGTCACATCCCCCTATAATCTCATCACCCAGCACTATGATAATTACTCACTCATGATGAGAGTGAGCAACATGGGTAGTAAAAATATAAAGGTGGATATGCTGGTATCCCGATCATCACTCATTTGTCTATTGGTGTCTCACTTTCTCCTGCTGGTCCCGAAGTGCTTTGGAAGGTCGACATGGGGTTCCATTTATAGGTGAATCTCATTCCAAACCACGTCCAGGGTCACCTGTATTTTTTATGTTCATTTCTGATTACACTATGTGTATCTAGGATACACATCGTTTAGTCTAGATCTAATTTCTCTTCCACATCGTGCAATGTCATGCGATGTTTTAATTGTTTTCCTCAAGTCACATCATGTAATACCGAGTCACGATCTGTAATCCTGACTTATGACATGTGCTTTTGTTTCACACTATGTACCATCATCATTACTTGTCCAAAGAAAATCAATTTCACTTGATACATTCATGTCATGTACACTCAGTACACAACATGTAGTAATTTTTCTTACATTTCTAGCTATACTTCTCTCTCAAGCACATAGTGTCATTAATTTAATATTTCTATCCCTTTTCATTCCTTTTTCAAATTAATGGTGTTTCCTGCTGGAAATCATAAAATAAGTATATAACGTTCTAAATTGGAAATATTTATCATTGAAATACACTAATCAATACAATAGGACATTGTCAAATATATTCATGAAATAAACTTACCTACTAGCATTTTATAGCTTTCATGATACTCTTATTGTATTAGAGATGAGACACAAAGATAATGAATCTTGGAAAAAATGGAAATCCAAAGAGGTGTCATTCAATGACATTAAGAAACTCACTATAGTGGATGTATAAGAAGATTAAGAGATTGGTGAGGTCATTTGATTAATTTCCATAAATCCACATAGAGGAAATGTAATGTTTAAGGGGAAACACCCAATAGTCTGATTTTTATGTGTATATATTAGAAATATTGCAACATAGTGCCCCAAGAAATTATATAATGATGATGAGGATGAAGTAAAAATTACTATGATGAAGTCCTCAGCCTATGTTAAAGGAAAGAAAAATGTGTAGTGATATTTTAGTAGTAAGAAGAACCAAAATTCAAAAGAGATGGTTATTTATGAATAATCTTAGGTATAAGAGATTTAGTACATTGAGGATCATTGAGAAATATCTATGGTGGTATTTGTAGGTAACTCGTAGAAAAGTGAACAAAGAGATAATGATGAAAGAGAAGCTCAAGAAAGGGTTGATATTAAGGACGAATTAGAATCCTTTCTCAAGGATATAGATACTTAGAGATCCAAATCGAAGAAATAAAATAGGTTGGTTCATGATTCCAAAATCTATATGTAGCATAAGGAAGAAAATAAGTCTTAAATAAAGGAAAAATATAACATATTATGTTTTTAATGTCAGAGAACATAGAAACTTTTGTTGAGTAAAATATTCTGGTTGAAGAATATAAAATAGTGGTATATGGTTTTGATAACACAAAAAAATATCAAATCAATCATATCCAAAAACATGTAGATAAAAAATTCAACCTGTGATGAAAATTTGAAGATCATGAGAGGCTCTTCTCTCCCAGTATGCCATCGGGAAAGAAACCCACATCTGCAACCAAAAG
Organism: Viscum album; assembly: GCA_963277665.1. Lineage (NCBI taxonomy): Eukaryota > Viridiplantae > Streptophyta > Magnoliopsida > Santalales > Viscaceae > Viscum > Viscum album. The sequence goes on from OY728139.1 coordinate 802,149,538, forward strand.
ATGGAAGTGGTGCATAGAGGTATTAAAATAGAATCAACAGTTATATTAAAATGAAAATAATGGTATGGGAAATGATTTCAAAAAGAATTATGTGATTATTGATTTGAGACATAAAGTTTCTACTCTGAGGTTGAAACTTATTTGGGGACAAATCAGAATTTGAAGGATCAATGAAGACAAGGAACAACCAATCATTCAACAAAAACTCCCTAGAATTCACATTGTATCGGGTGTTATTATTCTGGAAAGATGATATGTTCCGAAAAGTTATGTTCCACCATCAAAATATACAGCTAATATGTAGATAAACAAAGGTAGAGACATAGAGTTAAATATTACATGAATTATTTTCATAGTCACTTTTCTAGTTTTGAGTATTCAAACACATGGTTAGATATTGATCATCAATGATGTAGAAAAATGTTCCCAAGAAAACCTAAATATGTCATACGTATCATCTAGAAGAATTATTAAATTATATTAAAACAAAAAATTGATTTGAATATCAATAAGACAAGGTTGGAAGATCATAATGTAAGGGAGATCAATAATATCAGTCCACAATAGGTACGAATTCCATTATGTGGATTAGAAATAAAATAGGTAAGAATTCAGTGGTTTCCTTGATTTACCTTAAATTATCATATTGTACTGGTGTATAGATCCTTGATATTGGATGAACATCCCATATGATGAGATGTAAGGATATTTTTATAATAATCAAATGTGACACGAAGGGTATTGTCCAATTTGGAATTGTTAAAATCCAAATGAGTATTGTTGTGGGAAATCCAAATCATGGGAAAAAGATTTAAGATGTGATAATTTCTTGATTATCAAATCTCTCCATCAAAAATATTAAAGTTTCAGTCAGTTGTGGGATTGGTTCATCCAATAATCCTTTCCAAGAAGTTGGGTATCATCAAGGAAAAATGGAACATTTTTTATTCGGAATGTTCGTGGAAGGGAATAAATACCACAGGAGTGGAGAAAAGATATTTGATTTCTATCTAAAGTGGAAGAAAAAAATTTGTGGCATAAATAGCTTAGACATATATGCCAACCATCCATATGACATATGGTCACATGTGATAAATCTTGATATCTCATCCTGATATCACATGATCATACTCAAATGTATAATACCTTTCAATAAGAGAAAATTACCAGAAATACATATAAGGGAAAAAAATTAACCATCATACTTGAATTGGTTCATACATATGTGTGTGTGAATATTTCACCATGATCTACTTATTGGATGAGGTATTATGTTTTCTCATTAATTATTGCAGTAAGATTGAATTGATATTTTTCATTTACAACATGTTTGAGGGGTTCAGTTGCATAACATAATATCAGAGGGAATATGGAAGTATTATTTCATAGAAAATTTTTATGTTTTGATTCATAATGGTATAAAATTAACAAATATCCAATTGGAATATTATATTGAGACAAAATGGTAAACCCCACCATGTTTTGGAAGTTATGACTGCTCAACAAAATGGGGTGGTTTAGAGGGGAAATTAAATCTTAAACAACATCTTCGAATCAATTATTATTTAAAAGTACTTACCAAATAAATTTTTGAAGGAACCGATCTTAAAATATCTCTACATATCCAGTATGGATTTATTTTTTCTAAAATAAGAAAATACCCTATACGATTTGTTGTATGGAAAGAAGATTATATTTAAATACTTTTAATGTTTCGGAAGTAAGTGTTTTATTCTCTATGAAGAGAAACATGTGAAGTGTGAGTCTCTGGGAGATGAGGATATATTCTATGGATACCCAAGAAAATCGAAAGAATATAAATTGTAGAACAAGTGGTTAGGAATAGTGGTTGAAAGAAATGATTTCATTGTAATAAAAAATAAACAAAATAATCATCAATATAGTGAATAATTCCTTAATGATTTTGATGAAGAGGAATGAAGATCAAGGGGACTAGAAGTGTAAAATTATTATTCTAAATAAGATATATAGGATTAAGAGTATGAATTTAGACCCATTTATGAAGACAATTTGAAGAGGGATTAATACATTAAAAATGAAAATATCTCCAGGGATCCAAAAACACAATTTCAATCACAGTGAATGAAGTCTCTATAGATAGTGTCCCTTCTCTCTCAGGTATTGACATAGTTTTTTGAAGAATTAGGTGTCTATGAAAATTGGGTTCAAGCATTTAATGAATATATTTAACAAATAAAAAATAAAAAACATGGGAGATTTTTTGAAGACCAACAGAAATAAATTTCATCATGTCTAAATGGGTTTTACCGAAAAAACTAAATGATGAATGATTGGTAATTCAAAATAATAATAACTAGGGTGAACGAGATACTATAATGACCCAAGATTAACAAACATGTATAATACATTATATTAGACAAATATTTATAACATTTCAAAATAACATGCCCAAGGATTATAATATTTTAGTGTCTATGGATACTTGGGAAAAGAATTATCTATCTTGCTGAAAGATATTCAACATCTCCATAGAACATCTTCTAATTTATTACCCTAATTTAAAACCTTTCAGCATAACCTTGGGAAATGAAACATAATAAAGGGATGATAGAAAATGATCAGTAATGGAAAAAAGTGAGATATATAATCATCACAGGAAAATAATGGTATGAGAAAATGAAATTAACATTAGATGATCAGACCCTATATATCAAATATCATAATCAAAAGGCATGGTTTAAATATTGGGAGTTTGTAAGGAATTAATTATAAAGAAAACCAAGAGCATAATCCATGTGATCATAACATAAGAATAAGCCATGTGATTATTAAATAAATATAAACATATAAAAATATTTCCATAGTAGTCGAGGCTTAATGCTAAGGTAATCTTAGTGGAGTTGGTTCACTCCAAAAACCATCATAGTAATTAGTGTTCACTCCCATGGACATCTTTGTGGAAAAAATACTTCACTGAATTAGGATCACTCCGTGTTCTTGCCATGGATTATTGAACCGGGTTCACCTCCCAATCCATCATTGTATAACTGAACTGAGTTAACTTCTCATTCCAGACCAGTAATACTAAACCAGGTTTACCTCCCATTCTATCCTTGTATTACTGAATTGAGTTCACTCCTCATTCCAGCTCTGTATTATAGAGATGAGTTCACTTCTCATTACAACCCCGTATTACTGAACTGGGTCCACTCTTTATTCCATCCCTCTATATCTGATGATATATTTAAATATTTACTCAATTAATTTTATGGGGATATAGGTCCCACCCATCAAAAAATGAAATCATACATTCGGGTTCCATAAGATAATAATGCATTCTTCATATTATTACCCATAAAAAATAGAAGAGTTTCATAAACAACATACCCTAACCAATGAAATTAAATGGGTATCATATAAAATTCATCATAAAATAATCATAAAAAGTATACAGGTTTCATAATCATTTAATCATATAATAACTTGTAAAAGGAAGCATGTTTCATAAGAAATTTATCATTGTATAACCCGTGGAAGTGAAACCGGTTTCATAAAAAACTTTTCATATTAATAATAAATAATTTATAAAATAATAAGGATGGTGTAATTGGATCAAAAACCATTTAAATCATAAAATACATCAAATTATATAATCTTATATGGATAAGTATTTTGAAAGACCACTTGGAACATAACTTTTTTTTGAAAATAACATTTCAAATAATATAACATTTTAAAATTATTTTTATTTGTAACGACTTTGAAAAATTATACAGGAATCATGAAAAATAATTTAAAACATTTATTGATTAAAATAACCTTTACTATTTGAAAAAAATTAAAAAAAATAATTGTGAGAACATTTTACATCGAAAATAATAGTGAATAAATATAAAGGATGTTTTGAAAAGTTGTTAAAAACTTTTTTAAAATATACAACCATTTTGGAAAAAATATTTATGAAAGCCAATAAAAATTTGATTTTTTATAATATTAGTAAAAACATTTTTTTAAATATCCTTGTAAATTTTCAATGTAAAATTCAAGGAAATGATGGTGGGGAAGTCCATACATACTGAACATTCCTTTTGTACCATAAAAAGATTAGAAACATGACATGATCAAAAAATAAAAACGATATTAATTTTTAAAACATTTTTTATTAAAAATGTAAAACATGGGTAAATATTTCATTTACTGATCATAATAAAATATTTAAAACATTTTTATAAAATGTGATTTTTTCAATAAAACAAATTTTTGACCGAAGAGTGAAATGAAGTCAAATTTTTCTTAGAAACTATTTCTTAATTATATTATGTACCAAAGAGTAGAAAAATGGTACTAATACATGGATATATCATGGATAACTAGATGATAAAACACTTCATGGGATATTTTGAGATTTGGATCATAATATTTCATCAATGGAAGCATAATCCTAAAAAATCTTGATAAATGATGAGATAGTAGCAATAAATTGTTACCACTTTTATAACATTGAATAATACTAATATTGAAATAATAACATTAAATTAATAATAAAATATTATTAATATAATTATATTCATCATATAACATGTTCGATGGAAGCATATAAACATCATAGAAAAATATAGGTGCATAACATGCATGTGTCTCGAAGAAGGAAAATGGAGGAAAAAAATTACATTACTGATTTGGAAACTTTTCAACAATAATCCCAAGAAATAATGATAAAAAATAGATATTTAAATACCCATAAATTTAATTATAGGATTAATAAAATACATTATTGAGAATTATATACACCACAAAAAATAAATGAGTGATTAATAAGGCTTAAGTCTTATAGAAATAAAAGTGAGATGAGAAAAACCCTCACCATAAGGCTTGACTTTTTATACACCATCAAAACTAATGTATAATATGTATAGAATTATTATAAATCTATCATTGAACCATATTATTATATATAATACCATATTTTATTTTATTATTACTATATATTACCCTTTATTTCCAATTTTATTTAAATGTTACCTTTCGTGTAATATCTTATTTGTTTTCGTATATGTTTCAATATGTTATTATTGATCCTCTTAATTTGATAATTATTTAGTTATTTCATGAATATAGAAATTATGTAAATAACATATATAAATTGATTATATAAACATTTATTATAATTTACAAAAAATATCAATATGAAATGGAATACACCGTTCATGGAGACGGTAGTCCGTATAGATGCATGAACGGTGTTTTGGTTTTGTTATCATATTTAATGAAATTAAGTAAATGAAATATATAAATATATAAATATATATATTATTATTATTAAATTATAATTATTAATATATATATAATATAATTTTACTAAACCCATCTTTAATACATTCTATGTAAAAAGTAAACAAATCGTTCCATTTTGAGGAGGAGGGAGGCGACACATCCACAAACGAAGTTATCATATTTTCAAAAATTAAAATGAAATAAGGTATATTTTATGTAATTAATTAATAATCCTAAATAAAATGGAAACATAACTTTATACCATGGTGAAATATCTTCAAAATATCCCTTAATTATATTGCCTATTAATACTTCTACTTAAAAAAATTCTACATAACCTAGTGAAATGAAACATAAGAAAGGGGTGCTAAGATTCTCAGTAAGGGTAAACAAGGGAAAAATGTAAGAATATTATGAGAATAAGGTTTTGAAAAAAATGATATTAACTTTATAAGATCGTACCGTTCATATCAATGATCATAATCAAGAGTCATAGAATAAATATTGGTAGTTGATAAGACATGAATCATATTGAAATTTAGATCATCATCCATGAGATCAGAACATAATTGTAGGACATGTGATTGGGGCAGACACATAAAAAATTAAAATTATTTCCATATTATTCAATTAATAATGATAAGGCCATATTAGTGGAATGGGTCCACTCCCGAAACCATATTAGTTTTTAAGGATCACTCCCAATACCATCTATGTGGACAGTGTATTTTACTGAACTCGGTTCACTCCCCATTATGGCCTTGTCATGACCAATCCCCCGGGGCCCATGCCATGACTACCCCAAGCCCGCCTTCCATAGGCCTAGGGCTGGAGACTAGCACCAAAGGCGTAATTCCCTAAATTTAGGAAGTAATTTCCTTTATAACTATAAACACACACAACAGAGCACACAGCTGGATAAAATACACTATGACAAACTGTATGACAAGAGAGTGTTAAAAAGTAAAGAGGCCAGAAATTCAAGAACAAATGTAAAGGAAAAGTACATGTAAAAAGGGACAAAATAGATGAAAGATGAAAAGCCGGTCCTGGATCATCCACCATGGATCCTACATGAAGGGTAGTTAGAGATAACCTCCTTAGCACTCCAAGTCTGCCAGTATCGTCCAGGTATTGACTCGTCGTGAGGTCCACCTCCAGGCACTGTCCAGTCCAAGTACACTCAGCCTCGGTCATCACTGTTCGTCGTCTGCATCCAATACAATGAGGTGCGGGCATATCCCGTGTTGGGGTGAGTATAACGATACACATTAGGGTCCCTGAGGCCCTCAAGGTCTCACAAAATCCAACAAGGTTAAACCACAAGGTTTGAAATCAACAGATAACCCCACTTAGGTATATGCCCATACATATAACTATGTTATCAATTAATCTATCTCAATCATGATGAAATCACAAATTTATAGACTCATCTCACATAGGTATACTTATTTTTTAGAGAGATAGAGATGATCAGATGTAGCCACTGAATCATCTATTCTGTCGAACCCACATAGGATCCTGGAATAGAATTTAGTACTATCGAACCCACATAGGATCCAACAATAGTAAATAGAGTTGTCAAACCCACACAGGATCCATGAATAGTCCTACAAGCTGTCGAACTGTCACAGGATCCAGGAACAATCATCAGTGTTGTCGAACCCACACTTGATCTAGGAATAGTCTCCAGTGTTGTCAAACCCAAACAAGATCCAGGAACAATCGTCAGTGCACAGCCAGGCACAGGGTTCCGCACAAAGCATGCTTGATTCTGGGAGCTTCCTCTCCTCAAGCCAAGTGTCTATACATCAACTACCACAAGGTCCCATGTTGATGTATCCAAAAGTTCCATCTTTCCATGAGAAACTCGATGCGACAGATGGTGCATCAATCGGACGCCCAGTCTGAGAGTTATTGGCATTTCCGTTATGATGGCCTGGTTATATTTACGTTTGATCCAAGATTTCCATACCCCAACTATGTCCAAACCTCGAGTGGGGTATAACAAAATAAACATATCCTTCCATGGTTACTATCACCGCAAATAGTTTGACAATCAGATGCCCGTAGCTCATGTTACGGGAAAAAGAGTGGAAATATATCAAATAGGTCTGGGTCTGGTCCGGCCCAGTTGGACCGACCTAGCCCGACCCGAGTCCAGAGTGGGGTCCGACCCAACCCGCTGGTCCATCCCAGTTCATGGGTTCGACCCAGTCCGTGGGGGCGGCCCGACCTTCACAGGGTCTGGCCCGCACTATGTCCGGCCCAGCAGCCCGCACGACTAGCGGCCTATGGGGTCTACCCTAGCCACGTCTAGGGGGAAGGCAATGCCCCTGGAAATCCCAAACGACTTATCCATTTGGGTGAGAGTCAACTGGCTTCATGTGGCACCGCTTCACGTCACGCGGGAACCAGCGATGGGTCCCGCTCCTCTCAGCTGGCCAAGCAGCCAGCCACCTCTCGCGTGGAGTAGATGCCTCGTGCCTCCTTCGGTGATACAATGGCTCCTTCCGCCGGTATTCCTCATAGTCGTCCTTGTGCCAGCCACTGCTTCACCATCGCAGCCATGGACTATGGCCCCATTTTTCTTCGCCGCGCGACGCTGTTGTACCGCCCCTTCTTCGGCAACCCGGCTGCTCGGGCCACTAGTTTTCATCGAGGTCGGGCTTGCGCCAGCCGCCGGTGCACCACCGCGGCCCGACAGCCGTGCGTTACTCCTCCAGTTTCGTGGTTGCGCTGCCGCCGTCACGCGGTGACGTTAGTCGATTCCATCCACTGAAAAATTTTCCACAGGTCACCAGACGAGTTTTGGTGGCCCAATTTTCATTCCAGAAGAGTCACTCACTCCTCGGTATGTCGCCTTCGATCCACAACCATTGTTGATGAGTACCGCTCGTCCCGAACTCATGCCATGTTTAGCGTCCAAATCCACAAAGAAGTCGGAGGGGTCGGGCCATGATTGTTCATCCTGCTCCCTCCATGTTAGGGTGATGTCGAGAAGCTTTAAATTCTAATCCTCAATGGAAAACGATGAACATTCACCAATTAACCAAGCTTGAACCCCTCTATTGTTTGTTGGTCACTAACAAAGTCACGGAAAGCAGACGTCAATTCGTTGATGTCAAGAAATAATATAATGAATTCGAGGATGATGTCATCAGTGTTATTCAAGGACGATGTATCCTCACTTGTTACGGTTGAAGAACAAAGAAGAAGAGGTCTGTCATTGAAAGATGTAGTTTTCTTCATTCTTCCACGGTCATTCTTTGTTGGGAGGAGCATTCTTCGTTGGAGAGAATAAGTTTCTCTAAGTTCTCTTCCAACCCCTCTCCCAACCAAGTAATGGAAAATATAAATTAAATAATGTTTTAATAATTTAATCTGAATTACACTATTGATTCAAGAGATGTTGACATAATAAATTAAAAAGAGGGGTGGCCTATTAAGTGGGGAGCTCGAGAGGTATCTCCCCACTTAATGGGGAGTTCAAGTGGTTTTAACCTCGGGTGGTCCCCACCATATCAAATATGAAGAGGTGGTTAGGTTCAGGTTGGCCTAACCACCATAACTTCTTGTGGGAGGTTAAGGTGTGGCAGTCCCCACTCCCATCTTCCACATGGAGGCTTCAACCAACCAAAAATAAAAATAATTCTACCACTCTTTTTTTATTTAATTTTATTCATTAACACCCAAAAAGTAATTTTCATTCTCGTCCAACATTCATCGAGGTGAAAGTATTCTTAATAGAAAACCGTCATTTTATGTTTAATGGTGCCCATGGATTTCAATTCTAAGCACCGGTTCAAATGTTATAAAAACCCATTGTACGTTTACTGAACGTACCTGAACAAAACTTCAGAAATTGATTCCGGGCACACTGGGCATCCGAATAATGGGCCGTCTATTTTCGTGGAATCATAAAATTACATGTATTTAAGAAAAAAATTCCATGAAAATTACAGGACTTTACATTCTCCCCACCTCAGGGATTTAGGTCCCTGTAAGCTATAACTCGAACTAAGGGAAAAAATGGGGGTACTGAGCACGCATATGGGCCACCCGCTCCCATATGCTCTCATGGAGGTTCTCGTGCTACCAACGAACGTGCACCAGAGGTATCGACCATCACTGAAGGACCCTCTATTATCGATCCTAAATCTCCAATAGAACCTCCATAAAAGACGCCCCATTGTTGACATCTAGATCTACATGGTCGATGATGTGAGAAGGGTCATGCATGTATCTCCTCAACTGGGATACGTGGAAGACGTCACACACCTGGTGAAATCGAGGTAGAAGAGTTAAGCGGTATGCCACCTCACCAACACTGGTGAGGACATAAAAAGGTCTCATGAAACCCAGAGATGACTTTCCGCCTCGGCCAAATCTCTGTAATCCTCACCGAGGTGAGACTCGTAGAAAGACATGGTTGCCATCCTCAAAATATAGAGGTCTCTATTTCCTGTCAGCATATGACTTCTATCTACTCTGTGCAGTCTTCATCTACTCCTGGATGATATGCATCTTCTCCGTGGTAGCTCATACCATCTCCGGTCCCACTAGTGCCGACTCCCTAGGGTCAGTCCAGCACAAGGGTGATCTGCAATGTTGCCAGTATAATGCCTCGAAAGGTGTCATCCCAATGGTGGAGTGATAGTTATTGTTGTATTCAAACTCCAAAAATGGTAAATAGTCCTCCCAGAAGCGACCAAAGTCAACGACACATGCACAGAGCATGTACCTAAGAGTCTAAATAGTCCTCTTAGTCTAGCTATCCATTTGAGGATGGAAGGCGGTGCTCATATGAAGCTGCATTCCGAAAGCCTCCTGCAACCCCTTCCATAGCCGAGAAGTAAATCGTGCATCACAATCAGAGACAATAGAATAAGATACTCCATGTAGCCTCACAATCTCCTACACATAGAGGTGTCCCAAGCTCTCCACTGAACCCTGCTCTCTGATCGGTAGGAAGTGGGCCGACTTGGTGAGTTGGTAAACAATCACCCAAATCGAGTCATGACCACTAGATTTACATGGAAGCTCTATCACGAAGTCCATGGATAACCAATCACACTTCCACTCTGGGACCTCTAAATGCTGAACCAAGCCTTCTGGTACCTAGTGCTCTGCCTTCACCTACTGACAGGTGAGACACTGAGAGACAAATTCTGCAACTGCCTTCTTCATACCTAGCCACCAGTGCTGTCATAGAAGGTCCTAGCACATCTTCGACACTCTTGGATGTAAATCTAAAGAGGATATGTGTAACTCCCTCAACACTTCCTCCAGAAGTGACACTGGTACCATAGTGTGTCTTCTGAAGAGGATGATGTGATCCCCACCTTCAGAAAATCCATGAGGTTCCTGCCCTGTTGATATCTTAGCACATCGAGTCTCACAGTCAGTGTCCCCATGCTACGCCTCCTTGAATCACGGAAGAAGTGGGGAAGTGACTGCAAGGGACTAAAGGAAAGCTGCTCCATCCCTATTCATAAAGGATATCTACAAAGTGGCCAGCTGATCCGTCGCCTCACCTAGAAACTATATACCAGATCTCTTGATGAGTGTATCTGCTACAACGTTACCCTTTCTAAGAGTATAGAATATATCTAATTCAGAGTCCTGGAGGAACTCAAGCCAATGTCACTATCTCAGGATCAGGTCCTTCGGAGAGACGATATACCAGAGAATCTGGTGGCCAGAGTATGTGGTAAAACATTCGTCCATTAGATAGTGCCGCCAAATCTTCAAGGCGAAGACCACTGCTACTAACTACAGGTCATGGGTGGCGTAGTTCCTCTCATGATGTCTCAAAATTATGAGAACCATAAGCAATCACTTATTTCTCTTGAATTAGGACATATCCGAGTCTGGTCCCTGATGCATCACAGTGAACTATGTACCCTATGCCTTCCTTTGGAAGCCTCTAGAGGGGGGGAACTTGTCAGCCTCTGCCTCAGCTCATGAATGCTCTGATGGAATCTCTCCAAATACAGTAATGGTTTCCCCTTATTTGTCAAGGCTGATAGTGGTGCTCCAACTCTGGAGAAGTCTGGTACGAACCTTCGGTAATATCCAACCAATCCCAGGAGACTCCGTACCTCTGTCACACTCCTGGGTGGATCCCAAGCAAGTACTTCCTCAATCTTCGCTGGATCTACTACAACTCCTGCCTCCGAGACGACATGTCCTAGAAGGTGAACCTCTCAGATCCAAAACTGGCACTTCGAGAGAATACCATAAAGCAGGTGCTGACGGAGTGTGTCCAGTACTACCTACAAATCATAGGCATGCTCCTCCTCAGTAGTCGAGTATATCAGAATTTCATCAATGAAGACTTTAAAAAAGAGATTGAGGTATTGCTGGAAAATCTTGTTCATGAGTCCATTGAACACTTCTGGAGTGTTGGATATGCCGAATGGCATGACCAAGAACTCATAGTGGCTGTACTAACATCTGATGTCTGTCTTCTTCACATCCTCATCTTGAACTTGAAGCTAGTGATATCCTGATATGAAGTCAATCTTTGAGAACCACCGTGCTCCATTCAGCTGATCAAGGAGGTTTTCAATCCTTGAGAGTGGGTACATATTCTTCACGGTCACCTGGTTCAGGTGACGGTAGTCGATAGAAAGACTCAAGCTTTCATCCACCTTCTTAGCGAATATAATTGGGGATGCCCATGGAGAAACACTGGGCCAGATGAATCCCCTCTTTTACAAGTCCTCTAACTATACCCAAATCTCATGAAACTCCGTAGGATCCATATGATACGCTGGTGTTGATATCGGTGTCTTCTCAGGGTATAGGTCAATGTAAAAGTCCACCTTTCAGCGAGGAGGTAGTCCTGAGACATCATTAGGGAAAACATCCACATATAGGTCCACCACTACATGGTAAGTCAGACTCTCCACATCAACTGCTCTGAGGGTAAGGCTAGCCAACTGATGAGTGATCGGCATAACCCTCCTCAGAGTAAGTTTGTCCTATATAGAAAAGGCTCCCTTCTTACCGGTGAAGCTGAACCCGGTCCCATCCGTGCAGACAGACCGCACTTTGCACCTAATACAGTCGATTTGAGCATGGACTGTAGATAACCAATCATTACCCAAGATGATGTTGTAAGGCCTCGACTCCGCTACTATGAGATCCCAGCAGTAGCTCTCTCCTCCTAGAGTAAGCTCGCACTACCGGCACCAGTGCATAATCTTCAAATCTGCTGTTGTAGGAATCTATAGCTATTAGGATCGATCTAACGGCTCCATCAAAATCTTGGAGCTCCAAATGAGGGTGGTGGCAATGACAGAGTGAATGGAACCTGTGTCTATAAGAACTTCAGCTAAGGTGGAGTAGACACATATCATAACTCAAATCATCTCCGGAGCATTGTAATCATAAGCCTCAGCTGCCTGGAGCTGGGATCCCCTTATTCCACCTGCTCCCTACAGTCGGGGTGGACCTCCTGGTAGTGGTGGTGGTAACACATCGTAACATCACCCAACACCAGTGGTACAACCAGATCCTCTACCACATCCGCCTGTGCCCTATGGATCACTTCGATCGAACCTCTGCCTCTACCTGGGAGGTCCCTCAACTGTCTGGTGATCATCCGAATGGTGCTTCGGACAGTCATGAGCCATGTGACTGTGCCTGTTGCATGTGAAACACAAAATGTTCATCGAATGAATGGCTCTGTCTCCTGTGCCTCGCACTACCGAACCCGTTTCCTGAGGTCATCCACCAAATGGTGTGGTCAGCATGGACTTCTGCGACATTTGTCTGCTGACTTCTATAGAAGACTCCTCTATGTGACGCCCGGTGGTGGGTCTCGCTACTGGTGATTGCTCAGCAAGGAAACTCTCCACTAAGGGGGCTCGCTCAAACACCCCTGCTTGCATCGGGATGTTTAGGGAGATCATCAAAGCCCTGATCTCTCACCTGATCCCTGCTCGATGGTCCGGGCCCTGAATAATGGGTCCCACACCATATCTATAGAGTTGCACGAGAGGTCAGTGAACCTCGCTGAGTGTTGAGCTACCTTCATGCTACCCTGATATAGATGCAATATCTCTTGTATCTGCACCACACATAGGGTGGCTGGAACAAACTCTGCCTGAAACAGGCTCTCGAAGTCTTCCCAGAGAAGTGTCGCCTCGTCATGAACCTAGAGAATCAGGCTCCACCATCTTATTGCTACTTCTAGAAGGAAACTCATGACAAGGAACACCATAAGTTCAGCTGGTTTCCCTACTAGTCTGAAGACTCTCACCACTGCCTCTAGCCAATCCTCATCTTCCTGTAAGTCCATCTTACCCCTGTACCTAGGTGGCCTCTGGCACTGGAACTGTTGAAATGCGCTTAGGCGGCGTGCACTCTATATTGCTGGGGATGGTGGCGTCGGTGGCCTAATGGGTAGTGGTACCACTGGTGCCTCCACTGTGATTGGGCCCTACATCGAGGCCTCATCGCTTGGTAGGCTTCCATCTCATACAGAGCCAGGAAACCTAGAAAGCAGTCTACATGGAGGCATCCTATAAAGAAATAGGTGTGCCACGGTCAAATAAAAGTTATACCTAGTGATATGACTCAAATATATCACAAAGAAACTCATCAAAACACACACAAAATTAGTGTTTTCATGCACTATGTCAGAAATCAGAATTCAGGGTCCTGGTGTATGGATACGTTGGCCACTGCACCAACACTGGACTCCCTGAACTGAAAACCACACTCAGTACCCTTAACAATATTTCTTTTTAGAAAATATCAGAGTCCTATGTTCTACAGTAGAACCGACTCCTCTGATACCAATTTGTCCCTAGTCGTCCCCCGGGGCCCGTGCCGTGACTACCCCAAGCATGCCTTCCTTAGGCCAGGGGCTGGAGACTAGCACCAAAGGTGTAATTCCCTAAATCTAGGAAGACATTTCATTTATAACTGTAAACACACAAAACAGAACACACGACTAGATAGAAAACTCTAAGAAAAACTGTATCACAAGAGAGTGATAAAAAATAATGGGGCCAGAAATACAAGCCCAACTGTAATGTACAAGTACAACAGAAAAGAGACAAAACAGCTGAAAGATGAAAAATAGCCCATGGATTGTCCACCATGGAACCTACCTGAAGGGTAGGTACAAATATACTTTTCAGCACTCCACGTATGTCAGTCTCCTCCAGGTACTGACTCTTCATGAGGTCCACCTCCTTGAACCATATAGTCCTAGTACACTCAGCCTCGGCCATCACTGTCCATCATCTGCATCCATCACAACACTGTGCGGGAAAATATCATGCAAGGGTGAGTATAATGATATATAGTAGGTACCCTGAGACCGTCAAGGTCTCACAAAATCCAACAAGGTTAAACCACAATGTATGAAATCAACAAATAACCCCACTTAGGTATATGCCCATACATATGCCTAAGTAATCAAGTAATCCATCACCATCATGAGGAAAACTAAAAATTACTAACTCAGCTCACATAGGTATACATACATTGTAGAGAGATAGTGATGAGTAGATGTAGCCACTAAATCATCTATTCTGTCGAACCCACACATGATCTAGGAACAAAATTCTGAACAATCAAACCCACATAGGATCCAAGAATAGTAAACGGAGCTGTCGAACCCATATAGGGTGCATGAAAAGTCCTCAAATCTGTTGAACCCACACAAGATCCAAGAACAGTCGTCAGTTCTATCGAACCCACATAGGATTGAGGAAAAGTCGTCAGTGCTGTCGAACCCCCACAGGATCCAGTAATAGTCGTCAGTGTACAACTAGCCACAGGGTTCCACACAAATCATGTTTTATTCCAGGAGGGTCCTCTCCTCAAGCCATTTGTCGATACATAAACTTCCCTGAAGACTCAGGTTGATGTATCCAAAATATCTGTCTTTTCATAAGAAACTCAACACGACAGATGGTGCGTCAATCAGACGCCCGATCTAAGAGTTATTGGCATTTTCGTTCCGAGGGCCCGATTGGATTAAATTTGATCCAACCCATCCATACACTAGCTATATTCAAACCTCATGTGGGGTATACCAAATGAACCATATCCTTCCAAGGATTCTATCACCGCAGACAGTTTGTCAATCAGATTCCCATATCTCATGTTATGGGAAAAAGGGTAGAAATAGGTCAAATGGGTCAGGGTCTCGTCTGGACCTGTCAGACTGACCCGACCCGACCTGGGTATGGACTGGGGTTTGACCCTGTCCACTGGTTTGAACCGGTGCGCGGGGGTGGCTCGGACCACGAGGGTGGCCTGGACCAAGCTGGCGACCATACCAGCGTTGGGTCCGGCACGACGGCCCGCGTGGCTGGCATCCCATGGGGTCCGCCCTAGCTACGTCCAGGGGGGAGGCCTCACCCCTGGATATCCCAAACGTCTTAGCCATTTGGGTGAGAGTCAACTGGCGCCACGTGGCACCGGTCCGCATCTCACTGGACCCAGCGATGGGTCTCGCTCCTCCCGGATGGCGAAGTGTCCTTCCATCTCCCATGCGACATAGCTGTGGCGCACCTCCTCCTATAACCCGGCGGCGTGGGAAGACCGTCTTCCTCATAGCCGGCCTTGCGTCGACCACCACTGCACCGCCATATCTAAGGTCCACGTCCCCCGTTTTCTCCACCTCACGACATTTTTGTGTCGTGCCTTCTCCGGCAGACCGGCAGCTAGGGCCACTGGTTTTCTTCACTTACAGGCTTGCTCTGGCCCCCTCTACACCACCGCTGCCTAAAAGCCATGGGTTACTCCTCTAGCGGTGTAGTTGCGCCGACGCCGTCATGCGGTGACATTCTTCAGTTCCATCCACCAGTGAATTTTCCACGAGTCACAAGATGAGTTCCAGTGGCCCAATTTTCATTCCAGAAGATTTCGCGCACTCCTCGGGACGTTCCCTTCGATACAAAACCATATTTTATGAGTAAATATCATCCCAAACTCATTTCGTGTTTATAATAAAAACACTCAAAGAAGGCAGAGGGGTCAGGCCTTGTTTGTTCGTCTTGTTCCCTCCGTGTTAGGGTGATATCAAGAGGGTTCGAATTGTAACCCTCAATGGAATATGAATAACATGCAACAATTTACAAAGATTGAACCCTTACCTTTGTTCGTTGGTTGTTGATGGAGTCGTGGAAAGAGGACGTCAATTTTTTGATGTCAGGAAAGAAGTTGAAGAAGTCGAGGCTGATGTCGTCAGTGTTCTTCAAGGACGAAACTTCCTCCCTTGTTCCGGTTTAAGATCAAAGAAGAAGAGGTCCGTCGTTGGCGGATGTAGTGTTCTTAGTTCTTCGATGGTCTTTCCTCTTTAGGAGGAGCATTCTTCGTTGGAGATAATAAGTTTCTCCAAGTTTTCTTCCAACCCCTCTCCCAACAAAGGAATGGCCAATATAAAATAAATTATGTTTTAATAATTTAATTTGAATTTCACCATTGATTGAAGAGGTGTTGTCATAATAATTTAAAAAGAGGGGTGTCACGATTATGTGGGGAGCTCAAGAGGTTACTCCCCACATAATGGGGATTTCAAGAGGTTTTAACCTCGGGTGGTCCCCACCATATCAAATATGAAGAGGAGGTTAGGTTCGGGTGGGCCCCACCACCATAACCATTCATGGGAGGTTAAGGAGTGGCAGTCCCACCCTCCAACTTCCACATGGTGGATTCAACCAACCAAAAATAAAAATAAATCTACCATTTTGTTTTTATGTTATTTTATTCATTAAAACCCAAAAACTAACTTTCATTCTCGACCATCTACCGTTGAGGTGAAAGTCTTCATAATTGAATAGCAGCACTGTGAGTTCAACGGTTCCCTCAGATTTCAATTCCGAGCATCAGTTCAAAAGTTATAAAAACCTAGTCATACATTTACTAAATATACCCAAACAAAACATCAGAAATTGAATCCGGGCACACTGGGCCTCATGATCACGCTCTATCAGTTTTTGCGGACTCGTAAAATTCCCATGTATTTATGAAAAAAAAATTACATGGATATTCCGGTTATTTACAGGTCTTGTATCCATGAACTGGGTTCACCTCAAATTCTATCCATATATTATTGACCTGAGTTCACTCCTCATTATATCCCTATATTACTAAATCAGGTTCACCTCATGTTCCATCCCTATATCACTGAACCAAGTTCACTACTAATTCCATCCCTGTATTACTAAAATGAGTTCTATCCTCAATTGTATCCCTATATTACTTAACCAAGAACACTTTTCATTCCATACCTATCTATATCATGAGATATATTAATATTTACCCAATGAATTGGAGGTAGATATAGGTCTCAACCATCATATAGTGAAAGAATACATACATGTGAGACTATAATAATAGACCATTAAAATAAAGAATAAGAATGATGTACTTGAATCATAACCCTATTAAATTATTATCTATATCAATGGATATCATATGATATGGATAAAGAATATGATATATCACAGGGAACATAAAATTTATTTGAAAATAAATTTTTAAAAAATATAAAATTTTAATTATTATTTTCATTGAAACAATATTGAAATCATATATTGGAATCATGAAAAATCATTTAAAATATTTATTGAGGAAAATATCATTTATGATATTAAAAAATCATTTTAAAACATAAGAAATTTTAAAATATTGTCCTTTGAAAATAACTTGAAAACAACAAAATGAATATTTGAAAACCATTTTAAACACTTATTAGATTATAAATTTTTTAAAAAATATTTTATATGAAAACTGCTTTAAAATGACGAATTTAAAGAATATTTGTAAAAACATTTTCTTTTAAAAACAAACTTTTATAATTTCAGGGTATTCTTTATGAAAATGATGGCTGGTAAATAATTACATGCTGAATATTCCCTTTACACCATAAAATGTTTAAAAAATTCCCGTGATTGGAAAATGATAATGTAATTCCTTTTGTATTTATTAAATAGTTAAAAAGGGTCAAAAAATCTTTTACACTTTATAGTAAAAAAAATTGACAATTGTTTTTTTTCAAATCATGGTTTTTTGAATAAAAATTTTTTTGACTGAAGAGAGATATAAAGTCAAATTTTAATAAAAACACTTTCTTAATTATTTCAAGTAAAAAAGGAGTGAAAAATGGAAACAATACATAGGGATATCATGGATAAAAAAAGTATAAGAAAATTAATGATAATTCTTGATATATATAATATAATATTTCATCAATGGAATCATAATCCAATACAATCTCGATAAATGATAAGAATATAGAAATAAATTGTTTCCACTTCGGTAAAATTGAATCATATTAATATTGAAAGAATAAAATTAAATGAAGATTATAATATCATTAAAATAATTATATTCATGATATAACATGTCATTGGGTATTATATACACCTCATAGAAAAATATAAGCTTTTAACATGGAATGTGTCTCAAAGAAGTCGAATTGAGATAAAATTACATTACTGATTTAGTAACTTTTGAACCATATACCACATAAAAGAATGATCCTAAAAGGGATATGTAAAAAACCATAAATTTATGAAGATGAATTATATAAGAAATTCATGGTCAGTATATACACCAAAAAATATAAGTGAGTGGTGAATAATATTTAAGTCTTAGAGAAACAAATGTGAGATGAGAGAAACACTTACCTTTAGTCTTGACTTTTTGCGTACATGTTAAAACCTCATATATAATAATTATATGCTTATTATAAACATAAAAAAGTACAATATTATCATCTTTAATACCATATATTAATTTAATATGAATTTATATTACCCTTTTATTAATGATTTCATGTTAATTTTACGTTTTCAGTAATATCCTCTTTTTTCTTATATGTTTTGACTTATTATTTTTGATCCTTTAAATTAGATAATTATTTAATTATTTATATAATGTTAAAATATATATATATATATATTATATAAACATTTAAATATATATATATATATATAATGAAATATAAAATTGAATACATCGTTCATTGAGACGGTTGGCCAGACGTACGCATGAATTTTGTTTCAAATTTGTTGTCGTATTAAAAGAAAGAAAGTAAATGAATTATATGTATATATATTTATATATATAAATAATAACTATACTATTATTATTATTACATATATATCATATAAATTTACTAAATCAATTCATAATACATTTCATGTAATCTGTGAATGAATCACATCACTTTGAGGATGTAGTAGTCCACACGACCACAAATGAAGTTATCATATTTATAAAAAATGGAAAACATGAAGGTATATTTTATATATTAATTTAATGGGAATAATTAAATAATTAATATCATATATATCATCAAAAATAGTCTTTACATCATAATTACCCATCATGAGATGTGGTAATGGAAAAACGAGTGACATCGTTTCACAAGACATTAGTCTTCCATACACAGGAATGATAAGTTTATAACCCATTTGATGGAAGTTTTTATAGTTTTAGGTAAAAATAAATTTAATAAAAATAAATAAGTATACTTTTTATACATATTTTATTAAATTATAATGTAATTATAATAATTCATGGGGTGGACAAGGAAAATAAAACAAAAGATCCAGTGGAAGGATGTTACCTCTTCTTTGGGTAATTCCTTTTTGTTTGAACATGGGGACTAACATGGTTTTATTACTTAAAAAAGTGAGACTTAAAGTATTATATTAGAGTAGTTAAAATATACTTTTATTTGGTTTTGGAGGATCCAATGTGTACTGATATGTGTGAGGAAGTGAGGGCATGAACTCCCTTTTATAGCCTAGGTGGAGTGACATTCTTGTAAATATTAAAAGGTAAGAACTATTCAGTGTTGTCTCATAAATCATGTGATTCAAATAATAATAAATCATTGATGAAGTAGGTTAATTGGAAGAAATATATCCATGAATCTTATTTGGGACATTTTTATATGGTATTTTCCCCCTTAAGATAATGTTTAACCATGAAGTGAACTGATTTTTACCTTAATCAGTGTAATTAAATTTAATTACATCCACTGATATGATTTGGTAAAAAACTATTTTAAAAATACTTGATATTATAAATATTTCTTATTGAAAATATCAAATAAAATTTTCCAAATTATAACCATATAAGTAGATGAAATTAATTTAAATTTAATCTTACCAGTGAATCATGAAAGCGGGTTTTTAAAGTGAAAACATAAATACTTTTGAAATGTTTATATATCCTATTTCAATATGGAATTTTATAAAATTTAATAAATTAGAATAATTTATGTATAATTAATCTATTTATACTATTAAAAATTATTATATTTTAAATTATTTAAATAAATTAGTTGAAAATGAAAATTTGAATTAAAATTAAGTATATTTCAGTATTCATTAAAAAATGAATATTCTCAATAAAACAAAAACAATTCATCAAAATTAAGCTTTGACATTATAATTTATTAAATAAATAATTTTTTTAAAATAAAAAATAAAAAATTGTAAAAATTTAGATTTAAAATTGGTTCTCAGTAAAAAGGCGATAAAATTAACTTTTAGAAAATGAGATCTTTGTATTCATAAAATTAGATTTATTCTAATCATAAAACTATAAAATATATTTTATGACTGTAAAAAAAATTATTTAATATAAAAAAAAATATATTTTAAACATTTATCAATATTGGAATGATTAATTTTATGAGATAAAATTGTGTTTGTACATAGAAATATAGTTTTCCTGGAAAAGTACTTTATTTATTTTCAAATTATTTTGACATTTTTTTACAAATAATTTATAACCAAATGAGTAATTTTATAGACATGTGTAAAAAATATTTTCACAATTTATATAAACTTATTTGTAACATCCATTGTAATGACTAGGTAGTAACTATATTAATATTTTAATAACAATATAAATAGTGTATTGTTTGTTTTGGTAAAAACAGGCCTTGCATGTAATGTAAGCTATCTAAGGAACAATTAATTGTGTCTAACACAATACAAACATTGTTTTTCATGTATTAAAAGTTAATATATCTATTTCCTATAGAATAATATTAACTTGGTGTTGCATATAATGTAATCTAAACAGAGTGATTTAATATAAAAAAGTTATATTCAATGTTGTGTGAAATACGAAATTTCAAAACAATTCAATTAGTTTTAAAAAATATATTTTGAAAGATAAGGTGGTCTTATAGGTACTCCCATATAAAGGGAATTTTTTATGACACATTTTTACCAATTTCAAGGCTCTAAACTCTTTTTCTATTATTAGCCATGGTAGTGAAAAAAAGTTCAATGATTTATAGATACATGTAAATTAAACGTTTTTGAATGGGATTCTAGAAGAAAACGTTTATCTAGAGTTTCTATATGTTTTACTCATTTAAGAACATGAAAATAGTTTTTTTCGACAGAGGATGTCATTATAAGGCTTTAATTAAGAACCAATAACGTTGTATTTAATACTTGATCTGTTCTTGAAGAAGCTCACTTTTCAACCAGATGAAGTTGATTACAATCTGTATTTCCATAATGAAATAACTCAAAGGATGATGGTTCTGTTGTATGTAGATGAACTAATTATTGGTGTATCAGGGGAATCAAAATTTAAATAGTTCATAGAATTCGTGAAATGAAATTTTGAAATGTCAATGACTGGTGAACTAATATTTTTCCTTAGTTTACAGTTGATGAAAAGAAGAAATAACACATTCCATTATCAATCCAAATATGAAAATGGTTTTATTAATAGATTCTAAATTTAAAATTCATTAGAAATGACAACTCTAATGGATACTCAAATGAAACTCCCCTGAGTTGAAGAAGGAAAAGTAATTAATTTCATAGAGTATAGAAAAATCAACAGGAGTTTATTGTTCATAATAATGATTTGACTCGATATTTTTTTCCACAATCCATGTAGCAAGTTATTAATGAAATAATAATGAAATCCACTTCCTTAAAGTAAACTAATACTTTGGTATATTAAACGAAAAAGGATTTCAGTATTCTATACAATCTAAAATCTCATCCATAGTTATTGGGTTATAAAGATATAGATTTATCTGGTTAACAAGATTATATAAAATCAACATTATTTAGTTCATTAAATATTGGTTGATTATGTATTTATTTGATAATAAAGAAACTATAATTCATTTAGTTGAGTACCATAAAAGATAAATATAGTGTGGATACTCAATTTTGAATGCACTTATTGTTGATGAGGTGGTTTATTGAAGATATGGGGGTTTAATTTATGTATATGATCATAATACGTTGATATAATTCAAGTACAATAAATATTTATAAAAAACTATTTCATCACTCATGTATTAAGAGCATTGAAACAAATTATCATTTTATAAAGGGGAAGGTAGAGCATAGGCTTGTGATGTTGGATTATGTTTATATAGAACTACAAGTTGCAACTATTCTAATGAAGGACTTAACCCAAGATGGGTTTCAATGAAATCAACTAGCTGTTTCAGTCTAGTTAACTCCCCACACTTGAACAAGTGCAGATATGGGAGCCCCTCTCCCAGACACATGGTGTGATTTTCCCTTATTTGATGATATGCGTTATTTAAAATTTTGATTCCAAAAAGGAGTGACCTTTCTATTCCTTGAAGGGGGGGATATATTGTTTAGAATAGGGGGAGAAGATGATGGGGGAACTATAAGATATGGGGTGTTTTAAATCTAATGATTCTAAAGATATTCATTCAAATTTTATATATCATGATGGATTGGGCTTATGATAAAATAATGTTCTTATTTTTGGAATGAAATTATTAATTAATGAACTTTTCATGTTTCTATTCTTTCTCACGTCGAGTATGGTTAATATAGGACTAAAGTGTGTGTTGATTAAATTTTTTATCACTATCTAGAATCATAGGAAATGATTTCTGGAATAATATGGTATAGGATAACTTGTCGTTAACACATTTGATGAAGAATATTTAATGTTGTATCAAACAACGAAGTGTTACAAAAAACCCAAAGGGGAAGACTGTTGGGAAAAAGACCTCAAGGTATGTCTGAAGTATTTTTGGGTTGATTGCGTTTGTTGAAAAAGATAGTTGATAAGGTAAGTTGTGGAGATACAATGGTATTATTGACTAGTTATATTGACAAATCATTATGATATAGGTATTAATACATTGAAATTGGAAAAAAAATCATGTGTAAGGTGGCATCATTTCATTGAGTGTCTCAAAATTTGGGGTCCAAAATGTGGAGGATGGAACAAGTTTAATGAAAAATGGATTTTGAAGAATACTTCATGAAAATATGAAAAAGACATTGAATTCATGATAGTTTTGTGTTGTTTTGGTTTTTAGATTCATGAATGAATGTTTTTCCACAGAAGTCCTAATCATGAAGAAAAATATGGCTACTTAAATGATTAAAAAAAATTTAACGAATTGAAAATTTCAGTTATGTTTTAAGAGGAAAGGGAGGTTCTAAAACGAGAATGAAGAGTTTGGAGAAAACACAGTGATGAGATTGAATGTTTTCTTTAGGGGTTAAAATTTCTATAAATAAGTAGGCACCCCCTTAATTGAATAGAGGAAGCCTTAATGAAAAACCAAAGGCTCTGAAGTAAAAAAAAATCATGAAAGAATTCCTTGTACAATGGATTACTAAGAACCCTAGTTTCATAAGGGAAGGTAGTTTCAGGTATTCTTATAATGTTTCCTGAATACATGTGAGTTTCACAAAAATAAATGTTACATCAATATTTGAAAATTTTCACAAAAAATTAGGCAGTATCACAGAAGTTGAGTTAGAGGTTTTTGAATTTTAATATTATTTAAACCAAAAGGATTTGACCAAATATTTTATAGTAATGTGGTATTTATAAGTAGATGAATGTATAGATTCATGATGCACTAAAAAATGTGTAATATATGTTGATTCAACTTATCAATGTATAAATATTATGAAGGATCAGTGAGTATACATCAATTTAGGGAATAGAGTGCTTTTAAATTGTGACTAATTGTAAAAATATTAGAGACAGTGAGTCCGCGATAAACCTTGTAATAATAGTTAACTTGAGTTGATTTTGTAAATCATCACATTTCCATTGTAATCTCCTTGTATGTAGCACAATGAGGGTGAACCAAGTAAAATTTTTGTGTATGTACATGTTCCAATCTGCATTTATTCTATGCTATAAGAAAAAGAGATAAAAGAGTGTTGTTTAATGAAGAAATTAGATCTCTAAGGAATACTTCTTTTAAAATTTCATACAATGATATCCCCACTATTAGTATATTTAACCATGTTTGGTGAAAAAATTCTATTATAATGTCCATTAGAAGTAAAAATTACATGGTTTGGGTGTATAGAGGAGAATAAGAACTAGTAGTGAGGGGATACACCATGAAATCTTCCAGATAGATCATGATGATATGAAATAAAAGTCAAGCTATGTATTTTGACTAAATGGTTGTATAGTGAGCTAGAGAAGCTTGATAAAACCTTTAGTCATAGACTCTATAGTAGAATATAGGTATATCATGAATTTTTATGCAGATAAGGAAGTGGTTTGTTTATTCATCAGTGTCTTATACATTGGTGTTGTTCTTAGTAGTGAATACCATGTTCCAGTTTATTATTATAATATTGTATCAATGGTGTTTCCCAAGGACATCATGTCACACAAAAGGAAAATCATGTAATTTATAAGTTTCATCTCTTTAGGGGTTTAAATCAAAGAGGTGAAGTATCAGTTAGTAGATTATAAATAGAGGATAACATGGTATACCCCTGAATAAATCCATATCTTAGTAAAAGAATGATCATCATGTGAGAGCTATTGGGTTGAGACTTATTAGCAGTTGACTCTAGTAAAAGTGGGAGTGTTGTAAGTGAGTTCCCTATAACCAATACATATATGTTCTTTGATTACTATTACATTTATATAGTTATATATATATATGTATGTATTTACCTTATTGTAATAATTTTCATATATTTGTTTCTACGGTATTTATTGTAATATTCTTAGATTACATGTGGTATCAAAAGGTTATAGCAGTTCCCATTATATAATGAGAAACTAAAAATGAAATGATTTTAATATTAAACTTATTCATTGTAGTCCATATTTATCATGATAACATGACAGAAATTATTTTTTACCATTAGGTTATGGGGGATCATAAGAATCTTGACCTCTTTTACTAATGTTCATAGTTGGTGATCATGTAGATGGGATCATGACGAATTATTTTCCAATAAGAACACCACATGTTTCAAGTTTCATTGGTAGTTTCTATCTGTAAAAACATTTATTGGTAACCTGACAAGATGTTATTTTCAGTGTATACTATTTGATTACATACATTGATGTAAGATTAAAACAATGGAATTGAAGTGTACTGAGCTATCTTGCATTGGATGCTTCGCTGGTAGTATGACATTGATTTAAAAATAAAGAATTAATTTGTTTCATAAAAAAGAATGTGATATATTAGGCCTAATTGATCAAGATGGTGGTACCTTTACTAAATACTTAACCATGATAAAAGAAGGTAATTCCAACTAGTTATGTCAATGTATAATAAATAAAATATGGATGATGAAAAAAGTGTAAATCCTACTTTATGAAATATAATATGATAAATAGATTAAATTACACGACATGTGTTCTTAGGATGAGTTATATTTTTTATTTACTATTAATTATATCCTTATGGGAATTTATGGGTTTTTAGACTATACTCTTAGTCTATGGATACTGTTTACTACCCTCAATATAAGGTCCTAGAGGGTCAAACAACTAGTATATTCAAAATTCTTCCCTATTATGATGAATAGGAATATAAGACATGGTGGCCTTCAATATGTGGTGTGAGAGATATCTGATAATAAATGACGACCAAAGAATAAATAAATTCATTATTATTATTTGAGTATAGAATAATTAGGGCGGGATTTATTGAATAAAAGTATTTATCAGATATTAAGTGTATACATGGAAATATATTATAAAAATAAAATATTATTTTAATATTCAAGTTTTGTTTAATATTTTCGGGAAATACAAGTTGATTTATGGAGTCACATTTTATAACATAATATATTTATTATATATTATATGTAGGAGATAAAATATAAATGACGAATATGAAACATTTTATTATTCATAACATATCATTTATGGATTATTTAGTGAGAATTATTGATACTAATGTCAAAAAACCCTTTATGGGTGTTTAACAATCCTTATATAAATAAGAGGGAGAGATTTTCGAAGGGAATATTGATCCACTAAAAATGGATATCTCTTATCTTTTTTATCCTACATCCTAAAGTGATAAGTTTTCATTCTATGCTTTTCATCTCCCATCTCCTTCATGGATCAGTGGAATGCGATATTGGATATTTTCGTGATCTCAAAGTCTTCATTGAACCTCAACACTAGCACCCAAAATTCAATAATCATAATTCTTATAGACCCTTGAATCTTGTTTCAATGTTATAGATAAAATTTATCTAGGAAACTTTTAGTAACAGTCTACATAGATAAGCTGTTTATGAATATTCATTTGATTAAAACTAGGTTATTTTCTCATTTAATTTGTTATGTTTAAATAAATTCTTGCACAAGACTTAGCCTTTAAAGGGGATTGAAAATTTGGAGATGACGTAGTTTCCTTCATCTGACGATGAAACATATTAAACCACCAACAAATCTATTTATTTTGTATATCTCATTACTAACACGATATACCCACAAGAAAATTGACAGGTTTTCTCAACAATATAACTAAATTGAGAGAATGAAATGACCCAGAACCACTCAACAAAAACATCCTTATAAATCCAAAAAAATAAGTTAAAACATTGTGTAAAGATTATTTGAAACACTATATGAGGGTAAAATTAGCATCGTATAAGGTACATGATACACTTTTTAAGGTTAACATGTTAGGATATCCACTCATATGTATGGGTCAACCAACTACATGATAAGGGTCCTTGGTTGATATATAAGTGTCGCACCCCCCAACATAAGGGTCACACCCATGATACATTAGGGTTCCATTCATACACAAGGTATGATAGCGCTTACGTAAAGTTTACACACCCAACATCGTGGTTACAAAAGTGTACACAACCACCTATGTAATGGTAGAACCCACAAACCAATGTCCATATAAGGGAAGAATTGAGACATACATAATGTTAAAGGGGATAGGAATATAAAACTAAATGCACTTAAGGGTACCAAAGTACATATGTAAGAGTAATAATGGTGATACATAAAATTCAGGAGGATGTTATGTAAGGTTAAGAGGAACTTCAGCAGGAATATATAAGGGAAACCAATTTTTTTGTAAGGGTACATAGGAATTATATAAGAGTAATCGAAGGAAAAAAACTATGTATGGGTATTGAAAAAGATCATGAGAATCATGGGGTAAAAACATTCAATGTAAATGCCAAAACAAGACAAAGGTAATAATAAAAAAGAGAATTAAAAATCATATTTAATTAACAATTACATTATAAGAAAAAAAGGTGGAACCAAAATAATATGAGGAATTATACTTCATCCATGTCGCTCTTTCTCCATATTTATGGTCGACCATGCGACCTCAAGCTTCTGAATATATTCCTTTGTGAATTTACTTCGACACCAAAGCCTCCATTTCGAGCAAGGTTCAATTTCTACCAAAGAAAAAACACAACCTGAGATCATGTGAAGATGAAATGGAACTTCTAATTTGATGAATCCCTACATAAAATTAAACAATAATGAAATCCAGAAGAAGTAAAATTGTAGTTGTTG
Organism: Viscum album; assembly: GCA_963277665.1. Classification (NCBI taxonomy): domain Eukaryota; kingdom Viridiplantae; phylum Streptophyta; class Magnoliopsida; order Santalales; family Viscaceae; genus Viscum; species Viscum album. Next base: position 802,177,600 of record OY728139.1, read on the forward strand.
AATCAAATGCCCATGAATCATTATCTTTGATGAAACCAAATGTTGAAGCCTGCTTTGAAATTCGTTTTGACTAAGATTTCAAAGCACTATTCTTATTTTAATGGCACTAGAGGTTGACTTAAATCATACCCAAGATGAGTCGATGGATTGAAGATATCTCCGACCCCAGATCAATAGAATAGAGGAAAGGAAGACAAAAGGAGGATAAGAATAAGAATAAATGGAATCCATTCATGTGACTGAAACCATCCAAATATTATCATATTGTTCATTATAAATTGATGAAATAATATTTAACAGTCTATTTAAAGCGGTTTTAAGTTTAAAAAAACTATAAAGGGATGGATATTATGGTAATTTAAAAAATGGGACTCGGGTGTCATGAACCCCATTAATTGTTCTCCATTTGGAAAAGAATTGTTAAAGGGGTTTACACTTTCTAGACATGATCAAAGAGTAACAAACCCCATTGGGGCCTCTTTATATATATATATATTTGTAATATTAGTTAATATGTTAAATTTATAATTTGTTTATAAATATTTATAACCATTTTTATATAATTATTACCAATTTATTAATAAGTAATATATTCATTAATAATCATTTTTATTATTTATTGTTAATTAATAGTATATTATGGTGTCAATAATTAATTAACTACATGATAACTATTATTTATTGTATAATAATAAAAATTAAATAATTTTCATAAATAAAATAATTTAGTAGATACTAATTATATTATTTTTAATAAATTATATTCCATTATTAAGTAATTATTTAAATTTATTTAATAGTATTTATATAATTATTATTTATAAGTATTTGTGAATTTTTTATTGAAATAAAAAATTAGTAATTTTATAATAAGTAATATATTTATTAATTATAAATTATATTTCTTGTTATTAATTAATATTTTATTATTATTATATTAATTAATTAATATTATAACAAAATTTATTGATAAATTTTTAATTATAAATTTTTTTGTGTAATTTTTTTTAATTTTTTATTATTTAACATTTTTATTAATTATCAATTATATTATTTATTATTAAATATTTTATAATTAGTTTATTAATATAATTAATAGTATTCTAGCATATATTTATTGTATAGTAATATAAATAACATAATTTATAATAAAAAAATATTTATTAGTTAATAATATTATTATTATAAATATATTATGTTGTTTTATTAGTTAACTATTAATAAATAAAATTACATTTATTCTTAATATTAATAATATTTATTTAATTCAAAATAATTATAATATTCTTATTTAATAATAAATTTAAGATGATAATTTTTTAAAAATAATATGGATTATAATACTAAGAAGTATTAATATAAATTAAAAATAAAAAAAATTTCTATTACCAATATAGTTATTAATATTAATTTTTCCTAAATATTCAAAAATATTTGTATGAATTTTCAAATATATCAGTATTTTGTTTTATGCAACAAAATATAATATATTCACAAGATTTTAAATAATGTACAAATAATGATTTAAAAAACATATAACACATGTCAATATGATATACATTGGATCCCCAGGTGCTCCATTATTCCATAGCTAGGTGTATATATAATGCGTCCACATCACATATATCAATGTCTATGCTCTAGAATACGCCGCTCTAGTGTATCATCTATTGAACCTACCTCTATATAATCCTATGTGATAGGCTGTGGATCTACGGTCTCTTGTTTATATACTATCCTAGATCCAAGGATAGTGGTTTTTGATTTTAACCCTGCGCACATGTGAAGAAGATGGATATTGTGCAACAAAAATATTTGGATCATAGGGAAATAAAGTCTACAACATCGGTCAGTCAGCCTTTATTTATGCAGAAAAATATAACTTGCTAACATACTCTGTTTATGGAAGTGCCTCTGGCTAGGGTTATGGATAATATCCAATATGAACTGGAGTAGTATCTTACTAATAATGATGAACACCCTCCTCGATTCCACATTTCCATCCATGATAGGTTCATCTGCCCCTAATAAATCTATGTCCGACTCAGTAACCATAGCATTTCCTGACACATCCAATAAAATCCATTGATAAATATCATCCATATGAAGAAGAAATTATTTCATTTCACTATGAAAATAGATATTTTCAAAGGTACCTCTGTCCGTGGGATCAAATATGTGAATGATTTTAATGGTAAGTGGATCATGTTAAAAACAATTTTGTGGTCAAATAAAGTTAATAAAAAACATTTCATTGTTTTATGGATGAATTATTACCAACTCATGATAGCTCAACCCGTGATATATAAGATATCCCACATTGAACATGAAATACTAGGGCCCACAATCCAGTTGATCTGATAAATTTATATATAATTTAATGGACCCTTATAATCATGACTCCTGACATCTACCCCATACTCAATATATTATGCATGATATCACCACCAATCAAAGTCTATAATCGCTAACATGTTCTAGAATGAAGTGAATATATCTAACTAGGTGATGCAAGAATGGGGTGGTAGAAGTCGAAATACCACATATGTCGATTATCATGATGACCCTAAACAATATGAAAATGAATCACTGGTATGACGCATGAGCGGACAACAAGCATCATTGTACAATAATGGTGGGAGACTTTAGATGATTGCCTCAATATATGGCATATATGAAACCCGAAGTATTAAAAAAAATAATCAATAAATAAATTATTCCACTTACTGTACCAAATTATAATTTAACTATATAATTAATAATCATGTATGTCATCCAATCAAATACATTAGAACATATGTCTATAAGTATATACATCATATCGAGAAGTATCTAAATATTGATGTGTCTAAGTCCCCCTTTATATAACATTATTAAACATCTATTTCATAATAGGCATTGGGAATCATGGGAAAGAATGTAAAGGACAACATAGGAAGGGGGTATCAATCTATACAACCTTTTTGACACCCATCTGTTTCATGCATTCAAAATTAGCAAGGGAAATATTAGAGCAACGTACCCTTTATGGTAGGGCCATGGAAACTAGATGCATAAGAGGTGTTGAGGTTTTAGATGGATTTTCCTCCCCTCTTTGGCTGATTATATAACCTCATATATTTTCCATTAACCCCCTTACTAGATAGATTGGGGGGAGAGGGGACATTCTTTTTTGGAATTATAATTGGGATGGGTTACAGATCGGTTTCCATGGCAGCCTAGTTTCAAAAATCACATTTAAGGAGGCCATATATCATCCATCATTCACAAAGGCTTCCCTGGATGAGAACTAATGAAAATTATTTGTTCTTAATGAACTGAATTTAGAGCCATTCAAATTCATTTTCACTGCCTCTAGCTTAGGGATCTTATCCTTAAAGTATTTCTATAGGGAGATGTTCTGTTGGAACTATGATAATGGATGGAATGAGATTCTTTGGTGAAAATTATTTCTTGCAAAATATAATTTCCAAGTCTAGATAATAATAAAACATTCCATACTAACCAATGATAATATTTAACGCATGGGTATTTCTCTTAAATCTAGATGTTCATGTTACAGGAACCATCCGAAGGATACATTGAGTCGTCTATTCTTTGAAAGTACTTGGGAGAACACTTTCAGGAATTTATTTTGTAATTTTATGTCTATATCTACCGAGGATAATCATGACACATCATTCTCGGATTAATGGTTCCATGGTGCGGGGGATGAAGGCCTTGAGTTGATAATAGCACATGCTATGGTGTTTATCATCAGTTTCTAGTGTATATGGAACACAAGAAATAGTTTCTATCAAGAGGGGGTATCTGAAATTGGGATGGTTATTATTATCCGAACGATGAACCTACTACTCGACATGGTGAATCTATTCATGAATTGGAGTGATGCTCCAATTTTGAGGCTACTACAGGTGAGTCCTTATCTAGATCATTATCCTTCTAGAAATACCTAAGAAAAATGGGTTCGGTGGAAACCTTAAGCTACAAATATGAAACTAATCTCTGAAAACTCTTATATCCTTGGTGACATGCATAGAGGGGGTAGTGTGCCCAACTCTATGGGATAAATCTTCTTAGATTTTATACCTCACATTAGCAGGTGTCATTATATTCAGGCTGATGTTATGGCCATGATCATGGGGTTTCATCTTTTCTAAGAGATAAATATTGATCTATCATAGGTAGAAACATACTTCATCATTATTCATAACTCAATTCATGGTGTAGGTAATATTCCATGGTCTATCTCCTTCATTTTCATAAGGTGAAAAGGTATTATAGGTTGGAAAACCAATTTATTTCACAAATGGAATGAAGGTAACATGGTTTCAGATCGAATTGCATCTATAGCTAATCAAGGATATGGTATCACCTACTTCTCAAGCTCAATTTTTTTGAGGCATGACGGGAAGATTCTTGTTACTAAGGGATTCCCTTGGGCTGCAGTACTTCAAGACTCCTTATTGATCTTTTTGATTTTTTACCCTTGTATGTACTCTTATCTCTTTATATAGAACAAATAAAGAATTTTGATGAGTATTATATAAACTTATATATTATAATTTCACATATGAATGAAAAATATAACATCTTCGAAGTGGGGAATCTCATAAAATATCTACTAGTAGTGGTGCATGATCATGTGGAGCTAAGTGAGGGATGTTATCCCATATCCACATATTAATATGAATAAATCATCCTATAATCTTCATCTTATCTATGTGAAATGCACTAGAGAGTGATCTGTATGTATATTCAACACATTCATACCCAATGATATACCTCCATGTCTAATATAAATGCTCCAATAATGGTAAATGCATCAAATGGACAAATGTTTTTGAATGGTTGATGAAGATAGTGACTCTAATTAGTAACTAAATATATTCATGTAAAATTATTACCATCATGATCTCATCATAATCATCATCTATATGGGTCAGTGATCATCCATCCATGACATGCTTAATTGGCTCTAAACGACGGACCTTCCATCATCATGGACCTCAATTCCTTGTTGTCTGTGAACTACATCATAATAATCAACGCCAACTTGGACCATCATATCTGCACTATAAATGGTTAGTCCCAACATAGTGGATATATTATTGGTGCAAAAAATGCTACCAATGACACATAAAATGTTATGGCTGGTTCAAAGCTAATTCAGACTCAAACTACACCAAAATTCATCAATGGGGGATACCTCACAAAGACCCATCATAGAGACACCTTACCACTTCATGATCAAATATGGACGAAATTACCTCTAGGAGTCCAACAAGCACCATGAGTGGGACATCATCTTCAAAGGAAATCACCACAAGTTCGACAGAGCCGCACCCCTTCGCGGTTCCACTTTTTCTTCATGGAGCACTTCCCAGCTTTATGATTCCCCATTTCTTATAAAAACATGTCTCCCCCACCTCAAAGAGATCATTACCCAGACCCTTCAAATTATAGTCTCCCTTATCATTATGCTCTCTAGCACCATGAACATGACCAAAAAATGGATCACCTAAGGTAATTGAGCATTATTAGTCATGCCTCACTCTGTTTCTCATATCCAGTACCTAAGGTTGGGATGCCATTTTTAAATGCTTCCACCCTTCATAGATGTGGGACCCCCTTAAGGTATCTTGAGGCTTCATGATGATTTATGGTTTCATGGATCACTCTCTGATTAAACTTTATTCATGAGCAAAGGCCCCATGTTCTGTGAGGACTTCTACTTTGTGAATAACCATTACATTGTAAATCCACGTTCCTTTGCAAAGACCCATCCCTTCTCAAATCACCCAAGATTCATGAATCTCCTCTTATAGAACCACCTTGGTTCTTTTGTACCTATCTTGTGTGGTCCTCTTGGATTTTGTGAAGTGATTTCATGGTTCCACATGTGGTATCCCTAGTTGCAATTCCCTACCTCTTTCATTTTTAGTAGGTACGCAAATAGATCTTTAATTTTGGAATAGCCACACTAATGTGGAACCCATGAGTGGCCATTCCTCCACCACATCCCTTCATGAATTATTTAGGTACATGAAAAAAACAATAGTGTATAACTTATTACTGTTTATGTCCTAGTGGTAAGGAGTGAACCCTCCCCATCCATGCTAAATATTGTTAATCTACCAAGGCCCATCATCCTCAGTACATGATGTTAAAATATAGTATCTCCTAACACAATGAACATGGAGTGTTTTTCTTTGGGAATCCATCCTAGATTAAGCCCCGATATCTATTTCTATGGTCCTCTAGCCATGTGTAATCATCACATCATCTATCATGGTCACACCATTCACTAAATGATAATCTATTCTACTACTACCACTTGTTTTTCACACCGAGAATGACTCATGTGGGCTTATATTTTAACACTTACCATGAAACTCCATCATGGGCCACTAACCATGCATTTTCCACATTCCCCTCACTTCTGAACTATGTGGATTTTGATACATGTATTCTATATTGGGTATGTTAGAAGACTCCATGAAGTTCAATCCCTACAATATATCCATTCTTAGTGTTTCATGTAGGTTCAATATCATCCTCAACATTTGATGTTAAACTAAATAACCATCCAAACTATGGAGGCTTTGATCATTTTTCTCTATATAGGGTACATAGGAAGCCTTCCTGAAGTTTAATCCCAACCATAGAAAGATATGGTGATCCCTCCTGGGGATGTACCATCTATGGGCTGATAACCATGAACAAAACATAACATGTAAATGGGATGCTATCCATCTATAATCCCCAATTAATTCGTAAGCTACATGGAATTTTATCCCTATATACTAAACATGGTATGTAGGAAGCCTCCCTAAGGTTCAAACCCACCATCCATTCCCATCCTTGTCTTTCCATTGAGTCACTATATCTCATGAGGCTCACACAATAACCCAAGGTCACAATTACTTAAAGTCCCATATCCATGAGATCCATCCTCATAGGCCACCTCCGGAGGTGCCTCATTGTCCCAGCCAAAGCTATGTGGACTTTGATTCCCTGCCACTAGGATGCGTAGGAAGCCCCCCTGATGATAAATCCCATCACTATCCACACTCCATCCATTTCATCAACACTTCTTCCATATCTATCTTGATTCTTACCTGATCCTCCAAATCATGGTGAAATCATTTCATCTATGTGATCGCTCCTCCTAACACCACCCGAGTATCTAACCATGTGTAATCCCCACACAATACATATACATCCTTCTAGGAGTGATCCTATTTGAAATGGAAGCTAACCTTGTGTAAGCCCCAAATCACAACTTTAAAATAATTGGGTTTTAACCCCTACCTTCAAAATTTATTACGTAGGAAGCCTATGTGAGATTCAATCTGATCCAACAATAAACCTTGTTTTTCCCCATTGGGGTTCACCACCCTAATCTTTCCTCAGTGGTGTCCTGATGAGCCTTCACGATGTAGAATCTTTACCTATATGGGACACATCACCGATCTCATTTTCAGAGGCATTCCCAATAATCCAATGGTAAAACTTGGGGACTCCCTCCTAGGGACACACCCCTTCACGATGTGAAATATTTCATTTATGGGACACACCATCATGGGTTCACCCTCATTGGGCATTCAGATCAATCCATCTAGTAACCTTATAGGTGTTCCTTCATAGGGATAGACCATTATGATTTGACTTCATCAGGCATCCTGATCAACCCCTCTATGTCTTATATAGATGTTAATCTTGTAGCCTACCTCATGTTAAACATGAGTGCCTGAGGGAACCATGAAAGACATGAATTCATAAAAATCATCTCTGGTAGGTGTTAAACTAATGACATACCCTATTCTAATCATGGGATTCCTGAAGAAAACCTCAGAGGTCATGATAATGGAATAAGACACACCAAAATAGATGTTGGATGACTTGGGGTTTTATTCACTTGAGAAGACATCTTATGTAGAATAATATCGGCGCTCTAATGATTCTATATTCTAGACATGCTTAGTGATGACCAACATGACTACCCTCCAAACCAAAGGTTTATACCCTGGCTAGAACCCTTGTATTGGTAAGATAGAATCAACATAATTAATCAACATCCACAAAGATATGGAAATGAGAATGATATTCTTGCACAACATCTTAATTTATAAAGGATATCCGAACAATGCGAAGAATTTCGAGGAGCAATCCCTTGAAGGAAGAACCGACGTCCCTTCACCCTGTTTGAACCAAGGATCATAACTCACTGAAGAAGTGATGAATACTTCCCACCTTTGGAAAGTGGGAATGTTGGGGATAATTTATTCTATCAATTCATGTGAACGAATATATTGGTGGACCCCAATAGAAAAATTCAGAAACAGAAGTAGTGAACCCAACATGAAATCTTCTACTCAATTAGAGATTTGTAGAATTTGAGACAATAGTATATGATCATGTCACTGTATCTAGATATTTGGTTCCAAGTCTATCCATAAAAATAGCGGGCATGGTGTGAAACTCACTAGAATTCAAGATAGTTAATCATTGGGTATTTCAGAATATGAGATCGTCAGCATTGATCTCTCTATACAATCATCGAATATTGGATGATGTTGGGTCATTGTGAATTGATTTCTATGTATCCATATTAAAAGATAAATATTCATGCTTTGCAGAATCCTAAATATAAGAAACCAATATTCCCTGCTTGTATACACAGGGGAAGAAGGATAATCAATTCTTCAATCCCTCGTGACCTCACTACAGCTACATCTTCATCTAAAACCATGACTACTAGGTTCCCAGTCCACATCTAACCCTTTAAAATTATCTATAAAAGGACATAAGACATCTTTTTTCATCAATACAAATAGGAAAATTTTATTCCCATGAGAGACATGGCCCACCAGAAAATTTAGGCCTTTTCACCTCTCCATCACCGCCTCCCCAAGGGCCACACCGGGAGCCACTAATCCTAACTCCCACATTCAAATGATTCAGAAGCCTCTATCATGGGAGATCATATAACTCACTCACCTATGCTAATAAGGTAAGTGATATTTGAGTCATCTCAAAAATTACTACCTCTAGGGATACTCCAAGGGGGAATTCCACCAGGCATCATTAACTCCACAAGCAACTAATCCCCGAGGCTGAAGAATTGGAAATCTATACCCCTGCCCTTCTAGTCCCGGTTAGGATGACTAAACACCAATGTTGAGTGAAAGCTTAAAAATATTCTCTTCAGGGGGCATCATATTCTATAGATCCTATAGAAGAAGACCCCCCAGTGTAGTCTACGAGATCCTCACCACTACAGAGTAAGTATTCACAAATGTCAGATTGGAATCATGGGCTGACCCTTGACGAAGAGTTCTTGTACAGAGGCTCTCCATATACCATTACTAGTCACATTAGAGGTCATCCCCACTATCAAAATTTTTATTGAGGTCATCGAAATGTTCTCGTTACATTTCCAAGTGTATGTCATCCTCATCTAGTCAGCATCTATCCCAGAGGATCCCCAAGTTTCCATGGTTACACATATGGAGGCAATGCCCATGTCATAGACTTCAAACATGAAGGTCATTCTCATTTCATTTATGGATCTAGGGGAATTACACCCCACTACCATATTAGCCAAATAAAAGTCCCTCCACGATTTTTCATTAGCTATAATAGAGTCCCTCCCCATACTATATCCATTCAAAGTAGAGGTCCTCCCCACTCTATTAACCCCCAAACCAGGGACCATCCCTGCTTCATCCATAATAAGTATGAATGTACCCTATGTTATCACTGCTAATCATCATGGAGGTATTCCTTGTGTTTTCAATAGCCAACATGGAGGAACTCCACATGTTTTCCTGATCTTCAATAGAGTTCCTCCCCATAATGACACCAAATATCATGGAGGTCATCCTCACGTGCCATGAGCTAATATGAAGGTCCTCCTTTTATTCTATTTTATATATGTCCTAGTGATCCTCATACCTCATCTAATCAAAGTGGTGGTTCTTCCCACTCCCACATCAGCCTAATGAATGGTCCTTCTGACATCAACAACAAAACATTTCAATGAACTCCCTATATCCTTAAATATCAAAGATGAATTTCTCCCTATGTGATCCACTTGTAGCACGATGGTCCTCCTCATGTCAAATACATTCCCTATCCTAATGATCCATCCCTTGTTAAAATAGTGTTGACGCTCCTTTCGTCACGGAATCTAAAGTTCGGAAAAGGGAATATCTGAGCTAAAAGTGATTAATCCTTTGAAGAAACATCATAAATCGACAAAGGGATAGAAAAGGAGAACATTGCCCGTGTATCGCGCAAGTTCCATCTTGGTCGCGCAAGTATACTTGCGCGCCGACTCAACACTTGCGCGACCCCTCATGGTCGTGCAAGGGACTTGCGCGCCAGATCTGGTAACCGCCCAGTAACCGCCCGGGGTCTTCTTTTGCCTATAAATAGACCCTGTGGGCCCCCCATTCGAGAGGATCAGTTCCCAGAAACTCGGATCAAAGCTCCCGACGCCCAAGTCTCTTCTCAAAGCTTCCAGAACACTTCTAAGGTAATTTCTTACCTAGAATGGAAGATCTAAAGGGAAGAAGGAAGGCCTAAGTGTTGAAACTTATCAAACACTTGCGCGCCGACTTAATTCCTTCAATATAACTTGCGCGTCCCTCTTCTGGAAGAACCTCAAGAGGATGGGAAAGGGTTTAGTAAAGAGTCGCTCAAGTAATTCAACTCTTGTTGAAAATCGCGCAAGTATCCCTTATGTCGCGCAAGTATACTTGCGCGACCAATACTTGCGCGCCGCCGCAGGACTTGCGCGACCTTCAATACTTGCGCGCCCCTATCTTTTTGGGTGCCCATCTTGCCCTTTTTTACCCCTCTTAAGCCATTTCACCCTTCCTATTCAAGATTCAGTCTTCAAGATACTCTTCAAAGCCATTTATGGCATGATTTCTTGATTTGACATCCTTATCTGAAAGGAATTATGTGAAATATCTCTCAAAACCTAATGATTTAAACATCTTTATGTCACCAAAGATTGAGAGTTCATTCATTCAACCTCATCCTTTAAGATGAGAGAATCCTAACCTGGGTCTCCTTTTTAGGAATAAGACTCAGTCATAACCTTGGGCTTCCTTTTCAGGAGTAAGCCCCAAGTCCCCTAACCTAGGCTTCCTTCTCAGGAATAAGTCCTAGTCATAAATCTTGGGCATCTTTCTTAAGAATAAGCCCCAATCAAGTCCTTTAAATCTTGGGCATCCTCCTCAGGAGTAAGTCCCAAACCTTAATCCCTAACCTGGGTCTCCTTTTCAGGAATAAGACTCAGTCATAACCTTGGGCTTCCTTTTCAGGAGTAAGCCCCAAGTCCCCTAACCTAGGCTTCCTTCTCAGGAATAAGTCCTAGTCATAAATCTTGGGCATCTTTCTTAAGAATAAGCCCCAATCAAGTCCTTTAAATCTTGGGCATCCTCCTCAGGAGTAAGCCCCAAACCTTAATCCCTAACCTGGGTCTCCTTTTCAGGAATAAGACTCAGTCATAACCTTGGGCTTCCTTTTCAGGAGTAAGCCCCAAGTCCCCTAACCTAGGCTTCCTTCTCAGGAATAAGTCCTAGTCATAAATCTTGGGCATCTTTCTTAAGAATAAGCCCCAATCAAGTCCTTTAAATCTTGGGCATCCTCCTCAGGAGTAAGCCCCAAACCTTAATCCCTAACCTGGGTCTCCTTTTCAGGAATAAGACTCAGTCATAACCTTGGGCTTCCTTTTCAGGAGTAAGCCCCAAGTCCCCTAACCTAGGCTTCCTTCTCAGGAATAAGTCCTAGTCATAAATCTTGGGCATCTTTCTTAAGAGTAAGCCACAAGTCTCTTAAAATTTCTCTTAACCAGTCATAAATTCCCTTTGATTTGGGTTTCCTTTTCAGGAATAAAACCCAATCATAAGTCCCCTCCTAATTTGGGCATCCTCCTTAGGAGTAAGCCCCAAGATTAGAGTATTCAAATCTCCATGAAGCACATATAACTTTGTGGACCCTGTTCATGGATTTTTCTTCCTAAAAGTAAATCCTAAACCTTCACCTATCTGGGCAGTCATCTATACATAAGCCCCAAAACAAATTCTTATGATTGCATCTTTTATGGCACAATTGTCTAAATTTTACCAATACCTCTTGTTTCTCACACCGAGCATGACTCACGTGAGCTTAGAGTGTAAAAGTAATTATGACATTCATCTTTGAGCCATCAATCATAAAACATCATATCCCATTCCTCGAACTACGTGGGTTCTGATTCCTTTTTTCAAAACAAAGGATACGTAGGTAGCCCATTCATGGGTTCGATCCCAACATTGAAATAATCTCTGTCCTTCTGAATGACGATAAACTTCAAGTGCCCCACTGAGTGGCTTTAAAACCAGCCTGGTCATCAAAATGACCAAGAGACTTTTATATAAATGTTTTGAAGGATACCATTGACCAAGAATCTCTAAACAAATATAGATGATTCTATATTGATGAAGAACCTCGAATACATATAAAAGATTCTCTAAATTTCTTGCATATTTAATCATTGATTGTTAAAACTCAAGGAAAGCTCATTTTATACTTGGTAATGTAATAAGGATTCACGAACTTAACTTAAATCTATAAAGAGAGTCCCGGAGTAGACAATAATTCCCCTCAAAAAAGGTGTGATGAGTCCGACCTCCCATCCTCTCGACCAATGCAAATTCCTAAGCCTCATTAGCCCACAAGCTAATGAGCGCCTGCCTTTGGAAAGTAGGTCCAAACGGATGTGGAATCATTGGATGTTTCCGGTTCTACGAACAAACCCGTTAGAAACCGATCGGAACGTTTGAATCTCCCGTCCAGGAGGTCATCCCCGGATTCCGCGCGAAACAAAAAATGGTGAACCCGACGTGAATCCTTAACCAAGTTAAAGTGATGTTCTTCTTAGATGTTAGGCCCCTTGGGCCAACAAGGCAATCATTGACATATGATCATCCAAAAGATGCAGTAGCCGGATTCATCTTGATTATGTCTGTTATATGGAACAGGCACTCTTTTTTCAAGATCTTCTACAAAAAATGGCTTTCCTTAAATTCACCCCTGTGAATACTGCTGCTGAGAACACCTCTACTATGAGGTCTGCTGCCATGAAAACCAATGCTGCTACTCCTGCTGGAACGTCATCCGCTCTGAGGATGACATCACCAACTCAGCGTCTTCAACGCTGTGTTTCAAATGCACTGGTTAAGGAGTACCGTCGTAGCGGTACTATCCCAACTCTGGAGGCCGCTCGTCAAGCCCTCCAAGTTAACAATTCTACCTGGTCGTCCGGACAACGGCGACCAGCAATCAAGAAGCAGGCAGTGCTGACTACCGTCTCCAACCGTTTCGGGTCGTTATCCCCGGAACGCAATTTCCATTCACTCCCTCATTCTGAGGAAGTGAATGAGCAGGTCCCGCAGGACCTTAATTCAAAGAGACAGGAGTCCTTCTCAAGGGCTCCCATCAACAATCGCCGCCAGACTCGTGCGGTAGTGCACCCTCAACATGATGAGGGTACCGGCTCCAGGCATTCAGCTCAGGTTCCTCGAACCCGAGCAGGCAAGATGAATCACCAGAGACGGAATCCGGTTAATAATAGACAGGTTGTCATCCCTGCCATCTCCGGAGAAGTCCACCAACCTAACTTGGTGGCAAATAACGAGCAGGCATACACACCTGTTCGTTTTAATCCCGCTGTCCAGCAGACTCGTCTGGCAGCATCAAGCCGATCCCGCCAGGCAATTCCGGCGGAGTACCATAGGCAGGAACATACACCTGCTTATACATCAGCAGTTAGTCAGCAGGCTCGTCTGACTACATATGATGGATCTCGTCAACAGCGTTTGGCGAAGTGTAATCAGCAGGCACATACACCTGCTAATACTAATCAAGCCTACCAACAGTCTCGTTTGGTAGCGCACGGAGAAGTCAGTCGCAAAGCCCCGACGACAAACAGGAGGCAGACTAAACTCTCTGCCTCCACACTTGAGTACTGTCAGGATTCACTGACAGGAAAAGGAGGACAGGAGCAGGCACATACACCTACTCCAAGCCCGGAATGGACGTATATCCCTGTTCCGGCGGCTGAAGTCACCAAACATATTTTGTCAATGGTGAAAGAGCAGAAGCAAATTCCTGCTCATATTCTGGATGCTTGCCAGGATATCATAACAGCTTCAGCATCATCTCAGGGACATACACATAAATCTATCCCTAGCAGTGGAGTGACACATCAACAATTCACTCCGGAACAGACACACACATCTGTTCCAGTCCAAGAGGGTTGTGGGGCCTACTCCCCCATATCATATGGACAACCAAGTCAGGCACATACATCTGATTTGAGCGATGATCGTCAGCCTAACCTGACCATCTTTCCTGATCAGGCACATACACCTGCTCAGAGCAATCACTTTCGTCATCAAGTGATTTCTAATGCGAGTAAGAAGGCATCTAAGAAAAAGATCTGCCCAGCACAGTCAGGAGATCAAAGGCCAATCTGCAACAAGGCCTTGCTCGATGCTGGAGTTCTTGAATCCCTCAGACATTTATCTGTCGGAATTCAAGATTCTACTCCCTCAGTTCCCAATAACAGGAACATTAATCCCGAAGGTCTTCAACAGACACTTCCTCATGAAGACTTGCTTCATGAAAATTCGGTCAATCTTGAAGTTTCCTCTTCAGATGAGAACCACAGGAACCCTCTGTGTGGTCAGAAGACCAAGGAGCAAGAGATATCATCTTTTGCTGTAACCCATCATGAAGGTCCTCCTCATGGTGATGAACTTCGCTGCGAAAGTCCTCTCCGCAGTAGTGATTCACATTGTCTCGAAAATTCTTCAGAAGGCAATGTAGTAACGAGAAAGCCCTCCTATCTCGAGGCACTTGCAAACGTAAAACCAATCATGTCTGATGTTTTACTATCGGCAGGTGAAACTCTTTCTCCATCAGAAGATAGCTTGGGGTTCAGGTTATTCTCCGAACCTTCCCTAGGTCATTCATCTTCCAGCATGAATAGTGATTCCTCTACCAATCTTGTTGAATCTAATGAAGCAACAAGGAAACACCAACTCTGGTCCAAACAGGTAGAAGAATCTTCATTTAATGATAAAGAGGAAATGCTGAACATGAGGAAAAAACTGGCAAAAGGTGAAGTACCAGTCATGTTTTGGCCTTTGGCTGATTCACAGTATGACATTCCAAAGATGTTGACGGATGATGGAATCCATGATATTCGTCTTAACATATGGAAAACTCTTTGTCAATTAAAGAAGAAGGTATTATCTTACGATGAATATGAAAATCATCTTAAGATAATAGAAGGGTTACAACGCCAGATTGATTTGGCATCTCTATCAGTCTCTCGGTATCCGAAGGCTGAAAAGCAACAGAGAACCCTTCAACGTTCATGCCTTGGCGCGCTGAGAAAATTGCGTCAGTTAATTTCCAATGCTCCATCTAATGTTCATATCAGAGGATGGGGTATTCACGGAGCACTACATTTCACAGTGCTTTCCGGTCAGCAAAGCCCGCCGAAAATGGTCTCATGCAATGTTATTGCCCATGGCCGGCCACAGTCAATGGGCTTTGTTCATAATCAAAATCTTGCTCGAGATCAAGCTTCAACTAGTTCCTCTCAAAATCAAGTATATAGAGAACATGTTGTTGAATTGCTCCTACATCAAGCAGGCGAGAATATTGCGCAAGCCTCTCGTCTGGAGCAAACACGTCATCAAATGACAGAAGTTTCGGAAATCATCCAACGGTCTGTTGAACCAGGTGATAAAAGTGGATACAGGTTAATGCATCCAGCTAATTTCCGAACTAAGATCCGCAAGATCAAGAGAGATTTCAAGAAGATCTCAGACATAGCATGTCAAGAGACACCCCAGCTTGCCAGACTGGGGACTTCTCTAACCCAACCCTCAGAATCAACGAATGGGATTCGAGGAGTTGAGCAGAAGCAACAGGAACACCCCCAGTCCACCGGACTGGGGACTTTTTCAAATCTTCAATCCCTCCCTCAGAGAAAGTCAGTATTCTCTCGATTAGGGAATAAGCCTCAAGAGGAACGAAGAGCCAAGATGTCAGGAGATTCTCTCCAAATGACGGTTCACAAAGAAATTCCTGAGGGGTCAAGTCAACGGAATGCCATGTCTTATCATGGAAATAAAAGGAGACAATATCATAGAAATGTTGATAGAAAGGATTTCATGAAATATGCATCCATTAATGTCATCACTGCCGTTGCTGCTGATTCACCAGATGAGGCTCAATCAGAGGGATCAGATGAAGAGGTTCCTGCTCAAGAAGTTGCGCACACAGACCTAAATGAAGAAGGTGTGCGCACACGTAATCAAAGGCTTACCCAAAATTTGGGTATTCCTTCAAGTAACCCACTTCCCCCTCTCCGAAAAGGATCCAATAAGGGGAAAGGAAAGAATCAGGTTACTTCTCACCCTTCCTCTGAAGGAGGTCAATCGCTCTCATTAGAGCAAAGGCTTGCACAACAGGAGGAAGAAATGAAAGAATTAAGAAGGTTGAATGCAGAACTACTTCAGAGTAGTCTTCTTCTTAAGAATGCTGAAGTCCGACAGCCGAAGGAATTTGTTGTAACTACTGAGATGGATCAGGAATATCCTCCTTTATCAGTACACCCACAGAGGTCTAATCCTATGGGTCAAACGCAACAACGGTTGGCAGCACTACCATTAGTTGCAGCACCAACCTCCACGGCTGTCCAAGCTCCATTCATTGCACCTACCCAAAACCAAGTTCAACCTGACGTTTCTCAAAAGTTAATAACTACTATTGAGTCATTAACAGCTCGGTTAGAAACTATGGAAGGGAAACGGGCGCAAGTTCAACCTGAAAAGAAAGTTTACCCTGAATGGGTAGATTCAATTTCTCCTCCATCCAGTTTTGGAAACCCTATTTTCCCTACTTTCAATGGATCAGGCGACCCTGAACAACATTTGACGCATTACGTGTCTTGTTGTGATCCTATGATGGGAACTCCAGAACAACAAGAAGCAGTGAAACTCAGATGCTTCGTGCGAACCTTGCAAGGACCAACTTTTGTCTGGTATACAAGCTTGAAATCCCGGTCAGTCATCGGATGGGAGGATCTTCGTCAAAAATTCCTTCTTCAGTTCAGCTCAACTTTGCCAAAAACGACAGTTTTCGATCTTACAAACTGCAAGCAAAGGGAGAATGAAAGAGTCTCTGATTTCATTTCTCGTTGGAAGGGATTAACATATTCCTTGAGTTTATCACTCCCTCAGGAGGAATTATTGCCAATCTGTGTGGCAAATTTGCGTGACAAATTACGCACGCCATTGATCCCTGTGAAATACACAGGAGGGTTTCGAGACCTTACTTCAATCGCTCAACAGATTGAAGATTCCCTTATACAGGCTAAGGTTAAATCTCGTGTAATTCCATCAGCTCCAGGAAGAAGAATGGGTAAAGCAGAAACTGCTACAATTATGCTTAAAGAGGCACCTGTACCTATTTCTACTTCAAAACCTTCATCTTCTCGAAGGGCTCCACCTCCTGAACGCCAACAACAAAGGCTGTTTCGTCCAAATGATCAAAAAGATCAACGACGAAAACAATTTGAGGATATGAAGAGTAAAACATACTCTTTCCGAAGTGAGCAAGTTCCTGGTTACTTCATTTCAGCTCTGGAAAATAATTTGGTTCAATTACCAGTGCCGAAGAGACCAAACAAGGAAGGAGATGAAGACCGTCCCAATTATTGTCCCTTTCATCAAATGTTGGGACATCCCATCCAGGAGTGTTTTGTCTTTAAAGACCTCCTAAAAAAGATGGTTGACTTGGGACAAGTCAAATTGAAGGGTTCTTCAGCTCATGTAGCGTGTATTACCGCTACAGATCCAGAGGAAGGAGGCGAGTGGCAGGAAGTCAAAAGCAAAACTGCGAAAAAATATGATGATTGGATGGTCAGAAAGACAATCAATCGGACCCATTCCATTTTGCGAACACAATTGAAGAAGCCAATTGTGTCTCCTACAAAAGCTGCAGTAAAGCCTCCATCAAAGGACAAATCCTCAAAAGGGCAGCGTAATTCAAAGAAGAAAGAGGAATCAGAAGAAGATGAGTATGCATCAAAGCCTAAATTGTCTTTGACTCTGGCAGATTTCATGCCATCTACTTCAAAGTCACGGGCACCGTCCCACCAAACGGCACAGCCTAAACAGGCCAACCAGGCAGAGTCTTTATCAGACGAAGAATTGATCTTTGGTTCTGTTAATATGATTCAATTAACAGATTCATATTCCAGTCTTGATGAGCCTGAATTCCCTGTATCAAATAAAGGAACCCGAGGAAGTTCTAGAGGTTCAGGATATAGGGGAAGACGTGGATCTTTCCGAAGCCACTACTCTAATTCTACCCCTGCTAGCACTGTATATGCAGCAGAAACTCGTGGTAGAGCCCTTCAGCGAGCTCAAAATGAACAAGCAAGTTCTTCTGCTAATGGCCAACTCAGCTTCGGCACAATTATTTTGGAAGACCGATTAAAGGTTCCATCTTCTTTATCTCAGCAAGCAAATGGATCTAATCAGTCTAATTTTCCAAAACCAAAGATGTTGCCAACTTCAATACAAGATGCATCAGCTTCCAAAGCATCTGCTTCCAAGATACCTGCTAAACCACATATTCCTATTGGGAAACGCAGGCCTCTAGATCAAAAGTATGATATATTGAAACACTTGGCCCAAGTACCAGCCAAATTATCAATTTTGGATGCTTTGAATCTATCAAGAGATCTTCGGGAAGCACTCATCGAAGCTTTGTCAAGTCCTCAAGAGTTTGAAGCTGAGATTGCTGCAGCTGAAATTTATCACATAGAGAATAATCCTGCAGAATGCCATGCAGTGATATCTTTTACTGATAAAGATGAGGATGATGTTGTGCATGGGCACATAAAACCTTTGTACTTATCTGGCAAAGTCAATGGTATAGATGTTCGAAGAGCTTTCATTGACAATGGTTCAGGAGTCAACCTCATGCCCATTCGCACACTTCGTCGATTGGGCCTCACAGAATCTGATTTATCTCCTTCTACCATGATGTTGCAAGGATATGATAAAAATGAACAAGAACCACTGGGAGAAGTTACGCTCAGAACTCAGTTTGGAGATCTTGTTTCCAATTCAGATTTCATGATTGTTGATCAAGACTCAGCTTTCAATATCTTGCTTGGAAGACCCTGGTTACATCAGCATGCAGCTATTCCGTCATCATACCATCAATGTCTCAAATACTGTTTCGATGGTCAAGTTGGAACATTGTATGGTGATAAGGCCCCGTTCAAAACATGTGAGTCTCAATACATTGAGGCGGAATTTTATCACATGAAGGGAAGAGAAAAAATCTACAATGAAGGAAATTACCAAAGTTAATGCTCCATATGGTTTGGAAAAAATTCCAATAAATCCATTTTCACATGTAAGTACAGATTATGTGTTACCTATCAGTCAAATTGACAAAATAGGCCCAAATCAAAATACTCTTATGGAAAGATCCATAATGTCAATTACGGCAATCGAGCCAGACAACATGGGAGAAATTGGTAACTTACCAAGCAATGATGAAAGCATAAGTGGTGACGTTTTCATTTCGTCTGCTGAAATCCAACAAGTCTATACTTCGCTAATCAGGCCAGAAGAAGTTATAGCAACACCAGAGGTGAATGTTGATGTCGATTCTCAATCCATCATCTCCTCTTTATTTCCCAAAGAAGACCCTTGTTCATCAATAGGGACGGAAATGGAAGCTTCTTCTTCAAAATGTGAAAATTTTGACATCTCTTATGATCATGAGAATTTCGTTTTTTCATCTACTTTGCAAGTAGAAACGGAAGATATAACACATGATGAAGAGGAAAAGGAAGATCTTAGAGATGCTCCTCCAGCATTTGAAGAGGGTATCTCTACCACTGTGGATGAACTCAGAGAAGTAAATCTGGGTACAGGGAAAGATCCACGCCCCACTTTAATTAGTGCGGCCATGACCCTTGAAGAACAAGAGATGTATATTTCTTTTCTAAAGCAAAATAAAGATATCTTTGCTTGGAATTATACAGAGATGCCTGGTCTTGATCCTGATGTTGCCACCCATCATTTGGGTTTGCCAAAAGAACATCGAGGATTCAAGCAAGCCGCGAGAAGAACACACCCAACCTATGCTTCCAAAATCGAGGCTGAAGTGGATAAGCTTATCAGAGCTAACTTCGTCAGAGAAGTTCAATATCCCAAGTGGTTGGCTAATATTGTCCCAGTAAAGAAAAAGAACGGACAAATTAGGGTTTGCATCGATTTCAGAGATCTTAATCGGTATTGTCCCAAAGATGATTTTCCAGTTCCGATTACAGAACTCTTAATTGATGCGACGGCTGGCTATGAAGTACTTTCTTTCATGGATGGATATTCTGGATATAATCAGATCCGAATGGCCCCAGAAGATGAGGAATATACAGCCTTCAGAGCTCCTCAAGGTGTGTTTTGTTACCGAGTGATGCCCTTTGGTTTAAAGAATGCAGGTGCAACATATCAACGCGCCATGCATCGTATCTTCAAACCTTTTCTAGGGAAATTTGTTGAATGCTATGTAGATGATTTGGTGGTTAAATCCAAACAACGTTTTGATCACTTGGCTGATTTGGAAATCATATTCCACAAGCTTCGACAACATAATTTGAAGATGAACCCCTTAAAATGTGCTTT
The DNA here is from genome assembly GCA_963277665.1 of Viscum album. Lineage (NCBI taxonomy): Eukaryota > Viridiplantae > Streptophyta > Magnoliopsida > Santalales > Viscaceae > Viscum > Viscum album. Next base: position 802,198,386 of record OY728139.1, read on the forward strand.
TGGGGTAACCTCAGGAAAATTCCTCGGCTTTGTTGTACGCCATCGTGGTATTGAAGTCGATCCTGAGAAGACTAAATCAATCCTTGGTATGTCACCTCCTCAGAATTTGAAAGAATTAAGAGGACTTCAAGGACACTTAGCCTATATTCGGCGTTTCATCGCCAATTTGGCAAGCAAAAGTTTACCTTTTACCAAATTATTGAAGAAAGGAGTCACTTACCAGTGGACTAAAGAATGTCAAGAAGCATTTGATGTTCTCAAGAAATACCTCTTAAGTCCACCAGTACTCATGCCACCTGTTGAGGGTAGACCTCTTATCCTCTATGTGACAGCTTTAGAGCGATCATTGGGTGCCTTTCTCGCTCAAAAGAATGATGCTGGGAATGAAAATAGTCTCTACTATCTCAGTAGAACTATGCTTGAAGCAGAAACCCGGTATTCGAGTATTGAAAAATGCTGCCTAGCATTAATCTTTTCAGTTCAGAAACTGAGACACTACCTGCAACATCACGAGGTCCAATTGGTATCTCGTAATAATCCACTCAAATTCATCCTTAGTCGTCCAATGCTTACAGGACGTCTGGCAAGGTGGGCGGTTATTCTACAGCAGTTCGACATTCAATATGTGTCTCAAAAGGCAATTAAGGGCCAAGCTCTGGCTGATTTCCTGGCTGAACACCCTTCAGTGGAAGCCACATATTCAGATATCGAACTCCCTGATGAGGAAGTTTTTTCTATTCAAGAGAATCCTCAAACATGGGAAATGTATTTTGATGGTGCTTCTAGAAGTCCAACAGGGAAGAAAATGGAAAATCCTAAATTCAACAAAGTTGGTTTAGGAATTGTGCTCATTTCTCCAGATAAGGCAGTGTTACCTTATTCCTTTTTGTTGTGGGAAGGTGGTACCAATAATGAAGCTGAATACCAAGCTCTCATTGCAGGCTTGGAGTTAGCGCTTCAAGCACAAGTGAATCACTTAAAGGTAAAAGGTGATTCAGACCTGGTAATCAAACAAATCAATGGGGATTATGCCATCAGAAAAGAAGAATTAATCCCTTTGTATGATTACGTCAGAGAGTTAATGTCGGAATTCCCTTCAGAACCGACATTTTCTTATGTCCCAAGTTCACAAAATGCTCAAGCTGATGCACTGGCTAATATAGCCACAGCTTTAGCAGATCCAAATCGGGACGAGACAACCATCGGTATTGCCCACCGTCGTGCAATTTCACCTTATGTTCAAGTCAGAACAGAGGAAATTAATGAAATTAGTCCCATTCCTGAACCATATGGTCATACTACAGGATGGATGTCACCTATCAGGGAATACCTTCAAGATGGAACACTTCCACCTGATAGAGCCAAGAGAGAAAAAATTCGGCGACGTGTGGTCAATTTTACTCTTTATGATGGTCCAAACCACCTCGAGAAAATTCTCTACAAACGTGGTTTTGATGGAGTTCTCTTCAGATGTATTGATGGTGAAGAGACAATGGCTGTCATAAAAGAAGTGCATGCAGGAGTCTGTGGTGCCCACCAGTCTGGACATAGATTGTCTGATCAAATTCGAAGACTTGGATACTTCTGGCCTTCAATGATACAAGATTGTGTTAATTTCACAAAGAAGTGTCATTCATGCCAAGTATATGCCAATTTCATTCATCAACCTCCAGAGTTGCTTCATACAGCTAAATACTCATGGCCATTTTCCACATGGGGAATGGATGTGGTGGGACCTTACCCTTCAGCTACGGCCAAACAGTTTAAGTACATTCTTACTGCTACTGATTTCTTTTCCAAATGGGCAGAGGCAGTACCTCTCAAAGAAGTCAGTTCTAAATGCATTGTTAGCTTCATCAAGTCTAACATCATTACTAGATTTGGTGTCCCTCATACCATATTGACAGACAACGGCACCAACTTCTGTTCTTCTGAGGTAAAGAGATTGTATCAAGAATACAACATTAAGTCCAACCATTCATCTCGATATCATGCAGCGGCTAATGGTCAGATAGAGGCCTTCAACAAGACTCTTTCAAATATACTGCAAAAGATGGTGGATAAAGATAAGAGGTCATGGCCTGATAAACTCTATCATGCTTTATGGGCTTATCGGACTACCACTCGCAATGCAACGCGGTCTACTCCATATTCATTGATATATGGAACAGAAGCAGTCTTGCCAATTGAAGTCCAATTGCCCTCACTCAGAATAGCCATTTGTGATCAGTTATCAACCGATGAGCAATCCCAAAAGCGGTTGAATGAATTGGAACAGTTAGATGAGAAAAGATTGTGCACTTTGCACCACTTGGAAATCTATCAGAATCGAATAGCACGAGCTTTTAACAAAAAAGTTCGTCTTCGTTCATTCATTCAGGGAGAATTGGTATTGGTTCTTAGAACACCAATGATACCAGGAAAGAAGCCTCCCAAGCTTGAACCAAAATGGGAAGGACCTTATTCAGTACATAAGGTCTACTCCAATGGAGCGTATTCTCTGATTTCAATTGATGGAGAACACATCACGACTCCAACTAATGCCAGATTTCTGAAGAAGTATTTTGTATAAACACAAAATATTGTTCACAGAACTAAGACTCTTACATTTGGTTCATACAGCAATGGTCCAGTATGACCTTAAACTACAACTACGTCCAGCATGACGATAAACTGTATGGTCCGTGCATATGACCTTAAATTATTCGCACTTATGTCCCTGCAACATGACACTAAACTGTGCAGCACCAATAGTCCTAACTGCAAGACTTTAAACTGCATAGTCCCTGATTTTGTCCTACATGACAATAAACTGTATAGAAGTTCCTATATTTTGTCCGAGATGACATTAAACTATATTTTGTCCTAGCGACATGACATTAAACTGTGTGGCACTTTCATCGTCCAGCATGACGTTAAACTGTGTTAAGTCCCTTATTGTCCTACATGACACTAAACTGTATTCTGTCCGAGATGACATTAAACTATATTGTGTCCTAGCAACATGACATTAAACTGTGTTGCACTTCCAACGTCCAGCATGACGATAAACTGTAAAAAGATCAGAACTGATATCCTCATATTGATTCACATTAGTCTTAGCTACATGACTTTAAACTGTACAGCATCAGTTCGTCCTTGCTACATGACGCTAAAACTATACAGCAATGGTCCAGTATGACTTTAAACTGCAACTTCGTCCCACACGACATTAAAACTGTGAAAAAGTTCCATAAACAGTCCAGCATGACCTTAAAACTGCATCATTCCTGGTCCATGTATACGACCATAAACTATTTGCAAATATGTCCAGCAAGACGTTAAATTGTGACGTCCTAACTACATGACGCTAAACTGTATAAAAGTCTCTCACGTCCGGAAAGACGTTAAACTATATAATCATCAAAAGTCCAGCATGACATTAAAACTGCACAATCCTCCTTTCGTCCAATATGACGTTAAACTGTATTGTCCCCATCGTCCTAACTACATGACGCTAAACTGTACAGAAAATCCTTGATATGTCCTACATGACATTAAACTGTGCATCGTTAAGGTTGTTATTACCTCTTGTTTCTCACACCGAGTATGACTCACGTGAGCTTAGAGCAAACATCAACCATAACACTCCCTTTGGGCCACTAACCATGTGTAAGTCCCAACAACATTTTTTTTAGATCATTGTCCACAAGAACAACTTGATCATTAATTCATTCTTTAATTGAACTACACAGACTTTGATCCTTGCCCTCCAGGCTGGGTATGTAGGCAACCTCCCAAAGGTTCAAGCCCAAAAACAATCTTTTCACATTGGTTCACCACAATCTCATATGATGATGATTTGTGAAACCACCCATGGAATCAATATCTTTACATTGATTCACTTTCGTCCTTGTTATATGACGTTAAACTATACAACACTTTTGTCCAGTACGACAATAAACTACAATATTCTTTGATTTCCTCATTTGAGAAGGAACCATTATTAACATTGATTCTTTTTCAATCATGGTTTTCATTTTCAAAAAGACTACGTACATACATGGTAATGCCTAAACTTTTTATCTTAGGTTAAAACCATCATTGCACTAAAGTCCCTTTTCACCCTTCACATGTACGAACCAAATTTGTACAAAGGGTAGTTTCTAGAACTACGTGGACTTGATTCCCATCCTTATGGGATACGTAGGAACATTCGAGTGTCCCTCGAATCCAGTCCCAAGTCTTTTGGGCCTAACCCCAAATTTCACTTTCAGTCCCTTGACTGAAAAGTCCTCATGAAAACACACATTGTGTATTCATTATTATGGTCCGAATTCTATGACCCAAAAAAAACTAAGATCACTCATCCTTTCGTCCTGCACGACGTTAAACTGCATTTCAAGAACTACGTATGGCTTGATTCTCATTCTTATGAGATACGTAGTGAAGTCCAAGTTTCAATTCAGGACCCAGCCACAACATGATTATGGTTTTCATTGACCTATGTATCTCTATATACATTGGAAAATACCCATCTTTATGTATTATAATCCTAACCTTAAATATTTTCAGATCTTCATAACCCTTTTCATGACTTATGGTCACAAAAATGTCAAACTTCTGAGAATTCTTTTGCCTGACTATGCAGCACGTGCCCGTAGGTGGCCTTGCATAAACAGTCCACATAACAGACTTGTCAGCCAAGAGATGCTATTTATTTGACCATGCAGCCAATGCCCATAGGTGGCCCTGCATGTTTTCAACCCCCTAACGGGTTTGTTAAATAATAGTAACTTCATTCTTGGGAAGAATGCCTCTTTTGTCCTTATTTGTGTTAAACGACAGTATGTAGGGATCCGCAAAAATAGCCATCCTTAACGTATTTGTCCCATATCCTTTTTCATGATCTGAAAGTATTCAAGTCTATGGTTTATTCTTCTTCCCTACGTTTGGGTCAGACCTTCGTAGGAGTGATATTCATCCAGTTCTTCGATATTCTTGTTTGAAAATATCTTCTCCATATTCAAGTACCTCTTTCCATACAACAAACTCTATGCTTTAGAAAATTTGAATCTCCATAAACTTTCACTGGCTTTTAGCACTAGGAAAGTAAATTTCTGAGAGTTCTTTTGCCTAACTATGCAGCACGTGCCCATAGGTGGCCTTGCATAAACAGTCCACATAACAGACTTGTCAGCCAAAAGATGCTATTTTATTTGACTATGCAGCCAATGCCCATAGGTGGCCCTGCATATTTCAACCCCCTAACGGGTTTTGTTAAATAATAGTAACTTCATTCTTGGAAACTACTTCTTCTAATGCTATTTAACTCTTTTTCATATCATTCCTCAGATTCAAATATTCTTAAGTCATAGTTTACATATTTTCTCTCATACTTGAGTATGGTAATTTGTTTTCAGATAAATTATCAAGGAATTGAATCCATTTTAATCCATTTTTCGGTCAAAGCTATTTCGACCTTAAACATTAGCCTCTTTATGTCCGGCTTGCATGACTTTAAACTGCCCACACAAAAGACAAAGGAACTCTGAATAAAAGTCAAGTTCCAGCTCACTAAATATACATTTTTTTGTATGATTTAGGTAATATTGAGCAGTTAAAAGGTTCAATGTTTGTAGGGTTATTTGTAATAATCCTAGTAAAAATCAAACTATGCTTACTAAGCCCATTGGCTTAAGTAAATTTGAAGCAGGTAATGGAAGAATGCAAGCACAAATGATTGAAGACAAAAGTGTTTTTCATTGATACACAAGAGTTAGAAGGACATCCACAGATTGGAATCTCTTCTCTTTTTCAAGAAATTACAGGAGATTGTCAACAAAAGTCTTCATTTGATGTATAGCATCCTGAGCCTTATCAACAGTTGCTTGAAGCTCGTGCACTTGACCAGCTTCACTCTTTTCAGCTTGCTGAAATGCCTTCTTAGCATCTGCAATGGCTTTCATGCCATTTATATGAGTTTCATCCAATGATTCATTAAGCTGATCAAGTTCCCCAGTAACAGCATCTAACTGTTGCTGGAGTTGCACCTGCTGGACGACCTTTTCTTTGATTTTTTGTTTCAGATCCTTCATCTTGACAACATAATCAGCTTCAGCCTGGGATATCGCAGCCTCAAATTCGCCTATGTTGACTGACAATTTCACTCTGGTCAAATCTTCGCGACTTGTCTGCATTTGCTCCCTCCTGAAGATAATCTGTTTCACTGCAGCATGGATCTTTTCATACCCAAAACCACCAAGTCCCATTATAACAAATTGGGATGACAATCGGGAAATTTTTGATGGTAGCTCTTCTAAGGGCACCCCCGATATGATGTTCCATATATTGTTCCACGCCTTACGTCGTGAAAAGCTGAACGCTTTGAGCATCTCTGGATCTGATTCAACATCTTCGTCAGAAGGGGGTATGTAATCTGGAATTAACATGCTTAAAGAAGTGCCTCGTTCTGCTCTTTCCCCTCTGACCTGGGCTTCTTCACTTTCAATTCCCATTGGGGCAGAGGCTGAAGCCTCATCTACGGATCTAGCCATTACAGTTGATGGCCCTACATGATCAATTGAAAGATTTGAGTTGAATCTTAAAGAATAACAAAAGAATGGATTGTCTTGCAAATAAAGTACAATCACAAATATTGTTATCCCTTACCCAATGGTGGTTCAGCAACATGAGAAGACTTCTCCCCATCTTTCCCGGTTTCAACAGGATTTTCAAGATGGGTCTCAGGAGAGTTTATTGGATTTAGCTCTACTTGAGCTAATGTTTCTGCGATGATAGGGTTGACATCAGTGTCCACACCCTCTTCAGGCATTGGCAGTTCAGCAGCTTCTACGGAAGAAACTGCATATTTTTTTTACATCATGATTAGAAATATTTTCTTTTAAAAGAAAAAATTTGGGCGAAGGGTAACACTCACGCCCAAGGTCTTCTAAATCACATGACAATCTAGCATGATCATAAAATTCTTCAAAAGTCATTCCTTGATTCATCATTTCATCCAATGATACTTCAGAATCTTGGTTAGTCTCACCAGTGGGAGCATTTGCTATGTCTTCTTGCTGACTTATGTCCTGCAACCCCTGACCCTGGACAGCATCTTCAGTAGTGGGAGGGATACTGGGAATGGATGGCAGCTCTTCTCCAGGAGCTACCAAGTCAGCTTGAGTTTGTGGTTGTTCTACAGCACCCTCCACGGCCTTTGAAGAAGGATCAATCCCTTCCCTCAAGGGGGAAATTGAAGAAGCCCCTGCAATCCTCAGAAATATGAGTAACCATATGATTATGGGTATAAACTCATGATTGTTCGAAGGACTTACCACTGCTAATGAAACGTTTAGCTAAGGATTTCCTCCTTCGTTGCCTTGGCTTCTTTTGCTTTTTTGGAGTTTCAGCTGTCTCCTTTATTGGCACTTGGATTGGCGAATGAAAGGCTATGTCCAGTGCCTCATTCATGGCCTGCTGGCCTGGAGATATCTCGCCTGGTTCGCGAGGAGAATCAGCAGCAGCCCCAACAGCGGTACCACCAGGGCTATATTGTGGCGAAGGAACCCCGGTCCCTTTCTTTGCAAGCTGCAAGATGAAGAAAATAACTTTCTTAAGAAACAAAGCTTCAACTGAAATCAAGTTGCAAATAAGGAAGGAAAACTTACATCTTCAGGAGCCACGTACTCTTGCCACTCCTCATCTCCAGAACCACCAGCCCCCTTAATGGTGCCACGATCAATCATTTCCTTCACCCGCCTGGTGATAGGAGTTGAATTATCGGTGGCATATATGAGCATTTCCAGCTCTCTGATGTAAGCCCGCACTTCATTGGGGTTATCTCCGTATTGAAGGTCTTTTGAGGTTAGAAGATATCCTATCCCAGGAAGTTGTAGACCCTCACACAAATCCAGCCAGGCGGTTTCAGTATCATAGTATAAGCTCTGCCATAGCTGAACAGCCTCTGGTCTTAGATATAAAGGCTGTGAAGAAGGTCCTACAATTTTTGATTTTAATTTCTTCCCAACTCCTGCAACTACAGATAGAGAATAAGAAAGTGAGACTTATTACTTTATAAAGTAGCAGTGATTGAAATTATTACAATCAAATAACTCACCAGGAGCTGATGGAGTGGGTCTTTTAACTCTGGCCGGAGGATTATATCGGGCACGAAACCACTTTGCTGCCGGTTGTGCCTCATCATCCCCATCATGATAATCCGAGGAATCAGTTCTAGAGGAGGAGTCTGTTGAACCTATTTCAGGAGGAGAAGCAGCACCTTCATGAGGAAGAGTTTCTTTCTCTACAGTCCTCTTCCTCTTTCCCACTTGATATACAGGGTGATTCAATATCCCTTTAGGGTATGATGCTATCCAGTGTTCGGCATAAAAAGTAGTCAGATAATGTGCCGCTTTTTCAACTGGTAGATCAAATACTGCTCCAGTCTTCTCTCTTGACGTCAGCAACCATAGTTGTCGAGCAACCATCGGATGTTGCTCTAACCTGACGTGTACTGGAGGGGATACAACAATCTGTTGTAAACATTTGAATTGGCGTGCAAATCTATATGGAGCATAGGCCTCGCATATGATTTCTCCATCAACCCTGGCTACTAATACGCCATCCCTGCAAGCTAGCATGTATGCCCTCAAATCCAAAGGGGCTTTCCCATCATCAACAAACCGCCCAGATGGCGGACTTCCATAAGGAAATAAGTTGAATTCCTTATACATGCTTAGTCTTACTTTTATGTCATAACCATTGACATCTAATTGAGCAATTCCAGAGAATGCTTGCACTGACGGTCTGAAGGAGCTTCCAGGAATTTGTAACCCATTCTGTACATTGTAAGTCCTGAAGTGAGTGGCAATCCATCCCCACAAAACCTGGAATGGTCCCACTATTCTTAAAGGAGATTTACCCTGGAAGACATGAAGTAAACTCCTGTGAATCTTTGCTAAAATGGGGGTAGCTAACCCAACCATTTTTCCCTCAGCTAACTTAGCCGCAATGACAAAGGTCCCTGGCCTAACGCCTCCCTTCGAATCTCTGACCGGCAAGAGGTAAATACTGAGCCACATTGCCAAGAAACCCGCCAGACGAGTTTTCTTTGGAATTCTTTGATTCACTTCATAGCCCCATTTTTCAAACTCTCCTGCTTCTAGAGTTGGCCAGAATGTGCCAGGAGCTCCTCTCTTCTCAGGTTTTGGGCAAGTGGTAGGACGCCTGGGCCGGGTATCCTTGGATTTCTTTTTCTTGGATCCTTTTTCCTTTGGCTCCATCCCTTTCTTCTCAGTAAGAAACACCTTCATCCATTCTTCCAGATGGATATCTTTTCTGAAATGAGTTAATGAGGTCTCTGAACTCTTGAGCTTATGAAAGATTTTGAATAATTCTCGAGCCAAAACAGGAGTCTTCTCTGGATCATTCCAAGTCACCTTGGGAGGAATGAATTCATCATACATATCGCCCAAGATTGGAGCTCCTGAAATCTTGTGGACATCCCATAAACTGATACCTACTTCTCCATGAGTCAAGTGGAAAGAATTAGTCGCTGGACTCCAGTGACTGAGTATCTCTGGCACGAAGATATCATGTCTGTAAATATATGCCTGCCCAACCCAAACAGCTTCATATATTGCAGCTCTCTTCAGATCCTCAATAAACTCTGCGCAAGTCTGTCGCACCCAGTATGCCCACATCCAAGTTGGCTTCACACCTCCCCCAGGGCGGAAATCCCAACTTTTCTTCCAGCCTTTGGACTGATCCATCTGATCATCTCGGAAGATTGAAGGATGGCAATGTGGTTGAAGCTCAGGTGTATGTTTTTTCAGATCTGGTGTGCAAGGGCTATGATGCATCACATACGCCTTCTCTACTGTTCCAGCAGTTTGAAATACTCCTCCGCCTGAGATATTTGCTGAAGCAAAATTGGTATAATTCTGAAACCAAGAAAATGGAAGATAATTCTTTACTTCTGGAATAATGACTACTTGCAGATGACCATGACCATACAAAGGTAGATAAGTGCAGTGAGGAAAGTCGTGATGATATTTCTTCAGATAGTTAGCCAAATCTGGAAGAGTGCTGTTTTTGACAGTATAGTAATCAGGGCCAATGATATTCATCATATCATCTATCCGCTTGCTAGCCAGTTCATCAAGGAATCCAGGTCTAAGAGCCATTGAATCTGCACAGGAGTTGAATAAATTAAACTCTTAAATGGGTTTTATTTTTTCATAAAATTTGTGAGAAAATCTGAAAAAATGGCTAAGGCATTAAGGCGCGTAAGTATGGAGATGCCGCGCAAGTGGTACATATGTCGCGCAAGTATTTGTCACGCAAGTGTTTGCCGCGCAAGCCTTATTACCTTGAGAGTAGCGCGGCAGCGAGGAAACAGAGAAAATAGGAGACTTGCGCGGCGACAAAGACTTGCGCGGCGAGAGCTCGAGAGAATTCGGGGTCAGATACCATCTACGGCCGGAAGCAGCATATTTATAGGCCAGAGGGCCTATCTGCGCGCCTCACCCAGAGCGCTCAAACGCTTGCGCGACGAAGACTTGCGCGCCGACTGGAGACTTGCGCGCCGCCCTTTTCCTTTAGAGGGATTCGATTTCCTCAGAGTCAAATCCTCATTTTCTCTCCGGATCCAACTCTGAGGGGGGACTTTTGTTGACGCTCCTTTCGTCACGGAATCTAAAGTTCGGAAAAGGGAATATCTGAGCTAAAAGTGATTAATCCTTTGAAGAAACATCATAAATCGACAAAGGGATAGAAAAGGAGAACATTGCCCATGTATCGCGCAAGTTCCATCTTGGTCGCGCAAGTATACTTGCGCGCCGACTCAACACTTGCGCGACCCCTCATGGTCGTGCAAGGGACTTGCGCGCCAGATCTGGTAACCGCCCAGTAACCGCCCGGGGTCTTCTTTTGCCTATAAATAGACCCTGTGGGCCCCCCATTCGAGAGGATCAGTTCCCAGAAACTCGGATCAAAGCTCCCGACGCCCAAGTCTCTTCTCAAAGCTTCCAGAACACTTCTAAGGTAATTTCTTACCTAGAATGGAAGATCTAAAGGGAAGAAGGAAGGCCTAAGTGATGAAACTTATCAAACACTTGCGCGCCGACTTAATTCCTTCAATATAACTTGCGCGTCCCTCTTCTGGAAGAACCTCAAGAGGATGGGAAAGGGTTTAGTAAAGAGTCGCTCAAGTAATTCAACTCTGGTTGAAAATCGCGCAAGTATCCCTTATGTCGCGCAAGTATACTTGCGCGACCAATACTTGCGCGCCGCCGCAGGACTTGCGCGACCTTCAATACTTGCGCGCCCCTATCTTTTTGGGTGCCCATCTTGCCCTTTTTTACCCCTCTTAAGCCATTTCACCCTTCCTATTCAAGATTCAGTCTTCAAGATACTCTTCAAAGCCATTTATGGCATGATTTCTTGATTTGACATCCTTATCTGAAAGGAATTATGTGAAATATCTCTCAAAACCTAATGATTTAAACATCTTTATGTCACCAAAGATTGAGAGTTCATTCATTCAACCTCATCCTTTAAGATGAGAGAATCCTAACCTGGGTCTCCTTTTTAGGAATAAGACTCAGTCATAACCTTGGGCTTCCTTTTCAGGAGTAAGCCCCAAGTCCCCTAACCTAGGCTTCCTTCTCAGGAATAAGTCCTAGTCATAAATCTTGGGCATCTTTCTTAAGAATAAGCCCCAATCTAGTCCTTTAAATCTTGGGCATCCTCCTCAGGAGTTAGTCCCAAACCTTAATCCCTAACCTGGGTCTCCTTTTCAGGAATAAGACTCAGTCATAACCTTGGGCTTCCTTTTCAGGAGTAAGCCCCAAGTCCCCTAACCTAGGCTTCCTTCTCAGGAATAAGTCCTAGTCATAAATCTTGGGCATCTTTCTTAAGAATAAGCCCCAATCAAGTCCTTTAAATCTTGGGCATCCTCCTCAGGAGTAAGCCCCAAACCTTAATCCCTAACCTGGGTCTCCTTTTCAGGAATAAGACTCAGTCATAACCTTGGGCTTCCTTTTCAGGAGTAAGCCCCAAGTCCCCTAACCTAGGCTTCCTTCTCAGGAATAAGTCCTAGTCATAAATCTTGGGCATCTTTCTTAAGAATAAGCCCCAATCAAGTCCTTTAAATCTTGGGCATCCTCCTCAGGAGTAAGCCCCAAACCTTAATCCCTAACCTGGGTCTCCTTTTCAGGAATAAGACTCAGTCATAACCTTGGGCTTCCTTTTCAGGAGTAAGCCCCAAGTCCCCTAACCTAGGCTTCCTTCTCAGGAATAAGTCCTAGTCATAAATCTTGGGCATCTTTCTTAAGAGTAAGCCACAAGTCTCTTAAAATTTCTCTTAACCAGTCATAAATTCCCTTTGATTTGGGTTTCCTTTTCAGGAATAAAACCCAATCATAAGTCCCCTCCTAATTTGGGCATCCTCCTTAGGAGTAAGCCCCAAGATTAGAGTATTCGAATCTCCATGAAGCACATATAACTTTGTGGACCCTGTTCATGGATTTTTCTTCCTAAAAGTAAATCCTAAACCTTCACCTATCTGGGCAGTCATCTATACATAAGCCCCAAAACAAATTCTTATGATTGCATCTTTTATGGCACAATTGTCTAAATTTTACCAATACCTCTTGTTTCTCACACCGAGCATGACTCACGTGAGCTTAGAGTGTAAAAGTAATTATGACATTCATCTTTGAGCCATCAATCATAAAACATCATATCCCATTCCTCGAACTACGTGGGTTCTGATTCCTTTTTTCAAAACAAAGGATACGTAGGTATCCCATTCATGGGTTCGATCCCAACATTGAAATAATCTCTGTCCTTCTGAATGACGATAAACTTCAAGTGCCCCACTGAGTGGCTTTAAAACCAGCCTGGTCATCAAAATGACCAAGAGACTTTTATATAAATGTTTTGAAGGATACCATTGACCAAGAATCTCTAAACAAATATAGATGATTCTATATTGATGAAGAACCTCGAATACATATAAAAGATTCTCTAAATTTCTTGCATATTTAATCATTGATTGTTAAAACTCAAGGAAAGCTCATTTTATACTTGGTAATGTAATAAGGATTCACGAACTTAACTTAAATCTATAAAGAGAGTCCCGGAGTAGACAATAATTCCCCTCAAAAAAGGTGTGATGAGTCCGACCTCCCATCCTCTCGACCAATGCAAATTCCTAAGCCTCATTAGCCCACAAGCTAATGAGCGCCTGCCTTTGGAAAGTAGGTCCAAACGGATGTGGAATCATTGGATGTTTCCGGTTCTACGAACAAACCCGTTAGAAACCGATCGGAACGTTTGAATCTCCCGTCCAGGAGGTCATCCCCGGATTCCGCGCGAAACAAATAGTGAAGTGTTATTTCCAATTGAATTTCTATGGGAGACCTCATTTTGTTGTAAATATTATTCGCTTCTATGATTTTGAGATGATTGGGACCCACTAATGAATCCTTCCCCCAATCTTCTGCATTAGAGTCTGAGGCAGGATCTAGACATGTGATTTTGGTCATCTATGAAAGTGACATTCAATAGATCCCCAAATGACTTAATAGGTACATTCATGTGGAGGATGATTTGGCTCCCTTCTATATTCTCATCGTGAATCCCTCCCTATCATTTCTATTTTCATTCTCTACCTCAACATGAGATCACAAAGAGTTATTCAGGGGCATGATAGGTGGAGGTCACCCATCAGGTTCCCCACTGATAGCCTCTTCCCCAGTACATGAGGTAGTGGTGAATAACCTATCCTATAAAGACATGATTAGGTGGTCAGTAGAATCTCCAAGAGACAAACTATTTAGTGGAGGCCATTCGACTCGCATAAAATATTTTCCCTCAACTAGTCCACCACCATTGCAATCAACATCAGTGCCATTTCTAGTTCCTCAGTTGTACCTGATTGAAGAATGGGGTAATTAGTAGCCATATCATACTCTTGAATGGAGAATCAAGTGGGAATCTCTTTCTGTGGAACAATTGCCCGAGATGTTTGGGCCGATCGCTACTCCCAAATTCAATATTTTGGGGTCTCTCACTCAGGATGTGTTTTTGTGCTTTTAGAAAACCCTCTAGGTGAAGCATTTCTGCCTTCATGGATGTTAGTTGGATTACCACAAGTGACACCATCCTTATGAAGACATTAGTTAACAATGTTGATTAGTTGAATTAGTAGTGATTCCCATAGATCAGCACCCTGAATCACTCACATATCACCATACCCTTCAACAATTATACATTAAGAGCTTCACTATTCTCCACATAATTATTGGAGAGGAAACCCCACATGTTCAAATTTGTTTCTGGGGGTTGTATGTATCCCATAAATTTTGTCCTATCATGTGGCAGCTGAATATGCCTTGTGACATCGAGGGTTTTCCTCAAGGAATGGTTACAGTGAACATGGTTGTCCTCAAGGTACACCCAGAAGTGGGCATAGACGAATCATATAATGGAGGGAACCTACCCCTTGAGGAAACAAAACATATTTTGGACCCCGTAGGTGTTTTCACCAACTAGATAGGGAATCGGTTGGCCTTGTAGATCCCTCAGAGTCATTTCCCTTATTTCGAGCCCCCAATAAAGGTAATGGACCAACCCAGACCTCTAATCCCACTGACCAATTTGGTTCAGTGCGTAAGACAGAGCTTGATCCAGCCGTGGTTACCCTTATCTAGAAACATGCCAAACAGAAAATTCGGGTCGATTAGCTCATTGCTGGGAGGAGTCTAGAATATAGTGATCATTGATAAAATCTTATCCCTTATCCACTAGGGTAGAAGGAGAAGAAACATCCCTTCCTAATCTTGATTCCTCAAATAAATCTTAACAAACCCATGCATCCTGACAGGGGAAAGATCATAACCTATGGAAAGTGATCTTAGTATGTATCACCCAATCCAAAAGATTTGAATGAGACTCCTACATAAGACCTATGTTAGAAAATTACCCCAGCAGTTCAACAGACCATTCTTCCATCTGTTCTTCTAGCCTCTACATGAGTTGATGAGACTTCCTACTATGTTGTTGAGCCTACCAATGAACTAGCAATTAGGAATCCTTATCGAGAATTGAATACCTGTTAGGAGGACCTTATTTACACTCTTATTTCCCACCTTAAGATGCTGGAGACATGGTAACTAGATATTCAACCTAATGGAAAGCCATATCTAGCATGGGTGGACAACATGAAAGCACCCCCAGATTTATAGAACCTAAATATTCCCCCCTTCTATATGATGGGTGAGCCACTACATCATCTAGACCATATTATATCAGGTCATGGACCCATATTGGGAGCTCCAAAGTAGTAAGAGGCCACCAAGATCTGGTGATTTGTACAGAAATTATAAGGGCCTGTGTTTACCTGGTAAAATTAGCTAACTGTGGGGTCTATCACTGGTTCAAAAGATATTTACATATAGTTTCTTTATCAGTTCAGCTACACCAGATGCGAGAAAAGTATTTTTAACCTCTTCAAGTGTAATCAACATTGATATGAGCGAGTTTTAGACATTGTCACTAGGAGGAAAGGTGTCACATATTCACTCGACATGTTGTTGGATCAAGAGTAGTTACTGAAGATGTGTGTGGAGAATGTTAAGACTGAATTGGTTCCCTCTATAATCCCTCGGATTTTCCCAGTTGGATTTTGAGACTTTTCTAAAAAATATCAGTACCTCGAAGAATACTTAAAGAATGCTAAGATGGTGCATCCATTTCCTTCAACTCTTTCAATAATAGCCACTAAGGCTCAAACTAATGTAGTTACATAGGTAGAGGCCCCATGGCACTAGATTTCTTAATGATAGAGTCTCACCCACAACCTCACCCAGGGAAATAGCCTCAGGGTCAGTCATAGGCTCACCACTGCCTAGCTCTGAATCTGTAGGCATTATCACGTACTACGACACTATAACAACTCAGGAAGGATAATCAGGTTCTTCCCTCCTCATATCCTTTAGCCCCATGATAAGGATAGGCTCCCAGAGGTCTATTCCAGGACATGAGAAATTAGACCTACTCATTTAATGTGGATTAGGTCCCTTCTTATTATCATAGTGCCTTTGATCAGGGGGGTTTGAATCTTCTAGAATGTAGGAGACCCGAGGAGGACGATCTCATTGATCACCCCAATTTCCTCCCCTATTATAAGTTCCTTGGACATACCATCAAATAGTTATATATATTCACGTAATGGCTCCTGGAATAGGTTGATAAAAATATCATCATATTGCACCCTACCCTGGCACAGGTAGCATGCATTTTTTAGAAATCCAAACAGTGAAAAAAAATGAGTGGTAGCATGTCTCCATTAGTGGGGCACCTAATTATGATTATTTGATTTCTCGTAGTTTATTTGATCACTCCCATGGTATCACCTATGACTGTTTGAATTAGCATGATCCATCTAAAGTTTCAATAACATATTATACATCCACTTCTGCATCAATATCTCTGCCTCCTACTTATCATAAGAGAATTTACAGACACCACAATGAAATGAATAGTCCCCCACCAACATCAAATCCATCTCACATCCTTAATGACTTCATGCCTCCAAAGATGGGAATCGCCCTTGAATATGACCAGTATTGGAATATTACTTGTATGATATGTAGGTGTATGAATGTGTGAATACCTAGAGCTGGTGGACCATAACATGGTTCCCAATGATAGAGAGTATCAATTCAGTCCTCTTAATTTTCCTAGTTTACACCATCATCGACATAAGCATGTACATGTGAATCACTTGATTACATATTCCTTTACTTCAAGTAAAAATATACATGAGAATAGTACAAGACAATAGGCTCATCCTAGAATCTAGTAGGTGTCATCCTTTCAGCCAATTTCGTCAGAAAAAATTCCACCACTATTAGTATTACTCGACTAGGTAGAGTTTCCATGGCCACATTATAATCATTCATGCTCTAATATGGCTATAACTCAATTATAAGATATTCATCCAGTAGTTATTTTATGTAATTCAACTAGTGAGCAACGAGATACTCCTAGAACCATCCAGAATCCTTTGGTATGACAAGAGGTGTCCATCACACCTCTTAACAAAGGGAAAACTCCTCTTAGTAGAAATATATGAATAACACAAAATTATGATGTTCTTAATAATATTTTTGTAATTCCTAAAAATATTTCCATTCTCAAGGCCCTCTACATGTCATAATATATGTGTGAATCTCTTATAAAGGATTCAAAAACCCTCCTTCTAGTTTGGGAGAGTGGTAACAACTGTAGAGACCTTTCATGCTACGGAAGTCATTCAAGTAGAATGAAAAGTCATTATTTATTTCATGGTAGAAGATGAATGATATCACATACAAGTGCACATATTTCTGAATTACATCATAGGCCATATCAATGGAATCGAAGCCGACCATTGTCTCATCGACATAGGTTCCAAGATCAATCTCATCCTGAACCGAACGATCCAAAATCTAGGACTAAATGAAGTAGATCTAAGTCACTTTGACATTTAAATTAATGGTTATGATAGGAAAAATTAGAGACCATGTGGAAGAATCCACCTGAATACCAATTTGTGTGGCCTAATTACAAGAACTAAATTTATGGTGGTCTCATAAGATACCACATATAATTCATTGATGGGTAGAACCTAGATCCATCTACATGCAGAAGTTCCCTCTTCATATCTCCAATGACTCAAGCACTCCCTCAATGGTCTATTGGATGTGCTCTATGGTGATGTTTCTCCTTTCTCCTCCTGTGAAACCCACTATTTGGATGCCAATTATTACAAGATCAAGAAAAAATGGGTTCATACCAATGAGTTTGAGTGCACTTCTGCTATGGTCAACCCCTGGATGGTCTTGGATGATGCTTTCATCCTAAATATTCATCTGTTGGAGGCTACAGTTCCCAACATGGAACACTTCTTCATTGTCCCTGAGAATAGGGGAAGACATTTTCCTAGGTACAAGGAATGTCCGAATATTAACTCATAATCCTATACATGACATAAAAGAGTGATACCAGAGCCTCTTACCCATATGAGGTATCTGGATGTTCACCTAAAAGATAAAATAGTGTGACATAACTATGTTTTTTCTATGCTGAGCTAAGTCAATAGAGACTAACCCACCACCACTAATTTGAAATTTTCAAGCATTGGCCTCTCGGTAGAAGGCCTGATGGGATTGGGTTGAATTATTTTGTTTCCATGGTTTCAATAGTGCACGAGTCTCCTAATGAAGATTCCAAAATATCTAATGCTATAACTAGTATTCCTCCATGTTCAGTTAACTCAAAATAATTTACTCCTCTCGATGATCCTCTTGCTTCAAATGATGAGGTGTATTTGGAAATTTCTCCTTATGCATTGGAATAAGGTGTCTTCCATTTTTGATAAGTTGGTGTAGGTAAGTCATGAAACTGAGATAGATCCAACATTAATGATGATCAGTACAACCATTCCTAAAAATGAACATCAATATTATGTGGACATCCTAATGCAACATCGTGAAGTGTTTTCATAGAGTTATAATGATATGAAATGTTTAGAAAATCATGTTTCGATCCATCATCTTGTCCTCTCAACGAGTCATCATGGGTTCATATAGAATACCAAGAAGATGCACCCATATCATAGTGCTATGTTAGATACTGAAGATGATAATGTTATCAAGAAAACATCATCACGAAATTATGGTACCCCATATGGTTTGCTAAAATCATTCCCATTAGTAATAAGAATAGACAAATCCATCTTTTCATCGACTTTAAGGATCTCAACTTCCACTTTCCAAAGGATGATTTCCTCTTCCATTTATTGAGTAGTTGATCAATTCCAGCTCCTGATTCCAAGCACTCCCCATTATGTATGGGTATTCTTGGTAAAAATATATCTAGATGTCTCTTAAGGATAAGGAATCTGCTTCTTTTAGAGGACCGCATGGTAAATTTTGTTATCATGTAATTCCATTCAGTTTGAAGATTGAAGAAGATACCAATTAGTGTACCATGAACCACAAATTTAAAACAATCATCAGGATACTAGTGGAATGCTATGTGGATGACTTGGTGGTCAAATCCAACCAGTGATAAGACTATCTCAGAGAAATTTAAAATCTGTTTGGATTCAGTCGCTCCCATAATTTGATGATGAACTTTTTGTAATATAATATTGGAATGACCTTTTGGAAGTTCATAGGTTTTTCTATCATATAAAGAGGATTCATTTTAGACCTAGAAAAGATTAATGACTTTAAATAGATTCCCACACTGAGAAAACTCGGCATGTTTTGAGGATTTATTGTTCACTTAACCTGTATACATTGATTTATCATGAAGTTGACTAGAATGTGTAATCCCATTTCTAGACTCATTATGAAATGTTTCCTCTACCAGTGGGAGGAAGAGTGCCAGAACACTTTTGAGGAGGTCAAGTTGTATCTACTAAAGCCTCGGGCCCTGATGCCACCTATATCCTAGAATCCAATGGTCTTGTATGTGAAGACCCTAGAATGATCTCTAATAACCCTTCACGCCTAAAATAATGGTCAAGGGACATAAAATAGTTGTTACTATCTCAATCACAATATTCTTGGTAGAGAGGCCAAATATTCTATTATTTTGAAGAGTTGTATTGATCTAGTTTTCATAGTGTAGAAGTTACGAAACTACCAAAAAAATCCTATGATATAGCTTGTGTCCTGAGTGGATCCACTAAAGTTAATTCTAAATTGTCTGATGTTGGCAAGACATGTAGAATTCTTGTTGGTGATTCTTTTGTAGTTCAAAATTTGATTCGGTCTATAGAAGGCCTTGAAGGGTGATGCATTGGAATGTTTTCTTCTTCTCATCCGGCCCTCCCAGAGCAGTCTCTAGATCTTGATTTCCTAATGATGCCATTTTATCAGTGGATCAGGATATGCCATGTTGGCAGATGCACTTTGACGACGCCTCCCATAGTCCTACTGTAAGAGGCCTCAATGATCCCTTGCTCAATAGAGTAGTCTTGTGGATTGTCTTCATCATTCATACAAAGGATGTTTCTTCTTATTTGTTCTTTTTATCATAAGTCCCCAAAAATAATGAGGTAGAGTATCAGGCTCTCATCACTCATCTTGATTTGTCTCTAAATATTGATGTTCACCACCTTCAAGTGAATAGGGACTATGAGCTTGTCATCAATCATATTAATGTTGATTATATCATCATAAATTTAGATTTCGCACCCTTTATCATGTGTGCTCTTCATCTAATAGACCATTTCCCATCTCAGCTAGAGGTGACTCATGTTCCTCGATCACAAAATATTCAAGAGAATTTCCTAGATTGTATAACTACATCTATCATGGAGCCTAGATAAGAAGATCTATTAATTTATGTGGAGCATCAAAGAGTCATCACCCAAATCAGTTCAGATGATGATGAGGCCTGATAGGTAAATAATTTAATAGCCAGTTCTTCCACATAGTATCCTTCAGATCCCCCTGAAGATGATAAAACCTACAATTGGACAACACCTTTCACTGAATATCTATATTATGGAATTCCCCCATTGGAATGAGATGAATGTGAGAGAATCTATCATCATGCAGTTCAATTGACCCAACAACGTGGTCATATCCTAGAGAATACTTCTAAAAATGTGGGTTTTATGGAATGATCCTTAATTGTATTCAAAGAGACAATATTACCCACGTTGTGTAGGAAATCTAGGCTAGATATTGTGGTGATCATCATGTAGGGATGATGATTTCCCACCAGATTTGATGGTTGTGAAACTTCTGGCCCACCATAGTCTATAATTGCATCATGTTTTCCAAGAGGTACCATACATTTCAAATCCATGACAACTCAATTTGTTGACCACTTGAACCCCTCATAAATAAAAAATACTCTTAGACCTTTGCGTTCCAGGGACTTTATGTCATGGGACCATACCCACCAGAAATTGATCACCAGTTCAGGTTCATTCTGACCAAAATAGATTTATCTTCCAAGTGGGCAGAAGTTATTCCTATAAAAGTAGTCAATCACCATTCTATTATTGAATTCATGAGCTACAACATCATCCATAGCTTTAAATTCCCCCATGATATTCTCACCTACAAAGTCACCACCTTTTAGGAATACGAGTTGAAAAAATTGTATGCCACATATTGTGTCTAATCCAACAACACATCTCACTACCATTCCCATGAAAATGAGAAATTTGAGGTGTTTAATAAAACCCTTTCCAACATTTTTTAGATTATGGTGGGTCAGAACAAGAGAATTTGGCTAGAAAAGAACCCCAATTTTCTTTGGTATTATCTAACAATGACTAATAATTCCACCTTGGTGACTCCATATTCCTTGGTATATAAATAATAGGTAGTCCTCCCTAACGAGATTCAGTTTCCATTAGTCTAATTTTTTTTCTTTGATTAGAAGATGTCAAGTAGAGTAGAAGAAGTCCATCTTGACATAATAAAAGCTCTCGATGAAAATAGGCTTCAAGCCTTGCATAATCTTGAGAGGCACCAAAACAAGATATCTAGATATTTTAACAAGAGAGTGAATCTCTTCTCCTTCCTTAAAGGTGACATTGTATAGGCTCTAAGGATTCCTATGATACCTAGATTGAAACAGTTGAATATGGAGACCAAATGGGTATGACCTTATATCATCCTATAGTTTTATACCAATGGTGCATAATCCTTGATCTCTATGTATGGTGAGATAATCCCCCCTCCAACCTATTCCATGTTTCTCAAGATGTATTTTCATGAATTCTACCATGGTCCGAGTTCTACGTCCTTAAACTAAGATCAATTTCATCCCACATAATGTTAATTTGGTACCTCATCTGACATGTTGTTAAACTACCACCTCTCATTTGGAATGAAATTAATATAATTTATCTTCATTAACATATGACATTGAAAAATACAAAACATTTCCTCATTTCATGAGGTTAATGTTCCCATAATTTTTCCCACAAGATGGTAAACTGGTGCATCAGCCTGCAAGACATTAATTTGAATAACATTCATGGCGATTTTGCATGACCATAAAATGAAAGTGACCTTATTCCACCATGAAATTAATATTCTCCATCCTACAAGACATTAAAATGTGCTCCACGTCCTAACTGTACGATGTTAAACTACATGGAATTCGTAGTACAAGCCCTATTACTTTAAACTATCTATGGTTTGTTTGTCAAATATGTTTCTGTAATTTAAGTATCCTCCCTCAAGATCATGTGATACAGAATGAGCCTCCATGTCATCATTCATGTCGGGTTATAACATTCGTGTCCTTATATCTTTATGTGTTTATATTGTTCCCACATTTCTTTCTTACCACATGACGTTAAACTACACAGATCACTAGAACTCCTGAGGGAATCTTTAAAATCCTTATGGTATATATAGAGATTCCTAGACATGTTGTCTTTGTGACTAGCCTCCTAAACATTTTCAAACCTTTTCCTCATCACTAATGATGTTAAAATGTGAATGAGTTCTTCTTATGAATGTTCTATGCGGTGTTGGGCCTCTTTAGCTTCATTCATGTCGGGTTGCCTCATGGAATAATGATGCGTATTTCCACTTTAAAAGACTAAAACATTTTTTATGCTCTATGAACTTAAATTATGACAATTGAAATCCTTATTTCACATAAATAAACTGTATGAAATTCCACAAATCTAGTTTTTAACATTAAAATACTTATTTTATGTCCTAATTTCACGACAATAAACTATATAGTGCTATGATGTCTTCATATGAGAATACATTTCTCCTCATTATTAGCCATATTCTAAGCCATTTTCCAGAACTTCGTAGGGATTTATTCCCATCCTTATGCAATAAATAGTGACACAGATGCATTTTTCCTATGGGACAACCAAAAAATCACAAGATTACCCCTTTGGAGCCTTTTCTAAAGTGTCATTTAGAAATGTTTATTGTGGTGTGGATCTATTTGGTCCTCATTCAGGTCAGTTTTCCTCATGACACCATGCTGTACATCTCTACATTAATTGGACCAAACTCTATTATCTTAAACTAATATATTCAGTGTCTCAGTCTCATGACAATAATCTGTGTAAAAAATGATATTCTCATATAATAGGATATCTACCTTTCCCTTTTGGGCATTGGCCATATTCTATGCCATTTTCTAGAACAAAATACGGCTTGATTCCCATCCTTATTTGATAAATTAGTTGCTCGATCATTTTTTTTCTTTGGGTCCAACTGCAACATCATAAACCTTTTTATCAATTTGTCTTGGGTTTTCTCCTCAGGAATTTTTGGTTTGGTGTGGATGTCTTTGTTCCTCATTTATGTCTGGTTATGGTAGCCACACCCCACATGTTCCCTTTTAATTACCGCTCTAATATTCATTTTTACCACATGACCTTATACTAAATGGATCTATAGAACTACATGTGGCTTGATTCCCATCCTTGTGGGATATGTAGTGACGTCTGGAAACTTTTTCCCTGGGAATATCCATAAAACAAAAAATTCACCTTTTGTCCATTTGTCCTTGGATCCCCTTTTAGAGCGTGTGGTGTGATGTGGGCATCCATATCCCTCATTTACATCATGTTATTTGGCACACCACACACTTCTCATCTAGGATGTATCTCTCTCACTAATATCCCAATTGCATGAAGTTAAAATGCGTGAACTTTTTTACCATACCACATGATGTTAAACTATACAGATATGACCCACATACACATTGTTAAACTGGACACCTATGGTCCACGAAATAAGACCATAATCTATTTTTAATATGAGAGTCTTTTTTCCAGAGTTCCATTAGGTATGACCACAAGCATGTCCTAAAGTGCTGGAGTGTTAGACTGGAAGTGTTGAGTTCTATGTGGATATCACTCTAACCTAGTTCCACACATTTAGTCTTTTCATGTTGGGATTTCCATGATATTTCGCATCATGAAGGATACCCTAACGGTGAAGTTCTCAGGCCGCTTCGGCTCAGTTCTTATTCCCAGAAAATGCTCTAATGGATTTATTTTTGAAACAAACATTGAATATTGGGTTTCCTTCAAAAGTCAATTTTGTGTTTCCACACCCCACTATTGATTGGTGAGTTTTGGATCCTACATTGCTAATATGGTCAACAAAGATCCTACTCATCAGTATCCCCTTCTAATATATACGCTGTAAGTTTCAATTTACGTTCATTCTAAATTCTTATACTCTAGTAAAACAATAAAAACCCTAGGGTTTCCCCAATTTTCATCTATGAACATCGATCGAAAAGATCTCAAGCATGCTCTAACATGTGGAGGGGAAATACGGACACCACTCCTTTTTCCCAACATAGATCATGGCTCACATATGATCTAGAGTCTAGAGAGGGTTTGTACACAGATAGAGTAGCATCATGACCCTCGATCTAAACTATATGAACATAAAATAGGTTTCTCTCTATAATTATTATAAGGAGTGTTTATTGTGTTTTAGGCCTCCTTGTCTTCACTCATGTTATGTTTATTTTTTCCATGCCACACGCTTCCTGGGATATCTCTTCCCAACGTCTTAGCCGCATGTTGATAAAATCAATAGCAACCAATGTCCTTATAGCCTGACTTTAAAATTTAAAGACCGGTCCAGTCATTTGACCTTAAACTATGAAATACTCACCCAAGCTATGTGATGAAAAACAACACAACATTGTGATGTTTCCATTTGAGAGAAAACTACATTTATCACTGGTCATCCACTATGCCACCTATCATGACCAACATACAACATGATTTCTATAGTGGTGATTAGACTATACGTCATGGTCGAGCATATCAAAAATAAAGAACAAAATAACAAACAAGAAATATCTGATGACTCCCCTCTCTATTTGTGGGTCATATCGGCATAGGAAAATCCCCTTCTAGAACTAGGTGTTCCTTGATTCCCATTCTTATGGGATATATAGTGACCCCTAAATCACCAATCTTGGGTCCAACCAAAATTCTATTTACTCATTTCACATTGATTTATCATTATCCTTATCGAATGATGTTAAACATTAGGGGATTTTAGAACTCTGTGAGGCTTAATTCCCATCATAATGGGATATGTAGTGATGCAAATGCACTTTCTCTTTAATCCCAACCACATTGTCCTTCTAGAAACCAACCCTTTGTCCTTGCTCTTGGTCTAATATCTATGATCTTAAACTATATGTATTTTTTCATATGGCATGTATGTGACACATGGGATCTATTATCCCACATTCATGTCAGGTTTTAACTCTTCTATTTCACACTCTTACCCTTGAGATGAGTGTTCCATATTATATTCTGAGCTGTATGACTTTAATATTAATGAACAATTCAGTGGTAATTCATATGTTGCGTGTGCGGGCCTCCTTGGCCTCATTCACGTAGGGTTTATCATAATGCTCCACTGCACATATGCACAAGAGATACAATCTCTCATGGTCCATACTCTATGACCTTAATCTAGATGCTAAACATTATGAACCGTGACTTTAAACTCCTCACAAGCCTCTTCTAGTTTATGCTGCATGGAGTGGGCCTTTTTGTTATACATTCACACAACTTAATATATACACCTTTATAGATATCTATAAGGTCCAAAATATATGACAATTAACTAAGAAACCATCATCCTCAGTGCATGATGATTATCTGAAACTACACCTTGAGTATGTTTAGGATGCCCCATTATAATTTTGGGATTCTGATCTTCCTTTCTCAAGAGGATTACCCTTACCAATATTTTTCCTCTACTATGCTCTATTTTTAAGATCTATACGGTTTGATTCTAATCTTCAATATGATTTTCCCCCACCATGTCACATGTTCTTCCCTACTCGCCTATTCCCTAATACTTTTATGGTGTGAATGTCTCTTTGGTGACCTTAATAAACGTGAAATTTCCCATTCATATGGTGCTAAACTATGTGGTGTTTTCTTATCACATGATGGTAAACTATTCCATGCATTATCCTCATCCCATGATGTTATATTTCTTACTTGTTTTCCTCTCCTACATGAATTAAGAATAAAAATAATCCTAAGACATCATTAGATAGGACCTTTTTGGGAAATAGTATTTATCTTTGTTTAATCAAATATGCTTACATAGATGTACTCTTAGTTGTTGTGGAGAAATTTCAAGAGTGTTGGAATTATTTTGATCATTCCATCACTTCGCTCTACACATTGAGTTCCCCTCATTTGGATCCTCATCCTATTTCATGTATGAAAGTAACCCCAAATGGTTTGGATATAACACATTGGGTCAGTTAACACCCTGGAACAATGCCTTAGAAGGTATCAGATGACATTTGAGTTAGGTCATGTGTTTTGGATACAGACAGTAGTCGACCCTCATTTTTCCCCATTTTTCGAAGATGTTATGAATAATGTGTCTGAAATAATATTAGAAGTTATCTCAAACTATCATTCTATCATCTTCATGATACCAAATTTTGGGCATTGTGATTCTAACATCCCATTTCCCCCCTTTTGGATTGATTCCAACGCCCATGGTGTTATCTCACTTGTGTTAAAGCACACATTAGAAAAGTTATATTGGTCTTTTTGAGAGAACTATTCTCCAACTCCATCATTTATTTTTATGAATAATCAAGGTGTTCAGTCAATAATATAATACCCCATGTATTTGGTGACTTATTGGGTCTCTCATACAAAGTGAACAATTTTGCGATCTTCCCTTGTATCACACACCAGGAACAACCCACATGATCTTAGGAATTGATCCCTAGTTTTTTATAGATTTGATTGGAAGGAAGTAGTTAATCAAATAGATAATATTTCCATGAGTTCAGTTCAGTATGGGAAAGAATCAAAATAAACAAATTTGGCCAAGACACATCCCTTAGGGATTATCCCATTCAATGGAGCGCTTCTACTCTTCCACATTATGGCTTGTGGACCTTATGTCTTTTCATCACTTTTCAAGCCCCCTTCATTCATATGTGTAATTATAATGAAGCTCATTCTCCTTAATTTGTGAATAGTCCTATTAGATTTTGAGGTTGGCCACCTGGTGCGATGATTTCCTTATTTTCTCATGGATTCCTACCAGTCGGGCCCTTAGTTACACAATGGGCCTTTTTTGAGTGTAAATGAAGTAGAGACTCTCATTTTACTATTATTCCAAGTGCTGGATCACATGTTTAGCCTCATAATGATTTCAAGTACTCACATACATCTATTAGTTTTTGGTGAAATCCATATGGTGACTACTCTTCTGTATCCTTTTGGGAAGGTAGTCTTGAATTTAATTTTGAAGACCTCGTGTATATTTTCCTCTAGTTCACAAATTTCGCAGCTGATGGAAGAGTGATACCATCCTAGTTATCGACTGTGTCTATCGGGTTTTATCAAGGAAGAATTTGAACTATTTCCACAATTAGCACTATCTAGCCCTGCTGTCCTCAACTTCATCACATTCAGACTCATCAAACTATTGTAGATCAGTAGGCTCATACTCTAGAAATGAGACCAAAAGTTTAGCAGTGGGATCCTCATATGGAATCAAATCAGATGGTCCATGTTCTATATTACGAGGTTGAACTTCATCACCTGAGCCCAAATCAATGAGATCTTCTCTGCTAGCACTAGGTGTTTCCCATACAGTGGCCCCACCAAAAGATGCAGCATTTTTAGAACAAGCAGCTAGATCTTCATGGAATGGAACCCCAATTAAGAAAGGGATCCCAATTCCTCTAACCATGTACTAAAGTAGAGAACCTCATACAAATAGCACTATTAAGATAGAAAGCATATCAGATAACCCGATCATGTAGAAATAAGTGAAACTCAGAAATGTTAGAGACTTACCAAAACCCAGGAGCAAAATATTATGATTCTAGGTCAGCTTTGTCGTGAATATGAGACATGGCCCTATATATTATTGAGGGCTATGAATATTCTGGTGAGACCACTCTACCCCCTGATCACTATTTTCCCTTGCAGCCACTAACGCCCCTAACACAGGTCCTGGGGCTTGGTCCTTCATAGCTTAAATCCACACCTCCATCCCCATAATAAGGGTTATCTATGGATATATTTTTCAAAATAGTACATATATCGGTCAATGAATAATAAAATAAAAGATATAGTTTTTGAACATGAAACTGAGTAAACACATACTTCATGGGTTTCAGAAAACCTCTCTTGGGAGTCTCCCGAGGTTGCTATCTCACCTTCCTCTAATGAGTCTTACCTTAAGGCTACTACCTCAGAATCCCCTTGAAGGTTTTCACATAAAATGATTCTCCCCAAGATCTATCCATGTGGTCTATAAAGATAAATGTTCTACCAGTTTTGAAACAGAAAACATTTGGGGAATATTCATATATAGTAGCACCCACACTGAATTTTCCATTAGATGTGAAACCCCCCAAGAATGTACTAGTTCCTATATTTCATCCAAAAATTTATCCCCCTTTTCCTAGGAAGCATTGAAGAAAACATTTTCCTATCAAATCGCATATAGTTTTATCCAATACCTATTCAACTAATCCCACATGTCGTTTTTGTTTATAAATTATTTCTATGTATCCAAGGACTTCCTATCCTCGGGATAGACATCATCATGAGAAATCACTATAGGTCACAATTATTTTCTCAGAGCCTGAGTGGACATCCTGTAGAAACCCATTGATGGATCTCCTTCTTCCTGGGTCTACTCATATGGGAGTGTTGGATATGGTATTGCTTAACCTTTTTCTACATCTCTAGTAAAAACATGTCTATTGATAATTGACCATGTTACTATAGCCTCATCGCCATGGTGTGAATCCACCCTACTCTAAAGAAACTCTTTTTCCACCACACTGCCTTAGCCTTGAGAAGAAAATCCTTTTCTAGCCTTGATTGTTCACTGATTCATTATTTCAAATTGATAGGTGGCTACCTAGCTCTGTGCATATTCATAAACTTATATGAATGTTGTAGTAGGCGAGGGTAGATGGTACCTTATATTTCCATCTTCATGCGTAAACTTTATTTAGAGATTCCTCATCACACATGGATGATCCTCATGGCCTACTCCAAGGTATACCTTTAGAGTTAGCCTATGAAAACATCAAAATTTCCTCATGAACCAATGTCGATTGTAAAACGTTGATATTGGATTGATATCCACCCTTGCCACCAGTACTCCAACTCAAAAGTCCAGTAGATAAGACTGGTTCCCCATAAACCATGTACCATAATCTGTGTATTCACCCTTAAATAGATGAAACAGGTGAAATTTGAACTGGTCTGCTCACCCTATCTTGTTCAATGATTCCAATGGACCTGGCATGAGTGGAAAAAATCTTATGACATTCAGAATCATTGTTCTGAAGCTTCTCATGGGAGGATATACATAATTTAGGTATTCATAACCATCTATATGAACTAAAACCCAGCTATGTAAAACGTAAAATGACCTACACACATACAGTGGCTTCTTCCCCTCACTGATATTCTAAAGT
Organism: Viscum album; assembly: GCA_963277665.1. Taxonomy (NCBI): domain Eukaryota; kingdom Viridiplantae; phylum Streptophyta; class Magnoliopsida; order Santalales; family Viscaceae; genus Viscum; species Viscum album. The sequence goes on from OY728139.1 coordinate 802,227,903, forward strand.
ACCTTATAAAATCTCACTAGTACCAGGTCTACCAAGTTGATCCATTCCCCTATGGACAACATTTCCTTCATGATGAATGTTCTCAATCGTGTTCCCATGTGCGCATCTCTCACCAGAGGCATCCACCCATAGGTGAGTTTCAAAATGAATTCGACCAGCCTACCTATTAGTTTTTGCTAAATGTTGACACTATAGCCCCAAATCTACCAATAGATATCCTCTAATATATTTCAATAAGAGCCAAACCTACCTCACTAAGCTCCCCTTGGACAGGTGTGAGGCCTCATTAGAAATGTAAGGAGAGATTCCTCTCATTCGGCCAAAATCATCACTAGAATGTTTTGAAAATAACCTAACCATTTCTTGAAGTGAACATCCCTAGCCATCTACTAGTCATAGTTTGTACCGAGAACTAGATCATTCAATGCCTTTACCAAAGGTGGATTCTATTCATTATCCTCTCATGTATTCTTAGTGTGGAGAAACTCACCATACAAGCCCCTTGGAATCAGAGTTCCATAAAATCTAGTAGATGTCCCCAAAGTTGATACTGACCTCCCCATGATGTAGATGGAACATATTGGTATTTGGTGACCACTAAATCAACATCTCGGATACAATATCCCATGATTGAGATATGTGGAATTGGGAAGCCTATTCCACTATATACAAGCCTACTAACTTAAACATTGTCCCAAACTCTACACATGATTCACACACCTAGTAAGCCCATGACCACTCCTCTAGGAAATTTCCACCCTTACTCAGATCCAAACCATCTATCCACCCCTCCTCTAAGTCTCCATGACCTAACATGATTAAGTTTTTATATTATGGTGGGGAATATTCTTTCTCCAATAGATTTACATTAACATTACTGAGATGATCATAAATGCAGTACACTGTGATGGGGGTATAGTCTATCCCGATATGGAATCAGTAGCCATATAACACAGTTGTTGTCCTAGTGTGCCTCTAAACTAGTTATCCAGATTATGTCTTCCAGCCTCTGGGATGAAGATATCATCTTTCAAGACATATACGTATGGTGAAAAAATTTTCACAATGGGTAATCATTATAAACATATGAAAATAGCATTAGCAGTGACTCATGATCTGAATGACTCTAAACATAATCCCTGATTATAATATTGGTCACCATTTTTTCTTTCCAGGTGGTGTTAGCAAGAACCCTCTAAGAAGCTTCTTTAGTGTCCATAGATCTGAGATTTTCGAAATATTGTACCTCTGTTCACGGAGATTAGTTTTGGAGCTCATAAAAAATGTTCACGGAGTAGCCTTATAACTTCCATGCATCACAATGGAGCAGCAAATCATAATGCCTAGTTTTCTAGAAAGCATTCATTGAGAAAAGGACCATGGAACTAGATTTGTATATATTAATTTGTGGGGAATATCGCTTCGTGTAAGAATATATTTGATGTAATTGTTCAATGAGATATAATACAAACAATGGGAACCTGAGACACAATTTATATGTAATGACCGACCATGATTCATGGCTATATTCACCTGATTGAGCTTCATGGAATTTCATGCTCTATATGCCTCATGAGACAACTTCATGACCGGAAATGTTTTTCAGTGATGAACCCTCATAATATGACCAACTATTTATGTTTGATCCCATTCTGTGTGGGGGGGGGGGTGGTTTATCATCGTTGTTTATTTATTTATTTAACGGATGGAAAAGAAAAAGAAGGAACATGGAACAAACTAGGACAATAATGATCCTATGGGGGAATGATGTAGTGTATCTCGAGTGCAAACCCTCTAATAAGATCTTCCCCCTTAGGCTTAAAAAAGTTCACATTCGAGAAGTAGGAAATGTTGTTCCCTAGGTTAGTTAAGGATGAAAGAAAGCCCACAATATTCTTACCTTCACACAATGTATTTTCTAATTTCATATTGCTATTGAGAATAACTCTACATTTTCTAATGGTATAAGAGATTGACCATGGGGTAGGGAACTTTCCACGTGGGGAATTAGGGAGTTTTAGGGAGTCGGATTCCACTTATGAGACAATAATATTGGCTTGTAAACCGAGCGATAAGCCAGTAAAAAAAATCCTTGTCCTATGCTGAGATTGAGGAACCGCTGACGGGGTTATATATAAATGACATATTGATATCACCTCATGAATTTGGGACAACTACACCTCCCCTAACGACCCCTGATCTACAAGAACTATCAGTGTGGATTACTAGACCCATAGTGGGTGGGATCCAATGAACCCATAGAGATCTCGATCCATTAGAGACCGAGTGGGCCGCTGTATTAGTAGGGATGAGATGTCTAATAGTAGGAAAATAATTCCAATTGATGCATAACCTAACCATGTACACTAGAAAGCTCTACGTTCTATCAACGATGTACCATTCTGAAGTCTAGATCCCCTCGAACCTGAACATATTCCTCGCCTTCCATAGGCACCAATAACCAGAAAGAAGCACAATCTCCTGATCCATCCTCTCTGGTCCATAATCATCTGATCTGTGAAAGAACATTTCTAGGAAGGGGGTCACAGACATGATATAAATTGAAATACTAGTAAACTCACCAAAAAAACTCCCGACCTCATACAGCCATTTTCCTTCAAACAAAACATGATCTATGTTATCATCCCGATGATTATTATAGTACCATCGCATTGAATCTATGTTGGTACCACATATTATGATGTTATCTTCAGAGTGTATAGCATTGTAACTTATTCTCCCGGAAATAAAATTGTACTTGGTTGGAATTCATTAGATCGACATCGTGTTGTTCTAGTCATTTGGAGGGAATTAGAAGTTGAAATCATTTGGAAATCACTCGAGGAGAAGACCCTCGATTTGTACAAGGTGAAAATGCACCTGTCAGGCTCCCCGTTGAGATCAATGAGGTTGAATATATTATTCTGATCCTTTACCTAAACAACTATAGTGAAGGATGGGTGCAGAGTAGCTTTCTTGAAGGATAAATTGGTGGCAGGGCACCCTAGGAAGCCAATGATGGAGCCTACCCAATTCTGGTTCCAGAAGGACATGTAACCCTCCCCTACAATACAGTGGGTGAATGGTGGGTGATCTTGAATGAGAGGTAGAATCATAGACCAAAATGGGGACCCATTGTGGTCATATCTATCTGAGCTCTCACTCCATATACTATCCATAACCTTCCCCTAGTATGTACATTGTTCTAGGACATCCCATTACAATTTTTTATGAAATCAATTAAGTGTGTAATGCAGGGTCCTAAAATTGATACCACCCCCTCAAAATGCCATTCCATCATACCTCAGGACACCCAATGATGTTTTCTCTTCGAGAGAGCATCCTAGATGAAGCTGGACATGATCTTGAAAATACCAACAATGAATCCTTTTAGGACATTAACAAAATAGAGAGCATGGATAGGGGTAGCTAATATGAAACTATTAACCAAAACTGTACGACCTCTAATGGATAGTTAGTGATTTTTTCTATTTAGGACTCGGTCTGAAATATTACTGTAAATATAGTCGATATCCTGAATGCAAATCCTTCCCAACAAGATTGGAACTCCCTTGTAATTCATCATGAAATTCCCACTTTGTATATCAAAAGTGGTGCACAAGGAAGATACATGCGTGTCAATATATATTTTGGATAATTACATGCTTATCTTCCCCTTGTTGATGGCTTGACCACTACAATGGAAATATTAGTACAAAACATTGTTGATTCCTCACACCAAACACCTATTAAAATTCAATAAAATAATGGTATCATATGAAAACATGATATGAGATATTTTTGTGGAACCCATCTTCCTACAATATAGTAGAATATCACTAATTATCACACTCCTATAAATGAAATGGCTCAAGATGTCTAATGAAAGAATGAAGATGCTCAGTGAGAGGGGATCCACTTGCCTTAATCCTCATGTCACCTTGAATAAGCCTTTAATCATTCCCATAAAAAAGACGACCAATAAAGAGGAGATGAAGAAACTGAATATAAGATCAGTAGTTTCAGATGAGATCCCCAAGATAGTTAGGAACATGTTGATCAAGCTCTACTCAACACGATCATACGCTTCGCTCATGTACAACTTAATATCCATGTTTGAGTTGTGAGTTTTTGTATTAATATCCCTAACAATCTCCAGAGACAATTATATAACCCCATACAGTGACCCATCACAAAAAAATGATGTTCTAGAGAGACCCATCTAGGTAGATTATTTGGGATCCTTGAGTTGATGATGTTATCCAGAATGTTGTATGAAAATTTACACAAGATCATTGGTCTAAAGTGCTTAAGTGACATATGATTTCTTATCCTGTGAATGGGAACTAGGGTAGTGGCATATGAAACCCTTAGTAAGCTTCCACCTCAGAAGAATGCCTAAATCACTATAACTATATCACCATTAGCCACATCCCAGGAGCTTCAATGAAACGATCATGGGATGATGTCTTGGCCTGTTGCACTCTCCGGGTTAAGTTTCAACATAGCCTAAAAACGATTAGTCTCACCAGGGATAGTGTAACACCCCGATATTTTATGAAAAATATTCTTTTAATTTCATTAATGTCTTGTGTTGTATTCTACACCAAGATTACCTTGCGCTATAGGCAACACCGTATTAGCTTGCAGTATACACAACACTATTCTTGGATCGTGTTACACACAATTTTGATAATAGTTATTCTACGCAACATTGAGTATATATATATATATATATATATATTCAATGTATAAATGAAATATGGTTGGATTCTATTATATGAAACAACGATGGATTCTTTCACAACACGCAACCCTGACTTGGCTTGCATTACACGCAATCGCGACCTTCCTCGATAGCGTGTGTTGTACGCAATACTGGGTTTTAATAAACAATGATATATTATTATAATATTGTCATGAACTAGCCGTTATGAATAGTATTAACTAAATTTTGAAATTTATAACATTATTCTTCATCTTACACATTTTCTAGAACATGGTATAAGAACAAAATAAAGTTTTCGGGTAAAATAAGTATTTTTCAAAAAATGCAGTTTTTCCGCCTTTTGATGGCGCACCCACTTTAAATCTAGTTTTTGACATGTTTATAAGTTCAATTTGACAAAATAAAATTCTTCTTTGGAATCAAGAAATAAAAATTTACTTTGGATAAATTTTTCATATTATTCTGGTAACTTTCACATTTTAATGAATAGTAAAAACAAGCTTTATTTTAATTAAAAACAACTTTTTTCATCATAATATCTTATGTGGTTAAATTATAACATTGAATGGTTTTAAAGTATAAATAGAATATATTTTTACCATTTAATATAATGTATGTCATTAGCATTGATTTTACCTTGAATTCGTAGGTTAAATCAATTCAATCTTTTGCAATGTTTTAAACAAAAACCCGTTTTTATTCGACAACGGGATTAATTTTAATTTAATTTCTGCAACTTCTGTGTATTGAATTTTAAAAAATGGATTCCATATTTGGAATTAGTGGGTCCAAATTATGTTAATAGGCTACTTTTTATTTTTGGAAATAATGAATAGTAACTACGGTAAATTTTATTTACCATAGTTAAAGGTAAATCGGGTAATTAAGGCTAAATATAATATTATAAAATTACCCTAACACATGCAAAAATTCTATTTGATGGCTAAAAGTAAACGCATATCAACTAAGGGTCTGATTAGATTCATTTTATGGACTTTTGACCATGAAAATAATTTAATTATTATTAAAACCAAAGAAAGTGACAACATGTCACTCTCTTAAATCTTATAAGTATAATAATTTTAACTTAGTGATAAACATCACAAAACTTCGAACATGAATACTCATCAGAAAGCTAACAAAATTATCTAAATCGTGATAATTTATTTATAATTTTTTGGGATTAAATAATTATCATTAATTGTGACACAATAGTGATGCAGAAATTATTTATCTAGTGAAAAATCAAGAATATAGTTTTTATTAAACTAATAGTGACCATAAAAGAAACAAAACCCTGACCAAAACTTATTGGTCATGTAAAGATAAACTATAATAATCCAATAATAGAATATGTGACCATTTGGAGTCTTATACAAGAAATTATGACACTTATATTATTTTATTTTAAATGATGCCAAAATTGTCACCTTCATAATTTAATAAATATAACAATTTAAATATTGTGATTTTAAGATGCTAAATTCGAGTAAAAGTATTATTGTGAACGGTAATATATTTATCTTCATCATAGGAGTTTATTTTAAATTTTTATGCAACAGATAAGTATATTAAATAATTATACAAAAATGTTGTAGTAATTATTTTATTAAGAGATAAATCAAATAAATGGTTTTAAAAATAATAAAATAAATATTATATGAACTATTTAATGTGATACACTAATTTTATAGATACATATGACCTTTTATTAATCTATTAAAGCTTTTAGTTCGAACATATATTCTGTATATATTTTATTTAAATTCAAATAAATGAATAGTGTCAAAATTGACACTATTGTTATTTTATAAAAATAACATATTATAAAATTGTTTAAAAATCACAAAAATATTTAAAAATTATAAATTTAAATTTATATGGTCTATAATGTTATAAAGTAAACAATTATTGAAAATTCACAACAAATAACTAATTATGTATTATAATTTAAAATTTAGAATTTTATTACCACAAATAAACTTAAATAGATTAAATAAGGAGAAATCAAAATGATAAGGTTTAAAATAAGATCCAAACATGTCTAAATTTGATTGTTTTATGATATTACAACCCTATATCATATAATATTTTAATATGAGTCATTTTTGGAGGTTTTTAAGTGGGTTTAGATTTATTACAAATTAATATTTTTAAGAATTCCAAAGGTGCCCCTCTCCTCCCTTATAAAAGGGCACCTCCTCCCTCTACTCCTCACACCAAGTTGAGGCTTCAAGCTCGGCCAACCCCTGCCAAATTATTTTCTCCACTTCCCTAGAAACATCCTAGAGGTTCTGGTCTTCTTTAAAGACCAATCTTAGTGCCCTAAGAGGAGGTTTCAAAGAGGCGTATCGAAGAAGAGGTAATTTCTTCTCCCGATTCTTTCAGGCTTCTTTCTTCTTCAACTTATTATTATTTAGTTGTTTCATTATAAATTAATAACATAAGTATCACTAATATACTGATTTTTTATTATAAATATGAAACAACCACTTTTCACCTTCTATCCATACTACGGAAAACAAAATCACCGCGCGTGCGTACGTACGGAATACCGCCTCCATGCCGTGGTGTAATCTGTTTTTCCACCAAAAACTTACATGGATGGGTATAATGGTGTAAAGAATGACTATACATAGTTATTATAACATCATAATGATTATGATATACTGTATCATCCACTCCAATTCAATTCAGTAATCATGAAAATGATATCATTGCTCGTGCGTACGTACGGACTACCATCTCCACGACACGATGAGATTCATTCTCCACATTACCCATTCATGAATGATTATAAAGTACATATAATAAGTAATAATGAAATATATGACATAATAATGATACTGGATTTATGTGTGTATATATGTATGTCATCTACTTAATTCCATTCAACTCAATAAGGAAACGAAAACAACATTCATGCGTACGTACGGCCTACCGTCTCCATGAACGGTGTATTTCTTTCCATTTACTGATTTATTATATATATGTATATTATGAATATATAATATATATAAATCATGTTTTATATTCTGGAATTAAGTAATCATGATCTAAGTAATCATATGAATAATTACAAGTCAAAACACGGACGACAAATGAAACGATTTTACCCAAAACGCTCTTTAACATGGAATTTACAAAAGAACGGGTAAAATAAAGTCATAAGTGAAACATATATGATATCATAACAATTATTATGATTCTGGAATAAGTCAATGACATTATTTAAATCATTATACAGGAGGTTCGGACACTTACGAAGCAAATCGGACCTAAGGTAAGGGAAATATCACAATCTTATTTTTATCCGAGATTGTTTATACTTTGGAATTTACTGGGGTGTATTTTATCATCCAAATCCATGTTTTCTCAATATGTAATATTTACATCATTCTACAATAGTTTATATCCAATTTTATCCTTTTCTGAGTTTTTAGTAAAAGATATGAAAGGAATCTTGTGTCATTTTTCGTACGAGGTACTTTTTTGACTTTTCCGACAAAAGTACGAGAAGAATGTTTTTTTAACTTATACCGCATGAATGGATTTTTAAAACATTATTTACAAAAAGATTCATTTACAAGTTTTCAAGGTTATTTTTAATAAACTTCTTTTAGTTTAAAATTGTATGACATGTTAAGAAAGGAAAAGTGTTTTTGAAGTAGAAAGGATTTTTTTCTCAAGAATGAAGTTCAAGTGCTTTATCAAAATTATTTTCCATCTAAGATAATAATGGGTTTTGTTTTTATCCCTATTATTACATTGATTTGATTCTATTGTGATGGAATTATTTTTATGAATTCCTTTATCGTATATGAATTGTTTTATGATGTCATGATGTTTAAGATTCCCATTTTTATTACATGGGTTATGCAATGATGTATGGTTTATGATTTTGTGGCACGCATAAGAATGGTATCATTAGGAGACGGGTGGGACCTATATCTCCCTCCAATGTATTGGGTAAAGATTTTATATCTCATGAGATAGACATGGCTGGAACAGTAGGTTATACCGGTTCAGTGAAACAGGACTGAAACGAGGGTGACTCGGTTTAGAAATGGACTTCGTCCACTAAGATAGTCTTGGCAATGAGTCTTGACTAAGAAGATATGATTATCTAATATTATGTGTGTATGCCACAAAGTTTCATGTTTTATGTTATGATTATTGTGATTACATTTCACTGCCATGATTTATCCCTTGTTATCAAATTATGCTCTCTTTTGCAGGTTAAGATTTCTAAAATGTTATGTTCTTATGAATATGATGTGATTGATATTTCATTTGATTACCCTTACTGAGAATTTGAGCTCACCCTTTTATGTTTTCTTTTCCCCAGGATATAAAGAAAGGTTTTAGGTAAAAAAAGGGAAGATCTTTATGGGAGATGTTGAAGATCTTTCACCACGATTTGAAGATTATATTCTGAGTTTCCAAAGACACTAAACTATTACGATCCTTGTGTGTGTGTTTTTGTTATGTACTAAGTATTCCGCAAAATTAATGTAATGTCCATGTACGTTATGCTTCGGGTCTCTAAAGTTGGTATCAGAGGCAAAGGAGGTAGGAATGTATCCGATCCTTGGGAACTCTCACATGTGAGCGTTGGACGAAGCATAGCTCTCCGCCCAAGGGCTTCATAAGGAAATGGCTGCCACTGGGGATGGTGGTGTGTCCCGCCTAGGGGGTGTAGCCGCCGATGGAGTGCCCTGATAGGTATCAACTATAGTCCACTGGAAGTAATTCCAGACCACTACAGTTGGTATCAGAGGAAAGGTTTAGTCATCCTTTGGAAAATAGGATGCGAGAACATTAGTGAGATCCCTAGAGATAATTCTTAGGTATGTCTAGGGATGTCCCTAAGGATTAGTATAAGTATAGGATATAGTCCTAGAACTATGTTAACGATATTAGATTAAACCAAAGATGTTATATATTGATGTTACTCCCCCTTTATTATGATTTTTCCTCTCACACTATTCTTTTTGGGTTTTAGAAAATGGCTGGAAACAAGATGATTCACGATAATGGAGGATATGATGGACAATGGAATGATATTCTTCATGAGAAACCAAATGAAATGGGATTTGGAAGTCCAAACATCATTATTATGCCGAATCAGCAATCTCATAATATGATCAATAAAGTAAAATTTGTTAAGTTTCCTGACTCGGCTAATAAGAGAAAGATGGAGTTTGATGATGATCATAGAGGAAAGAAAGTTGAATTTCCCCTATGTAAATCATGTGGGAAGAGGCATCAAGGAGAATGTTTCAAAGGAACTGGAAGATGATTTGGGTGTCGAAAAGAAGGACACAAAGACAATAAGTGTAAAGGAAAAGGTTCAGTTAACACCAAGGATGAGGATAATGGTATTTCTACGACATGAACAATGGTTAAATGTTTTAAATGTGGAATGTACGGGCATTATGCAAACCAATGGCCTAAGGGAAAGTCTCATGAAGAGAATCAGTATGGTCGTATGGGTAGTATTTATGTTGATGATGATGAAGAGACTACAAATGATATGTGAGATGAAAGAATTGTTGAAGCTCGGTCAATGGTTTAAGAATGTAGTGGAATGATTACATGTTTATCATGTGTAATGTTGTATAAGTAATCTCATGGTACTATGGAATAAAGAGACATCTAAGGATTGTTACACTATTGTCTTCCCATGAGTTTTGAAAGTGTATGATTAATGGTACCGGTATCCATGAAAGGTTATTCAGATATTTTTGGAATGTAGATGATATGCGCATAATGAAGGGATAAGGATAAAATTAAATGTTTGATAGTATTCATGAGCTCATGACTAGTATAAGGAGAAAGTTATGTCATGGTTTGAGTATATAGATTTTTTGGATTTTGGTATGTGTAAAGAGTTAACTTTTTACAGAATTCATGTTTTCACTAAGTTTTAATGGGAGTTCATTTTTTTAATACATGATTAAGGTATTCACATGATTGGAATGTGACCAAAAGGATATATGGGGGATAAATGATGGTATTCACATGCTTGGTTGACGACATTTCAAGTAATCATTTTCTTTATACTATGAGCTTGGACCGAAGTATTTTAGGTAAGCCAAAAGATTGGAATGAATAATTTTAGACATATGCTAAGTATTGTTTAAGGATAGAACTTTTTTTCGATATTAATGATGGTATTTTATAGTAATGTAGTTTTAGAAAAAGGACAACCTGCAGGACGGGTGACAGCCCATCGCGTCGAACAAGGATGTGGGAATTGAACCCACAACCGAAGTGCGACTGGCATTTATCGCCTACCACTGGCCTACAGGAAGTCCCTGGTTAGTAGAAACTCGTTTTATTTTATTAAGCGGTATGATATATGAAGTATATGTTCATTTTTGGAAACATATACGATTAACCATAAGATGGACTTATAAATTTTGCTAAACTTTTGTTTGAAAGAGATGGAATGACCCATCATTGTATCACATGATCTGCTAACAGATCACGAATGACAAATTCAACTTCATTTATTTAAGAGATGAAGTGGAAATTGTCCAAAGAACGACAAACGGTGAGACTATACCAAAATCACGAAAGTATTTCTTCTAATTCCAATTTCATGAACATTAGGGAAATGATCTTGAAAACTAAAAATGTTGTCCTAGTGATCTTATATCTGATTAATCAGATGGTACCCTAGATCATCACAAATTTATGGCTTTGCGATTGTTGGATTTTTCATATCCATGTTCTCTACCACTCTTCATCAGAACATGATGGTTAGATTTTTCCTCCATATACATATTTTCATCTATGTTCTCCTATGTGGAAACCCAGTGATGAGTTAATTTGGGTAACCATTACATTTCATACTTTAGTTTTTAAAGCCATGTTTTGGTATTCCTTTTTACGATGTGGGTTTCTATTAAACAAACTTTCGAGTAGTAAACCATTTATATCCCCGACGAATTTCGAGGGCGAATCCATTTTAAGGGGGGTAGAATGTAACACCCCGAGATTTTATGAAAAATATTCTTTTAATTTCATTAATGTCTTGTGTTTTATTCTACACCAAGATTACCTTGCGCTATACGCAACACCGTATTAGCTTGCATTATACGCAACACTATTCTTGGATCGTGTTACACACAATTTTGATAATAGTTATTCTACGCAACATTGAGTATATAGATATATATATATATATTCAATGTATAAATGAAATATGGTTGGATTCTGTTATATGAAACAACGATGGATTCTTTCACAACACGCAACCCTGACTTGGCTTGCATTACACGCAATCGCGACCTTCCTCGATAGCGTGTGTTGTACGCAATACCGTGTTTTAATAAACTATGATATATTATTATAATATTGTCATGAACTAGGCGTTATGAATAGTATTAACTAAATTTTTAATTTTATAACATTATTCTTCATCTTACACATTTTCTAGAACATGGTATAAGAACAAAATAAATTTTTCGGGTAAAATAAGTATTTTTAAAAAAATGCAGTTTTGCCGCCTTTTGATGGTGCACCCACATTAAATATAGTTTTTGACATGTTTATAAGTTAAATTTGACAAAATAAAATTCTTCTTTGGAATCAAGAAATAAAAATTTACTTTGGATAAATTTTTCATATTATTCTGGTAAATTCACATTTTAATGAATAGTAGAAACACGCTTTATTTTAATTAAAAAAACTTTTTTCATCGTAATATCTTATGTGGTTAAATTATAATATTGAATGGTTTTAAATTATAAATAGAATATATTTTTACCATTTAATATAATGTATGTCATTAGCATTGATTTTACCTTGAATTCGTAGGTTAAATCAATTCAATCTTTTGCAATGTTTTAAACAAAAACTCGTTTTTATTCGACAACGAGATTAATTTTAATTTAATTTCTGAAACTTCTATGTATTGAATTTTAAAAAATGGATTCCATATTTGGAATCAGTGGGTCCAAATTATGTTAATAGGCTAGTTTTTATTTTTGGGAATAATGAATAGTAACTACGGTAAATTTTATTTACCATAGTTAAAGGTAAATCGGGTAACTAAGGGTAAATATAATATTATAAAATTACCCTAACACATGAAAAAATTCTATTTGATGGCTAAAAGTAAAACCATATCAACTAAGGGTCGTATTAGATTCATTTTATGGACTTTTCACCATGAAAATAATTTAATTATTATTAAAACCAAAGAAAGTGACAACATGTCACTCTCTTAAATCTTATAAGTATAATAATTTTAAATTAGTGATAAACATCATAAAACTTCGAACATGAATAGTCTTCAGAAATCTAACAAAATTATCTACATCATGAGAATTTATTTATAATTTTTTGGGATTAAATAATTATAATTAATTGTGACACAATAGTGATGCAGAAATTATTTATCTAGTGAAAAATCAAGAATATAGTTTTTATTAAACTAATAGTGACCATAAAAGGCACAAAACCCTGACCAAATCTTATTGGTCATGTACATTTAAACTATAATAACCCAATAGTCGAATATGTGACCATTTGGAGTCTTATACAAGAAATTATGACACTTATATTATTTTATTTTAAATGATGCCAAATTTGTCAACTTCATAATTTAATAAATATAACAATTTAAATATTGTGATTTTAAGATGATAAATTCGAGTAAAAGTATTATTGTGAAAGGTAATATATTTATCTTCATCATAGGAGTTTATTTTAAATTTTTATGCAACAAATAAGTATATTAAATAACTATACAAAAATGTTGTAGTAATTATTTTATTAAGAGATAATCCAAATAAATGGTTTTAAAATAATTAAATAAATATTATATGAACTATTTAATGTGATCCATTAATTTTATAGATACATATGACCTTTTATTAATCTATTAAATCTTTTAGTTCAAACATATCTTCTGTATATATTTTATTTAAATTCAAATAAATGAATAGTGTCAAAATTGACACTATTGTTATTTTATAAAAATAACATATTATAAAATTGTTTAAAAATCAGAAAAATATTTAAAAATTATAAATTTAAATTTATATAGTCTATAATGTTATAAAGTAAACAATTATGGAATATTCAAAACAAATAAGTAATTATTTGTTATAATTTAAAATTAAGAATTTTATTACCACAAATAAACTTAAATAGATTAAATAAAGATAAATCAAAATGATAAGGTATAAAATAAGATCCAAACATGTCTAAATTTGATTGGTTGATGCGATTACAACCCTATATCATCTAATCTTCGAATATGAGTCATTTTTGGAGGTTTTTAAGTGGGTTTAGATTTATTATAAATTAATATTTTTAAGAATTCCAAAGGTTCCCCTCTCCTCCCTTATAAAAGGGAACCTCCTCCCTCTCCTCCTCACACCAATTTGAGCTTTCAAGCTCGGACAACCCATGCCAAATTATCTTCTGCACTTCCCTAGAAACATCCTAGAAGTTCTGGTCTTCTTTAAAGACCAATCTTAGTGCCCTAAGAGGAGGTTTCAAAGAGGCGTATCGAAGAAGAGGTAATTTCTTCTCCCAATTCTTTCAAGCTTATTTCTTCTTCAACTTATTCTTCTTTAGTTGTTTCATTATAAAGTAATAACATCAGTATCACTAATATACTGATTTGTTATTATAAATATTAAACAACCCCTTTTCACCTTCTATCCATCCTACGGAAAACAAAATCACCGCGCGTGCGTACGTACGGAATACCGTCTTCACGCCGTGGTGTAATCTGTTTTTCCACCAACACCTTACATGGATGGGTATAATGGTGTAAAGAATAACTATACATAGTTATTATAACATCATACGGATTATGATATATTGTATCATCCACTCCAATTCAATTCAATAATCATGAAAACGATATCATTGATCATGCGTACGTACGGACTACCGTCTCCACGACGCGATGAGATTCATTCTCCACTTTAACCATTCATGAATGATTATAAAGTACATATAATAAGTAATCATGAAATATATGAAATAATAATGATACTTGATTTATGTGTATATATATTTATGCCATCTAATTAATTCCATTCAACTAAATAAGGAAACGAAAACAGCGTTCATGCGTACGTACGACCTACCGTCTCCATGAATGGTGTATTTCTTTCCATTTAATGATTTATTATATATATGTATATTCTGACTATATATTATATATAAATCATGTTTTATATTCTGGAATTAAGTAATCATGATCTAAGTAATCATATGAATAATTACAAGTCAAAAAACGGACGACAAATGAAACGATTTTACCCAAAACGCTCTTTAACATGGAATTTACAAAAGAACGGGTAAAATAAAGTCATAAGTGAACCATATATGATATCATAACAATTATTATGATTCTGAAATAAGTCAATGACATTTTTTAAATCATTATACATGAGGTTCGGACACTTACGAAGCAAATCGGACCTAAGGTAAGGGAAATATCACAATCTCATTTTTATCCGAGATTGTTTATACATTGGAATTTACTGGGGTATATTTTATCATCCACATCCATGTTTTCTCAATATGTAATATTTAAATCATTCTACAATAGTTTATATGCAATTTTACCCTTTGGTGAGTTTTTAGTAAAAGATATGAAAGGAATCTTTTGTCGTTTTTCGTACGAGGTACTTTTTTGACTTTTCCGACAAAAGTATGACAAGAATGTTTTTTAACTTATACGGCATGAATGGATTTTTAAAAAATTATTTCCAAAAATATTAATTTACAAGTTTTCAAGTTTATTTTTAATCAACTTCTTTTAGTTTAAAATTGTATGACATGTTAAGAAAGGAAAAGTGTTTTTGAAGTAGAAAGGATATTTTCCTCAAGAATGAAGTTCAAGTGTTTTATCAAAATTATTTTACATATAAGATAATAAAGGGTTTTGTTTTTGTCCCTATTATTACATTGATTTTATTATGTTGTGATGGAATTATTTTTATGAATTCCTTTATCGTATATGAATTGTTTTATGATGTCATGATGTTTAAGATTCCCATTTTTATTGCATGGGTTATGCAATGATGTATGGTTTATGATTTTGTGGAATGCATAAGAATGGTATCATTATGAGATGGGTGGGACCTATATCTCCCTCCAATGCATTGGGTAAAGATTTTACATCTCATGAGATAGACATGGCTGGAACGGTAGGTTATACCGGTTCAGTGAAACAGGACTGAAACGAGGGTGACTCGGTTCAGAAATGGACTTTGTCCACTAAGATAGTCTTGGCAATGAGTCTTGACTAATAAGATATTATTCTCTAAGATTACATGTGTATTCCACAAAGTTTCATGTTTTAAGTTATGATTATTGTGATTACATTTCACTGCCATGATTTATCCCATGTTATGAAATTATGCTCTCTTTTGCAGGTTAAGATTTCCAAAATGTTATGTTCTTATGAATATGATGTGATTGATATTTCTTTTGTTTACCCTTACTGAGCATTTGAGCTCACCCTTTTATGTTTTCTTTTCGCTAGGATATAAAGAAAGGTTTTAGGTAAAAAAAGGGAAGATCTTTATGGGAGATTTTGAAGATCTTTCACCACGATTAGAAGATTATATTCCGAGTTTCCAAAGACACTAAACTATTAAGATCCTTGTGTGTGTGTTTTTGTTATGTACTAAGTTTTCCGCAAAAGTAATGTAATGTCCATGTACGTTAATCTTCGAGTCTCTACAGATAGAACACAACATCTCATTGACATGGTTTGAAAATTGGTCAGGAATAAAATTCATAATGTCACAATTACCTCTCGGGTACCTTGATTCCATGCGCTGGTTGGGCCTACCAGTAGGTCAAAGATGATTGAAAGGGACTGCTCCCCCACTATGTCCCTATCATCTGAGTATGTTCCATCTTCAAACCAAATGTTCAGACTATATAGCTGCTTCCTTTCATTAATATAATCATGGATAACATCATTATTTATGTCTCCCTCCCTTAACTACATGATCTTTACATTCTCCCTTTCTAATCCTTCCTTCTTGAGGATCATTTCCGCCAAAGAATCCTTCTTATTAGATAGCTCCTTGAACACAATATCATCCTAGAACTCTTATAGGCTTGTTTCAAGGAGATTAATGTTTTTGATGAGAACATCCATGTCCTTGACATAGGGGGTGTGGTATTTTTGGTGTCGAAAATCATTATATTTAATACACAGACAAAGGTACGGCCCGTTTGAAGCTAATTCAAACTCAAATGGCCCCATAATTCATCATATGAGTCTACCTCAAGAATCCACATCACATATACCCATTTCCACCATGCCCATGAAGGTGGATGAGAGTACCACAACATGTCCAAAGAGTACTATAAACCCACTAACTTCTTTGAGGAATGACTTCATGCATACAACAGAGTCGCTACACTTCATGGTTCAACTTTTTTATGTATAGTGCACTTCCCAACATCATGATTCCCCATTTTCACCACAAATGGATTGTTACCATGACCATTAAACATCCAATATCACTTCTTGAAAAACTCCCGAGTATCGTGAAAATGACCCAAAAATGGAATGCCCATGTCACTTGAGAATCATGAGTCATCCCTTACTTTGTTCCTTATAGACCCTACCTATGGTAGGGATTACTTTCGTGAAGGCCACCACCTTTAAAAAAGGAAAGTAAACCTTCGGGTTACTCAAGGTTCCATTTAGCATTATTCCTTCATAAAGAACTCTCCGATTAACCTGTAATATAGTGAAAAGTTACCATACTTTATGAGAACATATCCATCGTGATGAACCTTTACCGCATGAAGTGCATCTCCTTCATAAAGAATCTTCCCTTCATGAATCATCTAATCTTCGTGAATTTACTATTATAAATCCAACTTACTTCATATTCTACAATAACATGCTTCCCTCTAGGATTGTGCAATGTGAGTTCATTGTTCCTTGTGTGGTATCCCATTTTGTGATGCCCTATATTTTTTTCACAATGGTATGTTAATGGATCTTGTTTTTTCGCATATGTATTCTGATGTAGTCCCCATGAGTAACCATTCACTACCTACTCACTTCAAGAATTGTTTGGGTCTTGCACCACTCAAAGTTTCATGATTTACAACTATGTATGTATTTGGGTGTGGGAAGTGAACCCTCAACATCTGAGCTATAGGAATTTAAACTTCCAAGCCCCATAATCCATAGTATACGATGTTAAACTGTTGTCTCTCCTCATTAAATTCATGGGGGGTGTTCCTCTTTGGGCATCCCTCTTGTAGTAAGCCCCAATATCTATCTCCATATGTTTCTAGCCATGTGTAAGACCCATATCATCTCTCATGGTCGCACCTTTTATGATATGATCATCAGGTCTAGTGATTCCTCTTATTTGTCACACCGATCACGACTCACGTGGGATTACAGTTTAACAATTACAAAGACACTTTATCCTAGGCCTCTAACCATACAAAATCCCCATTCCCCTCACATATGAACTACTTAAATTTTGATCCCTATCTTCTACAATGTGTATGTTGGAATCCTCCCTGGGGTTCAATCCCAAAATTCCATTCATTCCGTCTATTTCATGTTCGTTTACTATTGTAATCAATGCATAATGTTAAAATACATATCCCTCCAAACTATGTAGGTTTTGATCTCTCTCCTCTCTATATGCTACTTATGAAGCCTCCCCAAGGATCAGTCCCAACTAATGGTAAAATTTAGTGCTACCACCTAGGGATATACCCTCTTTGGGCTGCTAACTATGCGTAATCCCAAACCTGTCAAAGGGAGCTATCCATGTGTAATCCCTGATTCCATCCTTAACTATATAGTCTTTGATACCTATATCCTAAACATGGTATGTATGAGGCCTCTCCACGGTTCAATCCCATCATATATTCCAATCCATGTCTTTCCTTTGAGTCTATATATCTTGGGAGGATCGTGCCCTAATTGAAGGTTACACTTCCTTCCGGTCTCAATCTATATGCTCCATTCTTAGAGGTCGCCTCCTTAGGTGTCTCAACACCCCATTCCCAACTATATATACTATGATTCACAGCCACTCAGATACCTAGGAAGCCTTCACAATTTTCAAGCCCATCACCCTAAAAAATCCATCCATTTCATCATCACTTAATCCATTTCCATCCCGATTCATACTCGAGTTGCCACATATCAGTGAAAGAATTCCATCTATATCATCCCTACTTCTAGCAGTAATCCGGTAACTAGCCAAGCATAAACCCCACATAATCCATATCAATCTAACCAAGAGTTATTCTCTTGAGAATGGAAGCTAAAATTTTGTATACCTAAATAAAACCTTCGATATATATGAATTTTGATCTTTATCTTCTAAATAAGGCACATAATAATCTGCCATGAAGATCAATCCCAGTCTATAGTAAAACTTGGTGTTCCTCCATTGGTTTACACCTCCATGATCCACCATCAATGTGTCCAGATCATCCTTCATAGTGTTAAACCATTCCCTCTATGGGACACATCACCTTGGTTCAACTTTAGAGGCATTCCAACTCATCAAATGGTAATACTCAGTGACTCCCTCCTATGGAAATTCCCCTTTAGAGTGTGAAATATTACCTTTATGAGACACACCATCCTATGTCATCCCTCATTGGTCATTTTGATCCATCCATATGGTAAAACTTCCTGGTGTTCCCTCCTAGTGATGGGCCTTTCTGATCTTCCTTTATAAGACATACTGATCAACCCCACTCTTTTTTAATAGATGTTAGACACACATCCCACCACATGTTAAATATGAGATACCTGAGGAAATCCTCGGAAGACATGCCTTCAGTGTATCCGTCTCTGCAAGAAGTTAACCTTGTGGCATACCCCGTGTTAAACATGGGATGCCTAAGAAAAAACCACACAAGACATTCCACTAGAATAATACTCCCTACAATCGACATGGTATTCCTAGGGTTTCTTCACCTTTGAGAATCCCTGTATGAGGAAGAATATATGTTCCCCAATGATACAACGTCCATACATGTTCAGTGACTCCCAACATAAATACTATCCTAAATGAAGGTTTTTTCCCTAGATAGACACCTTGGAATTTCTATAAAGAAGTAGCATAATTAACAGGCATCTATAAATAGATGGAACCTAAAATGTGGTTCAAAAATAACATCTCAATCTATAATGGAGACCCGGACAATGTGATAAATTCTGAGGAGGAATCCCTGGAAGGAGGAACATACATCCCATCATTTGGTTTTGATCAATACTCAAAAATAGCTGAAGATGTGATGAATGATTCGTGCCTTTTGAAACCAAGAATTAGAGGTATAATGCATTTTATCCGTTTTTGTGAATGATGAAATGAGAACGCCTGAGAAGAAAGCATCTGAAACACATATCATCAAGTGCAATAATCATACCCGCCTCTATAAAATTAAACATATGTTTTTATGGCCTCCATATATCCACTAGGGTATTAATGAGTTGATGATCAATGAATTTGATTTTTTATGTCGCTACGTCATAGAACTAGACCTAGAAAAGATGATAGATGATGGCCTATGGTTGTGCAACATGATAGAAATTATGAGACCTTTATACACTCAATTATGGAATTGGATGTCCCTCTATGAATATCCATGAAACATACCTAACCTAAAATACATGAAATGGAGGGATCTCTATATTAAATTTTAATATACTCATTAATATTTATAGATAATTCAATAATAATTGAAAAATAATTTTTTAAAAAACTACAAGAAAAAATGAGGTTGACAATTAGAACTCATAATTAATAATTATGATGAAAAATGAGATAAAAAATATATGTTATCGATTTTGTTTAATTATTCCACAAATTAATTTTATTTTAATTATATTTTTTCTTGATAATTCAGTTTCAAATAATTCTATGAATATCGACCCTATGGAAAACACCACATAGAACAAGTGATATATTTATATATTCGACATACCATGTGATTAGAAGGAATTATTAGAAAACAATACATTTTGAGTAAAATCCTATTTATAATCATTTACATGGTGTGTCCAATTAATTAGTAGTTTAAATATCAAAAAAAGTTTTTCATTGAAACAAGAAATGGAACAAACTAAAGATGAAATAATAAAGAAATAAAACAAGTTAAAAATAAAAGGATACATTAATGAAACATCGTGCATAATAAAAAAATGTACACATTTAAGATAAAATAAATAAAATTGATTAGGAATTAGTATGACCTTATATGAGACAAATGATGAATCATAATACGAATCCATATTTTTAGGATAGTCCATCTCATTTCTGATATGAGTATACTTTGGACACCCCTAAGGTTGAAACCAGGTAATTTTATGTACCAGAGACAACTGGTGAGTGTTAATGGATAAATTAAGAAATATCAAATAATTATTTTTGATTCAAATCAGAAATCTAACAATCAACAAATAAGGAAAATCTATAATTGAAAAATCCATAATATAAAACCTCATAATATCAGGGATCCCATTCGTCTAATTAATAGGACATGTAATAGTATAAAATCCACAAATAGGCATCCTAGGTGCACTATAATATCCTGCCAGAGTGATCTCACGATAAAAATAATAATCATAGTGTTTAAATAATATGTTCACTAATGAACAATCTATAATTACATATGCACATGGTTATATCAATTTTGGTAAATAGCCACAATTATAATACCTTCTCTAACACTCCGACCCCAGTTACCCAAAGTCGGTGCATTATTTTAATACATTGGCATGATCACAAACGATCTTGTCTTGAAAGACCGATTAGTTTAGTAGCCATGGAAACACTAGATACATTCATAAAGTTTACATTACATCATAATGTTAAAACCTACAATAATATAGTCTCCATAGTCCACACTCATATCACCTTCAGACTATCCCTCGAGGTCAGTCATAAAATATTTCTTCACATCCTGGGAAAAATAAAACATTTAAAGGGGTGAGCTCAGATGCTTAGTAAGGATAACAATATAATAGAAGCTTTCATAAATAATCATAAACATTTAAAACAATGTATAACTAAAACAAAAGCCTTTAAAACATGAATTTCAGAAAAATATGGAAAATATAAAATGAAATAATTCCATTTACTTATTCACATGGATATTATACTAGTCTAATAATCACATGAAATATTAATAACCACTGTAATAATGATGGAATGCATAATTCCAGACTATCATAACCACGTAGCCAAGGCCTCATGCCAAGACTACAAATAAGATTTTTCAAGGCCCCATGCCAAGACACTAGATTATATCATGAGACCTACCGATGCATCGAGGAGCTATAACGGGCTCCACCCATCACTTACTAAGTCCAATGCAATCCTCATATGAACAGGTTTAAACATAACATAAAAATTCATATTAAAACTAGAATACTAAATGTCAATACTTCTCCATAAACCATGAATGGTATAAAAATTACACATCCACAGTCAAAGAGATCACAAATACTTCAATAAAATATGAAAGTTTTGTATCATAATAAATCAACTTCAAATAAGCTTAAAATCCATCAACGGATGTTGACATAGATGAAATCAAAACTATTTGAGAGAAATATCTATTTTCTGAAATCATTGAAAAGTCACACATTTATAAAGGAAGTAATTTTAAAGGGATTTTTGAATCAAAGTGTCCCATACCACTTTGAAACTTTTGAAAAGAGATATCATTTCAAAACATTAATGTCCATATAAATAAATACTTAAAATCATTTTGAAAACATGGACATTAATTAAAAATATTTAAAAAGATAAATCATTAAATCATTTAAAAGTCACATAATTGTAAAAGAAAACATTTACTATGAAAATATTCTTATAATCTTGTAAGGGAACCTCTGAAGATTTTATAACGGCGTAAAATATCCGCACCCGCCGTATTAGTTAAAAAAAGTCATTCTTTCCTTAATTCCGCCGAAGAGGTTAAAAGGGACCTTGTTTGGGAAACTACAAAAAGATTTCGTTATAAAAATTTATAAAAATTCAACAAGGGTATAAATGACTTTAACCCATAGTTTGTAAAATAGTAATAATGTTTTGAAATATATTTTTAATAAACATGGATGTGGATGATAAAGAGGTCCCAGTAGATAATTACGTATAAACAACCTTAGATAATGAAGAGATTGTGAAATAAACCCTTATATGGTACTTTTCCTTGGTTGGGGGTAGGTTAAACTCTTTTATAATGGTGAAATAAATGTTATTAAATTATAAAATACTCATATACATTAATGTGATATGATATATGATCTTTTAACATTGCTTTGTTAATAATATCATAGTATTATCGTCATTTCGGGTGTTGACTTATATGTTTTGTTACATAATCCATTTTTTTATGAATATGTTGTATATTATTCATATCCATGATGATATCAAGTCCTTAAAAATTATTTTTAATCATCAAATTATAATTATTCTCGAATGGATACGATGGGGAATGAATCTAATCGCATTCATGGAGACGGTAGTCCGTACGTACACACGAGTGACAATATAATTATTTTTATATTAAAATAATATATAATTGGATGTTATATCATATATACATAACCATTATCATGTTATATTTATTAGTTACATGAATTACACATAATTATTATACCCATCCAAATAATAATGTTTTGAATAACAATTTCACCACGACGTGGAGATGGTAAGCCGTATGTACGCACGTATGGTGACATGTAATTCAAAATATGGATAGAATACTGAATATGGTTGTACCATGTTTATAATAACATCACATTATATATAATATACTGGAGTTATTATTTTATAATGGGAATAACAAAGAAATAATAAGTGGAAGAAGAAAGGAACTTGAAAGAGGGTGGTGAAAACATTAACTCTTTCTTCTGGTTCTTTCTTTTGATTTTATCAAAAGGGATCCTTACGTTTTCTTTATGATCAAAATACGGCCTCTAGGTTGAATTTAGGGAAGTTGAGAGAATAATTGGGTAGGGGTTGGCCGAACCAAATGTCTTTGAATGTGTGAATAATTGGTTAGAATTGGTGTCCTTTTAAAAGGGGGAAGAGGGGCTCTTTAGAAAAAACATAAGGTATTATTTTATAATAAATTATTATTCAGTTTATAATGGATCCTAAGTGGATTATTTAAATTTTAAGGTGGGGATAGGTCTCAAGACACTCAACCAATAGGTTTTAGACAGGTTTGGGTCACTTTATTAAACTTGTCTTTTAGTATTAACTCTTAGTTAATTAGTTTGACATTTACCATGTCACATTGTATTTTTATATTATATAGTTAATAAACATACTATATACATCCAAGAGGCCCAAAAGTGTTCCATTAATGATACACCTATCATGATATATGTTATTTTCATGAACCTTATATTTTTAGTAATACAATATCAATTAATAATATAATATTTGTTTTAAAAACTCATTTATGTCAATTTTGACACTATTCAATAATTGATTTTTTTAAAGTTATAAAAACTTTATTAATTCAAAACAAATCATTTAAGAAATTCTATAATGTCATATTAACCAATTAAATTCATGGATGTCATCAGAACTTTCAAATTATATTTATTTTAACATTTATAATACCAATAATTTGATTCTTTCATTAATAAGGAAAATACTGCATCATTATTGTGTCATAATTAATATTAATTTTTCAATTTCTAAAAATAATATATAAACTACCATTAGGTAGGAAATAGTTTTCTCTTTCTAATGAATATTTATAGTCGATAATCCAACATATATTACTCTATGTAAAAATTGTTTTTCTAAAAGATATATGCTTATGTTATTTTTGTACATATTTTAACTTAATTAATATAAAGTGTCATTATCACTTACATGTGGATCCATGGGTTCCCAAAATCGACCCATAGATGCTCATGGTCGGACATGTATCAACCAACAGGGTTATGACACGTTTTAGTGTAATTTATTATTATTATAAGATTATTTTGTTACCCTTATTTACCAGATTTACCCTTTAACCATGGTAAATAAAATATTACCGAAGTAATTATTCAAAATGTTTAAAAATAAAAGTTACCAATTTACACAATTTGTATATCCTGATTCCAATTATGGAATCTATTTTTATATATTCAAAACACAGAAGTGGGAAAAATTAATTTAAAATTAAATCCTGTTTTTAAAACAAAAAGCATGTTTTTAAGAGATAATAACTATCAAAAGATTGACAGTTGATTATGTCCAGTTTAAATGTGAAATCATGTCCAATGACCAAAATTGTATTAAATGGTAAAAATATATACTATTTATACTTCCAAACCCTTATGATGTATAATTTAACAATATAATTTTTTTGATTAAAAAAGTTGTTTTCAGTTAAAATATAGTATTTTTCACTATTCGCCCAAATATGAAAGTTATCAGAAAAACAAAAAATATTTATTGAATCTAAATTATTATGTCCTGATTATAAATAAGAAGTTCATTTTGTGAAATTTAATATATAAAAGTTTCAAATATTGGATTTAAAAAGGATTTTCCATTAAAAGGCGGTAAAATTGTGTTTTTTGAAAAATACTTCTTTTATCTGAAAAAATAAATTTGTTCGTAAATTATCTCTTAGAAAATGATACTATGGATTCTATAATTATAAGGATAATATATAATTTAAAATTCAGTTAATACTATTCATAACTTCTTTTGAACGGCTAGTTTGGTAAGTCGTGGTGCACTTGAACTCAGTGTTGCGTACAACACACGCTATTGTATTATTCAAAGAGAAGCGTACCGTGGAAACATGGGGTGTTACATCCTCCCCTCCTACAATAAATTGCGTCCTCGCAATTTGAAATTATTTATAAAAAATAAATGGTTGAAATCGAAAATATCTTTGTGGGAAAACCCACCTCGGAAATTGGGTTAATAAAATTTCGTCTTAATAAGAAGAAAGGGAAATGAAAAGGGTCACCACCAAATAATGATCTCAATTAGAAGAACATTTGTGGAAATTAGAGACATATAATTGGAGGAAAAATGTAAATATTTATTGGTAGTGATTGAGGTCATCAATCACAAACAAGTGTAAAATTGAGGGCCTTAAATTCATCAATCTATTATAATTTAAAATACGTTCGGTTCAACAAAACATATGGTATTAGGATAACACATTTTTTTTATTTATGATCCCTTCATTAATGTATAATAAATAATTTCATCATTGCATAAGAGAAGAAAAAAAATATATAATTGAAAAGTAGAGTCCCATCTTTTAACTAAGTTCAACCACAAACTCATCTTTCACTCTAAAAGTTAATATAACTTAAAAATAATATTCTATTTATCCTATTCCTATAGGGTCAAAAAAATTAATTTATAATAAATCTAGTAGAACCATTAAAAAAACTACATTATTCAATCTTGGACATCACGTGGGTCTTTGGTAGGTGATACACGCTTGTCATCCTTCGGTTGAGGGTTCAAGTATCGCGGCCTTGCCGGATGCGACGGGTTGCCACCCGACCTCCGGGTTGTCCTATTATGGTAATCCAAAAATAATCTCAATCTATAATTATCCAAAATACTTATGTCCAAACTCAAATTCCAAAATTTATAAGGAAGGTAAACACAATAAAGATCCTTTTTTCCACATAATAACATGTGAACACCTTCATCATGTATTCTTTCAAAACACTGCAACATACTGAATTACCATAAAACCTCATTGATTACATTCATTATCCCTTATTACATATAAAATACTAGATATACTCCTTATATCACAAAATTTTTTAAACCCCAACAATGATGGAATATAAAAATTATTAATCAGTTTTAAGGTAATCAAGAATATCCAATATAATTTATCCAAATCCACCATATCTTATTCCAAAATTAGTACCTAAATGTTAGGACCATATCAAGGATTATCTTTCCTTCAACAATGTAATTTCCAAAAAGTTTAACTCACTGTAGAGTCACTTTTCATAGTACCATAAAATATCAAATCCTCAATTAAATAGTACTGCAGTACAATCCTTATTTATTTCCAGAACATCATTGATAGAACACTTAAATGAAATAATTCCAAAATAGCAACATAAAAACACAAGTCATTCCTTTTCATTTGTGGTAGTATCATAACTTGATTATTATCTAATAGAATCATTTGCGGCATTGTCTGATGACTGGGACATTGGTTCGTGTAGTGTCCAAACTCCATGCAGATGAAACATTTTACTTTTGAAACATTTTTCTTACCCTTGCAGTCACATACTTGGTGCCCTTTTTCTCCATACTTATAACATACTCCTATTCCCTTCAAGAATTTTACAAGGTGATTCTTTCCATAGTTATCACATATGGGAAAATCCTTCTTTACCTTATTCCCTTTATCTGTCCTTCTCTCTACCATCCTTTTCTTCTCTGGCTTCCCTTCAAATCCATAGGACTACGAGAATTATTTACTTATCTTATCAACACATGATATTGTTTCTTCATATGATGATAATACGTGGGAGACTATTTCCCTTATAAATTATATCTTAAGACCATGAATGATATGATCCTTCTTACTCTATTGATTATGTGTATTACTGGAGTTCTCATTCCGTCTACTGGGTGCGATTTCTAAACAATTGCATACACTAGATTAGCTTAGGAATTGAAATTTATAATCCCAAACTTGTAAAACACTTAGCATAAATTGAGCAGTTTATGGATATAATCCATTATCATAAAAATGTATTCTTTGAGGAAGTATATACTCATAAACCCTCCATAATGGTTTGTAAACAAAATGAGAATTATCCTAAGCATATCCCCCAGGAGAGTCATAAACAAGAGTGCAGAAAGGCCCGTTGTCGTGCACCAGTTCCTGTTTGAGTCTAGCTCAAAGCGGTGATTTCGAGTTTTACCCCTAGGTACATCTGTGCCAGAGCCGCCTCTACCTGCTCGTATCCAGATAGGGATGTATTTCACGGAAAACTCACAAAATCTCAAGAATACCAAAATTCTAGGAATTTATTCTATACTAATTCTCAAAGTTCATCTTAGGTCTATGTACTCTAATCAGAGTTTATCTAAATCCATCTTCCAAGGTTTGTAATAAACATCCTCTGATACCAACTGTAACTCCCCGACCCCAGCTACCCAGAGTCGGTGCATTATTTTCGGAAGTCCAATTAGTTTATTAGCCTTGGAAACACTATATACATTCATAAAGTTTACGTTACATCATAAATTAAAAAATGACAATAATATAGTCTCCATAGTCCACACTCATATCCCCTTCAAACTATCCCTGCAGGTAAGTCATAAAATATTTCTTCACATCCTGGGAAAAATTAAGCATAGAAATGGGTGAGCTCAGATGCTCAGTAAGGATAAAAATATAGCAGAAGCTTTCATAAATAAGCATAATAATTTGAGGCAATGTATAACTAAAACAGAATCCTTTAAAACTTGAACTTCAGAAAAATATTCCAATGATAATATGAAATAATTCCATTTACTTATTCACATGGATATTATACTAGTCAAATAATCACATTCAATATTAATAACCACTTTCATAATGATGGAATACATAATTCCAGACTATCATAACCACATAGCCAAGGCCTCGTTCCAAGATTACAAACAAGATTTTCTCAAGGCCTCTTTCCAAGACCCTAGTTTGTCTCATGAGACCTACCGATGAATCGAGGAGATATAGAGGGCTCCACCCATCACTTAAAAAGTCCAATGCATTCCTCATATGAACAGGTTTAAACATAACATAAACATTCGTATTAAAACTAGAATTCGAAATGTAAATGGTTTTACATAAACCATGATTGGTTTAAAAATAACACATCCACAGTCAAACATATCACAAAAACTTCAATACAATATGGATGTTTTGTATCATAATAAATTTACTTCAAATAAGCTTTAAATCAATCAACGGATGTTGACATAGATGAAATCAAAACTATTTGAGAGCAATAAATATTTTTTGAAATCATTGAAAAGTCTCACATTTATAAAGGAAGTAATTTAAAAGGGATTTTTGAATCAAAGTGTCCCATACCACTTTGAAACTTTTGAAAAGAATTATCATTTCAAAACATTCATTCTATATAAATAAATCCTTAAAATCATTCTGAAAACATGGACATTAATTAAAAATATTTCGAAAGATAAATATTTAAAACATTTAAAAGTAACATAATTGTAAAAGAAAAAATTTAATATTAATATATTTTTATAATATTTTAAGGGAAGCTTCGAAGATTTTATAATGGCAAAAAATAGCCGCACCCACTGTATAAGTTAAAAAAATACATTCTTACCTTAATTCTGTCGAAAAGGTTAAAAAGGACCTTGTTTGGAAAACGACAGAAAGATTCCTTTATAAAAATCTTATAAAAATCCAATAGGGGTATAAATGACTTTAACCCATAGTCTGTAAAACAGTAAGAATGTTTTGAAATATATTTTTAAGAATCATGGATGTGGATGATAAAGAGGTCCCAGTAGATAATTACATATAAACAACCTAGGATAATGAAGCGATTGTGAAATAAACCCTAGCCTTGTACTTTTACTTGGTTGGGGGTAGGTTAACCTCCTGTATAATGGTGAAATAATTGTTATTAAATTATACATGAATCATATACATTAATATGATATGATATATGTTCTTTTAACATTTCTTTGTTAATAATATCTTAGTATTATCGTCGTTTTGGGTGTTAACATATATATTTTGTTACATAAGCCATGTTTTTTATGGATATGTTGTATCTTATTCATATCCAGAATGATATCAAGTACTTAAAAATTATTTGTAATCATCAAATGAGAATTATTCTTGAATGGATACGATGGGGAATGAATCTCATTGCGTTCGTGGAGACGGATGTCCGTACGCACGCACGGTAGACAATATCATTCTTTTGAATTTAAAATAACATATAATTGGATGGTATATCATATATACAGAACGATTATCATTTTATCTTTATTATTCATATGAATTACACATAATTATTATACTCATACAACTAATGATGTTTTGAATAACAATTACACCACGACGTGGAGACGGTAAGTCGTACGTACACACGTATGGGGACATGTCATTCAAAAGATGGATATAATACTTAATATGGTTGTACCATGTTTATAATAACATCACATTATATATAATATACTAGATTAATTTTTTTATAATGGGAATAACAAAGAAAGAAGAAGTGGATGAAGAAAGGAACCTGCAAGAGGGTGGTGAAAATACTACCTCTTCTTCGGGTTCTTCTTTTTGATTTGATCAAAAGGGATCCTTAGGTTGGCTTTCTGATCAAAATAAGGCATCTAGGTTGATGTTAGGAAAGTTGAGAGAATAATTGGGTAGGGATTGTCTGAACCAAAAGGCTTTGAAGGTGTGAAGAATTGGTTATAAGTGGTGTCCTTTTATAAGGGCGAAGAGGGGCTCTTTAGAAAAAACATAAAGTATTCTTTTATAATAAATTCATATTCGGTTTATAATGCCTCCAAAGTAGATTATTTAAGATTTAAGGTGGGGATAGGTTGATAACCTCTCAACCAATAGGTTTTAGACAGGTTTGGGTCACTTTATTAACCTTATCGTTTAGTTTTAACTCTTAGTTAATTAGTTTGACATTTACCATGTCACTTTGAATTTTATATTATATAGTTACTAAACATACTATATAAATCCAAGAGACCCCAAGTGGTCAATTAATGATACACTTATCATGATATAATTCCTTTCTCCGAACCGTAGATTTTTAGTAATAGAATATCAATTAATAATATAATATTTGATTTAAAAACTCATTTATGTCAATTTTGACAGTAATCAATAATTGATTTTTGTTAAAGTAATAAAAACATTATTAATTCGAAGAAAATTTATTTAAGAAATCTTATAAAGTCATATTAACCAATAAAATTCATGGATTTCATCAAAAGTTTCAAATTATATTTATTTTTACATTTATAATACCAATTATTTGATTATTTCATTAATAAGGAAAATACTGCATCATTATTGTCTCTTAAATAATATTAATAATTAAATGTCTAAAAATTATAAATAAAATACGATTATGTGGGAAATATTTTTAGATTTCTAATGAATATTTATAGTCGAAATTACAAAATATATAACCCAATGTAAATTTTTTTTCTAAAAGATATATGCTTATGTTATTTTTGTATTTATTTTAACTTAATTAATATAAAGTGTCATTATCAAATACAAGTGGATCCATGGGGTCCAAAAATCGACCCAAAGATGCTCATGGTCGTACATGTATCAAACAATAGGGTTAAGACATGTTTTAGTGTGATTTATTATTATTATAATAATATTGTTTACCCTTATTTACTGGATTTACCCTTTAACCATGGTAAATTAAATATTTACCGAAATAATTATTCAAAATGACTAAAAATAAAAGTTACCCATTTACACAATTTGGATATCCTAATTACAAATATGGAATCCATTTTTCTAAATTCAAAATACAGAAGTGGAAAAATTAATTTAAAATTAAATCCTGTTGTTAAAACAAAAAGCGTGTTTTTAAGAGATAATAACAATCAAAATATTGACAGTTGTTTATGTCCGGTTTAAATGTGAAATTATGTCCAATGACCAAAATTGTATTAAATGGTAAAAATATATTCTATTTATACTTCCAAAAAATTAAAATGTATAATTTAACAATATAAAATATTATGATTAAAAATGTTTTTTTTCAGTTAAAATTTAGTATTTTTCACTACTCACCAAAATATGAAAGTTATCATAAAAAAACCTCAAATTTATTAAAACTAAATTATTATGTCCCGATTCTAAAGAAAAAGTACATTTTGTTAAATTGAATAAATAAAATTTTCAAATATTGTATTTAAAAAGGCTTCTCCATTAAAAGGCAGTAAATTTGTATTTTTTGAAAAAATGCTTCTTTTATTTGAAAAAAATAAATTTGTTCTTAAATTATCTCTTAGAAACTCATAATATGGATTATAAAATTATAAGGATAATATAAAATTTAAAACTCAGTTAATACTATTCATATCCTCTTTTGAACGGCTAGTTTGGTAAGTCATGGTGCGCTTGAACTCAGTGTTGCGTTCAATACACGCTATTGTATTATTCAAAGAGAAGTGTACCGTGGAAGCTTGGGGTGTTACAACTTCTTTCTAAGATGACAACTAGAAATTGAGCATAGTTCCCTATGAGAATATCCGAGAATTCAAATACATGGAAATGCTACAAACCTAGTCAAAACATCAAACACAAAATGATGATGCATCTTATATTGTTTGATCAATGTACCTTTAGAAATTATAACAAAAACACTTACCATTTTACATCCTCAGATTGGTTTTCTGGAACCGTTAAAAAAAGTGCGTCACACATCTAAAAAAAGTCTCATGTGTTAACCCTATGATTGGAAGTTTATCTACACACTTGAAGACCCCGTTTACGAACTCCATAATGTTAATGTTCATATTCACATATCTTATAAAACCATAAAATGCTAATGAATTTTTACCCTTTGAGATACACATCATATAATCATATACATCTTGAATATCCCCTTTAATTTCTTCAAGTCATTAATCTGAAATTAATTTTTGGGTATCATATGCTGAAACCAAAAGTGAAAATTTTATTTAAAATTTCATAAATTTTTTTTCACAAAAAATATTACTTTTATAAAACATACCCTACATGATTATCACCATCTTTATAGCCTCATATCTGAAATTATAATGAAGATTTCTAGAAATATATATAATGGAATATCAATGATAAGACTTCTTTTCTCATAGGAGACTTCATCATCATTAATGGACACTATAGTCATGCGATGGTGATAAGATATCAGACACACTCCCTGACTTTGTGTGGAATGAATGAGTAAATAGGAAAAAAACCAACTTCGAGATAAAAATTATCCCTTTAAACAATGGGAATTTAAAGTGGTAGAGAAGAAATATTACCGTCATATATTCCAGTAATAAGTAGAAAAACAATATAATTTTCATAAATAACGGTTCCATAAATATGAATAACTTATTAACAACAATGAAAAGAAGCAATACATGGCCTGAATTCCTAAAACAGCCTATATAACATCACCTTTTTGTTTAACATGGTGATATGGGGAGACAAATAAATAGTATCAAAATGATTAATAAACATATTTTTCAGAGAGAAAAAATCCCATTGGTGGTGGAAAAACAACTTATGATTCATTCCAATCTGTATAAGCATTCACAATATACTTTTTTTATTCCAATAGTTTCGACTGTATATATTGTATTTGAATTTTTTTTATTTAATCCTAAACAAGGGACATTAGAACACCCTTCCACATTCATTTCATGTCTACTATAATAGTCAATATAAACACTTAATTAAGTGAAGAGTGATCCTAAAAAAATCCTGGATGTACACAACTATGTGGTCCTTCCAATATGATCATCACCAATATGAAATAAAATTAACACATATTTCCCACATTTTAATTTGACATTATGGATTGTATTTTTAACATTGAATGAGAAAATTTTCCTTCTTGAACTAATCACCCATAAATGAACACCTTCACTCTATGTGGTATTGTTTTAGCACATTTCTCAAGGCACATTTACAATCAAATACCACTAAATATACATACTGTTGTTAGTCAATATAGATAAGTTAACTATAATTTTGGGGAATTCATTAGCTGGTGTAATTTAATCCCATTAAAAATTTTATACACGTGACATTAATTTGAAAAAGAATTTCAATAGTGTACTATGGTTACCACTAATTGGTTTTTACCTGTCTATCAAAGGAACACATGAACATTTACTCCCCACACCATCCTCACCAACATCATCTCCTGAAAAATCATCATATACTTCCTCATCAGATAAAATTTCCTTCATTAAACTAGGAGTACATATGGGGATATCCCCAATAGTTATTTTCATATCTTTTTCATCCGTTTTATAATCTATTTCTATTACTAGAATCATATGAGAAAGAAATAAATGAGGGTGTTTAGAAGGAAAAAATTCAATATATCTCAGATATCATTTTTGTAGTAGTAGGTTTCACCTCATTCATATCATAAATAACCATATAAAATTCCATTAAAGAATTATAATATTGTTTCATAAATAAAGATGATGCATACACCAAATCCCCATTATTGAGTAGATCATACAAAATGATCCATAAATGCTTAAAATATAAATGTTTCCAATTTCTAATTGATGCAACTGATTGATCATCCCTCAGTTTTAAATGCCTATGAATATTCCTAAAATCATCATCCAATGTCACACAATAAAAAATATTTTACACTATTGGTTCTGAATAAATAAAGCTAAAATGTTGATAGGTCACCATTTTTGTATATTTAATCACAAATTATAACTTATAAAAATGTATTATGAATATGTAATATAATTCATCCACAAAAGTTTAACTTGTTTCAATTATTTTTTATTAAACAAATTTTGACATGATATTGAGAGTTTTTTATGGATTGGTCTATCATTATGTTTTAAGCAAACCAAAACCAAGGGGGAACTCCTGGAGTCTATATTATCTAAAATTTTATCAACTATCAATCTACCTTTTTTAAAGGTGTAAAATTCCATCTTCAAAAACAATGTTACTTTTCTAACTCGTTTTTATTACTAAGTAAATCACATGGTAGTGAGGGGGACAAGGGGTTTAGGATACCGAACATATTTATATAGAAACATATGTCCTTACATAATTAGAGAGAGGGATGGCATGTATTCCATCAATGAGGGAATGAAAATGAAATTATTAAAAAATTTATAATATAAAAAACAACAGGAATTTTTTGACATTAGTCAATCATCTCAGTATAATTTAATTATTAATAATTTCATAACAAGATACAATAAAATATGACAGACCATTTGAATCACACATTAGTCAGTCAACTCAAGATCAATCATCATACAATAATGATAAAATGTTTGTTTAAAAAGTATTATGTTCTACATATTATAACTATACATATAACTATATCTAATAAATAATATATACAAACACACACACACACACATAAATATATATATATCCTAACTTTCATGATGATTTCAAACTCTTTCAGTTGAAAAAAATATATATAAAACCCTGATCGATATAAGTTTCATCACTATTGTTGCTAACATTGTTATCTAGATTGTAAATTTAAAAAATTGTTATATATATTTATTCTAAATAATCAAATGTTTAATTTTTTTTAATTAGTTATACTTTAATAACTACGACTTGATCTAGAAACTTTTTTCTATAGAATTTATTATCATTATTTGATAAACTAACCAATACCCCGAGGGAACTCCTCGACAATTTATTGTATTAGATTTTTTCAACCATCAGTCTTCTTTTAGTCATGATGTAAACAATCAGATTCTAAAAGAAAAACCCATTTTCTAAATCCATTTTATTATAATGTTACTAACATGAAAGTGAGGGGGTCTAGGGATTTGGTCCATATAAAATTTTTCCATGGACATGTAGGTCCTTACATAATTAGAAAGTGGGATTACACACATGTCATCAACAGGGAAAGGAAAATTAAATTATTATAAGTTATATAACCACATACCAAAAACATTCATAGAATTTAAATCAAACATTGATCGGCCATATCAAGATCAGTTATCACACCATAATCTGAAATTGTTTTTTCGATGAAAATTATGTTCAAAATATGATAAGTTTTCCTATAACTGTATCTAATAAATAATAAATATTAATATATATCCATATATTTATATTACCAACCTTCCATTATTTAAACATTTCAATGTGTATATACAAATATATATTTATGTAGACTTCCTTTATCTACCAATGTGTATTGAATATTAATATTTAAAATTATTTTACTTTAGATATAATATAAAATTATATATAGATAAAAATTTATTCAATTCTAATTATTCATGATTTAAATTAAAAATATATACATTTACACATATTTTATTCAAACAATATGACATATATATATGTAAATTGAAATATGTTAAACATTATTTATTAATATTTAAAAATATATACTTTTGTAAAAAATTATAGTTTTCTAAATAATTTGTTTATTAATTTATACATAATAACTAGAAATATTATTAATAGAAAATTTAATAAGTTTTAATTAAAAAAATAATATAATTTACACTTACATAAGCATTAAATTTTTATAAACTTATGTTACATTCAATCTAATAAAATTACTTAAGTATATATATAATTTTAAATGTCTTTAATCTTTTTAAAATATAAATAATTATATTTCATAAATAATTAATTTAAATTGAAATTATTTTTAATTAATATAATTTAAAATTATTATTTATAGTAATTTTTTTAGTATTGGTATTAAAAAAATATTATATATATATATATATATATATATATATATATGAATAATATAATGTATATTTATATAAATTTAAATATGATAAAAAATATAAATATTATTTTTATGAATAATTATTCGTAATATAATTTTTATAAAATATTTAAGAAGATTCACATTATTTGTTGGTGTTTGTAAAATATTATAATTTTAATTAATTCTACTTTACATATAATATATAATGATATATAAATATAAATATATTCAAATATAATTTTTCACAATTTAAATTACAAATATATACATTAAAAAATATTGGCCTATATATAAATAATATTATTTTATAGAATTTAAATTATGAAAATAATTTATTTAAATTACTAATATCATTCAATAAAAATATAAAAATAAAAAGAACATTAATTCATATTAAAATTAAATGAATGATAGAACAACTATTCCTATAATCACACAACCATACATTCTAAATAAATAAATCATACAAAAAAAATAAATAAAAAATTTATACAACATATCGTTTTCATTAGAAATTTGTCATTATATTTCACATATATATGTTCATAAATAATTCAAATAGAGATTTGATGGAAATTATAGGTCATGAGTGAATGTAATGGTTGAGAATATCCTTTTATAAAAATCCTCAATGGTAGGCATGAAACCCACTCACACATCCTATAAAAAAATTTAAAAAGATTCCTGAATGGGGTTTAAACATAAGTGCCAACCCATGTATGTGTGAACCGTATTCATACTTACACAATATTAATGGATGATTGAATGGAGTTTACACCTCCTTTGACCCTGGATAATAAATAATTGATTCCCAATCTCTTATTTGATTTTTAAAAATCATAAACCTCGTTTAAAATACATAACCATGAAAGCATTCTTCATGTTGTTTTGGGTTTCTAATTTTTTAGTGTAAATTAAATATGGGTTTTAATATTATTATTTTCTTTTAATTTTATTACCCTATTGTTTTTCTCTTTAAATAAATTTGTTTCACCCATACATGAGTTCCAAGTTCTTTGCCTTTACCATTACATGTGTTTTTAGATTCCTTATTAAACTCTTAAGTATGTTTTGTGTATCTTTACAAAAATTTTGGGTTCCCTTAAATATAAATTTTTTATGTTCCTTGTACTATTGAATTAGGTCCTTTATGAAACACCCTAATATTTCAAAAGAATAACAGTATGTTTGATAGCATAAATTTTGTGCAACACCGAGCTTAAAAGACTCATGAAATATAAGAAATCTATAAAATATCCAATAAATTATAGGGTATGAATATGAAAAGAAAATTTAGGAACTATATATAAAATCATCATACTCAATATAAATTTATTGATAACTTATTAGTGAATAATCCCAATATTTTAGTAATGTTGTTTTATTCATCAAATATTGTTTTTCTTCAAAAATAAATTTTATAGATTTTTATGGAAAAATACTATGATATATTTTTATAAAATTTACAAAATATATGAGATAATGTTATATTTTTTAAATAGTCATATCTAAATTTATTTATTAATAAATTTTACATTTTTTGAGAAATTTTTTTTTAAATGTGAAAAATACTGGTTGTTTTGTAAACATGTCATTTTTTTCAATGAACAAAGTAATTTTAATGTCTTGATATGATTTGATTTTTTTTTTCAATTAACATAAAAATTATTTAGTAATATTTAATCCAATCTATTATAGCTCAATCATATTTAACTATATTGTCGTATAAGTATTTTTAGTTTCAAAAAAAAAATTATGAAAATGTTTTTAATGTATATAATGTTTCTACATTTTAACTAAATAACGAAACATAATTGAGGAATTATTAATGTGAAATTTATAGATTATAAGTTCATTAATATTAAGTAAAATTCAATTATTTATTATTTATATTAATGAATTGAATATCATATCAGATTCTTCTTGGAAAATACATTTATTGAAAAACTACTATTTCCTATCATTTGGAGTTTTTATTTTAAATTAAATTATACATCACCTATGAATTCAATTTGATAAAATTTATTACATATTTTTAATAATAATAATATTTTATATATAATAATCCTTTTGATTATTTTTATAATTAATAGTCGAAATAGTAAAACTCTTTTACTATAATTAAGGATAAAATGGGTTTACCACCGGGGGGTGTTAAAATAAAACAACAAGGATTCAAATGACCTGAAAACTTTATTGAATTCACTTTTCCTGTATTTTTATCTTATATCATTTAATTCTCTAGAATAGACTTTTTGTGATCCTTGTGTCATGTGTAAAACCTGGAGAAATTATTTTCTTTTCAAAAATTCAAAGTGTGTCCACTCCCCCTCATATAAAAGGCCACCCCTCCCCTATAATCTTCAAAGATTCAAACCCTTTTGGTTCATAAAATCCATGAAAAATTCACTTAATTACTTCCCTCCCTAAATCCTATTAGTCTTTATTTAATTTTTAATCTAATCTAAGAAGGCTTTAGGTATAATCCAAAATAGGTGGTGTAATGAAGAGGTATTGTTATTAACCAAACAATTTGGTTTGGTTAATTATTACCAATCATTAAATCTACATAAAAAATGATTATATAATAATTAAATTATCTACCATATATTTATATACTATTATGTTATTTTAATAACCTAAATCCATCTCCTCTTCTGTAAAATGGGAAACATAACCATGGTTCGTGTGAACAGATATATTCATTTTCAATGATCACTTCTCACATATGGTTAAAATGATGGAATTAATATTTAGATAATATATTCATGAAATATTTATATTTATAAAAATATAATATTCCATATATTTTCTTACCTTTCAATTCAATGTAATATGATAATGTCATTCTTGCATACATGTGGAGTACCACCTCCATGATATGATGTAATTGGTTTCATCACCACATCACATGTGCTATATATATAATTTATTTAAATTCAAAATTTTATGTTTTTTATATTATACAATTTTTATAAAGGTAAAATAATAATTTACTTTTTTTCATAATGATTATTGAAAAATTGAGACATTACTTATGCGTACGTATGACCTACAGTCTCCATGACAGTAACATTGTTAATTTTTAAAAATCATTATTTTAGGTTAGTACAAAAAATTATAATTTCATTATAAAAATAATAATAATTTCCTGATTATTATTCTGGAGATGATGCAATTGTGAACCATTTGACTATAGTAAACAAACTGAAGTTAATTTGAAAATATTGATCAAACATCCTCAAAACACCTGACATGGAATTAACTAATTATGTATTCAAATATTTAATTAAAACAATAAATCATATATGTGTATATTATTAAAAATAAGAAGTGTTAATAGGAAATTATATAATTTATATAATCTTATTATACAAAATTTAACTGAAATACCTAGAAATTATTGACACAAGGAAGGGGTTTCTCATCAGACTTTTATTTCAATGAGATATATTCCTTATTAACCATTACTTAATATTTTGATGTGTATATACTTAATATAAAATTATATTTTTATTAAGTTCATAATAAATAATTTAATTTAAAAATCCATATCATGTTTTCTATTTCCTCAGTTTTTGATCTAGATATTATCGAAGAAGTAATGGATTTTTTCTCAATTTTATTTCTATGGGACACATTCCATATTCAGCAATTTTTCAAATTTCATGTTTAATATAAATCCCATTTGATAAATTATATCATGAATCAATTTATTTTTATGGTATTTAATGTGTCACTTTAGGTTTTTCTTTTCATGCGTCTTATGATTCAAAAGTTACCCAAGTTGTAAGGGTTTATATTATGATCTCATTTAATATATAGATTATTTATGAGTACGTTTATGATAATGAAATATTATTATATAACTCCCAATAAAATAATTAATTTTTCCTATCCTATAGTTATTTTCTAATAATACTTTTTTTCTATTTCATATACTCTCTCAATGGTCTCAAGATACCAAAATAATGATTTTATGGAAAACCAATATTGATTTACCACTCGATCGAGAATCATTCTCTTAAATGTCCATGTTTACTAAAAATGTACCTAAAAATATTTTTATTATACTCCTATGATTTATAATATTAAATTTATCCATATTTTTACATTTAATTTTTTTAAAATTAATCTTCCTGTCATTTTCCAAACTAGGTATATTTGAATTTTTATAGACAATGTGAATAGAATCTTTTTTTAAACGTACACAGAATAATTTTTTATGCCACCATAAATATTCAAATCATTAATGATTCCATTTTAATAATCAACATTCATTTTAAATTAAAATTATTTTCCAAATAGTTTGTGAATTTTCAGTTTTTAAAAGTTATTTTCAAAATGAATAGTAATTTTTCTGAGGAATGCATCTAATGATCTTTCAATGAAAATTCCACTCATCAATGTTAACATCCATTGTTGTTACAAACAATAAAATTGGGATAATTGGTATTGATAATATCCTTATTATTTCTCTATATTGATTATCAGATTGTAATGGAAGTCATTTATTTTCCGTAGGTGAATCAAACAATGAAAAAACATTGAATATTTTTTTATTGAAAAGAGAATTATTCTAAATTTTTTATTCATGAATGGTACATGGAAATTAATGATTATCATGGGTGTGACTAGATAGTGTTGGGTGACCTTGATATTTCTTATATTATTGGTGTTACTAGATAGTGTCAAGTTCCCCAAATATAACTAATATGATGTTTTCGCCTACACTGATCTCTTTTGCATTGATTACTGTTCCTTATCATTATGGGAAATAAGGATGGAGTTAACCAGTTTAGTTTCTCCTATGGATTTAACTAGGCGTAAATTATATCTAAAAGGGGTTATTAATATAATGTTCCAAGATCCCAACAAGTTTTCATTATTATTTCTATGGGTTTATATTTATAACATTATTCAATATTAATGTCACATGGATCGTGATTATTGATTCATATGAATATTTCCATTGTTAAATAATTATGCAATGTTTTTTTAATAGATATCATACTATTGATGGGTATGAATATTCATATTTTATTCTCATGAAAATGTATATTTTCAACATACCCTTATGCTATTTTTATGCTCACTGATAACATTCAACTGTTAATTATTATCT
Source organism: Viscum album (assembly GCA_963277665.1). Lineage (NCBI taxonomy): Eukaryota > Viridiplantae > Streptophyta > Magnoliopsida > Santalales > Viscaceae > Viscum > Viscum album. Next base: position 802,269,234 of record OY728139.1, read on the forward strand.
TTACCCTTACCATGTATTTGAGCTCACCCTTCTAATGATCCTTTTTCCTTAGGATATCAAGAATTATTTAAAAATTAATTACATTTAGAGGGGTTTTATATGGATGATGATGATAAATGAATGTGAAATAATAAATGTTGTTTATATTGGTAAAAAGACTCTCTTGAAGATATGGGTATTATTTTTGTACGTGTTTTTCCAAATTAACTAAAACAATAAAAAAAGGAAATTGGGTAGTTAAGTGGTCCTATATTTTCATTCATTTATCTAATTTTTTGAAAAAAAAAATAATGTCACATTTATCATTATTAACCTGAAAATTTAATGATTATGTTTTTAGTACCAGATATGGGAGTGAATGTTTGGAGTTATTATAGTTGGTATTAGAGAAGAGTTTAGATAAAATTTTCAATTATGATGTTTTTATGTGATTTTTTCATAATAGTTAAGGATACAATCATCAGTCAATAAGAATAAGTTTGATCACAATTTTAATGTATTAGGAACCCATTTTTAGGTTTCATGTGATGAGATATTAAAGAGAATAATGCAATTTTAGGAGATATATTTTTGAGTTGAAATATGTGTAAATATTTGTTTAACAGGAATAATTTATTTAAAATTTGTGGAAATGTGTTTTAAGTTATAGTCAAAAATTATTTTTATTATGATTTTTCATGATTAATATCATTTTGAGGATTTCAATCATATTTTTTGGAATTTTATATGAATTATATTAGTATAGTTTTACAAAAAGTACAACATATCACACATGGTATGTGTGTGGGGCATGAAAACATAACCAAAGTGTGTTAAAGGTGTAGATCCTACAATAATCCTATGTGACATCTGTGTTAGTATGTAATAATATATTTACTTAAATGTGTTGAAATATAATGATTAATTTGATTTATAGATCATATCTTTTATCGTATGGATAACCATGGGATTCAAAAGTAATTTGGTGAATATGTGATTAATGTTATTTTAGAAGAAGTTTGCAATTTTTGGAACCTTATATGATTAATTTAGACTATATACGATTTTAATTGAAGAATATAGGTTGAATTATCTTTTGGAATTTTATATTATTTTACAATGTTATTTTGGTGAATAAAGTAATTTATATTAATGAATAGTATATCTTATAGTTTTTGTGATTAGGACATATAATGGCATTAAAATGATATAATAAAAGTGATTGGGGTTATTTGGAAACAAATTATAAATCAATATCAAAAGAATATTTGATAAAAAACTGATGATTTTTGGAATTCAAACTTATTTCAGATAGTTTTCATAAATTCAAGGATAGTTTTTTTGTCTAATGATATAACCTAATCTTTGGTATTTATTGTTATGGAATTAAATATTAATGTTGTACTTCACTATATGAATGTTTATACATTTTGGTAATCATCTTAGATTATTCTAACCATTTTGGGTTTAGTTAAAGTCTTAAGCTCTGAGTAATAACTAATTATAATTTTTTTAAATAATTTTATCCATTATATGTGTATTTCAGTTCATAAAAAATAAAAAACTTATCTTGAATAAACATTTGTTTGAGAAATAGATGAGATTATGATGAAATTTTTTTAAAGTATAAAATATTACTTGTTAAGAATGTATATTATCATTATTTTTTTATTTTATTTGGGAATAAATTATTCAACCCCTAGTAAATGACCTCTAAAATGAAAATTATTTTCTATTACCCACATTTCAGATGGTTTTATGATCTCTTTACCACCACATTCGTTTATGTATTTTTGGTTGTTAACAATCTCCTGATTATTCAAATTATTTTGATAAATGATATTTTCACTATAATCATTATTTAGTCATTAATAATTTATTCCCTCTCTATATATTTACCTCATAGTAATGTTTTCCCACTTGGAATCCTATTTATGAATTATTCAAGATGAAAGTATTACATCTATCTCTCTCTTTTCATGTAGATGTTTTAGTAACCATTTTTATGATGTGGGATTTCAACTAAGATATTTTGGAATTTCAAACCATCTTTTATTGATTTAAATTTTAAATTGAGAGTATAAAATTTATAAATGTTGGAGAATGTAACATCCCAATATTTTAAAAGAAGAACATTAATTTACATGGTAAGAATCATCAAGCTTAAACAACCCATGAAATATATAACCATCATAAGAAAGTCATTAAATTGGTGGGTATAAAAAAGATTAACTAATTTATGAAATATATATATATATATATATCAATGTAAATTTATTGATAAATTCATATTAAATAATCACCCCACATTTATTAATGTCATTTTTTTCATTATAAATATGTTTTCTTTCAATTTTTTTTATTTTTATGAGAAAATATTTAAATTAATTTATATAAAATTTATAAAATTTAATTTCAAAAATTTTTTGTTTTAAAATAATCATATAAAAAATTATTTATAGTGAAATTTTGTGTTTTTTGGGAAGATATTGATTTTTCAGTGAATAGTTAAAAATATGTTTTTTGTAAAATTGTCCATTATTTTCAAAAAAATTGTAATTTAAAAGTAACATTATTATTGGAATTTTTTCATGTAACATAATTATTCATTAGTTATATATAATAAAATTATTTACATTTGAATCATCTTTATACTTGATATTAGTATAAGTTTATTTTTAGTCTTAAAAACACATTTTTCTAAAATTTGTTTTAAAGTGATTAATTATTCTCAATTAAATTTATTAAAATAACCCATAATAATGAATTATTTGAATAAATTATGTTTATTATATATATTTAAATATGTATATCTATTCATATAATTATTAGTACTACACCTAAAGTAAATATAAGATCATCGTTTTCTTAAAAAATACATTTTATGAACACCCATTTTTTATCACATCTTTAGTTATTATTTTAAATTATATTCTTCTACTTATATAAATTAATGTTGATAAAATGGATTCAATATATGTAATAATTATAATATATACTATATAATTTGGTTAACAACATTTTTGTTCATAAAGAATTGTGAAATCAGTAAATAAAATTACATCAGTTAAGGTGATATCAAGTTTTCCAGGGTGTCTAAATAAAACATTAAGTGTTAAAATGGCCTAATAACATGTGTAAATTTTATTTTATTTCTATATTTACACCATATATCATATAATTATAAATAATTAACCATTTTTTATCCTTCTTGAGATTTTAAAATGTGTTTTTATATTTTTCATTTCAAATTTTCCAAATATGTCATCTCTCAAACTTATAAAAGGTCAACCCCTGTCCTCTAATATTCAAAAAATAGAAAAATTTAATTATAAAATTATCTTAAAAAATTTGATCCTTACTTCCCTAACCATTTCTGATATGCATTTTTTTGATCAAAAATGTAATCTTTTAATGCTATAGGTATAATCCAAAAGTGGCGGTCTGAAGAAAAAGTATCATTCTTAACCGAGTTTTTTTTGTTTATCATTCCACCTCCCCCAAATATTGTAAAAATATTCTAAGATAATAACACTGGTAACTTCTATATAAATATATTTTATAATGTTAATGGAATAACATAAATCAATGGCCTCTTACATCAAAAAGGAGTTGAAACCATTGTTCATGTGTACAGTGTACTACCACCTCGCTGACCCATTTAATTATTTTTCCCTCATCACCACTCATGAATGATAATATTGATAGAATTGATGTTTATATATTTAATTATTGAAATATTTATTCTTATATAAAAGGATAATATATTATATATTTTCTTACCATTACAATAATCAAAAGGCGATAAAGTCATTCGTTCGTACATGTGGACTACAACCCACAAAATACGTTGTTATACATTTTTAATCACCACATCAGATGAATTATTTATACAAGTGTATTGAAAAAGTAATATTATATTTACGATACTATTATAATTCTATAAATATAAAATAATACTATCTTTATTTCCATAAATATCATTTAAAAATGTAAATGTTACTCTTGCGTACGTACGTCCTACCATCTCTTTGACTGTAACACAGTTCATTTTTCATAACCCTCATTCAAGATTGGTTTCAGAATAAAAATATATTATTGAAAAATTAATTAAGTATTTTTATTTTATATATGAGGTAATAATGACCCATTTGACCATGGTCAACCTACTAAAGCTATTTTGAACACATGGACTGAACGTCCTCAAAACACATGACATTGAATTAATTGAATAAGTAGTTAAATATTTCATAAAAAACAACTAAAATAAATTATTTCACAATAATGTATTAAAATTAAAAAATTATTTGAAGAAATAAAATTATTTATATAATATTTTTAATCATTAGTGAAATAAAATACATGGAAATTATGAACTCGAGGTATGGGTTTCTCATCTTACTTTTATTTTATTTAGACGTAAGTCACATTCACCAATTTTTTATACTATGTTGTGTATATAATTCAAACAAATGTAATTTATTATTATTTTAATTAATATTTTTTTATTTAAAAATCAATTATATTTTCTCTATTTCATGAGTCTAAAATGTTTCATTTTAGGTTATTTTGTTCATGGGGATTATGATTCAAAAGTTACCAATGTGGTAAAGATTTATGTTATGATATCATGTATGTTCGGTATTGTTTATTATTAGGTTTTTCATAAAGAAATCATATGATCTTACTCAAAAAAACCGACAGATTTTATTCTCCTACGGTTACATCTTGAGAATAATTTTTTTCCTTTTCATATCATATCTTTACATACTCAATATACCAAAATAATATTTTTAACAAAAAATGTCATTGATTTTATACTTGGTTGAAAATATTTATCAACCATGTCATTTATTTCTAAATTTATTTTGAGATTACTTTACTATTCTCATATTATTTTCAAAATAAATATTTCCCCATGTTTTACTGTTTAAAAAATGTTTTAAAAATAATCTTTTTATCATTTTATGTCTGGCGTATTTTTTCAATGTCTATCAAAAATGAGTAATGAATCTTCATTTTAATATACTTAGAATAAAAATAACCTTCTTTCTTCATATCCAATCAATGTTTTAAAGATTATTTTATAAGTTTAAAAGATTATTTTCAATGAAAATGAGTTTCAAAATATTTTATTAGTTTTGAATTTTTAAAAGTGGATTTCAAAATGAAAGAGTTATTTTCCTCAAGAATTATTTTAATGATATATTAATTTAAACTCGATTCATTATCACCAACAACCCTTGATATTACTTTAAATACATCAGTGATACATAATAATTATAGAATAATTAGTATTTCAATTTATGTATTATGATATTTTCATGGACCTTTTTCTTTTTCACAGGTGAATCATGAAATAAAATAACAATGATTTTTATTTTTGTTAAAAATTGTATGATTATAAATGTTTTAATCATGAATGGTACATAAATATTATTTATGGTCATTATTGAATGTAGATAGAACCAGGTGATCCTAGTATATCTTATATTATGGGTGTGTCTAGATATCCAGTGGTTATCCAAATAGAGCTTAAATGATGGGGGCCCCTAGATAGCGCTAAGTGAACCCGATATTGCTTATAAAATCGGAGATCCCAGATAGTGCTATAATGCATTATAAAATCTTACATTTCTATTTGGAGAATAAGGAGAGAGTTAACTTTCATGGATTCTAATATGTATTTAAACAAACTATAATTATATTTTACAAGGGTTATGAATGTAATAATCCAAGATACCCACACATTTTCATTATTCTTTTGATGGATTTTTAATGATAACAATGATCAAAATTTAAATGACATGGCTCATAATTATTTGTTATTTTGACTCTAGACTTTGTTATAAAATTATATCATGATTCATGATTATAGATACATGTATTTAGGGGTTTGAATATAATTATGTTATGCTCATGCACTTTGATTATTTCATCATACCCTTATGCTCTTATTAAGCTCACTAATGACCATAAAATTTTATAGTTATGGTTACCATTGTGAGAATTTTATATCACATTTATTATGTTTCATTTTAAATAGGTTATCAAGAACATTATTACATGAATTATTTATAGAGAGGTTTCAAATAGATATTCAATAAGAAAAAATGCTATAGTAGAGAAAATACTCTATCAATGTCATTGGTATTATTTATCTAAGAGTTTTACCTGATTCCGTAAAACTCTAATCCTAAATGGTTCTTGGGTAGTAAGTGAACCAATATTTCCTATGGTTTTTATAAGTTTTGGATGATAAAAATTGGATCAAATTTATTAATATTAAGCTATAAATTTCAATATAATGTTTTTAGCACTAGATTTTGGATTTTGGGTCCTAGGTTATTGTACTATAACTTTTACATATCACCCTTGTTACCCTTATATAAGAACTTTGATACCCTTATGTGGGTTTTATTTTACATTTCTCTCTCCTTTACACATACATATGTCTCATTTTTACCCTTATGCAGAACTTGGTTTGTGGATTCTACCCTTACATTGGTGGCTATGCACCCTTATGTAGTCAGAGTGTGGGGTGTGTTTGTAATGAACCAAATTTTATAAATGAAATTCTATTTGTGATTGAATTTAATTCCTAATTTTGTTATGTGGTAAAGGAAAACACATTCACTTATTTGGATATATCATGTTAGATTAAAAACAACTTTAATGATCATTAATATTTATAACATAGACATTTAAAATTCATCATATCATTAGAATATATTTGTGGTTATAATAAAGGCCTATTTAAAATTAAAAATAAGTGATTGCCTCGATCAGTAGTATCATACCATAAGAAGCCTATTTATTAGAGGATTGGAGGGATATATAATCTATGATATTATTAATTGACCAACCCCAAGCTAATATTCAACAACTAAATTATAGATGAAACCATTTATATGAGAATTTCAAGCTCATTGAAATCACGAACCAAACCATGTTCACTGAACCACACAAAGAAAATGTAACCATAACACACCTTACACTTAGAGAATTTTCTAGTGCAATAAATGCCTATGTCTCTAAACACTAATAGTATGAATATGTATAATTTATTTCCAAAAAAATAATATTATGTTAATTCATTATTTTGTTTACTTTATAAATTATTATGTTGTCAGATTGACAAAAAAACTATATTTGAATAAGACAAAACTTGAATTGTATTTTTGGGTAATATGCAATTTCAATTAAGACAGTCCTCTGGATGAATTCATAGATTTTTAAAATATAAAATATTTTAATAAAATATTATTATCAAAGAGTATAATTTAATTAAAAATGATAATATAATTTTTACAAAGTGAAAGTGTAGTTTTTATAATGGTATGAAAACAATTATTGCCCAAAAACCCATTTTTTCAATAAATGTGGATTTTAATATAAAAGTGTAATTTATCATACTTAAATAATAATTTTTATTATCTAAATATTATCTTTAATATCATCATTTCAAAATTACCCAATGTTGATTTTTTCAAAATTCTTAAAAATTGTCAAATTTTTAGGTAAAAATTGAATACGTCATGAATATGTGATATGTATTATGAGAACATAATGGAACAATAATTGAAGTAATATATTCCATAAAATTTAACCCAAAACTAATATATATTTCCCCTTAAAAAATTTATTTTTAATTTATTTTAGTAATTTTAAAAATCTATTATGAATCCTCCAAAATCTATATTTTCTTCTGTGGTTTTAAAATCAATTCATCGTGAACATGACTCACATACACATCACCTAGATTAATATTTTTATGATTTTGGTTATTAACATATAAAATTAATAAAACCACTCCTTTTTTCTAGAACCATTGTGTTTTGGATTACTTTATTATATACATCCCAAAACCTATGTTGGGAAAATAAAAAAGAACTCCCCTTTATTTTCTTATATAAATGCACCCAATATGTTATTTATTTTCACTGAAAACCATTTTATCATGAAATTAATCCACACATTCTTATCTATATCTCTCCCAATAATCCCTCAGTATCTAATGAGCCCCTTTCGATGTTATTGGAATCACCCTATCAAAGTAAGGGATCCACTCCTTCCCATCTTTATTCAATAACCTTCACTATGCAATGATTTTTTTAATTCAATTAATATTGATTATATATTTTTTTCACATCTCTATTACTACCCTTATGTTTGAAAAGTAATTATAGACCTATTTTACTCTCATTATTCCCTCCCATGATTCATTATGTACCCCCGTTATGCTTCCAGAAGTATCATATGATTTTTCCATGCCAAATGATTTTTCAAGAACCCTTTTTGTCTTATGACATTTAATTACCAATTGTCCATATTGGATTATGTCCTTACATATCCCTATTATAACCATTATTATTTCCCTATAATGATATACCCCTATCAATTTCATTAATCCATATAATTATTCATTATTTACCAATATTAGGTTGTTGAAATTATCTTGATATTTTTTCCATTCCAAACCTTTTAATTGTTGATACCACAACCATTTCCACTAAAGGGTTCTCCCCTAGAAATAAAGGAACATTTTTAATTGATAAATCAATTTATGTAATCCATATTCTTTAATTGTGGGATTAAATATGGTTAAATTTTATCCTATTTTGAATAACCTATTTGGCACACTTATGCATATACATGACACGAAAGTGACACAATGTTGACAAATATATAACTATTTAATGAATTGTGTAATGTTTTAGTCAGATGATATATCATAATTATGATTAATGAGTAAACCCAATTAATTACGGGACTTATTCACCATGTTTTACCATGTGTTCTACCTCAGGGGTGGTGCATTTATAGGCGGTGTGGAAATGACGATTTACTATTCCTTTGTTTTGACCCGTTCAGTATCATTATCCTTTAAAGAAGGTATAATTAAACCTTTGGTAACTATTTTCCCTAGAGGGTGACTGTGTGTGGGTCAAGCACCCATCAAATCGGTCCTTCTCGGATATAACTTCCTCAGATGGTCTCCAATGTATTTATTTGTGGAGTTAAGAATGCCCAATAGACCGGGTATCCATGAATCATGGACCTAATTTCCAAAGGCAGATGATCGTTGACTGACGATTTGGCCAACAACACTTAATAACTCTATTATTCTAGAGGATGGGAGGTCTGGCTCACCGCACCCTACTGAGGGAGCATTGTTTCCTTTTCCCGAAATCTAGTCTTTTTCATATGTTCGTGAATCCTTAGTACATTACTGAAGAGTGTGTCCATGGGATACCCTTAGTTTACAAGATCATCGTGGGAAACCATGTGTTTGATGCAATAGAGGTGATTCTAACTTATTTGGTTTATACGGTGATCTGCATTTTATTGTCATCCATGGGGGATGGAAGGTGACATGATGTTGGGATCAGGACTACAAGGAAGGCTACCTATATATCCTTGGTAGAGGAATCAGAACCCACGTAGTTCTGAATGTGTGAGTCTTATGCATGGAAGCTTCCAATTTGTGTGGGGCATAGTTGGGTGGACCCTTTATAGATGACCACCCATTCGAGCTCGGACCTTTTAGAAGGCATCCTACGTATCCTATTTTGATTAGGAATCAGAGTTCTCATTAGTCAGGAGGTGTGGGACTTACATGTGGAAGTTGCCCATTTGAGGGAACATGGTTGGGTGGACCCATTTGGTTTGGAACCCATTTGAGCCCGGACCTTCTGGAAGGTATCCTACATATCGTATTTCTATTAGGAATTCGATTTCTCATAGTTCAGAAGGTGTGGGGCTTCCGCACGGGAGCTTCCCATTTGAGGAAACATGGTTTGGTGGACCCTTTTGGTTGGGCACCCATCTGATCTTGGGCCTTATGGAAGGTGTCCAACATATCCTATTTCAATCAGGAATCCTATTTCTCGTAGTTCATAAGGTGTGATGATGTTAAAATCCTCACAAACCTCTAATCCCACATGAGTCATTCATAGTGTGATAAACAAGAGGATTTAAAAGATTAAACAATACATATGCATCCACCTCTATTGGCGGGGGAGGGAGAGCCCACGACAGAAGAGGACGGGGCGACCATGGGTGAGGGTGCGGGGCAATGAACCTTTTAAATTGAGATTACATTAAAGGTCATCCAATCCTACCTCATAATTTTTTTGAATTACCTCAGTGGGAGGGACTTGTAATATCATATGACATATGCTATAGTTTAAAGTCATATAGCATGGAAAATGATTAACTTGAGGATAATAATGTTGGGATGTTCTGACATGCCTCAAACATGAGAGGGAAGGAACATGTAAACCATGATTCTGGAGGATTTCAGATCAAGGGAAATGATATGAGTCACGGAATCCATTTAAGCATAATGTAGTAGGAAATGATTCTTCTAAAGATGAATTTTTCTTTGGCTGATGGCCATTTTGAGGCATTATATGAAGATCCACTGGGGCATGTTGTGCATATACAACCAAAGGTGTCTGCACAACTCTGGCCTTCCATTTATGATGGCTGGGGAGGTTTATGAAGATCTGAAGTCACCCAGTATACTAAATTTTAAAGTCACATATATTGGGTGAATACCGTACAGTTTAATGTCATGTGGTTTGAACTGGTTCCATACAATTTAACCTCATGTAGATAGAATGATAACTCATAGTTTTAAGGTCATAGAGTTTTGACCATGGACAGAAGATGTCATTATTAACTGAAGGACAAATAGGATGGGATTTTATGACATGAATAGGACATGAGAGGGGAGGAATGTGTAAACTCTGACTTTAGGGATTCTCAAATCTAGGGAATTGATATAGGACATGGAAGCCATTGAGGCTTACAGACGTAGGAAAGGACTTTCCTAATGATGATTTCTTCTTTGATTTATGACCATCTTGTATGCTTCACATTTAGAGCCATCAGGGAATGATGTGTATAGTCAAAAAAAGGTGTTTTCAGGACATTGGGCTTTTTCTTCTGATGGATATAGTGGTTTATGAGGACCCAGAATCACCAGAGACATTGAGTTTCTTGGATGGAAATGATGTGTCTGGGCATTTAAGGAACACTCAGGCTATGATTTTCTTGGGAGTTCTAGGTCAACCTGGTGTAGGAGGCATGTGATATGGCTTTTCTGGAGGTGCATGATGAATGTTTATTCTCATGGTATTTAAGGGATGGGTGTTTGGGAAGCATACATGTGCAATGGAAAATGTTGTTGACATGGACCAAATAGTTCATTGTGCGACTCAATATTTTTAATAGGAGTGAGGGATGGAAGAAAAGGGACCATCCTGGAGGATATGGACCACATCCTGATAGTGATCAGAAGTGGGGATGCACGGGCACAAGCCCCGTGGTATAGACAGGTGGGTGCAAACTGTTTTATTAATAAGGCGCCAACATAAGAGTTGGGTGTGTAGGAGTTGGACCCTTATGATGGTACGTGAAGGATTTTTCCTTTTACGATGGTATACAAAGGTGCTTTCCAGGAAAGATGGTACACAGAATAGCATTCCATGAAATAGCTTCCACATATGGGCTCTATAAACTATAATCCTCATATGGGAATCCATGAACCATTTTCCACATATGGGAATCTGTGAACCGTTTTATTATAATTTTTTATTGGTTAGATGGTTGGCTATGGAGGGTCTTAAATATATGGTTTGCAGGGAGGACTTCTGTGAACTACTTTCCGCATATGGATTGCAGTATGGATTCTACGAACTTCTTATTGTTCACATGATGGAATCCGAGAACTTCGTATGGTTCACGATATTGAATCCATGAACTGATTCAGGTGTGGGGGAAATTTATCATGCATCCTCTACATTCATTATCCACTTTTCACCCATACCAGAGCTCTCTCCCCTTTTTTCATTTCAATTTCCCTGGTGTTACTTTTATTGAGTTATAGGGACTCGGTATCTTCGGTGCATTCGATACCTCCTCCAGAATATCGTTGGGAGATATCATCACCCTTGGAAGACTAAATCAATCGGGGTGTGCATAGGTTCTTGTAGACTACCAATTTCTCTTCATAAATAAACCACATCGTTCACAGGGATGGTGTGAGGGGACTATCTCAGCCAGATTTTTACGTAGCGGCATCGGTTCCTGGGTGGAAATTCACCAAGAATGGCTTTGTTCACTAGCCGACACCTTCCAGTTAAGCACATCATAGGCCATCTATGTAATTAATGGTTTATAGTTTATAAATTCATCGAACCTTTCCTGGTGGTGGTATGCAGTTAGGACAAATCCCTTTTCAAAATTTGATTTATTCCATCTTCATCTTGAAATTTTAATCCTACATTTATATCTTTCCTTATCCCAACTTTCGAGAGTATTTTCCTTACCTTTGCTTAATTTTCAAGACCCTACAAATTCCACACATCAAAATGAGCTCCGATCAGGATGAGGAGGAGGTTATTCAAATGTAGAAGTGGTCCCGACTTGAATGATTAGATAATGCCTTAATTTCTACCTAACCTAAGGAACCTAGTGACTATAGTTTGGCGATTTCTAGGGCTATAGAAAAATCCTCACAAACATTGTTCCTCTTTCATTATTATTGAAATTTTTTCCTAAGCCTACTTGGAACAAGATTAGATGGTATAAATTGTCTTTTTCTTATGTCTCCCCTTTCCGGGTTTCCATCCTAAAAAGCATTACGCATATTCTAAGGGCTCACTATTTTTTTAAAGAACCAATACCCAACTTTTTCCCAGAGGTACCTTTTGGGGATTTTCCTTCTAGAGAGTATGTCATCTTTTCCTTTCTCTAGTATTCCATTGTCCTACCAATCAAACCTATTACTACTATTTTAGATCAAAAACCTTTGTCCAAACATAACAGGGTAGGGCCCTGACTCAGGTCCATTCGCCGAAAGAGTTCAAGTATCCTTTAGACATGGATTAGAGATTTTTCATGAACCTTGAATTGTGGACTCTGGTCATGCATGAGGATTGGGAGCCATTTTAGGCATACATAGGTGGGTAAGGACTCCATTCTTAAAGATGAATTTGCCTTTGATTGATGACCATTTTTGTGGGCAACGTATAAAGAGACACTGGGGAATAATGGGCATAGTACAGAAATGGTATCCGTAGGACACTGGAAATCCATTTCCAATGGCCAAAAGGGATATGCAACATTTTGAATTAATTTGGAAATTGGGAGGCATAGTAGGTGGATGGCCTGAGTAGTGGTGTTTGATGACATTAAGGACCTTCATTCCATCTCTAAGTGGGAAATTGTTCCCACTGATTTCTTACTAGCGTGAGGGAAAGATGGTGAATTGTCATTTTGGTTAAGAGACCCCCTTTTCATGTTTTTTTCTATGGGTATATGGAATAAAGGAGATTCAAAAGTCGTCATCCATGAGTTTATCAAATCCAAGGGTGTGACAAGAAGTGAATTTCATTTGAGAGTACAGAGGATAGAAAGGACACTCTTAGGGATTCATTTTTCATTGATCGATGGTTGTTTCTATTGGAGATATTTGAATAGACATCAAGTCATGATATATATAGTCATGAAAAGGTGTCCGCAAGACACTAGACTTCTATATCTGATGGATGTTTAGGATTATGAAGATTGGGAACTTTCTAAATATGGTGTGTGACCTTCGACCAGGGGCACCCCTAATCACAAAAGTTGGATTTATAGTGTAACTTCATTAGGGAAACCCAGAAATGAGTGGTGGAACTCTTAGTTTGCATGAATATTTTCTTCTTGAAAATGGATGTGATATCTTTTAAAAAACTCAAAAGAGACCAGAGATGGACCGAGCCCATAGGCTCTAATATATCCTGGATGAGTGGAAGGAGGATAATGTAACCCATGAATTTGAAGTCCCACGAATTAGGATAAATGGAATGCATCTTGGAATATGTCAGGGGTGTATCCGAACATATTGGGGACATTTGTGCTGCGATTTTCTCATTGAATGATGTACCTTACATAGACCTGACTCATACGAAGGGTGAGGTATTCATTCTATCTTTGGGATACCTGATCTTTCAACCTCAAATGGATGGGATGCGAGGTTCCTCTCATGGGAGGGAACCGGGACATGACTTTTAGGGTCGTGCTGCTAAACCAATATTCCTGGGCTATTTTTCCCCAATATCAGGTTGGATCTCTCCCAAAGATCCCTAAGCACACGTGATCAATGCTCGTTGTGAGAAATAAGGGACTTAAAAGATTCCATGTCAATGTATAAGAATAGTAAATTCAACATTATGGGGAATTTTTAGGCTAAAGACATTGCTTTGCAGTTTAACGTCTTGTAGTGAGGAAGCTTTTTTCCTTGTAGCTTAACGTTGTGAGGTGAGGAAGATTTTGGCCTTGTAATTTAACCTCGCGTGGTGGGGACAATTTTGGATTTGCAGTTTAATGATGTGCGGTGATGAAGATTTTTCCCTTTCAGTTTAAAGTTGTGTAGTGAGGATAATTTTGGCACTTCATTTTAACATTGTGCAGTGAGAAAGATTATTTATTAATAGTTTAATGTCGTGTGGTGAGGATGACTTTGGCCCTACAGTTTAACACTGTGTGGTTAAGAGGATTTTGGCCTTGCAGTTTAACATCATGCAGTGAGGACGATTTTCACCTTACAGTATAACATCATGCGATGAGGAAGATTTTGGCCTTGCAGTTTAATGTCGTGCAGTGAGAATGATTTTGGACTTGTAGTTTAACATCGTGTGGTGAGGCGGATTTTGACCTTCCAGTATAATGTCATGCGGTGAGGACGATTTTGGCCTTGCATTTTTCAATTCATGTGGTGAGGATGATTTTGGTGACATAAAGGTCTTAAATGGTTTTAGGTTAATCGAAATCAGGGGTTTTTTTCTTTTTATAGACATGAGTGATGATAAAAGGCATAAACCATACTCTCAGGGGAAACTTGAATCAGTAGGGATGACTTGAAGTTTAGAAACTTTTGGGAATACAGAGGTTGGAGAGGACTCTCCTCGGGAAGAATTTTTAGTTGATTGACGACCATTTTTGTTGGAAACATATGCATAGCCACCAGGACATGATGTGCATAGTCAATCAAAGGTGTCCACATGACACTAGCCTTCCAACCCAGATGGCCCTAAATGATTATGAGGATCGGAGTTTTTCCCAGGTATGGAGATTAAAAAATAGGAAAGGTGTTCATATGAATGTGAGAATATCAAGACCATGACTAAATGTGACCTACATGAAGCTTCCCTCAAGGTATGGCCCATATTAATAGAGGGAAGCATGATCTATTGATATCTCATGATTTAGAGTCATGTAAAGAATCTTATAATACTGAGGACTGAGACACACATAGATCTTGAAGAATTTCACAGTTTCGTTGTCATGCAATATAACCTTTCATGGACTCCTCCTTCATCTATGACCTATGCATAGATGAAAGGTAAATTTTGCTGGTTGATGGGCCAATATGTCTAATCTGAGCATAACTACGTATCATTCGAGGGTAGGAATAAATCCAAATGTTGATCTAGATGATCCCTAAATTTTTTTTCTCAATGTGTTAGGGATACTTGAGGGCATTTTCGTTTCACTTGATATGGGTGTCAGGCTTACCATATTCCCATACAGTTTATTTTATCAGGAGAATTCCTACTACGGATCCAAAGATCACGTGGGTTGTACTTGATGTGAGAAACAAGGAGTGGTTAAAGAGTCTCCTTTGTAAGTGTAAGGCAAAAAATAATGTGATGGGGGGATTTTAATTTTCATTTCTGAGGGGAATGGACCCAGATTAAGGATCGAGGCATCGCTATGTATCTTGCGAGTGCAGAAATCAAGCTGTACGTAGTTCTGTGCATACCCCCTTACCGATTTGGCATAGTCCAATTGGTAGGGTCACTTTCATTCTTCCCATCATGGTTCCTAGATCTTCCATGTTACCCCATAGTTGACATTCATAAGAGAATCACTATCGCCCATTCTATGCTCACAAGAGTTGTAATCTATGTGAGAAACAAGGTGTGATAGTGGTTTCCTCTACCAATGTGGGTAGATAAGGGGTGTGATGGAGGCATTTTTTTGGATGGGGATTGGGCTAGGATCAAATATCGAGGCATCTGTACATATCATGCAGGGAAGGAATCATGCTATACGCAGTTCTGTGAGAGATCATGCAGTTTATTGTCATGAAATTAGGATGTTTTATGCTACATAGATCAACGTCTTACAGCGAGGACATGAGTCGTAGTTTATTGTTGTGTTTATGGGATGATTTATTTACAGTTAAACATAATGTGGAAAGGAATATGACTCATAGTTTAAGGTCATAGAGTTTGGACCTTGACATTGGCGATTAATGACTCATTGTTTAGGGTCATAGAGCTCAGAACTTAAACATTGTGGGGAATTTTTCTGACTCATAGTTTAGTGTCGCTGATCTCGGTCCTTTATGCTATGTAGTTTAAAAAATTACAATGAGGACATGAGTCACAATTTATTTTCATGATTCAGGGATAAGTTCCTTATAGTTTAACAGCATGTGGAAAGGACATCGACTCTTATTTTATAGTATTAGAGTTTGGACCATTACATTGAACACATTATTTATGACTCTTAGTTTAACATCATATAGCTTGGACTCTGGAATCGGGGAATCATTTTTTTGACTCATTATTTAGGATCATTGAGTTTAGAACAATACATAGGGTCATTTTTATGTGAAGTATTTCTTCATGAACACCACATTTGATAGAGCCATGATGAGTTGTCTTTCCATTGATATCAAGGTGTATACTTCAAAAAAATAGACCCTATGTATGATATAGGGTCCTAACCTATTTGTTAAAATCATTGATGGATTTTCTCTAGTATCATCAGGGTTTTGAGAACTTTCATTATTTATCCATTGAGGAATGATTAAAGGAAAACCTTTTTATTGAAGGCGCATGCAATCCGATTTTGTAGATTTCCCAATTATGCAGAGTGCACATCCTTTTTTGGTATAACTTATAAGGCCCCAGCCTTAAACCTTACTTAATATTGAATTAAATGAATAATTCACATTGAGTATCTTTTTAGGTTTAGAGTTTTAGAGAATTAGAAAATAACTATTACATCTTAAAAGATTACAAAGTAGACACTTCTACTAAGTCTCCATAAAATAAAAACTCTTAAAAAGAAAGATGTCTAGATTCCATGATTTAGATAGCATGAAATTCCCTTGATCCCATCCTTGACCTTATTCCACTTTAATTCCTGTGAAAAACATTTTGAAAAAAACTTGGGGTGAGCATAAAAAGCTCAGTAAGGGATACAAAAAGAATGAGAACTATTAGTTTTTCAAACATCAAGTAAACCATGTATACTATATCAAAGTAATACCTTCACCTTCATGAAGTAGTAAAAAAAAATATTCACTGAATAAAGTATCATTACTTACCTTTTTGTAACCAAAAGATTACCATAAAACCCATATAAAGAACACATAGAATATATAAAGGTAACTTGGGACATAAACATACTTAAGTGGAATAACCATACGGTTGACTTCCACACATATCACTTAATGGAATAGACATACGGCCAATTTCCATACATACTTAATGGAATAGCCATAAAGCCGACATCCATACCCAATGCATTGGAGGTTATAATGTAACCACCCATCCTAGTATTCACGGCACCACCCGTCATATGGTTTATAACGTAACCACCCGTTAAAATGTCCAAGTACCAGTATAAAAGCATAAAACATAAAACCAATATAAAGGAAAGATAACATTTCCACATTTCAATCACAATATATCATAAATATATTGACATAATAGAATCTTTTTTCAAAACCATTTTCAATACCAAAATACATAAAAGAGTATATGGTATTTATTTTATTCTAAAAACATTACGGCTTTTTGAGAAAGCCAAAGATCAAATAATACTCGCGGCGGCGGAAAAAGGTCGTTGTCACCGCGTACGTTAAAAAAACAATCCTTTATTTCGTTTAGTAAAACGCTTCGTAGAAAAAGAATGCTTTTGTATAAAAGTAAAAGTCAAAGGAGTTTATACACCGTATAAAAGAAAGTTGTGTATAAAACGAAATATGCCTCAATGAAATGAGATTGAGACGAAGTCCCTTACCTCGGGTCCGACTTGACTCGATCGTTCTTTAACGTCCTGAATAATAAACTTGAGTTAATTTATACTTGATTAAGAACCTTTTTAATGTTCATTATTCCTTTTATATCACTTATTGCCATGTTATAAACATTATGTAACCATTTAAGTTAATAATGTTTGTTTTGTCAATATTTGGTTCTTAAGTCGAATGTTGACTTCTTACAATTACATGTTGTTCGTGTGGTCAAAAGTTCTTTATATCCAGAATGAAATTCCTGATTTGGATATCATATATATCATATATATCCAGAATATACATGTATTTATAATATTACATAATCATTTAGAGGTAAGAAATGAAATGCACCATTCATGGAGACGGTAAGCCGTACGTACGCATGAACGCTACTTTCATTTCTTTGTCATATTAGTGGAATTAAAACTAAATGAGAGGTATGTATATTTTAATTCCATAATTATATTCATCATTTAGATATATCATTAATTATATATATACATTATATACATGTAATTTTAATAGTACATTACATTTGGGGATAAGAAATGAAATGCACCGTTCATGGAGACGGCAAGCCGTACGTACACATGAACGCTACTTTCATTTCTATCTCATACTTTAATGGAAATAAATAATAATGATATAGAGGTATATTATAATTACAGTATAACATCATATATAAAAACTTTAAATCCATCCTTTACACGTCCCACATATGGCATTAACGAATCACATCACTTTGAGGGGGCGGTAGTCCGCACTTCCTTAAATGAAGATATCGTGTTTACCCATAATGGAAACCATAAAGGTATTCCCAAAATGAAAAAACAGAAGCTTAAGGAAAACATAAATATATTATATATCATATATAAAAATAGTGACATCATAATGGCCACCTTTGAAGGTGTTAAATGAGTATTGAACAATCATCGTTTCGGGAGGCAGAATTTCGCCATCCACGGAAACCGTATGTTATTTAACCATTGGATGTAGTTGTGTGAGAGTGTAGCTCAAATAAATCTTATAACAACATCCTAGTATATTTAAGATACTGGTGTTGTTACAAAATAAGTAAATAAAAAGAGTTTAGGGGGTTGGATAAGCAAAATAAAACAAATGAACAAGAGAGAATGAATTACCTTTAAAAGTGTAACTCCCTTTTGATCTGAGCCTAAAGGCTTCCTTTGAAAGGATTCTTCCCAAAGGTAATCCTATAGGATGAGTAAAGGTATGTGGAGAGAGTAATTGGGCAGGGGTTGGCCGAGCCAAAGGCTTGAGAAGTGTGTGAAATGAGGTAGAGTTGGGGGCCTTTTATAAGAGGAGAGGAGGGGCACTTTTGGAAAGTAAAGAAATATTACTTTATTTGAAAATGAGTTTCGGGTTTAAAAGGACCCACATTGATATAATTCGTGGATAAGGTGATAAGGGTTCGAAATCCACTCATCCAATTGGTTTTGTCCATGTGTAGGTTTTAGAGTTTTCATTATCGTTCCATTTTATTTAAATTGTCAAATAATGATGTCATCGCTGCATCCTTATTATGTCATAAATAATTTAATTTATTTAATGTCTAAAAATTATAAAAAAAATACTATGATGTAGGAAATCTTTTTATCTTTCCAATGACTATTTATAATCAAATTTGGACTTGTATAACCCCACTAAAAAATTGTTTTAGTAAAACAACTCATGTTTGTGTCAATTTAATGTTAACATTAAATAAAAATATATTATTGTCATTTTCCAACTAAAGTGGATCCATGGGGTCCCCAAGTTGGCCCATGGCTTGTCTTGGTCGGACATGACTCACCCAATAGGTTTAGGACAAGTTTCATGGTGTTTTCACATTCTTATAATACCATTTTTACCTTAAACTACACTAATTACCTCTAATCGCGATTAAGAACTTAATAAGTTACTATTCACCAAAAAACTATTATAATCTCATTGAACCACATTTTACTTCTTAATGACAACCATGTATGTCGGATTTTTGAAATTTAAAACACAATGATGGAAAAATTTCATTTAAACGGAAAATCAGTTTTTTAAAAGTACCACTTAGTGGTTTCACTATTCATCAAAAATAGTTTTTTAGAAAATTACCAAAAATTCACCCTAAGCTATATTTGATATTAAGAATTCAAAAATGAAGTCCATTTTACAAAATTCAAAACATATATGTCAAATTAATTAATTTAATAATTAATTCCCGCTGTCATGACAAATAGCGTGTTTTTGTGAAACAATAAGTATCAAAAGATTAACACCAGTTTAAGTCCAATTTCAAAGTGAAATTGATTCCAACGACCACTATTGGATTTAATGGTAAAAATGTTTTCTAATTTCAATTTAAAACCAATTCAAAATATAATCTAATCATATAAATAAATTAGTTTAAAAAGAGGTTTTGAATTAAAATACAACACTTTACACTATTCATTAAAAAAATGAACTTTATCAGAAAGGTACCAAAAATTTACACAAAGTAAATTTTGATGTCCCGATTCTAAAGAAGAGTTATATTTGGTCCAAAATAAATTATAAGAGTGATCAAAACTATATTTAATGATGGTTCACCATTAAAAGGTGATAAGTGAACCTTTAGTGAAAATTAGAGTATATATGCCCTAAAATTGAACTCTTTCCATATTTTAAGCCTTTATCTTTTATTGGGTAAATGTATAAACATTTAAAAACATATCTAATAATATTTTAGTTATTTCTATCCATTCCCGCCAGTAAAACGGCTACTTGTTAACTAACATTTAAAATAATATTATTTTATTACTAGTGTGCTATGTAAGTTTCAAAGAAACTCATCGTTGCGTATCGGGTACACTATCGAACATAGCAACCCCTTTAAAATAAAATTAATATTTAATTCGTAAATATTAATAAATATGAAAATTCGTTATTCTTTATTTACCTGGGATGTTACATCCTTCCCCCCTTTTGGGAATTGCGTCCTCGCAATTTTATTCACTTATCAAAATAAGTGGGGGTATTTATCCCTCATAGCATTTTCAGATTCCCACGTTGCCTCTTAAATCACATGGTTTTTCCACAAAACCTTTACCTGATGAATCACCTTATTCCGTAACACTTGCTCCCTGTGGTCAAGAATCTGGACCGGTTGTTCCTCATAAGATAGGTTCTCTTCCAGCTAAACTACCTCTGGACTCAAAACATGAGATGGATCTGGCATATACTTTCTCAAAATTGAAACTTGAAAAACATTGTGTACCTGAGATAAACTCGGAGGTAAAGCCACCCGGTATGCAACTGATCGAACTCTTTCCAGAATTTCGTATGGTCCAATGAACCTTGGACTCAAATTTCCTTTCTTACCAAATCTCATCACACATTTCCAAGGAGAAACCTTGAGAAAAAACATGATCACCTACCTCGAAAGATAGATCCTTCCTTCGGTTATCCGCATAACTCTTCTGCCTGCTCTGAGCTGTTCTCATGTGCTTCTGAATCAACTGAACTTTTTCTGTCATCTCTTCTACCAATTCTGGTCCCATCAGTTTCCTTTCACCCACTTCATCCCAAAATGCTGGAGTTCGACACCGCTTCCCATATAATGCCTCAAATGGTGCCATATGTATACTGGAATGAAAACTGTTATTATAAGAAAATTCAACCAAAGAAAGATGTTGGTCCCAACTTCCCTGATAATCCATAGAACAAGCTCGTAGCATATCCTCCAATGTCTGGATTGTTTGTTCTGACTGCCCATCTGATTGAGGATGAAAAGCTGTACTAAAATTTAATTTAGTACCCAACGACTTCTGAAGGCCTTTCCAAAAGTTAGAAGTAAACCTGGGATCACAATCCGATACAATGGAGAGAGGAACTCCATGTAACCTGAATATCTCTTTAAGATACAAACGGGAAAGTTGATCAAGAGAGAAAGTATCTCGTATAGCAAGGAAATGAGCAGATTTGGTCAAGCGATCAACAATAACCCAGATTGCATTATTACCTCGAGATATCTTCGGTAATCCAACAACAAAGTCCATGGATATATTCTCCCATGTTCACTCTGGAACTGGTAAAGGCTGAAGCATCCCTTTCGATAACTGCCTCTCTTCTTTAACCTGTTGACATGTTAAACACTTCACAGTAAAATCATCAATGTCTCTTTTCATTCCATCCCACCAGTAATACTCCCGCAGACCTCTGTACATCTTAGTACTTCCAGGATGAAAAAACAACTCATTCTTCAACTGTGAATCACAAGGCACACATAACCTCTTCCCAAACCTCAAAACACAAACACAAACTTATCCAAGAACTCATGGAAAATTTTATTCATAAGGTCCATGAATACAGTAGGTGCATTGCTTAACCCAAAAGGCATAACTAAAAATTCAAAATGACCATATCTAGTACGGAACACAGTCTTCGGAACGTCTGCTTATTTTACTTTCAACTGATGGTACCCTGACCTCAAGTCAATCTTCGAAAAATACTGAGCTCCCTGGAGCTGATACATCTTCATTCGATGGACCAACATCTGCTGAAGTTGTTGCAAAGGATTTTACCACCCCTTTCTGCTTGTAGTCTGGCTGCATTCCCCTAGTTGAGTTCTTCGTTGGACACTCGTTTGCATAATGACCCATTTCATTACACTTAAAACATCTTACCGTTGGCTTTTCATTTCCTGCTTGATCATCTTCCTTACAGTTACGAGCAATATGACCAGACATACCACACCGAAAGCAATTTCCAGACTTGGATAAACATTCTCCAGGATGCATTTTACCACACTTCTCACAGGATGGATATTTGGTTTTCTTACCTCCTTGCTTATTTGATTAATTCTTCCCCTTTGCCTGCCAAATAGACCTCTTATTCTGTTGTTTGTCATAGAACACATGATCATCGGAAAACTCCATTTCCACCTTCTCCGTACATCGAACAAGTTTTTAATAACTTTTGAACTCACGAGAAGCTAAATCCCTTTGATACTTTGGATTTAACCCTGAGTAAAAATGGTTTATTTTACTATCATGATCTCGTATGAAGTTTGGAGCATACCTTGCCAATCGAGTGAACTTTTCTTCATAAGTAGCCACTGAATCATCCTCCTTCCTCAATTCTAGGAACTGTTTTTCCATCCCAAGACGAACCACCTTAGGAAAATATTTCTCAAGAAACATACCTTTGAATTTGTCCCAGTGAAGATCCTCAATCTCATCACTATCCCTTATATTTTTCACCATCGACCACCACTGATCAGCTTCACCTTCAAAAGGGTAAACAGCAAGACTAATCTTTTGATGTTCTGAACACCCCATGACATCAAAAATCTTCTCCAGTGCTTTAATCCACCCTTCAGCTTGCACAGGGTCAGATGATCCTCTAAATGATGGGGGATGTTGCCTCATGAAATGTTCCACTACTGACATGTTCCTCTATGGTTGATCTGGCTGATCTCGTGCATGGATACCACCACCATTTATAGCCTGAGTCAACTGTGCCATCACTGCAACAAACTGTTCAGTTCCGATTCCGACTATCTCAGGTTGCTGATTTGGAAGGTTATCTTCCTCCTGATGTCGTCCCAATATAGCTGCTTTGTTTCCTATGCGGAAAACCATTCTGAACACAGAAATATCTTAGGAGAAGAAACATGGTAATCCGTAAATGCTATATCATTTCAATCATATTATAATTTAACACTTTTCTAACTCCTAAAGTTGTCTAAACCGACATTTGATACCAACTATAAGGCCCCATCCTTAAACCTTACTTAATATTGAATTAAATGAATAATTCACATTGAGGATCTTTTTAGGTTTAGAGTTTTAGAGAATCAGAACATAACTATTACATCTTAAAAGATTACAAAGTAGACACTTCTACTAAGTCTCCATAAAATAAAAACTCTTAAAAAGAAAGATGTCTAGATTCCATGATTTAGATAGCATGAAATTCCCTTGATCCCATCCTTGACCTTATTCCACTTTAAGTCCTGTGAAAAACATTTCGAAAAAAACTTGGGGTGAGAGTAAAAAGCTCAGTAAGGGATACAAAAAGAATGAAAACTATTAGTTTTTCAAACATCAAGTAAACCATGTATACTATATCAAAGTAATACCTTCACCTTCATGAAGTAGTAAAAAAATCTTCACTGAATAAAGTATCATTACTTACCTTTTTGTAACCAAAAGATTACCATAAAACCCATATAAAGAACACATAGAATATATAAAGGTAACTTGGGACATAAACATACTTAAGTGGAATAAACATACGGTTGACTTCCACACATATCACTTAATGGAATAACCATACGACCAATTTCCATACATACTTAATGGAATAGCCATACAGCCGACTTCCATACCCAATGAATTGGAGGTTATAACGTAACCACCCATCCTGGTATTCATGGCACCACCCGTCATATGGTTTATAATGTAACCACCCGTTAAAATGTCCAAGTACCAGTATAAAAGCATAAAACATAAAACCAATATAAAGGAAAGATAACATTTCCACATTTCAATCACAATATATCATAAATATATTGACATAATAGAATCCTTTTTCAAAACCATTTTCAATACCAAAATACATAAAAGAGTATATGGTATTTATTTTATTCTAAAAACATTACGGCTTATTGAGAAAGACAAAGATCAAATAATACTCGCGGCGGCGGAAAAAGGTCGTTGTCACCGCGTACGTTAAAAAAACATTCCTTTTTGTCGTTTAGTAAAACGCTTCATAGAAAAAGATGCCTTTTGTATAAAAGTAAAATTCAAAGGAGTTTATACACCTTATAAAAGAAATTTGTGTATAAAACGAAATATGACTCAATGAAATGAGATTGAGACGAAGTCCCTTACCTCGGGTCCGACTTGACTCGATCGTTCTTTAACGTCCTGAATAATAAACTTGAGTTAATTTATACTTGATTAAGAACCTTTTTAATGTTCATTATTCCTTTTATATCACTTATTGCCATGTTATAAACATTATGTAACCATTTAAGTTAATAATGTTTGTTTTGTCAATATTTGGTTCTTAAGTCGAAAGTTGACTTCTTACAATTACATGTTGTTCGTGTGGTCAAAAGTTCTTTATATCCAGAATGAAATTCCTGATTTGGATATCATATATATCATATATAACCAGAATATACATGTATTTGTAATATTACATAATCATTTAGAGGTATGAAATGAAATGCACCGTTCATGGAGACGGTAAGTCGTACGTACGCATGAACGCTACTTTCATTTCATTGTCATATTAGTGGAATTAAAACTAAATGAGAGGTATGTATATTTTAATTCCAGAATTATATTCATCATTTAGATATATCATTAATTATATATATACATTATATACATGTAATTTTAATAGTACATTACATTTGGGGATAAGAAATGAAATGCACCGTTCATGGAGACGGCAAGCCGTACGTACACATGAACGCTACTTTCATTTCTATCTCATACTTTAATGGAAATAAATAATAATGATATAGAGGTATATTATACTTAAAGTATAACATCATATATAAAAACTTTAAATCCATCCTTTACACGTCCCACATATGGCATTAACGAATCACATCACTTTGAGGGGGCGGTAGTCCGCACTTCCTTAAATGAAGATATCGTGTTTACCCATAATGGAAACCATAAAGGTATGCCCAAAATAAAAAAAACAGAAGCTTAAGGAAAACATAAACATATTATATATCATATATAAAAATAGTGACATCATAATGGCCACCTTTGAAGGTGTTAAATGAGTATTGAACAATCATCATTTCGGGAGGTAGAATTTCGCCATCCACGGAAACCGTATGTTCTTTAACCATTTGATGTAGTTGTGTGAGAGTGTAGCTCAAATAAATCTTATAAAAACATCCTAGTATATTGAAGATACTGGTTTTGTTACAAAATAATTAAATAAAAAGAGTTTAGGGGGTTGGAGAAGCAAAATAAAACAAATGAACAAAAGAGAATGAATTACCTTTAAAAGTGTAACTCCCTTTTGATTTGAGCCTAAAGGCTTCCTTTGAAAGGATTCTGCCCAAAGGGAAACCTATAGGATGAGAAGAGGTATGTGGAGAGATTAATTGGGCAGGGGTTGGCCGAGCCAAAGGCTTGAGAAGTGTGTGAAATGAGGTAGAGGTGGGGGCCTTTTATAAGAGGAGAGGAGTGGCACTTTTGGAAAGTAAAGAAATATTACCTTATTTGAAAATGTGTTTCGGTTTTAAAAGGTCCCACATTGATCTAATTCGTGGATAAGGTGATAAGGGTTCGAAATCCACTCATCCAATTGGTTTTGGCCATGTGTAGGTTTTAGAGTTTTCATTATCTTTCCATTTTATTTAAATTGTCAAATAATGATGTCATCGCTGCATCATTATTATGTCATAAATAATTTAATTTATTTAATGTCTAAAAATTATAAAAAACTACTATGATGTAGGAAATCTTTTTATCTTTCCAATGAATATTTATAATCAAAATTTGGACTTGTATAACCCCACCCAACAATTGTTTTAGTAAAACAACTCATGTTTGTGTCAATTTAATTTTAACATTAAATAAAAATATATTATTGTCATTTTCCAACTAAAGTGGCTCCATGGGGTCCCCAAGTTGGCCCATGGCTTGTCTTGGTCGGACATGACTCACCCAATAGGTTTAGGACAAGTTTCATGGTGTTTTCACATTCTTATAATACCATTTTTACTTTAAACTACACTAATTACCTCTAATCGCGATTAAGAACTTAATAAGTTACTATTCACCAAAAAATTATTATAATCTCATTGAACCACATTTTACTTCTTAATGACAACCATGTATGTCGGATTTTTGAAATTCAAAACACAATGATGGAAAAATTTCATTTAAACGGAAAATCAGTTTTTTATAAGTACCACTTAGTGGTTTCACTATTCATCAAAAATTGAAGTTTTTCAGAAAATTACCAAAAATTCACTCTAAGCTATATTTGATATTCTGAATTCAAAAATGAAGTCCATTTTACAAAATTCAAAACATATAAGTCAAATTAATTAATTTAATAATTAATTCCCGCTGTCATGACAAATAGCGTGTTTTTGTGAAACAATAAGTATCAAAAGATTGACACCAGTTTAAGTCCAATTTCAAAGTGAAATTGATTCCAACGACCACTATTGGATTTAATGGTAAAAATATTTTCTAATTTCACTTTAAAACCAATTCAAAATATAATCTAATCATATAAATAAATTATATTAAAAAGAGGTTTTGAATTAAAATACAACACTTTACACTATTCATTAAAAAAATGAACTTTATCAGAAAGGTACCAAAAATTTACACAAAGTAAATTTTGATGTCCTGATTCTAAAGAAGAGTTTTATTTGGTCCAAAATAAAGTATAAGAGTGATCAAAACTATATTTAATGATGGTTCTCCATTAAAAGGTGATAAGTGAACCTTTAGTGAAAATTAGAGTATGTATGCCCTAAAATTGAACACTTTCCGTATTTTAAGCCTTTATCTTTTATTGGGTAAATGTATAAACATTTAAAAACATATCTAATAATATTTTTGTTATTTCTATCCATTCCCGCCAGTACAACGACTACTTTTTAACTAACATTTAAAATAATATTATTTTATTACTAGTGTGCTACGTAAGTTTCAAAGAAACTCATCGTTGCGTATCGGGTACGCTATCGAACATAGCAACCCCTTTAAAATAAAATTAATATTTAATTCGTAAATATTAATAAATATGAAAATTCTTTATTCTTTATTTACCTGGGATGTTACATAACTTCACCAATTTGTCAAACCTTTTTTGGGATTTATCATCCATGGAAAGATAATCATATATGGCCACACAATGTGATGGAACTAGAATTTTGATAGGTAACACCGCCTGTAACACCCCAAGATTTCATAGTGTGTTATTTCATCAAAATAATGCAATAACTTGCACTACACGCAACACCAAGTTCAAGCACACCATGAATTACCAAACAAGCCGTTCAAAAGAGGTTATGAATAGTATTAACTAAATTTTAAACTTTATATAATCCTTATAATTTTAGAATCCATATTATGAGTTTCTTAGACATAATGTAAGAACAAAATTCATTTTCAGTATTGCACTTTTATCAACTTTTAATAGTGAAACCTTTTTAAATACAATATTTTAAACATTTTGACTAAATGGGGGACATCATGAAATTTAAAATGAAACATCCCAAGCTTCCACGGTACGCTTTCCTTTGAATAATACAGTAGCGTGTGTTGTACGCAACTTCGAGTTCTAACACACCACAACCAATCAAACTAGCCGTTATGAATAGTAATACCTACCTTTTAAAATTTTAGAAATTTTATCTCTAAAAATGGACATCATTTTTGGATTCTTAGTATCGAATTTAGCCTAAGGTGAAATTTTTGGTACTTTTCGGATAACTTTCATATTTTGATGAATAGTGAAAGTTACTAAATTTTAATTAAAAACAACTTTTTTAATCAAAATAATTAATAGTGATAAATTATGAATTTTAGTGGGTTTAAAGTATATTTAGAATATATTTTTACCATTTAATATAATGTTGGTCATTGGACATAATTTTACAATTAAACCGAGCATAAACAAGTGTCAATCTTTTGATAGTTATTATCTCTTAAAAACACGCCTTTTTTACAGCGGGAATTAATTTTAAATTAATTTCTGCCACTTCTGTGTTTTGAATTTAGAAAAATCAATTCCATATTTGGAATGAGGATTTTTAAAATGTGTAAATAGGTAAATTTTATTTTTATAAATTTTGAATAATTACTGCGGTAAGTATTTTATTTACCATGGTTAAGGGTAAATCCGGTAAATAAGGGTTAAAAAAATAATATTATAATAATAATACATTACCCTAAAACATGTCCTAGCCTTATTGGATGATACATGTTCGACCATAGGCATCATTGGGTCGATTTTGGGACCCCATGGTTCCACTTGTAGGTGATAGGGACACTTTATTTTAATTAACTTAAAATGAATACAAAAATGACACAAGCATATATCTTTTAGAAAAACAATTTTTACATAGGGTTATATATGTTGGATTTTAGATTATAAATATTCATTAGAAAGATAAAAGGAGTTCCCACATAATGATAGTTTATTTATAATTTTTAGACATTAAATAATATAATTTATTTATGACACAATGATGATGAAGTAATTACTATAATAGTGAAAAATTAAAATAATTGATATTATAAATTCCCAAATAGATATAATATGAAACTTTTAATGAATTAAACTAATTTTCTAGGATAATATGATATATTAGTATTTATTTAATTGACTTTTCTTGAAGTAATCAATCGGGTATGAGTTTCACAAAAATCAACTATTGAATAGTGTCAAAATTGACATAAAAGAGTTCTTAAAACAAATATTATATTATTAATTGATATTAAATTCTTAAAAATCTAAGGCTCGGCCAAGAGACTTATATCATGATAGCTTAATCATTAATGGACCACTTTGGGGTCTTTTGGATGTATATGGTATTTTTATTAACCATATAATATAAAAATACAAAGAGACATTGTAAAAGTGAAACTAATTAACTTAGAGTTAATACTTAAAGATAAGGTTAATATAATGACCCAAACCTGTATAAATTATATTTTATGAGTGGTTTTCGACCTATAACCACCTTAAAATTTAAATAATCAACTTTGGAGCCATTGGAAACCGAATATGAATTTATTATAAATTAATATTTCTAGCTTTTCCAAAGGTGCCCCTCACCCCTCTTATAAAAGGGAACTCCTCCTTCTCATTTCTTCACACATTAAAAGCCTTTTGGTTCGTCCAAACTCTACCCAAATACTCTCCCAACTTCCCTCACTACAGCCTAGAGGCCTTAGTTTGATCATAAAGCCAACCTATGGAGCCCTTTTGATCAAATAAAAAGGAAGAACCCGAAGACGAGGTAATGTTTTCACCAACCATTTTCAAGTTCCTTTCTTCTTCCACTTCTTCTTTCTTTGTTATTACCATTCTAAAATAATAACTCCAGTATCTCAAATATACTGTGATGTTATTATAAATATGGTACAATCATATTCAGTATTCTATCCACCCTTTGAATAACATGTCACCATACATGCGTACGTACGGCTTACCGTCTCCACGTCGTGGTGTAATTGTTATTCAATATATTATTATTTGGATGGGTATAATAATGATGTGTAACTCATGTAAATATTAAATATGACATGTTAATAATTCTGTATATATGATATACCATGCATTTATATATAATTTTAATATCAAAAGAATGATATTGTCGCTTGTGCGTACGTACGGACTACCGTCTCCACGAACGCGATGAGATTCATTCTCCATCATATCCATTAAAGTATAATTATCATTTTATGATTTAAAAATGATGTTTAAGGACTTGATATAATTCTGGATATGAATAATATACAACCTATCCATAACAAACATGGCTTATGTAACAAAACATATAAAAGAAAACAAGTAAGTTAACACCTGAAACAACGATAATACTAAGATATTATTATCAAATCAATATTAAAAGATCATATATGATATCATATTAATGTATATGATTCTTGTATAATTTAATAACAATTATTTCACCATTATACAAGAGGTTAACCTACCCCAACCAAGGAAAAGTACAAGTTAAGGGATTTTCTTATCTCACTTTCAATTCCGTGAGATTTCCATTGTTCGCCACTAAATTATTGAAAGTGGTGTATTGTGTACTGCCATTTGATATATATTATCATGATTCTCTTTATATTCATGTTATTCTGTAAATCATTTGGTGGTTATTAACTTTTGGCCATACGACTCATTTGATTAACGTGGTAAGGGGTTTTCATCTCACTCCTTATTCACGTGAGATTCATGCCATATTGCCACCATTACCTTTTGTGTGGTGTATGTACGGCCCATAATTATATTCTTTGTGTAATAAACTCTAATTTATGTGTATTTACATATTCATTGTATGATACCTCTTTCATGGGTTGTATGTTTCATAAGTTACCAAATTGGTAAGGGTTATTTCACAATCTCTTCATTATCTGGGGTTGTTTATACGTAATAATCTACTGGGATCTCTTTATCATCCACATCCATGTTTCTTAATAATGTATTTCAAAACATTTTTACTATTTACAAGAATATGGGTTAAAGTAATTTATACCCTTATGTGTTTCGAAAGGAATCTTTCCTTCGTTTTCCAAACAAGGCACTTTTAACCTTTTCGACAAATTTAAGGTAAGAATGTTTTTTTATCTTATACGGCGGGTGCGGCTATTTACCGCCATTATAAAATCGTCAAAGCGTCCCTTACAATCTTATAAGAATGTTTTCAAATTGAATTTATTATAATTATGTTACTTTTACAATGATTTCAAAAAAACAGATATTTCTCTAAAATAGTTTCGATTTCATCTATGTCAACATCCTTTGATGGCTGTTAAGCTTATTTGAAGTTGATTTATTATGATACAAAACTTCTATATTGTATTGAAGGTTTTGTGATATTATTGACTGTGGATAAGGTATTCTTATGTCACTCATGGTTTTTTTAAAGTATTGACATTTCATAATTTATTTTTAATATGAATGTTTATGTTATATTTCAACCTTTCATTCAGATGAATTTGTTAGACAAGTATGTTCCGGGTTGGGGACCAGTAAACGTAAGCCCTCCGGTTTGGTCTCCGGTTATTAGAGGAACTCCGGTTTGGTCTCCAGTTATTAGAGGAACTCCGGGTTGGTGTCCGGTTATTAGAGGCACTCCGGGTTGGTGTCCGGTTATTATAGGCACTCCGGGTTGGGTTCTGGTTACAGATAGCCCCAAGGTCTTGGGATGAGGCCTTGACAATGAAATTAAAGTTTAGCATTATGCATTCCAACATTATAAAATTGGTTATTGATATTGCATGTGATTATTCGACTAGTAGAATATCCATGTGAACAAGTAAATGGCATTATTTCATTTTACTTTTTCCATACTATGTTGAAGTTCAAGTTTAAAAGGCTTTTGTTTTAGTAATGCATTGCCTTAAATATTTATGCTTATTTTTGAATGTTCCTCTATATTGTTATCCTTACTGGGAATTTGAGCTCACCCCTTTTCTATTTTTTATTATTTCCAAGATGTGAAGAAGTGAGTTATGAATGACATGCAGGGATATTATGAGGGGATAATAGTGTGGACTATGGAGACATTATGTTGTCGTAGTAGTTTTTCACTTTATGATGTAATGTAAAACTTATGAATATATCTAGTGTTTCCAAGGCTACTAAACCAATCGGTATTTCGAGATTTGATCTTTCTTGTGATCATTCCACTGTTATGTAATAATGCACCGAATCTGGGTAACTAGGGTCGGGGCGTTACACCGCCTCATCACCCTATATTATTATGTATGAGGTTTCATGGGTGGTAGTGTGGGTCATGGTCTGGAAATCCAGCAAAACATGAAGAAGCTTATATATCCATGATTTCCTATTCATATCAACCAACTTTTTATGATGGTTGGACATTGTATTTTTGAAAGCCTTTATCTTCCCATTGGCTGTCTTGTGATAGCAGGACAACCAATGGGCTTTGATTCCATACTTCTAATATATCTTGTCTAGCTCAGAAGAGCAGAAGATGGTGCCATTGTCCGTCAGTATTGTATGAGCGACACCAAATCTGTTGATGATTTTGTAGTTACCAATGATGACGGAGTTTTTCACCGCGAAATCCTTAAGGAGCATGGATTTGGACCGTCTAGAAAGTAAGTCGGTCACTGTGAGTATGAGCATGAATTGTATGGATGTAGCATAGGGATATGGTCCCTCAACATCCATTCCCCATGCGACAAATTGCCCTGAGTACATATCCGTGTGAAGAAAATCCGGGGAGAGGTTTATTAAATTAGTTTGAATAAGGAAATAATGATACTTCATAGTGAATATGTCACAATATTTTATCATGGTGGTCCATTAATACCCAAGCCTCTAGATTTGTTGGGAGAGCTGGGTTGCTGACTTGTGTTCTCCACAAGCTCTAGTGTGCACATCGTTCATGAAAACATCATTCTCTTCTCCATCAATGCACCTGATAAAGACACTATCAGGGCATCATTTTTAGAGAACCTTATCTTGGTTTACCGCTTTTTAGAGGGTAAAATTTACTGCCCATCTTCGGACCTACTCCCTTTTATCCCTAACTAGTGAGAGTTCCCTATTCTGAAGGTAACTTGTATTTTTTGTCATTTAACTGGTGGTATGACCATAAGGATCAGGAATAATGATAATTTCATCAATTTCCTCCACATTTCTCTTATTGAATGGCAATACCATCCGATAGTGAGCAATGATAATGAATATTTCATCCGAGTCAAGATTGGATAAGGCATTGACTACATTTTCTAAAGCATATTCTTGAGCATTCTGTGACCAAGGACATGATTCATCATTGATTTTGATGGTAATTCTTCCATCAGAATTCAAACATGTCTTATCATGGGATCCAATACTTCTTTCTTGATAGCATAATCACCGTTGAAGTGTTTGATGAATAGCTCTTAATCACCATTTATTCTTAGGTGTTTGGCTTGCACTTGGAGTTCCAACTCCAGGCCTGCAATATGGGCATGATATTCCCCTTCATTGTTCATACATCCTTCCAAATGTAAAAAAGAGTAAGTCAAGATGGCCTTTGTGGGTGATACAAGTACGACTCATAGCCCCATTTTTTTGAGCCTGTGTTCCTCTATCTTTTTCCCTATCGTCCTTTGGGAAGCACCACCGAAGTAAATTCCCCACATATCGGGGTTATCCTGGATGGAAAATACTTCTTCATGTGAATGTTCTGCATCCCATGATGATGTTTCTTCCGAGGGGTTCTCGGTCGGGAAGTCTACTAACGCCTTGAATTTGATGGCCTTCTAGGGATTCTACCATATTTCAAACTCTTATAGGACAACCTTCCATCGTGATAGGTGTCCATTTAACATAGGAAAATTGAGGATATACTTGAGCGACATGCAGTAGAAGACCAGGTGGACCACATGCTGCTGGAAATAATTCCTGGGCATATGAACTACGAAGATTTTGGCTAGGAAGTTTTTTTTCATTCTTTTAATACTGTGTTTCGACATCGATCATTGTACTGATGAGGAGGAAGATGTATTTATCTCTACTGACATCATTATTTTGTGTGAGTAAGTCACGTAATGACCATTCCATGGCAGTTACGTATAAAATGAGTTGTCTCCCCTCAATTGGCAGCATGAGCACCAGTTGTCTTTGGAGATATATTTTGAGGTAGTCAAGCGCTTATTGACAATCTTTATCCCATTCATACGTATCTCCTTTCATCATGATCATGGTGAAACGTAAACATTTACCTTATAGGTTGGCTATGAAGCACTGAATGTAGGCGAGGTGCCCCTATAGACTTCTAAACTCGGAAATGTTGAAAGGTGGGGACATGCCAAGAATGGATTTCATCTTATCAGGGTCGACTTCTATGCCACGATGGCATGCGATGAAGCCGAGGAATTTTCCTGAGGTAAAAACAAAGGCACATTTTAGGAGATTCATCTTCAAACTATTCTGTCTCAATTTGTTGAAGATAGTTTCAAGGTTGTCCATGTGGTTTGAAGACTTTTGGTGATTTAACCACTAGGTCATCGACATAACACTCAATGAGTTTTCCTAAAAGAGGTCATATATGTGATGCATGGCATGCTAATATGTGGTTATGATATTCATTTGTCCAAGGGGAATCACATTATAATAGAACACCCCCAGAGAGGCCCTAAAAGTAGTAGTTTCTTTGACTCTTCGGGCCATCCAAATTTCATTATGTCTTCAGTAGTCATCCATGAAGGAAAGGGCTTTGTACCCACCTATTTCATGAAACAAAAATTCTATTATCAGGGCTGGGAAGTCACCTTTTGGTAAATGCCGATTAAGGTCCCTGAAGTCAATGCATATTATAATTTTCCCATTCTTCTTCTTGATAGTGACTATGTTGGATAGCTAGATCGGATATTAGAACTTCCGTATGAAGTTGGATTTTATCATATTGTCAACTTCAGCCTCTATTTTGGCATCATGCATCGGGTGGGTCCTTTAGGCAACCTTATTATATACCTAGTGATCTTTTCGTAAGCCCAAATAGTGGGTGGGGACTTCTGGATCAAGGATTGGAATCTATATGTAATTCTAAGAAGACACGTCTTGAGTCTTCTTTAGGAAGGAGGTGTATACCTCATATTCCTCAATGGGCATGGCCCAAATGATAAGTGTGGTACACATGTAATTTTTAGTTCCCATATTCATCTACCTATGTTCATTAATTGTGGTGGAAACACCATCATCAAATGTAGGTGGGGCATCTTTGAGGTCTTCTTCCTCTTCTTCATCTTTTTCATATTCTCCATTAAATCCCTCTTCTGATCGAGAAACGTTTTTTGTGATAAATTCAACAATATTGGGAGGGAAATTTCCTTTTGCCTTAGTGTGTGAGGCAAGGGTAGCTTGATGTCCTAAGGTCAGACCAAGATCATCTTTGATATGGGTTTTTATGACAACATGGGAGTCAGCCCGCTCTTCCGTGTCTTTGGACTTGGTGTTCATAGGAGATACCATGAAGACAATTGAGTTTTTATCTGGACATGTACTTACACATTCAACATGGTTGTTGGGTAGAATGTATTCCTACCCAAGATTCTAGAAGGTGTTCGTGGGATCCATCTCCAATCCATTTGTGGAATTGATCCAATCAACATCCTCATCTGAAATATGTTTTTGTTCCGACTCATAGAACCATGCCTTGATGTGATGTGGATCATAGAGTAAAAATAGGAATTTATCAGTGTGGAAAGTCTCTCTCTACCCATTAGAACAATATTTGATGCACTAATGGTATGAGGATGGAATTGTAGCATGATAATGCAGCCAATACCTCCCTAAAAAACAATGAAGGTCATACTTTACAGCGCCACTAAGAACTAAAAATCGATACAAGATCTCCCATCCAAGTTTTAATCTTGATTCATACCACTGGTTTATTCTCAATTTTTTTTTGTATCCCAACAAAGTTTTAGTGCAAGGTGTCAATCTATCCCCATCATACCCCCAGTTGACGAAGCATTCTAAGCGGGAGGAGGTTAACTCCAGAACCATTGTCGATGAAGATCCTCTGTACATCGATTCCATTTATCATGTCATACACATATAAGGGTATGATGTGACCTTGCATGATAGCGTCTATATCCTTGTCTGTAAAGAAGATTATGGTGTGACATTATTCAGGACTGGTCTCTATTAGGTAGAATTTATCTGCTATTATTTCAGCCTCAAACCCCTGGGGACTTAGAAAGGCTTTGATGAGTGCCTCCATAAGATCTTTGAAAAAACTCAATGCATCCAGGATTGAAAAAATTGCTGGTATTGAATCCAGAAACTTAGAATTTTCATACATAAGATCTAAGGGTCATCGATTCTCATATCATGGTTTCTCTTTTACAGACACATTAGGGGTTTGAGCTTTGGAAGTAGACAGTATGACCTCTATAGCAGGAGTCGATGGTGCTTCAGTCCTTTCTGTGTTCGGACACACTAGTTTTCCTGTATACCTTGGGCGGTTCAGTACTTACTCCCCCCTAGATAAATATTTGAAGACAACTGGGCTTGGGTTTCTTCTGGTAGGGGAGAAGGAGCATTCCAGTTCCTATTGCGTCTTCTAGAGGGTCCTTCGGCGAGTTTCCATGATGTCAAATTTTGGATTGTGGTGTGGCCAGGAATTAGACTCCTTCCACAATCATGCCTTTTGAGAAACCACTGGCCTCTGTGGCCTCTTCTTATAGATCTCCAATTTGGTTTAGGGAATTTGGGATAGTGGCCATAGTCTTTATCAAATAATAGGTCCATCATGTGAATTCCATTAATCGAGTTGAAGATATGTTCGTGATCCGATTCTTTTCGTGTCTGATTATGTCCTTCCAATGGTGTCCCTTGGTGTGGAGGTTCTTATTGAACCATTTGGTGGGGAAGTTCTTATTGAACCAATTATATTTTCATGAATTCTGAAAGTTACAACACCGACATCATCTTGGGTGTTAGCTCATCATCTTGCTCTATATTTCTTCCCGTCTAGACTATAGAAGACCATGGGGATGAGGAGGATGGATGTGTTGTATTAATATCGTTTGGGGGAAAATTGAGTTGTTTCAACTATGCCTGGATGATTTCGTGGATTCGATTGATGATCTTCCAGGTAATCCAGTTTTTATACCTTTTCTCCTTCTTGATGGCAACTTTTTTCCACTCCTATTCCTCTCTTGAGTCTATGGTGGAATCATACACCACTGGTGCTGGTGGCATGGGCAACTTGACTTGACCAGAATATACCATCTTTTACAGGTGATTCTTTAAAACAATGCATTCCTAGATGGTATTTCCTAGTATCTGGTGGAATAGACTATAATTTTGATGGCCGTCGAGACCCACATCATTGGCTCTCTTTGGCTTTGGCAACTAGGGCATATTTCAATTCGTAGTGGCTATGGAATAGTCATAGACCTTGTCATCTCTGAATGAATACACATTATTTCTTCATTCATAGAACTAATTTCTTTTAGAACCCCATAACTCATCTTGCGGAGATGGGGGTGGATGTGGGAATCCAGGGGGTCCACATAGTTTGGTGGGGGGCTCACAACTAGAGATGGTACATGGGGTCTCTTAATCATGACTGAAGCCACTTCATCCATTCCTATTCTTTTCCAAGGGTCCAATTTGGACACTCGGGACTTGAGGTTAGTCCTTTTAAAGCAGTTTTATATACTTTGGGAAATGGCAGAGAAGTATCTAAACCCACTCATGTACTTCACAGCGAAGAATGGCATTCACAATTCATCCCATAGGTTATTGATGCACATGGAGAGCATCTCATCCTGGGGGAGTGGATGATTTAGGGAATATGTTAGGACATTCAATTTGGAAATGATTTACGATACCCTCATGTTCTCTTGCTACATGAAATTTATGAGATCACTGATTGTCATCTTGGGTAGCGTCGAACTGAACTGCAAGAGGAATTATTGATGGATGCCCCCCCCCCATCCTGTAATTGAATTAGCCAGTAGGATAGTTTACCATATGAAAGCCGAGTCCTACAGGTATCATATGAAGCACCTGAGTTTTACGGATTATTGTTGCTCGGGAGTTCCCATAATGGGGTCACAGTAAAGGGAATAGTGCATCAAATGCTATTCCGGGTACACCATTCCGTTGAATACCAAGAATACAGGGTTCCTGATGTTTGGTGTTGGCAGAACATTTCTCACCCACTCGGGGTAGGGTTTTCACTCTGGTTGTATCAAAGAGCCCATCCCCTCCATGGATTCTTGTAGGGTTGTTAGCTACTTGTTAGTTTTTATGATCCCTTTCTATATATCCTTTTTTGGCTTGATATTGACATGGTTCGGTAGGGGCCAGGATTGGGAATGCCAGTAAAATTGGAATTTGGGGTGGATACCCAGCTGGGGCATCATTTGTAGGGTTAACTAGATATATTCCAGCTGCCTTCCTAGTGGGGGGAAGTCTTTATGTCTTTTTGAGGGCCATGTTGAATAGTCCTCTGAGCTTCATTTCATTCACCTTAATGAGTTCCTATGGTATGGGAACCTCTTATGGGATCACCTACTGATGTTCCGCAGAGGGAACATATTCAGCGAGGTAACTCCTTCGATGTATCTCAACATTAATTTTCTTGATCTCTTTAATTTCCTCCACCTTCTTGGAGAAACATTCTTCACCAGTGAGGAACACATTCTCATGGGGAGGAGGAGGTGGGATATAGACTAATTTGGATTTATTTTTATCATTGTTGGTGTTTCGAGTGGGAGGTATTGTCGGTGTGACTGAGGGGGCACCGAGATTTAGGATCATCGTCTAGTTATGGGTATGCACACCATTAGGCTTAGGGTGGGATTCCTCTAGGAGGGAACCATCTTCCTTTTCATTATCTTCTCCTATATTGTTTCTTGAGAGATCCATGGGGTGGAGGTTTACCATGTTCACTGAGGCATACCACATTGGGGGTGATGTAACCAGCACCAAATGGTAGAAAGGCTACATACGCCCTTTATTGGACATTCTCCTTCCATTCTACGAAATTCTTAGAGCTTCTAGATGAATATTGTCCTGATGGAATCCCTGTTCTGGCCTCATAACGCACCTTTGTCTTGAAGCATGAGAAACTCCAGAAGTGGTGGAATTGGTAACTCATATGTCCGTCATACATCCTAGATGGTGGGAGAAAGATGTCTGTCATGCAGGGATTTGAGGTAAAAATTCCCCCAGCCCTATGGGCTCGAAATGATCCCATCCTCGTGTCACTATGGTACAAATAGGCTTTTTTGGTTATATGGGGCATTTTGATTTTAAAATTCCCCCATCCCTATGGGCCAAAACTATTCTCTTATCATGGTAGTAGTTGTCGTTATCGCCACCCATTCAATTTCACATACTCTTGTGAGGGTGTAAGACAAATATGGTAGTTGGACTGTGTGAGGTATATAGACTTTTGAAGACACATGAACTTCTTTATGGTCAGCTTCCTGGAGGCGGGAAGCCTGCTGGATGTTCCTGGCCACCTGACATAGATTTTTTTCAATGCATTGATCTCTTCGACCCAGATGCTTTTGAGGCTTACTTCGGTCTAGTTTTTGTTGAGTATCCCATCGTTCTTGGGCATGGGTTTCATTTGATTATTTCTTATAGGTGATGAAATTGCAGGATTTCATTTTCATTGAGGCATGTTGGATGGGGAATGGGGTGAAGTGTAGATCTCCATGTTCTCCCCACCCCCAAATGTGAACTTCCACCAAGGTGTTACCAATAAGGAGACGAAATTTATGCTATGCATGGAGGCAATCCAGTTCAAGGTGTTTCTTCTTCCTTTTTTATTTTAGATGCCTTGCGGACGAAAGGGTTTCCAGGTCTATTAGACTGTGATGCTCCCCCATCATGCAGACATGGTCCATGTACCCTTTGTAGGGTAGTAATTTTTCTTTCAACATTCAAAGAGTTGTCCATATATTGAGCTGAATTTCATGTGTGCATTCCTCAGAAAATTCTCCTGGTACGTCAAAGTGAGATGTGTCTATAGGGAAATACATCACAGGTATATTATCCATAGATAGTTGTCTCCTCAAAAGAAATATATTATTCTTTTGTTCTTATGGAGGATCCTATACTTGATATTCCCTACTCAACTGCTTCATGATAATTTTTTTCCAAGAAACTTGAATGGTGGGAGACTTATCAATTTGCAGACATTGTGGAGGTGGATTAGAAGATGATCATGGCCATAGTACATCCTCTAGTTGAGAAAGAATATCAGTCTCATAGACAGAGTTTATGATGTGTGTGACTCCTTTTCGTGTGCCTATTCATAGGAGGGCCTTCTCATATTTGTTCCAGAAAGGGGAGGACCTTCTTGCCAGCATGTATTTTGGTTATGAGGAGGACCCTTGCAAGTGGTCATGCGATGGTGTGGACTACAATTTCAAAATGACGCCGGAACACATGAATTTTTCTAAAGGAGTGTACCTTGTGGAGTACCATCAGGGAAGGCTATATAAATGGGAGGACCTTTTTGCTTCTTGATGTCACTCTGTGGAGGGACTTCACAACAACTTTCATTGCATGGAGGACCTTTGCAATGATTGTCATCATGGATAGGACTACCATAATGACTTCATATCTGGATTTAGGGAGATGTTCTACAATTCACATCCTAGGGAGGGCCTTTAGGATGTACTGAAATTAGGGGAGGACCATCTCATTGCTTGGAGTTACTCTGGGGAGGACCTTAAGAGTAACATTCATTGTGGGGAGGGCCTTCACAATGACAGTCATCATGGAGAGGACTACCATCATGACATGATGTTCGAATATAGGGAGAATCATATCTATAGCGTATATCCTGGGGAAGACCATGAGGGAAGATGACAGCAAGGGGAGGACCTTCATGCTGTCTAATCTTCAGGTCAAGGGGAGGGATACCACGATATGCATCATACGATATGCTCTAATTATCAATCATTTTTTACCCCTAGAGAAACCCTCGATGGTGCTATTGGAAGGACCTTCAGTGTTACTGTTAGTGACATTGTGGTGAGGACCTTCGCAACTGCTACTAACACTTCCATAATTTGGTAATTGAATGACAGGGTCTGGAGCCTTTGTGTATATATGTTTGGGGGTTTCAAGAACCCCAACTTCCAATTGATAAGGATCATGTTTGTGCTCTTCATTTTCCATTTTTGTTTGGCATTTTTCATTTTTGGGTGCTCTCATGCAGTTAACTGGGGCCATATGTTGTTGGTAATGGCCTTCATATTCGATTACCTATCTTGCTGGGTCCCTTAACATCATTGAGATACACCGGCGTGCATCTTGAGTTTTGGTAGGGATATGTACCTGCCCGAAAGTGGACACCACATTGGACTGGCGTCCCCCAGTTGGAATAGGCATTTGTTAATGATCCAGTTTTCCATATGTTGTGGGATATTTCTTTCTACCATCTTTGACTAGATAAAGAGAGCATAACTCCTCCGGAGTGACTTACTCATTTTGTGAGTGAGTCATTCGGTTCAAGGAAATCGGGTCTTGGGACCTATTTCTCACCTTTATCACCGATGCATTGATATCTTGGCATGTTAGGAGGATATGGTTTGGAATTGACGTCGAATATTACATCATTTCC
Organism: Viscum album; assembly: GCA_963277665.1. NCBI lineage: Eukaryota > Viridiplantae > Streptophyta > Magnoliopsida > Santalales > Viscaceae > Viscum > Viscum album. The sequence continues at coordinate 802,311,137 of OY728139.1, forward strand.
TAGATGTTCTAGGATACACCTTTGGATTAAATGTGTATGAAGACGCATTCCGATGTTGGAGTGAGTGTTTTTTCCTACTCGGGTCCTCCACGAGTTGCGAGTAGATAATGGTAGTTATACATTACTAAGACAGAGGAATGAGTCTATTTCTAGTTGTCTTATCTAGTTTCCACTACATTTGACTGGTGGTATTCATTTTCATGAGTGTGAATTTCTATCCACTAGGTTGTCGTTGTATTTATCTCACGGGATTTGTATGTATCCGCATGAATTTGGCTCTGATCATATTTTCTTTTCACTATATTTTGATAGAGGACTCTAAGTAAATCAGCATGTGTTTGTGCCTATATATAGAATTTTGTTTCCCTATTTAGATGGTTGGATTAAAATTCATCATTAGTTATTTGTACCTTCGTATATCTGTTTTCCACTCAATTTTGATGGCAGTATTGTTGTGAATTCTCATATATTGGCATCTACCGTTAGCTAGCCACTCTTTCTGCATGATGGGACTAGAAAAATCTTGTAGTAATGCGTGTGTTCTAGTATTTTTCCACCATATTTTTGTTGTGGGAATGAGTGGATAGGTAATAGTCATATGTATGACCTTTGAATTCCACCACATTAGTATGAAAAGGATGCATCTCAATAAATAGGATGATGGCATTTTCCTGGTTATATATTAACCACCCTTGGTAGGATACCTGAGGGGCCCAGTTCTCCTAGACATTGGAAGGAGCCCTCATCATAAGGCCCTCCTCGGTGGGAGGAGGTCTAATCATCTGGTCTCAATGGTGATTCCCTCTAGCGGGGGACCGTGTGTAGGATCCCTTTGTAGTTGAGATGAATTCTTCAGGATTGACTTGATCTACCTCCCTATGGTAAGGGAGGTTGTTGTTGTCATGTTCTGAAGATAGGCTCTTGAAACGGTTTGTGATGACGAACTAGGCATCCTAATTCTTGGGTGCCGGTAGCGGCTGAATAGGTGGTTGGAGAACCATTGAAGACTTGAGATCTCGTCATGCGGAATCTAGTGTGGGGATAGTACAATTTTGGTGGTTCTATCTAATCAGCGTATGGGATACACAGCATTGAAGACACTGGGTAGGTGAAGGGGTACTGCCCTTCATTGAGACCCCGAATTCCTGTGAGATCATTGATCTTCGTGTCTTCATGGGTGGTTGGGACGAGAACATACAATATACATATATGACATACATACCACACAACATTGTCAAAGTAGAATTCATTTAAACATATTCACAACTTGTGATTCAAATTGGCCTCGTTTCTCTTTTCATTTGCTTTGGGGTGAAGGGGGCTAAGTGCAGTGAGACCGCCACCTTGGTTAAGGATTCACGTCGGGTTTTCCATTTCTGTTCCACCTCTGAGGTAGCATGTTTTGCATGCAGCGAGGTGAACCAAATGGTCCGACTTGTATTGTACATTTTTATTTTACCATTGGGTTAGAAAAACCACCTGGGATAAGGATTCACGTCAGATTCACCATTTTTTATCCACCTCCGAGGTGGAGCCTTTTGTGCGCACTAGGGAGAAAAGAATGATTCGACGTGTAGTTTTTTTTCTTTAATCATTGGGGTAAAACCACCACCTTGGATAAGGATTCACGTCTGGTCCAACATTTTGTTCCACCTATGAGGTTGTGTGTTTATTGTAATTGAAGAAATGGAGATTTACCGTTCCATTGTTTCAACCTGTTTGGAATCATTATCCTTTAAATAAGGTCTAATTAACCATGAGGGAACTGTCAACCCTAGTGGGTGATTGTGTGGGGGTCAAGCCCTTATGCAATCTATTCTTCTCAGATATAACTTCGTCGGATCGTCCCGAAAGGATTTATTTTTGGAGAAATGAACTCCAAATGTCCCATGTATCCATTATTCATGGACCTTCTTTCCATAGGCAGGTGCTTGTTGACTGAAAATTTGGCCAACGACACTTAAAGAAACCACGGGTCGAGAGGATGGGTAGTTCGGCTCACTACACCCTTTGGGGGGAGGATTGTTGCTGGTTTTAGGACTCTCATATATATTTATGTAATGTTCATATTTTCATGAATCCTTAGTCCCTTCCCGAAGACTGTGTCCATGAGTTACCCTTAGTTTACTAGATCGTCGTGACCATGCACATGTTCGCTGACCCATAGGTGATGCTGACTTAGCCGATTTATAAGGTTCACTAGAGTTTTTCATCATCAATGGGGGATGTAAGGTGACATGATGTTGGTATCTAGCCCACAATGAGGGCTTCCAACGTATCCTCAGGAGAGGAATTAGGACCCACATAGTTTGAATTATACGGGGCTTATGCATAGCATTTGCCCATTTGAGGAGGAATGAATGGGTGGATCCTTTATGGGAGGGAAACCTTTTGAGCTCGGGCCTTTTGGTAGGCATCTTACGTATCCTATTTTGACCAAGAATTAGAGTTATCATAGTTTAGAATGTGTGATGATGTTGTAATCCTCCCAAACCACTAAACCCACACGACTTCTTCTTGGTGTGAGAAAAAAGTTTATTTTAAAGATTCAACAATGCACATGCCTCCTACCCTATTGGTGGGAGAGGGAGAGCCCGCATCAGAAGATGCATGGGAAATGGTGGGCGAGGGCATGGAGCAATGAACATTTCCATGTGAAATAGAATTAAAGATCATGGGGCCCAACCACAGATGATTGGGTAGTTACCTCAGTGGGAGGGCCCTAGAATGTTATGTGATGTATACTATAGATGAATTCATATTCCAGGGAAGATGATTAACTAAAGGATAATCATGATGGGATATTCCAACATGCCTTCAGCATCAGAGGGAAGGAACGTGCAATCCATGATTCTAGAGGATCTCAGATCAGGATAAATGACATGAGGCATGGAATAAATTGAAATGTACAAAGGTAGGATAGGACTCTCCTGAGGATGAATTTTCCTTTGGATGACGGTTGTCTTATAAGAATCATTTTTAGATCCACCGGGGCATTGTGTCAATTGTTAAGAAAACGTGTCCTCAGGACACTGGCCATCCATCTTCGATGGCTGGGGATGTTTATGAAAATCCAAAATCACCCATATATTACTGTTTAAGTCATACAGCTTGGACACAAACTAAGACCTAATTGTTTAACGTCATTTGGTAAGGAAGATTACACTGAATTTTAGTTCAAAGAGTTTGGACCACTTTTAATTGAAAACCAATGACCAGATCTAGGATAATTAGGCATGGATGTTCTGACATGCCATGAACATGATAAGGAATGCATGTGTATACCGTGACTTTATCTATTCTCCAATAAGGAGAAATGATACGATGCATATAATCCATTGAGGCCTATAGAGTTAGAAATTGTAGATACCCAAATCATGTCGTACATAGACATTACATTAATTTTGTGGAATATCTAATACATAACAAAAACAGACACCAAAGGATTGTAATAGTTTAGTGTCTTTGGAAACTCGGTACATAATCTTCTAATCATAGTGAAAAAACATTAACATCTCTCATAAAGATATTCCGTTTTTTTCTTACCTAAAACCATTCATTATATCCTAGGGAAATGAAAGCATATAAATGGTGAGCTCAAATGATCAATATGGGTAACCATGGAGAAAATAAAACAAACCATATACATTTGAACTTAAAAACATGAACATAATGTTTAAACATCAAAATTTGGACCAATGACATAAAACATGGAAGTACGTAAGGCATAGATCATAAAGAAAAATTAAACATGATAAAATAGGATGGGAATAAATCATGTAATTGTGGTAAACCATTAAGCACATGCTATGATTTCCAGAGTAGCCAAGGCATTGCTTCAAAGACCATCTTAGTGGACAAAGTCCCTCCCTGAATCGAGTTCACTCCTTGTTCCAGTCCTGTATCACTGAACCAGATTAACGTACCATTCCAGCCATGTCTATCTAATGAGATATAAATCTTTACCTAATGAATTGGAGGGAGATTGTAACACCCGAGACTTTTATGTTATCTAAATCATCAAAAGAATATTTTTCTACACACAACACTTGCTTGGATTTCTTTACACAAAATCGCAACCTTCCTCGATAGCTTGCGTCGTACGCAATACCGAGTTTCACTAAACGATGATATGATAATAAAATATTATTAAAACTAGACATTATGAATAGTAATAACAAGTTTTTGAAATTTTCTAAATTTTATTTTTCAAAATGGACTTCATTTTTGGATTCGGAATATATCGAAATTATCCTAGGGTGAAATTTTGGTACTTTTCTGAAAACTTTCAATTTTTGATGAATAGTGAAACCACTAAGTGGTAGTTAAAAAATTAAATTTTTCATAAAACTTAATTTTACCGCTTCTCTGAGTGGAATTTTGAAAATATGAGAGACACGGTTGATGTCAGTAAGTAATAAGTGGTTCAATGAGATTAAAATAATTTTTTGGTGAATAGTAACTTTTTACTTTTTTTTACCACGGTTAAAAGTAAATAGGGTAATTAAGGGTAAAAATGATATTATTATTACCCTAACACATGTCCTAATTCTATTAGACAAGTGTAATTCGACCAAAAACAACCTTAGGAATAAAATATGACCATTTAGGCCCACTTGGATTAGATTAGGACATTTATTATTAATTTATTCAAAGAAGGGTTAAAATAGTTAAAATCAAAGTTTAATAAGTAAATAATTTTTAATATGGGGTTATACATAAGATAAATTCGACTATAAATATTCATTAGAAAGCTAAAAAATATTTCCTACATAATGGTATTTTATTTGTAATTTTTAGACATTAAATAATTTAATTTATTTATGACACAAAGATGATGTAGTAATTATCTTATTAATGAAATATTGACATAATTAATGTTATAAACACCAAAATAAATGTAATTTGAGACTTTTTGTCATGACCCGACCCAATGGGTCTCAAGCCGCAACTCCCCAAGTCTGCCTCCAATAGGCCAGGGGCTGGCGACCAGTGCCGAGTAGGCTATCACACACATGGGAGGCATTAGCCTAAGGTACCTGTACACACGCACCCACAAACACCTCCATGAAACATTGAAGAGATATAGAAACTGGAAAGTAAATGCATGCATACACTATCCCACAACCAGAGAGCAACAGAAAAAGTACAAGGGCCAAACAGGGCCCACCAAAAGAAAACTACAAAGCGCGTCCAACCTGCTCTGAAGAAGGGGAACGCTGCCACAATCACCCGCCAGAAATCTCCCTCGGCACAGCTCCGGTAAACACCTAGGTATACTCGCTCACTATGCTCCACCTGCTCCGGGTCCTCCTGGGACTCCGTCAAAAGGCATGTGGTCTGCACAAGACACAAACATGGGCGGGTATATCCCGTGCAGGGGTGAGTATAAACATACTCTGTAGGCACCCCAAAAACCCAAAACCCAAGGGAGAAACTGAAAGGCAACAGTCCGCTCAACCCAGCCAGAGGGAACCAAGACGAGAGAGAAACTCTATCTCGTGACCATCCTCGGCAAAACACAACTAGTCATCTCAGCTCACCTCAGGTGTATGCCCATACATACACCTTGAACAATCCAGATATACACAGCTCACGCCACAAAGCCACAAGAGGTACCGACCTCATCACCAGCAACTGTCCACAACCAGGAGAGTACACCACACGAACACTGTCATACCAGATGACACTCATCCGAGATATACACTCCATCGGGTCCCAAAAAAACATCTCAGATGCTCACCCGAGAGACCACGCTCGTCAGATAACATTACTGAGGAAACCTCGCTGAAACAACAAACCACCAAACTCCTTGGATAGGGGATCGCTGCTAGGGTCCACTAGGGGATACCAAGACCCACTCCGGTATACGTAGCTCACAGATAGGGGATCACTCCCAGGGTCCGCTGGGGGATACTACGACCCGATCTGGCATACGTAGTTCTCACAGATAGGGGATCACACCCAGGATCCGCTGGGGGATACCACAAACCGATCTCGCGCTTGACAGAAGCTCCACACTCAGATAGAGGATCATCGTCCATATAAAGATGGTCACGATGATACCAGAACCCTATCTGGTAAAACTCGCGATGTAGGGGATCGAACCGACGATGCCACAACCCTACCAAAACCACGCGCTGAGTAGGGGATCACATAACCAACGATACTATAACCCTACTATAAACCACAAGTTGAGTAGGGGATCGTATACCCGACGATGCCACAACCCTACTGAGCACGTCCCACTGTTTAGGGGATCATATTTGCGATGATGCCACAAACCCTACGGGGTTAACCTTCTAGATAGGGGATCGCCGCCCATAAATAATCGGTCAAAACGATACCAAGAACCCGATCTAGGGTAAAGATGCTAGAGGATCCACTCCGGGCCCACTGGAGGGATACCACAACTCTAACAGTTTAAAAATCCCATCGAGAGGATCACAAACGCATACGAAGGTTGTGATGCCACACGAACCCTCGTAGGAACGAACCAAGGGAGAACCTTCAACCACCGCTGGTCTAAACGTCGCTAACCTGAGCGACCTGCCACAACTCCACACTACGCACATCCTAAACCAAAACTGAGGCCACCATCGTGTTCCACGCAGAAAAACACGCAGGATAGGCTGTTTACTCGCCCGAAACGGAGCACCGATGAAAAAAGAACTATTCACCATAGCTAGCTCGTGTGGGGCCCACACAACGATCACGAAACTCATCGAGTGGACTATACCACGACGATCCTCTCGATAAAACAAGCGGAATCGACTACTCGCTCATCCAAAACGGACACTAGGTGAAAAAGGTACTATTCACCGAAGGCCAGCTCGGGTGGGGCCCACGCCTGGATTCCGAAACTCATTTAATGGAACGCACCATTGCGTTCCTCTCGAAAAAACACACAGGATCAACTATTCATCTGCCAAAATTGGACTCCTGGTGAAAAAGCTGCGTTTCTCCGCAAATGCCAAAACCCGGCCTCATGGGGCCCGCACCCCGTTCTCAGTCCCAACACGCTTAAATCATCTCAAAAAGTCCTTCGTACCATCAGGGTCTCAATGCCACTGACAGCACGTCAATCGGATGCTCCGGGTAGAAGTTACGACGGCCCGAAGTCGTAAAATAATAAAATAATATTGTTTTATACGACGTTTCTAACTCCCGGGCCATGATCCCAAACCCTTAAACCCTCGAACCCACACCGGAGGGTTCGCCTCGTCGTCAGGGTCGCGTCGCAGCAAACGGCACGCGAATCCGGGTCCCGGTTCGCAAGATACGGGGGTTTAAAGACCCCCATATGAGAAAAGAGGCCGGACCGGCCCCGACCGGCCGGTCCGGCCGGCCTGGACCGGCCGCCACCGCCGGCCCGCCCTGGCCGGCGGCTCTCCGCCGCGATGGGCGGCCGGCGCCGGTGTGGCGCCGGCGGATGTTCCGCGGACTGCCGGGGGCACCCCGGTGGTCTGTTTTGCGATCCGGAGGCGTCTACACGACCCTCGGGACCCGATCTACACTGCTACGACTTCAATTTGCAGAAAAACGCAGAAAAAACGGGATCGGGGGTTAAAACTCAAATCTGCCTACCTCGCGGGCGAAACACCGACGTTCTGCCTCAGATCCACGATCCAGAGCTTCCGCTGCGCGCTCCTGGAACGTCCGTCGTCGAATTCCGAGCTCGTGGGTGCTTCGTTTGCTCGATTCGGCGGAGTGGCGGCAAAGAACGTCGAGTGAAACGATAAGGGGGGGGGGGGCTGATATTTATATCAGCTGCCCGCCGGCGCCAAACCCGCTGCGGACTCGACGCCCGATGCGAACAAAAGTAAGGTCACCCTTAGGGTAAACGCGTCGTTCTAAACGCAACGGTGGACTCAGATTTTCTATCCGAGACTCCGTTCAGAAGTTATTCAAGCCGACGCTCGCACACTAACATCTCCACTTAATTACAAAAACGCCCCTGGTGGCATTTCTCACTGAAGGCCCGCGCCCGCAAAATTTACACCCCGCCTAGGGTAAACGGCACATTCGGGACGCAAACATTCCCTCATATTCCCGTTCTGAGCTACCATTTAGGAGATATCACACCCCCGCCACGTGCATACTACAAAAATACTTAATATTTTTATAAAATTAATTCCGGGCACACCAGGCCTCAGAATCGCACGTCGTCTTCGCACATAGAACTGGAATTATTCTTAGAAATATTCCAAAGTCTAACAGGACCAAAAACCTGAGTCGCTACATCCTCCCCCCCTTAGAACTTTTCGTCCCTGAAAATCCCAAAGTACATGGAAAGTGATCGGACTCTCAACTGGGTCTCACACACCAGCGAGCTCACCAACAAACATCCATGCCCGAATGTATAAGTCAGAGGAACTCATCCGCCACACCTCAATACTATCCACTTTGGGCGGCACTGACTCGACCACACAGTTTTAATCGCGTCACAAAAACGTGTCTCGGTGGGGGAAGGATCCCCCTTCCTCATGCATTCGAAGCATACAGAACAACTCCCACAGAGGGTCTTATCAACGCCCTGAACAAAACTCGAGCAAGCAACAAAAGGAAAGAGTACCGCTAAATAGTGTCTGACAAGCTACTGCAGTAAGTAGAAAATACACAAGGCGTACCTCTGTCCATCTGCGATGCCTATGGGTCGACTGCCTCCAGGGCATGCAGCTGTCCTCGCCCTCGGCCACCAGCTCCCTGAGCTTGGCATGGACCACCTGGGGGTGGGGGTCGTGGAAACTGGTACTTCCCACCACCACCTCCCGCTGCACCAGCTCCGCCGCCACATCCACCGCCCTGTGGATATCCATGCTCGAGACGATGCCTCTACCAAAGCGGTCCATCGACCGGCTCCCTCTCAGCAGCACGTCGGGTCGGACAATCTCTAGCTAGATGTCCCCAACTGTCGCAAGCGTAACACCGCCTCTCCTGTGGCTGACCAAAGCTTGCCTGCGAGCCTTGTGAGCCCTGAGGCTTAGATCCTCCATCCTGGGGTCGCCTTCTGAAACGTCGGCCACGTCCAGACCCCTGAGTCTATCGTCGGCTACCAGATGCCAATCCGACCGACGAAGTCTCAGCTCTCGAGTGCCCAGCACTAACAGGGGGAATCTGCTCAGCCAGAAAACTCTCCACCACCAATGCTCGCTCCAGCACTCCAGCATAGGTGGGCAGGCACAAGGAAACCACACCTTCTCGGATGTCTCTGCATAAGCCCTGCTCGAAGGTCCGACCTCTAAAGAACAGGTCTTGAACCATATCTAGGGGGTAGCGCGACAGGTCTGTAAACCTCGCTGAGTACTCCGACACAGTCATGCTCTCATGTCGAAGCTGCAGAAGCTCCTGGATCCGCACTGACCTCAGCGTCACCGGATAGAACTCCTCCCTGAAGAGCCGCTCAAACTATACCCACGTGAACGTCTCCTCGTCATGGGACTGTATCACCAAACTCCACCATCACCCGGCAGAACCATGCAGAAGGCTCGCCGCTAGGACCACCATCTGATCTGGAGGTGTCCTCACTAGGCGGAAAACTCGGGTGACTGCCTCAAGCCAGTAATCATCTGCCTGGGGGTCTGGATCACCCCGGAACCTCAGAGGTCCCTGCCTCTAGAACTTGTGCAGCGCACTCAGCCTGCGCGCAAGCTCATCCTGCACCGCCAGCACAACCAGCTGCTCGACAGGTGGTGGCTCAACTAGCAGACCACCAGGAGGTGCAACCTCAGAACCTACATCCTGCTCCATATCCACTACACGGGGCGGGTCATTAGCACAATCCTGTTGCAGAACCCTCGCTGTCTGTCATCGTGGAGGCATCCTAAAATATATTAAAGATGCACCACAGTCAAAGTGTATATCTAGATAGCTGACTCAAGAAGGACAAGGAAAAACCAAAAACCCAGTCCTATATGATGCATGTTCCATTATGTCCCCGCGACCAGGGTACGAATGTCCAGAGATGGAAGGCAGGTTATCAGAGTATTGGTGTATGGATACGTCGGCCGCCGCACCAACACTGGAGTCCCTGGCCTGAAAGTCGAACTTGAAACAACCTAACACTACCGCTATGAAACCCAAACCAAGCTCACAGCTAGACCAACTACGCTCTGAGATCCCAAAGGTGGAACCTCCTCTGATACAACTCTGTCACGACCCGACCCAAAGGGGCTCAAGCCGTAACTCCCCAAGCCCGCCTCCAATAGGACAAGGGTTGGTGACCAGCGCCGAGTAGGCTATCACACACATGGGATGCATTAGCCTAAGGTACCTGTACACACGCACCCACAAACACCTCCATGAAACAATGAAGAGATATAGAAACTGGAAAGTAAATGCATGCATACACTATCCCACAACCAGAGAGCAACATAAAAAGTACAATGGCAAAACAGGGCCCACCAAAAGAAAACTACAAAGCGCGTCCAACCTTCTCTGAAGAAGGGGAACGCTGCCACAAACACCCGCCAGAAAGCTCCCTCGGCACAACTCTGGTAAACACCCTGGTCAACTCGCTCACTAAGCACCGCCTGCTTCGGGTCCTCCTAGGACTCCTTCAAAAGGCTTGTGGTCTGCACAAGACACAAACATGTGCGGGCAATTCCTGTGCAGGGGTGAGTATAAACATACTCAGTAGGCACCCCAAAAACCCAAAACCCAAGGGAGAAACTGAAAGGCAACAGTCCTCTCAACCCATCCAGAGGGAACCCAGACGAGAGAGGAACTCCATCTCGTGACCATCATTGGCTAAACACAACTAGTCATCTAAGATCAGCTAAGGTGTATTCCCATACACACACCTTGAACAATCAAGATATACACAGCTCACGCCACAAAGCCACAAGAGGTACCGACCTCATCACCAGCAACTGTCCACAACTAGGAGAGTACACCACACGAACACTGTCATACCAGATGACACTCATATGAGAGATACACTCTATCGGGTCCCAAACAAATATCTCAGACGCTCACCCGAGATACCATGCTCGTCGGATTACATCACTGAGGAAACCTCGCTGAAACAACATAACCACCAAACTCCTCGGATAGGGGATCGCCACTAGGGTCTGCTACGGGATACCAAGACCCACTCAGGTATACGTAACTCACAGATAGGGGATCACTCCCAGGGTCCGCTGGGGGATACCACGACCCGATCTGGCATACGTAGTTCTCACAGATAGGGGATTACACCCAGGATCCGCTAGGGGATACCACAACCCGATCTGGCGCTCGACAGAAGCTCCACACTCAGATAGAGGATCATCGTCCATATAAAGATGGTCACGACGATACCAGAACCCTATGTAGTATAACTCGCGATGTAGGGGATCGAACTGACGATGCCGCAGCCCTAACGAAACCACGCGCTGTGTAGGGGATCGCATAACCAATGATACTGTAACCCTACTATAAACCACATGCTGAGTAGGGGATCGTATACCCGATGATGCCACAACCCTACTGAGCACGGCCCACTGCGTAGGGGATCATATTTATGATGATGCCACAAACCCTATGGGGTTAACATGCTAGATAGGGGATTGCCGCCCGTAAATAAGCGGTCACAACGATACCAAGAACCCGATCTAGGGTAAAGATGCTAGAGGATCCACTCCGGGCCCAATGGAGGGATACCACAACTCTAACAGTTTAAACATCCAATCGAGAGGATCAAAAACCCATATGAAGGTTGTGATGCGACATGAACCCTCATAGAAATGAACCAATGGAGAACCCTCAACCACTGCTGGTCCAAACGTCGCTAACCTGAGTGACCCGCCACAACGCCACACTGCGCACCTTCTAGGCCAAAACCGAGGCCAACATCGAGTTCCACGCGGAAAAACACGCAAGATAGGCTATTTACTCACCTGAAACGGAGCACCGGTGAAAAAGGCACTATTCACCATAGCTAGCTCGTGCGGGGCCCACACAACGATCCCGAAACTCATCGAGCGGACCCTACCACGACGATCCCCTCGGAAAATCAAGCGGAATCGACAACTCGGTCGTCCAAAACGGACACCCTGTAAAAAAGGTACTATTCACCGAAGGCCAGCTCGGGTGGGGCCCACGCCTGGATTCCAAAACTCATCGAACGGAACGCACCATTGCGTTCCTCTTGAAAAAACACACAGGATCGACTATTCATCCGCCAAAATCGGACTCCTGGTGCAAAAGCTTCGTTTCTCCGCAAACGCCAAAACCCAGCCTCATAGGGCCCACACCCCATTCTCAGTCCCAACACTCGGAAACCATCTCAAAAAGTCCGTCGTACCATCAGGGTCTCAATGCCACTGACGGCACGTCAATCGGATGCTCCGGGTAGAAGTTACAACGGCCCGAAGTCGTAAAATAATAAAATAATATTATTTTATAGACGTTTCTAACTCCCGGGCCACGATACGGAACTCTTAAACTCTCGAACCAACACCGGAGTGTTCGCCTCGACGTCAGGGTCGTGTCTCCGCAAACGGTGCGCGAATCCGGCTCCCGGTTCGCATGATACAGTGGTTTAAAGACCCCCGTATGAGAAAAGAGGCCAGACCGGCCCCGACCGGCCGGTCTGGCCGGCCTGGACCGGCCGCCGCCGCCGGCCCGCCCTGGTCGGCGGCTCTCCTCCGCGCTCTGGCATCTGGGCTGGCGCGCCGCCGCGCTGGGTGGCCGGCCGCCGTGCTCCGCCGCGCGCCGCCGCGGGCCGCCGCGCGCCACCGCGGGCCACCGCGGACCGCCGGGCTCCGCCGGCGAATCTTCCCCCGACCGTCGGGGGCACCCCAGGGTTCTGTTTTGCGATCCGGAGGCGTCTACATGACCCTTGGGACCCGATCTACACTTCTACGACTTCAATTTGTAGAAAAACGCATCAAAACCAGGATCGGGGATTTAAACTCAAATCCGCCTACCTCGCGGGCGAAACGCCGACGTTCTGCCTCAGATCCGCGCTCCAGAGCTTCCGCTGCGCGCTCCTGTAACGTCCGCCGTCGAATTCCGAGCTCCTGGGAACTTCGTTTTCTCGATTCGGCGGAGTGGCGTTGAAGAACGGCGAATAACGTCGAGAGAAACGATAGGGGGGGGGGGGGCGCTGATATTTATATCAGCTGCCCGCCGGCGCCAAACCCGCCTCAGACCCGACGCCCGATGCGAACAAAAGTAAGGTCACCCCTAGGGTAAACGCGTCATTCTGAACACAACGACGAACTCAGATTTTCCATCCGGGACTCTGTTCAGAATTTATTCGAGCCGACGCTCGCACACTAACTTCTCCACTTAATTACGAAAACCCCCCTGGTGGCGTTTCTCACCGCAGGCCCGCGCCCGCAAAGTTTACACCCCGCCTAGGGTAAACGGCACATTCTAGATGCAACCGTGCCCTCATATTCCTATTCTGAGTTAACGATTAGGAGATATCACACCCCCACCACGTGCATAGTATAAAAATACTTAATATTTTTATAAAATTAATTTCGGGCACACCGGGCCTCGGAATCGCACGCCGTCTTCATGCCTAGCTCTAGAATTATTCCTAGAAATATTCCATAGTCTGACAGGACCAAAAAACCCGATTCGCTACACTTTTTATGAATTCATCTAATTTTATAGGTTAATATGACATGTTAGTATTGATTTAATTAACTTTGTTCGAACTAATCATTCTATTATGATTTTCACAAAAATCAATTACTAAATAGTGTCAAAATTGACATAAAATAGTTTTTAAAACAAACATTATATTAGTAATTGTTATTTTATTCCTAAAAATATACGTTTCGGCCAAATGACTTAGATAAGGTTATATATATTAATAATAAACAACTTGGGGTTCGTTTGACTGCTTATAGTAAGTTTATTAACCATATAGTATAAGAACACAAGAAGACACGGTAAAAGTAAAATTATTTAACTTAATATTAACTCTAAATGATAAGGTTAAAATAGGAACCTAAACTTGTCTAAATTCTAATGGATGATAGGATTTCGACCCAACCCCACATTAGCATCTAAATAAATCAATTTGGATCTATTTAATACTGAATTTGTCTTTATAATAAAATAATATTTTTAGTTTTTCAAAAGGAGCCCATCTCCTCCCATATTAAAGGGCACCTCCTCCCTCTCTTCCTCCCTCCACTTTGAGCCTTCATTCTCAGCCAAAACCTGCCAATTTATTCTCTCCACTTCCCTAGAAACATCCTAGAGGTTCTGGTCTTCTTCAAAGACCTATTTTAGTTCCCTAAAACGAGGTCTCAAAGAAGCACTTCAAAGAAGAGGTAATGTCCGTTACCGATTCTTTCATCTTTATTTCTTCTTCCACCTTTTCTTCTTTAGTTGTTTAATAATGAAGTAATAACATCAGTATCAATCATATACTGATATGTTATTATAAGTATGAAAAACCCCTATTTTACAATCTATCCATCCGACGGAAAAAAAATCACCGCGCATGCGTACGTACGGAATACCGTCTCCACGCCGTGGTGTAATCTATTTTCCACCACCACCTTACATGGATGGGTATAATGGTGTAAATAATTACTATATATGACAATTATAAAGTGATATTGATTCTGAAATTATATACAAACACTCCAATACAATTCCACGATCATAGGAACGATATCATCACTCGTGTGTACGTACCGAATACCGTCTCCACGATGTGATGCGACTCATTCTACATGATCTTCATTTCATAATGAATATATAAATGAATTTAATGAATTAATATGATATATATTACACTAATACCATTCTGGAAATGAGGTATCTATAACCTAAAGAGAAGAATAAGAATTTATTCGACAAAACACGCATAAGAACAAAAAGTAATAAACACCTGAATAACAAGTAGTAATGAAATATTACTAATATGAAGCTAAGAATATGACCATATATGATATCATAACAATAATTATGATTCTGGAATAAGTCAATAACATTATTTAAATCATTATACAGGAGGTTCAGACACTTACGAAGCAAAATGGACCTAAGGTAGGGGAAATATCACAATCTCATTTTTATCCGAGATTTTTTATACTTTAGTATTTACTGGGGTGTATTTTATCAACCACATCCATGTTTCCTCAATATGTAATATTTATATCCTTCTACAATAGTTTATATCAAATTTTACCCTTCGGTGATTTTTTAGTAAAAGATATGAAAGGAATCTTTTTTCGTTTTTCATACGAGGTACTTTTTGACTTTTCCGACAAAAGTACGAAGAATGTTTTTTTTAACTTATACGGCATGAATGGATTTTTAAAAAATTATTTCTAAGAAGCTTCCTTTACAAGTTTTCAATTTTATTTTTAATCAACTTCTTTTAGTTTAAAATTGTATGACATGTTAAGAAGGAAAAATGTTTTTGAAGTGAAAAAGATATTTTCCTCAAGAATGGAGTTCATGTGTTTTATCAAAATTATTTTCCATCTAATATAATAAAGGGTTCTGTTTCTATAGCGATTATTATAGGGATTTGATTATGTTGTGATGGAAATATTTTTTTTATGAATTATTTTATCTTATATGAATTGTTTTATGATGTCACGATGTTTAAAGATTCCCATTTTTACTACATGGGTTATGCAATGATGTATGATTTATGATTTTTGTGGCACACATAAGAATGGTTTAATTATGAGATGGGTGGGACCTATATCTCCCTCCAATGCATTGGGTAAAGATTTTATATCTCATGAGATAGACATGGCTGGGACGGTATGTTATACCAATTCAGTGAAACAGGACAGAAACGAGGTGTAAAATCGGTTCAGAAAGGGACTTTGTCCACTAAGATAGTCTTGGAAATGAGTCTTGACTAATAAGAAATGATTCTCTATGATTATGTGTGTATGCCAAAAATTTTCATGTTTTAAGTTATGATTATTGGGATTAAATTTCACTACCATTATTTATCCCATATTATGATATTATGATCTCCTTTTCAGGTTAATATTTCCAAAATGTTATGTTATTTGGAATATGATGTGATAGATATTTCTTTGGTTTGCCCTTACTGAGTATTTGAGCTCACACTTCTATGTTTTTTTCCCCAGGATATAAATAAAGGTTTTAGGTTTAAAAAAAGAAGATCTTTATGGGAGATCTTGAAGATCTTTCACCACGATTAGAAGATTACGTTCCGAGTTTCCAAATACACTAAACTATTACAGTCTTTGTGTGTGTGTTTTTGTTATGTACTAAGTATTCCGCATAATTAATGTAATGTCCTTGTATGTCATGTTTCGAGTCTCTATAGTTGGTATCAGAGGAAAGGTAGAGTCAACCTTTGGAAACTAGGATGTGAAAGCCTTAGTAAGAACCCTAAGGATAAGTCTAAGCATAGAACACAATCTTAGTGTTTTAGAAATGGCCATGAATAACCTAGGATAATACCTTAAGTGTGAAATTTTATTCTTGATTATGTGGGTTTCCTATTATAATTAGTGTTTCTCACACTATTCTTCTTGGTTTTAGTCAATGGATGGAACCCGAAGGAACCGTGTTAATGCGGAATGCGACGGGAAATGCAATGATTGTCCCCCTGAGAAACCAAACGTTATGGGAGCTGGAATGAAAAATCTTGTAGCAATGCTCACACAACTTTCTCAAGCAATGAATCATGCAGGACTTCCAAACGAGCAAATGAAGGAGCAACATTCTGTTGAATCCTTCATGAGACAGCGTCCACCTTCTTTCAGCGGGTCTACTGATCCATTAGTTGCTGAACAATGGATTAGTACTACTGAAAAGATATTTTTAGTTCTTCAATGTTCTGAACATGATAAAGTCATCCTAGCAGTGTATCGTTTGGAAGGACACGCTTATAAATGGTGGAATCTTATTAAGAATAGGAGGCAAAGGGATGAAATTGAGTCCATGGAATGGGACGAGTTCAAGAACATATTTTTCAATAAGTACTTCCCTATTATTCTCCGAACAAAGATGGATAAAGAGTTTCTTGAACTGAAGAAAAAGGATGATGAATCTATTGGTACCTATGAAGAAAATTTTACAAGACATGCAAGGTACGCTTCTGGTATTATTATCCAACCTAAGAGTAAGATCGATCAATTCTTTAGTGGCTTAAAACGAAGTCTTTTAAGGGCCTTAGCCATAAGGGATTTCAATAGCTACAAGGAAATCGTTCGATGTGCTCTCAAAGTTGAGATGGATATTGCAGTAACCCATCAGTCATATGGGTTTGATAAGAAGAGGAAAATGGAATTCAAAGGAAAATCTAAAAGCACACTAAAAAGAAGATGAGCTTTCCCTTATTCTCAAAGTGTGGAAATAAACATTGAGGGAGCTGTCTTAACGGGACAAGTAAATGTTTCAAATGTGGAAAGGAAGTTCATCGGGCATTTGAATGCCGCAATGATGGGAAGAAGATGTCTAATGATGCGAACAAAGGAAAGGACACACAGAATGAACCTACTACACTTAAATGTTTCTAGTGCAAGGAGATGGGGAATTATGCCAATAAATTCCCTAATCCAAGGGTTGTTGATGATGATCGACATCAACAAAATTTTAAGGCTAAAGACAAAGGAAAGTAACATGCAATTTCTATCAGCAATGTGGAGTATGATAACGATGTGGTGAAAGGTACACTTACCATCCAATCTAAAGTAGCAAATGTTTTATTTGATTATAGATCCACCCACTCTTTTATTTCTGAAGAATTTTCTAAGGGTATCACCGTATTACCTCAACAATTAGATGTTGAGTTAGCTGTGACAACACCTAATGTCACAAAAGTCGCATCAAAAGTTTATAATTCTTCTCCGATCGAAGTTTGTGGGAAAGTGCTTCCTACAAATATTATGATACTTCCTATAGTGGAATTTGATGTGATTCTTGGTATGGATTGGATTTCTTTATATGGATCTCATATCAATTTCCAAAGAAGGGAAGTCACATTTCATATTCCAGATCAATCTATGATCGTCTATCAATGCAAGGATGAACATCACCTTCCAGTGGAAATTCCTTCCATCTTATGGGTCTCGATTCCACTAAATGAAGGTTATTTATCTCAAAAGGTTGGGGAGAAACTCACGATTAAGAATATTCCCATTGTACGGGAGTTTGATGATGTCTTTCCGGAGGAATTACCGGGTCTTCCACCGAATCGTGAAGTTGAGTTTTCAGTTGAACTCGTACCGGGTGCTTTGCCTACTTCAAAGACACCTTATAGAATGGCCCCAATTGAGTTGCAGGAATTGAGGAAGCAACTCCAAGAGAATCTTGATAAGGGGTTCATACGCCCTAGTGCGTCACCTTGGGGAGAACCTGTACAATTTGTTAAGAAGAAATATGGATCAATGAGACTCTGTATTGATTATCGAGAACTTAACAAGATCACTATCAAGAAAAAATATCCTCTCCCACACATTGATAACTTATTTGACCAACTACGCGGAGCTCAATACTTTTCCATGATTGATCTTCGTTCTGGGTATCATCAATTTAGGGTCAAAAGGGAGGATATACCAAAGAAGGCTTTCCGTACAAGGTATGGAAACTATGAATTTATAGTGATGCCATTTGGTCTTACTAATTCCCCTGCTATCTTCATGGATCTTATGAATAGAGTCTTTAGAAACTATCTTGATCAATTTGTGGTAGTCTTTATAGACGGTATTCTTGTCTATTCAAAGGCTAAGGAAGAACATAAAGATCATTTGAGAATTATATTAAAGACCCTCATAAAGGAGAAGCTTTATGCCAAATTTACCAAGTTTGAATTCTGGCTTCAAAAAGTTGCATTTTTGGGTCACATAATCTCAAAAGTGGGGATATCCGTGGATCCAGCAAAAATAGAGGTTACCGAAAGATGGTTGAGACCAACAACAGTAACCGAGATCCAAAGTTTTCTTGGTTTGGATGGATATTATCGACGTTTTGTGAAAGATTTTTCACGATTATCTAATCCACTCACCAAGTTGACTCGGAAAGGAGTTAAGTTTGTTTGGACGGAGGGATGTGAAGAGAATCTCAAGGAGTTGAAAAGAAGGTTATCTAGCGCACCTGTGCTCATACTTCCTTGTAGTGGAGAATGGTTTGTGATCTATAGTGATGCATCCAAGAATGTATTGGGGTGTGTTCTTATGAAAAATGATACGGTGATAGCTTATGCCTCACGAAAGTTAAAAATCCATGAGAAAAATTACCCAACTCATGATTTGGAGTTAGCTGCGGTAATCATTGCATTAAATATTTGGGGGCATTAACTTTATGGTGAAAGGTGTGATATTTATACTGATCATAAAAGTTTAAATTATATTTTCACACAAAAGGATCTGAATATCCTTCAAAGAAGATGGTTGGAGATGATTAAGGATTACGACTGATCAATCCATTACCACCCTGGGAAAGAAAATAAGGTGGAAGATGCATTAAGTCGACAAGACCATGCCAGTTTATCCATGATGAGGATCAAAAAAATCCAATATTTATGGATTTACAAAGGATGGATCTTGGAATTATAATGGAAGGGGAAAAATCTTATCTTTCTAAAATGAATGTTCAACCATTTATACATGTGATGATTAAAGAGGCACAGAAAGAAGATATCGAGTAACAAAAGAAGGTGAGAAATGCTCCTGAATTCAACCTTGATTGTGATGGGATATTAAAGTTCAGGAATCGGGTTTGTGTTCCTCCCATCCTCGAATTAAAGAAGGAGCTGCTGGATGAGGGTTATAGTTCTTCATTCTCTATTAATCCTGGAAGAACGAAGATGTACAGGGACCTGAAAGAGTACTTCTGGTGGGATGGCATGAAAAGAGATGTTGCTGAATATGTCTCTCGATGCTTGGTTTGTCAACAAGTTAAAGCTGAGAGACAGAAGTCTAAGGGGATGTTACAACCATTACCCATACCCGAATGGAAATGGGAAAACATCACTATGGACTTTGTCACAGGACTTCCTAAAACATCCAAAGGCAATAATGCTATCTGTGTCATAGTTGATCGTCTTACAATGTCTGCACACTTCATTGCTATTAGAGAGGATTTCTCTCTGGATCAGCATGCCAGGATATATGTAAAGGAAGTGGTAAGATTTCATGGAGTACCACTTTCTATTATATCTGATCGGGATCTGAGATTTACCTCAATGTTCTGGAGAAGTCTTCATCATACTCTAGATATAGAGTTGAGTTTCAGCACTGCTTATCATCCTCAGACAGACGGTCAGTCTGAGAGAACAATTCAAACTCTAGAATATATGTTGAGAGCTTGCTCTATGGATTTCAAAGGTGGTTGGGATCAACACCTACCTTTGGTGGAATTTTCTTATAATAATAGCTTTCACTCCAGTATTCAGATGGCTCCTTATGAAGCTCTCTATGGAAAGAAATGCAGGACTCCAACTTGCTGGGATGAAGTTGGGAAAAGAAATCTATTAGGACCCAATCTCGTTGATGAAATGGCAGAAAAGGTCAGATCTATTCAACAACAGATAAGATCAGCTCAGAGTCGACAGAAAAGTTATGCCGACAACCGAAGAAAAGACCTATATTTTGAAGTGGGTGATAAAGTGTTCTTACGAATATCTCCCTGGAAGAGGGTTATGAGATTTGGAAAGAAGGGGAAGTTGAGCCCTAGATATATCGTTCCTTTCGAAATACTAGATCGTGTAGGGAAGGTAGCTTACCGATTGGTGATTCCACCGAATCTCTGTCAAGTTCAAGATGTGTTCCATGTATCTCTCTTGAGAAGGTACATACCTGATCCTTCACATGTACTCAGCTTAGAAGTTGTACCGCTAGAGCAGGATCTTTCTTATGAAGAACAGCCGATGGAGATTCTGGATCATAGCGAAAAAGTCGTACGAAACAAGACCACTCGATTGGTGAAAGTTTTATGGAGGAACCACCAGTTAGAAGAAGCTACATGGGAGCTTGAGGATATGATGAGGGAGAGGTCTCCTCATCTGTTTGTTACAAAGTGACGAATTTCGAGGGTAAAATTCATTTTAAGGGGGTAGAATGTAACACTCGAGACTTTTATGTTATATAAATCATCAAAGGAATATTTTTCTACACAAAACACTTGCTTGTCTTGCTTTACACGAAATCACAACCTTCCTCAATAGCTTGCGTCTTAAGCAATACCGAGTTTCACTAAACAATGATATGCTAATAAAATATTATTAAAACTAGCCGTTATGAATAGTAATAACCACTTTTTGAAATTTTATAAATTTTATTTTTCAAAATGGACTTCATTTTTGGATTCGGAATATCGAAATTATCCTAGGGTGAAATTTTGGTATTTTTCTGAAAACATTCAATTTTTGATGAATAGTGAAACCACTAAGTAGTAGTTAAAAAATTGAATTTTTCATAAAACTTAATTTTACCGCTTCTGTAAGTGGAACTTCTATAATCCGAGAGACACGGTTGATGTCCGTAAGTAAAATTTTGTTTAATGAGATAAAAATAATTTTTGGTGAATAGTAACTTTTTACTTTTTTTACCATAGCTAAAAGTAAATAGGGTAATTAAGGGTAAAAATGATATTATTATTACCCTATCACATGTTCTAATTCTATTGGACAAGTTTAATTCGACCAAAAACAACCTTAGTAATAAAATATGTCCATTTAGGCCCACCTGGACTAGATTAGGACATTTATTATTAATTTATTTAAAGAATGGTTAAAATAGTTAAAATCAAAGTTTAATAAGTAAATCATTTTTAATATGTGGTTATACATAAGATAAATTCTAATATAAATATTCATTAGAAATCTAAAAAAGTTTTCCTACATAATGGTAATTTATTTGTAATTTTTAGACATTAAATAATTTAATTTATTTATGACACAAAGATGATGCAGTAATTATCTAATTAATGAAATATTGACATAATAAATGTTATAAACACCAAAATAAATGTAATTTGATACTTTTTATGAATTACAATAATTTTTTAGGTTAATATGACATGTTAGTATGGATTTAATTAACTTTTTTCGAAATAATCATTCTGTTATGATTTTCACAAAAATCAATTACTAAATAGTGTCAAAATGGACATAAAATAGTTTTTAAAACAAATATTATATTAGTAATTGTTATTTTATTCTTAAAAATATAAGGTTCGGCCAAATGACATAGATAAGGTTATATATATTAGTAATAAACAACTTGGGGTTCGTTTGGCTGCTTATAGTAAGTTTATTAACCTTATAGTATAAGAACACAAGAAGACATGGTAAAAGTAAAATTATTTAACTTAATGTTAAATCTAAATGATAAGGTTAAAATGGGAACCTAAACTTGACTAAATTCTATTTGATGAGAGGATTTCGACCCATCCCCACCTTATCTTCGAAATAAATCAATTTGGAGCTATTTAAAACCGAATGTGTCTTTATAATAAAATAATAGTTTTAGTTTTTCCAAAGGAGCCCTCTCCCCCCTTAGAAAAGGGCACCTCCTCCCTCTCTTACTCACACCACATTGATCCTTCAAGCTCGGCCAAACCCTTCCAATTTCTTCTCTCCACTTCCCTAGAAACATCCTAGAGGTTCTTGTCTTCTTCAAAGACCTATTTTAGTGCCCTAAAAGGAGGTCTCAAAGAAGAACCTCAAAGAAGAGGTAATGTCCGTTACCGATTCTTTCATCTTTATTTCTTCTTACACTTCTTCTTCTTTAGTTTTTTCATTATGCAGTAATAACATCAGTATCAATAATATACTGATATGTTATTATAAGTATGAAAAAACCCTATTTCACCATCCATCCATCCTACAGAAAAAGAAATCACCGCGCGTGCGTACGTACGAAATACCGTCTCCACGCCGTAGTGTAATCTATTTTACACCACCACCTTACATGGATGGGTATAATGGTGTAAATAATGACTATATATGACTATTATAAAGTAATATTTATTCTTAAATAGTATACATGCAGTCCAATACAATTCCACGATCATAGGAACGATATCATCACTCGTGCGTACGTACGGAATACCGTCTCCACGAGGTGATGCGACTCGTTCTACATGATCTTCATTTCATAATGATTATATAAATGAATTGAATGAATTAATACTATATATATTACACTAATACCATTCCGTAAATTAGGTATCTATAACCTAAAGAGAAGAATAAGAATTTATTCGACAAAACACGCATAAGGACAAAAAGTAATAAACACCCGAATAACAAGTAGTAATGAAATATTACTAATAAGAAGATAAGAATATTACCATATATGATATCATAACAATATTTATGATTCTATAATAAGTCAATAACAATATTTAAATCATTATACAGGAGTTTAGGACACTTACGAAGCAAAACGGACCTATGGTAAGGGAAATATCACAATCTCATTTTTATCCGAGATTGTTTATACTTTAGTATTTACTAGGGTGTATTTTATCATCCACATCCATTTTTCCTCAATATGTAATATTTATATCTTTATACAATATTTTATATCAAATTTTACCCTTAGGTGATTTTTTAGTAAAAGATATGAAAGGAATCTTTTGTCATTTTTCGTACGAGGTACTTTTTGACTTTTCCGACAAAAATACGAAGAATGATTTTTTAACTTATACGGCATGAATGGATTTTTAAAAAATTATTTCCAAGAAGCTTCCTTTAAAAGTTCTCATGTTTATTTTTAATCAAATTCTTTTTTTTTAAATTGTATGACATGTTAAGAAAGGAAAAAAAAATTTGATGTAGAAAGGATATTTTCCTCAAGAATGGAGTTCAAGTGTTTTATCAAAATTATTTTCCATCTAAGATAATAAGGGGTTCTGTTTCTATCCCTATTATTACATGGATTTTATTATGTTGTGATGGAAATATTTGTTTTATTAATTCTTTTATCTTATATGAATTGTTTTAAGATGTCACGATGTTTAAAGATTCCCATTTTTATTACATGGGTTATGCAATGATGTATGATTTATTATTTTTGTGGAACACATAAGAATGGTTTCATTATGAGATGGGTGGGACCTATATCTCCCTCCAATGCATTGGTTAAATATGTTATATCTCATGATATAGACATGGATGGAACGGTAGGTTATACCGGTTCAGTGAAAAAGGACTAAAACGAAGAGTGAAGTCGGTTCAGAAAGGGAGTTTGTCCACTAAGATAATCTTGGCAATCAGTCTTGACTAATAAAAAACTGATTCTCTATGATTATGTGTGTATGACAAAAAGTTGAATGTTTTATGTTATGATTATTGGTATTAAATTTCACTACTATGATTTATCCCATATTATGATATTATGATCTCCTTTTCAGGTTAAGATTTCCAAAATGTTATGTTCTTATGAATATGATGTGATAGATATTTCTTTTGTTTACACTTACTGAGCATTTGAGCTCACCCTTTTATGTTTTCTTTTCCCCAGGATATAAATAAAGGTTTTAGGTTAAAAAAAAGAAGATCTTTATGGGATATTTTGAAGATCTTTCACCACGATTAGAAGATTACGTTCCGAGTTTCCAAAGACACTAAACTATTACGGTCCTTGTGTGTGTGTTTTTGTTATGTACTAAGTATTCTGCAAAATTAATGTAATGTACTTGTACGTCAAGTTTCGGGTCTCTACAGAGATATAGGTCCCACCCATCTCATAATTAAATCATTCTTACTTGGGCCACAACATGATCATAAATCATTCATCATTACCCAAAGTATGAAATGGGTTTCATAAACATCATCCCATCATAACATAATCAATAGAAAAAATGGATATCATTTCATCATAAGAAAAGTGAAACCTTGTAAATCATAGAAAAATTATACTTGAAACATACAAATATGAAATAATTCCATCTTATATGGAAAATGGTTTTGATAAAACACATGAAATGAATTCTTGAAGAAAATATCCATTCTTATTCAAAATAATTTTCTTTTCCCAAAATGCCATGCAATTTTAAAAGAAAGGGATTTTGTTGAAAATATTTATGAAATCTTGTAGAGTATGATTCATGAAAATAAGGCGTTATGATATCATATAAATATGTTCATGCTGAATAAGTTAAAAAACATTATCCTCGTACTTTTAACAGAAAATTCAAAATGTACCATGTATGGTAAATAAAAGAAAGATTCCATCCATAACACAAAGTAAAAGTCAAAGAAGGGTAAACATGACTTTAAAAATACATGGATGAATATTAAAAAAATTATGACAAACATTTTATGGACATGGTTGATTAATGTAACCCCAGTAAATACTTACGAATAAGCAATATCAGATAAAAATGATATTGTTAAATTATCCCTTACCTTATGTTCGATATGCTTTGTATGTATCCGAACCTCCGGTATAATTATTTAAAAAATGTCATTGACTTATTAAAGAATCATATTCATTGTTATGATATCATATATGGTTCACTTATGACTTTATATTACCCGTTATTTTGTAAATTCCATGTTAAAGCAACATTTTGGGTAAAATCGTTTCATTTATCGTATGTGTTTCAACATGTTGTTCTTGATATTATTAATTATATCTTGATTTACATAATTATATAATGAAAAAAATAATGTATATATAATATATATTCAGAATATAAATATATATGATAGATCAATAAATGGATTGAAATACACCGTTCATGGAGACGGTAGGCCGTACGTACGCATGAACACTCTTTTAGTTTCCTTATTGAATTAAATAGAATTAAGTAAATGAAACATATATTTACATAAATCCAGTATCATTATTATGTAATATATTTCATTATTATTTATTATATATATTTTATAATAATACTTTAATGGTTAATCATGGAAAATGAATCTCATTGCGTTCGTGGAGACGGTAGTCCGTACGTACGCACGAGTGATGATATCATTTCCATGATCGTGGAATTGTATTTAATTGTAGGTATAATATTTCATAATCAATATCAATTTACATTAATCATATATAGTTATTTATTTACACCATTATACCCATTCAAGTAAGGTGGTGGTGGAAAACAGATTACACCTCGACGTGGAGACGATATTCCGTACTTACGCACACGCGGTGATTTCGTTTTCCGTAGGATTGATAGAAGATTAAATAATATTTATAATAACATATAATTTTATGATTGATAATTATTTTATTAATTTATGATGAAAAAAACAAAGAAGTAGTAGTAGAAGAAGAAATAAATTGGAAAGAATCGATAAAGGATATTTCCTCTTCTTTGACGCGCCACTTCATAATCTCCTATTAATTCACTATAGTTGGTCTTTTGAGGTGACCATAACTTATATAATGTTTCTAGGGAAGTTTATAAGAGAAATGGTCAGGTGTTGGCTGAGCTTGAAAGCTCAAAAGTTTGTAAAGAGAAGAGGGAGGATGTTCCCTTTTATAAGGGAGGAAAGGGGCACCATAGGAAAAACTTAAAATATTATGTTATAATAAAGCCATATTCGGTTTATAATAGCTTAAAATTGATTTATTTCAAAGCTAATGTGGGTATGGGTATAAAGTCTCTAAAACAATAGGTTTTAGAAAAGTTTAGGTTACAATTTTAACCTTTTCATTTATATTTAACTCTAAGTTAAATAATTTATCTTTTACTGTGCCTTCTTGTTTTCTTACACTATATGGTTAATAAACATACTATAAAAGAAAATAGAACCCCATTGGGTTCATTATTGAAATATATAACATTATCTAAGTCATTGGAAATAAGATTATATTTTTAGGATTTAAATAACAATTAATAATATAATATTTGTTTTAAAAACTATTTTATGTAAATTTTGACACTATTTGGTAATTGATTTTTGTTAAAATCATAATAGCATGATTAGTTCGAAAAAAATTAGGTAAATCAATACTAACATGTCATATTAACCTATGAAATTATTTTTATTCATAAAAAGTATCAAATTACATTTATTTGGGTCTTTATAACATCAATTATGTTAATATTTCACTAATAAGGTAATTACTGCATCATCATTGTGTCAAAAATAAATTAAATTATTTAATGTCTAAAAATTATAAATAAAATACAATTACATCTTAAATATTTTTATCTTTCTAATGAATATTTATAGTCGAATTTAGCTTATGTATAACCCAATATTAAAAAACATTTAGTTATTAAAATTTGATTTTAACTCTTTTAACTCTTCTTTAAATAAAATAATAATAAATGTCCTAATCTAATCCAAGTGGACCTAAAGGGTCATATTTTAATCCTAAAGTTGTTTTTGGTCGAATTAAGCTTATCTAATAGAATTAGGACATGTGTTGGGGTAATAATAATATCATTTTTACCTTTAATTACCTGATTTACTTTTAACCGTGGTAAATAAAAGTAAAAAGTTACAATTCACCAAAAACTAATTTTTATCTCATTGAACCACATTTTACTCCTTGATATTATCCGTGGCTCTCGAATATTTTAAATTTCACTCACAGAAGCGGTAAAATTACGTTTTATGTAAATTTTCAAATTCTATTAGGAGGTGGGTAAAAGACGGTGAAAAGTTCAATAAATTTTTTATATATCTAAAATTATTATAAAATGACTCTAATGAATTACATTGAACTTATATAGGTATTATGTATCAGTTTTTACCAAAAATAAATTTAAATAAAATAAATAATTATTTAAATAATAATTTGGTTTTAGAATAGTAACAGAGTGCTTTCACTATTCATAAAAAATTGAATGTTTTCAGAAAAATACCAAAAATTCACCCTAATCTAATTTCAATATTCTGAATCCAAAAATGAATTCCATTTTAAAAGATAAAATTTATAAAATTTCAAAAAGTGGGTATTACTATTCATAATAGCTAGTTCATAATAATATTATAATAATATCTCGTTTATTGAAACTCGGTATTGCGTACTACACACGTTATCGAGGAAGCTCTTGATTATGTTTAATGCAAGCCAAGTAAGGAATTCATGTAGTGAAATATCTGTTTGGTGTTGCGTATAACATAATAAAAACTTATTTTCATTTATACAATAAGAAAAATTTATAATTAATGTTTCGTAGAATAATTTCCACAAAACGAACCTGAAATTGTGTGTAACATGAGCCAAGAATAGTGTTACGTATACTGCAAGCTAATACAGTGTTGCGTATTGTACAAGATAATCTTGGCATAGCGTAAAAATGAAGATATGAATGAAATTAAAAAAATATATATCTCTCTCATAAAATCTTGTGGTGTTACATTCTTCCCCCCTTAAAATGAATTTCGCCCTCGAAATTCGTCGGGGTTATATATTGTTTACTACATAAAAGTTTCATTCATAGAAACCCACATCGTAAAAAGGAATACTAAAACATAATTTTAAAAAGTAAAGTAAGAAATGTAATGGTTACCCATATTAATTCATCGCTGGGTTTCCACATAGGATAACATAGGTATAAATATGGATATAGAAGAAAAATCTAAATGTCAAGTTCTGATGGAGAGTGGTAGAGGACATGGCTATGAAAAAGTCAATAATCACAAAGCCATAAATTTTTGATGATTTAAGGTACCATTTGATTCATTGTATTTGAGGACACTAGGAAAACATTTTTGGTTTTCAAGATCATTTCCCTAAAGTTGAAGAATTTGAATTACAATAAATACTTACTTTATTTCGGTACAGTCTCACCATTGTTATTTCCTTGAACAATTTCCACTTCATATATTAAAGAAATGAAGTTTGATTTTTCATTTTTGAAGTGTTAGCAGATCATGTGATATAATTATGGGTCATTCCATCTATCTCAAACAAAAGGTTAGAAAAAGTTATATGTCCATATTATGGTGAGATTAATCATATATGGTTCCAAAAATGGACTTATACTTCATCTATCATAGCGCTTAATAAAATAAAACTAGTTTCTACTAATTAGGGACTTCATGTAGGCCAGTAGTATGCAATAAAGGACTATCTCACTTCAGTTGTGGGTTCGATTCCCATAGCCTTGTCTGATGTGACGAGTTGTCGTATGTCCTACAGGTTATCCTTTTTCTAAAACTACACTATTATAACATTACAGAAAAAAATGTTCTAGCCTTAAAAAATACTATCTGATGTCTGATATAACCCTTTCCAATATTTTGACTTATCCAAAATACATCTGTCCAATCTCATAGTATAAAGAGAACTATTACTGGAAAGGTCACATAACAAAAACGTGAATACCATCATTTACCATACGATATATCTTGTTGGTCACTTTGAAAACATGTGAATTCCATAATCATGTATTCTCTTGAAACTTAAATTACCATAGAACCCTAGTGAAAACATGAATGTTGTCAAAAGGTAACTCTTTCCACTTACCAAAATCCCAAAAATTCTATATACTCATACCATGATATAACTATGTCCTTATATCAGTCATGAGATCATTTCATTTTTTTCTTTATCCTTTAATTATACGCATATTATATAATTTCCAAAAATATATGAATAACCTTTCATGGTTACCAGTACCAATCAACATATACTTTCAAAAACATAAGGAAAAGCAATAGTGTAATAATCCTTAGATGTCTCTTTATTCCATAGTACCATGATATTAATTATACAACATTACTCTTGATAAACATGTAATCATTCCACTACCTTCTTCAACCATTGACTGATCTTGAACAATTCATTCATATCACGTATCATATGTAGTCTATTCATCATCGTCAATAAAAATACTACCCATACGACCTTGCTTATTCTCTTAATGAGATTTTCCCTTAGGTCATTGGTTTGCATAATGCCTGTACATTCCACATTTAAAACATTTAACCGTTGTTGATGTCTTATCAATACCATTATCCTTGTCCATTGTGTTAACTGATCCTTTTCCTTTCCAATTAATGGATTTGTGTCCTTCTTTTCCACACCCAAATCATCTTCCAGTTCTTATGAATCATTCTCCTTCATGTCTCTTCCCACATGATTCACATGAGAAATATTGAACTTTCTTTCCTCTATGATCATTATGAAACTCCTTATTTCTATTATTAACTGAGTCAGGAAACTTAAAAAAGTTGAGATTATTGATCATTTTATGACATTTCTTATTAGGAATAACAAATATGTCATGCCTTCCAAATACCATTTCATTTTCATGATCATGAATAATATCATTCCATTGTCCATCATATTCTCCATTATCATGAATCTTCTGGTTTCCAGCCGTTTTCTAAAACCCAAAAAGAATAGTGTGAGAGGTAAAATTCATATTCAAGGGGGAGTACCTTCAATATCTAACATATTAGGTTAAATTCTAAGAATGTTACAATAATTCTTGGACTATAACCAATTCTTATACGTAACCTTAGGGACATCCCTAGACATACCTTAGAAATATCTCTAGGGATCTCACTAAAGTTTTCACATCCTAGTTTCCAAAGGTTAACTAAACCTTTCCTATGATACCAACTATAGAGACCCAAATCATGATGTAAATAGAAATTACATTACTTTTGAAAAATATCTAATACATAAAAAAATTACACACCAAAGGTTCGTAATAGTATAGTGTCTTTGGAAACTTGGAACATAATCTTCTAATCATGGTGAAAGATCTTCAACATCTCCCATAAAGATCTTCCATTTTTTTCATACCTAAAACCATTAATTATATCCTGGGGAAATGAAAACATATAAAGGGTGAGCTCAAATGCTCAGTAAGGGTAATCATAGAGAAAATAAAACAAACAATATACATTTGACCTAAAAATTATGAACATAATGTTTTAACATCAAAATCTTGAGCCATGACATAAAATATGGAAGTACGTAAGGCACAGATCATAATGAAACATTAACAATGATAAAATATAAAAGGAATAAATCATGTAACTGTATAAAATCATTAAGCACATGATATTATTTCCATAGTATCCAAGGCATTGTTTCTAAGGCCATATTAGTGTAAAAAGTCTCTCACTGAATCGAGTTCACTCATAGTTCTTGTCTTGTATCACTGAACCAGATTAACTTGACATTCCAGCCATGTCTATCTCATGATATATAACTCTTTACCCAATGCATTAGTGGGAGATATAGGTCCCACCCATCTCATAATTAAATAATTCTTACTTGTGCCCCACCATGAACATAAATCATTCATCATTACCGAAAGTATGAAATGGGATTCATAAACATCATCCAATCATAACATAATCCATACAAAAAATGGAAATCATTTCATCATAAGATAAGTGAAACCATGTAAATAATAGAGACATTATTCTTGAAACATACACATAAGAAATAATTCCATCTTATATGGAAAATGGTATTGATAAAACACTTGAAATGAATTCTTGAGGAAAATATTCTTTCTTCTTCAATATCATTTTCTTTTCACAAAATGCCATGAAATTTTAAAATAAAAGGATTTTTTTGAAAATAGTTATGAAATATTATAGAGTAAGATTCTTGAAAATAAGGTGTTATGAAACCATATAAATCCGTTCATGCCGTATAAGTTAAAAAAACATTCTCCTCGTACTTTTAACTGAAAATTAAAAAAGTACCATGTTTGGTAAACAAAAGATTGATTCCATCCAAAACACAATGTAAAAGTAAAATAAGGGTAAAAATGACCTTAAACATACATGGAATAATATTAAACACTTTATGAAAAACATTTATGGACATGGATGAAAAATATAACCCCAGTAAATACTTACGAATAAGCAATCTCGGATAAAAATGAGATTGCAAAATTATCCCTTACCGTATGTCTGATATGCTTCGTATGTATCCAAACCCCCTATATAATGATTTAAATAATGTCATTGTCTTATTACAGAATAATATTCATAGTTATTATATCATATATGGTTCATTTATGACTTTATATTACCCACTCATTTGTAAATTCCATGTTAAAGCAGCGTTCAGGGTAAAATCGTTTCATTTATCGTACGTGTTTCGAAATGTTGTTCTTGATATTATTACTTATATATTGATTTAATTAATTACATAATGTAAAATATGATTTATATATAATATATATTCAGAATATAAATATATATGATAGATCGATAAATGGAATGACATACACCGTTCATGGAGACGGTAGGCCGTACGTACGCATGAACGCTGTTTTCATTTCCTTATTGAACTAAATGGAATTAAGTAAATGAAACATATATTTAAATAAATATAGTATCATTATTATGTAATATATTTCATTATTATTTATTATATATACTTTATAACAATACTTTAATGGTTAATCATGGAAAATGAATCTCATCGCGTTTGGGGAGACGGTAGTCCGTACGTACGCACGAGCGATTATATCATTTCCATGATCGTGGAATTGTATTGAAGTGTATGTATAATATTTTATAATCAATATCACATTAAAATAATATTATCTAGTTATTTTTTACACCATTATACCCATCCAAGTAAGGTGGTGGTTGAAAACAGATTACACCATGACGTGGAGACGGTATTCATTACGTATGCACGTGCGGTGATTTCTTTTTCCGTAGGATGGATAGAAGATTAAATAGGGTTGTTTAATATTTATAATAACATATCAGTATATGAGTGATACTGACGTTATTAATTTATGATTAAACAAACAAAGAAGGAGAAGTATAAGAAGAAATAAATTGGAAAGAATCGGTAAAAGATATTACCTCTTCTTTGATGTGCCTCATCTTAACCTCCTCTTAAGGCACTAGAGTTGCTATTTGGAGGAGACCAGAAACTCTATAATGTTTTTAGAGAAGTTGATAAGGGAAATGGTCAGGGGTAGTCCGAGATTTGAATGCTCCAAATTGTGTAAAGTGAAGAGGGAGGAGGTTCCCTTTTATAAGGGAGGAGAGAGGCACCTTTGGAAAAACATAAACTGTTATTTTATAATAAAGTCATATTCGGTTTATAATAGCTCAAATATTGATTTATTTCGAATATAATGTAGGTATGGGTTTATATAATCTCAACCAATATGTTTTAGATAAGTTTAGGTTACTATTTTAACCTTATCATTTATATTTAACTCTAAGTTAAATAATTTATCATTTACCGTGTCTTCTTGTTTTATTACATTATATGGTTAATAAAATTACTATAACGGGCCAAACGAACCCAAAGTGGTTAATTATTAATATATATAATCATATCTAAGTCATTTGGACAAACCATAGATTTTTAGGAATAAAATAACAATTAATAATATAATATTTGTTTTAAAAACTATTTTATGTCAATTTTAAAACTATTTGGTAATTGATTTTTGTGAAACTCATAACAGCATGATTAGTTCTAAAAAAGTTAATAAAATAAATACTAACATGTCATGTTAATCGATTATTTTGATTCATAAAAAGTCTCAAATTACATTTATTTGGGTATTTATAACATCAATTATGTTAATATTTTATTAATAGGTTAATTACTGCATCATCATTGTGTCAAAAATAAATTAAATTATTTAATGTCTAAAAATTATAAATAAAATACCACTATGTTTGAAATATTTTTAGCTTTATAATTAATATTTATAGTCGAATTGAGCTTATGTATAACCCTATATTAAAAATGTTTTAGTTATTAAACTTTGATTTTAAATCTTTTAACTCTTCTTTAAATAAAATAATAATAAATGTCCTAATCTAATCCAAGTGGACCTAGAGGGACATATTTTAATACTAAGGTTGTTTTTGGTCGAATTAAACTTATCCAATTGAATTAGGACATGTGTTAGGGTAATAATAATATCATTTTTACCTTTAATTACCCTATTTACTTTTAACTGTGGTAAATAAATGTAAAACGTTACTATTCACAAAAAATTATATTTATCTTATTGAACCACATTTTACCCCTTGATAATAACCATGTCTCTCATATTTTTTATATTCCACTCACTGAAGCGTTGAAATTATGTTTTATGTAAATTTTCAAATCTCCTAGGAGGTGGGTAAAAGATGGTGAAACGTTCAATAAAATTGTTATATAACTAAAATTATTATAAAATGACTGTAACGAATTACATTGAACTTATATAGGTATTATGTATAAATTTTTACCTAAAATAAATTTAAATAAAATAAATTATTATTTAAATAAAAAGTTCGTTTTTAAATAGTAATCCAGTGTTTTCACTATTCATAAAAAATTGAATGTTTTCAGAAAAATACGAAAAATTCACCCTAGGCTAATTTCGATATTCCAAATCCAAAAATGAAGACCATTTTGAAAGTTAAAATTTATCAAATTTAAAAAATTTGGTATTACTATTCATAACGGCTAGTTCATAATAATATTATAATAATATCTTGTTTAGTGATACTCGGTATTGCGTGCAACACACGTTATCGAGGAAGGTATTTATTACGTGTAATGCAAGCCATGTATTGGCTGCATGTAGTGAAAGATCAGATTGGTGTTGCGTATAACATAATAAAAACTTATTTCATTTATACATTAAACAAAATATATACTTAATGTTCCGTAGAATAATTTCCACAAAACGAACTTGAAATTGTGTGTAACACGAGCCAAAAATAGTGTTAGCTATACTACAAGATAATACGGTGTTGCATATAGTACAAGATAATCCCCGCGTACCGTACCAAAGATGATAAGAATGAAATTAAAAAATATATATATCTCATATAATCTTGGGGTGTTACAGAAAGGGACTCTCCTAAGGACGAATTTTCATTTGGTGGACGGTCGTCTTGTAGGAATCATATGCAGAGAAACCGGGGAATGATGTGCATAGTCATGGAATGTTATCCATATGACACTGGCCTTCCTCTTCTGATTACCATGGATGTTTATGAGGACCCGACATCACTAGAGACACATAGTTTTGTGGATGGAAAGGATGTGTTTGGGAATGTTAGGAACACTCAGACTGCGATTTTCCATGGAGTTATGGGTCAACCAGGTATATGAGATAGGTGATAGGGTTTTCGAGAGGTTCATGATGAGTGTTTTCTCTCAGGTAATTTAAGGGAAAAATGTTGGGACATCATAAGGGTGAAATGGAAAAGGTCATCGACCCATCCTGAAAAGTTCACTGTGCGACTCTATATTTTTCATGGCACTGGCCACGAACTGTCTCTTCATGAAGGGGTTGGCCGCATAGGAGCTGGCTGCATAAAAAAATTCATGGAAGTGTTGTTCGCCTATGGCTGTAGGTAGAGGAGCTTATCGTGAATTTTCTTCAACATATGGGAATTCGTGATCTGTCATCCACATATGGGTGCCGTGTACCATTTTCCACATGTGGCCACCCACAATCCATTATTATTATATTTTTTTATTGGTTTGATGGTTGGATGCAGAGGTTATTCCAAATATGGTATGCAGGGAGGACTTTTGTGAAGTGGTTTCTAAATACAGTTCGCGGGATGGATTCTGCGAATGGTTTTGGATGTAGGATGGGGTCCCATGAACTACTTTGGGTGTGGGATGGAGTCCCCCAAACTACTTCGGGTGTGAGAGAAATTTCTCTTGCACCCTCTGTATTCATCATCCACTTTTTTACCATCCTAGAGGTCTCTCCCAAGCATTCCTACTTCCCCATTTTTAGTTCCCTTGATATTCCTTTTATATGGTTATGAGGAATCTCTATCTACGGTATGCGTGAAACCTTCTCTCGATGTCTATGAATGAAATCTGACTCGTGGAAGACTCATTCAAACTGGGGTTTGCGGATGTATTGTACTCTTTCAAAATCTACTAATCTGTGAACCACATCATTCACATGGATGATACGTGGGGAGAAATTCTTTCAGATTCTTTCCTATGAAAACAACTCTCGGTGGCTTTTGTTCAAGGGTGGGAATTCACCGCGAATTGTTTTGTTCGCTGGCCAACACCTCATGGGCCAACATGTCATAGACCATCTACTTACTGAATGGTTTGTGTTTTTTGCATTACATGAACCATTCTCGATAATCAGTAAGTGGCCAAGACAGATTCCTATGTACAATTTTATTTCTTCAAATACTTCTCAAATTTTTAATCCAATTTATATTTCTTTGCTTCTCCCAACAAGTAAGATTATTTTCCTTTCCTTTTCTAGATTTTCGAGACCCTACAATGTATTGGCCGTTATCCTTCACCTATGTTTCAGATGTCATGTATAATGTCATTTCTACATTTACAAGTGGAATTTATCTTATCATAGTATATCATGATTTTATTTTCATGTTTATTATTCCCAACCCATTTATGTCGCATTTAAATTACTTTGGACTAACTTGTAATAATTTTCTCATGTTATGAATCATATATTTTCTTACTGGGATTTATAGCTCACCTCTTTCTTATGTATTCCTCTAGGATATCCTGTGTATTTTTAAAAGAGAAATGGAATTTTAAAAGAATGTTAAGGATGTTATCAACCATATTGTTGTGTCCATGTATCCAATATATGTTCTATGTACCTCATTTCGCAAATAGACTAGGATCATTTCTCTAATGGGTTGTTATAAGTGTGTTTTTATGTAAAAAATAGTGAATAAACAGTATTAAAGATAGGTATTGGATTTTTATAGCTGTACATAAAACTACCTTACCATTACATATATGTTGTGTAAAGTTATTCATATTAGGCGTTACCCTTATGTAGGTAAGGTGTCACTCTTAATTAGTGTTGAAGGACCCTTATACTACTGCTACTTAACCCTTACGTATCAGTAGGTACCATTATGTGGTACCCTTATACAACATATCCTAACAATTATGTAGTGATGGTTTACCCAGGCACACTTTTTAAATAAACCTTATGAAAAGTTTAAATTTTTATTTCATGGATTTATCTGTTTTAGGGATGAATGGTTTATATCCAATCCTTTCCCTTTATTTAGTTGGCCATTTTAAAACCCCCTATAAATATCTTATTGGTATTTCTTATTAGTATTGTGGCACCCAATATAATAATATGGGTCAAAGATTTAAATTTTTTCATCATTAGATTGATCTAACTACATCATATTTGAATATTTGAACCCTAATAATGGATAAGGATATGATGTGAATTTTTTAAGCACAAAAAATTAAATGAAGAATTATGTTTCTTGAATCAATATCATATTTTTCAACCACATGGTTTGGGTGACTGTTGGTCATTATATCTAAGCTTGAATTCCTCAAGATCTTCCACAGACACATCATGAGTCTGTAAGAAAACCAAGTGGAAGGAGATAGGATCTCTCAAATCTTTGGGATGAATAGTCCCTTGGAAAAAAAAATCTATCTCTTAAATTTATAGAGAAGGTTAAACACCTAACATGGGTTCCCAATCCCCATATAAATAACACCCACTAATCCATAAATGAAATATTATAATCAACTAACTCTTTCATAATTTCATTTATATATTTTCACCTACTTGTAATATATATTAAATATATTATGTGAAAAAATTTGATTCATTACCACAACATTTAATACCTACAAATATTAAGAAAAACATTAATTTTTATATAATATCTATTCATATTATATTATTCCATGTATTCACTAAATACAATGTGTATACTTTTAGTAAATAAACACAATTCCAATTATTTTATACTCAAATAATAATAATAATGAATTTATATATTCATTACTGATCATTTCTTCTCAGACATGTCTCATAAAATGTAGTGGTACCTATCATTTCTTATACTACTATTCATTATCTTAGGGTATACATTTGTAATATATCCTTTTTGTCATAATATTTATCAAAATAAAAGATTCACACTTTAAGTCTACATCCATCAGTTACTATATTATTCATTAAAATAACAAGACAAACATACCTTCTTTTACCCTGGAAAAGAATTTAATAAAGGTACAACCATCCAGATCATCTAGGTATGATATATCACTTCCTTTAAGAAGAAAGAAATTTTTTTCTTTATTATTCCAGCAATATTATACCACTAATAACACACCCATTAAGGATAGCACACAATGAAATCAATTCTATAGTTTCATATTTCCTCAAATCATTTAATAAAACAGTATACATTGACAATAAAATTAATTTAGGAGATCATTGAACATGTTTTCAGATAGGAACTACCACTGAATATTGAATCATGTGGTGTTCTTATTGGTTGGTCTATTCACATGATCTCAAATAATCTATATCTTTGAGTGAAAAAATCATTAGAATAAATCTCAATGCTTATGATCCCCCAATTAATTATGGTCACACATCATTTATGACCTGTCATCAGTATG
Organism: Viscum album; assembly: GCA_963277665.1. Classification (NCBI taxonomy): domain Eukaryota; kingdom Viridiplantae; phylum Streptophyta; class Magnoliopsida; order Santalales; family Viscaceae; genus Viscum; species Viscum album. Next base: position 802,349,359 of record OY728139.1, read on the forward strand.
TATCTAGATCATAGGACATCACCTTAATATTACTATCTTGTTATCTTTAGGTTCTAATTATATCTTGAGAACTATTATATACATTTTATATGACATGTAGTATGAGTAAATTACTCTAAATATAGTGGAAAAAGAAGTATGAAAAATTTTAATTTAATTTAAACACATGTATATATCAAATTTTATACATGTAATGGAAATAAAATTATATATATGAGTTGGGTATGAGGAACTCATTTAAAACACTCCCACTTAAACATGAGATAACTTCTAACAAGTCTCAACCTTCTATATCTCAAATGTGAATCATGCTTTGGTTGAGATAGGAATTTATTTTAGGGGTCTACCATGTTATCCACTATGTATACTGTGATAACTAAAAATTCACCTCTATAAGTAAAATCAATCTAAAGATAAAACTTTTGAAGCACATTATTTATACCCTAGTGTGACTTGGTATCATTGGAAAGTATCACTAATATGATAATATTTTCTCAGAAACCTGATATAGAGTCTGCACTACTACTCCCAACAGCAATGTACGAGAAAAAACAATATATGAAAACTTCTTCCATAGCTGCATCAGAATATGCGATATACTCATATTTTGTAGTAATTTCATAGACCATAGGTTTCTTCATGATTATCTATCCCACTTCACCACCATTCACAAAAAAACATATATTGTATATTATTTTTGATTACCATGAAATATCTATATACAATAATTAGTGTATACCCTCACAACTAGTTCCTCATCTCCCCCATACACAAGGAACACATCCCATGTATGTCTCAAGTAAATAATGAATGTCTTTGCAGATGTTAAATTAAGTTTTAATGGATTATCTTGATATCCACCTATCATTATTAATGAAAATGATACATCAAGATTTTTACATTGCATGGAATGCATGATATATCCTACTAAAAAATCATAATGTATTTCAAACATTCTTTTAATCACTTCTTACATTTTTAAAAACATTTTAACTAAGACACTTGTTCCATGTGACATTGTAAACAACACACTCTTGGATTGTTCCATATTTTAAATTTTGAATACCATGTCAATATATCTAATTTTACATAGTCCATGAAGCCTCTTAGATCAATGAAGATATATCTTAATACCTTAGTGTAGGATTATTGACCAAATTCCATCATGGAGAAGCATTCATTTTACCATGTATTTAATGGATGTAAGACTTGAACATTGGTTCCCCTAATTAATTTTTAATAAAAAGATAATATAAGGAAAAAAATAATAAAATTACCAGTAACATTCTTATAGATACATGGATCTCTTTTATTCTTTATGAATCCAAATTCTAATATGGCCTCATCAGAAATAATATTCCATGATAATTATTCATACTTCAACATATAAATTGATCTCAATATATTTAACAAATTATTGGAAATATTTGAATTAATAAAACCTTCAAGTTGAGTTATATAAACATATTCAAAAAATTTATGATTTACAAATGTTGTTTTGAAATCCATTTTTGAAATATCGTAATCATGGATGGTTGCTAATAAAATTAGTATTCTAGTGGATTTCTGCAGCACCACTGTTGATAAATATTCATTTAAGTCTATTCCTTTTTGTTTCCTACAATCATTTTCTATTAATTAATCTTTAATGGGTTTTCACTTTTCCAAACATGTACATCTTTTTCTTGGATATCAATTTTCACTAATAGATTTTTTTCCATTAGATGAAGGGTCTCCCAAAAAATAAAATTGATTTTGATACATGGGATATATTTTATAATGAATGTACTATTTCCATTTACACGTATACTTTCTATCTATTACTTATTTTTTGGTCACATGTTCATAATTCTATAGAATTAATGTGTAACCTAATTATGTGACATTAATACCATATCTCTATGGTTCTCTAACCTATTAAATATACCTAAAAACCATTGTTTCTCAAGGACATCATAATATTATACTTTCTCTTTTGAATATTTTTCCCACAAAATGTATTTTGTAACTAAATCATCAAATTCATCAAAGTCTGTCTTTCACTTACAATTTAATTTGGAAATATGTTCCCATTCTAGAAATATTTCATGCGTTTCCACAATCACATTTATAATGAAAGGGTTATATTTGTAATATCCATTAGTTTCTTATGGATAACCTATAAGAATTCACATCATTCATTGAGATGCAAATTTATCACTAGGTATATTTTTTATAAAATCCTCATATACACATAAATGTATGTTTGATAGAATTTTTATATTTATATACCAAAACTCATATGTAATCCCATATTTTTATTTAGTTGGAACTTGGTTAAGGTTATATGTTTCTTCTTGAAATGTGTATCCAAAATGACAGTGGAAAAGTATCATGACTCCTCATTGATTTAACCATGTCAATAAAGGTTTGATTCCTCCTTTCACTAACACCATTCCACCAAGGATTAAAAGGGGATGTGAGTTGGTATACTATACCACACTCCTTTAAGTGATAAATGAAGGATTGGTTATGTTAATATCTACCTTAGTCTGATTTAAGTGCCTTAATCTCCTTATCAATATAGTTTTCTACACAATGTTAGTATAAATTAATAATAAAAAAGGAATGTGAATTATAAATCATTAATAATATGAATCCAAACATTAAATAGTCATTAGTAAATGTAATTAAATATTAAAACCCACCCATTTACTCTATTAGAAGAGGACCACATACATCAATGTCAATAAATTTAAAAAAATTAGTGTATCTTACTCATTTCTCAATGAATGGTGATTTAATAATTTTCCCTTGTAAACAAGCAGGAAAAAAATATCGGGTTTTGACTCAGTTGAGTGTAAAAACCCTTATTGATTAATTTTTTTAATTATTTACATTTATAAGACTAAAAATTAATTCTTCATAGGTGGGTGTTATATTAATCATCCTTGCTAGTTTTTATATTTATTTTTATTTCATAGTTTTTTATTTCAAATAGTATAAGACAATGTCAGGATGCATCATACAATAACATATTTTCTCCTTATATAAAATAAAATATTTATTTATAATGTTGAAATAAAATCCCACGGTGTCCAAACTCAGATATGATATTATGTTTTTAGTTTTCAAAGGAATATAATAACAATTATTTAATTTAAGCATCAAAACACTAGGAAAATTTAGATGATAATCTCCCACTGCCAAGGTTGTTACCCTCTCCCTATTTCTAGCGTAGAGATCCACCCTATATTTTAAATATTAATAAATATAATTGGTTTGTTTATATGAATAAAACTTGTGAGGCATATGCAATATATAATAACCAATTTTATAATAATTATTACATTCAATGAAAAAAATACCTAAGGTATAATTTTCAACGTTCTTCTTTTTGATATCCTTTGAATTATTTTTCTCCTGGCCTTTCATTCCACATTCAAAGTAGACAACCTCCATCTCATTACCCTATATCTGTATCTTTAGAAATTCTTAACGATGGTGAATTAATGTCTGCAATTTGTGTTTAGCCATAGAACCATTTTCCCTTCACTTCCTCCTCTTGTTCATAAGAAGGACTAGAGAATTGACAGTCTTCATAACCTTTTTATATTGATAAACTAAATCCAATATTTCTTGGAGTGACTTGTTCCTATTATTCATATTTTAATTACTAATAAAAGTTATGAAGCTTATAGATAATGAGGTTATATGGATATCGGTCTGTAGTTCATAGTTCATTTTAAACCCAAGAGACTCAAGTCTCTCCATATACCCAATTATATTGAGTACATGAGGTATTGTGTGATTCCACTCATCCAGCTGGAACCTATAAAGTTAACTTGATATATCATACCCTTCTTGACTAGATCTCTTATGATATAAATCTTTTAGATGAGCTTAAAACTTATAGGAATATTTGACATCATGATTTTCTATAGTTAAATGGACATTGGTGAAAACACAGTTCACTATACGTCTATTTTATCATCTACATTGTTCTTGTATTTGAATTTATCCTACTTTATTTCTTCTTGAGGGGGTTCAACTGAAAGTGATGAATTCATTACAAATAGAATTATTTCTCGGTGTATCACTTTGTGCAACCTTCTGTATCACTCCTAGAAGTTATGTTCTATAATAATATTTTATATATCAATAATTTATTGTAGTGATAGTTCACCAGTGTTGGTGAATTCCATTTATCTAAAACAAATAAACACAACAATTAGTACATTATATTGATTACCATTTAGACATTAATGATTAAATCAGTAAATGTGTCCAACTGTTTTATCAAACCTAGTGTTCATCACTACTAGATGTGGAATACTCTACCATATTAGTTTTATAGTAGGAAAGACCCTTGAAACTTCTCATCATAGTATATGTAATGGTAACACCCCTAATCTGAATGTTTACTGGTAGGCACTAGATTTTCTAACCACATTCACTCGTGACTCTATGATCTGTTGAGGGAAGTCCCAACATCTAATAATCATAATATTTATTCACTAAATAGTTGGACCCTAAAGTTATGACATGCTAGATCAGGATACTTATTTACATACAGCTTTAGTCAACTCATACCATCACTCTTATAAGAAATCCTATGTAGTATGATCCACCCTCAGTTATAGATAATGATCACCACATAATCCCATTTTTTCAAATTCATGTGACAGACGACATTTAAACTTAATATTTATTTAAGGGTTTTAATATTATATGATTAATGGATTCATTTTCTATTTTATATGTTCATTCTATATGTTCATGCAGATAAATGAGCAATGTATTAATTGAAGACATTAATCATGTATTTATTTTGTTTTAATCTATTTATTTTATGTTTATTATTTTATGTGTTCCCACAAAAATTTAGATTCACAAAAATAATCAATAATTAATTAATTAGATAAACTATAAAACTGATATTTAACATTTAGTATTGGTTGAACTAATGGTTCACTATGAACCTATGGTTAAAATTCCAATGTTGTGTCAGACTCGTATCAAATCTCACAACATGGTCTAATATTTCAATATGTTTTCTAGAATATCACCTAATCGTTGTGTTTTCCTCGTCTTAAAATGTCATCATCATAGTTCCTAAAAATCGTCATGTAGATGAGGGGGTCCCAATATGATAGAAATAGATACAAAATTATATTGATTAATGTGAAGGACCTTATACATATTTAGTGAGGAAATATTATGAGTATAATAAAAAAAACTTTTATATTGACTATAAAAAATTATAAAAATTAATAAAATAAAAATAAATCCATACAAAAATTGGTCGGTTAATGCCCGAGACTCATTAATAAAGATATTAATTGATTAATAAAAAATAAAATGAAAAAAATTAAAGTAGATTACAATTAAATGAATTATTTAAACTAAAATAATTAATTTTGTACAATATTATAAATAATTTAATTTTATTCTAAAATTATATTAATTATTTAATATTTAAATTAAATATTTATTTTTAATCCAAAAAAAATTAAAAAATTGTGGACCTTGGTGTGGCCTGGATAGGTCCAGCTGGGTCATTAGAAAATTGCCAACCCATAATTGATTTTGCAGCACCCACCCATAGTGGTTCTAGGTTGGGAAAGCCCTACCCCAACCTAAATTTCCTACAGTTCGTTTGATCACTACAAGAGGCTTCCATAAGAGAGGTTGTTTTGTAAGGGGCTATCGAGAAGCGTGGGAGGATGCTAGAGGGGGTGTGTATGGCGGGTCTTCACTGGAGGGGATATTGTTATAGGGGTTATAATTTTGATGGTAATATCAATGGGTGGGGGGTCAACATATTGGGGGGAAACATTCCCAGAGTTAGTAGGGAGTGACTATAGTGTAGGGGGTAGTGTTAGTGATGGGCAGACTGACAACAATTGAGGAAGATATGGATGCTCACTTGGATGTCAACAACAATACAGCTGTGGACAAAAATTGATATGTTGGTGGGAACCAATGGGTGGAGACTGAAGGAGTAGTGTCCTAAGGAGTTAGTTGTGGGTAAAGGACATTGGTCCTCCTGTTTTTAAAAGTTTTTTTAAAAAAAGGTTTTTTTCTGTCTTAATCCTCCACATGAAGCTTACAAAAATTCAGTAAATCCCTCCTTGTTTCTATTTTGTGTAGACACTCCCCCAAAATTTAATATTTTATTACTTATACAATTTCTAAAAATCCTTGTAAATATTCCCTTTAAAAAATATATATTTGTTTTAAAAAAATTACCAACTCCACCATCAATTGAATTATTACCTGTGGTCTGAACTGTTCTGACTATTAGATTCTGGCAAAAAGCTGAAAAAAACTATTTCAACATAAATCACATGAAAATCAAGAACACACACACACACATTCATTAACTTTATACCTAGTATTCAATCCAAATTAAATTTTTCGATGGTCATAAAATTGACTTATGAAATAAGATCGATGCGAGGTCTTTTCTATTGGGACAATAAATAATCCCTTTACTTAAATTCATGGAAAATTTAATTTTTTGGCTTATAAAATTCACATGATCACTATGATACCAATTATTGGTACCAATGCCCACAATATAAGCATATGGATAGAGGATTTATAATTTTTCATCATTGGATTTATTTGAATATCTCATATTCAGTGATTCAAAGGCATGTTCATTAACCACTTTTCTTCAGTGACCGTTTCATGAAGGAAATGGCCTTGAATCCCTCTATATTTCCCAAACATGCTTCAATAGTCCAAATAAAATTATTTTAAAATTCTTGGTGTTATAATAGAGGTCTAAAAAATCCTTCTATGTACTAATGATCACCACTATCAGATTCTATATATTCTTCATTGAGATCAAAGAATGAAATCTTGGAATGAGAACTTCTTTCCATGGGATGTGGGAGGAAGGGGAGAGGAGATATCTAATTTGAGTGTATGAATAGTCTAACAGAAAAAAGGTTCCTCTTTTTATACAGTAAACATTAAACACCAAAAAAGGGTTCCCCACCCCCATATAAATAAAACATATAAAATAATTCATAAATTCTATGTTATTAACAACAAATCCTTTGATAAACATCACTTATATTTTATCACCAACATGTAAAAGATAAATAATCTATTACATGATAAAATGTGAGTCATTAACTAAATAATTTTCATAAATATTAAACAAACCTTGAATATTATAGTAATATTTATTTGTATTACATTTTTCAATATATATTACTTATTTCTTTTTTAATACTTTTAATAAATCAATTCAACTCCAATTGTTATATCCTCAAATAATAATAATGTACTTATTAATTCATTACTGATTGTTTTTTACCAAACACTTATTGGACCCAACGGTGGGACCCACAGTGTCCTATACTGATATGCCTCAAAATATGGAATATTTTTAGTAAACTAAATGTGTGACCCTATACGACATTATCTTGATAGAAGTTATGAATATTCATATACCAGGAGTGGATTCCCAAAACCCATCAATGTACCTAAGGATACGAGGATTAGTTATAACAATTATAACCTATTATACGAAGACACATCATGTAATATAATCTCTTTTCTATATGATATATCATAAAGAATGATGTGGAATTTATATCATCATAAATTCTTGATTTAATATTTATTAATGTAAAAGGATGGACTTTCCTTATTATACCATGTCCATAGATTTAGTAAAGGTACTACCATCTCGAGTTACTTTGCCTGAGATAACAATTCCTTTTAGAAGAGAATAATTATATCTATATTATTCAATCATGTCATTACATCAATGATACACCCAACATAAGATACCACTGCAATAAATAAATTTTATAGTTTTAATATAACATTAAAGTACACAATCAAATTTACTACAATGTCAAATAATCTGATGTTAGGATACCATTACTTGTGTTCAAATATAGGAACTAACAATGAAAAATGAAACATGTGGTGTTACTATTATTGGCTCATTCCTCACGATCTCATCTACTCAATATTACTATGTTATAACTTCATAAGAAGAAGTATCAATGCTTATGAGCCCCTAGAACCTGATGGCCACGTATTATACATGTCATGTTATAATGATGTATTTGGACCATATAACCTAAGTTTAAGATTATTTTCAGGGGACAATTAGGCTCTAATTATAGCATGTGAATGACCATAACCTCTTGATAGGACTTGTATTATAAGGAAATTATAATAAAAATAGCGGACATAGATGTATCAACACTATTATAGTAAGATAAACACTTTTATATATCAAATTGAATACATTTAATGGTAATCAATATGCATACATAAGTTGGGTATAGGGAACCTAATTACAACATTACTACCCATCTTTTTTAGGATAGAAAAATCATCTAAGAAAAATCAAAACATGGAGAGATAAATGAATTCATCGAGGGAGAGAGAGAGATGGAAGCATGAATAGAGGGTTTAATAACCCCTTATTTTTGGCTCACTAGATGGCTTTAGTAACCCCTTCATGGACTTCACACCGATTATTTTATCATTGTCTTCCACCTTTCACTTTGAAAAAGGTTAAATACAGCCCTGGTAAGGGGATCAAAGTCCTCTTTTGGTTTTATTTGTATATTTTTAAGGGTTAATGTTTGTTTCCATGTTTAGTTGTCATTTTTTCAGGTAAAAAATTCATTTTCTAGTCATTCTAAGGAATAAATTCTTGTAACTCAATCTACTATATAGTAAAAAATCTACAATGATATTTCCCTGTGTAGATAAGACAATTGTCCTAAACATGTAAATCTCTATATTCCTTTCTTCTTATTACCTTTCTTCGTTAATTACTTGTATATTAATGAATGGTTTTCTTCCTGTATTTTAATTCAAACCTTTCATATTCTGATGTAAGAAATATATTTTATATTATATTTATTGATATATAAGTTTTTAAGCCTTTTATTTGGATAATTTTTCTTATTTTATGGTTTCCTCTTTAAATATTTCTTTTTAATTTTTTTTTTTACTATTTTCTTTCAATAATAAATATGGTTGTTTATGTATTATATTTTTTTCCTGTTTTCGAAAATTATATATTTATATCTAGAAATGTAGTTGTCTGATTATGTATAGGATTGTTTTTCTATTTTAAAAAAATTTGTGAAGGATTTATTTATACTATTTTTTATTATCGATATGTGTTTTTAGTCACCATTTATGTGACTATGATTATAGTTGTAATCATTTGAATTTTCCTTATTGTTTGGAATTGAATTTTAAGTTAGGTTTTCAGTTTGTGTTCTATATACAGAAAATAATATTCAATGTTAATTTTTGGATTTTAGAATGAAAAATATCCAAAAATATAATGAGATAGTCCATCAAGACTGCCTCACCCTATGGGTATCCCCCGTAATACCTCACAGAATTATGATCATGGAATGACAGATTTTCATTCTCATAGAAGATGAATGTTTTGTCTAATCGAAGAAGTTATCATAGAAGAGGGTCATAAAATGAAGATTAATGATGGAATGATACCTAATCATAGAAGAATATTCCATGGGGATGTAAGAACACGTAAGTATGGAACATTATATTTTCTTTGAAATTTTTTGTCTTTAATCTACAAATCCAAACAAATTTATTTTTAAATGCATGATTTATCCCAATTATATTACAAAAAATCAAAAAAAAAATATATAAAGATGATAAAATTAGCATTCAATAAATTATATGCATTCCTAAAATTGACATTGGATTTCATTTAATTAAAAAATAAAAGACCATAAAAATAATTATTAAATCCGTTTTAATTGATAATTTCAAGATTTTACATAGAACATTATTTCAAATCCAGTTTCTAAAAACACTCTTAAATTCCCAATTGATGTCTCAATATTTTAAATACACATTTTAAAATATAGTATTTTTCTAAATATACAGAAAGATAATTTTAAAAATCCTTTATATAGTGAAATTAAAAATTTAATGATTAATTCATGCATGCGTAGTTAAATCCAAAAAACTAGCAAATAATTAAAAATCAATATTAAATAACTTTTTAAAAAAAATCTGAATTATCCAATGTAACAAAAATTAGTGAGTTAGCCCAGTTTGAGACCAGTTTGATGATATTTTATAAGTTAATTAAAAAAATTAATTAATTAAATGTTATTTTATTAATGATTCCACTTTTTAGTGCATATAAATATAAATTGGAAAATAATGTGTTTGAAATCGCAAAAAAAAATGATGACATTCCCTAAAAAGGATGTTGAAAAAACACCAACCTCATTCAAATTTGAAACCGCTCATTAAAAGTCTAAAGATGTTCCCTTTGATGCGAAATGGTGAAGTTAGAATAAAGACGGCCCATATAAATGTTAAACTATAAAATCACTACATTATAACTATACCCAAACCCTATTGTTGTCCCAAAAGCCACCTGAGTTTTGAGAATAAATAATGAGAGAGGGAAAAGGGAGAAAGATGGAGGAATGGTAAAATAAGAATAATGGAAGGAATTACCTAGAATATAAATCTTGGAATTAATGGTTGGAGGCTAAAAAAGAATGTGAAGTAGAGGGATATCGTCCCTCATGTGTTCCTAGACCTGGAAAAATGGAGAGGAGAGAGAAATAGGGGTTGACCACTTTTTAAATTTGAGGTGGTAATTTATAAAATTCACTTTTTTAAGAGACCTAGAATTATGGATTTTTACAACATAGTTTGAGGAATAGTGTGCTAATAGTTTTGAATTACTTATCAAATATTATATAATATCTCATATAGTTACCACAATGTTTATCTTAACCATGTAAAAATTATGTTCTAGAAAAATCTCTCATTAGGATACCCTACACAGATTCCACTAAGACATGGATGGTTTTCATCAAATTTCACACTACTCATGCTAAATAACCATGTACATTAAAGAATGTACTTCATGGAACCTTACATAAGTGTACCTGCATAGTTTGTACTAAACTATGGAGACTAAATCGTGTGTCTAGAGGAGCCTATGTATTTGTCAACTTCATTATTTAATCTAACCAAACACATAATAAATTTTCTATAAAATTTTAAATTTTAATTTATTACTCCAAAAAAAACAAAGACAAGCTCAAAAGTCATTAAAACATAAATGAATAAAGAAAATAAAGGATGGGATGTGACATCACCAAAAATAAAATCAATATTCACATAATAGTTGAATATATAATAAGTGAAAAATAATATCAGGAGAAACTAATTTCACCCGAAGGGATATGTGTATTATATAATGTTATTTAGTGAGTAATATAATTTCAATAAGTTATTTTTAAAAATGATATATAGAACACAATAATATGATCATATGTTAACCATGTTTTCTCAAAAAGATATATGGTTGATTTAGCCAATGCTAATAAATGGTCTAAATGTTTATTGTTGTCAATAGAAAATTTTATATGAAATTTTGCACAAAGACCAAAATCCTAACATGGATAACATGAAGTTGGAGTAAATAAATATTTTATGAGGGAAAAAATTGGGTCTCCCTATGACTCATGATTTTTCATTTATTGATATGTGGATATCATTTAAATTTTTTTACCAATCTTTGGAGGTAGTGGTTTGAGGCTCTGAACAAGAGTACACCATAAATTTCTTATGTTATTAAAGAATGGATTTTGAAAAACGTAAAATAAATTTTTATAGTGACATTTTATTTTCTTTAACATTGAATATTTTTATGAGTATTCCTTTTAATCAAGGATGTACCTTGTTTTCTTGGATTTTATTTAATATGCTGAGTAGCCAAAATGTAGTTTCAAATAAAAAGTTATGACTATTTGATGTTTTGTAAAATTTTTAGAAAAAAATGGAAATGTTTGTAGGGTTATTGAATAAACTATATTCAGTATCACCAAAATGGACCCCCATCAAAATCATTTTCACTAATGTGTCATCTTTCACTATATTGAGTGATCAGAGGTCCTTCTTCAGCATGTTATGTGACAGTGCCACTCCCTCAAGTGGATTGTGAAATAGAATATCCTACTTTAACAATATGCACAACCACATATCTATCTTCATATAAATCCATGATCCAATTTTCCTATATGTATCATAAACACATTCATTTATTATGGCCACATTTCTAGGGTAGTTTTTCACTATGTAATTGATCCATGAATCATGGATCCTCTAAAGGCATCCGTGAATTATAGAACCCACCTATGATCAATGATTTGTAAAAGACCACAAACAAGTAAGGGAACCCCAAACTATTAAACCGTCAATAACATATAGAAACCATAGAATAGTGGAATACTGTGAAGCACTAAATTTAGAAATTTAAAAATGGTTCCACACACAATTCTTATATGCTCCTTAAATACTTTTCATAAACCATGCATCATCTTTTGGAAAATACGCAACGTCATATCCTCTCAATGAATGGCTATTTACAACACATTATACCATGGAGGGGTAACAATTTTTATATAATTTTTAATAATATATTTGGAACCTTTTTTATAATTACCTAATGTATTCCTTAATAGAGATCCCAACTTTATTTAAATTAATAAGTATCTTATTTTTGGAAAACTCAGTACATGAAAAAATAATCCATGATAGAACCATACAACTTTAGTGATTTTGGATACTTGGATAAATGATAAACTAGTAAATAAAAATCTACACCATATCCCATTATGTTCTTCACAACTGGTACCCTTCTTAAAAATATCATATTCAAAAAAATTCATTATAACCTTAAGAATGGAAACATATGAAAGGGTGAGCTCTGATGTTAAGTAAGGGTAAACATACGAGATATTAATAAATGTCTATAAGTGAGCATAATACAATAAAAAGGGTATGATAAAATAAAAAAACACTCAATGATCATACCTAATTAGTGAAAAATATTTAAACATAAATCATGTAAAAAGGTTTCGTAAAAAAAGACATAAGAGTGTGGAATTATCAAAAATCAATCATGATCCATGTGTACATATAATAAGTAAAAGAAATATGTTTTTATCAATTAAATATGTATAAAAATTACTTTCTATGTCAAGGTTCGCTCCAAAGACTATCATTTTGGACAAAGGCCTAAAATATAAATTCTCACCTGATAACTTCAAATATTCTATTAGGAGTGGATGTCATCCATTAAACTCTATCATCTAAGATGAGTTTCTCAAATGTTTTATCATTTCTAAATTCATTGAAGGTATATAATGGGCCCACCCAAAATTGGATTATAATTTAACCACACATCCACATTTTATAATATAACCTCTTAAAAAATAATTAAAATCCATTAATATATATTCCATAAGATCATGAAAACATGTAGGATTACATTAAAGACTAACCCATGGAAATAAAATGAGTTTCATAAAAATATAAGCATTATAAACAGAAAATGATTAGTAAAATAATATATATGGTAACACTTGATCATATCACCATTAAATTTTAAGAAACAAAAAAGGATGGTGTTGTAGATAAAACATACCTGTTAAAGATCACATGAACATTTTTATTGAAAATACATTTATAATTTCAAAATCACATACTTAAAATAAAGAAAATTATAAAAATTACAGATTTTTTAATGGAAGGATGAATAATTATAAATAAAACTTCATGGAAAATAATATTCATAATATTAGTGAAATCGTTTCATGTTTATTATGTTAAAACAAAAAATTGTTCCAAATTTTTGGTAAAAATCGAAATGTACTTTATTCAAAAAATGATAAGAATATTAATTTAATTTTTTTTAAAAAATAATAATAAAATGGGTAAAAATTAATTTAATAAAAAATAGGAAAATATTAAAAAATTTATTCAAATTTTTTTAAAAAAATGTGGACTTGGAATAATTGATTATCGATAAAAGATTGAAATGAAGATGAGTTTCCTTTAACATTTTATTCTGGTCTATTAATTGATTACTGAGATAAAAACGAAATGAAAAATTCAAATATCAAAAAACAAAAATATTATAAGAAAATAATTAATATTTGTGATATATATATCATATAATATTTTAATTATAGAAAAATCATAAATAATCCTTGTAAAAAAGTGATTCTAACAAAAAACCATTACCTCAAGTCTGTGTCACTTCATTAAAACTCTAACCCCATTTATATCAAATTAAAATTAATTATAAATATATGATATATTAATATTAATATCTATATTAAAATTTTTTATTTACTTATAACATCTTTTCACCATTTCATTAATAATCGTTCATTATCATCATCATTTGAGGTGTTAAATGATTTGATTTATCAAGTTCTTATTCAGAATACATGGTCTATGCACATTAATCATGGTACATTAATCTAAATATTTTAAATCGTGACATAAATTTCATAGATATTCATAATATATATATATAACCCTTCATATAAAGAAATGATGAAAAATTAGTTACATCACTACGTGGAGACAATAGTTCGTATGTACAGGCAGGTGAAATTTCCATTTCTCAAATGATATTATTAAAGATAAATATTTATTCATAGTAAATAAATATTTATTATTAGATATATATAACATATAAAATATAGATATATAATAATCACCATCCATGAAATATGGTGGTGGAAAATGAATCGTATCACTACGTGGTGGTGGTAGTCCACACGTACACAAGAGAAAAACATTAATCTCCCATTTGATTGAGAAGAGGTAGTAAATGGTCATTAAATAATAATAGTGGAATATAAATATATTTATAATACTATATGAAAAATATTTTCAGCGATAAAAATGTTTTAGGAGAAGTATAATAAGAAAAAAATATAAATATATTGGTTAATATCTTTACCTCTCCTTTGAGATATGTCCTTTGGAATACATCCAAATCCTTGAAGGATTATTATAAGGAAAAGATTAAAAGATATATGATTGATTAAAGGATTATTTTAAGGTTTGTTATTATGGATTTTCCATGATATAATACCAAAATTGGGTGATTAAGGGAGGAGAATAGGTTCCCTTATATTGGAGAGGGGTGAGACTCCCATGGAATTTCTTAAATGATTACATTGATATAAGATCACTACCATGGTAAATTGGCTAAAGATGTCATGGGATTATAATTTAGGATAATATAAGGTTTAAATATATATAATAAATAATTTCATAGTTTTGTGTTGAAATTCTACCCTTATATCTTTGTTTTACCACGGATAAATTCATTTTAACATTAAACAAAACATTACTATTTTGGCTATTCACTATGACCAAAAATTAATTATGCCCCATTAGATTATATTGATAATTATGATCTAAAATACGGAATTCATTTTACATAATTAAATATATATTATTGAACGAATTTAATTTTAAATAAGCAAACAAATATCATTGAACACACCTTTAAAAAATAATAAATTTTAGACATAAAATATAACTTAATTCAATTATATTATATTCCTTGTAAAAAAATTAAATGAATGTTAAAATATATTATTTAATAAATAATAATTAAATTTCATTATTACTAATAATAAATATATATTAATTTAATTTATTATGATAAAAACACATTCTGTGTATAAAAATACTTTTTAGAAAATTTTTTTTTATGAAAAAAATATGAACTAAAACAAAAATAAAGTATAATAAAGCTTATTATGTAATTAATTAGTATATTGTTTATTAAAGGAGACCTATGTTACTTTTAATATAAAATTAAAAACAAAATTGGGATTTTACTTGAGTAAATGACAATTTTTTACAGAAATAGGCTTTTTTTAATATTCATTAAAAATAATTTCTTTTCAAAAAATTATAATAAATGACACAGAGATAATATTGAAATGATAATTTTAAAATGTTTATTAATTTCCTCAAATAATGTTTATAAAAATTTTTGAAGTAAAATTTTATTAGCATATATAAAAAATGAAATGATAACAATTTTGGAAGAAAACATATTTTTAAGCCGAAAATGACATTACTGAAAATTGAGTAGTTATTTATTATGCTACAATCAATAAATTTTCAGTATTTAAAAACTTTATAAATATATTTCATAATTTTTTTTACTATTCACACCTAATAAAATAATAACTAGGTTATATTTATTTTTTATTACACTTCATATAGAATCAGGGCTGAATTTAAGGAACGCTATCAAAATCTCGAGTTTATTTAAAAGGAAAATACATATAAAATACTAGGTTATAATATTATTTCCCCCTTATAAAATAATTTTAACTCAAAATTACATCACATTAATACAAACAAATGATGATATATTTTCTTCATCTGATCATCAGTTTCAGATGTAGCTTCCTCAAAATATTTAATTCCTTTAAAGAACATTAACCAGGTGTGTAGTCTTATTCAATATAAATTTATCATTATGATCAAATATTCCAACTAGTTTTAATTATATGAAGAAACATGATCTAGTGGTACACCCTATTATTTTAGTACATGTGAATGACCGGGTATGTACTTCCTCAAGAGATATACATAGAGCACATTGTGAACCTGATAGAGGTTTTTGGGAGTGCCAAGAGATATGCTACCGTCCATATTCTATAAATAATATTTAAGGAAAAAATATACCTAGGGCTAAAATTTACATATTTTAGTGATTATTATAATATTTCACCATGGATATATCGATAATAAATCCTTTACACAATCTTTGAATTCTAGAACTCATCATCGATCTTCAATATAACTCTTCTTGCCACTATGACTTGTCTTGGTGTGCATATGAATGTATCTTACATTATATTATATTTACTCTACAAGCACCAGTACTTATAGATTTGTTTCTATAGATTTATCCCAATATATAATAGTTCTATACTTTTTTCCATATTTGGATTAATGAGGATCCATCTAAAATCTCATGTGATAACTATTGTTATAAGAAAACTCAACTAGAGGAATATTTTGATCCTAAAAACATTACAAATATAAGGAAAATGATCTCAATATATCCAATATGTTTTGAATTAACCTCTTATACTGAGAATATATCTAAGGAGGACAGAGATTACTAAAACACAACTCTATATCTATTGTTTGTTATAGGCTTATCTAGATCTTTATGGTAAACTATATATCTCGATCTGATACAATAGGATTTGATACTCTATGAAATCTCACCAATTATTTAATGTTTATAATTGAAGGCTGATCAAATGAGAAATCTTTCCTATTAGTATAGTGCTGACTTCCTAAGAAAATCAACTACATCCCAAATAAAATTATGGCCTTTAGACATTTTGGAGAGTCTGATGATGAAATACAAGGTAATGGTTTCCCATTTCCATTTTGGTGCGGGTAATGGATATAATATCCCCTTATACTTCTATCTCTCAGCCATAAATTACAGTTATACCGAGAAACAAGATACAAAATCTTCAATATCTCTCTTCAATATTTCCCACTAGAAATACTATGCTAGATATATATAAATATTCTTAATTAATACATGAATCTATAATGGTGATCTATTATATTCTTCCGATATTTCCTTATATAATTTTTGTATTAAAAGGAAACATACTTGGTTCAAGGAAACTATCATTACATCACAATCAAGGTTAATGTTAATAAAATGTTCCATCTTCTTAGGTATCTCCACATCCTACTTCTGAACCTCTTTAATCCTCACATTGATATATGGTGGAACACTCATTTGATCAAGATAATATTTCTACATTTCATTAAATATTTCATAGTATATCCTTATAAAATACATAAATATTTGATATTTTATAATCTTTATTATAGATAAACTAGTGCAATCCTTCAGAATCATAACATCATCCACAATGTTTGATTTCATAGGGTGGTAATGTATTGACCAGTTATTATCATTAATCAAATCCAACCTATTCTTCAGAAAAATGCAACTATTTATGGTTAAATATATAGTTTTATCTTTTATAATAACTATATATTTTAGACATGTCTCTATAAAAATAATGTCTCCATATCATTAATTATAATATTACCACTGCTAACTCCAAATCATGAGTTGTGTAATTTTACTTATATATCATCAATTGACATGATGAATAGGATATAGCCATATTATTTTTTTATGAGAACACATCCCAAGACTTTCTTAGATGGATTACTATAAATCAAAAACACTTTTACACTATAAGGTTGCCTGTGAATATGTTCACTGACCAACCTTCTTATAGGTTACATGAAAGTTTCTCCACATTCATCAATCCTATGGAACTTAACTACATAGTGAGTTAACATGATGGGTGGATTATATAGCCAAGATAAAAAAAATCACAAAGCATTGATAATATCAACCAAATATAATACAAGTATGGATCTCAGTCATAGTTGTTAGATTATCCCAATGCTCAATAACATTTTTCTTTGATGGATCTATGGATATACCCTTATTTGATATTATATAACCTGAAAATAAAACGGTATATTTCAAAAATTGAAACTTATTTAATTATACATATAAATTATCTTTCCATAGCATCTTTAATTCATTTCCTATGTGATCTTTAATCTATTAATTAATCTTGGAGTATATGAAATACCATATATAAATACTACCAAAAACTGATCAGGGTAATCTCTAAAACAATATTAATTAAATTCATGAATATAGAGGTGAAATTAGTATGACCAAATGTAATGACTATAAATTCATAATATCCATAACTTGATCAGAAGGATGCCTTTGAAATGTCTTCACTTTTAAACCTAAATTTATTTTATCCAGATCAAACAAAAATATTATAAAATTATTAAACTCTTCATAATTTATTTAACAAATCATCTATACGGGGAATATTATACTTATTCTGGATTATTATCTTGTAAGGTTCCTCATAATAATAATTTAGTCAAATTGATACATATTTTTTCTTAAATAAATATTAGGTACAAAAATATGTGGCTCAAATAAATGAATGAATCCCTAATCAATATTATTCTATATTTTAATCTTCAATTCTTGTAACTCAATTGGTTACAATCTATATTAAGTCTTTGAAATAAGTGTAGAACATGTTATAGTTCTATTGAAAATTCATCATAATGATTTATAGGATTATTAGTAAACCCTTCTTAAAAGACATAGAAAATCTCAGAAAATAGGTATATCTTATATGTTGAGTTAATCCCCAACCATTTGAGATAAATACACCATTTGAATAATAATTATGACCCACACATGAGTTGTAATTTCCATTGGAAGTTAATATTTATTAGAGAATAAATAGACAATCATATGATGGTTTTGAATGTAAAATGTTACTTCCCATCATCAAAAATTGATATTATATTTTAAAAAAATTAATCCAATATATTCCCAAAATCATATCAAATTTAACATAAGGTAGAATAATATGATTTTTAGGAAGAATATTCTGATAAACTTTAATTATGGAATAATCATAAACAGGAGATGTCATCATCATAGCATAAAGAGTTTTCACTATTATTTCAACATCTGATCAATACAGTGGTAATGTGATAGGTTAATCATATTACTTATACATAAAAAAGTAGGTAGTACCAGAATCAAATAATACATTTTCATTTCTACAGTGGATGTTATGTGTAACTTTCACCACTTTATTATCATACCCCACATCAAAAATATTGATTTCATGGGATTTACCTTTATATAAAGGATTAAAAGGTTACTGATAATAATAATCATAATTATCTCCTGTATTAGAGAACTTTTTAGTATAATTCCCATTATAATTTCATTTGAAACACTAGAGTGTTTTTGGTGAATTCTATTAAGCTTTTTCATCATTCCTTTAATTGACCAACATCTTTTCATCACATTAAAACTTTTTTGTTTGTTAATTTCTTTTCCTAAAATTTTGAATTTACTATTACCATTAAGATAATTCATTCCATGTTTCTTTACAGACTTATGTAATAAAGTAAGGTGCATATTATTACCTCTAAGGATTTTGATTTTATAATTTACTTTAAATTATATATTTGTTTATATATCTGAACTCTCAGATTAATGAGAGGACATGATCTCCATAAATACCTAGATATCACATATAATGATTACTACATAGCTAAAACAAATTCTCTAATGGATATCTCCCAGCAGATATATGGTTTTAAACCACTAAATAACCAATCGGTATTACTTTTTGTTTTAATGACAATACCAAAATATTACCTTGAATTTCTTATAAACTTTTTCCCATATGGACCAACAGATTCATCATCCTTATTTGTGAGCTCGTGTAATTATTTGTTGATTATCATATAATGAATATAGGGAACATAATTATTGATCAATAAGAAGCTAAACTAATCCCACTCCATCGATCCAATTTATTCATATTGCATCATATTTTTGAAAAGAGTACACCATTGATCTGCTTTACATTCTAAATGATAAATATATAAGATGACATTTTTATGTTATAATCACTAAAGTATTGAAAATATTTTTCTTTTGGTACCAATCCATTGCGTAGTAATTAATGGATCAACACACACACAAAAATAAGTTGGTAATTTTATTATGAAGGAGTCAAAAATATATTGTTCCCTCATTTTCTCATTTTTTAGATTACATGATTCAGGGATCTAGAAATTTATACAAACATAGAAAAATTATTTTACGTTTAATAACTATAAAATTTTGATTCTCCAGAGGATAATAATTGAAATCCCTATCAAATTCATCATTAACACGGTTCTTTTTTATTATAGTCATTGAATGAAACAAAAAAAACATATTATGAGAATCAATGATTATTGTGGTAAAGTCCGTAATAATTTTAATATCATTAATAGGATTTTCGTATAATATCACCTTCATTTCAATATATGTAACCTTTGGTATAACCTAGTTCATCAATGGTCATTATCTATCAAAACCCATCACTATAGGTTATAATGAAATTGTGAGTAAACCTAATAAAACTTCTCTAGAGTGTAAAACTAGGTGTGTATTATGGTCCCATTCACCATACATAAGAATGATGGAAGAGGTATACTTTACCAAATATTTTCAGGGTTATTAACCAGAGATGAATCGGTTCCAAAACCATGTCCACATATAGTATCCAGACATGGATGTATTATCAGGAAGACCACATAATCTATAAATTTCCAAATATATTATATGTTTTTGACCTATAAAAAATCATATCCTAAGGATTATCTCAAAATTTTCAATATCCTTGTTTCCAAAAGTTATTAAATAATTTCTCTAATCCCAAATATATAAACTCAGACTTTACATAAATAAATAATTAAACTATTTTGAAGAATAGTCAATACATAACAATATGTTCAATTAAATAACCATAATGGTTTAATGAATTCTGAAACATGGATAGATAAATGAATAATACATAAAATATTTACATATTTCATCATTACGTTCTTCCCAACATGATCCCTTCCTATAAATAACATAGAAAAATCATTTTTCACAACCTCGATAAGGGAAACAAAATAAAGGGTGATATCTGATGTTTAGTAAGTTTAAAAAATGATATATAAATAAATGATCATAAATTAATGCATGATAATCATAAAGGTATGATAACCTGATCAAAACTTATAGTAATTATACCCAATTAGTCAAAGATCATTAAACATGATTCATGGAATAAGTATTTTTCTTATTAAATGACATAAGACATCAGATTTTATAATCATTAGAAATCAATCATGATCCATGATAGAATATCATAATCATTATACATAAGTTTTTCCCATTCACATGATAATTGAAAATAAATTCCTTAGTCATGTTTCACAACTAAGACTATTGTTGGGGACAAATTATAATAGTGGACGTTCCCTCAAAGTCAATTCCAACATTCTCTTAGGAATATTTTCTATGTAGTTAACTTTTTAATCCCTTATGACTTTCTGAACTCCTTTATCATTACATAATTTATTTTCGGGATATATATGACCCACCCATACTTGTTTTAAAAAATAACCACCCATCCTTATTTTAAAACATAATCACCTATCACATAATTATAATCTATCCATAAGTATTCGATACGATCATGAAAAATTACCATTACATCAATGATTAAAAAATATAAATATAAATAGTTTCATAAAAAATTAATAATCATAAACATAAATCATTCATCTAAATAATTATGAAGGTAAAATTGAAACATATCCCAAATAAACCGTATGAAACCTCAAAGTATTTTTTAATGATAAAATACCTTTAAAATATCATTGGAACATTTCCTAAGAAAATACTCTTTTCAATTTTCAACCACATATTTAAAATAAAAGATATAAATAAATATTATTAATTTTAAAAAATTACTAAAGAAATTATAAAATAATTTTCATGTAAAATATTATTCATGTGGGTCAAGAAATTCTCTTAGGTGATGTACACTAAAAAATTGATTTTACATTTTCGATAAAACGTCAAATGACCTTCATTTAGAAAATGACAAGAATATTATAATATTTTTTTATAGAAATTAAAACATGGGAAAAAATTACATTTAGAGATATTTCAAGAAAATTAAAAAATTGAAATCATTGGAAATAAAATATAGACATGGAAGATACGATTCCTGACTAATGAGATAAATTAAATAAGTTTTCCTTTAGAAAACATTTGGTCTCTTGAGTACTTATATAGAGGAAAATAAGAAGGAAAAAAATTAATATATAAATATAAATATTGGATAATAAAATAAAAATGATATGTGTGTTTTAGATCATATATTTTCAACCTAAAAAAATTAAGTATAAACAATCACGATAAAAAAAGAGATTGCAACATAAAACACTTACCTTCAGTTTTTCTCACTTCAAAAGGACTATAAACCCATTGATAATAAATAAATATTTATTATATATATACCATAACAATATTAATACCTGTAATACCATACCTAGTCTACTTATAATATCTTATCACCCATCCATTAGCAATCTTTCATTAACATTATCATTTCGGGAGTTAACTTATTCGATTTGTCATGTATGTTTTGGTTCAGTAGTTATGGTCCATGAACTTTTTCAAAGGTTACCTCATATAAATAATTTAAATAATGATATAAATATTATATATAGTCATTATATATATATATATATATATTTATAACCATTAATATAATGTGGTAATGAAAAATGGATTATATCTCAATGTAGAGTCAGTAGTCTAGACATACACACATGAGATGCTTCCAATTTTTGATGGAAAAATTTAATGAAAGGTAAATATTAATCAAAACTTTATAAAATATAAAAAAATATATAATAATATCCAACCATGAAATATAATTGGAAAAAAATAATTTTTTCTCTATATAGAGACGGTAGTCCCCATGTACGCATTTGCAATACTTTCATCTCCCATTTGATTGAGAATAGTTGGTAAATGGATGTCACATCATTATAATAACATCTCAGTATATTAAGGATACTATATAAAACATATATTTATATATACACAATTTTTATAGGATTAAAAAGAATAAATAAAATTAAAATAACTTGGTTAAATCTTTACCTCTTTTATCAAACACCTCATTTGGCATACACATTAATCCTTGAAGGATTGGTCTTAAAAGAAGAAAAGAATATCTAAGATAAAGGGATGGATCATAATTAGTTTTTAGAGAGGTTATTCTATAATCTATAAGGGTAAAATGGATTTAATAATATATGAGTATAGGTTCCATTCTATATATGAGGGGAGGGACTCACATGGAATTACATAAATTTTTTCAACGATATAAGGTCACTATCATGGGAAAGTGGATACAAATAAATATGTATTAATAATTTTATAATATAAGGTTGAAATATATTTTACAACAATAATTATATAGTTATGGGTGAAAGTTATACCCTTATTACTTTCTTTAACCCATGAAAAACGTGTTTCAACCTCAACTATGGTAGTAAACTTTTACATTTTTTACTATTCACTATGGCCAAAAATTAATTTTAACCTATTATATTATATTAGTTTTTATGATACAAAATGTGGAAATAACTTTAATATATTATATTCATATTAGTTGAATGATTTAATTTTAAATAATAATGAAACCCACAATGAAAATCCATATTAGAAAAAACAAGATTATTCAAAAAATATATCTTCTATTAATTTCCTTGAAAAAACAAATAAATTAATGATAAAATATATGAATTAATATATAATCTAAATATTTAATTAGTAACATTAATAAAAATTTATTATTTTAAGTTATAAATATAAAAGCACACTGTGTGCATGAAACAAATTTTAGAAAAAATGTGTTTTTAAGCAAAAAATGAACTTATACCAAAATATCGTATAATGATGAATCATTTGTAATTTGTTAGATTATTTTAATTAAAGTATAATTATGTCAATGTTAGATAATATTAAAAAAATAATGGTAATTTTACTTGATAATAAATGGATTTTTTTACAAAAAATCTAATTTCACTATTAACTAAAAAATAAATCCTTTTTGTAAAATCCTAAAAATTCAACATAAGAAAGAATTTAAATTTTTATTTAAAAAATTATATTTGTTTCCTAAAATAAAATTTCTTAATATGGTAGAAATTTATTACTATGTTCTCATTAAAAATTTTTATACAATCATTTTTTTAAGAAAACATATTTTTATGCATAAAATGACATTACCGAAAAATGAGTACTTATTTATTATAGATTAAACAATAAATTCTAACTATCTAAAACAATTTTAAATATTTTCATAATTTTAATATTACTATTCATACCTACCTACAAAATGACTTTTTTATAATGGTGTACTGTATAATGGTTCATATATAATGGGGGTTGCATGTAATGAAATTTATCAAGTACATTTTGTTTATTTCAAAGGAAAATACATATAAAATCATAGGGTGTTACAAACCGCATTATAAAGTATTATGTGTTGGAAATTTATGAGTATCACATGGCCTCTACGAATCAATAATCTATTTTTTATTGTCCACCTCTATTTAAATTAATTTCATGGTTTTGAATTTTTGAGGGGATACATAATCCACACATCTATACACACCCCCTTCATAACATATACAACCCATTTATCCCAAAGAGTGGAAATTAACATTGAGGTTTTATGTATGCACCCAATAGTGGCTCAACATGAAAAAACTACACACCTCCAAATAAATTTTCAAGGGATTTTCATGAATTGTTCTAAAACACTCATTCAATTACCAGTTCATTCATGAACTTCACATCCTACAATAGTACCAAATGAAAACTATATATCCTACAACATTACCATCCAAAAACATCACATACATGAGAGATATATACATGAGCCATGCATCCGTCAATACTAAATCTACATACTGCATATCCATATATATAAAACATCATGAATTCAAATATAAAATCCCAAAAGTCCCATGTTTTTATTTTTTACATGCCATAAATTACAATCATCATAATCTAATGAATTAATCTACCCCATTATAATTCCTCTTTTTGAGAGTACCACTGAAATCTTACGAATTACAAATATTAATTTCCCCCTCTAATAATGGATTCTCCAACACCTATAACATTAATCCCCTATAGAATTCGTCTTTCTCCATCTATTCGTAAGTTGATATCAACTCTATACCACAATTACAATGAAGAACATTTGGTTTGAGGAGTCATGTTTTTATTTTCTCGATTACATTATTATATGGTTATCTAGTTTTCTTATTTCTCACAAGGTTTGCTGGTTTGGAATAATCTAAGAACTTGTACTTTTATCCTATGGACTTGGACCCTAAAAAACTTATCCTATTATAAGTTATAATATTTTCAACCAAATATAGTGTGTAGCACTACCATCATATTGCTTATCATCACATCATAAACTCAACCTTTCTCCCACTGTTACACACCTTCTATGTGTTTTGTGTTTCTCTATTCTATTAAGTAACCAAAAATATGGTCGTGGAACAAAAATGATATACAATTCTAAAGAAATACCATATTAGACATAAATATGTTGTTTAGATTGCTAGAGACCCCATATACCTTCAATCTAGTGTAATATAAAACGTATCCTCACAGAAACCATCTATCCAGTCAAACCTAGGTGTTTCACTCATGTGTACGTCCCACTCTAAACCATTGATATGAAAACATAATTTATTAGTCCATTAAACATGACATTAAACTTATTAAAAGTGGTCTAATTCATGTGACCTTAAAACATAATACATAAGGGTTTATGGAACATTATCTAAAAAGGAATTAATTGGTCATTATTTCAAAACCATATAATGAACCACCAGGGTAATTTTCATATGAACATAAATGTAATATGTTACTCATTAAATTTTATTGAACAACATGGGTTCTTATTCCTGTAAAAAGGATATATGGGTAGAACCTCATATTGGATCTACCAATTATAAAGTATCTTACATGCCTTTTGGAATCCATAAGCAGACCTAGATGAAACAAACATCATTATACCACTTATGTCCTCCTTAGATAGCTAAAATCTCAGTGTAACATTAGGTATTCCAAGAAGGATTAAATCACTATTGATCTCTTAAGTCCCCATTTTAGATCATAAATATCAATGTACCCTTACGGGTTATTTGATAGAAAAAACTCCATAGTATACCTTATGTTTACCTAGAATACCTTCAACCCTAACATACCCATAAGCCTTATAATATGGTACAAAACTCCATATAAACATGTATTCCTCCTAATATTCCTTAAAAACTTGTGTACCATTATCCTTCTTGGCCGGAATAAAACATTATTGAAAACTTATGTTCTTCCAGGAGAACATAAATCCCAATAAACTCATAAGGATTCCTATGTGTAATGAAACTACAAAATACACACGAGCCTTTGTAGATGGAACAAAACAAAAGTATACCCTTATTCCGTCCAAGATGGAATGAAACTATAGAATACATTCAAGTCCTCTAGGATGGAATGTAACTCTAGAGTAACCGTTAAATATATCACGGAGACCATAAACTCAGTGTACTATTAAGACTTCCTGGATGATATGAAATACTGCATTACCTGTCATGACCCATCCATCAGGGCTGATTCCGTGACTACTCCAAGGCTACCTTCTATAGGATAGAGGGTTGAGACTAGAACTAGAAATAAATATACCTAGAATTGGGAAGGCATTACCTTTAAACTTGAAAACACACAAGACAAGAACATGAAAATATGAAAATTACGTAGTAAAACTGTAATTTTAAAAGAGTGTATGTAAATTGGACTGAATAGAATCCCAACTCAAAAGATACAACTGTAATAGAAAATAGATCTTGAGATCATACACCAGGGATCCTACATGAAGAGTTGGTACAAATCGTCTCTTCAAATGTCCACATCAACCAGCCACCTCCGTGTACCACCTGGTCCTGGCTCCCTAAAGTCGTTGCCAAGCTACTCGTCATCTGCACAAGACACTACAAGGTTCAGGAAAAGACCATGTATGGGTGAGTATAACAATACCTAGTAAGGACACTGAGACCCCTGACGGTCTCCTAGAATCCCACAATTGAAACATCCATATCATGACCCTAATCCCAAACCACAATGTAGAGGCCACTCAAACCAGGTATTCAACTTAGAGAGAAGGAATAAATATTATTAGTCTTATGATATTTCATTTTATTTCGTTAATAGGTTTCCAAAACTGAACCATGAATAAGTTGTTCCATTATCGATCCACACAGGGTCGTATGTCGCTGATCCATGATGGGCCACTCTAAGGATGGTCCTCATTAGGCCGTGCACTGCTGATACACATAGGGTCGCTATAATGAGGATCCAAACAGGGTCCCTAGAATGATGATCCACATTGGTTATCTATGATTCTCATCTACATAGGGTCTCCAAGATTTTGATCCACATAGGGTCGCTATGATGTTGATCCACACAGGGTCACTGTTCAAGTTACTACCAGACATATGATTCCTTGCACATGGTGCTCTTGAGTTCAGTTGAATATTCTCCTCAAGATATTGATCATGCTTCAACTACCAAAAAGTTATAAAAAGTATTCACCCAATGTACCACCATATCGCAAGGGTTCCAATGTAAAAGACAGTGCATCAATCATATTCCCGGTCTTTGAGTTATAAGTGTTTTTGTACCGAGGTCCCGGTTGGATTCAGGTTTGATCCATCCTGGCCATACTCCAACGTTCTCCAAAACAAAGGTGGAGTATCTTAATAGGACTGTCTATTACCAAGTATTATAGTTATATAGATGGTTCATAAAATAGATGTTTGGTTTGTGAGATACAAAATTTAAAGCGTATCTGGGCTGAAAAGGGTCCGGGTTTGACCTGGCCCCGCCCGAACTAGTTGGGCCGACCCGAGTGGGTTGGGACAGGGCAGGCTTGGAACGAAAGGCTGTAATATTGAATCAGCCCACCTTTTCTGAGCACAGCCATCGGGGGCTTGTCACGCCCTACCGGCCCACATGGGGTCGACTCCCCCTTCCAGAACGGGAAAATGTATGTTCAGTTTGCAACGGCGGCGCCACGTGGGGCCGCCCCCTCTCAGAAGGACCCAAAGTGTGCAGGTTCCCCTCCATGGTGGCATCCCTATGTAGAAAGAGATGTAATTCTGCCTTGTTTTTGACACGGCTGCCCGATGCTGGCCACCCACTATGTCCCATGTGGTTCCTCCGAGCGCCGCTTTTCTCCATGGTTGCTGGTGCCAATGGCCAGCAGGGCTTCCACGGTCCACTGGGTGAGGTCTAGTGGTCTGTTTTTCCTTCCAATTTCACCTATTGGACTTATGATATGTTGTCATCACTATGTGGATCCTGGATTATAGATTCTATAGAGTTAAATATCCACCCAAAAGAATGCAACATAATCTGATGTGGTGGAGTGTCCAAGCCTTGTTCGTTTAGAACTCTCCCTCCATGCTAGCATCATATAAAGTGGGTAGTTAATACATCATCAAAGATAAATTAAAAACCATTATAAATTCAAGAAACAACCATCCGAAATATAATTGGAATCACGGATCAACATGTATTTGTTGATCCGTGTTTGTCATGATTTTTATGAATGAGAAATGGAATCAAGAATTTACTTGAATTTAAAAACAACCCCTACCTCAGATTTAGAAGAGATGTTGAAGTTGTGGAAGGAGAATCTTTTCTCAATGAAGCTGTTAGTGTTCATCGATCTCAGATCGATTCTCCAGCAATGTTGTTCAAGGATCCATTCTTCATTGGAGGTAATTTCATTCTCTAGTTCATCATCAACGATCCTCCCATGATCCATTAATCCTCCTTTTTCCAACATTTGAATAACTAAAAGGATAAGTTAAGATTTTAAATTTACTTTAAATTAATGGTTCATTAATTGGTATATATAATGATTATTATTAATTATAGGAAGGGGGTTCTATAACCTATGTGTAACCTGACATTTAATAGTCCTCATTAAACTATTTACCACCTCCACGGTCCCCACCACCATCAAACAAGAGGTTGTAGAAAAATAAAATTACATTTTGATGTTTTTTTATTCTTAAAAATGTTCCTAAAAATATATTTTTCACCGGGCCTACTACATTCAATGTTATGTTTCCCTTAAGAGAATCCTCATGCTACGTGTTCATCGATACCCTCATATTTCAATTTAGTACACCAGTTCAAAATATAGAAATTCCCTCTTGCACGTTTCCAGAATGTAAATTTAGACAAGTTTAGAATTCTGTTTTGGGAACGACGGGCCTAGAAATCAAGCACCATAAATTTTCACAGACATTTAATAATAACAAATAAATTTAAAAAAATTAAATGGTATTTTGGGGTCTTTACATTACCCTTTAGCCTTCCTGGGAGTCTAAAAATCCCAATATTCCCTTAATACTCCCTAAATTAAATAATACTCTAGCGTAAATATAAAAAATCTCTCTCCAAATATTAACCATAACATGATATTTTTTATTCCCCTAGAGACAACATTAAATTCATTAAAACCTTGGTGTATGGTTTTAATCTATAGTTTAATCACTCATATCATGTAAAAAATAAAAGTTTCCATATTATGAGATGATATATGTTCAATTAATGTTAATAAAATTTTAAAAATTATTAAGCAATCACTCTTGAGTAGGTATTCACTCACCATGGTGAAAAGTGAAGTAAAGAAAACTATAATTTTTACAAGGAAGGATTTTATGAACATATGATTAAATATATAATAGAATCCCAAATAAGAATATTAAATGCATCAGAATTTATGTAGGATGACCATTCTCTTGGATTCAACTTTTAATTTTAAAATAATTAATAATTATTGTTAATAATCACTTGCATTTGTAAATAAAAACCATGATATAATAGATTTAAAAATAGGTGAAAAATATATCAGATTATATTTAATAACAATACATCACTCAATAAAACTCTTTAAAAAAACACGGAACCTATATCAATAATTCAAACCCATTGTAGAAAATTTATCATGTATTACCTCAAAGACTCTACAAATCTATGTCTCTCATCATATAATAACCAGTCCCATGGATTCCGTGAATGATATCCAAACTCATGGAATTATTATAACATTTATGAGTATATAAAAATTTTATAAACACAATTTTAAATTATATACATTAATAAAATCCAAAATAATAATTTTATTAATGCAATATCATCTCATGTCAAAATTAAACTTTATATCTCAATTAAAAAAATTTATTTTCCTCTATAAAATTTATAGTTCACAAGTTAAATTGTCACTCCCATAATTAATAACAAATTACGAATTTACTCAATTCAATATCATGAGTTCCAGTAATTATTATATATTTTAAATAGAATATATAATTTTATAGCACATGCTATTAAATAATAAAGTTTTTAAAAATTTATTTTAATTAAAATATACAACTTAAATTCAAACAATATAAATTAGAAACAGTATTGTATCAAAAAACATTTCTAATCATCATTTAACAAAACATATATTTTAAATTAGATAAAAATTATTTTTTTAATAAAAACTAATTATATTATATCTCTCTCTTTTTCTATCTCTTAGTTTTTTAAATATTCATTCTTCTTCCATTTTTAGAATATAATTTCAAAATTGTTTTTAATAAAAACACATTCTAAGTCACTAGAAATTTAAATGATATTCATTATTTAAATTGAGTTTAATATCTATCTCAATTATCCATAAATGATCTAAAATCATTAATATAAATTCACATGACACATAAGAACACTTATCTAAACACGAAAAAAATTCATACTACCTATAATTATTTTTATTAAAAAACATGCACTAATTTCCACTATCCAATTCTATGATAGTTAATAATAATTAATATTATCATATATTTAAAATAATAGAGTTATATTAAAAGGTATAAGTAATCCAACCATAGTTCTATCGAACAAAATGATAGGGGAAACACATATCTTACCTATAAAATTGTAAAACCATGAATTGATTATAATTATTTCATTAATAAAATAATACATCCATAGTGGATGATATATTGGGAAAGAAAAAATTTATAATGGTAAAATCTCAGTTTAAAGTCTATTGGGAGTAGAAAATATGAATAAATCCTTAAATCTTTAGAGAGTAACATGTATAAAAAAACCATTATTAAATGAGTAATTAGTCCAATTAACAAAATTCTTAGATATCTGACATAAAACTCCCAATATATTACCAAAATCATAGTTGTTAGTCTCTAAACTCTCATTTTCCACCCAACATTCACTTTTCATCTTCTCAATCCATCAAATTCTCTGTTGCTTCCCCTAATAATCTATTGAGATTCTATAGTGAAAATAGTTTTCACTAAACTATATATCCCACACAAACAATGATTCTCCTAAAAATAATCTAATAGTAAAATCTTAATAAATAATATTAGTTTAAAAACTAGAATTTAAATTCAAATAATTCCTAAAACCCTAATGTTATTAAAATATTCACAATATACATCCTATCATACCTAATAATAATCCCTAAAAATCTCCAAAAAATGATTTTTGAGGTCTTATATCTACATCCCACTACCGAGTCTCCTCTTTCACATTATTGTTCAACCATAACACATGTAATTGTATAAATTGTCACACTATAACTTTAGTGACTAGAATCTATAGGTTATTTTAATACATTGTAAAAATATACAAGAGCCCACATCCATGTGGTTCAAATCGTTCAATAGTCTTGGGAGACAAGAAACATGCATGATTCTAACATTACATTTGAGAATATGAAATTAAACATCATACTTTTTTTTAAAAATTTATCATTTTTATAGTATATCCATAAAATCATTCCCAAGTTCTTTTTCAGTAACATAGGGAAAAATAAATATAATGAAGGGTGATATCAGATGCTCAGTAAGGGAGAGTATACAATAGAATCTATCATGTGATAAATAAAGAATGAATAATATAACATAGATAAAAATAATAAAATATGACTTATAACTAATATTATAAAATGGTTAATTAATCCATGGGTAAAATATAAACATAAATAATCGAATGGATAACAAAAACTAGTTTTTTAATGACATATTTATAATGGAGGACATCATAATAATTCAATGAAGGAATCATGTGAAGAAATCATATATAAATTTGTAAGGATTACAAGAAATACCCAAACCAATTTGTCACATGATACATACCAATGAATCAATATTCCATCGATTACTATGTCCAATCAATTCATCATATAAAATCAATAAATAATAATTCAATATGTAATCAATACAAACATTTTTATTGAAAAATTTTCCTAAAGTTTTATTTTATTTTACCCAATTAATAAATATAACTACATGATCATAAGTCATCCTGAGAATTAATATCTACAATATCATTAGAATATATCCCTTTAAAATCATAAGATTTATCAAAGGATGATAATATAGAGAAAAATACATTTAAAAAATCATTGCAATATTTATTGAAGAAAAAACACATTTCATTTTGAATTCACTTATTTAAAATATTTTAATTTAATAAATATTTGGGGAAAATATTCAAAATACTGTATAAAAATTTAAACTATGATTCAAATTAAATAATTTCTATGATGCTGGGAGAAGTTCTTTGTTTAGAAAGCAATAAAATAAATATTATATACACCATTGGTAAAAAACTACATCATTCAGAAAAAGAAAATATAATTATTTATAAACATTTTTATATAAATTAAAACATGTGTAAAAATAAATGTAATCATTAAATCTATAATGTTAAAAAAACATTGAAATTAGTTTAAATAAAATTTTGACCTCGATGAAATTGGTTCCTCACAAAATATAAAATAAATCAATTTTTCTTAAGAACATTCATTCTACCAAATTAGTAATTAAAGATAGTAAAATTAATGAAAATATTTTAATTTTTATAAATAAATATAGGAGATGAAAAAATAATATTGTTGAGAAAGATATCATTTAATTTTATTAGATGATATTTAAGCACGAATAATACCAGTAAAAAGTGATATTGTAATATAAAACCATCACCTCAAGTTAGACTCATGACTAATTTTAAACTCTTTTATAATAGATTTTTATTCCTTATAATTCTATTCCAATACCATATTACAACTTACAATATCATATATTATCCACTTATAACATCTTACCACCTGATTATTAATTATCTTTTAATAAATTCACTATTCTTGATGATAACTATTTCATTTTTCATGAACATTTTAGTATGGTAGTTACTTTCAATGAAATTTGATCATGGTTCCACCATATAAATAATTTGAATCACACTATTTATATATTTTTATTACATAATATAACAGGTATTAATCATTACTTAATAATTTTTGTCATAAAAATTATTACATCACTCATATATGTGGTAAACTAGACTAGAACAAGAGCATGTTATAAAGACTAAATGGGTAAGAACATGCTATGGTATAAAATTAATATGAAATTTAAAGAAGTTTTTTCATATCATAAGTATTATATATATTAATTTTAAAACTTTTAAAACTACATATAAAATTAAGATATTGAAAGTAAAAGATATTGCCCCAGGAGATAGTAGTTTTTATGTATGCATTTACGAAATCATTAGTTCCTATTTGAAGTGGAAGAGGGTGTAGAATATTTTTTATATAATCATAATAACATTCCATGTATTTATTGTTTTGGAGTCATTATTTCATTATCGATACAAAAATAAACTATATGAAGTGGGTGTAAAAATAAAATTTGAAATGGTTGGTAATGATGATTACCTATTCTTTGAGAGACCTCCTTTTTCATACAACTTAAGGCATCATTAGATGATTTATGAGAATAAAATAATATCAATAAATAAAGGAAGGAACATAGGAGTATTTTTCGTTTTTTTCTGGTTGAGAATGAGTTCTCTATGTTTTTTAATAATGAAAGGGAAGAGGTGCCCATTTATAAGTGAGGGGAAGGTCAGACAATGAATTACTTAAAATATTTAAATACCATAAAGTCACTGTATTTTCTAAGTGGCTTAAAACGGTTAAAAATTAAATGGTTTGACCATATATGTTTTAAATAACTCTATAAAATAATATTTTTATAATTTTATGTTGAATTTTCAGCCTTATCTCTTAGTTTAACCACTATTAATCTCATTTTAACCATATCCATTGTAAAAGAAATTATTATTTTTACTATTCATTATAAAACAATTAATTTGAACAGATTAAAAAATATTATTTATCATACCTAAAATATATGGAATATATTTTACATCATTTTATTTGTGTAATTTGTGGTAAAATAATTTTAATATATGTTCAAAAAACACAATGAAAACTATTTTTAGATAAATGTTTACTTAATGACAAAAATGATTTTATAAAAAAATAGAGCACAATGTTAATTTAAATGAAATTATTTGTATTATTTTAATTCAAAGTAAAATTATTTTTATGTCTAATAAAATTAAAAATGAAAGGAAAATTGTAAATACTTGTTCAGGAGTAAAGAACTAAAAACTTTTTTTATTTGAACAAAAAACCTTACATAGATTTTGGAACATTTAATCCTATATTTCTATTTTCAATATTATAATTAACTCTGAATTATTTTAGTCATTATATATATATTTTTTATAGGTTAATGGTTTCTTAATCCTACATTTTATTCTTATATCATTATAATGTCACAATAGTGACATTTTTTTGTTAAATAAGAAGTTTTACTACTCAATCAAAAATCACCATGTCTAATAGAATATCAAACATTAACACTAAGATAATTTTAACATGCTGAATTAAAAAATGAAATTAATTTCAAAATATTTAATTAATTAAACTTCATAAATTTATTTTAAATCACATTATTAAAATACCTAATGTGTGTTGTTCTATTTTTTATCTAGAAAGAAAAAAACATACTATAATTGAAGAACAGGTATTATATTCTCCACACATTGAAATAATTTAATCCTTGAAATTTTTATAATGTATCCCCATTAAAATATTTAGTTAATTCATTAACATTACTTATTTAGGTTCCCACATCACCTATTCTATATTATGATTTCTATAAAGTACCATTACTATGTGAGTCGTCTGATTCCCCAATATATATTCTCTAGTTTCAAGAATATAGATAATATCTTTATATTAAATTATATAAGGTTCCAATTCTATTTTCAAATAGTTGAAAGAAAAATTTGGTCGATAATATACTTCCCTGATAAAAATATATGGAACACATCATGACCTTTTGACAGTTTAGGTGGCATTTAAAAATAAAAAATCCAATGATCCTATTCTTTATAGAATTTCAAAAGGCCATATGTCCCTAGGACTTATTTTCCCTTTATTTTTGAACTAAATAAAACCTTTACACAATGAAACCTTGAATAAAGCATTAACCCTCACCTTAAAATCTAAATCCTTCCTTTGTTTTTAGTATAATTTTGTTTTTTTTAATTTGAGTTTCCTTTTTTTGAACAGTTATAAGCATGAGTTTAAAACAACTCATGCACTCAAAAAAATTATTAAAGGAAAGAAATAATTTATATTTATTACATGTGGTGAAAGAATACATGACCTATATTGGTTCATGCATTCATTGTCCATTACATTGCGTGTTTTGTTCATTTCAAGTGTTCATAAGACGCTTAGAGGGAGTTCAGAAAAAATTGGTTCTTAATGGAAAGAGGTATGTAAATTACACATCATGTAACATGATTACACGATGTGAAAGACTATTTCACAAATTGTCTTGGAAGTTTCATGGTGTGTAAATATTTTATATAGTGTGGAGAAGAGTTTCACGATGCGTAATAATTTAGGGTTATAAAATGTTAAATAAAATGAAGAGGTGACATGTGTCTTAGAAAAAACTAATCATTAGGTATTACACAATGTGAAAGGGTATTAGATATCATGTAACACCTAGATCATTTGTAGTTTTAAAATTCTTTTTTTTTCTGAACTCTCATTCATTCGGTCATGGGTTCATTTTTTCTTCTTGTTTTTTGATGAACTCTATGCACCTAAGGTATTCTTTGAGACCTTTGCCTCCCTCTTTAAAATGTTTATCCAAGTAGATGTTCATGGGTGATCCATGGTAGATGTTTATCGAATTTATAATCCATTTTCTTCCATTCTTCTCCCAGGGATCTGTTGTGGATGTTTTTCTTTGGTTTTGGGGTGTGTTGGTTTGAATTTTAATATATCCATGATATGGTTTGTTTTGATCTTTAGTTTCCATGTTTCAGTTGTGGTTCACGAGCATTATTCCTTTCAATGTGGTGCACAACAATTGGAAGGATTCCATGAGGTAGGATCCACTTAATTTATCTCTGTTGTGAATCATATAGGAGGGATTTTACTTTTTTTATTCTATAAATCATGGTTCTTCTAGAATAATTGATGATTAATAATTGTTTAATTGATATTTAGGGGAAAATGGGGTTTGATTCTCGTGATTTTTACAAATTTTTATAAGGATTGTGATATTGTGATTATTTAGGCTTGAAGCCCCACTAAAACATGTGACCGTTGGTGGATTTGTTTTTCACTAGATACAACTTCTATAGGTTTATATTTGTTCATATTTGTTTGGTATCACCCTAAAATGAATATTTTCTAACCATGAATATTTGGCTAATAAATTAGATTCCTAAGGATTTGGTTTTTGTGATAACACAAAAAATAAAAGTAGGGGAATGCAAAAAATGTTCTTTTGAACCTATAAAATGTATTCTTTAGTTTTTATATGGGTTAATTGGATGAAAAGTATTTGAATAGTGGGTATGTGATGGGTGTGGTATGGTTATGCATCATGTATAGGGAATTGGTTGTGATATGTTATATTGCTAGATGCGGTTTTGAGTCAGGGGCTTGTTTAGGAAGGTGTGGTGATTTGGGAAGGTTAAAATTGAATATTGATTGTAGTAGTTGGTGTTGGTTCTTTTCCATTGATAACATGTAGAAGGATTCACCCCTTACTTATAGATTTATATATGATATATAATGAATTGGTGTTAAATGGGGAGGAAATGTAATGTTGCGTTATTTTTATCCAGCCTCTTCACCTTTTGAAATGACTGTGGTTGTGTTACCCATTGTGTTTTGTACATAGTAGTTATCTAGGTAGTGATGGGATGAATAAATAATTATTTATTGAAATTTTTAATGGCTTGGTTTGGTTTGGTTAATAGAATGTAAATGGTTATATAAAATTGTTTGAGAATGTTAATGTGTTTTATGAATTTTTCTATGTTGTTGATCATTTATATGTGGTAGCAAACATGATGATTTTGTGGGTTGTTTGGTTTCTTTAACCCATAGGCTGGGCTTTTGTGTTTGATACTATATACATACACATGTATTTTTATTGTGATTTATGTACGCACCCTACCCTAGTTGAGAACAATGTATCGAACAACCCAATTTTAATTGGACATGGTGTCTTTCCTAACATCCCAATTGGGGGATGGATGGTTGGCCACCCAATCTTCCCTACTCCCTCTTTCAGGCGATGATGGACCATGTTTCTTTGGGAAAGATTTGGTGAGATATGGTATCCCATGTGTTTGCGAGTGGGGTGGTTTGTTTCCTAGGTCTCTTTGGGATGAGCTGTGATATGCTTTCCTAGATGACTTTAGGATGATATGTGATGTATTGTGAGGCCTAGGTGTGTACGGGTGAGATGTGATGAGGTAAATTTGGAAGAGGTGGGATCCCCATGCAGTTTTTTTGGTGTTAGAGAAACTAATCAGTTGGAAAGTTGTCTGTGGTACCCTATCATCGATGTACATTATATTATATTACATGACTTATGTTACATGGTGAGCATGCCATGGTGACGTTGGAAGGCTAGTATACATGCTATGGTGATATTTTTTTCTCATGGGTTCATTATTATGCCTCTTTTAAATCTGCATAGGAGACTTTTGTTTTCATACTAATTTTACATGTATTCTCACCCTACATATATAATATTGTTTTTAGGTTTCAAGGAGAATTTCTTTACAGTGCAAGACCTTACTACCTCCAATCGTGACATTTTTATGGCACTGCATTGCATTACTTTTGGAATTTACTTTGGAGACATTGGTATTTGTATTAGTTCAATTTTACAAATTCATGTGGGATGGTTTTAGATTTCTTTATATTATTTCCTAGAGTATCCTGTGGATGATCCATGATATCTCTCGGTCTTTTTTCCTTATAAAGGATAATTCCTCCCATTTCTTTTGAGATTTTTACACCCTTGGTTATTTTCACCAATGCTGGACTTACTGGAGGTGGGACTCAGGGGTTATTATCTATCTCCCATCATTGAAGTATATTTGGATGGAGGGGGTCATGATAGAGTGGAATCACAGGCTGATAGTTGAGAGATAGGATGGAGTTTGGAGTTTGGCACAATGAGGACTGCATGTTATGGTATGAAAAGAGTTCTAGTCAACCATGTTGTGTGACATAGGCGAGGGTGACTTGCAGGGACATAGACTTTTAGGGCCTCCTGGGATCCAGTGCATGAGATCTAATCTTATTGATTGACCCAGTAAGGTGGATCTCCTTGTAGGGTCGAGATCTAGGAAAGGTACATCCATCATAATGACTTGTGTTCTTGTTTGATCTGATTTGTCTTAGAAAGGTTAAAATGGATAAAACATGAATACAATGGATTAAAATTAATAACAATTAAATTCCATACTACCTAGTAATAGGAAATCCTTGTTTAAATTTTAGTTATGTATCATGGATTTCATCTGTGTGTGGCCTAGGTAGTGGAGGCTTCATAGGGTTATTCATTTGATTTCTAATGTGTTGTTCCGATTGGGGAGATGATCATTGGTAAAGGGCATTGTTTTCTTTCTAGAATAAATATTTGGGAAGGTACAAGGCTTGTGTTCTAGAAGGAGAGATAGAAGGTTTTCTACAGGAAGAGTAGATTAGATTCAGTTTAATCTGATCCCTGGGAGAGTATAGTTTCCCTTTTGTAGTTAGTCAAATGCAAGGTGCTATGCATAAGTGGTGGAATCTATATTTGGGTGAGTTGAAGGAGGAAGACATTTTTTGGTTTGACACACTGAATGAATTTTTAGAAAAGATCCTTTACTCAAACATGAATGTTGAAAAAATGAAGGTGATAATATCTATTCAGCAGGAGAGTATGTTTGTGTGGGTGTTGAGAATCAAGTTAAAGGACATTCAATGGTTTACCACAGATCTTTCTCCAAATGGGGAATCTAGTGCGAGACATCTTGAGGAGTCACTCAAACCTTCTATCCCATAGTTAGTTACTCCTTTAATGTTGTAGATGTATCTAGAGGTTTAAAAGAATGCATAATTTACTGATTGGATGAACTCGTGAGGAAGTCTGTAATGAAAGGGGATCCAACAATGTTCTTTGAGGGGACATGTTTTTAGTGGAAGATCTCCGGTTCTAGGACCATTGAGGTTGCGACTAGAAGGGAGACGTCCTCAATATATTCTTTTATGGATTACTAGTTCTAGTGGTATCACGTCATTTCCAATGGTGTTGGGGTAGATGTGTTTCTTCTATGGTATTCATCACTATCTTCAGAATCATCGCCTAGTGGATGCCCAATCTCAATTTGGTGGAGGTGGATAGGCTCAACATTAGCCTAAAAAACTATTGATGGGAGATAGTTTCTACAGCAGGGGTAGTAGTATTTTGTTCCTCCAAGGGGATATGGTTCATTTATAAGCCGTCCGTAGGATGTCCCTAATCCTCAGGGAATGCGACTCATGCATGGTTGTGGTTGTGTTGATCAGCAGAGAGGTAGAGGAGATGGGCGTGATCAGTTGAACATAATGGAGGGAATTGTTCTGGTGTGGATAGAGATCATCAGAGGTATGATTAGTTTGTTCAGTAACATTTGTTGGGCCTTCGTTGAATTATAAGCTTCATACTCCATTGTTTCCCTGCCTCTATCCCGTGTAATGGAACTAGATGTAGAGAGGGTTCCCTTGACCCCTCTATTGATTATGCAAGTATGAGGCTAGACTAGCTTGTCTGAGATGTGCCGGAGGGTGTAGACTATAGATGGGACCACATCAGTCCCATGGGGATCTTTTCTTACTATAGATGAATCCATATGATGTCATCCTAAACATTTAATGGTTTTATTCTATACACGTTGTTATCAAATTCTTCCTCATGAGATTCATGTTTTCATATGTGGATGGGAAGAGAGTGTTCTTTGTCAGTGAGTGGGGTTGTGAGTTGGGCCATCGATATGTGGATCCCCTTCCTTATTTGTTGGTAGAGTATTTAGTGGAATCAGTGGACACTGAGATAGTAGTGGTTCCATTGGTCATTGGAGAGTTCATTGATTTTTTCCTCAAGGAGTAT
Source organism: Viscum album (assembly GCA_963277665.1). NCBI lineage: Eukaryota > Viridiplantae > Streptophyta > Magnoliopsida > Santalales > Viscaceae > Viscum > Viscum album. The sequence continues at coordinate 802,390,165 of OY728139.1, forward strand.
GTAATTCTACCTCCTCAACGTGATATTGAGTTCATGATAGACTTATAGCCTAATGTTTCTCTGATTTAGATGGATCCTTATCAAATGGAACATTCAGAGTTGAAGGAGTTGAGGTTTGAGGTAGATGATTTAATGCATAAGGGTTTTATCTATCCTAGCGTGTGATCATGGGGTACTCTAGTGTTGTTTTATAAGAGGGAATATAGTGGTCTATTATTGTGTGTAGACTACCATAGGTTGCATGAAGTGGGGGTCACGAACGGTGACCATCTTCCAACGATAAGTTATCTTTTTGACTAGTTGAGAGGGGATATTTTATTTATAAGATTGATATGTAGTCATGATATCACAAGTTTAGGGTGATGGATTAAGATGTCCCAAAGAATACCTTCAGATTCATGTATGGGAACTTTGAGTGTGTAGTCATTCCATTCAGAGTTAGGAATTCCCCAACCGTGTTCATGGGGATTATGAAATCTGTGTTCTATGAGTTTCTAGATTTATTTTCCATCATATTCATTGACGATATTTTAATCTACTATAATTCAGAATTGGAGCATGCCATGCATCTCAGAACTATCTTTCAGGATCTTAAACACCACCAAGTCTATAACAATATGTCCGAGATAAGGTTCTTGACATGAGAAGTGAATTTACATGGGCATGTGGTGTCTTCTAATTGTGTGTCAATAGACCATAGAAATTTTAATTAGTAGTATCTGGGGAACAAACCATGAACATGGAAGAGGTTCGTAGTTTCTTTGGTCTCAAAGGCTACTAACAGAGTGATTTACTTGTTATCTATCATGTTTTCTACCAGTTGAAACCATTGACCAGGAAGGCCTAATATTTTGTGTGGATTGATCTACTTCAAGCAAGGTTCACATACTAAAGGGGAAGTTGGTTAGTGCTACAGTTTCCTATGGGGTGATGTTTGAGGTGTTTTGTGGTGATTCCCATCCAGTTTTGGGGTGTGTGCTAATTTAGCAGTAGGATGTGTCCTCTTATGGGTCCAGGAATTAGCATCCCCATGATTTTAACTATGACACTCATGACCTAGAGTCCACAACGGGGGTTTTGTGTTGAATTTGTGGTGACCTTACCTCATTGGGAAGTGCATTGTGGTATACACAGATTACAAGAGTTTGAGGTATACCACATCCCAGCATGAATAAAATCTACAACAGTTGATGTGGATAGATTTTCTTCAAGACTATGATTTTTATATCTCCACCCCCTCAATAAATGGAAAATTCATGGTCGATGGTTTGAACCAAAATTCATGGAAGGAAGTTGTTAGGTAATTTGTGTATGCTTGGAAAGCGATGGAGGAGTTGGAAGCCTTTAACTTAGATGAAAGTGTGGATGGTGACAAAGGTTGTTTCAATTATATGATGGTGACATGTTCTCTTATGAATATGGTTCAACATTATCAGTTGGAAGACTCATAGGCAGATGTGTTGCGTGATCATGTTTGTTATGATGATACTCTATAGTGATGTTCAGAAGATGGTTGAAACCTGATTTTATTTTGAGGGAATTTATTTATTCTGGTGGTGATACATAATGGATTATTTCATGAGTTTCATAGGTCACCCTTGTAGGTACATCCAATAGTTTCTATGATTTAATTTTCATTAAAGAAATATTTTTGGTGGACCGAGATGAAATAGTTAGTGGTGAAGTTTCTAGAGAATTATTGGTTTTCCCGTTAGTAAATGTCGAGCATCATGTTCCTGGTGGTTTTTGTATCCCTTGTATATTACCAAGTGGAAATGGAATTAAATATCATTTTATTGAATCATATGGTTTCTTATATATCATGGAGGTTAAGATGATCTCTAGGTGATATTCGGTCGGTTGATGAAATTTGCTCACTTATTAGTGATCAAGGAATCTGGTTGAGTAGATGCCCTGGCTATAAAGTATGTGAATGAAGTAAAAAGGTTTCATGGAGTTCCAATGTCAACATTCTTGGATTGAGAACCAAGGTTTAACTCATGAGTCTAGAGAGTATTGATGTACACTTTTTTCAAATAGTTATTCCTCAGTAGTGCATTCCACCCCCAAACAGTTGGACATACGAACCGGACCATCCAAAAATTGGAAGATATATTATTGGCATGCGTTTTAAAATTTCATAGATCTTGGGTATGAAACCATACCTTAGTGGATTTTTCCTATAATAATAGATATCACTCTTCCAATGGAATGACCCTATTTGATGCTTTGCACTAGAGGCCATGTATTTCTCTGTTTTGATGGATGGAGGTTGGGTAGATAGTTTTTCGTGGTCCTGATGTGCTACAATGCATGATAGAAAAGGGTAAAATTTTTAATGAGAGAATGGAATCAGTGGAGGACTAGTAGAAGCCATTTGAAAATCAATTAACGAGGCCCCAGGAGTTCACGGTTGTAGAACGTGTGTTCATTATGCTTTCCCCTCGATGTGGGAAGCGAAGTTTTGTAAGAGGAAGTAACCATTCTCCCATGTTCATTGTACCTTTTGAGTTGTTGGGGTGAGTTGGTGATGTTCCGTATCATTTTCCATTACCATTTTGGATAGGATCCATGAAATTTTCCATGTCTCTCAGCTTCCGCGGTATGTACCCAAAGATAACCATTTCATTGACTAGGGAGAGCTGGATATCGAGGATGACACGATGTTTTTTGAGCGGCTAATGTAGACCAATATTGATGTAGAAAGTTTCTATGTGGACAGACCATTACATCGAATCATGTGTTGTGAAGGCATGGTGTCTAGGATGAGAGTGATTTCAAGCATGATATGTTGATGCATTATCAGTACCCAAATTTTTTTGAGTTTTTTTTCTTCATTTTTATTTGAAATGTGATATTTGGATCCTTTTTTATGAGAGAATTTTTTATTAGTTTATGAGTGTGTGTGGTGTGTTGTGTGATAAATTCATTACTTGTGACGATGGGAGGATCTAATTCTTAATCGATATGCATGAACTACAATGAGATTATACCCATGTGGGTGAGTCAGTGCTGCCCATAGTAGATATTATATTTACATGGAGGATGGAACTCCTCTATTTTTGTGTTCAAGACAGTGCATTTCATTTGTTTTAGTGGTCATTGGTTTTGTATGTGTAGAAGACGAGATGGATGTGTATTGGTCATGTGGAAGTGTGGTTTTGTGAGAGGATGTGGATTGTGGTTATGTTCATTTGGTTAGGTATGTTTAGAAGATGGTAGTGTTTTAGGAATGATGATTTCCATGAGAGAAATCACATAGGGTTGTTATTCTGATCCATTTTTCCTTTAGGCTTGGTTTTGGATTCTTGAGGGTGAAAACCACTTAAGAGGTATTATATGTAACATTTTGTACCTTCTCGGTCTGTTACATTGTGGGTTTTGGTCACTGGAAGTGTTCAAAGTCGGATTATAAGGAGTTTGTATAAAATCTGTTGTTAAAGGATGGAAGTATTGAGATTACACATCGTGTTACAGGATTACATGACGTGAATGTCTGTTTTGTGGATTTTCTATGATTTTTCAGAGTGTGTAAATGTTTTTAATGTAGTGAAAAAGAGTTTCATTATGTGTAATATTTCATGGATTGAAAAAGAAAATAAAATAAAGATGTGTTGCGTTTTTCGATGGAAACCAAATCCAGGGTTTTACCCGACGTGAAAGGGCATATGTAACACCCTGAGATTTCATGAGATATATTACTTTTAATGTCTTTAATGACTTCTAATGTATGATACACCATTATTATATTGTGATTTACGCAACACCATATTAGCTTACAATATATGAAAACACTATTCTAGGCTTGTGTTTCATGCCAGAGCAACCTTCCTCGATAGCGTGTGTTATACACAATACCGAGTTTCACTAAATGAGATATTATTATAATATTATTATAAACTAGCTGTAATGAATAATAATATCCACTTTTTGAAATTTTATAAATTTTATCTTTCAAAATGGACTTCATTTTTAGATTTGTAATATCAAAATTAGCCTAGGGTGAATATTTGGTTTTTTTGAAAACATTCAATTTTGGATGAATTGTGAAAACAATGGATTACTATTTTAAAACCGACTTTTTATTTAAATAATTATTTATTTTATTTAAATCTATTTTTGGTCAAAATTTATACATAATACCTATATATTTTCAATAATAATTTTATATATATAAAAAGTTTGTTGAACTTTTCACCGTCTTTTACCCAACTCCTAGAAGAATTTGAAAATTTAAATAAAACATCATTTTATGACTTCGGTGAGTGGAATTTTGAAATTAAAAGAGACACGGTTAATATCAAGGACTAAAATGTTGTTTAATAAGATAAAAATAATTTTTGGCGAATAGTAACTTTTTACTTTTATTTACCACAGTTAAAAGTAAATAGGGTATTTAAGGGTAAAAATGATATTATTATTACCCTAACACATGTCCTATTTCTATTGGATAAGTTTAATTAGACCAAAAACATCCTTATGAAAAAAATATTACCCTTTATGTCTACTTGGATTAAATTAGGACATTTATTATTATTTTATTTAAAGAATAGTTAAAATAGTTAAAATCAAAGATTAATAACTAAAATATTTTACATATAGGGTTATACATAATATAAATTCGACTATAAATATTAATTAAAAATATAAAAATATTTACTACATAATGGTATTTTATTTATAATTTTTTGACATTACATAATTTAATTTATTTATGACAGAATGATGATGTAGTAAATACCTTATTAATGAAATATTAACATAATTGATGTTATAAATTCCCAAAGAAATGTAATTTGAGAATTTTGATGAATTACACTAATTTTATAGGTTAATATTATATGTTAGTATTCATATAATTAAATTTTATCTAACTAATCACGCTGTTATGAGTTTTATAAAAATCAATTACCAAATAGTGTCAAAATTGACATAATATAGTTTTTCAAACAAATATTATAGTATTAATTGTTATTATATTACTAAAAATATAAGGCTTGGAAAAATGACTTATATAAGGTAATATATATTAATAATTAACCACTTGGGGTTATTTTTGCTTGTTATAGTATTTTTATTAACCATATAGTGTAAGAAGACAAGAAGACACGGTAAACATTAAATTATTTAACTTAGAGTTAAATCTAAATGATAAGGTTAAAATAGTAACCTAAACATGTCTAAAACCTATTGGTTGAAAGAATTTAGAACCAAACCCACTTTATATTCTAAATAAATCAATTTGGAACCATTATAAACCGAATATGACTTAGTATAAAATAATATTTTAAGTTTTTTCTAAAGTGCCCCTCTCCTCCCGTATAAAAGGGCATCTCCTCCCTCTTCTCTTTACACAATTTTTAGTCTTAAAGCTTGGAAAAAACCAACCCATTTTCCTTTTCAACTTCCCTAGAAACATTATATAGGTACTGGTCACCTCAAAATACTATCTCTAGTGACTTAAGGGGAAGCTTAAAAGAGGTACATCGAAGAAGAGGTAATCTCCTCTACCGATTCCTTCAAGTTTATTTCTTCTTGAAAATATTTTTATTTAGTTGTTTCATTATAAATTAATAACATAAGTATAACTAATATACGGATATGTAATTATAAATATTAAACAACCCAATTTCACCTTTTTTCCATCCTATTGAAAATGAAATCACTGCGTGTGCGTACGTACGGAATACCATCTCTACGCCGTGGTGTAATCTGTTTTTCCACCACCACCTTACATGGATGGGTATAATGGTGTAAATAAAAAATATATATGTTTATTATAACATAATACTTATTATGATATATTATATCATCCAATCCAATTCAAATCAATAATTATGGGAACAATATCATCGCTCGTGCGTACGTACGGATTACCGTTTCCACGACCCGATGAGATTCATTCTCTATGTTAACCAGTCAAGAATGATTATAAAGTATATATAATGAATAATAATGAAATATATGACATTATAAAGATACTGGATTTATGTATATATATCATCTACTTACTTCAATTCATGTCAATAAGGAAAGGAAAACAGCGTTCATGCGTACATACAGCCTACCGTCTCCATGAATGGTGTATTTCATTTCATTTATCTATATATTATATATATATATATATATATATACTGAATATATATGATATATAAATAATTATTTAGATTCTGGAAGTAATTAAATAATGATTTTAGTAATAATAATATCAATAACAACATGTCCAAACACGTACGATAAAAAAACCATTTTACCCAAAACGCTGCTTTAACATGGAATTTACAAAATAACGGGTAATATAATATCATAAGTGAACCATATATGATATCATAAAAATGGATCCTAATCCTTAATAATCCAATTACATTATTTAAATCATTATACAGGAGTTTCAAATACGTACGAAGCATATTAGACATAAGGTAAGGGATAATTATTCCAATCTCGTTCTTATCCGAGATTGTTTATTCATATGTATTTACTGGGGTTATTGTTACTATCCATGTACATGTTTTATAAAATTGTTTTTATGTATTTTTAAAGTCCTTTTTATCCATTTTTTACTTTTACCACACGTTATGAAAGGATTATTTTGTTTTTTTACCATACAAGGAACTTTTTTGACTTTTTCGACAAAACTACAAGGAGAATGTTTTTTAACTTATACGGCATGAACAGATTTTTACAATTTCATAACACCTAATTTTCATGAAGATTACTCTACAATATTTCATGACTATTTTCAACAAAATACTTTTCTTTTAAAATTTCATGTCATTTTGTGAAAAGAAAATGATTTTGAAGAATAAATGATATTTTCCTAAAGAATTCATTTCAAGTGTTTTATCAAAACCATTTTCCATCCAAGATGACATTTTTTCATATGTGTATATTTCAAGTATAATGCCTCTATTATTTACATGGTTTCACTTTTCTTATGATGAAATGATATGCATTTGTTTTATATGGATTATGTTATGATGGGATGATGTTTATGAAACCCATTTTATTCATTGGGTTATGATGAATGATTCATGTTTATGTTGTGGCACAAGTAAGAATGACTTCATTATGAGATGGGTGGGACCTGTATCTTCCTCCAATTCATTGGGTAAAGATTTATATATCATGATATAGACATGGGTGGAATGGTAAGTCAATCTGGTTCAGTGATACAGGGCTGGAATGAGAAGTAAACTCGATTCAGTAAGGGACTTTGTCCACTAATATGGTCTTGGAAGAAATTACTTTGCTACTATGGAAGTCATATCATGTTCTTAATTGTTTTCCACAATTAAATGTTTTTTTCCATTCTATTTTATCATGATTGATGTTCCTTTATGATCTATTCCTTATGTACTGCAATGATTTATTTCACAACTCAAGATTTTTATGTTTAATCTTTATGTTCATGTTTTTAAGTTCAAATGTACATGGTTTGTTTTATTTTTTCCATTATTACCCTTACTGAGCATTTGATATCACCATTTATATGTTTTATTTTTCATAGGATATAATTAAAGGTTTTAGGAAAGAAAAAAATTGAAGCTCTTTATGGAAGATGTTGAAGATCTTTCACCAAGATTAGAAGATTATGTTCCATGTTTCCAAAGACAGTAAACTATTACGGTCCTTTGGTGTCTATTTTTGTTATGTATTAAGTATTACACAAAAGTAATGTAATGTCCTTGTACATCAATTTAGGGTCCCTACAGTGCACACTTCATGTAATACCCTGATCATGTGTAGTTTTAAAATTTGTTTTAGCTGAAACCTCATTGATTCATTGGTGTTTCCTCTTGATTTGGTTGAACACTACATGCCTAAATGTGTTTTTGATCCCTTTCCATCCCTCTTCAATAAGTTGATCCTAGTGGATTATTGTTGGATATTTCTAGTTGATTTATGGTGAGTTATCTTTCCTTTCTCATCTGTTTTCTTTTGTTAGTCTCATGGGGATCTATTGTGGTAGTGTTTATTTTGTTTGCTGGTGCATCACATTGCATTATGATGGATTCTTTGTGTGGTTTAGGTTGATCTGCAGTTTTCATGGTGCATTAGTGGTTTGTGAGTTTTCTTCTTTTCCCTATAGTTCACAACAATTGGAAAGCTTCCATAAGTTATGATTAACTTCATTTCGCTATATTTTTCATCATGTTGGGGGATTTTTACTTCATTTTATACGTGAATCATGGTTGTGCCATCCTAATTGAAGATAATTAATCAGTTAAAATAAATTGAGGGGAAATGGGGATTTATTTGTCTTTTTTTTATAGATTTGTAATTGATTGTGATATTTTGATTGTTTAAAAAGGATTCCCAACATAATATTGTGTCCTTTGGTGATTTTTTTGATACAAATGTTGTGGTTATTTCCTTGTTGAGACTAGTTTGGTATCACCCTAAAATGAAAATTGGCAAACCATATATACTTGGATAATGAAGTGGTTCCCCACATATTTGGTTTGTGAGATAACTCCCCAATAAATAGTATTGGGATATAATAAATGTTCTTGAGAACTTGTAAAATGTTTTTTCGTGGTTTTTACATATGGGGAAAGTGGATGAATTTTGGATGTGCAAAGGGGTTTTGATGGCTGTGGTATGGTTATGTAGTAGGGATACAAACGTGGTTGTGCTATTTTATGGTGTTTTATGTGGTTTTGAGTTGGGGGTTTATTTTGTATGGAATGGAGTATTGGGTAGGTAGAATTTGAGGAAGTATACTATTGGTTAGCGTGGGAGCTTCTCCATTAATAAAATGGAAAAGGAATTACCCCGTACCTTGAGATCGAAAGATGATATATCATGAATGGATGTTAAATGAGGATGAAATGTGAAGCTCCCTTATTTTTATCTAGGATATTCCACTTCTGAAACGATTGTGGTTTTTAGTCATTGTGTGTTGTGCTTAGTAGTTTCCCTTGTAGTGGTCTAATTAATAAATAATTGTTTAATAATGTTTGGAATGTCTTGGGTTGGTTTGGTTAATGGAAAAGAAATGGTTAGCTGAAATTGGTTGGGAATGTGAACTGATTTTATGAGTTGTTGTGTGGTGTTATCCATATATATATGGAAGACAAAGTGACAATTTTAAGTGTTTGTTTGTTTTTTTGTGAACCCATAGTTAGGATTTTTTTGATACTATATATATAGTTGTATTTTATTTGTGATTTCTATACACCCCACCCTAGTCGATTACTATGTTCCAAAAACCCCAATTATCATAGGGGAGGTTCAATTTACCAACATTTCAGTGGGATGATAGATAGTTCAAAACCCACTCTTCCCTGATCCCTCTTCCATGTGATGACAGACCATGTTTCTTCATGTTGTATGTGGTGAGATGTGGTAGCTTAGGTGTTTGTGGGTGAGGTGGTTTGCTTATGATGTTTCTTCAGGATGATTTGTGATGTGATTTCATAGGTGTCTTCAGGATTATATGTGAAGTGATTTGAGGCCCAGGTGTGTGTGAGTGGGATGTTTTGTGAGGTCCAGATGTTTATGGGAGGGATGTGTTTTGTGGTCGAGGTGTGTGTGCAGGATATGTTGTCAGACATAGTTGTGTGCAGGCGTGATGTGATGTGGTATATTCAGAAGAAGTGGGAGTTCCATAACATTAGTCGTTGGGGTGTGAGAGAAGATAATCTGTAGGAAAGTTGTGTGGGGTGCCTTATCATCTGTGTGATATATATTATATTACATGACTTCTGTTACTTGGTGACAATTCCTTTGGGAGGTTGGATGGTTAGTATAACTACTTAGGTGTTATTTGGTTCTACTGTTTTCTCATGGGTCCATTAGTATGCCTCTTTCACATGTGCATGAGAGACTTTGGTTTACCTACTGAGCATGCCTATATTCTCACCCTATGGATATAAAATTGTTTTTAGGTTTCGAGGATGATTTCATAGACCATGCTAAATGTTATGAGATCAGATCATGATAGTTTTTATGTATCTACCCAACATTAGATTTCGTATTAAATTTTATTACTACTGCATTTTTATCAATTATTTATTATACATGCATGTGGGATGGTTTTAAATTTCATTATATTATATGTTGGAGTTGTTTGTGGATGTTCCATCAAATATCTCGACCATGTTTCCTTATAAATGGTAATGCCTCCCATCTTTTGAGATTTCTACACCCTTTGTGCTAGCCACCAACATGAGGCCTACTAGAGGGGAGACTCAAGGGTCATTTTATCTATCCCCTCCATATGGTATCATTGTAGGGAGCGGTTCATGAAAACACCAATAATGATTAATTGAATGAAAAAACAAGAGAGTATATAAAATAATGTTAAATATAAAATTATCATCATTTTCATCTTTGATTATTATTAAAAATAAGATGATGGAAAAATTCCTATAACATAAAGTGAAAGGAATCACATAAAAACACCGAAACAAACCAAAGGAAACTATGGGGTATGAAGGTGATGAAGGCCAAGAGAATCCCTATGAACTATGTCAAAACATTTGTAGGGTAGGGATCCCAATCTAGATTTTTAGGTGACCGAAAAATCATGAGAAGAAAAAAAAGACAAGAAGTCTATAGCTTTGTGGCCCTCATTCCAGGTGTAAAGAGCTCCATGTGGTTAGTGATATTACTTGAGTACATATGAATACAGTAGGATATTTTTTATGGTGATCCACCCTTTTAATTCAAATAGATTTGGAGAATCATGGATTCTTTTTCCACTGTGGATAGTTTGATTATTATTTCAATAGAATGATGGATGCCTGTGAGCATAGCCATGCCTCTTCCTATAGGGAATCTTCATGACCAAAAGAAGAGGTGAAAGTTAGAATGAAAAAAATCCTTATGTCGGGGACCAGGCCTCCACCCCTAATGTTTCCTATATAACACAAACTATTTGTATTCATCTCAAGACCACTTAAGTTAGGGTTCCACTCCAGCCACTATCCCGGGGAATCATGAAGATGATGTTGAGATCTAGGTTGTAGAATGTTATAGAAGGAGGGGGCCTCTTTCTATTCTTTATGAGAAGGAAAAACTTTATCAGCATACTATTGGTCATTGAGACTAGATACAATCTCGGGCAGGAAATTTATTCAAACATATATTTTTTCCTAGATAGCCAGATACAAAAACATACCATGGAAAATTTTCACGTGGTCACTTTACTTTTAGTTCTATTGTGGTCTATTTCATGAAACTAGTTAGTTATAAACTGTCTTCCCCATGTCTCCTGGAGAAGGATACTGGTGAATCCAATAATGTTTTTCCATATCTTTCATGCCCATATATATTTGTATAATAAAATAGAAATGTAATTCTCTCGATGGGATTGATAATAGGAGCATCTAGAGGAGAGCTGAATTCCTGAGCACTGAACTAGTTCAATTGTGGGGATGTCCTTGTTTCAAATCCTCTATATGAGAATTTTTTTTCATAATAAATCATTTACATAGGAGGGTGTGATCCCAACTATCCAACTTAGATAGATGAGTGAGAAGATGACCATACTCCCATCCTGATAATTCTCCTGAAGAAGAAACTAGATAAAACACATTTTTTAGGTTCAGAATACAGGTCGATGAGATCAAAAATCTTATGTTGTTCCTCATTAAGGATATCATGGGAGATATTTGGAAATTATTTCACTCTCTTAAATGATGAGTCTGGCATGGGGCATCAGTGGAATCCAATTTTATTTCTCACACAATTATGACTCTAGAAGTTTATATCATCCCTGCCTATGATCCACTTGTGATGGCAGTGAAGAGTTATGATATGACGGTGCATGATTCACCAGAGGGGAGAAGAATTTATTTTTTTGGGTCAAGGGAACTACCATATTTCTTGGTCATGAAATTAACCTATAGGAAGTTTCCTTATAAAAGTTCACATGCAAGTTTGGCATGAAGGCCTTCTATTTCTCCCTAAATACACCTAACAATAGGTAATCATTTTTCACCTTCTATGCCATGATTGACCATGATTCCCAATGATTTCTCCTGGTAGAGTGTTAATCCCATATTAAAGAGACAATTACCTTCTCTATATTCATAATCACATCTTTAGAAACCTTGAGAATAGCTAAAATTTTCACGGGAATCAATATGAGAATGCTTTTAACAAGGGAGATATGACCACCAAATGAAGGATAATTATACTTATAGTTTCAAATGCTATAGATCGGAATTTCCACTACCCTATTGAAGTGATGGATATGAATCTTGTTTTGGGAAAAGGGAGTACTGATGTAATCCATTCTATAGGAGAGTTTTCTAAATCCTACGATCCAACCCATAGGATATTCCCTCCAATCCCCACACCGCATTGAGACATAGAAGCTTCTTTTCTCATTGTTAAAAATCTTCTCTCACTAATTAAAGTATTCATTCATTGTGTTTTTGAATCCACACAGAGAGTGTCTAATTCCTTTTAGATTGTTTTTTTATTTTTTTAAATAAGATGAGCTAATGTGTTGAAGTAATTACCTCATCAATATATATGTATGTTTATCTCTCAGATCATTTCATTGATGATCCTCCATAAGGAGTCTTGCATCATGATAAATAGGGTTGTGGATAGCAGATCTCCTTGACAAATCCCGTTCACCACTTTGAAAAAATAATAAATCTCCCCCATTAATGATACAAAAATACAAGATGAGTTGAAACACATAAACATTGGATTGGATTACTTGGACGAAAACATCATGAAGGTTATGACCTTTATAATTAAGTTCCACTCAATTTTTTCATATTCTTTGTCCATATAGATATTCATAAAAACATTTGAGCAAACAGGGTTGTGATAAATAACCCTGATCATCTCTTGTGCAAGGCGTACGTCTCCCTAGATAGAGGGGCCTCTAATAAAACCATGATTCTCATCATATCCCCAAGTTTTAACACACTTCTAGATACCCATATTAACTATAGAAATTTAGAATTAAAATATAACCGAACAATAACTTCCACCAAAATTTCTTAATAAATCTTAAAAGGTTATGACATCAAAACCCATATAAAGAAGAGTCAAAATTCCTTCATGGAATCACTCTAATCAACCTAAAATAAAGATAAGGATCTATTTATGCTTTATTAAAGACTTTATTTTGACATGTTTTATCTAATTTTTCTTTTAAAATAAAACTAAGAATCTAATCTGAAATGATAACTAGGTGATTGTGTACCTTCCCAAAAAAGTTATCCATACATCAACATATATATATCAGAGAATTATCAGATATTTCAAAATAGTGGGGTCCATTTGAAAAAAGTGATAAAATGAATTGAATTAATATCTCACATATATGAAATCCATTTAAGAATAAAAACATATTAGAATCAATCCAATAGAACAGGAAGCCTATGTTCCCTCCATTAATATGTAAACATTGAAAAAAAATAGTTTGAAGACATTCCCATAGTGCTATCCAACGAACCAAGATATCATAAATGGACAATACAATAAATCTCTAGATTTCTATTACAGATGAACATATGTGAATTCATCCTTGTAACATGCAAAATGACTTCAACGACATAAACTTCATAGTAAAAACATGAAGTTTCTCATAATGCAAACACCTATTTAACAAAAACCCTTCAATGGAAGGGACCATCAAGATACATATTTAGAAATCACGAATTCCTAGAACTATCAAATAACCATCCTTAAATTGATTCTTTGTATAATAATCCATCATTTCAATATATGGTCTCTAGAGAATGAAAAAATCACAAAACAAAATTGATTTTTGAATAAGGAAACCCCCCTCAAGAAAATCTAACAATAGAAGAAATTAGATTCATCCAAAAGGAAAGTAACTACCTCTTACTAGGGTCCAAAAAACGTTCCATCACAATTACTATGGACAATAAAAGCACAAAAAAACGCTAGATCTGAGTCAATGTCAGATGCCAAGAAATGCTACCCGACATATAGAGAAGAATCAAGAATGAATGAATAAATTAGGATAAATCAGTATGGTTAATTTACATGGAATGTCACTAAAATTTATATCGATATTTCAATTATATTATTCCACTATCATATAATCTTACTTTCAATAAATTCACCCCAACATTTTGGATTATGAATCCAATTTCTATATAATGCCTCACGTGGTGCTCTTTGAATTATTGAATGGATGCTTTTATTATATGAAAATTTCATTAATGTTAAATACTAATCTGACGCACCTTTAAATTCAAGTTAGAATAACCTGAACAGGTCTTATATTGTATAAATATTCATTTAAAACAACCCATTAGTTTGAGGATGATTGGATTTTTTTCAAATGTATCTTAGTGTTAAAAGCCATAAAATTACTCTTCTAAAACTTTTATTTAAACCACAAATCATTATCAGATAAAATAAAAATAGGTACACTATGCGGTCTCAAAACTTCATTAATATAGGATTCTGTGAAGCACTCAAAAGGTGGAACATTCCTTATATTGAGGATATGTGGTGACTTGGAAATCTGATTTAAAATAACCCATATAGAATTATTCTTTATAGGAGTATTTTTAAATATAATGAAAAAAATACATAGTAATATCATACCATTTACATATATAAATATGTATAGGTGTCATGAATCTTTTGGGATGTTGTCCTCTAGACATTACCAATTGAAAAACCAAGAATTGTGTTGTGTGATCTACAATTTTATTTTCAAATTGAACCATTAAAACTGCTCCTACAAATACAAAATCATTTTGGTGCTATCATGGTGTATATAATAACTTGATCTTTGAGTTTCATATAATAATTCTCTTTTCATCTCATTCATGGATTGAGAAAATAACCTATTTCAAAATTTTATGATATTATATTTAGAGATTAATTGTAAAAACTTTCTATCATTCACAACTTTGATTTTCTATTGAATATTAATATAATCATTAAGACAACTATTTATTTTCTCTAATATCTAAGGTTTGTAAATAATTTTAATAGATGTGATTTCCCAGTATATTTAATGAGTAAAATATGTACATTTACTAAATACATGAATATAGGATCATTAAAAATCATCAATTTAGTAAAAAATCCAGGATTATTCCTACTCAACACATCAACCACCTTATTTTACAACCTAGGGTTATAGTGTATTGAGAATTCACAATCCTCGAGTAGTTATAGCAATAGATTTTTCATCATGTGGATTTCTTTCTATGATAATTTGACTTCCAAACTATTGTGACCCAGACATATTTCTCAACTTTCACGATAAAGATAATGCAAATTTATATATAATAAAAATAATATGGAAAGAAACCTAATATCATGGGTTAGATAACTATATTCATGAATCCGTAACACCCTAGATTCATAAGAAATAACCCTATTATTCATCAAAATTAAACATTCAAATCCTTTTATTGATCCATCACTATATATCAAAATCCATCCCTTTCTGATGCTATACTCATTATCTTTTCACTGAACAATATCCTTTTTAATTATTTAAAACTTTTTTTATATTCTATTAAACAGATAAACTTAACCCCTTTATATGTCAACTTATTTAATGTGTCATATAGTATAAAATTATTTTGATTATATCATAGGTAATAACTGTCAAATACAATGAAAATATGTACCTGTATAATATTTATTAGTGTTGGTCATTAGCTAATTGACTTATTTGTGGATGGCTCAACTAAAATTATATCCTTATATGAAATATGTCCAAGAAATGAATCTTATTGAAGAATGAAATCTAATTTAATAAATTTTTCATATAACTCATTTTCCCTAGGATTATTAAAATTGATTTAAAAATTACAGTTTTGGTCATCATCACATTTAGAGTATATAAATATGTCAATGATAAATACTACAATGAAATTATTGAGACAATAATTGAATACTATGTTCAATGTATCTAAAAAAGGGGTAGTATTAGTCAATAAAATTTAATTACTATAAATTCATAATGTTCATACCTCATATTAAATGCCATATTTTTGATGTCTTCCTTTTTTACTAATACTGTATGATACCTTGAATGATGATCAATTTTTTTAAAAATATTAAGCTCCTTGATATTGATCAAATATTATATCAATATAGGGAAAATGATACTTGTTCATTTTATTAATGACATTTATTTACCTATAACCAATACATAACATCATAGAACCATCTTTCATCTTATCAAAAAATAACAGTAGCTCTACATGGTGAAACAGATGGGCATATAAATTCTTTATCACATTAATCATAAATTTTTTTCTTCATTTTACCTAATTATAATGTGTCAATCCTATAAAGAGTCTTATATATTTGTTTTAATACCAGAAAAAGATCAAGGGAAATCTCAATTTCACTCTTAAGTGGATGTCTAGGTTGTTCTTCAAGAAACTCAAGAACATATTCAAGTGAAATAGGTACATCCTTTATTCTAAGGAAACCTTTCTCATTAATAGGTTTTGTATTATCTTCTTATAAATTAATTTAATTAAATGGTTATTCTGTAGTCTGATTCATGCATGATTTAGATAATGTAGTCTCCTATATAAGTAAAATGGATTCCATATCCCCATCACAAATCATAATTTCCTACTCTCAGTAATAAATTTTTTACATTTTAATTTGGAACCCAATCCTTAATTATCATTCTATCAGGGTTAAACATAGATATAATAATCATTTTTTCAAAGAGGTTATGTATATGTGTCATAATGGTAATTGAATAGAATATCCTTGTTTCGACCAAATGTACAATAGAAGTGTTGATTCAAAACACCCTTCTAAGGGTTATTGGTAAATGACTACTTTTATATGTAAACATGAAAGATATAAAAGAGTGAAATCATACATAATCAAAAAATAGCTATATTTGAGTCTATAATCAACATAACTTGCATTAAGTATTTGGTAAGTTGCACCTCCTTTGTGGTGATTTCATCAGTTTGTACATTCTCTCTTGGGGATTTTATAAGAAAAACTCCATTAACTCCTGGGGAATTCATTAAAAGAGTGACCCTTATACTTATTATTGACACATTGGACATTGGTGGATTATTTCTAACCCTTGAAATCATGACCCTGATGGACATTCTCTTCACACATAAAATAGACTCTCATTCCCAAAAATATTTTTCCACAATAATTCTTTTCACAATTAATATAAGTTGGTATTTCCAAATATCCCTTCTTCCCTGATTTTAGTATTTCTTTTTTAGAGTGCTCAACTGCCTACTTATTTTCTTGTTTTCCTTAGAATACATTATATATGGATAATTATTTCTTTATATTGATTGAATATGATACTATATCCTTATATATTGAAAAATTATGTGAGAATAATTCCCATTGAATGATTTATTTTATCCCACCAAAGAAATGATCAATATTATGCCTTGAATTATGTACATAGTCGGCATCAAAATTTACTACAATTTTAAATTTATATTCATAATCAGAAACAATTTTTCTTTCCTTTTTTCTTAGATTGAGTTAGAACCTCTTTATATCATCTCATTTCTCAAGATGAATGTATATGTAAAGGAATATCTACTTGAAATTCATCCACTACATAATATTTATTTCATCTTTCTTTTTTGTGTTTTAGATTAATGAACACCATTGATTGGAATCATTGTTAAGATTGTAAACTACGATGATAACTTTCCCCCTTTCACTACATCCTAAAAAATAAATATTTTCTCCAAGGACTTAATCCATTTCTCAGTTACTAATGGATTAATAGTCCCACTGAATGCTCTAGATTTTGAACACATGAAGTAGTGAAACATTATTTCACCATTTTTGGGATAATTAGGATGCTCTATATGGGTATTATTATTTTTCATAATCTGAGTCATCTTCTCCAATAGAGTAAAACAATTTTCATCTTCCACTCAATTTTCATTTTCTTCTCAACGAGGTAAATACCAACATATATTATTTGAATATATATGGTTCACATTCCTTATTATAGGTTCCAATTTAAAACAATATAATATACTAAATTCAATAATAACATTTTGAACTTTATATCACAATGTATAATTCTGAATCTTGTAAAACACATGAAATAAATCCAAAAATTATGCATAGAAAATATATAAATCATATGATTAGTATATTTGGGAATATTTTAAAATAAAATAAATATTTTCAATTCATTCATAATTGGTTTTGAAAAGCATGTAAATTATCTAATGTATATCCCCTGAAAGTTTCTAGCTATGTGTGTAGTCTTTATCCCACACATCATGCACTGAGTAAAGATCCAGTTGATACTGAACTAGGCCATTTTTGGTTATTAAAACATAGGTATATTCATGTTGAAGGAAAATCTACATTCTAATATCTATAATGGTATGTAATTACTAGGAATACACTCATTATATACTATACCAAAACTAAATTATTTTATCCCATACTTGGTCTCATCATCAGATAATATCATAGGTATAATGTATCAAGTATATAATTTCTTAAATATAGTTCCAATTATTTATACAAAATATCCTTTGATAACAATAGTAACAACCTAACTATAGTAGAATATGGTCACTTATTAATTTAGGACAGTGGCACAAGATATAAGAGATCACATCATGAAGAATCAAATAGCTTTGTAGTATTAAAAGAATAGATATGTAGATGATTATCCAATTAAATTTGGAAACATGAAATACATCTTAATATTATAGGGGTAACTTTATCATTTATTTTAGAATATCCTTGAAATAATTCATAAATACCATTTTGGAATCCTACGGAATGGAGAACATAATAAAGGGTGAGGTCAGATTACTAGTAAGGGAAAGAATATGAAACAAATATATCATAGGATAAAAAATTATAAATAGTATGTATCTGATGGAAAATAATCAAACATGAATATAAATAGTATCATAAAAATTGGAATAAATCAATGAATTATATAGAATCATAAATAACCCATTCTATAACAATTTTTTTTATAATGATGGAATGCTTAATTTCAGATATCATAGTCTTACCTTCAAATCATTATTCTATGAAATCATATATAAATTGGTGAGACATATTCTGAATAAGGAAAGAGGTTTTTATTATGAAACATGATGATGAATCAGAAATCTACAATTAACCACACTCATCACATACCAATTTCAATGGATTCAACATATGAAAAAAATGAATAATAATTCAATACATATTTAACACAAAAATTCATAGTTAAAAAATACCAGACTAAATGTTAGTATTTTCCCAAGTAAATAAATAGAATAACATGATCATAATCCATACATACAAATAATGTGGACTTAATCACTATATTTTATCTCTGATAAAGGCTAATATTAATCAAAGAATGCTGACATAGATGAAAATAATTTTAAAGATTATTGAGACATACCTTGAGGAAAATACCGTTTCCATTTGAAATTTATTAATTATAATATAAAATATTTATGAATATTAGGGGAAAATGTCCTTTTAATAATTCATAAAAATTATAAAAAAATCTTCCATGAAAATAATAATCATGATGGGGGGAAAATTCGTTAATGAGGTAGACATTAAAAAAATGCATTCACTCCATTAATAAACGGTACCTCATTTAACAAATAAAAAAAGATTAATTTTAAAAAAATATAAATTATTGAATTGGTTAAAATGATTTTTTAAAAAATTTTATAATATTAGGAACCATTATTTTAATCATTTTAATGAAAATATGGACATGGAAGAAAAAAATTCTCATCCAAATAAAAAAGAAAAGTTAGTTTTCTATAATTTTTTTTTGTAATTTTGCATACATGGAAAGTGAAAAATGAAAGGAAAAAGTTATGTTTTCAAAAATAATCATAGATCAATAAGATAAATAATATTCTTTAGAGATAGATCATATAATTTCAACAATATAATTTTTTTCATAAAGAACCCCGTTGAAAAGTGAGATTGTAACTTAAAATAATTATCTCTAGTTTTCCTTCCCTCATAAGTGATTTTAACCTCTTATATTATAAAATTAAATTTATTATAATTATAATCATAAACAATATTAATTATTATGATATCATATATGATCCTATTATAACATCGTATTAACCATTTATTAATAATTATTTTTCAAAATAACTATTTTGATGATAAAATTTATGTTTTTCTTTCTTGTTTTAGTTTGGTAGTTCTGGTCCATGGACATTGATGATGGATACATAATCTCGATAATGTTAATGTTATTTATATATTATTATTATATTATATAATTATTAATAAAAATTATTTAATCATTCAAGTCATAAACATTATATCATCACTCATTTTGGTGCTACAACTAACCTAAACAAGAGTGTATTATAAAGACTGAATTTGTAAGAACATGAAGATGTATTATCCTAATATAAAATTTAAAAAATATCAATCATTTCATAATTATTATATATATTAATTATATACTGTTCTATAACCTTTATAAAAGGATTATAATGAAAATGAACTATATCGCTCCTAGAGACTCTAGTCTGTATGTACGCACAAGCAATGGTTTCAGTTCCCATTTGATTCGAAGGGGGTGGAAATTGGTTGAACCGTATTCATAATAAGATATCATTATATTTATGAAATTATAGTAATTATTTTATTATAGAAAAACTATTTTTATGAATTATTAAAATAAATAAACATTGAATGAATCGATAAAAATGATTATAACTTCTTAGAGAAACCACCCTAGGATTACACCTTAAGGAGTCATATGATGGTATTACGAAAAAAAATATCCATAATAAAGTTAACTAGGATAATAAGTTTTTATTGTAGGTATTGGGTAATATATATTGGTCAATTTTGTTTAATAAT
Source organism: Viscum album (assembly GCA_963277665.1). Classification (NCBI taxonomy): domain Eukaryota; kingdom Viridiplantae; phylum Streptophyta; class Magnoliopsida; order Santalales; family Viscaceae; genus Viscum; species Viscum album. Next base: position 802,410,970 of record OY728139.1, read on the forward strand.
TTATAGGAAAAAAGGTTGCTTTTTATAAGTGTTCGGAGGGGCGCACATGGAATTACATAAAATATTTAAATAATATGAAGTCATTTAATTATTAAATTGGAAAAAATGAATTTTTTTTTACAATTTAATATAATATAAGGTCATATTTTGTTCAACCAATAATATATAGACATTTTAAGCTAATTTCTTTTCACATATCAATTAGTTTAACCCCTTGATAAACTCATTTTAACCCTATCCGGGGAAGCAAAATTTTACATTTTTTGTTATGAAAAAAATTACACTAAACAAATTAAAAAATATTAATTATTCAAATTATGAATATTCAGTCCATTTTAAAATATTTAATTTACATAATAGTGAGAAATTAATTTTATTATAAAGTGTGGAAAATGGTAGAAGAACCATTTTCAGCAAATGTTTGTTTTCTGGATGATAATTATTTTATAGATAAATAATGTATAATGTTGATTCACATGAAATTAATTGGATTATGATAAATAAAATGATACTTATTTAAATTTTAAAACCAATTCAAAACTAAAAATAACCTTTCATACACTTTATTAATAGAGAAGAACTAAAAATTGATTTTATTTGAACAAAAACATTACTTAGAATTAAAAAATTGTTTGAATATATTCATATATTCAATAATGTATTATTATATAAATTATATTACTTATTAAATATATATTTAGTCTAGAAAAAATTATTTTAAATATTTAATGTTATTTTTATACCATTATGATTACAAATAAGTTATATTCTTTATAAAATCCGTATTTTTCACAATTCACCCCAAATGAAACTATTTCTGAAAAATATAAAAAAAATCCATTCTTAGATAATTTTGATACGATTAATTAAAAAATGGAAATCATTTTTTAGAATTTAATTAAATAAAATTGGGAATTTGTGTTTAAGACAAATTATTTAATAAAGTCATGTGGATTTTTCTATTATTTCTCTAGATATAAAAATTATTATAATTGAAGATCAAGTGTTTCAGTCATGCATTTCCCAATGAATTATTGTTGGTCTAATTGTTGAATTTTGTTTTGTAAAACGAAGGTGTTTCCAACATATCCCATGTACTTTAGGTTTTCATTATCTCAAATAACGTTCATCTGTGACTTTTTTTGGTTTTAACTGTGTTTTTGGGTTTTCATATTGTATTAGTTAATTTTGATGAAATATGGACATTCAGGATGTTTTCTGAAAATTTTCTTCAATATGAAAATTTGGATACATGATATATTCAACAACATGGATAAGTGACTTTGTCAAGATATCATCTACACTAATAAGATAAAAAAATTAAAAAACTACTTGAAATGACATCATTACTAATTTAATTTTTTGTAAATACCATACATCAATGAATCACATACATTAAGAAATAGAATACATATATAAAATGACATTGTGATTAGGATACATTGTGAAAATGGGTATGTGGTTCTGAATGGATATGTAATTATTTTAGCTAAATCTAATTTCTTTATGTGAGACAAAAGGCTACATAATGAAATTTGGATATGTGAAGAAATCCTATAGAATTTGAATATGTGGATAAATCATCTATGTGAAGAATGAATATACATATATCAACAAGGATATATGAACTCAAATTAGTGGAATTTGAAAATGTTGTGATCCAGATTCAGCTACACCATTATTTAACAAAATATTTATCATTATTGGTGTACTTTAACAAGATATTATATTTTTATTCTTGTATTAAATGCTGGATTAAAATTTTATGGTAAAAATGATTGTAATTACTAATAAAATAATAAAATTAATAGATAATTTAATGGTTAATATTATTTTATAGTTATTTCTAATAAATAGAACCTTTTAATTTAATTCAAAGAATACAATTTATATATCAATGGTTGTTCATTTAAAAAGATAACTTTTTATAAATATTCAATTAGTGGAGAAATTATATAAAATAACTGACTTCTTTCACTATAAAATTTGATACCAATCTATGAGATCTCTATATGTAGCTATATATTTCTAGAAAATAATAAGAAGTTTCAAAATTTGTAGCTTCACCATCATGATTATAATTTTTTAGAAGACTAGCCTTGATATTATTTTCATTCATGTCATATATCTTGGATATTACATACATTTGAACAATTGAATCATATAATAGTGTGATTTATCTATAAAATCTCTATTTATTCTCTATCCGATTTTGAATGTTCCCAATAAAATAACATCAATGTATTGTTCTTATAAATATTTGATAGAACCTAGTTAATTTATAGTATTGTGCCATGTTTCGACTACATTCAATAAGTCATGCAGTCCCATAGAACAGGAATGGATGTCATGAGAAATTGTATTAGTCTAGTGAATATAATTAATCTCTTGGATTTGGTCATTATTGGAGTAAACTAAAGAATTTCGGTTCCCAAAAACAATATAAATATTTGGGGTCTAATCTAAATTATTTTTTATTTTATTTTTTATTTTTAAATGTGTATAAAAAAGATCATATGTAACTATATATTTTAATAGGGATGTTTTCTAATCCCTGAAAATTTCATAAGCTCAATTCACCCCCTCTTTATTCTATGTACATCTAGCGTTTGACATACAATTGGTATCAAAGGGTGTGGGTTTTTATTTCATTGCTTTCAAAATTTCATGTCTTAATATCATCTAAAAAAGTATTCTACAACTAAAAAAGATATGGTATGTCTATCATAAGATATCCTGTAACGCCCCAACCCCAGTTACCCGGAGTCGGTGCATTATTGCGTAACATTGGCATGATCACAAAAGATCAAGTCTCGGAAGACCGATTAGTTTAGTAGCCTTGGAAACACTAGATATAATCATAAATGTTACATTAAATCATAAAGTGAAAAACTAAAATAACAAAGTCTCCATAGTCCACACTCATATCCTCTTCTGACTATCCATGTAGGTCATTCATAAAATACTTCTTCACATCCTGAAAAAATATTAAAACATTGAAAGTGGTGAGCTCAGATGCTCAGTAAGGATAAAAATATTTCAGAAGATTTCATAAATAATCATAAACATTTAAGGCAATGTATGACTAAAACAAAAGCCTTTTAAACTTGAACTTCAACATAATATGGAAAAATTAAAATGAGATAATTCCATTTACTTATTCACATGGATATTCTACTGGTCGAATAATCACATTCAATATCAATAACCACCTTCATAATGATGGAATGCATAATGCCAGACTATCATAACCACGTAGCCAAGGCCTCGTTCCAAGACTACAAATAAGATTTTGTCAAGGCCTCGTGCCAAGACACTAGTTTTTCTCATGAGACCTACCGATGCATCGAGGAGCTATAGTGGGCTCCACCAGTCACTTATTAAGTTCAATGCATTCCTCATATGAACAGGTTTAAACATATCATAAACCATAACATAATCGTATCACATAAAACATGCATAAAGGAAACATGACATTTCCACATTTCAATCAATACATATCAATACAACACATTGATATAAAATAAACACTTTGAAAAGCATTTTCAATACCAAAATAAAAGAAAATTAAAACATTGTAATTATTTTTCATTTAAAAAGGTTATGCCATGTAGAGGAAGCCGAAACTCAAATAATGGTCACGACGGCGGAGAAGTCATTGTCGCCGCATATGTATGACAAAAAAAACATTCCCTTTTGTCGTTTTGTAAAATCATTCGTATAAAAAATATTTCTTTTTAATAAACGTAAAAGTCAAAGGGGTTTATACACCGTATAAAAGAATGTTGTGTGTAAAGTAAAATATGTCTCAATGAATGGAGATTGAGAGGAGTCCTTACAAAGATCAATTTTGTTAAATAAAATATATATATTATGTGTATCCACTATAATTACACATTAAAAAGTACAAATACAAGATAGGACATAATAATATCACGACAAAATTTGAAAGTAGGAGATTAACCCAAAGAATGGAAATTGGGTTAAGAAGTTCCCTTACATCGGGTCTGACTTGACTCGGCCGTTATTTAACCTCCCGAATAATAAACTAGAGTTAATTTATTTTTGCTTAAGAACCTTTTACGTGTTCATTATTCGTGTTATATCAATTATTACCATGTTATGAACATTATGTAATTATTTAAGTTAATAACGGTCATTTTGTCGATCTTTGGTACTTAAGTCAAAAATAAACTTATTATAATTACAATTTGTCCATGTGGTGAAATATCCCTTATATCCAGCATTATATTCATGATTTAGATATCATATATATCATATATATCTATTATATACATTCATTCATAATATTATGTAACATTTAGAGGTAATAAATGAAATGCACCGTTAATGGAGATGGTAAGCCGTACGTACGCATGAACGCTACTTTCATTTCTATTTTGTATTTAATGGAATGAAATTATAATTATATAAAGGTATAATATAATTCCAATATAATATAATGTACAATACCATTTACTCAATCCTTTATACATCTCACATGTGGCATTAATGATTCAAATCACTTTGAGGGGGCGGTAGTCTGCACTTCCTAAAATGAAAATATCACGTTTACCCATAATGGAAACCCTAATGGTATGCCATAAATGAAAAATACAGAAGATTAAGTAAAAAATAAACATATTATATATCATATATAAATATAGTGACATCTAAATGGCCACCTTTGAAGGTGTTATATGAGTGTTGAACAATCATCGTTTCGTGAGGCAGAAATTCGCCATCCACAGAAAAAATATGTTCTTTAATGATTATATGTAGGTGTGTATAAGTGTATCTCGAATCCTTGTTATTACAACATCCTAGTATATTGATGTTACTGGTGTTTTTACAAAATAAATTAATAAATAGAGTTTAGGGGGTTGGAGAAGAAAAATAAAACATAAGAACACAAGATAAAACACTACCTTTAAAACGGGTAACTCTTTTTTATTTGAGCCAAAGCCTTCCTTGGGAAGCATTATGCCCAAAGTTAGGCTTCTAGGAGTAAGAGAGGGAATTTGAGAGAGTATTTGGGCAGAAGTTGGCCAAGACAAATGGCTTGGAAGGTGTGAATAAGGTGGTAGTGTTGGGGGCCTTTTATAAGAGGAGAGGAGGGGCACTCTTGGAAAGTCATGAAATGTTACTTTATTATATAATGAGTTTCAGATTTTAAAGGTCCCACTCTTATATATTTATAGGATAAGGTGATAAGGGTTGGAAATATACTCATCCAATAGGTTTTTGACAAGTTTATGTCATAGATTTTACATTATCTTTTTATTTTATTTAAATCGTTAATTAATGAGGTAATCGCTGCATCATCATGGTGTCATAAATAATTTAATTTATTTAATTTCTAAAAATTATAAAAAAATTATCATGATGTATGAAATCTTTTTATATTTCTAATGAATATTTATAGTAAAAAATATGAATTTTATAACCCCATTTAAATTTTTTTTAGTAAAATAACTCATGTTTGTGACATTTTTATTTTAACATTAAAAAAACGTTTTTAATGTCAGTTTCCTACAAAAGTGGCTCCATGGGGTCCCCAAGTTGACCCATGGATTTTCTTAGTCGCCCAAGACTCATAAAATAGGGGTAGGACAAGTGTAAAGAACATTTCATATTATTATAACATTATCTTTACCTTAAATTACACTAATTACCTTTAATCGCGATTAATTAAACTTAAAAGTTACTATTCACTGAAAAATTATTTTAATCTCATTGAACCAAATATTAATTTCTAATGACAACCATGTATGTAGGATTTTTGAAAATCAAATCACAGAAGTGGTAATATTTCATTTAAACGAAAATTCTGTTTTTTTAACTACCACTTAGTGGTTTCACTATTCATAAAAAATTGATGTTTTTCAGAACAATGCCAAAATTTCACCCTAAGTAATAATTGATATTACAAATTAAAAAATGATTTCTATTTTAAAAAATTAAAAAAGTATAAGTTTCATTAATTAATTTTATAATTAATTCCCGTTGTCACAACAAATAGTGTGTTTTAAGAAAGAATATCAATCAAAAGATTGACACTTGTTTATGTCCAATTTCAAAGTGAAGTTAATTACAATGAACACCATTGGTTAAAATGGTAAAAATATATTCTAATTATACTTTTAAAACACTCAATAGTTTCATTTATCACTATAAATTATTTTTATTATAAAAGTTGTTTTTAAGTATTTTTCACTATTCTTAAAAAGTTGGAAGTTCTCAGAAAAATACCAAAAATTCAACATAAGCTAATTTAGATATTCTGAATCCAAAAATGAAGTCCATTTTGAAATATAAAATATATATAATTTCAAAAAGTGGGTATTACTATTTATAATGGCTATTTTTATTGGTCGCGGTGTGTTAGATTCTCGAACTTGCGTACAATGAAAGCTATTGCATTATTGAAAGAGAAGCGTATCGTGGAAGCTTGGGGTGTTAAATTCTCCCCTCCTTCAACAAATTGCGTCCTCACAATTTGAAATTTTTCTTTGAAAACAAAAGCTTGAAAATAGAAAATACCTTTGTGGAAAAACCACATCGGAAAGAAGGTTAATAAAAATATAACTTTAAAAGAAAGAAAGATAAGTACAAAGGTCATCCGAGATATTCCATACTAGGATTATATGAAAATATGGATATGGAAGAAAAACCAACCATCAAGGTCTGATGGATAGTTGTAGAAAACTGGATTAGGAGAAAGTTAACCATAAGAAAATCACAAACTTGTGATTGGTTAAACGGTCATTGAATCCCCAGTTGGAAAAGTTAACCGGCAAAGTTTTTGTTTTAAGTTACCTTTTATAAAGTTGAGGAATTTATTTAGGAGATTTACTAAGAACGTAAGGGCATATACATACTTGTCATGTAGACTTTCATTCTTTAATAAATTTTTACCACAAACCCATCTTTCACTCTAAAAGGTAATAGAACTCAAAAATATTATATTTATCATAATTGTATAAGGTTCCAAATTTTAACACATAACATTTAGATTATGAAAACTTTTTATAATAACCCGGGTCTTCCTCTAGGCTAGTGGTAGGTAATAAAGGCCTGTCGCACTATGGTTGTGGGTTCGATTCCTGTAGCTTTGTCCGACGCAAAGGGTTATTCCCCACCCTGCATGTTGTCCTTTTCATAAAACTATAGTATTATAATATTCCAAAAATAATCTTCAGAAATGTTTTAATTTTAAAAAATACTATCCAAAGACCAGCTTAATCCATTCCAACCTTTATAGTTATCCAAAATACTTCTTTCCAACTCACAGTCCAAATTTTATAAGGAAGGTAAACATAATGAAGATCCTTTTTTCCACGTAACAACATGTGAACACCTTCATCATGTATTCATTTAAAACAATGCAACATATTGAATTAACATAAATCCTTATTGATTACAGTCATGATCCCTTATTCCTTATAGAATACTAGATATACTCCTTCTATCCAAAAATGTATAAAAATCATTAATTAGTTTCAAGGATGTTAATAATATCCAATATAAGTTATCCAAATCAATCATGTATTATTCCAAAATCACTATCTCGGTATCAGAACCATATTGTGGTTTATCTTTCTCTCAACCATATATTTTCCAAAAAATTAACCTGCTGTGGAGTCACTTTTCTTGGTTCCACACAATCTCAAGTCCTTGATGAAATAGTACAGCCGTACAATCCTTATATACTACATAATTATTATAACCATTACATCCTTGATACAACACTCAAATGATAAAATTATTTAATAACAACATAATAACTCTAATCATTCCTCCTTATCTGTGGTGGTATCATAACTTGATTATTATCCAATAACATTATTTGGGGCATACTGTGATGATTTGGGCATTGGTTTGCGTAGTGTCCCCACTCCTTGTAGATGAAGCATTGTACATTTGAATCCTTTTTCTTACCCTTGAATTCACACACTTAGTGTCCTTTTTCTCCACACTTATAACAAACTCACATTCCCTTCAATAAAGTTCCATGGTGTTTCTTCCCACATTTATCACATATTGGAAATTTTTTCTTTTCCCTCTTCCCTTTATCCATCATTATCTCTTCCATCCTTTTCTTCTCTTTCATCCCTTGAAATCCATAATACTCATAGAATTCTCTACTTATATTATTTATACATGATACTATTTCATCATATGTTTAGAACACATGGGAGACTATTTCCCTTCTAAATGTTGGCTTAATACAATGAAAGATATGATCCTTCTTACTCTTTGGATCATACGTATTGATGGAGTTCACATTCCTTCTACTGGGCACCATTTCTATAAAATGGCATAAAATAGGTTAGTTTATGAATCGAAATACATAATAACAAACATGAAAAAGACTTAACATAAATTGAACTATTTATGGATATAATCCATAATCATAAAAATGTTTTCTTTGAGGAAGTATATATTCATAATCCCTTCATAATGGTTTGTAAAGAAAATGATAATTATCCTAAGAATATCACCCAGGAGTGTCGTAACCAAGAGTGCCGCAAGGCTCATTGTTGTTCACCAGTTCCCATTCGAGTCTAGCTCAAAGCATTGTTTTCGGGTTTTACCCCTAGGTACATTTGTGCCAGAGCCACCTCTACCCGCTCATATCCAGAAAGGGATGTATTGCTCAGAAAACTCATAAAATCCTTATAATACCAAATTTTTAGGAAGATCTTCTATACTAATCCTCAAAGTCTATCTTAGGTCTATGTGCTCTAATCAGAGTTTATATAAATCTAGATTCAAAGGTTAGTACTAAACTGCCTCTGATACCAACTGTAACGCCCCGACCCTAGTTACCCGGAGTCAGTGCATTATTGCGTAACATTGGCATGATCACAAAAGATCAAGTCTTGAAAGGCCGATTAGTTTAGTAGCCATGGAAACACTAGATACATTCATAAATGTTACATTACATCATAAAGTGAAAAACTAAAATAACAATGTCTATATAGTCCACACTCATATACTCTTCTGACTATCCCTTCAGGTCATTCATAAAATACTTCTTCACATCCTGGAAAAATATTAAAACATTGAAAGGGGTGAGCTCAGATTCTAAGTATGGATTACAATATTGCAGAAGCGTTCATAAATAAACATAAACATTTAAGGCAATGTATGACTAAAACAAAGCCTTTTAAACTTGAACTTCAACATAATATGGAAAAAGTAAAATGAGATAATTCCATTTAATTATTCACATGGATACTCTACTGGTCAAATAATCACATGTAATATCAATAACCACTTTCATAATGATGGAATGCATAATTCCAGACTATCATAACCACGTAGCCAAGGCCTCGTGCCAAGACTACAAATAAGATTTTGTCAAGGCCTCATGCCAAGACACTAGTTTGTCTCATGAGACCTACCTATTCATCGAGGAGCTATAGTGGGCTCCACCCGTCACTTATTATGTCCAATGCATTCCTCATATGAACAGGTTTAAACATATCATACACCATAACATAATCGTATCACATAAAACATGCATAAAGGAAACATGACATTTCCACATTTCAATCACAGGATATCAATACAATACGTTGATATAATAAAAACACTTTCAAAACCAGTTTCAATACCAAAATAAAAGAAAATTAAAACTTTGTAATTATCTTTCATTTAAAAAGTTTATGGCTTGTAGAGGAAGCCGAAACTCAAATAATGGTCAGGGTGGCGGAGAAGTCATTGTTGCCGCATAAGTATGACAAAAAAAATATTCCCTTTTGTCGTTTAGTAAAACACTTCGTATAAAAAAGATTTCTTTTGAATAAACATAAAAGTCAAAGGGGTTTATACACCGTATAAAAGAAGGTTGTGTGTAAAATAGAATATGTCTCAATGAATCGAGATTGACACGAGTCCTTACAAAGATAATTTTTTTTAAATAAAATAGATATAATATGTGTATACACTATAAGTAAACATAAATATAGTAAAAATACAAGATAGGACATAATAAAATCATGACATAATTTGAAAGTAGGAGATTAACCCAAAGAATGGAAATTTGGTTAAGAAGTTCCCTTACCTTGTGTCCGAATTGACTCGACCGTTCTTTAACCTCCTGAATAATAAACTAGAGTTAATGTATTTTTGCTTAAGAACATTTTACATGTTCATTATTCCTTTTATATCACTTATTACCATGTTATTAACATTATGTAATTATTTATGTTAATAACGGTCATTTTGTCGATCTTTGGTACTTAAGTCAAAAATAAACTTATTATAATTACAATTTGTCCATGTGGTGAAATATCCATTATATCCAGAATTATATTCATGATTTAGATATCATATATATCATATATATCCAGTATATAAATTCATTCATAATATAACATAACATTTAGAGGAAATAAATGAAATGCACCGTTCATGGAGATGGTAAGTCGTACATACACATGAACGCTACATTCATTTCTATTTAGTATTTAATGGAATGAAATTATAATTATATAAAGGTATAATATAATTCCAGTATAATATAATGTATAATACCATTTACTCCATCCTGTATACATCCCACATATGGCATTATCGATTCAAATCACTTTGAGGGGGCAGTAGTCCGCACTTCCTAAAATGAAAATATCGCGTTTACCCATAATGAAAACCATAAAGGTATGCCATAAATGAAAAATACAGAAGCTTAAGTAAAACATAAACATATTATATATAGTATATAAATATAGTGACATCTTAATGGACCCCTTTGAAGGTGTTATATGAGTGTTGACTAATCATAGTTTCGTGAGGCAGAAATTCGCCATACACCGAAACAATATGTTCTTTAAACATTAGATGTAGGTGTGTGTAATTGTAACTCAAATACTTGTTATAAAAACATCCTAGTATATTTATGATACTTGTGTTGTTACAAAAGAAATGAATAAATAGTGTTTAGGGGGTTGGATAAGCAAAATAAAACATAAGAACACCAGATAAAACACTACCTTTAAAACGGGTAACTCATTTTGATTTGAACCAAAGGAATCCTTGGGAAGAATTATTCCCAATGTGAGGCTTAGAGGAGTAATAGAGGGAAGTTTAGAGAGTATTTTTGAAGAGGTTGGCCGAGCCAAATGGATTGGAAGGTGTGAATAAGGTGGTAGTGGTGGGGTTCTTTTATAAGAGGAGAGGAGGGCACTCTTGGAAAGTCATGAAATGTTACTTTATTATATAATGAGTTTCGTATTTTAATGGTCCCAAACTTATATATTTATAGGATAACGTGATAAGGGTTCGAAATATACTCATCCAATAGTTTTTTTACAAGTGTAATTCTTAGAGTATACATTATAATTTTATTTTATTTAAATCATTAATTAATGAGGTAATCGCTGCATCATCATGGTGTCATAAATAATTTAATTTTTTTTAATGTCTAAAAATTATAAAAAATTATCATGATGTAGGAAATATTTTTATATTTTTAATGAATATTTATAGTTAAAAAAATATGACTTTTATAACCCCATTTAATTTTTTTTTAGTAAAACAACTCATGTTTGTGACATTTTTATTTCAACATTAAATAAAAAGTTTTTAATGTCATTTTCCTACCAAAGTGGATCCATGGGGTCCCCAATTTGACCCATGGATTTTATTGGTCGGACATGACACATCCAATAGGGGTAAGACACGTGTAATGGTCATTTCATATTATTATAACATTATCATTACCATAAATTACACTAATTACCGTTAATCGCGATTAATTAAACTGAAAAGTTACTACTCACCAAAAAAATTATTTTAATCTCATTGAACCACATTTTACATTCTAATGAAAACAATGTATGTCATATTTTTGAAAATAAAATCACATAAGTGGTAATATTTCATTTAAAATAAAAATTAGTTTTTTTAACTACCACTTAGTGGTTTCACTATTCATCAAAAATTGAAGTTTTTCAGAACAATGCCAAAATTTCACCATAAGCTATAATTGATATTCCTAATTCAAAAATTATTCATATTTTAAAAAATTCCAAACATATATGTTTCATTAATTAATTTTATAACTAATTTCCGTTGTCACAACAAATAGCATGTTTTAAGAAAGAATATCAATCAAAAGATTGACAATTGTTTATTTCTAATTTCAAAGTGAAATTAATTCTAATGAACACCATTGGATAAAATGGTAAAAATATATTATAATTATACTTTTAAAACACTAAATTGTATAATTTATCACTATTAATTATTTTGATTAAAAAGGTTGATTTTAAGTATTTTTTACTATTCATAAAAAAATGGAAGTTTTCAGAAAAATACCAAATATTAAACATAGGCTAATTTCGATATTCCGAATCCAAAAATGAAGTCCATTTTGAAATATAAAATATATATAATTTCAAAACGTGGGTATTACTATTCATAATGGCTATTTTTATTGGTTGCGGTGTGTTAGATTCTCGAACTTGCGTACAATGCAAGCTATTGCATTATTGAAAGAGAAGAGTATCGTGGAAGCTCGGGGTGTTACATATCCCCACTTCAATGGTGATAATTATGGTTACTAGAAGACACATGTGATAATCTATTTTGACAACCTTGGTCTGATGTTTTGTCTTAAATCCATGAATCCTTATGAAATTCCCAACACACAACCTTAAACATGGGATGATTATTCCAAATACTGATATGATATAAACCCTAAACATATTAATGGTGTAATATGTATAATATGGTCTGATTATTATAATTGACTTTCATATTGTTAAAACGGTCATGAAATGTGGACCACTATATTAACGGCTTATGAAGAAATAGACAACGTGTTAGCTCTTTGATATAGTTCTACCAAGATTATGTTTAGCATATTAAAAATCATAGAATGATAAATAATCAACCAATTAAATGAAATAATTACATAGGATGTAAATAATTTTAATGCTTTAGGAACACCCATTCCAAAAATGGATCATGATGTGAAAATCCTAATAATTCTACCACCAAGATAGAGAGGAATATCAGCTGCCATTTTTAAATCTGTATAGGTAAAAAATTAAAAATGATATAATTATGACTATTATTATATATTAGTATAATATGGAAGAAAAAGTAAGATAGAAAATATTTGTTAATAAGGATAATTATGCTTCCAAAGTCTCAAAATTGAATGTTGAAAACAAAATTAACTAGATACAAATGGTTGCGTCCTCCTGTGAAGATACATCAAATGGTCTTACTCTAGACACTAACATTAATCATTTTTTCAAGAAAGTTAATTCAATTCTATAAAAATATAATAATTTTAAATAAATCTATGAATAATTACAAAAAAAATGAGGGAAATGTTAAATAATTAAAATGCGATGAGAGTAATAGCTCAGGCACATCAAGATGAATATTCCTTAATAGTAAGAAAAAATAAAATCTGATAATAATTATGTTAAGAAGGTTTTATATAAGAAAAATCTAAGAAATACATGAATGAGAAATAGAGTTTTGAGGATTTTTGTGGAAATATCTCTTCAAATTCAGAAGATGGTGTTTATAATTAGAAAAACTAATATGTGTTTTATAGGAAAATAATATGGGGAAAATAATTTTATTCTTCTGAGCCTGAATATGAATATAAAAATAAAAACTTCTCTGATCATGAATAAAATGAATTTTTTAAAATTCTTGAAAAAAAAGAGTGAAATATTAGAAATTTATAATACAACTATCAAGAAGTCTTATGATGTAGTTATTAATGAAAAATGTAATTAAATAATAGAATTTTATATTTGAAAATCAAGCTAGGAAATTATGTTTTTTCTATGATAAGCATGATAATAAGATTAGAATCATATAAAAAGTAGTCTATGACTTAAAAAATGACCCAAGTGTTACCAAAAAAGGTGAATATTATTTGAATCATATTCTTGGAAAAAATAATGTTTAGAAAAATATGTTTGGAATTGGAAGCCAAGGTGATAAAACAGTTTTTTATAAACATAATTTGTGCTTAGTTTAAATAATAATAACCTTTCCAATGTTTCTTGTTTTCACAATGTATGATTAAGGTACTATGATAATAATTTTAATTTGATAAATTATAATTTTTTTAGTTGTACATTATTTTCATTAATTTTTTTTCTAATTGTAGTGTTGGATTTTGAGGATATCCCAAATATATTTGGATTCCCAAATATTTAGTTTCTCACATTACTGGATGCAAGAAAATATGGGTACCAAAATAATTTCATATTTTATTTTTCTTTGTAGGAAAAAGTTCTATTAACATAAATGAAAACCCGTATATCGACATTAGATAATCAAAATATATGGGGGGATAATTTGCTAATTTTTCCTCCAAAAATAATGTTGGTGGTTATGTCACATTTGGTGAATATTTCAAATGAATTATTACATGATTTGGATCATTTCATAATCCAAGCTCTGTCTTCATCAATAATGTTTTATAAGAAAGTATCAAGGCACAATTTGATAAGTATTTCACAACACGTTGATGAAGGTTATTTTTTTGAATTATCAAATAATGGATGTACCATTTTAAATGATTTATTTTTAAAATTTAAGGCACCTTGAATAGAGAATTTATATATTGTATATATTTATTATTTTATTTAAAAAAATTGATCTATTTAAATTCTAAAACAAATTAATCGTTTAATTTTCATAGAAAACTATGACACTGTGATGTTTATTATTTTATGAAATTTTAAAATGGAATATAGTTTAAGATATAACTCAACGAATATTTAATGAAAAGAAACTATGTGATTCGTTCCAAATGTGAAAGAAACATAATTCATATTTTAAACTAATTTAATAGGTTTAACCTTCAAGAAACTGAAAACTTATTCACATGTATTTCTTTGGGTAATTAATAACAATGAAACTAAGAAGGAAATATTTTTTTTATGTGTTGGTTGATAATTTTCTACAATTACATGGGTTTCCATTTTATGTGTTTAAAGGGAATATTTTTTTTATAAATTTTGTAATTTTTTTGAAAAAGTGAATGAGTACAAAATTATTTCATTAAGAAATTATGATGGAAGATAATATTAAAAAAATGAGTTTAATAATTATTGTTCAAAATATGGTCTCAAATTCTATTTTTCCACCCTTAAGACACCTCAACTTAATGGTGTTGTTGAAATGAGGAATAAGAATTTGTATGAAATTTCTAGAACAATGAATTATTAATATAAATTTCCAACTAATGTTTGGGTTGAAGATGTAAATAAAACATATGATCTAATAAATACAGTTCTAATTAGGCATATTTTGTAGAAAACACCCTTTGTGCTATGGAATAATAAAAATAAAAAATTTATATACTTTTAAGTGTTTTGATATATGGTTTATATTCTAAAGACCATGTATAATTTTGGTAAATTTAATACAAATGATGATGAAGAAATATTCTTTGTTTTTTTACTAATTTTAAGTCATATAGAGTTTTAAAAAAGGGTCAAATATTTATGAAGAATAAACTCATGTAAAATTTTATGAAAGGGGTCCTTTTGTAAACAAATGACTCAAGTTGATGAGTTGAAACATTATTTTTAAAATATAAGACATGAACATCTATTTGTAAATAAAGAGGATGATGATTTGGAAGATGATTTTGGTGAACCAAATTAAATAAGGATATATTCTAGTGAACTAGAAAGTGTGCTACCTAGACAACATAGCTATAATGACCCATTACTGAACATATGTTTACATGAATTTGAACCATAATTATCCAAAAGGTATAACCCCAAATATCATTAGTAAAAGTTTCTTTGAAATACTAGGTTCATGATACATAAAAAAGAAACACAAAACATGAAATCCTTATTTAATTCTCTATAATGAGCCCCAAAGTCCATTTGAGATCTTAGAAGTATATAGTATAACATATTGAATACATAACATAAATGGGTGAGATAAAAATCATACTAATTGAATAAATATGAGAAGGAAGCATAATGTATGATTGATAGGTAAAACATGATATCATAAAAGTGACTTCCTATGAGTAATCATATGGATGAATAACATAAAGAACATGGTATCATAAGATCATGGTTACATATGAATTTTGAAATCAACACAGAATATGACATAAGCATTAGTTAAGGATAACTTCATAAATAATATCTAAATGTGGAAGAAGATCCAAAAGTAATTAGGATTACTCTATAATCCTATACAATACATCTCATAAGGAAAAATCTTTACCCAATTTATTTGAGAACTATTTAGGTACACCCATTATAACATGTTCATGATTTATCTGTGACACAAAAAATTAAACCAATCATAATGCATAAACATAATAACTTCCATGGGAACTAAAATGTGTTTCATAATCCTGCATCATATCATAATCAATACAATTTTCATAATGACTTTTTTTGAGAAATGAACATAAGGAATGTATTACCCCATCACAGAAGGTATCTAGGTATATTTTTTAGGGACATATATACATAATTTATAAGAACTCAAAAAAAATTGAATGGATATGTAATGTTATTTAGATGTAGAATGGTGATTACCTAAAGAAAATTGTAGTTTAGAGAGATCCCTTGTATCGAGATTTATTCATCAAATGAATTTTTTCTCTTCACGAATAAAAAATTTATGTAATTTATTTAATTTTTCAAGAACCATTTTAAATTTCATCATTCCTCTTATTTTATTTTAGTTCATATTATATTAAATTACATAATCATTTAGGTTCATAACAAGGCATTTGATGATGTTTGACTCATATGTCCAAAATCACGTTGTAAAGTTGACTCAGGTAAAATAGATTATTATTTAATCATATCTAAAATAATAATAATAATCACATAATTATATTTTTTTATTCATAAATTACACCATTAAAATCGATAATGATGGATGGTTCTGAAAAAATAACTGTGTGACAATCATGGAGATAGTAGGTCACACATATTCAAGATTATCATTTCCATTTTTCATTGAACATGATGGAAATAAGGTAAGTGTTATTTTAACATGACATAATGATCATTATATAATATATAACATTTTATTTTTCAAAATAAACTTCTATTTACCATCCATGTGACATGGTAATGAAAATGGAATCTCATCGCTTTGTGGTGGTGGTAATCCACACCTACGCACGAACAATGTCATCATTTTTCTATGAATGGAAACATAAAAAAATATATGGTATATTAATTTTATAGAATTATAAATATTTCATTAATATATATGTATATATATATAAATTAAATACATCATCACAAATATCTATGAGAGGAGACGAAGGAATGCAAATTACATCGGTTCGCGGAGTGGTAGTCCTCCAAACACACAAATGATGGTTTTGGTTCCCATTTTATGAAAGTGAAAATGGATTTTAGTTATTCCATTGGTATAATAAAAAATAATTATATGGAAAATAATTATTCATTTATATCATAAAGTATGAACAATATTTCAATGATGTGTAATAAGAAATAAAACAAATGATTTATTAAAAATGATACCTCTTCTTCAGAAAACGACATTAAGTATGCACTAAAAACCTTACAAAGAGGGGTTATTAATAAAAAAAGGCCTATATGAAGTGTTAAGGTAATTAAGGAAGGTATTTATTTAGGTATTTTCGGAAAAAAAATATTTTTAAATGTGAATAAAATTGCCTAGGAGGTTCCCTTATATAAGTGAGTCGGAGTTACATTTTTGTAAATACACAAAATTATTAAACAATACAAAATAAATATTAGTCTTGGTGGATCACAAATTAATAAATATATTAATGGAATCAATATAATGTCTATACACACATATACAAAAATAAACATGTTTTAAACATGTTATTCCCTTTACCTTCATGGTTATAAACATTTACCATTTTAGATTTTCTTAAGAGTAACTATTATTTTACCTCGACAATTTATCCATTAATCCAAAAATTAAAGTGATAATTATCCCATAAATTAGACCATGTAATTTTAAATATGAAGTCAATTTTTCAAATAATAATCCTATATTTGTGGAAAATTAATTTCAATATAAACGCATGTAATATACAGAACCCTATTTTAACCTTAACCCCAATAAATAAGTTTTACTAATTATTAAGACAAAAAATTAATGTGAAATTATTACCTAATATTAATTATCAGGATTAAAAATATGTAATAAATTATATTAAATTCAATTCAAATAAGTTTTATAATTTAATTTAAAATTAAACCCGTAAAACATGTCGAAAAACAACTTTTTCAAGAAATGCATTTTTCAAGCATAAAATTATCCTATATTAATTGTCTAACTAGTAATTGTCATTATATGAATTTAAATTTATATAAATATATTTATAATATAGAAATATCATTTAAATATTCAAATATTATTTTTGTTTCGTAATTCTTTCAAATATGTGTTCAAGTTTTAAGAATCACTATTTCCAGGTGGTTTCCAATGGATTTATTCATAGAAACGGAAACATCTAATAGTTCTTTATCCAAAGGGGACCTCCTTTACAAAGGCAGGAGTTCATTAAGTTTGAACATTAAGATACTTAAGAACCTGAATTGGTTGAGAGGATGGGAGGTCGGGCTCATCACACCCGTTTGGAGCGAATTATTGTGTACTCAGTGTCTCTCTTTGTAAATTTAATATATTTTCATGAATCCTTATCAACTAAAAAATTATATCATAAGTATCCATTGGAATTTACAATAACTTATTAACATGTTTAAAATTTAGAATCATCAGTCTATATTCAAGGTTATTCGTTTAATGGAAACATTCATGTATTTGAGGTTTTCCCTCAATGTGATCCTCTAATATACTGATTAGAGATTATTTTAATCATCATTGTGATGATATTGTTTTTTAAGGAACTTAGTGGGGCACTATGGAATTTATTTCCATCTAGGGAGATCAGGTATTGTTTTAATATTGGGATCATGACCATAAAATCGAGTACCTACGTATACTTGGGAATGGAATCAGAACCCTTGCAGTTCGATGCCACTTAATAAGACATAACATGCCTTTTAAGGTCATTTGATATGTACCTCTAAGTGAATGATTCTTGGTCAAAACATAATGTGGGACTTATACTAAAGTAGCCCGAGGAACATGGAAAAGGACACGTGATTCTATGTAGGATCATACCCTATTGGGAATATGGCCCATGGAGAAAGGGGTTGATTTGAAATGTTGGGTTTGAATCTCAAGAGGGATTCCTATGTATCCCATATTAATGGGAATCAAATCCCACATAGTTTGATATTTCTCAAAGGGGAGTATGGTCCTATAAGAAAGATGAGTTTGGGCTTACCTCTTGAAAAATTATGCCTTGATGATTTGGGGTTTAATTTGGGGCTTATTCTTAAGGAGATTTCCCAGATTAAAAAAATTTAAATTGGATTCCTGAGGAGGATATCTAGTGAGCTCGGGCCTTGTGGGTTCTTCCTACGTATCCTAGTTTAAACAAGAATCAGAGTTCTCATAGTTCATTCTATCGTGGAAATGATGTAATCAGAAAAATAATCTGAGCCCACGTGAGTCATGCTCGATGTGAGAAATAATAAAATGTCAAGGATTTAAAAATGGAATTCACACATTCAAAATTTTCCTCCATGATGATGGAAGAGGGCGCATCGGCCATGGAAGAGGGTGATATGATGAGCTTTCCCTCTATTCTATTCACATTGGACAAGTGTCCAAATTCCAGGAAGAAGGGGTGAAGGTGAGAGGTTTATATCAGGATGGATTCCCATCAATTGTTCTTGGTAGGGGAGGGAGAATTCTCCTATACTTGAATGGAAAATTATGTGTGAAGTGTACCTTCATTACTAGACGCCTGATTTTTCAGGTCGCCTCTTTGAGAAGGGAGAGGCTAGGACATAACCCTTCCTCTAAATGGGGAACTAACCAACAATGTTCCTAGGAGATAAGTCCATGTGACTATGGATATACAAACCCAAAAACACCCATCAATCCTAACCCCATTGTGAATCAAATATGGGAATCCTCTGACTGTTGAAATACAAACCCAAATAATAGACAAACTAGTGTGACTTTTCCAATGGTTTGATAAGTTAGAAGGTTTTGGTGGAGGCTTAAACTGAGTTCCTTTCAAATTTGGGGACCAAGGAATGAGAAACCTACCATGGCTTTTAAAAAGTGCATTTGAGTTGGTCACATAGGTACCTCGAGCAAGTATGCCACATAGGTACCCCATGTTGTTGTACCACATAGGTATAACGTGGAGGTACGGTGTGCATGTATACCTCACAGTTATAAATGATGACTAAAGAATGTGAATACCTTCAAAAAAAACATATAACATTTAATTATCTCCTCTCTCACGGTCTAGAGAGATACCTGACTCAATTTGAGGGAACTAGGTGAAAGAGCTATGTAATGGGATCTTCAGAGAGTCTTTCCCTTTTTTCAGTCCTAAAATAGGGATCCCAAGGGCTCTATTTTTAGGCACGTATGGGGCCTATTCAAAGAGATGATGTATGAGCAGGTCCTTCAGACAGCTCTTCCATGCAGGTATACCGCATAGGTGCACAAAACATCTTCATGTGCAGATCGCTTTAATGTAGGATAGTCATGCAGCTCCGTCGCACAGGCCTATGAAGCTAGTCCATCATGAAGATCTTTTGGAATATTTTTAATTTCCATTGTACACTTCGATCCTTGATTTAGGATCTGAAATACCCAGATTTTTTTACAATCTTTTTGGCTCCATTCTCAAGTAGTTTTAACAAACCCCCCCCCCCCCCCTTCAGGATTGGATCAGAAATATATAAAGAGGGTCGAGTCCTTAGGAGAAAGTTGTCGAACAATGCATGATTACCATGAAGGTGCTTCATAGAGGTATGGTGCGAAGAGGTTGCGTGCAGTCCTGACACATATGCCTTTAGTTTCTTATAAATAGGTCTCATCCTTCATGATTTTTTCTTCATCTATGCTTTCTATGGAATTTTTTAGCTTTCATTGCAGAACTCATTCACCCAACTCTTATTACGTTGTGCTCTCGCGTAATTTCATTGAATTTTCATCAAGGTAATATTATTTTAAGTGATGAAGCTACGTCAAACTATATCATTGAATGATTTTATCTAGAACCCTTGGCAAAGGACCTGTGCGACATACCTCATCAAAGGTCCTACACGGACAGTTTCCTTTTCCAATTTTTTTGATTTCCTCTTTAAAATTCTGACATAGAAGTTTGGTAATTATTTTGTAGGAAAGAATGACTCATTTGATGACTCATACTGAAGAAGTTAAGGCTCACCAAAATGCAATGATGATGATCTTCAGACCAGACTATTTTTATATTTTTGAGAATACTCTTCCTAGTCTATGGAAGGGTCCAATTCCATACCAACGTGACTACACACAAAGTCCTTACTTACCCTTGTACGAGCATGGGATTTTTCAAGATTCCAATGTTCTATCCGTTAAAAATTAATTTAAAAAGAATTGGTTTCTTCAGTATTCCAAATATAACTGTATGAATATTAGTGCATGTGGGGTTCTGGTACAATAATGAATTATCCCTATTAGTTGCATCCTTCATCACAGTGGTTTCACTCCCGATATGAAGGATCATGTTTTAGAGACAAGACCACGTTGTTATGATTACTCCTTTTGGGCATCTCAAATAGTTCAATATAAAGGTTGGATAAAATATTGGGACCTTTGTTTTGTGGGGGTGTAAAACCCAAGTGGATATGGGCATTCGAGGTACATCAGACTTGTGCAGAATTCAGAAAAGTGTTTTCAGACGTTCATATCTACAAAGCAGTCTGGATGTGGAAAAGTATGTTTATAAAAATGAATTCATTCCTGAATTACTGAGTCAATAGAGTCCACAAACAAATTTATCTCATTTGCTGCATGGTGAAGTTGGTATTAGTTGCTGGGATATTAACCAAATAGCAGAATTTCCCATTCTCGGGGAAATGTATGATGAATTGATTCTGCCTAATACAACATGGGGTGATGCTTCAAGAACACCACAACGATCTCATGAATTATTTAAGACAGAAAATAGTTTATCTAAGGACAAGAATGATATCCATTCTTGAGTGTGGATGGAACCCTTCTTAGAACCAACAATAAAGGAAGGTACATCCTATGGACGTCCTACTATTTGACATTATACATATAACCCAGGAAATTTAGGCACATATCGGCCTACACTAGAAAGAGGCGATTATCAGCACTGGGACTATAAATTCCGACTCAATATAGATGCAAAAGTACTCTTTCCTGCATTCCTTGATATGTGGATAAGCGTTTATTTACTTCCAGTCCCTGAATTCAGAGGTGGTGTGAGATTATAGACTCTCATCATTGCAGCTAAATTGGTATAAGGGAAGTATATTGGGATAGAAACCCCTTTATTAGTAAGAATTTACCATCTCCTGTTGCATTTGTACAATCAGAAGGCTCCAATTATAATTGTAGGGCCATTCCAAGTGTTGTTGGTCTAGATTGGAAGATATTTTTTTTTCTTACTCCATGTTAAATTTAGTTAGAGTTCCCAATGGTCAATTCACCCCATTTTTATTGAATGTTTCAGGTATTTAGTCTCTAAACTTGAGACCTTCCGTGGTGCTAAAGGCATTGAATGTATCAAGATAATTATGCTTCTTTTCTTTTGTTAACCCCCTAGTTGGAAAATTTATTAATTATGGTAAAGAAAAGAGTTATGAGATGAGATCAAATATGATGGAATTTAGGGATGGTGTATTATCAACTAGGATCGATGGTGAAGTTATCTGTGAGGATTACACCTCCTATTGGTTTTCTCATCAGTACAGCTGTCTTCAACAATCAAACTCTTTTCCACCCATGTACGTCAAACATGAAAAAGACCCTATGGTAGTGCAATAGTTGTGGATTCTAACAGCTTTAGAGGTATCCAAATTTTTGATTACATTACATCCACCAGAGTCATCGATCCGATTCAAAGAAAAGTATGTCAAATCTTGGGATTCTTCATATCCCAAAGGAACTTTGACAAAAGGAATATATCGATTGGCGGTTAAAACGACTATCACACATGGAAATCGTGGTAAGATGTTTAAGGTTAGAGGTGATATAGAAGTTTTAGAGGCTTCATATCCCTTAATAAGTCTTCGTAGGAGGTTTAGTAGGAAGACCAGAGCTAGAGAAGTATTACCTCCAATGCCAAGGCAATCTTGCCACCACTATCAAATAGAGATTCCTATTACCTCAATTGATCTTTATGAATAAAGGACACCTGAAAAAGAGTGTTGTTCAGAGGGCATTGAATCTCATCCATAATCAACCATAGAAAGAATTAACTATGTGAGACCTTCAGCCATTCATCATTGGGAGGGTGTAACCCATGATATTAGGGATTAATGGGCATTCCTCTAGCATGGAATTAGAATACAAAATATTGGCGACATCAAGGAACCATCTGATTGACATCTTGTTAATAAACTATCTAATGTATAGATGTATATTATCGAGTTGGATTCTTTTATATATGAAACTGGTGACCAGACGCTAAGAGAGTATCTCATATGATGGACATAGGAGAACACGAATGGGAAATTATCGACTGTAAGGTGGAGTGGGATATTTATATTATTAATAGGAAGGTATTTCCCTTTTTTTATTTCATCTCAACTCTGCTTCATCATTTATCATTAATATTAATGAAAATATATTTATGTATCTTGATTGTAGAGAAGGAAGCTCTGGAAAAATTCTTAAATCGCCTCAGTATGGTCCTTTAGGCTCTCCTATCGATGAAATAATTGATCCTCCCAGGTTTCCAGAACTTTCTCCAGGAGAAAAAATCATGACTAGGATAATTGGAATTGATACTAATCAACCATTACCATAAGTTTTTTCTACTAAGAGGAGTGTTTCAATCTCCTTCATGTTTTTGAATAATAACGCAATAATGAAAATAGATTGATTTGACGTGTTCGATGAAGGAGTAAGTATTTATACGATCCTTAGGTCATATAACATACTCAATATACTCTGTTAACCTTTCTTTATCATCTTGTACGATCAATGTCTCTCTCCGCTCTCGAGGTATTAAGAGACAATTCTTCAAGACCAGAAAAAGAAACCCCAGGGGAAGCCTAGGTTCATCCTGACGAATGTGTAATTTTAGTAGTTAAATAGTCAAATGATTAATCTATACTTAGGATCCTGAAATAATCAACCCTGGTGTTCCTATTTCTTTAGAAGAAAATAATGATGATCCAGGGCAATTTAATATAAATACTTATGTTGATCGAAACTTGGAAAGACCTAATTCTACCATACCGATTGAATATCCAATGAAAAAAAATGTCAGCAGAGCCAATTTGGGCATCAACCAACGTTTTTTGGACACCTTAAATGGTGAGGAATCTATTACATTTCATGTTGTATATACTGAAATTATGGGCAGCCTTAATCTAAATATTGATATTCTAGGTTCCATCAAGTATTTTGGGGATATTCATGAATAATTGCAAGGATGTAAGTCCTAATTTTTGCATTTTCCATAAATAATTGTTCTTAAACATGATTCTTTACATCAAAGTTCACCTTATGCGGATTTTCTCCAGAAAATGTCACAAAGGCTCTTCAGGAATGGGATATTCCACTTTATCCTTCTACTGGGGCTCGAGGAATACATACAAAGTATCCTTCATCAAGAGATATTCCGTAGCCTTAAATTTTCTTAAATGAGAAAATTCAAGGAAATTCCCCTCTGGAAGAAACCTTTACTCAGAACACTAGAGCTAAGAATACAAGTGATCAATCTAATAAAGTTGTTGACATATTATTAGGTAAATATAAACACATGTCTGAATAATATTTGTTTCATCCATTTGAATCTAATAATGAAATCGATTTATCATTTAGGGTTATTAGCTCCTAGATCAGACGGTGATACTTCTACTGTCCCAAGAGAAGTATAACAAGGCAATTATTTAAGTGACCTATTTCTAGAGTAAATTTTATCTCCTAGTAGTGACTCAGATTCAGTCTTAGAGATGCAATATTTTCTTAGCATGGAATGTAAGAAGACTTTGCAGCATATTAGGAGCATAATTTTTAAAATTCCTTTAAATGAATTGTTGACCCATTTTTAAAAACTCCCAAAATTATTCTATGTATTGGGATTTGGTGGATTTAATTATCGTCCAGTCTAAGATTTCATGAATGAGACTATTTTCCGACAGGAGTAGGATAATAAGTTGCGAAAATATTTTGAAGAGTGTAAACAACTCATCAATATTGAGGCTTTTCAAGATAAAATAGTTGAGGTAGAGGCAAATCATAACATTTAATCACATGAAATTATCCAACAAATGAAATTCACCACAAAGGAGTTGTTATATCATTAACAGAAATTAGAGTTTGTCCATAACAAGCTTGAGCATTTGAATCCGACATTGGGAGAAACTCAATTAGGGGGAATAAATGTCGTTCCAAATACTAAGGAAGCACTTCGTCAAGATGAGGAGACTATAGTTCCTCAACTATCTCAAATTCAACAGGTAGTTGACAGATCTTATGAAGTGGTCCAACAAATAAACAGTCATGTTGAGAGTTCATTATAAAACAATATAGAGTGGCTCCATTTTGTGGATGGCCCTCTATTTTCTTATGAATGAAATAAAATTGTTTTTAATCACATAAATCATTATTCATATTTTTCATTATTATAATGTGAATGGTAAATGATGATGATGATTTATTTATGTTCAAAAATCTTTATTATAATAACAAGAATGAAGTGCTCAAAATTTTCTTTATTAATCCAAGGAACCTAATGATCCTAATTTTGCTGTTTCTAGGGTTATATGGATAACACCACTAATTTGATATCTTTTTAACCCTTTTTTATTACTCAATATTACCTAATTCATTCAAAAAATGTATGTTTAGTGAGTTGGGACTAGACATTTGTTTAGAGTGCCCTTCACGGGTTCTCAATCTAATGATTACCCACCTTTTGTTACTGGAAGTTTAGAGTCATTCATGTTGGACAATAAAGGGATAATATTTAGGGTCTAATAGGTTTGACCATAAATTTTGAATTAAATACCAAACAAAACTCTATGGTTACGAATTGATTCAGTATTTTTTTAATATTTTCAAAGGGAATCTTGGGCCATGATTTTTATGGATACAAAATTTTAAGCTTGTATCAACATGATGGGGGTCTTTTCCAAGAACAAAGTTACCATTATTTGACAAACTCATTATGGGGGATGTATTATGTAGGGCCAACAGGGACATATGATGCATAGCCAAATAGTATCATCATTTGACTAATAGGCCTATTATGTAGGTAACAAATGCAAGGCCACCTAAGGACACGTGCTGCATAGACAAGAAAAACAATTCTTTAACAAAATAACATTTTTCTACTGATAGATATGGGAAATAAGATTTGGAAGACTCTAGACCACAGTGGGTGGTTTTTCCAAGGAAAGTAATTTTATGAATGAATAGACAATTTTATACCAACATATGTCATGAATACTAAAGCCATTTCTATACAATTTTAGTGTATGAGTAATGGCTAAAAATTTATCAGAAAAGGGGAGATATCTAATATTGTAGTGTGCGGTATTATGTCATGAAATGAGGACATTGTGTGTCTTTAATTTAATGTCTTTATCTTTGACCAATAAAATGAGAAAACTCTCCCAATTTCATGATAATTTTTTTGGAAACATACTATCATATTCAGGTATGGAAGGGAAAACTGTGAACTGTGATTTGGGAATTTCTTAAAATGAGGATTGATATGGGAATATGTCTAAAATAATTAGAGGAAGTCTCTTCCAAGAATGAAGTTACCTTTACTTGTAAAACCCAATATGAGGGCTGTATTATGCAGGTCTAACTAGGGAATATGCTTTATCGACAAATAGTGTCCTCTTTTGACTAACAGGCCTGTTATGTTGGCAACTTATGAATGTATGCCTAAGGGAACATGCTACATTGTCAGGAAAAGAGATCTCTCAAAAGTTTGACATTTCTATTGCTAAAATTTGAAGAATGTTTATGGAGATTCATATTTTCCAAAGCATAGAGGTTTGTTTAAGGAAAACGGTACCTGAATATGTAAAGGGTATTTCCAATAAAGATATCCAACGAATTGGAGGAATATGACTTTTATGAAGGTCTGATCCAAATGTAGAAGAGATGGTGTCTATAGTTTTAAGTCATAAAATTAGGACCCGAAATAGATATAATATATATTATGTGGCCAGGTGATTTCATGGTTATAACATATTGTACTAAACACATGGTGAGGGAAATGTGTAATACATGGTCTTGAAGACTTTCAGATTGTGAGAAAGATATTGAGACAAGTATACTTGAATGACTGTTAAAAAAACAAATTCTTGTATATTCTCATCAATGATTGAAGGGGAAAAAGATATTATAACCAAGAACGAAGTTACCATTACATGAAAAACCCATTATGGGGGATATATTATGTAGGGCCAACTAGGGCGTATACTGCATAGCCAAATAGTGGCATATTTTGGCTGACATGCCTGTAATGTAAGCAACTTATGCAAGGCCACCTAAGGGAACGTGCTGCGTAGTCAAGCAAAAGAGCTCTAAGATATAAGAAATCATATTACCAAAAACCATATGAATGATTATAAGGATCTGAAAATATTCATGAATAGGAATATTAAATATGGAAAGGGTTTATGTTCAACATATATGAGATATATTTGAACCAGTATTGGCCATGATTTTGGCATCCTTTCCATAGATCAGACTCATATGTAAAATTGAGACTTTATTTTTCTTCTTATAGATTAATATTATGATGTGCAGTTTAAAGTCACGCAATGATGAATTTTTCACCCCCATAAAGAATTAAATCACCTTAAATATATTAATATGATCCTAATCAAATTCCTAAGCTCACTTGAGCTATGCTCTGTGTGAGAAACAAGGAGTAGTAAGGGTCTTTTCTATAATACAAAGGTGACATGGATAAAGAATAGGGGCATTAGATTTCCATTTAGTTTGGTATGATGTGGTAAGGAAACAAATGGACCGATATAAAAGGAAAGACGTATTGTAATTGGATTAAGGGATAAAACCCATGTGTCACTATATGTCTTATCGTGGAAAGAATCAAGCCATACATAGTTCGTAAAACATTCATTATGTTGATTTGACATTTAAACAAGAAATAAAGGGGGTTTTTTACCGCGGTTGGGCCTAATATTGGAGATCTAGGCATCTCTACATATCTCAAAAATGATGAGAATCAAGACATTTGTCGTTATTTAAAAAATCATTCCTCATGCTAATAGAGTTTAAGAGGATGAATGGGGGATTTTTTACATGTTCTAAGAGAACAATAAATCTTAAGAGATAAAATAGTATAAGGACCAAATAATATATCTTATGGAAACACACTCTACAGATCTGATTCATATACTGGAGTCTAAAAGAAAATAAGAAGATTTTTTTATTGTGGCTGGGCTGAAAATTGGAGATTCAGACGTCTCTACATATCTAATTGAAAATGAGAATCAAGCAATATGTTGTTCTTGAACCATGGTCTCTAGGCAGATCTGACTCAGACATAGGAGAGAGAGGGACTCATTTACTACTTAAAGAGTAGTGATGATGTCAATGATGTTTTCTTATGGAAGATTACAACACCAAATAGAGAAAATGGTAGTTCTACAAATGATGATACCCATTTTAATGTCACGCAGTAAGGAAGATGACGACTGTTATGCCGTTTAATGTCTTGTAACTAGGATTTTGGGGCTATGTAGTTTTATGTATTATAGAAATTACATGGGGGCTATAGAGTTTTATGTCTTATAGTAAAGTCCTAGGTGCTGTGCAGTTTTATGTCTTATATAAAGGACATGAGTGCTTTGTAGTTTTAAGTCTTTCACAAGGATAGGGGGCTGTGCAATTTTATGATTTATAGCAAGGACATGGGGGATATATAGACTTAATTCTTACAACAAGGATATGGGATTATACAGTTTAAAGTCTTTCATTGAGTGCTATTTTTAAAAACTACACAATGTACTTCTTGAAAAATCTTGAAATGGTTGGAGTTGTGATAAGATCTCTATCTATTGAGATTGAGGCATAGACTTCATTTTAATAGAACATATGTATGGAATAAGTACCTTACCAATTAGGTTCATGTTTTGGAGGTTTCATTCCTAGTATCATTGGGGTCTTAAAGACCAATACCCATTCTCTTTGAAGGAATGAACGAAGTTGAACTTTCTTATTAGAAGATAATTTTATTCTGTTCTGATAGAATTCTAAATGTTGGAAATTATGTAGTCTTTTCTTGTCTAATATTTCAAACTCATCGAACCATTTTTGAGATCCTTCAACTAGAAAAACTGATTCAGTTCCTTATAAAAAATAATAAAGAGTTACTTGGGTAATAGTTTTGGTAGTTTTCTCATAAGCCCATAAAGCATTCAAAAGTTTATCAGGCTATGATTTCTTATCTTTATCGACCATCTTCTGGAGTATATATGATAGAGTGTTATTGAAGGCCTCTACCTGTCCATTTCCCACTGCATGATAGTGAGATGAATTGTTGGACTTGATATTATGTTCTAGATAAAACGTTTTAACTTTATCAAAACAAAAATTGGTTCCATTATCCATCAAAATAGTATGAGGGATTCAAAATTTGGTGATGATATTAGTTTTGAAAAAACTAACAATTCTTTGGGCTTCAACTTCCTTGAGAGGTATTACTTCATCCCATTTAGAGAAGTAGTTAGTAGCAGTGAGAATATACATGAACTGATTAGTCCTAGCTGGAGGATAAGACCCTACTCCATTCATTCACAATGAAGTAAATGGCCATGATTATTTATCTGTATGTCGCAACTTTGGGGTTTGATTAATGATATTTGAATGCACTTGTTAGGGATGAAGTTTTTTTAGTGAAATATATATAATCCAGTGTCATTGAAGGCCATATGTATCCAAGCCTTCAGGTCTGATCAGAGAGTCTTTTCCCAGATTTTTTGGCACCACAAGCTCCTGGATGTACTTCTTTCATTGAATCAATGGTCTCTTCTACATCAGTACATATAAAGATAATTCCATAAAAGCCTCTCTTGAAAAGAATCATTTGGTGGTCTGGACAATCATACAGAGTAAAATTGGCTGCTCGTCGCCGGATCTGTTCTTTCTCATCCATGTCTTTTGGATGTATTCCATTTTGAAGATATTCCATGATGGATGTTCTCCATCCCGTGGTATGACCATATAGTTCAGAAATTGGGAAATTTTCATAAATTTCCTCTATTCTGGTTTGAACAAAAGTTGAGACCACACGACGATGGGTTATCCTAATAACTATCTCATCCCAATTTGGACCTACCAAGGTTGTAGATGCGTTAGTCGGTGCATCTTCTTGAGTATTTTGTGATCATTGGACATAAGAAAATGTCGGCTCTCAGGGAAATTTAAACATCAACCCTCTGATGTAATCACACAAAGGAATTAATTCTTCTTTTCTAAAAGAATATTCCCCATTAATTTTTTTGATTACAAATTGTGAATCACCTTTTACCTTTAAATGATCCATTTGCAACTGAAGGGAAATTATAAACCTACGATGAGAGCTTCATATTATACTTCATTGATTATACCACTTTCCGATAATATAAATAAATAAGGCAATACTACCTTTTCTGCGGAAACAAGGAAAATTCTTAATCCAACCATGTTGAGTTTAGGGTTTTCCATTCACTTTCCTGTTGGACTCATGGAAGCACCATCAAAATACATTTCCCATGTTTGTAAGTTATCTTGAATAGAGAGGACCTCATCATCAGGAAGCTCAGTATTAAACGATGTATCTTTTGTAGATGGATGCTCAGTAATGAAATCAGCCAGGTCTTGGCCTTTTATTAATTTTTCAGTTATAAACCGGATATCAAATTTTTACAAAAATTAACACCCACCATTCCAGACATCCTGTAAGCATAGGATGACTATGGATAAATTTGACCAGGTTATTACGTGATACCAATTGGACCACATGATGTCCCAAGTAATGTCTCAATTTCTGAACTATAATGATTAATGTCCAGAAGCACTTCTCAAGACATGATTACCTATTTTCTGCATCAAGCATAGTTTGACTAAGATAATAAATGATGTTGTCATTCCCTACATCATTCTTTTGGTCGAGGAAAAAACATAGTGATCACTCTAATGTTGTTACATAGAGAATAAGTTGTTTTCCTTCAACAGGTGTAATCAATACTGGTAGACTCATGAGATATTTCATGAGGGTATTTAATTATTCTTGGCAATATTCAGTCCATTGGTAGGTGACTCCCTTCTTCATTAATATTTTGAAGGGAAAACACTTGCATTCCATATTGGTGATAATGAACCAAATATATGTCATGGGTCCTTGGAGTCCTCTTAATTCATTTAAATTTTGAGAATTTTAAATACCGAGGATTGATTTTGTTTTCTTAGGATCTGCTTTGATACCATGATGGCATACAGTGAAGCCAAGGAATTTTCCTAAGGTTACCCCAAAAGAATATTTCAAGGGGTTCATCCTCAAACTGTGTTGCTGAAGATTATTGAATATGGTTTCCAAATCAGCCAAATGATTAGAACATTGTCTAGATTTTACTACAAAATCATCCACATAACATTAAACAAATTTCCCTAAGAAGGATTTGATGTTATGGTTCATGGGATGTTGGTATGTTTCACTTGCATTATTTAAGCCAAAGGACATTACCCTATAGCAAAACACACCTTTAGGGGATCTAAAGGCTGTAGATTCTTCATCCTCTGGGGACATATAAATTTGATTATACCTAGAGTATCCATCCATGAAGGAATGATCTTCATAATAGCTATTGCATCAATTAGAAGTTTTGTAATCTTGACTGGAAAATCACCTTTAGGACAATGTCGTTTAAGATCTCTGAAATAAATGAAGAATCTAATTTTCCCCTTCTTCTTTTTGACTGCGACAATACTGTCCAGCCATTTGAGATACAAAACTTCCCTGAAATAATTATCCCTTATATGCTTATCACCTTTAGCTTCAATTTTAGAGGCATGAGTTAGTTGTGTTCTCCATGATGCTTGCTTAAATCCATGATGTACTTTTGGAAAACCCAAATGATAGGTGGAATCATCAGGATTAAGACTTTTAATTTTTGTATAATTCCTAGAAAATATATCACAATGTTTATTTAGAAAGGATGTATACACCTCTTTCTCTTCAAACATCATGGCCGCACAAATTAGAGTGGGTGTTGGATATTCTTCTTATACCCATATTTACTTCTTTGAGTTCATTCACGATGGTAGAGACACCTTCTCCAAATGTGGGAGAAGCACCCCCAATCTCTTCTACTTATTCTTCATTATGTTTTACCTCTTATGTTCTAAGTTTCATAGTAGATGACAAGGAAAAACACCCAATGTTAGGGGAGGAGTCAATATTTCAACATCCCAAAGAAGTGGCCACCATATCTGACCCTACTGAAGACAAAGGGTCTTCTTATTGTAATAAAGAGTGATTGATGGATTGAGAATCAATATCTTTGTCTTCCCCTAGAATTGCTATAATTTTTTTTACTCTGATTGAAAAAGTAGAGGCTTGTGGTAGTTCAGTAGATGAAATGAAAACATCTTCATTCAATCTTCCGTCGTTGTTGGTCTATCAATAATTTCTCCCATGTTGTCAGACATAACTGTCGCAATGGACATTATGGAAATTACTGGATAAGTCTTTGGATTTGGTTCTTTCCTTTCAATCTAAATGATGGGTAGCATATAATCTGTCCTCAAATCCATGAATGGATTTTCCGGAATCTTTTGTAGACCATTGGAAGCATTCATTCTGGTTATTTCCTTCATCATGGAATATTTTCTTTTTTTTGGGGATAAAATTTTGCCTCAATGTATTGATATTCACAGGTTCTTAACGGAGCCTTGTCAGCATACATTGTTCATATTTGAACATTAAAAAGTATTTCAAAAATTGGTGGTATGAAAAGGGTATGGCTGCATGTTGATGCAACCAAGGCCTTCTAAACAGAATATTTTAGGCTGTGTCCTGACGAACAACCATGAAATTTGAATTATCACGAGTCTAGTTTATCAATATCCTAATAATCCAATCATCATTTTGTTCACATTTTTACTTCTAACCTCTCTCCATTCTCCCTCTTCCTCTAGATTGGTAACAGAAACACATGCTACTTCAGCTAATGAACTTTCCAATTTCACTTGTCTAGATTCTACCATCTTTTACAGAAGGACATTGAAAACAAATCACTCTTGAATGTGATGTCCAAATATCTGATGAAAGGGACAATAATTAGGACGATCTTCATCTACATATTTGTTTTTCTTCTTCATCATTGGCAACTGAATAAAATTGTTTTCTAAGGATGAGATAAAGCAACCAATAAATTTCTCATTCCAGAATGAATAGACTTTATTCATTAATTCCACAAACTGTTTCCACCTTTGATCTCTTTAATCATCTTGATGAGGTGGTCATTGCTACAGATGCCCAGGAAGTAGCGCCCGTCAATATGATAATGGTCTTGAAGTAGAAACAGGTACAGGTTCCTGCATGAGTGTTACTATAGTATCTTCTACCTTTCATATCCTATTACCTGGAGGTGATGGAATTACAAAATTTTTAGCCTTAGGTTATATAATTAAATCTTCAATATATTGAGTGGTCGAAGTATGTTTTCAAAACCCTCCTGTTTATTTAACAAGGATCAATGATTTGTGTAACGTTTCATGTAGATTTTCCACACAGTTCGGTAGAAACTCTTCTTGAGGGATTTCTAGACTTAAAGAATATGTTAATCCATTCCATCATGAAATGAAATATGAAACTCTTTCATTATCCCTTTTTGTACAATTATTATGATATAATAATTTCCTCTTTCGTATCATTGAGCTAAATTGGAGAAGAAATTTTGGATGGAGATCATCCCATCCAGTAATTGATCGAGATTGTAAACTTGTGTACCAAACAAAAGCTGGTATGTGTAATTACCGCACAAAAAACCAAATCTTAACAGATTATTGTAGTTGAAAAGTTCCCATCATAGGTTCACAATGGGAAAAAATGTGTTAAGTATTGTTATGTATCACCCGAATCGTTAATGATTGGGAATTTGGTATTCACAAAATTTGGTGGTGGGGGGGGGATTACAGCAACCCATTCAGGGTAAGCTCTATTTTCTGACTGAACTGGTGAACACCATTCCTCCATAGATTCCAATCGAGTAGTTAATGCCTCAATTGTGTTCATAAGTATTTGGGGAATATTCGGATGAGTTGGATTCAATGCATGTATAGTAACATGATATTGAGCTGGTACAATGACAGGTAAAACCACTGATGGTGTTATAGATATCTGTCGTGGATAACCCCCGTGAACAAGGATATCATGATGTATATGATCCTTCTTTGATTTTGTAACTATTAGAGGGAATTCATTATTCACATCCAAAGTTACTAAAAATCCCTTTTGATGAGGTGCTCCTACAGGATTTTCCAATTGAGGACTTGTCTGCCGAGTATGTATAGCAGAAATGACATTTCGATTTAACACTATATTTAGACTTTTCAACTCCTTCATTTTTTCTTCTTTATGTGAAAATCTATCTTCATGTGAAAGAGATTGAACTTCTCCAGTGGAAAAGTGAGATGCAATCTGACTTTTTTCCTTTCCCCGTGTAAGATGCCTTTAGGAGAGGGGGGAGTTGGTTATTTAAAGGAATACCAAAATTTTGGGAAAGCCTCTAATTTCGAGTACAGACAACTTTTTCATTTTTCATAGTGTGTATCGTATTATGGACAAGAACATCATCATCTAATTCCCCGGAACTGGACTTGTTATCTGGAGGATCTTCTTCAATGGTGTTAATAACATTCACTGATGCATAATGCATTGATGGAATTCTGTTAATGTTTCTGTTAGATTGTCTCCCTTTTTTTATTTCAGGAGACCTCATTCTTCTATATGAAGAATTCCATAGAACTGTTTGGAGGAAAGTTACATGATGGGAATCATTGGATAGTTCAGTTGTATACTTTCCTTGTGGATTCTTCCCTAATCTGGATAAATTTTACTTCCATTGAGGAGGAGATTGTAGATGTGAAAATGCTCCCATCCCTATAGTCCAGGGATATTCTTGTACTTCTTTTTCAAATATTTGAATTTTTTTAATGAACATAATGTATCAATTATATGATCCCCCAGACTATCATGCTGGCGTGATTCTTGAACTTCAATAGCTGAAATTCGTGCAACTGCTTTTTTGATTTCACGGATTTTGGTTATAACATTTGCTTGGTGCATTATCCGACTATCACTAAAATAACCCATTTTAGAAGAATTTTATGCAATTTCAGACATTTTAATCTGTTGACTCCGGACATCCGGTAAACGGGAATCCAGTTCAAGATTCTCAGATGCTTAATATAAAATTATCTCTACAACTTCTTCTCTTTGGGATTGATTTTGATGAGAACTGGTTGAGGCCTGATATTAGGTGTACATTTGATTATATAGAAAACCTATTGATTACAGCTTTCCTGGGGAAATAACATTGCATGAAACCACTTTTTGAAGACTTTTTTGATTTTGGAGTGTTGTGAAATGAAATTCTCCATATTCACCCCATCCTATGATATGAAAAATAGATATGGAATTAGAAATTAATTTTCATAGCCTCATTAGAGCATTAAGACATGCATGTTAAAGGGTTCCCTGTTGTTTTCAAACCTATGATGATGGGAAACTGAGAGAGATGCCATGTCAATTTGGTGATGAAACCCTTCTATTACCTTCACATGATTTTGATATTCATCATATGGTAATAATTTGGTTTTCAAATGATGAAGAGTTTTCCAAAAGATGAGATTAATGTCATGAATTCAATCTTCTATTATAAATTCTAGAATATCCTACTGAGAATTTCCCAAAGGACAGAACAAGATAGGTATTTATTAGTTAGCTAACTTTTTCCTCATGTTTAACACATCTTCTTCATCTTTCACAAAAGGTTTCTCAAATTTATATGACCAAAGTGGATGCTCTATATTAGATGAACAATGACCCAATGGAGGTTTGGATAATGTCTGATATCTTAAGAAGATTTTTGGTTGAGAAAGTGTTTCACTGATAAATGAAAATGTACCAGACATGACTGGCATAGTGTCTATACATGACTCTATATAGGAGGGATTTCTCCTCCCTACATTTTCAATTATAGTTTCATTTTTACAATCCGGAAAATGGCTGCGGAGAGGACTTTCACAGCGAATCTGATCATTAAGAGTATCACCATAGTGGATTACACCAAGGGATAAATCTTATTTCTCCTTGGTATTCTGGCCACACTGAGGGTTTCTATGGCTCTCATATGGATATAGAGACTCTGGATTGACCGAATTTTCATGAAGAAAGCCTTCATGATGAGGTGTCCGATGAGAAACTTCAGAATCACAACTACCACTCCCAAAATTTAGTAATTGGAGGGTATGATCTTGAGTTGAAATAGATAAATGTCTGAGGGAATCAAGAACTCCAATATTAAGAGAAGCCAAATCAAAGCAGGACTCTTGATTTTATAATGCTGTTTGGAGAGACTTATTTTTATATATTCTCTTAGGCTTAGTTGGAACCAACTCCTACGAGAAGTGGTCATAATGGGAATGTGTATGTGCCTTACATGGAGTAGTTACCGAAACAGACTGATTAACTCCAATTGGAAAGGGTGTATGTTCGCGATCTTGTTGTCTGTATGATATGGGTGAATATGCCCCATGACCCTCCTATACTAGAACATATGTGTGTATCTGCTCTGGGATGGCATGCCGATGTGTCATCCCATACATGGGGACATATTTACATGTTTGTTCCCCTGATACTAATTATTTAGTTGTTAAAATATCACCGCATGCTTCTGGAATATGGGTAGGGATATCCTTCTTCTCATTCACCATTGATAAGATGTGTTTGGTGTCTTCAACAGCTGGAATGGGAATATAAGTCCATTCCATATCTGGAGTAGGTGTATATTCTTTCTACGGTCCTCATTTTCCTACCAAGGGATATTAAAAGTACTCAAACATGGGGGCAGAGAGTTGGGTATGCCCTGAATTTTTCTTCCTAGCTTTCTAACCGACTTCTCCAGGTGTAACCAAACAAGACTATTGGAAGGCTTGATGAACTTTGGCAGGTTTATGTGTCTACTGGCTATTATCAATCACGTATGGTCGATGGACGTCATTCAATACTGGCAGATGAGTCTTCTGATATAATTGGTGAATTTAAATAGGAGTATGTTCTTATTTACCAGTATCCAACCCATTAGATTAGCAAACCTCTTTAAATGTAGTCAGACGAGCCAACTCATTGGCTGATAACTTGAAAACAGGTGTATATTCCAATTCACTATGATCCACCAGGTTTATATGGTGAGAATAGTGGTTTGTTGTCAGATTATTATGCTGAGTAGCAAAATTAGGATAGATAGGTGTATGTTCCAGCTCGTTGTTTTCCATCAAGTAAAATTGATGGACTTATCCATGGGAGGCAGAGATGAGGACCTGATCTCTATTGACCAGGATTTGTCCCCGGCGGTTCTTATTGAATTCTTGGGTCTGAGAGACCTGGTCCAAATGTCCAAAGGAAACACCCCCATCATGTTAGGTGAACAGTACCACAAGATTTTCGCAGCGATTACTGGCAGGATTCCACAAGAATGACTCTTGAATTCTTGAATCGGGACCTTGAGTGACCTCTTGATCCAGCTCCCTATAGTATGGGAGGGACTGGTGGTTGTGTTCCGGGGATAAGGGCCCGAAATGGTTAGTGACAGTGGTTGGCACCATCTGCTTCTTGATCATTGGACATCATTGGCCAATTGATCTAGGATTTTTGTCGACCTGGAGGGCCCGTCGAGCAGCCTCCAATGTTGGGATTGTACTGTGTTGGTGATATTCTTTTACAAGAACATTAGAGTCCCCAAATTGATGGTGTAGGATTGTTAATAACCTCCTTCCCATGTATAGAGATCCAACTCAAGTAGCGGTCGGGAAATTCACAGATGTTTTCATAGAGAAATCCATTATTTGGATTAAAGGGAATTCTATGAAAGAATGAGAACAACAACAAACTCTATTAAAGAAACATCTTTCCAAATGTATAAATTCATTATTATAGCCTTCCTTTATCAATTGGTAGGGGCCTAACATGTGGGTATCATTATTAACTTGGTTAAGGATTACGTCAGGTTCAACATTATAGTTTTTTAGATCCTTAACATATATGTTCTAGTTTTAAGAATCTCTATTTTTAGGTGGTTTCCATGGGAATTATTCATGGAACCAGAAACATAGAATAGTTCTTTATCCAAGGGGTACCTGCATTCCAAAGGCAGGTGTTTGTTAAGTTTTGACATTATGATACATAATAACATGAATTGGTTGAGAGGATCAGAGGTTGAACTCA
Source organism: Viscum album (assembly GCA_963277665.1). Lineage (NCBI taxonomy): Eukaryota > Viridiplantae > Streptophyta > Magnoliopsida > Santalales > Viscaceae > Viscum > Viscum album. Next base: position 802,449,545 of record OY728139.1, read on the forward strand.
TCACACCTTTTTGTGGGGAATTATTGTCTACTCAGGGAATCACTTTTTAAATATAATAAGTTTTCATGAATCCTTATTAATTCACTATGTATATCATAGGTATCCCTTGGAATTTTCAATCACTTATTATCATTTTTAAAATTTTGAATCATCAGTATGCATTCATGGTCATTTGTTGAAGAGAAACATTTATGTATATGGGTTTTCCATCAATGGGATCCTCTAATATACCAATTAGAGATTCTTTTAATCATCATTATGATGATACTGGTTTTTAAGCCACTATGTGGGGAACACTGGAATTTATTGTCTTCTAGGGAGACGAAGGTTTGTTTTAATATTGGGATCATGCCCATAAAATGGTCTACCTAAGTATCCTTGTGAAAGTAATCATAATCCTCGAAGTAAGGTGCCACGTAATATGACATATCATACCTTTCAAGGTCATGTGATAAGGACATATAAGCAAGTGATTCTTGGTCAAAACATAATGCGGTTGTTATACTAAAGAAGCCCGAGGAACATGGAAAAGACCATGAGATTCCAGTAGGATTAGATCATGTTGGGAATATATCCCAAGAAGAATAGTGTTGATTTTAAATTTTGGGATTGAACCTCAAGGAGTCTTCCAACGTATCCCATATTAATTAGAATCAAAGCCCATGTAGTTCCATAAATTTCATAACAGAGTATGGTCTTCTGAGAAAGTTGAGTTGGTCTTACTTCCTATAAATGGATGCCTTGATTATTTAGGGTTTAATTTGGATCTTATTTATAAGTATAATTCCTAGAATGATGGAATTAAAATTGGATTCTTAAGGAGGATGTCTGGTGAGCTCGGACCTTGAGGAGGCTTCCTATGTATCTTGGTTTAAACAGGAATCAAAGTTCTCATAGTTCATTTTATCGTGAAAATTTTATAACCGTGACAAATATCTAATCCCTTGTGAGTCATGATTGATGTGTGAAACAAGAAAATGTAAAATATTTAACAAAGGCATTCACACTTTTACATTTTACCTCCACGTGGATGGAAGAGGGCACATCGACCGTGGAAGATGGAGAGGCTAGCAGCTTTACCTCTATTCTCTTGAAATTAGACAAGGGTCTATATGTAAGGAAGAAGAGGTGAATTTGAGGGTATTATACCAGGATGAATTCCCTTCAACTGAACTTGGTAGTGGAGGGAGAATTATCCAATGCATGTATGGAAAATCAACTATGAATTTTACCTTCATTAACCGAGACCTGATGTTCTGGTTGCCTCTTTGAGAAGGGAGAGGTCAGGACCCAACCCTTCCTCCAAATTGGGAACTTCCCATCAATGATCCTAGGAGAAAATTCCATGTTACTAGGGATATAAAAACCCACAAACATCCCACGAATCCTAACCCCATTGTAAAAAAAATGCTGGAAACGTTTGATGGTGGAAATACAAACCCAAATAGGATACACACTAATGTTCCTTTTCCAATGGTTTGATAAGTAAGAAGGATTTTGTGGAGGCTTCAACATAGCCCCTTTAAGATAAGGGAACCAAGGAAAAGGATACTCTACCATGAATGGATTTTAAAAAGGGTACCTGAGTTGGTCGCATAGGTTGTTTGTGTAAGTATGCTGCGTAGGTACCCCGCATTGCTGTACCGCATAGGTATAACGCACCGGTATGGTGTGCAGGTATACCGCACATGTATAAATAATGAATTAAGAATGTGAATACCTTTAAAAAATTATTATCTCATTTAATTACCTCTTCTCTTGTGGTCTAGATATCTACCTAAGACAATTTTATGGATCTACGTAAAAGAGCTACGCAATGGGAGCTTCCGAGAGTCTTTCAGTTTTTTTCAGTCCTAAAATAGGGAGACCAATAACTCTATTTATAGAGAAAAAATGGGGCATAGTCAAAGAGATGTTGTCTATGTAGGTCCTTTTCATAGCTCTTCCATGAGGGTATTCCTAGTAGGTGTAAAAAACATATTTGGGTGTTGAAATCTGTAGCGTAGGTCAGTCGCATAGCTCCATCGCGTAAGCCTGTGAAGTTAGCCCATCGTGAAGCTCTTTGGGAATATTTTGATTTTAATTTGTACTCTTCAAACCTTGATTTGGGATTTGAAATACCCAGAGTTTTATTTATAGTATTTTTGGTAACCTTCTCAAGTATTTTCTACAATTTTTTATTATAATAAATAAAAAATGATAATTTTTAGAACATACAATTAGTTTTTAGAAAATTGTATTTTTAAGCATAAAAACATCTAATGAAAAAATATTTGAAAATACTGATTCAATGTAGAATAATTAGTGTTTTTTAAATAAAAGTGTTTTGATTTTATTTTTATATCAATTTAAAAATATAATGGTTTTATTGAATATATTTTTTAATGTAAATAAATTGAATTATTTGAAAAATCGGTAATTTTCATTATTCATTGAAAAATCAATCACATTAGAAAAATACCAAACAATATCCTTCTTCAAAAAATAGTTTTAGAAATTTATTCCTTCTCCATCCTTAATTGGTGATATACTAACTAAAGGTACACTATAGAGAAATATTGGGGTCCATGTAGTTGATCAAACTTATTTTCTATCCATGGGAGGGGATTCTTTCTCTTTATCATGATTTTTTGAGTTTGTGATAATCAAAATAGGGGAGCATTAAAATATCACTATTCTTGATGATGATTACTAGTGCACCCAGAAATAAAGAACTAGGACTTATAAAACCCTTTTCTAGATTCTCTTGTATCTAATTCTTAATCACTTCAATCTCAATTATGGTTATTCTATATGGAGGCTTTGATATGGGTAGAGATATGGGTATAATATTTTACTACGAAATCAACCTCTTTGTCCAAAATAAGATCAATGTACTCTTTCAAGAGTACATAATTATAATATCTCACAGTGGGAATTTATTTAACCATGATTATGCAATTTATCTCAATCATTTAAGAAATATATGTTTTCTCATAATGCAATAATACCCATTCTTGAACAAAATATTTCAGGGGAGATTCATCATCTTACTTACTATTGTATAGAATTGGGGTTAACTTGGGATGTGGAGATTAAACATCCCCATACAACCCTAGATATTAGATTTATATTATGATAGCCAATACATTCCCAATATAGAATAAAAATCTAATAAAAGAATTTATAATATATTTACTAGAATATTTAGTCCAAAAATATTTACTAATGAGCAGTTATAAAATTGGGATGTTACCATTTTTAAATTTTTTATTATCACAGATTGCTCAACCTTCATGTTATGAGATGGTGATTATATAGTTCTACTAAACTTACATGATATGAAAGAACTCATAGAATTAGTATCAAATAGTTTTCTCTCTATTCATGAATGAATAACTAGTTAACTAGTCTCCACATCATTGACATGATCCACATCATCAATAGTGATATCATACTACCTTGATTTCTGTCTAGGCCATGGATGCTGTTTTTATTGATCATCTTTAAAAAACATAGGCTTATATAATTGACATGTATAATGCAAATTTATATTGATTTGACTCACTAAACCATATGATTTATATTTATATGAACAATATTTCCTTATTCAAAATTATTTGATTTCTTTATTTCCATCTGAAATAAATTAGATTGATGACCCTATTCTCAGTATTTGAAACTTCTCTCACTTACCATCATGAAGCTTCCAAGATTAATATTACCACACTTTTAAAAAATAGTATTTGGGGTTTCCTTTCCTCCATGGGATTTATCTATTGATACTCTTAAACAGAACACAATTTAACATTTTTTATCCAGTCCAGAGAGACCTCTAAGTGTCATCAATATTCATCTCAAATTTGATTCCATAATATAAAATCTGTTCATAATTTTCATAATACAAAATCAATAATGATTTTTGTAGACATGGGTTTTATGTACTAAATAAACAGTCCACCTTACTTTTGGTTTTGATGTCATTGTCAGAGGCACACCGTTCAATCCTTGTGAATTTTTCCTCAAACATCCTAATAAACCCTTGTTATTTTTTCTTCAGACTATATAACTCCATTTTCATTTTAATTAGGAGAGTTTATTGGAAAATATATTGAAAAAAATATATGTGAGGTCTTCTAATTCCATGGAATCAGTATACTCTATGGAATTTTCCCTCTTGATTAATTTCCACCACTGATCAGTTTCTCAATCAATGCAATAAATATTCTGCACATATTTATATTCCTCTAAGAATTATATTATGGACAATATATTTTCAATATACTTAATCAATTATTATGCAATGTATGGAATAAAATATCAACTAAATATAAGAGGCAATTTTCTCACAAAATACTTGACTATAACTTTCTCCTTCTTTGAATGAGGATTATGATCAACATGACTCAATCTATTATTCATAACATGATCTAGTTGAGCTATAAATTCCATGAATTCCATAGATCTCACTCTTATAAGACTATAAATAAAATTGGGGAAATCATCTCATTTGCTATCATGCTGGTTTTTTGAATGGTTTCTATAATTTCTAGAAATTAACTAAAAATAAAAATACAATATAAGAATACAATAACATACATATGGGAAACTTATAAAAATATAGGAAAAAATTTGCAAATGATAAGTGTATATTGAATTATGAGTCTCTAGGTTTCCATCTATGTTATCCAAGGTAATGTTTCATACTAGTTTTTCTAACCTAACATTTTTTTAGTTAAATAATTTTTCATAATGAGTTTCTAGAATTTCATAATAATATCCCATGGGAGTGTCATACCAGGTGTATATCAAGGTGTATTATCATGCAACAGGTGATGATCATGTCTAGATCAACGTGCCCTTTTTAGGTTAATTACACCTTTCTATAACTGTGATAGATACACATCAACTTGTAGTATCATTATAATGTTGTATTATCATAGAAACTAGTTACTCTATACTTTACCAAAATAGTTGGATGTTTTCTTATGCCTAGTACTATCCCTATGGATTTCACCGGATTTTTCTAATACAAATCCAAAAAAAATAACTAGAAATTTTTGTAATACCAACTATAATGACTCATTCCTTTTACACACATCATTACATGTTTTTTAAATATAAATATCCATCAAGTACAAACCAAAAGATCATGACTCTTAGTGTCTTTTGATGACTATTTTCATGATACATCAAAAGGAAAGTTTAAACATGAGATTGTTTTTATATTCCCTATAATGAGTTCCTAAATCAATTTTACCTCCTTAGATAAATAGGATAAACTATGATACTCATAAAAAAAGGGGTAATATAAAAATTTATGTAAGGGAATAAACATTAAAAATAAACATAATTTTTGAGTAAAATATAAAACATGATATCATAAAAGTGAACGTCTATGAGTAGTCACATTGTAGTATAACATAAAAAACATGATATCATAAGATCATTGAAAATAGGAAATATGTTTTAAAAAACATGACATAAACATGATCCAATGATAGTTACCTAGAAAATATGACATAGTGGACAAAATCCCATAATGGATTAAGTTTACTCCCTAATCTCATACATAATGTATCATGGGAAAAATACTTTAACCACTGCATTAGAGCGCTATGTAAAAACACCCATCATAAAATGTTCATGATATTTTTGTTCAAAAAGGGTAATAATATTAATAAATCTTAGGAATTACACATCTAAAGAAATTGGGGTACATAATCATTCATCATATCATAATAAAATGAAATTTCATAATATAGGCATTTAATAAATTCAATAAAGGCCTATATTACCCCCTAAAATAAGGGATCACAATATTGGAATATTATATATATATATAATATAAATCACTCAATGATTTTAAATAGAGATATATAATGTGAGATAGGGATCCAAAACTATTTTTGGAAATAATTCTTATTAAGGGGAATCGTGATGCCCGCACCTCCTCCGTGATGGCATCAGCCACTGTGAAGGTCCCTCTTCCCCCAGCAGTGGAGGGAACTTTGACGTATATCAATGGTGTCATCTCCTCTTTCTCCCCCTTTTCTATCCATGACCTTCTTCCAACTTTTCCTCATGTTCCACTATATCCGAATGTTTCATATTTGTTAGAAGGGTTCCCTAATCATCCGAACTCACTCGCAGAGTATAAAAAATCCTCTGTGATATTGAATATCACTATGATTTCTTGGCTAAAGGAGTGATTACCCTTTGTCAATTAATTTTATGGGAATGCCTTCTCTACATGGGGTATAAAGGATCTAGCGACTGTGGGTTTTTTCGACAACATGCACATAATGATTTGTTTTTCATCGAAGGATGATTTAATCAATGCCTGGTCCAACACTTCACGTATCTTCAACAGATCTTGGTTCTAAAAATTTAAATGCTCATATGACTTTCATATGTATCTCAATTCCCCTATAGTGGAGTCTTGGGTGAGTTTCCCTAATCATACTCTACAATTTCAAAATCCCTCAGCTATTAGAATTCTCAGTAATCTATTAGGTATATAGATGTGCTTAGATATCCACATTGATTCCATATTCCATCCTGTTATCCCACATGTATGTGTGGAAGTGGATGCATCCAAAGTACCTTTCGATTATGTTTGTATCATTGTGGGTGAAGATTTTCAGTGAAAACCACATGTGGTCTATGAATCATGGAATGAGTGGTCTTCAGTCTCTAAACATTTGGGCCATTAGATGGTAACATACCAGTTGGGGTGAAATATATTTCTAAGAAGATGGTTTCCGGTGAGGATGAAGAATTAACGGATAGAGCTGAGATCATCATGTCTGGTCAGATTCTGGAGTGTGAGGTCTCTGAGTTGAAATCTGAAACTGATGTGAATGTTGGATCCCAGGATATCAATCTGTTGGTTTCTGTAGGTTTTAGTATCTTAAGGAATGATCTGGGTGAACCTAAGCATACTCTGCCTGCAAATTTAGTCCAGGATGGTTTTTTGTGGAGTAGGAGTGCTCTGGCTATGGTCTCAACCTAGTGGATACAAAAATGGTGGATGGTGGAGGCTCCATGATACTAGAGGTTGCGCTTTATTCCAAGGCAGCATGATCAGGTACTAGGACTAGTGTCAACGGTTAGAGAATGTCTTCTAACATCAGCCAGATGAAAAAGGAGATGGTTGAACCCCATCCTCCTATGCATCAATCACAGGTGCATATGTGCTCTGATAAGTCAATATCTACTCGTGCTTTGGATCCCCATCTTGAGGGTCCCCGAGGCGTTAGTGAGCATTTATCTGATGTGGAACAAAAGGTGATAGATGAGGGTGGTCCCAAGACTCTGTTGGATGCATCATTTTCAATAGGTTTCAATGATACAGAATAGGTTAATGGGAGTGAGGAAGTAGTCTAGAAGAGTTCTAGTGAGGTGGATGGTATCCCGATGGGTAACCATTTTGATCTCTTATCAAATGATGAGGCAGTCCAGAATTCTAAAAAAGATATGGTCAGAACCATTGCAGAGGAGTAGGTATCTGAGAATTGTTCCCGTGATGAATGTTCTAGACACATTTCCAGTGATATAGAGGATGTGGTTCAGGGTAGCAGGTATCCAAGTTCGATGAGGAGTAATATCGGGAGGGGAAACCAGAAAGATAAAAAGGATTAATCATATTTACCTCTACCAATGGAGACTAGATCATTGATTCCTTTTAGGAGGATATTTATGTAGCCCATTTATGGGTATGATATCTACATGAAAGCACACTTTTATATCCCTAGATGACGATAAATTCCAGAGTACCCAACTGAGTGGCTTAAAAACTAGCATATAACAAGGGGTAAAGAATCCCTATGTAGTAAATGAGAGGATATAATTAGTGGAGAACCTAAAATACATATGGATATCTTCATTGATGAAGAACCTCAAATACGTACATATGATTTTGAATTCCACACATACTAATATATGATTGTAACTTTCTAGGGAAACCTACATCATGCTTGGTAAATTAATAAGGACTCATTAAAATATGTTATATCATTAAGATAGTTCCATAGTACAAAATAATGCTCACCAAAATGGTGCATTGAGCCCAAAATCCCATCCTCTCGACCAATGTTAGTTCTTAAGTATCATAGGTCGACAATCCTAACGAACACCTGCCTTTGGAATGCAAGTCCCTTTGGATACTGAACCATTGGATTCTTTCGATTCCATAAATAAATACGATAGAAACCAATCAAAATTATTGATACCTAAGAAATAAACATGTTCCGTGGGAAAAATGGCGAACTCGATATAAATCATTACCCAAGATTACAGTGTTACCAATATGTTAGGCCCATATCAATTAATAATATGGGGATAGACAAGGAAATAATTCATGCATGTGTTTATATAAAAAATGATTCTTTATTAGATTTCATTGGTTGTATTTTTCATATATATATATATATATGAACTTTTTTTCTAGGAACTCCCTTAATTCTAGAATGGATTCCTTCAAGTTAGTACCTATGAATGCCCCGACTGCTACTCAAGATGGATCCTTGTCCTCTCAAAGGATGTAATCACCAAATCCAAATCTTCAATGATGCATATCTAATGATTTTGTCTGATAATAACATTAACACGGTACTATTTCGACCTTGCAGTCAATATGGAAGGCCCTCCAAATCAAGAATAACCCCCATTCATCTTGTCAACGATGACTGGTTGTCTAGAAGAAGATAGTACCAACCACTATCTTCAACGGTTTATGGAGATTATCTCTAGAACAAAATAGTCAGTCCATCCCCTATTCTATGAAGGTTGACCAAGAGTCCCCCCATTGACTCAATCATTTCCACCAATTTCACATAGCAACAAAAAATCAATATGTTGGAGGTGTTAACATTGATTGTCCATCTTAGGTCCCTCAGACCCAGGAGGGAAAGGGGAAAATGTAGGGAAAACAACCCACCAACAGGGAGAATATTCCTACCTTTTTCCCCTCTATATAAGTTTATAAACCCAACTTGATGGAAAACAATGAATGGGAGCATTCCCTTATCCGCCTTAGCTTTACCAACTAGAAAACTCGTCTAGTAGCACACAACCAATCCCACTCTTCATATCCAAGGGAGTATCATGAGAAGACACGTATAATTTATTACAATCTATCATCCAGTAAGTCGAATCATCTGACTGCATTCAAATAATTCCACCAACCAAATTTTGCAGCAATTGGTGAACATGCCAATACAACTGCCAGTATACATTAAGCCTTCCAACAGTCTCATTTGTAAGGACCTGGAGAAGTCAGTTAGAAAACTTCAATGAAAAAAAGGGAAGATCCCCCTCTCTAACCCACACATAAGTATTGTCAGTATACACTGATAGGAAAGTGAGGGCAGGAGAAGGTATATACACCAACTACGGATTTAGAATATATGTATATTCTTATTCTGGCTACTGATGTCACCAAACACATTTTCATAGTGGTTAATGGGAAGACAAAATTTCCTTCACATATCTTGGAAGCTTTTCAGAATATCATAATGGTTAATTTAGTAGTACGAGAGGTACCAGTTCATCATTATGTCCCTATACATAGGATTAATCATCAGTATGAAATCTAGGAGTAGATAAAAACATTCGTTCTAGTCCAAGGGTTATGGGAAATACCCTCCCATATCATATGGACAACCATATTAGTCACATACACTCATTCCAATTATAGATAATAAGCCTTTTTTTATAGCCACTATGAAGAAGGCACATATCCCTACTCATGATAACCACTTTTCATAGATTGTTTTCCCAACTATGTGTAAGAGTGCATCTGAGAAGAAGTCTTATCAAGGATAGTTGTATAATTAATAGTCAATCTATGATCTCGATCCTCTTAATTCTAGAGTTCTTGAAGACCTCAAACATATATCTATTGGAGCTCACGATCCTACCCTCATTTTTCTAATTTATGTCAGTAGTAGTAGTGATTATAATGTTCCTTATCAAAAACATCATTGAGAAGCATTTCTTCAAGAAAATTCGGTCAATATCGAGAACCTATATCTTGATGAGATCCACAACAACCCTCCATGTGGCAAGAAGACCATGGATCAGGAGGATTTGTCCCTTACTATAATCCACTATGGTGGTCCCCCCATGATTTCATTCAATGTGAATGTTCTCTTTGTAGTAGTGTTTCACATTTTCAAGAAAATCATCACCTAAAAATGTAGTGTTGAGAAATACCTCTTATCTTGAGGCAGATTGAAACCCAAGGCTATTCATGTCTGATTCCCCATTACTAGTAGGTGAAATTCATTCTCATCTAGAAAGAAACCCAAGGATACAATCATTCTCTGAACCACTCATGGGTCATTTGACTTCTAATATAGCAGAGGAAACAACAACTAATTCCATTACCTGTGATAAATAAACTAGGAAGCATCCACTCTGGTCGGAAAAAATTGAGAAATCTCCAGTAATCATTGAACATGACATATTTAATATTAGAAAACAAATAGCTAAGGATGAAATACCAATTATGTTTTGGCCATTGACAACCACTCAATAAAAAATTCCAGAGATGCTGGTGGAAAATTGTATTCATGATATACACCCCATTATATGAAATAATCTTCATTGTCTAAAAGCAAAAATATTATCTTATAAGGAATACCAAAGTCATGTCTATGTAATAAAAGGGCTGCAACAGCAAATTTACATGGAATATCTATAGGTTTCTGGACATCCTACGATCAAGAAGCAACATGAGTCTCTTCAACGTGCATACCACAATGAATTAAAGAGGTTGTGACAATTGATTGTGAAAACCGTGTATTGTGTTCATATTAGAGGATGGGGTGAACATGGAGCATTAGATTTTACTCTACTCCAAGATCATGAAGTCCCATAAAAGTTTGTCTCATGCAATATTATTTCCTTAGGTTGGCTATGATATAATATTTATGAAGATTCTTAGAAAGAATATCCATTGTTTGGTTTTCAACAGAGTCAGACCAAAGGAGAGAAATCTATTGTGATGTCTCTACATCAAGCATCTAAAAAATGTTAGCTATATTTTTTCTTAGAGGATGGGAGCCATCATATCACAAAAATTCTGAAATAGCATAGTGTTCATCCTAAATAGGAAATTTATTTGGGTTTTGGATAATGAACCCAACAAATTTTGAGACCAGAAATCATAAAATTAGATGATGAGTTTTGCTGATATCAGCCATAATAGTTCAGAAACCGCACCATCCCATAGGGAAGGGGGATTCTTTTTAACCCAAACCTTAGAGGAAACAAAAAAAATCATGAAGGGTTCATAATGAAGAACATGAATAGACCCAATCTATAGTGATGGGGGATTTTTCATATTAACAACCCCCTCCCTAGTAAGAATCAGTCATCCCTGGTTATGGAAAATGCTATAGAGTGGATCCTCCTAGTTTTTATTATCCCATTACCTCATATATTCATTAAGGAAGAACATGAAAAATGGAGAGAAAGAAAATATAGTAGCCCACATTAATCAAGCCTATCACAAAACTCATCTGGCAGCATCCAAAAAGTCTACCATTCAAATATAAAGGGAAATGGCTAGAAAGAACATATAGCTACCTGCATTAAAAAATCCTATTAGCAAACTCATCTAACAACATCTAAATAATTCCACCATTAAAATATGGTGGAAAATAGCAAGTAGGGACATATAGTTTCCCGTATTAATCAAACCTATCAGTATACTCGTATAGAATAATCAAAATAATTCCACCCTTTAATTATAGTGGAAAATGGGGAGTAGGAACATATAGTTTACCTCATTAATCAAGCCTATGAGTAGACTCGTCTGGCAGCATCCAAAGAATTATACTATTCTAATATTCTGGAAAACTATGAGCATGATTAAACAACATCCCACATTAATCAATACTGTCTGCAGACTTTTCTAGAAGCATCCAAATAATTCCACCATACAAATATGGTGGAAAATGGTGTGTAGGAACATACAACATCCCACATTAATCAATCCTATCAACAGAATCGTTTGGCATCCTCTAGATAAGTCCTCCATTCAAATATGGTTGTAAATGGAGAGTAGGAACATATAGATTCCTGTGTAAATCAATCCTATCTATAGATTCATCTAGCATCATCCAAACAATTACACCATTCAGATATGGTGGAAAATGGAAGGTAGGAACATACAACTACACTCATTAATCAATATTATAAGAAGAATCATATAGAAGCATCCATAGAATCATGATAATTTAATTTGGTAGTAAATGATGAATAGGATCACCCCCATCCTGTAGAGCTGTGGTATTTTTAATCTTTTTTAACCATGTACTAATTTCATGATGTTAAACTGCATTGCAACCATGGTCTTAGTCATATGATGTTAAAATGTATTGAATATTTTTTCTTTTCAAATGATGTTAAACTACACGACATCATTTTTACTCACTACATTATGCTAAACTATACAGTTAACATATCCTTCATTTTATTTTAAAAAATCCATCAAGATACAACAAATTGGTATTCATTGGGGTTCATTAAAAGAATGTGTTGCTTCTACACACAAGAATTACCTACATCGTGTCTAATACTTAGTGGTATATGATCCCCATTTGTCCTTATGCTTGAATCAGATCCTCAAAGGCACACTATTTTATAAACTATGTGTGGCTTGATTATTTCCCCTAGTAATATATGTAGAGACACCTAGGTCTTGTCCATTAGTCCACTCATAATGTTTCATTCACATCAGGCGACTTACATACTTTCCAAAAAACATCACACTCCACGATTCATATAGAACTACATATGGCTTCATTCCCATTCCAATGGGATATGTAGTGACACCCATATATATAATTTTTTATCCATGAAACAATAAAAATAATTCCCTATTCCTTGGGTTTATGAGTCATATCTGCACATGGATTACTATCATTAAGAACTATGTGTGGCTTGATTCTAATTAAAATGAGATACACAATGACGCCCAGATCTTCAATCATGGGCCCAGTCACAATAATAAAGAAATTTATGTCCATTTTATTCCTATATATGGACTTAACTTATATAGAGTACCCACCTATAATTTATGATTTTATTTTCATACCAACCCATGTCTTAAGATTACCCATTATACATGAATATATTTAAACCCCTCACTTCTCACATCAAACTCTGTTTGTGTGGGGAATGATCTTGTCAAGTACTATATTTTTCATGATTCTCATTCTAATGAGATACATTGAGAGGCCGAGATCATCAATTTTGGGCCCAACCATTGAAAAAATTGGTAGCCCCGTTATCCAATATGTGTATGAATCAAACCTGCAAAGGGAATGTTTCAAGAACTACATATGACCTGAGTAATTCCCCAAAATGATATGTAGTTACACTTGGGACTTATCTACTATACAAACTATAATATTCCTTTTCAAATTAGAATCACTTCACTTCCTCACTGCTTGACAATAAACTGCATGGACCTGTAAGAACTTTGTGTGTATTTATTCTCTTTCCATTGAGGTACATAGTAAAAAATAGGACTGAAATCTTATTACCAACCATATAATAAAAGAAAAAATTCACATCTACTGTATAAAATAAAAATAAATATAAGATCATTTATTTTTGGACCTCTCCGTGGAGAACCCATAAAGGAAACAACATATTTTTTCATTATACATATGAGTCAGATCTATGTAAGTGACATTAAACATACGACCAATATTGGCCCAAAAACACCCCTTATACATTGTAAATTACCAATTTCACATTTTATACTCCTAATATTGAATAATTGTATATCATCATAATCATTATTTAGATTCTCGTGACAAGATATTCTGATACCTGAGAGCTATTGTTTCTGACTATGCAGTTTGTTCCCCTAGGTGGGTTGGAATAAGTCTCCCATATAACGAGCTGATGAGAAAAAGTATGCCACTGTTTGGATATGTAGCTTATTACCTAGTTTTCCCTACATAATATAGCACCAATAACATGTTTTTAAATAATATAAACTTCATTATTGAGAGAATCCTCTTCTTTCCCCTTAAAACATTGATGATGGTATGAAAGAACCTGTAATTTAAAGCAGTCATCTGTTGCATATTTTCCCCATATCCTTCCTCCCAAAATGAAATTCATCAAGACTATAGTTTATGTTTTTACCTTAACTTGTTCAAATCATAATATAATAACTTTGGATCATTTGACCACATATCAATCAACGTTTCTGCAATATTATGGTCTTATTCCTATGACTAAAAACTACAGACACCGTACTTCCTACGTTTAGATCAGACCTTCCGAGAAAATCAATTCCTACAATTCCTTATAAAACATGACTGGAAATAATCCTCCTACATTTAGTTAATTTTCTATATAAAAAATACATTGTACTTGGTAAAATCCAAATCACTATATACATTAATCATCTTTTATCAATATAATTTAAAAATTCTTAAGAGCTCCTTTATTTGACTCTATAGTACATGCCCTTAGGTGGACATGCATTAGTTCTTCACATAATGGTCCTACCATCTAGTGGAATCTATTGATTAGAAATCCACCACATTTCCTTACTAGACTTGTATAAAAAACCCATATAAAATGTCTTTATAATAGTGGTAACTTCGTTCTTATAAGATACCTCCTCTAATTCCATCTAATCATTTTTCTAATATCACTCTTTAGATTTGAAAATTCCTAAATCATACCTTACAATTCATCCATTCTTAACCTGAATATGGTACCATATTTCTATAAAAATTACCAATAATTGGAGAACCATCAAATCATTGATCAGATATAGAATAACATAAATTATATCCCTATAATGTCCTTTTTTCATTATTTTAAACTACCCAGCCTCATAATGGCCTTATTACATGAATTTAAACTACACAGCCTCCTAATGTCCTTGCTACATGACTATAAACTACATATACCACTAATGTTATAGTTTCGTAACTTTAAACTACATACTATAATATTGAAAATTACCAAAATGTCATTTCTTCATGATTTGAACCTATAGTACATAATTTCCTTACTTCATTATTTGAAACTACAAAGAATAAAGTCCTTACTACATGACTTGAAACTCCATAGAAAAATATCATAAATATATTTTTTGAAAAATATAACCTCTTCATACACTAAATTCATGTAGGAGTGGTTCCTAATTCTTTTCTTATATCAATATTGTTGGTCCAATTTATTTTCAGACACCTTTTCTTGTAAAATCCTCCCATTGTGGTGTCGAGACATCCAAATCTAAAACCCCTTTATTTATTAGTAAAATAATTTCAGAACTATTGAGAGCTATTTTTCAGGACTATATAGTATGGTCCCTTTACGTTTCCATGACTAATTATCCTACATAACAGGAATGCAAGCAAAAATAATCCACTATTTGGAAATATGGATATTGCCCTAGATAGGCCTGGGAAATACGACCCCCATAATGGGTTTTTCTAATAGTGGTGACACTGTTCTTACAGGAGACCTCCTCTATTCTCATACTTCAATTCCTAGATTTTTTAACCATAAAAATAATCAAGATTCCTCTTGTAATTATCTGATGAATATCAGAATTTTCCTTGCCATTAAGCCTTATTTGGGTTCTAATCTCAAAATTCATGGTCAATGACATTTGACCTAAAAAACTAACATTATTAGTACAACATGAATTATTTCAAACAGTCTACAAAATGTGATGTTGTACTCACTAGGTTAAGAACCCTTAAAGGGGACCTAGGACAAAAGTTGAGTCTTAACACTCTAGAACAACATTTGGTACAGTTTAGCCAATATCAAGTAATAAAATGGGAAAATGCACAATGTTTATAGGGTTGTCCATGTGACACTAGATACTGTCAAAATACGATCACTAGGCCCCATGGATTATGAAAAAATTAGTGCATCTTTCTATACTTTAGGTATCTCCAAATCCAATAAAATGATGTTGGAATGCATCAAAGTTCCCTAATGTTACCTTTGAACCTGATTATTTTCATTATGAGCGAATTTAATTCTAAGGGGGGGCCTTTTTTGACACCAATGAATGTGTTTAATGAAATGTTTTGTAGAATTCATGGTTTCAGTTCCATTTTCCATGAGTCTTCTCAATAATGAGGGATGAGAGGAAAGACCCCCTTCTATAGGAGAAGGCCATTGATTTTCACGTTCGTTGATAAAAAGTTGTCGACATTTCAGATTTCAATTTCCAAGATTACTCTGAGACGACTTGGTGTATTTACCATCTGAAAAATGGTAGATCCCTTCGATAACTTATATTTGAATAGTTTAATAGCAAAAGGCTTATGGATCAAACGATGTGGCCCTCGAAAGATGAAAAAACTTTATAAAGGGGCTTGCCTCACCACTGTGGAGGACCTACATGGAAGAGCATTGCAGATGACTTATACAGTACAACAGCACCATGGACCTACAATATGGATCCTATGTGGCTGTGTATGATTCACACCCCTATTGGGAAGAGCTACATAGAGGTCCTTCATGGAAAACCTCCCTTAGACATGGTCTCAACTTTTCCTATAAATAAAACCCTTAGGCCCCCAATTTCAAAAACATGAAAAAGTTAGAAGAACTAATGCCTCTCCCATTGTGTAGCTCCTTTTCCCAGGTCCCCCAAAATTAATCAAGTTTCTCTCTAAAACATGAGAGAATAAAAAATTCAGTGGGATATACAAGATCAATATCCTTTCATATTTTTATATAAAAAACCTAATTATGGACCCTCCTTTCATAGGAAGAACTCATATACGCATGGTCCATTCCTTTAGAATGTTCCTACGCATTATGCTTCCAATGACATCAAGGGGCACATGGGATGCGTAAGTTAAAACCTCAACCAAGTTTTTTTTCTAATATTTCTTTTCTGAAGGCATATAAATCTATCATATATTTATAATTAATGTGTTATAAATTTTTCATTTCCTCCTAAGACCTACGTGGTACACATGAATAGTACACCTGTAGGACATACCTATGCAGAAGACCTATGTGAACCACCTACACAAGCCAAAATTTTAGGCCTCTTCTAGACCACCCACAGAGGGGCCTCTCATTTCATGGATCCCTTCTCTGAAAGGAAAAAATTTTAAACAACCACTAAAATATTTTAACAGACCAAACCTTTGGGAAACACACATTAGCATGTCTCCCATTTGGATGTGTATTTCTACAGTTAGAGGTTTCCCACATTTGACTTATAAGGGATTTAGGATCCTTGGGGTGTCTGTAGGCCGGTAAATCTACAGTTACATGTAGTCTTACACCTGAGATAGTGTTGGGACATTCATAGTTTAGAGGATTAGAGTTCGGGACTTGCCCCCCCTTCTCGTCTCTATAACCAAGAACCTCGGGTCCCTGGTTGGTAAAGTATAGTTCACACTGGCATTTTATTTTGACAAAGGAATGATATTCCCCATCCACTGTAGGACCATTTTTAGGAAATCACTCTTGGTGAAATCCCAAAGTATTTTTGGCTGGACCTAATGGCCTCCACTTTTATTCCAGATTGAAAAGTTCAGTGCTCTGCACCCTCATCCACCATCGCCTTGGTTTCTTTCATTGTCGGCCTGACCACTTCCATCAGAGGAGGACATAGTGTGTGGTTTGTTAAATCATTCACATCCTCTTGTTTCTCATACAACTAATGAATCATTTTGGATTAAATATTTGTGATGGTCACAACATACATACAATACACCTCACTTCTTCTTCTATAATATCTCTAATTCCCATCATAATTGGGATATGTAGGAAGCCTTCACCCAGAGCCTAATCTCAACGGACATCCTTCTTTGGAGTTCAACCCTAATTTCATTAGTTCAGGAATTCTCCTTATATATAAGCCCCAAATTAAGTCCCCCTTTAATCTCCTTGAGTTCAGACATCTCTCAAGGACCCTATTATAAGGGAATCCTTTATTGGAGTAATCTCAAATCTATTTATCTCAATGGAAGTACTCCCTCATGAGACTAACCGAACTACATGGGATTTGATTCTCATCCACATGGGATACATAGTATTCCACCCTGAGGTTGAATCCCAACACCCAAATAAACCTGATTATTTCTAGGCCACATTCCTAGAAGGGTCTAATCCAACAGGGAAACACATACCCTTTCCTTGTTTCTTGGGATTCTTATGCATGAGTCCCACACCTTTCTTTGACTAGGAACCTTCTACCAAGATTTTACCACATGAAATTATATTCTATGGTTAGGTCCTTATCACATGACCTTAAAAGGTATGATGTTTCCCATTAAGAACTATCAAAATATGATGGTTCTGATTTCTTTCACAAGGATACATAGGTAGCTGATTTATGGGTATGATCCCAACATAAAAACAAACTTCCATCTCCCTGGATTATGATAAATTCCAGAGTGACCCACAATGTTTCTTAAAAACATGCATCATTATAACAATGTATAAAGAATCTCTAAGAAGTATATGAGAGGATTCCATTGAAAGATAACCTTGAATACATATGGATATCTCCATTGCAAAGAACCTCTAATACGTACAAATGATTATGAATTCCACACATGCTAATAATTAATGGAAATTTTCAAAAGAAATCAATATTAATAATGGTAAATTAATAAGGATTCATGAGCATATAATAAATCTATAACAGGGTCCTGTAGTGGGAAATAATTCCCCATATAAGGTCTAGATGAGCCCAAACTCCCATCCTCTCAACAAATGTGAGTTCTTAAGTTTCATAGGTCAGCAAACCAATTGAACATGAGCAGTGTTATCATATCCCCCACAGAATGGAAAGTGAGAATCTATATGTGATATAATAATTACCTAGGTATAATTATGTTAAAAATATAATATATATAATGTGAATCTGTCATTATAACATGCCCAAATATGTGATAAAGAAAAATAAGTTACATCCGTTTGTGAGGCGGTAGTCCACCGTCAACACGAATGATGGTTTTGTTTCCCATTTGGAAGAAGAAGAGATAGATTTAGTTTTTTAAATTAACAAGATAAATTATATGCATATGGAATATATTTTTTATATTATAACATCATTATTGTATAATATTTGATGGTGGTGGAAGAAAAAATCCCTATTAGGCATGATACCTCTTCTTTAAATAGCCTCAATAGATTAACAACAAACAATTTTGTAGATTGGATTCCTCATAAAAAACATACCTATATGACACGTGGGGAGAATTAACGAAGGTATTTGGTAAGATTTTGTTATGAAAAATGTGTTTTGAGGTGGGAATAAGAGAAGATAGGGGTTTCTTATTACAAGCAGTAGAGAGAAAACTCTTCAAATATTTTTAATGAAAAAGTGATACCCATATTTTTTACATGAAAAAAGTCATATAAATGAATCATTACTAATAATTATATTATATTAGGTATAAATATAAAATAATAATATAATTTATAATTTTTTTTTCATTTTAACACATATATTATTAGTTTAACTATCAGTAAATTTGTTTTTACATTGAATATAGTAAATTATTTTTAATATTTTCACTATTCATTATGTCCCAAAAAATAAATTAACATTATCATATAATATAAATTAAGATTAATAAAAATATGGAATCAATTTTACAAAATTTAATTCACATAAAAGTTATAATTTAATTTTAAATTTAACTCACTAACCTGAGGAAAATGTGGTTTTTAAAAATGTATTTTTCAAGCATAATATGTTTTTTATATTAACTCTATGAATATGAATAATCATTATTTGACTTTTAGATCATATTTATAGACATATAATCCAAATTTAATTTAAATCATTTCTCATTAGCTATTATTCTAATTAATTAAAATACAGAAATATTGTTCACATTCAAACAGTTTTCAGAAAAAAATAATTTAAACCCAAAGAAACACATATGAAAAAATGTGTCATAAATTTGATTCAAATTTAAAAAAATATATTAAATATAAAAAAAATCACTGGTTACATGAAATAAAATTCAAATCCAAATTTTACTATTAAATTATTTAATATATTGAAAGTGAATTCTAATTTTAAAAAAATGTTATTTTCACTATTAAATAAAAATCAATATTTTCAGAAAAATTTAGAAAATTAATAATATAATAATTTTGATATTAGTTGTTGAAAACTGAATTAAATTTTAAAAAAATAATTTTACAATTTTTATAAATTAATTGTAATTTTTTATTACAAGAAAAAGTAAAATGATTTTTCAAGAAAACATATATTTGATGACTAAAAATGACATTACTAAAAAATAAGTGATTATTTACTAAGAATTTATTAGTAAATTTATATTTATTTGGAAATATATATATATATATTTCATAAATTTGTTAATATTATTCAAACACACAAATTTAATTACTAGGTTATAACGGTGAAATATTTCATGGGTCATTTAATCTCGATGATGCAAGTCGTTTAGGCCATCAAACATAATGTAAATTTTTTAAAAAACTCATTTGGATACAGTTTATCCCCCACCCCATAAATATATAATTTCCTTGAAATAATAACTTGAAATCAATAAAAATGTTTCTGACATTTCAAAATACCCTTATAGAAATCCCATATCAGAAAAAGGGTTAATAAATCTTCCACTTGAAATGTGAGAGAGGGAAGTATGAAGGTCATCTAGAATAAAAAATAACTAGGTTTACAAATAGGAAAATATTAGTGAGACGTGGGGATATTGACGTGGAATAAAATATTAATTCCCAAATAATAATTGAGGGAGAAAAAAATCATTGATCACAAGAAAGTGAATGATAATGAGAAAGTCAACATTTTCAAAACCATAAACTAAAGTGGTGTAAAAAATACCATAGATTTTATTAGAAATATTTTTAATAGGAAAACATTTATGTCTCAAGATACTTTTCATAGAGTTTAAGAAATAATTTTCAATATATATGAAGAAAATAAGGAAATATACTCATTTTATGTGTGTAATATCATCTTTCCATAAATTTTCACCACAATCTCATATTTTTCTCTGAAATATGAGTATTCACGATTAATATTTCATCCCTAAAGAACTGAAGGCAACTTTTTAAGGATCACTAAACCATAAATGTTAATAATATATTACTCTTTTACATATACATTAAACAATCCAATGTGGTTAGAATAAGGTAAGGTAATTAACAAAATTAATGTACCTCCATATGATGAAATGATACATTAATCTCTAAAATTAAATAGTAATACCCAATGTTCAAACTAAATTTTTACATATATGAATTAAAATATATACCAAATGACAACATAAAACATAACATGAAATATTGTTTTGACCTCAAATATTATATCATACCTTTTAATTTATGATCCCCAAAATATAGTTATCTTCTACAAAAATAATATTTATCACGTAGTCAATATATCACATTTCAATCCCATGGTCACCTATATTATAAAACATGTTTCCCTTTAATTACCTAAATATCCATGATCATATAATCCCTAAGGATTATAGATACCTTAAAATATATTTTATAAAAAAATTAAAGATATACTTCATGTTAAAAAAATATTTACAAATAATTAAACATATCTAAACATATCCCAAAATTCATTTAATAACTTTACAATCACATCACTTAGAAAACCAAAGGTGTGTTTAATACATTGAACTTATGATCAGACATAATCATATCGAAAAATTATGGTATCCATAAATCTTAATATAACCACACAGTAAATCATCCTTATCATAAAATTCATTTTAACTCATCTCTAATACTATCTATAAAAATATGAACCCACACTCCTATATCCGGTGTAGGAAACATAAAATTAACATTTTTGGATTAGATGTGGATGAATGTGAAATAAATTTTTGAATTAAAAAATTACAATATCAAAAGGAAGTAGTGAACCACAACCATATTGAATATCTTTTTAGGTTTATAGTTTTAGATAACTATAAAAACAAATCTAACATAAATAATACCAATTCTGCCAAGTGTTTATTTCTCCTAGTAAACCTGATGTTTCATATTTCGCATTAAGTATTGAACATATCCCACAAAATTAATTATATTATATTTATTTATTAAAAGAAATAATCTCTCATAATTATTCATAACATGGGGAATATGAAACAAAAGAAGAGTTATCTCAAATACTCATTAAGGGTAAACATAAGAATTAACAATTGAATGTCATCAGTGAGAATAGTAAGAGAATAAGTGTATGATGAAATTATCTAAGTACATTCCCACAACATACGAATATTTATACCCATAAATACATATATCATAAATAATGAAACATGGAATAATAATTTATCAATTTCTATAATCATAATAATCAATAATCACGAGTCCTTTGATTTTAATCAAGATCAAAGGAATCATTAAAACCAATTACAAGAATAAATAAAACATGTTTTTTCTGGGTAAATTATCTTCATATAACCTAAAAAAATCCAATAAAATTGGAATATAAATATGGATGACTTATAAAATAATTATTTGGAGAAACTATTCATTAAAAATTGAATGAGTGAAAAATAATGGGGCCCAAATAGTATATAATGAGAAATAATAGGGATCAATATGTTATATCTTGATCTATAATGGGGATCAATATATTATATCTTGAGATATAACGTGTCTCAATATATCATTCCAGAAGATATAATGGGGATAAAAATATCATATAATTAACATCAAGCTCACCCGTAAACTATAAAAGAGATAAACCCTTTGAAAAATTTTGTACCCCAATTTTCTAGTATGTAACCCTTACATAATGGTTTTCATAGTTATAATGTTTAAGAGTGATGTTTGGGAGAGTTGGGAGAACTTTGGTGGTGTTTTTTGGGAAAATTGGAAGTCTTAAGGTAGGCGCATAAATTTACTAACCGTGTGGCCAAACCTTTCATAGTTGGAACTTTTTAGGTAGTGGTGCCTTTATGGTTGGAGCACGGTTTCAAGATAGTGCGAGCAAGTCATGAAAGGGTCTGGAAAGGCCGTGACTAATAGATGGTTAGTGCACAGTTTGTCTAACCATATGAACTAGACCTGAATACACTTATTTGAGATCCTAAAAAATGGATCTAACACGTTTTGCCCCTTAATGGATTGTTTTTCCTTGTAAGCGGTCATAACTCAAGATTACTCTTCCATTAAGGTAGGAGAACCTCTCCCATGTGTTTTGGAGGTGATCTGAAGTCATTCTTTGGTGAATCAACGACAGATTCTTGAGTTATGTGATCGTTCATCATTATTTTTGATCGGTTTCTTAGATATGCTAAGATATTTTTCTTATATTCTCTCTATTTCTTCGATATAATCCTGTTAAGGGTAAATCTATGTTTGGGGATTCCAAATATGATGATTTTTTTTCTTGGCCTTTCTAAGAGAAGAGATCTAAGGGGGGTTCTTGAAGAATCAAACCTATTTTCTGGAGTGTTCTTCATTCGTTGTGGTTTTCATCAAAACCATCGAGGTAGGAGGCTTCACT
This sequence comes from Viscum album, assembly GCA_963277665.1. Taxonomy (NCBI): domain Eukaryota; kingdom Viridiplantae; phylum Streptophyta; class Magnoliopsida; order Santalales; family Viscaceae; genus Viscum; species Viscum album. Next base: position 802,473,030 of record OY728139.1, read on the forward strand.
CTTGAATTTTCTTGTAATAATTGATTTGATTAGTTTCAAATTGGATTATTTCAATGAGATTGATTTTGAAAATCATGGAATAAATATTCTTAAGTGATTATTTATTGTTTTAGTGAAATTATGAAATCTTGGTGAATTATTGTGTAAAGTGAATTAGCCTCTTGAATTTAAAATGATTATTTTAAATTATTGATTTTCTAGAATTAAAAAATGGTGTGATGAAAATTGGTTTTCAATAAAAATCTATGTTTTATTGATTTTTTTAAAATTTAAATGAATTTTATGGAATTGGTTTTTAATAAAAGGGTGTTTTGTTGAAATTTTTTGGTATGGGAATGGTTTTGAAGAAAATGGTTTTCCATAAATAGGTTGTTTTTATTGAAAATTTTGGTTTTTCATGATCCTTATGGATATTGGTGTGTGAGTTTATATTGCATTTTTTGGGGTATGGTTGTAATATGGCTCTGTTCTTAGTTCATAATGTTAAATGGAAGACATGATATGATAATTCATATTGCATATATGGGGCATAGTGGAAATATGACCGTGTGCTCAGTGCCAAAAGGTTAATGGTACATGGGAAACAATTACCGTGTGTGTAATTGGTAGATCCATTATTAACCACTCATGTGTATGGAACTATCATAGAGTATCATTCATGATTGATTGTATGGATGTGTGTAATGGACTCTGGATACCAAATGAATATTGTGAAATGGTTTTAATTTTTGTTTAGTTATTTTTCTGGAAAAATAAATTTCTGGAAAATTGGTTTCAATTTCACATGTATGCTTTTGGATATAAATGGTTTTGAGAAATTGTTTTATCATGTTATAAACTGTATTGAAGAAGTGTTTTATATAAACTGTTTATTGTAAATGTTTCTAACTCTTATATTCTAGTGATGTGAGTAGGGAAGTCATTGGGGAAAACCTACTAAGCTTTATACTCACCCATGCTTTGGAACATTTGTGATTTTGTAGATAAAATCTTTTGGGATAGGGGTAATGGTAACGTTTCTCATGCTTTTAGTACTATTTCATGATGTTTGCGATTTTTAGAGATTGTGATGCTTGGATCTTATAGAGCATGGAGTCTTGTGGTCTTTGGATATTGATGACTCATAAATCCACTGTGTAATTTTTTATTTGGGTATTATTCTGTTGTTGCATACATTGATGTCGTTTTGAGATACATGAAGTTTATGAGTTGTCTTTTATTTGGTCATGTATCATATAATGAATGTTTGGTTATGGTTGGTTGGTTTATTGGATTATTTATTAAAGGGTAAATCATCCTCCATTTTTATTGGAAACCCTAAGGGATTTATTTACAGCCTTTGGTGTCTTGGGGATGTCTCTTAAGTCATAGTAATGACTCATTGTACTATCAAGCCAATGAGAATTAGTGGGTCATTACAAATGGTATCAGTATGGTCCTTCGTTGATTGAACAAATGGTCATCAATGTTATTGGTCTTGGAGTTGGAATTCTTTTTTTCTATTCCTTGGGTTGAAATCCTAGATAGGAGTAGGATTGTTGGAACGTGAAATGCATATCACAGAAGAAGGTATCTAACCCATTTGTGTGAAGCATCAAGTTACTAGGGTTTTGAGTACCAAATTGTTTTGGTTACACTTCTAGAATGTTGGAAATCTAATTTTCATGGGTATATCCAATGAGACGAGCATGGCATTCATTTTAAATTAATTACTTCCAACTAGGATTGCATATCTCATTGTGAGGAATGATTAATTATTTTTTGCAAAGATGTAAATTTTTTAAAAATGATGAATTTGTTTTCAAATGAGTGGTATTGAAAAGAGGATACTTGGTATATTTTGAAAATGGTTTGATTTTCAAAACCAAGAGTTGATTTTCAAAAATGGTAGAACATGGAAAATTGTTGTTTTTGTAAAACAATGTTATGATAGTTGACGTGATATGATTTTAAATGCTAATCCATAAGATCCTATAGAGTGAGATTGACAGAGTTTGTTGTTGGTTTAGAGAATGGAACCTGATATGCATCATTGAATCCAACCTGGATAAGGTGGAGAATGAGGTGGCACTTGAACCATGGGTGAACCAAGAGTTGGTTCAGACTATTTTCTAGGATTTTGAAGCTATGTATATGGGGAACAAGAGGAATTATCCACGACATGTGGATCAAACCATTCAGTTCATGAAGAAAAATCCACCTAACTTCAGAGGTGATTTTAACCTGAGAAGGTGGAGGTGTGGCTGAATATGATGAATCGTATTTTCGATTTGATCGGCACGCCATCATAGCACAAAGTCAAGTTGGAAAATTATATTCTCAAGGATCATTCATGAAAGTGGTGGTATTTAGGATTGCTGGATAAATTGAATGATGGCCTTACATGGGAGTATTTTGAGGAATTGTTTAACAAAAAATTCTATCCTCACACATTCAAGATCCATAAAAATGGATTTCTTCATCCTAAAGCAAGATAGACTCTCTATCATATATTATGCCGCTAAATTCATGAATTTAGTATGCTTTTCAGCAAAATTTACAGAATGTGCATATTTGAAGGCACATATCTTTGAATTGGGACGATGACAAAAAATACAATTGAAGATTGTGGTGTAATGTATTACAGAATATAAAGAGATAGTGAACATAGAGATTGTGAATGAAAATGATATCTCATGATTGATAAGTAGATTTATGATGATAACAATAGGGAATGGTGTGAACTAAACCATTGGGAACAAGTGGAAAAGGGACACCTATTTCGAAGGTGGAAGTGGAAATCAGAATCCGACAGTAGGATCAGCAAACCTTCATCCATGACCCCAGAGAAAATTATGTTACTTTGGATGTGTTTCGCTTGACCACATAAAGAGAGAGTGTATGAAAAAATACAGATCATGTCATAATTACAGCAATGTAACACATCTTCATCGATATTGTCGCTGTTCTCCAAGGTCAGGTGGTCAGGACACTTCTTAGGCATCACAAGCATTGTATGATTCGACAGGGTGAGGATAGCTGACTCAGCCACATTAGCATAACAAAGCTAGCCCTGGTGATTATCAAAGTACAATGACTCCTCAACCAGGGAAATATCAACAATGAAAAAAAGGAGAATGTTGCATCGATGAAGCAATTATATGAAGATGAGTAGATGAGTATTGTTGATTAGGTTGGACCATCTAAGGTGAGAGGTATGATTGTTTAGAATTATATGCATGTGGAAGTGCTCTTTGATACTGGTGCATCAAATTTTTTCATTTCTTCCCTATCTATTGAAATTCTATGTTTAAAGTTGGAAATGATTCCTTTTGTCGTAAAACTACAAGCTCCACTTGGTGAAAGAGAATGTCAAGCCTTTGCATTTAGAGCATGTGCTATAACTGTTGGTGGAGATGAACTGAAATTGGACATCATGATGTTGGACATGTGTGTATAAGTTTTAATCCTAGGTATTTATTTTTTGTGTAACACCCCAAGCATACATAGTACGTTTCCCATTGAATAATGTAATTTCTTTCGTTGTACGCAACTTCGAGATTTGAACACACCGCGACCAATCAAACTAGCCATTAGTAATGCCCACTTTTTGAAATTTTATAAATTTTAACATTCAAAATGGACTTCATTTTTGTAATCAGAATATTCAAAATTAGCTTACGGTGAATTTTTGGTATATTTATGAAAACTTTCATTTTTTGGTTAATAGTGAAAAACACTTAGTAATAGTTTAAAAATGAATTATTATTTAAAAAAAATTTATTTTATTTAAATGTATTTTATGTCAAAATAGAAACTTAACACCTATATAAGTTTAATTTAATTCATTGGAGTTAGCTTATAATAATTTTAGATATATAAAACTTTTATTGAACTTTTAACCGTCTTCTACCCACCTCCTAGGAGAAATTGCAAATTTTAATAATACTTAATTTTACTGCTTCTGTGAATTGAATTTAAAAAAAACCAAGAGTCACAGTTGATATAAGTAAGTAAAATTTGGTTCAATAAGATGAAAATAATTTTTGGTGAATAGTAATTTTTTACTTTTATTTACCACGGTTAAAAGTAAATAGGGTAATTAATGGTAAAAATGATATTATTATTACACTAAAACATGTACTAATTCTATTGGATAAGTGTAATTTGATGAAAAACAACCTTAGGAATAATATACGATCCTTTAGGTAAACTTGGATTAGATTAGGACATTTATTATTATTTAATTCCAAGTAGAGTTAAAAGTGTTAAAATCATAGTTTAATAACTAAACCATGTTTAATATAGGGTTACACATAAGATAAATTCGACTATAAAAATTCATTATAAATATTAAAATATTTCCTACGTAATCGTATTTTATTTATATTTGTTTAGACATTAAATAATTTAATTTATTATTGACACAATGATGATGCATTAATTACATAATTAATGAAATATTAAAATAATTGATATTATAAATATCCAAATAAATGTAATTTGAGACTTTTTATAAATTTCACTAATTTTTTAGGTTCATATGACATGTTAGGGTTGTTTGGATTATTTTTTTTGATGTAACAATGCTTTTAGGAATTTAGGAAAAACAAAATACCAAATAGTGTCAAAATTGACATAAATGAGTTTTTGAAACCAATATAATATTATTAATTGATATTAAATTCCTAAATATATAAGGATCAACAAAAAGACTTATATAATGATTGGTGTATCATTAATTAACTACTTTGGGTTTTCTTTAAAGTATATAGTAAGTTTATTAACCATATAATATAAAAATACAAAGAGAAATGGTAAATGTCAAACTATTTAACTAAGAGTTAAATATAAAACATAAGGTTAATATTACGAACCAAACCTATCTAAAACCTATTGTTTGTGTGGTGTTAGACCCATACCCACCTTAACCTCTACATAATTACTTATAGAGCCATTATAAACCGAAAATGATTTTATTATAAAATAATATTTCTAGCTTTTCATAAGGTGACCCTCACCCCTCTTATAAAAGTACACTCCTCCTTCTCTCTAATTCACACCTTCAGAGCCATTTGACTTAGCCTACCCCTTCCCAAATACCATCTAAACTATATTACATTAATTCTAGAGGCATTCCTTTAGTCCTAAATCCATTATTATGAGTCTTTTTGATCAAATCAAAAGGAAGAACCCGAAGAAGCGGTAAATATTTCATCACCTCTTCCAAGTTCAGTTCTTCTTCCACTTCCTCTTTCTTTGTTGTTTCAATTGAAACATAATAACTCCAGTATCTTCTATATACTGTAATGTTATTATATATATGGTACAACCATATTTATTATTCTATCTATCCTTGGAATGATATGTCATCATACATGCGTACGTACGACTTACCGTCGCCACGTCAGGGTGTAATTGTTATTCAGTACATTATTATTTATATGGGTATAATAATGATTTATGATTGATGTAAATAATAAATATAACATGATAATGATTCTGTATATAGGATATACCTTCCAATTATATATTATTTTAACATCAAAATAATGATATTGTCACTCATGTGTATGTACGGATTACCGTCTCCACGAACATGATGAGATTCATTCCCAATCGCAATCCATTCAAGACTAATTTTAATTAGATGATTAAAATTTACGTTTAAAGACATAATATATTTATCAATATGAATATGATAAACCATATCCATAAGAAACATTACTTACATAACAAATCATACGAAGTAAAACGAATCAGTTAACACCCGTAATGACAATAATACTAATATATTATTTACAAAGAAATGTTAAAAGAACATATATTATATCATATTAATGTATATGAGTATTTTATAATTTAATATATATTTTTTCACCAATATATCGGAGGTTAACCTACCCTCGACCAAGGAAAATTTCGAACTAAGGGGTTTCTTATCTCAATTTTTATTCCGTGAGATTTCCATTCTTCGCCACTTATTTATTACATGTGGTGTATTGTGTACTTCCATTTGATATAGATTATCATTAATATCTTTATATTCATGGTATTATGTGATTCATTTGGAAGTTATTAACCTTTTTTCATACGACATGATTGATTAAAACAAAGTAAGTTTTTTTCACCTCACTTTTATTCCCGTGAGATTCATCATATATTGTCCACTATTTCCTAATTTGTGGAGTATGTACTACCCCTTGTTGAATTATTTTTGTAATATACATTAATGTATGTGTATTTACATATTCATTTTATTATACTTCTTTCATGGGGTTTATGTTTAATAAGTTACTATATTTTTAAGGGAATTTCAAATTAAAATTTACACTCATTGGGATTGACGCATACTTCATTGATTATTTTAATCCATGATTATGTGTGGAATCTCTATTTATCATTTGTGTAGTAATTTCCACTCCCATTTCTATGGATATACTTTTTATACACATAATCACTCCATTGATAAATTTTCAACTCATCAATATGAACATGATAAGAGTAATTCTAACTCAATCTCTATTTGTCGAGTTAACCATCCAACTCATTGGGGTTGTTTTTACCAGAATATGTTTGAATGACCTATGACTGATTTACAATGAATATCCAATTCTATTTAGAGTATTTATATTTTTCACAGATAATTATGTCATTAATTTATCCTTAACATAAAGATATGGTCTTTATAAGAGATTTCATCTCAATTTACATTCCATTGAGACTTATTTGTTGTTATACACCAATTTAATTTCATATGGTGTATATAATGAACTTTGAAATAATATATTATGAATCCCTTTATTCTCATGATATTATAAATTTTTGAATACCTCATTTTTTTATTCAACTGTCGTTCTTTTTGGTTAGGAACTCTAACTAAAATATCATTTTAAATGTTTTAAAGATTTATTATTCTAAATCATTCTCATTAATGTCCATGTTTTAAAAATGGTATTAAAGATTTATATATATTTACATTAATGTTTTAAAATTAAAATTCATTTTAAAATTTTCAAAGAGGTATGGGACACTTTGATTCACAAATCTATTTTAAACATCTTTTTCATAAATAGTGTTACTTTTTAATGTTTTCAAGAAAAAGGGGGACATTTCTCTAAAATAGTTTTTGATAACTATTATCATCTATGTCAATATCCATAATTATTCTTTATTGAGGTTAATCTATTACAACACAATCCTCCATATTGTATTGAATGAGTTTTGTTTGACTGTTGATGTGCTATTTTTTTTCCATTCATGGTTTGTGGATAAAGTATTGACATTTCGTATGCTAGTTTTAATAAAAATATTTATGTTAGGTTTCAAACATTTCATATGAGGAATGCATTGGACTTAATAAGTGACAAGTGGAGCCCACTATTGCTCCTCTATGCATCAGTAGGTCTCATGATACCAACTAGTGTCTTGGCACAAGGCCTTTACAAAATATTATTTGTAGTCTTTTTATAAGGCCTTGACTATGTGGTTATGAATGTCTGGAATTATGCCTTCCATCATTATGAAAGTGGATATTGATATTTCATTTGATTATTCAACTAGTATAATGTCCATGTGAATAATTAAATGGAATTAGTTTATTTTATTTTTACCATATTATGCTGAAGTTCAAGTTTAAAAGGCATTTGTTTTAGTCTTATACATTTCCTTAAATGTTTATGATTATTTACGAAATTTTCTGATATATTGTTATCTTTACTGAACATCTACGCTCACCCCTTTCTATGTTTTATTATTCCAGGATTAGAAGAATTATATTATGAATGACCAGCAGGGATAGTCTATGAGATCTCAGTGTTGTCTATGGAAACAATTTTTTTGTAGTTTACATTTTATGATGTAATGTAAACCTTATGAATGTATCAAGTACTTCCAAGGATACTAAAATAATTGGTCTTTCGAGACATGAAATTTTGTGATCATGCCAATAAAACGTAATGATGCACTGACTCTAGGCTTCTAGGGTCAGGGCGTTATGGTTGGTATTAGGGGAAGTTTAGTACAAACCATGGAAACTAGATTTAGGTAAACTCTAATTAGATCACACAACCCTAAGATAGACTTTGAGGATTATTATAGAAGAAAATCCAAAATTTTTGGTATTTTAGAGATTTTGTGAGTTTTACAAGGAATAAATTCATGTCTGGATACAAGCAGGTAGAGGCGGATCTGGCACAGATGTACCTAGGTGTAAAACCAGAAAACACCACTTTGAGAAAGACTCGAACGAGAACTGGTGCAAGACAATAAGCCTTACTATACTCTTGGTTACGACACATCAGGGGGTATTCTTAGGAAAATTTACATTTTATTTACCAAAAAATTTAAAGGATTTTAATATAATATGTGAATAAATGATCTTGGTTAATCCTAAGGTGTTTCAAATTGAAAATATGGTGTCATGATAATCTCTAAAAGATTTTATGGCTATTTTTACTCACACAATGCTTTTTGGTTTTATTCAAAGGCTCGATTCCAATGAAGTTATAATAACTTTGAGCATATTTACAAAGTGGGAACAATGGTGGAAATGAGAAACAAAATGGAATGTTGATAGGTGTAAAAGGTATCGTGTTCATGCCAAATTAATTTTCTAAAAATATGATCAACAACATATAAATTAACCAACTCCCAGACTCAAAAAAGACGACAAATGTGATGAATGATAAGAGCTCCAGTAGGGGAGAACATGGAGAATAGAATCCCCAATTTCCATCTGGTATCAAATGTTGAAGGAATACCCAAGAAAGTGTCTTAATGGAACAAAGAAATGCTTTACATGTGGGAAAGAAGGACATAAAGTAATGAATTTCTGAGGAAAAATGAAGATTACTATGGAAGAAAATAAAATTGGTTCCAAGAATCCATTTATAGTCATTTTTCATAAATTTAGGGGACCTAGACATTACCCGAGTGAATGCCATATTCTATAGGATATTTTCTTGGTCAAAGAAGAAGTTTTGTGGATATAATTTTTTTGAGAAATGCTTAAAAGTATTAGTGATCCTTGGTGATGGGATTACTTTGGAATAATTTTCTCTTGTATTTGTAACCCTTCTGTTTGTCATGTGAAAATGATATTTGAGGAAGAATTATCTTTTCTCTTGTAGATATATTTATAAATAACAGTTTGGTTTTATATGATCATTGGGTTTGAGGCCATTACAAGATATTATATTTTGGGATGAAAATTCAAGGTATGAGATAAAATTTGTGGTTAAATTAGGTTATGGGTATTTTGGGGAATTTATATCATTTTGGTAATGATAAAAAATATAATTTTTGAAAAGGACACCATGCAGACTGTGTGATAACCTGTTGTGTCGGACAATGTTGGGGTAATCAAACCCACAACCATTGTGCGATTGGATTTATCACCTACCACTGGACTACGTGAAGTCCTTGGTTAGTGTGACTAATTATTTTTATATAAATAATTTAATTGATTAATAATAGGTTGATTTGGAATCTTATGTCTTAACAAATTAATACCCTTAGTATAGTAAAATGATTTGATGACTAAGTGATAAATGTTATTTTAAAAGACGTTCGCTCTGTTGGGAACACTATATTCCTAAGGAAAATAGAAAACTATGAGATTTCATTTTAAGAGTAATGGTGGATTTTCATCTATGTTTTTATTGAGTATTTATAGTGATTTGGGTTATTTATGGAAATGATTAACCTATAATAGATAATATGTGATTAGGTTAATTACATTTAAGTATTTGACATTAAGAGTAGTCGATGTCATTTTGAGATACAATTTAACGTGGAAGAATACATAACGAAATTCTTCTATGTTTTGGTTTTCAATATTAGTTTGGATTATATTGAATGATTTTAATGAAAATTATTTGTCGAATGGTATTTATTTAGCTTTGTGGTATTGTTGGATTAATTTTATAAATTAAGATTATTGTTTCTTTCTCTAAAGGAATATCCTTTTGGGGGATCATCTGGTCTTATACTTACTATTTTGTTTTTTATTAATCTCTAAAGACAAGGTAAATATATAATTTATCCTTTGTGGATCATGTGATTCTCTAGAAGTTGATTCTAGCTCTTCGGGTGTGCCCAAGTCATCTTGAATACTCATCATTTAAAAAAAATTAGTTAGTGGTAGAAATTATTAAATAATGAAACTCTACTTAAAAAGTAAGCACATCTCTTTACGTTCATAGTCAATACGATAAATAAATTCCACATCTTTATGAAATGAATCTTAAAAGAAAAAAAACATTGTTCGTTTACTTTTCCTACTGGGAAACTAATGACTATTTATCCCATCACAAGTTTTTGGTTTTCTTGCTGTTAACTTTCTCTTAATCATGTTATCTATCCCTATCCATCAGAACTTTTGAATTAGTTTATCTTATATATCCATGTTTTACTACATGGAATTATAGTATGGGATATCTCGAGTGTCCTTTTTACTTCTCTTTCTTTCATTTAAAGTGATAATTTTATTGAATATTTTTCTGATGTGGGACTTTCAATTATGTTTCAAAGCCTATGTTTAAAAAATTTTGAGGACCCAATTTCCAAAATGGGGGATGAATGTAACACCCCAAGCTTCCACGATACGTTTTACATTGAATAATTTAATTGCTTTCATTGTACGCAAGTTTGAGATTCTAACACACCGAAACCAATCAAACTAGCTGTTCTGAATATTAATACCCACTTTTTAAAATTTTATAAATTTTATCTTTCTAAATGGACTTCATTTTTGGATTCGGAATATCGAATTTAGCTTAGGGTGATTTTTTGGTATTTTTATGAAAACATTCAATTTTTGATGAATAGTGAAAAACACTGAGTTATAGTTTAAATCTGAATTTTTATTTAAATAAATATTTGTTTTACATAAATTTATTTTATTTCAAAATAGATACATAATACCTATATAATTTCACTGTAATTCTTTGGCTTCAGTTTATAATAATTTTAGATATTTAAAAATTTTATTGAACTTTTATCCGCCTTTTACCCACCCCCTAGGAGCATTTGAAAATTTGAATAAAAAATAATTTTACCACTTCTGCGAATCGAATTTCAAAAATACGAGTGACACGGTTGATATCTGTAGGTAAAATGTGGTTCAATAAGATGATAATATTTTTTTTGGTGAATAGTAACTTTTTACTTTTATTTACCACGATTAAAAGTAAATAGGGTAATTAAGTGTAAAATGATATTATTATAATCCTAACAGAAGTCGTAATTTGATTTGATATGTGTAATTCGACCTAAAACAACCTTAGGAATAAAATATGATCCTTTAGGTCCACCAGGATTAGATTAGGGCATTTATTATTTTTTAATTCGAAGAAGAGTTAAAAGTGTTAAAATCTAAGTTTAATAACTAACCATTTTTAATATAGGGTTACACATAAGATAAATTAGACTATAAATATTCATTAGGAATCCAATAATATTTCCTACATAATGGTACTTTATTTATATTTGTTTAGACATTATATAATTTAATCTATTTATGACACATTGATGATGCATTAATTATCTAAATAATGAAATATTAAAATAATTGATATTATAAATATCTAAATAAATGTAATTTGATATATTTTATAACTTCCATTAATTTTATAGGTTAATATGACATGTTAGGGTTGGTAAGATGAATTGTTTTCAAAGTAATAATGCTGTTATAAATTGAGAAAAAACAAAATACCAAATAGTGTCAAAATTGATATAAAAGAGTTTTTAAAACAAATATTATAATATTAATTGATATTATATTCCAAAAAATATAATGTTCGGCCAAAAGTATTATATAATTATAGTTTTATCATTAATTAACCACTTGGGGTTCTCTTAGAAGTATATAGTCAGCTTATTAACCATATAATATAAAAATACAAAGTGAAATGGTAAATGTCAAACAACTTAACTAAGAGTTAAAACTAAAATATAAGGTTAATATAGTGACTCAAACATTTCTAAAACCTATTTGTTGAGTGTTTTTAGACACATACCCACCTTATACTTTAAATAATCCATTTTGGAGCCATTAGAAACCGAAAATGTTTTTATAATAAAATAATATTTTTATCTTTTCCTAAGGTTCCCCTCACCCCTCTTATAAAAGGGAACTCCCCGTTCTCTCTTATTCACACCATGAAATCCATTTGTCTTTGAAAAACTCTGCCCAAATACCCTCTAAACTCTCTTCCCTTAATCCCAGAGGCTTTCATTTAGTCCTAATGCCAACCTAAGGAGTCCTTTTGATCAAATCAAAAGGAAGAACACAAAGAATAGGTAAATATTTCATCACCTCTTTCAAGTTCCTTTCTTCTTACACTTCCTAGATCATTGTTGTGTCCATTATAAAATTATAAATCCAGTATATTCTATATATTGTGATGTTATTATAAATATCGTACAACCATATTCATTATTCTATCCATCCGTTGAATGACATGTCACCATAGGTGCGTACATACGGCTTACCGTCTCCACGTCATGGTGTAATTGTTATTCAATACATTATTATTTCGATGGGTATAATAATGATATGTAATTGATGTATATAATAATTGTAACATGATAATGATACTATATATATGAGATACAATAAAATTATATATTTTTTTAATATCAAAATAATGATATTGTCGTTCGTTCATACGTACGGATTACCGTCTCCACAAAAACGATGAGATTTAGTCACCATCATAATCTATTCAATAATAATTTTCATTAGATGATTAGAAATAATTTTTAAAGACTTAATATCTTTCTGAATATTAATAAGATACATCCTATCCATAAGAAACATTATTGACATTACAAAGAATATGAATTAAAAAGAAACATATAACACAAAAAACAATGATAATACTAAGATATTATTAACAAAGAAATGTTAAAAGATCATATATGATATCATGTTGATGAATACGATTAATGTATAATTTAATATCAATTATTTAACCATTATAAATCATGTTAACCTACGCTCGACCAAGGAAATGTACGAAGGGGTTTCTTATCTCACATTTAATTCTCTGAGATTTGCATTGTTCGACACTTATTTATTACATGTGGTGTATTGTGTACTTCCATTTGACATATATTATCATGATTCTCTTTATATTCATGTTATTATGTGATTCATTTGGTGGTTATTAAATTTTTTTCATATGACTCGATTGATTATAATGAATTTAGGGTTTTTCATCTCACTTATATTCCAGTGAGAATCATGCTATATTGACCACTATTTCCTTTTTGTGGAGTATGTACTGCCCATGATTGTATTATTTTTGTAATATAAATTAATGTATGGGTATTTACATCTTCATAGTATGATAATTATTTCATGGGGTGTATGTTTCAAAAGTTACAAAATTGGTAAAGGAATTTCAAATTTCAATTTCCACTCATTGGGCTTTACGCGTACTTCATTGATTATTTTACTCCATGATTATGTGTGGAATCACTATTTATTATTTGTTTTGTAATTTAAACTCCCCTTTGTGTGGATATACTTTTGATAAACATAATCACTCCATTTACAAATTCTCAAGTCATCGATATGAACATGATAAGAGTAATTTAAACTCAATATCCATTTATCGAGTTAAACATCCAATTCATTGGTGTTGTTTTAACCAGAATATGTGTGAATGACCTCAAATTGATTTACACTGCATATAAAATCATATTGAATGTATTTAAATTTTTCACACATAATTATGTTGTTGATTTATCCTCAACATAAGGATACAATCTTTATAAGATATTTCATCTCAATTTACATGCCACTGAGACTTATTTGTTGTTATACACAAATTTACTTTTATATGGGGTATATATTTTACTTTGACATAGTTTATTATGAAACCCTTTATTCTCATGATATGATAATGTTTGGATTACCTTAATTATTTGTATTCAACTATCTCTCTTTTGATTAGGAACTCTAACTAAAATATCATTTTAAATGTTTTATAGATTTATTAATCAAAATCATTCTCATTAATATTAATGTTTTAAAAATGGTTTTAAGGATTTATTTATACGGACATTAAAGTTTTATAAATAAAATTTCATTTAAAACTTTCAAAGTGTTATGGGACGCTTTGATACAAAAATCTATTTTAAACATCTTCTTCACAAATATTGTGACTTTTGAGTGTTTTCAAGAAAAAGGGGGATATTTCTCTCAAATAGTTTTATGATTATTTTCATCTATGTCAATATCCATCATTATTCTCGTTTTAGGTTATTATTTTACCATACAATCTTCAATATTGTATTGAATGAGTAATTTTTGAGTGTGTATGTGTGATTTTAATACCATTCATTATTTGTGGATAAAGTATTGACATTTCATATGCTAGTTTTAATACAAGTCTTTATGTTATGTTTCAAACTATTCATATGTGGAATGCATTGGACTTAGTAAGTGACGAGTGGAGCCCACTATAGCTCCCTGGTGCATCGGTAGGTCTCATGAGACAAACTAGTTTCTTGGCCCAAGGCCATGACAAAATCTTATTTGTATTTTTGTCACAAGTCCTCGACTATGTGGTTATGAAAGTCTGGAATTATGTATTCCATCATTATGAATGTGGATATTGATATTGAATGTGATTATTCGACTAGTAGAATATCCACGTGAATAATTAAATGGCATTATTTGGTTTTATCTTTTCCATATTATTGTGAAGTTCATGCTTAAAAGGCTTTTGTTTTAGTCTTATACATTGCCTTAAATGTTTATTCTTATTTATGAAAGTTTCCTCTATATTGTTATCCTTACTGAGCATCTGAGATCACCCCTTTCTATGTTTTATTTTTTGAATATGTGAAGAAGTATATTAGGACTAACCTTCTGGGAAATTCTATGGGATCTCGGTGTTGTCTATGGAAACAATGATGTTGTTTTTTTCCATTTTATGATATAATGTAAACCTTATGAATAAATCTATTACTTCTATTTATAATAAAGTAATCGGCCTTTTGAGACTTGATCCTTTGTGATGATGCCAATGATACATAATAATGCACAGAATATGGGATTCCAGGGTTGGCGTGTTATAGTTTAACAATGTTCTAGTCTCACATCATCTATTATAGGAGAACAGTTAGTGTTATGACTAAGGATGACATTGATCATCCCTTCATAAGAGTGGGGATCATAAAGAAAGGTGAAATGAGCATGTTGGCATCAATGGTGGGAATGATCTCTTATTAGTTTGCAGCGTTGACTTTGGAATCAATGGGTGAAATCAAGGAAAATAGTTTTCCAAATGCTGTGGATCAATTTTCATATGTCCTTCCCAAGAATTTCTCATGGTTACCACCTATAAGAGATGTGGAGGTTATGATTTATCTCTTTCATGGGACCATTCCTATTTAAATTCCATCTTATAGGATGGATCCAATTAATTTAAGGTAACTGAAAGTGTAGTTCTATGAACTGGAAAGCAAGGATTTAATTTTCCCAAGAATCTCTCCTTGGGCAGCACTGGTCTTGTTCATGAAGAAAGCAGATGGAACTCTTCGGCTCTGTGTTGATTATTGTAAGCTTAATTAGGTTATGATAAAGAATATATATCCACTCCCACACATTGATGATCTATTTGATCTATTAATGGGAGCATAATGTTTCTCCAAGATTGAATTGTGATCATGATATCACCGATTTCAAGTTCGGAAGGAGGATATTTCAAATACATCATTCAGATGTAGATATGGCCACTACAAATATATTTTCATGACTTTTCGTCAAACGAATGCAAAAGAGGTTTTCATTTATATTATGAATCTGATATTTCCGCAATATTTGGATTCTTTTATTGTGGTGTTTGGGGATGACATCTTGGTGTATTGAAAGAAAAGGGCTGACCATGAGGATCATTTGGAAACAGTGTTACAAATCATTTAAGATCCACATTTGAATAGAAAATTATCATATTGTGTTTCTTGGATATAGGAAGTATTATTTCTGGCCATTTATTTTTATAAAAAGGAATTTTTTTGTATCCTAAAAAGATAAAAGATATTATCTTGTTGAAACCACTGAATAATGCCTTCAGGAAATGATGTTTTCTTGGTTTATCTAGTTACTAATACACATTATGCATGATTTATCATGACTAGATTCTCCAAAGATAGCTATAAAAAGAATAATGCTCTATTCCAATGGATAGAGGAATCTCATAAGTCTTTCCAGAAATTAAATGTTCGACTTACATCCACCCCAATCTTGATTTTTCCAGAATTAGGACAGGGGTATGTTGTGTATGGTGATCCTTAGGGATCAGGGTTAGGCTGTGTTCTCATGCAAGGAGACCATGGGGTTGCCTACGGTTCAAGGTAGTTAAGGGTGCGTGAGATGAATTACCCAACACATTATTTGGAGTCAACTTCACTTGTCCATGCCTTGAAAACATGGAGACACTATCTCTTTGGTATGAAATTCACTATGTCTATGGACCAAAAAATCTTGAAACACATTTTATCACAGTAAGATTTGGATATTAGAAAAATGAGATGCTTGGAGTATCTGAAGTTGTTTGAATTTGACATGATGTATACACCAGGAAAATGAAATTTAGTGGAGAATGCAATGAGTAGAAAGTCATATTCTTAGTTGGAAAAAGAAGCTTCATATGAATGACTCTTGATGTTAGTCCTAGTCGACATGCATGTGGAATGTGAAGACCAAGGTGATGTTTCAATTTTCTTTTTATCTAATCTTATTCCAGATTTGGTAAATGTGGTCAAAGAGGCCTAAATATCTGATACAAAATGTCTGGTTATGAGTTTAAAACTCAATGTTAGGGAGACCATTGAGGATTGAAAAATTGATGAGAGTTCAGTTTAATGATTAATCGAACAAATATTTGTACCTATCACTTGTTAGGAATAACTCTTTCATGCTTAACAACATTCGAGATATGTTGTACATCCATGTATGTATATGATGTTTATGGAGATGAAGTCACAATTTTTGTGAAGCGAAAAGAAAAAAAGGTTGTCAAGATCGTCTCGCGATGCATAACTTGTTAGCAAGTTAAGGCAGAGCATCAGAGACCAGAAAGAACGTAGCAGTCTTTACATATCCCATTATGGAAATGGGATCAGATTGCGATGGATTTTGTTATAGGTCTTCCAAGAATGGTTCAAAAACATGATTCTATAAGGGTGATAGTGGATCGTCTTACCATGTATTCCCATTTCGTCCCAATTTTTGAAAGTCATATGGTGTAAGATATTTCAAAAATAAATATCTAATAAGTGGTTGAGAGGAATGGAAAACCAGTTTCAATAGCCATAGACAGAGATCCTAGGTTCACATATCATTTTAGGAAGTCCTTACAGAAAGATCTTGGGACATAGTTGACTTTGAGCATGATGTATCATCCTTAGGCAGATAGTCAATCCGAGTAGACAATACAGATGTTGGAAGACATCTTTTAGTCTAGTGTAATGGATTTTGGTGGCTCATGGGAGGTGCTTATACCCTTGGTTAGTTCTCATACAATAATAGATATCATGCCATTATACATATGGCTCAGTTTGAAGAATTGTATGGGCGTCCTTGTTATTGTCCACTATGTTGGCTGTAAATAGGTCAAACATAACTAGTTGGGCCGAGCCTTGTCAATGAAACAATAGATAATATCCAATTGATCTCAAAGGGGATGGATATGGATCAATGTTTTCCAAAATCTTAAGAATATCCCCATAGAGGATTTTTGTCATTCGATGTGGGTGATCATGTCTTCTTGAGGATATCTAAAAGGATTGGACATAATTGTTCCATGAAGTAGGGAATGTTATATACATGATTAATTGGCCCTCTCGAGATAATGGAATTGGTTGGGGAGGTGGGATATTGGTTGGCATTAACACCATGTTTCAGTTCCGCGCATAATGTATTACATGTATCCCAATTGAAAAAAGTATTAGGCTGATCCTGACCATGAGATCAGATGGGATCACATTGAACAAGAGCCGGATGATTCATTGATACATATCCCAATATGAATTGTTAATAGGAAAGAAAAAGTCTGGTAGGGAAAAAGAATCATTCTATTTCTGGTTTTATCGAATCATGGTCAGATTCAGTAGGAGACTTGGGAACGTCAGAATGAAATGAAAGAGCAGTGGCCATAAATCTTTCATTTGGGCGAGAGTTTTCTACATTATAAGGAAATAAAGAACAATGGTGGGGAGAATTTAGTACCCCTTGTTTTTGTTATGTAACCCTTAATAAATGATTTTCATGGTTATAATGTTTAATGGAGATGGTTGGGAGAGTTTGGAGAACATTGGAGGTATTTTGGGGCAAATTGGATGTCGCTCAGGATGCACATTATTTGTCTAATAGTGCAGCCAAACAATGTGTATTTGGAACTTTTGAGGATGTGTCTCCAGCATGGTTGGAGCATGGTTTGGGAGACCATGTGTGGAGGTCATGTGAGGGTCTACCGAGGTAGTGGCTAAATCACAGTTATCACTTGGTTTGTCTAACCATGAGAACTAACAATGTTGAGACTTAAGTGAGATCCTAAAAAATGGATCTCCCACATTTTTGCCTCCAAATGGATTTTTTTTCCTCCAAAGCTGAAATAACATGGGATTAATCTTCCTTGACGGTAGGATAACCTCTACCAATCATTTGGGAGGTGATTGGAAGGATTTCTTTGTCGAATCAAAGTCGGATTCTTGATTTATGTGATCATTCTTCATTGTTCTTGATCGGTTTCATAGATATACTAAGATATACTTCATCTCTCCTCTTAGTTTCATAGATCTATGCATGATATGGGTATTTCTATGTTTTTTTATTCTATATATGATGATATTTGGTCTTGGTCTTTTTAGGATAAGATATCTAAGGAGGGTTCTTGAATAATCAACCCGGTTTTCTTGAGCATTCTTCTTTCGTTGTGGTTTTCATCAAAACCATTAATGTAGGAGGCTTATCTCTCGACTTCTCTTGGTATAATTGATCTTCATAGTTTCAAATTTGTTTTATTGAATGTGATTGGTTTTGAAAATCATGTAATAAATCTATTTTAGTTATGAATTATGGTTTTAGTGAAATTGTGAAATCTTGTTGAATTGTTGTGAAATGTGATTAAGCCTATGGAATTTAAAATGACAGTTTTAAATTAATGATTTGTAGGAATTTTTAAATAGTTTGATGACAATTTATTTTACAAAATGGGGTATTTTATAGAAATGTTTTGGTATAGAAATGATTTTGATGAAAATTATTTACAAAAAAAGTGTGTTTTATTGAAAAGGTTGTTTGTCCTGATCCTTGGGGATATTGGTGTGTGAGTTCATATTGCATTTCTAGGCCTTGGTTAAAATATGAACCTTTTCTCAGTTCCAAAGGATAAATGGCACATGTTATATAAATGTTAATATTTCATATATGGGTCTTGGTTGAAATATGATCTTGGGATAAGTGTTAATGGGTTAATAAACCATGGGAAACAATTACCTTGTGATAACTTGGTAGATCAAAGAGAAACCACTCATGAGTATTGAATTGTCCTAATTTAGCATGCATGCTTTATTGTATGGATGTGTGTAATGGATTGGGGATGCGAAAGTAATATGGTGAAATGGTTTTAATGCTTGTTTAGTAATTTTTCTGGTAAAATTACTTTTAGGAAAACTTGTTTCAATTGCACTTGTATGCTTTTGGTTATAAATGTTTTTGGGAAACATGTTTATATCTGGTTAAAAACTTCTTTGAGAAAGTGTTTTATTTAAAATGTTTGTTGTAAATGTTTCTAACTATTCTATCATAGTGGAGTGAGTAGGGAAGTTATTGGGTAAATCCTACTGAGTTTTATACTCACCCCTGCTTTGTCACCATGGTGATTTTGCAGATACAATATTCTAGGACAAGGGAAAAGGTAATTTTTCCCATGTTTTTAAAAACACCTTGAGATGTTTTGGATGATCACATATTATAGATCTTTTTGCTTTTAGAGCATGGAGTCTTCTAGTCTATGGAGAGTCTTGTGTAGTTTATTCACTGTGTATTTTGATATTATGTTATTCTTACATTGTTGCTTATTTTATTGTGGTTTTGAGATACATGATGTTGTTTAGTTGACTTTCATTTTTTCATGAATCAAATAGTGAATGTTTGGTTATGGTTTTTTTGGTTTATTGATTTTTTTATAAAGGGTAAATCACCTCCAACTTGTATTTGAAACCCTTCAGCATTTATTTCCAGAATTTGGAATCTTAGGGATGTCATTTAAGGCTTAGTAATGGCAATTTGTACTCTCATGCCAATTAGAATTGGTGTATCATTATAAAAAGAATTCGATGGTCTATTCATGAGTAAAACATTTAGAATATTTCACGTTCAAATATAATAAAAACCATTGTTATTTAATTGCTAGATTCACCCATGAAAAAGAAACAGGTTCCATTTCAATCTCATAATATATCCAAATAATGAATAAATATTGTATGATTGTATTATCTAACATCAAAGTATGACAAAATTGATCGAATATGATTTTAAAAATTGATTTTCAACATTTCTTGAGGAAAATAAACATTCCACATTGATTTCCCTCATTTAAAATCAACAAATTTACAAAATATGAAATAGAAATTATTAATTGAATTTAACCTTGGAATATTGTAATGTATTCTTTGAATAATTTATTGGTTATAAAAAACCAATAATTTTAATGTGGTGCACATTAAAATAAATATTTCATTAATATTTTTTTGGAAAAAAGTAAAAAGGTACAGGTTCAGAAAATCAAAAGATGATTTATTTAAATAAAAAATTAGAAAATATAATCAAGTGTAAAATTAATTTAGACCATTATATAATAATATTAAAAACACTCATGAAAACAGTTTTATAAAACATTGATTTTGATGAATAAATATTTTTGATTGAAGGGAGAAATAATAATGGATTTTCATAAATCCATTTTTTCGATCATTTTAAGTAAAAATAGTTAAAATATTAATATTACAAGAAACTTTCATGAATAAAATTAGTATATTAATATTAAATGTTTTTATTATATAATTATTAAATAATATTCTTTAATGGAATTTGATGTAGGAAAAATCATGATTAAAATGAGATTAAAACCTAAACCCTTATCGATTATGTAACACTAAAATCATAAACCCTATGAAATAAATAACTTTAGATGAAAAATAAAATAACTTGAATATAAATATATTTATTATAAATCATATCAAATGATCATTATACGCACCTTATAGAAGAAGATAGGTTTATAATAGAAAATAACCTGTAAAATAGGCAATTTGAGATGAGAAACCCTTACAATGATCATAATGTTGAATTGAGAATTATTCAATGAAATAATAATTTGTATCAATTTTAAATCCACATAAAACAAGTGTAAATAAATAATATGATAACAAAAATTAATTACATATATAATCATATAATATTAATGACTTAAAATATGTAATGTAACTCAATGAAATGAAATTGATTTATGACATTCCTTACCACTTGGGAACATACAATTCATATCCAATTTGATGAAATAATTCTAATTGAAAAAAAAATGTAATTATTTTTGAGTTATTCATGATATTTCATTTAAATGGGGCATTATATAAACTATATAAAATAGATTAGGTGCCTAACATTAAAATCTACCTCAATGAAGGGAAATTGAGACGATGTCACTTACCTAGAGTCCAAACATTCCATGCATATCCTTTAACTCATTAATAATAAAATTATATAAATTAATTTATATCATAAAAATAAATTACTGGTTTAATACATTATTCTTTAATTAATGATTCCATTTATTTTAAGGAAACATTTAAATAACAAATCAGTTATGTCCAGATCAGGAGTTTTAATAACGTTCAGTTCATTTTTCAAAAAAGACTTTGGTGTGTTGTTCATGAAAAAAGGGGTCATTATTAAATCATATATAGAATAATAATAACTTTATATTTAAATATTAATACATAAATTATACTTTTAAAACTAATAATAAAATATGGCTATGAAAAATGTAATATGTTGCAATCATGTAGATGGTGGGTCATACATACACATGAGTAACGTTTCAATTTTTCAATGATAATTATGGAATGATAGTAAGTATTGATTTATAATTAAAGAAATAAAATAATATCATAAATATCATTTTATTTCATTAAATTTACTTATATATATCATCACTGTTATGAGGTGATGAAAAAAGAATCACATCGCTTCTTAGAGGCGGTTGTGCACATCTAGGTATGAACGATGTTACCATTTCTCAGTGAATGGAAAGGTAAAAAAGTAATGAATATATAAAATTTTAAGAATTGTAAATATTTCATTAGTATCATAAATATTTTATAATTATCAAATATAGTAATTACTTTTTTTGTAATTACATTCCATGAAATTTGTTTGTGAAAGATGAATCACATCACTTCGTGAGGTGCTAGTCCCTATACACACGAGCGACATTATCATATCCCCCACTGAATGGAATGTAATATTTTATATGTAATATCATAATTAAATTTAAATAATTAATTTTAAAAATATCACTTATATTCATTAAATATATAATTATAATAAGTAGTGATAGGTGATGATGAACAAAATATTATTGTAGTTTGTGAGGCAGTACTCTGCCATAAACGGGAATTATGGTTTTGTTTCTCATTTGATGGAAGAGGATATTGATTTATGTTTTTAAATTAACATAATAAATCACAGTATATGGGAAAAATTTAGGATATTATATGATAATAATTGAATAATATTATATATATTTTTAAGAAGTACTTAAATAAACATGCTTAGTTAAGCACAATACCTCTTCTTTAGACAACCTCCACAGGTTATCACAATAATTAAACCTAGATTAGATTTAAGATCATCCCAAATCAATCTATTTCATAGGGATGGAATTAAGGTAAAAAATTGTTTATGTATTATCTTAAGAAAATGAAATTTCATCTGTGAAAAGGAGAGGATAGGGGGTGGCATTTTATAAGTGGGGGAGAGGGAACACATAAAATATTTAAAGAGAAAAAGAGATACCCACGTTTTTTACATGAAAAAAGGATAAAAAATAGATCATTATAAATCATTATATTATATAAGATATCAATATTTCAGTAAATTATAATTTACACAGGTGTTTATTTCATTTTATCCCATATCATATGAGTTTAACTCCTAGTAAATATATATTTACCTTAACCACGGTAAAATATTTTTCTGATATTCACCATTCATTGTAACCAAAAAATAAGTTAAACTTAATATATGATATAAATTATTATGATTAAAAATATGGTATATATATCACAAAATTAAATTCATATAATTTATATAATTTAATTCAATATAAAACCCATAGATGTGACAAAGAAGTGTTTTTTCAAGAAAAATATATTTTAATCACAAGATGATTTTATATTAACTCTAGGACTTGATAAAATCATTATATGAATTTAAATTTAAATTCATATATATATAAAATATAAATTTAATTAAAATAAATTATAATTTGTGGAAATTTTAGTTAACTAAAATTGACAAACATTATGCACTTTAAAACAGTTTTCAAACAAATGCGTTTTTAGCCCAAAATTATACTTATGATAAGATTCAGTATAAAGAATATTAAAATGTAATTAATTGGTTTATATATATATATAATAATTATATTAAATTAAATAAAACTAAAATATTAATAATAATTCTAAATTAATTAATTTCTTGAAAATAATTGACATTTTTACAAAAAGTGGTATTTTTTCACTATTCACTAAAAAAGATAGATTTTTTTTTAAAAAAAATTAACCCTTTGTTAATTATTATATTATGATTTAAAAATCAATTTTATCTTAAAAAATAAATTTTCTAAATGTATTATAATTTATTGATAGTACGTTGTCACAAAAGAAATAAAATTATTTTTGAAGAAAAAATATTATTAATAAATAAAAACAATTACTAGAATTTGAGTGATTATTTACAAAATATTTATCTATAAATTTATATTAAGTAGGGTAATATATATATATATATATTAAATTAGTGGATCCTTTTCATACAATTCAATTTAACAAATAGGTTATAACAATCATATATTTAGCGGGTTGTATAAGATTGGTGTTACATGGCATATACGTTGTAAAACCAAATGTTATTTTTAAAAAAAATATCAGGATTTTACAAAAAGGCTACCTATGTCATCTTCTAATCATGGTAATTAAAATTAACCTTATATAAGTAATAGATATGATCATTATGATTTTCAAACCATTTCCTCCCTAGTTATGATTGAATATGATAATCTCATAGATGATTATAATGCGTTAAAGAAGGATATTATATCTTATAAAGATGAGGAAAAATATCTCAAAGAGGGTTAAATATGAAATAATGATTTTGATAGTATTTCTGGGATAACAGCATCTGGAATATTCATAATCAAAAAACCTACACCCAATGCCTCATATACAACATATTCCCTCTTGGGGAGGTGATAAGGAAGATTAAGTAGTGAAATATCGATTAGATAAACATATCTATGTATGTGACACTAAGATAGAGATAAATGAGTTTGGTGAGTTAGTTTTATAAAAAAGTGAAAAGATTGAAAATCTCCCAATGATCTATTTATTAATTTTTAGTATTTTATTGAATAGATTCATATTTTAAGTATAAAATTATGGAAAATATAAAAAAATTCAATAGTTTAGGTGTGTGCTAGTTTGAGTTTATTAAAAGGTTTCATCCCTCTATATAGGTGATCATAAAACCTTCAGAGTTTCCTGAACTTCATACTCAGTTTGACAAGATATCATCAAAATTGAATTTTTTTTCCTCTTGGATTCAATATCTTAAGTGTGATATGTTAAAACATATGTTAATGATAGATTTTAGGAGATATATTTTGGGTGAGTTTTGGGACAACAGAGAAGCTGTTATAAAGCTTTCTGTTGGAACTAAATTGTATTAAATGATAAAGTTGTATATCTTAAAGAATCAATGAGTGTAAATATGAAATATATCTTGGAACTTTCTCATAATTAGTAATTAATGTTTTCTCGATCAATTAGTCCAGTAACTAGAAATCATCCAATATTTAGATACATGATGGTTTAGATTTCTAATGAAGATAAAATGTCCTTATAGAGAAAATCAATAAAAGGATTCCATTTTCATAGAGTCTAAGTAAACTCTATTAGATGCAATTTATAATACAAGTAGAGATATTTTATTTTACATTCCTCTTAGTATTATACCTTCGGTGTAACAAATTTATGTTGATCCTACTAAATATACTCCAATTTTTCTTATTTATATTGTTTTTATTATTTGTTCCATAATATCTCAACCTCCATAAATTAATTTTTAGGATATATATCAAGTATTAGTAGAAAATTAGACAATTTTTAAAGTAAGATATAGTATATGACTACCATACTGATTGGTGTACAATGATCAATCAACTGGATTATGAAGAAGTTATATTTGGATCATCTAGTTTCTTATACTAGTTCTCATCGCGCTCCAACATTTAGTGCATCATGGAATTTTTCCTCAGGGATTATTGAGTCATGAAAATAAATAAAAAATGGTGATATATCAATTTTTTCCAATATCTATTGATTGGAATCCAATTTTATTTTGGAGTTTTTAAAGATATATATCTTTATGTGTATTGACATGTCTATATATGATCTATTCTATCATAGAGGTAGATGAACTATCAAAAAATCTCCATTAAATACCATTCAAGGTACCAGTTAGAGATTATAATTTTTTTATTATTCAACAATAATTTATAGAAAATAAAAATCCAGGATAGATGTTTCTTCAACTATTGAAATGTCTAGGAATTATGCTTTAGCCAAAAAACCTTAAAATGGATTTTTTTTCTCTAATGATACTTAAAATTTCAATATAGATTTATGAAATCATAATTATTTCCATAGCACACCTTCTCATGACCTAATAGACATATTAGTATTTTGATATATAGACCGAGGTACTATAGAGATCAGAAGAGCTGTGTTTCCAGCATTTATGGACCCTCATAATAACTATTCAACCTCTCCATATTATAATAAACCTCCACCCAAAATTCCTTTTCAATTTGAACCAATCCATAAGTCATTATATTCTGACTAGAGAGTTTTATATATAATCTTCTTTATTATAAGTGGGTTTTTTTCACAAATTATATAAATTAATAAAATCGATATTTATACAGTTATTATTTATTTCTTAGTGATTGTTTCCGTGTTATGCATTCCTTGGTGATTTTTTTATTATAATTTAATATTTTTTTTGTATTTTATAAAATTTTTTGTTGGATTTTTTTCTAAACCTTCAACTTTACACAATTAAAATTCAGTTTTAGAACTATATCTCATAATTTTTTCACAAAAAATGATAAATTAATAGATTTTTCCTATCCTTATCATTATTTTCAGTGACACAAAAGGGGTTAAATGTTAACCGAGGGAGAGAAGTTTTATAAAAGCTTGATAATTATTCTAATGTGAGTCAATTATTTAAATAAGGGGGAGAATAAAATGACAAACACAATATTCGAAAAATAAATATATAATATTAAATTTTATACAAAAATTATATAAAAAATATTTTTAATGTCTTATTGGTTTTTTGATCATCAAAACTAGGAAGATTGTTGGGCTAATAATATTTTAAAAAATATCCATTTTATGGTTGGTTATTATTGTCTAAAATAAAATTCATATGTTATTGATTTTTTTTGGTTTTTTCATTATTTTATTTCACTGTTTTAGTTTAATCTATAGAAATATGAAAAATCTAGATGTCTTATGAAAATTAACCTATGTATTGAAATTTGGATACTTGGGGAATTTTTCTACATGGAGAAAGGAATACATTAATCAATAAAAAATTTATATATATACCTACATGAAACTACTAAATCATCAATTTATCTATTTGGAAATTTCCTATGCCAATGAATCACCTCTGTTAAGTTATCATCT
The DNA here is from genome assembly GCA_963277665.1 of Viscum album. NCBI lineage: Eukaryota > Viridiplantae > Streptophyta > Magnoliopsida > Santalales > Viscaceae > Viscum > Viscum album. Next base: position 802,500,072 of record OY728139.1, read on the forward strand.
AAATCGATCAAACAAATATGTGATTTGGATACATGGTGAAATGACTATGTTGTTCCAAATGGCTATGTAATTATTTTGGATATGTCTACTACGGATACATGAGTACAAATTCCACCAGAATAAATTTATCTTTTTGAATAACACATATTAAATTCATCCATGTGGATAATTGGGATATGTAATGAATGCCTAAATAGATCAATTAGGATACATGAATTCAAATTAGTGAAATTCCTCTATGTGGTTATCCAATTTCGACTATCATTTTTCAACCTAAAATTTATTATTGTTGGTTTACTATTAGAGTAAATTAATGTTTTCATGCATGAATTTAATGTTGTATTACATCTCATTGGTAAAAACGATTGCATGTACTAAGAAAAGAAGGTGGTATATGGAACATTTAATGGAAAATATAGTTTCTGAGGTATTTTTAAGACAAGGGTGTGCAGATTTTAATTCCAAAACTAAATTCTAGATATATGGATCATTTTTATTAAAAAAAAGTATTTTCATTAATATTCATGTGATGAAGAGAATATACACAAGAATAGAATAACTTTCACTATTTTGTTAGATGTCACACTCAAATATGTCTATGTGATGCTATTTTTTATGAGAAAAGAAGAACAACCAATAAGTTATACAAGTGTACCATCAAAACCATTATTTTTTAAAATACTATACGTGTGATAATTTTCATTCTTATCATATCTTCTATATATTTCATCTCTTTAGTGAGATGTGTCTTACAAGTTGATCTTTATATATAATATTACTATTTATTATCTCTCACTCCCTGTGAAGGTTCATATTAAAAGAACCAAACATGATGGTGATAATAAAGCCTTGTTGGATCCTAGATAAAATCTCATGGTATTATACCATGTGTATAATTCCTACTTTCATTCTTATAGACCCCAGGAAAATAATTGGTAGTCCGTGAAAAAGGTAAATTTTTAGTGAAAATCACCATGTTCATAGAGGTGAGAATTATTGGAGTGGTCTAGGGGATTTCTATTCCAAAATCCACTATAGATATCTAGTCTCAAATATCTTTTATTTTTTCTGTTATTAATGTTGACTGTATGTGTTAGGAATAGATCATATGTGTTCATATCATTAAATAGGGTTGTTTTCTAATATAATAAATGTTATATAACTTAATTACCCCCTATTGAGTCTTAGTGCCTTCCATATCTATCAAATAACTTCTATCTCAATAAATGATAATTTTTTTTTAATTTTTATACATAATTATTTTTAAGTGAGATAAAAATGGCTCATATTTTCCCAACAGAGACAGTTCAAATATAGCATACTAAATTTTAATGCTGACATAGAGAGATAATAAATTTACCCATTCCAATCAATTTTCTTAAATGGGAAAAAATGAGGAGTTAATTTCACTAGATGACCTAAAAGATGATGTTCCAAACTGAACAAGACACAAAAAATGATATGATTTGCAAAAAAACCTTATAAGGTCAATGTCCTATATCAACATATTATTTTTTTCATAATTTGATCCTTATATAAACTCTTCTTGGACAAATAAATATGATCATAATATTCTTTCACAAGACTGGGCCCAAATAATATGCCATAATAGTCTCAATAAAAAATATTATGAGTGACATGGTATTCTATTTAATTGCACTAATAGTGGCACTAGAATAAAACCCTAGTAGTTTGTTTAAAAAACTCCTGTTATTCTTCAGGACCACCGAACACACCACCAAAATCAAGAAAAAAATTTCTAAGCCATATCCAAATGAGACTATATATAGTGAAATGATTTTTATGTGTGTCTGGATGATAATTTTCACTTACCTCCACCTAATTATCCCTTGATTTAATCTGTACATTAAAAAATCAAGATACAAATATATCTTTAACATAATAATAATTATTGGAAGGCCAAACCTTAATGTTTTAAATCACCCAAAAGTAAATATTTCAATGGTTAATATACATACAAGTTTCCATAGTTGGTATAAAATGAGATATTTAATTGATATAAAACCACATAGTCAATATCCCAACCTTTTGGAGATCTCAAAAATCTAGTTACAATATTATTGGTTACATAATACCTCCATTATGGGAAGTGATCAAATCATACCTGCTAGACTCTACCATTTTAACTATACTTTATCATAATTATAGAACATCAAAATAAATATTGCCATATTATTTTTCACCTTAAACAAAAAAAAGATTCATTAAACAATATAATACATATTTACTAATCCAAGGTGATATTCCCATTTTGACATGATGAAATATCATATCACTTCTTATCAAAACCCCAATTCAACCAAATGTTTTGTAGGAATATGATAATGATAATATGAATATTTTTTCCATCATCGAATCTACTCCACAGTTTATATTTATTCATGAAAACCCCAATACCAATAATATAAACACTGATCTAGTTTCACTCACTCCATAAAATTTTATGAAAAAGTGATGGGGGAATAAAATTCATGAACCTCATCCCTAGATACATTAAAATATATCATTTAGAAAATAAAAACATGCATCAAATCATCCTTATATCAATGAAGTCATTATTTTTGTGCAATAAAAGGTTGACCACAGCAAGGTAGTTTAGACCACATCATGATATATCCTTATGTGCACCGTGCCATAGTATAAGAAATTATTTCATGGTGTCTATATGAGAGATTAACATATAGTATGATAATGTTCACTTTTACCTCCATCTTTTATATTAGCTATCAAACTCAGTTGTTTATTATACGTTAATGATTATGAGGAGTTCGAACATCATTCGTGAATTTTTAAATATTAAACCGTAAATGTGGAACAAAATAATGTGTTTAATTTTAGGAAATAATGGGTAAATTTTCTGGAATTTTCATTTAATATAGAATAGCTATTTGAGGTTATTCGAATCCTATATAAATTGATTTAATACTTCTGAAATTTCTAGAATTCAATTATTTGAAATTCAATTAATAAATTTTCCAATTGTCATAGTCATCAATCTCTCATACTAAATATTACCTAAATAATTTTTTCACTTAGTCCATAAAAAGAGGGAGTTCCTACCTGAGAGTCCGATGATTTCCATGGTATATGGATACCAATGAATGAATAATTTTTCAAAGTGATTCATAACGATTTGATGACATGCAAGTTTGATGTATAGAAATCTTGAATTAATATTGTTAAAGTTAAACTATTTTTATTATTCTTTATTTATTCATTAAAAACATATATATATATACTTCTCATTATAATGAATTTGTTTTCTTTTTTCATTGAACGTAGTGGGTTAAACAACACTCTAAAGTAGTTTAGTGTTATCAAAGAAAATATATCAATTTTTTGGGAATTAAATTTTATTAGATAATGATATTAAAAAAATTCTAATGATATATAATACCCAATTAAAAAACACCTATTGTTGTTATGTTGAATTAAATACCATTGTATGTTCATTCTTGGAACATTAATTTTGGTTCTATATTTTGAAACACCAGGTCATTGTTTAGAAAAATGATCATTTAAAAATTTTAAAATAAATCATCTAAAATATAGTATTATATTATATGACACCACATCATGGATCAGATCCCAATACCATAATTGCCTTAAAAATGAGGACTTCCATGGAATACAATAAATGGAAAATATATTTTGGAAAAATATTATCCATCCTGAAATTCCAAATTGAAATGATATGGCCAAGTAAAATGGAAGCCCATTTTCTCAATATCATGGTATAACCATGACTTGAAATGGATTCTAAAATGATTAGTACAAATATTATTTCATAGGACCAAAATGGATCCCACTATGTCATTATTCTAGTGATGGTGTTATCCATTTTTGATATAATTTCAAATAATTTGTTCCATAAATTTTTCAAAAACAATTATTACAGTGAGCCATCCAAGAAAATATAGGATCCAAGTGGGGTCTTTAAACTATACCCAAAAAAATTAAAAGAAATTTTTTAGGATTAAAGTGGATTTACATGGGTGTATTATTTATAAAATGTTTCAAAATTATAAAAAAAAGATTAAAATAAAAATATTTTTAAAATTTAATTATGAATTTTTTAGAAATGTAAAAATAAAATTCTTATATTAATCCATATTTGTAATTTATTTATATCATTCCAAAAGGATTTTGGGATATTGATATTATCAATGGTTTAAATAAAATCTAGTGTGATATATTCAATTTATTTCAAATCTTTTCATTAATATGAAATATTTATTATTATGTAATTAAGGTGTTAATATATTATATCATATTCTAAAATATGAATGCGTTTATGTTAAGACCTTCTAAATGATAATATGAAATTTTCGTATTGGACAAAATTTAATAGTTGAAGTTTATTCATGCCTAAATTTTAAATTATTAAAATTATTTGTACTTTTGAATGGTTCAAAGATTTTTTATCACATGATTAAATATATTAATGATTCATTTATTTATTTATTCTGTTATTTATTTATAGGTATAATGTGTTATATTAAAATTTGTGTCTTGTTCTTTAGCTTAAATTGCCAAAATACTTTTGTAAATTTTCATATATTAAAATAAGAAGATACATAATATGTATTATAATGGATTTATGTTTCTTATAACTTTAATTTGTTTTGTTCTAGGGAGTGAGCTTGAATTGTTGTTCATATTTAGTTTATACATATTAACTATGTGGTTAATATTGAAATCGAGGTCTCTCTTGAGTATATTATCCTTGGTTAGAGGGACTTTATATCAGATTGGTCACTGTTCTGGAGGCTTTTACCTTGTCTATAAATGTTGGAAATAGCTATCTATCCTTTAAAGCATACTATTAAGGGGTTTTTTGAATTTATATGATTTTAAGACTTTATATGGACAAGTTAAATATCCCTTATGAATGATATGAATTTGGATATGTATGAATATTGTTGGGTTTTAATTTAGATTAGTAACGTGGTCTATGATTTGTCTGAATAGTTACACATCAATATGTTTGGAATATATTGTTTTAGGGAATGGAATTGAAATCTAAACTAATCCATTAGAATCATGAATACATAAATGGAATAACATGAGATTATATGGTGAGTTTAATTAACCATCAAAATATTAAATGTTATGTAAATACCCAGTAATTTTGGGGAATTTTTTTTCTTCTTCATAAATTCATGGGAATTTTACTAGTCCGTAGTTTCTGGCGATGCTTGATTCTGAGGCCCAGTGTGCCTAGAATCAATTTCTGAAGTTTTGTTCAGGTAGGTTCAGTAAACGTAAGAGCAGGATTTTATTTGATTTTAACTGTTTCTCAGAACTAAAATCTGAGGGCACCGTTGAACTCACAGCCTCAGTGATTTCTTAATGAGACCTTCACCGCAATTACGTTCTAACGAGAATGGGAGTTAGTTTTTGGGGTTCTTAATTAAATTGAATAAAAATAATGTGTTAACATTATTTTTTTTGGGCCGTTAAAACCTCCAAGAAGAGCTTAGTGGTGGGGGCCACCACACTATAACCTCCCATGAGAGGTTATGGTGGTGGGGTCCACCAGCACATAACCTCCCTTGGGAGGATTTTATTTAGGGTGGCCAACCAAAGCTTCTTAACCACTGTTAACTCCCCATTAATTAATTGGAACTCCACACCAACCATAATTTTGAATTTGAACCATTCTATTCCTTTAATTTAATGAGTTTTCTCGTTTTATTAAATACAAGTATTTGTGTGGTTGTGGCATCAAAATAATAGAGAACTCCCTCTATTATTTTTGGCTTGGAATTATTTTGGTGGAACCTTTGGAAGAGGAGGAAGATCTTGGGAGAACATAGAGGAACAAATTCTTCCAAATAAGAACGTATCTTCCTCCATCAAAGAACAATGAACATCTCTCCCTCTTCAACTGGGGAAAGAAGTGGAAGCACTTCCGCCCATGAAGAACGCCCATGAAATCATCTTCGACTCATCTTCCCCGAACTCTTCCTCTTCCGATGTTGAGGAAATGGTGCCGCCTTCCCAGGACTTTGTCAACAATCGTCATCAAGTGAGGTAGGCGAATTTGAGTTGAATTTTTTTCCCGATCTTCGTCATTCAATTTATGGTTTGAGAACCGAATGATAACACCATAAAGAGGTGGGGTCAGACCTCATGAACACGATCCGACCCTCCCCCATTTTATTGATTCATTTTTTGATGATGGCGGCGGCACAACGGCGCTACCATAAGAGAGGATCACAGTGGAGGAATGGGCCGTGACCGATAGGCCACAACGGTACATGTGGCGACTGGCAATGAGCCAGCTGTGGAAGAAGCCGGCAGCATAACGGCCGCCGGCCCACCGAAGGGACACGGTCCCACCATGACATGAAGAGAACCTAGTCGCAACCATAAGGGTCGTGGTAGTACTGGAGGGGCGTAGTGATGTCACACCACGCCGGAAGAAGGAGCCGCGACCACGCGGCTATGGCGGTTAGAGGAGGGTGGACGGCAGAGCCAGCCGCCAGTTTGAGCTACAGGTAGGACCCTTAGGGTCCCGCAATTACTAGTTCGGCACCATGCACAAGACGTTTCGGATGATAGGGGGTGTAACCCCCCATGCGTGGACAACCGACCAAGCGAGCCTGCCAGTCGGCCACGCGGCTCGGGCCACCATCGACTGGGCCGCCCTCGGCCGGGCCTCCCTCGGGTAGGACTCCCTCAGCCGAGCCGCCCTCCGCTAGGACACCATCAGTTGTTCCGCCGTCCGCTGGGCCGCCCTCGGCCGGGCAGCCGTTGGTCGGGCCACCCTCAACCGAGCCGCCTTCGATCAGTCCACCCTCGACCGGGACGTCCCATCGGTTCTGACCACTCGATTCAAGACACCCCTTCGGGATGGGCCACCCCCTTGGGCTAGGCCACTCCCTCAAACTGGGTGAGACTCGCGGACCGGGTCGATCCGACTGGGTCGTACCAGACCAGGACCCGTTTGGACATTTTACACCTTTTCGACGATATCTCGGGATACGGGTGTCCGATCGACAAACCGTTTTTGGAGACAGAAATCACAGAGCGAGACGGTTCAATTGGCATACCCAACATGAAGTTTGGACGTAGTTGGATTAAGGACGGATTTGATTGAACATAAAAACCAACTGGGACCCTAGAATGGAAATGCCAATAAGTCACACACCGTGTGTCTGATTGACCTACAGTCTATCATGTTGGTACCCTTATGACATGGTAGTCGTTTAGGATACTCATTTGTGGACTTTATTAGTGGTAAAGGTACGAACGATATCTCGAGTGAAAATTCTACAAATCTGGAGCACCCCGGGTACGTGGAATCTAGTGGCTGATAGTGAGGCGGAGGTTGGAGACAGATCATATGGAGGTCAGCGCTCAACGATCCTGTGTGGTTCAGTTCATACCGATACTGTGTGGGTCAGTGCTCAACAATCCTATGTGGGTCAGCGCATACCAGTATTGTGTGGGTCATACCTTGGGTTGGTCATTGCGTGGTATATTACCTATCGATCCTATGTGGGTCAGACTCCGTATGGTCATAATCAGTGCCTCTTGACAAAATAAGATGATCTAGCGTTGCGACTAATCATTTGTACTTCTTTACTTCATTGAAATCCTGGTTTGAGCTAAGTTATTTACTATCGTGTTTTCCTCATGATTGATAAGGGTTACTAAATAACTTAGGTATATATATGGGCATTTACCTATGTAAGGGTTATCCATTGATTCCATACTTTGTGGTTATCCTTTTTGGATTTTCTGAGACCTTGAGGTTCTCGGGGTCCCTACTGAGTATCTTTATACTCACCCCTTCATGGGATATTCCCACACCTCATTGTGTTGTTTGTAGATGACGGTCAGCACAGATCGGGACATAGAGTAGCAGTACTTGACGATACCCGGAGGTGGACCACTCGGCGAGACGTATACAGAGCGGACAAGATAGACTTGGGGTGACGAGGAGGCCATCTATACCCACCCATCAGGTGGGAATTCCAGAGGATGATCCAGCATCTGCATTACATCTTTTCTTCAGTTGTACTAGCTTTTCAGCTGTATTGTCCTTTACTGTTGGGCCTCTATTTCCTGCCCCTTTACTTTCAGCAGACACTTTTTCATACAATATTACATAGTTTTTTACAACCATTTTCATTCTCTGTTGTGTTTTTTACTGTTATAAAGTCAATTCCTTACCATTTTAGGGATTTATGCATTTGGTGCTAGTTGTTAGCCCATGGCCTATGAGAGGTGTGCTTGGGGTTGTCACGATACGGGCCCTAGGGGACGGGTCGTGGAAAATTTATATCAGAGGAGTCAGTTATACAACAGAAATTAGGACTCTGATCTTTCTTTTATTTGAGGCAATAGTGTTATTGGTACCGAGTGCGATTTTCAGTTCAGGGAGTCCAGTGTTGGTGCAACGGCCGACATATACATACAACAGGACCATGACTACTGATATCCAACTCAGTGCATGAAAACAATTATTGCGTGTATGTCTTTAAAAGTTTCCTGAAGTCAGCTCAACTAGGTCAGCTCACCAGGTATAAACTTTTGACTGTGTCACATCTATTTCCTTCAGGATGCCTCCCTGATGATGACCAGTTAGAGCCCCGAGAGTCATACGCTCTAACAGCCCAATGATCGACGAAGACTCAGAGTAGGGACCTTTACCAATAGTGGCACCAGTGGTACCACTTTCCATTGGGCCACCGATTCCACCATCCATAGTAGTAGACGATGTGTGCCAGTTGAGCACATTGCATGAGTTCCAGCGCCAGAGGCCACCCAGTTTCTAGGGAGAGACGGACCCACAAGTGGCTGAGGATTGGATAGAGGTTGTGGTGAGAGTCTTCAGGCTGGTAGGGACACCAGCAGAACTCATGGTGATTCTTTCTACGAGTCTCTTTTAGGCATCAGTTGGCAGATGGTGGAGACTGAGGCTTCAGGTCCACGATAAGGGGACACTACTATAGGTATACTTCGAGAGCCTATTCCAGGAAGAGTTTGTACCATCAACCCTTCGTGCCCTATGGATAAAGGAGCTACTTCATCTGTAGCAGGGTAGCATGACAGTAGCACAAAACTTAGCGAGGTTCACTGACCTCTCACGCTACTCCACAGATATGGTGCCAGACCCATTCTTCATGGATCGAACATTCGATCAGGGGATCAAGAGAGAGATCAGAGCCTTGATGATCTCCCTCAACATCCTGATGCAGGAAGGGGTGTTAGAGAGAGCTATCCTAGTTGAGAGTTTTCGTTACTGAGCAGTCAATAGCAGCGAGAACCACTACTAGTAGACATGCAGTGGAGTCTTCTACAACTGGTGGTAGATAGATGATGCAGAGGTCCAAGAGGACCAGACCTACAGGTGGTCGAGCATATGACTCCAGATCGGTTGTGTTGGGAACACAGAGCATAGAGACATATGCCAAGAGCAGACAATGTTACTCATACGTTGGGTAGGGTCACATGGCACGTGACTGTCTGACCCTCCAATCAGACAATCAGCAGATAGTTGAGGGACCTCCCAGGTAGAGGAAGAGTTTCAATTTAGGAGCTCCATAGGGCACATGTGGATGTGGTCGAGGAGTTGGTCGAGCAGCTGGAGGTGGACGACGTTACGATGTGCTACCACCACCACAACCACTAGGAGGTCCACCCCGACCACAGGGAGCAGGTGGACAGGGGAGAGCTCATCTTCAGGCAGCTGAGGGATACAACCACGGCTCTTCAGAGGTGATTCAAAGTACTATCAGTGTCTACTCCACCTTAGCTACAATTTTTATAGACACGGGTGCTATTCATTCCTTTATTTCCACTGCCCCTAGTTTGGAGCTTGGAGATTTCGACAGAGCCATTGGCTCGATCCTTACGGCTAGAGACTCCTACGGGAGTAGACTCGATGATTATGCACTTGAGACGGCTATGTGAGCTTACTCTAGGAGGTGAGTGATTCGGATGGGATCTCCTAGAAGCGGCGTCGAGGAGTTACAACGTCAACTTGGGTATGGAGTGGTTTTCTACAATCCATGTTCAGATTGTCTTTATTAGGTGCAAAGTGTGGTGAGTTTGTAGGGATGGGACCAAGTTTACCCTCACCGGTGAGAAGGGAACCATTGCAGCACTGGATAGACATATTTGGAGGAGGGTGCTACCAATCACCCATTAGTTCTCCTGCCTTACCCTCAAAGTAGTTAACATGGAGAGTCTGATTTATCCCATAGTGGTGGATCAGTACGTAGATGTTTTTCCTGAAGATGTTCCAGGAATACCTCCTCATATAGAGGTGGACTTCTACATTGATCTATACTTAGGGAGAACACTGATATCTACTCCAGCATATCAGATGGCTCCTGCTGAGCTTCGTAAGCCCTGAAAACAGCTGGAGGACTTACAGGGGAAGGGATTCATCCGGTCCAGTGTTTCTCCCTATGCATCCCTGATTTTATTCACCAAGGAGGCAAATGGGAGCTTGCGGCTTTGGGTTGACTACTGTTTCCTGAACCAGGTGACCATGAAGAACAAGTACCCAATCCCGAGGATTGACAACCTCTTTGATCAGCTCAAGGGAGCACGATGGTTCTCGATGATAGACCTCAAATTAGGCTATCACCAGCTCAGAGTTCAAGATGAGGATGTGCAGAAGATGGCCTTCAGATGTTAGTATGACCACTATGAGTTCTTATTTATTCCTTTCGGCATAACCAATGCTCCAGAAGTGTTCATGTGTCTCATGAATAGTATCTTGCAGCCGTACCACAATTGCTTTTTCAAAGTCTTCATCGACGACATTCTGATCTATTTGACTAATGAGGAAGAGCATGCCTACCATTTGCAGCTAGTACTGGAAATGCTCTGAGATCACCGGATTTATGGTAAGCTCTTGCAGTTCCAGTTTGGGATTCAAGATGTTCACTTCTTGGTACATGCTATCTCGTAGGCTGGAGTTATAGTGTATTTGGAAAATATTGAGGCAATTCTTGCTTGGGAGACAGCCAGGAGTGTGACAGAGGTATGGAGTATCTTAGGCTTGGCTGGATAGTACCGGAGGTTCGTTCCAAACATCTCTAGAATTTCAGCACCACTATCAGCCTTGATAAAGAAGGGGAAACCCTTCATGTGGTCAGAGAGATGCCAGAAGAGCTTTCAGGAGCTGAGGCCGAGGCTGACTAGTGCCCCCATCTTGAGGCTTCCTAATGAGGGCATAGGGTATGTAGTCTACTGCGATGCATCAGGGACCAGACTCGAGTCTGTCCTAATGATTGAGTGAGCCGTGATCACATATGGTTCTCTACAACTAAGATAACATGAGAAGAACTATGCTACCCATGACCTGGAGTTAGTAACCGTGGTCATCATCTTAAAGATTTGGAGACACTATCTGATGGGCAAGAATTTTACTGTATACTCTGATCATAAGAGTCCCATGTATATCTTTTCATAGAAGGAACTGAACCCGAGACAACAGCGATGGGTTGAGTTCTTCTAAGAATATGACTTCGAGATAGTCTGTACTCTTGGGAAGGGGAACGTTTTTGCGGATGCGCTCAACAAGAGATCTAGAATACACCTGCTATGAGAGGCGACAGAGCAGTTGGCTGCCTTACAGATATCCAATGCGGATAAGGATGGAGCAGCCTATTTAATGTCACTCATAGTCACTCCTCCACTTCTTCAGCAATTGAGGGAGGCATAGCATAGAGACGATGACTGTGAGATGCGACATGCTCATATATCCACAAAGGAGGCACCTGATTGATTTTATGTAGGTGGGGAGAACATCATCCTCTACTGGGGATATACTATGGTACCAGTAGCACATCTGGAGGAACTGTTGAGGTAGTTCCATAATTATACAATTTTAGTACATCCAAGAGTTGTGAAGATGTATCAGGACCTTCAAAGACAATACTGGTTTCCTGTTATGAAGAAGGCAACAATTGATTTTGTCTCACGATGCCTCACTTGTCACCAAGTGAAGGTGGAGCACTAGGTACTAGTAGGCCTAGTTCATCCCATAGAGGTCCTGGAGTGGAAGTGGGATTGGATATCCATGGACATAGTGATAGGTCTTCCATGTACATCCAAGATTCATGATTAGATATGGGTGATCATTGACCGACTCACCAAGTCAGCCTAGTTCTTACCGATCAGAGAGCAGGGTTCAGTAGAGAGCGTGGTATGCCTCTATGTGCAGGAGATTATGCATTTACATGGAATAACTTCTTATGTTGTCTCTGACCATGAAACACAGTTTTCTTTCCGGCAATGGAAGGGGTTTCAAGAGGATTTCAGGACATAGCTACATCTGAGCACCGCCTTCCATCCTCAGATATATGGCCAGACTGAGAGGACCATTCAAACTCTCGAGGACATTTTCCGCGCTTTTGTCCTCGACTTCGGTCGCATCTGGGAGGACCACTTACTATTGGTATAGTTTTCCTACAACAATATCTATCACACCACCATCGATATGGAACCTTTTTTGGACATGTATGGTCAACCTTGCAGATCACCACTATGCTGGATAGACCCAGGGGAGTCAGCACTACTGGGACCAGAGATGGTACAGGCTACCACAGAGAAGGTGCAGATCATCCAAGAGCAGATAAAGACTGCACAAAGAAGAGAGAATTCATAGGATTAAAAGAGATGGATACATCTTGAGTTTGAGAATGGCGACGACGTCTTTCTTCGGGTCTCACCTCGATGAGGTCTATGGAGAATTGGTCGAGGCAACAAGTTATCTTCACGATTCAACGGACCTTTCCAGGTCCTCAGCAGAGTAGGGGAGGTGGCTTACCGCCTAGCTCTTCCACCTCAGTTGCACTGGGGGCACATCGTCTTCCACGTATCTTATATGAAAAGATACGTGCATGACGCTTCTGACATCTTTGACCATGGAGAGATGGACATCAACGATGAGGCGACCTTCACAGAGGCTCCAGTGGAGATTTAGGATCGACAAGAGCTGATCCTTCGTGGACGGTAGAAACCTCTAGTGCACGTTCACTGGAAGCATGAGAACCTCCAGGAGAGCACATGGGAGTGGGAGGCTCAGATACATGCTCAGTACCCCCATTTGTTTCCTTCATTTGAGTTATAGCATACGGGGACGTAAGGCCCTGAGGTGGGGAGAATGTAAAGACCCAGAAATTCTGTGGATTTTTTTTCTTAAATTCATGGGAATTTTACGAGTCCTTTGTTTCTGACGGTGCTTGATTCCGAGGACTAGTGTGACTGGAATCAATTTCTAATGTTTTTTTGGGTATGTTCAGTAAACGTACGAGCGGGATTTTATATCTTTTGAACCGGTGCTCAGAAATGAAATCTGAGGGCACCGTTGAACTCGCAGCGTTAGTGATTGAATAGTGATACCTTCACCACAATTTCATTTTAATGAGAATGTGAGTTAGTTTTTAGGGTTCAAAATTAAATTGAATAAAAATAAAGTGTTATCTTTATTTTTATTTGGGGTGGTTAAAAACTCCATGAGGAGGTTATTGGTGGGGGCCACCACACCATAACCTCCCATTAGAGGTTAGGAAAGTGGGTTCCACCCGCACACAACCTCCATTGGGAGGATTTTATTTATTGGGGCCCACCCAAGCTTCATAACCCATTTTAACTCCCCGTTAATTAATTAGAACTCCTAACCTCCCCTAATTTTGAATTTGAACCATTCCATTCCATTAATTAAATGAGTTTATCATTTAATTAAACAAAATTATTTTTGTGGTGGTGACATAAAAATAATAGAGAACTTCCTATATTATTTTTTTTCTTGGAATTCTTTTGGTGGAACGATTGGGAGAGGAGGAAGAACTTGAGAGAAAATGGAGGAACAAATTCTTCCAAAGAAGAACGTATCATCCACCAAAAAAGAATGATGAGCATCTCTCCCTCTTCAATCGGGGAAAGAAGTGGAACACCACTTCCCATGACGAATGGTGACGACGTTATAGTCGGCTCATCTTCTCCGAAGTCTTCCTCTTCTGACCTTGAAGAAACGACGCCGCCTTCCCGTGACTTTGCCAATGATCGTCGTCAAGCGAGGTAGGGGAATATGGGTTGAATTTTATTCCCGATCTTCTTCATTAAATTTATGGTTTGAGATCCAAATGATAACACCATAATATGGAGTGCTCTGACCACAAAAACATGGCCCGACCCTCACACTTTTCATTAATTCGTTTGTTGACGACAGCGGCGGCGTAACGGATCTACCAGAAGAGAGGATCACAGTGGAAGAACGTGCCACATCCAACGGGCTAAGGCGGTACATGAGACGATCAAAAATGATCCGAACATGGAAGAATCCTGCAGTGCAAGGGCTTCCGAGTCGCCGAAGGGGCGCGACACCGTCGTGTCGTGCAGAGAACCGAGCCCTGGCCAGTCCGGCCATGGCGGTACTGGAGCGGAGCAGTGCCGTCGCACCATGCATGAAGAAGGAGATGAGTCCACATAGCCACGGTGGTCATATGATCTTGGTGCGGCACTGTCGCACCGCGTCAGAGAGAAGATCTACAGCCATAGGCCGTAGTGGTTAGAGGAGGGAGGACGGTTGATCCGGGCACTGCTATGCGCTGTAGGCAAGACCCTTCGGGTCCAGCAGTTACCAGGCCGAAGCCATGCACCGGCCGTTTCAGAAGACAAGGGGTGAACCCCCCCCCCCCAATGTGTGGCGAGCCGGCCATGCAGGGCCACCCGCCGGCCATGCGGGCCAGACTCTCTTCGGCCGGGCCACCCTCAGTCGGGCTGCCCTCGGCCATGCCTCCCTTGGCCAAGCCGCCTTTGGGCCAGACCACTCAAGTCGGGCTACCCCTTCGGGCCGAGCCACCCCCTTGGTCCAGGATGCTCCCTCAGGCCGGGTCGAACCCCAGTCCGGACTGGGTCCAGCCGGGTCGGTTCAACTGGGTCCGACTGGACCCAGACCTGTTTGGACAATTTACACCTTTTCACCCATATCATTGGCTATGGGTGTCCGATCGACGAACCGTTTACGGTGACGGAAATCTCAGAACGAGAATGTAATATTGGCATATCACAATTGAGGTTTGTACATAGTTGGTGTATTTTCAGGTTAGTTTCAACCTAAAAACCAACCGGGCCCTTGGAACGGAAATGCCAATAACTCAAATACCGGGAGTCCGATTGACGTACCATCTGTCATGATGGAACCCTTATGACATGGTAGTCCTTTGGGTTACTCCTTTGTGGAGTTTAGTGGAAGTTATGGGACAAAGTATATCTCAAGGGTAGATTCTACAGAACAAGAGGGAACTAGGTGCGAGGAATCCAGTGACTGATAATGAGGTGGAGGTTAGAGACAGATCATACGGAGGTTAGCACTCAACGATCCTATATGTGTCAGCGCATACCGATCCAGTGTTGGTCAGATCCTGTGTGGGTTAGCGCTCAGCGATCCTATGTGGGTCAGCGCATACCGATCCTATGTGGGTCACATCTGGTGTGGGTCATTGTAGGGGTTAGTACCTATCAATCTTGTGTGGGTCAGACTCCGTATAGTTAGAAGCAATGCCTCTTGACAGAATAAGATGATCTAGATTCACGACTAATCATTTGTAATTCGTTACTTCACTAAAATTTTGGTTTTATCTGAGTCATTGATATTTGTGTTTTCCTCATGATTGAGAAGGGTTACTGAATAACATAGTTATATGTATGGGAATATACCTATCTAAGGGTTATCTGTTGATTCAGTACTTTGTGGTTATCCTTGTTGGATTTTGTGAGACCCTGAGGGTCTCGAGGTCCCTACTAAGTATCGTTATACTCACCCCTGCATGGGCTATGCCCGTACCATGTTGTCTTGGTTGCAGACGATGACCATCACTGACTGGGATAGAGAATAGTAGAACTGGATCGTACCCGGAGGTGGACCACTCGACGAGACGTACACGGAGTGGACAGCCGAACTTGGGGTGCTGAGGAGGCCATTTGTGCCCACCCTTCAGGTCGGAATTCTGGAGGACGAACCAATAGCTTCGTTACTTCTTTTCTTCTGTTGTACTATCATTTCAGTGGTATTGTACTTTACTATTGGGCTTATATTTCCGACCCCATTACTTTCAGTACACTTTTTTTATTCAGTTCTACATTGTTTTTTAAAAATATTTATGTACTCTATTATGTTTGTTTACTATTATAAAGGAATTTTCTTCCCATTTTAGAGATTCACACCTTTGGTTATAGCCACCAGCCCCTGCCTTATAGAAGGAGGGCATGGGGTTGTCACCATACGGGCCCCAGGGGATGGGTCATGACATGTTATATTTCCTCCAAAACGACTCATTTATGGTCTTTAATCACAAAACCAATTGGGTCTGTAATTCCCAGACTCTAGTAACATGAAGCTAGTGTATATTTTATTACAATGTTTTACAATATATATATATATATATCATAATACATAGGATTATATAATTCAAAGTTTTTAATAAAATCGATACATAAATGAATATTATATTACCTTAAAAACATAACATACATTAAATAAATATATGAAAATGAATAACATATCCTTGAAAGTCTGAAATATACATGTAATGATCTTCATGGATTTTTGGGTGATTGAGAGAAAATGGAAATGAAATATATTAGATGCTCAGTAATGGGTGGTTCAAAGTGTAAACTCTCATACATAATCATGGAATAAATTATGATTGGATGAAATAATTTCTGAGATAAATGGTTATGGGAGTATTATATATGTGGATTACATAATAAAAAATAAATTCATGGAAAAGAATAATTGATTTCATAAGGATGTAATAAATAATATTGGACATCATAAACATAACCGCAAGGCCATTTTCTAAGACATCATTCATAAAATTGTATGTCTTATATTAAATACCCCACTAGTTTGTCACATGAGACCTACTGATGCATTGAGGGGGTATATAATTATAGGGACGACCAGTTATATAACATGTTTAATGTATCCATAATATGAATAGACATGATAAAATATTCAAATCATAATTTTACAAAAGAAATATCATATATAATAATGGGTAAGTAATCAAAAGGTATCTATAAAAAATAAATGATATAAAAAATTTTAATATTTCCCCATTCAGTGGAATAATATTATTATCATAGAAAATATCAAACATTAAATTTAAAAATTATAGGATATTCACAATGTAATGGAACCTACCATTATTAATGGAATGATAATTAAATAATAGTTTAGGTTAATTTTTTCATTTACAGATTCCATAGTAATTAAAAAATAAAAATAAATTGAAATACCTTATTATGGTTCGTAAAGAGCAGGTGAATCATCCAAACCATATACCATAAGAGGATCAAACTATGTTAGTTAAATACCAATTGGTGTGCACCAGCTGATTATCATTTCATGACCCAATAAACATTATTTAGGGTCATTATTCCTTGGTTAATCATATTTATATCATGCATCCACTTGTATTATCCTCATAGGAGTTTCATTTCTATGAAACTAAACAAACTTTACATTACCAAAAAATTAACATATTTGATTATAATATCTTATAGAGGTCATATAATGAGATGAAATGCGGATATATCATTGATAATATGAAAATAATTCCATAAAATGAAGAAAAATAAAATTTCATATTGAAATGAAAATTAATTGGAAATGGTTAGAAAAATATAGGATTAGAAGGGATTTCAAAACAATATATAAACATAATAACAACATAGAAAATAGATATAATGAGTAGGAATAATAAATATATCATTAAAAATATATAAAATTGATTATAATTACTTGTAATTAAAAGAGTGTAAATATATGAAAAATAATTCTAAATTATATTATGAAAAACATTTCCACACAAAAGGAAATGTATTGGATTGGGAACCCTTTTCTGGAAAGGTAGCTTCTTGAAGCTTGGTAAGTTCACCTTTTAAGCATAAGAAAATTCTTTTATGTAATCTTAAGATAGAAAAACCGAGTAGAGATATACTGACTAATTTAGGAGTGAACATTAGTGATAGGATGGGTTGGTATTTATAGTGAATGTGGGTGATTATTTAATTAAATTCATGTCATTGGCATTATATCAATGGTTAATAAAAATAAAACCACTATCCTTCCTATGGTTTTAGACCATGAAATTTAAACATTTATTGTTTTTGACATTCTATTTTTTAAGATGTAATATAATTTAAAATATGTTATTTTTGATGGGGAAACAATTCTTATTATTAAATATTTTTTTGATATCTTCAAAATTTACTTTAGGTTATGGATGAATATTTATATTTTTTTTAAAAAAATATTTCATTAATTTAGGAATTCATTATTTAAATAAAGAAAAACATTTTCATCGATAAATCCTTTATATTACTTATTACATAATTTTTTATTCATTATGTTATCATAATACTTACTATAGTTTACTTTTTACCCAAAAATTAAACTCTATTAGAAAAACAATAAAAAATAAATATTGGATAATCTTAAAAATATAATTAAAAATTTAAATTATTTTTTCTAAAAAATATTTTTCAAACGTATTTGAAATTTATTTATTAAATAAAATCACTTCTGCATTTCAAAATCTTGCGTTTCGATCCTAAAATTCAAACAAAAAATTTCTCATTTTTATTATGAGATTCATGTGTGTAATTATATTATTATTCATCAATATATATATATATATTATTAATTAATCATTATATTATTATAAAATGATATTATTGTATCAATTTTAGATTTTATAAAAAACATAAATTATAAGTTTTGTATTGTATTATAAATTATTGTATTATTATAATAAAATAATAAAATTTTCATTGTTCAAAACTTTTATGATGAACTGTTTATTTAATACAGTTGAATATCATCTATAATACACCCTTAAAAATTGCTACCTTTAATTTTTTTGTAAACACAAATAAATAAATAAATGTTGTTAATTATTTCTCATTGCTTCCTTAGACTCCAATGTTGCTTCACCAGAGCTTTGATTCCTCTAATGAACTTTTAAAATTTATGTTATATAATTATGTAACACATTCTTTCTAGTGTCTAAATTTAAAAAATGTCTAAATTATATGATAGGTTTGGTTCCAACATTATTTCATTAGATGTGAGTATATTCATAGGATGTCAGGACCTTACCCAACGAGGCATGATCCATAACAACCCCATGTCAGCCTCAGTAGGATAGTGATGGAGACAAGCATCGAAATGCATATCCAATATGGAAGGCCATTCCATAATGTACCTGTAAGCACAGAACCAAACATCTCCAAGTAGAGTTGTATAGGAAAAAAATACAAATATGAAAAATATAGAGTAATAACCATTCATGAAAACACTATAGGGAATACAAAAAACAAAAAAGTGTAAAAGGAAATGTTAGGGAAAAAACTTCTTGACCAACTAAAATGATTTCCAAACCTGAAAAAATATTAAAGTATATTTTAAGAGAACCCAGAACTAAATATAGAAGATTAGAACACAGTATGCGTTTATGTCCATCATGGACTCCCTAATTTATATGTAATCTTCACTAACCGTTCTATCATCTACATAATACATGACACATCTGGTAAAATCCCATGTAGGGGTGATTATTTTCATACCCAGTAATATGCCATGAAAGATGAAGGGGGAGTAGTAAGAGACATTGTATGAATAGATTGATCATCCAAAAGAAAGAGAGTAACATAATATAACATGGATATTGATATATGTTATCAAACAAAATATTCCAAAATGAAAGAGAAACGGGATCTTTATCTCAAAAACCGTCCTAGGAAACTATTCCAATAGTTCCAAGAGTCCATCAAAAAATCCACAGTATCTCACTCATCTATCCAGTAGAAACATCCAAGTAATAACACACCTTTCTACTATGGTTCATGGTAGAGGGGAAAAAATATCTTGGTACAGTACCTATTCCATGGAAAATATGAGGGTTCCACTCTGTAGAAAGCTCAAGGAACCATGACCTTTACCCAAAGGAAGGTTCCACTCTGATAGTCAAGGACCCTTTCCCTGACTCACTGAAAGGTTCCACAAAATACTAGATAGAGGACTCATTACAGGTCTCCAGCAGCGGGTAATACACTATTGGAATATAGAGGACTCATTCCCTGTATCTGTTGGTGTGTTCCACTCTAATAACAGATATAGGACCCATGTTATACCCAGTTGGAGGGATCCACTCTAGTAATCAGTATAGGAACCATGCCAGGCCCAGTGTGATAGTTCCACTCATATGGTAGATAGAGGACCAATACCCTGATTAATAGGATAGTACCACTATAAGGATAGGAATAGGACCCAAGCCTTATCCTAATAGGAGGGTTCCACTTTAATATCTCTCATGATCTTGACTGATCACTACTATCATCGAGCACTACGTATATAGGCATCACACACTGAACACCCCACATCAAAACTCAAAAACCATCCTGAAGTAAACCATCACATTTAATGTGAAAAAACACCAAACATAGTCTATTCAATAGATAAAATTCGAGTCCAAATGTAGTAGATATGAGTGGTTGAAGTTTCCTCAAAAGGAAAGTAGGGGTACACCGCATTTAAGGTGACCCAAGCAGTGTGTAGTCCTGATATGATGACTAGATATGTCCCTATCAATATATGTATCTTTGACCATGTTTCACTAAATACCATGTATGTGGACTGGATGGCCTACCTCAACCACTCTAGGTCCTTCATGAGCACCTCGTAGTGTATGTGTACTACTTCTTGTGGCTATGTACCATGGTACATGGCATGTTATTCTACCTAGGGTCCTGCCGAAGAGCTCTTCCACATGGACTATCCACCCAGGGAGGGTCAAAACACATGTGATCCTTAAATTTAACAAAGTGATAGAACCACAACCATAAAGGTAATACACGATGTGTTTTTATCACATTACACACCGTATAGTCAGGACTATTCCAAAAAGTAAAATTTATTCATGTGAATTCCAGATCATGCCTCTCCCCCATGAATCACACGTATTTAACACATGAAATTGGTTTATATTTCCTCTTTTCATTCGTTGGATGTAAAATTGATTTTCGAGGGGACTTCTTGAATCATACATTAAGTCAGACACATTTTAATTGCCTGAGTCACATCGAATCCCACATTAGATAATAGATCCATTATGAAATCATACACGACCAAAAAAAATATGAATCCATCCAGGTTTTTTTTAAATCATTCATCACACGTGAGTCCATCATGAATTCGGGGTTTTGATTGGGCTCAATCCCACTCAGGAATACCAAACTGAGACCCAGTATGCTATTTGGTGAAGACCAAGAATAATGATTAGGAAAACTTCATAATAAAATTATGATATTATTTTGGATGTGTTTTATTTTCCAAATAACACAAAATAAGATTTAGGAATGATAAAAATTTAATAAATAATTTAAATATGATGTGAGAGCACAAGTAGGGGATCTTTATGCGTAGATCAAAGAAATAAGAATGATTATGCTTAAAATATTTAATCAATTAAGTAATAATACAATCATAGTTGATTTATACCTAGAATTGGATAATTATATTTGGAATAACCCACTTGGAAATGAATTAGGGAAGTCTTTTCATTCACTATTCCTTGATCTATTTAGATCTAGTGTCTCGTCATCATCAAATTTCAATCCACCAATGGGTGGTGGAAGCAGAATCCTCCCAACAATCCCAGGGCTATGTGGATAACCTAGGAAGACCATTATACCACTATATTTAAATTAGAAATATAATTTGTATATTTAATTAAAAATAAATAAATGAAATTTTCAAATTTAATTAAATTCACCCAACAATGATCATGATTCCTAAATTCCCCGGAAAAACCAATGTAAGGTTGTTCATAAGGGAAATGTTTCATTATTGACTCAACCACAGTCTCAAAATTATTGTATGTGTTTTATTTTAGTAGATATAATATTTTTATTAAAAAATCAATTGAATGTAATATAAAATATATTTAATGTTTTTACAAAATAAATTCTGGGCACACAGTGTCTTGAAATGCACTATATCTCTGAGCCTTGATCCAAAAATATTTTCTGATATATATCAATGTATTACTAGGGAAATAAGTTTAGTAAATCATTCTCTCTTTAAAAATAATCATCACAAAAATCAATAATCTAAACACAAATATCAAGATATTGAGACCGCATTTTGATCTCCCACTCCTAGGAACTCTCCTGCATGCTCCCATGCCCCCAAAACACACGAACCACTGGGATAGTTCATCTACACAAGGTCCTCTATTTTTAATCCTTGATTACCACTAGGTTATCTACAAAAGTGGATATATCCTTGATGTCAATATACCCCTAGTGAATAATATTTTTAGGTACATGCATGTATCTCATTAGCTGTGAAAAATGGAAGATTTCATGCACCAACTATAACCACGGGGTAGAGAAAGGTGGTAAGAATCCTCACATACCATCTGGATGATCTAAAACATCCTAATTAACCATGGGGATATCTTGACTCTCTTGTCAAATATTTTCATTCCTCATCATGGGGAGACTCTTGGGAAAATTTGGTCTCCCTTCTTGAACTCTATGATCCAATGACATCAATGTACATAATATTTCTACCTATAGTAGGATGTCCTAATCCGTTCATGGATGACTTGGACCTTCTTTGTCATCTCTTACACCATATCAAGCCCAAAAATACATGTATCATTGATCTTTGTTCAATGTAAGGGTGACCTACAGGGTCTCCCATACAGGGCCTCAAAATGTTCCATATCGATAGTAGAGTGGTGTCTATTTTTGTTTGTAAAGTCTACCATGGAAAATTGATCCCCCCCAACTCTATCCAAAGTATTACATAAAATCCTTTTTTATATCCTTAGAACCTATATTGTGGACTTATTCTTCCCATTTTTGTAGAGGGGGAAGGTTTTAATCATTCTCATCTAGGTCCGAAATTTCTCCTAGAGTCCTCCCCTTATTATTGATGTGAACCTCACATCACATTCAGAGACAATAGTAGAGGAAACCCCATGAAGCCAGATGATCTCCCACATATACTAATCCCCCAAAATCACTATCAAACTATGATCCATAAAAGAAATGGAGTGTTCTAACTTTTTGATTCAGTCAAATATCACCATGTTGGTTTTATGGACTCTCTCTATCCACAAAATCCATGTCACAAAGTCCATGATTATGATATCCCATTTCCACTCCATGATCTCAAGGGGCTATAAAAAACAAGTCAGAACATAGTTATCATCCTTCACCATCTGATAGGTGAGGCTCTGTGAGACGAACATAGCCATGCTTCATCTCATTTTGGAACTCTGAAAAATCCACAAAAGTTCTTGGTAAATCTTCTCCATAATAATATTTTAATCCAAAAGAGATATGTGGAACTCTCTCCTCATCACCTCCTACATTGTGATGGGGACCACAGTCTGTACCTGGAAAAGGATGATGTGATTACCTCCTTCATTATATCCATATGTTGAACCTCTTGGGGGTATCTGGTAATGAAATACCACACAGTTTATGTCTTCCAACTAGGAATCTCTCACATGTTGGTGGAGTGGAGGATTAAACACAATCAACTAAATAAAATTTTCACCTGCCTACTTAACTGGGGTCAGTTGTAAGGAAGAAACTGCTTAGACCCCTCCTACTCCAAACAAGTCTGGGACATCTTGCTAATGTAATATTCTACTAAATGTCCTTTCATATGAGTAAAGACTATCTCAAAGTTATAGTCTTTCTGGAAATCCAACCAGTTCCAAAAACTCAGGTTCACATATCTCTACATGGGGACATAATAAAGGCTCAAAAGTCTGAGTAAACAACAATGCACTCTTCTAGAAGATAGTTCCTTTATATCCTTAGAGAGAAGACTATCGATGTCATCTCTAGGTCATTATCCACATAGTTATTATCATTTTGTCTCAAATTCCTTAACACATATTTTATAAATGATTACCTCTTAATGAACACATATCTGAGCCCATCTCTTAAGGTATCATAAAACACTACATACTCCAAGCCATCCTCAAGTAGTCTCAAAATAGGAGCACTTATTACACTATGCCTCAACTCCTAAAAGGACTTATGCCTCTACACAGTCTAGGTAAACTAATTCCCTTTCAGTGATAGAGAGGTCAAAATCGTTTCAATCTTGGATAATGTTCCCACAAACCTCCTATAGTACCCCCACCAAGACATGAAAAATATGTACATATGACATTCTATTGGTTTAATCCCTAGAAATCACTATATCCGTATTATCTAGGTCTATATATAATCCATTCATAGATATGACATTTTTGATAAAGTGAACCTCATAGATCTAGAACTGGATGTTAATGATCTTACCATAAAGATGGAGGTCTTGAAAAAAAATCTAGGACCATCCTCAAGTGCTCTGCATGCTCCTCCACTGATGCAGTGTATATGAGTATTTCATCAATAAATATAAAAATAAATAATTCCATGTAAGGATGTACATAATTATTTATCGAAGAAATAAATATAGTGGGGAAATTTTTAACACCAAAAGAAATCACCAAGAACTCATAGTGTCTATTGCGATATCAGATTTCCAGCTTCTGAATATCCGCATCACAAACACTAAACATGAAGTATTCAAACCAAATTGCGGTATTTCAAAACCTTCTCACACGTCATAACATTTCAAAGAATTTTTAATCCCTCATAAATGGGTAATTATTCATTTTCATGGCCTAGTTTAGGTGATTATAATCCTTACATAATTGTAATCTCTCATCCACCTTTATCATAAATTACAGTAGAGATACCATGGGGAACACACTAGGTTTGATAAAACAATTCTCATGAAGGTGTGAAAACTAAAAACATAGATACTGAATCTAGGTAGGGGTCATATGATATTACACCAAATATATCATAGTAGTCATGGTGTTCATGTTGATGAAAAACTCCATATCCCACCTCAGAGGTAGTCCTAAAATATCCTTCGTGAAGATGTCCAAAAAATCCTCAATGATTAACGGAATCCAGATACTTGAATGGCCTGATGAACCAAGGGATACACTTACCACAAAATGGGAGATTATATTCAACATCATACTATCAAAACCCACTCACCCATATTAGATCAGTCACACCCATAAACAATAATCATATCTCATCAGTGAAAAGGAAACAAACTCATCTGTGGTAATTGTGAATCTAGTCTAAAATCCTGGAAAACAAATCCATACAAATGAATATTCCATAGGGTTCAATAATTATGACCAAAATTTCCCACAAAATCCTCTATTCACTATGATATAGTGAATAATTCTGGTAAATAAATGATATAGAAGAAGTTTTCCCCAATAGAAACCTCAAGATGAAGCTTTTGGAAAAAAAAACCCTCAACTATGAGCTCTATATCTCACACACGGAGTAAAGAGATGAAGGAATGTGTTATAAAATCTATTACAAATACTAATTATAGAGTTTATTTAACAAAAAACATACCTCTATTAATTTTTTTAACCACTGGGTTATATTCCTCCATATCTTGCAGGTTTCCATGGCCTCGACCCCCGGCTCTATGATCCTAACGTGGGATTCCAGGTGGTGGTGGTGGAAGGATCTCATGGCATCATTCAACACACATATTTCTTCCTCCTAGAGATCCATCATCTACATTTATAGCTCTGACTTCCTTGGTCCACCCTTCACACTCCTGAGAGATCCTTGATCATGGTGTTTCCTCTTTTCTGGAGGTCCATCCTCTATCTACATGCACTCAATGCATTGAGTCTTGAAATCAGGCTCTATGTAACCTATCCCATCACATTCATAGAACTCCCCACTATTTGATATTCCGTGGTCCTCTATTCTTCCCCTAACAATGTGTCAGATCTTGATATTTGGAATATCTCATGTATTGAGGTCATGACCACTGGAATCCACTACATTTTTTAGATGACTCACCACTATAATGACCATTTCTAATTCTAACATCAGGTTATCATTATGAAAAGAATACCTCCACCAAAATCACCATATTTAACAACCTAGTATAGGTGGGAATGTACAAGGGTACCAAAGTGGATCATATATCATTATAGAGTACCTTATCAAACATCACTCTCATAAGTAGCCAGCCCATATAATATCATGTGAGAACCATGTAAGGTTTGTGAACCTAGAATCATACTCACCAACTGAGATCCTTCCTTGAAAAAACTCATGAATATCCTGAATTAATTCTAAGAGAAAGAATTAGGGGTAATAGTCCTCATGAAACTGCAACATGAAGTCATTCAATGAGATTTTTGACTCATCACGCATTTGTGTAACATCACTCCACCAGCGCCTAGTAGATCCCTGTAAAAGATTTTTGTCAGTGCAATCACCATATCAGTCAGTGTCTAGATAAGCCTGATAAAACCGATCACTAACTCTATTAACTCCTCCACTGCCTAGGGATCTATATCACCATGGATCCTTAGTGACCTCTAGTGATAGAACTCACAAACTATGTAATTCTTATGTGCATCTTTAGCCCAATTTGATTGTATGATATAATGATTGTCCGGTGGGGTGATTCTCATTTTCCCCTAGAGGAAGGATCTCATGTGATGGATTTGGAACTAAGGACTCATTAGTCATTGGATCCTCATTTTGATATGAAACTTGTAACCTGGTTGGCTGGTGTCACAGATGATTCCTATGAATTTAATTAAGACATACAATGGTAAGATGAGCATATATATACAATGGGGAGACGACTCAATAAGGTTATTCAAATGACTTAATACTATATGATTCAAGTACAGTTTATCCCTAAATTCAATTTATCAGTATGTGGAGTCAACAAGAAGGAATTCAGAGTGCTTTGGAATGGATACATTGGACGCTACACCATTACTGGGTTCCCTGGCTTGAAAGCTGCTCTTGACACACTTTGACAGTATTGCCCTAAAATCTAACCAAATCCCCATAAGGGGACTACTCAAAACACAATCCCAATGATCAAACCACTTCTAATATAGGTAGCTTATTTTAATTCCTTAACATAAAAACCATTAAGAAAAATTCCACTTCATATAAGATTAGTGGAAAAGTGAAATAATGTGTCATTTCTCCAATTATCTCTAAAATATCAAAAGGAAAAATGTACCTAAAAAAACATCCCCTTATTAAAAAACCTTATAACTCCATTCCATGGAGATACTTTCATGAATATATGTTCTCAAACTTGGAATTATAATTCCTTCCTTTGATTATTAGCATAGGATTTTAGGTGGCCCGAGTATCACATATATAAATATTACATCATTTTATATGTGTATTCAATACATAAAAATTTAATATATGAACCAAAACCAAACCAGTTTAGTTTATTTGGAGAATATGTACATAAAAATCCTATTAACTAAATGATCTTCATCATATCCCACAAATTTCTTTATATTATTACCCTTATAGACATAACTTACTTAGATCCTTCCATCAAAACATGAGGAAGGAAAACATAATAAAGTGTGATCTTAGATGATTAGTAAGTGTAAATATAGAAGATATTAATCAATGATCGTATGTTATCATAAGGGTTTGAGAACATAATAATAACATTAGATAGTCCTGCCTAATCAATTAAATATATTTCATTATGATACATGGAATACGACTTTATTAGAACAAAAGAAAAAATAGTCATACGATTGTGAAATCCTCAATAATCAGTAATGATATTTGAGAGTATATAATAAAAATAAGAATATAGATAAAACATAATCATATTACATTATAAATATTTATAAAAAGAAACACATTGAATCGTTATTTTAAGTACATGAAATAAGGTCCTAACATAATCTTATGAATTTGAAACAAGGTCTATGAATACACTTATAGACATGAAATAAAGTCCATGCATAATTTGGTGAAAATCAAATCAGTTTCACACATAACATAGTTATCTTATGAGTTATTCATCGTTACCCATTACATTGGATCGCAATATAATTTTTTTCCCACCCGCGACATAATTAAAACCATATATATGTATGAAAAAGAATATCATAAAACATTTATCATCAGATCATATAAAAACTCATAAAAAGTAAATGAATTTAATAAGAATTTCATCACAAAATAAATGGTGGAAAATAAATGGGATTCAAAAAGGATTCATCATAACTTAAATAAACCATGGTAAAAAAGGTTTCATAAAATGATCTTAATATTATAATTATCAAAAGACATCTAGTGAATGAAGGAATTTTGTATAATAAGATTATATCCCCAAAAAAGCATAAAAATATGTAAAGGTTATTTTCAAAGATGAATAATACCTTTAAAATAACATTTTACCTTTATTTCGAAACGTGAGAAAA
This sequence comes from Viscum album, assembly GCA_963277665.1. Taxonomy (NCBI): domain Eukaryota; kingdom Viridiplantae; phylum Streptophyta; class Magnoliopsida; order Santalales; family Viscaceae; genus Viscum; species Viscum album. The sequence continues at coordinate 802,528,466 of OY728139.1, forward strand.
ATATCCATTTCTTTTGATAACTTTTCAACTAAGAATTCCAAGAACACAAAAAAAATGTTTTTCATTTGAAAATAACCATGGAATCTTTTGATGGAAGATTCAAATAAAAATAGTCCTAACAATCATAAAATCCATTTATCCAATATAATTTAATAGAGAACATTCATGTCACAATATTTTAAAATGAAAAAGATTACATGTTTGGAAAATATTTCTTTAAAAAGTCTAATTTTTTAACCATTTTAAATAATGTAAAATGTAATGAAAATGAAAATTTTAAATCATTTTTTGTATATATAAAAACTTCTATAAAAATAATGATAAGAATTTACTTTCAAGAAAAAGTTAATTGACAAAAAAATTAATATATATTTATTATGAATTTATTATATATAAATATTTATAAATAAAATACTATATATAATTACATTATAATTTCCAATTATCCTTTTATTAAAAATTTCTTCATTAAAACAATAATTCAGGTGAAAATTGGTACTTTTTCATGTATGATTCAGTTCTATGTTTTTGGTACTTTCACCGTGGTAATGGTTTTTTCATCTCCAAAATCATAATCAGGGCATATTTATTATATTTATTCATCATATAATCTTTTATAATCATTCTTGTTACACCTATGGTGTTATTTTTTGATATTTTTCTTTTATTTTTGGCCTTACATTCATTTTAATGTTTCCCCATTAGTTTTCTAAGAAAGGTGGAGGTTTTGGTCTAGATAAAGGGTGATACACAGTTAGTGCATAATTATTTGAAACCATATTCCAAACCTCAACAAACTTTTTGACTCAGAATATGGGTCTACCAAGGACATAAGGCTCGGTTCATGAATGTATGTCGTGCCCAAGGAAACCGTGCAGCCTCTCCCAACCCATGCATAGAGGCACTACATTGTTAGTGAATGGTCTATAAGACCATGCTTCCATACCATACAGATTTCTAGATTTAAACATTTTTTTTTGAAATTTCATTTGTTATCCTTTCCGGTTATAACCCTCCAACCTCTCTTATTTTCCCTATTTGACCTCCACCAAGCAATGTCACACGACTCCTCCTCTAACCCCCACTATCTCCATTTTGGGTTGATTTGTACTTAAATATTTAATAAATCATTGATTAAGTATCTCTTTTTCTCTTTTTGGTTTATTATTACCGATTCCTTGAGGACCCTATTCAATAATGATTTTTTAAACCAAAAGTGCATTGAATGTAAAATTTTATGATTGAGTTTAGATTTTTGTGGTGCAGTTTCTATTCCATTGTGTCCCCACTCATCTTGTGTTTCGATGCCTAACCAGATTGTTTTAGTTTCAAATGGAATGGTAGGTGATTCCACTTTTAGCTATTTTTTGATGAATTAAATATGATTTATTTTTTTAAGTGTGTTTTTGATTAATTTGTGTCTCTAAATGAGTGGTTTTGATATTTTTTATGTGAGTATTATTTTGAAATGGTTAAACCAGCATGGAAATGGTATTATTTGGCATGTGATGGATTTTTTGTTAAAGTAGGGGGTTTTCATGGTTTTATAAATGTGGTGAAGTATATGGAAATTATGAATGACTCTGTGGGAATACTATGAAAATAACTCTAGTTATGGCCCTCCAAAAATATCAGGTTTATGATACAAAACTAACAAACAAATAAATAAAAGTGATTGTTTGGCCCATGAAGCAGATTATTCTTCACATCTTGGATTGATCACAGAGAGTACAAATTTCTTAATTCCCTACTAAGAATTTATTAATATAGATTTTACATGTTGATTATTCTGTGTTTTACCTATTTCAATTTACTCTTACATTTCCAAATCTCTTTCAATACAAATCATGCTTCTCAAATTAAACTGTTTTAATTTTTTCAAAACTAGCATGTTTATTTTTCTTATAATTTTTTTGAATGGAACCTATTGGTGGGATCCTCTTAGGAAAGTGAGTTTATATCTTATATATATATCCAATGGCTATATATACGTCATTTTGTCTGACACCATAAAATCTAAGGCCTTCTATGAAGGTTGAGGTGGATATTCTTATTAGCAAATTCTTTTCGCGAGTGTTGATGGTGGTCGAATGGACGGGTTGACCCTCATGTCACAAGAGGATTTTGTTTATTTAGTAATATTACCCTCCCCATTTTTTATTCTATATTTTCATTATAAATTTAAATATGCTTGAAACTTGTACATTCGTTCCTTTTGTATGACTTTGTAATGACAATTGTCTATAATGATCATATATATTATATTGATACTTATTATAGCTATGTATTAAATTTCCCATTGTCGAAACCATTTTCAAAGGAATTAATCAATCCATAAGAACAAGTTTCTAGTCAGGGGGAATCAAGAACACATTTCAGTCCCTTCCACTGGCCGATTCAGGTTTGGTGTTGGATGGAAACTTAGGATTGTTTGTGAAAAAATTGTTTTAGAGCGTTTTTATTATTCTTTCAGGTTATATTGTTTGGTAAGATTGGATAAATATATGTTAGTATTGTTGAGGCCTACAAATATTTTTGTGAGATTGGTTTCTATCTAACACACAACCTAACATACCTTTGGTCACACTAGGAAGTTTGGGATTTGGTTGACTCCTCCTTCAGGTGTAATGTATAGGTTGAAAACTGTGAATAGACAAAATGGTAGTGTTATCTAGTATAAATTGTTGTTTTATTTTTTATAGTTTTATTTTTTTCCATGGGGATATTTCAGTTAAGTTATATTATGGTTCTCTATTGGATGATTTATTGACAGATTATTTTGGGATTATTGACTTATCTTGTATCATGCATACCCAAATTCCTCCCATAAATATACAAGAAGAGTTTAGAGAGATTTATCACTCACTAGATAATCATAGGAGAGTGGAAAACGTGATTTGGGATATCTGTTCTTTGGATCAGGTTGTAGGATCTGGTTATTCTCAGGTTATGGAAACCCAAAAATGTATAGTAATGAATAGGGATATTATGTTCTTTAGGAATAAACACCTTTTATTCCAAGGAATCATAAATACCATGAATTATAATATTATGTTCATAAGGGTGAGAGGATATTTGTTTTCCATAGGACTCGTTATGTTTTTAAGGTAATGTAACACCCTGAGATTTTGTAAATTTATTTTTTTGAATTAATTTCATATTTTTTACACTATTCAAATTACATGACAATGAATATAGATTATAAAAAACTAATTATGGATTATGTTATACACAACACCATGTTAATCTTTCACTACAAGAAACCATTACTGGGTTTTCTTTACACGTAACACTGAGTTTCCTTATAACAACACTTTACTATAATAATTATTTAAATTAGATGGTTATGACCTAGAAATTATAATTAGTAATATAAATAGTAATAACTAATTTTTAAATATTATTTATAATGTTTTTATAAAAATAAAACATATTGATAATGAAAAACACAATTTTTTAAAGTCTTTATATTTTTAGAAATACTATTTTCTCAAATGAACTGGTTTTTATGTTCTACTGTGAACAATATGAAAATTAAATTCATATTCGCATAAAAATTTAATTTTATAAAATAAAAAAAATTGAATTTAGAATGTCAAAATTATCTTAGGGTGATTTTTTTCTGAGAAGTTTATTTTTTGATGAATAGTGAACAAAACTACATTGTCGCTAAAAATTGTATTTTCGTAAAAATATTTATTATATTTTAAATTGAATGTAAAAGTCACAATAGACCAATTATATAGATATAAATCCAATGTAGGTCATTATAATGATTTTTATATTGAAATTAGATTTAATTTTTTTTTAACTTTTCAACATTCGTTTTACCCACATTCTCATCGTGTCTGCGTGATTTACGTTAAAATTAATTTTCCCATTTTAATTATTTGAATTTAGAAAAATGGAAATTAAAGGTTTTAATATGTACAATATTTATAGTCTAATAAGACCAAATAGATAGTTTTTAAATTTTGAAGTGTGACTTTTGAAAATTTTTACATACCATAGTTATGGGTAAATTGGATAATTATTGGTAAAAATAATATTATAATATCATTAAACTATCCTAAAAGTTATAAAAAATTCATTGGATGAATTTTTTTTAAAAAAATAAACCATTGGAAGAAATTATATGTTTTTTAAGCCACTTGGGTAAGAATATTACATTTATTATGTTTTATTTAAATATAAGTTATAAATGTCATACTAATAATTTTTTTAAATTTTTTTTATATAGGGTAATAAAAAAAGATAAATTTTAATATAAATAGTAATTTCAAACATAATATATTTATATTCATCATGATAATATTTTTTTATTTTTTAGCTGATAAGTAATTTAATTAATGGATTGCATAATGATGATGAAGTAATTGATTAATTAATAGAAATATCAAATAAATGATATAAAAAATAATTAAATAATTATAATTTAACATTATTAATTAAATAAAATAATTTTTTAGAAAAATTTGAAATATTATTGAGATGTTATAACTTTTTTTATCTTGTTAATATCTAAATTTTTAAATGATAAATATTAAATTGTATCAATATGGACATAAAAGATACTTTAAAATAAATAATATTTTTTAAAATGATATAATATTCATAAAAATTAAATAATTTGTGAAACTATATATAATAAGGTTAAAATGTCATAAATTATCTATTTGGAATTATTTATACAATTTATAGTAAATATATTAACCATATTGAGTAAAAATCCATGTTGTTATGGTAAACAATAAAGGGTATAACTATGGATTAAAGATGAAGGATAAGTTTAATATTATGACCCAAATATGTCTAAAAATATATGGATATGAGGATTTATAACCATAATAATATTATATTCAAACTAAATAAATTTTTATATATTTTAAATCTAAAATAAATTTATATTAATTTAATATTTTAAGACTTTCCTAACATGACCTTCACCTCAATTATAAAATAGCACCTTGTCCCTCACTTCTTCACATCACATTGAGAATTAAAGATCACCTATACCCCAACAATAAACATTATAAACCTACCTAGTACCATTATAGAGGTGATTTAATTCCAAAAAGAACAACTATAGTGTCCCTAAGAGGAGATCTAGAGGGAGATCTTTGAAGAAGAGCTAATATCATTACCGACTATTTTGAAATTGTTTCTTCATTTTCTTCATATTAATTTGATTATTTAATTATAAAGTAATAAATATAGTATTAAATACATGGTTATACGTTATTATAATTATTTAACAACCGTGTCCCACTTTTTATTCATACAATGTAAAAACAAAGTACATCACCTGCGTACGTACGACTTATCGTCTCCACATTGTGGTATAATCTATTTTTATTAAGATTGTTTTGGATGGGTATAATTATTTATATAGTGGATTAATATAATAAATATGATATAATATTAATTATTTATAATTAACATAACTTATAATTAATCACCCTTTTACCCTTAAGAGAATGATATTATCACTCGTGTGTATGTACGGCCTACTGTCTCCATGAAGTGATGAGATTCATCTTTCACGCTAACCATTTGAAGAAAGATTAAAAAATAAATGTAATAAAAAAACATTAAATATATTAAATAATAATTCAATTTTGATAATATATATATATATATATCATTTATATTATTCTATTCAGTATGATAAGAAAACATAAACATCATTCATTCGTACGTACGTCTTACATTCTCAATGTAAGATGTATTCCATTTTATATATCTATCATATATATATATATATTTATAAAAATTATATATTATATATAGATCATTTTTTTATAGTTTGGAAGAATTTAAATACTGATATATGTAATATTATCAAGAATAAAAATGAAAAAACATGTAAGATAAACAACGAAGTTATTACCCAAAACATTATTTTATCTTGAAATTGTTAATAAATGGGTAATAGAAAGTCATAAATAAAACATATATTATGTCACAAATTTTATTTTGAATATGGTATAAGTTAATGATTTTCCTAGAACCACTATGATGGAGTTTTAGACACGTACATAGGGGATCTTACTTAAGGTAATGGATTTATGTCTCACTTTTATTTTTGTGGGACACATACCATATTCACAACTCAGTTATTTTTTGTGGTGAATATACTATGAATAAATTTATTTTAGATTATTATTATGAAGATTATAATATTTTTATATCAATATATTTTTCCTTATTTTAATTGGACATATGATTCGACTGATTATAAAGTTGTAAGGGAATTTCATCTCACTTTTTATATCGGTGAAATACGTACCTTATTCACCACTCATTTATTTTAGGTGGTATACATAATTCCCATGAATGTATTATAAAATATCTAAACATTAATTTATGTTTATTTACATATCCATTTTATTATCTCTATTTTATTGGGTTTTATGGTTCAAATGTTACCAAATGAGTAAGGATGTTTTGTCTTAATTTGTCTTCTTTGAGACACAATTTTTTATTCACCTATGTTCTTTAACAAGCTGTATATAGTTCCATTTGACATGTTATATAAACAATATCCTTATTTTCATGATATTTTAGGATTTATTTAATATTATTATTTCATGGGGACTATTATTAAAATGTTTCAAAGTGGTATGGGATACATTTAAATGTTTAAAGTTTATTTTCATCAGGAAATGTTTTTAAAAGATCTCTTAAGGTCATTTTCAATGAAAATGATTTTAATGAAATGTTTTGTGTTTTAAATTTTTTTTCATGGATTACTTTATATGTTTTCAAATATATTTTAATGGGAAAAGTAAATTTTTTTTTATTTTACCTCATATGTATTTTAGAGACTAAAATTCAAAATGTTTTCAATATTTCTTTATAAGTTTTCATGCTTCATTTTTATGTTTTGGAAAACTATTTAAAAAAGTTTTTATCATTAAAAAATATTTTTTTATGCAATAATATATGATATGTTTCTCAATAAATGTTATAAATTATTTTTTTCATTATTCCTTTATATGTTTTCAATTCTGTTTCAATGGAAAGGGTTTTAAAAGAGTTTTATGTTTAAAAAAGTAATTTTAATATAAATTACATGTCATAAATGATGTTTCAAGAAAATTTCCCATATAAGGTGACATAAATTTTAATATTTAATGAATACCATTTATATTTTTTATACTAATGGTTTATATTATAATTTCATGATGTTTAATAAACCTATATCTTTCATGGGTTATGTATTTTGATGAAATGATTTTGAAACATTTATCTTTTATAAAAGATGTGGTATGAGAACATTTTTATAACACACATTCAATTTCATTGGTTTTGATATCATATTTCATGATATTGTAGAACATGTATGTATGATTTAATTATAAGATCAGTGGGACCTATATATTGCTACAATGAATTGGGTAATGATTGATATTTCATGATATACACATGAATGACCATGTCCGCCAAGATGGTTATGGGAGAGAACCATTACAAATATGATGGTTATTGGAGAGAGATATAAATACCAAGTGGTATGGGAAGTGAACCCATAATACAATGATTTACTTTTACGCGATTATTTTACTACTATAGAAATCATTTTATATAATTATGTGTATGCTATAATTTCATGTCTTATTACTATGTTTTGATTTCAGGGATTCTGTTATTTTTTTCCCTATGATACATTTCATATGAAATTCCAATATTTATTCCATGATTCATGTTTATGAGCTTTTATATGAATTGTATGATCTTTTATTTTCATGATAATGTTTCCATACCTTTATACTCAGAAATATGCTTACATATCTCCCTTTTTTACCTTTACTGAGCATCTGAGGTCACCTTTATTTTGTTTTATTACCCCATGTTATAATGATATGTATTATTTTTTATGTGTCTAAGAGGGGTGTTATTCAAGAAGAATCTAGTGGGAGATAATTTTGATAACTTATGTACCAATGTTTATGTTTCCATGTTTCCAAAGGAACTACACTAATACGATCTTAAGTCGTGTGTTCTTGTAATTTATTAATTATTAGATAAAAGGGATGTAATGTTGATTTATATCAATTTATGGTCATTATAATCTGTAATAGAGAAAAATTTTAGTAACCCTTGAAAATAGGATGGTTAAACATTAGTGATATCCTATGGTATATTTTATGGAAATTTCTTTGGATGTCTCTATAGATAATTATGAGGATTAGTTAATGTTTTGGAAAATGACCTAGAATTCAGGTAAAGGATATTGTGAGTGCATTTCTAGCATTACATACCTATTACGATACTACTAGTGGATATGAATCTGGAACAGATGTACTAAAGGGTAATAACTCTAACAAGTTGTGTGAAGCCTAACATAATCATAACCAGGTACATGATAAGGGCCTTACTGCACACCTGGTTTGACACTCTTAGGGGATATACTTTGCAAATTCATAATCTCTTTATAAACCATCATGGTGGATTTTAATTTATGTTTTTTATAAATGACCATATAGAAAACTAAGTTTCCATATATTGAAGAATTATGTGTCATGATTTAGACATCCTATAAGAAATTTTATTTGATTTTATGTTTTTAATATTATGATAAGTGTTTCTTACACTATTCCATCTAGTTTTATCTAATGTATAAAAAAAGGAACTTAGTTAACATTGAATTTTTCAGATGTGGATAGTATGGGAATTATACAAATTGATTTCCTAAGTGGAAATCTCATGGTGTGAACCTGTAAGGCAGTATGATTATTGGTTATACTACTATGAATAAAAAGACCACAAATGAAATATGGAAGGTATGAGATGTTATAATAATAATATTTACATTAAATGTAAGAATAATGATAAGATTGATGTTGAGGAACGTTAAAAAATTATACATATTTCATATTTGAGAAAATATTAAGATGGTGAAGCATGAATAATGGTTTATGAATAATGTTGTATGGTTGAAGTGTATATGTTTTTGGAATTAATATAATATGTGATATATATGTATTCTCAATGTAATTTTTTCATTAATGATTGAAATGGATATGTCTAATTGTGCTAAAAAATTACGAAAGTGATTTAATTACAGGGTATTATTTTTGAGAAACACAATATTAAGGGAAATATAAGCCTTAATAAATTTATAAATATGATATAATGATGTTTTTATAATGATATATTAGATATGAATAAGTAAATTGGAATTTACCGAGTTCTTTCGAACTGAATGAAGATTTTTTGAAAAGTGGTTTATGCTATGGTGGAAGAAGTTTACAACTTATTAGACTTAATAAAAATATAAAATAAAATTTAGAGTAAGGAAACAAGATTTTTTTTCAAAAGTTATTTATAGTAATTCTGTATATTACACCATTTTAAGAGAATATGTGATTAAGGTATCGACATGTTTGGTATATAACAAATAAGAGATACTTTATGATATATGGGGGACGAATGCTAACTGTTTTTGGTAAATTATGTTTCTTTAATTTCTAATGTTTGAATTTAAATCATTTGGATGTGTTTTAATGTTATTTATTTATGGGATTGTTTAATTTAAAAATTGGATAAGGTTTTAGATATTAATGTATTTTCCCACTATATGAGGATTTATTCATATTGGATAACTTGTGTTAACCTTTTGTCATGATAAATATATAAGGAATGACATATCATTCTATTTATGGATATCATTATCTTATAAAAATTCGGGAATGTTAAATTCAACTACATATATTAGAATAATAGATGAATTCAAAAAAATTCAAGGAACTACAAAGGGAGAATTTGTCCTGAAATCAAGTAAGTGTTTCTTCTAATAAAAATTATTCAACTCTATGGAAAAGATCTTGATTCCAAAAAAAATTCATTGTAGATTAATTTTTAATTAATCATATAGTCCATTAGGTTATCATATATTTTTCACTTTGTGATTTTTATATTTCTCTTAATGGTGTCCTATATCACTCTATATCAGAACATGATTGTTAGATTTGTCTTCCATGTTCATGTATTCACATCTCACCTATGTTCTCTTGTGTGGAAAACTGGTCATTGGTTACATTGGGTAATCATTATGTTTCTAGATTTTCTTTTTAAAATGGATTTTTAGTTTTCCTTTTTATGATATTGGTTCTATGAAAGTTAAATTCATCTATTAAACCTTTGATAACCCAGAAGTATTTCGAGGTAGAAATTCATTTTTATGGTGGAAGAATTTAACACCCCATGATTTTGTGAATTTATATTTTTGAATTAATTTCATATTTTTTATATTTATTACTCTAGACTATAATAAAAATAGATTATAAAAAAACTATGTTAGGATTAAATTATATGAAAACCCATGTCAATATTGCAATACACGCAACACCGACTTGGCTTGCATTACATGTTGTACTGTGTTTCTATGAAAGAAAACTTAACTATTATGATTATCTATATAAGATGGTTATGACCAAGCCATGAAAATTAGTAATATTAATAGATATAACTACTTTTCAAATATTATTTATAATTTTTTATACAAATAAAATATATTGATAATTATAAACATATTTTTTGGGTAATGTCTTTATATGTTTTAAGATACTATTTTCTCAAATGATCTATTTTTTATGTCCTATAAAAAATAGTAAAAATATTTCTAAAAACTTATAGAAATTGAATTTGTTAAAATAAAAATAAAATTTTATTAATAATTTCGAAGGTATCTCATGGTGAATTTTTGGTATTTTTCTAAGAATATTCTATTTTTGATGAATAATGAAAAAGATTTCCTTGTAGTTAAAGAATCGCATTTCGTTTAAAAAAATATTATATTTTAAATTTATTTTTAAGGTCCAAATAGATCATTTTTACATAAGTTAATCCAATTTAAATAATCGGAATCTTTTTTATATTTAAATTATATATAATTTTTTTTGAACTTTTTAATGTTCTTTTAACCCTCATTCTCGCCACGTCTGCCAGATTAGAATTAAAGAAAAAATTTATTCTTCTGTGAATTGAATATAGAAACACATTCATACATGGTTGTAATAATTGTGATAATTTTGTTTTATATTATTAATTTTATATTTATGAAATTTTGAATATAATTTTTAGTAAATTTTTACACACCATGGTTACGACTAAATTAGATGATTAAAGGTAAATATAAAATTATAATTTAATAATATTACCATAAAAATTTTCAAAATTTCATTGGATGTGTGTTTTTCAACCCAAACCCGCTATAGTAAAAATTTATAACATTTCTAGGCCACTTGGGTAAGAATATTGCATATATTATATTTTATTTAAAGATAAGTTAAAAATGAAATAAACATAATTTTAATAAAAAGATTATTATTAATATAGGGTTATACAGAATATATATTCGACTATAAATATTCATTTTAAATATAATAAATTTAAATTAATCAGGATAATTTTTTTTAATTTTTAAAGAAGAAAATATTTAATTAATGGATTTCATAATGATGATGCAATAATTGGTTAATTATTAGAAATATCAAATAAATGATATTAAAAATATTAAAATAAATATAATTTAACATACTTAATGACATAAAATGATTTTATGGATAACTTTGACATATTATTGATATATTATAATATTTTCATGGAACTTTTAATGTTAATAGGATATTTGTTAAAAGGAAAATAATGAATAGTTTCAAAATTGACATAAAATATAGTTTAAAATAAATAATATCTTATTAAATTGTATACAATTAGTAACAATTGAAAATTATTAAAAATAAATATTACATGGTTATAAGTTATATAAATGATACATTTTTTGTTATTATTTCATTTTATTGTCACCATATTACCCCTAAGAAGTAAACATCATGGTTGTCATGATAAAAGTTAAATGGTTTTACTAAGGGTTAAAACCAAAGAATATGGTTAATATTGTTACATAAACATGACCAAAAATAATTTTTTGAGTGGATTTATAACCATTATCATATTTTGTTTCTAAATAAATTACTTTACTTCAATTTTAAAACTAAAATATGTTTATATTAATTTGATATTTTAAGAGTTTCCTAAAGTGCCTCACACCCCAATTATAAAATGAAACCTCCTACCTCACTTATTTACATCACATTTATTATTAATGATTGACCAAAACCTACCCATTTACCTTATAAACCTCCCTAGTAACAATATTTAGGTGTTTTAATTCTCAAAATATTAACTTTAGTTTCTCTAAGAGGAGATCCAGAGGGAGATCATCGAAGAAGAGTTAATCTTCTTGCCGACTAACTAAAAATTGTTTTCTCTCATACTTCCCTTCATGTGTTTATTCAAATATAAAGAAATAAATAATTTATCTCTTATATTATTATATGTTATTATGATAATGTAACTACCATATTCTTTCATTTATCCATCATACAAAAAACATTACCATGTGTGCGTATGTACAACTTATTCTCTCCATGTCATGGTGTAATATGTTTCTATAAAAAGTATAATGATGGATATAATGTATATAAATAATAAATTATATATTATATATTTTATTTTAAAAAATATACCATCTAATTCCTCATCCGTTTAGCATTAATATAATGATATTTTCACTTGTGCATACGTACGTCCTATCATCTCCATGACGCGATGAGATTCATCATCCACTCTAATAATATCAAGATTGCTTATATAAATGTATATAATGAATAGAGGTGAAAAATATGACATACTAATTATAATATAAAAAAATTTATATATATACATATATGTTATGTACCTTCTTCCATTTAATAATATCAGAAAACGAAAACAGTGTTCTTGTGTACATATGACTTACCGTCTACATGAACAGTGTATTCTATTTCATATATCTATCTTTTATATATATTTATATACTAAATATATATGACATATAAATTAATTTTTAAATTATTTAAGTAATTATATCATGATATTAGCAATATGATCAAGAATAAGAAGTCAAAACATGTACGATAATCAAATAATTTTTTAGCCGAAACGTTTCATTGACATTGAATTGTCAATAAAAAGGAAATATAAAGTCATAAAAGAATAATATATGATATAATTAATATATTATGATTTTGGTATTAGTTAATAATATTATTAAAACAAATAAATATGAGTTTCAAACATGTACGAAGGGGATCAGACCTATGGTAAGTTGTTTATGTCTCACTTTTATTTCTGTGGGACACATGCCAAAACACCAATCACTTCATTTGAGTGGTTTATATAGAGAGAATATATGTATTGTATGATTATTATATTATGGTATGTTTTTATACATTTATTTTTATTTCATTCATGGGGCATAGAATTCGACTGATTATTATGGTTTGAGGGAATTTCATCTCACCTTTTATTTCGGTGAGATACACTCCTTATTCAACACTAATTTATCATGTGAGGTTAACATATTTCCCATGAATGTATTCTATGAATTTTATAATTTATTTTATCATTATTTACACATCCATTTTTTGATATATATTTCTTGGGTATGTATAGTTAAGAAGTTACCAAATGAGTAAGGTAGTTTTGTCTCAATTTGTCTTTTTTGAGAAACATATTTTTTTATGTACCTATGTTCTTTTAAAATTTGTATATAAAACCATTTGACATGTTATATCTGGAATATCCTTATTTTCATGATATTTTATGATTTTTGTAATTTAATTTTTTCATAGGGATTATGATTAAAATGTTTTCAACTGTTAATGGACACTTTGAAACGTTTAAAGATTATTTTTCTCATGAAATGTTTTCGAAAGATCTAATAAGATCATTTTAAAGGAAAAATATTTTAATGAAATTTTTTATATATAAACTGTTTCTTAAGTATATATTAATTATTTTTTAAATCTTCTTTCAACGAAAAATTATTTAATTTATTTTCAATATTCATTCATAAGATTTTAAGGAATAAATATTTCAAAATGTTTTCAATCATTCTTTAAAACATTTCCTGATTCCTTTTTATTTTTTAGAAAAGGGTTATCAAAAGTTTTTATATTTTAGAAATATTGTTTTCAAATAATAATTGATATTTTCCACATGAATTGTATTATTTTTTGTCCATGGATCATTTATATGCTTTCAAATTAGATTAAATGGAAAAGGGTTCAAAATTATTGTATGTCATAAAAAGTTATTTTTAAGTAAATGTATTGTTCTAACTGATAATTCAAAATCCTTCCCCATTTGAGATGACATAAATTGTCATAATTGTGTAATACCATTCATATTATTTCTCCAATTGGTTTATGTTTTAATCTCAGGATGTTTAACAAACATTATTCTTTTCAAAGGATATGATTTTGATGAAATTATTATGAAATCTATATATTTTTTAGAGGTTATGAGGTGATCACATGTTTATGACACCCATTCAATTTCATTGGTTATGATATGATTGTTTATGATATTGTGTCACATGTATGGGTGATTTCATTATGATATGGGAGAGACCTATATCTCCCCCAAATTCATTGGTTAATGATTTATATCACATGATATATAAATAAAGGACATTGTCTCCCATGGTGGTTATGGGAGTGAACAATGACTAAAAAATAGGCATGGGAGTGGAAAATAACTACCAAGATGATATGGGATGTGATCCCATGCTAATAAGATCGCCTTGGTAGTAATGCCTTGAATACTATTGAAATTATTTTCTATGCTTATGTGTATTTCATAAATCCAGATCTTAATCCTATGTTTTTATTTCCAGGATTATGTTATTTATTTCATTGTGATTCATGTCTTATTATCTACAAATATTTATACCATTATTAATGTTTTTGATCTTTGATATACAATGTGTGAAACTCTATTTCCTCGATCATGTTCTCAAACCCTTTTTCTAATTAATATTCTTACATTTCTCCCTTATTTAACCTTACTATGAATCTATGGTCAACTTATTTTATGTTACCATTCCCTCATGTTATGAAGATATGTATTACTTCTTAGGTGTCTATGAAGGGTTCTAGTGAAGAAGAAAGTACTCGGAGATAATGTAGATCACGTATGTTCCAGTGTTTAGCTTTCCATGTTTCCAAAGTAACTAAACAAATATGGTATTTCGGGTGTTTTATTTAATGTTTTAATTATTCTATAAAAGTGATGTAATTTCAAGGTATATCAGGATAGATTTTTTATAGGTAAAGTGTGTTGTGTTTATGACGGATAGGCCTAGTCACAAATGGTGGATGTTAGTGTTCCAAATAGCGAAGATTTAAAAGATAGGCTAGAAGGATGTAGAGGTTATCTTGATATAGTAGTAATATCATGAGACCTTTTCCCTAGCTAATACACAGTACTTCTTAAACATCTATCAAGAAGAATATTTAATTCTAGAGTAATATAAAAATTTCAAAAATCTATTGTGTTTTTCTGTCATGGTAGTTTCCAATGAATTTTTGAAATCTTATCCTTTTGAAATGGGGTTGCAAATGAGAATTTTTTATTATGTATTTTTTTTTAAATTAAAGGTGTATGATTATGTGGTTTATTGATCCTTGGTGGTGGAAATTTACTAGGAATGAAAATTATATTTCTCTGTGAAATTTCGAAAATTGGTTCGGAGTAGAAATGGAAAATTGAAAATAATAGGAAGTGTGAGGACTCAAGGAAAAAAGTGGTGGAAATTTTAGATGCCCATCTTGAACACCTTTTTCATCATCTTTAGATGGATGATCTATTGTTTGGCATTAGTGTGGTTGTTCTAGTAACATCTGGTCTATGTGTTTCATTCCTTACAGACTCTACCCTAAGGGTTTACACGTTGGTCACTTTAAATGATTATATATGAGTGGTCCCCCTTCATAGAGTGGTGAGGGTCCATAGCTCTAGGGGAGTCAGCATCTCAATATGGTGTTTCCAAGGCTATGGGGTATCATTTTTTTGTTCATGGGGTAAATAATAGATTATTATATGGGAATTGTGAGTATAAGGTAGATCCATATATTAGTAGTTGACTATAGAAACAAAATGAGATGAAAACCATCATGTTGTGGATCTATCACAAGACAAGTCAGAAGCAAGACCAACAATATTATGAGGTAATATTATAATTTTATCATCTATAGATGTTTCTATATTCGATATAGGTTATTTTAATTTAATAATTTATTCAAACATAATTGATATGTTGAAACATAAAACTATGATTATTCTATATACCATTGCACTGGTCATGCCTCTTGGTAAAAAAGGATAAAGACTTCATATGTCCATATTGTTTAATCACCATGTCATATGGGATCTCAAATCATATTTCCTTATCCTAGAAATGGACCTATAAGATGTGATCCTATGAATGGATTGGATGAAATATTTAAGGATCATATTCATTTATTTTATTAATAGGAGATGTTGACAACCCATGATTGGATCACTTGAGATGTTCAAGATGAATAAAATTTGTGGTTATGAAGAAATAGGGCTCTACTAACGAATTTATGTAGGATAACTTTCTAGGTGTCTTATCCCATAGTCAAAGATCATACTATGTATCAACTATTAGAAGATTAAAAGGGTCACAATAAATAATACAAACCCATTTCTCTACATTGACGATATCATAGATAAGTTAAAGGTTAGTGGTGGTTCCCTATGGTCAATCTCTGTTCTGGGTATTGCCGGGTCTAGGTGAGAGGAACACATATTTCCAAAATAGAATTCCAATTCTAGTAAAACCACATTGAGTATTTGGAAATTTCATTCTGATTAAAAAATGATCAGGTATTGTTAATGGATCTTATGAACTTCTTGTTTCATGGTCACATTGATTCCTTTATCATTGTATATTTTGATGAAATTTTTGACTACTTTGAGATGGACTAAGAGCATGGAAAGCATTTGAGAGAATTTCTATAAATATTTCGGCATAACTGTCTTTATACAAATCTCAATAATTACTATTTTTGGATATGGGAAGTCAATTATATTTTCCCAGGTGATCTCATAGAATTGGATTAAAGTTGATCCAGAGAAACTCCATGTTGTGATATTATTGTAGGTGATGAAAAACATATATTAAATCAAGAGTTAGTTAGACCTTGAAAGATATTCTTCGTTTTTTTATTTCTCTCTGATTTCTTCTCCAACAATGTCCCATACTTAGAAAGGGTTAATTGATTTTTCTAAAGTATAGAATTCTATGAATATTTTTATGTACTCATGAAATGGTTGAAATTTCTTCCATTTTTGTTATACCGAAATCTATAAAGTGTTTAATGGTTTATTGTGAAACAATAGGTACAAGTATATGGTGTGTGATAACGCAGGATGACCATGGGGTGGTGTATATCACTCACAAAATCTGACCACATGAAAGGAATTATTCTACCCATTACCTCAAGAATTTGGTAGTGATTCATGCCCTAAATATCCAGCATCACTATGTTTTTAGTGAAAAGTTTACGATGTATCCAGTCTAAATATTGTTGAGTTAAATTTCTCCAATAAGAATTTGAAACTGATACAATTATGATGGATTATCTACCTCAACGGGTTCAAATTCAATATTTTGTACACCCTATGTAAATTTAATGTGGCTACTATTTCATTAAAAAGTAATATTCTAACTAATTCATTGAACGATTCTATCGATGAGTGGTAATTGATTGTACTTTTCCCTCTAATGTTCATAGAATCATAATAATAAAGTGGCAGTGTTTTCATAGCAATTATCAATCTTATTCCCTCCCTTTAAATTTAATTCACGATGAGAAATTAAAATATGATTTATGTCAGTTTTCTACCTAAATGTTTAATGATGTGGAGGATCTTAATAAATTTCAATATCTCCTATGGGTTTTATTTACATAAAGGTTTATTATGTGGTGTTCTTTTCACTAATAAAGGTTTTGATGTAGTATTACTATCATTAGTTTTGGTCTATCTATCCTGGTTACAAGAAGATATTTTTTTGACTTTCTTCGTTGTTTTTGGTGGATAGTTATGAGACTTGATATAACAGACATTGTATCCCATCTCTATAACAGTTCAAAGATAAAATATGTGACCTATAAACACTAATTACTTCTTCAACGACTCCCTATTCCAACCTGGAAGTGGGAAAATATAGACATGGACTTAATTATTTGGTTACCACATACAAACAGAGGGAGGAATGACATTTTTGTGGTTATCAATTTTATGAAAATGTTATCTCATTTCATCCAAATCAAGGTCATGACTATGGGTAAATATTTTGGTGAGTTTTTGGATCATGATATCATGGGGATGAGAAGTATAACATATGATATTTTCTCTGATAAATAACCTCATTTCACCTCTCATTTTTGTTTAGTCCTTCAAAAGGAAATGGGGTCAAAGGTTAGTATTGGAACAATATACCATCCACAAACAGACAGTCAGAAAGAACAAGAAAATTAAATAGTGGAAGAGATGATGTGTCGGTGTGTGTTAGAATTTGATGGCTCATAGGAAAACCAGTTGGTGTTTGATGAATTTTCTTAAAACAATTTATACCAATCCACAATCAATATGGCTCCCATTGAATCTCTATATGATCTTCCATGTCAATCGCTTCTATTCTGGATAGAAGTGGGTGTGACATCATTTCTTACGATGAGACTAATGTATGAGATAAATATAATTATTTAGATGGTTAGGGAAAAAATTTTAATATCTCAGAGCCCTCAAAATCGTATTTTTATCTGTGATTTTGATATTTTTAGTTCATAGTGGTTGACTGGGTGTTTATGAAGGCGAAAAATCATTTGTGTTATTGTTATCTTGGAAAATAGGAGAAGTTCATGTCGAGGTATGTTAGACAATTTAAGATTACATAGAGGATTGTAATGGTGAAATACTATTTGGAATTTCCTTTCTTGTTTATTATGATTGAAATCATTTCCCATGTATCATAATTTATTAAATTCAGCTTGGATATCTCCCATGAGTTGAGTTGGAAAGAGCTCCACTTAGAACCCAACTTGTTAGTGACTGAACAACCAAAGCAGATTTTTCATTACTGAGTAAATATTATTTGGGTAAAATTTATTATACTTGATTGAGTATTTTTATAGCTAGGTAATAACGAGCATGTGTATTCGGATTAGATTTCTTTGGTAGAGTAGTAACACCCATGACTATTATCTGGTAGAACAATACATTAAATTTACAAGGGGAAATGTTTTTATAAAGGGGAGAGTTGTCATATAAAAAATGTTATTTACATGTATTTCCCATTTATTTATCCTTCTTACATAATTTTTATAGATTTCCTAGATGTTTTATAAGTAAAATTGGATTTTGGGGTTGACAGGGGTGGCACATGATTTGGTAATTGTTAGTAGAAACAATATGTCCGCCTCTAAAAATTGTGTGGGCATGATAGTGTGTCTGTTAAGTTCACTTAGTTAATGACACATCCATGCACTAGGTCCTAGAAACACATGAAGACTCTACCACAATATTTATATAGGAATGGTATGCTTGGAATACGATTTGGCAGACCGTGCAGCCAAACATTTTGGCCTTCTGGATTCTTAAATTTTTTTGAAATTCCATTTATTCACCTCTTGGGTTTTAATCATTTAACCCATCTAATTTTCCAAATTCAGACTCTTATAGGAATATTTTCACCTATCATCCTCTTCCATTCCCTCTTTGATCCCTATTTAGGTAGATTTGGGATTTATAATTCATTGAATCCTTAAACAAGTCACTCCTACTATCTTATTTTGGTTCTTTATTCCAAAATTCTTGAGTTCCCTATTATCTAGTGGTTATGTGGACTGAACAATGGTTGAATCTAAAATTTTTAGATTTAATTTTTATATTGTTTGTGCACATTAACTTCCAAAGTTTCACCAATCAACATTCATTTCTAATTCCAACCAAATTATGATGTTTTCAAAGAGAAAGGTATGTGGGAATGTGTTTATCTATTTTAGGATGAATTAAATATCTTTCAATGTTTTCTAAGCATGTTTACAATTGTTTTGTTTTTGTAAATGATTTTCTTTCTAAATTTTTGGTTTCGATAAGGTTTTAAATGGATAAATCCTTACAGAAATGATAGGCTTTGGCTTGATATGTCTTAGTTTTTGAAATAATGGGGGGTAATCATGGTTTAATAAATTAGGTGAATCCAATAGTCATCATATATAATGTAAAGAACTAAAAATCCTTTTGATTTTTTTAAATACATGGGAATTTTACGAGTCCACAGTATCTAACTATTCTTGATTTCTAGGAAAGGTGTGCCCAGAATCAATTTCTGAAGTTTTGTTCTGGTACGTTCAGTAAATATACGAGTGGGGTTTTATATCTTTTGAACCAGCGCTCGGAATTGAAATCTAATGACACTGTTGAACTCGCAGCACCGATATTCTCTTAAGGAGACCTTTACCGCAGTTGCATTTTATCAAGAGCAAAAGTAAATTTTGGGGGTTTTCTAAATAAAATAAATAAAAATATGTCAAACATATTTTTATTATGTGGCGGTTCAATCCTCCAAGGGGAGGTTGGAGGTGGGTCCCACCCGCACATAACCTCCCTTGGTAGGATATTATGTGGTGGGGCCCAAACGAGCTCAAACCCCCCTTCACCCCCCCTTTAACCCTTGGAACTCCCAATTTATTATAGATCCTTTCCACCTTCCCTTATAATGGTGCTAACACACCTAAGAATTAATCAATGCCAAATAATTAATTTGATGTGATTGGAATTCTTTCGATTTTTTTGATTGCATAGAAATAATAAAATAAAAGTGGAGTTATTATTTTATTTTCGGTGTTGGTGATTCTCATTAGGGGAGCTTTGGGAGAATTCTTGGACAGAGAATTCTTCCCACGAATAACACGATGAATGTCTCTTCATCCAAAAAAGAATGACGACACCATCTTCTTATTTCTTCATCGTTCTTCAACCGATATAAGGAATGGTAAGCGACACCCATGACATCTCCAACAACCTTGATTCAAGTCAATGGAGATGACGTCACCCGAGAAAGAATGTTTCCAATGACGACGTCCGCTCCAAATGCTCATCCGCCATCAATGAGTACCCTTCTTCCTTTCTGACGCATGAGTGTGAGAATTGGGAGTGCATGAAGAACACGACAATCGACGAATCATCATCTGCCCTTTTTTAGAGATCGTCAAAGAAAGACAAATACAAGGTAAGGGTTTGTTTTGATTAAATTAAATCATCTTTTCATATCGTTTATTATATTTCAACGTTGTCCATTTGTTATCACCTAATGAAAATGGCACGGGATGAAGAAAAAAGGCCCGACATCCCTCTGCTGATTATTATTTGGTTGACGACAGAGGCGGAGCCGGAAGGGCGCGTTGTCATCACAAAGTCCTGGAGAAGAATAGGGACCGGGAGGGCCGCGACGGATGAAAGAGGTGTTGTTTCATCGTTTCTTGTCGCACCGACGTGTTGTGCCACGCCGGAGATGTGGAACCACATCCAGGGCAGGCCACAGAGAAGTTGTGCGGAGCCGTCATGCCACACTGGAGAGGAACAACAGTCGGGAGGGCCATGGTGGATGGAGAAGCGCGGTGTCGTTGCTCCATGCGGTGGAGAAGAAGGTCGCGACCAGGTTGGGCCATGGCGGTGGGGGCTCGACGCCAGCGTGTCGTGTGGAGGGTAGGAGGACCGCGACATCGTCATTCCATGGTAGCGGCTGACTACCATGGTGTCGGACCAGTAGGTCCACCCGGGTCCCGCAACTCCTGAACTGACGCAACGCACCGGTTCTGTTCGATGAACCCGAGGGGCATAGAACCCCCACCCCCCCACCCCCCCCCCCCCCCCCGCAAGTGTCCAGATGGGCCGTCACAACCGGGCCGCCCCTCAGTCGGGCTGCCACGGTCGGGCCGCCCCTCAGCCTGGCCTCGCTCTGCCGGGCCGCCACGGGTCCGGCCGCTCACAGGGCGAGCCACGACTTCGGGTCGGCCCGTGCCTTCGTGCTGGTCTGCACCTTATAGATGGGTCGGACACTTAGTTCTGGCCGCACCCACAGACCAAGTGAGACCCTGGATCAGACCAGGTTGGGTCGGGTTAGTCCAACTGGTTCAGACCGGACCCGGACCCCCTACGACCATTTAGACCTTTTAGCCCGTATCTTGGGATATGTGTTTTCGAATGACAATCCTTATGCGGTGAGGGAATTATTGGAGCGAGTTGATTCATTTAGCATAATAAACTTGAGGTTCGGATGCAGTTGGTGTACGGTCGGGTTGGTTTGAGCCTAAAAACCAATCGGGCCACTGGAACAGAAATGCCAATAACTCTCAGACCAAGCGTCTGATTGACACGCTATCTATCGAATTGGCTTCCTTACGATGAGACAGAATGATGAGATACCTCAACTCAAGACTTAACTGTAGTTTACGTATCGACACTTTGCTCGAGAAGCAGACCCTTTTGGAATCGTGCATGCTGTGTGCGGGAACCCTGGGGCTCACTGCGCCTGAGAAGACATGATCCTATGTGGGTTTATCAGCGACGATACTGTACCAGGATCCTCTGTGGGTTTGAAAGAGGTAACCTCTGTATCGGAATCATCCATGTGTTTGATAAAAATGATTGCTATACCAGATTCCCCTGTGGGTTCGACAGTGATGACTACTATACCAGGATCCTCTGTGGGTCCGAAAATTCTGACTTCTGTTCTTGTATCCTATGTGGGTCCGACAGAATTGCTGGTCTTGAATCTTATGTGGGTCCGACAGCTTAGCTAGTCATGTATCCTGTGTGGATCTGATAGCTTATATGAATCAGTGACTACATCTGATCATCTCTATCACTCTACAAAAGATGTATACCTGTGTGAGCTGAGTCATGACTTTTAACCATTATCATCGAAGTTATTGACTTTACTTCCTTTATGGTCTGGGTTGTTCTTAGGCGCGAGAGTTAGAGTCGGACTCTGATTGATAACTTAGGTATATTTATGGGCATATACCTAAGTAGAGTTCATTGATACTTTGTGATTGCATCATTATTTTTTATTTTAACGTTTGTATATCATTGGAGACCTTTGGGGGTCTCAGGGTCCCGTACTGAGTATTCTTATACTCACCCCTGCATGGGTTTCTCCTACACCATGTTGTGTTCTTTGCAGACAACGGTCAGTTGTGATCGAAGCTGAGTGTGATGGACGAAAGGCTCCTCATAGCTGGACTGGATGGGACGCACTTCCGGGATGAGTTGTTCGAGTTTTGTACCTACCCTTTAAGTAGGATATCCCGGTGGACAATCCAGGAGATATTTTCTATTTTTTACTTGTACTTGTACTCATTGTTAAGTTGCGTTTGTATTCTGGAACATTTATATTCAGAACACTTTACTTTTCTATATTAGTACTTTTTTTCTTCTACAGTTTGTGTTCAGACATGTGTGTTATAGGTTTAAAGTCAATGCCTTCCCTTTTTTTAGAATTACGCATTTGATGATAGTCGCCATCCCCTGGCCTATGGAAGGAAGGCTTGGGGTAGTCACAACAAGGGCCCCAAGGACAGGTCGTGAAAAATTGGTATCAAAGGAGTTAGTTATACCGTAGAACTTAGGACTCAGATCTATCGTACTGTGCAGCAACCGTGTTAAGAGTATTGAGTGTGGTTTTCAGTCCAGGGAGTCTAGTGTTGGTGCGGCGACCAATGTATCCAATCACCAGGACCCTGACATCTGATTTCCGACTCAGTGCACGAAAGCACAGATTGCGAGCGTGTTTTCAAGAGTCTTCATTGTGAACTCCTTGAGTCATCTCACCAGGTATTAATTATTGACTGTGTCACACCTGTTCATTATCAGGATGTCGTTTCATAGATAGCTAGCTAGGGTTTTACAGTTTTGTATGAGATGGTAGCCCACTGAGTGACGAGGCTCCGGTGTCACGCCCTCTTACTATGTTTCCACCTTCGGGTGGTGTACCAGCTACACCACCACCCGTTGGGAAAAATATTCCACCAACCTCATTGGAGGATGGTGTATGCTAACTGAGCATGTTGCATGAGTTCTAGCAGTAGAGGCCTCCGAGGTTTCGAGGAAAAACCGATTCCCAGGCAGGAGAGGACTGGATGGAGGCGATTACTGGAGTTTTCTGCCCATTTGAGACACTAGTAGAGAATATGTTGATGTTATCTACTAATATTTTTTAGTGAGTGACCATGAGGATGGTTTGCATAGTGATGAGGTTTTGGTTCATGGACCATTTTCTAAGATGGTACCTTCGGGCAGTGTGCCAATTATAACACTGCCCGTTGGTCAGCAGACAGTACCAGTAGTACTGGTAGAAGAAAAATGTAGGATAAGTGCCTTACATGTTTTTTCAGCACCATATATCCCTCATGTTCTGAGGCGAGCCCAACCCACAGGCGGTTGAGGACTGGCTTGAGGAGGTGGCTGATAGTTTTCTAGAGCTTATACAACTTCTGCAGGATGACGTGTCGGTGGCTGAGTATTCGTCGAGGCATACCGATCTTTCTTGGTACTCAATGAATATTATACGATCAGTGATTTAGATCTCAGACCTATGAGCGAGGTGTGTTTAAGGATATATGAGCCAAAACATTTTCCTCTATGCATTCCTACTCATGTTAGGGTGATAGAGAGAACCTTTGTGGTTGAATTTTCATTGGATGAGAAGATACATCCAATGAATGTTTGCGGTTGGAAAGAATGCAACTGGAACCAGTCTCAAAGACATGACTGTGTAGAATTTTTAGAGAATAGGAAGTGTTAAGGATATATGAATCTTCAGGGCAACAGACATGGAAGCAAATCTTGGAGAGCAGCATGAGGTGGTGATCATTCAACATGTTACAACCACCCGCCTTTATAGTCCCAGTTTGGATCAGGGAGATGGAGGGAAGGGGAAGATAATAGCTGCATGCGATCAAGGAGTGTGACCTAAGGGTAGTAGGAATGATTTTAGGTATGGTATGTGTCTACTACTAGCTTCTATATCAATGTAAATAGGTTTGAATCGTTTATTCCTTCCATGAATCTTGTTCCCGACCTAGAGTTTCTGATTAAACCGTCAACTTGACCCTCACATCCGGAGATACCATTGGGAGGAGACTCGATAATCAAACACATGCTGATGGTGTGATCTAACCTTTGAGGTGAGAGTTTTGGTTGGAACCTCTTGGTGTAATCTTTGAGGCCTTACAAAATTAGTTTAGGTATGGACTCGGTAACCATAGTTCACACAAAGATTGACTGTACTAGGAAAAAAGGTTGTGGTTTAACTACAACATTGGGATTAGGTTTTCCTTTTTCGGTGAAAAAGGAATCCCAGACAGCACATGTTAAACTCATGCATAGGAGGGTGATGTCGATCACTCTTGAATCGGCCAACCGTACCCTCGTGGCAGTAGGAACTCTGAGTTTTTAGTTCCAAAAAGGTTTGACAAAACATGGGTGGAATCCATTCAAAAGATAATTCTAGTATTACCCCCCAATGGGGGGATGGACTTTTTCTTTGGCTGGATACTACCAAAAGATCATTTCAGACTTCTCTAGAATTGCAGCACCACTATCATCCTTTACAAGAAGAGGCAACTGTTTGTGTGGTTGGAGTGATGCTAGTAGAGCTTTCACGAGCTGAGGCAGAGGCTGGATAGTGCACCCATATTGAGGATACCAGTGGAGGGATTTGGGTATGTAGTCTATTGCGATGCATCGGGGACCAGACTCTGGTGTGTCCTGATACAGGAGAGAGAAATGATCGCGTATGGTTCTTGGTAGTTGAGACAACATGAGAAGAACTATTCTACCCATGACCTGGAGTTAGCAGTAGTGGTCTTCACCTTGAAGATGTGGTGGCACTATCTGATGGGCGAGCAGTTTACAGTCTAATCATACCACCAGATTCTCAAGTATATCTTCTCACAGAAGGACCTGATCTTGAGACGGTGGTAATGGCTTGAGTTCCTCCAGGACTATGACTTCGAGATATTCAATACTCCTGGGAAGGGGAACGTTGTAGCCGATGCTCTCAGTATGAAATCAGGAATTCAACCGCTAGGAGAGGTGACTGAGCAGCTGAACACCTTGCAGATATCCTTTGTGTACAGAGATAGAGCAGCTTTGCTGCAATGTCTCACAGTCACTCCTCTAATTCTTCAGCGAGTCAGGGAGGCACATCATATGGATATTGAATGTGAGATGTGACGTGTTCAGATATCCAAAG
Source organism: Viscum album (assembly GCA_963277665.1). NCBI lineage: Eukaryota > Viridiplantae > Streptophyta > Magnoliopsida > Santalales > Viscaceae > Viscum > Viscum album. The sequence goes on from OY728139.1 coordinate 802,554,651, forward strand.
GGCAGGAACCTGATGGATTTTATGATGGTGGGGAGCACATCATTCTCTTCCGAGGACGTACCATGGTACCAGTTGCACTTTAGGAGAAAGTGTTGAGGAAGTTCCACACATCTCCTTTAGTGGTACATCTAGGAGTGGTGAAGACGTATCAGGACCTCCGACGACGGCATTGGTGGCCAGGTATGAAGAAGGCTATAGAAAATTTAGTCTCACGATGCGTCACATGTCAGTAAGTAAAGGCCGGGCACCGAGATCCCATAGGCTTTGTTCATCCATAAGAGGTCCTAGAGGGAATTTGGGATGGGATGTCCATGGTTTTCATGACGGGAATTCCACATACATCAAGAGCACATGAATCTATCTGGGTGATTGTAAAACGACTCACCAAGTCAGCCCACTTCCTACTGATCAGATAGCATGGATCAGTAGAGATTTTGGGTTGCCTCTACTTACAGAAGATCATATGGATTCATGGTTTTCCATTGATGATCGTCTCCAATCGAGATTCTCGTTTCACTTCCCGTCTCTGGAAGGGGTTATAGGAGGCTATAGGGACACAGATTTTCTTGAGCACCGCCTTCTTTCCTCAGATGGATGGTCAGACTTAGGGGACGATTCAGACTCTCAAGGACATGCTTCGTGCATGAGTCCTTGACTTTGGTAGCAGCTAGGTGGATAACATACCCTTGGTAGAGTTTGCGTATAACAATAGCTACTAATCCACCATCTGGATGACACCATTCAAGATACTTTATGGCCAACCTTGCAGATTGCCTCTATGATGGAATGACCCAGGGGAGTCAGCACTTATAGGACTAGAGATGGTGTAGGCTATGTCGGAGAAAGTGCAGATCATCCAGTAGTGAAAGAAGACTTCACAGAGAAGGAAGAAGTCATATGCTTATAGGAGACAAAGACCATTGGAGTTTGAGGAGGGTCACCACTTCTTACTACGGGTCACACCTCGATGAGGTCTACGGATATTTGGCCAAGATGGAAAGTTATCTCTGCAATTCAACGGACCTTTCTAGGTCCTCAGCAAAGTAGTCGAGGTGGCTTACCGCCTGGTTCATCCACCTCAGTTACACCCAGTGCATTCCATCTTCCACGTATCTCAGCAGAGGAGATACGTACATGACCCATCCCACATCATCGACTATGGGGAGATGGACATCGATAATGGGGCGACATTCACGGAGGTTCCAGTGGAGATTGAGGATCGATAGGATCATGTCCTATATGGATGGTCGATACCTCTGTTGTATGTTCGCTGGAAGCATGGGAACCTCCAGGAGAGCACATGGGAGCGGGAGGCTCATAGGCATGCTCAGTACCCCCATTTTTTTCCCTAGTGTGTGTTATAGCTTATGGGAACACAAATCCCTGAGGAGGGAAGAATGTAAAGACCCGGAAATCCCATGGAAGTTTTGTTTTAATACATTGGAATTTTACGAGTTCGCAGTTTCTGACTGTGCTTTATTATGAGGACAGGTGGGCCTAGAATCAATTTCTGTTGTTTTGTTTGGGTACGTTCAGTAAATGTACGAGCGGGATTTAATATCTTTTGAACCGGTGCTCGAAATTGAAATCCAAGGACACCGTTGAACTCATAGCGCCGATATTCTCTTAAGGAGACCTTTACCATAATTGCATTTTTTCGAGAGAGGAAGTTAATTCTGGGGGTTTTCTAAAGAAATTAAATTAAAATATTTTCAACATATTTTTATTTTGTGGTGGTTAAATCCTCTAAGAGGAGGTTAGATGTGGGGACCATATGCACATAACATCCCTTGGTAGGATATTATGTGGTGTGGCCCACACGAGGTCAATCCCCCCTTAACCCGCCTTTAACCCTTGGAACTCCCAATTTATTGTTGAGCCTTTCCACCTTCCCTCATAATGGTGCCAACGCACCAAAAAATTAATTCATGCCAATTAATTAATTTGAAGTGATTTGGATTCATTTGAATTATTTTTTATTTCATGGAAATAATAAAAAAATATTGGAGCTATTATTTTATTTTTAGAACTAGTGGTTCTCTTTGGGGGAGATTTGGGATAATTCTTGGAGAAAGCAATCTTCCAACGAAGAACATGAAGAAAATCTCATCCGCCACCAAAGCACGATGACACCATCTTCTTCCTTCTTAATCATTATAAAATTGAAGCAAGGAAAGGGAAGAGACGCTCATGACATCTCCAATGACCTTTACCTGTATCAAAGGTGTAGACGTTGCCCGTGAGGAAAGTCGCCAACGACGATGTCACCATCGAACGCTTGTCCGCCAACGACGAGTACCCTTCTTCCTTTCCGACACATGAGCATGAGAATTGGGAGTGTGTGAAGAATGCGATAATTAACGAATCCTCATCTGCCCTTTTTTGGAGATTGTCAACGAACGACAAATATGAGGTAGGGGTTTGTTTTGTTTAAATTAAATCCTCATTCCAAGTCATTTATTATGGTTCGGCATTGTCCAATTGGTATCACCTAATGTGGAGGGTGTAGGACAAAGAATCACGGCCCAACATCCGTCCATTGATTCCTGTTTGGTTGAAGAAGAAGGCACAGCTAGAAGGGTGGGGTGCCATAACACTATGCTGGAGAAGAACCGCTGTCGGGAGGGCCGCGGTGGATGAAAGAGGCATGTCTCAAACACGCCGCACCACAGCGAAGATGCGGAACCACGGCCAGGGTGTACTACCACGGAAAAAAGTGGCACAACGCCATCGTGCCTCGCCTTGCTAGAGATGCGGAACCATGACCAGGGCATGCCATGAAAAATGGGTGTGGCGCTATCATGTCGCACCAGAGAGGAACCGCGGCCGGGAGGGCCACCGTGGATGGAGAATCGCGGCGCCGTAGCGACACGTGGTGGAGCCAAAGGCCACGACGGTGTTGGTGTGCGGCCATCATGACACACAGAGTGAAGGGGGACCACGACGCCATCTCACCACGGCGGCGTTCGGCCAGGCCGACTGCAGTGGAGCTGGACCAGCGGGACCACCCGGGTCCCGCAACTCCCAAACTAGAGTAACAAGCTGGTTCTATTCGACAAACTGAGGGGGCACAACCCTACCGCGTGTGGCCTGGTGGGCCGCCATGGCTGGTCCACCCCTTGGCCAGGCCGCCCCATGGCCTGGCTGCCCTTTGATCGAGCTGCCATCGGCCGGGCCACCCCATGGCCAGGCCGCCCCTCAAACGGGCTTCCACGGCCGGGCCACCCCTTGGTCGTGCCGCAGTGGACCGTGCAGCCCTCAGACCGAGTCGGGTCGCGCCTTCGGCCGAGGCCGCAGCATCGGGTCAGGCCGACCACTTGGGTCAGTCCCACCCGCGGACAGGGTCAGACCCTAGTTCAGACCGGTTCGGGCCAGGTCAGTCTAACTGTGTCAGACCAGACCTGGACCAGCTACGACCATTTACACCGTTTAGCATGCATCTTGGGCTTCAGGTGTCTGAATGATGAACCGTCTGTGGCGTTGGAATTTTTGGAGTGAGACTCTACTTTAGAAAGACTCCAATTGAGGTTTAGATCCACTTGGAGTACGTTCGGGTTGGTTTGAGCCTAAAAACCAACAGGGATCCTGGAAAAGAAATGTCAATAACTCTCAGACTGAGCGTCCAATTGACGCTCCGTCTATCGTGTTGGGTTCCATATGATGATATGAAACTATGGGATACATAAAATAAATTATTTGTAGTATTTTATGTATCGACACTTGGCTCAAGGTGCGGACCCTCCCAGAATCGAGTGTGCTGTGGGTGGGAACCCTAGGGCTGGCTGTGACTGAGATGACAGGATCCTCCATGGGTTCGACATCGATGATATTTTTCCAGGATCCTCCGTGGGTTCAACAGTGATGAATTTTGTACCAAAATCCTTCATGGGTTTGACAACAATGACTACTATAATGGAATACTTCGTGGGTTCGACAATGATGACAGCTGTATCGGGATACTCCGTCGGTCTGACAGTTTTGACTTCTATTCTTATATCCTATGTGGGTTTGATAGAATAGATGGTCCTATATCTCGTGTGGGTCCAACTGCTTAACTGGTCCTATATCCTATGTGGGTCTAACAGTTTAGATGATGCAGTGACTATATCTGATCATCTCTATCACTATACTAAAGATGTATACCTGTGTGAGCTGAGTAATGTCTTTCTACCATTATCATCATGGTGATTAAATTTACATCCTTTGTGGAATGGGTTGTACTCAGGTACGAGAGTTGGAGCCTGACTGTGATTGATAACATAGGTATATATAAGGAAATATATCTAAGTAGAGTTGGTTGAAACTTCATGTTTGTGTATTTCTTTTGTGGTTTATCCTTTGTGGATTCTGGGAGACCTTTGGGGGTCTCGGGATCCCCAGATGAGTATTGTTATACTCACCCCTGCAGAGGTTTCGCCCGCACTTTGTTGTGTTCTGTGCAGACTAAAATTAGTAGTGATTGAGGCTGAGTGTGATGGACGGCAGGCTGCTCGGAGCCAGACTAGATGGGTCGCACTTCAGGGATGATTTTTTCGAGTTCTTTACATGCCCTTCAGGTAGGATACCCCAGTGGAAGATCCATGAAGCTGCTTTCCCTTTTAACTTGTACTTGAACTTGTTGTGTAGTTGGGTTTGTATTCTAGCCCACATAATTTTAACACACTTTACTTTTCTATATTAGTACTTTTTTCTTCTACAGCTTGTGTTCGGACTTGGGTGTTACAAGTTCAAAGGCAATGCCCCCCTTTTATCGGGATTATGCATTTGGTGCTAGTCACCAGCCCCATTCCTATGGAAGGCGAGCTTGGGGTAGTCACGGAACGGGACCTGAGGATGTGTTGTGACATATAACAATGTCAATTGACTATGAAATTTACTATAGGAATCAAATTCCCTTTATAGGATGTTTATTATTAAATAATAATGAAACATTGATGATGTGGATTGGTTGCCTTGAGGAGGAGCTGGACCTTCACATCCTGGATTCATCATCATGAGTACAAGGATCCTATAACCATATTACTGATAAATACTTAAGGATTTACCATTTTCCATATATTATTTTTACCAATTTATATTTAATTATCAAATTCCAACATCTCTTTAAAGAAAAATAATATTTTAAAAATTAATTTGTTTTTTCAAATCTAGAATGTTTATTTATTCCATAATGGCTTTGTAAGGAACATCTTGGAGAGATCCTACTAGGAATGTGAAATCATGCCCTATATATTCCAACTGGTTATATATATATATATATATATATATCTTTAACTAATAGAGGAAAATTAATGGATTTCTACATAGGTAGAAGTGAAAAATATTATTGGAATTTTTTTGGAAACTGTTAATGGAGATAGAATTTAGGGGGTTGACCCTCATGTCACAAGGAGCATTTTGTTCATTTAATTATTTTTCCTTCGACATTTGTTTATTCTAGTTTATTTTATAAATTTAAATGTTTATTAAACATCAATTTTAATTCTAATTCATTTTTATTGAATTTTTAATGAATTTTATCTATGATGTTCATGTATGTTGTATTTATTCTTGTTGATTCTATGGATTGTCATTATCAGGAGGGAAACTATTCCTAAAGGAGTTATTTGATTCTCACACACTAGTTTCTAGCACATATGAATCAAGAATGATCTTTAGGCCATGAAACGGATTGTGGTGGCTGTTTGGTAGGATGGAAAAAAGGGAAAGTTTGTGATAATTTATATTAAGTGGTGATGAAAAAGGAATTATGTCACATTGTGGAGATAATATATCGTACGCAAGAATGAGTGTTGTTTCCACTTTTCAATGGATGGAATAAAAGTTATGTAAATAATAATTCACCATTAAAAATCATAATTAACTCCTAAATATCATATATAATCATAAAATCCATGCTTATTACCTACCATGTAAATCCATAATGAGAAAAATAATCACAACACTTTGTGGAGGTTGTAGTCCATACATACACATGAGCGACGTTATCATTTTCTAAAATACGGGAGGATTAGAATATAGATAAGATATTATAATTCTAGAAGTATATTTATTCCCTAAATAATATATATTATTATTTAATATATCATAATAACAACCCACAAAATGTGATTATGGAAAATGAATCATATCACTATAAGGAGGTGGTAGTCCATATTAAGCAGAAGTGAAAAATTCATTTCTCATTTTAAGGAAAATTATGTGGATAATAGTTATGAAATAAATATAATAATATATTAGTATTTGTTAGATACTTATTATATTATATTTTATTTTATAGGATTTAAATTAAGGAGGTAAAATAATAAATAAAATGAAAGATATTAGTTAAAATGATTACCACCTCTTCATTGGGACTACTTTTTTATTTATTATTTAGGACCACTGGGTGATATTTTGAATAAATAATAACCACTATATATTTACTAAGGATGTTAAGAAGCATTTATTTTAGGGTTTTCTTGAGATACGGGGATAAATGTTATGTAAGGAAGAGAGTAGGGGTGGTGTTCTTTTACAGTGAAGAAAATGATGCCCAAGGAATTATTAAAAATATTTAAATATAAGAAATTAATTTCCATATAAAAGTTGAACCAAGTTGATATATTTTAAACCAATCATTATTATGTTTCTAAATAGTATGTCCAATAAAATTTAGAAAACATTAGGCGATGCTTTTAACCTTTACTTCATGGTTTTAACCCCCCATTGATCCTTTTGATTATTACCATGATGTCAATGTTTTTTACTCCTTAAGGGTCAGGAAAATTATATAAAAGGACAATAGATCCATATGTGTACGATTGATTATATTATACACCATATCCCATTATCCGTGAAGAATATAATATTTTGATATATTTTAAATCATTTAACAAATTAATATTTAATATAAGATACCATTAATGCAATTTTAGGGACTATTCAGATAGTTATACATTAATGTAACCATGATATAAATGTAATTTGAGTATAAAAATTTAAAAATTAATAATATTTTATATTTATATAAAAACATATTTATTACAGTATTTAATCAAAATTTTATTACTTTTAATATTTTTAATATCATTTATTTGGTTTTTATATTACTTGAACAAGCACTGTGTCGATGTTTCATAAGAATTTAACGTAGTTATTTCACAACTAAAAAATTTAAATAAATTACCATGATACAAAAAATAAATTCATATTTTAAATAACCATTTATAACTAAAAATAACCCCTTCTAATGTTTATAAAAAATATTAAATATATTTAAAAAAAAGGGAGTTTCATTTTGAACGTTTTATTTAATTAAAACAATATTAAAGAAAATATCTATGGAAATTTGAAAGAAATTGAAAAAAAACTGAAGAATTTTTTTTTACAGTTTAATATAACCTATAAAATTATATAATGATGATTTTATGGATATTTATATTCCTTTACCCATAGTTTTACCCAGGTTTTACATGTTTTAGCCTTACCAAGTTAACAAATATTTACTATGGATATTATTCATAATGAAAAAAATAAAAGGGGCATATTTACATAATTTGAACCTCATTATTCCAAATATTGAATCCATTTTTTCAAGATTAAATATCTTAATGTTCTATAAATAAGCTTAAATAAAAATTCATAAAATGTAGTGAAAGACAATTTTTTGATATATGTGTTTTTAAGAATAAAAATGAAATTATACAAAAATATAGTAAATATTGATTTGTATGTAATTATTTTTATTATTATTAATTTAATGATACATATGTTCCTTTAATATGTAATTAAAAACATAATGGTGCTCTTAAAATAGTTTATTTAAAAAATACAATTCTTACAAAATTCAATATTTTCTACTATTCAATTAAAAATAAATATTTTTAAAAACTATATTTAATATTCAGCCTATTATAATATTGAAATGATTATATAAAATACTAAATTCACAGTCTTAAATAAAATTTATAACTATGGTAGATATTAATTATAATGTTGACTTACAAAATTAATTTTAAACCATTTTTAAAGAAAACATATTTATTTGAAGCGAGAAATTAATTTAATAAATATTAAGCACTTATTTATTATATATTAATTAATAAATATTATTTGAATAAAAAATACCATATATATTTAATAATGTGCTTATTCCCATTCATACCTGTTAATTTAATAACTATGTTATAATATATTACTGTTTGTTTTAAGCTCTGTGTTGGGGTGATGAAAGCTATTGAAAACAATCAATTTATTTAAAGAGAACATTATTATAAATTTTCATGGTGTGAAATTATAAATTGGTAAGAATATGGTCCATATATATGATTAATTTTTATCCTGGGTTTTTCACTTTTGAGGTTCTAGAGGAATTTTGGAGGTGGGGGTTGAAAATTTGGAGGTTAAAGGGAAACATTATAGGCATATTGTTTAGGCACATGGTCAGTAATAACTATGCGATATGGTGTTATTTTTTCTTGTGGAAAATTTCATATTTTAAGCGTTATTAATCTAATAATGTTATTTGAAAATAAAAACATGTGAGGGTTTGATTTTTTAGATGTTATCATAGCGTTTTTCTAACTGTGTGGCTATCCCTGGGAAATCATACAACTTATATTTCATGGGGCAGTGTCTATCGTAAGGTTAGGATACACTATTAGAAAAATCAGTCTCTAACCATAGAATATCCACTGTCCCTTGAAATCTAAGTCACATGGTTTCCAAGGAATAAAAACACAGTTAAAAAAATCATGCACAAGCAATGTGGTGGCCTTTTGACAAAACCCAACCCCTTTTATGATTTTATGGGTAAATAGAATGATTAGAAAAACCATGATAAAACCATAAAAATCACCACTTGAACAAACATATCCATATCATTTGGTTTCCATATGTTTTATGCAAACCATTAATTTAAACAACATTCCTAGGATATATCATCAAATACACCGAATATTCAAACCCCATCTCCCAAAATCCTCTAAAACCAAAAAATAGATAATAAATGATCAAAATTAAAAGTACTTGTGACCTAGAGTGTGTCAAAATTATCCCCACTATGAAACCTTTTTTCCCAATAATTATTATTGTATAAAAATTTGAATAGAATTAATCTCTTTGCAGCAGCATTGAGGCCTTATGCTCTAATGTCACACAGTTATCCCCACCACACAACCATTTCAATCAAACCAATCGGATATTATTAACAAATATTACCTTAACATTGAGGTCCCAAATCTGAATAGACCATTAATAAGTAACGTTACAATTTCTATTTCAACATCCACCCACTCGATCATTTGGTATGGATCCGGCTGGTACTTATTCACTCAGGAAACACGAAACTTGTCATCGATGGTCTTCAAATGAGATAGCAATCCAAATCAATAATATACCTTCCTGAGTCTCTCTATAAATCATATAGTATTACATAAAAATTTTATAACTTATACATAATCCAAAAATATATATGCCCCATCTTAAGTAAAAATATGATTAAAACTGGGTCACATAATATAAATTTGAATGGATAAATACTCTGATCAACATATAATCTCAGGAAAAATTAAGATATTGTTAACCTCATACCAATCAATTTCACAATATATGTCATCTCTTGAATAATTTTTGATCTAAAAATTTTCCATTCTCAAATATCTATTTTAGTGGATCCTTTTATTTTCATTTTTGTTTTAATAATTACATCATACACTCTATGTTTTACTTGTTTTCTCCTTGATTTATTAATCTATTAAAATTGAATATATCTATTATCTATTTCTATATGTGTTACACCATGTTATTCAGTATTTACATAATTTCTTCTATAATTCAATGGTGGTTCTATAACTTCTCACATTTTTTTATGAATTTTGGTTATTATAAATTCTTCCAAGTGAAATGAATCTTGGAAATAAAAAACTCTAGAAATCCATTTTCCACCTCTATATATATTTAATATATATGGATGTACAATAGAAGAAATTTCCTAAATATTTTTTTTGGAAATATTATAATATTATCAAGTATATATTCAACTAAACTAAAATTTGAATCAGTTGTTTGATATTTACCATTTTATTATGATGTTTCTCTAAGCATGCAGTCATATTGTATATTCTCAAAACATAGTTTCCATAGATTATTTTTATATATAAAGATATACTTAATAAAATTCTTTAAAACATAATGAAATGGATAATAAATAGAAATATATAAATTTAATTAAACTAGAAAATCATATAGGGAATTCAGATTCTATAAAAATTCGTATATATAATTTAATAAAACTAAAAATAGTCTCATAGGTTTTTCTGGATGTTCTAAAAATTCATCGATGATTAACATGTTTTTCAGTAGTTCTTCAGTTTTCTAGATTATATGTGCCCCTATATTTTAGTGATAACCCAAACTATGGATCATTAAATTTCACAACACTTTTTGAAATAAAAATATAAGATGGTAATATATATTTCATTAAACTATAATTTTGTCTAAAATATCCATTTAGATACTCTAAAAAATAATTGAATTCCTTGTAACGTTTTCATAATTATTCACATTTCAGAATATAAAATCTATTTTGTTTTAATAATATCTAATCCTATATAAGTTGGATTTATGGGTTATATGATATGTTAGAAATATATTGAAATTATCTAAATAAAATTCTACTATACCGAATAAGGAATTCACTATTTAGAAGGCTTTAAATTTGATAGAATATTTCGACATCAATCTAAAATAGATTTTATTGTAATTTTTTTCCAAATGAAATTATGATGTGTGGATATTTGAATTATCTTTCTAGAAATGTATAATTAACTTACTATAATAGTGTTATATGATTATTAAGGATACTTTTCTTGAATTTTGGATAAATATCTTAATCAGATATAAATCTCTTATATTGGAATTATCTTATGAATATTGGGTTAGCATAAATAGCGTATGCACCTATATAATTATCTTCTGTTGTAAATCTCTTATGAAAATTCTACTGAAAAATAACTTTCGTGAATTAGAATCTCAATTTTCTATATCATAACTTATTTGTATTGAAACTTTAAAAATGCATCTTATTTAATTGAGAACTAAATATTTGAAACAGGAACTAAAACAGAGTGTTGTGAAAGTGAACTTATAAGGGCATCACCTTCATATTAAAATAAATATTATAGGATCATTTCTAGAATGAAAGTGTTGATATCAATTTAAATTGAAATTGTTTTTATGACTGTCAAAATATTAGTCTCGCTAGAAAAAATATTCCATAACTCTGTCTTCAGTTTTGAGATTTAGTTTTCCTAAATCATATATGGTCCATTCTATATGATTTATTACTTTTTAATTTATTAATACATTATTAAAAATATTTATAATATGGGGTACCTATTATAGATCAAATCCTTACGATCTAATTGAATTCCAAATATTTTTTGAATGAGGATTTTATTATTGAATAGTTATGGGAAAATGTCTAGGGATTTATTATCATCAATATCTGGAGATTTAGAATTTTCAAAATATGGAAATGGATTTCAAGATAACACATATGATCCAGCGAATTGTGATATACTATTTTTCTTAGAGATGTTTAAGGACTTAAAATTTATGAAATATTTTATAAATATGAGATATTTATTCATGATGTCTATATGGAAAAATAGAGGTAAAAAAGTTGAAAAATAGAAAATGTTTTAATAAATATAAAATATATTTATATATATTTTATATGATACTGAAATACGAAGAGCGATTTTTACATTTGTGGGGAAAATAAAAATATATGTGTTATAGAATTTAAATCTACTGATATTCTAATCAAACACATTTTAAGAGATAATTATAATACTCTGTATATATATTATTCTATCATTGGGAAAAGGATATAGAAGGATAAATCTTGGTTCTAATAAGAATATTATTATTTTTCTCCTACTATTTGTAAGTGGAAGGGATCTAATATTATTCTTGATTTACTGAAGATCATTATCCTTTATCAATTTTAGAGGAAACTTTGTGCCGAATCTGTATAAACCGTCTATATCTTATCTATTTTCTCAATATTTTGACTACTTGAACTCAGTCATGGTGAATTTTCAGCTTCGTTTATAAATCTATTTAGTTTCCTTAGAAAATAACATGAATTCCTGGTCAAATCCATGTAATAAATAAAGACCAATTTTATCCAAGTCAGGAAATCCCTAGGAAAATGACAGGTTCTAGAAAAATCAATAATCTTGTGTAGGAGATTGTTGGTGGAGTGGACTAGGGGATTTATCTTACCTAAAAACTATATATAATCTCATTATCATCTCAATTGTTTATAATATTACCACTTCATTACTCACTTAATCCTATACATAAAACAACATTTATTTAATAGGGGTTTTTAAAACAGACAATATTTTTAAAAGGACTCAATTCAACCTTTCATTGAGTTTTCATCTACTCACCATGGGATAACAATTGGTATCAATGTGAGGCTTATTTATTGGGATCTTTGATGATATACCTATCTTTTAACCTATAAAAAACACTTTATATTAGTCTTTAATATCTTTATGATATTCTTGAAGATATATTTTGGCTTTACCAAGCTTTAGGAGAAGATAATTTGATGAAAAATATTTTCAATGTTAGACCATAAAGAAGGTATGTTCCTGATTCATGCTCCCTGTTTTAATGTTAAAAATTATTGAATCTTAAAATATTGGGTGTTTATAAATTTGAAAAATATTAGTTTAAAATATTATTTTTTATTTTTTAAGCCTTCTAAAATCCTCAATGAAGAACTAGAGAATCAGAGTTTTATTTATGAGGATGAGTATGCTTTAAATTCAAATTATATGAATGTAATTTTTTTTCCTGATTCCATATGAGTTCAATCATGTTTATTAATGAATAACTTCATTTTAAATTTTATAGATGATTTCTGTTTATTATGATGCTATGGATATTATTTAACAACTGAGATATAATACAATTAAGTTTAATTTCGATATATTTAGCATATTTGAAACATAAATTATTATATAGATGAATAAAATGCTCTTCGAGTTAGTAAATAATGTTTATGACTTAGGTACTTTTATTATGGAATCTTATTAGGCCGTTAATGTTCTTGTAATTCTTCCCTATAACTGGAACATAATCTCTATAGATATTCAATTATCAACACCTATTAGATATTTGAAGATAATGGAGTTGATTGGAACATTAATGATGTATTAATATGAGAAAGAGTTGATAATAATAATCATTATTTTATAAAATAGTGGAACATTGCACTGCATTTTTCAAAGGGAGAGTATTATAATTCTAATTATAATGGTTCAGGTTCAAATGTTAATTTATATGAGACTGGAACAATGTTTAGGAAGCTATACTAGCAAAATAAATTGAAAAAATTATATGAAGGCTACTTGAAGTAACTATAAGAACTTTGGTAGAAAATATACACCCAACTCTGATGTTGGGAATGAAAATAAAAATAAACAGCTATGTATTATGGTTTAATACTATGTGATAAAATCATCATTTATCTTATAAAACTGCATTTCAAAAAATAAATCTTTTAACAAACCACATGGATATTTCTATATGATTAAAGAGATGTTTGAATCTTGATATAAAAAATATAATAATATTATAAAACATTATGATGTTATATTTAGTGAAAAATAAAATCTATCTAAACAAATCAAGGAATAAAGATCAATTTGTTTTAAAAAACGGCATGTGTTATGCATGATAATAAAAAAAATAATTATTAGCAGAAAAATAATATTTAAAACCTCTTTCTAGTGTATTGAAAAAAGGGTAAATCTAATTAAATAAAAAAATTTTAAAAAAAATAAATTAATAATGTATTTGGAATTTAATTAAAATGATATGAACCAAATCTATATAGAACTATTTTTTACCTACTTCTAACTGTAAAATCATATGTACATTTATATTATTCAATTTTGGAATTAATGGTAACTATAAAAATGATTGTTGTTTTTAAATTACTCAATTATTTGGGGGAAACATGTTAATTTTTTAAAAAAAATACTAATTTTAAATATACTAAACAAGTAGAATCGGTTTCCCAAGTCTCTTATAGCTAACACCTTTAGACCCACATGTGTGTGGGTACCAAAAGGGACATTTTTTTGATTTCTTTCAACACTATAACAGTGATTTCTAATTTGAAATCAATTGGTGATTACTCAAAAAAATTGAGATAAATATTAAAAGGAATGATCCCTGAAGCTGAAACTCTTATCCAGGGAGCTTTAATTCATATTTTATTAAAATCAATTAATTATTTTATATATCAGGAAAACTAATTTTATATTATTTATTTTTTATTCATCTACCTTTTAATTTTATGTGAATGAACTATTTAGATATATTACAATATTAAATACTTAATTCATGACCATAATTGATATATTTTAATATTTTATCTCATTATATTTTGGAATGAAAAAAATCATTAAATTTTTTATCATGCTTGTAAGAATGTGTTTAGTGAAATATTATTTTACATACTTTGAGAAGTTGTATTTTCATGTTATTGCATGTACAATAAATATAGATATTTCATGTATTTATATATTTATCATGCATAAAATTTTTATAAAATTATTTTAATATATTTAATATGATTCATGGCTACTTGTAGTTTAATGTTTTTCATAGGTGGTGTTTACATTGATGAAAAATGCACATTGTAAAATATTTTAAATTAAGAAATCATTCTTTGTTAAATATTTTCAAAATTTGGAACATAAATTAATAGAGAGAATACAATTTTTTTAACTATTTGATATTTTTAAATTATATTTCTTATTTCAAAAAGTTGTATTAATTTATTCTCACTTTGATGCATGCTAGGGTTTTTTTAAAAATTTTCATCATTCAATTCATTGAATAATTTTGGATATTTATTTTTTTAGTGGGAGATAACAATAATATTTATAATTATATTATGAGTTAAAATTTATATGGTTTATAGAAACTTGAGTATAATTGATATATATTTTTAATCAAAAAAGGTTTTCCTTTCCAAAATTACTTATTACTAGTTAAAGTGTGATTTGAAAATTGTTTAATATTTTAATTCATGTTGTAAGATTTTTGTCAAACTATATATAAAGCATGTTTAATGAGTAACAATTTATTATTTTTAACTGGTAAAATACCCAACTCTTCCATAAATTTGAATTATTTTCCAAAATTTGTTTTATTCATTTTAAAGCATTTATTTTTGGGATTCTATTTATTAGAAAGGGGGAGTTTATATTTTTAATATATAATACTATTGTATGGCCCTTGTTCTTAAATTGTTAATCCTTTTTTATAATATAACATTCCTTTCCGTAATGATTTTTATCATTAATAAATGTGGGAGACAGATTTTGGGTTCATTAATTATCATAATGGGGGATAATTTTGAGTGGATACCTGTCATTTTTATTTATTTTGAAAATTACATCACCCTCTAGTTGTTTTATTTGTTTTACCAAGATTTATACATCTATAAAATCTTCTTATATTTGTTAAATATTGGTATATTTTCTATTAATTGAATTAAATATTTATATTAATTCTTCTACAATTCTATTTTTATTTTGTATCTTTCTCAAATTTTATGTTCGAAGAATGTTTTTAGAATATATTTTTAACGTGAAAAGATTCATTCAAATTAGAAATCTGGAAATATGTATTACAAAATCTATATATATTGAATATTTATTGATATAAAGTACCCAGAATTTCATATATCCAGTTTTATTGAAGTATAAAAATTTAATCTAGGATTTCATAAACTACACTAAAGGACTAATCAGTTGATTGATAGTTGTATTATTGTTCTGAATCTGTTGTAAGTGTTCATTCATACAATAGATTTCCAATTATTAGTTGTTTTATATTTACAATTATATATCAAGATAAATTGATATGAATTGAGTGAAATTATTGGCATTGATATAAAAGAGAAATATTTACATTTCATTTAACAAAAAAATCATAGTATGTTTGTTTGGATACTCTAAAAATTCACTGATGTTCTGTAATTTTTTCTATAGCTCTAAATTTTTCCAAATTATATATGATTATGTTTTTCAATAATAAATTGATCTATAGATCTATAAATTTCCGAAATATTGTTTCATTAGAAATATTTAATGTTTGTATATATCATTAAATTGAAATTAAGGCTTCAATTTCAATTTGGATACTTTAAAAATGACCAAAGTCTATACAATGATTTCAGAATCCTAAAAATAGTAGAATATGAAACCTAATGTATTATAACAATATCTCAACCTAAAGAACTCATATTTAATTTTTATAGAATTTTTTTAAATACGTATAATTATCGAAATATAATGTATCAAGACTGAATTATGAATTTTATGTTTAGAAGGCCTAAAAATTGACCAAATAACATAATATTTGGTTAATATAGATTTCCAGGTTTTGTTACAATGAACATTATGTTATGTGGATGTTTCAATTATGTTACTATAATAGTAGAATTATCTTTCTATAATAGTGTCAAGAGAAATATGTTATTAAACTAGATGGAATTTATCTTATATAGATGATAAATATATTCTCTAATTGAATTATCTTATGTTTGAATTATCATATGAAGATAGGGTGAGCAGAAATAATTATATACCTGGAGAATTATCATACACCCTAAATCTCTTATAAAACTTCTCTTTATGTTTTTCTTATTAGAATTATTTTCTAAAATCTTTATATCAACCCTTCTTGTCTCCCTAACTTAATAAATACTACCTATAATAATTTGAACTCAATATTTCGAACATGAACTAAAAATAGACTATTGATAAAATGAAATCAAAAGTGCATCACCTTTATATTCTAATAAATAAACCAGCATGAATGTAAAAATATAAATTTAATTTTAAATGGGTTTTATTAATTTTTTATGCTTATTCTCACTAGATGTATTTTTCCATAACACAGTCTATAGTTTTTAGATTTAAATTTTCTATAACCATATCGGGTTATTCTATATGATTTATTAGTTGGAAAATGATTGATACATTAACAAAATAAATTATATAAAGTGGGTTTCACATAAGAGATAAAATAATTGTGATATATTATAAATTTAAATATTTTTGATGGAGGTGTTTACCATTGTAGAATTATAGAAAAAGGTGCAGTTCATTATTATCATCAATATTGAGAGCTATGGACTTCTCTAAATATGGAAATCGATTTCAAGATAACACGGATGATCCAATATCTCATGACATATATTTTTACTGTGGATTAGGTTATGGACTAAATAAGTACGCCATATTTTCTAAATATATAATATTTATTCATAACGGATATATGAAAAATTAACATTGAAATAGATAAAATGATAGAAAAAGTGGTAATGGATATAAAATATATTTAAATATATTTTTTCCATTACTCAAATAAAGGTATAGAGTCATACATGTATGAGATAAATAAAAATATAATTTTTGGATCATTTTTTTCTACACATCTTCTACTCAATGCCTTTGAATAGAGAATTGACATAAATTGTTTGTCTATTATTCTCTCACTAAGAAAAAAATATAAGGATAAAAATTGTGTCCAATAAGAATTATATCATTTTTCTAAACATAGGATAATGGAAGAAAATATTATTTAAAAGATATATTGGTTTTTGTTGTGATTTATTTATGAACCTTATCAGGTATCAGTTACAGAGAAAACTATGTGATAATTTTGTGATATCCTTGTACATCTTATCTATTTTTCTCTAAGTGTCGATAACTTGTTCTAATTTAAGTTGTAGTTTCATATTCTTGAACTAATGTTTTTATATTTTTGAAAAAATTACTTGAATTCCTAGTTAAATCCTTATAAAAACTGATGGCTACTTTCACTCAATCCGAGTAGTAACCAAGAAATAGACTGGTTCTAATAAAATCACCATGATCATAGAGTAAAGTGTTGGTATAGTGTACTATGGGATTTTTTTCTTTAGACTACTATTAATAGTTTTTCTCTCATCTTGTTATTTTCTTATACTACTGCTTCATTACTCTCTTAAAGATAGATGAAAAAATAAACATTGTTTTAATAGGGAAGATTAAATCAGACAATATTTTTAAAAGGACACAATTAACCCCCTCTTCAGTCTTCATATATTCACATTGAGACAACATATCTACCCAACAAATATTCTATCTATATGGCCTCCCATTAAATAAATAAAATACTTAAATTTTTATTTAAGCCTAAAAACTATTTTTATAGGTACACTCCGATAAAAAACAATATTCTATAATTATTCACTGAATTAATGATTGCATTCCAAAAGTATATCTTCAAAAATTTTGATGGCTCAATGAGCCTGGCCATCTATCAAGGTTGATAATTTTTTATTTAGATCATCCATGAACCCATATCTATATGAAATCCACTCATAAAAAAGATTTTAGAGAAATTGGATCTATTTGAAACAATAGTCAATTGCATGCCATAAATCCTAACAACCTCCCATGCTTAAAAGTTCCCATGATCCTCTACCATCATTAAATCCATGATATGAAGTAAAGACCTATATTTCATGATTGAATAAATAATCCTATAAATTGTATCTTTACAACTATAATTATAAGGTTTCCCAAAAACTATTTACATGGATATCGCATACCATGTCCATATTGGAATTGATAGAGGTTTCAGTTAATCGTCAATCCTCAAATGTTCCACCATTATTTCATGACACATAAGGCATAGATAAACAAAGTATATAGTAAATCACATCTTTCCCAGCCACCAATAGTGATTTTTGAGGCCAGGATACATCTTGGTAGCTTAAGGGTGAAAACGCCAATTAGATAAATTTCCATTATCCATTAATTATTGTCTCATGTCTATTGGAACAACCATTTTACCTTAGAAGTGCATGACCACATTGGGAGACTATGGCCACTCATCCAAGGATTCCCCACCATAAATAATACTACTAAAGAACTGAAACTACTCATCCTCATCCAATCCAAGTCAAATATAATCATCCATATATGATATATCCTAAGCCCAATCTAAGAATATTTTTCTTTCATCTCTCCACTCATCCAAATGCATCCTCAAAATCTAACCCATAAAACACGTCTCTCCCACTAATTCATTTACTACCTGAGTCAATAATTTTATGCTCCAATAAAATTTGTCCATGTTGACTTTTTTGAGGGTCTATTTAAAATAAAATTCAATGTTCATGTGGTAATCCACACAATATCTATGTCTCAAGTTCTTATCCCTCTATGTGAAGATTTACTTCACACTCTTATGGTCGTAATACAATATAAACTATTCCCCGAAGAGGTAGTGGATCAAAATCATAAAAGTGTGAATTAGTAAAAAAATGAAATGAAAATTAATGGGGTATTTATTTTCAAATGTTTTTAATTAATGAGATTTATAAAAAACAATATGTCTTCCCTACATTAAAATTCAACCAAAACCCATAAATGATACATAACTATATGCATCATGTCCCAAACCCAACTGAAGAAGGATCAAGACTATAATTGGTGTAAATATCAATTATAACTCTTCAAAATCACTCAAGCAGTGATCATGAAAAAAAACTACACACTCTTAAAAGTTAGCTCTATCATAGGAGATGAAATCTTAGATAAGTATTGAGAATAGAACTTGTAATAACTAGATAATCCCCAAAAACTCTAAATTTCCAAAAAATTCTTTGGATACTTGTAAGATATCACCATTTGAATATTTTTAGTATAAACTAAGAAACCCTTATCAGAAATTCCATATCCTATAAATTTCACCTCTTGAATCTAGAACTAATATTTTGATAGACTTCCATAACAGTGATTCTTTTTCTAGAGTCGATGTAGGATAATAA
Source organism: Viscum album (assembly GCA_963277665.1). Taxonomy (NCBI): domain Eukaryota; kingdom Viridiplantae; phylum Streptophyta; class Magnoliopsida; order Santalales; family Viscaceae; genus Viscum; species Viscum album. The sequence goes on from OY728139.1 coordinate 802,574,557, forward strand.
AGTGATATCAATGATCATGATCTAAAATTGAATAAAAAAGGATATATTCTAGAAAAAACTTCCTTGAAATAATATATGAATTGTGATAATGTTAAATTCATTAAATCTATAAACATAATAGGTGCATTTTTAATTAAAATGGAATGACCAGACACTCATAATTACCAGACAAGCTCATGATTTTCGTCTTTGGAATATCTTCCACTCGGATCATTACCTGATAATACCCCAATCTCGTATCAATTTTTGAAAATGTCTAGAATCTCTTTAGAAGATCAAATTTATAATCAATCCTATTATATGACATTTGTTATTAACCGTCAGATGTTTTAGTTTTTGATAATCAATACAAAGTCAAGGACTCCCATCCTCCTTCTTCGTTGATAGTATTAGAAATTACCAAGGTGGAACAGTAGGACATATAAATCCTTTAGACTTAATATACTAAAAATATGCCTTTAACTATATCAATTATTGGTTGTTATATAGTATAATGTTATAGAAATAGTCTTCATACCTAAAAGAAATTCTATTGAAAACATTATTACCCTATAAGGTGGAAACAATAAAAACACATTATCTTGTAAAACATAAGGATAATCACTCTCCACTATAAGACTAGTGAAACTAAGACGTGAATCAATGAAATCAAGAGATATAGAAACAACTACCATGAGATCATCTAATCACTTGGTAAAACATAAACATATCTCTCTGATTTGGGATTCCATTAAACCCATAAATACATGAGTTTCTCCACAGGGAGAAATAAACTAGTATTGATAATGATAGGAACTGGTCTATATATTATAGTTTATCATCTAATGCATTAAAATGATGATTTAAAATTTATCAATTTCAATAACTAGGAAATTTAATATGGTTTCATGATCATTGATCACAAATTGATATTCAGGACATTTAAAAACATGCTTTGACTTTTTTCCCAAAGGAGTAGAATTTTTTATCATTAAAGGAATAAGATCTGATCAATATCTCAAAACACCAATGAACATGGATGATATAAAGGATTTCGTTTCACCAGTATCAGATAATTCAATAAACATAAAATATTTAATAAACACCAAACCTCTCTTGATAGATAATCCAACCTTTAACTACTTTTCTTCACACTCTCATACAAATATGTGTCTAAACTAAATCTTTCTTATCATCATGACCTAAGTGTAACCCTTAGAAGGAGGTTGATAACCCACCCATTTTAACAAATAATATAAAAACTGAGATCCCTTGGTGAAGTTGGATCCAAATATAATTCATTGGGTTTCCCTCTTATAAAAATGTTGAAGATAACCAGATTACGCACACACATGACATAACATGGGTGTTTCCTTGAAATCAGGTTTTAGGTGTACATTTGTACTATAATAATTATATATTATATCTCCCTAAACTGAAAACTTTTGTGCACTTCTACCACCACCTCTATGTTGGTCACCCTACTTCCTCTTCTGTATATAAAAGAAACATGGATTGTATCCAACAATCTCTGATGCTCCAAAGATCACTTTATTCCTTGATTTGTTTTTCTCATTCATTATTTCCTTGTCTATCCATGAAGGTGGCTAGGAACATAATAATCATCATAAAAAAATATTATAACTCAAAAAACTTTCAAATAATTACACCTTGAGATATTAATTGGATAAATAAATTGGATATAGTTTCACAAATTTGGTATATATAGATGTATACTTTTTGACAGAACAACATCCCCACTCTATAGTAACAGACTCCCATGACTTCACTATTATAATTGTGTTGACATATAATTTTCAATATAAGGATTTCATGAAGTTAGTCTAGGTGATATTTCATGAAACTGAATTGTATGGTAGATTCCCACCACTTAAACCCCTTAAGAATCTTTGTTGTGAAACCAACCTTGGATTCTTTTGGAGTTTTCAGGAAGTGGAAAATCCTCTCAATCCTCTTGATCTATTCTTTTAATTGTGGTATTCCCTTATCAATATTAAATATCATTGGATATAAATTAGTGAAAACTGAATCACTATACAAATTCTATTTCAATTCAACAAAGAATATTTAGACTAAGGACTATACCATCCAATATATAGTGTCCACCAAAACATAGTCAGTCGAAGGATTATTTTATGAAGTTTTCACTGTAGATTCCTCTTTTGTATTTGGATATTGTCTTCTTGAAGGATACATATTATATAAAACCAATCAGATAAAACCCATATTAAAAGAAATAAATTACATTATATTATACCAAATTTTAGATAATTGAATCCAAAATGAAAAATTTATAATCAAGGATGCTAGATAACATCAATCTTCTCATGGTAACTCAAGGGTTATCATGAAAGTGAGATGTTTAGGAACCTCTCACACTACCTCATGAGTTTCAATAGTCCAATATACATTCTATCAACAAAACAAATACATAATAAAGAATTATACTAGCATGATCATGGGATTTAATGATAACTTGACCCCTTTGATATCAATTTGTAACAGGACAACCCATGTCAACCCATAATGTCACTTGAATTTGCATTAAAAAAGGACCAAAGTGTGTTCATAATCAATATGGATGGAAAAAAAACACCTTGGTATCATAAAAAAGTGGGAATTATTTCTCTCCCCAAAAGATATATAATCATATCAAATCAAATAGAGTATGACACCATATATCCTAAATACATCATATATCAAAACAACCAAACCATGAATGTAACATAAAATAAATGGAAAACAGGGTCTAGATGAAAAAACAGAAGGACCATCGATATAGAACCTAATGAATCACATGAGATAATCTCTATGTTACCATATTCCACCACAATCCCCAAACAACAAAAGGAAACCTGTTCTAGTATATCTATCCTCTAAATGATGATCTTCATTTTACCTCTATCAAGACAAAAAATGTAAAACAATTCAAAATACAAATGTATTCTATGAGAAATAAATTTTATTAACATACCAAAAAATAATATATATAAAATATATATTCACATGAATATTCTCGTAATTGTATAAATCATATTTAATTTTTTTTAAAAGAATCATTTTTTCATATAAAATCAACATCTATGTTTCTTTTAAAATATATTAAATACTATAATAATCATTGAATGATAGTAAAACATAAATCAATGTCACATAAATAGAAAAATAAAGTAATTTTCCAAAACAAAAGTGATAAAATAAGAATATAAACAAACATACCCATAATGTATATAAAAACAACCAAATGGAAATCCATAACATGTAGTTGTGCACATGCAAGACCCATAAAGGAACACTAACCATGCAAACTAATATTAAATTATTCAAATGGAAAATTACCTAGATCTCCTAAGAAATTATTAACTCAAAAATGATCATAATCACTCATTAGATCAGATAAGAACCACCTAGATTCTCTAGAGGACTATCTCCTAGATTCTTTGGTGATCCCTCGTCAATTTGGGTGGACATCTTCAAGGAATGTTCAGTTTTAGTCATGGTTTATGCACTTATCAAGATATTTTTTCTTCATATATCCTCAAAATTACTCATTTTAACCCATATGGTTTGTGTTTTCATGACCTAGACGGTGTGAAAGGTAAATATTTGGTGTTTCTCTTGGATTTATGATTAATATGACATGATCTATTTATCTCCCATCACTGGTCTAAAAAATAACATCATTTTATCCATTGGTGAGATTGGTATTCTATCATATGTTCCATACCTTGAACTTATTTTTTTCTTATGATTACCTCCTTGGTTTTGATTTATGAAATTTAATTTTTGATATTTATGAGTAATGTACTTGATCTTTAGTCATAATGGAATGTAATTTAAAAATGGGGGTTCATTGAAAACTATATTTTATAAACATGATGTATTTGATAAAATCAACCAAATATGTAATTGAAGTAGAAATTATTTTTTATTCATGGAAATAGTGTTAAATTTTTATATAAAATGTTTTATGAAATATGTTCTTGGTTTTCTTAAAGAAAAATGATGTTATACTATTACACCATGAAATTCTAAAAAATAACATTTTAGTAAATAGTGTATGTCACATGAAAAACCTATCTTAAAAGATAATATAACCCCAATGACATTAAAAAATATTTCTTTTATAATAAATCAAATGTATTTTTATCTTATTCTACACACAAAAATGAGTTTCATTAAAATCATTCATTACATGCAAGACCGAGTTTTCCCGAACATAAATATAGTATAAATAATATTATTTAATATGGTAGTTATCACCTAACCTTTGGAATGGAGGGTATGAATAGTATTAACTAAAATATTTAAATATATATTTATCCATTAATTATAAATAAATATAAGAATAATTTAAAATAAAAAATAAATGTTTTAGATAAACAATATTTTGTTAAAAGACGGTTTAAACGAGCTTGGACCACATAATATAAAATTAATTTTAAATAATTATAAAAAATTTATTTTAAAAAAAACCTTATTTTTTGAAATATTAACAATAAAATTATTATAGGGTAAATATTATGAAATTTTTTGAGAAGTTTTATTTTTTTATGAATAGTGGAAAAAACTGGGATTTCATTTAAAACTGCCATTTCATTTAAATAATTTATAATGTTAAATTATATTTTTAATTTATTTTAGAGTAAAATTTGACCAATTATATATCAATTAATAAAATTTACTTCATTTTAATCATTGTAATATTTAATTTTGATATAAAAACATAGTAATCCTTTGATCATTTTCACCTTTAAAACTAGCTTTCTTATCTCGTCTACTAGATTAATTAAAAATTAAATTATAATACTTATAAGGAATTTTTTTTACAAATGTATTATATATTTTAAATAATTATAAATTATATTATTTTAAATTTATACTTAATCTTATTCATAATTATTAGTGAAATATTTAATATTAATTATAGAGATTAAGGTAAAAATGAGTTTTCTTACTGCTTAAACTTATAATTTACGGTGTAAGAATGAACCAAAATATATTAAAAACCATTGTATTGAAATACATAGATATTATAAATTATATTATAGATAGTGTACCATTATTGTTTCTAGGTTACATGAAACAATATGGTTGGAATTCACTGTTAACAAAACATAAAATTGTGTCACTCTCCCCACTTTTAAAAGGGACCATCCTCTTCTCTCAAAATTATACCTTTAATCCATTTTAGGACAATAATTACCCATATCACTTCCCAAATCCTCTCATATCATCATATAGGCCTCATTATTTTTCATAAATCCTACCTAGTAAGTTTTTAGTGCAAACCAATGGAAGATACACGAAGAAGAGGTAACATTCTTCAATGAGCATTATTTTTTCACTTCTTTCTCAACCTACTTAAATTCTTATAAAACAATTACAATATAATAAAATAAGTATTATGAATAGAATTTCATGTATTTAATGTAATTTAATTACATAAAACCTTATCCAATTCCGTAAGATGGGTTACAAAATCATTGTTCATGCGTACGGTGGACAATCGCCTCGCGAACCGGTGGTGTTTGTTCTTCCATTACCACCTTTCACGGTTCGATTTTGTGATTGATAATTTATATATATATATATATAATTTTTATAACCTAAAAATAACTATGTTTAATTATATAATATATAACATAATATATTCTATTCTATATGAGACACAATAATTTTTCTCGTGTGTACAACAAACTACCGCCTCACAAAGCGATGAGATTCATCTTTCACTAACACTTTACATGGAAGGTGATGCGAAATAATGTTAGTTTTTTTTATATACATGAAATAATTATAATATTCATGACATATATATAATTATTTGATGATTGTAAATCTTTTTATTTTCTTACTTTTTCACTCAATGAAAGATGATATTGTCGTTCATGTATGTGTGGACTACTGCCTTCACGAAGTGATGTGAATCTATTTTCATCATCACTACATATATATTAAAATAATTATATAATATGTTACTAATTATATTATTATAATCACGGAAAATTGAAATATTTTTATACCACTTTTCCATAATGATCATTAAGAGTTGTAAACGTTACACATGTGTACGTGCCGCTTACTGTCTCCAGGAGCACAACATACTACATTTTTCAAAACCACCATTCATGATTGGAATTAAAAATAAAATTGATTTAGAAATATGATAATCATGAAATTATTATTATTCAATAGATGATATAACTGTATGATATGAGAAATAATCAGAACATTCATAACAAAAGCAACATTAGAAAAAAAGTCAATTAACACATGAAACAATAAAAATAATAACGAACATGTGATAAAATGTTATAAAAGTATTTTATATGATATTAAAAGTACATATATGGTTCTAGGGTAAGTTAATTTCATTTTTAAATCCACTATTAAGGAGTTTAAATCACATTCAACCAAATAGAAGCATGAGGTAAGATATTTTATATCAATTTACATTCCATTGATACTTATTCATTATTATGAACAAATTCACTTTTATGTGGTATATACACTGGCCCATTAATGTTTAATATCATGAATTATTAATTCATCATGGTATTGCAATTTTCTGTTGTAATTATATCATTTATGTTTATTTGACATGATAATTACCAAGTTGTAAATGTTATTGTGCAATCTCATTTTATTTTGTGATTTTTAACTTTTAATAAATATAATAACTTTATTGTAATAATATTTTAATAGAAATTATATTTCTATTAAATAAACATATTATTTTGTGATGGATATTTTTATTACCTAATCTTCTGACTAGTTTTACATATGGTACTAACTTTTAATATTATTTGATAGACTGGGGAATGTATTGATAAATTTTTTTCCTTTACTCAATTTGAATAGTTAAAGATAAATAACATTGTTTATGAATCAAGATAATTATTTGATATATGAGGAATGTTTTTTATAGGTATGAAATTAGTGGAGCCCAGCTACAAATAGCCTATTGATACATCGGTAGTCTCATGAGATAAATAAATTGGCTAAATCAAATTGGGTTTTCCCAGTATGTTTTAACCCATTAATGTGCATGATTTATGTATTCATTTTCCTCTATCCAATTGAGTTTAGAAACATGTTTTTACTGGATATATTATTTTTGTAGGTATAATGATTTAATTTTCTATTCAAGATACTTTTTTGGTATTTTTAGATAATGTTAAAAATTGATAATGATCAAGTAAAACATTCAAATATACAGGATGTGTACATATAAACACCCATCATGTACTTTTTTAGACATATATCGAACAGACCGAGTACACAAAAAATTAGCCTACCAAATCTCACACATAGTTTACTTCACTATAAATGTCGGGTCCTCCTTTCTATATGTGGTTGGTGGATAATGTCGACCCTACATGCCATAACAGGTGGATCTACAAGTCGTGTATACCCCCCCCCCCCAATGATCGCCAACATCGTCAAGTCAAGGAGTGGTGCGGCTGGACACCTTTCTACTGAGAAAACAAGGACAAAGAAAGATGAACTTACAACATTGTTTCTACTTTTTTTTACACATAGTGTAGTTTAAAAGTCTATAAATAAGAAAGAAACCCGTCTATGTTTGTGGTTGGACATCCAAGTGGGAGGTGATGTCGCTCTGCTGTCCGAGCCTCCCTTGGGTGCATTTTATATTTTCTTCTTACGTTTTCAATTCTAATTTTAGTGTAATTCTCCATTTCCCTCATTCTGATACCACATTTATGGTCAGGATTGAGTTTTGACTCAATCTTCACACAATGACCATGGTCATAAGAGGCTAGGTCCACCCATTTTGGGGTTGTAATAAGATTCTGGGTTATGGTAATTTGAACTCCACAGTTTTGTTTTTATTATGATGTTCATTTTCAATTACTTTAATAAACCAGATTCAATAATCACCATTGGTGTCGTATTAGACCATGAATGACACCAATAGAGAAAACTAAAGGAGTTTCATTGAATGAACCCATGACCATTTGGAAAATCTAGGGCCATTATTTTTTGGGTTAGGAACGTCAACCTTTTTAAATTAATTGACCACCAGACCAAGGGGTTAATCCATTAAAAATTGTAATTGAATGTTATCAGAATAGGAAAAATTAGTTTAATTCAATCTCTATGGTGAATAATTATATTTATTATTTTATTTCTAATGAATAATGATCTCATTAAACCCTAATTGAACTAAAACCCTAAAATGTTTTTATTTTGATTGTGTTGTTCTTATTTTGTTTAATTTTAATTTTCACAAATAGCTTCATTAGTTAAAATTATTCCCTACACTCATTATCGCTAGCCAGTTGACCATGACTCACCATCTTGCATTATTCCTCTGCCTTTCCTTGTCTCCACATGGGACTGAACCTGACTGCCACTAGCTACCTAGTAGTTGGTTTAGAAGGTAATAAACAAATAAAAAAACTATTTCATTAACTTGTCCCTCTCTTTATGATGGGAGTCATGCCAAAATTTGGCACTACTGCCGGGGAGTATCAGGGAAAGCATCAATGTGAGGCCTAGTCAAGGTTGTTTTACACAAAATATTGTTTTTCTCTTCTAATTTTTGATTCAATTTTCTAGGAATATAAAATAAACATTAATATAGATTATTATCTAACTAGGCTATAACACGATCCACCTAGAGAGGATTTTGATCCATGTGATCCATAATTGTCATATCCACCCCCAAAAAATACCATCAATACATGGATGATGGGTTCTAATATGTCGACACCCCATGTACATTCTTCACCGCACCCTTCTCTTCTTATCCTTTAGAACCACTTTAGGGTAATACCGAAAGGTTATTATCGATGATAGAGGCATTTACCACATTCCAGTAGGACTAAAAAAAGGTTAGGAGGATTGGGAAACATAGTGGAACAGATGTCCAAGTTAATTTCCAATTTTGATCCTCTGGTTGAGTGTGAGGATTGGTGTTATAATTTTGTTTCAAATGAATAGTCATGTCCTAATATGGGACCCACATGTCAAACATTTAATGTTTTCTAAATTATTCTTCAACACCTAAATTCTGAATATGGGGACACATCTGTTCATGATTATACTAAATTTATCACTCATGTATTCTAACCCCTCAATTTATTTCATACCTGTTTTGTAGAAACCAAGCAATTGTTTTTAGGTATTTGGCATCTCAAAGTAAGAACATCATTAGATATATGATGTACCTGAACCAACCAAAAAAAATGTCCACCTTCGAAATCTATTTTCCAGGGAGAAGGGAAAATATAGGCTTCTTCCCCGACCAACTTATGGTAAAAAAAATTGGATACATGATGAGGGAGTCGGACATATGTTGGGGTTCATGCTGCGAAAGAAAAATATTCCTTTGGATTTTGGGTAATTTACTAAGACCCAAGTTGATCCAATGACCTAAATTAACGGCACTTTTTTGGAGGAAACCTAGTAATTCTTTTCTATCTTCTGCATATCTCTTTAATGATTTTAATAAACATAGAGTGTGTTATTCTACTAAACACATTGTCTACTTCCTTCTCTTCTTTCCACTGTAGAAATAAAGAGAAAATTATACTACACATATTTTATACCTTATCACATGGAATTTAATTATCTTTTTATTAGCATTGAACCCTTTGTATAAGTATGGATTAATTATGTTAACAAATAGGGATGAGTCATGTATCAATGGCTAGGTCAATGGAGTGTATCTAAGCTGTTGCAGGTTCGAATTAATCCACACCCACATTTGGTACAGGTATCAATCTTTTTGAACCTTTTTTCCTTAAATGGAATAAGAGATGTTTCCAAATTATAATCAATGTGTTTAGAAAAAATATAAAACCCATGATAGGGTTTCCTTTGTTGGCAGGATCGTAAAAATGAATCCAAAAGATCCTAGTTTGAATCCTAACAACCAGTCCGGTTACATCATCATTCACTTAAAGAAAACCACATGTCATTTATTTTGATACACATTACGTGAGTCATGTATTTCTATCACCATAAAATTATTTTTAAAATAAAAAATCACATGATGTTGAAGTGGTCTGATTGGTATAGTCACATCCCTGGGTTCAAAAGACCCGGGTTCGAACATGGTTGGTTTGTCCACTTCATCCTAAACATTCAAAAACTAAAAGCACATGGCATAAATTTTTCTTTTCCCAATGTAGTTCTGAACATATAATCTAAGTATTAAAAATTCCTAAAATAGTGTAGCAATACAACCTTCACCTGAGTGGTTGATGGACTTCATTTGAATTGGCTGATAGCTAGTTCGAATCGCACCCCAAGCACCTGACTGAATGTTGTAGTTATCTTTATCTATTTTTTTAGAAAACAAAGCCTATATTTTTTACGATAAATTAAAAATAAAGGTTTATTTTTTTAAAATAATTTTTATTTTAAATATATTTATTTTTTATCCTATAAATAACAATTTTCAGAGTATACCTTAATAATAATTAAAGAACCTCATACATAGCATGTGTAACTTCTGCACACCGTGTGTTTCAGATATAATAGTCGGGCACCTTACCCATCCAGACCCTATGTTACGACCCCTCCCCTACTCCTGTTTTTTCACTCCCCCCTTTGGCTTATCTAATGCATCATCACCCCTCCTCCTATAATATACCAATTGGGATTGATTTTTTCCCTGATTTATTAATCATTTTGATCCTCGATCTAGCTATGTCCTTCGACACCCACTATTTCAACGTTTGGGTAGTGTTTATGATGATTTTAAGATCAGAAAACTAATTGGAATCCAAAACATTACATTGGGTAAATGAAGAACACATTCCTTGTACATTAGGTACACATCCACAAAATCTATGTTCCTAAAAACACAAACACAGGGAATTTATGTTCTGTAAAGACCGTGTACAGTGCCTCCTCCCTACCTTTAGAAGATTGCCATGTACTAAGCCACATGGATCTAAGCCTATGTCTCCACACATGGCATGTCTGTTTGGTGCATTCCATATAATCTATTTGTTAGGAGCAGTTCATGTTGAGGAGACACATGGTTTGCATCCATCTTCTCTCACACACCATGTAGTTCTTACACATGGCATGCACTTTATTGCCCAACCCCTTAGATCCAAATTTGTGTATGGAAACTCACACTGACTGCACCCTATTTTCTCACAGACGTTGTGTATAGGACAATTCACTTTCATAGGACCACAATGTGTTTTTATACATGGAATATAGATTCCTAACTCACTTATACTACATGTTGTGTACACTAGACCCACATGTCATGTACTTTTGTTTTTCCATTTTTCATGGTTATTTTATTCTTTTTTTTCTATTGTTTCTTTCCTTTATTTGTATTATATATATGGAAGATGAAAATCATTCTAGTGGGAAGAAGCCTATGCCCGCTACTGAGGGCAGGAGACCAAAACTACGTAGGATCCAACTCAGCCTTCTGAGCCATCAGCACTAGATTTTCTGGCATGTCTGCTACCAACCATGGAGACTGTACATTTTCTTCTACCAGTAACATAATTTCTGACACGTTTAGGTCCTATGGACACATTTTCATCATCTTCTACTTATCGGGGCTCCAACACAGTAGAACCTACTATGCTAGCACCTCCATCCATTTATGGACCTCCCTCTAAGCTAGCTCTAATATCGGCTTCTCCACCCACTAAAAATAAAGTTGGAACCTCTTCATCAGCAGCTCCAGACATGCCTCATCCTGCACTAGAAGCACCTCGACCTTAGCCACACCCCTTCTTGATCTTTCTTGAGGGATATAATTTGGATTAATGAATCCAATTTCTTTCAGGGAGCATGATCCAGCTAAGTGGTCATTTTTTCACACCTCAATCCCACAACATCTCAGAGTCTTGGATGAGATTGTGGAGCTCCCCTGCCACAACCACCTTTTTGACACACTCCAGTCCAGAAATCCTACATTAAACGAGTTATTTTTAGTGTTTTCTACAACTTTAATGTTTGATGAATAATCCTACTATTGGATTCCCGCAGATACAACTACTTCGGTTAGAATTTGACTGGTTGACCACAATTTTTCATATACCATGGCTGAGTTTAGTTGAGGGTGAAACTTCTATCCCAATCCCACTACTCCACCATATGTATCAGCTGATTCCCACCTTGAGTAGTATGACATTAGTTCCATGTGGGTGGAGCGCACTGTAATTAGTAATGAGTACTCCCCCATTTCTCATAAGAGCACTCTCATCCTTCCTCCTCCTATATTTTTCATCCATTAGGGCTTTAGAAATATTATTTTTCCTCTCCATGGTAATATGGGTGTTGTTTTAGGCCATGACATAGACCTTATTTCCTGAATATTCATCCACAATTACCCATAAATTCCCAAATTCATTTCCTCTAACTTCCATTATATGATCCATGTTCCTCAGGGAAACCTGAACGACATCTTCTTTTCCACCAGATTAGCACACTATTTTCGGGTTTTGGAACCCTCTCTCCCTCACGGTCACCTGTGGTCTCTCCATAAAATTTACTTCATCATGCTTATTCTAATGTGGATGTTGATGCTTCGAGGATAGACATTTGTGTTCATACAGGATCCCCCATCTTTTATAGGGGTGAGAGATGACTCTGATACCCCCACCAATGTTGCTGATTCATACCCACCCCATCCACCAGTGGATGTTCCTTCTCTACCCCACCTCGCTTCTTCATCACTTATATCTTCCTCAACCATACCCTCTTCTTATAGAACATCCATAGCCCCGCCACGACCTGTATCCATGGTGAACCTCATTGTTTCACTCCGTTTGGCTACACTAGACCATCGTCTGGACCTTCTCAAACACCCCTAGGCTATGATCACTCAAACACAAACACAGATGGAGGGTATGATGTGGTTAATCCTTTAGCAGTTGTTCCTTTCTCTAATATCAACACATACTCCTACCATTGATACTCACCCATCCGCAACACAACCACCATTGATAGAACATGACAAATATTCTATTTTATTATCCACTGCTGGCCCGACTGATATTACCTATGTTGTTAGCCGAGGTGTGCTAGTCGAGCCTCCCACTGAGTGTGTCCATCCCATGCCTCTATATGAAACTACTTCTAAATCCACACTGGATGTTTATCCTATATCCACCATTCAGAGTATAGATCTTTCACTTCCTTCTTCCACTACTATTGATTCTCCTGTACTTGTTCCTCTTGTTGTAGATGATTCCTCTTCTGAGATGAACCCATGACTCACTTTTTCACGCTTTATTATATATATATATATATATATATATATATTGTTCTATTCTTTTTTTTGTTATGGTTTTTATGCATGTAAAACTTATTTTCATTCCACCGACATTTACATGTACATTTCAATGATCTCGGCCTCTCTTTTCGATTACATCACCTCCTTTTCAACATTCTATGAAGGGAGAATTATTTTGGAGTGTATTTTTCATTGTTATTTTGGCCATTAATTCTTTAACTTCTTTCCCTCATCCTTTCGCACTTCTATTTTACCACATCCTCTTCTCTTCCTTGGTGTTGCTTTAAAAGGACCATATTCAATATTATGTGTGGGAAAGAGTCTCTGAATACACTACTATTTTCCCTTTAACTGGTATTGAAGACATCATTAATAGATGAAATATTTTAAAATTTTGATTTTTTAATTATTATTATAAATAACTAATACGTAGAAGGTAATTTTAAAGGATTCATGGTCATTTTAAAATTCAAAATCTTTTAAAATAATCTATTGTATAGTTGGATTATTCATTTAAATTCAGAGACATTTACATCTATTAGACATCTCAATTTTATTCATGTCATGACCAGATTGATCATTTATTTTTCTTCATTCCCAAGAGGTAGTATAATTATTTTTGATATTTTTTTCCTCATACCCTATTTCATTAGATATTCTCATGACATACATAACTACCTGAACTTGTGAGTTTTTCTCTTCAAAACATGATGATTTTTAATCACATTAAAATTATTGATGCATTTGATTTTTTTCAGACCCTTTGACCTTGAGATCAACCCTAAATCTAATAATTTTAAAACCCATATAAACTATGAACTTCATTGATTTGAAGACACATTACAATCCTATTTACCCTTCCCACACTAAATCTTTTATATTTTTTCTTGATTTTTCATATAAGATTTAGAGAGGGATTTCTTTCTATTCATGGTACATTTTAGCGAGAAAACATGAAATTATATGTGGGGGAGACTGTCTCTTATTAATTTGGGAATAAGGGTTCAAAAACCACAATTCATTTTATTCTTGGTGGTCCCTTCTAAAAAAACAAAACAACAAAGTATTAAAAAAATTCAAAAGAGGGACCAGAATCATTCATTACACATTAGTGATGGTTTATGGACCCATGTTGGAAAGGGAATATCATAGTGAGGAAACCCTTTGAGACATATGGATTAGGGATGCAATTTTCAATGATCTTTATTATTGAATATGATGAATTGTTATTTAGAAATTCCACCTCTTTTTTTCAGGCCTCTATGATTAATTTTCACAACATTACCTACCTACCTGAAGCCTCTGAATCATTTCAACAAAACAGAATGACCTCATGATTTTTTTGATTTGATTTATAAATTTTGGAATTATAATACATTCAAGAATATGGATAGAGTTCATATACTTTAGATTGATCATAACTATGATTAAAACAATCTTGATTGATTAGTGTGGTAACTTATGGTGAGGTAAATCGTAAAGTGACATGTGTATTAATGAAAAGGTGAACAGATATGAATAAAAGAGGACAAAAATATTTAATTGAATTATATAGGAAGCATGATTATCAAATCTTTTGAATTGAAATATGTTTTCTGTGATATTAAAATTCTTTGTTATGGCTATAGTGTTTATAACTATAATTATATGAATTATTCCCTTTTTGGTGTATCCATTTTCTCAATTAGATGTTGAGATTTTACATGAGGGTAATCAAATGACAATGTGTGGGAAAGTTTGATGCGACCAATTTGGGTATACATTTTCAATCGTTATATTGATTACAAAAACCTTTACTCTTGGGATATATGATTTTCTGTTGATAAAATGATTTACATCAGTGTTCATAATGATTTTAACGAATTTTCCATCCAAATTCACTTATCAGGAATGATAAAAAAAGTTCATATATACATGGTGTGTATTTATAGACACATTTCATGTACTTTCTCCCAGACACTGATCAACCAAACCGAGTACACACCCATGTAGCTAACTAGATCTCGCCCACCATGTATATCACTATACCTGTCGTGTCCTCCCTTCTAGACACGGTCAGTAGCTAAAGTCAATAATATACACCATGTGGGGTGGTTCTACAAGACATCTACACGCAAAAAACCAACAGTTGATGTAGTAAAGTCATGAAGCGGTGCAGAAGGTCACCTACCGATAGAGAAAACAAAACCAAATTAAGATGAAATGACTACAAAGAATGTACTTTTATTTACACACCAGATAGTTCCAAAGTATATATAAAATTGGGGTATGACCTTTATGTTTATGTTTATAAATAATAGGGGGAGGTGTTTCCTCTCTATTGTCCGAGCCTCCCTCGGGTCCATTTTATGTTTTCTTCTTCTGTTTTCAATTCGTGTTTTTGTGTAATTTTTCCTTTCCCCTATTCTACTCTCATACCCATTATAGGGATTGAGTTTAGAATAAATATACACACCATGAACATGGTCATAAGATGCTAGTTCCCCTAATGTTGGGGTTGTAATAGGATTCTAGGTTGTAGTAATCTAAACAACATAATTTTGTTTTTAATTATAATGTTCATTTACAATTATTTTAATGAACCTAATTCCACAACCACTGTTGGCATCGTATCAATCCAATAATGACACCAATAGGGAAAATTAAGGGATTTGTAGTGAAGGAACCCATAACCATTGGGAGAATCTATTGCCACTATTCTTGGGGTAAGGAATATAAACAATATTACAGTAATTGACCACCTGACAAAGGGGTTAATTCCTTAAACATTTAATTGAATGTTATTAGGCCAAGAAACATTAATTTAATTTAATCCAAATAAGGTATAAATATCATTTCTATTTTTTTATACAAATATAATGTAAGACTCATGTATGTATGATGTTTTCTAGGAATACTAAATTATCTAGTCCTTTGGAATGTGATTCCTTTTATCTTATGCCAATGTAATGGTAGCATGAACTAGATTTGGGTTGCTCGGGTATTGGTAGGTATAGTTTTAATCCAGTAAAGTTTAGTAGATAACTTGAGAACTAGATTTAGGGAACGTAAAACTATAATATAATTTGAGGATAATTATAGTAAAACAATGTAATGTTTTGGAAAGTATACATTATGTTGGTTTTCCTTGTAATTTATGCCTTTATAGATACTACAAGTGGACATGATTCTAGAACATATGTATATAGTGTTAATAACCCTAAAATTTGAATTCCATGGTTGACTGAAGATTTACCTAGTATATGAAATTAGGCATCCTTGTTTACCTATTTGGGCACTCCCTTTGGATATTCATTGGATATTTCACATTTTCATTATAACAGATTATAATTGATTTTAATATATAATGACAATAAATATCCCAATTTAAATGTAAGGTTACTTAGATTGAAAATAATTTTCCATGATTTACACACCATATAAATTATTATATGATTTTACCCCTATGATTATAATTTCTCACAATATGTGTTTTGGTTTTATTCAATGGCTATAACCCATATGAATCACGCTGTAATTGAATATGGAGGACAATGCGGGGACAATGAGAAACCAAGTGGAATGTTGATAGGAGTGAAATATATCACCTTTATGCCTAACAAATTTTAGCAAATTAAGATTGAAATATATGTATTAACCATGTCCCAAACTCACTAATGTATAAATGGATGAATTTTTATAAGAATCTGAGTGGTCGAGACCATAGAATAAAGAAGGCTTGATTCCCATCATTTTGGGTATATAGAAGGAGACACTCAAGAAAGTGTCTAAATGTATCAGGACAATGATTTATGTGTGGAAAAGAAGAAAAAAGATAAAATAAATATTGTGGAAAAATGAAGAGAATGATTAAAGGAAATAAACATCATCTTAAAGATCTATTTATAGTTTATTGTCTTAAATGTGGAGAACTAAGGAATTATCCGAGTCAATTTAATAATCCAATGGTTTACTCCAAGACCATGGAAGTGCCTATGTGGAAATAAAAATGATGAATTATTTAGGTATTGGGATACTAGAACAAAAATTGTTTAAGTATTTTACCAATGGTATTTTTCATTAAATGAATCATGAATCATCTAAGGATTCTGTTAAATTTTAGAATCTTATATCTCTTAATTAATATGATATTTATGGATAAAATAAAGGGTTAATTTGTTTAAGGTTGATCATATGATTAAATTAATAACAATGCCATTTTATAGGTTTTATGGGATGAGAGTCTACCATGATTAAAGAAATTTTAGATAAATATGTCAAAAGAATAGGTTTTAGTGAAAATGTTATTTGAGGAATAATGACATTAAATTTTAAAGTAATATTTTAAAAGTTATTGATAGAAATTATGATTAATATTATCATTAATGATATTATAATAATATTCAAATAATATTATAAGGATTTTAAAAAAATTATAGAAAACATTAATTAAAAGGTTATTTATTGATTATTTTTATTTCAATGAAGTCCATCACATTTTCATTGAAAATTATAGGAATTATATTAATATAGTTTAATAAAAAGAACAAAATGCATTCCAAGTGACAACCCATCAAAATTTTCAATGTTGTGATACTTGAATATATGACCAAATGATGACAAGGGTTTATCACATACCACTGGCCTAATCGATGTCCTGGTTAACATGAAATTTTTCAGTTAATAAATTTGAAAATGAATAAATGTAGTGATCCAGAGGAATTTATTTTGAGGTTAATTGATTAATGTATTAACCAAATTGAATTTTTGAAAATATTTAGAGACAGACAGAAAGACTAATCATAAGTTTGTGGATCTAAGGATTTGTTAAAGGTAAATTTTTGTACTTTAGAAAAAAAAATTATGGATATTCATTTATTATGGTAATATATCAATGAATGAAAAAAGGATATTTTTTTATTAAATAGAAACACATTAAGTAAGTATATTTACTTATATTATTATATAGTAAAATAATTACTCAAAAATACAATAATGTTCTTGAAATTAAAAATATATTATATTATTACATTCATATCTGATGAATCTGATTGTATTTCAAATGATCATGTATTTATTGTTATGAGTCCCTTAACAGTCCATTTATCTTTTAATTTCTTTTGATAAATGATCTCAATCACTCTCTATAATTAATTATTATTTTCCTCTAGGTTCATATTTTCACATGCCATTAATGTTATACAACATGGGAACCTAGTTAGGTGTTTTACCATATTACCTTCATACGTAACATTCCCTATTATTATGAATATATTTTACCAACTCTTTTCATGATGTGGACTTTTAATAAATTTATTTTTAAATTTCAAAACCCTTGATTACTACGATCTTGTTTACATTTATAGGATGCAATTTATTTAATGATGGAATAATATAACACCCAGAAATTATCAAAGATTGATATTTTTTTCAATAAAATGTGGGAGAAAAAAAACCTAGGATATAAGATAATATAACACCCCAATAATTTAATAAATATTTCTTTTAGAATAAATTTAATTTCCTTTATGTATTATGGTACATAAAACAATGAGTTTACTTAATAGATTGTGTTATAAATAATATTGCATTTTATTGAACATCAATATACTATTAAAATAATTATTTAATTTAATAGTTATCATCTGAAAATTTCAATGGTGTTATAAATATTATCAACTAAATTATTAAAATATATGGTTTTATATTGATTATAAATAATCATCATCATCATTTAAAAGAAAAATAAATGTTTTCGGTGAAACTGTCTTTTTCTAAATGACAGTTTAGTCGTGCCTAGCACACAGAATTTAAAATTAATTCTTAAAACTTATAAAAAAATATTTTATAAAATAAAAATAATTTTTGAAATTGGAAAAAAAAATTTATAGCGATTCTTTGTTATTTTTCTCAAACCATTCATTTTTTGATGAATTGTGAAAAATTATTGATTATTATTGAAAACTATATTTTCATTTATATAATTGAAATTGAAAAATTATATTTTTAATTTGTTTTAAAGTAAAATTAGACCAATTATATTTCAATTAATCCATATTAAGTCATTGGAAACATTTCATAATGAATTTTTATTTAAAAAAATATAATCTTTTGAACATTTTTATTTAGAATCACCACTTTCCCACAATTTTAGCGGGATTAATTTTAAATTGATTTTAACAAATTAAGTAAATTTAATTCAAAAAATATATTATACACTTGAAATAATCGTAATATATATTATATAATATGTTGAGATTAAAGTTATACCATAATTATTTATGAAAAAAGTTAAAATTGAATGTAGAGATTAAGGTAAAAACAAATTTACTTAGTGGTTAAACATAGAATATAAGGTGTAATAATGACAAAACTCTTGGTCAAAGCACATATAATATCTATATTTAGACCTTATAACTTATATTATCTATAATTATCCATTATTTGGTCCTATATACATGAATTAAATGTGGATGGAATTCACTTTTTCAGAAAATAACAAGTGTGCCACTCACCCCACATTTAAAATCTCACCCCCTCTTGTCTCAACATAACTTAAAAACACATTCATTTTGAAAATACCATAAACAATAAATTTCAAAAATCCATCAAATCATTCTATAAGGATGTTTTTGGAATAAATTCTACCTAGCAAGGGTTTAGTGCAAACCAATTGAAGATACTCGAAGAAGAGATAATTCTCTTCAACCGCCATCTTTATTTTTATTCTTTCTCTACAAAATTAAATTATTATTAAACCATGATAATATAATAAAATCCTTATATTACATATACTGTTATATTTTTCTAATAATTTTATTACCTAAAACCTTCTCTACATCCATAAAATGGGTTACGAAATCCTCATTTGTGTGTACGACAGACTATCTCTTGGTGAAATAATATCATTCGTTCAACTATTACCACTATTCAAGGTTGGATTTTAGGTTATATATATAAAGTATATTTGTTATATTTATATTCTAATTATACTTAATGATTCTCTATATCAAATATATATATACATAACATATTATATTCTATTCCTTAGAAGATACGATAATGTTGCTTGTGTGTATGGTGGACTATTGTCTTATAAGGAAATGTGATTCATCTTTCATTAATGATTTACATGGAAGGTTATGCAGAATAATATTAATGATTATATTTTATATAAATTATCTAATTATAATAATAATCAAATAGTTATAATTATGTAATGATACTATATCATTTTATTTTCTGACTTTTTCACCTAATGAAAGATGATAATATTTTTCATATACTTGTGGACTACTGCCTTCACGAAGTGATGTGACTCGCTTTTCATACTCGTACCACATGAATGATATATATAATTATATATTATAGTGTTAATGATAATGTCTTTAATATGTAAAGGTAAAATATTTCATACCTTCTTTCCATAGATATCTTTAAAAAATGCCAACATTTCTCATGCGTACATACGACTTATAATATCTATGATACTAAATACACCTTTTTCACAATCATTCTTATTGATTGGTTTTAAAAATACACTTAATGTAAAAATATTTAAATCAATTAATTATTATTGTTCTATATATGATATAGTTACACAATATGGGTTGTAATTTGAACTTTCATAACAAAACACACATGAGAAAACAAGGCAATTAACACCCCAAACAATGAAAATAATGAAATATTATTAACAAATGGGTGATAATATGTAATAATAGTACAATATATGACATACTAAAATTTAATATGGTAACATTTTAAGTTAATGACTTGTTTAAAACCACAATATCGGAGGTTAAATCATGTTTAAGAAAAATGAAGTCTGTGGAATGGGATTTCGTCTCAATTTACATTCCACTGAGACTTATTTGTTATTATGAAACAATTCAATTTTATGTAATCTATCTAATTTCCCTTAGAAATTAAAATCATGAATTATTCATTATTTATGGTATTTTAGGTTTCAATTTGAATTATATCATCCAAGGGGATTTGAAAATAAAATTACCAAGTGGTAAAAGTTATTATGTAATCTCATCTTCTTCAGTGACTGTCAAATATATTTTAAAAACACATTATTTTAATAATTGTTCATTCAAAATTACATTTATATTAAATATCCATATAATTCTGTGAGTTATTTGTTTATTTAATAATCTCTATATCATTTTTACATAATGTAATTACATTGAATATTATTTGATTAATTGGTGAAATATTGATAAACATGTATCCTTTACTCAATATATATAGTTGATGCTAATGAACATTTTTATGAATTAAATTCATTATTCAATATATGAGGACTAATTCGGATAGGTATGACATAGGAGGGCCCAATTATTGATGAACCCTTGATACATTGATATTATTAGGTAGTGAATCTATTGACCAAATCAGAAGGGGTTTTTCTAGTATGATTTAAGAAATCTTATAAAAGGTATTCTTGGAAAAGGTATCATGTACCTAGTATACACAACATCCAAAAATTATTCATTTCCTTTAATGAAACATCAAAAATTATTATTATCCATTATATTTTCTTAAGAGATTATCTATGGTGAATTTCATTCTCACGTTATTGATAAAATGTTATGTTTTTTCAGTTATTTACCATCACATATTGATAACAACTTTTCTCACCATGATATTAATGTTATTAAAATGGAACATGTGTTTAGTTACATAACATTACATATTGATTATGAATATTTATTCATGATATCTTACGTTTCACCTATCATTTACTAATCATTTTAGCTCACTGTTATTTTGTTTCCTTTCCCTATGATAACATGATGTTTACTATAAATGATATGATTGGATATTCTATATGGAATAAAGTTATTATCAAAAACAATAATTTTGTTATTTTGGTATTCAAATATAATTTAATACTCATATAGGTATCTATATTACCAAGACTAAATAACTATTCATTCCTTTCAGATGTGATTCATTGTATCTTATGCCAATGTAATTTTAGAATGCATCGGCTCTGGGTTTTTGGAGATGGGGTCATTACATATATAACTCATTAGGATACAATGGGGTAATGGGTGAAAATAAAATTATGTGAACCTTTGTGCAGTATTTATCACTAGGGTAGGTGCATGTGATTCCCTGGTTGTTAATGGGTAGCCTTACTGGGGGATTGAGGATCTTTTAATTTAGGATTCACTTATACCGACTAGTGTTCCTCAACGTGTCATAGTTGTGTACACCCTCATATAATGGATTTTATTTTGGTGCTTTGTGGTTAAATTACATTAATATTTATTTAATATGATTATTTTCCCACTTGATATAGATATTTATTCTTGAAAACATTATATATTCAACTATTTATTCCTCATGAATTTGTGTTATTCCATATTTCTATAATTATTGGAATATGATATATTTTTTAAACCAAAAAAATGTTGATTTTGAATGGAAAAAATATTTTATTTGAAAATTTTTAAATGAATTTTATAAAAGAACCAACTGATTAATATGGATAGATAATGTATATTTTTATTGGTGGTATCCTTCTAATCATTAGTGCTTACAACCTACTTTTTCCTTTTTGAATTTTTAGAATCAGTTTTTCATGAGAGAAGTAAAGGGAATAACATAATATAGAAGATGGATCTACTAGATCATGTTTCCTTTTGATCATTTGGGATGGTGGTGAGATACGATTATATTGAGATAGACCCATAAGTTTCAATGGGTTTGATGTTTATGGTCATTATTTTTGTTCAAATAGAACATTTTATCTAGTTGTTGGATATTATCTTTGTAACATCCTAGGTAAATAAAGAATAATGAATTTTCATATTTATTAATATTTACAAATTAAATATTAATTTTACTTTAAAGGGGTTGTTATGTTCGATAGAGTACCTGATATGAAACAAAGAGTTTCTTTGAAATCTTACGTTGCACACTAGTAATAAAATAATATTATTTTAAATGGTAGTTAACACGTATAAGTTGTATTGGCGGGAATGAATATAAATAACTATAATATTATTATATATGTTTTTTAAATGTTTTTACATATATCCAATAATAGATAAATTCTTAAAATAAGAACAGAATTCAATTTTTGGCATAGATACTCTAATATTCACTAATAGGTCGAACTATCACCTTTTGATGGCGAACCATCATTAAATATAGTTTTGGTCACTCTTATACATTCAATTGGACTAAATAAAACTCTTTTTTATAATCGGGACATCAAAATTTACTTTGTGTAAATTATTGTTATTTTTCCGATAAAGTTCATTTTTAAATGAATAGTGAAAAATGTTGTATTTTAATTCAAAAACTCTTTTTAATCTAATTTATATGATTAGATTATATTTGTAATTTGTTTTAAAGTGAAATTTTAATATATTTTTAGCATTTAATCCAAATGGTGGTCATTTTAATTAATTTCACATTGAAATTGGACTTAAACTAGTGTCAATCTTTTGATACTTTTTGTTTCGTAAAAACAAGCTATTTGCTCTGACAGTGGGAATTATTTATTAAATTAATTAATGAAACATATATGTTTTGAATTTTTTAAAATAGACATAATTTTTGAATTCGGAATATCAAATATAGATTAGGGTGAAGTTTTGGTATTTTTCTGAAAAACCTCAATTTTTTATGAATAGTGAAACCACTAAGTGGTACTTAAAAAACTAATCTTTCATTTATATGAAATTTTACCACCTCTGTGTTTTGAATTTCAAAAATCCAACATAAATTTCTGTCATTAAGATGTAAAATGTGGTTCAATGGGATTAAAATAATTTTTTGGTGAATAGTAACTTTTAAGTTTTAATCGTGATTAGAGGTAATTAGTGTAATTTATGGTAGAGATAATGTTTTAATAATATGAAATGACCTTGACACATTCCTACCCTTATTGAATGTGTCATGGATGACCAAGACAACCCATGGGTCTATTTTGAAGACCCCATGGAGCCACTTGGGTAAGATAATGACATTAATGCCTTTTATTTAAAGTAAAAGTAAAAATGACACAAACATGAATTGTTTTAATAAAAAAACTTTACATGGGGTTATACAAGTCATATTATTGACTATAAATATTCATTAGAAAAATAAATATATTTCCTACATCATGATATTTTTTTTATAATTTTTAGACATTAAATAAATGAAATTATTTATGATACCATGATGATGCAGCGGTTACCTCATTATTTAACTATTTAAGAAAATGAATAGATAACGTAAAATCTAAGACCTACAGATGTCAAAAACCTATTGGATGGATTGATTTAAAACTCTTATCACCATATCCTCTAAATATATAATTTTGGGACCTTTTAAATCTGAAACTCATTTTATAATAAAGTAACCTTTTATAACGTTCCAAGAGTGCCCCTCCTCTCCTCTTATAAAAGGCCCCCACCTCTACCACCTTACCCACACCTCTCAAGCCTTTGGCTCGGCCCAAAACTTCCCATTTTGTCTCTCCACATCCATATCTTAACTATATAAGCCTCACATTGGGAATAAGTCTTCCCAAGGAATCCTTTAAGCTCAAATCAAAAAGAGTTGCCCGTTTTAAAGGTAGTGTTTTCTCTTGTGTTCTTATGTTTTATTTTGCTTCTCCAACCCCCTAAAATATTTTTATTACTTTCTTTTTTAACAACACCGGTATCATAAATATATTAGTATGTTGTTATTTTATGTATTATAGATACACTTACACACACCTACAACTAATGGTTAACGAACATACTGTTTCTGTGGATGACGAATTTCTGCCTCACGAAACAATGATTGTTCAACACTCATATAACTCCTTCAAATGTGGCCATTAATATGTCACTATATTTATATATGATATATAATATGTTTATGTTTTCCTTATTCTTCTGTATTTTTTATTTGTTCCATACTTTTATGGTTTCCATTATGGGTAAACACGATAATTTCATTTTAGGAAGTGCGGACTACCGCCCCCTCAAAGTGATTTGATTCGTTAAAACCATATGTGGTATGTATAAAGGATAGATTTAATGATATTATATATGATATTATACTGGAATTATGATATACCTTTATATCATTATGATTTCACTCCATTAAGTAAGAAATATAAATGAATGTAGCGGTCATGCATACGTACGGTTTACCGTCTCCATGAATGGTGCATTTCATTTCTTACCTCTAAATGTTATGTAATATTATATATGAATGTAAATACTGGATATATATGATATATATGATATCTAAATCATGAATATAATTCTTCATATAATGGATATTTTACCCCATGAACAACTTGTAATTATAAAGAGTTTATTTTTGACTCAAGTTCCAATGATCGACAAAACGACCACTATTAACATAAATAATTACATAGTGTTCATAACATGGTAATAAGTGATATAAAAGGAATAATAAACTTTAAAAAAGGTTCTTAAACCAGTAGAAATTAACTCAAGTTTATTATTCAGGATGTTAAATAACGATCGATTCAAGTCGGACACGAGGTATGGGACTTCGTCTCAATCTCCATTCATTGAGGCATATTTTTTTTCATACACGACTTTCTTTTATATGGTGTATAAATGCCTTTGAATTTTACATTTATCCAAAAGTAATATTTTTATACGAAGCATTTTACTAAACAACAAAAGGGAATGTTTTTGTCGTATGTATGTGGCGACAACGACTTCGCCGCCATCGTGACAATTATTTGAGTTTCGGATTCCTCTACAAGCCATACCATTTTTTAAATGAAAAATAAATACCATGTTTTACTTTTATTTTATTTTGGTATTGAAAATGGTTTTCATAATGTTTTTATATCAATGTGTTATATTGATATCTTGTGATTGAAAAGTGGAAATGTTATGTTTCCCTTATGCATTTTTTATGTGATACGATTATGTTATGGTTCTTGGGCATTATTATGAAGATGGGTGGTTCCGTGTTAAACTAAGGGTGGGTGAGCCCGATATAGATCTCCAATGCATTGGGTAACACGAAGGAGCTAAACGTTAAGGTTTCTCTGAAGAGATTTAGGGAATATACTGTGATGGGTATTCCAAACGTAACCAAGAGGGTTACTCCCTACGTAAGAATGTTATGAATGCCTCATGTAAACTTTATGTCTCATGATTTCTATGTTTTATTCATGATTTTATGAGGTATGTTAACGTGCTTATGTTTTATGAGTAAAGTATGATTTCATTTATTCTTATGTACACATGTACTCATGTTTCCTTTCCATATTTTTATATCCCTTACTGAGATTTTTATGCTCATCCCAAGTTTTTGAAATGTTTTTCACAGGTTAAGGGAAAGGTACATGATGTGATGATAGTGTTAACGAAGTGTCAAGAAAGAATCCATGTTTTCTTTTAAATATGTTTCCATTGATGGGGAAAATGAGTACTACCTTTTATGTAACCACTTGGTTTAAATGTTGAATGTAATGCATGATTTATGATCTAATTCTCTAAAACTCTAAACCTGAAATGATCCTCAATGTGTATTCTTAAAATATGTCAATATTATGTAATGTTTAAGGCTGGGCCTTATAATCTTTATGGTTTGGTTGTTTCGAATTATGATGTATTTTTAATATATATTGTGATACTCAAATTTCTTTTGTCTATTCATATGTCTTTTATATGGTTAAATCATTCCAACATCTCTTTATATGATTCCCATGTTCTTGTCACCAACATTTATTGATTGAGTGCACACTTCTATCCTTGTTGAATGTCAAGTTTTGTGACATTATTAGTTGACTGAATTGATTTTGTTAGACTGTCCGTCTAAAAAAATTATTCCCTAGAAATTTTAATTATCACTTACTATAATTAATTAACCATGGCATAGTAAAAAATATGATGTATATTCCATCATGATAACAACTATATGTGTAACTATTAGGAAACATAATATTTTCTATTAAGATTATTTCAAAAAACAAGTATCCATATTTTATCAGAATACGGAGTTTAAAAAAATATACCTTGATACTTGAGGGATACATTCTACAGAAGACTCAATAAGTTTTCCTTATGATCATTTCATTTTTATAACCATACCATCATAGTAGATAATAAGAGAGTTCATACATCATTTTTTTACCTTTCATAATTATAATTCCAATATTTTTTTATAATTCAAGAATTTATCTTCCTGTACTTTCTCACATATTACACATGATAAATAACCATGATTAAATTTTTTTACCTTATATAATAACACTATTTTTCAATACATCTCAAGATCCAAAAAATAATGGCATGCCATTCCTTCTATCTCTATATATCTATGAAAACTAAAATGGCTTGAACAGATCCTTAAAAATGAATAAATATTCATAAAACAATCTCAAGAATCCCTTTAAGGATACCCAATTGTTCAATATAAATCATTAAATAAAAATTAACCATAAAATTCTTTAATATACTCTAGAGAAAAATAGAAACACAATGATTTGAATGATTTGATCACATATTCTTACACGATCAACATAATAGTTATCTAAAAATAATATATATCACTAGTATATAAATATACCAAAATTGTATATACCCTAATCATATATTCATAAATCACCATAATTCCATAATAAAAACTTATATGATTCAAAAAAATTACACCATAAAAACTATATAATTTACATTATCAATGTAAATAAACTCTTTAACCCAACTAAAAATTATTTTCTAAACATCAGGCCCATATTATGAGTTATTTATCCCTCAATCATATTTTTTATAGAAAATATAACATTTCCACTAAATCAGTTTTATAGATTATTTATACCATTAAACATATGTTTAAAAATCCTTATAAAAATTCTTTTTTAGATCGAAATTTATATGTTTCATGAATCTTATATCCAAGAAATCATTCATAAAAAAATTATAATACCTATTTCTCAAATCCTAATACATAAAAATTTCAGTCATTCCACTACAATGTTTAGAATATAATATAACATTCTTTGGTTGAGGAATTATCCTTTGGATTATGACATTGAATTAGGTAATACCTGAGTTACCCAAATATAAGGCATTGAACAATACATGTTACCTTAGGATAAAATTCATTTTATTTCATCAAACATTTCATTTTTCTAATTCAATTGATTTCTATATATCCTTTTTTCCATAAATAAATAATATTCTTTTTATTTTGATACATTTTTCTAGCTTCTCCATCCACATTCTTGACATTTAAAAATATAAATATTATTCCCTATATGATTTTTCAATTGAACTCCCATGAAAATCGATTTTTAAATTATTATAAAGGTTAAGAAACTCACCCCTATTGAGTTTTTTAATCATTTAATTAGATAGATGATTAAGAATAATAATAAATTATCTCAGGCAACTCATATTAAATTTGGGTTCTCATGGGGATAATCATTCAATTATTTGTCACATATATAATTAACAGCATTCATCCATTATTTTACTATAGAATAAAACAAAAATTCATAGTTTGAAAAACAAAATCATAGTGAGTAATCATGTAATCAGGAAAAATAATTCATTTGATATTTAAATCATGACACCTTATTTTCATTCTATGACACATTATATTTGAGCTAAGCCATCAGTGGTCAACAAATATTCAAATAAATTAATATAGTTCAAAAATAAAATTTTAATGAACCAAAGAATATACCCATGGAGTTCCTAGATAGGTGTATAGTCTTAGGCCTGCACATATTAAACATTTGATGATCAAGTTAATACTCCACTCACCCCTTTTAGAATTTTAACACATAGGTGAATTTGTGCCATAACCACATCCACTTTCCAATATCCGTATATAGATTTAATTTTATGAGAAACTCACAATATATACTTTACCAATACATTTTGTTGTTATGAAATACATAGAATAATCCTTTAGGTTTTCGCCAATGCTTGATAATAATGATATTCAAAAATAACTATACTACACTCTAATACAAATTGAGGTGACCCAAACATAACATACATAAACACTACATCATTTTTTATGAATATTAATTACATAAAAAAATTATACATGTAATGGAATTATAAATATTTATAATATTTGGAAACTAGATACATAAACATCCTATTTGTAATGGATATTCAATATCCCCCGCAATGTTCATCATATTAATACCATTCCAGAAATATCATACATTTAATCTTTCATCAAAACCTGGGGAAGAAAAAAATAAGAAAGGTTGAGGTTAGATAATCAACAAGGGTAAAAATATGAGATATTAATCAACAACCATTTTTGAGAATAAGGGTATGAGAAAATACTCATAACCTAATAAATTCATACCCAGTCTATTAAATATCATTAATCCTGATTCATGGAATGTGGTTTTATTATAAAAAATTAAAATGTAACATGATTTCAGAATCATCTATAATAAGTCATTATTAATGAGAGTATATCATAACCATATTCATCATAAAAAACATAAGCTTATATTATTATGATCATTTATAAATAGTAATAGGCTACTTTTTTAAGTTAGGTACATCAAATCAAGACCTCACATTAACTTATATTCATAGAAATATTTCTACGCATAAACTTATGAACTTGAAATAATGTCCAAGAATAATGTTGTGAACATGAAATTATGTTCACTCATAACATAGATATATCATAAGTTATTCATCATTACCAAACTAATTGGGGAGATATAAAAATTTGGACCAACCAATCACATAATGAAAACCATAAATACATATTCCACATGGTTATAAAACATTTATCATAGAATCATATCATAACCCATGGAAATAAATATGTTTCTTAAATATTTAATCATTTTATGATAGCATAACCCATGGAAAATAATTTGGTTTCATAAAGGATCTTCATAACATAATTAATGCGTGATAATGAAATGAGATTCATATAATCATCTTTAAATAATAAAACATGCATTCAAAGAAAGTGTTGGTATCATATGATCCTATCCTCATTGATGCATAAAAATAATTATAATATGTTGACATAGATGAAAAATTCCTCCAAAATAACTTCTAAATCATTCTTTGAAAATATGTAAAATATTTTCTTTTATTTAGATAAAATTTTAACTAGAAATTTCCATAAAAAAATAAATTTATATTCTTTTAAAATAACTATCTAAACATCTAAATTAATCTTCAATTCAAATAATATTCACGATGACTAGAAAATATGTTCCTACCAAATACACTATAATAGAAAAATGACTTTACACATTTTTCAAAAAATAAAATAAGGATTTTTCCAATAATTTTTAATTAAAAGGATTAATTTTTAAAAAAAATTAAAAAAATTAAAATGAGTATAAAATATAATCATTTGAAAATTTCCACATGTAGGTAATATCTTCCTTAAAATAGTTTTTAAGAGAAAGGGAATGAAATAAAATGTTCATTGACTAAAAAAGGAAATATGGTCAAATTTTATTTAAAAACATTTTTATAATAATTTTAAGTAAAAAAGTGAAAAATGGTAATAATACATAAAAGATATAATAATAACTATATAATAATAAAATATATTTGTTTCAATGGATAAAATATATATAATTATACTAAATGTAAATATAAAATAGATTATCTCTAAAAGGAATAAGATTGTAATATAAACTCTCACCGATTTGGTAAATTTTGGATCATAACCCCCCTGAAATAAATAACTTCAAATGAATCTTTAAATATAATTAATATAATTTTATTCAATATATATCATATAAGTGGGGAATTAGATTCAACATATGAAATAAACAAATGGGGAATATAGAATATGTCTCATGAAAACAAAATTGTGATGAGAAATCCATACATCAAGTCTTGTCATGATTCTTATATATTGAAATACCCTATATAAAAAATATATTTATTATAAATAATATATATAAGAATACTCATACAAGAATTACTATATATTTTTTCTTTATAATTTCCAATTTTCCATTTCATAAAAATTTCATTATTAAAATTAATGAATGGGTGAAGACTAGTAAATTTTATATTTATGTTTTGATTCAATTGTTATAATAATTTCACCTTGTTTATGGTTTAATAAAATCCATAATCATAATAATTACATAGTTATCATATTAATTCATAATATGAACCTTTAAAACATTCTTATAAATCGGTGAAAAAAATTATTATTTCATGTAGACAGTTGTCCATTCAGACACACAGGTGATGTTTCAAATTTTCAATATATGGAATGAAAGAAAGGTAAATAATATTTAAAATTTAAATAATAATTATTATATCATATATATTCACTAACTATATCTTTATTACCTTCTATGTAATTTATAAATGAAAGACAGATCACATCACTTTGTGGATATCATAGTATGCATGTATGCATGAGTAAATATATTATTTTCAACAGAAGGTGGTGGTAAGAAGGTATAGAAGATTTTATAAGTATAAAAGCATAATTATTTCATAAATATGATATATAATAATTATATACATCAAACCAATCAATTATTAAATATGGGATGAAAAATTAATCATATCTCTACATGGAGGCATAGTGACACTTTCATTTCCCATTTCATGGAAAAGGAGATTGTTA
Organism: Viscum album; assembly: GCA_963277665.1. NCBI lineage: Eukaryota > Viridiplantae > Streptophyta > Magnoliopsida > Santalales > Viscaceae > Viscum > Viscum album. Next base: position 802,606,373 of record OY728139.1, read on the forward strand.
AAGGTAATTAAATCAACATAATAATATAATATTATATTTTATATAGTTATTTTCTTATATTTTAATGCTTATTATATAAATTAATGTGGTAAAAAAAGAAATAAAATGAAACAAATCTGTTAAAACGATTACCTCCATTTTAAGATTCCTTTTTTTCATTTCTTATTAAGAACCCTATTAATGGTTTTTGGAAGAGAAAAACATAATTTAATCTTTTTAAGGATATTAATAAGTGGTTTTTTATGGTTTTTTATATAATATTGTCAATGTTGGGTGAGGAATAGAAGAGATGTGGAGTCCTTTTATTGTTGAGGAAGTAAAACACTTATATTTATTTAAAATATTTAAATATAATAAATTATGTTTTATGTGAAAAAGGAAAAAAGAAGAGTTGATTAAAATATAGTATGATAATAGTTCAAGATAATTTCATAAAATAAAATTTAGACATGTTTACGTTATTTTCTAAACCTTTATCTCTTAGTTTCAATCCTCTATTAAGACATTAGACGATTATCGTGATATTAATGTTTTTACAATCTAGGGATGAAGAAGGTAAATATAAACTGAAAAGTGACCTATAAATTGAATCATTTTTATCTTATTAACCATATAAAATTAAAATTTCAAGATAATATTTTACTAATTTTAAATTATTTGATAGTTTATTATTTTACATAAGATACAATTAAAGTCATTTTCAAGACTATTCAAATAGTTTTACCTTAAATTCATCAATATCAAAATGGAATTTGAATATATACTTTTATCACATAACTAATTTGTTATAATTGTCTAAAAAATCTTATAACACTATTATTTATCCCAATTATATTACATTTATTATTTTTTACATTATTTATTTGTTATTAATATTTCTTGAACAAGAATTGTATCGGTGATCCATAAGAATTTATGGTTATTATCCCATAACTAATAATAATATATAAATTAACATGATAAAAAATTCATTCACATTTAAAATAACCCTTTAAAATTTAATTAATCACTTTTTAACCTTATTAATATGTATTAAATATATTAAAACAAAGGGAGTTATATTTTTAATTTATTCTTTACAAAAATAAATATTAAGGTCATTATCAAAGGAAAGTGAAAATAAATTTCCCAAAATCAAGGAAAAGACAATTATCGATGCAATTAACCTATATAATGAAATAAATGAGTGTTTTTTGTGATATTTATATTCCTTATCCCATTGTTTAAACCATGTTTTACCCATTTTAACTCTATTAAGGAGGGAAATATTTTACGTGGTAACAATTCAGAATGACAAAGAATAATAGGGAAATATTTACAAAATTTTATGCCCCTAAATAAATATATTTAATCCATTTTATATTATTCATTTTATATATGTTTCATAAATAAATTTAAATACCAAGGAAAAAGTTGCAATAAAAACAATTTTTAGAAAATTTGGATTTTTAAGCCTAAAATTGATCATATTCTAAAATTAATTATTATGTAGTTTAATATTTAATTAATAATATTATTTATAATTAAAGTTTAATTATGTTACATTAATATAAAAATTTAAACATAATTGTACTATAAAATTATGTGATTTAAAAAATAAAACTTCTACAAAAATCAGAAGATTTTATTATTAACTTGAAAATAAATCTTTTCAAAAATATCTAAAAAATTCACCATAATATTATATTAACATTATGATTTCTAAAATATTATTCAAATAATCGAATATAATTTCTAATTATGGTGTAATTTAATTATATTTTCTATTCACAAAATATATAAAAACCTTTTTGAAGAAAATATATTTTTTTGACCCATAAAATGACTTTATTAAATATTATGTACTTATTTATTATGAATTAATCAATACATAATATTTGAGTAATAAATATATATATATATATATCATAATTTATTTAATGTTATTCATATACATCAATTAAATTTCTTGGTTATAAATATAATGGTTTATTTTAAGATTGTTGTTGCGTGTTAAGAAATCTATCAATAACATGTAATTTTTTTAAATATAAATATATTATAATGTTTCAAGGTGTTATATATTTTCTAAATAGACTGAGATATCATGATATTGTTTTTTATATATGAAACCACCTCAGTTGTTTCCTAATGTATTTTTTGTCTAACTAACCTCTTTTCCCCAACTTTTCCTATAGGTTGGAGTATGATATCTATTTCCATATAAGGCCACATATGGTGTCATTTAAATGATTGAATGAATTATATTATTGAATGTGAATTTTAATATAGTTAATTATCTCCCCTATGTTCCTTGTAAGTCATGTGGGAATAACCAGTATATATACTTTATGGTTGGGAGGGTCCTCTCATACTACCGATCACTTAGTGGATGATTGGTTGTTCTAATATGTATATCAGTATCCAAATCCTTTTGAGCACTTATATAAAATCACAATGTAAAATTAGGTTCATGATCTGATAAATTTTTTCAAGGTTTACTATGATGTCTTATAAAATGATTGATATAGATTTTTGCAGTGTTTTTAGTGCGATAAATCCTCCCTTATAACTAGTAAACGTGCAGACATGGTATGTTTTTCAATAATGAACTATATAACATCATTATTCATATATGTCTTAAGAAGTATAGTGAAAAATTTTACTATTATATTTTCATAATTCTAAATTGGTATAGGGATATGTATCATTATACCCATCTGAATTTGTATCTCAACCTTCAATAGTTACAATTCTATGAATGTTAATAAATAGTCTGGAATTTATGACTTTATTAATTCCCTCCAGAATTACTCATTTAGATCGTAATAAATCTTATAAGTACCATGGTGTATAGAGAAGTTTGGTTTTCCCACTTTAACAGTAGTATTGATGGTACATATATTCTATTTATAAACATCAGTACACCATCTTCTTAAATAGAATCTATCAGTCACCCATATATATAGATTTCATTTTTTTTGTAAATCCTTGTCATATTTTTTAGACCTCTTTATCTACTACGTTAAATATGGTTTGGAAATTTTATGGAAAATAAATTGATACTTCCTTTTCATTAATAATTTCCACATCTAACATTACTAAATACATCAATATAGGATGTATTTCCATCCTCATCATGTATAGAACTCCATGATCTTTCAAGATCACTACAAAATACACTTATTTAACCTTTCCAGGGTGGTAGTGTATTATACAATAATAGTCCTAGAGAAATTATATCCTTATCCTTTGTCACATGTTATTTTATTTTCGAGTGAATTATACATAAAACTTTTTGTATTAATATATATTTCATATATTTAACTAATAACACACTTCTTCAATATATTCTATCAAAGTAATACAAATGATAATTCAAGATCAATATTTTTATAGTTTTGTTCACGGGTCATCAATTCCCCCAATGCATTAGTAACAACTATATCGTATTGTAAAATAAAACACCCTAGTCCTTTCTTTTATGCATCACTGTATATAGTAAGTTTTTCTTTTCTTAATGTAAAGGTGAATATTGGTGAATTTATTAATCATTTTTGAAATTCTACAAATATTTCTACAAATTACAAAGACCATGTCAATTTGACCACTATAAATCTCAAATTGGATAAAATATTATCTAATTTGGATAAATTTTGAACACATACCCATACTAACTATCTAAATAAAGGAAACTATGTTTGTTGGTTATATTTTTGGTGGTGCTGATTTTTTTACAATAAATGTTTTTTTTGGGGGGGGGGGGTCAACTGATATTTTATCCTTAGAGACATTGTGGTCAAGAAAATAAATCTATTAAAGAAAAAGTTCATACTAAATTAATTTATCATGTAGATAATTTTTTCCTTTATGTCTCAATTATAATCCATAAATTGTCTTGATTATCTTCATAACACTTAGATTATATCAATATATTATCAATAAAAATCATAAAAATATAATCAATATAATCCTAAAATTTTCCATTCATTATATCCATGAACATTATATATGAATTTGTAAACCCAAAAGGAATTTCTGTGAAATCATAATTCATAGACCTTGTATGAATATTCTTCTTTGGTACACTATCTTTCTTGATATTTTATTGTTGATAACCACAACAGAGATCACCCCTGGAGGAGTATTGAGCCACTTGAAGTAAATTTAATATAGCATCAATTAAAAGGTAAATGATACATGGTATTTATAGTAATAGAATTTATTTCTCTAAAATTGATCCACAATGTAAAAGACCATAATTTTATGATATATATATTTTTAGTAAATTATATTTCATTTATATCTTATGTTACACGAAACACTGCAATTTAACAAACAGCAACAAACTACTAATATTATTATTTAAACATGGCCATTCATATATTGTAATTAATCTCATTGGAATAAATTGGAATAACCAAATTCAAAATATAAATTAAAATGGTTTTATATATTTATAAAATATTGATAAAAATTTTAAAAAAATATAATGTCTATATGCATCAAAGATAATATTTTCTCAACAAAAACTATTTTTTTGTTAAAAAATAATATATTTAATTTTTAAAAGATTTTGAAATTTTGTTGGAAAAAATAACGAAATTTTTGAAATAAAAATTTAAAAATTATCATACAGTGAATTTTTTTTATTTTTAAAAAATTAAAAAAATTTCAATGAATAGTGAAAAATAATGTTTTAATTAAAACCCGTCCTTTTAATTTCTATTAAATTTAAGGATAATGTTTTTCAACATGTTTTAAAATTAATATTTGATCAATAATATATATATATATTAATCCAATTTTTTTCATTTTAATTAATTTAATATCGAATTTTGATATGAAATTGTTTTTAATATTTTAAACATTTTCTCTTTGGAAAAGAGCATTCTTATCTTGTAAGTGAGTTTAATTTAAAATTAGTGTTTAAAATTATGAGAATATAATTTTAAAAAATTAATTATGTATTTTTAATAATAAAATTTTTATTATATAGTATGGTTAGAACAAATTTTTATCAAAATTAATAGTAAAAATTAATAAATATGATTAAGGTAAAAATGAGTTTACCAGGGGTTAAACAAAACCATTATGGGTTAAAATCACCTATAAAATTATCTAAAACACATTTTATGTCCTTTTTTACACATTATTATTTTTAAGGATTTATAATTGTATATTTTTTAGCCTTTTTCCATGATAAAAACGTAATTACCCCCTTTTTAAAAAAAATATACAAGTGTGTCACTCCCCTCAATTATAAAAATTTCATCCCATACCCTCTCTACTTCACACATTAAAATCCCTTTACCTAAGAAATTATGTTAAAAAATTTATTCTGTTATTACCTCCACACCACCTAGTTTCCTTAGAGTGATCATAAATCTATCCTAAGAAGCCTTTCGGTTCTTATATAAGGATGTGGACCGAAGAACATGTATTGTTCTTAAACGAGATTCTTTATTTTATTTATTCTTCAGTATCCTTAATATATTAATTAATTTTGATGATTTATAAATAATATTATCACTAATATACTTACATTATAATATTTTAATTTAATAACCCAAATCCATCTCTTGTTCCATCAAATTTGGAATGAAATCACTATTCCTGTGTACGATGAACAACTGCCTCGCAGGCTGATATTATTTGTTTTCCATAACAACCAAACACAAATAGATCTAAATATAGATTTAATAAATATATATATCATATTTAGGATACTATTATACCTTTCTATTTATTATATCATATATACCTTCTTTATTTCCATTTCGTGGGGGATATGACATTGTCGTTCGTGTGTATGGAGCACTACAACCCCAGGAAGTGATTTGATTTGTTTTTCACTAAAAATTTTATAAAAGGTATTTATTGAAAATTTAATGAATATATGTGATATATATGACATTAAAATTATTATGTAAACATAATTTTTTATTTATATTCTTTTTATTTCATCTATTGAGAAAATAGAAATATCGTTCATGCATATGTACGACCTACCACCTCCATAAATTGTGTTTTTCATTTTATATATATGAATTTATTCATTAATCTCAATACATATTTAAGGAATATATATGATATTTATATCATGTTTAAAATTTATTATATTATTTAACCATGTTCAAAGTAATAGGACTGAAAATATGAAAATCAAAATATACATGAAAAATAAAGAATTTATTAATCAAAACTGGATTTTAACATGGAATTACTAATAAATGTTTAATAAATTTCCATAAGGCATGCATATTTTGTATGATGTATATAATTATGGTTATTAAATATGTTTATAATAAACTTATAATTATTATACAATTGGTTCAAACATGTATGATGAAAGTTAAGACTTAATGTATGGGATTTTTGTCTCAAATTGCCTTCTTTGGGAAATAAGTTATTTTATGAAACTATCTTCCAATATAGTGTGTATATAATGACCCTTTTATATGTTATATTATGAATATAATTCTTTTAAAGATATTATATTTTTTATTTTATGATATTATTTAATGGGTCATATGATTCAAAATATACCAATGTGGTAAAGGTTTGATGTTACAGTCTCATTATTTACCAAGATTGTTTATAATTATTATTTTGATGATGAAATAATATGATATACTTCTATATTAATCCATGAATTTATTTATCGTATTATTAATCAAATAAAATTTATGTTTTCTTTCATTTTTATTTTTACGTACTTTTAAGACTAAAATAATGTTATTAAGGCAATTCTTTTTTATTTATGTATTTGGTCGAAAACCCATTTTCTTCTATATCCCTTTTTTCTAAAAACAAATTTCTAATGTGTTTTTACATTCTCAAAACAATTTATTTAATAAAATTTGACCCATTTTTTCTATTATTTATAAAAAACTAAAATTTATTTTCATGCCAGTTTCCCAAAAATCCCCATTTGGCTTTTACAGAAAATGTGAAAGGAATAATGTTTATTTCATGGGCATAATTAATGGGATTTACACTATCATAAAAATATTTTATTTAATTTTAATATATATTTTTTCATGATTATTTTCAAACAAACGTATTAACACAATATTTCATGAATTTTTAATTTAAAAATGTTTATTTTCAAGAAAATTATATTTTCCTTATGAAATGTTCCAGGTGATTTTTCTTCCAATATAATTTTCCATATAATATGGAATCATTTTATGTTTCTTAATCATTAATAGGGATATTAAAAATGGTACTGTACTTATTTTTTCACAATATAGTTTATTTCTATAATGATAATATTTTTAGGAAACCCGTTTTTTATGGGTTATGCTAGGATTATTTGTTATATGAAACCCATTTCTTTTCATGGGTTCTAATATGATGAATTATTTTTGAAACCCATTTCCTTTCATGGGTTTTGATATGATTAATTTTTTATGATCCTATAGCACATGTTTGAGTGATTTTCATTATGTAATTGGTGAGACCTATATCTCCCTACAATGCATTAGGTCAAGGTTGGTATCTTAGGAGATTAATTAGATTCAAATGGGGAGTGAACCCAATTGAGTAAGGGGATTTTTCCACTTTGATGGTCTTGGGATTGAAACATTACTACTCTGATTTTTTGGGACCGAACACATTCCACTATGATAGGCTTGGAAATAATCCTTCACTAATAAGGAAATTATTTTCTTATTCTTATGTAATTCCATGTATTGTGCCAATGATATTTTTTTATGGACCAATTTATTTGATTCCCTTATGATTCATGTCTTATGAACTGAAAATATTTATTCTGTTTTTAAATTTTATGATCTATGATAAACGATTTATGGTTTTCAAATGTTATTACGATTTTACCATATCATTATACTATAGTTATATTTATATATCTCACTTCTTTTACCTTACTGAGAATCCAAGATCACCCTTTATTTTTTATCATTTCCCTAAGTCACAAGGAAATGTATCATCTATAATATGTTTAATAAGGTTTATGGTTTTGAAGAACTTATTAGGAGATGAAGTATCTCACTTATGGAATAGTTTTTTATGTGTCTATGTTTCCAAAGGAACTAGGACTAAATTATTATGGATTGTGTTGTTATATTATATAATAAGAATTCATCTATTAAGATATAATATACATGTATAAAGTTTATGGGTATTTACACACAACCTTAGAGAACCATAGTTAGTTTCCAAAATTAATATAGGTTCTGTCTAAGGTAAACAACTACGGCATATGAATATATTATTGAACAAATCTTGGATTTTTTTATTTAATCACACTATTTAAACTAGATACATTATATAGATAGGTTCATATATGGGTTTTTGTATAAGGGATTGGGTCAGTAGGGAATTTCACATCACATAAAGGAGGATATCTTGGTATTTCCTTAGATAATATATCAATATAATATCTCAAAATAGAAACATCATCTATTTTTAAGATATAATTATTATTCACTATTTAATCTTCACTAAGAATTTCATTATGATGTGCCACTAGAGGTGCTTCTGAATAATTCCCATACAATGAAGTCTTTCCTCTAAAAACAAGGGATTTGATTCCATCATCAGACATTATATTTCATTCCTCACAACAATAAATTTTTAAATTATACATTGATAGCCATTTCATCCCTAGTATTATATCTAGTTTAACCATTGAAACTTCCACCATGTATTAAACTAAAGAACTTCCACACATTATAATAGAGATAGACCAATATACTTTCATTTCGATAACATTTATATTGGGAGTATAAACTTATAACTCCTTATTTAATGTATCATAGGTTGATTTAAGGTTCTTAATAAACATGAAATATATAAAAGAGTGTATCAATCTAGAATAAAATAAGGTATTAAATTTTATTTTATGATCAAATTACCAATTATAACATAATTTGGGACTTTTATTTGTGATATAATGATTGAATAAGCCTGAACATGTGCACATGGACACTTCTGCGTTGAATTCAAACAATTATTGGGTTATTTATTTGAACATTATCCTATATACATGTAGTTGAATAATTTTACATTAATTGATTATTTCATTCCCATTAAATTGTGAGCTTAAGAGATATTATCTCCACACTTGATGTAAACATGAATTCCCTTGAATAAATATTCAAGGTGTTTCTTCTCACAATTATTGTATATTTGGAATTACACCCTTCCTTCCATTACCTTTTCTATTTTTATTTCACCATGATACTTCACCACTATCCACATATATTGATTTCCTTTTAAATTAAAATTTGGTGAATCCCTTCTTGTTTTTATGGGACTTTTTGTTATCCAATCATATAAGTAAAATGTTTGAGTGACTAATTCCCTTAAAAGGATTATAATAAACCTATAAAAAAGTAATCAATATTGATTTGAGAATTATTTATATCATTTGTAACATGTATTATTGACTTTTTAATGTTAATTTAATGCTCAATTATGTACCCCTCATAATATTTTCTTGAATTTAAGAATTTATGATCCATGTAAGATTTTTTGTAAAGAGGAAATAAAGTTTCAATGAATATCCCCTTAAAATAATTCCATTTCATATTCTACATCACATATAAATTATTTTTTTGACTAAAATACCACCATTAATCAACATCACCTCATAGATTATATGAATCCCCAATAATATTCTCTCTTTCACTAAATCAATATGTGAGTAACTCTTTTCCTAGGGACTTGATCCATTATTTAACTACTAATAGATTTCTGATTCCATTAAAGGATGTAGGCTACTACCACATGAAGTAGACCAACATTTTCACACCATGTTGTAGAGAAATAAGTTATTTCATATGGAATAGGTTAATAGTCTTCACTATATCTAACTACCATAATATAGTTATAATATTCTCCACTACAACATTAGCCTCCTTATCTTTTATGGATGGAAACTCTTACATTGATTATGAGTGTCAACATGGTTTTCATTTCTTCTATTAAGAATAATTTCTAGATAATAGAATATAATTAATTTTTTCATGTATAAAAATATGTATTATAAATCACAATTTATGATTCTTATGAAATTATTATTAATACATGTTATGTACTCAATAAATATTTATAGAATATCCGATGGGTTTTTCAAAGATCAATGTTTTTTAAATATGTTCTTCTAAATCATGTTCTTATAGTTTCTACAGAACATGATCTGAAACAAACTATAACACCCTAAATATAATAAAATATATATGATAGTCATTTTATTAAAATGGTACAGAATATATAGATCACAGTACAAAATATCCCATGGTTTTGAAGTCCCATGGAACCATACACATAATTTAACACAAAATTTCATTCAAAACATATGTTACATCAACTAAATATATGATAATTTATATTTTTACATGAAAATCCATAATTCACATGTACTAATATTCCTGATCTATTGGGGAAATGTTAGAAAATATAAAAGGGTGAGCTCAGATGATGGGTAATTGTTAGCATACAAAAAAAATATATGATACCTAAGAATGCCATAAATTATGACATGATGAAATAATTTACATAGTAAATAAATCTATGGGAATTAATCCATGGATTATATAACAATAAACATATGTATACATAATAAAAATTTAACTCATAGTTATGGAATTTATAATTTTAAACATAATAAACATACCATCATGGCCACATACCAAGACATCATACAAAAATGGGTAAGGATTATTCTAATTAGAAAAATAGTTTATCTCATGGGACCTACTGATGTATTGGGGGACAATATGAATTAGGGTCCCATTCGTTACATAATAAGTCCAATAAATCCAACATATGAAGAGAATGGTCAAAAAAAATTATATCATAATGTTCCCTATGAATATTCATACAGAATCATGGAAAATTATTCAATATGTTTTTGCTAAAAATTAAATATGGATTTCCAGTATTTTCCCATTCTTTGGATTAATATAATTATCTAAGATAAAATTCAATAAAAAATTTAGAAACTATTATAAATACAAAATGAAATTTAAATTACCTTTATAAATGTAATTAAAATTGAACAATGGTGTAGATAACGTTCAGAGATCATCTATATCAATATCAATTAGTACATGATTAAATATTCAAATAATTTATTATGGATCAAAAAGATGTTTTGAATCATAAAAATCATATCCTAAAAGAGTATCAAACTATATGTGTGGTTAGGTCCATTTTTTATTGAATGAAGATAAAATTAATAACCAATCAATCATTTTTGCAATTATTATACATAGGTGTATCTGATGTAGATATTGTATCCACTTATAGTATACAGGAATTGATGTCATTTATTGGAAAGCACACACACTTTACCAAAATTTAATGTTGTTCTATTAAAATGGATTATGAATATAATATAACGAAAGGTAATAATTATATATTATTAATAATATTATAATAAATTCATATAAATTATGAATTATAAAATTTCATATTGGAATGGAAATTAATTGGATAGGGTTACATTAATAAATTATAAGAGTGGATTAGGAACCCTTATACTAGCTTAATAATGTCTTAGGAAAAGGATATAATATGAGGTAATAAGTAACATATCATTAGAGATTAGTCAAATTGATGATAATATCGAGTAATTATATGAATTGAAATATATGAAAATAAAATTAAATGATATTGTAATAAAATAATTATAATTAAAAATGGAAAGAGTAGGATTGGGAACTCTTACCTTGAATTGTAGAAGCATAATTCCTTAGAATATCACATTAGAACATTTGAAACTCAATAGAGAGACTCTTGAGGGAGAAAATGATTTTATAACCATGATCAATTATTTTAGAGGAAAGAGAAATGGGTGCTCTGGTGGGTATTTATACTGAATGATTGGGATTCATTTTATAATTTCAAATCATGGTCCTTGGACCTTAGGTTAATAAAAAAATAAAAACATCAAATTGTCCATGGTTTTAGACCATGGTATTTGACATGTAGGGCTTATTTTCTAATTTCAATTGAAATGTATCTAAACTCAATTTTAATATATTAATTTTTTAGTTGATATGATTATTATTCATAAAAATTTAATTTTAAAATCATGTAAAAAACATTATGTTTTGGAAGATTATTTATAGGTTTGTAAAATTAATTTAATTATATAAAAAAACATTATTTTAATAAATAAACCCATTTTGATTTATATAGAGTATATAAAACTAATTGAATTATTTTTTAAGTCATTATTATTTCATGATTCATATTATGTGTTCATACCAATGTTTACTATTTATAAAAAAAATGATTCTCATAAAATTATGAAAAAACATCAATCGATTAATATTATGTTATGATTACATATTTAAATTCTTATTTATTAAAATAATATTCTACTTATGTAAAATTTCATTATTAAATAAAAACACTTCTTCATTTTAAAATCGAACATTTAGTGAAAAAAATATGAAAAATATTATCATTTTTATTCTAAGAAGTATTTGAGTGATTATTTTTTTTATTCATTAATATTTTCTTTATTAATTATATTATAAGGAAATGAATATATGGTACTTATTGTATCTTTTATTATAAACCCAATTTTTATTTTTCTGTTTCAATTTAATGTCTACTTGTATTATAATTAAATAGTATAATTTTCATTATGCCATAATTTTTCTGATGAAAAGTTCATGTAATATAATATAGTCCCAATTATTACCAGGTTTATCCCAAATAGGGGTGACCCTAGATTATCTTGTCTTTTGTAAGTATGAAATGAAGTTACCCCTCATGTTAGGTTCCATATTCTTATCATTTTCCTTGGTTTATACTCAGCTGGTAAACCCTAAAAGTTATGATGATAGAGAAATTGTGTTGAGTTTATACATGCGATTGATTTGATAAAGTGTTTTTTCTCGGTCTTCCAAAGATTTATATATTATATAACTACTATAAAATCCTACCTAAATTGCTAAGCGATGAGTATTTTTCCAAAGAGGGGTTATTTTCATAGAAAAATATGGATTTGGTCAACTGATATACATGATGTATTTAAATTGGGTCTTGATTTTAGTGGAGGTATATTTAATATAAGTCCAAATTAAATGAATGTAAAAAATGATAATCATCAAATAAAATAGTCTGTAATAGATAAATTCTATCATTATCATCATTATAATTTACTTTGAAATTATCCATGTAGAAATGAGTAGCTTAATGTATCCACTTTCATAAAATAAAAACATAAGAAAATTTCTAAAGATAGATAAAAATTTATTTATTAAAGAAATATCTTCCTAGATAATTTAATATTAACATATTTTAAAAAATATTATATAGATTCCTATAAGAATCATAAAATGATTCAAAAAAGTATTTGATGAATTTATGCATAGTTACTAAAGTTACATTTGTCTTAAATAATATATTCATTATGATTAATTTAATTAATGAAATTATAATATTAAAGATTTCATGAATCCTTTTTCTAGTTTTCTAATTAATTTGGGATTAATTATTGGAAATTTTTTGATAATATGAATGATTTCAAAAAAAATAGCTAACTTTATCAATGTTATAAGGAAAGTGTGAATATGCTTGTTATGTTTTGTTTTCTGTGATGTAAAAATAGTAAAAATTGGTAAAATATATAATTAGAAATTTAAAGGCTAGTTGTAATTTCTTACATTGTTTCTTCAATTGGTCAACCAAGTCTATTAGAACCTAGAGTTATTAAGATGGGATGGTAATGTTTCATTAAATGGGATTTTTTGGAATACATGAAATAATTTTGGAAATTCCTTGGGACGTCTATCTTAGGTACTGGTGTTATAAAAATAAATTTATAAATATTTAAAGGTATATGATATAAATGATTAATTTTAAAAAAAATTGTTGATAAACTGTTGTATTCAAAACACTCTATATCTTTGTGATGATATTGATGTTCAAAAATACCCTTTTTTGTTTGCTAATGATTTTACTTTCAGTATAAAAAAGGAAATTTATATTATTAATCTCTCTATTTATAAATAATATTTTGGCATTTTAATCCAAGTGGAATACTTGAAAAAGTGTTCAGAAATCCCATTAGTGTGTTCTCGAAACATTGTTCATACTATACATGTTCGGAAATCATTTTTACCATGTTCTTGAAACAAATTTCATTCCCTACATTGTGGAGCATAGCATAAGGATAAAAACTATTGCTTATGGGTTGTCAAAAATGTATGGTTAAACAACCATATGTTATCCGAAATTTATGAATGAAGAACCCAATGTTTTAAAGGAACATTACATTTGGATTATCAAAAAAGTAGGGAATAAGTATCTTATGTTTATTTATCAAAATTATGGTTCATCAACTATACTTTTGTAGACAACTATACATTTGATTGAAAAGTATGGATCATAAACTATACGTTTGAGAGTAGAAGAGAAATGCATGGATGATCTACCTTACATTTGAAATCCACTTTACATTTGAAATCAACCTTACGTTTAAAATCAACCTCACATAGTAAATCTTACATTCAAAGAATGTATGCTATGAATTTCAGCCATATGTTTGTCATCGGGGATTTAAATTCCGACTTTATTAATGAAATGGTATTTACGCAGATTATTATGGTGATTTCAAGCCAGATTAAAATCCTAAATCTAAAGTTCATCATTGAGTGATTCAATTTCATTTATTTATGATTCAGAGGGTCAATTTAAGGGGATATTTTCATTCTGAATTTTAAGGGGAGTTATGACTGCTCTGTTATTCAAATATTTGAATATCGCAAATCTATAGGTGATTTTTGAGGATATAAATTTAAAAGGAAAATGATTGTATTTATTATATACATCTGTGTTATTTTTGAATTATAGTTCATACGAGATAGATCATTAAAAAATATATGAGAAGAATATGTTCTTTAGTTTTTCACCTCAACAGTTTACAGAGACAATCAATACATACAGATGAGCTATAATGAAGAGAGAAAAGTCTATGGTTTTTTGAAAAGGAAGAATCACGATTGAAGATTCACCGATTATACATTAAATAAAATTTTTGAATTGAATGTTGTTAATGTTTCAAATTATATTTCAAGATCTACTCCAACTGGATTAACTCAGAACTCTTTTACTTGAAGTTCATCCTTTCTGAAGATGACGATCTATCGACTATCATTTGCATGTTGTTGCAATTTTGAAGAACAACAAGAATGTATTTCAATGAAAAAAATTCTCATTTACTTTGAGTGATTAGTTTCTCGTACTTAGCTATGTGTTTGGTTCTGTGTATGAATCAGAAGGATCTTTTTCCCTTAAAGTTGGAATGGTGTCAACATCCTACACTCTTTTGTCGAATGGTCTATTGATAAGAGGTCCAGGTAGTGAAAATCACCATGCTTATAGAGAAGAGAATTGGTGGAGTGGACTGCGGGCCTTCTATTCCCCGAACTACTATACATCATCTGTACATTGCAATTTATTTTTTGTTGCTTAATCATTCTGATCAAGTTAAAATAACAGATCACAGTCACACGAAGAAATTATAAAAGACACAATTAACCCCCCCCCCCCCCACCAGTGTATATTTGGTATAACCCGATCCAAAAATTGGTATCATAGGTAGTTCTTTTGAAAAATCTATAACAAGCTGATTTTTTTTGGATTATACAAAGCACAGTGGCTAATTATAGTGATGTTATTTCAATGGTTCGAGCTCCATACTTCAATGGTAAAAATTATGGATGCAAGAAATCATGGATGATAATTTATTTAACAAAACCTAGATACAGAGTCTACTCGAAAATTATAACTCCCTATGTGATTCTAGAGAAACCTAAAACACGAAGTGACAATATATAAGTAGATTACAACATAAAATTTAAAGCTATGAATGCTACCATCTATGGAATTGGGCTAGATGAATTCAATTGAGTATATCAATGCCTAACGGCTTATAAAATGTGGAAGATGATTGGATTTTCCTATGAAGGAACTAAGAATGTCAGACAGATGAGGTATGCCACTGAAAAATTGAAATTCAACACATTCAGAATATATGAAGGAGAATGTATCACCCATATGAATAGAAGGCTTACAAAAATTATTAATTACATCACTGCCTTGAGAGATCCTATCAAACAAGAAGACGTTGTCTTGAATGTTTTAAGAGTTCAACCACCTAAGTTAAATGTAATTTCAAGTGCTATATGGAAATCCTCACCAGTCAAAGATATTACAATGAGAGATTTAATTGAAAATCGTATGATGTATGAGTCTGAGATTTAGGATGAAGAAAATCAGCATAATATTTTGATCAAGAAAGAATACAAAGCGATTAAAGTCACATCTCAAAAATAAAAGGTTAATGATAAAGAAGATGGAAATAAAATTACAATCAGAAATTTATGATTCATCCAATTTAGATGTCGAACTAGAAAAAATAGTCATAAAATTCAGTATGTTTTGTCGAAAGAAGAAAGTTTTTAAAAATTCCTTCAAAAAGGGAGAAAAATAAGTTACATTCTATTAATGCATGATGATGGTTCATATTAGACCTGATTATCCTCAATTGAAGGAGGTCAAGAAAATGAAATTCTTTAAGATAAATGACTATAAGTAGAAAGAGAAAAAGGCAATGAAAGCTACGTGGAGTGTATCTGAAGACTCCAGCATCTCATCATTTTCTAACTAAAAAAATGAATCAAACCTGAAATACTATATGTGATTTATTGAAAAAATGAATGAGTTACAATCCTATTACTCATCATAATCTAATTCAAACTGCTCCAATGATAAACTTGCAGCTTACTATAATATGCTTGAAAAGAAATTTTATTCTTTATTTAAGAAAAAAAATCTTTAAAGAATATCCCTAATTTTGTTTTAGGAGAAAGATATAATCTTCTAAAGCAACATCCAGAATTACTGGAAAAATAAAAAAAATAACACAAACTATACAGATCATGAATCTTAATTAATAACACTACAAAACGATGTAGAAACATACAAAAGTGCTGCGTTTATTTTTAAAAATGGAGAAAATTTACAAAATTAAATACATGGAATGAATTTAATTAATAAGGATTGATATGGAATAGGAAGTAATGTTTAAAAACCAAAAATATATAAAAATTACTTTATTCATAGTACTAGAAAATTAATATGTAATTATTGAGGAAAGAGAGGAAACATATCTCAAAACTATTATTTAAGGTAACTACAAATAAGAGGGATTATGAAATCCTTTTTTGCATGCAGTTTATATGATACAATTGATTATTGAAAAACAATGCAAGTCTGGATTCCCATATCATTTTTAGCTAACACTACTGGACCCAATTTAATATGGGTACCAAAACAACTCCTTATTTAAATACCAAAGCTATAAGTAGGTCAAAAAATCCAAATTGAAATATGTTATATGGATTTTGGATGCTATAATAATATGAGTAGAAATTCATCAAATTTCAGAACACTAACATAAAAATATTGTGGTTTAGTCACATTTGGTAAAAATGTCAAAGGTAAAATTATTGGCATTGGAACAGTTGGAGATCAAGAAGTTGTCTCAATTAAAAATGTACCATATGTAGAAGGATTGAAACAAAACCTAATAATTATCTCTCAAATATATGATGATGGTTATGTTGTTTATTTTTCTAACAATTGTTGTTCTATTTTAAAATATAAATTGCTAAAATTTAGAGCACCCAGAATGGATAATGTTTATACTTTGGACCTAAAATCCTTGGGTAAACAAAAATTAAAATTCTTAACTGTTAAGAAAAATGAATCATGGATTTGGAATAGGAGGCTTGGACATTTCAATATATATGGATTAAATAAGTTATTATAGAAACAGTTATTTTCTGGTTTTCCTAGTCTCAAATTTTAATGTGATAGATTCTGTGATTCATGTTAACTTGGAAGGCAACATAAAACATCCTTAAATATATTAAAAAAAATTCTACATATAAACCTTAGAACTTATCCATATGGATCTTTTTGTACCTTCAAGGGTAGCAAGCTTGGCTGGTAAATTATATGTGTATGTTTTGTTGATGACTATTCTAGATTTACATGGCTTTATTTTCTAAAATATATATATAAATATTTTACTATATTTGAATGTTTTTTCAAAACATTTCAAAATGAAAAAGAATCAAAAATAATTTCATTAAGAAGTGATTATGGTGGAGAATTTTATAATATGGATTTTAATTCATTTTTCTCAAATACAAGAATTAAACATACCTTCTATATACCAATAACACCTCAAAAAAATATAATTTTTGAAAGAAGAAATATGACTATTAAAGAAACGTCTAGGACTATGCTAAATGAATACAGTATTCATACCTATTTCTGGGAATAGGCTATAAGAACAGCCTGTTATATAATGAATAGCGTTTTAATTAGTCCTCTTTTTAAAAAGACAGCCTATGAAATATGGAATAACATAAAGCCTAAAGTAAATTACATTAATGTTTTTTAATGCAACGTTTACACCTTAAACACCCCGGAAAATATTGGTATGTTTGATCCAAAATATTATGAAGGAATTTTATTATGATATTCTACTACTTCCCATGCTTATTGAGTTTCTAATAAAAAGTAATGGATTGATGAAGAATCAGTTCATGTGAAATTTTATGAATCAGACCCCTTTGAGAAAAGTAAAGACCAAAATTGAAGAATCTGACTTTAATGATAACATTATACTTGATAACATAAAATATTTTTTTGAAAAAGGTTTATATAAAATTCAATCCAATTCAAAAGAACATGAAATTGAAGAACCTAGTCATGTTCTACCATGACTATCTATAACCCAAAATAATCACCCTTTAGAAACTATTATAGGAGAACTGGACATTGGAATAAAAACCAAAAAGATATGTAGGAAATCATATTGAATTCTATGCCTTTCTATCCCAATTATAACCTAAGTCATTAGAAGAATCCTTAGATTATGAAATTTGGATGATAGCAATGAAAGAAGAACTAAACCAGTACAAAAGAAATGATGTTTGGAAATTATTTAAAAGACCAAAAATTATCCAATTATAGGAAAAAATGGTTCTTTATAAATAAACAAGATGATCTAGGAATAATAACTAGAAATTAAGCAAGACTAGTTGCTAAAGATTACAATTCAGAAGAAGATATAGATTAGGATGAGACCATTGCACCATTAGCTAGATTAGAAGCCATTAGGATCCTTTAAGCCTATGCATCTCATATGAACATTAAATTATTATATATAGATGTTAAGCCTCCCTTTTTAAATGTTTACTTATTGAAGGATGTTGATGTTGAACAACCTCATGGTTTTAAAAATTCACAAAAACCAGATACTGTATCTAATATTACTAGTCC
This sequence comes from Viscum album, assembly GCA_963277665.1. Classification (NCBI taxonomy): domain Eukaryota; kingdom Viridiplantae; phylum Streptophyta; class Magnoliopsida; order Santalales; family Viscaceae; genus Viscum; species Viscum album. The sequence goes on from OY728139.1 coordinate 802,625,699, forward strand.
TCTTTATGGCCTTAAAAAAGCACCTAGAGATTGTTATGAAAAATTATGTTCTTTTAATTTAAAAAATAATATTACTTTTGGGATGACAGATCCAACATTTTTTAAGAAAACTGTCAACTCTAATATTTTATTGGCTCAAATTTATGTTGATGGTGTAATTTTTGTATCAACAAACAAAAAAAGTTGTCATGAGTTTTCAAATTTAATGAAAAAAATAATTTGAAATTATTATGATAGGAGAATTAAATTTCTTTTTAGGAGTTCAAATTTATCAAAAAGACTTTTTTAAAATATATTAAATTAAAGAAAATACATTACTGATTTACTAAATAAAAATGGACTTGAAAATATGTAGACATATTCAACTCCTATGTGTACTGATATAAAACATGATTTGGATGAAACTAGAAAATTAGTTGACAACCAGTTATATAGAGGAATGATTGGTATTTTATTATAACTTACTGATCGCATGCATGATATAATGTACTTAGTATGTCTCTGTGCTAGATTTCAATCTGATCCTAAAGATTCTCACCTATGTGATGTCAAAAGAATATTTAGATATTTAAACAAAACTATTTTTTAATATCTTCTCTATCCAAAAACTTATGATTTTCATACAATTTCATATTCATATGCTGACTTTGTAATCTGTAGATTATATAGAAAAATCACCTCAGGGACTTTTCACTTTTTAGGAATATCCTTAATATCATGGTCTAATATGAAACAACACTCAGTTTCCCTGTCCATAGCTGAGGCATAATTTGTATCAGTAGGAAAGTAATGTGCACAAGTTTTGTGGATGAAAAACACTCTTATGGACTTTAGACTAAACTTTTATAGTGCTATAAATATTTCAAATAATCCTATTAATCATTATATGACTAATAATATTGATATCATACATCACCTTTTATGAGACCATGTTCTTAAAAAAGATATATTCATAGAATTTTTAAGAACTGAAATTCAATTAGCTAATATTTTTTCTAAAACACTTCCCACTGCTAGGTATGATTTTATTAAGATGGATCCATGTTTATTTATTTTTTAATGATTTTATTAATTATTTTTTATATTTATTATTATTACTTGTTTTTATAATAATTAAATATTTTTATTGGTACAGTTTTAAACTTTTATCAGGTAAGATTTTACTTTCAAATATTGAAATAATTACTATATGCGTAATGACAAGAGAATCAAGGTTGTCAAAAACCATTTCAAATTCTAAACCTGTTCTTTTTATCAAAACCCTTCAAAACCCTAAAAAACATATACCACTCTTCTCTACCCATACGTAAACCTTCGAAAGCCTAGATTTTGGCACCTTACGATCCTTGAAACATCAATGGTCAAGACACAAATAATTATGGAAGGAGAAGATATTAGTTCCAAGACATAGCGCTCAATAAGAAGAAAGAATTGTCAAGGAAAAGTGTTCTATCTAGAATGGTTCTACAAGAAAAATATGACACTGAGGAAAGCCCTGGAATTTCAAAAACTCGAGAAAAATTTCAATGAAGACTATATAGAGTTTCTATATTAGGTATAACTTTCTCACTTTTTAAGAACAATTATGTTTAGTCTGGGGGAAGAAGAAGATTCAATAATAGCTAAGATCAAGGATAGAGATTGTTTGATTTCTTCTATGGAGATTTACAAAAAAAAAATTTGACCTCATGTGGGGGTTTTCTTTTTGATTTAAATAATATTAGTGATAATTTCCATAAGTTTGAAGAATTTATGTCTTTTCTATTTGGGTCTAAAAATATAAGGAAAATGTTGTTGAAAGATTTAGAGCCTGACCAGAAGATTCAAGATAAATATGTGAAAATAGGTGTTGCACCCCGAATGTCAGAGATGGAGAAAATATTATATCCTAAAATGTACATAATGTTTCTTTTTATGAGTGATATTCAGTTAAATTTTCCATGATTTGTGGTCAGATATATCAATTATTACTACCAACCAGAAGCTAGGATGAACTTTAATCCCTTTGGAAGGTTCATTTCAATGGTATTATTTAAGAAATATATGATAAGGCTGGTGGATTCCTGAGTGAGATTACACCATAGGAACATTTTAAATGTTGGAACATTGAGGAAAATTGGATTCATTGGGAGCACAAACAATGGTAAGCACATGCCTGTTGGAGTAGAAGAAGAACAAGACAGTGCTCAGGAGCTACCCACAAAATCAAAAGAATGAGTAGCTAAATCTAGAACCATAGTAGTATCAATAAGGATACAGTTTGAAGTAGATGATCCACCAGTAGATGAGGAATGTCAGGAAGTATTTCCGAGGAAAAGGCATAGAGTGGATCAAGCTAGAGAGGAGCCAACTCAAACAAACCTAGATGAAATTGTACATATTCTCAGCTATATATTTAATATATAATCAGCAGTACAGGAAATAACAAAACCAATAGTTTCTCAGATTGAGGCTAATCCCTATGTGGAATAAGAAATTGTGCCTCAAGTAAAAGTAGAGGGTCATACAGAAGTAGAGGTAGAGGTTGCACCTAGAACCTACCTTCTAGAATCTAATCAAAAGGAAGTCGATTAAGAAGAAATATTTTTAGAAGTTCCTATAATACGATAATTTAAAAAAAAGATGCTTAGGAGGAGCGATAATGTGTTAAAATGGATCAAACAGAAAATATTTCTGAGATTCCTATAGAAATTATTATTGATGATTTTTTTGTGGATGAGTCAGGAATTTACTCGAAGGTAAAAATCAATGGAGAAGCTAGTAAAAATTAATGAAGAAGAGATGTCAGTTTTTGAATACCTACCTCTAGCACTGATGAATCCAGTGGATGCTCAGACTTAGAATCAAGAAAAATGTGCCTCTCATTCTGATAATGATTATGTGGAGGAGTTTATTCAAAACTTTAATAATGTTCAAGATGAAAATGTATCTTTTAGAAGTTCATTAAAAAAGTATTGGTAGATATTTTAGAACTTGAAATATAGTTATATGTCTATGTAAGAAGCCAAAAATTTCATGAAAGCAATGTTGGACAAAGTTTCAAATCTAAAATCTAAAATGGTGAGGAAGTCATATTTTCTGGAGTTTAAATCCTTCATGGAGAAACAATTTTCCTCTATCCAAAATAGTGAATCCAGTACATCAGGTACATATCCTAATTAGATCATAAGATTTCAGGCCATTATAGTATCAATGAGAAATATGAATGTCAAACTGCATGACCTTCAATGAAATAGTGCTCTTTTATTTTTATTTTTAGACAATCATATGTTTCTTATTAATCATTTGACTTCGAATTAACCTTGAATTACAGTTTTTATGAATCTATTCAGATATAATTTAACACTTTTTATATAGAAGGAATAAAGGGTAAACGATATCTTCAGATTCAAGTTGATTGAATACATCCATCTGACAAAGGAAGGAAGAGATCTCATTATCTATTTAGGTGATGAATTGATGAAAAAATTGAGACTAAAGATTTAAAAAATCAGGTATGTTCTTAAAAATAGATGAAACATGTCTCATACCATAACCAAACCTTGATTCTTATTTTCATTCATGTACTTATACTATATTTTCAAAAAAAAATTCTTCATTCTATGTTTAGGTGTTATTGATCTGTATTACTGTATTATCTGTATTAGAGTTCCAGTAACCCAACATCAAATATCGATAAACAGTTTATAATATCATTTACATAGATTCATGTGATACATTAAAATTTGTTATATTCCTTCTTCTATAATTATTTTTGATATCACAAAAAGAGAGAGAAATATGGATAAACAAAATATTTTTTTGGGATAAATTATTAGATTAAAAAACATTCTTTATACACAAAGGAGGATATATAATTTGACATTATAAAGGGAGAGAAAATGTAAAAATTAGGAATTCATTTTGGTAAAATAAAATATTGTTTTTAACTTTTCAAAATTCTAATTTATATGAAGTTAATTTTGTAAGATAATTTTATTGGTTATTTGATGAGTTTTATAATCATAAAAAAGGGGATATTGTTGAGAAATTTTGGTCTTAAACAATAATCTATCTAATTGTGATGATTTTGATGTTCACAAATACCCTTATTGGTTATTATAATGATTTTAATTTTAGTATATTTCAGAATATTTATATTATTTATCTCTCTATTTTGAAATAATATTTATGCATTTTAATCTTCATAGAATATTTGACAAAATGTTCAGAAATCATTTTATCTTTTTTTGGAAACACTTTTCATACTCAACATGTTCATAAATCACTTTTAGTGTGCTCTAGAAACATTTTCCATACCCTAAATTGATGATTGTTGTGTAAGGATAAAAATGTTTGTTTACGGGCTATCGGAAATGTATGGTTAAGAAACCATACATTATCAAAAAGTATGAATGATGTACCCAATGTTTGGAAGAAACTTTACGATTGGATTATCAGAAATTTATGGAAGAAGTATATAACATTGTTTCTCAAATGTATGGTTCATCAACCTTACTTTTTTGGAAAACCAAAAATTTGATTGAAAATTATTGATCATATACTGTACTTTTGTGAGTTGAAGAAAAAATTATAGATGATAAACCATACATTTGAAATCAACCATAAATTTGAAATCAACCTTATATTGTGAACCTTACGTTCAAATAATGTATGCTATGATGCTCAACCCTATGTTTGGCACCAAAGATTTAAATTACATCTTTATTAAAGAAACGTTATTTATTATGATTATTAGGATAGTTTCAATCCAAATTAAAAGTCCAAATCCAAAGTGCATGATTGAATGATTTAATGTCATCTATTTATGATTCAGAAGAGAGATTTAGGAGAAACTTTTAATGCCAAATTTTCAGGGGTGTTAGGGATTCTCTGTTATTCAAATATTTGAATATCAAAATATAAAGGTGATTTGTGTGGATCTAAATTTGAAAAGAATACAATTTTCATTATTATATATATGTTTGTTATTTTTTAATTTTAGTGGATAAAATATAGATCATTAAAAAATAGATGATAAGAACTAGTTCTTGAGTTTTTCACTGCTAGAGACTATAGAGATAATCGAGACTTATAGATCTACTATTATGAGAAGCGACAAAGGTCTCTTTTATGAAGAAGAAGAAACACGATTGAAGATTCACCAATTCTAAATAAAATATCTTTTGTGAATCAAATGTCATTAATGTTGAAAATTATATTTCATGATCTACCATAACTAGATCAACACAGAACTGTTCTACTTGATGATCATTATTTTTAAAGACAATGATCCATCGACTTTCAATTATGTGCTATTGTAATTGTGAACAACAACTGCATGATATTTCAATGAACGAATGCTCTTTTACATTGCTGATCAGCTTCTCATACTAAGATGTGTGTTTGGTTCTGTGTATGAACCAGAGGTCTTTGTTTATTCATAAAGTAGTAATGGTGTCAACTTCTTGCACTCAGTTGTGGAATGATCTATTGATAAGAGGACTAGATAGTGAAAATCACCAAACTCGTAGAGTAGAGCATTAGTGGAGTGGACTAGGGGTTTATGTTCCCTGAACCACTACACTTCGTTTGTCCATTTATATTTATTTTATTCTGCTTAATCATTCTAATAATTTTAAAAGGACATATCACGATCTCGTGAATAAATTATAGAAGACACGATTCTCCTCGCTCTTGCCTATATTTTGTATAACCCGATCCAATATTTGTGATCACACATGGGTTAAAAATCATGTAAAAATTAATAAGGTTTATAGTTTTTTGTAAAATGACAATGAAAAGGGTTTTTGACTCATTATTTTGAATGAAAATGAATATTATGAATATAAAATGGAATTATATTAAGTTTTTTTATTTTCATCTTATTTCTCTTATATGAGAAAAGTTATGGATTTTATACATATAGTTTAAAATTCATCAGATTTTATAACATGTTTTGAAAAGGAAATAAGGATAAAATATATATTTTATCCTAGGTAAATGATTTTATCCATATGTGTTGAAATATTAGGGATTTGATCTCACCACTATCAGTTATATATTGTAAAGATTAAAATATTAATTTTAGAACATTGTCTAGGAACATTGAATACAGTATGAGAAATAGATTAAATTATTTATATGTCAATTATTCTATCATATGAAATTAGTGTTATTTAATAGAAATAAAATTGAATGTTTATCTTGGCAGAATATTTTAAAGAGAATATAGTTCCTAATTAGATATTGAGAGTATTATTAGGATTTGAGAGGTTAGATTTTAATAAATAAGATATTATTCCAGTAAAAGTTAAGGTCTCTTTATATCCTAAAAGGTTTAGGTTTTTTGGTTAAATGATAATTTAAATAGTAACACTGTTTACCAAAATTACTTCATGAAAATAATTTGATGAAATTATTAAAATGTTACTGATATTGAACATAGAAATATTTCTAAATATAATAAAAAATATATTATCATCTTAACATTGGATGTTGTGAAGTAAAAAAGTTTGGATACAATTTTAAAGGGATGAAAATTTGGAATATGATTTCAATCTCTCACCCTTATTCAAACTAGATGTCTTCATAGATGTTACTCACCAAAAGAGTTCATTGAGAGGGTTTTGTCATAGGTTCACATAGATATGTGGAATAAATTACAAATATATGTACTTATTTTAACAAAACCACTAAAATTGTAGCAAACCTAGGTTTTATTAAAAAATCTAATCACATGAGTTTTGAAAATACAGTATCTTCTCTTTGGTCTTTCTTATAATTATTTTACGTATATAAAATGTATCAAGTTGTTTTAAAAGGAAATCTAGACTTTGAAATTATCTCACATTAGCTATATATAAACACATCATGATGTAAAATAATAATTTACATATATATTATGAATTATATTTATCTCAAACTAATGTTATTCATTGATTATTATAGGTTATGATGAAATTTTATGGTTATCATGAGTAGGATTCTTGAATCCAAAGATATAATACACTCATAAGGCATAAAATGGGTTTTTTGTGTTTGATAAACCACTATGTATATACCATAAGAAGGTTCATACACTATGTATTTGGAATAATTGGGGTTTGAGTTTAATATTTTATCCACAATTCTATAATTTATTGAGATAACCAATAGGAAAATATCATTTTATTGAGAGTGATCGTATGCAATCCTTTAGTATTAGCTAATTTTGGGGTGGTTGGGTACGTTAAAGATCATTTCATCAGTTAGTGATTAAAAAATATGATATTTATCTTCCACCATGATGAGTATAATATATATGACCTTGATTGAGATAAACATGGAAGTATAAATCAATATCTAGATAGTAAATATGATGTGATTTCTAATTTGGGTGAGTAGAATGTAATTTTATCATTCCCTAAGGTTAATGATATTTGATTTTTCATCAACTATGTTAGTATATACTTATATAATCAGGAATATATGATTATATATAAAGGATTGATATACTCTATGTCTCATGTTTACTGATTTTATAGAAAAAAGGAAAAATGTAATACTTTTATATTATGTAGTAAGTAGCCATTGGTATATAGATACATGTCTCTTATAGATACAATTTTATATCACTTCTTAGATTGACGAGTATTGAAACTATTCTATATGTTGGTATTTTCTATTATTTATGGATTCAAGAATTTAAAAATGTTTTAATCACTACGATGTCACATTTGGTCGCATGTTTTGTTCATGTGAAATAAGATCATGTTCATAAACTTTTATACAGTGTTTCATCAATGAAAAAAAGAATCGAAAACATAAAATAACTATATTTTGTTTGAAACATCTTCTATACAAAATTTTCTCACACCCTAATCTTATAATATTTTAACATGATACAACTATTTAGAAACCATCATTACTTAGTATCTTGTTAAACAATTCATTAAAACATGGTGAATTATTTTAATTATTGGTGAAAACCTAACTCATCCCTTAGTAACTAAAGAGTTTCTATAAAATCCCATTAGCCTTTTTTTGAAGTGGATCAATCTATAGTGATACACTCTTCCTAAATAATAACAAAAAATTAAGATCTTATAACTAGATATTTAATTCTATATGATTAGTTGGTTGTAAAAATGAAGTGAGATAGCTATAAGAACATTTTCTTCCACCATGTTTATTATAAAATACACTTCCCTCTCTATAGGATACAATCTGAAATCCCAAGGAAACATATCCTACTATTTACCTACTATTAAATGAAAATTAAAACAAATAATAACCATAGATAATCCATGTTCATCCACATCATAAAATAGGTTATCATCTTTAGTTGGTCTAGAGAAGATCTGTCACTAATTTTATGAAATCCCACCCTCCCAGAATGATATAATACTCATCATATAAAGGGAATGAAATAAACCATCACTTATATAGTTCAGTTTTATCCTAAAAAAACATCTACCAATTCATACTTATAATATCATCAAAAAACTCCATCTATAGATTTAATAATTCACAAATACGTCAAAATCTAATAATAATAATCGATGATAATAAACGTCTCTTAATGTTATTCCTCTTCTTCTAAGTGGAATATTCATATTCAATATTCTAGATAATAGTTCAAAATCTAAGACTAAATCATGTACTAGACAAGAGTTAGATAAATAAATGAAATACATCCATGTAGAAACACAATATAAAATCATAATTGACTAGTATATAACCATTGAGAGCATACAAACCCTAATAAAAATCAATTTTCCCATCCCTATAGAAAATAATATATCGATATATTCTCCACAACCCTTACGTAGAGTCAAATAATTTCACTAATCCATATATCCCTTTTAAGTGTATCCTTTAAAAGTTGTACCACCTCTATTACTAGACATTATTTTTAAAATCTGACTAGTGCTCTACTATGGTCCACAAACATATGCATGTGATGCATGAGTGGGAAAAAATTCTCAACCTATACAATTTAATCCCCATTCATGAAACACCTTTAAGGATGTCTTGTCACTTTGAAAGAATGAAATTATTTTTTATCACATGGATATATATCTTGGGTATGATATATGCATCCACATTTATAATACTCATAAAAAACCATACCTTGAGAAGAAGTTGATTAAATTGTTCTCTCTTAAACTAATAATAATTCATTGACCCAATGATAATAATCTTCCTTCCTCCTCATACTATTTCCTTATATATTGGAACACAGAAGATGATTCTTTTTCTCCTCAATAAATTTCTCTCTAGGTCGGAGTAGATGACTCAAGAGGGGGGGGTTAATTGAGTATCTAAAGAAATTTCTGTTATAAATTGGTTTTTAAAAAATAACCCTCTATTATAATAAAATCAAATTCATTTTGCAGTGAATTTATATAAATTCTAAACGTTCAATTAATTTCTCTGAAGATTGATAAGTTCTCAGTTTTACCAATCTAAAGATAAGTCAAACTTTTGAAACTAATCTATTAATTTGAAATAGATATAAACAACTGCTAAACTAACTATCAAAGTTTAGTTTATCTTAATGAAATAAATACATAAAAGATAAGAATATAAGACAAACTAAAATGAGGTTAAAACAATATGTTCAGTCTCAAGCTGAGACTTATTCCTCTCCACTTGGTGATCACCTGCCAGCAAGAAGTTTATATCAATAAACATTTTTTCCACACCCTAGATCAGGGTTCACAATATCACAAGGTTTTCCATGTCACACATAACCTCTACCACATTTATTTGTGGGAAAAAACGAACAAACAAATCACAAAGGATCACTTCCACAGTTCTACGTGGGAAGCAAGTAAAAGAAGATTCAGAGTGAGGATATTTTTTTATCCTCCAATTTAGCTCAGGAGACCGTGTGTGAGATTTAAACAGATATACACAGTGCTCCAATATTTATGATAATAACACAACTGAGTTATGAAATAGAATTGGGTTTATAATTCACTGTGTGTCATGCAGTAACACTATGGATTCGATAGATGTTAAGGAAATGAGATTTGAGTCCTCTTCTGAAAGTTGTCTTCAGAACATAGTGTCATAGTTTATTGTGAATGCATTCAGCTCTTCTTTTGGAGTTCAGCATGCTTCAGAAGGTATTTGATAGGCGTGATCAAGCTTCAAGTTCCTCTTTTTTCGTATTCATGAAATCTATATTTCGTTGTGTTTTTTCCCAATCTATGGGTATTTGTATATATTTGTGTATCTGTGTATGTCTCTATGTGTACGTATATCTTTATGTGTCGGTGCCTTTTGAGTTCAGATTGTAGTCTATTTATACTTTAAGATCCACTAGACATGGAGATCTCTACGCATGTATGTACATCATACTGTCAACAGATTGTCCAACTAACAACATTAAATAATGTCAGAAACATTAATCTGTCTAAATATGACCGTTTGAAATAAATTTCAATTAATAAAATCAAAAAAGTTATTTATGATTATCTGTGAGTCATCTTCGGTCTGTTGTCTTTGTTTTGGTAACATCGGTCTATTATCTTCAGTGTGTCATCTTTGATGTGTCGACTTCAGTCTGTTATCTTAAGTGTGTCAACTTTGTTCTGTCAAATTCGATGTGTCAACTTCGGTCTGTCAACATTGGTGTGTCAGCTTTGGTCTGTCACCATCGGTGTGTCGACTTTGGTGTGTTGACTTCGGTATTTCATCTTCAGTGTGTCAACTTCGATCTGTCACCTTCGGTGTGTCGACATCTTTGTGTCGACATCGGTGTGTCGAACGTCTTTGTGTCGAACATCGGTGTGTCGAACATCAGTGTGTCGAACTTCAGTGTGTCGAACGTCTGTGTGTCGAACATCGATGTGTTGAACATCGGTGTATCAGTGAATCTAAAATGGTTATGAAGTGTCTATCTTACACATATCGTTATATGTCTAAGTGTTATCCAAAAATACATTTATAAATACACTAGTAAACATATTTAGTTATGAATATAAGTTATGGGCTTATTTTAAGTACATTTTCCTTTATAACATAATTTATTTACTTAGAGATAGTAAGATGGCATGAAAGAGTAGAATCTGAATATTGAAAGTATTTGTGATTATGAAAACTACATTATCATAGATGGTCCAACAATCACCCCCTTTTTTATAATCAAAAATTATTGCATACATGGAAATATATAGAATAAAGATAGCTTGACATAACATACTACACTATTTGTAATTTTCCTACATAACTAAAATCTTTCCATTCTTGAATTTTTAAAACAATTCTCCCCCTCAGTAAATGAATTAATGTGAGAAATTACCTGTGTCCTAAACCAAAATATATCCCCCTTAGATAAATAATGTATGCCTTATTTTCTCCCCCTTTTGGGATTTGAAACAAAAGAAACAGAAATAAGAAATAACAGATAAGAAATAAACAAAAAGATTTCCCTTAAGAGGCATAAAAGTACAGGAAAACCAAAAGATCAAATCCCTATCAAAGATAAAACAATCCACCACTAAGGGTTTGGTTGCATCAGCATTTGAAATACTTGAAGAAGTGGAGGATTCACTTCTGGATCCAACTGAAGCTATCACAGACTCACATATATCATTTTTGAATTTCTCCAAATTAGCCTTAGTGACATAGTCACTAGGCACTGACTATGCTATGGGATCTACTGGTGGAGGAGCAATAGGTGAAACAAGTGTAAGATGTTCAGGATCAGCCTAGACTTGTGGAGCAGAAGGAGGAGGTACCATCTCCTCATCTGATTCGTACTCTAAACTGAAAATAATGTATCCTATATCATTATTCCAGTCCATAATAAAGTTCCAAAGTCTTGGCTCAATAGTATCAATTCGGATCCTTCTTCCCTCATACTCAATAAAAAATTCATCTTCATCAACTTCTTCATTCAGTCCTCTAGCCATAACTTCTTTTCTGGGTACATGATCCAACAAAACTTCAGGTTCGTCTAGTGCTCCAGATACATCAGCTTCATCATGCACTTACTCAATTTGAGGCACTAGAACCACATCTTCTTCTTCTTGGTCAACATCCATAAGATCATTCAAATGTGGGACGATCTCTTGATTTTTAGCAGGATAAATGGGTGATCTATCCCCATTTTCATCATCATCAAGACCAACAACCTATTGTTAAACAAGCTTAATACCCTCACCAGTTCTATGTAATGATTCCTCACTGGATCTGTCAACCACTTGTGGTCCAATATTTAGAGAGTCACTCACATTCCCATCATTTCTTTCACTATCACCATCATCATCATCCACATCATCATCATTTGGTTCCTCATCAGATTTACTAACATAGTCTTCAAATCCCGTAACCTCGGTTTCATCTTCATCCTCATCACCTAACACTGATTCTCTTGAGGGTATGTCCAAAGGTGGACTATCAGGTCCATAATACATGTCCTTTGGACTTTCAGAAGTGTCATTATCACTCTTATCATCAAAAGGATAACCCTCTTCCCTGGGCACTTCAGGCTCAGCTTCCTCATCAGAATAATCTGGAACCACTCCTGGTTTGAGACCTGGATCAACTTGATCTATTGGTCTAGTAGGGTGATCAAATGGATTTAAATTCTCATATAGATTCTCTTCATATCCTACCCAACATCTCATCCATGGGGTCCAGAAGATTTTAATCCTTTTACAAATGTCATTTTGAAGACAAAAAGCACTACATGAATTTAACACTTCATATCCATCTTTGACATAGCCTACCCATTTCAACATGGTAGAAATCATCCTCAGATAGTACAAGAATGTTTAGTTCTTTGATTTCTTAATCAAATAATATATAAGAACAATTAAATACCTACACATGTTCACTTTTATACCATGTTTCATTAAAAAGATCAAGAAAACATCTTGATACTTCAATGTAGAAAAATCTCCCATTCCTTGGGCAGATTTGAGGTTGTATAAACATAAAAAGAAGTCTTATTTCTTATTCGAATTCGTTTGAAATAGTCCTTATAGATTCTCCATTTTCAGTTATCTCCTTGAGAGAATCTTCATAAGAGAGTTCGGCAAGGCTCACTGAAGTAGAGAGAGTACTTCCAGAGCATTACAGGCATGGTGCATATAGCCCGGATTGATGGGAAGATCTTCTATGAGCCTTACGTGTCGTCCAGGTAAACCAGGAAATTTGGGTGCCTCCAGCAGATATCGAAAAAAATTATACACAGATGTCTGGGAAGAAAGGCATCCCTATGTTATTCATGAAATATGGCTGATGTCCACGACCTATGTCTCTGGTGATGTCAGTACCTTTCCTCCCACCAAAGTTGATGCTAGCCTCTCAACCGAGTATAATGAACATTGGGACATAGCATACCCTGAGGGGATTTTGTGAAGGTTATTTCGGCAACTCAAGGTTGCCATTATGGAACTCGGGTGGTGAGAGAGCAGGAAGAGTTCTGTTAGAGAGGGAAGACCCACAGCACGTCAGACAATGGGGCCCATATAGGTCGGGACTTCAGTAGTGGGGGTGTTTCATGGCATGTCCACGCCCTCATCACCTAGAGGTGGAGGGTCCCACTGAGCGACCAGAGAACTTCCGAGGAAGAAAAATATATCTGATTCAACCATCTCATGACGCAATCTTCTTAGCGCTATGGTCGACCTGGATAACCCTACATTAGTCAGTGAGTACTGAAGCCCTCTGGTAGAAGATAGTGCGAGATGGGATCCAGATTCAAAAAATTGGGATTGTTCATATTTTCGACAGAGTTAACTTTCATCATCAGAATGCGTATCTGACAACCATGGACATGTATGCATGCCAATAGGGTTGGAGTGAGGAGCCGTCTTTCTTGGTGAAAGTGATGCTTGACCAGGAGCATGATCTGGAAAAGATGTCGTTGGAGGATGATGATAGCACTGACGAGCCTGAGGGTGGCGAGATAGAAGAGGAGGAGGTGGGAGGAGAAGGTGAAGGAAAAGAGGAGACCGAAGGTGAAGGCCCTCAAGGGGTGTCCCACCGAGGGAGTCTCCGGGATAGTGGTGAGATCTTCGGCTCTGATATATATGTTACTAAGCTACTAGAGGTATGCTTCAACCCTTATCTATCCTCCTCCTTTTATCCTCTCTCCTTTGAAATCCTTAATCCACCCTCATTATCTTACTCAAGAGAATATTGGTGCTGATCAAGAGTCTCATGTCAATGGAGGGGGGGATGTGCCAGTGGAACACGGTCGACCACCGACACACATTATTAAACTGATGAGTGCTGAGGGATCCCCCAATATGATATCTCCTTTATCGGCCAGAACACTAGAAGCTGGTGCCTTGGGTTTCTTTAAGTTCCTTGCTTCGATACAAGTACTTACTATTAGAGGACTCAATTGATTAGGGGGATCCTTGTATGTACAGTGTTCACGACATTGGAGGCTTTTCGAGGTGCTGAGACCGGACCATCCATGAGCGATTCAATGGAAAATGTACTACCCTATCGAGGACATGCCCCCCAAACCGAGTCAGCCCCGGTAATTGGTGAGCATAAATAGGTGGATACTAGTGGTACTGCTATTGGGGCAGGGACAAAAGTTGACGAAGGTGCCACCAGAGTCAAAGGGATAGAGGAAGGTCACTCATACGCTGAAGAGCTGAACCCCTTGGGAGGAATATCCGAGGAATACCCTTCTATTAGAATGTTCGATATTTTTCATCTCAATCGGCCCACTAATCCCGAGGAAATTGATTATTAGGACTCAGAAGCGGTCGAGGAGAGCCGGATGATGCGACACAAAGGGTGGAAGTACATGAGTAGTTTTCTCAGTCATCCTCAGACAGAATGGCTAAAGATTATGGGATCACTCCAAACCTAGATATGTTTCTTGTATGCTGGAGTGGAAGATTCTCAATGCCTTCACTCGACGTTCTGTGACTACATGACCGAGAAGATGCGCAAGAGGAGTTGGTGCTCAGACATCACCCAATGTTGGGAGGAGTCTGGAAGTACCCATGCATTTCTGAAGGTGGTGCATAACCTCCTATTCCTCTAATAATAGGTTAAAGAAAAGGATATATTCATTGAAAACTTTTCTGAGCTCTTGGATCAGTTGATGGACCAGCTATCAGACGCCCAGGAGCAACTTGTGGAAGCAATTTACCAGATAAATGAACTTCAAACTGAACAGGCGCAGGCACAAGCTAGGGTCAGAGAACTGCGTTTTGTGGTCATTGATGAAGAGAGGGTCCTCAGGGGGCCGAAATCAGTCCTGGAGGCCATCTTCAAAAAGGTATAGGCATTGGAAGGATCCATTTTGGAAGCCAAACCATAAGGGTCCTGTTTTGGCCGAACTCATAAACTTATTTCACATTACTCTTCTTATTTTGAATTGTATGTATGGAAGAATTTATTTACATTTTCCCTTGGTTTAACGTGCTCAACCATAATCCTGAAATAAATAAAAAACCATTCCAAATCTCACGTAAGCTCTAACCGATGTGATAAATAAAAGAGGCTCTTACTATGACTTCGTTTCATCATGGGATCTCCAACCAAGTTTCAGGCATTCGATATTCGAACCATGATTTCGAAGGGGAGGAGGGAGGCCCAATCAAAGGAAGAGGACCTCAGGAAAATTGATGTATTGCCTTCTCAATGTTCTCTAGCACATGAGCGGGGTAATTCCATGGGCATTAGAATTAGATCATACATAGGGGAATGAAAGTTTTGAATCACGTTAACCGAAATTTGGAACACTGTCGGAGGGGCGTGGAAATAAAATAAAACTCTTGATCGTGTTCGAAACACATCATCCCTATTGCATTATACTGAAATGGGGATAGAAAATGAGGGTCAATTGCTAACCATGTTCGAAACATGAGACAAAACTAAAAATATCATCCATCAGTCTTCCGGAACGTTGGCCCAGGATAACAGGTGGACCATAAGCCGAGCATCCATACTATTAGGGGGTCCCTTCATACATGAATTAGGATGAGGGTCTGAATAAAGGGCACAAAAAGCGTGGAAGGTGAGGTGGAAGTTTGTTCAAACAGAATCCAAAACTCTTGAAATTATGCCACCTTGGTAGAAGCACATTAGGTGGGAATATTAATCTAATCATGCATCATTCCTACATTTAGACAGGACCTTTGTGGTGAGGGAGCTATTGCTTCCCAATGTCATTATGGGGCATCCCAAACTTGTTCAGGGAATATTTTGTAGTTACACAACTCCCCAAGGGATCAGGCCAAGGAGAAGATAGTGAGAAAGGATAGAATATGTGATTCCTGGGGCTGTACTCGAGATGAAATGTCTGGGAATTCCTATATATACTATAAGGATGGGAATCAAGCCATACGTAGTTCTAGAAAGGGTTTTAGTTTATGGTATTTGAACTCAGACCATGGGCCATAGGCAATCCAAGAGACACATGGCGTTGTAACTCATACAACCCAATGTGATTGAGGACAATTTCCACATCATCATGTGTTCCCTAGGGAGGTTTTAGGTCGAGGGATCAAAAATGAATGCTAGGCTCGGCCTGGGAGTAGAGCGCATGGGCGTTCCTAGGTATCCCATAAGGATGGTAATAAAGCCATACGCAATTCTAAGGGGTGGCACATTAAGGTACTAGTGAATAGGATGAAAGGGTCGTGTGGGTCTAGCCCTCATACTAAAAGGGGAGACATTTTATATATCTTGTATGTCCTTTAGGGTAGATGTTTTTTTTGAAGTGACAAGCTGAGGACCTAGGGATCTTGGTATTGCCAAGGGAATCAAGCCATATGATAGAATTGAAAAATGGTTTAGTGGATGTCCAATACCCAACGTGATGTCCCCTATGATGAGGTTATCACAATGTTGTATCATTTTTCATCGTGTGGCTGGGACGATATCATCATAGTTTAGGGTCATGTGATAGGGCTATATAGAATAGTTTAAAGTCATATGGCTTGGACATGAAGGAATATGCACAACGCGATAAAGCATACCCAACGTGGATGGGTAAGAGGTCCACATCATAACTATGTGCAAATCCGGGAAAGGAGCCTTGGGCCAAGATGCCAGTAAGGGTCAGAGGATAGGGGTGGCGAAACTAGCTCCCAGTAGATCCGGACCCAGAAACACGATGTCGAGGTGATCCTACATATCCCATGAGGATGATAATTGAGCCTCACATAGTTCTTAGAGAAGATCTTAGTTTATGGTCTTAGTTCTCGGACCGTGGGAGCACGGAAGAATTCCATATTTTAGATTTGTACCCCTGAAGTGTGGAGGTGCACTGAGGGATAGTACAAAGAGTGTTGAACTTATACCTAGACATGATGGGGTGGGACATAATGTGAATCATGTAACCAACATTCAAGGCATGAAGGGGCTGGTGTGGTGATGGAGTATTATTGTTGACCATGTTCGCAACACATCAACCTGGTCGCGTTAGCCTAAAATGGGGACAAACAAATGAGCATCGACCGATGACCATATTCACAACACGGGACATGTATCGATTTGATGTCTGAAACCCTGAGGGATGCTGACCCATAATTGTTGGAGATCCCTTAGGCCTAGAATCTATGCCATTTTGGGTGTCCCTTCGGGTGTTAATGATAATGGATACCCAAAAGAAGGGGAACACGAAGCCTTACAAGTGAATGGAACTTTCCCAAGTTGAATCTAAAAATCCATGTCCTAGACCAGAGTACTCCTGGACACAATGACGAACCACTACAAAGGGATGAGGGGATCAACATGAGAGTGGACATTTCACACAGATGAGTATAGAAAAAAGATATAGAAAACTCTCAAGAGAAAGGGGGCAAGGCACGGTTCAAAACACCCAACGTGAATGAGGGCATAACCCGGTACCACATCTATATATCCATCTCATGGAAAGGAATAGGCCAAGGGGCCTAGGTGTCCGAGAGATCTCTAAGAGATGGGGCTAGACCCAAAAACTAATTTTTCGGTCGGTCCTACGTATCCCATGAGTATGGGAATCAAGCCACATGTAGAACATGGAAGTGAAGTTTAACATCATGCATGACAATGTGCTTATTATTGTCATGCGGGACGGTGTGCTAATTAATGTCATGTAGGACGGTACAATTTAAAGTCGTGCTAGACTGGCATGCAGTTAGGGTCATGAAGGACCATCCAATTTAAGTTCGTGCAGCACCATGAGGCTTTAGAAAAGTATTACTTGAGGAACTTGGAATTGGAGGGAGGAGTTATACGCCACCATCCATGGTCACTAGTGAGTACACACCATTGGGGTAATCCTTATCAAAAGTGAATGGTCCTTCCAATTTGTACTCTAACTTGTGTGGTTTCCTACCTGGTGTCATTGGTGTTCTCAATGCCAACACCAAGTCGCCTTGCTGGAAAGAGCAGAGGTGAACCTTGTTGTGGATGTCTTGATCCATCCTACTCTGATGCCTTTCTAGATTGTGCAGGCCTCTAAGTCTATTCTCTTCATATGCTTCCAATTAATCTAAATGGATTTCTACCACTCTATCTGGCCCTTTCTGGTGATAGACCGTTGTGCGCAATGAGGGAAACTGAATCCCGAAGGGCAGGATGGCCTCAGTTCCGTATACCAGGGAATATGGGTTCACCTGGGTGTAATTACGAGTCGTCGTCTGATAAGCCCAGAGGGCGTTTGGGAGCTTATTCGGCCAAATCTTCTTATTCTGACCAACCATTTTCTGCCAAATTTTAGAGAGGGTTTTATTGAATGCCTCAATCAGACCATTCAGTTACACATGATAGTGGGAGGTATGATTATAACAGATGTTGTACTTGACATACAACTTTTTCAACTTGACTGCTCAAAATTTGGTGCCTTATCGGTGAGGCTAGTGTGAGGAAATCCAAACCGATGGATGATATTGGAACTCACCAAGTCAACGATAGAACGTGACTTCACTTCCTTGAGTGGAACTACCTCTTCTCACATGGATAAGAAATCCATGGCAGATATAATGAATCGGCATTGGCGAGCCATTACCGGTGGGTATGGTCTGATGTAATCTAATCCCCAGACTGCAAAGGGCCGAAAGTACATGGTAGTGTGGAGATGCTTTGGTGACTGATGCACAAAGTTAGCATGAACATGGAACTCATGGAACCTCTTGGTGAACTCGATGTAGTAGTGGATCATGGAAGGCTAAAAATACCCTAATCTCCAGATCTGGTGGGAATGTTTTGGCCCATCCTGATGGGCACCGCAAAAATAGGCATGAACCTCTTGCATGACCTGCGGAATCTCAACCACCTTAAAGCAACAGAGGAGAACACCATCAATCCCGTGCTTATAGAGTATTGGCTCAAGGATGGGACCACACTAGAGGGTAAACTATAGTGCAGGGCATTGGATTCTCTCGCGCTCAGCCTGGTATGATGGGAGATTACCGTGTTGGAGGTATTCAACAAAGGTTGTCCTCCAATCGGAAATCATTTTGATCACTCCATCCAGACGACTCAGGGGGTCCTAACGCAGAGGCGTTGATGGTATGATGGCTTACCTATGGGCTTTCACCGCCATCCAGGGTAACAGGAGATATAACTCTCTGATGTGCCATTTGGATAATCAGATCATCATGTTCGGGCTCTACATGTAATACAACTATGTTGGCCCAAGAATATGCTCAACCATTCTATGACCAAGGGACATGGGTAACCTCCAGTTGATAAGGAAACTAGGCCATTTGCTGGAGAGTGTGTTCCAACAATTGTACGAGCTCTGGATTCCTGACAACATAGTCATTGTTGATCTTCTTATTGACTAACTCGGAGTCCCCTTCCACATCAAAATGGGGCACGCCGATCTCATGGTCCAGCTCATGGCCAATAATGAGGGCCTGATACTCTGCCTCATTATTGGTGAAACCTTCCAAAAATATGAATGAATATGGTAGAATGGCTTGTGCCGAGGTAATAAAAATGATACCCAGGCCTACTATATTGAGTCTATGATCATTGATCCTCCTACCAGTGGTTCTCCGGGAGGCACCATCAAAGTGAATCTACCAATAAGGGATGGCTTGATCGACTGAGAGGATTGTCTCATCATGAAAATCCAAGTCCAAGGACCGGTCAGTAGGAGTTGGATGGGCGGCAAGGAAATTGGCAAATTCCTATCCCTTGATAGCATTCTGAGGCATGAAACTAATGTCAAAATACTGGAGAATTACCTCCCACCATACTAGTCGGCCATTCAACATGGGACGACATAAGATGTACTTCAATGGGTCTACTCAGGACACCAGCTATACCGCGTTGTGCTATGGGTAATGTCACAATTATTGTATGGAAAACACGAGCGCAAGGAAACACTTCTCGATGGGGGAGTATTTGGTCTCCGTATTGAGGAGCATTCGACTAAGGTAGTAGAGGTTGTTCTCTATCCCCTAATTGTTCTTCTAAGCGAGAAAGGCACCGAGGGACTATTCCAGGGAGGTGACATAGATGAAAAACAGCTTCCTGGAGACAGGTGGAATCAAGACCGAAGGCTGGAGCAGATATTGCTGGACATCCCCAAAGGTAGTATGGAACTCCACATCCCACTCATAACTGGTGCCCTTCTTCCTGAGCTGAGAGTAGGTCTTACACTTTCCATCCAAATTCTCAATGAATCGGTGTTTGAAGTCCATGTGGACTTGGAAACCACAAAGATCCCAAATATTACTCAGGGGGGAATTTGGCTGATTTTGTTGATCTTCTCATGATTGATCTCGATGCACCGGTTCCTAAAAACAAAGTTAAGGACCTTTCTAGAGGTGACCACAAAATCACACTTCAATGGGTTCATCTTCAGGTGGTGAGAATGGAGGAAGATGAACATGTTCTCAAGATCCTTGACATGGTCCTGGAACTGGTAGGATTTGACCACCAGATCAACCACATAGAAATCCACCAATTTCATGGGGATTGGATTGAATATGCGGTGCATGGCCCGCTGATAGGTGGGGCCCCCGTTCTTCTGGCCGAAGGGCATAACCTAGTAACAGAAAGTACCATGGGGAACCCTAAAAGCGGTGGAATCTTCAACCTCGGGGGCCATCCAGATCTGATTATATCCATAGTAACCATCCATGAAGGAGAGGGCTTTGAAACCAAACATAGCATTGATCAACAATTATTTCACTAGAAGGGGAAAATCATACTTCAGACAATGGCAGTTGAGATCGAGGAAGTTGATACAGACTCTGATCTGTTCATTCTTCTTCTTGACTGGTAAAAAGTTGGCTATCCATTTGGGGTTCTAGACCTCCTTAAAGAAGTTGGCCCTGATGATTTTGTCAACTTTGGCCTCAACCATGGCACCGTGAATTGGATGCATCTTTCTGGGAGGT
Organism: Viscum album; assembly: GCA_963277665.1. NCBI lineage: Eukaryota > Viridiplantae > Streptophyta > Magnoliopsida > Santalales > Viscaceae > Viscum > Viscum album. Next base: position 802,646,992 of record OY728139.1, read on the forward strand.
TGTTTGAACCCGCAATGATTAGCTGGAAGATCAAGGTGGTGGATGGATACCTGAGGATATAGTCCTATCATTTATTTGTAACTCCAGTAGAATACATCATGACGTTGTTTAAGGAAGCCTACGTATCACTGATTCTCCTCGGGGGGCATGGAGGCACTGATCCATGTGGGCCTCATGTCTGCCTCACTTTCGAGGTTCACCTGTACCAACTCGTTGATCATGGAAGAGACGCCTTCTTCAAAAGAATGGGTTATCCTTTATATCTTATTCTTCAAATATGGAGGGATCATCCATGGGGGTAGTGGCTTCTGAGTTACCAGACCCCTATGGGAGGCAGGTAATAGCTCGAGCGGTAGTGGTTATTATATCGGGGAACTCCAGCAATTCCGAGACCATAACAATGAAGGTTGTCGACATGATTCCATCTAGTCTTTGGATCAAGGGTCCACGCTTGATAATATAAAAATAGTAGTGTCGTGTCGGCCAGAGACAGCTTATTCCAGCCCAGTGAAATAGAAAATTATGACGTACTGTCGTTGCCATGAGTCGGATGCCCTGATACCTGATGGGAGTGGGAGGCTCTGATATCACTGATTCCTGATTCGTATAATAATATTAAGTGAGCTTTCAATGTATCCTAGATTTATGATCTTGGCTCCCCCGTGTCCTATAAACGAAAAAACATTACCCCATATCGGGGGTTGTGGCCTCCAATCGATGGATCGGGACGACATAGGCGTCATTCAGGGCTACCCAAAGGTCGGTCATAGCGATGACGGGCTTAACTTCACTTGCCTAAACGTTCTTATCCATTCTCTTGTAATAGTCAACGTCCAAGTAGCGGGCTTCACAAGAGGCTAAAGGAGATGCATCACCTTGGAGTACACCCACTCGACCATTAAGGGAGTACATGAGGCATTGGTGATACTATGAGGAGACTGCCTCGTGCAGGTGGATCCATGGCCTGCCCTTCAATGCATTATACTCGGTGTACTGGAAGACAAGAATAAAATTGGTGATGGAAACTAAGACTCCAAACTGGATCTTCAAATGGATCTTGCCGACCAGGGTCTTCTTTGTCCTGTCATATCCCTGAATTCTTAAATCGGAGGGATTCATGTCATCTTCGGATGACCTTATCTTCCACAGTGTCTGTGGCAAGATAAGGTTAATCCAGGAGCCGGTTTCAACGAGATAGTGGAAAACCTCCACACCATTAAATTGAATGGTGATGTACAATGGGAGGATGTACCCCTGTATGGGGGAGACTTCATCCTCTCCAGGGAATGCAATGATGGCCTGACATTCGGAATTCTCAAACACTTCAGTGTTGAAAGCCTCTACAGCTGCTACCTTTGTCTCAAACTAGAGGGGGATTCTTAAAGTCTCAACTAGTGCTTCGCGCATATCTGGTGATAGGCGAAGGGCTTCAAGGATGGAAATCCTCATTAGGATGCTGGCGAGGTGCTTGATAACAGCATACTTCCATGTCAGGATTGAACATCTACTTGTAGAAAACCACTCTGTGATATGAGGCATGGCGGGCCCTGCCGACTGGACCAGCGGCTGATTGGTACTAGGTATATCCCACTTCTCACAATGCAATGCATGAAGAGTAGCTACTAGATGAGGAACAGATGGCTGAGATTGTCCTACATCAGTTAAAAGATGGTCACAGTATAGCTGAAGCTGTTCTACCTAATTTAGTAGGACAAACGATGGTGGAGGCTGGCCTGTCAGCACCGAATGAAGAGGTTGTGCATGCTGAGTTCTGTACTGAGATTGATGTCTTGTCATAGTGGAATGCACGTCCTGGCTAGAGGTGTCAACTAATTTGCCTCAATGACCCATATGGTTGTGGTTCTGCCAACGTTGGCGTCAGCTGGGGACGTTGGGGAGGCTCACCTGGCGCTCCCCCTCATGGAGAGACATATAGTGGTTTACCAAAACCACAGTATTAATCAACCCATACCCTTAACTGTCACTTGAATATTCATCCATCACTGGGTGGATTCTTGGAGGGATCCCCTTCTCCGGGGGCATAAAGTCACTAAGAGTGTGGGATGACGACGACATCGGCGGGGCATATTGTTTTTTCATGCGCCACTAATGCTTGCTCTTCTGGGAAGAGGCCAGCTGAGATGATGATGAAAGAGTGGTTGAAAATTTTTCTGGAGGCTCTAGATGATTCAAGAATTCACGAATAATTCCATGGGCATAGGAAACAATTTTTTGGGCCATCCAGTCATTATACTTCTGAGACTAACGGTTAGAAACCTACTGCCCCTTGCTTTCATAGTCACTACTGCTGTCTGGACATACAAAGACACCCGCCACTTCTGTCGGGGCCGAGCCCAGCCTGACAATGTTGTTATCGACCCGGTCTTGGAGCCAGTATTTAAATATATAGCACTTCTTGAGGGTGTTCCGCCGAATCCATTGATAGGGGAAGCAGTTGGGGTGATCAGTGAGATTCTCATCCTCAAGCCTTCTGCATTCAGGCAAGCATAAAATCCCCTATTCCAAGGCTCTTCTGAAATAGCAGAGAACCTGATTCTTATTGATCAAGTTGGACTGGTTTATTCTGTCCAAAAATGGGGCCCTCGAGGCCTTTCCCTGATGAGGGGCCGGAGGGGCCTATCGAGGAGGTGGACCCTGATTGTCCTGCCTAGGCAATGGTGGCACATTCCGCAGGGACGCTTGCCGATTCTAAGGACACTGTTATGCCAAAGGTTGTGCTTGAGGTGGAGGACCTCTGCGAGGTGATGGGGTCAGTTCTACAAGTAGTAATTCTAGTTGCCTAGAGGATTATATTTGGGCCACTACTGTGGGATCAGCTCTGCTAGCCTAACTCGGTGGGATTACATGGGGAAATAGATGTTCCTGGCTAGCCTATTGCATGGATTCTTTGAGGTGATGATCCTTATCTGAGATGTCTTGAAACCCTCCATGATAGTTCTGAGTGATCAGGGAGGGAACCCGATCCTTTTTGACATTCCCTATTCACATCGTCAGAAATATCTCCTGAGTAAGTGGCATGTCAAGGGAGTATTTAAGCCCCTTACACCAGGTGATAAAGTCCGTGACTCACTCATCAGGCCTTTCTTTTCATTTGAAGAAGTCTTTGATGCTCATTTTCTAGGTGGTGGAACTGAACTGCTAAAGAAATTGCCTGTGAAGGTCCTCCCAGCTGGTCACGGATCCGATGGGGAGCTGGTTGTACCAGATGAATGTCGTCCCTCTAGTGTCTGAACAAAACAGTGGAGCTTAGCGACCTCCTACATCATTGGAGTCCCTAACATAGGCCCACACCTTAAGTTGATGTGGGTGAGGTGCTGTGGCGGGTCCCATGTCTTGTTAAAAGGGGAGAAGTTGAGATTCATGAAACCCAGAGGTGTCGGCATATCATCCACCCATGCCGGGTAGGCATGCCATCTGGTGGGATTGCCACCTGTTGCATTTCCAATGCCTCTATGCGGGTGATGAGTTCCACAATTGTATCATCCGGACAGGGGGTCCCTATCTTGACAGGGATCCCAAACCACGAGCGTTTTTCGGGTTCTTCAGTGGGGTAGACAATCTCAGCGGCTCGTGGAGCGGCTGGTGGAGTGACCCTTGAGGTGGCTGGGGGAGACCGAGAAGGGTTTCATGGATTTTCGCACTTTTTAGGAGTGTTTTGAGAGATATATCATGTCCTCTTTCTATGAAATCAGTCTTTCGACATGTCCGTAGGAGCAGCATGATCAGGGTTTCCTGGGGGAAGTTCGCCATGGGGAAGCTATTCCTTCCCCTACTGCCCCGGCCTAGGATAACTATAGTAAGGTTGTTTCTCTACAACGCATTCAGCTAGGAGTTCGTTGACCAACTTTTTCTGCTCAGCAAGTTTCTGGCGCAATGTGGCCTTCTCGAGGTCCTCCTCCATCTTCTTCACTGAAGCTGATGGGTCGGAGTGCTTGACAGCTCCTACGTGCTCTTTGCACTTACCGGAATTCTGACTCAGTACCAATGCCTCGGTGGGCACAGGGACACCTAGAAGGTTCCTCTGATGACGAGTAATCCTCCCTGATGGGTCTAGTAGTGGGAGAACTTCCTCACAGAGGAAGCTCCCATCAAGAAGTTCCAGCTCGTTTTCCCCTCCCGACAGATCGGTCATGTTGACCACAACTCTTCTTGGGGGTATGTCTTCAATGGTTCCAAGCGAGTTGGGCTGCCAGCGAATAGCACTGAAGAGGAGGGAAGTGCACTTCTCCCAACCAAATACATTTACATGGGGGTAGGCTCCTTAATAACCTTGCGGAGTACTTGGAAACTTTGAAAGCATTGCTATTGGAGGGACCTGTGGTGACCAGGTGACTCAGGGTGCTAGCCCACATTGATCATAGCCAGATCAACCAGACGACATTATTTGCCAATGTATCCAAGGTGCACTTGGATCATGGGATAAGACACTCAGTGGTTTCAAAGAAAGAAGTGAGTCACCCAAAGGGGCTTTTGGAAATATTCAAAATCCTCCAGGCTGTGAGATTATGGAACACAAAAAATTGGTCACGCGATCGGCCAAAACATCTCAGGGAAGTGGCCCAATGCGAGGATATTCCATAAGCTCCTCATCTCAGATTCAGGGGATGGACCTTTTTAGCCCCACTCATCGACCGAAGGTGGTTGAAGAACTGGCATGTATACTGAGGCAGACCGTTGAGACGGCGGGCTGGATGGAAGAGAAAATGGAGAGCGGGCTGACTGACCATCGAATCTTGAGTTGTCCTCTGAGGATTGTAGAGACATGGATGCTATATAATGATCAGATGGACCAGAAACCAATTCCCCTGACCTGGAATCAGCGTCTGCTGAGGGTGGGCTATGTCGCCAGTCCTCCACCATTGTCCCCCAAAATAGCTCTCTGTAGTCTCTAGTCAAGGCCGATAGCGCTTCCAGAGATGATGGTTGCGACTGCGTGGTCGATCACTAGGGACATGACAAGTTCTCATCCTCCTGGATATACCCTCGGAGGGAGATAGGATTCTAATGGACCTTGAGTTTTAGTAGTACAAGGATGATGCGCCCCATTCTTGCCCCAGACATTGACTCGGAGGACTGAGTGGAGGGCTCCAACAATGAGTCGTACTCCGCCTTAGAGACTGAGAAGTGGGCTGGTCTGATTCATGTCCATCCCTCCCTAGAATTCCTCTTATGGTGGCAAAAACCTGCTCTCCAGCCCCTGGGTGGCTATTTAGGGCAAGGACCACTTCTGGTACTAGGAGTTCCTTCATCTATACTAGTGCTAGGGAAGAGATAGCTCCTATCAGGGTGGTCCATGGTGCAATGTGTACTGGGGAAAATGTCAAAAGGGACACGGCGAGGACCTCTATGGGAAGAGCTGGAGAAGGCAGGACCTCCGCTTGAGATGATAGAAGCATGGGTAGGATAAGTAGGAGCATGGGTAGGATGTTCGCCGGCTGGTATGAGGACATGGGGAGAAATTCCATGCTGGTGAGTGAGAGAATATGTAATTTCATCATACCTCCGGTCTGTGGCAAGGGGTGTGACATCGTACCTAGTGTACTGAGCGCAGGAGAGGCCCCCATACGAAGTGTTGCTATCACGAGGAAGACCCTCACATGGGTTGACGGTGGCATGGGACAGACCTCCAAGCCGAGGATGGAAGCAGGGAGGACCTGCACCTTTCATAGTGGCGGTACGAAGTGGGCCTCCGCCCTGGGTGGCATTGTTGTGGATTGGTCTGCAAAAGTCATCACCTGAGCAGGTGACCGAGAGAGTCGACATAGCCTTCCTGTGGGGCGGTTAGGGCCTAGATCCAGGTCGGGCATATAAATTCCCCTACTCAACATATGCAGGATGTTGGGGATATGAGTCAGCGGTGGCTCGGGCCATAGTAGTTGCTAACGTAGACGCCCCACAGCAGGCATCTTATTCCATTTGTGCCTGATGCTAGCATCGGTTCAGATAAACCGGAGATGGTTGTGCAGGTGCATGGCTTACCTGCTCCTTGGATCGGGGAATTGAGCGGCGGTGTTGATGCAGCCTGGTGGGAGCCCTCGTCGGGACCCTTGGAGCGAGACTCTAATCAGGCCGACCCTAACATCCCCTACCTTGTCAACATAGGGAAGGTAGTTCTCAAGGAGTTCTGGGGACAAGCTGTAGAAACAATTGAATATCAGGGTGGGGAGCAGCGGCTCCCTGTGTGGCCCTCAGGGGAGGCTTTGACGGCGAGGCGCAGCCGCCTCAAGATCTAGGCAGGCCATATCCCTTGTGGGGATGATTCAATCCTCCTTTTACCTGCATAAATTTTCATTAATTACCCTTAACTGGATTATTTCCGATAGAGAGATGGGGCATGGACACCCATAAGTCGTGGTGGTTGAGGCCGTCATTGAAGAGGCAGAACCGTGGGGGGTGGCCGCGTCGATATTTCCCCTACCCCTGCACCGGGGAAGGTGGTGACCAAGTTCTAGATGCAACAACTTGGTTCATGAAAGCTAAGAGATTAACTTATTAGTACTGATAGGAAAATAAATCGACAACTAGTTCCCTAGCGTTGTTCCTTCTTATGTGATTGGTAAGAGGGATCCACATTGACAACATCGCAGAACAGGATGCTCAACGTCCTGACTGCCCGATATTCTGGCGAGTTTCATGTCAGGCCCGCTATTTTCATAGTGGGACTTGGTTCCAGATGATGGGGTCTAATGACATGCTAATACACTGATTCCTTGAACACTAATAGTCTCCATAATGAAGGGAAGACTTTCATGTCAGGTTCACCATTTCTGTTTCTGATGCTTTCGTCGGGGTGCGCGCATATGTCTGTGAGGACGCACTGCTATTGCCCAGCATTCCCAATTTCCAAAGGCGGGTGGCATCCTCTCCTTATTTAGGGATGTCTTCTCCTTGATCAAAATGGGATGATGGGATGTTAGTTCTTCGTTCCTTGTATTCCTCCCCAGATCTTGTCACCTTGTCCGAGTCTCCCTTATAGACTTTTGACGTTGTTCATGAAACTCTTCCTGGTGTCATATCATCATGGACACCAGTTAATTACACTACTTCTGTCAGAACATTCCAAGGGGTCTGGTCAGGGTAGAAACCTTTGGTTAGCGGATTACTCACCTTGGGCATCACTGGCATGTCTGAATGCTGGGGGATTGGCATGTTTGTCTTTTGTCCCTTATTATAGGGCTTCTCGAGGGCACGAACGCCCGAGTCATCCCAAATCAAATGGGGGGAATCATATTCCCTGGGCTTGTATCTTAGGTTTTCCTCATCTTCCTATGTTTAGCATAGGGTATGCTACCAGTTTAACGTTCAGTGGAGACGGACCTGACTGATCAAAACATTGACTAGAGTGGATTAGATGGAGGAACACACTAGGGGGAACACTGATATTGGGGCCAACACATGGGTGTCTTCCTGAATGCTGTTAGTGTGAATGGGGAATGGGGTTTCATGATCTCACAGGGATATGGCATCCTGGTTAAGAATAAGGATGGATGATGGAAGGTTTCACAAGTCGGATGGTGATTGGGATAGAACTGTCATGGGGATGACGATGGTTTTGGGATTCAGCCTCAATGAGACTTATTACATATCCCTGTAGAAAGGAATAAAATTCCACATAGTTCATATGATGACGACTTTCCACCGATTTGGGTTTTTCAATGGCTTACCACTGGACGAGATCACAACGGATTACCATTGGATAAAGTTTCAACATCTTACCACTGAATGAGATGACAACCGCTCACCGTTGGATGGGGTTGCAACAACTTATCACTGGATGGGGTCATAACAGTTTAACGTTGGATAAGGTGTCAATGGCTTAACGCTGGATAAGATCGCAAAGGCTTATCATTGGATAAGGTGTCAACTATTTACCACTGGATGAGATCCCAACGACTTACCATTGGATAATGTGTCAACGGCTTACCGCTGAAAGGGGTTCATGGTTTATCGTCATGCGGGATGGGGGTGACCCAACGTTAAAGTGGTAGGAATGACCTGGTGGTGCGTTTGAACCTCGTGGATGCTTCCTATGTACCATACCTTGACATGGATCAAAGTCCTCGTAGTTCGGGATATGGGGTGGAGTCAGTGAACCGATGTGAATAAAGACCTGGGGTCTTGGTGGATGGTGGGATTGAACCTCGTGGAGGCTTCCTAAATACCTTGCCTTCGAAAAGGTCAAAGTCCTCAATGTTCATGGTGAAAGGGGCTAGAACACCGACACTGAGACGGTCAGGGCCAATAGTTGTTGGGATTGATCCTTGGGGAGGCTTCCTATGTACCTTACCTTGGAATGTATCAATGTCCTTGTAGTTCGAGATATGGGGTGGAGTCGGTGAACTGACATGAATAGGTACTTGGGGTCCAGGTGGATGGGGGGGCTTGAACCTCGTGGAGGCTTCCTACGTACCTTGCCTTGGCAAAAATCTAAGTCCTTGTAGTTCATGGATAATGGGGCTTGGCACACCGACCCAGAGAAGGTCAGGGAAAAGGGTTATTGGGATTGAACCTCAAGGAGTCTTCCTATGTACCTTACCTTGTCAAGGATCAAAGTCCTCATTGATCAAGAATGGTGGATGGAGGGCCGATGTGAATATGGTCGGATCGATTGGGTGGTGGGCTTGAACCTTAGGGATGCTTCTTACGAAAAATGCCATGACATGGATCAATATCCTTGTAGTTTTGGAATGGGGGTGTCATGGTCGATGCTTACTCTAAGACCACGTGATTCACACTAAGTGTGAGAAACAAGAGGCAGAAAGGACCGGACGATCATTTCGCGAAAGGTGTGTCCGTGGGGAGTGGGGTGGGGCTTAAGCATGGAGCGGCCCAAAGAGGAAACATGGGATTATGCGTGGTTAGCATCCAAAGAAGTTGGGACATACTCCAGGATGGAGGCCCAAGGTGACAAAGAACATAAAGAGAGGGATTTTGTACCATATAAAAGAGAAGAAATGTTTCCCACCACGCCTTTCGCATGAATTGGGGACCGAAGATGAAAGGAGGAGCAAGGATGTTGCCTCCGGCAGGAAAATCTAGGGGCTTACACCAAGGTGGTTGCCCTTTTCCTGTGGACAAACACCACACTGATAAGGAGGATATCATCCCCTGTGAGGGGTGATCCCATCCCCATGGAATCAAGGGGGCATGGAGAATGTCCATGTATGGGGACCCTATGTGCGAGGCACGAGTCGAGGTCACAGTTTAACATCATGTGCTGAGGATAATGGTTCTTGGAAGTTTAATGTCCTGCAGCTCGGACGAGGTAGGTTCACATGGAACCCCTAGGACATACATAATTGTTACCCTCTACTCCTTGGTGCGGAGAGGGGACATGAAAAGCCGTGGCGAGGGGGTTTCAAGGATTGAACCATCGAGGGGTCCACGTTATCTTGGATATGCAAAGAAGCAATAGTCGTTACTGTTCCTTTGGGAAGAAGTATAAGGCGAAACAACACAACTAGAAGAACCGTACAAGGGACCTTGAAATTACTTCTTACGATCCTAGAAGGTCGTATGGGAAAACAGTGTATGATGTGGATGCACGGGGCGTGAGAGACACCCGTGAATGGAATCCATAAGAAGAGCATCGGACACTCGCGCAATGGTATGCCCATGGAGTACGGGGAACGCAAGTGTAGTGGTAGCCAGGAGGCATCGGGGTGAGGGGTACTAGGGAGTTGTGTACAAAGATTGCAGCTTACATGTGAAATAAGTATCCTTGCATTAAAAACACTGGGCTGGTGCAAATTTAGTGAGGATTTGGCACTGATGTTGATCTGAGGCTTTGCACGCAACTAGAAAGGATTGTGCGTAAGGAGTACGAATTGCATGAAATTGGGAGAGACTGCGTGTGATTGGCTAGCCTGTGCACAAGTGGAAGGGATTGTGCACAGGAGGGGGACCCCAAAGGGATTGGAATTCAGTCTAAACCAAGGGGATCTCGTGCGGCAGCGGACCCCAGGACGACATGGTTCAAAAATAACTATACCTGAAAGGCATCTTTGCGCGCACGAATGGTGAATTTCCTGCACGAGAGCCGGTTTTGATTCTTCCACCGGAAGTCGAAGGGGTTGCCTTCAATTTATATGCGTTCAGGGGCGTGGAAAATAGTTCGCCATGAAATAATTGTGTGCCGATGGTGGCAGCGCAAACATTCATCCGTGCGGGGTGGGGGAGCAAAATATTCCGCGCCTGCACCAAAGGAATATCGTGAATCTTGGATATTTCCACACAGGGAATATGTTTTTTCGCTCACTTATGAATCTTATCCGCGCACCTCCTCTGGTCGCCCCCCCCCCCCCCCCCGAACTGGGTCCCCAGATCCGAATATGGCATCACTTTGTCATTTTGAAACCATCATCAGCCCGTGAGCATTTGTTTCAGCATCTATAATAGTAATAAGTGATTTTGGAACCCACATCGTCCTCATAGGTTTCTTATAAGAATTATGTAAATTATTTGAAAAATAAACTCTATTTGGTTTGGAAAATCATCAAATAGTAGAAAGTGTATCGTAAATTGAACGTGTTGATTTGTGTACAGAACTGGGAGTAAAACTATATGTCCTAGATTTAGAAACAAAATTTTTTCTACCAAGGTTTCTTTTTCCAAGTTTATAAACAATTAAAGTGTTTTAGTTTGGGGAAATTTGTTTACCAAGAATTTTTGGAAGGGTATTCTTCCCTTTGGTAAACTATTCTTGGTCATTATTCAATTGCATATTAGATATTTTTAATTCATTGTACTCTTTGAGCAGTTGAGAATTTTTCTCTTTTTTAGTTGTGAGTTCATATTTTATAGTCACCGTAAAAGCATAAATTTTTTTAATGATTTATATTTCTCTTTTGGTTCATTGCATGTTTCATCAAGCATGTTATAGTATTCAAAATTTTTTCATTAGTCTTATATTCAGAGTCATTATCATCTCTAGAATAATATGAATTTTGTATAGAAGATTCTAGTGTTACCTCAAATGTGTTTGTCATAAAACACATATTGGCTTTGTTAGCTTCTTCATCATGTGATGTTTTTGAGTCGCATGAACTGACCATAGAAGTGCTCCATGTTGCTTTCATTGCCTTTTTATACTTCCTATCTTTGTTCTCATATCTCTTTTTTTATTTGAGCTTTGGACAGTTAGCCATGATATGTCTTTTTCCATTAGATTCATAGCAGAAAATCTCATCAGTCTTGTCACGTCTTTTCAAATCCTTCATTAAATTTCCTTTTTGATCATACTTTCCCTTGAAGTTAGGATTTTGGAAAAATATATTCTTCTTATAAAATTTCTTATATCTTATGGCTAATTAAGACATCTCCACATCACTGTCAGGTGATGATTGTTCACTAATGGAACCTTCTGCAGAAGCTTCTAATTCCCTTTTGTCTTTTTCTAGAGGTGGGGGTCTTGAATGCAATATATTTCCCTTTTGGTTCATCCTCCTCTTCCTTGTATAATTTCATCCCTTATTCATACATAATTAGTTTCCCAATGTTTTCTTTTACAGGTATCTTACTGATGTCGCATGATTATCTAATAGAGATAGAGGTTCCTCTCCATCTGTTAGGCATGCCTCTGAGAATTCTCATGATCTGTTCCTTGGCAGTGACTTCTCTTCTATGATAAATCATTGTGTTGACATTCTCATTGAACCTAAGATACATGTCTGAGATAGACTCATCATGTTTCCTTTTAAAGTTATCATATTTAATAGTATAAGTATTAATTCTCATTTATTTTACACTTGATGTTCTTTCATGTGGTACAGATAGGGTATCCCAAATTTCAAGGGCAGTTTAATAAGGAAGAATTCTATTGAATTCCTCATATCCTAAGGTGAAGTATAAAGAATTTATAGCTTTTAAATTGTTATTATATGCAGTTTTGATAGGTTTATCCCATGTGTTTCTATCAGTAGTAGGAATCTTATATTAATCTATAATGGAAGACCTACTTTCAAAACCCAATCTTTCTAAATGAGTTTCTATTTTAATTTTCCATTGAGCATAGTTGGTTACATTAATGAATGGTGGTCTGTTGGTCGCAGAACCTTCCAATATATTTTCCATAATACAAAAATAATTTTAAGGAGCTAGAAATTTAGAATTAATATAAATTTATAGATTGTCAAAGTACAAATACAATCATAGTTGACATGAAAAAATGAATAGTAACTTTCAAAATTTTCTAATACCAAATGTTGGTCAGAGTAGATGACTCAAGAGGGGGGGGGAGGTCAATGGAGTACCTATAAAAATTTATGTTAAAAGTAGGTTCTTAAAAAAATTTCCCTTATTATAATAAAATCCATATCACTTTGTAGTGAATTTATACAAGTCCTAAACATTCAATTAGTTTCTCTAATGATTGGTTAGTTCTCGGTTTTATCAATCTAATAATAAGTCAAACTTTTGAAACAAATATATTAATTTAAAACAAATATAAAATCTTTCTAACTTAACTATCAATGTCTGGTTTATCATAATGCAATAAATACATAACAAAAAAAGAATATAAAATGAACAACCGAGCGGTTAAGACAAGAGGTCCAGTCTCAAGCTGAGACTTAGTACTCTCCGCTTGGTGATCACATGCCACCAAGCAGTTTATATTAAAAAACTTTTGATCCACAGAATTGATCGAGGATCATAGTAGCACAAGGCTGTCCAGGTCACAATTGACCTCTACCACAATTCTTTATGGTAAAAACAAATAAACAGATCACACATGATCTCTTCCATAGTTCTACCTGGGTTACAAGTAAATAATGATTGATAGTGAGGATGGTTTGTTATCCTCCAGTTTAGATCAGGTGACTGTGTGTGAGATTTAAAAAGATATAAACACTTCACAAATAGTTATGATAAGAACACAACGTAGTTATGAATGATAATATGGTTTAGAATTTTTTGTGTGTTCTGCAGAAACACTCTAGAATCAATGGATGTTGGGGAAATGATATTTGAGTCCTCTTCTAAAGGTTGGATTCATTACAGAGTGTTGCAATTTCTTGTGAAAGTGCTCAGCTCTTCTTTTTTGAGTTCATAAAGCTTTAGTAGGTAGTTTATAATTGGGCTCTGGCTTCGATATCCTCTATTTTCATATTCGCACAATCTATATTTCTGTGAGTTCTTACTACTCTATGGGTTTCTATACATCTCTGTATATCCGGGTATGTATGTATGTGTATGCATATCATTATGTGTCTGTGACTTTTGAGCTATGATTGAAGTCCTTTTATACGTCAAGAGCCACAAGGCATGAAGATCTCCTCACTTTCATGTACCTCGAGCTGTCTGCGTATTTTTATACAGACAACATTAAATAATTTCAGAAACATTAATTTGTCAAATTATGACTGTTAGAAATAAATATGAATTAATAAAATAGAAACATTTATTTTTGACTATTGGTGAGTCAACTTAAGTATTTTTTCTTCGGTTTGGTAACATCAATTTGTCATCTTCGGTGATTCACCTTTGGTGTCTTGACTTCGGTATGTCATCTATGGTGTGTTGACTTCGGTCTCTCAACTTCGGTGTGTCAGCTTTGGTCTGCCAACTTCGGTGTGTCGACATTGGTCTGTCACCATAGGTGTGTCTACATTGGTGTGTTGACTTCAGTGTGTTGAATTTGGTCTTTCATCGTTGTTGTGTCGACATTTGTATTTCACATTCGATGTGTCAACATCGGTGTATCAAACAGCGGTGTGTCAGACATTGGTGTTTCGAACATCAGTTTGTCGAACATCGGTTTGTTCAATGTTGGTGTGTTGAACATCGGTGTGTCGAACATCGGTGTGTCAAGGAATCTAAAAAGGTTATAATGTGCCTGTATTAAACATATCATTACAAAATTAAGTCTTATCCAAAAATTAATGTATTAATGCACTTGTAACCATATTTAGACATGAATATAGGTTTTGGTCATATTTTATTTATATTTTTCTGTATGACATAATTTATTTATGTAGAGATATTATGATGGCATGAAAGAGTAGAATATGAATATTGGCCTTATTTATGATTATTAAAACTACATTATCATAGAGTGTCCATCCTTATCTACGATTATATCTATTGGTATGGGTGAGTATATCAAGAGGGAGTGCATTGAGTAGCCATTAGAAATTTTCATTCAATGAAGTTTAAATAAAATTCCATGTTCAATAAAAAATAGACCGATTAATAAAAATATATGATCTATATATGTTATGATATTTTAAATTATTTATCAATGAGTGATTAAATCTCAGTGAAAATAATATGAAAACAATTTTATATTTTGAAATCAATTAACTAAATAAAAATATTATATAATCACAAATAAAGATTAATTATAAATCTAGTTGTTTTTTTATAGTTAAAGCTTACAAATAAAAGAAAACCAAACACACAACATAATTAAAACAAGGTTTTTAGTATCATGTCATGAAATAATCACATCCACATGTAAAACACCTTCTTCCAAACATATCTTATAAATATAATATTGATTCCAGACCTGAATCAAAAATAGCTACAAGATTTTTAAGTCATGCATGGACCTCTTCTATAATAACTGTGGGAATAAAACAATCACTAGACACACAGGGAACTCTTCCAAACTCCATGGGAAAAACATGTAAATAGAGTGAAGAAGATATCTTGTTTCTTCTAGTTAAATTTCATATGTTAGTGTGTGTTTAGTAAATTGGTTAAATGATACAGTACTTGAAATTCAATGAAACAAATAGAAAGATAAGGTGTAAAGATGTAGAGAATGTAGGGTTTATGGATCTGATGTTCTCTAAAATAATGATTATCATTATATGTACCTTGTATAGGATCTAGTGTCATTTCTTATAAAATCATAGTAGAATAGTGCACTGTAAGATCTTGTTTTTTTCAATATAGGGAAGGTTATAAAGGATAATTATGTGCTACCATTCCCCAGACATGTTTAGGCAAGCAAACATCAATTCAGCTCTCAAGAAATCCACACCCTTCTTAACACTCATATAGTTTTTGAAATTTGATTCCATATCTAGTCTTACACTCATGAGGGAGTCTATATTTTAATATATATCAGAATCATGTAGGAGTATCCATTTGAAGAAAAATCATCTGAATCTTCTCTTCCTAGTACTAACATCTGATACACGCCTCAATGAATAACTAAAATATTTAAAAATAGATATATAAAATAATCCATTTCATTAAATTCAATAATATATCTATTAGGAAAATTTAATTAAAATTGAGTAGAGTAGTTGTAGTGGCACTTCTGGTAGGGAGAGAGCTCTGGTGGTGAATCATCCGGGTAGTAACATATTATGGCAGAGAGATAATCTAATAGTATGTCGGGATTTCTATTTGTCACATAGTGGTAGTTCATGTTTAAATAGTGACTCATCTCAGCGGTGAATTATTTTTTGTGGTAGGTATTTTCAGAAAAATTCAAAACTTCATTAATGTGGGTAATACTAATGGTAGGTCATTTTCAATAGTGACTCAAGTTCAATAGGGATTCATGTTTGGTGATGACTAAATTATGTTGGTGACTTAATTAATGTAGTGACATAATTCATGTAGAGATTCATCACAAAGAGATAATCGTTTCCGGTGGATCTTCAAAAACAGTAGGTCTTAGTAGTGCTTTATTAATGATATTTTTATGAACCACCAATAAATAAATCTTTAAAAAAAAAGAAAATTTTATTGGCAATTTAAGTGAACCACTACTATTTTTAATGTAATATTTAGTGGAAGATTTATTGAAATCGCCACTAATTTTTTTTAAACAATAATTCAACTCCCCTTCTCCCCTTCCCCCTGCCCCCTTTCACCTCAATCCCACACAACCCCTCACTACCCCCCCCCCATCTAACCCTTGTAGTGCCTCATCACCCCTTGTTGCATCTCCCCAATCCCCTCCCCCCTTTCTCCTTGATCCCATACCAACCCTACCACTCAACACACACCTCCCCTCACCACTCATCATCCCTCGTCGATCCCCCTTCCCCCTAGCTAACCCTTCCCCCATTTTCATTGAGAAAACACCTCCACGTCCTTTCACTACAACTCTAAATCCCCTGTCACCACTCTCTGACTCTCCCCGATCACCCCCTCCCCCCTCATGAGTCCACCACACCCCTTACATGATCCATTACTACTCGACACCAGTCTCCACCCCTCACCACCCCTCTCCTATAGGTTGATCAATATATAGGTGTTAGTTTCATAGAGATGATTGATTGAATTAGTTTTAATATATTTTTACCGAATATTTAGTTTTGTATATTGTAAATGATTAAATGGTGAGTTTTCTCTGGTTTTAATGTGATAAATTTTGGTTTTCCTTACAAATTTAGTAAACCAATTTAAAAAAAATTATTCACATAAGGTTTTTGATTAATCCAAATTTTCTTATAAAATAATTTGTTTTGATGTTATTAATGATTTATTGGGTGTTACCAATATTGAGATTCATGGTTTTTCTTTTTTTATCTCTAATATGAATATTTTTTATTCATATCAATGTTGTGAGTGTTTGTTAATATCAATAATTATTATTGGGTTTTTATTAATTTTATTCTTATGTGGTGATATAAATAATATATTTGTTTGATATCAATGTCAAGAGGTGTTTTTAGATGTTAATAATTATTTAAGGGGAGGTAGATATTTATTATTATTATTAAGAATTATTTTGAATGATATCAACAATTATTTTATAATGTGATTATTAATTTTATTGAAGTAATCGATTGTTTTTTTAATGTCCTTGAGAGGAACTATAATTATTATTTAGACATAATATTATAGGGTATCATATCAAATGATATTTATGTATTTAGATATTCCTTGGATAGAACTATAAACATTTTAAATCATTTATTTAGTGTTATATCGAATGAAAACCCTATCCTAGTTATTGATGGAGTTGGGTGATGTTTTATTTTGATTGTAATTGATTGATTAATCATTGTTATCTTTATATCTGAATGTACAAGGAGGAATAGTTGCAATGACTATAGAAAAAATTTTGATTAATTTACCTTGAAACACACCTCATTATTCTTAGTGATTGGATGAATTTTAAGATTTTTCTATTTCAAACCAATTAATGGATGTTTGAATAAAATTTATATGTCCTTATTGTAAATTCATGTGATGGTTAGATATAAATTAAGTATAGTATAATATGAATTAGAAATATTTGTCAACTTGATATATATGTTGGGTTTGGTTAGGAGAATTAAATGATATGGAATTTAAAAAAAATGATTATACTATCAAGGAAACACAATGTGAAAAAGAAGAGAACAATTCATCTCAAAATTTGTTAAATGAAGCACTAGAATATTCAGAATACAATGTCCTAGATTTTAATTGATCAAAAAAACCCTTAATTGATCTCAAGTAGGTTAATCATGCTCATAAATTTAGTGACAAAAATTAACATTATTAATTGGTTGAAGAAGAACTACAAGAACATTCAGAAGGGAATGAAAAGTATTACATGTTATATTTTATACATAAGTTGTACCATATCAAGTGTTTCTATAGAATTAATGAAAAAAATCGATGATTTTAGAGTTTCGTCATGATTCATTTTCTGAATCTAAGTTCCCTACATCATTATATGAGATGAAGAAAGTCATCATCAAACTTGGACTTGATTATACAAAGGTACATGGAATACCTTGTGATCGCATGATTTACTAGGTAGAAGAATATGATAGAGAATAATTCATAATATTTCATACCATACGATTGAATTTAATGAACAATAATGAGATTATAAATCAATTCAACCCTAGGAAGAAACAAAAGAAGAAAACCCCTACAAAGTTATTACATTACATTCCTCTAAAACCACACTTGTAATGAATGTTTATATCATCTAATACTGCATACAACAAGAAATGCCATGCTCAGGATATTAATTATGGATTGATGATACATCTAAAAGATTTAAAATCATGGAATATGATTGATTTTCAATATAAATATTTTATTTGGATCCTAGTCATTTTAATTTAGGATTGGATTCTGATTGTTTTTAACCTTTTTGCACTTTAAGTACTAATTATAGAATTTGAATTGTTTTTTTTTTATCCTCTATAATATACCTCCATGTATGTGTATAAAGAAGACTTATTTATATGTTTTAAAATTATTATGGGAAAGAAAAATACCAATAAATTACATTGATGTATAACATCAACTTATAATTAATGAATCGGGATAATTAATGGATGATAACATGAAAACATATGATGCTTCATGAAGATAACTATTAAAAATGAAAGTTACTTTAATGTGTAAAAGTTGTGACATTATAAGACTAGAAATATTAT
The DNA here is from genome assembly GCA_963277665.1 of Viscum album. Lineage (NCBI taxonomy): Eukaryota > Viridiplantae > Streptophyta > Magnoliopsida > Santalales > Viscaceae > Viscum > Viscum album. The sequence continues at coordinate 802,665,360 of OY728139.1, forward strand.
ATGGTTTGAACACTCATACTAGTTTAAATTTTCCAGTTTTAAATTTTGATTTTGATCCTCAAAGATTACCTTATAGAATAATATAGTTCTTTATTGGTCATCTTTAATTTCTTGATTCTTCTCATAAATTCAAGTATAAAAATACATGATTCAATCGATATATTTAAATAATAATTCAACTGAAGGTGTTTTCTAGTTTATAAATATTAGGAAAATCAAGGAATTTCATTGAAGAATTTAGAAAATGTCATTAGTTTGATAAAGGGGGAAAGGGTCAGAGGTACACTATCCGATGAAGATGGAACACCATAGTGGATAAAAAAGGCTATATTTTCTATATTTCTTTATTTTGAGATGAATTTGATACATCATACCCTTGATATAATTCATATTGAGAAGAATGTTTTTGATAATGTAATTTTTACATTTCTTAATGAGAAGGGTAAGTCAAAGGATTTTATTAATTCTTTTAAGGATTTGGATTAAATGAATATAAAGAATGGTTTGGGGAAAATTATAATATAAATTATTATTCTTCTATTTTTAGAATGAAAAATCATATAAAGACATATTATATATAAATTTAATTAATTAAAAGGTAAAATATGGATATTAAAGTAACATATCATGGTGGGTTGACATAAAACATCAAAATCTACATGGATCGAAAATTTGGGAATTGCATATTTTTTATAAAGAAGTAGTTGTCTTTGTAATTTCCTAATACATTACCTAAAAATTCTACTATGGTTCCAGTTGAGTTTTGTAACTTTTTCAAAGTGATTTTTAGAAAAACTATAAATCCAGCTAAACATAATAAACATCAAGAAATAATTGATTTGTAACTTTTTTATTTAAAGATATTATATACCCAGTCATTCTTACCAGAAATTATTCATTTAACTGTTAATGTTTTTGATGATTCTAAACATGGCCGACCATCACACTATCAAGGGATTTATACAATTGATAGGTTCATTGATATTATTTTTATTTTTATTTCTCAATTATATTTTATCAAATCATTTTATAAACTTTTTGTATATATTTCATATTTTTTTACCAGTAAATAAGTCATTTGAAATCATATATAAGGAATAAAGATCAATCAAAAGGATTTATTGTTGAATGTAACATACATAAAGAGTGTTATAGCTTCTATTTTAAGTGTTCAAATGGGATTGATAATAAATTCAACCGTTTTGGACATGCTAATTACATTTACACTAATTCTAATTCTAAAAATCAATCATTGGTATTTCTAACTATTGTATACAAAAATTGGAAAGGGTTCAACTTTCACTCAGACTGAATTGGATTTGCTACAAGAATATAGAAATATGTGACTCAATAGTGTTATTATAGATCAATTAATTTATTAAATTTTACTACAAACCGAGAGGCGACTAAGGTTATGAGCATGAAATGATCTACCATTAACAAAATCTATTAATAAGGAGATTGGTGAACAGTTCCACCATCATGTAAGTAAATACTCATATTCCTATCTTTGACATGTAGATATTTTTTCTATGTTAAATGTAAAACCATATATATTTATTTTAAGATATTTAATGTTGGAAATGAACCTAAAATATCAAATGATTTTAGGTTTTTTGGTTTGAGGTCCTCTAAGGCAGGCTAAGATATTTGATGCCTACAATATTCAGGGATTTAAGTTTCATAAAATTTATCATTAAGAAGACTTGAAAAATAAAATTAGTGGTGTATTTACATTTCCATATGTGTGATATGATGTTAATATGAATGATATAGTTTCATAAAACTATCAGGTCTATTTTTCAGTTTCATTATTAAAATTAAAGAGGTTCAACATTGATAGGGGTATTGTGAAAGGTTTTTTAAATTTTACTTTTATCTACATCTCTTACTTGAGGGATATCGGTGAGAAAACAATGCACAATCTGTTTATCTTTTATTCACATGTGAAGATGGTTTTTTATGTGGATGATGAAATACATGATTTTTTTAGTTTTTTATACAATTAAAGCATAAAGAATTATATGATATGGGTGATGATAATCAATTTCTGCTTTGTGATAGTGAACCTCAACAACCAAAAATCGTTGAACAATATTTTCCAAACAATATCAAAATAGTAGAACATGTAATACCGGGTTAAAATAAAGGACTCAGCATAATGGAGGTTTATAATAATGAAGATAATGAAGATGAATATTATTGGGAGTATAAAATGGTAATCAGTATATATTATAATTTCTCATTGATAATTGTTATGTAAATATTTAAATTGTTCATGTATTTTTTGGAAAACTATTTTATTTAATAATTTTTAAAACATTCAATATACCATAACGATTTGAAATGTGGGAACACTGAGGAAAAAAGATTCAGGATCTTTTTCGGTCATCATATTACAGCACACCACAAGTACTATCATATTTTGTGGATCCTGCTGATTTCATTATACCCGATACTACTAGTGAGATTAATATTTCCCCAGATGTCATTGGTAACCCCCACTTGATTCATGTCTGATGAGGGAGAAGTTGGTCACACCTCTATTCATGGGAAATTAGTGAGTTACCATTACTGGTATGTATGTCATTTTTTAAAAAATTATATATTTTATTAGTTGTTTAATTCATTTTTCTAACAGATAAAGACAACCAAAGAAATGATACTATTATGAACATGGAATGTGTATGGGAACTGAAGGTGTTCAAGATTATTCTTCCATTTGATGAGTTTGGGGTTTCTGTTGGTGACGCTGCAGAAATTTATTGGAAGATCCTTGGGAATCTATTAATTTTGATGTCCCTGACTCCATTTCACAGTAATGGAATTTGAAAGCTTTGGTCATGAAATGGAGAGATTTAAAATAGAGATTATGGAATGAGCTTAATGACACTTCTATGATATCATGATAGATTTATGAGAAAATGTAAGTATTCATTTCTTTTGAACAATGGAAACTCTTTGTTGATATCAATGAAGATGAATCTCATGATGAAATTTCATATTTTATAGTTTCCTAATAACAAAAAACCATTAAAATTAAATTTTTTATTAATGTTTATATTTATTATAGGAATTATATTAAAAAATACTATGAATCTTGAGAAACAAGTCATTCCTCATATAACTGGGCATCAGAGTTTGTCGAGAAAAAGAACAATTTTGGTTTGTATTTTATTCATTATTATTTATACCATTTTATTGAAACTGAATATTTTTTTCTAAATTATTTATATTTTTTATAATGTTTAATAAATGAATTTACTCTATTGGAAGAATAGATATATGGTTTAATGTTCATAAGAAACCTGATAGAAATTTTCTAAATGAACCTTCCAAAGATGAAGGAGTATGTACTTTTCATTACCATTTCATATTATTTCATTACTATAAAAAAATAATGAAAAAAATATTATAAAAAATAACAATCTATAAACCTAATTAAATTGGGTCAGATACATGGGTCAAAAAATCCAATCTCATGTCCTTTGATATTTTTATATAGCCCTAATTAATTGGTTTTAAGGCTTGTCTATTGTTATAATTTAATTTTCATTGTTATATTTTTATAGTAACGAAATAACAATAAATAGTAATGAAAACGTTATTAATTACATTTTGTTATAAATTTTAGATATTTTAATAAATAATTATTAATATTTTTTGCAATAACAGGGTAAAATTCATGAATTTTGGGATGTCAAACCTTTACAATCATTATCTATTCCACAAAACGATGCATTGGGAATTTTTTAGGGAAGGATCATCTCGGACATGTACGGGGGATGGGTTATTTTCCTACATCATAAGTTTTCTTTGGTAGGGTGGCATTATCCGTTAATACTCCACTCAATGGGGTTAAAGTAGTGTCATTGATTGGTAATCACAAAGAGAAATTGCAATATTGAAAGAAAAAGTTCATGAATAATGCTCGTATTAGAAAATATAGGTTTAGTGGCAATCAAAAATTAAAAATAATTTTTTTTTGGGATTTTCAGCAGAAGGCCAGTATGATCCCTGAGTAAATTGAATTCCTTATAGCTCATATTTTAGAGGTAAATTCAAAACTAAATAGGCCATTCAAACATTTTTCTTATAAATTTGTATGTTAGTTGTGTGAGTGTTGTTCTATGAGTTGGGGTGGAATTTTTTCAGAGGCAGTATGGGCTGATTCAATTATAGTGGGTTGGGGAATGTTAGTATATTTTTGGGTAGGATTTATAATAATAGAGGGGAACATATCATTTTCATATTTCTATTTGGTATCATATAGAAAGATTCAACCCTAGGGTTTTCTCTCCTCGGATCATTGATGAGTGGACTTGTTAGGATGAGCTATTCTTCTTTCCCTTTCCTCCTTTCTTCTCCTTCATATCCTTCTATTATAAATCATAAAGGATCAGTGATTTTACATCTAGTATTTTGTTTTTTATTCTATATTCTTCTATTTTTCTATTGTTATTCGCATCAGTTAGGCATAAAACCTAACACATTTGTCTAAAATAGATACAATAGTCAAAAATAAAACTAAAATGATAGTTTTATATAGATAACATCAATTTTATGTCATTACATCCACAACTTATGAAAACTTTACATTTGGTTGATTCTTCAACATTAAAAAAGAATTATAGGTAATTATCCATATGTTTGAAAACAATTTGAAGTTGTTTAATTGGGATTGACATGGTAAAATGTTCTTAAAGGAATAAAGCCTTTAAAATATGGGTCATGGGGTCAAAACATGGAAAATGATTCCATATTTCATCTAAATCATGGGACAATGCCCATATATTGAATTTCTAAATATAGGAACCAATTATACATAATTATGAATTAGGAATTACTTGGGATGACTGTAAATGTGTTTATAGTGTTTTAAAACATTTAAATGTGTATGGAATGGTAAAAACCATAAAAAAAATATATTGATTTTAAATCATGGTAATACCACTACTGAGTTATTTTTTAAATGTATGCATAGAAAAAACTTTAATCTGATGTGTGATGTGGTCATAATTACCATGTACACACATCATAATGGTAAAAAGCCTGTAAAAATCAGCGTTGAGGGGTCAAAAATAATAAAACGATGTCATATTTCCCTTAAATCAAGGTACAATAACCTAGATTTAATTTTGGAATGTATTAATTGACATCAATTCATTCCAAATTATGTTTTTCATATAATGTCCATAAAAACATTTTAGAGTTTTAAAATACCAAAACATGCATGGAATGATCAGAACCATAGAAAATGAGCTCTGATTGATGTTAATCTTGATAAAACCACTGATGAGTTGTTGTTTTTTGTACACATAGAAAAAAAATCCAAAATGTGGTGTGGTTAGAATAACTCGATAAACCCTTCTTAAAATTATAAAATCCTTTAATACAAGTGTTAGTGGAAAACCTGGAAAACATTGTTGGATTTCCCAAAAAACAAGGGGAAATGATTTTTGATTTAATTTGAAATTGTTGGAACTGACAGAATATCATTCCAAATAATTGTTTTCCTAGGATCTGTATAAAATAATTTTCAATCATTTAAAACAACTTAACATGTGTGAAATTTTTAAAAACATAGAAAAATACCTAATATTGATGTTGAATTATGGGAAAATTATTTCAATGTAATTTTGAGTAGGAAAATTCAACAAAAAAATAGGTAATCACACATGGAATAATGAGACAGTATGGATTTCCATTCCGTACCAGGCCTGTGCTTCACTACACACGATAGCTATCGAATCAATCATGCGAAGTTGGAGTGCAGATCACGATGCAGACGCGAGGGAGGGGTAGTTTCATGAATTCATTTTCTGAGATGAATTCCTTTAATACCTTGGGTCCTATAATTCCACAAATCCTACAAGCCTTGTACGAGTTCCCCTTCAACCCTTAATATGAGTATTTTTTTAAAAAAAGTAGAAAATGCAGGCCTTCAGGCCATTCAGGATTGCTGTTAACAGGATTTTAGTGTTTTCAAACACTAAAACGTGTGTGGAATGATGAAAATCATAGAAGAAGACATCATATTGATGTAAACTAATTGTAAACCCACATATGAGATATTTATAATGTGTGCGTGTAAAGAACATGGCAATCTGATGTATGGTGTGGTCATAATAACATGGTAAACACTTCTTAAGTTTATAAAACCCTTTAAAAACATATGTCGATTGTCAAAACATGGAATGAAATGTTCGATTACCATATAAAAATTTGATAATGATTTTACATTTAATTTTGAAATTTTGGAACTGACATCACATCATTTAAAATTAATGTTTTCCCAAGATGGGTGTAAATTGGTTTTTAGTGCTTTAAAACACAAAAATGGGTTTGGAGTGGTAAAAATTTTATAAAAAATAAAATATAGAGTTAAAATTATTGAATAACAACCATGTGTTAATTTTTATATGTACGCATAGATAAAACATCAATCTGACGTGTAGTGTGGTCATAATGACTTGGTAAACAATTCTTAATTGTGCAAAATCCTTTAAAACATGTGTCAGGGGGGCTAAAAACTAGGAATATGATGTCATTTTTCCTTAAAATGAGAGGAAAAATATTGTGGATTAAATTGTGAAATGTAGGAACCAATGAAACATCATTCTGAATTATTTTTCTCTCCAGATGGATGTAAAAACATTTTTAGTGTTTCAAAATAGTAAAATATACGTGGAATGGTCAAAAGAATAGAAACTGACCTTAGATTGTTATAAAATCAATAGATATCCAACAATGATTTATTTTTTATGATTACATGTATAAAATGTGTCTATTTGAAATCTCATGTTGTTAGAATTAATCGATAAAAACTTAATAAATGTACAAAACCATTAAAAACAACTTTCAGGGTGGTCAAATCAAGAAAATGATGTTGGATTGCTCCAAAATTTGGGGAAAATGGCCATGGATTCAATTATAAAATATTGGAACTGAAAGTATGTCATTACAATTTATGATTTTCCCGGGATGGCTGTAAATTCGTTTTTACTGTTTTAAAATAATAAAATGTGTGTAGAATGGAAAAACCATAGAAACAAACATCAGGTTACCATGGAATCATGAAAAAACCATTAATTAATTGTTTCTTAAATATATGACATTTTTTATATAAAATTATAAAAAATTTGTTCATTAAGTTAATTTTGATCACACCACATGTTGATTTAAAATTAATTAGAATATTTACTAATCCCTTTTCAGTTTCATGCATGAAATAATATCTTTAATTGGTATGTTTATGTTTCAAATGTGTTTTTAATTATATATTAATTGTTCTATGTTAAAATTTAGTATGTTTGATTTATAAAATAATAAATTTTTTGTACAACATTTTATATATACTCTATGCCTTTTTTCATTTGCATTTATTTATATAAATTTTTTAGTTTTCATTGTATGTAGAAGATGCTGACAGTAGGTAAAAGGTTTGTCATTATGATCTATGAAATACTTTAGAATTCAATTGTGATGGTTCATAGTTTCTTTGGAATGTTAAAATTTTATCAATTATTCTACTGTAATTCTGATTTATTCTGTTTTGTTTTAATTATTTTCCCTTTTCCTTATAGTTAATGAGAAGACATGGTCAGTTTTAGTTGATGAGATGATATGGAGGTATAAATATGTAGTGTAGGTTATGATGTTGATTTATATTGAGCATGGTTTATTATAGAATATATTTTATATGAATAGGATAATGATTGAGGTATTGGTTGATAGATGTATTGGTTGACTGTTACTGAGATTATGATAACTGTAGATGTTGGTATATATGACTATATACATATTGTGTGTGTATGATATGTTTATCATATATTCAGGTTTAAGTTTATTACATGATAGTTTTTTTATATTTATAATTTTATATTAATATTTTTTAAAAAAAATATTATTTAGAAGATGTTCTTAGTAACCACTACAAAATACATAAATTTAAATATGTTTATTAGAAGTTACACTTATCCTCTAATAAAAAAGCTACCACTATTATGTTCAGTAGTAGAGAGTTTCATTTTATTTTCATTCCCCCATATATTTTTTGTATTAAAAAAATGTCTCTAAATAAACAATGTACCACTGTTAAATGATCAAAAAATGACACAATGGAAAACCAATGAGAAATTAAATATATCACCTCTAGAATAAACATGATTGTGAATTACATGGTTGTTTTAACAATAATAACTATATTATTATGTATCAGTTTAAACATCATTAATTCTATGAAAACCAGCCGGAAATTCCATTTTTTTTACTATGGTAGGTCTTTTCCTCACATTACCAAATTTCCATCTTAATGGTGACTCAACATTGATGATGAGTCTTTACTGGAAGTGACATAATATTGACGTTGTGTATTTTCTACAGTTATCCAATATTTTTCCAAACATCTTTATATTTTAAAACTCTATCAAAAATCATAAAACATTAAAAAAATAGTTAACACGATTTGTGAGCATTAAAACATGGAGGTTACAACAATCTCTCCATTTTTTACAATTTTATAATAATGTAATGGATAAAATATGGATTAAAATATAATTGTTTAATGAAGTTTTTATGTCTTCATAAAACTTTTAAATATAATGTGAGGGTTTAAACATGATGTCTAACTTGAATAATAATTATATCAAATATATGAAATAAAAATGATATCAAACTAAAGAAGGTATCAAAGTAATAAAAGAATATCATAAGTGTAATTAAATTATATAATCATTCTTCCCTTTTAGGATTATCAAAAAGTAAAAATAAGAAAAATATGAGTAATGATATAATTTATTTTGTTGAAAAAATTAATTAAAACATTTCTAAAATGAGTTACAAAAAAAGACCTAAAGAAACCCCTATCAAAAAACCAAAGAATGATGTTAATGCTTCTTATACTGGGTTGAATAAACAAGAGGTTATTTCCATTGATATTTTCAAAGCTAGAGGTAATAGTAATAGAATATTAGGTAACTATGTTTGAAGTTATAGGAATATCATCTATATAAGGATACTACCATATAATAGTTGGTCGCAGATACAGGATAGCGTATCCAGGAGTCATACTAAAAGGGTTGAACTGAGAAGGTAAAGTGGCAGGAAGATCTCGAGTAATAGCTACTATAAACATATCTAGAGTAGTGGCTATAGGAGTGAGATGAGTATTCAATGGAATTTCATCATGATCCACTACTGTGGTGCTAGACACATGAATAAAATAATTTATAATATTGATGAATTCCATGATAATATTTCCTCCTCTTTCCATTGCACTGAAAAATTATTTTTTATACTTTATAAAATCTTTTAGCAATGGGATCATCAATTTAGCTGAATGACCTATTCCTAGAAGGATTGACTAACTAGTGTCATCCTAAGGATCATTGCAAGAAACTTAATGTGATAGTTAATCTCATACTTAGTTTATTCCCTCAAAAGGTAATACTTGATTTCATTTGTAATAGTACCTATATCAGTTAGGACATCCCTGAGGCTTTCTCTAATAATATTATATACATGATCACTATTTTTCCTAATCAACCTTGAAGTCTCCAAAGGAATATCTAGAATATATTTTGAAATAGATTGAAAATCCACCATAACCACTGATCAGATTATCTCAACATCCATGGAAGGAGTGGGATTTGGAGCACTAGAAGTAGAAGGCACATAAGGTATACTCTCCAACCACTCTAACAAAAAATCCATACATGTAGAAAAATATGTCTTCATCTCCTCCATCACTATTCTCAATGACCCCATCTCATAGAAAATTATTTTATTATGCATCTATACATCCTAAACATTATGAATTATATTAGGATGTACGTAATTTATCACAAGCACAAATAAATATATTGCATCTATTTCACTAAAATTGGTGACATTAGGTGCATGATTTCTCATCATCCTACCAAATTCAGTGAGGATCATCTCTTTGAAGGATTCCAGGTTAGATCTGGATAATACATCTACATGAACTAAGGAAACAACGTCAATATGAAAGGGTATAGAATAAATTGAATGTGTAACTATAGCCTTTTATGGCTTTTAACTAGTAGCCATATCTATAAAATCTCTATAACTCCCATGAATAATTTATATGGTCCACAATTGATCTCTTAGGATCCATCTCCATTCAAACTGGGTTATAGGCCGACCACTATTTGGTGTAATCCTCTCATCATCAGATTTATTAAATTCTAAACCAAGTCTGACATAACCATGATACATCCCCTATTCTTCAAAGGATTTAACATCTTACTAGGCCAAAGAAACAATAGAGGGCCCAATATCTGTAGGTCCAATAACAATAATCTTATCAAATTTCATCTTATCAATTAACTGTTTAGTATAGTTGTTAGAAAATGGACCTTAATTATATGTATGGATAACTATATTAGGTATTTTTATGAATAAGGATGAAATGGGAATTTTTTAAGTACACATCATGTACTAATTAGTACACTTCGAGTACCTAGGTTCCATGAATAGCTATGTACTGGATGGGTAATGGCTGAGTACATGGCCATTATGTGACCTTGTAGACCTCCTAATGTTGGGATCAGAAGTGGCTAGTACATGGCATGTATATTAATTGAACACACCATGTACTATTATTTTTATTTGATAAATCGGTGTGGGTCACATATAACGTCCATTACACCCTTTATCTCCCCATGTTTCATATAGAAGAATGATTAAACAACCAATAACATAAAGATCCTCCCAGTTCTCCATCAGATATCTTATTGAGATGTTGCAGTTGCATTGGATTCCCACGTGTGAGTTCTCTCTTCCCATAGTTCATTTCATCCTGATTTCACATCATTTATGGGTAATTCATGGTTGATCATTTTTCACCATTTTTGGATCTACATCATTCTAGGACAATTCAAGGACAAAAATTCACGATGGTTGATCTGACGATGTCATGGTAGGTGGGTTGTTCCTTTCATTGTTCATCTTGGAAATATATATGCTTAAAGTGTCAAATACCCAGGTTTGGGGTATTGTGTGTTTTAAAATTTAACATTGTTTAATACCTGGTGTGGTTGATAGTTTGATTAAAGTGTTATTGCTTATATGTAAGTTTTTATAGTTGGATTATGGGTGTGTTTCCCTTGATGATTGATTATAGTTGTTTGGTCCAGAATTTATGATAGTATTTCCTTGTTTTCCATGCCTCGTGTTGTTAGGAATGGAGTTACCAATTTTTATGAGATGCACGTGTTTTGAATTGTTAATATTTGAACATGGGGAAATTGACTGTGAGAACTTCCAAAGGTAAGGTAACAGATGTATGTTTTGTTTTTATGTTGACCGAGAGGTCATGACGGTGAGAGATTCCTGGTGGTCCTTGACAAGAGGGGTTAGACCGTGAGATCCACCCAGAGGGTAGTCATTGAATGGATATTGGAAAATTTTTCATTTGCTGTGAGAGCTACTAGGTGGTCATTATATTTTGTTATGTCAAGGAGACCAAGGGGGTATTGACCGTGAAATCTACCCAGAGTTCATTTATAATATATTGATGCAATGTCTACCTAGGTGTATTAACCATGAGAGTTACCCAGGTGGTTGTTTTTATTTGATTAGTTCTATGTTAAAAAAATGGGGTTAGACCGTGGGAGCTTTCTTAGACGGTTGTTTATGAAATATTAAATGATTTTGGCGATTCTTCCAAGACAAAGCACAAGCTTGGACTCAGTCTTACTTGTTTGTTTATATGATCTTCTGAGAAGTCTATTGTTACTATTACAAAGGGGATACATTATGTAGTCTAGATCCCAAGGTTTACTTGATTCATAGGATGAAAAATAATAGATAGAGAACGTAATTAAAATTGTAGGATTTTAAAATTTCGAGTACTTCTTAGTTGATTGACTATTTTTTACATATTACCTAATATATATATATATATTTGTTGATATATGGTTATAGATATTTTGGGGGTTTCTTACTGGGATTCATCTCAAACCCTATTTGGGTCATGATTTTGGACCCAAACAGATTAAATGGTTGTAGGTATAGATAAGGGAAAGAACCCTTCTTCAGCAGGTACTTGATTGATGATGGAGATGCAGATCATGAGACCAAGGTGAGGCATTTGATGTAGTTGGGGTTTACTTGTTTTATCTTGTACTTTGGTTTTGTATTGTTTTTCAAGAATTGTGACTTATTTGGTTTCATTCCTAGAGACATGTGACACACATCATTATACATGATCTAGTTGTTATTTTACAACGAATCTTCTACTGTTTACTTATTTTTTTGGTATTACTGCTTCTGCTATTATTATTATTTTTTATTATACTATGTATACACTTCTAATGACGACATTGTTTCCAAACTATCACACCCAAGGCCCTCGCCACATGTCCGCAGCCTCTAGTGATTGGGGAAATGTGATTGAGGTCAGGTGACAAACCGAGTTCGGGGCACCTTTGGGCTGCACCCAGAACCAAGATGTTACAAATTTGTATTAGATGAGTTATTTTCTACTTTTCCATACTATTTTGAGCCTATAGACTGGGATAGGATGTAATAATGAGTTTTTAATAAGTTGTGCCCGAGATTGGCTGACCTGTGTGCATGGAAAAGGCAAATTTCCTTCGAATATTGGAATTTTATGGTTTTGAAATTGCTACAGTTGATTTGATTTCACTATTGGTTGATTCACTTGTTTTTTGTTGTAATGATTTATATCATCCTAGTTCTATTTCTATTTCAACTTGATTAGAAGTGTGTATGCCATCTCATGCATCATATAAGCACTTCATCGAGATCACATGTCATTTATTCTTACCATGTCATTTAGGATTCATTAATGATTTTATTTTGTTGTGATAGATGCTCTACTATATATTGATGCTATTGTGATATATGTCGTGATAGAATACCTACTATTTTGATAGTTTATTAGTATATGTAATGTTTCATTTGGATGGACACTATGCTTTGTTCCCTGAGGTGTCATGGGCCCACTTGGATCGGAATTTGGCGGATCATGTTTGTAATTAAATTGAATTTTCTCATGTTATGATATGAATTAGGAAGAAAAACAATTATTCATAGAAGATTGGGCTCTCATAGGTTTTATTTCTTCATTCCATGTACAAAATTTTATGTTTTTAAATGATTCGAAGAAGTTTCAGAGGCTTACTATTTGGAAACCTAGAAAACATGGCGTTTGGTGATATGATCGCACGCAATGTGTTCTTCTGTTTTGGAGGAACTGAATTTTCTTAAGTAAAAACTATGTACCATATGTAAATGTTGTATAGTTATTTACAGGGAGTCTAGACTGTGCGAGTACATACGTGGATTTGGGAAATTTTTGGTGGAACACGCCGTGTACCGGGAGTATATGCCACGTTGTAAAGAACCATGTATCGAGCTCTGTAACCAACGACATAGGTGGATGAAACATAGGTTGTACAAAAACGTGTCTCATTTATTAATGTTGTGTACATAACAACTGTGTATCTGGTTATGTGACCAATGACACAGGTAGATGGGATAGAAGTATTACACACCGTGTCTAGGGTGAAAACGCCGTGTAGTGTTACAAAGGAGAGAACTTCATAGTTCTTGCTGTGTAGAAGGACCATTGTAGTAGGGAAAATTCAAGTGGACACCATGTCTCAGGAGGAACACATCGTGTTTAGGGTTGTTACATGACCTGGATTGGAAGAGGTACACAGCCATGTTAAGGCTTAAAGGGAACACAACATGTGGTAGTTATACATGATGTGTAACCCAATTTTGTAAAACATGAATATTTTCCTTCTCTTGTTCATTTAATTCACTTCTAATATTATTTTCTTGATTATACTGTACTAAGTTGTGCGATTGACCTTACAGAGTCATGACACTAAGACTTCCTCTGGATGTATGCCAAATACAGGTCAATGATCAGATACTGGAAAATGACTGATTAGGGAATACCAGTAGATCCTCTTATCATGCCCACCTTAGCACCAGCTGTTATACCAGATGCAGGTGCTGATGCACTATTTTGTGAAGGATTTGTGAGGATAATGCAGACTTTCCATGGTTGACCACATCCTACCCTGACTATGGAAGAGTTGAAATGACTGTTCCAACAGTAGCATCCACTGAATTTTTTTTGTGGATGGAGGACTATAGGATATAGAGTCATGGTTAGATGTCATGCTTTCAATCTTGTAGCATCTGTAGATTCCTTTATAGATGAGGTTGAATCTTGTGATGTACAAGCTATGCGATTCTACCAAGAGATAGTGGGATGTAATATCACAGGTGGGAAATAATTGGGGTATTGCTTTCGAAGAGTTTCAGGGGACCTTATATGATTACTTCTACCCCAAGATGTTGAGGGATGACTTAGCCCATAATTTATTTCATTTGGAGCAGGGTTAACTTTTAGTGATGGACTGATCATATTGCTTTTCAAATCTACTGTAAATCGTACATATTTTTAGAGGTGATAAGTTATCTTTGGATAAGAGATTTGAGAATTGTAACGACCCAATATTTTTGATTAGTATATTAACTTACTCTTAATGATTTAATAAGATGTTAATGGTTAATGCAGAAAGGGGAGTTGATGGCTTCATCCAGTAGACTCAACCCTTACGAAGCCCACTTATCAGAGCTTGGGAAGGAGGTAGCATCTGTGGGCTTCGCTTTGGACCAAGCCCAAGCCGAGCTCCAGCGTGTCAAGCTTGAACGAAAACGCTTGCAGGAGAAGTTCAAGTTAGTGGAGATTGCTACTAGGGCAATGTTATCTGAGCCTCCCTCAGATTCTCTCACCATATCACACCTTACACTTAGGTCTTATGCCAGTGTTATAAGGGGCTATGTGATGAGACCCTAGTTTCCTTGTGAAATCCTCTCGGGTGAATAAATTGAGATTTCTTCCTTTAGTGATGTTTGTGAAATTTCAAATATCTAGATAATTTTAGAATGTATTTTTTTGATGAATTTTGAAAAAGGGATGTTTTGAAATATTTATGTAAACCCTAAATAACTAATGATGTGTAATGACTTTCAAAAAATGGTCTTCTACAAAAGTGTTCATTACGGAATTTGGAGCCTAATAAGATCAACTTAATTTTTGATGAATAGTAAATTATGAATAGTGATTTTACGCTTAGGATTAGTAATATGACCAAATGGATTAGTAATTTCACTCAAATAAAGTTTTAATATAATTTAGACACCTAGATTAAGTAATGTGATTCAATAAAATGGGTAAATAACGGTTTCATAAATTATTAGTCAAGTATTAGTTTTTTCGGATGAATAGTGTTTTTTAATTAAAAATTTAATTAAAAATAATTAGAAAATTATTTTTATAAAAAGGACATTATTTTTGAACTCAGAGCATCGATATTATGTTAAGGTAATTTTTGGGGATTTTTCTGAAAAAAATGAATTTTCGATGAATAGTGTTTTTAATTAAAAATTAAATTAAAAATATTTAGAAAATTAATTTTTATAAAATGGATTTCATTTTTGAAATAAGAGCATTGATATTTGGTTAAGGTGAAATTTTGGGGTTATTCTGAGAAAGTTGAATTTTCAGTGAATAGTAAAAATGCAGTTTTAGGGTTTCGGTATGTTTAATGACATCATAATGGTGTCATGATAATGTCATGAGATCTTTTGAGGGTTGGCCGGCCAAGGGTGATGAATTATTGTTTTGGGGGCCCCATGTGGCCTAACTCCATGATAAATGCCAAGGGAGAGCACATGGGTTTGAGAAAAGCACATGTGAGGTGTCCCTTGGCCATTAATGCTTTGTCCCCTCACTTTCCCTATAAATACCCACCCTTTCCTCCTTTAGTTTTCACTCCCAACTCTCCCCCAACGAAGTTCTGGTCTTCTTACCTTCAAAAGAGTCCTCCCAAGGTGCCCCCAAGCCCTCAAGGTCCAATCCTTTGAGTTTCAAGAGTCACGTTTTAAGGTAAGGGATCCGACCCCTCTCTTTCTTTTCATGTAATCTCTTTTATGTCATTCCTATTATGCTCGTTGTTTTTATGTTATAGGATGTTCTTTTATATTCCTCTTACTGCCCCTTTCATGTTTATATGATGAGAGATCCCCTCTTACTCTCATAATTTCTTTTTATGAATGTTTAAGTGACGCCGTTAGGCTGCCGATTTTTTTTAGGGATTCTTTCACCCTTCTCATTTTTCAAGTTCGATTTTCATGTCAAGTATTTCAAGTTCCTTTTTATTATGTTGGGGTATTATCTCTATATCTATCATACTGATCTCTTATGATCATATGATGAGGGACCCTATTTGATCTTGTCAAATCATTTTCTTTTGAAGTTAAGTGACGCCGTAAGGCTGCCAAATTTTCATAAGAGAAATCTAATCTTTTTCCCTTCCATGTTTTTCATTTCAAATGGTATGTCCCTAAAATTTCATTACCATGTCCATATGTCCTTCTTATTATTTCACCCTAATGTTTTAGGGATCATTTATGAGTGGGTGACCCATGTCCCCTCTCATTTCAATGTTTTCTAAAACCCCGAAACTTAGCCGTTATGCTGCAGAACTTCCCCCTCAAAATGCCTCTCTCTTTTCTCAAAAATTATTTTATGTTATAAAGTGAATACTCAAAGCTCTTATTTCTACAAGGTTATTCACATATATATCAAAATGTTCCATTTTAAATTCTGGTATTTACATACATGAGACCGACCTTCCTTTTTTATGGGTTTTAAAGTGTCGTAAAGATCATGTCTTTAAAGCAGTTTTTAAAATGTTATGATTATGAAATGAAACCCATTTATTTTATGCTATATGGGTTATTTATGAAGTGTTTGATGATGATATATGTGGATCACATGATAATAAAGGAAAATTTAAGGGTGCTCCCTGATAGCGCTCCAATGCATTGGGTAATGATGTAACCACTAGAGATTACAATTTTCACGATACCTTGGTGAATAACCTTGGTAATTTTCAAATGACACCTTGGGGATGGACCTTGGTGATATGTTCATGATTGTCTATATTAAATGATGTAGCCACATCTTCAAGTTATGAAAAATGTTATTTTTATTATGAAATGCCTCATGATTTCTTTCTCATGTCTTAAAGTTCTTTTCATGTCCTTATTGAAGTATCTCAAGTTCACATGTAAAATGTTCCTCTTGTTTCCCTTACTGGGCCTTCTGCTCACCCTTTCTTTTGATGTATGTCCCCAGGTTATGAGATGCAGTAATGAACCTAGAATGAACTTAAGGAGACGCCTTTCATGTGTTTAAGAAGATTGTTTTATGTTGTTTTCATGTATTATGTTCCTGGTTTCCAAGACACTAGACCTTAAAGATCCTCAGTTTTGTGTAATGTAATGAAAGTTTATGTTATAAAATGGAGGGATGCCATAGTTGGTATCAAAGGATGGTTTAGTTATTTGTGGAAATTAGGATATAAAAACTTTAGGAAGAACCCTATAGAAAAGTTTAAATGTAGGAAAACTTCCTAGTATTTTGGTAAGTATTGAGTAAGTGGTCTATCAAACAAATACATCCCTGTCTGGATACGAGCAGGTAGAGGAGGCTCTGGCACAGATGTACATAGGGGTAAAACCCGAAAACACCGCTTTGAGCTAGACTCGAATGGGAACTAGTGCACGATAACGGGCCTTGCTGCACTCTTGGTTACGACACTCCCGGGAGATATGTTTGGTTAATCACAAGATTTTTATGAATCATTATGAAGGAATTATAGAGAAGTATAATTGTTTAAGCATGAAGTCTTAGTTAAAAGATTCATAAATGAAATAAGTTTCTCACTATGGTTTTATTCTTTTAGAAAATGGCGGGCAATAGGAGAAACTGTGCCGATGGTGACCGCAATGCACCATGTGCTGACGGCCCTCCGATGGAAGCCGAAATGGAAACATTCATGCGAATGATGAACCAACTGACTCAAGTTATGAGTAATAACTTGAATCAAGCTGAGAGGCCGACCTAACCACGAAGGGAACAATTTTCTGTTGAGTCCTTCATGCGTCAACGACCGCCAACATTCAGTGGATCTACTGACCCATTGGTTGCGGAACAATGGATAAGCTCCATTGAAAAGATCTTTTCTGTACTTCATTGTTCGGAACAAGAAAAAGTCACCCTTGCTGTTTACCGCCTAGAGGGAGAAGCCGATCAGTGGTGGTCACTGATCAAAAACACAAAGCCACGAGGAGAGATAGAAGCTATGGAGTGGGAAGAATTTCGGGGGATTTTCTTTAACAAGTATTTCCCTCGTTCAATGAGAACGAAAATGGAGAAAGAGTTTCTTGAGTTGAAGCAGAAGGAGAACGAATCTGTCGGAAGCTATGAGATGAACTTCACAAGGCATTCCTGTTATACCTCAAGTTTTGTCATGGACCCTAATGGGAAGGTTGATAGATTCTTTGGTGGACTACGACCACTTCTGCGGAAGAATCTAGCCAACAGGGACTACGATAGCTATGAAGAAATAGTTCGAAGTGCTATGAAAGCTGAACTAGAGTTTGGGGAGACACAGTGGTCTCACAAATCTAATGAGAAGAAGAGAACTCTAGAACCGAGCCTGGGAAGAAGTTTTGACCAGGAATGAGGTGGAAAGCATATGCAACATGCCACATGCAATAAATGTGGGAAGAAGCATCCGGGGAACTGCTTGATCGGAAGTGGAATGTGCTATAGGTGTGGAAAAGAAGGCCATATTTCTCGGAATTGTCGTGGTGATGTGAAGCCTCAACTTCCCAACACTAATGACGGAGGAAAGATGGTTCTGTCCCTACCCGAAGTCACATGCTTCAAGTGTGGACAGCTTGGGCACTTTTCTAATCAATGTCCAAATCCGAGGGCGGTGGAGGGGAATCACCATCAACCTCAGCAGAGGCCAAGGGAGAAAGGTCGTGCTTTTGCTATCACAACAACTGAAGTTGAAGTTCCGAACGATGTGGTAGCAGGTACTCTTGTTGTCATCTCAAAACTAGCAAGTGCTTTATTTGATTCTGGTTCTACGCATTCCTTTTTTTCTTCCAAGTTTGCAAAGAATATAGAATCAATCCCCGAATTTCTTGAGGTAGAGTTGTCAGTCAAGACTCCAAGTGGGATTATCCATGCATCAACAGTGTTTAGAGACTCTAGTGTTTACTTTGGTGAGCACAATCTTATCGCAAATATAGTAGTCATTCCCATGATGGAATTCGACGTTATACATGGGATGGATTGGCTCTCAAAGTATAATGCTAAGATCAAATGCAGAAGTAAGGAAATCTCAGTATTCTTAAATGAACGACCTACAGTTATCTTCCGAGGAGAGATATCTTGAACTGATCCCTATCTAGAAGCACCTCCTATAGCTTTCTTTATGGAGTTAATCGGTGATGAGGAAGAAGGGAAAGGGAGCATACAAATTGAAGATGTTCCGATTGTTTAGGAATACATGGATGTATTTCCTGAGGAGTTACCTGGACCTCCCCCAGAAAGAGAGGTAGAGTTCTCCATTGAACTCGTACCTGGGTCTCAACCGATATCAAAGACTCTGTATAGAATGGCAAATGTGGAGCTAGAAGAGTTAAAGAAACAACTCCAAGACTTGTTGGAGAAGGGGTTTATCCGACCGAGTGTGTCTCCTTGGGGAGCACCAGTTCTCTTTGTGAAGAAGAAGGATGGATCAATGCGGCTATGCATTGATTATAGAGAACTGAACGGGATTACAGTGAAGAACAGATACCCTCTTCCTAGAATTGATGATTTATTTGACCAACTTCGTGGGGCTCAATTCTTCTCTAAGATTGACCTTCGATCTGGTTATCATCAACTGAGGGTGAAGAAGGAAGATATTCCAAAGACTGCCTTCCGATCAAGATATGGGCATTATGAGTTTATCTTTATGCCCTTCGGCTTGACTAATGATCCTGCTATTTTCATGAATTTGATGAATAGAGTCTTTAAGGACTACCTTGATAACTTTGTGGTAGTTTTTATTGATGATATTTTGATATATTCAAAAAGTCGTGAGGAGCATGAAAATCATCTGAGCGTTATTTTGAAAACTCTACGGAAGGAGAGGCTCTTTGGGAAGTTCAGCAAGTGTGAGTTTTGGTTACAACAAGTGGCTTTCTTGGGGCACATCGTAACCAATGAAGGAATCTCGGTTGACCCTGCAAATACAATGGTTGTGGAGGAGTGGCCTCAACCCACAACAGTAACTGAGATTCGTAGTTTCCTTGGTTTAGCGGGATATTATAGGAGGTTTGTGAAAAACTTTTCACGGATTTCTAATCCACTAACCAAGTTTACTCGAAAAGGGGTTAAGTTCATCTTGACAAAGGAATGTGAGGAAAGTTTCCAAGAGCTGAAGAAGAGATTGGTTACTGCACCTGTGTTAACACTACCCTCTATCGGAGAAGGATTCGTTATTTTTAGCGATGCATCTCTGAAAGGGCTTGGGTGCGTCCTCATGCAAAATGACAAAGTAATTGCTTATGCATCTCGACAGTTGAAGATTCATGAGCAGAATTATCCTACTCATGATCTAGAGCTGGCGGCAGTTGTTTTTGCTCTAAAGATATGGAGGCACTATCTTTATGGGGAGAAATGTGATATATACACTGACCACCAAAGTCTAAAGTATATTTTCACACAGAAAGAATTGAACATGAGACAAAGGAGATGGTTGGAGCTTATTAAAGACTATGATTGTTCAATTCATTATCACCCTGGAAGAGCAAACAATGTCGCGGATGCGTTAAGCAGGAAAGATCCTGTTGTTCTGGCAACAATGAGGATCCTGGAAGATCCCTTGATTAAAGATCTAGTAAAACTGGACATGGGAATTATAAGGAAAGGGACATCATCAACCCTATCCCAAATGATTTCTCAACCTTCATTACTAGAGAAGATCAAGAAGGCTCAAAAAGAAGATCCTTTGCTGCAGGAGAAGTTCGAGGCTGTAAAGGATGGGAAGTTCCCTGATTTCAATATTGATCAAGAAGGTGTATTGAAATTTCGTACAAGACTATGTGTTCCATCTATTCCGGAGATAAAGAAAGAACTGATGGATGAAGCTCATAGATCTACTTTCTCTATACATCCGGGAAGCACTAAGATGTATAGAGACCTTCGTGATCATTATTGGTGGGATAACATGAAGAGGGAGATTGTCGATTACACTCCAAGGTGCCTGGTGTGTCAGCAAGTAAAGGCAGAAAGACAACTTCCTAAGGGGGTATTACAACCGCTACCCATACCAGTATAGAAGTGGGATAATATCACCATGGACATTGTAACTGGTCTCCCAAAAACATCCAAAGGAAACAATGCGATATGGGTTATTGTGGACCGTCTCACCAAGACAGCCCATTTTATCTCTATTCGGGAAGATTTCTCTCTGGATCAGCTTGCCAAGATATACGTGAAGGAAGTGGTAAGGCTGCATGGGGTACCACTATCCATCGTATCTGATCGTGACCCAATATTCACATCAAAATTCTGGAGAAGTCTTCAGCATGCTCTGAACACTGAATTGAATTTTAGTACGGCCTATCATCCTCAAACTGATGGCCAATCTGAAAGGACTATTCAGACACTCGAAGACATGTTGATATTATGATCAATGAAATTTAAAGGTGGATGGGATCAACACCTCCCATTAGTTGAGTTCTCCTATAACAACAGCTTCCATGCGAGTATTCAGATGGCACCCTATGAAGCTCTGTATGGAAAGTGGTGTAGAACTCCTACTTGTTGGGATGAAACTGGTGAGAGGAAGCTTCTTGGGCCTGATCTCGTGCAAGAGATGACGGAACAAGTTCATGCCATCCAGCAACACATAAAAGCTGCTCAGAGTCGGCAGAAGAGCTATGCTGACAATCGACGAAGAGACTTGGAGTTTGGTGTTGGTGACAAAGTCTTCCTTCGAATCTCTCCATGGAAGAGAGTCATGCGGTTTGGGAAGAAAGGGAAGCTCATCCCTAGGTACATTGGCCCCTATGAAATCCTTGATCGCATAGGAGCAGTGGCCTATCGTCTAGCACTTCCACCGAACCTAGCTCAAGTTCATGATATCTTCCATGTATCTCTCTTGACGAAGTACATACCCGACCCTTCGCATGTACTGAACCCAGAGGTGGTACAACTTGAACATGACCGCTCTTATGAAGAGCAGCCAGTGGAGATCTTAGACCGTAGAGACAAGGTTCTACGAAACAAGACTACCCACCTTGTGAAAGTGTTGTGGAGGAATCATAAGTACGAAGAAGCGACTTGGGAGCCTGAGGAAACGATGAAGCAAAAGTACCCTCACCTTTTCGGCTAGGCCTCAAGTATAAATTTCGGGGACGAAATTTCTTAAGGGGGGAAGAATGTAACGACCCAATCTTTTTGAGTAGTATATTAACTTACTCTTAATGATTTAATAAGATGTTAATGGTTAATGCAGAAAGGGGATTTGATGGCTTCATCCAGTAGACTCAACCCTTACGAAGCCCACTTATCAGATCTTGGGAAGGAGGTAGCATCTGTGGGCTTCGCTTTGGACCAAGCCCAAGCCGAGCTCCAGCGTGTCAAGCTTGAATGAAAACGCTTGCAGGAGAAGTTCAAGTTAGTGGAGATTGCTACTAGGGTAATGTTATCTGAGCCACCCTCAGATTCTCTCACCATATCACACCTTACACTTAGGTCTTATGCCAGTGTTATAAGGGGCTGTGTGATGAGACCCTAGTTTCGTTGTGTAATCCTCTCGGGTGAATAAATTGAGATTTCTTCCTTTAGTGATGTTTGTGAAATTTCAAATATCTAGATAATTTTAGAATGTATTTTATTGATGAATTTTGAAAAAGGGATGTTTTGAAATATTTATGTAAACCCTAAATAACTAATGATGTGTAATGACTTTCAAAAAATGGTCTTCTACAAAAGTGTTCATTACGGAATTTGGAGCCTAATAAGATCAACTTAATTTTTGATGAATAGTAAATTATGAATAGTGATTTTACCCTTAGGATTAGTAATATGACCAAATGGATTAGAAATTTCACTCAAAGAAAGTTTTAATATAATTTAGACACCTAGATTAAGTAATGTGATTCAATAAAATGGGTAAATAACGGTTTCATAAATTATTAGTCAAGTATTAGTTTTTTCGGATGAATAGTGTTTTTTAATTAAAAATTTAATTAAAAATAATTAGAAAATTATTTTTATAAAAAGGACTTTATTTTTGAACTCAGAGCATCGATATTATGTTAAGGTAATTTTTGGGGATTTTTCTGAAAAAAATGAATTTTCGATGAATAGTGTTTTTATTTAAAAATTAAATTAAAAATATTTATAAAATTAATTTTTATAAAATGGATTTCATTTTTGAAATAAGAGCATTGATATTTGGTTAAGGTTAAATTTTGGGGTTATTCTGAGAAAGTTGAATTTTCAGTGAATAGTAAAAATACAGTTTTAGGGTTTCGGTATGTTTAATGACATCATAATGGTGTCATGATGATGTCATGAGATATTTTGAGGGTTGGCCGGCCAAGGGTGATGAATTATTGTTTTGGGGGCCCCATGTGGCCTAACTCCATGATAAATGCCAAGGGAGAGCACATGGGTTTGAGAAAAGCACATGTGAGGTGTCCCTTGGCCATTAATGCTTTGTCCCCTCACTTTCCCTATAAATACCCACCCTTTCCTCCTTTAGTTTTCACTCCCAACTCTCCCCCAACGAAGTTCTGGTCTTCTTACCTTCCAAAGAGTCCTCCCAAGGTGCCCCCAAGCCCTCAAGGTCCAATCCTTTGAGTTTCAAGAGTCACGTTTTAAGGTAAGGGATCCGACCCCTCTCTTTCTTTTCATGTAATCTCTTTTATGTCATTCCTATTATGCTCCTTGTTTTTATGTGAGAGGATGTTCTTTTATATTCCTCTTACTGACCCTTTCATGTTTATATGATGAGAGATCCCCTCTTACTCTCATCATTTCGTTTTATGAATGTTTAAGTGACGCCGTTAGGCTGCCGAATTGTTTTAGGGATTCTTTCACCCTTCTCATTTTTAAAGTTCGATTTTCATGTCAAGTCTTTCAAGTTCCTTTTTATTATGTTGGGGTATGATCTCTATATCTATCATACTGATCTCTTATGATCATATGATGAGGGACCCTATTTGATCTTGTCAAATCATTTTCTTTTGAAGTTAAGTGACGCCGTAAGGCTGCCAAATTTTCATAAGAGAAATCTAATCTTTTTCCTTCCATGTTTTTCATTTCAAATGGTATGTCCCTAAAATTTCATTACCATGTCCATATGTCCTTCTTATTATTTCACCCTACTATTTTAGGGATCATTTATGAGTGGGTGACCCATGTCCCCTCTCATTTCAATGTTTTCTAAAACCCCGAAACTTAGCCGTTATGCTGCAGAACTTCCCCCTCAAAATGCCTCTCTCTTTTCTCAAAAATTATTTTATGTTATAAAGTGAATACTCAAAGATCTTATTTCTACAAGGGTATTCACATATATATCAAAATTTTCCATTTTAAATTCTGGGATTTACATACATGAGACCCACCTTCCTTTTTTGTGGGTTTTAAAGTGTCGTAAAGATCATGTCTTTAAAGCAGTTTTTAAAATGTTATGATTATGAAATGAAACCCATTTATTTTATGCTATATGGGTTATTTATGAAATGTTTGATGATGATATATGTGGCTCACATGATAATAAAGGAAAATTTAAGGGTGCGCCCTGATAGCGCTCCAATGCATTGGGTAATGATGTAACCACTAGAGATTACAATTTTCACGATACCTTGGTGAATAACCTTGGTAATTTTCAAATGACACCTTGGGGATGGAACTTGGTGATATGTTCATGATTGTCTATGTTAAATGATGTAGCCACATATTCAAGTTATGAAAAATTTTATTTTTATTATGAAATTCCTCATGATTTCTTTCTCATGCCTTAAAGTTCTTTTCATGTCCTTATTGAAGTATCTCAAGTTCACATGTAAAATGTTCCTCTTGTTTCCCTTATTGGGCATTCTGCTCACCCTTTCTTTTGATGTATGTCCCCAGGTTATGAGATGCAGTAATGAACCTAGAATGAACTGAAGGAGACGCCTTTCAAGTGTTTAAGAATATTGTTTTATGTTGTTTTCATGTATTATGTTCCTGGTTTCCAAGACACTAGACCTTAAAGATCCTCAGTTTTGTGTAATGTAATGAAAGTTTATGTTATAAAATGGCGGGATGCTATAAGAATGGTGTTAGGTATGACATCCAATCCTAGGTGAATGTTTTTAGTTAGAATTTGGTGATAGCAATAGTGAACCAGGTTCTAATTATCGAGTGCAATTTGAGGGAGTTGGGTGTTATGAGCCAGGTTGGGTTTGAATCTAGGGTCAGTACTCCTTCGACAGATATCATGATGTTTTGTGGAGAGCTTTCACATGATGTTTCATCAGGTATCAAGATGGTATGCTAACTGTGTGGGAAACGTGGGAATACGAGACCACATTGCACAAAGGACCTAGTCGAGTGCCGATTTTATGTCATGTTGGGTGATCTTCATCGCTTTTTTTCAGTTTTTCTCACCAGTGTCTATAAATAGGGGTTCAATTATAACTCCACAATTATGATAAGGACAACAATTTTCTCATCAGTTAGAGAAATAGAGTTCATCAGGCCTTTCAAGCTGAGGATGTGGTCCTGGACAAGGTAGTCTGGCTACAGGTGTTCAGTAATAGTAGGGTGGATCATCTCAAGGTAGTCAAGTAGGGTCATAGATCCACAGTACTGGTCACACTTTTGTAGTGGAGTTGACCCAGCAGGAAAAGGATCTCAGACCCTCTATGTTTAGAGGTAGAATTCAAGTTTCCTCAGTTTTAGCTTCTTCTATTTTTGATATATGGTGTACCCATAGTTTTTTATGTGTTTCCATTATGAAGAGCCTTGGGCTATGTATATTTACTTCTGAAGCTATTTTGACACTAGAGACTCTGTTTGGGATTAGGAAGGCTATTGTAAGTTAGTTCATGGAGTTCTCTCTTGATGTTGGTGGGTGTAAATTCTCATGGGACCTATATGTCTTAGAGATGATAGGATTTGATTTTATTCTCAGAATGGACTGGTTGGTCTCCTTCCAAGAATTTTTTGACTGCTATTACCACAGGGTGAGTTTCATTTCACCAGAGAGAAGGTATTTTCTACACAAGGGATAATGGGATGTCTAGTTGAGATGATCTGATCCTGAGCATCATGGATTAGGAGTAATTACAACACAAATTTCTAGTTTATATCTAGATGACCAGGAGAATTAACATATGGACATTCCTCCAATGTTGGATTGTTTTAGAGATGTCTTTCCAGATGAATTTATTGATTAACTCTGGAGTGAGAGGTAAATATATCTATCGATATCATTCTAGGAGGAGCACCGGTGACCATTACTCCTTATAGGATTGCTAAAGTTGTGTTACAAATTCTCAAGAAGTAGTTAGTGTATTTGTGGGTAAAGTGTTTCATATGACCCAGTACATCTCTTTGGAGTTTTCATGTCCTTTTTTCAAAGAAGTAGGATTGTACCCTTATACATTGTGTGGATTATAGGAAGCTAAACCAGTTGATGGTCAAGAACCAAAATCCATATCTAAGGATTGATGATCTCTTTTATCATCATTCAGGATCCTAGGTGTTCTTAAATATTTACTTGTGATTCAATTTTCATCATTTTCACGTTAGACCATCATATATACCTCTTATAGACTTTTGGTGTAGGTATGGTCTATACGAGTATTTGGTTATGTCATTCAGTATCATGAATTCATGGACAGTTTTCATGGCACTGATGAATTGAGTGTTCCATATATACTTTGACTATTTTGTGGTATTAATTGTGAATGATATTATGGTGTACTATCACCCTCAACATGACAATGCCATCCATAAAAAGATCGTATTCATTACACTGAGAGAGAATCTGTTATATGTTATGCTCTAAAAATTTTACTTTTGGATGGACTAGATTCACATCATGGGTCATGTTATCTCATAGATAAGAGTATCAATATACCTAGAGAAAGTAAGAGCAGTAGTTTCCTAGGTGCAACTAAATAATTTTAATAAGGTATAGAGTTTCTGAGGATAGTTTTTTAAAGGGCTCTTTATTCTGGACTTTTCACACTTAGCAGCGCCACTAGAGGACCTGAAAAAGAAGGGTGTGAAGAACTTGTAGAAATATTCCAATGATTCAACCATTCAAGAGACGAAAGGGAGTTTTTCTTTATCACTGATACTGAATTTTTCCTGATCTTGGAAATAGCTAAATGATTTACTGTGATGCATCAGGCATCGGTCTAGGAGCCGTGATTATTCAAGGGGAAGGATCCGTTGCGTACATGTCTTAGTAGTTGAGTCTACACGATAGAAAATACCCAACACACAAACTAAAGTAGGCTGCAGTTGTATATGATTTTCTCTATGGTAGAAACTATCTTTTTAGAGACCATTTCATGGTATACACTGACAAAAAAAGCCTCAAATATATATTTACTCATCGTGATCTGAACTTGAGACAATAAAGGTTTGTCGAGTACCTTCATTCTTTTTACTTTGATCATGCCTACATGCCTAGGAAAGGCCACAGAGTGTATTACACATTGAGAAGTAGGACAAAGATACAGGTAGTTCAGGTGGCCAACAATGTGTGGAATCTTATGGATGTGTTCTCTAAGAAGCATTTGGAGGTGCATGAAAAAGAAGGGAATATGTTTCTTTCTTTTGTAGCTATTACCCCTTCTCTGCTCGATCGAGTATGAATAAGGAAGCTATCATATTACGAAGTCCTAGTACTTTGGGAGAGTTTTTCAGGCATGAATCCTACTCTTAGATGGACAATATAAGAGGCTGAGTTTTTATATTTTCATGGGTGCATATTTTAATGCCCTAGGTCCAAAATCCTCTTAACTGGTGCCCCATACCGAGTTGGCCACATGGACTCAACTGCATTTCCCCAAACTCCAAAGGCTTCTAACTAGTATCTAGGGACTTGGGTGAGATTGTGGGTAAACTATTCCCTAATTGGAAGAGTCTAATACAGTAGAATAAATAATACCAATAATAGAAGTAGTAAACTTCCTGAAACAAAAGTAAATAATGAAAGACTATAAGATAAAGATAACCAGAAGGAATGAAATATCAAAAGGATGTATCATGTCACATGTTCTATGAAAAAATAGAAAATATGATCCACTTTAAACAAGTAAAACATAATTCCAATGTGTGGTAAAACAAAATGAAACGCAGCAGCATTACAAGCATTGGCGTGGTCCCATGCTCTCCTGCTCCTAAGTAGTAATCATGTTCCTAAATAGGGATCCATTCCCCTATTGACCTTTGAAGAAATATAGTCTTTTTGGGCCGAAAAACATGAACCAAATAGGGTGTGAGAAATAAATCCCTATTGGAAACCACTGAAGGTCTGTTTCAATCTTTCAGTGAGTATATGTAACTATTGGGTACAATAGTGAAATATAGAAAAATAGTAGGAACTCAAAATAAACAATCCTTCATGAACCGTAATTCATTTACATTTATTTCATGTTATTTAATCAATTCAAATTCATTGAATTATAAAAGTATTAGGATCTAGACTATGCCTATCAATCCCCTACATAATGTAAATACTTTAGATACGTCAACATGATATCTAAATAATAGAAGTGAAGAACGAATACAAGCTTTTACATTGTCTTGGAAGACGCGTCATAAGTCACTACATTTAAATATGTATCAGGTCTAAGACCCTTGTGTAAGCATTTCAGCATATTCAAATCTGGGGTAAGAACAGTTTATTACCATTTAATCATATTAAAATCATTCAAAAGCCTAGTGTATTACCATTTCAAAATGTATCAGGGACAAACCCATTTTCATAATTTTAGTATATTCATGTCTAGGACTGGTTTATCAGCATTTAAGCATATCAAATCAACACATGTAAATCACACTATTAAATAGCTAACAAAATGACATCTCACATGAGAACAATTATATAATAAGACTACCATGTGAGATAAACTATCAGAATGATTTAACATTCATATTCAATTGGAAAAATTTATTTATCGAATTTTATTATAAAATAGCCATTCAAAAGGGATACAATGTCAAGCCCATCGGCATCCCGGGTGAAATGGGTAAACATTGGTCATCTGAGGGAAACACACCAACGGGGTGACCCTTAATCAAACCAAATAATCCTAAACATGCTTCAATTAATTTAATCAATTTCCTAATGTCATTATGTATCAACATGGGTCAAATCATCAATTAAATGACACACTAAACATGGTTTCTCAACAAAACGTCACATATAAACAACTTAACATTAAACAATTTTCAAGAGACCAATTACCTCGTCATTTTATGACTCTCCTTGTCCAGTCTCAACATCCAATTCAAGTTATTACGGTATAGATCTATGAAAAAATGATATTTACTCAACCTAAAATAACTTCTTTAGGAACTAAAATCACCAGTAATGTCCTATGATTAATTGAAATATCCTTTATTGGGCTCAAACAATACAAACAGTGACTGAAATAGAGTTTGGATACTCAACAGGGAACAAAATCCCCTTCTTGCGCTGCTACCTCACGAACCTAATGACTACTATATCCAAAAGAACAAAAAATGATTCTACTTCTAGTTTTAATTGAATAATATAATTAAACATCATGTAAGTCTATATACAGTGTATTTATATCACATTACTATTCATTTTGTAGCTGACTTCAAATGACGAACTTTCCTGGACCTGTCGACATGACAAGATGGTGTGTAGTTGGGTTTTCTCAATTTCATTGCCGAAATGATTATACTCCATGTATTCTGATCATACGTGAACAAACTACATGGAATGTATATAGGATTACATAGTGTGTAACTCTGAAATAGCACATGTGACAGTATAATTCTAGTACATGTCCAGTTTTCCCATTTTTTCTCATAAAAACTCAAAGCAAAAGAATAAAAGAAAATTATACCTCAAAGTAATAACCGGGCTCTTAAAAACATCCCCACATAATGTAATTTATCCCCGAAATTCCCTTCAAAGGGTGGTAAATAAATATCTGAGAATAACTCCTGCTATTGAGAATGTACTTCAGCATCCCTCTCCCAATTCTCGTCATGTACTCGTCCATGTTGCCATAACACCAATATGAGGGGAACTAATTGGCCTCGGAGTACCATTGTTCTTTTGTCAACTATAATAATAAGATGCTTCTTAATGGATGTGTCAACTTGAATCTCAACCTCCTTGGGATGAAAAATTTGAGAAAGGAATGAGTGATAGCAGCATATATGAGAAACATGTAAGGTGTCATGCATGTCTTGGTTCCTCTGAGGTATTTGTAACTGATAGGAAAACCAATTTTATTCTCTCCAAATTCTCAAACATACAAAAATATCTCAATGAACGTTTACACTATATCTTGATACTCTTGTGTCCCAACCTTAGTGCGACATGTAAAAAAACTTGATCCCCGACCTCAAAATAAAAAGGTCGTCTACGACGATGTGCGTTTGATTTCTGATGATATTGTATAGTAGCCATATGCTTCTGAATCAACTGAACATGCTTTGTGGTCTCTTGGACCAAATTAGGTCCCAACATAGCAACCTCTCCCACCTCCAAACAACACCAAGGTATTCAGTATGGCCTTCAATAGAAAGCCTCATATGGTTCCATCTGAATCATAGCCTGGAAGCTGTTATTATAGGAGAACTCAACCAGGGGTATATTGTTCTCCCAATATCCCCAAAATTATAGGAAAAATTCCCACAACATGTCCTCTAGTACCTGTACGACGTACTTGTTTGTTCCAAAATATATGATGATTAAATTAAAACACAATGAAGAAATATGCTTCATAGAGTATTCCTCACAAATCTTATTTGTAGAGCCCCGCTATACAACGGTAGGTGTGAAGTCATCTCCTTAGAGAAGTCGTTGTGGAGAAAAGAGGTGGGAGGCTCCACAATCTGAAAGATGTTAGTGAAGTAATAGCGAATCCAATAGGAAGGAGGCTCCATGATCCGAAAAATGTTTCTGAATCCACTGCTGAAAAACGAAAAGCGAGGATTTGTGACCAGAAAGATGTTTGAAAAGCCATCGTGGAGCAAGGAGGTGGGAGGCTCCCCGGTTATGACAATGCACCATGTGGCTTCACGTCATGTGCCCCCTACTTCATGATTCCTCCTGCCAATAAATATTTTTCTTCCACCGATGTCATAGAATGTATACTCTATCCTTTCACCTCTTCATCTCTCAAATCACGAAGAACTTTCTGCTCGGCAAAAAATGGTCTCTTCATGGAAATTGAGCATCACGAAGTGTCTTTCCGTTGGATTAAACATGACCCCTCTTCATGTAGGGATTCCCTTCATGGATCCAAGGATAATTTTCATAGGAATGAGATCCCTAAGGGGACCCATGTCTTCGCAAAGCCCCCATACTTCATGAAGTACCTTCCATGAACATGTGAACCACATGCTGAAGTAGAGTCACTATGCTTCGCTAGGCACACTGCTTCGCAGTGCAATGCAATTCAAGGAACCCTTGCTTCACAAATCCCAACTTCATGAGAGTCTTTATGTTTTGTGAAGCACCTTCCATGTTCCCCTATTCTCTATGGTTATCTATGACACCCAACTTCATTAAGCATACCCCTTTGAAAATAACCTCTACTACATGGAGCACTAGAGCTTCATGAGGCCTCCTTCTGTGAACCCCTTTTCTTTGAAAACCTTTTTCCCATATAACCCTCCAGGTCTATACGATGTGATTTCAAGGTCCCTTGGGTAGTACATCACCTTCCATTTCATAGCCTCATGCGACTTGGAATAGGCACCCTAAGGGTTATTTCTTCTTTGCATAGCCACACTAATGTGGACCACTCAGTAGATCACTCCACAACACCCCCACACCATGTCATTTCCGATGCCTTCCTCTCTTCAGAGGTGGATAGGTCTCAGTTATGTAAGCCCTGGGGGTGTGGAGTGAACCCCCCTCGTCTGAGTGGCTGTAAGTTAAACTGCCAATCACCTTCGTCCTCATTACATGAAATTAAACGGTGGCCTCGCCTCGTGCATCACACGCAGGGTGCCCTATCTCAGACATTCTCTATGCCCACTCATATCCATGGGAATGATATCTCCCTCACATGGAATGAGATCCTCTTATTTGGAGAAGTGTCTATTTGCGAAGAGGGAAAACATGTTGGTGAAGGCCCATAACCTTTATTGATGGATGAAGCATCTATTCTCCCCCTCCACTCTTCCATGCTGAAGACATAGGGAAGTTATGGGCACCAGGACCTTTGTTATCCTATCCCTATCCCTCAGGAATATTTCTCCAGTGGGCCTCCATACTAGAGTAAGTCCCAATCTCAATCTCCATGGGCTTCTAACCACAAATAATCTTCTATTTCCTCTTTAGGCATCTTACCACATCTATGCCCTATTTCACTTCCCATGAAGGCACCATTCATGATGTGATCGTTAGGTCATTACTACCTCTTGTTTATCACATAGAGCATGACTCATTTGGGCTAAGAGTAGTAAGCATCGACCATGTAATCCTTAATGGGATGCCTTAGCATGTAAGCACCAAGACCTCATTCTGAAATACGTGTACCTTGATCTTTTCCAAGGCAAGGTACGTAGGATGCCTCCCTAAGGTTCTAGACCAACACATACTAGACCTGAATCCTATAGTTTGGTTCACCAAACACTTTTGAATTATGTGTAATTTGATCCTTACCAAGTAAAGGTATGTTAGAAGCATCCCTATTACTCAAGACCAACATATACTTGTCCTGAACCCTTCACATCGATTCACTTTCATCCCGCATGATGTTAAACTGTATCTACCATTATGAACTATGTGGAATTTGATCCTTTCCATGGAAAGGTACGTAGGAAGCCTCCCTGAGGATCATGCCCAACACCTATTAGTCCCGACCGCTTCACGTCGATTCAACAAACACTTCTGAACTATGTGGACTTTGATTCTTTACAAGACAAGGTACGTAGGAAGCCTCCCAAAGTTTGAATCCCAAAACATACTTTTCCCGACCCCTTCACATCAGTTAACCTTCATCCCACATGATGTTAATCTTTATCCACCATTCTAAACTACGAGGACTTTCATCCTTGACTACTATACAAGGTAAAAAGGAAGCTACCCTATGGTTCAAGCAGAACACCTACTTTTCTTATCCATGTCACATCGTTCCATTATCATCCTCCATGATGTTTAACAATATGTCCCTTTTTACCCACAAGACGTTACACTATTCCTATTCAAACCAAGTGGGATTCGATCCCTGTCTCCTTTGCAGGGTACGTAGGAAGCCTCCTTGATGTTCAACCCTGTCCGATGGTAAACCATTGTGATCCCCATCCAATGGTATGCCATTGTGAACCCCATTTTCACTAAGACATTGTAGTCCCCAATCAAAGGTAAGTCGTCATAGTCCCTTTTTTTGGGCCCCACATCTATTGTCTTCCCCTGTGGTGTCAGACCAACCCGGTCCACTAACCGCATGTAAGCCCAAATATATCATTTGGTCATTGTCCTATGCGTGAACCCTGATTCCATACCCCACCCCGAAGTTTGTAAACATTGATTCCCATTCAGAAGTATATGTAGGAAGTCTTTGTAAGGTTCATACCATCACCCATGTCTTATCTCGGCCATTCCCTAGATCCTATGTGTTTTAGGAAGGTCATTTCCCAACCCATATGTTTCACTTCCTCTAGGTCCCATCCATACGGGTCACCTCCATAGGTTTCCAATCGCCCCACAAAACTATGTGTACATTGATTCTCTACCATGGGGATATGTAGGAAGTATCTTCGAGACTCACTCCCAACATCATTGTAACTCTTATGGTGTTCCAATTACATTATCCATCCACTCTCAACAATCCGTATCCATCGTAATTCTTACCTAGGATACCACATACTAGTGAGATCAGGCCATAAAAATTCTCACTAATTCTAATAGAAATCAGGTAATAAACCACATGTTACCCCCAAAATTAGTGACCCCTTCAAAGGTTTCACCCATCTGATCCACTCCTTTCAGTGTTCTAATCAGTCCAATCTACCTCTATTAGATGTTAAACTCATGTAATTCCCTATGTTAAACATGGGAAGAAGAAGAATACCATAGAGACATGCCCAGGGAAAAAAAATCCCCACATTCGATGTGGGATTCCTCAGGGTTTTTTACCCTCAAGAAGCCCTATCATAGGGGGATTAAACACAGATGAATTAGTGTTCCAGTGTCCAAACAAGCCAACAATGTCCAACATGACTACTCCCCCAATTGAATGTTGTTTCCCTGGATGGACCCCTTAGACTGTACTGGACGTATCATCGTAATTAACCGGTGTCCATGAAGACATGGCACTGGGAAGAGTTTCACGAAAAATGTCTTAAATCTATTGGGGAGACTCGGACTAGGTAATTCGTTTTGATGAGGAATACATGAATGGAAATACCAAATTCCCATCATCCCATCTAAATCAAGGAGACAACGCTCCAGAATAAGTGATGAATGCCATCCACCTTTGGAAATAGGGAATGTGGGGAAACAAATATTGTGTCCTTGAAAAATGGATGAGCGCCCCTTTGAAGGCATCAAAAAAAAGAAATGGTGAACCCATCGTGAACTTCATCTCATCAATGTGGATATTCGTAGTGATTGAGACATTAGTGGAATAGCGCATCACCAGATACATGTATTCGGTGAAAGGTCCTGCCAAAACAATAGTGGGCCTGCGGTGAAACTCACCAAAAATTGGAATAGTTGAACGTTGGAAATTTTGGTCTACAATATTGTCAGTGTGGATCATTCTTACCACCAAAGGAATATGTAATGGTGTTGGGGCACTGGACTTCTCTTTCCTTAATTCATCACTAATGGTCATGTCTTCTTGCTTTTCATGACCAAAGCTGTTACGATAGGAAATCGATCACTACCCACCCCTTGATATAGGAGTGGGGGAAACATTAACGTAGCAATTCCACATGACCTAATCCCTCACACGAGATCCTCTATTTCCTTGACTTCTAGGTTCCCACACCCCATCTCCCCTTCGTTAATTATTTAGAGATGGGTGATAAATGACCACGTTTGATTATTCAAGGAGGAGAGGATTATTCCAACCTAGGATATGACCTGTCAAGACTAAGAGGCTTCTATTCCTAATCACCACCCCCACCCCAAGGCCCGCGTAGGGAGATAATGGTCCCCACTCCAACACATAACTGTTTTGAGAGCCTCTCCCTAGAACTATTTGATGACTCCCTCCCCTGCACCGATGAGGTGAAGGAAATTCAGGCCAGCCCGATTGGGATCCCATTCTTGGGGCCCCCAAGGAGGGATCCTACTGGGCCATGTCATGGCCACCACCTAGTCCCATAGGCTATGGAGCAGGTAAGCTATGTGCCTTCTCCTCTGGCCCCAGTCCAGGTTATCCAGATGCAAGTGTTGGGTGTAGGTTGAAGGGGATGCCCACTAATGGCGTCAACATCAACAACTACCATTTCATGTGCCACTACTGACATGTACCATCATTCCCCTATTTAAGCTAAGTAGGGGCACTCATAAGCCCAGCATGGATACAAGCCCCAACCACCCCACAAGCAGTCTGGGTCGTCTCTCCTCGTCCCCGACGCAGGAAGTGCCTGTCGTGGGCCATCCCGTGGTAATTCCACCTTCTACGAAGGTCATCCCTGTACCATCACCAAAAAGAGACCATGATTCTCCCTCTCCCAAGATCAGCGTGGAGGTCCTACCCACTCCAGGTTCAATCTGAATGAGGTTCATCTCCACTATAGTAACACTCAGTAAGAAAGCTTCCATCACACCCATTACATCTTGTATGGAGTTGTTCATCCATTCATAGGATGATGGATTGAAGATTCGTCACATCTAGTCAACCGTCAATGTGGGGGCCTTCCCCATGTCCTTACAGCAGCCGACGAAGGACATCCTCATCCTAGAAACCAGAGAATCGGATGTTTTTCTCACTTCATAGACACCCAACATGGAGGTCCTACCTAGGTTTGGATCGACCAGTACGAGGAACATCCTAACATAGATGTTTCCAAATGAAATAATAGTTGAGGCCTTACCCATACTCCCACCAACTCCAGTGGAGGTCCTACACACTCTACAACTTCTTGTGGGGATTCCCTCTATGCATCATCCAGTGGACATTGAGTTCCTCCCCGTATTCCCATTGGAATTTATCCAGGTGTTCCTCACACGCCATCGCACATAGGAATAAGTCCTCTCTATCCGAGCCCTGGTTTGGTCAAAGGTCCTCCTCTCGCCAAAAATCTTCCCTGTCTCGAAGTTCCATCTCGGGGAATGTGGGCGGGTCACCAATCCCATTAAAAGAGTGGAAATTAGATTCAGACTGCCATTAAGTGTATATTCTTTATGGATTCCAAGGAGGAATACAACCCAGCAATGGAACCCTCACCTCGATCCTATATGTAATGGTCGGTGTAGGAACAAGGCAAATTAACCTCATCCTTCTAGAATGTGAAGTTCACTGGAATCCCACCTCCCTCTGTGGAGACATCCAGGATGGGGAAGATTTAGACCCTTCCTATGGTTTGGATGAGAAATCCTCTCTATCATACATAGGTTCATTCTCAGCATTGAATAGAGATCACAGAGAGTTGTTCTAGGGACTGATAATGGATGAAAAATATCCTGACCTCCCATTAGTTACCACAGCCTTTGCACCGGAATTTGTGGTCGTCATCTCATATTATCATGATGTGGTGGCTAAGTCACTACACTCTTCGTAGAATTTCCCAAGATGTGGTAGCTTGTTAGCTCACTCGTGGTATTCTCGACCAGCCATCCTACCATCTCAATGGTATTCTTTAGTACCACTACCAATTTACCAATCACCTTCATTTGACGAGTGGGGAAAACAAGGTTCAGAACCTCAGTCTTAGCTGAGGAGCTTGTGGGACATTCTTGTGGAGGAAAATTTACCAGAGATGTTTTGGCCTATCGTAGGACTGAATTTTAATGCACTAGAATCTCTCACCCAAGTGGAAGTTGGATATTTTTCCCATACCATCTGGGAGAAGCTCCTTCATCTTCTTCATCTGAAATTGTCTTACCCCAAGAGACAAGAACACTTCATATTCTGTATAGTTGAAATATCTATGCTCCCTGTGGCTAAGCGTATTGAGTCGCCCGGTCAACACCAGTCCCTCCGGTAATGATGCAGTTATATCTTTAGAGTACTCCGAAAAATTTACAAGTAGTTTTATAACCACATTCATGTCCGTGATTGGGGTAGCATGCTACCCTCCATTTCAGTCTTATCTGGTGCCTGCCCGACTTGCCAGGCAATATCGAGGATATTCCTCTAGTTTGAGTTACAATTTAATTTTATAACCTATTAGAATAAGAGACAGAGACAATTATCATTGGATAAACCTTACCCTCTAGGAGAGTGAAACATATATTGGACTGTATGGAAAGGGTTACTCATCAGCAGAGAATATATAGGTTCAACCTATGCCCACCGAGGCTTTGGCCCTCATCCAGAATCTCAATAAAGATAAAGATAAACTTGGAGCCGTCAAACCCTCCAACCTATCTGTCTCAGTGAAAAAGATAGAGGATGAGCACAAAAAAGCCACATTGTTTCAACATATCATAGAGCATAAGAAAATGGTCTATGAAATCTTTATCGAGCACACTGTGGAGTGGTGGCCAGACATCTGTGATCCTTGGCTAGGGAAGCAGGGATACGAAAAACTCCCCCAGTGAATTGCCACCAGGTTACCCTGACCATCCTTTTTACATAGATAGGATAGTGGCCGAAACTTTTGGCTGGAGGGTGCACTATGTGTCTCCAAACCAACCCGAGCAGTGTGATAATCCCTAGGACCCTTCTTAGGTTCCACCAGCCGCTTGACATGTCATCCCACCAACTTCTCCACGAGCCTTCGGTCCTTCTTATCATGTTAAAGACCCTTCCAATGCAATGGTGGTCAGGTTTCATCATCAAGATATTAATCCCTTCCCAGATATTCTTATGGAATTCCTCATTTCTTTCCTAGAGACATTAGAAATGCGACAGGTGGAAATCATGACTAATGGCAAGACCTATTTGGCATGTGTCGAAAATATGATAGCTCCCTCTGATTTTAGAAACCCTACCTTATCCACCATTAATTGGACATGTGATCCACTACATCATTAGGCCCACTTCATCTCTAGGTGAGGTCCCATTCTAGGAACTCCAGCACAGCATGAAGATTCCAAACTCAGATTCTTCGTATAGACATTGGAAGGGCCAGTGTTTGTCTGGTACAACCAGTTACCCGTTGGGTTAGTCACCAGCTGGGAAGACCTCCATAGATAGTTTGTTTACCAGTTCATCTCTACCACCTAAAAGGTAAGTATTTCAGACCTCTTCAAGTGAATGAAGAGGCATGATCAAAGCGTCGCAGACTTCATCGCCTGGTGGAAAGGCCTTACCGATTCCATGGATATGCCACTTACTCAGAAATAAATATTGACAATGTGTGTGGGAAATGTCAAGACCAAACAAGTCCCCTCTCTCATTTCCCATAATTACCCTGGGGGATTCTGATACTTCTCTGATAAGGCCCAGTGTTTATAGTAAACCTTGTAGTAGGCTAAGAAGGAACATCAGTTTCCTCCAGTAACTTCAGCAAGAAGGGCCGCTAAGGCTAAGCCCGCTGCTGAGGAAAAAATAGAGGCCCCCAAGAAAATGAAGATATTACCAGTGGATCCACCTCTATAGCCTCAAAGAGGTCCTCCACCTCTCTCACAACCTCTGGACAGTAGTTCCCACCTCAGAATTGGCAGCCCCCCCCCCACCGATAATGCACCACACCACCTAGGCGAGATAACCAGGTCCAACCTCATTGATAGGCTCATCTATCCAATATTCAAGGTCAGGGTACCAGATCCCCCTTCTCTGACAGGAGAAACCAGACCTACTCACTCAATAAGTCTCAGGTCATCAATTATTTCCGATGTGCCTTGGAATATGATCTTCTACATTTTCCTGAATGTAGGAGACTAAAAGAGGCGAATCTCCCAAATTGCCAAAATTACTGTCCATATCCCCAAATCCAAGGGAAGACCCTAAAATAGTTCTATGTGTTTAAATGACAGCTTCAAGACCATGTTGATAACATCAAAGTCAGGTTAGGCCCAGCACTGGCACATGTGGCATGTGTCTTCCTAAAGCGAAACAACAGCTATGACACTGAAGGTGAGTGGAATCGGGTTTCTAACTGTGGATCCCAGAAGTATGACAATAAGATGGATTGTAAAATAGTAACATGAAACCATGGTAATATAAATTCACGTCTGAATCCACTAGATCATTTAGAAGATTACATGTCACCTGAAAATAGTACCTCTATGTCAATGGATCAACCTTTTTATTCCTCAAAGAGAATGAATCAGTATCGCATTGGAAAACAAAGTCCCCCACTAACGTCTTCATCATCCCATAATAATGGGGACTTCATACCTCCTAGGTTGGAGATTCACCCCAGAATCCATCTAGTGGTGGAGGATTCATTAAATGACAGTCGAGGGTATGCCTCGATCAACATTGTAGAGCTGGTGAACCCTTACATGATTTCTGATAGTGAATAATGATAGACAGATCCTCCCAACCTCCCTAGATATCACATGCATCTATGGTGTAGTGGATATATTTTTTGTCGGAGTGCCCCATTCATTACTTCCAGCCATTCTTTGCATCCCACTGAAACTAGACAACAGGAATAGTGCAGAGCTTAGCACACATGACATTCTCATTTGGTGACATTAGGTCTACCATCCCCACGGTTTCTGTTACATGAACAGGAATAGCCACCTCGACCTTATCATGATCATCCATGCTCTACAATGAACCTGCCTTAGTCTTCTGGGCCACATTTGGTAGTCACTTTAGAAGCATCCACTAGAGTGCGATGAGACATCCTCATCACTAGTCAGCCACTAGTCCATCTGGTAGGGCCTATCATGCCACCTGTCATAGAACGACCTCCTGAAAGTAAGAGATCACACTTGGAACAATAGTATGATATCCTCAAGCATATATCCAGAATTTCTACAATGATCTCCATCCTTCATTATATTATCCTATCAACGGATATGCGTTAATCCCTTTCCGAGACATTATAACTCCCCCACCAGTTTGAGACGGAGGTTTCAGCTGAAGAAGCCTTCCATGCTCAGGCAGTCGAGCATGCTAAATTACAAGACATTATCTCATTCCCTATAGAAGATGAAGGATCTCCCATATAGGGGCACATCTACCTATTGTACATCACCAGCCTTTTTAATGGCATGGAGGTATGTCGCTTCCTTGTCGACATAGGATCTAGGTTTATACTAATCCCAACACAGGGACATCAGAAGATGGGGCAATATGAGGATTATTTGATTCCCTCTGATATAAAAATCCATGGTTATGATAGTACTCAACAGACATTGATCGACATGATCCACCTAGATACCCTATTTGGTGGCCTATTTTTCAGCACTGAGTTCATGGTTGTCTCCCAGGACACCGCCAATAATGCATTGTTGGGTAGTACATGGCTTCATGTGCATGTGATGGTTCCTTGATTATATAAACCATGCCTTAGGCACTCCCATAATTGTCAGGTGGTTGTACTCCATGGTGAAACAAATCCCTTTTCCTCTTGAGAAGTCCATTACCTGGATGGAAACTATTATAAGAGCAAGGAAAAGCAGATTCTGGATAAAGAGGTTGAACACGTTACATTTGCGACCGACCCATGGATAGACATGGAGGATACCTAAATTTTTTGGATCCTTTGAATGGAGGATATGACATTGAATATGGGAAAATGCTTATTTTTTTTGGAATTTGGGGGAAGCACATTCCCAAGACTACGGGACACTACATTATCAACAGCTTTCATTTTCATGGTTTTGAACTTGAGCCACAGACCAGATGAGATTGGATCAACAACTTTAATTTTCATGGTTTCGATATGACAGGAAACCCCTAATGCAGTGCCTACCATCACTCCAGCAGGTTATAGCTTCCCATTTGGATTTTTCTACCGATAGGAATATCCTCCCACGGAGGATCCATCATCCAAAATTGAAGAAGAGGATTTATAGGCTACTCTACCCACATTTGATGAGGGTGTGTCCACCATGGGCAATGAACTAGTACAGGGGATCCTCTGTAGCGAGACAGATAAGAGACCCACGTTAATCAGTTCCTCTATTCCTTTCAAAGTGAAAAATCCATATGTGGACTTCCTGAAGCAGCACCGGGACATATTTTCTTGGAGTTATGATGAAATTTCTGGACTAGATCCCTAGGTCATCGTACACCACCTCGGCCTTCTGGAAAATCACCACATGTTCAAAACTCCTCCCCAAAGGATGCACCCTTATCATAGTGCTATGGTCGAGGATGAAGTTGATAAGATCATAAAATTCAACTTAGTCAAGGAGGTCTAGTACCCCATATGGCTAGACATCATTGTGCCCATCAGTAAGAATAATGTACAAATCAAAGTATGCATCAGATTTCTGAATCTCAACCG
The DNA here is from genome assembly GCA_963277665.1 of Viscum album. Taxonomy (NCBI): domain Eukaryota; kingdom Viridiplantae; phylum Streptophyta; class Magnoliopsida; order Santalales; family Viscaceae; genus Viscum; species Viscum album. The sequence continues at coordinate 802,707,046 of OY728139.1, forward strand.
TCACTATCCGAAGGATGCGTTTCCCCTTTCCAAGATAGAGCTATTGATCGACACTACAACTCGGTTACATGAACACTCTTTCATGGATGGGTATTCCATGTATAACCCGATCTGAATGGCTCTTGAGGATGATGAGTCTACATCCATCAGGGCACCACAAGGTACTTTTGGCTACCATTGAATTCCCTTCGCATAAAGAATGTGGGTGCCACCTATTAGTGGGCTATGCATCACATATTTTAGTTGAGTCTCGGTACATTGGGGGAATGTTACGATGATGATCTGGTGGTCAAATATTGTCATCATCAGGACCATATCAAAGACATTGAGAAAGGATTTGGCTTCCTCCATTCTCACCACCTGAAGATGAACCCTTTGAAGTATTCCTTCGGGATCACCTATGGAATGATTATCAACATTGTTGTTAGATACAAGGTCATCGAGATCCACCCAGAGAAGATCAAGTCCATTACCTATATGTCTCCCCTAAGCAACTTTCATGATCTTCGAGGCTTTCAAATCTACAAGGCCTACAAACACCGATTCATCACGAATTTGGACCACATGTGTAATTTCATTTCTTGGCTCATGAAGAAAGTATATATCTATAATTAGGACAAAGAATTTCAGAGTACATTTGAGGAAATCAAGTAGTATCCTCTCCAACATCTGATCATGATTCCACTTGTTTCCGAAAAGCCACTAGTCATTTATGTATCTGAACTAGAATGATCTCTGAGTTCCCTCCTCGCCCATAAAAACAATGAGGGGACAGAGAACGGTCTCCACAATATCAGCCGTGTGATCCTTGTTACGAAGGCCAAATACTCCCCAATGGAGAATAGAAGACTTGAACTAGTATTTTCAGTAAAAAAATTGTGACATTACATGCATAACCATAAGGTAAGACAGGTGTCCTGACTGGATATATAGATGTAAATCCTGAACCACCCAATGATGATAGGCACTCTAGCTCGGTGGGCAGTGATCCTCTAGTAGTTAAACATCATATTGGGACATCTGAAGGATATTAAGGGAAATCATTGATAGATTTCCTCATTTCCCATCCAACTCCCGCATACCGGTATCTAGACCATGATTTGTAGGATTAGGTAATCCTCTCGGTAGACAAATCCATTCAATATTGGAAAATTCACTTTTATGGTGCTTCCCGGATCCCTACCAGTAGAAGCCTCAATGACCCAAGGCTCAACAGAGTAGGATTGGGTATCTTATTCATCACTCCAACACAATTATTTTTTTCTGTATTCATTCTTATTTCCAGAAGGATGTATCAAAAATGAGGCAGAGTTTCAGGATCTCATCATTGGTCTTGAGCTTTCCTTCAAGATTTATTTTCCCCACTTTCATGTGAAAGGGGACTCCAAACTTATCGTTAAAAAGATCAATGGTGACTAGGTCATTATAAAGATAGACCTTGTACCACTATTGGAATGTACCATCAAACTGATGCCACATTTTCCATCTTGTCCAGAAGATACCCATGTCCCTCAATTATAGAACAGTCAAGCGGACACCTTGGCTAGCCTAGAAAAATCTCTTGTAGAGCCTAATCGGGATGATCGGATTATCAACGTGGAACACCCAAGAATCATCTCCCCCATAACTCTAAATGAAGAGGACAACCTAAAGGTAACCCAAATTACTAATAGCACCTCCACATCAAGATCTCCCAGTCCCTCAGATGCAGTGATTGAAGTGAATCCCGATTGGAGGACCTCCCTTTTCCAGTACCTCCACAACAGAAATGTCCCGACAGATTGAGTCGAGCGCCATCTAATCTGACACCTTACGTTGGATTTTACCCTCCAAATCAGTCCCAGTCTCTATAATATCCTCTAAAATTGTGGGTTAGATGGGGTTCTCCTCCGTTTCATTCAAGGAGATGATAATTCTCAAGTCATGTAGGAGGATGATGCAGGTTCCTACATGGATCATTTTATCGGGCCAAAATTATCTCACCAGATCTGTAGACTAGGTTATTTTTGGCCCTCCATGATTCATGACTACATAGATTTTTCCAATAGATTCTATGTGTTCCAAATTCATGCCAAATTTCTGTATAGCTTGTCGAATCCTCTCCACACTACAAAGTACTCTTGGACCTTTGTGGTCTAGGGACCCGATGTTGTTGGAAAATATCCACTGACGACAGCTTGCCTGTTTAGGTTCATCCTGACCGCTATGGATTTCATTCCATGTTGGTAGAATTAGTTTTTCTCAAGGATTTCAAGGCCCATTCTATCATTGAATTTGTGAGATCCAATAACATCTACCGATATGGAGTCCCTCAATCCGTTCTTACCAACAATGGAACCATCTTCCGAGTAACTTAGTTAAAGAAATTATATTCCAATGACAACATCCATTTTAATCATACCTCATATAATCTCAGAGAATAAAATGGGAAGATCGAGGCGTTCAACAAAACCCCCTCTGAAATAATGAAGAAAATGGTTGGTCAGAACAAGAAGAGTTGTTCGGACAAGCTCCCCAATTCTATATGGGATTAATGAAGGATGAATCTCAATTAATCATAGGTGACCCCATACTCGCACCTGTTTGTAACAGAGGTTGTATTTTCAATCTAGATTCAGTTACCTTCATTACGCATAGTTTTCTATGATCAATAAGCTCCACATAAAATAGCATAAATCTGTCTGGATGAATTGGTAGTGCTCCACAAGAATATGTTTCTTTCCCTACACAATCTGAAAGGGCATCAGATAAATATTGATAGATCTTTCTATAAGAATGTTCTCCTTCACTCTTTCTTGCAAGGTAACATGGTGTTGTTCCAAAGGAACCCAAGGATACCTGAATGGTAATCCCAAAAATTGGAGCCCAAATGGGAAGGACCTTACATCATTCACAAGATTTATCCCAATGGGACATACTCCCTTGTTACCATGGATAGTGTGCTTATTACTCCTCCCACCAATTTCATGTTCCCAAAGAAATACTTTTCTTGTTAAAATGGGTTCTACATGTACTTAAACTATTATGTCCTTCATTACATTAAACTATATGTCGTGTGGAAAGATGCCAAACTATATGGGGTCCTACATGACCTTAAACTGTTATATCCCACTATATGTGGTCTTAAATGACCTTAAAATGTTATGTCAGGCATAACATTAAACTGTATGTCATCCCACAAGATGCTATACTGTATGCGGCCCTATATGACCTTAAACTATTATGTCCTATATGAAAATAAACGATATGTCATCCAGAAAGACGTTAAACGGTATGAATTCCTACATGACCTTAAATTGCTATGTCTCACATGACGTTAAACTATATTTCATCCTCCAGGATGTTTAACTGTATGCAGTCATACATGACCGTAAACTATTATGTCCTTCACGATATTAAACTACTTTGTCATCCCAAATGAAAAAAACTAAAAAACAGTCGGTGATCCAAGATCTATGACCATAAACTAAGATATATATAGTCCTGCATGACATTAAACTATGTTTTCCTCAATCAAACTAAATGTAGTGAAACTATTCAGCATTAATTCTGCATGAAATTTTACTACGAGCAGCAGATATACCATTATGGTACAAGCTCTACGACCTTAATCTATGATCCTGTCACCACAATCATCCCACAAGACATTAATCTACATATTCATAAATAGGTATGGCTTGTTTCCCATCCTCATGGGATGCGTAGGAACTCTTGGACGCATCATCTTGATCCAATCCCATGATCTCTTCTTTGACTGTCACCCATGGGTAAAATTTTCTTAGAGGATTCTACATGGTGTAGGGTAGGTTTATTTGGCCCCCACTCATGTCATGATTACGATGATCACACCATGTGCCCCACCTCATTCTTCTATTCTCCCAAGTCCTCCCCGCATGATGTTAAACATCATTTCCCTTTCAGAACTACATATGGCTTTATCCTCATCCTCATGGGATACATAAGAATGCCCAGACATTTAGTCTGTTGGCCCAGCCCCAAACATTAGGATCTCTCCTTGGGTCAGAAAACATGGTGTGGTGTTGGATTTTTCTCTCATCCACATCGGGTTCATCATAACCACACCATGAATCCCTCTCTCTGAATATCTCTGCCTCATTCCTCGCCCCGCATGATGTGAAACTACACATGTACATTCATACATCACACACCCACTTCATTTAGGATTTCATCATCATCCACATCAAAAAGTACCTTCAAACAATATATATACATAGTCCAAGGTCTCTTCTATATTTTCGGGCCTACTTCCATGTGGACCTAGAACGAAAAATTGATCCAATCCCGCGTAACGAATATGGTCAGTGGTCGACAATCCTTTATTTGTTCCATTTTAGGTAATTTGATATGGATGTTGTGTTTTGAACATGTTCAACAACAATCCTTCATCATTTTCAGAATGAAAATATGTCCCAGATATTGGATGTAGTGGTTCATTAGGCCCCATTATCCCTTCAAACTATAGTCTTCCTATAGATGGAGTTTGAGTCCCATTGTCATACCCTTATATATCGGGAAGAGCCTGGTCCTATTCCTTATTTCCCACACTAAGAATTTCTCATGTGGGATTATGAGATTTGGTAAGAAAATACCCATGTAAAGGGTCACGTAGCCCATGGTCCGAGATCTATGACCGTAAAATAAAATCACCATTGTCCTTACCACATGAATCTAAACTGTGTGAGCTGTCTGAACTGAAGGAACTAAAGCCACTTAGTCCATTGTCCTACAAGATAGTAAAATGAAAACTAGGCAAGACTCCCCATATATGGCCTAGCCATAGGTCCCTAAACCTTTTTGGGGATCTGTCCCATGTTCTCTTTTAGGATCGTGTGGTGTGGCGTGGAATCTTTTTCCTCATTCATGTAAAGCTATTTTAGACACTCTGCATAGTTCCCCTCAGGACACCCCTCCATTTCGGCCATAATCCCATTTCTCACATGAGATTGTACGATGTCATTTGGGCCTATTTTTTACTCATCGCTCTATGCACATCCCTTGTATTGATACCTTGCCCCTATATGTGTCCTTAATTCATGACGTAAAACATCATAACATACTACAGAACTATATGTATCTTAATACCCATCCTTATGGGATACATAGGAGCAGCCAAACATTTAGCCTTCGGCTCTATCCCAATTAATTAGGAACCTCTTTATCTTCCTACCCCCTTGGATTGATTTCTCCTAGGAGAGAGGCATACAACATGGTATGGGAGTATGTACTCCTTCACGTCAGGTTTCTAACAACCACTCCATGTACCTCATTCTTCTAAGAGATCATCTTTTTTTCCTTTTTTATACTCATCTATTCGAGTTGGATGCTCGTGAGTTGGACCCCTAAACCCACTTTATTAGTTCACAAATGTGACCAAGAGAACATTAGTTTAGGACCTAGAGTGTTTTCTTCCAGATAGACATGTTATTTCCCATTTTCAGGATTCATGTTCCCCTTCATTTGGGATTTCATCACCTTTCACATCCAAAAGGTCCCTAGAATGGTACAGATGCTCAGCCTAAGGGATATCCTATAATTTTTGGACAATATCCTTGAGGATCTCGAATGAAAAATTTAAACAAGTCCCACATTTCGAATATGTTTAGTGGTCAACACTCATTTTTTGTTCCCATTTCTAGTCACACGATAAAAAGTCTATGTTTTGAACATAGTCAACAGATATCTACCATCATCACAACACCCCCATCAAACCCTAAATATTGGTTGCATGATTCACATATTATTCCTCTCTATTATTTCCAAGTGGAATTTTAACACTCTTGTTACTATCCATGAGTGCACATTTTCACGTTAGGAGGATAAATCCATAGTAAAGCTTCATTCCGAGCTCCGCACCGATTTCCCCTTTGTATGTGTTCCATGTGTTGCAATGAACTTTTCTAACCTTGTTTCCCACATCGAGTTTAGATCACAAGGACTTATAGATTTTGTAAGTTTTTTTCCCATTTGGAAGAGTCCCTCTTATATGTGTTCTGAGCTCTAAGACCATAAACTATGATGTCAATTTCTTTGCTGCAAGATGTAAAACTACAAAACATTCTCAGAACTACGTAAAGCTTGATTCCAATCATCAAGGGATACATGTGAATACTCGTGCATCTTGTCGATGGGTCCAGATTAGGTCCCCCTAATTATCTTTTCTGATAGCCCTTTTGGCCTTTAATTTCATAGGATTTAATGGTGTGGTGTGGGAACACATACTCAATCATGTCAGATTTTCAATAGTCATACCATGTACTCCTTTGCTAGGATCTAGTCCCTCCTTCACCTTGTCCTTCAAGAACTACATATGGCTTGATTCTCATCCTCATGGGAAAAGTAGGAACACCTAGATGTTTAGTCTTAGGTTCCGAACCCATATTCCTATACCTTTTATAAACCATTTACCCGATGTTCCTTCCTCAGAGTCACGTGTGTTGTGGTTTGGTATTATGCCCCCATTCACGTCGGGTATGATTCCTCACACCCTGCTCATTTTTTTTCAATACTCATTTCTTTTGTATGTTTCCAAGAAATATGACCTTAAACTATACTACCTAGTCCCACATAACTTTAAAATATTGTATATTTATTTCATGAAATTAAAATTCATTGGTTAGTCCTATCATACGACCCTAAACTATGATATTATCGTCCTAGGTGCATGGTGAAAAATGGGACCACATTATGATGTCCTCCCTCGAGGGGACATTGTGTCAGGTATTGCTCAACCACCATACCTTTTTTAATTAATATAGATGTCTTGATTACTAAAACGACACATGCATTCTCCATCCTAGTTTTATCTCTTCACAAAAAAACATCCATCCTAAAGAACAAAAAATATCGCTCAAATGCCGCTTCTTTAGGTATGTGGGCCAGACTCGCACGAAAGTGTTGTCCCTGGCATTGGAACCCTACAATGAAACTTCTAGAACTACGCATGGATTGATCCCCATCATAATGGGGTATATAGGAACACCTTGGAACTTTTACTTGGGGCCCACATCAGCTTTCATTTTATGTCCCTCCACCTAAAACCTCCTCAGCGAACACATGGTGTGATATGGGATTATTTACCCATTCACATTGGCTTTTTCAATGTCACACCAGGTGTCTCCCCATTTCTTTATATCTACGGTTTGAGACCATTAAACTAAGATCTAGTAGTCCTTGTGGAAATACATCAAACTGCATGACACTATCTAGAACAATGTATGGCTTGATTCCCATCCTCATGGGATACTTAAGAACTCCCAAACATTTTTTCTAGAGGTCCATCCCAAGTAATATTAAATCCTTCCCCCCCCCCTTTTTATCCCCTTGCGTCGAACTCCTTTGGATTCATGTAGTGGGGTTAGAACCTCTTTCGTTATCATTTGCATCAGGTTTTCTGACAACCTCACCATTTTTCTTCCTTTTAACTTCCCAGATTGGTCTGAGTTATATGACCATAATCTGAGATATCTCCTTGGGAACTACGAATCGGTTTTGATGACTTCTCCCCCTATGAGCATTTCATTAAATTGAGTCCCCTCTTAACAGTCCACTCTATGTCCTTGGGATAGAAATGTGAGACCCCAGGACTCTTTTCCATGGAAAGGGATTTGACTCCCTCAATCTGATACGTCTTGTTGTCATAATCAAAGGTGTCATGACAAAGATCCCGTAGTGTGGAATATTTTCGTGGACATTATCTCACTTCACGTCCATGCTTCATGATCCCTTTATTTGGATTCCCATCATCTTCCATGTCTGAAGGAACCCCCTTTTATGATCTATTCTTATTCTACATTGGCTCACCATGTATTTTTTGGGCCAAAGCCACTAAAAAACTCAGACAAATTTTGTGACAGGTCCTGCATCTCAAACATGGTCAGTGGTCGACCCTCATTTGTATGTACCCATACTAGGATAATGGAAAAGTAATGTTGTTATTTGAACATTGTCAAAAAAATATCCCTTATGCACCTAAAATCAATCATTGTGATCCAGATCTCAGGAGCCATGAAACACATCATTCCACTCCCTTATGTTTATGTAGAATTCCAACACGATCATTTTTACACCACCGCACATCTCTCTGAATTAAGTAGACGAGTTAGTATAGTGGGATATCATTCACCTAGCATCCCATTTCCCCTAATGTCTGTCTCACTATACATGTAAATTCCCACAACTGCTACTTGTTTACCACATCAAGCACGACTCACGTGGGCTTAGTGGTTTTGGCAGGATGTGTACTGATATAGTTGTACCACATAGGAATTGCGTCCTTCAGGACATTAAATTGTGATTCTAGGACTATGTGTGGATTGATTCCCATCTTAATGGGGGCTTATAGGAATTCTCAAGCACTCTTCCCTAGGTCGAGCCTAACTCTCTCTTTTGGTCCCTCGACCTAATAGAAATCCCCTGGGGATACGTGGTGTGGTGCGGACTCCTTATTTCCTCATTAATGGTGGGATTATACCTACCATATCATGTAATCCATTTGGTTATATCTTGTTTCACTATATGTATTACAATATGATATTACACTACATGAGTCCACATGTCCTCAACGCATGAAATTATACTGTAGTTCTACTCTAAACATGTTCAGGATTCCCCAAGTTGACTATAGGATGCATTAGATTTCTCTCCAGATAGGATTCCCATTACTATAATTGGTCTTTGACCATGCCATGATTCATGAACTACTTTTTGATTTATTCTCATCCTTCTGGGATACATAGAAATACCCATGTCTTTTTCATTGGTCCCAGCCACAGGTTCATTATCCCTTTTTCCCCCTCGGCCAGGATCATGGTCCAGGTAGTATGAACTTGAAACTATGTGCATCGTTTACACTATTCAATGTTAAACTACATGTCTATTATCCTCCATATTATGATGTAAAACCACATGTTATTCTAGGTCCTCACTAGAGAGGTCTTGTTTGGAATAAAGGTTTCATCCCTGATCAGACTGATGCACCTACCTAATCTGTTTCCACCACGGCGGATTAATTTCAAATGTGTTAGAATCTATTCAAACAACCCATCATTCCACACTCCACAGTTTTTCCCTTTTTTCAATCCCTCATCCTATTTCACACTTAAAAGAAACCCCTAGTAGTAAAAATGTTGGGCCTATGGCTCACCTACTGTCCTGGGCCAACATTCTGAAAGACCAATGGATAACATTTTCTGAGTTTGCCCCTTGTTTTAAACTTGGTCAGCTATCAGACCTCATTTTTTTATCCCCATTTCAGGCTAACACAATAGGGATACTATGTTTTGAAAAAAGTAAATAGTTATCCTTCACTCTCATTCCACCCCCAAAATGTTCCAAATTTTTGTGTATACTGATTCACAACTTCCACATCCCCTCAGTTTGGGTTGATTATAAATCCACTGTCATTACCCCGATCATGCACTAGAGAACATTGGGAAAATGGAAACTCGACTATTCAAGGAACTACATCCTCTAGTCTGGTATCCATCTTTATTTCCATGAATCTGGAATGGTTGTTCAAACACTGGATGCCCGAAGCTTGGTCGACAATCTCATATTCGGATGGAATAATGTGGTGGTCATCTGTTGTTTCTCACATCGGGCTTGCCCCATGTGAGTTTAAGGATTGATCGTTGGATGATTCACAAATTTTATGGATCTATAGTACACCAAAACAAATAAGTGAACCCATACATGCATCCAGAATAAAAATTCATAGCATGAACTTACGTTTAAAAATTTTCATGTGTTACAACACCTGAGGATCGGCCCCTCCCATGGATGGGATGTACTATTTAATAGAGAGTTCTAGATTTAACACTCATTGGGTTGTGGAATCCATGATCTACTATTAACAGTTTACTTCTGGCTCCTCCTTGGCAGTGATGGGGCATAGTTCACCAGCCGTGATCCGGACCTACTTTTCGTCGGTTCAGATGATAGCCATCTCCTCAGATCCTTGTTCCATCCGTTCATTAGACTCCTCATGCTGGGCCTTTATGTGTGACATGAGCTCTGATAGTGCATCGCAGAAAGTGAAATTCTCATTCCCAGATGCCCACAACCATTGAAACTCACTTTTTTCCTCCTAGATATTATCTGTGTTCACTTATTTCCTCAGTTTCCAACCTACACCACAGCCAAGATCATGATCTAGAATGTTCTCTTCCATGAGGTCTCGAATGAGTATATGATGACGTTGGGAATACACTCCCCTAACACACAGATCCCGCAACTAGGAGAGAAGTCTCACCATCTATTCTATCAATCACATCTGATGTGTCTTCCCGATGAAGGGACAAATCATTTTCCATTAACATCAATGGATGATATTTCTCTCTTCTTTGTCGTAGGATCTCTTTTTCTGGTCTTTGGGGCGATAGGTTGTTATATGGAAACCCATCTAGGATATTGTTAGTAGGGTCTATATCTGGTTCCTAATCGAGCACGTCATGACCCATGATGTCTGATTGATCCTCGCTGTCAGATCTATCCTCTGTAATCTCAAGCTCTGTCCAACTGACAGTCCCACCAGTGATTAGAAGCACTACAGCTTGGTTTGTTCGAACGTCTGCTTCCACTACCACCAGTTTTTCCATAGGAAAGGCATTATTAGGAGAACCATCCATCCTCTCCAAAGCATCCCATGCCATTTTAAGAACTATACATATAAGAGTGCACAAACATCAGTTGATCGAGTTAATGGGTGAGAGTTACAAGTTTCGAAATGGAGACTCACAGAGGTCGAATATCTGGACTCACTTCTGAGTTGATTCCATCAGAATAACTTGACGTGGCCCTCCATATATTTTCAGGGAGTCTAAAAACTCCAGAAGAACCACCCTAGGTGTTGTTACCCTACTGAGTGTTGTAATCTCCATAGACGTAGGCATAGATACCAAAGTCCAAGCATATGCATCTATTATTGGATGGTAGTGGGTTATGCATATGAGGCCCTCATGTATATTGTATATATTTACTTGAGAAGCCCTAAATAACCTGGATGAAGACTCTGGGGAAGTGGTTTGGATTTTACCTTAAGTTAATTTGAAAATTCGTCCAAATCCATGTATGAATTTCCATCCTCAACCTCATACAGAGGGCTCCCTCCACTGGCCAACCCCACCAAGAGGACTTGTTTGACTCTTCTGTCAAGGGAAACCATTCTCTCAATTCAACAACTGACAATTTAGGAGGGTTCATTCGATCCAGCAACACCATTACTAGGACTTTCATCGGACGCAGAGCACCCTGGAACTGCATGATGTAATCCACCATGGAAAGGTATTGTTCCCCCTCCTCTTGGGATATGGTAAAGCATCCTTGACTGGGCTGATGCCCAAAAAATCCATCCCAAGGTGATTCAACTGATTCCACATCTTAAAAGGTTTGAGAAATTGCCTGTTAACGTCCAAGATATCCCAAGCCTCAGGGATGACAACATTTTCGGTCATATCTATGTAGAGAAACCACTTCCTTGGAGACTAGGTGAATATCCTGTAGAATCCCATTGGTTTCCTCCCCTTCGTATGACTCTACTCCTCTAGGAACATCGGGTCCACTTCCGTCCCTTGGCTATCGACCGGTGTGGGTCTCGCTGCTACTACAGCCCCGCCACCACGAGATTTCCTCTCCACCTTCTAACCCCAACCTTGTGGTGGTATAGGCACCCCATCACTATCACGGATTGTTGATGTTCCAGGATCTCCCCTAGGTAAGCTGCCTCCCATCTCTTGCGTACTCCTTCACCAACCCATAAGCAGCTGTGGGCAGAGGCAGATCATTCCACATCTTCCCGTCATCCTGTGTAAATGCATCCCACATCTGCCTCATCACACACTGGTGATCCTCATGGCGCACCCCCAAGTATATCCAGAGGGTCATCTGATGCATGCACCGGAACTACAGAGCGATGTGGTGCAGGGTGTACGGCTCGCCAAGAGGTTCGCGATCGACCCACTCCACCAGTACTCCACACTAAATGTTCATGAGGTAGGACCAATGTTTTTCATTTCCCCATCTGTCCATAGTGAACACATTTATTGGCAGTCAGAACTGGTGGAAGATGAACTCGTCTAGCTTCCAGACCTAATTCAACACCAACTGCGGAGTCAACTTAGCCAGAAAGCTCCTCACCGCATTCAGAATGGCTGGGCAGAAATCTGATTTTGGAGGCAAAATGGGGTTTTGATATTTGTAGATTCCCTTAATATGCACCGATATCCACCCATATAGAAGATGGAATATCCTGCCTATCATCTATGGATTCTATCCCTTACTGATTTTCCAGAACACCTTATAAAGTTTAGTGAGCATCAGGATCTTGATGTTTACCCGTCCCCCTATTGCCAACAGGGAAGCCATGATGAACATGCTTGGTCACACGCCCATGTTCGCATCCCTCACCAGTATAATCTATCCATATATAAGTATTGATATGAATGAAAAAAAACCAACCACTGGTTTCTACATAGTTGTGACACTTAATCCACATTAATTCCACTTGTTTTCCTCAATGATTCTTTAATATGAATGCTCCTTTCTGCGTTGATCTCCCTTATGGTAGGTCCGAGGCCTCAATTGAAATTGTCTATAATTGGGGAAATTCATGAAATGCTTGAACAGATTATTAATGTGGACATCCGTCACTGACTGCTTTTCTTCCCCTGGCACCAAGTCCATCAATTCCTCTTCCAGCAATAGCATCTAATTCACATCTTCCCTTGTATTCGCGGTAGGGAGGAAATCGTCGTACATTTCCCCCAGTATTGGGACCCTCGAATTCTAGTGAAAATCCAAGAGGCCGATACCAACCTCTCCACAGTTATGATGGAAGGTATTGGTCCTTGATGACCACCTTCCTAATAACTCTGGCATTAACTACATCGACTGATAGATGTGAAATTGAAAATCCCAAGATGCATCGTACAGACCCACTAACTTCAAATCCACTCTTAACTCTTCAAATTTTTTGCTTACCTAGTAGGACGATGCCCAATCATTTGTATAGTTTCCACCTTAGCACAAATCCTACTCATCAGTCTGCCCCTTATCTGTGTTCCCCATGGCCACCTTGAGGATGGTGTGGTACAATGGAGGGGATGTCTCCGGATACAATACATTCTCATAAATTTTATTCATATGGTTGTATAGGAAATCATCATTAATGTGTGTGAAATATTCCCAATCATGGACGTCAACCGCCCTGAACCACTGGTGGTAGAACATCATACACCTAAACCAGTATATCGGCTCATCCCTTCTCACCTCAGGAATTAAGACGTCATCCCTCTTTCCAAAGCTATACAATGGAGTCCTTTCACACATAGGCCAGTTTTTATGACTATATTACAACAACTCCACAAAAGACTCATGGTCCAAATGGCTCCATATGTGTTTTTCGATACCCGAGTTACTATCCATTTCTTCTCTAAGAGAAACATCCATAAGGACACCCTAGAAGTCTCATGATGTTACATTCAGTTTTTATGTTGTTGAAAAGTTTCTACAGGATCCTGAAGCTCGATCACAAAACATAAATCATTAAGATCAGTCACAGAGATGGTTTTCAGAGCCCTACCACAAACATCACAAATGTATTCCATGAATCACCCACTCATTGAGTCGAAGGACTCACAATGAATTGTGAAGAAGAATTTCCCAATTTGTGGAGATCAATTTTATAAAAGACGGAGCTTCATTAATTGAGAGAACAATCACCAAAACGAGGAGATGATAAACGAAAAAAGAGAGATATGACTCCCTTGTTTATAGGTGACAAACCACTTTTCATAACGGCATGCCCAACTGTGTTGAGCATCATGGTTATCTCAACCAGTGTGTCATGTTTCCTCATCGCGACACATCTTTGCGAACATGCTTTGCGATTGGCCTAAATATTTTATTCGATTACCCCTTAGACATCAACCCTATTTTCCCCCATAGCTCCATGTCGAAGGGGGGAATTTTTTTCTGCAAAAATATATAATGAGGAAAATAAAACTCAAAGTGGAAATCGACTCTATAGAGGCTACCTCACAAAGCCAGTTCAAGGATCCGCACAGTACCGTGGCCAGCGTAAAGCCACATCATTTTAGAAATCACCACGGAGAAAATAGGTGGGAGGATATGTGATCTGAAAGATGTTTTCAAGTAAACCACAGATCAAAGAGGTAAGAGTTTCTATGATCTAAAATATTTTTTTGAATCCACCACAGAGCAATGTTGTGGGAGGCACCGTGATCCGAAAATTGTTCGTGAAGCCACCACCGAGCAAGGAGGTGGGAGGCTCCATAATTATGAAAAGGCACCACATGGATTCTCATCGCATGCTCCATATATTTTTCTACCTCTTTCAAATAAATATTGGGTTTCCCCAAATCCCAATGGACCGATACTCTGACCTTTCACCTTCTATGATCTCAAATCATGAAGCACATTCTACTATGCGAAAAATTGGATCTTCGAGTTAATTAATCATCATGAAGTGCCTTTACATTAGCTTAAACAGGACCCCAATTCAAGCAGGGATTCCATTTGTGGAGCCCACATGGCTTTTCAAAGGGAATAGATCCAAAATGGTACTCGGGTCTTCACAAAGCACTCATGAATCTTGTAGTACCTTCCATGTACATGTGTACCACATGATAAGGGAGGGTCACTGTTCTTCACGAGGCACACTACATTCGATTTCTATACGTTTGAAGGGACCCTAAATTTAAGAAGCCCTACTCTGTGAGAGTATTTCTGATTTGTGAAGATCCCTCCATGTGCATCTATTCCCTATGCCTAGGCTAGGCCACCCCACTTCACGAAGCATAACCCTTTGTGAAGACCCTCCACTACATAGAGCACCAGTGCTTCCTGAGGCCTCTTCCTATAAACCCCTTCGCTTCTCAAACACTTTTACCATATGAACATCTAGGTTCATATGAAGTGATTTTAATATCCCTTTGGTGGTGCTTCACCTTGTGTCACATAGCCTCATTCTTCTTCACATAGGCATGATAACAACTATTGCTTCTTCGCATAGCCATTCTATCATGGACCCCACAGGGGATCACTCCACAAAACCCCAACACCAGGGCACTGAAGAGGACATACCTTCTTCAAAGGTGGATAGGTATCAGTTATGTATGTCATATGGGTGTGGAGTGAATCCGGCTTGTCCGAACTATGGGACGATAAACTGCCAAGCTCCTGTCTCCTTAGCACATGATGTTAAACTGTGGCCTCGCCCTGTGTATCACATGTAGGGTGCCCCATCTCTGACATTATCTATTTCATATCATCTCCATGAGAGTGAGATATTCCTTATATGGAATGATATCCTCTTTGTTGAAATTACCTTTGTGCACGGGGAGGGAAACTATCTCGGTTTAAGCCCCTATCCTTTCTTGTAGGAGGTAGCATCTATTCTCCCCCTCCACTTCTCTGTTCCAATGACTAGGGGTTTATGGTCACCAGTACCTTCCTTATCCCATCCATCTCCCTTTGGGATTTTTCTCCAGTGTGCCTCTATCTTGGAGTACGTCCCAATCTCCATATCCTTATGCTTCTAACCACACATAATCCCCTATTACTTATTTGGGACTTTATCCATGTGTATGCCCCATTTCCCTTCCCACAGACACTCCATTAGAGACGTGATCGTCAGGTAGTTTCTACCACTTGTTTCTCACACCGAGCATGAATCACATGGTCTTAAATTAGAAAGCATTGACAAGGTCATCCATCCTAAGATGGCTCTGTGTGTAACCCCAAATACCCCATTTCAAACTACATGGACTATGATCCTTTCCATGAAAAGGTATGTAGGAAGCCTCCCAGAGGTTCAATCCCAACAACTACTAGTCCTGAACCATTCACATCAGTTCACAGAAAACATCTAAACTACATGGACATTGATCCTTTCCAAGGAAAGGTATATAGGATTCCTCTCCAATGATCAAGACCAACACAAAATTGTATCGACCCTTTCACATTGCTTCACCTTTTTCCCAAATTATGTTAAACTATATCAACAATTCTGACCTACTTGGACATTGATCCTTTCCAATCTAATGTACGCAAGAATCCTCCCTATGGTTCGTCTCTTACACCAACTATTCATGATCCCTTCATGTCGGTTCACCAAAAACATCCGAACTACGTGGAATTTGATCCTTACATGGTAAGGTACGTAGGAAGCTTCACTAAGGTTCAAGCTCAACAAATACTTGTACAAACCCCTTCATGTCAGTTCACCTTTGTCCAGCTTGATGATAAGTTGTATACACCATTACAAACTATGTGGACTTTGATCCTTGTCTAATGGACAAGGTACGTAGGGATTATCTCTGAGGTTCATGCCGAACACCTACTTATCCCAACAACTTGATGTCAGTCCATCCTCATCCTCCATGACATTAAAATTCATGCCCCATTTTGTCCCGGAAGATGTTAAGATGTACCTATTAAAACTACATGTTTTTTATCCCTGTCTCCGAGGCAGGGTATGTAGGAAGCCTCTATGAGGTTCAACACTATCTAATGGTAAGCTGTTGTGATGCACATCCAATGGTAAGTCGTTTTAAACCCAATTCAGCGGTAATCCATTGGAGTCTTCAAGCGACAATAAGCCATCACAGTACCCTTTGTTGGTACCCGAATCTCCGATCTTCACCTGTGGTGTCAGACCGACCCGGGACGCTAACCACGCGTAAGCGCCAGTATATCGGTCGGTCATTGTCCTATGCATGAAACCTGATTCTATACCCATCATGATATAAGTAAAATTTTATTCCCTTCCATGGGGATATGTAGGAAGCCACCTCAAGGTTCAAGCCCATCACCCATGTCTCATCCTGGTCTTTCCCTAGAACCTGTGTGTTTCAAGAAGGCCATGCCCCACCCCGAAGGCTCCACTTCCGTTGGGTCCCATCCATATGGGTCGCCTCTTTAGGTGTCCCATCGTCCCATCGAACTACATGGTATTTTTTCCTACAATAGGGATACATAAAAAGTCTCGTAGATACTCAATCACAACATCACTGTCTCTCTTATGGAAGTCCCGTCACATTCTCTATTCACAATAATAAATATGTATCTCGATTCTTACTCGGGCTGCCACAACCCTGTGAGATCATGCCACCCACTTTATTTCTGCTTCTAGTAGTAATCGGGTAACTAACCACATGTTAGCACCAGTATCAGTGACCCATCCAAGGGTTTCACCAATCTGATCCACTCATGTTTGGGTTCTAATTAGCCTTATATATCCATGATAGACGTTAAACTCGTGACATGCCCTCTGTTATACATGGGAAGCTGATGAAAATATCAGATACATTCCAAGGGAATAAAATTCCCCACATTTGGTGTGGGATGCATTGGGATTTTGTGCCCTCGAGAAGAGCTATCATTCGAAAAAGAAACCCAGACACATCAGTGATCCAGTGTCCCAACATGCCAGTGATGTCCAATGTGACTACTCCCCTGACAGAAGGTTACTGCCTTGGACGGACCCCTTCGAATGTCCTGGAAGAAGCAACGTAATTAACTGGAATCCATGAAGACATGGAATTGGGAAGAGTTTGATGAACAACGTCTTAAATCTATGAGGGAGACATGGACTAGGTAATGAGTTCTGAGGAGGAATCTGTGGAAGTAGAGACCAACATCCCAGCATCCTGTTTTGATCATGGAGAAAACATCTCAGAATAAGTGATTAATGCCACTGAAATTTGGAAAGTAGGAATGCCTGGAAACAAATTGACTGTCCCAGACAGATTGATGCACACCATAGAAGAAGCGTCGAAAACAACTCTCTCATTGGACATCAGTCTGATGGTGTCATTATATGGTCAGAAGCACCTTTGTACCCAACACCCTCTGTAAACTCTACTTGAAATGAGATGTAAAGTGGGAATACCTATATAAAATGATAGAATGAGAGACGGCATGAAGTCATACCACCTATTGAATATATAGCTTTCTAATCTCATCAACACTGAATGTATCCTTTATTGATAGGAAATGAGCGACCTTCGTAAGACTATCAACTACGACCCACACAACATCAGCTCCCCTAGGCGACCTCGGTAACCCCATTATGAAATCCATCGTGAAATCATGCCATTTCCACACCAGAATAGGTAGATACTATAAAATCAATGCCGATATATAATGTTCCCCCTTCACCTACTGATAGGTAGAACATCTCATAAAAAATCAGCTACTTCCAACTTCATAGATGACCACTAATACTAAAGGTACAAGTCACTGTGCATCTTGGTGACTCTGGGATGCACTTCCCAAGATGAAGCATGAAACTCCCACATAATCTTCTCATGTATATCCCTTAGAACCCACAAGCATCCAATAATATGTATAACCTCCTCATCACGGATCATTCATCTTGGAGGAGGGTCCCCACCTTCTACACTCTCATGTAGAACTAGGCCTTCAGAATCGGATAGCTTCCCCATCCTCACTCTGTCCAGTAGGGTATATGTAATATCCATATATTAATGATATGTTTGACCCTGACTATCATGTACCCTTAAATGCATCTCAGAGAAAAAAACCATAAGCTACCACTCACCACTATCCTCCTGCACTACCTATATCTGAGTCCTCTTACTCAGTGATTTAGCCACTACATTTCCTTTTCCAGTTGTATAATAAATCTCAAAATCGAATGACTAAAGGTATTACACCCACCTTCGATGTCACAAATAAAAATCATGATGAATAAATATGTATTTGAAACCTTTGTGGTCTGTGTACACCAAAAAATGCTCTCCCAATAAAAAATGTCTCTAATAGTGAAATGCATGACCAACTGTAGCTAACTTGATATAATGCTTTGGGTAATTCCTCTAACGTGGCCTAATCTGCGGAGACTCATATGCAACAACTCGATCATCCTGTATAATCACTACTCCCAGCCCAATACCTAATACATCATAGCACATAGTATAAATATTTCTCGGCTTTGGAAATATCAGTATTAGAGAAATATTCAAATGTCCCTTCCCCTCTTGAAAGGTTGCATCACAAAAATATGACCACTCATGATTTTTCCATGTAACACCCCAAGCTTCTACGGTACGCTTCTCTTTGAATAATGTGATAGCGTGTGTTGTACGCAACACCGAGTTCTAACACACCATAACTAATAAAACTAGCCGTTATGAATAGTAATACCTACTTTTTGAAATTATATATATTTTATATTTGAAAATGGACTTCATTTTTGGATTCAGAATATTGAATTTAGCCTAAGGTGAAATTTTGGTACATTTCGGATAACTTTCATATTTTGATGAATACTGAAAATTTCTAAATTTTAATTAAAAACAACTTTTTTAATCAAAATAATTAATAGTGATAAATTATGAATTTAAGTGGTTTTAAAGTATATTTAGAATATATTTTTACCATTCAATTTAATTTTTATCATTGGACATAATTTTACAATTAAACTGAACATAAACAAGTGTCAATCTTTTGATAGTTATTATCTTTTAAAAACACGCTTTTTGTTTTGACAGCGGGAATTAATTTTAAATTAATTTCTGCCACTTCTGTGTTTTGAATTTAGGAAAATGGATTCCATATTTGGAATCAGGATGTCCAAATTATGTAAATAGGTAACTTTTATTTTTACACATTTTGAATAATTACTGCGGTAAATATTTTATTTACATGGTTAAAGGGTAAATCCGGTAAATAAGGGTTAAAAAAATAATATTATAATAATACAAAATTACCCTAAAACGTGTCCTAACCTTATTGGTGGACACATACCCGACCATGGGCATCCTTGGGTCAATTTGGGGACCCCTTGGAGCCACTTTTATGTGGTAGGGACACATTATATTAATAAAGTTAAAATAAAAATAAAAATGGCATAAGCTTACATCTTTTAGAAGAACAATTTTTACATAGGGTTATACATGTTGGATTTTCGATTATAAATATTCATTAGAAAGATAAAAAGATTTCCTACATAATGATGTTTTATTTATAATTTTTAGACATTAAATAATTTATTTTATTTATGACACAATGATGATGCAGTAATTACTAAAATAGTAAAAAAATTAACATAATTGATATTATAAATACCCAAATAAATATAATATGAAACTTTTAATGAATTACACTAATTTTATAGGATAATATGATATATTAGGATTGCTTTAATTGACTTTTTTCGAAGTAATCAATCTGTTATGAGTTTCAAAAAAATCAACTATTGAATAGTGTCAAAATTGACATAAAAGAGTTCTTAAAACAAATATTATATTATTAATTGATATTAAATTCCTAAAAATCTACGGTTCGGCCAAGAGACTTATATTATGATAGGTTAATCATTAATGGACCACTTGGGGGTCGCTTGTATGTATATGGTAAGTCTATTAACCATATAATATAAAAATACAAAGAGACATTGTAAAAGTGAAACTAATTAACTTAGAGTTAATACTTAAAGATAAGGTTAATATAAGTACCCAAACCTGTCTAAATTCTATTGGTTGAGTTGCTTTCGACCTATACCCACCTCATCATTTGAATAGTCAACTTTGGAGCCATTAGAAACCGAATATGAATTTATTATAAATTAATATTTCTAGCTTTTCCAAAGGTGCCCCTCACCCCTCTTATAAAAGGGCACTCCTCCTTCTCATTTCTTCACACCTCTAAAGCCTTTTGGTTCGGCCAAACTCTGCCCAAATACTCTCCCAACATCCCTCACTACAACCTAGAGGCCTTAGTTTGATCAGAAAGCCAACCTAAGGAGCCCTTTTGATCAAATCAATAGGAAGAACCCGAAGAAGAGGTAATGATTTCACCACCCTTTTCTAAGTTCATTTATTCTTCCACTTCTTCTTCCTTTGTTCTTACCATTCTGAAATAATAACTCCAGTATCTCACATATAATGTGATGTTATTATAAATATGGTACAATCATATTCAGTATTCTATCCACCCTTTGAATAACATGTCACCATACGTGCGTACGTACGGCTTACCGTCTCCACGTCGTGGTGTAATTGTTATTCAATATAATATTATTTGGATGGGTATAATAATGATGTGTAACTCATGTAAATAATAAATATAACATGTTAATGATTCTGTATATATGATATACCATCCATTTATATATTATTTTAATATCAAAAGAATGATATTGTCGCTCGTGCGTACGTACGGACTACCGTCTCCACGAACGCGATGAGATTCATTCTCCATCGTAACCATTAAAGTATAATTATCATTTTATGATTTAAAAATGATGTTTAAGTACTTGATATCATTATGGATATGAATAATATACAACCTATCCTTTACATACATGTCTTACGTAACAAAACATACAAAAGAAAACAAGTAAGTTAACACCCGAAACAACGATAATACTAAGATATTATTATCAAATCAATATTAAAAGATCATATATGATATCATATTAATGTATATGACTCTTGTATAATTTAATAACAATTATTTCACCATTATACAGGAGGTTAACCTACCATAACCAAGGAAAAGTACAAGGTAAGGGTTATTTCACAATCTCTTCATTATCCGAGGTTGTATTATACATAATAATCTACTGGGATCTCTTTATCATCCACATCCATGTTTCTTCGAAATGTATTTCAAAACATTTTTACTATTTACAAGAATATGGGAGGTTTATAAAGGAATCTTTTCGTCGTTTTCAAAACAAGGTCCTTTTTAACCTTTTCGACAGAATTGAGGTAAGAATGTTTTTTTTAACTTATACGGCGGGTGCGGTTATTTTCCGCCGTTATAAATCGTCGAAGCTTTCCATAAAAGCTTATAAGGATATTTTCAAAGAAAATGTTTTATTTTATATGGATCTTAAATGATTTCAAAATAAAAGGATATACTTCTTTAAAAAGAATTTTGATTTCATCTATGTCAACATCCTTTGATGGATTTTAAGATTATTTGAAGTTGATTTATTATGATACAAAACTTCTATATTGTATTGAAGGTTTTGTGATATGTTTGACTGTGGATGTGCTATTTTTATACCATTCATAGTGTATGATGAAATTATTGACATTTCGTATGCTAGTTTTAATACGAATGTTTATGTTATGTTTAAACCTTTTCATATGGGAATGCATTGGACTTATTAAGTGACGGGTGGAGCCCGCTATAGCTCCTCGATGCATCGGTAGGTCTCATGAGACAAACTAGTGTCTTGGCACAAGGCCTTGACAAAATCTTATTTTTAGTCTTGGCACGAGGCCTTGGCTATGTGGTTATGATAGTCTGGCATTATGCATTCCAACATTATGAAAGTGGTTATTGATATTGCATGTGATTATTCGATTAGTAGAATATCCATGTGAATAAGTAAATGGCATTATTTCATTTTTATTTTTGCCATACTATGTTGAAGTTCAATTTTAAAAAGGCTTTTGTTTTAGTAATTCATTGCCTTAAATGTTTATGCTTATTTTGAATGTTCCGCTATATTGTTATCCTTACTGGGCATTTGAGCTCACCCCCTTTTCTATGTTTTATTTTTCCCAGGTAGTGAAGAAGTAAATTATGAATGACTTGCAGGGATATTATGAGGGGTTAATAGTGTGGATATGAAGACTTTGTTGTTGTAGTAGTTTTTCACTTTGAAATGTAATGTAAAACTTTATGATTATATCTAGTGTTTCCAAGGCTACTAAACCAATCGGTCTTTCGAGATTTGATCTTTCTTGTGATCATGCCAATGTTATGTAAGTAATGCACCGACTCTGGGTAGCTGGGGTCGGGGCGTTACAGTTGGTATCAGAGGAGGTTTAGTACAAACCTTGGAAGCTAGATTTAGATAAACTCTGATTAGAGCACGTAGACCTAAGATGAACTTTGAGGATTAGTATAGAAGAACTTCCTAGAATTTTGGTATTGTAGAGATTTTGTGAGTTTTCCAAGCAATACATCCCTGTCTGGATACGAGCAGGTAGAGGCGGCTCTGGCACAGATGTACCTAGGGGTAAAACCCGAAAACACCACTTTGAGCTAGACTCGAACGGGAACTGGTGCACGACAACCGGCCTTGCTGCACTCTTGGTTACGACACTCCTGGGGGATATGCTTAGGATAACTCTCACTATCTTTACAAATCATTATGAAGGGTTTATGAGTATATACTTCCTCAAAGAAAACATTATTATTATTATGGATTATATCCATAAATAGATCAATTTATGTTAAGTGTTTTATAAGTATGGGATTATGTATTTTGATTCATAAACTGATCTAGTTTATGCCATTGTTTAGAAATGGCGCCTAGTGGAAGAAATGGAAACCGTATCAATGCGCGCACTCCATGTAGGGATTGCCCTCCTGCTCAAGATAATTATAGTGGGGCTGGTGATGCAACTGGTGCCGATCAACTAATCACCATACTGGGACAACTTACTCAGGTTATGAATAATAACCTTACCCGTATGGAGCACCCTGATCCGCTGCGTGGAGGATCAATGTTAGATCGATTCATGAGGCAACAACCACCAACGTTCAATGGGAATACAAATCCCTTAGTAGCTGAGCAATGGATATTTTCCTTAGAGAAAATATTTCAGGCTTTGGGGAGCAGTGAAAGGGAAAAAGTTATCATGGCAGTTTACCGCCTCACTGGAGATGCTGATCAATGGTGGTCATTGATTCAAAATACGAAGGAAGATGATGAAGTATCAAATATGGAATGGAGGGAATTCAAAGATCTGTTTTTAGAAAAATACTTCCCTCGCGACCATCGAGCGGATATGGAAAGACAATTTCTGAGTCTGAGACAAAAGGAGGATGAGAATGTCACAAAGTATGAGGCTAACTTTACAAGGTTAGCGAGGTATGCTGGAGATTATATTCGCAACCCAAGAAGTAAGATTGATCGTTTCTTTGATGGGTTAAAACCATTTCTCCGTCGAGCATTAGTCTCACAATCCTTTTCATCGTACGAAGACATTGTCTCATGTGCTATAAAGACCGAAAAGGAATTCTCTAAGTCTTATGACTTTAAAGCAAAGCAAGAGAAGAAGAGACCTGCTGATCAATCGGGGAATGGAAATAAGGGGAAGAAGGGAAAGGTTGAATATCCATCTTGTGGTAAATGCGGGAAGAAACATCCTGGTACTTGCTTGAAGGGAATGGGAGTCTGTTACAAGTGTGGTGAAAAAGGCCACCAAGCTCATGATTGCAAGGGGAAGAAGGAAGCTACCAACGTTCAGTGCTACAATTGCAGGGAGATGGGGCATTATGCAAATGCATGTCCTAAGCGTCAGGAGAACTTACCTCAGAAAAGGCCAAGGGATCAAGGCCAGGCTTATGCTATCACTACTGCTGAGGTAGAAGCTCCGAAAGACGTGGTGGCAGGTAATTTAATGGTTTCCTCAAGTTTAGCAAATGTATTATTTGATTCTGGATCATCGCATTGTTTCATATCTTCCCAGTTTGCTAAGAAAATTAGATATTTCCAATTTGATTTAATAAGGGAGTTGTCAGTTAAAACTCCTAAGGGAAGTATCGTTGCAACAAAGTTTTGTGAATCAGTCCCCATTAGAGTACATAAATTTTCTTTATCTGCTGATTTCATCGTCATACCTATGATTGAGTTTGATATAATCCTCGGTATGGACTGGCTTTCGGACTATGATGCGAAGATTTATTGTAAGAATAAAGAGGTTACGATTCTTGATGATAATGATAAGGAGCACCTTATTTTTAGAGCAGAATCGTCACCACCTAATTCTTATTTAGATCCACCCCCAGTAGCTCAACTTAATTCAATTATTGGGGAGGAAGAGAATGAAATAACTGTCGGTGAGGAAAGGAATGTTCAAATAGAGGATGTACCTGTTGTGAAAGAATTTGTAGATGTATTTCCGGAAGATTTACCTGGACATCCTCCAGAACGAGAAGTTGAGTTTTCTATTGATTTGATTCCTGGATCAAGGCCTATATCGAAGACCCCTTATAGAATGGCCACTGTAGAGTTAGTCGAACTAAAGAAACAACTAGAGGAACTGAGTAATAAGGGATTTATTCGCCCTAGTGTTTCTCCATGGGGAGCCCCTGTTCTTTTTGTTAAAAAGAAAGATGGATCTATGAGGTTATGTATCGACTACAGGGAGATCAATGCTATAACGATAAAGAACAAGTATCCCCTACCTCGTATTGATGATTTATTTGACCAACTGCATGGAGCTCAATACATTTCAAAGATTGACCTTCGATCTGGATACCATCAGTTGTGTGTGAAGAAGTAAGAAATTCTGAAGACAGCATTTCGAACCAGGTACGGGCATTACGAGTTTACTGTAATGCCGTTTGGATTGACTAATGCACCCTCTGTATTCATGGATCTGATGAATAGAGTTTTCAAGGAGTATCTCGATGAATTTGTGGTGGTATTTATTGATGATATCTTGGTATACTCTAAAACCTACGAAGATCATGAAAATCACTTGCGCATTATCTTGAAGACTCTGAGGAGGCATGAATTATATGGGAAGTTTAGCAAGTGTGAATTCTGGCTTCAGGAGATTTCTTTTCTTGGCCATATTGTCTCTAAAGATGGAATCTCTGTTGATCCTTCTAAGACCAAGGCAATCCAAGAATGGTCAGCACCTACGAGTATAACTGAGGTACGTAGTTTTATTGGTTTGGCAGGTTATTATCGACGTTTCGTCCAGAATTTTGCCCGATTGGCTAACCCATTAACGAAGCTCACACGTAAAGGGGTTAAATTTGTTTGGACAAAAGAGTGTGAAGAATGCTTCGAAGAACTAAAGAGAAGATTAGTCAATGCTCCTATATTGACTCTACCATCGGGGAATGATGGGTTCGTTATTTATAGTGATGCATCGAAGAAAGGACTTGGCTGTGTCCTTATGCAGAATGATAGAGTTATTGCCTATGCATCACGACAGTTGAAAATTCATGAACAAAACTATCCTACTCATGATCTTGAGTTAGCAGCTGTGATCTTTGCTTTGAAGATATGGAGGCACTACCTCTATGGTGAAAAATGTGAGATTTATACTGATCACAAGAGTTTGAAGTATATTTTCTCACAAAAAGAACTCAACATGAGGCAAAGGAGATGGCTTGAATTACTCAAGGATTATGATTGTACGATACACTACCACCCGGGGAAGGCAAACAAGGTGGCAGATGCTTTGAGTAGAAAAGACCATGGAGTTTTGAACAATATGAGAATTGAAAGGGATCCAATTTTCATGGATCTAGTGAAAATGGACATGGGAATAACCAGGGAAGGTGAAACATCAATGCTTTTTCAAATGGTTGCCAAACCATCTTTACTATAAAGGATTAAGAGTTCTCAGACCGATGATGAAGAATTCCAAAAGAAGATTAAAGCTGTGAATGATGGGAGATTGAGAGACTTTATGTATGAAGATGGAATTTTGAAATTCGGGAAGAGACTTTGTGTTCCCAATATACCTGATCTAAAAAGGGAATTGCTGGATGATGCTCATAGTTCCAATTTCTCTATACACCCTGGGAGCACCAAAATGTATAGAGATTTGAAGGAACATTTTTGGTGGGACAACATGAAGAGGGAGATTGCTGATTTTGTATCAAGATGTATGGTTTGTCAACAAGTGAAAGCTGGAAGGCAACAGCCTGGAGGAGTCATGCAACCTCTTCCCATACCGGAGTGGAAATGGGACAATATTACGATGGACTTTGTCATGGGGCTACCAAAGACTCCTAGAAGGAACGATTCAATATGGGTTATTGTTGATCGTCTTACCAAGTCAGCACATTTTCTTGCTATAAGAGAAGATCTACCCCTGGAACGTCTAGCAAGACTATACATTAATGAAGTTGTGAGACTTCATGGAGTTCCCCTATCGATTGTTTCTGATCGTGATCCCCGTTTTACTTCAAGATTTTGGAAAAGTCTTCAGAAATCCCTGGATACTGAACTTCATTTGAGCACTGCTTACCACCCTCAGACAGACGGACAATCAGAACGGACTATTCAAACCTTAGAAGACATGTTGAGATCTTGCTCACTTGACTTTCAGGGTGTGTGGGATCAATATTTACCACTGGTAGAATTTTCCTATAACAATAGCTTCCATTCAAGTATTCAGATGGCACCATATGAAGCGTTATACGGAAAGAGATGTCGTACACCAACCTGTTGGGATGATGTTGGTGAAAGAAAACTTGTAGGCCCAGAACTGGTGGAGGAAACGGTGGAAAAGGTGAAGGTAATCCAAAATCACATTAAAGCAGCTCAAAGTAGGCAGAAGAGCTATGCCGATAATCGAAGGAAGGATTTGGAATTTCAAGTCGGTGATCATGTTTTCCTGAAGGTATCTCCATGGAAGGGAGTCATACGTTTTGGTAAGAAAGGTAAATTGAGTCCCAGGTACATCGGACCTTTCGAAATTCTAGAACGAATTGGGGTTGTAGCTTACCGATTGGCAATGCCGCCAAGTCTCTCCAAAGTTCACGATGTGTTCCACGTATCTCTATTGAGGAAATACATGCCTGATCCGACGCATGTACTCACCTATGAGGAATTAGAACTGGAACCCGATCTGTCTTATTGCGAAGAGCCCGTCAGGATTCTTGATACAAGAGAACAAGTACTCAGAAACCGGACGACGCGTCTGGTAAAAGTTTTGTGGAGAAATCATAAGATGGAAGAGGCAACGTGGGAACCCGAGGAACTTATGATGAAGAACCACCCGAGTCTTTTTATGCAGTAATACCCTAGAAATTGCGAGGACGCAATTATTTGAAGGAGGGGAGAATGTAACACCCCAAGCTTCTACGGTACGCTTCTCTTTGAATAATGTGATAGCGTGTGTTGTACGCAACACCGAGTTCTAACACACCATAACTAATCAAACTAGCCGTTATGAATAGTAATACCTACTTTTTGAAATTATATATATTTTATATTTGAAAATGGACTTCATTTTTGGATTCGGAATATTGAATTTAGCCTAAGGTGAAATTTTGGTACATTTCGGATAACTTTCATATTTTGATGAATAGTGAAAATTTCTAAATTTTAATTAAAAACAACTTTTTTAATCAAAATAATTAATAGTGATAAATTATGAATTTAAGTGGTTTTAAAGTATATTTAGAATATATTTTTACCATTCAATTTAATTTTTATCATTGGACATAATTTTACAATTAAACTGAACATAAACAAGTGTCAATCTTTTGATAGTTATTATCTTTTAAAAACACGCTTTTTGTTTTGACAGCGGGAATTGATTTTAAATTAATTTCTGCCACTTCTGTGTTTTGAATTTAGGAAAATGGATTCCATATTTGGAATCAGGATTTCCAAATTATGTAAATAGGTAACTTTTATTTTTACACATTTTGAATAATTACTGCGGTAAATATTTTATTTACATGGTTAAAGGGTAAATCCGGTAAATAAGGGTTAAAAAAATAATATTATAATAATACAAAATTACCCTAAAACGTGTCCTAACCTTATTGGTGGACACATACCCGACCATGGGCATCCTTGGGTCAATTTGGGGACCCCTTGGAGCCACTTGTATGTGGTAGGGACACATTATATTAATAAAGTTAAAATAAAAATAAAAATGGCATAAGCTTACATCTTTTAGAAGAACAATTTTTACATAGGGTTATACATGTTGGCTTTTCGATTATAAATATTCATTAGAAAGCTAAAAAGATTTCCTACATAATGATGTTTTATTTATAATTTTTAGACATTAAATAATTTATTTTATTTATGACACAATGATGATGCAGTAATTACTAAAATAGTAAAAAAATTAACATAATTGATATTATAAATACCCAAATAAATATAATATGAAACTTTTAATGAATTACACTAATTTTCTAGGATAATATGATATATTAGGATTGATTTAATTGACTTTGTTCGAAGTAATCAATCTGTTATGAGTTTCAAAAAAATCAACTATTGAATAGTGTCAAAATTGACATAAAAGAGTTCTTAAAACAAATATTATATTATTAATTGATATTAAATTCCTAAAAATCTAAGGTTCGGCCAAGAGACTTATATTATGATAGGTTAATCATTAACGGACCACTTGGGGGTCGCTTGTATGTATATGGTAAGTCTATTAACCATATAATATAAAAATACAAAGAGACATTGTAAAAGTGAAACTAATTAACTTAGAGATAATACTTAAAGATAAGGTTAATATAAGTACCCAAACCTGTCTAAATTCTATTGGTTGAGTTGCTTTCTACCTATACCCACCTCATCATTTGAATAGTCAACTTTGGAGCCATTAGAAACCGAATATGAATTTATTATAAATTAATATTTCTAGCTTTTCCAAAGGTGCCCCTCACCCCTCTTATAAAAGGGCACTCCTCCTTCTCATTTCTTCACACCTCTAAAGCCTTTTGGTTCGGCCGAACTCTGCCCAAATACTCTCCCAACATCCCTCACTACAACCTAGAGGCCTTAGTTTGATCAGAAAGCCAACCTAAGGAGCCCTTTTGATCAAATCAAAAGGAAGAACCCGAAGAAGAGGTAATGATTTCACCACCCTTTTCTAAGTTCATTTCTTCTTCCACTTCTTCTTCCTTTGTTCTTACCATTCTGAAATAATAACTCCAGTATCTCACATATAATGTGATGTGATTATAAATATTGTACAATCATATTCAGTATTCTATCCACCCTTTGAATAACATGTCACCATACGTGCGTACGTACGGCTTACCGTCTCCACGTCGTGGTGTAATTGTTATTCAATATAATATTATTTGGATGGGTATAATAATGATGTGTAACTCATGTAAATAATAAATATAACATGTTAATGATTCTGTATATATGATATACCATCCATTTATATATTATTTTAATATCAAAAGAATGATATTGTCGCTCGTGCGTACGTACGGACTACCGTCTCCACGAACGCGATGAGATTCATTCTCCATCGTAACCATTAAAGTATAATTATCATTTTATGATTTAAAAATGATGTTTAAGGACTTGATATCATTCTGGATATGAATAATATACAACCTATCCTTTACATACATGTCTTACGTAACAAAACATACAAAAGAAAACAAGTAAGTTAACACCCGAAACAACGATAATACTAAGATATTATTATCAAATCAATATTAAAAGATCATATATGATATCATATTAATGTATATGACTCTTGTATAATTTAATAACAATTATTTCACCATTATACAGGAGGTTAACCTTCCACAACCAAGGAAAAGTACAAGGTAAGGGTTATTTCACAATCTCTTCATTATCCGAGGTTGTATTATACATAATAATCTACTGGGATCTCTTTATCATCCACATCCATGTTTCTTCGAAATGTATTTCAAAACATTTTTACTATTTACAATAATATGGGAGGTTTATAAAGGAATCTTTTCGTCGTTTTCAAAACAAGGTCCTTTTTAACCTTTTCGACAGAATTGAGGTAAGAATGTTTTTTTTAACTTATACGGCGGGTGCGGTTATTTTCCGCCGTTATAAATCGTCGAAGCTTTCCATAAAAGCTTATAAGGATATTTTCAAAGAAAATGTTTTATTTTATATGGATCTTAAATGATTTCAAAATAAAAGGATATACTTCTTTAAAAAGAATTTTGATTTCATCTATGTCAACATCCTTTGATGGATTTTAAGATTATTTGAAGTTGATTTATTATGATACAAAACTTCTATATTGTATTGAAGGTTTTGTGATATGTTTGACTGTGGATGTGCTATTTTTATACCATTCATAGTGTATGATGAAATTATTGACATTTCGTATGCTAGTTTTAATACGAATGTTTATGTTATGTTTAAACCTTTTCATATGGGAATGCATTGGACTTATTAAGTGACGGGTGGAGCCCGCTATAGCTCCTCGATGCATCGGTAGGTCTCATGAGACAAACTAGTGTCTTGGCACAAGGCCTTGACAAAATCTTATTTTTAGTCTTGGCACGAGGCCTTGGCTATGTGGTTATGATAGTCTGGCATTATGCATTCCAACATTATGAAAGTGGTTATTGATATTGCATGTGATTATTCGATTAGTAGAATATCCATGTGAATAAGTAAATGGCATTATTTCATTTTTATTTTTGCCATACTATGTTGAAGTTCAATTTTAAAAAGGCTTTTGTTTTAGTAATTCATTGCCTTAAATGTTTATGCTTATTTTGAATGTTCCGCTATATTGTTATCCTTACTGGGCATTTGAGCTCACCCCCTTTTCTATGTTTTATTTTTCCCAGGTAGTGAAGAAGTAAATTATGAATGACTTGCAGGGATATTATGAGGGGTTAATAGTGTGGATATGAAGACTTTGTTGTTGTAGTAGTTTTTCACTTTGAAATGTAATGTAAAACATTATGATTATATCTAGTGTTTCCAAGGCTACTAAACCAATCGGTCTTTCGAGATTTGATCTTTCTTGTGATCATGCCAATGTTATGTAAGTAATGCACCGACTCTGGGTAGCTGGGGTCGGGGCGTTACATTCCAATTCATAGTAAAGCATGTCATCAGTGCTAATATGCATGTGAAGTCCTTTATAAAATGCATTTAATACCCATCCATCCCCAAGAAACTCTGCACATCAAAAACGTTCTTGGGCTACTCCTACGTAACTGCTACTCCCACCTTCTCTTGGTCCACTAATACTCTAGTATATGAGATGATGTTACCCATGAAGTGAATCTGATCCATATGGAAGTATAATTTTGTGAGCTTAGCATGTAACTAATACTCTTTTACTGTATTTAAACCATTATCAAGGTGTATGGAATGGTCTTGTCAATTTTGTGAATACCCAATGATATCATCCACATAAATCACCATAAACGAATCTACATAAGGATAGAAATCTGGGTTCATCAGTGCCGTGAAAACTGCTGGCACATTCTGGAGACCAAATGGCATAACACAGTACACATATAGACCATACCTACTATGAAACGTGTTACAAGGTTTGTATGCCGGTTGAACACAAACCTGGTGATATCCTGACCTCAAGACAATATTCAAGAACACTCGATCTCCTTAAAGCTAATCAAAAATTTCATCTATCCATGGAAATGGATATCAGTTTTTAACGCTCAAATTTGTCAGTTTCTGATATTCTATGCATTTCCTATGGGTATCGTCTGAATTTTTTGGGAAATGGACTGGTGAACCCCAAAGAGAAGTACTGGGTTAGATAAAACCCTGAGCTTCCAGATCTTCCAACTACCTCTTGCGCTCCTATAACTCCTTCGTAGACATTATGTATGGAGGAATTGATACTGGTGAAGCTCTTGGAACTAGATAGATAGTGAACTCCACCTCTCTGACTAGATTAAATCCTCAGATGTCATTCGGGAAAACGTCCTTCAAACAATCAACCACTAAACAAAAATCTTATAGACATGTTCTCTAAAAATAAAGATATAAACTCACAATCTAGGGTATCATTCTTCCCATCCCACTATGGTTGATTCCAGCTCTGCTTGCCTAAATATCTCATTCAACGTTGTATAAAAATTACCCTCCCTCAAGTGATTTGAAAATCACCTTCTGGGGATAGTAGTCAATAATGGCTCGAAATGAAATTAATCAGTCCATTCTAGGAATGACATCAAAGATTGTCATCTCTAAGACATAATGGTTCCATATAAAGTGAAAGACACAAATCTCAAGGGGGAACTCCTTACACTGACAAATACCATTCGTTCTAATCCCTAATAGAGTGTCTAGCATTATAATATCAGAAGTAGTACAAACACAGAGGACATAGATTTCCATAGTAGTGATAGATATAAAACTATGTGAAACACCTGTATCGATAAGTGCAGAAGATAAAACATAAAAAAATATAATTTTACCTTTTTTAATAGAAGTTTTGGTATCCTTATACTATTGGGTCTATTGCGGTGCATATGTTTTACATGTATCATAGCCCTGATACATTGCTTGGCTTCCCTAAGCTGACCTGCCCTGCTGTCACTGAGATCCCAAGGTCTAGGTACCATGACCACGAACACCCCCTCGGCCTGAACAAAATGATGTATTCAAGTTTCCTAACTAGTGAGAAGTTTATGACTCCACTCATGAATATGGAGTTGGCTCAGACCCTCTCTCACTAGATGCTGGTAGAAACGTCCTGCAGAACCACTGTAAATGGCCCATATTTCGGCAAACTCATCATTCGACCGGGACCCTCGGGCACTAAAGTTTAGTATGCCCAATCCTTCTACACCTGTAGCACCTCACCTAACTACCAAAAAATGGTTTTTTCATTTCATATCCCTATGATAAATCTCTATACGATGTTTCTTCCTTCTACCCGAGACAGTTCCAGTTCTCAGTGCCAAACCACCATGGCTCGCACCCCCAGATTCCCATAGGTTGCAATAGGTAATCAACTCTTGATTCACAATAGTAGAGACAAAATTTAGCCTGAATACATTCTCCTATTATTGTAGGTCAAACCTGAGACCATCCATGTATCATCCATCTTCGATATGTCATCACATATCATTATAGGTTTGAATCGTTGTAGCTTAGTAAACTGGGTAGAATAATCAATAACTGATAGTGTACCCTGTTCGAGCTGCATGAACTCCCAGGCTTGGTCAACCCACAACGTCTTGGGTAAATAATAATCATAGAAGGACACCTAAAAGTCCTCCCATGTCATCCCCCAATGATTCCCTTCTTGAGTGATAACATACCACCTTTTTTCTGAAGAATCACGTAGCATATATGTCCTGAGATTGACCCTCCTCCTGGGAGGTGTCTCCAAATACTCGATGATAGTCATCAGAGATTCTATCGATGATTCTATATCCTACTATCCTCTATCCCCTGAAAATGTAAGCTGATGATTCTGCTAGAATATACATGTCAGCACTTCAATAGATGTGGTAGCTTTTGGTGCTCCTTGAAAGGTCTTCATGAACCTCACAAAGACTTTACGAAACTGTGCATCTACACCTTCATCTAGTATAATAGTTGGTTCCATAGCTGGCACAAGTGGAGGATCTATCAGTAGCCCATGGCCTACCATCTTTTGTGTGTGATAATCTCCACTCTTCTGGCATACATCTTATGGTCGTCGCGGTGGCATGATTCTATATGGTCTAGAACATGCATTAATTCAATCTCATCATCAAGTTTTTCCCATTGATGTCTTCCAAAACAAAATAAGAGAATACTCTCAAGGTTTTTAAAAAAGAGACTAAACGGAGTGTCAAAAGAATACATGGTGAGTACTCTTATGTTGTTACACGGTCGTGTGCTACTGTTGGCCTGGGTGTGTATCAAACACAAGTACGCGGCATGTTCCACCCGCACACAACTTGTACAGAGGCCCGTTCTCTAGGCCTTGTACTCCCACAAAGCCTGGTATACACCGGTTCTTCCTACGTAGCCTATAGGTCTTATACCAATAGTACATAAGGTGTTATAATCAAAACTCAATGGACCATTTTTCCTCTCACATGGATCATTACATGGTCAATTACTAAATGATGTGTACATGTGATACCTGACGTATACATCTTAAAAATTGTAAAATCTTCTTCCTCATGCAGGAAGAACACAATGCGTTTTAATAATATCTACACACAGTGTATTTTGGTTTTTTAAACAGAACCACCTGATTTCCTAGAATACCCATTTTCATAAAAAAACTAACTAGTGGGATTCCAAATTCCAATCCATGAGGGCCCATACTCATCGTGAATTAATTTTTCGCTCCCAAGAAAATCATATCACAACACTGTTTTACATAAAAGGTTGAATCATGATCCACAAAATTCTGATCTAAAAGGGCCCATACTAAAACGAACCATACTTTTCATACATTGTTATTACATCGTAATTGAATCATACTTATTATAACATATAACAAAACCATGGTAGGACCGTATA
This sequence comes from Viscum album, assembly GCA_963277665.1. Classification (NCBI taxonomy): domain Eukaryota; kingdom Viridiplantae; phylum Streptophyta; class Magnoliopsida; order Santalales; family Viscaceae; genus Viscum; species Viscum album. Next base: position 802,742,045 of record OY728139.1, read on the forward strand.
GGTATAGTGTGTTTAAAAACTGGGAAACATAAACAACTGGTCTATAAAGAATCTACATTGTCTCCCGTTTATTTCATCATATCTAGAGTCCCTTTTGGAATATCCTACTTAATACCCTTCTTCCTGGCATAGGGAAAAGAAAACATACAAAAGGGTGAGCACAAATTCTCAGTAAGGGTAAAGAAAGGAAATATAAATCATATCATATTAATAAGAACATAACATTTTGAAAATCTTAACCTGAAAAAGAGATCATAATATCATAATGTGGAATAAATCATAGTAGTGATATGTAATCCCAATAATCATAACAAAAAACATGAAACATTGTGGTTTACACACATAATCATAGAAAATCATTTCTTATTAGTCATGACTCGTTGGCAAGACTATCATAGTGGAAAAAGATCATTTCTAAACCGAGTTCACTCCTCGTTCCAGTCCTATATCACTGAACCAGATTAACATGCCTTTCCAACCAAGTCTATATCATGAGATATAAATCATTAACCAATGTGTTTTATGGAGGTAAAGGTCCCACCCATCCCATAATGAAACCAATATTATGTGTTCTAGAAAATCATAATTCAATATCATAGCGTAACCCAAGTAATAAAAATGGGATTCTTAAATATCAGGCCATCATAACATTAACCATATAAGATAAAAGGACTTCACAAAAATAATTTCATCATAACATAATAAAATAAAAGTAAAAATAGTGATAGAAACAGAACCCTAAGTTATCTTATATGGAAAATAATTTTGATAAAACAATTGAACTCCATTCGTGAGGAAAATATCCTTTCTACTTTATCCTTTCTACTTAAAAAACATTTTTTCATTAGTAACTGGTAATTCAATTTTAAACTAAAAAAAGTTAATTAAAAATATAATTGAAAACTTTCAAATTAATCTTCATGGAAATAATGTTCTATGAAATCATAAGAACTCATTCATGCCGTATAAGTTAAAAAACAATCTTCTTGTACTGAAAATGACAAAATATTCCTTTCATATATTTTACGAAAAACTCACAAATAGGTAAAATTGGATTTAAAAAAATTTATGAGGATAGAAATAATATTACATTTTGAAGATACATGGATATGGATGATAAATATGCCCCAGTAAATTCTGAAGCATAAACAGTCTCGGATAAAAATGATATTGTGAGATTTTTCCTTACCTTAGGTATGATATGCTTCATACGTATCTAAACATCCTGTATAATGATTTAAATAATGTTATTGACTTATTAAAGAATCGAATTCATTATTATAATATCATATATGGTCATATTATTATCCTCTTATTGGTAATATTTCATTGTTACTCGTTATTCGGGTGTTCACTACTTTATGTTCTTATGCATGTTTTGTCGAATAAATTCTTATTATTATTTTTATGTTATAGATATTTCATTTTTAGAATGGTTTTAGTATAATATATATAATATTTATGCATTAAATTAATTTATATAATAATTATTCAATGAATATCACGTCGAACGAGTCACATCACATCATGGAGACGGTAGGCCGAACGTACGCACGAGCGATGAAATCATTTCAATGATCATGGAATTTTATTGAAGTGTATGTATAATATTTCAGAATAAATAGAACTTTAAATTAATGATATATATTTATTTATTTACACCATTATACCCATCCATGTAAGCTGGTGGTGGAAAACAGATTACACCACAGCGTGGAGACGGTATTTTGGACATACACACGCGTGGTGATTTCGTTTTCTATAGGATGGATAGAAGATGAAATGGGGTTGTTTTATATATATAATAACATATAAGTATGTGAGTGATACCTATGTTAATAATTTATGATGAAATTATAAGAGAAGAATAATTATAATAAGAAATAAACTTGAAAGGATTAGAAACGGAAATTACCTCTTCTTCAACGCGCCTCTTCTAAACCTCCAATTAGGGCACTAAATTTAGTCTTTGAAGAAGATAAGGACCTCTAGAATAATAATAATAGGGAATTTTAGATGAGTAATGGGTAGGTATTGGCCGAGCGTGAAGACTCAATGTTGTGTAAAGAGGAGAGGGAGGAGGTTCCCTTTTATAAGGGAGGAGAGGGGAACCTTTGGAAGTCCCAAAAATATTAATTTTTAATAAATTCAACACCCCACATGAAAACATCCAAAATGACTCCAATTCAAATATTAGATGATACAGGGTTGTAATCGCATCAAAAAATAAAATTTAGACATGTTTGGATTATATTTTAAACATTATAAACTTGATTTATCCTTATTTAATCTATTTAATTTTATTTGTGGTAATAAGATTCTAAATTTTAAATTGTTATAAATAATTACATATGTGTTGTGAATTGTCCATAATTAGATTATTTATAAAATTTTAGACCATATAAATTTTAATTTATAATTTTTAAATATTTTTTTGATTTTTAAACAATTTTATATTATGTTATTTTTATAAAATAACAATAGTGTCAATTTTGGTACTATTCATTTATTTTAATTTAAATAAAATCCACACAGAATTTATGTTCAAAATAAAATATTCAATATATTAATAAAATGTCATATGTGTCTAGAAAATTAGTGTATCACATTAAGAAGTTCATATAATATTTATTTTAATATTTTTAAAACCATTTATTTGATATTTCTATCAATAAAATAATTTCAACATCACTATTTTGTCACCTTTAATGGTAATTATTTAATCCATAAAAATTATAAATAAATACATATTATTTAGATAATTTTATTATATTTTTTTAGTCTATTCATGATATATTTTTCATGAATTTTATCACTGAATTAATATTATTATACTTATAATATTTAAGAGAGTGACATATTGTCACTTTCATTGGTTTTAATAATAATTAAATTATTCTCATGGTAAAAAGTCCATAAAATTAAATTATTCTGACCCTTAGGTGATAACGGTCGACTTTTAGTCATCCAATAGAATTTTGGCAGGTGTTATGGTAATTTTATAATCTTATTTTTACCCTTAATTACCCGATTTACCTTTAACTGCAGAAAATAAAACTTACCGTAGTTACCATTCATAATATCAAAAAAATAAAAGTAACCTATTAACATAATTTTGACCCACTGAATTCAAATATGGAATAAATTTTTCAAAATTCATTACATAGAAGTTTCAGAAATTAATTTCAAATTAATCTCGTTGTTAAGAAAATGGGTTTTAAAAGTTAAAACATTGCCAATGATTGAAATGTTTTTACCTATGAATTAAATGTAAAATTAATGGTAATGAAATTCATTATATAAAATGTTAAAAATATATTCTATTTATACTTTAAAATAGTTCAATATTTTAATTTAACCATATAAATTATTGCGATGAAAAAAGTTTTAAAAAATTAAAATATAGCGAGCTTTTACAATTCATTAAAATATGAAAGTTATCTGACTAATATGAAAATTTTATCCAAAGTAAATTTATAAATCCTAATTTCAAAGAAGAATTTTATTTTGTCAAATTGAACTTATAAACATGTAAAAACTAGATTTAAATTGGGTGCGCCATTAAAAGGTGGTAAAATTGAATTTTTTGAGAAATACTTATTTTACCCAAAACATATATTTTGTTCTCATACCATGTTCTAGAAATTGTTTAAGATGAATAATAATGTTATAAAATTCAAAATATAGTTAATACTATTCATAACAGCTAGTCCATAATAATATTATAACAATATATCTTTGTTTAGTGAAACCCAGTATTGCGTACTACATACGCTTTCGAGGAAGGTCGTGATTGCGTGTAACGCAAGACAAGCCAGTATTGTGTGTAGTGAAAGATTATATTGGTGTTGAATATAACATAATACACAAAAAAATCTCATAAATCTTAGGGTGTTACATTCTACCCCCTTAAAAATAATTCCGCTCTCGAAATTCGTCACTTCATTACAATCAGATGAGGATACCTATCCCTCATCATATCCTCAAGTTCCCTTGTAGCTTCTTCTAATTGGAGGTTCCTACATTAAACATTAACCAAGCGAGTGGTCTTGTTTCATAGAACTTTTTCTCTACGATCCGATTCTCTATCGAATTCTCTTCATAAGAAAGATCTTGCTCCAGCGGTGCAACTTCTGAGCTTAGTACATGTGAAGGAACAAGTATGTACTTTCTCATGAGAGATACATGGAATACATCCTAAACTTGAGAGATATTTGGTGGAAGCACCAATCGGTAAGCTACCTTCCCAACACGATCCAGTATTTTGAAATGACTGATATACCTAGGGCTCAACCTTTCCTTCTTTCCAAATCTCGTTACTATCTTCCACAGAGATATTCTTAAAAACACTTTATCACCCACTTAAAACTCTAGGTCTTTTCTACGGTTGTCGGCATAACTTTTTTTTCCTATGAGCTGCTCTTATCTGTTGTTGAATATATCTGACCTTTTCTTCCATCTCATTAATAAGATCAGGTCCTAATAGCTTCCTTTCCCCAACTTCATCCCAGGAAGTTGGAGTTCTGCATTTCTTTCAATAGATATCTTAAAAAGGAGCCATCTGAATACTGGAGTGAAAGATATTATTATAATAAACTTCCACCAAAAGTAGGTGTTGATCCCAACTACCTTTTAAATCCATAGAGTAATCTCTCAACATGTCCTATTGAGTTTGAATTGTCCTCTCAGACTGACAGTTGGTCTGAGGATGATAAGCAGTGCTGAAATTCAACTCTGTATCTAGAGTATGCTGAAGACTTTTCCAAAACATCTAGGTAAACCTCGGATCCCGATCAGATATAATGTAAAGTGGTACACCATGCAATATTACCACTTCCTTCATATATATCTAGGCAAGTTGATCAAGAGACAAATCTTCTCTAATAGCAATGAAGTGTGCCGACTTCGTAAGATGATCAACTATAACCCTGATAGCATTATTTCCATTGGATGTTTTAGGAATTACAGTGAAAAAGTCCATAGTAATGTTTTCCCATTTCCATTTTGGTATGGGTAATGGTTGTAACATCCCCTTATACTTTTGTCTCTCAGCTTTAACTTGCTGAAAAACCAAGCATCGAGAGATATATTCAGCAGCATCTCTTTTCATGCCATCCCACCATAAGTACTCTTTCAGGTCCCTATATATCTTCATGCTTCTAGGGTGAATAGAGAATGAAGAACTATGAACTTCATCCAATATATCCTTCATTAATTCTATGATGGGAGGACCACAGACCTGATTCCTGAACCTTATTATTTCATCACAATCAATGTGGAATTCAAGAAAAAATTTCACCATCTTTTGTAACTCTACATCTTCTTTCTATTCCTCTTTAATCTTCACATGTATAGATGGTTCAAAAATCATTTGAGAAAGATAAGATTTTTCCCATTCCATTATAATTCCAAGATCCACCCTTTGTAAATCCATAAATATTGGATCTTTTGTGATCCTCATCATGGATAATCTAGAACGGTCTTATCAACTTAATGTGTATGCCACCTTGTCTGCTTTCCCAGTGTGATAATGAATTGAGTAGTCGTAACCATTAATCAGCTCCAACCGTCTTCTATGACACATATTCAGCACCTTTTTTATGAAAATATACTTTAAACTTTTATGATTAATATAAATATCACACCTTTCACCATAATGATAATTCCTCCAAATCTTTAATGCAAAGATTACCGCAACTTACTCCAAATATTGAGTTAGGTAATTTTGCTCATGGATTTTAAATTGTTGTGAGGCATAAGATATCACCATATCATTTTTCATGAGAACACACCCCAGTCCCTTCTTGGATGCATCACAGTAGATCACAAACTGTTCTCTACTAGAAGGTAGTGTGAGCACAGGTGCACTGGATAACCTTCTTTTTAACTCCTTGAAGTTCTCTTCACACTCCTCCATCCACACAAACTTAACTCTTTTTCAAGTAAACCTGGTGATTGGATTAGATAATCATGAAAAATATTTCACAAAACATCGATAATATCCAACCAAACCAAGAAAACTTTGAATCACTGTTACTGTTGTTGGTCTCGACCATCTTTCGAAAACCTCTGTTTTTTATGGATCCACAGATATCCCCTCTTTTGAGATTATGTGACCCAATAATGAAACTTTTTGAAGCCTAAATTCACACTTAGTAAATTTTTCATAAATCTTATCCTTTCTGAGGGCCTTTAATACAATTCTCAAGTGATATTCATGTTCTTACATTCCCTTAGAATAGACAAGAATATCATCTATAAAGACTACCACAAACTGATCATGATAGCTTCTAAAGACTCTATTCATTAGATCCATGAAGATAGAAGGGTCATTAGTATGAACAAACGGAATCAATATAAATTCATATTGTCCATACCTTGTATGGAAAGTCATCTTTGGTATATCCTCATTTTTGACGCTTAATTGATGATAGCTTGAACGAAGGTCAATCTTGTTAAATTATTGAGCTCCACATAGTTGGTCAAATTAGTCATCAATGCGTGGGAGAGGATATTTGTTCTTGATAGTGATCTTGTTATGTTATCGATAATCAATGCAGAGTCTCATTGATCCATGTTTCTTCTTAACAAATAGAACAGGTGCTCCCCAAGGTGATGCACTAGGGTATATGAATCCCTTATCAAGATTCTCTTGGATTTGCTTCTTTAATTCCTACAACTCAATTGGGTCCATTGTATATGGTGTCTTTGAAATTGGCATAGAACCTGATATGAGTTCTATTGAAAACTCAACTTCACGATTTGGTGGAAGACCTAGAAATTCATCTGGAAATACATCATTAAACTCTCGTACAATTGGAATATTCTTAATCATGAGATTATCTCCAACCATTTGATATTAATGACATTTATTTATTGGAATCAAGACCCATTAGATGGAAGAAATTTCCACTGGAAGGTTATATTCATCCTTGCATCGATAGATGATCATAGATTTATCAGGAATATGAAATATTACATCCCTTCTTTGGAAATTGATATGAGCTCCATATAAATAAAGCCAATCCTTTCCATGAATCAAATCAAATTACACTATAGGAAGGATCACAAGGTTTGTAGGAAGCACTTTCCCACAAATTTCAATCAGAGAAGAATTGTAAACATTTGATGCGACTATTGTGCCATTGGGAGTTGTCACAACTAACTCAACAGCGAATTGTTGGGGCAGTATAGAGATACCCTTAGAAAATTCTTCAGAAATAAAAGAGTGGGTGGATCCAAAATCAAATTAATCATTTTCTACTTTAGAGTTGATGGTAAGTGTACCTTTCACCACTTTTTTATCATACTCCACATCACCGGTAGCAATTTCATGTGACTTTCCTTTGTCATTGGCCTTAAGAGTTTGTTGATGTCGATAATCATCAACAACACTTAGATTAGGGAATTGATTGGCATAATGTCCCCATTTCCTTGCACATGAAACATTGAAGTGTAGGAGGTGCATTCTGTGTAGGCTTTTATTTGTTCGCATCAGTAGACATCTTTTTCCCATCATTGTGGCATTCAAATTCCTAATAACATTCTTTCCCAATTATGAAATAATTACTTGTCCCTTCAATAAAATTCCCTACATGTTTCTCTCCACACTTTGATCATAAGGGAAAACTCATCTTTTTTTCAGTGTGGTCTTTAGATTTCCCTTTGAATTCCATTTTCCTCTTTTTATCAAACCCATATGACTGATGGGTTACCCCAATCCCTATATCAACCTTGAGAGCACAACAAACAATTTCCTTGTAGCTATTGAAGTCCCTTATGGATAACTCCCTTCGAAGACTTGTATTTAAGCCACTAAAGAATCGATCAATCTTACTCTCAGGTTGGATAATAATTATGGAAGCATACATTGAAAGTCTTGTAAAATTTTCTTCATAGGTACCAACCGATTCATCATCCTTTTTCTTCATTTCAAGAAACTTCTTATACATCTTTGTATGAAGAATACGAGGGAAGTACTTATTGAAAAATAATTCTTGAACTTGTCCCATTCCATGGACTAAACTTCATATCTTTGCCACATATTCTTGATAAGATTCCACAATTGATCAGCTTCACCTTCCAAAAGATATACTGTAAAGGCGACTGTATCATGTTTAGAACATTGTAGAACTGAATATATCTTTTCAGTGGTACTAATCCATTATTCAGCCACTAATATATCAGAATACCCACTGAATGGAGGTGGACGATGCCTCATGAAGGATTCAACAGAATGTTACTCCTTCCTTTAATCTTTTGGAAGTCCTACATGATTCATATCTTGAGAATTTTTTTTGAGCATGGGTACAAGATTTTTCATTCCAGCTCCCATAATGTTTGGTTGGTCATGGGGTCAATCATTGCATTTCCCATCTCATTCAGCATTAACACGGGTCCTTCGGGTTCAAGCCATTGACTAAAACCAATAAGCATAATGTGAGAAGCACTAATCATAATAGGAAAACCACATAATCAAGCAGAAAATTTACCACATAATGACTTATCATAGGTTATTAATGGCCATTTCTAAAACACTAATATTGTGTTTTATGCTTAGACATATCCTTAGGGTTCTTACTAAGTCTTTAATATCCTAGTTTCCAATGGTTGACTATATCATTCCTCTGATACCAGCTATAATGACCCATACTTTACATACATTGTTATTACATCAGAATTGAAGCATAATTACAACAAAATATAACAAAAACCATGTTAGTACCATATAGGTGTAGTGTTTTTAGAAACCGGGAAACATAAAAAATTGGTTCATAATGCATCTACATTGTATATCGTTTATTTCATCATGTCTAGAGTCCCTTTTGGAATATCCTACTTGATACCCTTCATTATGACCTGGGGAAAAGAAAAACATACAAAAGAGTGAGCTCAAATTCTCAGTAAGGGTAAACAAAGGAAATATCAATCATATAATATTCATAAGAACATAATATTTTGAAAATATTAACCTGCAAAAGAGATCATAATATCATAACATGGGATAAATAATAGTAGTGAAATGTAATCCCAATAATCATAACATAAAACAGGAAACTTTGTGGCATACACACATAATCATAGAAAATAATTTCTTATTATTCATTAATCATTTCCAATACTATCATAGTTGACAAAGTCCATTTCTGAACTGAGTTCACTCCTCGTTCCAGTCTTGTATCAATGAACCAGATTAATTTTCCATTCCATCCATGTTAATGTCAGGAGATATAAATCTGTCCCCAATGAATTGGGGGGAGATAAAGGTCCCACCTATCTCATAATGAAACCATTCTTATCTGTGCCACAAAATCATAAATAATATATCATAGAATAACCCATCTAATAAAAATGGGATTCTTAAACATCATTCCATCATAACATTAACCATCTAAGATAAAAGGAATTCATAAAAATAATTCCATCATAACATAATCAAATCAATGTAAAAATAGGGATAGAAACAAAACCCTAATATATCTTAGATGTAAAATAATTTTTATAAAACACTTGAACGCCATTCCTGAGGAAGATATCCTTTCTACTTTATCCTTCTACTTGAAAAACATTTTTTCCTTTCTTAACAGGTCATGCAAGTTTAAACTAAAAGAAGTTAATTAAAAATAAAATTTAAAACATTTAAACCAAGGTTCATGTAAATAATGTTCTATGAAATCATAAAAATCCATTCGTGTTGTATAAGTTAAAAAAACATTCTTCTTGTACTTTGGCCGGAAAAGTCAAAAAGCATCTCGTACTGAAAACCGAAAAATATTCCTTTCATATATTTTACAAAAAAAATCACCAATAGGTAAAATTGGATTTAAAAAATTGTATGTGGATATAAATAATATTATATATTGAGGAAAAATGGATGTGGATGATAAATATTCCCTAGTAAATTCTGAAGTATAAACAGTCTCAGATAAAAATGAGATTATGAGATTTTCCCTTACCGTAGGTCTGATATGCTTCGTACATATTCGAACCTCCAGTATAATGACTTAAATAATGTCATTGACTTATTAAATATTCATATTCATTGTTATAATATCATATATGGTCATATTCGTATCTTAGTAACGATAATATTTCATTGTTACACTTTATTTGGGTGTTCACTGCTTTATGTTCATATGTGTGTTTTGTCGAATAAATTCTTATTATTATTTTTAGGTTATAGATGTATCATTTACAGAATGGTTTTAGTATAATATTTATCATATTTATTCATTAAATTCATTTATATAATCATTATTCAATGAAGATCATGTCGAACGAGTCACATCACATCGTGGAGACAGTAGACTGTACGTACGCACGAGCGATGATATCATTCCCATGATCATGTAATTGTATTTAAGTGTATGTATAATATTTCAGAATCAATACAACTTTACAATAATCATATATAGTTATTTATTTACACCATTATACACATCCAAGTATGGTGGTGGTGGAAAACAGATTACACCACGACGTGGAGATGGTATTCCGTACGTACGCACGTGCGGTGATTTCAATTTCCGTAGGATGGATAAAAGATGAAGTGGGGTTGTTTCATATTTATAATAACATATAAGTATATTATTGATAATGATGTTATTAATTTACGATGAAACAAGAAGAGAAGAATATGTATAAGAAGAAATAAATTTGAAAGGATTGGTAAAGGATATTACCTCTTCCTCGACGTGCCTCTTATGAACCTCATATTAGAGCACTAATGTTGGTCTTTGAAGAAAATTAGGACATATAGAATATTACTATGGATGTTTAGAAGAGTAATGGGAAGGGGGTGGCCGATCTTGAAGGCTGAATGTTGTGTAAAGTGGATAGGGATGAGGTGCTCTTTTATAAGGGAGGAGAGGGGTACCATTGGAAACCTCAAAAATATTAATTTATAATAAATTCAAAACCCCACTTAAATACTTCCAAAATGACTCAAATCTGAATATTATATGAGATAGGGTTGTAATCCCATCAACCAATAAAATTAAGAATTTTTGTGAATTTATAAAAAAACATTATCAACTTGATTTATCCTTATTTAATCTATTTAATTTTATTTGTGGTAGTAAGATTATAAATTTTAAATTGCTATAAATAATTACTTATGTGTTGTGAATTGTCCATAATTAGATATTTGAGGAAATTCTAGACCATTTAAATTTTAATTTAGAATTTTTAAATATTTTTGGGATTTTTAAACAATTTTATATTATGTTATTTTTATAAAATATCAATAGTTTCAATTTTGACACTATTAATTTATTTGAATTTAAATAAAATCCTCACAGAACATATATTAAAGATAAAAGATTCAATAGATTCATAACATGTCATATGTTTCTAGAAAATTAGTGGAGAACATTAAATAGTTCATATATTATTTATTTTAATATTTGTAAATCCATTTATTTGATATTTCTATCAATAAAATAATTTCAACATCACTATTGTGTCACCATTAATGATAATTATTTAATCCCTTAAAATTCTAAATAAATTCACATGATGTATATAATTTTTTAATCTTTCTGGATACTATTCATGATCGAAGTTTCATGAAGTTTATCACTAAATGAAAATTATTATACTTATAAGATTTAAGAGATTCACATATTGTCACATTCTTTGGTTTTAATAATAATAAAATTATTTCCATGATCCAAAGTCCATAAAATGAATTTATTTGAACCCTTAGGTAATAAGGGTCTACTTTTAGTCATAAAATAGAATTTTGGCATGTGTTAGGGTAATTTTATAATCTTATGTTTACCCTTAAATACCCGATTTACCTTTAACTGGAGTAAATAAAAATTATCGTAGTTACTATTCATAATATCAAAAAAAAACTAAAAATACCCTATTAACATAATTTGGATCCAATTAATTCAAATATGGAATCCATTTTAAATAATTGAAAACATAGAAGTTGTATTAATTAATTTACAATTAATCCCATTGTTAAGAAAACATGTTTTAAAAGTTAAAACATTGTCAAAGATTGAAATGTATTTACCTATGAATTCAATGTAAAATTAATGGGAATGACATTAATAATATTAAATGGTAAAAATATATTATATTTATTCTTTAAAATCATTAAATAATATAATTTAACCATATAAATTATTGCGATGAAAAAAGTTGTCTTTAATTAAAATATATCATGTTTTTATTATTCATTAAAATATGAAAGTAATCAGAATAATATGAAAATTTTATCCAAAGGAAATTTTTATATCTTGATTCAAAATAAGAATGTTATTTTTTAAAATTTAACTTATAAACATGTCAAAAACTAGATTTAAATTCGGTGTGCCATCAAAAGGCGGTAAAACTGCATTTTTTTTTAAAAATAGTTATTTTACCCAAAAAATTTATATCGTTCTCATACCATGTTCTAGAAAATGTGTATGATTAATACTAATGTTATAAAATTAAAAACTTCGTAAATACTATTCATAATGGCTAGTCTATAATAATATTATAATAATATATCGTTGTTTAGTGAAACCCGGTATTGTGTTCTACACAGACTTTCGAGGAAGGTCGTGATTGCATGTAATGCAAGCCAAGACAGTTTTGTGTGTAGTGAATGATTCTTTTGGTGTTGCGTATTACATAAGACATATAAAAAATTCTCATAAAATCTCAGGGTGTTACACATACACATTAGAGATCAATTTTTGGTTTCCATTCAATTCAAACCATATCCCATACCAGTACAACTATCCCAACAACATGTATATCTATCAAGGTACTATCTCAACAACAGGCATCTAAACAAACAGCTATCACAATAGCCTGCAATGTCTAATTCATCCTATATGGCATGGAATAATACATGAAATGGGATTATACCAAGTTCATATATGATTTATGAGATGGCACACCCTTATGTCATCATGTTACTATGGAAATAGAACGTAAAATTTCATCGATAATAATAACATATATCAAGTGTGTCACCCAACGATGAAATCAATTCCACTGTAAAAGCTAAAAATTCAAAAGAACAATTTAATTCAAGGCAATTTGGATTTTCCTTGTACATGAGGTAGCTACATTTAGGCTCAACTAATTTCCAGATTCCATACCCTTTATATCATATCCAAATATGAACGAAAAGAATAAAGAAATATTTAGATACCACTTTGTATATCCAAATTTTAGAAGCTAGTCAACAGGTTCCTCGTAACTGGTTAGCCACATGGCCTCAAATGCATTTCTCCAAACGCCAGAGGGGGTCAAATAAAAGAGAGGAACTAGGTTGTGATAGTGGGGAAACTATTCCCTCATCATTAGAGTGTTATAGAGAGGAATAAATAATAACAATAGTAGAAGAAGTAAAAATCCTGCAACTGAAATAAACAATGAAAGACTATAAGATAAAGAAAACCAGATGGCATATAATATGAAAATGATTCACCATGTCACATGTTCTAAGAAAACAGAGCAAAAAAGATCAACTAAATGAAATTACAACACAACAAAAAAATATAGTAAAACTTAATCAAACTCAACGGCACCACAATCTTTGGCTTGGTCCCATGCTCTCCTGCCCCTAAGCCGCAAATCAAGTACCTGTATAGGGAGACTTTCACCTATAGACCCCAACAACAATATAGTCTATTTCTCCCAAAAACATGACCCAAATTCGATGTGAGAAATAAATCCTAGTAGTAAATCATTGAATGTCTTTGCCAATCTGTTAGTGTGTATATGAAATAGTTGTGTACAATAGTGAAATGTGGTAAACTAGCAAGGTACTCAATGTAAACAATCCTTGTAGTAATGGAATTCATATACATTCATTACATGTTCCTTAATAAATTCAAGTTCATTGAAATATATAAGTCTCAGGATCCAGACTTAGACCATCAATCCCCTATATAAAGTAAACACAATAGATACCTCAACAGGCTATCTAAACAAAAGAAGTGAAGACTGAATCCAAACTTCTGATTTGGCATGGAAGATGCATCATAAGTAATTCAATTTTAATATTTCTCAGGGACAAGCTCGATGTATAATCATTACAGAATATTCAAATCAGGGATAAGCATTGTGTATCATCATTTCAGCATATTAAAATCATGGACAAGCCTGGTGTATCATCATTTCAGCATGTATTAGGGACAAGCCTATTGTATCAACATTTCATCATATTCATGGTCATGCCCAGTCTGTCATCATTTCAGCATATCAAATCAACACATGAAAATTACACTGTTACATGGATAAAAAATATCATATCACATGGGTAAAATAATATAACATTACTAACATGTGAATTAAACTATCACAAAACCTTAACATACATATTCACATGGAAGAATTTGTTTATCCAATTTCCTTCTAAAACAACCCATCAAAAGGGAAATGAAGGAAAGCCCATTAGCATCCTAGGGAAAATGGTTAAATAGTGGACATCTGAGGGAATCACACCCACAAGGTGGCCCTTAATCAAACCAAATAATCCTTAACGTGCTATAATTAATTTACTCAGTTACCTAATGTCATTATGTATCAACATGGGTCAAATTTTCAATCAAGTGACACGCTAAACATGGGAGTGTGGAACAATATAACATATAAACAACTTAACATTGAACAATTATCAAGAGATCACAAACTTTATCCTAGTATGGATCTACTCATTCATCCTCATCATCCAATTCACGATATAACAGTATAGATCTATGAAACAAGGATATTTAATCAACCATAAAAAACTTCATCAAGAACTAAAATCACCATCAACAACTCCAGATTAATCTAGAAATCAATTATTGGGTTAAAACATGACCAATGACGTCTGAAACAGAGTTAAGATGCTCAATTGGGAACCAAATCACTTTCTGGAACTACTCCCTCACGAACCCAGTGCGTCCTCTGTCCAAAATTACAGAAAATGATTATATTGTCTATTTTAAGAGATAACATAATGTGAATGGCATGTATGTCCATATACATGGCATGCATATCATTTCACTATTCATTTGGAAGCTAACTTCCTCCGACTTACTTTCCAGGACCTATCGACATGACTACACATCGTGTGCCATGATTTATATGTAGTATAGTTGGGTTTTCTCCTTTTCCATGATGACATGCCCAAAAAACAAGCATTCTCATCATAAACAACCGTACTACATGGTGTGTACTTAGGATTACATGACTTATATCCCTAAATCATCCAATGCGAGGGTATGATTTTAGTACTTGTCTAGTTTTCCATTTTTTTCTCAAAAACAACTCAAATGGAAATAATAAATGATAACGGCACCTCAATGTAAGGACCGAGTTATTACACGTATTGGTGTCAGTAGACATACACGATGAGATTTTATGATATTTTCATTCCTTAGTTTGGGAATTTCATTTTGGCATCACCAAGATGAATCGAGATCTACACCATCAGTGTTGGTGGCTAGGTTTGAAGAGGGATGTGTTTAGTTTTTTTAGGAGTTGTTCCACCTATTAGTATGTAATGTTGGAGCATCAAGGGCCAGTAGGGATTTTACATAATTTTCCCATTCCTGAGTGTAAATGGAATAATGTCGTGGTGGATTTCCAGAAGGGTGTACTGATTTCGCCTTAAAGAAATGATGTTGTTTGGGTTATTTTGGACAGGATAATGAAGGTTTCCCATTTATTTACGATCAAGGAATCCTTCAGTGTTGATGAGATTGGTTGGTTTTACATTGTAAATATTGTATATTTCCATGGGTTTATTCACTCTATTGTTTCATATAGGGATGCCTGGTTTACTTCATATGTTTGGTAGGGACTACAAATGGCATTGGGAACACATGTACTTTTGAGTACATCTTACCATCCTTAGATAGATGGCCAGTCCAAGCACATGATTCTGGTTTTGGAGGACATGCAATGAGAATGCGTCCTAGATTCTGAGGGCTCTTTGGATATACACATACCCACAGTGGATTTTTCCCATAATAAAATGTTTCATGAAATTATTTAGATGGTACCTTATGAGGATTTTTATGGAATGTCATTCCAATCACCCATGTGTTGGTTGGAGGCTGGAGAGGTAGCTACAATAAGGCCTCGTCTTGTCCAGGAGACCACATAGTAGATATACTTGATTTGGAAGAGAATAGAAACTATATAATATCACCATAAATCCTATGTTTAATGAAGGATAAATGTTTGGATTTTGAGATTAGAGATCAAGATTACTTATATGTCACATCGAGGTTGGGAAATGGGAGGATTAGGAGACATGGGAAGCTTTCACTGAGATACGTCAGGTTGTTTCAGGTTTTGAAGAGAGTCGGTCCGATTGGATATCGGTTAATGTTACCTTATAGGTATTGGGCTATGCCTGAAATCTTTCACATTTCTCATCAACAGTGTTACTTTTCATATTTCTATCACATTTTTCAACTCAAGGAGGATGAGTTGGAGATGGATGCACCCTTCGAAGAGAACCCTATTTGGATTGTGGATTAAATCATGAAGGTTCTCTATGGCCATTCTGTTCCTCTAGCATGAGTTTTATGGAATCACATGAGAGTATAGGATGAGACATGGGAGAGAGAGGCCTACATTTGATCACATTGGCTAGAGTTGTTTCAAGCTTCTTCTTCACCACCCTTAGAAAAGTGATTTGAGAATTAATTGCTTTAAGGGGGATTTTTGTGAGAACTAGGAACATCATTTCTTGTATGGATCTTTATTATGGGTTGTTTGTAGAAAAAAGTATGAAATGGAAATTTTCTAAGTACACTTTCTGTACTTATTAGTACATGTCGTGTACCGAGGTACCGCGAATATCTGCGTACTGGCTGTGTAATGGCTGAGTACATGGGCATGTTGGTGGCCAAGAAGATGCCCAAAGAGGGGCCAGTTGAGGGTAGTAGACTGTGTGTACATTAAATGGAAATTCCATGTAATTTTATTTTTATTTGAAAAATTGGTGTGGGGTCACATATCACATCCAAAATACCCTTATTCTCTAAATGTTTTGTATAGGAGAGCGACAGAACAGCTGAAAATATTGTGATACTCTCAGTTCTCCATCCAAGCTCTGATTGGGACGACAATGGTCATGTTGGATTCACACCGGTGAGTTCTCTCTTCCCCTAGAGCCTTTCTTTTCGATTTCTCTTCTCTCGTGGGTTATTCAAGGTTGAAAGTTTTCACCTTTAGTATATCTATGTCATTATAGGCTAATTCATGGGCTGATGTTCAATTGTTTTGATCGTATGATGTTTGGGTAGGTGGTTTGTGCCTTTTATTGTTCATATTTGGATTATATGTTATTAAAGATCCAAATACCAATGTTTTGGGTATTTCATCTTTTGGAATTTAACCCTATTTAATACCTTCTATAGTTGACAGTTTGATTAAAGTGTAATTGATAATGCATAAGGTTTTATAGCATGATTATGTGTTAATTTATCTTGATGATAGATTATTGTAGTTTGGTCTTTAAATCCTCTTAGGCATTCCTTATTTTCCATGCCTCGTGTTGTTAGGATAGAGTTACTGGTTATATGAGATGAATGTGTTTCGCATTGTGAATGTTTGACCCTTGGGAAGTTGACTATGAGAGCTTCCAAAGGTAGGGTCACTTATGTATGTTTTGATGTTATGTCATCCTATAGGTATTGACTATGAGTACTTTTGGGTGGTCATAGACCAGAGGGGTTAGATCATGAGAGCTACTCGGAGGGTCCTTAATAAATTATTTTTGGACCTTAGGTCATTGAATGTGAGATCTATCCAGTGGTCATTATAGTTTATTATTTCTAAACAGACCAAGGGGTTATTGACTATGAGAGATACCTGGAGGTCATTTTCAATTTATTTAGTCCATGTAGACCCAAGGGTATTGACCGTGAGAGCTTTACATGTGGTCGTTTGTATTTGATTAGTGCTATGTTAAACCATAGGGGTTAGACTGTGAGAGCTTTACCATAGGGTTTTTTATGAAGGTTTTATTTATTTTGTTGAGTTTTGTAATCCAAAAAACAAGATTGGACTCGATCTTACATGTTTGTTTATATGGCCTTCTGAAATCAATGTTGTTACTATTACACAATTGTTATAGATCATATGCTATATCCCATGGTTTAAATTATTCAAAGTATGAAGAGTAAAATTAAATGAATATAATTGATAATGTGGTATTGTTTACTTTTCAGTACTTCATAGTTTATTAATTCATTTTTACATGTTATTTTATATATATACATTCACTAACATATAAGAATAGATCGTTTGGTGGTTTCCTATTGGGATTCAACTCACATCCTATTTGGGTCATGCTTTTGGACCCCAAATTTTATATGGTTGTACGTATAGATTAGGGCATTCACCATTCTTCATCGAGTACATGATTGATGTTGGAGATGAAGATCATGGGACTAAGCTGAGGCTTGAGATGATACTAGATTTTACTTGTTTTCTATTGTTCATTGGTTCTGTATTTTTTCCATCATTTATTCTTGTTTGGATTATTTTATAGTGACATGTGACGTGCAACATTATACAAGTTCCAGTTTTTATATTCCTATCAGTTTTCTGATGTTTACTTTTTGTTGGTATTACTACTTCTGATATTGTTGTTATTTGTTATTCAGATTTTTTATACTCTACCAATGAGGGAACATTTTACCCACTATTATATCCATGGCCCTCAATTATAGTTGGAAGCATCTGGTGTTTCAGGTAATGTATTTTAGGTCATGTGACCAATTTGGTTCAGTGAACCATTGGGTGGCACCCTAAATTAGGACGTTACAATGTGTCCATCAATAGGATCAATAGGGTGACAAACTAGACCCGGGGATCCCTCACCCTCAATAGATGCTCCAAATTCATCTCTAGAATATCCATTAATATCTAAAACTAATAACAAGATCTCTTCAGAACTAGAGGATACTAACAATCATATAGAAGAAACTTGTACCTGAGGTTTCTCAACATCCTTAGAAAAAATATAGCCATCAAGACGATATTAATCTGAACCATCTTCAGTACTATCTCCATCATATTTATATTTTCCTTCTTCTTCTTCTTCTTCTTAAATAGTTTCGTCTTTATCTTATTCTTCTTCTTTATCGCCATTATGGCAATTTTATTTATCAAATATATTTCATCAATTTCATCATTAGAAAATCGAGAATAACTCATGTACTTTTCATCTCTAGAGACACATGTTTCTTCCTCCTCACTTCCTCCACTCAAAGAGTATCTATAATAGGGAGATATCATGGAGGTCAAGGTGCACCAAAATTGAAAGAAGATTGGATATTAGGAAGTTCATAGTCACTATCTTCATCAACAGAAAACTACTTCTCTTCATTATCAGATTCCTCCTCTTGTTCTTCCAATTCTTCATACGAATACTCTACCACATCATCTTGATCCAACACATGATCCACAAGATTTTTTAGCCTTGTTGGGTTTTCAACAAGATTGAAATACTCATAAAATGTTTCATCATCAACAAACCAATTTATTAACCATGGGTTCCAACAAATCATTATTCTCTTACAAATGGCTCTTGTAAAGAAAAAGTCTCCACATTTTACTTCTTCTTATTTGTCTTCATCTACCAAAAATTTGGAACCAATCATGGCCATAATGAATTTAGGGAATATAAGGGAGTTTGACCTAGATGAATTCATACACATCTCCATCATATAAATCATTAATATTTTCATAAATTAATCTTTTATCCTATCTTCATAATATATAATAGATATACATCTTGATAACTAATTATGCAGAAATCACCTTTCCTCGGGTGTAGAATATGACGAATAAAAATGTAAAGAAAATGAAAATCACTATCAAACTTGGTTTCAGCTGGTCTTCATACAATTCTATCTTCAATAATCTATCTAAACCAACCTCATACTTGAAGTAACAATTATTACCTAGAATATATCCTTAATAATCATTAGATACAACTTATTGAGGTTCTTTTAGACATCTTTCTCATTAACTTGATGAGAATCAACCTTCTTCCAATTTATCCTACTTTGAAACCTTTCTTTTCCTTCCCAAAATCTAAAATCCCCATTCAGATAAAAAAATACCCAAGCCATTCACATAATGGGCTCAAATTATTCGAGAAACACTCTACCCCTCCCTAGAATTCGATTCCTTTATGCACTAAATACCTCCTTCACATCGACCACTCAACATTCACTTCCTCCTCAGGTATTACTATTCGATTAGCGAGACATGGGTTACATAGCTCAACTAAAGATATGCTCGATTCCCTTTTCTGATTATTTAAAAATATATAAATCTTCTTGAGACAACCATGCTAATAACATCACTTTTAACATTGTGAACAGATCAGATGGTTTTTATTAGTTAAAATGAAGTCTAAAGGTCAAGAGAGAAAGGTTCATGGAGAAACTCACAAGGATAATACAGAGAGATTATGTGTATAGAAAGTAAACTATGTCCTCAATTTATTTAATTAAGGGGTTTCTAAACTGAATATTCAAATAAAAATTAAATGAACAATAAATTAAATATTCATCCAATAAATAGAAATTATCAACACTAACTGAAAAAATGGTGATTTATTACCAATGCTGGGTTGTTCCTATAGTGGGTAAACTCTAACAGTGGATAAAATCCGACGGTGGTATCTAAAAGTTAATCATAATAGAAATTAGTCATGTCGAATTAATTTTTGTGTAGTTTAATCTCTCATAATTGAATGCCTTAGTAAAAATATCAGCATGTTGATGTTTAGTTCTAATGTATTCAAGACTTATATCAGCCTTTTAAAAATGATCTCATAAAAAGTGATTTCTTACAACAATGTTTTTTGTTATAGAGTTTTATATAGGGTTCTTAGAAATATCAACAGCACTTTTTTTGTCATAATTTATAGGTAAAATACAAAATCTGTAATGCCCCGACCCCAGTTACCCAGAGTCGGTGCCTTATTACATAACATTGGCATGATCACAAAAGATCAAGTCTCGAAAGAACGATTAGTTTAGTAGTCTTGGAAGTACTAGATACATTCATAAAGTTTACATTACATTATAAAGTAAAAACTACAACAAAATCTTGTCTCCACACTCATATCCCCTTATACTATCCCTGCAGGTCATTCATAAAATACTTCTTCACATCCTGGGAAAAAAACATATAAAGGGGTGAGCTCAAATGCCCAGTAAGGATAAAAAAATAGAAGAAACTATCATAAAAAAGCATAAACATTTAAGGAAATGTATAACTAAAAAAAAGCCTTTTAAACTAAAACTTTAGCATAATATGGAAAAAATAAAATGAAATAATTCTATTTACTTATTCGCATGGATATTCTACTAGTCGAATAATCACAAGCAATATCAATAATCACTTTCATAATGATGTAATTCATAATTCCATACTATCATAACCACATAGTCAAGGCCTTTTTCCAAGACTACAAATAAGATTTTGTCAAGGCCTTGTGCCAAGACACTATTTTGTCTCAAGGGACCTACCGATGCAATTTTTTTAGAAGATACTTACATTTAAAATTGCTCAAATATATTCCAATGTTTTTCTGAAAACATTATACAAGATTCTAAAAACAAAATAACTAATTCTAATATTTCTCAACTAATTACAGGCCATGATGGGTCCACGCCCAATCCCTTCATGTCTACCACACTCTAGAGTTGGGTTTTCTAAAAAAAATTAAGCTTGCGTTATATACGTATACATTTGCACTGGATTTTCATATATTTGAGAGAAATATCTCTTTTTTGAAATCATTTAAAAATAATATAATTATAAAATAAAACCTTTATTTTGAAAATATCATTATAAGTGTTTAAGGGAAGCATCAAATTTTTAATAATGGCGGAGAATAACCGCACTTGCCGTATAAGTCAAAAAAAATCATTCTTACCTTAATTCTGTCGAAAAGGTTAAAAAGGACCTTGTTTCAAAAATGATGAAAAGATTCCTTCATAAACATCTTATAAAAATTTTCAAAATGTTATAAATGACTTTAACCCATATTCTGTAAAATAGTAAGAATGTTTTGAAATACATTTTTAAGAAACATGGATGTGGATGATAAAGAGGTCCCGGTGGATAATTACGTATAAACAACCTCAGATATTGAAGAGATTGTGAAATAAACCCTTTAAAATTTGGTAACCTATGAAAAATACACCCCATGAAAGAGGTATCATATAATTAATATGTAAATACACATAATTTAAAGTGTATTACACAAATAATACAATTATGGGCAGTACATACATCACACAAAAGGTAATAGTGGCAATATGGTTTGAATCTCATGAGAATAAGGAGTGAGATGAAAACCCCTTACCTTGTACTTCTCCTTGCTTGGGGGTAGGATAACCTTCGTTATAATGGTGAAATAATTGTTATTAAATTATATAATAATCATATACATTAATATTATATCATATATGATCTTTTAACATTGCTTTGTTAAAAATATCTTAGTATTATCGTCATTTCGGGTGTTAGCTTATATGTTTTGTTACATAAGTCGTGTTTGTTATGGTTCTGTTGTATCTTATTAATGTCCAGAATTATATAATGTCCTTAAAAATT
The DNA here is from genome assembly GCA_963277665.1 of Viscum album. Lineage (NCBI taxonomy): Eukaryota > Viridiplantae > Streptophyta > Magnoliopsida > Santalales > Viscaceae > Viscum > Viscum album. The sequence goes on from OY728139.1 coordinate 802,764,644, forward strand.
ATTTTTAATCGTCAAATAAGAATTAGTCTCGAATGGATACGATGGGGAATGAATCTCATCGCGTTCGTGGAGACGGTAGTCCGTACATACGCGCGAGCGACAATATCATTATTTTGATATTAAAATAATATATATTTGGATAGTATATCATATATACAGACCCATTATCATGTTATATATATTATTTACATGAATTACACATCATTATTATACCCATCCAAATAATAATGTTTTGAATAACAATTACACCACGACGTGGACACAGAAAGCCGTACGTACGCACGCATGAAGACATATCATTCAAAATATGGATAGAGTACTTAATATGGTTGTACCATGTCTATAATAACATCACGGTATATATAATATACTGTAGTTATTATTTTATAATGGGAATAACAAGGAAATAAGAAGTGGAAGAAGAAAGGAACTTGAAAGAGGGTGGTGAAAACATTACCTCTTCTTTGGGTTCTTCCTTTTGATTTGAACAAAAGGGCTCCATAAGATGGATTTATGATCAAACTAATACCTCTTGGATTAGTTGAGTGAAGTTGAGAGAATAATTGGGTAGGGGTTGGCCGAATCAAAAGGCTTTGAAGGTGTGAAGAATTGGTTAGAAGTGGTGTCTTTTTATAAGGGGGAAGAGGGGCTCTTTAGAAACAACTTAAAGTATTATTTTATAATAAATTCATATTCAGTTTCTAAAGGCTCCAAAGTGTATTATTTAACGTTTAATGTGGGGATAGGTCTAAAACCACTCAAAAAATAGGTTTTAGATCAGTTTGGGTCACATTATTAACCTTATCGTTTACTTTTAACTCTTAGTTAATTTCTTTGACATTTACCATGTCACTTTGTATTTTTATATTATATAATTAATAAATTACTATATACATCCAAGAGACCCCCTGAGTGATCCATTAATTATACACCTATCATTATATAAGTCTTTTGTCTGAGACTTAGATTTTTAGTAATAGAATATCAATTAATAATATAATATTTGTTTAAAAACTCATTTATGTCAATTTTGAGACTATTCAATAAATGATTTTTCTTAAAGTCTTAAAAACTTTATTAATTCTAAAGAAATTCATTTAAGCAATACTATATTGTCATATTAACCAGTAAAAGTCATGTATGTCATAAAAACCTTCAAATTATATTTATTTTAACATTTATAATACAAATTATTTGTTTCCATCATTAATATGGAAAATACTGCATCATTATTGTGTCATAAATATTATTAATTAATAAATGTATAAAAATTATAAATAAAAAACAATTATATATGAAATATTTTTAGCTATCTAATTAATATTTATATTTGGAAATCCAACATATATAACTCTATGTAAAAATTTTGTTGCTATAATATATATGTTTATGTTATTTTTGTATTTATTTTAACTTAATTAATATAAAGTGTCATTGTCACTTACAAGTGGATCCATGGGGTCCCAAAATCGACCCAAAGATGCACATGTTCAGAAATGTATCAACCAATAGGTTTATGACACGTTTTAGTGTAATTTACTGTTATTATAATATTATTTTGTTACCCTTATTTACCGGATTTACCCTTTAACGATGGTAAATAAAATATATATTGAAGTAATTATTCAAAATTTTTAAAATAAAAGTTACCTATTTAATCAATTTGGAAATCTTGATTCCAAATATGGAATCCATTTTTCAAAATTCAAAACACATAAGTGGTAGAAATTAATTTAAAATTAATTCCTGTTGTTAAAACAAAAAACGTGTTTTTAAGAAATAATAACTATCAAAAGATTGACCCTTGTTTATGTCCGTTATAATTATGAAATTATGTCCAATGAAAAAAATTGTATTAAATGGAAAAAATATATTCTAAATAAACTTTAAAACCACTCAAATTAATAATTTTTCATTGTTAATTATTTCGATTAAAAAAGTTGTTTTTAATTAAAATTTAGTAATTTTTACTATTCATCAAAATATAAAATTTATCTGAAAATTACCAAAATTTTACCGTAGGATAATTTCAATATTCCAAATTCAAAAATGAAGTCCATTTTAAAAGATAATATTTATAAAATTTCAAAAAGTGGATATTACTATTCATAACAGCTAGTTTGATTGGTTGTGGTGTGTGTTAGAACTCGAAGTTGCGTACAACACATGCTACTGTATTATTCAAACAGAAGAATACCATGGAAGATTGGGTTGTTAAATTCTCCCCTTCTTCAATAAATTGCTTCCTCACAATTTTCAATTGTTCTTTGAAAATAAAAGGTTGAAAATAGAACATACCTTTGTGGAAAACCCACATTGAAAATAATGTTAACAAAATTTAGCCTTAATAAGAGGGAAAGGGAAATGAAAAAGGAACCACCAAATTATGATCTCGATTAGGAGAACATTGTTGGAAATTAGAGTCACATAATTGGAGGGAAAACATAAATATTTATTGGTAGTGATTGAGGTCATCAATCACAAAAAATGTAAAATTGAGGGCTTAAATTCATCAATCTATGCTGATTTAAAATACCATCGGTTCAACAAAACATATGGTATTAGGATAACAAATTCTTTTATTTTAAGATCCCTTCACTAATGTATAATAATTAATTTCTTTATTGACTAGTAGAAGTAGAAAAATATATACTTGGTAAGTAGAGTCACATCCTTAAACTATGTTCTACCACAAACACATCTTTCACTCTAAAAGATAATATAACTTAAAAATAATATTCTATTTATCCTATTCGTATAGGGGTCAAAAAATGAATTTATAATTCATCTGGTAGAACAATTAAAAAACTACATTATTCAATCTAGGACATCACGTGGGTGAGTGGTAGGTGATACACCCTTGTCGTCCTTCGGTTGCGGGTTCAAGTCTCGCAGCCTTGCCGGACGCGACAGGTTGTCGCCCGACCTCTGGGTTGTCCTTTTATGGAAATCCAAAAATAATATAAAACTAGAATTATCCAAAATACTTCTTTCCAAACTCATAGTCCAAAATTTATAGGGAAGGTAAACACAATTAAGATCCTTTTTTCTGTGTAATAACATGTGAACACCTACATCATGTATTCTTTTAAAACACTGCAACATCCTGAATTACCATAAATCCTTACTGATTACATTAATGATCCCTTATTATTTATAAAATATTAGATATACTCCATCTATCCAAAAATTTTGTAAACTCCAACAATGATGGAATATACAAATCATTAATCAGTTTCATGGTAGTCAAGAATATCCAATATAATTTATCCCAATCAACCACATCTTATTCCAAAATCAATACCTCAATATTAGGACCATATTAGGGTTTTTCTTTCCTTCAACCATGTAATTTCCAAAAAGGTTTAACTCACTATAGATTCACTTTTCTTAGTACCATAAAATCTCAAATCCTTAATGAAATAGTACTGCAGTACAATCCTTATTTATTTCCAAAACATCATTTATACAACACGAAAATGAAATAATTCTAAAATAACAACATAATAACACTAGTCATTCCGCTTAATTTGTGGTAGTATCATAACTTGATTATTATCCAACAACATCATTTGAGGCATAGTATGATGATTGGGAAATTGGTTCGCGTAGGGTCCAAAATCCTTGCAGATGAAGCATTGTACATTTGAAACCTTTTTCTTACCATTGCTGTCATGTACTTGGTTTCCTTTTTCTCCACACTTATAACATACTCCCATTCCCTTAAAGCATTTTCCAAGGTGATTATTTACACAGTTATCACATATGGGTAAATCCTTCTTTACCTTATTCCAATTATCTATCCTTCTCTCTACCATCCTTTTCTTCTCTGGATTCCCTTCAAATCCATAGGACTCCGAGAATTCTTTACATATCTTATCAACACATGATACTATTTCTTCATATGATGATAATACATGGGAGACTATTTTTCTTCTAAATTCTGGCTTAAGACCATGAAAGATATGATCCTTCATACTCTTTGGATCATGTGTATTGCTAGAGTTCTCATTCCTTCTACTGGGTTCCATTTCTAAACAATGGCATTCACTAGATTAGTTTATGAATAGAAATAACTTCCCCAAAATTGAAAAACAGTTAACATAAATAAAACATTGTATGGATATAATTTATAATCATAAAAATTTCTTCTTTGGGAAATTATATACTTATAAACCCTTTATAATGGTTTTTAAAGAAAATGAGAATTATCCTAAGCATATCCCTCGGCAGTTTCGTAAACAAGAGTGTAGCAAGGCCCGTTGTCGTGCACCAGTTCCCGTTCGAGTCTACATCAAAGTGGTGTTTTTGGGTATTACCCCTAGCTACATCTGTGCCAGAGACTTATCTACCTGCTCGTGACCAGATAAGGATGTATTGCTCAGAAAACTCACAAAACCTCTAGAATACCAAAATTCTAGGAAATTCTTCTGTACTAATTTTCAAAGTACCTCTTATGTCTACGTGCTCTAATCAGAGTTTATCAAAATTTTACTTCCAGGGTTTGTACAAAACATCCTCTGATACCAACTGTAATTCCCCAACCCCAGTTACCCAGAGTTTTTTTATTATTACATAACATTAGCATGATCAAAATAGATCAAGTCTCGAAAGACCGGTTAGTTTAGTATTCTTGGAAACACTAGATACATTCATAATGTTTACATCACATCATAAAGTGAAAACTACAACAACATCTTGTCTCCACACTCATATCCCCTTATACTATCCCTGCAGGTCATTCATAATATACTTCTTCACATCCTGGGATGAATAAAACATAGAAAGGGATGAGCTCAAATGTACAGTAAGGATAAAAAAATAGCGGAAACTTTCATAAATAGGAATAAACATTTAAGGCAATTGCATAACTAAATCAAAATCCTTTAAAACATAAACTTCAGCATAGTGTGGCAAAAATAAAATGAAATAATGCCATTTACTTATTCACATGGATATTCTACTAGTCGAATAATCCCATGAAATATCAATAATCACTTTCATAATGATGGAATGCATAATGTAGGACTATCATAACCACATAGTCAATGCCTTGTTCCAAGACTACAAATAAGATTTTTTCAAGGCCTTGTGCCGAGACACTAGTTTGTCTCATGAGACCTACCGATGCAATTTTTTAGAAGATACTTATGTTTAAAATTGTTCAAATATACTCCAGTGTTTTTCTGAAATCATTATGCAAGCTTCTGAAAACAAAATAACCAATTCTGAGACTTCTCTACTAATTACATGCTATGATGGGTCCACGCCCAATCCCTTCCTGTATACCACACTCGAGAGTCGGGTTTTTTGAAAACATTTTTAAGCTTGCGTTAAATACGTATACATTTGCACTGGATTTTCATATATTTGATAGAAATATCTTCTTTTTGAAATCATTTAAAAATCACATAATTATAAAAGAAAACCTTTAATTTGAAAATATCCTTATAAGTGTGTAAGGGATGCTTAAAATGTGTAATAATGGTGGAGAATAACCGCACCTTCCGTATAAGTTAAAAAAAATGCATTCTTACCTTAATTTTGTCGAAAAGGTTAAAAAGGACCTTGTTTGGAAAACGATGAAAAGATTCATTTATAAAAATATTATAAAAAGTCGCAAATGGTATAAATGACTTTAACCCATATTCTGTAAAATAGTAAGAATGTCTTGAAATACATTTTTAAGAAACATGGATGTGGATGATAAAGAGGTCCCAGTAGATAATTACGTATAAACAACCTCAGATAATGACGAGATTGTGAAATAAACCCTTTCCAATTTGGTAACTTACAAAACATACACCCCAGGAAAGAGGTATCATATAATGAATATGTAAATACACATAAATTAAAGTGTATTACTCAAAGAATACAATTATGGGAAGTACATACACCACACAAAAGGTAATAATGGAAATATGGCATGAATCTCACGAGAATAAGGAGTGAGATGAAAACCCTTTACCTTATACATTTACTTGGTTGGGGGTAGGCTAACATATTGTATAATGGTGAAATAATTTTTATTAAATTATAAAATAATCATATACATTAAAAAGATATCATATATGATCTTTTAACATTTATTTGTTAATAATATCTTAGTATTATCGTCGTTTCGGGAGTTAACTTATATGTTTTGTTACATAAGCCATGTTTGTTATGGATATGTTGTATCTTATTCATATCCAGAATGATGTCAAGTCTTTAATCATTATTTTTAATCATTAAATGAGAATTAGTATCGAATGTATACGATGGAGAATGTATCTCATCGCGTTCGTGGGGACGGTAGTCCGTACGTACACATAAGCGAAAATATCATTATTTGGATAATAAAATAATATATAATTGGATGGTATATCATATATAAAATACCATTATCATGTTATATTTATTATTTACATGAATTACACATCATTATTATACCCATCAAAATGATAATGTTTTGAATAACTATTACACCACGATGTGGAGACTGTAAGCCGTACGTACGCACGTATGGTGACATGTCATTCAAAAGATGGATAGAATAATGAATATGGTTGTATCATGTTTATGATAACATAATAGTATATATAATATACTGGAGTTATTATTTTATAATGGTAATAACAAAGAAAGAAGAAGTGTAAGAATTAAGGAACTTGAAAGAGGGTGGTGAAAACATTACCTCTTCTTATGGTTCTTTATTTTGATTTGATCAAAAGGGATCCTTAGGCTGGCTTTCTGATAAAAATAAGGCATCTAGGTTTAAGTGATGGAAGTTTAGAGAATAATTGGGTTGGGTTTGGCTGAAAAAAAGGCTTTTAAGGTGTGAATAATTGGTTAGAAGTGGTATCCTTTTATAAGGGGGAAGAGGGGCTCTTTATGAAAAAACCAAAAAAATTATTTTATTATAAATTCATATTCGGTTTCTAATGGATAAAAAGTATATTATTTAATGTTTATGTTGGGGATAGGTCTAAAACCACTCAATAAATTGGTTTTATACATGTTTTTGGCACTTTATTAACCTTATCCTTTAGTATTAACTCTTAGTTAATTAGTTTGAAATTTACCATGTCACTCTGTATTTTTAAATTATATAGATAATAAACATACTATATACATACAAGAGACCCCCAAGTGGACCATTAATGATACACCTATCATTATATAAGTCCTTTGGCCGAACCATATATTTTTATTAACATAATATCAATTAATAATATAATATTTGTTTTAAAAACTCATTTATGTCAATTTTGACACTATTCAATAATTGATTTTTGTTAAATACATAACAAATTTATTAATTCGAACCAAATTCATTTATGTAATCATAAAATGTCATATTAACCAATAAAATTCATGTATGTAATCAAAAATTTCAAATTATATTTAGTTTAACATTTATAATACCAATTATTTGATTCTTCCAATAATAAGGAAAATACTTCATAATTATTGTGTCATAAATAATATTTATTATTAAATTTCTAAAAATTATAAATAACATAAAATTATGTATTAAATATTTTTATCTTTCTAATTAATATTTATAGTCGAAAATCCAACATATATAACCCTATGTAAAAATTATTTTGCTAAAAGATACATGCTTATGTTATTTTTGTATTTATTTTATCTTAATTAATATAAAGTGTCATTATCACATACAAGTGGATCCATGGGGTCCCCAAATCGACCCAAAGATGATCATGGTCGGACATGTATCAACAAATAGGGTTAGGATATGTTTTAGTGTAATTTATTATTATTATAATATTATTTTGATACCCATATTTACTGGATTTACCCTTTAACCGTGGTAAATAAAATATTTACCGAAATAATTATTCAAAATGTCTAAATATAAAAGTTACCTATTTTCACAATTTGGTAACAATGATTCCAAATATGGAATCCATTTTTCATAATTCAAAACATAGAAGTGGTATAAATTAATTTAAAATTATTTCTCGTTGTTAAAATAAAAAGCATTTTAAGAGATAATAACTATCAAAAGATTGGCACTTGTTTATGTCCGGTTTAATTATGAAATTATTTCCAATAACCAAAATTATATTAAATGGTAAAAATATATTCAAAATATACTTAAAAAAACTCAAATTCATAATTTATCACTGTTAATTATTTCGAATAAAAAAGTTGTTTTTAATTAAAATTTAGTAATTTTCACTATTCATCAAAATATAAATGTTATCCGAAAAGTACCAAAATTTTACCCTTGTCTAATTTATATATTCCGAATCCAAAAATGAAGTCCATTTTGACATATAAAATTTATAAAATTTCAAAAATTGGGTATTACTATTCGTAACGGCTAGTTCGATTGGTTGTGGTGTGTGTTAGAACTCGAAGTTCCGTACAACACACGCTACTGTATTATTCAAAGAGAAGCATACCGTGAAGGATTGGGGTGTTACAAAATTGATTTCCATAGTCTATTAAAGTTTGTTTCATCCAAAAAATATAAGCACAATATCTACTAACAAATATGTATTCAACTTTATCCGTGTAAATTGTTGAAGTGCCTAGATCAGAGCGAATCACTGAGAGGCGGAGGGGGTGAATTAGTGATCCAATTTAAATATTTTTACTAATTGATTATTTTCTATTAAACCTCTATGGTTGGATAAATCCACGATCTAGTCTTATTGTGTCTATAAACCTTACTAATAATGATGTTGTAATTGTAATGGCACCGAACACAATGATTTACATGGTTTAGTTCAAAGACCTAGTCCTTACTATGTTGGTTATTCTCCCCAACACATATTCTTCACTATAATCTTATCATCAATTAAAATGGTTGATACAGAGTCACACTATATCTCTCCTGAGTCCCACAAAATTATCTTTATACTTCTTCCCACAATGTTACCAGAGTCCCATAGGCCTTCCTCAGAGTCCAACTGGAGACTTCTTCCTCATGGCTTCCAGAAGAGATGCTTCATGATATACTGTGGATGGATATTATGATATTTCCTCGCGATCTTGTTGAATCACACATGCTCGGGAATAAATTTCAGAATCCTCAATAACATTTATTATGGTCTTTTGGCCTTTCCCAATAAATCTAATCACCTTTCTGATAAGTCCTTAGTTTCAAAATGCTTAGGAAATTCTTCCTTCTTAGGATAAAGACCCAACATCACATAGATGTGTGAAAGTGATTCACAATACTTCTTCATGATTCTTGATAGGAAAGACTGATCTTTCACTATGTTAGCTATGTCTCCCTTCTTGAATCCTCAAACACTATAAACTCAGATAAAAGATATTCTTTAACAATTTTTGGCTTCATTCTCTAACCACATTTCCTTAATTCATGGATTGCATGGGATCCAATAACTCTAGTATAATTATTTCTCAATTTATTCTCATACCTGCATGTGATAATGCATTATTTCAAGAACGAATAATATTTTTCTTATCATTCAAACATATACTATTCTTAAATTAATATTTTTGGTTCAATGTACACATTCTACTCAATTTATTCATCCTCATAACACAAAATGCCTTATTCTTTGGATCTTTTCATACACACACACTTATAGTTTAGTTTGGATTCAATATATGTGTGTTATGATTGCATTCTCTTCAAACCTGAATGGGTGAAGTGAAATGTTTGGATTGTTCTTCCACACTCAGATGTCTCAAATAATGCCCATGATTTAAACATGCATCATGCATGTATTCACCACTTTTCTTTGAAAAAAAATCCATTCTTCTTCTTCTTTCCGACACAACCCAAATGAGTATATTGTTTTGTGTGGGTTCCTCTTCTCGAAAGGTTTCATGTAAAAACTGAATGAGTATTTTTTCCTTTGGGTCTTTCCTCTTCAATATCAAGGTATTTTAAAAAAAACCTAAACAACCGAGGATAATTATTCATCAAAAAAACAAACCCCTATGAACAATGTTTATTAAAGTTGAAAACCCGTGAGAATGGTTTTTCTTATTCACACAAAGGGTACATGTGGATCTTCTTCCCAAAACCAGTAAAGGTTTGTGCTTCGGTCTTCATGAAGCACAGCAAGGGTGCAAGTGAACCTATTGCATACCAGTAAGATTCTCCTCAAGAAACAAAGGATAGGGTTCAAGAGAGCCTATCGAGTGTTGGTTTTTCTTCCATGAACCAGCGTGGTTGGCACTTCTCCTTCAATAACGATATTCATTGGACGCCCTCACATAGAAAGGCTATATAGAACACTCTTCTTCACATAGAAAAGCTACATGGAAACTCTCAGAGCTCTGTTTTTCTGAAAACATTATATTTTTCAATATCTTCGACAACACAAAAAAAGTCACTCCTCATTTTATAGGCTCAGATCAACATGTTTCCCCGAGCTAAAATACCTTGAAATATACCTTGGGGTTCGTAGCTTTGATTGTCTATGATCTACAATAATGAAATATTCAAATGTTGTATAATAGATATGATGAAAGTCTCGGGTGTTTCCTTTTCAACCATGGGATACTCTTTATTGTTTCCATCCTTTTGTGCATGCGAAGAGGAACACATAATACTCATTTCCCCAAAGGCTTTGAGCTGCATGATGTGGCCTCATGAGTGCATTTTCTTTGTCCATGCTTGATATCTTTATTTAGATGCATTCACACAACCTTTAATGAATGCAGGAGTTCGGTACCCCCAAATGATCATCTTCCAAGATATTTGAGATTAAATAGTGGTCTGAAATGCGATCAAGGAGGTGCGGGGTATTGTCCAGTTCACTGGTGACATTGGGTGGTCACAGGGGTCTAGGGGTTGAGGAAATCCTTGGTGCCTCTCCTCATCCATTTGATCGACTCAGATCGATTATGGACGACATGGATTATCTCGCAGAATGTGAGATATAGAGTGTGGTTGAGATCTTTCTTGAGATATTATGCACAACCATGATTTTTTCCATGTTTTTTAAAAGGCATCCCACATCGAAACAGAGACACGATATCCATTCAGTTTATCAATCAACTCTTGTCTCCCTGATGCAAGATTACTCTTATCCTCCCTCCTGTGCCGCCCGACACCTGTTCAATGTGGGTGTGATCTTAGTGCCCACTCTTTCACCTCTAGGCATGCTCCAATCCCCCACTATGCACTCACAACACTAGTTCACTACCATGTGCGCACCCACGAGCTTATACACGGCCCACATGCACCTCTTATGGTATGGCTTCGAGGCCATCCCCTTAGGTGCGGTAGACCATTGGGTCCTGCATATGCCTTGTGTGAGGGATTCAGCTGGCCTGCATGGTGGGCTCTATTTTTTTGAAATGTGACATACTAAGTATGAATTCATCCTTAATATTCAAAACTACCATTATTCATTTAAATCCCATTCATGCTTCCTTCCTCCTACATTATCTTAAAACTTTATCAATTACTTTATAATTATATCATAAAACCCAAATATCTACAATAAATACCTTTAATAAAATCATGGATGATGGAGGGATCATTTCTTCATTCCTCTTGAATTATGTAATAATGCGTGGAATCATTTTTTTGAGTGATGTTTTCTCTTTTAAACACATGTATTCTATGATGATCAACACAAGCAATAATCTAATTTTATTAAGAACATTCATCCAATTATAAGTCATTGCATAGATCTTCAACACCTCATACACATAGTGATTTTTTATGCATATTTACTTCATTCCCAATGTAATTCAGTATTTCATGGACTTTTTCAAGTTTTGTAACAATGTATCCCCATGATACAAGTCTTGGAACATAGGACTAGTTCAACAATTGTCTGATGTAATGTTGAGAATGTCCAAGAATGACATCCAATTTCATTTCCTACTGATTCTCCAAGGGAAATAAGCTTTTGAACAACTTATCCTTTTCAATCATCATCATCAATTCATCACTAACTTTTCATAAGCATATTGACATCTTATTGACAAAAAATGCAACATTATGCTCTACAATCTCCCCCTTTGTCTTTTTTTGTCAATGGACCTTAAGAAAATTATTATAATTGTAAATATGTGTTCCAATCTTTTCTCCCCCTTATTGGAAACTATATTTCAAGGATTTTTGGGGTCCTCTTTAAACACATGTTCTCCTCCCATTGAATAATATCTTCTTGAATATTTATGAGAGAGGGATGATGTCACATAGTTCACCTAGGAAAGAGCCTTTAGTAAATAACCTCTAATTATATTTGGGATAACCAGATGTATAAAATAAGAGATATATAACCAAGGTATTCAATGTTGTTCATAAACAACCATTCAGGTGAGATCATACACAAAATGTTATCCACGGGGTTGAAAATTATAAGATTTATTAGTGAAGGGCTAAATCCTACACATACTTCAACAAACACACTAAAATGTTGAAGTGAAAAGATAGATGTCCCCCTTTAATCCCATCTAGTCATAAATCAAGCACTCCCCATTAATTGATATGATAAATACAATTATGAATAAGGGATGAAAGTGTTATTGGAATATCTCGGTTTCAACTTCGTTAGATGATATGAATTTCAAGGTTGATCTTGACATAATCCTTGAAATCAACTACTTAATTTTTGATCCCCCTCAAGGGGTCCACTCAATTTTATTTTCCATGGTTGAAAATAATAATCATCTGATCATAAAGATATTAATATTGATAATCTTTCACTGTGGAACACTTCATGTAAATATCAAATCATGAATAATGAGTCCAACTTGTCATTCTCTACTTTGTTCATTCATTTATAATTTTTAGAATTACCTTCATCTTGAATTCTCCCCAATATAAGCTCAAATATTTAACAAAAACATAATCGAAAAATATAGATCACTTGTGATATTCTTAATAGAAGTACTGGTGCTGAGAATTTTCTCTAAACCCCAAGACTCCTTTCCTTGAAGCTCTAAAGTGTCTAGTACTCTTCTTTCTAGCGTTTCATCTCCATGTAAAATTTTGGTCAATCATTGTCATCATGGACCCTTTACTTCCATTCACAGTCAACTGGTGTGGATTTTATACCATTTCATCTACATATTGTGAAGTAACATCCATTGGTGCAAGTGTTTTTAATTTTTATCATCTCCATTTGACCTGATAAAATAGCTATACAATTAGTTCCACGATGTCCAATGTTCTTTCAAATTCTTTATAGTTGTTGTGAGACACATGGGTTATCATGTGCTATCAACCTGCAATGAAATTTTAATTTTCCTTCATGTGAAATAACATGTTCCCCATTTTACATTACTTTAGCTAGTACTTCAACATCATCTCTTTGTAGTTCTCTAACAATTTTCAATTGATTAAGAAAAATAAATAAACACAATTTCATAGAATTTTCAAATTTAGAAAAATTACATCAATTCTTCATTGTCTTCAAGTTACCTCTATTAGGAAAGTTATTAATGCTACCTTCCGAAAGGTCTTCATAAAATCCCATATTTTTCTAGATTGATTCTACTTTTAGTTTCATCTTGCTTCCATTCATTTCCAAGGCTTGTTTGCAGTGATCTGTGGTATGTACTTTCGTCCAAAAGTAGAAGAATCTTTTGTTTTTTGAGTTGAAATTCATGGAATCCGGCTTGAACTACTTCTTGGGAATAGTTTCTTTCACTATTTTCTTGACTTCGATGATTTTCATATTCCCAATGGATGACTTTTAAACTACTTTTTCTTTCTCATGACTTTGTGGTGGTATATGATTCTTGTCAACATATACCTGAGGAATGGTAGAACTAAACTAGAACTCGTCATAACTATGGCCACATCAGTTGCAATTATTACAGAAGTCTTTAAGATACTCAAATCTGTTCTTAAAAGACAGATACTTCTTCATCTGTGTTTTTTTCATTTTCTTTGTAGGATGCTTCATTTATTCACATCTTCTTTCCCTGAATGTAGGCATTTCATAATTTTCATATCCTGGTGTATTAGTCCATAAATCATGGGAGTGATTCCGAAACATTAAGGAACACCAATTGTTTCCAATAAATCACCTTATTTTTCTTGTATTATTTGTCTAGCTAGATTCAGTGCCTTGTTGTTTCTTGAATTTTATTTGTTTCTTTGGAGAATCCATTAGGGGTTGTTCTTATTAATCGTCCCAGGATCCATCCATGAAATTTTGAAGGATGTATTAACATTTCTGTCAACACACATATTCCTAGCTTTTAGCTTTTAACATGTATTTGTAGATGCAAATGCATTAGTAGAAACAAAAATGAATAGGTTATAGGATACATTTTTCGGGGAGGATATTTCCATTGTATTAGAGGATGACCTCATATTCCTTTTGAAATTACATTCTCCAATGAAAACTTTAGTGGAAACATCTCTTCTTTCATCTGTTTGTGAAGATCCATCGTTGAGTGATTGTTGATTCTTCAATTTCACCTCTACCCTTAAACACTTCATGCTGACGGTAGTTCTTCTCATCCTAAACTGATCTCAGAATTATTTACTGATTCTCCTTTAGCTTTATCAAAAAAAATCATGCATATTTTTTAATTTTTTCCAAGGGGTATCAATATCCTATACCTTGTTTGGTATGTCTTCTAGTTGAGCAGCTTTGACAACCATAGAGACTTCAGGAGACATTTCAAATGTATGTTATGATTCTATAAAAACCATTTCAATGAATTATTTATCACAAACACTTCCCTATAATATTTTAGTGACTTTAGCATATCTTCCATTGAAAAGAGAAACTATTCAGTCCATTTCCATCACAGGTTTTGTGAGAGTATTGGATAGACCAACCCTTTTAGCCAATGGCTCTTCAAAGGAAACAAATTCTTATTCCATTAGTAATTTATCATCGTGAGAGTACTAATTCTTACAGTAATGTGTCTTTACACATAAATATGGACATTCTTTAGATGATATTTGAGTGCAGTCTAAAGAACACTATTTGATCCATCATCATCACATATTGAGCAGGCTTCATAATAAGAGTCATAAAAATAAAAGAAATTATCTCCTGATGTACCTTTCAGATTACCTTTAGTAGATAGTGTCTCCCTAATAGTAGTGAGCTTCTTCTCCACCTTCCTTGTCTGTTTCTTCTTCCTATTATTCTATGTCTTGGAAGAAATCTCCATTTGAGTTTTTTTACTCATCTCCCAAAATATGCACTTCATAAATACTCCCATGGATCCTTTAGAGGTAAACTCCCTCGGATACCAGTTTATGTGCCCTGATCAGTGTGAACCACTAAGAGGGGGAGGGGTGAATCAGTGATCCCTTTTAATTTTTTTTACTAATTGATTATTTTAAATTAAACCTCTATGGTTGGTTAAAGCCTCAATACACTCTTCTGGTGTCTCTCATCCTTACATCGAATGATGTTGTAATTGTAAAGGCACTGAACACGAGGATTTATAATGTTTAGTTCAAAGTCCTACTCCATGTTGTGTTGGTTTTTATCCCAAACAACGATTATCCACTATAATCTTATCATCAATTAGAATGGTGGATACAAAGTCTCATTGTATCTCTCCTGAGTCCCACATGAGGTTCTTTTTACTGCTTCCCATAGTGTTACTAGAGTCCCACTGGCCTGCTTTTGGGTCCCATAGAAAACTTCCTCTATAACAACCCAAGCATCCATGGTACGTTTCCCTTTGAATAATGTAATGGCTTGTATTTTATGCAACATCAAGAATCTAACACACCACGATCAATCAAACTAGCCGTTATGAATAGTAATACCCACTTTTTGAAATTTTATATATATTTTTTACAATGAACTACATTTTTTACTTGGAATATCAAAATTATCCGAGGGTGAATTTTTCTTACTTTTCTAAAAATAATTATATTTTAATGAATAGTGGAAAATAAAAAAAATTAATTAAAAACAACTTTTTTTAATCGAAAAAATTTGTAGTGTTATATTATACATTTGAGGGGTTATAAAGTATCATTAGATTATATTTTTATCATTTAATATAATTTATGTCATTGGATGTAATTTCACATTTCAACTGGACATAAACAAGTGTCAATCTTTTGATAGTTATTATTTTTTAAAAACATGTTTTTTGTTTTGAAAACGGGAATTAATTATAAATTATTTTCTGGAACTTATGTGTATTTAATTTTGAAAAATGGAGTACATATTTGGAATCAGGAGGTCCAAATTGAGTAAATAGGTAACTTTTATTTTTAGACATCATGAATATTTATTTCAGTAAATATTTTATTTACCACAGTTAATGGGTAAATCTGTTAAATAAGGGTAAAAAAATATTATTATAATAGTATTAAATTACCCTAACATGTGTCCTATTCCAGTTGGTTGATAGATGTCCGACCATGGGCATCCTTGGGTGTATTTTGGGACCCCATGAAGCCACTTGAGAGTGATAATAAAACTTAATATTAATTAATTAAAAGTAAAGACAAAAACGACATAAACATATATCTTTTATTAAAATAAGAATTACAATAATTTATATATGTTATCATTTTTACTATAAATATAAATTTTAGTGATAAAAATATTTCATA
The DNA here is from genome assembly GCA_963277665.1 of Viscum album. Lineage (NCBI taxonomy): Eukaryota > Viridiplantae > Streptophyta > Magnoliopsida > Santalales > Viscaceae > Viscum > Viscum album. The sequence goes on from OY728139.1 coordinate 802,781,145, forward strand.
CATCATGGTATTTTTTTTATAATTTTTAGATAGAAAACAAATAAAATAATTTTGGACACAATAATTATGTAGTGTTTACCTCATTTAAGAATAATTTATGTAAATGAGATTATAATATTTAAAACAAACTCCAAAACCTATAAAATTCTTATTGGATGATTTTATTTCAACATGAGTCATCATATCTTTTAATTTAATGAGTTTTGGACCTTTTTAAATATAAAATCATTATATAATAAAATAATATATTCAAATATTCCTGAAGAGCCCCTCCACCCCCTTATAAAAATCCCTCTCCTATAACCCATTTCATACACCTCTCAATAACCCTATCTCATCCAAACTATACTAAATTAAGCTCCCTACATACCTATATTCCATTTATAAGTCTTACATTATGTAGAAGGCACTTCAAGGAAGCCTTTTGGTTCAAACCAAAGGGAGTTACCTGATTTAAAGGTAACATATCCTCTAAAGTTGTTTTATTTTATTTTACTTCTACATACCCCTAAAATCCCTTTATTCATTTATTTTATAAAAAAACTAGTATCCTTAATATACTATGTTTTTTTATGAGAGTTATATGAAATACACTTACACACACTTCCATTTAATGGGTATAGAACATAATGTTTCTGTGCACGGTGAACTACTACATCACGAAATGATGATTGCTAAATCTTCTACTACCACCTATTATGGTGGCCTTTATAATGGAACTATATTTATATATGATATTTATGATATTTATTTTATCTATAATCTTCTATAATTCTCTTCTATAAATTATCATTATTATTTTCATGTTGTATAGATACAATAATTTCATTTGAGGAAGTGTAATCTATCACCCCCTCAATGTGATATGACTCGTTCATACCATACATAGAACATATAAATGATGGTGTTAATGAATATAAGTAACATATATAAAATATTATATTATACTGGAATTATAATATACATACGTACAATTTGGTCTTCTTTCCTTTTTAAAATAAAAAATGAAATGGAAGTAGTGTTCGGGCGTAAGTACGGATTACCGTCTCCACGAACACGATTAGATTCATTCCCCATCGTAACCATTAAAGAATAATTTTCATTTGACTATTAAAAATAATATTTAATAACATTATATCATTATGGATATGAATCAAATACAACATATCCATAAAAAACATGACTTACATAACAAAACATAAAATGGAAAACAAATTAGTTAACACCAAAAACAATGATACTACAAAAATATTATTAACAAAGATATTTTAGAAAATCAGATATGATACCATATTTATGTATGTGGTTCTTTTATAAACTAGTAATAATGATTTAACTATTATATTGGAGGTTAACAAACCCTTGACCATAGAAAATTAAAAGGTTATGATTAATTTCATAATATCTTTATTATCTGAGGTTGTTTCTATATAAGTGTCTTCTAGGACCTCTTTATCATCCACATCCTTATATCTTAAAAATGTATTTAAAAACATTTCTACTATTTATTATAATATGGGTTAAAGTCATTTGTACCCTTTTTTGACTTTTTATAAAATGGTTTGAAATGAATCTTTCCATCATTTTCCAAATAAGGTACTTTTTGACCTTTTCAAAAAATTAAGGTAAAAATGTTTTTCTTAACTTATACAGTGGGTGCGGTTATTCTCTACCATTATAAGACATTTAAAGATTCTCATACACACTTATATGAATACTTTCAAAACGAATTTTTCCTATTATAATTACATGAATATTGAATGATTTCCAAATATAAAGAGATATTTCTCTCAAATAGTTTTTATTTTAAATATGTCAATATCCTTTAATGGATTTTATACTTGTTTGAGGTTGATTTATTATGATACAAATCTTCCATATTGTATTGCAGGTTTGGTGATATGTTTGACTGTGGTTGTGTTATTTTTATACCATTCATGGTATATGGTTAATGTTTTAACATTTTATATGCTAGTTTTAATAGGAATGTTTATGTTATGTTTCAATCTTTTCATAAGAGGAATGGATTGGACTTAGTAAGTGATGGGTGTAGCCATCTTTAGCTTCTTAGGGAATCAGTAGGTCCCATGAGACAAACTAGTTTCTTTTCACAATGCATTGAACAAATCTTATATGTAGTATTGTCATGAGGCCTTGACTATGTGGTTATGATTTCTTACTTTATGAATTATATCATTATGAAATTGGATATTGATATTACATGTGATTATTCAAATAGTATAATATCCAAGTTAACAAGTAAATGGAATTATTTAATTTATCTTTTCCATATTATGCTGAAGTTTATGTTTAAAAGGCTTTTGTTTTAGTTTTATACATTGTCTTAAATGTTTAAGTTTATCTATAAATAATTCCTCTATATTTTTATCCTTACTGAGCATCTGAACTCACCCCTTTCTATCTTTTATTTTTTCCAGGATGTGTAAATGTTTTAAATGGTTGACCTGTAGGGACAGGCTAAGGGATATAAATTTGGTCAATAGAAACAAAATGTTTTTGTTGTTTTTATTTCATGATGTAATTTAAATCTTATGTATGAATCAAGTACATCCAAATCCACTAAACCGATCTTTCTTTCGGGATTTGATCACTAATGATCATGGAAATTTTATTAAATAATGCAATGACTCTGTGAACTGGGGTCGAGGTGTTACAGTTGGTATCAATGGAATTTTAGTAGAAACCTTGGAAACTAGATTTAGATAAACTCTTATTAGATCACATTACCCTAAGACAGACTATGAGTATTAGTATAGAATAACATCCTAGAATTTTGGTAATGTAGAGATTTTATGTATTTTCCAAGAAATGCATCCCTGTCTGGAATCGAAGAAGAAGAGGCGGCTCAGGCACAGATGTACTGATAAGTGAAAAATATGACACGGAGTTTCGGGCTTGACCCGGGGTATCCTGGTACATGACAAAATGCCTGGATACACTCATTTATATAACACTATCGGGGGATATGCTTATGATAATTTAAATTTTCATTACAAACAATTTTGAGGGATTTATGAGTATATATCTCCTCAAAGAAAACATTTTTCTTATTATGGATTATAATAATAATCTATTTAATTTATGTTAAGTTTTGTTCAAGTTTGAAATTATGTATTGCAATTCAAAAACAAATGTAGTGTATGAAATTGTTTAGAAGTGGTGCCTAGTGGAAGGAATGAGAACTATATCAATTCACATTATCAATGTAGGGTTTTCTCTCCTACTCAAAATAATTATAGTGGAGTTGGTGATGAAACTAGTGCTGATCAGCTCAAAAATACTGGGAAAACTCACTCAGGATATGAATAATAACCTTACCCATATGGAGCACCCTGATCCACAATGAAGAAGATAAATGTTAGAACGATTCATGAGGAAACAACCACAAACATTAAATGGGACTACAAATACATTTTTGGCTGAGAAATGGATACTTTCCATAGAAAAAATATTTCATGCTTTCGGGAGTAGCGAAAGGGAAAAAGTTGTCATGGTAGTTTATCATCTCATGGGAGATACAAATCAATAGTGGTCATTAATTAAAAACATAAAGTAAGATGAAGAAGTATAGAATATGGAATGGAAGGAGATTAAAGATATTTTCTTAGAAAAATTCTTTCCCTGTGACCGTCGAGCGGATATGGAAACACAATTTCCGAGTCTTAGGCTGAAGGAGGATGAGAATGTCGCGAAGTATGAGGCTAACTTTACAAGGTTAACAAGGAATGCAACAAATTATATATGTAGCCCAAGGAGTATGATTGATTGGTTCTTTGAGGGGTTAAAACCATTTCTCCACCGAGCATTAGTCTCCCTATCCTTCTCATCATATGAAGATATTTTCGCATGTGCTATCAAGATAGAAAAGAAATTCTCTATGTTTTACGACATTAAAGCAATGAAAGAGAAGAAGAGATCTACTGAACACTTTGGAAATGGAAATAAGAGGAAGAAGTGAAAAGTTGAATATCCATACTGCAGTAAATGTGGGAAGAAACACCTTGCTACTTTACTGAAGGGAATATGGGTCTGTTACAAGTTTACTGAAAAAGGCCCCAAAACTCATGATTGCAAGGGAATAAAAGAGGCTGTCAATGTTGAATGCAACAATTATAAAGAAATGGTGAATTATAAAAATGAATTTCTTAAGCACCAAAGAATCTTACGTTATAAAAGGAAATGGGAGAAAGTCCAATCTTATGTGATCACTACTACTGAGGTTAAAGCTACGAATGTCGTGGTGGGGGGTAATTTAATGGTTTACTCAAGTCTATCCAATGCTTTATTTGATTCTGGATCATCACATTGTTTCATATCTTTCCAATTTTCTAAGAAAACTAGATATTTTCAATTTGATTTAACAAAAGGGAAATTAGTAAAAACTATTAAAGAAAGTATCATTGCAATAACGTTTTTCGAATAATTCCCCATTAGGGCATGTAAATGTTCATTATCCACTGATCTCATCATCATACCCATGAATGATTTTTTTTATAATCCTCGGTATAGATTGGCTTTCCGACCATGATGCAAATATTTATTGTAAGAAGAAGGATGTTACAATTTTTTATAATGATAAGAAATACCTTATCTTTAGTGCAGAAATATCACCATCCGATTCTTATCTAGATCAACCCCCAGTTTGTCTACTAAATTCAATTATTGGAGATGAAGAGATGGTAATAACTATGGCAGAGGAAAAAGAATGTTCAAACAGATGATATACCTATTGTTTAAGAATATGTAGATGTATTTCCAGAGGATTTACCTTGAAATCCTCTAGATTGAGAAATTGAGTTTTCCATTGATTTAATTCATATTTCAAGGCCCATATCGAAGACCCCTTATAGAATGGACACTTTGGAATTAGTGGATCTAAAGAAACAATGTGAGGAGTTGAGTAATAAATTATCTATTATCCCTGTTGTTCTTCCATGGGGATCCCCAGTTCATTTTGTTAAGAAGAAAGATGGATCTATGAGGTTGTGCATTGGCTACATGGAGATCAATGCTATAACAGTAAAGAACAAGTATCCCCAACCACGCATTGTTGATTTATTTTATCAACTTCATGGAGATCAATATTTTTCAAAGATTAACCTTCTATATGGATATCATTAGTTGGGTATGAATAAAAAAGACATTCTAAAGGAAGCATTACAAACAAGGTATGGGCATTATGAGTTTACAATAATACCTTTTAGACTGACTAATGAACCCTATGTATTAATATATCTAATGAGTAGAGTTTTTAAGGAATATATTGATGAAATGGTAGTACTATTTATTGATGATATCTTGGTATAATCCAAAAGATATAAAGATCATAAAAATCACCTGCGCACTATTCTAAAGACTCTTAGAAGTAATGAATTATATGGTAAGTTCAACAAGTGTGAATTATGGCATCATGAGATTTCATTTATTGGCCATATTGTCTTATGATAGAATCTATATTGATACTTCAATGACCAATGCAATTCAAGAATGTCCAGCACTGACAAGTACAACTGATGTATGATATTTTATTGGTTTAGCAGGTTATTATCGGTGTTTTGTCCAAAAATTTTCCCAATTGGATAACCCATTAGCCAAGATCACACGTAAAGGGGTTATATTTTTTTTGGAAAAAACAGTGTGAAGAATGTTTTGATGAACTGAAGAAAATATTAGTCAATTCTCTTACATTGACTCTACCACCAGCGAATGATGGGTTTGTTATTTATAGCGATGCTTTAAGGAAAGGACATGGATGTTTCCTTATACAGAATGATGGGGTTATTACCTATACATCATGACAATTAATAATTCATGAACAAAACTATCCCACTCATGATCTAGAGTTAAAAACATTAATCATTTCTCTGAAGATATGGATCACTATATCTATGGTAAATAATGTGAGATTTATACTGATCACAATACTTTGAAGTATATTTTTCTCAGAAAAATAATCCAACATGTGGCAATGGAGATGGATAAAACTACTCAGGGATTATTATTTCACCATACACTACCACCTGGGGAAGGAAAATATGGTGGCATATGCTTTGAGCAGAAAGAATCATGCCGTTTTGAACAAGATGATTGTTGAAATGGATCCTATGTTAGTGAATCTAGTAAATATGGATATGGAAATAATCATGGAAGGTGAACCATCAAAATTTTTTCAAATGGCTGCTAAACCATCTTTACTAAAAAGGACAATAAATTATTAGACTGGTGATGATGATTTTCAAAAGAAAATTAATGTTGTGAACAATAGAACATTAATCGACTTCATATATGAATATGTGATTTTAATAACTGGAAAAAGTATTTGTCTTCCTGACATACCTGATATAAAATGGGAATTGTTGGATGATTCTCATACCTCCAATTTCACTATACACCCTGGTAGCACTAAGAGGTATATTGATTTGAAGGAACATTTTTTGTGGGACATCATGAAGAAAGAGATGGATGATTATGTGTCAAGAAGTATGGTTTGTCAACAAATGTATTCTGGAAGACAACATACAAGTGGAATCATGCAACCTCTTTCCATACCTGAGTGGAAAATAGGATGATATTACGATAGACATTGTCATGGGGCTACCAAAGACTCCTAGAAGGAAAGTTTCAATATGTATCATTATTGATCGTCTTACCAAGTCCGCACATTTTCATTATATAAGAGAATATTTACCACTTGATCGTCTTGCAAGAAAATATATTAATGAAGTTGTAATACTTCATGGAGTACCCCAATTGATTGTTTCTGATCCTGATCCCCATTTCACATCAATATTCTGGAAAGAAGTCTTCAGAAGGCATTGGATACTGATCTTCATTTGATCACTGCCTAGCACCCTCAATCTTATGGAATATTAGAATGAACTATTCCAATATTAGAAGTCATGTTGAGTTCTTTCTCAGTTGACTTTCGAGGTTTGTGGGATCGAAATTTACCTCTTGTATTTTTTTCCTATAACAATAGTTTCCATTCAAGTATTCAGATGGCACCATATAAAGCGTTATATGGATAGAGATTTTGCACACCAAATTGTTGGGATGATGATGGTGAATGATACCATGTAGTCCTAGAACCTTTTATGTTAAAAATGGAAATGGTGAAGGTTATTAAAACCTACATTAAAGAAGCTCAAAGTAGGCAAAATAGATATGACGATAACTTGAGGAATGATTTGGAATTTCAAGTAGGAGATCATGATTTCTTGTATGTATCTCCATGCAATGGTGTTAAAAAATTAGGTAAGAAAGGAAAATTAAGTCCCATGTACATCAGACCTTTTGAAATTCTAGAACAAATTGGAATTGTGGAATATCGTTTAGAAATTCCACCAAGTCTCCCAAAAATTCATGATGTGTTCCACGTATCAAAGTTGATAAAATACATGTATGACCCAATGCATGTAATCACCTATGATGAAATAGATCTTGATCCCATTCTGTATTATTGTGAAAATCCTATAAGAATTATTTATACTAGATAAAAATTATTGAGAAACCAAACGACTCATCTGGTGAAAGTTCTATGGAGAAATCATAAGAACGAAGAGTCAAATGGGAACCCGAGAAACTTATGATGAAGAACCCCGTTAATCTTTTTATGTAGTATTATTATAGAAATTTTGTTGAAACATTTATTTGGAGGAGGGAATAATGTGTCCCCCAATCTTCCACGATATGTTTTCCTTTCAATAACGCAATAACTTGCGCTATATGAAACTTCGAGATTCTAAAACACCACGACCAATCATATTAGCCATTATAAATATAAATACCCAACTTTTAAAATTATATAAAATTTATTTTTCAAAATGGACATAATTTTGTTTTTCGAAATATAAAAATAGGATTAGGGTGAATTTTTGGTACTTTTATGAAAACATTCTATTTTTGATGAATAGGGAAAAATAGTAAAATTTAATTTAAAAAAACTATTTTTAATCAAAATAATTTACAGAGTTAAATTAATCATTTGAGTGGTTTTGAAGTATCAATAGATTATATTTTTAACATTTATTATAATTTAGTTCATTGTATGTAATTTCAAATTTGAACTGAACATAAACAAGTGTCAATCTTTTGATAGTTATTATTTCATAAAAACACGATTTTTGTTTTGACAACAGGAATCAATTTTAAATTAATTTATGACACCTCTATGGTTTGAATATCAAAAAATGGATATCATATTTCAAATATGGAGGTCTAAATTGTGTAAATAGTGAAGTTTTATTTTTATACATTATGAATATTTACTTCAGTAAATATTTTATTTAACATGGTTAAAAGGTAAATCTGGTAAATAAGGGAAAAAAATTATTATTATTATAATATTAAATTTCCCTAACATGTGTCCAATTCCAATTTATTGATACATTTCCGACCCTGTTCATCCTTGAGTTGATTTTCGGACCCCATGATGCCACATGAGAGTGAGAATGACACTTTATATTAATTAATTTAATGTAAATACAAAAATGATATAAACATATATTGTTTAGTAAAAACATTACGAGGGGTTATATAGGTTATATTTTCAACTATAAATATTCATTTGAATTATAAAAATATTTCCTACATCATGGTATGTTTTTATAATTTTTAGACATCAAATAAATAAAATTATTTATGATACAATAAGGATGAAGTGTTTACCTCATTAAAGAATGATTTAAATAAATGAGATTATAAAATTCAAAACAATATCAAAAACCTGACCAATTCTTATTGGGTGATTTTATTTCGAACATGAGTCCTCTTTTAATCTAATTAAATTAGTTTTGGACCTTTATAAACCGATAATCAATATATAATAAAATAATATTTTCAAACATTCCTAAAGAGACCCTCCTCACCCTTATAAAAATCCCTCACCTCTAACCCATTTATCACACCTATCCATCATCTTGGATCATCAAACCTCTGTCCAATTAAGCTTCCTATATCCCTCTATTCTTCTTATAATTCATACCTTTGGCATAAGTCACTTAAAGGAATCCTTTTGGTTAAAATAAAATGTGATTTACCTGATTTAAAGGCAATATCTCCTATAAAGTTTTTTCTTTTATTTTACTTCTCCACCCCCCTAAACTATCTTTATTCCTTTATTTTATGACAAAAAAGTATCCTAAATATACTAGGTTTTATGTTTGATAATTATTTTAACAACACTTACACACATATACATCTAATGGGTATAGAAAATAATGTTTCTATAGATGACAAACTACTACCTCACGAAATGATGATTGTTCAATATTCTACTACTACCTCTTATTGTGGCCATTATGGAGGCACTATAATTATATATGATATTTATGATATTCATTTTATCTATAATCTTTTGAAATTATCTTTTGTAGAATACCTTTATTATTTTCATGTTTTATATATATATGATAATTTAATTTTCGGAAGTGCGGACTACCGCCCCCTCGACGTGATATGACTCATGCATAGCTCACATGGAACATATAAAGGATGTTGTTGATGAACATACATAACATATTAAAAATATTATATTATAATGGAATAATAATATACCTATATATCTTTTTGTCTTCTTTTTTTTGAAATAAAGAATGAAATGGAAGGAACGTTGGTGCATACGTAGGGATTACCGTCTTCACGAACGTGATGTGATTCATTACCCATTGTAACCATTCAAGAATAATATTAAATTTATTATTAAAATTTTATTTAATAACATTATATCATTCTGGATATGAATGAAATACATCCTATCCCTAGGAAACATGACATACCTACCAAAACATATAAAGGAAAATGAATCAGTAAACACCCGAAATAATGATTCTACTAAAATATTATTAACAATGCAGTATTAGAAGATGTTATATGATATTATATTCATAAATGTGGTTTTTTATAACTTAATAACAATTATTTAAATGTTATACAACATTATAGCGTACCCTCAACCAAAGAAAAGTACAAGGTAAGGGTTAATTTCAAAATCTCTTTAATATCCGATGTTGTTTTAACGTAAGTTTCTACAGCGACCCCTTAATCATCCAAATCTGTTTTTCTTAAAAATGAATTTGAAAATATTTTTACTATTTACTGGAATGTGTGATAAAGTTATTTATACCTTATTTTGACTTTTTATAAAATGGTTTGAAAAGAATCTTTCCATCATTTTCCAAACAAGTTACTTTAGGATATTTTTTAAAAATTAATTGAAGATTGTTTTTTTAACTTATACGGCTTGTAGAGTAATTCTCTGCCATTATAACACCTTAGAAGATTCCCTTACAAGCTTGTAGGAATATTTTCAAAATAACTATTTTCTCTTATAATTAAATGACTTTTAAATTTTTTCAAAATATAAAGAGATATTTCTCTCAAATAGTTTTGATCTCAACTATGTAAACATCCTTTAATGTGTATTATACTTGATTGAAGTTGATTTATTATGGTAAAAATCATCCATATTGCATCGAATGTTTTGGGATATGTTTTACAGTGTATGTGTTATCTTTATACCCTTCATGGTTTATGGTTAATGTATTCTCATTTCGTATTCTAGTTTTAATTCGAATGTTTATGTTATGTTTCAACCATTTCATATGAGGAATGCATTGGACATAGTAAGGGATGGGTGGAGCCCGCAATAGATCCTTGATGCATCGGTAGGTCTCATGATACAAACTAGTGTCTTCAAAAAAGTCTTTGAAAAAATATTAATTGTAGTCATGGATTGAGTCCTTGACTATGTGGTTATGATTCCCGGCATTATTCATTCTATCATTATGAAATTATCTATTGATATTATATGAGATTAATCGAATACTAGAATATCCAGGTGAATAAGTAAATGTCATTATTTGATTTATATTTTCCATATTATGCTAAATTTTATGTGTAAAAGTCTTTTGTTTTAGTTTTATACATTGCCTTAAATGTTTAGGTTTATTAAAATAGTTTCCACTATACTATTATCCTTAATGAGCATCTAAGCTCACCCATTTCTAGGTTTTATTATTCCTAGTATGTGAAGAATTATTTTATGGTTGGCCTGCAGGGATTGGCTAAGGGATATGAATGTGGCCAATAGAGACAAAATGTTGTTGATTTTTCATTTCATGTGGTAATATAAAACATAGGTACGTATCTAGTACTTCCAAGGCTACTAAACTAATCATTCTTTCGAGATTTGATCCCTTGTGATCAGGCCAATGTTATGTAAAAGTGCACCGACTCTGGGTAACTAGGGTCGGGGCGTTATATCTTCCTCTAGGATTCCATAAGAGATGCTTCTTGATTCACTATGTATGGATATTTTGATCTTCCCTAATGAGCTTACTGAATTGTACTTGCTCATGAATCTATTTAAGAGTCCTCAGCATCCTTTGGTAAGGTCTGTTGGCCTCACTCTCTATATCTAATCACCTTTCTAATCAATCCCAAGTTTCACAATGCTAGGGTAATTCTTCATTTTCCTGATGAAGACCCATCCTTACTTAAATGTGTACAATTGATGAACACAACTTCTTAAATATTTTTGATAGTCAAGAATGATCTTAAACTAAGTTAGTTTTTCCTGCCTTATTTAATCCTCAAACACTGTAAACTCAGATAAAGATATTCTTTAACATTGTCTAGATTCAGGCACATATTTAATTTTCTTTAGGAATGGATTTCATGGGATCCAATACCATTGGTATTTGGATATCTCAATTTATTCTCACATCTGCATGTGATTATGCATGATTAGATACATGAATAATATGTTTCTTAACAGCATGAACACACACTACACTTATATTAATATTTTAGGTTCAATTTGCACTTTCCACTTAGTTTCCTCTTCCTCAAAACACGCAATTCCTTATTCATTGGATCTTTTCATACACACATATGGTTTAGTTTGGATTAAATATATGTGTGTCATGGTTGTTTCTCTTCAAACCCAAATGGGTGCAGTCTAATGATTGGCTTGTTCTTACGCACTCATATTTCTCAAATCATGCACATGATTTACCCGTGCACCATCCATGTATTATACAATTTTCATTACAAAACAATCCCTATCCTTCTTCTTAACAACCCAATATGAATGATTATATGGGTGTGATTCGGTTCCTCATCTTAAAAGGATTAACGTAAAATCCAAATGGGAATGATCTGTACTTGGGTCTTTCTTCTTCAATCTCGAGGTATTTCACACAAAACATCCATAACCTTGGCCCTTATTCTTAGAAAACGAACCCCTGAAAATAGTGTTAATTACAGGTTCAAACCCGCAACCTTGTTTCTTGTTTCTTCACACAGAGGGTACATGAAAGTCATATTCATAGAACTAGTAATGGATTCTGGTTCTATCTTCATGAAGCACAATAAGGGTGCTAGTGCACCTATTTTGTACCAGTGGGATGCTCCTGAAGAAACACAGGAGAGGGTTCAATAGAACCTGTTGAGTGTTTATATTCCTTATATTATCCAAAGTGGATTGATCTTCTCCTTCACACAAGAGATGTGTGGGAATCCATCATGTAACAAGGATATGTGAAACTATATTCTTTGTGTAGCAAGGATGCACGGAAACTCTCAGTGCAAAATAATTTAGAAAATATGAGCATTCTCAATATATTCAATATCTAAAAATAGCTGAGGAACTCTGCCTTTTAAATTCATAGATCAACAAGTTTCCTTGAGCTCAAATCCACCGAAATGTGTTGTGGGCAATGCATCATTGAATGTCTATTATCTATGAAATTTAAATATTCAAATGCAGGATAATTGATATGCCACAATTCTCAGGTGTTTTCTTTTCATCCATGAGCTCTTCTTTCTCGGTGTCATCCTTTAGTGCATGCGAATAAGAACACATGAAACACTTTTCTCTGAATGATTCAATCTCCATAATGTGGCCTCTTAACTATGATTTCTTCATCCACATTTTATATCTTTATATCGATGCATGCCTGAAACTTTTAATGCATACTTGAGTTGGGTTGGTCCAACCGATCATCATGTAAGATATTTGAGCTTCAAAAGTGGTCGGAAACGTTATCATGGAGGTACGGGGTCTACCATGGCGCACAGGTTAACATCGGGTGGTCGCGGGTGTCCATAGGTTGATGACAACTTCGATGCTTCTCCTCAGCTATTGGATTGACTTGGATCGATCACAGATGGAGGAGATTATTTTGTAGAGCACGTGATAATTTGTTAGGTAGAGATATTGTGTGAGATCTGATAGACGACCAAGATTTCATCTGCACATTTAAAATAATGTCCCACATTGAAACGGAGGCACGGGTCCGTTAATTTTATCAATCAACTCTCGCCACCCTGATGCCAGATTGACCATCTCCCATATATTGGGCTACCTGGCACTGATTCTAGGCGGGTGAACTCTCAGTGCCCACTCTGCCTCCTCTGGGTGTGCTGCTAGCGCCCACTATGCAATTCCCACATAGGTTCACCACCATGTGCACACCTACGGGCTTATACATAGCCCTCATGCACCTCTTGTGGGATGGATTCGAGGCCTTCCCCTTGGGCGCAGTAGACCCTCGGGGTGCACATATGCCTTGGGTGACAGATTCAGCTAGCCTTCATGGTTGTGAGTGATGTGTTCTCTTTTAAACACATGTCTTCTTTCAGGATCAACAGAAATAATTTTCGGATTTGAATCACAACCTTAATCAAATTATAATTCATTGGATGGATCTTCAACACTTCATCCACTTAGTGACTTTGGATCGATATTTACTTCCTTCCTCATGACATTGAGTATTACATGGGCTTCTTAATGTGTCGTAACAATATATCACCATGATAAATGTCTTGAAATGTATGACCAATTAAACAATTGTCTGATGTAATATGGGTAATTTACAATCATGAAATCTAATGACATTTCATACTGATTCTCCAAGGGACATAGGTTTGGGTCCAACTGATCCTATTCAATCATCATTATCAATTCATCAGTACCTTTCCATACACATATTGACATCTTATTGACTACAAATGAACCATTATGATCTAGAATTGTAAAATAATATTGTTCTATACTACACTAAGAAACAAGATACATTCCCAAAATTAGACATGCTAAAAAAGTTCTTTTTCTATATAACCTGAAAACACCATAATCATATTTTTAATAACTAACTATGTCAAACGATTTTCCACTATGATAGAACAAACTAAAGTTTTTCATACTTTAGGTATTTAAAAAACCTTATTAAACCAATTAAGGGCGACTATTTTTGGTTTTCTTGAAAACAATCACATATACACACACTTAACATAATGATAGTTCGAATAGTATTTAGGTAGAGAAGACATCCAATCATACCTCTATAACTGGTTTAATCAACTGATTTCCTACTTTCATCAAGATCCTACTTACATGTGGCACTCATAAGAGTTTCACTACATTTAGTATTATCCATACCAAAATATTTTAAAAGGTCTTTAGTATATTTACATTGATTTAAAATAATTCCTTCTTTATTATAAAAATCTAAAAACCAAAAAGTAATTAAATTTCACCCATTAAACTCATTTCAAATTCATTTTTCATTATTTTTGAAGGGTTCATATTTAAATAATTTTATATGATCAAAAAATAATATCATCTACGTTGATTTTAACAACATAAAAATATTTTGAAATTCATATTATAAGTAGGGTAGGATTAGATATACCTTTTCAATGTCCTTTAGAAAATAAAAACGATTTGACCATGTCATACCAAGCTCTATGAGCTTGTTTTAAACCATAGAAATATTTTTTTTATTTTGAAAACACAGTTTGGAAAATGATCATTCTGAAAACCTAGGGGTTATTCTACAAAAACATCCCCAATTATATATCCATTAATGAAGGATCATTTAAAATCCATTTGATATAGTTTGAAATATTGATGAGCTGCAAAGGAAAGAATTATTCTAATTTCTTAAATTATAGATATAGGTGAAATTGTTTCCTCATATCATATACCCACTTCTGGACTATACCCTTCTACAACTAATCTAGCCTTATTTCTTACTATAGATAAGATTCATAAACCATGTTTCTAAATATCCATTTAGTTCCATTAAAAATTGTGTCATTATGTCTATCTAGAAGTTCGTAAACAATATTTAGTTCAAATTGTTTATGTTCTTCTTTTATAACCATTACCCAGAATTCATCATTAATAGAATCTGTGATGTTCTTAGGTCCAATCTATGATAAGAAGGCTAGATGTTCACCCTTTTTTCTTAGAGAATCTATAGTGTCGATAACTATATCTATGTATCCTAATAAAACAACTAGATATAGGTATTCAAGAGTCCAAATAGATCTACAAACAGAAGGTCTAGTCAGCTCATGGTCTTTTATAGGTTTAGGATCATGTTTTGGATGTTCCTCGGAAATGGATGATTTTTTATATATGTTTTACAGTAGGGTCAGTAGGATTTTCACTTATGTTGAACAGGAATAAATCATCTTCAAGGTTTTCTAAATTTCTTTTAGGTTCATTTGGATCTATCTCATCAAACATGACATGGAAAAACTCTTCTATAGTCTGTGTTATTTTATTAAACACTCCATTTGATTAACTTTATGTTGAGTAACTAATGAAAATTTCTTCATCGCACTTGGAGACAAACTTATCAAGATTATCCATAGTGTTATGAATAAAAACATTGCATCCAAAACTCTAAACTTCTTAATTTTAAGATTAATATTAATATTAGTCCAATTAAAACACTATTAATTATATAGGAGGTTGTGTCCATAGCCTCATCTAAGAAGTAGACAATTAAGTCATATTTATTACGAATTGCCCTAGCAATTATTAAAGGGTCCTATTTATCCTTTCTAGAACTACATTTTACTAGGATTTCCTGGGATAAAAGATGTTATAGTTACCATTTTGTGGGAAAAAAGATTCGAATTATTGATTTTAAAACTCACATCCATGGTCACTTCTTAAGGTCTTAATCCTAAGTCTACACAGGTTGTCTACAGATTTTTCATTCTTGTTAAACTGACAGAATGATTCACTTTTGCGAGCTAAAAAGGATACAAAAATATTCCATGAAAATTCATCTACAATTACCTAGTTATAATGCTTTTCATTAAGACTATAAACTCTATATTTTACAAACAAGTCCATGTGATCCAATTCAAGAGGTTGAAAAGATTAATCTTATTTGTTTAATTTAAAATAAATTTTGTTTTATTTACAATTTTTATAGGGGTTAATAAAATAATCATTTGGGAATTCATGTTTGGGTAGATCCATCACTAAATCATATATAATATTCTTTCAAAGTGATTGGATATTATATTGGACTAATATCCTATGTTAACTCCAAGATTACTTTTGAAATGCACTTGAGCAAGAAACTGTTTTAGTAATTAAAAAATAAATAATAACAATGTACACATTTTCATTTATAAAAGAAGTAAATAGAAAATAATTTTTTGAATTAATAACATTACAAGAATTGTTTTCAATTATTATATGAAAACCATCCTCACATAGTTGTGAGATTCTAGGAAAATTTTATTTTAATCCATAAAAAAAATTACATTAGAAATTAAAATAGAGTTAGAGTTACCGATTTTCCAAAGGCCTGTGATTTTCCCTTTTGCATTGTCACCAATGGTGACATGTCCACCATCAACCTTTATCTTGTTCTTGAAGCTTGATTAATCTCATATCATATGTCTAGAACAATCGATGTCCAGGTACTATATAATTATACATGATCTTTTTAAGGTATTTCCCTACAAAACAAAGTTTATAACAAGAATGATTTTGGTACCTATATTTTCTTAATTCCAAATATGTTTGTTAATAAGGATTCAAGAACACATATTTTCTTAATGGGTTACTTATAACAAGATTGATTTTTTTTAAATAAAATCATTATTCATCTCAGTTGAATAAAAACTGACATTAGAATTTTCTGAATTAGATTTATGAACAAATGGGATCTTAAAAATTCTTCTCTCTCATGGTTGGAACCCTAAACTTATAATATACATAGGTTCTATTTTATCTTATTATTTGAGTGAGTGTTTCTTTTCCTTAGTATTCCTCTATTTTATTTCTTTAACTTCTCATAAGAGAACATAAGTTTAGTATTTTCTTTCAATAATTGAGAATTCTTTTTTTCTAAAAAAATGTCAGATTTTATATTAGTAAATAAAGAATTTGGTTTTTTGAATTTTTTATTTATCTTTCAAACCATTTATGTTATACTCAAGTATATTGAAATATTAAAAACATTCCTCTTTTGACATATCATTATCATTTTTCCATCCAGAATGATCATAATTATTTACCTAATATATAGTAGGTACCTTATATATGTTTTCCAGAAGAATGTATTTTCTCTTCCAGGAGTTTCTTCATGAGTCGAGTCTGAGCACTAGAGCTGTCCTCAAAGGCTCCCCTGGTGGATTTAATTAAATTATTATATTTTATATACCTATGAACATACTTCTTTTTGAATTTTAATTTTGGACAGTTAGCCTTGAAATTTTCTTTTCTTTTACACTCATAACAAATAATATCATTTGAATTCTCATCCTTTTTCCAGTCTTTCTTCCAATATCCTCTATTATCAAACATTCCCATATAACTCAATTTCATGAATAATTTCTTCTTCTTATATAATTTGTTAATTATTATGGCTAGATGGGTCATTTCCTTATCACTATTGACTAATGATTCCTCATCATTGGTTATTCTAGCTGGTACTTTCTCTCTATCTTTTTATATTGAAGAAGTTGACATGAATGCAACAGATATATTCTTTAAGGATTGTCTACCTTTTCATGATTATCTTTATGCTCTTCCTCATACATCATCTGCTTTCCCATTAACTCCTTAATATATAGTGTTCTAATATCAAAAGATTATCTTATTGAAGCTGATGTTCCTCGAAATCATTTATGAAGACATCTCAGCAGTTTCATGATTTGATATTTGTCTAAAACTAGATTTTCCATGGAGATCATCATATTCAGTATCTCATTGAACCAAAGATATGTATCAAAAATAAGCTCATTGTTTATTATTTTAAATGTGTCATATTTGGTTGAATAAGTATTGAATCTCATTTATTTAACATCATTAGTTCCTTCATGAGAAATATCTAATGTGCCCCATATCTCATGTGTTGTTTTACAAGGTGATATTATATTAAACTCTTCATGTCCTAAAGCATAATAAAGGAAATCAAGGATTTAAAATTCTAATTATATTCATCTTTGGTAGGATCACCCCATGTGTTTCTATCAGTCTTAGGTAACTTGTAATTATCCCCTATAGCAGTCCATATTTCAGGGCCCATGCTTTCAATATACACACTACAGTAAAAATGATTATTTGTGACGGGTTATTTGTGATGGGACCGTCTTCCCGTCGCAAAATGTTTGGCATGTGTTGCGCGCCAAACCCCAAAAGGGTAATTACGGCGGGATTTTATGCCTGTCACAAATAATAGCAATGTTTTTCAGTATTTACGAAGAGATTTATCCCCTATCACAAATAGTATCTCGGTAGGTTGGTATTTGCGATGGGACCCATCACAAATAACTTTTTAACCACCGCTGGTAATTAACAGGGGGTTAGTATTTGTAACTAGATTCCCATCAAAAATAAACTCATCCAAGATAATCTAACCTATATATACCCTCATCTGTTTTCCTTTAATTTTACTCCTTTATCTACTCCTCTCTCCCTCTCTACTTATATTTTATCTCTCAAATTTTTTCTAAGATTAAAATTTTAATTGGAGAAAAATTCATAGCGTAAATCCTCCAAAAAATTCACATTTAGGGTATTTATCTATTTCTTTTATTTTTTAGTAAATTAATTTTATTTGATAATAGTTATAATTATTTTGAATTATCTTTAATTAAATTAAATCAGTATTAGAGCATTTTATTTTTCATTTTTTTACAAATACGTGTGATTGTTTTTTATTAGAGTCAATTAATAGTTATATTAATAGTTATTAATTAGTATTCATTAGTATTAATTAGAAAAATTATTAATAATTATTAATAAGAAGTTTTAATTAGCTATAATTAGTGATAATTACTAAAAAATAGCGTTAATAAATAGTAAATTGAAATACATATTTATAAGTAATAATAAATAGAAATAATTAGAAGTAAATAGTTATAATTAGAAGTAAATAGTATCAATTAGTAGTAAATTGGATTAATTATTAATAATTTGTAATTATTATGAATTATTAGTAATAATTAGTAATAATTAGTAATAACTTGTAATAATTAGTAATAAAAAGTATTAATTAGGAATAATTATGAATAATTATTAATAAATAGTATAATTTGTTATAACTAGTCATAAATATTAATAATTAGTAATAATTAGTAATAATTAAGGTTAATTGAGAGTATTTAGTAATAATTAAAAATAATTATTAACAACTAGTAATAATTAGTAACAATTACGAATAATTAGAAATAATTAGAAATAATTATGGATAATTAGTAATAATTAAAGAATAGTAATAATTAGAAATAAATATTAATAATTAGTAATAATTAGTAACAATGAGGAAGAAATAGTAATATTTAAGAATAATTAGGAAGAATTTGTGATAATTAAAAATAATTTGTAATAATTCGTAACAATTACTAATAATTAGTAATAATTAGCAATACTTAGTAATAATTTGGAATAATTAACAATAATTAATAATAATTAGGAATAATTTAGAATAATTAGTAATAATTAGTAATAATTAGTAACAGTTAGTAAAAATTTGTATCAATTGGGATTAATTAGTGATATTTAGGAATAATTAGTAAAAATAGTAATAATTAATAATAATACGGACTAATTAGGATTAAATAGTAATAATTAAGATTAATTAGTAATATTTCGGATTAATTAGTTGTAATTAGGATTAATTAGAAATAATGAGGATTAATTATTAATAATTACTAAAAATTTGTATGAATTAGTAAAAGTAAAAAATAATTAGGAATAATTAGTAATAATTAGTAATAATTTGTAATAATTAGTAATAAATAGTAATAATTAGTCATATATAGTATTAAATAGTAATAATTAGTAATAATTAGTAATAAATATCAATAATTAGTTATAATTAGTAATAATTGGAAACAATTAAAAAAATTAGTAATAATTTATAATACTTAGTAATAACTATTAATAATTAGAAATAATTATCCTTAAAAATTAATTATCCGCAATGATTAAGAATATATAGTAATAATTAGTAATAATTAATAATAGTTAGGAATAATTAGAAACCATTAAGAATCATTAGGAATGATTAATAATAATTATTAATAAATATGAATAATTAGGAATAATTAATGTTAATTATGACTAAAAAGTAATAATTAGGAACAAATAGAAATAATATCGAATAATTAGTAATAATTAATAATAAATATGAAAAATTATGAATAAATAGTAATATTTAAGAATAATTAGTAAAAATTAGTAATAACTAGTAATAATTTTAATTAATTAGTAATAATTAGGAATAATTAGTAATAATTAGTATTAATTATGAATAATTACGAATAATTAGGAATAATTAGTAACAATTAATAATAATTGGGAATGATTATTAATAAATAGAAATAAATATGAATTATTATTAATATTTAGAAATAATTAATAATAATTAGGAATAATTAGTAATAGTTAGTAATAATTGTTTACAATTAGTAATAATTTGTAATAAATGGGAATAGTTAGAAATAATTATGAACATTTAGTAATAATTATGAATACTTATTAAAAATTAGGAGTAATTAGTAATAATTAGAAATAATTAGTAATAATTAGGATTTATTTATAATAATTAGGAATAATTAGTAATACTTAGGATTAATTAGTAATAATTTGGAATAATTATTAATAATTATGAATAATTATTTATAGCTTGATAAAATAGTACTAATTAATATTATTTAGAAATATTTAGGATTAAAAATCTATAAATATTTATAATTAGTAAAAATAAGTAATAATTAGTAATATCTAGTAATAAATAATAATAGAGTAATAAATAGTAATAAATAGTAATAAACATTAATAATTAGTAATAATTTGTAATAATTAGTAATAATTTGGAATAATTAGGAATAATTATTAATAATTAGGAATTATTATTAATAATTAAAAATTATTTTGAATAGTTAGAAATAATTAGGAATAATTAGGAATAATTATGAATAATTAGTAATAGTTTGGAATAATTAGTACTAATTAATATTAATTAAGAATAATTAGTAATAATTAGGAACAATTAGTAATAATTTGTAACAATTATTAATAATTAGGAATAATTATTAATAATTAGGATTAATTACATTTAATTGGGATTAATTAGGATTAAATAGTAATAATTAAGATTGATTAGTAATAATTAGGATTAATTAGTAATATTTAGGATTAATTTGTAATAATTAGTAATAATAAGGTTTAATTAGAAATAATTTATATTAATTGCTAATAATTTGGATCAGTTAGGATTACATAGTAATAATTAAAAATGATGAGTAATAATTAGATATAATTATGACTAAATAGTAATTATTAGAACTAATTAGTAATAATTAGGACTAATTAGTAACAATTATGACTAATTAGTAACAATTATGACAAATTTTTAACAATTATGACTAATTAGTAACAATTAAGAGTAATTAGTAAGAATTAGGAGAAATTATGAGTAAATATGATTAATTAAGAGTAAATTGGATTAATTAGTTGTAAATTTGAATAATTATGGGTAAATATGAATAATTAGGAGTAAATAAGAATAATTAGAGGTAAATAAAAATAATCAAAAGTAAATAAGAATAATTAGCAGTAATTATGAATAATTACGAGTAATTAGGAATAATTAGGAGTTATTAGGAATAAATAGTACTAATTAGGAATAACTAAGAACGATTAAGAATAATGATTAATGATTAGGAATAAATAGTAATAATTAGGTTTAATTGGTCAAAATTATAATTAGTTAGTAATAAATATGATTAATTTGTATTAAATAGAAATAATTCAAAATCCATAGCAATAATTCACAATAAATCAAAAGAAATTTGTACAATTTCCAATGGATATGTGACATTTTATTTGCTCGATGTATCATCTCCTTGCAACTTTGTCTCACTAAAATCACTATTAAAAATATACTTCAGTGTACGGATATCCATTTTTGTATTCAAGAGAATTGATATGTGTATGTCAGAGCAGATTTTTATACTAATTTCAAAGAGGGAATGCTGCATTGAGATGAGAAATCCGGAAAAAGAGGCTCTTTTTCCTGATGAAACATCTTCTTGACTAATTCTCAAACTGGAATCACTATGAAAACTCTGCTCTGACATTCGAATATCCATTATAGTTTTCCTATTAATGGATATCAGTATGACGATGCCTCCCTAATCTTAGTTATCATGCATAATGAAAGTGGATATTTGTATGTCGGTGCAGATTTTTCATTTTTATTTCAGTCGGAGAATGTTTTGAAGAAATGAGGATGTAGAGAAAAATATCTATCGCCAATCCGCTAGAATGTTTTCCCCTCATAATAAGTGTTAATTAGTATAAATTAAAAATATTAATACTAATTAGATGTAATTAGTATAAATTATTTTAAATAAATGTAGATTAGTATAGATTAATATAAATTTTAAAACAAATATTTTAAATTACAATGAAACAAGAGAAATTATTATGAATTTCTAAAAAATGAATTTATATTTCTTTTATTTTTTGGATAAAGTTTTTCTCATAACAAATTACTTAATTTAACCTTAAAATTTTATATTTTTAGTGAAATATGGAACAAAGAAGTCCACAACGTCAATATCAGAAGTTCGTAGTTGGATAAATCAGCGTAAGAATCCAAAAATTTGTTATTTAAATCCTATATATATTGAGGGTGTTGATGCTTTCTAATCATTTACATCATCAAAACCAGAATTATTTTTACAATGGACTCTTAAATGTCCTTATAAAAAATTTTCTCGGAATACGTTTGACACATTTGACAACATTATAGGTCATCTATTGAATTTTGGTTTTCAGCCAGATTATGTTTATTGGTAACAACATGATGAACACAGTTCTATAAAAGATACTAATAATTTTGTTCTAGAGCCATAATTGTTTCATAATTTAGTACACGATGTGGCAGGTACGTCTTCTCAACAAAATGAAACTCGAGATGATATTGATTGATCTCTTGAGTTGAAAACATCTCAGTTTTAGGAGTTGTTGATGTCTGCTAGGGAATCCTTATATCCTGGATGAAAGTTAATAAATTTTAAGTGGTTGAAAAAATAATGCCTATTAAATTAGATAACAGAATTTCAAATATATGTTTTGATTAGAAATTATCTTTGGTTTAAAAATAATTACCTAATGCTAATGTATTGAATAAAAATTTCTATGATAGAAAGAGAGTGGTTCATAATCTAGGACATGATTATCAGAATATTTTTCATGTTCAAATGATTCCATGCTATATTATGGTGAAAATTAGATTTTTCAAAATTTTCCCATTTGTGGAAAAATCGAGGTATAAAGAGTCTCAACTAGGTAAGTATGGATTTATTCCTATAAAATAGTGATGATATTTCCCTCTTAAACCCAAATTAATATATTAATTAATGTCTTTGAACATAGTGGAACTTATGTCATGATACAACACAAATATTTCAACTGATAAAATCTTAAAGCATCCCTCTGATGGTGATCATGGTAACATTTTGAAAAATTTCATCTGTATTTTTCTTTTGAATCAAAAAATGTGTGATTAGGTCTTTTTACAAATGGTTTCTCTCCATTTGGTTCTTACGATTGTCAGAATTATTTTTGTCATATCATTATTACTCCATATAATTTTCATACCTTGATGTTGATGAAGGACACTTACATATATTTGAACTTATTAATTCTTGGAAATAAGAAAAAGTATATTGATGTTAGCTTAAAACCATTTATTGATGAATAAAATTAATTGTGGAGTAATGGTTTCAGAATGTATGATGTCGCTGAGAAATAGAATTTCTACTGAAAGCTACACTGATGTGGACATTTAGTAACTTCTCATCACACGACGTGCTATCTAGATAGAGTAAACATTGTCTAAAATCATGTCTGTACGGTTTGTGAGACAACAATGTATTTATGGACATCAATGGAAAAAATCCTTTTTCTTACTATCATAAAAAATTCCATCCAATTGAGAATCCTTTTCTAAGGAATAAATATCATTTCATAAAATAAAAAATATAAAGAGATGAACCTACAACAATGATCTCTGGTATTGAGCTCAAATCAAGTGCCTTTTCATTATCTCCCATCATATTTGGACCAACAATAAACCAACATAAAATTGATTGCTTTTGAAAAGAACTCAATTGGATAAAATGATTAAATTTATTGGATCTTCCATGTTGGTATAATTTTTTTGTCCATCACATTTTGGATTTCATAAATATTAATAATAAAAAAATTTATAATTAATTTCAGTTATATTTGAATACACTAGGTAAGACTAAAAATAATGTAAAGGCCTGATTAGATATTTCCCAAAATTGTAAGCAACCAGAACATGAATTGTTTAAAGATAGAATATCACTGATGTTAATGAATACCAAATAAGATTATAAAATATCTGAAGAAAATTATTATTATTTTGTCAGTGGATTACATATTTGGGACTTCCATATGGTTATTCTTTCAATTGGGGTAGATGTGTCAGAAAAGGTCATTTTATTGGATTAAAAAGTCTTGATTTTCATGTGATAATGGAAAGACATATACTGATTGGTTTAAGAGTTTTGATGAATCATATAATTTTTTATGTGATAAACAACATATCATATTGTTTCATACACATTTTTGTGGAAAACAATCACTACAATTCACTATGTTGGTTGAAGAAGATGTTGTTTTAATTTTACACAAATCAAAAAACAATTTACATCTGCCTTTTTTGACTCAATAGAACATTTGACATTCAATTTTTTGCTTGGAGACAAATTTGGAGGTCAAGTACAGTTCCGATGGATAAACCCATTCCAGAGATGCATGTCAAAATTGAAGAAAAAAGAATATAACAAATCATAGGTTGAAGGCTCAATTTCAGGAGCGTATTTACAAGAGGAAATTTCTTTTTTCTATACACATTATTTTTAATTTTAATATACCTCAAAAAAATTCATAATCTTTAATGAGGGATGTGTTTATGATGAAATGAAAAATCAATTATCAGTTTTTAATCAGACCAAACATAGATTTAGTGGAGTTCATGAACGATGGATTTTAGATGATTAACATTACAGAGATCATACATATATTCTGCTCCACTATTATGAAATGAAACAATTTTTTACTATAAGTGATCCTATGAATTATTCAATAAGATTTTTTATATTAAATTAATATTATTTTATTTGTAGGTTACATGTTAATCGTATCAATAAATTGCTTCCACAAATTACAGCAGATACTCTTCAAGAATGTCAGAAAAATAAAATTTCTTACTGGATTCAAAAACTACTAACATAGATTATTTATGTTTTAACATATAAAATCAATTTATTTGTTTTTATATTGGAAATGTTTTTTTAAAATCATATATCTTAACATGCTGATAAAATTGATAATCGACTGTGGATCATTAGTAACCCAACTTCCAAAATGGTTAAATCTTATAATCCATATGATGTAAATAGTTTTTGATTTCATAAATGTACATATGGGAAATAAAAAATAGAATGAATAGTGGTTTCTGCTTTAGAGGATCTTATCCTAGAGAAACAGAAGTTGACTTTTATGGAATGCTGGAAGAAAGTATTAAATTGTGTTTTCTGGAACAGAATTACATAACAATGTCTAAATGAAATTTGTTTGGTTACAGAGAGAGGCTTGTGTGTTCATCCGACCCATGGAATCATTACCAGGAAAGTCCAGCCAGAAGAAAAGCTTCTGACCATTTATTAAAAGAAAGAAAAAGTAGAACATAAAAATTATTATGCTAATTAATATGGTAACTCAAAATAATTGGTTGTTTGGTGGAGGATAATAAAAATTAAATCTCGTGAAAATATGTTTACTCAAAGTGAATGTGGTTTCGCTGAAGTGCCTGGAAATGAAATTTTTCAAGATAATACTCTAAATGAATATTTTACATGAAGTGACATGAATATTGATGAAGACAACCCATTTTTGTGGTTCGATGGTGATGATGTTGTTAATGATGTTACAAATGAATTTTAAATGAAAAGAGATGATGAAACTGAAACTCATATGCAAATTGATGGTGTTGAGGAGGAATGTGAAGACATTGACATGGTCAGATATGATTATGAGGTTGAAAATGAATATTGACATAGTTAAATACAGGTTATAATAATAATATATATATAAGAGTGGTTTTTAAATATTTTCTAACAATCATTTCAATTTTTAGTTGGACCCAGATCTATATTGTCAGTTACAATAGGTTGATCTACCTTTGGATGACCAGGATGTCAGATCATTTAACCCTTAGACGGATAGTGTATATTGGAAAACTAAGAAGGGGAATAGTCTTACATGATTGATGATTCCAAACCCTATCCTGGAGAAAAAATCCAAATCATGACTTTGACCCACACATGAAGAGTTATTTTTTCCTATGTATATTTTTTAGTTTTGATTAATTTATTTACATAATAATTGTTTGATTATTTATTCTTCTTTTTCACAACATTATAGATATATCTATTTGATCGTGTAGTATTATATTGTGCAGTTATTTTTATGAAGCATGGGTCACATAATATGATATTCCATTGTATATTTAGCAACACATGTTTGATAATTGGCTAGTATATAAAAAATTATATTTATTTTGAAATCCATTTAATTAAAAACATGATATTATAATTGATTTTTAGGGTTTATGGTATCCCATCACTGAGATCATGAGTGAAACTATCTGGAAGGCATGTGATGGATTTTTGTGGAAGTAATGCCTTAATGTTTTTCACAATTTGAGAAGAAAAGAAATGACTAAATCATGAGTGATAGAGTTTGATTAGTCTTGTCACACCCACCAACTTGATTAAATTTCATCTCAGGGTTGGGATGGATTGTGTTCACATTCTTTGGGTGGACCTATTAAGAGGATATAATCAATAGGTTGATAAATTTGAGTTAGATTGGAGGTGACACATCGAGCAGGTAGTTATACATTCAGTATGCACAAGGAACATATAGTAATTACTTTTTTAACATAATATATATAACTTTAAATGTAACAGTTTATTTTATATATTCAAATAGGCTGTCGAACAACCTGATGTTGTGGGGTTCAACATTTATTAGAGGATGTACAATTATCCAGTCACTGGAGAGATTAGAGATGATCCTCATAATCAAATTGGGGTTAGTATAATTTATTTTTGAGTTTTAAAATTAACTAAAAATAATATTTAAACTATTTTAATTTTAAATTGCAAATGAAGGTACCATATGAGGTCATGATGTCTCAGTCACATATTGAGAGTTAGGTAGAGATCGAGGGTCATACTTTTTCCCATCAATTTGATGAGGAATCATGGATTCTAGAAACTCAATATGCCTTAGAGAAAGGTCGCGTTGTTGGTATCAATACTCGGTTGACACATTGGAGTTATCATGGTAGCATTGCTATGTTAGCATCCAGCTTGAGAGTTGCTCCTGTAGAGTCAACATAATCTACTACGTAGTATTGAGAGACTCTACAAGCATAGAGTGAGGTCATAGAGAGTATGCATAGGTCGCAGGAGGAGATGTGTTAATGGAAGAAGTAGGAGATGTGTTATTCGCAGCAGCAGGATATGCGCCCATGGTAGTAGTAGTAGCAAGAAGAGCTTCGACAACAGAAGCATGGGGAGTAGAGATGCATCAATGACTGCAGTAGTAAAAGAAGTATATGAAATATGTGTGATGTCTGAATCTTGGTTTAGGGATGATGTTCCCTCCACAATCTCATCTAGATCCTCTAGAGGACACCCAGTGATATATTTGTATTGATGATAAAACATTTGAATGTAATGTTTTTGTAATACTAACAATTTACATTTTCATATATTTCATTTTTAATATAGCTGTGAATATTGAATTTTTTATTTTTTATTTAATTATTTTTTATTTTTATTATTTTTTATTATTATATTACTTTATTTAATTTGATTCATTTTTTATTGTTTTATTATTTAATATTATTTACTATTTTGTTTTTATTAATTTTATTATATGTTTACGAATATCGATATTTTTTTATTTTATAATTGTTTTATTATTTTACTAATATTAATATAATTATTTCATTAATATTAAAAATAATAGTATAATTATATTAATAATTATATTATTTATATTATTTTATTATTTTACTAATATTAATATTATTATTTCATTAATATTAATAATATTAGTAATATTTTATTATTATTATTATATTAATATTAATTATATTATTAATATTAGATTATTATTATTCTTCAATATTATTTTATTATTATTTTCTAAAATTATGTTTTTTACTAATAATATTATTTTATTCAATTTTTTTCTAAGATATTTTCAATGGGGACCCCTCGTCCCAAATAATGTTTTTAAAATAACTGAGAAAAAATATTTGATTCGTGTGTTTTTGTGATGGGGGTCTCTATCGCAAATGTATTTTTTAAATAATCTCGGGGAATAAATTTGCAACTATCCCAAATCACATCCCAAATAGTTTGTTTTTGTGAATACCCATCACAAAATAAACAATATGTGATGCCTTTTTCAGGAAAGGGCAATTTGCGACGGGACCCCATCACAAATGGCCCATCGTAAATAGTCAAATTTCCAATAGTGGAACTATAAAATTAATTTTCCAATAAGAATAGTTATTTATATTAAGTAAAAGAGATATCTGGGTAGCAAAACCTTATTGTCTATTACCCATTTAAGGAACTAATTTTAGAATTGACAGAAATTTTGGATCTTTAAATCAAAACAAAAAACAGTGTAAATAAGATTATGAAAAATCTTCGATACCAAATATTAGTCAGAGAAAGAGGGAGGTTAATTGAGCTACCAAAAAAATTTATGATAATTTTTTTTTAAATAATAACTATAGTTTAACTAAAAACATCTCAGCTACTCAAAATCAAATATTGATAAAAGATATGATCTTTTAAAAGATTTCTCAATGAGTGATTAAGTCTTAGTTTAAATAATATGAAAACTATTTCATATTTTGAAAAAAATGTAATGGATTAAAATTTATTATAAGAACTAATAAATATTAAATACCAAATTTGTGGTTTTTTATAGTTAAATATTATAAATAATTAAAAAACACACTATTGAATTAAGACAAGGGGGTTAGTCTCAAGACGAGACATATTCACGTCTACTTAACAGTGACCTAGAACCATGTTGGTTATATAAATAAAATTTTGATCCACTACCTAGATCCGGTAAATATACAATAGCTAAAAGATTTTCAGTCCATGTAAGGACCTCTTAAAAAATATACCTAGAATAAAACAAACAAAGACCACACAAATACCTCTTCCACAACACCATGGGTAAAAAATGTAAAGAAAGTGAAAAGACATCATGTATCTTCCTATTGAAGCGTAAAAGTCTATGTGTGATTAATAAATAAGGAATACCAGACACTTATAAAAATTAAATGAAATAAATAGAAATAGATTGTGTACATATTTTGGTACTGTAGGGTTACTCGATCTGATGTTCTCTGAAAGCTTGAGACTCCTCAGATGTAGCTTGGAGAGGAGCTTGAGTCATTTCTCAAAAAAAATAGCATAAAATAGAGCATTGTAATCTATCTTTTTCTAACAGTAGGGAAGGTTTTGAATTATTAGTAAGTTATTCTCTTCTATGGTAATGTTAAGGTAATGATTTTATGTGTATGCTCTCAAGAAAGGCAAACACTTCACATCACTCTTTCATTTTTTTCAATACTCTTCAAGCTCTCATCATCCATGGAGGATGAAGCCTTCCTTTTTATATATATTAGTAACATAATGGAGTATCAATTTGAAGAAAAATCATGAAGATATTCTAATCCATCTATTGAATACTCACAAACACCTCAATGAATCCTTGAAATATTTAATAAAAAATATATATAATAATCTATTTCATTATATTTATTAATATATTTATTAGAAAAATTTATTTTAAATTAAAAAAGAATAGTGATAGTGAATCTTCTGCTGTTGATACAACTCTGGTGGTGTCTAATCCTGGTAATGAATTAAGCTAGTGATGAGTTTTTTCAATGGTGATTCGGGCTGACGGTAGGTCATCTAGTGGTAGGCAATGCTTCAATGGTCACTTATGTCCATGGTGAGACTTTTCTAGTAATAGGTATTTTCAATACATTTCTAAATTTCATAGTGGTGGGTAAAGTGTGATGGTATGTCATCTTCAAGGGTGAAATATGTTCAATGTTGATTGATTTATTTTGGTGATATATTTCTTGTGGTGATCCATCCACAACGGTGACTCCGTTCTAGCAGTATGACTCTTCAACACTTTTCCAATTTTCAATCATGAAGACAACTCAACTCTGATGGTGGGTCTTTACTGGTAGTGACTTACGTCTAATGGTAGGTCTTTTCTACACATATAAAATATTGTTTAAATCTTCCATTATTGTAAAATTATATCATAAATCATAAAAACCTTTAAACCACAATTAACTCGATCTGTGAGCATTAAAATAAGGAGGTTCCAACAAGAGAACTATTTAGCACTTCATTAAAGTTTAGTTAAAAATTAATATCGACAAAATATAATTATTTAACTTCAAAAAATAATCAAAATTTAATTTTCATTTTGGATACATAACTACACAAAGGTAGAGAAAAATAGTGAATGTAAATTAACATCAACATATAATCAAAAATATACATGTCACCATAATTCACCTCTATAAATTCATACCCCATATCCATATGAAATTTCAATAAAAATAACTATAATAATAAAAATAGAAACTAACCTCCTATTATTGCTATATAACTTTTTATTGGTTAAAAATATCCTAGTAGCATAGTTCTAGTCCCTTGAACATGAATAAAAAAATTGTCAACTTCCATCATTTTTCTACATCAATCAACTCAAATATCCTTTTCATTCCTTCTAATTATTAATTCCCACCACACATTCCATTATATCCCATAAATATAACAAGTTTTTATTCATGTAATACCTAAACAACATTGATCATTACCAAAATATCCTGATATGACCATCAATTCATAGTCTAAATCACCTAAACTATAATTTCCATAATCATCATGTCAAATGGAGTCGTGGTTACTACTAATAAAAGAGAATTACCAGAAACATTTTTCATGTACCCCTAATTAGATCTTTACTAATCCACTTATTCATAATGACGTTCATAATAATGTTTCTTTGTTTCTTTGATTATACTTCTTCCAAACACAAATTAGTAATCAAACAGAAAAAATTATCAATAAATATATTGATAAATAATCATTTCCTAAAAATAATTATGAATTAATTAATCAAGTCATATTAATAAAATTACATCATATATTTACCTATCTTAGTTAACCAATCAATTATTAATAATTTACTTCTGAAAACATTTATTATAGTAATAATAATTTAATAAATTATCAATGAGTAACTCTTTGATCATATCACAAACCAATAACATTCACATATTCACATGAATATGTTATATCCCTATATATAAAATAATTCATGAATTTTATTCAATTCACTATCTAGCAACATCAATTTAATTTTTGAATGTATAGGGTAAAATACGTCCAATAAAATTTTAAATTATTTGGGAATCCTAGACTTAAACAACGGTCATTATTTCTAAAATCTCACACATTTATTTCATACTAAATCCTATCATATAGTATCATTTAGCCTATTTTACTAGGTATTAAAATCATATTAGTAAAAATTTCTGTGATACCATTTTTTTATCATCCCACCCTGATATTACTATGCTACAGATGTAAAACACTACTGTCACCCATGTGAATTATTCAATGATCAATGGTATATGACTATCATCTTGGATTTAGATGAATCACTTTAGGGAAAATTTTCATTAAATGGATCATCATATATAAAAAAACATTACCAAATTCAAAAAATATAATAAGTTGAATAAATTAACATAATCATTAGTATTCTCTAAAATTTTATCTCTACCATGAAAAATGATAAAAAAATACTCACACTGATGAAAACCTATCTGGGTCAGAGTGCTATATGTCCTTAAAACTCCTCCTCATACACCAAAGGTTTTATCTCTACTAGAAACCCTATCTGGGTCAGAGTGCTATATGGCCTTAAAATGCCTCCTCATACACCAAAGGTTTTAAACTAGTGGTGAGGACCTATATGACACACCGATGAAATTATTCCCTCATATCATAGTCCAATACATGGTGTAAATATCCAAATAATATCCATGGAAGTAATTGATGTATGCAGAAATAAATAAACATGAATTTTATATAAAGATGAATGCATAAGTCATATGGTCAAACATATCAACTAATCTCCCACTAGGTTCGTCATATATTCTAAATAAATAAAATAAAAAAATACTCACACTAGGAAAATTTCCATACCTAGGCCTCAATAACCTACTCTCTATATACATGTCGATCTACTATAGCCTTATCCACCTCACATCCTATTCTAAGCATGAAAGTAGTCATATGGTTATCATGCACACTAGGATTCTCGTACAAGGTGTGAGCATTTTAATCAATAAGGTCTCACTAACTATCCATAAAATATTTCATTGTATATACGTGATTGTGTGAGGATAATAAATACATAAATTAATATTTTCATCAAGTTTTCACATTCTAACAAGGCCACCACAATACTTTTCAAGGTACCCTTGACCATTTGGTTATTGTGTGATAAATAGTAAAATATGACACATATCCATACCTGCTTTGGTGCCATTCAAAAATCCCATCACCACCTTCTTCCATAAACACTGGCCCCAACATAGAGACTCATGGAATGGTTTCATCTAAATCTTAACCACTACTAATGTAATGGTAGGATCCCATACCATGCTATATACTAATCCTTATCTCAGTGATAATCATACATAGAATACATAAATTATATCTTCTCATTAAAGGTAGGTTCCATCTACCTAATTCTACAATAAATTTAGACATATCTCCATCAATCAAGGAAGACCAATCATCTGATCCGGTGTCATGTCACATTCTTAATCTTAACAACTATATTCTTCCTCTGGGAAAAGTACTTGAAAACACCTTATCACTCAATGTGAATCTATCCCAATCATAATCCCCAACTTCTTACTCAATGTTAGACTAGAATTTATAAAATATGAGGACGGCATATCACTCATGGAGGCCATCTAGTGTCATCTCACTAATAGAAATAACATGCCTCAAGATCTATAACCCAAAACTATAATCTGTCACCTATCACAACCACATTAGTAATAACATGCATATAATAATAGATAGGTAACACTCCCCATCGCATAACTCGCAAGATTGTTATAGGGTATTAATCACTCAAACCCCAAACCCTCACCTCAAACCACCTACACTAAATAATTCATGACACCACTTAGTGACTCCAGGGATCGTACGGTCTATATAACCCTATCCACAATCATAGAGAACAAATTATACATCTAAATTCCATTGAAATCCAAATTCAATGTCCTTATGAAATTACCATGAACCATACACAGGTCTCATATCACATCTACTTTGATAGATCTCTCAACCCATCACCTAAAAGAAACCCCACACTATCACTCACATCAAGTCTCGGAGGGCTTCTCTTACTCTCCTCATAAAAAAAATTCTTCTAACCTAAGGATGGATTTACTAGTCACATTAAATAATTATATCCATCTCTATATCAGTACTCATACCCAAGACTTTTTTTCATTCCAACTATACCTTTGAATCCATCCTATGATACCCAGGTCATGTTTATCTTCCCAAGTCCAACCCATGGTGTTTCTTCATCCTAATATGAAACTTCACCCCATTATTGACATATTATCTTGGTGATAAAAATTTACCTATATTAAAAAAACACCAATTCCAATAATATAAGGCCACGAAAATGCTGATATCTACAACTGAGGTCACTCCCTACCCCTAATTCTCATTCCTAATCCCAAAAAATTATGAAGGCATTCATTTTCATGCATAAAAAAATTAATTAATGTTTATTAAAACCTACTACCATAAACATAGATTTAACACCTTCTTGAGATCCACCAAGCCTCACCCAGGCTCAGCAACATTTTTTTACCTCCTATATCACTTCATATGATACAAATAATTAATTAAAAATAATTTCAATTTATTATTCTAATTAATTTTAAATGTATATTTACATGAAACTCATCATACATATCTGTTTCACTAAAACAACACCAAAAAACATTATGTAAACTATCCAAGACATCATCTAACCATAACACATGAAAACACCATCATCATTTCCTAATTATACGATCCTTTTTTCAAATTACCCCCAAAAACATTTCCCAAATTCCACCAAATGAGAGGTCTATAAAGTGGAAACCAAAGATGAATGAATTGGAGGGAGATAGTACCTCGAATTGACGTTGATTCATCATGAGAATCTCCCTAATTCAATGTTGAATAAGGGGAGAAAATATGGTGATTCATTGGACAAATTTCCCTCCCTGCATTCCTGGTAAACTATAGAAAGAATGTGGGGGTATATCTAAATGTATGGGTTTCCCATATTAACAAAAAAGATCCCCATATGAAAATCACAGAGTGACCAGTAGGGTATTGGGGCGATGTATACCATCATCCGAAAATTTCACTATGTGACCAGGGGGTTGTATCATGGTTATCAGATGTATAAGGGTTTCCCCTTTATCATGCCACTATTATGGTGTGACAAACATGATGCACCTCATCCATGCAAGGCCGAAGATTATTGGGATCAAATTACCTCCTTGAGATTAGGATTCCACACCCTATCTGATTTGATTCTAATGTTGTGGTATATCCTGGAATGACTGTGGGGTCAGGTAATGACTGATTGAAGGTGTATCATCTCATAAAGGACACCATCCTTTCTCTAACACCCACCTGGGAATTGGAAAATCCATTTGTGCCATATTAAACATTTCAAAACACCACCATGATAGGTTATAATGATTGGATTTTAAAACAAATCCCCTAATTGTAGAACAATCCCTACCCCAAATCAAAATTAAAACTACAAATAAAAATTATGTACCCTAAAATACAATGGTTTTAATAAATTCCCCTACCATAACACTTTTTATCTCTATGACACCCTTATAGTCCTGCAACCATCAATCTCAACCTACAATTCTCATCAATTCATAGCCATATCACTGTGTTCTAACTTTTAACACCAAATGATCTTCCACTAAATGACACCAAACACCAAGGAAAAATATTCACTAGAAATGGATACACTCACTTATTATCATTACAAACACAAAAATAGTAATCAACAAAACCTATCAACTTTGAGACAACATGGTGTCACAGACCAATTAATACAATGATTTTTGTGGTCCATAATATAAAAAATTATTTAAAAATAAACAAATTCCAATTTATTGTGCTCCACATCATTAGAATCGCCTGTTGAAATCAGTCTACCAGTGGTGCACCTACACAGTCAACATGGTTACCACATTATATTACATAAATTACATAGTAAAAAACTATTCATTGATCCTATAACACACTTTTACCAAAAAAAATTATTCAAACCCAAAATACATGTTATAAATCCACCTCACCAAATCATGATGTATTGCCTATTGGTTGTATCTTATGAACAAACAATTTCCAACACCAAAGCCCAAAAATGAATCCTAGTGTAACCCAAATATTAGATCATGAACAAACCACACCATCCATTAAGATCAATCCATGTACACCAGTGCACCCCCAATCTAAATCATCCACAGATCACATCAACTTCATCCCAAACATTATGCCAATATCTAAACATTGTCTATAATTTCATCATCATTTAAAATAAAATATTCCCAAATGAACTATATATCATAATATCATATCCCAAACTAGCATCCATGTGTTTTCTTAACCACCTATGAATTGGTCGTACTGCACCCCTGGACCTATAAAATATGAGGGACATACTTTCCTGAAAAATAAAATGCTCCTCATCATAAGAGTATAATTATCATTACACAATTAATCTAAACATCTATTATTCAAAGACTACACACCATCAATTTCCATACATAATAAAGGAATGTGGCCTACCCACTCACATCTATGAGACAATATGATACCAAAACCATCACCCATTCCTAGCCTATCGGGGATGGAATCTTCAATATTGAATAACACTTACAACTAGGGTTACATCCTCTAATATAAGATGGTAGGATTCCCACCATATGTATTACCATTCAAAACTCCTTGAGAACTGACCCAAATAAGTACCAAAACCCCTATCACTCAACCTATGAATTCCCTATAAGAAACGGACCGTAATTGACCATACCACAGTACCCAGATCCATTTTAGATTTAACATATTACCATAAAGGTAATCCTCCCATCTCCTTCAATTACCTGGTTCACCATTCCCATAACTTTTTCATATAACTACCATTATTAATTATATACATGACCCCTAATTAACCAATAACACAGTAGAAACTGAGTTTTCAGGTATTCATTCACAATGATTATTTTCCTAAAAATCTATATCAACACTCACTATCCTACAACAAAGTAAGATTAATGCACATAAATATATCTCATAGGTTTTCACTCATGATCTTACAATATCTCACGGAACCCATCATGTGTGTTATCATGTATATTATTATCACACCACCTAACTAATGCTCCCATAAGGAATTTCTCATCTAACCTAGTCCCATGTTCCTACCCCATGGATCAAGCTCCTATTGATGAAAATCCCATCCAACCATAAGAACCACAATGCTTCTTTTATAATGTCTACATGGAATATCACTCTCTTCATGTCCATCCACATGGTCACCCACCATTGGGAATCATTCCAAAACCATTATAATCTACAAACGCTTCCACTATTCTTCCTAAAAGCACATTTAGGATGAACATGGCCATGAATCCAATTGATCCTACCCATTTACCCAACCTCGATACCATGAAAACCCCACATGATCTAAAACATAATCTCAATGGAATTTCATTCCTTTCTAAACCCCTTAGTGTTCCCATTTCCTCATGTAGGTACCCAAATCAGTTATTTTGAATCCAACCATGATGATATATTGGAAAACCATATATAGGTTATTATTGACACTTTAAGTAATCGAACATGAATCGTCAAGGAAACTTGTTCCAATCCATGGATCACCTCTCCACCATAAAATACCTAAACTAATCCAACCAAGCTTCTACTAATGAGGAATCCAAATTCATGAAACAACTACTAAGGGTGACAATACATGCCTTATAGGAAGGGACCATATAGACATCAAAAAAGATAATCATGTACTAGGATCCAAATACCTTTCCATCAAAGAATATATGATAGTTAATCTAAGTAGAGTTCTACCAATAATAAAAATATTAAAAATTATATAATTTTTTGTTTATAATTTTGAAAAATTAACACTATCCATCAGTGATATAAATCACATAATGCACAAAAATTTCATGGGAATCCTGCATACCAAGCATGATGAATGTATGATGTCTCTTACCTCTACAGGATAATAACCAAAACCCACAAATCACCCTGATATGCACAACATATTTAAACCAATATCCAAACTATAATATAAAAAACCAAATCTGTAATCCTATAACCCTAGTAATTAAGGTTACAACAAAAAATGTTTTTATGAACTAGTCCATGTTCCATCACA
Organism: Viscum album; assembly: GCA_963277665.1. Lineage (NCBI taxonomy): Eukaryota > Viridiplantae > Streptophyta > Magnoliopsida > Santalales > Viscaceae > Viscum > Viscum album. The sequence continues at coordinate 802,819,186 of OY728139.1, forward strand.
ATATTTAACGTATTTATAGATCACATATGTACCATCTATCTAAATAGTAATACAAATAAATACTCGGATACCACCTATAACAACCCAATTCAAAAAACCTATTTGGGTGGAAAGGCTATGTGACCTCAAGAGTGAATCCTAATTTTCCATATGATTCAGTCTAATCTTGTGAGCCCAAACCATAAATAATGAGGCTATACCCAAAAATTATATTCAATCAGGTAGTGTAAATAACCAAAAAAATTACATGGAAATAATCAAAGTGCATATAAATAAATAAAAAAATACAATAAAAAATTAATGTAGAAGTCATAAAATCATATATCCCAACTGATCTCCCACTAGGATGATCGCATATAAAAAATAAGAAAAATAAAAAAATAAACACACTAACCCCACTTACATCCTTGAGCCTTAATAATATTATTTATTCATACCCTCAAAGATAATCTAAACACATCCATTTTACATCCCAGTCTCAACTTAAAATCATTTATAAGTTTTGGACTCACACTAGGGTGACCAAACAATGTGTGAGAATATAACTCAATAGTGTTCCATAAACAACCCCTAATATACATCTTCATATGTGCGTCTGTGAGAGGAAAAGGGAAATAAAACATAAATAAATATTCTCATTATGACTATGTGTTCTAACTAGTTGGACATGACTCTCACTATGGTACACATTATCATAGAGTCATCATATGAAAACCAAGAAAACATGACACCAGACCAGACCTTCTTTGTTGTTATGTTGAAATCACAAATCCACCTCATACCATGTGATTCCGCCCATAGCCGAAGACTCATGGTTAGGAATCATATGATTCCTAACTACATCTATCCATAGGGTAGTGTCTAGTAACAAGAATAAGATCAATCCCATTTCCTAGGATGGTTGTATGTTGATCTTTGTACCTCAACCTTCTCACTCAAGGTAGATTCTTTCTACCTAATACTACACAAAATCTAAACCCATATTTATCAATCAAGGTGTTCCTATCATATAATCGTACATTACATCACAATCCTTGATCATGACCACTACTTTCTCACATGAATCCAGATCCATGGGAAATCCTTTTTGGTAAGGTAAACCTGCCTATTCTCTTGAAACAACATCTCACTCATTATTGTCCAATAATTCAGGGAAAAAATTAATTTTTCCCACTCATGGAAGCCAATCCATCATCATATAACTCATATAAAGGCCATGAATCACCCACACCAAAATGGTTTTCCTATCATATTCACATTAGTAGGAACATGAATTCAACAATAGTAAAGGAATACAACTTATCACATAGGTCATTTATTCATCACCTAGTGCTAGTCTATTGAGACATATACCCTTATCTTAAGTCATCATAAAAATATCTTGCTAATCACCCCATGATGACTTCATAGATTATAGGCCCTAACCAACCATAGACTCAACAGTTGAAGTCTAATTCCTCATCCAAACCCTCCTTGGAATCCCAATTCATTATCCCTAAAAATTTACATGACCTATGACTGGGTTTAATCTCAAATATCATAAAGGATATCTCTTAACCCATCTATTAGAAGAAACCACTATCTATAACACATGTTATGTCCAAGAGTAATTCTTCTACTCTCACTATGAACTATGTTTATCCTCTAACCTCAATTGCGATTTCCTAGTCAATCATGAATCATATGATCATCTCAGCTATCAGCAGTTGGGTCCAATACAGTTATACTTACCTACTAGAACTATGAACCCAAACATAGGTCACAAACCTCAAGACCTACCTAAGGACCCATTTCAACCTAACCAGTACCTTTTTCTGCTTGGGTACATATTCTTCATGTGGTCCCGATTTACATAAATGATAAGGAGAACATTTTCCAAATATAGGAAGCTAGTCATTGTCCTATCACTTTTACCCAGGACATTCGGATGCCCAAATTCACATACCCATACCTATGAGATTATTCAAGAATTAATTTTCATTTATAAAAATATATATGTAATTATATTAAATGGGAATATAACTATAACATGGAGTTAACCCTTTTTTGAACACTTCCATGCCTCATCCAAGATCATCCACACTCCCAAGAACCTATTTTATGCTACAAGACACAAATTATTAATTATAAAAATTAATTTTTATTTATTAAAATGAGTTGTGAAATCATATTCACCTAAAAATCACTATACATCAACCCCCACACACAAAACACACTCCCAATTATGTTCAATAAACCTACTAAGATGTTATCAATCTATCACACATTAAATTCCCAACATTTTCACTTGATTCTACCATGATTCAGTCGAATCCAAAATCAAACCCCCAGACTAAATCAAACAAAATGAGAGGGTTATCACGGATAATGCAAAAACAAAGTAAGTACAAGGATATTATACCTAACAATTCCAGGGAATATCAATTAAAACCAACCCACACAATGGGTGGAGAAGAAGGAGATTCATTGGTCGAATGACCCCCCTACACACCAGATTGACCTATGATCAAAATGGGGGGGGACCCCAAAATACAGGTCATTTCTTCATTAAAAAAAGAAAACTAGGTATCATTTATGGAATGAACAAGAGTGTTAAAGTGTGATGGATACCTTCAGCCAACAGGTTCGTGGCATGATCCAAGGGTTATGGTGTTGTCCCCTAGGAAGTGGTTCAGGCCCCCATCCCACCTCTGTTACTGCATGAACACTATAGTTTTTTGGATTGATAATCCTAATATAGGGGAGGCATAGGCCTCTAAATATTTTCATCCTTTATCATGAAAAATAATTTTAACTCTACATCATGATTATCCATCTCCAAACCACTATGGCACATCTAAATTCACTAAAAACATTGTATCAAGGAATCCATTACTCTGATTCCCACCCAATAAACTGAAATTTCACATAGACCTTGTCCAATATCCAATAATATATCCTTGAGAGGTCCCCATTCTCATATTTTTTATATGAGTCCCAATTCATAGAATGAACCCTACACAATATAAAAATTCAAAATCCCAAAAAAAATATTAACAATAAAATCCATGGTTCATTACAGCCGATTTCCAAATAAAATAAAACTATAATCTATTTTCATAATTCAATAATTCAAAAAAATAAAATAACTCAGAAAGATTAGTAAAACGTAATGGATCTAATTGAAACTAGAATCATAAAAAAAGCATCTACAATTTTTCACCTGACAACTACTCCCATAAAAATTGTCTCTTTTTTTCCAGTGCCACAACACATTAAATATATATACACATAACATATGTATGTACAATGTGTGATAAATAATTTTTGTATAAATAACTATTACCCCAACTATCACCTGTGTTTTAATTTTTCTTATTTGAGTGTTGTAAAACAATTTAATGAATTTAACAATCTATATAAATCACAAATTCCAAAGACTGGGTGTTAACCATGATTCCCAAAAACTACATAAAAGTTTTAATAAAGATAGTGAATAAACTGAATTTTAATCAAATTATATCCAATATAAACACTTGAGTAAATAAAATTCCTTCTAAAAATGAAATATATTTTCTACTTCTAAACCCATGGGATGGAATGTATCATGACCTATGAAGTGCACTGTGTTGCATTTGTTGTCAATGAGGCATGTTGTTGTCTTAGAATGAATGGATGTCAAGGAATGTCAAGATGTGAATGAAAAAGGTTGTGATGGTGTAGGTGGTGAAGGATAATGGCCATGGTACTAAGATGGATGTCACTTAGGAGATTCACTAAGTGGCATAGGAGATGTGGTTGAAACGTTCTCTAGTTGACATCTGACGATTGTTGAGCTGTTCTTAAAGTTCCAAGAACTTGTATCAACTGGATACAAAGTCACAACAAAGTTAGAAGACCATGCATTGTAGTGACAATGCATGAGGAGTTGAAGAAGCAAGATGATCCATTCACTACTTCTAAGTGGATGAAGTGGTTTAATGAAGTCCATGCACTATCACTTAGTGCATGTGAATCAGAAGATGTTCCAGTTGATCTCTGATTAGATCAATGAAGTTTATTGAAGAAATATTTGATTCAGGAGCTCGGTTGAAGATGAAGAAACCTTCGGGAATTCCATTCTTAAATGTTGATTATATGTTGAAGAAAAATGGAGGAATTCTAATGAAGAAGATTAATACTTGAAAGATGAAGGAGAAGAAAGGCCTGAAGTGGTTCTCTTGATATGGCTTGATTTCATGGAGGCCTTTGTTTTTTGACAAAGTCTTATTCAAGACTTAGCCAAAAAATGTTCCACCAAGGAGGCCAGCCGAGGGATCACCCAAGGCACATATGGGCCTAAGGCGCCACGCCCATGGGGAACCCTCAAGGCCAAGGCACTCCCTGAGGCAAGGCAGGGGCCGTGTATAAGCCCCGAGGCCAGGCGGTGATGAAGCCCGCGCAGCGTGAGCGCGAGGAGCGCGCCCGTGAGTGTGCATAGTGGGCGCTAGGAGCGCGCCCACAGGGAGCAGAGTGGGCGCAGAGCGCGCCCGCAGGGAGAACACGGTGCGGGGCAGCACCGTGGAGGGTGGAGATTCAATTGCGGGGTTGAGGCAGCGCGAGGTTGATAAGGCGCGGCAATTCCTCTCAGCGTTTCGATGTGGGACGCGCAAATTTCACCGGGAGCGAATCCCAGCCGCTCATCTGATCTCGCGGACGATCGGCGCCGCTCATCTAATCCGCCGCGCCCCCGATCTGATCCAAGCCGTCGAAGCCTTTTTGTTCACCGCATCCAACGGCCCAGCGTCCGTCTCCTTCCTCGAGCTCAGCCGAAGGCCACCCGCGACATCGCCTGAACGAGAGGCCATCCGACCACCGGATTTCGAGTTCCCGGCCACCTCTGAAGGAAGTAAAGCGTCCTTGAGGATCGTCTGGCCACACTGAATAACTATCCATGTATAAATATGGGCATGCATGCAACGTATGGAGAATTCGAGTGAGGCCGAAGGCAAACGAAGTGCCGAGGCCTTGAGCGTCTATGTTCTGCATGGTTTGGACCGAAAGAAGCCATGCATGCGTTTGAAAGTCGCATTCACGAGGAGAAATAAAAAGGGAGAACCCGCGTGTGAAACAGAGGAAGATATCAAGATTTGCAGAATCTTGAAATACCCGAAAAACTCGGGGATTCAAGTTTTATCGCACGCGGATGATCCGGGCATCCCTCTGCCTATAATAGAAAAGCCAGAGGCTCTCATTTTGCTTGCTGAAACTCTGTTGAAAATCCGAGTCCCGCGTGTGCTCTGCCTCGCGAAGTTGAAGCCCCCGTGCAAATATATTTGCGCGGCTGAAGTCCTCGGTGCCATCCTTGGCCCGAAGGAGTCCCTTACGCGCTACTTCTTTGCGTGACAAGAAGAAGGAGGAGGAGGAGTCCCATGTGCGCTATCCTTTTCGAGACAGGAAGGAGGAAGTGCAGCGCCAACTTGCGCGCCCCCTCTGTGCACCGCGCCCCCTGCACGGTAGGCGCTTGCACGGCCAAGTGCACCCTTGCACTTGCGCGCCCACGGCCGAGGTCCTTTGTGCCTTGTGCTTGCGCGACAGAAGCTGTGAAGAGAGGAAGGCCGCACCCCTTTGTGTGCCTATTTTGAAGGTGGAGTGCATACTTAGTGTGTGTGTGCAAATGGAGTAGGAGGACCCTACGGTTTTGTGTGTGCAAAGAAGAAGACCCGAGGACATTGTGCCTTGTGTGCTAGGTGAACAAGAGAAGGCCGTAGCCTTTGGGTGTATGTGCAAACAAGAACAAAGAAGGCTGAGAGTTTTGGGTGTGTGCAAGGAGGAGAATTGGCCAAGTCTCAAGTGTGTGCAAAGTGAAACAAGTGTGTGCAAAAAGACAACATGGCCGAACCTAGGTGTGTGCACTAAGAAGTGTGTATACACTTAGAAGAAGAAAAGGGAGGACATCCACACAAAGAAGAACACACATTTATGTGTGTAGACAAATTGCATAAAGTGTGTGAAGTCTGAGAAGTAGGTGTGTGCTGAAAATAATTACACCCTCTAAGGGTTTACTGCACCAAGAAGATAAGAAGGGGAGTGCATGCTTGCATGCATGCACGTGCACACGTGAACAAAGTCAAATCAGTGGTGTGCATTTGAGTTGTCCAAGACCAGGAGGTTCTTGAAGAATTGAGAAGGCCATGCTATCAGTGCATGAGGATGAAGAGCTGCCATGCACTCAGTGCATGAAGTTGTTTTGAAGTGAGACTAGACCAGACTGAAGTTAAAGATATCAGTTGTCTGAGTATTCAGTAGTTGGAGAGAGAAGCCAGGTCATCCTGAGAAGAAGGAGATAAAGCCTGAGCAAGAAGAGAAGACCTGATCATCACAAGTGATCAGAGGTACAGAGCAAGGCCAGCAGTCTTTATCCCAGACTGCTGAAGATACTTGAAGAAGCTTAAAGAGAAGAAGAGCTACTCGTGTGACTCAAGGAGCCAGGAGAAGACCCTATGGGACTCAGGGAGAAGAAGTCTTCAGTGGGATTCTGGAGCAGGCCAGTGGGACTCTGGTAACACTGTGTGAAGCAGTATAAAGACCCTCCTGTGGGACTCAGGAGAGATATGGTGGGAAGCTGTATCGACCATTGTAATACTAACAGATTATAATGGGAGAATCCATGCTGGGAGAGCATGGCAAGGATGTAGGCCTTTGGTGTCGAACCATGTAAATCCTTGTGTCCTGTTCCTTTTCATTACTGCATTATCCGGGGAAGGTTGAGAGACATAAGAAGAGTGGATCGAGGCCTTAACAAGCCATAGAGGTTTAATTTATTAAGAATCAATTAGTAAAAAAGTTTTAAGGGATCACTGATTCACCCCCTCCCCCTCTCAGTGATCACACTGATCTGGGCACTTCAGTTGGTATCAGAGCGAGGTTCCCTCAAAAAGATCCAAGGGAGTCTTTATGAAGTGCAGATTTGAGGAAACGAGCGACCAGCCTCAAATGGAGATATCTGCCAAGACTCAGAAAAACAGAAAGAAGAAACAGGCCAAGAAGATGAAGAAAGCCTGTCCTAGCTGTGATGAAGTTGAAACAATGAATGATCTTCAGAGTGCACTCAAATATCTTCAGAAGATAGTTCCCATGGAAGTGGAAAAGTGTATAGCTACAGGCATCCATGATCTTCATGAAGAAAAATCACAGTTAGAAGAAGAAGCCAATGCAATGGAAGATCAATTGGCAAAAAGGGTTGGCATAACCAACACTCTCAGAAAGCTAGTGAAGGCTAAAGATGAAACCGTTTCCCTTTGCAATGAAAGATATGAAGACACTACTGAAGAATTGCAAAGAAGTATTTCTGAGAAAGAATTCTTTAAAGTAATAATCAAAGATGTTTACCATGCACTGGAAAAGAGGCACAAAGTTTCAATGAATGTCAGAAATGCTCAACTCGAAGACAAAGTCAAAATGGTGAAGGATCTTGACAATTCATTGCAAGTATTAAAGAAGGTTCATGAAGACCAGATGAAACAACTGGTGGAGAATTGGGAAGGAAAGCTAAGAACTGTTGAGGATGAGAAGAACTCCCTCAACATGAAATACTTAGAACTAGAGGTGATATTGAAAAATCTGCAATCACCCAAAGCTGAATCCTCCCAGTGAGCTGTAAGAAGAAATGTTGCTACACAAGTATGCATTGAGAAGGATGATTCTAAAAGAAAGTCATCCTCTAGTGAAAGTGCAACAACTTCTAAAAAGAAGGTACCATCCATCCCATCTTGTACTGATGCTTCTAATAGTGTTTCTACTAAAAGTGCAGGATGGAAGAATAATTCCAAACAAATATGGATGAAGACAGTAAAGAAGCAGAGTTCTCCTGAAACAGCACAACAGGTCAAGAAAAGTACCCTACAATCAGAAGGACTGAAGAGGTAAAGATTCGTGGGACAATGCTGGTGTTGTAACAAGTATGGGCATTGTGCAAAGGATTGTTGGTACAATCCACTGAATGCCAAAGCACAGAGGAAGCCCATGCCAAGGGGGAGCAAGACAGAAGGAAGGAAGCAACATCCACAGGTCCAGAGACATCTGTTTACTGCAAATAGATTTGGATTACTTGACAACATCTGGGATGATTGCACAAGTGGTCAAATAGATACATGTCAATCTCCAACTGTATCCAGAGCTAAAAATAAGAGAAGATCATTGAACCTGGCTCCGAAAGAATCCTTGGGAAGCAAACAGAAGAAAGGTGACAATGCTCCCAAGAAGATGTTGAAAAAGGAAGAAAAGTCCTTGGAGTCTAAATCCAAGAAGGGTGATGCATCCAGAAGGACCACCAAGAAGAAAACATGCTTCTACTGTGGAAAGAAAGGCCATATCATGGATCTTTGTAAAGAAGCCATGAAATTCAAAAGAGGCAGACTGGACTCAAACAGACAATCAATCCAGAAGAAGTAGAAGGGATTGATTGAAAACAAGTTGCCTAAGAGAGGTAGCTTGACAGCATCAAAGGAACCATGTGAAACTTCCAGAACTGAGGCCACACTTCCAAGTGACTTACTTGTCATATGGCCAAATCAGTTGCAACTGGCCAGAGAACTACAAAGTTTTGAAGATGAAGCTCTCGCAATTGCTAAAGCAAAAGGGAAGAAGAAGGTTTTACATGAAGATGTTTTGAGAACCACACCAGCACAATCATCAATGAAGATCAAATGTGCAAGTGTGAAGAATGGTGAAAATGGGACATATCGGTTGAGAGAATCTTCTCAACCTTGTTGTTCACATTGATGAACCAAGGAGGTTCCATATTATTCCCCAATCACTTGTATTTACATGTGATAACACTGCAGGGAATTGAAGATGATGATCATTCTCACTAGAGAGTGGTTTGGACAGAATGGAGTGCACCCCTTGAGGGGGAGCCAATCTGAAAAAGATGGGATTCTGAGATTAATACCATCTTGAGAAAAGTGAAGGTATTCCAATCATACTTTCATCCCTTTTTTCTTAATTGAGTTTAACTTATCAATTAAGGGGGAGTATGGATTGAAGACAAATGGATTAAAGGGGGAGCTTTATCTTTGCACCTGAACTTTCTAATGAGTTTTGTGAAGTTGTGCAGGATTTAGCAAATTCATTGATATATCTGAAAAATTTCAAACCCCTGAAGCATGATCTCACATGTACAGTGAATGATGGATAGCATTGAGTTCCTTGGTTACATCACTCTTGTTTTCTACACCGGGTTATCCCAAGTAGACTTAGAGCTGATTTACTAAAGGTTCCTTGCTAAAGAGAACATGTGGCATCATCCCTCTCTTAGTGATTTTTAAAGAAGATGCTATTCGAAGGGAGGAAGAGATTTTTTTTTGAAAGAGAACCACACCACACCTTTGCATTTGATTGCCAATAAGGGGGAGAAAATATTGGCACACATATTGACCCATTCATATGTGATGAAGGAGTGTATTGACAACAAATACAAAGGGGGAGATTGAAGTGCACTGTGTTGCATTTGTTGTCAATGAGGCATGTTGTTGTCTTAGAATGAATGGATGTCAAGGAATGTCAAGATGTGAATGACAAAGGTTGTGATGGTGTAGGTGGTGAAGGAGAATGGACATGGTACTAAGATGCATGTCACTTAGGAGATTCACTAAGTGGAATAGGAGATGTGGTTGAAACATTCTCTAGTTGACATCTGACGATTGTTGAGCTGTTCTTAAAGTTCCAAGAACTTGTATCAACTGGATACAAAGTCACAACAAAGTTAGAAGACCATGCATTGTAGTGACAATGCATGAGGAGTTGAAGAAGCAAGATGATCCATTCACTACTTCTAAGTGGATGAAGTGGTTTAATGAAGTCCATGCACTATCACTTAGTGCATGTGAATCAGAAGATGTTCCAGTTGATCTCTGATTAGATCAATGAAGTTTATTGAAGAAATATTTGATTCAGGAGCTCGGTTGAAGATGAAGAAACCTTCGGGAATTCCATTCTTAAATGTTGATTATATGTTGAAGAAAAATGGAGGAATTATAATGAAGAAGATTAATACTTGAAAGATAAAGGAGAAGAAAGGCTTGAAGTGGTTCTCTTGATATGGCTTGATTTCATGGAGGACTTTGTTTTTTGACAAAGTCTTATTCAAGAATTAGCCAAAAAATGTGCCACCAAGGAGGCCAGCCGAGGGATCACCCAAGGCACATATGGGCCTAAGGCGCCACGCCCATGGGGAACCCTCAAGGCCAAGGCGCTCCCTGAGGCAAGGCAGGGGCCGTGTATAAGCCCCGAGGCCACGCGGTGATGAAGCCCGCGTAGTGTGAGCGCGAGGAGCGCGCCCGTGAGTGTGCATAGTGGGCGCTAGGAGCGCGCCCACAGGGAGCAGAGTGGGCGCAGAGCGCGCCCGCAGGGAGAACACGGTGCGGGGCGGCACAGTGGAGGGAGGAGATTCAATTGCGGGGTTGAGGAAGCGCGAGGTTGATAAGGTGCGACAATTCCTCTCGGCGTTTCGATGTGGGACGCGCAAATTTCACCGGGAGCGAATCCCAGCTGCTCATCTGATCTCGCAGACGATCGGCGCCGCTCATCTAATCCGTTGCGCCCCCGATCTGATCCAAGCCGTCGAAGCCTTTTTGTTCACCGCATCCAACGGCCCAGCGTCCGTCTCCTTCCTCGAGCTCAGCCGAAGGCCACCCGCGACATCGCCTGAACCAGAGGCCATCCGACCACCAGATTTCGAGTTCCCGGCAACCTCTGAAGGAAGTAAAGCGTCCTTGAGGATCGTCTGGCCACACTGAATACATATCCATGTATAAATATGGGCATGAATGCAACGTATGGAGAATTCGAGTGAGGCCGAAGGCAAACAAAGTGCCGAGGCCTTAAGCGTCTATGTTCTGCATGGTTTGGACCGAAAGAAGCCATGCATGCGTTTGAAAGTCGCATGCACGAGGAGAAATAAAAAGGGAGAACCCGCGTGTGAAACATAGGAAGATATCAAGATTTGCAGAATCTTGAAATACCCGAAAAACTCGGGGATTCAAGTTTTATCGCACGCGGATGATCCGGGCATCCCTCTGCCTATAAAAGAAGAGCCAGAGGCTCTCATTTTGCTTGCTGAAACTCTGTTGAAAATCCGAGTCCCGCGTGTGCTCTGCCTCGCGAAGTTGAAGCCCCCGTGAAAATATATTTGCGCGGCTGAAGTCCTCGGTGACATCATTGGCCCGAAGGAGTCCCTTACGCGCTACTTCTTTGAGCGACAAGAAGAAGGAGGAGGAGGAGTCCCATGTGCGCTATCCTTTGCGCGACAGGAAGGAGGAAGTGCAGCGCCAACTTGCGCGCTCCCTCTGTGCACCGCGCCCCCTGCACGGTAGGCGCTTGCACGGCCAAGTGCACCCTTGCACTTGCGCGCCCACGGCCGAGGTCCTTTGTGCCTTGTGCTTGCGCGACAGAAGCTGTGAAGAGAGGAAGGCCGCACCCCTTTGCGTGCCTATTTTGAAGGTGGAGTGCATACTTAGTGTGTGTGTGAAAATGGAGTAGGAGGACCCTACGGTTTTGTGTGTGCAAAGAAGAAGACCCGAGGACATTGTGCCTTGTGTGCTAGGTGAACAAGAGAAGGTCGTAGCCTTTGGGTGTATGTACAAACAAGAACAAAGAAGGCTGATAGTTTTGGGTGTGTGCAAGGAGGAGAATTGGCCAAGTCTCAAGTGTGTGCAAAGTGAAACAAGTGTGTGCAAAAAGACAACATGGCCGAACCTAGGTGTGTGCACTAAGAAGTGTGTATACACTTAGAAGAAGAAAAGGGAGGACATCCACACAAAGAAGAACACAAATTTATGACTGTAGACAAATTGCATAAAGTGTGTGAAGTCTGAGAAGTAGGTGTGTGCTGAAAAGAATTACACCCTCTAAGGGTTTACTGCACCAAGAAGAGAAGAAGGGGAGTGCATGCTTGCATGCATGCACGTGCACACGTGAACAAAGTCAAATCAGTGGTGTGCATTTGAGTTGTCCAAGACCAGGAGGTTCTTGAAGAATTGAGAAGGCCATGCTATCAGTGCATGAGGATGAAGAGCTTCCATGCACTCAGTGCATGATGTTGTTTTGAAGTGAGACTGGACCAGACTGAAGTTAAAGATATTAGTTGTCTGAGTATTCAGTAGTTGGAGAGAGAAGCCAGGTCATCCTGAGAAGAAGGAGATAAAGCCTGAGCAAGAAGAGAAGACCTGATCATCACAAGTGATCAGAGGTACAGAGCAAGGCCAGTAGTCTTTATCCCAGACTGCTGAAGATACTTGAAGAAGCTTAAAGAGAAGAAGAGCTACTCGTGTGACTCGAGGAGCCAGGAGAAGACCCTGTGGGACTCAGGGAGAAGAAGTCTTCAGTGGGATTCTGGAGCAGGCCAGTGGGACTCTGGTAACACTGTGTGAAGCAGTATAAAGACCCTCTTGTGGGACTCAGGAGAGATATGGTGGGAAGCTGTATCGACCATTGTAATACTAACATATTATAATGGGAGAATCCATGCTGGGAGAGCATGGCAAGGATGTAGGCCTTTGGTGCTGAACCTTGTAAATCCTTGTGTCCTGTGCCTTTTCATTACTGCATTATCCGGGAAAGGTTGAGAGACATAAGAAGTGTGGATCGAGGCCTTAACAAGCCATAGAGGTTTAATTGATTAAGAATCAATTAGTAAAAAAGTTATAAGGGATCACTGATTCACCCCCTCCCCCTCTCAGTGATCACACTGATCTGGGCACTTCAACCTATAATAATACATAACCAAATTAATTGATCATGTTATATTTTTAACTTAGCCTAAGGAATACCTATGCATGAGCTTAACTCGATGAATTTTTATATTAATTGTAAATTTAACCCAACATCAAAAACATGATTCTGAATTCAAAACATTTACCAAATCTCTAAAAAATTATTAATTATTTCACATTCATCAATTGTTATACTTTAACTTTATAAATCATTTTTTGAAATTGATTCACCCATTAAAAACTCATATTTCCCTTATGAAATCAGACCTTCTATAATAAACATGAAACTAATAATTTATTGAAGTCAACCCCATGAGTTCCATTCAAATAAAATATTTTTAAATTGAAAATATAATTTTTATTATTTTTTTATCAATCCATCAAATAAAATTCCCATTAATGTTACTGTCAACCAATCACACAAATTTTACCAACATCAATTTGAATTAAAATCAACACAAATTATATTTCAAAAAATCATTTCACAATAAAACTACAAATTTCATAAAGATAAACGTCATTATTATTTTTAGTAATATTTACAGAATTTATTTCATATTTTATTTCATATAATTATCAATAATTCAACGTTAATGTAGTGTCATAATTTAAATATCACACATATTAACAACCAAATACATACGTAGTCACTATCAATTAATTAAATATTATTATTTATAAATTTATTTTTGTAACTCAATTAGATTTAATATTTCAAAAATCATAAATATAAATTCACAATTCACCTAAAAACATAATTCAACACTAATAATTCATTACAAGTCACATATCACTTGTTTAGTAATCAATTTTCACCAATAAAAGATGTAAAAATATTGAATAATTAATTATAATCAATATTAAATTTAAAAAAGAATAATAGAGGTTGAAGAAAAGGTAAAATCAGTCAAAAATTAATGCCTTATAAAAAATCATTGAAAAAATAAATCTCAGACCACTAACATTGCAACTACATTAATAAATTTAAATTAAATTACTAATATGAGAAGAAATATCTACAGTATGTTAATGTGGGAGAGATAATTTATAGATATATAGAAAGATAATTAATCCTGTTTTATAGTGTCTTAAAAAATAAATTATGATAAAATACCCAAAATTCATGCCACTAAAATAACCAAACTAACAATTTAATAAAATGGTAGGTAGGGAAGCATACTAAAGTCTCAATGAACCCCTACCAAACTCTAAATGGAAAACTGAGATCCTAGTGGTTCTTCACCAACCTATATATGAATTCCCAAGAGCTACTACACCACTACCATGGCCACTAAACCCTTGATATTTTCTAATGGGATTTCAATGTGGTTATTGTTGAAATAGTGTGTTCCCTAGACCCAACTATGAAAAGAATTTGATTACTATATCATCTATAATGTTAGATATACATGATGTTTTCTTGCCACTATAATTTTGATTCTTCTATGTCCACTATTTAATGTTCATTACCAAAGATTAATTGTCACATCAAAAGGTTATAACAGATCACATGGAATAATTGGAACAATGACATACTATGACATAAATCATTAAAAAAGGTCATATGGTCTAGATACATCTTACTGATTGGGAATATTATATGTTTAACAATCAATTGTTGGGGGATTATAAGCATTGAGACTTGTTATCATGAAGTTTTCACTTTGTGATCTCTAAAAGTGAGATCATGAGGATTGACCTACTAATAATAACACTGTATGTTTTGGGTGTCATTGGTTTTTCCTATCTACGGACATGTGTAATGGTTCCTGACATGAGATCATTGATAATTTGTTCCATTTGATCATGTACATTGATGAAATATTAAAACCCTAATTATGAAATTATGTCGATTTAGTCTGTTTTGGTTAAGTCATTGGTGACATGACATTGATTGAATGGTAAAGAAAGGATTTTTCACTTCCAGTTTAATGAAGTGATATATCTTAGGCCATATTTAATTGAATGGTAGTACCATCATATGACCATAGATATTCTATTTGAGGGTAAATAAATCCCATTAGTTCAAAAACTAATAATGCAAGAAAAGTGTGATGATGCATGTGTGTGTCTTGGTTTATGAGATACTAAAGATATAGAGATTATATTACACATTACATGTTCATTGGTTGGTTGTCTTTGTTATGAGAATCTTTATCTCTTTAAATGCCATGATGGGTTTCTAGATCCTTATCTTGTTCTATAAATAGTATTCACTACTATTGAGATATGTGTCTATAGTGTCACAGACAATAGCATATTCAAAAATCTACCCTATCCAGTTGCATAGGTATTCTGGACATGGTGGGACCCACCATTGGGTCTGGGATTTGTCCATGGATATATTATCACCATTAAAATAAATAAATTATTATTATTTATGTTAAGAAAAATTGTCATTGAATATATTTATTAAATTTATTTAAAAGATTTCAGTAAATACATAAACATATTAATTGAATGAATATTATTTTAACATTCTCATGGTTCAATTAATATTTAGAGGAGTAAGAGATGAGTTATTGGTCTGGGTATTATCAAATAAGTTATTTATTGTATTACATTAAAAGTGATGATAATAATAACTAATATTTATGGCTTAGTATAGTAGTTGTAATATAATTTTTTAGTGTGTTAATTATTCAGGGGGTTAGGGTGGTATTTATGGGTAATTTCATTTCAAATTATAAATAGAGGAGAAGAAGATTTTTCCAAATGACTATTCTTGGTTTTTCGATCTCTTATTCACTATCCCATGTTCTAGGGAGTGAATCTCTCTATTCAGGAGATTTAATCAAGCTCCCTTTCGTGCATCTATAGCAAGGGGATGTGGTGAACGTTAGAGAATCGAAAGCATCATCAAAACTCTATGCTAGAACGTGGATTTTGATAAAATGTTCTAATGTATATTTTTGGAGAATGTGTGGATGATATAGAGGAATTTTCATTAAGATTATTCGTAGAGTGATCTCTAATGATGAGAAAACATCATGTGCGGCT
The DNA here is from genome assembly GCA_963277665.1 of Viscum album. Taxonomy (NCBI): domain Eukaryota; kingdom Viridiplantae; phylum Streptophyta; class Magnoliopsida; order Santalales; family Viscaceae; genus Viscum; species Viscum album. Next base: position 802,834,917 of record OY728139.1, read on the forward strand.
TCAAATATAAACCATGTATTTTTCAATTTATTATTTTGGATTAAAACTCTTCACGTGAGATCCTCAGCTTAAACTGGGCAGTGATTCACTGATGTTGATGAGTTCATGTTGATTATCATGTGTATAAATTTTTAAGAAGCTTTTTTTGGATTCCAATTCATTCTCAGTACCTTCAGTTATATAGTAACCGATTTGTTCAGGAATCCACATCTCCCCTTTAAACACTTTTGATTCCCCTATTTCACCAAAAAATATCTCTGAAGAAATAAAATTAAATTCAAAAATACTATAATTTAAATTCCAATCATACTAAAACCAACAACAAAAATATCATTTGGGATAAGAAAATATTTATTCTTATATACGGGTTTTTTATTTTATTCATAAAATCATTTAAGATTATATAGAATTTATTTTATTATAAAAAAGTAATATAAAACACAATATACTTAAATTTTGGTTATATATATTAAATAACATCAAATGATAAGTAAACTATTTAAATATAAATTTGTTTTTATCACTATTCAATTATCATTTGGAAGTATTATATGTTATGAAAAAAGGAGAAGATTAAAGTAGTATTAGTTTACTATTGAGATATGTAATTAACTGATGATATAAAAAGGAGTTTTATATACTTACTATACCACTATATAAATCATAATGACTTTCATACAAAATATCATTGGTATTCTTTGTTTGAATTATTCATATTGAATCCCCACTATCTGATGTTGATTGGTTACTAGCATGAGAATAATCATGGTTTTATATCCTTCATATGTTATCCATAAAGATAAGTTAAGTAGTGTGTGGTATATTATTTCATGATAATTTTATCCATTGAGTATTAACAAAGATGGAATTTTCCCTCTCATGTTACTATTATATAATTTGAACCATTGATTGAGATCGATTGGGGAAGCATATGGACATACCTAGATAAGAGACATGTGATGTGCTTATCCATTTGGATTATGGTCATGTGAGTTTTTTATCTATGGGAATGAAATGTAATGTATTTATCCAAATAGTCAATATATAATCATAAAATTGAGAATATATGATTTAGTGACATGTGATTGGTATACTTTGTACCTTTTGATTAGTCGATGTCATAGAAAACTATATTATATGATTATGAATATTATATATGATACAGTTGGAGGAAAAATGTATATATATAATTCAATTTAATGAAGATTATGAAACTTTTATTTATAATATTAGTATTATTGATGATTTTTTGGAGGCCACTCTTTGATTAAAATTATTGATTAGTGAATTCATAATTATTATCAATTAAACAATGTCTATTAGAATCATGAATTTTCATTCTGTGAATGAGGATTAATTTATGTTATAAAATGTTTAAGAAAAACATTTGGTGTAACTCTAAATGTATTTTAGCGGGTATCTATATGGTTTTTTGTAAGTATATTCCAATGTTGTTATGTACGATGTAATATTTGGTGAAAATAAATGATTAAATCTTCCAAAAGGGAGTTTTGAATATTATTTCACAAGTTATTACATATGATGTGATGTAATGTGAAAATACACGAAGTATGGGAGGATTTAGTAACATTGGAAGATTAATAAAAAATATGTAATAAATCTAAAACTATGAAATTATGGTATTAACTGTATTGAGGTTTATGATAAAATAAACCACATTGTAATGGAGGTAACTTATTCATGGTTCGATGTATAACAGTATATGAATAATATGATAATTTATACCAACTACGCTTTCTACACACTAAGTTTTTCATTATCTATTAAAAAATTTATAATAAATTTAAAGGAGTTCCAAATGAATTAATTATAGGGATAAAAGATTTAAAGACAAGCAACTAAGGATTTATAAAATGCTTATAACATTCACTACTATTATAAAACAATTTTTAAGTTTTTAGCAAGTTACAGAGTGACCATAGTTCATATAAAAGGTGTCTAAGTCCTTTTTTATTGATGAGAGAATTATGTGTTCAATATAATAGATAAAAACTCTAATATTAGGTACTCTATATACTTACACCATTATACCTAGGGTTCTATAATACCATGGTATTACGGATATATTTACCAGGGTCTAACAGATTCATAAAACCCATGGATACCCTTTGATAAAAGAGTGTTTTGGATTCTTCGCCATTGTATTCATTAACCATGTTGAGGAAAAATAATAATAATATATATTTCATTAAAAAATTTTATTCATCATTTATGTGTTATTAAATTTAAATAAATTGGTGGAAGCAGAAAAAAATGGGGTATAAGGGTTTACTTTACACTTTATTTTGATAACATTTTTCCCAACTAATTCCCAAAAAAAATCACTTTTGAAGTCACATATATGATAACTATATTTTACCTTACACCATAAATTCTATGTTTATGCTCATCTATCCATATCATATTTCCAAATTTTTTGTATCTTCCATAATGGAATGAACCAAACTCTTAAGACTTATGTGATACATTCATATATAGAGAGAAAACCAAATTATTATTCTCATTATCTTATAGAGTTTTAGATTTTGTTGGACCTTTTATTTCTGGATTTTTGGTGTTAAAAACGTTTTAGATTCCTTGGGAAAATGGATTTACCTAAAAATTCATATGGACCCAAGGATCATGTAATGAATAGGGTATGGATGCATCATTATTTTTTATCCATTGAATCTGGGGAATAGGTGTTGGATTTATTGCATTATAATGGAATATGATGAGACATGAGTTTTTATATTATGATATAGACCTTGAGAAGTCGATGTTTGGGGCGCCTCTAAATGGATAAGGTTTGGTCATTTCTATTTGATGTCTTGGATTACACTATGGAGGGCCACATTGTGGTTATAATTTAATCTCAAGTTTGTTTAGTTTAATGTTATATGTTTTCAATTAAATCCATGTGATATGTGTTCTGTTGTCTGGTTTGTTTTGGATTTTATTAAGTTAGTGGGGAAAATCCATTTTTTCCCCAAGATTTTATAATGCTCGAGAATCGTTTCATGATAGTCCTTATTATTCCATGATCATCCTGTTTTCTATAATTAAAATGGTCTTGAACCCCAAAACAATTTTTTAGAGATTGTGTTAAAACTCTCAGATCTAAAACATCATTACGCCAAAATTTGTATTTAGTTGCGGTTTTTTTGGTTAGTAGGGGTTTAAACCGCAGCTACATCATTCTACAGTGGTTTTGAAAAACCACCACTAATTCGTGATTCTGGAAATAATTAGTGGTGGTTTTTCAAAAATGACGTATAATGCTTTAGATGTGGTGTAAACCATTTCTTAATCGTCTTAATTTTTTGTAATTTTTTTTTAAATTTTTAATTATTTTTTATGTATTTTTTTGTACATAATTTATTTATTGTTATTTATATATCTATATATTTATATATTTATTTACTTATTTACTTATTTATTTACTATTTATACACTCAGACTCATCTCTATGCACAAGTCCATGCCCATGCACAAACCCACACCATATATTGAAATTCTTTGTTGGGATAGATTTTTACCCCTTTCCTCTTGCTTATTCTCTAAAGACTTTACCACTCCAACATGATCTCTATGTTGTCAACAAATCGAATTTAATATACTTTATATATATATATATATATATATATATTAATTTGAAAAATAATTAATAAAAAACAAATAAGTACACACTAAATAATTATTAGTTAATAACAATTAACCAGTAATGAATAATTAATAATTAATAATTAATAAGTAAAAATTTATAAGTAATTATTAATATTTAATAATTACTAATTAGATAATTCTAATTAATAAATAGATCATTAATAAATAATAAATAAGGAAACATATAGTATGAAAATAAATTATAAATAAAAATAGTAAATAATAAATAGTATATTGTAAATAATAAATAATAAATATTTAATTTTAAATATTAAATATTAATCTGTAACTTGTAAATAATAAATAATAAATACTAAATACAAAATACTACTTAATATATAATAGGTATTATATATTATCTAATATATAATATATAATATCAAATATCTAATATCGAATATCTAATATCTAATATATAATATTTATTACATAAGACATAATATATAAATTTTAATATATAATATGTAATATATAATATATAATATATAATATGTAATATGTAATTTATAATATATAATATATCATATATAATATATAATATCTAATATCTAATATGTAATATATAATATATAATATATAATATGTAATAGATAATATATAATATATAATATATAATACATAATATATAATATGTAATATATAATACATAATACATAATACATAATACATAATAAATTATAAATTATAAATAATATATAATATATAATATATAATATACAATACTTAATTGATATTAGATAATATATAGTATATAATATATAATATACTGCATATAATATATAAGAAATTTATTAATAATAAACTAGTTAAAAGATATTTTAATATATCATAAATAGATAACAATTTAATAATAAATTAATAAATAATAGATAAATAAATAAATAATAAATTAATCATAAATAAATAAATAATCAATAATGAATAACAAATAACAAATAACAAATAATAAATAGTAAATAGTAAATAATAAATAATAAATAAATAATAATAATTTATTAATAATAACTGAATAATAATAATTAATAATTGATCATTAAGAATTAATAATTAATAATTAATATATAATAATTTATAGTTTATAAATTATTAATAAATTATTAATAATTTGTCCATAAATAAATAATAAATAATAATAATTAATGAATATTTGATAAATAAATAAATAAAAAATGAATAATAAAATAAAAAAAATTAATATTTCGTATTTTAAAAATAAATTAATAAATAAAAAATAACACATAATAAGTAATAAATAAGTAAGAATAAAGAATAAAGAATAGGGAATAAATAAAAAATACATAAATACATAAATACAAAAATAAATAATTGTATAAATAAATTAAAAAATAAATAATAATTAATACTAACTTATAACTAGTAATTTAATTTTGATAATTGATATTTTATAAACAATGATTCTTAATTAAAATTTAAAATTTAATATTTAATATATAATATTAATTTTTTAATATTTAATAAATAAATAATAAATAAATAAGTAATAATAAAATAATGAATAAATAATAAATAATAAATAAATAGATAAATAATGAATAATAAACTAATAATAAATAAATAATCAATATTTAGTTAATAAATTAATAATTAATTTGGGCATAATAACTAAATAATAAATAAATACATAAATAAATAAATAAATTTATCTATAAATAAATTGATAATTAAATAAATAATAATAAATAATAAATAATAGTTAAATAAATAATAAGTTATTTATTAATTAATTAATATTAATAAATAAATAAATAAATATTAAATAAAAAATAACAAGTAAATAAATAAATAAATAAATAATAAATTGAATAGATCATAATACGTTTAAAACCTCGAAAAACAGTAAAAATAATAAAATGTCCATAAAATGTGATACAAGACTCCTTTTTTAGCACCAATACCAGTCAAATCGAAGATCAATAATTGAGATTCGATATAATATATGGTACAAGATGAACATACACCTAGTTTGAAAGTTGTAATAGTTTGAATTTTAAAATATCAGAGTTTGCAATTAAAACCCCTATTTCGGAGGCCTTCTCGGCCTTTCAGGAGAAATTAAAAGAAGAAAAATTATCAAAAGCTAGTACCAAACCTAAACGACATAGAGAGCATCACCAAATTTGATTTGATATGTGGCTGAGCCCAAACAGACTCCCAGATTAAATGTTATGGTTGTTTTAAGTTCGAGTTCGATTTTTGACGTTTGAAATTTGAATATATATTTTCATTTGATTACCACATGATTTAAATCACAATTTGTTTTATCTTATTTGATAAGCTTCGATTTGATTGGTTATGGTGTAGAAATGGTCCCTCATACAAGAAGTTATGGTAATTTGATGCCGAAGTGTTTTTTTCTACTTATTGATGATTTTTTTCTGTTTAAAAATATAATTAACTAATTATTATAAATATTTATTATTTAAAAAATTATAAATAATTAACTATATTTTTCAGTAAGTAATAATTAATAAATAATTTTTTTAAAATTGTTTTTCTCATGTTCGCGGTAGTTTTTAAAAAACCCCCGCTAATGAATTGTAATTTATTTGGAAGAAATTTGAAAACTTTTATAAAAAATATATTAAAAACATTTTCCGGCGGTTTTTTCTTAGAAGTTTTCAAAACATCCAGTAAGTTTTTTCGCTCAAAAAATTAGATGGGATTTTCAAAAAAGCCACTAAAAGACTATTTTCTTGTAGGGCTTGTTTCATTGTGCCAACCCCCATTTCATCATGATATTATTTTCTCAAAATATTAATATGAATTCTAATGCTATCTTGAATTATCATTAATTTCACTATGTTTCTCTAATACTTATGTGTTATTTGGGTTTTATTTGTTGTTATATCATTTTATTATAATTCCCCTTTTCCATTTCATTATATATTCGAGATCTTATGTTCTGAGTTATTATATCTTCCCATTTACTTTATTCATACACAATTTTTTCTTCTTGACGTGGTTATAGAAGTGGGTTTTACTTGGTGTGGTTGGTTATTGGTCACGATTTTATTGATAATTGGGGTGGATTGGGTTTATAGTGAATCCTTTTATATTTGGTAGTATATTATCAATGTTTTTAACTAAATTTTTTTTATTTAACAAATATACAATTATGTTATGGGATTAAAAACATATATTCTCTTCATTATTGAAGAATAAGTAATTATAATGTGGTGTAACCGAGTTAATTTGTGACAAAAAGATGGTGTTATGTTTATTTTGAATCTGATCCTTGCATGATTTTATTGGTTGGTTCTAAAAGAAGATGATGTTTGTAAAGAAGAAGGAAAGTTGTTGTTATGAATAATGTTAGAAGAGATGTAATAATTTTCCATTATTTTCTATTTTTGTTTCATTAATTAATGATTGGGTGGAGTTTTGTTGTTTAACAATATTTTGATCACATGATCAGGTATGTTTGAATGAATAATGTTATTTCATGAGATCAAATGGGATATCACAATGAGGTATCAAAATGTGTATGAGTGGAGTGGAGATCATAAAACCTTAATAATTGGTGCTTGTCAATCATGTAATCTTAAATAGTTCATGTGTTAGAGGTGATAAACGAATCATAATAAGTGATAACTTTGGTGTGTATAAAAGGGAGTTATGCTAGAATTGATGGAAGAAACATAAGTTTTCTCAAAATATCATGATCGTAAAATTTAGTTTCTTTTTTAGGGTATATCTTTTTGAGGTAGTGAGGTATATCGGTTTACATAAGTTTTATGTTATTAAATACTTGAATAGAACACCAAACCGGGTCACGTGAAGTACAAGAATAACGTTACACTGGAAATTTTGGATAACCTTTTTCAGAAAAGGATTGCATAGAGGGTATATTCATGTGTAGGTAATGTGATAAAATGTGTTCTTATGGGTCTAATGGTCGCATTATACGATCAAATTAGGACATTAGGTAAGGTGAATATTATTTTCAAACCCATAATTTCATGTAACCATAAAGGGATCACATTATAGATGTTAGGTAATGGGAATGAAAATACTTGTATAAAGAATGATTCACTGTCAAAGGTGGAGAAATCATGCAACTGTGAAAGAAGGGAATCAAGTTAAGGATAGAAATTTTTTGATAGAGGTCTAAAAAGTATAGTCACACAATCATGTGTTTTTATTTGTTTTATATTATTGGGTTTATATTAGTTCTGGTGATTGTGTGAGTCAAAGTCGTAACAGTTTTTGTGGATATTTTTACATATGTAAGTGGGATTCATAGAGGATTATGCCTATATAAATTCCTATGATCACATATTTATGTTGGAGGATGGGAAGAGAATAATTTTTAAGGGAAAAACCTATGATGTGAGAGTTTGGAGAATTTTAATTGATATAGGCACATAATTAGGGTTCAGACATAAATTTTATAGTGATCTGTTAAGAAATTTCAAAACTTAAGATATGATATTTGAATGAAGTCACATTACATAGTTCATCTTGAGTAGGTCTCTTGAATGTGATTTGTGGCTGTGGTCTCACACATATTACCCCATAATAAATGTTATCTTTTTGTAGTGACATAGAGTAGTTACACACCAAGATTATTTCCCTTGCAATCACATGATTGGGTCATGCATCAGTGTTACTGATGGACATTATTTTTAGGAAATATTCTCTTGATCTCTCAAATAAATGTTTAATATTAATATTTTGAAGATTATGGAGCTTATTGAAGAACCATATTAAGTATTTAAATATTAAAAACAATAAAAATTATTTAATGAGGATAATACAACCTTTAAGTCATTAATCTATCTAAGAATTCATCCATAACAGTGTGTAGGGAGGAGTCAATAGAGGAGATCTAGGGGAGGCAGTGCAGTATCCATGAATACACTTTAATGGTAGTTCACCTGGAATCAAGAGTCCATATTCCAAAAAAAATAATCCAAAAATAATAGTGATGTATAGTATATTTAGGTATGATTGACACATCATTGGTGTATTCCACTTAGACATATCCCTTTGTGATTAAGCAAGTAAAAAAAATTTATTCAACTTTTCTATAATGTACATTATTTATCAGTGTTTCTGTAATATAATCTTAATGTTTTGCCTAGATTCCACAAAATTGGGGACAATATCCTTCAATTAAATAAAAAATTTACACCTTGATCTGTCCCTCCCCTTTCATGGTTTCCTAGGGTCTAGCAAGAGGTATCAAATCCATGTTAGTGAAATTAAAAAAAATTTCTAAAGCTCAGTCTCATGTTCATCCTTGTTAAAGCCAATTTAATTCATCAATTTTATTTGAGAAACTACTATATATATAATGATAGGATAAGGTCACATCTCCTTTCTCTTTTGAAGGAATTCCTCTTTGCTAATTCAAATGGGGTTTACGTTAGCGGTACAACTAGATTATTTATGACTAAAATCATAGAAACATTGTGGATGTAGATGCTAATGATTTAGGTGACTAAACTTGATATCACTTAGATCAAATATAATTCAAATAATGAGATAAAAAATGTATAATTATATTATGGTTACATTGTAAAATATTTAGAGATGATATATCATAGTGAAAGAACTAAATCTCTACACATTGAAAAATATATCTAATGATCATAAAATGCATCCTCATTAAAATATAGATTGTTTTTTGATTCAAATCAGAGAGTTAATTGGAGTTAAATAAGGAATTGGGTAATGAATAAAATTTATAGACATCATTAAAAATATTTTATAATTTCATCCTCTTTGATATAATCACAAAGTTTCTCCTCTTAAAGAAAGGCATTTGAACCCACTTTATTTCTATGATCTTTTGAGTAGTCTTGTGGCATAGGAAATGAAAATTAAACTAGAGGACAATTCAACACCTAATAGTAAGGAAATATAATTTATGTAGTCTTATAATTTCAATATATATAATTATATAAATGGTAAAATACATTGGAGATAATGCTATATCAATTATGGATATAAAATTTAAAATAGGAATATACAAATTCAAAGGAAAACCACCTTTTCCATGGTTTTGGTATAGAAAAGTTTAGAACATTGATATATGTTGCCTATGAGATTTTATTATGAATAATATAAAGAAGTAAATGAGATTCATATACTAATATAGTGTAATATTCACCAACTGTTTAGGAATCAAAAAATGAAGAAGATTCAAAGGATGAGTCAAAAGGGGAAAACATTTCAGAAGAAATTCATCTTGTACCATAGTGATGAAAAAGAAGATTGATTATTTATCCATCTAATATTATTGGTAAAAATTTTAAACCAAAATAGAAATGGATGATGATGAGTATATAAAATTATATTATACTATCCATAGTGGAACGAACCACATTGTAAGAAGTAGTAAAAAATTATTCATAGAATAAATCCATGAATGAAAAATAGAATCAGATTAAGAAAACCCTATAAAAATTTATTGAATCCATAACATCGTAACATGATCATGAAAAAATGATATTTAATAATAATTATAATGATAATAGAAATTTTATTCAAAATAAGACATGTATTATATGAAAAGGTTATGCACAAATAGAAGGCGTTGATATTGATGTAACATTTTCACTAGTTTCTCAACATGAGCCTCTCTCAATATTCATTAAAATATCTATTCGAAGACGCATCATGATATATCAAATAGATGTAAAATGAAATTATTTAATGGTATAATTAATAATTAGGTTTATGTCAAACAATAGTAGGTTTCTTGATTAGAAATTATGAACCAATGTATCTCAATTGAAGAAAGACTAGTCTGGACTTTGGGAGGAACTATGGGCATGGTGTGGTCTACCTGAATTATATTTAACAAATAAAAAATTCAAAATAGGTGGATTAGATCATAATAATTGTTTAAATACATCCTATGAAGAACAACTCATGGTGCATTTCTATTTTGATGATGTCATAGTTGGTGAAAGTAAACAAAATTATTTGGAACAATTCTAAATAATTATAATCATAAAGTTTAAATTCTTATTATTGGTTGATTGATGTAATTTTTTATAATGATATAGGTGATTCAAAAAGAGATATATACTTTTTCAAAGGAAATTTAAGAAATAAATATTTTTAAAATTTTTGACATTCAAGAATTCAGAAAAATGTCGACCCTAATTTCATTTGGGAAAAACATGGGAAGGATGAGGATGCTTAATATATGGATCCCACCTTTTATAAAAATATAATTATAATATTTATATACATGACTACAATAAGACTATTTTTTTGCAATATGTTTAGCAAGTTATTTTCAAATTAATCCAATGAAATAATATCTCATAATAGATAAAATAATTATGACATACATCTTAGATACTCTTATTTTTAGAGTACTCTTTGATATAGGAAATGATCTTGAATTATATTCATTTTATAATGTTGATTGGGGTAGAGTGTGGATGAACATAAATCCACAAGCACGGTCTCCTTATCTATTGTCAATAAATGTGTTGTATGGATAAATAATAAGTAAGAAAAAACATTAATGTGTACCACATAAATAAAACATATCTTTGTAACCAGGTCATGTACTCTGCTTATATGGATGAAGAAACAATTAAAAGGTATGAGTTACATAGTTAAAAAGATTTTGGTTATCTTATATGATAATAGATTGTTATTGATTAGCTATAGAATTCAGTACAAAATTATCATTAAAAAATATTTAAATTTTTGTGACATTTTATTAATTAAATTTGGAAGAAGAGATTTTCATAGTTTATAATGTTGGAAAAAATTGGAAGGTGGTTGATATCATACCCAAACCCATGTCTATTCTAGTGTTCGAAAGGAATTAGTCGAACCTCTATGTGTATCCACCTCCCTTAGCCTGAGGTAGTTCAAAACTTTCCCTCCACTTATTTAATATATTTATTTATCTCATTGTTCATGTTTTCTAGCTTGTTAACTTAGGGTTTATGGTCAAATGGGGAGAAAGATTATGTGAAATTAAATTTTTATATATTCTATTTTGTTGATGGCCAGTTTCGAATATTAAATGTACACCCTTATTCCAAGGGATTTTATGGTGTTAATACATGGAGGATATATGATCATTGGGAATGTGACGTGTGTTCTAGGTATGAACGTTTCATAATACATGGAGTCTAGTGAAGATTATGGAATGTCTCATTTTATGGAATTCGCTATTAAACCCTTTTTTTCTACACTGAGAACTTCTCATGTAGACTTATAGTGAAGGAATATATAATCTATCTCCATCTAAATGGTTTTCAAATGTGAGTTTCACTTTCGATTATTAGAAAACCCAAATGGGGGGAATGTTAGATCCAAGATGATCTATGTAAAAATATGGAATTGTTTCTTTTTACTCTGATTTAGGTGTGATATTATTGGACTATTCTTTAGAAAGTTGATGTTTGTAAAGAATTAAAATAGTTGAGACCATGAATACTATTGCAGAATATGGAGTCAGTTTATATTGTTTTCCAATTTTTTGGTACATAATTATGGAGTGTTGGGTGGTTTTTCACTTAACCATATAGTGTTCATGTTGTCGTGAATGTCATAATGGATCATGTTATCAAATTAAATCAAAATAGATATCATGATGAGGTCTTGAGAACTACAAGAGTAAATAGGAGATCATGAAATTGTGAGAATGGGTACTATTCAATCACCTAATTAGAAATGGTTCATGAATCATAGGTTGTAGGAGGATCACAATAATTGAGATCTTGTGAGCACATAAATGAGAGTTATTGAGGAAATGATGATAGGATATTATGTATGTTCTAAATCTCATGACCGCAATAGTGAGTCACTTGTCTAAGGTAACTATGTATTAGGTGGTAAGGTATCTAGGTTTATGTATATTTTTATGAGCACAAATACCAAAAGATATTATGTGATAGGGAAATATTATGAACATGAATAAAGACACACTTGAAAAGAATGGAAACCTTCTTTGGAAAAGGCATTCATGGAGTGTATATTTTTGTATAAATAGAGAGATGGCATGTGTTCGTATGGATCTTATATAGGTCCTATGTGATCATATAATGAGAATATGCAGTGACCATATGATCATTAAAATAATCAGTTCGTGTAACTAATAATGGATCACGCGATATAAGTAAGGTGATGGGAATCATGTGACCCACACAAGGAAAGTTACAATATCAATGGCAGAGTGATCGGGTGACCACATAATCTTGGAAGAAAGTTCATAATGGAAGTATTATGATTGTGGTCTCATAATGTTCTTCTTAAAATCATGTTTGTTGGTCATCTTTATATGTATTGGGTTTGGGAGTGTTCACATCATTGTGTATGTTAAAGAATTGTCAATTTTAAGGATGTGTTTAGATTTTTTATGCGAGGTTATTATAGGATTATTCCAATACAAATAATCTAATTTCATTATTTAATTATGGGGAGGTATATAAATATTTTTATGGTAGAACCTTATTTGGTTGTTTTTGGTAGATTTTTGGTGACACAATCACGCAATTATGGTTCTCAAAGTAATTTTATGTGGCTTGGTTAAGTGATCATCTAACCAGTGAAGTGATACGTGAAAAAAGTCACACGACAAATTTCATATGGAGTGGGTCTCATGAAGGTGATTTTCACCTAGGTATTCATATATATTATCACAAAATATATGTTTTTCACCCATAGTCACAAAGTGTATATACACACTTATAGTCTTACGCATGGGTTAATGTACCGGGGTTACGTGATTCACAATTTTTCATGCCAAATTTCTTTCAACACTCAAAGAAGTGGGTTTTTTTAAATATTATTTTAAATAACTAGGAGCTTAGCGAACGATAATATTTTGGATTTAATGAATTAAAACACTCAAAATTATTTTAATGAGGAGAATATGACATTGAAATCATTAACCTAAGTAATACTATTTCTATAGTAGTGCATATGGAGGAGTCAATGGTTGTGATCCAAGGGAGGAGGTATGTTATCTCTAATTACATTGTAAGGGTATAGAAATTGGACTATAGTGTCAATGGATAAACATTTACAATTCAAAAATACTTTTATATCATAGGTTATTTTAGTATAATTTACACATCATAAGTGTATGATCCTTGGAACATAGCCATTTGTAGACAACCAAGTTAAATTCATTGGGTTTTGATTTGATTTAATTTACTTCAATGATTGGTGTTTGGGTGCTATTATATGATAGTTTAAATTGGTTACTAATAACATTGGGATAATATTATTAAATCAAATAAAAATTTCACACCCAGATTCACCCTTCCCATCTCAGGGTGTCATAGGTATACCATAATTCCTATGTTTTCATTAGGTAAATTATTAGAATTAACCTAATTAACATAATGAAGTAGATTAAGGGAATTTTATGGGGAAAATAGAGTTGAATAACTTTTATTTTATTTTATTATTATTGGTTATGTATTATTTCCTATATTTATTTCATATTCATGTTGTTGAGATACTTTTTTATTGTTATTTTTTATATGAATTATCATATTCATAATTGGTTATGTAACCTGAAGATGGTAATAAAATATATGGGGTAGATAGTATGGATTGATATTTCAGAAACAGTTAGTAATTAAATAATTAATCTTGATTAATGTAAGTTATGTTTCTTCTATAATTTTTTTTAGATATTTTTATATTAATTTTATAGTATTATAGTGTCAGTTTATCTTTATGTTTGTCTATGATCATGTTTTTATGTCTTTGTAATGGGATAGAAATTTTTATGAGTGTATTATTTTTATTCTTTATTGAATGATGATGAAATTAAATAATAATTTTAAATTTATTAATTAAATAATTTTTTATGTAATCTATAATTGATGTATTAGTAATTATTATGAAATTTTAGGGAAAACAATGTTCTTTATTAATTCTACGCATAATTTTTATTATTGAAGAAATGGTAGGGGTGACAATGTGGATGTTTTTTATTTTTAAAATGGGTGATTGTATTTTTTGAAGTTTATAAGGTTTATATGGGTTAGTGTGGAAATTTTTATGGTATATTATCATGGTTGTTGACTCAGTGGTGTGATCAGGTTGTTTTTCTTGGTTTATAGTTCTATGAGATGTGGATATAATAATTCTGAAATGAAATAATTAATATAAAATTCTGGAATTTATGATGGTAGTATAAATTTTAATATTGAAATAATAAATGTAGTGGTGGGTAGATGTTTTGTTAAAGTTGAAATAATAAATATTTTAGTGAGATTTTTATATAAAATTGTATTGGTTGGATTTTTTTGGAATAATTAATATATCCATGGATGGTAATTCTGAAATTTTGAATTGACGATTAAATGGTAAATAGGTAGTCATGTGGTTATTTTGGAGTTTTTTTGTGGTTATGTTGGGGTTGGAACATGTTTTGGTAATATGTGACAATAGTTGTTGATGTGTTGATATGAAAGTAGTGGTTTAGAGTCATGTATTAGGGTTTTAGTTTATGTTTTTTCTTATGCAAAAGACCACTCTATTTGTTTAACTCAACTAATTATGATATTATTTTTTATGTTCTAAGTGTATTTACCAACATCTAAGATAGGTGTGATAAAAATATCAAACTACTTCCCTATCCCATTTCTCTATTTGAGATGTAGTATACAATGTAATGGATTGAAGATATGGTATGTGATAGAGCGAGAGAGTAGCGGGGGAATAAAATATTAAATGATGGAATGAGGTTCGGTTCTTTCATGATTACATACTCTACCATGAGGTGATATTTGAATGTAGTAGTGATGGGTTTGTGATTTTTGGTATGTGGGTTTGGATATGTTAGTGTAGATGTGATGTGGATATGTGGTGATCTGGTTCGAGGGGTATAAATAGTACATAATTCTTCAGGGTAATAGGGTGACTATTTCTATGATGAGATAGATGAAACATACCATCTCATATAATTCCCCTTCAATAGCAATTATCAATCACCCAAATATACACACATAATGAATTGGTTTCAATGTTTATTCACTAAAACATTAATATAATTTTTGGTAGGATCCTAATAATTATACATATGTTTTCAGTCCTATATACATCTCTTGTTACTATAAGTCTATAGGGTGGGGTTGATAATTGGGATGGAAAATACTATCTTGTGGGGTGGAGTTAACTAGTTTTCATTTAGTTGTTTTCATAGGAGTTGTCTCATATTATTAATTTTGGATAATTTGGTTAATGTATAACATTGGATTAATTATGTGATTGGTTTTATTTTACCTTGTGTGGTTTTGATCAGTGGTTTTTTATTATTTTCCTAAGATTTATTAGGGTAATTTCCCCTCGTATGTTTTTTTTATACACCTAGTTCTTGTCTCCAACCTATGGACTATTAGATATGGATAATAGAGGTCCCACTCTACTTCACTACAAGTCTGGAATAGGTTCTACTAGGGACAAGTCATGAAAAAGTAGTATCAAGGATATTCCTGAGAGATATGATGAGGTTTTGAGTTAAGAGATGGTGATTTTGATATTTGGGGGGGGGGAATTATGTTATTTGATCGTTTTTATGATGAATGAAATGGGTATTGACTATGGTATATGAATTTAGGGGGGCCTAAAATCTAATTCAAGTACCAGAAACATACTGAATATTCTAAATTTAATGATTTAGATTTAGGGATAGAATCCTAAGTGTGAAAGAAGCTTCATTATTGATTTAAATTATGTTCTTAATTAAAAAATATATGAGTAAAAGATAATATAAATCAAGAAACCATAATTGAGATCCATTCCCTAGGATAATGAAGTCCTTTTTCTGGTGGTTGAATTCTTATATTTGGGGGTATAATGAGTTTTTTTGGATTTATTGAGTTTATTAATGTTTATAATTAATCATTATTTTATCATGATGACTCTCAATTGTCCTTATTATTTTATATTTAAAATGTATTTTTGTTGACATCATTTTAATGTTATTACTTTATTTTTGTTCACTTATATTAACTTTATTTACATTTAAAATTTTTTGATTCTCATGTTCTTATATTTTTTAAAGGAATATGAAACTAGTGATGAACTGTTACTCAAAGATGTAATAACTAACATTAAAGGTAAATGGTTAATTAAAAATGTGAACCCTAGAAATATTGAAAATGAACTAATGATTTAATTAACTTTTTTAAACATTTTTTTTGTTCTACACTTTTTCATTCTTAAAAAATGGTTAAATTTAAATACCAAAAAACCTTTAAACTTTATATGATGAATTATTTCAACATCATGTTTTGATATTTTTATAATATTCCATGTGTTGAGCTATATTTTTTTATTGGGTAGTTGATGAATATTGATATTGATTAGGCAAATATCATGTTGTAATTCATGAGTTACAAATTAAATATATTATAAATATATAGAATCCATGTTATTTTAAGATATGTGAGTTAATATGAAAATATGTTTAATATGACATGTTAGTTACCATGATTAGTATTTTCTAAATTTCTTGTAATTGTAATCTGAACTATTGGAAAAGACAATATAATACACCACATGATAAATTTTAATATAATTAAGTGTGAATTAGTGGTATCATGTGATGCATGATAAATTAAAATAATTTGATTTTAAGTATTATTGGTAAATTTAAAAATAATAAATTAATTTTCAAACTTATTTTAGTTTGGGGAATTGTTACATGGAGCACTATTTATATGTTTGTTAATGATGTGTTTATTGTTCTTTTTATAATTTATTTTGGACTTATTTAAATAATGGAATATAAAATTTATAATATGTTTCCATAAAGAGAAAACTATGTTTATGAGCTTTGTTTTAAGGAATGATATATTGATTTCAAAAATATTTTTTCAATTAGGAGATTTTCGAGAAGTTTTATTGGTGATTATTTAGGATGAATTTTTTATGATTTTTGAATTTATTATCAACATATGTTTATGAAATTTTTTGTGTTTTAGGAGAACATGAGTTACTTCTCATCTTAGGAATATTTGAGGTATTATACTTAAAAAGTAAAATTATGTAATGTATATCCTTATTATTCCTAACACCAGGATTAATAAATGTATTTCATGGTTCAAGATAATTTATGCAAATGAAGATAGTTTTAAAAAGATCAAGTTAGAGAGTCATTAAAATTTTCAAAGTTTAAAAGTTTTGTTTGTTGTTATACAGTGGTAAAACAATGACTTGATGAAATTGAATCAAATCATCATGTAGATAACTATTATGTTTATCATTCTAATAATAAAAACAAGCATATCGAACAAACATTGTTTGTGAAAATATAGAAGTTATGAAGTTACAAATTGTAAAAAGGTCACAGAATCAAGTCCAATAGACCGAGAATGATCAGAATTTTTTTTTTATCCCCAATAAAAGAAGAAATATCTAAATATTATTATAAATACAAGTACAAATAATTTCCAAATGAAGATATTTAGTGATTAATGTAGATCCAATATAGAGACTCTCCTAAATTCTACCAGATGAAAATTTTGATTGTTGTACTTGGTAGATAATTATATGAAGTATAATAGTGAAATAAGTATTCATATGATAATATAGAGAATAATTCTATAGACTGATTCTATAAGATATATATTTGAAAATAGTTTTCTCAAACACAATATTATAATATAGATATATTACAATCCTTTATACAAATCAAGCTGTAAGATCTTCAATGAAAACATCATAATGATTAAAAGTTTTCATATCACTTGATAGAGGAGTGTTAATTCCACCAGACTGATATTATGATTAGATAAACATGTATCATTCCTATGGAACACATATAAAGTGGAACTGAACAAAGAATTATCAGATAGAGTAAATCTAATGAAGGCATTAGAAAAGTCCTTGAAAAACATCCCATAGTCATTGTAAATTAATATATTGTGGAAATGATGAGGTATTATTTAAACAATATAAAATCAAACCACGTTTTAAGGAAGTATTGTGAAGGAGGATAACACTAATATTTAATGAAAAATTAATAAAGAAAGTTAGTTATGATGTTTCATTGAGTTTAAAGACGACCCAATTTATATTGAGTGAGAATGAAAATTAAATCGGTCGCCATTTATTCCACATAATTTTTAGAAAATGTTTTCCTGTATAAAGGGGTGATTGCACATTGAATTTGTTATTCAGTTACTATTGAGTGTATGTATTTATGGTTTTGAAAAATGAGTATCTGGTCAAGAAAATCTTGGTTATAAGATATTTTCAGCTAACATTGGTTCACTAAACATAGTTAAAATTATCATGGTATCATCAGATAGAGGCACCAGACATAGGCATACTAAACTGAGGCACATTTGATGGAGTCATAACATAGGAATTATAAGATCTATTAGATGGATCTACAATAGACTATGTGTATCAAAGAAAGAATATCTAGATAATGTTTTTTGAGTAATTTCCTAGTTATATTTTTTGTTTGAATCAATGTTTAAGAAACTTTTGTAACTGGTGGGATCCATTATAATTCCATTTTAGAAGATAGAATGAGCTTGATGAGATTTGGCCCATTTTTATTCACTTCATCAAATAGTATATTTTTGTGGACTGACGGGAGTTGACACAATAAGGATGTAGTAACCCACATTAGGGGTAAGAATTATAAAATACTGGGTTCCTTTATTTATTTTCATATTTTACATATGAGTAGATTTTTTTTATTAAGTGGGAGGATCAATAATATAACAAGTTTCATAGGATAATTTCTAAAGAAAATAACTTATAAATGATCATCACTGATTCACTCCCAACTGGTCTACATATTCATGGGAACCTGAAGTGGTATTAATTAATGAAAGTTCCATTTATATGATATTCATTCTCCTTATAATGGATAATATAAACTCATTTAAAAGAAAATGTATCACTAGATTCAACAAAATAATATATCATAGATGAAAAAATTGAATGATACCCTATTTTCTATATTTTGTCATGGAGGTGGTTGATGAATGTAGTTTATGTTTTACACCCTTTTCGAAAGATAATCCTATTAAAATTCAATACAAAAAGAATCTATGAGTTTATGGAAAATAAGGTTATTATATACTGATTTACTTGTTATAAAATGTTTATATAATGGTAATGGGCCTCAAGACTGCAAATGAAACTTGGTAAAAAATCAAAATCATCTTCGAGGGAAAAATATAAGTGAAGGAAGTAATACATCAATCCTAGAGAAGTATGTTTAAAGATATCAGGATGGGAAAAGATGATATTATTGATAAATAATTAACTAGATTTAATAAAACCATTATAATCCTTAGAGTATTTTGATATCTCTTGATATATGAAACTACCATTAAAAATTTAATGTGAATCCTTTTGGATAGGGTCTTTCCAAAAGAATGATTTAAAGGATAAACATGTTTTTTAATTTGATTATTTACATAATAGTATAGTTTTTTTATGAAATAAGGAAAAATACGTTATTAATAATGAATATTACGAAAGAGATAGATTTTGAAACTATGTGGAAGATACCAATTAGAGAACCTAAATATGAGTTTGTGGGCCTCGATGAATTAGAAGATAAGGAATATGATACTGAAGTGAAAGATAGGATCATATCCCTTATCACTAAAAATTTATAGAATCTAATATAAAATTAAAAAAAAATGAAAAACTCCCACTAATTATTTTTTAGTGTGGAGGTATTATAAGAAGAAATATTCAGAATAAAAAAAATAATGATTCTCATGAAAAACATAAGATGAATAGGTAGAGAAAAACCTCTAAGGAAGATAAGTATTCCACTATAAGTAAGAAACATTCCCCTAAAATAAATAAAATAATTATGTTGAGTAAGAAGGTAGAGTATGAGTCTACTAAAAATAGATCATTAGAAGATATAAATCCATATTAGTTCAAATCATTTTTTGTTTATTTTGAAAGATTTCAAGATACATTAAACTATGAAGATGACAAGGGTGAAGAAACCTATAAGGAATATCATCATAGATCATAATTTGTAGATTGTATTGATAAAATAAACCAATAAAAAAATAATAAATAATATTAGAGGAGTAAAGTTATTATAAGAAATAATGAAAATTATAGTCCCTTATAATAGAAGATGCATACATAGATGAAGTTGTGAATTTGAAGATGAATGTTTCATATAAAATAAAGTTGGTTAAGGATGTTGATAAAAACATTATTCTATCGAAGATGAGATTGGAAATATATAAAATAATCTATTGAGGTTAAAAATATCTATAAGAATATGATGGAGAATTTGAACAAAGATTATTTTATAATGGATGTAGAATCAAATGTTATTTGAATAAATCATCCCAAGAATCTAGTTAATCTAAATCCACTAAACAAAAAAGTTCATCTTATTTTACTAACCATTAAGGTGTAATAATCAATAATATAAAATATGGGTTTGAGAATGTATGTGATAAACAAATAAAAACAATAAAAGTTAAAATTATCTCTTGGAAGAATGATTCCCCATGATAAGGTAAATATTATGGTGAAAGGTATGCTGAATGAATATAAAGTTATCATAGGGAAAACATATAATATTATAGAAGATCACGATTTACTAGATATTTTTGGTTCTTTGGGATATATATTTAAACAATTAATAAAATTTTAACACAACATGTCTCTCCCTAGGGGTACGAATGAATTTAGGGTGGAAAAATTGTTGAAAAAAATGAATTTGTTAAATTTATATGTAGAAATAAAAGAAAATCCATCAAAAATTAACATTAAATGAATGAAAAATTGATTTCAGTTATTTAATTATTTATATATAATCTATTAAAACCATGTTCACAGCAATGATAAATGTATGAAAATACTTCCTAGATAAAATCATTGTATTAAAAAAGAAAAAAACTAAAAAAAATGAAGGTTTAAGACAAAGCTTTTGTTGTTGAGGCTGCTCTAAAATAAAGAAGCCAATAGTGTTTCATCACATATTATAGGTGATGTAAAAATAATAATAAAACATAAATATTATTATTAAATATTATTCAATTCTTGAAACAATAGTTACATAAAAATTAGTGGAACCAGTATTGCTATGATTGATTCTCATTAGTTAAGCCCAAAATATGTTTTTTGTGAACAGGCATAAGCACCACCTTATTATTGTTATCTATAATTGTGATGATAGTAAATAATTTATCATCATAAAATATTCCAGTGTCATCCATATTTTGAAATATAGATAACTTATTACTAATAGAGAAAGAAGGCGTAAATCTATTCCAGATTTGAGATCATCAAAATTATATCTTTTTAAGTATTTGGAATGAAAACAATTGGTGACAATGAAGGCTATGGAATCTTGTCGAGAAACATATGTACAAAATATCTTTGTAATATGTTTTTATATATTTAAAAAAACTAAAACGGAAATACTATGTTTTCTGTACAACTTTCCAAAAAGGAAGTATGGTTAGTAGAAGGTAAAATAAAGTTGATATTCAATCCACCAGCTCTCTTGTTCTCATACACTATGATCTGTGTAGGATAATGATAAATCCATAAACAATATGTGACATTTAATTTATTACTTTTATTTCTGATTTATCTTGGATGAACAGTGTAATGGTCATGAAACATAAATCAATATGTGAAGAGTTGTTCAGAAGTTTTAGAAGCTGTATTGAGAAGGAAATGGTTGTATAGATTTGGATGATGAAAATAAACAATTTAAAGAAGTACATAAGTAGTTATTTTGAGTCCTACCTAAATATACATGGAATTAAACACCAATATATTACACCCAACACTCCATAATATAATGGGGTGGTGGAAGGAAAAATATAAGGTTTTTTAAATAGGAATAAGTATTCATTAAGAATATAAAAATTTGAAATTAGTCTAAAGAGAGCATGTAAGTACCACTATATATGTTCAAATATATATTTTTTAAAAGAACATAATAAAACAAGACCCCCTCCATGATGTGTTATGAGAAAAATCATACAGTGAAATACTTTAAGGTTTTTAGGAGCACCTTCTTAAACAAGATAAAAAATCCATATTTAAGAATGTTTTTTGATAAATATAAAGATGGTGTTTTTATGGGATATTCATCCAATATAAAAAGTTAAAAGTGATGGTGTAACTGACTACATATGATTTCTCACTCCATTTATGTAACATTTATTGAAAAATAATCCTCCATAATAATATTTACTAATGATGGGGAAGATGGTGTAATGAAATATTTAATGATGACTGCCAAAGATGCTAATGAGAAGGTAATGGACTCTGAGTCATATAAACACGAAAAAATTTCTCAATAAAATTTTATTTCATATACTTATTTTTTATATTATAAATCACATAATTTCACATAATGAACGCAATATAATATTTATAAATTAATAATGATTGAAATGAGAGATATTTTTTGAAATTAATGATCCTATACCAATAGAATAGTAACTTGACAATTGGAATAGTAATGTGCCCATGAGGAATAGTAAACTCAACAATATAATAGTAACCTTACCTATGAAAGTATAAATAAAATTTTACTGTCTTATAAATGAAAATATTATATATTTATATCTTTGAATAAGTAAATAAATATTTTAAAATAGATAAATTATGTGTTGGAATTTTTATAATTTTTTTATTTTTAATTTTATAATCAATATAATGATTTAAATGAAAATTCATTTTCTTAATATATATTTATAATTTAATAATTGTTTTTATTATGATTATAAAATAATTTTATGAATCCTTAATGAATTTTTCAAAGTGTTATAAAATGAGTTATAATTTTAAAATCGATATTTCGGAGTAAGTAAAGATTTTATTTAGAAATTAAATTTCTCGTAATTAGAAAATTATTTTCATAAAATGTAGTCAATTTTTTAAACATAAAAGTTAAAAATTATTTGTTCTGAATATGTGATATTTTTCTAAAATAAATGAATTTTTTATTGATAGTGAAATACAGAAATTTAGAATATAGGATGAATGCATGAATTATAGTGTCATGGCTGAGGTATGGATGATTTAAGCACCATTGGTTCAATTCACATGCACTAATTATAGTATTTATCAACACATATCAATAATATTCATACTCTGGATCTAAATGAATAAACAAATTAATAAAATAATCAGAAAACCCCTCTCCTCCCATATAAATATCATCCCATACCTCCTATTCTCATCACATGTTCTATGCCTTGGAGATTGATTATATTATACCCAATTCCTCTCCCAAAAAACATCCCCAAGTTTTGGTCTTTCTTGTCACACCAAAATTTTAATTCATATTTCGTTAAGGAGGTTCTCATGGAGATGATATTCAATAGGTAAATTCCTATTTCTTTCCATTTCAATTTAATTTCTTTTCGTATCCTCTCCTCACCCCTCATTCCCTCACCACCTGTAAAAAGTAACATGACAAATCCATTATTATTTCTATAGTATAATGTTTTTAGGTTAATTTGATATCCACAATCATTCGTCTTCTCTTCAAATTTTGTTTAAAAAGTTAAACATCATCTATGTGGTGTCGATTCACCCCGTTTGTAGATTATGATTTTTTGTTTTTTAATATCGCCTTCATGTCTAGTCATAAAACAATTATAATGGTTAAAAATTATTTTATAATTTATATTTCAACTTATTTAGTGTTTTGTAACCAGTATATATATAATATTAATTTATAAAGCAAAACTAGTTCATGGTGAATGAAAAAATGATAAAATAATCTAAATGGTTATCATAAATATTTTATCTAATAAATCAGCATCATATATGTAAAAAATGATATATACAATCATTTAATATTATTTAATTTCATTAATAACATATAATTTCAATTCAATATAATTATTTCCTTTTTACATGATCTTTTATACATATATAAAACTAAACAAATCATGAAAACCAACTAAACAATCACGAACAGAGAAATTGAATCATATAACTCTGAAAAAATGACATAAATGAACATAATGAAATTATAATAAATCAAATAAATATATAATTGGTTTCATAAATTTATTAATGAATTTAATTTCATTATCCACAATATTATGTGCAAGTAAGAACACTTTGCAACATATTGTAAGGGATTCTCTCCAGACCTACATTTTCATTCAAATTACTCTTTATCTCTCCTTACACCAATAAAATTATTAATTATTGTTATTTTATCCTCTTAAATTTTATTTATACAGTAAAAAAATATGAACTTATCTCAATTATTATTATATTTTTCATAAATACTTGTTTTATAAGGTTCCCTTCTCAATTCTTCCTGGTAAGCAAGCATGATTAATGAGAACTTTCTAATTTTATAAGCATTTTAAAGTACCATAAATAATTTGTTTTAGGCCACAATATTTTTCAAAAATAAATTTTTTATCTAGATAAACTCTATTGCTTTATTTATGTATTATTACAAATAATTATTCCTTTTCCTCTATAAATAAAATTATATTTTCCCTTAAACTACACCAAAGTGGATCATTTATAAAGCCTTTTAATCACAATTTTTATATTTTTCACTTAAATTGGACATAATTTATCATTATCTATACCTATGTTACCTTATTAATGATCATAAATGATTTTAATCCATTTTTTTAATTGATTTTATGTTATTACCATTTGTTATGCCCTATGACATGATTATGATACCAATTTCATTCCATGGGTAACCCTTATGTTTATTCCTTATGATTGATTATTCATTGGTCTCATATATTAATGAAAATGGTATGATGGGTGTTCCCATATAGTTATCTAATGCATTGGGTAATTTTTAATCTCTGGATATTTCATGTTGGGATAGACAGAAAACCTGATTCCTTTATGGGACTTTGTACACATGAGCAATGGTCTTGGACGTTAGACTTGACTCCGACTTATGTTGTGTTGCATGTTATTTCCACATTCCTATGTATCCATGATTATATGATCCAACTTTATATATTTTATTCTTTCTTATGTTTATTCATGTTCCATGCCTTTTTATGTCACTATGTTATTTCTTTTAACCAATGTGTTATCCATTATTCTTTTGTTTACTCCCTTATTGGGATTTTTATCTCATACCTTTATTCATGTATTACCAAGATTGTCATATGAATATGAAAGAGGTAAAATTAATTTAGGTTCTCATTATGGTGATTAAATAAAATATGTTTTTATTTTAGTTGATTTTCTTCTAATTATATATCTAATCTTCCAAACAAACTAGACATTAAGTTCCTTGGCTTGTAATTGTTGGTTAATTATTATTAATATAATGTAATACTATGTTTAAATGTATAGGGTTTTTATTTTTTTTTAGTCAGATCGTGGTCTAGTTTTTTTAGATATTAGCAATAAAAAATCATTATTAAGATCCATAGGAATAATAATATCACCACGGATAACCATGATCAAAACATAGAGAATCACAAGTTAGGACATACCTTTTCATTAACAAGTTTATCCATATATGTTCAATGATTAATTTTTATATTATTATTATCTATGTATTATGGCCCCCTAAAATAAATTTGTTTTTTTAGATAGTGGTTGTAAATGGTAGAACATGCTCTAACAATAAATATTATTGGAAATGTAAATATTTCCCTAATTAAATTTCAAATTTTATTGGAATGGGTGCTAAAAACATCATAACGGTTCTTGGAAAACTGGATCATGTTATGAAAAACAACATGAATCGTGAGGAATTCCATCCTTATCCTACAAAGGGGAAAGTTGTTGTATAATACTTCAAGTGACAAAGGCCTCCCATATTTAGTGGATCTTCGAATACCCTCATCCAGGAACAATGGATTAACTCTATTGAAAATATATTTTTTGTCCTCTAGATTATAGAAGAAGAAAATGATATGTGGAAAGTATATCATTTTTATGGGAAGCTTATAAATGGTAAAAAGTGACCATGAATACAATGTATAGGTAGTAAATTAGTTCCATTTAATGGGAAGATTTCATGAAAATATTTTCCATTAAATATTTTCCCTAAAAACTATATATTAAGATGTAAAGTGAGTTCCTATGACTAAAGAAAATGGAAGAAGGGTATATCAAGGTGTATGAAGAAAACTTCACAAGACTTTTATGATAATCCTCTGGATATGTCATGAGAATAAAATTTAATGTGGATTGATTCATTAGTGGTCTAAATAAGATTCTACAAAAAGAGTTGGAGATTTGAGACATTGTAATAAATGAGGAAATTTCCCAATGATACATTTTTCTTGAAATAAAGATCTAAATCTCTCATTGGTCTCATGGGACTAGAGATAAAAATACGAAAATAGAGTTTAATATTGTAGGATCAATATATAAATCCCATTATAGAAAAAACCAAACATCCCATATGACAAAATTGAAGGAATAAGAATCATGGGAACCTTCTAAATGTAACCATGATATTTTTCAAATGTGTAGTAGAGGGGAATATGGATAATAATTTATGATGGGATATGAAGAAGCTGAAAATGTCAAAGAATAAATGAATGTTTATATCAACAATTAATATGTTTTGATGTGCTTTAACTGCATGGAACATGGTCATTGTGAGGGTTATTGACCAAATCCCTTGGTTTTTGGAGGAAATCAACAACAACAACCATCAAGAAAACATGGAATGTAATATTCTATCAATACTACTAAGATGGATCCTGACAATGAAGTGTTAACAGGTATGCTAGTTATTCATTGAAAAGTATCAAATTTTCTATTTGATTTTGGTTTTTTACATGGTTTCATATCTTTCATGTTTTGTATAACTTTTCAAACACCACCTAAAAATATATGTGTTGAGTTACCTATGAGAATATAAAATT
This sequence comes from Viscum album, assembly GCA_963277665.1. Lineage (NCBI taxonomy): Eukaryota > Viridiplantae > Streptophyta > Magnoliopsida > Santalales > Viscaceae > Viscum > Viscum album. The sequence continues at coordinate 802,862,402 of OY728139.1, forward strand.
GGGAAATTATTTCATCCAAAGTATATAACTCCTCCTTAGTTAGTTTTTGTGGAATGAAACTCCCAATATATATCATCGTTTCTTTGGTGGAGTTTGAATCTATTTTGGGCATGGATTTATATAATTATACAAATCCAATATCAAGTGTTGGGAATAGGAGATCACTCTTCATATCCTGAGGAATACTCAAATTATGTACAAGTTTAAGGAGGTGGATGAATCTCCATTAGAAACATTATCTCAATTTTTTATTTTATTTCATTATGATATATCATATCTATCACAAATGATTGAAACATAGATGGTAATCATGCTCGAAGACATGCTCATTGTGATGGACTACACTAATGTGTTCCCTGAAGAATTTCTTAGTATTTCTCTTAAACCATAGGTTGAGATATCAATTGATTTTATACCTAGATTTATACCTTTATCAAATACACCATATAGGATAGACACCATTGAGTAGGAGGAACTAAATAAGCAGTTATCAGAGAATATGGAGCAGGCGTTTATAGGCCACAATACTCCACCAAGGGGTGAAAGAGTCTACATTGTTAAGAATAAGGATGGATTAATTCACCTCTACATTGATTATCATGAGCTCAATACAATTATTATAATGAATAAGTATCCCCTACCATAGATAGATGACTTGTTCAATCAACAATGTGGGGACACGTATTTCTCTAAGGTGGGCCATTGGCCACGATATCACCAATTAAAGGTTAGGAAGGAAGATATTCCCAAGAAAGAATTTTGAACATGTTATGGACACTATGAGATCATAGTTATCCCCCATTGACTCACTAATTATATCTAAATTTTACATGAAATAATGAATAGACTCTTAAGAGATTACCATGATAACTTTTTACTAGTCTTTATCGATGATATTATGATATAATCTAAGAGAAATAAGTAAAATGTTGATACTTTAAATATTTTTATAATGGATAAACTATATGAAAATTATAGATCATATGATTTCTATATAAAGGAAGGATCATTCACTGGGCATGTTATCACTAGAAAATGCATATATGTAGACCTTTAAAAAGGAAATTATTGAGCGGCCCATACTAGAATATATATAATATAGATTCATATATTCTATGATCTATCTTGGTATTATAGATTATTTTTGAATAACATCTCATGATGATGAAACCCACTAACCAAGATAACTCAAAAGTGAGTATAGATTATCTGGACTAGTGAATGTGAAGACTGCTTCAAAGAGTTTTAAATTAGGCTTATCCCTGCATGAGTACTCACACTTCCAACAAGTGATGAAATATTTTTGTTTTATATTGATGCTTAAAAGAAGTGTTAGGTTGTGTAATGATTCAAAAAAAATAAATTTAAAGCCTAAAACCGCAAGGAAGATGAAAATTCCTGAGAAAAACTATCCATTAAATGATATGTAGTTGGATGTTTTGATCTATGTGTTTAAAATCTTGCATCATTATTTCTTTGGGGAAAATTGTGAGATATATACTAGTAATAAGTGACTCAAATGTATATTCACGGAGAAAGAGATTAATATGTGCCAGTGAATATGTTTATAAATTATCATTGATAATGACTGGTCAATCCACCAACATCCCGTTAAATAAAATAATGTGGTAGATGCTCTATGTAGAAAGGATCCTAAAATATTATCAATGATGAGAGCATATTAGGATCCAATCGTCTTATACCTACAAAGTATGTAAATAGGAATCATTAATGAAGTAAATACATCAATACATTCAATAATGATTTCTCAACCATACCTTATAGAGAAAATAAATGATTCTCAATGAAATAAATAGGTAATTTAGAAAAATTTGTAAGTTATTAGAAATGGGAAATCCTTAATGTTATAATTTTTTGAGTAAGGAGTTATAATATTTGGATAATGATTATGTGTGCCATCCACCCTATAGATTAAGAATGATATTTTGAATGATGTATATATATCATCTTTTTTTATTCACCCATGAATCATAAAGATGTATCATGATCGATATAAGAACTATTAGTGGGAAAATGTGACGAAGGAAATTTTTGAATACACATCAAAGTTCCTGGTATTTCCTCATGGGAATCCTGGAAGGTAAAAGTATAGTGTGTTGATGAAACCATAACCCATACCCACATGAAAGTGGGAAAAATTCACCATGGACATTGTCACCAATATTCTAAAGGCATCCATATGAAATAATGCTACAAGTTTCATTTTGGATCATCTTATAGGGAAATCTCACTTTATCGCAATTTTATAAGACCTCTCACTCATTCAACCTATGCGAATATACATCAGATAAGTGGTGTGTTTTCATGGAGTACCACAATTTATTATATCCGATCAAGATCCGATATTTACATCTATGTTTTTGAGAATTTATCAAACATTCTCTAAACAATGGGTTAAACATCATTTCAACTTATTATCCTCAAAATGGTGTGCAATATAAGCATAGTATTCAAAAAAATAATGAAATTTTTAGAGAATATTCTATGGAATTCAAAGGGAATGGGACTAAGATCTATCTTTGGTTGATTTCTCTTACAATAATAGTTTCCTCTGGAATATCCAAATGGATCCAAATGAAGGCCTTTATGGAAAAAGATGGTAAACACTAGAATACAAGGATGATGTAAGTGAAGATATGATGTTATGAATTGAAATGGTCAAAGAAATTGTGTAAAAGGTGAAATCCATTTAGTATCACATCAAGGCTATCTAATTTTGACAGAATATATATAAAGAAAATCATAAATGGTGGATATAATTTAAATTTGTATATATATAATTCTTGTATATAACTCCCTAGGAGAGGATCATGAGATTTGGGAAGAAAGTAAAACTGTGTCACATGTATATCTTCCCATTTGAGATTCTTGATCATGTTGGAGTTGTGGTATATCAAATAGAACTTCCACTAACCATTTATCAAGTACATTATTTATTCCATGTATCACTCTTGAGAAAGTACATACCAGATAACTCACATGTACTGAATTCATAGGTGGTGTAGTAGGAAAATGTTCTCTCTTATAAGGAGAAAATGGTGAAGGTCTTGGACTATAGATATAAACATATATGAAAAAATATTAATCACCAGGTCAAAGTACTATAGTGGAACCATAAGTATTAAGAGACATCATGGGAACTGGAGTAAGATATGAGGTAGAAGTACCATCACCTATTTTAAACATAGTATGTAAAATGAAATTTTGAGGGAAAATTTCTGAATGGAGGATGAATGTAATCAACAAAAATTTCATCAAATAAATTTCCCTTCATAAAATTATTTAATACAGTATTAATAATAGAAGGTAACATAGATAACATAATAAAAACATTATAAATAAATAACGAATGAAATAACAGGTATTTATAGAAATTAAGAAACTTATACCAATGGAATAGTAACTTGACTATTGGATTAGTAATATCAACATTAGGAATATTAAACATGCCAATAGAATAGTAACCTCAACTATAAAATTATTAATACAATTTTGGTATCTTATAAATAAACATATGATATATTATTATCTATGAATATTTAAATAAATGTTTTAAAATGATAAATTACATATTGGTATTTTTGTGAAACAAAAAACATTATTTACAATTTTATAATTAATATAATGACTTAAAATAATATTTATTCCATAAAATTGATTTTTAAATTAATATTTTGTCTTCTTATGACTATAATATAAACTTATATAACCATAAATAATTATTCAAAGTCTTATAAAATCAGTTGAGATTTTGAAATCGATATTTTTCAAGTAAATGAGAATTTAATTTATAAATTTTATTTCTCGATTTTTTTTTTAAAAAAAAATTGTTTTATAAAATGGAATCCATTTTTTATTTCTATATGATGGAAAATGATTTTTCTAAATTTTTGATATTTTTTTAAAATAATTGAATTTTTGGTGAATAGTTAAATATGGTAATTTACAGAATACGATAAATAAAAGAATTATTGATTCATTGATGATTTATAGATGATATATGATCCATTGGTTAAAAATCACAGTATATATTTACTTTACTCAGTCAAAATAATCAATATTATTCATATTCATGATCTAAAATAATAAATAAATGAATAAAATTATCAAAATACACCACTCTCCACCCCTATAAATATCACCCATCCCCACCTCTTCTCCTCACAATATCTATTCCTTGGATTTTCTTTATATTATATCTAATTCCTCTCCTAAAACTATTACCCATGTTCTAGTATTACTGGTCTCACAAAAATTCTAATTCAAACTACCATATGGAGGTTCTGAAGGATACAATCTTACGGATTTAAATTCCTTTTTCTTTCCAATTCTATTTATTTTCTTTTATTATCCTTCCATTGCCCCTCCCCCCCCTTCAATGTAACATGATAACACTAGTATTATTTATATAGTTTAATTTTATTAATTTATTTTAATATCTATAAATTATATTCTCTATCTCTTTTGGTCAATAAATGAAAACATTGTTTATGAGTTGTCGATTCACCACAATCCTAGATGATGGATTTTCATTTTCTAATACTACCTTGATGTCAAGTCATAAAACCATCATAATTGTTAAAATATATTTGAAAATGTATATTAAAACTTATTTATTATTCTGGAACTAGTATATATACAAAATATTAATTAATAAATAAAAACTAATTCACGATGATTGAAAAAATGCCCAAATAATCAATACAGCTATCATTAAAGTTTTATTTAATTAATAATACTCATATCTTTAAAAATAATATATAATACCATTTAATATTATGAAATTTAATTAATATAATATAATTTAAATTCTAGATAAATATTCATATTTTACATGATCTTTCATTAATGTATACAAGTGAACCAATCATTAAAACCACAGAAACGAACACTCTAGAATGACAAATTTGAATATTAAAACTCACAAAAAATTTATAAATGTACGTATTAAAATTTTATGAGATCAAATACATTTATAATAGTTTCTTAATTAAAATTTTAATGAATTTAATTTCATTATCAAAGACAATAAGTGCATGTGTGGAACAGTTTTGGACATAAGGTAAGAGATTAACTCTCAACATACATTTTTCCTTCGGGTTACACATTTCCTACATTTAACAAAATTAAATTATTAATTAATATTATTTAAACATCCTATATTATGTTATTATGTTAAAAACATATGTACCTAAATCAATTATTCATTATTTGATGGAAAAAACATGTTTGACAAGGTTACCTTCTCAATTCTTCTGGATAAGAAAGCCGGATTAAAGGGAACTTCCTAATTTATTAACAATTCTTAGGTACATCTTGTAATTTGTTTTAATGGAAAATAATTTTAAGAAAATAATTTTTTTTATTTTGAAAAAAAATATGTTATTTTATTTCTATTTCTATGAAAACAATTATGCATTTGACCTCTTTAAATACACTTTTATATTTCCCCTAAAATCATACCTAAGTGGCTCTTTTCTAAAGCATCATAAACACCCTTTTCACGTGTTTTCACTTAAATTGGATATCATTTATTATTATATAACCCTATTTTAACTAATTAATTTCAATTAATTGTTTGAATCTATTCATTCATGGAGTATTTTATGTTACACCAATTTTTATTCTCTATGACAGGATTACAATACCCATTTCTTTCTATGGGTAACTATTATCTGTATTCAGTATGATTTATACTTAATGTGTCCCACAGATTCATGAACGTATTAGGATAGGTGATATAATATAGTGCCCCAATGAATTAGGAAATTTTTTTTCTCATGAGATGTCATATCCAGATAGGGAGTAAACCTAATTCCTTTATGGGGCGTTGTCCTCCCTATGCAATGGTCTTAGTAGTTCACGTAGAATCATACTTATGTGATGTTGCATATTGTTTCCAAGATAATATGTTTCTATTATTCCATGATCCCATGATCTATGTTTTATTATTCCTTATGTTTATTAATGTTTCATTCTTTTTTTATGTCATCATGTTATGTCTTCTAACCAATGTGTTTTGCATTATTTCAATATTTATTAATTTAGTGGGATTTTTATATCATCTATTTATTAATGTATTACCTAGGTTATCCTATGCGTAAATAAGAGATAAAGGGATGTTAGGAGCTTAATTCCAAGATTATATAAAATATATTTTTTATTTTACATTATTTTTTTCAGATTATGCATATAATCTTCCAAATAAATTATGCTTTTTGATCATTGGCTTGTAATTTTTGGTTAATTATCCTAAAAATAATGTAATAATATCTATAAAATGATAGAGTTTCTATAATCCATGCCTTATAAATTTTTATTTTGATCAGTCTAGTGGTGAGGAAAGTAATACTAGAAGAAAACTGTAAAAATTTAGGACCTTATGAAAGAATGTTGAATCAGATAATATTGTTAATAATTAAGAAGAATAAGTTAAAACCATATAGAATTTGATGTTTGAAAATAAAATGTCCCTTATTGCACATGTGAAAGCACAATCAGTTTCAGAATTACTTATGTATAAATAATGGTTGAATAAGATCAATGAAGATTTGGATAAAATTGAGAATAATGGAAAAATATGTTCTTCTTCTATGAATAAAAGGAAATAATGTTATAGAAACAAAATGGGTGTTTATAAATAAACACAAAAAAGGTAGAAATTTTAAAAAATAATTCATGGTTGATTTAAAAAGGTAATTTTCATGTAAAAAGTATTGATTTTGAAGAAACCTTTTCCATTTAGAATGAATCGAAACTATCAAAATGTTTTTAGTAATTTATGCTCATAATAGTTATAAATTCAATCCGACTGGTGTTTTGAAAACGTTATTAAATTGTAAAATTAATGAATACTTTATATTAAGTTTTCTAGTGGGTTCATACTTGATAATTTTGGAACTAAGGATTATAAACATGAGATATATTTTTATGTATTGAAATATTCTCATGATGCCTTGTATTCAAAACTTCATAGTTTCTTGAAAAATCTATCTTTTATAAAGGAATATTTGATAAAAACTTTTATGTTAATGAGTTGAGAAACGGTACCCTAATTTTCATTGTTTATGTTTATTATATGATTTTTAAAGGCAATAAGGAAAACTCTTTTGAATATTTTTGTGAACAAGTGTATGGGAACATTGAGAAGCCAATAATCTAGGTGTTAAATTAATGTATATTAATACAAGTTCAATAGAAATTAATATACATATTCCTCTAATAGTAAATGTATTCCAATTAGTTTTTATATAAGTTTGGTCTGATATATTCAAAAGATGTTTCTTTATTTATTTCTGTTGGAATGAGACCAAGTAAAGATGGAGCTTGAAAATGTGTGAATTAGAAGGACTTCAGGAATTTGATTGGATGTTTTCTATATTAAACTTCTATAATAGATTAAATTTCATATGTTTTAACTTATTTTCATGATATCAGAGTAATCTTAATGAATCACACATGTTGGTAATAAATAGAATACTCAGGTTCTTACACCCCATAATTATAAAATAATAAAATTTTATTCAATAGAGTATGTGGCATGAAAAACTGAGAGTAGAACATAATATAACACAAAAATACTTTGAGAATTTTTTATTTTAGAATAAACTTATTTTCTGTAATATCTTGCGATACATGGAATAATAATTTTCTTCAATATCTTGTGTTACATTCAAGACCACCTTTTACTCTAAAATAATATACTATAAATATTATTATTTAATATGACATTTATCACCTAGAAATTGTAATGGAGGTTATAAATATGATTAAATAACCAGTGAAAATATATTGTTATCTATTTATTATAAATAATAATAGTAATCATTTAAATGGAAAAGAAATATTTTTGGAGAAACTATGTTTTCCTAAAAAAAATTAGTCACAGTTGGCGCACATAATTTGAAATTAATATTAAACACTTTTAGAAATTTAAATATAAATAAAAATACTCATTTTTAATCATAACACTAAAATTAATTTAGGGTGATCTTTTTTCTATTTTTTTAAAAAAAATCATTTTATTGAGGAATAGTGAAAAATGCTTGATTTAATTGAAAACAATATATTAATAAAAATAATTAAAAACATTAAATTATATTTTTAATTGTTTTTAATGTAAAATTAAACCAATTTTATATAAATTAATTCAATTTTGGTAATTTAAATCTATTTTAGTTTGAATTTACATATAACCACTATGTTAACTTTTGATCATTTTTTCTTTAAAAACCAACTTTCTTATCACATCTTCTCAATCAATTTTAAATTAAAATTTTACTCATATGTGAATTGAATTTGTAAAAATTAATTAAATATTTTGAATATTTTTTATTTAAATATTTTCAACTAAATTTTTTAACATTATTATTAATGAAAAAAGTTAAAATTAATTACAATGATTAAGGTATAAATGAGTTTACATAGTTGTTAAACAAAGAATAAAAGGTGTAAGAATGACCCAAAACATGTCAAAAAACACTTTCATGAATGTATTTCTACCTTATAACTTTTATTATAAATAATTTACCATTATTTTGTCTTAGAGAGATGAAAAATATGTCTTGGGAATTCACTCTTTCAAAAAATCACAAGTGTGTCACTCACCCCACTTATAAATGTCCACCCAATATCCTCTCCACTTAAAACCATAAAAACAATTTTATTTAACCAATAACTACCCAAATAACACCCAGATTAACTCCTCTCATACTATAATCCTTGTTTTTGATATAAATACAACCATCTAATCCTTTAATGTAAACCTATGGAGGATACCTGCAGAAGAGGCGATGTTCTTCAAAGATCCTATTTACTTTACTTATTTATCTACCTCATTAAATATTTATTAATCCATTATGATATAAAATATTAAGTAAATTACATATAATATATTGTTTTTATAATGATTTAATTTCTTGAAACCTTATCCACTTCCATCAAATGGGTTACAAATGCATCATTTGTTTTTATCGAGGACTACCGCCTCACAAACCGATATCATTCATTTTTTCATTTCCACCTCTCATGGTTCATTATGATGATGGATATAAAGTGTATATATTATATTTATAACAAAATAATACCTTTTTTCACTATATTACATATATAGTTTTACCTTTCATTCCCTATATGATGTGATAATTTCGCTCATGTGTACAACGAACTACCGCCTCACGAAGCGATGTGATTCATCTTTCACTAACACTTCACATGAAATGTGATAAATGTAAATTGAATGATTATATGTTATATAAATTAAATAATAATTATATATATTATTATTATTTAATATAATATATACAATTTTATTTTCATTCTTTTTACTCACGTAAAGATGATAACATCGTTCGTGTACGTGTGGATAACCACCTTCTCAAAGTGATGTTATAATCATTTCATCCTCACAACACATGGATGAAATATATTACTAAATATGATGATATTAATGATATTATTATCATTATGTAAATTTAAAATATTACATACCTCATTTCCATAATTATCGGTGAGAAATGGGAACATTACAATGCGTACGTACGACCAACCATCTCGATGATCGTAACCTAAATCATTTTTACTAACCATCATTAATTATTGGTTTAAAAAGTAAAATTGTTGTGAAAATATGAATATTATTTAATTATTATTATTATATTGTGATAAAAAAATATAATATCCACAAGAACAAAAACATTCATAACAAAAAACTCATAAGAAAACAAGGCAATTTAAACCCGATACATTGAAAATAATGAAAGATTATTAATGAATGGGTTAAAAGATGTTTTAAATGAATAATATATGATATTAAAAATATTAATATGGTTATGTAATATGTTAATAACGTTTTTAATACAAATATACATGATCATAAATAACTTTCTACCAAAATAAGTAATTATTAAGGAATTTTGTCTCAATTTCATATCATTAAGGAATAATGTATTATTATGCATCTAATTTCATTTTAATTGTGTATATAATGAAAATTTTAAAATTCATATCATTAATAATTAATTTTTATGGTATATTATGTCTTATTTTATTTATTACATCTAAGAAAATTGGAATTTAAAGTTACCAAGTGGTAAAGATATTTCATAACTATATTTTTTATTGGTTTATATTATTTCTTTATTGTATTTAATATTATATGATTATGTATAAGATGACATTTGACTATATGTTTTTTTATTTTCACATTATTTATGAGTTTTAATATTTTATAAACATTTTTTATTCATTTATTGATTCAAATGTCAAAATTATGATCATTTTACGGGTTTATTTCACAATCTCATTCTAATCGAGATTGTTTATTCATTAATTTCCATTATTGAATATTATATGTTCATGGTTTAATAAACTCTTACATTCTATTATCATATGGTTATTCATGATATTTTTCAAGTAATATTACCATTTTTACTCTTTATTACTTAATATTTTTGAGAAAATTTTAATAAAATCCAACTTTGTTTCTCTCTTTGATTGGAAATTTGTTTTCATAAAAAACAATTTTTTCTAAAAAAATTAATTATTTTATTTAACCATTTAAAAATGAGTTATAAAAAAAATTATGTACATTTTTTTTATTTTTACAATATTTTTTTAAAATAATCTTCTTCCCTCGTTCTTAACAAGATACTTCTCTAACCTTTTTACCATATAAAAGTAATGTTCTTTACGGTATGTATAATGTTACTCCTTAACATGACCATAATTTCATTGATGATTCCTTTTCAATTTTACAAATATATTTCAAAAGAAACTTTTTTAAAAAGATTTCAAATAAAATTATTTTGAAAAAAATATAAAACATAAAGGATATTTTTTGATGAATGTTTTTAAAGATCTTTTAGTGTATTTCTATTCATCAATTAAAGAAACCCTTAATTTACATTTACTTTACTAGGGATATGTTTTATTTAAACCATCCTTCTTATACGTATGGATTTTTTATGATAAATTTTAACGAGGATAGTATCGACATTCACTTACTTGTTTCATTTTTATGGTAATTAAATTTCCTCCAAATATCCACATTATTTATCATTGATATGCTTATTTCCTAAACCTTAGACCATTTTTATATATGTTATTTAAATTTAATATTATTTGATTAATGGGGGATATATTGATAAATACGTATTCATTACTCAATATGGATATTCGATAAGGCACATTGATATTAAATAAACTATTTATTTGATATATGAGTAATGATTTAGACAGCTATGATACTGGTGGGTCCCAGTTATTGACAGCCCATCAATGCGTCAGTACTTTCATGGGATGAGTTAGTTTGATATAATTAAATATGTGGGTTTATAAAAATTATATTTTAAACCATATTGTGAATATTATTCACGGTTAAGGTATCATGTTCCTGGGAAGCATGGAGTCCAAAAATTAAGCATTTCCTTTATGTAGTATTTAGTTTTCAATATCCAGGAGATTTTCACGGTGACATTATATCTGGATGCATTTCATTTTTAGTTTATTGATTAAATGGAATGTGTTTTCAATTATTTACCATTCCATATTGATTATTCCATATCTAGTTTTCTAAAAGGAATGTGTGCTTAGTTATTTACATTGTTATACTAATTATTTATTATCTTGTTATTTAAATAGAGTGTGTGCTTAATTATTTACCATACAAAGTTGATTATTATTGATGATTTATGATATGTTTCATTGTACTTATCCATTACATAGAATTTGGGATCACCACTATTTTTTCCCATTCCCTATGATTCCATGAAGTTACTATAATAGATATCCAAGTATATTCTAGAGGTAATAAGGATATTTTCCAAAACAATTGTATTAAAATGTAATATAAGACTCATGTAAGTATATTGTTTACCAATACTATTAAGTTATTCCATCCTTTGGGATGGATTACCTTCTCTCTTATTCTAATGTGATAAAGTAAAACATAAACTTTGAAATACTGGGTTCAGTTTCACTATAGTTTACATTACAGAATATTTAGGGGAAACATTGAGAAATATATTTAAGAAAACAAGGATTATGGAACATAAACCCGAGAGAGGGTAGGAGGGTACGTATATAATAACATATCAATGTTTTGGTATGGTGGATATTATGTGATATTTCATTTAAATAAATCCCTATCTAGATACTAAAAGTCCACGTGGTTCTTGAAAAGATATACCTAGGGGTAATTAATTCAAAATGGGTTAGGTAGACCTGACTTGAGAATTACATGGTACAAGAAAATAGGCCTTATAGTGCTACTAGTTTGACACTCCTTGGGGAGACGCTTTGGATAATTCATATTTTCATTAAAAACCATTATGCAAGAATTAAATAGACAATGACAATGAATGACCAACATTAAACCCTATAACATGGAAAAAACTATGTTGAAATAAAATAGTTACTGTATTTGTATAGAAGTATTTTACCTTATGAATTATGAAATATATCTGGATTATGTTAAAGAAACTTATATGTATTCATTAATATACGAGTTATGGAAACCATAAAGGGTTTTGAGATTAATATTTAAAAGATACTAAAACAAATAAACTCCTCTTTTATGATTTATATGATGGGAGTCAGCAAAGAATAACAACATTTTAGAGAAATTTATGGTTATGTTTTAGTGGTAATTTTGTTTGAGGAATAATTCTTTTTAATTTTATTGGCTTAAGTTTTATATTAATGATAACCACTAGGGATGATATAATCACTAATGAAATTTTAATAATAGACAAATGCGATTATGATACTTTGTAAAATTAAAAGAGTAAATAAATAAATATATTGCATTTCAAATATTATTATAAAGGATATCTAAAGATTATCTTTATTTCAAGAATTTCCAACATATTTTGGGGTACATTATAGAAATTATATTAATATATTTTAATAAAGTAAGACCATCATGTATGGTGATGACCCCTCATATCTAGAAAGGTGGTGGGGCATGAACCAATGACTAGATGATGATAATGGTTTAGTTACTTCCACTAGCCTACGTGATGTCATGGTTCATATATAATTTTTAGTTAAATGATTTTATTAAAAAATATTAATTATGGATCAATTATCTTACTTTTGATGTTTATCAATTAATGTATAAACCATATTGGTTTTGAGAAATATTTATAGGCATTCAGAATGATTTTTCACTCTTTTATAGATCTTATGATCCATTAAAAGTTTATCGTAGCGCTTTAGGCATAAAAATCCATTTTTTATTCATTTATATGAGTAATTGTTAAAAAGGATAAAATTATGTTTAGAAAATAGAAAGGTATAAAGTTTCTATATTTCTTTATATTATAATAATGTAAAAATATTTCTTCATCATTAGTAAAATGATGTTGAAATAAAAATATGTTAACCAATTGCATTCATTTATGATGAATAAGTTGGTCCATAAAATCATCACAAATTTATGGTTTTTAGGTCCTTAAATTTCCTTTGATAATTCACATACTTGCGATCAATGACCTCAGTCACTCTATGTAATTATTGTCTCTTTTCCACTATGTCTATATCTTCACATGAAACTAATGCTCTACTGCTTGAGAACATTGATATGTGTTATTTCATATAGCCTGTGTACTTCCCATTGCCTCTTAATAGTAGTATTTTTTCATACCATTCTCATAGTTTGGGAATCTGTTAAAGGTATTTTCAAATATCTTATCCTTGACTATCAAAATCAAGTTTAAATTTCAAGGATGAAATTTACTTAATGTGGGGAGAATGTAACACCATGAAATTCTTAAAAAATAAAATTTTATTCAATAGCATTTGTGACATTAAAAACCAACCATAAAAGAAAATATAACTCCCCAAGAATTTTAAAAAAAATCTTTTAGAATAAATTTAGTTTATTTGATATCTTATAATACAAACAACAATGAGTTTCTTCAATGTCATGCGTTACAAGTAATACTATGTTTAGTAGAATAAAAATATTATATTAATATTATTATTTAATATGATAGTTATTATTTATCCATTGTAATGGAGTGTATTGATAGGATTAACTAACATAAGAAAATATATAGTTATCTATTGATTATAAATAATAATCATCATCATTTAAAATGAAAAAGAGTTGTTTTCAGAGAATCTATATTTTCCAAAAACATGGTTTAGTCATTAATGGTGCACATAATTTAAAATGTATTTTAAAAAATTCTAGAAAATTAATTCGACAAAATAACCTTAATTTTTTATATCGTAACCCCGAAATTATCTTAGGCTTAATTTTTTGTATTTTTAGGATAAGTTCGATTTTTTAATGAATATTATAAAATACAATATTTTAATTCAAAATTACCTTTTTGTTTATTTAATTTGTATTTATAAATTATATTTTTAATTTTTTTTAAAGTAACATTATTCCAATTATATTTCAATTAACAAAATTTAATTCAATTAAATTATTTTCATTTTGAATTCAGATAAAAAAAACTTTGTAATCTTTTGAACAATTTAATCTCAAAAACTCACTTTCTCATCACATCCGTGAAATATATTTTAAATTAAATATTTCAAATTATGTAAACATAATTCAGAAAAATTGAATAAATATTTTTAATAATAATAATTTATAATTTATAATTACTTTAAATTAATTTTTTTTAATAATTATTAGTAAAAACAGTAAAAATTAATTAAATTTATTAAGGTAAAAGTGTGTTTACTTAATGGTTAAACATAGAATATAAGGTCTAAGAATGACCCAAAACATGTACAAACCCAGTTTTGTGGAAACAATTGTACCTTATATCTTCTATTCCAAATCATTAACAATTATATGGACCTTGTGAAATGAAAAAAATTGTGGGTGGCATTCAACCTTTCAAAAACATATAGGTGTCACACTCACAATAATTATAATTGGCCACCCCCACTCCTCTACACTTAAATTATTCAAAAAACATGAGTCCAGACAATACCTTCCCAGATCACCTCAAAAAGTATCTCTCTAAATTTTAGATTACTTATTTTTAGAATAAATTAAACCTTTTAATTATATAGTTCAAACTGGATGAGGCTACACAAGGATGTGGTAATATTTTTCGACGAGCATATTTTTTTAGATATTTATACACATCCTTATATTTTATTAAATCATTAATATATAATAACATATATATCATCCATATACTGGGATTTTTATTTATAAAAAGTTAATTACCAATAGCTTTCTCTAATTATATAAAATGTGTGACGAAATCATCATTCCTGTGTATGGTGGACTACAACCTCACGAACTGATGTCATTCATTTTTTCCATTTCCACCAATAAATCATTGTTTTTATGATGGATATTAAATATTTATATGATATTTATAACATATTTATACCTCTCGAGTCACTATATCATGTATATATTTTATCCTTTCTTTTCAGAGGTGACATGATAACATTGTCTGTGTGTATGTAGGACTACCAAATCAAGAATTGATGTGATTCGTCTTTCACGAGTGCTTCACATGGAAGGTGGTGAAGGCAAATTTAATGATTATATGTGATATACATTAAATAATTATGATATTAGTGGTATATTCATCATTAGTTTAATATAATATAAATCATTTTATTTCATTCCTTTTCACACATGTAAAGCTGATAACATCATTCATATACATGTGGATTACCACCTAAACGATGTGATGGATCTCTCTTTTCTTCATCACAGCACATGGATAATATATATGAGTTTATAAAAGAAAAACAACGATATTATTATCACTATTTAATGGAAAAATATTAATTACCTCATTTTCATATTGAAAGGCATGAAATGGAAATGTTACTCATTATTACATACTGTCTACCATCTCCATGTCCATATAGTACTAAATTTCTCATAAACACCATTAATGATTGATTTAAAAAGTAAAATTGGTGTAAAATAGTAACACCCCAAGATTTTACGATATGCATTTTTTTTAAAATTTAGCTTCTTCGATGGATTATGATCATAAAAAAAGATAAATTATTAATATAGTTACCTTCTAGATTTTGGGAATGTTGGTAATGAATGAGTTTAATTGTAATATGAAAATATAGATTACACATGTTTATAAAATTAATTCACTGGTTACCAATTAATTACAATGGAAACCCAATTGAATATAATGGATTTCTTTTAATAAAAATTATTTTTATGCACATAATTACATTTTATACGAATAAATTAAATTAATCACTATTATTTAATGAGATTAATGAAATTTATATATTCAAAAAAATATTTATACATTCATCAAAAATATTTTTAGGGGCATAAGATAAGAATAAATCTTATTTTACACATGAAATGCTATATTTTCCTAAATACAATTTTAACGCATTACAATGGAGAACATGTTTTAAATATAAATGTAGAAACTTTTATATATTGTTTTTGAGAAAATAAAAATTATTTTTTAAATCGTAATATCATAATTATCTTTGGCTAAAATAATGGTACTTTTTTTATATGTTTAATATTTAATGAATTTTAATGTGACAATTGGAATAAAAATTTGACCATTAGGAATACTAATGTGGCCATTAGAAAAATAAACTCACCTATTAAAGTATAAATAAAATTTAGGTATCTTATAAATTAAAATATTGTATGTTTATATAATATATTAATTAAATTATTATTTTAAAAATGATAAAATATGTATTGGTATTTTTATAAGTCATAAATATTTACTTAAAATTATATAATTAATATAATGATTTAAATGAAAATATATATTTATAAAATAGACTCATAAATTAATATTTCATTATTTTATTATAATAATATTATTTTATGATTCCTTTATTAATTTTTCAAAGTGTTATAAAATCATGTATAATTTAAAAATGAGTATTTTTTAAATAAATTATAATTTTATATAAAAATTAAAATTCTCATATTTATTAAATTATTTTCATAAAATTGAGTTCATTTTTAAATTATACATATCAAAAAAAAATTTATGGTTAATTTATGATATTTTTACAAAATACTTTATTTTTTGGGAATATTAAAATA
This sequence comes from Viscum album, assembly GCA_963277665.1. NCBI lineage: Eukaryota > Viridiplantae > Streptophyta > Magnoliopsida > Santalales > Viscaceae > Viscum > Viscum album. Next base: position 802,879,464 of record OY728139.1, read on the forward strand.
CAGTAATTTACAGTATATATACATTATATGTATATTATAATATTACTTTCATAATGGATGGTGTATGCACCATTAGTTAGATATCACATGAAATAGTTACTATATCTAGTCACAACAATCAAAAAAATCAGAGTGTTGAGCCAAAATAATAAATAAATGAATAAAAAATTTAAAAACACCCCTCACATCCACTATAAATACCACCCCATTTCATCACACCATCAATGCTTTAAGCCTTATAAAATTTCTATCCAATAATCTTCCCAAGTCCCTCGCCATGGTCTAAGATAATTTTTTATAAAAAAATAACCAAACCAATATCTTTAATGAGGTTCACAAAGAGGATAATTCAAGAGGTAAAAATCCTCTTTTTTTAAAAATTTTTTTCTATTTCTTTTATTTTCTTATACTTCCCTCACATCCCCTGTCCAAAGAGGTATTATAACACAAGTATTATTTATATAATTTATTGGTATAATTTTAATTTAATATTTATAATCAAACTCCATTATCTCTCTCTTTTACCCTATAAATGAAAACATCAACCGTGATGTGTCATTTATCAACATCATGGATGACGCATTTTCATTTTCCATTAAAACCATCAAGTGTAATCATAAAATCATTATTATGTTTCAAAGAAATTATAATGTATTTATTAAATCCTATTTAATGATATGGAACCATTATATAAACATGATGTTAATACATAATCAAATATCATATTTTGATGATTGAAAAACCGCCAAAATAGTCTAAATGATTATCACTAACGTATTGTCTAATAATTAATACTCACCCAAAATATAAAAATTAATTATATAAGAATTTAATATTATTTATGTTCAAAATTAACATATAAATTCAATTCATGGTATCTATTCACATTTTATATGAACTTCTAAACTCATATACAAGTATACAGATCATGAAAACCAAGGAAACGAACACTCCCAAATGAGAAAATTGTAATTTATAAATCATCAAAAAAACCATAAATGAACTTAATAAAATTATAATAAATAAAAATAATGAATTAATTTCTATTAATAAATTATTTAACCGATTCAATCTGATTATGTAGTATACTAAGATCAAGTACAGAACACATTTGGACATAAGGTAGGGTATTTCTCATCTCACTTTTATTTTTGTGAGACTTCCTTTATTTTCTACTTATTTCTTGTATTTTGAGTATGTGTAATTTAATTTGATATGTAATATATTTAATATATACATATTTATGGTATTCTATTATTATGTTAATGATAATTTTTTTTCATATGATTCAATTGATTACAATGTTGTAAGGGATTTTACCCGAACCTCCATTTTTACCTTCAGGTTACTCTTCCTTTATATTTACCATAATGTAATTATTAATTATTATTATATAATTTTTCTAAATTAAATATATATGTTCCAAACACATGTATCCATATCAATTCCTCTTTATTTATTATTAAAATATATTTTTGTAATTTCCCCTTCGCAATTCTTCCCGATAAGAAATCCCAGTTTAAGGGAACTTTCTAATTTCTTATCCATATTAAAGTACCACAAATAATACATTTTAAGCTGAAAATATTTTTATAAAATCATAATTTTTATCATTAAAAACATTATTTTCTAATTTATGGTTTTATAAAAACAATTATTCCTTTTTGGGTTTAAATACTCTTTAATATTTTCCTTAAACCTCATTAAAGAGTATCATTTATAAAGTTTCCTAAACACTCTTTTTACATGTATTCACTTAATTTGGAATGAAATTATTTCTCAAATATAATTTCATTATAATTCACTTTTATATTTTGGGATATAAATTTTTACAATCTTATTTTATGATAAATAAAAATTATTTTCCAAAATAACCCTTCTTTATAATGTAAAAAGTAGTTTTTCTCATCCCACTTTTACTTTAGTGAGATATATTCATTATTCACCACTTATTCCTTGTATGTGATGTATGTACTTCCATTTTATGTATCATATCAGGAGTATTATTATTCAAATATTATTGTATGTTTCATTTAATGTTATTCCTACATAGTTACTGTGATTTAAATGTTTCAAAGTGGTATGGGGAAATTAATAGTTTTAAAATATTATTTCCTCAAGAATTTTTGATGTATTTTATTAGTGTATTTTCATCTATGATTGTGATAAAAAAGTTTTAATGTGGTATGTGGACCTTTTATTTAATGAAATATTTAATCAAACATATGAGGAATGTATTGGACTTAGTTAGTAATGGGTTGAGATCGCAATAGATCCTTGATAAATTGACAGCTCTAATGAAGAAATATAGAAATGGGTTTTGGCCGAGTCCTAGACAATTTATTTTCATAAGTCTTATTCGTGGCCTTGATGGTATTTTTATGATGTTTGACATATGCATTCCCTCATTTTGATATTAGTAATTGATAAATCATGTGGTTATTAGACTAGTAGAATATACATGGTTAATTTTCATGTGATTATTTATATGGAATTATTTATTTAGATATTGTTCGTATAATATTATGCTCATGATTATATTTTATTATCATGTGTTTCAGTTATTGACTTTTCCTTAATGATTATTTTTTGGATAGATTCCATGGTATTATTTAACCTTACTGGGAATTTGATCTCACACCATTTGTTTTCTTTTTCCACATTATGTGAAGATTTATATTATGAATGAATTTTAGGGATAATCTATGAGATTATGGATGTTTAAAATGGAGTTTCTATGTTGTTTTTATTTTATAGTTGTAATTTAAAACTTGTGTATATATCTGATTTTCCAAACTACATTACTTATTAGTCCTTTGGGATTAATGTCCCGTATCTATCCTAATGTAATAAAGTAAGACTGTGAAACTATGATAGTGGGGTTGGGGTAATTGTTTTTGGTATAATAGTATGTTTAATATAGAACATGGAAATGAGAATTAGAAAACGTATATTAGGGAACATAAACCTAAGGAAGACTTTTATGATATGAATATAATAATATCCTATAATTTTGGTAAGTTAGAGATTATGTGGGTCTTCCTATTAATACATTACTATATCAATACAGCCACTCTACATGGTTCTAGAAAAAATATACATAGGGGTAACAACTATAAAAAGGTGTCTTGGGATTGACTTGGGGAAACCTAGTACATGATAATTTGTGTTACTGTCAACTTGGTATGACACTCCTGGGAAACATTCATAGGATATTTCACATTTTCTTTAAAAACTGTTATCAAGGATTTAAAATTAATTGTTTTCCCAATCAAACCATGTTTATGATTATAAAATTATCAATGTATAAATTTTTAATTTATGTTAATTGTTTTTTAGTTCATGATTATGAATTATATTCATAACCTAATTTAGTGTGTGCCATTTTTTAAAAATGGAACCATGCAGAAGGAATGATAACCTCACTAATGTATAAGATCTAATGATTAATAATGGTCATATATTTTATGATCATGTTCCAATATTTCCAAGGGAACAAGCCTCATAAAACATTCTCATTATACAGGGATATAGTATCATGTTCTATAATGATAGAAAATAATTATCCATGTTTTATGAATTCAAAATCAAGAAAGATATGATTAGGATGGTAGTGAAAATGATTGAAAAAGGATAAAAGAGAAAGAATTATTTTCCCACATGTGATAATTGTGTAAATAAACAACATGATACATAATTTAAAGGAATGGAAGTTTTATACAAGTTTGTATATAAAGGCCATGGTGCTTTTGATTTAATGTGTCGGAAAATCATTTCTAATTTGAAATGATTCAACTTCACGGCTAAATATATCCCAAAATAGGATAATGGATCATTTTCATTATTAAGCTACTACCATATATGAAAAGTAATGATTATGATACTGGTGTTTCAATTCATGTTTGATTACTTAATAATCAATTTTTATGTTATAAGAATAATTATATATATATATGGATTATACTAAAGTAAATATTATTTAAGGAATTGGAAGTATGAGATGAATAGAACCAATAAGTAATTAAATTGATTTAGTTGTATGGTGATATTTTAGGAAACACATTACTTGGGAAATATGACCCTAAATATATTCATGTTTTTGATATAATAATAAATATATGTTTATTGGATTGTATTCTTGACCGTGAAGGTGGTTAGTGATCTGATGATTTATTTTATACTAGAATTATTTGATATTTGGATTTGAGGGATTTACTCATGGAATAATCTATGTTTCATCAAGTTATAAAGGAGATTAATGTATTTATATATTTTTTATATGAAAATAGTATCTACAATATTTGGGGAGTATTAGGTTTTTTTTCTTAATTTAGTGATCCTCTTATTTTTTTTCATTGAATTTGGATAGATTTTTTTTTTGAAGAGTCTTAAGTTTAAATACTTATGGAATATATTAAGGATATTATTGATTAAGATTAATGAATAATTTATCATATTGGAAAACTAATGATAATATTTTTTTAGTAATCATTTTATGTATAAAAGACTATCTTAAGGACCATATCATTTGTTAAAAGTGCTTTATGTATTAAAAATGCATCTTGAATAGACACCGTTTGGATTAAGAAAAGAAGTTCTGAAAGATAAAATCACAACCAAAGGATGATATTATGACATAGAAAGGAATCATGTAATAATATTTTCTCAAATGATTCTAGGAATGGTAAAATAAACCCTCAAATATAGGAAAATGATTCTAGAACAAAAACTTCCATATTTTACTTTTCATTCTGATAAATCAATGTTATTTTAGATGTTTATAATTTTATGATTTTTGTATGGTATAATTTATAATGACTATGTTCTCTATGACTCTCAATCAAAACATGATAGTTATATTTTTCCTCCATGTCCATTTTTTCACGAATTTTCTCCTATTTAAGAATCCTTGTTTTTTGGTGACCTTCACAATTCTATTGACAACCTTTTAAAGGATGTTTTATAAACCTTTTTAATGATACACGGTTTCAAAAATGGAATTATCAAGTATTAACCTCTAATTTTTTGTGTACAATTTTAAATTGTGAGGATGTAATATATTTTAGGAGGGGATAATGTCACACCACAAGATTTTATATTATGACTTATTGTAATATAACTTCTTAAATAGCTTATGATCTTAAAAACTGATTAAATATTGTTATAGTTATCTTATAAATTTTTGAAATGAAATGAATTGATCAAATAATGTAAATTTTGAAAATATAGATTAAAATGTTTATAAAATTAATTCAATAGTTACGAATTAATTAGATATTAAAACCAATTGAATTTAAAGGAGGAATTTGTAAAAAAACTATTTTTACACCCACAATGACATTTTATATTCATAAATTAAATAAATAACTATTATTGAAATATATTAATGAAATTAATGTATTTAATAAAATATTTTTACATTCATACAAAAAACAATTAGAGGCATAAGATAATAATAAATCCAATTTTACACATAAAAATGACATATTTTTTTAAACATAGTATTATATTGGAGAACAACTTTTATATCAAAATTTTCAAACTTTTATAAATTAAATTTGAAAAATGAATCATTATATTTTAATTCTTAATATTAAAATTTTATTTGTTTAATTTTTTTTTCTAGTATGATCATTTTTTTGTGAATAGTAATTTTATCATTGGAATAATACTTTGATCGTTAGGAATAGTATTGTATCCATTATAACAATAACACCACTTATTAAATTAATAGATAACATTTATGATTTTTATAAATGAAAATATGGTATAGTTATATCATAAAATAATTTAATTAATATTTTAAAAATAATAAATTAGGTATTGGAATTTTATTAAGTAGTAAATATTTTTTTTTAAAATTTTATAATTAATATAATGACTTAAAAAAATACATTTCATAAAATAGAGTCATAAATTATTATTTTTTGTTTTATTATTATAATATAATATTAGGTGACATTAATTAATTTTGAATATTGTTATAAAATATGTTATAATTTTAAAATCATTAATTTTTTAATAAATGATTATTTTATTTAAAAAATTAATTTACCATATTAATAAAATTATATTCATAAAACGTATTTCATTTTATAATTCCACATGTCAAAAAATGGTTAGGGTGAATTATTAATATTTTGTAAAATACTTAAATTTTTTGTGAATAATAAAATATGGTGATTTATGGTATGTATACATGATAAGTAAAATACCGTATTACATGGTTAAAGCCTTATATCTCATGAGATTGAAATTTTAGGTGACCAGGTTGGGATGTTTCAATTTTTATAGAGGTTGAGTGTGATTTTTTTTAGCATCACTCATAATTTTATGAGTGAATGGGTTAGCATGTAGCTAGGTTCACAAAGATAAAAAATCAAATGTTTATGATTGTTCCATTTTCATCCTTATATTCCATGGATAATGTTATAAAATTCAATTAAATTTTATTATTATTTCATAAAAGGTATTTTGTTTTGATATTTTATAATTATGGATTACAGTTAACGATTTTTGTTCTTTTTATGAAATGTATGTTCCTTATTCAATATTTTCAATATGATTATGATTTGACTGTTGTGGCCTTTATATGTTATACTTTACTGAGTGTCTAAGATCACCCCTTTATTATTTTCCAATCTTAATTTTTTGAAGATTATTGTATCATGTGATATGTTTATAAAGGGTCTATAGGATAATGATTATGAGGAAATGTTCATAAGTGTAGTAAAATAATATGTTTCTGTAACTAAGCTGCAAGACACGTAACCTTTCAATCATTGGGTTGTGTGACTATTGTGGGATTTATTAATGAAATCATGATATTAATATATTATTTAACTCATTTTTAGATTAGGTCACTTAGACTAGTATTATATATGTTTTTATTTATTTTAGAAATTAATTAATATATTTTTGTTGATTAGTTAAGTTACCTTTGTTTTTAGGGTTAGAGAATTGTATAAAAACCATACAGTGGTGTCTAAGTATCAGATTATATCCTAAAATATTGGTAAATTCATGAGTAAGGGATTTTCCTAGAAATAAATACCTATAAAGATATTATAAAGTTGATGTTGTTGAAGAAACAATTAACCATGGGATAACCACCCTGAGAAGGGTTAGTTGGTCATAGACTCAATCATCACCATGATGCATGATGAGTGGGCCTAACTGCACACATCAATATATATTTCCAAGGGATTTTATTGCATAGATCAGATGAACTTATAAAAAACATAAAAGGATTGATTTCTTATTTACTATTAGTAATTAGTTTAATAAGAAAAACATACCACAAAATAAAGTAACCTATATCAAACTAAAATAGATTTGGGTTAAGCTAATGTAACTATATGAAAACATAGAAATATAAAAGATTTTGTTATGTTTTAATTAATATTATGATTATAATAGTTTTTATTTTATTATTAATGTTTTTTCATACATATAATACCTTTTGGTTTTAGTAATTTGGAGGACTAAAATGAACCATGGGTGCAAAGGGCAGTTACAAGGTTTTATCAATGAAAAACCTCTCAAACTTTGAGCTAGAATGATAAGTCTCATGATTATACCAAATTATATATAATTTAATATTATTAACAATGTAAACATATTCAATATACCAAACACACCAAAGAAGATAACTATGGTGTCACATGAAATTTTAAGTGCTGAATATGCTAAAGAAAAAAACATTCAATTTTCTATATTAAAAAATATTTGAACAATCGCCAAGGAAATTTTGTTAAGGGAACTGAAAGACTTATTTCATGTGGAAGTGGGTTCATAGAGAATTAAAATTTTATAAGAAACTAAATGGGTAAATTAGTATAATGGGAGTGTATAACATGAATCCAAAGGAACCACTATTGATATGATGCCTTAGGTGTGTAAATTTTGGACATTACCCAACTCTGTGGCATAAATCTAAGGAGGATAAGAATGATTGGAGTGAATTACCAGAAAACTTTATGGAAGAACGTGGAGTTTTTCAATGGATTTTTATGATGTGTATTGGAATAACTAAATCCTCCAATTTATAATTGTTAATATGTGATCTTTATACTAGCCACCTCATGTTTCTAATTCTATTCTCTATGTGTACGACCCTAAATATTTTTATCAAATAAAATATCTAGTTGTATATTGCTTGATTTTATAAATCAACATTTATGATAATATAAATATTAGTACTGGTCCTTTAGATAGATTTGATTTAATGGATTAACTATTTCAACAAAGAATCCCTATTCACGGATCGTGGTCAAATTACCCAAAACAACCTCCATGTTGGAAAATGGATGGGGATAGAGGAAATAATGAGAAGCCACTATAGAATGATCTAAATACTACTGTGATAGTAAATGAAAACAAAATATCATCTTCATCTTCATCCATCAATTCACCACTACCACATTTTGTCCCCCAAAATTCAAGAGAATTTGAAATCACTATTCAAATGGTTAATGTATAGTAAAACCAACTACCACCAAAGATAGTGAAACGTGAAACTATGGTTAGGAAAACAAGGGGATTCCACCTAGTGATTTTATAGTTTAGATATGTATTAGAATTAGTTTTGATGCATCAGAACATGTGGGTCAATGCTATGTGTACGATAAGTACTTTGTGTCTTGGAAATCCCAATTATGACACATTCGATTCCACCCAAAGAGGGTGTGGGAATTGATCCAATCCCCACCAACCATTGGCAGAGAGGGTTCTATATAGTGGGAAATTCTTGGACTGGTGAAATAGGTGGGAAAAGAAATTGGAGGTTATCAATTGAAGATGTAAACATAGGCGAGAGATAATACAGAGAGGTTGTAAGTTGATGCATTACATAATTCCTCTCCTGTATTATTTGGGAGGGTTTTAAATGTGGATATCAATGAACCTTATAAGTAGGATTATAATTCATCACCGAATACATCATTGGAACTCAAGTTTCTATTAGCCCTTCCAGGTTGAGGAACCATTGGAGATAAGGGATGTATGTGTACGGAATAACTATTTTAAAATCAGTAATCACATTTATTTACTTAAAAAAGTTATGATAGTTTTTTCCCACAGGTTTGAACTATGGACTCTTGGAAAATGAAAATGGGTCTAAACCCGAAACCATGAATGGTATTCAAGTTAAATAGTTAGTAAGAAATACAATATTAGTATTATTATTATTATTATTAAGTATACTTCATTAATACCTCACTATAAATTTATATCTTGAGTCATCATAAAAAATACCCCAAGATAACTTTTTTAGTATGAAATAATTAAATTATGATGACACAAAATAGGATGAATTTTTTTTTTTTGCAAGATACAACCAATGTAAAAACCCACAAAATATGAAGAATAAATTTTTAATGAAGCTGAAATAAACACTAATATGTAAAAACATTAACTACTATTTCCTTTAGAAGGTTAAAAATTAATAAGAGTTAATATTGAAAAGGTTATTTTTAAAAAATGTGGTTTTCTTTCTATTATATATTTTCACTTAAAAAGATATATTAAAAAATTATTGAATTAAAATTTGATAAATTATAATTCATTATTCTAATTCATCGTAATAAAATTTTCTTAGGATGATTTTTTTATATTTTTAGAAAATAATATATTTTCAAGTGAATAGTGAAAATACCAATTAATGTCGTCGCTTTTATGAAATTATTTTATGACATAAATACATTGAATAATTTTAAAAAATATTTTTACATTAAATTTATATATTATAAAGTATAATTAACTGTTTTAAAATACTATTCTGTATTTCTAAACTCCTGCTCAATATTTTGAAAATTTGCATAGTGTATTATTGAAAAAAACATTTTGTTTGTTTTATCTAATATATTATAAAATAATGTAATGAATATTTTGATTTATTTTATTTCTAAATAAATAATATTTTATTTATAATAATTAATTTAAATTCACTGTAATCAATGTAATTTATAATTCTATCATACTCATAATTTTTTTTGCCTTAAAAAAATACTTTAAAAAAACATTAGTTTTTACACATTACACATGATAGCATTAATATTAACTTACATAAAAAAATAAATATGATTTTATAATATTATTATTATATTTGGGTAATAGGTTTCATATTATTTAATATGAAAATTTTCACTTTTAAGTATAAATTTTAGATATTCGTGTTTAATTCTAATCACCACGATAATGATGAAAACATTATTTTAAAGTTATTGATTTATTAATATCATGGAACTGATATTAAAATAATAAATTTAAAAACCTTAAATAATTGATATAAAATTATTTATTGACATAAAAATAAATATATTAACACTCATTTAGTTTTTAATTAATACTAAAAAAGATTAAGAATCTATAATAGTAAAAATTTTATTTTTCTACCAAAACAAATTTTCTAAAAATTATCTATTTTTATTGAAAAGTTATCTTTCTAATAGTTGGAAATTTCATTAGGTTGAGTTGGATTAAATATAGGTTAAATTTTTTCTATCATGCAAAAATTTGGTGATATTATTTATGTTTTATTTTAAATAAAACATAAAATCATATAGTTAAAAACTATTTACCTAATATAAAATTTTAGAATAAAATATAAAAAATAAGGGTAAAAACTCAATAAAATGTACAAAACATGAGTTTAATAAAATTTAAACATTTAAAAAATAAATTAAACCCATAACTCAGTATTTTATAATCATTGGAGCCATTGACCCTGGAATAGTGTGATGGAATTATGAAAATATAATTGGTGTTCCCAAAACATTCATTTTTCTTTCCTATAAAATAGGATCACTTACACCCATTCATAAACTCATATAACCTTCCAATTAACCCTTTAAAATATTAAATTTTAATCTCCCAATAACATTATCCTAAAAATATTATCCATTTTCAATCATATTTATCCCAATCCATTTAATTTATTGGGGACTTCCAAGTGAAAAATCATGTCTCCAATGTCAGTATTATCTACTTATTCAGATTTTTTTATTAATATTACTCATAAAAATATCATATATACATAATAATATGATGAATTTAGTATCATTAGTATACTTGTAACTTTTTGTTAATGTTAAAAAAATTATTTATTCATTTTCATCAACTTAGAAAAACAAAAGAACATCGTTAGTTTGTTGCGCAGACTACCAACTCAACAATGCAACATCATTTTATTTTCATTACCTAATTTCATGGACGTTATTAATAGTGATAATTAAGAATTAATATGATATATAACATATAATTATGAATCTTTAATTATAATTTAACATAAACCTTTACACATTCTCACGTGTTTAGAAATGGGAATGCTCATCGTCCATACGTATAGATTACATCCTCAACGATGAAACATTTTTTGTTTTTCATTTAAATTTTTATAAATTATATAAAAATCATAAAATATGTATAAAAATAAAAAAAAAATATGACTCTTTTAATGTTGTTATTTCAAAATAGTCAACTCATTAACCATACTCGCTAATCGAGTAAAAGTGTGCTCAAGTTTGTGTTAGTTTAACCACTTATTTTACCAATGCTTTAAAATAAGATTATAGATTTATATGGGATCATGAAAATTAATATTAAAGTAACAGAATAATGAAATAATTATTATTATATGGTTATCTAAATATTATATTAAATATTTAACTTATTATAAAAGAAACATTTTTACTGTAAAAATAGTGAAATAAGTCATTTTCAATTTGGTTTTCATATGACATAACCATAATGCTTACGGGATAAAATAAGAAAATTTTAAAGTAATATAATTTATATATTAAATAATTATAAATTATATATCAATTATCTATTTTGTATCAAATTATTTGTAATTATATCAAAATTATTAAACATGCACAAAATAGTAAAAGTTAATGACACCTAACGGTCATAATACGCTCTAACTAATTAATGTTCTCATGATATGGAATTATAATAATTATTATAAAAGGGAAATATTTATGATTCATATTTTTAAATAGTTTATTAATTTAGATATTTTATGTATTTTAGGGGGTTAAAGTGTCATCGAATAATCAAGGAATCAAGGTAAGTGTTTGTTGTCTTATGTTCACATTCATTTATATGTGATTTCAGGTTTTCAATAAATTTATCTTTTAAGTGGTATAAATAATACCCAAATAATTTAATTAATCATAAATAACCCTTGGTAATGAGGTATAAATTTTTATTTCACAATATATTCTACGTGGTGTTTCAACCCATTCACTTTTCAAGTTATAAGGGTTTATTTATCTCAAATTTGAATCACATGAGACATGGCTATGATAAAAACATTGTTTCCCATTAAATGGTGTAAAAATACCCACATTTTAATTTTTTATCATGAGTATCTTAAATTGCTGGATATTTGTACTTTTATTTATTTCTTTTACCTCTCATGAGTTTTCTTTTCTAATATTACAAAGTCAGTAAGGGTTTTTTTTACTCAAATTTCTTCATGAGGATATAATAACTCTTCTTTGAGTATAATATTTAAATATTTTTCTAATATAAACATTGATGATGTTATTTTTTTAATTAATTATTTTTTTCTTCGTAAATTACTTCTCTTTATAAAGAAAAATTCTTTGATATATGTTTTTCAAAAATAAAAGTGTACTATCATTAAGAATAACTCTCATTATAATCAATGTATCATTTCTTCCTTGTCATATTTTTACGTCCCACAAATGTTATCCCATATTTTTAGAATCATAATATGGAATATTTTATGTAATTTTCATAATAATTACTCTCTTGTAAAATATAACCTTTAAAACTCTTATAATGATGTGGAATTTCAATATTGTTATTTCAACATGATAAAAATGTTTTTCCATCCTCTCAAAATAAAATTTTTTATCATTCACTCCATATATTCAATTTATAAACAATATGTACTTTTATGTTCTAATTATTGAATATTGTTTTTTAAAGTAAAAGTTTCAAATTATTTTAACTTCCCCTATTTGAAAAATTTACGTATTTTAAGTATCTTTTATTTAGAAATTTTAATATTAGGGTTATAAAAAATATTATCATTCCCCTGATCAATGAGTTTTTACATTTTAAAGGTACTTATTATCTAAATAAACTTTATTTGACGTATAAAATTTCATATTTAGAAGTTATTTATCCATTATTTTCCCTATTAAATGATACTCTCTTTTTTACATATAAGGAAAAAGTGTTTTTTAACCAATTACATTTCTATGAATGGTTTTATTTTAATTTGTCTTTAAAAATGAATTCTTATGAAAATAGACTTCTAAAAAGAATTTTAAAATGATTTATACAAAAAATTTCAAATATATCTTTTCATGATTTGGTTTTCATTATCTTTAGGATGATCTACCTCCATTGGAGTTATATCTCTTGTTTGAACCTATGTTATTCTTTCATTCTGGGATTATTTTGGGTGATAATGTTCGGTATCAAAAAATTTAATTAATTATGTTTTATGGAGTTTTTTAAAAAACCCATTTTATTTCCATGGGTTCTTTATATGCTGATTTTTAAATTTCATAAAACCCATTTTCTTTATAGGGGTTATTTTATGATGTGATAATGTTTTCATGTGGAAAAAAGATGTATGGTTCATGAGACTGGTGGGACATATATCTCCCTCCAATGCATTTGGTAAAGGTTTATATCCCATGTGATGAAACATTAATGTGAATAAAATAGTAAGTTTCTAGGTTAATAAAGGGTGTGTGTGATATATTTTCCCTCTACTCAAAATTTTATTAGTGAATGGGTTGGCGGGTAACCATCACTACAAAGATAAGAAATATTGTATTTTTTATTGTTCCACTTTATTTTTTATGTTCCTTGGATCATGTTATATTATTTATGTTCTATTTTATCATACATTGCTAAAAGTATTATTTTTTTGATATTTTATTATTATGGTTAACACAAAAGGTTTTGTGTTATTTTAATGATGATATTTATCTTTATTAATGATTTTCCATCTGATTATGATATAGCCATTATAAACATTATTATGTTAGCTGTTGTTGAGAATTGGAGCACACCCCATTCTATTATATCAAATAACTTGGTTATGAAGTTCATTTTATCAAGTGATAATACTATAATGAGTCTATAGGAACCGAATTATGTAGAAATTTTTTGTAAGATTACGAAAATAAGATGATTATATAGATAATTTATAAGGCACAAAACTGTCGATCATTCAGTTGTGTGACTATTATGAGATGTATTATCTCAATCCAGAGATTAATGTATTAATTAAATCAGATTTATATTGGGTCACATTAGCTAGATAATGAAAATTTTATTTTGAATCGTGAAAAAAAAATTTACATATGTTTAGTTTGTTTGGTAGAGAAGTTTAATTTGGATGAGTGTGATCCTATCCATGTGTTGTTTTTTCAATAAAACTATTGTGTGAATTAATTATTTTATTACCCATGAAAATGTTTATTTTTTTGTGTCAATTTATAATTGTTGAATTATGAATGATAACTATAAGGAGATGTCATGGTATGTAGTGACATTGATCTTTTACTAGAAAGGATTGTTGAAGTTAACTGAGGGAGTATTAAGTATCATAGTTGAAAAATTGTTATAAATGATTAAAAATTACATTATTTTAACAAAAACATTATATAATTTATGAGTTTTCTTATCATTTAATATGTTTCAAGGAGTGGTATGAATATTATGGAAGATGAACCATGGTCTCCTAAATGAAATTTCTTGATAATTTTTTAGATGTTTAAGAATAATGTAATATTCTAAATACTAAAGGATGAACATATGAAAGATCTTTAAAAGTTTCAAAAAAGGGGATATAGCATGAATTCTCTTGGATCACACATTTGAAGTTTTATTATTAATTATTTATACCTCTTATCTGATAAATATATTATAATATGATATTTTGAGGCTCATTTAATATTGAAATTTGATATAAAGTGGTGTATTTTTTATTAAAGTCTCAGTCAGAGGTGAGGTATTGCTTTGAAAAAACAGTGGGAGGATTGTTTCAAAATATTAATGGAGTTGAAGAACATTCTTCAAGTGATGATTCTTATGGTAGGATACAATTGAGGGTGAGGAGGTCATCTATACTTTGATCATTAATTTGATATTTGGGTTTGGGTAGCTCAATGACTATTTAATCTCGTGTGTTGATATTTATATATTATGATGTGGTAAGGAATATAACGTACGATTTACTTATGACTCATGGTGTTTTTTGGTCAAGGTTGAAGTGTTTTTTTGTTTAGCTGTGTAGTAAAAACCTGGCATGTGGTTAGTTATGGTAGAGTATATGTGATAATGGAGGGTTTTATGAGTGGGCTTCCTTATTCCTTTAAAGAGAAACATTATTTAAATGATCATTTTGATTATTAATTAAAGAATTTGTGATTAAAATGTTTTGGATATATTTTCCTAATGTAGCATGAAATATAATTTATTTATTTTTTTAATTAATATTATGATTTCACCTTAGTTATTTTAAAATGTAAAGAGTTTTGGAAAAAATAATTTTGATATTTCGATAAATAATAAATGTATTTTAAAATTCTTGACTAGTCCTGATGAGATAAATCAATATTTAGTAAGGTTGAACTATTAAATAAGTTATTATATAAATCTAAAATTTTATTCTTGTTATGAATAGAGTAATTGTAGGTAATTTTGTTGATTTATGGGTTTAATTAATTGACATTTTTCCTCTTCACCCTTGTGTTTTTTCCTTTTGGGTAATGAAATGTTGGGTTGATAGGTATATCACATAGTGGTAATATTTTAGGATATATAATATTACATAAAGGATTTTATTATAGTGTTTTTTTATGTTGAGGGTATTTTTTTTGATAATTTGGTAATTATGGTTTTTTAGTAGTTAGAGTATAGATATTCTAAGGATTGTAGTTTTTCATTCTATTTAGTGATGTAATCTCCTTTTATCCAAGACCTCTCAACTATTTCTGGGACCGATGTTCTCCATGTGACCTTATGCATACCTCCCTATACATCAGATGTTGAAAACTAGAGATGAGTTTCTAGGGTGTTACCATGTGGAGAAAATACTGACACATCACAGTAAAACACACTGGAAAAATACCAAATTCTATCAATTATTAATAATAAGAGTACACATAATAAATAAATCTCTATGATTCTATATCAAATAAAATGTGAAATAATATATTTATAAAAACTCATATTCCAATAGAATACATCAACTAATCTATCATTGGTATGTTTTTATAAAAAAATAAATATATATATATATAAGAATATCTACAACCATCCATGAGCCTAGTCTCATCATAGTCTTCAGTTCATCCATGTTATCCCACTAAATTAGGAAACTATGGGGCTATATCATTCATTGAACTACAATCCATGATGTTTACTCAGGTACTAGTGTTTTTTGACCACCTGAGTAAGGTGTTTCTAAAACTCAGTAGGTTACCACTGAAAATGTATTATATGTAACTAATAGATATAATGTATTCATATGAGATATTCATAGAACAATAAAAAAATATGGTGTGGAAGGATAAGCAATAAGCATTATTGATCCCATAGTTCTAACAAGACATCTGAGACTGACTGTAACTACTTCAGCCAGTTCCAAGGTGTGTTGTAGTGTGTGAAATACCACACCATCCAATATCGTGAATAATTTTCATATTTTAATAGGTGAAACCATGTATTTATGGGAGTTAATACTATGAAATAACCATTTTAAGAATATGTTTATTCCTAGGTAACCACCAAATAAATCCATATATTTATAGAGGACTAATCCTAAGAAACCACCTATGAATTATATATAGGCATGAGGGGTAAATCTAAAGTTCTTTCCCATGGTATTCCATATAGACCCAAAGGACAAATACCATATTCCTAGGAATTCCATATAATAAAAAATTCTATTCCTGGGTAACCAAAAAATTTAATCAACATAAACCCAAAGGAAAAATACTAAGTATCCTCCAAGGCATTCCATATACACTAAAAGGCTAAATAACAGGGGATTTATCAATGAATTATATATAGACCCAAACCCTAAAAACAATCATCCAAAGAATTATATAGAGACATGAATATTATTCTTAAGTTACCAGTCTGGTAATCCATATATTTTAACTAAAATGGTGATGCATCCAACTTTTTCACCTCATAATCAGAACACTTGGTGGGTAGTTTATCCATCTCTTGTCATCTAATGTGGCATGTCTCATGAGGTTTTTTCATTCACCAAAACACATCTCACATAATTAAGGTTTTAGTCTAAAGTGTGTGACATATCCCCATAACAATAATCATATTAGGATCACATCCTCAATTTCGGTCCTAAAATAACACATGAAATCTTCAATACCCATTACAATAAAATCATTGTATAGTGTTAATATATCATGATGTAACCTTCCAATGCCCCATATGTAACTTCACAATAATGAATCCCAACCTATGTTTTATTATCCATTTCTATATAGATTCTTAGATCCTCAATTTGAGGGAATTACATCCCTCATCATAATCAAAATCATATCATGGAATCATTGGACTTTTAGGGAAATCCATACCCAAATCACTCTAGAGAGGTGGAATAATGCCTAAATCTCCTTATGTGACCCTCCGGATTTAGTTGTCAAGCACTTTAACCATCCGTAATCTACATTGGTAATACATACATAGGGTCTATTTATCATTTTGGGAGGATCACTATTCTGACACTCATCTATACTGGCCTAAAGGATTTACGAAATCTCATAAATATCACATAGCCTACTCGAACCAATCATTCAGAAATAACCACTAATCCCTACTCATGGGAAATGAGGGAACATATCTAGGTCTATTTCATTTACATTATTCATTTAAATATAATCCATTAGGTTCTATTTATCTCATGAAACATTATGATAATAAATTCCTCGACCATTCATAGAAAAGGAACCAAACTAGTTCTCAACAGACTGTCATGGCCCTCATCACTTATCTGTTGAATTCATGGATATTCATTATTAATTAAATAATTTTTTTAAGTTAATAATTTTAAACCATATAGGGTTGATATCACATATCACATGCCACATCAATAAAATTAAAAAATTACGGTTCAATACATAGGGAACACCAACCTCAAATATGAATCAATTCCCTTAAATGAAGCCTTTTCATCACTGTTTAGGCTCATCCAACTATCACATCAAAATCTAAGATGCTATATCTACCGATGAAGTCCACTAATTAATTATATAAATTTATAATTAATTATTATAATATATTTTTAAAAAATTATACATAATTTAAAAGTAAACTCTATTAGGAATAATGCCTAAAAACTCATCCAATATCATCATTACACAAAAATGATAACCAACCACCCATGGAAGGTTTGTGTTATACTCATGAAACCAACAAAATAAAAATACCTAAAAATTGAGAAAAAATAAATTGAAAAATAAATTAAAAAGTAAATTTATTTTTTATGAAAAAAATCTTATAAAAATATATATCCATGTTATTTTAACGAAATGGTGTGTGATGGCGTGCATTTATTATCTTTGGACATCTTATAGTTACATAAATAAAATCCCAAATATATTGGATTATTTCTAAAATGATCTAGTGGAAATAAATTCCAAACCCTAATCAAAATCAACTAAATTCAACATGGAATCTCGAATAATAATGATTGATGAAAAAAGAGAGGATAAATATCTGAAATGCTAAATTAATTTCCAAGAACTCACCCCATTTGAGATAAAATAAAAGGAACAAAGGGAGGAGGAGATCACTAGTTTTCCACGCATGAGGGGAAAGAAGAAATGGGTGAGGGTGAAAATGATATGGTGGATATGTTTTAATTTCAAAAAACTTAATGAAATTTGTTAGGATGCATGATTTATTTGATTGGTTTTCCAAGATGTGTCACATTCACTGTATATGGCCACACAAATTGAATGGTATAGCCACATGGATTGCCAACCCATGTGCCTACCATGCTTATCACAATGAATAAAAGGTTTTTTTACTTTAATGGTTCATCAAAAAATGTGTTCCAACTTATGACACACCCCTATACAAAACCACCCAACACGGTTTCCCTAACCTTGCATCAACCATGTATAGGAAAAAACATATTGAAATTTTTTAAAATTAATATTTAATCCCTTTAGACTAACTTGAACACCTGAGAAACCTCTTAGGCCTATATCCATATCAATAAACATCAACTCAGTAAGATCCATGTTTTACAATTTTAATTCATACAAGTTTTCATAATGAAGTCAACTTTGGAAACAAAAAATTCAAATTCCCTTTGAAATTTCTTTCCTAAACAGACTCGAGGTTTTATAACCTCCCCACCATAGCACTTACTATCCCATGAGGCATCAATGGTATTTCAATCATTAATACGACCCTATCCTGTTTTCTAATTCAGGCTCAATTCATAATGTTCTATCGTAGAATGTGGAAATATATTACATTGAACTAATCAAAACAATGGAAGCATTATTCATTTAAAATATGGCCTCAATCTTGTCATAATATCTGAAGAACCATCCTGATTCTCACTCAAACTTATTTTGTCTTGAGACATGATGATTTCATTCATTAATTCATCCCCTAGGTCAATTTTCTCTTGAATATAAAACTCATATCTTAAAGGATAATTTAAATCCATGGTGTTCACCAAAATCCCAATTTCATAATAAATCTTTTCAAATGTTCAAAAAACCTACTAAATATATTTTTCATCTCAACACATCCAAATATATTAAAAAATTCAAGTCAAAACTTCTATGACTGACCATTATAAAAAATGCTCAGTCGTATCCACTGATGTCTTATTACATCACTTGATCTCGATGACTAAATCTCAGAAGGCATACAAATTTTTTAGCATAGAACTACTAAAGTCAAAAAACAATACTTGGTGTAATTCTGTGATTGGGTCTTCAACCAACCAAACCATCATTCAAGCTCTGACCTAGAGCACTGGCACATCATCCACCCAGTACTCATCCTGATCACATCAAAACCACCACAACCATAATTAAAAATCACCAACTCCCTCTATCCCCACATATAATGTCTATATATATTATTCACATTAAAATAAGGTAAATTATTTTCACCAGCTAACTAGTATCTTTGTATCATCTCAATCAACCGACTATCGGTCTCATCACACCCAAAACCTTACCAATGTGAGGGTGGTACCTCCATAACTCATGATTCATAAATTTATAAATGTATTGATTGAACATGTCCATACGAGTCAAACTTAAGAACAAATATGATTCATTAATCATTGCTTATTCTTATATCAAGAATAAAATCAGCCTCAACACCCACCGAAATTATTTCATAATGAGTCTCACACTATCTAATAGACTATGGTGAACTCCCTAATACATGGTTTCCCTTATACCACTTCTTATGTACAAACTTAATAGGTTCCATCATCATGCACATGTCACTCAATCTAATCCTTTCCAATCCACTCCATCAACATATGACAACCCATCATCCACTGTGGCATCGTCATCATAGAGGAATATTTCTCTTCCAAAAATCATGCCACCATGACCACAAGCATATTTAATACACCATATACACCAGATATTTTAATTAAAACCAAATTACAAAACCATTCATATATACCATGGGCTACCAAACAAGTCTACGTCTATAATGGTGCTCATCAACCCCCGTAAATATAGTGATGCATCTACAAGAAGACATATTCCCTAGTTCCACATTTCCCTTTTAATTTTACGTGGCCCAATTTGAGTCCAATCATATTAATTATTATAGTCACATTCCTAAATTAGTGATAATTCAAAGAGGGCATGTTAGTTTCATATAACCATAACCACCTTAGTGGGTTTTCCCTTAAATTTGATATATTACCCATGCTGAGGCCTAGAAAATGATCACTTCAATGTCCCTAAATTTTTCTATATAATTTTCTCATTAATTAAACACTGTGTAGATAGATTTATTCAAAAGAAACACCACTATACAAAGAAAAAGCGATAAATAAATTTAAAGTTATTAAATGTGTCTATTAGAATATATACATTATGTTAGTGGGTATAAAATAAAGTAATCATATTATATAATCTATGATGAAAAGGAACAAAGGACATCAGGTAGTGGAAGTCACCCTTCTAAAGATTATTTTTCTGAGATTGAAATGTAGGTGTTTTTCTAGGGTTTTCTCTAGACATGTCCCAAGATGGAATTGAACAATTTTGGTATGAGTTAAATCATAAGTGAGAGAAATAAAATCTCATGGAAATTTCCTTGAGATCTATGCTAGTGGAATCAATACCCTAAACTACAACTAGAGTAAACCTTTTCCTTAGATCATACATATAGATCTAAATAGGATATGTAACTATGAATTAGGATGACATAAAAAGGTATTTATTGATGTAATAAGTTATTTATCACTTTTATTTTACATATTTCTCATTTATACCTTTATGAAAAAGGGTTTATTTTTATATAATAATACTATACCATTAAATAACATATTTAAAAAGTATGTTAATAAATATTAGGATATGAATTATATAAAAATAAGTTCATTTTTATATTTATTATCTCAAATTTATTTTATTATGAAATTTTTTGGATTTTTTTGAAAGCATTGGTTTTATATGAATAGTGGAAAAATAAAAATATTTCTAAAACCATCACTTTTAAGACATTATCATAATAAAAGAATGAAATAAATGTTATTGAAAACATTTTATATAATAAATATATATATAATTAAAATAAATTATTGAAAATTACTATTTTGAATTTATAAAAACCATGTATGTAATGACCTGAAAATATTAATTCTTTTACTTATGGATCTCTTTCCTCATAATAACTTTTTATTATGTTTTATAATATTATAACATTGAGTGAATATTTATTTAATGAGAACATCATACATCACGTATAAATTTGTATTAGTAAAATTATGAACAACAATGTGATATACATATTTAAGAATATTTTTTCTTAATTAAATATATGTTCAACTGAGAAAAATTTGATAAATTGATTTTATAATTAAAAAATTGAACATTTCAGAGATTACTCATACTTATAAAATTAGGATGGAAAATAAACATTATTTTTTAATACCAAATGTAAAAATTAATCTTGGGGGAATTTTTAGTAGTTTTTAAAGAAGTTTCATTTTTTTGATGAATAATATTTTTTGATGAAAAGAATTGGAAGAATAGATTTTTCTTCATGAATAATATTTGCTGAATGTTTTTTTTAATGAATATTAAAAAACTTTTTATTATTAAATATCATTTTCTTTGAAATGACATTCGAAAAATGGACATACACAGTTGCGATTGGTATGATATTTAGAGTCAAACAAGATAAACTTAATTTTTGTGAATAGTAACTTAACACTTTGGAATTTTAATTTTACCCATATGAATGAAAATTTGACCAATGGAATAGTAACCTCGATGATATAAGTATTAATATATTTTATTAATTTTAAATAGTAATGTGATATAAATATATCTTAGCATATGTAATTAAAGCTTATAAAAATAATTAATTAAGTATTAGTATTTTAATTTTTTAGTAAAATATAAATAAAAATTCATTTTTATAAAATGGAGTTAATATTTTAATTATACATGCTGATAAATGTTTAGGAGGAAATTTTTGGATTATTCTAAAACAATAGAATTTTTTATGAATAGTAAAATACTAATTAGGGTTTTCAGTATGATTAATGAAATAATAACTATTTGATAGTGATTTAATGAGTAAGATAAGATGATTGTAGGATTTTGGGGATTAATATATTTTATTATGTGTTCCATGTATCCAATACTCTGGGAAATTACCATGGGAAAGCCCATAGTTTTGGAAATACCACTAATGGGGTGTCCTTTGAAATTAATAAAATATTCCCTCTCATTTGCTATAAATTCCACTTATTCCTTCATTTCATTTCATTTAAAATTAATTATCCATGATTTTCTGATTTTATTACCTCTAATGGAGTCCTCCAAAGCTTTTCTAAATCTCTAAGGTCCCGATCATAGAGTTTTAGAAGTTACTCTACAAGGTAAGGGAACCTTTCAGCCTCCTCTTTTAGTCAAAGATCTCTTTTATGTTATGTCATTAAATTTTTATTTTCATATGTTGAGATATATTATTCTATATCCCTATTTATGTACATTTTTTTATAAATTATGAGTGACCCTTTTATCTCTCATCAACTCACATACTAATTATTTATGTGATGAAGTTGGGTTGCGAAATATTTGTATGGGAATTATCTACTTTTCTTTTCATTTCAAGTTCTCTTTTATATATTATGTATTTAATGTTTCCATACCATGTACTTATTTTAATTTTATTATTTCCCTATACTATATTATGAGTCTTTTATTATTGGGTACCCTTTACCCTTTCTTTTTAATATTTTATAAAACCTTTTTGCATAGTCGTTATGTTGTAGAAGTTTCATCTCAAAATCTTTATCTTTTTCTCAAGAAATTATTTTATTTTATTTATATTAAACCCAAAAAAATTTAATTTATATGGTATTTATAAAGAAATAAAAATGATATATTTTATTTTAGAATTTAAATTCATAAAATTTTCATCCCCATTCCATGGGTTATAAATATCATGATGATCATGTTTGAACCACTTTTTAAAACATCACGATTTGGATATAAAAACTATTTTTTTATTGTCTTTGAGTTATTTATGAATTTTTTTATTAAAATCACTGTGGATCACATGAATATAAATACATATTAAGGGTGTTCCTTGAATATTCTCTAATTAATTGGGTACAGAAATTAATCTCTAGAGATGACATGTTATACGATTCCTTGGTGAATAACCTTGGTAATTTTACAATACCTTGGTGATTAACCTGGGTAATTTTTATGACCCCCTGGGGATGGACCTTGGTGATATTCTTGTGAATGTGTAAATTAAATGGTTTATCCACATTTTCAAGTTATGATACAATATATTAATATTATGATATGCCTCTTTATCATTCATTTACAATATTCCTCATGTTTTTATGTATATTTCTCAAGTACACATCTAAACTATTTTCTTTGTTTTCCCTTATTATGACTTATACTCACCCTTTCTTTTGATTTATATCCCCAGTTTATGAAATTTTGTAATTTTTCTTCGTATGAACGTTTCAAGAATCCTTTTAAGAGGATTAAAATAATGTTTTACATTTTCATGTATTATGTACCATATATCCAAAACACTAGACTTTAAATATCCAATTTTTGAAAAATGTAATGAATGATTATGTAATAAAAAGTTTGGATGCTTCAGTTTGTATAAAATGATAGTTTAGTTATTTAGGGAAACTGGGATATGAAAACCTCAAGGATAACCGAAAAAAAAATTTAAATGTAGAAAAAATTACTAGTATTTTTATGAAATATTAAGTAAGTGATTTCTAAACAAATAAATCCATATCTAGATACAAACAAGTGGATGTAGCTCTGATAAATATGTATCTTGGTGTAAAAGATAAAAACATCACATTGAGATATAATCAAATGGGAACTCATGCATGGAAATGGGCCTTACTACCCACATAGATGACACTCCCGGGGGATATGTTTGGTTAATCACTATCTTTTTATGATCCATTATGAAGGATTTATAGAAAATTTAATTGTTTTTAGAGAATAATATTTTTTGAAGAATGATGTTTTATGACAGAAAATTAATTTATAATTCTGATATTCTAAATAGTAGCATATTTTTCGTAAGAGAAAATTAAGAGGACACAATTTCTTTATGGGGGAGAATGTGATGACATGAAAAATGAACTTTTATTTTTGAATCTCTTTCCTCCCTATAACTTTTTATTATGTTTTTCAATATAAGAACATAGAGTGACCTTTTATTTCAAGAGAAAATCATACATCAGGCATAAATATTTATTAGTACAACTAGAAACAACAATGTGATATAAACATTTTGGAATTTTTTTTACTTATAAAATATATGTTCAACTAAGAAAAATTACAAAAATTGATTTTATAAATATAAAATTTTATTTTTTAAAGATTTCTCAAACTTATAGAATTATAATGGAAAAATAAACATCATTTTTTATTTCTAAAAGTCAAAAATTAATATTGGGTGAATTTTTAGTAGTTTTCGAAGAAGATTCAATTTTTTGATGAATAATATTTTTTTAGGATCGAAATATGAATGTAGATGCACAATTACAAGAGGGTGGGGGTGAATTGTAAGATTAAAAACATTCATTATTATCCTTAAGGAAAACAGTGTTTAACAAATTTAAACAATGTAAATTCACATGACCACTTATTTAAACAAACTTTTTAGGTCCAAAAATATGGTTCCAGAAATGAAACATAATAAAAGATTAAAAGGAAAAGATTATACCTTAATGCATATAGAATCTTACTTATCAGATTATACAAAATAAAAATAAAGTATAATAAGGTTATACTTTGTTTCAATATGAAAATAAAATTGAATATAAATTAGAAACAAAAAAAGTAACATGTATGAAATCTTTTAACCCGAAGTGATGGGTATCCAAAAACCTTGGATAAAGGTCTCTTGATTTATAAGTTCAAGAATGTTTGTCTTCTCCACAACAGGGTAAGCCCACGATAGGAATATCAGAATATGTCTTGTTATACCAGCAATCCCTTGAACATTAATGTTTTCAGAACTTCTGTCTTCTTATCCACTGAAGTCCTTGAAATTTAAGGTTGTCAACACCTATATCTTCCTATACCCAGAAGTCCTCAATTGTACACAACAAAAATCAGAGTCGCATCAAGAAAGCTAAAAAATATATTCAGTACTCCCAAGGCATTAGAGTATCACTCTCTAGAAATTACGTTAGTAGCATTTAATGCTTACATTGATGGATCAATTCTCAGTTGTTATGAGAATGTTTAAATAAGCTCATATTTATAGGCACCTCTCCAAAGTTTGACTCCCTCCTCCAACAATTATATTTTTTCTTGAATATTTGAGGGACCTGTACACGTATCACTCAACCAACAGTTATTTAGAAATAGATTTTATGACATCATTTCCTAACTATAATAGGGGTAAGCAATATATGGTAGCTTATCCAAATCCAATTTTCCAGAGTCTATAGAAAAATCAAGTTCAGTGTCTACGAAAATAAACACCTGGAGACTATAAATTAGGGATGTTCAAATTCATTTTTCTAAAGGATTCAGAACCTGAATTCTAATGAATTTGGAATCTTAATTTTTATGAATTTAGAGACCGAATTCTGAGGAATTCAGAATCATAATTCTGATGAATTTCGCGTCTGAATTCTAAGAAATTCGGTGTTATAATTCTATGGAATTAATAGTCATAATTATGGGGAATTTAGCCTCTATATTCTGAGGAATTTTGAGTATAAATTATAAATAATTCAGATTCTAAATTAAGAGGAATTTGGAATAATAATTATGAGGAATTTATAGTTGTAATTATGATGAATTAGAATCCTGAATTCTATGGAATTAGGAATCAGAATTATGAGAAATTCAGAATCATAATTTTGAGGAATTTGGAATCATAATTCTGAGGAATTCAGAGTCCAAATTTTGAGGAATTCGAAGTTTGAATTTCAGAAAATTCATAATATTAATTTCAGATAATTCCGAATCTTAATTTCAGATAAATTGAAATCGGAATTTCATAGAATTCAGAATCTGAATTTTAAAGAATTCAGAGTCCGAGATTCAGAGAATTCAGAATCTGAATTTCAGTGAATTTAGTTTCTAAGTTTCATAGAATTCAGAATCTGAAAACAGAATTCTCTCTATCTATGGATTTATAGGATTCCAAGGTTTTAGATGTGAAACCCATTTTTTGACATTAGCAGAAAAAAATAATAAATTGAGAAACTATAGAAAGAACAATGAAAACATTGGTAAGGTTAAAATTTCCTTGGGGAATAAAACTTTTCCTTATAAAGATAATTTTTAGGGAAAATAAAATTTTTCTTTAGATATGTTTTTTGTGATTTTCATAACATGAAGAAATGGAAAGAGTCATAAGTAAATCTCATTGACTCAACAATCTCCCCCTTTTTGGAAAGCACAAAAATCCTTAAAAAATAATATAAGGACATAAAATTTTTTGTACTTGAAAATAAATGTTATCTCCCATTACTTATTGATCAATGTGAATACAACTAACTAACCCTTTGGTTTTTAAATCCCTAAGGATTGTAATATTTATTTCCTAAAAGAGATTTTACATTTTCATTGCAAACAAAAATCCTATTGGATAAGAACTTCCCCTTAGATGGGCTCTCCATTACTTAGGGTAATATGTTCTTTTTTAGTATTCTTTTTATCATTAATTTCTCCTGTTCTGTGATTTTCAAAAACAAATATAGTGAATGGAAATAATGGTACCGGAAAATTCAGTACTAATCAAGAAAATGTATGCATAACAATGATAATTTTATTAAGACCGAAAGAATTTCTACAAGGAATAAATTCAATAAAATATCGGAATTGGAAAAATAATACTTCTTTCTCCATCAGCATCAGCTTCATGGAAATTGTTTTTAGCTTCTTTATCTCTTGGTGATCTTCTTCCATACACTTAAGTCGCTGATCCTGATCATCGATCTTCTTCTCCAATGCTCTAATTTTATCTTCCTGGTCCTTAGTAAAATATGCCTAATCCTTCATGATATTTTCATGATTAAAAATATTTTCTTCAAATTCGATTATGAAATTGTCCTCAACTCCAACACATTTATCCATAACCATAGAAACTGAATCTGATTTCGTATTTATCTATTTTTGAAGCATTTGGCATATAGAATCTATTTTTGGAAATAAGGGAATAGTTCTAACCATAATTTTCAATGACTAAACAACAAAATCATTTCCAAGAGAGCAAGATTCTGAATCCGAGTGTTTGGTTTGTGAGGATTCTCTTTCCAACTCATCACAATTCCTCTTCAATGATGAACCGAATTTTTCCTTTATCAACACAGATTTACAAGGTGTATCGACTACCACCTGCTTTCCCTTATCAGCTCTTGAAATAATGTCTTGTTTTTTGGTTGATTCCTGCGCGCTATCTAATAACTGAACACTCTTATCTTCATCAACTTATTCTTTCTCAGAATCAACCACTTAATCTTCTAGATGAATGAAATCATGATTACTGTATTATTCTTTATATGGTTTATTTACTTCTTTCAAACCATTGTCTTCTTTTCTAAGTGTAGCACGTTTTTAAGACTCTTCTTTAGAAGTTTGGATTGAAAGATTCTCAAAAGGATTATCCTTATCATGATAATCCACCACTTGTATTATCATGTCTTCTGTATCACCAGTTCCTTCTTATCCTCCTTCTTCTATTTCGTCCACTTTATCTATTTCTTCTTCTTTATGTTGTTCTAAAGTCAAAGCCTTCTTTCATTGAGTCATAGGGTGTGATTCTTTAAAAAATGATTTTGGTACCTGATGTTTTTCAGAGGCTTTCTCAGCAGCCTTGAGAATAGATTTTACTATCTCAGCCTTGAATATATTCTTCCTTTGCTTATTTTCATTTTTTGCATCTCAAGATTCATAAAATCACTTATCTTTAGATGTTTTAATTCAACAACATCCAAACCAAAAGTTGGCTCCCCATCATTTTTTTTCTTATATTCTCTTTACTTGGAAACCACTTCATCAGGGTAAGACTTTTGCTTCTTTGGCATTTGTGCAGTTGACTGAGATTCCTTAAGTATAGGTTTCTTTCCTTTCCCTTCCAGTTCCTTGGCCTTCCTCTTCCTTCCACCCTTCTTAGAAGTTTTAGCTAATTCATATTTATTTGACAAAGCCTCTACTTGTTCTTAAACAAATCATAGAATTCTCCTGATTCACTATAAAAACTAAATTTCATTATTCTTATAGTGTCATCACTCAACAACATCACCTTGTAATTTCTCGGTATAGAACTACAAGGAATTTTGAATGTCTCAAGAAAAAAGACAATATTCATCAAGATAATTACAGGATACATGATGATTTGAGATTTCAAATTTACATTCTTGATATTATTAATCGTAAGCAATATATAATTAACTAATTTATCTTCATGAGGTTCACCAAGAAATCCAAAATGTAGATATCATTATTTTTCAGAAAATCCTTATCTCCTTTCTATGGAATAAAAAAACCTAGAACCTACAATTCAAGAAACTGGGAATTTGTAAAAAGATAAAAAATCTTCATTGTATTTTCCTCTGAAAGACCAAGACATCCTAGAGATTTTTCTTTATCAAAAGATCATGATACATCTAGTATCTTGTGAGTACATGACACTACTTCTCCTTCATAAGGAATTCTAATAAAACTTACTGCCTTTCTGTAGGAAAGGGAATAAGTTTTCCCATAGCTCTTGAAAGAAAACATTTCTCTCCCTCCTTCATTGAAAATACATGATGACTCATAAAATTCAATCAATAAGTCCAGATAGACCGGATCATGTGCCATTGGATTCGATATACATAGTCTCTCCTAGAAATTCATCTTAATATTCTTTGAAATTATAGAGTCATACTTATCATAGAATTTTGGATCGACAGACCTTTCTCGGTATATCTGCCAATCAGAGATTTCCTTTATAGAAGACATTTCTTTTTTAGGAGAGTCTTTCACAAACATTCATAATTGAGGAAGCATTGATGATTTAGAACATCCTTTAGTAGAGCAACTGGGATTTAGAAATATAGAGCTTTAAGATTGATGTGGGAAAATATCGAAGGGTCCTTATATAGGAAATTCATGTGACAGTTCAACATCATTACTTGATCCAATAGTTGAAACACTTCTAATCAGATCTATCTATTGAGTTTATAACTTAAGAAGAATTTTTATAGGTTTGGATATTTTTATTTTTTTAAGATAAAATTTTAATATTTAAGAAAAATTGAACATGTAAAAGTTTCTAAAACAAAATAAAAATACAACCATGTTAATAGGTTATTATAAAAATTAAAGAAAGGAAACACACCTTCCAGATTGGTATGAAGATTATTTGTAATGATGATGATTCTTCTAAATGAACTTTATATTTCAGAAAATTTTAAATAATAAATTTGATTACAAAAAATTAGAATATAAAAATTTTGACTACAAAAAATTTTGACTGCGAAAAATTTTCACTATAAAAAATTTTGATTATGAACATTTTTTACTATGAAGTGTAAGTAATCCCCATATAAAAAATAGTTTATTACTATAATGATATAGGTTTCAATCAAGATGTTAATAGGAAATATTTTCTTATGGTCATATATTTCTATATTTTGTTTAATATATTCAAATCTATCGATTGGTAATGATTTTTGGAAAATATCAACAAGTTGATCTTGCGTTGTGATAAATTGAAGTATGATGTCTCCTTTTTGTGTGTGATCCCTAAGAAATTGATTCGTTATATATATGTGTTTTTCAAGAGAGTGATGTGTAGGAATTTTACTTAAGGTAATAGAACTACTATTATCACACAATTTTTTTGTTTTGGTAAAACACATACCATAGTCTGTGATTGTGTTTTGAATCTACAACACTTGAGCACAACAACTTCCAGCTCTATCAAATTCTGCTTTAGCAGTGGAAAGTTCTACTGAGTGTTTATTTTTGCGTGACCAAGAAACTAATGAATCTCATAAGAAATGACAAGTTCCAGGTGTACATTGTCTTTCATTTCTTTATCGCCCATATTCAGCATCTGAAAATATTATTAGAAAAAAATCATTTCTAGAAGTATAAAAGAGTATTTTATCCATGGTTCACTTTAAGTAGGGAAAAATCATTTTCACTGCATTTAAATGAGATTACATAAGATTAGATTAATAACCTTCACATAATCATACTCTTAAAATTATGTTTGGATTACTAGTTATGAATTATTGTAGACTTCTTATCATACCTCAAAATGATGTTTGATCCACTGGATTCCTAGCTTCATCGAGATCAAGTGAATTTGAGGTACCAGTGGAAATACATATACTCTTTGTGTTGTCATAAAATGAATTTTTAAAAATATTTTTTATATACATATGTTGGGATATATAAATTCTTTCTAGATTTTGAGAAATTTGAAAACCAAGGAAAAATGTTAACTCACCCATCATACTCATTTCAGACTCAAATTTCATTAGATTCGATAACGAAGCTGTTAAACATTTATGAGTTAAACCAAATATATTGTCATCACGAAAAATTTGAATAATCCAAAAATTTCTTATCATTTTTATTAAGAGATTTGGATCATCATTTCCCTTAATGTAATTGTTTTATAACAAAAATCATTTATGTTTATCATACTTAGCTCTAGGGGCTTCTTTAAGTCAATATAATGCTTTGGTAAGTTGGAAACCATGTTCATGATGTTTTGTATCTTCCAAACCAGAAGCTTGTTCAAAAAAATCCTCTTGAACATAAACATTAAGGAAAAGACATTTAACATCCATTTGAAAAAAGTTTAAAGTTGATGAATGTTGCAAAGGCAATTAGAATATGATTAGATTCATGTTTTTCTACTGTAGCTTAAGTTTCTTAATAGTT
This sequence comes from Viscum album, assembly GCA_963277665.1. Lineage (NCBI taxonomy): Eukaryota > Viridiplantae > Streptophyta > Magnoliopsida > Santalales > Viscaceae > Viscum > Viscum album. Next base: position 802,911,119 of record OY728139.1, read on the forward strand.
TATTCCTTCTTGTTGATTATAACCTTTAGAAACTAATCTAGATTTACTTAATACTATGATTCCATTTTCATCACACTTATATCTAAAGACCCATTTTACTCTAATAACATATGTTTCTTTATGTATTTCAACCATGGCCCAGACATTATTCCATTCGAATCCATTTAGCTCATCTTTCGTAGCTTTTATCTAATCATCAACACCTAATGAATCATCTGTGATTTTTGGTTTTAATTAAGAATGAAATTCTAGATGTTATACTTTATTTCTTAGGTATCTTCTTGAATATACTAGTTAATTTACTTCCCCAATGTTACTATCACTGGGATTATTCTTTAGAAACAAATTTTTTGGGTTTTGTAAAACTTGTTCATCAAAATATGGTAGGATAAATTCTAGGGTAAATGATTTAGAAGAATTTTCTTTAACATTTTCCTTATCATAAGGATCTTCTACCAAGGGTTGAAAATCGGTTATTGAATACAGATCCATAGATGTAGGTTACGTTGGTTTAAAAATAAAAGGATCAGTTTCATGAAATTTAAAAATTATTATTTCATCAATAGTTGATGTATTTTTATTAAAAACTCTAGAATCATTAGAAGTTGTTTAGTAGCCTAGGAGAATTCCTTCATCAGATTTGGGTGATAATTTATTTATATTATCTTTAGTATTTAGAATGAATAATTTGCAACCAAATACCTTGAAGTTGGAATGTTCATGTTTTCTACCATTCCATAACTCATAAATGGTTTTTTTAAGAAAAGGTCTAATTAAAACTCGATTTATAGTATAACAAGTAGTACTTATAGCTTTATCCCAAAATTGTTTAGCTATATAATATTCAATCAACATGGTTGTAATTATATCTTGAAGAACTTGATTTCTTCTTTCAACAACTCCATTCTATTGAGGGGTTCTTGGTGCTCCAAATTTATGAGTAATGCCTTTTTTACTTAAAAAGGTTTCAAAATCCAAATTTTGAAATTATCCTCCATGATCCCTATGAATAATTAACAATGGAAGGTTTATCTCATTTTTTACATGTGATCTAAAAATTTTAAAATAAGAAATATATTCAGATTTCATTACTAGAAAATAAAATCATTAAAATCTATTGTAATCATCAATAAAGACAAATACATAATATTTTCCTCCAATGCTTCCAGTTTCGGTTGGATCAAAAAGATCCATATGCACCAACTATAATGCATCAGTAGTTGAGACTTCACTGACTGATTTAATACATGATTTATGTTTCATTTAAAATTGACCAGGATCACAAAACTTTTTAAGAATCAAATATATGCTCCGGTAGATCCTTAACTAGTCTTTTCTTAGAGACTTTGAATATGTTCCTAAGGTCACAGTGTACTAATCTTATATTCCATAACCAATAATGATCATCCATTTCACTAAGGCAGGTAGATCATGGTTCCTATGGTCTTCTAGGATTAGTGTGTATACATTCTCTTGCTAATGGGTAGAAAGAATAAACACTTCCTTGGAATTTTGTACTAAAAATTTTTCATTCCTAAAATTCACAAGGTATCCTTATTCATATAATTTCCTTATTCTAAGAAGCTTGTTCTTAAGACCCTTAACAAATAAATCATTCGAAATCCATGATTTTTTCAAGAATAAAAATGTTACATATACCAATAATTTCTCCCTTGAACTATCTCGGAATGTTACATTTCATTCTTTTTCTTGATAATAATTTCAATGATGTTTTTTTACCAGTCATATTTCAAAAAAATCCACTATCAATGTACCATGAATTTCTATTTGTAATTTCATTATTTTCCTGAAAATAAGAGGGTTAGACTTTCAAAACCCAAACATTCTTCAATCTAGAGACTTCAGAAAGTAAAATGTATGTATCCACATCTTCTTAGAATAATAGGATTTATGAAAACCTAAATACATAATTTTTTTAAAGAACAATTTTTTCTCAATGTCCAACACACTGAAATTTAGTGCAGAATGGATCACATTGAGTAACAAAATAGTTATTACTAAAAACTAGTTTAGAATGACTATAACCACATCCAGAATTATTCCTTAGAGGATGAATTTGAGAATACATATTATCAATGTTTTTCTTTCCTATGGTAATGTTTGAAAAACACTTACTCAAGGAAACTATTTCTAACTTCAATATAATAACTATGTTTTTATCCTAAAAAAACATTAGTTTTATCACTTGATTTAGTCTCTAAAATATTTTTCCTAGAAATTACATCTTCAAGATCCTCCAAAATTATATCCTTCTCAGAATTAACTTCCTCGTGGTTTTTTGAAATCCTTTCAGAATCAAAAAATTTTCTTATCAAGATCATTAGAATGATCTTATACATCATTAGTATTAATAGAAATTTTAGAATTTCATTTATTATGTTTTTATAGTGATTAGAATTTTCATTCTCAATAATCTTAGAAAACATAGAATCTTCTTCAAAATTAGGTAATGTGTTATCTTCATCAAAAGAAGATTATTTATCAGAAGATTCATAATATTTATTATCACTATATTTAGCATTTAAGGAATCATTATTTATATATTCAAAATTGTGTACCTTATCAATTAGACATTAAATTTAAATGGGTAACTTGGTAATTATACCAAGATTCATGTAAATAAATGATTCATATCCTAAGGATTCCTCAGAAGAGCCTCCACCACTGGAACTCCAAGTGTCATTATCCTTTAAAACGTTGTTAGCTTTGGCATTGTAGTACTTATTTTTATTCTTCTCAAAATGATTTTCCATTTTATCCTTTTTATTAAGCATAGGAAAATCAGGCCTTATATGCCCTGCCCTATTTCATTCATAACATGTGACTTTAGAGTCTTTCTATTCATTTCATTATTTCTTCTTAAATCTACACTGAAATTCTTTCATTAAAACTATCTTGTTCATCCTCCAAGCATGATTAGCTTGATCATTCTCAGAATGTTCACTTTCACTAGATTCATATAAAACAGTGACATTATTTGACATGGATCATATAACCCGTTTAGGATTCTGGTATTTTGTAGTAGTAAAGGCTACACTCTCATTTCCATTATTTTTCTTATTCGAGTCATCATCTATTTTAATTCTTGTCTCATGTTGAATAAGTGTTCCAAAAGGCTCATAAAAATTAATTCGAGATAGGTTCCTATTCTCATCAATAGTTGTTCTATTAGATTCCCACTCATTAGGCATGAAATCTATAATCATGTCTACAACTGCCTCATCATCTAAACATTTCTCATCCATGTATTGTAAACTATTAACAATAGTTATAAACCATTATTGTACCTTACACACTGGTTCTCTATAAGTAAACAGAAATCCATGATATTCTACTCTAAGCAAAGCTCTTCCTGTTTCTATAACCTTGGATGTACAAAAATGAGTAACATCCAATTTCTTCCAAATACAATTTGGATCTTCATAAGAAGAAATTTTACTATATATATTCTTGGTAATGGAACACCAAAAAGTATTGTGTACCTTGTAGTTTAATTGAAATTCCAACTTGTCTTGATTAGTAAAAGTTCTGAATTCCTTATCAGGAATCTTATAATCTCCAACAAGAATAACAAAGTTCTCTACTCCAATATTAATAAAAAAAGTCTTGATATGATCTCTCCAATATTCATAATCATTCCCAAAAAATAAATGTGGTCTATTTGGATTTAGATTGTCTATCTAACCAACATTCATTCCTACCATCAAAAAGAAAATATGTTTTAATAGAAAATTTTTAATAGTAAATGTTTGTATAAAAGGTTAAAAATCCCAAGAAAATAAAATGTGGAGAAAAATGAAACCTTGTGAAAGAAATATTATATGTGAATATATGTATTTTAGAGACCTCTTCTTATACAAATTATAGGATCAAAATATGAATGCTGATGCTCAATTACAAGAGGGGGGTGAATTGTATGTTTAAAAACGTTCATTTTTAAACTAACTGAAAACTACGTTTAACAATGATAAATAATGTAAATTCACAATACCTCTAATTTCTACAAAATTTCTAGGTTCCAAAAATCTGGTTCTAGAAATAAAAAATAAGAAAAGTTTACAAGGAAAATATTCGACCATAAAGCGTATAGAAACTTACTTATCAGTGTATAAAAAAGAACAAGAAAGTATAAGAAGGTTATAATTTCTTCCATTATCAAAATATAGTAGAATATAAATTTGATACAAAACAAGTAACAAGAATGAAATATTTTAACCCAAAGTGAAGGATATCCAACAAACTAGGATAAAGTCTTTAGATTTATACATTCAGGAAAATCTATCATACCCACACCAGGGTATGCCCTCGATATGAATATCTGAATCTGTTTAGATACCCCCCCCCCCAAGCACTAGAATTTTAAGGTAGTCTGAACCTCTGTATTCTAATCAATGTAAGTCCTCAAACATTAAGGTAGTAGGTACCTCAATCTTCCTATGACATGAAGTCATCGATTGTACACAGCAACAACTAGAGTCGCACGAAGCAAGATGAACAAGATGTTCAGTATGCACAAGGTATGAGAGTCTCTCTCCCTATAAATTACTTCAACAACATTTAATCTCTAGATTGATGGATCAGTTTTCAGTTGTTATGAGCTCACTCGAATGTGCTCCTATTTATAGGCACTTCTCTAACGATGGTATCCCTCCTCAAACTTTCATGTTTTTCCTCCAATCTCGGATGGATCTATACACATGCCACTCAAAAAATGGTTAGTTAGACACAGAGTGTACGACATTATTTCAAAACTATAAAATATGTAAGAAAAATATGGTTTCTTAACCAAATCCAATTTTACAGAGTCTAAGGGAACATAATGATCGGAGTCTACGAATATAAAAACATGGAAACTATAAATCATGGATGTTTGGATTTTGTTTTCCAATGTATTCGGAACCTAAAATCTAATGAATTCGGAATCTGAATTCTTAGGAATTTGGAGTCCGAATTATGAGGAATTAAATGTTCTAATAATGAGGAATTTGGATTCAGAATAGTATGAAATTCATATTCCGAATTCTAATAAATTATGAGTCCTAATTCTAAGGAATTTGGAATCAGAATTCTACGGAATTCAGAGTCATAATTCTGAGGAATTGGGTGTTATAATTCTGAGAAATTGGGATTCCTAACCCTAAGGAGTTCATAGTTTGAATTTTGAGGAATTCATAGTCCAAATGTTGAGGATTTCGGAGTCCAAATTCTGAGCAATTCAGAATCAGAATTCTTAGGAATTTGGATTCTGAATTCTAAGGAATTATTAGTCTGAATTTTGAGGAATTCTGGGTCTGATTTTCAGAGAATTCGGAATCCAAATTTTAGATAATTAAAAATATAACTATAATAGAATTCATAATAATAATTTTATAGAATTCGGAATCATAATTTCATAGAATTTGGAGTCCATGTTTTAGAGAATTTGGAATCTGAATTTCAGAGAATTTGGAGTATGAGTTTCATAGAATTAGGAATCTGAAAACAGAAAACACTATATCTAAGGATTTATAGGATTCTGAGGATTAATATGTGAAACTGATTTTTAGACTTTAGAAGAAAAAGAGTTAGAAATAAATAAACTATAGAGTGAACCATGATAACATAGGTAAGGATAAAATTTCCTTGGGAAAATATATTTCATTATAAATATAATTTTTTGGGAAAATAAAATTTTTCCTCAGATAATGTGTTTTTGATTTTCAAAACATGAACGAATGTTAAGATGCATAATAAAATTTTATTGACTAAACAATTTTTTGATGAATTATATTAGATGAATAGTATTTTCTTGATGAATAGTATTTTTTGAATAGTGTTTTTTGATGAATCGTAAAAAATATATTATTAAAATACTATTTCTACCAAATGATTTTCAAAAAATGGTCATACACGGTTGCAATCAGTAAGATATTTAGAGTCTTATAAGATAAACCTAATTTTTTAGTTAATAGTAACTTAACACTTTGCAATTGTAATTTCACCCTTATGCATTGTAATTTGTCCAATGGAATAGTAACACCACTTAAGTAATTATAAACATATTTTAGTAATATTTATTAGTGATTCGGTATTATTATATCATAGTTTAAATAAATAAGTTTAAAAAATTATTAGTTAATTATTATAATTTTATTTATTTAATTAAATTTCTAATAAAATTCATTTTAATAAAATTTAGTTAATATTTGAATTATACAAATCTAAAAATTGTTAGTTTGAATTTTTGGGTTTTTTCTAGAATAATTGAATATTAGATGAACAATTAATATATAGTTTTTGGTTTTCAGTATGTTTAATGTCATCATAACTATTTCATAATGATTTAATGATTAATATAAGATTCTGGTATAATATTATGGATTAAAATATGTTTTGACGTGTCCCAATTGGCTAATACCCTAGGCAAATACCATGGGCAGGCACATAGTTTTTCAAATACTAATAATGAGGTGTCCTAAAAAAATATTCCCTCACTTTTTCTATAAATTCCACTAATTTATTCATTTATTTTCATTTTAAAAAAATTATCTACGAATTTATGACTTTATTTCCTCCAAATGAGTTCTACCAAGGTTCCCTAAATCCCCTAAGCTCTCAATATTAGAATTTTTGAAGTTAATCTACTCGGTAAGTGAACCTTTCACCCTTATCTTATAGTCAAAGACATATTTTTTGTTATTTGGTTTAATTTCAACTTTCTTATGTTGGGGTATGTTCCTTTATATACTTATTTATTTACATTTTATTTATGAAATTATTATAGACCCTTTTCAATGTCATCAACTCACATTATGAATTTTTATGTGACATTTTTAGGCTACCGAATTTCCGTTAAGAATTTCTATACGTCTCATTTCCTTTCATGTTCCATTTTATGTGGTATGTCATTAATGTTTCCATACTATGTAATTGTTTCCATATTATTCAGGCCATATACTGTATTATGAGTCTCTTTTTAATGTTTTACCCATGTTCCCTCTCTTTTTAATGTTTTATAAAACCACGTTCCATAGCCGTTATGCAACATAATTTTAGTCTCAAAATTTCACTCTCTTTATCAAGAAATTAACTTATTTTATTTATGTGAATACCCAAACCTATATCACTTCTAGGGGTATTAGTAAATGAAAAAATGATATATTTTATTCTGAAATTAACATAAATAAAACTCTTATTCCCTTTCTGTGGGTTATTAAAGACATAATGATCATGTTTTTAAGCACTTTTCAAAAAGTCTTGATTTTTATTTGAAACCCATTTATTTTATTCTCATTGGGTTGTTTATGAAATGTTTGATTATTATCTATATGGATTACATGAAAATAAATTCATATTAACGGTGTACCCTTATATCACTTCAATTCATTGGTTAAATAAATTAATCTCTAGATATGACATATTTTATAATACCTTAGTGAATAACCTTGGTAATTTTTACGATACCGTAGTGAATAACTTTGATAATTTTTATGAAACCTTGGGGATCGACCTTTTAATATGATTATGAATGTATAAACAAAATTTTTTAGCCACATATTCATGTTATGATTCATGATATTATTATTATTATATTACTATTTATCATCCTGTTACGACATTCCTCATATTTATATTCATATTGTTCTTGTTCACATGCAAATTCTTTTACCTATTTTCCATTACTAGGAATTAGGCTAACACTTTCCTTTGATTTATGTACCCAGGATATGAGAAACAATAATTTTACTTAGCATGAACACATCAGGAATACTTCCAAAAGAATTAAAATAATTATATATGATTTAATGTATTATGTAACATTTTTCGAAGACACTAGACTTTCATGATCCTCTATTTGTAAAATGTGATGAAAATTATGAAATAAAAAGGTGGGATAGTATATATGGTGTCAAAGTATGGTTTAGATATTTATGTAAATTAGTATAGAAAACCTCTGGAAGAACCCTATTGTAAAGCTTAAATATAAAAATACTTCCTAGTAGTTTGGTGAAATATTAAGTTTGTGGTTTCTGAATAAATTATTCCATGTTTGGATATGAACAACTTGATATGGCTCTAGAATAGATGTATATAAAAGAAACACTATAAAACACTTCTTTGAGATAGACTTGATTGAGAACTGGTGCACGACAACAAGCATTACTGCCCTCATGGTTGACAGTCTCGGCGGATATGTTTGGTAATTACAATATTTTTACGATCCATTATGAAGGATTTATAGAAAATGTAATTTTTTTCAAAATAATATTTTTAAAAATAATTTTTTAAGGTATAAAATTAATTTATAATTATATGATTAATAAGAGTAACTAATTATTAATAATATAAAATTGGGAGGATGTAATTTTTTTAAGGGGAAGAATGTAAGGACCCAAAAAATTTACTTATTTTATTAATGGATATCATTCCACCCAATAACTTTTTATTAAGTTTTATAATATAAGAACATAGAGGGAGTTCTTTTCATGATATCATCATATATCATGAATAAATTCTTGTCAGTACAACCATGAAAAAAAAATTTATATACCAATTTATGAATTGTTTTCTTAATAAAATAAATGTTCAACTGTGAAAAATTTGACAAAATAATTTTATAAGTAAAATTTTTTAATTTTCATAGATTCCTCATTCTTATAGAATTATAGTGGTAAAATAAAAATCATTTTTTAATTCAAAATTTCAAAAATAATCTTAGGTGAATTTTAAGTAGTTTTCTTAGAAGATTCGTCTTTTTGAAGAATAGTTTTTTTGACGAATATAATTGGATGAATAGTGTTTTCATTATGAAAATTATTTGATGAATAGTGTTTTGATTAATTGTAAAATATAATTTATTATTAAAGAACATTTTCTGGAAAATAATTTTTGAAAAATGTACACACACCATTACGATCAGTATGATATGTAGAGTCTAATAAGATCAACATAATTTTTTGGTGAATAGTAACTTAACACTTTGGAAAAGTAGTTTTACCCTTATGAATGGTAATTTGACCATTGTAATAGTACCCTAACCTATGGAAGTAGAAATATATTTTAGTCACCTTAAATTATGGTGTGATACAATTAAATCATAGTGTAAGTAAATAAATGTTTTAAAAAATTATAAGTTGAGTATTAGTATTTTATTTATTTAATTAAATTTAAAATATGATTAATATTTATAAAATAGAGTTCATTTTTTGTATTCTACACATCTAAAAATTTTAAGGGTGAATTTTCTAAGATTTTTCTGAAACAGTAGAATTTTCGATGAATAGTAAAAATACAGTTTTTGGTTTTTGGTATGTTTAATGACATCACAACTATTTCATAATGATGTAATGAGTAAGATAAGAATTTGGTAGAATCATATTGATTAAAATATATAATAACTCTTCCCAATTGTCCAATACCATGGGGAATTACCATGGGCAATTCCATTGTTTTGTAAATACCACTAATGTGGTGTCCGTTGAAAATAATAAAATATTCCCTCACTCTTGTATAATATTCCACCCATTACTTCATTTTCATTAATTTAAAAATAACTATCCATGAATTTATTATTTTATTGCCTCCCATGTAGTCCTTCCAAGGGTCCCTAAATCCCAATGGTCCTGATCTTAGAATTTTAGAAGTTACTCTAAAAGGTAAGGGAACCTTTCACACTCCTCTTTTAGTCAAAGAATTCAATTATGTTAGGTATTTTAATTTCATTATTCTTATGTTAGGTTATGATATTATACATAATTATTATTTCCATTTTATTTCCAAATTATGAGATACACTTTTCTCTATCATCAACTCACTTTTAGAATTTTTAAGTGATGTCGTTAAGCTACCAAATTTTTGTAAGGGAATTATCTACTTCACTCTTCTTTTAATGGTATCTTTTATGTGTTATTCCTTTAAAATTTCCATACCATGTTCCTATTTACATTTTATTTTTTCTCTATACTATGGTATGAGTCATATATGAATGTGGTACCCCTGAACCCTAACTTTTTAATGTTTTCTAAAACCATGTAGTTTGGTCATTATATTGTATAATTTTCGTCCTAAATTCTCTATCTTTTTATAAAGAAATTGTCTTGTTGTATTTTTGTTATTAAAAATCATATTACATTTCTAGTGGTATTCATCAAGACATTGAAATGATATATTTTATTTTGTAATTGAAATACATAAAACCCCCATTCCCTTTCTATGGGTTATAAATGACATAATGATCATGTTTTTAATCACTTTTAAAACGTCACAATTTTGATGTAAAAAAATTTCTTTTAATATATTTAGTTTATTTATGAAATGTTTGGTTAGTACCTATGTGTCTCACCTTAAAATAAATAACTATTAAGGGTGCACCCTGATAGGTCTCAAATGCATTGGGTAATGAAATTTATCTCTAGATATGAAAAGTTTTACAATACCTTAGTGAATGACCCTTATAATTTTTATGAAGCCTTGATGAATAACCATGGTAATTTTTAAGACACCTTGGTGATGGAACATGGGTATATTTTTATGAATTTATAAATTAAATGTTGTAGCCACATTTTCATGTTATTGTTTACAATATTATTACTATGATATGCAACTTTAATATTCCTTTTGGATATTCCTCATGGTTTTTTGATATTCCACAAGTTTGTATGTAAATATTTCCACTATGTTTCCTTACAAGGCTATATGCCAACCCTTTCCTTTGATGTATGTCCTCTGGTTATGAGATTTAGTAATTCTACATAGGATTAACATTTCACGAATCCTTTCAAGAGGATTAAAATAATTTTATATGATTTCATGTATTACATTCCTTTTTTAAAAGACACTCGACATTAAAGATCCTCTGTTTATAAAATGTAATAAATGGTTATATAATAAAAAGGTCGGATGCTATATTTGGTATTAAAGGATAGATTAGTTTTTTTTTGAAAATTATGATATGAAAACGTTAGGAATAACGGAATAGATATGTTTAAAAATAAGAAAACTTCTTCGTATTTTGGTGAAATATTATGTAAGTTTTTTCAAAACAAATAAATCTCTGTCTGGATACAAACAAGTGGATATGGCCCTGGAACAGATGTATCGAGGGGTAAAACCTGAAAAACACACTTTGATATAGATTCAAATGGGAACCAGGGCATGAAAATGGGCTATGCTGCACTTTGGGTTAACACTCCTTGGGGACATGTTTGGTTAATCACAAGCTTTTTATTAACCATTATGATGGATTTATAGAACATGTAACTATTGTTAGAGAATACTATTTTTTAATAATGATGTTTAAGACATAAAATTAATTTTAATTATAATATTTTTAATAGTAACAACTTTTTATAAAGAGAAAATTATGTGGACACAATTTTATTACGGGGGGAGGGGAGAGAATGTAATGACCCAAAAAATGTACTTTTATTTATTGATATCTTCCCTCCCAATAACATTTTATTATTTTTTACAATATGAGAACATATAGTGACCTTTTATTTCATCATAAAATCATACATCATTCATAAATTTGGATTGGTAAAACTATGAACAACAATGTGATATGCACATTTAGAACTAATTTTTCTTAATAAAATATATGTTCAAGTGAGACAAATTTGAATAATATATTTTAGAAAAAAAATTAATTTTTAGAGATCCCTCATACATAGATAAATATTATGGTAAAATAAATGTAAAGACCCTGTATTTTTGTGGAATTTTTTTTCTTAAATACATGGTAATTTTATTAGTCCGCGAAAGTTGACGGTGCTTGAATCCGAGGCCCAGTGTGCCCGAAATCAATTTCTGAAGTTTTGTTCAGTTACATTGTGAAAACGTACGAGCAGGTTATTATAAAATTTGAACCGATTCTCAGAATTAAAATCTGAGGGAACCGTTGAACTCGCAGTGCCGGTATTCTCTTAAGAAAACTTTCACCATGATGGTAGTTGGTCGAGAGTAGAAGTTAGATTTTTGGTTTTCATGGAAAATAATAAAATAAAGTGAGTTTTCACTTTATTTTATTTGATCGTCCATGTGGGTTTTTGGTGGTTAAAACCTCCTCATGGGAGTTAGAGGTGGGACCAACAGACCATAACCTCTAATGAGAGGTTATGGTGGTGGGTCCCACCCGAACATAACCTCCCATGTGAGGGTTAAATTGGTGGGGACCACCCAAGAATGAAACCCCTTGAACTCCCCATTAAATGGGGAGAAACCTCTTGAGCTCTCCACTTAATGGTGCCACCACCCTAATGGAGCCTACTGATATCCCCTTTAATTAATTTGTGCCAACTCCCCTAATTAATTTTGTGCCTACATTCATGAATTAATTAGGTGGAGACCATTAATTTAATTCAACCAATTTGAATAAAGTGACAACAAATTAATAAGATATAAATCTCTTATTATTTATTTTGGTTGGAATTTTTCATTCGGTGGAAGCCTTTAGTGTTTTGAGAGGAGTTCTTGGGAGGATTAAATTTCTCCCAAAGAAGAATAAAGAATGAAGAATGAAGAACTCGTTCTTCCAGTGAAGAATTCCAGTGACTATCCCTCTTAGACTTCTTCCACGGACACCTACCGACGTGGATCGTCTTCCACGAGACAACACATCTCGTGATTGGAAGCATGCAGCGGACACAATGAACGATGAACTTCTTCGTCTACCTTCTGTGACTCCGTAAATGAATGAAGAATGATGACAAAAGGTGGGGGATTAATTTTATCTAAGTATTATCTTTCTAATGTTCTTCCTTTCTCTCAAAACAAAGAACCAGGGTTGTTGTGCTTCATACTTACGAGCCTCTTGATAGGACCATAACTGCAGAAGGTGCAGGCCAAAACAACATCTCCCCACCCCTCCATCGATCTGGTTCTGGGTAATCGTTGGCATGGAGATGAAGCAACGATGCAATGAAGGCAGTGATGATAAAGGCCACACTTCCCGTGGCCTCCATGAATCGTGTCACCCCGTGCCGTTCTGGTGCCCCGAACAAACATCGTCGGCCAACGCCGGCCCATGTCGTGCTGAACTGGCCTGCCTGGCTGAACATCCCGCGGCCTCTGTGAACCATGCCACCTCGTGATGTTCTGGTTCCCCGACCGAACATCGTTGGCCCACGCCATCCCGATCCATGCCGAACCGGCCTTCCTGGACGCCTACCGTCTTGCCACCGGCCTACCTGGCGCCCTCCCGACCTGTTGTCAGCCTTTGCAGCACCATCCCGGCATGCCGAAGGCCTGACCAAGGCTATCCCGATAGCCCTGTCGGGCTGCCCGACTGCTTAACCACCTACCAAGCCCACCTGGCCGAAGCGGCCGAAGCCTCATGCCCTTCGTGGTGCTCCGGGGCGAACTGACCCCGGCCTCTTGCGTTGATCCGTGTGTACCGCGCCACTCACGGCTCTCCGGGCCGAACCGCCCACGTGGCCTGCTATGCTGGGCCCAGTGGGCTGAGCCGAACCTAATGGGCCGACCCGCCCAATGGGTATGGCTAGACCCAACAGGTCTGACAAGGTTGAACCTGATCGGGTCGGCCCAGGCCAAGATGGGCAGAGTCTGTCCGACTGGGTAAAACTGGACCCGAGCCCACTACCGACCCTTTACTTCCATTGGATATATCTATAAGGCCCCTTCCTTAAACCTTACTTAATATTGAATTAAATGAATAATTCACATTAAGGATCTTTTCAGGATGAGAGTTTTATTGAATTAGGACATAACTATTACATCTCAAAAGATTACAAAGTATACACTTCTACTATGTTTCCATAAAATAAAATAAAAATATGAAAAAGAGACATGTCTAGTTCTATGTTTTATATAGCATGACTTTCCCTTGATCCCATCCTGGACCCTATTCCACATTAAGTCCTGTGAAAAACATTTCAAAAAAAACATTGGGTGAGCATAAAAAGCTCAGTAAGGGATACACAAAGAATGAAAACTGTTAGTTTTTCAAACATCACGTAAACCATGTATACTTTATCAAAGTAATACCTTCACCTTCTTGAAGTAGTAAAAACTCTTCACTGAATAAAATATCATTACTTACCCTTTTGTAACCAAAGGATTACCATAAAACCCATATAAAGAACCCATAACATATAAAGGTAACTTGGTACATAAACATACTTAAGTGGAATAACCATACGGTCGACTTCCACACATATCACATAATGGAATAGCCATACGGCCAACTTCCATACATACTTAATGGAATAGCCATACGGCTGACTTCCATACCCAATGAATTGGAGGTTATAACATAACCACCCGTCCTGGTATTCACGGCACCACCCGTCAAATGGTTTATCACGTAACCACCCGTCAAATATCCAAGTACGAATATAAAATCATAAAACATAAAACCAATATAAAGGAATGATTACATTTCCACATTTCAATCACAATATATCATTTAAATATATTTACATAATAGAATCCTTTATCGAAACCATTTTCAATACCAAAATACATAAAAGATTATATGGTATTTATTTTATTTTAAAAACATTACGGCTTGATGAGGAAGCCAAAGACCAAATAATACTCGCGTCGGCGGAAAAGGTTGTTGTCACCGCGTACATTAAAGAAACATTCCTTTTTGTAGTTTTGTAAAATGCTTCATAGAAAAATATTCCTTTTGTATAAAAGTAAAAGTAAAAGGGGTTTATACACCGTATAAAAGAAAGCTGTGTATAAAATGAAATATGCCTCAATGAAAGGAGATTGAGACGAAGTCCCTTACCTTGGGTCCGTCTTGATGCGATAGTTCTTTAACGTCATGAATAATAAACTTGAGTTAATTTCTATTTTCTTAGGAACCTTTTTCAAGTCCATTATTCCTTTTATATCACTTATTTCCTTGTTATAAACATTATGTAACCATTTAAGTTAATAATGTTTGTTTTGTCGATATTTGTTTCTTAAGTCGAAAGTGGACTTCTTACAATTACATGTTATCCGTGTGGTAAAAAGTTTCATTACATCCAGAATGATATTCATGATTTGGATATCATATATATCATATATATCTAGAATATAAATGTATTTATAATATTACATAATCATTTAGAGGTAAGAAATGAAATGCACCGTTCATGTAGACGGTAAGCCGTACATACGCATGAACGCTACTTCCATTTATTTGTCATATTAATGGAACTAAAACTAAATGAGAGGTATGTATATTTTAATTCCAGAATTATATTAATCATTTAGATTTATCATTCATCATATATATCCATTTTATACATGTACTTATAATAGTACATTACATTTGGGGATAAGAAATGAAATGCACCGTTCATGGAGACGGTAAGCCGTACGTACGCCTGGACGCTACTTTCATTTCTATTTCATATTTTTATGGAATGGAATAATAATGATATAGAGGTATATTATAATTCCAGTATAACATCATATATAATAACTTTAAATCCATCCTTTACAAGTCCCACATATGGCATTAACGAATCACATCACTTTGAGGGGGCGGTAGTCCGCACTTCTTAAATGAAGATATCGTGTTTACCCATAATGGAAACCATAATGGTATGCCCAAAATGAAAAATACATAAACTTAATGAAAACATAAACATATTATATATCATATATAAATATATTGTCATCTTAATGGCCACCTTTGAATGTGTTAAAATAATGATGAACAATCATCATTTCGGGAGGTCGAAATTCACCATCCACAGAAATAGTATGTTTTTTAACCATTAGATGTAGGTGTGTGTAACTGTAGATCGAATACTTCTTATAAAAAAGTCCTAGTATATTTATGATACTATAGTTGTTACAAAAGAAATGAATAAAAAGATTTTAGGGGGTTGGAGAAGCAAAATAAAACAAAAGGACTCAAGTGAAGACATTACCTTAAAATCGGGTAACTCCCTTTGGTTTGAGCTCAAAGGCTTCCTTGGGAAGACTTCTGCCCAAAGTGAGGATTCAAGGAGTAAGAGAGAGAATTGGAGAGACAAAATGGGTAGGGGTTGGATGAGACAAAGGCTTTGGGAGTGTGGGTAATGAGGTAGAGGTGGGGGCCTTTTATAAGAGGAGAGGAGGGGCACTCTTGGAAAGTAAGAAAATGTTACATTATTTTAGAATGAGTTTCGGATTTTAATGGTCCCACTTTGAAATGTTTCGAGTATAAGGTGATAAGGGTTCAAAATCCACCCATCCAATAGGTTTTTGACATGTTTAGTTCATAGATGTTACATTATCATTTCATTTTATTTAAATCCTTTATTAATGAGGTAATCGTTGCATCATCATGATGTCATAAATAATTTAATTTATTTAAAGTATAAAAATTATAAAAAAACTATCATGATGTAGAAAATCGTTTTAGATTTCAAATGACTATTTATAATCAAAAATATGACTTGTATAACCCCATGTAAAAATTGTTTTAGTAAAACATCTCATGTTTGTGTTATTTTTACTTTAACATTAAATAAAAAGTTATTTATGTCATTTCCCAACCAAAGTGTCTCCATGGGGTCCCCAAGTTTACCTATGGCTTGTCTTGGTCGGCCATGACACATACAATAAAGGTAGGACATGTGTCTAGGTATTTTCATTTTATTATAATATCATTTTTGCCTTAAATTTCACTAATTACCTTTAATCGCGATTAAAAACTTAATAAGTTACTATTCACCAAAAAATTATTTTAATCTCATTGAACCAAATTTTATGTCTTAATGAAAACCATGTATGTCGAATTTTTGAAATTCAAAACACAGAGGTTGTAAAATTTCATTTAAACGAAAAATCAGTTTTTTAAGTACCACTTAGTGGTTTCACTATTCATCAAAAATTGATGTTTTTCAGAAAAATACCAAAACATCACCCTAAGCTATATTTGATATTCCGAATTCAAAAATGAAGTCCATTTTACAAAATTCAAAACATATGAGTTGCATTAATTAATTTAATAATTAATTCCCGCTGTCAGAGCAAATAGCGTGTTTTTATGAAACAATAAGTATCAAAAGATTGACACTAGTTTAAGTCCAATTTCAAAGTGAAATTGATTCCAATGACCACCATTGGATTAAATGGTAAAAATATATTATAATTTCACTTTAAAACCAATTCAAAAGATATTCTAATCATATAAATAAATTAGATTAAAAATAGTTTTTGACTTAAAATACAACATTTTTCACTATTCATTAAAAAATGAACTTTATTGGAAAAATACCAAAAAATCACACAAAGTAAATTTTGATGTCCCAATCACAAAGAATAAGTTTATTTTGACAAACATAGCTTATAAAATTTTCAAAAGATAGATTTAATGATGGTTTTCCATAAAAAGGCAGTAAAACAATCTTTTAAAAATATTAGTGTATTTCATGCTTAAGATTGGATTTATTTTCATTTTAAGCCTCTAAAACACAATCTAATTCATTAATAGGCATAGAAAAAAAATATCTATTATTCATTACTTACTTGGGATGTTACATCCTTCCCCCCTTTAGAAAATTGTTTCCCCGCAATTTATTTACTTATCGAAATAAGTGGGGGTATTTATCCCTCATAGCATTTTCAGATTCCCACGTTGCCTCTTCGACCATATAGTTTTTCCAAAAAACCTTTACCTATTGAATTACCTCATTTTGCAACACTTGCTCTCTTCGGTCAAGAATCTGGACTGGTTGTTCTTCATAAGATAGGTTCTCTTCCAGCTGAACTACCTCTGGACTCAAAACATGAGATGGATCTGGAATATACTTCCTCAACATCGAAACATGAAAAACATTGTGTACCTGAGATAAACTCGGAGGTAAAGCCACTAGGTAAGCAACTGATCCAACTCTCTCCATAATTTCATATGGTCCAATGAACCTTGGACTCAGCTTTCCTTTCTTACCAAATCTCATCACACTTTTCCATGGAGAAACCTTGAGAAAAACCTGATCACCTACCTTGAATGACGGATCCTTCCTCCGGTTATCCGCATAACTCTTCTGCCTGCTCTGAGCTGTTCTCATGTGTTTCGGAATCAACTGAACCTTTTCTGCCATCTCTTCTACCAATTCTGGTCCCATCAGCTTCCTTTCACCAACTTCATCCCAAAATGCTAGAGTTCGACACCTCTTCCCATATAATGCCTCAAATGGTTCCATCTGTATATTGTAATGAAAACTGTTATTATAGGAAAACTCAACCAAAGAAAGATGTTGGTCCCAAATTCCCTGATAATCCACCGAACAAGCTCATAGCATATCCTCCAAGGTCTGAATTTTTCGTTCTGACTGCCAATCTGATTGAGGATGAAAAGATATACTAAAATTTAATTCAGTACCCAACGACTTCTGAAGGCTTTTACAAAAGTTAGAAGTAAACCTAGGATCACGATCAGATACAATGGAGAGAGTAAATCCATGTAACCTGACTATCTCTTTAAGATACAAATGGGAAAGTTGATCTAGTGAAAAAGTATCTCGTATAGCAAGGAAATGAGCAGATTTAGTCAAGCGATAAACAATAACCAAGATTGCATTATTACCTCTAGATGTCTTTGGTAATCCCACGACAAAATCCATGGATATATTTTCCCATTTCCACTCTGGAACTGGTAAAGGATGAAGCATCCCTTTCGGTAACTGTCGCTCTGCTTTAACCTGCTGAAAAGTCAAACACTTCACAGTAAAATCAGCAATATCTCATTTCATTCCATCCCACCAGTAATACTCCCGCATATCTCTATACATCTTAGTACTGCTAGGATGAACTGAAAATGGAGAACTATGAGCTTCACATAAAAACTCTCTCATCAACTGTGAATCACAAGGAACACACAATCTCTTCCCAAATCTCAAAGCACAATCACTATAAATGTTGAATTCATGCAACTTACCTTTCTGAACCAGCTCTACCTTTTTATACAACTCATTGTCTTGCTTCTGTGCTTGCTTGATTCTGTCTGATAGAGATGATCTCACTGATACCTGAAACAAAACAGAATGACATCCTGCACCAACAACTTCTATGCCAAAGTTCATCAAATCAAAAATCAAAGGATCTCTTTCCAAACGTAGCATGGTTAATGAAGCAATACTTTTTTGAATCA
Organism: Viscum album; assembly: GCA_963277665.1. Lineage (NCBI taxonomy): Eukaryota > Viridiplantae > Streptophyta > Magnoliopsida > Santalales > Viscaceae > Viscum > Viscum album. The sequence continues at coordinate 802,930,221 of OY728139.1, forward strand.
AAGCATCGGCCACTTTATTTTCTTTTCCCGGATGGTAGTGAATTGTACAATTATAATCCTTGATTAATTCCATCCATCTCCTCTATCTCATGTTCAATTATTTCTGAGTGAATATATACTTTAAACTTTGGTGATCAGTATATATTTCACACTTTAATCCATCCAAATGATGCCTCCAAATTTTTAAAGTAAAAACAACAGCAGCTAAATCCAAATCATGTGTAGGGTAATTTACCTCATGATTTTTCAACTGACGTGAAGCATAAGTAGTAACCTGATCATTCTGCATAAAGACACAGCCAATTCCCTTCAACGAAGCATCACTGTATATAACAAACTCACCATTCCTAGAAGGAAGTGCCAAAAATGGAGCATTAACAAATCTTCTTTTTCAACTCCTGAAAAAAATCATCACATTCCTTTGTCCAGATAAACTTAACACCCTTCCGAGTTAGCTTAGTCATTGGACTAGATAACCGTGAAAACTTTTCAACAAACCTTCGATAGTAACCTGTCAAACCAAGAAAACTACGGATCTCGGTTACATTTGTGGGTCTTGGCCATTCTTCAACAACTTTTGTTTTAGCAGGATCAATAGTTATGCCATCTTTTGAAATAATGTGACCCAGGAAAGAAATTTGTTGTAACCAAAACTCACACTTGCTGAATTTTCCATATAGTTTCTTTTATTTTAAGGTTTTCAAGATAACCCTTAAATGTCTTTCATGCTCCTTTTTAATTTTAGAGAACACCAAAATATCATCAATAAAAACAACCAACATTTTTCACCTGAGTCAACTAAGCCATCACTGCAACAATTTGTTTAGTTCTGATTCTGACCATCTCGGGATACTGATTTGAAAGGTCATTTCCCTCTATATGCCTTCCCAGAAAATCTATTCTGTTTCCTCGATGAAAAAACATTCTTAGCACAGAAATATCGTAGGTGAAGCAACGTGTTAATCTTTAAATGCTATATAATTTCAATCATACCATAAATTAACTTATAATTTAACAATTTTCTAACTCCTAAAGTTGTCTAAACCGACCTCTGATACCAACTATAAGGCCCCAGCCTTAAACCTTACTTAATATTGAATTAAATAAATAATTCACATTGAGCATATTTTCAGGTTTAGTGTTTTAGGGAATTAGTACATAACTATTACATCTCAAAATATTACAAAGTATACACTTCTACTATGTTTCCATAAAATAATAAAAACTCTTAAAAAGAGACATGTCTAGTTCCATGTTTTATATAGCATGACTTTCCCTTGATCCCTTCCTTGACCGTATTCTACATTAGGTCCTGTGAAAAACATTTCAAAAAAAAATTTGGATGAACCTAAAAAAGCTCAGTAAGGGATACACAAAGATTGAAAACTGTTAGTTTTTCAAACATCACGTAAACCACGTATACTTTATGAAAGTAATACCTTCACCTTCATGAAGTAGTAAAAACTCTTCACTGAATAAAATATCATTACTTACCCTTTTGTAACCAAAGGATTACAATAAACCCCATATAAAGAACACATAACATATAAAGGTAACTTGGGACATAATCATACTTAAGTGGAATAACCATACGGTCGACTTTCACACATATCACGTAATGGAATAGCCATACGGCCAACTTCCATAAATACTTAATGGAATTGCCATATGGCCGACTTCCATACCCAATGCATTGGAGGTTATAATGTAACCACCCATCCTGGTATTCACGGAACCACCCGTCATATGGTTTATCACGTAACCACTCTTCAAACGTCCATGTACCAATTTAAAATCATTAAACATAAAACCAATATAAAGTAATGATAACATTTCCAGATTTCAACCAAAATATATCATTTAAATATATTGACATAATAGAATCATTTATCAAAACCATTTTGAATAAAAAAATACATAAAAGAGTATATGGTATTTATTTTATTTTTAAAACATTAAGGCTTGATGAGGAAGCCAAATACCAAATAATACTCGCGGCGGTGGAAAAGGTCCTTATCACCGCGTAGGTTAAAAGCAACATTACTTTTTGTTGTTTTGTAAAATGCTTCGTAGAAAAAGATTCCTTTTGTATAAAAGTAAAATTCAAAGGTGTTTATACACCGTATAAAAGAAAGTTGTGTATAAAACTAAATATTCCGCAATTAAAGGAGATTGAGACGAAGTCCCTTACCTCGGGTCCGACTTGACTCGATCGTTCTTTAACATCCTGAATAATAAACTTGAGTTAATTTCTATTTTCTTAAAAACCTTTTTCAAGTTCATTATTCCTTTTATATCACTTATTGCCATGTTATAAACATTATGTAACCATTTAAGTTAATAATGTTTGTTTTGTCGAAATTTGGTTCTTAAGTCGAAAGTGGACTTCTTACAATTACATGTTATTCATGTGGTCAAAAGTTTCATTACATCCAGAATGATATTCATGATTTGGATATCATATATATCATATATATCCAGAATATAAATGTATTTATAATATTACATAATCATTTAGAGGTAAGAAATGAAATGCACCGTTCATGAAGACGGTAAGCCGTACGTACGCATTAACGCTACTTCCATTTCTTTGTCATATTAATGGAATTAAAACTAAATGAGAGGTATGTATATTTTAATTCCAGAATTATATTAATCATTTAGATTTATCATTCATCATATATATCCATTATATACATGTACTTATAATAGTACATTACATTTGGGGATAAGAAATGAAATGCACCGTTCATGGAGACGGTAAGCCGTACGTACGCATGAACGCTACTTTCATTTCTATTTCATATTTTTATGGAATGGAATAATAATGATATAGAGGTATATTATAATTACAGTATAAAATCATATATAATAACTTTAAATCCATCCTTTACACGTCCCACATATGTCATTAACGAATCACATCACTTTGAGGGGGCGGTAGTCCGCACTTCCTTAAATGAAGATATCGTGTTTACCCATAATGGAAACCATAAAGGTATGCCCAAAATGAAAAATACAGAAGCTTAAGGAAAACATAAACATATTATATATTATATATAAATATAGTTTCATCTTAATGGCCACCTTTTAAGGTGTTAAAAGAATGTTGAACAATCATCGTTTCGGGAGGCCGAAATTCGCCATCCACGGAAACAGTATGTTCTTTAACCATTAGATGTATGTGTGTGTAAGTGTAGATCTAATACTTATTATAACAACATCCTAGTATATTGAGGATACTGGAGTTGTTACAAAAGAAATGAATAAAAAGAGTTTAGGGGTTGGATAAACAAAAGAAAACAAAAGGACTCAAGTGAATGCATTACCTTAAAATCGGGTAACTCCCTTTGGTTTGAGCTCAAAGGCTTCCTTGGGAAGACTTCTGCCCAAAGTGAGGCTTCCAGGAGTAATATAGGGAAGTGGAGAGACAAAATGGGCAGGGGTTGACTGAGCCAAAGGCTTTGGGAGTGTGGTTAAGGAGGTAGAGGTTGGGGCCTTTTATAAGAGGAGAGGAGGGGCACTCTTGGAAAGTAAGAAAATGTTATATTATTTTAGAATTAGTTTCGGATTTTAATGTCCCCACTTTGATGTGTTTCGAGGATAAGGTGATAAGGGTTCTAAATACACCCATAAAATAGGTTTTGGACATGTCTAGGTCATAGATTTTAAATTATCATTTCATTTTATTTAAATCCTTTATTAATGAGGTAATCGCTGCATCATCATGATGTCATAAATAATTTAATTTATTTAAAGTTTAAAAATTATAAAAAAACTATCATGGAGTAGGAAATATTTGCATCTTTCCCATGACTATTTATAATAAAAAATATGACTTGTATAACCCCATGTAAAAATTGTTTTAGTAAAACATCTCATGTTTGTGTTATTTTTACTTTAACATTAAATAAAAAGGTATTTATGTCATTTCCCAACCAACGTGGCTGCATGGGGTCCCCAATTTTACCCATGGCATGTCTTGGTCGGCCATGACACATCCAATAAGGGTAGGACATGTGTCTAGGTATTTTCATTTTATTATAATATCATTTTTCCCTTAAATTGCACTAATTACCTCTAATCGCGATTAAAAACTAAATAAGTTACTATTCACCAAAAAAATTATTTTAATCTCATTGAACCACATTTTACTTCTTAATGAAAACCATTTATGTCGGATTTTTGAAATTCAAAACACAGAGGTGGTAAAATTTCATTTAAATGAAAAATCAGTTTTTTAAGTACCACTTAGTGGTTTCACTATTCATCAAAAATTGAAGTTTTTCAAAATAAAATACCAAAACTTCACCCAAAGCTATATTTGATATTCCGAATTCAAAAATGAAGTCCATTTTACAAAATTCAATACATATAAGTTTCATTAATTAATTTAATAATTAATTCCCACTGTCAGAGCAAATAGCGTGTTTTTATGAAACAATAAGTATCAAAAGATTGACACTAGTTTAAGTCCAATTTCAAAGTGAAATTGATTCCAATGACCACCATTGGATTAAATGGTAAAAATATATTCTAATTTAACTTTAAAACAAATTCAAAAGATACTCTAATCATATAAATAAATTAGATTAAAAAGAGGTTTTGACATAAAATACAACATTTTTTCACTATTCATTAAAAAATGAACTTTATCGGAAAAATACCAAAAATTCACACAAAGTAAATTTTGATGTCTCAATCATAAAGAATAAGTTTATTTTGACAAACATATCTTATAAAATTGTCAAAATATAGATTTAAAGATGGTTTTCCATAAAAAGGCTGTAAAACAATCTTTTAAAAATATTAGTGTATTTCATGCTTAAGATTGGATTTATTTTCATTTTAAGCCTCTAAAACACTATCTAATTCATTAATAGGCCTAGATAAAAATATTTATTATTCATTACTTACTTGGGATGTTAAAATATCTTTGGAACCGAACGTCCATTTGAAGAAACTTCAGCGGCACTGGTATTCATGGAGCGTGACAATCCCTTTTGGAATTCCCCATTGGAGTTTTGGGTATAGTTGAGATACAATCAGTTTGGATCGTGTAAGAATCCAAACGAGACCCCGACACTAAAAGGTTAATAACTCACAGATCGAGCGTCTGATTGACATGTCGTTTGTTGCGTTAATACCCCTACGACATGGCAGACTTCTGAGATACTTCTTCATGGGACGTTGTGGTATTTGAACTATAAACTCTTTTCTTTTGGAGTAGACCATCCTGGATTCAAGAATTATTTGTGGAAACCCTGTGGCAGGTTGTGCTCTAACGATTGTTCCTGGGTCTTATGTGGGTTTGACAGCTCTGACTACTATTCTTGGATCCTATGTGGGTCAGACAGTTTGGACTACTGTTCCTGGATCCTATGCGGGTTCGACAGAATAGCTAGTCCTGGATCCTGTGGGGGTTCGACAGCTCTGACTACTATTCCTGGATCATATGTCAGTCTGACAGTTCTAACAGTTGGTCTTGGATCCAGTGTGGGTCCGACAGCTCTAACATCCATTCCTAGATCATGTGTGGGTATGAGAGTTCTAACTGATGGTCTTGGATACTGTTTGGTTCCGACATCTTGGATGATTTAGTGGCTATATCTGATCATCTATATCTCTCTACATAAGTTGTATACCGTTGTGTGCGGACTCAGTCACTTCTGTGTTTTCTTCATGATTAAGTTGGGTTACTTGATTACTTAGGTCTATGTATGGTCATATATCTATGTAATGGATATTCGTTGTTTTCATACTCTGTGGTTTAACCTTGTTGGGTTTTGAGAGACCTTGGTGGTCTCAGGGTCCCTACTGCGTATCGTTATACTCACCCCTCCATGGATTATTCCCGCACCTCCTTGTGTTGTATACAGATGATGGACAACGCTGACTGAGGCTGAGTGTTCCAGGACTGGACGGTACCCAGAGGCAGACCATACTACGTGTTGGTACACGGAAGATACTGATAGATGTGGAGTGCTTAAGAGGCTATTTGTACCTACAATTCAAGTAGGATCTGTGTTGGATGATCCAGTTTCTACTTTCCCCTTTCAGCTATTTTTCTCCTTCTTATTTGTACTTATACATTACAGTTGGGCATGTATTTCTGGCCCCTTTTACTTATAGAACTCTTTTGAATATAGTTTTACTTAGTGTTTTACTTCCAACTCATACTCTGTTGTGTCGTTTTTCAAGTTATAAATTCAATTCCTTCCTAGTTTAGGGATTTACGCCTTTGGTGCTAGTCTCCATCCCCTGACCTATGGAAGGTGGTCTTGGGGTAGTCACGGCACGAGCCCTAGGGAAAGGGTCATGAAAAATTGGTATCAGAGGAGTTGGTTCTACCATAGAACATAGGACTATGATCTTTTCTGTGAAGTAATGGTGTTAAGGGTATTGAGTGTGGTTTTCAGTTCCAGCAGTCTAGTGATGGTGTGGTGGCTGACGTATCCATACACCAATACCTTGACTTCTGATTTCTGACTCAGTGCATAAAAACTCTGATTGCGTGTGTGTTTCAAGAGTTTTCTTAGTGATATCGTTGAGTCAGCTCCCAAGGTATAACTTATTGAACTTGGCGCACATGTTTCTTTATAGGATGACTCCACACATATAGCTAGAAAGGGTTCTGGGCTTTGTATGAGATGGCAGGCCACCGAGCGACAGGGCCTAGGTACAGGGCCCTATCATAGAGGAAGAAACAGCGGTACGACTACTAGTTGGGCCATTGATACCCCCAGACCCAACAGTAGAGAGTGCACGCCGCTTGAGCGTGTTGCATGAGTTCCAGTGCTAGTGGCCGCCCAGGTTCATGGGTGAGATAGACCCACAGGCAGCTGAGGATTGGATGGAGGCTGTGGTGAGAGTCTTCAGACTAGTAAGGATACTAGCCGACCTTATGGTGATTCGTTCCGCGAGTCTTCTTCACGTAGTAGTAGGCAGATGGTGGAGTTTAATGCTCCAGGTGTATGATGTGGTGACTCTTCTTTGGGAAGACATCAACAGATAGTTTCTGGCAGACTTTTTCCCAGCCACCCTATGTAGGGTGCGGATATAGGAGCTACTGCATCTACAGTAGGGTAACATGACAGTGTCACAGTACTCAGTGAGGTTCACCGACCTCTCATGCTACACCACAGATATGGTACGGGACTAATTGTTCAGGGAACAGAACATTGAGAAGGGGCTTAAGATGGATATTAGAGATTCAATGATCTCCCTCAGTATCCCGACGCATGAGGGGTATTAGAGATAGCCCTCCTAGTAGATAGTTTCCTTGTTGAATAGTCACCAGCATAGAGACTCATCACAAGTCGACATGCAGCGGAGTCTTCTGCAGCTGGCTCTACATAGTTGTCTCAAAGGTTCAAGTGGACCAGGACATCTAGTGGACAACCTCAGGATATGGGTTCAGTTGTGTGAGGTACACGAGATACAGCCAGTCATTCCAGGAGTGGGCAATGTTGCTCTTGCGGTGGGCAGGGTCACATGGCTCGTGACTATCTGACCTGTCGTACCGACGTTCAATAGATGGTCGAAGGACCACCTAGGTAAAGACATAGATTCAATTGAGGTGGACCGTAGGGAGCTATCAGATGTGGTAGAGGAGCTGGTCAGATAGTTAGTGGTGGATGACGATTCTAGGTGTTACCACCAACACCACCAGGAGGTCCACCCCGACCATAGGGAGCCGGTGGATAAGGGCGAGCTCCGCTCCAGGAAGATGAGGCCTACGATCATGGTGCTCCAGAGTTGTTTCGAGGTATGATCTGTGTCTAATTAACCTTAGATGCAGTACTTATAGACACAGGTTCCAATCAAACTTTCATTTCCACTTCCCTTGTTCAGAGCTCGGAGATTCCAATAGATCCTTTGTCTTGATCCTTACGGCTAGAGACTCCTGCAAGAGCAGACTCGACGATTACACACTAGTGCCAGTAGTGTGAGCTTACTCGAGGAGGAAAGAGCTTAGGCTAGGATCTCCTCATAGTAACATGGAGTCCTTACAATGTCATCATGGGTATGGATTGGTTATCTACAGTCCATGCATAGATAGACTGTATTAGGCACAAATTGCAGTGTGTCTGCATGGATGGGACCAAGCTTACCCGCACCGGTGAGAAGGGAGCCTTTTCAGCACAGGAAAGACTTACTCGGAGGAGGGTATAGTCTATCACTCATCAATTTTTCTGCCTTACCCTCAGAGCAGTTTCTGTGAAGATTCCAACTTATCCTGTAGTGGAGGAAAAATACGTGGATGTTTTCCCTGATGATGTCTGAAGTCTACCTCCTCACAAAGAGGTGGACTTTTACATTGACATGTACCCTAGGACGACACCAATATCGACACCTTCATATCATATGGCTCCCACTAAGCTTTGTAAGCTGAGGGTATAGTTGGAGGACTTGCAAGGGGAGTGATTCATCTAGCTCAGTGTTTCTCCCTAGGCAGCCCCGATTCTGTTCTCCAAAAAGGCGGATGGGATCTTGATGCTTTGTGTCTACTACCATCACCTGAACTAGGTGACCTTGAAGAACAAGTACACACTCCCAAGGATTGACGGCCTCTTTGATCAGCTAAAGGGAGCACGATGGTTCTTGAAGATAGTCCTCAGATCAGGCTATCACCAGCTCAGAGTTCGAGATGAGGATGTGAAGAAGACAACGTTCAGATATCGATACGGCAATTACCAGTTCTTGGTTATTCCATTCAGCATAATCGATGCTCCAGTAGTGTTCATGGCACTCATGAATAGTATCTTCCAGCCATACCTCAATCACATTGTCGCATTCTGATCTACTAGTCTACTTAGGAGGAACACACCTACAATTTCTGGGTAGTAATGAACACACACCAAGAGCACCAGCTATATGATAAGTATAACGACCCATACTTTACATAAATTTTTATTACTTCAAAATTAAAGCATACTTATTACAACATATAACAAAACCATGAAAGGACCATATAGGTACAGTGTCTTTAGAAACTGGGAAACATAAACAACTGGTTCATAAAGCGTCTATACTGGCTCCCATTTATTTCATCATATCTATAGTCCCTTTTGGCATATCTTACTTAATAACATTCTTCCTAACCTGGGGAAAGAAAACATACAAAAGGGTGAGCTCAAATGCTCAGTAAGGGTAAACAAAAGAAATATCAATCACATCATATTCATAAGAACATAACATTTTGGAAATCTTAACCTGCAAAAGAGAGCATAACTTCATAACATGGGATAAATCATAGTAGTGAAATGAAATCCCAATAATCATAACATAAAACATGAAAATTTGTGTCATACACACATAATCATAGAGAATCATTTCTTATTAGTCAAGACTCATTTCCAAGACTATCTTAGTGGACAAACTTTATTTCTGAACCGAGTTCACTCCTCGTTTCAGTCCTGTTTCACTGAACCGGTTTAACCTGCCGTTCTAGCCATGTCTATCTCACGAGATATAAAATCTTTACCCAATGCATTGGAGGGAGATATAGGTCCTACCCATCTCATAACGATACCATTCTTATGTGTGCCACAAAATCATAAATCATACATCCTTGCATAACCCATATAATAAAAATGGAATTCTAAAACAACATGACATCATAAAACAATTCATATAAGATAAAATAATTCATAAAAATAATTCCACCATAACATAATCAAATCAATGTAATAATAGGGATAGAAATATAACCCTATATTATCTTATATGTAAACTAATTTTTATAAAACACTTGAACTCCATTCTTGAGGAAAATATTCTTTCTACTTCAAAAACATTTTCCTTTCTTAACATGTCTTACAATTTTAATCAAAATGAAGTTGATTAAAAATAAACTTGAAAACTTGTAAAGGAAGCTTCTTGTAAATAATGTTTTAAAAATCCATTCATGCCGTATATGTTAAAAAACATTCTTCTCGTACTTTTGTCGGAAAAGTCAAAAAGTAACTCGTACGAAAAATGAAAAAAGATTCCTTTCATATCTTTTACTAAAAACTCACCGAAGGGTAAAATTGGATTTAAACAATTGTAGGTGTATGGAAACAATATTAAATATTGAGGGAACATGGATGTGGATGATAAAATACACCCTAGTAAATAACAAAGTATAAACAATCTCGGATAAAAATGAAATTGTGATATTTTCCATTACCTTAGGTCCAATTTTCTTCGTAAGTATCTGAACCTCCTGTATAATGATTTAAATAATGTTATTGAATTATTCCAGAGTCATACTTATTTTAATGATATCATATATGGTCATATTCTTAGCTTTTTATTAGTAATATTTCATTACTACTTGTTATTCGGGTGTTTATTACTTTTTGTTCTTATGCGCGTTTTGTCGAATAAATTCTTATTTTTTCTTTTAGGTTATAGATACCTCATTTCCAGAATTTTATTAGTGTAATATATATCATATTCATTCACTCAATTAATTTATATAATCAGTATGCAATGAAGATCATGTATAACGAGTCGCATCACATCGTGGAGACGGTATTCCGTACGTACGCACGAGCGATGATATCGTTCCCATGATCGTGGAATTGTATTGGAGTGTATGTATACTATTTCAGAATCAATATCACTTTAAAATAATCATATATAGTTATTATTTACACCATTATACCCATCCGAGTAAGGTGGTGATGGAAAATATATTACACCACGGCATGGAGACGGTATTATGTACGTACGCACACGTGGTGATTTCGTTTTCCATAGGATGGATAGATGGTGAAATAGGGTTGTTTCATACTTATAATAACATATTAGTATATGAGTGATACTGATGTTATTACTTCATAATGAAACAACTAAAGAATAATAAGTGGACGAAGAAATAAATATGAAAGAATCGGTAATGGGCATTACCTCTTCTTTGAAGCGCCTCTTTGAGACCTCCTCTTAGGGCACTAAAATTGGTCTTTGAAGAAGACCAGGACCTCTAGGATGTTTCTAGGAAAATGGAGAGGAGATATGGGCAGGGTTTGGCCGAGCTTGAAGTCTCAATGTGGTGTGAGGAAGAGAGGGAGGAGGTGCCCTTTTATAAGGGAGGAGAGGGGCACCTTTGGAATAACTACAAATATTATTTTATTATAAATTAAAATTCGGTTTTTAATAGCTCCAAATTGATATATTTAGAATATAAGGTGGGGATGGGTCGAAATAATCTCATCCAATAGAATTTAGACAAGTTTAGGTATCAATTTTAACCTTATCATTTAGAATTTTCTTTACGTTAGATAATTTAACTTTTACCGTGTCTTCTTGTTTTCTTACACTATAAGGTTAATAAACATACTATATCAAGCCAAAAAACCCCCCGAGTTGTTTATTATTAATATATATAACCTTATATAAGTAATTTGGCCGAACCTTATATTTTTAGAAATAAAATAACAATTAATAATATAGTATTTGTGTTAAAAAATATTTTATATCAATTTTGACACTATTTGGTAATTGATTTTTGTGAAAATCATAACAGAATGATTAGTTCGAAAAACTTTAATTAAATCAATAATAACATGTCATATTAACATATAAAATTATTGGAATTCATAAAAAGTCTGAAATTACATTTATTTGGGTATTTATAGCATCAATTATGTCAATATTTCATAAATAAGATAATTACTCAATCATCATTGTATCATAATGAAATTAAAATATTTTAAGTCTAAAAAATAAAAATAAAATACCATTATGTAGGAAATATTTTTATCTTTGTAATTAATATTTATAGTCAAATTTATCTTATGTATAACCCTATATTAAAAATGATTTAGTTATTAAACTTTGATTTTAACTATTTTAACCCTTCTTTAAATAAATTGATAATAAATGTCCTAATCTAATCCAAGTGAGCCTAAATGGTCATATTTTATTCCTAAGGTTGTTTTTGGTAGAATTACACTTATCCAATAGAATTAGGACATGGTAATAATAATATCATTTTTACCCTTAACTACCGTATTTACTTTTAACCGTGGTAAAAAAAAGTAAAAAGTTACTATTCACCAAAAATTATTTTCATCTCATTGAACCAAATTTTAGTCCTTGATATTCACCGTGTCTCTCGGATTTTCTAAATTCCATTCACAGAAGTGGTAAAATTAAGTTTTATGAAAAAATTCAGTTTTTTAACTACCACTTAGTGGTTTCACTATTAATCAAAAAATGAAAGTTTCTAGAAAAATACCAAAAATTAGGCCTACGATATATTTGATATTATGAATTCAAAAATGATGTTTATTTTACCAAATTCAAAACATATCAGTTGCATTAACTAATTTAAAAATTAATTCTCGTCGTCAAGACAAATAGCGTGTTTTTAAGAGATAATAACTATCAAAACATTGACACTTGTTTATGTCTGGTTTAAATGTGAAATTATATCCAATGAACAACAATGTATTAAATTGTAAAAATATATTCTAAATATACTTTAAAACCACTCAAATTAATAGTTTATCACTATTAATTATTTCGATTAAAAAAGTTGATTTTAATTAAAATTTAATAATTTGCACTATTCATCAGAATATGAAAGTTATTCGAAAAGTACCAAAATTTCACCCTAAGCTAATTTCGATATTCCGAATCCAAAAATGAAGCCCATTTTGAAAAATAAAATTTACAAAATTCCAAAAAGTGGTTATTACTATTCATAACGGCTAGTTTTGATAATATTTTAATAGCATATCATTGTTTAGTGAAACTCGGTATTGCATACGACGCAAGCTATCGAGGAAGGCTGTGCTTGCGTGTAAAGCAAGCCAAGCTAGTGTTGTGTGTATTTAAATATTCCTTTGATAAAAACAAAATATTTCTCATAAAAGTCTCTGGCGTTACATTCTACCCCCCTTAAAATGAATTTCGCCCTCGAAATTCGTCACTTTGTAACAAACAGATGAGGATCCCTTTCCCTCATCATATCCTCAAGCTCCCATGTAGCTTCTTCTAATTGGTGGTTCCTCCATAAAACTTTCACTAAGAAAGTGGTCTTGTTTCGTAGGACTTTTTCACTAAGATCCAGAATCTCTATCGGCTGTTCTTTATAAGAAAGATCTTGCTCCAGTGGTACAACTTCTGAGTGGAGTACATGTGAAGGATCGGGTATGTACTTTCTCAAGAGAGATACATGGAACACATCGTGAACTTGAGAGAGATTTGGTGGAAGCACCAATCGGTAAGCTACCTTTCCAACATGATACAGTATTTCGAAAGGACCGATATATCTAGGTCTTAACTTCCCCTTCTTTCCAAATCTCATGACCCTCTTCCAGGGAGATATTTGTAAAAACACTTTATCAAACACTTTAAACTCTGGGTCTTTTCTTCGATTGTCGGCATAACTTTTATGTCGACTCTGAGCTGCTCTTATGTGTTGTTGAATAGATCGGACCTTTTTTTCCATCTCATCAACAAGATCAGGTCCTAATAGCTTTCTTTCCCCAAATTCATCCCAGCAAGTTGAAGTCCTGCATTTCTTTCCATAGAGAGCTTCATAAGGAGTCATCTGAATACTGGAGTGAAAGATATTATTATAAGAAAATTCCACCAAAGGTAGGTTTTTATCCCAACCACCTTTGAAATCCATAGACCAAGCTCTCAACATATCTTCTAGAGTTTGAATTGTTCTCTCAGGCTGACCATCTGTTTGAGGATGATAAGCAGTGATGAAACTAAACTCTGTATCCAGAGTATGCTGAAGACTTTGCCAGAACTTCAAGGTAAATCTCGGATCCCTATCAGATATAATATAAAGTGGAACTCCATGAAATCTTACCACTTCCATTACATATATCCTGGAAAGATGATCCAGAGATAAATCCTCTCTAATAGCAATGAAGTGTGCAGACTTTGTAAGATGGTCAACTATGACCCAGATAGCATTATTGTATTTGGATGTTTTAGGAAGTCCTGTGACAAAGTCCATAGTGATGTTTTCCCATTTCCATTCGGGTATGGGTAATGGTTATAACATCCCCTTAGACTTCTGTCTCTCAGCTTTAACTTGCTGACAAACCAAGCATCGAGAGACATATTCAGAAACATCTCTTTTCATGCCATCCAACCAGAAGTACTCTTTCATGTCCCTATACATCTTCGTGCTTCCAGGATGAATAGAGAATGAAGAACTATGAGCCTCATCCAACAGCTCCTTCAATTCTGGGATGGGAGGAACACAAACCCGATTCCTGAACTTTATTATCCCATCACAATCATGGTTTAATTCAGGAATATTTCTCACCTTCTTTGGTAACTCTACATCTTCTTTCTGTGCCTCTTTAATCTTCACATGTATAGATGGTTGAAAATTCATTTGAGAAAGATACGATTTTCCCCCTTCCATTAAAATTCCAAGATCCATCCTTTGTAAATCCATAAATATTGGATCTTTTGTGATCCTCATCATGGATAAGCTAGCATGGTCTTGTCGACTTAATGCATCTTCCACCTTGTTTACTTTCCCAGGGTGGTAATGAATTGAGCAGTCGTAATCCTTTATCAGTTCCAACCATCTTCTTTGGCGCATATTCAGCTCCTTTTGTGTGAAAATATACTTTAAACTTTTATGATCAGTATAAATGTCACACCTTTATCCATAAAGATAATGCCTCCAAATCATTAATGCAAAGATTACCGCAGCTAACTCCAAATCATGTGTTGGGTAATTTTTCTCATGGATTTTCAAATGTCGTGAGGTATAAGCTATCACCATATCATTTTTCATAAGAACACACCCCATCCCCTTCTTGGATGCATCACTATAGATCACAAACCTTTCTCCACTACAAGGCAGTGTGAGAACAGGTGCGCTGGATAACCTTCTTTTCAACTCCTTGAAATTCTATTCACATTCCTCCATCCAAACAAACTTAACTCCTTTCCGAGTCAACCTGGTGAGTGGATTAGATAATCATGAAAAATCATTCACAAAACGTTGATAATATCCAGCCAAACCAAGAAAAATTCGGATCTCGGTTACTGTTGTTGGTCTCGACCATCTTTTGATAACCTCTATTTTTGTTGGATCTACATATATCCCCTCTTTTGAGATTATGTGACCCAAAATGCAACTTTTTGAAGCCAAAATTCACACTTGGTAAATTTGGCATAAAGCTTCACCTTTCTCAGGGTCTTCAATATAATTCTCAAGTGATCTTCATGTTCTTCCTTTCTCTTTGAATAGACATGAATATCGTCTATAAAGACTACCAAAAACTGATCAAGATAGTCTCTAAAGACTATATTCATCATATCCATGAAGATAGTAAGGGCATTAGTAAGACCAAATGGAATCACTATAAATTCATAGTGTCCATACCTTGTACAGAAAGTCGTCTTTGGTATATCCTCCCTTTTGACCATTAATTGATGATACCCTGAACGAAGATCTATCTTGGAAAAGTATTGAGCTCTGCGTAGTTGGTAAAATATGTCATCAATGCGCGAGAGAGGATATTTGTTCTTGATAGTGATCTTGTTAAGTTCTCCATAATCAATGCAGAGTCTCATTGATCCATCTTTCTTCTTAACAAACAGAACAGGTGCTCCCTAAGGTGACGCACTAGGGTGTATAAATCCCTTATCAAGATTCTCTTGGAGTTGCTTCTTCAATTCCTGCAACTCAATTGGGGCCATTCTATAAGGTGTCTTTGAAATAGGCAAAGCACCTAGTACGAGTTCTATTGAAAACTCAACTTCACGATTTGGTGGAAGACCTGGAAATTCCTCCGAAAAGACATCATCAATCTCCCGTACAATGGTCATATTATTAATCATGAGTTTCTCACCAACCATTTGAGATAAATAACCCTCATTTAGTGGAATCAAGACCCATAAGATGGAAGAAATTTCCACTGGAAGGTTATGTTCATCCTTGCATCGATAGACGATCATAGATTGATCTGGAATATGAAATGTGACTTTCCTTCTTTGGAAATTGATATGAGCCCCATATAAATAAAGTCAATCCATGACAAGAATCACATCAAATTCCACTATAGGAATGATCACAAGATTTTCAGGAAGCACTTTCCCACAAACTTCAATCGGGGAATAATTATAAACTTTTGATGTGACTGTTGTGCCATTAGGTGTTGTCACAGCTAACTCAACATCTAATTGTTGAGGTAATTTGGTGATACTCTTAGAAAATTATTCAGAAATAAAAGATTGGGTGGATCCATAATCAAATAAAACATTTTCTACTTTAGAGTGGATGGTAAGTGTACCTTTCACTACATCGTTATCGTACTCCACATCGCTGATAGAAACTGCATGTGAATTTCCTTTGTCTTTAACCTTAATATTATGTTGATGTCGATCATCATCATCAACCCTTGTATTAGGGAATTTATTGGCATAATGACCCATCTCCTCTCACTTGAAACATTGAAGTGTAGTAGGTTCATTTTGTGTGTCCCTTCCTTTGTTCGCATCATTCGACATCTTCTTCCGATCATTGCGGCATTGAAATGCCCGATGAACTTCCTTTCCACATTTGAAACATTTATTTGTCCCTTTAAGATACCTCCCTCCATGTTTCTTTCCACACTTTGAGCATAACGGAAAGCTCATCTTCTTTTCAGTGTGCTCTTTAGATTTTCCTTTGAATTCCATTTTCCTCTTCTTATCAAACCCATATGACGGATGGGTTACTGCAATCTCCATCTCAACTTTGAGAGCACATCGAACTATTTCCTCATAGCTATTGAAGTCCCTTATGGCTAAGGCCCTTCAAAGACTTAGTTTTAAGCCACTAAAGAATCGATCGATCTTACTCCCAGGTTAGATAATAATACCAGAAGTGTACCTTGCAAGTCTTGTAAAATTTGCTTCATAGGTACTAACAGATTCATCATCCTTTTTCTTTAGTTCAAGAAACTCTTCCTCCATCTTTGTTTGGAGAATAAGAGGGAAGTACTTATTTAAAAATAAGTTCTTGAACTCGTCCCATTCCATGGACTCAATTTCATCCCTTTTCCTCATAATCTTAATAAGATTCCACCATTGATAAGAATCTCCTTCCAAACGATACACTGCTAGGATGACTTTATTATGTTCATAACATTGAAGAACTGAAAATATATTTTCAGTAGTACAAATCCATTGTTCAACAACTAATGGATCAGTAGAACTGCTGAAAGAAGGTGGACGCTGCCTTATGAAGGATTCAACAGAATGTTGCTCCTTCCTTTGCTCGTTTGGAAGTCCTGCATGATTCATAGCTTGAGAAAGTTGTGTGAGCATGGCTACAAGATTTTCCATTCCAGCTCCCATAACTTTTGGCTGCTTAGGGGGACAATCATTGCATTGCCCTCGCATTTCACATTAACACAGTTCCTTCGGGTTCCAGCCATTGACTAAAACCAAGAAGAATAGTGTGAGAAACACTAATTATAATAGGAAAACCACGTAATCAAGAATAAAATTTCACACTTAAGGTCTTATCCTAGGTTATTCATGGTAATTTCTAAAACACTAAGATTATGTTCTATGCTTAGAATTATCCTTAGGGTTCTTACTAAGGCTTTCACATCCTAGTTTCCAAAGGTTGACTATACCTTTCCTCTGATACCAACTATAACGACCCATACTTTACATACATTGTTATTACTTCAAAATTGAAGCATACTTATTACAACATATAACAAAACCATGAAAGGACCGTATAGGTATAGTGTCTTTAGAAACTGGGAAACATAAACAACTGGTTCATAAAGTGTCTACATTGTCTCCCATTTATTTCATCATATCTATAGTCCCTTTTGGCATATCTTACTTAATAACCTTCTTCCTGACCTGGGGAAAGAAAACATACAAAGGGGTGAGCTCAAATTCTCAGTAAGGGTAAAAAAAAGAAATATCAATCACATCATATTCATAAGAACATAACATTTTCGAAATCTTATCCTGCAAAAGAGAGCATAACTTCATAACATGTGATAAATCATAGTAGTGAAATGAAATCCCAATAAAAATAACATAAAACATGAAACTTTGTGGCATACACACATAATCATAGAAAATCATTTCTTATTAGTCAAGACTCATTGCCAAGACTATCATAGTGGACAAAGTCCATTTCTGAACTGAGTTCACTCCTCGTTTCAGTCCTGTTTCACTGAACTGGTTTAACCTACTGTTCCAGCCATGTCTATCTCATGAGATATAAAATCTTTACCCAATTCATTGGATGGAGATATAGGTCCCACCAATATCATAACAATACCATTCTTATGTGTGCCACAAAATCATAAATCATACATCATTCCATAACCCATGTAATAAAAATGGAATTCTTAAACAACATGACATCATAAAACAGTTCATATTAGATAAAAGAATTCATAAAAATAATTCCATCACAACATAATCATATCAATGTAATAATAGGTATATAAACAGAACCCTATATTATCTTACATGGAAAATAATTTTGATAAAACACTTGAACTCCATTCTTGAGGAAAATATCCTTTCTACTTCAAAAACATTTTCCTTTTTTAACATGTCTTACAATTTTAAACGAAGAGAAGTTGATTAAAAATAAACTTGAAAACTTGTAAATGAAGCTTCTTGTAAATAATTTTTTAAAAATCCATTCATTCCATATAAGTTAAAAAAACATTCTTCTCGTACTTTTTTCGGAAAAGTCAAAAAGTACCTCGTACGAAAAAAGACAAAATATTTCTTTCATATCTTTTACTAAAAACTCACAGAAGGGTAAATTGGATTTAAAAAAATTGTAGGTGGATGGAAAAAATATTAAATATTGAGGGAACATGGATGTGGATGATAAAATACGCCCCAGTAAATACCAAAGTATAAACAATTTCGGATAAAAATGAGATTGTGATATTTTCCCTTACCTTAGGTCCGATTTGCTTCGTAAGTGTCTGAACCTCCTGTATAATGATTTAAATAATGTTATTGACTTATTCCAAAATCATAAGTATTTTTATGATATCATATATGTTCATATTCTTATCTTCTTATTAGTAATATTTCATTACTACTTGTTATTCGGGTGTTTATTACTTTTTGTTCTTATGCCCGTTTTGTCGAATAAATTCTTATTTTTCATTTTAGGTTATAGATACCTCATTTCCAGAATTTTATTAGTGTAATATATATCATATTCATTCACTCAATTAATTTATATAATCATTATGCAATTAAGATCATGTGTAACGAGTCGCATCACATCGTGGAGACGGTATTCCGTACGTACGCACGAGCGATGATATCGTTCCCATGATCATGGAATTGTATTGGAGTGTATTTATACTATTTAAGAATCAATATCACATTAAAATAATCATATATAGTTATTATTTACACCATTATACCCATCCGAGTAAGGTGGTGGTGGAAAATAGATTACAGCACGGCGTGGAGACGGTATTCCGTACGTACGCACGGGTGGTGATTTCGTTTTCCATAGGATGGATATATGGTGAAATAGGGTTGTTTCATACTTATAATAACATATCAGTATATGAGTGATACTGATGTTATTACTTCATAATGAAACAACTAAATAAGAAGAAATGGAATAAGAAATAAAGATGAAAGAATCGGTAACGGGCATTACCTCTTCTTTGAAGCGCCTCTTTGAGACCTCCTCTTAGGGCACTAAAATTGGTCTTTGAAGAAGACCAGGACCTCTAGTATGTTTCTAGGGATGTGGAGAGGAAATATTTGCAGGGGTTGTCCGAGCTTTAAGGCTCAAAGAGGTGTGAGGAAGAGAGGGAGGACGTGCCCTTTTATAATGGAGGAGAGGGGCACCTTTGGAATAACTAAAAATATTATTTTATTATAAAGTCAAATTCGGTTTTTAATAGCTCCAAATTGATATATTTTGAAGCTAAGGTGGTGATGGGTCGAAATAATCTCATCCAATAGAATTTAGACAAGTTTAGGTATCAATTTTAAACTTATCATTTAGATTTAACTTTAAGTTAGATAATTTAACTTTTACCGTGTCTTCTTGTTTTCTTACAATATAAGGTTAATAAACTTACTATATCAAGCCAAACGAATCCTGAGTTGTTTATTATTAATATATATAACCTTATATAAGTAATTTGTCCGAATATTAGATTTTTAGTAATAAAATCACAATTAATAATATAGTATTTGTTTTAAAAACTATTTTATGTCAATTTTGACACTATTTGGTAATTGATTTTTGTGAAAATCATAACAGAATTATTAGTTAGATATAATTTAATTAAATCAATAATAACATGTCATATTAACATATAAAATTATTCTAATTAATAAAAAGTCTCAAATTACATTTATTTGGGTATTTATAGCATCAATTATGTCAATATTTCTTTAATAAGATAATTACCCCATCATCATTGTATCATAATGAAATTAAATTATTTTAAGTCTAAAAAATAAAAATAAAATACCATTATGTAGGAAATATTTTTAAATTTTGAATGAATATTTATAGTCTATTTTATCTTATATATAACCCTATATTAAAAATTATTTAGTTATTAAACTTTGATTTTAACTATTTTAACCCTTCTTTAAATAAATTGATAATAAATGTCCTAATCTAATCCGAGTGGGCCTAAATGGTCATATTTTATTCCTATGGTTGTTTTTGGTTGAATTAAACTTATCCAATAGAATTAGGACATGGTAATAATAATATCATTTTTACCCTTAACTACCCTATTTACTTTTAACCATGGTAAAAAAAAGTAAAAAGTGACTATTCACAAAAAATTATTTTCATCTCATTGAACCACATTTTAGTCCTTGATATTAATCGTGTCTCTCGGATTTTCGAAATTCCATTCACAGAAGCGGTAAAATTATGTTTTATGAAAAAATTCAGTTTTTTAACTACCACTTAGTGGTTTCACTATTTATAAAAAAATGAAAGTTTCAAGAAAAATACCAAAAATTATGCCTAAGCTATATTTGATATTATGAATTCAAAAATGATGTTTATTTTACCAAATTCAAAACATATCAGTTTCATTAACTAATTTAAAAATTAATTCTCATCGTCAAGACAAATAGCGTGTTTTTAAGAGATAATAACTATCAAAAGATTGACACTTGTTTATGTCTGGTTTAAATGTGAAATTACATCCAATGAACAACATTGTATTAAATTGAAAAAATATATTCTTAATATACTTTAAAACCACTCAAATTAATAATTTATCACTATTAATTATTTCGATTAAAAAAGTTGTTTTTAATTAAAATTTAATAATTTTAACTATTCATCAGAATGTGAAAGTTATCCGAAATGTACCAACATTTCACCCTAAGCTAATTCTGATATTACAAATCCAAAAATGAAGTCCATTTTGAAAAATAAAATTTAAAAAATTTCAAAAAGTGGTTATTACTATTCATAACGGCTAGTTTTAATAATATTTTAATATCATATCGTTGTTTAGTGAAACTCAGTATTGTGTACGATGCAAGCTATCGAGGAAGGTCGTGGTTGCGTGTAAAGAAAGCCAAGCTAGTGTTTTGTGTAGTGAATGATTCATTTGATAAAAACAAAATATTTCTCATAAAATTCTCGGGCGTTACAAGAAGCACTCAAAGTGCCTATTCTAGATCTGAGAGGTTCACTTTCTGAGACATGTCATCTTGGAGGCTGGAGCTGTAGTGGATCCAGTGATGATTGAGGTGGTACTTTCTTGGGACCCACCCATGAGTGTGACAGAGGTACGGAGTTTCATGGGTTTGGCAGATATTAACGGAGGTTCATACCAGACTTTTCAGAATTGAAACACCACTATCAGTCCTGACGATGAAGGGGTAACCCTTTGTGTGGTCGGAGAGATGCCAGCAGTGCTTTCAGAAGCTGAGGCAGTGGCCGACTAGTACCCCCATCTTGAGGCTTGCAGAGGAGGGCGTAGGGTACGTAGTTTATTGCGACACAACAGGGACCAGACTAGGATGTGTCCTAATGCAGGAGCGAGCTATGAAAGAATATGGTTCTTAGAACCTGAGACAGAATGAGCAAAACTATGTTATCCATGACCTGGAGTTAGCAGTAGTTGTATTTGCCTTGAAGATGTGGAAACACTATCTTATGGGTGATGGTTTTACCGTATACTCTGATACCAAGAGTCTCATGTATATCTTCCCTCAGAAGGACCTGAACCTGAGACAATGACATGGGCTTGAGTTCCTCCAGGACTATGACTTCGAGATAGTATATACTCCTGGTAAGTGGAACGTTGTTGTGGATGTTCTCAATAGGAGATCTGGTATACAACATCTTGGAGAGGTGATAGAGCAGCTGGCTACATTATAGATTTCTTATGTGGACTGAGATGGAGCATCTTTCCTTCAGTCTCTTACAGTCACTCCTCCACTTCTTCAGCGTTCTAGGGAGGCACAACATGGGGATGCTGACTGTGAGACATGACGTGCTCAGATATCCATAGGTTAGGAACCAGAGGGATTTTCTTAAGGTGGGGAGCATGTCATCCTCTTCAGAGGATATACTATGGTGCCATCGTCACTTCAAGAGGAAGTGTTGAGGGAGTTCCACACATCCCCTCTAGCAGTACATACAGGAGTGTCAAATATGTACCAGGACCATCGACGACAGCACTGGTGGCCAGGTATGAAGAAGGAAGTAGCGGAGTTTGTTTCTTGATGCCTCACTTGTCAACAAGTGAAGGCGGGGCATCAGGTAGCAGTAGGCTTGGTTCAGTCATTCGTGATCCCAGAATGGAAGTGGGAAGGGATATCCATGGAATTCGTGACGAGTCTTACATGTACGTCCATGGGATATGAATCTATCTGGGAGATCATCAACCGACTCACCAAGTCATCCCACTTCCTACCGATCATAGAACAAGTTTCAATATAGAGCTTGGGATGCCTCTATGTGCAGGAGATAGTACGTTTACATGATATACCATTGAAAATTGTCTCTGATCGTGACACAGTTCACATCCTGGCTATGGGATGGGTTTTAGGAGACTTCCAGGACACAACTTCACTTGAGCACTGCCTTCCATCCTCAGACAGATAGTCAGACCGAGCGGACCATTTAGAACCTCAAGGACATACTCTGTGAATGTGTCCTCAACTGCGGTCATATCTGGGAGGATCACATACCCTTGGTGGAGTTTTCCTACAACAACATATATAACTCCACCATAGGGATGGCGCCTTTTGAGGCATTATACAGGTGACCTTGCAGATCGTCGTTGTGCTGGACAGACCTAGTGGAGCATCACTAGTGGGACCAGATATGGTATATGCTATCACGAAGAGGTGCAGATCATCTTGGAGTAGATGAGGACTTCACAGAGCTGATAGAAGTCGTATGATGACAAGAGATGGTGACCTATGGAGTTCGAGGATGGTGACCACATATTTCTATGGGTCTCAGCCCGATGAGGTTTATGAATATTCGGTCGAGACGGAAAGATATCTCCACATTTCATCGGACCTTTCTAGGTCCTCAATAAAGTAGGTGAGGTGGCTTACCACCTGGCTCCTCCACCTCAGTTGCACTGGGTTCACGACATCTTCCATGTATCCTAGCTAAGGAGATATGTGCACGACCATTCTCGCATTATCGACCGTGGGGATTTGGATGTCAACGATGGAGAGACTTTTGCAGAGGTTCAAGTGGAGATTGAGGATCGACATGAGCGGGTCCTTCATGGATGGTCGATACCTCTGGTGCATTCTCATTGGCAGCATAGGAACCTTCAGGAGAGCACATGGGAGCGAGAGGCTCAGATGCATGCTTTGTACCCCCATTTGTAATCTTAGTTTGAGTTGTATCTTACGGGGACAGAAATCCCTGAGGTGGGGAGAATGTAAAGACCTGGAATATCTATGGAATTTTTTTTCTTAAATAGAAGGGAATTTTACAAGTCTGCGAATATTTACGGTGCTTGATTCCGAGGCCCGGTGTGCCTAGAATCAATTTTTGATGTTTTGTTCAGGTAGGATCAGTAAATGTAGGAGCATGTTTTTATAACTTTTGAACAGGTGCTTGGAATTTAAATCTGAGGGCATCGTTGAACTTGCAGTGCCGGTACTCACTTAAGGAGACTTTCACCTCAACAGCAGTTGGTCGAGAGTAGAATATAGATTTTGGGTTTTTGTGTAAAGTAATAAAAAAATGTGTTTTATATTTATTTTATTAGAGCCTCCATTTGGGTGTTTGGTGGTTAAAACCTCCTCATGGGAGTTGGATGTGGGACCACCACCCCATAACCTCCCATGAGTGGTTATGGTGGGGGGGGCACCCGAACATAACCCCCCATGTGAGGATTAAAGTGGTGGGGACCACCTGAGGATGTAACCCCTTGAACTCCCTATTATGTGGGGAGAAACCTCTTGAGCTCCACAATTAATGGTGCCACCACCATAATAGAGCCTCTTGATCTCCCCTTTAATTAATTGGTTCAAACTCCCCTAATTGATTTTGTGCCTAACCTCATGAATTAATTAGGTGGATCCCATTAATTTAATTCTACCATTTTGAATAAGGTGCCACTTAATTATTAAGATATCAATCTATTATCATTTCTTTTGGTTGGAATTTTTCATTATGTGGAATCCTTGGGTGTTTTGAGAGGAGTGATTGGGAGGATTAAATTTCTCCCAACTAAGAATGAAGAACGAAGAATGAAGAACACATTTATCTAATGAAGAATGATGGTGATGATCCTTCATCTAATTCTTCCCCGAACACCTACCGACGTGGAGAAACTTCCACGAACTGATGCAGCTCGGGTTTGGAAGCATGCGACAGATGCTAAGAACAAAGAACTTCTTCATCTACCTTCCGCGACTTCGTCAATGAAATACGAACAACGAACAAAAGTTAGGGGTTTAATTTTATCTATGTATGGTCTTTCCAATGTTCTTCCTTTACCTCAAAATGAAGAACAAGGGTTGTTGTGCTTAATACTTACGAGTCTCTTGATACCACCCTAACTATGGAAGGTGCGGCCCAAACCGACATGGCATGACCCCTCCACAGATCATGTTCATGGTATTCATTGGCATGGAGATGAAGCAATGAGGTGATGAAGGGTGCGGTCCGAACACCGCTGGCCCGCGCCATCTCGGGCTGCACAGAACTGGCCTACCCGGCCGCCTTCGGGCCTGCCTAGCACCCTCCCATCCTACCACCACCCTGTCTGGCGCCCTCTCGGTCTGCCGGTGGCCTGCCTGGTGCCCTCCCGTCCTGCCACCGGCCTGCCCGTCTCCATGTCGACCTACCGCCGGCCTGTCTGGCGCCCTCTCGCCATGATGCCGGCCTGCGCGGCACCCTCCAGGCCACCCCGCCGGCCTACCCGGCTGCCACCCCGGTTTCCCAGACCCCTCCCGAGCCCACCCGGACAAACCAGCTGTAGCCTTGCACCCCTCACGGTGCTCCAAGTCGTACCGTCCCCGGCCTCCCAAGCCGAGCCGCTCAAGCCGCACCGGTTGCGGCGCTCCGTGCTGAACCGCCACTCAGCCTACTGGGATGGGCCCAGAAGGGGAGCCGAACCTAACGGGTGGACCTTCCCAAAGGGTCGGTCCAAACCCAACAGGTTTGAACGGGACAACCCAGACCGAGTAGGCCCATGTAAAGATGGGCCAAGTTGGCCAACTAGGTTAGACCGGATCTGGGCCCACTACCGACCCTTTACTTCTTTTGGCCATATCTCTGGCACCAGACGACAGTTTGACAAACCATCAATGGCACTGGTATTCTTAGAGCGCGACAGTCCCTTTGAGAATACCCAATCTGAGTTTGGCGTATATTTGAGATATGGTCAGGTTGGAACGTGCCTTAACCAAGCCTTTTTATTTGTTTGGTTTAATTTATTTTAGTTGATTCAATAAGGTTTCTTTATGACTTTTCTATTCATATATGTTTTGAAAATCACAAACACATTTCCATAAGGAATATTTTCATTCTCTAAGATACATTTTATTATAGAAAATTATCTTTCTCTATGAATTATTTTCTTAATGAAAATTTGTGTTCTCTAAGAAAAATTTATCCTCATCATGTTTTTTAATTTATTATTAAATGTCTTCTAAAAACCAAGCCTATTTATTTTATTATCTAAAAAATTCTGGACCTTATCAAAAACCTCAGAATCATACAATTCATTACCTATCAATTATTAATGTTTTTAGACTCCACATTCAATAAAATTATAACTCCAAATTCCCTAGAATTCAGACTATTAATTCCTATGAATTAAGACTCCAAATTCCTTAGAATTCAGACTTTGAATTCATCAGAATTCAGACTCTCAATTGTCTAAATTTCATACTCCAAATTCTCTGAAATTTAGACTCCAAATTCTCAAATATTTAGACTATTAATTCTATGATATTCAGACTCCAAATTCTATAAAATTCATACTCTAAATTCCTTATAATTCAGACATCGAATTCTCTAAAATTCAGACTCTGAATTCATTATAATTCTGACTCTTAATTCCACAGATTTCAAACCTTGAATTTCCATTTTTATAATTTGATTATTTATATATTTAGACTTTGAATTCTATATTTCATTGTTTTAGAATATTCACTTTTTTTTACGAAACCTCATTTTACTTAAACATTATTATTTCATAATCATTATATTGTTTCCTATTTTTCTCTTATATAAAATGAGGTTGTACAATTTGTTTCAAACTAACTATTGGTTGAGTGACACGTGTATAGGTCCCTCTGAGATTCATGGAAACATTTGACCATTGGAGGAGGGAGTCGATCGTTGGAATCCTTGCCAATAAATAAGATCTCATTTGAATGATCTCATTATCGATTGATGATCATAGAGATTACATGTTGTGAAGTGATTTCTATAGAGGGAAATATTCTTGTTCCTTGTATATTTTATGAATATCTTATTCAAATGTGAACATGTTGTTCAACTTTCTTTGTGAGACTCAGATTCATATTGTATACAATCAAGGGATTATGTGTATATAATGACAATAGTTCCAACTAAATTAATGTTCAAGGGCTTGCAGGGAAAGCAATAAAGACTCCTATATTCTTATCAAGGGCTTACCCTGATGTGGGTAAGATATAATTTCTTGAAAGTAAAAATCATGGGACTATTATCCAAGGTTCATGGATACCCTTCTCTTTGGGCTAAAAGGTTTCCTACTTGTTTACTTGTTTTTTGTTACATGGTTTATTTCTATTGTATTTTTTTAAATAAATAATTAATAACATTCTTATAATTTCTTATAATAGTTTAACTATAATATAAATAACATTATATATGCTTTAAGGTATAATCATTAACTAAGTAAAAACCTACAAAAGTTTCCTTATGTTTAATTTGAATAAGTTTAGGTTTCTTATAATTAGACATGGGCCCTTCCTATTATCCCTTTATGTAAGAACCATATAAGTTTTGGGATTTTACCTTGTTTAAATTTTATAAAGATAGGCTTCCCTAAGGTTGAAATAAAATGTAATTAAAATTATAATTCACCCTCCTTGTAATTTAGCATCTACATATTCTATTTTTATCCTAAAATTGGTATTAGATAAAGGTCTCGAAAATACTAATACATGTATATGATTTTTCATTATAAATTTTTCTTAATGTTTTTTATCTTTGTTTAGAAACTTTCACTATTAACATGTTTTGTGGAAATAAATTTTCTTATATAATTGCAGGTATGAATGTGGGTTCCATAGACAACCATAATCCTACCAGACCATCAGTCATTGATGTTAATGATTATGAGTACTAGAGATATAGGATGAATACTTTTTTTCCTTAACACTAGATTGGAAAACTTTTTTATTATTTCTAGTGATTATAAAATTCCAGAAAAAAGTAAGAACCTTTACCAACCAAGAAAAACAATAATATTTATTAAATTACAAGGTATGAAATAAATATTTGTGTTTTTTATGACAAGGAATATATATAGTCAAATATATTCTTGTTAATATGCCAAATTTATTATAAAGAAACATGGAATTACACATTTTGGACCTTATTTTGTTATAGAAACTGGATGATCTAGGTTAAGAGCTGAATTTCACGGATTATTATTTCCCTTTGGAGAACTAGTGTCCATAGTACAACAAAGATTTATGGCCATTGTCAGTAGTCTACAATATATGGGTGATAATGGTCTTGATGATGAATTTATTATAGAAAAGATAATTTACATCATTCCAAATGAGTTGGAATAAAAAACGACAGTTATTTTTGAAAATAGAAAAGTATAAAACATTACTATAGATGAGTAATTTGGAACTCTTCTATAGAATTAGAAAATAATGGAGAGATTCATTGACATCAATAAGAAGAATAATTGATGTGGAAGTATAAATTTCACTACTACGTCTAAATCCAAGAATCTAGAAAGGTTAACTAGATCTAAAGCTAAAGAAAGATATTGTTATATCTGAATAAAGTGAATGTGAATATTCTGATAATGAATAATACAATCTCTCTCAAAGGATAAATAAAATTGTAAGAAAGAAGGATTTTCAGTATTGATATAAGAATAAAAATAGAAAGGACAAGAAAGATTCTAAAGAAACCTATTATGAATGTAAAAGGGCTGCATATATCACCTGATTGTCATATGCTTAAAAGAAAGAAAGAAGGGAACAGAAATAAGTACTATAACAAGAATGCTAGGAATGTCTTGAAGGATAATGAAACCAGGAGATCCAGTTGTGGTGAATCATTAGATGAATATTTAGAATATGAATCTTTGTGTCAAAAAAATATCAGTCTTATATCCTAAGTACATATTTAAAATCATTATATTATGGATAAGGTGCACAATGCTAAATCCTTCACAAATATTTTATTAAATGATAGTTTTTTAATAATGAATATTATGAATCTTTAGAAGAATAATATTCTTCATTAGAAGATAATAATTTACCTTTATCTGAATAAGTTTCTAGATTTTATAAATTACATGAAAATGACAACTGCAAGATAATAAATAAGCTAGAAAAATAAAATTATAGAATTTCTTTTTTAAAAGAAGAAGTATTAGATATTTCAAAAGATCTTGATTAGAAAATTTTTTATTTGCAAAGTGTTTATAAAAACCATAATAATGATAATTCAGAGAAGGATAATCATTATAAGGGTCTGGAATATGTTATTTCTAAGAAATATTTTTTAGAGGATACGTAGCTATAAAATGAAAGACTTTGAGTATAAAATTTTGGTTATCAGATTAAATCGAAAAATTTTCCATTAATATTTTTTTTATCAAATTTCACTTCTATAAGGAAACAATTTGATAAAATGTATTCACAACTTCTCACTCTTAGGAATAGTTCTAGATTTGGTTATACTCACTCAAAACAAATTTTTGTTAATAATTATATTGATCCCCAATGTGATCCCTTTTTCACTAAGATTCAATGTAGTGGAAATTGGGAAATAAATTGTTCTTTAAGTAAAATAAAATACATATTTTTTCAAAAGGCTTATTTTTCAATGAAAAGTGGATTCAAAATATTTAATTTTTTAAAATTTCTTGATCCAAGAAATTTTGGATTCCTAATGTCAATATCTTTTATTTCAAAACAATAATAAAGTTCCAAAAAAAATATATGGTATATGGATAGTGTATGTTCCCAACACATGACTAGTAAATAAATTTATTTTGAAAATATTATCAAGATGAAATAAGGAAAATAATATTTTGGATATAATACTCATGGAGAAATTGTTTGTATATGTAGCATTGTTCTACTTGGAAAAGATTTAATTTCAAATGTTTTATTTGTTAAAAGTCTTAATGAAAACCTCATAAGAATATTAAAATTATGTGAAAAAGGTTACCTTGTGAATTTTAGGAATGTGAAATTCTTAGTGCACAATTCCTAGGAAGTGTTTATTCTCTCTACCCATAGTAATGAGAATGTTTATATACAAATCATAGAATTCATTAGTATCCATGTACTACCTTTCCTTAGTGCAACGGAAGTTAAATCTTTGTCATGGAATAGAAGACAAGGGCACTTTACCATTTGGAACCCATGGAAACTATTAAATAATATACTTTTCAAGGATATACCAGAGATTAGGTTTGATTCATCAAAAGACGGTGATCCTTTACAATATTGAATGAAACATAAGTCCTGATTTAAATCAAACAGTGAATTCGTAACTTCTGATGCATTTCATCTAGTGCATGTGAATCCTTTCGATCCAACAAAAACGGGAAGTCATGGTGGAAGATATAATGTATTAGTTTTATTTGATGATTACAATATATTTACATAGGTCTATTTTATAGAAAAGAAATTAGAATCTTTTTCTTATTTCAAAAAATTTAGATCCCAAGTGAAAAATGAGAAAAACATTCATTGATAACTATTCATAGTGATGATGGTGGCGAATTTCAAAATTCATATTTCCATACTTTTTGTAGTAATTAAGGAATTAATCATAAATTATCATCCCCAATAACTCCCCACCAAAATGGTATTTTTGATAGAATAAATCGAATTATTCAAGAGATAACAAGAACAATGATGAGTGAATAGTCTATTACTAAACATTTTTGGGATGAAGTTATACATACTACTTGTTACTCTATAATTAGATTTTTAATCTGACCTTTTTTTATCAAAACACCTTATGGATTGTGGACTGGTAGAAAACCTATACATTATTACTTCATTGTATTTGGATTCAATATATTCATATTGAATACTAAATTAAACTTTTATAAATTCACACCCAAATTAGATGAAGTAATTTTTTAGGCTACACCACTACTTCTAAGGATTATAGAATTTTTAACACAAATTCATGTACTTTTGAAGTAATAGTGAATGTTAAATTCAATGAAACAGATCCTTTTATTTTTAAACAACCCCAACCAACATCATTATATGTGTTTTCAAAAATTGATTATCATCATTTGAAAGAAGATTATTCTAATAAAGAAAATACACAATAAAATATTTATTAAATTATTTACCCCATAATATTATCTACCTTATGTTGTTGAATAGGATTTAAAAAAATCAAATCAATTGTTTTTTTTAAATCATTCCAGTTATAGTATCATTGGTGATGTAAACAACTAGTAAGGACTAGAAGTTCTTTAAGAAATGATGTAGAAAATCTATAATTTAATTCCCGATTATAACCAAAAAACACTAAGGAAGATTTAGGCGAGGGTGACTAGATTAAATTTAAGAAATCTAAACTAAATTAATTAAAAAGGAATAAATTCTAGAATTTGGTTTAAAAACCTAATGAAAATTTTGTAATTGAAGTAAAATGGGGTTTCAAAAATAAATGTGATGAAAAATAAATCATTGAAATAAATATAGAAATATTAGTTTCTAAATTCTATAATCAGAAAGAATAAATAGACTATGAAGAAACATATGCCCCATTTTCTAGACTTGAAGTTATTCACATTCTACTTAACTTTGCATAATTCATTAGATTAAAACGTTTTCAAATGGTCATGTTGTGTGATTTCCTTAAATGATGGGTTCAAGAGGATGATTATGTTGAAAAAACTCTTGGATTTTAACACACAATACATCCAGAAAATGTTTTCAAACTTACCAAATATTTTTATGGACTTATAAAATCCCCTAGAGGTGGTATGATAGACTTACAAGTTTTTTATTACAAAAAAAAATATATTAAGGAAACTGCTAATCAAACTATTTTTATAAATAAAGATATGAAATTAATATTATTAATTCAAATATATGTTGCTGACATTATATTCGGATCAACTCATCAAATATTTATCTGATTCATTAGTGAATTTAACAAAATATGAGATTGAAATGAGTGTGAATGATGAGTTAACATATTTTACTGGTTTTCAAATATCTCAAAAACTAGAAGGAACTTATATATGTAAACATAATTATATTAAAAACCTTCTTAAGAAAAATGTATATGACAACACTAAAAGTATAAGTACTCTAATCGGTACCTTAATTTCTCTTGATCTTGATGAAGCTAGGAAAGTAGTAGATCAAGCATCTTTAATAGGTGTGATAAGAAATTTATAATTCTTAATGGCAATTCATCCAGATGTAATTTTTTCAGTTTTGTTATGTGCAAGATATCAATCTAATACAATAGAATTTCATTTAAATGGAGGGAATAAATTTTTTTATATTTAAAGGGAACCATGGATTTTGAACTTTTTTATTATCAAAATTATTTTGTTTTATATTTTTTTTGTATTATGATTTTGGTGGATGTAGAATGGATAGAAAAAGTACATCGAGAACATTTCCTTTCATAGGAGATTCATTAGATTCTTGGTTATGCCTGAAGTAACACTAATTAGAACTTTCCACTACTAAAGATGAGTATGTAGTAGCTGGAAGTTGTTCTACTCACGTGTTGTGGATGCAACACACACTCATAGACTATGACATGAGTTTTACAAAAACACATATATTGTTTAATAATACTAGTTCCAGGTTCCTATGAAAAAACACTACACATCACACTCATGCAAAATATATATATACTAGGAATCAATTTCTTATAGATCACACACCTGATGTAGATATAATTCTTTAATTTATTGAAATACAAGATCAAATTGCTGACATCTTTACAAAAACATAACCCTTGGATATATTTCAATACATTAAACAAATGTTTGGAATGATAACCATAAAGTAATCTTCCATATTAAATTTTTTTAAAACATATATCATTAGATTAAAAAAATTCTTTTAATAGGGGTTACATTTTTTGTTTCTTTAAAAAAATTTCCTTTCCTTAATAAAACTTATGGAAACCTAAATTTTTTTCCCTTTATTTAGCAAAAAAATTTCAGAACCTAAAAATTTTCATTTCTTTAATAATGTTTTCAAAATATAAGGACATCCTTATCAATACTGATAATTATTTATAGAAAATTTGGATGGTATGATTCATTACTTAAATTAGTGTAATTATATTTGTTGGTATTTTAATATTGATTTATGAAAACTCTATCATATTCACTTCCATTAAATATGTTATTTCCTTAAAACCTCAATGGATTGGAACGTACAAAATCCTCCTTCAGAATTAATCTCAACCGTCAGATCAGATCAAGCATATATCAACTATTGGTTTGATACAGGAATTCAAATCATTAACTCAAATCATATATAAAGTCCCCACTAATCCATGTCCCTCATCAGTTTTTCAAATGATTTGGTACCAAAGCTTTGCCCCTCTACAAATCTGTTTTTCAGTTTTCTATGTTTCCTTACATTCCAGATGTTTTTTTAAGACTCCTCACATAATTAGATGACTCCAAACAAGGAAATAAAGTATTAGAAAATTTACAGAGAAAGTTTGGTGAAATAAAATTTACATTCCAAGTATAATTCTTTGATTACAAAGAATATCAAGTTGAATGGATGGGAATGTTTATGTGTATGTAAGAAAAAAATTTATGATCTGGTTTATCCTGACATTATCATAGAATTTTATGATAAAATATGATTTTATGATGAATGAGGAAGGGAAAATCTTTCTTTTACGAGATATGGAATAATCTATTCATTATCTTTCAACATGGATACAAAGATTATCAATATTCCTTATGTTGGGGCAGAAAGTTTTCTTTTCTCACAAGTTTCCAGATACGATAGGAAGTTTTGAGAAAGTAAAGGAAATTGAGTGCCTTGAACTCAAGGGAGTAATGTCACCAAATTCAAGCATATCTCAAAAAACATCAAGTTGTTATCATTGTGGTTATAGGGACATCTTATTCTGGTAAAAGAAGACAATGACTCTCTTAAAGAAGAGTGATAAGTTTGTAATGGACTTTCTTGGTGAATCTGATAAAGGAAAACTATATTAAGTATATTATTAATATAATCATAAATATCGTGAATGGAACTATTTAGTCTCATATTATCATGTATCTAATGATATTGTTGAATATAATCGGTCTCTATTTAAAATATTTTAAAATTCATTATCTTTTAAATCCCAAATCCTTAAAGATCATGTTGTTGAGTGTTGACACTCCTAAGAAGATGAAAGTTGGTTTCACTACCAAATCTAGAGAGTTTTATGGTCATTATGAAAGTGAGGTGAAAGCATTAACCAAGAAATGGGGAGTGGGGAAAACTTCCCAGAAACCCAGAAGAAACTAAATGAGAATGAACCAGAATTACCAAAAAAAAAGAAACCATTCTAGAAACCTTGTCAGCTCCACCTAAGCAGAAAAAGAAAAAAAAAATCTGATGAAGTAGTAGTAATGTGGAGAGAGCAGAATATGAAAAAGGAGAAGGGAGATAAAATATTTGGTTTAGACCCTATTGAGGCAAAGTCTCTAAAGGTTCATTCCAAAGAGGAGCTTGAGAAACAAGATAAAAAAATAAAATGAATAAGAAATTTTGGGAATCTTAAATCATCCAAGATTTACTCAATGATATAAAGAAAGATTTTGAACAAATCCAATTACTGGAAACCTTCCTTCAAAAGTCAGTTCTAGTAGAAACTTAGGGAAAGAAAATTTAAATTCTAGAACCTATTATGGAAGAAGAGATATCTCAAGAAGAAGAAGTGGAAGAATAAGAAGAGGAAGTTGAATACGTAAGTTATGATGCGATCAAACAAGTGGAATAATATCATAAGAAGAAAATTCCTTCAGATAAGTTGTCGATCATAAATTCCCAGGTTTAGTCAACAAAAATAAGTTATCAAGGGAATGTTGATAATGGACATCATGAGGCTAATAAAAATGTTGATTATGATAGTAGAAATCATGATTTCATTCATCCTGAATATGTTAAGGGAGATGATTAGAAAGAAGATGTTGATGATGAAATGATAATACGAGTCTCAGATAGTGAACATGAAAATTTTAATGTAGGGAAGGCAATATCTAGATTGGATAAAGGAAAGAAGGTGGTTATGGTTTTCCTATGAATGTTTTAGTTGTGAAAGAATCGTAAGATGTTGGTGGATCATCCAAGAGTAAAGATGAATAGATGGACAATGATTCCACACCGGAAAAGTAATCAGCTTCTAAATCATTATCTTCTATGGGTCATGATTTCTAAATTCAGTCATTGAATAAATTAATAAACACAATTACCTTATTCCCAAGTACCTATTCGGGATTTTAGTTGCCTGAACATTATCTTAATCAGAATAAAGATTATATAAGCATGCTCATTGAAATTTTTTTCAATCATGAAATAGAGTTAATGACCTTTAATATTGGTTATAATGCTCATATGATATCATGTAATGAAATAACAAAATGGTATAGGATAATTATTGATGATATGAAATTCATGGACTTCTTCCATGATTCAATAAATGATTCTTTCAATATAAGAGATGATTCATTCAAAAACATTACAACAATTTTTTTAGAGAAGTTTAATCTCGGGAAAGATTCCTGGATGCAAGAGGATATAGATATGAATGTTAAGTTGAATACAGTTTCTCTAAATTTAAAGAGAGAAATAGAACTTGAGGAATATATGGAATAAATGTTCAAATAGCAAGAACATGAAGTAATGTCCCAGGAAAAAATTATAATGTGCCAAGAAAAAAAATCATGGATCACAAAAAGAAGAATCGTGATCAGGATTAGATCATCAAAAGGATTGAGGATGATCGAAAAGTGATAAAGAAGTTAATGGAAACCTTGATAAATCTCATGCCAATGGAAAAGAATGATCAATAATTTTTCAGACAATCTGATATTTTGTCATACCTTTTCCTCGTAAAAATGATTTCATATAACAATGAAATTTTGCATCCATTATTTTTTCTTGTATATTTGTAATCATTCTAGTAGAATTTTTTCCATTCCATACATTCCATTGATAAAATCTCAAAGGGGGAGAAAATAATGATCAAAAAAATATTATGTAAAATGAAGGTAATTCGCAATATAAGTTGGGATTTAAAGTAAGAGGGAGTCTACCTAAAGAAGAATTTCATTATGTTGAATGAAGAAACTCCGCTATAAAATACAAGAATATGATCATTAGGGATTTCAAATCCTAAGGGGGGGTTATTCATATTCATCATGGATCATAAGTAATGGGAGATAAGGTTTTCATTTTAAAAACTAAAAGAAAAATTCTTAGTCCTTATATTCATTTTCGAAAGGTTGTTTGGGATTTTCAAAAAGGGGGACATTTTTGAGTAAATATGGTTTCCTTATGAATTTTACATTCCTATATGTTTTGAAAATCAAAAACACATTTTCTTAAAGATATTTATCTTTCTCTAAGAATTATTTTCTTAAGGAAAATTATTTTTCTCTAAGAATTATCTTCTTAAGGAAATTTTTCTATCATTATGAAAAGTTTTATCGTTACCTTGGTTTAGAATGTCTTATTAAATTGTTATGGAATACCAAGTATAACTTTTTTTATTTAGTAAAAAATTCAGATCCTTATAAAAACCATGGAATCTTATAATTCCATAGCTATCGAGACTTTATTTTTTAAGACTTTGTATTCTATGAAATTCAAGCTCCAAATTCATTAGAATTAAAACTATAAATTCTATGAAATTCAAAATTCAAATTCACTAAAATTTGGTCTCTGAATTCTCTGAAATTCAGACTCTGAATTCATTGAAATTATGACTCTGAATTCCTCAGAATTCCGTCTCCAAATTCCTTAGAATTCTGACTCCCAATTCCTCAGAATTATGAATCTGAATTGCTTATAATTTAGAATTATAATTCATCAAAATTCAGACACTCAATATCCATTTTTCTAGAATCAGATTTTTCATATACTAAGACATTGAATTATATCTTTCTTAGTTTCTGATGTGTGACTTTTTTAAGCTACTTTATTTTCCTTAGATATTATAATTTTTTAATCTTGATAATGTTTCCCAAGTTTCTCCTACATAAAATGATATAATAAATTTTGTTTCTAACCAAACGTTGGTTGATTAATATGTGTTCAAGTCCCTCCTAGATTCAATGAAATATATTATTATTCAAGGAAGGTTCTGAACATTGGAATCATTGCATATAAATAAGTTCTCTTTTGAACGAGCTCATTATCGACTAATGATCATAGAGATTACATGTTGTGAAGTGATTTCTAGGGATAGAAAGACTCTCATTCCTTGTGTGTTTTATTAACATATTTTTTAACCATGAAAATATTTTTCATCTTCCTTTATGAGAATTTGATTGTTTTTGTGTATATTAGAGGTCATTCAAGGTTTAGAAGATATTGGTGCCGACTACCTTAAAGTTAGAGGTCTTACGAGGATAGTAAAACAAACTCTGATATTCTTATCGAGGGATTACCCAAGAGTGGGTAGGCCATAATTTATTGAAAGTTTAAATCAAGGAATATTTATCCAAGGTTGTTTGATACCCTTCTCTTTAAGATAAAATATTTCCTACTTGTTTACTTGTTTTTTGTTACAAGTTTTATTTCTGCTGTATCTTTTTAAATAAAGAAATTATAAATTTCTGATACTTTATTATACTTATGTAAATATGATATAAATAAAATTTATATATGCTTTAAGGTAGAATAATTATCTAAGTAAAAACCTTATCAATTTTCCTTATGTTTAATTTGATTATGTTTAGGTTTCTTATAATTGGACCTGAGCCCGTTCGATTATCCCTTTTTGTAAGAACCAATGAGTGTTTGTTAATTTATCTTGTTTAACATAATTAAAAATATATTTCCTTAATTTAAAAAGTGAAATTAATTAAACTTAAAATTCAACCCCCCAATTTTAAATTAGTATCAACATATTATGTTATGATCCTACAAATTTATTATTAAATTAAATTTTAGGCATTCATGCCTTCTCTCCTCTTATTTTGTAAGGACATGGGTGCCCATGATTTCATTTATGTAAACCCTTTTACCTCACCTACTTGTGAGTTAAATAATATTTAATTTATAGACAACCGAAGCTAGTGATGGTGGATTATGTTTGGAGTTGAGGATAAACCAATCCAAAAGGGATACATATGTGGGTAGGTTGAATGATGTGACACGAACCTTAATTTTTAAGGTGTTTTCCTCTAGTTCTGTTGTTAATTTATCTACCCCTGGTTTAACCAACAATTAGTAGAAGTGCATGATAATACTACATTATTATTTTATTTCTTTCTAGTGGTATTGTTATTACATTATGGATGATTTGTTGTGAACACATGAATTTATGAATTAACATGAATGCTAGATAGATCAAAAATAAATTTCATTATGCATAAATATTATCTAAGTAATGGTTAATAAATTAATTAAATCAACAAAATATTACCAAGATTTTAATAAATATAATAATTTTAAATTTATTCATAAGAGGATAAAATCCCTCAATTATATATATTTAGTTCATATAGTCATCCACTACATCAATTAAAATCCTAACATTTTTCAATGTACTTGACCAACCGAAGTTGGCATGATTTCAATTATGGGGGAATTCTAACATGCAGTTTTGGTTTAAATTAACATAGTTAAAATCAAGGGTTGACTACCAATGAAGGTCTTGGTGTCAGTAATAGGAAAAGGATGAGGAAATCCAAATTAAGTATTTCATGTTTTGGGGGTCCACTCAACAGATCAAGGATTTCTGAGTTAATGTAGTATTAATTTATAATTACTACCTAAAACCATTCAAGTTTCTTGACAAACCAAATTTTGTGAAATAATAATGTGAACATGGATCCTTACCAATCGAATTTCTAAGAAATTTGATATTCTAAATTCAATTGTGAGGGGTATTGGGTTTTGATAAAATAGTGGCAGAATAATAAATATAATATTTTTATGGGTATAAATTTCATCAAAAAATGTTCTACAATTATGCTCATCATATTTTTGTAGAAATACCATGAATATAACATTAAACATATCATTATGTTCCATACATGAGAATGATAACCTTATCATCGACCTAAATTTCCAATAGTTGAAAAGGTGCTTATGTGTTATCCATATCCATGAAAGGAAGTAGTATGTGTTAGGAAAACCTATTTATAATGTTCCTGGTATTGAGGCAAGTGATGAAGAGTATCAATATATGAGAAACATTTTAATGATTCCATAGATATTCAATGTTTGAAGATATAATCCTTGACCAATGACAATTTGAAGCAATGTAAAGACATGTATGCACATATCATAATGTCTCTCCTTCAAGATCTCTATCATGAGAAGGTGAAACAATATAGGTATTAGATATATAATGCTTTGTTTACAACTAGTAATGGAGATTTTGGGACATATTTTCATTATGTAGAAAAAAGTATTGGCAACATTGAATGCCTATACATCTTAGGGAATAAATTATCAGATGATTTGAGAATATATTTCATAATTTCATCAATTCCTAAGACCTTCAGCTATTTTCTTTTTAATTATAATATTAGAAGTAATGAGAAGAGTCTTTAATAACTTATTACTTTTATTCTCCAAGTGGATAAGGATATGAGGAATAATAGACCCATGGTCATTATATTGAATAACAAAAGGAAGAAAAGGAGAAGGGGCACGAGACTCATAAAAATTATAAAACTCCATAGCAACAATCTTCTATAATGAAGAATATCCAAAGGCAAGGAATAGAAAATGAGGCCTAGTGTTTTTCATGTGGAAAACAAGGCTATTGGAAGAGGAACTACACCTAAAAGAATAGGAAGATATATGTGTATTTATTATTTAGTTTCATATTTCAATGTCTACATATTGAGTATTAGAAAAATATTTTGGTGCCCACATATGTATCCAAATATAGAAACCAAGTAGATTCTAAAATATTTCTCAAGGATAAGAGGATTTGAGAGCTGCTAATGGAGTGAGGCCAGCTACTCCAGCCATTGGTGACTACCAACTTTTATTTCTAATGGGAATGATTTTTTTTACAAGATGATCATTATGTACCAATGGTTATTAGGAACACAATTTTTGTATCATTCGTAGATGCATATGGGTTTATTTTCATTTTTAGAAATAAAAATTGTTTCTTTTATAAAGGCATCATTGTTTATGGTATAGAACACACAAATAATGGTATTAATCTATTAAATTATAAAAACCAAGTATAGTAAATTGATAAATAAACATTTTCACATGAATCATATAACACCAATCTATGGAATTATTTTCTTTTTCATGTAAACAAGAATCCCTTGAAAAATATCAGTTAAAATGGTCATTTAGACACATCGGAGCTAAAAAAACATCAAGGATTATATGTTTGTTTAAAAGGAGAAATGAAAAAAACCTCATTCAGTGGATAGGGTAAAAGGTCCATAGAGCTTCTAGTATTGATACACACTGATGTGTGTGGAGAATTACAAGTAGAAGCAAGCAGTGGGTATTCATACTTCAAAAAATTTACCGATGACTTGATTAGATATGGTTATTTATACTTGATGAAGCATAAATATGTGTCCTTTTAAAAATTCAACTAATTCATAAATGGAGTAGAGAATTTATATTAAAATAATATAAAAAATATTTTATTGGATCAAGGTGGTGAATGTCTTAACCAATATTTTTTCGATATATTATGGGAGTTTTGGATTCTTTCTCAACTCACTCCGCCTTATACACCACAGTGTAATGGTCTTAGTGAAATTATGAAATGTGACTTTATAAACATGGTATGGATGATTATGATTCATGAAGATCATCCATTATCCTTTTGGGGATATCCATTAAAAACTTCATTATACACATTAAACTGAGTACCAACTAAAGAGGAAAATGTAATACCTTTCAAGTTATGAAGTTTAAAGAAATATTTTTTTTCACATACATGTGTATTGGGTTGAGAAGAATTTTTCAAGGCCTTCTCAGGGAAAAACCTATCACCTCAGGCCATAATGTGTATATTTATTAGGAATCCCAAGGAAACCAAAGGATGCTACCTATACAACCCCTTAGATAAGAAATTTATTATCACTAGAAAACACATCTTTATTGAGATGGAGAACATCTTAAAAAAGTATAGTGAGTGTAAAATTGACGTTAACAAAGTTGATGGTCAGGGAATATAAGAGTTGGTACAGGAACACGTTCAACTGGTCTATGATGAAGAAATAGTTACCAAAACACAAGTACTACACCAAATCACAAGAGATGTAAAATTTACAGAGAGACATGGTTTTCTAGTCACCGAATATGGTGGATCATTATTTGTAGATAATGATGAAATTATCTCTTAAAAATAGGTAGAAGAGATATTAAATGATATAGGATGGCATGAATCCAGGAATTATGGAATGAATTTATTGTATTAGAAAAATGTTTTGGTCCTAGTCGATGTGTCAGTTGATGTAATGATTCTTGGATACAAAAAGGTCTTAAAAATGAATCAAGATATAGAAGGTAAATCAAATACATTTAATGCAAGGCAAATGGATAAAGGGTTTTAATAGAATCAAGGAATTGAGTACGATGAAACCTTTTTTTTTCTATTTTTGATGTTTAAATCCATTAGAATTATACTAACCATAGCATCTTTCCATGACTATGAGATTTGCAAGATGGATGGAAAATTGATTTCCATAATGGAAAAAATGAAGATGATCACTATATGAAATAAATAGAAGGAATTTTTATTGAAGTTGATGCTAAAAGGATATTCAAGTTGTAGAGATCCATTTATAGATTGAAGATAGGATACATGTCATGTAAAATTCAATTTGATGAATCTATAAAAGATTTTGGTATCATTAAGAATTAATGTGATCCATGTTTCTATAATAGTTTTATTGAGAATTCATTCCTTATCATACTAGTATATGTGGATGTCATATTACATACTAGAAAGGACGTAATAGTCTTAAAGACTAATAAGTAATGATTAAAAAAATGTTTCTCTATAAATTATGTAGGTGAGCAAGCCTATATTATAGGAATCAAGATCATTCGTGATAAATCCAAGAGGCTTATTGGACTATGTCAAAGTATATATTTTGATAAGATATTAAAAATATTTAGTATGGACTAATCGAAGATAGGATTGGTTCTATTGTCACATTGTTTACATATTTTTAAGAAAATGTGTCCTCTGACACAACAGGAGAAAGAATAAATGAGTAAGATCCTATATGATTTAGTGATAGGATCAATCATGTATTCCATGTAAGGTACTAGAATTGATGTTTCCATTTTATTGAGAATAGTATGAAGATATCAAGCTAATATAGGAGAACAACTCTGGTCAATTCTCATGTCTATACATAAGCATCTGATAAGAACTAAGGATATGTCATATGTTTATGAAAGAGATAATGATCTATTCATTAGATGTTATACTGATTCTAGTTTTTTGAGAGATCCAAATGATCTGAAGTCGTAGTCATTATATTTTTTCTATCTCAATAGAGGATCTAAGAGGTAGAAGGGCTCAAAGTAGTCAGTTGTTTCTAATTCCACTATCATGTATGAGTATATATTAGCTTCTGATGCAGCCAATGAATTCATTTGGATACAAACATTGTCCCAAATCTTGATGTATTACCTAAAATTAAATACCTTGTCACATTATACTATGATAATACTTTAGTGGGGTCTCTTGAAAAAGAGAAAAGGTTGCACCAATAAAAGAATAATATAATACCAAAGTATCACAACTTGAGTGATTTTGATCTTATAGGTAAATTTTTAGTATGTACAGTACCCACGAAAGAGAACTTGTCAGACCCATTCACTAAAGGGATTTCTCACTAGAATCAAGAGTGTAATGTGAGAGCAAGCAGAATAAAGGTTGTTAGAAGTTCTCTATAGTGAAAGTGTGAGTATGTTGGAGTTGGTTCCATAGAACCAATTTTTTTTACTTTATTGTAACCTATATTCATAATCTATAATATTAATAAATATCTTTTCACATAATTATTGGTCTTCTATTTAACAGTGTATGTGATAATGTACTAAAAGAACATGTCCCACTAAAAGGATATAGCAGTTCCCTGATCTGATGAGATTTCAGAAGTTCTATGACATTATTCTTATATATATACTCTATATTC
The DNA here is from genome assembly GCA_963277665.1 of Viscum album. Taxonomy (NCBI): domain Eukaryota; kingdom Viridiplantae; phylum Streptophyta; class Magnoliopsida; order Santalales; family Viscaceae; genus Viscum; species Viscum album. The sequence continues at coordinate 802,973,252 of OY728139.1, forward strand.
CGATGATATCTTTTAAGGGAAATAAATGATGATGTCTTTTATGGGTGGATACCCATAAGAAATTGAGACATATTCTCATGGTGTTCACCTTTGGTAGTATCCAATAAAGGATATTATGAGAATGAGATCCGCGAGTAAGAAAAAAATATGTATATGTGTCATTGGATGTTCCTATCTATGGATATGGTTATTGATCCTTATACATTATGATTATTTTTAATGAGTATTGTGAGTCTTGTAATTTTATGTATTAACAAAAAAATGTGATGGCATTTGTTCATGGTGAGATAGCATACAAATGGGCATGCCACGCATAATATTTCATTAATGAATAATACGAGAAATGATTTGTCCCTTCTATTATTTAACAGAAGTTGATATCTTAGGCCCTTTAATGGAAATGATGTGTCCAAAATAAATCCAATTACAGGTTGTTCTGTTGGAATGTTCAATTTTTATGATGTCAAGGAATGAAACATATATAACATATTTTGATGGAACCAACATGCAACCCGCATGATTATTGATATCATGATAAAAAGATTATATTGAATAGTAAGAATCTATATGATGTATTATATCATTACGACATTAACTTAATTCTCTATGTGTGACTTGGTGTGTTATTACATTATTACCAGGGATATTAGGTTGCTTCTCATTATGAAACTAAGAAATATTCTTAGAGGGTCACGCACAAAGTGTATCTATAATATTTGGTGAATAGTATATTATTATTTATTATTTAACAAGTTGAATAAATATTATTACTTCATGTGGTTTAATAATTATTCATATTTTCATGATCACATATATTTTTTCACTAGTTATTCGAGAGAATATTATGTAGGTGGGATATTTAATAAATATTTACTATTTATTTAGTGAATATATAATTTATTTATTTATTTCAGAATAATGAAATGATATTTATTTTTTAAATAAATAGTCATTATTCAAGGATCAATAAATTTTGTGCAAGAATGGAAGACCAAATTTAAAATGTCTAATGGGAAATAATAAATATTGAATATTATTTGATTAATTAATATTTAATTTAATAAGGATATTAATTTCATATTAAGAAATAATGATTATTTTATTATTATTATTATTATACATGGGGTTTGGAACGAATTAAATAAATAATAATGGGAACTTATTAAAGTATTTTAGTTTTACCAAAGTTGTATATAAATCTAATTATATTATTTTCTGAGAGAGATAATTCATTTGTTTGGTTGTGCATAATGAATTTGGGGAATCCTATCAAGACCTGGAGAGCTTCCTTATCCTAGAATACTCCCAATAATGGAGATTGATCTTTCTCCACCTCCCACTCTCATTTATTTAGAGATCAAGGAGAATGATTTGGAAGTCGTTCTATTTTAGATATATGTAAAATGAAAAAAGCGATATGATCTATCTTTCTAGAACTCAAAGATTCTTATGATGGTGTTCTCATATTTTTTAAAACTTATGTTGATCAACTCTAGAGGGAATCTACTTTTGATTTGTTAAATGCAACGATGGTACAATGTATATATGTTGTTAGATCCATAAACGAAGATTAAATTCCAGTAAGGTAATTATTTAATTAATTAAATTGATTATAAATAATATATGATAATTCTCTCTATGGTTATGGAATTTTTTCTCTTTTATATATTCTTTGATTTAATTCCTTTTATCACAACATTCAATGTTGGGTAGAATCTCGAATTAATTATCGATCATGACAAAAAGAAAATTTGGTCATGACCCATTTCATACTTCTACTGCACCGAGAGCCTTCAAGTAATATAATTAACTCATTATAATTAGTAAACTAATGTATTATTATATTAATTCAACAATAATTATTTATTTATTTCAATTTAATTAGAAAGAAAAATTGTTAATTATGCAATGTACGGACTGTCACCACCACAATGTAAAAAAAATCATATTGATTTTGTTAATTACCCAAACCATTTAAAATATGATTCCACAAATTAAAAATATATCTATAAAATATCATTGTTTTTATTTTTTTTCACACTTCCATAACTGTACGCACCCATTGAGATATAGTTTTTTCATGTTTGGGCTGGTTTAACCACCAACTAGAATAATGTTATAAAACTCTATCACGAATGAATTTGGTAAAATAAAAACTATTATTATTTTAAGATGATAATAAATTAACTAGTATTTTTTAGTTCTTTATTTTGTATATAGATTATTTAACTTATTATTAAAATATCATCTTTTATTTCGAAAATTACCATAATAAGTCGATAATGGTTCAATTTCCAAGACAACATCAGAAAAAAAATATAATAAGTAATTTTAATATGATAATAAATAGTCTATATTAAATTAAATATAAAATAATAAGTTACATAAAAATTTATTAAATAAAAATAATTTTATTATTCATAAAGTTAGGCACATGAGCATGATGAATTCGAAACGAAGTAAGGATTTCTTGTCTCAAATTTTCACCCCTTGAGATGTGTTTCATATTATACACCTTGTTTTATTTGGAAATGTTTATCTACTACCTTTTAATATTTTTAAACATGATTATTTTATATATTGTGAAATTAAATATTCTATTGAAATTAATTTTTCTCATGGGGATTTGACTCAAAACGTTCCAAAATTGTTAGAGTTTTTGTCTCAATCACCCATCACTGAGGTATGTTTTGATAGTATGAAAAGATATTCATTTTTAGGATCTAATAACTACTACATTGACTTATAATATAAAATATTGTTCTTTAACGTGGAAACATTACTTCCATTCACAATCTTTTATGTCGTGGTCTACAATTTATATATTCCTTAAAATATAAGGGGTTTTTAGAACTCAATCTGGTTTCTTAGTATATAATGGTTCTCCTTCAGAATCATATTTAATTTCATATGGTATACCCTATTTATGTATTTGTATATCATTTCATTTATATCTTACATATTAATTAATTCTATTACATCTTGAAAATCCCGCCATGTAAAGAATAATTACCATCCTATTAGTCAATGCTTTCCCATCTTCTCCCATAATTTCCCTTCCTACCTATTTTCACATTTTTAATTAGATACATAATTATGTGTTATCTCATATTACGTTTATATTTCCATTTTAATATTTTAAAAATTATTTTTTTAATCCTTTTTAAGATGTTTTATTTCAACAAAAAGTATTTATAAAACAAAGAAATTAAATTTCCTAATTATTATTTCATATCAATTACCACCCCCATCAAATGTTTTAAAACATTAGTAGAGTTTTTGAAATCTAATTAATACATGTAAAACCATTTGAGTTGAATTATGGTCTAATAAGAAATAATAATCTATTTCCTTCCATTAAATATTATAACCACATTTTGAAAATCATCACTGATTCTGATAATTGTTTTTTCTTACTTCTCCTTGGTCATTCTCATAAATTTTAATACACTGGAACTAAGTGTTTACAAACTGTATTTGTTTATTAAAATATTAATATCCTAAAAGAATTAAATCCTTCTTATTTTGTGAATCCTTATGATATAGATGTCAACTATGCTTTGAGACGATATTGTGGAACCCACTTCTTTCTCATGGGTATTTTTTCACACATATGATTTATATAAGGTTTCTTTTCCTCAGGAAGCACATGCATGAATTTACATATTCTAAATTTCATTGTGTAATGGGTGGGTTGGTAATTATATATCCTAATAATTAACTGTGTAATGTTTCCATAATAAGAGATACCATGTATAGTACACATGTTGTTTTTCTAATAATACAATGTTATATGATGATTGTGACCATGATTATATGTCCCTCTAATGCATTGGGTAAAAATTTTTATCAAATGGGATGTTATGTATTATATTAGGGTGTAAACCTAACTAACCATGGTTATTTGTACAATTTTTTTAGCAAAATTGGGTGAGAATCCAATCCACCATGGGACTCTATCCACCATGTTTATGGGAGAGGGGACTAAACCCAATCCACTATGGGACTCTATCTACTATGATAGTCATGGTAGTGAGACTTGACTTATTATTTTGATTCCATTTCATCTGTTTATTCCACATATTCCATGATTCCAAAATATTATGATATCATTTCATTATGTCATGTTACCATAATTATGATCATCCTCATTATTTTATAAGCAATTAATTCTATTTATTTAATGTTCATGTTCCTTTATTAAATTCTCATAACCATGTTTTTATGTTATTCTCACTTATGATATTTGATTTTTATTTCTTATGCTTACCCAGACTGAGTATTTGAGATGACCCATTAATATTTTTACTTTTACCACATTAATAAAAGAAAATTATTATTTTTTTCTTGTCTATAATTTTACCTTTGGTAGAAATCTTTTGTGAAATGTTGAATACTTTTTATATATTAAGAGCTCTCTTATATAGTGTGAAAATGATTGTTACTTGAAAAAGACAAAAGTTTAATGAGTTATTTTTCTTCTATATCTTTAAAAATCTAAGCATAAAATATATTTTGAATTAATAACATTAAATGTTTTCTATAGTGAATGTAATTAGATTTTCACATTTATGGGCTTTTATAGTTGGTATTGGAGTAGAGTATTGTTAAACATATAGGCTAACATATTAGTTAATGATAACTAAATGGTAGATAAGATATTATTGAAAATAATATGTAAGTTATATATAATAATAAATTTTAGTTGAGGTAATATTGAATAATTTGGGGAATTTTATGAGAGAATAGAAGCGAAAACCCTAGATATATGTCTATGTATAGGATAAAAACCATGAATTTGGGTAATGTATAGAGTGTGTGGTTTTCCTATAAATTGAATCATTGTTTAGATATAAGAATTTAGATGAAAACTTTGGTATGAATGTACCGATGGGTTAAAACCCTAAAAAGGCTCATAAGGTATTAAATTCACCTATACCTAGTGCATGAAAAATAATCCTAACTACACATCTGGATAGACACTACTAGGGGTTATTCTATGGTTAATAATATATTCTTAATAAACACCCATAAATGAATTATTCCCAGATTTGTTTAATAGATTTATTTAGGATGTATGATATATGTAAACTTAATGTATCATAGTTAAAATAAAAAATAATATAGATAGAGCTAAGTATGACAGACGTTGAACTAAAATAAATATAGGTTAATGTTATAGTATTATAAATTTGTATTTATTGTGGTCACATTTTTCCATATCTATTTATAATAAAAATATTATAATAGAAATTTTTTTTTACTCATGTTAACCTCTTTGTGTTTTATTAATGGCTAAAATTATAAGGAACAATGGGTGTGAGAGACAATTCAATGACTACCTCAATGAACATCCTATTATAATGTTCTATGAAGTGATAAAACTTTTGATTATTCCTTTCCACCTATCATGAAATAAGATTAGCAATGAGAACAGAATCAATGTCCCAAACACACCAAATATGAGAAGGATGTATTCATATTGAAGTTCATGTAACAAGTATAATAGAGGTATGAAAATTGAATTCCTTACTTGTTATAAATTGGGAAAGAATCATTGGGAAAATATAGTTCAATGGATGGGTGGATGCTACAATTGTATATATGAAGCCATCAAAATCTAAAGAATGAGTGAAATAAAAAACTAAATAAATCATTTCTTCCATTGTAAATAAATTGGACATTATGAAAATAAATTCCCCAATCCAATGGATACTTAAGAATATAGGCACCAATAATCACATATAGCATGAGAATAAGGAAAATATAATACAATGAATTCTATTTAAGTTGAAATTGATATTTCACTATAGATTAGAGTATATATTATTTCCTATATGTTTTAACCTAGAAGATATTGAAATATAAAAAATTGTTGGAATTATTATTATATCTATATTATAATGATATTCTTAAAGGTTATTAGATGCTTCTTTTTGTGGATTTATCTATTCTTTACTTAGTATGATTCTATTTGGAATTGATTAATACCTATTACAATGGGAACATAAAAAATTGAATATAGGGAAATATCAATTCATATCCTAAATCAACCCATGATCAACTAAATATGTATAGATAATTATGATCACCCTATGTAAATTATTCCCAATATATGAGTTTTAAAATTACAAGGTCATAATTTATGTAAGGAGAGGGTAATGTTACACACCAATATTTTAATATATAGTTTCCCATTTTAATTAAACATTTCCTTGATAGATTTTTTAACATGAAATAGTAAAGTAAATATAATTTTTGATAAATCAAAATAAAATTATTAAATTTTATCATGTAAATATAGTTGTTTAATTATCTTGTATAAAATGAAGTTATCACATTATGAAATTTATGAAGATAAAGGAATGTAGTGACATCAGGTAGCGAAAATATCCTTTATGAAGCACATTTATATGATCTTGGATAGGTGGTATCTTACATAGGATTTTTTTCTAGGGAAATCACAATCATAAGTCAAAAAATTATAGTATAATTTAAATCACATGCAAGATAAATTCAAGCATGTGGAAATTAATAGGATATCTATTCTTGTGGAATCATCATCCTCGACAAGCATCAGAGCATACCTTATTCATAGATCATATATAGATATATTTAGGGGATATATAACTATAAATTAGGGTGATTTTATTAGTAATTTATAAATATAATAAGTTGTTGTTCACATGTATTTTACACATTTTCCTATTTTTTTATTGGAAAAAATACATTTTATTTTTCAATAAAAATAGATGTTCAATATATTTTATATTGAAAAACTAAATTTATAAATTTTATAACATTAATTAGATAAAAATAACTTCATTTTATTATTTATAATTTTAAATTTATCATTATATTAATTTTGGGATATCTTTGAAAGCATCGGTTTTTAGGTAAATAGTATCAAAACCCTGATATTGCTAAAACCGTTAATTTTATGAAATTATCAAAATATATGAAGGAATTAATTGTTTTTGAAACAATTATATGTAATATATTTATTATAAGTAAAATAATTCATTTTAAATTACAATATTTTATTTTTAAAACCAATGTATATCATTTTGGAAACATAAGTAATAATTTACTATAAAAACTTTTTTTCTTATATTAAAAAAAATATTTAACGAGTTATAGAAATTAAATATTTCATATATATTTCATATTTTATATAAAAAAATATCATATTATATAACATATTAAATTTCATTTTTGGGTATAAAATTATGATTACAATTAATGTTAGTGACCATTATAATGGTAAACCTGGTATTTTTAAAGAATTATTTGATTAATTATATGAAATTTATATCTAATAAAATAAATTAATATCCTAAAAAAATTGATATTAGTAAATAAAATTATCCTTTATTTTTAGAAATTATCCATAATTAAATTTGTAATCAAAACTAAATAAGATTAAGAAGACATAATAGTGAAAACAATATTTTCCAGAAAATTTTTTTTTCTTTATAAAAAATGTTTTAAATTAAAAGATAATTTATATTAATTATAAATATTATTATATTAAATGGGTATAAAATTTAGATTCATCTTCTAAAAAAAATTATGAGAGGTTATATAATATGTTTAGTAAACCATACGTTACTTGGGTAAAAACTAGTTTCCCCGATAAAACCAAAAATACGGTAAAGGTAAAAATCTAATAACAAATGACTTCTAAAATGGTTAAAACGTGAGTTTAAATATATTTTGAGGATTAATAAACAAAATATATCCAACAAAATCCATTATTTTTAATTTTTAGATTCATTAACCCTTAAGTAGTGTGATGATATCATTGAAAAGTAATGGGTATTCAGAAAAGTCCACTTTTCAACACTTATAAAATTGTAGACATCCACCTCATCATTCCATAACCATTACTTATAATTACTTCATAAAAATCTAAAAAATTATCTTATTATAAACCAAAATAATTTTCATAAGCCTATAGTATAAATTATTTATCTCAATCCCTTCATTTCGCAGGATACTTTCAAGAGAAAGTTCATGTTACCAAAGTGAGTATTACTTTCAAATTACCTTTTCTTATTAATCATTATCTTTCAAAACCAACCTAAAAATATTAATAAAATTACTTTATTATCATTAGTGTAATTAGGTTTTATTATATCAATGTAAAAAATATATTTATTCCTTTTCTTCCACTTATTAGAACAGAAGAACATTAATTGTGAATTGTGCGAACTATATCCTGCATATTTTCATATTTATTTTAATTATTTATCAAAATCAAGTAAAATATGATAAAAAACTATGAAAAATATAAACTATTACATTATTATTGTTTTAAAAAGACATTATTCCCTTAATTAACAATACTCTCCCATCAAGATATAGTGTGTTAATCTTTTTGTTGGTTTTACAACAAAATTGAATAATGTTATAAAACTCTATCATAGATTGCTATCGGAACATAAATAACAGTACTATTATATGTTAAAAAGTAATTAATTATTTTTTAATAGTTATAATATGTATTTATCATTTTTATTAAAATATTTGCTTTGATTTCTAAAATTACTTAAATAAGCTGACCATGATTCAATTTCCCACAAACATAAGAAAAAAACAATATAAAAAATAAATAGAATATGGTAATAAAAAGTACATATTAATTTATATAAGGAATAATAATTATCCTAATAAGGTATCTAAAAAACATAATTTTATTATTCCAGATGTTAATCCCAAGTGAAGAGTGAATCAAGAAAAAGGTAAGGGTTTCTTGTATCAAAATTTCACCCTTAAGAAATATTTCTTATTATACCCCTCATTTTCATTGAATGGGGTATCTAATATAGTTTAATATTTTTTTAGTTAGGATTATCTTATATTTCATTCTATTCAATGTTCTATTCAAAAAAAAATTACTCATGGGAGTTTGACTCAAAAAATTTGAAATTTGTAAGAGTTTTCTTATCAATCAACCTTCATAGAAGAATGATTTTATATTATGAACCAATATTCCTTTATCTGATGTAAATAATTAAACCTTGACTTATAATATCATAAATTATTTATATAATATGAATCATAACATCCAGTCATGTTCTAACTTATTGTGGTCTATGATTTATATCTTCCCTAAAATATAACAGTTTTTCATAACTCAATATTTATTCCTAAATTGTAATTATTATCCTTCAGGTTCATATTTAATTTCAAATGGTATACCCTATTTCTATCTTATGATATCACTTTTGATTAAAATATTCATTATTGTGGAGTTATTTTTTTAAAATCTTAATATATAAATAATTATTCCCATCCTCTTAAATTAATATTTCCTCTCATTGTCTATAATTTATTTTACTACCAATGTTATCATTTTTAATGGGAATATGAATTATGTGTTATCTCATGTTAACTTTATATTTCCATTATCATACAATTAAACTAATTTTTTATTAACATATTTACGATGTTTGATTATAATAAAGATTCTTTTTTACATAAAATTTGGACTTTTCAATTTCTTATTTCATGTAAAGTGAAAATCCCATAAAATTTATTAACTAAGAATATTTTTTTAAAAAAAATAATCATTTCATGTAAAACCATCTATGTTCAAATTCACTTTAAGGGGAAATAATAATATATTTTATTCCTTGAAATATCTTATGCTCATTTAAAAAATCCACCTATGATATTGATTTTTAATATTTTTACTTCTCTTTGATCATTCTCATAAATTTTCATTCATTGGAAATACATGTTCAAGGACTATGATTCATTATTAAAATATAGATACCAAATATTATTTAAATTATTCTTCTTCTAGGAATACTTATTATATATCCTTCAATTATTTTTTGTATCAATATTATGAAATCCACTTGTTTTTAATTGATTTTATTATGATTATGATTTATGTGTGGTCTATTTTACTCATATTGAAAATGTATCCATGTACATATTATGAATTTCATCAAGCGGCATGTGATCCTAAAATTTTATATCCCACAGATGCATTAGATAATGTTTTCATCTCTTGAGATACCATATATTGCACATAGGTGGTTAGCCTAAGATCACAATTCTTTTTGATGGGTGGTACCAAAATTATATAGCCATCCAATTTATTTGGTATAGATTCATATCTCCTAATATTTTATTTAATGGATTATGGAGTGATCCTAATACACCATTGGAATTGTTCCAATATTTTTATGGTATTTTGGAGTGAACCCAATCCTCTAGGATACTCAATGCACCATATTTATATGAATAGAGATTGAACTCAATCAACCATAAGACCCTATCAAATATTATAGTATTATAAGTGAGCATTGAATTATGCTTATGATTTTATTTCTTTTGTCGAATCCACATATTTCATGATTTTATGATCTTATGATATCATTTCCTTATGTCATGTTTCCATTATTATAATCATAAACTCTGTTTTATTGGGTATGAATTTTATATTTTATGTTGATGTTCCTTGATAAATTATTATGATCATATGTTTATATTATGCTCACTTATGATCTTGGATTGATTTCAACCTTCTTACCCTTACTAAGAATTTGATCTCACCCATGCTTATGTTTCCTTTTTGTGGGTAATGAAGAAATGTAATATATATGACATGTAATTAAGATTAAAATATATAGAAAATATTTGGGAGATATTTAAGACATGTTATAGATTAATAAGATTCTTATATAGAGGATAAATGTGTGTCTATTGTAAAAGACATGGGTTTTTTTTAATATTGAAATTGAAACACAAAAGATATTGGGTATTAATTATAATGAAATATTTTCTATAAGATGTGTAATAAGATTGTAACATTTAAAAATTGTTATAATAACATTACAATAATATAATTATTATAAAATAAACATCATTGATAGAACCATATAGGATAATGATCGGCAACCTCATTAAGAATAACACCAGAAATTGACGAGGCATGGCATCCAACTATTCTTTCCCTGAATCCTTGATATAATATTACCTAAAGTGCATTAAATCCTGAAATTTTAAGTAATATCCCATGCCTAATATCCTTACTTAGTATCAACTCATGTACACTAATCTCAGAACCCCAAGAATTTACCCATTCTAGCCATCTCTAAGTCACTCACAAGCCTAGCTAATCCATATTTTGGGTTACCATCATATATATCACTCATCACACTAATAACATGAGTTACATATCAAAGAACTAGGCACTCCCACATATATCATAAACCATGTATAACATTGGTTACAACTCATAGGGACACATCCTTCTCTGGTATGAAACACCAAAAAATAACTCAAACACCAACACACACACTCTAGGGTCTCATATATATACATTTGGAATCAAAATCATTGTCATTACCCTACCAAGGCACTAATCCTCACCAAGAATCTTCATATGAGGCTACACCATTACGGACCACAATCTCATATATACATATATAATGGATGATTTTTAATAATATTCATGTCAATCATATCATATTCACATTAGTAAAATTAAATAAAGAATCTATATAGGAAAATATAGTATAGTTTTTTGTGGAAAATGTAAATAACCAAACCTATTTTTCATTCCAGAACTAGTATTAAGGAACTATTTTCTAATACTAACCCTTGAGGGTCACTATAACTATTTTACCAGAGGGACTGGTATTTATAAATAGGAGTGACCCTTGAGGGGTTACTATAACAAAGAATCCATATGTTCTATCATCATGAAGAAATATGTACTATGGTTCAGTTGAGTAGAATGCTACCAAAAAATTATGTAGGAAACCACCATATATGTTTTTTTAGAAATGTAAAATTGTTTAACCCTATCATTAGTGATATCAATAACACATAGGCATGAATATTCCATGTGAATCCAACACACCAAAAATGATGCATGTACACTATGATCTTAATAGTTTTACAAGATAAAAATCCTAGTAAATCACAGATCCAAAACCCAATATCATCACACTAGGTGAAATAGTACAACCATGAAAGAATAAATAAATAATATAAATACTATTTTCATAATGAATTATAATTTCTATCAGATAAAATGTTGATAACATGCTAGTTAAAGGTATATCACAAGCTCCAACACATTCTTATATCAAATATCTATCGTATCCCAATTAGTAAGAAAAAATAAAACCCCCTGATACAACATTATGATTTCCTTTTATCCTAGACCGTGTGACTATAACCAAGAATTATATCTACCATGTAACCTCATATATGTTTTCTTGTACACCAGATGATACTGACATGTACTAAGGCTCAAGGGTGTTAGAGTGGGGATACCATACCCCCATATTAGAGTATAATCTAGTGAAAAAATAATCAAACATCCAAAAATAATGATCATGGTATACATAATAAATAAATCATAATAATTCCATGTCTAATGAAATGTGTTAGCATAGAGTATGAATGTCTCATGATCATTCAACATACATCAACTGATCCCCCGCTAGGATAATTATTAAACAAAATTACCTTGGGAAAAAACGTAATAAAGAGAATATATTAATATTTGGGAGAATTGTCACATAATTTCCTTCAATCCATATGAACTATTAAGCTTTGTCATGAATCACTAGGCCTCTACCTTCCCAAAACATTAAATTAGTGAAGTCTAATCAATAAACCTTATTTTATAGCTACCTATGATGGGTTTGAGTATAAAATAGTATGGAACCACCCACATGAACTCATACATAACAAGTAATAACAACTTATTCTCATGTCATATTCTTAGAAAAACAAATAAATATATCATGGAAGAATAATAATAACCACTATCGATACTAGAGATCTAATTTTACACATAGTATTCACCATACATTTTTATTTTTTTTCAATGTTCCTTTAAACATGTTCAATATTGAACTGTCTATTACGAATCCCAATGGAGGTATAGTATCATGTGCATGCTCAAATTCTTAGGTTGTAATACTAAGAAATCATCATTTTAGGAATAAACTAGTTCATATGTAACCACCTAGGAAATAAAAAAAGACTCAAAGTTTGAATCCTTGGAAACAACATTAACATTCTATATAGAATTGAAGGATAACTCCATGGGGTTTTTCTAAGTTAGTCAATATAGACCAGAATGAAAAATATCATTGTCCTAAGCATTCCCTTAAGACATGAAGCATATTTATAGGTATAGACCTAGTAAATCCATATAGACTCAAAATATAAATCTCAAGTAACCACTTATGTATTCCTTATAGACCATAACATTGAATCCAAGAGGATTTCCCTTTGTATTCTATATATACCCGAAGTTATGATCCTTGAATCCATAACATTCTATATAGGAACTATTTTGATATCATGGTAACCACTAATAAAATCCATACATGTCAACACATAGTAAAAAGTGTAGAATAATTTTTTTAATTTGATGAAATTTTTTATGGAATTTGAGGTTTCATTTGGTGGATTGTCCAAATTTGGAAACAAACATCATAATGAAATTATAAGAGTTAAAATAGATAGAAAAATGTTTTTGTATGGGGTTTAGGGGATGAGAGGTGTCTCAAAATCCTATATGAGATTCAGAGGCTTTATGATTTGAATGTTCTATTTCAGGAGAAACATCCCTACATGTATGGTTGGTCCACGATTAGTGCTAACTATGAAAAAAATCATGTGTCCCATGATGTATAGGGACATAGTTTTTTAAATAGAATTGGGGATCCAACAATTTATGAGGCATGTTTTAGATGTGTAGAGGAACTCATATGGTTATAACATGTTGTTTCTTACAATGCACAAAAACTGTGTGGTATGACAGTGCTTAAGAAAGTAGCATTGCATGATTGGGACATAATTATGAAAATCGTAAAAGGAATACATGTGGTAGGGTGGTTCTTGGGATGTAATGGCCAAAATGTTGGTACATGATTTTCCTAACCATAATGTCTAACCATGTGCCTAATTATAAGGGGAAATATTACCTTTTTTTACCCTAAATCCTAAAATGTGTTTAACATGATTTTCATCCTCATTTAATCCTATCTTCCCTCTACTCACACCCACTTCTTCCACTCCTCCATGGGAGATCTCCTTCATTCTTAGTCTGATTTGATCGCTATAAGATTCATTAGAATCCTGGTGGAAATTATATAACTCCACATACCAATTTAATCAATTTTCCATTATCTGTTAAAAGTTATCAGGGTGAGATCTAATATTCCCTATTTTAGGTTGTCCATTATGTTCTTTTTTTTTCTTCATTTCGGCTCAAATTAAATCTTGGTAATGAATGATTGAAACTTCATTGGTATATGGTTGGTGATCTATATGTATTTCCTTTAAATTTGTGTCAATTAAAGAATGTTTTTGTTGTGAAACACACCATATTTTCCACACATTTCTCATAAAATATGAAATACCTTTAAGTAGTTGTCTATACCATAGAATTGATGTTGTTTTGACCCCTTTTCATGGTTGGATGTTTGTGAAATCAATTTAGAACACCCATTTTGTGTGTTCTATTATCTACCCTCGTTTTCCTTTTCTCATAATTGATCAAAACACTATTATAGTATGTTTGGGATGACTCCTAAGAATGGAATATAAAAAATTAAAAGGAATGAATTATTTAAACTATAATAGGGATTGTTTGATTAATTAGACCTTGAAAAATTCTGAATTTTACCATTGGATAAAAATGGAATCAAGTGGGTTATGATGCTCCTTTAATTAAATTTCTTTAACTATGACTATGATTCTCATGATTCCATCGAAGGTCGATAATATTGTTTTGAACAACCCCTTAGGGTGTGTGACATTGAATTTTTTATGAGTCCATGATTTACTTATTTATCTAAAAAACTAAAAAGGTGTATTATCTTATCTTTAACAATCGATTGACTAAAAGGAGTGAGTGAGTAGTGAAAAGGGAATTGATAGTCTATATGTCATTTAATTATCCTCTCCTTTGGCTAGGAAATGATCCTTAAATATGTAATAGCTAAGTGGAACTGAATATAATGATGTATATGTGAGACAGAAATAGATTAAATTATTAAAGGTATATTTGATTTTAAATTTGAAATGAATATTTTTATGGCATATGATTTGTTATTAAATTTAATGTACTTTCATAGTATAATCCTTAGGAAATACTTGGATTCTTATATGGAATACCATGGATGGGTATATAAAATGGGTGAATAATGAAAGAATACATGATATTGTAAAATATGCTCCTAATAATTTATTGAATTCATTGGACATGTCATTACTCATTATTTATTTAAATCATTAGACATTGTTTTCATAATTATTTATTAAAATTGTTATATATGATCCTCCTCATTATTTATTGAAGTCATTTGGAATGGAATTCCATATTGTTTATTGAAATCAGTATACATGGTGTTCTTCATTAATTATTTAAATAATTGGATATTTAATTACTCATTATTTTTTAAAATAAATACTCATTGAATTCCATGGAATTTATTTAAAATTATTAGACATGGTGCTCCTTATCATTATCTATAAAAATATGGGACATGTTTCTCCATACTCCCATGATTGGATACTTGGGATAATGAACTTATTTAAATATTAATCCCTATCTAGATTTTTATAACCATGGATACCTTGGTTATATACCATGGTTATCAGGTCATTTTATATAAAATAGAAACATATTGACATTCAAGCTTATGTTGGAGTACGTATGGTTAGTTAGGTGTCCCAATAGGAATGTGATCATAACATTATTATTTATAAAACATTTCTCTAAATTAATTTAATATTTACCTACACACTAATAAATTTATATTCACATATCAAAATTGTACTAGATATTGTTGGTGGTGGCCTACTGATTTTTACTCACACTCTTTTAAGGTCATCGTTTGGTATTCGGACTGCTCTCCTGACCAAAAGTTATGAATTAACTCATGCCTCTATATTATTATATCTTCTGGGATAGGACTTGGAATGAGAGTAGTGTATGAGCATGAACATGGGATAGCTTCCATATTTTGAGTCTTTTATTTATTTATTCTTTTTTTAGTCAAGCCTTGTTTTGTATTACATATTATATATTGATTTCTTATATTTTGGGTATATCATTTTCATGCATGGATATTTTATTAGAACTTTTCATTCTATCTATTATTACTATTTATTAGATATTTATTTGTCTTCAAATTTCCATTTAATATATTTATTCTTTATTTATATTCATTATTTATGTCTAGGGAATAATCGTCCACCTATACCAACTTCAGATACTCATTTCTTGTTTATAGCCTCTAGTATAATGGTTGGAATGCTTAAGGAATTATCACCAACCAGTTCGATGACTATTTATATAGTGATGTGGATTGGGGTGTGAAAAAGTTGTATTAGAGCCTCTATTCCCTTATTTTACTATTTGGGGCTAGTAGATAAGAGATTATGGATGTATCGAAACCTAAAAAATATCTCATGTTTTGGAATGATTATCCCGCACATGAGAGAAATGTCATGACCTATCCCACCAAGGCATACATGGATGGTGGTAAGCCAAACATGAAAACCCCATTCCTACCTCTAATAGGATAGGTGCTTCCAAATTGTAATGAGTAGTCATATCACTAACATGGAAGTCGTTATCCTTAGTACCTATATGAAAACACACAACTCTAAGCCCGTACAATACTAAAATATAAAAAAAACAACTGATACCAATGAAAGAATACAATAAAATACCAAAATAATAGTAGCAACTTGTATTTAATGATAATAGTGTCTAATAAAAATCCCACCCAAACTGGAAATAAAGTCCAACCTACTCAGAACGATGATTCAATTATCAAATACAACACAGGTATGAACCTCATTTTATCTATTCCAAAATCTTCCCCTCATGCTTCTGGTTCTCCTAAAACACCATTAAATAATCTATCAGATTTATAATACATGACATGTTCTCGAGGAACCCACAAAGGGGTGAGTATAAAATACCCAGTATGATAACATAAAATAACTAAACCTAAAGAATCAAGAGTTGCTAGATCATCAATAAATAGGTATGAGACCCAAGATATTGGAAATAACAACAATAAAAATCCCAGATATGCTCATAACTGACTCCATGTACTAATAAGATCTCAATAATACATCTAGTAATAGGATTTTGGTCAATGAATCAAGGTAATTCTCATATGTGAACACTCACTCCCAGATACATGTCGCCACTGTTGAAACTCATGTAATGTCTCGAAATCTGGCACTGTCATGTGGCCAAATCAGTTTGGTTATGGGACCTCAAGTGTGAATCCCCATAAACCATAATATTCTAACAAATATTGAGGTGTGATATGTATAGTGGAAAGACTATACCGCTGGTATAGAGTTGTATAGAAGCCTAAATAAACAAGTTAAATAAATATCATAGTAATGAACATAGAGAAAACTGTATATCACAAAACTAAAGAGTAAAGTAGAAACCAAAAAACCAATAATAATGAGTCATGTAATAATAGGATGATATGTATCTAATATCAAGAAAAAATAAAAATAAAAGTATCATTTGACACAATATATACTCAAAAGACCCCAATCATAAACCCCATGTAAGTACCATCTCTAAATTCCAGCCCATCCATAAATCAAAAATTAACAACCATGTCTCTTAACCTTTTCCAAACCTACATCCATTTAATCTTATCATTTACCAAACGATGGACCAAATAGGGCATGAGTAAAAATAAGTAGTTTGATAGAACCATGTCTAAAAAAACCATTTTGTTAATAAGTGCATACAAAAAAGAAAAAAACATGTGTATAAATTAATTAAATAATAAAATATAAAAATAAACCTCCTTTGATGCAATTCCGGAATATCTCTGAGAATATATCACAACCATGCCATCCAATAACCATATATCCTTGGAATAAATCACACAAATCTACGCCAAGTCTGTTGTATAATCATTTTAGTACGGTATTGGGATGATCCATCTCAATATAAAAATTATAACCTAGGGGTGGGTAGATCCTACTCAATATAATAATTACAACTTGATAATATAAATATCCCACTCAATATATGTATTATAGCATGGGACTGGGTAGAGCCTACTCAAAATAATCCTCACATCATGGGACTGGGTAGATCATACTCAATATAATCATTATAGCATGGGGTTGGGTAGATATTGCTCAATATGAGCATTATAGCATGAATCCCAACACATGTCATATCAATAATGATATTTAGTATAAAAACATATGTCTCAAAGGATAACTTTAAGAATTACCATTTAATCATTCAATTACACATTTCTCTTATCAATTCGGTCTTAAACCACTAACAAGATGACCATTTAAAAAAATACATTTTCGTGGTGAATCTATATCAAGAAATCACATGAATATCATTTCATAATGACCACTTTTTGATCCATTATCCAATTCATATATATATATATATATATTCAAGGGTTTTCTCACCCAACAGGTATCACTAAGCCATGTCACTATTAGTTGTATCCAAAGGGGATTAAGGAAGACTCCCATTCACATTTTAATTAATTATTTTGCATCTTATGTTGGCACAATCAAAATATTACAAAAACATGAAAAGTAAACATACCATGTGGTTTGTTTTTAGACCCCCTACCTTTTACCAAAGATGGAACATCACTTCTTATAGAAAATTCTAACACAAATGAAGGAATCGATGATCCTAATAAGTCACTTAGATCACATTGATATAAGATCACCATGATTCTATAGTATAAATCAAAATAAACCATCACATTTATGGAAGAATGAGGAATCGCGAAGAAGACCAAAGGAAAGAGACCTACCATGGATTAAACACCAAACATGGATTCCAAATGTAATGAAATCACCTCAAATCACTTGGAGTCAACTAGGGATTTAGAGGAGGGTAGCACAAATGGTAAAATGAGAAACATGCATACGATGCTTCTTAAAACATAAACTTACAATAATTATACAGTTTTTAATTCATTTACACATCATGTATTTTTTTCAATAATGGATACATAAAAAATTCAACGCCTTAGTTTAATATTTATCCTGATCAAAATTTAAACTACATAAAATATGTTCATGGCATGTAACCACATCACGTCATGAACTAGTTCACGACATGTGTTGTAATGAAGATATACATCTTGTAACATATACAAAATGTGTAATATTATTATGAACAGTTCTCTTCCCAGATTCAATGGAAGTTCCAGAACCGCCTCCTAATCAAAAAAACCTTCCTAAAAGTCTCTTATAGGAGACTTGGTCCAACAAAAATAGAATCACCTACCTCCAAACAACAAATAGGTTAATAATAAAACATACCATATAAAACCTTGAAAATTGAAATTTGGATCCATTACTGAAAGTTCTTATTATAGGAAATCCTGTTGAGTGTCAGATTCTTATCCCAAGAACCACAAATATCCAAAACAGAGGCTTATTACATATTCTACAAAACGTCAATAGTCCACGCATATTGACTGTCAGTATAAGGATAATAAGTTATGTATATAAGAACTTGTGATCCCAAAGACTTATGAAGACCCTACTAGAACCAATATGTGAAATGAGGATATATTTTTAAATTGATACACCTTGGGAAACCATGTTACCTAAATATCTCAAGCATATAGAGACTACCTAGATCATCAATTGTAATGGTATCCATAATAGGCAAGAGTGGGATACCATCATTAGTCAATCTATGATCACCCATACTATATATTTAAAATGGTTTATCTTGGATAATTCTATCATAAAATATATAGTGATGTCATCCCATTTACACTTAGGAATGTGCAGAGGCTGTAACATCATAGTTATCCTCTAATGATCAGCTTTCACTTACTAACAGGTGAATCATCTGTCCTAAAATCCCACTACGAACATATTCATTCCTAACAACCATTATTGACTATAGATATAATATTACATATTTTTCAAACCAGTATGTACCTCTCATATTGAAGCACAAAACGTTTTCATCAAATCCACTCTAAAGCCCATAGGATCTCATACTCTCCCACATAAAAGAATATAATTATCATTTTCAAGAGATTATCCAGATGGTGTCTCCCTATCATATAATCTATTTCAATAAAAATAATAACTCAAGATTTTATATATTCTCTATATTGATCTAGTATAAAATCATGGATATTATTGAGGTCAAATTTTTAGATAGTCATCCTAAAGACACATGGTCATCATGATGCATGTTTTTAGAGAGTGTCATTATCCCCCACTAATCACAACACTCTATTAGTACAAATATTTGAATCATTTGGATAAAATAATTGGAAACAAAAATTCCCTTTACTGAGGTATTATCCAATTCAATGTTGAAAGACTTAAAATAATAAATCCACCTCTTCTGCCAAAGTAGCAGGTCCTAAATAGAAAAGATGTTTCTTAAACTCTTATGGTCCATGTATTCCAAAAACCTCTAACCGATAAGATAATCTGTCCAACATCTTAGGGAATGGACCACCACAGATAAATATAGATTTTGAGTATGGTAATTCCCCTCGTGTGGTATTAGCTGTCTGAATCCATTCGAAATCACTCAACCCTCTTGCATGAAAACTACTCTGAGTCCAAATATGAATGCATAAAATACATGGTATATGATTTAACAATCACGGGTAAGGTTATGATAGTATTATAAGTCATATTACATTCCAAATCATAAAAATATCTCTCACAATCATCTCGTCAAAAAAACATTATCCTTTAATTGTTATCACAGACATCGATTCAACCAAATAAACTATTTCCTGGATAAAACAGTGATAATAACCTTTTAAATGTAGAATGTTTGAAATATCAAAGTAATTTTTTGGATGATCCCAAGACAACATGGCTAAAACATTCTCTGGGTCCACTTACACTCCTACCAATGAAATGACATGGCCAAATAAGTGCACTATATCAATCCCTAAACTACATTTGGTTATGTTGGCATAAATTCGTTGCACTCTTAGTATAAGGAAATTTCAACATGTTTGGTGTGATTGTATATTTTCTTGGAGTACACTTCGATGTATTCAATAAAAACCACAACAAATGGATCCAAAAAAGGATGAAAGATCTAATTCATCAAAGCCAATATTTCCCCTGATGAGTTCGTCAAAACAAATTACTTCCCAATTAACTTTTATAATCCATATCTGCTCGAGAAATATTTCTCAGGTATGTATGATAGTCTCACCCTCAACTGGTGGTACCCAGATCTCAAATAGATCTTGGAAAATATCTTGGAACATTTCAATTGATCTATAAGATCATCGATAAATGGAAGGGGATACTGGTTGTTCGCCGTTATCTGGTTCAATCTCCGATAACCCACATATAAGTGCAATGTACCATTAGCCTTAATGGAGAAAAGAATAGGAGAACCCCTTGGAGACTTACAATTGTATATAAAACCTTTATCTTATTTATCTTCCAACTGAAATTTAAAATCCCATAGATCTATTGGTGCCATCCTATATGGTATAATAGAAACTAGCTCTTCTCCAGAAACTAACTCGATCATAAACTCGATCTCCCTCTTGGGAGGTAAACCATATAAATGCTCAAAAAGGTAACATTAAAAATGGTCCAACTAAAGAGAAAACAAATCTAGTTCCATTCCACCATCATCTAGAATTGTAATTTATATCTGTGTTATGTGATAATCCAATCTACACTAAATTAGTCCTACCCGACTAGCCTAAATATCCCACTCACCATGGTAATAGTAGCTATCTTATTCTAGAGATATAATGGAAAATATTTTTAAAAAAAATTATATATGAGTTTGGTAAAGAGATAAAAAACACATACATGGAATCCCATTAAATCCTTTAATTTCTAAAATAAGTGATTCCCATAAGAAATGGAAACCACTGATCTGTAGAGAAAATGCTTTGAAATGTTTTATATTCTCTAACCACAATCCCAATAGTGTATCGATGGTCAATGAACCATCCATGATTTCAACAAATAAGCATATACTTTTAAAAAAAATATTAGATAAAAATGAATGAAATTATCATGTATCAAAAAATGCAAGAAATAGTGAATGATATAAGAAACATACCTATGATTGTAGATAATACTATAATAAAAAATATTGAGTAGTATTCAAAGAATGCATCTTACAATCCCCTCTTCCTTAGGTTCTATCCTCACTCCCCTGAACTATTCCCTCTACTTTGTACTATCTCTCCTCTATTAGGGTACCATATCCCCTACATTGACCTGAATATCATTTAGAATTATACCTTCCCACCTATTGAAGAGTAGCTAAGTCACTCAAATAATATAGTACCTATCTTGATCTCATTCCATTTCTATACTATGAGAAATTCCAAGAAAACATTTAAAGATGGCCCACCCTACTTCAAGAATGTCACTCCAATGAGCGGTATAGACTCTAAGACCACATCTAGACTAACTTTCCACAGTGATGGAAATATAAAAAACATGATTTTGATATGGAATCTCAATACCTGGACTTCTCTTCCCTCTATTTTCTTATAGAAAACGATTATTGTAGAACATATTTCCACTAGATTAATAGCTCCCCATTAACCATGTTGAAATAGCCTGGTCACCACTCGGGGCCTCTCTCAAATTAAATTACATTATGGGTTCCTGATTAATCACATATAAAGATATACTCAGATGGAAAACATTCACCTATTACCTAATCTCATAAAGAAGTCCGTCCTGAAAATTTATCACCCAAGAGATATAATCAAACGATAATGATGGTGTGATGTACTATAGATCATTGAAATGATCAACATATTCAGTCACTAACATTCTCTCCTATGTCAGAAGTATGAACTCACATTCCTTATCAGACCTAAACATCTCTAGATAGATGTGTCTCATGAAATTCATCATGGATTCCTTCTATGATAACTCTTCTTTCTCCTAGATTTCTCTAGAATATTCCACCAATTCTTGGTTGTTCCAGGATTCTTTTATGCAACAAGATTTACCCTCTTATCTATGGGCATATAAATGTTCTTGAATATTATCTAGACTGAATCAGTATATAACAAGGATACATAGGGGTATCTCACCCAAGTGAACATAGGTGGATACAATATATAAAACTCCCTCTTTATCTCATACATTTAAGTCATGGTGCACATTTTATCCCTTTAAATGTATCGCATAAACCTCAAAAAAATCGCATAATGCTAGATATAAATATGATCCTTAGGATCCACATGAAGATCTAACTCATCTATGTTTGGAGCATGATGATTTCCACTCTTTGGATGTCAAAATCAAAGATGATGAGGACTCAATTTCTCTTCCAGATAAACAAACTCCTTAGAACACATCCTATAACTAAAAGTCCATCCTCAATAAGTGAAAAATAGAGAACCACTGATCTAGGACTTACTTAACATGTATTAAAAGTGTTTTATCTTGTAAAAATAGTTAATTTCATTTTCATTTATCATATATAATAGATATATCATTTCCCAGTTCATATAGGAAAGTATATAACATAAAAAACAAATATGTCCCTATCCTGGACAATGAAAGTCTATATATATCCCTATATGGCTATCATGATTCATGCATACTCATCATGCATCATACAAGTGCTTGAATGAAAGTCTCAAGAAATAATAATACCATAAAACATGTGAATCACTTAGTGTAAAATAACATCAACTATAATAAGTGAACATCATAAAAAGTAATCTCATTCATGAGGACTCATATTTTCCCATGTACATGGGTTAGTTACTCCCATGCACCAACTCATTACAAAGAACCGATACATCCTAGTTCTATTTTTAACATTCCCAAATAGTAAATAAACTAGAAAAAAAATCAAATTCTATTATACACATTTTTAACATCCCTCGATCTGGTACTCTCTCACATGGAGAAATCGGGTTGGTTACATGACCTCAAGTGTGCATCCTTATATCTTAGAGGATGTTGTCTAGCAGCGAGGGTGTGATAAGTATAGTGGGGATAAAATACCCTTGGAATGGAGTTACATTGTAGCAGAAATAAATGAAATAAATAATATTAGAGTAGTGAACATAGTGAAAATTGTATATTACACAAATGAATAGTAAAGGACAAACCAATAAACCACTAACAAAAAATCATGTAATGACTGGATGATATGTATCTAAATTAAAACTAAAAATAATACAAATAACCGAATCAAATGACATAATATAAACTCAAAATACCCTGGTCTTAAAACCCAATTCACCCCCTCTCCAAACTCCAACCTCACTAGAAATCAATAATCAGTTAAAAGGTCCCTTTCCCTTGTTCAAAAACACTTCCATATAATATTCTATAGTACTAAATGATGGATTGAATGGGGTTTGATTAAAATATAGTAGTTTTACACCATTGTATCTAAATAAAATTCTACTGGTAATATGTTAATATAATAAATATACATATAGGTGTATTTATTTTTAAATTAATATAATATAATAATAAACTTGGTTTTATACCATGATGGAATTGCTCTTAGAATATAACACAACTATGTCAACCAATAACCATATATCAATGGAATAAATCAGTCAAATCTGGTCAATTCCTACTATATAAGAATTTTAGCATGGTACTAGATAGTGAGTACTCAATATAAGAATTCCATCCTAGGACTAGGTAGAGCCTACTTAATATAAGAATTAAAACATGATAATTGGTATATACTCCTCAATATAAGCATTAATACATGGGATTGGGAGGAGCCTACTCAATATAATAATTACAGCATGGGACTAGGAAGATCCCATTCAATATAGGCATTATAACATGGGACTAGGAAAATCCTGCTCAATAAAAGCATTAAAGATGAATCACAACACATGTCATAGTAACAAGGATATCTTAATATCACAACATGTAGCTCAAGGTTAATTATGATAATTACCTTTTAAATTTTCAATTACACATTTTATTTTTCAAATTTATCTTAATATATTAACAAACCATCCATTTCAATAAACAAATACACTTTCATGTTTAATCTATATATAGAAATCACTTGAATCTCATGTCATGTGAAACGAAATTTAATCCATTATCAAATTAATATATATAAATATATATATATATATTCAAGTTTTCACTCACCCAATGGGTATCCATAATCTAGGATACTATTAATTGGATCCAAAGGGATGTAAGGATCAATCCAATTCATCATTTAATTAATTAATGAACTTGTTATGTTTAATCAAAGAGACCTTCTAGGGATTAAACACCAAACTAAAACATCTAAAGGTTATAAAATCACCTCAAAATCATCAGAAGTAACTTATTTCTTTAGAGGAGGGCTATAAAAAAGATTCTTACGAGAAATAGGAAAACAATTCTACTCATAACCATTAGTCTCAATAATTACACAGTGTGTAATCCATTTACATGTCATGTATTTCGTCAAAAAGGGATAAGCTGAAAACCCCATCACCTCAGGTTAATATTTATCCGAAAAAACAAATGCATGACATGAATTAGTTTCACAACATGTAACCACTTCACATCATGAACCATTTCACATCATGTCTATTGAAGTAGATATATGTCGTGTAACATATACACGGTGTTTAATTATCCTAGAAATAATTTTCATCCCACAATATGTGCATATTCCTAAACTACCTCTCAAGCATTCGAAAATCATGTAAAACCTTCATAATCCCATTTAAAATGTTTATATCTCATGTTACATGCATCCCTGAATTTTATCTCATTTTCCCCAACAAAAGGATCACTATCTCTGAATAAGACTCATTCACTAAGGTTTAAAGAAAATGAAAAAAAACAACTAAAAAAATTTAATGAGAAACTCAATAAAAGAAGTACATTAAACTATATGGGATATTATATTCATCTGATAGGTCATGTCTGTCTGATCTCACAAAGATGTACTCAACATATCACCAAATATCATGATTCCCAAATAGGGGATCACACATAGGACCACTGGGGGACACCACTAACCCTACTGAATAAAACTAAATGATAGGGGATTGATGTCCTAGGAATTGTGTTCACAAAAATACCATGAACCCCACTTAGGAATGATATAATAGAAGATCCCACCCTAGGCCTCATGAAGGTATACCATGAATTCTATTCGAAACAAAACCTATAGAGGCAATCACAATACTATTTAGAAGATATAATTCCAAATTCAACCTTCATAGGTTTGGACCAAAGGATCTCACTCAACTGAATCTGGCCTATATTGAAGATATTAAGGGCCTAACACTACCGGAGAAAAACTACACAGCATGTATTGTGACTACATTGAGTGTCTCATCTACCTTGGGTTTTCAAGTGCCTTAATGTCCCACATTCTTGTAAACCCATATATAAATGACATGTCTTTTAGGGGTACACAACCTGTAGAGTTAGATTTGGAACTTGATGTGCCACCTAACTATTCCCATGTATATCTTTTCATTCCCCTATACATCTGTCTATGTTAGTGTACTATGGTCATACCCATGTAATTGTTCATGTCTGTGTAGCAGGTCATGGTCATGTACTATACCCATTCCCATGATACTAGTCATGTCTTCACTCATGTATCCTTTTCGATACACACTAATTCATAATCAATGGGTCATAAAATAAGCGGTGGGGATCAAACGATGTGTGATATTTTATTTCACATGTAAACACAAGCACTTTAGGTTAGGACCCCTCACTACATGTGTGCTTTGTGTACGTTCCATACAACACATGATTTTCATGTACCTTTAGGTTATCTATGCAAATTCTGATTCCATCAACATAACCATTTATCAAGACCTAGAAACTCAGATTGGACCTCGATCGTGTCTCACCATTATCAGTATCCAGATTTAAGACACCAAATTCAGTCAGAAAACAACCATGACATATCACACCACCAGAATTCATCAAAACTAGAATACCAAAATCACTAGTAATATCCCAATCAAAATATAATCACAAATTTTCATCATCACTCCTCAATCACACCCTCAATAATGAACCTCGCTTGTGGTGACAATCTGTTGCACCAACGAATGATCATGCAATGATTAGATACCTGGATTTTGTCAAATCAATGGATGTGGAAATATAAATTATGACTAATGCAATGAAATGGGGAAGAAATTCATAAACCCCAAATTAAGAATGACCATCAAAAAAATTTTGGGTTGCCCTAAATTTTTTATTATTATAACAATAAATGAAGAGAAACATAAACAACCAATATAATTTCCCTAAATCCTTGGTAAATAAGCCCACAACTACAATATTATCAGCCTAAGAATCAATATGTTCTTTGATTCTATTAGAGTTCTTTGAGGGATAATAAATTGAGAAATAAACATTTCAAAAACTTCCCCACCACATGTTAGTATCAATCAATTATAAATAATGAATCTGTAGTGTTATTTTTGGTGACATAATTTAATTTCATTATTATTGGAGATCCTTGGTCTAATTGCGTTCACATAGATCTCCTCTAATGAATCCTCTCAATCCTCAAGGTATGTGGCTAACCATACAATTATTCTATAATTGTATATTTCTATGATAGATTATTAGGTTAGAATTTTAATAACACAATTAAATAAATATCTTTATTTATTTATTTATTTATCCCATGATGGTTCTTAAGCCAAAAACATGTCACTGACAAATGTTATGTTATTCCTAGGGTAAAACCCACATTTCAGACTAGTTAAGGGTTTCAGATTTCTCATTCGAGTCCTCAATCGATATTTATTCCACCATTTCAAGAAAAATGTGTGTGCATGATGTTAATATATTTAATAAAGTTATTAAATCATTAATGGGATCCTCAGGCCACATAATCTTGTGTAATATCAGTGCCAGGATTTGAAAATATTATTAGATATATTCTAAAGCGTTACACAGAGAAATTGATAGACTACATTATACCCACCGTTGGAATTTTTGTCTGAAAAAGTGAAAAATACTACTCAAAATGGTGTGGTAACTAAGCTCTTTCCTTGGTCTTCCACTCCTAGGGGATCCCTTAAATATTCTTAAGCTACCCCCAACACACACCACGAGAATCACTTACCCATGGTGGATATACTTCTATGAATCCTTGAAATCTATTGGGTACTCAAAAAAGGCAGCACAATCATCAATGTTCATCTTTCCCCAATTGAAAACAGAAAATTGATCATGCATGTACCTCCTCATCTGTGAAAAGTGGAAGATGTAATGTAGTCAGCCTAACTATAGTAGTATGTCCAAGTTTTATGCCACCTCACTGACCTAATACATTATTAATAAATTCCTAATTAATCATATAGATATCTTTCCACCATGTCAAAATATCTATAATCAATGTCATGGTAAGACCCTCAGAAACACATGGTCACCCTCCATGATTTACAAAGGCCTCCATCATCATTATGTATAAGACTTATAGAAACTTTGTACAATTCTCATCCATTACTATATGATTTGTACCTTCTCAAATTAAGATCACACCAACTCTGGGCCCAAGAGTTTGGACTCACCTGGATCATTCCATCATAGTGGTGTCTTGAAGGGATGACCACACAAATCCTCTAATAGTATCATACCAATGGTGGAATGTTAGCTATTGTTTTCCATAGACATAAAAAAGGGTAGGTGATCCTCCCAACCCTGGAAAAATTCCAACATGTAAGCCCAAATTATTTCTTACAAAACTTGAATGGTCCACTTACTATGATTGTCAATCTGGAGGTGAAACATCATGATTAAAAGCAACTGAGTCCCAAAGACTTCATGATTTCCCTCCCATAATTGTGATATGAAGTGAGAATAGTGGAATGAAATTATCATCGGGGGGAAATACATTGATTTGAACAATCTACTACACTGAAAGGCCACCCAAGCTCTCTACAGATCTCTTCTCTTGGATATCTAGGTTGTGTGCTGACATGGTCAGTTGGTCTATTTTCACCTATATATAATCATGTATACTAGACATCCATGTTTTCCCCATCATGAATTCTATATAAATTACACCCCACATTCACCCTCAAGACTCATGGGGTTAAGATAAACCTATTATATTGTGGTTCTCGACTTTCACCTATTGACAAGTGAGGCATGGAGAGAAAAACTCTATTATGCACTTCTTTATACCTATCCACCAAATATAATGTTCAAGGTCTTATTATATCTTCACAACAACTAGATATGAAACCATTGGTGATGGATGTAAATTTCATATAATCTACTCACATAATTTCACTAGAACTAACATCTATCCTATGAAAAGGAAAATGTACTCCCCACCTTCAAAAAACTCATCTGAAGTACATCCAATGAATATCTGAACATGTAAGGTATCATAGTTGGTATATCCTTATTTATCCTCCCTAACATAATATAGAATTGGTGTGGGTAATAACTATAGATTATTGATATGTTGAAGCATCATTTTTCACTAATGACAACGTCAATGAGGCTAACTTATATGAAGCCTTGATAAACATCTGCGAACAAGAGCTCCTACTCAGATCATCTACTACTACGTTCCCCTTCCCAGGAATATAGATTATCTTGAAGTCATAATACTTGAAGAACTCTTTCCCTAGCCATTATCCCATGTTAATATTCTTCTAGGATAAGATATACTTTGTACTCTTATCTTGAGAATATACAATAAACCACTCACCCAAAAGTCAACATCACCACATATTCCAGAAAAATACTACCACTGTCAACTCTACACCATAGGTCGCATAGTTCTTATCATGTGGTCTCAACTTCCAGGACCCATTGGAAATCACTTCCTACTATTGTATCAGAACACAAAAAAGTCAATCGCCAAGTCATCACAAATTACTATGTACTTGACACCCTCCTCTATAAATCTCGAGATGGGATTGATCATCAACCTCTATTGAGACTCATGAAAAACCTACAGGAACTACTATATTGAAATGAAAGGTTTACCATTTTGGGTCAAATAAATAAAATGTGTTGACATCCTATAGAAATTATGAATGAATATTTCAACCTAAGGAAGAACTACATCTCCATCATTACCTTTGGTGGCTCCCAAGATAGAACTGCCTAAACCTCCATCGGGTCCACCACTATACCATTATTTAGGATAACATGTCTTAGAAAGTGGAACTAATGAATCAAAAGTTGTCTCTTTTAGATCACCCAATAAATTTGGTTCTCTCATATCATGTCATGGACCATACTCATGTGTCTTGCATACGAATCCTCAAATACTAGGTATACTAGGATATCTTAAATGATGTCTACCAAAAACCGGTCTAATAATGGTTGAAAAGATATAGTTAATGAGTCTCATGAACACTGTTGGGGAAGTCATCATGTTGAATAGAATCACTAAGTAATGATAATGATCCTAGAACCATCTGAATGTTGTCTTTGGAATATCTGCATCATGTTCGCAAATTCGGTGATAGCCTGAATAGAAGTCAGTCTTCGAGAACCATCACCCCCCACTCACCTGATTAAATATGTCATAGATCCTCAATTGTGGAAAATTATTCATTACGTTCAACTATATTTGGAACATATAATCCACGCACAACCTCAATCTCTCATCCACCTTCATGGAGAACAATACGGGGATGCCTTGAGGGAAGAACTTGTTATGATGAATCCCACTCAATAAAAGTACTATAACTACCCCCTTATCTCATCAATATCCATGTGAGTCATTTAATATTCTAGAATAGATATCAAGGTCATCCCAAGGAGTAATTAAATTCATATGTATATCTCTTAGTAGAGATATAAGCCTAGAACATCCTTTAGAAAGACATTCTCATACTATGTTGCCACCGCATGAATCTAAAACCCAATATCATCCACTACATCAAGGGTAATACTATCAAAATGGTGACTAATCAATTGTATCCTCTTACATATGAACATGCTCTACTGTTTTTGGGTTTCCATCTCTTCCACGAAGGAAAAAATCATCCTTTCACTGCAGATACACCACATCATTTTCTTGAAATACTCTATCTAAGAATGAGTTGTCGATAGACGATCCATACCAAAAATGAAATAATAAGGCCTCATCGATTCTATAAATATATCACATAATAATCTCTCTCCACCAAGATTGATTTCTAAGTCACCTCTAGTATGATTCTCTATGCACAAGGTTTAAGACAAAGTCTCGAACTAAATCTATATGTATTTCACTGTAGAAGTATCAAGGAAAGATTCTCATTCACCCATGTTTATCAATACTGTAATTAATTTATAGAAGACATAGAGTGTTCCTGTAATTATCTTAGGATCCTTGAGGTTATTGGCCTCTACTACCTGCAGTTTTCCTCATCCCAGACCACCAATTCCTTCAGCCTGATGTGGACCACCTAGTGTTCCTGGTGGAAACAAGTCAATGCACTTTCCACCTAAAGTTACCCCCAATATTATTACACATCTTCCACCCTATATAAATTTATTCTTATACTTATATCTCAAATTGGTTGTTCCATTGACCATATATATATTAGTTTCACAATAATTGGAAAATATCAAAATATATTTCACTGGCGCTTGCAAGAGAAACACTACCTCTCTCTAGACTGACTCATGCTATCATGAGAGACCAAAAATGTTGATCCTTTATCCTAAGATCATATACTGGAGCATCTTTCATGCTCATATCCATGTTTTGGTCTTCCATAACCTTCTTCTGAGGTCTTTTCTACAATGTGACCTCTACTACAACCAACTATCTGATGTTTCCAACTAATGATTATGGTATCACTAAGTGGCGTAAGGGGTGAATTAGTGATATCATTTTATTTTATATTTCCTTACTTTTGAAACAACCTTCACATCAATTTAATGTTTTATTTACCTTCTTCACACAAGTAATGCACCCAACCACAAGAACATAAGAATTTACAAGGTTCACTACCCAATAATATTAGCTACATCCTTTCTATGCTTTGGAAGAAATCCAATACTATGAAATCCACTAGAAAGTAATCCATTTATGGGGAATAAAATGGGTATTATATACCCTAACACTATTGTGGAACTATGAAAAAATCCAATAGTGTGTGTTCAACCACTTATCACAAATAGGGAAAAACATTGTTTTAGTGCTTCTTAATGAGCTTTTAAAAATTGTATATCTCAAAAAAATTCAACATTTCCTACCCAAAATATGGTATGAACTTCCTAGAAATTATAATACTACTTATATCAATACCCCAGCCATATATAGAATTCCACCATTGATTTAATTTAAAATTTATCATTCAATTTTCACACAATAGTTTACTTTGTCTTAGAAAACTATCTTGCACACACCTTAATACCTATGTGCACCTCCCTTATTACATTCACCTAAAAACATGAAACTAAAAACATGAAACTAAAAACATGAAGACCACTCTTTTCTTACATGAAACTCGCAAGATGTGTTCTATTTACTTCTTCTGTGTTGTACCCTAGTTGTGAACCTCTCACTACTTACATGTAACTCATTTATTTCATGCCACTCACTACTCACACGCAAATTAATGATTTCATGATTAAGAGCTCAGATATTCACTAATATATGAGCATTAATCAACTGAATGGGGTAGCCACATATTTATTGTCATTTTTATGACCCTGTTTTCAGATCATACAAATTTTCCCCGACAACGCATGTCCATTCACATAAGTCTCTTCCACACAAACTCACCTTGCACGGAAACTACATAACTTGTGTGACCATCTTTACTTTTCCATATTTTGATGTACTGTTTTTGAAATATTCCATTCATGAAACATTATAAATCACCTTGATTCATTCACCAACCATATTAATTCACAACCACCTACTTTTATCATGATCTCCCTCTAACATGATATATAACCTTTGATCGATCACCTTTAGTATCCTCATATTTTCTATGGAAATTATTGGAAATTTTTAATATTCTATCACCATTGTTTATTCCAATCAAACCATTATATGATTATAAAAACCTTTTCTCTAACTTTTCATCATAATTATTTCTTCGTATGTTCTCCAAACAACATATGATTTTTTTGAAATAAAAATTATCAAAAAAATAATCATATTCAAAAACTCTTTTACGAACATAATTTATTTATCATATTTAAAAAAAATCAATAAATACTCTTCATACATCCTTATCCATCTATCTTGGTCCCAACAATATCGACATTTTATCTTGTATGAATATCTCCACTACTAAATCCCACTCAATAACTATAGTATAGGTAGTAATTCAAAGAGATATCACTTTATCCCTTATATCATAGTGGAATACCCACTATATGGTCTATGATATGAAGAAAGGATCTCAAACCATATACAGAGAGTATCCTGAATGTTCATTGAACCTCAATGAATACTCTGTCACATTGTACCACCCAACTATAACTACATAAACCCATGAATCAACACTAATGTCAATGTAGATGGATATAAGTCCTCCTTGAAGAGATGATCCAATTTTGACCAATAGATAGGCATCTCATCACGTAACTCACTCACCAAAATTCATCATCAACCATTGGATCCATAAGTACGACTCGACATAAGGACCATCATCTGATCTAAAGGTGTTAACATATGGTAAAAAACATAGGTAACTACTTTTATCTAGTCCTCAAATATCTGGGGGTCTAGATCACCATGTAACCTAGTATGTCACTACTTCTAAATATTATGGTGTGTGATTAACCTACAAATGTTTTTTCATTACTATTAGGTAATTTATTTCTCAATAAATGGTGGAATAATTGGAAAATCACCCGAAGGAACCACCTCTTATACATGACCCAGTACTAAAACCACATAATTTGTTTGATTACACTACTGATCATGTTCAAGAAACATATTTTTTTATCTTTAAGGATTCATACAAAAATAAAGAAGATAGACCATGATCAATGAGTATTTTTTGAGAGTTGACTTCAGAAGGAAATTGAAACAACAACCCATTCCTATTTTATTCATGTATGAATTTTTTCACTGCAAGAAGTTCATGTATATACCTAGTCAATAAGAGGGTTACTATAGTCCTGATGAATGGATACGTTGGACACCATAAAAAAACTAGATTCCCTTGCCTTAAATATAAACTTGAAACACTTTATCACATTTTCCATAAATCCCAATCCAATCTAACAGCTATATAATCTTAAAACACTATTCCTCATGTAAAATCATGTTATTATACCACACATTCATGACCCGACTCAACAAGTCCAACCTAACTAGTGGTAAGATAAATGTGAAAGATCCATTCACACTTTGAATAGGGTAGGGGTTGGAAACTAGTGCTGAGTAATCATGTCACACACATGGGATTCATTAACCTACATACATGTATGCACAAAAACATCTTGATTACCATGCTATGATAAAATATAAAACACACAACTAATATTAATGCATGAATACATCTAAATCGCACCATTAGAGTACCATATTGTATTAAAATCCAAAAAAGGTCCAAATACAAGACCACCCAAACTAGAAATAAATTCCAACTAGCTCAAAATGTGGGGACTGCTTTCAAATGAAACATTTCTAAGAAACATAGTTTGTATAGTCCAAAATGTTCTATGTTATCTCCTAGTCATCCAAGGACACCATAAAATGTCTTTTCATCTATATAAGGCCCGACATGTATGGTAAGATCCAATATGAAGGTGAGTATAACAATACTTGGTATGACACAATGAAATCAGTAAACAAAAGCATCAAGAGTAGTCAGCTCATCAGTACACAAGTATAAAGAAAATATAAGGAATAAAGATAATAAAATACCCAGATATAATCATAATAGAATCCAAGTATCATGAAGGTCTCTAAAATTCTTCCTTATATAGGATTCCTCTCGATGTTTCATGGTAACGCTCGTTAGGGTGGACTCCTTCCATAAGACATGATGTCATTATCGACACTGATAATGAGGTCAGGCTCCTCTGGAATCACCAATATGTACTCACAAGATCTTTAAATATCATTCTACCCAAATAGGGTATCACACCCAGGACCCCTGAGGGATGCCACCAACCCCACTATATCTATCTTCTAAATAGGTAGTTGACACCAAGTACACGGTGGTCACACCAATATCAAGAACTCCACCTTAGAAATATATGATAGATGATCCCACCCATAGCCTCATGGAGGAATACCATGAACTCTATCTAAAAAAACCCATAGGGTTGATCACATTCTTTTGTCATATACATAATGAAAAACTATAATCATAAAGGGATAGACCAAATGATCTCACTCAACAAAGCGTGGTCTATAATGAAGAGATTATAGACCTCAAACTTCCCTATAAAAAGTGCACGGTGTGTACTTTCAATATACAGTGTGTCTCATAATCCATGGTTTTGATCATGTATCACCTTCTCACATGGAATGTAAACCTCAATAAACATTTCATGTACTTTAGGGGTACACAATGTGTAGAGATCTATTCTGCACTCAATGTTGATCATACTCATTCTTGTGTACATCTGGTCATTCCACTCTATATATTGTCATGCCCATGTACTGTAGTTCCACCAGTGTACTTGGTGGGGTCTAGTTCCTAGTAATGGGCATGTACTCTACATGTTCTCATGTTTCAATCCATGTATGTGACTGTGTATCTTATGAAATACACACCGAGTGACCTGTATTTGGTCCTATAGTGTGTGGGGAATATCACACAACATGTGATCTTTTATTTCTTGATTAATCCCTAGCACCACATCTTGGGACCCCATAGAGTGTGTGTTATTTGGGTACACACCATGTAATATGGGACTTTCTAAAACATGTGTGTTGTCCATGCATCATTCAATTCTATCACCACCAGATTTATCACACCCAAGAAACTCATATAAGGACTCAAAAAATCCTTTCCATTACCCTTTTGTAGATTTTAGATACCAAATTCAGTCATAAAACCACCACATCGCGTCATATCCCTGCCTCATTTCAATCTGATAAAACAAGAATAACTAGTCTAATCTTGATCCACATCTAATCACCCACATTCTTATTCACAGCTAAATCATACCCTCAATTATGAACCACACCCATGATATCGACCTTTGGTGCTAAGTAATGGTAGTGTAATGATTTAATACTAGGAATTCATAAAACCACCATGTATGGAAACAATGGTGATGAGTCATGTAATGAAATGAGGAAGAAATTCAAAAACCACAAATTAAGAATGATCCTCAGTCATTTTTAGGTTGGAATTATTTCATTTCTGATAGAATGAAAAA
This sequence comes from Viscum album, assembly GCA_963277665.1. NCBI lineage: Eukaryota > Viridiplantae > Streptophyta > Magnoliopsida > Santalales > Viscaceae > Viscum > Viscum album. The sequence continues at coordinate 803,009,552 of OY728139.1, forward strand.
TTAAGAGTGAAATAAACATCAAATTTAATTTTTCTAAATCGTAAGTATGTAAACCCACACTCACAATATGATCATCCTGTGAATCAATATATTTTTTAATTTAATATGTTTTAATTGTGGGATAAACAACGAGGAAATTAACAAATTAAAGACAATTCCCTTGCTTTGGAAAAAATTTATTTATTATGAAGATCAAATTTGTGTCATTTTCACGGGAGAGATCCTTGAATTTTGTTTTCATTGGTGATCCATGATCCGATGTATTCCGCCAAACTCTCTGGCAACTATTCCTCTAAATCCCCTTGGCAATATGGATAACCCTGTGATTAAACTATAATTGTGTATTTATAGATGAGGTAATTAGGTCAGTATTTAATTAAATATATTAAATGAATATCTTAATTTATTTAATTATTTCTCCCACGATGGTTCTCATGACGAAAACCCAATACTGGCAAAGGTTATATCGCGCATATGGTAAATACCATGTTTTAGACTCAACGATTTTCTATGATTTCCTATCTGATTAATTCTTCATGTTTTGTTCCAAAATTCATGGAAAACTGTGTGTGTGTGATTTTAATATATTTTACTATTTTAATAAATCATTTCTTGAGTCATTATACCTCAAATTATCATGTCATCATAGTGCCTATATCAAAAAAATATAATGATATACATTCCAAATATTTACATGGAATATAGATACATTATAGGAATGATCATGTTTTAAGGGATGAGAATATTTTCCATGTGGTTTTTTTATTATAGTTGATTATTATTTTTCCTTGAGTAATTGATGTATTTCTGCTTGCTAATAACTTGTGAGATTTACATTTTGGCCTAGTATGGGAAGAGACAAGGTTTTTTCTTGAATAATTTTCAGCACATAGGATTCCTAGTACATTTTTATGCTTATCTATATGCCATGCATGTCTGTTTCCCTGGTTATATGAGTATATTCGGTGATAATGTGATAACTTCTCTTTTTATATCTATGGTTTTGGGTGAGTTAAAAAAAGAGTCTATATCAAACAACATTGTTCTTTCCCTCATATCTTGATGGTGTTATTCTATGTAAACACTATGAAATTTATTAAAATAATGATACAACTTCAATTGAATTTTAAAATGTAAAGTAAATTTGTTTGTTTTAATAAATGCAAATTATTATTTATGGATTTTAGTTAAATTTTGTGTTAAATGAAAATTATAATGACTTGTACATTAAAAATTTGGGAATTTAGACCTAAATATATGAGTATTTATATTCTTGATCTGACCCTTATAGGTTATATTTTTCATCGAATTCCAATAATATATCCACACTAAGGGTGTGTTGAAAATATTAATAAATTAAACTATTATGGGTAACACATAAATGGGATGCCTATTATAATTTAATGAGAATTTTCTCCTTTAATTGGGAATAAATTCCTATATAACTACACCCAGGTTGAAGTAATGCGGCCCTTGTAGGTTGACTATATCTTATTTGACAAAGTACTTAATCCCTTTGGTTATTTTTATGATAAATAATTTATTTTATCTAAAACTACAGTAACAAATTATATAGTTTTTTTATAAATTTATGCTGGAATATTACTTAACTAAATCCATTAAATTGATAAAATACCTTTTTCTATTTTTTGAGATATATTATTATGATGCTTCAGTCAATTATAATTCCAATTACAATGAAAAAAAAAATTTCCTCTATATATTTGATTTGAAATTTTCTTTAACCGATCCCAATTGTGTGAACTTTTATATAAATAACTAATAAGAAAATTATGAGGTGATTTTCCTAATGTTCTATGAGATGATAGCTAAATAAATTTTTAGGTATAGTCGGATGTATTGTTGGTAAATGAATTCTCATTCCACTGAGACATTAAATATTTTGAAATTTTAATATAATTAAATTACTTTGTCAAAAAATTATTATGTACTAGAAAGCCCATGTTGAGAGGGTTAGTTTAACTTTTTTATATTTCCCATGGGTAGTAATGTGTACATTTCGCATAGATATCATTTTTAACATTTTGTTTTGCTAGATCTAAAGCATATGTGATAAATCTTAGTGACCATTTATATGTGAATATAATTTAAAATTCAACAACTTTTGTTATGTTAGGTGATATCCTGATTCTCGTAGCACCCTTGGAGATTAGAAACATTTATACTTTTGACCTACGCTATTAGTTGGAATATTAGGTTTCATTTCTAAACCATTTGAGTTAGATAGAACTCTATGTTGACGTAATAAAACCCCTAGACAAGTGAGTGGTTTTTTGATATGTTGTACCTCATGGGGGTATTATTGTATGTAGATACCTTGTGAGTGATACTTGTTTATCCTTTTTACATTGGCATTTTGAACCTCTAGTTATCACACCCTTGTGGTTATTCATAGAGAGAAATAAGTTCTGGTAGGTCAGTTCTTGGTAGGTGATGTCATTATGATTATGTTGTTAGGTTTAACCCTCATAGGTCAATCATCTCTTTAACTGATATAATTTTTACCTCTATATATAGAGTTAACAAGCTTGTTTGATTTCACGTAATAGAATCCCTTATGCGGGATATGGTTCTCATGAGAGATTCCTTAGTTTCTGGTGGATAAATCCACTGCCCTTGTTTTCACACTTTGTTAGTATGTCTTGATGGGAGACCAAAGGCCCTTAGATTGGACCCAGACCATATTGAGTAATTTAAATTTGGTTTGATTAAGTACTACCTATGAGAGGGGTTGGATTAGGTTTACATATGCATTAAAGGTGGTGGACTTGGTTTGACGCCCATTATGAGACTCATACACAGAAGGTTCTTCAGTTTTTTATTAAGGTTTGGTGATTCCTTTGGTTTTATAAAAATTACCTAGAGTGATTCGTTATTGAGACTAGGTTCGTTGGGAAGGATTGTTCAGGCGACTGGACCTACTGACATATGGTTTTATTGTTGGAATAGAAAATTTTTAAAATATGTATTGAGTTGGAAATTCATTAAATAATTCATGTCATATATGAGTTTCCTATTTTTGAATAGTAATTTCAAGGGAACTGCTAGAATATTAAATACTAACATGTTATCAATCCTGGTTAGCATGGATTTTTTTAGGGATAAACCATGAGAGCGTGCATTAGGTTTTGAATCAGGTTGTAGGGGATTTTCACCCACTACACATAGTAAGTTTAGTTCATTCTAGTTGTGCATTGTAATAGGTTGACTAGGAACATTAGTGATTGTTTAGGTATGGCCTAATGATCCACAGTTTTGGATCTGATTCTTGAGAGCATGGAAACTCAAAGCTTTGGGTAATTAAATTAATGTTCCCAACAATGAGTGGTAATATGGAAATAGACCTTGATTTGTGAGATTTTTGACTCATAGGAGGCCCTTAATATGAATTTTTTAGAGACATGGTGTCAAGGGTTGGTTATTTCTTGTATATAAAGGTTTTTGTGAGAGTGGTTTAAGAGAGAGATACAAGAAAAATGATGGAATCTTAATGTAATCCTAGTTTAGATATGACCATTCTAAATATGTTGACATAATCCTAAGTATGTGGCTAGAAGAACACATTTGGTCATCTGAGGGTGTTGACCCACATTGTATGTTGAAACTCAGTGAAGTCCTTGGGAACCATTCTCAGAAATAGGTAATGGGTTATGGGGGATGTTTGAGTTAACAGTTGAGGATGAGTGAAATATTATACATTCCTTCCATTTTGTTCAAGTATTGATGGTTCTTTGGATATGGTAATTAGATGCTCTTTCATTGGTGTGACAACAAGGATTCTCCTAAGGTGGTGGTCAGACTTCAATCGCTGGTGGGTGACCCTCATGTGAGAAGGTTCAAGGGAAATTTGGACCGGTTTTGTAATGGTCTTTTTGGATCTTGAGTTCCATTGCATATGTGGAACCAAGTAAGGCTATATTTATTGGAAAATTTCATACACAGGTTCACATAAAAACTTGGGTGTTTCCCTAGTGCAGGAATCATGTCTGGGTTAGGTTATTGAGATTCGAGCATTGTGGATCAGGAGTACACAGATTCTTGTGTATTATCATAGTGTCAATTATAATCAGGGGATTTTGTGTTTAGGATATGCCACCAGAGTTTCGTTACAATCATCGATGGGTTCACTTTGAATGGTCTCATTATGACTTGTGATGAAGGGTTTTAGAATGTGGATTTAGAATGTGGCTTTTTGAACGTGTTTTTATAATGATCTCAATATGCCTTAGTGATGCATCATATGATAAATCAATGTGTTTTAAAAAATAGTAGGCCACATGTGGTTCAACCTGAGTTATCTCAAAAAGTTGTAAGTGCTCAATGAGAAACCACATCTAGCACACCGTTGGGATGAGACATGTGCAACGTAGGGGTTGTTCAAAGATTTTTAAGTAAAATCTGGAATGACATGGATAGTTTGGTAAATTTAAATTAGGTTGTTCATTTTAATTGAGAAAATATCTAGGTGCTTTTATAGGATATTGAGGATGATTTTCACTGAAGAATTCTGATGATGGAAGTATTGTGGTTCTAAATTAGTTGTTGGAAGATAAAACATATTGTGGAGAACACCATGGGCCGATTTCTAAAATAAATGCTGATGAGACCATCTTGGGTATGTTTCTTCTTAGTTTATTAGTAATGGTTTTTATCTTTGTATCAAATTTCAATGAATTAGTAATGTATAATTAATGTGGTCCTTGGAGGTGAGTTGGGAATCTAAAAATTGAATGCAACTATTTGAGTGGGAAATTCATGACCTCAGTTTGTCAGGTTATGGTTTTTTTGTCCACTTGGGATTATTGGAGATGAGAGGTGCTATGGTAGAGAGGTTGTAAGATATCATGTTTTGAACCATTTGTATATTCCAAAAGGAATTTCAGTTTTTATTTGGTTGATGATCTTAATATTATACCAAAATTTAGAATGGAATTTTAAGAGTTGGAACTCTTAAAAATGATGTTTTTGGATGGGGATTAAGGCTAGATAGGTGTCTCAGAATCCCAGATTATTTTTTGAATATCTGTCCTTAAAAACTCAACTTCAGGATAGATAACCATGGGAAAATTGATAGCGCATGGTTAGTAAAAAACATGTGTCCAAATAACGTTTTCTATTTTGTAAAGTGACACTATTTGATAAAACTATGCGGGTGATCTAGAAAGAAATTTATCTTGGTGAAATGGGGAAAATTACATCACAAAATTGGGACAATGTTTTTCTATCTATGTTCTGTAACAATGGGGGATGTGGGTTCTTAGGACAGTAGCACCTCAAAGTCGGTGCATATTTTTGTAAACTCTATAATACAACTAAGCAGTAAGTTGCTTCTTAGTAAATAACGAATAAATGGTTGTTTCATTGTTTTCCTAACCATTCTCCCCATTAAAAGGATAAAATTACCATATTCCCTCCTACTTTAAATGGGTTTCAACCCATTTTCTTCCTCATTCATTCCCAAAATCCCTCTGCACGCACCATCTAATTCCTCTCCTCATAAATGGGATATCTACCTCATTCATTATCTGATCCAATCACTATTAGATTTGTTGGATTACCAGAGGTAATTATATGACTCCTCTTACCTATTTCCCCTATTTCTCTTTCTCTCATAACAGTTATCATGGTTTTATATAATATGTTGTATTTCTAGTGCATTCATCTATTTCTCCATTTCCCCTCATTTCTACTCAAATCCATGCCCAATAATTGATTAGTGAATCTTCCTATCTATAATTTATGTGGTATAATTGATTTTCCATAATATTTTCATCATTTTTAAATTTGGATGTAGTGAAACACACTATATTTTCTGAGTGTTTCTCCTAAAATATGAAATACCATAAATTAAATGTCTAAACCATAGACTTGTTATTTTTTATACACCTTAACATGAGTGAAGGTTTGTGACATCATCTTATAAAACCCTTTTTGTTTTCACAATTATCTATCATCATCGTTCATTCCTCATCATTGAAAAAATACTACTAAGGCATCTTTAGGATGACTCTTAAGAAGGGATTTCACTAAATGATAAGGAATTGGGTTTTTTGAACTATAATAGGTCATGTATTCTTAGTATTAAAATGTTAAATTATAAAGTTCACCCTTGGATAAAAGGTTAATTAAGTGGGATGTGTTGATTTTTAAAATAAATTTATTTTACCAGGACTATGATTCCCCTCACACCATTGGAGGTTGATGAACTTGGTTTGATCCACCCCTTAGTGTGTGTGATATTAATTGTTTTATATGACTATTCTTCTCTTATGTAACTGAACACCCTCCTATGGTGAGTTAGATTATATCTAAAAATTGAATAACTAAATGGAGTGATTGAGCGGTGAGAAGGAAACAAGTAGTCTAATATCCCCTTTATTATTCTCACCTTAGTCTTGGGACTTATCCATATATTTTAATGTTTTAGTGAAACTAAATACATCAATGTATGACTTAGGCATAAATAGTTTACATGATTAAAGTAATGTTTGATTGTAAATTTAGAATTTATATTTATCTTAGCATATTCTTCGTGTTTTTCCTATTAATTGGACATGTCATGCCTCATTATTTATTGAAATAAAATGACATGGAGTTCCTTGTTATTTTTTTGAAATCAATAGGCTTGAAATTTATCATTATTTGTTGAAATCATTGGATATGGAGTTCCATGGTATTTTTTAACAATTATTGGACATGGTTCTCCTTATCATTATTTATTTATGGAATGCAACGCACCACAACTCCATGGTTAGTTAATCATGATGATTCCCTTACTTAAATATGAATCCACATTTGGTTTTGTCAAGAAATGGGTTTGTTGTTTATATACCATGGGTCATGGGTAGTTCTATATAAAATATAAAATTCCCATATATTCCATCTTAGGCCGAAGAAGTTATGGTCGTCTAGGTGTATCTAGCAGAACATGAGCATGAAATGGCAATTTATAAATCATTTCTATAAAAAATATATATATATTTAACTTCATAGGATTAAATTTATTTTCATGGAATATAATTTCATTAGACATCATTGGAGGTGGTCTACTGAGTTTTACTCACACCCTATTTTAACCGTCATTTGGTACCTAGATAGATCTCCTAACATTGGTTAGGACCTGTATCACAATTATCTATTATTTTATCTTTTGGGATAGGACATAATAAGTGAGTAGAAGTTGAGAATGTACTCGGTATTCTTTTCATAATTGAGATATTGTATTTATTTATTCTTTTTTTACTCTATCCTTTTTGTGTGTATTACCCATTTTCTATTGACTGCATGTATTTTTGAGTATTGTAGGTTCATTCGTTGAGGATTTATTATCACTTTCCAGGTTATCTATTTTTATTATCTATCTGGGATTTATTTTTCTTCCACTATTTATTTCATCTATTTATTCATCCAGTATATTCAATACTAACCAAGAGGGTATAGTATCTCCATTGTATAACCTTTAGACAATAACTTCTAGTTGAAACCCTCTAACAGGAAGGGAGGAATCATTGAGGCCCTATATCCAACTAGTCCGGTTACTATTTATAGATTGATTCATTCGAGACAAGACACAATGCATCCCTCTCATTTACCTCATAATGATAACACTCATTTAGTAATTCCACCCACTCAGTTCATCTCACACAACATGTCTCATAAGGGATGACCATCTACCCAAACCCATCTCACACAAATTATTTTTTCCAATCATATTCATAACATATCACCGCTGCTCTTGAAATATCAGGATCACATCATTAATCTAGGTTATAATGTAACACCTAAAATCATTACTAACCCTTCCCACACTAACCCTATCATAGGTCAATATAACACAAGGGTACACTATAAGGTCCATTAAGTCACCTATATACAAATAATCACTACTTAGGTTCTATTTTCCATTTCTATTATCTTAGGTATTAGTCCTCCCTTCAAGGGAGTAACATCCATTTGATTCCTTATAATCATATCAGGGCCTCATTGGCCTCCTAGGAAAAAATATATCATCTCTATAGGGAGGTATAATAATGCCCATTTCTCTTCATAATACCCTCCCAAGTCAGTATTCATACACCCAAAAACTTCATAATATATATATTTCACAACAACATAGATCTCAAATACTAGTGATATAGGATCCCTCACCCTAAACTGATCTCATCTATCATAACAACGTTAAGGAATCTCATATTTCTAACATAGTAAACTCATGCCAATCATTCCCAAATTACAACTCATCCCTAGTAAATGGAACTAAATGATCCAATCCTTGTTTACAATTCTCACTTAATTCATTTATTTATCACCTTATATAGTCTGTGTATCTTAAGAAACATCATTATAATCAAGTAATTAGCATCAATAGTGGTTTCACCAAACTAGTGCTCAAGGGTTCGTTATGACCCTTTTTTCTATTTCATTCTCTTCATGGGAATTAGTTTTTGATTAAAATATTTATTTAATAGAATGCGTTCAACCACCCAAAGTGGTGAGACAAAATATCACACTCGATATAAATAAATTTCATAATACATAGTGCATTGCATATGGATCACATACCTTATACTTCAAGTCACTCCCTTTAAAGTATCTTGACATTCATTAGCTAGGCTCATCAAATCTTCACATCAACTCTTGGTCACCTATCTCAAGAAGAGATGTGAAATAAATAATTATCAAAAAAATTAATAAAAATTTAAAACAATTTTTAATAATTTGTAAAAAAAACTAACATTTTAACTTAATTAGGAATAATGCTTAAAAACTCACTTGGAGACCTTAATGCACTGAAAATGGTGGCCAACCACTCATGGAAGGTTTTTAGCATACTCTCAACGATTTAGTTGGATGAATACCTAATATTAGGTTCCAAATAAATAGACACTTTAAGTTAATTTTATACATAAACCCTTGAGAAATTCATAGGTCATTGTACCATCAATGAAAGAGAGTGCATTTTTCATCTCAATATTTCCTCTAACTGTACCATGAAAAATGCCTAACATGACAGATATTTGACAACATGATCTCATGGAATGTATCCCCAAACCCAAATCCATAAAAACATAAATCATTTGGGAAATAATAAGAAGGATGACAGCGGAAGAAGTGTGCATAAAAACAATAAACATTGATAGAACATCTAATAACTCACCACATTTAAAGGGAAATCAATGGAAGAAAGGGGTAGGGGATCTAAATAGTTCACCACTAATAAGGGGAAAGAATAAATGAGAAAATGGTTGAAATATCATAGGTTAAAAGTTAAAATTCCCCACATTTTAATTAAATTTTGTCGGTTTCATGGTTTTGGATCACTATATTCTAAACCATGTTCTAATCAGGCAACTTTCACTATCCAAGGCCACACACCTCACAATTTTTGTCAAATTGTTTTCCAACTAGGAAAATCACCACAGAGAATAGTTTTCAAATTTATCACGGTTCATCTATAAAAATTCACTAACTATAAACCACACCCCTATACCAAACCATCCCACTTCATTTTTCAGCACTATTTTCCCAAACCATGTGAAAATAATGAAAAGCTAAAAATAGGCCAAATATTTTTTTAAAAAAATTCACCCGGAATCTCTCAAGACTCTCTCGATCAACTAAGACACCTCCTGATATATTTAAAAACATCTACCAGAGCTACTAAAACTATATAAATTATAATTTCTCTCAGTTCTCGGAATGAAACCTACTTCAAAAACCAAAAATTCAAATTCCCTCTTGAAATTACAACCCAAATGATAACATATTTTTACCATAAAGTCATTATTTTTTACAGAAACAATCTCATTTGATTAGTATCTTACCTAGATGGTGTGTTTTTTATTTTAAATCCTTTTTATATATTTTGATTATTAGATATTAGAATAATTTGAAATGTATCAAATATATTAACCTAGATTTTTCATGGTCCTATAATTTGTGGATTTTATGTGTAAAATTTTTCAGGGATGCATTTGGAGAAGGAATTCAGGTAAAATTTCAATTTGAGGCATAATTCACATTGTGATCTGGGTAGGGTTTCACCGCGATATGTCGTGTAGTGTAGTTTTAGATAAGGTATTCAATTGATTGAACCATAATGATATGTGTTGTTGTGTGAGGTGTTGGATTACAGTGTGGAGCCTAAACCTTGGAAGTTTGGTGTGCCTCTATATGACTAGGTTTTTTTGAGTGCACCGTGACTTCTTATATTGTAGCATGGAGGGCCTCATTATTCTTCTTATTTAATCTCCCATAGATTTAGTTTAATCTTATGTGAGTTCAACATTATCATGGTCATAAGCATTGTTCCATAGTTTTTTGTCCAGTTTTGATCTTGTTTGAGGGAGAAGAACATAGTTTACATGATGATTTATAGTGGTTCAATATTGATGGTGTAACCATTTTTATTGAACCATAATATTTATTATTTATTTCAAATTGGAATAGATTTTGTTGAGAAATGTATTGTTTTCAAACAATTCAAAATAATGTTTTTAAAGGGGGAAATTATTTTAAATAATACTCTGTCTCTTTATGATGATTTTGATGCTCACAAATACCCTTAATTATTTACTAATTATTTCGTTGAGTATTTTGCAGGAATTTATTTTATTTATTTATTTTATTTACAACGAGATTTCATACTTCATTTATTCCAAGATCAATTTTAGCGTGTTCTGGAATCACTGTAGCGCAAGATCAATTTTAGCGTGTTCTGGAATCACTGTAGCGCAAGATCAATTTTAGCGCGTACTGGAATCACTGTTCATACCCTACGTTGATGAACGTAACGTATGGATGAAAAGTTTACTTTTTATGTTAAAAGAAATGTATGGTTAAGGAACCTTACGTTATTTTGAAACATATGGTTAATGAACCTTACGTTGTTGAAAAGTATTGAAGAAGAACATTATGTTTAGAAGGAACCTTACGTTTTCGTTGTTGGACAAGTATGGAAGAGAAACTGTACGTTAGTTTTCAGTGTTGAGTTTGTTTCTCAAAAGTATGGATCATCAATCTTACTTTTATAATCAACCGTACGTTCTTTGAAGAGTTGAAGCGAGACAAAGTATGGATGATCAACCCTACGTTTGAATGCTGAAGAGAAAGTATGTATGTTCAACCTTACGTTCTGAACCTTACGTTTGTGAACCTTACGTTTGTGAACCCTACGTTTGGAGCCACGTCATCAACCCTACGTTTGGCGTCGGGATATTTTTGACAGGCGATATTTCCTTTTGCATTGGTCAAACAAGCGGATTATTAGGCGGATTTCGAGCCGATTCTTAAGTACGACTTTGACTGAATCAAAGACGATTTTCAACGGATTACTGATTGATTTAAACGGAGCTTTTTATGCCGATTCCTCAGGGGAGTTACAACGGCTCTGTTATTTCTTTTTAATATCGCGAATCTAAAGGAGATTTTCATGGATCTATTTATGCGGAAAATTTTCTCAGATTTGAATATATATGTTCTATCTTGGAAACTTCGGATATATATATACACAGGAAAGTGTGTGAAATATATAGATTGATCTTTTTAACGAGCAAGAAACAGAGACTGTGTAAAGGCGTTCTTTTCTGGTGATCGAGAAGAAGTGAAAAACCTTTATTACCGAAGGAAGATCTTGATAGCAGATTCACGTGTTCTACATCGACTATCTGTTGTGAATCTATTGCTGCTGAAGTTGTGAAGTTTCTGGTAATATCTATTGCAACTGGATCGACTCAGAACTGTTTTGATTACAGATCTTTATTTTCTGAAGACAACGATCTATCTACTGTCAATGGCATTCTGTTGCAATTGTGAAGAACAACTGGAGAAGTGTTTTCTTTATTGAAACTCTTTTTATTTTTGAGTGATCAGCTTCTCGTTCTAAGCTGTGTCGGTTCGTGTTTGAACCAGGAAGGCTGTGTGTGCCTGAATCTTGTAAAGGTGTCAACTGGCTGTACTCAGTTGTGGACAGGTCTGTGGAAACGAGGACCAGATAGTGAAAATCGCCAAGCTCGTGGATTTGAGTGTTGGTGGAGTGGACTAGGGGCCTTCTGTTCCCCGAACCACTATACATCCGTGTGTTCATGCTTTTACTTTTTCCGCTGCATATTTAATTGAGCAAAATCATAGTGGACAGAATTTGTCTAGATTGAAGAGATTATAATAATTTTGAAAAGACACAATTCACCCCCCCCCTCTTGTGTGTAATCCGTAGATTCAGATCCAACAATTGGTATCAGAGGAGGAGCTTCTTATTTTTAAAGTCTTATCAAGCCAGAAGTATTTAAAGATTATACATAGTGTATCATGGCTGATATGAGAGAGGGAATGTCAATGGTCAGAGCACCTTACTTTAATGGAGATAATTATGGCTGCTGGAAATCACGTATGATTATTTATCTGAAAAATCTTGGTTACAAAGTCTATTCAAAGATTCTGACTCCCTATGAAATTCCTGAAAATCCCGATACATGGAGTGCTGCTACAGAGACTGAGTATGACATAAATTCAAAAGCTATGAATGCAATCATCTGTGGTCTAGGACCAGATGAATTTAACAGAGTATCTCAATGCCCGACTGCATATGAAATGTGGCAAACAATAGCTGTTGATTATGAAGGAACAGATAATGTAAGACAGATGAGATATGCAACTGCTAAGTTAAAATTCGATACTTTCAGAATGATTGAAGGAGAGAGCATCACTCAGATGAATGGAAGATTGACAGAAATTGTCAATAATATAACAGCTCTAGGAGAACCAATCAAGCAGGCTGATCAAGCGTTGAAGGTACTGAGAGTACTTCCTACTCGATGGAATGGAATCTCTGCAGCAATCAGACAATCAACTTCTGTTAAAGATCTAACTATGAGAGAACTGATTGGTACATTGATGATGTACGAGGCTGAAATGCAAGATGAGGTAAATGAGCATAAAGTCTACATAAAAAGGGAAAACACTGCGTTGAAAGTGACTTCTCAACAAAAGGATAGAAAGATGAAGAACAGAGAAGTAAGTGCTAAATCAGAAAGCTCTGATTCTTCAAATTCGGATGAAGAACTGGCTCAGCTAGCCAGAAAATTCAGAAAGTTCTATAGTAAGAAGAAAGACTTCAAGAAATCCTTCAAAAAGGATAGCAAGGAAGTGAGATGTTATGAATGCAAAAAGATGGGACATATCAGACCAGATTGCCCAAAATTGAAAGATGCAAAGAAGAAGAAATTCTTCAAAAGAGATGATTATGAGAAGAAAGACAAGAAAGCTATGAAAGCTACTTGGAGTGTTTCTGAAGACTCAAGTAATTCTTCTGAATCAAGCTCAGAGAAGGAGGAAGCCAATTTAAAAGCAAATATGTGTTTCATGGCTGAAACTGATGAGGTACACTCATACTACTCCTCTGACTCAAATAATGAATCAAACTCTGAAACAAGCTTCTCAAATAAAAAACTTGCAGCTTACTACAATATGCTTGAAGAAAGGTATGACTCATTATTTAAAAAATATAAATCTATAAAGAACTTTCACAAAGCTATTTCAGATGAGAGAAATATTTTTCTAAAACAACATAAGGAATTAATTGACAGATACAACTCTGCTGACTCAAATAAAATTAATTTTGAATCAAAAATAAAAACACTACAGGATGAAGTAGAATCTTATAAAAAGTTTGCATTAGTTTTTACAAAAGGAGAAAACACCTTAAATGAGATACTTGGAAAAACTGTAATTAAAAGGGAAAGGTTTGGAATTGGAAGTAAAGGAGAAAAACCTAAGTTATACAAAAATTATTTTGTTCCTAGCACTAAACAGGTTATTTGTAACTTCTGTGGAACAAAAGGTCATATAGCTAAAAACTGTTTTCTAAGACAACCTCAAATATGTGGAATTAAGAAAGCTTATATTTCCAACGATCTATATGATTCAATCAATTTTAAGAAAACAAAGCAAATCTGGATACCCAGATCACTGCTTGCTAACACTCCTGGACCCAACAAATTATGGGTACCAAAGCAATTTGTTTGAATATCTTTGCAGGTAGCAGGTCACCAAAGAAAGAAAGAAATATGGTATATGGACAGTGGCTGCTCAAGACACATGAGTGGAACTTCAGCTAATTTCTCTTCTCTTACTCGAAAGGAAGGAGGACTTGTCACCTTTGGTGACAATGCCAAAGGAAAGATTATTGGTATTGGAACAGTTGGAGATCCAGAGACAGTCTCAATCAACAAAGTACTTTATGTACAAGGGTTAAAACACAATCTGATAAGTATCTCTCAACTCTGTGATGATGGATACACTGTTGATTTTGCTAACAATAGTTGTACTGTTTCTAAAGATAAACTGTTTAAGTTTAGGGCACCCAGAACTGATAATGTTTATACTTTGGATTTGTATTCCTTGTGTAAACAACAAGTAAACTGCTTAACTGCTAATATAAGTGAATCCTGGATCTGGCATAGAAGACTTGGTCATTGCAATATATATGCTTTACATAAATTATCTAAGAAACATCTAGTTTCTGATTTGCCTAGTCTCAAATTTGAAAATGACAGATTCTGTGATGCATGTCAGCTTGGCAAGCAACACAAATCATCATTCAAATCTGTTAATAAAGTTGCTACAACTAAACCTCTAAAACTTATCCATATGGATTTGTTTGGACCTTCAAGAGTAGAAAGTTTAGCTGGTAAATTATATGTTTATGTATTAGTTGATGATTATTCTAGATTTACTTGGATTTTCTTTTTGAAATTTAAAAGTGAAGCTTTTAGTTTATTTGAAGGTTTTTGTAAATCTATTCAAAATGAAAAAGGTTTTAATATAATCTCATTGAGAAGTGTTCATGGCGGAGAATTTGAGAACCAAGAATTTAATTCCTTTTGCTCAAACATGGGTATTAAACACACCTTCTCTGCTCCAAGAACACCTCAACAGAATGAGATTGTAGAAAGAAGAAATAGAACTATTCAAGAAATGGCTAGAACTATGTTAAATGAATATAGCCTACCTATATATTTCTGGGCAGAAGCTGTTAATACAGCTTGTTATATAATGAATAGAATTTTAATAAGACCTATTTTGAAAAAGACACCCTATGAACTATGGAATAACAGAAAACCTAAAGTAAATTACTTTAAAGTTTTTGGATGCAAGGTTTACATCTTGAATACCAAAGATAATCTTGGTAAATTTGATCCAAAATCTGATAAAGGTATTTTCTTAGGATATTCTGCAACCTCCAAAGCTTATAGAGTCTATAATAAAAAGTCAAGGATTGTTGAAGAATCAGTTCATGTGAAATTTGATGAATCTGATCCTTTTGAGAAAAGGATAGAACAAATAGATGAACCTGATTCTAATGAAAACATGAGACTTGAGAATTTAAAGAATGATTTTGAAAATGATATAAAAGAAATTCAGTCCAGTTCAGAAGAACATGACATTGAATAACCTTTGAATATAATGCCTAGACAGTCTAGAGCCTTAAACAATCACCCTTTAGAATCTTTGATAGGTGACTTAGAGACTGGTATTCAAACTAGAAGAAACTTTGGAAACATAGTTGAATTCTCTGCTTTCCTATCCCAACAAGAACCTAAGACCATAGAAGAAGCCTTAGATGATGAGAGCTGGGTAATAGCAATGCAGGATGAATTGAACCAGTTCAAGAGAAATAAGGTTTGGGAATTAGTTTAAAGACCACATGATTATCCAGTAATAGGAACTAAATGGGTCTTTAGGAATAAACAGGATGATCAAGGGATAATAACTAGAAATAAAGCAAGATTAGTAGCTAAAGGATATAATCAAGAAGAAGGAATAGATTATGATGAGACCTTTGCACCTGTAGCCAGGTTAGAAGCCATTAGAATCCTTTTAGCCTATGCATCTTATATGAATTTTAAATTATTTCAGATGGATGTTAAATCTTCCTTTTTAAATGGTTATTTAATGGAGGAAGTTTATGTTGAGGAACCTCCTGGTTTTGAAAATTCTCAAAAACCAGATTCTGTTTTCAAACTTACTAAAGCTCTTTATGGCCTTAAACAAGCACCTAGAGCATGGTATGAAAGACTAAGTTCTTTTCTTTTGAAAAATGATTTTACTGTTGGACTAGCAGATCCAACACTCTTTAAGAAAATTGTGAAAAATAATGTTTTGTTGGTTCAAATTTATGTTGATGATGTAATTTTTGGATCAACCAATAAAATTCTTTGTCATGAATTTTCAGAATTAATGCAAAAAGAATTTGAAATGAGTATGATGGGAGAATTAAATTTCTTTTTGGGTCTTCAAATATTTCAAAAAGATTTTGGAAATGTTTTAAATCAATGAAAATACATTACTGATTTACTTAAGAAATTTGGACTTGAAAACAGCAAGACATTTACAACTCCTATGTGTACTAATATAAAACTTGATTTGGATGAAACTGGAAAATCAGTGGACAACAAGTTATATAGAGGTATGATTGGTATTTTGTTATATCTTACTGCTAGTAGACCAGATATAATGTATTCAGTATGTCTTTGTGCTCGATTTCAATCAAATCCCAAATAATCCCACTTAACTGCTGTTAAACGAATTTTTAGATATTTAAAAGGTACTATTTATCAATCTCTGCTTTATCCAAAAACCTCTAATTTTAATTTAATTTCATATTCAGATGCTGACTTTGGAAGATGTAGATTAGATAGGAAGAGTACTTCAGGAACATGTCACTTTTTAGGAAAGTCTTTAGTATCATGGTCTAGTAAGAAACAACACTCAGTTTCCCTGTCAACAGCCGAGGCAGAATATGTGTCTGCAGGTAGTTGTTGTGCATAGGTGTTGTGGATGAAAAACACTCTTATGGACTTTGGATTAAATTTCAATAATACGCCTATTTTATGTGATAATACTAGTGCAATTAATATTTCAAAAAATCCTATTAGTCATTCTAGAACTAAGCACATTGATATAAGACATCACTTTTTAAGAGATCATGTGTTTAAAAAGGATATATTTTTAGAATTTATAAATATAGAAAATCAATTAGCAGATATTTTTACTAAACCACTTCCCACGGAAAGGTTTGAATTTATTATGGGGGAGTTAGGTTTATTTAATTTTAAATAGTTTTTTTTATCTTATTCTGTTTTCGAATTCTGTTTAATTTTTGTTTCCCGCTATAAGTAATTTTATTTTGTTTTAAATAAAAGTAATGATTAGTGATTACACGGGAATCAAGGCTGTCAGAACCGTTTCACCTTCTAAACTGTTTCACCTTTTTCGGAAACCCTTTCGAAAACCTAAAACCGCACATCTGCTCCAAAACCCTTTTCTGAATCTTCAAATCCTAAACTTACGAACCTTCAGAAATCGTTGTTGAAATGGCAAAGACTAAGCGTCCAGATGAAGCTGAGAGCAGTGCTGCAAAGAAACCTAAAGTAGTTGGTCGGAAAATACTGCAAGGTAAAGTCATAGATTTAGAATGGCTGTTTGAAACTAATTTACTGTTGAAGCAAGCGTTGTCGTTTCAAAGCCTTGAGCAAGCTTTTAATAGTGAAAACTCTGAGTTTCTATATGAGGCAGAAATGAGACATTTCTTTAGAACTGTTCAGTTTAGCCTTGGAGATACGGAGGATAGTTTATTGGCTCAAATAGAGGATAAGGACTTTTCCATATCATCTGTAGAGATAAGTCAAATTCTTAACTGCCCTCATGAAGGAGTTTTTCATTTCGATTTACGGAATATTGGAGATCATGTACATAAGTCTGAAGACATTATGTCTTTTCTGTTTGGAACCAAAGTGATAAAGAAGATGTTTATTAAACATTTGGAGCCCGATCAGAAAATCTTGGTAAAATTTGTTCAGACTGGTTTAGCACCAAGGATGGCTGAGATGGAGAAAATCCTATACCCTGACATGTACATAATGTATCTTCTGATGTGTGATATTAAGTTTAATTTTCCTCGGTTTATGATAAGATATCTGAGATACTACTGTCAGAGTGAAGCAAGAATGACCTTTTTCCCTTATGGAAGGTTCATTTCTTTATTTTTGTTTAAAAGAGGAATGATCAGATTGGTAGATGCTGGGGTGAAATGTCACCACAGTAATGTTTTTAATGCTGGAACTTTGAGGAAAGTAGGATACTTCTGGAGCACAATTAAAGGAAAACTCTTACCTGTTGGAGATGAGGAAGACTCGGAGAGTGCTCAGGCTCAACCTGCTAAGTCCAAGGAGGGACAAGCAGAATCAAGGGTTAGTACAGTGGCAAGGAAAATTCTCTTTGAGATGGAGGAAGTTGAGGAAGAGAGAAGTCAAGAAGGACTTCAATCTAGAAGGAAGAGATCAATTGATGAAGAAATTATCTCTCCTGCCTTGAAATCCTCTGAACCGGTAATTTCTTATTCATTTGTGAGAGAAGCTGTTGTGGAGCAGACTGCACCAATAGAGGAACCAGTAGCTCAACCGGAAATCCAAAAAGAACCTCAATCTGCTGCTGTGGCTGTTGAAAATGTAATACAACAAGAACAACTTATGGAGGCAGTGCCTGGTGAAGAAGTGGCCCGACCTCAAGATTTACATAAAAATATTGTTCTTGACCATTCAGTAGAAGTCAGAGAGACTACTGTTCGTGATGAACATACTTCTGAAGCTAATACAGAAGTACTTCAGGAAGATTTTTCAGTGGAAGAGTTTCAAGCTTCAAAAGCTAGTTCAGTGGATCAACCTTGTCAGGACAAGGACAAAGAACAGTCAGATGCAGATTCTTTACCACTTGCCCTGCCTCATCAACCTTTTTCTGGACATGAGAATAGAGCACAGGGTGCCCCTGATTCGAGAAAAGAAGAAGTTGTTGAGTTGTACAAGCGTATCTCTCAATTAGAATCTGAGAATGATAGTCTCAGAAATTCTCTGAACTTAGATCAGTTGAAGTTTCAGAAGCTGAAAGAATGTACTGTTTCAAGACAGGAAGTAGATTTGTTTAAGACTGATATGTTGCATGCTGTTGATCAGTTAAAATCAGAGATGGTAAAGAAAGATGATTTGTCTGAGATGAAGATTTACATGGAGAATAAATTTGAGTCTGTTGCAAACAATGCTGTGAGTGGATCAGGCTCTTCACCTGATTTGATTCGAAGATTTCAAGCAATTACAGGAGCACTAAGCAATATGAGTGACAGATTACACGATCTTCAGTGTAATAGTGCCCCTTTGTCAGTTTTGCTGGATAATCAGAAATTTTTAGTGGATCAGTTGACATCTGGAGAGCAACCGATTAGGATTCTTTTGAATCAGTTATCAGAGAAACTGGCTCTTTTTGTTGAAAAAGAAGAAAGGATGCATGAGTTTTTCAGAGTTAATTTGATTGAAGATATTCATATGACTCAAGAGAACAGAGATCTTATCATCAAGTTAGGAGATGGGATGATGAAGAGGCTCAGAGAACAGTTTACAGAGATCAAGACCGCGATTCAAAGGAGATAGACACCTTTTTCCCTGTCTTATCCATGAACCTTGATTCCTCTGTATATCACATTCGTTTATATATATAACAGCTTGTGAATGAAAATTCTCTTCTTTTGTTTTTGTTTTATTGTTATTTATTGATTTATGATTGAGTTAGCCAGTATAACAAATTCACTTCTTCATATACAGTTAATTATAGCATTTACTTATAGTTCAGTGCAATATTGAATGTGTTCAAATCCGTAATTTTTCATTCTTTTTGATATCACAAAAAGGGGGAGAATTTGGATAAACACAACATTTAAATTCATTTGTTTCCTATGAAGAAATTTGGATATATGGGAGAAGACATTTATCTTTTATTTATTTTTTAGCTGAAAATTTATTTTTATGGGGGAGAAATTTTCTTATAGTTAAATATTGTTTTAATCCTTTCAGAATTCTAAAATTTTATAAAACTAATTTTTCAATAAAGATTTCAATTAAATTAGTTCTATTATTTTATGGGTTTTGTGATCATCAAAAAGGGGGAGATTGTTGAGCAATGTATTGTTTTCAAACAATTCAAAATAATGTTTTTAAAGGGGGAAATTATTTTAAATAATACTCTGTCTCTTTATGATGATTTTGATGCTCACAAATACCCTTAATTATTTACTAATTATTTCGTTGAGTATTTTGCAGGAATTTATTTTATTTATTTATTTGATTTACAATGAGATTTCATACTTCATTTATTCCAAGATCAATTTTAGCGTGTTCTGGAATCACTGTAGCGCTAGATCAATTTTAGCGTGTTCTGGAATCACTGTAGCGCAAGATCAATTTTAGCGCGTACTGGAATCACTGTTCATACCCTACGTTGATGAACGTAACGTATGGATGAAATGTTTACTTTTTATGTTAAAAGAAACGTATGGTTAAGGAACCTTACGTTATTTTGAAACATATGGTTAATGAACCTTACGTTGTTGAAAAGTATTGAAGAAGAACATTACGTTTAGAAGGAACCTTACGTTTTAGTTGTTGGACAAGTATGGAAGAGAAACCGTACGTTAGTTTTCAGTGTTGAGTTTGTTTCTCAAAAGTATGGATCATCAATCTTACTTTTATAATCAACCGTACGTTCTTTGAAGAGTTGAAGCGAGACAAAGTATGGATGATCAACCCTACGTTTGAATGCTGAAGAGAAAGTATGTATGTTCAACCTTACGTTCTGAACCTTACGTTTGTGAACCTTACGTTTGTGAACCCTACGTTTGGAGCCACGTCATCAACCCTACATTTGGCGTCGGGATATTATTGACAGACGATATTTCCTTTTGCATTGGTCAAACAAGCGGATTATTAGGCGGATTTCGAGCCGATTCTTAAGTACGACTTTGACTGAATCAAAGACGATTTTCAACGGATTACTGATTGATTTAAACGGAGCTTTTTATGCTGATTCCTCAGGGGAGTTACAACGGCTCTGTTATTTCTTTTTAATATCGCGAATCTAAAGGAGATTTTCATGGATCTATTTATGCGGAAAATTTTCTCAGATTTGAATATATATGTTCTATCTTGGAAACTTCGGATATATATATACACAGGAAAGTGTGTGAAATATATAGATTGATCTTTTTAACGAGCAAGAAACAGAGACTGTGTAAAGGCGTTCTTTTCTGGTGATCGAGAATAAGTGAAAAACCTTTATTACCGAAGGAAGATCTTGATAGCAGATTCACGTGTTCTACATCGACTATCTGTTGTGAATCTATTGCTGCTGAAGTTGTGAAGTTTCTGGTAATATCTATTGCAACTGGATCGACTCAGAACTGTTTTGATTACAGATCTTTATTTTCTGAAGACAACGATCTATCTATTGTCAATTGCATTCTGTTGCAATTGTGAAGAACAACTGGAGAAGTGTTTTCTTTATCGAAACTCTTTTTATTTTTGAGTGATCAGCTTCTCGTTCTAAGCTGTGTCGGTTCGTGTTTGAACCAGGAAGGCTGTGTGTGCCTGAATCTTGTAAAGGTGTCAACTGCCTGTACTCAGTTGTGGACAGGTCTGTGGAAACGAGGACCAGATAGTGAAAATCGCCAAGCTCGTGGATTTGAGCGTTGGTGGAGTGGACTAGGGGCCTTCTGTTCCCCAAACCACTATACATCCGTGTGTTCATGCTTTTACTTTTTCCGCTGCATATTTAATTGAGCAAAATCATAGTGGACAGAATTTGTCTAGATTGAAGAGATTATAATAATTTTGAAAAGACACAATTCACCCCCCCCCCCCTCTTGTGTGTAATCCGTAGATTCAGATCCAACAGATTTGACGTCCACTCCCCCCCCCCCCCCCCCCCGCCTGCATTTTGGTGAGATCATGTCAAGATTATCAAATTGGTCCATAATGACCCCTACTACATCATCATCATATATTTCCAAATTATTAAAATAATGTAGATTTCCCTATCAAATTGTTTCAATTACCATAATTTTTATGAACCTAGGTGATTTCTGTTTCATCATCGGTGCTCTTTGATCATCCTTTGATGCCCCTTGATCCTTTGAATTGAGTGGTCAAGATCTTGTAGTTCGAGGGGTGGTTGTCTTCCCCATTACTTTATTCATCCCACCTTATTTTTTTTTGAAGGTGTTGTGTATGTGGGTTGGATTTGGTGTGGTTGAGGATTGATTATTTTTTATTGAAAATTGTTGTGGATAGACTATGTGGTGTTTTTTGTGATTTTGGTAGTATTTGATCGAAATTTATTCCTCATTCTTGCAATGCATCCATTAATGTTTATATTCTGGTAAGGGATTCAAAATCTATCCCCTCATTAATTTGTATGATTATAGAATTATCAAGACTATTATTTGATTGTGTAAATTGTTTAAATTAACACATTTGAGATAATGAACCAAATTTAGGTAATTGAAAGTAGTGAAATAAACTTAAATTTCTTTATATGATTTATATGTTATTGATCATTTATTATTTCCTCTATTGATTTATTTATCATGCTACATTGATTATTTTTTATTATTGGTTTTTTATTTAAAATATACACAATTGTTTATGTATAATTAATACTGTATTGAAATAAAGTGGCAGAAATTGGGATTTATTATTTGAACAATAGTTGGAAATTAAAAATGATGCATGATTAATCGATTTTCCATTACAGTTATACATAAATTGTAGTAGTTTTTCTAATAATGTTTTTGTAATATAATATTTCTTTATATTTCTATTGTTTTTATATTTATATGTTCGTATTGTGGTGATGGGTGTAGTATTAGAATAACCAAATTAATGCATTGATTTAATGAATTATTTTGAAATTAAATAAACACCTTAATATTTTTAATGAGATAATGAGTTGTGAGAATTGGAATTAATGAATTTCTCATTATATGATTAAGTATAGTGAAAATAGGAGTTATTATTATTTTTTTTCTTAAGGAATACTATTTATGAAAAAGAGAGTGTGATTGTGTGGTGGGTTTGTTATGGAAATGAGGTGATGTTATGTTTTGAGGTTGTTGTGTTTGACATTGTTAATGCAAGATAGTGTGGTTATTGTTATAGGTTATTGGCATGGTATTTGATATGGAGGATTGTTGTAGTTGTATTAGTTAGTGTATAGTTTCTTGGGATATGGGTATAACAATTCCAAAATTTTAAATTTTATAATAAAGGCATGAATTTATTTTGAGGGTATAAATGGTGGAATGGGACTAATAAATTAAGTAGTGGATAAATATTTTGTGGTAAATGAAATGATTAATACTGATGTGAAAGTGGTTAAATGAAATAATAGTGGGTGGAAACAAATGTTTCATAATGTAAGTAATCATGGATGGTAATTGATAAATGTAAAAGTTACAATGAAATGTGAAATTGGAATTTGTGCAGTTTTTGTGTGATTGTAGTGTGGTGATAATGGGTTTGGTGTATTTTATGGTTTATGGGGATAGATTTGTTTATGTGTGATGGTTATGGTTTTTTTTAGAGTTTTTTATTGGGTAGTTAACCATAGGTTGTGTATTTGTGAAATTATTTAATCATTATAGTTCTTGATACCCTTTCCCCTTCTGCACTAGGGTTTCCTTCAGTGAAATTTCAGGAGGGGGAGGCAGGTGTGCCGCCTCCGGCATCACCTCCCCTTCCATTTTCCCTCCTCCTCCTCTCCTTAATTCCTTGATCTCTTCTTTTGTAGTTTTCTCTTCCTGGCGCTTGTTTCTTCTTCGGCTATTTGATTCAACTCTGTAAAGGTCTTTTGGGTTGTTCTGTATGGTGGGAGATGGTGGTTATGGTGCCAAAGGTGGTGGATGGATTGTCTTTGACCTGCTCAAGTCTTTCCTATCACCAAGATCCATCACCATTTCAATTTTTTTCTGGTGTGTTGGATCCTTTAGATATTTGGGTTGTGTGGTTCCAGTGGTCTCCAACATTTTGGGAAGCCCTGTTGGCCTAAGAATCTTCTTCTTCGGCTCTCTATTTCACTATACTTGTTCGTGGTGGAGTTTTCATTTTGTTTGTTCATTATGTTTTTATGGTTGGGACATTATATTCTCTTTAGGTATTTAAATCATAAAATATTCAGCTTTGGAGTTCCTGCTCGACGGTTCCTATAATTACGTCGACAGCGTTCCATGAGGTCTAAAACTAGGAGAAGTTAATTTCGTTTGTTGATGTGTTTTAGATGTTTTGTTTTTTAATTCAGGGGAGATTTACCCCTTCACATTTCTATGGTTATCAGTTTTTTTCTACGATGAAAATTATCTACTCTGATGATTTATTTTTCCTTGTTATGTTGATGGAACGGTGGATTTAGTTCAAATTAGGGTAGTGATTTAGGGAGAATGGCTCCAGGTTGACTCGAGGTGACATCTGTGTTTTTTGAATGTTGTTTCCTATATTTTGAATTTGAAATTTAATGTTGAATTCTGATTTTTTGTGGTGGATTTTGAATCTTGAATGGGTTACTGTTAGGGGTGTTTAAAATATAATATCTAGTATTGGGAGGTTATCACTAACCATAAAGTAGATTATTCACCAAATGGATTAAAATGGATATGGAGTGATGATTCATGCTATTTCTAACACACCACCACCCGAGACAGGTAACATTACAGACAACCATATGAGGTTGGGGGTTTTTATTGTGTTCCCCAACATGGATGGAGGTTAAATAGATGGTTTAATACTCTCTCTTCCCCACTATCTCTCTCAGACATAGTATGTGTTTTAATGGATTAAAGTTACAGTTTGTGAAAATGTGATATCCCAATGGGGACATACATCGAAGTAAGTGGGAATGATCTTGGTGTACTTCATGATTATGTAATAGACAATGAGGTATATATAAATGTAGTAGTTATGTGTCTTTGATATGAGTTATATGGATATGGATTTTTGGTTTTGGTAATGATGTTCATATGTGGTACTTGTTTATGTAGCTTATCGAGGGTTGGGTAGCACCAAGATGTAATTTGATGGGGTGTGTGGGCGACTAATTATATGGGGTAGTAGATGTGAGGTACCTTCTGGAATATTCTTTTGACATCATATTATTGTACATGTTTTTATATTTGGGTCATTAATACTCAGTGACTATGGTGAATTAATTAACCCAGTATAGGCAACAAGTTGGTATCATTATTTATTCACTAAGGTTTGAGTATGATTCTTCTTACAATTTCACAAGAGGTTTTGAAAAGGATCCTAATTATGATTTTATTCTCACACATACATACATACATATCTATATACACATATGATGTTTTTACAAGTTATTTGTAAACAATTGTTGATCAAGGTGGACATTACAAGCCTGCGAGGTGGAGTTGACAAGTGTTTGTAGAGTTTCTACCATAGGAGTTTTCATAGGGTGTTTATTTTTGGGATTTTCTTTATGTATTACATTGCATGAAATGTGACACTACGATAGAAATGGTCTACATCAACAGGAAAAAACTATGTCCACAAGTCTAAAGTTCATGGTTGAAGCCTATGACCATGATTCTTCACCCTGTGAAGGCTATTGGCATGGAAACCAGTTGCTGAATCCACATACATATCCCTTAACAATAGGCCATTTATGAACATGCATTGATAGGATCCAGACAAGAGACTGTTAACGATGGTGGCATGAGGCTAAAAGATATGGTGTTAGAGAAGGCGGTGGTGGTTGTGGGGATACATGGGTGCTGCATGTGAAACATCTTGAAGCTGTTACTGCATGGACTTGGTGTTAACCCCACTATGTAAGACATGGAGGGGGGAGATGAATCCATAATCGACAAGATACCAGCCGGCGCCACTGATCCCTCTTCTCCACCCCTATTTCAGGCATTCTTCGTCAGTGGGAAGCTGTTCGATGGGGTAGAGATGGTGATGGCTACCCACATCTTTGTAAAATTAGTTCCGATCATGAATACTATCGGAGCCCACTGGCTCTAATTCCCTCCATCCCTCTCCTCGTCTCCCATGTTGTAGCCTGATTTCTACACAACAGAGATTGGAAGTCTCCAGAGTCTTCCATGACCAAAAACATCGGATAAAACCATTTCAATTTTATCATTTTAATTTCTTTTTATCCCTCGCACCTTTACTTTGGATATATAAGTATGTATCAAGATTTGGAAATAATTTTTTTTAATGTCACCATTTTTCTTTACTGATTTTAAATAATCAAATTAATTTTAGGTATATATCCAAGCTAGTTTATAATAAAAAAAATGATTGATTCAAAATACCATTGTAATTAAAGATTAATATTCAAATATGGATTTGTTTAAAATTGATTTTGTAATGACTACATACACTACAAAAAAAATGGGTTTTCTCATTGCTACCCTTTAATATCATTACAAAAAAACCACTGATAATGGTGGCCCATTTATCAATGATTTTTTTAGTAGCACAAATATAGGCTGATCTTTATCAATTCTTTTTTACTAGTGCTGATAAAGGGTATATTATAAAAGAAATATGTCATGAAAAATAAAAAATATAAATATAAATGGAAATTTACAATTAATATATATGATACTTAGTGAAAATGGATTTTACAATTTTTTAAAAATTATTACTATATAACAATTTTTTATTTATCATTGTGTAATAGTCATTTAATAAAAATTTTAAGAAACAAAAAAATTCGAAAATAAATAAAAGGTCTAAAATAAGTTAAAAACATAATTCAAACATCAAACGATTATAAATTTTGATCTAGGAATCTTCTTTATCTCTACATCATATCAAATTGAAGAATGAGGAGCTCTACATGTTGATGAAATTAAGTAATCTTTTTTTGAATTATTTGAGGTCAAAAAATGCCCAGAAGGCCACCAAAACATAGTTTTTAAATGGGATACCCAATTTGTTTTATGATTTGATCGATTTTAAACCTCATTTCCACAGGCATCTTTTTACCATTTTTAGTGGGGAATGAATTTATTCTAAAATATTAAATTTATATTGATTTTATGGATTTAAATTTTTTTGGTTTTTCACAATGTTCTGTTATTTAAAATCAAATGTATACCTATATATGCTTATTTTTTAAATATTCATGCATAAAAACTATAATTTTATGAATAAATAATTAAACTTATTTATATATAAAATATATTTCCCAATATATAAAATTTATATAAATAAATAACTAATATCTATTTTATTTAAAATACAAATATATGAATATTTATATACTTATATATAATGTGATTGTGTGTGTGTGTGTTTGTATGCGTCTGTATTAACAAACTCATATATACTAATATATGAATAAATATATGATAACTTTTTTTAACAAAATTTATATAAATAGATAGATATAAATATATATTTTAATATGCGAATATATATATAGATATATAAATATATATAACTATACATGTTTATAAATATATATATGTTAATATAAATATATAAGTGTTAATAAAAATAAAAATTAATATATTAATAAATATAACTATATATATACCATTAAATGGGCATCAATGCAATACTGAGGAGTGGTAATAGGTCCAGGTTCACATTGGGAGGTCTAATGTTCAAATCCTTGGGGAGGTAGGGGTGCACGTGTGGATAAAGGGTTGTGCTAGTGCTGTCAAAGGGTTGGGGGTGGGGCTGGGCATTTAGGGGTGGTAGGGGCGTGCGGGTGGGCGGGTGGGCGGGGTTCTTCATAGCACTGTTTATGGGGGGGCAAGCATTGTTAAAACCACACTCTGATTAGTAATAAATGTTTTATTTTTTAAAAAAAATTTTAAACTTCTATCAACACTAAAAAAGAACTTATATAGGACCCTTATAGTAGTGTTTTTTAGTGCTGATAAAATTCTCTCTTTATCCACAATTTTTTATCATTCTTAATGTGCATTTATCAGCGCCTCGATTAAAAATTATTTTTTAGCACAGTTAATGACCTTTTCTAGTACTAATAATGTCCATATCTTTAGTAGTATTTGATATAAAATTGTTTGTAACATTTTTCTTTCAAGACTTTGTTAAACTGGGTTTTCTCCCTTCTTTATTCCTATTGTTTAACCCTATAATTCATTGATTGTATCATTTTGGATTAAATTTGTGTGTTTTATTTCATGATGTTGTAAACTAATGGAAATACTTGGAGTTGAGTATGTCTAACATCAAAGATGATACAAGATTTTTCACTTGTATAGTTTTTTGTTCCAAATGTTCAATCAAAAGCATTCTTTTTGCATTATATTTGGTACATTGTCTCCTCTTCTCACGAACCTCTTTTCAACAGTGGATTTTTATGTTTTGGATCTAATTAATTCACTTGATATTACTATTCCTGATTGAGGGAACCCTATTTCTAGTTTTATTTTATGGTATTCATTTTTTTTTGTGGAAGAATATACTTGTACTTTTCGATGTTCTCCTGGGGAAATTTCAAGGTAGCCATACAATTCAATGTTGCGATTAGAATTGAAGGGTTTATTTTCATGTCTTGACACCATGTCTTATTTTTAAAATATATAGTTTCACTACTACATGTATGGTCATTACTAGCATTATAGGTTTCTTCCTTCAGCGCTAAAACAATAGTGATGTTGTAATCACTTTTAAAAGACAACATTATTTATCATCCTTAAAAATAACACTGATAAAACAATATTTTATCAAATCTAAAAAACACTGCTAAATGTGGACCTTTATCGGCACTAGTTTAGCGTTTATAAAATCTTCTTTTATTAGTGATATTACTAGAATTGATAAAAGTCAGGTTGCAACAATGTGGTACTTAAATCACAACACACAACATCAAATAAAAAAAATATAATCTTAATTTAATTTACATCACAATATAGAAAACACACGGTATATACCGATTAAAAACATTACAAATGTTGGTTTCCATAATAAAATTGTCAAGTAGACACAATTGGAAATTGAAGTATTTTAGAAAAGTAATTTGTAATGGGATCCCACCACAAAAGGTCAATTGAAACGGGATCCCGTCGTAAAAGGACATTTGTGATGGGGTCTTATCCCAAATGGTTTGTTGTAGAAAATAGTGTCTGAAATAGTTTATCCAGATTAACAAACCCCATTTATGACGGTATGATCCACACGTTTGAAAAAAACATAAAAAATAAAAAAATATTATAAAATAATAATTCAAATGTTAATAAAATGAAGTAAAATAATAATTATTTTTATTATAATACTAATAAAACAATAAATTAATAAATAATAAAAATCATAAAAAATATAATTCAAATAATAAAAAATAATAAAATAATAAAAAAACCAATATTTCTTAAAATATAAAAAAATTAATAAAAAATTAAAAAAAATAAAATATTAAAATATTAAAATATTAAAAAATAAAAAGTATAAAAATAATAATATAATAAAATAATAAAATATAGAATATTTACAACGATATTAAAAATGAACTGTATTGAAATGTAAATATATGGATTAATAAAAATAGTACAAATTTTTTTGACATTCTAATATTTATAAAAAAGTACATAAATCACTGATAGGGGTCATTTGGAGGAGGTGGGGGAGGGAACTTCATCCCTAAACCATGAGTTAGACAGCGCATGTACTTTATGATCTGCTCATGATGTTGCTTCTATCATTAGTGTATCTCCTCTAGCTATAGCTCTTGAAGTCGATAGGGCTCTTCCTACTCCCTACATATGGTTTCTATAAGCTCACCTTGAGATCTCATCTTCTCCTCATCCTATGAAACAGATAATAATGATTCTCTATGAGATTCTCTTAAGCTGCACGATGACATAACAACAGTACCATAATAACTCTCATCCAATGATAGAGAGTTGATACCAACTACTCTATTTTTTTCAAAGGCACGCCAAGTCACCTGTATCCATCATGAATCAACAAATCATACTGCACTGGAGGTCTAATCCTCATTCCTGAACAGACTCTCAACTTATGTCTATGATTTCATGGCCTTATATGACTCATTCGATTACAATTTTAAATTAAAATAGTTAAAATATTATTTTCAATTAATTTTAAAACTCAAAAAGATATTATACTGACCACAATATTATGCTGGAAATTAACTCTAATCTCTATAGTGAATGGATTATTGTATATCGTCCTATAAATATCAATCTATATACTATTGGGTTCTTAGAATGCCTATATGAGTTTAAAATAAACATTTTACATTTAATATTATATAAATTACTAAAAAAAGTACATACCATATGCTGTCACTATGTACTGAATGTATGACTACCCGATCGATGTGTTAACTCTTTTCTCTCCAAGTTTGTTTGGCATAATATTGCTCTCCTATAAAAAATATCTCTCAAATAATATTAATCTAATCCATCACAAAACTATGATGAGGATTAATTTGGCCAGTGGGTTTGACAATACTTATCAAAATCTATGACTACCACTTTCAGTATCGTGGTCCTCCTCAGTTTGTTCAAAAACTTATAGCAACGCTCGCACATACATACCTCTTATGCCTCCCGGATAGAGTGTCTTGTTCTATCATCAATAGGATACCATAAACCCTATAAATTTTTAATTAGATTATGTTATTAATTAAATAAATTTCAAAATAACTATTATTTATTTACGTATCATCCAATAATCGAACATGTGGTGCGGAACATCAACAAAAATCGGATCCCATGTAACCCATGCTCTAGAAAAATAAGTTCTCAATATGGCACTTCCCTATCCAACATCTATATGTAAAAATATATGAAAAATAGAAAAAATAATCAAAAAATTAGTATATAAATAAATTAATGAAAACTAAATACAATACATAACTGAACATACCTCTTCATGTGTGGATCGAACATAAGACGTGGTCGTCGCTTGGGGATAGGGTCAAGAATAATCCATCTCACAAGACCATGACCCCTCTGAGTTGTCACTGAACTTCCATCAATATGTGGGTTAGATGATGTAGCATCAGGATTGTGTTAATCTTCACACTCATTTTTGTATATGACGGTGTTAATATATTCAAATTCCTCCTTAGTATCATCTATTTCGATGGGAGTTTCATCTTCATCATCTCTTTCTATTTCAAATCCACTTGTTTCATCAATAAAATTATCACCTCCATCAACCGATAAACATGGTGTTTCATCATTTTTATTCTTGTCTCCTTATTGAAAAGATGGATTTGGGGTTGTCCCTTTAATATTTTCAATTACTTTCACTTCAGGAGAACCACATTCACATTGTATAAATCTATTATCATGAGATTCTATTTCTATTATGCCTCAATAATCACTTAACTCTCTTAAAGAAGAGAAATGATTTTCATTATAAATTTTATGTGTATGAAGATCCAAAAAAATGGTTCATTTACTTCAAGAAGACTTTTATATTTAATATCAATGATTACATGACACAGTTGAACATGAAAACCAATATTAGTATCCAACCAATGACATTTAATTATAGTTACGTAATTCTGTCATAGATAACATGGTTCAATTATTTCTTTTAGTATGCCGTAAAAGTAAACTCTATGTTCTCTATGATGATATCCTATCCAAAAAACACAACTACTCATCGTTTTTTTGATTCCCCATATTCACAAGTATGAAATTAAAAACCATTCACCACATATGATTTATAATATTTAACCATTTTGAATGATGGGTTACCTAATAAACCCAATCAATTATCAATTTTATCATTATGTTGATATAAATGAAAATTTAAAAAGTAATTATAAATATAATAAGTATTAAATTTATTTTATATGTTAAACCATAAACAATTTACTTTACCAGTTTTTAAAATCCATAAGAATAATTATTTTTCTAACGCTCAAAAAGAGAAGCTACTGTAATTTGTGAATAATATTTCAGGAAATAAATATCACATAATATAAAAATAATATAATATTAATTTACTTTAAAAATATATATAATAATTGATAGGTTAACTCATATTAAAAATGGTTTCATTTCATTAAAGTTGAGCAGAACTTATGTATGAGCCCAGTAATATTCATCATCTGAAATCCATCATTCACGAACTCCACCAAAGTCAATTTCGTGCTGATTAAAAATGGATAATTTATAATTAGTTTCATCATCAACAATTATCTCATTAAATACTATGCAGTTATGTTTTTAGGGATATTCATATTGAAAATAATGAGAGTAGAATAAATAATTTTCCTCCTGTAAAAAAGATTTTAGAATTTATATGTTAACCGATGATTTGATACGTACATTTTTCATCATTTTCTTCTTGAATCTCTCAAATGAGTACATCCATAAGAAAGTTACTAGACCTTCATATTTTTCTTCACATGGAAAATATAATATCAATTGTACCATTAAATGATGTAAATCTAATGAGAATATTTTTTATAATTTTCATAAAATTAAGAAAAAATATTCTTACAGTTTACTTAGTGCATCGTAGTCTCTTTTCACCACAAAAATTTCTTAGAAAAAATATGATATTTCTCTTAGAGAATCATAAATCGTAGAATTAAACAATCCTATAAATCCAATCGGTATAATTATTGCCATTATAACATGATATTAATGACTTTTTTTGATAATATGACAATTTCTGATATATCTTGCCAAATTGGATACATAACTATATAGAAGCCTCAAATCCTCAATACAATGAGAAAATATTAATATATATTCATTAGAAATTGTATAATATTCTTTTGTATTCATTAACTTCTATGATCTAACATTTTCAAAAAAAACTCAAGTTCTAGTTGTCTACAAATTTGGGAATAATCTATTAATGCGTTTACAATATCTTTGATCTTACATGGTGTTCCCAAAACTATGTAAAATATATTATTAAAATAGTCATTCTCAACATTCCTGAAATCTAACATGTGACAGACATACCAATTAGACCAATATGGTAGATCCCAAAAAATTATTTGTTTTATCCAATTGTGTTTTTCCCAAAGTCATCAATTTTCTATTGGTTTATAATTTGTCCAATGGTAATGATAAGTAATGAAGAGACAATGAATTTTTAACTCAATACCGAAGATCATTGTTGGAGGTCCATCTATTTTAATTTTTCTTTTTCTGAAATGATATTTTTCTCCTCCAAAAATAATGATAGGTTGGACGAAATCTACGATGACATTCAAAATACGAAGTTTTCTTCCATTTACAAGAGAAAATATTGTTCTGTCTATTTCAAATAATGGAAAAGATTTTGTACCATGTTTACTCCATCAAAATATCATTCCATATTTTGGGAATTCATAATTTCTTATATCAATGTATCTTTCATTATGAAATTTTATTTTTCAATAACATCATATGTACTAATACCATTACTGTACAATAAATTTATCTCACAAATCAATAACATCAAATAAACTTCAATATACTTATTTGGATTTCCTAGAATTAATATGGTCAAAATTATATATGTATTATTTATAAACATTTGAGGAGGTAAATTGTATAGAGTTATAATAACAGGCTAATAAGAATGTTGATTACTATAAGAATCAAATGAGAAAAAACCATTAGAAAAAAACCCAATCACATTTTTTGATCTTATAAAGAAAAAAATATATGTAGTTGGTAAAAATGTTTCTATGAATCACCATAAATGTGATGTTTTATCCTTTTAAATATTGAAATATTGATTTTGTGCTGTCAAATCAATTACACTATGTTCTGAGACACAAATAAACACTTTAATCTATGTGTAATCAGGAAATACCTCGACTCTTTTATAGGAATCATTCCAGACTTCCCTAGTTTAGTATTTTATTACGTCAACATTCCACATCTAGAAAAACTAACTAATGACTAATTTTCACCATAATATAAGATGAAATAATTTGAACATTCATAAATCTTATGATTACCAAGACCCGAATTGTGAACCCACCTCTTACAATCATAGAAATTTATTGTAAACACATTTCCTATAAGTAACAGTTTATTATCCAAAAATATATATAATAAAAAAAATATTTTTGTCATTCCATTATTTAATTTAATATCCTTAAATGTTGAAACCAATTAAAATTTTATTATCATGCCACAAAGAAATAATTCATCTTCAATAAACATCAACAACTCATAAAATTGAGATGGTTCCAACTTATGAGTTTAAATCAACATCATCTTATGTTTTTGTTTGTTTATAAGATGTTAAAGCCACATCATGTACTAAATTTTGATACTGTGATGGATCTATACCTGAATTATTAGTATCTTATATAAAGATATGTTCATCAAGTTGATACCAAAAAACATAATATATTAGAAAATCAAAACGCAATAGATAACCTCTAATGTTTTAAACTATGTCCAACCACCTCATATCAAATTTCTTACAAGGAAACATAATTTTCCCATTTAAAACTAATTCTCTTTTTAATGATTTACATGAAAAAAAGATTCAACACCTTCAATATATATAAGATTTATACCAGAACTGTTTGGTTTATGAGATGATTTAACCAATCATGATCATGTAATAGTGACTGTTGGTGAATTCCTTGTTCTATATTTCTATTGAAATTGTAAAATAAATAAATCATTTATAAATAATTAAATATAATAATAAGGTGATATAAATAAGACGTGTCATATCCTTCCTGCTTCACTTATTTTTTACAAATTATATTTAATATTTGGTAATTATCACTATTTTTTAGTAAATAAATCTAATTTTAAATATAATATAATATAAATAATTAAATATATTATATATTACTAAAATATGTAAATCTTATAATTTCCAATTTTGATGTCATGAGAAATGACCAATTTGGGTCAAGCATATCCAAATTTTCTCATTACTCGTGACCTGAAAATGGATGAACACTTACATTTTCACTTTTCTATTTATTTATAATAATTTATATTATTTCATATAATTTTATAATAAAATATAAAAATTAATATCAATTTACTATATATTATATCAAATTACAAATTTATACTATATTATGTATATTTTCTTATTAATTCTATCGATTTATTAGTTAATAATAATTTTTAATAAAATTTACCAATTTGTATTTATTTTTACAGATTATGCCTAATTTTTACTAATTCCATTAATTATTCCTAATTACCACTAATTATTTCAAATTTTTACTAATTAAAATTAATTTTATCTTATTACAACAATTTATTACTAATTAATACTAATTATAACATGTTATTAAAAATTATTACAAATTATAATTAACTAATAATAATAATTACTTATTACCACTAATTATTTTAAATTTTTAATACATTTTTACTAATTTTTACAAATTATTATAAATAATTATTAATTATCACTAATTACCAATAATTATTAATAATTATCAGTAATTTTTATAAATAACCACTAATTACGAATAATTATTACTAATTACCACTAATTATAACCAATTACCTCTAATTTTAATTAATTATAACAAATTATTGTTAATTGTTATTAATTATTACTAATTATTATTAATTATTACTAATTATTAATTATATTTACCGATGTATACTAATTGTCACTAATTATTACAAAATTTTACTAATTATTATTTTTTTATATCAATTTATTACAAATAAATTACTAATTTTTAGTAACTACAGCTAATTATAACAATTGTTTAATCAATATTACTAATTATAACTAATTATTACTAATTATTACCAATTTTTACTAAATATTACTAATTTTACATAATAAAAACTAATTATTACTATTTCAACTAATTACTACAAATTATCCCAAATTACCACTAATTACAGGTGATTTTTAAAAAAATTTATTATGCTTCATAAATTTTTACTTATTATTAATATTTACCACTAATTACCCCTAATGTTTTCGTATTATTATTAATTACCACTAATTTTTACTAATTGTTATTATTTTATAACTATTTATTACTAATTATAACTAATTACCACTAATTAAGACTAATTATTACTAATTTTTACTAGTTACATAATTTTTATGATTATTATTAGGAATTATTTCAAATTATTAATTATTTTTACTAATTCTTATTAATATTAAATAATATTTACAAATTTTTCATAATAACCGTGTTTCGCATGGATTTCGGGGATGACCTCCTGGACGGGAGATTCAAACGTTCCGATCGGTTTCTAGCGGGTTTGTTCGTAGAACCGGAAACATCCAATGATTCCACATCCGTTTGGACCCACATTCCAAAGGTAGGCGCTCATTATCTTGTGGACTAATGAGGCTTAGGAATTTGCATTGGTCAAGAGGATGGGAGGTCGGACTCATCACACCTTTTTGAGGGGAATTATTGTCTACTCCGGGACTCTCTTTATAGATTTAAGTTATGTTCGTGAATCCTTATTACATTACCAAGTATAAAATGTTCTTTCCTTTAGTTTTAACAATCAATGATTAAATATGTAAGAAATTTAGAGAATAATTTATATGTATTCGAGGTTCTTCATCAGTAGAGAATCATCTATATCTGTTTAGAGATTCTTGGTCAATGGTATCCTTGAAAACATTTATATAAAAGTCTCTTGGTAATTATGATGACCAGGCTGGTTTTAAAGCCACTCAGTGGGGCACTTGAAGTTTATCGTCATTCAGAAGGACAGGTATTATTTCAAAGTTGGGATCGAACCCATAAATGGGCTACCTACGTATCCTTTGTTTTGGAAAAGGAATCAGAACCCACGTAGTTCGAGTAATAGAGTATGATGATTATGATTAATGGCTCAAAGAAGAATGTCATAATTACTTTTACACTCTAAGCTCACGTGAGTCATGCTCGGTGTGAGAAACAAGAGGTATTGGTAAAAATTAGACAATTGTGCCATGAAAGATGCAATCATAAGAAATTGTTTGGGGCCTAGGTATGTATGACTGCCCAGATAGATGAAGGTTTAGGATTCACTTTTAGGGAGAAAATCCAGGAACAGGGTCCATAAAGGTATATGTGCTTTATGGAGATTTGAATACTCTAATCTTGGGGCTTACTCCTAAGGAGGATGCCCAAGTTAGGAGGGGACTTATGATTGGGTTTTACTCCAGAAAAGGAAACCCAAATCAAGGGTAAATTAGGACTGGTTAAGAGAAATTTAAGGGGGCTTGGGGTTTTACTCCTGAAAAGGAAACCCAAGATTATGACTGGGACTTACTTCTAAAAAAGGAGGCCCAGGTTATGACTGAGTCTTATTCCTAAAAGGGAGACCCAGGTTAGGGGACTTGGGGCTTACTCCTGAAAAGGAAGCCCAAGATTATGAATGAGTCTTATTCCTGAAAAGGAGACCCAGGTTAGGGATTAAGGTTTGGGGCTTACTCCTGAGGAGGATGCCCAAGTTTGGGAACTTTAAGAATTTGGGGCTTACCCCTGAGGATGATGCCCAGATTTGAAATTGGGGCTTACTCCTGAGAAGGATGCCCAAGTTAAAGGATTATGATTGGGGCTTACTCCTGAGGAGGATGCCCAAGTTAAGGATTCTATCATCTTAAAGGATTAGGTTGAATGAATGAACTCTCTATATTTAGTGACATAAGGATATTTAAATCACTAGGTTTTGGGAGATATTCCACAGAATTCCTTTCAGATATGGAAGTCAAATCAAGAAATCATGCCATAAATGGCTTTTAATAGTGTCTTGAAGACTGAATCTTGAAAAGGAAAGGTGTAATGGCTTAAGAGGGGTAAAATGGGAAAGATGGGCACCCAAAAAAGGTAGGGGCGCGCAAGTCTTAAAAGGCGCGCAAGTCTTCCGTGGGCGCGCAAGTTTTGGTCGCGCAGGTATACCTGCGCGACACATGGTGTACTTGCGCGATTTTCAACCAGCATTGAAATATTTGAGCGACTCTTTTTTAAACCCTTTAGAATCCTCTTGAGGTTCTTCTAGAAAAGGGACGTGCAAGTTATATTGAAGGAAATAAATTGGCGCGCAAATGTTTGATAAGTTTCAACACTTAGGCCTTCCTTCTTCTCTTTAGATCTTCCGTTCTAGGTAAGAAATCACCTTAGAAGGGTTCCGGAAGCTTTGAGAAGAGACTAGGGCGTCGGGAGATTCAATCCGAGTTTCTGGAAAAAGATCCTTCCGAATGGGTGGCCCACAGGGTCTATTTATAGGCAGGAGAAGACCCCGGGCGGTTACCGGGCGGTTACCACTTTAGGTCGCGCAAGTCACTTGCACGACCATAAGGCGTCGCGCAAGTAGACTTGCACGACCACTAGGCGGCGTGCAAGTGTACTTGCGCGACCTATGGGAAATGTTATCCTTGTTCATCCCTTTGTCGATTTTTGATGTTTCTTCAAAGGATGAATCACATTGGACTCAGATATTCCCCATTTCCGATTTTTAGATTCTGTGATGAAAGGAACGTCAACAAAAGTCCCCCCTCAAAGTTAGATCCGGAGAGAAATGAGGATTTGACTCTGAGGAAATTGAATCCATCCAAAGGAAAAGGGGGCGCGCGAGACTTTAGGGCACATTGGGCAGTGCGCAAGTGTCCTGGAACTTGACTTTTATTCAGAGTTCCTTTGTCTTTTGTGGGAAGTTTAAAGTCATGCATTCCGAAAATAAAGGGGCTAATGTTTAAGGTCGAAATAGCTTTGACCAAAATGGATTAAAATGGATTCAATTCCTTGACAATTTATCTGAAAACAAATTACCATACTCAAGTATGAGAGAAAATATGTAAACTATGGTTTAAGAATATTTGAATCTGAGGAATGATATGAAAAAGATCTAAAAGGCAGTAGAAGAAGTAGTTTCCCAGAATGAAGTTACTATTATTTAACAAAACCCGTTAGGGGGTTGAAATATGCAGGGTCACCTATGGGCATTGGTTGCATGGTCAAATAAATAGTATCTTTCGGCTGACAAGTCTATTATGTGGACTGTTTATGCAAGGCCACCTATGGGCACGTGCTGCATAGTCAGGCAAAAGAACTCCCAGAAATTTACTTTCCTTGTGCTAAAAGCCAGTGAAAGTTTATGGAGATTCAAATTTTCTAAAGTATAGAGTTTGTTGTATGGAAAGAGGTACTTCAATATGGAGAAGATATTTCCGAACAAGAATATCGAAGAACTGGATGAATATCACTCCTATGAAGGTCTGAACCAAACGTAGGGAAGAAGAATAAACCATAGACTTGAATACTTTCAGATCATGAAAAAGGATATGGGACAAATATGTTAAGGATGGCTTTTTTTTTTTGCGGATCCCTACATATTGTCGTTTAAGACAAATAAAGACAAAAGAGGCATTCTTCCCAAGAATGAAGTTACTATTATTTAACAAAACCCGTTAGGGGGTTTAAATATGCAGGGCCACCTATGGGCATTGGCTGCATGGTCAAATGAATAGAATCTTTTGGCTGACAAGTCTGTTATGTGGACTGCTTATGCAAGGCCACCTATGGGCACGTGCTGCATAGTCAGGAAAAAGAATTCTCAGAAGTTTGACATTTTTGTGACTAGAAGTCATGAAAAGGGTTATGAAGATCTGAAAATATTTAAGGTTAGGATTATAACACGTAAAGATGGGTATTGTCCAATGTATATAGAGATACATAGGTCAATGAAAACCATAATCATGTTGTGGCTGGGTCCTGAATTGAAACTTGGACTTCACTACGTATCTCATAAGAATGAGAATCAAGCCATACGTAGTTCTTGAAATGCAGTTTAACGTCGTGCAGGACGAAAGTATGAGTGATCTTAGTTTAGGGTCATAGAATTCGGACCATAATAATGAATACACAGTGTGTGTTTTCATGAGGACTTTCCAGCCAAGGGACTGAAAGTGAAATTTGGGGTTAGGCCCAAAAGACTTGGGACTGGATTCGAGGGACACTCGAATGTTCCTATGTATCCCATAAGGATGGGAATCAAGTCCACGTAGTTCTAGAACTACCCTTTGTACAACTTTGGTTCATACATGTGAAGGGTGAAAGGGGACTTT
This sequence comes from Viscum album, assembly GCA_963277665.1. NCBI lineage: Eukaryota > Viridiplantae > Streptophyta > Magnoliopsida > Santalales > Viscaceae > Viscum > Viscum album. Next base: position 803,049,457 of record OY728139.1, read on the forward strand.
AGTGAAATGATGGTTTAATCTTAGATAAAAAGTTTAGGCATTACCATGTATGCACGTAGTCTTTTGAAAATGAAACATGATTTAAAAAATCAATGTCAATAATGGTTCCTTCTCAAATGAGGAAATCAAAGAAATTTGTAGTTTATTGTCATACCGGACAAAAGTGTTGTATAGTTTAACGTCATATAACAAGGACTAAAGTGAATAAATTTAAAGATATTGATTCCAGGGGCGGTTTCACAAATCAACATCATATGAGGTTGTGGTGAACCGATGTGAAGAGATTGTTTTTGGGCTTGAACCCTGGGAGGTTGCCTACATACCCAGCCTGGAGGGAGAGGATCAAAGTCCGTGTAGTTCAATTAAAGAATGAATTAATGATCAAGTTGTTCTTGTGGACAATGATCTAATAAAAAATAATGTTGGGACATACACATGGTTAGTGGCCCAAAGGGAGTGTTATGGTTGATGTTCGCTCTAAGCTCACGTGAGTCATACTCGGTGTGAGAAACAAGAGGTAATAAAAACCTTAACGATGTACAGATTAATGTCATGTAGGACATAAAAAAAGGGACTATGCAGTTTAAAGTCTTGCAGTTAGGACTATTGGTGTTGCACAGTTTAGTGTCATGTAGCAGGGACAAAATACAGTTTAATGTCATGTAGGACCTATCAAGGATTTTCTGTATAGTTTAGCATCATGTAGTTAGGACGATGACGATAAAATAGTTTAACGTCATATTGGACGAAAGGGGGACTGTGCAGTTTAATGTCATGCCGTAAGGACAAAATAACACACCATTTATGTCATGTTGGACAAAAGTGTGAATAGTTTAAGGTCATATGCATGGACCGTGGATGGTTCAATTTAATGTCATGCTGGACCTTTGATGATTATATAATTTAACGTCTTTTCGGACGTGAGGGACTTTTATACAGTTTAGCGTCATGTAGTTTAGGACGTCACATTTTAACGTCTTGCTAGACATAAGGGATTTGCAAATAGTTTCTGGTCATATACATGGACCAGGGATGATGCAGTTTAAGGTCATGCTGGACGGTTTAGGGAACTTTTTCACAGTTTAATGTCGTGTGGGACGAAGTTGCAGTTTAAATTCAGACTGGATCATTGCTGTATAGTTTAACGTTATATAGCAAGGACGAATTGGTGTTGTACAGTTTAAAGTCATGTAGCTAGGACTAAGGTGAACCAATATGAGGATATCAGTTCTGGGGACTTTTTACAGTTTAACGTCATGCTGGACGTTGGAAGTGCCACACAGTTTAATGTCATGTTGCTAGGACACAATATAGTTTAATGTCATCTCGGACAAAATATAGGATCTTCTGTACAGTTTAATGTCATGTAGATAGGACAAAATAACATTTTAATGTCATGTAGGACAAAATATAGTTTAATGTCATCTCAGACATTGAAGGTGACACAGTTTAACGTCATGTTGGACGAAGTTGCAGTTTAAGGTCATACTGGACCATTGCTGTATGAACCAATTGTAAGAGTCTTGGTTCTGGGAACAATATTTTGTGTTTATACAAAATACTTCTTCAGAAATCTGGCATTAGTTGGAGTCGTGATGTGTTCTCCATCCATTGAGATCAGAGAATAGGCTCCATTGGAGTAGACCTTATGTATTGAATAAGGTCCTTCCCATTTTGGTTCAAGCTTGGTAGGCTTCTTTCCTGGTATCATTGGTGCTCTAAGAACCAACACCAATTCTCCCTGAATGAATGAACGAAGACGAACTTTTTTGTTAAAAGCTCATGCTATCCAATTCTGATAGATTTCCAAGTGGTGAAAAGTGCACAATCTTTTCTCATCTAACTGTTCCAATTCATTCAACCGCTTTTGGGATTGCTCATCTGTTGATAACTGATCACAAATGGCTATTCTGAGTGAGGGAAATTGAACTTCAATTGGCAAGACTGCTTCTATTCCATATACCAATGAATATGGAGTACACCGCGTTTCATTGCGAGTGGTAGTCCGATAATCCCATAAAGCATGAAAGAGTTTATCAGGCCATGACCTATTATCTTTATCCACCATCTTTTGCAGTATATTTGAAAGAGTCTTATTGAAGGCCTCTATCTGGCCATTAGCCGCTGCATGATATCGAGATGAATGGTTGGACTTAATGTCGTATTCTTGATACAATTTCTTTACCTCATAAGAACAGAAATCGGTGCCGTTGTCCGTCAATATGGTATGAGGGACACCAAATCTAGTAATGATGTTAGACTTGATGAATCTAACAATGCATTTAGAACTGACTTCTTTGAGAGGTACTGCCTCTGCCCATTTGGAAAAGAAATCAGTAGCAGTAAGAATATACTTAAACTACTTGGCCGTAGCTGAAGGGTAAGGTCCCACCACATCCATTCCCCATGTGGAAAATGGCCATGAGTATTTAGCTGTATGAAGCAACTCTGGAGGTTGATGAATGAAGTTGGCATATTCTTCTGGCATTGGTTCACACGGATTTCGGGGATGACCTCCTGGACGGGAGATTCAAACGTTCCGATCGGTTTCTAGCGGGTTTGTTCGTAGAACCGGAAACATCCAATGATTCCACATCCGTTTGGACCCACTTTCCAAAGGTAGGCGCTCATTAGCTTGTGGACTAATGAGGCTTAGGAATTTGCATTGGTCAAGAGGATGGGAGGTCGGACTCATCACACCTTTTTGAGAGGAATTATTGTCTACTTCGGGACTCTCTTTATAGATTTAAGTTATGTTCGTGAATCCTTAATACATTACCAAGTATAAAATGTGCTTTCCTTTAGTTTTAACAATCAATGATTAAATATGCAAGAAATTTAGAGAATCTTTTATATGTATTCGAGGTTCTTCATCAATAGAGAATCATCTATATCTGTTTAGAGATTCTTGGTCAATGGTATCCTTCAAAACATTTATATAAAAGTCTCTTGGTCATTATGATGACCAGGCTGGTTTTAAAGCCACTCAGTGGGGCACTTGAAGTTTATCGTCATTCAGAAGGACAGGTATTATTTCAAAGTTGGGATCGAACCCATAAATGGGCTACCTACGTATCCTTTGTTTTGGAAAAGGAATCAGAACCCACGTAGTTCGAGTAATAGAGTATGATGTTTATGATTGATGTCTCAAAGAAGAATGTCATAATTACTTTTACACTCTAAGATCACGTGAGTCATGCACGGTGTGAGAAACAAGAGGTATTGGTAAAAATTAGACAATTGTGCCATGAAAGATGCAATCATAAGAAATTGTTTGGGGCTTAGGTATGTATGACTGCCCAGATAGATGAAGGTTTAGGATTCACTTTTAGGGAGAAAATCCAGGAACAGGGTCCATAAAGGTATATGTGCTTTATGGAGATTTGAATACTCTAATATTGGGGCTTACTCCTAAGGAGGATGCCCAAGTTAGGAGGGGACTTATGATTGGGTTTTACTCCTGAAAAGGAAACCCAAATCAAGGGTAAATTAGGACTGGTTAAGATAAATTTAAGGGGGCTTGGGGTTTTACTCCTGAAAAGGAAACCCATGATTATGACTGGGACTTACTTCTAAAAAGGAGGCCCAGGTTATGACTGAGTCTTATTCCTAAAAGGGAGACCCAAGTTAGGGGACTTGGGGATTACTCCTGAAAAGGAAGCCCAAGATTATGACTGAGTCTTATTCCTGAAAAGGAGACCCAGGTTAGGGATTAAGGTTTGGGGCTTACTCCTGAGGAGGATGCCCAAGTTTGGGAACTTTAAGAATTTGGGGCTTACCCCTGAGGAGGATGCCCAGATTTGAAATTGGGGCTTACTCCTTAGGAGGATTCCCAAGTTAAAGGATTATGATTGGGGCTTACTCCTGAGGAGGATGCCCAAGTTAAGGATTCTCTCATCTTAAAGGATGAGGTTGAATGAATGAACTCTCTATATTTAGTGACATAAGGATATTTAAATCACTAGGTTTTGAGAGATATTCCACAGAATTCCTTTCAGATAAGGAAGTCAAATCAAGAAATCATGCCATAAATGGCTTTGAATAGTGTCTTGAAGACTGAATCTTGAAAAGGAAAGGTTTAATGTCTTCAGAGGGGTAAAATGGGCAATATGGGCACCCAAAAAAGGTAGGGGCGCACAAGTCTTGAAAGGCGCGCAAGTCTTCTGTGGGCGCGCAAGTTTTGGTGGCGCAGGTATACCTGCGCGACACATGGTGTACTTGCGCGATTTTCAACCAGCATTGAAATATTTGAGCGACTCTTTTTTAAACCCTTTAGAATCCTCTTGAGGTTCTTCCAGAAAAGGGACGCGCAAGTTATATTGAACGAAATAAATCGGCGCGCAAGTGTTTGATAAGTTTCAACACTTAGGCCTTCCTTCTTCTCTTTAGATATTCCGTTCTAGGTAAGAAATCACCTTAGAAGTGTTCCGGAAGCTTTGAGAAGAGACTTGGGCGTCGGGAGCTTCAATCCGAGTTTCTGGAAAAAGATCCTCCCAAATGGGTGGCCCACAGGGTCTATTTATAGGCAGGAGAAGACCTCGGGCGGTTACCGGGCGGTTACCACTTTAGGTCGCATAAGTCACTTGCACGACCATAAGGCGTCGCGCAAGTAGACTTGCATGACCACTAGGCAGCGCGCAAGTGTACTTGTGCGACCATGAGGGAACTTGCGCGACCTATGGGCAATGTTCTCCTTGTTCATCCCTTTGTCGATTTTTGATGTTTCTTCAAAGGATGAATCACATTGGACTCAGATATTCCCCTTTTCCGATTTTTAGATTCTGTGACGAAAGGAGCGTCAACAAAAGTCCCCCCTCAGAGTTCGATCCGAAGAGAAATGAGGATTTGACTCTGAGGAAATTGAATCCATCCAAAGGAAAAGGGGGCGCGCAAGACTTTAGGGCACATAGGGCAGTGCGCAAGTGTCCTAGAACTTGACTTTTATTCAGAGTTCCTTTGTCTTTTGTGGGCAGTTTAAAGTCATGCATTCCGAACATAAAGGGGCTAATGTTTAAGGTCGAAATAGCTTTGACCAAAATGGATTAAAATGGATTCAATTCCTTGACAATTTATCTGAAAACAAATTACCATACTCAAGTATGAGAGAAAATATGTAAACTATGGTTTAAGAATATTTGAATCTGATGAATGATATGAAAAAGAGCTAAAAGGCATTATAAGAAGTAGTTTCCCAGAATGAAGTTACTATTATTTAACAAAACCCGTTAGGGGGTTGAAATATGCAGGGCCACCTATGGGCATTGGTTTCATGGTCAAATAAATAGTATCTTTCGGCTGACAAGTCTGTTATGTGGACTGTTTATGCAAGGACACCTATGGGCACATGCTGCATAGTCAGGCAAAAGAACTCCCAGAAATTTACTTTCCTTGTGCTAAAAGCCAGTGAAAGTTTATGGAGATTCAAATTTTCTAAAGTATAGAGTTTGTTGTATGGAAAGAGGTACTTGAATATGGAGAAGATATTTCCGAACAAGAATATCGAAGAACTGGATGAATATCACTCCTACGAAGGTCTGAACCAAACGTAGGGAAGAAGAATAAACCATAGACTTGAATACTTTCAGATCATGAAAAAGGATATGGGACAAATATGTTAAGGATGGATATTTTTTTTGAAGATCCCTACATATTGTCGTTTAAGACAAATAAGGACAAAAGAGGCATTCTTCCCAAGAATGAAGTTACTATTATTTAACAAAACCCGTTAGGGGGTTGAAATATGCAGGGCCACCTATGGGCATTGGCTGCATGGTCAAATGAATAGCATCTTTTGGCTGACAAGTCTGTTATGTGAACTGCTTATGCAAGGCCACCTATGGGCACGTGCTGCATAGTCAGGAAAAAGAATTCTCAGAAGTTTGACATTTTTGTGACTAGAAGTCATGAAAAGGGTTATGAAGATCTGAAAATATTTAAGGTTAGGATTATAACACATAAAGATGGGTATTGTCCAATGTATATAGAGATACATAGGTCAATGAAAACCATAATCATGTTGTGGCTGGGTCCTGAATTGAAACTTGGACTTCACTACGTATCTCATAAGAATGAGAATCAAGCCATATGTAGTTCTTGAAATGCAGTTTAACGTCGTGCAGGACGAAAGTATGAGTGATCTTAGTTTAGGGTCATAGAATTCGGACCATAATAATGAATACACAGTGTGTGTTTTCATGAGGACTTTTCATCCAAGGGACTGAAAGTCAAATTTGGGGTTAGGCCCAAAAGACTTGGGACTGGATTCGAGGGACACTCGAATGTTCCTACGTATCCCATAAGTATGGGAATCAATTCCACGTAGTTTTAGAACTACCCTTTGTACAAATTTGGTTTGTACATGTGAAGGGTGAAAGGGGACTTTAGTGCAATGATGGTTTAACCTTAGATAAAAAGTTTAGGCATTACCATGTATGCACGTAGTCTTTTGAAAATGAAACATGATTTAAAAAATCAATGTCAATAATGGTTCCTTCTCAAATGAGGAAATCAAAGAAATTTGTAGTTTATTGTCGTACCGGACAAAAGTGTTGTATAGTTTAACGTCATATAACAAGGACGAAAGTGAATCAATGTAAAGATATTGATTCTAGGGGCGGTTTCACAAATCAACATCATATGAGGTTGTGGTGAACCGATGTGAAGAGATTTTTTTGGGCTTGAACCCTGGGAGGTTGCCTACATACCCAGCCTGGAGGGCGAGGATCAAAGTCTGTGTAGTTCAATTAAAGAATGAATTAATGATCAAGTTGTTCTTGTGGAAAATGATCTAATAAAAAATAATGTTGGGAATTACACATGGTTAGTGGCCCAAAGGGAGTGTTATGGTTGATGTTCGCTCTAAGCTCACGTGAGTCATACTCGGTGTGAGAAACAAGAGGTAATAACAACCTTAACGATGTACAGATTAATATCATGTAGGACATAAAAAAGGGGACTATGCAGTTTAAAGTCTTGCAGTTAGGACTATTGGTGCTGCACAGTTTAGTGTCATGTAGTAGGGACAAAATACAGTTTAATGTCATGTAGGACCTATTAAGGATTTTATGTACAGTTTAGCGTCATGTAGTTAGGACGATGAGGATAAAATAGTTTAACGTCATATTGGACGAAAGGGGGACTGTGCAGTTTAATGTCATGCTGTAAGGACAAAATAACACACCATTTATTTCATGTTGGACGAAAGTGTGAATAGTTTAAGGTCATATGCATGGACCGTGGATGGTGCAGTTTAATGTCATGATGGACCTTTGATGATTATATAATTTAACTTCTTTTCGGACGTGAGGGACTTTTATACAGTTTAGCGTCATGTAGTTTAGGACGTCACATTTTAACGTCTTGCTGGACATAAGGGATTTGCAAATAGTTTATGGTCATATACATGGACCAGGGATGATGCAGTTTAAGGTCATGCTGGACGGTTTAGGGAACTTTTTCACAGTTTAATGTCATGTGGGACGAAGTTGGAGTTTAAAGTCATACTGGACCATTGTTGTATAGTTTAACGTCATATAGCAAAGACGAATTGGTGCTGTACAGTTTAAAGTCATTTAGCTAGGACTAAGGTGAACCAATATGAGGATATCAGTTCTGGGGACTTTTTACAGTTTAACGTCATGCTGGACGTTGGAAGTGCTACACAGTTTAATGTCATGTTGCTAGGACACAATATAGTTTAATGTCATCTCGGACAAAATATAGGATCTTCTGTACAGTTTAATGTCATGTAGATAGGACAAAATAACAGTTTAATGTCATGTAAGACAAAATATAGTTAAATGTCATCTCGGACATTGAAGGTGACACAGTTTAACGTCATGTTGGACGAAGTTGCAGTTTAAGGTCATACTGGACCATTGTTGTATGAACCAATTGTAAGAGTCTTGGTTCTGGGAACAATATTTTGTGTTTATACAAAATACTTCTTCAGAAATCTGGCATTAGTTGGAGTCGTGATGTGTTCTCCATCCATTGAGATCAGAGAATACGCTCCATTGGAGTAGACCTTATGTATTGAATAAGGTCCTTCCCATTTTGGTTCAAGCTTGGGAGGCTTCTTTCCTGGTATCATTGGTGCTCTGATAACCAACACCAATTCTCCCTGAATGAATGAACGAAGACGAACTTTTTTGTTAAAAGATCGTGCTATCCGATTCTGATAGATTTCCAAGTGGTGCAAATTGCACAATTTTTCTCATCTAACTGTTCCAATTCATTCAACCGCTTTTGGGATTGCTCATCTATTGATAACTGATCACAAATGGCTATTCTGAGTGAGGGCAATTGAACTTCAATTGGCAAGACTGCTTCTATTCCATATACCAATGAATATGGAGTAGACCGCGTTGCATTGAGAGTGGTAGTCCGATAATCCCATAAATCATGAAAGAGTTTATCAGGCCATTACCTCTTATCTTTATCCACCATCTTTTGCAGTATATTTGAAAGAGTCTTGTTGAAGGCCTCTATCTGGCCATTAGCCGCTGCATGATATCGAGATGAATGGTTGGACTTAATGTTGTATTCTTGATACAATTTCTTTACCTCAGAAGAACAGAAATTGGTGCCGTTGTCCGTCAATATGGTATGAGGGACACCAAATCTAGTAATGATGTTAGACTTGATGAATCTAACAATGCATTTAGAACTGACTTCTTTGAGAGGTACTGCCTCTGCCCATTTGGAAAAGAAATCAGTAGCAGTAAGAATATACTTAAACTGCTTGGCCGTAGCTGAAGGGTAAGGTCCCACCACATCCATTCCCCATGTGGAAAATGGCCATGAGTATTTAGCTGTATGAAGAAACTCTGGAGGTTGATGAATGAAGTTGGCATATTCTTCTGGCATTGTTTCACACGGATTTCGGGGATGACCTCCTGGATGGGAGATTCAAACGTTCTGATCGGTTTCTAGCGGGTTTGTTCATAGAACCAGAAACATCCAATGATTCCACATCCGTTTGGACCCACTTTCCAAAGGTAGGCGCTCATTAGCTTGTGGACTAATGAGGCTTAGGAATTTGCATTGGTCAAGAGGATGGGAGGTCAGACTCATCACACCTTTTTGAGAGGAATTATTGTCTACTCCGGGACTCTCTTTATAGATTTAAGTTATGTTCGGGAATCCTTATTACATTACCAAGTATAAAATGTGCTTTCCTTTAGTTTTAACAATCAATGATTAAATATGCAAGAAATTTAGAGAATCTTTTATATGTATTCGAGTTTCTTCATCAATAGAGAATCATCTATATCTGTTTAGAGATTCTTGGTCAATGGTATCCTTCAAAACATTTATATAAAAGTCTCTTGGTCATTATGATGACCAGGCTGGTTTTAAAGCCACTCAGTGGGGCACTTGAATTTTATCGTCATTCAGAAGGACAGGGATTATTTCAAAGTTGGGATCGAACCCATAAATGGGCTACCTACGTATCCTTTGTTTTGGAAAAGGAATCAGAACCCACGTAGTTCGAGTAATAGAGTATGATGTTTATGATTTATGGCTCAAAGAAGAATGTCATAATTACTTTTACACTCTAAGCTCACGTGAGTCATGCTCGGTGTGAGAAACAATAGGTATTGGTAAAAATTAGACAATTGTGCCATGAAATATGCAATCATAAGAAATTGTTTCGGGCTTAGGTATGTATGACTGCCCAGATAGATGAAGGTTTAGGATTCACTTTTAGGGAGAAAATCCAGGAACAGGGTCCATAAAGGTATATGTGCTTTATGGAGATTTGAATACTCTAATCTTGGGGCTTACTCCTAAGGAGGATGCCCAAGTTAGGAGGGGACTTATGATTGGGTTTTACTCCTGAAAAGGAAACCCAACTCAAGGGTAAATTAGGACTGGTTAAGAGAAATTTAAGGGGGATTGGGGTTTTACTCCTGAAAAGGAAACCCAAGATTATGACTGGGACTTACTTCTAAAAAAGGAGGACCAGGTTATGACTGAGTCTTATTCCTAAAAGGGAGACCCAGGTTAGGGGACTTGGGGCTTACTCCTGAAAAGGAAGCCCAAGATTATGACTGAGTCTTATTCCTGAAAAGGAGACTCAGGTTAGGGATTAAGGTTTGGGGCTTACTCCTGAGGAGGATGCCCAAGTTTGGGAACTTTAAGAATTTGGGGCTTACCCCTGAGGAGGATTCCCATATTTGAAATTGGGGCTTACTCCTGAGGAGGATGCCCAAGTTAAAGGATTATGATTGGGGCTTACTCCTGAGGAGGATGCCCAAGTTAAGGATTCTATCATCTTAAAGGATGAGGTTGAATGAATGAACTCTCTATATTTAGTGACATAAGGATATTTAAATCACTAGGTTTTGAGAGATATTCCACAGAATTCCTTTCAGATAAGAAAGTCAAATCAAGAAATCATGCCATAAATGGCTTTGAATAGTGTCTTGAAGACTGAATCTTGAAAAGGAAAGGTGTAATGTCTTAAGAGGGGTAAAATGGGCAACATGGGCACCCAAAAAAGGTAGGGGCGCGCAAGTCTTGAAAGGCGCGCAAGTCTTCCGTGGGCGCGCAAGTTTTGGTCGCGCAGGTATACCTGCGCGACACATGGTGTACTTGCGCGATTTTCAACCAGCATTGAAATATTTGAGCGACTTTTTTTAAACCCTTTAGAATCCTCTTTAGGTTCTTCCAGAAAAGGGACGCGCAAGTTATATTGAAGGAAATAAATCGGCGCGCAAGTGTTTGATAAGTTTCAACACTTAGGCCTTCCTTCTTCTCTTTAGATCTTCCGTTCTAGGTAAGAAATCACCTTAGAAGTGTTCCAGAAGCTTTGAGAAGAGACTTGGGCGTCGGGAGCTTCAATCCGAGTTTCTGGAAAAAGATCCTCCCGAATGGGTGGCCCACAGGGTCTATTTATAGGCAGGAGAAGACCCCAGGCGGTTACCGGGCGGTTACCACTTTAGGTCGCGCAAGTCACTCGCACGACCATAAGGCGTCACGCAAGTAGACTTGCACGACCACTAGGCAGCGCGCAAGTGTACTTGCGCGACCATGAGGGAACTTGCGCGACCTATGGGAAATGTTCTCCTTGTTCATCCCTTTGTCGATTTTTGATGTTTCTTCAAAGGATGAATCACATTGGACTCAGATATTCCCCTTTTCCGATTTTTAGATTATGTGACGAAAGGAGCGTCAACAAAAGTCCCCCCTCAGAGTTGGATCCGGAGAGAAATGAGGATTTGACTCTGAGGAAATTGAATCCATCCAAAGGAAAAGGGGGCGCGCAAGACTTTAGGGCACATAGGGCAGTGTGCAAGTGTCCTGGAACTTGAATTTTATTCAGAGTTCCTTTGTCTTTTGTGGGCAGTTTAAAGTCATGCATTCCGAACATAAAGGGGCTAATGTTTAAGGTCGAAATAGCTTTGACCAAAATGGATTAAAATGGATTCAATTATTTGACAATTTATCTGAAAACAAATTACCATACTCAAGTATGAGAGAAAATATGTAAACTATGGTTTAAGAATATTTGAATCTGAGGAATGATATGAAAAAGAGCTAAAAGGCATTAGAAGAAGTAGTTTCCCATAATGAAGTTACTATTATTTAACAAAACTCGTTAGGGGGTTGAAATATGCAGGGCCACCTATGGGCATTGGTTGCATGGTCAAATAAATAGTGTCTTTCAGCTGACAAGTCTGTTATGTGGACTGTTTATGCAAGGCCACCTATGGGCACGTGCTGCATAGTCAGGCAAAAGAACTCCCAGAAATTTACTTTCCTTGTGCTAAAAGCCAGTGAAAGTTTATGGAGATTCAAATTTTCTAAAGTATAGAGTTTGTTGTATGGAAAGAGGTACTTGAATATGGAGAAGATATTTCCGAACAAGAATATCGAAGAACTGGATGAATATCACTCCTACGAAGGTCTGAACCAAACGTAGGGAAGAAGAATAAACCATAGACTTGAATACTTTCAGATCATGAAAAAGGATATGGGACAAATATGTTAAGGATGGCTATTTTTTTTTTGAGGATCCCTACATATTTTCGTTTAAGACAAATAAGGACAAAAGAGGCATTCTTCCCAAGAATGAAGTTACTATTATTTAACAAAACCCGTTAGGGGGTTGAAATATGCAGGGCCACCTATGGGCATTGGCTGCATGGTCAAATGAATAGCATCTTTTGGCTGACAAGTCTGTTATGTGGACTGCTTATGCAAGGCCACCTATGGGCACGTGCTGCATAGTCAGGCAAAAGAATTCTCAGAAGTTTGACATTTTTGTGACTAAAAGTCATGAAAAGGGTTATGAAGATCTGAAAATATTTAAGGTTAGGATTATAACACATAAAGATGGGTATTGTCCAATGTATATAGAGATACATAGGTCAATGAAAACCATAATCATGTTGTGGCTGGGTCCTGAATTGAATCTTGGACTTCACTACGTATCTCATAAGAATGAGAATCAAGCCATACTTAGTTCTTGAAATGCAGTTTAACGTCGTGAAGGACGAAAGTATGCGTGATCTTAGTTTAGGGTCATAGAATTCGAACCATAATAATGAATACACAGTGTGTGTTTTCATGAGGACTTTTCAGCCAAGGGACTGAAAGTGAAATTTGGGGTTAGGCCTAAAAGACTTGGGACTGGATTCGAGGGACACTCAAATGTTACTACGTATCCCATAAGGATGGAAATCAAGTCCACGTAGTTCTAGAACTACCCTTTGTACAAATTTGGTTCGTACATGTGAAGGGTGAAAGGGGACTTTATTGCAATGATGGTTTAACCTTAGATAAAAAGTTTAGGCATTACCATGTATGCACGTAGTCTTTTGAAAATGAAACATGATTTAAAAAATAAGTGTCAATAATGGTTCCTTCTCAAATGAGGAAATCAAAGAAATTTGTAGTTTATTGTCGTACCGGACAAAAGTGTTGTATAGTTTAACGTCATATAACAAGGCCGAAAGTGAATCAATGTAAAGATATTGATTCCAGGGGCGGATTCACAAATCAACATCATATGAGGTTGTGGTGAATTGATGTGAAGAGATTGTTTTTGGGCTTGAACCCTGGGAGGTTTCCTACATACCCAGCCTGGAGGGCGAGGATCAAAGTCTGTGTAGTTCAATTAAAGAATGAATTAATGATCAAGTTGTTCTTGTGGACAATGATCTAATAAAAAATAATGTTGGGACTTACACATGGTTAGTGGCCCAAAGGGAGTGTTATGGTTGATGTTCGCTCTAAGATCACGTGAGTCATACTCGGTGTGAGAAACAAGAGGTAATAACAACCTTAACGATGTATAGATTAATGTCATGTAGGACATAAAAAAAGGGACTATGCAGTTTAAAGTCTTGCAGTTAGGACTATTGGTGCTGCACAGTTTAGTGTCATGTAACAGAGATAAAATACAGTTTAATGTCATGTAGGACCTATCAAGGATTTTCTGTACAGTTTAGCGTCATGTAGTTAGGACGATGTGGATAAAATAGTTTAACGTCATATTGGACGAAAGGGGGACTGTGCAGTTTAATGTCATGCCGTAAGGACAAAATAACACACCATTTATGTCATATTGGACGAAAGTGTGAATAGTTTAAGGTCATATGCATGGACTGTGGATGGTGCAGTTTAATGTCATGTTGGACCTTTGATGATTATATAATTTAACGTCTTTTCTGACGTGAGGGACTTTTATACAGTTTAGCGTCATGTAGTTTAGGACGTCACATTTTAACGTCTTGCTGGACATAAGGGATTTTCAAATAGTTTATGGTCATATAAATGGACCAGGGATGATGCAGTTTAAGGTCATGCTGGATGGTTTAGGAAACTTTTTCACAGTTTAATGTCGTGTGGGACGAAGTTGCAGTTTAAAGTCATACTGGACCATTGCTGTATAGTTTAACGTCATATAGCAAGGACGAATTGGTGCTGTACAGTTTAAGGTCATGTAGCTAGGACTAATTGGTGCTGTAGAGTTTAAAGTCATGTAGCTAGGACTAAGGTGAACCAATATGAGGATATCAGTTCTGGGGACTTTTTATAGTTTAACGTCATGCTGGACGTTGGAAGTGCCACACAGTTTAATGTCATGTTGCTAGGACACAATATAGTTTAATGTCATCTCAGACAAAATATAGGATCTTCTGTACAGTTTAATGTCATGTAGATAGGACAAAATAACAGTTTAATGTCATGTAGGACAAAATATAGTTTAATGTCATCTCGGACATTGAAGGTGACACAGTTTAACGTCATGTTGGACGAAGTTGCAGTTTAAGGTCATACTGGACCATTGCTGTATGAACCAATTGTAAGAGTCTTGGTTCTGGGAACAATATTTTGTGTTTATACAAAATACTTCTTCAGAAATATGGCATTAGTTGGAGTCGTGTTGTGTTCTCCATCCATTGAGATCAGAGAATACGCTCCATTAGAGTAGACCTTATGTATTGAATAAGGTCCTTCCCATTTTGGTTCAAGCTTGGGAGGCTTCTTTCCTGGTATCATTTGTGCTCTGAGAACCAACACCAATTCTCCCTGAATGAATGAACGAAGACGAACTTTTTTGTTAAAAGCTCGTGCTATCCGATTCTGATAGATTTCCAAGTGGTGCAAAGTGCACAATCTTTTCTCATCTAACTGTTCCAATTCATTCAACCGCTTTTGGGATTTCTCATCTATTTATAACTGATCACAAATGGCTATTCTGAGTGAGGGAAATTGAACTTCAATTGGCAAGACTGCTTCTGTTCCATATACCAATGAATATGGAGTAGACCGCGTTGCATTGCGAGTGGTAGTCCGATAAGCCCATAAAGCATGAAAGTGTTTATCAGGCCATGACCTCTTATCTTTATCCACCATCTTATGCAGTATATTTGAAAGAGTCTTGTTGAAGGCCTCTATCTGGCCATTAGCCGCTGCATGATATCGAGATGAATGGTTGGACTTAATGTTGTATTCTTGATACAATTTCTTTACCTCAGAAGAACAGAAATTGGTTCTGTTGTCCGTCAATATGGTATGAGGGACACCAAATCTAGTAATGATGTTAGACTTGATGAAGCTAACAATGCATTTAGAACTGACTTCTTTGAGAGGTACTGCCTCTGCCCATTTGGAAATGAAATCAGTAGCAGTAAGAATATACTTAAACTGCTTGGCCGTAGCTGAAGGGTAAGGTCCCACCACATCCATTCCCCATGTAGAAAATGGCCATGAGTATTTAGCTGTATGAAGCAACTCTGGAGGTTGATGAATGAAGTTGGCATATACTTGGCATGAATGACACTTTTTTGTGAAATTAACACAATATTGTATCATTGAAGGCCAGAAGTATCCAAGCCTTCGAATTTGATCAGACAATCTATGTCCAGACTGGTGGGCACCACAGACTCCTGCATGCACTTCTTTTATGACAGCCATTGTCTCTTCACCATCAATACATCTGAAGAGAACTCCATCAAAACCACGTTTGTAGAGAATTTTCTCGAGGTGGTTTGGACCATCATAAAGAGTAAAATTGACCACACGTCGCCGAATTTGTTCTTTCTCGGCTCTATCAGGTGGAAGTGTTCCATTTTGAAGGTATTCCTTGATAGGTGACATCCATCCTGTAGTATGACCATACGGTTCAGGAATGGGACTAATTTCATTAATTTCCTCTGTTCTGACTTGAACATAAGGTGAAATTGCACGACGGTGGGCAATACAGATGGTTGTCTCGTCCCGATTTGGATCTGCTAAAGTTGTGGCTATATTAGCCAGTGCATCAGCTTGAGCATTTTGTGATCTTGGGACATAAGAAAATGTCGTTTCTGAAGGGAATTCTGACATTAACTCTCTGACGTAATCATACAAAGGGATTAATTCTTCTTTTCTGATGGCATAATCCCCATTGACTTGTTTGATTACCAGGTATGAATCACCTTTCACCTTTAAGTGATTCACTTGTGCTTGAAGTGCTAACTCCAAGCCTGTAATGAGAGCTTGGTATTCAGCTTCATTATTGGTACCACCTTCCCACAACAAAAAGGAATAAGGTAACACTTCCTTATCTGGAGAAATGAGCACAATTCCTAAACCAACTTTGTTGAATTTAGGATATTCCATTTTCTTCCCTGTTGGACTTCTAGAAGCACCATCAAAATACATTTCCCATTTTAAGGACTCTCTTGAATAGAGAAAACTTCCTCATCAGGGAGTTCGATATCTGAATACGTGTCTTCCACTGAAGGATGTTCAGCCAGGAAATCAGCCAGAGCTTGGCCCTTAATTGCCTTTTGAGACACATACTGGATGTCGAACTGCTGTAGAATAACCGCCCACCTTGCCAGACGTCCTGTAAGCATTGGACGACTAAGGATGAATTTGAGTGGATTATTACGAGATACCAATTGGACCTTGTGATGTTGCAGGTAGTGTCTCAGTTTCTGAACTGCAAAGATTAACGCTAGGCAGCACTTTTCAATACTCGAATACCGGGTTTCTGCTTCAAGCATAGTTCTACTGAGATAGTAGAGACTATTTTCATTCCCAGCATCATTCTTTTGAGCGAGAAAGGCACCCAATGATCGCTCTAAAGCTGTCACATAGAGGATAAGAGGCCTACCCTCAACAGGTGGCATGAGTACTGGTGGACTCAAGAGGTATTTCTTGAGTACATAAAATGCTTCTTGACATTCTTCAGTCCACTGGTAAGTGACTCCTTTCTTCAATAATTTGGTAAAGGGTAAACTTTTGCCTGCCAAATTGGCGATGAAACGCCGAATATAGGCTAAGTGTCCTTGAAGTCCTCTTAATTCTTTCAAATTCTGAGGAGGTGACATACCAAGGATTGATTTGGTCTTCTCAGGATCGACTTCAATACCACGATGGCGTACAACAAAGCCGAGGAATTTTCCTGAGGTTACCCCAAAAGCACATTTTAAGGGGTTCATCTTCAAATTATGTTGTCGAAGCTTGTGGAATACGACTTCCAAATCAGCCAAGTGATCAAAACGTTGTTTGGATTTAACCACCAAATCATCTACATAGCATTCAACAAATTTCCCTAGAAAAGGCTTGAAGATACGATGCATGGCGTGTTGATATGTTGCACCTGCATTCTTTAAACCAAAGGGCATCACCCGGTAGCAAAACACACCTTGAGGAGCTCTGAAGGATGTATATTCCTCATCTTCTGGGGCCATTCGGATCTGATTATATACAGAATATCCATCCATGAAAAAAAGTACTTCTTATCCAGCCGTCGCATCAATTAAGAGTTCTGTAGTCGGAACTGGGATATCATCTTTAGGACAATACCGATTAAGATCTCTGAAATCGATGCAAACCCTAATTTGTCTGTTCTTCTTCTTTACAGGGACAATATTAGCCAACCACTTGGGATATTGAACTTCTCTGACGAAGTTAGCTTTGATAAGCTTATCCACTTCAGCCTCGATTTTGGAAGCATATGTTGGGTGTGTTCTTCTCGCGGCTTGCTTGAATCCTCGATGTTCTTTTGGCAAACCCAAATGATGGGTGGCAACATCAGGATCAAGGCCAGGAATCTCTGTATAATTCCAAGCAAAAATATCTTTATTTTGCTTTAGAAAAGAAATTTACATCTCTTGTTCTTCAAGGTTCATGGCCGCACTAATTAAATTGGGGCGTGGATCTTTCTCTGTACCCAGATTTACTTCTCTGAGTTCATCCACAGTGGTAGAGATACCCTCTTCAAATGCTGGAGGAGCATCTCTAAGATCTTCCTCTTCCTCTTCATCATGTATTATTTCTTCCGTTTCTACTTGCAAAGTAGATGAAAAAACGAAATTCTCATGATCATAAGAGATGTCAAAATTTTCACATTCTGAAGAAGAAGCTTCCATTTCCGACCCTATTGATGATAAAGGGTCTTCTTTGGGAAATAAAGAGGAGATGATGGATTGAGAATCGACATCAATATTCACCTATGGTGTTGCTATAACTTCTTCTGGCCTGATTAGCGATGTATAGACTTGTTGGATTTCAGCAGACGAAATGAAAACGTCACCACTTATGCTTTCATCACTGCTTGGTAAGTTACCAATTTCTCCCATGTTGTGTGGCTCGATTGCCGTAATTGACATTATGGATCTTTCCATAAGAGTATTTTGATTTGGGCCTATTTTTTCAATTTGACTGATAGGTAACACATAATCTGTACTCACATGTGAAAATGGATTTATTGGAATTTTTTCCAAACCATAGGGAGCATTAACTTTGGTAATTTCCTTCATTGTAGATTTTTCTCTTCCCTTCATGTGATAAAATTCCGCCTCAATGTATTAAGACTCACATGTCTTGAACGGGGCCTTATCACCATACAATGTTCCAACATGACCATCGAAATAGTATTTGAGACATTGATGGTATGATGACGGAATAGCTGCATGCTGATGTAGCCAGGGTCTTCCAAGCAAGATATTGAAAGCTGAGTCTTGATCAACAATCATGAAATTGGAATTGGAAACAAGATCTCCAAACTGAGTTCTGAGCGTAACTTCTCCCAGTGGTTCTTGTTCATTTTTATCATATCCTTGCAACATCATGGTAGAAGGAGATAAATCAGATTCCGTGAGGCCCAATCGACGAAGTGTGCGAATGGGCATGAGGTTGACTCCTGAACCATTGTCAATGAAAGCTCTTCGAACATCTATACCATTGACTTTGCCAGATAAGTACAAAGGTTTTATGTGCCCATGCACAACATCATCTTCATCTTTATCAGTAAAAGATATCACTGCATGGCATTCTGCAGGATTATTCTCTATGTGATAGATTTCAGCTGCAGCAATTTCAGCTTCAAACTCCTGAGGACTTGAAAAAGCTTCGATGAGTGCTTCCTGAAGATCTCTTAACAGATTCAAAGCATCCAAAATTGATAACTTGGTTGGTACTTGGGACAAGTGTTTCAATATATCATATTTTTGATCTAGAGGTCTGCGTTTCCCAATAGGAATATGTGGTTTAGCAGGTACCTTGGAAGCAGATTCTTTGGAAGCTGATGCATCTTGTATTGAAGCTGGTAACATCCTTGGTTTTGGAATATTAGACTGATTAGATCCATTTACTTGCTGAGATAAAGAAGATGGAACTTTTAATCGGTCTTCCAAAATAACTGTGCCGAAACTGAGTTGGCCATTGGCAGAAGAGCTTTCCTGTTCTTTTTGAGCTCGCTGAAGGGCTCTACCACGAGTTTCTGCTGCTTATACAGTGCTAGCAGGGGTAGAATTAGAGTAGTGGTTTTGGAAAGATCCACGTCTTCCCCTATATCCTGAACCTCTAGAACTTCCTCGGGTTCCCTTATTTGATACAGGGAATTCAGGCTCATCAAGACTGGAATATGAATCTGTTAATTGAATCATATTAACAGAACCAAAGATTAACTCTTCGTCTGATAAAGACTCTTCCTGGTTAGCCTGTTTAGGCTGTGCCGTTTGGTGGGACGGTGCCCGTGGCTTCGAAGTAGATAGCATGAAATCTGCCAGAGTCAAAGACAATTTAGGCTTTGCTACATACTCATCTTCTCCTGATTCCTCTTTCTTCTTTGAATTGCAATGCCCTTTTGAGGATTTGTCTTTTGATGGAGGCTTTACTGCAGCTTTTGTAGGAGACACAATTGGCTTCTTCAATTGTGTTCTCAAAATGGAATGGGTCCGATTGATTGTCTTTCTGACCATCCAATCATCATATTTTTTCACAGTTTTGCTTTTGACTTCCTTCCACTCGCCTCCTTCCTCTGGATCTGTAGCAGTAATACACGCTACATGAGTTGAAGAACCCTTCAATTTGACTTGTCCCAAGTCGACCATCTTTTGCAGGAGGTCTTTAAAGACAAAACACTCCTGGATGGGATGCCCCAACATTTGATGAAAGGGACAATAATTTGGACGGTCTTCATCTCCTTCCTTGTTTGGCCTCTTCGGCACTGGTAATTGAACCAAATTATTTTCCAGAGCTGAAATGAAGTAACCAGGAACTTTCTCACTTCGGAAAGATTATGTTTTACTCTTCATATCCTCAAATTGTTTTCGTCGTTGATCTTTTTGATCATTTGGACGAAACAGCCTTTTTTGTTGGCGTTCAGGAGGTGGAGCCCTTCGAGAAGATGAAGGTTTTGAAGTAGAAATAGGTACAGGTGCCTGTTTAAGCATAACTGTAGCATTTTATGCTTTACCCATTCTTCTTCCTGGAGCTGATGGAATTACACGAGATTTAACCTTAGCCTGTATAAGGGAATCTTCAATCTGTTGAGCAATTGAAGTAAGGTCTCGAAACCCTCCTGTGTATTTCACAGGGATCAATGGCGCGCATAATTCGTCACGCAAATTTGCCACACAGATTGGAAACAATTCCTCCTGAGGTAGTGCTAAACTCAAGGAATACGTTAATCCCTTCCAACGAGCAATGAAATCAGAGACTCTTTCATTCTCCCTTTGCTTGCAGTTTGTAAGATCGAAAACTGTCGTTTTTGGCAAAGTTGAGCTAAACTGAAGAAGGAATTTTTGACGAAGATCCTCCCATCCGATGACTGACCGGGATTGCAAGCTTGTATACCAGACAAAAGCTGGTCCTTGCAAGGTTCGCATGAAGCATCTGAGTTTCACTGCTTCTTGCTGCTCTGGAGTTCCCATCATAGGATCACAACAAGACACGTAATGCGTCAAATGTTGTTCAGGGTCGCCTGATCCATTGAAAGTAGGGAAATTAGGGTTTCCAAAACTGGATGGAGGAGAAATTGAATCTACCCATTCAGGGTAAACTTTCTTTTCAGGTTGAACTTGCGCCCGTTTCCCTTCCATAGTTTCTAACCGAGCTGTTAATGACTCAATATTAGTTATTAACTTTTGAGAAACGTCAGGTTGAACTTGGTTTTGGGTAGGTGCAATGAATGGAGCTTGGACAGACATGGTGGTTGGTGCTACAACTGATGGTAGTGCTGCCAACCGTTGTTGCGTTTGACCCGTAGGATTAGACCTCTGTGGGTGTACTGATAAAGGAGGATATTCTTGATCCATCTCAGTAGTTACTACAAATTCCTTCGGCTGTCGGACTTCAGAATTCTTAAGAAGAAGACTACTCTGAAGTAGTTCTGCATTCAACCTTCTTAATTATTTCATTTCTTCCTCCTGTTGTGCAAACCTTTGCTCTAATGAGAGCGATTGACCTCCTTCAGAGGAAGGGTGAGAAGTAACCTGATTCTTTCCTTTCCCCTTAATGGATCCTTTTCGGAGAGGGGGAAGTGGGTTACTTGATAGAATACCCAGATTTTGGGTAAGCCTTTGATTACGTGTGCGCACACCTTCTTCATTTAGGTCTGTGTGCGCAACTTCTTGAGCAGGAACCTCTTCGTCTGATCCCTATGATTGAGCCTCATCTGGTGAATCAGCAGCAATGGCATTGATGACATTAATGGATGCATATTGCGTGGAATCCTTTCTATCAGCATTTCTGTGATATTGTATCCTTCCATGTCCATGATGAGACAAGGCATTCCGTTGACTTGATCCCTCAGGAATTTCTTGGAGAACCGTCACTTGGAGAGAATCTCCTGACAGCTTGGCTCTTCGTTCCTCTTGAGGTTTATTCCCTAATTGAGAGAATACTGACTTTCTCTGAGGGAGGGATTGAGGATTTGAAAAAGTCCCCAGTCTGGTGGACTGGGGATGTTCCTGCTGCTTCCGCTCAACTCCTCGAATCCCATTTGTTGACTCTGAGGGTTGGGTTAGAGAAGTCCCCAGTCTAGCAAGCTGGGGTGTCTCTTGACATGCTATGTCTGAGATCTTCTTGAAATCTCTCTTGATCTTGCGAATCTTAGTTCGGAAATTAGCTGGATGCATTAACCTGTATCCACTTTTATCACCTGGTTCAACAGACCATTGGATGATTTCCGAAACTTCTGTCATTTGATGACGTGTTTGCTCCAGACGAGAGGCTTGTGCAATATTCTCGCCTACTTGATGTAGGAGCAATTCAACAACTTGTTCTCTATATACTTGATTTTGAGAGGAACTAGTTGAAGCTTGTTCTTGAGCAAGCTTTTGATTATGAACAAAGCCCATTGACTGTGGCCGGCCATGGGCAATAACATTGCATGAGACCATTTTCGGCGGGCTTTGCTGACCGGAAAGCACTGTGAAATGTAGTGCTCCGTGAACACCCCATCCTCTGATATGAACATCAGATGGAGCATTGGAAATTAACTGACGCAATTTTCTTAGTGCGCCAAGGCATGAACGTTGAAGGGTTCTCTGTTGCTTTTCAGCCTTTGGATACCGAGAGACTGATAGAGATGCCAAATCAATCTGGCGTTGTAACCCTTCTATTATCTTAAGATGATTTTCATATTCATCGTAAGATAATACCTTCTTCTTTAATTGACAAAGAGTTTTCCATATGTTGAGACGAATATCATGGATTCCATCATCCGTCAACATCTTTGGAATGTCGTACTGGGAGTCAGCCAAAGGCCAAAACATGACTGGTACTTCACCTTTTTCCAGTTTTTTCCTCATGTTCAGCATTTCCTATTTATCATTAAATGAATATTCTTCTACCTGTTTGGACCAGAGTTGGTGTTTCCTTGTTGCTTCATCGGATTCAACAAGATTGGTAGAGAAATCACTATTCATGCTGGAAGATGAATGACCTAGGGATGGTTCGGAGAATAACCTGAACCCCAGGCTATCTTCTGATGGAGAAAGAGTTTCACCTGCCGATAGTAAAGCATCAGACATGACTGGTTTTACGTTTACAAGTGCCTCAAGATAGGAGGGATTTCTCGTCACTACATTGCCTTCTGAAGAATTTTCGAGACAACGTGAATCTCTACTGCAGAGAGGACTTTCGCAGCGAAGTTCATCACCATGAGGAGGACCGTCATGATGGGTTACAGCAAAAGATGAAATCTCTTGCTCCTTGGTCTTCTAACCACACAGAGGGTTCTTGTGGCTCTCATCTGAAGAAGAAACTTCAAGATTGACCGAATTTTCATGAAGCAAGTATTCATGAGGAAGTGTCTGTTGAAGACCTTCAGAATTAATGTTCCCGTTATTGGGAACTGAGGGAGTAGAATCTTGAATTCCGACAGATAAATGTCTGAGGGCTTCAAGAAATCCAGCATCGAGCAAGGCCTTGTTGCATATTGGCCTTTGATCTCCTGACTGTGCTGGGCGGATCTTTTTCTTAGATTCCTTCTTACTCGCTTTAGAAACCACTTGATGACGAAAGTGATTGCTCTAAGCAGGTGTATGTGCCTGATCAGGAAAGATGGTCAGGTTAGGCTGACGATCTCTACTCAAATCAGGTGTATGTTCCTGACTTGGTTGTCCGTATGATATGGGGGAGTATGCCCCATAACCCTCTTGGACTGGAACAGATGTGTGTGTCTGTTTCGGAGTGAATCGTTGATGTGTCACTCCATTGCTAGGGATAGATTTATGTGTCTGTCCCTGAGATGATGCTGAAGCTGTTATGATATCCTGGCAAGCATCCAGAATATGAGCAGGAATTTGCTTCTTCTCTTTCACCATTGACAAAATATGTTTGGTGACTTCAGCCGCCGGAACGGGGATATACGTCCATTCCGGGCTTGGAGTAGGTGTATGTGCCTGCTCCTGTCCTCCTTTTCTTGTTAGTGAATCCTGCCAGTACTCAAGTGTGGAGGCAGAGAGTTGAGTCTGCCTTCTATTTGTCGTCGGGACTTTCGGACTGACTTCTCCGGGCGCTACCAAGCGAGACTGTTGGTAGGCCTGATTAGTATTAGCAGGTGTATGTGCCTGCTGATTACACTTCGCCAAACGCGGTTGACGAGATCCATCATATGTAGTCAGACGAGCCTGCGGACTAACTGGTGATGTATAAGCAGGTGTATGTTCCTGCCTATGGTACTCCGCCGGAATTGCCTGGCAGGATAGGCTTGATGCTGTCAGACGAGTCTGCTGGACAGCGGAATTAAAACGAACAGGTGTGTATGCCTGCTCATTGTTTGCCACCAAGTTAGGTTGGTGGACTTCTCCGGAGATGGAAGGGATGACAACCTGCTTATTATTAACCGGATTCCGTCTCTGGCGGTTCATCTTGCCTGCTCGGGTTCGAGGAACCTGAGCTGAATGCCTGGAGTCGGTACCCTCATCATGTTGAGGGCGCACTACCGCACGAGTCTGGCGGCGATTGTTGATGGGAGCCCTTGAGAAGGACTCCTGTCTTTTTGAATTATGGTCCTGTGGGACCTGCTCATTCACTTTCTCAGAGTAAGGGAGTTAATGGAAATTGCGTTCCGGGGATAACGACCCGAAACGGTTGGAGACGGTAGTCAGCACCGCCTGCTTCTTGATTGCTGGCCGCCGTTTTCCGGACGACCAGGTAGAGTTGTTAACTTGGAGGGCTTGACGAGCGGCCTCCAGAGTTGGGATAGTACCATTGCGACGGTACTCCTTAACCAGTGCATTAGAAACACAGCGTTGAAGACGCTGAGTTGGTGATGTCATCCTCAGAGCGGACAACGTTCCAGTAGGAGTAGTAGCATTGGTTTTCACAACAGCAGACCTCACAGTAGAGGTGTTCACAGCAGCAGTATTCACAGAGGTGAATTTAAGGAAAGCCATTTTGCAGAAGATCTTGAGAAAAGAGTGCATGTTCCATATAACAGACATAATCAAGATGAATCCGGCCACTGCATCTTTTGGATGAGTACATGTCAATGATTGCTTTGTTGGCCCAAGGGGACTAAAAAATAAGAAGAATATCACTTTAACTTGGTTAAGGATTCACGTCGGGTTCACCATTTTTGTTTCGCACAGATTTCGGGGATGACCTCTTGGACGGGAGATTCAAACGTTCCGATCGGTTTCTAGCGGGTTTGTTCGTAGAACCGGAAACATCCAATGATTCCACATCCGTTTGGACCCACTTTCCAAAGGTAGGCGCTCATTAGCTTGTGGACTAATGAGTCTTAGGAATTTGCATTGGTCAAGAGGATGGGAGGTCGGACTCATCACACCTTTTTGAGGGGAACTATTGTCTACTCCGGGACTCTCTTTATAGATTTAAGTTATGTTCGTGAATCCTTATTACATTACCAAGTATAAAATGTGCTTTCCTTTAGTTTTAACAATCAATGATTAAATATGTAAGAAATTTAGAGAATCTTTTATATGTATTCGAGGTTCTTCATCAATAGAGAATCATCTATATCTGTTTAGAGATTCTTGGTCAATGGTATCCTTCAAAACATTTATATAAAAGTCTCTTGGTCATTATGATGACCAGGCTGGTTTTAAAGCCACTCAGTGGGGCACCTGACGTTTATCGTCATTCAGAAGGACAGAGATTATTTCAAAGTTGGGATCGAACCCATAAATGGGCTACCTACGTATCCTTTGTTTTGGAAAAGGAATCAGAACCCACGTTGTTCGAGTAATAGAGTATGATGTTTATGATTGATGGCTCAAAGAAGAATGTCATAATTACTTTTACACTCTAAGCTCACGTGAGTCATGCTCGGTGTGAGAAACAAGAGGTATTGGTAAAAATTAGACAATTATGCCATGAAAGATGCAATCATAAGAAATTGTTTGGGGCTTAGGTATGTATGACTGCCCAGATAGATGAAGGTTTAGGATTCACTTTTAGGGAGAAAATCCAGGAACAGGGTCCATAAAGGTATATGTGCTTTATAGAGATTTGAATACTCTAATCTTGGGGATTACTCCTAAGGAGGATGCCCAAGTTAGGAGGGGACTTATGATTGGGTTTTACTCCTGAAAAGGAAACCCAAATCAAGGGTAAATTAGGACTGGTTAAGAGAAATTTAAGGGGGCTTGGGGTTTTACTCCTGAAAAGGAAACCCAAGATTATGACTGGGACTTACTTCTAAAAAAGGAGGCCTAGGTTATGACTGAGTCTTATTCCTAAAAGGGAGACCCAGGTTAGGGGACTTGGGGCTTACTCCTGAAAAGGAAGCCCAAGATTATGACTGAGTCTTATTCCTGAAAAGGAGACCCAGGTTAGGGATTAAGGTTTGGGGATTACTCCTGAGGAGGATGCCCAAGTTTGGGAACTTTAAGAATTTGGGGCTTACCCCTGAGGAGGATGCCCAGATTTGAAATTGGGGCTTACTCCTGAGGAGGATGCCCAAGTTAAGGATTCTCTCATCTTAAAGGATGAGGTTGAATGAATGAACTCTCTATATTTAGTGACATAAGTATATTTAAATCACTAGGTTTTGAGAGATATTCCACAGAATTCCTTTCAGATAAGGAAGTCAAATCAATAAATCATGCCATAAATGGCTTTGAATAGTGTCTTGAAGACTGAATCTTGAAAAGGAAAGGTGTAATGGCTTAAGAGGGGTAAAATGGGCAAGATGGGCACCCAAAAAAGGTAGGGGCGCACAAGTTTTTAAAGGCGCGCAAGTCTTCCGTGGGCGCGCAAGTTTTGGTCACGCAGGTATACCTACGCGACACATGGTGTACTTGCGCGATTTTCAACCAGCATTGAAATATTTGAGCGACTCTTTTTTAAACCCTTTAGAATCCTCTTGAGGTTCTTCCAGAAAAGGGATATGCAAGTTATATTGAAGGAAATAAATCGGTGCGCAAGTGTTTGATAAGTTTCAACACTTAGGTCTTCCTTCTTCTCTTTAGATCTTCCGTTCTAGGTAAGAAATCACCTTAGAAGTGTTTCGGAAGCTTTGAGAAGAGACTTGGGCGTCGGGAGATTCAATCCGAGTTTCTGGAAAAAGATCCTCCCGAATGGGTGGCCCGCAGGGTCTATTTATAGGCAGGAGAAGACCCCGGGCGGTTACCAGGCGGTTACCACTTTAGGTCGCGCAAGTCACTTGCACGACCATAAGGCGTCGCGCAAGTAGACTTGCACGACCACTAGGCGGCGCGCAAGTGTACTTGCGCGACCATGAGGGAACTTGCGCGACCTATGGGAAATGTTCTCCTTCTTCATCCCTTTGTCGATTTTTGATGTTTCTTCAAAGGATGAATCACATTGGACTCAGATATTCCCCTTTTCCGATTTTTAGATTCTGTGACGAAAGGAGCGTCAACAAACCGCTAATCACTACTAATTACAACTAATATTTACTAATTATTATTAATTTTTAATAATTTTTACTTATTAAAATAATTTTTAATAATTTTTAATAGTTTAAAACAATTTATTACTAATTTTTACTAATTAATTGCAATTTTAGCTATTTATTATGAATTATAACTAATTGTTTTAAAAAAATTACTAATTTTTAAAAATTATAATTATTTACCACTAATATTTACTAGTTATTATTAATTAAAAATAATTTTTACTAATTACAACTAAATATTATTATTTTATTCTAATTATCACTAATTTTTACTAATTACAACTAATTATAAGTTATTATAGTTAGTTATTACTAATTAATAATAATTCAAAAAAATATTGTTAATTTAAACTATTTACTTTTAATTAAAAACTGTAATACAAATTAAAACTAAATATTTATAAAACTAACCAATTCTAATTAAATCGAATTTTTGCTAATTAATAATTATAATTATGAATATAAAATAAACTATAAAAAATAAAAAATAAAAACAATAAATAAATACCTTATAACATAATCTTTTAGTGGATGCAGAGCTTGAATGATACTACCTTGTAATGTTTACAACTCAAAAAAGTTTACATTGAATAATGTGAGAGTCGAGAATGATAGAGAGCTTCATAGAAGAATGGAATGAGATAATTTTATGTGGGGGGACATATAGGTTAAATTATTTCCTACTAGAGTATTTATGAATAGCCCCATTGTAAATAGTACTATACTAATTAAATACAATGGAAGTTAAAATAAATATTTTCTATGGGATCTGTCACAAATACCTATTGTTGACACTTTAGTTGTGATGGGCAGACATCCCGTCGAAAAATTAAATTAAATGGGGGAAAGTATTTATGATGGGTCCCATTAAAAATATTATCATGCTGACAGATTATTTTCGATGAGAGTTAACTCCAATAATAAATAACAAAAAATACAGGATGCCATTTTCAAGAGGTGTAGATCCTCATTGCAATTACTCCTCCCATAGTTTGGCACAAAATGCACGCCTGAGGTATTTGTGATAATAATATATTCCCATTGTAGGTCATATTTTTTAATCGAATATTTGTGACGGGATAAAATTCCCCTCGCAAATAGTTTTTTTCGATGAACTATTTGTGATGGGTCATCCACCCGTCACAAAATGTCATTTTTTCAGTAGTGAGAATTTATAAAAAAAATCAATAAATTCTAAAACATTAATGTTTAGTGGTCATTGAGACCCGACCACCTCCCAAAATAGTCTGATCATGACACCAGCTCTCGAACAAACCATCTCTTCTCGAACAAAAGAGTGATTCTGTTTTAAAAAAATTCTTATATCAATAATACTATAATGAAATAAATTAAACATAAATATGAATCAATACATTAATAAAATGTCACTTGTAAACTGAAAACATACACTTTAAGTTATACCAAGAATACTGTATATCAAATTAATGTGTGGTTGATTTCTACATGTCACAAATGATTTATGAATTTTTTTCATAAAATATCAAGATAATCCAAGTGTGTTTGCATGGTTTTAAGTATTGGATGTGTGCTTGAACAAAAATTCCATTTTTAATCAAATAATATAAACTTCAAGGAATACTAGGCTCACATAGTGTTTTATTATGGTTTGGTTGATTCATACATGTCACAAATGATTTATGGATAATTTTCATAAAGTATCAATAAAATTGAATCTCATTTAGTCAATTTTAATTATCTGATGCATATTTTGAATTAAAATTAAATTTTTAAATTAAAAAATTCACTTCGAGCCATATCAGACATGTGTGTTGGATTGATGTGTGTCTGATTCCTGCACATCAAAAATGTTATATGGATCGTTTTTATAAAATGTTATGATAATGCGAGAAGATTTTCTAGGTTTTCTGGGAGTGACACATGTTTTTAACCAAAATGGCATTTTTAAACTAAAAACATAAAATTTGAGTCATACCGGTCACATCATATGTCAAATTTACGTGTAACTGATTTCCACCAGAAATATTTACTTAGGGATTATTTTTCTAATTTATTAGAACAATATCAGTCTATTTTCTTGATTTTCAATGAGTGATTCATATTTTTAACCAAAATGTCATTTTTAAAATGAAAACACACATTTCTCATTATACTAGTATCACTGTGTGTCAGATAAATTTTTAGCTGATTCGTAGAAGCCAAAATTTATTGATCATTATCTTAATGTATCTAGAAAATTCGAGTGTCTTTTCTATGTTTTATGTATGTGAATTTTGTTTTGAAATAAAATTTCATTTTTAAATAAAAACATGCACTTTGAACCATAGCTGCCACACCTTGTGTGAGATTGACATGTGGTAGATTCCTATACTTCACAAATGATTTATAGATCATTTTACTAAAATATTAAGATAATTTTAATGTGTTTTATTTGTTTCTAATGAGTGACACATGTTTTAACAAAAATGTAATTTTTAAACAGAAAACACACACTCTAACTCATATCAACCACAACATGTGTCAAATTGACGTTTGGTTGATTCCTACATGCCATAAATGACTTATAAATATTTTTCCTAAAGTATCGAGACAATCTGAGTGTATTTTATTATATTTTAGGGAGTGACATGCGTTTTTAACTATGATATCATTTTGAAATGGAAAACACACATTTCAAGCCTTAACAATCATACAATGTATCAGATTGGTGTAAAAATTATTCTTACACATCTAAAATGACTTATGGATCATTATCTTAAAGAAAAAAATTGTTGGAACATTTTTGCTCAGTTTTGAGTATGTCATGCATCATTTCAACTAAAATGTCAATTTAAAAAAAATGAATAGATTGAGTCATACCTGCAACACCATGAGTCATATTGATGTGTGGTTGATTCTGACACATCAAAAATGTATTTAGGATCATTTTACTAAAGTATCAAAAAAATATCAATTTTTTATGTTTTTAATGAGTGAAGAATTTTTATCTAAAATGCCATTTTTAAAATGAAAACATGCACTTTCATTCATACCAGTCACATAGTGTGTTGGATTGATGTGTGGCTAGTTCCTACACATATGAAATGACTTCTGGGTTGTTTTCTTATAATATCATGAAAATATGAGATTGTTTGCACAGTTTTCAGTGTGTGACAAGCGTTTTAAATTAAAATGTTATTTTTAAACTAAAAACACAAATTTTGAGTGATATTGGTCACACCATGCATCAAAATGAGGAAAAAATGATTCCTACGCCACAAAAATAACATTAGTGTCATTTTTTAAAAGTTTCAAAACAATCTGAATTTTTTTATCAATTCTAGGCATTTCACACCTATTTTTAAATAAAATAGATGTTGTAAATATAAACACACTATTTGTGCTATACTGATCACTCCATGTGTCATATTGAAGTGATGTTGATTCCTTCATGCCATATATGAATTTAGGATCATTATACTAATGTATAAAAAAATCCTAGTGTATTTTCATGGTCATTAGTGAGTTACACATGTTTTTATCCGAAATTAAATTTTAAACTAAAACAAACAAACTCTGTGTCATACCGGTCACACTATGTGTTTGATTGATATTTCATTGATTCCTACACATCAGAAATGATTTATAGATCATTTATTTTTGAAATATCAATTCAATATGAGTTTTATTTCAATTTTTTATGTGATTGGAGCATTTTTTTAACTAATATTTCATTTTTAAACTCAAAACACACAATTTAAGTCATATAGGACACGTCGTGTTTTAGACTGACATGCAGATGATTCTTACATGTCCAAAATGATATATGGAATAGTTTCCTAAAGTATTAAGACAATTTAAGCATGGTTTCTAGTTTTTCAGTGAGGGAAACACATTTATTAACTAAAATTCCATTTTTTAACTGAAAACACACATTTTGAGTCATACCAGTCACACCATGAATTAGATTTTGGTACAACTATTTTAAACAAATAAAAAATGTCTTATGGATAACTATAAAAATTTATCAAACAATTTGGTTTTGATTTCCTGGTTTGGAGTATTCGACACATATTTTGAACTAAACAATCTTTTTTAAACTGGAAAAACACTTTTTCAGTCATATAGGTGACTCTGTTCATCAGATTGAAGTATGAATAATCCAAACATATCAAAAATGACTTATATATTGTTTTCTAAAGGTATCGAAACAATATTAATTTTTTTCTTGGTTTTGATTATGTCAAACTTGTTTTAAACTAAAATGTAATTTTTAAACTAAAAATAATTACATTGAGGTATAACAATCACACTATGTGTCAGATTTTCCTGAGGATGATTCCTACATGTAAAAAGTTAATTATGTATTTTTTACAAACCTATCAAGTTAATTCAAGAA
Organism: Viscum album; assembly: GCA_963277665.1. Classification (NCBI taxonomy): domain Eukaryota; kingdom Viridiplantae; phylum Streptophyta; class Magnoliopsida; order Santalales; family Viscaceae; genus Viscum; species Viscum album. The sequence goes on from OY728139.1 coordinate 803,080,941, forward strand.
TATTTTATTTTTTAAGTGAGTGACACATGTTTTAAAAAAATGTAATTTTTATACTGAAATCCCAGAACTTATGTCATAATGGTTACAACATATGTCGAATTGATATGCGTTTAATTTCTACACATTAAAAATTACATATGGATTCTTTTAAAAATTTATTAAGACTACATTAGCACATTTTATTACTTTTTAGTGAGTGACACATGTTTGTATCAAAAATTTTATTTTAAACTGAAACCACACATTTCAACACATACCAGTCACACATTGTATCATATTGCAGTACGAATAATTATTACATGTCACAAATGAATTATGTATATTTTTCATAAAATATAATAAAAATCTAAATGTGTTTGCTCGGATTTTAGTATGCCATAATTATTTTGAACTAAAATTTAAATTTCAAATAAAATCACACATATGGAGTCATACTAGGAACATCATGTTTCGAATTTCCTACACATCAAAAATGACTTACAGATTATTTCATAAATTATCATGATAATCCATGTTTTTTTCTTAGTTTTTAGTTTGTGATGTGTTTTAAACCAAAATTTCAATTTAAAATAAAAACATGCACTTTGTTTCATACCGTGCACACCATGATTTGAATTAATACGGTTTTGATTTATACACATAAAATGTGACTTATGAATCATTTTATGAAAGTATAAAAACAATTTGAGGGAATTTTCTTGGTTTTGAGCATGTGAAACATGTTTTGAACTAAAATGTAAATTTTAAATAAAAACATGTAATCTAAGTTATAACGGCCACCCCATGAGTCTAATTGACATGTGGATGATTCAAACATATCAATAATGACTCATAGATCATTTATCTAATGTATTAAAATAATATGAGTGTGTTTTCTTGGTTTTTAGTGAGTGACACAAGTTATTAACTAAAATGACACTTTTAACTAAAAACATTCACTTTGAGTCATTTGTTAACTAAAAACACACAAATAAACATAAATATACCAAATAAAGTAAAAATATCTTAATGAAGAGAATAAATAGTACCTGAGTGCATCATCCTTATAAAATATTTTTTCATGAAATGATTTTTATCTAATCATTTGCTTCTTCTTTATAGAGTATAAAATGGTTAGAGGAAAATCAATCATTGGAAAAGTCAACTCTTCATGATCTCTGTAAAAATAAACTAAATAATTAGTAGATAAATATGATATGTAAATTAACTGAATTATAGATAAAATGATGATAAATTAAATAATAGTATTATAAATTCACCACATCATGATGTCTACATACATTTTGACAACATGTATTCTTCCAATTCATTTCTAAACCAATATTTTTTTACCTTTTCAATACGTGGACTATCAAAAACATTGGAATTACTAGAAAACTGTAAATAAAAAATGATTATTAGATATTTTAAATGATATTTGTAATTATTATATGAAAAACATCTTCATGGATGCTAGCTTGTTGATGAAATATGTTATCATTCATAAATTTTCAAAAGTAATAACCACAATCTTTGACATTAGTTTGTTTCAGACATTGAAGAAACATTGAGAAAAATACGTAATTTTATATATTTGTTTTGATAATGAAATATTATAATATATACCCAAATACTTATCCATTTTTAAAAAATGAAGGGCATCTGTGATCACAGACTATCCTCATACTATGATTTTGATTATATCTAAACACCACTTTATCTTAACAAAATCTTCACTAAAAAAATATAAAACATATAACTTGAAGTTTATTTATAAAATGTTTAATGTAGAGTATTAAAAATTGATAAATGTTATAATTTGTGCCTCATTTTTTCAGAATCCATATATCTAATCCAAAAAATAAATCTTTGTAGTATTTAAAATAACTGGAATAAGCAACCTATTCTCTCTAAAAACCAACAAATGAATAAGTAATGAATGAAATGAAAATATATTTGATATGTTTAAAGTTTATATTTTTACCCATACGTCAAGGGTATTGGAATGATTCTTTTATATGTATGTTTATTTTCAAACATTTTGGGAATTTTTCCACTATTTTTTAATATTTATCTTCTTCTAATGTCCTTTTTTGTTTAGAAGTGATTTGAGGACTACTGAGTCTGAATTTGTTTCACATGAGTTTTCCTTAAAATTGTACAAATATATATGTATAAAAAATATAGGTATAGTATTTAACTATAATTTACATAGTAGACCAACTATAGGACCAAACAATTATGAAAATAGACGGCATGTATACATTTATAGCTCGCACAACTATAAATATGGGTTTATCTGGTGCTAGCTTTAAACAATGCTAAGAAAAGAAACTGATAAAGGTGACCCTTTGTCAGTGATTTTTTACACGAACATATAAATGGAATATTTCATAAAAAATATATTTCATTAAAAATAATATATTAATATATAAATATAATATATATATATATTAAATATGTTTTAGGTTTGTTTAAATACAAATTTACACTTAATATATAATATCTTTAGTAAAAATGGATTATAAAATAATTAAAATAATTATAAATTAATAATTTAACATTTATTATTTATTAATAGTTATTTAATAACAAATGGATGTTATAAAAATTAAATGAATTTATGAACAGTATTAGATTAGTTGAAAATGTGAAATTAACTTCAAACAACGATAACTTTTTATCTGAGTGTCCATTTGAGCTCTACCACATATCAAATTAAATCATGTGAAGTGGTCTATGCCTGGGTGAATGGGGGGAGAATGTTATTTTTTTCTTGAAAATATAAGGTTCATAAGGCCTCCAAAACTGAGTTTATAGTCACAGTATCAAAATATATTAACATTTGATGGAATTTCAGACTGTTTTAAGGGGGTATTGTTATCATTTTTTATGGAGACTAAATTTTTTATTAGGTATTAAATTCATATTGATATTATGGTTTTTCTATTTTGTGATTTTTAATAATTTAGCTTTCATTATAATTAAACACATTCCTATTTAGTTATATTTACTTATAGTAAATCAATTGTATAAATGCATATTTAATCATTTTTACATAAAAATATATAATTTATTTGTATTCTAATATACTTAAATATATACATATATGTAATTATTTTTTCATGTCTGTGTAATATATAAACATGTACATCTATGTATAAATATGTATGTATTTATGTTTGTGTAAGTATTGTGCATCAATAAAAAGATATATATATATATTTAAACCTATATTTATATTTTAATCAATGTAAATGAATATTAATATATAATATATTTAAATAAATGTATGTATATATACCTCATAAACACTCACAAACATACACAAGCACATATTTTATCAATGAATTTATAAAAAAATATAAATACATGGATAAAAAATCCAGATATATATATCATAAATAATAATGTAAAACATTTTTTGTGTAGTGGTAATGTCACTAAAATGTAAAAAGAGAGGTATGGGGATTAAATCCAACCGAGGTCTCTGGTGGTACAAGATATTGGAATTTTAGAAGCATTCTTAAAGGTGTGAAAATCACATGAAAAGGGGGATCAAAAGATATGGAGAGCTGAGGCAGTGCCGAAAACTGCTGAGAAAGGGTGGTGGAAAGCACTGGAAAAAGGGGGATGTAGAGAACTCAAAACTAATATATATTTTTTAATTTTATCACCTATTTATATATCACTCATAATGGGTACCTTTATCAATGAATTTTTAGAACTGATAAAGATACCCTTTATCAAAGATTTTTTTAACCACCCGTAAAATGGGACCTTTATCATCAACTTTTGAAAGCAGTAATAAAAAGGTCCTTTATCAGTGATTTTTGTTAGTATTGATAAAGGGTATGTTAATCAGCATTATTTTCTAGAACTAATAAAGGATGAATAATTTTTACATCGATAAGGTGAGATGTAATTTTATGCTTTGATATAGGTCATTTTTAGTGAAGTAAAATTCACATTTTTTAGTAGTGTGTGACTCCAATCAATCCATGATTGAGTATTTCATCTACATAATCCATATGAAGATGGTCTGTAATGGCCTCTCCATATATTTGTTCTTAAAAATCAATATTGGTTATATCACCATCATTGAATGTTATATTCACATGAACATGTAATATTAGTAAATGTAGAAGTTTAAATGGATTATTAGAGGTATTTTTTATATTTATCTTTGATCGATTGGGTGTACTTTTAGAATGCCTTATGTTTGAACTATTATTTCTGATTTCTTTTCTCTATATGTAATAAAATTTCTTGATTAATATATTTTTTCATTTATTGTTAAAAGTTTTTAATAAAAACAAAATAGGAAGGTAATACCTCCTTGTTGACATATATTTTTACATGATAAAATGGACATGTTATGAAAGTTCCAATAGAATGTTCAACTGTGTGAACATCTATATCATCAAGGGGAATAGGTAGATCGATGATCGAATCATGATATATGTGAATACCCATTCTCACATGAACTTTTGTAAATGGATTTCTATATAGACTATATCATTGGATATTTTACATCATACCCCTCATAATAAGGCGACAGGTTGATGCTGATATATGTAAATCATAATCAATTTTACAATATATAATATTAATACGTGAAATATATAAGTATCTGATTGATTCAAATTTCATAGAAACAATAATGAAAAAATTGATTACCATTGATAAGGAAGACCATTGAGGGGAATGGAACACCTAAAAGCTAGGGGTGGGTGTCCTCATGTAGTTATTATTATGATGATTCTTCTATTTGATTCCTTCCAATAACATTTTCTAGTAACAGAGACTTCCAATTGTGTTTTTATTCTAGAGAATTATTTATGTATAAAAATTCTTTGTTATATTATATTTATACCCTAGTGAATTTATTTTCTCAAAATATGTTTAAGGAAACAATCCAAAACCCTCACCTCTATCGTGGAAATATTTTTATGGCCACTCTAAGGCCACTGAATGTAGTCATTCACCCAATATAACTGATGTTGATTATTATGTATAAAATAGATAAAAATATAAAAAATAACCATTTATTTTTATGTAATATTTATTTAAAACATAATAAAATTGATTATTTCATACTTACACATGCTTTCCAGACTTTTTGTATGTTTTCATTGACTTGTATTCCGTATTTATTTTCATGAGCCTCTTTCCAAAAAGAAATGAATTCTCATAGAAGTGTCCTTAGATTATGATTTATCAATATACATATATAATAAAAGGAATTAAATTATTTTATTTTTTTCATTCTACATAAATGTATTACTATTGATTTAAAATACATAACATTTTTTTAAGAGAAGCATACACCATCCTTAGTTTATGGTTTGGATATGTTGGTTTTGATGCACACTATATATTTCCAGAACCCAATAGTTATTTCATAAATTAAAATTCATAAACAAAGTGATTAATAAATTTATTTACATGTAATTTATTCCCAATAACAATGTACCGAAAAATATACCTCCTTACGATGACCAATAAATTCAATCCATATTTCATTGTTTATCAAGTGTGTATATGACTTTGGCGGGTGTGAGTTTAATTTCCCTTCAATATATCTAAGATGATCCTTCATAAAAAATTTCAAAAATCCTCTATGAGACTTTCTAGATACCATTAATAAATGTTTCATTCAATGTTCTTCTAGTATAAATGCACTCTATAAGCGATAATGATGAGTAATTTATTGTTTCATATTTTTTATTTTTTAGTAATATAAAAAATATATATCATACTTTTACCCTTATATTTTCCCAAATTAGTTACTTAATCATGAGAACTACATTTTATAAATATATCAAAAAATAAAAATGTGCATAAGATTGCTGACCCCATTGTAATTAAAGAAAATAGACTTTTTGGGGTTAACAATATGGTTGTGTTCATTCTATCCGTCCTAAAATTTGATTCCTCTATATCTCACCTTAATAATAAATGTTTTCATTTCCATGATATGATGATCATATTTTTCTATGACATTGGTTGTTCATTTTATACAATTTCCACATTTTTATCACTATCTATATGTTTTTTCACAGTACAAGTTACATCAACATGTTGAGAAACTTTTTGTTCATATACATTGGGAGAATCAACATGTTCAGAAACTTGTTGTTATTTGGGATTTGGAGTATCAACAGGTGAAAAATTCATTTTCTATAGAAGTGGTAGAAAATTTTATTTAGATTAAGTAAATATAGAAGTGAAAAAATAATACAATGAGGTAACAAAATGTATATTAATATAAAATAATGTGATTATTGAGCACTGTTTTTTATTTAAAGGTTTAATAGATTTAACACATATATAGAGAATCTAAATACCTTTATTATGGACACCCCTTACATACAATACCCTATCTATGTTGGGACTACCATAAAATGAATATAATATCCAAATGAAAGGGTTATCCTTAGATGAATTGAAATGTAACCCTACAATAATTTTGGTCAATAACAAACCAATTAACAACTATCAATTTTCATAATCTGGGACATAAAAAACTTGTACTTCCTATTATTCCATTATGAATTGTTTTTCGTTTTATCCTTACTTATTGAAATCTACTTTCAGGAATCCCAATTCATTGATTTCAACTAGATTATTATTATCAACCCAATTTTATTGAAAAAATGGAACATGGAATGTTGTTTAATCAAACTCCCATAATTATTTGATGATGCCAAAGTATGACATGTTTACATAATTTGTATTTTATCCTTTGTACAAGATACATGCATCATTTCAACCACAAATGTAACTCAACAGTTTTTAGGGTATTGATTTTATCAATGTTTTTTTCTATATAACATATAGTAATTAATTACAGAACAATTATAAGGTAAAACATGAAAACATGATAATTTAAGATATTATACATTATATGTTAGATACACTATTTATTAAGTAAAGGATTATGTATGAAAATTTGGTTCCAGATCACATGATCTAATTACTATATTTTTTCTCAAAGACAATTACAAATGTTGTTCTTGAGCAAAATAATAAACTAACAAATTAAATATTGAGAAAACACTCATCCCCTCCACTATAAATACCACCACTCACCACCTATTCTCCTCAAACCTATCAATACTTCTTCCTTGTTAACATTATAATAAAATATCTTCCTAATCCCCATCCTCATGTCCATGATTTCTTTTTCTCATTTAAAGTCCAAAAACACTTCTCTAATGAGCCTCTTAAGGTGGATAAATTGAAGGGGAAAATTCCACTTTCCGATTCAATTGTTTTATTTCCAAGTTCTTTTCTTTTCTTTTTATCTCCTCAACTAAACTCATCCAAATGATACGATAAATCCAGTACCCAACTTATAGTGGAAATTTTTATGATAGTGGAATAATTTTTCATCATCTCTCTTTCTCCTTCCTTTTATACAAAAAATGAAAACATCATTCGACATGTGTTAATTTATCGCATTCAAGGAGGATGAAATTTTCAATTTTCATTACCTTATTCAAGGTCAGGTCATGAAAACAATTTATGGCTGAATCCGGTTATAATATATTTTTATATCATATGTAAAGTTCATGAATCATTTTGTACACACAATATTAAATTATAACACAAAATGAGTTTGTTATGATCTAAAACCCATCAAATATAAACCCAAACTATTATCCTTAGATATTAATATATTGAATCAACATAATTTCATAAAAATAATATAACATAAATATGACCACTATCTAATCATTAATAACATAAAGGTTCAATTATATATAATTATCCCCACTTTCCATGAACCTCATCACATGAATAGAAGTTAACTCGTCAGGAAAACCAAGGAAAACCAATGCTCACAAATAATGAAATTGAATCTCTTAACCCAAAAAAATGGCCATAAATGAAAATAATTTACTTATACTAAAATATCATGTATAATAGGTTATGTTTTTAATAATTAATAAATCTAATTTTATTATCAAGGAGATAATGATCAAGTGATGGTCACCTTTGGACATGTGGTAATGGATTCTACCAGAACATCCATTATTCCTTTGGGTTACTCATTTTATCTTTTTACCCAAATGAAATTCTATTTTATTTTTTGTTACATATTATAAATGGGGTGTATATGTTCCTAAAGCATGTTTCAATATCCATTCATCCTTTTTTCATGGATATACTTGTTTTCAAAAGGTTCCCTACTCAATTCGTCCTGGTAAACAAGCCCGATTTAAGGGAATATACTGAATTATTACCCATATTCAGTGTAATATTTAATCTATTTTGAGACACCAAATATTTTCGAAAATAACTATTTTTATTATGAAATAATTATTGGTTCACTTATTGTTTTATATAAAAGATTATTCCATATCCTATTTTAAAATCTCCATAATATTTTCCTTAAACCACAATAAAATGTTTTAATTCTAAAGAATATTAAATATTTTATTTACTTGTTATCACTTCATTTTGACATCACTTTTCACTATCTAAGCCTCTTTACCATATAAATGTCCATCTATGTTATAAATCCATTCTTTAATGGGGAAATTTTCTATATTACCAATTCTTATGCCTTATGATGTGATTATGATACCCATTTCGTTCCATGGGTAACCTTAATTTTATGTATCATTACATATGTTTAATTATTAATGTGGAAATAATATTTGGAATATGTTATGATGGGTGAAAATAGATACCACACCAATTAATTGGGAATAGTTAATCTCATGAGACCTTATGTGCAACGGTCTTGGTAGATATCCTTCACTCTATATATATTTGCAATGGTCTGGGTGGTTAGCCTAGAATCGTGCTCCCCCATGTACAACAAGCCATAACTTGTGCTAAAGTCATGTTTTATGAATCTGATAAATTAATATGATTCCATGACTATATGAACCCATATTTTATATAATATTATTTCATATGTCATGTTTCATGCTTGTTTTTATATAATTATATAATGACTTCTAACCCACATGCTAAGATTTATTCTCATGATTTTTCCATTATTGGTCCTTTTAACAAATCCCTTTATTCAGGTTATCCCCATGTTATCCAATGCAGATATTTGAGCATAATTAAAGTTAGGATCTCAATTTGAAAATTAAATAAAATATGTTTTTATGATATTTAATTATATACCTAATCATCCAAGACACTATAATTTATGATCCTTGGCATGTAATATGATGTTTAATTATATATAAAATCATGTAATGATATGTGTAAAAGGATAGGGTCACTATATTTGGTATCAGAGGTAGGTCTGGTTATTTTTAGTGATTATAAATATAGAACTTGATTAAAACCCTTATGAATAAAACAATGTATAAGAAGGATTCCCTAAAATTTGGCGTGTATAGAGTATGTTTCTTATTGAGAAAATACATCCTTGTTTGGATACTACAAGTGAATGTGGTTCAAGAATGAATGTACCTAGGAGTAACAAATCTGAAAAGGTGTTCCAGGCCGGACTTGGGTCATCCTAGTACATGACGAATAGCCTCACTGTGCAGCTAGTTAGGCACTCATGAGGGATATGCTTTGGTAATTTTGTAAGCTCATTACGAACCATTATTAAGTGAAAAAAAATTGCAAAAGAATATATGTCAACAAATATATCATGGATAATCTAGATTAAAACCAATGGAATCAAACAATTATATATACTTTTAATTTATGATTTTATCCTTCTATGTTTAATTTTTCCGTATTTATGATTATTTTTTAAGTATTCAAGACCTCTAATTGAATTTTTTTGTAGTTAACGGATGGAAATAAAAGTACATTAGCAAACAATAAATGTGATTGTTTCCCCAAGGAAATTCCAAATATGATGTGAATGGATTCGTAAACCATTATGATAGTACATTCTCATCTGGTTCAAGTTATGAATAATAACTTGAATCATATAGAACACCATCCTATCCAAGTAAAGAGAAAGCTTCCATCGAATCCTTCTTCTGGAAATGGAATCCCATGTTATGTGGATCATTTGATCCCCTGATTGTGGAATAGTGTATTATCTCTATTGAAATGATATTATCTGTCCTATAGTTATCATAGAAAGATAATGTTGTGCTAGCGGCTTATAATTTTTATGGGGAAGCTTATCAGCGGTGGAATCTGGTCAAAAATATAATATACATGGAAAAACATTATTCCACGGTCTGCAAGGAATTCATGAAATTGTTTTTCAAAAAATATTCTTCCCGAGCCCTCCGCATAAATATGGAAAGGGAGTTCCTTGGACTTATGCAAAAAGAATATGAATATATCAAGGCGCATAAATAAAAAATTACAAGGCTTGCATGATATGCCTTTGGATTTGTAATGAACACTAAAATAAAGGTGGATTTCTTCTTTAGTTGAGTAAAATCGAGTCTAAAAAATGAATTGGAGGTTAGTGACTTTGACAGTTATGAGGAGACTGTCGGTTTTGCCCTCAAGGTTCAAATGTGGATCGTATAACCTCAATGGTCTCATGGGATTGGGGAAAAAAGAATAAAATAGAGTCTAATATGGGTGGTTTATCAAATAAATACAATGGTGTAAAAAAGATCAAACATCCCACATGTCAAAATTGAGGGAATAACAATCCTCAGAACTATCAAAAGGGAACCATGAATATCTTAAAATGTGGGAGAATGAGATATCAAGATATGAACTGTTGAAGGGATATAAATAATTCCACTAATGTGGAAGAATAAAGGAATGTTCATATCAATGATCAGCCAGTAGAGTAGTGATTCAACTATACGAAACAAGTGCATTCTGAGAACTATTTTCCTAAGCCATGGGTTGTTGAAGGAAACCATAAACAACATTCAAGGAAACAAGTAAGAGATAATGCTATATCTATTGATATTGAATAACTGAAAAATGATGTGGTGGAAAATAAGATGTTTTTTCATTAAATAATAGATAATGTACAATTTTATTTTAGTTCAATTCATTCTTTCATATGTTGAATGTTTAGTTAAACTATTCAAAAACAAATTCAAAATATTTATACTGGGTTATATTTAAGAATACATAATTGAGAAATTATTGAATCCAAAGCATATAACTTCTCCCTAGTTAAGGTTAGTTGACTGAACCACCCAAAAACTATTGTCTTACTTCATTTGGTGGAGTTTGATGATATTTTTTGCATGGATTGGATATCTTTATACAAATTAAACATCAACTTTCGGTAGAGGGAGACCAATTTTCATATCATAAAGAATACTCCAATTTGTTACAAGTGTACGGAGGAAAAATAATCTCATTCAGAATCACCATATCATGTGTGGATAATACAACCTTTTAAACCAGCATATTTTGCTCAAATAATTGATACAAAAGAGATGATCATGCTTGAAGACATGCCCATCGTGAGGGATTACACTGATCTATTCCCTAAAGAACTTTCTGGTCTTCCTACAAATTGAGAAGTTCAGTTCTCAATTGAAATTAATCTTAGATATCAACCTATATTAAATAAACCATATAAAATGGCCACCGTAGAGCTGGAAGAGCTAAAGAATTAGTTATAGGAGAATCTAGAGAAGGGTTTTATATGTTCAAGTGCTTCACTATGGGGTGCACATGTCCTATTAGTTAATAAGAAGGATAGATCAATGATCCTCATCATTGATTATCATGAGCTCAATAAAATCATAATAAAGAAGAAGTATCCCCTATCATAGATATATGACTTGTTCAATCAGCTACGTGGAACCAGTTTTTTCTATAAGGTGGACCTTCAGTTAATATATCACCAATTAAAGGTGTGGAAGGAAGATATTCCCAAGACTATCTTTCAAACAATGTAGGGAAAATATGAGTTCATAGTGATGCCTTTTGTACTCACTAATTCCCCCGAAAATTTCACATATTTAATCAATAGAGTCTTTAGGGAAAACCTGGAAAAATTTGCGGTAGTTTTTATCAATGATATTTTGATATACTCCAAGAGTAAGGAAGAATATGAGAAGGATTTGAACACTATTATAAGGACTTTATGAAGGTAGAAACTACATGAAATTTATATTAAGTGTGAGTTATGGATGAAATAATTATCAATCTTGGGGAATGTTTTCAGGAACAATGGGATATTTTTGGACTCTTCCAAGACAATGGCAATCAAAGAGTGGACCAAGACAACATCTATAATGGAGATCCAATGTGTCCTTGGTCTAGATTGGCATTACCGATGAATTGTGAAAAAATTATCATGATTTTAAAACCCAATGACCAAGTTGAAACTTAAGGGAGTGATTTTTTTATGTAATTTGGAATGTGAGAAAAGCTTTATGTATATCAAAAAGAGAGGCATAGCACTACACTAGTAATCACACTCTCGACAAGTAGAGAACTCATTTTTTTGTTCAATGATTATTTAAAGAAATTATTAGGATTCGTACTGAAGAAAAATCATAAAGTGATAGAAAATGTCTCAAGGAAGTTGAAAATCCATGATCAAAACTATCCCACACATGATATGGTGTTGGCATCTGTGATATTTGCATTGAAATTTTGGAGGCATTATCTCTATGGGGATAAGTGTGAGATATATAATTATTACAAGAGTTTTAAATATATATTCATACAAAAGGGTCTTAACATGAACCAAAAAAGTTGGTTAGATCTCTTCAAGGATTATGACTGATCTATCCACTACCTTCATGGAATTGAAAATAATGTTGTAAATGATCTAAATAGAAAGGATCCTGCATTTTTATCAATGATGAAAATTGAAAATGATCCAATATTCTTCGACTTACAAAGGATGAAAATGGGAATCATTAAGGGAAATAAATCATTAATCCTTTCACAGATGATTACTCAACCATCCATTGTGGTGAAAATTATGGATGCTAGAATAAATGATGTGGAAATTCAAAAAAAGGTGGAAGCTATAAGAAATTGGAAATCCTTTGAGTTCTAGATCGGTTAGGATGGAGTCATAATGTTTGGCTCATAAATATGTGTACCATCTAATAAAATGATAAAGAAAGAGATTTTGGATGACACACATAGCTCATCCTTTTCTATTCACCCATAGAGCACAAATATATATCAATATTTCGAAGAAACATTTTGGTAGAAGATCACTGAATATACATCTAAGTGCCAGGTATGTGAGAAAAAAATGTTTAAATGAAAAATTCTAAATGTTTAATTGAACAATTACCCATAATAACATGTAAATGAGATGACATCACCATAGAATTTGTCACTATACTTCAAAATAAATACATAGGAAGAAATGTTATATGGGTTATTGTGGATCGTCCTATAAAGACAACACAATTTATCTCAATATGGAAGTACATATCACATGAACAAATTACATGGATTTACATCAAAGTAGTGGTAAGTCTTCATGGAGTACCATTATCTGTTGTATCGGACTGAGATCCTAGATTAACCTCTATGTTCTGGAAAAGTCTCTAACATGCTCTAAGAACTGAGCTGAAATTCAGTATGGCCTATCATCCTCTAACTGAATCCCAATATGAGTGGACTTTTTAGACACTGAAAGAAAAAATTAGAGAACATTCTATAGACTTAAATGGAGGATGGGATACATATCTTCCACTGTTCAAATTCTCATACAATAATACATTCCAATCGAGCATACAAATGTATCTATATGAATCCCTTTATGGAAAAGTTGTAGAACACTGACATGATGGGAAGAATTTGGTGAATAAGAACTTATAGGATATAAAATTCCTGAGAAAATGGTCAAGAAAGTGAAAACCATTTAGTAGAACATTACGGAATACCAAAGTTGAAAAAGAGCTATGCAGACAATCATCGATGGGACCTAGAGTTTGAGGATGGTGACATTGTATTCCAATACATGTCATAATGGAAGAAGGTCATTTGATTTGGAAATAATGGAATGTTAAGTCCTAGGTACATCATCCCCTTTGAGATTCTTTATCGAGTCAAAGTAGTGTCCTATTAAATAGAACTTCCTCCTACCATGTCCAAAGTACACAATATATTCCACATATCCCTCTTAATAAGGTACATACTAGATCCATCACATATACTAACTTCCAATGTGCTATAGTTGGAGAATGATATTTCTTATGAGGAGTATCCAGTGAGGATGTTGGGTCACAGAGATAAATTTCTAGGCAATAAGACTACTCACCTGGTTAAAATATTTTAGCAGAACCATTGGTACGAAGAGGAAACTTATGAACATGAGGAAGCGATGAAGGAGAAGTTCACACACCTATTATCAACCTATAATGTAAAATGAAATTTCAAGGGTGAAATTTCATAAGAAGTAGATAATGTAATGACCTAATGTATTATTAATGAAATTATTTTGTTATAAGTATTTCTTATAGTATAATCACATAATTTTACAAATAAACATAATTCAAACATTATAAATGAGGAATGAGTGAAGTAAAAGGTATATCTAGAAGTTAAGGAACACATACCGATGAAATAGTAACTTGATATTTAGAATACTAATGTGAACCTTATTAATAACAAAACAACAAATGTAATAGTACCCTCACCAATGAAAGTATAAATAAATTTATCCATTTTAGAAGTGTGAAAATGATATAATAATATCATATAATAAGTAAATAAATATTTTAAAAATTATAACTTAAGTGTCAGTATTTTTGTAGGACATGTATATTTAATTACAATTTTATGATTAATTTAATAAATTAAAAGAGAATTTATTTTCATAAAATATATTCATAAAATAATATTTTTATGACTTATGATTATAAGATAATTTAATGAGACCTTAATTATTTTGTCAATGTGTTAGAAAAAAGTATTTTTTATTTTATAATTTTTATTTTTCATGTAAATTATTATTTTAATTAAAAACTAAATTTCTAGTGTCAAGAATATTATTTTTAACAAATATATTCCATTTTTGAATTCTACACATCAAAAAATGGTTACGGTGATTTTTTTGGGATTTTTCTAAAATATATTAATTTTGGTGAAAAGTAAAATATGGGACATTACATTTTATATATATTATAAGTTAAATACTCTATTCATTGGGTCATGATTGGTATAATAAACTTTAGTTTGAACTCACATGATCTAATTATTGTTTTTAGTATCAAGAATTAGCTTAATTGCTTGCCTTTAGAAAAATAATAAATTATTAAATTAAATATTAGGAAGAAACTCTTATCCGCCTCTATAAATATCACCCCTCACTACCTCTTCTCCTTACTCCTCTCATGCCTTGTGTTGTGATGCCCCGAAAAACTAAAGGAAGAACCATGTATTTGATAGCATATATGACATGCAACACCTTGCGAAAAATACAATATAATATCCAGATACATTATAATATATTTACTATATTAAATATATTCTATGTAATTAAATGCACAATACGCTGAGATAGATTGTGTTACAAGAAATATAAACCTTCCGTGATGGCTTTCATAGTACGCAATACCGAGTTTCATCAAATAATGATATATTATAAAAATATTATTATTTAATATAATGAGATATAAACTAGGTGTTATTAATAGTATTAACTAATTTATGAAAATATATGTTTTATATAAATATAAAATGATGTTATTACTACCAAATTAATGATAAATGAAAATAGGAATCAATTGGATATAAAATAAATTTTATTATTTTTATGATTACAAATGAGTTTTATATTAATAAAAATAATTAATTTAAATTAGTAAATTATTTTAGTGATATATATATGATATATAATAAACCAAATATTTTTGATATTCATCCATTAGTTTTGATATGCATAAGATAAGGAGAACCCCAATTTTACACATAAAAACCTATATTTTTATAAATGAAATTTTACCACATTTTAACGAAGAACATATTTTAACTCCCAATTTTAAAACATTTATTGGTTATTTTGGGTAAAATAATCTTATTACTAGCAATTGAGACACCAAGATTACCATTGGTTAATTTTTTGGTATTTTTCTGATAAATTTCATATATTAAGGAATAGTAAAAAATACTACATTTTAATTCCAAACTGCATTTCTTGATAATTTATTTATATATTTAAATTATAATTTTAATTTATTTTATATTATGATTAAATAATTATTTTTTCATTTAATAAAATTTTGTTCATTAGAATCAACTTCGTAATGAAATTGAATATAAAAACTATGTGAACTTTGGAATTCTTTAGTTAATAAACCCATTTTTTTATTCTGTCAATAAGATTAATTTTTAATTAATTTCTACAAATTATATTTTTTGAATTTGGACAAATATATTCTATATATGGAATCAGAAGGTCCATCTTTTATTGAAATTTCCTCTTTATTTTTTTACATTATGAATAATAACTTTTGTATTAGTTTCATTAAAACGGTTAAAAGGTAAGTCAGGTAAATAAAGGTAAAAATAATATTATAATAATATAAAAATATCCTAAAACTTATCCTAAACTTATTTTATGATTCATGTCTGACCAATAAATTCCTTGGTTTGAACGTTTGTTCATTGTATGCCACTTGGGTGTGAATAAGACATTTATAACATATAATTTTAAATTAGGGAAAAAATATCATAAACTTGTAAATTATTACTAAAAAAATATTTATATTGGGATATATAAGTGATATGTTCAACTATAAATAGTAATTATAACTAAAAAAATATTACCTACATCATGTAATTTTATTTATAATTATTAAACATTAAATAATAACATTTATTTATGACACAATGATGATGCAATAATAGGTTTATTAATTAAAGGATCAAATAAATGATATTATAAATATTAAAATAAATATTATTTGAAATATTTTATGTCATAAAATAATTTAATGGATGACTATGACATGTTAGTATTGATTTATTTTTTTAAGGAATCAAGTTATTATGAATTTAAAAAAAATCCAAGTATGAATATTGTCCCAAATTGACATAATTCATATCATAAATTTAAAAAAGTTTATTAATAGTTATAAAATTAATAAAACTATAAGAGTCACAAAAGTGGTCATTATAGAATCTAATATATAATAAATTAGTCATTTTATGGTATTTGGACATGTTATGGTAATTAAATTGACACACAAAATGTAAATAACATGATATCACAATAAGATTAAAAAGGGTAAAACACTAGTTAAACAAAATATATAAGGAATACATAAAATTCAAAACATATTTAATTTTATTTTTATGATGATTTTTTTATCCAAAATCATTTTATATTTGAAATAAATTATTTTTTTGACCATTTAGAACCAAAATTTAATTTAATTTAATTTAATATTTTAAGAGTTTCCAAGGGTTTTCCTTCCTTCTCCTATAAAATGGTACCCACTCTTCTATAATACCCACACTTAAAGAACCATTTTTGGGCCAATATGTGCCCAAAACTCTTACAAACCCCACCACTTATCCTTGAGGCCTATCATATGGTATAAAGCTTCCAAAGGAAGCCTTTAGGTGTCAACCAAAAAAAGATAACTGATTAAGAGGAAACATCTTTTCTCATGATTTTTAGTTTCATTCACATTATCCGTTAAATATAATATATTTATTCTATTATTAAAGATAAAAAAATATCCTCAATTTTCTAGGATATTATTAATATAAGGATTCTACCTACACTTACATAAACCTCCATTTAATGGGTAACGAACATACTGTTTCTATGTACGACGATCTAGTGCCTCATGAAATGATGATTATTAAATTTTCCCTACAACCACTCATGGTGGCCATTATGATGGAAATATATTTATATATTATATATATTATATTTTTATTTGATCCATGATTATGTAATTTTTATTTAGAACATAACTTTTTCTCTTTCCATGTTGTGTAAATAGGATAATTTCGTTTGGGGAAGTGTGCACTACCTCCCCCTCAAAGCGATATGACCCATTCATGCCATACATGGAACGTATAAAGGATAATGTTAGTAAATATATGTAACATATATAACATAGATAAAATAATGAAATTATTATATACATATTTATTATTTATTTTTCATTATTTGAATACAACAATGAAATGAGAGTAGTGTTAATGCGTACGTACGACCTACTATCTCCATGAATGATGAATTTCATTTATAATATCCAAATATTAAGGACTATTATAAATAAATATATAAAGATTGAATCATATAATAATATAATAATTATTATTAGTATGGATATATTATATAATGATTAATTTCTCTGTAGTTGACCTAAAAAGGTTTATTTTGATACATTAGATGAATTTGGTTTAAACACCCGAAATAAAATTGATTTTTTTTTGTATTTGTTCAAAACATGGAAATAAGTGAAATAAAGTAATTATAAAAATTAAAAAGGTTCAAAATAAATTATATAATTAACATAAGATTATTATAGAGTAAGTTAAAAGATGTTCACCTAAAAGGAATCTCAAGGAAAGGATTCTTATCTCAATTTTTACATCTGTGAGATAAATGTCATAATCACCACTTACTTATTTTGAGTATTGTACCTACAACCCATTTTGATATATTACATCATGAATTTATTTATATTAATGTTATTTAGATTTTTCATTTTATTATTATCAAATTTGGATCTTTTGATTTATATACAAGGGATTTCATCTCAATTTCATTTCATTGAGGCATATTGTATTATTATGCACCTAGATTATATTATATGGTGTATATATTACTATAAAAATTATATATCAAGAATTTAATTACTCTTATTATACCAAAACTTTCATTCAATGTTAATCCTTCACATGGTTATTATTTAAAATGTTTCAAAGTTGTATGGGACATTTTGGGATGTATAAAGGGTATTTTCCTCAAGACTAATAATAATGATCTCTAAATTGAATTTCCAATCAAGGAAATTATATAACCAATATAAAATAAACCATTTCATTCTTATCTGGTTATCCAAGACCATGATCTTGTATTGTCACCATTTTCACCTGTTCGTACTCAAAGTGTTTTAGAAATGTGTTTAGGAAAACCTGAATTTATTTCTATCTTTAGCTAGAGAAACTATTTTCTTCTAAAAACTCTTTTAATTTAAATATTTTCAAAAATGGTCTTAAAACAATTTGGTAAATAAATTATACTATTTTTATCATTTAACTATGTTTTCTATGGAATATTCCTGTTTAATTCCAAATAAGGAATATATATTACCTTTTTACTATTGGAAAGGAATATTAATTTTTAAATCGTATGATATGTATAGATTTATCTATAGTAATTTATTTGATGGTTTATTTTCATGTTTAAAAAGGTTATTTTTAAAAAATAAATAAAGTAATTTTCAATGAAAAATATTTTTTAATGTTTTTTCAAAAGAAAATGATATTTTCCTCAAGCATATTTTTAATTTTTTTTATTTATTTTATTAATGAAATCAACCTTCTATTTTACCCCACATCAGATTTATGGTACTGATACCATATGTATTATTCATTAGGATGGTTTATTAGTATTTTCGTCAAGGTTAGTATTAACACACATTTCTGGTATTTATTTGATATTTTACCTGAATGATTTATTCTCATATGACCACCGAACATTGAATTTCCCTTATTATCCATTTAATTTTCATGGAAATTATTATTGCCTAAACCATATACCATTTTACATATTGTGAATACACTAATAGTTATTTGATTAAATGTGGAATTATAAATATATCCATATTACTCATTAAATATTGTTATTTGGAAAGGAATATTATTTATTTTGGTCATTCAAGATGATAAATGCATTGGACTGGAAAAGATTGGGGAAGCCTAGACTATATAGCTGCTCGAGGCATCAATAGGTTCTCAGGAGGAAAATAATTGTGAATATGGGTTTTTAACCTCAGTTTTAAACCATTGTGAAAAAAGGTATTGATGTTAATAGGTCCTCATGTGATTTTTACATGACTTATATTAAGAAATCATTTCCATCATTGTGGTTTCATTTGTTATTCATCCATGAGATTTTTCATCGACATATCTATGGATACATTTCATTTCATTTCAATAATTAATGGAATTTGTTTTAGTTTCATACCTTACAATATTTATTTTTCCTAATCTAGTTATTTGAAATGAAAGTATTTCAAGTAATTACATTTCGATATTGTTTTTCCAGATACTTGACAGTTTTTTGATTACATGGTAAGTGTGTTCAGTTTTTTACTATGCCTTAATTATTACACTCATTGATTCATTATTTATTCTCTTATATTTTACCCTTACTAATCATTTGAGATCACCCTTATTATGTTTCTTTCCCTATTTATCCAGGAATCATACTTAAATGATAATAAATAATATACAAGATGGATTAAAGATTATCCTTGATGTTTTTCATTTAGAAATATATATATATATATATATATATTGTAATTAGTGTATCATTTTATAATAAAATGCACATTTATGTATCTAGTTTACAAATACTACAAAACTGATCAATCCTTGGGGGTTTTATCCCTTGTAATCATGCCAATGTAATTGATAGTAGAAAACAACTTCAGGAAATCTAGGGTCAGGTTGCTACAGTTTTTATATGAGAATGTTTAGTAGCAATAATGGGAACTAGATTTAGGAAAAAATAGGTTATAAAACATAAACCTATGATAGAATTTGAGGATATGTATATAATAACACCCTTAAATTTTGAAAAATTAAAGATTATGTGGGTATTCCTAGAAATACATCCCTTTTTTGGATACTATAGGAGGATGTTGTTTTGGAACATATGTTCCTTGGAGTAACAACTCCGAAAAGGTGTACCAGGCTAGGCTCGTTGTAACCTAGTATACAAAAAATGGCTTTACTACAGACCTATTTTGACAATATCGGTGGATATTCATATGATAATCAACATTTTCACAATAAAAAATTACAAAACATTTGAATAAAATATCATAATAAATAAGCTAGGTTAAACTATGGAGTTTTTGATTGAATATAATGTTTCATGATTTGAAACCATACAAATGATATTATGGATAATATTTAGACCAATTATGGATATATTTAGAAATAAAATGGATGACGTATTAGGGTTGCATTAGTAACCATAGATAAGAGGATATTTAGTGATTAACCTAATTTCTAGGATTTACATCATATTTACTTTTGAAATTAAATTAATTTGGTTTTATAAAAGTAAAACCTATATTCTGGGAGACAACCTATCAAATATATTATTGTCATGTTTTTTGAACCCATGACTGATAGATGATAAGTGTTTCATGCGAACCACTAACCTACACGATGTCCTTGTTAATTTTTCATTTTTTTAGTTAAACAATTTTATAAATAAATGATAATTATGAACTCGTAGTATCACTTTAGAGGATTTTGGATTAATATACTAACCATATTATTATTGGAAGATAGTTAAGGACAAATATGTAGACTTTTCACTCTTAAAATCCTTGAAAATAGTTTTTAGTGATTCTGGCATAAAAAAGAAAAAAAATATTCCTTATGGGTAAATAATTTTCGAAATTGAAATGATGAATTAAAATTTGATCAAAGAACAAAAAAAATAGGATTGTTCATATGAAATTTAAACCTATTAATTAAAACAATTTCAACATTCTTGGCCATTAAAATAATTACTCAACTTAAAGCAAATGATAAAAAAAATGTGTTTTCCAAATAAGTTAATTTCTGTTGAAACAATGGTCTTTTAAGTCATCTCAGATTTATGGCTTTGAGGCCCTCCACGTTTCATTAATCAATCACTGGTTTTTTATTTATGACCTCATTCACTCCCTATAAATATTTACACTTTTCCTCAAAGTATGTATATCTACTTGCCACAAATGTTCTCTTACTTCAAGACCAAATTACATGGTAGTCCATGTATGTTTGTACTTTCCATACACAATTTTCTAGAGTATGTTTGAGGAACTATTATACTGATGTAGAATTTCTTCGTAGAATGTATCAAAAAATATATTAAGAAGATCAATTTTTAATTGAGGGTATGCTATTTAATTAAAGTGGGATGAATGTGACGCCTCGAAAAACTAAAGGAAACACATTGTATTTGAAATCATGTATGACACGTAGCACCAAGCACATAAGGTAATATAATATCCTGATATATTACAATATATTTAATATTTAAAATATATTGTAAGTAATTCAATGAACATAATACTATGTTAGAGTGAGTTACATGCAAGAGAGAACTTCCTCTATATATTGCGTAATATGCAAGATTAGATTTTACCAAACAATGATATATTCTTAATATATTATTATTTAACATAATGAAATATAAACTACCTGTTATGAATAGTGTTAACTATATTTTGAAAATATTTTTTTTATATAAATATAAAATGAATCCATGGGTAACCAATTAATTATAAATGAAAATAATAATCATTTGGATATAAAAATAAATATTATTATTTGTAAAATTCCAAATGAGATTTCAATTAATAATAATACTTAATTTAAATTATTAAATGATTTTAATGAAATAAATCTATTATATATTAAAACAAATTTTTTAATATTAATCCATTATGATTGATATGAATAAGATAAGAACAAACCCTATTTTACACATAAAAACCTATATTTTAATAAAGAGAATTTTAGAGGCTTTTAAGGGAAAACCTATTTTATGTCCAAATTTTAACACTTTTTTAAGTTATGTTGGATAAAAAAACATACTCTTTAGAATAGGGAGACCAAAATTTACTTTGGTTTAAATTTGGATATTTTTCCGATAAATTTCATATTTTAATGAATAGTGAAAAGCATTGCATTTTATTACAAAATTGCCTTTTCGTATAATTTATTTATACAGATATATTATCCAATTAATTGATTTTAAAGTATAACTAAATAATTTTTTATCATTTAATACAATTTTGTTTTTGGAATCAATTTCACTGTAAAATTTAATATAAAATCTATGTGAACTTTTGAATGATTAACTTCAAAAACATGTTTTCTTATTACGTCAACATGCTTATTTTTTAATTAATTTCTTCCAATTATGTGTTTTGATTTTGGAAAAATCAATTACATTTTTGAAATAATAAGTTCCAAATTGTGTAGACAGGTCCCTTTTATTTATGGTCATTATGAATAGAAACATTGGTAATTATTTTTATTATCACAGTTAAAAGGTAAATCAGGTTAATAAATGTAAAAACAATATTATAATAATATGAAAATATACTAACACTTCTCGTAACTTTATTGGATGAGTCATAAAAGAAAAATACAATCCTTTTTATGACCTTTTTCCCTTAATATTCCACTTGAGATTGATTAAGACATTTATAACATTTAATTTTATGTAAAGGCAGAAATATCACAAACATGTATATTATTACTAAGACAATTTTTATATGGGGATATATAAGTGATATATTTGACTATAAATTTTCATTTTAAATACAAAAATATTACTTACTTAATGGTATTTTAATTTTAATTTTTAAAAATGAGATAATTAAATTTATTTATGACATAATGATGATGCAATAATAGATTTATTAATGAAATAATTAAATATATAATATTTCAAATATTAAAATAAATATTGTTTAAAATATTTCATGTCATACATTAATATTATGGATGAATATGAAATGTTAATATTGTGCTAATTTATTTATTTTTGAATGAATCATGTTATTAATTTTTTAAAAAGTCATGTGTGAATAGTGTCAAATGCCCATAATTCATATCTTAAAATATAAAATAATTTATTAATTTTTATAAAATTGATAAAAATATAATATTAAACCAATTTTTTAGTATAGGTGAAAACATGGAATAAATTTGGGGTTTTTTTATATGTTATTATAGTTACATTAATACACAAAGTGTAAATAACATGATAACACAATAATATTAAAAAGGGTAAAATAAGTGTTAAACTAAAAACATGAGGATTAAAAAAATTAAAAACATTAATAATATTAATTTTATTTTTGGGATTCAGCCCAAAATCATATTATCTTCTGAATAAATTAGTTTGGGTCCATTTTAAATTGAAATTGTATTTATATTTGTTTAATATTTTAAGAGTTTCCAATGGTGCCCCTCCATTCTCCTATAAAGTGGTACTGACTCTTCAATCATAATCAGACTTCAAGAACCATTTTTCAGCAAGTATATTCCAAAACTTCTTCTAAAATCCCCCCCCCAACTAGAATCCTATTTTAGGGCATTAAGCCTCCTATGTAATCCTTTTCGTATAAACCAAATGAAGTTACCTTATTAAGAGGTAATGCCTTCTCTCTTGATTTTTAGTTTAATTCCAACTCTCCACTACCTATACTATATCAATTATATGATTAAATTAAAAAAAATAGTATCCTAAATATAGTAGGATTTTTTATGATAAGGCTTTGATCTACAGTTACACATGCCTCAATTTAATGGGTAATGAACTTATAGTTTTTGTGTTTGATGAATTACTACCTCATGAAACAGTGATTATTCAATTTCCCTACCACCTATCATGGTGGACCTTATGATGGAAACTATATTTATATATGATAAATATTACATTTATATTGTCTCCATGTTTTTTAATTTTTATTTATAACATACCTTTATGCTTTCCATGTTGTGTAAATATGATAATTTATTTTAGGAAAGTGTGGACTACCGCCACCTCAAAGCGATATGAATTATTCATTCCTTACATAGAATGTATAAAAGATTATTTTAATAAAACTATGCTAGATATGTAACATAGATATTATAATTTAATTATAATATACATATGTATCATTTAGTTTTCATTCTTTTAATACAACAATGAAATAAAAGTAGCGTTCATGCGTACATATGACCTACCATCTCCCAGAATAAGGCACTTTATTTATAATCTCATAATATTATGGACTATTAAAAATAAATATGTACTGAGTTTATAATATAATAATTTAATTATTATTATTATATAGATATTATATAATGAGTAATTCAACCATAGATGACCTAACAATGTTTATTTAGATACATTAACCGAATTTGATTCAAACACCTAACGTAAAATTAATTGTTCAATTAATTGTATAAAACATGATATTAAGTGAAATAAAAGTAATTATAAATATTAAAAAGTTTCTAAAGAAATTATAAAATTAACATAAGTATTTTATACATTATTTTAATGGACGTTCACCTGAATGTAAACTCAAATTAAGGATTTTCTTCTCACTTTTAAATCCATGAGATAAATGTCCTTATGACCACATACTTCTTTTGGCTAAAATACCTACTTCAAATTTTTATATAATATATTTTCAATTCATTTATAGTCATGTTATTTAGAATTTTCATTTGATGATTATCACTTTTGGATCTTTCGATCCATGTGTAAGGGATTTTTTTCTCAATTTAATTTCATTGAGGCATATTGTATTATTATGCACCTAGTTTATTTTATATGGTGTATATATTACCATTATCATTTTATATTATGAATATATTTACTCTCATGATATTATAACTTTAATTAAATGTTACCCATTCATTATATTAAGATTTAAATTATTTTAAATTGGTATGAGACCGTTTTGGTATTTTAAATATTATTTTCCTCCAGACTAATCCAAATGTTCTCTCAATGGAGTTTTTATTTGAGAAAATTTATTAACCATTTTTTAATAAAAAATTTCATTATTATATTATTATTCAAGACCATTTAAAATTATTGGTACCATTTTCATTCTTTGGTACTCAAAGTATTTTAATTTTTTCAATTAAAATCTGACTTTATTTCTCTCTTAACTTGGAGAACCTGTCTTTTTCTACCAAATGTTTGTTATTTAAATATTTTCCAAAATGATCATCAAATTCTTTGGTAAATGCATTTTCCAATTTTTTCTTTTACAAATTTTTTTGATGAAATCTTCTTGTCTCTTTTCGAACAAGGCATTTTTATTACCATTTAACCATACAAAAGGTATAATATTTTTTACTTATATGACATGTACGTATTTATCCACCTTCATTTTTATGTCTCATTTTCAAAATTAAAATTAATATTTTTAAAAGAATTTTTTTTAAATGAATTTTCAATGAAAAATATTTTCTAGGGGTTTTCATTAGAAAATGATAATTTCATCAAGAATATTTTTAAAAAGATATTCATTTATTTCATCAATGCCAATAACACTCAAATTTATCCCACTAGGAATTTATTGTATTGACACCATCCTTATTCTTCCTTATGATTTTTTATTATTAATGTTGATTGGGATCGTATTCAGATTAATTTATTTGATTTATTTTATACTCTTCCTAAAATATTTAATCTCATATGACAATAAAAAATTGAATTTCCCATTTTTACAATTTTAATTTTCATGGATATTTCTATTGACTATACCGTATACAATTTTACATATTGTGCCTAATTTGATAGTTATTTTATTAATTGGTTAATTTTTAATTGATCAATATTACTCCTTCAATATGGTTATTTGATAAGGAATATTATTTATTTTTGTTCTTCAATAAGAGGAATATTTGGACTGGAAATGACGGGTAGATCTCAGACCTTATATAGCTCCTCGATACGTTAACATGTTCTTATTAGACAAATAATTGTGCAAATGGGTTTTTTAACCATAGTTTTAAACCATCACGTGAATTGTCCTAATAGTAAAAAGTGATCATGTGCCTTAGTCATGACACCTGTTGAGAAAGTATCCCCACCATAGTGGTTTCAGTTATTATTCATCCATGATATTTTTTATCAACATATGTATTAATATGTTTCATTTATATTCATTAATTAATGTAATTAATTTTAGTTTAATTCCATTATATATTAATTTTTCTTTATATAGTTATTTGAATGGAATGGATTTACAATTATTAACTTTACATATTTTTTATCTAAATACATTAAAATATGTTGCTTACATGTTATCTGTATTCAGTTATTTACTATACCATAATTATTACTCTTATTGATTCATTATTTCATCCAATATATTTTAATCTTATGGATCAGTTCAACTCACACTTATTATGTCTCTTTCCCCAGGAATCTAAGAAGCATACTATAAAAGATATGAAAGAATATAGTATATGGATTAGAGATTATCCTTAAAGTTTTTCTTTTATAAAAAAATATTGTAATTAGTGTATTAATTTGTAATAAAATAATAAATTATGTATATGGTTTACCAATAATACCAATATAATCTATCCATTGGGGCTTTATTTCTTGTAATCATGCCAATGTAATTAATAGTAGGCACCGGCTTCAAGCTATCTATGGTCGTGTAGAAACATGTTCCATGACCAAATTCTGCTAAAATATCTTCCCAATCCCCTCTCCCACATCTAGGAGCTCTCAGTCTCATATAAAGACCAAAACCTCTTCCCTAAGTGGCCCTCAAGGATGAAAATTTCAAAAGGTAAATTCATTTTTCCAATTCTTTTATTTTCTCATCATGTTCCATTATTTTCTTTTTATATCCTTATCTCCTTTAATAAAAATGGTATGATAACTCTAATACCTTAAATGTAATGGAATTTTTTTATTATAATGGTACAATCCATCATCATATCTCCTACCCCTCCTTTAATACTAAAAATGAAAACATCATCCATGATGTAATAATTTGTCACATTCAAGGATGGTGAAGTTTTCAATTACAATTAGATTCTTAAAGGTCATTTCATGAAATCATTTTATGTTTGAACCATGTTATAATATATGTATTATATATTATTTAATGTTCTTGAATCATTTTTTACTCACGATATTCATTTATAACACAAAATGAGTTCATTGTGATCAAAAAATAGCCCAAATATACTCAAATGAATATCATTAACTATTTATCTAATGATTCATCCTCACGTCATAAAACTAAATGATATAATATCAATTTAACCACTGGAAGATAATTAATGACATAAAGATCCAATTCTAGATAACTAACCCCACTTAAACTGACCCTTCTTACATGTATTCAAGTAAACCGATGATGAAAACCATGGAAAACCTATGCTACCATTCAATAAAATTGAATATATTAACACTTAAAAAGGAAAAAAATCATCTTAATAAATTTATAATAAATCACATTCCTGTATAAGATGTTTTGGAATTATTAATTAATGAATCTAATTTTATTATCCAGTACATTAAGATCATATGTGGAGGACATCTTCAGACATAAGGTAAGGGACTTTACCCAAACATCAATTATTCCATCAGGTGACTACTTCTAACTTGTTACCCAAATAAATTTCTATTTTATTTTTATGTAAATATTATACATGTAGTAAAAATTTCCTAAACTAATGTATCCAGATCAATTCATCCCTATTTTTTAGGGATATACATGTTTTTAAACGGTTCGCTACTCCATTTTTCTCAATAAGCTATCCCAATTTAAGTAATATTCCTGAATTATTCCCCATATTTTAGGGAACTATATAATGTATTTTGAGGGAAAAAACATTTCTAAAATAACTATTCTTATTATGAAAACCTCAATGGTTCACTTCTGGTTTCATATAAAATATTATGCCACATTCAATTTTAAAATTCATTTACTATTTCCCTCAAACCACCATAAAATGTTTTAATTCTAAATATTCATAAATACTCTTTTTACATGTTATCACATCATTTTGACATCACTTATCATGATCTATGATTATTTTACCTTTTTAATGTTGATGTATGTTCTAAATCAATTCTTTCAAGGACACTTTTATGATATGACCATTTGTAATGCCATATGACATGATTTTGATACCCATTTCACTCTATGGGTAACCTTTATATTATGATTGGTTACTTATGTATGATTCTAAATGTCGAAATCATATTCATGAACATGTAATGATGGGTGTGCCTCAATTTTGATCTAATTTTTTGGGTAAATTTTAGTCTCCTGAGTCGTTACACACAACGGTCTTGGTTGTTATCCTTGACTCAGGCTTCATGTGCAACATTCATGGTACTTAACTTAAACTCATGCTCCTCTATGTGAAATGTGCCATGAATCATGATAAAGTTAGGTTTTATTTTGATACCACATTTCTATGATTCTATGAATATATTATCCCATATTTTATATGTTATGATTTCTCAAATCCCATTACATGCCTTTTTTATATCATTATGTCATGCCTTCTAACCCTTGTGATATGATTTAGTCTTATGATTATTCCCTTACTCTGATTTTTATATCATCCCTTTATTTATGTTATCCAAAGGTTATCTAATGTAGTTGTTTTATCACAATGTATGTTAGGATCTAAATGTGGATATTAAATGAAAGATGTTTTAATGATGTTTAATTATGTTGTTAATCCTCCAATACACTATAATTTGTGATCCTTGGCATATAATATGATATTTAATTATGCATAAAATCATGTAATGATATGCGTAAAAGACTATTGTCTGTATAACTACCCCATGGGGTGATCCTACTTTATTTCATAAAAATAAATATGGTTAAATAATAATTTACATTGATCATGGACCCTTGAATAATATAATTATTAAGAACAAGTTTCTTTTTCCTAATATTGATGGATTTTTTATTAGTTCTATGGAGTAAAATATTTTTCAAAGATTGATCACATGTTAGGGTGTTGGAGTTGGTGACCTAGGACCAATTTTTTGTACTTTTATTATATTTATATTCAATTTATTGAATATTAATTGAAAAAATCTTAATAAATATTGTTCATTATTCTGAATGACTATAATGTAATAATGTCTTAGTGTAAAAATTGAATTAATAAGGTCATAAAAATTCTCCCCTATAATGTGAACCAAGAAGTTATATGATGATATTTTTAAATATATTTCTTCAGTCTAATAACATACTATGATAAGACACAATGTACATATATTTTTATTTGATATTACTCATAAAAGGAAAGGGATTATTCTCATAATGTTCTCACTTCGTAATATCCAAGATGAGAGATTATGAGAACATATCCTCTAGTAGTAATTCAACATATTTTTATGAAATAATATATTTCTATATATGAGAACATATAATGGTCCTTAGAATTTAATATTATCATTAATTCATTTCATGAATCACAAACATTGATTTGCTGACAAAAACCATTTTCCATATATTCTATATGAGGTTGGTCATGTTGGGTACATCTTGATTGACAACTGGTTAATGGATTATTCAAGGACATATAGTTATGGTATTTGACACCTCAACCCATTTAGTAGAATAGAACCAAAAATTAAATTCCTAGACATCATGAAATGATGCATTTATTTTATATAGTAAAAGAATGAGGAATCAAGAATACAGTTTGGTGACATAGATGTACGACATGATTGATGGGATATTAAGACAAAGAGATTATATTACATAGTCATCCTTCATAAGTAGTTGTCATCATTGAGAAATTATTTTTTTTATCATTGATTCATTGGCCTATTTTTAGATATTAATATTGGACTTTGGGAAAGACTTCCTAATTCCAATGATAAATAATCATAGGGGGTCACACAGTAAGTGTTTCTGATGATCTCTATTAAATTATAGTTGAATTTAATGAAGTGAATAAATATTATTCTCATTACTATGGGATAATTTTATTTATGTTTTATTGGTAAATATTTTTATTGATGAATGAAATATTTAGATTAAATTTTTATTAAATATTTTTTTTGACAAATTATGATGATATATTAATCACCAAGGTCAGCAGTTACACACTTATGCAACCACGAAGGAAACTGATCAAGCCAGAGATGATTCAAACCGGACCTGCTGAAAGAAGCCAGGTGATGGGAAGCATCATTTCCGTCCCTTATAATGAAGGAGTAGGTGAAGGTTGTGAATCATTGACTGAGATACTAGATGTTCCTGAAAATAGGTCCAAAACAATGGTGGTCTCCATCATTAATCCCAATAGCGTTGATGATGGTGAGGCAATTAGATTCAATGTGAATAGCTTCCCATCCATGATCTTTTACGAATGTCAGCCCAGCAAGGACATCGATGGCTTCAACAACAATGGGCTCTTAGAGATCATGTTTTGATTAATGTTTTGTATTAATTATTTGACCATGAAATTCTCGTTCTACATGTCCAATTTCAACAATTCCATCCATGGAGAGATATGCATCAACATTAATCTTGAGGATCCCTTCTGGGGGAGGGTACCATCTTGAAGAAGTTGTGTGAGTGCCTAAGAGCCCATGATGGTCAGAGTCGTGGTTCCACCTTTTAATATAGGATGAATCAAGTTCAATCCAAAACCTGGGGGGATTTGCAATGTGATTAAAGATGAAGTCATTGTGTCACGCTGATACTATCCATGCCACGATGCATAATAAAGAAACTTTTTCCGCAGTGGAATAAGACGACCACAACATCAGTAGTGTCCGAATGTCTTGCGTTGTATCCAGCATAAGCTACAAATCAGAGCCCCAAAATTTCTAGATCTCTTCCACCCCCAGGAACTGGGTGATTTTATGCAGGGGATATTCGAGTACACCCGAGCAGATGGTACATTTCTTTTCATTCATGACATGTCCGAAGACGAGGAAGTCCATAGTGGGAAGAATACCTATGCAAACATACCACCAGAAAAATGGATTTTTGAGGGGACCTTAAGATTCCAAAGGGTTTCCTAGAGCCCTCCCCTTTCCTTGATTTGAGTATTAAGAGCATTCCTTTACCCTGATTTCATCGTATAATATCTAGAGAAATCATTGCTCCAAAAGGGACAGTCTAGCCCCGCATCCCTCACACAAGGGATGCTAAGAATGATCATTCTGTCCCTTTCATTGAACCATGTGTTTATTTTATCCACACACCACCTAGAACCATGATCATTGAAAAAGAATAAAATATTGGTGTTCTCATAGCCAGGTACGGAATGGGATGTATCTTGCAAGGCATCTTTATCTATAAGCCAAAGATCGGTCCAAATATTAATTTTCGTGCCATCTCCGACCCTCCAGCCCAGCCCTTTATTAAGTAAATTTTGTGATCCCCAAAGGCTTCTCTATAGAAATCTAGGGCGGTGGCCAAGAGAGGAGTTCTTGACATCCGAGTGGGGAAAGTATTTTTCACGAAGAATCCGCGCACAAAGACAATATGGATGAATCCTTAGGCCCTATCCCTGTTTAGCCAAAAGGGCATCATTAAAGAGTCGGAGGTCTTGAAATCCCATTCTGCCACCTTTTTTAGGGGTGCAGAGTGACTTCCAAGCAATCCAGTGAATTTTCTTTCTGCCATTATTATGACCCCACTAGAAGTTAGCGATTCGGGAGTGGATATGGTCAAAAAGCATGCCAAGAAGCTTGAACAGGGACATAATATAGCTAGGTATGGACTGACGAGCGGCATTGATTGGTGTTTCCTTACCCACATTAGAGATTCTTTTTGGTGTCCAGCCTAGGATTTTTTACTCGATTCTATCCATCGTAGATGAGAAGATTTCTTTTTCGAGCGACTAGAAATAATGGGAAGCTGAAGGTATTTGTTGTGTTTTTCAACCATTTGAATGCCTCCATTAAGACAAATACATGCTCTCTTGGTTGGTGGGATGCTAGAACTAAAAGATATTTTCTACTTGGCTAGATTGATTTCTTATCCAGATGCCCTCTCATAAAGGTGGATCACTTGACAGATAGTGAGGCATTCATTATGAGTAGCTCTAGAGAAAAGAAGGCAGTCTTCGGAAAAGAAGAGGTGTGAGACAGGTGGGATGGCCTGAAAAACCTTTTCCCCATGTATCTATTTTGAGGAAGAGGCCAAGTAAATGAGGTTAGAGAAGACATCAACCACCAGGATGAAGAGAAAGGGGGAAAGGGGATCTCCCTGGCGGAGGCCACAGGTGGGTGAGAAGTCTTGGGGGAGTCCACCGTTGATGTTAATCTAAAAAGAGATGGATGAAAAACATTTCATGATCATATTAATCCATTTGGGGAAGAAACCCATTTTTGTCATGACGGCCTAATGAAATTTCCATTCCACTCAATCATAGGCCTTAGTCATATCTATTTTCCAGGCTATAATACTTCTTTTCGTAATATATTGTGTTTTCATATAATGAAACACTTCATGGGCCACGATGGAATTATCCGTGATAAGACTCTTTGCTATGAAATCACTTTGATTTTCAGAGTTAATATCCGGTAACCACATGTGAAAACGATTAACTAGGAAATTTGAGAAAATCTTATGGGAGACGTTACAGAGACTGATAAGCCTGAAGTCCGAGGCTGCGAGGGGTTTCATGATCTTTGGGATGAGGGTGAGAATTGTCTCATTAATATAGAAGAGGTTAATTTCCATATCCCAAATTCCTTTCATTAGCACACATATGTCAGGGTTGGGAATGTGCCAGTATTCCTTAAAAAAGAGATCATGGAAGCCATCAGGACCGGGGGCTTTTGTGGAGTGGATTTGTTTAAGAGCATGAAGAATCTCATCGTCCGTGAAGTTTTTTATGAGATGGTGGTTCATCTCGTCGGTAATCACATGTTTGATGCCAGACCCAACCTCCGAAAATAAGATGGAATCTACTTCACTATAGAGTTTTTAGAAATAACATGAAATAATATCATGGATACCTTCAATGTTGGATACAGTTCCCCCATCAAGGTGGGTGAGGACCGAAATTTTGTTTTTGTGGTGCCTGACGGAAGCCTTCTGGTGAATGTATCGGTTGTTTTCATCCCCTTCTTTGATGTGGATTTCTTGTGCGTTCATAGAAAAAAGGCTTTCATTAATTAAAATTGCCACATCTAGATCACTTTGAATAATAGCAATTTTGGAGAGAATGTCATCCATTGGGGGTCGGGCAAGAAGGGCGGTGAGTTTTTATTCTAATGAGTTACAATGCATGTCGGGTTGACGAATTGTTTTATTGATCTATAATCTTATATTAGAAGCCACCTTCTGGAGGTTAAAATTGATGTCTTCACTTCAACCCTTCCAACACGATCGGATAACTTCTTCACACTCTCGATATTCAGCCAAGAAGATTTCAAACAAAAAAGGTCCCCCTCCTCTTTAGATAAGGACACTATCTAAAAATTAGATACTGATAGGGCAATGATCCGAATAGTTCGGCGCCAAGTGGGAGATATGATACATTTTAAAGATGTTAGTACATTCTGTTGATCCCATAAATCTATCCAGATGCTTAGAAATGTGTGTGCTTTCTATGTTCCCCCGAAACCAGTTAAAGGGGTTGCCTGCATGGCATAGATCATCAAAGTCCACCCTAGAAATCAAATCCCTAAATCCTGACATCGAGGAAAAGGGATGATGTGGTCCTCCTCATTTTTCATTCTAGAAATAATCTCATTGAAGTCACCACCAAAGAGGATAGGGCCTGTAATTCCTTGTCGTAATGAACCGAGAAGCTCCCAGGATTTCAATTTATCGCTTTTTGATGGCCATCCATAGAAACCCGCAAATCTACAAGGTGGAGAGAGTTCATCATTGATGGATGAAGCCACATGATGTGATGAGTATGATATGATTATGACATCAACATTGTCCTTCCAAAGAAGACCCAGTCCCCCTGAGTGACCTTGGCGGGGAACCGGGAAGCAGCCCTGAAACCTGCATTTGAGAGCGAAACCATTGTTGTCCTTTTTATCCAATATGGTTTTGATAAAAACCCATATCAGGGTGACTTTGTGTGAAATGGATCTGGAGTGTTCGAACCATTTTTGGGTTGCCAATCCCCCGACAGTTCCAACATAGGATTTTCATTGCTCTAGGCGGGGCTGGGACATACCCGCCTCCGCCTCTGAAACATCACAGTATTATCCATCACCTGCCACTTTCCATATTTTTGGAAGGATTTCTTATATTTCATGATTATTTATTATATATACTTTATAATAATTCTTGATTGGTTAACGTGGAGAATTAATCTCATCACATCGTGGAGACGGTAATTCGTACGTACACAGGAGCGATTATATCATTCCCATAATTATTGAATGAAATTAGATTGGATGATAAAATATCTCAGAATCATTATTATGATATAATAAACATATATAGTTATTATTTCCACCATTATACCAATCCAAGTATGGTGGTGGTGGAAAAACAGATTACCCCACGACGTGGAGACGGTAAGCCGTATGTACAAATGCACAGTGATTTCGTTTTTTTGTAGGATTGATATAAGGTTAAATAGGGTTGTTTCATATTTATTATAACATATCATTATATTATTTATATGTATGTTATTACTTTATAATTAAACAACTAAATAAGATAAAGTAGAAGAATAAAGAAACTTGAAAGAATCGGTAGAAGAGATTACCTCTTCCTCAACGCACCTCCTTTAAACATTATCTTATGGGACTAGTGTTGGTCTTTTGAGAAGACCAGAAACTCCAAGAATGTTACTAGGTAATATTATAAGAGTAATGGTCAGGGGTTGGCTAAGCTTGAAGGCTCGAAATTGTGTGAATATGAGAGGGATGAGGTTCCCTTTTATAAGAGAAGAGAAGGGCACTTTTGGAAACCTAACAATATTAATTAATAATAAAATCAAACCCCACATAAAAACCACCAAATATCACTGTATTAAAATATGAGATGAGATAGGGTTGTAATATCAAAAAACAATAAAATTTAGACATGTTTTATGTTTATTTAAAACCTTATCATTTTGATTTATCCTTATTTAATCAATTTTATTTTATTTTAGGTAATAATATTCTAATTTTTAAATTTTTAAAAATAATTATATATGTGTTGTGAATTTTATATAATTAGATAAATTATCACATTTTATACAATATAATATTAAATTAGTAATTTTGAAATATTTGTGTGATATTAAAACAATTTATTAATATGTTATTTTTATTAAATATCAATACTGTCAATTTTGACACTATTCAATTATTTGAATTTAAATAAAATCCAAAAAAAAGATATATTCAAAAAAATATTTAATAGATTC
This sequence comes from Viscum album, assembly GCA_963277665.1. NCBI lineage: Eukaryota > Viridiplantae > Streptophyta > Magnoliopsida > Santalales > Viscaceae > Viscum > Viscum album. Next base: position 803,116,881 of record OY728139.1, read on the forward strand.
CTAAAATGTAATATTCATCTAAAATATTTCATGGATCGCATTAATTTATTCATATAATATTTTTTTAATTATTTTTAATACCATTTATTTAAAATTTCACTTAATAAAATAATTACTACAACATTTTCGTATAATTATTTAATATACTTATTTGTTTCGTTAAAATTAAAAAGAAAATACTATGAAGAATTAAAATCTATTATATTTCATAAGAATGCTTTTAGTCAAATTTATCTTCTAAAACAACCATCTTTTAGAATGATATGTTTATTAAATTATGAAGGTGACAACTTTGACATCATTTCAAATAATTATATATAAATTTCATAATCGCATTTATAAGTCTCCAAATGGTCAAAAATTGGACCATTGTAATCTTAGTGTGTATATATACTCGACCAATAAGGTTTGGTCATGTTTCGGGTCCTTTTTATGGGAATTATTATTTTAATAAAAACTATATTATTGATTTTTCACTAAATAAAGAATTTCTGCATCATTAATGTATATGCTATTCAGGTAATTATTTATTTTTTAAAAATTACAAATAAATTACCATTATGAAGAAAAACATTTTATATTTCAAATTATTATTTATAATCAAATTTATATTCTGTATAACCTTATATAAAAAATAATCTAATTAATAAAGTTTGAGTGAGACATATTTCACTTTCTTATAAATAAAATAAAATAAAAGTTTTAATCTCATCCAAGTGGGTTCAAATAGAATCCATTTCTACCCAATTCTATTTTGGAGAGAAATATAATCAACCAATGGTATTAAGACAAGTGTTAGAGTATTTTTATTATATTATTTTTACCCTTAATTACCTGATTTACCTTTAACTAGGATAAAAAATTACCGTAGTTACTATTCATAATGCCTAAAAAAATTAGCCTATTAACATAATTTGGACTAACAGATTCCAAATATGGAATCCATTTTCCAAAATTAAATAAACAGAAGTTGCATTATTTAATTATAAATTAATCCCGCTCTTGAGAAAACGGGTTTTAAACGTAAAAACTTTTCAAAAGATTGAATTTTTTTACCTTTTAATTCAATGTAAAATTTATGATAATGACATAAATTATATTATTTGATAAAAATATATTATATTTATACCATAAAACCCTTCAATATTATAATTTAACCATATAAATTATCTTGATGAAAAAATTTGTTTTTAATTAGTATTTAGCGTATTTTTACTATTCATCAAAATATGAAAGTTAACAGAAAAATATTAAAAAATTATAAAAAGTAAATATTTATATAATTAATGAAATTAATAAGTTTATTTTTTCAAATTGAACTCATAAATCCGTCAAAAACTAGATTTACAGTTGGTGCACCTTCAAAAGGCGGCATAACTGCATTTTTTAAAAAATACATATTTTACCCGAAAAAATTATTTTGTTCTGATACCATGTTCTATAATATGTGTAAGATGAATGATAATGTTATAAAATTAAAAATGTGGTTAATACTATTCATAATGGCTAGTTCATAACAATATATCGTTTTTTAGTGAAACTCGGTATTGTGTACAACAAATTCTATTGAGGAAGGTTGCTCTTGTGTGCAACACATGCCAAGAATAGTGTTTGTATATACTAAAATCTAATATGGTGTTGTGTATAGCAAAATATAATTGTGGTGTAGCGTAAAACACAAGACATCAAATAAATTAAAAAAATATTTCTCATAAAATATTGAGGTGTTACAAAACTAACTCTCCAATCCTCTTTTATTTATTCCTCTCTAGAATCAGACACAAAAGTGCGATCAGTTCAAGATCAAAGAATGAGTGATCATCATGAATAAAGAAAGATAATAGACTCGCCATGTTAGCACCCTGATATAGATTGTGTTGGAACTAAGGCTGTTCTTTGATAGAAATGGAGAATGATTTGTGTTTTTGGTCAATCATGTCATGGATGATTAGAGAGATTACAAGGAAAGGTATCATACCATTCAAGACGGAAGTAGTATTGAAGGTTTCATCATCTTCTAGTGTTTTCCAATTTTTTGGGGTCCAAAATTTGGATGTTGGCATTCAATGTGAATTTTTTTATAATTATGGGATTATTAAATTACGAAAAATCCATTCATTTCTCAAAGAGGGACTTCATGAATTGGGTTTCAAGAATAAGAAATGTATTTGGATGGCGTGATCTATGAATACTATGGGCTTCGTGAATAGGGATGGTGTTATATGTTATTATGAGATTTCAGACTTCGTGATCGGTGATGAAGTTCTACAGGGTCCTTGTTGAAATTATTTGTAATTTTTATGGGAACCATGAAGGGTTTTGAAGGAAATATATGTGGTTATAAATATCATTGAGAATAGAAAATTTTCATGGTTATCTGTGAAGGAAAGAGTGTCATGAATAATATTTTAAAAGATTTATAAAATCCATGAAAAGGATGAGGATCATTGCAAACATCCAATCCTATAAATATGTGGCTACCCCCACTTCATTCCAATGAATTTTAACAAAAAAAATAAAATCACATTGATTTCATGAAGAGCTTCATGAATAGAGATTTCTCTGTGAACTTGAGAAATCTAAAAACTCTATAATTCTTGACATATGTTCAATGATTTTGTTTAATGGGTACATTTCAATGATGGGTTATTTTGTTTTGACGTAGTGAGGTTCACGAATACAATTTTTTCCCTGAAGGGAAGGGAGATTCATAATGGAAGGTTGTTTTGTGATAGTAGTGGTGCTTCGTGAAGGTAGGGTATTCCGAAAAGGTATAGGTTCTTCAGGAAGGCAATGTATTCTATGATGATTTGGGGTGCTTCCTGAATGTGAGCAATGGAGAGTCAATGAAAGTGTTTCGAGGGATGTAGTGAGATATAACCGAATTCATGTAAAGGTTGTGTGCATGGTAATTAGTGACTGTTTCTGAACATTTTTATTCCATAGCTAGTGAAGATTACCGGATTTTGGTACGATCGTCTCACTATCAACGTATTCTCCTACGGTATAGACCTTAGTGGTGAACCAAGTAAAAGTGTTTTGTTGTCTCTTTTCATGTGAATGTTTGATTGGTGAACATATCCATCATACAGTTTTAATGTGTTTCTACCATTGTGAGAACAATATCCATCACATTAAAACCAAAATATGACTCCCTAATTCACCCCTCCCCTCTCAGGGTGTCCCAGGATCCTACAAGTGGTATTAGATTGTAAAGGATACTGGTGTTAAATATGTCTGTTGCTGTCACAATGAATTCAGTCAATGTTAGGGGAGTCTCTATATTTGATGGATATAGCATTCAAATTTGGAAGAACTAGAAGATATCACATCTAAGATATCTTGGAATAGAAGTCCCTTTTTCTACTATGCAAGGAATACAAGTCACTGATCTAAGAGGGATCTCTATGACTGATACAGACAGAAATATTCTTTTTGTGGATTCTAATGCACATAATTATCTCACTACAACACTTTCTGATTATATTTATCCAAAGGTGATGAGCTACACCTCAGCATTGCCTATTTGGTGAAAACATTAAAATATTTATGAAGGATATAGTATAGTGATGGAGAAAAAACTCAATGTTTTTTTCAATAGGTTTGATGGTTTCAATAAGAACACTAAAGAAAATTCCACTTCCTTCAACAATTGAATTACAAAAGTTGTAAGATCAATTAGTGTGATTAGAAAAGAGATCAAAGACATTGATATTTTAAATAAAATCTTCATAATACACTATCCTCTTTATAAATCAATGGTGTCAACTCTTGATGAAATAGATCCATAAAAGCATTCTCTGGATGATCTACTAAGTATCCTGGTGGCATATGAGATGAGTTTCAACCCAGAACATGCAACAACTTGAGTAAGTAAGGAAATGGGGTTCAAAGACATGGAAAAACATGAAATTTAAGAAGATGATATTGACAATGATGATGAGAAAAACAAATTTCATTTTCTAATTTCTAAGAAATTAAATAAGGTAAAATGATAGTTTATAGGTAAGTTAGATCTATCTTGTTTTTGTTGTGGAATAGTTTGTCATATTTCCGCTCAGTGCATAAGAATGTTTCATGACGAAGGGAGTGAATCTAGAAACATGGAGAAACCTCATAAAAGGATTTTTAGTAACTTAGACAATAAATATGGAAATAATGTAAAAATAAAGATTCATTCATATGAAGAGGAAGATGAAGATAATGAATTTCTTGAAGAAGAAGAACTAGAATTTAAATCTGCAACCCATAATTCCATAATGGATACCATTAAAAAAAATCAGAACCATCAGGGGATGAAACTAAAGATAATTAACTGAGTACTGATGCCAACCTCAAGTTTCAACTTAAGGATGATTTTAGAATTTTTGATAATCAATTCAATAGTTGGAAGAAGTAGAGAGAAATTATGGAAGAATCATTAGAATATATTGATTTTCATGATGAAAAAATTTAATAACTATAAGAGGTAGTAAAAGTACAATCAATAACCATCAAAAGAATAGAATATGTAGTGGAACTAATTATCAGAATTTAAGAACATGAAAAGGCCATCAATGACCTCACCTCTAAACTATATGAGAGTTCCTAGACAATCATGGGTCTTGAATAAGAAGTTTTTACTCTTAGGAGTAAACTTTATAGGGAATAAATTTCAAAAGAAACAAGGAATAAAATATTTCAAGGAATATTATCAGATGTTGAATTGCTGGATAGAGCTACGCATTGATATGATGGAGTTGAAATGACTTTTAATGATCAATGATTCATATTCATAGGTAATAGTGGAATAATTTTTGATGATGAAACATTAAATGTTGAAAATAATGTTGGCCATAATGAAGGAAAGTATAATTTTGGTCATGTTGGAAATTCTCATGAATTACTGGAAAAAAAACCTAAATTTAATCTAAATGAAGAGTTGAAAACTATTATTAGGTATCCAGAAATTATTGGCATCCGAAAAAAATTCCTAAGGAAGGATACATGAGGAAGAATGGAAATGATAATACTTTTCCATTCATGAAATGTCAATTCTGTGGAAATATAGGCCATACCATTTCATACTATGAAATGAAAAGGAGCTATTTGAATGGGGAAGAGATAATAGATCAAAAAAGGAGAAACAATTAATATCCCACTTCTTGTAGAAGAAATAATTTCAATAGGTATATTTTTCATTATTCTAACTTTTTTCTATAAAGCTATGTATTGTAGGAAAATGAATGATAATATAAATTCATACAATTCTATGAGTATGGTCAATACTCGAAAACTAGAGGGTGTGACTATTTCAAATATTTTTTCTCCATGGGAAGAAGAGTATGAATATAAAAAACCAAAGCATGTGGAAAAGGGATTTGAAAGGTAATCCCTATCATCAACTCATTCTAATATTTCGTTAAAGGAAAAGAGTAAAAATGAAAAATCCATCATTACAAAGGTATCTCTCAAAACTACAATTAATACCCACACATTGATTCTTGATAGGGGTGATCATCTCATATGATGATAAATGCTAACCTATTAATGAATTTTAAGAAAAAGGTTAATGGAATAGTATTGTTTGGTAATGACAGTGATTTAAAGAACAGAGGTAGAAGAAGTACTAAAATGGCCTATAACAAGTTAAAGATAACTAATTTTCTTTATGTTGATGGGTTACATCACAATCTCCTAAGTGTAAGTAAACTCTATGAAATAGTAATTATAGTGACTTCGAATCAAAATGGATTCACTATAAAAAAATATAGGTAATTCTCTCATGAAAATATATAAAATAGAATGAAACTTGTATGAGGTTGAATGTAAAGAAATAATTTTCTACATGACACTTAAAGAAGAAAACAAATTGTGGAATCAAATATTTTGTAAAATTAATCAACCAGACATGGAAATGATATCTAAACTAATGATTTTTATGTATATTTCAAAATCATAAGTGTGAAAAAGAGAAGACTTATGATGATTGCATATGAGGAAATTTGGTGTGTAGTCAATATCATCCAAATAAGAAAAGGCCATCAAATCTTGTTGATGTGTTCCATATAGACATTTTTGGCCCAATAAATGTTGTCGGAACTCCTAAAGAAAGGTAATTTATCCTCTTCATTGATGATTATAATCGATTGAAATGTATGATGGTAATACAAAAAAATGATAAGTTATTGATTGCATGAACATTTTTCAATGAATTGCTGAGAATGATACTGGATGGATAATAAAAGTTCTACTGCCTATAAATGGAGGGGAATATACATCTATTGAGTTTTAAAATTACCTATAGAAACAAGGAAATCAATATCAGGTGGCTATTGTGAAAACCCCACAGTAAAATGGAGTTGTTGAGCATAGGAATCGACAAGTGAATAATATGGACATAACTATGCTGATTGGGAGTCATATCTCTCTCCATTATTTGAAAGAGTCCATTTAAGATATAGTATATATTCAAAATTGAACATGGATTTATATAGGTGAAATAAAGAAACCAAATGAGTTGTGGCATGGAAGGAAGCCCTCATTGAAGTATTTCTATGTTTTCAGAAGTAAAATTTTTATCACAAACAAAGAAGGAAACAAATGAAATTACGGTGATATAGATGTTGAAGGAATATTCATTGGATATTAAATTAATAGAAAATCCTATAAGTGTTTCAAGAAGAATCTCTGAAAAATTATGGAAAGTAGGGATATTATTATAGTTAAAGATAAAACCAAAAATACCCTAAGAGGGTCTTATGATAATGTGATTGTAGATGATGAATATAGGTACATGGAACAAATTCAAATGAAGAAGTATAGGATGGGCTGAAAAACATTCAGAGGTCATAAAACGACGTATATTATGATATTGAACCAGAAGAAGAAATTGTGGCCAAAGAAAAGCCTCATAACCCTCATATGAGAAATTGAGGAGTAGAAATTGATCAATCTAACAATATTAGGGATTGGAATTCACCCACACAATCTAGTAGAGTGAGGAATAATTCACAATCTGCATTCATTTCAATTGTGGATCCATCCTCATTTTATGAATCTATAAATGTTGAATCATGGGATAAAGCCATGAATTATGAGTTGGACCAGATTTACATGAACCAAACATGGAATTTAGTCAAGAGACCTGAAGGTCATAATGTAAATGTTACGAAGTGTAGTTTTAAGAAAAAATATGATGAGCATGGAAATGTGATATGAAATAAGGGATGGTTGCTGTGTAATGGATATTCAAAAATTGAAGGAGTGAATGTTCAAGAGACATTTTATCTTGTGGCTTGATTGGAGTCAATCAAAAATTTTCTTGACATGGAAATTCAATGATGATACAAGGTGTATTAAATAGATGTTAAAATATCTTTCTTAAATGTTGTTATTAAATAATAAGTATATATAGAACAACTCGTGGGTTTTTTTAATTGAAATTATGAAATGTATGTCTGCAAAATGAATATAGCTCTTTATGGATTAAAGAAAGCTCCACAGGCTTGGTACTCTCACCTAGATTCTTATCTGAAAAATCTTGAATTAAAAAGAGGAAGAATGGATACAATATCGATGTGATGAATTATCAAAAATATTAGTTCATAGAACTGGTGTATGTTGATGATATTATTTTTGGTGGAAGAAGGAAGGGATCAGTGGAAGAATTTACCAATCATATGAAATAAAATTTGAAATGTCCATGGATTGTGAAATCAAATATTTCTTTTGGATATAAGTGATTCATGGGAAATACTTCACTTTTATCTATCAGGAACAGTATGTAAGAGAGTTTCAAAATAACTTCAATTTGCATGACTCCAAACCAATGCTGAATCTAATTATAGTTGGAACTAAACTGCGAAAGCATGTGGATGGAACATTTTTAGATCCCACCTTATATAGGGGAATCATTGGAGGCTTATTGTATATAAATGAGACATGGGTATATATTTTTTTTGCAACATTCGTAGTGGTCTTATATAAATGTAATCCGAAATAAGATCATGTGGCAGTAGTGAAAATAACCATGATGTACATTAAAGGTACTTATAATTATGAGATATACTTTGCTGCATGAAGAGATACTGAATTGTTGGATTTTTTATGGTGACTGTGATGGATACATGGTTGATAGACAGTCCACAAGTCATGGAGCACTGTTTATTTGAAAACATTGTGTGGGATGGTTGAGTAAAAAGAAAGAAATCACTTTTCTCTGTACCATTGAAGCTGAGTACATATTTGAAAAAAAGCTTTCACTCAACTATTGTAAATAAAGAAAAAATTGATAGATATTAGTGATGAAGTGAAACAACTGATAATGATTCAATGTGATAATAATAGATTAATTGATCTTATGAAGAATCCTTTTCAACATTACCATATTATGAGCATTGAAATCAAATATCACTTTATCAAGGAAAAGTTTGATCAAGGGAGGATTAAAACGGATCATGTTGGAACTGATGATCAATGGGATGACATACTGACCAATCCATTGTCAGCACCAGTGTTCAAGAAGCATAGGTTGAGACTTATTGTTCAACCCCATCCCAGTGTATGAGGAGGTTACAAGTTTTCACCTAAACCCAGTTGAATTAACTATTTTAATATATTTGTGGAAGAGGTATAGGTTTATGGGGGATATTGGATAGAGGAGGAGAGTGTTTTGAGCTCTAAAGTGTGCATTTACATGTCTTTGGGTTTATTACTAATGGGGTAGAGTGGAATAAATTCAATGGTACGTAGGTTATGAGGAAACAATTCAGGGCATGTAATGATTTTGTTACACGGTCAGAGAATAGCTTGGAAAAATATTACCACTTCAAAACACGAGAACAAAATTCAAGATTCTTATATTGTCTTCTATATTGATCATTGATTGGGTATAATTATAGTGGTGGTTTAGTTGATTCTTTCATTTTAGGTTTTTATTGTGGCTAGTGTTCTATTAAATTTATCTAGTGATTTCCAATAAAACCCAAGGGGTAGATTTTTGGAACTAAAGACGTTCTTTTCTGGAAATGGAGCATGATTTTTGTTTGTTTGGAATCCTTTAATATATGATTAGAGAGATTTAAAGGAAAGGTATCAAACAATTAAATCATAAAATAGTGTTGAAGGAGGCATCATTTCCTAGTGTTTACCCAATTTTGGGGTCCAAAATTGTAAGTTGGTTTTCAACATAAAAAATGGTTTTAGGGATGGTCTTATTAAATTATGGAAAAAGGCATGCATTTTGTGAAGAGTGACTTCATGAATTGGATTTCTAGAAGTTGTGATAATTTCTTATGGTGTGCTCTACAAATACGATGGGCTTCACAAACAGAGATGGTGTTCTCCATGATTATGAGATATTAGGATTCAAGATCAATGAAATATTTCTCGACAGTCATTGAGGGAATGATTTGTGATTACAATGGGAACTGTGTAGTTTTTAATGGAAATATACACATTTATGAAGATCATTGAGAACATATATTTTCTATGGTTAATTTAAAATGGAGTATCACTATGAATATTTTTTTGAAAGATCAGAAAATTCCATAAAGAGGCGGCGGAGCTTTGAGAATGGACAAACTTATAAACATGAGGCTACCCTCACTTATTTCCAACGATGTTTTGAAGAATAATATAGAATTTCTATGAGTTCTAAATGATCTTCATGAACAAATATTTATCTCTGATCTTGATCATCTTGAAAAGAATATATGTCTTGAATTATGTTCAATGATTTTGTTTAAAGGGTACTTCGAGTTGACGGGGTATTCTACATTGACTCATTGAACTTCACAAAGACTATTTTTTTCCACAAAGGAATGGGTGCTTTGAGAAGGAAGGTTGTTACGCAAAGGTAGAGGTGCTTCAATAAGGCAGGTTATTCTACGAAGGAAGAGGTTCGTTGTGAAGGAAGTGTATTCTATGAAAGTAGGGGGTGCTTCATGATTGAGTGGGCATCACGAAGGAGCTTCGGGAAATGTAATATTAAATATTAGGTTTAATTGATTAGGGATTCCAAAGTTCATCAAATCATGTCCATAATGCAACCATAGTCTCGTACTAAGTCAGGGACTAATAATCTAATGCCAAACTATTTAATATTCCTTCATGTCAATAAACTATGTTTGACTTCTCTTAGAGAATTGTGCAATGGGGAGTCAACGGAAGTATATTGAGGGACATAGTGATCTATCCCTAAATTCTTGTAAAGGTAGAGTGTCTGTAACATGGTGAATGTGACGAAACTCTTGTATTCTATAGCTAGGGAAGATTAGTTGATTTCAGTACGACCAACACACTGTCAGAATATGCTCTTTGGACATAGCCCTTAGAGTTGAACCAAGTCAAAGTGTTATGTCATCTCATTTCATGTGATTGTTTTGTTACCAATCATATCCATCATACAAGTTTAACGAGTTCCAACCAATATGGGAATAATATCTATCACATTAAAAAATATATATGACTCTTTGATCCAACACTCCCCTCTCAGTGTGTCCCAAGGTCCTACAAATTGGAATCACTCGGAGATAAAAGGAGAATGTGTGGAATATCTCTAGGGGATTCTATCCTTCAATATTTATAGCACAATGAAGGAAATATGAAATGATATTTTTAGATGATTTGCATCTATATATAAGAATTAATTCATAGATTATTTATTTATTTATTTTATATTAAAAAGATAAATTATAAATTTAACATTCAAGATCATCACTCAGGGTTTCATGAAACTCAATATAAAACGAAATTTTAATATATCACCCATTATCAAATGATTCCACTACACATAGAAACAAAAATTAATATTAAATTGGTCACATTTAAATTTATAATTTTTAATTTTTTTATTGATCCATTAAAAATCAAGTTTGAATTTTCATTTCATATTTTTTCATTCAATAATATTTTTTGAATTAACATATTATAGATATAATATTTATTTCCATTCAGTATTTCATTTTATTAATGGTTAAATAACTGATGAAGAATGAATGGAGATTCCATCAGGAACTAATAAATTGTTGGCTACTAAGAGAGGGTTACATGGAGTGTAGTCAGTGTGCACACCGCATTGATTAATACTCTGCACCTAGCCATTCTATATGATAAATGACATGACACATACTTATTACACATGGTTTGTTCCACATGTTGAATAGATAACCTAGAACATGGTATACAATATTACATGGTGTGTATATGTCGTACACATCATGTAGTCTATATATGTTAGTGGCATACATTGTATAATTTTTGTGGTCATTAAACATGGTTATACCAAGTGATACAGATTTCCCAAAGTGTTTTTTATATTCATGATGTTTATGTTGTTTACAAATAGTGTATTTTATTATATCCTCCATATGAAGTACATGATGAACCATTCGATGTGAAAAATGGACACAAGACATAAGGGATACACAGAATATAGTTGGCTTGTACTCGTCGTGTGATCCCACTAAGATACTTTCTGAAGGATCAAGATATTATATTGAGAACATAGAAAGTAGATACTAGGAAAGATTCTTACATGTACACACCCTGTGGTCTAGAAGATTAAATCTGCTGAAGCCCCGGGCATGAAACCTGGATAGTCATAAACCAAGGTACACGATGTGTAGATCTATAGTACACACTTTTATGTCTCCCAATTATTGGTATAATTAAATTACATTATATTGAAAATTTCCACATTAAAACCATATTGATTTGATCAAAAAAATAAGATTTTTAAAATATAATAATGGTTTTAAAGAATTTAAAATTATTAATTAATTTATTGTAGTAAAATATTTAACTATTGTTTCAGCTATTTAGTTTCCATGAATATCATTAATGATGGGTATCTCTTAAAAGAATTTGGAAGGTCATTAAGTTGAATGGGAATTAATTAATGAACGAACTTTTTTCCTAATTATAAATAATGGATAAATAATTGAATGTAATACAATTAAATTTTCATATATGTGACATATATGACCATTCAAGAGGTAATACCATGACTAGTGTATATGTCATAATTAATTTAATTTAACTATTTGCATGGATTTTAATTTATTTAGTGTTAAATTAAATTTGATGGCATGAGATTCATCCATCCCTCCATTATTATATAGTACCTTCATCCCTAAATATATTTATGTAATTCCCCTTTCACCAATATGTTGGTTCCCCTGAACTCCATGTGATTTATATACACTTTTAATTGAGGGATTTCCCAAGGAACGTGGAGGTGGTTCAAGATAGAACCATAATGAATCCAACCTAATTGTTACATAGGTGGATATGTGGAATGTTGTTACTCATGCCAAGATTGGATACATGGGTTTTACCATATGTTGTTGGTATATTTAATGTCTTCTCGTTAAATCAACCATTAAATAAATATCATGAATGTTTCATTTAATTAACTATTTATTTAAAATTATGTATTATTTAATTTTATGGATGCAAGATCGTGATCACATTAATGAATAAATTAATGTAAAAAGAATGAATTTAAATAAATGTATTTTGATTGAATGTTTAATCCACCATAGTTAATTAATTAAGTATCATCGACTTTATATTAATAGGACATGTAAAGAATAAAATAATTTTTTTTATTCAAACTAAATTAAAATCCCTCAAATAAATATTAATCAGTCAAACATAGCCTTTAATTATTTGATAATGAATAAAATTCTTCGAACTAAGTGTTTGACCATCCCCCATTGGTACACTTTCTTTTAATGTTGAGTTATTATGAATGTTATGGGTTAACTTAACCATATTACATCAACATAAGTTTCCCTCATTTGACTTGATGTAACTTGGTGTAATGTGATGATGAAATCCAAGTCATAATTTTAGGATAGGGGTGTCCACTCATCAGTTTAGGGATATACAAGCCCAAAGTTGGAAAATACATACCAACCTAAATACCTTCAAGTAGCTTGACCAATCCTTGTTGGGAAAATTCATAGGGGAAATAAATCCTTTCCACTGGAATATATTAGTAACTAGACCTTATGAGTTCAATAGTGAGTTTGATTGGGACTTGATAAATTAGTTGGATATTTAATAAAAAATCAATTAATTTATTATTTCTCAAAAAAATTATAATCACAAAAATTACTAATAATATACTCTTTTAATTGTAGAATAAAATGTAAAGTTAATCATCCACATTATCCATTCAATATAAATTAGGGAAATACAATATCCTTATTTTAAGTATCTTCTATGAGTGTTTTAAACTCCCTTAAGTTATTTTATTCAATGAACAAAAATCTTACATACCTGAATCCTCACATATTGATCCACCTGCACAAGAGGCATATGATGATGAGTTCCATGTATATGATAAACATATTTGAGACATGGTCAAAAATCAATGTTTAATGATTTTATCTATGTCTAGTGTAATCACGAAGCCTTACAAAAACATGGATGTGTGTATCATTCTTGATAACCTCTATGGTATTTACTAGGAGAGATCTAGATAGGAACAGTTTGAGATTACCAGGGTACTCTTTCAGGAGGATCTTGTAGATGGTTCCCCAGATGGACCTCACACAGTCAACCTCATTGACTAAAATTATTTCCTCAAGTTTTTAGTGTTTAATATCTATAATGAACTAGGAACATATCTCATAATGGTATCACTACCCCATAGTTTCTTTAGATTTTTTTATATTTTTGAATATGAAAATAATTAATAAATCTCACCTTGATCTTATCACTCTTATTCTCTAAATAAGTAAGGAGATTAAGTTTGAAAATCCTTTGATCCTTATAGTGAACAAACATAATGGGAAAGAGAAGATATCTATGCCTAAACATTCATCACACCATTCTATAAAAAGGAAGATAAAGGTGAAAAAAAGGGAATAGGATGTTGTTTGTTTTGCATTTGGAAAGAATTTAATATAGAAGAAAAAATCAATCCAACCAAAGAATTAATTGGATGATTTAGGTGGTTTTTTTATCAAGTTAAATTTATTTGTTTCTACAAATTTAATATTATATAAAACGTGGGGTTCTCACATATTTATTCAAATATAGGAACCACATAGATTCAGAAATATTCACTAAGGGATGGTAGATCTATGAGTAGTCAATGAAACTAAACTTGATGTTATAGCTATCGAGTTTTACCACATCATGTTGTCAATTGAAATTGTTTTTATTTTAAAGGGTTTTAATTTTGTTACATAAATTACCAAAATCATTATTTATATATACATACTTGATACAGATGGTTTTGTTTTTATTTTCAAAAATAAATGTTTCTTATTTTATATATATAGATTTTGTTAGGATAAATTACAATTAAAAAACATTCATTGTGTTTTATATTTCTTGAATCACACAATGGAAATAGATAACAAAACTATATCAGAAGATTCATTACACGCCCAACTATGCCCTCACTATCTATGTCATGTAAACAAAAAGTGCATAACTAAATTATACCATGATTGATATTTTGATTCTTAATAACTATAACCACTTGGTATAGGTCGCACATGTTTATAAGGAAAAATGGCCAAATTCACATTTTGTAGAAAATGTGAAATGGTCAAATAGATTCTTTAGTTAGTTAGTACAGATTTGTTGGGACCATTTCATATTGAGGCAAGGGGTGGGTACTCGTACTTCATAACATTTACCAATGATTTTTTATATGTATGGATATATCTACTTAATATGGTAAAGTTGGATTATTTTGATAAATTCATGGAATACAAGAATTATGTTGAGCACCATCTCAGTAAGAGGAATAAGAAAATACACTCAGAACACAGTAGATAATATCTTTATAATGAATTCATTGATTACTTACAAGAGTTTGGGATCCTATCTTAACACACTCATCCTTATACACTTTACTGGAATGATGCATGTGAAAGAAAGAACCACCACTTGTTAGAAATGGTGGGATAACTGATAAGTCATACAAGTATTCAATTATCTTTTTGGGTATAAACATTATAACCCACATAAAATGTATCAAACCAAGATCCAACTAAAGAGGTAGGTGATATACCAGAATATTTATGGAATGGAAAGAAACTCGTGTTACTATAATTATATGTGTTGGTTTGTAAAGAATTTTCTATGGCCTCTTTAGATAAAAAACATACAACGAATTCATAAATTATACCTTTATAGGAAAACCCAATGAAACAAGAGGTTATTACCTATATTAAACCTAAGAATAAAATGTAATAGTGGAATGAGTTTCCATATTCCTTGAGAGAGCTTCCATATATAAATGTGATAGTGGAAGAGAGATAGAATTTGATGAATTTGAGGCTTAATGTACATAATATATGGCACAGTAACTGATTCCAAAATTCCCTATGGATGAATAAATAGTTCCAAATAAAAAACTATTGGTTAGGAGTACCATAGATGTTAGAGAACCATAAAAGTATGGCTTTCTTATCCCTGAGGATGGTGGATAATTCTTTGTTGATAAAAATGATCCCTTAACCTACAAGGAAGTTATATGTGGCATACATTTGGACATGTGGTATGAATCCATAAAATCTGAAATGGATTCCATGTACCAAAACCTAATATATATTTTGGTAGATCGTTCAGTGGTTATAAAGTCCATTGGTTGCAAATGGGCATTCTAGAAGAAAATATACATGGATGGAAAAGTTAGTACCTATAAGACGTGACTAGCTGAAAAAGTGTTTAAACAGAGTTAAGGAATTGACTATAATAAAACCTTTTCATGGGTTTCAATGCTTATACCCATCATAATTACAATTTCCATTACAGCTTAACATGACTATGATATTTGGAAAATAGATGTCAAAACAACCTTGCATAATGGAAAACATTTGGAAGATGTATATATGATATAACCTGAACAGTTTTTTACTAAAAAGGATGCCAACTACAAATTCCAATTGAAAAAATTCCATTTGGGGATTAATGTAATAATCCACATCATAGAATATTCATTTTGATGAATCCCTAACATATTTTGGTTTCAAAAATAATGAATGTGAGACTTCTGTATAAAAATGGATTAATGGTAGTGTATTCATTTTTATAATAGTACATCACTACCCAAAAATAAGGTAAGGGAAGCTTTGTCTTTTATCCGTGCTAAACAGAAAGCCCGGATAAAGGGGTGCGCCTTTATCAGTGATATCTAAAAGTGTTGATAAATGTACCCTTTATCTATGCTACTATTATCACTGATAAAAGTATTTAATAAAAAATATTATTAATTTATATAAAAAAAGTATATTTATATTCAAAAATAATTTTTTTATTAATGATATAAAAACGTTTGTTTGTAATTATAATATATTTTTTAATAATTCAATATATATATATATATAAAATGTTTTAAATGAAAAAAAATTATTTCTAAGATTATATATATATAATTAAATAATTGTAAGTCAATAATAAATTACATTATATAATAAATATATTTATTATATTTATTAGATTTATTAGATTTATTATTTTTATTTTATTTGTTAGATTTATTAGAGATTTATTAGATTTATATTTTTTAGATGTATTAAATTAATTTATTATATTTATTAGATTTACATAATTAATTCATTATATTTATTATATTTGTTATATATAATATATTTATTCTGTTTATTTTATTTATAAATATATAGTACTTTTTAATATATCTTTATAATTAAAATTATTGAATATAAGTTTGTTTTCCACTGAATTTGGTCACTGAATATATTGATCATGCTTTTATGTTGTGTATCATGCATGAATATTCATTTATACATTACATCATGTTGTCTATTGATGTGGTATATTGATTTATTCATAATTTTACCCATATGATCTATATATTTTTGTTAAAAAAATACTTATAAAATGACATTTAATAGATTTAAATAATAAATGAATTTTATTATATTTTTTATGGTATATATAAATACTTTTCAAATACACTTGTAATTATAATTATAACTAAATATATAAATAATTATAAAATTAAACATATAATTTTATAATTTTATAAATATATATATATATATATTGACAATTATATACAAAAATTTATAAATAAATACAATTTATTTTTATCATTATAAGTATAAATATATATATATATATATGTAAATAATTATAAATTTGAATAAATATATTTATTATACTACTTATAATGTTATAAATACATAATTAAATATATAGATTTATAAAAATATAAAAATATTTATTAATAAATACTACAAAATTTATATTTCATTAAATATTTACTAATTTAAAAAAATCTATTTTTTATTTCATATATAATATTCCATATATAATTAAATAAATATATATTTATAAATATATATATAAATATTGATAAATAAACACAAATTTTATTTATAGTTATAAATAAATACAAATATATTAAAACAATTTTAAAATTATAATAAATATATAAAATATATATATTAAAAAATTATAAATAATATATATATAAATTTTTTATAATTTTATACTTATTTAAATAAATAAATATTTATTTATTTATAATTATATATATAAATTAATATATATTTCATATAAAAATATATTATATTATAAGAAATACAGTCATATATATCTATAATATTATATATATATATATAATTAATATATTTTTATTATTATAAATATAATATTTATATTTCTTATAATTATAAAATTACTAATATTATAATTTTATAAGTATAAATAAAAATTGATTTGTGTATAGTTATAATTATTAATAAATGAATATATATTTATACTATATATCATTCTCAATATATATATATATAATATTATAATTAAATTATTGAAATTATACCTTTATTAGCGCTTTTTTCACGGATAAAGTTGTCCTTTATCAGCACGAAAAAAACGTTGATAAAAGATGTCTTTATCAGCGCTTCAATTTTTGCACTGATAAATAGGTCTTTAATCAGTGTTTTTTTGCGGTGATAAATTCCTATCCTTATTAGGTAAAACTAAGCATCGATAAATGTATGTTTAATCATTGTTTTTTTATTTTTACGTTGATAAAACATACCTTTATCATTTAATTTAACTAGCACTAAGAAAGGTTCCAGTGTGGTTTATAAAAGGACCATAACATGATCCTCCTCCTTCGCACCCTTTCATGCCTTCATAGAAGCTGACCCATGTGCCATCGAGCCCTCCTCCACAGCAACCCCTCCACTACCGATCCCTCCTCCTCCACCGCCTCTACCTCCTCCACCTCCTCCTCTGTGGTTACTGAATCATCGTCCTTTGTTGTCGCCACTGCCTCCTCCCCCTCCTTATCCTCCTCCAACTCCTTCTCCTTCTCCTCCTTGCGTGGCCACCTTATCCACCTAACCATGTCCAGTGCGCCCTCCTCATCTGACGATCATCCCAACAACCTCCTCTACATCCCATGAATCCTCCCGATGAGTCTCAAGTGTGATTTCCATGATTTGTATAGGTTTTTTGGGTTTGGCTGAACCCTTCTAGGTAGGGTTTAGTTGTGATGTGTTTCCTTTGGTTTTTAGGGTGTGCAGAGGGTCTACGATGTCTTGTCCTCCATTCTATTGAAGCGATGTCACATTTTCACACATCTGAGGTAGGGTATTCCATGTTTCATTTGATATTAAGTCCATTTTATTCTTGAATGTTTTTAGTTAAATATTTTACATGATTCTCAACATCACAATACACATGGTTAATCAGCAATAATGTTCTCAAATTAGTTGTTTGTGTTAAAAATAGTTTTGAAGTATTTTTCACTTTTAATTTTTATATGTGCTTATGGAAATTGAGTTAATTGGATATGAAATGTTGTTTTGAAAATGTTATCAACATGAATAGAACCCTTGTATTACACTTGTACCATTTATTATAGTGTTTTCTAGTTTGTGTAATTTGTTTGATCTATTTATAAATTTTTTAATAAATAGTTTTGTTTGACTATTAAATATTATTTATAATTTTGTTGGCCCATTTATGAAATGGTATAAAAATTGAATTATTTGTTAATATAATTGTAAGTAAAATATTTCGGTTGCTTATAATATTATTTATATATTATTTGGAATATAAAAACAATTGTTCAAAACCCGGTTAACTTTCCATATAATTGTTTATAAACTAGTTGGGTTGTTTATATAAATTTTTATAATTTTTTTTATTTTTTTTAAAATTGATGATAAATTGTTTTGTTTGTTTTATAAAGCTGTTTTCATTTTATAGTTTTGAGGTATTATTTATGGAAATGATTTGGTGTTTGTTTTGAAAGGATAAGGTCACTTTTGGTAATTGTGAAATGTTTGGGTGTGTGTGTGTTTGAAACTCAAGAGCCCATTTGGAAATTTCATTTATTTTGTGTTTTTTAACAAGGATTAAAAAAGAACATGGGAACTTTTTGGTAAATCCTTGGTGTAAAGGCCGGTTTTTCCATGTTTATTTAAAAATGGTTTTTGTTGTTGGAAATGGATTCAGCATGTGTTTGGTTTTTCAATTGGGATTGGGGGGGGCAACCATGTTTAAAATTTTTTTCATGGTTTTGTATGCTTTATGGTTGTTTGTATTTTACATTGTTTCTCAAAGAATCTATCTCATTGTGACTATTAATTACGCCTCAAAATATACTTATTATTAAAATACTTTCACTAAAATTGTAGTCCACTGAAGGTGATTATACTTTATTTTTTTCACCAAGACTCATCAATGATGTGTTCTATTTATATAAATATCCCTTTATAGTAAACCATGTAAAATACTTGTTTTTATTGTATTTATTCATTTGTGTTTATTTTTGTGAGTGAACCATTAAGACTGAATCAATTAATGAGTTCCTTTAAATGAGGTTAAAATATAATATAAAAGGGGCTAACATCATCAAGATAGTAGTTATAAATATTTTAAACCTAGATTCACGTATCATCTCTAGGTGATCATTTTCAACCTGGTCTGAACATACAGGAATTCGATATGTATGAGTAAAGTCGTCCACTTTTTCATTACCATCGTGAAAAAATAATTTTTTTTCATACAATGATTCACTTTAACTTGATAGAACACACTTACTTTGAAATGTCCCTCAACCCCATAGAGCATCCAACACATCCATGTGTATTTTAATATAAACAATTCTTAAAAAACAGTACCAATAACCATGATTTAATTTTCTTAATAAACTAGTCATATGATTTATTAATTATGAATATAATTAATTTACCACACAATTGGATAAATTGTCATTTTTAGAGAACACTAATTATCGATGTAAAAACAAATTCATATTAATATCGTCTTTACTAAGATAAACATGAAAATATCCTTTGTCATGTCATATAATGAGAAACTTATACAAAAATAAACAACCCAACAATCATAAATATATATTCAATATCTTTATAAACTCTACGGTCCTTCATAAAAAACTTAGAAATAAATCTACATCTTTCATGTTGATCCTCAAAACAAACTTACCCAAATGGAACATAAAGTCGATTTGTAGTTTAGAATAGATAAAATACAATCTAAAATTTATATAACCATCACTAATTCACATTACTTTCAAAAAAACCATCATACTTAAATAAATTCTATATATACAACCCCCATAAGGATATATTCATTACATCCTCAGCCTCTAGTTTTAATCTATGATGGACATACTTTGATGCTTGATGCACCACTTCTAATTGAAATTAATTATGTAATAACACTACTGACCGAAATATATTTACTTAAAAAAAACACATTATAATGGTAAATATACAAAAAAATATTTAAAAACCCTGCCACATCATCATTTCCATCAACATCTATGCATCATTCTTCCCCCAAGATTATAATTTACAAATTCCACATCACTTTTAACTATATGATGAATGAAACAAAAACAACTAAGATTCAATGTGTTTTGTAAGAAATTTACAATATATTTTTCCCCATGTTATGATTACATCACATAATTTTTAATCACCTATTAGTTTATAATGTCTACTTCACACATTTGGTTCAACAAACATTACTACCATACAAATGAGGAAATCATTAGTAGTGACTACTCTAATGTCCAATCAATAAAAGTTTATTAGATATGATACTATCAAGACCCACACCCATAGTAAATCTATTGGTTTTGGAAATATATTAGTGTCTTACCCCCATCCCATATTTAAGAGGACATGAGTTAGTTACAATTGTAAAAGTAATGATACGGCCTAGGATTGTATCATATCCAACTATAGATTTGAGTTTCCACTAACCTAAGAGTCGTTCATGATCCCTATGGGGTAACAATGATCCCCTGGAAAAAGATTCAATTAATGTGGAATATTTTACCCATAAATTAGAGTAAATTAAAATTTATATTTCTATTAAAAACCAGACTTGTCCCATTAATAATTTGTACATTTATGAAAATATTAGATTTGAAAAAATAAATAAATAGGAAGCAGATATCATAGATGGAAAATAAAATACCACTATTGGCCAATAAAACTATTTAACCAGACATGTACCATTCTTGAATCCTGTTGGACCTATTTTGGGGAGGTATAACAAATGAGATATCATTTTATATTTTCTTTTCAGTTGGAAATCTCATATTCTACATGCCTCTCCATCGCCATGAACTCACCTTTTCCACATGTTGAATTACACTTTCGCGGTGAGTTTCATCTTCTTAATCATTGGTTTCCTCTTGTTCTAATGTTATTACTATTTGATATTGATGGTTATGTTGTGAATTATATGGGATAAATTTCTGGCTGAAGATTGTGGTCGTTGGTGGTGCTTCTTTGTGCACTAAATGATTTTCAATTTTGTAGGATCATGTTGAACATTTGAATATAGAAATTGGTAATTTATGTATACTTTTCTAATGAATGAATTCCCGAACATTATAAAACATCTGTGATAACCCCTGAACTAACAAGAGGAATTGAATAAGGGATGCTTTGTAAAATCTAAAATTGAGTTTGTTTGATTTGTATGGTATTGTGATAGTGTGTTTGTATGGTGTTGCAGTTCATGGAATGATTGGTATGCCCTTTTATCCCTTGTTTTCGTTCCTCCACCATTGAATATCAATCCATACCATACCCATTTCAATGGCACCACCACTTTGTTAATAGTGCAATTCCACTAAATCATAGATAACCACATCACTACAAGACTATAATGGACACTTTATGAAAACCCTAGACAAATAAAAATAAAAATACATGAAATGAATCCTTAAACCCACAATAAATCTATGGAAAATCATAAAATCTATTAGTTTAGTATCATAGTTCTTGACTCGAGACATTATGTTTCTTGAGAAACACTAAAAAACACTTTACAAAAATTCATATAGATGACATGTGGGATACTAAAACATTCTTGTACAAGGACATTTCATATCTAGTTCCATTGAATAGGTGGTTGGGAAGATGGGTGTGATCTACTTCAGCCTTGAGTAATGCATGGAGAGGTGCAAGTATTGTTTACCAAATCATGTTCTAGTGATTATAGTTGGATTATGACCCTTTTTTAACATCTTTTGTGTATTTTTTTGGTTAAATATTAATATTACTGAGTTAAATAGCATTAATATTAATAAATAATGGATGAATTCCAATTGGTAGAAAAACGATTATGAATATGGTGTGATATAATTTATTAAGTTTGAAAAATATCTTGCATATGAACCTTCTAAAATCCTTTGTATGTGTTTACACTGTTGTTATTCAAGATAAATTTGTCCTCAGGAGTTAGAAGAACATTTTCTCTATCACATAATATATCAATGTTATACATGTTGGAATTAGCATGGGGAAAACGAATATTGGTAGTGACTTGGATGTAACTGCATTTAATGAATCATATGATATGATTACAAGCATGAATAATTAATATGACTCAATGAAGAATGTGAATTTATATGTGAATGATGATGAAGATCATATTGAGGTAATGACAAGGACAGTTGAAGATAAACTTTGTGATTTTCCAATGTTTTTTTAGAAGTTAAAGAGTTCTAAAAAGACACAATTATAAACTAGTTTTACTAAATATATTGCATTATCAGCTGTATTGAAGATATATAATTTTAAAAAAGGAAACGGGTGGAGTGACTCCAATTTTACAGAACTATATTCTTTCCTGAAGGATGAGATCCTAAAAGATAATGAGATCCTGAGCAAAACATATGGCTACAAAGGATTCCTACGCATGATGGGTATGATATATGAAAGAATACACACCTACCTGAATGATTGTATAATGTTCCGTAAGGACCAAAAACCACTCAAAAAAGTCCCAATGTGTGTTGCTTTTCAATACAAGAAAGTTGAATCCAGTAGTATAAAAGTTGTATGGTACTTTCTAGTCATTCCATGGTTTAGGTTCATATATGGAACTCAGTAGACTATAGGAAATTGATATGACATGCATATATGATAATTTAAGATGAAAAACATTGTCTCCTGATAGACTATCCTCAGTGGAATATAATTGATCATGAGTATCCTGAATTTGGAAATGAGGTGAGAAACCTTTGTCGAACATTATTTACAGATAGAGTGAATCCTTTTGGTTTTTAAAGAAGAAGTCACAGTACATGGATGGTTATGTTGGTAAAATATAACTTACAGTAATAGTTATGCATGAAACAAAAATACATCATGTTATCTATTCTTATATGAGGACCAAAACAACCAGGTAATGATATTGATGTTTTTTTAGAACCATTGATATAGGATTTGAAATTATTGTGGGATTCAGGTGTAATGTTGTATGATGATTAAAAAAATGAAGATTTCACTTTGAGATCCATGTTGTAAGGGATGATAAAGGACTTTCCTTATTGTGGAATTTTTTTTGATATATCATTAAAGGAACTCAAGGGTGACCCATTTACGAACAAGGTACATAGTCAATTTGGTTGAATCATTCGTCAAAAACCTTGTTTCTAGGATATCGAAGATTTCTACCCCGACGGCAAAAGTACCGATCTTGGATGACATCATTCGATGAAAGTTAAAAAGAAAGTACATCAATGTATCAAATAATAGGGGATAAACTATTTGAGAAAGTAAAATATGTGGACACTAGTTTTGGTAAACCGTTTCTGAAAAACCTTACGAAAACCGGTTAGAAAAAAGGAGATCATTTTTTTTTTGAATTATCATACTAGAATTGTCTGTATGTTAGACATTTTCTTGATGTTATAAATGTTGAACAAAAATTATGTGATATTGTCATCAGAACATTGCTAAATGAACCCAGAAAAAAAAGGATGTAATTTAGGCTAGGCTTGACATGGTTGATATAGGAATGTGAGAAGATTTGGAACCATTGAAGTGTGAAAGACAAAAATTTCTTCCCCCTACTGCTTACACTCTTTCCAAGAAGGAGAAATATCAGTTTTCAACTTCTTGAATGACATAATGGTTCCATAGGTGTATTCATCAAATATGAAGAAGCATCAGGTCAATGAGTAATTTAAACATAAAGGGTCTGAAATCACATGATTTCCATGTTTTTATGAAATCTCCAATTCTTATAGCTTTACGTTGCATTTTTTCCATTAATGTCTGTTGTACATTAACGAAACTCTGTTTCTTCTATAAAACTATATGCAGTAATATTAAAGACCCAGGGAAATATCCAACATTGGAAAAAGAAATTTCTATCATATTATGTGAATTTGAAATGTTTTTACCACATACATTATTTGATTTTAAGGTTCATTTGATGGTTCACTTGGTGAGAGATATTTGACGATGTGATCTTGTACATTATAGTTGGATGAACCCCACTGAATAGTATATAAAGATTTTGAAAGGGTATGTCAAAAATCAATGTCGTCCAGAGGGTTGTATTAAAAAGCGATATACTATTGAGGAAGTCATTGAATTCTATACCGAATACCTATCTTGTGATGAACTAATTAGCATACCAAAATCTCGTCGCACTAGGCAGCTTGAAGGTGGAGGAATTTTAAAATGAGAGGTTTTCACAATCAAAATTACAGATTAGTATTAGGCCCAAAATTTTGTTTTCTATAATAGTTTTGACATTGTTCCACATGTTCAAACTCACAAAGAAATTCATAGGCATTTTAATCCATCTAGGGATGAAAAATGGTAATCAGTAACACATAATTGAAAATTTATTGGATGGTTTCAAGACAATATTTTTTAGAATTCAGATGAAAATAGAGACTCAATTTCAAAATGGCTTCAATTGATAAACATCATACCAAGTATGTATGTATTATCATATAATTATTATGTAGTTAATGGTTATACATTTTATAATAATGAACATGATGAAGATTGTACCATGAAAAATAGTGGGGTTACACTTGTGGCTGACATGATTCATGTTTTTTGTGTTATGAGAAGAAATCCAATTTATGCAAATATTTCATATTTGGAATCATCAAACTAATATGGGAGTTGGATTATACGAAATTATAAGTGTGTAATTTTCAATGCATGTGGGTTGATAACTGGTGTTCTATTAAAATAGAAGAATTGAGATTCGTGAAAGTTGATTTCTGTAAGGAAGGAGAGAAAGATGAACCATTTATAATGGAATGACCAGTAGTATAAGTGTTTTATGTTCCATATACCACAAACCGAAACAGGTCATTTGTTCAAATATCGACAAAAAATATGAAGGTTCATATAGAAATTCAATGGAGGATTCCCCTTTCATTGGGACATTGTAATTATTTCACAGTGGTCCCAATGTATATGGAATATTTTATGTCATAGGAGACCATAATGAAGGTATTTTTATATTCTATAATGGGTTCAAATCTCTTAAGCCTTTAAAAAAAGAGAGGTTAATGATTAGGTTATTTTTTATTGTAATATAAATTGTGTTAAATTTTATTTTTATCTCTTCTCTAATGCTTTTATGTAATCTAAATTAAATTTTAATGCACTTATGTAGATAATGACTTATGCACCTATTGATACAGCCAATTTCGAGGCACAGTAGGTCTCTCAACCTACTACTGTTGGTCCCAGTGCAGAGGAATGACATGTTTCTTAACCTATTACTCCCTATCCCTGTTCTATGGTACAATAGGTTTCTCAACCTATTTCTATTGGTCCCAGTTCTAATTCTAGTGTTCTGGAAGAACATAATGGTGATAGTAAAATTGATGAAATGGTTAGCAATGAAACCCTGATGGTGCAAAATAAAACAAGAGCGCAATTTTTTGACAGTGTTAGCCATAATCCTTAACAAAAAAAATAAAAAGGATTCAAATTCTAGGTGGGATTTAATAAGAGAGGCTAGCATGTTAACCCCAACAATTCCATGGTTAGTATCTACATTGGAATCATCACTTGGAAACACATTCTGATTGATGTAATGTCGTGACACCATGTTGTCACTGGTCTTAAGACACTACTGTTGGAAGGGATTATAGTATCATTAATATATAATTTCATTAATTTATTAAAATAAAATAAAATACTAAAACATTGACTTACTCATCATCATCCCTTGAAGAGTGCATTTATTGTAGATGCTTCACACATAGAATATGTATTAAGAGTTCTAGTATGGATTCATAGAGGCTTCCACACAATTTTAACAAAATATCATCTTAATGATACTAAAGGTAATGTCAAGCTACACCCACCTACTCTTTATGAACACTTGATATCCCAAGGATCATGGGATCCATTTAGAAGCCATTCTGCAGAGCAGAATTTTCTGGTACATTGGGTCTAGTAATATGTTTTTTGACATTGCTTGTATTCATCACTATGATTGAATATTATTTATTTTTAAACCAAAACTAAGTGTTGTAATTGAGGAATGGGATTAAATACCAATGTAACCCTACCGTAAAGTAAGGATTGGGTACTCTTCACTTGAGAAAAAATTGGCACATATTTTAAGTCTACCATCATACATTTATGTGACATAAAAAAACACCATAACCATGTTTATTTGTTTATATGCAGATTTGTGAATTGAAATATAAATCTAATTCTATCCCACTCCATGTGATATGGAGGGAGGATCTTGTAAATAAATAGGGTATACTGATAGATGAAAACATAAAAAAAGCATGGGAATCATGTGTAAGTATTAAATAATATAATTTTGTTTGCTTTAAATCGCTATTACATAACAATGATTACTTATTTTCATATAATATTTCTCTTAAATGGTCATAGGAATCAACAATATCTGCACTATATGCAGACATACATTCAGTGGCCTTGAAGAATCAAGAATAGTATGGTTGTGTCAGAGGTCCAGGTTTTTAGGTGGCATCCGAACATATCTTTAGAAAGAAAAAAAAGTGGAGGATCAAACAGAAGAAATGAAAAAGATGAGAGAAACATTATATATGATTCATGAATAATTACAATACAATAGATTTGATAGAATGATTGATAGGGGCAACGAAAAGAAACAAATCAAGAACAACCCATGCATGATGATCATTTCCCACCCCCACCAATTTTGAGGTGAGACATTCCCCTTAAAAACATGAATTAGATGAGGTAATAATTTTTTCTATCAAAATTTGAATCACATAAAAACTGATTCCATCATGTACTGATATTCTATTGGGTGAAAATGACTGCGATTTATATCTATTAACGCCCACCCATCACCTTCTAGAGAGGGCCACGGTGTTCAATATACAGAATAACATGCAACACAACAGAACACTTCCAACATGTCATGTGAGAGTGATAATTAATGTATGTCATGATCTTATAACTGATCTACCAGTTCCAAATGACAATGATGAAATTCATACGGGCGAACAAGCTATTGGAAGATTCGTCATGTGGCTATAAATTCTTGTAAAAAACATGTTGACATAGAGGTATTCATTGACAAATAATTTTTCAAGCTGGGCCGATAACATTTAATGAAAGAGGTATAAACAAATGAATTGTATTTCTGAAAAAAAAAATGGGAAGGGGTTGAAATGAAAGACCAACTCAAAACTATCACAAGGATCAACCGACCAGTCCAAATGATCTACTGAGAGAACGATCACCCTACCCGTTCTATATCCATATTTAATATCATTGTAGGATCATGTGGATAAAAATTTGATAGGATGAAATACTCAAATATAATATTTGAAAAAATATATGTATGGAGGGGAAGAATAAAATAAAATTAGTGATGGAATAGTAAATAAAATCCTCAAGTATGAATGAATAAGAAACTCCATTGTAAATGTATACCTAAGGTATGATTTCATGATTTGATTTTATAAAATGTGATATATTATGATAATTATGACCAAATAAATTTCAAAATTTTCACAGGCATATATATGAAATAAATTGAATGGAATTCCCCATGAACAAAAAATTAGACTCGTTAGACCTCACATCAACTCTTCAAAAGAAGAAATAAATTATGATAAAGAGGGTAAACTAATTTCATCCATGTTCAAATCGTTTGAAAAAAAATACGGATGGTAGAATCATTTTACTACCAACTAAGTAGGGGTAAACATCTATAAATTAATCATATCAGCTATATTTTCATTTATTTCATTACTTATTCCTTTTTTTAGGAAGTATTAGATTCTCATTGCGGTTAATTTGGAGACTCGAAAAATTAAATTTATGGATTAAATGCATGGATATGAAAAAAAATGACCATTCATGATGGTGTTTGTCAATTTTAATACACTAGATAAAATATTTTACGACTAAAAATCTAGTTATATAATTTATATTATATTTTTATGCGGATTCTGTTTTGATAAGGTGGTGCATCAATATTGTCTACTTCATGAAATAAATCCAGGGCCTAAGGCCAAGATTGCGGATAAGATCTATACGTGGAGATTTTTCAGGGTATATATAGTAATATTTCACCATCCAAACACAAATAAAAAAATTACTTATTTTTTTATGTTTCTGTAGTGTCCAAAACAAACAAATTGAAAGGATTGTGTTTATTATGTTTGTAAATTTACGAAAGAGATTGAATTTCACCAACAAACTAGCATCCATGAAGAAGAATTTTTTAAAATAATTACTTGTTCATTTAAAATATTTATTAATACTTTGTGTATTTATATTTTATCAGTACTAGCATGATTTGCATAAAAACACTTATTCACAATTTGATATAGATGTTTTTAGAAATGAATGGGCAACATACCGGATGTAAGATTGTATACAAATAGGATGAATCTTAATTCCTAATTATTATGTTATCCTTGCATGGTTATTGATACCTCCTTTTTTTGTTTATTGAACACATTTGATACCACTTTCTTTTGCTTCATATCCTTAGGTTATGAATAACGGTTTTAGAAATGATTTCTCTTTATAGTAAAAAATAACTTAATAGTGATGCCACAACGGAAGTTTAGATCTGATGCTATGCTAAGTGGTAGTTAACCAATACTATTGATGTGCATAAATAATCTTTAGCTTTGTTATTGGATTATATATAAACCAATGGAACCCTTTGGAATGATATAAATTAATGTTATGATATAATATCTCTATTTTAAAAAAAAATTATATAATGAAATTTTTATTTAATTTTCATTATTTCTTGGAGGGTTCGTTTATTTTAGAAAATTTCTATCCAGGTTACCTTCATTTAAAGGAATTGAAACAAAACTATGTATGCTAAATCATAGATTTAATATTGATGCTTGCACAGTAAAATCATTGTCCACAGAATTAATGCATTGTTTCATTTTTATGTTTAATTAATTTTTTTGATGTAATGAATATTAATCTACTAATATGTTATATCAATGAATGAAATGATTTGGTCATTATAGTTGGTATCAAGGTATCTAACCTTTTCTATATCAATAAAAAAAATTGTTTTGTTTTTATGCATTATTAATATGATCAATATGTCATTTTTGACATGTAGGAGTTGACCGAACTTCAGTTCAATGTACAATGCAACTGGTATGACTCAAAGTGTCTCTTTTTATTTACAAATGACATTAATTTTAGAGAAAAAGACAAGTGAAATAATGAAAACTGAGTAAACACATATGGATTGTTTTGATAATTTATTAAAAAACTCTCCATGAGTCATTTGAGACATGTAACAACCAACCACACCTCAATCCGACCCACAATGTGACCGGTATGGCTAAAAGTGTCTATTATCAGTTTAAAATTGTCTTTTAGCAAAAAATGTGTCACTCAATTAAAACCAAGAAAACTCACTCCAATTGTCTTAATAGTTTGGGATAGCTATTAATAAGTTCTTTGAGATGTGTATGAAGCAATCCCATATCAAACAAATGCATCGTGCAATCGGTATGACTGAAAATGCTTGTTTCATATTTGAAATGACATTTTATTAAAAAAACAAAACTTACATTCTAGAAACTAAGTAAAAGAAATCAGATTGTTTTTATACTTTAGTAAAACAATCCATATGTCATTTGTGACATGTTGGAATTGATTGCACCTCAATTCAACACACAATGTGACAAGTATGACTCAAAGTGTCTCTTTTAATTCCAAATTGACATCAATTTCAGAAAAAAAAAACACAAGTGACATATTAAAAACAAATAACAAAATTTGGATTGGTTTTATACATTATTAAAAGGATCAATAAATCATTTTTGATGTGTAGGAAACAACCACATCTCAATCTGATTCACGGTGTGACCAGTATGGCTAAAAGTGTTTATTATCAGATAAAAATTGACATTTTAGGTCAAAATGTGTCACTCCCTAAAAACAAAGAAAACCCCATCCAATTGTATTCATAATTTTGGATAATTATTCACAAGTTCTTTTGGATGTGTATGAAGTAGTCTCACATCAAATCAATGCACGATGCGACAGATATGACTCAAAATGCGTGTTTCCAGTTTGAAATGATATTTTAGTAAAAAAACACAACTAAAATACTAAATATTGAGAGAACACATTTGGATTGTTTTGATACATTATGATAGATATACATAGGTAATTTGTGACTTGTATGAATCCACTTCACCTCAATTAAATTCACAATGTGACTATTGTGACTCAAAGTGCCTTTTTTATTTAAAATTGGCATTAACTTTAGAAAAAAACACATGTGACATACTGTAAACCGAGAAAAATCATTCAGATTATTTTAATACTTTAGGTCAATGAACCATTAGTTATATGTGACAAGTAATAATGAAACATACATCAATCCAATTCACGGGGTGACCGGTATGGCTAAAAGTGTATGTTATCAGTTGAAAATTGACATTTTAGCTCAAAAATTTCCACACACTAAAATCCAAGAAAACCCACTCCAATATTCTTCATAATTTAGGATAAAAATTCATTTTTTCAATGTGACGTGTATGATGAAGTCTCATATCAATCCAATGTATGATGTGACAAATATGACTCAAAATGCGGGTTTGAAGTTTGAAATGACATTTTATTAAAAAACACAATTGACATACTACAAACTGAGCAAACACATCCAGATTGTTTTGATACTTTAGGACAACGACCCATAAGTAATTTTTGATGTGTAAGAATCTACATAACCTCAATTCTATGCACAATGAAACTGGAATGACTCAAAGTGTCTCTTTTTATGTAAAAATGACCTT
Source organism: Viscum album (assembly GCA_963277665.1). Taxonomy (NCBI): domain Eukaryota; kingdom Viridiplantae; phylum Streptophyta; class Magnoliopsida; order Santalales; family Viscaceae; genus Viscum; species Viscum album. Next base: position 803,148,430 of record OY728139.1, read on the forward strand.
AATTTGGGGGGAAAAACCAGTTACAAACTCCAAATCAATCAAAAACATTCAGATTGTTTTGATACTTTAGGATAATGACCCATTAGTCATTTGTGACATGTAGGAATAAACCCCACCTCAATAAAATGAAATATGTGATCGATATAAATCCAAATGTGTCATTAAATTTCTTAAATAATTTCAATTAAAGAACAAGTGACATACTCAAAATTAAGAAAAAACATTTGATTTTTTTTTAATATTTTTAAACAATGATCTATGAATCATTTGTGACATGTAATAATAAAACCCCCCTCAATATGATTCACGGTGTTACTAGTATAACTAAAAATGTGTCTTTTTTATTAAAAATTGTCATTTTGTTAATGAATTCATTCATATTAATGTTTAATTTATTATATTAGTGTATTACTAACATAACATTTTAATTCATATATATGCCATTTTTTTATTGAGTTCAGACGCTTTGTTCGACAACTAATACCGTGGATGACAATTTTTGAGTGGGGATCATAGATGCCAAATGGTGAAACATTAATGTTTTAACTTTTTGTTTCATAATTGTAATTTCAACCATATAAAACATTGTTTAAAATGTATATAGTAGTGTGTTTATTTCTATTGTTGATATCAAGTAAAGGTATATAGCATTAATTGCGAAACTCTTGTGTGCTCTATTCCATTACTTTGTGCTTTGTTCGTGTGTAGGTGATATTTTGTGTAGGTGTGTAGGTTCTAGGTTTTGCTGTTAAATTAACAGAACATCACAAGAAACTAGGCCTTTATCAGTTCTCAATATAGTGATAATAAAGGTGGCCCTTTATCTGTGCTAAAAAAGAACTGATAACAGTGGCCCTTTATCTGCGCTAAAAAAGCGCTGAAAAAAGGGGGACCTTTATGATTGGTTTTATTGCAAGGATTTAGTACCCCCTATATAAATTATTTTTTGCGTTGTTAATGGTGTCCCACCCCCTTTATCTTCTCCTTGATTTACAATGCTTTTCTAGCACTGTTAAAAGCAGTTTCTAGTACTTTTAAAAGACATATTTTTAGTAGTTTATGTTGATGACATATTACTTATTCAAAATGAAATATCATTCCTATAGTCTATTACGTTATGGTTAAATAAATTCGTATCCATGAAAGACTTGGGTGAGGTATCATATATTCATGGGATCAAGACCCACCATGATATATAAATGAGCCTACTCGACCTAAGTCGAAGTACATACATAGACAAGATACTAAAGAGATTTAGTATGGAATAATAAGAGAGAGTATTGCTCATAGCATCACATTGAATTCTTCATTTTTGGAAGATGTGTCCAAAAATATTTGTAAATAAATAGAATGACAATGATTCCAAATGAATCAATTATTTTTTTAGGGATATAAGCTTTGATATGAATTAGGATATATGTTTCTTATGCATTAAGTAAGGATGAAAGATATAAAGATAACCCAGATTACCATAAATAAAAGAAATTCAAGACTATCCTTGAGTATCTAAGTTTAAATATGGATATTTTCATGGATTATAGAGGATACGAGGAACTATTAATCCGAGGATATGAAGATGCTAGTTTCGAAATAGATCCCAATTACATGAAGTCACAAATGGGAAGAATCATCACATTAAATAGTGGTTATGTGAGATAAAAGAGCACAAAGTAGGTTGTGGTCACAAATTAAACAGTAGAATATTTGTATTATTATAGCTTATGAGGAATCTAAATAAGTAGTTTGGATTCATTACTTCATCTAAAAGCCTTAAATAATACCTAGTAGTAACGAACCTATCACACACTATTTTGATAATACTGTTGTGGTGGCTCTCACAAAATATCCAAGGTCACATCAGCAGACAAAGTACTTACTTCCGTAGAATCATCTCTTAAGGTATTTTTCTATGATAAGTGAGGTTTTAGGGAGATGTATTTATATGTAAGACAATAAATAAGCCCAATTTACTAAATCCATGACTCAATATAAACTTGATTATCATGTTAGGTCTAGTGGATTAAATGTAGATAGAAATTGGTTCTAGTCCATGTGGGCGTTTGATAGATTTTGTGTCATAGGACCAAAAATTTTCTACTGTGATTACATATATATTCAATGTATTGAAAATAATAAAAAACTATTCATTACATATTTTTCATTATTATTCATGAATATAATGAAATAATTTCATATAATATACATCGTATAGATAAGGTCATCGAAGATCCCTATTATGATGAGAATCTTAAAGTGCTATGATGATATTTTTAAATATAGTTATATGGTTAGATAACGTACTTTTATGGGACACATAGTATATAGAATGTCATGTGTGAGTACTCATATATGGATGAATATTCATCTCATGAATTCTGCACATGGTAATCTCCATAAAAGTAGATTATAATAATAGACCCATGAATATGAATTCTGTATGTTTTTTGTCATTACATATTTCAATCTGTGAGCATGTGTAATGGTTCAAAGAATTTAATATCATCATTTATGAATTTAACGACTTTCACACATATATTTATGGATAAAAACAATGATTCCATATTTTTGTAGTGGGTTAGGTCACGTTTGGTGCATCACAATTGAAATTCCATTAATGGATAAGTCGGGGAATGATTTGTACATTCCAACATTATGAATGTTGATATCATGAACCATTGATTGTTATAAAACTATTTCATTAAATTCCATGACCATGTTGAAACAACATATTTATTTTAGAAATTCAATGAAATATGTATCTAGTGTATAGGTTGGTGGCACAGATAAGAGACCTGATTGATGTGATATTAAGATTACGGTGTTATATTGCACAGTGAACATTCTTATATGGTTCTCATGATTGTGAAATTATGTTTTTTCTCTTGGGTTCCTTGATCTTTTTCAAGATAGTAATCTTGGAATTTAAGAAATCCCATCTAATGTCAACGATAAATAATCATATAGGGTCATACACAAAGTGTTTCCGATGATCTCGATTGAATTCTATTTGAATTTAAGGAAATCAAAAAAATTATTCTCAACACCTATGGATAATTTTATCCATGTTTTATTGCTAAATTGTTTTATTGAATGAGAAATATAAAAATTAAATATATATTTTGGAGTTCAATAAATTATAAAGGAGTTAGAAATGAGTAAGACCAAGTCTGGTGACAATTATAAATTAAAAAGATAGTTACATAAGATATTATATTGTAAAAGTTGTCATGAACCAAAAAATAATAATATTATTATTATTATTAGGTGGAATGAGGATTATTATATTATTTAAGGGATAACATGAAATTAAATATTTAATTAAACCTAAACCCTGTCTCTATAAATAGACCATTATATCTATTTTGTCTTGAATCCAAAATTGATTATTGTTTTACACAACGAAACTCTCTCTTGAATCATCCTTTATCTCTTCCTATCATGAACGAGAAATTAAAGAGATATTCCTGAAAGATCGAAGGATGAGTTATCAACACAAATAATACAAGAAAATTGACTCACCAAGATATCACCCGGAGATCTATTGGTATTTCATTGAGATCAAAGGAGAATGTGTGGGTCATTTCTTGAGGGATTATATACTTGGATCCTTGTAGTGAAATGAAGGAAATACAAAAGTGTCTTTTTGGATGATCAGAATCTGTATAGAAGAATGAATTATCACATCAGGTATTCCATCATCCGATATTAAATAAATTTTTTATAAATTTTATGTTCAAGATCCTCACTCAGGTTCATAGGAAAATAAATATAAGGAGATATTTTAATATATCTCTCACCACCACACACGTATACTCCAAAACCAACATAGGGAAAATTATTTGAATGTAAAATATGAAGATATTCCGAAGAAAATATTTCAAACAAGATATTAGAATTGTGGATTTTTGGTTACTCCCCTTGGTTTTTCTTATGCACCTGCTATATCCTTTGATCTTATGATTAGAGTTTTGTATGACTATTTATATAATATTTGGGTTGTATTTATAAATGATATAGTGGTATGTTCAAAAATTCATGAGGATAATGAAAAAATCGTAATTATTATTTTTCACACCATAAAAGAAAATAAGTTATATGAAAATTTCAGTATGTGTGAAATTTGGTTGTAATATTTTTTTTTCTTTGGACATATTATTTATAAATATGATATAACTATTGATTCTTCTAAAATTAATTTTTTAGATAATTTAAAAGACCTATAAATTTCATATATATTTATAATTTTTTTGTATTATAAGGTTACTATCAATGGTTTGTTGAGAACTTTTCTTCATTATCAAGACCACTAAATAAGTTTACTGGAAAAGAAGATAAATAAATCTGGATGGAAGAGTATGATTATTTTTTTATAAAATGAAAATAATATTGGTTAATTCTCCTGTTTTGGCCCTTACCTTCATAAATAATGAATTTTTCATCAACAATGATGATTCTTTGAAGTTACTTGATTTTTTTCTCCCATATAATGATCTAGTAATTTCGTATAATTTACATCAACTAAAACCCAATGAGATAATTTATCCAATACATAATTAGGAAATAACAACTATTTCTTCTTTAGAAAAAATTTAGAGGTATAATTTATATGGTGTAATGTTTGAGTTGTATACTGATCATAAATGTTTGATGTGTATATTCTCTCAAAAAAAGTTGAACCGAGGCCGATATGATGGATGAAACTGGTTATGGATACTGAATGCACAGTTCATTACCATCATATAATAGAAAATAAAGTAGTATATTATTTGACTCAGAAAGATAATGTTGTATTAACCATGTAACATTTGTATAAAGACCATTTTGTTAATGATTTAATACAATTTTCCTAGAAATTATGCATGCATAAACTCTCTCTATTTCTTTAGGTGATGTTACAATTGTCTATGTAAAAAATAATTAAGTAATCTTATAAGGAGGATCATGTTTTATGGGGAAAGGTATAATCTATAATGAAGGGTATGTTTATAGTGTTTAATTTTGATAATGAAGGTGTTAACATATTTGGAAATATGTTATGTGTTCCTTGTGATTCCCATTTGTAGATAGAATTATTGAGTTAAGATTATATTTCCCCATGTTCTGTTCACCCTAAAAACAGTAAGATATAATAAGACCTTAGAGATTATTATTGGTGGGATGGAATGAAAAGAGATATTGTTGACTTTACTATGAAATTTTTTACTTGTCATCATATTAAAGAAGAATGAAAATTATCGAAGGGGATACTTCATCATTTTAGAGTGCTGGATAGGAAATAGGAAAACATATATATGGATTTCATGGTGGGATTTCCAAATACATATCAAGGTAATAATTTTATTTCAGTTATTTTTAAACAAATAACTAAATCTATGAATTTGAGTCTTATTTGAGATACTATATCGTTAGATAATCTATCGTGAATATACCTCAAAGATATTATCAGCTTACATAGAGTTTATCTTTTCATTATATCTAACTGTTATACTAGGCTTACTTTTATTTTTTTGAAAATTCATCAGAATATGTTGCGTACTGAAAAAATTATTTGTACAACATGTCATCCTAAATCTAATACGCAGTCAAAGAGAATGATCTTGTATTTGGACGTTACATATCTAGATAGATTAATGGATTACTAGGAAAATTGGGATCAATATATTTCCTTAGTTTTTTTTATACAATAACATGTTTTCATTATAGTAGATAAGTGATACCTTTTATGTTTTTATATAGAAAGTGGTGTCAGAATAAAAAATTTTGGGATCAAGTAGGTGGGATAATTTTGTTGGGACTATAATTGGTTGAAGAAATGAATGAGAAAGTGAATAAGATTCATCAGCGTATGGGGAATATTCATAGAATTTAGAAAGGTTATGTTGATAACTAGAGGAAATACTTTTCTTTCGAAGTAGGTGATCATGTTTTCTTTAATGTTACTCCATGGAAAAGTGTTGTATGTTTTGGTAAAAATGGAAAGTTAAATACATGGTTCATTAGACCATATTAACGCATAGAGAATGTAAGATCAATTTTTTTTATCATGTGGCCTTACCTTTGAGTTAATCTTAGCCAAATAAGTTATTTCATGTTTTGTTGTTAAGAAAATATGTGCAAAATGCATTTCTTGTTTTGAGACCTGATGTAGTTCAGTTAGAAGAGAAAAAATTTTATGAGTAAAATATAGAACTTATTGTTGACCATAGTTAGAAAGTGTTTCAAGATAATTTAATTCATTAAGTTAATGTTTGGTGGAAAAACCATATCGTTAAAGGAGAACCATGAGAATTTGAAAATGCTATAAAGGAAACATGTCCCCACTTTTTTGAGTAATGAATTAAATTATGAGGATACAATTTTCAATGAGGCGGGGGGGGGGTGGAGACTATAACTACCTAGGTTATGTTAGAATAAATAATTTTCATAAATTATTAATATTAATTTATTTATAATTATTATAAGAATATCTGGTAATTTTTCAGTTAATAGGTAAAAGGCCTTATATCTAACCACATTTAGATTTCATGGATTATATGGTTATATTTAAAAAGATGCATATTCCAAATTATAGAATTTTAATTTTTTTAAAACATAAAATTCTAATTTTTGTTGTCAAATTTATCTGAGTACTAATTTTTAATAATTTTTGAGAAAGATTGATTTTTAATGAATCGTGAAAAATATTGACTTTTGTGTGAAAATGTATTCTATTTTGATGTATTTACTAAGTATAATTATATTTTGGATTATTTATAATATTAAATTAGTTTATTTTTATCAAAAAATTCAATTAGTTTATTTTTAATATAATTTATACTTGAATTTGGTATATAACTATTTTTATACTTAAATGTAAATTTTCTGAAAACCCGTTTTTCATCCTGTTTTGGGGGTTTAAATTTAAATTAAATTACACCACTTAAAAAATTGAAATTTTAAAAAAGGATTTCATATTTGTAATTAATAATTACACATTTGGTAAATAGTTCCATTTTATTTTTGGGTCATTATGAATAGAAAACATATTAGATTTTTATTCACATGGTAAATATAAAATGAGTTAATTAGAATTAAAACTAACGTGATAATGATTAAAATGCGAAAAGCTTGACAGACCCTTTCCCGTGAAGGCAACCATCGATGCAATGAAGAACGTATCCCTAGCTTTCAAACCTGATCTAGATCGATGACCGATGAAGAAGAACCAGTCTGGTTGACACTGTATCTACCAGATCTGACACCAATGAAGCTAGTTTGCATAGCTTCGAATCCAAATTTGTGAAGGATCCAACACCGCCGAGTTTGAAGAACACCCGATTCCGCTACCACCGATTCTCATACTCCTGAACTCGCCACCACTGAAAAAGCTGAGGGTCACTGCCGTCGTCATTGATGAAGAGCCTGGAGCCTTCATGAAGGTTGAAGATGAACCGGTTGAACTCGATCCAGACGGACCGAATTTGTGGTTGAAGTCATTTTGTGTTCAATTTCCACTGGATAGAAGTTTAAGGAAGGCCGATCCCGAGCCACTTATGATCTTCTGACCATCCGTTTTGGACACCCAGTTGAGCCGGTTCAATGGAATTTGATGTGAGAATAAATATGATGATGGGGGGCTTCGATTTTTTCCCATGATTCGGTTGCAAGTTCAGACTTCAACGCGCTCAACGTGCTCGACGAATTCACCCTATGAAATAATTTGTCAATATCGCTCCGATTGAAGATGCTTCGGAGCACTGTTTTGACATGGGGTGAACTTCCGATTCAATTCAATGTTGAGCCAACTGGAGTTCTCAGGATTTTAGTCGTTGCTGCGGTTCAAGATAATGAACTGGGGTGATCGACAGAATGAAGGAGATCTTACCTAGGATGAAGAAGTGTAGTGCTTGCTGGCTAGTAATTATGTTGCAGAGTTGATTATCAAAGTAGGTGGAGGCCGAAGTAGATGGAAGAAGCAGGTGGGAAATATTGTTAGCACTGGGTGATACGTGGATTCTAAGAATATTAGAGAGATAAAATTCTGGACAGAGGGGAATTGGCACAAAATTTCAGAAGAAGACAGTAACACAGAATTTCTGAAGCCGGGTGATGTGAATGAAAATCAGAAGATCTTCTGGAGAAATAATGCTCCTTCGGATGCTGATGAAATTCAAAGGTTTTTCACTCTCCATGATTATGTATGGCTAGATTCCTTGTGGCAAACTATTTTAGTTTCGAATGATGATTTCTTTCCTAGATTTTATATCTTGAACATCTTAATATAATTTCTCTCTAGAGTTATGTATGTTGAAATTTGATTGAATCTTGATGAATATATTTAAAAGAAATGATCAAAATGAATTTTAACACTTACCTTTATTTCATTGGATGACTCTGGATTCCATTTATATTTTTTACCTCTATAATATTTTAAGTAATGAAGAAAACAAAATTTCAATCTCTTGCTTTTAAATTTCTCTTATATGTTCACATAGGAATAAAAATAAGTGGTGAAAGAATAATAAAAATTATTTTCAGTATAAGGAAAATATTTTTATAATGTTAATTAATTTTTTATTTTAATTATTATAAAATGACCTTAAATGTTTAGGAAAAAATAATTCATTATTAGTGCTAGTAATAATAAAATCAAATAAATTATTTTAAAAACACTAAAAGTAATATTTTTTTGGGTGGGTTACAGTGTCCAAAAAAATTATAGATACGTATAACATATTATTAATATTTTAAATAATATATTCAAATTATTTTTTTCATGTTCTTTTGAAGTCAAATTAAATGTATAGTTTCAAAATTGAAATTATTAATATTTTATAATAAATAATGTTTTATATAAATAATTAAAAAATAAAAAATACTATATTTTTAAAAGATATTGGAATATGGTTTAAAATATCAACCATGATCCATTTATGGGTCATTTGGCATTTTATAATATCTTTCAGGACCTCTAAATAGTAGGAATATTAATATCACACTAATTGTCATAGGATTTAATGGGGGTGTTAAAACAAAGAAATCTGGGTAAAAACATAATATAATCATTTCAAATGTTTATTCTATGAGAGGATTCCAACTCATACACTTATTTTATTTAAATTATCTCAATTTGGATCCACATGAACATGAATATTAATTTATATTAATTTAATTCATTAATAAATTGTAACATTGTCCCACTACTCACTTATAAAAGGGAACATTCTCTCCCCTCTTCCACCATTTTAACACCCAATATTGGCCAAGACCTACCCAATTCCCTTTCTAACATCTATATACATGTTATAGAGGTATTAATTTGGACATAATTACAAACTTAGAGGGCACAAGGTTTCAATAAAATTTGGTTTTTTTGAAGAAGAGGAAGATACATAACGTACGTGATGCGTCATACTTAAGGTAAGAGGCAATATACATTAAAAACCATGTTTCAGATTTTTTAAAGATTTTTTTTCGAAATATTTTTTTTTCTATTACATATTCTTTAAAATATTTTTTCAAATTTATCTATACAAGAATAAATGAATTATAATGGGATTTTATGCCTCTTTTTTACTTTCAATCATTGTTTTCAAACATTTTTTATGTATTTTATACATAACATTTTGAATTTATTTAGAAAAGAAAAAATGAATATTCTATTTGAAAATTTATGACATCAAGGAAATTTCCCGTGAGTATAACCTTTTTTATTTTGTATTCCATTATAATATTCCATGTTTCCTTCAAAGAAAAACCCTATTATTTGTTTCGGGAATTTTAGTTCTGAAAATTGGGTGTTAATGTAATAGCAAAAATATATATCAAAAAAATGTTTTTTTGTGGGTAAAAAATTATAAATTATTTATTTTATGGTGTAAAATCATGTATTTATGTTTTTCATGCATGTTATGTTACATAGGCTTTTTTTATGATGTTGGGTGAGATCAAAATAGTTGATGATGATGGGTGTGCCCGATATAGCTCATGATGACATGTGAGCCATATATGGCTCTCTAATGTAGTAGGTAATGATTATGTTCTCTGTAGAATTATGTTTGAATTTCACGGTAACAATTATTCAAATTGTAAGGATTCTATGAAGATTATGTCCCAAGGAACCTATATTACTTTTCTATGCCCGTAAATTATTTTTGATCAGGATTATTTGATTTGAAAATGATAGATAATGATATTATTTTAAAAGAAGGCTTATTTCCATCTAGGGTAAAAATATATGATTTTAAGAAAAAAATTTGATGGTTTCTCATGATTTATATCAAACCCATATGATTATTATTTTTTTCTTTACTTTTCATAAAAATTATTTTTCGAAATACTTTGGGAAGTAAAGCTAATTTCTGGAGTCTCAAAGTTTATTAAGTTAAATAAAATATATCTTTTATAATATTCTAATTTTAAAATGTATTAATAGGTTTCTTTTTTTTTCTTTTTATGTCCCTTACCGAGATTTTGAGCTCATCCAACATTTTGAAATTTTTTAATTGGTTTTAATGATGAGTTTTAATAAAGAATAAGCCTGGTTGAAAATCGTAACGATTTTTCATTAAAATATTTTTTTTTAATTTTAAAAGACTTGTATTGTGGGAATAATGTATACAAAGAGGAAGTATCCAATATATAATGTATAGGATTGTAATGTAATAATTATTCCCTAATTGTTTAAAACATGAAACATGAAAATATCTTTAGGAATGTAAGAAAATGATTTTTTTTTTAAAATGAAATTATGGATTGAATAAGAATTGAGTGTTTTTAAGATGTTCTCAATATGTCTCGAATTTGTTTTTTCAATATAAAAGTGTCACTTGAAACTATTTTTTTTCATATAGACAAAACTAATTAATAATACCAAGACTATCTTGATAGTTTAATAAAACAATTCATAATTCATTTATAATGTATGAGAATCAATTTCACATCAATCTGACACATGATGTCGATGGAATGACTAAAAATGCATGTTTTTAATATAATAGTGTATTTTTATTCTAAACCACAATATAGATATCCAAAACCAAGAAATGAAACATTTATTGTCTTGATAATTTAAGACAAATATTACATTATTCATTTGTGTTATATAAGAATCGACCACACATAAATAAAAAACCTTACATTTTTGGAATGAAACAAAGAGATTTTTTTCAATATAAGTGTAATTTTAGTCTAAAACATAATTCAAATAGAAAAAAAAAATGAGAAAATGAGCTTATATTTTCTTGATAATTTAGAAAAACATTCTATAATTCATTTATGAAATATAAGAATCAACACACATCAATCAGACATGTGATGTGGCTAGTATTGTTTATGTTTTCTATATAATGTGTCCTTTTAGTCTAAACAGTGTTTTATAGAGACAAAACAGGGCAAATTAGCTCATATTTTCATGAATATTTAGGTAAACATACATAATTCACTGGTGGCATGTAAGAATCGACCTCACACCAATTTGACACATTACGTGGCAAGTATGTTTGTGTGTGTTTTCAATATAAATGTTTCATTTTAGTTTAGAACATGAACCACCTTGTAAAAACAATAAAAATAGTCTCAGTTTTTTTTTCAAACATCTGGAAAACAATACATCTTTAAAAAAGGAGTTTCAGGATGCATGACTGAAATACTCGGCAAAAGGAATGAACCGCGTTCATGTCTGGTTTGAACATTGTAATAAATAATAATATAATTAATGTAATTAATTATATCAATAACTAATAATATAAAATAATATATTAATATAGCTCATTAATAATAACACAAATAATAATGTAATTATTTATTTAAATGGAATAAAAATATTAATGATCAATGATATTATTATTAAAAGCTATTAATGTAATCAAGATAATTGATAACTTATAATATCATTAATATATTTAGTAATTAACGATATAATTTATATATATTATTAATTAATAGCATAACTAATCATATATTTTTCAAATAATAGCATAATTAATAATATGATTATCAATTAATATATAATTAAAATTATATTAATTAGTTAATTGCGTAATTAATAATTAGTAATATAATTAATAATATAATCCTTAATAACAGAACTAATAGTTTAACTGATAATATCAATTATGTATTTAGTAATTGACAATATAATTTATCATATGTTGATTATATAACATTTCAATTACAATTTATTTAGATTTATTATATACAGTTACTAAAATAAACATTGGTTTTAATATAGGGACCCACTTTTGTTTGGAGTTTATTTGACTGTTCGAAGAAGCCTCCTATAATAATTTTGATTTGGTGTTTGGTTGTATTTTTTTATTAATTTTAATTTTGAAATCAATAAAAATATTTTTACATAATTATTATTATAATTTTTCAATTTATATGATTTTATAATGTAATATTTGTTTTGAAAATGTGTTTCACTATAATATTTAAATTGTTTTTCTAGGCATTCAAATTTATGTTATTTTTTTTAGTGCTATTGTAGGGCTATAGTTTTGCAACATCTAGTTTTAAATTTATTAGTTCTATCAAAAGTGTTGATAAAGGCCCCTTGATTTTCATAGAACATAGCTTTTCAGTGTTATTTGGTGCCAACAAATTCCATTTTTAGCCCTAAATATGGTTGAATTTGCATTAGTGACATCTCTAGAAATACCAAAAACTATCGGGGTCTTCTGACTCTTATTCACTCTATCACCCTCTTCAACTCTTTCATATTATATTAAATAATATATAATAGAAATAAAAAACATTCTAGATACTTCCATGACCAAAAACATCTGATCAAACCATATACATTTATTAATTTTCTTTTCCTTTTTGTGCACCACTTCTTGACTTTGGACATATAAGTATGTATCACATTTTAGACACAAGTGTTTTTTTCAATTCAGAATTATTAATTAGTAATTTTACATGATCACCATAATTTTATGTATGTATATTAGTTTATAACAAAAACATTAATGTTTTATTTGACATTTACAAATACGATTGTGGTTAAAGATGATTATTAACATGTAATTTTGGTTAAAATTAATATTTTTTGCTATTTTGATTTTAAATTGTCTATAATTTTTTTCAGAAATTATCCAAAGGGGATTTGTCCATTTTTTATTCATGGTTTTCACTCTATGATGGTTTCATGATAGAAGTGTTTTGGGGTTCAATGTTGAGGTGGTGTCTATGGCTAAAGGAAATACTTGTATGTTGAGTATGCCTCGAATAGACCTTGTATATATGGTAATGTGTATGAGTTGGTGTGGTTATTGACTATTAATATTTAAGTAATATTCAATATTTTCCTCCAGTACTGGTTTTCGTAGTGACTGTTCAATAAAAAGTATGTTTTTAGGCCCTTCATTATGTACATTATCTAATTTTTTGAGAGCCATTATTTGATTATAGATTATTATGTTTTGGATATTATTTATTTAACTTTAGATTGATATTTAGGATTCACATAACTCAATTTATGTTTTTATTTTGGAGACTTCTAGATTTTTGTGGCAATTTAGTTGTAGTGTTCAGTGTTATCATTGGAAAATTTCATAGATGCAAGACTATTTGATTTTACTGTTAGGATGGAAGGAGTGCTCCTCATATAGGTGATACAATGTATTATTCTACAATTACGTATATTTTTTCAAAGATTTATATCATAGTATTTAATTTTAATAATATTTTCCCATAGATTTTATAGAACACTGGCCTAGGAAACCAAATCCTCTTCCTTGTTTGGGACACCACAAGACATTAAGATCAACTCCCTATATGCTAGAGGTTTCTTATTAGCAGTGAAATTCTATAAAAAACACTGGGGAGACTCTAAACATGGTATAATACATAGAATATCAAATAAAAAATTCAATCGATATTAATAAACATTGTAACCTTAAAGAATCATAGTGTAAGCCCAACTATAAAAAATATATAAATATCAACATGCTATATGAAAATGGTACTCATGTTCAACATACGATCTTACAATAAGTGATTGCCCACTGAGTCGATTAAGACCAATAAAACCAAATAAAATATTGGAGAAGATACATCTCTAACACTTGAGTCCCATCTCAATCCTATCTCCCAATCCTATCTTGATGCACAGAAAGAACCCATGTACAACCTGTTACCTAAAAGTGAAACACCCCAAGTTTCCCATGCAGGTTGTGAGCAATAATCTCAGTAGGGAACCACCAACATGGTTCCTTATATATAACACAATATGTAGTGTATGAATGTACATAAAAATAAATAATCAACACACAAGTAATTAGGTCAGGTCATTGGGTGATAACAAAGTCACCTAATACCCAGAATTGGTTGGAATGATATAATATAGTAAACATTAACATGAATATCATCAAGGGAAAGGAAATATCATTCCAAATCTTGTTATTTAGAGAAAATATGAATCATATAACTTGGATTAACACAAAACTCTAGAATATAAAATAATTAAGGGACATGATCCCCACTCCCTGATCCATAGGCACCATATCAAATCAAATCATTAAATTTTCTCAATCCTTGAGAACACCATATAGGAAACACATCATGGAGATGTAAAAATAATTCCAGAATACTGTAGGAAAGAAACATGGAATCATTTCATGATCATATGATCCTCTTAGATCTTAGTAAGGATAAAATCTTGGGTGTTTTAGTCTATGTATCCCAAATCCTAGGGTTCCATATGAATCCTTGTTGAGGACTTGCGAAGATAAAAAATGGGGGATGTCACCTCCACACCCAGAAACCTAGGACTCATTCCATTCCCATCTCAGCACCATATCAACTTAGAGAACCTGGGTGGTGTAACCCTATACCCTGATTCTAATTCATTTAGCCTTATCCTTACCAATATATTACACTACAACATATTTTAGCATTATCATTACTAGAAATCGACTTCATCTATGCTAAAAACACTGATTATGTAAGCACCTTTAAAGGAATTTTTTTATCAATGCTAATAATAGCCCTGATCAAATCCATGTACATTAAAAAAATTAGTGCTGATTAATGAATAATTTATCTGCACTAGAAATAGTGAAAATAAATACTCCATTGAAGTGATGTGCTGAGGTAATTTAAAGCACACTACAACAATAAAGGGTGGAATTAAATTTCAATTAAAATTAAATCACAATTCAATAGAACCCCTTTAAAATTATTATAAATTTTTTAAAAAGTAGTATATACAACTACATTGGTAAACACAATTTATTACAAACATTGAATTCAAAAAAATATTTCGTTAACATCATATCCCCTTGAAAAAAGTTATTAATCATGCTACTAATTCCCAAAAAAACCACCCACACTTGAAACAACTAGCGTACCAATGTAAAAAACAATACATATATTAGTAATATAATAACAAAATTAAATATACTTAAATGACAAAAAAAATTAATAAAATTACACGTTTAAACTGAAAACATGAAATTTGAGTCATACTAGTCATAGTATGTGTCCAATTAATGTTTTGATGATTCATATATGTTAAAAATAATTTATGGATCATTTTTATTAAATATCAAGATAATCTGAGAACATTTTATTAGTTTTTAGTATGTGACACATGTTTTCAAGTAGAATATCAATTTTAAATAAAAACATACACATTGAGTTATTCTAGCCACAACATATGTCAGATTGATGTTTGTAAAATTTAGACACATAAAAATGATTTTTGTATTGTGGTAATAAAATATCAAGACAATTTGAGTGTGTTTTCATTTTTTACTGGGCCACACTGATTTTTCACTAAAAATTAAATTTTTAACTGAAAACACACTCATTGGGTCATATTAGAAATAACATGTATTATATTTACATTTGATTGATTTATATAGGTCAAAAATTATTTATAAACTATTTTCATAATGTGTTAAGATCATCAGAGTTGGTTTGTTCATTTTTTAGTGAGTAACCTATATTGAAACAAACATTTCCAGTCATACGAGTCATACTGTGTGTCAGTTTTATATGAGGATAATTCATATATGTAACAGATGACTTATATTTCATTTTATTAACATTTAAAAAAAATACATGTGTTTTTTCTTAGTATTAAGTGAGTGACACACATTTTTAACTGAAATGTTTATTTTAATATGAAATCACACACTTAGAGTCAAATTAGTCAGACTATGTATTAGATTGATGTGTGGTTGATTTCTAAACAAAATAATTTTTTTATGGAAGATTATTATAATTTATTAATAACAGAAAAATATGGTTTTTATGTTTTTTGTCAGGGATAGTTTTAACTAACATTTCACATTCAAACATAAAACATGCACTTCATGTCATACCCGTAACACCATATACCAGATTAATGTGAAGAAAATTCTTATACACCACATATGACAAAAGGATCATTGACCTAAATTATGAAGATAACTCGATTGTATTTTCTAATTTTTCAATAAGTGAAGTGCGTTTTAAACTAAAATGGGCCTTTTAAACTCAAAATAAGCACTTTGAGTCAAACCAGGGACACAATGTATTGAATTAACATGAAACTAATTATTACATGTCATAATTGAATCTTGGATCATAATCTTAATTTATCAATACATTCAATGATTTTTTTCATGGGTTTTAGTCGTTCATAGCCTTTTTGAACTAACATGTAACATTTGAAAAAAAAACATACATTTTGAGTCATACCGTCATACAATGAATTGGATTGATATGTGGATAGTTCTTATATGTCCCAAATGATTCATTGATTAGTTTATTAAACTGTTAAGGCAATCCATGTTTATTTTCTTGGGTTATATTCAGTAATAAATTTTTCAATCTAAAATGTCACTTTTAATCTAAAAACATGCACATTGAGTCAAAATGATCACACCATGTGTTGGATTGACATACAACTAATTTATATACGTCAAAAATGATTTATGGATCATTTTATAAAATTATCAAGAAAATATGAGTTCATTTTCTTATTTTTGGGTATATAAAGTTTGTTTTTTTACAAAAATGTCACTTTTTAACCGAAAACATTCACTTCAAGTCATATTGAGCACACCATGTGCAGATTAATTTTCAGTTGATTCTTAAAAGTCACAAATGATTTATGGATTGTTATCCTAAATTAACATGGAAATACATGTGTTTTTTCTTTGTTATGAATATGTGATATGTTTTTCGAACTAAAATGTTACTTTTCAACTAAGAACACTCAATTTTAGTCATATCAGGCACATCATGTGTCATATTGACTTGTAGTTGATTAATACACATTAAAAGAATTTTTGGATCATTTTCCAAATATATTATAAAAAACTGAGTGTTTTTTATCATTTTTTAATATGTAAAGTATGTTGGTAGTAACATGTCAATGTTTTAATAAAAATATTTAATTTAAATCACACAGACCACACCATGTGTCATATTTATATGCGACCAATTCCTAAATTTCCCAAATTTCTTAAGGATCATTTGTCCTAAATTATAAAAACTATTATGGTGTGTTTTCACAATTTTTTTAGGTGACACATGTTTTAAACTAAAATTATACTTTAAAACTGAAATCACACACTTTGATTCATACTGGGAACACCATTTTTTATATTGAAATTTAAATGATTACTACTAGTCCCAAATGACTAATGAATATTTTCCTAAATTTTCCCTAGAATCTGAGAAATATGTTTTAGTTTTGAGTATGTGATGTGTGTTTGTATAACAACCCTACTATTTATTTCACATTAATTGATTATTTACTACATTATATTACAGTTAATAAATCCCAGAAGACTGAGATGTCTTGTGTAATTGAGAATTAGGTTCATTAAATAATAACATAATATATAGAATACATCATCTTTATTGAAAACATTATTAACATGATCATAATATTCTATCCAATATAAAACTACATAGGATAACCTGGGAATATACATAAGAAAGGGGTGATCTATAAATATCGATGAGGGAATAATCATGGAATCACATGAAGAAATTAATACATGTTATAACATTTTCATATCAATTTGGAATAAATGGAATGATAACCATAAACATGAATAATAAGGGATAATATAACAGGATAATCATAACATGAGGAATGTGGAAAAAACATTAAACATTACCTCATATTCATAGGTCAAGGATATTTACAATGACATTAATATAGAAACAACTCCCATAAATTAATTAGGTTCACTCCCTTTCCCAACATGATGCCTCATGTTACTTAACATTACCCAATACATTAAATCTCTATATAATTCCTGACGCACCCATCACATTCATTTCATTCTCATGCTTAATTGTGCCACATAGATCATAAAAAATAGAGTAATTCATCATCATATATTATTACATGATAAAGGAATGTTGAATAAATATATGTATGTACCAAATAAAATAATTACAAGGGTGTGAAGGTGAACACCCTTCATAGGAAATGGGTATGGTATTCCCTACACAATTGTTTTGTCATGGAAAATCACAATTAAATTTCGACAGCATAATGATGTCACTTAAAAATTTATAAAATGGGGTGATCAGAGAGAAATTCATATCTACTCATTTATAAATAAAATATTCAGTAATAAGGACAAGGAAATAGATATTCTAACATTAGTAATTAGAAATTGAGGGAATTATATAAAAAATAAACATGAATAAAGAAGAGATGGTGAGGATCCCTTACACGAGTGTGTGACTCCAAACGCTAGGGGGGAGATTTTTGATAGATTATAAGTTCCATGGTAGGACTCCAGAGAGGTTATGCAAGAGTAATTATATGATCAAAGGATTTTTAGTGAAGAGAAATGGGATCTTGGGTGGGTTAATATAGGAAAATAGTGGAGATTTATTTACCATTTCTCAAACATATGTTTTGGACTCTCTATAATAAAATAACCAAAACCACATACCATACCATGGTTTTTGTAAAATGGGATTGGTTTCAATTATTTTATAAGTTCATGGGACTAACATAATAAAATAATACCCTTGCTTATGTAGAAGTGAGTCATACTCTTAAAGAAATGATTTAAAAACCATATAATATATTATAAGTTTGGAAGGATTCATAATGGATTTATAAAATTAATAAAATAAAAATAAAACCAAATTATTTTATAGGAAAAACATATATTTGGATTTTTTACCTTTTATGTTATTTATTGCATCACTTTTGGATCATTATGATTTCATAATACACAATGTATATTTACATGGAATTTAATTTTAACCCAAGAATTTGACCATCTTAAGAAACATATTAAAAATTCACCATTAGATAATTTCCACATTATGATTCCAAAAATAATATTCATTTCATATAAATAATTTTTTAATTATTTTAATGGTTACTTTTAAAATAAAATCGACATTCCCTAAGAAATGATGGGTTTGGTTTTTTTATAATAGTTTTCCAAACCACATTAAAATAACATTTTACTTTATAAAAAATATATTATAATTTATATTTTATGAAAATTATTTAATAATAATATTTAATTAAAATATTATTTAATTAAAAATCAATTAAAATAAATTCCTTAATTGAATTTGAATATTAACAAAAAATATTATTAGTGTATTATTGTATAAAAAATTATTTATAATGTACAATAATAGGATGAAAATATATTCATTACTATATAAAAAATAATGTACATGATCATATTTCTAGGGTATTGATACACATCCCTTAATACACTAGAAAACACCCTAGGAGAAAGGTGTGTGGCAGTGATACTTTCATGGGGTCGTTCAACTTACATGGTTTGTGTTGTGATCTTGATGATCTTAAACAAACCCCGTAAACGGTTTCTCTCAGGCTAAAGTTGTTGGATATCAATATGGGCTTGTTTTAGGGAAGATCCCATAGATTCTACCTCCCATAGAATATCTGATAAATGGACTTCATAGGTTATGATCCTACTGGTTGAGGCCACCACATCCTTTTCTTGTGTCAATTGATTTTTTTGAAAATCCTATATTAATACTAATCGTGTGACTATTGATCAATGAATATTTTATCAATGATAAAGATTCTTAATGATCATTTAAATATGATAGAATATAATAAAACCAAATAATTACTTATGTTTCGTATTACCATACTTAATTAAATGAAAATTAATTAAATAATAAGGGAAATTTTATTTTTAAAAATTTGTGTGGCTATAATATCCCCTCCCTTAAAAATTTCTCCATTAAAATTTTCATTTACCGCAATAAAAAAGATGAGGGTAACTCGGTTTCATCACATCATCTGGTTCCCACATCACTTCTTCAAACGTGTAACTTCTCAACAACACTTTGACCAGGTGCATAGTCTTATTTCATAGAACATTGTCTCTTTTATCTAAGATCATCTCTGACTACTCTTCCTATGAGATATCTTTCTCCAATGGTACCACCTCTATATTGAGTACATCAGAGAGATATGGTACGTACTTTATTAAGAGGGGTACAAAGAATACATAATGTACTTGAGATATGTTAGGTGGGTGTGTGGGTCGATTGGCCACCACTCCGATGCGATCAAGGATATCAATGGGGAAGATGTATCTTAGACTAATAGTTCCAATATTCTCAAATATAAATACTTTATTCCATGGGGATATTTTGAGGAATAAAATATCTCCAACATCAAACTCTAGGTATTGTCTATGATTGTCATCATAACTCTTCTATCGATTCCGATTAGCCTTGATGTGATGCTGAATGGTCTTATCCTTTTCCACCATATCCCCGACCATTTCAGGATCTTGTAGTTTTCATTACCCAACATTATCCCAACATGCAGGTTTTTTGCACCTCTTCCCATAAAGGGCTTCATATGAAGTCATTTGGATGCTTTATTAGAACTATTATTGTATGTGAACTAAACCAGATGATGATGTTGATCCCATCCCCCTTCGAAGTCCATATAACATGATCCCAACATGCCTTCTAGTATCTGAATAGTACGCTCATATTGACCATCAGTTTGAACATGATAGGACATACTGATGTTCATATCAGTGTTTAGAGTATGTTGGATGCTTTTCAAGAATTAGCAGGTGAATCTCATATCTTAATCTTATTCAATCGACAATGTTACTCCATAAAACCTCACCAATTCAACATGTCTTCACTTACATACATACAAGTTATATTGATGTATAATCTAGGAACCGCATCTTCATATTGTCCCACCAATAGGGATCTTGTAGATTTTGATACATATTTGTGCTTCCATGATAGATAGAATAGGTTGAGCTATGTTCTTCATCCAATAACTACTTCTTTAACTCGGGATTTGATGGTATACATAGTCTTCACCCAAATCTTACAACACTTACTTCATTAACATTGAAATATAATGATTTCACTTTTCATATAGTTTCCACTTCTTTCTAAATTACCACATCATTTATATGAGAATCATTTATCTTTCCCTAAAGGGACTGATGGGAAATAATTTGTGAAAGGATTGACGATGTTTCTTCCTTTATGATTCTCATGTCCATCCATTTCAAATATATGAAGATCGAATCCCTATTAATTATAATCAATGATAGAATTGATAGATGAATTATAGTTAGAGTGTCTTACACTTTATTCACTTTACCAAGATGGTAATTGATTGAGAATTCATAGTTTATGACAAACTCTAACCATATTTTTTTGGTTCATAATCCTCTATTTATATGTGAATATATATTTTAGTCTTTTTTGATTCATATATATTTTAAAATTCTCCCTAAATAAAAAATTCTTCCAAATTTTCAAAGAAAATTTTACTATAGATAACTCCAAATCATGCATGGGGTAGTTTTAATTGTGAAATTTAAACTTCCTTGAAGCATAAGCTATGAATTTTTTATTCCGCATTAACACACAACCCAATCCCTTCTTCAAAGCATCACTAAATACCCTGAAAAGTGCCCCACTTTTGGGCAGTGTGAGAATAGGGGTAGTGAAAAGCCTAATTTTCAAACCATTATTGCTCACTTCAAATTCATCATTCCAAGAAAACATGAATCCCTTCCATGTTATCTTTCTTAGAGGATTTTACAATCATGATAAATTTATCAAAAATAGACCATAATACCCAGCTAATCTACAGAAAGTACGAATATATTTCATAAATGTTAGCCTTGTCCATACTTGAATTCCTTCTATTTTTTGAAGGGTCAATTTATACCCATTCCTTGTGATGCTATGAACCAATATCGATACTTAATTCAAATATAACTCACAATTTATATAATTTTCATACATCTTCTCCTTTCCAAATATCTTTAGCACAGTGCTCAGATTCTATTCATGCACCCCCATGGTTTAGGATAATATTACAATATTATCTATAAAGACTACAAAAAACCTGTTGATGTAATCTATAATGTATCCATTCCTCAATTTCATTAGGATTTCTAAAACATTAGGGAGTCTTAATGGAATTACTATGATCTCATAGTGCCCATACCTTTAATGAAAAGAAATCTTGTTAATATCCTACTTATTCACTGTAACATGGTAATATCCTTACCACATATCCACATTGGAAAAGTATTGTGCTCCACATAGATGATTAAACAAGTCATCAATCCATGAACGTGGATACTTATTCATTATTGCGATCTTGTTGAGCTAATGAAAATCAATGAAAAGGCACAATGTCCCATCCTAATTCTTGATGAAGAGTATTGGTGCACCCCATTAATTTTGAGTGTTTATCATAAATTATTAAGATACTATGATGGTGTTTTATTAGTTTTCTAATATTGATTCATGTTCTAAACTATATCATCACTTTCAAACTAAAAACACACACAATGAGTCACACAAGGTGCTCCATGTGTCATATTGATTTGTGATTTACTCTTATACATAAAAATTGACTAATGGATTTTTTTTAATAAAGTTGTTTCATCAACATGTTTCTAAAAAGTATTAGATTAAAAGGAAAATTTATTGCATCACTAATGAACAAAAAAAATCATATAAATTACAAATAGGTCTATAGATAGAAAATTAAACACATTCTTCCATGAATTATATTTGTTAAAAAATTAATGTATTAATAATTTATTTCTAATAATTTTGTTCCTAAAGAGAAAATTAAATTCCTCCATAAATAGTTCATAGTCTTTATTGATAGTTAAAATCCCATTTTATCCTTCATTAATGACCATTTGATTTGTATAAAGGCTATTGTTCCACTTTATAGAAAATATTCTTTCTAAAAATAAATTATAAATAACATTTTCTTGATAATTAAGAAAATGAACTAAATAAATATAAGAAAAAATAATAATATATTTAACAAAATAATTAGTCTATAAAATGATAAACATAGTTTCTGAATAAGAAAAATATAAATCAGTAGTTTATCCATGATGAATCCTCTTCCAATAATTGATTATTCTTTAATAATTTAGTGCTCTTCATAGATCACAAAACAGTTGGAGAAAAATCAATAATCAATTAAGTTATTTCTCCATGATATCTATGAAAATTAACTAAAGAAGTAGTGGATAATAACAATATTAATATTTACTAAAAAATAAGTAGATAAAATGATGATAAAATCAAGTAAATAAATATTTTTAAATTACATATCCATGATGTTTTCAATCATTCTGACACCATGTACTCTTCCCAAAAAAATTCAAACAAATCTATTTAATATTTCTAATATATGGACTATCGACAGTCTTGGTAGTCCTTGATGAATATAAATAAAGAGAGAATTTAGAATTATTTTCATTGAAATTTTAATTATCATCAGAAATACCACTTTGGGGATTCTAGATTTTTTATGGAATCAAATATGATTCATAGATTTAAAAATATAATAATCAAAATATTTTCCATTAGCTTGTTATAAACATTTCAAAAACATTGATAAAAATAAGTAATTTGTTTTTTTATATGTTTTGATAGATAAATATTATTATATATAACCTAATACTCATCCATTTGTTTAAATCAATAGGATTATTCTTCTCATGGACTGCCACCAAGACATGATTTTAATGATATTTTAACCCAACCATATCATAACAAAATTTTCATTAAATAATAATATAAAATTTATAACATGAAATTTATTTGTAAAATTTTGAATATAGTGTATTAAAAACTAAAAATATAATCATCTATGGTCAATTAATGTAAATGTATGCATTGAATCCCAAAATTATATCTCTGGAGTATGAAAATTGATTTCAATGTGAAACCAATGATCCCTAAAAAAGGAATAAGTGATGAAGAAAATTAAAATATATTTGAAAGGACTAGATCATAGTGTTATACCTTTATATCATGGGTATTATGAAGATCTAGTAACTTATAATTTTATTTTAAAACATTTTATCTAGTCATTAAACTATTTATAAATATTCAACTGATTCAAATGATTTTTTCTATAGATGTGATGTAAGGAATAAGGATCCCAAATTTTTTGTAGGGGTTTCCCCTAACATAATTATAATATATACACTTAAAAAATATGAATATTATTTAACTATAATTGACATATTATATCAACTATTGGAGAAAAAAATTATGAAAACAAATATCATGTATACATTTACAAATGAGACTCTTAGCCATATTTGATTGGCGATTTCATCTATATTATCAAGACCAAGATAGCTTATAAAAACTTCTACATACATTTTATCTTCACAATGTGACACCCCAGGATTTCATAGTAAGTTGTTTTCATTAAAGTAATTCAATAGTTTGTGATACACGTAATACTGATTTCGAGTGCACCACGACTTACCAAACTAGCCGTTCAAAAAGCGGTTATGAATAATATTAACTGCATTGTGAATTTTATATACTCCATCGTATTTTAACATCCATATTATGTGTTTCTTAGACATAAAATAAGAACAATTTAAATTTTTCATATAATGGAATTATTTTTCAAAAATTACAATTTTACAGCCTTTTAATGGTGAACCCTTTTTAAATCCAATATTGTACACTTTTATATATTCAATTTGAAAAAAGGATCTTTTTCATTCGAAGTGCGGAATAAAAATTTATATTGGATAAATTTTAGGTGCTTTTCTGAAAACATTCATATTTTGATGATTAGTGAAAGATACTATATTTTAATTGAAGAAAAATTTTTAATGAAATAATTTATATTGTTAAATTATAAATTTGAAAGTTTTTGAATTATAACAAGATTATATTTTTATCATTTAATTAAATTTTGGTCATTATAAGTAATTTTACAGTTAAATTGGAAATGAACACATATTAATATTTTTATGGTCTTTACTTCTAAAAAACCCACTTTCTGGTTTTAAAAATGGGAATATATTTTCAATTCAATTAATACATCTTATATGTCTTTAATTTGTGAGAATAGAAACCATTTTTGAGTTTGGAATATCAAAATTATCGTTGGGTGAATTTCTGGAATTTTTCTAAGAACTATAAATTTTGGATGAATACTGAAGAACACTGTGTTACTGTTTAAAGTCAACTTTTTATTAAAATAATTATTTTTAATTTATTTATTTTTAAGTAAAAATAGATACATAATACCTATACTATGCAAATATAATTCATTAAATTATTTTCATAACAAGATTAGATATATAAAATTTTATTGAACTTTTTACCGTCTTTTGCCCACCTTCTATGCACATTTGCAAATTTGCATAAAACATAATTCTTCCTCTTCTATGAATTGAAATTAAAAAAACTGAGAGACGTGATTGAAATCAGTTTCTAAAATGTGGTTCAATAAGATGAAAGTAATTTTGGGTGAATAATAACTTTTGAATTTTATTTACCACGATTAAAAGTAAATCGGTTAATTAAAGGTAAAAATAGGATTATAATTACCATAACTCATGTCCTAATTCTATTGAATAAGTTTTTTTGAAAAAAAAATACCATAGGAAAAAAATATGATCAATTTTTATCTACATGTATTAAATGGGGATATTTATTATATTTTATTTAGTGTAGAGGTAAAAGTGTTAAATTATAAGTTTAATAACTAGAAAATTTTAATATAGTGTTACACATAAGATAAATTAGACTATAAATATTCATTATAAATATAAAAATATTTCATACATAATTGTATTTTATTTAAAAATATTAGACATTAAATAATTAAATTTATTTATGAAACAATGATGTTGCAGTAATTATCTTATCAATGAAAGTCTAAACAAATTGATGTTATAAAAGTTAACATAAATGTAAAATGAAACTTATGAGGAATTACACTAATTTTATAGGTTTATATGTCATTTTAGGGTTGATTTAATGTATTTTTTTTACTCTCACAAAAACCAATTAATTAATAGTGTCAAAATTGACATGAATGAGTTTTTAATACGAATACTATATTATTAAATGATATAATATTCATAAAAATATAACGTTCAACCAAAGGACATATATAAGGATATATATTTCATTAATTAACCACTTGGGGTTCTCTTGGAATTTTTTATTAATATTAATAAACATGTAATATATTAATACAAGAAGATATTGTAAAAGTTAAACTATTTAACAAAGAGTTGAATCTAAAATATATTGTTAATATGTTGACCTAAACATATCTAAAACATATTGTTTGAAAATAGTTTGACCCATATCCTCCTTAGACTCAAAATAAATCCATTCGGAGCCATTAGAAACTGAAAATGGTTTTATAATAAAATAATATTTTAAGATTTTCCTAAAACGACCCTCACCTCTCTTATAAAAGGGTACTTATCCTTATCTCAAATTAACTCGTCCAAAGCCATATGGTTCAGAAAACCTCTTCTTAAATATCCTCCAAAATACCCTAAATTAAACCTATATGAATTACTTTGATCATAAATCAAACCTAAGGATCCCTTTAGATCAAATCAAAAGGAATCACCCGAATAAGAGGTAACAATTTCCACACCTCTTTTAATGTTCTTTCCTTCTTCCACATCCTATTTAATTGCTATTTCCATAACAAAATAATAACTCTAGAACCTTGTACATACTGTGATTTTATTCTAAATATGGTACAAAAATACTCATTATTCTATCCATTATATGAATGATAATGTCACTATATGTGTGTACGTACGACTTACCGTCTCAATGTCATGGTGTAGTTTGTTATTCAACCATTAATTATTTTTTTGGGTATAATAATGATGTATAATTGATGTAAATAATAAATAAATCATGTTAATGATTTTGTATATGTAATATACCATCCAATTATATACGATTTCACCATAAATTGATTGATATTTTTGCTCGCGCGTACGTACGGATAATGATCTGCACGAACGCGATGAGATTAATTACCCATCATAACCATTCAATAATAATTTTAATTTTATTATTAAATATAATTTTTAAGATCTTAATATCATTCTAGATAATAATCAAATATATCCTATCTATAACAAACATGACTTACGTAACAAAACATATAAAGGAAAATGAATCATTTAATAACTAAAACAATGATACTACTGAAATATTATTGTCAAATAAATATTATAAGATCATATGTGTTATCATATTTATGTATGTGGTTATTTTATAATTTAATAAAAATTACATCGATATTATAAAATATGTTAAAATACCCTCGAACACAAAAAATTAAAAGTTATGGGGTTTTCATCTCACTTTTTATACCTGTGTGATTCATGCTGTATTTTCGACCATTTACTTTTGTGTGGTGTATGTAATTCCCATTATTATATTTTTTTGTAATATAATTTAATTTATGGGTTTTTCCATATTCATTGTGTGATCATTCTTTCATAATATTTTTGTTTCATAATTGACCAAATTGGTAAGGGAAATTCTTATTTCAATTTCCACTCATTGGGTTTTACACATATATAATTGATTATTTTACTCGAAGATTATGTGTGAAATCACTATTTATTTATTTATGTAGTAATTTCTCCTCCCCTTTATGTGGATATAATTTTGATATACAAAATAACTCCATTTTTAAATTATCAATTCATTGATATGAACTTGTTAAGGGAAATCTTTACTCAATTTCCATTCATTGAGTTACCAATCCAAGACATTGTTATTATTTTACAAGAATATATGTGAATGTACTCTTATTTATTTACACTAAATATCCAATCACATTCATTATATTTATATTTTTCACACATAATTATTTCATTGCAAAATCTTTAATATAAGGATAAGATCTTTATAATGGATTTCGTCTTAATTTACATTCCTTTAAGACTTCTTGGTTGTTATGCACCAATTCACTTGGATATTTTCTATATACATTCCTTTGAAATATTATATCATAAACCCCTTTATCCTTCATGATATTATAGAGTTTTGATTAATTTTATTCCTCAATTATTTGTATTCAATCGCCTCTCATTTTGTTAGGAACTCTTTAAATAAAATATCATTTTAATGTTTTAAAAATTTATTCTTCTAAATATTTCTCATTAATGTCCATTTTTTAAAATAGTTTTGATGATTTTTATATGGACATGAATGTTTTAAAATTAAAATTCCTTTCAAAGATCCAAATTGGTATGGGAAAATTTGATTCAAAAATCTCTTTTAAACAATTTCTTTGATAAATAGTGCATCTTTTAAATTTTTTCAAGAAAAATGGGATATTTCTCTCAAATTATTTTATGGATTATTTTCATCTATATCAACATCTTTCATTGTATTTTATTCTTGGTTGTGGTTGATTTATTATAATACAACCTTCCATATATTATTCAATGAGTTATGTTTGGCTGTGGATGTGCTATCTTTATACCATTCATGGATTTTCATTAAAGTATTGATATTTCGTTTGATAGTTTTAATACGAATGTTTAGAATATGTTTCAACATATTAATATGAGGAATACATTGGACATAATAAGTGATGGGTAGATCCCACTGTAGATCCTTGATGCATCGATAGGTATCATGAGACAAACTATTGTTTTGGCACAAGGCCTTGAAAAAATCTTATTTTTAGTCTTGGACGAGGCCTAGACTCTGTAGTTATGATGCACGACATTATGAAATCCATCATTATGAAATTTTATTTTGATATTACATGTGATTATTTGACCTGTAGAATATCTATGTGAATATGTAAATGGAATTATTTATTTTATATTTTCCATATTATGCAAAATTTAATGTTTAAAAGGCTTGTGTTTTAGTTTTATACATTGCCTTAAATGTTTATGCTTATTTATGAAGGTTTCTTCGATATTGATATCCTTACTATGCATATGAGCTCATCCCATTTTCTTTTTTCCAGTATGCGAAGAAGTATATTATGAATGACTTACAACGATAAAATAAGGGATATGTATGTGTTCAAAAGAGACAAAATGTTGTTGTTTATCATTTCATAATGTAACGTAAAACTTATATATTTATCTAGTACATACCAAGCTACTAAATTAATTGTTCTTTTGGGATCTGATCCCATGTGATCCTGAAAATGTTATGTAATAATGCACCGACTCTCTGTAACTAGGGTCATGGCGTTCTAGTTGGTATTAGAGGAAGTTTATTTCAATCCTTGGACACGAGATTTATAAAATCTTATTAGATAACATTACCCTAAGATTGAATTTGAGTATTAGTTTATAAGAACATTATAAAATATTAGTAATGTAGAGATTTTGTGAATTTTATATGAAATAAATCCCTATCTAGATACGAGTAAGAAGAGGTGGCTCTGGCACAGATGTATCTAGTCTTAAAACATGAAAACACCACTTTGAACCAGACTCCAATGGTAACTGGTTCCCAATAATGGGCCTTACTGAACTCATGGATATGAAACTCTTGGGGGATATGCTTAGTATAATTCACATTTTCATTACAAACCGATTTTATGGATTTTAATATAAGATTAGAATAAATAACCGTGGTTAATCCTAAGGTGTTTTATATTGAATATAAGGTGTCATGATATTCTCTAAAAGATTTAATGAGACACTATGCTTTCTGATTTTAGTCAATGGTTGGATTACAAGGAAGTCATAGTAACATTCAACATGATGTACATGGTGGACATGATGGTGGAAATGAAAAACTAAATTAATTTTTGATAGGTGTTAAAGATAATGTTCTCATACCGAAGAAGGATTCAAAAAATATTATAAAAAAATATAAATTAACACACTACTAAAATCAACAATGAAGAGAAATGTAAAGAATCATAAGAGCTCCAGTAGTGGAGATCATAGAGAAATAAAAGTTCTATTCCCATCATGAATGAAATGTGGAAGGAGACACCCTTAATGTGTCTTTATGAAAAAAAGAAATTTGTTATGTGTGGGAAAGAAGGACATAACATAATGAATTGATGGGAAAAAATGAAGAGTACTATCTAAGAAAATAAAAATGATCCTTAGAATCCATAAAAAGTCATTTTTTGTAAATGTAAGAGACCTAGGAATTACCTGAGTCAATACCATATTCTATAGGATAACCACTTGGTCAAGGAAGAACCTATGGGAAAATAAATGGATTGAAAAGTGTTTAAAAGTATTAATTATCTTTATTGATGGGATTACTTTGGATGACTTTTCTCTTGTATGTGTATCCCTATAGTTTGTTATGTTAAAATGCAATATGAGGAAGAATTATATTTTCTTTTTGGATATAGTTATAATGAATCATTTGGGATTATATTATCCTTGAACTTGAGGTAATTACAGGTATTAATTGTTGGGATGAAAATGTGAGGTATGGGATAACAGTTGTTGTTAAATTATGTTATCATTATTATGAGAAATTTATATAATTTTTTGAAAGATATAAAATATAGTTTTTGAAAAAGGAAAACACGTAGACCGTGTGACAACCAGTTGTGTCGAACAAAGCTGTGGAATCGAACCCACAACTAAAGTGTGACTCAGATTTGTCACTACCACTGGACTACATGAAGTGCCTGAATAACGTGACTAATTATTTTTAGTTAAATGATTTTATTGATTGATAATAAGTTTATTTAGGATCTAATGTTTTATCAAATGGATATCCTTATTATAGGAAAATTATTTGGTAATTAAGTGATAAATAATATTTTGGAAGACGTTCGCTCTGTTGGGGACACTATATGCCTATTTAAAATAGAATACTATGGGATTTCATTTAAGGAGTAATGGTGAATTTTTTTGGATAAATCTATGTTTTTATAGAGATTCTGGTTATTAATGGAAATGATTAACCTATCATTGAATATTTTTGGTTTGGTTAATTACAGATTAGTATGAGACTTTAAGAGTAGTTGATGATATTTGGAGATAAATTTTATCATTTACTAAGAAATACAATGTTATTAAATTCTTCCAAGTTTTGGGTTTAAATATTATATTGGATTATATTAAAGTATTTTAAGGATAATTGTTTATTGAATGGTATTTATTGAAATTTGGGTATTATTTTGATTAATTTTGGAAATTAAGACAAGTTTTTCTTTCTAATTAGGATTATCCAATTTGGGGATCATTTGATCTTTTACTAATCATTTTAGTTTTGGTTAATATCTAATGTCATGAGAAAAATATAGTTCATCCTTTGTGGATTATGTGATTCTCTAGAAGTTTATTCTAGTGCTTTTGGTGGGACCAAGTCATCATGAATACTCATCATTTGGAGAAAAGATATGTTAGTAGTAGAATTTTTTTTAAAATGAAACTCTACATGAAAAGTAAGTATATATCTTTATTTTCTTAGTCAATCTCATAAATAAATTCCTCAAATTTATGAAATGGAACTTAAAACAAAAAACATTTTTCGTTTACTTATCCTACTGGGAAACTGATGATCGTTTAACCCCTCAAATGTTTGTGGTTTTTTTGTTGTTAAATTTCTTCTGATAATGTTTTCTATCACTCTCCATCTGATCTTGACACTTAGTTTAACTTCCATATCCATTTTCTCCTACATGGAATCCTAGTATGGGTTTTCCTGGGTGACCTTTGTACTTATTTTTAATTATTTTAATGTGATTGTTTTATTGAAACTTTTTCCAATGTGGAAAATTGAATGATGTTCCAACGAAAAATTTTAATATTTCAAGGGTACAATTTTAAAAAGGGGTGAATAATGTGACACCACAATATTTTTTTGTAAGTTATTTTCTTTAAAGTAATTCAATATCTTATGCTACATGCAACACCGAGTTCAATTGCACCATGACTAACCAAACTAGCCGTTTAAAAAAAGGTTATGAATAGTATTAACATAATTTTGAATTTTATATACTCAATATAATTTAACATCCATATTATTATTTTCTTAGTTATAATATAAGAGAATTTTTTTTTTGAAAATAAGAATTATATTTCAAAAAATGAAATTCTACTGTCTTTTAATGGGGAACCCTTTTTAAATACAATATTTGACACTTTTATTTATTCAATTTGATAAAATAAACTTCTTCATTAGAATCAGGACCTAAAAATTTAGTTTTGATAAATTTTTAGTGATTTTCAGATAACTTTCATATTTTGATGAGTACTGAAAAATACTAAATTTTAATTGAATTTTTTTAATCAAAATATTTTATAGTGTTAAATTATAAATTTGAACGATTTTTAAGTATAATTATATTATATTTTTATCATTTAATCATATGTTGTTCATTGTAAGTAATGTTACATTTAAATTGGACACAATGACAAATTAAACTTTTAAAAGTCTTTAGTTCTCAAAATACTGCTTTCTGCTTTTGACATCAAGAATAATTTTTTAAATTAATTAATAAAACTTTTAAGTCTTTAATTTGATAAAATATACTTCATTTTTGAATTTGGAATATCAAAATTATCCATGGGTTAATGTTTGGTATTTTTCTATGAACTTTCAATTTTTGAGGAATAGTGGAAAACATTGCGTTATTGTTTAAAGATGACTTTTTATTTAAATAATTATATTTAATTTAAATATATTTAATATAATAATTGACTCATAATACCTATTTTATTACATTTTAATTCATTTAATTATTTAATAATAATATTATATATAAAAAATTTTAATGAACTTTTTACCGTCTTTTACCCACCTTCTAGGCATATTTGAAAATTTGCATAAAATGTAATTTTACTATTTCTGTGAATTGAATATAAAAAATCTAAGAGAAATTGTTTACATTATTATGTAAAATTTTGTTCAATGGGATAAAAATCATTTTTTTAATTGTAACTTTTGAATTTTATTCACCACGGTTAAAAGTAAATAGGGTAATTAAAGGTAAAATTGATTTTATAATTACCCTATCAAATGTCCTAATTCAATAAGAAAAGTTCTGGTCAACCAAAGTGAACCTTAGGGAAAAAATATTATCATTTAGGATCCACATGGTATATATTAGTACATTTATTATATTTTATTTAAAGAAGAGTTAAAAGAGTTAAATTTAATGTTTAAAAACTGAAACATTTTTTATATAGGGTTACAAATAAGAAATATTTGACTATAAATATTAATTAGAAAGATGATATATTTAATATATAAATATATTATTTATAATTTTTATACATTAAATAATTAAATTTATTTATGACCCAATGATGATGTAGTAATTACCTCCTTAAGGAATGACTAAACTAAATGATGTAAAAAAATTTAAAGTAAATGTAAATTGAAACATTTGATGAATTCCACCAATTTTCTAGGTTAATATGACATGTTAGGGTTGATTAAATTTATTTTTGTCTAAGTAGTAAATTTTTTTGACGTTCATAAAAACCAAATACTTATTAGAGTCAAAATTGACAGAAATCATTTTTTAAAACAAATACAATATTATTAAATGATATAATATTCCTAAAAATTTAATGTTCTGCCAAAGAACATATATAAGAATCGATTTTTAATAAATGAACCACATGGGGTTCTCTTGGAATATTATATGAAGTATATTAACCATGTAATATAAAAATACCTGAAGACATTGTACAAGTGAAACTATTTAACAAAGAGTTAAATCTATAAGATAATATTAATATGGTGACCTAATATTTTCTAAAACCTATTGGTTGAGAATATTTAGATTCATAACAACCTTATCAACAAAATAAATTCATTTTGATCCATTAGAAATCTAATAGGAGTTTAAAATAAAAAAATATTTCATGATTTTCCTAAAGTGACCCTCACCCCTCTTATAAAAGTATTCTTCCCCTTCTCTAAACTTCACACATTAAAAACCATTTGGCTCGAGCAAAACCTTCTCAAATATTCTCCCTACTATCCTCAATAAAACTTATAGGACATAATTTAATCAAAAATCCAGTCTAAGGAGCCCTTTTGATCAAATCCAATGGAAGCGCACCCAAAGAAGAAGTAATAATATCACTACCTATTTCAAAGTTATTTTATTCTTCCACATCCACTTTCTTGGTTATTTCCATACCAAAATAATAACTCCAGTAACTTATAAATACTTTTATTTATTTTAAATATGGTATAACAATACTCATTATTCTATCGATCCTTTGAATGACAAAGTCACCATATGTGTCTACATACAACTTAACATCTCCACGTCATGGTGTAGTTTGTTATTCGACACATCATTATTGGGATGAGTATAATAATGATATATAATTGATTTAAATAATAAATATAAATTTCTAATGATTCTGTATATGTAATACAATATCCAATTAAATACAATTTCACCATCAATATAATGATATTGTCACTCGTGAAAAAGTATGGATTATCGTCTCCACAAACGCGATGAGATTCATTCCCCATCGTAACCATTCCAGAATAAGTTTCATTTTATGATTAAAAATAATATTTATGAATTTAATATCATTCTTTATATGAATTAAATACATCCTATCTATAAAAAACATGACTTATGTGACAAAACATATAATGGAAAATGAATCAGTTAACACCTAAAATAATGATACTACTGAAATATTATTAAGAAAGAAACATTATAAGATAATATATGATATAATATTTATGTATTTGGTTCATTAATAATTTAATAAAAATTATTTATATATTATACAGGAGGTTAATTTACCCCTGACTAAGGAAAAGTACAATGTAAGGGGTTTTGATCTCACTTTTTATTCCCGCGACATTCGTGAAATATTTGCCACCATTTCATTTTTTGTGGTGTATGTAATTTACATGATTATATATTTTTTTTATAATATACATTAATTTATGGGTATTTTTATATTCATTTTTTGATCCTTATTTCATGGGGTGTATGTGTCGTAAGTTACGAAATCGGTAAGGGAAATTCAAATTTAAATTTCCACTAATTGGGTTTTACACATAGCTCATTGATTATTTTACATCAAGATTATGTGTGAATTCACTATTTATATATTTATATAGTAATTTCCCCTCCCCTTTGATTTTTTATTCTTTTTATATACATTATAACTCCATGGATAATTTCTCAACTCATTTATCTGATCTTGATCAGGGAAATCTTAACTCAATTATCATTCGTGGTGTTAATAATCCAAATTATTGGTATTGTTTTTACATGAATTTGTGTGAATGTACTCTGATTTATTTACACTAAAAATCCAATAATAATTATTGTATTTATGTTTTTCACCCATAATTATGTCATTGATTAATCCTTAATCTAAGTATACAGTCTTTATAAGGGATTTCATCTCAATTTACATTCCACAGAGACTTCTTGATTGTTTTTCACCAATTCAATTTTATATAGTTTATATATTGTACATTGACATATTATATCACGGATCCCTTTTTTCCATGATATTATAATGTTTTGATTAATTTTATTCCTAAATAATTATTATTTAATTATCTCTCACTTGGTTTGGAACTCTTTAACTAAAATATCTTTTTAAATGTTTTTAAAATTAATTCTTCTAAATCATTCTCATTAATGTCTATGTTTGAAAAATGGTATTACGTATTTATTTTTATGGAAATTAATATTTCATAAATAAAATTCCTTTCAAATTTTCAATGTGGAATGGGAAACTTTAATTCAAAAATCTTTTTCAAAATATTTCTTTGATAAATAGTGCGACGTTAAAATGTTTTCATGAAAAAGGGGATATTTCTCTCATATCATTTTACAGATTATTTTCTTCTATGTCAATATCCTTCATGGTTTTTTATTTTTAGTTGAGGTATATTTATTTTAATAAAATCTTCCTTATAGTATATAATGAGTTATGTTTGATAGTGGATGTTCAATTTTTATACCATTTGTGGTTTCTGGTTAAAGTGTTGAAATTTCATATGATAGTTTTAATATGAATGTTTAGATTATGTTTCAAACTTTTAATATGTGGAATGCATTAAAAATATTAAGTGATGAGTGGATCCCGCTATAACACCTTGATGCATCGGTAGGTTTAATGAGTACAACTAGTGTCTTGGCACATGGACATGACAAAATATTATTTTTAGTCTTGGAACGAGGCCAAGACTATGTGGTTATGTTGTATAACATTATGCATTCCATCATTTTGAAATTATATATTGATATAACAAGTTATAATTAGACTTGTATATTATCCCTATGAATATGTAAAACCATTATTTGATTTATCATTGCCATATTCTGGTAATGTTTATATTTAAAATTCTTGTGTTTTAGTCTTATACATTACCTTAAAATTTTAAGATTATTTATGAATGTTTCCGCTATATGGTTATCCTTACTGATCATTTGATCTCAGACCTTAATATGTTTCATTTTTCCTAGGATGTGAAGAAGTATACTATTTCTGACATGCAGGGATAAACAAAGGGATATGAGTGTGTTAAAATGAGACACAATATTTTTGTTTTTCATTTCATAATGTAATGTAAAACTAATGTAAGTATCTATTATTTACAAAGAAACTAAACTGATCTATTTTTTAGGATCCCATAACATGTGATCATGCCAATTTTATGTAATAATGAAATGACTCTAGGTAACTGGGGTTTGGGAATTATAGGTTTTATCATAGGAAGTTAAGTACAAACCTTGGAAACTATATTTTGAAAAACTCTAATTATATAAAATTAACTTAATATAGACTTTGAAGATTAGTATAGAAGAACTTCCTAGAATTTTATAAATATAGAGATTTTGTTCATTTTCTAAGAAATACACCCCTGTCTAGATACGAGTAGGTAGGGGTGGCTCTGGAACAAATGTATCTATGGTTTAAACATGAAAACACCTCTTTGAGCAAGACTCAAACGAGAACTAAAGCACGACAATAGTCCTGGCTACACTCTTGGATACGACACTCCCGGGGGATATGACTTGAATAATTAAAATTTTCTTTACAAACTGATTTGAATGATTTTAATATAAGATGATATTAAATAACATTAGTTAATCCTAAAGTGTATTAGATTGAAAATAATGTTTCATGTCATTCTATAAATGATTTTATGACTATTATTTCTCACACTATGCTTTCTAGTTTTAGTCAATGGATGGATTCCAAAAAAGTAATAGTAACATTGAACATTATGTACAAGGAGGACACAATGGTGGAAATAATAAACTAAAATGGATATTGATACGTGTAAAAGATATCGTGCTCATGCCGAAGAAGGTTTCCAAAATTATGGTCAACATCATATATATTAACCAACTCCCAAAATTTATAGGGAAGTGAAAGGAAAATAATGATAAGTGCTTCAGCAGTGGAGACTGTGGAGAAAAGAAATCTCAATTTCCATCATACAGGAAGTGTGGAAGGAGTACTATAGAATAAAATAAAAATGATCTTAATAATTCATTTACTATCATTTTCTATAAATTTATGGGACCCAGGTATTAACCTAGTCAATTACATATTCTATAGGATAACCACGTGGTCATGGAAGAACCTATGTGGAAATAAATGGTTGGAGAAATGTTTAAAAGTATTAATTCTCATTATTGATGGGATTACGTTAGAAGACTATTCTCTTATATGTATAACTCTAAAGATTGTTAAGTGAAAATGCTATTTGAGAAAAAATTATCTTTTCTTTGTCGATATAGTTATAAAGAACCATTTGGGTTTATATGATCATTGAATTTGAGGCAATTATAGGTTATTAATTTTTGGGATGAAAATGCAAGGTATGAGATAACATTTGTGGTTAAATTATATTATGGTTATTATGAGGAATTTATCCCATTTTGGGTATGTTATTATATATAGGTTTTGAAAAAGGACAACTTGATGACTAGGCGACAACCTATTGCATCGGAAAAATCTATAGAATTGAACCCACAACCAATGTGTGACTGGGATTTATCACATACCACTAGATTACGTGCAGTCCCTGGTTAGTATGACAAATTATTTTGTGTGAAATGATTTTATTCATCAGAAAATGAGTTAATTTGTGATATTATGTTTTATCAAATGTATATCCTTAGTATATGAAAATGATTCGGTAATTAATTGATAAATGTTACTTTGGAAGACGTTCATTCTGCTGGGAATACTATATGCCTAAGGAAAATAGAATAATATGGAATTTCATTTGAGGAGTAATGTTGGATTTCTAATTTGTAGGAATATTATTTTTTTACCAATATTTGGGTTATTAATGGAAATTATTAACCTATCATAGAGAATATTTGATTTGTTTAATGACCTTCTAGTATGAGACTAATGGGTAGTTGATGTTATTTGGAGATAAATATTAAGATTTACTATGAAAGAATACAGGATTAAATTCTTATGAGTTTTAGTTTTGAAACATAGTTTGGATTATATTGATGGATTTTAAGGAAAATTGTTTATTGAATGGTCTTTGTTGAACTTTGGGTATTGTTAGTTTAATTTTGGAAATTATTATTATTATTTCTTTCTATAAAGGATTATCCATTTTGGGGATTATCTAATCTTATACTAACTATTTTGGTTTTGGTTAATCTCTATAGTCAAGGTAAATATACAGTACATCCTTTGTGGATTATGTTATTCTCTAGAAGTTGATTCTAGCACCTCAAGTGTGTCAAGTCATCATGAATACTCATAGTTTGGAGAAAAGACGAGTTAGTGGTAGAAATTTAATAAAGTATGAAACTCTATATAAAAATTAAGTATATATAATTATGTTCTTAGATAATATCATAAATAAATTCCTCAACTTTATGAAATGGAACATAAAAAAATGTTGTCCCTTTACATATCCTACTAGGAAACTAATGACTATTTAAACCATCACATTTTTGTGGTTTTTCTATTGATAAATTTCTCCTGTTCATGTTTTATATCACTCTCCATTAGGATTTGACACTTAGTTTTTCTTCCATATCCATGATTTCCTACATGGAATCCTATAATGGGATATCTTAGGTGACTTTTGTACTTCTCTTTATTTCTTTTAAAGTGAAAGTTTTATTGAATATTTTTTTCGATTTGGGACATTCAATGATGTTCGCAATCAAAATTTTAAAATTGCGAGGACAAAATATCCAAAAGGGGGAAAGAATGTAACACCACAAGATTTAATAGTAAGCTATTTTCTATAATGTAATTCAACAGCTTCTGTTAGATGCAACATCGAGTTCGAGTGCACCACGACCTACCAAAATGGCCATTCAAAACGTAGTTTCAAATTTTATTAACTCCATTTTGAATTTTTTATACTCCATATAATTTTAAAACCCATATTATGTGTTTCTTAGACATAATATAAGAGAAAATCAAATTTTTCAGATAAAATAATTATTTTTCTAAAAATGAAATTTTAGTACCCTTTAATGGAGAACCCTTTTTAAATAAAATATTTGAATCTTTTATATATTCAAATTGACAAAATAAACATCTTTTTTATAAGAAGTATATAGAAATTTATTTTGGATAAAGGTTCGGTGCTTTTCTAATAAATTTCATATTTTGATGAGAAGCAAAAAATACTAAATTTTAATTGAAAACAACAATTTTAATCAAAATAATATATAGTGTCAAAATATAAATTTGAATGGTTTTGAAGTAGAATTAAATTATATTTTTATCATTTAATACAATGTTGGTCATTGGAGGTAATTTTACATTTACACTGGACATAAGCATATATCAATATTTTGATAATGTTTACTTCTAAAAAACCAGCTTTCTAGTATTGAAAAAAGAAATAATTTTTTAATTAATTAATTAAACTTTAATGTATTTAATTTTGTAAAATAGATGTAATTTTTTAATTTGAAAAATAAAAATTATCTATTGGTTAATTTTTGGTATTTTCTATGAACTTTTAATTTTTGATGAATAGTGAAAAACACTACTTTATTATTTAAAGCTGATTTTTTATTTAAATAATTATTTTTATATTAAATTTTTTTAAAGTAAAAATAGATACATAAAACATATATTAGTCCATTATAATTCATTTAAGTCATTTTATAATAAGATTGGATATATAAAATTTTATTGAACTTTTTACTGTCTTTACCCACCTTTTAGGCACATTTTCAAATTTGCATAAAAAGTAATTTTACCTCTTCTCTAAATTGAATTTCAAAACTCGGAGAGACATGATTGACATTAGTAAATAAAATTTGGTCCAATAAGATGCAAATAATTTTTGGTGAAGAGTCACTTTTGAATTTTATTTACCACGGTTAAATGTAAATAGGGTAATTAAACGTTAAAACAATATTATAATTACCATAACACATGTCATAATTATATTGGATAAGTTTTTTTTCTACCAAAATGAACCTTAGGACAAAAATATTATCCTTTTTTATCCACTTGGATTAGATTATGACATTTATTATATTTTATTTAAAGAAGAGTTAAATGTGTTAAATTCAATGTTTAAAAACTATAGCATTTTTAATATAGGGTTACACATAAGCTAAATTCGACTATAAATATTCATTATAAAGATTAAAAGATTTATCATTTAATATTATTTTATTTATAATTATTATTCATTAAATAATTAAATTTAGTTATTACACAATTATGATGTAGTAATTACTATATTAATGAAAGACTGAACTAATTGATTTTATAAATATTAAAATAAATGTAAATTGAAAGTTTTGATTAATTAAACTAATTATAAATGCTAATATGACATTATAAGGTTGATTTAACGTATTTTGTTTGAATTAATCAATTTTTTTTGACTTTCAAAAAAGCTAAATACTAAATTGTGTCAAAATTGACATAAATGAGTTTTTAAAACAAATACTATATAATTAAATGATATAATATTTTTAAAACTATAAGTATCATAACAAATACTTATATAAATATATATATGTCATTAATGAATGACTTGGGGTTGTCTTGGCATTTTATAGTATGTTTATCAACCATGTAATATAAAAATACAAGAAGACATTGTAAAAGTTAAACTATTTAACTAAGAGTTAAATCTACAAGATAAGGTTAATATGTGACCTAAAGTTATCTAAAAAATATTTTATGAGACGTTTTAGAACCATACCAACCTTATCATTGAAATAAATCTATTTGGATCCATTGGTAACATGAAATTATTTTATAATAAAATAAATTTTCATGATTTTTCTAATGTGACCCTCAACTATCTTATAAAAGGGTACTTCCCTTCTCTCAAATTCACACATCCAATGCCATTTGGATCTACCAACTCCTTAAAACATATCCTCCAAATTACCCTTAATGCATCCTACATGCCTTAATTTGGTCATAAACCCAGCCTATGGAGCCCTTTTGATCAAATCAAATGGAAGCACCCGAAGAAGAGGTAATAATATCACCACATCATTCAAAGTTCTTTTCTTCTTCCAATTCCACATTATTGGTTGTTTCCATACCAAAAACATAAATACATTACCTTCTACATAATGTGATGTTATAATAATTATGGTACAACAATACTCATTATTCTATCCATCCTATGAATGAAAAAGTCACTATATGTGCGTACGTATGACTTACCGTCTCCACATCATGGTGTAGTTTATTATTAAACACTTCATTGTTTGGATGGGAAAAATAATGATGTATAATTTATATAAATAATAAATATAACATTCTAATTATTCTTTATATGTAATATAACATCCAATTATATAAGATTTTACCATCAATAGAATGATATTGTCGCTCTTGCGTATGTATGGATTTCCATCTGCATGAACAAGATAAGATTCATTCCCAATCATAACCATTCAAGAATAATTTTAATTTTATTATTAAAAATAATTATTATGAAGATAATTTCATTCTATATATATAAAAAATACATCCTATCCATAACAAACACAACTTAAATAACAAAACATATAAAAGAAAATGTATCAGTTAACACCTAAAACAGTGATACTACTAAAATATTATTAACAATGAAATATTAGAATATCATATATGATATTTTATTTATATATTTTGTTCTTGTATAATTTAATAAAATTTATTTAGATATTATATATGAGGTAAACATACCCTTGAATAATGAAAATTACAGGGTTAGTGGTTCTCATCTCACTTTTTATTCACGTGACATTCATGTTATATTTTCCAACATTTCCTTTTGTGTGGTGTATGTAATTCCCATTATTATATTCTTTGTGTAATATATTTTAATTTATGGGTATTTACATTTTGATTGTATGATCCTTCTTTCATGGGGTGGATGTTTTGTATGTTACCAAATAGGTAAGGGAAATTCTAATTTCAATTTTTACTCATTGGGTTTTACACAAACAACATTGATTATATTACTCCAAGATTATGTGTGAAATCACTAATTATTTATTTATTTAGTAGTTTACTCTCCCCTTTGTGTGGATATACTTTTGATACACATAATCTCTCCATTATTAAATTCTCATGTCAGTGATATGAACTTGATTAGGGAAATCTTAACTCAATTTCCATTAATTAGTTAATAATCCAGATCACTAGAATTGTTTTTTAAACAATATGTGTGAATATACTATGATTTATTAACACTGAATATACAACCATATTAATTTTATTTATATTTTTTTATACATAATTATGTCATTGATTAATCCTTAATCTAAGGATACAATTTTTATATGGGATTTCGTCGCAATTTACATTCCATTGAGACTTCATTTTTGTTATGCACCAATTCACATTTATATGGTGTATATTTTGTACTTTGACATATATTATCATGAATACATTTATTCTTAGGATATTATAAATTTTTTATTAAATTTTTCCTCAATTATATGTATTCATGTGTCCCTCATTTGGTTAGAAACTATTTAACTAATATATCATTTTTAATGTTTAAAAATTTATTATTTTCTAATCATTCGAATTAATTTCCATGTTTTAAAAATGGTTTTAAGGATTTATTAATATGGACATGAATGTTTTAAAATTAAAATTCCTTTAAAAATTTCAAATTGTTATGCGACACGTAGATTCAAAAATTACTTTTAAACTATTTATTTGATAAATACTGTGACTTTTAAATATTTTCTAGAAAAGGGGATATTTATCTAAAGTAGTTTTACTTATTATTTTCATCTATGTCTGTTATGCAATGAACCCTCTATACTAGAGTTAGTACATTACTAATTTAATTGGCATGATTACAAGGAATTAAATCTCGAAGGACTGAGTAGTTTATTAGTCTTGAAGAAACTAGATACATATATGTAAATCATATTACATTGGGAAAAGGTAAAAAACAACACATACCAAAATACATAATGACTGCATCCATGAGAACTCAATAAATGGTCTCCTCTTCATAACCTATTGTAGTTAAACAAATGAAAGGGGTGAGCTCATATTCTCATTAAGGTTTACAAATAGCTGAAGTATAAATCTATAATAACTGAATAATAAACAATTAGGCATAGCCAATATGGAATGGTGAATTAATGAAGGACCCACACCATTAATAAATAGATAATGAAACTACAACCATAGGTTTTGTCACAGTGAAAACTTCATGGATAGTAATAACTGAAAATGAGTAATGATAATGCTTATTAATTGGACTTCATGTATCTAGCACATGATACCACAATACCATCGAAACGGTTTATGTATGTGGGTAGAACCTGTCTATTTTTTGGAAACAAACTCCATGGGTTTTCCACTAACTTATTTGTCCCATGAGACATATAGGTGCATCAATGGGATATAGTAGGCCCCACCCACCGCTTCACGTCTAAAGAATTCTTTATACGTAGAAATTATACAACTACAATATTAATTCTCAATATCTTTATATATTTGATGATATAGATTCCTCAAAGGATGTTTCATAAATAAATATAATTTTTAATGAGACCATTGAAAAATTCTTGAGAAAATAATCCTTAAAGAAAACAAGGTGTCCTATACCACCTTGAAACATTCAAATAATAATCCCTTAGAATATCATGAGAATAAGGGGATTCAGGATATGTTATAAAAATGGTAGTAAATATACAAAAATAATGAATTAAATGGTGAACAATTAATATATCTCATAAAAGGTAATGTGAGATGAGAAAAATCATTTTTCTATTGGGAAGAAGAGTTATTTTGGAAAATCATTTATATTTTCCATGAAATCAAATTATAATCATTAATATCCCAGAAAATAATAGAATAGTACATTGAAATAATATTTTAGGCATAAATTAGGTCCCATTGAACTGAAATCATGTTAAAAGAGTTCATAATATACCTTAGAAATTAAACATTTTAGTGCATTTAAAACAAATTATTAAAGTGAATTTTAAATCAGAAAGGAAAGTTTGTTCTCTTAATTACAAAAATGATATAAGATCAATTTTCATGATGAAATGAGTATTTTTATAAAAATAATGGTGTCTTAAATCATATTCTTATGTACACTTGAAAATGGGTATGAGTTTGAAAATATCATTTGAATCGGGTTTGTTTAACAAGATAAAATTTTTGATTGATCCTTTTAAAACACATAAATCCCCATAA
Source organism: Viscum album (assembly GCA_963277665.1). Lineage (NCBI taxonomy): Eukaryota > Viridiplantae > Streptophyta > Magnoliopsida > Santalales > Viscaceae > Viscum > Viscum album. Next base: position 803,193,300 of record OY728139.1, read on the forward strand.
AATAAATAAGTATTCTGGATGATAAAAATATATCATAAATTAAAACAGAATATATGTGGAGTATGTAAGAATAAATAAGAATTTAATTTAGGTATGTAGAGAATAGAAGTAACCCGAATGAAAATGGATGTTCTGGTAGAAATCCCTTACCACTTTGTAATAAATCGATTCTTATGCCTCAGAATTAATAATATTCAAGTGATAAATTGGATAACCTAAAAATAAATTTATTCAGGATATTTTACATTAATTGGAAGTATACAGACACCATACACATGTATTAGTAGTTAGTATGGAAAATCTCACAAAAATGGAAGTAAGATGAAGAAACCCCTTACAATCCATTCGGCATGTTAATGAGTGTTATTTTGAGGGATTATGAGAGGTAAATAGATATCTCATTATTTATATATAATATGAGAAGCATTAGGGAGGTACAAAAACATACCCTATCAGTAGGAAATAAAAATAAAAAGGCACAACATAGGGGAAATTCTTGAACAAAAGTGAGATAGATGATCTCTTACCTTATGCTAGAAGGTGTTCTTGACTGTTATTAACGACCTGAACAATCAAAATTATCTTCATTAATTAATGATTTCAGAACCTCATAAAAATTTAATTGATATGTTATAACCTCATTATGTTCATTAATGTCTTTTTTTATGGGTTTATGAGATTCAATTTTATTGTTTTAGAATCATTTTCTTAATTGGTTTTCAGGATCCATTTAATTGTATTCATGAATGGATGTTCGTTTAAAATGTTGTTAAACATTCAGATTTGTTAAAATATAATATTATTGAAATTAAATATATATAAATTATCATTTTATTATTCTATTTATATACCATTAGGATGACACATTCGATGAGTTAATGTTAAATGCTTGGACTGGTTTGGCGGTTTTGTGCACAATGAACTTGTTTTTTATTATTATTCCATATTATGAGTGTGTAAGGATTTAAGAACATTAAAAAAGATAAAATACATATATTATGATTTAGTTCATCCATTTAAAAGGTTTCATGACTAGTTCTGAATATAGTATTGAAAATTGAAAACCCATCTTCATTGAGTGTGATAAATTGACACATCTAGGATGGTGTTTGCATTTATATTATAAAAGGAAAGGAATAAAAGAGATTATAATGAAAAATTCCATTAGAATAATGAAAATAAATTACATATATGGTATTGAATTATCATGTAATTTGGATGAGTTGAGGTGATAATAGAGAACAAAATAATGGAAATTGTAAAAGGAATTGAAAGAAAATGGAAGAGAGGTTCACCTGTTGAGTACTCCTCCTTGAGAAACTCCTTAAGACCTTTGTTTTTGGAATTTTGGTGAGACCAGTAGGTCTTGGACGTGGGGAGAGGTCTTTGGAAGAGTATTTGGTAGAATTTAATTTAAGCATGAAGCTTGAGTGGTGTGGGAGGAAGAGGGGGTGAGGGGGTGGATTATATAGTGGAGGGGAGAAGAGTTTTCATAATATTATAATCATTAATTTATTATTTCCTCTAATGAAATGAAATTGTAAGTATTAATTGACCAAAAATAGTAATATATGGAAGTGAGATTTATATTTGGATTCTTACATTACTCATGATTCTAGTAATACTAAATTTAAATTATAATGTATTTATACAGAAAATTAACGTATTTTATATTCACAAAAAATTAAAGTATTTCAGAAAAATCCCAAAAATTCACCGAAACCATTAATTGACTTTTAGAATAAAAAAATGTTGTATATTTTTAAAATAAAATTTCCAAAATATGATTAAATAAATATTATATTAATATCAATACTTAATCAAAAAATATAAATAATTAAACTTTTAATTTTCATTTTTATGGTGCCAAAATTTATTTATAAATTCATGGGTGTGGATACCATTTATAAGAGTGATATTAATTATCATAAATGTATGTTACTATTCGTAATGGTAGGTTAAAATTCATAAGGGTAGGTTACTATTCCCAGAAAAAAATGTTAATTTTATTAGACAATAAATATCATACTGAACACAACCGTGTGTTGTCAATTTTTGAAATTTCAAATAAAAAAGGTGGAAAAATTTTGTTTGCTTGAGAAGGTTATAACAAAGTGTTGTTTTGTAGAGATTTAGTATTTCATGAATTCTATAATAAATCAATTTTTAAATTCGTGGGGTGTTACATTATTCCCTGCATACAAAAATTGCGTCATTGAAATTAGAAATTAAACATCGATAGTATATGGTTGATACTTGAAAATTCCCTTATGGGAAAACCACATCAAGATTATAGTTAAAATATTATACTAATAAAAAAATAGGTAATAACATCAGTTACTACAAAACAATGCATTCTAATTAAAGACATGGTAATGGAAGAATAGCCAAACCATCATGTAGTGAAAATAATCCCATATAATGATCATCTTAAACCATTTTGGAAATGGTTAAAAATTACAAAATATTATTATTCAACAAATTATAATAAAGGCCTCTAAATTTCCCAGATAAACTTATCATTAATCCTTAATCAATAAGAATAATCTCTAAAATTCACATTCCAGACATCTGAATAACATCATCATGTATCCTCTTGAAATATAGTAAAAACATGAATTATCATAAAAACTATATCGTAAAAATGAATTCCTCAGTATTCCATAAGTAAGATAAAAGATATTGGATATATTAACTAAATCTAAAAGTGTTGTAAACTCCACCAATGACAGCATAAAACACTTCTTGATAAGTCAATAATCAGTTTTAAGGTATTCAACACGTATATGAATCAATCATCTATTCATTATTATGTCAACGTGAGATATATATATATATATATTAATGGTGGTCTTTCCCTCAATCATGTGTTTTCTAAAATGTATAGAATTCTACTGAATCAATTTTCCTTTGTACCATTCACCATATGACCTCCAATCATTGGTGAAATAGTACTGTAGAACAATTCTTATAAATCATGTAATTCATACAACCAGTATAATACTGACATAATATTCAAATAACATGATTCTTAACAAGAAATATTAATCATTCTACATCATCATAGAAATCATCATAAATTTATCATTATCCAAAATCATCATTTGGGGTATATTCCTTTGATGATTGGGACAATGATATGCCTAGTGTCCCATCTCCTTGAAATTTTATAATTGTACATTAGAAACAATTTTCTTACCCTTGAAATCATTAACATGGTGTCTTTTTTATCTACACTGGAATAAAACACCCATTCCCTTTATGCATTTACCTGAGTGATTTTTTCCATCGTTATCACATGTGGGAAAACACTTCATTCCCTTCCTCCCTTTATCCTCATATCTCTCAATCATCCTCGTATTCTTTTACATCCATACAAATACATAGGAATCGTTGAAGTATTTACATACATTTTAAACACATGATATTATTTCATCATATGATGAGGATACATTGGAGATAATCTTCTTTTGAAAATAGTGGTTAATACCATTAGAGATATGATTCTTATTACTCTTCATATCTTGTGCATTGGTGAAGTTGTCATTCCTTCGGCTAGGTTCCATATATAATCAATTCCATATTATATATTAGGTCATAAAATTATGATCTCTATATAAATCTAAACATGGTATAACACATAACATAAATTTATGCATCGTAAATCCTAGAACCATACACTTTGGTAACATTGGGGAAATAAATCCCTCAAAATGGTGGGTAAATGAAATGTGAATTATCCTATGCGTATACCCCATGAGTTTCAATACAAGAGTGAAACAAGGCCCATGGTCATTGACCAGGATACCCTAGGATAAGCCCGAAACTCTATGTTGCAATTTTCACTCCTAGGTATATCTATGCCAGAGCTACTTCTTCTTGTTTGTATCTAGACATGGATGTATTTTGTAGAAATATCTACTTAATATATTACTTACCAAAATTAAAGAATGTTCTTGTTTTTTTATCCTCAATGTCCATCTTAGGTTTTGTTCCCTAACCTACATTTTCTAAATCAAGTTCCCAAGGTTTCTAAAACACTTTCTCTAATACTAACTATAACGCCCCGACCCCTCTAGACTGGAGTATGTGCATTACTAATTACATTGGCATGAATACATGGAATCAAATCCTAAAAGACCAAGTAATTTAGTATTCTTGATGAAACTAGATACATATATGTAACTCATATTATATTGGTAAAAGGTAAAAATACAACACATAACGAAATCGTAAAGACTGCATCCATGAGAACTCAATAAATGGTATCCTCTTTATAACCTATTGAAGGTAAACAAATGAAAGGGGTGAGATCAAATTCTCAATGAGGGTTACAAATAGCGGAAGCATGAATCAATAATTATTTAATAATAAACAATTAGGCATATTCAATATGGCATGGAGAATAAATAAAGGAAACACGACTTTAATAAACTGAGAATGAAACTACATCCATAGGTTTTGTCATTGTGAAAAAATCATGGATAGTAATAACTGAAAATTATTAAATAGATTTCTTATTAATTGGACGTCATGTATTTAGAACTTGATACCCCCATAACGTTGAAATAGTTTATGTATGTGGGTAGAACCTGTCTAAGTTTTGGAAGCATACTCGAAGGGTTTGTCACCAACGGATTTGTCTCATGAGACTTATCAATGCATCGAGGGGCAATAGCGGGCCCCACCCACCGCTTCATGTCCAAAGAATTCTGTATACCTTGATTTAAGACAAGTACAATATCCCTTCTCAATATACATATATACTTGAGGTTACAAATTAATAAAAGGATGCTGACATAAATAAAGATGTTTTTAAACGATACCACTGAAAAATCATGAGGTAATAATCCTCAGACAATCCAAAGGGTCCCATACCACCTTGAAACAATCAAATCACAATCCATTAGAATATCAGGTGATTATGTAGACACTTGATATGATATAAAAAGGGTAGTAAATACAACATAAGAAATAAATAATTGGCGAATAATGAATATATTTTATAAAAGTTAGCGTGAGATGAGAAAAATCCTTTTTTTATTTGGAAAGAAGAGTTTTTTTAGAAAATCATTTATATTTTCCATGAAATCAGATTGTAAACATTAATATCGTAGAAAATAAATGAAATGGTAATTGAAATTATATTTTATACATAAATTATGTCCCACTGATGTGAAATCATGTAAAATGATATCATAAGATTCTTTAGAAATAAAACATTTTAGAACATTTAAAGGAATGTATTAAAGTGAATTTTAAAGATGAATGGAAAGCGTGTTCTCAAAAATCCAGAAATGGTCCAATATAATTTTTTATGATGAAATGAGTGTTTTTATAAAAATAATGGTTTCTTGAAACAGATTCTGGTGTACACTTGAGAATGGGTAATAACTTTAAAATATCCCATGAATCGGGTTTGTATATCATGATAAATTTTTTGAATGATACTTTTAAAACACAAAATCCCCATAAAATAAATAAGTATTCTGGATACTAAAAAATTTTAGGAAATTAAAATAGGATTTATGTTGTTCATATAATAATAAATAAGAATTTAATTGAGGTAAGTAGATAATAGGAGTATCCCAAATGAAATTGGAGGTTCGGGTAGAAATCCCTTACAACTTTGTAATCAATATATTTGTAGGACCCAAAATTAATATTATTCAAGTGATACATTGAATACCATGAAAATAAATATATCAATGATATGTTATATCAATGGGTACTATCCATACCCCATACACAAGTATTAGTAATGAATATGGAAAAGCTCACAAAAATGGAAGTGAGATACAGAAACACCTTACAAACATTACGACATGAAAATGAGTGTTATTACGAGGGATTAATGAGAGGTAAAGGGATATGACATTATTTATATACCATAAGGGTATTATGGGATAGGTGAGAAAACATACCCCATCATTAGGCTTAAATATAAAATGGCACAACATTGGGGAAATTCCTAGAAAAAAGTGAGACAGAGGATCCCCAACATTATGCTCAAAGGTGTTCTTGATTGTTCTTAACGACCTGAATAAACAAATTTAGCTTCATTAATTAATGATTAAAAAACATCATAAATATAAAATTGATATGGTATAACCTTATTAGTTTAATTAATGAAATTTTTGAAGGGTTAACATGATTCAATTTTATAGTTTTGGAAGAATTTTCTAACTTGGTTTTGAGGATCCATTTACATGTATTCAGGAATGGAATTTCGTTTGAAATGTGGTTAAACATGTAGATTTGTTAATATATAATAACAGTGATATTATAAGGATAAAAATTCTCTTATAATGATTCTTCTAGTATACCATGAGTTTGAATCATTCAATTAGTTAATGTTAAAAGCTTGGATTGGCTTGGCGATTTTGTGCACTATGAACTTGTTTTGTATTATTATTACATATTATGAGTGTGAATGGATTTCAGAACATTAAAAAAGATAAAATACATATATTATAATATGTTTCTACCATTTCAAATAATTAATGACTATTCCTCAATATAGTAATGCAAATTGAAATCTTGTCTTCCTGGAGTGTGATAAATTTACACATCTTGGATGGAGTTAGCATTTATAGTATATTATGATGAAATATTCCTTTAGAATAATGAAAATATAGTACATTTATGGTAATGTAATTATCATGGAATTTGTATGAGGTTTGGTGAGAAGAGAGAATAAAATAATGGAACTTGTTAAAGGAATTGAAAGAAAATGGAAGAGAGGTTCATCACTTGAGTACTCCTCCTTGAGAAACACCTTAAGACCTTTTTTTGGCCTTTTGGAGATAGCAGAAGGTCATGGATGTGGAAAAAGGGCTTGGGAAGAGTATTTGGCAGAATTTAGGTAAGGCGTGGAGCTTGAGTGGTGTGGGAGGAAGAGGGGGTGAGGGGTTGTTTATACAGTGGAGGGGAGAAGAGTTTTCTTAATATTATAATCATTAATTTATTATTTCCTCTCAAGGCAAGAAATAGTGAGTATTCCATGAACAATAATAGAAATATATTCATTTGAGTTTTATATTTTTGTGCTTACATCACTCATGGTTCATGGAATAGTTAATTTAAATTATAATGTAATTATACCGTTAATTAATGTATTTTACTATTCACCAAAAATTCATGATTTCAGAAAAATCCAACAACTTCACCCTAATAGTTTTTTGATGTGTAGAATCCAAAAATCAAGTCCATTTTTTTAAATAATTTCACAAATATGATTAATTAAATATTTAATTAAAATAATTATTTAATAAAAATATATAAACACTTAAATTATTCTTATTTATTTTTAAGGTTCCAAAATTTATTTATAAATTCATGGGTGTGGATACCATTCATTATATTTATATTAAAATTCATAAGGGTAAGTTACTATTCATAATGGTAGGTTACTATTTATAAGGTTGGGTTACTATTCACTAAAAATTAAGTTAATTATATTATACTCTAAATATAATCCTGAACACAACCGTGTATGTTAGTTTATCAAAATTCAAATCACAATGGAGGAAAAATTATTCTTACTTTTGTTGGTTATATCAATGTGCTTTTTTTTAAAGACTAAGCGTTTCATGAATTATATAATAAATGGATTTTTAATTTCGTGGGGTGTTACAATGTCAATACACTCTATTGTATTTCATTCTTGGTTGAGGTTGATTTATTATAATACAATCTTCCATATTGTATTGAATGAGTTATGTTTGACTGTGGATATGCTTTTTTATACCATTTGTGGTCTTTGGAGAATTTATTGACATTTCCAATGATAGTTTTGACATGAATGTTTAGATTTTGTTTGAACCATTTCATATGAGGAATTCATTGGACTTAGTAAGTGATACGTGGATCTTGCAATAGCTCCTCGATGCATCAGTAGGTCCCATTAGACAAACTAGTGTCTTGGAACAAGGCCTTAAAAAATTATTATTTGTAGTCCTAGAATGAGGACTAGACTATGTGGTTTTGATGTCCAAAATTATGCATTCCATCATCATGAAATTAGCTATTGATATTAAATTGGATTATTAAACTAGTAGAATATCCATGTCAATAAGTAAATGGAATTAATTGATTTAACTTTTCCATATTATGATAAATATTATGTTTAAAAGGCTTGTGTTTTAGTCTTATAAATTGACTTGAATTTTTATTCTTATTTATAAATGTTTATGCTAAATTATTATCCTTACTGAGCATCTGATCTCACCCCTTTCAATGTTTTATTTTTCCCAGGATGTGAAGAAGTATATAATGACTTACTTGTAAGGATAAACTAAGGGATATGAGTGCGTTAAAATGACACAAAATGTTGTAGTTTTTTATTTCATAAGGTAATGTAATACTTATGAATTTATAATGTACTTCCAAGGCTACTAAACTGATTGGTATTTTGAGATTTGATTTCTTATGATCATGCCAATGTTATTCAATAATACACCGACTCTGTGTAACTTGGGTCGGGGTGTTACAGACAATCTATGTTGGTCATATAAACTTATTGGAACATTTTATTAGTATTTAATTTTAATAATAGTAAATCAAACTAATGAATTAGAATTTTAAAATTAATCTGTGAATTTAGTTTTGATTGATTGGTTAATCCTTTAGATTATTTTGGTTAGACTCACTGTTTCCTCTTCCTTTTCTCTATTTGTAATAATAATCCTCAGTTCGGGATTTATTTCATTAATAGTTAATGTTTTTCATAAACTAAAAATTGGAAAGGACATACCATGTTATTGGAACATATTTCCAAAAGATCTAATGTCCATGCTATTAATGTTCTAATAGAATGTTCAACTATGTTAACATAAATTTCATCAAGGAAAACATGTAGCTCAGTGATAAGATCATTATCTACGTGAATCCCTAAAATCACATGATATTTTTGAAGTTTTTTATTTTATAGAATATATCCTTGAATATTATACAGTGTACCCTTCACAAAAAGGGGGTAAGTGGGTGTTGATAGATATAAATCACAATAAAATTCTTAATATAGAATATTATTATAGTAATGGTATCAATATTCAGATGATTTATATTTCACATAAATAGTTATAATAAAATTTATTACCTATGGTAAGAAAGATGTTTGAGGGGAATAAAAAGCATAGATATTAAGGGAAGGGGGATGGATCTTCATATAGTGGTTTTTCATGTGTTGTTTTCTCTCTTTGATTACTTATCATAACATTCTCTAACACATAATATTATAAATTATGTGTTTATTCTATATTATTTATTCATTCCATCATCTTATCCATTTTCTAATTTTTATCCCCTTGTGATTTTTTTTCTCAAAACATGATTGATGAAACACTATAAAACACAAACCTCTAACATGGCCATATTATTCTTCCAACTTAATGACCATTGAAAGTAGTAGTTAAAAAGGTATAGATGAGGATGATTATTCAATCTAAACCAGATAAAAAATATAGGGAAATAATTAGTAATTGTTATATAATACCAATTTATTGAAAAAAAATTATTATGTTGTAATTACACATGATTCCCATACTCATTGTGTGTTTTCATCTACATGTATTTCTGCTCAATTTAACTGAGCCTTCTAATAAGGAACATGACCTGGTATTAAAGTGGATTTAGATTTTGATTCATCAAAATTAATATAAACAATGGAACATAATTATTTTATTATTTCTTGCGAAATACAATTATTACTATATATTTATAATTTATACAATTTTTTAGAAACGAATACCCCATCCATGCTTTATGGTAGGAGTATCTTTGTTTTGAAGCATATTGCTTATTTTTGACATTCAGTTTTTTTTCAAATTAACAATTATTAATCAAATAGATTCATACATTTATTTCAATGTAACATATTATCAATCGAAAAGTACCAAAAATTTTTCCTCCTCATGGCAGCTAAACAACGTTTTCCATCATTCTTGGTTTATCATGTGTGCATATAACATTGGTGGGTGTGGGACTCCCCTACTGCTGATGCTCTTCCTTTACGTTCTTTTAGATGAATCAAGGATAGAATCCAAGGAATTATATTTTATCCTACTCACCACTCATTTATTGCTTGTTTGGGCTCTATGGTTTTCATTATTAAATTATTCTCAATGATGATGAACCCAACTTCCCTTCTACCATAACTCTAGTCAGGATTGGTCTCTATCATTCTATCTCATAGTAGTTATTCTTATCACCAATTCCACTTGTAGATCGTTATATTGTTAGCTCTATTCCAATCTTCATCACCACCATCATCATAAAATTCCCATTTTCTTCTTCTCTCTTTGATAGTTCTACATGGTGTTTAATCGTAGCTCTTATTTTTCCACACATCTAAGCATTGTTTTATTTGATTTTTTTAGTTTGTGGTTTTCTTGTATGATTATTAGATAAATGGGTGTTAGAAATATAGTTGATTTTATTATAAATGGGTGTCTAAGGAATGTTGAGTAGGTTTTATCATTGGATTAATGATTATTTAAGGAGTTTCCAGAAAAATATGGTATGTTTACTTTTTTTAAGATTATTTAATCAGTGTTGTATTTTCTGAATGATTTTTTGATGAATGGGTGTCTTATAAATCTTGTGATTCTTTATCATGAAATTTAATGCATGTTTAATTTAATTATTAATATTTTTATTACATGTAAGGTATTTTTAATTTACCAAATCACTATTTGTATGATTAATTAATATTGTGTTCTTGCATTTTTAAAGGGTGTTTTGAATGTATAATGTATTATAGAGTTTTGATAATATATATTTAAATTTTCAACTAATGAATGTTTTTATTGTTTTTATTGTGTAATTTCTATATAGGGGATGTCAGTTTATAATTCATTTTTAATAACAAAATAATAATATAAGTGTTTTTAGAGTTATCCACAATTTATTTTCCATTCTACAGTGTAATATTTATATAAAATCCATCTAGGTAATTTTCAACAAAACCCTCATTAGGTACTAAGACTATTTCATCCAAAACACATCATCACATACCTATTGTTACTTTCTAGACTACCTATATTCATAGAGTACCAAAATATTGAGTTTTGTTTGTGTGTACCATTTTAAATCAATGTTTATTTTTTTTAATTTTTTTAATGGATTAGAAATGAATAAGTCTAAGGTGATTTTTTTGAAATATATTGAATTTATTTTATTTGTTAAATATTTTAGAATTCTTTGATTTTTTTTATTTATAATGGTAAAATTTAATTTATTTTTTCAAAAAAAATTATTTAGTCCTTGAAATTAAAGATCATTTAATTTTTTTAATGTTTTAATAAATGTTACGGTCATTAGATTTGGCATTGTGAAATTGTGTAAAATTAAATATCAATTAATGGTGATGATTTTTAGAATGATAAGTTTAAAAAAATTGAAGAAATTATTATTGAAATTAAATATTAGAATCTGATAAGACACTAATTATAACACACTTATATGGTGATATTTAAATTCCATTGTATCTTGGTTATAGAAATTTTATGTTTTCATTGATGAATTTATAAATCAAAACCTAGGTAATTTATTGGAAAAGGTATTAAGGTTTTTATTAAATCATATATCATTCCCTTGTATAAGGAAAATTGGGAGGTTTCTAGGGAAGGACCCTGATCTAACAGGAATATAGAAAACTATGTCACATAGTTTGATATGGTTACCACTTTTGTAGTTGCAGCTAATGCGCTTGGACTAAAAACAACATCTACGCCAAAGACAGGTTAATATTATGTGTATATCTAGTTTTTTGGACCAAAAATATGACAAAAACATTACTTTATGTTTTCATAATGATTTGGATCTTATATAATTTTGAATCATGAACTTACATAAATGAAAGAAAGTAAATAATTAAAGAATGAAAGTTAAAATATTAATTTCATAGAATAAACAATATAAAAAAAGTACACATGTTTAACAAAATCTACAGAATAAAACAAGCATAAATGTATAATATTGATTCTCTTGGATTATCTTATTATATATTATTATGGGTACTATGCGGGGTATAGTCATAGTTTTCTAGAATGTGACTTATTATAGAAATGATAGTGATTCATTCGAGGGATTGGGTGAGGATGATGTAGAATTTGTGTGGTTGTTTGTTCTTCTTTATGGGTTTTCCAAAGTTAGATTTAACTAATTTATTTTGAATTGAATTATATAGTTCTTTCTTAAGGGAACCAATTACAATAATAATTATCAATATTTCAAACACACATCCTAATAAGAATGGCTATGTTATACACGTTTCATGATTTGGATGCAATAAGTACATGTGATGATTATCCCTGAGGGATTGTCTTGGATGTGAGGGGTCTAATTCCGAATATCATGGTACCTATGATGTGGTTATTTCTAGATAGGGATAAATAATTTTTCATCCTCCTATAATTAAAATATTAACATCTTTTTAGTGAAATTATTTGAATGTTAGGGAATAACCATAGTATGAAATTATGGTATGATTAGTATAATTCACTATTATGAAATTTAGTATGTACATTTGACTATCATGTTGTCCTGGTTAGTACATAATGACTATACCTACATGTATATCATGAGTGTTACAACATTGAACATATTCTCAAATATAATGATTTTTTGTGTATTTTAAGGGCCCTATTTGTATTTACTTATTGATTTTTAAACTCACACACTTCACATGAACCTCCGTGGAGATAAAGATATTAAATTTTAGATATATATAAGGGAAAGGGATTAGTAACATATATTAGAGTCAATTTACCTTTGTGGGGATGAGTTGATGTCCTCATGGTAGTGTTCGAGACCTTTTATGATTTTGAGATGATATTTGAAATTTTAAACTATGATGTGGTAATTTAATTTTTTTAAAGTGAAAAATCTTATCCTCATAAGCTTTATTTCCGAAATAGTTATTATTACAATTTTTTCATGAGACTCATCCTCCATATCTTATATATTACTTGAAATAATCTGAGGAGTATTCATTCAAAATGATCATTGGTACTTGGTATGTGATAACTTCTGATCAGAGTAGTTCTAATAAAATTTGTGCATGTATAGAAAAGAGGTGGATGATTCTCAAGCAACAAAATACAATAATAACTATTCTGGAGGTGGAGATGATGAGGAATAATTTTTTCTATAACTTTCACATCTAGATGAATCCATAAGATAACAAATATCATAGTGGAGTAATTATTTTCTTATATTTAGTTACCTATTTACTTAAAAAGGGATTCACCCTAATCATTTAACAAAAGAGTAAGAAGATGGAGTTAAATAGTTTTTCAAACATTAAATAAAAAAAATTTAAGATCCTTCTAAAATCCTTTGTTTTTGTTTATATTGTTGTTATTCAAGACAAATTAAATATTTAACTACTCATGCTTACAATGTATTCCGCACACAATGATGTTACAAATTTTGAGGAAGAACATAATATTGAAGTTGAAACTATGAAATTATTAGGGGATCATCAAAATTTTGATAAAAATAATAATAACAACACATCATCATTATTCTGAACCAAATTATCAAGGAAATAAGTCATTGTATAAAATTTTAGGTTGGTTGGAATAGATATGAACAACCCATTGACCACAAAAATTCAATGATCATTAGTTATGTTGGGGTCACAACAAGGATAAATGTGAAAATTGATGTTGACTCATGGCACCACATCTATCCTATAACGAAGGATAACCTTTGAAAAAATTTCAAGGTAATGTTACAATATATTTTCTCAATTTTACCTAAAAAATATATAATAATATATTTATTTTATTTTCATTATTCCCTATATGAGTCATTAAGTTTCGATGTTTTTTATAAGAAATCTATCTTAATATTAGCTGGAAAAGACCGTAGATGCTTCTTGAATATTTTTACGAAGTTACATCTATAGAGGGGAAAGTAAATACCCAACCACCAATTAGTTATGAAAAAATTATAAAGATAGAAACAATGAATGATTTCATTTTTTATCATAATGAAAAATCATTTTTGGTCGTTGATGTTGATAATATATTTTTTGATATTATTTATTTTATCATATTTATTCAAAATTGTTAATTTATGAAACAAAAAGTGTTTTAAAAATAAATAATGTGTATCAAAACCAATGTACCCCTACCAAAATGCTAGGATGGTGCATGATTCAATAGAGATGAAATTGGTATGTATTTTAAATAAAAAATAAAAGGTTTATATGATATAAAAAATGAATGTTCCTTTTTTATGCCAATTGAGGAACTGAATTCTGAAGCCACTTCCATTCCACATCATGTGCTATGGAAGGAGGCTCGCATAAATAATGAGGGTAAACTGGTTGATGAAACAGAAACTTTGTATGTGAAACATGTGTAAATATGAAATAAAAGTAATTTTTTATTATTTATAGTAGTATTATATAAAAATATATATTTATGCTCATATTTTTATATATGGGTTATACATAAGAATCAACACCAGCTATACAAGAAGAAAAACAACATTCAGTATCTTTTAAGTGTCCAGAACATTATGTTCATGTTAGAGGAGTAGTTTTTGGGGTGTCTCCTCAAACATATTTCTAGAAGATAAAATCACAAGAATATAAAAATAAAATGATGAATATATTGAATAAACAAATATATTCCTCAGAATATATTATTGTCTGGTCTTGTTTGTTAGATCAATGTAGGAGAAATGACCAAAGATAACCTTTTGTGGAACAAATATCCACACATGAAGAACCAAATGAAACCACTATATTTGAGACTATCAATTACCCTCAACCACATACCATACTAGTGTTAATAATATATTTCATTACACTTTCTCTTAAATGTGAATCAAACAACTATTTATGACTTTAAATTACTAAAAGTTTGTAGGGTATAGTTGTATGTGATTTCAATTTGTCAACACACATGAACCACCATGTTGGGAGGGGTATAATATATAACATCATGGGATATAATATACACCTAAAAGAACTCCCCAAATGTCACCTGATAGTGGAATTGAGGTATCTAATTATTCGACTACTGAGTTTCCTATTCCAATTGATGATCTAGATATTTTCATGATCAATGATTCTATTGTAACATTTGTATCATGGTCATATAATATTATAAATATACACGATGTATGTATTAAACAAATTTTAACTTTAAAAGTTTGTAATAGCTAATGAAAAAAGTTTGAAGTGATATATAATATAATAGACATATAAAGAGATGGGGAAAGAGAAGGATGTATCATGACAATCTAGTTGATTGATCAAGAATTCAAAAGGACATTCTGGGAGTACCTTCTCCAAGAAAGTTCCATTGGAACATTTGTTATCAATACAACTTCTTGAATATTCTACTATTAATGATTCAAATATGTCTTACATTCCATATGAAAAAGAAATGTATTTAACTTTCATGACATGTATAGTTTGTCTTGAGAGTATAAATAAGATTCTAAGGAATTAATGGTTGGGAGTCTTAGTTTTGAATACATATATAAGGTGGATTTTCATCATAAATCTTTCCAAATAGTGAGACAATATGATCATTAAATTTATTAATTATTCATATTTTTTAGAGAAGTTATTAAAACTTTTATATAAATGGAAAACTGTGGGAATCATGATTTATATTCATCAATCCCTGTATAATTTATATGAAAAAACATAATTTTCTGAATAAAGAAATTGAGAAGAAAAAATATGTGCTATGTGATACAATTAGGAAAACAATAATAGAAAATAGACTCTTTTTTATTCCTATAATGTAGAGTTAAAACTATAAAATCTAATCACATAAAATATATTGTTATTTTTTGGATTTATTATTTTTTTCATTTTTCAGGCATAATCGGATACCGATCGCAATCAATCAGATACCCCAAATATTTATTTTTTGGATCCAATCCATGGATATCAAACAAACTGACCTCACATGACCAGGTTTTGTGAAATTTTAATACATTTAAAAAAAATTGATAGATAAACTTGTAATTATATGTTTCAGTCAATTTTTAACTTGAATTATGTTATGATAGTTTGGTCGCTAAATATAGGCTAAATATTGGAATAAAGTTAGTGATTGATCATATATTTTTTTTGGGTATCTACAAATGGAAACAAATTAATATATATATATATATATATTTAACTATAAAATATTATTTATAAAAAACTCTTATTTTGTTAAATGTTTTTGGAGTGTCCAAAGTAAGATAATGACATTGATATTGGATATGTTTTTAATTTTATGAGAGAGATCATAAACCATCAAAAGTCCAGCACACTCAAACATGTTATTTTTGAAGTTAATTACAATTTATTTGAAAATAATTTTGAATATTTTTTTTCCTATATTGTGTCTCTATTACAAATTTTTCTATCAACTTTTTTTCTCAAAAGAAGATGTAAATTTGTTTAGAAATGAGTGGATCCATAGATTCTATCATATTTTTCTCAAACAAAAAATTTAGGAAATTACCTAATATGTTTGGGATATAGTAAGGGCTTTGACACCAAAGAAATATATTTTGGGTGTGAATAATTAGTTTCATAATGGTTATATATATTTTTTATTTTTTTACGATAGATAAGTATAATGGATAAAATCAATATGTTTAGAAGAACTAACCTAAAAACAATAAAATTATTGGGAAATGGTGGAGATAGAGGTGGAGGATGAGGCTGAGGTAGAGTCATAGGCAGAGGCAGAGGAATAGGTGGAGGTAGAGAAAGTGGTAGAGGTGAAGTCGGAGACCAAGACAAATGAGGTGTGAAAGGTGAAGTCCAAGGCGGAGAAGGGGATGTAGCGTTGGCCTACAGACAATAAAATTGTTGGTCAATAGAGTGGAATGAGGATGATACCGAGGTTGTGTTTGAGAATTGTTTTTGAAAAGTGGCCATAATAATTATCTCTTTAGATATGTTCCACTTGAATGAGTTTCATGTTTCATATTGAAAAAAAGTTTTTTACCACTTTTTAATGTGATTTTGTTTTGTAATATAGGTAGAGGAATTTTTTTAAAAACAAAACAAACCGAACTTATTTTTAGAAAATAATCATCATAAGTAACCATTTATTTTATAACATTTCATTTACTTTAAAATATGACTGAAGTGTTAATGGAACCCCTCAAAAAGAAAAAAAATAGATATAGTTACATACCCATTGATTCTATACACTATAAAAAAATGGTACTAGTAGTGGAGAAAATAGTCACCTGATAGTCATACAATACCAATCCAATAATCAAGTAGGTATATAATCGCACTCAAATGTTTGAATAAATATGGGTGCAATCAACAACTGATGCCAACATGTTTATGATAGAATTATTGGAGTACAACCAACATTTAGATATCGTGGACATTGATGAGGGATAGTGTCAAATGATACATATAATCAAATGAAAAGAAACTATTTTATGAAGAAATACAAAAAATTGAGAATCCCATTTCATATGAAATCGTGAAGCATTTAATATCCAAACAAAGACCCCTTTGAAAAAGAAGTTTTTAACTTGATCCAAAACCACAAAAAAAAATAAATAAATACAAAATTTCATCGACCGAATAATGAATTTTCATAAAAGAAAAATGCAGTGGTATTCCTTTAGTGGGTGGTTGAATTATTTGGTATATTTAATCATCAATTAGATGCATGATATAATATCACAAATTCATGTGAAATATTAACATGTAACATTCATTATTATTGTGCACATTCATTATGAAAAATTATCCATGTTCATAAGAACATTAATAAAAAACTCATCATCATTATCAATGATAAATACACAATAATAGGGATATTATGATTTTGATAAACAAATAATGATGATTTTATGTTAGAGTTTATCGTCACCAAGAATATCTAAAAGGATATAGATATATATAAAACAATCCATAAATTATTAAGGGATGTTCTAGATTTTAGTTTCAATTGGATGCTATAAAGGGTTATAATAATGATTAATACTATAAACAAGTGGTCAAAAAATTATAATGGAGTTTAGTGTCTTTTGAAAATTCATAATGGGTAACAATGAAGTTTTTTTACATCAGATATGGTGAATAGTTTATCATGGAGTTTGTACTCACTATAATGGTGAAAGGGAAACAAATATTTATTTTGTTCTATAAAAATCATATATAAATATATATTTTAGTTAAATAATTTAACTCTAATAGGTTTTCTCTAATGGTTAATTTTATCATGGAATAAACAACTTTGTCAAAAGAAATTATTCACTCTTATACCATCATCATGTACTCAACAGGGATGATCCACTCATGATGATGCAATTTTATTTTTTATTCTCTAATGAATTCAACATTCCGGGTTATCAAACTGCAATATTGTTAGTTGTCTTAGAGTGTTGAATTTTTTTTAGGATAAAAAGGCATTGTGGTATAAACCATACCTCAATGCAATACACGATGTAATCGATACGACTCAAATTATGCGGTTTAAGTTTAAAATTGACATTTTATTAATGTATTTTTTTATATTTATATTTAATTTTTTTCTATATAGTATTAAAACATAAAAAATGTTTTATTATACAGGTGGATTCATTTTCATAATTTGGGGTGGATTTTTCTACGTTTATCATGCTCAAGATAGATTGGATTTCTAGTTTGCAATTGAGATTACAACAATAAGTAAAAGGGTCAGGAATCTATACCACAATCATACAAAGGTGAATTCCTACTACTTATTTAGTTAATTATATCACCATTTTATCTAATATTTTATATAATAATAATTATTTTTTATAAATATTTTGGGATTCCATATGTTTCCTTCAATCGTCTTAAAAAATCTAAAAAATAGAGAACATGTTGCTTCTAGATGAAGAGTTTTAGGCGGCATGGGGTTTATTATTCCATCCAAATGAAACAATAATTTAATTTTTTTTCTTGGAGAATATGGTTTAAATAAAATCACACATCACATAATCAATTAGATGCACCTCATTCTAATGCACAATGCGACGGTCTAACTCGAACAATATGATCTTAGTTTATAATTTACATTTTAGTTTAAAACAAACATCACATATATAAACTAGATAAAACACATTAATATTTAATTGATAATTTAGGAAATGATCAATAAGTAATATTTTATTTTTAGTAATGAGACACACCTCAATCTGATACATTATGTGATCGACAAGATTCAAAGTGTCCGTTATTAGTTTAAAATTGACATTTTTACTTTAAAAAGTGGCAATCACTAAAAACTAATAAAACATAATTGTATTATATTTATAATATTTGAAAATGAACCATATTTTATTTTTTACATGTAGGAATCAGTCTCACATCATCTCGACACATGATGTGACCGATATACCTCAATGTGTTTGTTCCTAGTTTAAAATTACATTTTAGTTAAATATACAAGTGACATACTCAAAAAACAAGAAAATATATTTGGAATGTATCAATACTATATATAACTATCCATAACTCAATTAAGAAATGTAGGAATCGTCCTTACATAAATATGATTCATAGTATGACTGGTATGACTACAAGTGCATATTTGTATTTAAAATTGACATTAATTTTAGTGTGAAAGAAAGCTGACATACTGAAAATTGAAAAAAAAAATTATAATTGGTTTAATAATTTAAAAATAATATCTAAATTTTTTTTATGTGTAGGAATAAGCCATACCTCAATCTGAAATACGATGTTCCCTATATGACTCAAAGTGTATGTTATCAGTTTAAAATTGACATTTTAGTTCAATAAGTGTCACCCTATGAAAATTGAGAAAACATGCTCAAAATTTCATTATAATTTATAAAAAATATTCATTAGTAAAATTTTAATTTTCAGAATTATTCTCATGTCAAATTGGCACATGATGTGACAGATATGATTCCAAGTGAGCGTTTAAAGTTTAAAATGACATTTTATAAAAAACCATAAGTAACAAACTCAAAACTGAAAAAATGATTTTATATTATTTTTATGATTTATTAAAATTATCCATAAGTCATTTTGGACATTTAAGAACTATCCTATCCTCAGTACCACTAATGATGTGGTATGTATGATTCAATGTGCATCTTTTTATTTAAAATTGTCATTAATTTTATTAAAAGAGACAACAAGCATGCTCAAAACAGAGGAAATACATTCATAATTATTTCATGCATTAAAGAAATTATCCATACATTATTTTTGATGTTTCCGAATTACCCTCACCACAGTTCAATACACGATGTTCTTGGTATGACTCAAAGTGTTTTTTATTAGTTTAAAATTAACATTTTTGTTCAAAATGTGTCACTTAGTGAAAACATATAAAACACATTTGGATTTTAGTGATAATTTAGGAACATGATTCATAATACACTTGTGAAGTGTAGGGATTAGTCTCATGTTAGTCAGAAACACGATGTTACCGATATGATTGAAATTTCACATTTCTAGTTAAAAAAAGACATTTTAAAAAAACTACACAAGTGATGTAATCATAACAGTGAAAACATATACATATTGATTTTATAACTTATGAAAATTATTCATAAGTCATTTGGGATGTGTTGGAATCAGCCACACTTGAATCTGATGTATGGTGTGGATGGTATAACTCAAAGTGCATCTTTTTTATTAAATATGACATTAATTTTCATAAAAAATACAAGTGGCATACTCAAAACCAATAAAATGAATTCATATTGTTTTTATAATTTATAAAAAAAATATAATTCATTTATGACTTTTATGAATTCGAATCACCTCAATCCTATACCTGATGTTCCCAGAATTACTCAGATTGTCTGTTATCAGTTTAAAATTGTCATTTTAGTTCAAAAAGTGGCACTCACTGAAAACCTAGAAAACATGATCAAATTGATTTGATAATGTATGAAAAATATTCATAAGTTATTTATGATTTGTAGGATTTAGTCTCATATAAAACTGACACATGTTGTGATCGGTATGATTCAATGTATGTGTTTGAATTTTAAATTGATATTTTAGTAAAAAAACACAGGCGACTTACTCAAAAGAAATGGTGTGACTTGCAATAATCAACCAAAACTCATTCTGACACATAGTTCTCTGGGTATGACTCAATGTTTAGTTTAAAAATAATACTTTATGTATAATTTATTTCATTATATTATTACGAACATAATTTTTTTTCTTATATAGGAGAAATATATTTTTCAAAGAGAGGTGGTTTTTTAATTGGTAAACATGTGTTCTTTATCTCTATAATATAATGTTTTTTCTTGTATTTTTGTTGTAAAATTTATTTAATTTAAATTTTATATTTGTACATAATTAATATAATTTTCGGTGATTCAATATGTTGTTATAACACACTACACTGTTTATGGTGTTTCATTGTGATGTTACATTAGTATGTAGTATGCACCTTTATTAGTGCTACTAAATGCATTGATAAAGGAATCCTTTATCTGCTATTCTAATAGCCATGATAATGGGTCACTTTATTAGAGCTTCTACCAGTGCTGATATATAACCCCTTTATTTGTGTTTTTAGAAGTGCTGATAAAGTAATCCTTGATCAGTGATAAATAAAATCACTAATAAATGGGGATTTTAATCACACACCGATTGTTAGCGCTTTTTTAGTGCTGATAACATCCAATCCTAGCACCACTATTGGATTGTTTTTTTAGTATTATATATAACTATTCTATGATAATATATTCATTTGTGGTCCCCTTTACATCCATAAAAGTTTTTATGAAATTAAATTCATATTTTAAGATAAATTCATAAAACGATGGCCTTGAAACCATCCTATAAATTGTAAATGGTGTTTTGATATCAAACATTCAACCCTTCATGGACTCAAATTACTAAGATAAACTTTTTGGGATTCAATATCTGTAGAAACATATAGACTATTATTTTTAACATAAAGGTAATAATTCTCTTTCTATGTAATGTTAATTGAAACAAAATCTATTCTAATAATTCCTTCAACCATACGTCTCATGTTATTAACATATTTTGGAAATCCAATACTCTTCAAATAAAATAAGTAGTCAGTCTGAAATTCAATGAAATTGAAAACAATATGTCACTATGTGATACATAATTTTTAACAAACTTTTTATTTGAAATATACATTGAAAATATTCATAGACAGTTCAATGGAGTACATTTATCAATAATGTATAGGGTCACATAGTTGGATGTCTCTAACCAAATGAACCATCAAGTGAACCATCATACCCAAAAATGATAGTGGGAATAACATCTCAAATTCATATATTATGAAAGTTATTTCATGTTCCATAATCGAAATCTGTATCTCTTCTATAACATTACAACATATAGTTTTTAAAAAGAAATAAATCTTCGTTAATGTATGGTGGAAATTTTTAAGAAAAATGAAACAAAAATATATTACCATTAAATATTTCATCAAAACATGATCGTCATGTACATTTTCCCTTTAACATTAAATAAGTTATTGACATGATATTGTTGATATTTTATGAATAACCCTCTATATCCTTTATATAATTTATGAAGTTTCAAAATTGATATATCTTATTCCTAGAAAAAGTGTAAGATGCTTCAAGAATTAAATTATAACTTTAATTATAACAAAATTTTCATTATATGGGGGTTTAAAATGCCACTAAATTTATCTCCCATAGTTTCCAAAAAACCACTAATAAATTTGGTTTTGAAATCAAATCCATGAAGCTTCATTCCATTTTGAGGTAGCTTCTGGTAAATATCAGAGAACGTATATTTACCATTGATTTTCATCATTTTAGATATAGTTTTCCAACCAAAAAATGAAAAGGATTTAGTGGAGATTTTAACCTCCACTAAATCATAATGATTTTTTACCATAAAACTGCCAATAAAATGATGAAAAACACTTTTCAATAATATTATGAAATATTTAGTGGCAGATTTGAAAAATTCCCAAAAAAATTCACTATATAGTTGATTATTAAACCTTTGTAAAATATTGGCATATTTAATGGTGGTTTAAACTACCACTATATGATGATCTATAAAAAACTCTTGTTGTAGAATCTATAGCCCCATAATAACCCTAAAAAACAAAAAATACACATAATATTCCATATAAATGCATAGATAATATTTAAACCTTCCCATTTTACACAAACTAGAAAATTACCCCATATAGTTACAAAAAAATTTACATATATTATAATCAGAGTACACATGAATCAATAACATATTTACATAATAGATGAAACAGAACATACAAACACATGGTTATAAAAAACATACATAGTACACCCACTGTTCTGATCCCTTTTAAAATATAAGAAAACGATAAAACAAAATACACACATTGGACCTACTGAAATCCCCAGGCCACAATACCCTGCCTCCAACTACCTGCAAATATTCTCTATTCCAATTCACTATACATACAATGATATATAAGGAAAAAATAAAAATAAGGTATGTATACATAACATGGAGCCTATTCAAGGTGTGATGGAACATCTAAGTAGGTTCTCATAATGTTTCCTTTGTACACACCATCATATAAATGTATATACAAGATAAAAATAAACATATCACATAAGATCCTGAATATTATTTTCTGACATGGATAACATGACTCTATTTTCAATAGGTTATTATGTAATAATAATTACACTATTATAACTTATCATACCAACCTTTATTTCATGAAAAAATATCATCATCTTCTCACCTCATGCCATTGTAATCATAACCAGGTGCGTATCCAAAGACTCTGGGTGTGCATCGTTAATGTCTTTGACTGACTACCAAAAAATACTACTAAAATCATACATCAAAATACTAAACCACTACCTTATCAATCAAGATAGTGTCTATCATCCATGAATTTCCATACACAATGACCCAACCCTCTCACTCGACATGGTCCACTATCACAACCCAACCATACTCATTGAAGGTTGCAATATCCCATTGCATGATTACTCAGGGAAAGGTACTTCTTCATTAAAATAAGGAATACATTTCACCCCTATTAGTTTAGGAAGTTCCTTATCACTCATAGAGAGGAAAGGCCCCAGATACCTTCCCCCACTAGTTCTATCACCTATCTAAACAACACATAATGAACACAGAATAAATAACAAAATATGGAACGAATCTAATCAAATAGCTCACTAAAATATCTAATGGTGAGAGTAAATTAAGACCTATCACCTCATCTCAAAGCATGAATTTACTGTGAAGGTTCTGAATATATCCTCAATACCCATCATGATCTAAGATCAATGATATGATCTCATACCTGTCAGCTATCGGTCACACCACTAAGAACAATCTCCCCTAACCCAAACCTCAGGTCCTAGTCCAAATAGAAAAAATCCTTTATCTATCATGTACCTAATACCTCGGTATCATCCCAAACAATCATTCTATATACCCCTTAGAAACATGATTCCATGAATCGAAGAACTCCCATTATCTACAACTTGAATACATTTCCCATGTCTTAAGGAAGATATTTTATCCTTAAAAGTGGATTGAACCCTTCTTTATCACAGATCATCTCATCTCAAATGAATCAACCCACACATAGTGCTCATCAAACTTCAACCTACACTTATTATGGTGTTTACCATGATGCATGATCAATATTACGGTCTCACCAATTTTTTCATTGGTATTAATCATTCATTCATATCAAAAGATCTTTAGGGAATCCATCCAAGGATACCCACATCGTGTATCATATCCTAGTATCACCCAACATCGCTTTTCAACATACAAAGTCCCCTCCAACCATAGTGACATGGTAACCAGAAAATTCTCATTTTCTATAGTGCAAAAAAGAACTTATTCTGATCTTAAGATTCTAGAAACAATCATATATATTTTCTTATAGTTTTCTTAGACCATTTTCACCTACACAGTCCCCTAAAACATGAATTAAGGAAATTAATCATATATAAAATAGTATAATAATTCACAAAAAACTGTAACATTACACCATAAAGGATTCAAAAAAACTATATAAATTGTTTTAGCCACTTCAAACTGGGGAAATCATTAAAATTTCATGTGAATACTCTGGGTTACAAATGATAAATGAAAAAAACCCTCTCTTTCCATATTGGCCAAAGAGTTCAAAGAGACCACTAATCACTACTCGATGATGAACTATTATCATCACCCTCTCCATATCTGACTCTAGTTTGTACTACCAGAGCCCATAAGACAATTATATTGAAAATTAAAAAGTCTTGTATATTTATATTTAAACATAAATTCAATAAATTTTTGTGAAATTAATGATTTTGATGTTTTTTGATTTACCTTCTCACCACCAGTCATCGATACTATATCACCAGGGACACATCCAGTCATCTTCTGAAATAAATCAACCAGCACTTGCTATAAAGTGGATATCTGAACCCCTAGTTCCTAAATTGTATATTGCATAGAAAACAATTCTCATTGAGCATCTTGGAGAAGGGAGTTACTAAAAATAGGAGTAGATGCAGCTTCAATCCCTGATGGCCTACTAAATACCTCATATGGTAACGATCCCAAACCCTTCCTATGCACTTGAATAGGATGCTCTTTCCCAAAACACTTTACCAACTAGTTCATTCTGGGAGACTGAGAAAGATTATTTGGGTTTGGTATCCCATAGTTCATTAATTTTTACATACAAATCAAATATCAATCATATTTGAAGCAATATATATTGATATAGAGATAGCTGATAATAAGTTATTATATTGAAAAATTAATTCATATCCCAACTTCTTTATTATGCTCATTAACATAACTCCCATAATATTTTTATGAAAATCCAACCAAAGTTATATTCATGAGGATCAGTGCCCTAAATACATTGGCATCATTTAATAAAGATAAATCTAAAATTTAATATATGGAACACATCATCTTTTTTTATAATTATTTAATCTACAAAAAAGATTACCAGAGTTGATCAGTTTTGAAAAAACTATTCGAGCAGACAATGTGATGGATATTTTTCTTAGCCCAACATGATGCTTTCATCCTTTAAACATCCTAAAATAAATAACATGTGATTTAATAGTAATGTATGAAATTTCATCTCTTTTTTATATGCATGTATAAATGTTTAATTATATTAATATAATAATATACATTTAAATACCATGTGCTTCTCATGACGATGACTGCCCATTTTTTTCATTTATCTCTAAGTACGCCATTGGATACCTTATCATGTAGCTTTTGGGTACTCAATGAAGTATCATTGAAGTTATTCCATAATCTCCATTTAAAATCCTTCCATTTTTTACAAATAATATTCAATGTCCATATTAGTGCTGCAGGATCTGAAATGGGAAAGTGGAAGATCATCTCTACAAAGAGATACATTTTGAAAATATTTGAATTTAATATTATAATAAAATTAAATTACACCATAATTTATTAAAATTACCTTTATCTATGAGTCAAAAATGTCATTTCTCCAAGATATAGTCAAATGACTCCAATCAGCATACCTAATCAGAAGGGTAACCGGCCCTGCCACCAACTAGCCTAGAATCTAGCCAAATAATAATGTAGCATCATTTATACGGACCCTGATTTAGTCAAATGAGAAAAATACCTTCAGTGTATTATGATTATAGACATCTTAACATTTCATATTTCTCTCTATAATAGCATTGTTTCCTTATTTTTTTTAAAAAATATTTTCTATTATAAAAAAATAAATAACATTATTAATATTAAAATTTGTATCGATAAAAATCACCCTCTAATATCTCCATGAACAACTTATAGTGGTGACCTACTCCCTTACTAGTGAGGCTGGTGAATGGGGAGGTGTTGGATAAGCTACTTATGGGATGATGATGGAGGGTGTGAGAGATGGTGTAAGGGGTAATCAAAGGGTGTCTCAACTACAGTAGGGGGGAGACTAATGGATCATAATATATCAGTATAGTCAAGGGAACATTAATTGAGAGTCGAATGGAATCATTATAACACTTCCTCCTTGGCATTCCTATTATTTACTCAAATATAATTTTCTTCAGAACATATATTTCAAAAAAATCATGATGAATTTTTTTGAAATGATAATAGATGAACAATACCAACAAACAAAATATTCATAGCTATGATAATTAATGACATTATAAATAACATAAATGTTTGATGAATGAATGGATAACTGCACATACAGTCATTTTCTCCTTCAATCATGTTGTTTTCTTACTCCCTCATTACTTCATCTACTTCATCCAACCTTCATAGACTAATATTTTCAATATCAATATGGAAAAATAAGTTTTCATCTTACTATAGGTTATATTCAATGTCTTTGGTAAAATATTCTTCTTCAACACCCATACCATTCATGTATCATTGTATTACATGAGAAACAACACAAAACCCTTCATCCACAACATCTTCCCCGTAATATACCATTTTCACTAATGTTGATAAGATTTACATATCATATAATTCTTGGTCACCAATATCTATCAAGCGAGAGAAGTTCATAGAATTAAATTTCAAGGAATATCTTTTAACTCCCCAGATAATATTGACCCAATTTAATTTAAAAAAAACTATAAAATCCCATGGTAGTTTAATTCATTATTATCAGTCAAATTTTCATAGTATCCTAAATAAGAAAACAATAATATACCAATATTCTATGTTTTTAAACCCTCTTCATGATCCACTGTATCAAATTAATACCCATTCACATTGTATGTGTCAAACATTATAGCCTATTTTAGAAGAACTTGAGGAAGAAACATCAAATATTCTAATAACTCATCTCAAGTATTATTATTCATGATATAAAAAATGTAATGTACATTATTATATTTAAAAAATATATGGGTTAACCTAAAATCTATATTGATTGCATTATTTATGTACATACACATTTTACAATCTATTTTATAGGTTCTATGTTAAAACATTTTGGTATGTCATTCTCATTTACTATAAAAAATATCATTTGTCTCTTTGTTTGTATCCTTAACTCTTCAATAAATGGATATGATATCCCACTATTCATCAATACATATCTATGTGCATCAAATAATACAATTTCTATCAGTGTAAAATTTGTGCTCCTCCCAATTTATTTGCCCATATCAGGAATGATTTTGGATTTCGCAGGTATTTGAAATAATGTCAATTTGTTTTCAACATGTTTAACTCAATTAAATATATTCTCAATATCATCAAAATATATTGAAAAAATGTTAATACACTCATCTTCCAAATAGCCTTAAAAAATAGATCCTTTTGGATGAAATTACTTTTTCACGTATGATTTCAAATATCCAAGATACCTGGGAAATAAAATAAAAAAACAAAATTGTGTATTTAATGAATTTTAAATATTTTTTTACATAACTGAAAATAAATCTAAATAAATTACCTCTGAATTTTATACATCCATCGATAATGTACGGGGCCTCTTCATTTATCTTCCTTGACTAAATTCACAGTTAAATGCATCATGACAGTGAAAATTGATGAAGGAAATATGATCTCCATTACAAAAATTATAAATAAAAATATCTACTTAATTATTTAAAGATCAAATGGTAATCTAGTAATATCACATAGTTGTCTGAATAATGTGAAAAAATTGGAGTACAACAATAGTATCCTTTTTAGGTAATAATTTATGCAATTCTAATAATAGTAACTACTGTAACACAATATGTGAATAATGACCTTTAAATCCATGTATCGTATGATTATTTAAGTCAATGAACCTTGAGAAGTTACTTGAATACCAATCAGATACCTTCACAAGTTATGAAATTTTATGGAATGTATCATTATTCATATTTTTCATTGTATAAATTATCGAAGCATACTTTCCATTCTTATCTAGATAGAGATCACACCTTGTGTTCATTGTTTGTAAGTATTTCCAAGCATTGAGATGATCCTTTGATTTTACTTGCTCATTATGAAATGTGAAGATCAAATAGTCATAAAAATTATTCTCAATATGAAAAACATCATTATTATACCACTACAAATCAAATTCCCATTCTTGATGTTTTATGAATATACATTTTTTTCTTCCATTATTTCTTTCTGATTTCACTTGACAATACACATTGAAATAATTTACCAATATAATTCAAATGATTCAAATTCCAAAATTATGTTTCAATATATCTATGTTTTTCCAATATTTTATAACCGGTCAATAAATTATTATGTGGTCTACGATCAATACAACCATTTAATTTTGACCTGTTCAATAAAAATCTTGGAGATTCATCGAGAAATATTCAATGATAAAAGAAGCACCATTTTTTACAATGAGGAAATCATTCAGGATAAAAATCAATGTAAATAGTTTTACAATACAAACTCATTTAAGTGTTCCATCTAACTAAATATCCATGTTTAGGGAAGTAACTAATGACCCACAGTAGATAATCTTGAATTTTGAAAATTATTATTGAAGATGCATCATATGTCTCAACATTGTTCCTCCATACCTCCTGTAATTATTCAATTAATGGATGAAAGTATAAATCTATATAATTTCAAGGTATTATTTTCACAAATAATCATCAAATTATAAAAAAAATTTTTATACACATCCCAAGATGCATATTATAAGGGATGGAGACAACCGTCCAAATGCTATAACTGGTGTTCAATGCCCCAAATGGGTTGAATCCATCGACATATAATCCAAATTGAACATTCATATGATTAGATGATAAATGTAGATGTAATGAATCAAATGTATTCCATGATAGTGAATCTCTTGGATGTCTTATTAACCCATAATCATTATTATCTATATAATTACACTTTATTTACTTAGTGGTTTTCAATGAAATAAATAATCTTTTCAGTAAAATCATTATAGGAAAGTAATGACAAACCTTTTCAGGCATGTTCCTTTTCTTCTTCTACATGGTAGTATGATATTCCGACATCCAACATCACCCATTTAATGAAATCAAGAAGAAGAAATTTTTTTCAATCCAGTCTCCTTGAATCCTCTCCCAAATAAAGCATATGATCATTAGGACACACATATATTTTTTTTATAACTCATATCATGCTTATTAACACATTTTTTTCATATCATAAATATACGTAGGGATATTTTCTTTAGGAAATTCATCACACACCAATTCCAATATAAAGTACATCACCATATTTGTAATTCTATATTGGAATTTTATATATTACAACTTCAATAGAATATAAATTTTTGAATATTTCAAACATACACTATATAACTCTTGATTTTAATTTACAACTAAACCATGAATCACATTTGTCTTCTCAGTTATGTTTTATCCTGCATTAGTCTCTAGAAAATACAGAGAAGTATCCAATGACATGTTACATCTTGATCTAGTTGTCTTAAAGTTTAAAAAACACAAATTGTTATGTTTTTATTTGTATCACCCTCAAATTCTTGTTCTGATATGTTTTGATGTTGATATTTGTGTCTTTCAATTCCAAATTCATCGTTTATAAGGCTTTACATTTCATTTTCCATAGTAAAAAAATATGGTTTCTCATTTTATCTATTCACATCAGTGCTCAATATTTTTTTAATGTTCAATTTTTCAAGACCAATCTAACACAAATATTGAGTAGTGAAATGCTTCAATATCAGGTCTTCATAGACTTCATATCTCTTTAGTTATCTTATAAATTTAAATTTAGGACATGGAAATATTATTCTACCATCAACTGATCGATTTGAAATTGATAAATCTAAATACTCTTGGAAACCCTTAGTATACATAGGTGTGTTCCTTGGTAATGTGATCAATAATTTATCTATAAAAACCATAATGTGCCTACACAATATTAAAAAATTAAAAAACATAAGTATTATGCCCAAGTAATATTGTGATTGTGTACTACAAATTTTTTATAAATTTAAAAAAATTACTAAATTTGTATTGTGTAGAACATGTGTTGATTTCGTACCCTATAAAATCCCATTTATGGAAACTATAATGAAAATATATCAATATAAGTAAATTATCTAAAAACCAAATCCCTTTTCATTATAATTTTTTTATCACCCTATAAATCCCTCACACCATTTATAGAACCTACCATAGAAAAACCATAATAAACATTATATAAGTTTCTATAAGGATGAATATATTATACACAATCATGAATCATATTTTCTTATCCATGACTCTTCTCTGCATATACATCAAAAAATATTATATATAGTGATCTGATAAATATTCATAAACAAAAGTTGTAAAAACTTTTCAAAAATTTATAAAAACATAAACGATCCAAAACATAAATAAAGTTACTTCATAATTCTTTATTAAAACACTACATAAACTAAAAACATACATAATAAACAGAATATTATTGAAAAAGTGGGACGATTTTGTAATTATGCATTTAAATAAGTGAGGTACTTATAAACACTGTGATAAAAATATAAAAGACTACAATTAAATAGTGCTGTGAGAAATTTTAATTTTTTAATTAAAATAATTTAGGATTTTATAATCATAAAAAAAAATAAACAAACATAAAACATACAAAAAATTACCCCAAAAAATAACTTTATCTATATCAATAAAACTTAACACTAATAAACACTACCTAGATGAGAACTAATAAAGACAACTTTTGTTTAATATTTTTATTATAAAGGTTATTTAATATTATAAATACATTGATTAATCAAGAATATTATGATTTATTAATCCAAATGAAATGATATTCTATTATAAATGAATATAATCATATTCATTTCAATACACTTACCATTCCATCAACTAATGATACATAGTCGGGAAATAGACTTTTTGTTTTTTTCCCTATCTATATCTATATTTCTATCACCATATGAAGATAAAATAACTATTTTACTTTTTCAATTAGATTTCTAAACTTCAATCCACATAAAACTCTAACTCATTGATCATCTCAATCATTTTCTCATCCATATCTCAAATCACATGAGATGTTTTTTCCTTAGATTTTTAGAACTGACCATGTATAAATTGACGAAATTCAATTGATTATTTAACTAGTTTACCAATACTATCTTGAATAGGAATAATAATAAAACATTACATTGATCATTTTCTTCATTATTTCATTGTTGAATCTCTAATTTAGATTTAATTTTGTTAATATTATTCTCCATTATTGTTTGTATTCAAACATTATTTTAAACAAAATATACCATTCTAAATGAAGGATATAATATTGTATTGTATTTGCAATAATAAAATAGTTCATAATAACTACAATGAGATCATTTTTATATAAATATTTAGGATATATAAAAGAAACATATTATTAAAATTTAAAATAAATGAATAAAATTAATTATTGGAAATTCACAATATGACAACCCTGATTTTATTACAAACAAAATCATGATTTATTACATAAAAAATCACTTGATACAACAAAGAAGATCGAGATGTTTAGTGTCTTTTGGGATTGTGACCATTACACAAAAACATAAAACATGAAATACAACATCTTTATTGAAAACTTCTTTTACATGACCACTACATTCCCTCATACTTAGCATTGCATGAGACAACCTGGGGACATGCATAAGAAAAGGGTGAGCTATAAAGCTCAGTAAGGGAGTACACATGGAATAACATGAGGAGTACAATACATGTTAGACAATAGGCATATCAATATAGAATATAAGAAACATGAACATAAATGCATGATAAAGCATGATATTCATAACATGGAAATGTGGCAACAACACATAACATGGAATTAGCATGAGCCAAGGCTCATTGCACATGGAGCATGAGTAAATCCTCATTGCACATAAAACACAAGAAAACCCTCGTTGAACTTGAATTAGCAGGAGTCAACACTCATTGCACATGATATATCATGATACTATACTTTACCCAATGCATTGGTGCGCTATAAGGGAGCACTCTTCATAAACATTTCATTTCATGCATAAGTGTGCCACATGGATCATAAAACATGGATTCATAAAACATAATAATTTATTCCACAATAAAGGAACATGGAATTCATTCATGAAACTTTATAATCAATAATTAAATGTGCATAATGGTGAATACTCTTGATGGAGAAATGGGCATGGTATTCACTACACAATGACCTTGGCTTAGAAAATTGGTGCGATTTCGGCAGCGTAACGGCGTGACATATGAATCCATAAAAATGGTTGATGAGAGAGAAATGGGTTCCTTATCATATTTACATGTAATGGACAGTACGGAGGTCATATAGATACATGTCCGAACAATTGTAATGGAAATTAGATACATGATACAAAAATATTGCTTGAATGTAAAAGAGGAGAGAGAAGTTCCTTTCGAAATTTCGGCATATTAACGGGTGTACATGGGAGGCATTTAATGAGAGTGAAAGGGGTATCCCATCATTCAAACAATAAGAGGGAAGTATGGGGGAGGTGTGAAACAATACCCCAACATTCATAATTGAAATTAAAAGGGTAATAAAACTTAAAGAAAATTAACAAAAATGAGAAAGGAAGAAAAAACCCTTACATGGAAGTGTACTTCCGAAGGCTAGAGAGAGGCTTGTGAGAGGCTTCTTGGGAGCTTGAGACACCTTGGGAGGATTCTAGAGAGAGTAGGGAAGAGGTTGGACGAACTCCAAAGGCTTTGAGTGAGGAGGAAGTGGGATCTTGGGTGGGTTTATATAGGAAAGGTGAGGGAATTATTTTTTATTTAGGTTTGGGACCCCTTATATTAAATTAATCCAAACCACAAACCATACCGTGGTTTTTGCCCATGGTTTTTGGCAAAGGGAAGAGGAAAATAATATTTTATAAGGCCAAAGTCTGAACTTCTTAAAATATTATGGTTGCTTTTGTGGAGGTGAGTCACACTCCCATGTAAATTAATTTAAAAAGGAAAGGTGTTGAATAAGTCTTGAGGGGTCCATTAATGCCTTGAAAAGTAAGTTAAACAAACCCAAAATCACATTATTTTAATGTTAAAACATATATTGGCCGAAAATAAAGATTATAGTATTTTATTACATCACTATTGGGTCATTATTATGTCATAAAACACATTATATATTTAAACGATATTTAATTTTTACTCAAAAATTTGACTGTCTCAGAAAATTATGAAAAATTTACCGTTATAAATGATCTTATAATTTTATGAACGCAATTATAATTTTTATTAAGGTTTGAAATCCATTTCTTTCCAAACTTGTGAATTTTCGATAAATGTCGGTTTTTATTTTAAAAGTGAAAATTAACATATTTAGAAAATTATTTCGATAAAGTAAATGTTATTTTTGGAATAATGACGTTGAAATTATCCAACGGTGAATTTTTCATAATTTTCTGAGACAGTCAAATTTTTTAGTAAAAATGAAATACCATTTAAATATATAATGTTTTTTATAATATCATAATGACCCAATAATGATGTAATAAAATACTATAACCTTTTTTTCAGCCTATATATGTTTTAACATTAAAATAATGTGATTTTGGGTTTGTTTAAGTTACTTTTCAAAGCATTAATGGACCCCTCAAGACATATTCAACACCTTGCCTTTTTAAATTAATTTCCTTGGGAGTGTGACTCTACTCCACATAATCAACCCTAATATTTTTAGAAGTTCGGACTTTGGCCTTATAAAATATTGTTTTCCTCTTCCCTTTGCCAAAAACAATGGGCAAAAACCATGGGATGGTTTGTGGTTTGGATTAATTTAATATAAGGGGTCCCAAACCTAAATAATAAAGAATTCCCTCACCTTTCCTATATAAACCCACCCAATCTCCCACTTCCTCCTTAGTAAAATCCTTTGGAGTTCGTCCAACCTCTTCCCTACTCTCTCTAGAATCCTCCCAAGGTGCCCCAAGTTCCCAAGAAGCCTCTCACAAGCCTCTCTCTAGCCTTTGGAAGCACACTTCCAAGTAAGGGTTTTTTCTTCCTTTCCCATTTTTGTCAATTTTTTAAAGCTGTATTACCCTTTTAATTTCAATTGTGAATGTTGGAGTATGGTTTCGCACCTCCCCCATACTTCCCTCTTATTGTTTGAATGACGAGATACCCCTTTCTCTCTCATTAAATGCCTCCCATGTACACCCGTTACTATGCTGAAATTCCGAAAGGAACTTCTCTCTCCTCTTTTACATTCAAGAAATATTTTTGTATCATGAATATAATTTCCATTAAAATTGTTGGGAAATGTATCTATATGAACTACTTACTGTCCATTACATGTAAATATGATGAGGAACCCCTTTCTCCCTCATCAACCATTTTTATGAATTCTTATGTCATGCTGTTACGCTGCCGAAATCGCACCGATTTTCTAAGCCAATGTCATTGTGTAGTGAATACCATGCCAATTTTTCCATCAAGGGTATTCACCTTTATGCACATTTACTTATTGATTATAATGTTTCATTTATGAATTCTACATTCTTTTGTCGTGGAATAAATGATTATGTTTTATGAATACATGTTTTATGATCCATTTGGAACACTTATGCATGAAATGAAATGTTTATGAAGGGTGCACCCTTATAGCACTCCAATGCATTGGGTAAAGTATAGTATCATGATACGTCATGTTAAATGAGTGTTGACTCATGCTAATTCAAGTGCAATGAGGGTTTACTCGTGCTTTATGTGCAATGAGGATTTACTCATGCTCCATGTGCAATGAGCCTTGACTCATGCTAATTCCATGTTAAGTGTCATTGCCACATTTCCATGTTATGATTATCATGCTTTATCATGCCTTTATGTTCATGTTTCTTATATTCTCTATTGATATTCCTATTTCCTAACATGTATTATACTCCTCATGTTATTCCATGTGTACTCCCTTATAGCTCACCTTTTTCTTATTCATGTCCCCAGGTTATCCCATGCAATGCTAAGTACGAGGGAATGTACTGGTCATGTAAAGGAAGTTTTCAATAAAGATATTGTATTTCATGTTTTAAGTTTTTATGTAATGGTCCTAAGCCCCAAAGACACTAAACCTCTCGATCTTATTTGTTGTATCAAGTGAAGTTTTATGTAATAAATCATGTTTATGTTTGTAATAAAAGCAGGGTTGTCATAGTTGGTATCAGAGGATAGGTTTAGTTATTTTTGGGATTAGGAAACCCTTGAAAAGACTTAGAGACAATACTATGTATAGTAAAAACATCCCTAAGTTTTGGTAAGTACTGAGTAAGTGGTTTATTATAAAAATACATCCCTGTCTGGATACGAGCAGGTAGAGGCGGCTCTGGCACAGATGTATCCTAGGGGAAAAACCCGAAAACACCGCTTTGAGCTAGAATCGAATGGGAACTGGTGCATGACAATGAGCCTTGCGGCACTCTTGGTTACGACACTCCCGGGGGATATGTTTTTTTATAAATTCACAATATTATTATGAACCTTTATTAAGGGAAAAAATGCCCCTAAGAATATATGTTAGAAAGTAGATCATGAAAAGCCTAGATTGAAGCCTATAGACTCATGAGTTAAGGAAATGAAAGTTTATTTATAAGTCATTGACTTTTGTATTTGGATTACTCTTTATGTGTTACCCCTAACATTCCTTTTATTCCATCCAATGGCCGGTAATAGGAGGACTCGGGCTAACAATCGATGTGAAGATCATTGTGATGACTGTACTAATGAGATGCCCAATCCAATGGGAGCAGAAATCGCGAACTTTGTCACGCTTCTCTCTCAGCTAACTCATGCATTGAATAGAAACACGAGTCAAGAGGAACGTTCAACCCCCCCTAAGAAAGAACAAGTCACTATCAAGAGCTTCATGATAAAAGGCCTCCTACTTTTAGTAGATCATCCGATCCCACGATCGCTGAACAATGGATCAACTCCATTGAAAAGATCTTCTCCATCCTTCAATGTTCTGAAAAAGAGAAGGTTCTCCTGGCTGCTTATCGTATGGAGGGTGAAGCTGATCAATGGTGGATATTGATTAAAAATACGAAGCCTGAGGAGGAGATCAAGGCATTGGAATGGAAGGATTTCCAGAAGATGTTTTTCGATAAATATTTTCCGCGCACCCTCTGGATTAAGATAGAAATGGACTTAATTTAACTCAAGAAAAAAGATGAAGAATCTATTAGAGCGTACGAGGAAAACTTCACAAGGCTTTCACAATAGGCTTCCGGCTTTGTCGTTACCCCTGAATGCAAGGTTGACCACTTCTTTGGTGGGATGAAGGCTAGCTTGTGGAAAGAATTAGCGATCCGTGACTTCAACAGCTATGAGGAAATTGTCCGATGTTCCCTCAAGGTCAAAATGGAGATCAGGGAATCATAGGGGTATCATGGGGACAATAAGCGTAATGTGGAATTCAATGCTGGTGGTCCGATGGAAAAATCCAACGGTGCTAAGAAGATCCAGCACCCCACTTTCCAATAGTGCGGAAAGAAGAAGCCTGGAAATTGCCTTAAAGAGACGAGAAAATGCTTCAGGTGTGGAAGAGAAGGGCACCTAGCTGTTAACTGTCGGCAAGAAAGACCCACGGTTGCGACAGAGGAGAGGAACGCTCCGTTTGAACCTCAACGCATTGTTCAATTCTACAAATGCAAAGAACCGGGTCATTTTTCAAATCAGTGCCCTAATCCAAGGGTTTTCGGAGGCAACCGACAACCTCCATGGTAGCAAGGAAGAGCTTTTTCCATCACTTCTACCGAAGTGAACACCAACAACGAAGTGGTAACAGGTATGCTAGTTATTCATTCAAGAATAGGGAACATACTTTTTGATTCAGGTTCTACTCATTCTTTTATATCTCGAATGTTTAGTAGAATAATCCCAGCACCACCACAAATTATGGAAGTAAAGATGTCGGTGAGTACGACAAATGGGGAAATCATTGCATAACATGAATA
Source organism: Viscum album (assembly GCA_963277665.1). NCBI lineage: Eukaryota > Viridiplantae > Streptophyta > Magnoliopsida > Santalales > Viscaceae > Viscum > Viscum album. The sequence goes on from OY728139.1 coordinate 803,231,201, forward strand.
TAAGTCCTCCCCTGTTATAATCCGCGGATTGAATTTCTAGGTGAACCTCATCATACTCCCTCTCATGGAATTTGATGAAATTCTTGGCATGGATTGGCTTTCCTTATATAGAGCAAATATAAATTGCCGGGAGAGGGAAATCACACTCCATATGGAGAATCGACCCCCAATTCATTACAAATTTCAGGAGGAAGATGAATCTCTTTTAGCTCCATCATCTCAAACATGGATATTACTGCCTTATGAGCACGCGTATCTGGCTCAAATGATTGAGTCCAAGGAAGAAACCATCCTTGAAGAAATGCCTATTGTGAGGGAATTCGCTGAAGTGTTTCCCGAGGAACTACCTGGTCTTCCTCCTAGAAGAGATGTTGAGTTCTCAATTGAACTTATACCTGGGGCACTACCAATATCCAAGACTCCATATAGAATGGTTGTTGTTGATCTTGAAGAGCTGAAGAAACAACTACAGGAGAATCTGGATAAAGGGTTTATACGCCCAAGTGCTTCACCATGGGGTGCACCGGTCCTCTTCGTCAAGAAGAAGGATGGGTCAATGCGGCTCTGCATTGATTATCGTAAACATAAAAAAATCAAAATAAAGAAAAAGTATCCTCTCCCAAGAATTGATGACTTGTTTGATCAGCTACGTGGAGCACAATACTTCTCCAAGGTGGACTTACGGTCGGGATATTATCAAGTAAGGGTGAAGAAGGAAGATGTCCCCAAGACTGCTTTTCGTACAATATATAGGCACTATGAATTCATAGTAATGCCTTTCAGACTCACCAATGCTCCAGAAATCTTCATGGACTTAATGAATAGAGTCTTTAGAGATTACCTGGAAAAATTTGTGGTAGTATTTATAGATTATATTCTAATATACTCCAAAACCAAGGAGGATCATGTGGAGAATTTAAGAACTGTAATGGAGACTTTGCACAAGGAGAAGCTCTATGAAAAGTACAAAAAGTGTGATCTCTAGTTGAAGGAAGTCTCATTCTTGGGCCATATAATAAAAAAAAATGGGATATCTGTGGATCCCTCCAAAACAGATGCAATTGAGGGATGGCCGAGGCCAACATCGGTAACAGATATCCGTAGCTTCTTGGGGTTAGCTGGATATTATTGACGATTTGTGAGAAATTTCTCACGATTGTCCAACCCTATTACCAAGATTACTCGGAAGGGAGTAATGTTTTCTTGGAGTGATGAATGCGAAGAATTCTTCAAGGAGTTGAAAATGAGGCTTATCACAGCGCACATGCTCACATTACCCACAAGTGGGGAACTTTTTGTGGTATTCAGTGATGCTTTAAAGAAGGGCTTAGGCTGTGTACTGATGCAGAATGATAAAGTGATATCCTATGCCTCAAGGAAGTTTAAAATCAATGAGCGAAACTATCCAACACATGATCTGGAGTTGGCAGCTGTGATCTATGCCTTCAAAATCTGGCGGCATTATCTCTATGGATAGAAATGTGAGATATATACTGACCACAAGAGTCTTAAATATATATTCATGCAGAAAGAGCTTAATATGCGCCAGAGAATATGGATAGAGCTCATCAAGAATTATGACTGTTCAATACATTACCACCCTGGGAAAGCGAACAAGGTGGAAGATGACCTAAGTTGAAAGGATCCAGCGATTCTATCAATGATGAGAATTGAGAAGGATCCAATCTTCTTAGACTTGATGAAGATGGACATGGGAATCATAGAGAAGGGAACATCATCATTCCTTTCACAAATGATTGTTCAACGATCTCTTTTGGAAAGGTTAAAGGATGCTCAAAAGGATGATCTGGGAATTCAAAAAAAAGTGGAAGCTATCAAAAAGGGGAAATCCTCAGAGTTTAATGTTAATGAAGAAGGAATTGTGCGGTTTGTGAAAAGACTGTGTGTTCCATCAAGTCTGGAGCTGAAGAAGGAACTTTTGATTGATGCACATAGTTTAAATTTCTATATTCACCCAGGGATCACAAAGATGCATCGAGATCTCCTTGAAAAATTTTGGTGGGATAATATGAAGAAGGAGATTGCTGAATATACATCAAAGTGCCCGGTGTGTCAGCAAGTGAAGGCAGAGAGGCAGAAGTGTAAGGGGATGATGCAACCATTGCCCATACGAGAATGGAAATGGGAGAACATCAGCACAGACTTTTTCACCGGACTTTCAAGGACATCCAAAGGCAACAATGCAATTTGGGTTGCTGTGGATCGTCTTACAAAGACTGCACACTTCATTTCTATTCAGGAGGATGTCTCATTGGATCAACTGGCACTGATATATATCAGGGAAGTGGTAATGATGCATGGAGTACCACTATCTATTGTGTCTGACCGAGATCCAAGATTCACCTCTATGTTTTGGAAGAGTCTTCAACATGCTTTGAATACTGAACTGAACTTTAGTATGGCCTATCATCCTCAAACTGATGGCCAATCCGAGCGGACTATCCAAACAGTTGAGGATATGTTGAGAGCCTTCTCAATGGACTTTAAAGGAGTATGGGATCAACATCTTCCTCTTGTTGAGTTCTCTTATAATAACAGTTTCCACTCGAGCATCCAAATGGCACCATATGAATACCTGTATGGGAAAAAGTGCAGAACACCGGTATGTTGGGATGAGGTCGGTGAACGTAAGCTGCTTGGACCAGAAATGGTCAAGGAAATGGTGGAGAAGGTGAAAACCATTCAGCAGCATATCTAGGAAGCTCAGAGTCGACAGAAGTGTTATACAGATGACCATCGACGAGACCTTGAGTTTAAAGTTGGAGATATGTTTTTTTCTACTCATATATCCATGGAAGAAGATCCTGAGGTTTTGAAAGAAAGGGAAGTTAAGTCCAAGGTACATCGGCCCCTTCGAGATTCTTGATCGTGTCGGGGTTGTGACCTATCAACTTGCACTTCCACCTACTATGGCCAAAGTACATGATGTATTTCATGTATCCCTCTTAAGGAAGTACATACCAGACCCTTCACATGCGCTCTCTTCTAAGGTGGTACAATTGGAAGATGATATTTCTTATGAGGAGAAACCAGTGAAGATCTTAGATCATAGAGAAAAATTTCTACGAAATAAGATAATGCCCCTTGTCAAGGTGTTGTGGAGAAACCACAGACCATCCTATGGTTTTTGCCCATGGTTTTTGTCAAAGGAAAGAGGAAAAAAATATTTTATAAGGCCAAATTCCGAACTTCTTAAAATATTAGGGTTGCTTATGTGGAGGTTAGTCACACTCCCATGGAAATTAATTTAAAAAGGCAAGGTGTTGAATAAGTCTTGAGGGGTCCATTAATGCTTTGAAAAGTAAGTTAAACAAACCAAAAATCAAATTATTTAAATTTTAAAACATATATTGGCCTAAAATAAAGATTATAGTATTTTATTACATCACTATTGGGTGATTATGATGTCATAAAACACATTATATATTTAAACGGTATTTAATTTTTACTAAAAAATCTGACTGTCTTAGAAAATTATGAAAAATTTACCATTGGATAATTTAGACGTCCTGATTCCAAAAATAACATTTATTTTATCTAAATAATTTTCTAAATATGTTAATTTTCACTTTTAAAATAAAAACCGACATGTATCGAAAATTCACAGGTTTGGACAGAAATGGATTTCAAACCTTAATAAAAATTATAATTGCATTCATAAAATTATAAGATCATTTATATTTAATAAAAATTAATTTAATAATAATAATAATAATTTATTGAAATATAATTTAATTAAAAATTACCTTAATTTAATAAAATAGAATTCTTAGTTAAATAATAACTAAAAATAGTATTTGTACTTTAAAAACTATTTACAATGTATCAAAAATGACTAGAAATTGTATTCATTATTATATACAAAAAAATAATAATGTACATGAACATAGTACTACTTATTTGTTACATAACCCCTTAAAACAGCTGCATAAGACCTAAGGGTAAGGTGTGCGATGGTGACAGACTCTTGGGGTGGCTCGGATAGCATCGCTCGAGTGGTAATTTCAATCAACTTCCACTTTTCCCATAGACGGTCACATTCAAGCTTGAAAAGATGAAGCTTAACTTGGGCTTGGTCAAGGGAGAAGCCCAAAAGCCACCACCTCTTTTCCGAGCTCCGATAAATGGGCTTCGTACGGAGCAATTATACTGTACAAGGCCATCACTTATTTTGTCTAAGTAAAATTGGATGTGTTAAAGCCCTATATTTATAATAATCATGTGATCACTGTTCAACGACTATATTAGCAACGGTCAAAATTATTAACATAAAACCAATGAAGTTAAAATTTTATATAAACATAAAGAGACATTAAATTAGATCAAGAGGGATTTCCATTAATGAAACTTTGGGTCGTTACAATATTCCCCCCTTAAGAAATTTCGCCCTCAAAATTTTCCTTTCCCCACACTAAAACAAATGTGGGTAACCCAGCTTAATCATATCCTCTGATTCCCAACTCGCTTCTTCAAACATGTGGTTTCTCCACAACACCTTGATGAGGGTAATTGTCTTATTTCGTAGAAGTTTTTCTCCATGATCTAAGATCTTCCCTGGTTGCTCCTCATAAGAATGATCATCTTCCAATTGTACCACCTCAGAAGAGAGTACATGTGAAGGATCCGGTATGTACTTATTTAAGAGGGATACATGAAAGACATCATGTACTTTGGCCATAGTAGGTGTAAGTGCTAGTCGATAGGCCACAGCCCCGACACGATGAAGAATATTGAAGGGGACGATGTACCTTGGACTTAACATCCATTTATTTCCAAACCTGATGACCTTATTCCATGGATATATGCGTAGAAAAACCATGTCTCCAACATTAAACTCACGGTCTCATCGATAGTTATCTACATAACTCTTCTGTCGACTCTGGGCTGCCTTGATATGATGCTAAATGATTTTCACCTTCTCCACCATTTCCTCGACCATTTCTGGTCCAAGCAGCTTACATTCACTGACATCACCCTAACATGCTGGTGTTCTTCACCTTTTCCCATACAGGGATTCATATGGTGCCATTAGGATGCTCGAGTGGAAACTGTTATTATAAGAGAACTCAACAAGAAGAAGATGTTGATCCCATCCTCCTTTAAAGTCCATTGAGAAGGATCTCAACATATCCTCAAGTGTTTGGATAGTCTTCTCGGATTGACCATCAGTTTGAGGATGATAGGCCGTACTGAAGTTCAGTTCAGTATTCACAGCATGTTAAAGACTCTTCCAAAACGTAGAGGTGAATCATGGATCTCGGTCAGACACAATACATTGTGGTACTCCATGAAACCTTACCACTTCCCTGATATATATCCGTTCCAGTTGATACAAGGAGAAATCCTCCCGAATAGAAATGAAGTGTGCAGTATTTGTAAGACGATCCACAAGAACCCAAATTTCATTGTTGCCTTTGGATGTCCTTGAAAGTCCAGTGACAAAGTCCATGGTGATGTTCTCCCATTTCCATTCTGGTATGGGCAATGGTTTCATCATCCCCTTAGACTTCTTCCTCTCTGCCTTCACTTGCTGACACACCAGGCACTTTGATGTATATTCAGCGATCTCCTTCTTCATATTATCCCACCAAAAGTTTTCATGGAGATCTCGATACATCTTTGTGATCCCTGAGTGAATAGAGAAATTTGAACATTGTGCATCATCAAAAAGTTTCTTTTTCAGATCCAGAATTGATGGAACACAAATTATTTTCCCAAACCGCACAATTCCTTCTTCATTAACATTAAATTCTGAGGATTTCTCCTTTTTGATAGCTTTTACCTTTTCCTAAATTCCCAGATCATCCTTTTGAGCATCCTTTAACCTTTCTAAAAGAGATGGTTGAGCAATCATTTGTGAAAGGATTGATGATGTTCCCTTCTCTATTATTCTCATGTCTATCTTCATCAAGTCTAATAAGTTTGGATCCTTCTCAATTCTTATCATTGATAGAAACACTGGATCCTTTCTACTTAGGGCATCTGCCACCTTGTTCGCTTTCCCAGGGTGGAAATGTATTGAAAAGTCATAATCCTTGATGAGCTCTATCCATCTTCTCTGGTGCATATTAAGATCTTTCTGCGTGCATATATATTTAAGACTCTTGTGGTCAGTATATATCTCACATTTCTCTCCATAGAGATAATGCCTCCATATTTTCAAGGAAAAGATCACAACCACCAACTCCAGATCATGTGTTGGATAGTTTCGCTCATGGATTTTCAACAGCCTTGAGGCATAGGATATCACTTTATCATTCTGCATCAGCACACAACCTAAGACCTTCTTTGAAGCATCACTAAATACCACAAAAAGTTTCCCACTTGTGGGTAAAGTGAGCACAATCATAGTGATAAGCCTCCTTTTCAACTCCTTGAAGCATTATTCGCATTCATCACTCCAAGAAAACTTTACTCCCTTCTGAGTTAACTTGGTAAAAAGGTTGGACAATTGTGAGAAATTTCTCACAAATCGTCGATAATATCCAGCTAACCCCAAGAAGCTATGGATATCTGTTACCGATGTTGGCCTCAACCATCCCTCAATTGCATCTGTTTTGGAGGGATCCTAAGATATCCCATTGCTTGTGATGATATGGCCCAATAATGAGACTTCCTTTAACAAAAACTTACACTTTCTATACTTTTCATAGAGCTTCTCCTTGCGCAAAGTCTCCAGTACAGTTCTTAAATGCTCCTCATGATCCTCCTTTTTTTTGGAGTATATTAGAATATCATCTCTAAAGACTACCAAAAATTTGTCTAGGTAATCTCTAAAGACTCTATTAATTAAGTAAATCAAGATTTCTTGGGCATTGGTGAGTCCGAAAGGAATTACTATGAATTCATAGTGCCCATATCTTGTACGAAAAGCAGTCTTGGGGACATCTTCCTTCTTCACCCTTACTTGATAATATCCCGACCGCAAGTCCACCTTGGAGAAGTATTGTGCTCCATGCAGCTGATCAAACAAGTCATCGATTCTTGAGAGAGGATACTAGTTCTTTATCGTGATTATTTTATATTCACGATAATCGATGTAGAGCCGCATTGACCCATCCTTCTTCTTGACGAAGAGGACTGGTGCACCCCATGGTGAAGCACTTGGGCGTATAAAACCTTTATCCAGATTCTCCTATAGTTGTTTCTTCATCTCTTCAAGCTCAACAACAACCATTCTATATGGAGTCTTGGATATTGGTAGCGCCCCAGGTATACGTTCAATTGAGAACTCAACATCTCTTCTAGGAGGAAGGCCAGACAGTTCCTCGGGAAACACTTCAGCGAATTCCCTCACAATAGGAATTTCTTCAAGGATGGTTTCTTCCTTGGACTCAATCATTTGAGCCAGATACGTGTGCTCATAATACAGTAATATCCATGATTTGAGATGATGGAGTTAAAAGAGATTCATCTTCCTCCTGACACTTGTAAATAATCGGGGTCGATTCTTCATATGGAGTGTGATTTGCCTCTCCCGACAATTTATATTGGCTCTATATAAGGAAAGCCAATCTATGCCAAGAATTGCATCAAATTCCACCAGAGGGATTATGATGAGGTCTGCTAGAAAATTCAATCTATAGATTATAATAGGGGAGGACTTATATTCATGGGATGCAATGGTTGCCCCATTTTCCGTACTCACCGACATCTTTACTTCCATGATTTGTGGTGGTGCTGGGATTGTTCTACTAAACTTTCTAGATATAAAAGAATGCGTAGAACCTGAATCAAAAAGTATGCTCTCTATTCTTGAATGAATAACTAGCGTACCTTTCACCACTTCATTGTTAGGGTTCACTTCGGCAGAAGTGATGGCAAAAGATCTTCCTTGCTGCCTTGGAGGTTGTTGGTCGCCTCCAAAAACCCTTGTATTAGGGAACTGATTTGCAAAATGACCCGGTTCTTTGCATTTGTCGCATTGAACAACGCGTTGAGGTTCGAACGGAGCGTTCCTCTCCTCTATCGCAACTGTGGGTATTTCTTGCTGACAGTTAACAGCTAGGTGCCCTTATCTTCCACACCTGATGCATTTTCTCATCCCCTTAAGGCAATTTCTAGGGTTCTTCTTTCCTCAGTTTTGGAAAGTGGGGTGCTGGATCTTTTTAGCACCGTTGGATTTATCCATTGGACCACCATCATTTAATTACACCTTACACTTCTTGTCCTCATGATACCCCTATGATTCCCCGATCTCCATTTCGACCTTGGGGGCATATCAGAAAATTTCCTCATAGTTGTCGAAGTCACGGATCACTAATGCTTTCTGCAAGCTAGGATTCAACCCACCAAAGAAGAGGTCAACCTTGCATTCGGGGGGTAACGACAAAGCCGGAAGCATATCGTGCAAGCCTTGTGAAGTATAACTCGTAAGTTCCAACAGATTCTTCATCTTTTTTTCTTGAGGGAAAGGAAGTCCCTTTCCATCTTAAGCCGGAGGGTGCGTGGAAAATATTTATCGAAAAACATCTTCCGGAAATCCTTCCATTCCAATGCCTCGATCTCCTCCTCAGGATTCGTATTTTTGATAAACGTCCACCATTGATCAGCTTCACCCTCCATACGATAGGCAGCCAGGAGAACCTTCTCGTGTTCATTACATTGAAGGATGGAGAAGATCTTTTCAATGGATTTGATCCATTTTTCAGTGATCGTGGGATCAGATGATCCACTAAAAGTAGGAGGCCTTTGTCTCATGAAGCTCTCGATAGCAACTTGTTATTTCTTAGAGGGGGTTGAACGTTCCTCTTGACCTGTGTTTCTATTCAATGCTTGAGTTAGCTAAGAGAGAAGTGTAACAAAGTTCATGATTTCCGCTCCCATTGGATTGGGCATCTCATTAGTACAGTCATCACACTGATCTTCTCATCGATTGTTAGCCCGAGTCCTCCTATTACCAGCCATTGCTTGAATAAAAGGAATTTTAGGGGTAACACATAAAGAGTAATCCAAAGACAAAAGTCTATGACTTATAAATAAACTTTCATTTCCTGGACTCATGAGTCTATAGGCTTCAATCTAGGCTTTTCATGATCTACATTCTAACATATATTCTTAGGGGAATTTTTTTTTCTTAATAAGGGTTCATACTAAGATTGTGAATTTATCAAAACATATCCCCTGGGAGTTTCATAACCAAGAGTGCAGCAAGGCCCGTTGTCGTGCACCAATTCCCGTTCAAGTCTAGCTCAAATTGGTGTTTTCTGGTTTTACCCCTAGGATACATCTACGCCAGAGCCGCCTCTACCCGCTCGTATCCAGACAGGGATGTATTTTTATGATAAACCACTTACTCAGTACTTACCAAAAAATAGGGATGTTTTTATTATACTTAGTCTTGTCTTTAAGGCTTTACAAGGGTTTCCTAATCCCAAAAATAACTAAACCTCCCTCTGATACCAACTATGACAACCCTGCTTTTATTACAAACTTAAACATGATTTATTATATAAAACATCACTTGATACAACAAAGAAGATCGAGAGGTTTAGTGTATTTGGGGCTTAGGACCATTACAGAAAAACTTAAAACATGAAATAAAACATCTTTATTGAAAACTTCCTTTACATGACCACTACATTCCCTTGTACTTAGCATTGCATGGGATAACCTGGGGACATGCATAAGAAAAGGGTGAGCTATAAAGCCCAGTAAGGGAGTACACATGGAATTACATGAAGAGTACAATACATGTTAGACAATAAGCATATCAATAGAGAAGACAAGAAACATGAACATAAAGGCATGATAAAGCATGATAATCATTACATGGAAATGTGGCAACAACACTTAACATGGAATTAACATGACCCAAGGATCATTGCACATGGAGCATGAGTAAATCCTCATTGCACATAAAGAACGAGTAAACTCTCGTTTCACTTGAATTATCATGATTCGACACTCATTTCACATGACGTATCATGATACTATACTTTACCCAATGCATTAGAGCGCTATAAGGGCTCACCCTTCATAAACATTTCATTTCATGTATAAGTGTGCCACGTGGATCATAAAACATGGATTCATAAAACATAATCATTTATTCCATTATAAAGTAATGTGTAATTAATACATGAAAATTTATAATCAATAAGTAAATGTGCATAAAGGTGAATACCCTTGATGGAGAAATGGGCATGGTATTCACTACACAATGACATTGGCTTAGAAAATCGGTGCGATTTCGGCAGTGTAACGGCGTGACATTAGAATTCATAAAAATGGTTGATGAGAGAGAAAGGGGTTACTCATCATATTTACATGTAATGGACAGTAAGGATCTCATATAGATAAAAGTCCCAACAATTGTAATGGAAATTATATTCATGATACAAAAATGTTGCTTGAATGTAAAAGAGGAGAGAGAAGTTCCTTTCGGAATTTCAGCATAGTAATGGGTGTACATGGGAGGAATTTAATGAGAGATAAAGGGGTCTCCCATCATTAAAATAATAATAGGGCAGTTTGGGGGAGGTGTGAAACCATACCCCCACATTCATAATTGAAATTAAAAGGGTAATAAAGCTTAAAGAAAATTGACAAAAATGAGAAAGGAAGAAAAAACCCTTACTTGGAAGTGTGCTTCCAAAGGCTAGAGAGAGGCTTGTGAGAGGATTCATGGGAGCTTGGGGCACCTTGGGAGGATTCTAGAGAGAGTAGGGTAGAGTTTGGACGAAATCCAAAGGCTTTGAGTGAGGAGGGAATGAGAGCTTTGGTGGGTTTATATAGGAAAGGTGAGGGAATTCTTTATTATTTAGGTTTGGGATGCCTTATATAAAATTAATCCAATCCACAAACCATCACATGGTTTTTGCCCATGGTTTTTGGAAAAGGGAATAGGAAAACAATATTTTATAATGCCAAATTCCGAACTTCTTAAAATATTAGGGATGCTTATGTGGAGGTGAGTCACACTCCCATTGAAATTAATTTAAAAAGGCAAGGTGTTGAATAAGTCTTGAGGGGTCCATTAATGCTTTTAAAAGTAAGTTAAACAACCCCAAAATCACATTATTTTAATTTTAAAACATATAATGGCCTAAAATAAAGATTATAGTATTTTATTACATCACTATTGGGTCATTATGATGTCATAAAACACATTATATATTTAAACAGTATTTAATTTTTACGCAAAAATTTGACTGTCTCAGAAAGTTATGAAAAATTCACCGTTGGATAATTTCGACATCTTGATTCCAAAAATAACATTTATTTTATCTAAATAATTTTCTAAATATGTTAATTTTCACTTTTAAAATAAAAACTGACATTTATTAAAAATTCACAGGTTTGGACAGCAATAGCTTTAAAACCTTAATAAAAATTATAATTGCATTCATAAAATTATAAGATCATTTATATTTAATAAAAATTAATTTAATAATAATAATAATATTTTATTAAAATATTATTTAATTCAGAAATCCCTTAATTTAATAAAATATAATTCTTAGTTAAATAATAACTAAAAACACTATTTGTATTTAAAAACTATTTACAATGTATCAAAAATGACTAGAAATTATATTCATTATTATATACAAAAAAAATAATGTATGTGAACATAGTACTACTTATTTGTTACATAAACCCTTAAAACAACTGCATAAGACCTATGGGTAAGGTGTGCGATGGTGACAGACTCTTGGGGTGGCTCAGATAGATTCGCTTGAGTGGTAATTTCAATCAACTTCCACTTTCCCATAGACGGTCACGTTCGAGCTTGACAATATGAAGCTCAGCTTGGGTTGGTCAAGGGAGAAGCCCAAAGACGCCACCTCTTTTCCAAGCTCTAACAAATGGGCTTCATACAGAGCAATTCTACTGGACGAGGCCATCACTTATTTTTTCTAAGTAAAATTGGATATGTTAAAGCCCTATATTTATACTAATCATGTGATCACTGTTCAACGACTATATTAGCAACGGTCAAAATTATTAACATAAAACCAATGAAGTTAACATTTTATATAAACATAAAGAGGCATTTAATTAGATCAAGAGGGATTTCCATTAATGAAACTTTGGGTCGTTACACATAAAACACCTACTATAATGTTAGATTCTCGATAAAAAGATAAATCAAACCTATATAACCTGACCTCTGGAATGGGATCAAGTGAAGGAAATGAAATGGAGAAGGATTTTGTGTGGATGAAGTCTCAAGTGATAAAATGGTTGAGGTAGATAGGTTGGGGGATTTGACCGTAGCACAGACTGGGGCTTGAGAGCACTGGGGGGGGGGGCTCGGGAGTGCAGGTGAGGGGTGGTGCTGTGGTTTGGGGTCAGGGGGTACATAGAGCTCATGATCACCAATAAGGGAGGATGTTCTAGGGTTTTTGGACAAGGGGGAAGGGGAGCTCAGGGGAGAAGGTGGGGCGTGACAGAGGGCTCAGTTGCATTGAAAAACTAGGGTTTGGGTCGGGGGAAGGGGAGCCTGGGGAGTGAAGAGAGATAAGTGTGGGGAACATGGGAAAAGTCTTGTTTTTAATAAAAAATAAAAATTATTAACAGTTTATAAAACTGATCCTCTAAATATGTTAATTTTTTGTGGTCGTTTAGTAAACAACCACAAAAGAACCGTCGCTAAACAATGAAAATGTTGTAGTATATCACCATTCATTGTTACTAAATATTCACATATCACAATTTCAATCTTGTCTAAACAATATTTAATTCCATCCTTTATTTTTTCATTAGCATTTTGTAATGTTCAAATAACACTTTCACACACATTTTATTATATTTGCATGACATAACTAAAATTTCAGATGTACAAACAATACCATTATGATAATTCTAAAAACATTGATCACTTTTTTCAATCAATTTCTGCATGTTTTTTCAAAGATGGTTTAAAAAAATAGGAGACTATATTCATCCTTTTCTCAAACAGGTTATTTTCTATTGGTGGAGATGGTGTTATACCTTCTTTAGAGTTCCCATAGGATGGGTCTTTATGGGAAAAATGGTCTTTTGGACATAGAATTTGGGATTTCAAGCCCTGAGGCCATCGATCTATGTTAATAGTCCCCTTGTCCTTAGGCATACATGCTATGTAACGGGTCACCCTATCCTTAGATAGAAAGAGGTATTTTATTTAATAAAAAGAAGATGCCTCCTCGCAAAATTTAAAAAAAAATTCATCCAAGACCAGTATTTATATCATTAAGTAAAAATTATTGATTTCCTAGAAACACATTCATTGAGGACTACTTTAAGCTAAATGAGTGTGTACCTTTTTCACAAATAGGACACCCGAGTTTTCATTTAATGATATATCCTAAAAATTTTCAATAAGTTGGAAATTATTTTAATATCCCATAAAACATGGAACTCCATGTCAAATCTTCATTTCTATATGCACCATACAACATTACACCCGGATCCCACATTAATTTCATATCATCGATCAATGGATCTAAATAATCATCAACATAATTTTACAATTTGATGGTCCTAATGTTAGAATATAAAACATAACATATTTTGTTTTTACATAAATATGGTGGTAAGATATAATTTTCCAACACCACTGGACATGTGTTGTGAGTTCTACATTGTACACCAAAATGACTCACTTCATCTATATATAGCACAAGAAAAATATATCCCATCTCATTTCCAAATTTAGGATACAAATGATAGGTTTTCTTCCACTAAGGAGAGTCTAGTGGGTGAAAAAGTTTCCCATCTTGATTTCTTATATATCCATGCCACGCTAATTACTTTATAATCTCCTCACTTTTAAATAGGTTCTTAAACCTTAAAATGATTGTAAAGTACAATAAAAAATACAAAGAACATGATTCATATTCCTTGTATTGAGACACACCACACATTGTGAGTTTTTTAATTGATTCATGATCCTTAGAAAATAATATAAAATCATTGGGATAAGCATGTATTTTTTTTCAAGGATCATACCCTTTGAACATATCATTCATTTAACATCACATCTTTAGTATGGAAACACATTATCTTATGGAGAATATCATTCAACATAGATATTGTTTCGGTGAAATTTGTTTCAATCCATCCAATTACATATTTTACATTACATAGATTTAGTATGACTGACAATGTAGTATATTAAGTATAAACAACATACAATATTGTCTTTTCCAAACTCATTAACTACGGAAATATATCTGGAAATTAAAAAAGTTCTTCTTCAACTATTATTTTCACTTCCACAATATGATATTATCATAATTTACACCGGTAATAATATCATAGATATGATATTCCTCACTTTTCACACTTGAAATCACATCTGATGATCCATATAATGCAGTGTTATCTTAGACACTACATAAATTCATTTCTTTTTCATGTTAAGTCAAATATTTATAACATTAGTCTATTTCATGACATATAATTTTTTATTTTATATCCTCTAGAATAATTATTCCTTAATAACAACAATATAAAAACATACAATGGATTTGAGAAGGTTTTTATGCATGATCTTTGTCAAACTTAATAAACTCTTTAATCCCATAATCATACTATTTTTCCATATGATTGAGATCCATCCATTGTTAATTCATACCCATACTATTTGACTTAGTAATATTCATATTGAAAAAATAAAATATGTATAATTTATCATCTTATAATCCTAAATGCATATTATTAATGTATACACATATATTGTCACCATATTTGATATAAAGTTTCATTACATCTCCAACCTATTAAAACATTAAAAGACCAATAATTATATGAATTTAATGTACTATGACCCTTTTTTTATTTCATGAAGTCATATAACATAATGAATTTTTATAAATGGATTCATAAAGGGACATAATAATGTATTCATTGAAAATGGAAGTCACCATCTTCATTCAATTTAAATTGTCTGTGGTTGTCAAGGTCACCATAAGTCATTGGAGGTCATCTTAAGGAATAAATATTAATAGAAACATTGGATGCTTTCATGTCTATATCCTATATAGTGTATTTTATATTTACACACATTGAAATTTTTTAAATGTGAATACTATTGTCTCTAGAGATTAATCCCAAATTAATATAATATTTTAACTCTTAAATCATTATTGGATGAACCATGTGAAATAATGATTTTTCTTTTAACAGACCATTATATCATCATATTTGAAAATATGTGGGTTTTGATGCAATACAACACCCCCTTTAATAGTTTGAAAAATATTCACATAGGAATTGAATCATTAAATCTTATTAAAAATATTTAAAAACATTTCCAATATAATGTTTTTACCTAGTTATTGGATATTTTGGAACATTAGAAATATTAAATATTTGTGTTTCATTATAAATAAAAATTTGTATATACAAAAATCACTTATGAAGGTATCAAAGTACCATAAAACACCACTTTCTTATGTACTTGTTGATCTATACACATATGTATATTTGAGGAAAAATAACACAATTTATCTGCTTTAATTTTCAAAAAGTTATTTTAGTTGTTTTTTTAGTTAAAAAGATTACGACATATCAAATGATTCACAATCAAATAATTATGAAAATGTTTGTTTATGGGGCCATTGGATGTAATTTTAATTTTTATATTCTGAGTGGTTACAATAAATGTGACATTTAATTCTTATCTTTAACTATATTATTTCATATAATATTGGCATATTTTAATGTCTTGGGTATATATATCATTAAAATCAAATATACCACCATGAAATATTACATTTTTATGAATTGACATAGTTTCTTTAAAACGTAAAAAAATTTCTTATTCAAAAAAGGAAATAAAAATCCAATTACTTATCGTATGAACAAAGTATCAGTTTTATAATCTCAGAATCAATCCATAAGTTAATGGTAGATGGTAGGTTCCTTTAGTTAAAAATAACCCGCACTCAATTTCCCACATAATGATTATCTTTTAATTTAACCAATTAATTTTTCCCTAAATAGATCTCATCTACTACAATGTATGATACTCATCGAACATCCAACATCCATGGAATATAATCAAAATGATTAATATCCCTAAAAAATATACCTTAATACCCATGTTATTTGGTTTCTCATTAATTCATTTGATCATAAGGAATGCCTTTATGTTTTCATATTCTTTATGAATTTATATTTCGTGGAGTCATATACAATACATCTCATATCAAAGGAAAAAAACAATTAAAAGAAGAAAATACTAATAATAGTTTTTAAAAATTCATATAGAGTAAAAAAATCTTAGATTATTATGAAAATAAATCAATGTAATGAAAAAACAAAAATTAAAAAAAATTAAGAAGAATAAAAAATTATGTAAACTAGGGGCTAAGCATCGATCAGAAGAATAACAACAAAAAATTATTTGAGTAAGGGGCCGAACAATGATCAGAAGATAAGAACCAATGTGAAGAACCAAAAATAAAAAAATAGTACCAAAACATCATGCAGACAACAAGAACTGCTAAATAAAAACAAATTTTTTTGAAAAACCCTAAAAGATCGATTTAAAATGACTAAGGAATAACAACATATCACTGATTTAAGGGTTGATTCACATAAAATATTCAAAGGAGGAGACTGTAAAAATAAGTTTCTCTAATAGGTTGAGTGGTGTGAGGCTAGGAGATATTAGTTAGGGTTCTTTTAACATTGGGGAGGAGGATTTTCTAACACCCGTAAAAATTACTGATAAAATAAACATCGATCGGTGCTGAAACAAAAATCACCGATAAATTCATAATTTATCTGCCTAAAAAATATGGTCATAAATCATACCTTTATTAGCGCTAAATGATAAGTGATGATAAATCTTTCTTTTACCAATGCCTAATATAACATTGATAAAAGTTTTTTTTGTCAACAAATTATATAGTGCCTATAAATACTAGTATAAATTAAAAGATAAAAATTAAATTTAAAGATTCTAATAAATTACGAATTATATCAAAATCAATATAAAAAACTAACTAATTAAAAAATTTAAATTTAAATTAAATAAATTTAATTTTTTTTAAAAATAAGTAAATAAAATAATATTTATATTAAATCTATTATTAAATGTGATAATATTATGATAAATGTATTAATATTATGATATATGAATAAATATTGTTCATTATACAAGTTTGAAAAATAGTAAAAATGAATAAATTATATAAATTTTATATGTTATAAAAATAACATAAATGAATAAATACTAAAATAAAAAATAATAATTACTAAAAAAGGTATTTAAATTAAAAATATTTAAAATAAACCCATAATTAAAATTTAATAGATAATAACTGTACATAGATTTAAATTAAACAAATATTAAAATAAAAATGAATGAGTATTAATTATTTAAAATAAAAAATATAAAAAAATATAAATGTTAATAAATAAAAATGTATAAATAAATATTAAAAATTAATAAATTATAGAAATATTAGATGAGTAAATATTAAAAAGAATATATAAATAAAATATTAAAAGTGAAAAATTATTAAAAATGCTAAGATAACAATAAATGAATAAAATTTAAAAAAAAGAATTAAATTTAATAATTAAAAATGAATATATAGTATAAATATTATAAATAGTATAAAATAAATTAATAATTTAAATAATATAATTAATGAAATATTAAGAACAAAAAAATATTATTAATAAAAATATTAAAAATAAAATAAAAAAAAGAGATTTATAATTGAGTAGTAGTTATTAATAAATTAATAATAATTTTATAAATATTTAAATAAAAAATATTAATGTAAAAATGAATAAATATTAATTTTATAAATTACATACATATTAATAATATTGAAAAATAATAGATAAAAGTGTATAAATAACTATTAAAATTGAATATATTTCAAAAATGATTAATGGAATAATATGAAATATGATTTTTTTTATAAAATATAAAAAACAGAGTAATATAAAAACATGAATAAATAATATGAAATGATAAAATTTTAAAATTAATAAAATTAAATAATTACAATTAAATAATTTACAAAAAATATTCAAAAATAAAAGAATAATATTAATTATATCAATTACCAATAAAATATAAAAATTGAATAAATATGAAAATAAAAATGCATAAATATTAAAAATTACATTTAAATACAAGATATTTACAATAAATTAGTTATTAAAAATCTAAAAATAATAATTATATAAATATTTAAACCAAAAAAATATTAATTATATAAACAAAAAAGATATTATATTTATTAATTATTAAAAATTTAAAAAGTATTAATAAATATTCAAAAATTTAAAAAGTATTAATAAATATTCAAAAATTTAAAAATTATAAAAAAAATAAAAAGTTTGTGTCTCTGTCTATATATATATATATATCAATTTCTATATAAAATTATATTAATTAACTTTAAAAGATAGAAATGATTTTTTCTACGTTTGTATATATATATATACACTATAATGAGATAGGTCATGTTGAAAAAAATGACTTTCCTTTTTATACAATGACATGTTCTTATAAATATTCACGAAAATACACAATACAAGCATAAACACACACACACACATACATATAGATATACATGTACACATACATATACATATTTGTACACAAACATACACATACATTCATGTGTATGCACACACACATAGACTCACCTATAAAATTACATACACGTACATACACATACATACACATACAATTCATATGAATACATAAACATACACATTTATACATACACATACATGTGCATTTTACCCATAATATAAAACCATTCACATACTACGAAAACATACAAATATATACAGATATACAAGCTTGCATGCACGTGATCATATATACATACACAAACACATACATATAAACATACACATACAAATACACACACACACACACACACACACACACATAGACACATACACATACACATACACATACACAGACACGTACACAAACACATAGACACACACACACACATACACATACACATACTAATGCACATACACATACACATACACATACACTTACGCATACACATTCACATTCACATACACATACACATACACATACACATACACATACACATACACATACACATACACATACACATACACATACACATACACATACACATACACATACATATTCACATACATATACACATTCATATACAGATGAACATAAACATTCATGCTCCTATATACGCACACATATATACCCACATGTTCACACAAACAGACACACAAAGAAACCTATATCTATATACATAAACTAAAACATACACACACATACACAATCAAAACACATATACAAAAACACACTTACAAACACATATATCCACATATATACACATGCATACAGAATCATAAAAATATTTGTTAATATTTAAAATTATTTAATATGAAAATAGAAATAGAAATTTAAATAAATATATTTATATAATTCTTTATTCCTTAATATTTTTATATTTTTGAATAAATAAAATATTAACATGTGATAATTATATATTAATTTCATAATTAATATGTTTATATATATATATTAAATTTTTTTATTGATTAATATAAATATGATAAACTTTTATATATATATATTTTTAAAAATAGGACTGATAATAGTTTTTTATAATAATATAGTTATATAAAATAAATTTATATACAATATTTACACAAATTAACTTATTATTATATAAATAATATTTTAAAATATATGAATATGTATAAATTAATTAAATCATTCACGTCACCCTTTATCAATTCTATGGAAAAAAACTCATAAATTGAAAAATGATCAGCAATAAAAGAAGTGATGATAAAGGTTCCATTTATCATATTTAGGGTTAGTACTAACAAACCCCCATTTCAATGTTTTTTAATCCGTGATAAAGGGAAGCGATTAATATAGATGAATCTACAGTAGTGTGCATAAACAATATTATAATACACAAAAAAATAATGGTTGACACAAACTATTCTAGATCATAGCAAGTCAAAACCCCTACTTTGTGCCCCACTAGATGGTATGACCAAAAAAACTAAAATAAAATAGGTCCTAAACATCCCCTATGTACATGGTCATATTGTTAGTGTTTATTACCTTGAAACATGTTCATTATAATTTAGAATATATTTTATTCAAATATGTGAATATTAATAAAATAATTATCATATATTGGATATTCTTCTATGTAAATTTAATATGATAATGTCATAGAGTATATTTTTCATTGAATGTATCAAATTTTTTCTCACTATGGTAAAAACCTCAAAATTGTATGATTATATTCTAAAAAACATGGGCTATGTATGAAATAATATGATGGGACAAAGATGACGTAAATTACCTGGTGTGAGTACTCATAAGAATACGAGGCTTCATCTCAAGAATTTCATAATTGATAACCATTAATATAGAAGATTTAATGATCATACCCACTAATAAGAATTCCACATGTTACGTGTCCTTGGATATTCTTATCATCAATTGTGTGTTATGATACTTATTATTTAATATCATTATTAATATATACCATGAATTTTATACTTTTATCTACAAACTAAAAATGTGATTTCATATGTTTGTAGGATGCAAGGTGATTTGGGTGTTTCATGACTAATATTTTATTAATTAATGATTAAAAATAGGATTTTTGTATTCCATGTTTATAGAAGTTGACATATCGACCCTTTGATTGGAATGAAACAATCAATATAAGTTCTATAGACATGGTGTACTGATAGGTTAATTTTAGCAAGTCAAAGAAGAACATAATAAGCATATAGGTTGATGACATGAGTATAAAACCCAAATAATGATATATCAAAGAAAATAGATCATATTATACATTGAGTGTTCATATGTGGTTTTCATCAGTAGAACATTAACTTATTTCTCTAGGGTTCATTTCTGTGTTTGATGACATAGATATTGGACATTAAGCAAACTCACATAATGATATTGAGGAAGAGGCCTAGAGGGTCACACACATTGTATTTATATTATTATAAATTAAATTTTTTTATAAATTAATTATTTGAATAATCATTATTCTCCAGAAAAAGGAATAGCATTCATTCATAATTTATTGATAAAAAATATTAAATAAATATTTACTCAAAAAACTGCGAATAAATCATTTATTATTTATTAAATGAAAAAATGTGTTCAAAACATTTATTCAAGAATTAAATAAAATTTAAGAATGATGAGTAGAATGAATTTTGTGTCTGGTGATAAATATGTATTTACTAAACAATAAAATAATAATTTCCATTTTGAGGTAAGAATAGAAAATGATTTAAATTATGTTATTATTGAGATTTTACATGGAATGGGATATATTATGGGATTAATATATGATTAATGTCATGTTTTCAATTAATTAATATTATACCCTAGTGTTGGATCAATGTATACCTTGTTATGTTATTTGATAGATGGTTGGATTTTATTGTGCACACCACCTCTCTTATCCTCCCAAGAGATTTCAATCCACTAAGAAAAATTATATGGTTTTTATCAGGAACAAGAGAAGTTAAATTATTCATCCTTCCTCTCAAGCCAATGATACTAATAGGTGATCCTTCCAAATCGATGGGATCAAGGTTGTGATCATGGAAGACTATAAAAGATTATTTATACCACTACACATGAAACTGGAGTATGACATATGATGATTTGTGCTTAAAGGTGTAATGAACCATAATTATATCAATGGAATTTTAATGATTTTTCCCTCATAAAACGTTGGAATTTTTTAATGAATATCATTAATGCTAGGTATGGAGACAACATGGGTTCTTGGGGATCCAGAAGGATCAATATTGATATAATAATAATATAAAATATAACATATCACACACATGAAGTATTAATGAAATAATGTAATAAATTACATACACATTCTAGGATGGGAAATTAGAGTCCTCCAATAAATCGGGAATATGGATTTTACCCTAGGCATGACATAAAATTTGTATGCATTGAGAGTCTGTCTCAAGAGAAATCAAGGAAAGATTAATAAATAAATAAATAAATAATTTTATTGGTTATTAAATAACCCAATAACTATTTTCTCATATATTTAATACATATTATGTAAAATCGATTGGGTTAGCGTCATAACCCATTAGATTATAGAGGATCCATTATGTAGATAGTTCTTGGATGAAGGAAAATAGATCATGGTGCATTGATGATTTTTCCTAGAAGTTCATGGATCTCACCAATGAAAATGATGGAATTTTTTTTTTCATCCGTGATCAATCCAAAGTCTAAGAAGAGAATTTATTATTTATATTAATCTCATTTTCTTATAAAATATTAAATACGAATCAGTTTCTATAACGATATTGATTCATAGGTCAATGGTTAATTATGATTGAAGATTATCTTTATGGGTTTTAAGTGTTGATTTCATTTATGTTTATCACTGATTAAACTCTTTATTAATTTCCATTATGATGATAGATTAAGACCATCCAAAAAATGGTTGAGGTTTGTTCATCACTTTGTAATTTTGTAGTTTTCTCCCACCATTCTATTTGCTATCGTCATCTTTTTTTCATTTAACAATATATTTAGACTAGATTGGATGAATGATCATTGATTTTTTTTTCTTTGGAATATTTTTTCATTTCCATGGGTTCAGATTCGAGATTGATATTATGATCATGGTGCATTATGATGGTGGAGGATTGATTAGGTGCTATATCGGTTATTTATAATTGACGCTTTGGAATTTCAGCACAAAGTTATCATTGTGATCGATTCCTAAGTGCATTGGTTGACTGCAATCCATCAACATTAAATTTAAAGGAAAAATAAATGATACATATGGGGTTTATTTCATGAATAAAACTTTTAATTGGGGAAGAAAAGGCAAAGGGAGAATACTTTTGGAAGTTATGGGAATATAAAAAATCTTGATGTACATGGTGTGTAGTTTGAAGAACACACACTATAAGGTCTCCTAGATGTGGTTTCTCGTGTGTCATAAAAATAAAATATAAAAGTCCATGTGATACCTACCACACACCGTGTGACCAGGGACTAGTTAATCTATGATTACCCATTGGGTATACAAGCATGACCATGTAATCAAATGTGAATAGGTACATAAACATGACCAGAGTACAAAGTCACAACCATAGTATACAAGCATGAACCAAATTACATAGTCATGGGACAAATTACATGAGAAGACGCAAGGTTGAATGGAAGCATCGTGTATAACATACAAAAATCATGTACTTTTTCAGGGTAGGTTGAGGCCCTTATTTTCTTCAGGGTAGACTAATTACTAGAGAGTATATTCCCTATGTCCATCCATATGAGGGTATAGTGAGTCATCATATCATAAGCATAATATATGATCCAATATGTGGGATTAGTCTCAGTTAGAGTTCAATAATTCCATAGTCTAACATGGTGTGTTATCTTTTATCATTTTATTCTTCCTTATGTGGGGTTTTAGGAATATTACTAACCAACAAACCCCGGTATCAATCCCTAACATAGTGGGTTATTCCAGATAGGGTTTGGTATACCATATAGGTCTTAGGTGAGATCTGCTATCTGTGTTTTGATAACATCTTAGATCTAGTGCTTACAAAGTCTTGGAAAGTTCTAATAATCAAGACTTATCAGATGGGAATTAAATTTTTTACATACTTATGGAGTTAATTAATGACTTCAGTAGAATCCATGGATGGATTTATAATGTTGAAATGTACAATAATCTTAGTGTATACTTAGAGTATAATTGGTTTATTATTATCAATATTATTATTTTCATGTATCATATATTGAATGAAATTTTATCATGATGATGATCCAACTACTCACTTGATACATTATGTTTTGTGATTTCCAGGTGTCCTACTGGGTATTATAATTATCACAACTGTATGCGCAATTCCATCACATGTTGTGTCTTATGTAAATGAAATGATTTATTATGGAGACCTAGGAGGATTAGGAGTAGGTAGATAATAGTTTGAGATAAAATATATGGCTAGTTATATGAGTTTCATTTGCAATCTCTCCTCAACATCCCAGCCGGTTGGAAACATTTTATTGTTTTCATGGGATTGTTTTTGGTCCGTATGATTTCATGTGCATGTAGTATACTATGATCTAGGATATAGATGTGTTCATGAATTGTGGTAACAGTTTTACTGAAACCTTTATCATTGTATGGGTATATGAAGATGTATGTATGTGTAAAAGTACCTTAGGTTAAGGCCTCCCATGTGAATGATATACCAACTCGGTACTAATCTTCACTGCCTGGCCTATTAATGGAAATATTAGGATGTTAGATATGGCTTACCAATAGTTAGGTAAGCCAATGAGGATAAGGTCCTAATAGAGTGGTATCAAAAGAGGTTATCTAAGGATAAAATATTGGAGTTGGTCTTGAAGCGAGGTTTGGTTTTGGAACTAGGTCAACAATATTAAAGTGTTTTGATTTCTACTCTCAGAATAGGAAATGTAGCACTGTAACCATGGATGATGTAACTATTTACCATGATTTGGATAATCTTCTTGTTAAATTTATACCTATAGTAACTAGTTAATAGGAAAACATTGGTAAAATCATGAAATAAGAATTGGTTGTGGATTCCAAATCCTTTTTGAGTTAGCTCCATATATACACTCTTTGATTATGGTACATCATAATTTTTTTGGATATATATACAATGAAAACTAACTAGGATTCAAAAACATGATTATGAAGATTATATTCCTTGTGAAGAGGCTTCAGTACATTTTCATGTATAGTAGATGGTATCTACAAGTGGTTTTCCATTCTTATATATATCAATTGATTAGTTTTGTTTCTACAATAGTATTGGAAGAGGATGTACGTTGGATGAGAAAACTACATGAGTTTCAATGAAAAAGGCATCTTAAGGTTTTGGATGAGACAGAAACCTTGGATATTAATGACTAACATGAGGTAGTTATGCTAGTTTTCTTCCATGAAAGGATCCCTTCATATCATATGTTGGTCTTTGTACTGAGATTTATTCATGGCTCTATATATAAATGTTGATGTATGGGGACTCAAACCTAAAAATATGAAACCTTCCCTTGGACTGAGTTTAATGGTATCATTATATAGGTGTTATATCCAACTATGTTTTGTATAATACTAATATAGGAGCTGTGGATGATTTAGAATAGACATGAAAATGGATGATTACTAATTTTGGTTCACTAAACTCTCACAATACTCAACGTTTATAGTTATTGATATTTTTTCAATAAAAAACATAAAGAATGGCCCCTATGGGAATATATAAGGTTAAGTGATACCTATTTCCATTCATACATAAGCTGGAGTTCTTGATAGAGCATTGAAAGGGTGTATCTTCTTATAAGTGTAGTCATCGACCGTTGGTGCAGTTAGCGGGAACCCTGGAGATAAGACTTCAGTGGATGGGAGCAGATATAAATCATAGGGATCCTTGTAATCTATTTGATTAATAATTTATTTTTGTGAGTCAGTTTCTATAGTTTAGGGATCCTAGGATGGTTCTAATTATCCATGGGAGATGTAGTGCTACCCTTACTACTGTAACGACCCAAAATTTTGAATAAATCTTGTTTCCTAATTTTGTGTGTTATTTTATTTTTGATACTCAACAAAACTGTTTCATTTGATAACATGAGTATAATTAAAATGAGACCGTTGGGTTTTAACTTTTATACTACCATTTTTCAATATGACCACTGGAAACTAAAAGTTTTGATTATTGTCTCTAAATACAAGTAATCTTGGTTAATTAATATAGAAAGATGATTCGATGGCCTCACCCAGTAGTCTTGGACCGATCAAAGCCCATCTAACAGAACATGGGAAGGGGGTAGCAACAATGGGCTTTGCTCTGGACCAAACCCAAGACGAACTTCATCGTGTGAAGCTAGAATGAAATCGCCTTTGCGAGAAGTTCAAACTGATAGAAATTACTACTCGTGCGATGTTGGCCGATGGTCCCTCAGATTCTCTCACCTTAGAACACCTCACACTTAGGTCCTATGTTGGTGTGATAAGGGGCTATGTAAGCAGACCGTAACTGCCTTGTGTAATCCTTTGTTTTAATTAAAAATTTGGATTTCTTCTTATGATGAGGTTTATGAATTTTCAAATGTCCGGATAAATATAGTATACATATTTTTGATGAATTTTAGAGAAAGAATATTTTAAAAATGTTTATGTAAACATTATATAAATAAAAATGTGTAATGATTTTTAAAAAATGGTATTCTACAATTATGTTCAGTACGAAATTTAGAGTCCAATAAGATCAACTTGATTTTTGATAAATAGTAAATTATGAATAGTGATTTTATGATTAGGATTAGTAA
The DNA here is from genome assembly GCA_963277665.1 of Viscum album. Taxonomy (NCBI): domain Eukaryota; kingdom Viridiplantae; phylum Streptophyta; class Magnoliopsida; order Santalales; family Viscaceae; genus Viscum; species Viscum album. The sequence continues at coordinate 803,257,548 of OY728139.1, forward strand.
TGTGTCCAAATGGATTAGTAATCTCACTTAAAGAAAGTATTAAAATAATCTAGGCACCTTGATTAAGTATTGTGATTCAATAAAATGGATAAATAATGGTTTCATCAATTATTATTCAAGTATTAGTTTTTTCAGGTGAATAGTGTTTTTAATTAACAATTTAATTAAAAATATTTACAAAATTATTTTTATAAAATGTATTTCATTTTTGAACTCAGAGCATCGATATTATGTTAAGGTAATTTTTGGGGATTTTTCTGAAAAAAATGAATTTTCGGTGAATAGTGTATTTATTTAAAAATTAAATTAAAAATATTTAGAAAAATATTTTTATAAATTGGGGTTCATTTTTGAAATTGGAGCATCGATATTTGGTTAAGGTGAAATTTTGGGATTTTTCTGAGAAAGTTGAATTTTCGATGAATAGTGAAAATACAGTTTTTAAGTTACAGGTGTTTAATGACATCATTAAGTGACGTATTAAGTATGTAATAAATATGATCTACTTATGAATACTAAGATAAGGTATGAGGTGCCCTAAGTGGCCAATACCATGGGAAAATACCTTGGGAAAGCCCATGGTTTTGCCAAAACCACTAATGAGGTGTCCCTTGGACATTAATGCCTTGTCCCCTCACTTTCCCTATATATACCAAGACATAATCTCATTCATTCGACTCCCAACTCTCCCCCAATGACGTTATGGTCTCATTACCTCCCATGGATTCCTTCCAAGGTTCCCCCAAGCCCTCAAGGTCCCAACCTTTGAGTTTTAAGAGTTACGTTTTAAGGTAAGGGATCCGACCTCTCTCTTTCTTTTCAAGTAATCTCTTTTATGTCATTTATTTTATGCTCCATGTTCTTATATTGGAGGATGTTCTCCTATATTCATCTTACTGCCCTTTTCATGTTCAAATTATGAGATACCCCCTATTTCTATCATTGATTCATTTTAAGAATGTTTAAGTGGGTCTGTTAGGCTGCCGAATTTTTAAGAGATTCTTTCACCATTCTCGTTTTCAAGTTCTATTTTTTTGTCAAGTCATTCAAGTTCCTTTTTATTATGTTGGGGTATTATCTCTATATCTATAATACTGATCCTTTATGATCATATGATGAGAGACCGAATTTTATCTCTTCAATTCAGTATTTTGATGTTTTAAGTGGCGCTGTCAGGCTGCCGAATTTTGAAGTGGTTCTTTCACCTTTCTCATTTTTCAAAGTTCTAATTCCATGTCAATTATTTCAAGTTCATTTTTAATTATGTTGGGGTATGATCTCTATATCGATCATACTGAACTCTTATGTTCATATGATGAGGGACCCTATTTTAACTTTTCAATTCATTTTTGTTGAAGTTTAAGTGACGCTGTTAGGCTTCCGAATTTTCATAAGAGAAATCTAATTTTTGTTTCCTTCCATGTTTTTCATTTCAAATGGTATGTCCTTAAAATTTCATTACCATGTTCATATATTCTTCATATTCGGTCTCTCTACTGTTTTAGGGGTCATTTATGATTGTTTGACCCATGTACCCTCTCTTTTCAATGTTTTCTAAAACCTTGTAACATAGCCATTATGCTTCAGAATTTCCATCTAAAAATGTCTCTCTCTTTTTCTAATGTTCTTTTATTTTATTAAGTTAATAATCAAAGCTCGTTCTTCTAAAGGGGTATTCACATATATAACAAAATTATCTATTTTAAATTCTATGATTTACATACATGAGACCCACCTTCCTTTTCGGTGGGTTTTAAAGTGACGTAATGATCGTGCCTTTAAAGCAGTTTTTTTAAAAACGTTATGATTATGAAATGAAACCCATTTATTTTATGCTATATGGGTTATTTATGAAATGTTTGATGATGATATATGTGGCTCAGATGATAATAAAGTAAAATTTAAGGGTGCTCCCTTATAGCGCTCTAATGCATTGGGTAATGATGTAACCACTAGAGATTACAATTTTAACGATATCTTGGTGAATAACCTTGGTAATTTTAAAATGACACCTTGGGGATGGACCTTGGTGATATGTTCATGATTGTATATGTCAAATAATGTATCCACATATTCAAGTTATGAAAAATGTTATTTTTATTATGATAAGCATCATGATTTCTTTCTCATGCCTTAAAGTTATTTTTCATGACATTGTTGACATATCTAAAGTTCACATGTTAAATGTTTTCCCTTGTTTCCCTTACTGGGCCTTCTGCTCACCCTTTCTTTCGATTTATGTCCCCAGGTTATGAGATGCAGTAATGAACCTAGGATGAACATAAGGAGAATCCTTTCAAGTGTTTAAGAAGAATGTTTTTTTTGTTTCATGTATAAAGTTCCTGGTTTCCAAGACACTAAACCTTAAAGATCCCCAGTTTTGTATAATGTAATGAAAGTTTATGTGACAAAAAAGTGGGATGATGTAGTTGGTATAAAAGGATGGTTTAGTTATATTTGGAAATTAGGATATAAAAAATTTAGAAAGAATCCTATAGAAAAGTTTATATATAGGAATTATTCCTGGTATTTTGGTGAGTATTGAGTAATGGGTTTCCAAGAAAATACATCCCTGTCTGGATACGAGCAGGTAGAGGTGGCTCTGGCACAGATGTACATAGGGGTAAAATCCGAAAACACCGCTTTGAGCTAGACTCAAACGGGAACTGGTACAAGACAACAGGCCTTGCTACACTCTTGGTTATGACACTCCCTGGGGATATGCTTCGGTAAATTCATAAGCTTAGTATGAACCATTATCAAATGAACAATGATAAAATAAAATAACTACTCACATAAAAATATACGATCATGGATAACCTAGTTCGGAACATAGGGGATCATAAGTTAGGTTATACTTTTCTTCTACAAGTTATCCTTGTATGCTTTAAGTTCCTTTTCACGATTATTGGCTAAGTATTTAAGCCCCTAATTGTACTTTCTTTTCTTAGTTAACGGTGGAAAATGGAAGAACATGTACCAACAACCAATGTGATAGGAAATGTGATGATTGTCATATTAATATGACAGAGATGATTAGGGGATTAAAAGATGATTATTATTTTGTAAGACGTTCACTATTTTGAGAACCCTATTTGATCGACGTAAATAGATTACTACGGTATTTTCTTTGAGGAGTAAAGGTTGAATTATATTTTAAAGAATCGATGAATTTAAGGCGGACTTATAGTAATTTAGGTTACTTATGGGAATTATTAACCTATCTTGGGTAAAATATGTTTAGGTTAGATACTTTTGTTATAAGAGGTTAGGAGTGGTTGATGTTGTTTGGAGATGAACAATGATGTTTATTTTGGATGGCTATGTTATCAAATCCTTCTTGTATTTGGGTTTCAATCTTAGTTTGGTTTATTTTGATGAATTTTAAGGACAATTGTTTACGGAATGGTCTATGATGAACTCTGGGTAGTACCGTGGAACTTTGAAGATTTAAAAGTAGTTTCCCTTCCTATGGGATTCTTTCTTTTTGAAGAGTTATTTTATCTTACCCTTTCTATTTTTGGGATTAATGTTTAAAGATAAATAATTTTTCTTTTGTGGAATACGTGATTCTCTAGAAGATTATTCTTGTTCTTTTGATGAGACCAAGTGTTTTTGAATGCTCATCGTTTGGAGAAAAGATTATTTTTGGTACAAACTTATTAAAGGATTAAACTCTACTTGAAGGTAGGAATATTTACTTATGTTTTCATTCAATGTAGTAACTGAATTCCTCAAAACTATGAAAAGGAACATAAAACAAAAAAATGTTGTCTATTAATGTTTTCTACTAGGAAATGAAATACCATTTGACCCATCATAAGTTTGTGATTTTCTTTTGTTAACTTTCTCCTAATCATGTTTTCTATCACTCTCCCTTAGAACAGGACCCTTTATTTTTTTCCTCCATGTCTATGTTTTCCTACATGGAATCCTAGAATGGGTTAACTCGGGTGACCTTTGTACTTACCTTTATTTCTTTTAATGTAATAGTGTTACTGACTCTTTTCCAATGTGGGACTTTCAATGAAATTTCAAAACCCAATTTTAAAAATTTCCAGGATGAAATTTCTTAAGGGGGGAAGATTGTAACGACCCAAAATTTTGAATAAATATTGTTTCTTAATTTTTTGTGTTATTTTATTTTTGATACTCAACAAAACTGTTTCATTTGATAACATGAGTATAATTAAAATGAGACCGTTGGGTTTTGACTGTTATATGACCATTTTTCAATATGACCACTGGAAACTAAAAGTTTTTATTATTGTCTCTAAATACAAGTAATCTTGGTTAATTAACATAGAAATAAGATTCGATGGCCTCACCCAGTAGTCTTGGACCGATCGAAGCCCATCTAACAGAACTTGGGAAGGACGTAGCACCACTGGGCTTTTCTCTGGACCAAACCCAAGCCAAACATCATCGTGTGAAGCTAGAATGGAATCTCCTTTCCGAGAAGTTCAAACTGATAGAAATTACTACTCATACGATGTTGGCCGAGCCTCCCTCGGATTCTCTCACCTTAGCACACCTTACACTTAGGTCCTATGCTGGTGTGATAAGGGGATATGTAAGGAGACCGTAACTGCCTTGTGTAATCCTTTGTTTTAAATAAAAATTGGTATTTCTTCTTATGATGAAGTTTATGAATTTTCAAATGTCCGGATAAATATAGTATGCATATTGTTGATGAATTTTAGAGAAAGGATATTTTAAAAATGTTTATGTAAACCTTAAATAAATAAAAATGTGTAATGATTTTCAAAAAATGGTCTTCTACAATTATGTTCAGTACGAAATTTAGAGTCTAAGAAGATAAACTTGATTTTTGATGAATAGTAAATTATGAATAGTGATTTTATGATTAGGATTAGTAATGTGTCCAAATCGATTAGTAATCTCACTTAAATAAAGTATTAAAATAATCTAGGCACCTTGATTAAGTAATGTGATTTAATAAAATGGTTTAATAACGGTTTCATAAATTATTATTCAAGTATTAGTTTTTTCGGGTGAATAGTGTTTTTTAATAAAAAATTTAATTAAAAATATTTAGAAAATTATTTTTATAAAATGGATTTCATTTTTGAACTCAGAGCATCGATATTATGTTAAGGTACTTTTTGGGGATTTTTCTAAAAAAATGAATTTTCTGTGAATAGTGTATTTATTTAAAAATTAAATTAAAAATATTTAGAAAAATATTTTTATAAATTGGAGTTCATTTTTGAAATCAGAGCATCGATATTTGGTTAAGGTAAAATTTTGGGATTTTTCTGAGAATGTTGAATTTTTGATGAATAGTGAAAATACAGATTTTATGTTACGGGTGTTTAATGACATCATTAAGTGATTTATTAAGTATTTAATCAATATGTTCGAATTATTAATAGTACGATAAGGTATGTGGTGTCCCAAGTGGCCAATTCCATGGGAAAATACCATGGGCAAGCCCATGGTTTTGCCAAAACCACTAATGAGGTGTCCCTTGGCCATTAATGCCTTGTCCCCTCACTTTCCCTATAATTACCAAGCTATACTCTCATCCATTCGACTCCCAACTCTCCCCCAACAAATTTCGGGTCTCATTAACCCTAAGGAGTCCTTCCAAGGTGCCCCCAATCCCTCAAGGTCCCAACCTTTGAGTTTTAAGAGTTATTTTTTAAGGTAAGGGATCCGACCTCTCTCTTTCTTTTTAAGTAATCTCTTTTATGTCATTTATTTTATGCTCCATGTTCATATGTTGGAGGATGTTCTTATATATTCATCTTAATGACCTTTTCATGTTCATATTATTAGAGACCCCCTCTTTCTCTCATCAATTCATTTTAAGAATGTTTAAGTGGCGCCGTTAGGCTGCCGAATTTTTAAGAGATTCTTTCACCATTCTTGTTTTCAAGTTCTATTTTCTTGTCAAGTCTTTCAATTTCCTTTTTATTATTTTGGGGTATGATCTCTATATATATCATACTGATCTTTTATGATCATATGACAAGAGACCCTATTTTTTCTCTTCAGTTCAGTATTTTGAAGTTTTAAGTGGCGCCGTTTGGCTGCCGAATTTTTAAGTGGTTCTTTCACCTTTCTCCTTTTTCAAAGTTCTAATTCCATTTCTAGTCTTTCAAGTTCCTTTTTAATTATGTTGGGGTATGATACCTATATATATCATACTGAACTCTTATTTTCATATGATGAGGGATTTTATTTGATCTTTTCTATTCATTTTTGTTTAAGTTTAAGTGACGTCGTTAGGCTGCCGAATTTTCATAAGAGAAATCTAATTTTTGTCTTCCTTCCATGTTTTTCATTTCAAATGGTATGTCCTTAAAATTTCATTACCATGTTCATATATTCTTCATATTCGGTCCCTATACTGTTTTAGGGGTCATTTATGACTGTTTGACTTATGTCCCCTCTCTTTTCAATGTTTTCTAAAACCTCGTAACATAGCCGTTATGCTACAGAATTTCCGTCTCAAAATGTCTCTCTCTTTTTCTAAAGTTCTTTTATTTTATTAAGTGAATACTCAAAGCTCTTTATTATAAAGGGGTATTCACATATATACCAAAATTTTCTATTTTAAATTCTGGTATTTACATACATGAGACCCACCTTCCTTTTCTGTGGGTTTTAAAGTGACGTAATGGTCATGTCTTTAAAGCAGTTTTTTTAAAACGTTATGATTATGAAATGAAACCCATTTATTTTATGCTATATGGGTTATTTATGAAATTTTTGATGATGATATATGTGTATCACATGATAATAAAGGAAAATTTAAGGGTGCGCCCTGATAGCGCTCCAATGCATTGGGTAATGATGTAACCACTAGAGATTACAATTTTCACGATATCTTGGTGAATAACCTTGGTAATTTTCAAATGAAACCTTGGGGATGGACCTTGGTGATATGTTCATGATTGTCTATGTGAAATGATGTAGCCACATCTTCAAGTTATGAAAAATGTTATTTTTATTATGATATGGCTCACAATTTCTTTCTCAGGCCTTAAAGTTCATTTTCATGACATTGTTGATGTATCTCAAATTCACATGTTAAATGTTTTCCCTTGTTTCCCTTACTGGACCTTCTGCTCACCCTTTCTTTTGATCTATGTCCCCAGGTTATGAGATGCAGTAATGAACCTAGGATGAACATAAGGATAAGACTTTAAAGTGTTTAAGAAGAATGTTTTTTTGTTTCATGTATTAAGTTCCTGGTTTCTAAGACACTGAACGTTAAAGATCCTCAGTTTTGTATAATGTAATGAAAGTTTATGTGACAAAAAAGAGGGATTCTATAACTACGGTGAGGGACATCTTCAATGAGATTTTCCAACCCACTGTACAATTGACTGAGTAAAAGATTATAGACCAACTAGGAAGATGTAGTGAATAGAGAAGATAATTATGAAGGGTGGTTGATGTGGTATAGGATCTATAAGAGTTTTAATAGGTGGATGATGATTTGATATATTTCCACCACCACCTTCATGTGGTCCAATATCGGCTTAGTGAGGTCATGTTGAGGGGTGAGTAATGCTATAGGTAGTGGAGGCCTACGACTGAGAGGTTCTAAGGATTATTATAGGTATGATATGTGTCTTATAAAATTTATCAATCATTTTAATAAACATAAGAGTGATCCACTATTATCTCTATACCTCCCTTTTTTGAGATATTAAAATTTCCATTGAGCCTTTGGCTCGACACATGTAGTTGAAGATTCCTACTAGAGAGGATTGAAGGATAAAAAACTTTTAACGATTTTGTTTCCAGGATCTTGGAGGAGAGATATTGCTTTGGGATATTTTCATAGAAGAAATGTGGCCTTATAATTTCATACTATGTATGGAACGACTATCTATAGTTCATGGACATATTAACTTTTTAATGTGGTGGAGGCAGTGTGTCTGCTTAGATGGGATTAGGTTTCCCTTCTTTTGTGATAAGGAAATATAGGAACAATATGATGTGCTCATATAAAGAAAGATTAAATTGATAAATCATTATTTAGATATTATTACCTTTATAATAGTCGATTCTATGATCTTTCTTTTCCTAAAATGGTTTCAGAGTCCATGGAAGTCTTACATGAGGATGTGTTTGGCTTACCTCCCCAATGAGAGATAGACTTCATCATAAAACGTGACACTATGATAGACCTTATATCTAAATCAAAATATTATATGGCTCCATATGGATTCATGAGATGAATTTTTAGTTGGTAAAGTTATAGATGGAGGGCTTTGTAAGACCCATTGTTTCCCCTAGGACAACCTAGTGTTGTTCTCCAAGAAGGAAGATGATAGATTGAGGTTTTGTGTGGACTGAAATCACTAGAGTCAAGTGAATGTTAAGAAAAAGTATCCTTTACTAATAATACTTTTCATTTTCAAATATTTTATTGCTTCAAGGTAGTTACTAAATAGTTACCTCAGGTCAAACTATCACTGGCTTCGATTTCATGAGAAGGATATACTATAAATGACCTTCCAATGTTTCTTTGGTCACTATAAGTACATGGTGATTCCCTTCGGCATGAATACATCTATAGTAGAGTTCATGGAAATCATAAATTAGATCCTTAAATATTAATTTTACTTGTTAATGGTGGTATTCATCATTGATATCCTAGTGAACACATTGTAAGAGGGAGATCATGTGAAACACTTTAGGATGGTCCTTAACATACTATAAGAGAACTAAGTTTATTGGATGATATAAAAGTCTCAGTTCTAGATTCAAGAGTTCCACTTGTAGGGAAATGTTATCTCATAAGATGGAGTAGTTGTGGACTCTATAATGATTGAGGTAGTGATAGATTGGGAATCATCCAAGATTATGAATGAGGTGTGGACGTTACATGGTCGAACATGTTACTAAAATAGATTCATGACTGATTAATCCAAAATTAAATAAACCATGAATACTTTGAACAAAAAGAGAAAATATTGAGTTTTTAAGGAGAGGTTCTAGTAGGATTTTAAGAAGTTATAGAAGAGGTTGAAGAGCATCCCCATCATGATTGTTCCACAGGAGGATTTTGAGTACAGAGTGTTATTTCTCATAAACTGGGCTAGGCTATGATCAAATATAGATACGGGATTACATTCCAATGTGTCCCGATAGCAAATACCCCACGAGTATACCTATTTAACCCATGATCTAGAGCCGAAACCAGTGGTCTTCACATTGAAAATTTGGTGACATGACCCAATGGGTGAGAAATATTTCCACTATTATGACCACGAGAGCATCAATTATATATTTTCTTATAATGATATTAACTTGAGATAGAGGAGATTTCGATTTTCCCATAGATTGCGAATTTGAGGTAATCTGTACTCTTATAAAGGAGAATTTGGTGGAAGATGATCTTAGTAGATGATATTGATCATAGTTGTTGTGTGAGGAATTGAAGTAGTTGGCCTTACGGTAGTTTCCCTAAATAGACGAGGATGGTGTAACTTACCTCAAATTTATGATTTTTAATCCTTAGGTTATTAAACATGTTAGGGAGAATCAACCTTGAGATATCAAATGTGAGACCTTTTGTGTTCATATATCATATAGAAATGCTCCTAATGGATTTCAGGAAGGTGGGGATCAATATTACAATTTATGAATATGGACTTTGGTACATGGGAAATTGAGAGAGGAGGTTTTCATAGTGATTCATATGTCCCCGTTATCGGAACATCAAGGTTTTTAAAATCTGTACTAGGACATTTTTATAAGTTTTTGTGGCTTGATATGAAGAGGTGTGTAGAAAATTTTGTCTCTTGATGCTTCATATATCAATTGGTTGAGGATGAACTCCTTATTATAGGGGGTTTAGTTTAATCCATTGAGGTACCATAATAGAAGTCGGATGGTATTTCTATTGACATCATGATTTGGGATTCCATGATTTTCTAGAGGACATGATACTATCTGGGCGATCATAGATTGACTCACCCAGTTGGCCCACATCATATCTATATGAGAGAAAATTTCAGAAGAGGTATTGAGACACCCTTACAAGAAGGATATAGTCCAACATCGTATATTTACATTGAAAATCATTTCATATAATGATTATTGTTTCACATCATGGTTATGGAGAGTATTATAGGAGTCCTTTGGGACTCAATTGTGTTTGATCATGACATTTCACACCTAGAAAATTGACCATACTAAGTGGACTATTTATGTTCTAGAGGACATGATTGGGGATTGGGAATTAATTGTTTTTTGGTTGGAAGGATCATCTACCCTTGGTTGAGATTTCATACCTAAAAAATATCCACTCCCTTATTAGTATGAAAATATTTGAGTCCTTGTACATGAGACCCTAAAGGTAACCACTATACTGGATTGATCAAGGGGAGTCAACACACATGGAAACAAATTTGGTGTGACCAATGCAGGTCCAGATGCATATTATATATAAGCATATGATGACTACACTGAGATGTTAGAAGTGTTTTGCAGACCAATGATGGAGGCCTTTGGAGTTTTATGAGGGGTACTATGTGTTTTTGGATGTTTCACCTTAGTTGGGATTCTAGATATAGGTATGGGGTGAAAAGTTATATCTATGGTTCATTGGAACATTCTAGATACTATCTAGGGTTGGAGAGGTGGCATATCACTTCTCCCTACTAGTGCAGCAAGACATGGAAAATGATGTCTTCCATTAGTCATAGCTGAGGAGGTATGTTGAAAAATCATAACATGTCATTTATTAGGAAAATAGGGACTTTTATGACAGAGATACATTTATGTAGTACCTTGTTGTGATCGAGGATTGGCATGAAAAGATCCTTTATGGGTGAGATATTCTCTAAGTGTGTGTCTGGTGGTATCATGAGAATCATCAGAAGAGAAGTTAAGAGTGAGAGAACTAGATGTGAGCTTATTACCCTTAACTATTTGAGTAGGCTCTTTATTTTTGGGCTAATCATACAGGAGTCAGGTATAATGTAATGTTTTTTGTTTCTGGATTTTTTTTTATAGTTTAAATAATATTTTCAATGTTAGTCATTGAGTTAGCATCAGAATCTAGGGCCCAGGGAGGCTTCATATTGATATAATAAAAATATTAAATACATCATATCACACATTCACTTTTCTTTCTGAAATATTGGAACAAATAAAAATTTTATTCTCAAATGGTAAATATGAGACAAAATTAAATCAATTATATGTGTTTTACCCTAGTTGTGATATAACATATTTGGGTGTTAGGTGTCTAGGTTAATTGAATTCTTGTGTTGATTAGTAAATAAGTTTTTTATTAAATGAAAAAAACATAGTTTCTCCACTATTTATTCCCACTAATGAGAACATACTAGGGTTATCAATATAACACTAGGTATTAGAGAGCACCTATTGGGAGGAGTGTTCTTAGGTGAAAAAAATAGATCACGATTCAATGAACATATTACAATGGAGTTCATGGATCATGAAAATAATAAAGACACATAACCATTTATCATGAGTGGTTGATCCATACTCAAGGTAGGGATTTTTGTATTTGTAAAAATCCTATCGGGTTATCCCATGTTGAATGTTAATAAATGTTTCTAAAAAAATTGATTAGTGGGTTGATGGTTGATTGTGGTTGATGATTTATCTTCCTTGTTATTAGGTATTAAAATTATTTTTTATCTTTGATTACCCTCTCTATTTATAACACCACATGATTTTTGAAATAAATTTTATATTTAATGCATGAAACACTGAGTCTCTAAAAAACACCACTTTTTTATATCCTATCCCCTAAACATAATTTTTCCACCACTACGATTTTTATTTAGAGAAACTGACATAAACGTTTTTGTTCAGTAAGGTATTTACAGTCGGATAAGATAAAATTACATTTTTGGTGAATAGTAACATGACCCTTATGAATAGTAACATACCATTATGAATAGTAATATTCCCTTTATTTATAGTAACTGGTCCTGTGAAGAATCATTGTTCTCAGAAAAATACCAAAACCTCTCCCCTAAAGAGGCTCTCACGAATGATTACTTCATGAGGTAAATTCATGTTTTTATTTCTTTTATTTCAAGTTCCTTTCATTTCTTTTTCTTCCCTCACAACATTTTATCAAAATGTTGTGATTAAGGAAGTGCCTTACATGTAATGGAATTTTTTTTATGATTATGTAATAATTCTACATCATCTCTCTTTTCTCCTTCTTTTATACTAAAAATGAAAAAACCATCCGAGATGTGTTAATTTATTAAATTCAAGGACAACTAGTTTTCAATTTATATTACCGTCTTCAATTATGGTCATGAAATATTTTTTTTGGTTGAACCTGACTATAATATATGGATTATAAATTACATAAGGTTCTTGAATCATTTTTTATGATGATATTAATTTATAAATCAAAATGAGTTCGTTGTGATAAAATACTGCCAATTAATCCAAACAATTGTAATTAATGTTTATTAAATGATTCATCTTCACTACAAATAACCAATATAATTTTATAAAAAAGTAATATTCTGGGTTTTCACTAATAACATTAATATTTTATTTGATAAAACCATTCTCATTCTACGAGTTTATCTTTACATGAATATAAGTAAACATATCATGAAATCCAAGGAAGAAAATACACCCAAACAATGAAATTGAATCTCTTAACCCATCAAAAGGCCATGAATGAACCTAATAAAGTTATAATAAATCAATTACATGTATATTAGTTTCTTGAATTAATAATTTATGAACCTAAATTCTATTATTTAGGTCATTAAGATAAACTTAGGAACACCTTTGAACATATGGTGAGTGATTCCTACCCGAACCTCCATTTTCGTTGGGGTTACACTTTGTATCTCTTTATCGAAATTAATTTCTTAACTATTCTTATGTACTAATAATAATATTTATGTGAATTTTATATATATGTGTACCAACTAGAATAATACCTTCATTAATCGGTAGTTATATTTTTTAAAGGATCTTTCAAAAATTCTTTCAAAATTACAATACCGTTCCAAAAGAAGTTCCCAAATTCATACATATTTTCAAGGGAAATCTAAAATATGTTTTAGAAAAAAATATTTTTCTAAACAAATTCATTTTAGTAAGAAAAATCGATATTATTTCACTTCTTTTTTTAGACAAATATTTTTTTAAAATAATTCTTTAAAAAGTAAAAGAGTATTTATCTCAAGAATTACTCAATGATTTTATAAGAGTATTTTCATTTGTTTAAACACTCTTATTGATTATTATGCATAAATAAGACTAAAATTTTAATGATATCTTCTTTCATATTTTGTTTAATGGGGTTTTATTTGGTTTACTATGGATGTTATATCCTGAAACCATTCACCATATTGTGATGAATTGTTAGTGTTTATATGTAATGATTGGGAAAAGTAAGTTACATTTCATATGTTATTTTTGATATGAATGTATATGTTGTTTATGTGTATCCCCATTCGTTTAAAGAATGAATTGGATGTATTATGTGATGTTTTGGGCTCGCTATATCCCCTCTATGAATCAGTAGGTCTCATGAGAAAAATAGATATAGACTTGGCCGAGGCCTTACCATTTTTATATATTGTTTTGGTTGAGGCCTTAATCATTTTTTGATGTCTTGGTCGATGTTAAGAAAAGATGTTTCAGAATTCTGGGCATATTAATTACCCTTATTATGAAGCAAAAAATTCATAATTCATTAGGTTATTTGAAAAATATAATACCCATCAATTTGTTTTATGATGTTAATATTTACTCAGCTCTTATTCCTACCATATTATGTTCAAGTTTATACTTAAAGTAATGTGTTTTCAATTATTCACCATGAGAAATGTTTATGTTATCTTCTGTTGTATTGTTTACCCTTACTAAGAATCCGATATTAACAATTTTTATGTTTCATTTTCCCAAGACCTGAAGAGCTATATTATGATTGACTTGTAGGGATAACCATAGAGTGGTAGATGTTCCAAACAAAACATTTATGTTTTTTTTTCATTTCAATTTGTAATTTTGAACTTATGTATTCATCTGGATTTTCATATATACTAATCTATTTATTCCTCTATGATACATATTTCTTGTAATCATGGCAATGTTATTTAATATGGAACTTGCTCCTGGAAACTGGGTTTTAGTCTTTATAGTTGGTATCAGAGGAAGCTTAGTAGAAAACATGAAAACTAGATTTAGAAGACATACATTAGGGAAAACCCCTAAGATATTATTTGAGGATATACATACATGAACATCCTATAATTTATGTAAGGAATAGATTATGTAGATCTTTCGAGAAAATATATTCTTTTTTGGATACTACAAGTAGACATGGTTCTAGCACATATATTCCTAAAAGTAAAAATTCTGACCAAGAGTTTCATGCTAGACCTAAGGTATCCTTGTATGTGACAACGAGTCTAATTGCACACCTAATTTGACACATTCATGGAATCTGCTTATGATAATTCACATTTTCCTTAAAGTCCATTAAGAATTATTTAGATGTAAATGTTTCCTCAAACAAACTGTTGTTCGGAGTAGAGTAATCAAGAGTGGGGGTGAATTGAGTATCTACTCAACATTTCTGTTTAAAAAGTATTCTTAAATGGGCTCCCAATATTGTTAAATACATCCCTAGCTAATCAAGGTTATACTATTATGAAATTCTGAAAATTTAAATAACTTCTTAAAAGATCGATTAATTCTCAGTATTCGTTATATTGGTTATTAATATTACTTTTTAAGCTATTCTAATACGGTAATAAAATTATAACTTCATTCCATGATTAACAATCAATGTAAATTTAGTTATTTCTAGATTAAAATGTAAAGCAGAGAAATCTAAATTAAATATCACAGCGGATATAAAACAAGTGGTTCACTCTCAAGCCGAGACCTAATCAACTCCACTAGCTGATCACATGTCACCAAGAAGTTTATATAAATAAACATGATCCACACACTAGAATAGGGTTAACAACAACACAGAATACTATCCAGGTCAGATGACTTCTTCCATAGTTTTTTGTGGGTAAACACTAACAAGTCACACAAGGACTTTTTCCTAACTTATGTATGGGAATACACAGGTGTAAAAGAATGTAAAATAAAGGATATTTGGTATCCTTCCGTCTAATGTAAGATACATTTTGTGTTTTTATATATATATAATGACATTGCTCAAAAGATAAAAATGATAGAAAACATAGCAGAAATTATGTGATAAGTTTAGAAGTGCTCTGAGTGTCAGTCTATGTATCTTTGGAGTTCTGAGATAAAGAATATGAAGAAATTTAGTCTTTTCGTGGAAAATAGAGTATCACAAGGCACTAAGATCTGGCTCATGTTCTTCATGGTATTGACTATGTAGAGATGTGCTTCATAATTTTGATCAATGATGTCCATCTTATTGATTCATCATTTCTCTATGTGTTCTTCATGAATACTGAGTTTCATGTGTCAGTACT
The DNA here is from genome assembly GCA_963277665.1 of Viscum album. Taxonomy (NCBI): domain Eukaryota; kingdom Viridiplantae; phylum Streptophyta; class Magnoliopsida; order Santalales; family Viscaceae; genus Viscum; species Viscum album. The sequence goes on from OY728139.1 coordinate 803,273,015, forward strand.
AGTTTTATGAAAAACTCATGTGTACCTCATTCTTATGCTCTTCTTATTTTTTAGGCTGCACTTCTCTTTTATTATTCAAGTGCATGTGTTGGATCCAACATGATTCATGTATTCTACACCATGTACATCATACTGTTAGATGATATGTCTACAAAGAAACATAAATTATGGCAGTTCATTTAAAAGCATCAAATATATCCATCAGAAATGAAATTGAAAAATAAAAAAATAGATTATGAAACAGTGTCACATTTTATCTATAAATAGTGTCTCCTTGAAATAATGTCTAGATGGTCATGATGTCTGCATGGTCATGGTGTATGGATCATCCGGTGTCTAGATGGTCATGGTGTCAGGATGTTCAGGTGTCTGGATGGTCAAGGTGTCTGGATGGTCATAGTGTTTGGAATGGCACGGTGTCTGGATGGTCACGGTGACTGGATGGTCACAGTGTTTGGATGGTCACGGTGTCTGGAAGGTCACAGTGTCTGGATGGCCACGTTGTCTGGATGGTTATGTTTTCTGGATGGTCACAGTGTCTGGATGGTCATGGTGTCAGGTTCCTTTCCCATAAAAAACACAACCAGTGGTAGGCTCATGGTGTATCAAACATAGCCAAATATCATTATTCAGACTTAAGAATTAATATTCATAGAATAGATTATACTTAATCATTCATCAAAGAAATCATTATAAATTAAATTTAATATATATCATAATGATTATTAAAATCATAAAGATACTAATCATCTGTACAAATGATTTAAGATAAATTACATAGTATTAACATGTTTTTACAGAATGAATAAGATTCATGATCATTAAAACATGATTAACACATGAGGAGTCCAACAATATCCACCTATTTTATGATCACAAATCATGTGGGTGAGAGATCTATTCTTAGGGAATGGGGCTCTATCATAGTGTGTATTTATTGTGTATATGTCTCCAATGTAAATATAAAATCCATATTTATCTATACTTTCTTTAATGTGCATAGTTCTCCCCCTTTTTCTATTATCAAAAATAGTGTATAGGAAATAGAAAATAAAAGATTTCAATTAATTAGATAATGACTAGTTTCATTACAATGATTATATATCAATACAAATGCAACAAGATTCCTATCCAAAGATAGTAGTCAATGTTCCTCATCACTTGATTGACTTCTCATTTCCATTGGTAGCAGTATCAAAAGAAGAAGCCATAGGAGCTGAGGTAGACGTAGAAAATGGGAGTGAACCGGTTCATAGAGTGGGTAAATGAAGACCTTGAATGACAGAAGTGTCCATGGTAGGGGTAGTAGAAGACCGAGGAAACTGTTGATCAAGGATTAAATCCTTGATCTAACTTATATCCAGAGAGATAAACAAAGATGGAGAGGCAAGGGTAGAAAAGGAAAAGGTAGGAAAACCAAATCTCAAGGGTGCAGCTACAGGATCCACTATGGCAGTACTATAAAATTGAATATAATGCCTTAAAAGATTGATAAAATTAGAAATGATTTCTCCACCATACTACATAGATTTCTCAAAGTCAACCTTGTCCTCCATAAACTTATCCAACAAAGTAGTAAAATCATGGATCTTTTGGACATGAGTTTTGAAAGCATGAGTTATTGGATATATCCGTAGATTCTAAAAAACGTACATGAAGTAGTTGGGCATGTCATTATTAGGGAATATCCAATTGAAGTATAAATCCACATTTTTCGTAATTTCTTGTTGAGCATAATTAGCAATTTGGAATGGATTCTCACAAAATCAAGAACCCTGTCACTGTTCATGATAACTTCAGATATATATTTTTTATCAAAGCCACTAACCTTGACCTGAAGTTCTTTGTTGAAAACTATTTAGAGTAGATGAATGTTGAAAGAAGGTTGAGAATATTGTTCAGTAGTATGAGAAGTAGTGAACACCATGGTAATAGACATCAGTTGATTTAGAAATTTCTGAAGACAATATTTGTACTCATCAGTTAACTTGTTAAGAAAAAAACAAGATCACGAATATATGGAATAGTTTCCTTGTTTATTTCAGCAACCTTGTTAGCTAATGAAGTCAGGTTTGGTTGAATTAGGGAGACTACTTTATGTGGAATCAGACTACCATGGTTTCTAGAAGGATGAGAAGATGGTTCTAGTCTCAAGTTTAGCACTTTCTGCATATCTTCAATGATACCTCTTAGAGACTTTACATCATCACTATGATATTTATTCCCAATTATGGTTTCTTGAATCTCATGGAGCATTTTTGGATGAATCTCCCATATAATCATTTCCAATAATAGGACAAAATCTCCTTCACTAAAATTGGTTACAGGAGCAGGTTGAGTATTCATGAGATTTACATCCACATCCATCAAGGTAGCTCCAAATTCTTTATGATCATCCTTATTTTCCATTTTTTAATGTTCTTGGAAAGGCATAGATATAGAATCTAATACATTCTCAAATTCTATGGAAGAGATTGATTTAGGAGAAGATGCTATTTTCAACTGAAACATTGTAGACCGATCAAGGATTTTGACTATAACTTCCTGTGAATCATTCACATTGAAATAACTGGGAAATGCATACAAAGTATCCACAGATCATGGATCAACTGGAATTGGTAATTCAACACTTTCTATACTAGGGGGATGCTCCCACTAAGCCGGTACATCATTCCCAGGGTTGATAGGTTTAGGTCCTTTATTTATTTCCATGATTTCATCCCTAATTTTGTCATCCATTTCCTGTATATCCAACTGAACGACTATCCCCATTCCCTCTTCAACATAAGGAATAACTTCGGGAGTAGTTTGTTCCACTACATGTTCCTCACCATCTAGTTCTTGAACAAGAGGAAAATCATCTTCTATATTCACTTCTACAAATTCGATTTCTATTTCAACAGAAAAATAATATTCTTTTGAGGATGTTTTTTCATAAAAATCAACAACCTTTTCATGAACATACACTTCTTTCTCAGCTATGTATTGAAGAACAGGTTTATTGTCCTCCTCATTCAAGAAAATTTCTATTATAGGTAAAACCGCCTCTTCTTCTTCTTCCTATTCTTCTTCTTCTTTTTCTTCAAAATACTCAACAAATTCATCTGGTTCCAAACCAGGATCAGATATAACTTTAGGTCTTGAAGGGGGTTTCACTGGATTGAATGTTTCCTAAATCATATAATTATCTTTCAACCATGCTTTTCTCCAAGGATTCCAACTGATTTTGATCCTTTTTTACTGTAACTTTTTTGAGGAAAAACTCATAATCCTTGATAAATTCTTCATTCTTTCCAAAAAAACTTTTGGCATGAAGCATGGCTGAAGTAAGACTTGAATAGAACAAGGAGGTTTACATGGAGGTGGACTTGATCAATTAAACCATATGGAGTATGAAATAATTTCATAGATTGATATTACATTCATTTTTCATTAGATGTATCAAAAATACATCCTAATACAATACTATAGTGAAATCACCTTTTCTGGGACTAATCAGATCCTGAACAAATTTTAACAAAAGTCTTGTTTCTCCATCCATCTCTGTAGCTATAGCTCTCCTCTTAGTTGTATTTCCATTTATTCTTCACAAAGAATCTTCCAAAACGAATATCTCACTTGGAGCTGGAGGACCTATCTAATAATCCCAACTAATACATTATTGGGGTATCCTAAGTCATGCAACCAATAACCTCGAAGAATAAGTGCAGTAATGGCCATTTATCCAAGTTCTCAGAATATATCCTACTTCATTATCAAAAGAAAATTGAACATACTGGTAAAATTGTGCAACTAATTTTGGTTAAATAGGACAATCCTCCTTTGTAAACCAATCTAACCATCCTTTCCCTTTAAATTCTTTCAACACTATAGACTTACATGACATAAGACACATGGGGAAAATCTCTTTTTTAGGCACCACATTTTTTCTACCAGAGTCAGATTCATATTACCTTTGGGTGCAATATTCAGGGCAATTTTCCTCTTCTTCTTTGAACTGCATTTCTTACTAGTTGATGATGATGGGAGTTTTATCTTGGACAGTCACTGAGGGTTCTCAAGAGAGAGAGAGAGAGAAAAAAATGGATGGACTAGGAGAAGGGCTATGGTTTCAGAGAAGAGAGATTGAGTGAAGAAAAAGTGAAACTTCTTTAGTTTCTATCATTTAGTAATACCAATAGTTGAAAAATCTAAAGCATGGTAATGTAAATGGGTAAAATTAGTAATTATAGTGACATGAGTTCGAATTTATAAATGAAATAATAACGAGTCTTTAAGGTGAGATAGTATCTGACTCTCACGGTGAGACAATAACAGGCGTTCATGGTGAGACCGTAACAATGTGATTTCTAAACTGTGCGACTATATTGTTTGATACAGTAAGATTCAAAAAGTATCCAAGAAATAGTAACTGTGAGACTATTAACATGAAATAGAAAGTCTTGAGATAGTAAAATTATAGAACTGTTAGTGTTAAACAGTAATATTAAGATAATGATTTGTGAAACCGTAATGTGTGAAACAGTAAGATATGAAATAGTAATATCTGAAAAAGTAAGATATAAAATAGTAAAATATGAAAAATTAAGATATGAAACAGTAAGATATGAAACATTAAGATATGAAAACGAATGAAATGAAATAGTAAGATATGAAATTGAATGATATGAAATATTAAGATATGAAACTACTTATGTTTTATAAAACCCAATTCATGTATGATGCAATCTATTCATTCAAAATTTTGTGTTTTGGTGAATATATCATCAAGATGATATTTATTTCCTATGAATTTAAAAGTGTTGTCACCTATTGGATAATTATCTCTCAAAAAGTGAATCCTTACATCAATATGTTTTTTCCTAGAGTGAGAAACCTGTTTTTTAGAGATGTTAATAGCACATGTATTATCACAATTTATAGGTACATGACTGAATTGATATCCATAATCTAGTAATGTGTGTTTCATTCACAAAATATGGGCACAACTACTACCTGAAGCTATGTATTCAGCTTCGGTAGTAGATAAGGAAACAAAATTCTGTTTCTTACTACCCCATGATACTTGTGACTTGCCTAAAAAGTGACATGTTCCAGAGGTGCCTTTTCTATCTAACTTACAACCACTGAAGTCAACATCATAATAACTAACTTAATCAAATCATTTTCCTCTGGGATAGAGCAGTCATTGTTGGGTGTATGCTTGAGGTATTCGAAAATTCTCTTAACCGCATTTAAATAATATTCCATAGTATTTTCTTGAGAATTAGCACACATACACACAATAAACATAATGTCTGGTTGACTAGTGGTAAAGTAGAGAAAACTTCCAATCATTCCTATATAAGTGGTTTGATCAAAAACTTTTCTAACTTCATCAATATCCAAAATACTAGTTTTACTCATTGGAGTGTCACTGCTTTTTTTTCTATCCAATCCAAAATGTTTTAGAATATATTTAGTATTTTTTATTTGATTTAAAATAATTCAATCATTATTTTGAAAAAATTTTATTGAATGAATGAATTTTATTTCACCCATTATAGTAATTTCAAATTATTTTTGAATTATTTTAGAAAAATCAATACATAATGAATTTCTTGAAGATCAACGATAATATCATCTAGATAAATTTGAAGAATTAAAACATCATTGTAAATTTGTTTTATAAAAAGGGTAGGATCATTTATTCCTTTTGTAAAACATTTGGAAAAATGAAAAGTGCGTATTCTATCATTCCAAGATCTTGGATATTGTTTTAAACCATATAATGATTTTGATAATTTAAAAATATGATTTTGAAAATGAGGATTTGTAAAACCAGAGTATTTCCTAATAAAGATATCCTCAGTTATTTACCCATTTATGAGTGCACTCTTAACATCAATTGGATATAGTTTTAAATTCATTTGTGCAACATCCGAAAGAATAATTTTGATGGGTTCAAGTCTGGATACATGTGGAGATGTTTCCCCATAGTCAATTTCCACTTATTGACTATAGCCTTGTGCAACCAATCTAGCCTAGTTTCTGACTATGTTTCCAGCTTCATCTACCTTATTTCCAAAAACCCATTTAGTTCCTATGGTGAATGTGTCTTTGGGTCTTCTAACATGTATCCCAACTTTGTTCCTTTCATGTTTATTAAGTTCTTATTTCATACCCATCACCCATATTTCATCATTGATAACATCCATATTGTTTTTAGGTTCTTGTTGTGGAAAGAAGACTTGAGGATCAAACTAATTTCTAAGTGATCCACTTGTTTGAGTTCCTTTATCTAAGTCTTCTACAACCTCATATAAAGGATTGTTCTTAAGAGTTATAACAGCTCTAGAAAAAGAAGGATTGGGGATTTCAGGTTCATCAACAGGATCTTGTTTATTGTGACCAGAATCTAAATAATTTCTAGATATGGGAGTTTTCACAAATTCCTTATCAGGATAGTTAGGGAATTTTGAATTAATTTCCAGATTTGATACACCATCCTCCGAGTTTTCTAGAGTGGTCTTAGGCTCATGTGGATATATTTCATCAAATTTGACATGGATTGTTTTTTCCACACATTTAATTCATTTATTAAACAATCTAAAAGATTTACTAGAAATTTAATATCTTAAAAATATTCCTTCATCGCTCTTGGATTCAAATTTGTAAGGATTGTCATTAGTATTAAGGATATAGAATTTGAAAACATAAACATTGAAGTAGATATATTTGGGTTTCCTATTATTATATAACACATAAGGATTCCATTTAAGAATAGGTCTAATCAAAAATATATTTATTGTGTACCATGTTGTATTTACATATTCAATCCAAAAATAAATAGGTAGGTCATACTCACTAAGCATCGTTCTAGAAAACTCTTACTTGGTTATATTTCTTCTATCAAGAACTCAATTATGTTGAGGCGTTCTAGGGTAAGAGAAATTATGACAATAACCATTTTGTGAGAAAAAAGATTCAAACTCTTGATTTTAAAACTCATGGATATGATGAGTTCTTAAGTAATTAATTTTATGTCCACTAATTGTTTCTACATATTTGGCATATATGGTAGAATGAGATCAGGATTCCATTTTTTGAGCCAAAAAAATGTTCGAGTATATCTAGGAATTTCATCTATAATTATATAAACACAGTGCTTCCTATTTATTCTCGAAACTCTTGATGGTCCAAAAAAATACGTGTGAACCAATTCAAGAGGTTGTAATGATGAAAATTTATTCTTTAGTTTAAAGGAAATTCTGTGTTGCTTTGCTTTTTTGACAAGGTTAACACACTGTACCATTTGGAAACTGAATTTTGGGTAGGTCTTTGAATAAGACTTTTATAGTCAATTTCTAATGGAGTGAGTGTTACAATTTCCTAGTCTACCATGCGAATTCTTGGAATCATTGTGAAACACACTTAAACATGAATCATTTTGAGAAGCTAATGAATAGATGTTAACAAAATAAACATTTTCATTTCTTAATATAGAAAACACTATTTTCTTTTTAGAAGTAAAAATATTGCATGCATCATTTTAGAATTTAACATGAAATCCATCCTCACATCATTGTAAAATACTAAGAATATTATATATTAAATCCTTCAACATAAAGTACTTTGGAAATAAAAACTAAGTTAGATTTACATATTTTGACAAATTCAATGATCTTTCCATTGGAATTTTCACCAAAGGTGACATGTCATCCATCAATTATTATTAAAATCTTGAAGCATGAGTAGTATCCTATAATGTGTCTTGAACCCCCACTTTCAAAGTACCATATGCTCTTACATGAACTATTTAAACTGAATTCTTATAAAATAGTCAAATAAAAATAGATTTTGGTACCCAACCATGTTTGGGTATAGTAATATTAGTGATAAGTACTTTAGGATCCCATATATGCATCATAGGTTTCCTATAAGCATTATGTAATGTATTTGAAAAATAGACACTATTTACTCCATAAAAGTATGAAACAGTAGAAAGTTTTTTATAACTTCAACTAGTTGAATATTTTCCAGATCTAGGAGTAAATATATATGTATTAGATTTAGAAACAAAATTTTTTCTTTAAAATTTTCATTTTCCAGGTTTATAGCCAATCCTAGTAGTATATTTAGGGAAATTTGTTTACTTTTCATTTGAGTAAGGGAATTTTTCTAATTAGTAAAATTTTCTAAGACATTATTCAATTTCTCATTATATAGTTTTAGATCATTGTTTTCTTTGAGTAATTGATCCTTTTTCCCATTTCTAGAGAGAGATTAGTTTTAACAGATGAGGTAAGAGCATGTTGTTTCTCCAAGAACTTTTCTTTATCTTTCAGTTCATTTCATGTCTCTTCTAGCATATTACAATACTATAAAATTTCATAATTAGACATATTTTAAGAGTAAATCACATCTCTATAATAGTATGAATTTTGTACAGAAGATTCCAATGTTACCTCAGATGTGTTTGTCGTAAAACACATATTGGCTTTGTTAGCCTGTTCATCATGTAAAGATTTTGAATCACATGAACTTTACTTATAAGAAATCCATTTTGATTTCATTTCCTTTTTATACATTATATATTTGTATTCAAATCACTTTTTGTACACGAGCTTCAAATAGTCATCCTGGATATGTCCTTTCATTATTACATTCATAGAAGACAATCTCATGAGACCTATCACTTTTATTCCAATCATTAATCTAACTTTCTTTTTGATCAGATCTACCCTTGAAGTTAGGCTTTCTGAAAAATTTCTTCTTTATGTAGAATCTCTTAAACATTATGTCTGATTGATCTATCTCATCATCACTATCAGGTGATGATTATTCACTGTTGGAACTTTTTATAGAATCTTCCACTTTCCCAGTTTCTCTATGTTTAGAGGTGGTGGTCTTGAATGAATTTTTTTTTTATTTTGGGTTCATCTGCCTCTTCGTGGTTGACTTTCAACTACTCTTCATACATCATCAGCTTCCCAATGAGTTATTTTATACGTAGTTTGATGATATCACATGATTATCTAATAAAGTTATAGGTTCCTCTCCATATGTCATGTAGGAATTTGAGAATTCTCATGATCTGTTCCTTAGGAGTGTCATCTATTCCAAGAGAAATCATTTTGTTGAAAATTATGTTGAACACGAGATACATGTCAGAAATAAGCACAACATATTTCATTTTAAAGTTATCATATTTCATAGTATAGGTATTATGTCTCATTTCTTTCACACTAGATGTTCATTTATATGAAACAGTTATGGTATCCGAAATTTTATGGGCATTTTTACAAGAAGAAATTCTGTTTAATTCAACATCTCTTAAAGTGCATTATAAAGAATTCAAAGCATTGCAATTGTTATTATAGGTTTTTTGGTAGGTTCATCACATGTGATTCTATCAGAATCAGGAATATTATATTCATCTTTAATTGAAGCCCATATTTTAAAGCTCATACTTACTAAATTAATATTCATTTTAATATTACATTGAGCATAATTGGTTTCATTAAAGAATGGTGGTCTATTTGTTCCAGCACCATCCAATAAATTATCTATGACAAAGAAATAAAATAAAAGATCTATAAATTTTGAATTGATAGAAATTTGAAGATCATGAAAATACAACTACAATCATAGTATAATGGGGTTAAAAAATGAGATTTAATAAGATTAACAATCACTTCTCTGATACCAAATGTTGGTCAGAGTAGAGTACTCAAGAGGATGGTGAATTGAGTATATTTTCAAAATATCTGTTTAAAAATTATTCTTGAATGGTTTTCCCAATAATGTTAAATACAATCATAGTTATTCAAGGTTATATAGTTAAGAAAGTATGACTATTTAATTAATTTATTTGAAGATTTATTAATTCTCAATAATCATAATATTGGTTATTTACATTACTTTTAAATCTATTATAATAATGAAATACAATTATAACTACTTTCCATGATTAACTATAAAAGTAAATTTAGTAATTTTTGGATTAAACAGTAAAACATAGAAAACTAAAGTAGCAAAGCACAATGGATATAAAAGAAGTTATTCAGTCTCAGGCCGAGACCTAATCTACTCCACTTGGTGACCACTTTCCAACAAGCAGTTTATATAAATAAACTAGATCCACACCCTAGATCGGGGATAACGACCACACATAAAACTGTCCAGATCACACGACCTCTTCCACAGTTTTTCATGGGTAAACACTAAAAATAAATAGAGGGACTTCTTCCACATATATTAGTGGGAATAAACTAGTTTAAAATTATGTAATAGAAAGGATACCTTGTATCCTTTAGTTTGATACTGGAGAGAACATAAGGTTTTATACAGACCCACACACTGCTCAAAAGATAAAAATAATACACAATAGATAAGAAATAATGAGATATGTTTAGAAGTTCTCTGAGTGTTAGTCTGTGCATCTATGTACTTGTGGGATGAAGTTGATGCAGAAATTGAGTCCTTTTAGGAAAAAATGATATATCATGTGTCAAATAGATCTGTCTTGTGTTCTTTGTGGTATTGATTATGTGAAGATGTGATCAATGATTCTGATCTATGGTGTTCATCTTGTTGATTCGATAATGCATCATGTGTTCTTCAGGAATGTTGAGTTGCATGTGTTGGTTCTTGTTTTCAAAAATCTCATGTTAACTTTGTTATTACACTCTTCTTCTTCTTATTTTTCTAGGCCTATCTTCTCTATTATTATTGGAGTTCATGTGTTGGAGCTGACATGATGCATGTATTCTTCTCCACGTATATTGTACTGTCAGATGATATGTCTACAAAGAATCATTAATTATGTCAGTGCATTTAAAAGCTACAAATATGACCGTTAGAAAATAAATTTGAAAATGAAAAAACATATTAAGAAACAATGTAATAGTTTGTCTGTAAATGTTGTCTTCATGAAATGATGTCTCTTTGAAACGATGTCTGGATGGTCACTATGTATGTATGGTCATGGTGCCTAGATGGTCACAGTTTCTCGATGGTCACGGTGTCTTGATGGTCATCGTGTCTCGATAGTCATGGTGTCTGGATCGTTATGGTGTCTGGATGGACACAGTTTTTAGATGGTCATAGTATCTGGATGGTCATATTTTATAGTTCCTTTTCAATAAAAACAAAAATGGTAGTAGGCTCACGGTGTATCAGACTTAGGCAAATATTTGTATTTAGATGTAAGCAGTGATATTCATATAATTGATTAGACATAATCTTTCATCAAAGAAATCCTTATAATGTAACTTAAATATAGTGGATACAATTTTTTTTAAATAATAAATATAATAATCATCAATGCACATGATTTATGAAAAATTACATAGGATTAACATGTTTTTATAGAATGAATATGATTTGTGATCATTAAAACATGATAAACAAATAAGATTTCCAACAGAAACCATGATTATGATTGTGGAATTAGCCATGCATTGGATATCAATTTATCCTAAATATTGTGTTATGTTGAAATGATACATTATCATTAATAACATAATCTAGTGTATGTCATTATTTAAAAATAGAATATAGTAGATGGAATGGAAACATCATGAACACGCATATCCCATGTAAGGATTTCCCTCTTATGAAAGATAATGATGTTTTATATAGAGTTGTGGCTAGTCCGGATTAACTTATAACTATAATGGGACAACTTAATCAGGTTATGAAGAATAAACTTACCCATATAGAGCATCCTGATCCACAACATGGAGGATCTATGTTAGACAACATTATTTGAAAACCGCATCAATTATTTAATGGGACTACAAACCCATTTTTTGCATAATTATGTATAAGTTCCTTAGAAAATATATTTATTTCCATGGGATGTAACGAAATAGAGAAGGTTTACAAGGTAATTTTTCATCTGTTGGGAGATGCTGATCAATAGTGGTTACTAATTCTAACAAAAAAAGGAGGAGGAAAAAGTACAAAACAAGGAATAGATTGAATTTAATGAACTTTTCATATGGAAATTCTTTCCTTGTGAATAGTGAGAAGATATAGAAATGATGTTTCAGAATTTGAGGCAAAATGAATATAGAAATGTGGAAAATTATGAAGCTAACTTCACAAGGTTATAAAGATATGTTGTGGACTATATACTTAATCAAAGGAGCAATATTTATCAATTATTTGATAGACTAAATGAGTTCCTCTGATGAAAACTAGTCTGCCAAACTTTCTCATCATAGGATTACATAGTCTCATGTGCTATGAAGACAGAAAACGTGTTCTCTAAGTAATATGACATTAAAGGAAAGCAAGAGAAGAAGCAGGCTTCTGGAAACACTATAAAAGAAAATAAGGAAATGGGTTAAAAGGGAAGAGTTAACTTTCCAACCTGTGATAGTTAAAGAAGAAAACACCCCAGTTCCAGCTTAAAAGGAATGTGTTATGCCATAATTGTGATCATAAAGGATATTATTCTTGTGATTTTAAGGGAAATAATGAAGCTATAAAGGTTGAGTGCTATAATTATAGGGATATGGGAAACTATTCTAATGATTTTTCAAATCTTCAAGGAATCATGCCTCAGAAAAGGCTAAGGGGGAAATGGAAAAGCTTATATTTGATCACTACTACTGATATTGAAGTTATTAATGATGTGCTGGTAGGGAATATAATATTTTCCTTAAACATTTCAAATTCTCTATTTGATTATGGATCATCACATTCTTTCATATGATCCCAAATTTCAATTTTTTTAGAGATTTACTGTTTTATTTAATAAGGGAGTTTTCATTCAAAGCATCTAAGGGAAGTATCATTGAATAAAAGTTATGTTAGGAAGTCCCCATTATGGCTTATAAACATGATTTATCTACTGATTTTATTATTATACCCATTACTAAATTTGATATAACACTTGTAATGGATTTTTTTTTCAAACCATAATTTGAAAATTTATTCCAATAAGAACAATGTTACAATTTACGAGGATGATATGGAATCCCTTATCTTTAGAGTAGAAAATCACCATCTAATTACCATCGAGATACAACCCCATTAACTATTCTAAAATCAATTATTGGTGAGGAAGGGAATTCAATAACTATGGGTGAGGAATGGAATGTTCAAATTGAGGACATACCAATTTTTTAAGAATATGTTGATGTGTTTCTAGAGGATTTATATGGACACACACTAGACTAAGAAATTGAGTTTTCCATTGAATTAAGTCCTAGTTCAAGACCCATATTAATGACCCATTATAGAAGGACCACTGTGGAATTATTATAATTGATGAAACAACTAGAGTAATTGAGTGATACTATATTTATTCTCCCTAGTGTTTATCTCCGGGGTTCCCATATCCTTTTCATTAAGAAGAAAGGTGGATTGATGAGGTTGTGCATTGACTATTGGGAGATAAATGCTATAACATTAAAGAACTAGTATACCTACCATGCATTGATTATTTATTTGATCAACTTCATGTTGCCAAATATTATTCAAAGATTGACCATTGATCTAGATATCATTTTTTGTGAGTAAGGAAGTAATACATTCCAAAGATAACATTTCAAACCAAATATGGGCATTATGAGTTTACAATAATGCCTTTTTGACTAACTAATTCACTCTAAATTTTCATATATCTAATGAATATTGTTTTGAAGGAATATCTTGATGACTTTTTGGTGGTATATATTAATGATATCTTATTATACTCCACAAGCTACGAAGATCATGAAAACCACATACCCACTATTCTGATGACTCTTATATGAAATTAATTATAAGGGATGTTTATCAAGTATGAATTTTAGAATAAATTAGTTTCCTTTCATGAAAAAACATTCTCAAAGGATTGAATATATGTTGATCCTAAAAATATAATGTCCTTTCTTGAATGGACTACTCCAATGAACATAGTCGAGATATATAGTTTTATTGGTTTAGTTGGATATTATTGGCGTTTCATTAATAGCATCACCTATTTATCCACCTAATGAACTATATTACAAGTAAATGGGTTACATTCATATGGATAAGAGAATGTGATGGATGTTTTGAGGATATTAAGAAGACAATATTGAATGATCTTATTCTGACTCTACCATCGGGGAATGATGGACTTGTGATCTATAGTGATGATTAAAAGAAAGGACATAATTGTTTCCTTATGAAGAATAATAGAGTTATTTTATATGAATCTAATAAGTTAAAAGTTAACGAAAAAAACTATCATACTCATGATCTTGAGTTAGAATATATAATTTTTTCTTTCAAGATATGGAGAAATTATCTCTATGGAAAAAGATGTGAGATATATACATATCATAAGAGCTTGAAATATATCTTATAATAGAAATAACTCAACATGGGGAAGATGATACAACTTTAAATAGTAATGTATTATAACCATTCCATACACTACCAACTTGGAATGTAAAATAAGGTAGTTGATGCATTGACCAAGAAGGATCAAGGAGTTCTATACAAAATTATCATTGAAAGGGATCTTGTGTTAATGGATCTAGTAAATATTGATACGTGAATTATCAAAGAAGGTGAAACATCACTACTTTTTCATTTGGTTTCCTAACCATATCTATTGGAAAGGATTAAAAATTTTTAGTCTTATGATGAGAATCATCAATAGAAAATTAATGGTGTGAATGATGCTATGTTTGATGAATTCGTGTGTGAAAATTGAATACTGAAATTTGGGAAGAGGATTTGTGTTTAGATATTCCCATGATAAAAAAGGAGTTATTGGATGACTACTATAGTTATAGTTTCTCTATACCGTCTGAAAGCACTAATATGTATAGATATTTTGAGGAATATTTCTTACGGGAATATACAAAGTGGGAAATTTATGATAATGTATCAGGATGCCTAGTCTATAAGAAAGTAAAGGATGAATGTCAACCTCTAAGAGGTGTCATGAAACCTCTAAATATTCCTACTGGGAAATTGGATTGTGTCACCATATATTTTGTCACTATATTACCCAAAAATACAAGGAAGAATTATGTGATATGTGTAATTGTTGACCGAATTATGAAATCTACCCATTTCCTCACTATAAGGGGGGATTTTCCACTGGTGTGCCAATAACAACTACATATCAATGAAGTTGTGAGACTTCATGGATCACCTATCTAAATTTAATCTTCCCATGATCCATGATTTACATTGAAATTTTGGAAAATTATTCAGAAGTCTTTGGATATTGAGCTTCATTTGAGTATTGCATGCCACCAACAAATTGACATGAAATTAGAAAGGATGATCCAAACATTAGAGGACATGTTGAGATCATGTTCCCTAGACTTTCAAGGCATATGGGGTAAATATTTACCTTTAATGGAGTTTTCCTTCAATAATAGTTTCATTTCATGTATTCAAATGGAACCATATGAAGAATTGAATAGAAAGAGACTTCATACACCAACTAGTTGGGGTGAAGTTGGAGAAAGGATGCTTGTGGGCCTAGATATTATAGAGGAAAAAAAGGAAATGAATATTCATACCCATTACAAATCAAATCATATCAGGAAAAAGAGATATGCCGATAATTGAAGGCAGGATTCAGATTTTAAAGTGGGAGATCATGATTTCTTAAAAGTATCTCCATGGAAGGGCATTATAAGATTTGGAAATAAAGGTAAAATGTGTCCTAGGTACATTGGACCATTTGAAATCATATATATTATTAATGTTGTTACATATCGACTGGTTATACTGCCTAGCTTGTATAAAGTACAAAATGTGTTCCATGTCTCATTATTGAGAAAGTACATTCCAGACCCAACATATATACTCACTTATGAAGGAATATAATTGGAACCTGACCTATCATACTATGAAGAGCCTATTATAATTTTAGAAACTAAAGATCTTGTGTTGAGGAATCATAAAACTCGAATGGTAAAGATACTTTGGAAAAATCATAAAATCAATGAGGCTACATGGGAGCTTGAGGATCTTATGATGAAGACCTAACTAAATATTTTAATTGAGGTAACATTATGTGAATTTCAAGGACAAAATTTATGTAACAAGGGTAGAATGTAACACCACAGGATTTTGAAAATATATTTAATAATTTGTTCACGAAAAATTGAGTCTATAAAAAACACCACTTTGTTATAACCCATCCAGTAAAAATAATTTTACAACTTTTTAGATTTGAATATCAAAAATCTGACGTACACTATGGCATTCAGTATGATATTTAGAGTATGATAAGATCAACGTAAATTTTGGTGAATATTTAATTGAACCTTATTAATAGCAACATACCCTTATGAATATTAATATGAAGCATATGAATAGTAACCACACCCATCAAGGTATAAATAATATTAAACACATTATAAATGAAATAGAGTATTTTAGAAATTAATATTTATGTCTTGATATTTTTTGAGTTATAAATATTTAATTACAATTTAAAATTTATAAATTTATTTAAAAGAACATTCATTTTCATAAAATGTATTCCCCAATAAATATTGTGTTTCTCTATAATTTTAGGATAATTTAATAGGGCCATAGTTAATTTTTAAAGTATTATAAAATTTGTTTTAAATTTAAATATGTATATTTCATATAAATACTAATTTTATTTTAAAATTATTTTTCTTATATTTTGAAAATTATATTAATAAAATTTATTCAATTTCTGATTTCTACATGTCAAAAAATGTTTAGGGTGATTTTTTATTATTTTTCTAAAATACTCAAATATTTGGTGAATATTGAAATTTGATAATTTACAAAAAATGCTAATTAAGGGTATTTATGTATCATGCTTGAGTCATGGTTGATGTAAATTGCCATTTGTTTGAACTCACATAAAAATATTACAATTTTGGTCATAATAATCAATAAATTTTCTTGGCTTGAGAAAAATAATAAAATAATGAATAAGATAATAAAAAATCACCCCTCTCCTCCACTATAAAAAAACCTCACTTCCTCTTCTCTTTACTCCTCTCAATCCCAATGACATGCCTAAATTTGTCCCCAATATCCTCCAAAGATCCTCCCCCAAATTAAAAGTCCTTGTTCTCATAATAATACCAAAATGTCTATCCTAAAGGGGCCCTCAATAAAGATTACTTCAAGAGGTAAATTCCTCTTTTTCATTTCATTTATTTCAAGTTCCATTATTTTCTTTTTCTTTACTATCCTCCTTTAATCATAATGTTGCGATGAATCTAGTACCATAAAAGTAATAAAATTATGTTATTATAAAGGAATCATTCTTCATCATCTCTCAGTTCTTATTCTCTTATACAATAAATGAAAACACCATCCAATATTTGTTAATTTGTCACATTCAATGATGTGCGGTTTTCAATTTAAATTACCATCTTCAATTCTAGTCATGTAACCATTTTATTAGTTGAAACAGAATATAATATATTTATTTTGACTTATTTAAGTTTTTTAATCTTTTTTACACATGATATTATTTTATAAATCAAAATGATTACAAAGTGATAAAAACCGCCAATTAACCCAAACAATTGTCATCAATGTTTTATATAATGATTTATATTCCCTCCCAAAAAAAAATAATTTTAAAACATTTTAATCATATTTTTTTTCACTAATATCATAAAACATATATTGTGTACAACTATTATCATTCAACAGGATTATCCTTACAAGAATATAAGTAAACCGATCATGAAAACCAAGGAAGAAAACACTTACAAACAATGAAATTGAATCTATTAACCCAACAAAAGTCCATGAATAAACATAATAAGGTTATAATAAATATATTTAATGTATATAAGGTTAATATATCATTAATTTATGAGACTAAATTTTATTATTCAGGTTGTGAAGATCAAGTTAGTAACACCATCAGACTTACAGTAATGGTTTCCTACCCGAACCTCCATTTTCATTCAGGTTAATCTTTGTATATCTTCATCCCAATTAATTTATTAACTGTTATTATATACTATAAGTAATTACTGTGTTAATATCCTATATAAGTTTACCAAAAATAAAAATACCTTCTTTTATGTAGAGTTATATGTTTTAAAAATTATCTTTAAAAAATTCTTCACGAAATACGAGCCTATTTCGAAAGAATTTCTCAAATTCTTACATATTATCATGGGAAATCTGTAATATCTTTTAAGAAACAATTATTTTTCTTAAAATACTCATTTTATTATGAAAAAACTATATTTTTTTACTTTGGGTTTTATAAAAATATTTTTTCAAAAGAATGCTTCTTTTCATTGTAAAAGAGTATTTATCGGAAAAATTACTTGATGATTTTATAAAAGTTTTTTCACTTCTTCATACTTTATAATTGATTCATAAGTATAAATAGGGCTATTATATTATGATTTCATCTACCATATTTTGTTTAATGGTTTATGATTAGTTTTACTAATGATGTTCTTTCATTAAACCATTCACCATATTTATATGAATGGATAGTGTTTATGTTTAATGATTGGGGATAGTTAGATACATTTCATATGTTATTTTCAATATGAAAGTATACATTGTTTATGTTTATCACCATTTATATGAGTAATTAATTAGGATTATTATGTGATGGGTGGGGCCCACAATATCCCCTCGATGCATCAGTAGGTCTAATGATACAAATAGATATGGTATTGGCTGAAGCCTTGCCCATATTTAGATATGGTTTTGGCCGTGGCCTTAATTATTTTTAGATGACTTGGATGAGGCCTTGACAGTATGTTTCAGTATGTCCGACATATGAATTTACCTCATTATGAATCTAGAAATTCATAGTTCATGAATTTATTTGACACGTTTAATACCAATTATTATGTTTTATGATGGCAATATGTACTCAGCTCATATTCCTACCATATTATGTTGAAGTGTAATTTTAAGGTCATGTGTTTTAAATTATTCACAATGCATATTGTTTAGTTTATCTTCCACTGTAATGTTTACACTTATTGAGCATCTGATCTCACCCATTCTTATGTTTCATTTTTTACTGGACATGAGGATGTATATTATGATTGACTTGAAGGGATAGCCAAAGAGTGGCGGATATTCCCAATGGAAATTTTATGTTCTTTTCATTTAAAGATGTAATGTAGAACTTATGTATGTATATGGAATTCCAAATCTATTAAACAATTCATTCATTATTAATATGTCTTTCTTTTAATTATGCCAATGTTATGTAATAAGGAACTGGATCTAGGCAACTGGGGTCCGATTATTACACTTTAATTTACATTATGATGATTGATTGAGGCCAACCCAAACAATATATGGACGTTTTTACTCACTTTGTTATTTTGGGGTTTTATCCACCCATTCTACATGGTACCGTATTTGGTATTTCCATTGGCCAGAAAGTTGATAAATATTTTTGAATGATTGTTGCATTATAACTCTTTGAAAAAATGTATCATTTTTGAAGGTTTAGAATCACGATTGATAGAATTATAGATTAATTTGATGATAATAAAGGATCTACCATGTGTCGGACTAGGTGTTCATTATTATTGGTTTTGTATTTTAGTGATAGGGTGTGACGTGTATTGATTCTTGAATGGATTGGATGACCATAATCAACTGACCATCAATGGAATGTATTGGTTAAATCTGAATCATAGTTCTATGGTGAGAATTACTACTTTAATGGAGGTTGAAGTTTCATGGGGTGATGTTTCATGATGGTTTTTGGATTCATCAATGTACTGATATACATAATTTGTAGTTTTAAGAATACACACCATGTAATACCCTTGTTGTGGACGTTATGGTTTCTAAAAAATAAAATATAGCATTCCAAGAGGTACCTACCACACACCTTGTGACTCATGTTTAGTGACTTGGCATGTACCCATGGGGTGAAAATGCAAAAACATAGAAAGGTACATGGGCACAACTATAGTACATGGTAATGACTATATATAAAAAATTACCTAGGTACATTGGCATGACCTGAGTACATGAGAATATCTATAGTACATGGGAATGAATCAATGATTACAAGCATAGACCAAAAATCATGGGTAGACCCATGGTATAAAAAAATTCAATTTATACACTATACATGTTGTGTATACACTAGAAATTTAGTTTAAATTATCTAGGGAAGGTTTAAGTCCTAGTTGACTTAGTTAAGTGTAGTGTATGTAGGGTGTGTCCTCTTTGTCCATCCCTATGAGGGTATATTGTAGAATCGTGTATTGAGAATACAATTTGATCCCCTATGTGTGAATAATAATATATAGGGTTAATGAATCCCCCATGACGACCCTAGTGTAATTTTCTACGGTTTTCCTCATCCCAAGGTAAGGATTTGAGAATTTTCCCTACCAAGATACCTAGGTGTTGATCCCCCACATAACTGGTTATTACAGATGGGACTTGGTATACCCTACAGGCCTGGGGTGTGATCCATTATCTATGTATTTAAATCTTAAGAGTTCTAATGTGTAATTATTCATGATGAGGACCAAATAGCATGACTTATAATATAATCCACATCAGTGTTATCAGATTCATGGAGTGACTTCTCCTGGATAAAATTTTCGAAAAAGCCTCAATCAAAATCCTCAGATGGATGTATGGTTGTGACCATTAATTGTTATTTTGTGTCTCTATAGAATATATATAGGTTATTTTTTTTTATTTTTATGACTTATATCCGAATTTACTTATCATTATGCTGATTTTTTGACTACCATCTAGATGCTTTGTGTTTGGTGATTTCAGGGTGTCATATTGGGTATAGTTATTCTAACCATTGTATGGGATCTGGACACACATATAATTCCTTATATATATATGAAAGACCTTATTATGGAGTCCTAGAAGGACCAAGAGTTATAAGATCATAGTTTCTACTATATGAGATGGTTATTTCATGTTTCCACATTTAACATTAGTCCCCTCCTATCAAGAAGGTTAAAATATTTTTAAATATTTGGTGGAATATTTTTGGCTCTTATGCTTTCTAGTACTTGTGTTATACTTGGATGTGGGGAATATATGTATGAATGAAATATGGTATCAATTTTATATTACCTATCAGCATTATATGGGTATTTGGAGATGTGTGTGTGTAGGTACCATAGGATAAGGCCAACCATGCATGTGATATCTCTACACAACATTGGTTCCTTGAACCTAGCCTATTAGAGGTGTGCTTGGGGTGTCACTTTCATCTTACCACCTAACAGGTGGGAACTGGTGGGTAGGTTCATGATAGTATTTTCACATAATTTTGTATAATGGGGAAAAATAGAAAACAAGAAAACTGTTATATAGAAATTTTCATGTTCATGATACCCTATAACGATCAAACTCAAGAAAAATACTGTAGAAATGAAATAAAATATTGTTAATGAAATATACATTTTGAAAATGAAAATATATATAACCTTATAAGAATATATAATTTAATAGGGAATGAATGAAATATGAGGTATTTATAGATGGTAGTAAACCCATATAACCATTACAAATATTACTATTGGAATAGTAATCCTTCCATCAGAACAGTAATCCGATTGTTAGGAATAGTAGCATTACTAATGAAATTATAAAATAATAGTTTGGTTTCTTATAAAATGAAAATATAGAAAATGTAATAAAGATAAAACGTTTTGTGTGATTTAAACTTGTTTTCATTGGTTTTTATTTGTGGTCAATGGTGGTTAATGGAATACAAAATTTCATTGATGTAAATAGGTTGAAGAATTTATAAATAAATAAGTTTCTCAAGTATCTAAGAAATCCAAGAATGACTAAAAAGTTATTTTTTCATTGATAAATATTTAAAGAAGAATGTAATCATGTATTATTTTCTTAAAGAATATATTTTAAAGACTTTGAATTTAGAAATGTGAAAATTATTAAAATGGTCATAAAAGTACATGTTAAAAAAGAATTTTAATATGTTCACATTGTTTGAATTTTGATTCATGAAGCCTATGAAATTATTTAATTTCATGATGGAATTGAAGAAGGACATTCAGGAATATAAATACACAAATATTTTTCATGAAGAATTTTGAGCTAGTTAACAATGTTATACTTAGTATATATAATGTATATATATATTCTTTCCATGTGAAAAAAATATGGCCAACCACTTGATCCCAATGGACTATCCCAATCCCACACTTTTGGGAGGAATCATGTGTAACGTTGTAGAGCCTACCCAAAAATACTATATGATGGTAAGAGAGTGAGCTAGTGCATACGACCCCTAGGATGTGTGTAAGTGAGCATGTGCATGTGGTAGTCTGATGGGCCAACGTAGGGAGATGCATCCCCTTAAATCTGTGTGTGCACAGTGTATGCATGTGATGATCTCGATGATAGATCAAGAGGCCATAATCTCAAATTGTATTATATTACATGAATCAATAGAAGAAATATTTAATCATGGATGTGATATAATAAGGATATAAATACTTTTCTAAAAGGATACATACATTACAAAAGTTGTCTGATCCCGCACATCTATGTTGTGTGATTGTCATAAGAAACATATTCCACCTCCCAATGCTCATCAATGATTATGTTTACATGGGTTCATGCTTGAATATCTTATGTTAAACATGAGGCATCTATAGTCATTATTTGGTTTAGATACTAAGGTGATGAGGCTACAAACCTCCATGTATGCAATCTATATTTTTCATGAATGTGACAACTCCAATAACGTGGTTATGATGAATGTAAATTAATTTTAAAAATTTCATTCATGTATTCATTTTCATGGATAGGATTGAGGTTATAAATTAACAGCACTTGATTGTCATCATGTTCACATGAGATACTCACAATGAATGAAGAATCATGCATAAGGATGATTCCATTGTTATCAGTGTCACATGATAATGAAACTTATATTCAAAGAATATATAAATAAATATATATCCCGACATTCAAAATATTAATTAACAAAACATATTTTGACGAGGACTATGAAAGATACATTGAAGGAAATTAAATTCGGATTTTAGGATGTTAACAGGTATTTAATTGCTTCTATAAATACTAAAACATTGATCCAGATGAATGTTGTAGTAGTTTGAGAAAGGGTATATTTTTCCTTTGAAAATAGATCATTATAAAACATTTTTTGTAATAATCAATGAGTTCCATGACCAACATGAAATCCCAAAGAGAGTATTTCTACACACATAAAAAATAATATGAATCATGCACTCATTTTCATAATGAAAAAGAACCGTGATCATCCTGGTCATGTAATGGATGTTCCTTGAAACTATGATCGAGATATCATGAATTAGAATCCTGAAATCTAATATATTCATATAAAAATCAAGATTTACATGAAGAAAAAACATAAAAATACTTCTTTAATATATATACATTAATCCATTATTATATCACATTCTAGTGAAGCAAACCTGATTTGCTTGAATAAGTAATATAGTGAACCCATATACTTAACCTTACATAAAAAAGAAGAGTTCCATGCATAATTTCTAAAATTATTTAAAGATAATGTGGTTTTTCATACTTAAACATACACAATTAAGAAGACAATGGACTTATTATATAAACATATTCCAAGATGTTAGAAAAAAAATATACCCCTTATGCGAAGAATAACTAATATATTAAATTCAGTGTCTTAGGTTGTGTGCATGAATTTTAATGAAAACATAACAATACATGACAAAATTCTAAAAAAATACTAACAACAAAATAAAATAATATGTTTCACATGAGGTTTGGTTGATAAATCATCCATAATCAAATATATTCATAATATGATAATATATTTTAAATATAGATTATGTAGTGTTTTCAATTAATCAATTACACTAAGAGGAAATTTATAATACACTCCATTGTTGATATTTTCTATCAAAGAAAGAAAATACTACACAACTAAAATATTTCGTATTATTCATTTATAATATCACAAGAAAAAGTGAGTGGCCAATCTATATTAATTTGATTATAATTTTTTATAAAGAATAATTATATGATAACTAGTAAAATAAAAATATAAATAATTCTAATTAAAGAAAATATATAGAATAAGAATTTAATAGAAGAAATAAATATGCATATTGTTTCACATGATGATGATGAAAAAGATATAAGAACTTTTAGTTTGTTGTCGTTGTGAAGGAATGTTTCTTTTCCACAACTATTCATATTAAAATGTGAAGAATAAGGAAGTAGAGGACAAAGAAGTATTGTAACATCAAACATAAGTCTGATCAAGGGGAATAATATCTTGGTGTTTCAAAGTATATCTTAAAGAAGGTGAATCCTATCTTCATAGGTAGTGTAATGAAAAAAATTAAGAGCCACAAGTTGGAAAATGTTTTTTCCAGTATAGGGAATAAGATTATCTCCACACCCATCCAAAAGTATATGGAATAACACCTGGATAAGAATTATTTTCTAGCCAACCCATTGTATTTTCTGGCACATTATAGTGGTGAATTCATGTACTAGTCTTCACCATAAATGGTATGGACTAGATATCCTTATTGAGTAGTGAACATTATAATCATATCATGTGACATCAATTACCAAATTTTATTACATGAACACGGTAAGGAAAATAGAATAGAATAATAAATTTCCTAACAGTTCTAAGAGGTAATAGTTAAAAAGATATATTTTTTAAAAAGTTCAAAACACTTAATCTACCCCTTGTTTTTAGGATATATCCTAATGTTTTCCTATAAATTAGTATTATAGGAAAGGTTCACATATTTTTGATTCTATACATTAAAGTAATTATCTTTTGATGATTTGAGTTTCTTTTCTTTATTAACAATGAAGTGAAATTTTAGTAAAGATTATGTTATGTCTAAGATGAGTTTTATTTCTACTAAGATAATGATTAATAAGAGAAATAAATAGATATGAATATTTAAGTGGAAATCACTCTTGAGAAAATAATATGAATCATTATTTTATACCTGACTTCCCAACAATGAAGATATATCTTTTCAGAAAATTAAAGATTATTTGGAAGAAGTTTCCACCAAATAGACATAAAGACATCCAACTTCAAGTGAATCAATAATGTTAAGTGTTCATATGGTATATGATTTTTTTGTAAAAACTATCATTAAGATGATCTACGAACTAGTAATAGTGATATCATGTTATCTAATTTTTTAATTGATGCATTAAAGTATATGATGCTTGGTTTTACCAAATATTTTTTTCTAATATCTATGTTATATTTGAATGAATGTAGTAATAGATCACTCATATTGAGAAGATGTTATAAGTAATGGATAAAAATTTAAAAGGAAAAAAATTCTATAATGTATAAAGCCCTCCAAGCATGTTGGATTCCTTAGAGAAGAAAGAGAGGATATTGATTAAAGTTCCTTATAATTTTTATAAAATGATTCTAAATGATGTTTAATAGAATGAAATATTCAATAAGTTTCTATAAAAAAATATCAATTCACGTTATGAAATTATAATAATTATGATCTACATCAAGGAATTTCAATTGGTTGTATAATTCATGAATATCATAGAACTTGACTATTTGAAATAAAAAAATTAGTAATATGAAGAGGATGTTCAACTAATGAAGTTATATTTCAAATAGATGATGATTAGGATTGAATATCAGAAAATAATCCTCAATATGAAATGTACAGAATTGGATGTTCAGATGGAAATCTTCAGAACATGGATATTGAGAATTCACAAAAGAGGGATTCAATTGTTGATACTACTCAATTATCATTGGATCATTCTATGTTTATAATACAAGTAACAAGTGATAACAAGGCCATAAATTCATTGAATGATCTATCTTAAGAATCAATGAATAAAGAGGTACCATCTATACTATCTTGTAATAATGTTTCTAAATTTGTAATCATGAATTGTTCATGTTGGAAAAAAACTATATTGGTACGAAGGAATAATGGTTATTAGAATTATACCGCAATACTAGGTTTGATAAGAGAAAGAGTGTGGAATTATGTTACCCACACACAAATATCATAACATTATATGATAAAAAAATAAAAATCCTTATATAGAATATATAACGAGATCAAGGATTTTCGGTCAGTGTTGGTGTTGCAACAGATTCATTCATTATGCATTAGACATTTGGTACAATCTTCAAAATGAAAAAGAATAAAGGAATACCCTGACAAGGGGGAGAAATACATATATAGATGTGAAATATCTTGATTTTATGAAAAATATTTATACATCAATCTGATTTATAAATATTGAAAATATATATGATGTATGCAATGATAATATTAAAAATATTAGTATTTGATCATGTCAACATATATATAAATTTGATAATAAAAAATGGGACAAATTTTGTTTAAAAAATAATATGCATCATTGGGAAGTAAGAAGAATAATTTTGTAAACAGAAATTCTCTCAAGAATATTTCTATCATGGTGGGTGAGAATTTCTTTGATAATAAATTTAATAATTTGAATAAAAATACTACATAAAAAATAATAAATAAGAATGATAAAACTCAGAATAAACCATGTAGAAAATACAAAATGAAACCAAATTTCCAAATGAAATATTACTTATCTCAATAGGAAATTTGGAAGTACTGGTGAATATTGAAAAACAAAATTACAGTAAATTTTAATAGGAAAATGAAATATTTTTCGTAATGGAGAATTTTTGTGTGTTAGGTGAAAAATGGCAGGAAAATCCATTAAGTACTATTCTCCAATAATTCCAACATAAGAAGAATCATTTAAGAAGTTTAAGGATCACCATGTGATACATATGCTCTGAAATAAATTTAAGAAAGAAGTTTTACACACCAAAAAATTTGAATAAGTGATAAAGTCCACCCAAAACCAATCAAAATTGATGTATAGATGTGTAAGAATATAGAATAGAGGAAATGGGGAAAATTGATTGAGAAAACTAATTCAACATCTCTATTTTCATTAAGAATAAAAAAATATCCACCTTATTACCTTAGTGTTTTTATATTGTATTTTATAATATAGTGTAGGAAATTTATTATCAAAGAATTCCTTAGTTGGAGAACCTAATAAGCGGTTACTATTGTCAATTCATGGTAGCAACGCTAAAAAAGTCATCATCCTTGAATGTTCTCTCAATTGGTACTGAAATAGAAATATAATATAAAACCGATAATGGTTCCAACTGGTTTTACAAAAGAACCATAACATGATCCTCCTCCCTCACAGAATTCCAAGCCTTCGTTGAAGCTGACCCCTGCGGTGTCGACCCCTCCTATGTCACGACCCCTCCTCCTCAGCTGCGACCCCTCCTCCTTCTACTCCACTGATGATTCCTCATCCTCCTCATCCACGACCCCACCTACTCCACGTCCCTTCCTCCTCCTCTACTGTCATGACCTCCTCCTCTTCCTCTACTGCTGCCTCCAACTCCTCTTCCCCAGCAGCCGAGTCATCCTCTTCAACCATCATTTCCACATCCTCCTCCTCCTCCTCTACCTCCTTCTCCCCCTCCTACTTGCGTGGCCCCTTTTCCACCTGACCTACTCCAGCACACCCTCTTCATTTGATGACTATTCCGGTAGCCTCCTATATAGTGCACTAATTCTCCCTAGTGAGTCTATATTGTGGTTTCCCTAGTTTCCATAGGGTGCATTGGGTTTGGTGGAGTTGTTCATCTAATTGCTACTATATCATTGAGTTTTGGTGGAGTTTTTCATCTAATTCTTGGTATATCATTGCGTTTTGGGGAATTTTTTCATCTAATTGTTGGTATATCTATTGAGTATTCTTTTTCACTCTTTGATTATTGTTGTTTACTATTAATTATTATTTAACATAGGTTGAGATTATTATTAGATATATTCCATTCCCATTCTTTTTTTACTTATATTTATTTTGTATTTTTAATGTAATACCCTTAATGTTTTTCTTTTTTATCATATAAAAAAGGGGAAATATTTCTTAATTTTGGGCGAGTTAATTGTATTTGTTAATTATCAAATGGGTTGAATGGTTCCTTACCAATCTGTCTATGTTTTGATAAATTCAAATCCCATATCAATTAGATTATTTTAATTTCAATAATTAGTTATTACTCTCTTGTTTTACAATTTATTATTCTTCATTATGGTGGAGATGTCTATTTGATAAATTCATATCCCATGTAAATTCATATGGGGTTTCAATCGCTTTTTCTTCCACAATATCTTTCTATCTACAGAGACCTATTGTAACTATTTATACCCCCAAACGTGATACTTTTGGATAGATCCTACATTTATGCTCGCTTGGTAGCCACTATAATGGATTGATTCTCTATTAGTGTCTATAATTTAGAGTTGGACAATATTTTAGATTTATCTTACTTTCTAAAATTCTAGAGTCTTATGTAATATAATAGAAACAACCTTTAATGAGAAAACTGTAGGACTATTCTCTATACATTTTAAATTCCTTTAGTAATATCCAAATATGTTATGTACTCCTCAAGGAATTTATTTTTCCTTTGCATCTAAATTTATTTTGATGTAATTTTCATTTATTCCATGGAAAAAGGTGCATCTTCAATCCACTTTTAATATTCTAAATTCATCACACATAATAATAAATTTCATGGTATCTCATATAATTGTTTTGACATGATTGGGCTATCCAACTTACTTTAAAATTGTCCTTCTCTAATATATATTGTATTCAATTTTATTGACACTTCATGTACATTGACAAAAAATACCTAAAAAGGTAATTTGTTCTCAAATAACACCTATTAGGATTATCACATATAAAAAATAATTTGATGAATAAAATACATTGGGGATCTATTCCATCCCCAACCCTCACTATAGTTATACCAGCACAGATCAATCTACCCACCCTGATTCTCACACTAGATGAAAATTATGCAATATTTATGGGTTATTACAGTGGTTATATACCAATTTAAAATGAATATATTTTCTACAAATTATCAAAAAAACCATGGGTGTTATCCCGGTTTCTATATCCCACCAACAATAACCATAGTTGTATGGTCTTGTACCATAGACTATGCTTGTGGATGTAGTTCCTATTATGGGGAACCTATAGCCATGGTTTTTAACGTTTTCCATAGGGAATCAACTGCCATGTGTGGACCATAGACATAGGTATCTCCAGCTCTAGTTTATTAATGTGGTCATATAATTCAAAATATTAATCAAAATGATGAGATTAGATCTCAGAACCTCTTGTATAATTTATCTAAGGCATTAAAAATAATCTACAATATACTATCTTTATAAATAAATACATATCTATATATCTACATATATAAATATATATTTGTGTGTATGTTTAATTTTTTATAACTTTAATAATTATACTTTTAGAAAATGAAAATTGTCATGGATTTTGAAACCCTTGTCCATAGTCTATATCAACTATGGTAATTGGTTTTATAGGAAAGTCCTACCACCACTATATATATGGATCGTGGCCTTATGATTTTCCCATTCCCTTTACATGAAAACAATTCCTTTTTACATAGTCCATATCAACTCACACACCAGTAATACATCTACTGAAAGCTATGTAACTTGGTTATACTAACCTAACCAAAACGTAGATAGCAGTTTGTGCTCTGTCATTGGAAAAAGGCATATGTATAGGTAATTCTTCTAGGTATGTAAAAGGCAATGAGTCTTTATTCATGCCTTGGTATGGTGAAAGATAGATATTATACAGTTACACTCTCCTTAAAATGTTTTGTCTGTCTAGTGAATACCCATGTGAAACCTTTGAATTTTAAAGAATAACCTTAGGTTGGTTTCGAAGGTGAAAGAGGGAAATTGAAATGATTTTTCAAATGGAACCTGATTCTAAGACATGGTGAAAATTCTACATCAGGGAGGTTGTTCTTGTGGCATAGTTTGAGAACTAATGTGTGGAAGACTATTTTTTGGTTTCTAGTTTTTTTGTAATAGTCGTGTCATGCAGCGTTGGTTGTAGTGTGAAGTCTCATAATGTGGAGTTCACATAGTTCTTACAACTTTGGTATCTTTACAACAAGGATGGTGTGAGGGCTTAGAGGATATGGTGTAGCGATGACCAATGCATCATAGTCCCTTTTCCCTAGATTATATGATCTCATTGTTGACATGGGATGTGTATTATAAATGTGTTTTTATTAAGAAAAATTATGGTGAGGCCATCTCCTTTGTGTGGTAGTTATTTCTCATTTGGGACCCACTATGGAATAGCCCAATGTGTTTTTTTTGTGATGAATGTTTTCCCAGATTGCCTATTTGTTGTGTTGTTATGCATATCCTATTCCCCGTTATATTTTTGTTCTTTCTGATTAATTCTATATGATGCTTGGATTCTTGATGAACCTCAACTTATTGAACCTCATGGTGTAATAACTCAAAAAACCTATATATAATTACGTAAAACGACCTCAAATTAATGAAAAATATACAATGAATATTTAAACACACTTCCACTTCATCATTTCCATCATCATTTCGACATCATTAATCCCCCAAGATTATTATTTACAAATTACAAATCATTTGTAACTATATGATGAATGAAACCAGACCTATTAAGATTAAATGGTGTTTGTAAGATATTTACTGTTAGTTTCCGATTCCTAATTCACACACTAGGATCAAAAAACATTTCTACCACAAAAAGTAGGTAATCCTAAGATGTGATAACTAGAATGTCAGATCTATAAATGTTTTATTAGATATGATTCTAATAGGACCCACCCCCATCGAATCTCAAGGGGAGTTGGGACTATATTAGTGTCTGACCCCCCATCCTATATTTAAATGGGCATGGGTTAGTTAGTATTGTAAATGTAATGACACAACCCAGGCTGGTTTCGTAACTGAAAAATGACATGACTTTCCACTAACCTAATAGGTGTTCATGATCCCTATGAGATAACAATGAACACCTGAAAAAGATATAATTAATGTGGAATATTTTAACCCAAAACAATATTAAATTAAAAATGATATTTCTTCTAAATAATAGACATTTCCCATACATAAGTTTAATATATAAGATAAAAGTAGATAAACAAAAAATAAATAATCATGAACCAAATATCATAGATGGAAAATAAAATCCCACTATTGACCAATAAAAATATTTAACTTGACATGTCCCATTAATAAATCTCATTGAAACTATTTTGGGTAGGTATAAAATATGAGTTCTCATTTTATGATTTATTTTTAGTTGGAAATATCTACTACCGCGCGTCTCTCGCCCACCAAGAAGGCACCTTCTCTGCATAATGAATGAAACCTTCATAATGAATTTGCTCCCATATCTCATTGGTTTCCACTTTTCTCATGTTATAAATATTTGATATTTATGGTTATGTTTTTAATTGTACTGCCTAAAAACCCTACTCAAAATCATGTTTGTCGGTTGTCTTTGTCTGCGCACTAAATGAATTGCATGTTGGTCGGTTCACATTGAAAAATTGAATACAGAAATGGGTAATTTACGCATACTTTGATAATGAATGAATTTCCCAGGATGATAAAAGATATGTGATAACACCTTAAATTAACAAGAGGAATTTAATAAGCAATTATTGTAAAATATAAAATTTTGATTATTTGGTTTTTATGGTGTTGGGATTGTGAGCATTGTTGTGTGTCTGTTTGGTGTTGGGGTAGTTGGAATGATTGGTATTCCATTTTTCCATGTTTTAGTTCCTCTTCCATTGAATATCAATAAAAATCATACCCATTTCAATGGTACCACAACTTTTTTACTAGTGAAATTCTACTAAATCGTAGAAAAAAACTTCTCTATAGGACTCTATAAGACATCTTATGGACACCCTAGTCAAATAAACATAAAAAAACATGCATTTAATCCTTCCACCCACAAGAATTCTATGGAAAATCATACCATCTATTAGTTTAGTACCATAATTCCAGGCTTGAGACATTATGTTTCTATAGAAACACTAAAAATCTATTTACAACAATGAATATAGATCACATGTGGGATAATAGAACATTCAATTGCAAGGGATTCTCATAGATAGTTCCATTGACCCAATAGTTGGGAATATGGGAGTGATCTACTTTCATCCCGAGTAATGCATGTAGAGGTAAGCGTATTGTTTTCCATAGATAGTTCTGTTGATTATTGTTGGATGATGACCCTATTTGATAATCTTTTGTGCAATTATATTGTTAAATTTTAATGTTACTGAATCAAATAATATGAATATGAATAAAGAATGGATGAGTGCCAATATGTAGAAAAAAGAGAATGAATATGGAATGAAAGTGTTTATCATGTTTGAAAAAGATCATGCATATAACCATTCTAAAATCTTTTGTCCAATTTTTATACTGTTGTTATTCAAGATACATTAGTCCAAAAGAGTTAGAATAACACTTGATCTATCACAGAATAGATCGATGTTATACATTTCAGAATAAACATGGGAAACAAATTAATGTTGGTAGTGGCTGGGATAACACTGCGTTTTATGGACCATCTGATATGATTACATGCATGAATAATGAAGATGACCATATGAAGGATATGATTATAGATGTGAATGATGATGAAGATAATATTGATGGAAGGACAATGACAGTTGAAGATTATATTTGTGACTTCCAATTGTTTTTTGAGAAGTTAAAGATTTGTTAAAAGATGCCATTGTATGTTTATTGCACTAATTATATAGCATTGTCTATAATACTAAAGCTATATAATTTTAGAGAAAGAAATAGGTGGAGAGACTCTAGTTTTAGGGAACTACAATATCTCTTGAATGAAATAATCCCAAATGATAATGAGCACTTGATATGAACATATGACTCTAAATGAATGCAACACTCAAGGGGTATGATCTCTAAAAGAATACACTCCTTCATGAATGACTGCATACTATTTCTTAATGGACACAAATCACATAAAAATGCACCAAGTTTGGTGATTCTCAGTACAAGATATATTACTATAGTTATTTGAATGTTTTATAGTACTTTCTAATCATTCCAAGGTTTAGGCACTTATATGGAATTGAGGAGACTGCAGTAAAATTAACATGTCATGCAGATACAAGAATTAATGTTGGTAAACTATGTCACGTGATATACTCTCCTCAGTGGATGGAAATGGATTATGAGTATCTTGAATTTGTAAAGGGTCATGGAAACCTTCGTCTGGTGTTATCTACAGATGGAGTGAATCCTTTGGTTTTAAAAGAAGCAATCACAGTACATGGTCGGTTATGTTGGTATATTATATCTTATCACCTTGGTTATGCATGAAACAAAATGTATCATGTTATATATGCTTATATCATGTCTAAAACAACTAAGTAATGATATTGATGTTTATTTGGATCATCTTATCATGGATTTTAAAATATTATGGGATTCCGGTGTTACGTTGTATGATGCATACAAAAATGAAAATTTCACTTTGAGAGTCATGTTTTACAAGACAATAAATGACTTTCCTAATTATGGAAATTTGATAGGATATATAATTAATGGAACTCAATTTTTTCCCATTTGTTAACAAGATACACAATTAATTGGGTTGAAACATTCATTAAAATCCATGTTTCAAGGGCATCATATATTTCTACCCCGACGACATAAGTATCGATCATGGATGCAATCAACTGATGGATTTTCAAAAGAACATACAAAACCGTATCCTCTAATGGGTGATAGATTTTTTGAGAAAGTAAATGACGTGGACATTAATTTTGCTAAA
Source organism: Viscum album (assembly GCA_963277665.1). Lineage (NCBI taxonomy): Eukaryota > Viridiplantae > Streptophyta > Magnoliopsida > Santalales > Viscaceae > Viscum > Viscum album. The sequence continues at coordinate 803,306,735 of OY728139.1, forward strand.
CTATTTTTGAAAAACCTCACGAAAACCTATTGGAAAAGGAGATTTTTTTGAATTAACGTACTGGAATTGTCTGTATATAAAATTTTTTATTGATTTTATGCTTGTTGAAAAAATATTATGTTATAGTGTCATCAACACATTTCTAAATTCACTAGATAAGACAAAGTATGGAATTCAGTCTAGGTTGGGCATGGTTGATATAGTAATATGAGAAGAGTTGGGACATATAACGGGTGAAAAATGAAAATTTATTCCTCCTGATTCTTACACTCTTTCCAGATAGGATAGAAATGAATTTTTTACTTATTGAATGACTTAATGGTTCCATAGGGATATTTATCAAATATCAACAACATCGTTTCAATGAAATATTTAATGTTTAAGTGTTTAATATCTCAAGATTGTCATGTTTTGATGAATGATCTAATTCATATATCTTTAGGTATCTATTTTCCCATGAATGTCCACCATACATTAATGAAGCTCTGTTTCTTCTTCAAATGTATATGTATCAATGTTATAGGCCCACCAAAATTTCCTACTATGGAAAGAGAAATTGTCGTCATATTATGTGAAATTGAAATGATCTTTCCACCGACATTCATTCGTATGATGGTTCATTTGATGGTTCACTTGATGGTTGTCATGGTGAGAAAGGTTCAACTATGTCATCCAGTATATTATAAATGGATATACATCATTGAATGGTATATGATGATTTTGAAAGGGTGTGTCAAAAATCAAAGTCATCCAGAGGGTTATATTGTGAAGTGATATATTGTTGAGGAAGTCATTGAATTATTTACAGAATACCTGTTAGGTGAGGAAATATTTTTTCTGCCAAAATCTCATCACACTGGGAGGCTTGAGGGTGAAAGAATTTCAAGAGGAGAGGTTTTCACAATCAATATTTTAGATCGGGAGCTGGCCCACCTTTACGTTTTTCATAAAAGTTTCGACGTTGACCCATACGTTAAAACCCTAAATGAATGTTTTAGTCATTTGAATCATTTTAGGGATGAGAAATGGATATCAGATACACATAATCTACTGTTTATAGGATAGTTTTGGGACCATATTTTTTAGAAGTCATAAGAAAATTTGGACTCAATTTCAGAATGAAAATTATGGCTAGTCGAAGGACCAAGGGTGTATGTATTATCCTACGATGGTTATATAGTTAATGGTTATACATACTATACTAATAAACATGATGAAGACAGTACCATGTAAAATATTGTGGTTACACATGTGGTTGAAGCGATGCATTTTTCTAGTGATAAGGACAAAGATCTAATTTTTGAGAATATGTCATATATTGGAATCATTAGAAAAATATGGGAGTTGTATTATACAAAATTCCAAGTGCCGCATTTTCAATGAAAGTTGGTTAATAACAGAGGTTCATTTCAAATAAATGAATTTTGAATCAGTAAAGTGTATTTCAGTAATGATGGGGATAAAGATGAACCATTTATAATTCCATCACAGGTAGTTAAAGTATTTTATGTTCTAAATCCCGCAATCCGAAATTAATAATTTGTTCTTTTATTGACCAAAACAACATAAGGGTCATATGAAAATTCAATAGAGGACGACTCCTTCATTGAGATTTCACAATCATTTCATTGTTGTATCAATGTGGATGGTGTATTTTATGTTAGATGAGACCACAATAAAGGGATTTCCATAATCGATAGAGGGGTCAAATATCTTCAGCCTTTAAAAAAAGAGAGTTCAATAATCGGGTTATTATTTATTGAAATATTCATTGTGTTATCTTATGTTATTATTTGTTTTATTATACTTTTATGTAGTTTAAAATAAATGTTGAACCACTTCTATAGATAATGACTTCTCCACCTACTGATGTGCCCAATATTGGGGAACAACATGTCTCTTAACCTACTGTTGCTGGTCCTAGAGCAGAGGAACAAAGGTTTCTCATCCTGTTTCTGCAGATCCCAGTACTGAGGTAAAATAGGTTTCTCAACCTGTTGTTGTTGGTCCCAATGTCGATGCTAGCACTCTTGAGGATCATAATGGTGATGCTGAAATTGAGGAAATTGTAGAAAATGAAACCCTAAAAGCATGAAAAAGAGAGCGTCATAGTTTGATAGTGTTAGCCAAAATCATTAAGGAAAATGAAAAGGCAATAAATTTGAGTTGGGATGGAATAAGTGAGTCTAGCTTGATAACCCCAACAAAGACGTCTTTAGTAGCTATATTGGAATTGTAACATGGAAACACGTTCTAATTGATATACAACCATGGAACCATGTTGTCACTGGTCTTAAGACACTAATGTCGGAAGAGATTATGGTAACATTATGATATCATTTCTTAAATTTATTATAATAATATAAAATAATAAAACATTGACTTACTCTACATCATCCATTCTAGAGTGAATTTAAAATAGATTCCCCACACAAGGAATGTGTATTAAGAGTTGCAGGATGTATTCATACGGGATTACACAAAATTTTAATGAAATATCATCTTAATGATGTTGAAGAGAAAATTATGTCTCACCCGCCACCTCTTTATGCACACTTGATATCCTAATGAGAATGGGATGAGTTTAGCAGCCATCACGTGGAGCAAAATTTTTAGGTATATTATGTCTGGTAAAACATTATTTGACATTTCTTGTATTAATCACATTAATTGATAGATTTTTATTTATGAAACAACAACTTAGTGATAAAAGTAAGGAATGGTCATCAAAACTTTTGTACCCTTACCGTAAAGCAAGGATATGATATTCTTCACTGGAGAATTTTTTTTACATATTTTAAATCTATCTTAATACTTTAATGTGACATAAAACAACACAATAACCATATTCGTAAATTTATATGTAGATTGATGAATCGAAATCGATATCCAAATCCATCCCACACAATGTGATATGGAAGGAGACTCGTGTAAATAAAGAGGGGATATTGATTGGTGAAAACAACCAAAGAGTGTGGGAAACATGTGTAAGTATGAAATAATGTAATTTTGTTTTTCTTTAAATCAATATTACAAAACAATGATTAATTATTTTCCTATATTTTATATCTGAAATATTCATAGGAATCATCAACTCCCACACTAGATTCTGATATACTTTCAGCGGCCTTGAAGCATCCAGAATAGTATGGCCACTTCAGAGGTGTGAGTTTTGGGGTGACAACCCAAACATATTTTCTGAAAGAAAAAAAAAAGAATAGGATAAAACTGGGGGAACGAAAAAGATGAAAGAAAAATTATCTATATTTCAATAAGAATTAATATTTCAAATAGAGCCGATATAATGTTTTATTGGGTAGGCAATGAGAAGAAACAACCAAATAACTACCCATTCATGATGATCCCTCCCCATGCCCACCATTTTTGTGGTGATCCATTCCCCTAAAAACCTGAATTTGTTGAGGTAATAATTATTATAAAAAAAATCTCTATTAAATTTCAATCAAATATACAATGATACCTTTTATGTTCTGATATTATACAGGGTGAAAATGAGTATGATTTATATCTATCAACTCCCACCAATCTCTTTGTAGAGTGGGCTACAATGTTCAATATACAGAACGACATAATACACAACAGACCACTTCCACCTGATCATGTCATAGTTTCAATTAAATTAGCTCATGATCCGAGATCCAAGCTACATATCCAAATGACAATGATATAATTCATATGGTCGAAAAATCTATTGGAACATTTATCACATGGCTGTCAATTCATGTAAAAAACATTTCCAGAGGAGGTATTCATTTATCATTTATTTTTCTAGATGAACCATTAATATTTAAAGGAAAATGGTCTCAACCGATTAATCTTATTAAATAATGAAAAAGTGTAGGTGGTTAAATGAATGATCCACTCAAAACTATCTCAAGGATCAACCAACTAATTAAAATGATATTCTGAGAGTATATTCACCCTGCCCATTCTATATCCACATTTAATATCATTGTAGGCTCAAGTGGATACAACGTTGATAGATAGAAATACTCACACAATTGATTTTGAAGAAAATATATATAGAGAGGGAGAATAATATTACATTAGTGAGAAAAATGTAAATTAAATCCTCAAATATGAATGGCTAGGTGATTTAGTTGTAAATGTATACATGAGGTATGTTTTCATGATTTTATTTTACAAAAGCTGATATACTATGATAATTATGACTAAATACAATTCATATTTATCATAGGAATATTTATGAAAAAAATTGAAGAGATTTACCCATGAACAAAAGTTTTGACCCATTATTCCTCACATAACCTCTTTAGAAGAAAAAATAAATTCTGATAAAGAGGGTGAAATAATTGCATCCCTGTTCAAATCATTTGATAACAAAATTACAGATGATATAATCTTTTTAATACCAATGATGGAGGGGTAAGAATCTAAAAATTAATCATTTAAACTATATTTTCTTTTGATTCATTACTTATTCCTTTTTTTATATTTTTAGGCAGCATTGGATGATCCTTGCGGTCAATTTGGATACTCTAATGATTTATTTTCCAGATTCAATGCATGAATATCCAAAAACCCAACCACACATGAGGGAGTTTTTAAATTTGTAATATTCTTAATCCAACATTTTAGAAATGATCATCTAGTTATATAATTTATATTATTTTTTAATGAAGATTCAGTTATGATAGGGTGGTGCATTAATATTGTCTACTTCATGGAATGAATCAAGGGCCTAAGGACAAGAATGCCCATGATATCTACAACTGGAAAAGTATCTTGGTATATATAATAATATTTCAGTATCCAAACACTTATCAAAACAAATTATTTATTTATATTTATGTTTCTGTAGTTTCTAAAACAAATAAATGGAATGTACTCTGGTTATTTTTTTTGTAAATTTATGAAAGAGATCATATTTCATCAACAAACTAGCATCCCTGCATGGGTATTTTCGAAAATAATTACCAGTTAATTTAAAATATTTATTAATCATTTGTGTATTTATATTTTTTCAGTACTACCATGACAGTCACAAAAACTCATATTCACATGATGATATAGATGTGTTCAGAAATGAATGGGTAGCATACCTGATGGAAGACTGTAACCAAATAGGATGAAGATGAATTCATACTACTTATGTTAACCTTATATGATCATTTATATATCACTTTTTTACACTTATTGACCACATATTATCTCCCTTTATTATGTTTTATATCCTTAGGTTTTGAAGAAAGATTTTAGAATTTATTTTTCTTTATAGTAAGCAATATCATAATGAGAGACACTTATGAACTAGTTCATTGTGTTTCCATGTTTCTAAAAGCAGTAGACATAAAATATTATGGCATGGATAATTTATATTCTGTATTTTGATCATTTATGTTTTTCGTTCTACTGATTTAATGAGTTGGAAGAATATTGGTTGTGCATCACTCACACATTTAATAACAAAACTAAGGATTCTACCATGTTTTTGGTTAACTATTGCTTAGCATAGAATCTGATCTAGCGTCCTCATTATGCTCTTATATAAAACCATCTCTATGATATCATCAATCAAAATACACATTTCCTTCTCTTCCTCCACCCATTTACAAGGTAAATGTGTGCATAAAGAGAAGGAAAAGTGAACAGTGAATGATGATATCATAGACATGGTGTCGAATGAGACCATCACAGGGATGAGGGATCAGATGTCGAGATCAAATGCTATGCTAAGCGGTAGTTAACCAACAATTTTTAAGTGAACAAAGAATCATTAGTGTTGTTATTAGCTTATATCCAGAACCGAGAAACCCTTTTTAATGATGTATAGGCATTGTTTTGATATAATATATATATTTTAATGGAAAATTATATAATGAAAATTTGAATTTATTTTCATTGTTATTTGCAGGGTTCATTTATTTTAGATGATTTCTGTCTATGTTACATGCCTTTGCATGATGAGAAATGATGTTGTTTTTACCCAGTCATAGAGGCAATTTTGATGTTTTCACAATAAAATCATTTTCCAAATAATTAATTCATTTTTTCATATTTATATTTAATTTATTTTTTTTATGTATGGAATATTAATATACTCATTTGTGATATCAATGTATGAAATGTTTAGGTAATTATAGTTTGTACTAGAGTAACTAACCTATTCAAAATCGAGAAAACACCTTCAATTGTTTTTATACTTTAGGGCGATGATACATAAGTCATTTTAATTGTGTAGGAATCAACCCCACATCAATAGGATACACGATGCGACTGATATGACTAAAAGTGTCTCTTTTTATTTAAAATTGACATCATTTTTAGTAAATAGAAGAAGTGACATATTGAAAATTGATAAAACATAGTTCTATTATTTTGATACATTAGGATAATTATCCATTAGTAATATGTGAAATGTAGTAATTGCACACCTCAATTCATAGCACAATGCGACTGGTATGACACAAAGTTTCTCTTTTTATTCATAATTGTCATTACTTTTAGAAAAAACACAAGGTACACATTGAAAACTATTAAAATGTATTTAGATTGTTTTGAAACATTAAGAAGACAATAAAATATTCATTTTTGATGTGTACGAATCAACCCCACCACGATTTGATGCTTGGTGTGACTGGTATGGCTAAAATTGTCTGCTATCAATTTAAAACATAAATTTTAGCTCAAAACGCATCACACACTGAAAACCAAGAAAACCTACTCTAATTGTATTAATAATTTTGGATAATGATTCCTATATTTTTTGTGATGTGTATGAATAATTCTAATCTCATTCCAACACATGATGTGACCGGTATGACTCAAAATGCGTGTTTTAAGTTTGAAAGGACATTTTATAAAAAAAACCTAACATAGAAAAAACTGATAAAATGAATTAAAATAAATTTGATACAATATGAAAATGATCCATAATTAATTTGAAACATGTAGGTGAACCACAATCTTTCAAACTATTTTCACAACCCATTACATCAAAGGGATTTTGAGTGCATTCATTTTATTTAACCTTTACATTAAAATGATTAGCAGGAGGAGATGCTCCATTCCCTTTACTGTCCAATCCCTACACTAGTGCCATAGGAAGATTAGAGTTTCCATATAATCCGACTTTATCTTTATCAGATAGGTATGCTGAAAAAGGCTTGAGATGATCCTTTTCTAAAAGAGATAGAGTCTTCGAGAAGACTGCAAAAAAAATGGGAATCATGAGTATCAGTAGTAAATTTACTTGTAGAAAATTTTGAGACAACAACAGGTGTAATAGAATCCCTCCACTTATTAGGGTTGTCATTGTATGGGAGTTCTCCTCTATATATAGTCTTTGGAAAATAGACTACATCTATTTTATCCTTCCTATTGTTGTTATTATCATAGATCAACTTTTTTTCTTGCCATATGATGAGTTCCACTACTTCATAGGAAACAAAATTCCTTGGAATTTTTAATATCCTCTATGTCTTCACCAACCTGGTAGTCATACAAACATATGGATATCATTTTGTTGAATGAAACAATGTCTTTATGTCAACTTTCATCCAAATCAGTTCAATAGATTGTGAGTTTGTCCGGACTGGACAAGACAGAAGTACACAAGGTACCATCACGATTTGGAGAAAAATTCTTGAACTAGCTACCTTTTATGTTTACCTTTTCCATCCTAGTGCAATATAAAATGGGGACACCCTTATCATGTAATGAGATAGAAACATTATTAATATAACTCAAATATGGAGTTATGATAAGAGATGGAATTAATCCAATATCTACATTCCCCTCTACCTCATTAAGAAGTGTATCACTCATGTCTCTAATTCTACAGTGATCCAAGTCATGTCCATTTAGATGAAATTTAGGAAAAATAATTTTTCTTTTATAGTCCGACATAGTATAACCAAAAACAATACATTACTCACAAAAGAGAGGTATTTTTTAAAATTACACTCTAACATTAATATCAACATGCGGAGTATAAAGCCCAATATTTTCAATCCTTGGAATACTCAGATCATCCTATAGAAACATACAAGAAAAATGGAAAAAAGAAACTATTTCTTTGGCACTGTCCATCCTTATGAGGGACTCCGAATGTAGATGCGATTTCATATAAAATTGTTTGATTCCATAGGATCCCGTTTAAGCCATGAATTTTTCCTAAACCTAGGCATAAATCTCTTTCAAACCAGATACATTGAAATTTAGATACAAATCATGTAATCTCAAAGTTCATGGACTTAAATTGATTGACCTCGTGCTCCAGGATCTCCCTTTAAATTCCACTAAAGGAAACAAAATGTGGAAAAACCCATGGCATAAAGAGACACATTTATGATTGGAAAACCCCAAATGGAAGTAACCAGGTCAACAAGATCTACCAAATTACAATGATTCATTCCTTTAGATAGGTTGATTTGATAACTTATAGAGAACATAAAAAGATATAACCATTCTGCAATAGTGTCTTTGGATAATTTTCTACATAATTTTAATACATACATATGATGATGTGGGATGTCTAGTGTAGTGTAATTATTGTTTAAAAATAATCAATTTCCATAACATGAAATTGATATTGAACTCAATTTTTGATATTTTGTATTGATGAAATATAATATGATACTAATATATTAATTCATATTAATGTTTTTCGATGATCCCAATAAGAATCAGATAGTGTCCAATCTATTTTTATTTGATTATCATTTGGATCGAAGAAGAATTTTGAGATATCTAGTGAACAACCAATTTATATTATAATAACTAAAGAAGAAAGAGATAATGATAAAAGAAGATAGGATGAAATAAGTATATCTATTTTTATAGGAAGTATAAGAATATTATAGGGTATCTTTCAGAACCTGACCCTAACTGGGGAACGAGTCGTAAATACCCCAAGCACGCCTCCATTAGTTAGGGGCTAGAGACCAACACCAATGGCATAACCAACAAGGGAAGGCCTTTTCATAAGTACCTACACATACACACAACAATATTGATTAAATAATGTAGATGAATTATAGTAAATTATTCAAAACACTAGTGGAATAAACAAGCATATTAAACATGTAGACAATACAATGGTATGATAGTGTAAACTGGAATGTATAGGGGAAAATAAATGCCCAACCTAAAAAAACATGAATGTAAACTGTAGAGAGACACCATCTCTAGATCTCTGATCTGTGGAAACCATACGTGGTCTAATGTACTAGGTACCACTTAGATTTTATATAGTTAGCACCGACCAATCCATTTTCCACATAAGACATGGAACATGTGGCAAAATCTCATACATGGGTGAGTATATACATACCTAATGGGAGAACATGAAAGATGAATGGGGAGAAGTAATAGATACACCATGTATAAAAATACAACATATAATATACAGGGTGAATATCAACTCAATGAAAGAGAAAGAGTAACCCTTTCCAGCCCAAGAGGCTCAACACGGTGTGTAGATGAAATACAAGTTGAGACTTTTCCACACATAGTAGAAGAGTAACCTCATCCAATAATGAGAAGCTAAACACTGAAAGCACATGTCATACACCACTCATCATTGCAAAACATTAATAGAGAGTAACCAAAAAAAGGTATGGATACAAATGTGTGTGTGTATATATATGCTCAGAAAAATAATCCCAAATGAGAGAGAAAGGATATCTCCATCTCACAACTCATCCCAAGAAAAGAGACTTAATCAGTTCCAAAAGTCAATGAATAATGCCTAAAATCTTGTCTGTTTGTCCAATTTAAACAATTAAATTAAAATCACACCTCCTAAATATGAAACACAATCAAGGGGACACAATTTCTAGGTAGAGGGCCCATTCTCTCGTAAAATAGAAGGGTTCCACTCAGTGGATAGATAGACAACCCATTCCCTACGTAGTAGGAGGGTTCCACTCTAATGGTAGAGTACCCAAGACCAGACCAGATAGAGGGTTCTAATATAAGAGTTTATAGAGTAACCATTCCTAGACTATATGGAGGGTGACACTTTAGTAGTCTGTAGAGGACCCATACACAGCCAAGCTAAAGGGTTCCTCTCTTGGAGTCTATAGAGGACCCATTCCAAGCTCAACAAGAGTGTTGCACTCTAGTAGTCTATAGAAGATGCATGGATAACAAAGAAGTAGGGTTCCACTCTAAGAGTCTATAGAGGTCCCATTCCTTACCCAGGCGAAGGTTTCTATTCAAATTGCCAAAGACCCATGCCTATCATTGCAGGAGGGTTCCACTCATAATGCCTTTCCTTATCTTGCATGTTCAACACTGTCATTGAGCATCACCTAACCAATACCTTGATCATAAAATCTCACATTGTTTCCCAAAATCCAAAACCAAGGGAACCATGAAGTTCTACATGAAAAAATACTCATTATAGGCTACTCACGGGCCAATATTTGAATCATAATGATGGAGATATGAGAGTTTGATGTTTTTTTAAAAAAGAACCAAGTGGTACACAGTTTTTAAGGGAACCCACACAACATGTGGTCCCACTCCATCACATAGAAGTGTTTCTATAGGTACATGGATCACCAATCATGTAGGTATACAAGGTGTTTAGGGTGTATACAAGGTGTGTCCATGCCATATGGGGTCCTGCCCATGTGCTTGGCCATGTTAATGTATCCACCCCATGTTCATGTACTTTACCCCAAGTCTATGTACTTTGGTACATAGAAGTGTGCCAAGATATGTACTCTGGCATAAGGTCATTACCATGTGCTCCACCATAAGGATCATCCACTCGAGGAAGAAATACATGGCATTTAGGGGGCCTACCTGGCATCCCATCCTTATAATGTACAAACACCCTAGCCAACGCAACATCGGGTTACACACAATTTTTTTATTAAGATACATGGTGTGTATTCAAGTATTTTATAGAACATAATATATGTATTCCACAATTCAATTTCATCCCTTTCACTATAGAACTCTCATTTACACCATCTGATATTGGTTGATCTTGTCTGGATCAATCATTTATTTCCATTCAACAGATGTAAATTAGTTCCATTGTTCCTCACAGGGTTGTCGCTTGACCTATATACCTATTATTTATCCATCTTCGAAGGATTGATCTCTAATAACAAAACGATTACCCACATCCTAAATACATCCCAAATCAATTCTTCATTAATCAATCTATCCCACGTACATCGTTTAGTCATGATTTCAGCGGTCTGATTGAGCTCAGGACTAATATTGCCTAGCATGGATCAATGTATCTGTAATAGGGGAGGGTTAAATTAGTGATATCTTTTTTTATAAAGTTTCCTTTATATTGAAATGACCTTCACCTCCTATTAAATAGTTAAAATTTTTCCAAAAACAAGACAATCATACATCCATATGAATAAAAGAATTTACACAACTCACTAATCAACAAGAGTAGTTACGTAATTGTTATGGTTTTTAGACAATCCAATTCTACACAATACACTAGAAAAAATCCTTTTGTATGAATTAAAAAAAGTATGATGTACCCATAAACATGTGCAGCACTATGTTCAATACAACTGTGCATGTTCTTCAAGTAGCACAAAATTATATAATACAAGTTTTTGTTACAAGTTTAGAAACATTCACCAATATATTTAAAACATTTTTCCATGATTCCATGTCAACTTCACCATATAAAAAATTTTAAAAAAAATATTCACTTTCCTGTACAGTAGAATGTTAGAAACTCTTCAAATACTGAGTTTGACGGCTCAGTTTGATTCTTCTATCTAATTGATAATTATAGAAATATAATTCTGCCAGAATACTACTAAAACAATCTTGAACTACTCATATCACTTTTGAGCATTATAGGATTGATTTCCCAGTATGATAATCCAATCCGTGATAAGATACTCTGAATACGATCTTCCTCTTCCTCCTTTTTTCCACAAAACATCCTCAGAAAATCTCTATCCAAAAATTTATTCTCACTAAAACATTATAACATCTCTCACTTCCTCTACCTGTGAACAATGTTATGATCCATCAAAAAAGAAAATGTATTTTTTTCCATTGTTAGGTGCCCCAAATGTTGTTTATATGGAAACCTGAACTGATTTTCTGCTTTACCAAATTTCTTGAAATTTTAAATTCCCCTTAATTTTGGAAAAACTTTTTACTTATTCAGTTCTTATAAAATTATATAAATTCTTTTTGAAACATCTCTAATATTCTCATATAATCATCTTGCTTCATAATTGGTAAGCATTATTCTATCCGATTCAGATCATCATTCCTAATTATTAATTATGGTGAGAACATATGTAAAACAACAGACGTATTTATTACATTGCCCTGTAGAATTTGATCCTACGAAGGACTGATTACTTCTCATTATGATTCTCATATCTACGGAAATCCATACAACCTCTTAATCCATTATACCATAAAAATTAATTCAAATTCATTAGACATTAGTTTAATTTCATTTTCCATAATCCTATATGAATCATATAATGATTCCTACACCTCCTCGACAACAGTTTATCACCACCTTCAATCTTCCATGAAAATTCATTGTCAGCATTTTTGAATCTATATAAAAACTATTCCTTTATGTTTTTATTTACACCGATAATCCTACATCTAATGATGTCTAGTGTGTTACGAAAATTATATATGTCAGCCTATGCCTAATGGTTCAGACTTTGCTTTATTCCAATGGATCAGTGGAACCTCTAGTATGATGAATCAACACCACATATTGTCTATTGTCTCTTGAACCATTTGAATAAAATAAATAATATATCTTATTTCTCTTTTGACCCAAATGAAAATAATTATTCCTAATAAAAATATTTGAATACATTGTTGATATTCATCAGGTTGACCGATATTTGACTTCTCTACAAATAGTGATCCCAACAAATCATTCTTTCCCATCAGTGTCAACAACTCCTTTTGTCTCATCAGTCTAACAAACCCCCACTTACTGATCGTATTTAAATAATTTTTTCCTCCAATCCTATTTTTAACCATCACTACATCAGATGATCAGTGTTAGGATTACTCTGATGATCGGTGGAACACCTCAACCAATAAAAAAATTTTAGTAGCATATTCTTTCCATACTAACATCGTTCTATAGAGATTTTTATCATTTGTCTTATTGGTTTGACTGAAATCCAACAACTTTGCCTTATTTATTTTTGAATAAAACTTCATTGTATTTGAATAAATTAATTGAATGTTGATCTCCAATCCTTTCAAAACATCCTTCTTTCCAACCAAACATTAATCTCATTAGTAGCACATTTGTCCCCTTAACATCATTAGGATTTCAAAAAAAGTTTCCCAAAAAACATATGATTTATAAGAACTTACATAAAAACAACAAAATTCACATATTTCTATCTATTCCATTTAGACTATAATACAATTCCACATTACAATCAAATGTTTCTTTTCGGGCTCATGGTTATTTTGAAAAACCATTTCTTCATAAAAAAAATCTTCACAACATTATGGAAGTTAATAGTCATTTGGTGTCCATTATTTTGATTACGATTTTGAGGTCCATCACCAAACATTATAATGTGAATTGATTTTATTATATTTCACAAAAAGAATCAATACTTTCTGTAAATACTTCTTTTAGCTTCCAAAAACAAATTCATTTCAAAATGTTGTCCAAAAAATACCCCCTTTGGATTTCTTTTCAACCATGATTCATAAATCAGTGAACATTCTGACCTAAAGGAATGGATTACTTTTAAAAACATGTCATCCTATATGAGCTAAATCATTATAGGAAAGACAAATTATTGACACCAACACCATGGTATCTATAAGCTGTGACTCATAAAACATCTTGACCATTACATGAAATATTTCTTCACTTATTCCAATTAACAATAAATAATTATTTTCTATAACCAATCAATCAAACTATTAGAATAGTTTACATACTTATATTCTGAATTCATAGCTTACCCCCCCATATACATTATTTCTTAAAAGGTTTAACACATATCAATTGATATAATTATGGAACAGTTCTCCCCCTTGAAAATACATTATAAAGAATATAATAGAGTGGGGATATATACACACATCTCATCCTTGAGGATAAAATGGTTGGAAGCCCATGTTCAACCTATGTTTGTAAAAATATTCCTTCGGTAATTATTTTTTTAATATCTTAGTAACTTCTTATGATGTAGGAACTTACTACCACTAAAATTCATTTTTTGAAACATGGCCTTTGGTAATGAGGTATTTTATGTCAATATGTTTTGAATGATAATGTTGTATCTAATTTCTTGTTAGGATTATAAAACTTTCATTATCACAACCCAGTAGTAAGGATAACATTACTTCAATAAGAAAGTATTCTAACTAAGTCTTCATACCCATATGTTGGAAAATATCATGAGTGGGAGAAAAATACTCAACATTATACAATCTAAGAGTTATTTAATTTTGTTTCTACTTATGCAAACTTACATTATTTTTTCCCAAAAAGAAAAATACAACAGATTTTTATCTTCCATCATCAACATTTTCAACCCAATTAGTATTTGAATACACAAAAAAGTCAATAATTTCTATGTTTTCATACATGATTCCAAAATTTGTTGATACATTGATATATCTGAGAATTTATTTCATCTAATAGATAAGATTATTTTGGAGCACAATGAAATCTCTCATATAAGGTAACACAATAAACAATGTCTAGTCTTGAAGCAGTCAAATACAAAAAACTTCCAATAACTTTTTGAAAATATTTATAATCAACTATCTTACCTTTTCTATCAATAGTAAACTTGGTCCCAACTAAAATTATTTTGGAAACCGATTTTCAATTTTCCATTCCAAACATCATATGAATTTTCATAGAATATTGTTCTTTAAAAACAATTTGTGTTTCTACTTTTGTGATATTTTTAGCCCAATAAATTATTTTATTTCAAACATCATTGATATCTCAAAAGAATTTTTCATATCTTTAGAAAATTATTCACATGTTCTTTCATCTTTCCCATCCAAGATAATTTCTTCTACATAAATAATTTAATTTAGTGAAAATCCGAACACTTTTTATGAAAATATTAATTTTGAACCTTCCTTTTTTAATACTCAAATTTCATAAAAAGGTATTGAATATGGAATACCATTCCCTTAGAGATTGTTTTAGCCCATGTTAAACTTTCTTCATCTTATAAATATAACATTCATCCTTCCTAAAAATAAACGCAATGGTTTTTTATTATATAATTCTTCCATGGGCTCCCCATTCTTAAATGTGGTCTTCACATACATTAAAAATATTTTGTAACTTCATTGTGCATAAATAGAATGAATGATTCTGATTTTTTCTACCCATGAAACTAAATTAAAAGTTTCATGAATGCCAATTTACTCTATCTTATAGTAAAATTTTAACATTAAGATTTCTATGTTCCTTATTACTTCACCTTCTTCATTCTCATTTTTCCATTAAACACACTTAGTACATATAAAAAACTTTATTTGGGTTGGGAATGAGTTCCCATGTATTATTTTTTTCAATTTTATCTAAGTCTTCATTCAGCTCTTGAATCCGTTCCAGATGCTCAAATGATTCCTTCAAATCATTCAGCTACACTATTGAATATAAGGATGTATGTGTAAGGGATTTTGATGTTCTTCTTGTTTGAACCTTTTAATATTGATCACTAATTATGTTTCAAGTCTCCATTTTCTTCCTCATAATTGGATGATATTTTTGATATTTTTTTCAATCCATAGAAACAATCGAGTCAAATTATTCATCCAATGTAGGATAACATTTTTTTATAATAATCATACTTGTTAAAAAAACTTCTTTTATCTTGTTCATATTTATTATTTTCAATTTTTTTTTAAAATTTTCCATAAAATTTTCAAAAACATTCACATCAGTAGAGTCTATTATTCTACTTATCAATTTTTTGAAACATCTATACCCTCTTCCTTCTTGATAATAGAAATGAAAATTACATCTTCACCTATCTAATCAAACAACACATGATTTAAAACATTATTATTTATGATACATGGACTCAAAAATATATTAAGTGTTTCAAACATAGAGATTTGTCGTAAAATATTTCCTATAGATTCATATATAAAATTGACCAGTAGAAAAAACGGTTTTGAATATAAACAACAGTGCTCATGGCTTGCCTCTAAAAGTAATGAGAGATGCCAAGTTCAAGTAACATAGTCCAGCCCATTTCAACCAATCATCTATTTTCCTTCTAAAAACACAATTTTTTTAGGACTATATGATGCATTTAACTCATAATGAATTCCATGTTTCAAAAGATAACATTAGAATTATTCAAACTTGTATTAACCACCATTTTCTGTTCTCAACATTTTTACTAAATACTCACATTCCTTATCATTTTTCTCCGAATGAATTTAAATATTCATTGAGAATATGACATATATTTCGTCAACATAACACAATAATTTAATTAAACTCATCAATGAAAGTAATGAATCACTTATATCCGTGAATTGATCATTTTCTCACTAACCCACATATATCGAAATTTACAATTTCCATGGGTCATTTTGAACAAATTTAATCCTTCTTATGCACAATGTTTGTAATATTTACTTTCAGAAAAATTATAAAACACAAATATCTATTATTGACATATCAAGAATTCCACAGACACTATCTCACTTTAATAACTTTCTCATGTTTCTTTGACACATGTGTGTTAATATTTTATTCTATAATTGATTCTATTCTACAATTCTAATGTAATAAGATTTTTGACTCTCACCAACTTGGAACAAGTATTCTTTTATACATTGGCCTGATATAAGTAATTTTCCATCTTAAACTATTTTAAAAAAATCAATATTTTCTGGAAATAACTTTTTTGACCTCATTAAAATGTTCTAAAGCACTTAAAAGTTATATTTTATCCCATAAACAAATATATATTTTTTGGACTTGAATTTTTATTCCTCAATAATGGCAGATCAATAACCATTGATTCTGAGAGATTCATCATTTTCAAATGTCAATGATCATTATTTAAGGTATTTCATTTTATTTAACAATTTTAACTATCCATTCATATGTGAATAACACCAATAATCCAAGATCCAAAATTTTATCCTTTTGTATAATTTAGAGAATTTTCATCAATAAGAAAATTTTATTTCCCTTTATCTTTCTTCCAAACTGACTTCGAAGAAATCTTAAATATATTTTTTATGCTAGTCACAAAAAAATAAAAAAATTTGGAAGATGGTCAGGATGTTCAAATCATTCAAAAAAAAAATTCTAATGGTCAGATCCTATTTTCAACTTTCATAGAAACCTACTCAAATTTCATTAAAACAACCTTTTTAGAATTCTTCATTTGAGAGGATTGACTCCCCCTACAACTTTTCTTTCTGTAACTTCTATAATAGTTGTAATACTATTTGTTAAACCAAAAAATATTTTCCATATGTATTAATCCACCACAATATAAGTAGTATCCAGAGAATGAAATTTTGTCTATAAAACTTCCATACTTTCTAGAGGAGTGACCATGTTTCACAACAGCTTTATTATTTTTCTTATTAGAAATATTTTGACCACCTTTATGTTATCCACTAGAGTCTTCTTTTTCATCATGGTTTTATATTATGCCTTATCAGAACTAGAAGTTGAAGG
Organism: Viscum album; assembly: GCA_963277665.1. Taxonomy (NCBI): domain Eukaryota; kingdom Viridiplantae; phylum Streptophyta; class Magnoliopsida; order Santalales; family Viscaceae; genus Viscum; species Viscum album. Next base: position 803,324,409 of record OY728139.1, read on the forward strand.
AACATTATTAGACTCCTAATTTTTAGAAACATATGAATTATCCACTTTTTTGTTTTTTTCACAAACATAAATTTCCCTAATAACTTATTCTTAGAAAAAATATCATCATTATTCTCAAAATTTGAAGTAAATTTTTTATCCTTCTTAGGTTTACTCTTTCCAGAGCTTTCACCAATTTCTGATAATAAATCCTTTTAAATTGTAACTATCTTCTCATATTTAGAAAGTTTTTGTTTAATAATTTACAATTATTCTTCTTTTTTTATTTCAGATTAACTTATATATGTTCATTATGGTTCTTTTATTTCTCAATATATTTCCTCAATTCATCAATCTCTTCTTGAATCATAGCATTATCATTAAGAAAACAATCGTAATTGTTGTTTTAGGAACATTCATTTTATAATTTATTAATTCATTTCTCAGGCCTCCCCATCATTCTCATACATTATTTCATTTCAAATTTCATATGAAATTCTAATTAGGTTTCTTCTTCTTCAGAACTAGTGCTTTTTGAACTCTTTACTATTAACTATTTCAATGAAAGTATTTTATCCAGCATCTTTAATAGAATTATCAGATTTGGTTTCACTATCTTCATCTTCAGCATCTCAAGAAAAAAATCTTAGTTTTTATTTAGATATATTTTTTATTTTTCTTTATATAATAATATTAGGCTTTATTAACTTATTTATTCCACAATCTTCTAATCATCCTTTCATCTACATCAGTATGCTCATCTTTTTTTATTTGACGACAATTAGCCACAATGTTCCCAACGAATCCACATTCACAAAATTTCATGTGAATTTTCCCATTATATTTACCTATAACTATTTTCAAATTATTATAAAACATGGATAAAAATTTATCAAGATTTTTACTTACCTAATTTTTGAAACTAGAATCATTAGTTTCTTCTACTTCAAGAACCTCCAATGAATTTCATTTCTTAGATGACTTGATGAATAATTTCTTGATCAAAATTTTTCCCCTTTTCTAAATTTCCCCCTTCTCATTTCGTACGTAATAAGAGTATAATGAATATTTTACCTAGATAAGGTTTTGGAATCACTATCATCTAGTGATGAAACAATGTCATGAAACTTTTCAGGATGAATTTTCAACATATTCTATTAAAAGTAGAATCTTCCAAATTTTCACCAAGACATCTAATGGTACTAATTATGTTATTAAACTTTGTAAAGAAGTCACCAATAGATTCATTCTCATCTATCATGATATCTTCACACATTAGGCTTATGATTTTTAAATTGTCCTTCTTGACTTTTTTATTGCCTTTAGAAATTTTCTTATGCTTATTCCAGATATCATTGCTTGTGGAAAGACATTTAACTCTTAGGAAATCACTTTGCTAAAGTGAAGAGAGAAACAAATTCATAGCTCTTCCATCATTATAAAGATTTTTATTGTCAACATATGTGAGATGAACATTTTCATCAATAGGAGGAAATCCATCTATTGATGATTCAAGAACATCATTCCCACGAGAAATAATATAAGGAATCATTCTATATTTATAGATATGATAGTTCTTATTATCAAATACCGAAACCCCCTTATAGTTTTAGGAATTCAAATTTTCCATCATAAATTTTCTTCATAAAAATCAACAATGTGTAAATGAAGGTAACCTTCACTCTGATACTAATTGATATTGCCAAGATTGGATCAACATATCAGAGAGAGGGGAAAGGGTGAATTAGTGATATATTTTTCTTTTAATTTTCATTTCATTTGAAAAAAACTCCACCCACTATTAAAGAGTTATCACTTTTACAAAATTAAAACAATCGCACATCTATAGGATCATAAGAAATTACAAGTTTCACTACTTAAAAAGAGTATCTACGTCCTTATTATTGTTTTAAAACAATACAATACCACAAAACCCAATAGAACACAATCCTTTTGTGTGAATACAAACAAGTAGGATATTCCCTTACACTTGTGTAGCATTATGTTCAATGAAACAGTTCATGTGCTTCAAGTATCATGAAATTTTATAATAGAATATTCTGTAAAAGTTTTGAAAACATTCACCAATTGGTTAAATCAAGTTACAATACTACCTTGTCAACATTACTAAATCTTAAATGTAGATAAATTCATTACATTACTACATAAAAGAAGGTAATAAATTATTAAAATACAATGTATAATGGATTAGTATGATTCTTTAGTCTGATTGCTCAGTATAAAAATAAAACTCTACCAAAATACCATTAAAAGAATTACGAACTACATAAGTCTCAGTAAAAAATTCTATGTCTGATTTTTAAATTTGACAATCTAGTCTATTCTTAGAAACATTGAATAAAATCTTCATACTTATTATTTTTTCTTGAAAACGACCTCAAGAATGCTCGGTTTGGAAACTCCTTGTTGCTAAATCTTCATAACTTCTCTCTCTACCTCCACATGTTAATAGTGTTATAATCCATCAGAAAGTACAATGTACTACATTCATTTTATAGGTGTGAAATATTTTATTTAGGTGGGAATATGAAAATATTTACCTCTTAAGTAAACTTCAAAAAATTTAAAATTCCCCTTCATTTAATTTCAAATTTTAACTTATTTAGTTCTTCTCAACTCTTAAAAATTCATCTTGGTACTTCTATAATATTCTCATATATTTAGATCACTCCAAACACTCTATGAATTTAATAGTTCAATTCCAATTTTCATTCAATTTTCTTCATTATGATAAAGATATATGTTAAATAATAGATTTCATTATTACTTTTCACTATTCCAATTGATCCTAAGAAGAAAAATGGACTTACTATTACAATTCTCAGTACCAATTTAATGACTAAAAACCTCTAAAATCACCCTTCCATAAACATAATTTCATCTCCATTAGATTCTGGTTTCCTTTATTGTTCGATAAAAATAGTTACAACTTCTAAAGATTACAAAACCTTATCAATAGTAGTTTAACACCAGCTCTAAACTCCCTTGACAATACTTTATCAAGAAAATTAAATTACATAAAATAAATATTATTTTATTTTTCTCTTCACACTGATGGTCCTACATCCAATGAAGTCTACTGTCCGATGACCTTTATTGTTGTCATCCTACACGTGATGGATCAATCTCTACATCATTCTGATGGATCAGTGTCACATTTAGTCTGATGAATTAGCCTCCCATATTGTCTGATGAATCTTGACCCATTTGATATTAATAAACACTAGATATTATTTTACTCTTGAACCAAATGAAAAAAATTCATCTTGATGAAAATGGTTGACTACATTTTTGAACTTCATTTGGTTGATCGGTATTTGAATTACATACACACATTATACCCAACAACTGCTTATTTATAATTGGTCTCAAGAACTCATTCATTGTCGTTGGTCTCAACAATCTCCACATACTGATCTTATTGAATAATTTTTTCGTCCACTGATTCCCTTTTTCAACTATCACTATGTCTGATGAAGGGTTTTAGGATTACTCCAATTATCGGTAGCACACAGCATGTGATAGACCGGTGTTAGTATCAACTTATTTTCTTAACAAAATAGTTCTCCAAAGAAATTAATCTTATGTATTATAGTTATGAAAGAAAACCAACATCTTCTTCTTAAATCATTCTAAAAAAAACTTCACCGCCTTCAAACAAATTCTGAATTTGGTGATCTCACATTGATGAACTGAGAGTGAAAAGCATTGACTTAATTTTTTTCGCAAACTCAATCTTGTAATAATAACTTCCTCATGAATTTGAGAATATTTTGGATTAGTCTATCATAATCTGGAAAAAATTGGAAAGTATTAAAAATTCTCATCATTCCAACACTTCCTTATATCTAACAAAACATCAATCCAATTGGAAATACTTGTTCTCTCCCTTTACTTTAAATGTACTGCATCAAAAATTTCCCAAAAAACTTATGATTTATGATAAAATACCAAAAAAACAACATTACCATATTTACATTGGAGAAAATAAATCTCTAATACACATCCTTATTATTATCAAAACACTCTTTTCAAACTCATGGTGAGTCTGATGAACCTTTTCCCAAGAAAAACTTATTCAAAACCCAATGGAATTTATTAATCATCATATGTTAGTTATTTTGATTATGATTTTTAGTTCAATAACCAAAATTTACAAGGTGAGGTGATTTTTTATCATTTAAAACAAAAGAAAATAGATTCGATACAAACACCTTTCATGCTCCAAAAACAACTTTTTTCCAAAACTTGGTCTCAATAGGTACCGCTCAACAACATTGAATAAGGACCATGAGGTCCAACCGATGAAGAACATGAATTATTTTTGGGGGAAAAGAATAAAAGAAAAATTTTAACCATATATGACCAAGTGTTATTGTCTAAAAATCAATAATGAGGATATATATTGTTATAAAACTAAGAAATAATAAAATTAATCGGTGTTGAGACACAAAAAAAGGTTCTAATTTGGGATGATGAAATAAAATGATCAATATACTCAATTAATTTAATCAAAAAGGTTGAAATTTAAAAACTAAATAGACCTACATGGATATTGGATCGTTATATGTAAAAAATGAACTTTCCAATTTTTGAAGGAATTTGTTGCATTTGTCGCGCTCTGATATACTCTGATCTAATTTGATTTAGCATTTCTTCGTCATATAAGGTGATTCGAAAATAGATGGAGGGGTGGAAGATCTATAATCTTTCTAGGGTTTATGTGGATAACCCTAGCTGATTCACTATAGTGTAATAATTAAATACATTTTGTTAGGATAATGTAATTAATTATTAAATTTAATTAATTAATTAATAAAATTGAATGTTCTGCAAATATTTCAGATATCTGAAAACCCTGTGCCAACCTATTTTAGGTTGTGAAGAGAGTAAAACATGCACTATGAAAATTTTATGGTATCAGATTTCTGATATGATCTACTGTTTAAGGGTTATCCAAATTTATTTAAGAAATTGTGCATTCATAATATAAAATATATTCATTATTTTTATAAAATTAATTTCGAGCATACTAATCCTTGAAAATCGCACATCTTCTCAACACCTCGCTCTTGATATATATATATATATATATAATCATGTTGATGTATTATAAAGAAAAAATTGGTATCTACATCATTCCCTTCTTCAATATTTTCATCCCTGAGAAGAAAAACTACTGAACAACTTCTGATATTATGCCTATATCTAGATCTCCCACTCATAGGAACTCTCTTGAACATTCCTATGCTACCACAACAGATGAACCAAGGGTATGGTCCATCCATTTCAGGTCCTCTCCTTTCAATCCTTGATGTCCATCTGGTATTCCGCAATGGTGGACCCATCCTCTTTATCCATCTCTCTCCAGTCAATGATGTGCATAAGTTCATGCACATATAACATTAATTACAACAAAAGGAATATTTCATTCACCCTCTCAAGTTTTGGGTATAGGGAGAGGATATTAGTAACCTCACCAACAAACATAATGATCTTGAATGCCCTAATGAGCCTCGTGTATATCTTGACTCCCCAGTTAAACATCCACAATCCTCCTTGTGGGGAGACTCTTTGGAAAAATTGGTCTCCCTGATTCAACTCCCATGGCCTACGACAATGATATTCATAAGATTTATCTCTCATAGGGTCCATCATCATCCAAGAATGGATGACTTGGACCTTCCCCATTATCTCTTCCACCATCTATGAACCCACAATAAATGTATCACTGATCTATTTCCAACACAAGGGTGACCTGTTGGATCTCTCACACAGGGCCTCCAAAGGTTCTTTGTTGATATTAGAGTGGTACCTATTGTTTTATGAAAAATCTACCAAGGTAATGTGATCCTCCCACTCTAAACAAAGTCTGATATGTAATCTATTAATATATCATCCAACACCTAGATAGTGTGCTTAGTCTGCCCATCAGTTTAGGGGTGAAAGGTTGTACTCATCTTCATCTTGGTCCTGAATTCCTCCTGAAATCCTCTCCAAAATAATGAAATAACCACAAGTCACTATCCGAGACATGTAAGACCCTAGAGAACCCTGAGATGGGAGGGGTTAATCATGGTGTTTAATTTTTATTCTAAAGTGAGGGGTCGTGTTCCTATCTTGGTAGGAACTTGTTAATCCTATATGATGGATTTGATCAACATTCAAACATTCACATGCGATGTGAAAATACATATATTTTTCTTGGATCACAAATAAGGGATAATACAGGGAGCATACACCGAAAATGTGTAAGTCATACCTAAATACACGAATCTTTAGTAGTTGTAGAATACAAAAGTTTGTCCATAGTCACTCTGTTCAAGGGACACCACCTTTACAAGGTTTGAGGGATATTTCACTGTGTCCCACAGAACACATTCGTCAAATCCCCCTTAGCTCACTACTTTGAGATATGTCTAACTCATTTTATCGACTTGAAGGTCACTTCCATGGTTTGACATTAAATTCTTTATCCCCAAATTAGAATGATACTCTGCATGCACTGTATACCTGAATTGATGCACATTGAAATCTCTTCCCACATTAAAATATATATTCAAAAATGACTTTCATGAAGCTCCTTTTTGATTCTCACTACCATTGTGAATCTACCTACATTTGTGGAATAAACCTCCTTCATGAATCTATCCTTACATCATGGAACAAACATCCTATGTGAAACACCGTTGCCTTCATGGAACAAACTGCCTTTGTGAAGCACCCCTACCTTCTCAGAATAATCAACTTCATGAAGCTCACTAATTCAACAGAGTGTACCCCATCATCGTGAAGTACGCTTCAACCAAAATCAATGGCATCAGTTAATACTCAACAAGTCTTTTTGTGATGCTCCTGATCACATAGAACGTTAGTTTCAAGGAGCTCCCCTTACTTCAGAAAATCAGGGAGACTAAAGATTTTCCTTGGAAGAATTCATTGAAATGAAGTGGTGGTAGCATCATATTTATAGGATCGGTCATTTGTGAAGCTCCAACACCTCTTTATGTATTCTCCAGATCTTTCAAAAATTTCCTCGTGACACTCCTCCAATCGTGAGGCTCCATGGAATTTTTCTTCATCATTCTCATCACAATCAAACTGCTTTATGTCAAAACCCATCTTGGAAATCATCTTAATCATAGATATTTTCATAAATTATTGTGAATCTATAATTCTTAGAATCAGGGAGAACACCATCTTTGTTCGTGATTGTCATCGAAATCATGGAGAACACTATCAGAATTAGTTAAAAAATTGCGATACACAACCCAAAAATCTCATCTTAATGAAAGTAATTAATTTTCTATATTTTCATATGGATTTCAATAAAACCCACTTTTCACATTGAAATCCATCCTCATATTCTTGGAACCCAAAAATTTGGCAAACACTGGGATGTAATTCCAATTTCAAAACTATTGTCTATTTGAACTGTAAAATATATTTCAATAAAAACTTCTAATCATTCATGTGAGGATTTTAAAAAACAACCCATACTTCATTCCTATCATGGAACAACCTCGGTTTCAACAAGACAATCATCAACGACACCCTGTGAAGGAAAATTATATCTTTTACATACAACTGCCCTAAACTCTCCATCAAACCATGATCCCTGATAGAAATAAAATTTTACAACTTCATGATTCCATAAAATATCACCCATATGAAATGATTACCCTTAACTATTAATGGATTCCCTATAAAAAATTTCATAGATATTTTGTCCCACTTCCAATATATGATCTCACGGGGCTGCAACAAAATATATGAAAACTGGTGATCAACCTTAACCATGTAATAGGTGTGGCACCAATAGATGAACACAGCTTTGGTATATCTCATTCTAGACCACCAAAAAAATCCCTAAAGGTATCTTTATATCTTATCCACATCAGGATGTGTATCTAGGTGAGATGTGTAGCACTATCGCATCACCTCCTACCTTATCATGTATGGGACCACTATCCATCCCTATAAAAGGATTACACGATTCACTCCTTAAAAATATCCATATGGTGAATTCCTTAAGGATATATGGTCATGAAATACCTTATTGTTGATGTCACCCATCTAGGAATCTCTCACATGCTCAAGAATCAGAGGAGTCAATACCATCGATTGTAGAAATGTTATATCCTCTTTCCCACCAGGGTTAGCTAAAAGGAAACCAACTACTCATAAGACTCCTACACCAAGAGAGAATGTGACATCCTGATAATGGTATATACTAATAAGTTTCCCTTTAATGGGGAATACACTATCTTGATGTCGTAGTATTGTGGAACTCCAACCACCACTATTTTCTCAGGTTCATGTCTCTATACATGAAGACGTATATGAGACTCTAGTGGTATGAGTAAACCACAAATCATTCTACTAGAAGATAGTACCTCCACATACTGTTGTCAATGAACACCACTTCCCACTCTGGGTTATGAGTTATCTTGTTCTGGTCCAGGGTTCTCAACTTCCACAACCCGTATGAGAAAAATATCTACCACTCCATCAACATGAAGTCGAGGCCATCTCTGAAGGCATCACAATACACTATGTACTTCACACACTCCTCAGGTAGTCTATGCATAAGATCACTCATCTACCTCACCCATAACTCCAAAAACTACACTTTGGAATTTCCTAGTATTGGGAAAATCATCCCTTTCTACATAAAGGTTGTCAAAGGGGTTGCAATCCAAGATAAGTCGACCAGAAACCTCTTGTAGTATCCTGCCAATCAAGGAAATCTGTGCACCTCTAGCACATTATTTGGTAGATCCCAAGAAACCACAACATAAATCTAAACTAGTTCTGTGGCTAAACCATGATAAAAAATGACATTACCTAGAAATTAAACAACATCAATACAGAAATGACACTATAATATATTTCCATAGAGCTGGTTCTCTTGGAGAAAATCTATAAACATCCTCATGTGATCTGCATGATCCTCCTATAATGAAGATTATATGTGTATGTCATCGATGAGGAAAACAAAAAAATGGTCCATATATGTCTGGATGATCTGGTTAATCAAATCCATAATCATGATGTGTGAATTTATCACACCAAAGGGCATCACTAAGAGATCATAGTGTCCATAGAATCATCATAATGCTAGCTTTAGAATATCACCCTTAAAACACTTAACAGGTCGTAGCCAGATCAGATATCATTCTTTGAGAACTATCTCACACCTTAAAACTTGTCAAATAGGTTATCAATCCTCAGAAAGTGTTACTTGTTCTTTATCATGACCTGGTTCAGGTAATGATAATCTATGCATATCTACAATCTCCCATCCTATTTTTTCATAAACAAAAGTACTAATTTATAGGGGGACACACTAGGCTTGGTAAAACCCTTTTTTCCTGGTCCTCCAACTACAACCACTACTCCCAAATCCTATTAGGGTCCATTTTACATTCCATAGAAGATATAAATGTCTTATCATGATTATAGTCGATGAAAAAATCCATCTCCCACCTTAGAGGTAGTTTGGTAATTCCTTAAGGGAAGACATCAGTATAATCCTCCATTACTGAAGGAATTCGAATCCCTTAAGATCCGAATACACCTAGGTATAAACTCTCCAACATATGGGTGATGGGTTGTAGCTTCCTCCCCTTAAAATCCACCCATCTTTCCATGATATCTCTTTAACCCATTAAGGAGAATCTCTTCCCATTGGTGTGAAGGAATTTTACTCATCTATGGTGATAATGAATTTATGTTTGGACCAGGGAAAACCAATTAACACCCAATTTTAAGTCATATGGTTCAATCATGATGGGTAAAAGGTCCCAAATAATCATGTCCCTAAAAAGGAAAAGCTCACACTCTTGGAAGATAAAAGATATAGAAGTAGTGTTTCCTGTAGGAACTTGAGGATAAAGCTACTAGGCCACCACCACCAATGGGAGCTCTAACTATCACACAAGGAGTATAAATATAAAGGAATAAATGTAATATATTACTACTTATACTAAATAAAGTTTATAAAATAAAAATATTGCACCTCTTATCATCTCGTGAACCCGAGGTCATAGCCCTAGAAATCCTGCAGCTATCTGCAGCCCCAGCCGCCAGCTCCCTAAACTAGATGTGGGCCACCTAATGGTAGTGTTGGAAGGATTTCATTGCATCATCCATCACACATTGCTATTCCTCCTCATATAATAGATCATATACTGTGGTTCTCCTTGACCTCTCTTGGGAGATCCCAGACCATGATGCAATCTCTACCATGGTGATCAGTCAGCTACTTGCCTACGCTTCTTAGCACATATAGTCAAGAAGTCATGTGATATGTGACCACTACCATTAAAATCATAACACCATTCCACTATGGGTTTTATTTATACACTACCCTTTACCTATTCCACATGACTACACACATTATTCTAGTTATGAAAGGATCTCCTACACTAAGATCCTTCCGACTGGAACCTACAAGCTACTATAAACGACTCATCTCTATGACACATACTGCTAGCTCTTGCTGCCTGGTTCCCCTTTGAAAGAAAATAACTATCACTAGTTCCAACTCTAACACCCTGTTATTGGTGGTTATTCAAAAGGGAACCATGCCAACATATATATTTCTGCGGAATCCCTACTCAAACTTCCATGATCGGAAGTAGCCATCTTAGATTATGTTAAGGAAGTAACAGGTAAAGTCTATAACCCACAATGTGTACTCATCCACCATCATCCCTCCCTAAAACCTCTCTAGAAGATCTTGAATCCAAACATACCATATTAGGATGGATAATAATCCTCACAAATTAGATACTAAAATTATAGCCATGAATTTTTCGACTCATCATATATATGGGTAACCAAACTCCACCAGCAACCTACTGCCCCTGGAAAAAGACAGATTTCAGTGAAACAACCTAATCCATTTTTTTCCAGATTATCCAAAATATATGAACCAATAACCCTAGAAAAACCATTCAATAGTTGAGGATTTGGATCACAATGGATACTCAGTGACCTAGGGCGCTGAAACCCATATAGTGAGATGATCCAACATGCTTCCACAAGCTACTAACTGGTATAATATGCTTCTCAATAGATGGTGGTGCCACTAACTACCCACCATGAGGATGAATCGAATGGGATGGAACCTATATTATGTCCTCATTTCTCATCAGATTTTCGACATGATCCAGAACTGGTATCCTAGTTGATTGTCTTTCCAAAGGCCTCCCAAAATTTATCAAGACATACCACGGTTAGATGATCAAATATATATATATATATATATATATATGACTCTAGAAATATATTCATAGACAATATATTATATGATGCATGTACCATTGAACCATGTAACCAATATCATGGTATGACGAGTCGAGATGAAGGTAGTAAAGGTTCTAGTGAATGGATACATCAACCACCCATACCATCATTAGATTCCTTATCATAAGAGTTTCAATAAATGAACATTGACATTGTTGCTCTATTCTCAACCAAATACTCATAGGGGGACTAATCTAAAAACCATTACAGGAATCAAACCACATTTAATACTAATATTTCTTAACCTGACCCTAACCGGGTTTCTGGAAAAAACTACCTGATGCCTAAATTCATATTCCAGGGGCTGGTAACCTACCATGAAGGCATAAATAACATAGGGATATCTTTTACTATGTATATATACAAAGAACATAGCTATCTCGATGAACAAGTGAATAGGAATATCATTAATATATGTAAAAAACATAGGGAATTGAAATTCATGTAAAACCAGTAGATAGAATAAGATTATAGTACTGTGTAAAGTGAAATGTTAAGGTACAAAATACACAAAACACCATAAATGTGAACCAAATTGACAAAAAATAGAATGTAAACTACTAAGAGGTCCTAAATACTAATATCCAAGATGTACTCACCATACATAGTCAAAATTACTTGGTATCCCTAAGTTCCTTTGTGGTCAATGTTGTCCAGTATATCATCTATATAAATTGAGATATGTCCAGGAAAATCCCATGTAGGGGTGAGTATATACATACCCAGTATGTTTTCCTGAAAGAAGAATGGAGGAAGTAACAGATACAATAGGAATAAAAAAGAATTTATATCATAAAGAAGATGGTGATTAATCCATGTACCGATAAAGGGTAACCACATCGATGAAAAAGGGGATCAACTCAGTGTGTAGATGAACTTGAAATTATGACTTTTCCAACCATACAAGGAGAGTAACCTCATCCTACCCTGAGAATTTGAACATGAAATGAATGAGGCATACCCCATATGTCTTTTCATCCCATTGAATAAGTGTAACTAAATCCAACGTAATGGACACACACACACACACACACACACTGATATATATATATATATGCTTATAAAATAATCTCAAACAAGAGAGAAAAATAAGGTTCATCTCACAAATGTACCTAACAATTGAGTCGCCAACATTTTTAGAAGTCTAACAATGATGCTAAACATCCCTTAAGACTGCCAGATGAATCCATAAAAGTCAAGTCAAACCTCGCCACTATTCTGTACAGTCAAGGGCATACAAATCTCTAGGTAGAGGACCAATTGCTGGGTACAATAGGTGGGTTTCACTCAGTAGATAGAAAGATGACCCATGACATACCTAACAGGAGGGTCAGACTCTTATGGTAGAGGAACATGGCCAAACCAAGACAAAAAAATAACTCTAGATGTTAGTAGAGTTCCCATTCCCAACCTAGCTAGAGGGTTCCACTCTAGTAGTCGGTATATGACCCACACCCAGCCCAACTGAAGGGTTCCACTATTGGAGTCTGAAGAGAACCCTTGGTCAGCCTAGCTAGAGGGTTCCATTCCAGTAGTCTGTAGAGGACCCATTCCTCTCTCAGATAGAGGGTTCCACTCCTAGAGTCTATAGAGAACTGATTCCTAACCCAAATAGAGGGTTCCACTCTAGTCATCGAGGAACCATGCCCAGCATGACTGGAAGGTTCCACTCAAAATGCCTCTAATGATCCAGCATGATCACTTCCTTCATCAAGAATCACATAACATGGTCAATTACCTATAACATCTCAAATAACATCCTGAATCCATTACTAAGAGAACTATCACATTGTATTTGGAAACAAAACTCAGGTTAAGCTACTCATGGGACAAAATCTGAGTCCAAAAAAATGAGATACAAGATCATCATGTTTCCTAAAATGGAACCAAGGCATACATGTCATGAGAGGGGACCCACACGACATGTGGTTCCACTTCAAAACATTTTCATTTTCATATATGTACACAGATCACCAACTGTTTAGGTATACATGGAGTGTAGGGGGTATACATGGCCGACTCATTACACTCAAGGTCTCACCCATGTGCTTTGTTATGTTTGTGTATCCACCCCATGTTTGTAAACATCTACCTATGTCTGTGTACTTTTGTACATGACCGTTTACATATCCATGTACTATCTTGTGAGATCCTTCCCATGTGTTCATCTATATGGACCTTTCACCCGTGGAAGTGATTCATGATGTGTAGAGAGTCTATAAGGAATTTCATCCTTATAAATTCCAAAAACCCTTACCGAAACAACATAGGGGATACACATAATGTGTTCATCACGGTACAAAACATGTTGTTAGTTTTTTCATAGAACAATATATCGGTGTTCCTTCCTTAAATTTTGTCCATTCAACCATAGATAATTCCACTATGCCATTTTAAAGTGGTGGATCTAGTCCAGATTTATCATTTCCCTCCATTTGGAGGCCGTAAATTGTTTATGTAGATCCTCAAAGGTTCATCACATAACCTGTGCACCTATGATCCATCCTCTATTAACGTATTGATCAATGATCATCATAACAAACATCATAGTCCCACAAAATCCTTGATATATCCATTATTTGTAGACCCATCCCTCTTACATCAGTTTTTCAAGATTTATGGGGTCAGATTGGGATCGGTACCACACGACAACGCTGAATCAGAATCGTGGGGTCGATCCGGTGAAGAATGAGAAAAAATTGAGGTGGAAGGGCACACGATCAAAATTTTAACCATTATTGGCCAATAATTCTTGACCAAAGATCACGAATGAGATTTACATGGTTAGAAAACCAAGAAATAATCACATTAATCAGTACTCAGGTGTATGAAAAGGACACAATTGGTGTATATAAAAGGAAGGGATTGACCTGATCAATCAATTTTAAAAAAGTGCAAAATTGACAAATACATAGCGGGATATTGGATTATTTGTCCTTGAATAATTCAATTTCCAACAATTGAAGGAAATCCATGAATTATTTGTGCTTCGATATGCTCTGATCTAACATTTCGTCATCATAAGTTGTGATTCTCCAGTGGAAGGAGGTGAAGAAGCTCCAGAATCCTCCTAAGGTTTATGTGGCTAACCGTGGTAGAATCCATAGAGTGTTGGTTTTATATAAATTTATTAATATTTAAATAATCAATTAATTAATTTAATTTAATTAATTATCCAACTAAGCATACCTCCAATGATCTAGATATCAAAACCCCATATACCAACTTATTTTAGGTCTCTCCTAGTGTAAACATCACGTTTTGGACTCATCAGTGGTCTCTGATTTCTAATATGAGTTTCCAATAAAATGTTATCCAATTTTTTTATGAAATCACATTCAAACTACATAAAATATATTTAATATTTTTATAAAATTAATTTTAGGAATGTCGAGCCATGGAATCTCATGTTGTCTCAGTTCATGTCTATGAAAATTTATATAGAAATATTTTAGTTTATGATAAGAAAAAAACTGGGTCTCTACAATAGCATGAAATTTTATACAATAAAGAAGGAAGTATTCATTATTTTTTATTTGAAAATAACAAATTGAAAAAGAAATAAGTGGAGAACAAATAAAAAATTTGACAACCAATAAATGTCTCAATAGTTAGAATAATTTATTTTATTTATAAAGTATTTCCTTAAAAAGGTGAAAACTATATTCATAGGAAATATAAAGAACAAGTGAGAAACTATATGTTAGATGGGTTTTTTCCAGTCTAGGTGTGCAGATTTTCTCCACCCTCTAGCCTAAAGAGTAGGTAAAAACACATTAATAAGGATTTTTTTATTCAACACAATGTATTTGGAGCCTCATTATAATATAGAATATATGAAATGGTCATCACCATACATGTAGAGGACTAGTTACTCTTATTGTGTAGTTAACCCTGTAAAAGTATAACGTTCAATCATTTAACGGATTTTAGATACTTTCATACAAAAATGAAAACAGAATAGAAGAATCTAAATCTTAAAAATCCAAGGAGGTAATGAGATAAAAAATTAAAATTAGTTAGAAATTTTCTATAACTGTTTCAACCCAATCAGTGCTGAGTATATATCAAAGTATTCCTATAATTTATATCATGGTATAGATAAATAACTGATTAAAAAATTATAAAAGTGTTCAAATATTTGTAATGTACATTTGTTTTATTTACATTTTTATAATAAATATAACAATTTAAAAGATATTTTAGTTTTATAAATTGATTTTTTAAAATAATATTTAGTTACATTAAAATGATAATAAAATTTTATGTTACCATAACTAATTTTTCAAAGGATAAAAAATGATCATAACAATAAAATTTTAATTTTTAATTTAAATATGGATTTTATCTACAAATTAAGTTCCCCCTATTAAAAAATTATTTTCATAAAATGGATTTTATTTTGGGAATATACATGTCAAAAATTTGTTAGGGTGAATTTAGGGTATTTTTCTTAAATAGTTTAATTGTTAGTGAATTTTGAAATGAAAAAAAGTTATTTTACAACAAAATAAATATATATGAATAAGAATGTCATGGATTATGTACGAAACCATTATCTCAAATTCACATGCACTAATTACTCTATATAGTCACAATAAGAAAAAATATACATATTCTTGATCCAAAATCATAAACGAATGAATATTATTTTAAATAAATCACCCCTCCCTCTATTACAAATACCAGCCCTTCTCCCCACACTTGAAAATATTATTATCTTGTCAATATTCTGACCAAATATATATTTGGATCTCTCCCCATTTATAATGATTTATGGTCTTACCAAAAGGCCATACCAAGGTGTCTTAAGTTATCATCCATTAGGGGACATCCAAAGAGGTATTGTTCTTAACCAAACAATCCATTAATATTATCTTCTTCTAAAACATCCTAACTTATTCCAACAAATGTGACATAATTAATCCTATAAAATTAATATACATGAATTTTATCTTTTTAATGTAATATAAATTATCAAATCTATTATCATTTCATTCAAAAATTAAAATTATTGATAACATTATGCGAAGTTCACCACCTCCAGGAACATCATACTTCATTTTTCTCTTCTGACATTATGTATGATTATAGAAATAATATTATGGTTAAATAAAATTATAATAACTATATTATAAATTATTTTATGTTCTAGAATATATTAATAATATGTTTTTAAATAAAATGAATATAGCACATGATGGTTAGAAAACTAATTAAATGAACTATCTATATAATGATAACATTTATACAAAATGAATCGTCCCTATATAGGAAAAAATATAGATATTGGGGAAAATTTAAAATTATTTAATGAAATTAATTTAATTTAATTTCAAATATATATTTTTATACCATTTTGGAAAGACATTCAATAATTTCACACAAATGATTGCGACCATGGAACAATGAAATGAACAACCTTGGAACGATTTTTATAGACATTATATCAACATTAAATGACTCTAAAGTAACTTATAATATTAATAAAAAATAAAATATAGTCTAATTAGGTTCAAAATCATGTTTTAATAAATCTAATTTTTTTCATTGTAGATGTTGAGTAAATGTGATGAATGAATGTAGACCTTTGGTAATGGAACTTCCAAACCACAAAACATTATTTTGGGTCATCAATTTTCCCTCTAAAACTCAATTAATGACAATATTATTATTATATATTACTTTAATATTCTATATATATAACCCACATGTTTATAAATAGTTATCATTTCCATTATTTTTTAGGGATATGCATGGTGTTAAGGTTTCTTTCCCAATTTCATTTGTTAAGAAAACTCAATTAAATAGAACTTCTCTATTACATAACACATTTAATGTACTAATACAATTTTTTTAAAACCATCCATGATTTCTATAATTTCACATTTTATTATATAAAATCATTTTTAGTTGATATATAGTTTATGGAAATTATTATACTCTTTCCCTACTTTGAAAACTATTTACTGTTTTCCCTAAAACCCCTCATATGTTGTAAATTTCTAAAGATTCTTTCCTATCATTTTAACTTATTCACAAAAAATGGAAATAATTTCTCATGGGATTTAATTATTTTTCACATCTGAATTTCATCTAATTATTTAATATGTTATTTCATAGAAACCTTTATGGTATGAATTTTGTTATTGCATTAGACATGATTATATAACCTAGTCCTTTATATGGAAAATTCATATGCTAATTACTTACATTTTATTTCATTTTATATCACACATATACATTCACATGTTATAATGGGATCACCTAGATATCAATATAATGAATTGAGAAATTTTAATATCTCATATGATGATATGTATGGGATTCGAGTGTAAACCTAACCAATTATGGTAATTTATTTACCATGATATGTTGGATTAACAGTGAGACATGGCTTATTATTATATTTTCATGTTTTATAGTGTTTCAAAATTCATATGATTCCATGATCTTTGGATTATTTCTTATTTACTTCATGCCTCCATGTTATCATTAATGTTAATTTTACATTATTATATCATGTTTTGATATTTTACGAATATGTTTGGATTCTTTATCATGCTTATTACCTTACTTATCTTTACAGATCACCCCATTGGTTTATTTATTACATTGAATATTGTATGTAGTTTTAGAATCTCAAATAGATCTAGGACATCATTTTGGATTTTAAAATAAATATGTTTTATATTAGATTCATGTTGATGTTTTATGAACCTAGGCTCCCAAATACACTTGGGCTATGGATTCTTGTGTTGGGTTTATTGGTTATTTATATTAAAAATAATATAATAATTTGTATACGATTCTTGGTTCACAATAGATAGATTCAGAGTAAGGAATTGATATTTTTAGCGATTACTGAAAGAATACATTATAAAAAACTCTAGAGATAATTCTAAGTATAGAACAACATCCTGAAATTTTGTTATTTTATATTGTGTGTTGTTTTAAAGTAATGAAATCTATGTCTAGATACTATAAGTAGATGTGGATCAGAAATAGTTGTACTTAGGTGTAATAACCCATATAATTTACATTGATTATTATATAAACCCATATATAGTTCATAATAAAAAAATCTCACTACAAAACTGGATTGACAATCTCGAAGGGTGTACTTAGATAAATTAAAGAACACTTTTCCAAAAATAATAAAGGACTTGAATAGATTTTTGTTTGAAATCCTACTTGTAAAATTACCCTAGATAACCAAAATAGAAATCTATAGATTCATATGTTATTATATTCATTTTTTTTATGATTTAGTCCTTCTATATTCATAATTTATCTTTTATATTCTTATTATTTTTATTATTACAATTAATAAAGTTCCATTATTTTAGTCAATAGTAGGAAATAAGAGGAATCATTCTAACAAAAAATGTTATAGGAAATGTAATGATTTCCCTAATGTGATGCCAAAACAGATGGTAGTATGATCTATGAAATTAATGTTAGCACTAGATCAACTAACTGATGTTTTGAATCATAACTTGAATTTTTTTAGAACACCCTTCCTCTCCTAGGAAAGAGAAATTTGAGGTTTATTTCTTTATTTGACAAAGGTCTCCTACTTTTAGTGGATCTTATAAACCCATTGTTGTGGAATAATGGATTAATTCCATTGAGAATACATTAAATATCCTTCAATGATCAAAACAATATAAATTAGTACTATCTATTTATTTCTGGTTGGAAGAAGAAGTTTAGTTATCGAAACTAATCAATAAAACATACCCCAAATAGGAAATTGAATATATGGAATTGGAAGAATTAAGAAAATATTTTCCCCAAACTCTCCATCTTTGGAGAGGGAATTCCATCAACTGAATAAAATTAAAGATGAGTCTATTAGGGCTTATGAGGAAAATTTCACAAGTCTTGCAAAATTTTCCTCCAACATTGTAATTTACTTCGAAAGTAAGGTGGACTGATTATTTAGTGGATTTATGATGTGTTTATTAAAAGATTTCATGATTTGAGACTTTGATATATATGAAGAGATTTTCCAATGTTACCTTAATATTAGGATTGAGATGGTTGATACCCAGTATTATTGATTGATTGAATATTGTAAGAGGAAAATAAATTTTAATTCTAGAGGATCAATGAATTAATTCCTTAGATAATGGAAATTCCAAATGCCTTATTGTAAATAGTTTGGGAAGAATCATCCCATAAAATGTTTCAATGAAATGAGGAGATTATTCAAATATAGAAAATAGGGGAATTAAGATAATAAATTATAAAGGGATATGATTAATCCAAATAATCCATTTGGAGAAAATAAGTTTTTGATCCATACTCAACTTTTAGTATAGTGTTACAACCATAAGGAACATGGAAATTTTGAAAAATAATTCCCTAAGCCAAGGTCTGTCAGATATAATCAATGATAATAACCTCCAATTCCAGTAGAGCAAGGAAGGTCCCATTATATAAATACTACTAAGGTGGAAACTGATATTGAATTGGTGAAAAGTATGATAGTTATTCATTAATTAACAGAGATTATTTTATTTGATTTTGATTCTATACATTCATTCATATCAAGAATGTTTTTGTAGATTTATTCAAAAAAATAACCTAAAAACATGGAGGTTAAATTATCTATAAGAAAAAAAATTAGTAAATTTTCATGTACCAAATATATTTCTCACCCCCAATCAATGTTTCTAGACTAAAAATCCTATAAAATATTTTTATACTTCCATTAGTTTAATTGGATGTTATACTATACCAGGATGTTTTGTCATTATAAAAATCCAAAATCAAATTTTAGGGGAGTAAAATAACTCTCCATATCCTAAGTGATATTTTGTTTCTTTACATGTGTAAGGAGGGGGAAATGTATTTTGGAATATTCTTCCCATGAATGGATATTAATTTAGTAAAATCAATAATATCTAGCTAAAATGGTGGATATAAAAGATATAATAATTATTGAATACAATCCCATTTTGAGGTACTATATTGAGGTATTCTCGAAAGAATTTTCTAGTGTTCCTGTCGACCAAGAGGCTAAGTGATCAATTGAATTTATACCTAGATCTTTGTACATCTCAAAGGATCTCTATATAATGGCCACTATTGAGTCTGAATAAGTGAATAATAATTTTTTATAGATTCTAGACCTGGGGTTTATATTCATGAGGGCTTCACAATATGGTACACATGTCTCATTCTTCAAGAAGAAGTGTTGATCAATGAACCTATGACATGGTTATTATTTACAAAATAATAGCATGATAAATTAAAAGAATGTAGTGTAATGGGCTGATGACATATATAACAGGTTACATGGTCCCCAGTATTACTCAATGGTGGACCTTTAGTCTAGATATCACAAATTGAAGATGATGAATGATGATATTCCATATATTTTCTTCCAAACATGGAAAGGAAACTATTAGTTCCGAGTGATTCCCATTGGTCTCACAAATGACTTTAAAATATTCAATATATTAATGAATTTAGTATTTATATATCACTTTAATAAATTTATGGCAGAATTTATAGATGATATTTTGATATAATAAAAAAATGTAGGATCATTTTAGTACTATTATAAAGGTATACTATAAATAGAATATATATGAAAATTATAGTAAATGTGTCTTTTGGATGAATGAAATATCATAATTAGTAAACTTTAGGACTATAAAATATATATATATGGATCCTTAGAATAAAATGGGTTTTAAATTGTTTTATAATCCAACATATGTGACATAGATACATAGATTTTGCAGACCAACATAGTACTATCAACAATTTATGAGGACCTTCTCATGATTTTCAACTCATATAACAAAGAAAAGTAATAAAGAAGTGAATTTTATCGAGACCAATAAACCAAAATAGATATTCATGAAATTGAAAAGGGCTTATCACTACACTAGTACTCACATTGCACTAATGTTGGGATCTTTTTTGGATATCAATTGATGATTATAGATGGTATTGATATTTTTAATGATTCAAATGATAATGTGACAGACTATTCCTCAAGTAAGATGAAAGTCCATGAGTAGAACAATCTGACACAATATCTGGAGTTAGATTTAGTGATATTCACATTGACTATTTGGTAGAATTATCCCTATGGGGAGAAGTATAAAATATATACTGATCATAAGTTCCTAAAATATATATTGACATCAAAGTATCTTAATATACACATAAAAATATCATTATATATAATCATGGTCTATAAATTATAAATATATTACTATAATAGTAAGAAGAATAATGTGTAAGATGCTCTAAGTAGAAAGGAAACTATAACCTCATCATTGATGGCAATTGATAAGGATCGAATCCTCTTATAATTTTGATGGATAGACATGGAATTCATATAAGAAGGACCTAAATTATACCTTTCTAAAATGATTGATTATCCATCCATTAGAGTGAAGATAAAAAATAATCAAAGGGATGATGTGGAAATACAAAAGGACTAAGCTATAAGAAAATATAAATTCATAGAGTTAAAAATTGATGAAGAAGGATTTGTATGATATAGGTCATGACTATATGTTCCATCAAAGAATGATATAAATAAGGATTTGTTGAATGATTCACATGACTCAACATTGTTCATCCTGCCATGAATGATGATGATTTATTGAGATATTTTAGAGAATTATTGGTTGGAAAATATGAAGAATAAGATAACATAATATACATCAATGTTACCACTATGTTAACTAGTAAAGTAAGATAATTAAAGTCTATGTGGGTAATTCCACCATTACCCATACCTAAGTGGAAATGGGAAAACATCACCATGAGATTTTTTATAGGTCCTCCAAATAAATACAGAAGAAATAATTACATTTGGGTTGTAGTGGATCATTTAAAAATGAATTCCCACTTCATTTCCATTAGGAAAGTTTTCTCAGTTGATCAACATGCAAGGATATAAATTAGAGATGTTTTAAGGAAATGGGGAACACTATTATTGATCGTATATAATTGTGATCTATGTGTTACCTCAATGATCGAAAAAGTTATTGACCATTAAATAAAATCATACTTTAACATTAATATGACTTATCACCCCCAAATTGATGGATAATCCCTGAATAATATCTAGACACATTAAGAAGTGATGAGAGATGATTTATGGACTTCAAAGGTTGATTAATCTTCATCTAATCATGTTATCATGAAATAATATCTTCCAATCAATATATTAATGGATCTATATACGTCCACTTATGTAAATAGATGCAGAACACCAATAAGCTAGGAAGAATTTGGTGAACACATTTTTCTAGGACCTGAAATGGTCAAAAAATGGTATAAACTTTGAATACCATTTAGTGACACAATAGGGTAGATTCGAGTTGATTAATGATATGTGATGATATCAATTAGAGAGACCTATATTTTTAGGTTATAGATAATGTGTTCGTCCCTATATCTTCATTGAAGAGAGTTATGATATTGGGTAAAAATGAATACTAAGTCCAAAATACTTTAACCCTTTTTAAAGTCTTTAACACATCGGAGTTGCAGCCTATCAACTAGAACTCTCATCAAACCTGTCTCAAATGCATTATATGTTCAACTTATCCATCTCAAGGAAGTACATAGGAGATCCCTCACATTTTGTGAATTTAGAGGTTGTATGGTTGGTGAATGAACACTCTTTTGAGAAGTAGTCAGTTAATATATTTTATCATAGGGACAATGTTCTCTGAAATAAGTCAACTCACCATGTCAATTTACTATGGTGGAATGATAAGTATGAGGAGGTGAATTGGGAACCATAGAAAATAATAAAACAGTTGTACCCACATATTTTTTTCATCTTATTTGGTGAAATGAAATTTTATTTTTGAAATTTTATAAGGGAGAAGAATGTAATGACATATAATGTTATCAATGAAATTTCCCTACTGATTATATAAATGATTCATATTTATAAATTTTTTTATATAAAGAACACAAAAAAATGATAAAATGTTAACAAATTTTTTATATTGACTTAATCATTGAATTTAAAGAATAAAAATGTTCATAATAATTGAATGAGTTACAATGAGATATAAAATAGAAAATAAGATAACCGTAATAGTAAAATTTAGATATTCTTGATTCCCTAGAGTGATCGCACTCCTGAAGAACACTATAAAAATGAAACAAAATATTAGTAATGTGATATTAATTTTGAAAAAAATATATATGACTTTTAGATAAAAACTAGGGGAATGAAGAATGAATGAAATATGATGTATTTATATAAGGTAGTATTCCCATATGATTGTGACAAATATGACCATTTAAATAGTAATCTGACCATCGGACCAATAATTAGACTATTTAGAATAATAACCTAACCATTAAAATATAAAATGACTAATAAAGTTATAAACTAATATTTTTATATTATATAAATTATAAATATTGGAAATTTATATCATAATATGATAAATAAGTGTTTTAAAAATTATAAAATACGTGTATGTATTTTTGAAATTCAAATATTTTTGAATTTTTATTATAAATATAAAAAATTAAACCAAATGATATTTTATAAAATGGGTTTATAAAATAATATTAAGTATCTTTATACTGATAATATAATTTTATGAGAACATAAGTAATTTTTCAACGGGCCAAAAAATGTTTATAATATTATAATTAGTTTTTTACAAATATATAAGGATTTTAATTAATTAATCAAATTTGGAAAATAATTTTCATAAAATGGATTTCATTATTAGAATCTAAAAATTATTAAATGGTTAGGTGAATATTTTTTATACTTTTAAAATATTTTGATTGTTGGTGAGTATTGAAATACTGAAAAATATAATTTCATTAAAATACATGATTTAATGAATAATGGATGATGTAAGAAACTATTATATTTAACACACATGAAATAATCACTATATATAGTCATAATAATTAACTCCATCAATATTATTGATAAAAATAATAAAAAATGAATATTATATGAAAAAACACTCCACTCCTCCAATTAAAAATACCACCTATCACCGTCTCTTCTCCCTAAACATTTTAATCTTATTAAATTACCCATATTTTGACCAAATATCTCTCTATACCTACCCAATTAAAATAGTTCTAGTCTTAACAAAATACCATTACAAGGTATATTGTGTTGTCGTCTAAAGGAGGACATCCAAAGAGTTAATGTTATTAACCAGGCTATGCTTTAATCTTCTCTTATTCAACCTCCACTAAATTCTTCTATACACTATTAAATAATGAAACCCAAATTATAAATATACTAAAATTTTCTTATGTTAATTTAATATCAATTATTACACATTTTTTCATTTTATTCTAAAATGAAAATGATTGTTCATATTATGGGAAATTCACCGCCTCCATGGAAATCATACTTTGTTTTTCTCCATCAGTTATATCGATGATCATAAAAATAATATTATGATAAAATATGATGATAATATGTATATTACAACTTATTTCTGGTTTCATATTTTATTAATAATCATTTAATTAAATCAAACAAATCGATCTCATTATGGTTTGTAAAACAACATAAATAAACTAAATGTATTATGATAATGTTTATACTAAATGAATAATCCCTATGTAAATACCCATTTGGATATTTGGGTAAATTTAAACTTTTTTAATGGAATGAATAATATTCATTTGAATTTTAGATCTATAATCCAATTTGAAAATAGATTTAACCGTTATTTAAAAACTGAAGTGACCATGGGATGACTAAACGAGAATCTTGGGGATAGTTTTTATAGACACAATATCTCAATTAAATGAATATAATATAATATAAAAAAATAATAATAAATAAAATATAATTAATTTAGTTTATCAATTAAGATTTATTAAATCTATCTGTTTCATTTAGGACATGAAGTGAATGTGAAAAATGAATCTGGACCTAAGGTAAGGGAACTTCCGAACCACCCTCCTTTATTTTAGGTTATGACTTTTTTCGATAAAAATAACTTAATCACACTATTATTATAACATAATAATTTAATATTATATATATATTACACACAATAATACCTATGTATTATTACATTTATTTTTTGGAAAAAATAATCATTTTTAATGTTTCATTCTCAATTTCATTCGTCTAGAAATGATTGTTAAAGAGAACATCTCTATTCCTTACCTTATTTCAATTATTACTATATATAATGTTTTAAAACAACCATGGTTTTTATAATTACTAATACAATTATAATTTTTTTCCATGTTTTGTTTTATGGAAGTTATTATTTTCTTTCCCCACATTTAAAATATTTCACTATGTTCACTAAATTCTAGTTTACGTGGTATATTTCTATGAAAAATTAAATTCTTATTGCAATGATAAAAAAAGTGAAAAAATAAAAGGAAAAATATTCTTGAAGTGATTAAGGCCTTATGCATCCTCTGAAGAAATAATTTTACATCCATGAATCAATGATCCTAGGGAATGAAAATAAAATTATAGGAAGAAACACTTCCCATTCTAGTTAATATATCTGATGCATCATTAACTTAATTCTATGTATGGTGAATCATATTAATGGGATATAGAATATATCTAAATTACCAATTTATATAATTCATCAAATGGTGAGATGAAACACTATTTTCTATATATTTGCAAATCAGTTATGAATAGACTACAATCACTACAAGTGTGACATTTCAATACCTGTAGATAGATATCCCACACAGTAGGGATTTTTCTTATATTAATATAAGGGTACTTACACTATAAGAATAATTTTAGGCCATCTTCACCAATATTATATGGTTTTTATAACAAACCAGGTTTTAGGGGTGGTTCTAAATCTATAAAAAAATTGAATTATGTTGTTTGGTGAGTGGTCCTACTATTTTGTTGATCTTCAGACCCTAATTCTAGGAGTTTCATTGAACAATGAAATGATTCTTAGATAGATTTCAATGGTTATAAATTTACTGGGGGTGTTTTCATTTTCAGTAGTGTCTAATGATGAAAAAATAACTTTTTATAATTTGAGGATAGAGGCACACAGTTCGAAAAACCGTGTAGACTCCCAAAAGTAACCATACGACCCTTCAGTGTCACAGGACAAGGATAGGAATAATGTGTTTGGTGAGGGGGTGACTGATCATACAAAAGGTATGAATGTTTTAGTATAGGTGATTAATATTGTTTGTGGATAGCTTGGGAAACCATGAGCTAGACCATGTGATATTGGGAGCCTTGGACAGTGGCTCTAGCATTGGATGCACATGGTTTGGTAAACTATGTTCCTAGCCATGTGAGGGTGGTAACTATTAAATAGTTGGTGAACATGAGTAATGCATGGTTTTCCAAACCATGTTAAATAATTGTGTGCATCATTTAAATGTAGGATATTACAATAGTGACCTTCCTCCATTATTCTTTTCATCCTCCTTGTTTCTTCTCTACTCACACGCACAACAGAGGGGAGATCTTCATTTAGTCCTCCCATGGTTATTGAGCCAAATCTATCATCTGATCATTGATCTTTGATCCATTGGTATCATTGGGAGAATATTGGTAAGGCTTCTAGTACACATTTTTATATTTCTCTTTACTCATTGCAAATAGGGAACACACTTTGTGTGATCCATTTTACCCTTTTTTTAGAGTGTTCGTCTAAAATGATGATTTCTTCTAAATTAGATCAATATAGAAGTTGATATCGGACTGGTGAGCATATAATAGTATGCGGTAGGTGGTTCCTATATTTCTCTTCCATTTTGTAGTGCTTTATTAGTGATTTCTTGAGAGCCTTGTTGTTTTGATAGATAGTAAATCTATATAATTATTTATTATCTTTTAATTTATTAATTGATTATATGAGATGCCATGTGATTTCTCTTACTTGACTACAAATGGTATATGCTTATTAAAAGGGTTCTAACCACTTGTTTATTTTTGGATGCGTGGGTTATTTAATTTAAATTGAATTATACATATTTCATATGATGGTTCCACGATAATGTACCAGGATTGGACTGATGATTGAGGTGCTGAAGTCAACCTGGACTATGGTGATTAAATTCATCAGGATGGGTGAGGCCTGAGACAAATGAGGTGATGTTGATAACCTATTTGGGTGAATTGGTCATTTTATTTAAGTGATGAGGTAATCAGGTTACACGAATGGTATATGTTACATGGGATGTTTTTGACCTCCATAATGAGTGACATGGTCTTAAGGGAATGAGGTACTGAGATGATATAGCTTAGGTACTTTTATTTTATTTCTACTCATTGTTATTTTCCAATATACTATTGGAGTCATGTTCACAGATATGGTACTTAGATAATAAAGTGGGGATGAATACTCTTGTGGATAGATGCCTCCATTAGTTAAAGATCAGGATGGTGTTGACAATTAGTCTGAATAAAGGTTCCATCAATATAAATTGATGTGGATGGTGGAGAGCCATTAGTTGACGGTGATGAGACTATCTATTTTGGGATAATGCTCATCGTATACTGAGGCCATTGAGCTGAGATTATTTGAGAGGATGGATATCACCATTCCTTGGGATGTTGGCGATTGAGTTGATGATATTTATTTATTTCAATATATATATCGTTTTCCCTTAGTTTTCAGGATATTTAATTGATATTGATCTTCTAGGATGAGGTTCATGGAACTGCACACTATTGGGAATGGAATTTTCAGGCTGGTTATATAATTAATTACATGAGGTGTTAGTTGGCATGAGGTTCCAGTGATATATTTATAGAAGGGTCTCGAGGGATCTTCTGTTCGTTAATTATCATGGCATGACTTGATATTTATACTAAGGATCCTTACCACTACAATTATACATATTCATACATGTGTGGTATTCCATTTGTAAAATTGGGGATCATGGTATACCGATAATGACTGAAGTACATGACCACTTCTTTATGGATGATTAGAATAAGGGATTTAGGTATTTATTTATTATCCTTTTGTTGCGTCTTATATTGATTTTGGTGTAGACCATCATTATCATAGATGTAAGACAAGCACACATTGGTGGTGGCCTAATGAGATATATTCTCATACCATACACGGGCCCTTCAGAATGTGTATATTTTTTTATGATACTATAACCTAGTAAGGGTATGAGATTAGGAGCTCGACCCTGGTGGCTGGGTTAGGTAGCCGATAATGGGATGGATGGTAATGGAACCATTTCTCTTCTTACATCAACTAAATTTTTGTTTGAAGTATTTCTTTTATTCCAGCATGATTATATGTATATATTGGTGGTCAGCCATAAGTGACCATTTCTCCCACATACTATTTTTTATAAATTATTTTGATATGCTTACTTATCAAAAAAAATTTGTTTTATTTTATAAATGGTTTGTTTGAGCTTGTTTATTATTACTGTTGATGTCTTCTTATGATTCCTCTATAGAAGGTTATTGGTCCCGCTATTTATGGCCATTTATTATACCATTCTATAATAATTGATAGAAAATTATTACTACCACCACTAAAGGGAATAGTATCCCCACTACCACCTCTACACAGCCTTACTATAAGTTGGTTGGCTTTGGTTGATGGGGATATGAGCCTAATGCCTAGTGGTACTCTGTCCTAGAGCACTTTTCAGGAGGAAAAAATGGTTTGGGGAACTATAAATGGAATCAGATCATTTTATTATAGGAGAATTGGATTGATGTATTTCGATGGATACTAATGGTATTAATGGGATGTTTTTTATGGTCTAAATATTCAGGTTGTGGTATACCAAATACTAGTATGTTTTTAAAGCTAGTTTTAAAGATCATTTTTGGGTTCCTACCACCCCATGCATAGGGGATAAACATGTTTTCCAAGGGTGGAAAATTTATGTTTTAATTTTCTCAGTTTATTGTTGATTCAATATCATCCATGAGTAAACACTTTTGTATGATATTTATTATTATATGGATTTTGGAATCATTTCTTGGTTTAGAAATGGATTTGTGAATATTCTATGTGATATGATTTTAAGAACATATGAGGTGTTTTTTATTATGATAATCATCAAGAACCTAGATTTCAGTAAGAGGTGTAGGATTGTTTACATTGGAAGTAATAGAAGCAAAATTGTTTTTTCCTATATAGCCTCTATTTGGTTGAATTCTACTCAGCCAACCCTAGAATTTAGTTCTAAAGATATCTATATGTGATGTGATGTGAGTATAGGTTCATGTGATATATGGTCATGAATCTAATCTGATTATGTTGGTATGATGGTAGTGGGTGAGGTATTTAAAGTGTCAACAATTTAAGATAAAAAATGTTTTATTGGACATATTCTCTTTATTGCAATTCTACTAAGTTACCTCTAATGTTGTGTAATGTAATTTACTATTATAGGATGGTGAGGGACCATGAGGCTGAATGATACACAATTCCTAAAATTTAGGTGGAATGTTATGGGGTTATAAGGTCAGGTTACATTAGAAAACTGACCTTCATATAGGTAGGTAAGGGTCCATGAGGCTACATGTCAATAGATAGGGTGCAATTGTGGAATGTAAGACTGGGGAGATATGCTGCCTATTACAGCTTTCTTTGTCTACAATATTAATATATAATATTATAGATGTCTAATTGTGGTATTGGTATTCAGTGGGATGACACATATATTGATTCTTGTGGAGGGTCAGGAGGGCAATGATATGGTGCCTCTTGAGAATGCACTGGTTGAGGCCCTAGTGGGACAGGATTTGGCACCACAGGGTTATAATAATCATGGGTAATAGGTTAAAGCATATATAAAGGCTCTGGTATAGGTGGGATAACTGTATGATATTGATTATTTCAGGATAAGGCCAAATGAGTATATCAAGGTGAGCCAAAAACATATTATACAAGGAATAAATAGGGGATCTCAAGGAGCTGTGAAATCTATGTTATAATATACATATGTGTTACAATAATATTACCCACCTATTTTTTCTAGAATATTTTATACTAATGAAGTTAGAATAATGGATGGATTTAGTGAAGACAATCATCAACCAGCTGAAGACACCCCCAAGATGGAGGATATAGCTGGACATGTACATACATAGAGGATCGAGTAAACCTTGTTTCTATGTATAGGTATAGAGTGGAAGATAAGAGGGACTATACTGGAAGGAATGTGATGCCAAGTTCATTGAGTAATTCATCCCAAAGACTCTTATGGTGAAGAGGGATTGAGCGTTATTGAGCCTATAACATATAGATATGTCAATCATGGACTATACAACTACATTCATTGATTGGTCTCATTTATCACCTGATTTGCTGGGTGAATACATAATGAGGTCGATGAGTTTAAAGGATGGTTTAAAACACGCCATTAGGGTTTATGTAAACATATTCAGGTTATCCTCATTCTCAAAGGCTATGAATCATGCACTAATATCCAAGGAAAATTTGATAGAACATTTATAATTCATGTGGGTGATAAATACATGTGATTTCTATGGAGATTCTTTAGATAGAAATCAGAAAGTTCAAGAGGAGAATAGGCTAGTAGTTTAGTCTAGAGACTCAATAAGACCACCCTGGATATCATCTTTGATGGATTTATTCTACTACTGAAATCCATAACATGTTTAGACTCATTGTGAGTGACCTCCAATGGAGTTCATGGAATGTGGTCAAGCTAGTTATCTTGAGAGGTTCGATATGTAACCTTCTCAGATTGTTGGGATCCTTGGATTGTGATAGAATCATGTGTATGATGTCAAACAGGAAGAGGTACTAGGAGATAGTAGTGTATATTTATCAATGCGTGAGGGTTGTAGAAGGGATAGAGGGACCAAACTATGGGGTCTATGGCTGGTACATGGTGTAACACCATAGGTATTTTCATGACACAAATATTTGG
Organism: Viscum album; assembly: GCA_963277665.1. Taxonomy (NCBI): domain Eukaryota; kingdom Viridiplantae; phylum Streptophyta; class Magnoliopsida; order Santalales; family Viscaceae; genus Viscum; species Viscum album. Next base: position 803,355,600 of record OY728139.1, read on the forward strand.
GTTTCAGGATAGGTGCACATAGTAGAGCATCCAGGCGTAGTGCAGGATGGGGAGTTGAATACAGTGAAATATATTATATGATGAAAGCATGAATGGGTTCTCTTTTTATTTGGATTTTTCTTGATCAGGTTTCACTAGGGGAATATGTTGTTTTTGGACTAACTAGTTTTCAGTTAGTAGGCTGGAATCAGATAAGATACATAATATATATATATATATGAGGTGTGTGGTACGATAAATTTTTATGGCATTAATATTAATATATGATGAAGGATATTTGTGAAAATATATTGAGTTGTAGGATTTTTTATCATCTTTTGAGGTGTTGGACCACATAGGTGTCATGTGAGACATGATCATGAGGTGGGAATCTAATGAGATATAATAGATGTTTTGTGTAAGACATGAAACATGTATGATTTATCACTAGAATTGGTAAAGGGTTGGTCATGCGTAATGGGAGGACACTGATTCCTAGGATGGTTAGTGGGATTTTTGGGAGCTCCTTGAAGGGAGTTCACCTGTGAATTAATGACCAGAGTATAATGGTTTGATTTTATAGATATCTATATCTCTGATACCATATTTAGGTAAATTTCTATAGCTCAGGGATGAGCTATGATATGTTTTGGAGACTGTAACATCCCATGTTTTTAGATCAGGTCAAAATCATCAACCTGATTGAATTATCTTGTATTATGAGTGGGAATTTTTTTATCATAAGATCCAAATTATAGTAGTTTCATTGACACAAGGATGTCATGATAAATATGGTGTAATTCTTATAAATTTCCTAGGGGCTTTGGGTGAATTTCATGTGTGTCGGAGGCTGAATACCAAACATTTCAATGTATAAAAATAATAGTGTGTGGTTTTGAAAAATCATATATCCTCTTTGGAGTAACTATTTAACACATCGAGGATACTGGACATAGTTTTCTAAAACAAAAATTTATGGGATTAAGGTCCAGGTAAATCCTATACAATATTTATTAGAGTGGTTTCAATGGTCCGCACACAACTAAGAAAACTGTGCACCTAACCGTGCAAGGAAGGGAACCACGGAAAATGGATCCAGCACAGGATGCACACATTTTATTAAACTATGTTCCCAAACATGAGTGTGTGATACCTCTTAGATCTTGTATTCACATGGTTATACCATGAATAGCCAAACTGTGCATGCTAACCTTGTGCCTCATTTAAAACTGGGAATTATAAATATTCACCACCACCCTTTATCATTTCATACTCTTACTTTATTCTCTACCAGCATAAATAATATAGGAGAGATCCTAATTTCTTCTCCCTACAGGTATTGACCCAAATTCATCATCCAAGATCTAATCTTTGATCCATTGAGCTCATTGGAAGCGTATTAGTAAGAATTTTAATCCTTTTACTTCTATTTCACTTTTCTCTTTCTATATAGTGTACTGGATCTATGGAATTGATTTTACCCTACTTTTAGGGCAGTAATATAATATTCTATTTTTTCTTCCATCATATTTAGTTATAAGATGATATCGGATGATTGAGAATCTACCCGTATAATCTGGTGGTTCCTCTCTTACTCTATGATTGAGCATGTTATTAGGTTGTCTTAGAGTGACCCTAGAAAATTAATGTGTCTCTTTTAATTGTTAATTGATTATATGAGTATCCATGGGCAAGGTGTTCCTTGAATATAAATGGTATAGGAGCAATGAGTGGATTCTGACCACTAGGGTAGGTTAGGTCTGGTGGGTTCTTTAAATTAAATTAAATTTTATATATTGTTTGTTATGATTCCATTAGAACGTTTCTTGCTTAGCCCGAGGAGTTTGGTGGTGATAGATACTAGAACTGAGACGATGAGATCCATCATGATGGGTGATGTCTGATATAAATGAGGCAATGTTGATCACTAATTGGGAAAATTTTTCATAGGATTGTTGAAATGAAGTTATTAGGTAATGGTCACAACCTATGGAATATTGGATGGTGTTGACTATTGGGATGGGTGAAAAGGCGGAAGGGGAACTAGGTGTAGGGATGATGTGTTTTAGGTACTATTTTTGGTGATCTACACTCACTATAAATGGATGATGAGCCTTTGGAGTTGTTTGAATATAGATATGACTCAGATGATAGGGTGGTATTATCCACTCATATGGGTAGAGGTCTCCGTTATTTTTGTCTTAGGATGGTGTTTAATATTAGTAAGGTTAGAGGGGATTTCCATATAAATCTATGTAGACGGGGAAGAGACTTTGGTTAACAGAGATGAGACCATCTTTAGGGGGTTGAGGCTTGATGTATATTGTGGTCGTTGGGATGATATAATTTGGTAGGACATATATCATTGTTCATCAAGACATCAGTCGTTGAGCTGATGTTGTTTATTTATTGGGCGATAGATATCCCTTTTCCTCTGATGTTGGGTTGTTGAGCAAAAGGGGATATTTTAGGATGAGGTCTTAGGGACCAAGTACATATATAATGTGACATGGGGACACCGATGATATTACTAATGAAAAATGTTGTCTTTTGGAATGAGGATTCAGTGATATATTTAGAGGTGGTAATTAAGTGATATCTGGGTCATTACTCATTAGGGGAATCCTTGGGAGTTATGTTATGTATCATCAAAACTAATATTATTTGTATTTATACATGTGATGTATGCCATATTTATAATTTGGGGAATATGGTATACCAGTGATAGCTAAAGCAGCAGATCGCTTCTTTATAGATATTTACCATAAGGGAAGAATCTGTTTATTTTTTGTGCATGTTCTTCCACATATTTTTCTTTTGGTGTACTGTAACGCCCCGACCCCAGCTACCCAGAGTCGGTACATTACTTCGTAACATTAGCATGATCACAAAAGATCAAGTCTCGAAAGACAGATTAGTTTAATAGCCTTGGAAACACTAGATACATTCATAAATGTTACATTACATCATAAGGTGAAAAACTACAACAAAGTCTTCATAGTCCACACTAATATCCTCTTTTGACTATCCCTACAGGTCATTCATAAAATACTTCTTCACATCCTGGAAAATATTAAATCATTGAAAGGGGTGAGCTCAGATGCTCAGTAAGGATAACAATATTGCGGAAGCTTTCATAAATAAACATAAATATTTAAGGCAATGTATAACTAAAACAAAAGCATTTTAAACTTGAGAATCAACATAATATGGCAAATGTAAAATGAGATAATGCCATTTACTTCTTCACATGGATATTCTACTGGTCGAATAATCACATGCAATATCAATAACCACTTTCATAATGATGGAATGCATAATTCCAGACATTTTGAAACATTTTGTCAAGGCCTCGGCCAAGACGTCTAAAATGATTAAGGCCTCAGACAAAACCATAAATCAAATTGGGAAAGGGCCTCAGCCAATTCCACATCTAGTTGTCTCATGAGAGCTACCGATGCAATTTTTTTAGAAGATACTTACATTGAAAATTTCTCAAAAATACCCTAGTGTTTTTCTGAAAACATTATGCAAGCTTTTGAAAACAAAATAACTAATTCTGTGACTCCTCGACTAATTACATGCCATGATGGGTCTACGCCCAATCCCTTCCTATCTACCACACTCGAGAGTTGGGTTATATGAATAATTTTTTAAGCTTGCGTTAAATACATATACCTTTGCACTGGATTTTCATATATTTGAGAGAAATATCTCTCTCTTTTTTGAAATCATTTAAAAAAAGTTATGTCTTGTAGAGGAAGCCGAAACTCAAATAATGGTCATGGTGGTGGAGAAGTCGTTTTCGCCGTATACGTAAGACAAAACATTCTTTTTTTCATTTAGTAAAAACGCTTTGTATAAAAAGATTCCTTTTGAATAAACGTAAAAGTCAAAGGGGTTTATACACCGTATAAAAGAAATTTGTGTATAAAACAAAATATGCCTCAATGAAAGGTGATTGAGACGAAGACCCTTACAAAGATCATTTTTTTAAAATAAAGTAGATATATTATGTGTATTCACTATAAGTACACATAAATAAAGTACACATACAAGATAGGACATAATAATATCATGACATAATTTGAAAGTAGGAGATTAACTCAAAGAATAGAAATTGGGTTAAGAAGTTCCCTTACCTTGCGTCTTGTCCTGACTCGACCGTTCTTTAACCTCTTGAATAATAAACTAGAGTTAATTTCTATTTACTTAAGAACATTTTTCAGGTTCATTATTCCTTTTATATCACTTATTACTATGTTATGAACATTATGTAATTATTTAAGTTAATAACAGTCATTTTGTCGATCTTTGGTACTTGAGTAAAAAACAAACTTCTTATAATTACAAGTTGTTCATGTGGTGAAATATCCATTATATCCAGAATTATATTCATGATGTAGATATCATATATATCATATATATACAGTATATAAATTCATTTATAATATTACGTAACATTTAGAGGTAAGAAATGAAATGCACCGTTCATGGAGACGGTAAGCCGTACGTACGCATGAATGATACTTTCATTTCTATTTCATATATAATATCATTTACTCCATCCTTTATACATCCCACATGTGGCATTAACGATTCACATCACTTTGAGGGGGCGATAGTCCGCACTTCCTAAAATGAAATTATCGCGTTTACCCATAATGGAAATCATAAAGTATGCCATAAATGAGAAATACAGAAGCATAAGTAAAACATAAACATATTATATATCATATATAAATATAGTGACATATTAATGGCCACCTTTTAAGGTGTTATATGAGTGTTGAACAATCATCGTTTCGTGAGGCAGAAATTCGCCATCCACAGAAACCGTATGTTCTTTAACCATTAGATGTAGGTGTGTGTAAGTGTAGCTCGAATCCTTATTATAACAACATCCTAGTATATTTAGGATACTGTTGTTGTTACAAAAGAAATAAATAAAAATAGTTTAGGGGGTTGGACAAGAAAAATAAAACAAAACAACATTAGAGAAGACATTACCTCAAAATCGGGTAACTCTTTTTGATTGGAGCCAAAGGCTTCCTTGGGAAGTGTTCTGCCCAAAGTGAGGCTTCTATGAGTAAGAGGGGGAAGTTGGGAGAGTATTTGGGCAGAGTTTGGCCGAGTCAAATGTCTTGAAAGTGTGAATGAGGTGGTAGAGGTGGGGGCCTTTTATAAGTGGAGAGGAGAGGCACTCTTGGAATGTAAGGAAATGTTACATTATTATACAATAATTTTCGGATTCCAAAGGTCCCACAGTTATATAATTCTAGGATAAGGTGATAAGGGTTCTAAATATACTCATACAATAGGTTTTTGACAAGTTTAAGCCTTGGAATTTACATTATCATTTTATTTTATTTAAATCGTTAAATAATGAGGTCATCGCTGCATCATCATGATGTCATAAATAATTTAATTTATTTAATGTCTAAAAATTATAAATAAAATACTATTATGTAGGAAATATTTTTAGCTTTCAAATTACTATTTATAGTAAAAAATATGACTTGTATAACCCCATGTAAAAATTGTTTTAGTAAAACATTTCATGTTTGTGTCATTTTTTACTTTAACATTAAATAAAAGGTATTTATGTCATTTTCCAACTAAAGTGGCTCCATGGGGTCCCCACGTTGACCCATGGATTTTATTGGTCGGACATGGAACATCCAATGAGGGTAGTACATGTGTCAAGCTCATCTCATATTATTAAAACATTATTTTTACCTTAAACTACACTAATTACCTCTAATCGCGATTAATAACTTTAAAGATACTATTCACCAAAAATTATTTTAATCTTATTGAACCAAATTTTACTTCTTAATGACAACCATGTATGTCTGATTTTTGAAAATAAAATCACAGAAGTGGTAATATTTCATTTAAACGAAAAAATCAGTTATTTAACTACCACTTAGTGGTTTCACTATTCATAAAAAATTGAAGTTTTTCAGAACAATGCCAAAATTTCACCCTAAGCTATAATTGATATTCCGAAATCAAAAATGATGTCTATTTTACAAAATTCCAAACATATAAGTTGCATTAATTAATTTTATAATTAATTCCCGCTGTCACAACAAATAGCGTGTTTTTAAGAAACAATTTATATCAAAAGATTGGAAATTGTTTATGTCCAATTTCAATGTTAAATTAATTCTAATGAACACCATTGGTTAAAATGGTAAAAATATATTCTAATTATACTTTAAAACCACTAAATAGTATAATTTATCACTATAAATTATTTTGATTAAAAAATTTGTTTCTAAGTATTTTTCACTATTCATAAACAATTAGAAGTTCTCAGAAAAATACCAAAAATTCAACATAGGCTAATTTCAATATTAGGAATACAAAAATGAATTCCATTTTGAAATATAAATTTTCTATAATTTCAAAAAGTGGTTATTATAATTCATAACAGCTACTTTGATTAGTCACGGTGTTTTAGAACTCGAACTTGGGTACAATGCAAGCTATTGCATTATTGAAAGAGAGGCGTATCGTGGAAGCTCCGGGTGTTACATTCTCCCCTCCTTCAATAAATTGTGTCCTCACAATTTGATATTTTTCTTTGAAAATAAAAGGTTGAAAATAGAAAATACCTTTGTGGAAAACCCACATCGGAAGTAAGGTTAATAAAATTTAGCCTTAATAAGAGGGAAATGGAAATAAGAAAGTCACCACCAAATTATGATCTCGATAAGGAGAACATTGGTGGCAATTAGAGACATATAATTGGAGGAAAAAAGTAAATATTTTTAGGGAGTGATTGAGGTCATCAATCACAATCAACTGTCAAATTGAGGGCCTCAATGCCTTCAATCTATGTTGATTTAAAATATCATCAGTTCAACAAGACATAAGGTATTAAGATAACAAATTTTTTTGTTTTAATATCCCTTTACTAATGTTTAAGAATTAATTTATTCATTGAATAAGAGATAGGTATATATATATTTATGCTTGACAATTAGAGTTTCAACCTTCAACTCATCTTTCACTCAAAAAGATAATATAACTCAAAAATATTATACTTATCCTAATTGTATAAGGTTCAAAATGTTAACACATACCATTTAGATTAGTAAAATTATATTGTAGTTACCAGGGACTTCTTGTAGGCTAGTGGTAGGGAATAAAGGCCTATCGCACAATGGTTGTGGGTTCGATTCCTGCACTTTTGCTCGACGCGACGGGTTATGCCCCACCCTGCAGGTTGTCCTTTTCCTAAAACTATAGTATTATGATATTCCAAAAATAATCTTCAGAAATGATTTAACCTTAAACAATACTATCCATGGTTCAACTTAATCCATTCCAACCTTTATAGTTATTCAAAATACCTCTGTCCAGACTTTCTCTAAAAGTTCTCTTAATTCCAAAATCAATTTATCAGACTCCCTAAAAAAGTAAAGTTTATCTTATTGTCACATACTAAAAATATAATTACCTTCATCATATTAAAACCTTAATGAAATCAACAAGTACAGCAGTACAATCCTTCTATATATCACATTATTGTTATAACCATAATATAATCCATGAGTCCAAAAGCACCAATACATTAGTTATTCTGCTTCAACTGTAGTAACAGCATAAGATTGCTCTTGATCCCTTGGCATTTTCTGAGGTAAGTTTTCCTGACGCTTAGGAAATTCATTTGCATAATGCCCCATTTACCTACAATTGTAGCATTCAACATTGATAGCCTCTTTCTTTCCCTTGCAATCACGCGCCTGGTGACCTTTTTCTCAACATTTATAACAAACTCCCATTCCTTTTAGGCAAGTACAGGGCGATTCTTCCCACAATTATCACATAATGGAAAATCTTTCTTTCCCTTTTTCCCTTTATCTGTCTCTTGTTCCACCGTTCTCTTCTTCTCTTGCTTTACGTTGTTTTCATAAGACTTAGAGAATTCCTTTTCTGTCTTGATAGCACATGAGACTATATCCTCGTATGTTGAGAAAGATTGTGATACTAAAGCTCGACAGAGAAAAGGTTTTAACCCTTCAAAGAAACAATCAATCTTACTTCTTGGGTTACGTATATAATCTGCAGCATGCCTCGCTAACCTTGTAAAGTTAGCCTCATACTTTGCGACATTCCATCCTCCAACTACGTCAGACTCAGAAATTTCCTTTCTATATCTGCTCGATGGTCATGAGGAAATTACTTTTCTAGGAAAAGCTCTTTGAACTCCCTCCATTCCATATTTGATACGTCATCATATTCCTTTGTGTTTTGAATCAGCGACCACCACTGATCGGCATCTCTAGTGAGGCGGAAAACTGCCATGACAACCTTCTCCCTTTCGCTACTCCCCAAGGCATGGAATATTCTCTCTAAGGAGTTTATCCATTGCTCAACTACTAATGTATTTGTACCCCCATTAAATGTTGGTGGTTTTTTCCTCATGAAGCGGTCTAACATTGATCCTCCGCGTTGCGGATCAGGGTGCTCCATACGAGTAAGGTTATTATTCATAACCTGAGTGAGTTGTCCCAGTATGGTAATAAGTTGATCAGCACCAGTTGTATCTCCAGATCCACAATAATTATCTTGAGTAGGAGGGAAATCCCTACATGGAGTGCGTGCATTGATACAGTTTCCATTCCTTCCACTAGGCGCCATTTCTAAACAATGGCATAAACTATATTAGTTTATGAATCAAAATACATAATTCCATACTTGTAAGATACTTAACATAAATTAAACTATTTATGGATATAATCCATAAAAATGTTTTCTTTGAAGAAGTATATACTCATAACCTTCATAGTGGTTTATAAAGAAAATGAGAATTATCCAAAGCATATCCCCCAGGAGTGTCGTAACCAAGAGTGCAGCATGGCCCGTTGTCGTGCAGCAGTTCTCGTTCGAGTCTAGCTCAAAGCGGTGTTTTCGGGTTTTACCCCTAGGTACATCTGTGCCAGAGCCGCCTCTACCTGCTCGTATCTAGACATGGATGTATTTCTCGGAAAACTCACAACATCTCTACAATACAAAAATTCTAGGAAGTTCTTCTATACTAATCCTCAAAGTCTATCTTCGGGCTATGTTATCTAATAAGAGTTTATCTAAATCTAGCTTCCATGGTTAGTAATAAACTGCCTCTGATATAAACTGTAATGCCCTGACCCCAGCTACCCAGAGTCGGTGCATTACTTCGTAACATTGGCATGATCACAAAAGATCAAGTCTCGAAAGACCGATTTGTTTAGTAGCCTTGGAAACACTAGATACATTCATAAATGTTACATTACATCATAAGGTGAAAAACTACAACAAAGTATTCATAGTCCACACTCATATCCTCTTTTGACTATCCCTGCAGGTCATTCATAAAATACTTCTTCACATCCTGGAAAATATTAAAACATTGAATGGGGTGAGCTCAGATGCTCAGTAAGGATAACAATATTGTATAATCTTTCATAAATAAACATAAATATTTAAGGGAATGTATAACTAAAACAAAAGCCTATTAAACTTGAGAATCAACATAATATGGCAAAAGTAAAATGAGATAATTCCATTTACTTCTTCACATGGATATTCTACTGGTCGAATAATCACATGCAATATCAATAACCACTTTCATAATGATGGAATGCATAATTCCAGACATTCTGAAACATTTTTTCAAGGCCTCGGCCAAGACGTCTAAAATGATTAAGGCCTCGGCCAAAACCATAAATCAAATTGGGAAAGGGCCTCGGCCAATTCCACGTCTAGTTGTCTCATGAGACCTACCGATACAATTTTTTTAGAAGATACTTACATTTAAAATTTCTCAAAAATACCCCAGTGTTTTTTTGAAAACATTATGCAAGCTTTTGAAAACAAAATAACTAATTCTGTGACTCCTTGACTAATTATAGGCCATGATGGGTCTACGCCCAATCCCTTCCTGTCTACCACACTCGAGAGTCGGGTTTTATGAATACATTTTTAAGTTTGTGTTAAATACATATACCTTTTCACTGGATTTTCATATATTTGAGAGAAATATCTCTCTCTTTTTTGAAATCATTTAAAAAAAGTTATGTCTTGTAGAGGAAGCCGAAACTCAAATAATGGTCATGGTGGCGGAGAAGTCGTTTTCGCCGCATACGTAAGACAAAACATTCTTTTTTTCGTTTAGTAAAAACTCTTCGTATAAAAAGATTCCTTTTGATTAAACGTAAAAGTCAAAGGCGTTTATACACCGTATAAAATAAAGTTGTGTATAAAACAAAATATGCCTCAATGAAAGGTGATTGAGACGAAGACCCTTACAAAGATCATTTTTTTAAAATAAAGTAGATATATTACGTGTATTCACTATAAGTACACATAAATAAAGTACAAATACAAGATAGGACATAATAATATCATGACATAATTTGAAAGTAGGAGATTAACCCAAAGAATAGAAATTGGGTTAAGAAGTTCCCTTAGCTTGCGTCTTGTCCTAACTCGACCGTTCTTTAACCTCCTGAATAATAAACTAGAGTTAATTTCTATTTACTTAAGAACCTTTTTCATGTTCATTATTCCTTTTATATCACTTATTACCATGTTATGAACATTATGTAATTATTTAAGTTAATAACGGTCGTTTTGTCGATCTTTGGTACTTGAGTCAAAAACAAACTTCTTATAATTACAAGTTGTTCATGTGGTGAAATATCCATTATATCCAGAATTATATTCATGATGTAGAAATCATATATATCATATATATATAGTATATACATTAATTTATAATATTACGTAACATTTAGAGGTAAGAAATGAAATGCACCGTTCATGGAGACGGTAAGCTGTATGTACGCATGAACGCTACTTTCATTTCTATTTCGTATTTAATGGAATGAAATCATAATGATATAAATGTATAATATAATTCCAGTATAATATCATATATAATATCATTTACTCCATCCTTTATACATACCACATGTGGCATTAACGATTCACATCACTTTGAGGGGGCAGTAGTCCGCACTTCCTAAAATGAAATTATCGCGTTTACCCATAATGGAAATCATAAAGTATGCCATAAATGATAAATAAATAAGCATAAGTAAAACATAAACATATTATATATCATATATAAATATAGTGACATCTTAATGGCCACCTTTTAAGGTGTTATATGAGTGTTGAACAATCATCGTTTTGTGAGGCAGAAATTCACCATCCACAGAAATCGTATGTTCTTTAACCATTAGATGTATGCGTGTGTAAGTGTAGCTCTAATCCTTATTATAAAAACAACCTAGTATATTTAGGATACTGGTTTTGTTACAAATGAAATGAATAAAAAGAGTTTAGGGGGTTGGAGAAAAAAAGTAAAACAAAACAACATTAGAGAAGACATTACCTCAAAATCGGGTAACTCTTTTTGATTTGAGCCAAAGGCTTCCTTGGGAAGAGTTCTTCCCAAAGTGAGGCTTATAGGAGTAATAGGGGGAAGTTGGGAGAGTATTTGGGTAGAGGTTGGACGAGCCAAATGGCTTGAAAGTCTGAATGAGGTGGTAGAGGTGGGGGCCTTTTATAAGTGGAGAGGAGGGGAACTCTTGGAAAGTAAGAAAATGTTACATTATTATACAATGCTTTTCGGATAAAAAAGGTCCCAGACTTATATAATTCGAGTCTAAGGTGATAAGTGTTCTAAATATACTCATAAAATAGGTTTTTGACAAGTGTAAGCCTTGGAATTTACATTATCTTTTTATTTTATTTAAATCGTTAAATAATGAGGTCATCGCTGCATCATCATGATGTCATAAATAATTTAATTTATTTAATGTCTTAAAATTATAAAAAAACTACTATGATGTAGGAAATATTTTTATATTTCCAATGACTATTTATAGTCAAAAATATGACTTTTATAACCCCATATAAAAATTGTTTTAGTAAAACATTTCATGTTTGTGTCATTTTTTACTTTAACATTAAATAAAAGGTATTTATGTCATTTTCCAACTAAAGTGGCACCATGGGGTCCCCAAGTTGACCCATGGATTGTCTTGGTCGGCCATGACACATACAATGAGGGTAGGACATTTGTCAAGCTCATCTCATATTATTAAAACATTATTTTTACCTTAAACTACACTAATTACCTCTAATCGCGATTAAGAACTTAAAAGTTACTATTCACCAAAAATTATTTTAATCTCATTGAACCAAATTTTACTTCTTAATGACATACATGTATGTCGGATTTTTGAAAATCAAATCACAGAAGTGGTAATATTTCATTTAAACGAAAAAATCAGTTATTTAACTACCACTTAGTGGTTTCACTATTCATCAAAAATTGATGTTTTTCAGAACAATGCCAAAATTTCACCCTAAGCTATAATTGATATTCCGAATTCAAAAATGATGTCTATTTTAAAAAATTCCAAACATATAAGATGCATTAATTAATTTTATAATTAATTTCCGCTGTCACAACAAATAACGTGTTTTTAAGAAACAATTTATATCAAAAGATTGGAAATTGTTTATGTCCAATTTCAATGTTAAATTAATTATAATGACCACCATTGGATAAAATGGTAAAAATATATTCTAATTATACTTTAAAACCACTAAATAGTATAATTTATCACTATAAATTATTTTGATTAAAAAATTTGTTTCTATGTATTTTTCACTATTCACAAAAAATTAGAAGTTCTCAGAAAAATACCAAAAATTCAACATAGGCTAATTTCAATATTAGGAATACAAAAATGAATTCCATTTTGAAATATAAATATTCTATAATTTTAAAAAGTGGTTATTACTATTCATAACGGCTACTTTGATTAGTCGCGGTGTTGTAGAACTCGAACATGGGTACAATGCAAGCTATTGCATTATTGAAAGAGAGGCGTATCGTGGAAGCTCGGGGTGTTACATGTAAAACTATATTATCACAGATATAATATAGGTACACGTTTGTGGTGTCCTAATGAGATATATTTGTACAACCAACCTAATCACCATGGGACATGTGCATATTTTATTTTTGTTTGATTAGGTAAGGGTTCATGCATAAGATTTGGACCACAGTGATTAGTTGTGAGGTTGAGAATGGGATGGATGGTAGGAAACCATGGAGGTTCCTGCATCATCTAGAGTTTTTTTGTGTATTTATTTTATTCTAGAATTATTATATGTATATATTGATTGTTGGTCATGGTAAACCCTTTTTTCTGCCTACAATTTTGTATGAACAGTTTTGACATTCATTGTTATCTAAAAATAGAGTTGTATTGTCTAAATCTTATGATTGATCTTACTAATTATTACTCTAACTCTCTTCTTATAATTCTTATATTATATGTTACATGTCCCTTTTTAAGGTATTTTATTATATTGTTCTATAATGATCTATAGACCATTATAATTGTCACCTCGAGAGGGTACAGTCTCAACACCATCACCTCTTTACACCCTCTCTACTAGTCAGCAACCTTCAGCATATGGGGAGGTGCACGTAAGACCTACTGGTACATCGTCCATGAGCACTATTTGGGGGGTGGGGGAAGTGGGTCGAGGTACTATAGTAAAGAATGATTATCCATCCTATAAAAAATACATTGAAACAATATCTATATGAATTCTTCTTCAGACCCAAAGAATTTTTGATCTAGGACATCATGGGGATAGAACAATAGATAGAGTAAGGGTAACAACAACTAAAGTAGAAAACAATAGTCCACATATTTAATTCATTATTGGATATATATATATATATCATTAATTTCATAAATCTCCTCCATCTTCAGGCATACGTCATTTCCTAACTATCCGTTAAACCTAAAATTGTTATAGTTCTTTCCAGATGGACAATATGTTGGAATCCACGGCCACCATACTCCCCATTAATTGATTTAATTTTGATGAACCATATCCAAGCGATTGGGAACATTATACTAATACATTGGGAGGGAGTTATACCAAAAATTCATCTTTAAAAATTCTATTCAAAATCCATTCAATCACTAATAAGAAATAGGCACTCCCTTGACACTGATTGAAGGATTGTGAAAAAGCTTCACTTGGATGATAATAAGACTCATTTACATTGAACTACCATATATTTATGAGCTATGTGGTTAATACAAATTATATGAGGAATAAAAACATTGAAGGGATCATAATATTTTAGCACTTATCTCCATAAGGATCATTTACTAGTGAAATATGTGTAAGTTTAGTGTAGTCATTAAATTTGAAGAATCCAAAACTGGATAGTTAGATGAATCAATAATTTTATATATCTGTTAATAAAAATTGTTAAAAAGGATCCGATGTGCATTGTTTCAGAGTCATGAAAAAAATAAAATACCTTTCTTATATTAAGGTTACTTCATCTACTATTTTCAGGTATATTTCCATCATTTATTCTCCACTCCTTTGCACATATTCACTTCAGTTGGGAATTATTTTTCATTGACTATGATTATTTTCAGCTACAAATGTCCAATAACGATTTTATTACTTATTTAATGAAAAATATTATGGTAATCAATTTGGTTATTCTATAATTCAATATTATGTGACATATTTCTTTCCATGGGAAATTCCTATGTTTATGTATGGTATTTGATTTCATTTTGTTCTAGAAATATGAATGTATATATTATTATGGGTGTACCCAGATAGTGTTCCAATACATTGGGAAATGTTTATATCTTACAAGATGATATGTATGAGATTATGGAGTCAACCTAATACATTATGGGACTCTGTACACCTTGTTATGATGTATATGTAGTGAGAATTATTTTATTCTTATGATGCAATATTTTATGTTGCCTCCATATCAAAGATCCTAGGATTCTTCCTTATTTATTCAATGCCTTTGTGTTATCATTAACGTAACATGTCTTTATGATATCATTTTATTCCATTTGACTCATATTCTAGACTTTTTTACCATGCCACTTTACATATTGGGATTTATATATCGCCCCTTTTGTTTCTGTATTCCATAAGAGGAATAAGGATCTCATTTTGAGTTTAAAATTAAGAATCTATATTTAGGATCATGTTAATGTTTTATAAACCTAGTCATCCAAATATAATAGGCATATGGATCTTGAGTTTTGTTTATTATATATTTATATTATGATTCAGGTAACAATTTGTTTTGGTTCATCGCATGGGGGATTCTATACTTGAATCGTTATCATGCAATGAGAGTGTAACTGGACAATGTTCGAAAGATAAACCACTTATATGAAATAAAATTCAATGAACGAGGAAATTAATAATATAAATTTATTATAAATTTAACATGAAAAATATCATTTCTTCTAGGTTCTAGAATCTATATCAATTAGTATTTGAATTAATTAATTTTTCACAATGATATATTATCATGTACATATTATATTGTTCAGTGATTGAAAAAATAGACCTTGTTAGAAATGTCCTAATTAGTGCTTCCACTACATTAATAACTAGAGTGGTTAGAATCAAATTTATAATTATTTAATTTTTGACCATTATAAACATTTTCATTTAGTATTTAATTTCTCATTTAATCTTTCATTTAATCCAATTTTTTTTACTTATAGTTCTTATTCATCATTAACATTCATATAACCAATAAAATGTTAATAATACATGAATTACATCTATAAATCCCATCCATAGGTACTGAGGATACTAGTTGAAAATCAAAGGGTTAAATGTAGTACAACCCGATTGTACATGTCATGTATCCTATATCATTTCACCTAAATGAGTCAAGAAATAATTTTTATTCACTGTAAAATAAATGGAATGTGGTTTCATTAAAAAGAATGTGCTGGCCAAACTAGGATTTCACATGCATTTAATAATTACAAGAAAAATATTTGGGGCACCCAACATATCATAAACCCATTTTCTCTGGGAAAAGATTGTGGTCCTATACCCATTGTGTTTTTATTAAAGGCCATGTTGGACTAGAATCCATGAAACATGGAAGATACATGACCAGTAGCTATCTTTTATAAGTCATGAACCTCATAAATGTCCATTGTGAAATACACGTTGACTCCCTAGTCTTATATCATGGATATATAGTGAAAGATATTCAAGGCGTGCAACTAGCCTATACACACCATGTATCCTGTACCGGTTTATGTTGTAAATATTAATTAATTTCTCCATTAAACCAAATTATCATATGCCCATGTGTCAATAGTTGATATTAAATATGTTGTGACATGTTTTGAAAATATAAATTACTAAATTAATTTATATAAAAATTAGGAACTAGACACCATGAATCGTTGTTACACAATGTGTACTGTAGATGCATTAAAATAATTACAAATCATGTAATTTAAATTTTTCAATGTGTTATTTTCTATTGGTATATGAAATGTGATTACATGACATTTTTTGTATGATTTATGTTTTGTGAGCACAAAGTTTAAAATGATTAGTATAATGGGTAGTTCAGATAGGTATATTTCATGTTTCCTCCATTGGCACATTGTGCACATAATTATTTTTTAATAAAATTAAATAATTTTGTTTTTTTAAATTGTAGTGGACTAAAATATCATGGACTATTCAGATAGTAATTAAAATAAATAAACGAATGAATAAATAAAAAAATTAATCAATATTGGAAAAATGTTTCATAATTATGAACTATTAAAAAAATTATAGTGTAATAGATGCATACTCATTCCATGCATTGATTATCATGAGATTGACCAACTTGTGTATGTAATATATTTCTTTTAATTTAATTTTTATGTGTTATTTTATTATTATTATTATTATTTTATTAAAAAGATAGATTGTGTTCCATCCCCTCCTCATATTGTGAAAGTACATATGTTTCAATAATTTCTTTTTTTAAAACCCCCTCAAACCATTCCACTGGCTCCCCTCAGCTTTGTGTGAGTAAAGTGTATGTCAGGATGGAGGTCCTAAGTGATTGGGGGTGGTTCAAGATGGTGCTGAGTTGAAATCAACCCAGGTGATACATAATATTGAGTGGGAATTATACTAATCTATCCAAGACTGACTCATATAATTCTTCTCTTAGGGTCGTTGGATTTTTTATTACCCGGTCAATGAAAAAATTACTTGATAAAAATCATTATCACTCAACATATTTATTCCAGATTATGAATAATTATTTATTTTGTTATGTATTTTGGATTCTTTCTCATAGTCCCATTAATAGATGAATTAAATGACAAGAATGATTGTATTTAATAAATAATAAAAATAATTATGTGTAAATATTTTATTGACTCATGGTTAATCACATAAGTAAAATCCAATTAATAATAGAAAGACATATAAAATAATAAAATATGAAAATTTATATATAATAATAAAAATCCCTCAATCAAATATAATGTGAGAATAAAACTTCTATAAATTAATTAAGGATGCAACCAAAGAACTATGTATGGGTCTTGCCCTTTATGGGATGCTTACTTTTATCAAGGATTTATTATTAGAGTATTTGGTTAACTTAACCAAGTTGACATAAATAGAATTATCCTAAAGAATAATTGATGTATCTTAGGGGAAAATTTTAAGGAAATCTAAGTATGGATTTTAGGATTGGGGAGTCTATTAAACATATCTAAGAGTTTCATAACCATAGTTTAAAATACCACAAAACTAAATACCTTGGAGTAATTGATCAATCCCTCAATTGGGATATGACGTTGATATGATTTTATATTTAATTTCCATATCATTTTTTTGATATAATATGTTTTAATGTTAAATTACAATTTTTATGATCAAATATTGTGATTTTTAATTTTAGAGTTCAATTTTTAGTTTTTTGAGTTTTTTATTAATGTTAATAATCTAGGACTTTAAAAGGTATTTTTTTCTTCACAATGATTTTTTATATTTTTTGGAAAAACATTGAATATATTTTTTGGAATATTCATTGTAATCAAATACTTATGTGATTTTGAGGATTTTTTATGTTTAATTATTAAACTCCAATGTTTTAATTATTGAATTTTAATATTGGGATCCATTTTTTAGTTTTATATTATTTTTATGGGATTGAAATTATATTTTAGTAAATTTTTAGAAAATGGATTTTATTGTTTGGAGAATAGATCTTCAATTATAATGGATTACTTTTCATTGAGTTTTAATCTTTGGGAATAATTTCCAATGATTGAACAAGGAACATAAGGAAATTTCATCTGGAGTTATGTGAAAAATTCTAATAGGAGTTTTACATAGATAAATTTTGAGTATCATATCCTTCTAACCAATTTAATCCGTAGTACTATATGTAACTGAATCCCAAGTGTAATTATATTGCATAATTTTGAAATGAAACATTCACATAATTGATTTCTTCCAACATTCAAGGATCCAATCAATAAATACATTCACATATGGATTCTCAATCATCCAATTTTTTTTAAAAGTGTAGATAAAACCACATGTGAAATTATAAAGGGAGCCAAATGGAAAATCAATACTCCAGACACTATTTTTTTAATCAGTAACCCAATCTAAAACTGAAATGAAAGATTAAAAATCAATTATCGATGCCTATTGTTGAGCCCGATCATAATCTGAAGAACTTAGTGTGGAAGATGAACTTATTATATCATTTAAGAAGAATGGGAGTCATCTTATATAGTGATTAATGATTAAGATCACTACCCATTTTACCATAACTGTAACAGCCCGAGATTTTATGAAAAATATTCTTTTTTATTTCACTAATGTCTTGTGTTGTACGCTACACCAAAATGAGCTTGCACAACACACATCCTTGACTTGCCTTGCATTACACGCAATCGCAACCTTCCTCGATAGCGTGTGTAGTACGTAATACTGAGTTTCACGAAACAACGATATGCTATTAAAATATTATTAAAACTAGCCGTTATGAATAGTAATAACCACTTTTTAAATTTTAGAAATTTTAGCTCTCAAAATGGACTTCATTTTTGGATTCGGAGTATCGAATTTAGCCTAAGGTGAAATTTCGGTACTTTTCGGATAACTTTCATATTCTGATGAATAGTGAAAATTACTAAATTATAATTAAAAACAACTTTTTTTTAATCGAAATAATTAATAGTGATAAATCATTAATTTGAGTGGTTTTAAAGTATATTTAGAATATATTTTTACAATGTTGGTCATTGGATGTAATTTCACATTTAAACTAGACATAAACAAGTGTCAATCTTTTGATAGATATTGTTTCATAAAAACACGCTATTTGTTTTAACAGCGGGATTTAATTATAAAATTAATTAATGCAACATTTATGTTATGAATTTGGTAAAATAGACTTCAATTTTGAATTCGGAATATGAAATATAGCTTAGGATGAAATTTTGGCATTGTTCTGAAAAACATCAATTTTTGATGAATAGTGAACTACTAAGTGGTAGTTAAAAAACTGAATTTTTCATAAAACTTAATTTTACCACTTCTGTGAATGGAATTTCAAAAATCCGAGAGACACGGTTGATATCAGTAAGTAAAATGTGGTTCAATGAGATGAAAATAATTTTTGGTGAATAGTAACTTTTTACTTTTTTTTACCACGGTTAATAGTAAATAGGGTAACTAAGGGTAAATATGATATTACTATTACCCTAACACATGTCCTAATTCTATTGGATAAGTGTAATTCGACCAAAAACAACCTTATGAATATAATATGACCATTTAGGTCCACTTGGATTAGATTATGACATTTAATATTATATTATTTAATGAATAGTTAAAATAGTTAAAATCAATGTTTAATAACTAAAACATTTTTAATATGGGGTTATACATAAGATAAATTCGACTATAAATATTCATTATAAAGATAAAAATATTTCCTACATAACTATATTTTATTTATAATTTTTAGACTTTAAATAAATTAATTTATTTATGACACAACGATGATGCAGTAATTACCCGTTTAAGGAAATATTAACATAATTGATGTTATAAATGCTCAAATGAATGTAATTTGAGACTTTTTATGACTTAAACTAATTTTATAGGTTACTATGATATATTAGTGTTGATTTAATCAACTTGTTTCGAACATATAATTCTGTTATGACTTTCAAAAAAATCATATATCAAATAGTGTCAAAATTGACACAAAATAGTTTTTAAATCAAATATTATATTATTAATTGTTATTTTATTCCTAAAAATCTAAGGTTCGGCCAAATGACTTAGATAAGGATATATGTATTAATAATATACAATTTGGGGTTCTCTTGGCATGTTATAGTAAGTGTATTAACCATATAGTGAAAGAAAACAAAAAGACACGGTAAAAGTTAAATTATTTAACTTAGAGTTAAATCTAATTGATAAGGTTAAAATAATAACCTAAACTTGTATAAATCCTATTGGTTGATAGTATTTCGACCCATCCCCACTTTAGCTTCGAAATAAGACCCTTTGGAACCATTATCAACCGATTTTGACTTTAATATAAAATAATATTTTGAGATATTCCTAAGGTGCCCCTCTCCTCCCCTATAAAAGGACACCTCCTCCCCCTCCTCCTCACACCAATTTGAGCACTCAAGCTCGGAAAACCCCTGCCAATTTCTCCTCTCCACTTCCCTAGCAACATCCTAGAGGTTCTGGTCTTCCTCAAAGACCAATTTTAGTGCCCTAAGAGGAGGTCTCAAAGAGGCACTTCAAAGAAGAGGTAATTACCGTTACCAATTCTTTCATCTTTATTTATTCTTCCACTTATTCTTCTTAGGTTGTTTCATTATTAAGTAATAACATCAGTATCACTCATATACTGATATGTTATTATAATTATGAAACAACCCTATTTCACCATCTATCCATCCTACGGAAAAAGAAATCACCGCGCGTGCGTACGTACGGAATACCGTCTCCACGCCGTGGTGTAATCTATTTTCCACCACCACCTTACATGGATGGGTATAATGGTGTAAAGAATAACTATACATAGTTATTACAACATCATATTGATTCTGATATATTGTATAATCCACTCCACTCCAATTCAATATTTATGGAAATGATATCATCGCTCGTGCGTACGTACGGACTACCGTCTCCACGACGCGATGAGATTCATTCTCCATGTTAACCATTTAAGAATGATTATAAAGTATATATAAGAAATAATAATGAAATATGTTACATTATAAAGCTACTGGATTATGTATATATATATATATATATGTATTTCATCTACTTACTTCCATGTCAAGACAATAAGGAATGGAAAACAGCGTTCATGCGTACGTACGGACTACCGTCTCCATGAACGGTGTTTTTCATTTTATTTATCTATCTATTATATATATATATACTGAATATATATGATATATAAATCAAATTTTATATTCTGGAAGTAAGTAAATCATGATATAAGTAATAATAATGTCAAGAACAACAAGTCAAAAAAAACCTACGATAAATGAAACGATTTTACCCAAAACGCTTCTTTAACATGGAATTTACAAAAGAACGGGTAATATAATGTCATAAGTGAACCATATATGATATCATAACAATGAATATGATTCTATAATAAGTCAATGACATTATTTAAATCATTATATAGGAGGTTCGGACACATACGAAGCAAATCGTACCTAAGGTAAGGGAAATATCACAATCTCATTTTTATCCGAGATTGTTTATTCGTAAGTATTTACTGGGGTGTATTTTATCATCCACATCCATGTTTCATCAATATGTAATATTATTTCCATCCACCTACAATTGTTTAAATCCATTTTTACCCTTTGGTGTGTTTTTAGTAAAAGAAATGAAAGGAATCTTTTGATGTTTTTCGTACGAGGTACTTTTTGACTTTTCCGACAAAAGTACGAAGAATGTTTTTTTAACTTATACGGCACGAACGAATTTCTACTGTTTTATAAAGCCTTATTTTCATGAAGCTTCCTCTAAAATATTTCATGACTATTTTCAATAAAATCTCTTTCTTTTAAAATTGCATGATGTTTTGTGAAAAGAAATTGATTCTGAAGAAGAAAGGATATTTTCCTCAAGAATTCAATTCAAGTGTTTTATCAAAATTATTTTCCATCTAAGATAATAAAGGGTTCTGTTTCTATCCGTATTTTTACATTGATTTGACTATGTTGTGATGGAATTATGTTTATGAATTCCTTTATCTTATATGAATTGATTTATGATGTCATGATGTTTCAAGAATCCCATTTTTGTTACATGTGTTATGCGATGATGTATGATTTATGATTATGTGGCACACATAAGAATGGATTCATTATAAGATGGGTGGGACCTATATCTCCCTCCAATGCATTGGGTAAAGATTTTATATCTCATGAGATAGACATGGCTGGAATGGTAGGTTATACCGGTTCAGTGAAACATGACTGAAACGAGGATTACTCGATTTAGAAAGGGACTTTGTCCACTAAGATAGTCTTGGCAATGAGTCTTGACTAACAAGAAATGATTCTCTATGATTATGTGTGAATACCCCAAAGTTCCATGTTTTATGTTATGATTATTGTGATTACATTTCACTGCCATGATTTATCCCATGTTATGAAATTATGCTCTCTTTTGCAGGTTAAGATTTCCAAAAGTTATGTTCTTATGAATATGATGTGATTGATTTTTCTTTTGTATACCCTTACTGAGCATTTGAGCTCACCCTTTTATGTTTTCTTTTCCCCAGGATATAAAGAAAGGTTTTAGGTAAAAAAAGGGGAAGATCTTTATGGGAGATATTGAAGATCTTTCACCACGATTAGAAGATTACGTTCCGAGTTTCCAAAGACACTAAACTATTACGATCCTTGTGTGTGTGTTTTTGTTATGTACTAAGTATTCCAAAAATGTAATGTAAGGTCAATGTACGTCAAGATACGGGTCTCTACAGTTGGTATCAGAGGAAAGGTTTAGTCAAACTTTGGAAACTAGGATGCGAAAACGTTAGTGAGATCCCTAGAGATATTTCTAAGGTATGTCTAGGGATGTCTCTAAGGTTAAGTATACGTATAGGTTATAGTCCTAGAATTTCGCTAACGATCTTCGAATTTAACCTAAGATGTTAGATATTGAGGGTACTAACCCTTTATTATGTTGTTTTCCCTAGCATGATTTTTGCCTCTCACACTATTCTTTTGGGGTTTTAGACGATGGCTGGAACCCGAAGGAACCGTGTTAATGCGGAATGTGATGGGAAATGCAATGATTGTCCCCCTGAGAAACCAAACGATATAGGAGCTGGAATGCAAAATCTTGTAGCCATGCTCACACAACTTTCTCAAGCTATGAATCATGCAGGACTTCCAAACGAGCAAAGGAAGGAGCAACATTCTGTTGAATCCTTTATGAGGCAGCGTCCACCTTCTTTCATTGGGTCTACTGATCCATTAGTTGCTGAACAATGGATTAGTACTACTGAAAAGATATTTTCAGTTCTTCAATGTTCTGAACATGATAAAGTCATCCTAGCAGTGTATCGTTTGGAAGGAGATGCTGATCAATGGTGGAATCTTATTAAGAATACAAGGCAAAGGGATGAAATTGAGTCTATGGAATGGGACGAGTTCAAGAACTTATTTTTCAATAAGTACTTCCCTCGTATTCTTCGAACAAAGATGGAGAAAGAGTTTCTTGAACTGAAGCAAAGGGACGATGAATCTGTTGGTACCTATGAAGCAAATTTTACAAGACTTGCAAGGTATGCTTCTGGAATTATCATCCAACCTGAAAGTAAAGTTGATCGATTTTTCAGTGGCTTAAAACCAAGTCTTCGAAGGGCATTAGCTATAAGAGACTTCAGTAGCTATGAAGAAATTGTGCGTTGTGCTATCAAGGTAGAAATGGAAGTTGGTGTTACATATCCATCTCATGGTTTTGACAAGAAACGAAAGATGGAGTTCAAGGAGAAATCTCAGAATAATGGTGAAAAGAAGATGAATGTTTCCTTATGCACAAAGTGTGGAAAGAAGCATGGTGGAGATTTTCTTAAAGGGACTAGAAAATGTTTTAAGTGTAGAAAAGAAGGTCATCGAGCAGCTGAGTGTCGAAGTAATGGAAAAAGGGTTTCTAATGATGTGAATAAAGCAAACACTACAGAGAACGCACCGCCAACAATTCAATGCTTCAAGTGCAAGGAAATGGGGCATTATGCTAATAATTGCCCTAATCCAAGGGTTAATGATGATCAACATGAGCAACCACTGAAGGCAAAGGACAAAGGGAAATCACATGCGATCACTATTGGAAATGTTGAATATGACAACGATATGGTGGAATGATTAAGTGTTTATGTAATGGGATTCCAAAATAATGTTGTATCATTGAGTATTGCAATATTTATTGATGTGGTATTCAAAGTGATTGAGATATTTTTTGGAAATAAGATGATATGCGCATAATGAAGACGAGAAAATGAAATGTTTAATAGTATTCATGAGCTCATGATTGATATAAGGACTAAGTGATATCATGGTTTGTGTATATTGAATTTTGAGGATTTTGGTATGTGGAAAGTGTTAACTTTTAACTGCACTCATGTCTTCACTAAGGTATTCAAGAGAATACACGATTAAGAACTTTGAATGATTGGAATGTGACCAACAAGACATATCTTATGATATATGGGGATCAACGATAGTATTAAATCTCTGGTAATCGTTTTCACTATATTATGAGAGTGGACTGCAGTATTATGGAAAAGACTAAAGATTAAAATGGATTATGTTGGACATAAGTTAGTATTGTTTAAGGATAGAAGATTTTCGATATTATTGATGGGATGTTATAGTAATGTAGTTTTAGAAAAAGGACAACCTGCAGGACGGGCGACAGCCCATCACGTCGGACAAGGATGTGGGAATCGAACCCACAACCGAAGTGCGACTGGCCTTTATTGCCTACCACTGGCCTACAGGAAGTCCCTGTTTAGTAGAAACTAGTTTTATTATATTAAGCAGTATGATATATGATGTATAAGTCCATTTTAGGAACCATATGTGATTAATCTCACTATAGATCGACTTATGTATATAATTTTTTCTAACCTTTTGTTTGAGACAGATGGAATGACCCGTCATTCTATCACATGATCTGCTAACACTTCACGAATAACAAATTCAACTTCATTTATTTAAGAGATGAAGTGGAAATTTTTAAAGGCACGAACAACAGTGAGATTGTACCAAAATAAAGTAAGTATTTATTCTAATTCAAATTCTTTAACTTTAGGGAAATGATCTTGAAAACCAAAAATGTTGTCCTAGTTCTCTTATACCTGATGAATCAGATGGTACCTTAGATCGTCACAAATTTATGGATTTGTGATTACTGGCTTTTCCATAGCCATGTTCTCTACCACTCTCCATCAGAACATGATGGTTAGATTTCTCTTCCATATCCATATTTTCACCTATGTGGAAACCCAGTGATTAGTTTATTTGGGTAATCGTTACATTTCATACTTTAGTTTTTAAAGCCAAGTTTTGGTATTCCTTTTTACGATGTGGGTTTCTATTAAAGAAACTTTCGAATAGTAAACCATTTATAACCCCGACGAATTTCGAGGGCGAAATTCATTTTAAGGGGGGTAGAATGTAACAGCCCGAGATTTTATGAAAAATATTCTTTTTTATTTCACTAATGTCTTGTGTTGTACGCTACACCAAAAGGAGCTTGCACAACACGCATCCTTGACTTGCCTTGCATTACACGCAATCGCAACCTTCCTCGATAGCGTGTGTAGTACGTAATACCAAGTTTCACGAAACAACGATATGCTATTAAAATATTATTAAAACTAGCCGTTATGAATAGTAATAACCACTTTTTAAATTTTAGAAATTTTAGCTCTCAAAATGGACTTCATTTTTGGATTCGGAGTATCGAATTTAGCCTAAGGTGAAATTTCGGTACTTTTCGGATAACTTTCATATTATGATGAATAGTGAAAATTACTAAATTATAATTAAAAACAACTTTTTTTAATCGAAATAATTAATAGTGATAAATCATTAATTTGATTGGTTTTAAAGTATATTTAGAATATATTTTTACAATGTTGGTCATTGGATGTAATTTCACATTTAAACTAGACATAAACAAGTGTCAATCTTTTGATAGATATTGTTTAATAAAAACACGCTATTTGTTTTAACAGCGGGATTTAATTATAAAATTAATTAATGCAACATTTATGTTATGAATTTGGTAAAATATACTTCATTTTTGAATTCGGAATATGAAATATAGCTTAGGATGAAATTTTGGCATTGTTCTGAAAAAAATCAATTTTTGATGAATAGTGAACTACTAAGTGGTAGTTAAAAAACTGAATTTTTCATAAAACTTAATTTTACCGCTTCAGTGAATGGAATTTCAAAAATCCGAGAGACACGGTTGATATCAGTAAGTAAAATGTGGTTCAATGAGATGAAAATAATTTTTGGTGAATAGTATCTTTTTACTTTTTTTTACCACGGTTAATAGTAAATAGGGTAACTAAGGGTAAATATGATATTACTATTACCCTAACACATGTCCTAATTCTATTGGATAAGTGTAATTCGACCAAAAACAACCTTATGAATATAATATGACCATTTAGGTCCACTTGGATTAGATTATGACATTTAATATTATATTATTTAATGAATAGTTAAAATAGTTAAAATCAAAGTTTAATAACTAAAATATTTTTAATATGGGGTTATACATAAGATAAATTAGACTATAAATATTAATTAGAAAGATAAAAAGCTTTCCTACATAATGATATTTTATTTATAATTTTTAGACTTTAAATAAATTAATTTATTTATGACACAAAGATGATGCAGTAATTACCCTTTTAAGGAAATATTAACATAATTGATGTTATAAATGCTCAAATGAATGTAATTTGAGACTTTTTAGGACTTAAACTAATTTTATAGGTTACTATGATATATGAGTGTTGATTTAATCAACTTTTTTCGAACATATAATTCTGTTATGACTTTCACAAAAATCATATATCAAATAGTGTCAAAATTGACACAAAATAGTTTTTAAATCAAATATTATATTATTAATTGTTATTTTATTCCTAAAAATATAATGTTCGTCCAAATGACTTAGATAAGGATATATTTATTAATAATATACAATTTGGGGTTCGCTTGGAATGTTATAGTAAGTGTATTAACCATATAGTGAAAGAAAACAAAAAGACACGGTAAAAGTTAAATTATTTAACTTAGAGTTAAATCTAATTGATAAGGTTAAAATAATAACCTAAACTTGTCTAAATCCTATTGGTTGATAGGCGTTCGACCCATCCCCACTTTAGCTTCGAAATAAGACCCTTTGGAACCATTATAAACCGATTTTGACTTTAATATAAAATAATATTTTGAGATATTCCTAAGGTGCCCCTCTCCTCCCCTATAAAAGGACACCTCCTCCCCCTCCTCCTCACACCAATTTGAGCACTCATGCTCGGCCAAACCCTGCAAATTTCTCCTCTCCACTTCCCTAGAAACATCCTAGAGGTTCTGGTCTTCCTCAAAGACCAATTTTAGTGCCCTAAGAGGAGGTTTCAAAGAGGCACTTCAAAGAAGAGGTAATTACCGTTACCAATTCTTTCATCTTTATTTCTTCTTCCACTTCTTCTTCTTAGGTTGTTTCATTATGAAGTAATAACATCAGTATCACTCATATACTGATATGTTATTATAATTATGAAACAACCCTATTTCACCATCTATCCATCCTACGGAAAAAGAAATCACCGCGCGTGCGTACGTACGGAATACCGTCTCCACGCCGTGGTGTAATCTATTTTCCACCACCACCTTACATGGATGGGTATAATGGTGTAAAGAATAACTATACATAGTTATTACAACATCATATTGATTCTGATATATTGTATAATCCACTCCACTCCAATTCAATATTTATGGAAATGATATCATCGCTCCTGCGTACGTACGGACTACCGTCTCCACGACGCAATGAGATTCATTCTCCATGTTAACCATTTAAGAATGATTATAAAGTATATATAAGAAATAATAATGAAATATGTTACATTATAAAGCTACTGGATTATGTATATATATATATATGTATGTCATCTACTTACTTCCATTTCAAGACAATAAGGAATGGAAAACAGCGTTCATGCGTACGTACGGACTACCGTCTCCATGAACGGTGTTTTTCATTTTATTTATCTATCTATTATATATATATATATACTGAATATATATGATATATAAATCAAATTTTATATTCTGTAAGTAAGTAAATCATTATATAAGTAATAATAATGTCAAGAACAACAAGTCAAAAAAAAACCTACGATAAATGAAACGATTTTACCCAAAACGCTTCTTTAACATGGAATTTACAAAAGAACGGGTAATATAATGTCATAAGTGAACCATATATGATATCATAACAATGAATATGATTCTATAATAAGTCAATGACATTATTTAAATCATTATACAGGAGGTTCGGACACATACGAAGCAAATCGGACCTAAGGTAAGGGAAATATCACAATCTCATTTTTATCCGAGATTGTTTATTCGTAAGTATTTACTGGGGTGTATTTTATCATCCACATCCATGTTTCATCAATATGTAATATTATTTCCATCCACCTACAATTGTTTAAATCCATTTTTACCCTTTGGTGAGTTTTTAGTAAAAGAAATGAAAGGAATCTTTTTATGTTTTTCGTACGAGGTACTTTTTGACTTTTCCGACAAAAGTACGAAGAATGTTTTTTTTAACTTATACGGCACGAACAGATTTCTACTGTTTTATAAAGCCTTATTTTCATGAAGCTTCCTCTAAAAGATTTCATGACTATTTTCAATAAAATCTCTTTCTTTTAAAATTGCATGATGTTTTGTGAAAAGAAATTGATTCTGAAGAAGAAAGGATATTTTCCTCAAGAATTCAATTCAAGTGTTTTATCAAAATTATTTTCCATCTAAGATAATAAAGGGTTCTGTTTCTATCCATATTTTTACATTGATTTGACTATGTTGTGATGGAATTATGTTTATGAATTCCTTTATCTTATATGAATTGATTTATGATGTCATGATGTTTCAAGAATCCCATTTTTGTTACATGTGTTATGCGATGATGTATGATTTATGATTATGTGGGACACATAAGAAAGGATTCATTATAAGATGGGTGGGACCTATATCTCCCTCCAATGCATTGGGTAAAGATTTTATATCTCATGAGATAGACATGGCTGGAATGGTAGGTTATACCGGTTCAGTGAAACAGGACTGAAACGAGGATTACTCGATTCAGAAAGGGACTTTGTCCACTAAGATAGTCTTGGAAATGAGTCTTGACTAACAAGAAATGATTCTCTATGATTATGTGTGAATGCCACAAAGTTCCATGTTTTATGTTATGATTATTGTGATTACATTTCACTGCCATGATTTATCCCATGTTATGAAAATATGCTCTCTTTTGCAGGTTAAGATTTCCAAAAGTTATGTTCTTATGAATATGATGTGATTGATTTTTCTTTTGTATACCCTTACTGAGCATTTGAGCTCACCCTTTTATGTTTTCTTTTCCCCAGGATATAAAGAAAGGTTTTAGGTAAAAAAAGGGGAAGATCTTTATGGGAGATATTGAAGATAATTTACCACGATTAGAAGATTACGTTCCGAGTTTCCAAAGACACTAAACTATTACAATCCTTGTGTGTGTGTTTTTGTTATGTACTAAGTATTCCGCAAATGTAATGTAAGGTCAATGTACGTCAAGATACGGGTCTCTACAATAACAACCAAAGTGATCAATGAATCTGAGCACGGGGGTTGGATTTTACAAAATGTAATTACCCAAGTTTGATGAAGTAACAAATTGAAAAAGTATAATAAAATTTAAAGTAGAAATAACGATTAAAGAGTGAATCAATTAAAACTGGGTTCAGGGATCAAATTAATCCATAGTCATAGAGGTTGAGATCAGATTATTCTGATCAGAGGTTGAGTGCCAGTTCTATCAAGGGAGACAATCCTAAACAATGCATACTGATGAAGCTTCATCTGAGATCATTAAAATATGACATTGAGGTTGAAGTTTCTTTTCTACATTATTGAATAATTGAATGATGTGATCTGGGAAAATATTATTAATGAAGATGAACTACTGACTCCTTTGAGTTCTATTTGAAGGATGATGAACCAATGAATGATTTCTAAATGGATATGTTTCTAGTCAAAGTGTAGGTATAAATGGTAGTAAATATTATCCCTATATTGGATTATTAATTTATGTTTATAATTTTAGTTTTCTTATTGACCCATTACAAAAATATATTTATTGGTCTTTGAGTTTTCCCATGATATGCTTTCAGGAGTGTAGAAATTGTGCATATGTTTTTCTGTGTAATTCCATATTCAATGCTTTATTTATCCCCTGAGTGGACATTTTTTATTTTAGTGTTCTTAGATAAGCGTACGGAGAGTCGATTATGAGTATGGAAGTTCATTGATGGATTCAAAATAGGTCAATATACTAAATGATATATTAATTGAAAATTATAGGTTTAATAGCTTTATGGAAATGATGTTGATGTACACATATATATCACAAGTAAATGTTATAATTTATATATATATTAGATGAGGTAATAATTTTCACTGTTTTTGGAATTTATGTCTAGATAGGTGTATAGTGCTATAAGGAAACATTGGTGAATTTTAATAAATAGGTTTTATAGTAAATTGGTGATTGAAAAGGAAATAAAAACTAGATCTAGATTCGGAGGAATGGATTGAAATTTATAGGAACATGGGTTAACTGAAAGAGAATCATTATGGAAACATCATAGAGTCAATAAATCACAGTAGTGAGAGAATATAGAGAGTAGATATCAGAGAAAAATAATAAAAGAATACTACCCTATTATTTTTCTTATTTTCAGGCTTCTTTTTTATGGAATTATTCTATAATATTAAAAATGAGATTATTATTTTCCAAATTTTTTAAGGGGAAATAATATTCTTATATTTTCCATCTTATATATATATTATTTTTTTATTTGGATTTATTTTCTTTAAAATCATCTGATAACATGATTTTAATGAATCCATATTCAATATTTACCCATAATAATGAATTTAAAGGATTAATTATAGTTAAATTAGTCTAAAAAAGAACATTTATAATTTATAGAATGTTTTGTTTACATTCACAAATTTAGGAAATACAATTTTACATTTCTTTAAGAAAAAAAATATTAAAGAACATGAAATGAAAATTTTCCATATCATCTCAGAAAAATTTATCTTGATTCTTCTTTTCTTGATATTTATCCTGCATAGTTTTCACATCACATCACCACATGTTTCATTGTTTTCTTGGTTTATGTTCTGTTTTCCTGATTCTGCGAACACCCTTATTATGGGTTAGAACCTACTTCCACTAAATTATTTTTTTAGTAATAAAAATAAACAATTTCATCATGTTCAATGAAACTTGATCAAATTTTGGTTCCATTATTTGGGATGTTTTTAAGTGACCTTGTAATAATAAAATATAACTGTTAAAAATATTTTTTAAAAAAATAGAAATTTAATGTGTTACCTTTGAATTTTTTGATATGTATTTAGTGTATGGACACCAGATCATAAAATGAAAATATATAGTCATTCAATTCATAAATCAATAAGCAAATTAGTTCTCCCATGTAATGATATAGAAAAGAAATGCACAACATAAAAAAGATAATGAACATAAAAAATAGAAATTTCATTCCTTCTCTTCTTAGTTTTCAAGTTACTGAGATAAACATTCCTAAAGAGGTCCAAATTACCATTGTTTCTAATAAATACTCTTGTATGAAGATAAATCCTAGATCTATACACTATGAGCTAAAACCGTACCATATTTCAATGCTTCTATCATACAATGTTCTTCCAAATGAAGGATCTTCAGAATTCATTAGATATCTCTATTGTATTGTGAAACAACTAAGACGTAGAGGTTTGAATAATGAGGATTTGAAACATAGGGGGATCCCATTCCATATAATGGGAAATGTTTAAACCTAGTTTTAGTATCTAAATTTATGATATATTGGATAATATCTTCTTTTATTTATCCATGAGGTTTTACCCTAGATGAATGATCACTGAAATAAAATATTATAAAAATAGTTTTATCATTATAATATTGATATTTTATACATAGATTGGGGTATATTTCAAGGATTATTAATGTGTTTTCCACACCATAAATGCATTTCTCAGTTCCTTATGGGAATTTTTTATGTTAGAGTCACCCCGAACCACCAAAATTTAGTTAAAAAATATTCTAGAAGGGATTATTTCCGAAAAAAGGGATGAATAAATCCGATATATTTTTAGAAAACCTATAAAAATGTCTCTGAAAACATGTTCAAGGATAAGAACTATTCACTGAAATAAAAAAAATTAATGCTTAAGTTGGAAAAAATCTTAATGAAGGCTATGAAAATTCTCCCTAAGAACAATTTCAATTGCGTGGATTGTATGGACATAGTACAAATCATTATCCAAACATTTATATACCATCTTAGACCACTATGGATTTTATTATTATTTGTTATGGTCATAGAATACATACTAGTGGAAATTTATTCTCAAAAATTATAATAAGGGATATGTGAATCATCCCAACCTCTTTAATAAGGAACACCAGGTCTTTAAATTTCCCCCTTTTTCCACTATAGCATGTAATACAATTATAAAATCAATAAAGGGATAATGCTTCCAACTATTTAGAAAATATAATGCGATTTTTACAAAAAATAATATGTATTTGTGATTATAAATATATTATTCATAATTATTATATTGAAACTCAAAGTAGTGACTTAAGAAATTAATTGAAAAATATCCAAACCCAAATTTGAAAAATAGATAGAGAACAAAGAGTTTTTGAAAAGAAAAACATCCTAGTTCAGCATATGTGAATTCTAGGGATATATGATGGAAATTAAAACCAAAATTAGTATTAAATATCACATGGAAAATAGAAATCACCCAAGGAATGATGGTACCTAATATCTAAAAGAAAACAGAATGAAAAATATGAAAAATCAATAATCTAGAATTCATGATAGATTTGATAAACATGACTCAGAACATACTGATCATCTTATAAACAATGTGAAAAGGAGCCTAAGAATATGGTATACATGGAAATGAAAATAATGAATAAAAACATGAATAAAAAGAATATTTTTAAATGTTTTCCCTAATAATCCCATTTCGACAAGGAATAAATAAAATTAATCAATTATGAGAGTCGCACAAATTTCTTATGTTGCTTAAAAAAATTAAAGAATTAATTCCCTTCCATGAATCCATGTTTCAAATCCCATCATATTTCAAGTCATTAAAAATAATTTTAATGATAAATACCATATAATAATCCACAACTCATTATTTAATAGTGGAGATAAGTGTTATCCTTTAAAATAGGATTACTCTTAAACTCAATGATCTATGGAGATTTTTCATTCCATGATCTGTAGAATATTTTCATATTCTTAAATATTTTTTAACTTTATTATACCCTTAATGTGATACATTTTCACTATTTCAATAGTTGTTATTATGAGAATTGAAACCCACTATAGTTTTCCTTTAGTTAGCTAACTGACCTATCACTCACCCAACTGGGTTAGTTGAATGACATTCTTTTTGTATTTGGAAAACTATATCTCTCTACTAATTTCTTAAATTTAGATATAGAGTGTGGAAACGAAGTTCCAATCATCCTATTTAGGACATTATTATCCACTGGTGGAGTTATGATTGATGTTTATATAGGAATATTTTTTTACAAATTGTTAATGAAAAAGAGGAGATTAATTTTTTTCATGAAATTAAATAACCTGTACA
Organism: Viscum album; assembly: GCA_963277665.1. Classification (NCBI taxonomy): domain Eukaryota; kingdom Viridiplantae; phylum Streptophyta; class Magnoliopsida; order Santalales; family Viscaceae; genus Viscum; species Viscum album. Next base: position 803,389,523 of record OY728139.1, read on the forward strand.
AGAAAATAAATTTTTATGAACATGAAGAACCATTTGAATCTTAAGAGGAATAATTTTTGAATATGTTGGATGAGATAACATTTCAATCCTTTTTATACACAACTAATATGGTAATATTTTCTATTAATGTTGGATAACTATTGTATTAGTATGAGGGAGATTATTTAGAACTCCTTGATGAATTTTTAGAAGAATAAAATATAAACCCCTTTAAAGAATCTCATTTTGAGGAGCCATTTAAAAAGAAAAAAATGACAAATAGGATTATTTTTATATATTTTTATTTTAAAGGTATATTAAATATGTAAGCTTTCCTAGTTCCGAAATTCTACCCTCAAGTCAACAAACACCTCTTATAGTGTTCAATCCACTTGTATATCACCTTAAATACTAATTTTGGGTTATAATATTTCTCTACCTAATATGATTTAATCTAAGATACAACCCACTGAGTAGGATAAAATCTTGTTTGTGATGAAGAGGTTTAAAACTATAATAGGTAGGCCTATTATTTACATCAATGGAATAAAACCATCATATTTCATGCATTGGATCCCAGTAGAGCCCAGTCACAAACCTATGGTCGAGGGCCAAAGGAGGGTCAATCCCTATATAAGGAAGTTGTTATGGATAAATTAATAATGTTGTAAGATTCTATAATTATATACCATATTTGATACATCACTTGGGTTAGTCATGTACGAGTATATCCCAACAAGTGTGGTACCACAATTTTTACCAATAAAGGAATAAATAAATCCAGACTATAAAAATTACCAAAATGGAGGGTATTCATATCCTATAGAAAGAATAATTCATCCACTATGAAATAACACTTTCCCATGAGATTAATAGTAAAATTTATTGAATCGTTAGCTATAAATGATTTATTTTTTCTCTTGGATAGTTATTTTTTTATAACTTGATTCTAATTTCTCCCAGAGACTATGAAACAATTACGTTCACATGACAATTTGGATTATTTTCCTACTTGAAAATTAAATTTGTCTTATGTGGAGGTCTATCTACTATTTAATGGTGTATGATGTCCATATTTTTGGATATTATTGTGAGGATTATTGAGTTATTTATGGATAATTTTTAAATAATTGGAAGTACATGTGAAATCTGTCTACACAATTTGGTATTATTTTTTGTAAAGTTTATAAAAGGCCAAAATTTTTCTTAACTAGAGAAAATGACAAATTTTTTAACAGAGGGAATTATAATTGGAAACAAGGTATCAAAGAGGGGAATATAATTTGATATTGATAAAAATTAAGTTAGTTAAAAGATATCACCTCTAGAAAATGAAAAATAAATTAAAACATTTTTGGTACAAGTCAATTGTTACTAGATATTTATTAATGGTTTCTCAAAGATCACCTAAACCCATCACAAACTTTTTTTATATATACACCCTTCATATTTGAGGAAAATTTATTTAAATAATTAAATATAATCAATTATAAAACATGCTTATTTTCTGATCATCACTTGTCTTGAGGAAACTCCCTTTTGAGGTTATTTGTGGTACTATAAATTTTTTCATAGAGTATCTATTGAGATACTTAATAGAAAACATGATAAATGTGGTTTATTGTGTATGTAGGTTGGTTGATGATGCTAAAAAAATACACCACAACAGAGAAATAATTTTTATCATTTTCAATTTATCTTAAAAAAACTAGAAAATAATTTATGGGGTATAAGGTTATAGTTTCTTCTTACCATGATTTTCTCAAGTATCTACTAGCAAAGAAAGAATATAATTGAAGACTCTGATGATTGACCATTTTATTTTTATAAATTTACATGGAAATAATGGGAAAATGAGGGGTAGAAAATATTATTTCTAAATAAATTTATAGGTTATCCCATACTATAAATGATGAATCATGGGAGATTAGTTCGTCGTTACTAGATCAAAAACATATTTCTATCTACATTGAAAATTATAGATGGTATATTGATTTTATGAAAATTTTAGCTTCATGAATCAAGCATATTTTTCTCTCACATTATCTAGGGAATTAATTTAATATAAACATAAATTATTATTTTTTATGGACCCATTACTGTTTAGGAGGTATACTGATGAAATTTTGAGATTGTGTGTTTTTGAGGAAGAGGTGATGCTTAAATTAAAGAGTTGTCATTCCGAACCTTGGAAATGACACCATGGGTGGGGGTTGGGGATACAGAGTTTCCAAGAGGTTCATAAATTTGGTTTCTATTGTCCTTCACTTCATATGGACTCTTGAAGTATTTTTATATGGTGTGATAAGTGCCAACATATTGACACTACTGTATGGAAACAAGACCGTCCACAAAAGAGAATTTAATGGTTAAAAGCATTCATGGGTGGTTGATGTATTTTATGAAACCTTTCCAATCTTCAAGTGGAAATGAATACATTTTAGTGGCTATTAAATTATTATAAATATTAGTATAGATAGTGTCACCACTAAATAAAAAAGTAAATAATTTTATGAAATTAACTAAGAGGAACATTTTTCAGGACTGGGTTTTCCCAAATCGTTCATCACTAATAATAGTACACACTTTATGAACATTAAATTCATGTATTTAATGGAAAATTATGTTTGGGTTCACAATATAGAGACTATGTATCATCCACAATCAAGAAAAAAAGATGAAATCTCAAATAAAGAGTTAAAACAGATTTTATTGAAGTCCGCGAGTAGCTCATGAAAATATTGGTCTTTAAATCTATATTAGGCATTGTGGCCATATATGACTGACTTTAAAAAATATTTATATATAATTATATGATTTATTTTTTGGAAATCATTCAACTTTACTGTAGATCTTCAAGAGATATCATACTAAGATATTATGGAATTAAACATTGAGTTTAAATCTATATGAGGAAGAAGATTATTTTTCTTAGTGAGATAGGTGAAATAATTCAGGAGTCATATGAAAAGAAAAGAATTTATAATGAAAGAAAAATTTTATTTATTGACTCAATAATTCAAATTAAATACTTAATGGTAGGTAAAATTGTATTATTTTTGAATTATATACCCAAACTATTCCCCGAAAAACATATAACTTCATGTTCCGGACCCTTTCCCATCACTATATTTTTGGTTAATAGATTTTTGGAGATGGTTGGAAAAGAGAAAATATCATTTTGGGTTAATGGTTATAAGAAAAAAAATTATTTTAAAGGGAATTAAAAGTTATTATCTATAATATAAATGTATCAATATTGACCTTTAACAAATTCCATCTAATGACCATAAATTTAGTGCTTCATGAGAGTCAAATCATGGCCATTCTTATGTTCTTATATATTTTTTTAGAATAATATTCTAATGTGATATTCATATTATTCATTGTTTCCTATTTTGATTTAATTATAGGTATCCTTATATTTGTTTAATGAATTTTGCTGGTCGTTTTAAAAAATAAGACCAGAGTCCCAATTATTCTCAAGTGAAGGAGTTTCATGATGAAGTTTTGGGGATTAAAAATAAAAAAAAAAGATACCTCTAGTTTCATATTATTTTTATATTAATTATTTAAATATAATTCATATCATTTTAACCTATAGGTTATTAATGTTTAATAACTAGACTGGTTTTCAATGAAGAAAAGATAGAAGATTTTGGGATTCCTTTTAATGGAAAATGTTATTAAATTAGTGTGAACCTCTTTTAATATATATATTATTATACTATTTTATTCCTATTGAATGTTTAGACGATATGTTTTTAATATTTCACTATATTTCGTTAAGTGTGGGGGAAATTCCTCCAATTTTTTTAACTAATACCCCTTTTACAACATATGGTTTAATATTAACACATTTATTTCTTATTCTATATTTAATATAATCCTATTATGGAATCTCTGGAAGTATATTCAATTTGAAATTTTTGGAAAAAATATTTGTTGAAAATTTTTGGGACCCATTATATTAAAATTACATTCAAATTGAGACCATTTTTTACCTATGATATCAGATGTTTTATCCTACTCTTGAGATTATGTATTGAGAACAATGTTGACTTCTGAGTATAGGGGATGATTATACTTTATGATAACCTATCATCCATTGATAAGTTGTAAAGAAACACAATAAATTTATTTCAAATATTTCAATTTTCATGTCTCAATTAATCATTTATAATGATTTAATTGTTTTCCTAATAATTTAATGCCAAGTATCCACTTTGAGGAGATTAAATATTTATTACCTTTTATGTTTAATTAATTTTTCATTTTACATTCCCTCATAAAAGAAATTGTTATTGGTAAATTTTTTTATAATATTTGTAAAACTATCATTTAACTTCATATTTTTTAAATTGGATATATACTCATAAGATATGGATTTAAACGAATTAAAAAATAAAAATATTAATCTTGGTTGAACCATTTTCCATTTTTTCATTCATTATTTTTTTCTTCACGTTGTTGGATAAGTTATTTATTTTGTCTTATAATTATTAATTATTCACATTCAAACTGTGTTCCTAATTTTCATGACTACTATTTATGTGAATATATTTTCCTAGAGTTATGTATAAATTTTTCTTTTCATTTAAATAAAAATTTTAGTATTTTTAATTCATTAAATTTTTTAAGGTCAATCATTTATTATAGAGAAACAATATTATTTTTCATTAAAAAATTTATTTTCAGGGGGGTATATGCTTTCACTAATAAAAAAAAGATGGAGGAGTTTTTTTTGAAAACCATTTCTTTTTGGAAAACTAGTATTTCTGTCTTGAGATTAATTTTATTCCACTAAATTTAACTATGTGATTTATTAAGGACAAACAATGTTTTATGTGTTTGATAACTTGATTTCGACTAATTTGATATATTATTTCCCCATAATATTTATGAAAATAGTGTGTTTTATTGCCATAATATTCTTTTTTATTATCAAATATTGTATTATGGTTTTTCTGGAGTTGAATTTTTAGTTATATGTGTTTTTGGTTGAATGTTTGAAATTTTGTAGTTTAAAAGAATAATTGTTCTTCACTATGAATTTTTATAAATATTTGGGAACTATATTTTGAATTTTTGGAAGAATATTCATTATAATCCAAAATTTATTATATTTTCATGATTATGGATTTTTAATGATTAATGTCCCATGTTTTTATTTTTTAAATTTAATTTTGGGATTTATTTTTATATTTCATTATTTTTTTGCGATTTAATTGAAATTTCATATATATTTTTAAACAAGTGATTTTAAATTTTGGATCATAATTATTCACTTTTATTGGATATTTTTCATCATGTTTTAATATTTTTAAAAAATTTCTTATATAGCAATTTTCTTATGTGAGAGATCTCCACATATCAAAATTTTAACTTGACTGGCACAACCCAATTTATTATGAAGAATTCACATAATCAACTTTTTAGTGGTAGGTCAATATATCCAATTTCATTAATAGTAGTTTCCATAGGAGAATACTATGAGGAACCACATATAATTATTTTGAAATTAAACATCCACATAGCCAATTATTACAACATTCAAATAGTTAATCTTGAAAAATATTGACGTACAATCTCTCAATATTCCAAACATGTATCCAAAAACATTGAAGAAAAAACATATGAAATTATCAAGGGAATCAAATGGAATACCCTGACACTAAGACCAACTTATTTTAATTGAAACCTGATTTAAAACATTAATGAATGGTTTAAAATAAAATATTGATTCATGTTTTCAATCCCCTTCACGATCTGTAGAACCAATCGACGAAGAAAAACTTCTCTCATGATTTTAGAAGAATGTTAGTCAGATTGAACGGTGAAAAATGATATATTTCTGAACCCAATTCCCTATGGTTAATGGGAAAATTGAGGAATTTGGTATTTGGGGTTGGATTTTACTATATTTCATTACTAGATCTTGAAGACAAGTGCAGATCAAACTAGTCTGATTGAAGCTGATGATGAAACATTGTTGTGTGGATCAAATAAAATCCCGTTTAAGGATCAAATGAATCTGGAAATTTCAACTGACAAATTAATTGATTGATATACAAATTCAAGTGTTGAGTCTACTGTAGAAGATGAACCTGATTTATACATGCTGATGAAGCTTCATTTGAGTTCCTGAGAAGACAACACAAGGACTAAAATTTCTTTTCTACATTAAAGAAGAACCGAATGTTGATATCCCATTAGATAATTTTGAAGAAGATGCATGAGGGACTCCAACAAGTCTTATTATATTAATGATAAACTGAAGAATGATTTCTCCATGGTTTAATTTTTCTTTATAGTGTTGGCATAAGTGGTAATAAATATTCTTTGTCTAATTATTCATTATTTTTGTTCAATAATAATAGTTTTCTTGCTAAAATATTCCTAAATAAGATTGTGGATCTCTGAGATTTCCCATTGTATGTTTTCTAGAGTAGATTAAATCATTCATAAAGTGTTTACTGTAATGTCGTAATTAATGATCTCATTAATCTCATGGTGGAGATTTTTTTGTTGGTTTCCTTGGAAGAGTGTGCTAAGAGTCTATTATGAGTTTGGAAATTGAATGATGTTTTTTTGTGAAGTCAGTCAACTAAATAATTATTTAAATTTATAAATATATGTCAAATAGTTTTAGAGAAATTATGTTTCTGGACACATGTCTAACAAGGAAAAAAGTTTTAATTTATAGATATGAAAAATATAGAGAAAGTTTTTATAGGAAGAGGAATTTATGTTGAGATTGTTTTGCATTGTTGTGATGAACGATGGGTGAATTTGGAAAAAATATAGTTCAATAAGTTGGTGATTGAAAATAAAACAACATATCAATGATGATTTGAAAAAAAAGGATTGGAAATTAGGGGATCATTGGGGATCTTGGAGATAAGGATAAGGAACACATCAGATAATGACGAAATCATTGTAGTGAGAGAATAAGAATTTAAATTTTTGGATCTAAATCATCAACTAAGACTCCAATATTCTATCACTAATTTTATTTACGCTCTATTTTGGAATTCTTGTGAAATACTGAACCAAAAATGATTTTGGATAAATTCATGAAAGGGAAATAATATTGTTTGGTTTCACTTATTTTATCTACATTATTTTATTTTAATTAGATTGATTTTCTTTAAAATAACGATAACATTGATCTTATTGAAACCATATTTAATATATCTTTGTCTTGATGGATTTTATGGTTAATATATCATTGAATATTCTATTTGAGTAATTTCATTAATGAAATAATGTTTTTGTGACTTCCATGAATTTTGGAAATCCAATTTGACATTTATTTAGGAAAAAATCATTTATACAAATTGAAATCATAATTTTACATAATTTTCACCTACTTTTACCTTGAGTATTTTTTCTATGTTTCTCAAAATTATTTTTTGCATCATTTGTCCAAATATTTATATTTTTTATTATTTTGTTATTTTCTTTATTTATTCCACACCCAACCTTCTTTTATATTCGACCTAAATTATGTTTAACATGTTTAGACAGGAAGAAAAATAAAAAAATTGTCAAGTCCAATGATACTCGATTAGGTTATGAGAAAAGAAATTTGAATCTTATCCACTATTATTTCTACATTACATGATATTTTATTTCCAATGGTGAGGGTTTTTTATAATTGATAAAATAGTGCGAGAGTAATTTAAAATTATTTAATTTCATATATTTTTCTTAATCAATCAGAATACAAAAAATATAATTCAATATTGTAATAGTAAAATGATAATTTCATCAACTATGTCATAATTGCAGTCAATTCTAGAGAAGGACAATCTTCTATCTAGTAGTAACTTCTTGGAATCATACAAGTTATTTTATATATTATTATTCCATTAAAAAAATATTTATGCAAGGAAGACCCCAATACCTAATCCACCTTCGAATGAGGAGAGTCAAGAGGGGTTCTCTTTCTATAATAAAAACATAGATGATTTTATATATGGTGTGTTTTTTATATTATTAAAACAATTTAATTAACTCATATAGTCACTTGAGAACATGGGTTTCTATAGTATGATCGTGAATCTTTATGATATTTATCAAGAGAAATATAGATATGAGAACTTTAAGACCAGCAAGTCACTCTTTATGAAATCTTAGAGAGGGTGCATCAACCAAGCCTCACACAGTCAAAATGATTGGCTACATTGGGCATCTATATATTTTATGGTTTCCATTACCTGATGAATTTCACACTGATCTCCTTCTTGCATCACTCTCTTGTAGATTATCAATATTCTTTTTTTCTGAATTTCAATATGAAAAACATTGATAAATTACTCCTAGATCACTTAATTATACTTCTACATGTTAAAAAGGAATAAATCCTAAATACTAATCTATTATTATGTGGAAAAATAAGAAATATAAATCGAAAATCCCAAGGATAGATACTCTGTGAATGGATTATTTGGAACTCCCTTCTATATAAAATAAGATCAAATAGAAATCAAGGGAATATGATGTTTTCTATTTCACAAGTGGAATGAAGGGACACTAGAAGAAGAAATATACTGTAAATATTAAGTAATTGTAAACAAGAGGTGTTTTTTTATTGAATATAATTTATCTATTTATATAAATTACAAATTAGATTTCACATGTGGTTCTCACATACTAATCCAAATATAAGAACCAAGTAGATTCATAAGAGTTTCTCAGGATGAGGTGGATCTATTAACTACTAATGGAGATAAGCACATTGTAGTGGTTGTTTGGGACTTCCACCTAATATTGTTGTTTAGAATGACATGGGTTTTAAATACTTGATATTATGCACCATCATTTACCAAATAAATTATTTTTTTGTTATATATATATTGGGATGAAGTTATTTTCAAATTTGGAAAAAAAAATTCTTCATTTATAAAGATAACATTTTTTTATGTAATAAAACATTTATGTAATGATATTTATATATTGGATTACATTATCCACGTAATAGGCATCCATAACCTATGTAGTTCACGTGACTCAAATCATACCCAACTTGGAAATCACCACATCAGTTATGTAAATGAAATATAATTTACTAAATTATAATAAGATATATATTTTGATTACTCTTAACTAAATAAACATGATATATCTCATGTTTTTTTAAAAGGAAAAATGACCAAAGCTCTATTTATTAGAAAAATTGAAATATCCACAGATTATATTGATTAACTTCATTTTGATGTGTGTGGACAATTTTCTATTGAAGAAAGGGGTGGAAACACATAATTTATATTTTTTTTATAATGATAGTAGTGGACATGGATATTCATAATTAATGAGTATTAGTTAGATTAATTTAATAAATTCATGGAACATAATAATTACATTGAGAAAAATCTTGGTGAGAAGATATACAAACATCTCTTAGACCATGGTAGAGAAAATCATTACCAATAGTTCATATATTATTTATTGGATTTTTGAATTTTATTTCAACACATTCATCCATATAAACAATAATGGAATTGGTTTAGTGAATGGATGAAGTACACCTTACTAGATATGGTAAGATCATTTATGATTCATGCAATTATTCAATTATCCTTTTTTGGGATACACATTATAGAAAATGATAAACAAACTATACCAAGTGAAAAATAATGAAAAAGATGATATTCCATATGAACATTGGTGTGGAAGGAAATCTGTGATGTTTAACATACATACATGGGAATGTGGAACATTTGATAAGGCTTCTTCATGTAAAAAAATTTCACCTCAAAACCAATGTTTATCAATATTGGATACGCTAAGGAAACAAAAATATATTACATATAAAACCCCTAAAATAAAAATATAATAGTGCCAAGACATTCCAGGTTTCTTAAGATTGGGAATATTTCAAAAATATATAGTGGGAGAGGGATAAACATTGATGAAGTTATAACTCAAGAAACATAAGAGTTATCACATGAATATATTCTCTAAATCCTCATGGAAGAGGTCCTTACATAGACACAAGTTTTACATCGGAGAACATGAGACATTAGAAAACCCAAAAATATTTTTTTCTTCTTATCAGAGGTAGTGATTAATTATTAGAAGATAATAACGATATGGTAACCTAAAAATAAGTAGTAAGTTGCACAAAAACGTTCATATGTCAAGAATACATGAATATTGAGATGGATTCCATTTACGAAAACCATATAAAGATTTTGGTAGATTCTTCAATGTATGTAAATCATAATGTTTACATATGAGTATTAATGATAAAACTATATGTAGATGGAAAATTCAGTACCTTTAAGGAATGTTTCCTTGAAAAAGCGTTTAAATTGTTTAATGGAATAAACTAATGAGAATTATTTTCTCCAATTTCCATGATCAAATCCTGTATATTTATAATTTCCATAAAATCATACCCGGAATATGAGAGATAAATATTGATTTCCAATTAGCATTCATTATTTGGATTATTTAGTAAGATGTTTATATGACACCAAATTAATGGGTTGTGACTATAGATAATTCCAATAAAACATGAAAGTAATAGAGATTCATTTCTTGATTGAATAAATAATTATGTTCATGTATTATTTTCGTTGATGAGGCTATAACTTAATTTGTTGTCATAATGAATGAATTTTGGGATTATTTCCACAAGTAGCATAATGATAGTACAATAATATTTTTAATGAATATGTTTGTGACATTAAATTATCAAAAATGAGATACTAGTCTTATGGATTACTAAATCTTGTTCAAATGATTCTTATCCATAAAAGACTTATTTGAAGCACCATATATTCTTGGGATGATGATCCATCAACATTGATAAATGATGCTACTTGGAATAAGTCTTGTTATATACATCAACATGATATTGATGATATTTATTGTGGAATAGTCTAAGAGGGAATTATTTAAAATGTCACATGAGAATCATCTTTCCACTAAAAAATTTCTTCAGAAACATGTGGATACAAAATATGGAAATGATTCCCTAAAAATTATTAATTAGGTCAATAATGTATTCTATGTTATGTGTTAGGATATTTTTTTCCTATAACTTAAACATGGTAGGAAGAATTCAATCTTGATGAGATGACCAATATCAGATGGATGTCGAGACTATCCGTATGTTTTTTTAGGAACACTATGGATGTGTTACTTGTTTATGGGGGATATGAGGAACAAGTCACCATTGCATATACAAATAGTAGTTTATAAATTGATCAACACGACCTAAAATCACAATAAAGATACATATTCACTCTCAATAGTGGTTTTGTGAGTTTGATGAGCTATAACAATGTCATGGTTTTTGATCCTCAAACAGTGTTTGAGAATATCTTGGATTCTAATAAAACAATATAATTCATTTGGGTATGTAATTTATTCCAAGATATTGATGATATGACTAAATGTAAAAACACAATCACACAATATTGTGATAATGTTTCCTCTGGAATTGGGGATGACCTCATTGATTGAGGGTTCAAAAAATCCAAATGGTTTCTAACGGATTTGTTCGTAGAACCGGAAACATCCAATGATTCCATATCCATTTGGACCTACATTCCAAAGGTAGGTTCTCATTAGTTTGTGGACTGATGAGGCTTATGAATTTTCATTGGTCAAGAGGATGGGAGGTCGGAATCATCACACCTTTTGAGGGGAATTATTGTCTACTCCGGGACTCTCTTTATAGATTTATGTTATGTTCGGGAATCCTTATTACATTACCAAGTATAAAATGAGATTTCCTTTATATATGACAATCAATGAATAATATGTAGGAAATTTAGAGAATCTTTTATATGTATTCGAGGTTCTTCATCAATAGAGAATCATCTGTATTTGTTAGAGATTATTGGTCAATGGTACCCCTCAATACATAAAAGTCTCTTGGTCATTGTGATTACTATACTGGTTTTAAATCCACTCAGTGGGGCACTTGAAGTTTATTGTCATTCATAAGGACATGAGTTTTTTCATAGTTGGTATCGAACCTGCAAATGGGATACCTACATATCCTTTGCTTAGAAAAGGAATCAGAACCCATATAGTTCGAGTAAGGGAGTATGATTTTTATGATTGATGGCTCAAAAAAAGATGGCATAATTACTTTTACACTCTAATCTCACATGAGTCATTCTCGGTGTGAGAAACAAGAGGTATTGGTAAAACCAGGAAATTGTGCCATGAAAGATGCAATCATAAGAAAAATGTGGGGCTTATGTATGTATGAATGACCAAATAGATGATGATTAAGATTTATTTCAGGGAAGAAATCCAGGAATAGGGTCCATAAAGGTATATGTGATTTATGATAATTTGGATACTCTAAATTGGGGCTTACTCCTTAAGAGGAGGCCCGAATTAAGAGAGGACTTATAACTAGGTTTTACTCCTGAGAAGGAAGCCAAGATAAAAAGTAAATTAGGAGTGGTTAAGAGAAATTAAGACTGGGACTTATTCCTGAGAAGGAGGCCCATGTTAAAGGACTTTGTGAAATTAAGGGACTTGGGGCTTACTCCTGAGGAGGATGCCCATATTTGAGGCTGAACTGGGGCTTACTCCTGAAAAGAAGGCCCATATTTGGGAATTTTAAGATTAGGGCATACTTCTGAAAAGTATTCCCATATTAGGGGATTTGGGGTTTACTACTGAAAAGGAGACCCAATGAAGAGAATTTGAACTGGGGCTTACTCATGAAAAGGAGGCCCAGGTTAAGGGGAATTACGACTGGGGATTACTCTTGAAAAGATGGCCCATGGTTTAAGGATTATCTCATCTTAAAGGATGATGTTGAATGAATGAAATATCTGACATTAGTGACATAAAGATATGTGAATAACTAAGTTTTTAAGATATGTTCCACATAATTCTTTTCAGATATGGATGTCAATCAAGAAAACATGCCAAAAATGGCTTTGAAGAGTGTCTTGAAGACTGAATCTTGAATAGAAGAGGTGGAATGGAATAAGAGGGGTTAAAGGGGTAGGAAAGGCACCCAAAATGATAATGGCGTGCAAGTCCAGGCAGGCATGCAGGTACTGCGTGGGTGCGCAAGTCCTGGGCGCGCATGTATACCTACGCGGCACATGGGTACTGTTGAGATTTTTATCCCTTAGAGTAATATTTGGGAGTTCCTTGATCAAGGCCTTTAGAATTATCCATAGAGGCTTTCCAGAATATGGCGCACAAGTTCTGGTGATGAAGTAGGGTGGCGCAAAAGTGTGCCCATTTACAATAAGGGTAAAACAATTAGGCGCACAAGTGTTAGTGAATTCCAACACTTAGACCTTACTCCTCTTGTTTAGACCTTCCATTCTAGGCAAAAAATTACCTTATAAGTGTTCAGAAGACCTGAAGAAGAGACTTGGGCGTTCAGAGCTCTTTATCTGAATTCTGGAAAAATTCTTCCTAAAATGGGGTGCCCACCGGGGTTATTTATATGCTGGAGAAGACCCCAGGATGTTTTCAAAGAGGGCGCGCAAGTCACTTGCATGACCATTAGGAAGAGCGCAAGTTTACTTGCGTGACCAGAAGGGAACTTTTGAGGCGCATGTGCATTTGACTCCTTTTTCATTCCTTTGTCGATTTGTGATGTTTTATTCAAAGGATGAATCAATTTGTTCTATGTCATTTCCCTTTTCATTATTTTAGACAATGTGACGAAAAGGAGCATCAACCAAAGTCCCCCCTCAGAGTTGGATCTGGAGAGAAAAGAGGATTTGACTCTGAGGTGAGAAGAAATTTGGAAGTTTAAAGTCATGCATGATGGACTATAAAAAGGTTAATGTTTAAGGTTGAAATAGATTTGACCCATTGAATTAGAAATGAATCAATTACTTGACAATTTATCTGAAAACATATTACCACACTCAAGTATGAGGGAAAAATTTAAACCATGACGTAAGAAAATTTGAATATGAGGAATGATATGAGAAAGGTCTAAAAGGAATTAGAATAATTAATTCTTAAGAATGAAGTTACCATTATTTAACAACCTCGTTAGGGGGTTGAATTATGCCGGGCCACTTAAGGGCATTGGCTTCATAGTCAAATAGTAGTTTCTTTTGGCTGACAAGTCTGTTATGTGGACTGTTTATGCAAGGCCACCTAAGGGCATGTGCTGCATAGTCAGGCAAAAGAACTCTCAGAAATTTACCTTTCTACTACTAAAAGCCAGTGGAAGTTTATGGAGATTCAAATTTTCCAAAGAATAGAGTTTTCTATATAGAGAGAGGTACATGAATATAGAGAAGATATTTCCAAACAAGATTATACAAGAACTAGATTAATATCACTCATACGAAGGTCTGACCAAAATTTAGGGAAGGAGAATATAAACCAAAGACATGAATACTTTCGGATCATGAAAAAGGATATGGGACAAGTATGTTAAGGATGACTAATTTTTGTGGATCCCTACATATTTTCATTAAGACAAATAAGGAAAAAGAGGCTTTATTTCAAGAATGAAGTTACCAGTATCTGAAAAACCCGTTAGGTGGTTGAATTATGCAGGGTCACCTAAGGGAATTGGATGCATAGTCAAATAATAGTATCTTTTTGCTGACAAATCTGTTTTGGAGACTGTTTGTGCAAGGCCTCCGAAGGGCACATACTGCATGGTCAGGCAAAAGAACTCTCTGAATTTCAGGCTATTTGTGATTAGAAGTTAAGAAACGGGTTATGAAGATCTGAAAATATTTATGTTTGGGATTATGACACATAAAGATGGGTATTGTCCAACGTATGAAGAGATACAAAGATCAATGCTAACCATAATCATGTTGTGGCTGGGTCCTGAATGGAAATGTTGGACTTTACTACGTATCCCATATGGATGGGAATCAAGCCATACGTAGTTATTGAACTATAGTTTAACATTGTGTGGGACAAATGGATTGGAGATCTTAGTTTAGGTTCATAGAGCTTGGACAATTATAAGAAATACACAGTGTGTGTTTTCATTGGGACTTTTCAGCCATGGGACTGAAAGAGGAATTTGGGGTTAGGACCAAAAGACTTGGGGATGGATTCGAGGGACACTCGAACGTTCCTACGTATCCCATAAGGATGGTAATCAAGACCACGTAGTTCTAGAAACATCCTCTGTACAAATTTGGTTTGTACAAGTGAAGGGTGAAAGGATATTTTAGTGCAATGATGGTTTGACCCAAAATAAAATGTTCAGGCATTTCCATGTATGAACGTAGTCTTTGGAATGAAACATGATTGAAAAATATATGTAAATAAGGATTCCATCTCAGGTGAGGATATAAAAGAATATTGTAGTTTATTGTCATACTGGACAAAAGCGTTGTATATTTTAACATCGTATAGCAAGGGAGAAAGTGAACCAATGTAAAGATATTGATTATAGGGGCGGTTACACGAATCAACATCGTATGAGATGGAGGTGAACCGATGTGAAGAGATTGGTTTTGGGCTTGAACCTTGGGAGGTTGCCTACGTAGCCAGTCTGGAAGCCAAGGATCAAAGTCTGTGTAGTTCAATTAAATAATGAATTAATGATCAAGTTGTTCTTGGGGACAACGACCTAAAAAAAGGTGTTGGGACTTACACATGGTTAGTAGCCCAGAGATAGTTTTATGGTTGAAGTTTTCTCTAAGCTCACATGAGTCATACTCGGTTTGAGAAACAATAGGTAGCAACAACCCTAATGATGTGAAGTTTAATGTCATGTAGGACCTATGAAAGGACTATGCATTTTAAAGTCTTACAGTTAGGACTATTGGTGCTACACAGTTTAATGTCATGTAACAGGGACATAGTACAGTTTAATGTCATTTAGGACGCATTAAAGGACTTTCTGTATAGTTTAGCGTCATGTATTTAGGACGATGGGGACAATACAATTTAATGTCATGTTGGACAGAAAGAGGACTGTGTAGTTTAATGTCATGCATTGAGGGAAAAAAAGTACACCACTTAACATCATGTTGGATGTATTAGGGACTTTTTCACAATTTAAAGTCATGTTGGACGAAAAAGGGATGATACAGTTTATCATCATGTTGGAAGAAAGTGCAAATAGTTTAAGGTCGTTTACCTGGACCATGGGTGATGTAGTTTAACATCTTTTTAGACGTAAGGGACTTCTATATAGTTTAAAGTCATATAGAAAGGACGATGAAGGGGGACACAGTTTAACGTCATGTTGGACGAAAGTAATACAAATAGTTTAAGGTCATATGTATGGACCGTGGATGGTGCAGTTTAACATCATGATGGACAATATGAAATGCCAATAGTTTAAGGTCGTATTCATGGACCATGGATGATGCAGTTTAACATATTGCTGGACATAAGGGATGTGAAAATAGTTTAAGGTCGTATGCATGGACTGTGGGTGTATAGTTTAACATCATATAGCATGGATGATGAGCAGTACAGTTTAATCATCAGGTAGGACAATATAGGGACAATATAGTTTAACGTCATATTGGATGAAAAGGATGAAAATAGTTTAAGGTCGTATGCATGGACCGTGGGTGATGCAGTTTAACGTCTTTCTAGACATAAGGGACTTTCAAATAGTTTAGGGTCATATGCTGGACCATTGCTGTATTTTGTGTTCATACAAAAATTTCTTCAGAAATCTGGCATTGGTTGGAGTAGTGATGAGTTCTCTATCCATTGGGATTAGTGAATAAGCTCCATTGGAGTAGACCTTATGTATTGAGTAAGGTCCTTGCCATTTTGGATCAAGTTTGGGAGGTTTATTTCCTGGTATCATTGGAGTTCTGAGAACTAATACCAATTCTCCCTGAGTAAATGAACGAAGACGAACTTTTGTGTTGAAAGCTCGTGCTATTCGATTCTGATAGACTTCCATGTGGTGCAAAGTGCACAATCTTTTCTCGTATAACCATTCCAATTCATTCAATCGCTTTTGATATTGTTCATCTATAGATGACTGATCACAAATGGCTACTCTGAGCGAGGGTAGTTGAACTTCAATGGGAAAGACAACTTCTGTTCTATACACAAGTGAATATAGAGTTGACCACGTTGTAGTGTGGGTGGTGGTCCGATAAGCCCATAAAGCATGAAAGAGTTTATAAGGACATGCTTTATTATCTTTATCCACCATCTTTTGCAGTATATTTGAAAGAGACTTGTTGAAGGATTCTATCTGGCCATTTGCCGCTGCATGATACCGAGATGAATGGTTGGATTTGATGTTGTATTCTTGATACAACTTCTTCACCTCGGATGAACAGAAGTTGGTGCCATTGTCCGTCAATATGCTATGAGGGACACCAAATCTGGTAATAATGTTAGACTTGATGAATCTAACATTGCATTTAGAACTGACTTCCTTGAGAGGTATTGCCTCTGCCCATTTGGAAAAGAAATCAATAGCATTAAGAATATACTTAAACTGCTTGACCATAGCTGAAGGGTAGGGTCCCACCACATCCATTCCCCATGTGGAAAATGGCCACGAGTATTTAGCTATATGAATCAACTCTAGAGGTTGATGAATGATATTGGAATATACATGGCATGAATGAAACTTCTTTGTGAAATTAACACAATCTTGTATCATTGAAGGCCAAAAGTATCCAAGCCTTAGAATCTGATCAGACAGTCAATGTCCAAACTGGTGGGCACCACAGACACCTTCATGCAATTATTTCATGATAGCCATTATCTCTTCCCCATCAATGCATCGGAAGACAACTCCATAAAAACCATGTTTGTAGAGAATTTTCTCTAGGTGATTTGGGCTATCATAAAGAGTAAAATTGACCAGACGTCAACGAATTTGTTCTTTCTCGGCTCTATTAGGTGGAAGTGTTCCATTTTGAAGGTATTCTCTGATAGGTGACATCCATCCTATAGTATGACAATATGGTTCAGGTTTGGGACTAATTTCATTAATTTCCTCTGTTCTGATTCGAACATAAGGTGAAATTGCACGACGGTGGGCAATACTTATGGTTGTCTCATCCCGATTTGGATCTGCCAAAGCTGTGGTTATATTAACCAGTGCATCAGCTTGAGCATTTTGTGATCTTGGGACATAAGAAAATGTCGGTTCCGAAGGGAATACCACCATTAACTATCTGACGTAATCATATAAAGGGATTAGTTCTTCTTTTCTGATGTCATAATACCCATTGACTTGTTGGATTACTAGGTCTGAATCACCTTTCACCGTTAAGTGATTCACTTGTGCTTGAAGCACCAATTCCAAGCCTACGATGAGAGATTGGTATTCTGCTTCATTATTGTTACCACCTTCCCAAAATAAGAAGGAATAAGGTAACAC
Source organism: Viscum album (assembly GCA_963277665.1). Classification (NCBI taxonomy): domain Eukaryota; kingdom Viridiplantae; phylum Streptophyta; class Magnoliopsida; order Santalales; family Viscaceae; genus Viscum; species Viscum album. The sequence goes on from OY728139.1 coordinate 803,407,803, forward strand.
TGCCTTTTCTGGGGATATGAGCACAATTCCTAAGCCAACTTTGTTGAATTTAGGATTTTCTATTTTCCTCCCTGTTTGACTTCTAGAAGCACCATCAAAATACATTTCCCATGCCTGAGTAATTTCTTGAATAGAAAAAACTTCATCATCAAGGAGTTCAATATCTGAAGATGTGTCTTCCACTGAAGGGTGTTTAGCCAGGAAATCAGCCAGAGCTTGGACCTTTATTTCCTTTTGAGACACATACTGAATGTCAAATTGCTACAAAATAACTGCCCACCTTTCCAGACGTCTTGTAAGCATTGTATGACTAAGGATGAATTTGAGTGGGTTATTGTGAGATACCAATTGGACCTCGTGATGTTGTAGGTAGTGTATCAACTCTTGAACTGCAATGATTAAGGCCAGGAAGCACATCTCAATACTTAAATATCGGGTTTCTGCTTCAAGCATAGTCCGACAGAGATAGAAGAGGCTGTTTTCATTCCCAGCATCATTCTTCTGAGAAATAAAGGAACTGAATGATTGCTCTAAGGATGTCACATAGAGGATAAGTGTCCTTTCTTCAACAGGTGGCATAAGAACCGGTGAACTCAAGAGATACTTCTTGAGAATATCGAATGCTTCTTGACATTCTTCAGTCCACTGGTAAGTGACTCCCTTCTTCATCAATTTGGTAAATGGAAAACATTTTCCTGCCAAATTGGTGATGAAACGCCGAATATAGGCTAAGTTTCCTTGAATGACTCTTAATTCTTTCAAATTTTGAGGAGGTTACATACCAAGTATTGACTTTGCCTTCTCCGGATCGACTTCAATACCATGATGGCGTACAAAAAAGCCGGGAAATTTTCCTAAGGTTACCCCAAAAGCACATTTTAAGGGGTTCATATTCAAATTATGTTGTCAAAGCTTGCTGAATATGACTTCTAAATCAGACAAGTGATTAGAGCATTGTTTGGATTTGACCACCAAATCGTCCACATATCATTCAACAAACTTCCCTAAAAAAGGTTTGAAGATACGATGCATGGAACACTGATATGTTGCACCTGCATTATTTAAGCCAAAGGGCATTACTCAGTAGAAAAATACACCCTGAGGGGCCCTAAAAGCTGTGGATTACTCGTCTTATGGGGCCATTTGGATTTGATTATATCTGGAATATCCATACGTGAAAGAAAGTGCTTCATAGCCAGCTGTTTCATCAATTAAAAGTTCTGTAATCGGAACTGTGAAATCATCCTTAGGACAATTCCGATTAAGATATCTGAAATCGATGAAAAATCTAATTTTTATGTTCTTCTTCATCACAGGGAAAATATTATAAAACCACTGAGGATATTGAACTTCTCTAAGGAAGTTAGGTTTGATGAGCTTATCCACTACAGCTTCAATTTTGGAAGCATAGGTTGGGTGTGTTCTTCTCGCGGCTTGCTTAAATCCTTGATGCTCTTCTGCTAAACCCAAATGATGAGTAGAAACATCAAGATCAATCCCTGGCATCTCTGTATAGTTCCAAGGAAATATGTTTCGATTTTTCATTAAAAAGGAAATATACAACTCTTGTTATTCAAGAGTCATGGATGCACTAACTAAAGTGGGGTGTAGATCTTATTTTGTACCCAGATTTATTTCTCTGAGTTCATCCACGGTGGTAGAGATACCATCTTCAAATGTTGGAGGAGCATCCCTGAGTATTCCTTTTCTTCTTCAACATGTGTTATTTCTTCTATTTCTACTTGCATAGTGGATTATGAAGCATAATTTCCATGATCAGAAGAAATGTTAAAATTTGAACATCTTGAAGAAGAAGCTTCCATTTATGACCCAATTGATGATGAAGGGTCTTCCATGGGTTAGAAAGAGGAGATGATGGATTGAGAACCGACATCATGATTCACCTCTGACATTGCTATAACTTATTCTGTCCTGATTGGAGAAGTATAAACTTTCTTGATTTCAGTGGATGAAATGAAGACATCTCCATTTGGGCTTTCATCACTGCTTGGTGGGTTACCAATTTCACCCATGTTGTCTAGCTCGATTGCTGTAATTGACATTATGGATATTTCCATAATAGTATTTTGATTTGGGTCTATCTTGTCAATTTGATTGATAGGAAACACATAATCTGTACTCACATGTGCAAATGGATTTACTGGAATCTTCTCCAAACCATATATAGCATTTACTTTGTTAATCTCCCTGGTTGTGGATTTCTCCTTTCCTTTCATGTGATAGAATTCTACCTCAATGTATTGAGATTTACATGTCTTGAACATGGCCTTTTCACCATACAATGTCCCAACTTGACCATCGAAACCATATTTGAGACATTGATGGTATTATGAAGGGATAACCGCATGTTGATGTAGCCAGGGTCTTCCAAGCAAGATGTTGAAGGATGAATCTTGATCAACAACCATGAAATCTGAATTTGATACAAGATCTCCAAACTGAGTTTTGAGTGTAATCTCACCAAGTGGTTCTTGTTCATTTTTATCATATCCTTGTAACATCATGGTAGAAGGAGTTAAATCAGATTTCGGGAGGCCCAATCGATGAAGTGTACGAATGGTCATGAGGTTGACTCATGAACCATTATCAATGAAAGACCTTCGAATGTCTACACCATTGACCTTTCCAGATAAATATAAAGGTCTAATGTGTCCATGCACGACATCATCTTCATATTCATCTGTGAAAGATATCACTGCATGGAATTCCGAAGGATTATTCTCTACATGGTAGACTTCAACTACAACAATTTCATTTTCAAACTATTGAGAAATAGACAAAGCCTCAATGAGTGCCTCCCGAAGATCCATTGATAAATTTAAGGCATCCAAAATTGATAACATGGCCGGTACTTGGGCCTGGTATTACAATATATCATAATTTTGATCCAAAGGTTTGCGTTTCCTAATAGGAACATGTGTTTTAGCAGGTGACTTGGAAGTTTATGTTTTGGAAGTTGATGCATGTTGTATGTGGGTAGGAGTTGGTAATGCTCCTGGATTTGGAATCTTATACCGATTAGGTCTATTTACTTGCTGAGAAGAAGAAAGTGGAATCTTCAACCGGTCTTCTAGAATAACTGTTCCAGGACTGAATTTTCTATTGGTGGAAGAACTTGCTTGTTATTGTTGAGATCACTGAAGGGCTCTACCACAAGTTTCTGCCACATACACAGTTCTATTAGGAGTAGAATTGGAATAGTGGCTTCTAAAAGATCCACGTCTTCCCCTGTATCCTGAGCCTCTAGAAATTATTCTGATTCCTCTATTTGATATAGGGAATTCAGGCTCATCAAAATCGAAACTGTGACTGGCATATAGATCTGTTTATTGAAACATATTAACAGAACCAAAGATCAACTCTTCATCTGATGAAGAATCTTCCTGATTAACCTATTTAGGCTGTGCCATTTTGTGGGGCGGTGCCCGTTGCTTCGAAGTAGATGGCATAAAATCTTCCTGAGTCAAAGGAAAATTGCGGTTTAATACATACTCATCTTCTTATTATTGTCCCATTTTCATAGAACTATGTCGTTTCTCTGAGGATTTTCCCTCTGATGAAGAGGGTTTTTCTGCGATATTCATGGAAGAAGACACAATTGGTATCTTCAATTGCGTTTTCAAAATAGCAGGAGTTCGATTGATCGTTTTTCTGACCATCCAATTAGCATATTTTTGTGCATTTTTTCTTTTGACTTCTTTCCATTCTCCTTTTTCCTCTGTAACTATAGTAGTAATACATGCTACCTGGGCTGAAGAGCCTTTCAGTTTGACTTGTTCCAAGTCAACCATCTTCTGCAGGAGGTCTATGAAGACAAAACACTCTTGGATGGGATGTCCCAACATTTGATGAAACATGCAATAGTTGGGAAGGTATTCATATCTTTCCTTGTTTGTCCTCTTGGGCCTTGGAAATTGAACCAAATTATTTTCCAGAGCTGAAATGAAGTAGGCAGGAATTTGTTCATTTCAGAAAGACTATGTTTTCCTCTTCGGATCCTAAAATTGTTTCCATATTTGATCTCTTTGATCATCTTGATGAAACGGCCTTTGTTGTTGGCACTCAGGAGGTGGAGCCCTTTGAGAGGATGGAGGTTTTGAAGTAGAAGCAGGTACAGGTTCTTGTTTAAGAATAACTGTAGCAGTCTCTGCTTTACCCATTATCCTTCCTGGAGATGATGGAATTACACGAGCTTTATCCTTAACCTGTATAATAGAATCTTCAATCTGCTGAGCGATTGAAGTATGGTCTTGAAACCCTCATGTGTATTTCACAGGGATCAACGATGTGCGTAATTCGTGACAAAGATTTTCCACATAGATTGGCAACAATTCCTCTTGAGGGAGTGCTAAGCTTATAGAATATGTTAATCCCTTCCAGCGAGCAATGAAATCTGAGACCATTTCATTCTCCCTTTTCTTACAGTTTGTAAGATCGAAAACTTTTGTCTTTGGAAAAGTTGAGCTGAATTGAAGAAGAAATCATTGATGGAGATCTTCCCATATAGTAATTGACAGGGATTGCAAGCTTGTATAACAAACAAAAGCTGGTCCTTGAAAAGTTCGCACGAAGCATCTGAGTTTCACTGATTCTTGCTGCTCCGGAGTTCCCATCATTGGATTTCAACAAGACACATAATGCGTCAAATGCTGTTCAGGATCGCCTAATCCATTGAAAATAGGGAATACAGGGTTTCCAAAACTTGGTGGGGGAGAGATTGAATCTACCAATTCAGGGTAAGCTATCATTTCTAGTTGAACATGTGCACGCTTCCCTTCCATAGTCTCTAACAGAGCTATTAATGATTCAATGGTAGTTATTAACTTTTGAGAAACATTCGGTTGAACTTGGACTTGGGCAGGTGAAATTACTGGAGCGTGGAAAGATGTGGTAGCTGGTGTTGCAACTGATGGTAGCACTACCAACTATTGTTTCACTTGACCCATAGGATTAGACCTGTGAGGGTGTACTGATAGAGGAGGATATTCTTGATCCATCTCAGTAGCTACAACAAACTCCCTTGGCTGACTAATTCCAACAAATTTAGGAGGAAGACGACCCTAAAGTAGTTCTACATTCAACCTCTTCAATTCCTTCATTTCATCCTCCTGTCGTGCAAACCTTTGCTCTAGTGAGAGCGATTGTCCTTCTCCAGAGGAAGGATTTGTAACCTGATTCTTTCCCCTTTGTTTGATCCCTTTCAGAGAGGGGGAAGTGGGTTACTTGATGGATTACCTAGGTTCTGAGTAATCCTTTGATTTCATGTATGCACACCTTCTTCATTTGTGTTTGTGCGTATATCTTCTTGAGAAGGATACTCTTCATCTAAATCCCCTGAGTGAGCCTCATTTTGTGGATCAGCAACAACGAAATTTATGACATTGATTGATGCATAACGCATTGCATCCCTTCTATCAGCATTTCTGTGATATTATCTTCGTTCATGTCTTTTATGAGACATTGCCCTTTTTTGATTCTATCCCTTAGGAACTTCTTGACGAACCATAATTTGGAGGGAATATCCTGATAATTTGGATCTTCGTTCCTACCTTGGCTTCTTACCCAATTTAGAGAAAACCGACTTTCGCTGAGGAGGGGATTGATGATTTGAAAAAGACCCCAGTCCAGTGGACTGGGGCTGTTCATGCTGCCTTTGCACAACTCCTCGAATCATATTTGTTGATTCTGAGGGTTGGTTTGAAAGAGTCTCTAGTCTAGCAAGCTGGGGTGGCTCTTGACATGATATGTATGATACTTTCTTAAAATATCTCCTGATCTTGTAGACCATGGTCTAGAAATTAGCTAGATGCATCAACCTGCATCCACTTTTATCACCAGGCTCAAAAGACAGTTGGATGATTTTGACACTTCTGTCACTTGGTGATGTGCTTACTCCAAACGAGAGGCCTATTCAATATCCTATTCACTTGATACAGGATTAATTCAACAACTTGTTCTCTGTATGCCTGATTTTGAGAGGAACTAGTTGAAGCCAATTCTTGGGAAAGCTTTTGATTACAAACAAAGCCCATTGACTTTGGCCGGCCATGAGCAATAACATTGCATGGGACCATTTTCGGCAGGCTTTGGTGACTGGAGAGCATAGTGAAATGTAGTGCTCCTTGAACACCCCATCCTCTAATATGAATACTGGATGGGGAATTGGCAATTAACTGGCGCAATATTCTTAGTGCGCCAAGGCATGAATGCTGAAGGGATCTCTGCTTCTTTTCAGCCTTCTGATATCGAGAGACTGATAGAGATGCCAAATCAATCTGGCGTTGTAACCCTTATTTTATATTAACATGATTTTCATATTCATCATAAGATAATACTTCCTTTTTCAACTAACAAAGAGTTTTCCATATGTTGATACGAATATCATGAATTCCATCTTCCGTCAACATATCTGGAATGTCATACTGAGAGTCAGCCAGAGGCCAAAACATGACTGGCACTTCACCTTTCTCCAGTTGTTTTCTCATGTTCAGCATTTCCTCTTTATCATTTAATGAATATTCTTCTACCTAATTTGACCAGAGCTGGTGCTTCCTTGTTTCTTCATCGGATTAAACAAGATAGGTAGAGAAGTCACTTATCAAACTAGAAGATGCATTACTTAGGGGTGGTTTGCAAAATTACCTACACCCTGGGCTATCTTCCGACTGAGAAAGTATTTCACATACTAGTGATGAAGCATCATACATGACTGGTTTCGCATTTGCAAGTGCCTCAAGATAAGAGGAGTTTCTCGGCACTACATTGTCCACTGGAGCATTTTCTGGGCAATGTGCATCACTACTGCGGAGAAGAATTTCTCAGTGAAATTCATCATCATGGGGAGGACCACCATGGTGGGTTACAACAAAAGATGAGATCTCTTGCTCCTTGGTCTTCTGACCACACAGAGGGTTCCTCTGGCTCTCATCTGAAGATGAAACTTTGAGATCGACCACATTTTCATGAAGAAAGCCTTCATGAAGAAGTATCTGATGCAGACCTTTAGAATTAATGTTCCCACTATTGGGAACTGAATGATCAGAATCTTGTGCTGCAACAGATAATTGTCTGAGTTCATCAAGAACTCCAGCATCGAGTAAGGACTTGTTACAGATTAGCTCTTGATTTTATGAATGTGCTGGGCGGGTCTTCTTTTTAGACACCTTCTTACTCAATTTAGAAGGTTTGTGTGCCTGCTTAGGAGAAATGATCAGCTTAATCTGATTATCTCTACTCAAACCAGGTGTATGTGCCTGACATGGTTGTCTGTATGATATGGGGGAGTACGCCCCACAACCCTATTGGACTGGAACAGATGTGTGTGTTTTTTCCAGAGTGAACTGTTGATGTGTCACTCCACTGGTAGGGATAGATTTACATTTCATTCCCTGTGATGCTGCTGAAGCTGTTATAATATCCTGGCAGGCATCCAAAATATGAGCAGGGATTTTCTTCTGCTCTTTAACCATTGATAGAATATTCTTGGTGACTTCAGCTGCTGGAACGGGGATATACGTCCATTCCGTGCTTGGAGTAGGTGTATGCACCTACTCCTGTCCTCCTTTTCCTGTCAGTGAATCCTGACAGTACTCAAGTGTGGGGGAAGAGAGTTGAGTCTACCTCCTGTTTGTCACTGGAGCTTTCCGACTGACCTCTCATGGTGCTACCAAACGAGACTGTTGGTAGGCTTGATCAATACGAGCAGGTGTATGTGCCTACTGGTTGCACTTCAACAAACTTGGTTGACGAGCTCCATCATATATAGTCAGATGAGCCTGCTGACTAGCTGATGATGTATAAACAGGTATATGTTCTTGTCTATAGTACTCCACCGGAATTGCCTGGCGGGATTGGCACGCTACTTCCAGACGAGTCTGCTGGACAGCAGGATTAAAACGGACGGGTGTATGTTCCCGCTCGTTGCTTCCCATCAAGATAGGTTGTTGTACTTCTCCGGAGATGGCTGAGATGAGAACCTGCTCACTGCTGACCGAATTTTGCCTCAGGCGATTCGTCTTGCATGCTCGGGTTCGAGGAACTTGAGTCGAACGCCTAGAGTCGGTACCCTCATCATGTTGAGGGTGCATTGCCGCACGAGTCTGGCGGTGACTGTTGATAGGATCCCTTGGAAAGAACTCTTGTCTCCTTGAATTAAGGCTCAGAGGGTCCTGGTCATTCACCTCCTCAGAATATGGGAGTGAATGGTGATTGCTTTCCGGGGATAACGACCTGAAATAGTTGGAGACGGTGGTTAGCACCGCCTGCTTCTTAATCACTGGCCGTCGTTTTCCAGACGACCAGTGTGAGTTGTTCTCTTGGAAGGATTTTCGGGCAGCCTCCAGAGTTGGAATGGTACCATGTTGACAGTACTCCTTAACCAGGGTGTTTGATACACAGCATTGAAGACACTGAGTAGGTGATATCGTCCTCAGAGCAGACGATGATCCAGTAGGAGTAGCAGTAGTGGCATTCACAGCAGCGGTATTCACAAGTGTGAACTTGAGAGCAGCCATTTCATAGAATGAAGAAAATCTTGTAAAATAGTGCATGTTTGATATAATAGACGTAATCAAGATAAATTCATCCACTACATCATTTGGATGAGAACAGATGTCAAAGATTGTTTTTGTTGGCCCTCTCATTGAGTTTTAAATAGGGGCCTAGAAAATAAGTAAAACATCATTTTAACTTGGTTAAGGATTCATATCGGTTTCACCATTTTTGTTTCTTATGGAATTGGGGATGACCTCATTGATTGAAGGTTCAAACATTCCAATCAGTTTCTAACGGGTTTGTTCGTAGAACCAGAAAAATCCAATGATTCCATATCCATTTGGACCTACTTTCCAAAGGTAGGCGCTCATTAGTTTATGGACTGATGAGGCTTAGGAATTTTCATTGGTTGAGAGGATGGGAGGTCGGACTCATCACACCTTTTTGAGGGGAATTATTGTATACTCCAGGACTCTCTTTATAGATTTAAGTTATGTTCGTGAATCCTTATTACATTAACAGGTATAAAATGATCTTTCCTTTAGATCTTACAATCAATGATTAATATGTAGGAAATTTAGACAATCTTTTATATGAATTCGAGGTTCTTCATCAATATATAATCATCTGTATTTGTTAGAGATTCTTGGTCAATGGTATCCTTCAATACATAAAAGTATCTTGGTCATTGTGTTGACCATACTGGTTTTAAAGCCACTCAGGGGGGCACTTGATGTTTATTTTCATTCAGAAGGAAATGAGTTATTTCAGAGTTGGTATCGAATCGCAGATTGGATACCTACATATCCTTTTCTTAGAAAAGGAATCACAACCCACATAGTTCGAGTAAGGGAGTATGATTTTCATGTTTTATGGCTCAAAGAAAGATGTCAGAATTACTTTTAAACTCTAAGCTCACATGAGTCATGATCGATGTGAGAAACAAGATGTATTGGTAAAACCAGACAATTGTTCAATGAATGATGAAATCATAAGAAATAATGTGGGGCTTATGTATGTATGACTTCCCAAATATATGATGATTAAGATTTATTTCAGGGAATAAATCCAAGAACAGGGTCCATGAAGGGATATGTTCTTTATGGAGATTGGGATACTCTAACTTGGGGCTTACTCCTGAAAAGAAGGCCCAAATTAGGAGAGGACTTATGACTAGGTTTTACTCATGATAAGGAAGCCCAGATCAAAAGTAAATAGGACCGGTTAAGAGAAATTAAGACTGGGACTTATTCCTGAGAAGGAGGCCCAGGTAAAAGGACTTTGGAAAATTAAGGGACTTGGGGCTTACTCTTGAGGAGGATGCCCATATTTGAGACTGAACTGGGGCATACACTTTAAAAGGAGCCCCACTTTTTGGAATTTTAAGATTGGGGATTACTCCTGAAAAGGAGGACCATATTAGGGGATTTGGGGTTTACTCTTGAAAAGGAGACCCAATTAAGAGAATTTGAACTGAGGCTTACTCCTCAAAAGGAGGCCCAGGTTAAGGGGAATTACAACTGGGGATTACTCCTGAAAAGAAGGCCCATGGTTTAAGGATTATCTCATGTTAAAGGATGATGTTGAATGAATGAAATCTCTGACATTAGTGACATAATGATATGTGAATTGCTATGTTTTTATGAGATGTTCCACAGAATTCCTTTCAGATGAGGAATTCAATCAAGAAAACATGACAAAAATGGTTTTGAAGAGTGTCTAGAAGACTGAATCTTGAATATGAGAGGTGGAATGGCATAAGAGGGGTTAAATTGGAAGAAAAGGCACCCAAAAAGATAGGGGTGCACATGTCCTGGCAGGCGCGCAGGTACTGCGTGGGCGCGCAAGTCCTGGCCGCGCAGGTATACCTACGCGACACATGGGTACTTGTGTGATTTTTAGCCCTTAAAGTAATATTTGGGCGATCCTTGATCAAAGCCTTTAGAATTATCCATAGCAGCTTTCCAGAAGATGGTGCGTATGTTCTGGTGAATAAGTAGGGTTGCGCGCAAGTGTGTCCATTTCCTTTAAGTGTAAAACACTTATGCGCACAAGTGTTTGTGAATTCTAACACTTATACATTACTCCTATTGTTTAGACCTTCTATTCTAGGTATAGAATTACATTAGAAGTGTTTGGACGACCTGAAAAAGAGACTTGGGCATTCAGAGATCTGTTTTTGAATTCTGGAAAAATTCCTCCTCAAATGGGGGGCCCACCAGGGGTATTTATATGCTGGAGAAGACCCTAGGTGGTTTTCAAAGAGGGCATGCAAGTCACTTGCGTGACCATTAGGTGGCACGCAAGTGTACTTGCGTGACCATAAGGGAACTTGCGCGACACATGTGCATTTGACTCCTTTTTCATTCCTTTGTCGATTTGTGATGTTTTTTTTAGAGTAAGAATCAATTTGTGCTAAGTCATTTCCCATTTCATTCCTTTAGACAATGTGATGAAAAGGAGCATCAACAGATAATAATTAGTGGTTCCACTTATAAAGGATCCATGGTCACATTAGTAGACTATGAACATAGTCTAAAAATATCATCCCCTGAGGGATTTTTCATATAGAGGTGATGTCGCATTAAGAAGATATTAAGTGGAAGTCAATGTGGTAGATCTATTGACTAATGCCATATCTTAGAAGAAGCACGATAATTATGTGAGAGCTTGTATACTAAAATCCAATAGTAGTTTTCTATAGTCCATGTGGTGCTTTTTTAGAGTTGGAGCCCTAAATCCAAATTAATTATTCTCTATATTATATATATTTTCAAATATATAAATATTAATAAATATATTATCACTTATTTATTATTCATATATGATAATTTATTGTTATAATTTTATAGAGCATCCATCACATTGGAAATGTCATAAGAGTTCTTATTATGATGAGAAACTCAAAACTCTGGAAGGATATTCTTAAACTATATGACCTATGGCTGTCAAAACTAAATCAGAACAAAAATGAGGCACAATATTAGTTGTATTTACTCATAGGTGGATGATACTTTATTTTCTAAAATTCACACATAGTAATTTCCATTATTATAGTTGATAAGGACTAACTTGCTGGTAATAATTCAGCGTTTTACATGTCATTGTATATTCCTATCTATGATCATGTGTAATGATACTTATAAATTAACATTATTATTAATATATTTCTTGTCCTTCATAATTTGATATACCGATTGAAGATGTAATTCTATATGTTTATCAGAAGTATGCTATGATGGGTGAATTATGATCGTAATTTTCGTAATGATTATTTCGAGAACAGAGCATTCCCTTCCATATTTATAGAAGATGAAATATCAATACTTTGGTTGGAATGAAGTCTTGAAATAAATTCCATTTCCATGGCGTATTTATTGGTTTCATATAGTAATTTAATAAAAGACGTATCAATCACATAACTTAATGGCATGAGTATGTAACTTTATTGATGAGATACTAAAGAAAATGGATTATATTACACAGTGATTCTCCATTTGTGGTTCACAATATTGTGACATGGAATTATTTCTCTTCGGTGGATTTTTTTTCAAGACGTTGATATTTGAAATTAGGAAAACCCATCTAATACCATTGAGGAAGAGGCCTAGTGTCACACAGATAATATTTCTATTAATCTTAATTAAATTACATTTAAATTAGTTATTAGAATAAAAATTATTCTCTCGATGGAGAAATAATATTTAATGTGGATTTATTGATCACAAATATTAAATAAATATTTTTTGGTAAGTCTGTGAAAAAAATATATTTATTGAATCCAAAAAAAATATTTATTTACTATATTTATTTTAGTATTTAATAAATTTTGACCTGGGTGACTAAACACATTTTTAGGTCTAGTGATAAATACTTATTTACCATACTATAAAATAATTTTTATCATTACATGAGTAAGAACAAACTATGAGATAAATAATAAGAATATTAATATTTTAAATAGAATGGGATATATTATGGGATTTATATACGATTTAGATAATTTGTGTAATTGATTAATATTATATCATTATATTGTCTCTATATATACCGAATTATGTCATTTTTGAAATGGGTGTATTTTTTGTGTAATCGATATATTTTATCATCCCTAGATATTTTTATCCATAATAAATACTACTATGGTATCTCTAAAGATCAAGATACGTGAAATTATTCCTCCTTGACCTAATGCTAGAGAGATTATTAAATTATTCGTGTGAAATGGTTTGTGGTTGTGATAAAGGGGAGTGACATATGATGATCAGTACCACCACGCTAGAACATAGAGTGACATCAACTAATCATTGTGATAAAATTAGAAAATGTGCATCAACACTAGAGGGATTCTATACATGAATCCCAATAAAATAATGATGGTGAAACCAATCGATGTTCAGACAGTCAACCTCTTATATGAATATGAAATTTCTCCGACCATTGTAATTATTAATTTAAATTAATTATAAATTTAACATACAATATATCATTTGTTCTTTTACTTTATGTCAATTTGAATTATATTAGAATTACCTCACTGTTCATGATGATCCATTTCCATTTACATATTTTATTATTATTTAGTTATGACCAAAATTTTAGATGGATATAGCCCAATATGTGATTTTTCTACATAAAAACCCTTTAGATGTCACCATTAGAAAAAGACAAATATATTCCCCAAAAGATACCAAGTCCCTCATGACATAAATCATCAATCATTCCTGAATCACTAGACATATCAATATATACTCATCTGATATCCCCATTCATCAGTCACATTTGGGAATATAAGTCACTATACATGTATTTGGTTATAAACTTTTACATAGGCTTTTATGTGGCACACGACAACAATTATTGTACCACAAGTATGCCTCTAAATACCATAGAATAACCCAACATGTTTCATATAATTCTTAGTCTCTTTCTATTTTCCAACCCTTGATAACACACTTGATGGACTAGACATACCATGTCCACTTCATACCTAATACTTAACTATTCTGAGACACCCAGACAACATTATCACACTACTTGGAGGACCTACGCATACAATAATCCATTAAGAATACAAATATAGAAACCCTATAGTTATTTTCGTTAATGAACACAAACCCCAACATAATACTTCACAAACTATGGGTAAAACTATTCCAAATTCCAACTCATCCCATAATATACTTCTGAAATCCCCACACCTTAAATAATAACAACATTCTTTAGAAGGGAGGCCACATCACCAACACATTACCCTTATCATAGGTTTCAAGATATATTTCATTACCATAAATATTATCTCATAGTAATTACAATTATTTTTCAAAAGTGTATACCTAAATGGGATTTTAACCCCTAAAATGACCTCAAAACAACCAAACAAGGATCATACATATCCTTAAAAAGTTACATAGGCCTGGACCCTTTAAGGATGTAACACACACACTCCAGGGCCACAATTCCTTGGTATTATATTTTTACAACATCTCCAAAATAATTGTTACATGAATTGGGTCCACTATACTTCTAGGATTATATAACATTTCATAGCATTTATATTAGGGTCTACTCATCCCATTCACACAATTTCAAATTCAAAACACCAAAGAACAAGAATTGATGACACATGAACACATGTAACGTATTCTGATATATCAAATGAACTACCTACCTAAGAATCATAGAAGTTTACTTGTCTCATAAAAATATTTATATGGATTTTTCACCAAAAATCATGAAAAATGAACAAATACTCTAAAAATGATGGTTATTATAAAAAATATATGAAATGAAAAAAATGAGAATGACTATAGAGACTAAATTTTAATAATCAATAGAGTGATCCTTATTAATAAAACACATTGATATCTCAAGAAACTGTTACATGAGAACAATAAAGTAGACATGGAGAGGGGAAAATTACAATGGAGAGGGGTTTGTGGATATGGGTCAAGAGACCAGCCATGGGGAGGGGAATAATTTAGAAGGAAAATAAAAATATCATTTTTTGTTAGTTTGAATTGCAGTGTGACCATGGGGTTCATGGTGTAATGCACCACACCCAATACAACCAGGAAACACATTATAGGGTTCTCATATAGATCATTCTGTTATGCCCACAACATTGGAAGAACCAGGTTATTTGTAACCATGAATTATAGTGTAAAAAATACATTATGGTGTAAAACTCTAATTAATTGATGTGAAATACCCTCTCTTAATATCCCTTAATGGTGTATCCCCTTTTTTTCACATTAGACATACCCATTGTGCAGATCACATGGCACAATACCTTTATTGTGGCATGACATATACTAGATGAAAAACCATCACAATTAAATTCCATAATGTTTTTTTTGTGATGTGAAACCTATAATACAATCCCATTAAAAATACCAATTCGCAAACTAGGGTAAAAACACCCATAGGGATACCCAAACCCTCAGGATCCTAATTCTCAAATTACCTTATTACTAGGAGTAAAAATTAAAACCCCCTCTAGATTATATGAACCCATATTATTCTATCATTAAAAATCAGGATAAATGATTTTTTTCCAAATTTCTCTATCCCCTGATCTCATAATCCATAGTTGAGCATCATGAGAACTATTATAATTTGTCTCAAATTTATCTCCTTGAATTGTTTTTGATATGATGTGATCCCCTTTAAATTTTCAACTATATTAAAAATGAAATTTTTTTACATTTCTCCGTACATTTATATTTTAATCATATATCTATAGTATAATCAAACTATCCATTAGATCCATGAGAATGACCACCCTCGCCTTTTTTCCTTAGCATGTGTGATGACGTTACCAATCAGATCTGACACAGATTTACAAGATGCTCTTTCACTTATTATACAAACCAACCCCCCATATCACATTAATGGCCTCTCTAAACCCCAATATTCATGACATTATCTTATATTATTTTAATATACCTAATAATAGTAACAACTATCAATATAATTAGAAACTAATTACTAATTTTAGAAAATATATATTTATTTATAATAATTGAATTTGAAAATACCACTGAATAATTTCTATATTATTATATTAATTATTATAATTAATTTTCTAGTTGATAAAATAATTATGTTCATAATTATAAATAAATATATATATTTTTTCAAAAATAAATTTTATAATAAATAATTAAATAAATTTGGGGGAAAGGTGAGACTTTATAAATAAAAACATACAACCCAAAAATGCATGGAAGAACTCACTCAAACTTGTACTTGATACCTCCCCATAACCCACAACGGAAGCTAAAATAAATTTTTTAAATCACAATGAAAATGTGAATTTTTTATTCACATAATTTTATTGTTAATTAAACTCTTTATTTAAAATTCATAATTATAATGATTAATTTCCCTTGAACTTTCCATTTAATTGATGTTTTAATATCCTTGTTTCCATTGTATCATCTTACTCTAGTGTTATTTATTAACCCTTACATAGGTTGGTGTTACCCCTACATAAGTATATTGTTCCATATATTTTACCTTATGTGGGTTTTGGACTCCTTAATTTTACCCTTAAATGAATATCATTTACCTTTGTATTTCTCTATTATTTCTCTATATACCCTTATATAAGTCTCGATTAACCCTTACACAACATACTGTTTTTAGGTACTACCCTTATGTGTGGTAATTTAACCTTTATATATGATTGATTTAACTCACCTTTTTGTATGACTGTTTTACCTTTACGTAAATCCCCTTGACCCTTATTTATCCTATGTTTTGATCATATTACCCGTATGTAGCTGGTTTTAATGCTTATGAAATTGGTAACTACAATTATATGAGTGAGTCTGTACCCTTATGTGACCTTTGGTTTGGTTGTTTTACCCTTACACAAGCTTGTATTACCCTTAGATGTGGTGGTCTGACAGTTATGTACTTGGAATGATCATTTCATGAAGGACCATCTACCCTTGTAAAACATTGATGGCCCTTACGTGATACCCTTACACTATTTGACTTACCCTTATGTCGTATTAGATTTAGCCAACTACCCTTACGTAATGGCTTAAGGACTCTTATGTAGTGCTTTTATGACCATTACATGGTACTATTACACTATGGGTCATACCCAAATGCTATAGTGGATTTGTGCTTCTACCCTTAGGTAGTAGATTAAGGATCCTTACATAGTGGTTTTATAACCCTTATCAATCCATGAATCTTACCCTTACATTGTAATAGATTTAGTCAGCCTACCCTTATAAGGGTCCATTACGTAGCAGTGATGGGATCAATTTTGGGATGACCACACATAGATTAGAGAGGGTATGGAGAATCATAATAGGATGAATTTTTTCATTTTTCAAAATCTTATTCCTCTTATACCTCTTTAACTAATTCAGTCAATGATTATCTTTTATTATTCATATATAGTTAGAATGAATGCACATAAAATATTAATGAAGAAGGAACACCATTATTCTTTTGGAGGTTTTCCTCTAGTGTGGAAGAATATACACTTAGTGTTTAGTGGTTATTAACCCACATTCACACAACTTCTATTTGATTGTCAAGAAAAACACAAGAAATTTATGACCATGAATTCATTTTCCTAGAACCGACCCGGTACAAGAATGATTTAAATTTGAAGCATAAGAATACCAGATATTGTATAGTACCTTATGAAGTGATAAAAAGAGTATATTAAGTCATCTTCAATAGATGAAAATAATTTTTATCATATTCCAATGAATATTGAAATCAAATGGCTACTTATATTCCACAATAATCTATGGTCTGTCTCAAATTCAACATTAAATGTGGTGACAAAATTATAAAGAAATATTATCAGCTTCCGCTTTTTCTTAAGTCATAGTAATATCAAGATGATAAAGACCCATATTCCTAGTATTCTTTGATACTAAATATTAATATTTTTAACTATGTCAACTATATTTTATTCATCTTGGTGTCTTAAATATTTATACAACTCAAGGGAACAACACTTTCAATATTATTTTATGAAATATCAATCTCCTACAACTAAAGATATTTTCTCAATTACATAAATGGAACATCATACATGTGTTTCAAGGTAATACCATGAATTACCTAACATGTACCATATATTATTACCAACATTTTTTGTGATTTATCAATAATTATACTCTATCTAACTTCAATTACTTGTGTATATATGTTTAAATGTGGTTTCTTTCATGTTATTAAAATTATTACATTCATTTTAACATTCATGGGATTATACATTAAATATTATTCAAGCATTATTTTTTATGAAGGGGACTCACGGTCGTAGTTTTATATCTCTCTCAACATGAACCAAAATAGGTTTTATATGTAATAGTTATCATTGTCTACACATAAGTTTGAGAGCTAGGTGATCCTTCTTCGCCTTCTATTATCTTCTTACATCAATAAGTGTGTTTGATCTACAATTTTATGAAATATAATAACACAACAAAATTTATTAAAGCTATAGATGCATCAAATAATTTAGATTCAATATTTCTGTTTTATAAATACACATACAGTATATATATTCATTGTGAAATTTCATATAAGTGAGGAAACGACCATGTTCATGTGAATAGAATACATGGAAACTATATTCAAAAACTCAACAGAGTTTTTTGGATCATCTTCACTATGAACCAAGGTAGGTTTAAGGGATCTCTTCATTGGATAGAATGTTGAAAAAAGGCTAAAATGAATCTACTTTTTAGAGAAAAATGAGTGCTCTCGATAATTTATGTAGCACTTCGTGGCATTGGGAGATATGTATTTATTGAGGAAGATTCACTATGTTTTCAACACCATGGATATAAATTTTATGTCATGAATAACACCAATATAATTTCCAAAGTTTCATGACTCAACCAACAATTTTTCCGAGTCATAAATTACTTAATATTACCAATAAATTCAGTATATTAAAAAACATGATGGGTTCATGTGACATTGAAAATTGTGGTTCACCTTCTAAGAAGAGATATATGTATTTTGCGATAAAATAACCCTTGTAAATTACATGAATTATCATTCAAACATTTGGATATGAAAATATCACAATATCTTCCACATTTTTGTGTTTTTTTAATAATAGCATGCATGCAAAAAATTGTTTCATGAACAGATTTAGGTGATCAATAATATATTGTTCATGTTATTTTGATCGGTAGAGATGGTCATTCGATGTCATGAGATCAATTGGTGCTCACTAACACCTATTGAAATATATGTTTAATGTGAACCATAATGTATCAAGTTAGATGATTAAGAAGGTATTGACCATACTATTTCGAAAAAAATAGATTGGATGAACAAGGTTATATATGTATATTCTCAAGATGAATGAATAATAATGTTCTTGGAATATATCTCATATCTTTCTCCTCTTAAAACTAACTCCTATTAATAAAATGTATCATTTCTTTTACTAATTTATCCAAAAGATAGGTATTCCATTGATAACACCTTTAAACCCCACTATCCCCGATTGTGGCTCACCAGCATGGTCCACTAGGCACCGTACAAGCGCTATGTTCCCATTTAATCTCATATCCACATGAAATTATTATTACAAATTTTCTATGTAATTTCATTCTCCATTATTCCAAATATACTTTCTAGGATTGACCCTATCATATGTAGTTAACTATTTGGGTCCCACGTGTGTGTTTGAGCGGGTCCTTAGTGTCTAAGTGATGGCATAGTTTTCTATAAAGACTAATCATAATCTAAATTATTACAAATTTCAAAATTTCCAGAAAAATTATTTTCATAATGTTTTTTATTAAATATATAATCAATATTTTTAATTTTCATTTTCTTTAAATATCTTCATGAAAAATAATTATTTTCTTGGTCTCTAATTTTTTTCACGTCAATAATTATTGTAATATGTAATCTAAAAACTCCACTTGTATATATTTAAAACATTAATAAAAGTTTTATAATCATTTGAGTTACATGGATAATTTATCAATAACAACTTCTAATTCTGTTAATTAAATCCACAATAATTATTCAATCATCGCCACTTCATCTCAAAATATGATCTTTTATCTTCTATAACAAGAAATCAATATACACCTAAAATTATTGGGAACACTGATGAACATACATTTTGTTCTTGTTCTTCAAGACATATTAACATATTACTCGATAAAAACTAATATAAAAAAACAGAGTAAGATCCTAAATATCCCCCTTTTTATTTTTTTCAATACTAAATTAAAATTCTATGTTAAAATTTTCATCAAATTTTCATTTATGATATCTCTCTTCTATACTAATTGATTCTTAATATTTTTCATCCTTTTATCTCCACCTTATTGATAAAAAATTCAAACTACCTAAGAGATAGGATGATATAATTTCTTTCTTAAGAAATATTCCATCAATTATTCCACTACAAGTATATGTGGGATATCCTAATGTTTAAAACAATATGTTCTAATTTATTCATCAAACCTATCCAATATGAATATAAAATATAATAACTTCTATAATTCCACAACATATATCATTTCTATAGGACTATTCAATTATTACTAGAATGATAGTAATTGGTTAATACCAATTGATACTGTGTAAGTGGAAATTTTCTGATACCAATTATTGAAAAAAATATACTACATAAAATTTCAACCTTAAAATTACTTTAATCATATCAATATATTGAATGAAAAATATTCAAGTAAACTTGGTAGATAATGTTCATGAAATCAATTATATAACTTCTTATTTTTTTCATGGAATTGATTCAATAACGTTCTCTATTATTATTAGACTTGTTTTCAATTTTTGAATAGGGATGATAGAGTGAATATTCATACCTTATCGATGAATTTCTAAACAAGTGACCTCTAGAGATATAATATTTTAAATGATATATAGGACTTTTAAAACTAATTTTGACACCCAATCAAGGGATGGTCTATAGATTCCCTTCATCATGATGAATCTTTTAATTTTTTCTTCTTCTAAATTTTTATTGTTGTGGACACCAATTGTTGTGATCAGATCCATGATTGTGAATTTATGTTTGATAATATGTTATTATAGTTTGATCATATTCATCTATATTGATATTATATATTTTGAAAAAATAATCATCAAGATATCAAAAGATATATCAAACTAGGATGTTGTCTTTTATTAAGCTTTGAATGAATATTTTGGCTTGTAGATATAGAAATACATTCTTCATCTCATTTTTCCATTTGAGTGTGTGAATGACCATCAAATCCCTAGAAATAATGATCAAACACAAATTATATGGGAATAAGGATGGTAACCTATGTTTTTTTATTATGAGAGACAGGTCTAAAAATTATTTCACCACCATGAAACTCTCATTTATTCTCTATGTGAGGGGGAAATATTCATGCTGACAATTATAAATTTCTTTTAACTTTTGGACATCATGAAATCTTCAATTTATTTTATGAAATTATTTTTTGGAATTTTAATTTTAATAGTGGCCATAAATGAACATTCATTACATGGTGGATTATGACTATTGTTAAAAATTTCACTTCAGGATGGAAATATGGACGAAACATTATCTGAGATATGTCTATCCTTCCTTCACCTTACAGATTATAATTCATAATTTTTTGGTTATCAATTGTTAACAACCTTTCACGAATTTAAATGTCTTTTTGTGAAATAATTTTATTTATCTGGATTTTTAAATCTTGTTATTTATATTATTGTCATTCTCTTTTCAGTTAAATTATTTAAATAACTAAGAAATATTTTAGATTTTTTTCATATGACATGGTTGTTAAACATGGAATCTATGGAATTTAGTCCACTATAAAAATTATATTATTTATCAACTATATTAATACATTCCTTTGTTTCATATGCTTATTTTCATAAAATATATATTCCATAGATTGTTTTAATAAGTCCATAGTGTGGCCATTTTTAAAATAAATGAAAACAATTATCCCATTTTGTGTTTCATTATTCTTTTACTTAATGGGTGTTCTTGATTCTATATATTTTATATTCTATTTTCTCATGCAAGCTTTCCCAGTAAATGTGTTGGGAATAATCATTCCATAATATTTGTCATTATTAGTTCCCAAGTTACGCTTATATGAATTCCAATATTTTGTTGTTTTCTCTTATAATTTATTTTAGTTTCTTGCATGAATGATTTATACATTCATTCTTCTTTAATAAGACCACCTCTATTTAAAAATAACACAAAAATATCTATGTTTTTTAAACATGTATGTGACTATCATATATTTGTCAATTTTCCCATGGTCTTTGCATTACCATAACTATTCCCCCCTGATTCCAGATTTCATTGAACTTTAGCTGTTTTCATAATTTTCCATCAATTATAATCCATGTTCCTAGACATTTAGTAGTACATGAAATACCCCACAAATCTTGATCTTTTTCATTTTAAACTATAAATCCCCAGATGAGCGCTTTAAGGATCATCAGATAAAAATAATATGTTTTTTATAATGGGAATAAGAGAAATAAAAAAATTAATTTACACTCAAGGACCTTTTATGGTCTACATTTTTGAAGATCAGACATCTAGATTTCAAATTAACAAAGATGAAAAAAATAAAATAAAATAACTCAATTGATTTACATCCTCTATATCTATAAACAATGTTTCTCTCGTTATAAATTATAATTTACATATGATAATTATTTTAATACTAGGGATGAACATTAAATTTCCTAGTAAGGATTCTTATAAAAGTATAGTAAAAAATATATTTTTAAACTACCTTTATAAACTACCTTTATAAAATGTTATAATACATGGAATATAATTATACATTGAAAATATTTTAAAAGTAATCCATTGATTATTTGGGAAACATTGAGAAATATTTCAAAAAAAACCGTGGGGTCACTTGAAACATTGAAGGTTGTCTGGCCAACATAATTTTTTGAGGTATGAGTTCATTCCAAACTCCCTATCATGTTCACAATGTCCAAGCACCTAATTTTATAAACTCATTTTAACCTTTCCGTATATATATATATATATTTCAATATATTTTTTCATTATAAATAAATATTGAAACATTTTTATAAACTCATATATATATATACACATATAATTTCATAATAATACATCTTTCTAGATTTGGAACAACAATATCTCAAAAAAATTTACTTTTCATGGTATATAAATAATTTTAATCCATATAATCCACTCATAAATCTCATTAAAATCATTTTCTGTAATGTAACTCCTACAAAAGAGTGATTTAAAGAACGTATAAAATCAATAAAACTATGGAATTTATTCTAAATACATTAAAATTCCTAAATTATTTAGTATGGAAATATCATAAATTCATAATTTTATATGTTTTTTTTCACACAGAAAATTGCAGTGTATATTGTATAAATCTTAATGTAAATAAGAAAAACTCACATAAAAGGATGAAATCATAATAAATATTTTTTTGTCAATAACACATATAAATTTTAAAAAAACAAATCATTTATAAAATGGTGGGTTAATCAATAACAAAACAAGGTTTCTCTATTGATTCAATTAATATATTAATATAGATATTTTAATATAATTTCTTGCATATGTGTTTAACACCCTTTCTACAGATTTAAATTATAATACATATATAAATTTGAAATTTTTTGAAAAAAAAAATAATAAATGTTTAAAATTAAAATTATTTCCCCCTACTTAATATATAAATATATATACTATGTTTTTTGGGAAAATAATTAGATGTTTGAAATTTCGAACATAACGCATTCTAAATATTTAACATAGCTTCTTAAAAAACATAATTTTAAAATAAAATCATAAATTATTTAAAATAAATAATCCCTTAAATATATTTTTTATAATAAAAATGTGTTTTTTGTTGAAGAAATAAAAAACAATTTCAAATTTTAGAATTCAAAAATCAAAAATAAAAAATATATAAATAAAATAGTTCTCTTACAAACCATAAGTAAAAACATAAAATTAATATAAAAAATAATCCTATACATTAAAATTAAACAATACCTGACTAATATAGAAGATATGAAGGACCCGATAAGACAATTTATTTTTTATTATTCGTCTAATTGAGGGCGTTAAATACCCACACAAGATATGCATGATGAAAATCACTCAGATAGGGAGTGAATCACCTTAGAGGTAGAAAAGGGTAGTGATATACAAAACATAATATTTGTAATATAATTATATTATTGGTAAATATATATATAGTTACCAAAATATTAAGTGTTTTTGTATTTTTTAAATATAACCAAACAAAAATAGATTTTAAAATATCTTAAAAATAATGAAATTTACAAGCTTGCAGAGCATTCTAAGGGTACAATGGTTTAATAAATTTATTCAGGCAAAAAATTGACAGAGATTATTTAACTTATATAATAATACTTTTGATTTAAGGAATTCAATTGAATAAAACTGGTAAAAAATTGATAGAAACAATTTAAAATGATGATAACAATGAGAGTAGAACTGATTCATGTAAAAAAATCACAAAATGATGAACATAGAAATTAACGAAGAAAGAAGAAAATGATAAACAACCCAGTTAACCAAAATAACAACTCTTCCACTATGTTTCACACATTTAAAAATAAATCAACACACCTAACTCAATTATATCAACTTAGATTGAAACCTCATAAGATTGGATCATTCTGGAAAATGAAACCCCAACCGAAAATGAAACCCTTTAAAGATATATTTTCAGCACTTGTCAGTGGACGAACACCTTCTTCATTTTAAATCGAGACATTTATCCTGAAAAATGATAGGATGAGATCCTTGGAGATGAAACCCTATGCATGGAGCCCTCGACCTCGACCTCGACCTCATGGATATGAAGCTCTCCTCTCCCGAAGATTCACCGCTCAAACATGGTCCTCTCACTCGGCCTTTGTTCACATCTCCATATTCTTCTTCTATAATTATCATTATTTAATTATATTCGTAAAAATATATCTTCAAATAATAATACTTATATATATTAATAACTTCATTTATTATTTACTCCTATGTTTATAAATAGTTAATATTTATTATTTCATAAAAAATTAATAATTATTATAATAATAATAATACTTTTAATATTATATATTTTACCTTTAATAATCATGATTTATTATAAAAATTATGATCATTTAAATTTAACATTATTCTCAAATATAGTAAATTCCTATTTATATACACATTTTTAATATATTCCACCATTATATTTTAAACTAACTTCTTATTCATAATTATAGAAATATTAATTTTTCTAAAATTAATTATTTCAATTAATTTATATGAATTTTAGAATCTTATAATTATAATTTAAAAAGGACCACTAAATATATATTTTCCAATAATATATATATGAAAAAATTTCCGTAAAATAATATAATATATTAGACACTTTTCAATAAGAAATTATACTTTAAAACAAACAATTATTATATTATGGTTTTTTTTAAAAATACGTTTAATTAAAAATATTAGTTTATTGGATAAAAATCTAATTTCATGAATAATAATGTAATATTATAAAATTTAAATCAAAACTAATATTGTTTATAAAAAACCACAATTTCTGAAAAGTATCTTTTGAAACCATTCTCTGTCAATTTTTAATTATAATAAAAATTTTAAAATAATACTTAATTAAAATAAAATTACTTTTTGAATTTCTTGGTATATTACGTTCTTAGCCCTTAAATGAATTACACCCTTATAATTCATTCATCGGACTTGAAAAAATTATAAAATTTCATCTTCGGAATTAGAATTACTAGAATTATAAATAAACTTCATTATTTAATGAAACATTTATTATGTATATTTGTTTCTTCAAACATCAACATCTTGTCTCCAAATTTTTCTAGACCATTGCTCTGATACCAACTATAATGCCCGAAACTTTTGGTTATATGTTAATCACATAAAAATGTTTTTTATATATTTATAAATAATAAATGATAATTACTGGAGTCATTTAATACTCCAACTGATTTTCTTATCTTGGTTTTTCGGATTATACGTATACATTACAAAATAATAAATCTATACAAAAATAAAATAATATAACTCAAACGCTTCTTATGGGATAAGTGCTTATTAAAAGTTCACCATCTTAGAACATCTAATTGACCTATAAAAAAACCTAAAATAATGGACCAACTTTAAATTACCCAGAAAAAATATTTCTTAAAAGGTTTATGAAAAATATCTTTGTAAAAAAATTATAAAAAATTATAATAATTTGAAAATAATTGTACATTGAAAATTATTTAAAAATAATCCAGTGAGTTTTTTTGGAAAACATTAAGTAGTATTTTGAGAACAAAACCATGAGGTCACTTGAAATATTGAAGGCTATTTTGACCTACCCACATTCTTGAGGGATGAGTTTACTCCCCACTCTCTATATTATTTACAAAGTCAAGAGTCTAATTTTATAAACATATTTTAATCTTTCCTTACACACACACACACATACAAATTTTTCATTTATGTTTTGGTTTATAAATAAATATGAACATATTTAAAAACACTTATATGTATATATATACATATACATAAATAATTTCAAAATAATACAACTTGCTAGATTTCGAACAACAAAATCTCCAAAAAAACATGACATTTCTTGGTATAAGAATAATTTTCATCCATGTAATCCATTCGTAAATCTCATGAAAATATTTTTTTTAATGTAACTCCTATAAGGGAATGATATAATACACATACACAATTAATAAAACTATAGAATATATTAAAAAGTATATGAAAAGTCATTGGTTAAATATTATGTTGATATCTTAAATTCATGATTGCACATATTTTTTTTCAAAAACAAAATGTATTGTATATTGTTTAAAGCTTACTATAAATGAGAACAACTCAAATAAAGTGAAGAATTCATAAAATTATATCTTTTTTCAACAAAAAATATAAATTTTAATACAATCAATCTTTCCTAAAAATTATTGTTAATCAATAACAAAATGAGGAATATCTATTGTTTCAAAGCATAGATTAAAATATAAGATTTAATATAATTTCTCGAATATATGTTTAGCTTCATTGGTATGGATTTAAAATACAGTACATATATATAAGGAAATTTTTGAAAAATAATAATAAATGTTTAAAATTTGAACAGTTTACCCTACTTAATATATAAATATAAATATGAGGGGTTTTGTAAAATACGTAGTTGTTTGAAATTTCAAATAACTATCAAAAAAATAATTAAGATAGTTTCATATAAAAATATAATTTTAGAATAATATCATTAACACATTAATATAAATAATCCCTTAAATATATATTTCATAATAACAAAAGGTATTTTTTTAAGAATAAGTTAATAACCCTAGAGAATTTTATAAATCTAGAATCATAAATTGAAATTAGACATATAAAATAACTCCCTTACAAACAATAAATTAAAACATAAACGTAAAATTAAAAAAATACCTTACCTTAAAGATGAAATATTATTAAATATTTTTAGAGATATGAAAGATATTGACAGAAGATTTATTTTTCTCTTAATTATCTCATGAAGGGTGTGAAACACCAACACCAGATGAACATGACATGAAACACTCAGGCATGGACTGCATCACTTAATATATATACTAGGGAAATGAAAAAATAAACTCCCTATTTATAATATAATTCCATTTTTAGTAAATATATATAATATTTCCATATAATTCAATTATTTTTAACAAAATTGGGCCAAAATAGATTCTCAATGATCTGAAAAACAATTACATTTACAGGCTTGCAAAGCATGTTGAGAGTACAAATGTCTAAAAAATGAATTTAGGCATAAATTGATATATAATATTTCACCTATATAATCACTATTTTGTTTTAAGGTATTTATCTAATGAAAATAAACCCAAAATGTGGACTGAAACAGTATAAAATGATGATATAAGTGAACTTTGAACTGATGTAGTTGAAAAAATAACATAATGAAGAATAGTGAAATTTATGAATATAGAAGAAAATGAAGAGAATCCTAGTTAACCAAAAAATGACTCTTCATCTAATATTTATACCCATAAAATAATCAGAACACCTACCTAACTTATGTGGTGTTAGATACGAACATCACTTGATTAGATCTCTCTAGGAAACAAAACCCTAACTACAAACGAAACCCTTCGACAATGCTTGGTCCACACTTGTTGGCAGCCAAAATCATTCCTCAGTTGAAGTCCATACATATATCTGAAATGAATCTTGTGACAACCGGGTCTCGGTTACAACCCATGCACCCCGCCTTAACATGGCCGTCGGGTTCTGGCCCACCAGGTACCACCAGTTGCCCTGCAGACACGTGGGGCCCACCCTAGGGTCCACCCACATGCCTGAATTGGTCATCTGACTAATGATAGTCCCCACAGGCCAACACATGTCCTTTCCAGTGTGCTTTGTCCTCACACACACACACCCTGAGGAACTTCCCAGGAGGTCACCCATCCTAATCACTACTCCAGGCCAAGCACACTTAACTGTGGAGTTCTAATCAGGTAGGCTCCCGAAAAGGAAGGTGCACCTTGTTGACATGAGTCATATCATTTAGTCATTTAACCCTTTATCATTCTGGGGTGTTACAATCACCCCCCCTTTAGGGCACAACGCCCTCGTTGTGGGCCCTACATCTCAACCCAGGCAGTGCACCGCGCACTTAAGGCTGGGTTCCTTCTCTGATACCAAATGTGACAACCGGGTCCCGGTTACAGCCCAGGCACCCCGCCTTAACATGGCCGTCGGGTCCTGGCCCACCAGGTACCACCAGTTGCCCCACAGACACGTGGGGCCCACCCTAGGGTCCACCCACATGCCTGAATTGGTCATCTGACTAATGATAGTCCCCACAGGCCAACACATGTCCTTTCCAGTGTGCTTTGTCCTCACACACACACACCCTGAGGAACTTCCCAGGAGGTCACCCATCCTAATCACTACTCCAGGCCAAGCACACTTAACTGTGGAGTTCTAATCAGGTAGGCTCCCGAAAAAGAAGGTGCACCTTGTTGACATGAGTCATATCATTTAGTCATTTAACCCTTTATCATTATGGGGTGTTACAAATCTCATGTGATATTCCTGAAGATAAACGCCTATGAATGAAGAACATGGCCTCAACCACATAGAGACAAAGCTCACCTCCCCCGAAGTTGCACCACTCGAACCCGACCACCTCACTCGGCCTTGATCGCATCACTCGTTGCGTATTTTATTATTATCATTTTCTAATCATATTAATAAATCATAAATCATAAAATAATATTATATATTAATAATTTCATTTATTTTTTTTCCCTTTTTTATAAGACAATTAATAGTTATTATTTATTTATATTTCAGATTTCAGGAAAAAAATAATTAATATTTTTTTAATATTAATAATATTACCCATATAATTATATATATTACCATTAATTATCTTGATCTTATTATAAATAATTATGAAAATTTAAATTTAATAATATTCTCATATATAATAATTTCATATATATATATATATATAGATAATTTCACCATGAAATTTTAAATTAAAATATTTATCATAATTATAATGAAATTTAAATTTTTCTAAAATTAAATCTTATAATTAAATTATTTGAATTTATTTATATTGTAATTATAATTTCCAAAAATACCATTAAATATATATTTACTTATAATTTACATGGAAATAATTTTCTTAAAATAATATGATATATTAGACCCGTTTTAGTATATTATTATAATATTAAAAATTCAAATCTTATATTTCGGTTTTTCATTAAGAAATATTTTATGAATATATTAGTTTATTTTCATAAAAGTACTATTTCTTAAAAAACAAAGTAATTTTTAATAATTTAAATCATGACCCATTTTGAACATATAAAATACCTTAGTTTCAGAATTGTTTCTATTAAAACCATTCATTTTTAGTTATAAATTATAATAAGAATATTAAATAAATAATTAATTAAAATAAAATTACTCTTTGAATTACATAGAATGTTATATGAATAAACCTATGCAGAATTGAATGTGTGTTTCTTTTTTCCTTCGTATTCACTGAAATGGCCCTTTAGGGGAACATCCCATTATACACTTACTTTCATCCAACCTTCTCGTAATGGTAGGTTTCTCACCTATTTTCATCATCCACATTAGTACAGATTCTATAATTTAAATCTATATTGTGCATTGAAACGAATTTAACAAAAATACTATTTACTGAAATTTGTGGTACTTTATCCATTGTAGTTTCTATATATTTATCATTCGATGATCAAAGGATGTTCTTTCCACCAAATGGAGGTATTTTAGTAAAAAATTAATTTTTTATACTTTGTGTGTGAGAAAAATTCATGTTATGTTTTTAGGAAGATATATATTGAGGTATTTCTAGATTCTTACATTTTATTTCAGCCTCCATGAAATTCATGTTGAGAATATATTTTTATTGTCCACTATCTTCACTTTTAATTTATTTGATTTCTGAATTTTATCAGCCTCATCATCATGCATTTTTTGGTTATCTTTTATTTAACTATCATGTCCCTTGATATTATTGGCCTTGAATTCCAAATTATCCTTTTTGACTTTAATGATAATAATTTTCATCTCATCTAGTCTATGGATCATTTACTGACAATATTATTTTCTTCATTTATGGTAGAAAAAATTATATTAATGAATTCAATAAAATAATTGATGAGTATGTAATATATAGTGTCTAGAAGATCTATCATAATAAAATAATTGTTTTCATGTCAAATAATTCCTAAAAAGGCATAATAGAATGATCCAATAATAATTAGGCATGCAAGGGGGGTGATTGTAAATTGAGTATCATGGTTCACCTATCTTGTATAGAGGGATTAGTAAATTATTATTTTAGGGTATCATTATCCAAATCATAGAACGAATATGCAACTAGAAAAACCACTTTCCCTTGTCTAGAGGGATGATCACTCTTGTAAATTTTGTTCTCACTTCTATTCCAATGCATGTCCCATATAATACCAAAGATCATAAGGAGATCATAGTAAGGATATAAAAAGAAATAACTAATTTTATTATTCATTTGATCCAAACCATAATATACCACTGGGAATCATGGATTTGAATGTGATGACTGATCGATGAAGGATATTTAAATTTTCAGAGTGTGAAGGAAACCATGTATGTGAAACTCATGTAGGATGTCAGTTAAAGTAACTCACTATGGGTTAGGTTTATTAGAAACTAATATGGACAAGACTGGTTGAAATTGGTAGAGAGATGTGGGAGAATTCCCATCCTTATGATATGCATGGTTGATTATTTGGATGTGCTTGAGGATAAATGCAGTGGATTGTGGCTCATAGTGATGTTAAATTTTAGGGGTATAACTGTATAGGAGAAGCATTGTTCTTTCTTCAGTGTATTGTTATACGGATTCCTTTTACGAAAGAAAACCAATAACCTATGTTTATCAACACCAATCATGATTAAAATATAATATTTTACCTAGAAATATCATTCATATTGATGATTCGGACATATTTATCTTCTCAAAGTCAACTTTTGGTTTCCATAATGGTGGATAAATATAAGCCACAATTCATGTGAAAAATGAGATGGATAAATTGATATAAAATAATTGGTTTAATAATATCCCAATGTAGGTTATTTTTAGGTCATGTAATATGAGGAATTAATCACTTCCTACTATTGAAAATGTGTTGAAGAAGGGTGTGGTCTTGGCATTACATTGTTGTTACAACACTTCACTGAGTGTGGAAACCATATGGGACCTATTTTTTTAGAATTTAATCAGAGACTTGAATT
Organism: Viscum album; assembly: GCA_963277665.1. NCBI lineage: Eukaryota > Viridiplantae > Streptophyta > Magnoliopsida > Santalales > Viscaceae > Viscum > Viscum album. Next base: position 803,439,190 of record OY728139.1, read on the forward strand.
TGGGAATTTATAGGTTGATTAATGTTCATTCTTAAAAGTGGGGAAACAATTTGGGATTTCTTGTTGTATTGTTTCTAGGGTGTTGACTAGTACGATGCAGATGTTAAAGAATGAATCTTGTATTTTGTGGTAGTTTACAGGGTTATCTGGGAGTCTAGGAATAATATGAGAGTTCACATAAGGTTATATCCACTCTATTTTCAGGTATGATTTAAATATATTATGGATAAACATGGTATTATTATTACGGTAAGGGGGTATTCTATTAAATTATAGAGAATCCTTAAATTAATTTTCAAGAACTCGGAAGGGATATGTGGAATTATCTTGGGATGTTGGGTTAAATGGAGTCCACCAATTTTGGGGATAAATATAAATTTGGACGTTTTATGAGTTTCTAGGGAATTAATAAGTGTTTTATTTGTGTGGGATAATATGTGTTGGTGATCTTGGGATTTTGTTCTTATTACAATCTGTGCAACTTGATTTGAAGAGAGGCAATGGTTATGGTCACTAGTCTTATATTGTTTAGGATTTATAACATAAATATTGAATAAGTTGAATAATATTTTATTGTTTTGGTTATAATTATTAAGGGAAAGGATATATCTCCATGGCAGATAATTTATCTCATTAAGAAAAATAGTATGTTCATTAAACTGGGCAATGGTTTGTGGAACACGTCGAGAGAAGGGAATTGTGTTATAGATGCTTTACAACGAAAAGGGATACCAAGAGATAGAATTTTTTTTCTAGTATTGGGGTTCTTACCAGATGACTTCTATCTCATTATAAGGGGTGATTCCCTTTGTCTTCATCTTTTTCATCCCCTTTGAGGCATGGCCTTTTAAATGTTCTTTAACAAAAAATGAAATTTTAATCAGTTACTCTCTATTCCTTCTCTTTCCACATCAATACGGGTGATCATATTTGTAAATTATATTGTAAAGTATTATAATGATATTTCCCATTATTTTTTAGTTCTTATAATGTAATGACATGAAAAAACATATATAGTACATATCTTTCAACTTTTGAGGTATAAATTTTGTCAAAATTTCTAACAGTAGTTTGAACTACCAGGTCATCTTCATGTATTCACGAATTTTCAAAGCATGTGAAAATATCTTGTTCAACCTATTAACATAATAGGAATACTTAGTTCTTATTTATAATTGATTTATAATTTATATTATTAAATATCATGGATAATATATATGATTGATCTTCTTTAGGTACAACTTATCCATGTTTACATTCAATTATGAATTTTTAATAGAAATAAAATCTTCAATAAATTTTGAGTTAGAAAATCCAATTAGAGGTGTGACCTATCTCTCTAAAACAAATTTTTAGGATCAAATTTGGGATGAAAACCCTGAGAATGGGGTGAATCAAATTGGGATGATTTTTTGACTCTTTCCAACTTTTATCCATTTTTTATACCGATGTCACTTATTCAGTTAACGAACTTATTTTATTCCTAACCTGTAGTTATCAAGTATAGACATAAAAAATAAATCACAAAAAAACATGGATTTTGAAAATATTTTACTCTATTTTGGATGACTACTTCCTCAATTTATGGTGGTTATTATCCCACCCACAGACAACATCTCTTTTATTTTGAAGAAAATCATGTGAAATGGTGTGATCCTGAACTAGTTTTCCTATCACCGAATAGGTAAAAAAAAGATTTTGCATTAATGAAAAGAAATATTTTTCCTCAATATGTATCTTATGAAGTGATTTTTAGTACAGTTTATGTCTTCATCAATTAAAAAAAATTCTGATCATCTTCCTTCGAATTCATTAGTAAAATTGATTCCTCTATTTAATAGAAATATGTGATCTATCTCAAATTCCGTAGTCAATGTACTGACATAATTATACAAGAATCATAAAGGATGAAAATTATTTTTTAGTCATGGGAATTTCAGGATGTTTTAGACATATATTATCATAATTCCTCAATACAAAATATCCATTGTTGTAACTGTATCAGCTCTTCCTTTATTCTTCATAGTATAATAATTATTTATACAACTCAATTTTACTACACATATAAAGTTAATTCAGGAATGATAATCATTTCAAACTCAATAACTTCACTTGATTAATTAAATGGCACAATATGAATTTGTTTTATAGTAATCTCTTTCAAGCCTTAGCACATAACCAATATTATGATTAATATTTTATATGATTTGTCGATTATTTTTTATTTTATTTCTTAAATTCCTTTTGTATGTTCATATACACTGGGATTATTCTATTTTCTTCAAACTGTTACATTTGATTAAACATTCATGGGATCGTAAATGAGATTTTCTTCATGTTTTAGTGTTTATATATGATACCCACTCTCTCAGTACTCTCTCTCTCCCTCTATCTATGAACTAAAATATGTTCTTTGTGTAATTGTTCTCTTTTCCTTCATGTATGATTAAGGTCATGTCGATCCATATTCCTGTTATAGTATCATCATGAAACTGTTAGAATGTGGGATATCCTTCTTCATGAATACCAAGACTGAAACAACCTTTGTGTAAGAAATATATTCTTTTTGGAATCACGATTCAATAGTATCATTATGTAAATACATAGAAAAAATATATCTTCTTCGGTTATGTTCATATATGGTATGAAACTACTTTCTTCACATCTATTGAACATGTAAAAACTATCTTCACAAACTCAACATAGGTCTAATGTTCTTATTCTTCACGAAATCGATATGGTTAAAGGGAAGTATTCATCACTTATAAGGATGTGGGAATGCTAAAACAATGATTTATTTTTCAATTAAAATAATGAGAACTAATGAATATCAGAAACTCATATAGGATTCTATATGTTGGTATTTATAGACGAAGCATTACCATATTTTCACCCCCTAATCGATTGATTTGTTTCTTGTCTAGGACTGATATGATTTCTGGAATTCCATGTAGTGTCCCATAATGGGGGTGATTCATGGATGAATAAATATTATAAAAGATTTTGGTATATTAAAAAACATTCATGTGCTTTGTATGAAACTGAAAATGGAATCATCCCTTCCAACATGATCACAAATTCTTTTACAATGAATAAAACATGTATAATTGATAGAAATCACATGAAGAAACTTTCACACATTCATATATGAATGCCTCATTTTATCCTCACCACAATTATGTTCTTTTAGTAAAATAACACATGTAATATGAATTCTCATCCATGGATTCATGTGATCGAGGGTGTATACTCCCCATTTGTTTAATCTATAATGATGGTCATTGGCTGTCGTGAGCCTGATTGCTGCTCGATTCCACATACAGAAAAATAGGCATAATAGGGCCCATGATGGCTGAAGATAGAAGATGATAAAGGTATTGACCCAATGTCTACAATTAAATTAGTATATAGTTATATCAACATGTTTTTAAGACAGATGAATGGTAAAATTCTTGGAGTATATACCATAGTAATCTCTCCTTCATCTAATATCCACTTAATAAGAATTTCAATGTCTTTAACCTCTCTATACAGATTTGGGGTTAAATACCCCGAACAACTGTACACACATCCCTCACAGGCTGCACCACACCTATGCAGTCCTCTGGGAACCCTACCGGTGCTATGTGACCATTATTTATCCTATGTGCATTTTATGATTTTAGTGTGGACTCCATGTAATCCCAATATCCTCTAATCCACCAATGGAGGCTAGATTTGACACTATCTCATGTTTTATCATCCAAAAAATAAGTATTTTCACGGTCTCCAAAAAAATCTTTGTATAAGATTTTTTTCAAATTAAAATCTCAAAATAGATGACATATATGTTTAAAATAAATTATACATTAATTAGAGTTAAATGGATAAATTTTCAATCATGAAATCCAATGTCATTTATTAAATCCATAACAATTCTAGAAGAGTTACTACATCATATCCAAATATTATTTTTTAACTTCTGCATATGGATGTCAATATTTAACAAACATGCTTTGGAAGACCAATTAACATCCAAGATATTATTTTTTTAAAGAAATACTGAAATATAAATTGACAAAAAATTAAACTCAAAAAAGTAGTATATTTGTGTGGGAAATTTATTCTATAGTTTACTTACCTTTAAGCATGTAATGTGGTTAGGTTTTTTTTAGTCTCTTAGTGGGGATTCATTATTAGCCTCTCCATTATCACAATTTGTTATGACATTGTAATAACCTTCGATTCCCAATGATATTTCTATCATTATTCATCTATATTAGATATCAATAATTATTTCTAGATCAATATAACTTGTGGAGATACCCACGGCTATGAAAAAAGAGGCCCAACAACCTTTGTTCCAAATCACTGAAAAATAATTAGCATAGTTTTAGATTTATGGTGTTATTTTTTGGATCCTAGCGGTGTTGTGACCATATAGACTAATTCATGGGAAGCAATCCAACATGAGGATGAATTTGGATAACATATAAAAATATCAACTTTGGACCAAAGTGATCGCAGAGCCTCTTAGAAATATTCTCCTTCGAAAACGGTTTTGTGAAGCCCTGGTAATGGTTTTGGTGCTATCCATAGTTTTTGGTCAATTTTTTGAAATACGGTTTCTTATATGTTTTTCATCATCTTTATTATGTTATTATGTTGTTCCATCAACTATGGTATCTTTTATACCACCTTTTATTTTCATAGTAAAAACCCAATGATGTTTATATCCAATGAACATAATCTAAATGGCTAAATCTCATAAATCCTTATGTTATTTTTATTGATTTCTTTTCCGATTTTATTTGAACTATAAATCACTAGAAAATTTACTTATTCCTAAATTACAATCCAAAGTGTCTGTCCATTTGTGTATTAAACCTGGTTTTGAATTTAAAGGTTAAAATAAACCTTTTTTGTTCCTTTTTAGGTTGGATTTTTTGAAACATTTTGATTCTTTTATTCTTGCATGCTATTCAAATGTTTTGAAATTGTATATTTGTACATATTAAACATGATTTCTCATTTCCTTGATTCTGTTTTTTAGAATATTTTAAACATAATATTGTATTTTATTATTGAAAATTTCATTTCATGTCTTGAATATTGTATTGTCCCCGATTTCAGAGTGGTTAATTAATATTGAAGAAATTATTCATACTTTATCCTATCATGTGGATGATTTCAATTATCAATATTTTCTTGTGTTTTTCAGATTTTATGCAATAAAATGGATATTATTTACTTATTTTTTGAATGGAAATTTGATTTTTTTAATTATTAGTTAATGTAGTAAACTGAAAATAAAGAATTCCATTTGATTTCAGATTATGTAACCAAAACACCCAAAAATATTGGAAAATTAGTTGTTCGACTCTTTCCCTCTAGAGGCAAACAACTCCTCATGCACAAAAAATTTGTTTTAGAACCTCATTTGGTTTAATTTTTATTTTTTAATTATAAATCTATTTTTATTTTTTATATGATTTTGATCAGCCTTTTATTTATGGTATTATTTGACTTCTTCATCTATCTATGTTATTTTATCGTTTTGTATGTGATTTTAATCTATTTTTTATTGTTATTTCCAATCCATTTTACTATTTTTATTTACCTATCACATCCGTTTTGATTCATTTGGTAGGTTCTACCTATGGGTGTTAGTGGTTTCTAGGTTTCAAAATGGTTCTTTGGGCGGTTGGCTAATGATTGAGATTTGGTAAGAAGTTAGCTATATTGGAAGGGACATGTGTCTCTACTATATTCTGTTTTCATAGGAGTTGATCCTATGTTATAACTGTTGTGTTCCTTCATATACATTAGGGATATTAGGTCTAGGTGTGGACCAGTACTAAGTTCGATGTTAATTATTGGGTTGTTTGTGGGTGTAGTTCTGTTGTTTCTTTCTTAGTAGTTCACCAAGATTCATATATTTTCTATTAGACCCTTTTAGTGTATTTTTAATGTTATATTTATAGTGTTAGGAATCATCTTCTATTAGAAAAACTAGACTAAAAAGTTATCCACTTTAGTGGTTTGTTTTCTATGATTTTTAGCTAGAAGTCCATCCTTTGTTCTCATGTTTTAGATATCTCATAGGGTGTTAGTATTGCTTTCATATGTCCTTGAGGATTCCCTTTTTTTGCGGACCCCCTATGAATTTTTGTTTTATTATAGTCTTCTCATTGGGTTTATATTTTAGATCCCTCTTAGTAGTCTTTTTTCTATTTGAGTTCAAGTGGATACTATTTTTTTTTTGTTTTCTCTTACTATGAATTCTATCTCTTCATTGTTTCCTTTGTTACTATTTTCAGTATTTAACTGTTACTACTTAGCATCATGAGATGAAAATTATTTTTATTGTATCATAAACCCCTTTTAAAGGGAGAAGTGGAACCGAACATGACATTAAGGACATATAACATTAAACTGTTCCCCAAAGGATCAAAATCCATAAAACCATATCAAATAAAAAAGGGAAAACCCACTACAGCACAAAGCAACCAGTTTATCTTCCACCTTCTCAACACTACTTGGCTAGAACATGAGCCCGATACTGATGAAAAAATCCATAGCCTCTCAAATTTCCGATTCCAAATTGTCATAATCTGATGAAAACTGTCAGCTCTGAACCTCATCTGTAGTATCCCCTAAAGGAGAATTGGAAACATAGAACCTTAGACCTATGACCACATAGAAGAACACACCACCCAAATAAAAACAACTATATTCACACAACATATTCAAGGAATGAAGAAGAATCACAATACAAGATGAAAATCACACAATGAAAATGTTCACCCAACAAAAAACCATTCTATGTAGACCACCATAATGCATCAAATATTCTACATGATTCTATGAAACTCCAATGCATGGATCCACTACCACCAAAGCTGTAGAACAAGAAGACCACGAAGCAGGGATAGCCTAGTAGAGAGGGAAACCAATGACCAACCATTCACACCAAACAACAAACCAAGCGAACCAATTCCCAGCACTCCCCACGTTCATCATCAAAGATAGAAAACCCTCAAAATAGAACTTGAGCCTCGCCTGATCAAACCCGCCAGGCTGAGGCCACATCTGACGCCCAACTGAGCTCCATCATAGTGAAAAGCCAGATCCAAGCCTTGAATCTCCAACCGAACGGGATCAAAGGTAGATCCAAACGGTCGCCAGACCAACGTACTAGGAAGATGAAGCCAAAGGTGAAGCCCGAATCTTCGTTGATCTAGGTGCCATAGATGTCGAATGGGATTACAACCATCCCCCTTTACATGGACTGAATGAGTCATGCTGACACTGAGCTGAGGACGAAGATATGGATGCCGAACCGCACCACTTTACACTGGAGGAGGGGAGGGGGGGGGAACCAAAGAAGAAACCTCAGCTCGATGCCTAGAAGGAAATTATGCTACTTAGAGGCCTCATTAGCATCATTATTTGTGAATTCTATGTGTTAATTTCCATGTTTTATATAAGGATGGTAATTTATTTATTTTTTAGTGTTCTGTTGGCTCGAGTGATCTTTTCTAGGGACCTTTTTATGGAATGTGATTTTATGGTGTCTATATTCATGATGGTATCTTTTTTGAGGGGCAACTCATGTAAGAAAAGGGTTGTCTATTTATCATGGAGTTGTTTATAATTCTTTAATTTCGATCATGTGTAATGATTTTCAAAAATCACAAAATTATAGGAACCATGTATCATGTAGATATATGATTGTGGACTATTTTGACCATTTCATACATTTGTTTCTTTTATAGGATATCACTATGTTCATGTTTAGATGAGTGGTGTAGAATCATTATGTTTTTTGGGGTCTTAATTTGAAATATAGAGAGTGTTATGATATTTTATATTAAATACCCTTTCTATATTTTATTTCAAATGTGAATATTTGTGAATTAGTTATTTACTTTTCTGTTGTTGTTAATGAAATTCCTGATTTAATATGAATAATTGTCATGATTAATTATAATTTAATTTTACATTTAAATGATATTTTAAAATGAATATTTACTTTGTTTCACCTCCCACTTTTCTTTATTATTAACCCTTACATAGGTTGGTTTTACACATACATATGTCCTTTGTTCATTTTCAATACACGTATGTGGATTTTGAATCATTATATTTAGCCTTATGTGAGGTTTCTTTCCCATTACATATTCCCATTATTTGTCTTTGTATCTATATATATGTCCCACTTAACCCTTACATAGCCTTTGGTTTTTTGGGTTTACCCATACTTGAGGTCCTTCGACAATTATATGCTTGGTTTATCTTTACATAAGTCTCAGTAACCCTTATGTTGCATGTGTTTTGATCGACTTTCCCTTACACAGTTGGGTATGACCCTTAATTAATAGGTTAATACCATTATATGAGTGGTTTAATATCCTTATATGGGCTCTGTTTTAGTTTTATTTCCCTTATTCAAGGTTGTCTTACCCTTATTTAACAAAAATATAACCCTTAATTAGCATGTTTGTCCCCTAAATAAGTTTCTGACTACCCATACAAGGGTTTGAGGATTGGTACCTTTATGACATGGGTCATACCCTTACGCCATAGTATATTCTATCAACTACCCCTAAAAATAGGCTGAAGGACCCTTATGTAGCACATTGGTGACCCTTACGTGGTGCCCTTATGCTACGATTCTTAGCCTTATGTTGTGATGGCTTCAACAACCTACCCTAATGTATTGTCTTAAAGACCCCAACATAACACTTTGACAACCCATATATAATACACTTATGATGAAGTTCTTACCCTTATGTCACAGTGACTTTGGTCAGGCTAAAATTACATTGGACCTTGACATAGTGTTTTAATTACCATTGCACATGGTTTGTTTTCCACCTTTAATGAGATTTTAGGGTGGATTCATTCTTAGCATATCCTTTTTATCAAATTATAATGAAATTGAAACATTAATAGATTAATGAGAGTATTTATATAATTTTTAATCCAAATTAGATATCAATTTATATATTTAGAATCATATTTCTCATGGAGATAATCGCAGTTACTTTGAGTGAGATTGAGAAAGATATAGAGAGATAAGCATGAATAAGAGTACTGATGATATTTTTTCATAGATCATAGGGGGAGCAGAAGTCAAGTGTTAAATTTTATGGTTTTTTATTAGATCTAGATGTGTTGTAACCATATGGACATGTTCATGTCATACGATCTCGGATGAGTATGAACTAGGGTAGTATATATGAACATCTACTCTCGATGTTGGCTATTAGAAATCCTCACAAAATGGTTTTCCATTGATAAATGTTTTTCCAAACCCTAATAAGGGTGGTTGGTACCGTTATTAATTTTTTTCAATTTTCTAATATATGTATTCCTCTAATTTTAATTCAATATTTTCATCATGTAATTTATTTTTCTCTTATTATATTGTTCCTCTTGTAACGCCTTATCTTTTTCATAGTGGAAAAAATTGATTATCCTACCCCATGCACGTAGGCCAAATGGTCGATGAATATATATCCTCTTATCCTTTTTAATACATTATTTCTTTCCTTTTATTCAACCTATAAATCAATAAATGAATTCTATTATACATGAAATGTAATTCAAATCTAGCATCATCTTTTTTTAACCTGATTTTTAATTTTAATGTTTAAATAATATTAGTTTCTGTCTCATTTGACTGGATTTTTTTGCTCCATATTACTTATTTTATTATCTCTTTCTGTTTGAAAGTTCTAGACTTATAGGTTTGTAACTTTGAAGTTATCTTTTAAATTGTCTTTATTATGTTTTTATAATATTTTTTGTACAGTATTTTCCATTTTGTTAATGAAAATTTCATTTCAATTCATGAATATTGAATTATCCGGTGTATCATTGAGGTTTATTTCTACTATAAAAATCACTTATATATTATCTTAATATGTTGATTATTATAATTATGAAATTTTAATTGTTTATGTCACTTTTTATGTTATAATATGGATATTCATTACTTATTATTATATTTAAAAATTGAACATTTTTTTTGATTATTAATTTATGCAGTATGAAAAAAATAAACAAGGATTCCCAATTTATAATTTTGTGTACTAGAAAAACCAAATAGATCCTGACAATGGTTGGTTGTGTCTTTCCATTGGTATATGTTCACCTATTACATTGCAACAGTAAAGAATAATAATTATCCACTATTTTTATAACTAATGAGATAAGTAATTATTCAAAATATATTTAATAGAAATAAGAATTTTTAATATAATTTTCAATTATTAATTACTATCATTATTTATATATTTTATATCATTTATAGTGGTTGAAAAATCAACTCTATATTAATTATTTTTTAATTATACCAATGTAATACATTAGCGGTCAATAATTATTTTTCATTTAATTGTGTATTAACTATTAACTATATTATTATTTAGTAATTTAATTAATTAATTATTATTATGTATAATATTGCTAATTTTTTATTATATTAAGTAATTATAAAATGTATGTTTTGTTAATAAATAACATGTAAAAGAAATGTTAACTACCATATTACATAGATTACTTTTAAATATTTTCAAATACTGGGAAATGTATCACTATAATCCAAGTTACTATCACAAATGTTCATCTGTGCCAAAACCTATAGTTTTCATAATACATTCACCTTGTGTTTATTTATGTGTATATGATTTTAAATACAAGCCTCCCATGTTGTCGCTATTGTAGCTGTTCTAGCTACCTACACATCATCCTATGTGATATTCGGTGGATCCAAAGTCACCTTGTCCATACATTGACCTTCCTGAAATAGAAGTTGTTACATGCTAGAACACTCTCCCAAAAGGGAATATAATGACTATTTTGAAAGGGGTATCCCCTGACTAAGAATGAATATAGACTAAAATAAGTCCCATAATCACTAAAAACTATATAATAATCAAAAAAATTAAGGGATTGTGAAGCCAAATCACTATTAGAATCTTTGTAGATCTCTGCAGGCATAGACAATGCCTATGTGTTTTCTAGAATATGAGATAGATAATAATATGAATGATCATGTTGGACATCATAATCATTCATAACATCATAATGTGGCATAGTTATAAGTATATCTCCACCCTCAAACACATTCCTATGTGGCTCATTAACCTTAGGTATGTTGACCTGGGGATCGAAATCATCTAGTATATTGAATATAATAGCCTGAAAAATCTCATATATGGGATGAAGCAGATTGGTCACTACTCTATGAAATTTGGTGTGGTAATATATGCCTCCCACAATGGGATTAATGACATTAATTAGGTGTGATATTCGAACATTCTAAAAAATATTACGTAGTTATTTAAAAGTAATAAAAGAGTTATTCAAAAGGGCAATGACTTATTACCAAGTCATTTTATCCTCATTTAAGTCTCATAAGACATAACATGGAGGACATGCGGCACAACAAAAAATATTCATATAGGTCTGATAGGTTTATTCTTACCATGTATTCCCCTCATTATCAGGATCCATGATGTTTGTACCATAAGGCGGGAGACACATGTACTAAAAACAAGAAACATTTTACAATAAGCTGGGAGACTCTGGAGAACATGTCCAACATAAAGGATCCATGAAACTTAATATATATATATATATAGTAAAACTAATAAATGAAATCATGTAAAAAAACAATAATAAGTAAATTATATATTTAATTATCACTTATATCATCTGTTTAAAGAGCATCCAAACTAATTCTATACCCATGGACGTTATGTCTAGATGTATTCTAATGTAAATAGATTTAGATCTACCTATGAATAACGATTTTTTAGTTATTGTTTTTTATTTTAAATTTATAGATTTTACCTTCACATATAATGGAAGGAAAACCATACTATCATCTATGTGGGGATTCCTTTATAATATTATCAAATAAAGGTGTGAAAATATTTCAAGTGACATAATGGATGTGATCACATACCCATATCTAAATAATAATAACACATCATAAAATCACCACATTAATATTGGGACATTCATTATATAATTCTATCTATATGTATATGAATGATATGAAAAAACCCAATTCATCCTCTCATCCTAGTTCAGGTCCTCATGGAAATTAAAAATATTAGGTGAAAATTTATAGTATAATGATTGCTAATAATCACACCAATGATAAGTTTTAGAATGTATGTACATAAATATCTCAAGATAGTGATATAGTCCGAATAATTTTCCATATGGGTGAAGTTCTCATCTATCCATGGAATGTGTATCTAACAACTAATGGGAAGCCTTCTACTATATTGGACTTTAATACCTAGTACCATCTAATTTAAATCAAATCAATTTCCACTAACTCGACCTATCAATACCACACCATTGATTGAGTGGCCTACAAAATGGAAAAAACAATTGAGAGTAATTATCATCTATCCCTATAATATATGAAATTTATGTATCTATTTAGCCCATCTCTCTACAAATCATGTAATGAGTTAGTGATTGACAAAGGTGAAATCACATATTTCTATACAGTATAACACTAAACGTTGAAGATGAGTGGAAATATTAGGAGGGTCTATAAAATGATAGAAGATTCGTAAAATTCTATAAAAAACCATGTAATTTTGAGATATATCATTTTTCTATCTTATTAAGATTCATTAATATAATTTTACAGTTATATATTTATTATAATAATATTTGGTAAATTTTCAGTCAATATGAAAATGCTTTATTTCTAACAAATTTTTTTTCATGCATTATATGGTTTTATTAAAAATATTTGTATTCCAAATTTTATAATTTTATATGGAAAAAATTAACTTCATTTTTTAATTCATCATATCAAATTTTTATTAGAATAAACTTTTGATAACTTTAAAAAAAAATCAATTTTTTTATAAATAGTGAAAATACTGATTTTTATAAAAAAACATTCATTTCTTTTGATGTATTTAAAATTAAAATTATATTTAGTTATGGGTTAAAAACATCAATAGACCATTTTAATAAAAAATAATCCAATACATTTTATTTTAAGAAACATTATACTTGAATTTTGTATGAAATCATTTTTATAATTAAATGCAATTCTTTAGAAAAACCATTTCTATTGTTTTTTGTAGATTTAATTTTAAACTAAATAATACCAATTATATGAATTAAATAAGACAAAATCGTTTCAATATTTGAAAAATTATAAATAATATAAGGTAATAAGTTCAATTTATTTTTCATTTTAATGAATATTAAAAATAATAATATTCTATTACCATTGTTAAGTTTAAAATAATTTTACTAAGGTGTTAATCCAAAGAGATAATGGTTAAAATGGCCTATAATCTTATATGAATTCAATTTTATGGCCATATCTCAACCATATATAAAATAATATTTATAAATGGTCTATTTTGGATCCATTTTATTTGATGAATACATTAATATTTTTTAATCTTTTTTAAAAATTTCTTGTCGGTCCCCTCTGCCACTTATTAAAGGACACCCCCTCTCATCACATATACACACTTCAAGAGCCATATGATTGAGTCAATATATTCCCAAAAACAATACAAACATCCCTACGCATGTATTAGAGGCCTTTCTGAAGTAGATGTATAGTTCTTAACTGAGACTTTTCATTTTATTTCTTCTTCTACCTAATTCTAATATTATTCAACCATGATGAAATTATAAAATCATTATATTAATTATACTTATATTATATGATGAAAATTTCATAACCTATATCCAAATCCTTTTCTATTATATGGTAAATGAATCCATCATTCGTGTGTATGGAGGAATATAACCTCACGAACTGATATAATTCATTTTCCATTACTGATTCTCAAGAATACATAAAATAATAGAATTAATATAAAAATATGATATTCATTTTATAACAATAATTTTAATTGATAATATATCATTTATTTTCCTACCTCTCCACCCATTGAAAAATGATAATTTCGTTTGTGCGTATGTGTGGATTACCACCTCGACAAAGCGATGTGATAATTATTTCACCATCACATCAAATAGATTTTATATATTGGTGTATTTAAATATATAATATTGTTTTAATGATATAATAACTAGTCTATAAAGGTGAAATAATACTTACATTCTTTCCCTCATGATCTTTGATAAATGACAATGTAACTCATGCGTATGTACAACAAACTATCTCTCTAACAACCCATGTTTTTTAGGTATGCATCTCTTTGTGTTTTTATATAATCTTATCTTTTGGTTGTTTTTTCATCATTAAATTATTCCATTTGAATAAATTTAGTCATTGGTTTCAAGGGAACATGAGAAGGGTTGGGGAGTATTCGTGAGGAGATATTTGTGGAGAAAATGACGTAAATTTTGGGGATGTATGATTTGTTGAAATAATGGTTTTTGAATACAAATGTGTTAAATATTTCAAGGATAATATGTGAGTTGATAAAAATTATAATCGGTTTTTTTAAATGAAAATTAAATGAAAAATCAACTGTATAACATTTACACACCATGTAAAAGGATTTCATGTCATGTAATTGTTTGAGGGTTTTAATAAAATAAATATAGGGCGATGTGTTTTTTAGAGTAATCCATTAAAATAATTTACATGATGTGTAATAACATTACACACCATCAAAATATAGGACCTTTTATTTTAATCATACTGTGAAACTAAATTCTCATTTTTTCAAATGCAGCTCTTCTCCTCTCGACTAATGGGATTTCTCTAGGAATTTTGGGGTTTCCAAATTCACATCTGGAATTCCCTTCTGCATGAGAGATCCATAGTAAGTATTTTGGTTGGGTTTATTCCTTCTCTTCCTTCATCTCCAATAATTGCATTGAAATAATTTGACCAAATAAGTTGTTGGCTTTGATATTGATCAGTTTGATATATGATTCTATTTAAAACCATCCACACTATAGTGATTTCCTGTTATAAAATCCTTAAATTGTATATTATTTCTTATCGATATAATTTTTAATCAATTGCGAATTAAATTTCTAGTGTAATATAAAATAATAATGGTAATTTTCATAATTGATCATTGATAATTGTGATGTGATATTGTAATATTCATGCGATATTAAAGGGATTATGTTCCTTGATATAATGATTATATATCAGGCTCATCCATAACACTTTCACACTTATATTCATGAATGCTGTAAGAACCTGGTTCTTATTCTTGAGGTACGAGTTTGTTCTTTTCTCTTGCCCTTATGTGTTTGTGAGAAAATAAGGAAAATGGGGAAAAATATTAAAATTTGTGATTACACGCTGTGTACTTTGGCCGTGGGGGATGAGTACACAGGGTGTGTAGCCATGTTAGAGACGAAGGGTGTAAATACTGACTACATGCCATGTAGTGGGTACTTACAAGCAATGTAGTCTATCGACAAGAAAATATTAAGGTGGTGGAAGTACCTGCCAGCTGAGCGATAGTACACGCCATGTATTTAGGAATACACGCTGTGTAATCATGTCGACGAATGAACAGTGCTGCGGTGGAAAGAAGTCGCCGAATGAACAATTAAAAAAATAAAAAGTACACACCGTGTAGTTTGTTTTTTTCGCATAAAATGGGTAGTAGACTCCCCTGTTCATAGGGAAGGATTAGGATCGGAGGTAGGAGTCAGGAGAGAGGGCCAGACCTTTGGAGATCCCCCGATCGAGTACCGGGAATAAGTTTTTAGCATCGTCGATTTCCATGGAACCACACAAGTGAGTTCTTCCTCCTCCTAGTGTAGTTATTACCAATTAAATCCCGAGGGAATGTTATTTGAGTTTGAACGAGTTTTTCTTTCACCTCGAATCTACGTGGATCTTGGAAGATTCGAGGATCGTCATTCGCGTATATCAATCATGGGTGTTTAAGGTAGGTGTCCTGGTGTTTAATTTCCAACTATTGTGCGTTTGTGTGTATTGTTGTTCCACAAACCCATGTTGGGTTGTCGTGTGGATGAGGCCTTGGATGTTTAAAAAAAATAGAATTGTAACAGAAATTAAATATGATAACAATCTGTTGTTTGGGATCGCTGCTTGGATCCAGGGCCACCTCGGGGGGGGGGGGGGGTTCCTCTTTTTAGACATTTGGCCAGGATACCCGAGGGTATGCCTTTGTATTAATGATTATAGAATTTCCTTGAGAGGAATTTCATATTAATTTCTTGTTTACATGTTGGGCATGGCCCGGTTACTTGTTTAGCCCGAGGGCAGTCTTTTACTTAGCCTGAGGGCATCACTTATTTTAGCCTGAGGGTAATATTCATTATGCCTATGGGTGATAGACTTTGTGCTTGAGGGAGACACTTTTTACGCCTGAGGGAAATATTTTTTATGCCTGTGGGCAATTACCTATGGGTTACGATTCCGATTACCTGAGGGTAAGGGTTTGCATGTCTTAGGACACTGACTGTTTACATAGAAAATTCACTGTGGGGGTTTCCTTATATTTAATGATTAAATGAATAATAAAATGGAAATAGAACTGGTGATGTTAGTTACCTTTGAGTACTGTATAGTTTATTGCATTTACTTTTTCACATTGTTGATGCATGTTTTCACACTGTTGGGCATGGGCCTTTGGTGGGTGCCTACTAGGATTTATTTCTCACACCATGTTTAGGTCATGTCTTTGGCCCAAACAAATTACGTTTCTGTAGGGGTGGATAAGGGAAAGGGTCCCTATACAGGTACATGATTATTGCTGAGTAGTAGGGGAGCATGGGACCGAGCTTAGGCTCGCGATGCCGCCGGCTATTTTATTTTGTTCTGTTGTACCTGTATTTTCTATTTTATTGTACTGTATTGTTGTGTGACATGTTCTGGGTGTTTTCTTAGAACTTGAGACATGTTTCATCATATCTATACAACTGGTAGGTTATATTTTACTGTAGTTGTTTATATTAAATATGTATGGTTTATTGCTTCCGTTGTTGTTGTATTTTATTTTTAGAAATTCTGATGTGCTACACTTTGACAAATTAGGTCACAGTTTCCCCACTATCATACGTAGACCCTCACTGCTACTCGGATGCCTCTTATGTTTGGGAAAACATGATTGAGGTCATGTGACCAACCGGTTCTGGGGCACCCAGTGAGTGGCACCCAGATCCGGGACATTACAAAGTGGTAAGAGTGGGGTTCTTTTCTTTGACTTACTATTTGGATCCTTAGTCAGGTATAGGATGGGAACAATAGTTGGTAATAAGCTGTGTCTGGGCCTAACTAACCCGTGTACATGGAAAATCCAGTCTACCTTGTGTTTTTACAATTTTTATTATTTTGGAAATTTTACAGTTGATTTGATTTTCACCATTGGGTGACACACCTGTGATTGTGGTGTTTATATTTTATCCATGGGTTATATTTAGTTGCAACCCGATGAGATGAGGGTATGACATCTCATTAATCATTTAGGAACATGCTAAAAATAACATGTCATGCATTGTTCCAATCCATGTAGGTGCATTTGAAATTGCATGTTGTTGTGATAATAGTTGTGCTAGAAAAGCATGCTATTATGATACCTGCTTTGATAAATACTAGCTATGTGATAGGGTATTTTTGTGTGACATTGTTGATAGAATGGATGCCAAAATTTAGTTTTTGGGGAGTATGGGCCCTGATTGGTTGGAATTTGGTGTGTCATTGACAGTTTATCTTTTTATAACACAGATAAGATTCCAAACATTGATTCGCGGGGAGTATGGGACCTCACGGATCGGAATTTGGCACTTAGGTGTTGTTTTTCAGTATGTTTTGGGTTTCAGAGTAGTATCTAAGCTATACTGTCTGGAAAACCCAGGATACACGCCGTGTAGTTCCTCAGACACACGCATTGTGTTCTTCTGTTCGGGAAGAAAAGAAAACTATTTGAGTATACATCATGTAACCTCAGTACATGCAATGTAGTCTCTTCCCGTGTCATAGACAGTGTGGGTAGGAACACAAGGAAGGGAAAAGCTAGGGGCGAACACAACGTGTACTTGATGTACACGCCGTGTAGTGTGACCCAGAGTCTGCCCGTGTAACAAACAACATAGACGAATGAGACTTTAAGACATACACATTGTGTCCACGATGGAACACACTGTGTAGTCTAACCTGGGGACCCAGCTGTGTAACTAACAACACGGGTCGATGTAATCCTTTCGTGTACACACCATGAAGTTGAGCCATGTATCCGACCATGTAACTGACAACACGTGTCGGTGGAGCTCGTCTAGTACATGCTGTGTGCCGGAGGGACACACCATGTATTATTGACCTGTGGAAGACTGTGTGGACCTGACCATGTGGCTGGGGAAATGGGGTGGTGTACATGCCATGTGCGGGTGTCACACGCCATGTAGTTACAAGTAGTGTAGTAGGTCGTGTCACAAATTACACGGGAAGTTGAAAAATTGCACCATACACGTCGTGTAGATTATATAAACGCCGTGTAGTTTTGTTCAATTGGAGTCGTGTGGCTTAGCCATGTAGAAGGACCTGGGCAGGGGAAGAGAAGTCAGGTACACACCGTGTAGTTAGTATACACACTGTGTAGTCTTTTTTGCAAATGTTGAATGCCTTCTTCCTCTTATTCCCCTTTTGGTCCCTTCATTTCCAGTCATTGATAATCTTGATATAAGGTGCGTGTTTGACCTTGCAGGGTCATGCTGCCGAGATGACCATGTGTTGTTCACTAGGATAGCGGTGATGATTATACTCCAGAGATGGTGGGCCATGGGCTACCACTGGATCCTCCAGTACATCAGATGTGGCGCCGACCATTATACGGGACACAGGCGCAGATGCACAGTTCCTTAAAGGCTTTATGCGGTTCATGAAGACGTTTCAGAGAGCAACACTGGCTGCAACATCTATGGATGAGCTGACTCGTATCTTCCAGTAGCAGTATCCACCTACATTTACAGGGGTTGTCAGACCATAGGCTGCAGAGTCTTGGCTGGGGTCGATGCAGACTATTTTTGAGCATCTTGAGATGCCTTCAGGGTGGAGGGTCAAGCTCACGACTTATATGATGTGTGATTCCGCCAAGAGGTGGTGGGATGTTACCACTCAGTCAGAGCATCATAGAGACCTGGCATTGGAATATTCTCAGATAGCCTTCTATGACTTCTTCTTCCCAGAGACACTAAGGGAAGATAGAGCTCGAGAGTTCATGAATCTGCAGTAGGGCTCTATGTTGGTGATGGATTATTCTGCTCATTTCACCGAGATTCATTGTTTTTCATCCGTACTAGTGTGTGATGAGACATTGAGGGCCAGACGTTTTGAGGATGGTCTTCATTATGACATCTGAGTGCTAGTGAATTTTTTCAGGTTCCGTTCAGTACATGTAATTTTGAATCAGGCACTTATTATAGAGAGAAACATTCAGGAGGCTAGTGGTGCAGGCCAGGGTGGTTCGCCACCAGTTTCTGGTACTATTTCTACCAGAAAGAGGAAGCGAAAAATGAGTTTCTATAATAGTGGTAGTACTATCCATGCAGTTTCTTCAGGTGGCCCGATCTTTTTTCTACCAGTGTGGTAGAGAGGGGAACAAGAGACCTCAATATCCATGAGAACTAGTGGAGTGTCGAGCTTACGAACAGATGGGTCCTCTACAACACTTTTGTAGGGTGTTTCCACCAGTGGCTATGGAGAGGGGTTATGTGTAGACTCTGCGTACGGGAGCAGGACTAACAGCTTCATACGAGTCGGGAAACTAGAATATTTATGGGCATTTAGGCAAAGATGGTGGTCATGGCGATGGTAGCCAGACATCAGGATCTCAGAGGTAGTAGGGTGGGATAGCTCAGGGTATCTAGGCTCTGTCACTGGGCTGCGGCACTGGGCAGGCATATGTAGTGCAACAGGCCCAACAAGAGTAGGATCCCAAACCTTCTACAGTTAGAGGTACTATTCTAGTATCTTCTGTCTTATCTTCTGTACTTTTTGATACGGGTTCTTTGAATAGTTTCATATCTATGCCAGTTGTGGAGAGCCTTGGGTTCTATGTTTCATCTTCTTCTTCTACGGTTATGATGCTAGACACTCCGTTGAAAACTAGAACGACATGTGTGTATCAGTGCAAGGGGTTCCCCCTTGAGGTTGAAGGGTGCCACTTTCATTGGGAACTCTACATCTTAGAGATGACAGCTTTTGATGTCATTCTTGGGATGAACTGGTTTATTCCCTTCTGAGCCTTTGTAGATTGTTATCATCATAGGGTGAGTTTTACATCACCAGAGGGTGAAGAGTTTGTATACAAGGGCGAATGGGATGTTCAGGCGAGTCGAGCTGGACCAGATCATCATGGGTGAGGTGGAGTCACAACCCATATTGCAAGTTTATATCTGGATGATCAGGGGACTTGTCAGACAGATTTCTCTCTAGTGGTTGATTGTTTTAGGGATGTCTTCCCGGATGACATTTCAGGTCTTCCTCTAGAGCGAGAGGTGAATTTCTCTATTTATCTTGTTCCATGAGCAACGCCGATGTCCATTCCTCCCTATAGGATGGATACACCAGAGTTGGAGGATCTCAATAGGAAGTTAGAGGAGTTACATGTAAAGGGTTTCATCCAACCGAGTACTTCTCCTTGGGGTTCTCCAGTCCTTTTTGAAAAGAAGGTGGACGATACCCTCAGACTCTGTGTGGATTATCATAAACTGAACCAGTAGACGGTTAAGAACCGATATCCCTTGTCGAGGATTGATGATATTTTTGATCAACTTCGTGGAACACGAGTGTTCTCAAATATTGACTTGAGATCCTGATATCATCAGATACGCGTGAGACCATCGGATATACCACTTAAATCTTTTTTGAATAGATATGGTCTGTAAGAGTACATGGTTATGCCGTTTGGACTCATGAACGTGACAACAATTTTCATGGCTCTGATGAATCTTGTGTTCCATCCATACCTGGATTCTTTTGTGGTAGTATTCATGGACAAAATCTTAGTGTACTCTCACGCTCGACACGACCATGCCACCCATCTTGATATTGTATTGAGTACACTGAGAGAGAATCAGATATATGATAAGATCTCAAATTGACACTTTTGGATGGACTAGATTCACTTCATGGGTCATATAATCTCAGAGGCAGGAGTTTCCGTGGAACTAGTGAAGGTGAGAGCAGTAGTTTCCTGGGAGCAGCCTAAGAATGTGTTTGAGATACAGAGTTTCATAGTGCTGAATTTTTACCACAGACGCTTCATCTAGGACTTATCCCTCTTAGCAGCACCATTGACTGGTTTGACTAAGAAGGGTGTGACGTTTTTTTGGTAGGAAACTTGTGAGATATCCTTTCAGGACCTGAAAGGACGCTTGACATCAGCACCAGTCCTGATACTTCCAAAATAAGGGAAGAGATACATAGTTTACTGTGATGCATCAGGAATTGGGCTAGGATCAACATTGATGTAGGGAGATCGAGTTGTTGCATACGGGTTTCAGCATTTGAGGCCACATGAGATTAATTACCTGATGCATGATCTCGTGCTGGCTGCAGTTGTTCATGCGTTGCATTTTTGGAGACATTATCTCTTGGGAGAGTATTTTGTGGTTTTCACCGACAAAAAAAGTTTCTAATACATCTTTACTCATCATGACTTGAACCTGATACATAGAAGGTTGGTTGAATACCTTCAGTCCTTCGATTTTGAGCTTGCCTACACACTTGGTAAAGGTAATGCAGTAGCTGATGCACTGAGCAGGAGGGCTCAGATACAGGCTGTGTAGGAGTCCAGTGGTGAGTGGTACCTCATGGCCTTGTTCTCTGAGATGCATTTGGAGGTCCAAGACAGTTTGGGGCAGACCTATCTTTCATCATTAGCTGTGACTTCTACCCTCCAAGATAGAGTGAGGATGAGACAACTATATGATTCTTAAGGCCTAGTTCTATGGGAGTCGTTGGCATGTGAGGACCCTCCTCCTGGATGGACGATAGGCGATGATGAAATTCTGCATTTCTAGGGACGAGTGTGGGTTCCAGAGGATATACGCAAGGAGTTGATGCGGGAGTTTAATGCTTCATCTTGGGCAGTTCATCCTGGGGTTACCAAGATGTGCTGTGACTTGAGACGTTAGTACTAGTGGCCGAGTATAAAGAGAGATGTAGCTGGTTTTGTTATGAGGTGTTCCAACTGTCAGTAGGTGAAGGTGGAGCATCAGAGGCCAGTCGGATTGGTACAGTAGTTACCCATCCCATTGAGGAAATGGGATGATTTTCCAATGGACTTCTTGACTAGGTTTTTGAAGTCACCTTGAGTCAATGATTCCATGTGGGTTGTTGGGAACAAAATCACGAAGGTAGATCACTTTTTACAGATCAAGGAGACGATCGGTGTTGATGAGCTCAAAAAGTTGTATATCTGAGAGGTTGTACGTATTCATGGGGTCCCTCGTTCTATCGTTTTACATAGGGACTCTCATTTTACATCTTGTTTCTTGAAGTGTTTTCAGAGGGCACTAGATACACAAGTGCTTCTAAGAATAACTTAACACCCTCAGACCGATGCCCAGTTACAGAATACTATACAAGTTCTAGAGGACATGTTGTGTGTATACATTCTAGACTTTGGGGGCTCTTGGGAGATGCACATACCCCTGGTCGAGTTTTCCTATAATAATAGTTTTCAGGAAACTATTGAGATGTCGCCTTACGAGGCTTTATATGGTAGGCCATGCTGATCACCCTTGTGCTGGTTAGATGCAGGTGAGGTAGCTTTACTAGGACCACATCTCCTATAGGAGACTTTTGAGTAGGTCCAGTTGATTCAAAAGTAGATTTCTACCACACAGTCTCATCAAAAATCTTATGCCGATCACTGTAGATGACCCTTGGAGTTTGTGGTCGGGGAGAAAGTTTTCTTACGTGCTTCACCAAGGTTGGGACACATGCAGATCAAGAGATAAGGTAAAGTTTCACCGAGTTATGTGGGGCAATTTGAGATTCTGGAGAGAGTCGGTATGGTTTCCTATCGGTATCCGTTACCATAGAGGTACTAGGCCATGCACGACGTCTTTCATGTATCTTAGTTGCACCGCTATCATTCAGACCCATTTCACATATTTCAGCCCAAGGAAGTTGAGATTCAGATCGATGCGTCCTTTGAGGAGCATCTGATTCACATCGTGGATAGGAACATGAAGGTTCTCCGAGACCGGTCAGTTCCTCTCATACGGGTGCTATGGAAGCATGGATGAGTGCAGGACAAAACCTATGAGCAGAAGACCAACGTAGGTGCTCTGTGGCCAGATCTGTTCTGATCTTTATCTTCGCTACCCTTGGAAGGGAAATTTGAGGATTAATTGATCTAACGGGGAAAGTTTTTAAGAACCTGGTTCTTATTCTTGAGGTATGGGTTTCTTCTTTTCTCTTTTCATTAAGTGTTTGTGAGAAAATAAGGAAAATGTGGAAAATACTAAAATTTGTGACTACAAACCGTGTACTTTTCCACATGCTGGGTACTTTGGCCGTGTGGGATGAGTACAGAGGGTGTGTAGCCATGTCAGTGATGAAGGGTGTAAATACCGAGTACATGCTGTGTAGTGGATACTTACATGCCATGTAGTCAGTCGGTAGGAAAATAGTATGCCAGTGGAAGTATCCATCAGCTAAGCGACAGTACACACCGTGTATTTAGAAATACATGACGTGTACTCATGTCGACAGATGAACAGTGCTACGGTGGAAAGAAACCGCCGAAGGAACAATTAAAAAATATAAAGTACATGTCTTGTAATTGAAAAGTACACACCGTGTAGTTTGTTTTTTCACATAAAATGGGCAGTAGCCTCCCCTATTCAAAGGGAAGGCTTAGAAATGGAGGAAGGTGTCGGGAGAGAGGGCCGGACATTTGTAGATCCCCCAATCGAGTACCGGGAATCCATTTTCAGCACTATCAATCTCCCTGGAACCGGATGTGTGAGTTCTTCCTCCTCCTAGCGTAGTTCTTACCAATTATTTCCTGAGGGAATGTTATTTGAGTTTGAACGAGGTTTGCATTCACCTCATATCTACTTCGTTCTTGGACGATTCAAGGATCATCATTTGTGTTTATCTGTCAAGGGCATTTAAGTTAGGTGGCTTGGTGTTTAATTTTCAACTATTGTGCATTTGTGTGGATCGTTGTGCCACGAACCCATGTTGGGGTGTCGTGTGGCTAAGGCCATGACTGTTTTTAATACCTATAATTGTAAAGGTAATTAAATTTTATAATAAAATATTGGTTTGGGTCGTTGCTTGGATCCATGACCACCCCCAGGGGGGGCGTGCATTCCTCTGTTTAGCCGTTTGGATAGGATACCAGAGGGTATGCCTTTGTATTAATGATTATATAATTTCCTTGAGAGGAATTGCAGATGTATTTCTGGTTTACATGTTGGGCATGGCCCGATTACTTGTTTAGCCTGAGGGAAGTGTTTTACTTAGCCTGAGGGTAGTACTTCTTTTATCCTGAGGGCAATATTCGTTATGCCTATGGGTGATAGACTCTGTGCTTGAGGGAGACACTTTTTATACATAAGGTAAATATCTATTACTAATGTGGTAAATTACTTGTGGGTTACGATTCTGATTACCTGAGTGTAAGGGTTTCTGTGTCTAAGGACACTGACTGTTTACATAGAAAATTAACCATGGTGGTTTCCTTATATTTAATGATTAATTGAATATTTAAATGGAAATAATACTGGTGAAGTTAGTTACTTTTTAGTACTGCTTATTTTATTTCATTTAATTTTTCACAATATTGATGCATGTTTTCACATAGTTGGGCATGAGCCTTTGGTGGGGGCCTACTGAGATTTATTTCCCACACACTATTTGGGTCATGTCTTTGGCCCAAACAGATTACGTTTCTACAGGTGTTGATAAGGTAATGTGTCCTTATACAGGTACATGATTGTTGATGAGGAGTAGGGGAGCATGGGACCCAGATTAGGATCGCGATGCTGCTGGCTATTTATTTTCTTCTATTTTACCTGTACTTTCTATTGTATTGTACTGTATTGTTATGTAACATGTTCTGGTTGTTTTCCTAGAAAATGAGACATGTTGCATCATATCTATATAACTGGTTGGTTGTCTTTTACTATAGTTGTTTATATTAAATATGTATGGTTTATTGCTTCCGCTGTTGTTGTATGTTTTATTTAGAAATGTCTCTGTGCAACACTTTGACAAATGAGGCCATTGTTTCCCCACTATCAGACCTGGGCCCTCGCTACTAGTCGGCAGCCTCTGGCGTTTGGGGAAATGTGCTTGAGGTCATCTGACCAACTGGGTCCGGGGCACCCGTTGAGTGGCACCTAGATCCGGGACGTTATAGATGTTGATCTTTAGAAGGCTCGGCCCAGTTCCATGTTATAATGCTGATGAAGAGTGTGATATACCTAGTCCCATGATATAATGATTATATGGATTTGTCCCGTATACTTTAAGTATTATAGGGATTTGACCCATATTGTTGTGAGTATACCATTGTTAAATGGCTTTGGTTGTAATGATTATAATACATGCTCACATATATTCTTTCATGGAACCAAATTAGGTTTTTTACCATGGTTATATTGTTGTGGTTGGCATAGTTGTATGACATGATCAAAAATATTCCAGCACAGAGCCGAAGTAGGTTGTTGTTGTTTTAATTTTTAAATTAATAAATAAACCTGGATATGGATTTTTTGAACACACTTCTTATCAATCTATTATGGTTTATATATAGTGGTTTTGACTTGAATTTCCATAACAAATAAAAAAATGCACACTATTTATCTGCTTGTTCCACATGCTTCGACCCCCTCACCACCACTTTTGCGATCTTCTCTGGAAGATCATTCACCATCAAGAATTCCCATTTTGTCTTCGATCAATGCTAACCCTATGGATTTGTCTAGTTATTATTAGGATGGTGGAACTTATTTTATGGTGATTGGAGTCTAGGATTTCAGTGAGGCGATGTAGGGATAGACTAGGACATTAATTCCCATCACTATCTAGGGAACTGCGGTTCCCAATTTTAATAGTGGGGTTTCTTGCCCTTGTTCTTTCAAATAGGTTCTTTCTTGGTAATCCTAGTTGGTTTAGTTCTATTATGCTAATCATTCCTTCCATTTCGGTCAACCCTCACTATGATAATTTCACTGAACCTGTCAGAATGGTTGATTTTTTGGATAAACAATTTTCACGTGCTACAGAGTATCATAATCTATCACTAATTGAAACTATTGGATATGATAAACCCTCACTGTCCTTCTGTAAATTTTTGTCTCTTCTTAGGGTCTTCTTAATCTGAAGGAGGTTTTGGATTTCTCCAAGGTGACTTTCTGCATTCTTCTTTTTTCTAGGGAGGATTTTGTTCAGGCATGGTCTAGAGAGGGACACAGATGTGGCTCTTGAAGATCCTCTCTTGTTTAATGGGATTTTTGTTACCATTTCATAAGGGATTCTAGTCAAGGGTTGGTGTTGTTTTCTCTCCCAAGGCTTCCACTCCCCTTGAAAAATCCATCCATGTTTGAAGTAATTAGAAATGTGTTGAGATGTTTCTTGTGTGTGGATACATATACTCTCTACTTGGAGGTAGAATCCTTTCCTCATATTTGTGTTGAAGAGAATTTTGTTGATGCTAATCCATCTTAAGTGCTTATAAGAGCTGTTTCACACATTAAATGGATGTAGAGGGTCCTAATTTAGGAAATTCTTTGTTTCTGTGTTCATTTTTGTTGGAAGGGACATTAGATAAAATTATGAAGACATCGCAAATGTATTCATGTAGGTGGTGGATCGGAGTTTATTGTGGCGGATGTTCAGGCTCTAGTTTAAAAGATGGTTTATTCCCCCGGGGATGAGGTTTGGGTGGACGATCAGCCTTTGGTATCATCTTCTATGGTAGATGAGCTTCTGGGGATCTTGGAGGTAAGGGGTCTCACATTGGTGGTCATTTCCCCTTCATTTGAGGATTGTAGTCTTGAAGATCAGGAGTTGCTGGTTCTGGGTTTGGAGGTTATAGAGCAGATTCTGGTGATTGGAGGATTGGCCCTTCCAATGGATTGTTTTTCAAATCAAGAGGGTGAATGTCACATGGATGAAAATCCTTCTATCAGCCAACCCTCTATGGAAACTGACTCAGTTTCCATGTTGCCTCTTCTTTGATGGCTCAATCACATATCTAATTGGTGGCCCACCTGTTTCTTGTTCATTGGATACTCGTACATCGATGCCTCCTGTTTATTCCACATGGGTGTTTTCCTCCTCCTGGCTACATTCAGATCCAGCATAGCAGGTTGAAGGGAATATCTTGGGAATGCATAAGCCTTTTGAAGAGATTCTTTGCTCTTCTAGAATGGGGATTCTTGAGGGAGTGGTTATGGAAATATCATCTTCTCTTAACTCCCCTTCAAGGATAGTGATGGGAAATATGTTTGATGAAGAGATCTATTTGAATACCTTATCCTATATACATCATCAATATAATGGTGGGTTGGTTCTTAGTGAGACTGAAGATTCTATGCATTGTAGGTCTTCATTTATGTTTTAAGCAAGGAAGAGCATGAAGGGTGCATCCCTTGTCTACAATAGTCGCATCATCACTATGGCCATGTCTATGGAGTCATCATTGTTAGGTTCGGAATATATGACTCTTTATCTTAGGCCGCAATGTCCAATCATCCTTTGTCTATGGTTTATAAAATCATTTGGAACCTGCAAGGGATATGTGCTTCGGTGAAATGTGTGTATATTGATTCTGAGGCTCGTCAGACAAATGCGGTATTGGTTGTTGTTCGAGAACCCAAACATAGAGTTGAGCATATTTTTTCATTCTTTAAATCATTGGGCTTTAGTGACTCCATGAATACTGAACTATGTAATAATAAAATTTGGATGTTTTGGAAGGATGGTTTCTCCAGGGAGGAGTGTGACTACGCAGCCTGGGGATGAAGGTGTTTGTGGTGATGAGGGAAGTTCTCAGTTTCAATTAAATGGAGTCAGACCTAATTAATCGTTGGCAGAACCTCTCCTTAACAGATGAAGAAAAATTGGTAATTGCTACACGAAATAGTAAAGATGTGATTCTATCACAGCGACTGTCCTTGCTTATTGTTGAAAATTTCTATCAAAAAAGTCCTTCAATTAGGGAGCACTAAAAAATACTCTACAAAATATCTGGTGATTGGAGGACGACATTGCTATAAGTGAAGTGGAAGCGGGACTCCTAGTCTTTGAATTCATTAATGAAGGAGAGAAATTAAAATTCCTCAAAGGTCAACCATGGTCCTTTGACAACCAAATCATTCTCATGGAGGATCTTAAAGGCAAATAAAATATCCAGTCAGTTAATTTTTCTTTCTCACCTTTATGGATTTGAATTAGAGGAATCCCCATTCAGGGTAGAACTGAACATGTTATGCATGATATTGGAGGATGCATCAGTTCATTTCTGGAATAGGACCGGTCTGATCGAATTCACTAGGACCTTTTGTGCGAATCATAGCTTTGATAGATTTTTCACATCCTCTTATGAGGGGAATGTTTCTGAAAATTGAGGACTCTAACGTCTGGAATTCTTTTGAGTTTGAAAAGATTCATATTTTCTATTTCTTTTGTGGGTGCCTTGGACACTTATAAAAGGCATTTGAGGTGAAGAAGGAGGATGGAAAGGGAAATTTTATGTTGTAATATGGTCCCTTGATCCGTGAAAAAACCTCTGCGGAGGATTTTATTTCAGAACTTGAAATACTACAGGACCACGACAAACTATAGAAGACTCTTAATACGCGGGATGAACCAAATCATACTAATATAATCATTCTTGGGCCACCAAATATTTCTGCTGACCGTCTTGTGGTTCAACAGGCTTAAGGAAGGAATCTGGACTAGCCACGGATCTCGGTCGAGCCGAGGGAACAACACATGAATCAGGGGAAGGGGCCGACTGCCCTCCCAAGCCACACAAAAACTAATTTGAAGGCCATTTACTCCCCATATTCTAGGATGTAGCCAAATTAAATGAAACCACTAGACATAAGAATAGGGTTACAACAACTCTGTAATGACCCACCAGACCCTGTTTCTAGTTCAGATGATGTTTCTCCCAATGCTACCCCTCAGGCAGTAGATGACATGACAGTGATCATGTGGACAGGTACTATAAAACATCAGACATAGAAAAGAATGATTTGCAGGGATAAGGGTGTGGATCCCACTAGTTCACATCCCAGGGACCATAAACGATGCTTGGACACATCTTAGATGATTGAGAGACTACCAAAGTGTTGGAAACTGGTAGATGACTGGCTGATATTCGAAGTTTCAGAGGTGGCGGCAGGTGTGTCCCAGCCCCGCCTAGGGAAATGGAAATCTTATGCTGAAACTGTCGGGGGCTTGGCAATCCCAAAACGGTTCGCGTTCTCAATCACTAGAGTTCCAAAACGTATTTCCCCTTGGAAGACTGGGAAACTCAGGTGGAATTTGCCTCTTGTGGAAGGGGGACCTTGGGATCAATATCTCTAATTACTCAAGTAACCACGTTGTTGTGATAGTTGCAAGCCCAGGATCTCCTCGTTGGTCATTTTTTTGGGTTCTACGGGTGGCCAGGTGGGCAGGATAAACACAAATCATGGGCCCTTTTGAAGCGATTGCGGGACTCCCTCCCAAGACCTCTTCTGATGGGGGGGGGGGGTGGATTTTAACGAGGCAAGGTATCCCCATGAAAAAGAAGGGAGACATGTGAGGAGTGGTGCTGTGATGAACTATTTTAGGATGTCTTTTGTATCGAACACTATTCATGACCTCAGGTTTTCTAGCTCGCCGTTTACCTGGTAGTGGGGTAGGTCAATGGAGAACCACATGTTGGAAAGGTTAGATAGATTTTTTGGGAATTAGGAGTGGACCTCTCTTTTCCATTCCATCTCTATCATCCACTTACCCCTCGTCTTCTCTGACCACTACCCAATGATGTTGTCAACAGTCTCACAAGGGCAACAGAGGGGTCCTGAGCGAACCATTCTCTTTGAAAGTATGTGGCTCCAAGATAGTGACTATGAAAAGGATTTTCAAGAACCTTGGGAGGGATCGAATCGGTGAATCATGTACAAATTCTACACTATTGTGTCTTGACTTTTGATGTGGAGATCAACTAGGTTTGGTAACTTCGACCAACATATTAAGGAGGCAGAGAATCAATTAAAGCCACTCCAATCATATCCTTGTTGTGACTCTGTCCTTAGAAAAATCTATGTGGCAGAAAAGAATCATAATGCATATTTGAGGGAGAAAGAGAGTTTTTGGTTCATTTTGGTGCGGGAGTCCCATATCAGGGATGGTGATCAGAACACTAACTTTTTTCACCAATGACCGACTGAAAGGAGAAGATAGAATTATATTTTTCCTCTAGAGGACCCCACTGGAAGAGTTGCACATAACTTAAATGACATTCACTCCATTATCCTGAACATTTTCAGAAACCTCTATTGAACAGAAAGTATTAGCACTCCCACATGCCTGATTGGATGCATCACAATGTTGGTTACAGAAGACATGAATCAGTACCTGGAAAGCGATTTGTCTAAGGAGGAAGTGCTTGGGGCCCTGCATCTTATTCACTCTAACAAGGCACCGGGGCCTGATGGGTTTCATACTTTGTTCTTAAACGCTTTTGGCATATAGTCGGGCCCGATGTGGTGGCCCTAATAGAGCAGGTGTGGGATAGCAGAGCCTCTATTAAACCCCTCAATGAAACTCTTATTACTTTTATCCCCAAAACCCAGTGTCCGCAAGAAATCTCGGAGTTTCAGCCAATCAGCCGGTGTAATGTGATGTACCGAATTTTCTATAAAATCATGGTGTCCAGACATATGAATTTTCTCCCGCTTCTTCTCTCCGATTACCAAATTTCTTTCGTTAAAAATATATATATTACTGACAATGCTGCCATTGCCTTCGAATTATTCCACTCTATGAAAACTTTCTCTTCATCCAATCATGGCACCATGGAAATGAAACTAGATATGATGCAACCTATGACAGAGTTGAATGGCCTTTTCTCGAACTTGTTCTATCTAGGTTTGCCTTTGCGATGAAATGGATATCTAATGTCATGAATTGTGTTACGTCTGTCCCCTATAGAATCAAAATTAATGGGGTCCTTTCCGCGAGCTTGAAACCATTAAGAGGCTTGAGAAAAGGGGACCACATGTCACCTTACGTCTTCATTCTGGTGGCAGATGACTTTTCTCATCTCATCCTGAAAGCGGTGGGTCAAGGAGTTATCCTTGGTTCTACAGTATGTATAAATGGCCCCTATCTCCCATCTCTTCTTTGAAGATGATATCCTCTTTTTCACGTGTGCTACCCCGAAAGAATGCAGTGCATTGCTGGATATCATGAATCTATCTGAAAAAGACTCTATGGAATGTCTCAATGCTTCTAAATTAGAGTTACCATTCAATAATGGCGTCCCACAAGCTAAGAGAGAGGATTGGCAGAAAATGTGTGGGTTTCCTCAGTTGATAAGAATCCTAAGTACCTTGGCCTCCCGACCCTGGTAGGTAGGTCAATGAAATAAGTTTTTGGCGCGATTGTGGATATGGTTGATAATCTGATTTGTCTTTGGTCTAGTAGGAATATTTCTATGGTGGGAAAGGAAGTTCTCGTGAAGTCACTGGCCCAAGAAATCCTTTATTATTCTATGTCGCAGTTTAAATTCCTAGAAACTCTCGTTGATCAAATCCACTCCCGGTTGGAAAATTATTAGTGTAGCTCCCATGACGGAAAACATAATTCCCAATGGATGTCTTGGGAGAAGCTTTGTGTTTCAAAATCATATGGCGGCCTTGGATTACGAAATCTCAAATGGTGTAACAAGGCTCTTTTGGAGAAGAAATGATGCCTCCTTCTATCCCACCCATTATCCCTATTCTCAAAGGTGATAGCGAGATATGTACTTCCCTCATTATGACTTCTTGCATGCCCAGTTGGGGCCACGACTGAGTTTTATGTAGAGGAGAATTTGGGGAGAAAAATATCTCAATGATTTGGGCTGCATGTGGAGAATTGTTGATGGTAATAATATTAATATTTGGAATGATCCATGGCTGGAAGATGGATTCAATCATAATGTTTCCTCACCATTTGTTCCTGGAATTAAAGATGCAAGAGTACGTGACTTTCTCGATGACTCGCTTGAGGAGTGGGATCGGGAGAAGCTTTGTTGCTTGTTTAACGAGGTGGATCTTCAGCTCATACTGAGTATCCCTCCCACATGAGGAATGGGTATTGACCAGATTTGATGGACTGGGTAACCTCATGGAAGAAATTCTATTCATTCGGGTTATAAAATGAGGGTTCAAAGTTTGGCCCAGGTCATTACTGATAATTGGTGGAAGTGCCTCTGGTCCCTCACCGCTCCCCCTAAGGTGAATTTGTTTTGGTGGAAGGTATGTGATGGGGTTCTTCCAAACTATGAATTTCTGGTAAAACGACATTTGGCGGAGGAAGACAGTTTTCCTTTGTGCCTCCATGAAGTAGAATCCCCTTTGAATGCAATTCTTTCCTATAAGGGGGTGTAAGGGGTGTGGATGGTTTGGAGGACAGTTTTTTGTATTTTATTTGACCTTTAAATTGTGTTGGTCTTAAACCATACTAAATGGGTGTCTTCACTGGAACCGAGAGTGGTAGGGATGATATGCACAATTTCTTGGTTGGTTTGGACTTGACGGAATGAATCCATTTTCCAGATGATGGTGTCCCCTGATCACCTATGGGTGGATAGAGATTTGGAGTGGATGAATGGTTGGAAGAAAAGTGATATAGGGAATTATTTGAGCCACACTCAACGAGCGGCTCATTTTTGGTATTCCCCCCTAAGGATTTCTTCAAGATTAATATAGATGATGTTGTCTCTGCTAATTCAAGGGTCAGTATTGGGCTCATTTCTCATAACAGTTTTGGCCAGATTGTGGAAGTTCAGTGTAGGGCAGTGCCTAAATCATGGTTCCCTATGGTGGCAGAGGCCTCGACCATCCTCCAGGGGCTTCTTTTTGCCCGTTCAAAATTTCGGCCCCAGATTATTGTGGAATACAACTGTCTTGAAGTGGTGAAAGACCTCTCAACAAAAGATGAGGATTCCCAGCCTTATGGCCTCATCTTGAGGAAGATATTGCCCCTAACCAATGGATTTGATGCATGCAAATTTTATTTCATCAAAAGATATTGTAAATAGAAAGCCCATCATTTTTCTCGTTTTGGGAAATTTTTGGGTGACCATTGTTGGGTGAACTCGTTCCCTTATTGGATTTGTAATCCCAGTTTCCTTGATCAGTAATTTATCTTTTCCTTCAAAAAAAAATGTATGTGAGCTATGAAAATGCTAAAAGGATGGATCTTTAGAAATAGTTGTAGTATTTTAAACCAGGTAACTTATCCTAGTTCATCTATTGGGATTTTAAATATATACTGGACTCTACATAGAAGAGGGGAGGAAGTATGACTGACAACAAAGTGATGCATGATTTCAGGGACATTCTAGAAGAAAAGGGACTTATAGACATGGAATTTATCAGAAACAAGTATACGTGAAGAAAAAAATTCAATATATAAAGAATAATCTAGCGTAGGATTGATAGATTCTAATCCAATTATCAAGTTCTGGACTCCTTTTCACAAGCATTAGTCTCTTATCTAACTAGGTCTGGGTTGGACTGTGAACCTCTTCTAGTCTCACAGAAGAAGAGTAAAGGGAGGAATAAACAATTCAATTACTCTTAGGCATTCCATCAGAAATATTATTTATTACAAGTTGTAAAGAACTCGTGGGAGCTGCTGGTGGGAGGTTCGTCTTAGCTGAGTCTCACAAGACACTTAATGTAGCTCAAAAAAGTATATGCAAACATGGTGTGTAAATTGACTGATTGAGGACCATAATGTGGATATTTTAAAAGTAGATTTGGATAGTATGGAGGATAGTTTAAAGGAGGATTATGATGATGTTAGGTTTCTTGGATTGTTTATAAGAAGAATATTCTGATAGAAAAACCTTTGAAAATTTAGAGGATTAGCATAAGAAAATCAAGATCCCTTCATCTTAAGGATGAGTATAAGAATACTAATTTTTTAAGGAATGTTTGAATGAAAGGAGAATAGATTAGAGGATTAACCATATTCTAGATGATGGTTCTTATATAAATAATTTAGAGGTGGATGTGAATCTTTCTCTAGGTCACTTTTGGTAGCTTATGGTAGGAACGAACAAAAAAATTGTTGGGCGAACTAAGAGGGGTGGTGAACAGGTGGATTTTATGGGATTTATGTAATTCCCTGACCCCAATTACCAAGAGTAAGTGCATTATTACATGAAATTTTCATGATCACAATATATCATGTCCTGAAAGACTGATCAATTTTGTACCCCTGTAAGTACTAGATACATACATTGGTTTCACATTACATTATGAAATGAAAAAGAAACATTTTGTCTATTTTGAACACACTCATATCCATTATCCTATCCCTAATCATCAGTCATAATACACATCTTCACATCCTACAAAAAATTAATCATTATAAATTGGTTAGCTCAAATTCTCAGACAGGATAACAATATAGTTGAAACTATCATAAATAAAAAGAAACATTTAAGGAAATATATAAGACTAAAACACAATCCTTTTAAACATTAACTTCAGCATAATATGGAAAAGATAAATCAAATAATTCCATTTACTTATTCACATTGATATTCTACTAGTCAAATATTCACAATCAATATCAATACCTAATCTCATAATGATGGAATGCATAATGTCGGACACCAAAACCACATAGTCACGACCTCATGCAAAGAATATAGATAATAATATTTTCAAAGCCTTGTGAAAAGACATTAGTTTGTCTCATGAAACCTACCAATGCATAGAGTGGTAGTAGAAGGCCCCACTAATCACTTACTACATCAAATACATTCCTCATATGAAAAAGGGGGAAACATAACATAAATGTTAGTATTAAACTAGCATACAAAATGTCAATACATTAACCATAAACCGTGATTGACTTAAAAATAGCTCATCCACAGTAAAACATATCCTAAAACTATCAATAAAATATGGATTATTTTATCATAATAAATCATCTTCAATTAAACATAAAATCCAACAAAAGACGTTGAAAATGATGAAATAAATCCAGAAACTATTTCAGATAAATATATCTTTCTACATGGAAAGAATTTAAAAGACGGATAATTATAAAAGAACACTTTTATTTTTTGAAATATACTTATAATCTTGTAACGGAAGCTTTTAAGGTGTTTTAACGGCAAATAAAACAGCACACACCGTATATGAAAAAAAATTCTTTACATAATCTGTCGAAATGTTCCTAAATTACGTTGTTTGGAAAATTATAGAAAGATTCCTTTCAAAACATTTTATTAAAATTATAACAAGGGTATAAATAACTTTAAATAATAGTCTAGGATATAGTATAGATGTTTTGAAATACATTTTTATGTGACACAAATGTGCATGATAAATATGTCCCAATAGATACATACGAATAAACAACCTTGGATAATAAAGAGATTGTAAAATTAACCCTTACCTTGTACTATTCCTTAGTCAAGGGTACATTAAACACATATATAATGATTTAAGAAATGTTAATAAATTATAAAATAACCACATACATAAATATGATAGAATTTATGATCCTATATTATTTCATTGTTAATAATATTTTAGTATTATCATTGTTTTGAGTGTTAAATGATTCATTTTCATTTATATGTTTTGTTACGTAAGTCTTGATTTTTATGGATAGAATGTATTTTATTCATATACAGAATGATATTTTTTTCTTAAAATTTATTATTTAATCATCAAGTGAAAATTATTCTCGAATGGTTACGATGGGGAACAAAATCTCATTGTGTTGTGGAGACGGTAATCCGTACGTATGTATGAGCGAAAATATCATTCTATTGATCGTGAAATCAAATTTAATTGGATGGTATTATATATTTATAAGCATTAAAATGTTATATATACTATTTATTTCAATTTTACGCATTATAATACCGATCTAAATAATGAAGCATTGAATAAAAAACTAGACCACGACGTCGAGATGGTAAGTTGTACATACGCACGTATAGTGACATTGTCATTCATAGGATGGATTGAATGTTGAATATAGTTGTACCATATTTATAATTACATATCATTATGTATAAGGTACTAGAGTTATTGAATTAGTATGGAAACAATAAATAAATATGAATTAGTGGAAAAAAATAACATTGAATGAGGGGATAAAATAATTACATCTTCTTCAGGTGCTTTATTTTGATTTGAAGAAAAGGGATCCTTAGGCAGGATTTCTGATCAATGTAAGGCCTCTAGGTTGATCTGAATGAAGTTAGGAGTAGATTTGACCAGGTTTTTTCTAATCCAAATGTTTTGTATGTGTGAATTTAAGAGAAGGGGAAATACAATTATATAATTGAGGTGAGGTGCACTTTTGGAAAACCATGAAATATTAATTTATTATAAAATTGTTTTCCATTTCTAATAACATCAAATAGATATATTTCAAGGATAATATCGATATGGGTTGAAATCCTCTCAGTCAATTTGATTTAGAAATTTATAGGTCACCATTTTAACCTTATCCTTTTGATTTAACGCTTAGTTAAATGGTTTTACTTTTACCCCGTCTTCTTTAATTTATATACTACAAGGTTAATATATTTACTATAAAATTCCAATAGAATATAAAGTGGATCATTTATGAAATTTTTATCAGTATAAATGTAATTTTTTGAACTTTATATTTTTATGACTTTTATATCATTTAATAAAATAGCATTTATTTCAAAATATCATTTATGTCACTTTTTTTACTATTCAATATTATCAATTTTAAAAAAAATCAAACCAACATGATAACATTAAACCAATACATAAAATGCGTCACTAACATGACTAAGTTAGCTATAAAACTAGTGTATGTTATTAATTAATTGAAATTATATTCATTTTAATATTATTAATATCATTTATTTTATTCTTTCATTAATAAGGTAATTTTTGCATCATCATTATGTCATAAATAAATTTAATTATTTAATGTCTAAAAATTATAAATAAATTACCATGATGTATGGAATATTTTTATATTTCTATGTAATATTTATAGTATAATTTATCTCATGTATTACCCTCTATTAAAAATGTTTTTGTTATTAATATTTGAAATTAACACTTTTAACTCTTCTTTAAATAAAATACAACAAATGTCTAAAACTAATCCAAGTGTATCAAGAAGGGAAATATTTTCGTTCTAAATCAGATTTTGGTCGAAAGAAACTTATCTAATATAATTTGGACATTTTTTTGTGTATTTTAATATTATTATAATATTATTTGTACCATTAATTACCCAATTTACTTTTAACCGTGGTAAATAAAATTTCAATGTTACTATTCACCAAAAATTATTTTCAACATATTTAACCACATTTTACTTACTTATGATAACCATGTCTGTTTGACTTTTGAAATTAAATTCATAGAATCTGTAAAATTGCGTTTTATGCAAATTGCAAAATGTGCCTAGAAGTTGCAAAAACGTTGTTAAGTTGTTCAATAATATATATATATATATATATATTCTCCTTATAAAAAGAATCCAATTAATTTCATTGAACTAATATAGGTATTATTTTTATATTTTGAATTTTAAATAAATTTAAATAAAAAATCATTATTTAAATAAAAAGTTGTTTTCAAACAATAAAGTAGTGTTTTTTACTATTAATCAAAAATTGAAAAGTTTCAGAAAATTACCAAAAATTCACCCTAAGGTAATTTAGATATTATAAATCCATAAATAATGTCAATTTTGAAAAATAAAATTTATAAAACTTCATAACGTGGGTATTACTATTCATAACTACTTTTTAATCAGATAGTTTGTTCAGTCGTGGTGTGCTAGAAATTGGAGCTACATACAACGCATGCAATTGAATTAATCAAAGTGAAGCATCTCGTGGAAGCTTGGGTTGTTACACTATTTCTGATTCCAAATAATTTCTTCTCCTAAATTTCTAGATTATTAAAGCATAAATTTTTTTTGTGTTTCTTCATCATAAGTTCCTCAAGATGCCACATTTCCTCTCCCATTTTATTATTTGTCCAATGAACCATTACCTGAAGAGTTGTCCGATTTCTTAACACATGTTCTCCAGTATCAAAAATCGTGATAGAATCATCCCAATAATATAGACCGAGTTCATGTTCTATATCTTCATAGGTGACTACATGCATTGGATTTGTCATGTATTTTCTCAACAATGATATGTGGAGAACATCATTAACATTGGTGATATTTGTTTTCATTGAAAAATGGTATGCTACAAATCAAATTTGTTCTAGAATTTTGAAAGGTCTGATGTACCTGGGACATAATTTAACATTCTTACTAAATCATAAAACACCCTTCCATAGAGATACCTTGATGAAAACATGACCACCTACTTGAAATTCAAATCCTTTTTTTGATTATCGGCATAGCTCTTTTTCCTACTCTGAGTTGTTTTATGTGATTTGGATAATCTTTAACTTCTCCATGGTTTCCTTAACAAGTTATAGACCTACAAGTTTTCTTTCACTAATATCATCCCAAAAAGATGGTGTGCGACATCACTTTCCATATAACGCTTTATATAGTTCCATATGAATACATTAATGGAAGCTATTATTATAGGAAAATTCTACCAAAGGTAAATACTGATCCCACATACTTTGAATGTCATGTGAGAATGATCTCAAAATGTCTTCTATGGTTTGAATCGTCCATTCAAATTTTCCATTAGTTTGAGGGTGGTATGTAGTGATCCAATAAAGTTCAATATCTAGGTATTTCTAAAAACTTTTCCAGAATCATGATGTAAAACTGGCATCACGATCAGAAACAATAGATAGGGGTACACCATGACGTCTTAAAATGTCATTAATATATAGTCTTGTTAAACATTCATGTGCTAAATATTATCTTATAGCAAGAAAATGTGTTGACTTGGTAAGTCTGTCAACAATGACCCATATTGCATCATTTATTCTAGGATTATATGGTAGCCCCATGAAAAAAACCATTGTAATATCATCCCACTTCCACTCAGTTATGGGAATAGGTTGCATGACTCCACTATAATTTTGTCTTGAAACCTTTAGATATTGATAACCCAAACATCTTGATAGATAATCAGTAATCTCCCCCGTGATGTTGTCCCACCAAAAATGTTCCATCAAATATCTATACATCTTAGTACAACCAGGTGTATAGAGATATTGGATCTTTGAGAATTATATAACAATTCCCATTTAAGATATGGTATATCTGGATCACAAAGCCTCTTCCCAAATTTCAAAATTCGATCTTCATATACAAATTCAACAAATCTACCATCATTCACAACATTAATTTTATATTGAAACTCATTAGCAGCAATCTAAGAACTTTTTATGTTTTCTAATAAAGTTGGTTTTCCAACCATTTGAAAAAGTATTTATGTTTCACCTTCCATGATTATTTCCATATCCATCTTTACTATAACCATGAACATAGTATCCCTTTAAAATCTCATATTGTTTATAACTCCATGATCATTTCTAATCAAATCATCTGCCACCTTATTTTCCTTCCCTGTGTGTTTGTGTATTGTCCAATCATAATCCTTGAGTAGTTCATGCCATCACCATTGCCTCATGTTGATGTCTATCTACGAGAAAATTTACTTCAAACTCTTGTGATGAGTATATATCTCACATTTTCACCATATAGATAGTGTCTCTATATCATCAGAGCAATGATTATAGCTTCTCACTCAACATAATGAGTGGGATAGTTTTGTTCACTAATTCTTTCCTACTGTGATGCATAGGCAATAACTCTATCATTATGCATAAGGACACAACAATGTAAATTATTTGGATGAATCACTATAAATAACAAAACTATCATTCCCTGATAGAGGAGTCAAGATATGATAATTGAATAAGATTCTCTTCCATTCTTTAAATAATTTGTCCCACTTTTTTTTGAAAAACATTTAACCCCTTTACGTGTGAGCATGGTTAATGGGTTAGCCAATCAGAAACAATTCTGGATGAAACGCCGATAGTAACCAGCTAAAATAATAAAATTACATACCTCAGTTATACTCATCGGTGGTTCCATTCATGGAATTCCGTTGTCTTTAAAGGATCAATAATGATTCCATCATTAGAGACAATATGTCCTAGAAAATAAATCTCATGAAGCCAGAATTCGCACTTTCCAAACATCCCATATAAGTCATTTCTTCTGAGAGTTTTCAGAATAGTGCGCAAGTGATTTTCTTGAACATAGTATCTTTTAGAGTATACCGAGATATCATCAATAAATACCACTCCAAAGTCATCATGAAATTCATTGAGAAATCTATTCATTAGATCCATTAAAATAAAGGGTGAATTACTCAGTGGAAAAGGCATTAATTGAAACTCGTAATTCCCATATCTTGTTTGAAATGATATCTTTGGAATGTATTACTTCTTCACACACAACTGATGATATTCATATAAAATTCTAATCATTAAAAAATATTGTTCTCCATGAATTTGATCAAATAAATCATCAATGCAAGGTAGGAGATATTTTTTTATTGTTATGACATTGATCTCCCTGTAGTCAATGCACAACCTCATAGATCCATCTTTATTCCTAACAA
Organism: Viscum album; assembly: GCA_963277665.1. Taxonomy (NCBI): domain Eukaryota; kingdom Viridiplantae; phylum Streptophyta; class Magnoliopsida; order Santalales; family Viscaceae; genus Viscum; species Viscum album. Next base: position 803,479,959 of record OY728139.1, read on the forward strand.
AAACAATATGGGCTCCCCATTGAGAATCAATAGGGTGAATAAATCATTTATTACTCAATTACTCTAGTTGTTTCTTAACTTCCACTAATTCCACAATGTCTATTAAATAATGAGTCTTCGATGTGGTCCTTGAACCAGGAATTATGTCAATAGAAAACTCAATTTATTGTTCTGGAGGACATCTACATAAATCCTCTGGGAAAAAAATCCAAATATTCTTCCACAATTGGTACATCCTATGTTTTAAAATTACATTCCTCCACCATAGTAAATATCACTCCCTTTCTCCCCAATAATTTAATTTAGTAAAGATATTGGGGGTGGAACTAGATGAGCATCATATGGTGATGTTTCTTATCTAAAGACAAAGGATTCCATATCTTCATCAAAAATTGTAACCCCCTTCTTGTTAAAATAAATTTTCGCATCATGGTATGAAATCCAATACATAACAAGGATAATATCAAATTAAATAATGGGTACGAAAATTAAATCAGTAGATAAATCCCAATTATATTCCCTAATGGAAACAACTTGACAAAATATTATTGCAATTATACTTCCCTTAAGAGTTTAGTCTAACTAATCCATTATTATGTCAAATTTGAAATATATAATTATCAAGGAAAACTAGGAAGATTGGAAAGAATGCATTGATCCAGAATCTAATAAAGCATTGGATAATTTTTAGGAAACCATTAAAGTACATGCCACCACATAATTCAAAAGTTCAACCTCAATAGTAGTGATCATAAATTCCTGGTCTTTGTCCCTTTTATTTTTTGGGAAAAATTTCCCTGAAACATAGGAATCATATTCGTATTGTCCTATATATTTTAAAATATATAATTGATCATTGGTAGCTTCCTTCTTCCCATTTCATTAATGAGATTTGTGTAATTTTTCTCCACACTTGTAACAATATCCCATTCCTATCAGGCAAGTACTGGTGTGTTTCATCCAACATTTACTGTATGTTGGAAATTCAACATTTCGATTCGTCCCATTATTTTATTTTTCTATTGTTTTCAACAGATCTCTTCTTCAATTACATCTCTTTAAAGTCATAAGACATATAATTTTCCTTTTCTGTCTTAATAGCACATGAGACTATATCCTCATACGTCAATAAAGATTGTGAGACTAATTCTCATCAGAGAAATTGTTTTAAAAAATCAAAGAATTGATCAATATTACTTCTTGGGTTATATAAATAATCTTCATCATGCCTTGATAACATTGTAAATTTTTCCTCATACTTTGTGATATTCTCTTCCTCCTTTTTCCTTAAACTCAAAAATTGTATTTCCATATATGCTCGATGTTCATGAGGAAATTATTTTTCTATGAAAATTACATTAAACTCCCTCCATTCCATATTTGATACTTCTTCATCCTCCATTTTGTTTTTAATTAATGATCACCATTAATCTATATCTCTTGAGAGGATATAAACATCCATGAATTTTTACCCTTTCGTTACTCCCAAAATAATGAAATATTTCCTCTAAGAAATTTATCCATTGTTCCGTGACAAATTTATTTGATGTCCCATTAAATATTGGGGGTTGTTTCCTCGTGATGTGGTATAACATTGACCCTCATTATTGTGGATCAGGTTGCTCTATATAGGTATGGTTATTATTCATAAGCTGAGTGAGTTGTGCTAGTATGGTTATAATCTGTTCAGCAATAGTTCCATCAATAGGTCCACTATAATTATCTTGACTAGGAGGGAAATACCTACATGTATCATGTGTGTTGATACAATTTATATTCCTTCTACTAGGTTCCATTTCTAAACATTGTCATACACTGGAGCAGTTCATCAATTACAATGCATATTTCCAAACATGTAAAATACTTAACATAAATTGAACAGTTTATGCATATAATCCATAATCAAAAAAAAAATTCTATTGGAATTATTTACTCATAGATATTTCCAAGTGGTTTGAAAAGAAAATTTGAATTATCCTATGAATATTCCCCTGAGAGTGTCAAACTAGGTGCACAATAAGGCCCATTGTCTTGTACTGGTATACCCAAGGTGAAGACCGAAACTCCTTGTCGATGTTTTCACTCCTAGTTACATATGATCCAGAACCACATCCACTTGTAGTATCGAGATAGATATATATGGCTCAGAAGACCCACATAATATCTACATTTCCAAAAAAAGTGGATGTTCTTCTATACTAACCATCAATGTCAATCTAATTGTAATATTCTCTAATCAATTTTTTTCTAAATCTAGTTTCCAAGGATTGTACTAAAATTGATATAATACCTACTATAACGCCCTGACCCCTGTTAGCTAGAGTCTTTGCCTTATTACATAACATTGACATGATCACAAGAGATCGATTCCCTAATGACTAATCAGTTTGGTTACATTGGAAGTACTAGATACATATATAAGTTTTACATTACATTATGAAATTAAAATCAACATTGTGTCTCCTTTGAACATAGTCATATCCCTTATTCTATTTCTCTAGTTCAGTCATAATATAGTTATTCTCATCCTTGGAAAAATTAATCATAATAATGGGGTGAGCTTAAATGCTCAGTAATGATAACAATATTGCAGAAACTATCATAAATATGCATAAACATTAAAGGTAATGTATAAGAATAAATTAGAAGACTTTTAAACATAAATTTTATAATTATATGGAAAGGATAAATCAAATAATGCAACTTACATATTCACATGGATATTCTAGTTGTCGAATAATCACATGTAATATCAATAGATAATCTCATAATGATGTAATTCATAATTCCACACAACATAACCATATATTCAAGTCCTCATTCCATGACTACAAATAAAAAGAATGTCAAGGCCTTGTTCCAAGACACTAGTGTGTTTAATGAGTCCTACCAATGAATCGAGGGGCTATAGAGGGCCCCACCTGTCACTTACTACATCCAATTCATTGCTCATATGAATAGGGTGAAAAATAATATAAATGTTCATATTAAACTAGCATAAAAAATGTTAATACTTTAACCATAACTCATGAATGACATAAAAATAGCTCATCCATTGTAAAAAATATCATAAAACTATCAATACGATATGGAGTATTGTATCATATTAAATCAACTATAATAAAACATAAAATCCAAGAATAGATTCTAACACCCATGAAATCAATCAAAACAATATTTGATAAAATATTTGTTTCTACATTGAAATCATTTAAAAGTTGCATTATTATAAAATATTACATTTATTTTGAAAATATTATTATAAGATTTTAATGGAAGCTTCGAAAGTGTTATAATAGTGGAAAATAGTCGCACCAACCACATAACTTATAAAAATATTTAATTTTTCAAAAAGATCATAATGTAACTTGTTTAGAAAACGACAGACCGATTCATTTCAAAACATTTTATATCATGTCAAACAAGGTTATAAAAGACTTTAACCCTTAGTCTATGAAATACTAAAAACGTTTTGAAAAGCATTTCTAAGAAACACCGATGTGGTTGATAAATAATTCCTAGTAGATACTTAAGTATAAACAACCTAAGATATTAAAGAGATTGTTAAATCAACACTTACCAGGTAATTTTTCGTTAGTTTAGGGTACGTTAAACTCCTGAATAATGGATAAATCATTTTTATTAAAGTATAAAAGTTCCATATAAATTACCATGATATCATATATGATCATCTAAAATTTCTTTTATAAAAATGTTTTAGTATTATCAATGTTTCGAGTGTTAACTGATATGTTTTCCTTTATATGTTTTGTTATCTATGTCATGTTTGATATGGGTAGAATGTATTTGATCTATATCAATAATTATTATAATATCATAAACAAAAATTTTGAATCATCAAATAATATTTATTCTTGAATGGTTACGATGGGGAACAAAATCTTGTCGCGTCGTGGAGACGGTATGCCATACGAACGCACGATAGACAATTTCATTATATTGATGGTGATATACTATGTAATCATATGTTATATTATATATAAAGAATAATTAACATGTGATATTTATTATTTATATTAATTATACTCATTATTATACCCACGCAAATAATAATGTGTTTAATAACAAACTACACCATGATGTGGAGAAGGTAAGTCATACGTACGCATGTATGGTGACTATGTCATTAATAGGATGGATTGAATAATGAATATGATTTTACCATTTTAATAATAACATATAATTTTATAGAAGGTATTGGATATATTATTTTATTATGGTAAAAACCAAGTAATATGAAGTAGAAGAAGAAACAAACTATGAAAGAGGTGATGAAATAATTATCTCGTCTTAGGGTTCTTCTAAGAGATTTGAAACAAAAAGATCCATGAGTTGTGTTTATGAAAAAAATAATACCTCTAGGTTTCATTTAGGGTAGTTGGAAGGACATCGGAGAAGGGGTTTTCTGATCCAAATGGATTTGGATCTGTGAATTTATGAGATTGGGATCTTCCCTTTTATAAGAGAGGTGAGGGGCACTTTAGGAAAATCTTGGAATATTAATTTATTATAAAATGATTTTTGGTTTTTAATAGCTCCAAATGGATTTATTTTGAGGATAATATAGTTATAGGTCTAAATCCTCTAAAAATATTGGTTTTAAATAGGTTTAGGTCACCATATTCACATTATATTTTAGGTTTAACCCTTAGTTATATAATTTATGTTTTGCCAGGACTTCCTGTATTTTTATACAAGGTTAATATAGTTACTATAAAGTGAAAAAATAACATAATGTAAGTCATTTATGAAATTTGTATCACTATCCATGTTATTTTTCCAAACTAAAAATTTTAATGACTATTATATCATTTAATAAAATTGTATTTATTATATAATATCATTTATATAAATTTTGTTACAATTCAATATTTTCATTTTATAAAATATCAAACAAACATGATAACTTTAAACTAATACTTCATATGTCTCACTAACTAAACTATGTAATCTATAAAATTAGTGTACATCATTAATTAATTCAAATTGTATTTATTTTTAATATTATTAATACCATTTATTATAATCATTCATTGGTAATAGAATTTCTACATCATCATCGCGTCATAAATAAATTTAATTATTTAATTTTTAAACATTTTAAATAAAATACCATGATGTATGAAATATTTTTATCTTTCTAATAGAATATTTATAGTTGGATTTATATTATGTATAACCCTATATTAAAAATTATTTAGTTATTAAAATTTTAATTTAACACATTTAACTCTTATTTAAATAAAATATAATAAATGATCTAATCTAATCCATGTTGATACAAAAGGATCATATTTTTTCCCTATGTTTCATTTTGGTCGAAAAAAACTTATCCAATAGAATTATGATATGTGTTGGGGAAATTTTATGTTATTATAGTATTATTTTTACCTTTAATTGCCCTATTTATGTTTAACCATGGAAAATAAAAATCAAAATGTACTATTGACCAAAAAATTATTTTCATCCTATTGAACCACATTTTCCTTACAGATGACAACATATTCTGTAGGATTTTTGAAATCCAATTCAATGAAGTGGTAAAATTATGTTTTATGCAAATTGGAAAACATTCTTAGAATGTGGGTAAAAGACATTAAATTGATCAGAAAAATTTCATATCTCTAATATTATAATAAAAAGACTCCAATGAATTAAATTGGACTAAAAAATGTATTATTTTTCTATTTTTACTTTAATATAAACTAAAATTAAAATAATAACTATTTAAATAAAAATTTGGTTTTATGCAGTAACCTAGTGTTTTTCAATATTCAGCAAAATTCTAATGTTTTCAAAAAAAATACCAAAAATTCACCCTAAGATAATTTTGATATTCCTAATCCAAAAAAGAATTCCATATTGAAAATTAAAATTTCTAAATTTTCAAAAAGTTGGTAATGATTTTAATAACTACTTTTTAAATGACTAGATTGATCGATAGTGGTGTGCTAGAAATCAGAGTTGCGTATAGTGCTAGCTATTGTATTATTCAACAAAAGAGTATTGTAAAAGAATAGGGTGTTACAATGTCTTCCATATTTGGTGGCGGATAGGGATTCCAAATCTTCATAGGACTTACCAGGTGTTTATGAGATCAAGGCAGTTGTTGTCAACAGTAATAAGAAGTGTTATCCAGGTCCAAATGGATTTCATTGGGATTTATTATTTTTTGCCTAAGATATCGGGAAGGAGTTGGTTAAGGGGGATATCCAAGACTTTTTCAGGGGAGGGGAACTTAATAGGGATGTTTGTGATTCATGAGAGATCCTTATAAAAACAGTGAAAGATCCCATGATCATCAAAAAGTGTAGAAATATATTTTAGTGCAACTTTACCTACAAGATCCCATCCAGCCTATTAAATGTGAGAATCAGCATGGTGATACCAAGAATCATCCCAAAACAGCATCGTGGTTTTCTGCAAGGGAGAAACACCAAAGGGTCTATCGAGATAACAAAAGAAATGGTGGAGTAATTAAATAAAAATAATATTGGCTCCAATGTGATGGTTAAAGCTGATATGGATAATTATTTTGACATATTACAGTGGATCCTTTTATGAAAAGTCATGAGGAAATTCAGATTTAATGAATGGTTCTATGATTTGTATTTTAGGTGAAATGATTCACATGGATTTAAATCTATCTAATGGTTAAGGGATTCAATTTTGTCAAAAGGGTATGGTGATTAAGGAAAGGAGATCTATTTTTCCCTATTATTTTTACCTTGGATTAAGAGGAATTAATAAGGAATATTTACAAGGGGATAGAGGATGGATGGATCATACATTTCAAAAACAATTCTAGGAATATTTTGGTGTCCAATATCATGTTTTTTGATGAAATTTTACTTTTTAATAATTTTAGGAAAATGATAGTGGAATGTTTCACTAATATAATGACAACATATGGGTCGTTGAGTGGACAACAGGTTACCTAAAGAAAAAGAAATGTTTTCATATCCAACAAATGGCTAGGAATGCATTGTAGGGAAATTTAGGAATAAATGGGATTGCATCAATGAAAACTTCCTATGATTTACCTTGGTTTTCCATTTTCTAATGGTATAGTCAAAAAGGCCCTCTTTGATGAAATTTTGAATATGATAACTATGTAGATATTTAACTAGAAGAGTAAATTTCTTTATTTTGGTGGAAGAATAATGCTGAATAATATTGTTCTTACATCTATTCCCTTGTATGTGATTTCCATTATTAATACCCCCAATTGAACCATCAACAAATAAAAAAAACTTTTAATTCATTATTTTGGGATGCTAATTAGGATAGGCATTACCATTAGGATTCCAGGAAACATGTGTCCAAGCTTGTAGAGGAGGGTGTTATCGAGGTGTGGAGTGTGGTTAAAACCATGTTGTCTATGCAAGCTTGTTTTCACTCAGATGTTATTGAAGGGAACTTGTTATGGGTCGTGATTATTAAAATATCTATGAGGAATACTTGAGAAGATGGGATGATAGTAATGGAATGCTGTCTAGTTGACACCCTTCTTTGTGAAGGTTATTTTGAATCCTGGGAGAAATGTGTCTACAAATCCATCAGGTTAGTTGAGGAACCAGATTAGTTCTTGTTTGGGGGGACATGATTTGTCTAGTTTTGTGGTCACGAATTCAGTAGTTTTAACCATGATCATGACAACAGCGATGATATGGACAATAATATTTGGTGTGAAATGATTCTAGACAAAATGAATTTACTTATATGAAGACTGAGGAATCATGACCTAATAATGGAGGAAAATATTTAAAATTGGGGATTTGTAGTGGTGTCCCATTCTGAGTCTTGTAGTAATTTTCATGGAGAAATATCCAATATTTTTTTCTTCTTGGAGGCTCGGAGATGGCGATCTGAGGCTCCTTAAGATAGTGCATGAATATCAATGGCAGTTGGGACTCCATGTAGGATATTCTCAAAGACTGGTTTTTGTATGCTAACCAGGTTGGGGTTAGGAACCAGTTTTGCAGCATGGTGTTTGTAGTTGTCTACTGGACTCTTTGGGAAGTGAGTAACAAGGCTATAAAAGGAAACAATTGATCTCATACCATCATTCCATTTCATGGTAGGTTTCTGGTAGTGAAACGTGGAGCATTGATTAAGGGTGGGATGGACTCTCCCACATTGAAGGAGATTATACCACTGACTTGCAGCTCTAGGGGAAGCATAGCTGGTCCTTAGGGACAATGGGACTATTTGAAGGCCCCCCGGTCTAGGTTCAAGATGAATGTTGATGGCTCTTGTATGGATGGAATTATGAGGGTAGGCATCATTTTAAAGTAAAAAAAGGGGCTTTTTTATTCTTAGATTTTTCTCTTATTATTGTGAGGTCATGTCACATGGAGCTGAGGATAGAAATATGGAAATATGGATTATTCTTTACAGGAATCTCAATATTAAAATTACAGATGAGGATTCAAACTCCACTATCATGGTTGGTTTCTTGAAAAGATAGTGGGACTCCATGGGAGTAAATATATTTCATTATAAACTAGGGGGCCTTCTATAGACATGGAATTTCTATTCTGTATACTTGGTTGGAGGGAAATGGTGTAACATACGCTCTTGAAAACAATGAAATTTTAGGTGAAATATTGATTTGTTATTCTAGTATGGGTTCTTTAACCATTGATTTCCTGCATATTGCGAGATGTGATGTGATGAGAGTTCATCAATTTCGACCCCCCCAGGGGGAATGATTTTTTCAAAACATGTTTTGGAAAATAAAATTAATTTTGAGTCAGTCATATTGGTTTCGAGATACAGAGTTATAATCACACACTATTTGAGCCACTATTTTGTACTTGATATGATTATGTCGATATAGGTTTGGGTAAGGGAAAATGACCATGTTATTGATTTCATGTTTGTAGATTGGATAGGGTTTTGATATGGTACTGATGTGTGGTTTGGGACTTGGGGCATTGAGTCTTTCATTTGAGTATGCTAGTCTTTTTCATATATTGTTCTAGCTTGAAATTTAGTTACATTAGGTCATGTAATTACATTATTTTTAATTATTTATTAGATTATCCAATTGTATTTTTTCCACTTTTATATTTTTTCATTGATTGTTTCTATTATATTATGATTTTTTATAATATTATGACACTTCATACCATAGAGTATATTCTCCCCATAATTAATTTAAAACCCCCTATGCTATTTGGAAGCCTATAGTGTATGAGGAGGCATGATTTTGGTCTCATAACCAACCATTTCGGGTCACGTGAGAGAGTTCCATATTGGAAAATGATACACAGTGGTATCAAATGTTGATATTCTATTCCTCACCATTATTGTCTAGGAAAAGTAGAATGGAGACTAGGATGTGGTCGGAAATGTTAATGATCTTTTTCATGGGATTCGATAACCCATGTATAGGGGAAAATATGAGTGCCTTGGGATGCAATTTCTCTTCTTCTATGTTCTTGTTATTGTTTATGTTATTTCACCTTTGGTGATTCGTATGTTGCATGTGGTATTTGTTTTATGATCTTACTATTTCTTGAGATTTGTACTCTTGGACCAGTATGGCATGAGATGATAATACATGAATCCTTACAGACATATAGGTATATATTGAAATTCATTGTTCATGATAATGGAATATCTATTTTTTCACGTGGTATATAATTTTTTGTAGAATAATGAAATGAAATGTCTATTTACCTAGATAAATGAAATTAGTATTCTGGTCATGCTATGATACTCTTAATCTATGATATTGAGACCACGTGTTAGTGGTTCTCATTTTTGTCACTTGTTGGGTTTGAACGTTCTGCTAGTCAGTTATCTAAGGAATGTGTTTTTTCTTGAAGAGGAAATGCCTCATCAACTTCCTTGGGTTCAGCATAAAGGGAGTGAAAGTCATAATTATCATCACACAGTTGAGCTAGATATTCCTATAGTTATTGAGGAGAAAATGGATGTTCAGCTACAAGATAGATTTGTAAGGGTCATGCTATCCATGGAAGGGGAGACTGTTTATATCATTCCTTCAATGTATGAGATGATGTGAGAGTTTCATCTATAACATCCACCTATATTTGTAAGGGATGGGGACCCCATAAAGCCATGTTCTGTATTGAGTCAGTCCAGATGATCATCAAGCCTCATGAGACTCCCATAGATAGGAGGTTGAAGCTTATAGTGTATGTGATTCATGTACCTTCCAAGCATTGGTGGGATATTATAGAGGAAGCTGGGTAGATGGATATGCTATCTTGGAAGGACTTCAATATTATTTTCTTGGTCTATTTATATCCTAACACCTTGATGGATGAAAAATATCACGAGTTCATGCATATTTTGTAGCTGGGATTGTCAGTACTAGACTATGTTGGTCATTTTATTGTCTTTATAAACTTTGTGCCATCTTTGGAAGCTGATGAGATATTCTGGGTGAGTCATTTTGTTGATGATCATCATAATTAGATTAGATCATAGTTAAATTTTTTCTATTTTAAGAATCATTGAAGAGATAATGAATCGAGAATACATCACAGAAGGGAATCTGAGAGAGGCCTTCAGAAACAACCACACATTTTTCGTAGGGAGACATGGTAGTTATTCATAGCATGGAAGGAACATCCATTATTACGGTTTCTACTAAAGCAGTAGTTGGGAGAGCAATCAGGAGAGTGGAAAACCATCTTAAGACTGTGCACCATTACAGTGCTATCATTGTGGTATGTTTTTTTGCATGCACCTGAAGTGTGCATACTCCATGGTCGAGTGTTGTATCTTTGGAATCCTTGGTAATCTATAGCTTTTTTGTGAATATTCCATATTAGAATAGCGATAGAGGATTAGAATAGGAACCAAAATCAGGAAGGGGATCAATTACCCCTCAGTAGGTTGGTAGATGGAGTTACATAGTGCGTTCCGGCCGAGGCATGCGATATGGTACTTCAATGAATGATCAATTGTACCAAGAAAGGGTTTTATCTCCCGGTTGTCAGTCTGGAGACTAGGGGAAATGGTCATTTCATTTTCACATTATACAAACTACTTTGGATAATGTTTATATTGGATCTTCTAATATTAGATGTACTATTGTTGTGTCATCTACCTTAACTTGTATTTTTCATGATGCTTAACCATCAAATTCTATTCTATCTACTCTCTTTTAAAATAGTTGAGGATTGTATGTGGAAATATTCGATGGTTTTTTAACCATTGACACACCATTGGGAGTGAGATCGTAGAATATAAAACATTTCAAGGTGTGTTATCTAGAGGTTGGTGGTTACAAGTTATTTTGCGAACCGTTCGGGCTGAAAATGACTAGATTCGACATCATTGTTAGTATGGATTTAATAGTTCTACACCTAGATCATATAATCCTTTACAATAGAATATCTACCTTCTTATATATAGAAGAATGAAGATATTCTCACTAGGATGAGTGGGTTCTTTAGGCTTGTCATACCGGACCAATTTAGTTCATATTGGATTTTCAAATGGATTATATCACTGGTCATACTCTAGATTAGAGTGTAATTAATGGGTATTTGTTTCCTAAAGTTGTATATTGTTTTCAAAATTTTTTCCCCAGTGATTTATATGAATTTACACCCAAATGAGAGTTTGAGTTCACGATCGAGCTGGTTATGGGGGCAGAGATAGTTTCTATCCCGCCTTACCGAACCGGCAGTGCTCCAGGTGTTTAATGGTAAGTTGGAATATCTAGAATCCAAATATGTCATATGGTCGAGTATATCTCCTTGGGTTTATTTAGTTCTCTTCACCATAAATGATGGCTGATATTTGCTCTTATGTGTGGATTCTTAGATGTTGAACCAGACGATGATCATAAACTGATACCCTCTTCCACATATTTAAGATATTTTTGATAAGTTAAGAGGTGATATGATCTTTTACAAGATTTAATCGACACTAGGATATCATTAGTAAAGGTTCAGAAAATCATACATACATTAGAAAACTTCTAAGAGCAGGTATGTCTGGTATGAACTCATAATTATGCCATCTGGGTCGACTAATGCACCTATGATATTCATGGAATTAATGACTAGGATATTTCATCCTTTATTAGATCCATTTTTGGTGGTTTTTCTCATAATATCATTGTGTAATACTAGTCATCATAATATCCTGTAAAACTTCTTGACATCATCTTGAGTACATTGGGAGAGAATGGTCATTACACTTAGCTAACAAAATGTTGATTCTAGATTAATGAAGTGAACTTCTTGGGATATGTAATCTTATAAGAAGGATTGTCTGTTGATCCAAAAAATGTTGTATCCATGATATATTGAAAAAATTCCAATAACTTCTTCAAACATAAGATCTTTCTTCATTTAGTAGGATTTTAATGGTGTTGTATCCAAGATTTATTCCATTTGGAAGCACCAATGTTTGGGCTGACAAAGAAAGGGGTGAAGCTTGTTTGGATGGATTCTTGTGAGAGATCATTTCAAGAGCTGAATGGTAGACTTAACGCAACAACTATCGTTACATTACCCTTTTTGGGTAAAGCATGTACCACATACTAGGACACATATAGATTTAGACTCAAAGTAGTTCTAATGAATGGGGATCATTTGGTTTCTTATAGCTCTAGGTAGTTTATACAACATGAGAAGAATTAACATTCTCACAATCATGATTTATAAGTAGTGTTACTTTCCCTGAGATACTGGAGAAACTATTTTATGGGAGAGAGGTTTTTTGTATACATAGATTATAAGATCCTCAAGTGCATACATTATCATCGAGACTTGAACCATCAAAATAAGAGGTGGTTCAAGTATATATAGTCTTTCAACTATGAGTGGGATTATACAACATGTAAGGGAAACATTGTTTTTCAAAGTCTGCACCCAAATTACATAGTTAGACATATTTTGAGAGTCTTTTGATTAGTGGATGATAATGGAACTTTTTGTATATGTGCATCTAGATGTTCAGTAATCTCAAGGGTGAGTACCTCTCACTTTGAAATCTATTATACCTATATTTTTGGATCATATTAAGGATTAGTTGTTATCTAATATTTAGGGCTCAGTTATGAGAGAAAAATTATTTGGTTGGGAGATGCTATCAATATGGTCTCTCAGTTGTGAAAATTATTTTCTTTTTTATGTGGCTGAATATGGGTTTGTATTGTCATGCATTAAGAGATGATGATATATTTTCATGATTCATGATGGGTAGTGAATCATGGTTTAACCTAGATGTATCATGATATCTGTAGTTAGTACGGGTGGCCAAAAATGAAGAATGAGGTTTCAAGCTTCATGGATTGATGATTCACTTGTCAGCAGGTGATAACCATGCATCAGAGGATATATTGGATTTACCATCCATTACCCACTATAAAGTGGAAATGGGATTATTTTAGAATTGATATTCTAAAAGGAATACCCAGAAAGACCCACAATAATGATGTTATATGGGTTTTTTTTGTATCGAATGACTAAGGACACACACATATTCCATGTTAGGGAATCCTTCATAGTTGATGATCTGGGAAATATTTACATTCTTGAGGTGGTTCACTTGAATGGTGTTCTAATTAGTGTCATTTTAGAAAGAGATCCTAGTTTCACATCATGTTTCTAGTGGGATCATTATAAATCCCTATTATAATGAGTTACTTTAAGAAAAACATATTATCTATAGACTGATAATCAATCAGATTATACTATTCAGGTTCTGTAGGATATTTTGTGAGCCTATGTTTTGGATTGTTGTTGTTCAAGGGATAAACATATCGATCTAGAGGATTTTTCATATAATAATAGCTCCTACGAATCGATCCAAATGTTTCATTTTGAAGATTCTTATGGAAATCCAATCAATTTCCTATTTTCTAGCTTGAGGAAGTGGAGTCATCACTTTTTGGGCCTAGTTTCATGTAGTAGACATATAAACAGGTTCAGGTAATTAGACAATAGGTAGTGATCACGCGGACCTAAAAGAAACCATATACTGACTATTAGAGACAACCTCTAGAGTTTGAAGTTATTAATTATTTTTTCCTTCATGTTTTTCCTATGTTTAGGAAATTTGATATCATGAAGTTTGGAAAGCTAGTACCAATGTTTTTAAGCCATTTAAAATAGTTTCAAGGGTCGGTCTAGTAGTGTACCACTTAGCCCATCCAAAACTCTATGATACCATGGATGATGTGTTCTAATTATTTTAGGTATAGAGATATCATCTCTACACTTCTCATTTTATAGAGAATCTAGACATGAATCTCTGTGATGATGTGTCCTTTAAGGAGCATCTGATATGGGTAGTGGGTCCTGGGGATAAATATCATTAGGGTAGGAATATATCATTGGTTTAGGGGTCGTGGTAGAATGATCGAGTTCAGGAGGAGACCTAGGAGAGGGAGTGTGATATGTGAACATAGAGGGAAAAATAGTTCTCTAAGACGTCACTGTGAATCTTGTAGCATCTTGGGGATGAGGTGTTATTATGTGGTGATTTTTTAAGAACCTACCTTTTTTAGGTACGTATCTCTTTGGGTTTTTTATTAATCATAAATTTAGGTTGTTTTTTTTTCCATGAATGTATTTCATTTGAAAAACCGAGTCTTGAGTTTCACGGAAACTTTAAAAGGATTGGAGAGTATACACAAGGAGATATTTTTCAGGGAAAATGACTTAATGATTTTTGATGAATAATTTCATGAATTAATGGGGTGAATATATTAATGGATTAAGCATTTCAGGGGTTCTTGGGGAGTTGAGAAACATGAAAAGCAGTTTGGTTGGTTTAAAATAAAAATGGGCTTAAAAATTAACTATAGAACATTTACACCCCATTTAAATGGATTATACACCATGTAATAGTTTTAGAATTTTAATTAAATAAACCTGAGTCGATGGGATTTTTTGGAGTATTCCATTAATAATATTTATAAGACATGTAATAACTTTACATTTCGAGTAAATGTCTAAAATTTTATTTTAAACATGATGTGTGGATGAATTATTATTATTTTGGGCTATATCTCTTATACTTTTGACTATAGGGATTTCTCTAGGAATAATTATAGTGCCAAATTTTTTTCTGGACATTTTGTTTGGGTTAAATATCCCTAGAAAGTCGTTCCAGTTAGGTTTCTTCCTTCTTTTCCTTCTTCTTCAACTTTTGTGGAGAAATCATTTGACCAAATTCATTTCAGGTTTTTTCTTGACTAGTTTTGATCTAGAATATTATTTTCAATCATCCAAACCTTCTTCCTCATGGGAATTATCCATTGAGGCATTGATTGATCATCCATTAAAGGTAGGGGTTTATATCGTTACCCTATGTTTTGAAAATTTCTATTTTTATTAAATATTCTAATGGAGTCATCTTGGTGTGACCCCAAATTAATTAAATAATTAAATTTAATAAATTTGTGAAGTCCTTTGGATTCAAATAGATTTTATAACTAGGTCATGGCTACCCTTGGGTAGATCAAACCGTGTTTATAATTGAATTGAAAATCGAGTTAATGTATGTTTAACATGACATGTAACCTAGGGAAATTTCTTGGTATAAATCCCTAAATTATGGCTTATTACTTATTAATGTAATTTTTATCAATTGTGAATTAAATTTCAAGTGGAATACAAATGGAGAATGGTAATTATCAAAATAAACACTGAGAACTGTAATGTGATATTGTGATAACCATGTTGTATGACATGAATTATGTTCCATGCTATAATTCTTATATACCAAGCTTATCCATAGAACATGCACACTTATATGTTGTAGTGTTGATATTGAGTGGGATCAGCCCAGCCCCATGATGTAATGCTTATAGAGAGGGGGGAATTCCTATTCCCATGTTGTAATGCTTATTGGGCATTATCTTATAAGTTTTAATTCTTATAGGGTTTTGGCATGGATTGTTATGATTGTACCTTGGTAATATGGTTGTTATTGGAATTGTCATAAGACATACATAGATATATTCCACCATGGTGAGGTAGGTTATTTTACGATGATTTTATGGTTTTGTTTGGAATGGTCATAAGACATGCTCATAGATATTTCAGCATAGAGCCAAAGAAGGGTTTTGTGGTATTTTTTTAATTATTATATTAATTAATACAAATAGTTATCGATTTATTTAAGAAACTTATTATCTGACTAATTTTGTTTCGACACTATGGTGTCCACCTACTAATTTATACTCACACCCAAATTGTACCACGATTTGGTACCCAATAATATTATGTGGATGTAGGATTGGGCATGGGGAAAGGACCTTATTGTTTATTTCAGGATTACGGATGGGATGTAGTTTAGATATGGGATCAACAAGGGGTTCATGACCTGGGAATTTAACTATTTTATTTGATTATGCAAGTATTTTTCTTTTATTGTTATATAAATACATTTTGTTATATTTTTTATGTCATTACTGTATTCCGTATTATTTATCTGACTATTCAATTGGATTTTTTTATTGTCTTCTGCAATTTTTTTACTTTGATTATTTTTTATCTTTTATGATTTTTATACTACTATGACACATTTTACCAAGGGGTATAGTCTCCACACTATACATTTCAAACCCCTAATTCTAGTCTAAAGACTTTTGTGTACATATAGGTGATCCTGAGGTATTGTAACCAACCATTTCTGGCCATGTTAGAGAGTGCCACATTGGTTGACGTTACATTCTCTATTATTAAAATGCAATTCATTTTTCATGAAAATATTTCATGGTTGGAATAAAAAGTATAATTAATGTATAAATAATATAATATTTTATTCTTTATTAATATGTATATTATTTAATAATGAACATGTTTACCATGATCCATATACCAAATTCATTTTGAAATTATGAATAGAACATCCTCGAAAACATAATGTCGACTTAATTGATTAATTATTTTATTAAGTCACTAAAATAAATGAAGAAAATGTTTTAATGATATTATATTTAACATATAAAATATTCCATATAAATTATGTACTTTATAAAATATTCTATATAGCATATAAATAACATACGTGACAACTCATACTAAAGGTAAGAGACAATTTTTCCTTAAATAACTTATTTTAAAATGTTTTGAATATTTACTTTCTAAATATTATTCTTCCATGTAAATATTCAAAAAATTATTTTGTTGATGTATTTATATGGACATGACTAAATAATAAATGAAATTTTCTGTCACTTTGGAATTCCATTCAATGGTTTCCAAAAGGAATCCTTTAATGTAATTTATACATTATTTTCTAAAAAAACCTAAATTGAATATTCCATTTTAATGTATGCATCCTAAATAGTTTTTCTCATTTCCCTAAATATTATCTTATGTTTTTATTCCTTTTGTATGCTTCCATTATTTTTTCAATGGAAAACCTTATTTTCCTTTGTTCTAGGTATTTTCAAATAGGGTTTTAAATTAAATGGATACATCTATATCTAGAAATGTCTTCTTATGGTAAAAATAATATTTTTATGAGTTTGAATATAGAAATGAAATATTTAATGTTTTATGATTTTATGGTTCATGGGGAGTATTTATGATAATTGGGGAGCCTAATATAACTCTCTAACAAATTAGGAATAGATATAATGTTAACTGGTTAGGTCTCTCCTAATAGATTATTGGAATTTTCTAGTTAGGTTATACTATTTGTGAGAATGATTGCAAGAGTAATATAAAAATGATTTCCCATGTTACTACAACATTTATCTAATATTTCAATAGGTATTTATATAAATATTATGATTTCACAATGTAATAAAATGAACTTTAGTTCAAATTCATGTTTATGATACTTCATAAGGGATTAACATATTATGGTTTCATGAGTTTTTCATGATTACAAAGAAAAATTTATTAGTTAATTTTTTTCATTAATATTTTTTATGAAATGTTTTATTAAAATCATAGGGAAGAGAATATTATTTCATTGGAAATAATATTTTAATGTCAATTTGTTTTTTGAAATTGCCTAATTTTTATGAGTATTCATGGACTAATGATTGACTTTTTTATTTTAATATATTACTTACTGATTTATTTTACTAATCATATGTTTTAAAATATTTTTCATTGGGTTAGAAGGATGGTTGGTGATAAGGATGAGGTAAAGAATAAATTATAAATATATGTAATAACAATAAAGATGATATATCTTAATAGTTTTGTTTTGTGGGTAAATTCTATATTAAATGAAAGAGTCCATATTGTAATGTAATATTTATTTATAAGGATTATTACTTAATTCATATAAAACAATATCCTAACATATTCATGAGTATTGAGGAATATAAATTCTTTTCTAAAGAATCAGTTTTACAGATTATCTAAGGCTGAGTTCTTATTGTTGGTATTAGAGTAAAGGTTTAGATAATTTTATAGGTTGGGATAATATAAGAAAATATCCATAAGATATTATAATATATGGGTTTCATGATATAAAATTTTATAAATACCATGTTTCCTCATTATTTCTATGTCGGTTAAGACATTTTTTCAGTAGAGTAATCATTGAAACTATGGTAGGAGGACAGAAAAAAGACAATATCCTTCCAAATCAATAACATATAATAGTGGTATTTAGAACTAATTAGTTTTTTTCTATTATAGCTTATCTGATATAGAATATAAATAGTGTCATCATCCATGTGATAGAAAACTATATCTACCCTAGTATAAAATGTAAATGATGGTGTAGTTTTTGAGACAATATCATCTATAAGTCAGTGGATATTATGACCCAAAGATATTTTAGTGAAAAATTAAATCTCCAAGAAATATATTTTGAGCCATGGATTATTCATATCATTAAATGGAAACTTTTTTTATTTAACATTTTAAAGGGGAATCTAATAAATATTGGTCAATACCTAATAATATTAGAGAAATTGAAGAGATTGACACTATGAAAATGGATAAATTTATGAATATTTTCCTGTAGATTATTTTTCCTAAGGTTGTTTGACTTAGGATGGAAAATGATATCTCAGAATTGAGGGATAAGGAGGAAGATTCAGTGGCCATTTATGTACCAATCTTCACCTGATTGGAAAGGTAAACCCAAAATTATATCCACGATCTTGATATTATAACTAATTAGTTTTACTCAAGATTAAATACAATATACAAAAGTCCATTGACCTCTAATTAATTTAACTGCTATAATCAATTTTTTATTCTCATATGGTAGAAGAAGTGTTTTCAGATGACTAGGTTTTCTATGACGAAAAGAAAAAAAATAGTTCTTGGTTGTAGAAAAATGGGAAGAATCCATAAAGTGAATCCTACAGTAAAAAAATAATGTTTTTATTTTGTGATACGTGTGATAAAAAACCCTAGGGAGTTACATAGGTCTTTTGGGAAGTGCTTATGATATGGTATGTTTGGGAAAATATATCATGATTAAAAATAAATAGATATTAGTTTTGGTATGACCATATTTTATAAGATGAATAAAAGATGTTTTAAAAGTAATGATATGGATATTGATGTAGACATGTGTCTGAAGAAGTGAATTAATTATAAGAAGTTAATAGGTTATATGTAGAGGGGTGTTGTAAAAAACATTATTACTACTTCTATAGATCTTGGTCAATCAAATGAAGTGATAAAAATTAAATTAATTAATTATTTACATTATTCAAATGTATTGTTAAATTCAATGTCTATAATTCTGTAATTAATGATAAATTTTCTAGTATAATGAAAATTTAAGCTCCTGAAATAACATTAGAATTATTTGTAAAAATAATTGAGGGTTGTATTAAGGTAACAAAAATTTACAAAGATCATCATGTAATTATAAATGAATTTTTTTCCAGGAAAAACATGTTTTTAGTACCATTATATAATTCTATATCATTCTTGTTATATATTTGGATTTCAATTTCTCACAATAAGATATATTAAATAGAAAAAATAGTTATTTTTGTTAGTGAGTTACAATTTATATATAATATTGAATTTATACAATTCATAACATATCAAGAAGTTGAGAAACTACTAAAATATATAAATGATAGTTATCTTTCTCATATTGTTGAAAATTATTAAACTATTTAGATTAATGATTTTCTAGTAGTAAAAGAATATTTAGATTTTTTTCTTTTTGAGTTTTATGGTATTATACTTGATCAGGTAGTTGAGGTTTTTGTGGGCTTGGGGTTTGATGTTAATCCAATTTAAAAAATCCTTCATCTAATTTCTTATATAGAAGTTACTGAAAAGAAAAATTATTTTTAGGTGTTACTAGATATCAATTTAATTCATCCTAGAACTTAAACATGGGGAACTCACTTCTTATTTTATAAAAAGGAAGATGGTTTCCTGAGGATTTTCATTGATTATAGTGCATTTAATAACATTAATATTATGTAAAAGTATATACTGCCTCATATCGATGAATTATTTTATCTGATCTAGGGAGATCTATATATTTTGATGGTTCATATCATTTAATTGTACCATCAGATGGTGGTGAATGAATATAACATCCCAAAAAAAGTGTTTTAAAAATGGTTTGAGAATGATGAGTTTGTGGTTAATTTTTAGCTTAAAAAAACGCCATATTTGTATTCTTGTATTTTTTGCGTAGTATTTCCTAGGATTATTTGGCTTATTTTTTGGTTTTTATTATTGAATATATTTTGGTTTATTCAAAAATATATAAGGATCATTAAAAAATTATAAATACTGTAATGAAAACCTTGAAGTAAAAGAATTTATTTGAAAATTTTATTATATGTTATTTTTTTTCAATAGAATTAATTCATTATATATATAGTAAATAATGAAGGTATAATTGTTGATCATACTAAAACTATAGTGGTTTATGAATTAACAAGACCTATAAACATCACATAGATTCATTGTTTTCATGTAATAATGAGATATTTATGGTGTATTTATGAAAACATTGCAAAATTATCTATCCCAATGACCAATTTGATATGAGAAGAAGATAGGTTCATTTGAAAAAATGAATATAATTAATATTTCTAGGAATTGAAAATAATATTAGTGAATGATCTAGTTTGGGTCCTACCATCCAGAAATTCTGGATTTTTTATCTCCTCAATTCCCCAAAAAATGGACTTGTATATGATTTAGTTTATAATTATTGGTTAATTATTTATTCATCTGTTCAGTAAAATTCCTTGAAATATATTTTATGAAACATGTCCTTGAACTAGAGGCTACAACGTTTCCTTTAAAAATTTGGATACATCATTATATTGAGTAATGTGTGAGATATATACTCATAATAGAAGTTATAATTATATATAATCTCAAAAATAGTTGAACACCAGGAAAACAATATGGATGGAATTGATAGAAAACTACTACTGCTCAATTATTTACCATTCAGGAAAGAGAAACTGAGTATTTGATTCATTAAGTCCTAATGATAACACATCATTAAAAATGATACATCAGTAACATGATCATTTGGTTAATGATTTGATAAATATTGGCTTAGAAATTGCGCATTAAACTCCCTATATTTTGTTATAGGTGATAATATAATTGTCTTTTATAGATAGGACTATGTAATATTATAAGGAATAATTTAAGTTATAGGAAATGAAATAATTTTTTATGAAGGATATGTTTATTGAATTTAATATTGAAAAAGTTGTTTTATGATTTTAAAAAAGGTTATAGGAATTATGTGTCCACAGGATAAAGAATTAAATGTCGATCGAGGCTCATAGTTTTCTATTTTTGATCCATCCCAGTAGCACAAGAATGTATAGAGTCCTTTGGGAACATTTTTTGTTTGTAAAATTTGAAGAAAGATAATGTTAATTTTACTATGAAATGATTGAATTTTTAATAGGTTAAATCAAAATTATAATTACCAAAGGTGATACTTCATCCTATTCTAGTTCTAGAATGGATTATTGAATATATCCATTGATTTAATGGTTTTATTAGTAAATACATGATGAGTTAATAATGTGATTTGAGTAATTATTAATCGATAAAATATAATTTATCATTTTATTCCTATTTGAGGGAATATGTATTTGGATAAAATTTAATAAATTTAATATAGTGAGATAATTAGATTAGATGGAGATACACTTTCTACTATATATGATCATGGTCCTAGATTTACCACTAATTGTTTTTAAATAACTTCATAAGTGATTGGTAACTGAACTTAATTTTTGAATAACCATTCATCCCAAATATTAAACACTATTAGTGAAAAATATCTATATTTTGGTGGGTTTTATTTGATATTTTATAACATATTATCATGGAATATGGGATAAACTTAAATCATAGGTTGATTTTTCTTATAATAGTAGTTTTCATTCTATTATATAGATGACACATTTTGGAGTATTATATGGAATTCGATGCTGTACTACAACGTTTTGGGATGAAGTTAGGGAAATAATGTTGGTGGGAGAAATTTTTTGAAATGAAATGGTTTATAAGGTGAAGATGAGTTAATAACACATGAGGATATCTCAGAGAAAGTAGAATAATTCTTCAAATAATTGGGGGAAGGATATTTTTTTGAGTACATAAATTATTGTTTCTTAATGTATGCCCATGGAATAAGATTATATAATTTTTTTAAATAATAAAGTTAAGTAAATGTTTCCTTGTAACAAATGAAATTCTTGAAAATATTATATTATATTATTATAGGGTGTATTTTACTTTGAGTTTATCTTAGGTACATAACATATTTCATGTTTTTTTTTTGTTCTTAAAATATACAATATATTCATCTCTTATATTGAGCCCTATATTAGTTTAAATGGAAGAAATAATTTCATATGAGTAATAACTATTAAATATTCTTGACTATAGAGAGAATTTTTTAATGAATTCAGTGATTAACTAGGATATTATTTTGGGGAAAACCATATGATTGAAGAAGATACATGGAAATCTAAATATTTTGTGAAGGAACAATATCCCCACTTGAGTAATTAAGGGAAAAAATTTCAGGCAAACAATTTATAAAAAGGACAGGAATGTAAAAAAACAGTTAATTTTATGTTATGAAATTTTAATTTCTTATAAATATTCGTTAATTATATTTATAGAGTTATATTCTTTATAAGAATATTTGGAAATGTTTCAGTCAAAATGAATGAGCTTTATTTCTATTTAAATTGGGTTTTAATGCATGTATGGTTTTATTTCAAATAATTATTTATAAATAATTGGATTTTAATATGACTAATTTTTTTTATTGAATTCATCCTATTAAAATTATATTATTATTCATTTATTTGAATTTTATAAATGTTTTTATTTTTCAACGAATACTGAAAAATAGTGACTTGTATTGAAAAATTTATTTTCTTTTCATGTATTTAACATTTTTT
The DNA here is from genome assembly GCA_963277665.1 of Viscum album. Taxonomy (NCBI): domain Eukaryota; kingdom Viridiplantae; phylum Streptophyta; class Magnoliopsida; order Santalales; family Viscaceae; genus Viscum; species Viscum album. The sequence continues at coordinate 803,503,336 of OY728139.1, forward strand.
ATTGAAATTGTTTTAAAATTTTATTAGTTATTTTTATGAAAAATAATCCTATTAATCGTATTTTAATAAAAAATATAATTGTATTTGAAAAAAATTGATACTTAAAAAAACATTTTTATGAAAAAAATTACATCGTGTTCTGTTTGTTTAATTTTAAATTAGAAATTTACACATTTTTAATTGAATTTTATCAAGTGGATTCCATATTTATAATCATAATAATTAATATTAGGTAATATTTTAAACTAAATTTTTTGTTTTAATTAATATTAAAATTAGTAAAAAAAATTACCGTGATTTTGGATAAAAAAATATTATCGTTGGAGAAATTAGAGTGATAAGGGTTAAAAACCCTAGAAATATGTCAAAATTATACTTCCTAGACATATTTAGACCCCATATCAACTTATATTCAGAAATATTCTTTTTTAGAGCAATTTTTATAGTGTAATACAATATTAAATTAATTTACATTAAAAATTCTATGTGTTTCCTCTCCACCACTAATAAAAAGACATCCCCTCAAATCACATATCCACACATCAATATAAATTTTGGTTTGCCCAAAAATTTTCAATTTCCATAAAAAATATTTTCCTTTTCCTTATTTTTTTATTTAATAAACAACCAAGGAAGTAATGAGGTAAAAACCTAAAGAGGTTTTCTTGAGAAGAGGTTTATTACTTGACCTTGAGTTTTCATTTCATTCTCCTTATACCTCTACAAAATCATCTTAAAACATACCAAAATAATAACATAAATATATTAGATATAATTATATGTTATTATGTTAATTAAATAATCTATATCTATCACCTCTTCCATCAAATGGGAAATGAAACCATCTTCAGTGTGTAATATGGAGTACCACCTTGAGAACCGATGTTATTAATTTCCCATAAAAATATCTCATGATAGATTGTAAATAAGGATTCAATATATATATATATATAAGATATTCCTGACATAATTATCAGTATTTAATGTTAATGTATCATTTATTTTTTACTGTTCCATCCATGAATAAACGACAACGCCATTCGTGCAGTTATGAGAATTACCACCACCATGTAGCGATGGAATTTGTCTTTCAACACCACACCAATTATCTGTAATATATAACTGTATTTAACGATATAATATGAAATTTATGATATAATCACAATTATATAATAATTTAATTTTTAAAACTTCATTCCATCATGATTTTTATAAAATGAAAATGTTAATCATGTGTACGTGCAACTTACCATCTCCGTGATTGTTTCATAATTCATTTTTCTTAACCATATTTAATGGTTGATTTATAAAATATAATATATGTAGAAAAGTTATAAGAATTACATTATTATTACTTTGGATATTATTTAATATTTACCTCTTGACCATGTTCAGCATGTCGAAGTCATTTTTGAAATTATGAATCAAAAATCCCCAAAACACCTCATGTGGACTTCACTGATTATTTAATTAAATATAGTATTGAAAAAATAAAAAAAATGTTATGATTATAGGAGTTTAAACATAGAAATTTTAATTATTAAATAACATAATTGACTAAATATTATTATATATGATATAAATAATGTATGTGATATGTAAGACTCTTGGGAAATGAAAGATTACCTTAAAATCATCATTTTTAAATTTATTAAATATTTAATTTATAATTATTTTATTATATGTAAAAATTCTTAAAATTAGTTTATTTATTTATTTATATGGATATTTATTAATTATAATGTAAATTTTAAGTCTCTTTTTATATTATATCAATGTTTTCCCGAAGGAATATTTTTTCAGATTTTATAAGGAATGTTTTGAAGAATGTAAAAGGACGTTTTTAACATATATGGTATCTATAGTTTCTCCACCACTATAACCATTATTTGATTTATGAATTCCATTATAATATTATTCAAATCCTTAAAATAAAACCCTCATTCCCTTTTTTCAGAGTATTTTCAAAATGGGTTTAAAATTAAATGAATTTTTCAATATCTATAAATGTTTCCTTATGGGTAAAAAGATTTTTTTATGAGTATGAATATGGAAATGAAATATTTAATCTTTTTTGATTGTTTTATGGATCTTGGTATTTTTTATGGCGATGAGTGACATCAATATATCTCTTGATGAAGTGTGATCACAACATATCTCATATTGACACGTGAACCTAATGTAGCCCTCTAATGCATTATGTAATAATATGGAGTTATCTGTTCAAGTTTCTTCTATGAGATTATTATAATTCAGCAGGTAGTTTATTCCATTTTTAATAGTTATGAACAAAGTATTTACCAAGTAAAAGAGAAAATTTATCCATGATTTATTAGGGTTTTTATTGAAAAATATTTATTTAAAATTCATAACTAACAAGCTTATGTTTAAAGGTAACACTATTCTACTTATTAAGGTTGAAACACATAATTTTTTTCCAAAAAACATTTTTTTGAGTTTTATAGTAATGATAATAATGATTTAGGAATTTTATATTTACTTTATTATTTGTTATGAAATATTTTATCAAAATATATTGACATATAAGTTTATTTATTGGGTAAGAAAATGTTTATTTTGAGTTCAACAATTATTTTGAGATAAGTAATTTTTATGAGTATTAATTGACTAACCAATTTCATTAATTCTTCTTATATATCCCTTATTGATATTTTCGGGTTCATCGTACATTTTAAAATGATTCTCATTGGATTTTAATTTTAATTATAGAGAAGCATGTAGTCAAGATGAAAATCATAAATATGTTTCATGAAAAGGAATCATGTTATTTCTTGATATTTTTACATTTTTATAAAAATAAATAAGGAGTAAAAGTGTTCAATTTTTATTGTAATATTTATCTATAAGTTTTATGACTTAATTATATTAAAATATAGACATAAAATATATTTCAAAATGAATGAAAATGTGTTCATTTCATGAGAATGAATTTTACAGATTGTTTATGATTGTATCCTTATACCTTTGTATGCTCAGAGATAGAACATTACAACCCCTTAATATATTGAGGTAAATATGATTTTCCTAGAATGTTACTAAAGGAACATCTATCATATATACATATGATATAATCATAACAATTTACAATTACTTTTATAAATTTTATGAAATACTTTTTAATAAATATAATATGAAATATGAGGTACTCATGCTAACCTAGTGTTGACATGCTAAAAAAATCTAGGGGAGTATAGACCTCATTAAAACTAAAATAGATTTATAACCATTTTTCAAAATCAAATTATTAAAATATAAACCAATAAAATTCAATACTGACAATCTACCCAAATTCAATACAAAACAAACATATCAATAAAAAAATATTTAACATTCAAAATGAAATATGAACCATAGTAGATTATAATAATTTTTTTACATAGAAATGACACAATACAAAGATATGATCAACAATGATGTGAAGTTGAGCATTTTTCTGGAAGTTGGGAAAGTTTTAGTGAGTATAAATTCACTAAAATATATGATTCATTATATCCCCACTCCATATTCTTAGGAGAATCTATATCATTTCTAAAATGAGTAGACTTTGGCCTTCCACAGGGATGCAACCTGGTAATACAAGGGACCAAATTCAGATGGTCATTAGGAAAGATAAAATAATGAAAATAACCAACAAGAATCTAATGTGAAATATATCAATCAACCAGATTTATGAAGAGTTATAATGAATTAACAAATGGTTTTCTTGATATGTTCACTAACACAAAAGAAATAATAACATGTACATGTTTTACCTAGATTCCTAGAAAGAACCATAATTACAATAACTTGTATTGAGTGAGACCATTTATGTCACGACCCGTCCTCGGGGCCCATGCCGTGACTACCCCAAGCCCACCTTCCATAGGCCAGGGGCTCGCGACTAGCACCAAAGCGTAAATCCTGGTAAAGGGAAGGCACTGCCTTTGTAAAGTAAACAAGCACCACAGAGTAAGAAAGCGGAAAAAGTAAACACTAAGTAAAAAATGGTACAAAAGTAGGTGCAGAAATGTATGTGGGCTAGTATACAAACCCAAACTGAAAGTAAAGTATAACTCGAATGGGAAAACAACAACTGAAAAGTAAAAGCCGCTACGCCGAGCTGTTCACTGGAAATCCCACCTGAAGGGTGGGTACAGATAGCTCCACTGCACCTCGGGTCCCACCGTCCGCTCCGAGTATGTCCCGCCCTGTGGTCCACCTCCAGGTACCGTCCTGCTCTCCAAGCCTCAACCATGATCAACGCTGTCCGTCCTCTGCAACCAACACAACGTAGTGCAGGCATAGCCCGTGCAGGGGTGAGTATAAGCTACTCAGTAGGGACCCCAAGACCCCCGAAGGTCTCCCAAAATCCACAATGGATAAACCATAAAGGAAAGATACAATCACGAAGTAACAACCGAAACTGCTTCGGTGTATGCCCATATATATACCTAAGTCATCAATTCCAGTACGCTCCAACCTCCGAGCCCAAGTACAACCCAATCCACACAGGAAAGAAAAACGTAATCCACACAGGATAGCACAACACAATCCACACAGGAAAGTAAACAGGATTCAGCTCACACAGGTATACTTCTTCGGAAGGCGAAGAGATGATCACTGATCCATCTAAGTCGTCGGACCTACAAAGTATCGATAGGTACTAACCCCTGCAATGACCCACACAGGATCGATAGCAAACTAACCCACGCAAAGACCCACATAGGATCGGACCCACATAGGATCTGTAGGCGCTGGCTCACACAGAACCGCTGAGCGCTGACCGACACAGGATCAGACCCACACAGGATCGGTAGCACTGATCCACATAGGATCGCTGAGTGCTGTAGTCTTCTCCGTCAAATCCACTGAGGATCTCTGTACAGTCGTCGTCGCAGTCACAATAGCAGTCACAACCAGCACTAGGTTTCCCGCACACAGCAAGCTCGTTCGGGAGGGTCCGCTCCACGAGCCGAGAGACTGATACATCAACTTAAACATAGTCCTGAGTTGATGTATCCAAAATTTCCGTATCGTCAACAGGAACTCAACGTCGCAGACGGCACGTCAATCGGACGCCCGGTCTGAGAGTTATTGGATTTTTCGTCCCAGGGCCCCGTTGATTTTTAAGGCAAAACCAACTCGACCGTACTCCACCTACGTCCAATCCTCGGGCGGAGTATGCCAAAAGATCCGTATCACTTAGAGAAAAACAACAAAGTCGATGGCATGTCAATCGGACGTCCGAAGCTCAAGATATGAGCGTTTCCGCTCCGAGGGCCCGGTTGGTTCTGTGTACGAACCAACCCAGACGAACTCAAAGTATTTCAAAACCTTGATTATACCGAAACGACTGTCTCGTTCCAAGGATCGTGTCGCCGCTGACGGCGCGTCGATCAGAGGTCCGTAGCCCGAGTTATGGGCAATTCAACCCAAACGGTCCGAAAACAGGTGTTTCGGGCCAGGACCGACCCGACCCGAGATCCCCTGGGTCAGCCCGAACCGGGTCGACCCGACCTGGGTCCGGGTCGACCCGGCTGGGCGCGGCCCGGCCTGCCGGACCGGCTGGGCACATCGCACCCAGCACGCGGCGGCCCGGTCCGGCTGCCGGTGACCTTGCTCCGCCGCGCACCTCCGCCGCGGCCCCGGAACCGGCCTTGGTATTTTGGGTGTCTCCGACGCGGCGCGATGGCATCACGTCCTTGGTTTAATTCGCGGTGCGGCACGACGGCGTCACGTCCTTGGTCTTCTTTCCACGGCGCCGCGCATTTTCCTTTCTCTTGATTCCGCGTGGTGCGACGGCGCCACGCCTTCCCGTACCAAACCACAAAGGAATCAATCATGAAAATAAGGAGGAGGGTCGGCCATGTTTGCGCGGTCCGACCCCCTCGCATTATTCGATAACAATTTGTTTTAATCCACGAAGATCGTCAAGATGGTATTCACGAGAAAATAAATAAATAAAACCCCCACCTCGGTTTCAAGAACGGTGTACGTCAACGAGCCGCAGAAGAAGGGCGTCGCGGAAGTTGGGCGTCGCGAAAAACGAACGTCTATTCCGTTTTCGTCGAGGTTCTTCCGAAGAGGAAACATCGTTGGAGAAGTTCTTCACATTCTTCGGCGGAGATGTTCTTCGTTGAAGAACGGTGTTCTTCGTCGGAGTCAGAGGTGTTCTTCACGTTCTTCGTCGAAGTTGAAGAAGAAGAAGACTTCCTCAAACCCTTATCCCTTTCCTCCCAAGTCTCCACCATAAAAAAAACTAACCCCAAAATAAAATAATCCTCCCACTTATTTTATTAACCCAACATAGGTTTTTGAATTTCAAGAGTTTGAAAATTGAAAACCCACATTTAACTCACTTAAGTTATTAACATAAGATGTTATAAAATTAACGAGGATATAAGTTAGAAAAACTTAAATGGGGGGTTTAGAGGGGTTAGGAAAGTGAGGGGTTGGGCTCGTGTGGGTCCCACCCTAAATTATCCTTTCAAGATTGGTTATCACAAGTGGGTCCCACCACCAGAATCCTTAGGATAAAACTACCAAGTGGGAAAAATAAAAATTGTTAAATTTTTAATTTCAACTACCACAAAAATTAATAACTCCCCTCATGGAAACACAACTCTGAAACAGGAGTTCCTAAGCAATTACCGGTGTTGCGGTTCCATCGGTACCCTCAGAATTCGATTCTGGAAAACGGTTCAAAAGTTATAAATTTTCGCTCGTTCGTTCACTGATCGTACCCGAGCTATACTTCGGATAGAAATTCCGGGCACTTCGGGCCTCGGAATCATGTGCCGTCTGAAACCACGTTCTTGTAAAATTCCTAACAAATTAAGAAAAAAATTTACCTTGAATTTTACGGGTCTTTACATTACTCCCACCTCAGGGATTTACGTCCCCGTAATGATACATCATAACTAGGGAAACAAATGAGGGTACTGAGCACGCATCTGAGCCTCCCACTCCCAAGTGCTCTCCTGGAGGTTCCCATACTGGCATCTGATGCGCACTAGTGGAATCGACCGTCCACATAGGAACTATTCCTATCGATCCTTGATCTCCACCGGGACCTCCGCAAAAGTCGCCCCATCATCAACGTCTAGCTCCCCATGGTCAATGATGTGCATCGGGTTGTTCACGTATCTCCTCAGCTGAGATACGTGGAAGACGGCGTGCACTCGGTGCAACTGAGGTGGTAGAGCCAGGTGATAAGCCACCTCACCAATCCTGTTGAGGACTTGGAATAGTCCGATGAAGCATGGAGACAACTTGACACCTCGGCCAAATCTCTGTAATCCACATCGAGGTGAGACACACAAAAAGACATGGTCGCCATCCTCGAACTCTAGTGGGCTCCACCTCCTGTCAGCATCAGACTTTTGCTGACTCTGAGTTTTCCTCATCTGCTCTTGGATGACCTCGACCTTCTCTGTCGTGGCCTGGACCATATTCGATCCCACAAGTGCTGACTCCCCAGGGTCTGTCCAGCACAAAGGAGATCTGCAAGGTCAGTCGTACAACGCCTCGTATGGTGCCATCCCGATGGTGGAGTGGTAGCTGTTGTTGTACGCGAACTCCACCAAGGCTAGGTGGTCCTCCCAGCTATGACCAAAGTCGAGGACACATGCAGGGAGCATTTCCTTGAGAGTCTGAATGGTCCTCTCCGCCTGACCATCCGTCTGAGGGTGAAAAGCGGTGCTCAGACGTAGCTGCGTCCCGAATGCCTCCTGCAATCCCTTCCATAGCCGGGAAGTAAAGAGAGCATCTCGATCAGAGATGATAGAAGATGATACAATGTGAAGCCGAACAATCTCCTGAATGTAAAGACATCTCAAGATCTCCACTAAGCCCTGCTCTCTGATGGGTAAGAAGTGAGCCGACTTGGTGAGTCGACTGACAATCACCCAGATGGAGTCGTGACCTCTGGAGGTGCGTGGAATTCCAGTCACAAAGTCCATAGATATCCCGTCCCACTTCCACTCCGGGACCTCCAAGGGCTGTACTAAGCCTGCTGGTACCTGATGCTCTTCCTTCACCTGCTGGTAGGTGAGGCATCATGAAACGAACTCTGCCAAAGCCTTCTTCATGCCCGACCACCAGTGCTGTCGTCTGAGATCCTGGTACATCGTCGCCACTCAAGGATGTACCGCCAAAGGAGAAGTGTGAAACTCTCTCATCACCTCTTCCCGTAAAGATCTAGTAAAAAGGTACGTCCTCTGAAAAGGATGTCGTGCTCTGCTCCAAAGGAGAAACCACCAGGTGCCTGTCCTGAGGATATCTGTGCATTCCACATCTCACAGTCAGCGTCCCCACGCTGTGCCTCTCTGACCTGCTGTGGTAGTGGATGGGTGACTGTGAGAGACTGAAGGAAGGCTGCTTTATCTCTATCCGCAATGGATATCTGAAAAGAGGCTAGCTGCTCTGTCGCCTCCTCAAGTAGCTGAATGCCCGTCCTCCTGCTGAGGGCATCAGCTACCACGTTCCCCTTTCCAGGAGTATAGACTATCTCAAAGTCATAGTCCTGGAGGAACTCGAGCCATCACCGTTGCCTCAGATTCAGATCCTTCTGAGAGAAGATGTATCTGAGATGCTGATGGTCAGAAAAGACTGTAAAGCGCTCGCCCATCAGATAGTGTCGCCATGTCTTCAGAGCAAAGACCACTACTCCTAACTCCAGGTCATGGGTAGCGTAGTTCTTCTCATGCGGCCTCAACTGACGTGATCCATAGGCGATCACTGCCTGCTCCTGCATCAGAACACATCCGAGTCCAGTCCCTGATGAATCGCAGTAGACTACGTACCCTACTACCTCCTCAGGCAACCTCAATATAGGTTCACTGGTCAATCTCTTTCTCATCTCCTGGAAGCACTGATGACATATGCATGACCGCACGAAGGGTTTCCCATTCTTCGTCAAAGCTGAGAGTGGTGCCACAACTCTGGAGAAGTCTGGAACGAATCTCCAGTAATACCCAGCTAGTCCCAAGAAACTCCGAACCTCCGTCACGCTCCTGGGTGGATCCCAAGATTGCACTACCTTGATCTTCGCAGGATCCACTGCAACTCCCACCTCAGAGATGACGTGTCCTAAGAAGTGGACCTCACGTATCCAGAATTGACACTTCGAGAGCTTACCATAATGCTGGTGCTCTCGGAGTGTGTCTAGTATAACCCGTAAGTGGTAGGTGTGCTCCTCGTTAGTCATCGAGTAAATCAAAATGTCGTCGATGAAGACCACGACAAATCGATCGAGGTATGGCTGAATTATCCTGTTCATGAGGGCCATGAACACTACTGGAGCATTGGTTATGCTGAATGGCATAACCAAGAACTCATAGTGGCCATACCGACATCTGAAGGCCATCTTCTGCACATCCTCATCTCGAACTTTGAGCTGATGACAGCCTGACCTGAGGTCTATCTTTGAGAACAACCATGCTCCCTTGAGCTGATCAAAGAGTTCATAAATCCTCAGTAGCGGATACTAGTTCCTCACTGTCACCTGGTTCAGGCGACGATAGTCGACACAAAGTTTCAAGCTCCCATCCGCCTTCTTGGCGAACAAAATCGCGGAAGCCCATGGTGAAACAATGGGTCGGATGAACCCCTTGCCCTGCAAGTCCTCCAACTGTACCCACAGCTCTTGAAGCTCGGCGGGGGCCATCCGATATGCTGGATTCGATATCGGGGCTGTCTCGGGGTACATGTCAATATAAAAGTCTACCTCTCTGCGAGGAGGTAGCCCTAGAACATCGTCGGGGAAAACGTCCGCAAACTGATCCACCGCTGTAGGAAAACTAGGACTCTGCACGTCAAATACTCCTAGGATGAGGCTAGCCAACTGATGAGTGATGGGCTGTCCTCTCCTCTGTGGAAGTCCATCCTGTGCTGTGAAGGCTCCCTTCTCGCCGGTGAAGGTGAACCTTCTCCCGTCGGTGCGTACACGTCACACCTTGCGCCTAATACTGTCAATCTGTGCATTGACCGAAGACAACCAATCCATGCCCAAGATTGTTGGGTTGGAGGTGATGGCAAGAGGGGGGGTGAATTGCCTTTTTAAAATTAATTAACAATTTAAAACAAATTTAAATGCAGCGGAAAGTAAAATGGAAAGACACAATTGATAACGGAGTTCAGCTTTAAACTCAAGCCTACGTCTCCGCTCCCAACTCAACCGTTGGGAGATTTATACGACCGCTTGCTTTTTAATGGTTATAGCAAGAAACCCACTAGCCGTTTTAAGGTAAGCTAGATCACCTTCTTACAGCTTGCTTTTTTATTATGGTTGTAGCAAGAAACCCAAATTGAAAGAAGGAAGAAAAAGGGTGGTTTGTTTTAATACAAACCCAATTAAGAACTAAACAATTGAAGTAAATAATTTAGAACAAACTAGAGGAAGCCTTGAGCGCCAAGAGGTCAGTGTAGTTGATGTAGAGGCAACCCAAGCTTCAAGGATGGCAATTGGATCTCAAGTAGCCTTTGAGAATTGTCGTAGGAGCCTCAAATGATCAAAATAGATTTGGTATGCTTCAGTATATGATCAGTGGTGTTCCCGGCATCCATGGACGTCTATTTATAGGAGAAATACTCCCAAATACTTCAAAATAGCCGTTGGAGGGCTTTCAGAGTGGTTGGGGATCAAGTGGGCCAGCCTGGTCAAAGCCTAACGACTAGTTTGACTGAGCACACCGGCTGGCCGGTGTTGATCCACCGGCTGGCCGGTGAACCAGACAGAAGCAAGGGATTTTTGTCTGGCTCCACCGGCTGACCGGTGCTGAGCCACCGGCTGGCCGGTGGTCTAGACAGAAGCCTGCTATTCTGTCTGGGTTCCACCGGCTGGCCGGTGGTCAGGCACCGGCTGGCCGGTGGTCTGGACAGAAGGTATGCCATTCTGTCTGGACCCACCGGTGGGCCGGTGGCCAGACACCGGCGGACCGGTGGCACCTGGCAGAGGGCAAGGCCTTTTGCCTGGTCTACCGGCTGGCCGATGGGCTGGATCCGGCTGGCCGGTGCCCTTACCGGCTGGCCGGTGGTCTCACACCGGCTGGCCGGTGGACTTAAACAGTCCATTTTGAATTCTTCTTGGGCCAGCTTCTAGGCACCCTATTTCCTATCATCAAAAGCACTTGAAAACAAGTTAGAATACAATTAGAGTGATTGTGATCATTAAAATCCAAGAGAGAGGGGTGCAACAATCTCCCCCTATTTTGATGATCACAATCACAAAAGAGAAAGATTTAAAAAAAAGGTACGAAAGCTTTAAAAAAGGGTATGTCAATTGAAAACTTAAATAAACAATTTGAACTTGGAAAACTTAGAGACGTGCCAAATATAATGATCTTGAAAGCATTGAAATACTGAGAAAGGGTCATTTTTTGAAATTGCAACCAAATGCCATTTTTTAAAGAAATCAATTGAAAACAATAACTTAACCATTTAAAACAGATTTTGATGACATCAATAACTTAAAATGGAACTTGTAAAAAGAGCATTTTAAAAAATAACTATGTAATAGAGAGGTTTTCTATGAAATAGAGAGGTTTTCTCCCCCTTTGGGATTATCAAAATAGGAGGAAAATTATGAGAGAGAATAAGAAAAACAATCAAAGAGGTAAACAATGATAAAAAGGAATGGATAGTCAAGACAACTTGAAATTTAAATAAGATGAAATGGTACAAGGAGAATCCAAAATACAAATACAAAAACAAATCAAAAACAACTAAGGCTCTATTCACTCCTAGAGGGTCGAGGGAGACGACGACGCCTGAAGGTCGGAGGAGCTGGAGGAGCCTGGACCGCCTCGAAGCGACGATCGAGAGAATCGATCTGAGAGTGGAGCTGATCAAACTGAGAGCTGAAGTAAGAAAACTGCAAGTCCAGCCGGGTCTCAATCTGATCCTGGACACGTAGGAACTGATCAACCGTCACCAGCAAGCCACCGGCATCAGCAGGAGGGGGCACAACCTCAGCAGGGTCAGGTGCATCATCACCCTCTCCAGCCTCCTCATCAGCAGCAGCATCAGCCTCACCTTCGCTATCACCACTTCCTTCCTCTTCATCATCATCACTATCCTCACTGTCTGAAAGAGGATAGGCAGCGGCAATAGCAGGAGGCATGGCATGGGCAGGAGGATGGGAATGAGTCTGAGGAGAGTAGGCCTTGAGAAGACCGTCCTTGTCGACAATCCATTCCTGACGCCAAGGGTGCCAACGGATGTTCATTCGTTGCACCATCATAAAATTCACTATGCTATCCTTCGTTGGATGCTCGAAGGAAGTAGCATGAAGAGGCACATCAAGAAAGGAAAATATTTTAGTCAAGAGGCGTCCGTAGGGTAGAGTTTTGGACCGGCGCGGGTGCTCAGCCACATAAGTCATGGCCTGGAATAGAAACCGGACCAAATTGAAGTGAATGCCTCTGGTGATAAAAGAGAGAAGATAAATATCAATGAATTTGACATTATCATGATCCCCGATACGGGGCGCAAGGGAAGATTGAATGAGGTGCTCAATAATACGATGGTTAGGAGAGAGCTGGGAGAGCTTGACAATGGGATTTGTGGGCTGCCCTGTGAGATGCTCAAGGGCTACAGCTATATCAAACTCACGGTCCCGAGGAAACTCCCCCTGAGCAAATGCATGAGGCCCGACATGAGGAACTCCCAGCATCCGGGCAATTTCCACCGAAGTGAAAGTGATGGGTTCCCAAGAGCAGTGGAGGAGATGGTATCAATGTCATCAGAAACGGACCACGTCAAATGAGCATAGAACTCTTTGACAAGAAGAGGATAAATGACATCCTTTTCGGGTGGCTCAAAAAATGAATGCCAATGTTGATACTCAATAATTGAAAAAAGCTCGAGACGAGCAGAAGAAAGCCAAGGATAGTCAATAACTCTACCGGGCAAAATGACTTTGTCATGCCATATGTCCGGAAGTTGACGGATTGAATGAGGAGGAGGTGCTTCTTGAGCGATACCCTTGCCTTTGCGAGTAGATCGAGGTCCCATGATGGCAAAAGGAGCTAAAAAGAGAGAGATTGAGAGAATAAAGGAGTTTTGAGAGGGCAAAAACCAAGAAGGGAGGCTAGGTTTTGGAGGAGCTGCGGTTTTAGGAGGAGCCGCCCGAGAGAGAAGAGAGAAATGAGGGAGGAAGGGTTTTAAAATTAATTTTAACCCTTCCTTGGGTCGGCCCAAAAAACAGAAACCCGACACCACCGGTTAACCGGTGATGTACCACCGGTTGACCGGTGGTACTAAAATTCATAAAATATAAAAAAAAACAGAATTTAAAAAAAGGTGTTAAAAAAAATTCTAATAAAAATAAAATATAAGCAAGCCAAGAAAGTCAAATATTTAATAGTGCTCATTGACGAATCATTCCTAACTCCCCTTTAATAAAATCAAAACGGTCAACCGGGAGCGGTTTGGTAAAAATATCAGCTAATTGGAAATCAGTAGGAATGAAGTCCAAAGTGATATCTCCTTTTTGAAAATGGTCACGAAGAAAATGATGCCTTAAGTCTATGTGCTTTGTCCTAGAATGTTGTATTGGATTCTTAGAGATACTAATGGCACTAGTGTTGTCACACCGAATAGGGACATGATCATAGGAAAGACCATAATCCAAGAGAGTGTGTTGCATCCAAATAATTTGGGCACAACAATTGCCAGCGGCTACATACTCGGCCTCGGCAGTAGAAAGAGCAACACAATTTTGCTTCTTACTACTCCACGAAATAAGGGACTTGCCTAGCAGATGAAAGGTTCCACTAGTACTCTTACGATCTAATTGACATCCGCCAAAATCAGCATCCGAATAAGAAGATAGTTCAAAAGAAGTATTTGAGGGATAAAATAAACCAAGATTTTTGGATCCTTTTAAATACTTAAAAATTCTTTTGACTGATTTAAGATGGGATTCTTTAGGATTGGCTTGAAAACGAGCACAAAGGCAAACACTAAACATGATGTCAGGACGGCTCGCAGTTAGGTAAAGTAGACTCCCGATCATACTCCTATAAAGCTTGTTATCCACCGGTTTCCCGGCTTCGTCTAACGTAAGCTTACATGAAGTACTCATGGGTGTACTAATTTCCTTTAATTGATCCATACCAAAACGACTTAGAAGCTCGTTTGTGTATTTGCTTTGGCTTAGAGAAATACCTTTTGAATTTTGAAAGATTTGAAAACCAAGAAAAAATTTCAATTCTCCCATAAAACTCATTTCAAATTCTTTTCTCATTAAATCTGAAAAATCAGTACAAAGAGATTCTTTGGTAGAACCAAAGATAACATCATCAACATAAATTTGGACTATTAAAAGATCTTTTGAAGTGTGTTTTAAAAAGAGGGTACAATCGGCTTGACCCATTTTAAAATCATTTTCTAAAAGAAATTTTGTTAACCGCTCATACCAAGCCCGAGGGGCTTTCTTTAAGCCATAAAGAGCCTTGGTTAACTTAAAAACATGATTTGAAAATTTTGGATCTTCAAAACCGGGAGGTTGTTCAACAAAGATTTTTTCAGAAATAAAACCATTTAAAAAATCACTTTTAACATCCATTTGAAAAAGCTTAAAATTTAAGTGGGCGGCGAATGCCAACAAGATCCTAATGGATTCTAACCTAGCAACAGGGGCAAAGGTTTCACCATAATCAATTCCTTCTTCTTGATTATAGCCCTTAGCTACTAGGCGAGCCTTGTTCCGGGTTATGTTTCCTTGATCATCAAGTTTGTTCCTAAAAACCCATTTAGTGCCAATAATTGGATGATCATTGGGTCTTTCACAAAGAGTCCAAACATTATTTCGAGAGAATTTATTTAGTTCCTCTTGCATTGCAAGAACCCAATTCTCATCATTAATGGCATCATTAACGGTTTGAGGTTCTAGGTGAGAAATGAAGGCTTGATGTTCAACTTCATTGAGGATAGATCTTCTAGTTCGAGTACCGGCTTGAAGGTCACCTATGACATTTTCTAAAGGATGGTCTCTAGAAGGTTTCCAAACCTTAGGCAAGGTGGAAGGCGAAGAAGGTGAAGAGGGTTCTTGATGGTCATCCTCCTTGGGAGGAGAAGAGGAATCATTCAAATGAAGCTTATCAAGCTTATCTTCAACATCCTCAATGACCGGGTGAGGTTTTGGAAGAGTTTCATCA
Organism: Viscum album; assembly: GCA_963277665.1. Lineage (NCBI taxonomy): Eukaryota > Viridiplantae > Streptophyta > Magnoliopsida > Santalales > Viscaceae > Viscum > Viscum album. Next base: position 803,518,497 of record OY728139.1, read on the forward strand.
AATTTGACATGAGATGATTCTTCGATGGTTTTTGAACGTTTATTGAAGACACGATAGGCTTTGCTTGAGTTGGAGTACCCAAGAAAAATACCTTCATCGGATTTGGCATCAAATTTCCCTAGGTTATCTTTTGTGTTAAGGATAAAGCATTTACACCCAAACACTTTAAAATAACCAACTTTGGGAAATTTTCCTTTCCAAAGTTCATAGGGGGTTTTCTTAAGAAGGGGTCTTACAAGGACTCTATTAATAGTATAACAAGCAGTGTTTACCCCCTCGGCCCAAAAATATTGAGGGAGGTCGAATTCACTAAGGAGGGTTCGAGAGATTTCTTGGAGAGTTCGGTTTCTCCTTTCAACCACTCCATTTTGTTGAGGAGTCCTAGGGGCAGAGAAGGTGTGATTGTATCCTTGAGAGGAACACAATTCATCGAATTCTTTGTTCTCGAATTCACCACCATGATCACTATGAAGAGATATGATTTTATATCCTTTTTCGTTTTCTACTTTTCTAGAGAATTTCAAAAAGGTTTTACAAGCATCATTCTTATGGGCTAAAAAGAAAATCCAAGTAAAACGAGAAAAGTCATCAACAATAACTATGGTATAGGATTTTCCACCTAAGCTTGCTACGGGAGTAGGACCAAAAATATCAAGATGAAAGAGTTCAAGATATTTTGAGGTGGACACTTCCTTCTTAGATTTGAAAGAAGACTTGTGTTGCTTACCAAGTTGGCATGGCTCACAAATAAAATCTTTCTTAAATTTAAGTTTAGGAAGGTCACGAATGAGCTTGTTCTTATTAAGCTTTAGAAGTGAATGAGAGCTACAATGCCCCAATCTTCTATGTCAAAGCCAAGACTCAATGTCAAGAGCACTTAAACATTTAACATTTTGGCTAGCTAGAGATTTTAAATCAATAATGTAAACATTTTGAAAACGGGAAGCAGAAAATATCAACTTGTTTTGAAAATCAAACACATTGCATAAATCATTTTGAAAATTGACTGAAAAACCACTATCACAAAGTTGACTAATGCTAATTAAATTATGCTTTAAACCTTTAACTAATAAAACATCTTTAATAAAAGAGGAGCTACCAAAACCAATGGTACCTATTCCGACGATCTTTCTTTTTGAGTTATCACCAAAGGTGACATATCCTCCATCGAATTCTTCAAGTGAGTTGAACTCGGAGGGATCGCCACACATGTGCCTTGAGCAACCGCTGTCGAGATACCACGAGCCTTTAGAGGTCCTACTCTTTTGGCGTTTATCCTACAAAATCAAGAAAGAAGAGATTTTGGTACCCATATAAGTTTGGGTCCAGAATGATTAGCAAAAAGAGCCTTTTGAACCCATAATGTTCTAGAGGGATTCCTTCTATGATACTCATCCGAGTAGGTAATGGATTTGGGTCTTCCATACCTAGCATTTTTACAATCACATTCATAAATCATGTGACCGGTCTTTTTACAATAATTACAAAATTTGTATTGAGAGCTCCCCCTTACAAAAGTAGTGGGTGCCCTAGAAAAAGTGGATTGCTTATTATAGCCAAGTCCATGTGTGGTTCTAGCCGAACGCTGAGAACCTAGCAATTTAGTTAAGTTTTGTTCACTTTGGGTGAACTTGGCAAGAGATTCCTTCAAATCCTTAATGGTAGAATTTAAAGAATCTACATTTGGAATATTTTTGACTTTAAGGGCAAGCTTCTCATTCTCTTTGAGAAGTTTGTCTTTTTCGGAAATAAGAGTTTTGTTTTTCTTTTTCAGGGTCAAAAATTTAGAGGTAAGTTCGTGAAAACCTTCCTCTAATTGATCTCTTGCATTTTGGAGTTCTTCATAAGACATATCATTATCAAAAGAAGAAGATGAGGAAGAAGAGTGAGAAGAAGAGTGAGAAGAGGATACCTCATCAAATGCCATTAGGCATTTTCCACCTTCATCGCTTGAGTCGCTTGAAGACATGGAGTCATCACTTGCACTCAATGTTTATGCTTTGAAGGCCTTCTTGTTTTTCTTTTCTTTTAACCTTTTCTTGAAAATGAGGCACTCCGGTTTGATGTGGCCTTTCTTTCCACATTCAAAGCAAGTGATTTCTTTCTCCGCCTTTGGATCCTCCTTTCGTGCCTTTTGAAATTTCTTCTTTTTCTTTATGAACTTGCTCATTTTCCTTGCTAGTTGAGCCATCTCGGATTCACGATCATCGTAGGAGCTTTCTTCCTTTTCCTTGAATGCTATGTTCTTTTTCTCCTTGAAGATCTTTCCTTCTTTATCGGCTTGCCTCTTCATGGTAATCTCATAAGTCATGAGTGACCCTATGAGTTCTTCAACCAGCATCTTCTTGACATCTTTCGCTTCTTGGATTGCCGTCACCTTTGGTGCCCAAGAGCTTGGTAGGACCCAAAGAATTTTCTTGACTATTGTTTCTACTGAAACATCATCACCAAGGGACTTTCTCCCATTGCAAACATCAGTAAAACGAGTAAACATTTCGGTGATTGACTCGTGTGGGTGCATTGTGAAACTCTCAAAGTCTTGACGATACATATCTAACCTAGTGTCTTTGACTTTGTTAGTGCCCTCATGGGTCACTTCCAAAAGTTTCCAAATTTCGTGTGAGGTGGTGCAAGTAGAAATACGATTAAACTCATTATGGTCTAACCCACAATGAAGAGCATTCATGGCTTTGCCATCAAGCTCAAAATTGGCAATGTCTTCGAGGGTCCATTTAGATTCATCCTTACTAGAAAGAGTGTAGCCTTGCATAACAATTCTATATATAGGATAGCCAATGCTTCTAAGAAAAGTAATCATTCGTGTTTTCCAATATGTGTAATCGGTTCCATCGAAGTATGGAGCCCGAGTCATGGAATACCCTTCGGGTGCTTGTGAGAAAGAAGCCATCACTATGGATTTTTCGTTTGTAACCGGTTAAGGTATTACACAAACGCTCCCTCTGATACCAAATGTTGGGTCGGAGGTGATGGCAAGAGGGGCGGTGAATTGCCTTTTTAAAATTAATTAACAATTTAAAACAAATTTAAATGCAGCAGAAAGTAAAATGGAAAGACACAATTGATAACGGAGTTCAGCTTTAAACTCAAGCCTACGTCTCCTCTCCCAACTCAACCGTTGGGAGATTTATACGACCGCTTGCTTTTTAATGGTTATATCAAGAAACCCACTAGCCGTTTTAAGTTAGGCTAGATCACCTTCTTACAGCTTGCTTTTTTATTATGGTTGTAGCAAGAAACCCAAATTGAAAGAAGGAAGAAAAGGGGTGGTTTGTTTTAATACAAACCCAATTAAGAACTAAACAATTGAAGTAAATAATTTAGAACAAACTAGAGGAAGCCTTGAGCGCCAAGAGGTGAGTGTAGTTGATGTAGATGCAGCCCAAGCTTCAAGGATGGAAATTGGATCTCAAGTAGCCTTTGAGAATTGTCTAGGAGCCTAAAATGATCAAAATAGCTTTCGTATGCTTCGGTATATGATCGGTGGTGTTCCCGGCATCCATGGACGTCTATTTATAGGAGAAATACTCCCAAATACTTCAAAATAGCCGTTGGAGGGCTTTCGGAGCCGTTGGGGATCAAGTGGGCCAGCCTGGTCAAAGCCTAACGGCTAGTTTGACTGAGCACACCGGCTGGCCGGTGCTGATCCACCGGCTGGCCGGTGAACCAGACAGAAGCAAGGGATTTATGTCTGGCTCCACCGGCTGAACGGTGCTGAGCCACCGGCTGGCCGGTGGGCTGGACAGAAGAATGCTATTCTGTCTGGGTTCCACCGGCCGGCCGGTGGTCAGGCACCGGCTGGCCGGTGGTCTGGACAGAAGGTATGCCATTCTGTCTGGACCCACCGGTTGGCCGGTGGCCAGACACCGGCTGACCGGTGGCACCTGGCAGAGGGAAAGGCCTTCTGCCTGGTCCACCGGCTGGCCGATGGGCTGGATCCGGCTGGCCGGTGCCCTTACCGGCTGGCCGGTGGTCTCACACCGGCTGGCCGGTGGACTTAAACAGTCTATTTTGAATTCTTCTTGGGCCAGCTTCTAGGCACCCTATTTCCTATCATCAAAAACACTTGAAAACAAGTTAGAATACAATTAGAGTGATTGTGATCATTAAAATCCAAGAGAGAGGGGTGCAACAAAGATGACGTCGTAAGGCCTCGACGCTGCTACAAGAAGATCCCAGCCGAAGCTCTCGCCTCCTAGAGTAAGCTCACACTGTCGGCATCAGTGCGTAATCGTCGAGTCTGCTCCCGTAGGAGTCTCTAGCCGTAAGGATCGAGCCAACGACTCTGTCGGAATCTCCGAGCTTCAAACAAGGGCAGCGATTATGAATGAATGACTCAATCCAGTGTCTATAAGTACTGCAGTTAGGGTGGAATAGACAAAGATAGTACCTCGAATCATCTCAGGCGCGCCATGGTCATAGGCCTCTGCTGCCTGGAGTTGTTCCTGTCTCTGCCCGCCAGCTCCCTGTGGTCGGGGTGGAACTCCTGGTGGTGGTGGTGGTAGAGGCTCAAAGCGTCGCCCACCACCTGCTGCTCGGCCAGCTCCCCAGCCTCGTCCACCTCCTCCCTGCGGACCACCACAATCAACACTCTGCCTCTACCTCGGTGGTCCCTCAATCGTCTGCTGCTCCTCAGCACGGCGGGTCGGGCAATCACTAGCCATGTGGCCCTGCCCGCCGCATTAGTAGCACTGCCTGCCTCTCGAAAGACTGGCTCCACGCTGTGTGCCCCGCACTGCTGAGCCAGTGTCCTGAGGTCGCCTTCCTGAGGGTCTGGTCTGCCTGGACCTAAGAGTTATCCGTCGATTGCCTACTGCAGAAGACTCTGCTACGTGCCGCCCTGCGGTGGGTCTCGGCACTGGCGTAGACTCAGAAAGAAATCTCTAGATCAAAAGGGCTCGCTCCAGTACTCCTGGTCTGAGTCAGAATGCTGAGGGAGATCAGTGATGCCCGGATTTCATGTCTCAATCCCTGCTCAAAGGTCCGGGCCCGGAAGAATGGGTCATGTACCATGTCTGTAGAGTAGAGTGAGAGATTGGGAAATCTCACCGAGTACTGGGCGACCATCATGCTGCCCTTTCGCAGCTGAAGAAGCTCCTGGATGCGCACCGCACGGAGGGTGGCTGGGACAAACTCTGAGCGGAAGAGGATCTCAAAATCTGTCCAGAGGAGAGATGCCTCATCGTACACCTGGAGCATCAAGCTCCACCATCGGCCCGCTGCTGCGTGCAGTAGACTCGCAGCGAGGATCACTATGAGGTTTGCTGGTGTCCTCACTAGCCTGAAAACTCGTACGACTGCCTCCAGCCAGTCCTCGCCTGCCTGGGAGTCCATCTCCCCACGGAACCTGGGCGGTTGCTGGCGCTGGAACTCATGCAGTGCACTAAGGTGACATGCATCGTCAGTGGCTGGGGCTGGAAGCATCGGTGGCTCGGTAGGTAGAGCTACCGCAGGTGCCACTGCTGACAAAGGGCCCTCCACTGAGGCCTCATCGCTCGGTGGGCTGTCGTCACACTCGTCTCTCAGAACCCTAGATGGCTACCGTCGTGGGGACATCCTGAAAAGGGAACAGGTGCGCCATGGTCAGAACAGTATACCTGGTGAGCTGATACAATGTAATCACAAAGAAAACATGAAACACACATGCAATCAATGTTTTCGTGTATTAAGTCGGAAATCAGAAGTCAGGGTCCTAGTATACGGATACGTCGGCTGCCGCACCAACACTGGACTCCCTGGACTGATAATCACACCCAATACGCATATCACTACTATTTCACAAAGAAGAAAGATCAGAGTCTGCGGTAGAACCGAACTCCTCTGATACCAATTTGTCACGACCCGTCCTCGGGGCCCATGCCGTGACTACCCCAAGCCCGCCTTCCATAGGACAGGGGCTAGCGACTAGCACCAAGGCGTAAATCCCGGTAAAGGGAAGGCATTGCCTTTGTAAATTAAACAAGCACCACTGAGTAAGCAAGCGGAAAAAGTAAACACTAAGTAAAAACTGGTACAACAGAAAGTGCGGAAAAGTATGTGGGACAGTATACAAACCCAAACTGAAAGTAAAGTATAACTCGAAAGGGAAAACAACAAATGAAAAGTAAAAGACGCTACGCTGAGTTGTCCACTGGAAATCCCACCTGAAGGGTGGGTACAGATAGCTCCACTTCACCTCGGGTCCCGCCGTCCGCTCCGAGTATGTCCCGCCCAGTGGTCCACCTCTAGGTACCGTCCTGCTCTGCACGCCTCAACCACGATCAACGTTGTCTGTCCTCTAAATCCAACACAATGTAGTGTGGGCATAGCCCATGCAGGGGTGAGTATAAGCTACTCAGTAGGGACCCCGAGACCCCCGAAGGTCTCCCAAAATCCACAAAGGATAAACCACAAAGGAAAGATACAATCACGAAGTAACAACCGACACTGCTTAGGTATATGCCCATACATATTCCTAAGTCATCAATTCTAGTATGCTCCAACCTCCGAGCCCAAGTACAACCCAGTCCACACAGGAAAGCAAAACATAATCCACATAGGATAGCACAACACAATCCACACAGAAAAGCAAACAGGATTCAGCTCACACAGGTATACTTCTTTGAAAGACGAAGAGACAATCACTGATCCATCTATGTTGTCGGACCCACAAAGGATCCCTAGGTACTAACCCCCGCAATGACCCACATAGGATCGGTAGGAAACTAACCCCCGCAAAGACCCACACAAGATCTGTAGGCGCTGACTCACACAGAACTGTTGAGCGCTAACCCTCACATGATCAGACCCACACAGGATCGGTAGCACTGATCCACATAGGATCACTGAGTGCTGTAGTCATCGCCGTCGAATCCGCTGAGGATCTCTGTACAGTCGTCGTCGCAGTCACAGTAGCAGTCGCAGCCAGCACTAGGGTTCCCGCACACATCAAGATCATTCAGGAGGGTCCGCTCCACGAGCCGAGAGGCTAATACATCAACTGACAAATAGTCCAAAGTTGATGTATCCAGAAGTTCCGTATCGTCAACATAAACTCAACGTTGCAGACAGGGCGTCAATCGGACGCCCGGTCTGAGAGTTATTGGATTTTTCGTCCCAGGGGCCCGATTGATTTTTAAGGCAAAACCAACTTGACCGTACTCCACCTGCATCCAAACCTCAGGTGGAGTATTCCAAAAGATCCATCTCACTTAGAGAAAAACAACAAAGTCGACGACACGTCAATCGGACGTCCGAAGCTCATGATATGAGCGTTTCCGCTCCGAGGGCCCAGTTGGTTTTGTGTACGAACCAACCCGACTGAACTCAATGTATTTCGAAACCTTGAGTGCAATATACCGAAACGACCGTCTGGTTCCAAAGATCGTGTTTCCGCTAATGGCGCGTCGATCGGAGGTCTGTTGCCCATGTTATGGGCAATTGAACCCAAGCGGTCCGAAAACGGGGGTTTCGGGCCCAGACCGACCCGGATCGAGACCCCCTGGGTCGGCCCGAACCGGGTCGACCCGACATGGTTCTGGGTCGACCCGGCCCGGCCCGGCTGGGTGCGGCCTGGCCCGGCTCGGTGCGGCGCGGCCCGGCTTAGCCAGCCTGGGCGTGGCCCGGCCTGCCGGACCGGCTGGGCACAACGCACCCAGCGTGCTGCCGGCTCGGCCAGTGGCCCAGCCATTTCGGCAAAGGGGGGGGGGGTGCCTCCCCCCCTGTGTAACCGTGCCCCCCCATTTATGGGGGCTGTTTGGATTCCCATCCTGGGGAATTTATTTCCCCCGGATCCTCCCTGTCCGGCCGGCCCGACCTGGCCGGCCGGTTCCTGTTCAGCGGGACTGGCGATGGCCGGTCCCCTTCTAGCTCCGACGCCGGCGGCCTAGTCCAGCCGCCGGTCACCTTGCTCTGCCGCGCCCCTCCGCCGCGGCCCCAGAACCGGCCGCGGTATTTCGGGTGTCTCCGACGTGGTGCGATTGCATCACGTCCTTGGTTTAATTCGCGGCGCGGCGCGACGGCGTCGCGTCCTTGGTCTTCTTTCCACGGAGCGGCACGACGGTGCCACACATTTTCCTTTCTCTTGATTCCGTGTGGTGTGACGGCACCACACCTTCCCATACCAAACCAAAAAGGAATCAATCATGGAAATAAGGAGGTGGTTCGGCCGTGTTTGTACGGTCCGACCCCATCGCGTTATTCAATAACTATTGGTTTTAATCCATGAAGATCGTCAAGTTGGTATTCAAGAGAAAATAAATAAATAAAACCCCTACCTCGGTTTCAAGAACTGTGTACGTCAACGGGCCGTGGAAGAAGAGCATCGCGGAAGTCAGGCATCGTGGAAAATGAACGTCTATTCCATTGTCGTCAAAGTGCGTCTGAAAGAGGAAACGTCGTTGGAGAATTTCTTCGCGTTCTTCGGCGGAGATGTTCTTCAATGAAGAACGGTGTTCCTCGTCGGAGTTCGAGGTTTTCTTCACGTTGTTCCTCGAAGTTGAAGAAGAAGAATACTTCCTCAAACCCTTATCCCTTTCCTCCCAAGTCTCCACCACAAGAAAAACTAACCCCAAAATAAAATAGTCCTCCCACTTATTTTATTAACCCAACATAGGTTTTTTAATTTCAAGAGTTTGAAAATTCAAAACCCACATTTAACTCACTTAAGTAATTAACATAAGATTTTATAAAATTAATGAGGAGATAAGTTAGAAAAACATAAATGGGGGGGTTTAGAGGGGTTAGGAAAGTGAGCGGTTGGGCTCGTGTGGGTCCCACCCTACCTTATCCTTTAAAGGTTGGTTATCACAAGTGGGTCCCACCACCAACATCCTTACTTAGGATAAAACTACCAAGTGGGAAAAATAAAAATTGTTAAATTTTTATTTTCAACTACCACAAAAATTAATAACTCCCCTCGTGTAAATGCTACTATGAAACAGGAGTTCCTAAGAAATTACCGGCACTGCGGTTCCATCGGTGCTTTCGGAATTAGATTCCGGGCACCAGTTCAAAAGTTATAAATTCCCGCTCGTTCGTTCACTGAACGTACCTGAGCTAAACTTTGGATAGAAAATCCGGGCACTCCGGGCCACGGAATCAAGTGCCGTCTGAAACCGCGTTCTTGTAAAATTCCAAAGAAAATTAAGAAAAAAATTTACCTTGAATTTTGCGGGTCTTTACAATTTACATTTTACTACTATTTCCTATAAGTGGTTCATGACACACAATTAATGTAAACCTCAATTCTGGAGGCATCTCTATTTGTACCCTAGACCGGTTCTCCCTAGGACCCTAGGTGCACCTCCCTATGTAATGCCTCGACCCTAGTTACCCAGATTCGGTTCATTATTATGTATCATTGGCATGATCAAAAAATATCAAGCCTCGAAAGACCAATTAATTTAGTATCCTTGGAAGTACTAGATACATTCAAAAGGTTTACATTACATCATAAAATAGTAAACTTCAACAACATTGTTTCATAGAGAACACTGATATCCCATAGACTATCCCTACACGTCAGCCATAATATACTTTTTCGCATCTTGGAAAAATAAAAACATAGAAAGGTGTGAGATCAGATGCATAGTATGGATAACAGTATAGTAGAAACTTTCATAAATAAGTATAAACCTTTAAGAAAATGTATAAGACTAAAACAAAATACATTTAAACCTGAAATTCAGCATAATATGGAAAAGATAAAATCTAATAATGCAATTTAATTATTCACATGGATATTCTACTAGTAAAATAATCACATGCAATATCAATAGGCACTTTTATAATGATGGAATGCATAATTCCATATTTTCAAAACAACATATTCAAGGCCTTTTCCATGACTACAAATAAGATTTTTTGAAGGCCTTATGCCAAGACACTTGTTTGTCTCATGAGACCTATAGATGCATCGAGAAGATATAGCAGGCTCCACATGTCACTTACTAAGTCCATTGCATTCCTCATATGAACAGGTTAAAACATAACATTAGAATTCACATTAATACTAGAATACGAAATGTCAATAATTTATCCATAAACCATGAATGGTATGAAAATAACACATCCACAGTCAAACATATCACAAAACCTTCAATACAATATGGAATTTCTGTATCATAATAAATCATCTTCAAATAAGTTTAAAATAAATCAAATGATGTTGACATAGATGAAATCAAAACCTTTTTGAGATAAATATCGCTTTCTATATTGAAGTCTTTTAAAATTAACATAATTATAAAAAATAAGTTATTTTTGAAATATTATTATAATCTTGTAAGGGATTATTTGATGGTGTTATAAAGTCAGAAAATAGCCACACCTGCTGTATAAGTTAAAAAATACATTCTTACCATAGTTTTGTTGAGAAATTTATAAAGTACATTGTTTGGAAAAAGACAGAAATATTTTTTCAAAAAAATATTATGAAATGTAAAAAAATGGTATAAATGACTTTATCCCATGGTATAGTAAAGATTAAAAATGTTTTGAAATAAATTTTTAAGAAAACATGAAAGTGGATGATAAAGGGGACTCATTAGCAACATACTTAAAAATAACCTCAGATAATTAAAAGATTGTGAAATTAACCCTTAACTTATACTTTTACTTGGTTGAGGGTAGGTTAAACTCGTGTATAATGGTGGAATAATTTTTATTAAATTATTCAAGAATCATATACATTAATATAATATCATATATGATCTTTTAACATTGCTTTCTTAATAATATCTCAGTATTATCATCGTTTTAGGTGTTTACCGATTTGTTTTGTATTATAAGCTTTGTTATGTACATAATATTTTATATGGATATGATGTATCTTATTCATATTCATAATTATATTAATTCTTTATACATTATTTTTAATCATCTACTGAAAATTATTCTTGAATGGATATGATGGGGATTGAATCTCATCGCGTTCGTGGAGATGGTAATCTATACGTACGCATGAGCAAAATATCACTATTTTGATATTAAAATAATATATAATTGGATGTTATATAATATATACAGAATAATTACCATGTTATATTTATTATTTACATCAGTTACACATCATTATTATACCCATCCAAATAATAATGTATTGAATAACAATTACACCACAACATGGAGAAAGTAAGCCGAGTGTATGCAAAAATGGTGTCATGTCATTAAATGGATAGATATTATAATGAATATGGTTGTACCATGTTTATAATAAAATCACATTATATAGAAGATACTATATTTATTATTTTAGAATTTAAGAAACAAAGAAATAGGAAGTGGAAGAAGAAAAGAACTTGAAAGAGGTGATGAAATATTTACCTCTTCTTTGGGTTCTTCCGTTTGATTTGGTCAAAAGGGCACTCTAGGATGGATTTTTGACTAAAGGAAGGCCTATAGGATGAAATTAGGACTGTTGAGAATGCATTTGGATAGGGGTTGGTCGAGCCAAATTGCATTCAAGGTGTGAATTAGAGAGAAGGGGGGTGCCCTTTTATAAGAGGGGTGAGGGGAACCTTAGGAAAAGTTAGAAATATTATTTTATAATAAAATTATTTTCGATTTCTAATGGCTCAAAAATGAATTATTTAATATCTATGGTGGGGATGGGTCGAAAACCACTCAACCAATAGGTTTTAGACAGGTTTGTGTCACTATATTAAATTTATCATTTAGATTTAACTCTTAGTTAAATTGTTTGACATTTACCATGTCTCTTTTTATTTTTATATTAGATGGATAATAAACATACTATAAACTTACAAGAGAACCATGAGTGGTTCATTAATGATACTACTATCATTATATAAGGCTTTTATCTAATCCTTATATTTTTAGGAGTAGAATATCAATTAATAATATAATATTTGTATAAAAAACACTTTTATGTCAATTTTGACACTATTTGGTATTTTGTTTTTTCTAAATTCATAACAGCATTATTACTTAGATAAAAATTCATCTAACCAACCCTAATATGTCATATAAACCTATAAAAATAGTATAATTCTGAAAAATTCTCAAATTACATTTATTGGTATATTTATAATATCATTTATTTTAATCTTTCATCAATATGGTAATTATTGCATCATCATTGTGTCATAAATAAATTTAATTATTAAATTTCTAAAAAATATAAATAAAATACCATTATGTAGGAAATATTTTTACATTTCTAATAAGTATTAATATTCAAAATTATCTTATGATTAACCCAATATTAAAAATGTTTTAGTTATTAAACATTGAATTTAACACTTTTAACACTTTATTGAATTAAATAATAATAAATGTCTTAATCTAATCCAAGTGGACATAAATGATCATGTTTTATTCATAAGGTTATTTTTAAAGAATTAAACTTAACCAAATGAATTATAACATGTTTCAGGGTAATAATAATATCATTTTAACCCTTAATTACCCTATTTAATTTTAAACATTGTTGTAACGCCCGGACCCCAGTTACCCAGAGTCGGTGCATTATTTTAATTCATTGGCATGATCACAAAAGATCAAGTATCGAAAGGCCGATTAGTTTAGTTGCCTTGGAAACACTAGATACATTCATAAAGTTTACATTACATCATAAAGTGAAAAACTACAATAATATAGTCTCCATAGTCCACACTCATATCCCCTTCAGAATATCCCTGCAGGTCAGTCATAAAATATTTCTTCCCCTACTGGGAAAAATAAAACATAGAAAGGGGTGAGATCAAATGCTCATTAAGAATAACAATATAGCTGAAGCTTTCATAAATAAGAATAATCATTTTAGGTAATGTATAACTAAAAAAAATCCTTTAAAACATGAACATCAGAATAATATGGAAAAGATAAAATGAAATAATGCCATTTACTTATTCACATGGATATTCTACTAGTCGAATAATCACATGAAATATTAATAACCACTTTCATAATGATGGAATGCATACTTCAAAACTATCATAACCAAGTAGCCAAGGCCTTGTGCCAAGACTACATATAAGATTTTGTCAAGGCCTCGTGCCAAGACACTAGTTTGTCTCATGAGATCTATCGATGCATCGAGGATCAATAGCGGGCTCCACCCGTCACTTACTATGTCCAATGCATTCCTCATATGAACAGGTTTAAACATAACATAGACATTCATATTATAACTAGTATAAAAAATGTCAATACTTTCTCCATCAATCATTAATGGTATAAAAATAACACATCCACAGTAAAACATGTCACAAAAACTTCAATACAATATGGAAGTTTTGTATCATAATAAATCAACATAAAATAATCTAAAAATCCATCAAAGGGTGTTGACATAGATGAAATCAAATCTATTTGAGAGAAATATATCTTTTTTGAAATCATTAAAAAGTCACACATTTATAATGGAAGTAATTTAAAAGGGATTTTTGAATCATAGTGTCCCATACCACTTTGAAACTTTTGAAGATAATTATCATTTCAAAACATTCATGTCCATATAGATAAATCCTTAAAATCATTTTGAAAAAATGGACATTAATTAAAAATATTTAGAAAGATAATTCTTTAAAACATTTAAAAGTCACATAACTGTAAAAGAATACACTAACTATGAAAATAATATTATAATATTGTAAGGGACTATTCTAAGATTTTATAACGGCGTAAAATATCCGCACCCGCCGTATAAGTTAAAAAAATACATTCTTACCTTAATTCTATCGAAAAGGTTAAAAAGGACCTTGTTTGGAAAATGTCAGAAAGATTCCTTTATAAACATCTTATAAAAAGTCAAAAAGGGTATAAATTACTTTAACCAATAGTCTGTAAAATAGTAAGAATGTTTTGAAATAGATTTATAAGAAACATAGATGTGGATGACAAAGAGGTCCCAATAGATAATTACATATAAACAACCTCGGATAATAAAGAGATTGTGAAATAAAACATTACCATGTACTTTTCCTTGGTTGGGGGTAGGTTAACCTCCTGTATAATGGTGAAATAATTTTTATTAAATTATACAAGAATCATATAAATTAATATGATATCATATATAATCTTTTAACATTTCTTTGTTAATAATATCTTAGTATTATCGTCGTTTCGAGTGTTAAATTATATGTTTTTTTACACAAGATGTGACTGTTTTGTATATGTTGTATATTATTCATATCCAGAATGATATCAAGTACTTAAACATTATTTTTAATCATCAAATGAGAATTATTCTCGAATTGATCTGATGGGGAATGAATATCATCACGTTCGTGGAGACGGTAGTCCGTACATACGCACGAGCGACAATATCATTCTTTTGATATTAAAATAATATATAATTGGATGGTATATCATATATAGAGAACCATTATCATGTTATATTTTTTATTTAAATTAATTACACATCATTATTATACCCATCAAAATAATAATATTTTGAATAACAATTACAGCACGACGTGGAGACGGTAAGCCGTACGTATACACGTATAGTGACATGTCATTCAAAAGATGGACAGAATTATGAATATGGTTGTACCATGTTTATAATAACATCATAGTATATATAATATACTGGAGTTATTATTTTAGAATCCAAATAAAAAATAATGAAGAAGTGGAAGAAGAAAGGAACTTCAAAGAGGGTGGTGAAAACATTACCTCTTCTTCGGGTTCTTCTTTTTAATTTGATCAAAAGGGATACGTAGGTTGGCTTTCTGATCAAACTAAGGACTCTAGATTGATGTGAGGGAAGTTTAGAGAATAATTGGGTAGGTTTTGGCCGAACCCAAAGGCTTTGAAGGTGTGAAGAATTGGTTATAAGTGATGTCCTTCTATAAGAGGGAAGAGGGGCTCTTTAGGAAAAAATTAAAGTATTATTTTATAATAAATTCATATTCGGTTACTAATTGCTCCAAAGTGGATTATTTAAAAGATAAGGTTCATATAGGTTTAAATTCACTCAACCAATAAGTTTTAGACAGGTTTGGGTCACTTTATCAACCTTATCTTTTAGTATTAACTCTTAGTTAATTAGTTTGACATTTACCATGTCACTTTGTATTTTTATATTATATAGTTAATAAACATACGATATACATCCAAGAGACCCCCAAGTGGTCCATTATTGATACACATATCATGATATAATTCATTTTTCCGAACTTTATATTTTCAGTAATAAAATATCAATTAATAATATAATATTTGTTTTAAAAACTCATTTAATCAATTTTGACACTATTCCATAATTGATTTTTGTTAAAGTCTTAAAAAAACAATTAATTAGGAAAAAATTCATTTAAGAAATACTATAATGTCATATTAACCAATAAAATTCATTTATTTCATCATAACTTTCAAATTATATTTATTTTAACATTTATAATACCAACTATTTGATTCTTTCATAAATAAGGAAAATACTGCATCATTATTGTGTCATAAATAATATTAATTATTAAATGTATAAAAATTATTACTAAAATACCATTATGTAGGAAATACTATTATATTTACAATAAATATTTATAGTCAGAAATCCAACATATATATCCCTATGTAAAAATTGTTTTTCTAAAAGATATATGCTTATGTTATTTTTGAATTTATTTTAACTTAATTAATATAAAGTGTCACTATCACATACAAGTGAATCGATGGGGTACCAAAATCTACCCAAAGATGCTCATGGTCGGAAACGTATCATCCAATAAGGTTAGGACACGTTTTAGGTTAATTTATTATTATTATAATATTATTTTGTTACCCTTATTTACGAGATTTACCCTTTAACCATGGTAAATAAAATATTTACCGAAGTAATTATTCAAAATGTCTAAAAATAAAAGTTACCTATTTACTAAATTTGGAAATAATGATTAAAAATATGGAATCCATTTTTCTAAATTCAAAACATAGAAGAGGCAGATATTAATTTAAAATTAAATCCTGTTGTTAAAAAAAGAGTGTTTTAAGAGATAACAAATATCAAAAGATTGACATTTGTTTATGTCCGGTTTAAATGTGAAATTATGTCCAATGACTAAATTTGTATTAATTGGTAAAAATATATTCTATTTATACTTCCAAACAATTAAAATTTATAATTTATCAATATAAATTATTTTTATTAAAAAAGTTGTTTTCAGTAAAAATATAGTATTTTTCAAAATTCACCCAAACATGAAGGTTATCAGAAAAACACCAAAAAATTATTAAAACTAAATTATTATATCATGATTCTAAATAAGAATATAATTTTGAAAAATTGAATATATAAAAGTTTCAAATATTGTATTTAAAAAGGCTTTCCCATTAAAAGGTGGTAAAATTGTATTTTTTTAAAAATACTTCTTTTATCTAAAAAAAATAAATTTGTTCTTAAATTATCTCTTAGAAACTCATAATATGGATTCTAAAATTATATGGATAATATAAAATTTAAAATTTAGTTAATAAAATTCATAACCACTTTTTGACGGCTTGTTTGGTAAGTCGTGGTGTGCTTGAACTCAGTGTTGCGTACAACACACACTATTGTATAATTTAAAGAGAAGTGTACCGTGGAAGCTTGGGGTGTTACAGTGGTAGATAAAAGTAAAAAGAAACTATTCAAAAAAAATTATTTCCATCTTATTGAATTAATGTTTACATACTCATATCTACTATGTTTATTTTATTTTTTAAATTCAACTCACAGAAGCGGTAAAATTATGTTTTATGTAAATTTGAAAATGATCCTAAGAGGTGGGTAAAAGACGGTAAAAAGTTCAATAAAATTTATATATATATGTAAAATTATAATAAAAAGACTCCACTGAATTAAATTTAACTAATATAGGTATTATTTATCTATTTATACCTAAAATAAATTTACATAAAATAAATAATTATTTAAATAAAAATTTGGTTTTAAACTGTAACTCAGTGTTTTTCCCTATTCATCAAAAATTGAATGTTTTTAGAAAAATACAAAAAATTCACCCTAAACTAATTTTGATAATCCGATTCAAAAATTAAGTCTATTTTAGCAAATAAAAAACATAGAAATTTTATTTATTAATTTAAAATTATTTCATGTTGTCAAAACCAAAAAGGGTATTTTGACGAAATAATAACAATCAAAAGATTGACACTTGTTTATGTCCAATTTCAAAGTGAAATTACTTACAATGACCAGAATTTGATTAAATGGTAAAATATAATCTATTTATACTTCCAAACCATTAAAATGTATAATTTTACACATCAATTTATTTTTATTAAAAAAGTTGTTTTCAGTTAAAATATAGTATTTTTCACTATTCACCCAAATATAAAAGTTAGCAGAAAAAAACCAAAAATTTATTGAAACTAAACTATTATGACCCAATTTTAAATAATAAGTTTATTTTTTCAAATTGAAGATATAATAGTTTCAAATATTGGATTAAAAAATTTTTTTCCATTCAAAGGTGGTAAAATTGCATTTTTTGACAAATACATCTTTTATCTAAAAAAAATGAATTTGTTCTTACACTATGTCTCAGAAACTCAGAATATCTATTATAAAATTATAAGGGTAATATAATGTTCAAAATTCAGTTAATACTATTCATAAATGATTTTGAATGACTAGTTTGGTAAGTCGTGGTGCGCTAGAACTCGGTGTTGCGTGTAGTGCATGTTATTAGATTACTTTGAAGAAATAACATAGTATGAAATCATGGGGTGTTACATTATTCCCTCCTTCAATAAATTTCATCCTCTTAATTTGAAATTTTTTTTCAAAAATAAAATGTTGAAAATAGAAAATACCATTCTTGGAAAACCTACATCGGAAGTTGGGTTAATAAAATTTAGTTTTATTAAGAGGAAAATGGGAAAAAAGGGTCACCAAAAAATTATGATCTATATTAGGAGAACATTGGTGGAAATTAGAGACACATAATTGGAAGAAAAATTTAAATATTTATATGGACTGATTGATGTCATCAATCACAAACAAGTGTAAAATTGAGGACCTCAAATCCATCAATCTATGATGATTTGAAATACCATCAGTTCAACAAAATATAAGGTATTAGGATAACAATTTTTTGGTTTTAGGATCCCTTCCCTAAATTTTAAGAATTTATCTACCCATAGAATAATAGGGAAAAAATTATATAGATATATATATACATATACTTGACAAGTACAATTTTGTCCTTCAGCTAATTTCTACCAAAAACTCATCTTTCACTCCAAAATATTTCCAAAAAACATTCTATTTATCCTAATTGTATAGTGTTCCAAAAATAATTAATTTATAATTCACCTATCATACCCTTTAAAGAAACTAGATTATACAATTTAGGGACTTCATTTTGTCATGTGGTACACGATAAATCCTAGTCACGTATTGTTGACGGTTCAATTACCTCAGCTTTTTCCGATGAGGTGGATTATCACATGGTGAGCATGTTATCCTTTTCCTAAAACAATAGTATTATATTATTCCAAAAATAATCTTATGAAATGTTTTAACCTTAAACAATACTATCCAATGTTAAACATA
Source organism: Viscum album (assembly GCA_963277665.1). Taxonomy (NCBI): domain Eukaryota; kingdom Viridiplantae; phylum Streptophyta; class Magnoliopsida; order Santalales; family Viscaceae; genus Viscum; species Viscum album. The sequence goes on from OY728139.1 coordinate 803,537,017, forward strand.
ACCCATTCCAACCTTTATAGTTATCCAAAATACCTCTATCCAAACTCAGGTCCAAAATTTATAAGGAATTAAAACACAACGAAGATCTCTTTTTCCATGTAATAACCTGTAAATACCTTCATCATGTATTCATTTAAATCATGGTAATAACTTGAAATACTATAAAACCATACTAATTACTTTCATGCTCCCTTATTCATTATAGATTACTGAATATACACCTTATATCCAAAAATTATGTAAGCTCCAACAATTATGGAATATACAAAACATTAATCAGTTCCAAGGTAGTCAAGAATATCGAATATAATTTATCCCAATCAACGATCTCTTATTCCAAAATTACTACCTTAGTATCAGGACCATTTAATCTCAAATTCCCAATGAAATTGTATTTTAGTACAATCCTTATTTATTTCCATAATTCATATAACCATTAAATCATTGATACAACACTCAAAATGACACAATACATTAATAATAACATAATAACTCTTAATCATTCCCCTTCAACATAGATAGTATCATAATGTGATTCTTATCCAATAGAAACAATTGGGATATACTCTAATGATTTGGTCATTGATTCGCGTAGTGTCCCAACTCCTTGTAGATGAAGCATTGTACCTTGGAAAACTTTTTCTCACCCTTTCTATCACGTACTTGGTGTCCCCTTTCTCCACACATATAACAAACTCCCATTATTTTCAATTATTTACCAAGGTGAGTCTTTCCAGATTTTTCACATATAGGAAAATACTTCTTTCCTACCTTCCCTTGATCCATCTTTCTTGCTACCAACCTTTTATGCTCTTGCTTCCCTTCAAAGACATAGGACTCAAGAAATTCATTACTTATCTTATTAATACATGATATTATTTATTCATATGTTGAGAATACATGGGAGACTATTTCACTTCTAAATGTTGTCTTAATACCATTAATGATATGATCATTCTTATTCTTTGGATTATATGTATTGCTGGAGTTCCCATTCCTTCTACGGGGCGTCATTTCTAAACAATTTGATACACTAGGTAAGTTTATGAATCGAAATACATAATTCCCTAATTGTAAAACACATAACATAAATTGAACTATTTATGGATATAATCCATATTCATAAAAAATGTTTTTTTGAGGAATTATATACTCATAAACCCTTCCTAATGTTTTGTAAAGAAAATGAGAATTATCCTAAGCATATCCCCTGGGAGTGTCGTAATCAACAGTGCAACAAGGCCTGTTGTCGTGCACCATTTCCTGTTCAAGTCTAGCTCAAAGTAGTGTTTTCGGGTTTTACCCCTAGGTACAACTATGCCAGAGCCGCCTCTACCTGCTCATATCCAGACATGGTTATAATGCTTAGAAAACTCACAAAATCTCTATAATACCAAATTTCTAGGAAGTTCTTCTATACTAATCCTCAAATCCTATCTTAGGTTAATGTGTTCTAATCATAGATTACCTAAATCTAGATTCCAAGGTTTGTAATAAAATTCCTCGGATACCAACTATAACTCACCAACCCTAGTTACCCAGAGTCGGTTCATTATTACGTATCACTGGCATGATCACAAATGATCAAGTCTCGAAAGAACGATTATTTTAGTAGCCTTGGAAATAATAGATACATTAATAAGGTTTACGTCACATCATAAAATGAAAAACTAAAACAACATTGTTTCCATAGACAACACTGAGATCCCATATACTATCCCTATAGATCAGTCATAATAAATTTCTTCTCATCCTCGGAAAAATAAAACATAGAAAGGGGTTAGCTCTGATGCTCAGTATGGATAACAATATAGCTGAAACTTTCATAAATAAGCATAAACATTTAAGGAAATGTATAAGACTAAAACAAAAGCCTATTAAACATGAACTTAAGCATAATATGGAAAATTTAAAATAAAATAATTTCATTTTCCTATTCACAAGGATATTCTACTAGTCGAATAATCACATGCAATATCAATAGCCACTTTCATAATGATGGAATGCATAAGGCCAGACATTCCTAACCACATAGTCAAGGCCTTGTGGCAAGACTACCAATAATATTTTGTCAAGGCCTTGTTCCAAGACACTAATTTGTCTCATGAATCCTACCGATGCATCGAGGATCTATATTGGGATCCACTCATCTCTTACTAAGTCCAATGCATTCCTCATATGAAAAGATTTAAACATAACATAAACATTCATATTAAAAATAGCATACGAAATGTCAATACTTTATCTATAAACCATTAATGGTGTAAAAATAACACATTCACAATCAAAAATATCACAAAACCTTCAATAAAATATGTATTTTTTGTATCATAATAAATCAACTTAAAATAAGCATAAGATCCATCAAAGGATGTTGACATAGATGAAATCAATGCCTTTTTAGAGAAATGTCTCTTTATATTTTGAAATCTTTTAAAATTAATATAATAGCAAAAGAAAACATTTATTTTGGAAATATTCATCTAAGGTTTCAAGGGGATATTTTATGATGTTATAATGGCGGAAAATAGCCGCACCTGCCGTATGAGTTAAAAAAGTCATTCTTACCTTAGTTTAGTCGAAACAGTTATAAACTACCTTATTTGGAAAACGACGGAAAGATAATATCCAAAAAATTCTTTTAAAAAGTCAAACAAGGGTTTAAATGAATTCAACCCATTGTCTAGTAAATAGTAAAAATGTTTTGAAATACATTTTTAAGAAAACACGAATGCAGATGATAAATAGGTCCCAATAGATGCTTACGTAAAAACAACCTCAGATAATAGTGTGATTGTGAAATTAACCCTTACCTTGTACTTTTCCTTTGTCAAGGTTAGGTTAATCTCATATATAATATTGAAATAATTGTAATTAAATTATACAACATTCATATAATTTAATATGATATCATATATGATCTTTTAACATTGCTTTGTTAATAATATCTTAGTAATATCATCATTTCAGGTGTTTATTGATTCGTTTTCCTTTATATGATTTGTTACATAAGTAATGTTTGTTATAGATAGGATGTATATTATACATATTCAAAATGATATTATGTATTGAAACATTATTTTTAACCTTCTAAAACAATTAGTCTTGAATGGATACGATGGGGAATTAATCTCATCGCGTTCGTGGAGACGGTAATCCGTACATATGCACGAGGGACAATATCATTATTTTGATATTAAAATAATATATAATTGGATTGTTAATCATATATACATAATAATTATAATGTTATATTTATTATTTACCTCAATTACACATCATTATTATACCCATCCAAATAACAATGAATTGAATAACAATTACACAATGACGTGGAGACGGTAAGTCGTACATACACACGTTTGGTGACATGTTATTCAAAGGATGGATAAAATAATGAATTTTTTATAACATATTTATAATTATATCACAGTATATAGAAGATACTGAAGTTATTATTTTATAATGGAAACAAAAATGAAAGAGGAAGTGGAAAAAGAAAAAAACATGAAAGAGGTGATGAAATATTTACCTCTGCTTTGGGTTCTTCTTTTTGATTTGAACAAAATTGCTCCTTAGGGTGTGATGTGGCCTTAAAAACACATGTTTTTCTACATCATTTTTAATTAATTTTTATTAATTTAATTGCTTATTTTAACACTTTTAATAAATACTGACACTTATGTAATTTTATCACTAAATTTATTAATCTATCAATTTTTATAATTAACTGTGTATTTTAAGCCTTAAAATAATTAATTTATTTCTTAATTTAATTTTATAGAGTAATAAATATTTATTTAGATTGTTGTTTTCATCTGCTTAGTTTATAATTTAACAATAATTAGCTAGTTAATTATTTCTTCCTTTTCACTTAGGTAATGAATTCTTAATCTAACATTGCATGTTTTAATTATTAATTAATTTTAAGTAACATACTGTTTTAGTCTTCTTTTAACACTTCAATAATTATAATATAAGATTATAAATCTTGTTTTATTTTTAAGTCTCTTTTAATTCTATTTCATTAATTAACATAAAGGTTTAATAATTTAATTATTATCTGTATACATTAAATTAATTTAATCTGTTAAAGTAACTAATTTAAGTAATTTTACTTTGTTATATAAATGTTTGATTTTACTTTAATCTTTAATTAGTTAGATGCCTTTAAATTTTAGTTTTAATTTAGCATCAATTTAAATTTTACTTATTGAAGTAGTTAATAATTTAACGTAAGTTAATTTAGTTTTAAAAGTTTATTTAAATTTATGAGTAACTTTATTTGCATATGTTTTAATAAATTTTTAGTAAATATTAATTATTTCATTAATTTATATTTATGTTTCAATTTATTTTATTTCTTTTGTTTATTTTTCAGGGTCATGGTGGCTCCACACATCGTTTCTTCCATTTACGGTCTCACCGTAACCGAACTCACGGTGCAACCGTCAATTTCTTTCACTGTCTCACCGTAACACCTCCTTACAATGTCTCATTCTCTTGAACTATAACCCTTGCAATCCGGTTCCACCGTAAATCAACTCCTGGTGCCACCGTCAACTGATTTTCACTATCTCACCATCAGACATTTCACGGACGCACCGTTTCATCCTCATTACAGTCTCACCGTCACTCAATCATCTCCACTTCCTCACATCTTCAACATTCCATAGCTCCTTCTTCCACCGGTGTGCCACTCTCAAACATTGTTCTACTTCTTTACTCAACCTAAAATCAAAATATTCATAGACCATAATTGAATCAATTACCTAAAAATTTCGCAATTCAGTTTTGTTGGGAGAAATTCTTTCATACCAAGGGGAGAGCTGTTGCATCGCTACTAAGAAGATTGTTCCGCGACTACCTGAACCCAGGGTTCCTCCTGCCTTTGTTCTATTAATGTCGAGGCGATCTTGGGAAGGGATGAACCTGGAAGAGAGACAGTGGCTTCCCTCTGCACTGAAACCACTGCTATAGAGAAATCTTGGTGTGCCGCTGCGTAGTAGGGAGAGGCGCCAAACTGTGTTGAAGATGAGACGTGTTGCGGCTTTCCCAGGAGGAGCCGATCCGAGCTGAGAAGGCTCCACACCCTGATGCTTCAAGAATAATAAGCTTCCGCTTCCCTGGTTACGGCGCTGAAGAGGAACCGAGAAACCCTTCCCCCTGCTCTGCACCAGTTTGGGGGAATGGGATGAAGATATAAAAAAACAAACAACAAAGAGAATAAAAATAAAACTAAACTAAAGAATTAAAAAAAAAGTCAAAATAAAAAATTAAACTAAAATAATAATAAACATTACTATTTATAAATAAATAATTTATTGTTTAATAAAACAGAATTATTAAACTTAATTAAAAGTTTATTAAATTAAAGTTTAATTGATAGTAATTTCTAAAATCAAGTAAGAATAGTTTATTAAAAATCATATTAGTTATAATTTAATGTATCAATAATTATTACATTTTGTGCATAAAATAAAATAAAAATACTAAGTTATTAAATTAATTATAATTAAACTAACTAGTTAGTTATAATGTTAATAATGTACACTTTTAATAATATTTATGAACATAACGTTTATAATTTACTTTAAAAATGTTAACTAATTAAAAAAATAATAACTTATAAACTATTTAACATCAAAATTAATAATTAATAAAACATATTATAATAATAATAACTCTTTTATTAAAAAATTAGTTCATCTTATTATACATAATTTATCATAATTTATCATTTATTAATTTTATTTCTCTAGAGTTAATTAAAATATATTTATTAATTGTTAGTAATTATAATAAAATAATTTGTTAACAACATTACTTAAGGATTATTAATTTTTCTGAAATGTTTTTTTTATTTTCTAAAACATTAATTCTTTATTTCAGAAGTGTTTTAATTATTTTATTAGTTTTCTTTTGTAGGTTCATTCAACGGACTTAAATGCGTCCAGGTGCTTCCAGCTAACCCAATGAGAGTTAGTTACGTGAGAAAAGTTAGTGTGATGTGCCTGTCATGAACACACACAAGTGTGCAGTGCAAAAGTTAAGGATGAATTCAAGTCGGTGGAAACCGAGCGGTGATAAGTAGTAGACGAAGGGGGATATAAAATAGAGAAAGCAGTAGAATTTTAAGTGAGGACGCTCATTCATTCCATGCACACATTGGAGAGAATATCCAGAGAGACTCTCATTCGGATTCCACACCAGACAATTCGAGAGAGGATACAGGGAGAAATACTCTCGGGAGATGTGAAGAGAAGTTTGGAGTTGCCGGAGCCAGCAGTGATTCATGAGTTTCATCATTGAGGGAGAATATTTCTTCCTCTATTTTAATGTTTTGCTTTTTATTGCTGCCATTAAAGTAAATACAATCATTGGTTAACTTTTCTTGTTCGGGAATTTTGAATTCTACTGGTTTACATTTCTTTTTCCTTCATTTATATTTCCTTCAATGAGAATTAGTTCTATCTGTGAGACTGAATCTGGTTCTCAATCCTTTAATTGAATTCTCACCACCACGTTTTTCAACTTTGCAATCCTTGATTTTTCAGCGAGATCGATCATGGATACAACTTATCAAAGATATAATTCAGAAACTTCAGAAACTTTTGGCGAGATGGTTTTCTGATGTTAATGTTTTAATCAATTTTCTAATTTGATTTTTTTTCGAAGTGGTGAGACTTAAAAAAATACATTAATGCAGTGTGTTAAATATTCTGGTGAGGGAGATTTAACCAATCATTTAAAGGTGAGAATTCAATAAAATGAAGAATGTACTTTTAAACTAGTGGTTTTCGAATCTCTTGAGCAATCTTCGTGATCAACACTCAGCTCTCTCGTTCCACTTTTGAAATTGTTTATTTAGATTTTCCTTTAGTTGTTTCATATTCTATTTAGGAAAAAGGTAGTTCTTAAAATTTGTGTCATTGTTTTCATTTCATCATAAATAGAATGATAAAAAAATATAAAAGTAAGAAGATGTTTCCCCACTGCTGACAACAGTGGGGATTTAAAATTTTAAAACCTTAGAAAGCAGTTGTCTGCCTTCTCTGTGGATCGACCCTGCACCAATGTGCTAGTGTAGGTTAATAAATGTAATTTTGAGGGCCGTGATGACCTCCGGCCTCTTCAGGGTGGCATTATGACTAAAGTAAGGCCTCTAGGATGAAGGTAAGACAGTTTGGAGGGTATTTGGTCAGGGGTTGGCCGATCCCAAAGGCTTTTAATGTGTGAATTATAGATAAGGGTGAATTCCCTTTTATAAAAGGGGTGAGGGACACCTTAGGAAAAGCTAGAAATATAATTTTATAATAAAATCATTTTCAGTTTCTAATGAAACAAAAATGAAATATTTAAAGGATAAGGTGGGGATGGGTCGAAAAACACTCAACCAAAAGCTTTTAAATAGGTTTGGGTCACTATATTGACTTTATCTTTTAGATTTAACACTTAGTTAAATAGTTCGATATTTACCATGTCTCTTTGTATTTTTATTTTATATGGTTAACAAACATACTATAAACATCAATGAGAACCCCAAGTGGTTAATTAATTATAAATATATCATTATATATGTATTTTTTCTAGGCCTTTTATTTTTAGGAATAGAATATGAATTAATAAAATATATTTTAAAAAAAAATATTTTCTGTCAATTTTGACACTATTTGGTAATTTTTTTTCTTAATTTCTAAAATCATTATTACCGAGAAATAAATTCATCTAACCAACCCTAATATTTCATATTAACCTATAAAATTATTTTAATTCAAAACAATTCTCAAATTACATTTGTTTGGATATTTATAATATCAATTATTTTAATCATTCATTAATACGGTAATTACTGCATCATCATTGTGTCATATATAAATTTAATAATTTAATATATAAAAAATATAAATAAAATAAAATTATGTAGGAAATCATTTTATATTACTACTGAATATTTATAGTCGAATTTATCTTATGTGTAATCCGATATTAAAAATGTTTTAGTTATTAAACTTTGAATTTAACACTTTTAATTCTTCTATGAATTAAATAATAATAAATGTCCTAATCTAATCCAAGTGGATATGAAGGATCATATTTTATTCCTAGGTGTTTTTTGGTGAAATTACACTTATCCAAAAGAATTAGTTTGTGTGTTAGTATAATAATAACTACATTTTTACCCTAAATTACCGTATTTACTTTTAACCATGGTAGATAAAAGTAAAACGTTACTACTCACCAAAAATTATTTTTATCTTATTGAACCACATTTTACATACTTATATCAATTGGGACTCTTGTATTTTTTAAATTCAACTCACATAAGCTTAAAAATTAATTTTATTCTAAATTTTCAAATGATCCTTGGAGGTGGGTAAAATACGGTAAAAAGTTCAATAAAATTTATATATATATATATATTAAATTATTATAAACTAACTCCAATGAATTAAATTGAACTTATAAAGGAATTATGTATCTATTTTGAACTAAATTAAATTTAAATAAATAAATAAATAAATAAATAAAAATTCTTTTTTAATATATAACTCAGTATTTTTCACTATTCATAAAAAATTGCAAGTTTTCTAGAAAAATACCAAAAATTCACCTGAAGATAATTTTGTTATTCTGAATTCAAAAATGATGTATATTTTACCAAATTCAAAAAATTTAAATTTTATTTATTAATTTATAATTTATTATCTTTGTCAAAACAAAAAAGCGTATTTTTAAGAAATAAAAACTATTAAAAGATTAACACTTGTTTATGTTCAATTTCAAAGTGAAATTACATACAATGACCAGAAATGGATTAGATGGTAAAATATTATCTATTTACTCTTACAAACCATTAAAATGTATAATTTAACACTATAAATTATTTTTATTAAAAAAGTTGTTTTCAGTTAAAATATAGTATTTTTCATTAGTCACCCAAATATGAAAGTTATCAGAAAAACCCCAACAAATTAATGAAACAAAACACATATATACCATTTCTAAAAAAGAAGGTTATTTTTTCAAATTTAATATATAAAAGTTTCAAATATTAGATTTAAAAAAAAGGTTCACCATTAAAAGGTGGTAAAATTTCATTTTTAAAAAAATACTTCTTTTATCTGAAAAAAATGAATTTGTTCTTATATTATGTTTAAAAAACACATAATATGGATTGTAAAATTATTAGGACTATATAATGATCAAAATTCAATTAATACTATTCATAACTGGTTTTGAATGACTAGTTTGGTAAGTCGTGGTGTGCTAGAACTCAGTGTTGCATGTAGTGAAAGTTATTGGATTACATTGAAGAAATAACGTACAATGAAATCATAGGGTGTTACACCCAGTATTCAAGAGGCTTTGACTAATAAAAGGGGTATAAGGTTGTACAATTTGGAGAATATATCCCATATATAATAGTTTTCAATAAAAAAAATAAACCAAGTATCACACATCAAAAAAATATCCATCAGAGTATGTATAATAACATAATAAGTTAAAGAATTCTATAATAGTCCAAATATGAAATACAACCATACGAGATCCCAGAATACCAAAACAAAAAAAACTTACAGTGCACCAGGATAATCACATATACAACATAAATACCTAAAAAATTAACATGGCCAACTTTCAACTATAATCCATGCCACATACCTAGTTTCGACAACACTCGACATACACTAGACAGATCCTAAGAGTCCACAAGATCATACAATCCAAGCTCACCACCCTATCCTTAGTTTCCTATGCTCAACAAGAAAGTAGATTCTATGTTTGTACACATTCTGAGGTACATATAATGAGTGAAATAAATGAATCTTAACAATATACCTCTAATAGTGAACATATAAATTTCTTTCATAAGTGCATGATCATGCAATATTCCAAACATATCCAAGAAATAACTGAAATAATGTAAATAATAAAAATCACCCACAATACTTGCTTCATCGAGTGAAAAAATATCTCTAAGCAAACTATAAGGACAATTCCAATCATAGTACTACTACCACTCTAAGGAAATACACTTTTAACCATTTATAATCCCAATAAACATCTTCAATCATCATGTATGTGACCCCAATTGATGATACCTTCTTCAACTGGCACAGTGTGCCTCAAAGCATGGGAATGATTTTCGGAACCTCTAATATTCCATGGTAATCCCACATTCATGACACCATCATGATGATTAGTGGAACCTAGGGTGGCACTGAGTATCCATATACCTCAAGCTCTTAGGCTGAACCCCACAGTAGTTCTTGGGAATTCTAAATATAAGACTGTCATATGATTTCATGGAGGGGGGTGATATTTAATCCCATGAATCAAATAATGACTGATTCTTAGGTGTCCCATGTAATCAAATTTACATTTTTCCCTAGATGCAACATCCAGTCACCTTGACATCCATTTTAACATGACTCATAAGTCGACCCATATCAGTTGTGTCCACCCAATCGCATGTGGTTTCCTAGGCATTGATCGCGTAGATCCAATAACCACCCTCATTATGTAAAACATCCTTTATTGGGGACATATTCAAAAACAAAACTTCATAAAACCATTAAAATTCTAGGAATCGTGGGAATTGAAAATGGTCTAATAATATCATCATTCAAATCCCAGACATCCCATTCATTCACAATGGTATCACAATATCAATGGAAACACTGATATCACATGTATTCCAACATAATTGATATCATATACTCCAATGATGGAACCTTGGAACCACCACTATCATTTAATAACATAATTAAATATAATAGATTATACCACATCCTAGGAATTTAAGGTATACTTGGGTCTTATCCATCTCAATAGGTGATTCCCATGTATTCCATGAAATCCCAGCCATGTCAGGTGCCAAGATTGATTATGATGAATCTTGGGAAATATTAAATCTTAAAAAATAAAAATATAAAACATATCAAGGGATTTCCAAATTCCCATAAATTTCACAATCATCTTAGACCCATTAGGCATAAACGTTAGTTTAGGTTCAAGGGTGACACATGTAACCATATATACCCATAGCTATATACATCGTCACTAGGGTCCTAACATCACCAGGGTTCTCTAAACATTAACATATTTAGGAAACCTCTTAAGGGTACTTAATTTTCAATCTCATCTATACTTATCAAGGTCATTAATCATAAGTGAAATTCCACTTCACTAACTCATTTTAATGTCTCTAACCAATCTGATCCTCCAACATAGGATCTATAATACATAGGAATCCCAATCCAAATATCCAAACTACAAAAACCTCAATCAACAATCTATAGAAACACCTCTAAGAATCCACTCAATCCCAATTTCTATAATCCATCCCAAAATAACAATAAACAAACTCACCTTCCATCCTCAAACCAAGGCAATCCAAAAACTCAAAACCCTCTCCCAAGCGTCACAATTGATATCCTTGTGGATTTTGTATTATCAAAAAAATGAACATTTATATCCTAAGAAAACCCAAAACATAGGAATATCTATATTCCAAAAATTCATGTGAAAATAAAATGGAAGACAAAGTACCTAGAAAAACATGAGCACGAGTAGCTCCCATCTTTCTCCCACAGATAGTGTTTGAGGTACATCGTGTGGAGTAGTGAACATAAGAATGTTTCATTCAAGTGAGTTCCCTAGAAAATGGATCAGTGATCATATCGTGAGGATACAGGGTATCTAAAGGTTTTCTAGAACCTTCTTAAATGTGATAAATTGTGTTTTAGGAGGAATAGTGTTATCAAGGAAAATAAGCATCATAAACCGTACACACCCAATATGAGGATCTCATCCTCTTTTGTAGCTGAAGCTTGAGGTTCCAACAATACATCATATGTTGTTCTTATAGTCATGTTATAAATAAATAATCATTTTGAATGAATTTAATCAAAATATACTAAACCATTCATTATGGTTTGTAACTAATGAAAATCTATAATAGAAAATAAATAATATATATGTATATATTATTCATGCATCAGATGCATGAAAAAAAACAACATCCATATGCATATTTTAAAGGTACACTATATATAATACCCATATATATATACATTTTATTCATTATATTCTTGTGTACATTGATAAAATTCATGTTCATTTTAGTGAACATTGAACAATCTTCCACTCACAATAAAACCCCCTAAAGACTTTATGAAGATAATTCATAACTCTCTGTGAATCCTTCAAAACTCATTTTGATTCAATTTTCAACAAAATATATTTATTTTGAACAATTTCTTTCTCAAAATGTTGTCCATTATTCAAGGTCATAAATTTGTGACCCTATAGACCTTAGTAGAATTGTCTAAAATAATGAAATCTCAATTTCTTTAATGTATGAAAAGAGGGGTCTCCGGAAAAGAATTAGTGATACTCAAGCTACTAAGGGGTTTAGTGTGATATCCATTAAAAACACACAAATCTATATGTGAATAATTCCATAAAAATATATATGATACACATATTATGTACACATATTATTTATTTTTTCCATGATATCAATCGAATATACCATCCTATTATTGACCTCCCATAGTTTCACAATTCTCAAAAAAAAAAATTGACCATGTTGATGAATACATCACATATCATTCATCCATAAGATAAGAACATCACATGTAACATTTATAAGTAGTTTAATAAATCATATGTGAATTAAATAATCATGACCACACATTTTCCATAGTCTAATTAAATCATGTTCTAGAGGTATTTTATTATCATACAAGTGGACATATCCCATCTTGTTTTCACTCCAAACAATGACATGATCAATAATATAACCAAATACATCCAGTTTAGCTATGTTCAAATGTTTACTTGCATTAGTTTCATATCATCATATGCATTTTTTCATGCTAGGTATGTTTCAAACCTCAGGTATGAAGGATTGATAATAAGAATAGGCCACTTAGTGTATTAAAGACTTTATTACATTCCAAGATAAATACATTAGATGATCAATCCAAGTAATAAATCTCTACTTATTACCTCATGAATCTATTCAATGTATCTCATATACAAATATTTTCAATGTATATGATATTATATTCATTATATAATTATCATATTATTACAACCCATAATACTCTATAATGGTCATTGGTTAGGGATGAATCAAATTCATAATATGAGGGAATATTATAATTTTAAAATTCACATAAAATAAAAGTGTAGGACACATGAATGAAAGATAATTGGAGATTATAAATATTATAATAACATGATATATTTACAACCATTATACACAATCTCTCATGTGTCTAACATACATAGATTCTACATGACCCTAATGTTGTTACTGTGATAAAGGTTACATCAATGGATCTACAACATTAACTTATGTAGTCACCAAAATATTATTTACCTCATAGTTATCAATGACCCCAATATGAGATGGTATTTTTGAAATATGTGTTTTTTCCAATTATGAGTCTAGGGTTACTTATCCTGAGAAACAACACTGTGGTTGTCATAATATATCTCAATTTCTACCTCATTGATGGGACCCACTCTATGTTTAGAAATGCAAATATTGATCTAAACAGCTTCATTTACCACATATGATGTAGCGATGTATTCCACAGTTGTTATTGATTTCATTGTGGTGGCATGTTTGGAACTCTACTAACTATTTTTTTCATCTGTGTAGGAATAAACATATCCAGATTGGGATTACATATAATTAATATCAGTTCCGTAATTAGCCTCTTTGTAACCCTTTACATAGAGTTGATCCCCTCATCTATAGACCGTGAACATATGCTTAGTCCTCCTCAAGTACCTAAGGATTTTCTTCATAGTAATCCAGTGACACATAATAGGATTGGATTGGTATCTACAAGTTCTTCTCGAATCATATGAAACATTAGTTTAACTTCATAATTTATAATACATGATAGATCCTATGTTATAAGCATAATTTATCTTATCCATACATTCTCACTCTTTATGAGGTTCCTAAATCTTCCTCATATTCATGCCATGCAATAATAGTAAATACCCCTTATTGTACTTATCCATGATAAATATATTTATACAATTATTGAGATATGGTTTTTGACTCAGTACAAGAAAATTATTATATATATATATAGATCCTTATATATTGTATGTAAGATGCCTTACCATGTCTTTCATTAAGAAACCTTTACCTAGATACGTATTTATATAGTGATGTGTTGGGACACTATTTCCATTAATAATTATACCATCCACATAGAATATTAAAAATACTAATATGATTCCATTAAGACGCTTGTATAAAAATTGATCTTTAGTGTTCTTGATGAAACCAAATTCATTGATTTCATCATCAAACTAAATATTCTTACTCATAAAATCATGATATAGTCTATCAATATACCATTACAACTTTAAAACATTAACAATTTAATGTGGAACCTTAAAAACATCGGGTTGTTTCATATACATATACTTAGATAAATCCAAATTATGGAGTGTATCATTGATATCCATTTTATATATCTCATAATCCTAATGACTAACTATGGATATAAAAATTGGAATCGAATTTATTATCGAAAAATATTAAGAGTTATCATGCAATTCAATACCTTTAGCTTGTTTGTAACCCTTTTCCAGATGGAATAATGTATTGGTAGACACTCAAGTATCCATTCCATTTTTCTTATAAATTACTCTCTTTTACCCTATGTGTGTCACTCATTTTTGTGAATCCACCATGTTCCATATATGGTTACTCTACATGGAATCCATCTCAGAATCCATAGCTTCTAACAATTTCACATAATTAGGACACTCAATAGCCTCTTAGTGAGATGTTGGTTCATATTCTATGAATGCTTCTTCATTATCATTAGCCATGAGAAATCCATATCACTCATGTTTTCAATGAATCCTACCAAACTATCTAGGTGATTATGCAACTACATTCAATTATTTATCCACGACACTTTATTGAACAATATAAACATCCATATCAGAAATAATTCCTTTCTTGGGTCCTGAAATTCCCTATGTTAATCTTTCCTCCCACTAAAATCTTGTTTAAAATTACTTCTAAATTAATGTATCAAATTAGTGAAAATATTCTTTGTGCTCAGTTGGATTATAGAAATAATTTTCCCTTGTTTCCTTGGGCTAACTATTAAATAATAATTTTGTATACTCAAGTAAAATTTTATCAAATGAAAAAAATTTATGTAAGAATAAAACCCCATACCATTACATAAGGCATTAAAATATTCTTCATAGTACTTATCTCCAATGGTGTATTTATGATTGCTTTAGATGGAACATGATTTGGAAGGAATATATCCACCTCCATTGTATAACCACAAAATGAGAAATTATGGTCACATAAATTCTTCAATGATTAAACTATGTCAAACATGATATGATTCATCCTTTTAGATACACCATTCAATTGTGGTGTTTTGTGAGGAGTGATATTTGAATCATTTAAAAAATATCTTAGTAGATATATGAACTGTGGGATCAAGTATTCACCACCCTGATCTATGTGAAGGACATAAATAATATTACCTAGTTCATTCTATACTTAATTTTGAAACATTATTCAACTTTTAAAACGTTCTATACTTGTGTCTTATTAGAAACACATACCCATATCGGATAAATCCATCACTAAAAGTAGCAATGTATATAGAACCAAAATTTGTTTATTTACTCAATGGTCCATATACATCACTATGTTTGAGATCCAATAGCCACTATCACTCTCACCTTTTCTCCCAAAGGAAAGTTTTTTCATTTTCCCAATAAACAATATATTTATGCATCAAATTATTCTGAATATAATTAATATAATAATATATATATGTGGAGTATTCGAACAAAATTCTTGATTATATGA
Source organism: Viscum album (assembly GCA_963277665.1). Taxonomy (NCBI): domain Eukaryota; kingdom Viridiplantae; phylum Streptophyta; class Magnoliopsida; order Santalales; family Viscaceae; genus Viscum; species Viscum album. The sequence goes on from OY728139.1 coordinate 803,552,906, forward strand.
CCAATGTGATAGTTATAATGAAAGGTGGGATTACAATTATCCCTAAACATCTTATTCAAAATGTTATAAATAGGATTATCCATATCAAGAATAAATAAACCCTTCATTATATTCCCCATGACATAAAATATTTCAATATATATCTATAACAACTCTTCATTTTAAAAATGAATGAAAACACCATCGTTTCCAAACATGTCAAAAAATAAAATTCTTATATATGGTGGGAACATAATATTTTTTTTCAATTATAATATACGAAAACATGGTAAAATAAGACTATAAGTACATAACTCTAAAGAAACAAATCCATCTGCATTACCAACATGAAGATATATTTCATTATTATTTAATTTCCTTATATCTCTGAGTCTGCTTTTATTAACACATATGTGTGATGCATACCTGGTCTCTAATATACATGAGCTAGTTGTTGAGGAATTTATTTCAATAATATTCACAATAGGGCATTCTGAATATTTCTTCTTGAGAAAAATTCAAAATCTTAGATACCAATCCTTAAATGTTTTATAAATCAAACCTTTTAATAATCTATATGTTATTAGTGTAAAATATTCCATAATCTAAAAACAATAAATATTAATTGATTAGTATCAAGTATTTTATATTTTAATCAAGAGATTTAATTTTGATTTCTTTCAGTTAAAATGATTACCCTATACATCATATCAATTTAGAGATATGAGATCCATATATCACTAAGATATGACCCCAATAGGGTGTTCATATACCCTCTTAGTTATTTAGGCAAGAAATTATCTTAGTCACAAGAGTTTTGACTCCTGTATATTTGAGTGTATAACCCATTATAATAATCCATCATATATATAAATTCATCATTATTACTCTTTTATACTTCCAATGTTTTCCCCAGCTAAGTGTAACAAAAAAGGGAAAAAATAAAAAAACCATCAAAGGTCACCATAATTGGGAAGAACCTATGTAAGGATGATCCAATGTTAGATATCAATTTCTCTCCATACCAAAATATAATATTGGGGAACCATTATTTGGTATAACGTACATAATTAGATGATCATGGTCATGATAAGTTCCATTTTGGAAGGAATCACATAGTCAGTATTTGAGGGGTTTTTAGTCTCATCAATTTAATAATCATCGGATTCATATTAAATTTATAACTATTTAATATTATGTATTATTTATATTTTTATGTTTTATTTACTTTTATGTATCATTATTCTAATAATTTAGTTTTGGAAATCTATATACCATCAAACAAATTGATGTGTTAACACCCCATTCATGTGTAACTCTTTACACAACCCACAAGTCTGTGTTAATGCTAAAAAAAACCTATAGTCAATTATATTCAAACATATCCAAATACAACATAAGAATAAGGTCAATATACACATCATAAAATGGAATAGTGTTACATGATATTGATAAAAGAAACCTGAGTATTCTTAGAGTCACTAATAACTGACCCTATTCACTTTCCCAACCATGAAAATCCTCTAGTAAAGTTGGTTGTCTAACCCCACAGACCTCTAACCATGGAGACTATACTCCATAATAAATTGATTCATAAAAACTATAGAACCAATTATAAACAAACTATTCTCAAAAACTAGTCGTAAAATCAAAACTACAATTATAAATTGAGGTTAATGTAGATTAAGACTAAATTTTATGGTATCATATGTAAATGATATGATAAGATATATTCTGGAATTATTTTATCAAATTAATTGGTATTCAAAATATTTATTTTCATAATTTTTTTATTAAACAAGGTTAGTAATGAAATTTAAAAAATAAATTAACAATTTACTTATATTAAAAAACATGAGATATTTATGAAATATTCATAAATAAATTATAGTTATAAACATTTTATAATTTTTCAAGAATACAAATTTTTTATATTTATATCAATATGAAACCCTTAATATTTTATATTAAATTAAATTCTCATAAAATTTCAGGAATTATAATTTATAGTTCAAAACCTATAATATAATCATTTAATACAATATAAATTTAATTTATAGACACATTATAAATCAACTCTTATGATTTTTAAATAAACCTTTTATTTCCAGATCATATGTTATCCCATTTAATTTGTCAAAAGGTATTTTATAATATTAAACTTATATATTTTGGAAAATTTATTTCCCAAACATTTAGTTTATTAATGATAAAAAATATACAATCAATTAATTAATTTATAAATTCCCTATAAATTAAATATTCCAAAAATACCATTTAACATAATTTAAAACTATTTGATAACCATAACAGTCATTTAATATATATATTTTAAATATTTTTTCAATTTATCCTTATTGGAAATCGTTATTATGTGTTTGGGTATCCTCCCTTTACACTGACACAAATACCTTTCATAATGGTACTGATGATCTTAGTAACTACACACAGTCATTACATATATTATGTTTATGGAAATTCCTTTTTTAAAGGTATTAAATTTATAAAACTCTTTTTCATGAGGGTATTATCCATATTTCATACAATGTGTAAAGGAAAATATTAGGGACTGTTACATAATGGCTACATTTTACATGTAAGGGAAAGTCATCAATTAAAATTATATAAACCCCTTACATAAGAGTATTATCTTTATCCGGCTCCTTTTTATGGTGCTAATAATGTGGTTACCCTTATAAAAACCTTTTGTGTAAGTGTATCGTGTAAGGGAATCACAAAAGGGTAAATCTTATTTACCATTACATAACACTGCTACGTAAGTGTAATACATTTTCAAAACTCATTTTTATATGTGTAATAAAAAGGTTAGCCTTATATAAGCCTTATACATAAGGGTATTTACATTTTATTACTGACCAACAATAGGGAAAATCCAATGTACCTTTACATATCTCACCTAAGTGTCGTAAAACATATCCAATTTTAGGAAAACATCATTGAACATTAGTCTTTGAAAACCAGTAACTCAAATACATATAAATAATTAATTAAATTACCTTTTAAACCATATATGGGTTTTATATAATCATATAATGAACATTTTAAAATAAATACAACCCAAAACATATGCATAATTATCTTCATAAAATCAATTTATAAAAAATTGAAAAAAAGAGCAACTAAAAAACATTAGGAATAGTGGATTCCATCTTCCTTCTTTAGATACTATTTAAGGAATATAATGAGGAAAAGTGAACATAAAACCCTAAGTTTGTGAGAGTACACCATATAATGGTTCGACAATCATTTAATGAGGATACTCGATATCTAAAGGGATGATATAACAATTTAAAATGAGATAAATGGAGTTTTGAGTGGAGGAGTTTTAATGGAGGTTGGAAAGAATCTCACACCACACACACCCAATAGGAGGATCATGTCCTTTTATACAACTACAGCCAGAGGATTTTCTAATGCATTGTATGAATTTATACCAGTTAGGGTTTAATTAGCTGAAGATTTTAAATAATTTTATATGAAATCTATTAAACCATTCATAATGGGTTATAATTGTACCATTAAATAGAAAATGAATAATATATATATATATTATATTCATACATCACATGAAGGAAAAATAAATGCATCATATGAATTTATTAAATGTACGCTATATATAATTATATATATATTTATATAAATCTTGAATAATAAATATGCATACATGAATCTCATGAATTTACATTTTAGTTCACAACCAACATAACCCTACCCATAAGAGTATTCTAAATATAATCCCTAGTAAAATCCTCCCCCAATAGCTCACCCTAACAAAAAAACAATCTTGCTGGTATTAGAATGCTAAAAGTATTCCACAATCATGATATGTATAGAAAAACACTCAAAATGGACAAATCAAAACTTTTGATTTGAAAGAAGGGAGATAAAACGGAAAAAACATATCCATGGAGGGAGTCCATGACGTATACCTCATGTGCACAAAGTGTAACTCCAAAAATCCTCCCTGGTCATGTATCCCAATAGACTTGGTGTATAATACCCATTGTACATGGTGTAACTACATTAAACACGAAATTTACCCTATATGGGGTACCTTCCAGTGTACCTCAACCCAACTCAATATGAACTACACCTGAGTACATTCCATGAAAAAAACACACAGGACATTTATCAAACATGGGGTACCATGTAATTTACACTACATAGGGTCATAAAAAGAACCATATAAGATATATGTATGGTTACTTCACATGGGATCTATCAATGTATGTTACAAGGCTAAATTTCCACATATAGGGTTACTCGTCATGCCCCCAGCCACACCCAAAGCCACTATACATGGTGTGTCTGAAACACACATTTTGTGTAGTAAATACATTAAACCCATCACCCAAAATTATAAAACACAAACTGTGACTCAATAAATGCATCATGTGATGGGGTTTTATCAAATTTAACCCCCCCCCCACACCAAAAAACCCTTGATTTATTTCTATGGGCACCCAACAACACATATAGGGGGCTTAAACATTAAAAAAATTAATCTATGAGGATTTGTGGAAAATAATAATAAAAATGGTCCTACCTCAGGAGGAATCTAATGATTATTCAGTCTGATCCACAACCAAAATAGTTTGACCTAACTCCACCCAAGCTCTATGGGAACACCTCCCTTATTCCCTCCCTACCCTTCTCTATCCATCTCTCATTATTAGTAATGATAATGAGAATTATTGGGGGGGAATGGGTGAGGATCCAAAGGATGATAGGATAAAAGGAAAATGAAAATAACTGAAATAATGGTGAATGGAAAGAAAGGAAAAAGGGACTTGGGCCCAACACTGATGCCCAACATGAAGTTATACCATTCCTAGGATAATCCCCAAATTCTAGAATCGACCATAGAGTTAAAATATTATTTTGATGCTCTTTTAAATATATGTCACCAAAAAAACATGTTCAAATAATTAATATTTAAATATTTAAATATTGAATACTCTTCTAAAATTCAAATTGATTAGTTTAACATCATGCCTCTTATCATTGGATTGAGGCGAGGAGGATGTGATACATAGACTTAGGTGAAATCCACATGGTGACAAAGGATAGGAATAAATGCTGAGGGATTCATGAGGGATTGCAGGATGATTTTCCCTTTGAATTAAGAAGAACAACCAAACATTAAATTACCAAAAAACAACCACATGATGCATGCCGACAATGTATTACAATTCAACATTATATTTATGGCCACAATGAAAAATATACCATTACCAAATTAGAGTACCAATTGGGATACTAAAACAAAAGAACTAAAAGGCACAACAACATCACTATGTTTCCTCCCCCATGTTCCAAACTCCTAATCCATAACATTCCATGCATAAAGATGAAACACTAAGGAAATGGGATGATTTACCATTACCAGTGTCCAAATAAATGACATCTATAAAATCACTAACAATCCAATGTAGGTTTTGAGTAATGAAACTATGTAGTATTTCCCTAAATGAATTCCCAGCTAATGCCACAAGGATAGAACAAGTAATCACATTTATTTAAAAAAAATTGTATAAAACCATTAAAACAGTTGAATAATTTCCAACATGCCAAACACATCCTTACCATCACATTTTATCCAAATAAACACAGTTTTATTGAAGAAATCCATACACATCCTTAACCATTTTCCATTTCATATTGGCAGAATCCATTTCATTCCCCATGACCCAATACTATCATCTCAACTAGACACAAAAATATACCAATCAAATATGGTGTTACTATTGGTTATAGAACATAACTTCCAACTACGTAACTTTTTAATTTTGGTAATTTATGACCACATTACAACCCTTTTATAGTGGTACTTCATGACCAATAAACCTCACCATGTCTTATCATTCTCAACCATTTATGAAAAACCATGCGAAATAAACTATTTTCAACTATTGTATTATAAATTTCCATTTTTTTTCTTATAAACCCATAAGAAAACATCCATGAGAAACAATATTTTGACCAAAAAATTCCAAAACCATTTTAAACATCCATGAAAAAAAGATTTTCAACAAAGAAAACATTTTTTTGAAAACCATTTTCACAAACCATTTTCATAACGAAAACTAAGAAACCAATTTTAAATTATCCATTTTAAAATCCATCAATGAGACACAATTGACAATAATATCACAATTTTCCCCAAATCCACAAATCATTATAAAAGGGGATTAAACCAAACAAGGCGCATCAATTTAACAATCATGTTCAATAAAAAACCTAATTTGAAATTAATCCTTCTTTTTATAGAAAGAGTAATCGATTGTGAAGCCAAATACCTCAAGGGTTTTTTTGAAAAAAATACTAATTATCCAATTTCTGAAAAACTCCAGGTGAAAAATACACAAATCTAACTTGAATCCCTTCCCCTAATATCAACAGGGTCAAATCACACAAATTATTTCCATAAAAGCCCAAATCTATCTTCGATGGATGTAGATCTATGAAAATGAGAGAGGGAGGGATATAGATGTTTGAAAACCCCACAAAACTACCACAATGGAGACTTACCATATATGATTTTCCCTTCACAACACTATGAAAACCCTTCGAATCACTTCTGGAATGACGATGAGAGGTTCCATAGCCTTCTGGAGGAGTAAATTCTATGTGAGGGTTGAAATAGTCCATGATGATGGTATTAGGGTAAATATAACGTGAGATTTATTTTTAAAAATCCACTTTTTAAACCATGCTCTAACCGTCCACCAACCACTAACACACGGGGGCACCCCTCATGGTTTAACCACACTCTTAGATAAAATATGCACCAACCATGACCAATATCATTATCCTATGTTTCAAACTTCACATTGGTTGGCCGAATGGTCCAGCCAACCATGCACTATAACCATGATCATACCCAGATCCAACTACATCTACTTGAATGGTTTATTTGGGATGCTTCATGGTTTTAACTAACAGTGCCCAAACGTTGAACCTTCAGAAAATCCCCCAAACCTTCCCCAAAACATTCCAAACTCTCCCAAACATTAACCAACCAATTTATATATATAAAAAATATAAATAAAGGGTCACATATTAGAAACAAGGGATGACACATTCTGCATACCATTGGCCTTTCATTCATTGGAATGAAAAAAACAATCAATTTCTTGAAAATGTTCCGGTCAATTCTCAGCCATTTATTTCTCCAGTTCCCATGCATTATCAAGAATCTGACCGTATTTACAGACAACTAAAATACATCAATTATTTTTCCATGAGATTATTTCTCTTGACTATTTTTAATCCACCATGTCATGTTCACTAACAACCCATCCATCTCTTTCTCAAAATATTCCCATCAAATCACACGATCAATATCCAATTGATACTTATTCAACTAAGATACATGAAAAAGATTATATAGTACATAGAACATGGGTGGAAAGGCCAATCAATATGACACCTATCAAACCAATTAAACAATCTCAAAAGTCATAATGTGTCTTTGAGATGACATGCCTATCTTTTCAAAATGATGACCTCTAACCCGAAGAGAGATTTCAAGTACACATGATCACACACCTCAAATGACAAAAACCATTGATGATGGTCAATATATGATTTATGATGACTCTAAGAACCATCAATTCTTCTACTGATCAACCATGTCTTCTCTGTAGTATCTAGGAAAATCTTTGGAACAACCATCAAAGTCTCACCTATTTCCACAAAAAAAGTGGAAATGACATCGACGTCCAAATAATTCTTCAAACAAAGCCATATGTATCAATGTTTGATAACTGTTATTATTGGATAACTACAAGGGAATGTTCTCCACCCATGATCCACCAAAATCCATCAAACAATTCCAATATATGTCTTCCAATGTTTGTATCATGATATAAGATTTCCAATCTAACCGATTTAGATATTTCGTACTCATCATCAACAGACACCAAAGGGATTGTTGCTAGGATTTCTAGAAAATATATATGTTCCTTGGATCCCTCTACGAAATAATATAAACTAGTACACCATGCTTTTACCACCTCACATATATAAAGTTTTTACAGGTCCTCTACCGTACGAGATTCATGAATAGGGATGAAATGGGTCAACTTTAAAATCCAATCCAAAATCACCCATATGGAATTGTGTTTCATAATGATTATTTAGAGACCTAGTAAAAAATACATACCTATCTCCTCACATTTCCACAAATGGATAGTTAAAGACTACGACATACCTGCTAGTTGTTGATGCTCAATCTTCATTTTTTGAAAAGTCAAACATATCGACACAGAATCAACCATATTATTTTTTATACTCACCCACCAAAACTATGATTTTAATAACATATTTGTTTTTTAATTATATGATGGGTAAAGCTTCTCGAATGATGAAATCTACTAATAAGTTGTTCCCAATAATCCACCAGTACATCCATCCAATCTTGAAACCATAAGACTGAATTTACATCCAGTTTACATCCCTCAACAGTCGCCACCCCATTTAGTTCTAATATCATATCCATACACTAATATTTAGAGGCTTTCACCTCTTCAAATATTTTAATCAAATCAAGAACGAATGATAAATGGAATAAAACCACTAAATCGCCTCATTATTCACATTCCAAATAAATTTCATCTATGACTGATATCAAATGTCACTGATTGAATGCTTCTTTTTCCTCCTGAACATAATTTTTTTTTATTAATGCATCCGCCACTGAATTTCCTTTACCTAGTGTATACATAATGTCAAATTCAAACATATTAAGATACATCATCCATCTACTATGTCTCAAATTCAAATATCTTTGTGATAAAATATGTTCCATTCTTTTATGAATGATAAAAATTATGAATTTCACACTAAAGAGATAGTGGTGCTATGTTTTCGAAGCATGATATACAACAGACAATTATGTTTCATATGTTGGGTAGTTCTTCTTATTAAACTACAATTTCTATGAACCATAGTCAACACGTGATTTCATTGCAAGATAACAAAACCAAACACTAATCTCGAGGCATCAAAATACTCTAATTACCCTTTTCTTGGTTCGAAAGAAACTGATATTGTTTGTGATGTATGGTGAACCTCATGATCTTGAAAATAATCATGATATTCTATGTTCTATTGAGATGGAACATTAATCCTTTTCAAAGCATTCATTTGTTATGCTAGTGATGAGATGTCATGAAAAAAATATAATACTCATCTAGAAGAAGGATGCTCCATATCTCAAAGACATTATTTGGTAATTTCTAAGAGATAAAAGCCTTTATCTTATTTGATATCCATTAAGAAAACTTTATCTAAAATAACATGCCCTTATAAACATACAAATTTTTTCCAAAATTCACAATTCAATAATTTTGAATGATATCGAGGATCTATTAAGATTCCCAACATTCTTTTGAAGTGTTGTTCATGATCCACCCTTTTCTTTGAATATACTAATATATCATCTACCAAAACCACCACAAAAAAGTCTAGATATCTCTAAAATATCTAATATATCAATCCCATAATGACCACTAGAGAATTGATAAGGCTGAAGGGTGTCACTTCAAACTCATAATGGCTATATATACCCCTAAAATAAATTTTCATAATATCTTCCTCCAGAAACTACAATTGTTGATATCTAGATCACATGTAATTTTTGGAGAACCACTGAGCTTCGATAAATTGATCAAAAATATCATAAATGCAATGAATTGTATATTGATTCTTTGTTTTAACATGGTTAATCTTATTATAATCGACAAAAACCGTAGATTTCCATCCACATTTTTAACAAACAAGACCAGTGATTCCCACAGAGATGTGTTAGGGAAGATGAACCCTTTGTTTTCTATCTCTTCCATCTATAAATCCAATTAAATCAATTCAGCTAGTTCCATCTTGTAAAATGGGATTGATATTGGATTAGTCCCTGGAATGAGATCAATAATAAACTCCACATCCCTTATGGGTGAAAACCTTGGAAAATATTTGGAAAAAATCAATAAAAAATTCAACAACCACCTGAATACTTATCTTCTCAATCACTTCCATTGATTTCAAATACAATACCTACAACTGGTACGATATCATTTCAACTATTGGTACCAAAAAATGCCATTCCACCCACCTTGACATTTTATCACCCCAAAATAGATTCTTGATGCTATCATTATTCATGAACCAGACCATTCATGTATAACATTAGATGTGATCGTTGAACATTGCTAGCCAATCTATTGCTAGGATTACATCATAAAAATCTATATCATGCAATTTGGAGTCCCATAACTTCTAAAATACATTTAATATTATTCAACATTATATAAACATGAAGGAAGAACATTCTCTTTAACAAAGAGGATTTTTGAGTTTCAAAACAAAAGGAATAATTAGAAATTTTTAACCAAACAATTAAAAAAATAGACGAAATGAAATAATTCAATTAACCAGTATAAAAAAATCTTTCACGAGGTTAGAATTTAAATGAATCATAACATTCACTATCGATGGTCTAGACTGATCATCCACCAAAACATGATCTACTCCTTATAACATCTTTCTCCTTATTCTATTCTATTTATTACCCTGATAAAATTTCCCAGGATGAGGAGTCATGTTGTAATGCCCCAACACCAGTTACCCAGAGTTAGTGAATTATTACATAAAATTGGAATTATACAAGGAATCATGTCCCGAAAGATGATCAGTTTAGTAGACTTGGAAGTGAAATATAGACTCAAAAGTTTTAAATTATAGCATGAAATAAAAAAACATCACCCAAATTGTTTCCCAATTTCCCACATATATATCCTTAGCCAATCCCTACAGGTTAACCATAAAATATTTCATCACTTCTTGGGGAAAAATAGAACATAAAAAGGGGTGATGTTAGATGCTCAATAACGATAACAATACAGCGAAAGCATTAATAAATAAATATTATCATTTGAGGCAATGTATAAGACAAAAACAAAATCCTTTTAAACATATTCTTAAGAATAATTTGGAAATTAAGAAATCAAATAAATCCATTAATTATTCACATCGATATTCTACTAGTCGAATAATCACATGCAATATCAATAGCCACTTTCTTAATGATGGAATTAATAATGCTAGACTTCATAACCACATAATCAAGGCCTTGTGCCAAGAATTCCAATATGATTTTTTCAATGCCTTGTGCCAAAAATTAGTTTGTATAATGAGACCTATCGATGCATCAAGGAGCTATAACAGGCTCCACCCATCAATTACCATGTCCAATGCATTCCTCATATGAAAAGGTTTAAACATAACATACTGATTTATATTAAAACTAGCATATGAAATGTCAATTCATTTCCATTAACGATGAATGGTGTGAAAATTACACATCCATAGTAAAATATTTCACAAAATCTTAAATACAATATGGAATATTTGTATCAAAATAAATCAACTTCAAAAAAGTTTAAAATCCATCAAAGGATGTTGACCTATATTAAATGAAAACCTTTTGTAGAGAAATATCACTATCTACATTGAAATAATTTAAGATTAATATTATTATAAAATAAATCCTATATTTTGAAAATATTCTTTTAAGATTGTATTGGATGCTTCCATAATGTTATAACGGAAGAAAATAGCCACACCCGTCGTAGAAGTTAAAAAAAATCATTCTTACCTAAATTTTGTTGAGAATGTAAAAAATTAAATTGTTTATAAAATGATGGAAATATTCATTTGAAAACCTATGTGGTCAAATAAGGGTATAAATGACTTTAACTCATAGGCTAGTAAATAGAAATTTTTTTAATTACATTTTTAAGAAAACACGGATGGGGGTGATAAAGTGGTCCAACTAGATACTTATGTATTAACAACCTTAGATAAGTAAAGATATTGTAGAATTAACCCTTACCTTGTAATTTTCCTCAGTAGATGGAATATTATACTCTAATATAATAGTTAAATAATTGATTTAAAATTATACAAGAATCATATAAATAAATCTGATATCATATTTGATATTATAATATTGCATTGTAAATAATATTTTTGTAGTATTATCGTTTCAGGTATTAACTGATTCATTTTCCATTATATTATTGGTTACCTATGTAATGTTTGTTATGGATAGAATGTATTTAACTCATATAAATAATTTAAATATGTTCATTAAAATTATTTTAAATCTGAAAATGAAAATTATTCTTCAATGATTGCGATGGAAAATGAATCTCATCGCGTTCGTGGAGACGGTAATCCGTACGTACGCATGAGTAAAAATATCATTATATTGATGGTGAAATTGTATGTAATTGGATGTTATATCATATATATAAAATTATTAAAATTTATTATTTATTATTTACCTCAGTTATACATATTATTATACATATCCAAATGATGAAGTGTTTGAATAACAAACTACATCACAACATGGAGACGGTAAGTCGTACGTACGCATGTATGGTGACATTGACATTCATATGATGGATAGAATAATAAATATGGTTTTAACATTTTTATAATAACATCATAGTATATTGAATATACTGGAGTTATTATTTTATAATATAATCAACAAAGAATGTGGAAGTGGAAGAAGAAAAAAACTTGAAAGAGGTGATGAAATATTTACCTCTTCTATGTGTTCTTCATTTTGATTTGATAAAAACAGCTCTTTAGGTGTTCTTTCCGACTAATGGAAGGCCTATAGTATGATGGGTGGAAAGTTGGGAGGATATTTGGGTAGGATTGGGCTGATTCAAATGGATTTTGAGGTGTGAAAGTAAGATTAGGGGAAGTACCCTTTTATAAGAGAGGTGAGGGTCACTTTAAGAAAATCGTGAAATATTATTTTATAACAAAATATTTTTCAGGTTCTAATTGCTCCAAAATGATTTATTTAGATTTTATGGTGGGTAGGGGTCACAAAAACTTCATCCAATTGTTTTTGGGCACGTTTAGGTCACCATATTAACCATATAATTTAGATATAAATCTTTGTCAAATAGTTTGACATTTACCATGCCTATTTGTATTTTTATATTATATGGTTAATACAAATACAATAACAAGACAAGAGAATGCCATGAGGTTCAATATTAATATATATAACCTTATATGTATCCTTTGTTAGAGCCTTATAATTTTATGAATGTCATAAAAAATAATAATAATGAATTTTTTTAAAAACAATATTTTGTCAATTTTGACACTGATTAGTATTTAATTTTTTTGAAAGCCACAAATACTTTTTCACTTCGAATTAATTTTTTTAATCAATTATAACATGTCATATTAAACTATTAAAAAAGTTTAATTCATCACAAGTCTCAATTTACATTTAATTGGATATTTATAATATCAATTATTTTAATATATTGTTATTAAGGTAATTACTTCATCATCATTGTGTCATAAATAAATTAAATTATATAATGTATAAAAATTATAAATAAAATATCATTATATAGGAAATTATTTTATCTTTATTATTAATATTTATTGTAGAATTTATATTTTTTGTAACCCTATATTAAAAATTGTTTAGTTATTTAATGTTGAATTTAACTCTTTTAACTCTTATTTAATTAAAATAATAATAGATGTCCTAATCTAATTCTTGTGGACCTAATAGATCATATTTTATTCATAAGGTTGTTTATGTTCGAACTCCACTTATGTAATAGAATTAGGACTTGTTTTAGAATAATTATTATATCATTTTTACACTTAATTACTCAATTTACTTTTAACTGTGGCAAACAAAATTCAAAAGTTACTATTCACCAAACATTATTTTCATTTTATTGAACAAAGTTTTACATACTAATTTCAATAGTGTCTCTCATATTTCTTAAATTCAACTAAAAAATTTGGTAAAAATATGTTTTATGCAAATTTATAATTGCTCTAAGAAGGTGGGTAAAATATGGTAAAAAGATCGATTTAATTTTATATATGCAAACATATTGTAAATTGACTCCAAATAATTATATTGAACATATATAGGTATTATGTATCTATTTTGACCTATAATATATTAAATTAATATAACTAATTATTTAAATAAAAATTCAGTTTTATACAATAACAAAGTGTTTTATCACTTTTCATCAAAATTGCATGTTTTTTAAAAAATACCAAAAATTTACCCTAAGCTAATTTTGATTTTTTGAAATCAAAAATGATTTCAATTATGAAAAATAAAATTTATAAAATTTTAAAAAGTGGGTATTACTATTTATAATGGCTAGTTTGAATGGTCGTGGTTTGTTAAAACTCCAAGTTGTGTATAATGGAAGCAACTGCATTATTTAAAGGGAAACGTACCACGAAAGCTTGGGGTGTTACATTCTCCCCTCCTTAATTTAATTTCATTATAGAAATTTATAGAATATCAACTCACAAAATTATTTGGGTGGTTCTTTATCATTTGTTCCTTATGTTCCCAGGTTACCTCTTCCATCTTATAGATTCTCCATAGAACTTTTACCAAACGAGTCATCTGGTTTCTCAGAACCTGTTCTCTGTTATTAAGAACATTTAAAGGCTCTTTACAATAAGACAGATTAAGTTCCAATTCAATTTCTTCATAGGTGAGTACATGCGTTGTGTCAGGCATGTATTTTTACAATAGTGATACATGGAACAAATCATTAACTTTGGAGGGACTTGTCGGTTTTTCCAAACGGTAAGCTACAAACCCAATTTGTTCTAGAATTTAGAAAGGTCTAAGGTAAATTTGATTCCATTTACCCTTCTTACCGAATAGTATAACACCCTTCCATGGAGATACCTTCATGAAAACAAGATCTCCTACTTGAAATTCCTAATCCTTCCTCTGATTATCGGTATAAACCTTTTTCTTATATTGATATTCATTGATGTGGGTTTGGATAACCTTCACCTATTCCATTGTTTCCTCAAAATACACTGGGCCATTGAATTTTCTTTCACCAACATCATCCCATCAAGTTGGTGTGCTAAATCTCATTCCATATAATGCTTCATAGGGTGCCATCTGCATACTTGAATGGAAGTTTTTGTTATAGGAATATTCTACTAGAGGTAAATATTGATACCACATACCTTGAAAGTCATGTGAGTAAGATCAAAACATTTCTTCTAAGGTATGAATAGTCTATTCTGATTTTTTATCGGTTTGAGGGTGGTAGGAAGTTCTCAAACTAAGTTAAATATCCAAGTACTTCTGAAGACTTTTCCTAAATCTTGATGTAAAATGGGGATCGCAATTTGAAAAAATCGATAGGGGTACACCATGTAGACTTACAACTTCATTAATATATAGTCTTGCTAGACGTTCAAGTGGTAAATCTTCTCTTATAGCATGAAAATGGGACGACTTTGTAAGATGATCAATAATAACCCAAATTTCTTCATTCCTTCATGGAGTCTTTGGTAGCCCCTTGACAAAGTCCATCGTAATATAATCCCATTTCCACTCAGGTATGGGAAGAGGTTGCATTGCTCCTCCTAGTTGTTGCCTTCCATCTTTCACTATTTGAAAAACAATACATCTTGACACAAAATCAGCAATCTCCCACTTCATGTTGTCCCACCAAAAATGTTCTTTCAAATCTCTATAAATCTTATTTCTCCCTGTGTGTATATAAAAATTGGAGCTATGATCATCATCCAATAATTCCCTTTTTTCATCAGGTGTGTTAGGAAAACAATGCCTCTTCCCAAATTTCAAAATTCCATATTCATATATGAAGTCACTCAGTCCCCCATTATTCAAAAAGTTAATCTTTTTTTCAATACTCCTCATCATCAGTATGAGAACTCTTTATCATTTCAAGTAAAGATGGTTTGGAAACAATTTGAAAAAATGTAGATGTTTCACCTTCCATGGTTATTCCGTTATCTATCTTTACTAGATCCATGAAAATAGAATCCCTTTCAGCTCTCATCTTTTTCAAAAATCCATGATCCTTTATACTCAATGCATCTGCCACCTTATTTTACTTACTTGGGTGGTAGTTTATAGTCAATCATAATCCTTGTGTTGTTCAAGCCATCTCCTTTTTCCTCATGTTGAGTTCTTTATGTGAGAAAATATACTTCAAACTCTTGTTGTCAGTATAAATATCACATTTTTCACCATAGATATAGTGTCCTTATATCATCAGAGTGAATATTATAGCTGATAACTCAAGATCATGCGTGGGATAGTTTTTCTCATGAATTTCTAGTGGTCGTGATGCATAAGCAATAACTCTCTCATTATGCACAAGAAAACAACCATGTCTGTTCATTAAAGCAACACTATAAATAACAAACCCATCATTCCATGATGGTAGATCCAAGATAGGAGTGTTGACTAATCTTCACTTCAGTTATTCAAAATATTCATCACACTCTTTTTTCCAAAAAAAATTAAAACATATATGTGTGATATTGGTTACTGGGATAGCCAACTGGGAATAATTCAAGATTAAATTTCCATAATAATATGCTAATCCAATAAAACTGAGTACCTCAGTTGTACTCGTCAATTCTGGACATTATTGGATTGCCTTGGTATTTGAAGGATCAATAGATATTCTATACTTTGAGAAAATATGACCAAGAAAAGAAATCTATTAAAGCCAGAATTCACACTTTCTCAACTTCCCATATAATTCTTTTCTTTCAAGGGTGTTCAGAATAGTACGCAAGTTATTTTCATGATCTTTGTAGATTTTGGAGTATACCAAGATATCATCAATAAATACCACTACAATGTCATCAAGATATTCTGTGAAGACTCTATTCATTAGATCAATGATGAAATATGGTGCATTAGATAATCCAAAAGTCATTACTATAAACTCTTAATCCCTGTACCTGGTTTGAAATGTTTTTTTCAGAATGTCTTCTCTATTCACACACAACTGATGATATCAAGATCGAATGTAAATCTTTGAAAAATATTTAGATCCATGATGTGGGATGAATAAATCATCAATTTGAGGTAGGGGATTATTGTTCTTTTTTTATATCATTGATCTACATGTAGTCAATGTACAACCTCATAGACGCGTCTTTATTCTTAACAAAAAGGGCATGGGAATCCCATATAGAAAAACTAGGGTGAATAAATACCTTATTACTCATTTCCTCTAGTTTTTTATTTCTTTCCACTAATTCAACATTGTCTATTATATAAGGGTTTATCGATATGGGACTTGAACTAGGAATTAAATCAATAGAAAACTCAATTTCCCATTCAGGGGGGGGGTGTCTAGGTAAATCCTAGGGAAACACACCAACATATTCTTTCACAACTGTTATGTCCTCAATTAAACAATTCTTTTCCATGCCCATAATTATTTCATTCTCTTTATCCCAAATAATGGAATTTAGTAGAACTACTAGGGGTGGACCTAGATAAAAATAAGATGATGAAATTTTTGGTCTAATGATAAGGTAGTTTTTATCATCAATGAAAATTGTAACCTCATTATTCTTATAATAAATCATCACATCATGGTTCGAAAGAAAATCCATTTCATGGATTATATCAAATTCAATCATGGGTATGCCGATGAGATCGTCATGTAATGAACATTAATATTCCTTATTAGGAACTGATTAACAAAACCTTATTGTGATGACACTTACCTTAAGTGTTTTTACTGAAAACACAATTGTTAATTCAAATTGAAAGTATCTAATTTTCTTAAAAAACTAGGAAGATATGAAATAATGAGTTGATCCAGAATCAAATAATGCATCGACTAAACCTGAGGAAACCATTAAATTAACTTCCACCACGTCTTTCGAAGCTTCAACCTCAGCATTAGTGATCACACAAGCATGGCCTTGATCCCTTGGCCTTTTCCGAGGTATGATCCATTGGCGTATAAAAAATTCATTTGAATACTGTCCCTTTTCTCTAGAATTATAGAATTCAACATTCACAACCCCTTTCATTCCCTTGCAATCACAAGCTTGGTGGCCTTTTTTACGACACTATTAATAGGCTCCCATTACCTTCAGGAAAGTACCGTGGTGTTTTTTACAACATTTACCAAAGGATATATATTCAAAATTTCCCTTTTTCCCCTTATTTCCATTTCCAGAGTGATCAGATAATCTCTTCTTCTGTTTCTTTTCATTGAAGTCATAATACTTAGAGATTTCCTTTTCAGTCTTGATAGTTCTTGGGACTATATCATTTTATGATGAAAAGGATTTTGAGACTAATACTTGATAAAGAAATGGTTTTATCCCATAAAATAATCCAAAAATCTTACTCCTTGATTTAAGTATATAATCTACTGCATGCCTTTCAAACCTTGTAATGTTAGCCTCATACTTTGCAACATTATCATCCTCTTTTTTCCTAAGACTCAGAAATTGTCTTTCCATATCCTCTCGATGGGCACAGGGAATGTATTTTTCTATGAAACTCTCTTTAAACTCCCCCAATTCCATGTTTGATAATTCTTCATCTTCATTTGTGTTTTGGATTAATGACCACCATTGATTTTCATCTCTCGTGAGGTGATAAACTGCCATGACAACTATTTCCCTTTCTCTACTCCCAAAAGCATTAAATATTTTCTCTAATGAATTTATCCATTTTCCGAAACTAGTTTATTTTTACTTACATTTAATGTTTCTGGTTATTTCCTCATGAAGCGGTCTAACATTGATCCTCCACGTTGTGGATAAGGCTGCTCTATACGGGTATGGTTATTATTCATAACCTGAGTGAGTTTTCCTAGTATGGTGATAAGCTAATTTGCACCAGTTTCATCACAATCTCCACTATAATTATCCTGATTAAGAGGGAAATCCCCACATGGATTATATTCGTTGATACGGTTTCCATTCCTTACACTAGGTTCCATTTCTAAACAATGGAATACAGTAGATTAGTTTATGAATCGCAATATATAATTCCAAACCTGTAAAACACTTAACATAAATTGATCAATTTATGGATATAATCCATAATCATAAAAAAAAATGTTTTCTTTGAGGAGGTATATACTCATAAATCCTTCATAATGGATTGTAATGAAAATGTGAATTATCCTAAACATATCCCCCCAGGAGTGTCATAACCAAGAATTCTGAAATCCATGTTGTAATGTACCAAGATACCATGGGTCATGCCCGAAACTCCTTGTCGGAGTTTTCACTCCTTGGTACATCTATTCCAGAGCCACATCTACCTACTTGTATCCATACTGGGATTTATTTCAATGAAAATACACATAATCTCTACATAACCAATATTCTAGGAAGTTATTCTATACAAATCCGTAGATTCTATCTTTGGGTAATGTGCTCTAATCAGAGTTTATCTAAATCTAGTATCCAAGGTTTGTACTAAACTTTAATTGATACCAACTGTAATGACCTGACCCCAGTTAACCAAATTCGGTGCATTATTACATAACATTGTCATGATACAAGGAATAATTTCCCAAAATACCGATCAGTTTAGTAGCCATAGAATTTTAAGATAAACCCTAAAATTTTACAATACATCAAGAAATTAAAAAACATCAACAAAATTTTGTCCCCATTGACCAAAATTATATCCTTATCCTATCCTTGATGGTCAATCATAAAATATTTCTTCACTTCCTAGGAAAAATAAAATATAGAAAGGGGTGATCTCAAATGCTCAGTAACAATTACAATATAGAGGAAAATTTCATAAATAAGCATAGTCATTTAAAGAAATGTATAAGACTAAAACAAAATCCTTTTAAACATAATCATCTGCTTAATATATCAATGATAAATTCTAATAACTCCATTTATTTATTCACATTGATATTCTACTAGTCTAATAATCACTTGCAATATCAATTTCCACTATCATAATGATGGATTGCATAATTCCATCCTTCATAACCACATAGTCAAGGCCTTGTGCCAAGACTAAAATACGATTTTTTCAATACCTTGGGCCAACAGACTAGTTTGGATCATGAGACCTACCAATGAATCGAGGATCTATAGCAGGCTCCACTCGTCTCTTACTATGTCCAATGCATTCTTCGTATGAAACTGTTTAAACATAACATAATCATTCATATTAAAACATCCGTACAAAATGTTAATACTTTATGTATAAACCATGAATTGTGTAAAAATAACACATCCACAGTCAACCATATCACAAAATCATCAATACAATATGGAAGAGTTGTATCATAATAAATTAACTCCAAACAATCATAAAATCAATCAGAAGATGTTGACATAGATTAAATAACCACTTTTTGTAGAGAAACATCTATATCAATTTTGAAATTATTTAAGAGTCATATAATTTTAAAAGAAAACCATTAATTTGAAAATATTCATATAATCTTGTATGGGAAGCTTCAATATTTTTATAATGGTAGAAAATAGCCGCATCCACCGTATAATTTAAAAGAAGACATTCTTACCTTAATTATGTCGAGAAGGTCATAAAGTACCTTTTTTGTAAAATGACAGAAATCTTCTTTTCAAAAGATATGTTGTCGTATAATGTTATAAATGAATTTAACCTAGGTTTTCGTAAATACGAATTTTATTTGAACTACATTTTTACGAAAACACGGGTGTGGGTGATAAAGAGGTCCAAGTAGATACTTACGTATTAACAACCTCGAATAAGTAAAGAGATTGTAGAATTAACCCTTACCTTGTACTTTTACATAGTTTATGGTATTTTAATCTTTTTTATAATAGTTAAAAAATTGTTATTAAATTATACAAGAATCATTTACATAAATATGACATCATATATGATCTTATAATATTGGTTTGTTAATAATATTTTAATAGTATCATTGTTTCTGGAGTAAAGTGATTCATTTCCCTTTATATGATTTGTTATGTAAGTCATGTTTGTTATGGATAAGATGTATTTGATTTATATACAGAATAATATTATGTTCATAAAAATTATTTTTAATCCTAAAATGTAAATTATTCTTTAATGATTTTTATGGGGAATGAATCTCATCGTGTTCGTGGAGACGGTAATCCGTACGTACGCACGAGCGACAATATCATTATTTAGAAGGTGAAATATTATGTAATTGGATAATATATCATATATACACAATAATTAACATTTTATATTTATTATTTACATTGGTTATACTTATTATTATACCCATCCAAATAATAAATGGTTTGAATAACAAACTACACCACGATGTGGAGACAGTAAGTCGTACGTACACACGTATGGTGACATTGTCTTTCATATGATGGATAGAATAATGAATATGATTGTCCAATTTTTATAATAATATCAAATTATATATAAGGTAATGGAATTATTATTTTATTATAGAAACTACAAAGAATGAATAAGTGGAAGAGGAAAATAACTTAAAAGAGGTGATAAATATTTACCTCTTCTTCGGGTTCTTCCTTTGATTTGATCAAAAGTGCTCAATAGGTTGGATTTATGACCAATGGAATGCCTCTATAATGATGGTATGATAGTTGGGAGGATATTTGGGCAGGGGTTGGCTGATCCAAATGGCTTTGGAGTTGTGAAATTAAGGGAAGGGGAAGTACCCTTTTATAAGAGAGGTGAGGGTCATTTTAGGAAATGTTTGAAAAAATCAATTTTAGTTTCTAATGTCTCAAAAATGATTTATTTCGTGGATAAGGTGGGGTTGGGTCGAAAACCTCTATAACAATAGGTTTTGGACAATTTTAGGTCACCATATTAACCTTATATTTTAGATTTAACTCTTAGTTGAATAGTTGGACATTTACCATATCTCTTTGTATTTATTTATTATATTGTTAATAAACTTAATATAACCAGCCATGGGATCCCCATGTGGTTAATTTTTAAAATATATAACCTTATCTATGTCCTTTTTCCAAAACATATATTTTTAGGAATATTAAATCAATTAATAATATAGTATTTGTTTTAAAACCTCGATTATGTCAATTTTGACACTATTTATTATTTTTTTAAAGCCCTACAAACATTATCAATTTAATTAAAATTTAGTTAATCAACCATTACATGTAATATTGACATATAAAATTTGTGGAATTCATCATTTTTCTAAATTTACATTTATTTGGATATTTATAATATCAATTATTTTAATATTTAATTATTTAGGTAGTTACTGCATCATCATTGCGTCATAAATAAATTAAATATTTAATGTATAAAAATTACAAATAAAATATTATTATGTAGGAAATAATTTTAGATTTAAAATTAATATTTATTGTCAAATTTATATTTGGTGTAACCCTATATTAAAAATGGATAGTTATTAAACTCAGAATTTAACTCTTTTAACTCTTCTTTAAATAAAATAATAATAAATGTACTAATCTAATTCAAGTGGACCGAAAGGATCATATTTTATTCCTAAGGTTGTTTTTGGTCGAACGACACTTATCCAATAGAATTAGGAAATTTGTTATGGTAATTATAATATCTTTTGTACCCTTTTTTACTTAATTTACTTTTAAATGAGGTAAATAAAACTCAAAAGTTACTATTCACCAAAAATTATTCTCATCTTATTGAACCACATTTTACTTACTGATGTCAACTGTATCTGTAACACCCCAAGCTTCTATGGTACGCTTCTCTTTGAATAATGTGATAGCGTGTGTTGTACGCAACACCGAGTTCTAACACACCATAACTAATCAAACTAGCCGTTATGAATAGTAATACCTACTTTTTGAAATTATATATATTTTATATTTGAAAATGGACTTCATTTTTGGATTCAGAATATCGAATTTAGCCTAGGGTGAAATTTTGGTACATTTCGGATAACTTTCATATTTTGATGAATAGTGAAAATTACTAAATTTTAATTAAAAACAACTTTTTTAATCAAATTAATTACTAGTGATAAATTATGCATTTGAGTGGTTTTAAAGTATATTTAGAATAGATTTTTACCATTTAATATAATTTTGGTCATTGGACATAATTTTACAATTAAACCGAACATAAACAAGTGTCAATCTTTTGATAGTTATTATCTCTTAAAAACACGCTTT
Organism: Viscum album; assembly: GCA_963277665.1. Classification (NCBI taxonomy): domain Eukaryota; kingdom Viridiplantae; phylum Streptophyta; class Magnoliopsida; order Santalales; family Viscaceae; genus Viscum; species Viscum album. The sequence continues at coordinate 803,575,916 of OY728139.1, forward strand.
TTGTTTTAACAGCGGGAATTAATTTTAAATTAATTTCTGCCACTTCTGTGTTTTGAATTTAGGAAAATGGATTCCATATTTGGAATCAGGATGTCCAAATTATGTAAATAGGTAACTTTTATTTTTACACATTTTGAATAATTACTGCGGTAAATATTTTATTTACCATGGTTAAAGGGTAAATCCGGTAAATAAGGGTTAAAAAAATAATATTATAATAATACAAAATTACCCTAGAACGTGTCCTAACCTTATTGGTGGACACATACCCGACCATGGGCATCCTTGGGTCAATTTGGGGACCCCTTGGAGCCACTTTTATGTGGTAGGGACACATTATATTAATAAAGTTAAAATAAAAATAAAAATGGCATAAGCTTACATCTTTTAGAAGAACAATTTTTACATAGGGTTATACATGTTGGATTTTCAATTATAAATATTCATTAGAAAGCTAAAAAGATTTCCTACATAATGATGTTTTACTTATAATTTTTAGACATTAAATAATTTATTTTATTTATGACACAATGATGATGCAGTAATTACTATAATAGTGAAAAATTAAAATAAGTGATATTATAAATACCCAAATAAATATAATATGAAACTTTTAATGAATTAAACTAATTTTCTAGGATAATATGATATATTAGGATTGATTTAATTGACTTTTTTCGAAGTAATCAATCTGTTATGAGTTTCAAAAAAATCAACTATTGAATAGTGTCAAAATTGACATAAAAGAGTTCTTAAAACAAATATTATATTATTAATTGATATTAAATTCCTAAAAATCTAAGGTTCGGCCAAGAGACTTATATTATGATAGGTTAATAATTAATGGACCACTTGGGGGTCGCTTGTATGTATATGGTAAGTCTATTAACCATATAATATAAAAATACAAAGAGACATTGTAAAAGTGAAACTAATTAACTTAGAGTTAATACTTAAAGATAAGGTTAATATAAGTACCCAAACCTGTCTAAATTCTATTGGTTGAGTGGTTTTCGACCTATCCCCACCTTAACCTTTGAATAGTCAACTTTGGAGCCATTAGAAACCGAATATGAATTTATTATAAATTAATATTTCTAGCTTTTCCAAAGGTGCCCCTCACCCCTCTTATAAAAGGGCACTCCTCCTTCTCATTTCTTCACACCTTCAAAGCCTTTTGGTTCGGCCAAACTCTGCCCAAATACTCTCCCAACAGCCCTCACTACAACCTAGAGGCCTTAGTTTGATCAGAAAGCCAACCTAAGGAGCCCTTTTGATCAAATCAAAAGGAAGAACCCGAAGAAGAGGTAATGATTTCACCACCCTTTTCTAAGTTCATTTCTTCTTCCACTTCTTCTTACTTTGTTCTTACCATTCTAAAATAATAACTCCAGTATCTCACATATACTGTGATGTTATTATAAGTATGGTACAACCATATTCAGTATTCTATCCACCCTTTGAATAACATGTCACCATACGTGCGTACGTACGGCTTACCGTCTCCACGTCGTGGTGTAATTGTTATTCAATATAATATTATTTGGATGGGTATAATAATGATGTGTAACTCATGTAAATAATAAATATAACATGTTAATGATTCTGTATATATGATATACCATTCATTTATATATTATTTTAATATCAAAAGAATGATATTGTCGCTCGTGCGTACGTACGGACTACCGTCTCCACGAACGCGATGAGATTCATTCTCCATCGTATCCATTCAAGTATAATTATCATTTTATGATTTAAAAATGATGTTTAAGGACTTGATATCATTCTGGATATGAATAAGATACAACAAACATGGCTTATGTAACAAAACATATAAAAGAAAATGAGTAAGTTAACACCCGAAACGATGATAATTCTAAGATATTATTAATAAATCAGTGTTAAAAGATCATATATGATATCATATTAATATATATGATTCTTGTATAATTTAATAACAATTATTTCACCATTATACAGGAGGTTAACCTACCCCAACCAAGGAAAAGTACAAGGTAAGGGTTTTCTTATCTCACTTTTAATTCCGTGAGAATTCCATTGATCACCACTTAATTATTGCATGTGGTGTATGTGTACTGCCCATGATCGTATTCATTGTGTAATATACTTTAATTTATGGGTATTTACATCATCATGGTATGATACTTCTTTCATGGGTGTATGTTTCGTAAGTTACCTAATCGATAAGGGAATTTGAGATTTCAATTTCCACTCATTTGGCTTTACACATATTTCATTGATTATATTACCCCAAGATTATGTGTGGAATCAGTATTCATTTGATTATGTCATAATTTCCACTCCCCTTCCTGTGGATAGAAGTTTGGTACACATAATCACTCCATTTTTAATTCTCAAGTCATTGATATGAATTTGATAAGAGTAATTTTAACTCATTCTCCATTTGTTGAGTTAAACATCCAATTCGTTGGTATTGTTTTTACAAGATTATGTGTGAATGTCCTTTGATTGTTTTACACTTAATATCCAATCATATTTAGTGTATTTATATTTTTCACACATAATTATGTCATTGATTTATCCTTAACCTAAGGATACAACCTTTTTGAGAAATTTCATCTCAATTTACATTCCATTGAGACTTCTTTGATGATATACACCAAATCACTTTTATGTGGTGTATATAATGTACTTTGACATAGTATATCATGAATTCCTTTATTCTCATGATATTACAATGTTTTGATTACCTCAATTATTTGTATTCAAGTGTCTCTCTTTTGGTTAGAAACTCTAACCAAAATACCATTTTAAAATGTTTTAAAGAATTATTCTTCTAAATCATGCTCATTAATGTCCATATTTTAAAAATGGTTTTAAGGATTTATTTATATGGACATTAAAGTTTTAAAATTAAAACTCCTTTTAAAAGTTTCAATGTGGTATGGGACACTTTGATTCAAAAATATACTTTTAAACGGCTTCTTGACAAAAAGTGTGACTTTTAAATGTTTTCAAGAAAAGGGGGATATTTCTCTCAAATAGTTTTGATGATTATTTTCATCTATGTCAACATCCTTCATTATTATTGATTGAGGTTAATGTGATACAATACAATCTTCCATATTGTATCGAATGAATTATGTTTGACTGTGGATGTGCTATTTTTATACCATTCATGGTTTGTGGTGAAAGTATTGACATTTCGTATGCTAGTTTAATACGAATGTTTACGTTATGTTTAAACCTTTTCATATGGGAATGCATTGGACTTAATAAGTGACGGGTGGAGCCCGCTATAGCTCCTCGATGCATCGGTAGGTCTCATGAGACAAACTAGTGTCTTGGCACAAGGCCTTGACAAAATCTTATTTGTAGTCTTGGCACGAGGCCTTGGCTATGTGGTTATGATAGTCTGGCATTATGCATTCCAACATTATGAAAGTGGTTAGTGATTTTTGCATGTGATTATTCGATTAGTAGAATATCCATGTGAATGAGTAAATGGCATTATTTCATTTTACTTTTGCCATATTATGTTGATGTTCAAGTTTAAAAGGCTTTTGTTTTAGTTATACATTGCCTTAAATGTTTATTCTTATTTATGAAAGTTTCTACTATATTGTTATCCTTACTGGGCATTTGAGCTCACCCCTTTTCTATGTTTTATTTTTCCCAGGAAGTGAAGAAGTAAATTATGAATGACCTGCAGGGATTTTATGAGGGGATAATAGTGTGGTCTATTGAGACATTATGTTGTTGTAGTAGTTTTTCATTTTATAATGTAATGTAAAACTTATGAATATATCTGGCATTTTCCAAGGCTACTAAACCAATCGGTCTTTCGAGATTTGATCTTTCTTGTGATCATGCCAATGTTATGTAAGTAATGCACCGACTCTGGGTAGCTGGGGTCGGGGCGTTACAGTTGGTATCAGAGGAAGTTTAGTACAAACCTTGGAAGCTAGTTTTAGATAAACTCTGATTAGAGCACATTGACCTAAGATGAACTTTGAGGATTAGTATAGAAGAACTTCCTAGAATTTTGGTATTGTAGAGACTTTGTGAGTTTTCCGAGCAATACATCCCTGTCTGGATACGAGCAGGTAGAGGCGGCTCTGGCACAGATGTACCTAGGGGTAAAACCTGAAAACACCGCTTTGAGCTAGACTCGAACGGGAACTGGTGCACGACAACGGGCCTTGCTGCACTCTTGGTTACGACACTCCCGGGGGATATGCTTAGGATAACTCTCAGTTTCTTTACAAATCATTATGAAGGGTTTATGAGTATATACTTCCTCAAAGAAAACATTTTTATGATTATGGATTATATCCATAAATAGTTCAATTTATGTTAAGTGTTTTATAAGTATGGGATTATGTATTTTGATTCATAAACTGATCTAGTTTATGCCATTGATTAGAAATGGCGCCTAGTGGAAGAAATGGAAACCGTATCAATGCACGCACTCCATGAAGGGATTGCCCTCCTGCTCAAGATAATTATAGTGGGGCTGGTGATGCAACTGGTGCTGATCAGCTAATCACCGTACTGGGACAACTTCCTCAGGTTATGAATAATAACCTTACCCGTATGGAGCACCCTGATCCGCAGCGTGGAGGATCAATGTTAGATCGATTCATGAGACAACAACCACCAACGTTCAATGGGAATACAAATCCCTTAGTAGCTGAGCAATGGATATTTTCCTTAGAGAAAATATTTCAGGCTTTGGGGAGCAGTGAAAGGGAAAAGGTTATCATGGCAGTTTACCGCTTCACTGGAGATGCTGATCAATGGTGGTCATTGATTCAAAATACGAAGGAAGATGATGAAGTATCAAGTATGGAATGGAGGGAATTCAAAGATCTGTTTTTAGAAAAATACTTCCCTCGCGACCATCGGGCGGATATGGAAAGACAATTTCTGAGTCTGAGACAAAAGGAGGATGAGAATGTCACAAAGTATGAGGCTAACTTTACAAGGTTAGCGAGGTATGCTGGAGATTATATTCAGAACCCAAGAAGTAAGATTGATCGTTTCTTTGATGGGTTAAAACCATTTCTCCGTCGAGCATTAGTCTCACAATCCTTTTCATCGTACGAAGACATTGTCTCATGTGCTATAAAGACCGAAAAGGAATTCTCTAAGTCTTATGACTTTAAAGCAAAGCAAGAGAAGAAGAGACCTGCTAATCAATCGGGGAATGGAAATAAGGGGAAGAAGGGAAAGGTTGAATATCCATCTTGTGGTAAATGCGGGAAGAAACATCCTGGTACTTACTTGAAGGGAATGGGAGTCTGTTACAAGTGTGGTGAAAAAGGCCACCAAGCTCATGATTGCAAGGGGAAGAAGGAAGCTACCAACGTTCAGTGCTACAATTGCAGGGAGATGGGGCATTATGCAAATGCATGTCCTAAGCGTCAGGAGAACTTACCTCAGAAAAGGCCAAGGGATCAAGGCCAGGCTTATGCTATCACTACTGCTGAGGTAGAAGCTCCGAAAGACGTGGTGGCAGGTAATTTAATGGTTTCCTCAAGTTTATCAAATGTATTATTTGATTCTGGATCATCGCATTGTTTCATATCTTCCCAGTTTGCTAAGAAAATTAGATATTTCCAATTTGATTTAATAAGGGAGTTGTCAGTTAAAACTCCTAAGGGAAGTATCGTTGCAACAAAGTTTTGTGAATCAGTCCCCATTAGAGTACATAAATTTTCTTTATCTGCTGATTTCATCGTCATACCTATGATTGAGTTTGATATAATCCTCGGTATGGACTGGCTTTCGGACTATGATGCGAAGATTTATTGTAAGAAGAAAGAGGTTACGATTTTTGATGATAATGATAAGGAGCACCTTATTTTTAGAGCAGAATCGTCACCACCTAATTCTTATTTAGATCCACCCCCAGTAGCTCAACTTAATTCAATTATTGGGGAGGAAGAGAGTGAAATAACTGTCGGTGAGGAAAGGAATGTTCAAATAGAGGATGTACCTGTTGTGAAAGAATTTGTAGATGTATTTCCGGAAGATTTACCTGGACATCCTCCAGAACGAGAAGTTGAGTTTTCTATTGATTTGATTCCTGGATCAAGGCCTATATCGAAGACCCCTTATAGAATGGCCACTGTAGAGTTAGTCGAACTAAAGAAACAACTAGAGGAACTGAGTAATAAGGGATTTATTCGCCCTAGTGTTTCTCCATGGGGAGCCCCTGTTCTTTTTGTTAAAAAGAAAGATGGATCTATGAGGTTATGTATCGACTACAGGGAGATCAATGCTATAACGATAAAGAACAAGTATCCCCTACCTTGTATTGGTGATTTATTTGACCAACTGCATGGAGCTCAATACTTTTCAAAGATTGACCTTCGATCTGGATACCATCAGTTGTGTGTGAAGAAGGAAGACATTCTGAAGACAGCATTTCGAACCAGGTACGGGCATTACGAGTTTACTGTAATGCAGTTTGGATTGACTAATGCACCCTCTGTATTCATGGATCTGATGAATAGAGTTTTCAAGGAGTATCTCGATGAATTTGTGGTGGTATTTATTGATGATATCTTGGTATACTCTAAAACCTACGAAGATCATGAAAATCACTTGCGCATTATCTTGAAGACTCTGAGGAGGCATGAATTATATGGGAAGTTTAGCAAGTGTGAATTCTGGCTTCAGGAGATTTCTTTTCTTGGCCATATTGTCTCTAAAGATGGAATCTCTGTTGATCCTTCTAAGACCAAGGCAATCCAAGAATGGCCAGCACCTACGAGTATAACTGAGGTACGTAGTTTTATTGGTTTGGCAGGTTATTATCGACGTTTCGTCCAGAATTTTGCCCGATTGGCTAACCCATTAACGAAGCTCACACGTAAAGGGGTTAAATTTGTTTGGACAAAAGAGTGTGAAGAATGCTTCGAAGAACTAAAGAGAAGATTAGTCAATGCTCCTATATTGACTCTACCATCGGGGAATGATGGGTTCGTTATTTATAGTGATGCGTCAAAGAAAGGACTTGGTTGTGTCCTTATGCAGAATGATCGAGTTATTGCCTATGCATCACGACAGTTGAAAATTCATGAACAAAACTATCCTACTCATGATCTTGAGTTATCAGCTGTGATCTTTGCTTTGAAGATATGGAGGCACTACCTCTATGGTGAAAAATGTGAGATTTATACTGATCACAAGAGTTTGAAGTATATTTTCTCACAAAAAGAACTCAACATGAGGCAAAGGAGATGGCTTGAATTACTCAAGGATTATGATTGTACGATACACTACCACCCGGGGAAGGCAAACAAGGTGGCAGATGCTTTGAGTAGAAAAGACCATGGAGTTTTGAACAATATGAGAATTGAAAGTGATCCAATTTTCATGGATCTAGTGAAAATGGACATGGGAATAACCAGGGAAGGTGAAACATCAATGCTTTTTCAAATGGTTGCCAAACCATCTTTACTAGAAAGGATTAAGAGTTCTCAGACCGATGATGAAGAATTCCAAAAGAAGATTAAAGCTGTGAATGATGGGAGATTGAGAGACTTTATGTATGAAGATGGAATTTTGAAATTCGGGAAGAGACTTTGTGTTCCCAATATACCTGATCTAAAAAGGGAATTGCTGGATGATGCTCATAGTTCCAATTTCTCTATACACCCTGGGAGCACCAAAATGTATAGAGATTTGAAAGAACATTTTTGGTGGGACAACATGAAGAGGGAGATTGCTGATTTTGTATCAAGATGTATGGTTTGTCAACAAGTGAAAGCTGGAAGGCAACAGCCTGGAGGAGTCATGCAACCTCTTCCCATACCGGAGTGGAAATGGGACAATATTACAATGGACTTTGTCATGGGGCTACCAAAGACTCCTAGAAGGAACGATGCAATATGGGTTATTGTTGATCGTCTTACCAAGTCAGCACATTTTCTTGCTATAAGAGAAGATCTACCCCTGGAACGTCTAGCAAGACTATACATTAATGAAGTTGTGAGACTTCATGGAGTTCCCCTATCGATTGTTTCTGATCGTGATCCCCGTTTTACTTCAAGATTTTGGAAAAGTCTTCAGAAATCCCTGGATACTGAACTTCATTTGAGCACTGCTTACCACCCTCAGACAGACGGACAATCAGAACGGACTATTCAGACCTTAGAAGACATGTTGAGATCTTGCTCACTTGATTTTCAGGGTATGTGGGATCAATATTTACCTCTGGTAGAATTTTCCTATAACAATAGCTTCCATTCGAGTATACAAATGGCACCATATGAAGTGTTATACGGAAAGAGATGTCGTACACCAACCTGTTGGGATGACGTTGGTGAAAGAAAACTTGTAGGCCCAGAACTGGTGGAGGAAACGGTGGAAAAGGTGAAGGTAATCCAAAATCACATCAAAGCAGCTCAAAGTAGGCAGAAGAGCTATGCCGATAATCGAAGGAAGGATTTGGAATTTCAAGTCGGTGATCATGTTTTCCTGAAGGTATCTCCGTGGAAGGGAGTCATACGTTTTGGTAAGAAAGGTAAATTGAGTCCCAGGTACATCGGACCTTTCGAAATTCTAGAACGAATTGGGGCTGTAGCTTACCGATTGGCAATGCCGCCAAGTCTCTCCAAAGTTCACGATGTGTTCCACGTATCTCTGTTGAGGAAATACATGCCTGAACCAACGCATGTACTCACCTATGAGGAATTAGAACTGGAACCCGATCTTTCCTATTGCGAAGAGCCCATCAAGATTCTTGATACGAGAGAACAAGTGCTGAGAAACCGGACGACGCGTCTGGTAAAAGTTTTGTGGAGGAATCATAAGATGGAAGAGGCAACGTGGGAACCCGAGGAACTTATGATGAAGAACCACCCGAGTCTTTTTATGCAGTAATACCCTAGAAATTGCGAGGACGCAATTATTTGAAGGAGGGGAGAATGTAACACCCCAAGCTTCTATGGTACGCTTCTCTTTGAATAATGTGATAGCGTGTGTTGTACGCAACACCGAGTTCTAACACACCATAACTAATCAAACTAGCCGTTATGAATAGTAATACCTACTTTTTGAAATTATATATATTTTATATTTGAAAATGGACTTCATTTTTGGATTCGGAATATCGAATTTAGCCTAGGGTGAAATTTTGGTACATTTCGGATAACTTTCATATTTTGATGAATATTGAAAATTACTAAATTTTAATTAAAAACAACTTTTTTAATCAAATTAATTACTAGTGATAAATTATGAATTTGAGTGGTTTTAAAGTATATTTAGAATATATTTTTACCATTTAATATAATTTTGGTCATTGGACATAATTTTACAATTAAACCGAACATAAACAAGTGTCAATCTTTTGATAGTTATTATCTCTTAAAAACACGCTTTTTGTTTTAACAGCGGGAATTAATTTTAAATTAATTTCTGCCACTTCTGTGTTTTGAATTTAGGAAAATGGATTCCATATTTGGAATCAGGATGTCCAAATTATGTAAATAGGTAACTTTTATTTTTACACATTTTGAATAATTACTGCGGTAAATATTTTATTTACCATGGTTAAAGGGTAAATCCGGTAAATAAGGGTTAAAAAAATAATATTATAATAATACAAAATTACCCTAGAACGTGTCCTAACCTTATTGGTGGACACATACCCGACCATGGGCATCCTTGGGTCAATTTGGGGACCCCTTGGAGCCACTTGTATGTGGTAGGGACACATTATATTAATAAAGTTAAAATAAAAATAAAAATGGCATAAGCTTACATCTTTTAGAAGAACAATTTTTACATAGGGTTATACATGTTAGATTTTCGATTATAAATATTCATTAGAAAGCTAAAAAGATTTCCTACATAATGATGTTTTACTTATAATTTTTAGACATTAAATAATTTATTTTATTTGTGACACAATGATGATGCAGTAATTACTATAATAGTGAAAAATTAAAATAAGTGAGATTATAAATACCCAAATAAATATAATATGAAACTTTTAATGAATTAAACTAATTTTCTAGGATAATATGATATATTAGGATTGATTTAATTGACTTTGTTCGAAGTAATCAATCTGTTATGAGTTTCAAAAAAATCAATTATTGAATAGTGTCAAAATTGACATAAAAGAGTTCTTAAAACAAATATTATATTATTAATTGATATTAAATTCCTAAAAATCTAAGGTTCGGCCAAGAGACTTATATTATGATAGGTTAATCATTAATGGACCACTTGGGGGTCGCTTGTATGTATATGGTAAGTCTATTAACCATATAATATAAAAATACAAAGAGACATTGTAAAAGTGAAACTAATTAACTTAGAGTTAATACTTAATGATAAGGTTAATATAAGTACCCAAACCTGTATAAATTCTATTGGTTGAGTGGTTTTCGACCTATCCCCACCTTAACCTTTGAATAGTCAACTTTGGAGCCATTAGAAACCGAATATGAATTTATTATAAATTAATATTTCTAGCTTTTCCAAAGGTGCCCCTCACCCCTCTTATAAAAGGGCACTCCTCCTTCTCATTTCTTCACACCTTCAAAGCCTTTTGGTTCGGCCAAACTCTGCCCAAATACTCTCCCAACAGCCCTCACTACAACCTAGAGGCCTTAGTTTGATCAGAAAGCCAACCTAAGGAGCCCTTTTGATCAAATCAAAAGGAAGAACCCGAAGAAGAGGTAATGATTTCACCACCCTTTTCTAAGTTCATTTCTTCTTCCACTTCTTCTTCCTTTGTTCTTACCATTCTAAAATAATAACTCCAGTATCTCACATATACTGTGATGTTATTATAAGTATGGTACAACCATATTCAGTATTCTATCCACCCTTTGAATAACATGTCACCATACGTGCGTACGTACGGCTTACCGTCTCCACGTCGTGGTGTAATTGTTATTCAATATAATATTATTTGGATGGGTATAATAATGATGTGTAACTCATGTAAATAATAAATATAACATGTTAATGATTCTGTATATATGATATACCATTCATTTATATATTATTTTAATATCAAAAGAATGATATTGTCGCTCGTGCGTACGTACGGACTACCGTCTCCACGAACGCGATGAGATTCATTCTCCATCGTATCCATTCAAGTATAATTATCATTTTATGATTTAAAAATGATGTTTAAGGACTTGATATCATTCTGGATATGAATAAGATACAACAAACATGGCTTATGTAACAAAACATATAAAAGAAAATGAGTAAGTTAACACCCGAAACGATGATAATTCTAAGATATTATTAATAAATCAATGTTAAAAGATCATATATGATATCATATTAATATATATGATTCTTGTATAATTTAATAACAATTATTTCACCATTATACAGGAGGTTAACCTACCCCAACCAAGGAAAAGTACAAGGTAAGGGTTTTCTTATCTCACTTTTAATTCCGTGAGAATTCCATTGATCACCACTTAATTATTGCATGTGGTGTATGTGTACTGCCCATGATCGTATTCATTGTGTAATATACTTTAATTTATGGGTATTTACATCATCATGGTATGATACTTCTTTCATGGGTGTATGTTTCGTAAGTTACCTAATCGATAAGGGAATTTGAGATTTCAATTTCCACTCATTTGGCTTTACACATATTTCATTGATTATATTACCCCAAGATTATGTGTGGAATCACTATTCATTTGATTATGTCATAATTTCCACTCCCCTTCCTGTGGATAGAAGTTTGGTACACATAATCACTCCATTTTTAATTCTCAAGTCATTGATATGAATTTGATAAGAGTAATTTTAACTCATTCTCCATTTGTTGAGTTAAACATCCAATTCGTTTGTATTGTTTTTACAAGATAATGTGTGAATGTCCTTTGATTGTTTTACACTGAATATCCAATCATATTTAGTGTATTTATATTTTTCACACATAATTATGTCATTGATTTATCCTTAACCTAAGGATACAACCTTCTTGAGAAATTTCATCTCAATTTACATTCCATTGAGACTTCTTTGATGATATACACCAAATCACTTTTATGTGGTGTATATAATGTACTTTGACATAGTATATCATGAATTCCTTTATTCTCATGATATTACAATGTTTTGATTACCTCAATTATTTGTATTCAAGTGTCTCTCTTTTGGTTAGAAACTCTAACCAAAATACCATTTTAAAATGTTTTAAAGAATTATTCTTCTAAATCATGCTCATTAATGTCCATATTTTAAAAATGGTTTTAAGGATTTATTTATATGGACATTAAAGTTTTAAAATTAAAACTCCTTTTAAAAGTTTCAAAGTGTTATGGGACACTTTGATTCAAAAATATACTTTTAAACGGCTTCTTGACAAAAAGTGTGACTTTTAAATGTTTTCAAGAAAAGGGGGATATTTCTCTCAAATAGTTTTGATGATTATTTTCATCTATGTCAACATCCTTCATTATTATTGATTGAGGTTAATGTGATACAATACAATCTTCCATATTGTATCGAATGAATTATGTTTGACTGTGGATGTGCTATTTTTATACCATTCATGGTTTGTGGTGAAAGTATTGACATTTCGTATGCTAGTTTAATACGAATGTTTACGTTATGTTTAAACCTTTTCATATGGGAATGCATTGGACATAATAAGTGACGGGTGGAGCCCGCTATAGCTCCTCGATGCATCGGTAGGTATCATGAGACAAACTAGTGTCTTGGCACAAGGCCTTGACAAAATCTTATTTGTAGTCTTGGCACGAGGCCTTGGCTATGTGGTTATGATAGTCTGGCATTATGCATTCCAACATTATGAAAGTGGTTAGTGATTTTTGCATGTGATTATTCGATTAGTAGAATATCCATGTGAATGAGTAAATGGCATTATTTCATTTTACTTTTGCCATATTATGTTGATGTTCAAGTTTAAAAGGCTTTTGTTTTAGTTATACATTGCCTTAAATGTTTATTCTTATTTATGAAAGTTTCTGCTATATTGTTATCCTTACTGGGCATTTGAGCTCACCCCTTTTCTATGTTTTATTTTTCCCAGGAAGTGAAGAAGTAAATTATGAATGACCTGCAATGATTTTATGAGGGGATAATAGTGTGGTCTATTGAGACATTATGTTGTTGTAGTAGTTTTTCATTTTATAATGTAATGTAAAACTTATGAATATATCTGGCATTTTCCAAGGCTACTAAACCAATCGGTCTTTCGAGATTTGATCTTTCTTGTGATCATGCCAATGTTATGTAAGTAATGCACCGACTCTGGGTAGCTGGGGTCGGGGCGTTACAGTATCTCTCATATTTTTGAAATTCAACTCACATAAGCGGTGAAATTATATTTTATGCGAATTTGTATATGCTCCTAAAAGGTGGGTGAAAGACGGTAAAAAGTTAAATAAAATTTTATACATCTAAAATTTTTATAAAATGACTCCAATGAATTGAATTGAACATATAGAGGTATTATGTATCTATTTTCACCTAAAATAAATTAATATTACATAAGTAATTATTTAAATAAAATGACAGTTTTAAACAAAAACGAAGTGTTTTCCACTATTCATCAAAAATTGAATGTTTTTAGAAAAATACAAAAGATTCACTCTAAGATAATTTCATTATTCCAAATTCAAAAATGAAGTCCATTTTGAAAAATAAAATTTATAAAATTTCATAAAACGGTTATTAGTATTCCTAATGGCTAGTTTGATCGGTCGTGGTGTGTTAAAACTCAAAGTTGTGTACAATTCAAGCTGCTACATTATTCAAAGGGAAATGTGTCATGGAAGCTTGGGGTGTTACACATTGTATTTATAGAATCCCCATGTAATACTCTATTCTACTAAAAAATATTCATGATTCTTCCCTCATCCAATTGAATTATTAGACACCTGTGACCCCAGAGAAGTGTCTCTAGCACCCGAATTTGGTGAATTTCCAAAATAATGCGGAATAAGTCCCATCTGATTATATTCATGGAATAATATAGGTTTTCCTAAATACACTGACATCATGTGGTCTAGAGGGACACATTGGAAACAACTTGTCTTACTCTTAGGATTTAGAGGAATATTTACCAATCCTTCCATTGGATTTTAAGTCGTAGTCACACCTTGGAAGTATGTCTCACACTTCATATTACTCCCTGCATTATTGGTATAAACATGGTTCCACCTCCGATAGATCCTAAGATATCGCTTTCTGCAACTATTTATCTACTAAATATCTTCATAAAATTAGTTATATAGTTCACAGTAATCATTGAATAGATTTCCAATCGCAGCCCTAATTCAAAAATGTGCACCTTAAAAGAAACACTAGTGACAACCTTTGGCGAAAACCTGAAAAAATCACAAATTTATCAGTATATTCTATCACCAAGAAGTTATCCTAGTTTATGATTAATAATTATGGTTTTTACTTAATTAGAAACATGTGATGATAGAATGGTTTGTTAAATTTTTTTCTCAAAATCCTCTCATTCCATTTCTTGATCCCCTATATCTTGGACCTGCAACTCTAACCACTGATGTGAAAAACTTCTATAAGATATGTCACTAACTTGAAATTTAACTATACCAGTTTTTATAGGAAATCAAATATTTAATTCTACATATTCATCCACACTAACTTTTTTGGTTCCAAATCACCGATAAATATCGATTGATTATTCTTCTGAAATTGAATTGAATGATCCACATGCCCCAGTAAAAAGTTTTGGGTTCTATATATCCAATTATTTAAAAGACTGAACTATTATTTGAACCCACTTCTTGTTCACCAGGGGATCAGGTGCAAACACATTTTTTACAGCTTCCACTAGTTGGTTCCCACAACACCTACCAGGTTCCATTTTATATTCACATAACAAGCACCATAAGTATCACACTCTCGAAATTGAAGGCTTAAATTTTAATATTATATCACATCAAAACTATCAAAAACATGATTTAAAATATTCAAGATTTCCCATGTTCAATCATTTTGTAAAAATCCACCATGTTTTAAAAATCCAAAAATTTTCAAAATACCACAACCATTCTCTTTTCAAAAAAGAACAGTTGAAAACAATTTTCATATTTTTTAGAAGATAACACATTCACACCACAACATAAATCATTACTTCTAATGAGATATGAAATCAAAATGGAAATTCATTTCTACCATTCATTCCATGTTATTCATATTGGTTAAACCCATGAAAATGATATTACCATCCTCTATGTGTTTGAAATACACATATGTACCATGCTTCCTTGTAAAGTGATGTTTTACATAAAAGGGTTAACTATGCATTTTTATGCAAAAAATTTCATTTTCCAAAAATATTATCCTTTCTACCATCCCATATCATTGAATATACTGAGAATGAACGCCAACTCCAATATCCAAAACTAATGCCAATGGAACGAACAAACTGATACCACTGGTAACATCCTTCCCCTTTAAATAGTCTTAAGTGGACGAGGAAGTGCTACTTGGACATAGGAAACAACCCCAAGGAACCAATGATAGGGGTTGATTTTTCATTGGAATTAAAATAACAAACCAAACATTCCATTTCCAAAAAATAACCACATTATTCATGTCAACAATGTATTACAATTCAACATCTTATCAATGACCAAAATGAAAAACCTAACAATACAAAATCAGTGTACCATGTTTTATATGAAAACAGTAAAACTTAATGAAAAAAAGACATAACTCTATAACCCAAATTCTAGATCCATGGTCCAAATTGACAACTTCCCATAAAATTGAGGCACCACTGAGGAAATGAGATGCCTTACATTTAAATTTTTCTCGATAAATTACATATTCAAAAGCACCAACGTGCCAAAGTAGGGGGTGAGTAATGAAACTCAGTATCCTTTCCTGAAATTAATTTCATACTAAATCTATTTGGATATAATAATTCATCACATTTATATAATACAATTTATATAAAAACATTAAAATATATCAACAATTTCCAACAATCCAAAAAATTCCATTCAAAAACATTTAACAAAAATAAACACATTTCCACGGAATGAAAAAAACATGTCATGAACCATTTTACCATTTCATATTTTCATGATTAATTTCTTTCTCCATGACCCAATACATACACATTAACCACAAACACAACTCAATCTCCCATGATTGGTGCTACCATTGATGGTGGAACATCGCGTCCAACCCCATCCCCTTCTTATTATGGTATTTATGGACCACATTCCAACCCTATGATGGTGTAACCTCAGGAACACTAACCAACCCCATTTTAACTCACACACAACCATTTATGATAAACTATGTGAATTTAACTATTACTAACATTTGTAATAAAATAATCCATTTTTATTGAAAATATCCTTAAGACCACATCCATGCCAAACAAAATTTTTACCAAACAGTGAAAAAAATAGTTCCAACATCCATGTCAAATCCATTTTTAATAAACCATTATTTTTATTGAAAACCATTTTCAAAAACCATTTCCATAATTAAATCCAAGAAAATGATTTTAAAATCATCATTTTAAAATCCAACAGTGAAGAAAATTACCCAAAAATACCACAATTTCACCAAAATCGACAAATCATTACCAAAGGGGTTTCAACCATTTTTCACACATCGATTTCAGAATCAATTTAAAGAAAAAAATAATTTGATATTAAGACTTCTTGTTCTAGCAAGATAATTAGTGAGTGAAGCAAACCACCTTCAGGGTTTTGGTGAAATATACGAACGACACAAACACACACTAAATCTGTGTGAAAACTCCAAAAATATTCCATGGATACCTTCCCCTAACATCAAAAAGGGAGAATATCACCATTATTGTCATAAAAACATAGATATGTATACAAATAAAATATATATAATAAATCGAGAAAGATAAATAATTAGATCAATGAAAAACATATGAAATTGCCACAAATTAGACTTATAAAAGGAGATTCCCCTTCACAACACCACGGAAACAGTTCTAACCACTTTTAGTATGACGAGGAGAGTCTACCTAGACATTGGGAGGAAATAATATTGTGTGAGGGTCAAAATGGATCCAAAATAGGGATTTTGGGTTTAAATAATGGGTGATATGTTTCGCAAACCCACCTTTTAAACCATGCATGATTTTCCACACAGTTGGAAAAACTGTGTGCTTATCCTTCACCAACCACTACCAAAATGGGAACCTCATGTATTTGAACCCCATGGTTATCCAAACTATGCTCCAACCATTCCAATGCTCAATATCACATGTTTCATAGATTACCTGGGGTGGCATCATGGTTTGGCCAATCATGAGCCTACCTAGAGCCCAATTACTCAATGTTCACAATTTTATGACGACATTTCATAGTTTTCACTGATCATTCTCAAACTGTATTCCAATATAAAATATCCAAAACCTTCACAAAAATATTATAATCTATTACAAATAGTATCCAAAAACTTTATATACACAAAAAGTATAAATAAATGGTTACAAACTAGAAACTGGGGTGGTATAATTAGAATCCCACCAAACTTCTTTCCAAGGGTAATCACCCTTTTCTTTGACCTATGGAGTTGTCAGAAAAATTATTAGAGATCGTATATAATGATAAAATTATCATTTTCCCCTTATTACCATCTGAGATAAAAATTCAAATATCCCTAGAATTTCTGAAACCACAACTCTATAGGTTATGTGAGATGAAATTTTCAACATTTTTGTCTGGTATTAATTTAAAAAACACATAATTTATTCAAATTATCAGGTAAAATTGTGACTTTTTTTATTGATTTTGGATGTTTTGAACATAATTTTTATTTGTTTCTCAATTATTATGTTAATGGATTTATTGATTTTTTTAATTAATTGTGAATCTATAAAAAAATTTAAATTAAATGTTATAATATTTTGATTTTGGAACTCAAAATTTTAAATTGATAATTTTTTATAATTTTTTAATTTTAGAATTAAATGGAAATCCATAAAATGAAATTGTAATTTTTATTAAATCATTAAGTAAGGATTTTTTAAAATAATTTCAAAAATGGTGAAATTTATTAAATGGTTTTATTTGAAAATTCTAATTTGAGTTGGTTTATTATAGTGTATCTAAAATTTTATCTAGGATATCAATTATGAAAGAAAATTAATTTTTATTTTTATCATTTTATTATTTTCAAATTCAAATTGGAAATAACTACACTAAAAAAATTAAATTTTCAGATTCTTTCATACTGTGAAATTTTTGAAGTCATGCATGCTACCACCACCACTACGACTCATTTAGAAAAAACATTCTATCATCATTGTGCTATCAACCGACTTCTCTAGAAGTGATCCTTTATTTAATTACATTGATACTATGGAGTACCCATAGTACTAACATCCTGACACAAAAACTATTTTTTACTACCACAAGACACCCCATATACCTCTATTACTCTATCCTCCAATTGCATCACATCTAGCTACCACCCACTGAAAATCAACAACCAGTTGTTATATTTCATGAAATATGAATCCCAAATCATGTCCCAATACAAAAGTCTAATTTCCACCGCACGAATCCCAATGATGCGTGGTAACATTTCACCCTAAAAAATCATGAAGATGTACGAGTCCTGATCGTGGGATGAATGTTTATGATGAAAAAATAATAAAGATGACCAACTTAATCCATCCACATTGTAGACAAAAAATCCATATAGTTAAATTATAATCTCACATAGACACTAAATTCTTGGAGACATAATAAGGTAATGACTTATATATATTTTCCCTTACCCCATTTATAAATATCAAGTATCTACCGACTATGGATTTGTAATTTTTAATCAACAATTTTAATACATGTTTAATTCTTCTCTATATTTAACTATGTGTATTTTTCTCTCACCCCCCTTTTACATAGTGTTTTATTTCCACCCATTTGTCATAACTGTGATTATATTATCTTAAATTCAACGAGAATGGATTAATTATCAAAAGTGAATTCATAAGGTAGGTTCAAAATTTCTCAAATCCCCATTCAATATTACTTATGTGTATATTCAATTTTGATGATACAATCGGGGTTTTCTGTGATTGGTGTGGTGATCATTGAATATCCCTAATATTTATTACCCTTATTTTCCATTTTAGGTCATTATTTCTCCCTCATATAATTCCTATTCAAATGTTAGTAAATGGATGGAGTTGAGGCATGAAAAATATATGATGTAATTGGGTCGATTTTTATGGCATGTCCATAATCATGGAATTTTCATCAAATGAAACCATGGAGGAATCAATATTTTTTCTTCATAAGAGATTTCGAAAAGAATATATGATTTCACAATCCCATTATAAGATGGTTATCCATAAATGAAATTGAGTGAATTAACAATTAGATGATAACATTTTAAATGGATCATGAAAGTAAATAATAATATAATTTTAGGCATGATCCCCTTTCACACTAAATTGTTATGTTTTTATTTAATTTTTTAATTCATTAAATAAAAATAATTTCAAACATAAAATATTTATATTTAAAAAAAATATAAAAATACATAAGTGACTTAGAAAATGAGAGTATGACCAATACAGGCTCCCTGGGAAACAATCATCGTCATCTCTAATGTAAATTCTATGTAGAATAAAATATAAAATATCAATTTGTTTGTGATCTATGACAATGTGAAATCAACCTGAAATGATTTCTAGGGAATATGGTCATGGATGTTTTTTGATTTTTTACTCTATTATTAGTTATATTATTGTAAAAAATTAAAAAAATGATCATTAATTGGTGTTATAAAAAAAATAAAATAATTACTCTCATTACTCAATCAAATTAATATGAGTGTTAAAATTTAACATTTTATTTATGTGACAGAACAACTAGAGAAACTCTTGATTAATTTTTATAGAGGTAATATAGAATGAGGTGTATCTATGGATCATGTAACATAACTGAAAACATTATGAGAATACATACATATGTAGAATTTCTAAATGATCTTACTCTCACACATAATTCCGATTTGATGATTGATTCACTCAAGGAGAAACAAGAGATAAAAATTGAATAAAATGAGGAGGGATACTCATTATCATAACACTATTACATTTAAATACTGTGAAACACATTTGTAATTTAACCATCCTTGTTTGGATGATGCAGATTCAATTAGTGTCAGAGTTTTCCTCAAAGGGAGATAAAGTTGATTCTAATTATTTCTATCTTCATATCATGGAAGCTGAATTTTCATATGGACTAGTCTGTACTAATCATTTAGATTCTATTTCATTACTTGAGGAGATCATAGATAAAGGGGAATATCCACCACCAGAATACCCCAAACATTAAATAGAGAATGATATATCAAAATAAGTGTTCATTTTGGATTATTTGAATAAAGAAATAGAATACTAATCAGTTACACATGAAGGGAGAAACATTGATCTAATCACAACATATTTAAATTATATAAAATTTTAGTTATTTACTAAATAACACTTGTTTGAAACTATCCATGATATACAAGTGGAGATACCACTAGAAGTGAAAGAAGCCACTTATTCCGAAATGAAAGAAAACGAGACCCCATTCATAATCCTTCTGACCCCATAGATCAATTTGTTTCATAATGTCATGGTGGTGGACATATAATAATCTATTTAAGGGGAACCCCAATAAGTTAAGAAAATTATATTGGGAAAGAAATGAATGTGGTGGGTCCCACCATAAAACTCTATCCCCATGAAAACTAGTGATAGTTATAGGACTGTATGGCTATGGAGATTATAAACTACAATACCTATTGTGGGGGGGGGGGGGGTTTAAAATAATATTATATACCCCTTCTATTTCTATTTTTTTATTAATTTAATTTTTAATAAAAAATAATATTGTTTTCAATTATGTTTTTCAATAGTTTTTTTCCTACGTGGAAAACACATAAGAGGCAAGATCAAGGTTGTCCATAAATCACCCAACAGAGAGCTTCACTAAATCCCACTGGCTAAATAAACATCAGGTTGTGTCCATTATTTTTAAAAATATTTTAAATATAATGTTTTGTATTCTGTTATAATTTTAAATGAGTAGGGTTGAATAAGTTTGGGGGATGCGATTAATATTATATGTAAATAGTTTTAAATGTATCTTAGTTAATGTCATATAATCTATAAATTTAAATAAACATGTTTACTATTTTATTATGTTTTTATTGAATATGTAAATTAATTAAAAAAATAAAACAAAAACAATCATTACTCTAATAAATATTTGAAATACCATTTTATGTTTTAAATTTAGTTCACAACTTTAATATGAATAATTAAAAGTACAATAAAATAATGAAATTGAATAAATGTTTTTCCATTATTTTGAAAATCCTTTATTATAATTTTTTGTTCTATTTTTTGAAAATTTATTATTCATCAATAACACAATTTTTTGAAAGTACAATGTTGGTGTAAATAAATTACATTTTTCTTAAATTGTGGGTGATATAAGTTTAGTTACTATAACCGATCATTGTTATCATAAGTGTTTCCTCTTAGAATAAGATAACAGAGTTTTAGTGCATTGATTTTTATAGAATCATAATTATCAGTTGATTTTTATATAATTTTGAACATATTCTAAGTTATCTAGACCTATTTGAGAAATAACATTGTAGGGAACCTACTAAATTAATATTGATATAAGTCCATTGAAAATGGATTAAAATTAGAATTTGGGAACCTACAATGAATTTTTGAGATAATGTAACAGAGTGTTAGAGTATCCATTTTTAAATTTCAATAAGTGATTTTTCACAAAACTATTCACATAAATGTCTAATAGGAATAAAAAATTTAAAATTTAAATAAGTAAATAAAAATTCAAAATAGAAAGAATTGGTGCTTAATTTAAAAATTAATCCATTTTTGTGAGGGGAAAATTAAACCTACGAAGGGGGTAACTGACTTATAAAATTTAATTCGATTTGTATAAATAATGTGAAAAATCAAAATATGGTTTAAGAAACTCATGATAAAGTGAAAAATAGATGTTCCTCTTGTTAAAACAATAATTACACTTAAATATAATTTAATCCACTTCCATAAATGGAAATTTGATTGAATTGAAGTGAAATAATGATTTAGATTCACAAATGAGGCATTATATTTCAAACAGTAGATGAATCTATGTTTTCTTCCTTTACTGTTTGTTTACTTGAAATCTATATAGGATTAATTTCATTGTTTATTGAATAAATTTAATTCATTGATAAAATTTCCTCAACATGAAATAGTTAGAGAGTGGGGGAGTGATGTGCGACGAAATGTTAAAACTTTGTTCCCTTTTATGCATTGAAAATAACTTTTATATAATCCAATTATAAGGAAAATAGTGACTTTTACTAATATTTGTATTTTTGAATATAATTTATAATTTACTCAAATAATTTTCTATTGATTTTTTCAGTTTTGTAGTAAACTGGAATCCATACATTTTTTTAAATTAAAATATATAATGGTTATATTCTAGAACGAAAATTTTTAAATGGATTTTTTATAATTATTTCATTTTTTAATAAAATTTAATTACAGAAATTAAAATAGGTATTTTTTAATTTTTTAATAGAGATATTATTTTTTTTAATATATTTAAAAGTGGTGAAATTGAGTAAATAATTTGATTTGAACATTCTAAATTGAATTGGTCAATTTTAAAGCATCTAAAATTTACTCTTTGACTTTAATTGTGAAAGTCATTCGATTTTTATTTTTATCATTTTATTATTTTTTAATTTAATTTTTAAATAACTTCACTTAAAAAACGTATTTGCGTGATTCTTTCAGGATGTATATTTTTTGATGGTATACATTCTACCCCCAGTTTATAATACTTTCTACCATCTTGTTGATACTGCTAAACTACTCTAGTATTTCTCCCTTATTAAATTTTCTTACTATCATTGAGCTCTCACAAATCCCAAATCTTGATACCACCCCTATTTCTTGCTACTGTTACACACCATCTACAACTAAATCTCCCTTCTATAATGGTATAAATTTCAGCTACTACCAGCCAAGAATCTTAATCTAATTATACTATTTGAAGAAAAATAATTCTGAAACCAAGTCCCAATACCGAATTCTAATTAAAACAACATGAATCTCAATGATGCATGAGAACACTTCACACTGATAATTCTAAACGAAATATGGGTCCAGATCATGGGATGAATATATGACAAGGGAAAATAAATGAAGATTCCTAACATAATTGATCCAAATATATACACATGGAATATATATAGATGAATTCAAATTTCAACAGAAAAAATAATTATTGAGAAATAAAAAGTCCTAATATATTTAAATATTTTCCAACAGCACATTTGAAAATATTCAACATTTTCTAACCATAACTATATATTTTTTATTCTTCCCTTTTAATACATGTTTAATAATAATTTTTTTTAAATGGTGTTTGTTTTTATTTGTCCCCTCTATTTAATAATGTTTTTTTCACCTATATGTCATAACTATGATTGGGATCTCTTAAACTCCATAAGAATATAGAATTGGCCCAAGGATAATTCCCAAGGGTGTTAATTATTTCTCAAATATTCATCCAATATTTATTATGTTTTTATTTAATTATGTTGATATAGTGGGGGTGTTTTTTGGTTAATTCATCAATCATTCACCTTCACTGAGAATTCATAATATTTTTTCCATCCATAGTTGATTCTTCCTACCTCATTGCAGTCCAATTTATATGTGATTAAATGGAGGGAGTTTGTGATTGAATAATATATACTGTAATTGGGTAGAATTTGATGGCTTGTTTACCATTATAGATTCATTATCAAAAAAACCAAAGAGGAAGCATAATTCTATGTTCCTACGAGATTTATGAAAATTCCTTGGATTTTTCAATCTTAGTATGGTATAGTGATGTATGAATGATAGAGAGAGCATTATCAATTTGATGATAAATTTATTAATGGACAATGAGAGTATTTATACCAAATCATAGATCTAGTATACATTCACCATAAATTATTATGTTTAAATTTAATTTTTTATAATATAATTAAATAAAAGATGAAAAAAATATATCACATAAATTTTGGTTGTTAAAAAATTATGAAAAAACAATAAAAACACATAAACAATTTACAATAGTGAGAATTTTTACCCACACAAACTCATTGTAAAGCAATGTTGGTCTGGCATATACTTCATAAAAACTATAATAAAAAATTAAAATTATATTTGACTAGGGTTGTGACAACCATTTGATCAATGGGTAATGAAACAATCCCCATCATAACCACATATCAACCTTTAGAATCCTAAATAGTGAAATAGTATCCCTACCTTCACTCCAATAATTAACACCACCAATGAAATCTTAGAAATCCAATAACCATTTACATTTCACCCACAACACTACCCTAATATGAGTGAAATTAAACCATGACCAATCTAATACTCCCCAACATAATGGATCATTATTTTCACATCACAACCGAACACCAAGCTCTACAACCCATGATCTATACATAATTGAATATAATGTTAGTACAAGATGAATAGCCTCACCCCAAAAAAACAATATGAATATTTCAACCAACCATTCCCATCCCACCAGGAATGGAAACCTCTATACTAAAATACAATTAAAATGAGGTTAAAATGCTTTATGGACTTATGGAGAAATCCACAAAATAATTATTTTAGCTTCACCATTATTATGGAACTAGCCTTATCATTTCCACAAAGGATACATTTCCCAGGTTTCCACAGGACCTGGAAAAACACAATAGGCCAACACATGGACCAACTGAAAATACTCATAACCCAATCACACACTATCTAACTCAATAAGAATTTATCCCAAAAAATTAATTCCAACCACCACTCTCATCTTCATAGAAAAAGTTATTCCCCAAGAACCTCTCATAGAATGTCACACCCATATGATCCATGGACTGAGATACGTGGATAACCCAAATATAAATGCTCACCATTATCCACTTGTATATTAGTTATAACAAGCTTGATCACCCACAACACTCCCCTTAAAAATTGTTCATTGCTCTTATTTCATACATAACCAAATGAAATAATCCATATAGTGTTGTCATGA
The DNA here is from genome assembly GCA_963277665.1 of Viscum album. NCBI lineage: Eukaryota > Viridiplantae > Streptophyta > Magnoliopsida > Santalales > Viscaceae > Viscum > Viscum album. The sequence goes on from OY728139.1 coordinate 803,601,049, forward strand.
GTCATGATAATCCACCGGTTCTCTCACTAGGCTATTAAATGCATCCGAAACTAATGGAATATGACAACCAAAAATTCATTACCTAAATAATACTTTGATACCAATGAACAAAAACTAAATGTTATTTTATCACAAAAACCTAAGGCATCCTCAAACCATCATCATATACTCAATAAAAACACATTTTCTCCAATATAAACATGAAGAATCTACCAATACTTCCACCTCCAATGAAATATCAAGTTCATGCTGAACTCACACTTATATTTTTCTAATATGAGAACTATGAAAATACTTACCTAAATCTTGATTCATATGTCAAAGGTCTCAATGGTCCCCAACTATCCCATAAACTCTGTCTCATTCATATTCCAAAACTAAAGAGATTGTCATCATTTTTACCATATCAAAATCACCGCAATAACTCACATGTTGAACCAATCACTATAGGGTCTCAGTTACTCCTCAACATCAAGTCATCCCATTACAAAACCTCTTCCCACTGGGTACTGATTCCCACTGAGCAAAATCCATGTGAAATTCTCTATTGATAAAACTAAAGTCATTGGTCATCACCTTTATAGTCTAAAACATCATCCTGGATAATCTATAACAAAGAACCAAAAACATAGGGATTATTTAGATAGAATTAGATTCAATTCTATATGGTAAAACACCATATAGGATTTTATTTCCACATAAAATAACAAAACCTAAATGATAACCCTTAAAAAGGGGTGTATTTATATGTCATCATGTTCCTATGCCGACCTACTAAGTACAATCCATATACCATAAACCCCGGGAATGTTTCATCATAGTTACGAGCTTCTAACCATGGATACACATGAATTACAATCAGAATGAAATTCAGTTATAGGTCTCCATATATATGTACAATATCGGCAAGTACATATGCAGGAAAAAACTATATGAGTAGTTCCTAGGACTTTAATCAATTGGGCCTCTACTCAGTAATATCGGTCACATAGAGGAAAAAATACATGCAATGTGGAAACTACGTTCCCAATCATGATGCATGAGATGACTTTTTACGATAAATAGAAATATACAATAATAAAATAAATTGGTTATTACTAATGGTCCAAATGAATGGAATAAAATAAGTCACAAACCATAAATCAAAAATCTCACGTCTGTAGTGCTAGGTAAAAATTATATCAATATAAATATCATATAACCAGAACAACATTACCATCCTTGGTATCCTATACTTGGAACTAAAATATATGATCATGATGCACTGGATTGATATCCATAACATGAATCAAAACATTACTATAACATAGAAACATTATCACAAATAATAATTCATATAAGAATAATATCTATCAACAATTAGTAACACCCTTTCTTGTACTCAACATGAAAGGTTCCTTAAACCAATTTTCTACAAGGCCTTAGGCACACATTCCTTTATGCAATAGATTGAAAACTGATATTGAGATCTAAGTAGGTACTATGGGGATACTATTTCCACAATATTAGACTATAAAATATAAAACAAATAAAACAAATAACACATATCCATAAAAAATAATCCATGAGTGTTAGAAAAATAAAAAAACAAACAAAATTATTATATAATAAAAGAAATGTGATGTACAGTCTTATTAACTCCAAGAAGGTTTATACACACACTAATTGATCTCTCTCTAGTCTAAACAAATATAAAAAATAAATTGATGAATATAAATAAATCAGGATCTACATCCAAATCTAAGACATTATACACATCCAATTTCCATAACTATCGAGCTATTCCTACCTGATCCCATGGCTCCTCACCAGCACCTCTTCTCAATTAGGAAATCCTAGGATACCACCGTATCCTCTATGACATGTTTTCAACTTGAATTTGAATGCTGGTTATGTATGAACACAATGGTGTTCATAGAGAGGGTGAGAAATAAATATTAGATGGACACCCCCATTAGTGGACCTATAACCAGTTGTCATAAATACATTCCCAGGAAATATTCCTTGCCCAGAAGGGATATAACTTCATTAAATAAAATAATAAAAATGAATCACATTACCTGCTTTATCCAATATTAAAATTTCACTTATAATTTAATATGGAACTTTCTTACCATAATAACACCACATCTCTAAGGGTGTATTCATATAACCTAAGCTAATACCAAAAACACATATCAATCCTCATCTCTGATACCCAAAAAAACAATACCGACTATTTCCACTGTCGGGATGTATCTGAACATAAGAATCATGAAGGTTCCGAGAATATAAAAATCAATTTTTTTGGTTTTTGAATTAAATTTTGTTATTAATTTAGAGTCTAACAAATCCTTGAGAGGGGATTTTCACATTATATTTAAAATTAATTTATTAGGATCATGAAGAAATGATTACCTTATCATAGGATCCATTATTCAATGATATTATTGATCATTTGAAAACCATTTTAGATTACCTTTGTGGCACCATAAGGATTCAATTGTCAAATCCCTACAGTGGTATTATATACATGATCGTTTGATCGTTTGATCAACTCCAATTGATTTCTGGGTGAAATCCTGAGGAATCAAATGTCATTTATGGTTTTTATATATTAATGAATGATCCTTTGGGATTAAAGGAATAATTACCATTCTTGAGAGGAAGAATGGATGAATTTGATGGAGAGATATAGAGAGAGGCTCATTGTGTGAGATTATTCTCTACCCAAATTTTTTTACCCCTACACTATAGACATAAACATCTATTTATTTCGATAGGTTTTAGAATAAAATATTATATAATTACATTCCATCCATAATATTGTAATCTTTATTAAACCCCTATCCATATAATAATAATAACCTTATTATTATTTGATGGAATGCAGAATAACTTGCATAATAATGAATATTATTTTTTTATATTGTAAACTGATATTTTTTACCATTCATGATCTTAGTCCACTCAAGATCATAAATATTTATTAAATAGTAAAATAAATAAATAATTAGATATTTTTCTCAAAAAATATTGTATCTATAATTTCGTGAATAAATATTTATTAAATAATCAATATATGAAATTAATATTTTATTCACAATCTAGTGATTAAATATTTATTATATATTCACATAATCAAATAATTTATTTATTATGAAATAAATAATTATTTATTAACTTCATCATATTAGAGATAAATAAAACTTGAGTAAAATTATTCATCAGACTGAAGAATAATTTTTATTCCATTAAATAAATTCAAATATAATTTGACTGAGATCAACAGAAATACTTATTGTGTGTCCCTCTAGGATTCATTCTTGTCAGATTTACTTAGTCTTTCATAAAGTCCAAGATTAAAATCTAGTAACGAGTCAAGGAACCCAAGAAAATGTTCTCAATGTTACAATGATGAAACCCACAAACGAATGATCACATTTTAATATAATCCATTTATGTTAATATCTCTTTACAGAATTTAAAAATGTATTTCATCAACCTATATGCTGGATACGTCATTATTTAAAAATATGAAATAAATATAATTAAACCATTGAAATGGAATTTAATACTTATATTATATTTCAATAAAAGGGCAGAGATATCAACTTCCAAAAAATATGGAAGGGAAAAATCCTTTCTTGACAAATTAATTGACAACTTTTCATTTTGGACATACCCAATGTACCCATCATTTCCAGGAACTATTATCACTATGGTTTATAAAATATATCAATGTGAGTGAGTCATAACACGAATTAATAACATTATTAAAGTCAAATAACCATTACACATGCTCATAGATAGCAATACCCAATTACACCAAAACATAATGAATTCCTATTAGTGGGCCCACTATCATAATCTTCTTATATTATAAATTTCCAAGTGTGAATATCTTGTGAAGAAGCCTCATCCTCTTACAAATAATCATACCTAATGATCTGTATACTATGTTCCCTATCATAGAAATTCATTGAGCCATAGATCTATTTTTTAAAATATCATCATTGTATTTTAAGGTTCTGATCATAATAGGGAACTACTATGTCCTTATCAATGTAAAGACAATCTAGTACATTATCACATAAATATTGTACATAATAATAATAAATAAATGATAATAAATTCCTTTTAATAATATATCCTTTGAATATTCATCTAATATAATGTAAAGATTAGATGGTTCTATGGTATCAATCCATAAAACTCCATCATGAAATAAAGACAATTTCTAACAACCAGTCATTACTCACATGAAAAACATTTTTATAGTGATTACTGATATAGATACCTTTACTACAACATTTTTGGGGCGAGGGTTGGTAAATCCACGTGGTTGTGTGGTAAATATTTTTATTGCAACATTACTATCTTCATAAAATCCCTCAGGTAGTGATATAACTAAGAATCCACCTCTTGTTTTCATATCAGAATCCTGAATAACATGAATAAATACATTGTTAAACATTATCATAAAAATAAAAATATATTTATCATGGTACTACCCAATATTATAGTAGGATGATTAAAAAAATGCTTCTTAAGAAACATCAAAATCTAAAACATACCCAGATATTGTAGATACTGAGACCACTGGCTATAATAAGATTTTTAGGCATGTTAGTTTATACTTATATGTTATATAAGATCAAATTAATCTAAATGAAGAAAAGTGTTCAACTCCATTTATTACTAGTATTATCAATTCTCCAGATACAAAAACTCATAAACAATAACTTTTCCATTACTATCAGATAGTTGTAACTACAATTTAACAAAATTATGTTATATATGTTTGATATTGAACTATTATGATTTATGAATCAGTAATATGATTAATCAGGACATATCATAGAACATGAGATGAAATCCTAGAAATTAATCTTGTGAAATTATTTTAGTCTTGATAGAATATTCCCATTCCCATGCATTTTATATTGGAATGATTATACACTAAAAAAAATAATTCTTGAAGTGTTTCACAGATTATATTTCATTAATATATTAATATATATACTATGAATAGATTTAGAAAACTCATAAATCTATTATGTATATTTTTTCACTGGAATAAGGATTCTACTTGAAGAAAAAAGTAAATAAAATTTATTCATTTTTTAACAAACATATAATACATATAATTTTTTAATATAGTATCTTCATATTTATTTTGAAAAATAATAGTCCTCCCACTAACTAGTTGGAGACAAATATCAATAATTTATTTTGTAATGAATATAAAATGATTAATTTTCATGATTTATTTATAGATTAATTTATTTCACATTTGTATCTTACTTTATTTTATAAATGTGACTAACCCATTTAGCTATTACTAGTACACACATACCCTAGGATCTCTACTTTATCATTATATATATCCATCTTCCATAAACACCCTTCTAAATTAGGTGGCTTTAATAGTAAATATTTGAATATAATGATCTTGGAAATAATCATTGACAAGGAAAATTTAAAAGGATTTTAGTTCTGATGAGTGTTGAATAATTTTTTTATAGACCAAATCATTAAATAAATTATCATTCTGTATAGGTACGATCTTTTATCAACCATATCCCATTTCTATTGAATACTCGATAGTAATACTGAGGAATAAAAAATATTTGAAAAAGGGATTCACTAAATGTTTAAATGTGGTGTCAATCACATTAATTTATACATACTCATCAACCTTAAAATATTTTATTTTACTTATTCATTGTAGGAATCATTATTATGAAAGAAAAATATATGTACCACCGACTGTGTTGAACATAAACCACCTCTTTGGTTATAAATTCATCCGCAAAATGGGTCCCTAAAAAAATCCTCTCACTAAGATAAATAGATTAAATTTTTTCAATTCCAACCAATGTGTATATAGAGCCTTAACACATATAAGTTAATTATTATCTCACTATAATTGAGGATACATGTTTTCATTATAGAAATATAAGTATTACTGACTAGACATTAATTTATATGGTGTCAATAAGATTATTAACTCAAATGTTTTTTACTGATTTGGATTTTTTTAGATAAGGACATATTTTAACCAATAGTATTGAATAAATAATTTTGGTTGTATCCTAATATATTCTCCTCATATCCCAATTTATATCATATCCATAATAAAATATATTTTTAACATGGTTAGTAGTTTTAACTATATTTATGTGAATTTTTTTAGAAATATTAATGGACGATTTTAAATGTATATAAGACTCATAATTGATCTTACTTTTACTATAATCATGAAATTGATATATAAAATGAAATTTGAGTTTGGGATATATTTTCACCAAAAATAGGATAAATAATTACTTGGATAATATGTAATCTTTCAAGACATCTTGTAGAATCCTCAAGAATTACCAAGTGTGATCATTTACTATATTTATCATTTCTAAAATTTTGTAAAGGAATATCATGATGTATATGAAGTTACTTTTAGGTTTTGAATAGTTCACATGGTCTTGTTAAACTAACTCTAATTTTTTTCATGTACATTTATTTATTAATTATTCCTTAAATAAAAGATAATAAATAATTTCATTCTATATCTAGTAGTATAGATCAATTGAGAATCATACAATTTTATTAGTATAAAAATTTCAACTTCTTTCATTTTTATTTGATAATAAATTATACTATCACAATCAAATATGACTATTTTATTTTATATTTATCATTCACAACAATAGGTTTTTATGATTCAAGAGTTAATAAATAATTATTTTATCAATAATTTATGATAATAACATTTTTTCCAAAAATTAATTAACATCTTATTGTGTCAAGTTTTACAAGAAGATAATTTTTTTTGTAAAAAGTATTAAAAACATGAATAAATATAATTATTAGTGAGAAATAGTGAGAACACCCTAGGTGATATAATAATCGCCCTTTCTGAGATTATTTTGAGTATACTTTATAACCTTTCTATTCTTTCTCACTTCTAGTATTTAAATACTTGTTTATTTTGTAAAAAATTTATGTTTAATACATATTCACTGAATAGAAACAAGATAAATATACCTAAGTTAATGAAACTTCTTGAATCTTAGATTCATTAAAATTTCATTTCTAGGGTCTATTATTTCCACACAAGAAGAAAATATCATCATGTTTATTTTTTTCCTTTGAATATTTTGTCTCCTTGAAGGATGTCATAAAGTATATTTTGGAATTAAATTATCCATGTGATCTTTAACCTTGTTATTCAAATTTTTCACAAAAATGGGTCGAAAAATATGTTTTAACCTATCCTTATCCACTTGGTGAATTATGTAAAAAGGTATCATAAGAATCATTTCTGTTTAATTTTCCTGGGTTTGAAAAAATAAGCATAATCCTTGTGGAAAGGATAAATTGATAAGATAAATGGATAAATTATTATCCAAATTGAATCCCAATTTCACTAACCAATTTGTGTACCCTAGTATTTTAAAAGAAATGTTTTTTTCAAGATTGTTTTCTTCTAGTTTACAAAAAAATTGTGCAATAAAAATATTATTTATTTATATCATTTCCATCCATTTTTCCAGAGAATGGAAATTTGATATTATCATCTATTTATATTGCATCATAAAATCTATGGACATAGTTGATAATTTAATACAATAAACATAGGATGTATCCTTAAAATTTTACTAGTATACATCCTTTTCTTTATTAATCATCTATTGGGGAGGTAAAACAACAATATAGGATTCCAATAAATTATTAAAACATTATAATAATATTTCATCACATAAAATTTTTTACTGTATCTATAAAATTGAATTTTTTATGATATACACTAAGTTAAGGTAGAATTTCACAAATTTTCTGGTTTTTAGTTCAATTTTATACTATAATTAATGTATAATATTAATCATTTAGATGATTAAAAACTATGTGAGAAATAATAATAATTAATTTTATTAATTCTTACACTATTTTATCAACACCCAATAGCCTTCACTATTGAGCATAGAATATATAGATTCTCTCAAATTGTAGTGGTAAGGATCCATATTTCCTTTCTCATTATCTATATGGTGTCAATGAAAAATACTAAAATGTATTTAGGTATATGGTATTTCCAACTACGGGCTTTTATATACTTTCTTGGTTGAGTGAAATCCTCAATCTAGAAACCCTAAATCAGATTTCTTAAGCATGTTCCTCTATATTTTTATTATACAGAATAAGGTAATTTAAACCAATACATATTATATTATGTATTCCCACAATCATATTTAAGACATATCAATAACTAAAAGTGCCCCTGATAGTGTCTAAACTAACACCTAAACTATTGTTTCATCTTAATTAAGATGTGGGAAGGCCAATTCTAAATTAATATATATTTTAGTGATTTTAAATTATTTTCCATAAACATTATCTTTTTTTAACCATTACATGTATTGTAAAATATTAAGTGGATTATAATAAACTAATTAAAAGTGTTTTATAAAACAGTTATGCATAATCCATTAATTTAAATTCTATATCTGTGCATAAATTCATTTATTTATGTGATATAGATCTTTCAACCATGTTATAAATAATGAATAAGATAGTAATTAAAAACTAAGTAATTTCCGGATCAAGAGATAATTTAACAATAGATTTTTTAAGTGGAAAATAAATCAATATTTTCCCTTAGAGAAAAATCATTATGGTGATCTTGGAATATGTTACAACATTCCACATGCTCATATGTGTATCACCTCAGTTGGAATAGTTATGGGTCTATCCTAAACAACCTCCATACACTTTGGGATACTCTATTAATTAAAAGTATTTATAACTAAGATTCAGGTGGGGGAAATAATTGATTTCCTAATGGAGATAGAATAAATAACCATGGACATATAGGTAAAATATGAGAAAGAAGTATGGTATAAAAATTAGACAATAAAATTTAATTTAATATTAATTAACTGAAATCCCATGAAAAAAATTAAATTATAACATTCAATAAAAACACATTTCAGGGTCATGATCATGAAAAAATAAACATGCCATGTTGTTGGCACCAAAAATAGTAAGGGAGGAGGATAATAAGAGACACGTCAAAGCTGCCTCATGAAGACCATTCACGGAGCGTCACGGCCCCACTAGCCCTGCGCGAAGCAACAAGGCGGGATGCTCCACATTCCCAATTGATGTTTGTGATATCGCTGCAAATCTAGGAGGTGGGATGATCCACAAGTCCCATTTATGTATGCGGGACTGCCGTGAATCCAGGAGGCAGGATACTCCACGAGCCCCATTGGCGTTCGTGAGCTAGCTGCGAAGCCATGAGGCGGGATGCTCCGCGAGACCCATTGAAATTTGCTTGTCCACAACAAAGCCAGGAGGCAGGATGCTCCGCGATCCCCATTGACGTTCACGAGCCTGCTGCGAAGATAAGAGGAGGGATTATCCACGAGCACCATGGAGTTTCAGGAGCCTGCCATGAATCCAGGAGGCAGGATTCTCTGCGGGCCCCATTGAAGTTCGTGAGCCTGCCGCGAAGTCGAATCCATCTTCGCACCGAGGGAACGTTGCTCTGCGGTGCCTCTTGCCTATAAATACTCGCCTCCCCCCAGGCTTAAGCACGGATCCTCTGACCATTCCTCTTCCCATCTCTCAAATTGTGAAGCACTTTATCCTTTGCAAACCATGATCATCTCAAGGTACTTTTTCTCCATGATGTGACTACCCTTTTCCTTGTTTTCACCCCCACTTTCGAGTGGGATTCCTTTCGTGAACCCCACGTTCCTTAGCGAAGGATGGAGATCCTCACTGGGACATAGGTCATCATGAAGTGTTTATCTTTCACGAAGCACACTCCATGCACACATGACTCAAATGCTAATGCATTGTCACTATTCCTCACGAAGCACATTGCTTCACAAAACCTTGCTTCATGAGGAACCCATGCTTCGTAAGCGTTTTCTTCTCGAATTCCCTTCCACTTTGAAAATCACCTATTTTATGCACCTATTCCCAATTCCTGGGCTAGGACACTTCACTTCGCGATGTGCCAACCTTGACCAAGCCCTTCCATTTTTTGGCGCACCATATCTATATGAGGCGTCTACTCATAAACCCTTTTTCTCTGCAAATCCATCTCCCATGCAACCTCCTTGGTTAGCACAAATCAATTTCAATGTCCCTTGGACAACACTGCCTATTGCATTACTTAGCCTCATGCTTATCCAAAAAGTCATGCTAACGGCTATTTCTTCATCGCATATCCACGCTAACATGGACCCCCCAATGGTTAGATCCATGACACCCCCTTGGCATGGCGTTGCTGATGCATTTCCTTCCACAAGGGGTAGAAGGTACTAGTCATGTACGTCCTTGGGGTGGGGAGTGAACCCACCTCGTCCTATCTACGGGAATTTAAACTTCCATTCACAATCGTCCTCATGCCATGATGTTAAACTGTTACTTCCCCTCATGAATCCTATGTGGGGAGAGGGCAACCACCCTGGTGTAAGCCCCTATCTTTTCTTATAGAAGGTAGAACCACTTCTCCTCTTCTCTTCCTGGGTGTCAAGTCTCTCTCCCACTAATCTTTGTCGTCATCGGTCCTCTATCCTAGAGTATGTCTGAACCTCTTTTTGATACTAAACAGGTGTAAGCCCCTATTTCCTCTTTGGGCCACTACCCACGTGTAAGCCACACTCTACTTCCCATGGATGCACCATCCGTGATGTGAGCGTCAGGTCATTGCTGTCTCTTGTTTCTCACATCGAGCATGAGTCATGTGGGAATAGAGCAAGCAACAACCATGAAAAACTCATTGGGTAGCCTGGAGTGTATGCCCCAAACCTATCTCAAACTACGTGGACTTTGATTCGTGCAATGAATAGGTACATAGGAAGCCTCCATGAGGTTCAACCCCAGCACCCCATTGGTTCCAACAACCTTCACGTTAGTCCCCACCATCATGAACTACGATAACATTGATCTTTTCCAAGGCAAGGTACATAGGAAGACTCCACCAGGTTCAAGCCCCACAACCATTTGTCCCGACTACCCCAGGTCGTTGCACCGATCCCCTTCGCATCATTAACTACGTGGTATTTGATCCTTGCTAAGGAAAGGTACGTAGGAAGTCTCCCTGATGTTCAATCCCACCATTCACCTGGTTGTCTCGACCCCTTCACCTTAGTTCACCAACCCCCATGAACTATGTGGTCTTTGATCCTTGCCAAGGCAGGGTACGTAGGAAGACTACCCAAGGTTCAATCCCACCATTCACCCAGTCTTCCCGACCCCTTCAATTCAATTCAACAACCCCCCTGAACTATGTTTTTGTTTGATCCTTGCCAAGGTGGTGTATGTATGAAGCCTCCATGAGGTTCAATCCTGCCATTCACCCGGTCGTCCCGACCCCTTCACATCGGTTCACCAACCCCGATGAACTATGTGTTCTTCGATCCATGCCATGGAAGGGTACCTAGTAAACCTCCCTGAGGTTCAAACCCTCCATTCACCCATTCATCTCAACTCTTTCACGTCAGTTCACCAACAACTTGGGATTCCATAGTGCATAAGCTCCATATTCCCCCATACCTAGAACTATGGGGACTTTGATCCGTGCAAAGGCAAGGTACATAGGAAGCCTCCATGAGGTTAAATCACTAACAACCAACAGTTCTGACCCCCTTTATGTCGGTTCACCCCCATCCTGCATGACTTTAAACTATGAGCCCCATCCAACGGTATGACATTGTGACCTAGATCAGTAATAATTCATTGTGACCCTATCTAACAGCAAGTCGTTGACACCACTATCCAGTGGTTACCTATTTCTATCCCATCCAATGGAAAACCGTTGCGACCCAATCCAATGGTAAGCCATTCCTACCCAATTTGACCGTAAGTTGTTGTCATATGAACTACATGGACATTGATTCCCTGCCACGGGGATATGTAGGAATCCTCTTAGTGGATCAAGCCCAAAACCATCGTCATCCTCATGATGGTTCCATCCCATTTACCATCCACCTCACAGAACCTTCCATCATCCATCCTAATTCTTACCCAAGCTGCCACATCCTGGGGGGATCACGCCACCCCATTACTCATTCCATTTAATAGCAACTACGAAGCAAACCACACATTGTCCCCAGCATCAGTGTTCCCTCCAAGGGTCGCACCCGTCTGATCTACTCTTGTCAGTGTTCTATTCAGTTTGATCCATCTCCATTGGACGTTAAACTTGTGTCATACCTTGTGTTAAATATGTGAAGCTGAGAAAAACCTTAGTTAAATTCCCCCAACATAGGATTCCCCACATTCGATGTGGAATACCTCGGGCTTCCACGCCCTTGAGAAGCCCAATAATAAGGGTAAGAAACACAGACACACCAATCCCCTAGCGTCCAGACATGCCAGTGATGCCCAACAAAACTACTCCCCTGACTGAAGGTTGCTTCCCTGACTAGACCCCTTGGAATGTCCTAACTGAAGTAGTGTAATTAACTTGTGTCTATGAGGATATGTCACTATGAAGAGTTTCACGAACAATGTCTTAACTCTATAAGTGAGATCCGGACTAGGTAAAGAGTTTTGAGGAGGAATCCAAGGATAGAAGAAATGACATCCAATCATCCCATTTTGATCAAGGAAAAAACATCCCTAAACAAGGAGTGGATATCGCCCGCCATTGGAAAGCAGGAATGTGGGGTAACAAAACCAGGCCTTTCTTACTCAAGAAGAAGGACATGAACGCCCTGACGAAAGCGTCCAAAATAGAAATGGTGAACCTGATGTGAAGGTCTTCTACTCAATATAGAGATTAGTATCACTCGAGGCATCAATGGATTGACGTTTCACCGGTTCTAGATATCCGGCGCTGGGTCCCGCCAATCAAATATTGTCCCGGGCGTGAAACTCACCAGAAGTCGGGGCAATAGAACGTTGTACATCTCTTCCAACAACATTGTCAGCGTGGATCCCTCTTATCGGTCATGGCAGACGGAAATGGCACTGCGGGCTTTGGTTGTCGCTTCCTTTTTTCTTTTAGCACTGATGAGTTAATCTCCCTACTTTCAAGGAATCAAGTTGCTGCATTTGGTATACGATCCCATCCTGCACATCGATGTAGTGGCAGGGACAGCAGGAAAATGGCAGTCCCACGTGGTTCCACCGCTTCCATGACGACCTCTACACCCATGGCCATGGGGCGTCCACGCCCCATCCCCATGTCTGAGGTTATTCAGCATAGGATAATCAATGAACCCGTGGACCGTTACGAAGAGGAGGGCATAATCCTGACTTAGGTATGGCATTCCTGGATCTGGAGGAGTATGTGCCTCATCCCCAACATCGCCCCCGAGGGCCGTGCTAGGAGCCGCTGCTCCCCACGCTGACAAACAACCATTTTGGGAGCCTCTCCCTAGAATGCTTTGATGACTCATTTCCTTACGCTGATGAGGATGGTGAAGAACGACCCAGCCCAACCAGAGTCCCATTCTTGGGGATCCCTAGTAAGGGCTCCCACCCGGGAGGCATCAGTGCTGAAGCTCGTTCTTGTTGGATGTGGAGCAGACAATCCAGGTACCTGCACCACCAGCTCCGGTTTGTTTGACCCGACGCGAGCATTAGGAACAAGCTAAGGACGCCCGCCAGGGAGAATCAACGTCGACGACTACTGTGGCCCGTGACACCATAGATGTGTACCATGAGTTCCCTATATATTCTAAGTAGTGGAACTTATATGACCGACCAGGATCGAGTCCCCAACCATCCCACGGGTAGGCTGGGTTGACTCTCGTGGTCGCTGGCACATGCAGTGGCTGCTGCGAACTAACTCGCAGTCATGTCACCTAGTATGGAGGTCCTCCCCATACCACTACCACAAAAAAGTGTAGGCCTTCCCCTCTTCGAGGATTAGCATAGTGGTCGGCCCTGTGCCACCCTAAATTCAAATGATGGTCTTTACCACGATGGAGACACTTGGTACGGAAGTCTCTCTTGTTCCCATTACACTGTGTATGGAGTCATTCTTCCTTCCCTCGACTGTCAGTGTAGGGCCATTGCCCATCCGGTCTCACTTCAATGTGGGGATCCTCCCCATGACTTCTCAGCAGCTGGAGAAAATCATCCTCGCCTCACCAAATAGAGGTGTGAAGGCCAGCCTCGCTGCACCCGCACCCAGCTGGAAGGTCCTACACCTGTTTAGCTAGACCAGTATGATGACCTTCCTCATACTGAGGTCTTCATGGAAAAAAAGCATGGAGGTCCCCCGCATGATTCTTCTAGTTCCAGCAGAGGTCTTTCTCACTCTATTGTTACCCATGTATGTCCTCCACATGTCCTATTTGACATTTTTTTGGTGCTCCATGCACCCCAGCTTTCTCGGGTGGAAACCCTCTCTGCCCCAGCACCGGGGTGGTTGAAGGACCTTGTTTCAGAAATATGCCCTTTCTTGAGTAGCCACCTAGGGGAAAGAAGGCAGGTCACCACCACCATAAGAAGAATCATGGTAAGGTCCTGACAGATATCAAACAAGTCTGCTTCTCAGACTTTGAGGCCCAATATGACTCAGCACGGGAACCCTCCTCTTGATCATCTGAGTCAAGGGATGGGGCAAATATGAGGCGCATCAGCCTAGTACTCCTAGAATGTGAGGTCCATCGGAATCTTTCCTCCCTCAGTCAGTGCATATAGAGGATAAAAATATTGAGACCCCACATGTCACGATCATGAAATCATCACTATCGTCACCAGAAGTTATCTTTACCACGAAAAGAGATCGTGGAGAACTATTCTGGGGACCAATGACAGGCGAGCAGCAATGCGACCTATCGCCAGTGGCCCTAGACCCTGATCCAGGAATAGCGAACGTCAGCCCATCGTACTATGATGTAGTGGGAATGTCTCTACAATCTTTAGAGGAATGTCTGAGATTTGGCGGTCAGTCGGCCCAGTCACTGTAATCTCCACCGGCCAGCCTTCCGTCCCAGCGGTCTACCTCAGTTAGGCTACCAGTTCCCCAGCCACCCCTAGTTTACGAGTGGGGGAATGTGGACTCAGACCCTGAATCTGATCTGAGGACCTTATGGAACATCCTCTCATCAGACCACTTCCTTGAGATGTTTTGGCCCGTGGAAGCAACAAAGTTTTGTGTTTCAGAATCCCTCACCCCTAGAGAATATTGATTTTTTCCTCCCAACCCTCTAGGCGACACACTTTTTCCTCCATCGTCAGTGAGCGGTTTATCCCAAATTCCAAGAACATTTTGATGATATTGGCAAAAAATGTCGTCTATTCGATCTGGCTATGCTCCCTTTGGCCCAGCGCCTCGAGTCACGAGGCCGCTGTAAAGCCATCCAACAACAATGCATTCAGAGTTTCAAGATACTCCAAAAAATTATTAGGAGGCATCCCCCCATGTGGAAGTCCATGGATGGGCGTAGTATGATGCTTTCCTCTTCATTCTTATCCATCGGCAACCTGGCTTGCTAGGAGACATTGAGGACATACCCCCAAATAGGGTCACGATCACCATGGCCGACATAGTGGACAAGGAGGATGAGTTGGAGATTATTGATGTGTACCCCCCCTCCTCCCCCACCCCGAGGGCGTGGCGCCACTATTGGACCAATCAGGGAGGGTTACTCACCAGTATAGGAACCTACTAGGTCTCCCTGTGCCCACTGATGCGTTAGTACTCAGCCGGAATTCTGGTAAGGGTAAAGAGAACGTTGGAGCTTCCAAGCACTCTTACTTGTCCTCCATAGTGAAAACGATGGAGGAGGACCCTGAGAAGGACACATTTCACCAACAAATTGATGATCAGAAGAAGTTGGTCGACAAACTCTTGACTGAACGTGCAACAAAGTGACGACCAGACTATGGTGATCCTCTGCCAGGGCAGCAGGGGTACAAATAACTTCCCCTCGGCGAGTTTCCTCTAGATAACCCTGACCATCCTGCCCCATGAGACCGTGTTGAGGCCGGAACATATGTCAAGAGGGCATGGTATGTCTCTCCAAACGCACCTAAATGGCACAAAAATCAACGTAACCCAGCTTGGGTTCCCCCATCTGACCCGCAGGTCACCCGACCAACCGTTCCCCGAGACACTGAGCCACCTTATCATGTTGAAGAACCCTCCAATGACCTTTTAGTTAGGTATCCCCGTCATGACAGGGACCCCCACCCAGATGATCCAATGGTGGCACTGATTTCCTGCGTTGAGGCATTAGAAACATGAAAGGTGGCAATCCCACCTGATGGAAAGCCATATCCAGCATGGGTGGATGATATGCTTGCGCCCCTAGGTATCAAGAATTACACCTTCTCCCCCTTTAAAGAAACATGGGACCTGCCGCAACACCTGTCCCACTTCAAATATATTTGTGGGCCCATGTTAGGGACTCTAGTGTAGTAGGAGGTTGCGATGTTTTGCTGCTTTGTTCAGACATTGGAGGGCCCTGCATTCCACTGGTACATCCTGCTTCCTATCAGATCCGTAACCATTTGGGAGGACCTTCACAGGCAATTTATCTACCAGTTCATCTCCACCACGTGGAAAACGAGAATCGCATACCTCTTCAAGTGCAATCAAATTCCGGATGACTATGTCGCAGACATCATCACCCGATGGAAAGGGCTGACATATTCCCTTGGCATGCCACTAACTCAGGAGAAATTAATGATGATGTGTGTGGAAACTATCAAGACAGAGTTAGTTCACTTTCTGATAACCCATAACTACCCTGGGGGATTTCGAGACATCTCTGATAAGGCACATTGGCTAGAATAAGCCCTTCAACAGGCCACCCAGGCACCCCCGTTGCCTCCTGTAATTCCCTCAAGGAGGGCTCTCAGAGCCGAGCCCACCATGGTGGCCCAAATAAGGGTCCCCAGGCAGCTAGAGTTATTACTGGTGGAGCCACTTCCGCAACCTTGCAGAGGTCTTCCACTACCAGCGTAGCATCCAGTCCGGCAACAGCCTCCTCAGAATCGCCAAGTGCCCCGTGAAATGGACTGCCACCGCCTAGGTGGGAAAACCGGGCCACGCCTCCTTTACAGGATCCTCTAGCTCCTCTTCATGGTTAGGACCCAAGGCCCTTCTTTCCAGATAGAAGAAACTGAACCTACTCATTTAATGAGAATCAGGTCCCTGGATACTTCTGAAGTGCCTTGGCACAGGGGATTGTGAATTTTCCTGAGTGTTGAAGGCCAAAAGAGGCAAACCTCACAAATCTCCCCAACAACTGCCTCTATCATCAGATCCTGGGTCTCACTCTCAAGTATTTATATTTGTTCAATGATTTGATTCAAGACCAATTCAATAAGAACATTGCCTCGTTGGGTCCAGCCCTCACACTAGTGGCATGTGTCGCCGTATGGCCAGACAACATCATCAACAGTGAAGGTGAGTGGTAGCAGGTTTCTAACCATGAGCCCTAGAATTATGAAGACTGGATGACTCAAAAAATGGCTACTTTTTTCCATGGTATCAATCGTGCCCACCTAAATCATCCAGAGCCTTCATAAGCTTTTTTTGCTACTTCTACATCGTCATCTTAGTCGACCTCTTCCAAGAAGAGCTTGCATCGACATCGCAATGGAACGAAACACACCCCATCAATGCCATCATCGTCCCATACTCTTAGTGACTTCATTCCTCTAAATATGGGGATTCCTCCCAGAATCTTCCTGGTGATGGGTGAATCATCGTGTGATGGTCAACATTTTTCTTTGGTTAATACCATTGAGTGGGTAAATCCCTACTTGTCTCCCAACAATGGGGAGCACCAGGTGAACTTCCCCAACCTCCCCAACTGATGCCAACATCAGGGGAGCCGCGACCATATAGGTCATCCTGGCACATCAGTTGGCACCTCCAACCAGGCCAGGAATTCCATTGAAACCAAATAGCTGGCCCAGGGCAAAATTCAACATGCACAGCCTCTTCATCCGATGTCTTCAGGGACACCTCCACCACAATTTATGCAATTGGATCAGATAGAGCCACTTCGACTGGGCAGCAGCCAGCCTTTCCCGACTATAATCTGATCTCAGTCATCCGGCCCTTGTCTGGTAGCTACTCTAAGAGATTCGACTATTGAGCAGCGGGATATGCCCAGCACCAGTCAGCAGCCGGCCCATCTAGTAGGGCCCGCCATGCCTCTTGTCATAGAGTGGACTCCTGCAAGTATACGTTCTTTCCTGGCACAGATGATGGATGTTTTCAAGCACCTTTCTAGCATTCTAGAGAGGCCTTACATCCTCGAGGCCCTTCGCGTATCGTCAGATATGCATGAGGCCCTCACTAACGCTTTAAGAAGCCCCATACAGTTTGAGATGGAGTTAGCAGCTGTGGAAGCCTTTCATTCTGAAGAAATCTAGGATGCTGAATGTTAGTCCATAGTTTCGTTCTATGGAGAAAATTAAGGATCTCCCATATATGGTAAAATCCACCCACTATACGTCACCATCCAATTTAATGGTGTGGATGTTTGTAATTGTCCGGTTGACACAAGCTACGGGATTAACCTTATCCCGACGCAGACATTTCGGGTGCTCGGGTTATCCGATGATGTCCTGACTCCCTCTGATTTAAGAATCCAGGAATACGACAGGACATAGCAGACCCTAATCAGTAAGATCCTTTTGAAGACCGTGTTCGGTGGCCCAGTAGCTAGCACCGTGTTCATGGTTGTCTCTCAGGACACCGCATACAATGCATTTATGGGAAGGCCAAGGCTCCACCTGCACACAGTGGTTCCGTCGTCGTGTCACAAATGACTCAAGTTCTCCCTTAATGGTCACATTGGCATAATCCAAGGTGACACATATCCTTTTTCCTCCTGTAATGCCTGCTTCCGGGACACCGACTATTATAAGAGAAAGGACAAGAAGATTCAGTCCAGTGAAGTTTAACTCGTTGCGGTCGCGTCTAACCCTTGGGTAAGTCTGGATGATGCATATGTCTTCCTGATCCATAGATTGGAGGCCATGACCCCTGATTTGGGGAAATGTTTTGTTGTCTCTATTATATCGGGGAAGCATATTCCCAAGTCTAAGAGATTACGGGAAATCACCTCATACTCCTACACAAATCAGTCTCAGGTGATCCCAGCGTCTCTGCAGAGACCCCAAACATGACGTACATGGAAATTACATTACATTTGCAGAATAATTAAAAAATAACAAAAACAAACACACAAGGACTGTAATATTTTAGTGTCTTTGGAAACTAGGAACAAAATATTCTAATCGTGGTGAAAGATCTTCAATATCTCCCATAAAGATCATGACCTTTTATTTTTTTTTCTTATCTAAAACCTTTCTTTATATCATGGAGAAAAGAAAACATAAAAATGGTGAGCTCAAATTCTAAGTAAGGTTAAAAATAGAGAACATAGAAAAATCCATAAATATAAGAATGCAAAAACTTGAACATAAAATCTAAACATCAAAATCACGAGCAAATACATAAATCTTGGAAGTACGTAAGGCATGTATCATAATGGAACATCAATAATGATAAAATATCATGGGATGAAAACATGTAATTACGGAAAACCATTAAGAACATGATATGATTTCTATAGTAGCCAAGGCATTGCTGCCAAGACCATCTAAGTGGAAAAGTCCTTTTCGGAATCGAGTTCACTCCTCCTTCCAGTCCTATATCACTGAACCGGATTAACTTACCGTTCCAGCCATATCTATCTCATGAGATATAAATATTTAACCAATGAATTGGATTTAGTTATAGGTTCCACACATCTCAAAATGAAATAATTCATACTTGTGCCACAACATGAACATAAATCATTCATCATTACCCAAAGTATAAAATGGGTTTCATAAACATCATCCCATCATAACATAATCCATACAAAAAAATGGATATCATTTCATCATAAGAAAAGTGAAACCATGTAAATCATAGAGAAATTATACTTGAAACACACACATATGAAATAATTCTGTCTTATATGGAATATGGTTTTGATAAAACACTTGAAATGAATTCTTCAGGAAAATATCTTTTCTTCAAAATCAGTTTCTTTTCACAAAATGCCATGAAATTTTAAATGAAAGGGATTCTTTTGAAAATATTCCTTAAAACTTATAGATTAAGCTTCATGAAAATAAGGCGTTATGAAAACATAAAAATCCGTTCATGCCGTATAAGTTTAAAAGGAATTCTTCTCTTACTTTTTCCAGAAAAGTGAAAAAGTAACTCGTATGGTAAACAAAAGAAATATTCCTTACATACCATGTAGTAAAAGTAAAAAATGGGTAAAAATGACTTTAAACATACATGCAAACATTTTTATAAAATAGGGACATGGATGATAAATATAACCACAGTAAATACTTACGAATAAACAATCTCAGATAAAAACGAGATTGCGAGATTTTCCCTTACAAAGAACTTTTTGTAAATAAAATAGATCACTTATGTGTATTCAATATAAGGTCACATAAATAAATTATAAATACATGATAAGATATAAAAATTCATTTATCACATAATCAAATAACGACATAATCAAGAAAGAGAAGATCAACCCAAAGAACAGAAATTGGGTTAAGAAGTTCCCTTACCTCGTGTCCGACTTGACTCGATCATTATTTAATCTCCTGAATAATAAACCAAAGTTAATTTCTACTTTCTTAAGAACCATTTTAAAGTTTATTATTCCTTTTATATTACTTATTACCATGTTCTAAACATTATGTAACCATTTAAGTTAATAATGTTCGTTTTGCCGATATTTGGTACTTGAGTCAAAAATAGACTTCTTTTAATTACATGTTGTTCATGTGGTCAAAGGTTCATTATATCCAGAATGATATTCATTATTTATCTATCATATATATCATATATATCCAGAATATACATGTATTTATAATAGTACATAACATATGGTGGCAAAAAATGAAATGCATCGTTCTTGGAGACGGTAAGCTGTACGTACGCATGAACGCTACTTTCATTTCTATTTCTTATTTTAATGGAATTAAAACATAATGATACATAGGTATATTATAATTATATTATAATATCATATATAATATCATTAACTTCATCTTTTATACATCCCACATAAGGCATTAATGAATCACATCACTTTCAGGGGGTGGTAGTCCACACTTCCTCAAATGAGATTATCGTATTTACCCACATTGGAAACCATAAAGTCATGATATAATTTGGCAGTAAAGAAGCATAATGAAATAATAAACATAATATATATCATATATAAATACAGTTCCATCATAATGGCCACCATTAGAGGTGGTAGGAGAAAATCAAACAATCATCGTTTCGTGAGGCGTTAGTTCGCCATCCACAGAAATATTATGTTCATCTTCCATTAGATGGTGGTGTTTGTAAGTTTAGTTCGAATATTTATCATAAAAACATCATAGTATGTTTAGTATACTGTTTTTGTTACATAAGAAATGATTAAAAAGAGTTTAGGGGTTGGAGAAGTAGAATAAAATAAAACAATTTAAGAGAATCTCTTACCTTTAATTTGGTAACTTCATTTGGTTTGAACCAAAAGAACTTCTTGAAGTGCCTTATGCATAAGGTAAGGCTTCTAAGCAGAGGAGAGAGATGTAGGGTGATTAATTGGGAAGAGGTTTTATGTGAAAAATGTCTTGAGAGGTGTGAGGAATTGGATATAAATGGTCTCTTTTTATAAGGGGGAGGAGGGGCTCTTTTGGAAAGTGTGAAAATATAATTTTATTATAAACTAATCATCAGTTTCAAAAGGTCCACTAATCATTAACGATGAAGACAAGATGACTCATGGTCGAAATAAAATCATCCAATCATAATTGGACATGTTTAGGATAATATTTTAATAACTAAAATCTTATTTATTTAAATCATTTATTAATGAGGTAAATATTGCATCATTATTGTGTAATGAATAATTTAATTTATTTGATGTCAAAAAATTAAAAATAAAATACAACCATGTACAAAATAAGTTTATATTTCCAATTAATATTTATATTCGAAAAGATAATTTATATTACCCTTTATAAAAACTAATTACTAAATGATTTTTGTTAATGCCAATTCTGTCTTTACATTAAATTAATTAATCCAAATTGTCATTATCACTACCAAGTGGCTCAATGGGGTCCCAAAATCTACCCAAGGATGCCCATGGTCGGACAATACTCATCCAATAAGGTTAGGACATGTATTAAGGTAATTTTGAAATATTATAATATTCTTTAAACATTGAATTACCCTATTTACCTTTAACCGCGGTAAATAAAAGTCAAAAGGTACTATTCATGAAAAATTATTTTTATCTTATTGAACCACATTTTTCATCTTGATAACAACCATGTATGTCGGATTTTTGAAATTATATTCATAGTAATGGTAAAATTTCATTTAAATGAAAGAGTCAGTTTTTTAACTACCACTAAGTGGTTTCACTATTCATCAAAAATTGACCTTTTTCAGAAAAATACAAAAATTTCAGCCTAAGATATATTTGACATTACATATTTAAAAATGATGTCTATTTTTCAAAATTTAAAACATATAAGTTTCATTAATTAATTTTAAAATTAATTCCCGTTATCAAAACAAATAGCGTGTTTTTAAGAAACAATAACTATCAAAAGATCGACACTTGTTTATGTCTAATTTCAATGTGAAATTAATTCCAATGTCCAACATTGGATTAAATGGTAAAAATATATTCTAATTACACTTTATAACCAATTAAAAAGATAAGCTATCCATATAAATTATTGTGATGAAAAAAGATGTTTTTAATTAAAATAGAGCGTCTTTTTACTATTCATTAAAATTTGAAAGTTATCAGAATAATATGAAAAATTTATCCAAAGTAAATTTTTATATCATGATTCCAAGTTAGAATTTTATTTTTTCAAATTTAACTTATAAACATGTCAAAACTAGATTGAAAATGGGTGCGCCATCAAAAGGTGACAAAACTGATTTTTTTTAAATACATATTTTACCCGAAAACATTATTTTTTTCTCATACCATGTTCTAGAAAATGTGTAAGATGAATAATAATGTTATAAAATTCAAAATTTAGTTTATACTATTCATAAAAGCTAGTCCATAATAATATTATAACCATATGTCGTTGTTTAGTGAAACCTGATATTGGGTAAAACACACGCTATCGAGGAAGGTCGCGATTGCATTTATAGCAAGCCAAGTCAGGGTTGCTTGTTGTGAAAGACTCCTTCATTTTTTTTATAATATAATCCAACCATATTTCATTTATATACATATATATATACACTAAATTTTTCATTGGATAACTACTATCAAACAAACATTAAATTGTGTGTAACATGATCCATGAATAGTGTTGCATATACTACAAGCTAATACTGTGTTGCGTATAGCGCAAGGTAATCTTGGTGTAGTGTACAGCAGAAAATATGAAAAATAATAATATATCTCATAAAATCTCAGGGTGTTACATTCTACCCCCTTAAAATAAATTTCTTCCTTGAAATTCGTCCGGGTTATAAATCATTTACAACTTGAAAATTTCATTAATAGAAACCCATATTGTAAAAAGGAATACCAAAACATAACATTAAAAAATAAATTTTGAAACGTAACGGTTACCCAAATTAACTAATCACTGGGTTTCCACATAAGAGAACATAGGTGAAAATATGGATATGGAAGAGAAATATAACCATCAAGTTCTGATGGAGAGTGGTAGAGATCATGGGTATGAAAAATCCAACAATCACAAAGACATAAATATGTAATGATCTAAGGTACCATCTGATTCATCAAATATAAGAGAACTAGGAAAACATTTTTGGTTTTCAAGATCATTTTTCTAATGTTGAAGAATTGTTTTTTTGAATTTAAAGAAATAATTACTTGATTTTGGTAAATTCTCACTATTGTCTATGCCCTGAACAATTTCCACTTCATCTCTTATAGAAATGAAGTTTAATTTGTCTTCCGTGAAGTGTTAGTGAATCATGCGATAGAATGATGGGTCATTCTATCTATCTCAAACATAAAGTTAGCAATAATTATATACATAAGTCCATCTATGGTGGGATTAATCGAATATGTTTCCAAAAATGAACATATAATTCATCTATCATACCACTTAATAATATAAAACTAATTTATACTATCCAAGGACTTCCTGTAGGCAATTTGTAGGCGATAAAGGCATGTCGCACTTCGGTTGTGGGTTCGATTCCCACATCCTCGTCCGATGCTACAGGTTGTCCCCCATTCTGCAGGTTATCCCTTTTCTTAAACTACACTATTTTAACATTCTATCAATAATATCAAAAAAATTCTAGACTTAAACAATACTAACTTATATTCAACATAATCCATTCCAATCTTTAGGATTTTCCAACATACTTCTTTCCAAACTCATAATATAAAGAGAACGATTTCTAAAAAGGTCATATATCAAGAACAAGAATACCATCATTTATCCCTCATATATCTCAAGATATATCTTGTTGTTCGCATTCCCAACATGTGAGTACCTTAATCTTGTATTCTCTTGAAAAATGATTACCCATTGAACCTTATTGAAAACATGATGTGTGGCAAAAGATAACTCTTCCCACAAACCAAAATCCTAAAAATTTATATACTCAAACCATGATATAACTTTGTCCTTATATCAGTCATGAGCTCATTATTACTATCAAACATATTATTTTGTCCTTATCCTTTCATTATGCACATATCATCCACCTTCCAAAAATAATTGAATAACCTTTAATGGTTACCGGTACCATTCAACATATACTATCAAAAACATAGGGAAAAAATAGTGCAACAATCCTTAGATGTCTCTTTATTCCATAGTTGTAACGCCCCGACCCCAGCTACCCAGAGTCGGTGCATTAATTACATAACATTGGCATGATCACGAGAAAGATCAAGTCTCGAAAGACCGATTAGTTTAGTAGCCTTGGAATAACTAGATACATCCATAAATTTTTACATTACATCATAAAAAAAAACATCTTGTCTTCATATCCCCTCATACTATCCCTGCAGGTCATTCATAAATTACTTCTTCATAATCCTGGGAAAAAAAATTAAAACATTGAAAGGGGTGAGCTCGGATGCTCAGTAAGGATAACATTATAGCAGAAGCTTTCATAAATAAGCATAAACACTTAAGGCAATTTATAACTAAAACAAAAGCCTTTTAAACTTGAACTTCAGCATAAAATGGCAAAGGTAAAATGAAATAATTCCATTTACTTACTCACATGGATATTCTACTAGTCGAATGATCACATGCAATATCAATAACCACTTTCATAATGATGGAATGCATAATGCCAGACTATCATAACCACATATCCAAGGCCTCGTGCCAAGACTACAAATAAGATTTTGCCAAGGCCTTGTGCCAAGACACTAGTTTGTCTCATGAGACCTACCGATGCATCGAGGAGCTATAGCGGGCTCCACCCGTCACTTATTAAGTCCAATGCATTCCCATATGAAAAGGTTTAAACATAACGTAAACATTCGTATTAAACTAGCATACGAAATGTCAATACTTTCACCACAAACCATGAATGGTATAAAAATAGCACATCCACAGTCAAACATAATTCATTCGATACAATATGGAAGATTGTATTGTATCACATTAACCTCAATCAATAATAATGATGGATGTTGACATAGATGAAATTAATCATCAAAACTATTTGAGAGAAATATCCCCCTTTTCTTGAAAACATTTAAAAGTCACACTTTTTGTCAAGAAGCCGTTTAAAAGTATGTTTTTGAATCAAAGTGTCCCATACCACTTTGAAACTTTTAAAAGGAGTTTTAATTTTAAAACTTTAATGTCCATATAAATAAATCCTTAAAACCATTTTTAAAATATGGACATTAATGAGCATGATTTAGAAGAATAATTCTTTAAAACATTTTAAAATGGTATTTTGGTTAGAGTTTCTAACCAAAAGAGAGACACTTGAATACAAATAATTGAGGTAATCAAAACATTGTAATATCATGAGAATAAAGGAATTCATGATATACTATGTCAAAGTACATTATATACACCACATAAAAGTGATTTGGTGTATATCATCAAAGAAGTCTCAATGGAATGTAAATTGAGATGAAATTTCTCAAAAAGGTTGTATCCTTAGGTTAAGGATAAATCAATGACATAATTATGTGTGAAAAATATAAATACACTAAATATGATTGGATATTCAGTGTAAAACAATCAAAGGACATTCACACATAATCTTGTAAAAACAATACCAACGAATTGGATGTTTAACTCAACAAATGGAGAATGAGTTAAAATTACTCTTATCAAATTCATATCAATGACTTGAGAATTAAAAATGTAGTGATTATGTGTACCAAACTTCTATCCACAGGAAGGGGAGTGGAAATTATGACATAATCAAATGAATAGTGATTCCACACATAATCTTGGGGTAATATAATCAATGAAATATGTGTAAAGCCAAATGAGTGGAAATTGAAATCTCAAATTCCCTTATCGATTAGGTAACTTACGAAACATACACCCATGAAAGAAGTATCATACCATGATGATGTAAATACCCATAAATTAAAGTATATTACACAATGAATACGATCATGGGCAGTACACATACACCACATGCAATAATTAAGTGGTGATCAATGGAATTCTCACGGAATTAAAAGTGAGATAAGAAAACCCTTACCTTGTACTTTTCCTTGGTTGGGGTAGGTTAACCTCCTGTATAATGGTGAAATAGTTGTTATTAAATTATACAAGAATCATATATATTAATATGATATCATATATGATCTTTTAACATTGATTTGTTAATAATATCTTAGAATTATCGTCGTTTCGGGAGTTAACTTACTCATTTTCTTTTATATGTTTTGTTACATAAGCCATGGTTGTTGTATCTTATTCATATCCAGAATGATATCTAGTCCTTAAACATCAATTTTAAATCATCAAATGACAATTATACTTGAATGGATACGATGGAGAATGAATCTCATCGCGTTCGTGGAGACGGTAGTCCGTACGTACGCACGAACGCTATTTCCATTTAATTTTTATTTTAAAAGAATCGAATCCAAATGATACATAGGTATATTACTATTCCAGTATAATATAATATTTTATATATGTTACTTAAGTTCATTAACACCATCCTTTATACGTTCCATGTGTGGTATGAACGAGTCATATCATTTTAAGGGGGCGGTAGTCCGCACTTCCTCAAATGAAATTATCGTATGTATATAAAACATGAAACGAATAATGGTATGAAATAAAATGGAATTACAGAAGCTTATATATAAAATATATATCATTAATATCATATTTAATTACGGTTCCATCATAATGGCCACCATGAGAGGCGGTAAGATGTATTTGAACAATCATCGTTTTGTGAGGCGTTAGTTTGCCATCCACAGAAACATTATGTTCATCATCCATTAGATGGAGTTGTGTGTATGTGTAGTTTGAATCCTTCTTATAACAACATCCTAGTATATTTAGGATACTGGTGTTGTTACAAAAGAAAGGAAATAAAAAGAGTTTGGGGGTTGGAGAAGCAAAATAAATGAAAATAATTTAAGAGAAATCGTTACCTTTAATTTAGGTAACTCACTTTGGTTGGAACCAAAGGACTTCTTGAAATTCTTTCTGCCTAAGGGGAAGCTTCAAGGAGGAGGATAGGGATGTGGGGAGCTTATGTGGGCAGAGTTTGGACGAGCCAAGTGGCTTGAGAGGTGTGAGGAAAAGAGAAGGAGGAGTTCCCTTTTATAAGAGGGGTGAGGGGCACCTTTGGAAAAGCTAGAAATATTAATTTATAATAAATTCATATTCGGTTTCTAATGGCTCCAAAGTTGACTATTCAAAGTTTGAGGTGGGGATGGGTCGAAAACAACTCATCCAATAGAATTTAGACAGGTTTGGGTACTTATATTAACCTTATCTTTAAGTATTAACTCTAAGTTAATTAGTTTCACTTTTACAATGTCTCTTTGTATTTTTATATTATATGGTTAATAAACTTACCATATACATCCAAGAGACCCCCAAGTGGTCCATTAATGATTAACCTATCATAATATAAGTCTCTTGGCCGAACCTTAGATTTTTAGGAATTTAATATCAATTAATAATATAATATTTGTTTTAAGAACTCTTTTATGTCAATTTTGACACTATTCAATAGTTGATTTTTGTGAAACTCATAACAGATTGATTACTTCGAAAAAAGTCAATTAAATCAATCCTAATATATCATATTATCCTAGAAAATTATTTTAATTCATTAAAAGTTTCATATTATATTTATTTGGGTATTTATAATATCAATTATTTTAATTTTTCACTATTATAGTAATTACTGCATCACCATTGTGTCATAAATAAAATAAATTATTTAATGTCTAAAAATTATAAATAAAATATCCTTATGTAGGACGTCTTTTTATCTTTCTAATGAATATTTATAATCGAAATTCCAACATGTATAACCCTATGTAAAAATTGTTCTTCTAAAAGATGTAAGCTTATGCCATTTTTATTTTTATTTTAGCTTTATTAATATAATGTGTCATTATCACTTATAAGTGGATCCATGGGGTCCCAAAATTGACACAAAGATTCCCATGGTCGACCATGTATCAAACAATAGGGTTAAGACACGTTTTAGGGTAATTTAGTATTATTATAATATTATTTTTTTAACCCTTATTTACCGGATTTACCCTTAACCATGGTAAATAAAATATTTACCGCAGTAATTATTCAAAATGTCTAAAAATAAAAGTTACCTATTTACATAATTTGAACATCCTGAATCCAAATATGGAATCCATTTTTCTAAATTCAAAACACAGAAGTGGCAGAAATTAATTTAAAATTAATTCCCGCTGTCAAAACAAAAAGCGTGTTTTTAAGAGATAATAACTATCAAAAGATTGACACTTGTTTATGTTCGGTTTAATTGTAAAATTATGTCCAATGACCAACATTATATTAAGTGGTAAAAATATATTCTAAATATACTTTAAAACCACTCAAATTCATAATTTATCACTATTAATTATTTTGATTAAAAAAGTTGTTTTTAATTAAAATTTAGTAATTTTCACTATTCATCAAAATATGAAAGTTATCTGAAATGTACCAAAATTTCACCTTAGGCTAAATTCGATATTCCGAATCCAAAAATGAAGTTCATTTTAAAATATAAAATATATATAATTTCAAAATTTAGGTATTACTATTCATAACGGCTAGTTTGATCGGTTGTGGTGTGTGTTAAAACTCGACGTTGCGTACAACACACGCTACTGTTTTATTCAAAGGAAAGCGTACCGTGTAAGCTTGGGATGTTTCATTTTAAATTTTTTGATGTCCCCATTTAGTCAAAAAGTATAAAATATTGTATTTAAAAAGGTTTCACTATTAAAAGTTGATAAAAGTGTAATACTGAAAATGAATCTGTTCTTGCATTATGACTAAGAATCTCATAATATGGATTCTAAAATTATAAGGATTATATAAAGTTTAAAATGTAGTTAATGCCATTCATGACCTCTTTTAATGGCTTTTTTTTGTAAGTCATGGTGTGATTGAACTCGGTGTTGCGTGTAGTGCAAGTTATTGAATTATTTTGAAGAAATAACACAGTATGAAATCTTGGGGTGTTACATTCTCCCCTCCTTCAATAAATTGCGTCCTCGCAATTTGAAATTGTTCTTCGAAAATAAAAGGTTGAAAATAGATAATATATTTGTGGGAAAACCCACATCGGAAATTGGGTTACTAAAATTTAGTCTTAATATGAGGAAAAGAGAAATGAAAGGGTCACCACCAAATTATGATCTCTATTAGGAGAACATTGGTGGTAATTAGAGACATATAATCAGAGGAAAAACGTAAATATTTATAGGTAGTGATTGAGGTCATCAATCACAAACAAGTGTATAATTGAGGTCCTTAAATTCATCAATCTATGATGATTTGAAATACCATCGGTTCAACAAAACATAGGGTATTAGGATAACACATTTTTGACGTTTCAAAATATCTTAGTTGAAATCCCACATCGAAAAATGAATTAATGAGGCCTCTATTTAAAATAAAGAGTCGAAAGTATGAAGATTACCGAAAATAACTCATACTAGGGTTCCATGTAGGAAAATATGGATATGGAAGAAAAATCTAACCATCAATTATCTGATGGAGAGTGGTAGAGAACATGGCTATGAAAAGGCCAAAAATCCCAAAGCCATAAATTAGTGATGATTTAAGGTACCATCTAGGACAACATTTTTGTTTTAAGTTCCTTTTATTAATGTTGAGGAATTTATTTATGAGATTGGCTTAGATCATAAGGAGATATACTTACTTTATAATTAGAGTTTTGTCCATTAATAAATTTCTACCACAAACTCATCTTTCACTCGTAAAAAAATCCTATTTATACTATTCGTACAGGGTTCCAAAATAAACGAATTTATAATTCATCTACATGATCTTTTAATAAAAACTACATTATTTAATCTAGTACATCTCATGGGCCAGTGGTAGGTGATACACCCTTGTCGCCCTTCGGTTGCGGGTTCAAGTCTCGCAGCCTTGCCGGACGCGACGGGTTGCCGCCCGACCTCCGGGTTGTCCTTTTATGGTAATCGAAAATAATCCAAACTAGAACTATCCAAAATACTTCTGTCCAAACTCACAGTCCAACATTTATAAGGAAGATAAGAATAATGTAGATCCTTTTTACCCCATAATAGCATATGAATACCTTCATCTTGTATTCTTTTAATACACTGAAACATCCTGAATTACCATATTCCTTATTGATTACATTCATGCTCCCCTATTCCATATAGAATGATGGATATACTTCATCAATCCAAAAATGTTTTAAACCCCAACAATAATGGAATATACATATCATTAATCAGTTCCAAGGTAGTCAAGAATATCCAATATAATTTATCCAAATCAATCATGTATTATTCTAAAATCACTAACTCGGTATCAGAACCATATTATGGTTTATCTTTCTCTCAACCATATATTTTCCAAAAATTTATCCTGCTATTGAGTCACTTTTCTTTGTTCCACACAATCTCAAGTCCTTAATGAAATAGTACTGCAGTACAATCCTTATATACTCCATAATTATTATAACAAGTACATTGTTGATACAACACTCAATTGACATAATCAACATAAGAACTCTAATCATTCCTCTTCATCTGTGGTAGTATCATAACTTGATTATTATCCAATAGCATCATTTGCGGCATAGTCTGATGACTGGGGCATAGGTTCGCGTAGTGTCCAAACTCCTTGCAAATGAAGCATTGTACATTTGAAACCATTTTCTCACCCTTGCAGTCACGTACTTTGTGCCCTTTTCCTCCACACTTATAACAAACTCCCATTCCTTTCAGGCAAGTTCCAGGGTGTTTCTTCCCACAGTTACCACATATGGGAAAATTCTTCTTTTCCCTCTTCCCTTTATCCATTTTTCTCTCTTCCATCCTTTTCTTCTCTTGCTTCCCTTCAAAGCCATAGGACTCAGTAAACTCTTTACTTATCTTATCAACACATGATATTATTTCTTCATATGATGATAATACATGGGAGACTATTCCTCTTATAAATTCTAGCTTAAGACCATGAAGGATATGATCCTTCCTTCTCTTTGGATCATGTGCATTTCTGGAGTTCTCATTTCTTCTACTGGGCGCCATTTCTAAACAATGGCATACACTAGATCAGTTTATGAATCCAAATACATAATCCCATACTTATAAAACACTTAACATAAATTGAACTATTTATGGATATAATCCATAATCATAAAAATGTTTTCTTTGAGGAAGTATATACTCATAAACCCTTCATAATGATTTGTAAAGAAAATGAGAGTTATCCTAAGCATATCCCCCGGGAGTGTCGTAACCAAGAGTGCAGCAAGGCCCGTTGTCGTGCACCAGTTCCCGTTCGAGTCTAGCTCAAAGCGGTGTTTTCGGGTTTTACCCCTAGGTACATCTGTGCCAGAGCCGCCTCTACCTGCTCGTATCCAGACAGGGATGTATTGCTCGGAAAACTCACAAAATCTCTACAATACCAAAATTCTAGGAAGTTCTTCTATACTAATCCTCAAAGTTCATCTTAGGTCTACGTGCTCTAATCAGAGTTTATCTAAATCTAGCTTCCAAGTTTTGTACTAAACTTCCTCCGATACCAACTGTAACGCCCCGACCCCAGCTACCCAGAGTCGGTGCATTAATTACATAACATTGGCATGATCACGAGAAAGATCAAGTCTCGAAAGACCGATTAGTTTAGTAGCCTTGGAATAACTAGATACATCCATAAATTTTTACATTACATCATAAAAAAAACATCTTGTCTTCATATCCCCTCATACTATCCCTGCAGGTCATTCATAAATTACTTCTTCATAATCCTGGGAAAAAAAAATTAAAACATTGAAAGGGGTGAGCTCGGATGCTCAGTAAGGATAACATTATAGCAGAAGCTTTCATAAATAAGCATAAACACTTAAGGCAATTTATAACTAAAACAAAAGCCTTTTAAACTTGAACTTCAGCATAAAATGGCAAAGGTAAAATGAAATAATGCCATTTACTTACTCACATGGATATTCTACTAGTCGAATGGTCACATGCAATATCAATAACCACTTTCATAATGATGGAATGCATAATGCCAGACTATCATAACCACATAGCCAAGGCCTCGTGCCAAGACTACAGATAAGATTTTGCCAAGGCCTTGTGCCAAGACACTAGTTTGTCTCATGAGACCTACCGATGCATCGAGGAGCTATAGCGGGCTCCACCCGTCACTTATTAAGTCCAATGCATTCCCATATGAAAAGGTTTAAACATAACGTAAACATTCGTATTAAACTAGCATACGAAATGTCAATACTTTCACCACAAACCATGAATGGTATAAAAATAGCACATCCACAGTCAAACATAATTCATTCGATACAATATGGAAGATTGTATTGTATCACATTAACCTCAATCAATAATAATGAAGGATGTTGACATAGATGAAAATAATCATCAAAACTATTTGAGAGAAATATCCCCCTTTTCTTGAAAACATTTAAAAGTCACACTTTTTGTCAAGAAGCCATTTAAAAGTATATTTTTGAATCAAAGTGTCCCATACCACTTTGAAACTTTTAAAAGGAGTTTTAATTTTAAAACTTTAATGTCCATATAAATAAATCCTTAAAACCATTTTTAAAATATGGACATTAATGAGCATGATTTAGAAGAATAATTCTTTAAAACATTTTAAAATGGTATTTTGGTTAGAGTTTCTAACCAAAAGAGAGACACTTGAATACAAATAATTGAGGTAATCAAAACATTGTAATATCATGAGAATAAAGGAATTCATGATATACTATGTCAAAGTACATTATATACACCACATAAAAGTGATTTGGTGTATATCATCAAAGAAGTCTCAATGGAATGTAAATTGAGATGAAATTTCTCAAAAAGGTTGTATCCTTAGGTTAAGGATAAATCAATGACATAATTATGTGTGAAAAATATAAATACACTAAATATGATTTGATATTCAGTGTAAAACAATCAAAGGACATTCACACATAATCTTGTAAAAACAATACCAACGAATTGGATGTTTAACTCAACAAATGGAGAATGAGTTAAAATTACTCTTATCAAATTCATATCAATGACTTGAGAATTACAAATGGAGTGATTATGTGTACCAAATTTCTATCCACAGGAAGGGGAGTGGAAATTATGACATAATCAAATGAATAGTGATTCCACACATAATCTTGGGGTAATATAATCAATGAAATATGTGTAAAGCCAAATGAGTGGAAATTGAAATCTCAAATTCCCTTATCGATTAGGTAACTTACGAAACATACACCCATGAAAGAAGTATCATACCATGATGATGTAAATACCCATAAATTAAAGTATATTACACAATGAATACGATCATGGGCAGTACACATACACCACATGCAATAATTAAGTGGTGATCAATGGAATTCTCACGGAATTAAAAGTGAGATAAGAAAACCCTTACCTTGTACTTTTCCTTGGTTGGGGTAGGTTAACCTCCTGTATAATGGTGAAATAGTTGTTATTAAATTATACAAGAATCATATATATTAATATGATATCATATATGATCTTTTAACATTGATTTGTTAATAATATCTTAGAATTATCGTCGTTTCGGGAGTTAACTTACTCATTTTCTTTTATATGTTTTGTTACATAAGCCATGGTTGTTGTATCTTATTCATATCCAGAATGATATCTAGTCCTTAAACATCAATTTTAAATCATCAAATGATAATTATACTTGAATGGATACGATGGAGAATGAATCTCATCGCGTTCGTGGAGACGGTAGTCCGTACGTACGCACGAACGCTATTTCCATTTAATTTTTATTTTAAAAGAATCGAATCCAAATGATACATAGGTATATTACTATTCCAGTATAATATAATATTTTATATATGTTACTTAAGTTCATTAACACCATCCTTTATACGTTCCATGTGTGGTATGAACGAGTCATATCATTTTAAGGGGGCGGTAGTCCGCACTTCCTCAAATGAAATTATCGTATGTATATAAAACATGAAACGAATAATGGTATGAAATAAAATGGAATTACAGAAGCTTATATATAAAATATATATCATTAATATCATATTTAATTACAGTTCCATCATAATGGCCACCATGAGAGGCGGTAAGATGTATTTGAACAATCATCGTTTTGTGAGGCGTTAGTTTGCCATCCACAGAAACATTATGTTCATCATCCATTAGATGGAGTTGTGTGTATGTGTAGTTTGAATCCTTCTTATAACAACATCCTAGTATATTGAGGATACTGGTGTTGTTACAAAAGAAAGGAAATAAGAAGAGTTTGGGGGTTGGAGAAGCAAAATAAATGAAAATAATTTAAGAGAAATCGTTACCTTTAATTTAGGTAACTCACTTTGGTTGGAACCAAAGGACTTCTTGAAATGCTTTCTGCCTAAGGGGAAGCTTCAAGGAGGAGGAGAGGGATGTGGGAAGCTTATGTGGGCAGAGTTTGGACGAGCCAAGTGGCTTGAGAGGTGTGAGGAAAAGAGAAGGAGGAGTTCCCTTTTATAAGAGGGGTGAGGGGCACCTTTGGAAAAGCTAGAAATATTAATTTATAATAAATTCATATTCGGTTTATAATGGCTCCAAAGTTGACTATTCAAAGGTTGAGGTGGGGATGGGTCGAAAACAACTCATCCAATAGAATTTAGACAGGTTTGGGTACTTATATTAACCTTATCTTTAAGTATTAACTCTAAGTTAATTAGTTTCACTTTTACAATGTCTCTTTGTATTTTTATATTATATGGTTAATAAACTTACCATATACATCCAAGCGACCCCCAAGTGGTCCATTAATGATTAACCTATCATAATATAAGTCTCTTGGCCGAACCTTAGATTTTTAGGAATTTAATATCAATTAATAATATAATATTTGTTTTAAGAACTCTTTTATGTCAATTTTGATACTATTCAATAGTTGATTTTTTTGAAACTCATAACAGATTGATTACTTCGAAAAAAGTCAATTAAATCAATTCTAATATATCATATTATCCTAGAAAATTAGTTTAATTCATTAAAAGTGTCATATTATATTTATTTGGGTATTTATAATATCAATTATTTTAATTTTTCACTATTATAGTAATTACTGCATCACCATTGTGTCATAAATAAAATAACTTATTTAATGTCTAAAAATTATAAATAAAATATCCCTATGTAGGAAGTCTTTTTAGCTTTCTAATTAATATTTATAATCGAAATTACAACATGTATAACCCTATGTAAAAATTGTTCTTCTAAAAGATGTAAGCTTATGCCATTTTTATTTTTATTTTAGCTTTATTAATATAATGTGTCATTATCACTTACAAGTGGATCCATGGGGTCCCAAAATTGACACAAAGATTCCCATGGTCGACCATGTATCAAACAATAGGGTTAAGACACGTTTTAGGGTAATTTAGTGTTATTATAATATTATTTTTTTAACCCTTATTTACCGGATTTACCCTTAACCATGGTAAATAAAATATTTACCGCAGTAATTATTCAAAATGTCTAAAAATAAAAGTTACCTATTTACATAATTTGAACATCCTGAATCCAAATATGGAATCCATTTTTCTAAATTCAAAACACAGAAGTGGCAGAAATTAATTTAAAATTAATTCCCGCTGTCAAAACAAAAAAGCGTGTTTTTAAGAGATAATAACTATCAAAAGATTGACACTTGTTTATGTTCGGTTTAATTGTAAAATTATGTCCAATGGCCAACATTATATTAAGTGGTAAAAATATATTCTAAATATACTTTAAAACCACTCAAATTCATAATTTATCACTATTAATTATTTTGATTAAAAAAGTTGTTTTTAATTAAAATTTAGTAATTTTCACTATTCATCAAAATATGAAAGTTATCTGAAATGTACCAAAATTTCACCTTAGGCTAAATTCGATATTCCGAATCCAAAAATGAAGTCCATTTTAAAATATAAAATATATATAATTTCAAAATTTAGGTATTACTATTCATAACGGCTAGTTTGATCGGTTGTGGTGTGTGTTAAAACTCGACGTTGCGTACAACACACGCTACTGTTTTATTCAAAGGAAAGCATACCGTGTAAGCTTGGGATGTTTCATTTTAAATTTTTTGATGTCCCCATTTAGTCAAAAAGTATAAAATATTGTATTTAAAAAGGTTTCACTATTAAAAGTTGATAAAAGTGTAATACTGAAAATGAATCTGTTCTTGCATTATGACTAAGAATCTCATAATATGGATTCTAAAATTATAAGGATTATATAAAGTTTAAAATGTAGTTAATGCCATTCATGACCTCTTTTAATGTCTTTTTTTTTGTAAGTCATGGTGTGATTGAACTCGGTGTTGCGTGTAGTGCAAGTTAGTGAATTATTTTGAAGAAATAACACAGTATGAAATCTTGGGGTGTTACAATAGTACCATGAGATTACTTATACAACATTACTCTTGATAAACATGTAATCATTCCACTACCTTCTTAAACAACTGACTAAGCTTCATCATTTCATTCATCACATATATCATTTGTAGTCTCTTCATCATAATCAACATAAATACTACCCAGACGACCATGCTGATTCTCTTCATGAGACTTTCACTTAGAGAATTGGTTTTCATAATGCCCATACATTCCACATTTAAAATAGTTAACCGTTGTTGATGTCATATCAATACCATTATCATTGTCCATGGTGTTAACTGAACCTTTTCCTTTACAATTACTGGATTTGTGTCCTTCTTTTCCACACCCTAAGAATCTTCCAGTTCCTTTGAAACATTCTCCCTAATGCCTCTTAACACATGATTTACATGATGGAAATTGAACTTTTATTCCTCTATGATCATCATGAAACTCCATCTATCTCTTATTAGGTGAGTCAGGAAACTTACCAATGATGAGATTATTGATCAAATTATGATATTGATGATTAGGCATAATAAGGATGTTTGGACTTCCAAATCCCGTTTCATTTGGTTACTCATGAAAAATATCATTGCATTGTCCGTCATATCCTCCATTATAGTGAATCTTCCTATTTCCAACAATTTTCTAAAACCCAAAAAGAATAGAGTGAGAGGCAAAAATCATACTAGGAAAACAACATAATCAAGGGGAGTACATACAATCTCTAAAATCTTAGGTTTAATCATGGTTATTCACGATAATTATAATAATTCTAGGACTGTAACCTATACTTATACAAAACTATAGGAAAATCCCTAGACATACCATAGAAATATCTCTAGAGATCTCACTAATGTTTTCGCATCATAGTTTCCAATGCTTAACTAAACCATTC
This sequence comes from Viscum album, assembly GCA_963277665.1. Taxonomy (NCBI): domain Eukaryota; kingdom Viridiplantae; phylum Streptophyta; class Magnoliopsida; order Santalales; family Viscaceae; genus Viscum; species Viscum album. Next base: position 803,639,058 of record OY728139.1, read on the forward strand.
CTCTGATACCAACTGTAGAGACCCCAAACATGACATACATGGAAATAACATTACTTTTGCGGAATACTTAATAGATAACAAAAACAATCACACAAGGACTATAATAGTTTAGTGTCTTTGGAAACATGGAACAAAATCTTCTAATCGTGGTGAAAGATCTTCAATATCTCCCATAAAGATCTTCCACTTTTATTTTTTTCTTACATAAAACCTTTATTTATATCCTGGGGAAAAAAACCTAAAAAGGGTGAGCTAAAATCTCAATTAGAATAAACATACAGAACATAAAACAATCAAAAAACATTTGAATAAAAAAACCTGATCATAAAATCTAAACATCAAAATCTTGAGCAAAGGAATAAATCATGGAAGTACTTAAGGCATGTATTATAATGGAACATCAATCAGGATAAAATATAATGGTAAGAAAACATGTAATTGTGGAAAACCATTATGCACATGATATGATTTCCATAGTATCCAAGGCATTGCTTCCAAGACCATCTTAGCGGACAAAGTCCCTTTCTGAATCGAGTTTACTCATCGTTCCAATCCAGTATCACTGAACCAGATTAACTTACCATTCCAGCCATGTCTATCTAATGAGATATAAATCTTTACCCAATGAATTGGAGGGAGATATAGGTCCCACCCATCTCATAATGAAATCATTCTTACTTGTGCCACAACATAAACATAAATCATTAATCATTACCCAATGTATAAAATGGTTTTCATAAACATCATCCCATCATAACATAATCCATACAAAAAATGGATATCATTTCATCATAAGAAAAGTGAAACCTTGTAAATAATGGAGAAATTATACCTGAAAAATACACATATGAAATAATTCCATCTTATATGGAAAATGGTTTTGATATAACACTTAAAATGAATTCTTGAGAAAAATATCTTTTCATCAAAATCATTCTAATTTTAGAAAATACCATGAAATTTTAAAAGAAAATTATTTTTTTGAAGATAGTCATTAAATCCTGTAGAGTAAGATTCATGAAAATAAGGCGTTATGAAACCGTAAAAATCTGTTCATGCCGTATAAGTTAAAAAAATCCATGTTCTCGTACTTTTTCCAGAAAATTAAAAAAGTAACTTGTATGGTAAACAAAAGAAATATTCCTTACATACCATGTAGTAAAAGTAAAAAATGGGTAAAAATGACTTTAAACATACATGAAAACATTTTTGGAAAAAAGGAAATGGATGATAAATATAACCCCAGTAAATACTTATGAATAAACATTCTCAGATAAAAATGAGATTGCAAGATTTTCCCTTATAAAGATATTTTTGTAAATAAAATAGATCACTTATGTGTATTCAATATAAGTTTACATAAATAAAGTATCAATACATGATAATATATAAAAATTAATTTCTCTCATAATCAAATAATGACATAAACAAGAAAGAGAAGATCAACCCAAAGAACGGAAATGGGGGTTAAGAAGTTCCCTTACCTCATGTCCAACTTGACTCGATCGTTTATTAATCTCCTGAATAATAAACCAAAGTAAATTTCTACTTGCATAAGAACATTTCTCAAATTCATAATTCCATTTATATCACTTATTACAATGTTATAAACATTATGTAACAATTTAAGTTAATAACGTTCGTTTTGTCGATATTTGGTTCTTGAGTTAAAAATGGACTTCTTATAATTACATGTTGATTAGTAATTGAAATTGGATAACATTCATTGTTAAGATCTTAATATTAATGTGTTTAAAAGTTCATAAACATCAATTTTAGTCCAATTCATAAATTGAACTTCATTTCCCATCATTGTGCAATTCATGCTTAAAATGTCAATTTGGGCCCACTCAATAATTTGCTTGTGGAAATTACAATATTAATCATTTTAATTTTACATTTTGGGATATGATTTATCACTTTGTTTGGAACATTTTATCTCTTAGGTCCGATGGATGAATCCCAAAGGAAGATGGGGAATTTTGCGCCTGAAGGCAGAAACTTGCTGGAAAAAGCATAATGGGCTTTAGGCCCATCAAACAAATGTGGGGCCCAGAAACCAAGACCAATGAAGCTCCAATTTATACAGTAGAAATATAAAATTATGAGGATCATTTTATTAAACTGTGGCCGGAGCTAATTCTGATGTTTTCATGACGATAAAGGGATCTGAAGTTGAGATTTAAATGGTGGACTCATCATTAATGCACAGAAATCCGTCCCACCATTGCGACCATAACTTCCAAAAGGATGATCCAAATGTCCTGAAATTTTGAGAGCTTCTAGAAGACACATTAACGAAGAAATTGCTCTACTACAACCCCTCCGGATTCGGCCTTCTTCAATTTCTAATTCACACATCAATATGGTGGAAGAATCTGGACAGTTTTCCGGGTCAAATTCAAAACATCAATTTCTTTTTGATTATTCACCCTCCATTTGACTCTATTAATTGTTGGGGGGTGAATTAATTGTTGGGGGATGTACCTAAGGCTCATAATATTCCTATATAAGGAGATATTGGTGAAGGTAATGGGGGTGGTAATTTTTCTTATCATCTTGGATGCTTTGTTTCATTGTAACGTTTTGCTGTCGATTTGATGTTGTAATCGGTCTTCATTCTCATGTATGTTATTTGAATCACATTAGTTCTCAATAAAAGTTCTTCATTTCCTCTTTTTATTTTCTTCTTCTTATCACTTTGATACTGTTGCTTTAAGGTGTGAATTTATTCAAACCAGCACTTGTGAATTTATTCCCACAACGGTGGAGTGATCGTTTCATTGTTTTATTTTTCTTCTCCAATTCCGCTTCTTTAAGTCGACTTCCCGCTTCCATTTATTTAATAGCATAAATGGAGGGCAAAACCCTTATGGGTTGGTCCTAGGGAGTTGCATGGGGAAGATTGGATGTTATTTTATGATCTAAAATTCTGTAATCAATTCATTAATTTAAGATTTCCATTTGATGATTAATTTTTCTTCATCTTCGCCAACTTTAACAATAACACATTTCGAGTGATAGTACGATCCAATTCCTTGGAGTGATCATTAAATTGATCCTCTAAGTGCATTGGTGATTAGCCTTGGAATTGTGTAGGGATTAAATTGGTGAATTATGTTGAGGAATTATATCATTTTGTGGATACGTCTTGAATTAGTGAAACGAACGTTATAAGATAATAAATACATCCAATCTAACCCTAGTAACAACTTAGTATCAACTCATCTCCATTAATTGTTTTAGACTAAGTAAGTGTATGTTTTAATTTATTTTCATTAAATTAAATCAGTAGTTATTCAAATAAAATCAATCCAAATAGTTGGCCACTCCATAGCCAAATCCTTCCAAAATCAGAGTGTCTCTCGATTTCTTCTTCGGTCCCTGTGGATTCGACCCCTACCTGTACTACAACGACCGCATACCTGTAGGGTAAATTTGGGCGCAACCACATGTTGTTCATGTGGTCAAAGTTTAATTATATCCATAATGATATTCATGATTTATATATCATAAATGTCATATATATACATCTTATACATGTATTTATAATATTACAAAACATATGGAGGTAAGAAATGAAATGCACCGTTCATAGAGACGGTAAGCCGTACAAACGCATGAACGCTACTTTCATATCTTTTTCTTATTTTAATGGAATTAAAAAATAATGATACACGGGTATATTATAATTCTAGTATAATATCATATATAATATCATTAACTCTATCCTTTATACATCCCACATAAGCCATTAACGAATCACATCACTTTGAGGGGGTGGTAGTCCACACATCCTCAAATGAGATTATCGTATTACCCACTATGGAAACCATAAAGGCTTGATATAATTTGGAAGTAAAAAAGAATAAGTAAATCATAAACATAATATATATCTTATATAAATACAGTTTCATCATAATGGCCACCATGAGAGGCGGTAGGAGAATATCGAACAATCATCGTTTCGTGAGGCGTTAGATTGCCATCCAAAGAAACATTATGTGCTTCATCCATTAGATGGAGGTGTGTGTAAGTGTAGTTAGAATACATCTCATAACAAAATTCTAGTATATTTAGGAAACTAGTTTTGTTACAAATTAAAGGATTAAAAAGAGTTTATGTGTTAGAGAAGTAGAGTAAAAGAAAACAATTTAAGAGAAATCATTACCTTTAATTTGGGTAACCTCCTTTAGTTTGAACCAAAAGGACTTCTTGAAATGCCTTATGACTAAGGTAAGGATTCTAGGGGGAGGAGAGGGATGTAGGGAGATTAGTTGGGCAGAGTTTGGACGTGACAAATGGCTTGAGAGTTGTCATGAATTTGATAGAAATGGTCTCCTTTTATAAGGGGGAGGAGGGGCTCTTTTGGTATGTCTGAAAATATTATTTTATTATAAACATATATTCACTTTACAAAGGACCAAAAATCATTAAATATGAAGATACGATAACTCATGGTCGAAATAAAATCATCAGATCTGAATTTTACATGTTTGGGATAGTATTTTAATCATTATAATCTTATTTATTTAAATCATTTATTAATGAGGTTAATACTGCATTATTATTGTGTCATGAACAATTAAATTTATTTGATGTCTAAAAATTATAAAAAAAAACCACCATTTAGGAAATATTTTTAGATTTACAATTAATATTTATAGTTTAAAATATAATTTATACAATCCCTTATAAAATTTAATTCGTAAAAGATTTTTGTTAATGTCAATTTTTTCTTTACATTAAATTCATTAATTAAAATTGTCATTATCACTACCAAGTGGCTCAATGGGGTCCCAAAATCTACCCAAGGATTCCCATGGTCGACCAATACTCATATAATAAGGTCAGGACAATTGTTAAGGTAATTTTGAATTATTATAATATTCTTTTAACCATGAATTACCCTATTTACCTTTAACCGCGGTAAATAAAAGTCAAAAGTTACTATTCACCAAAAATTATTTCCATCTTATTGAACCACATTTTAGTTCTTGATAACAACCATGTATGTCAGATTTTTGAAATTCAATTTATAGAAGTGGTAAAATTTCATTTAAATGAAAGAGTCCGCTTTTAACTACCACTTAGTGGTTTTACTATTCATCAAAAATTGATGTTTTTCAGAAAAATACCAAACATTCAGCCTAAGAAATATTTGAAACTTCGAAATAAAAAATGATGTCCATTTTTAAAAATTTAAAACATAGTAGTTTCATTAATTAATTTTAAAATTAATTCTCGTTTTCAAAACAAGTAGCGTGTTTTTATGAAACAATAACTATCAAAAGTTCGACACTTGTTTATGTCCAATTTCAAAGTGAAATTAATTCCAATGACCAACATTGAATTAAATGGTAAAAATATATTCCAATTACACTTTAAAACCAATTAAAAATATAATCTAACCTTATAAATTATTACACTGAAAAAAGTTGTTTTTAATTAATATATAGCGTCTTTTTACTATTCATTATAATATGAAAGTTATCAGAATAATATGAAAAATTTATCCAAATTAAATTTGCATATCCTAATTCAATGGAAGAATTTTATTTTGTCAAATTGAACTTATAAACATGTCAAAACTAGATTTAAAGTGGGTGCGCCATCAAAAGGCGACAAAACTGCCTTTTTTAAAAAATTATTATTTTATCTGAAAACATTATTTTGTTCTCATACCATGTTCTAGAAAATGTGTAGGATAAATAATAATGCTATAAATTTCAAATTGTTTTTAATACTATTTATAATGGATAGTCCATAATAATATTATAACCATATTTCGTTGTTTATTGAAACCTGATATTGCGTACAACACACTCTATCGAAGAAGATCGCAATTGCGTGTAATGAAAGCTAAGTTAGGGTTGCATGTTGTGAATGACTCATTAGTTGTTTTGTATAACAGAATCCAACCATATTATATATATATATATATACTCAATTTTGCGTAGAATAACAACTATCAAAATAAATTGAAATTGTGTGTAACGTGATCCGAGAATAGTGTTGCGTATACTACAAGCTAATACGGTGTTGCCTATAGCGCAAGGTAATCTTAGTGTAGCGTACAAGATAAGATATGAAAAAAATAATATATCTCATAAAATCTCGTGGTGTTATAGTCTTCTACCCCCGTAAGGTATCAGGATGTCCACCCCATGGAAAACACAGTATGTTACACAAGCCTATTTCACCAGGCTGGAATCAATCAGCTCAAGCCGACTCACCAATACTGATTTTATATCATCAAGTGTGGCGCCTTGGGCTGAATACTAGATAGGATCAGATCAACAACCTTTATTACTATGGTTTCGGATGCATGTGAATCTCCCGATATTCTATCCACTTCCACCCAGGCTGGCACCTTCCCCTCACAAGAGGTTGTTGACCCAGTGGAGGCTTCCCCTAATAGAGGTCCTTCATCTGTAAGAGAAGATGAGTATTTTGAGGATGCCCCCCGCCTTTGAAGAGGGAATCTCCTCCATGGTCATTAAACCGGTACAGGTGAACCTTGGTAGTGATGCAGATCCAAGTCCCACATTGATCAGTGCCTCCATGACCCCCGAGGAGAAACAACGATAAATGGACTTCCTCAAACAGCACCATGATGTGTTTTCATGGAGTTACGAAGAGATGTAAGGACTAGACCCTTAGGTAGACGTCCACCGCCACGGTCTTCCGGAAAATCATTGTGGGTTAAAGTAGCATCCCGGAAAGATGCACCCTTCTCATGGTTCCATGGTCGACACCGAAGTTGACAAGATAATCTGGGAAAACATAATTAAAGTGGTCCAATACCCCAAAGGGATAGACATCATTATTCCAGTCAGGAAGAAGAACAGACAGCTCAGAGTTTTCATCGACTTTTGCGATCTCAACTGTCACTTTCAGAAGGATGATTTTCCCTTTCCTGTGACGGAATTATTGATCGATGCTACAACTAGGTTCCAAGCCATCTCCTTCATAGATTGTTACTCCGGATAAAACCAGATCTGAATGGACCCTAAGTATGATGATTCCATAGCTTTCAGGAACCCCGAGGTAATTTCAATTACAAGGTTATTCCCTTCAGGTTAAAGAATTCATGCACCACCCATCAGCAGGGCATGCACCGCTTATTCAATCCAATCCTCAGGGATTCCTCAGTTCTCGCCACTTATAGATGAACCCGTTGATGTGTGCCTTTGGGGTCCCCTCTAGGAAGATACATGTTTTTTTAGGTACTGGTGCTTCAAGATCAAACCAGTGAAGATCAAGGCCACCAGCCAGATGCCTCCCTCGAGCAATATTCAGGAGCTTCGAGGTTTCCAAGGCCACTTTTCCTACATATGACAATTCATTGTGAATCTGGCTGGAAATTGTAATCCATTTTTCCAAATAATAAAGAAAAGATCTGCCTATGAATGGGACAAAGATTTTGAGACCACATTCAAGGAAATCAAGCAATATCTGCTTCAGGCTCTGGTCTGGATGCCACCCATCCCTGGAAATCCACTGGTCCTTTATGTGACTACCCTGGAACGATATCTTGATGCCCTTATCTCCCAAAATAACAATGAGTGGATGGAGAACAGTCTCTACTACCTCAGTCATATTCTCATCAATGCGGAGACCAGATACTTCACTATCGAGAAAAGCTCACTTGTAGTCGTATTTTCCATACAAAAACAATGACAGTACCTGCAACACCATGAGGTACAACTTGTGTCTCGGGTAGACACGCTGAAGTACATTATGACCCGCCCCATGTTGATAGGCCATCTAGCACAGTGGGATTTAATCCACTAGCAGTTCAACATCAGGTTAATGCCCCAGAAGGCTACCAATGGACATGCATTGGCAAAGTTTCTAGTTTCCCATCTAACCCCCGCAGACTAGTCCCTAAACCTGGGTTTCCCCGACAAGGAAATAATCTCGATAGATCATTCCATCCCATGTTTGCAGATTCACATTGATGGTGCCTCCTGGAGTCCCACCGGACATAGGCTCAATGATCCCAGACACAACAGAGTAGGCATAGGTATTATCTTTATTACCCCCACTCAAGTAATTCTTCCATATTCATTCCTGTTGTTAGAAGGCTGCACTAGCAATGAGGTAGAGTATCATGATCTTATTACTAGCCTCGATCTATCCCTCGAGATCGATGTTCCCAATTTCCATGTGAAAGGGGATTCCGAACTAGTCATCAATCAAATCAACGGTGTCTATGTCTTCAAAATCTAGAGCTCGTATCAATATTGGAATGCACTCTCCAGTAAATGGCCTAGTTCCCATCTCTTCTTGAAGTTACTCATGTTCATTGGTCTTAGAATGGCCAAGATGATGCCCTAGTTGGCCTGGCTACATCACTTTTAGAACCCAAGAATGATAACATGATTATACACGTGGCACATCAGAGAGTCATTTCTCCTGTCACCCCATATGATAATGAAAACATGTAGGTAAGCCATCGTACCACTGGAGCCTCCACGTCAGGACCCCTAGGTCCCTCAGATACAATGGTTGAAGTGAACCCCACCTAGAGAGTCTAATTTTTCAAATATCTTTAAAATTGTTACCTCCCAGCTGATCAGGCCGAGTGTGAGCGAATCCGACATCGCGCGCTGCAGTTTACCCTCCAGAGTGGTCCCAGTCTTGAGTAGATCCTCAAAAAGCATGGGTTTGATGGTGTTCTCCTCTGCTACATATAAGGAGTCATGTTTTCTCAAGTCATGTAGGTGGTTCACATCGGTTCCTATGGGGATAACAAGACTGTGCTGAAGTAGTCCCATTAGATCCATAGACTGGGGTACTTCTGTCCCTCCATGATCCTTGATTGCATCGAGTTCACCATGAGATGTCATGGGTGGAAAATTCATGATAATTTAATGCATATGCCACCAAAACTTCTCCACTCCAACAAATACTCTAGGCCATTTGAGGTGTGGGGACTCGATGTCATGGGACCATATCCACCTCAAACAGTTCGTCAGTACAGGTTCATCCTAGCCGCCACAAATTTATTTTCCAAGTGGGTCGAGGCGTTTCCGCTCATAGAGGTTAAGGCCCGTTCTATCATTGACTTTGTGAGCTCAAATATCATATACTATTTTGGAGTCCCTCATTCTTTACTCACCGATAACGACACCAACATCCAAGCAACCGAGCTGAAGAATTTGTACGCCAAGTAAAACATTTGTTCTAACCATACCTCCCACTACCATGCCCAAGAAAATGGACAGATCGATGTGTTCAAAAAAACCGTCTCTAGAATTTTGTAGAAAATGGTTGGCCATAATAGGATGAGTTGCCTCGACAAGCCCTCCAACACCCTCTGGGCTTATCGGACAATGGCTCGTAATTCTACCTAGGTGACCCCATATTCACTGGTGTACGGAGTTGAGGCTGACCTGCCCAAAGAGATCAAGATGCCTTTATTACACATAGTGGTCAATGACCAGTAGGAACTAGATAATGTAGATGAAATTTGTCTCAATGAATTGGAATCACTTGATGAAAATAGGCTCTGTGCCCTGTACAATCTTTAAAGACACCAGAACAAGATATCTAGGGTGTTCAAGAAGAGAGTTTGTCCCCATTCCTTCTTGCAAGGTGACTTGGTATTGGCCCTCTGGAAAACAATGATCCCTGGTAGAAAACAACCCATGTTGGAGCCCCAATGGTAAGGACCTTACATATTTCACAGGGCTTACCCCAATGGTGCATACTGCCTAGTGACCATGGATTGTGAGCGTATAACTCCTTCCACCAATGCCACATTGGTCAAGAAATACATGGAATGGGCCTTCTTGGTCCTGCATGAACCTAAAATACATTATGGTCCGGCATGACCCTAAACTGCATGCTGGTCCCGCATGACCCTAAACTGCATGTTGGTCCCACACGAACTTAAACAATAATGTCCCATTGTCCTTAAACTGCATAATGATCCGACATGACCCTATACAGTTTAGGTCCCGCATGACGCTAAACTACATGATGGTCCTACACAACCTTAAACTTGATGGTCCCACATGTCACTAAAATTCATCTTCCCACATGATGTTAAACTGTATATCATCCTACAAGACATTAAACTACACCCCTAGATCTGTGAGTGTCTTGATTCCCATCCGCATGGGATATGTAGGAATGCTCATGCACTTTGTCTTGAGCCAAGCCCTAAAATCTTCACTTTGACTATACCCCCTTGGATTTAGTTCTCTCGGAGGGTTGTTAGATGGTGTAGTACATGCTTCCTCATCCCAAATCATGTCAATATTACGACAATCACACCATGTTCCCACTCTTCATTCTTCTATCCTCCCACATCCTCACAGTATGATGCTAAACGACATGACATTCATGAACTTTATGTGGATTGATTTCCATCCTCATGGGATATGTCGGAATGCCCAGAGATTTTGTCTAGTGGCCCATCCCAAATTCCAAAATCTCCCCTCAGGTTGTGACATATAATGTGGTGAAAAATGTTTCCCCAATTCACTTGGAGCTCATATCAATCCCTCCATATGTCCCACTCCCCGGAAGTGTTCACTTCTTTCACCGAGGGGTATAGCTATGCTACACCAAATACATTGATTGGGACTCCATCATTTTCCCATATAGAAGGTCCCCCGAATGGAATGGATTCTTGGCCTAAGGACTCTCCTACCGCTTATGGTCAGTTCCCACAAGGATGTTGAGCAACAAGCCGATACAAGTCCCGCGTTGTGAACATGGTTAGTGGCCGATGCTCGTTTGTTGTTCCCAGTATAGTTCAATATAGAGATTCTATATTGGAAACATGGTCAACAACTATAATTTTTCGTTATAGCCGCCCCATGATGTCCCAAACATTGAGTTTAGTGGTTCATTATGCCCTGTTGTATCTCCAAGAGATGAAAACCATTTGGGTGATGCTAGCTGTTAGACTACTATTTGACAGGGAGAGCCGAGTCAGATCCTTGTTTCCCACACCAAGAACTACTCATGCGATCTTAGGAGCTGTGATGAGGCAATAACTGCACAAGACGTCATATGGATACCATTGGCTGGGACGCCCAGCCCCAGGACCCTTGGACTTTTCCATCCCCTGTCCCTAGTCCTCATTTAGGGTGGTGTGGTGTGGAGCGGGATTGTGTCCTCATTCACGTTGGTATATTTCTCTATGACACAAATATCCCCTTGAGACATCCCTCCTATCATTTAACGTCCATACCATGAGAATGATCCTTCCTGCACTTCGCATGTCCAATTTCGGGGCCCCGACCCAAGTCCTATCTCTTTTGGGATTGTACAGTGTTGTCTTGGTTTATGTCCTCATTCACATCGGGTTACTAATCATACCATATGCATCCACAGATGATATATCTTATCCATAATCATCCTCATTGAATGATGTTAAACTACAAACTAGCTGGTACTTTCCATATGAGGCCCAGCCTTAAACCCCTATGCCTTTTCGGGCACCCATCCGAGTTTCTCACTTAGGGTTGTACGATGTGGTGTCAGATTATGTCCTCATTCACGTTGGGTGACTCATTGCACCGTCCACCACCGGTATGTGGGGTGTCTCACCCATTTTCTTCTTTACTGCTTGACAATAAACTGCACATTACACCTTTCAAGAACTACGTGTGGATTTATTAACATCCTCATGGGATACGTAGGACCACCCGATCATCTAGACTTCGGGTCTAGCCCCATATCCTAGAAATATCCCTCTCATCATGGACCCCTGGCATGCATTCCCCCAGGTACAGGGGTATGTGGTGTTGGATAGGATTAGGTCCTCATTCACATCGGGTTTTGCAACAACCATTCCATATACCTCCTCATGAATGTTTTCTTTCCCTCTGTGCTACAATCATTCTTTCTAATTGGCTGCTCTAAATATGAGCCCCTCGACCCTCTTCGATGATTCATTAATGTGTCCAAGGGTACTCTTGCTTAGCATCTGGAATGTCGGATTCTTCCCGGGCATGATTTCACCCATTTCTCAAGCGTCGTGTTCCCCTTCATTAGGGCCTCCATCACATTTCACACACAAAGGGACCCCCCAAATTGAATGGATGATAGACCTAAGAGATCTCCTACCATTACAGGACAACGTCCTTGAGGGTTTCAAACAACAAATCGATATAAGTCCCACGTCGTGAATATGTTCAATGGTCGATGCTCATGTTTTTCCCCATTTAAGGCTAACACGATATGGATGATGTGCTTCAAACACGGTCAACAGTTATCCTCCATTGTCACGCCAACCCCATTAAGCCCAATATGTCGGTCACATGATTCACATCCTTCTCCACCACATCATGTCCAAGTAGAACTTCGAAACTCCTGGTATAATTCCTTAGTGCGCATCCGCGTGTTAGGAGGATAAAGTAACGATAAGGAAATCATTCGGGGCTCCACCGATTTCCCATGTCCATGTATTTCATGTATTGAAAATACCGTGTCCGCCCTTATTTCCGACACCGAGTTCAACTCACATAGGCTTAGGGATTGGGTTATGGTCTGCAATTACATGGGATAGTCTTGCTTCACTATGGTCAGAGTTATAAGACTTTAAACTAAAATCATTTCATATTGCCCCTTTGTGAGAACTACGTACAACTTTATTCCCAACCTTATGGGATATCTAAAAACACCCATACTTAATGTCTTTGGGCCCAACTAAATTCCAATAATTCATCTTTTCCAATATTCCTTTTAGGCCCCCACCTGTATAAGGCCATGTGGTGTGGTGTGTATGGGCTTCTACCATCATTCACATCGGGTTTTTCAATAGTCGTGCAACACATGCCCCCTCTTAGGAGTTAGTCCCTCATACCTATTGTCCTTCATGACATTAAACTGTACTTTTTACAACAAAAAAAATATTAAAAAATATTTATAGCTTTATTCCCATCCTCATGGGATATGTATGAATACTCAGACATCTGGTATTCGGGTCCTGCTTAGCTGAGAGCTAGTCTCTCCCACTTCCTTCCCTCTCAACCCTATTTTTGGACCCATGGCCCAAGGTTTCTTTCTCGGAATCGTTCATAGTGTGGTATGGGATTATGTCCTCCTTCATGTTGGGTACACATTGTTGCATCATGCACATTCACCTTTCAGCCTCATCTCTACTACGTCTGTTCCACGCAATGTTAAAATGCATGGCTTGTCCCATCACAGGACCATGAAATGAGAATATATCATCCTAGCCTCATGAAGAAAAATGGAACTCCATTGTGATGTCGTCACCCAACAGAACATCATGTTTGGTATTGGTTATACACCATGCCATTTTTTAACACCAACATGTTGTTGATTCATGCGGGAATAACTAGAACTTCCATCCTAGGTCCATCGCTTAAAAAGACTCATTCATCCAAAAGGAAAAACAAGATCTATCAAATACCACTTCTTTTTGTGTATGGGATATACCCGCACAAACTTATTATACATGGAACTTTTATCCCACCATTCCACCATAAGGACTATGTGTGGATTGATCCTCCACTTCATGTGGTACGTAGGAACACCCATGCATTTTTCCTAGGGCCCAGTTTAACTCTCGTTCCGGGTCCCTCAACCTAAAAACTTCCCAGAGAACATGTGGTGGTGGGAACCCCAGGTTCCCATTCACGTCATGTTTAATAATTACTCAACCATGTGTCTCCCATGTTTCCTACCTTCCATTGTCCAAGCACTCTGACCATGAAAAAAGTCCACTCTGTGCCCTTGCCACAAGATGATAAAATGCATGACATCTACCTGAACTACATATAGCTTGATTCTCATCCTCATGGGATACATAGTAACTCCCATGAATCATTTCTCTAGGTCTATCCCCATGAATATTAATTCCCTTTACCCATCCTTTTTTGGTCTGTTGACCTGATATCCTTTTGAGAACCACAAAATTTCATCTTTACCCTAAACACATCCGGGATGCCCCACGATAATGTTGAAAGGAGACAGTTTCCTCATCAGAGAGGTCCTGTTTGGAAGAATGTTTGATCCCTGATCAGACCAATGTATCCACCAAATGTGTTTCCAATATGGTGGTGTAATTTCAAGAATGTCGGATTCTACTCGAACAAACCACCACTCCTTATTCCACACCTTGCATGCCCCTTACTCGAACCCTCATCCTCTCTCATGTCTAAAAGAACACCCTAATAGTATATATGCTCGGCCTATGGCTCACCTACTATCCTGGGCCAATGTTCCGAAAGCCTAATCAACGAAATTATAAGTCAGGCCCCGTGTTTCGAACATAGTCTACAGTCGAACCTCTTTTTTCATCCCCATTTTAGGATAACACAATATAGATTCTATGTTTCGAATGCGGTTAGAAATTATCTTTTATTGTCAAACCATCCCCACATTTTTCTGAATTTGGGGTGTTGTCATTCACACATTCCATTTCATTATGTTTCGATAGACTCCCAACACCACTGGCATAACCCCACTCATGCACAAGTGCACATTGGCAGCACAAAACATTGATTATTCTGAGGTCCTTGTCCCCTGATCGGGCCTCTCCGTTTTCGTCTCAGAAATATTGATTGGTTGTTCAAGCCCCCATATACCTGAAGATTTGTTTTCACTCCCAAATTTGAACGGAATAGGTGAGAGTTCATCCGATGTTGCTCACATCGGGCCCGACCCACGTGAGCTTAGGGATTAACCGCTGGATGCTCCACAAATGTCACAATAATTCAATTAAACAAAGAAAATAACGGAACTCATGCATGAAGTTGGAATAAAAGAATCAAAACATGAATGTGAGTTCAAAAGTTACGGGAATCACAAATCCCAAGGATCTACCCCTCCCATGGATATAATGACCTCATCAAATGAGAAAAGAAACTCCGCTACCCTCTGGCTGGTGGCGTCCAGGATTTGCTGCTGCTTCTTCAGTTCCCACTCCGCCTCAGCAGCAATGGGGTGCAATTCATCATCTACGATCTGGGCCAACTCTATGCCAGTCCGGATGATGATAATTTTGTATGAGGAATTCTTCAGGGCCACTTCATCACCTGCTAGCTGGGCCTTCAATCACGATATTAGCTCAGATTTCACATTGAGGGAGGTCGAGTGCTCGTCCGCCTGACTCTATAGTCATTGTACCTCATCTTCATCCTCTCGGTGCCTCTTGATGTACACTGATTTCTTCTGCTACCAACCCACACTGAGGCCACAGTCATGATCCCGAATCTTCTCTGCCATAAGATCTCAGACGAGCATGTGAGGACGTTGGGAATCCACTCCCCCAACACACAATTCGCATAGTCGTGAGGGAAGTTTGTCCATCTCATCCAGCCACAATGCTTGGGGCTGTCATCAATGAAGCAATTGATCCCCTTCTATGATTGGTGATAGACTACTCTGTTTTCCTCTTCATCAGAGGTCATCTCCTCCAAGTCGGTGCGGTTGGCAGGCTCATATGCCGGGAATGACCCTAGGAACTCATCAGCCATGTCCGCATCCGGTGTTTAATCAGGCATGGTTAGACATGGGATATCCTACCTATCCTCATCATCGGACGCCACCACGATGATCTCTGGCTCAACCCCATTACGGTCCCACCGGTGATCAGGAGCACCATTGTTCAATCAATATGGGCCTTCACCTCCACAGTCACCAGCATTCCCCAAGGAATGGAACTTCCATGGATACCAAACGACCTTGTCGAAGTAACCCATGCCATTTGGAGGACTGTGTGTACCAAAAAGGGAGCACGCACATCAGCTAACATGGTCGATGGATGACAGTCATTATATTTGTAGAACAGAAATACATAGAACGAATCCTCAGTCACATTCTGGGTTTGATGCCGTCAGAACCCCAAATCATGGACCTCCATATGTTATTGGATGGTCTAAAGCATCGAGAGCCACTTCGGGTATTTCGGCCCCGCCAGACATGCTAATCTCCCCGCCAGTAGGCATGGACCCCGATGGTCCCGCATTTGTATCTATTGAAGGGTGATAATGAGCTCTCTTCACAAGGCCCTCTTGCACTATTTAGATTTTATCAAGTAGACCACAATGACATGAAAGTGGGCCCTGAAGAAGGGGTTTGGAATCTTTACCTCAAGGCCCTTGGAAAAATCTTCAAGATCTGAGTCTTGATCCCTAACTTCACCCTCCTCTAATGGGCTCCCTATCCCAACCTCATCTCTCCATGAGGGTTCATCTGATTCATCCGATAGAGGGAACCATTCCCTTAAGTCAGCAGCCGACAACTGTGGGGGTGTAGTGTGGTCGAAAAACACCTAGAATTAATTTTTCATCGGATGCGATGTACCCCAGGAGTGCATGAAGTCCGCTAGCTCTTTCAGGTATTGCTCCACCTGCACCTTGGATACCACAATGCCCTCCCGGACAGGGGCTATCCCTAGGAATTCCATCCCTAAACAATTCAGATGTTGCCAATCTCCGACGGGCTGAGTAATTGCTAGTTAGCATTCCAAATGTCACTAGCCTTCAAGAAGAGAACATTCTATGGCATATCAACGTGGTGCTACCACTTCCCTAGAGCCTGGGTAGATATTATACAAAACCCCCTTGGTGGTCTTCCGTCCGGATATCTCATCTCTTCTGGGACCACCCTGTCCAATTCGACTGATACCTCTCCCTCAACTTATGTGGGAGACACCACTACGGCTTCCCCACCATCGCGAGATGCCCCTTACACATTCATTCCTCGCCCTCGAGGTTTGAGAGGATCGCCATCATCAACAAGAATGGTTGGTTTTTTCATCATTTCTTCTGGGTAAGCCACCTCAATACTCTGGGAATATTCCTTCACTACCTCGACTACAGTTCTTAGTGGAGGCAGCTAGTTCTGCATCTTCCCATCATTTCATATGAACATAAGACATAGCTTCCTCATTAAATATGGGTGTTTCTCATAGCGCAACCTCAGATAGACCAGCGTGGTCAGTTGCAGCATGCACCGGAATTGGCGAGAAAATCGGTGTAGGGTGTACGGCTCGCAGTGGGAATCACAATCCACCCTTGACACCAAAACCCCACATCAAAATTCTAGGAGATATGAAGGGTGCTCCTCCATCCCCCAGATATCATCAATGAATACCCCTGTAGGCAACAAAAATAGGTGGAAATTGAACTCCTCCACCTTCCACACTCGGTTCAGAACTACGGTGTGGTCAGCATGGCTGGAAAGCTCCCAGCAACATTAAAGATGGATGGGAGGATGTTCAATTTCGTAGTGGAAATAGGATTCAGGTATTCGTAAACCCCCATGATGTGTGTCGCTATCCACCCATATAGAAGGTGGAATTGCCCGCAAATTCTCTACATCCTCTTCCCCTCGTTGATATGCTATGACATCTTATACAGCTTGTGGAGCATTGGGATCCCACGGATGACCCACCCTCATATCGACAACATAGACAACATAATGAATGTTCTTGGTCGCACTCGCATGTTGGTGTCCCTAACATTTAGAATCAAACCATATATGAGAGTCGTGATGATCACTACCAGCCGAACAATCTGTTGTTGTTCGGTGATGACACTAAATCCCATCATCTTCCACGAGATGTCCACTAAAAGTTTCCAGTATGAGTTCTCCTTAATCTTGGACCCCTTCAGGCAGTTCTGAGGCCTCGCTGAAAAGTGTCTATCCCTCGAGAGGTTCAGGAACTGTTTGAACCACCACCTGAAATGGACGTCCCTCACAACCTCCTTGTCATCTCCCGACACGAGCTCCATCAAAGCCATTGCCAGCAGCGGAAGTTTCTCTGGGTCCTCCCACACACTCATGATGGGGAGGAATTCTTCATACATGGGCCCTAGTATCGGGACCCCCAAGACTTGGTGGATTCCCCACAAGATGATGTCAACTTCGCCGTGGTGAAAATAGAATGTGTTGTTCCTCGATAACAACCTGCTCAACAGATCCGGCATCAGCAGCTTCGTCTAGTAGATGTGAAACCGGGAGGACCATGCTACCTCATACAGGAAAAATCGTATCAGCTCTGGCACAATCTCCGCACACGAGCTGCATACCTTGTAGACCCGGGCCCAATCGTCTGTGAAGTTGTCGCCCTGGCGCAGGTCCAACTCTGTAGACCATCCCTTCTTCGGGTTCCCCAGAGCTGCCTTTAATATTGTTTGATGCATGGGAGGAGACTTCTCTGGCTGTAACTCATTCCCATCAACATTATTCAAGTTGTTTTATATGCAATCGTCAATGACAGGTTTGAAGTCGTCATTGGAATGGTCGTCAGCTGCCCTGATCAATTAGTGCTGGCACGACGTGCTCCAGAACCAGTAAGCTGGTTCGTCCCAACACCCTTCTGGGATGAAGACATCATCCATCCACCCAAACCCATAAAATGGACACCTCTTACATAATAGGTAGTTTCTATGGCTCTCTAATAGTAGCTCCACAAATGAGCTGTGGTCCGAGTGGATCCATATTAGCTCTCCTAAACCCAGATTGTTTGCCATTTCAACCCTTCGGGAAGCATCTACAAGGACCCCCTTGGTGGCTTCTTGATGAGCCATTCTACCTTTAAGTCTGGTGTGATTGTTTTGGTTTGGTCACGAAGCTCTGTCATGGATATTTTTTGTGATGTCTATTCGCTGAGCCCGTCCTTGGCCTCCGAATGCAGAGTCGTGAAGCTTGCTGATGTGAAGTTAAAGACTCTCTATGCGTCGCGAAGAGAAAGTCCCAATTCGTGGGGAGAAATCATGGAGTACGCATAGGTTTGAGAAACGAGATCCCTAAAGGCCAAAATCACGAAGGAGGGAACTGAAAAAATAGAAGTCATACCCTCTATTAATAGAAGTCAGCCCTCATGGATTCGTGGTGCGTCTCAGCCATGGCGAGCTTCGTGGCGTGCCCAGCCGACCCGCCGCTTTACTACATGGTGAAACTCCTTCACGAGGCATCTTCGCAAAAAATTCGAGGAATTTTGGCCATTGACCGTTAGACTTTGACCCTTGTTTTATCCTCATCTTCAAGTCCGAGGGGGTAATTTTCTTGGCAACAAATATCCAAAGGGAGGAGGATAATAAGAGAGGCCCTGAAGCTGCCTCACGAAGACCTTTCACAAAGCTTCATGACCCCGAGGGCCCGGTGCGAAGCGACAATGAGGGATGCTTCATGATCCCTATTGACATTCGTGAGCCCACCGCGAAGCCAGTAGGTGGGATGATCCTCGATCCCTATTGATGTTCGCAAGGCAGATGCGATGCCAGGATGCGAGATGTTCCGTAATCCCCATTGACATTCAGGAGCCCACCGCGAAGCTAAAAGGCGGGATGCTCTGCAAACCCCATTTACATTCGTGAGCCCGCCGTGAAGCCAGGAGGACGGATGCTCTACGAGCCCCATTGACATTCGCGAGCCCACCACCAAGCCAGGAGGCAGGATGCTTCGCGAGAACCATTGACCTTCAGGAGCCCACCACGAAGTGGAATCCATCTTCGCACCAAACGAACTCTGCTCTGTGGAACCTCTTGCCTATAAATACCGGCCTCCACTGCAGGACCAAAGCACAGATCCACCGAACATTCCTCTTCCCATCTCTCAAATCGCGAAGCACATTCTGCACTACGAACCATGAGCTTCTTAAGCTACTTTTGCTCCGTGAAGTGCCTCCCCGTTGCCTTGTTTTCAACCCTATTTCTAGAGGGATTCCTTTGGAGAAGCCCATGGGCCTTCACAAAGGAAGGAGATCCTCACAGGGACTCAAGTCATTTTGAATCATTTAGGCTACGTGATGCCCCCCCATGCACATGTGACTCAATTTCTAAGGTAGAGTCACTGTGCCTCGCTAAGCACATTGCTTCACAAAACCTTGCTTCATGAGGAAACCATTCTTCATAGGGGTTTGCTTCGCAAATTACCTGCCTCTTCACGAAGAACCTCTTATATTCACCTATGCACTACTGGAAATATAGTCATTCCCAACGGTTCTGAACCGTTGGGAAAGGCTACAGAACTGTTGGAATATGTTATACCAATGGTACTTCAAACCGTACAGAAGTAAGCCATTGGGAAAGGTTTTCCCAATGGTTTTCTGTGAACTGTTGAGATAGGGTGGGGAAATCCTAACCTATCCCAATGGTTGTTCCAAACTGTTGGGATAGTTTTTTCAAACAGTTTGGTTTGAACCGTTGGGAAATTCCAAGGATTCTCCTATTTCCCAACGATTTTTGAAACGTTGGGAAAGGTTTTTTAGCAACGGTTCAATGAACCATTGGTAAAAAAAGAAACAGAGATGCTATGGCAATAGTTTGAAATTGTAGGCGTAGCCTATGATGTGAAAATTGCATATCATCCTGCAAATTGCACAGCAGGTCTGCAATTTTCACAGCAGGCCTCGTTTTGTGCATTCCCTCCAATTTTCAATCAAATTATTATACCAGCAATAAATTAATAAATACATATACAATTATTGTACCTGCAATAACCAACTAACACATTCATATAGAGAACAAATTCATACACATTTAATATATAATGCATCCTGGAACTATACACATCCATAATTAAATTAGAATTCATAACATAATTATTAACATACATATTTCCTTTTGAATTCAATTTAAAATTTAGATGACATGTATTTGTGGAATCTGGAATTCAATTCATTATTTGATCGATTTTTTGTATACCATATATTTTTACCTGAAATGATGTCCATTTTAAACAAAATACATACACCGGGAGTGATACCGGCCACACCATACCTCATATTGAGGCGAGCTTAACTCGTACACATCACAAATGACCCATCGATCTTTTTCCTAAAGTATCAACATATTCCGAAAGCATTTTCTTGGTTTTCCATATGCCAGTTTATGTTTTCACTTAAAATGATGACCTTTTGAAACAAAAGACAGACACTTTGAGTGGTGTCGGCCACACCGCGTCTCAGATTGAGACGAAGTTGATTCGTACACGTAACATATGACCCATGGATTGTTCTCTTAACGTTTCAATGGAAACCAAATGCGTTTGGTTGTATTTCCATATATACATAAAATGTCATCCATTTTAAACAAAAGAGAGACACTTAGACTGATCCTGACCACACTGCGGCTCAGATTGAGCCCGGGTTGGCTCGTACAGGTCACATATGACACATCGATCATGGTTATAAATTATCAATATATTCTGAATTCATTTGGTCAGTTTTCTGTATGCTAGTTGTTCTTTCCACATATAATCTTGTCCATTTTAAACAAAATAGACATAGTTAGAGTGGTGTCGGCCACACCGTGCCTCGGATTGAGGTGAGGTTTACTCGTACACATCACATATGACCCATGGATCGTTTTTATAAAGTATCGAAATAATCCGAATGTGCTTGGTCGATTTTACTTCTGCCAGATGATGTTTTTCACTTAAAACGACGACCTTTTGAAACAAAAGATAGACACTTTGAGTGGTGCCAGCCACACCGCATCTCATATTGAGGCGAGGTTGATTCGTACATGTCACATATGACCCATGGATCATTCTACTAAAGTTTCAATGGAATTCGAATGCATTTGGTCGGTTTTCCATATGTACTTAAAATGTAGTTCATTTGAAACAAAAGGGAGCCACTTAGAGTGATCTCGCCACACCGTGCCCCGAATTGAACCCGAGTTGACTCGTACACATCACATATGACCAATGGATCATTGACCTAAAGCATCAACACATTTAGAATGAGTTTGGTCATATTTTTATATGTCATTTGTTCTTTCCACTTATAATCCTATCCATTTTAAACAAAAGAGAGACACTATGAATGGTATCGGCTACACCGAACTTCGGATTGAGGTAGGGTTGACTCGGACACGTCACATATTACCCATGGATCGTTTTCTTAAAACATCAATAGATTTCGAATGCGTTTGGTCAGTTTTTCGTATGCCAGTTGATCTTTTCACTTATAATCCCATCCATTTTAAACAAATGAGAGACACTATGAATGGTTTCAGCCCCACCGCACCTCGGATTGAGGCAGGGTTGATTCTTAAGTGTCACATATGACCCATGGATCGTTTTCCTAAATTATCAGCACAATCAGAATCCGTTTGGACAGTTTTCCGTATGTATTTAAAATGTTGTCCATTTTAAACAAAAGAGAGCCACTTAGAGTGATTCCGGCCACACCATGCCTCATATTAAGGTAGGGTTAACTCGTACATGTCACATATGACGCGTGGATCGTTTTCCTAAAGTATCAACACATTTCGATTGAGTTTGGTCAGTTTTCCGTATGTCAGTTGTTCTTTTCACTTATAATCATGTCCATTCTAAACAAAATACATACACAAGGAGTGATACTGCCACACCGCGCCTCAGATTGAGGTGGGGTTGATTCGTATACGTCATATAGGACCCATGGATCGTTGTGATAAAGTATCAACATATTCCGAAATCATTTGATTGGTTTTCCGTATTCCATTTGATATTTTTTCACTTAAAATGACGTCCTTTTGAAACAAAAGATAGACACTTTGAGTGGTTCTGGCCACACCACGTCTCAGATTGATTTGGGGTTGATTCTTACACGTCACATATGACCCATAGATCATTATCCTAAATTTGAAATGAAAACTGAATGCGTTTGGATGGTTTTTCGTATGTACATAAAATGTTGTCATTTTAAACAAAAGAGAGCCACTTAGAGTGATCCCGGACACACTGCTACTCGGAATGAGCTCGAGTTGGCTTGTACAGGTCACATATGACCCATGGATCGTTGTCCTAAAGCATAAACTCATTTCAAATGCGTTTGGTCGATTTTCCGTATGTCAGTTGTTCTTTTAACTTATAATATTGTCCATTTTAAACAATAGAGAGTCACTATGAATGGTGTTGTCCACACCGCACCTTGGATTAAGGCAGGGTTGACTCGTACACATCACATATGACCCATGGATCATTGTGCTAATGTATCGACACAATCCGAATGTGTTTGGTCAGTTTTCCGTATGACGGTTGATGTTTTTCACTTAAAATGACGTCCTTTGGAATCAAAAGACAGACACTTTGAGTGGTGTCGGCCACACCGCATCTCAGATTGATGCGGGGTTTATTCGTACACGTCACAAATGACTCATGTATCGTTCTCCTAAAGTTTCAATGGAAACCGAATGCGTTTGGTCGGTTCTCCGTATGTACTTAAAATGTTGTCCATTTTAAACAAAAGAGATCCACATAGAGTGATCTCGGCCACACTGCGACTTGGATTGAGCCCGGGTTGGCTCATACAAGTCACATATGACCCATGGATCGTTTTCCTAAAGCATCAACACATTTTGAATGCGTTTGGTTGGTTTTCTGTATTTCAGTTTTTCTTTTCACTTATAATCCTTTCCATTTTAAACAAAAGGGAGACACTATGAATGGTGTCGGCCACACCGTGCCTCTGATTGAGGAGGGGTTGAATTTTACACGCCACATATGACCCATGGATCTTTGTTCTAAAGTATCGAGAAAATCTGAATGCGTTTGGTCATTTTTCCGTATGCTAGTTGATTTTTTTCACTTAAAATGACGCCCTTTTGAAACAAAAGATAGACACTCTGTGTGGTGTCAGCCACACCGCTTCTCAGATTGAGGCGGGGTTTATTCGTACATGTCACATATGACCCATGTATCGTTCTCCTAATGTTTCAATGGAAACTGAATGCGTTTGACCGGTTTTCCATATGTACATAAAATTTTGTCCATTTTAAACAAAAGGGAGACACTTAGAGTGATCCTGGCCACACCGTGCCTCGGATTAATGCGGGGTTGATTCATACATGTCACATATAACCCATGGATCGTTTTCTGAAAGAATCAATACATTTCGAATGAGTTTGGTTAGTTTTCTGTATGCCAGTTGTTCTTTTCACTTATAATCCTGTCCATTTTAAACAAAAGAGACACAGTTAGAGTGGTGTCGGCCACACTGCATCTCATATTGAGGTGTTGTTGAATCGTACACGTCACATATGACCCATGGATTTTTGGGATAATGTATCGACACAATCCTAATGCGTTTGGTCTTTTTTCTGTATGTACATAAAATATTGTCCATTTAAACAAAAGAGAGCCACTAAGACTGATCCCGACCACACCACGACTCGGATTGAGGCGGGGTTGACCCATACATGTCACATATGTCCCATGGATCGTTGTGATAAAGCATCAATAGAATCCGAATGTGTTTGGTCAGCTTTCCATATGTCAGTTGTTCTTTTCACTTATAATCCTGGCCATTTAAAAAAAAAGAGACACTCTGAATAGTGTCAGCCACACTACTCCTCGGATTGAGGTGGGGTTGAATCGTACATGTTACATATGACCCATGGATTGTTTTGGTACTGTATAGACACAATACGAATGCATTTGGTTGGTTTTTCGTATGCCAGTTGATGTTTTTCACTTAAAATGACGTCCTTTTGAATCAAAAGGCAGACACATTGAGTGGTGCCAGCCACACCGCGTCTCAGATTGAGGCGGCGTTGATTCTTACACGTCACATATGACCCATGGATTGTGCTCCTAATGTTTCAATGGAAACCGAATGCGTTTGGTCGGCTTTCCATATGTAATTAAAATTTTGTCCATTTTAAACAAAAGAGAGCCACATAGAGTGATCCCAGCCACACCGGGACTCGTATTGAGCCCAGGTTGGCTCGTACAGGTCACATATGACCCATGGATCATTATACTAAAGCATCAACACATTTAGAATGTGTTTGGTCGGTTTTCCGTATGTCAATTGTTTTTTTCACTTATAATCCTGTCCATTTTAAACAAAAGAGAGACACTATGAATGGTGTCGGCCACAACGCACCTCAGATTGAGGCGTGGATGAATAATACACATCACATATGACCCATGGATCATTGTCCTAAAGTATCGACACAGACAGAATGCGTTTGGTCGGTTCTCCATATGCGAGTTGATGTTTTTAACTTAAAATGATGTCCTTTTGAAAAAAATACAGACACTTTGAGTGGTGTCGGCCACACCACATCTCTGATTGAGGCGGAGTTGATTCATACACGTCACATATGACCCATGGATCATTCTCCTAATGTTTCAACGGAAACCAAATGCATTTGTTCATATTTCCATATTTACATAAATTTTTGTCCATTTTAAACAAAGGGGAGCCACTTAGACTGATCCCGACCACACCGTGCCTCGGATTGATCCCGGGTTGGCTTGTACACGTCATATATGACCCATGGATCATTGTGATAAATTATCAACAGAATCCGAATGCGTTTGGTGGGTTTTCCATATGCCAGTTGTTCTTTTAACTTATAATCCTGTCCATTTTAAACAAAAGAGACATAATTAGAGTGGTATGTTAGTTGTTTATTCACATTATTAAAATACACTATTTTACTATGGGTGTTTAAATTAATTTATTTATTAAAAATTTACATTTAAAATGAGAATATCAGAAAATTAATAGAAGATAAAATATTTAAGAGCTAACAATGTCATGCCCAATGAATACATCCCTTTTATAGAATACCAAGAATCTATGATATTGATTAGATGTGTAAATGTGATTAACATTGATTATCATTATGAAAATAAATAAAATATATAATATATATTTTCTAGTAGTGAATGAAATCAAGGAGGGTGGGGGGATATTCATGGGGGCTGTCTGGGGGGCAATTTGGTGGGTGTCCGGGGGGCTATCCAGGGACCAAGGAGGGGGGGGGGGGGGGGCTGTGCGGGGGGCTGTTCGGGAGTTTTCTGGGGTCCAAGGAGGAGGGTGGGGGGGATGTCCAGGGTGCTGTCTGGGGGGTTGTCCGGGTGCTGTCCTGGGTCCAAGGAGGAGGGTGGGGGGGCTGTCCGGGGGGCTGTTCTAGGGGTTGTCCAGGGGATGTCCGGGGGGCTGTCCGGAGGGCTGTCTGGGGTCCAAGGATGATGGTGGGGGGTTGTCCAGGGTCCAGGAAGGAGGGGGGGGGGTTCCCAAACACACAACCACTAAAAGACAACAACATCCATACGAACAGATAATATATAAAAATAACTCAACTCCAATACTATACTACGAGTCTAGATAAAACCAACAACTAGAATAGATTAAATATCAAATCTCAGTAATATTAGTCAAGAATGTAATGGATCAATTTGTCCCACATCACCATCACCATCATCACCATCATCATCACCCTCGTCCTCATCTCCATCATCGTCCTCTCCCTCCTCAGCGCCCTCCTCCTCAACCTCGCCCTCCTCCTCACCATCGCCACCCGCCTCGCCCTTTTCATCTCCCTCATCTTCTGTATCAGACTCCTCGCCATCATCATCGTTAGGCTAGAAATCATCCTGATCACCACTTGAACTGCCACCTGGTGCAGCATATATAGAATGTATCGATGACATATATTCATCAAAAACTGGACTGACCTCTGCTGGAAGTGTTGGACGTAGAACTTCAATAAATTTCATAAACGCACTATTTTCCCTAGCAGACTGTTCTTCCATCTCTATGGCCCTTTTCTCAGCCTGTTTAGCATGTGCCCTAACTTGTTGCAGCTCGGTGGAACTATAGCTCGTACCTGAGGAGGGCCAATCCCTTGTCGGGGCTATCCTAGGTCGACAGCGTACTCTGCCAGGATGCTCCTCTCCCAACACCTGATGTAAGTGATCTATTAGCAAAAAATTGTCTGGTTATTGGGAATCGAGGGCCTTTAAAGCATCCTGTTACAAATATAAATATATCATTATGTTACAAAATAGATATTAAAATATAAATTTACTAGATTAAAACATACAATCTACTGCTGAGTCGCTTCGTTGACGGCACTTCCATCCTTTTTCTGTCTACTCGAGGAAAACAGTTTTGCTTGAGGCACACGTCCTTCAATATTTTTTATTTGCCTCTAAAATGACATTGAAGACTAAAGTTATCTGAAAAAATTAGTAAACTATTAAATAATTGAGGAAACAAAATAAAGTGTAATTCATAAAGAAAACTTATAAACAATTGTCAGCCCTGCTTCCTCTCAAGATCAGGCATCGTAGTGCGTCCTAGTGTGTGGAGGTATTTTTTTGCATCAATTTTATTTTTATTTTTTCCAGATGATTCCTAAATAAAATTAAAAAATGCAACAGATATTATTAATGAAAAACATGAATGTTATTATTTAAATTCCTCAAATGTAATTAATAAATTAAACTGGGTACTCGTACAATGAGTAATCATCTAATGATACTGCTCTATAAGACAATCATCCACCACTGGTACCGCCTCTAACTCAGTGCCAACTCTAGCAACCCATCCAATATAAAACTCATGCTTGTAGGCTCTCTAAAGCTCGCCTAAATCCTTTAGACGTTCCGGTCGTGCACCCTCACCATCAGGAAAATTAAATCGAAGGTGACATCAAAATATTAATTCATATAAATACAAAAATAATTCATGGCATCAAATAGAACAGATTATTTTACCAATATCTCCACCCAAGCTCTATCCTTGACCTCATGTGGCAAATGTCTCCATGATAGCGGGCTAACGGGAATGATGTCAAAGTATTTGGAAAGCGTCGCCAAAAAACTCCGACATTGCTTCCCTATTTTCTCAACCATTTGGTTGTCTTCATTATAATCCACCATAACTTGTGTGTGGTAGTTCCACACCAAACTCATGCGTGTACCCCCCCTCCCATGCCTTCTATAAGTAGATGTATCTATCATGAATGAAAAATAAATATTTTATCAAAACATGTTACAATGAAAATAAATATTGCTATAAATTTTTTAGGTTTCTATAAATATACCTGTGTCGGTCTGATCGCTGAGCACCGCTGGATCCATAGAAATTAATGGAAGACCTTGTGGTGGAACAGGAATCCAAGATGATTGAATATAGAAACTTAGAGAGACAGAAGTAGAAGGAAAAGAAGATGGGACAGATGTCTGACTGGATTCTGACTGGGGAGTGGGAATCATCATGGGATGTGAAAATGATGGGCTAGAAGATGCATAAGGTAGCAAAAACATGGGAGGTGTAAATATCCCATGTGTCCCTAATGACACACCAGGATCAGAATGTGGGAAGGATGACATGTCAGTGGGAGGGGAAGGTTCTAGTCGGGTATGTGCAGCTACTCATCCACCTCTGGTAAGAACCCTCCTCATACCACCGACCTAAGTAAAAGGACTAATAATAGGCTCCTCATCGAATAAATGTCGACGTATAGGTGGATCCTTCAAAAATGGTTACCAAAAAATTAATCAAATGACATTATATATTCTTTAAATATATCAATTTCAAATAAAGTACTCACTATAGGCACTAATGATGGAATTCCCAACTCCGTCATTCGATGATTTTTCTCCATCATTTTTCCTTCGTCTCTCTTCAATTGGCTTCATTGCCTTCTTTTGAAAAAAATATGTAATTAATTAGAAAAAGAAAACTAATGTGTAACCCAATGAACTAAATATATGAGGGAATAAGGGGATTCATTGGTAATTTATCTATCAATTGTTTTAGAAGATCTTGAATGGATTTAATAAATCATACAAGTTGTAATGTTCACCAAGTTATAAATATTGTTTGACTGGGTTTGAATATAGTTCAATTCCAAATTAGAAACTTCTATTCAAATAAAACTGCAACCAATAAACATTGAAAATTCACATAACTGTCAAGTCAGCTAAAAAATATTTGTGATCAATACTAAATCAATTTGAATATTACAAACCTTAACAACCCAACTCAAGGTAAACCAAAAGAATTGAGAACATGGACGAATGATTCTATATATTTTAAACCACAAATTCAAGATCACAATAAACTCTGACAATTGAGCTATTGGAGTCATCAAAAGAAATAAATGGATTGGTTCCAATGGCACTAGGGACAGTGTCAATTCCATCATCACCATCATCAAAAATATGTCTTGGAATTACTTCAACAATGACACCAAATTCAGGTCGAAGTTGGTATTTATCATAAAAAACTTGTTTAGACATTGATTCCAACACATATGATTCTTCGGTAGCAAGAGTGTGAGTCATATTAATTACTCAAAATCCAAAATCATCAATAAATGTGCCATGTCTCGTCAGTGAATCAAACCAATGGAATTTCATCATTGTGACTCGTCCATGAGAGTAATAATCCAATATTATTATTTTCTAAACAACTCGGTAATAATCCACATTTTCAAATCGTGGTCTACTATATGATGCGCTGACATAACAATATGTTGTGGCAGTAACCATAACACCATCATGTTGTGTTCTCATGTTCTTTGCTCGTTCAGTGATAATAAATTTGTAGCCATTGATTACAATTGATTTACAGTCACGAACCACGGTATTATGACCAAAATCTAAAGCTCTTATTTCCTCAGAGACAGAGTCAGCAGACAAAGTCAATACCTGCAATATAAATTACTATTAAACTTAATTAAATAATAATATAATTATTATAAACATTAATATTTTTACCTTTAATTTTAACCAAGCAGAAAACTCTATTCTATGAAAATTCTCTCTCCTTCTCAAAGATAATGAATGATGAATCCTATTTAACATTGTTTTATATTCCCTGTAGATAAAAAATATGAATTCTTTAACATATATATATGTAAGATTTACATAATCAAATTAGTTACCTGATATAGTCATCGAACAAATCACAGTTGAACAAAACATTGTGATGTGCCATCTCCCGCTCTTCATGGCATAATGTCTTCAATATATATGATCCAGGAATTCCTCCTATTTGAGGAAGTGATGAAAAACTGGGTTCAATTTTCTCATACTCTTCTTCTTCATGTATCATTGGTCTGTTCAATCTTGTAGTAAGACCAGACAAATACATCGAGAAAAAATCCATACATTCTTGAGCCAGGTAACCATTCACGATAGAACATTCTGGATGATTTTTTTTGGACATAAGACATTAATGTGAACATATTTCTTTCAGTTGGATACATCCAACGAAAAGAAACAGGTCCTTCAAGAAGTATTTCAGTGGGAATATGGACAGTCAGATGCAGCATGCATGTGAAAAATGATGGAGGAAATATTTTCTCCAACTCACACAAAATTAATGGGTCATTTGTCAACATTTTTTGCAAGAAATTCTTGGACAACCTCTTAGCACAATGATCTCTAAACAAATGGCACAACCGAATGACAGCCACCCTTAAATTATTGGACAGAAGATGAAAGATTTCTATTGGAAGAAACTCATGCAGTAGAACGTGATAATCATGAGTCTTCAAAGATTTTAGCTTCAACTCTCTTCTGTTGACCCATTTAGATATGTTTCTTGAATAGCCATCAAGAACTCTAATAGTCTCTAATACTTCCAGAAATTGTTTTTTTTCCATAGGTGTCATCACATAAGAAGCACATAGAAGTTTCCATTTATTTTTACTAATACGCACAGGATGAAATTCTGGTCTGATGCCCCAATCCACCAAGACACGCCGAGATCGTAAATCATCTTTTTTATTCCCCTTGACATTTAGAAGAACTGAAAGCAACATTTTTCATATATTCATTTAAATATGAATTACGTCTAAGAAATGACATAACAAATTGGTTGACCAATAATGAAAATCAAAAAAGATACTCCTATTCCTCCAATTGTAAAAGGTTTCAGTGGAAATATTCTTTCTCTTTCCAGATTTCATTTGACCCTTCCCGAATGAAAAACTGAAATTTTCAATTCATTAAGCACGTCAGTTCTAGTGATATGCTAAGGTGGATCATCGGTCTCTATGGTATTATCAAATCTTTGAATATTCATTAAATATGAATGATACTTTGGCAAGAATCATCAATGTCCCATAAAACTGAAACAACATAGATGTTTCATTCTTCTAGATCGTGTATTCTTCATACCAACTGGACATGGAAATTTTCCCTTCGTGCTCCATCCAGACATCATTTCATAAGACGGAAAATCATTGATCGTCCACATAAGCACAACACACATCTGAAATATGTCTTTCGAACATGCATCGTATGTGCGCACACGCACATCCCAATTAAGTTTCAACTCTTTTATTAAAGGTTTCATGTATACATCAATATCAATGTCAGGATCAGAAGGACCAGATATGAGTATACTCATGAAAGTGAAAGGTTTTTTCATACAGAACAATGGGGTAAGATTATAAATGTGTATAAAAACTGTCCATGTGTTGTGTGAAGTAAGCATCTACCCAAGATGATTAAAACCATCACATGAAAGACCTAGCCTCACATTATGCACGTCAGCTGCAAAATCAGGATGTCGAGCATAAAATCTCTACCATGAAAATCCATCTGCAGGATGAACCAAATCAACAGTAGTTTTCTTTCTCTATGTATCATGCCATCTCATTTTTATTGACATGTCATCAGACATAAAAAGATTTTGGAGTCTGGGGATCAATGGAAAGTGCCACATTACATTATGTGGAATGAGGGATGGTGTTCCATTAGTTTTTGACTTTCAACGGGATGTGCCACATTTTATACAATCATTTCGTTCAGTGGTTTCCTCCCAGAATAAATTGAAATCTTTCAGACAAGCATGAATTTTGTTTCTTGAAAATCCAAGTTCCTCAACTAACTTCCATGCCATATAGTGGTTTGAGGGAATATCTGCATCATCTGGAAGTAAATCCATCAAGAGGGTAATAATGTAATCTATTGATGTATTAGAAATAGCATACATAGTTTTCCCATGAAACAATCGGATTAAAAATTATAGCTTTTTCAATTTATCGCATTGTCGATATATTAGAGTCGTGGCAGCATCATTACATTTTTTCACCCTATCAATATCATCAATTTCAATAGATGCATCATCTGTGCTCATATCGAAGTATTCTTGAGTCGAAATCCTTTCTTTTTCATGATGAAGATTAAACGGAAACCGATCATCTGACAAATTCTCCATTCCAGTCCTTTCATTTTGACCATCACCGATTTTAGATTTCATTTTCTCCCCATTGTGATACAATAAAAAGTAGTTTTCTTGAAAACCATTTTTGGTTATGTGGTAGCTAACTTCTTCATGGCCCAACCATGGTCTACCAACACAATTGGAACATGGGATGTGTATGCGACCACTATCTGAAGCATTGTGAAATGCAAAATCTAAAAATATCTCCAAATTGTTTTGAAAATCGCTTGAGATCCGATCGGTTTCATACATCCAACTTCTATCCATTTTGTAAAATGAATTTATATAAGTTATTTTTTCATAAACAATTCAATACGATTTAACTTTAATAGAAAATACATTTATGTAAACGATAATGGAAGAAGTTTCTAGTCGATGTAGTGAACTGTTAAAATAATGTAAAGAACAAGTACTCATAAATTAAATTAAAATTTATTTATATTAATTTTCATTAGGTCTATAAGAAGAACATGCCTCAGGTCCCATCATGTGTTATAGGCATCCCAAATCATTCACTCATGTTCAATAACTCATTATTGAAACCTCTGTGGCCATACCTTCCATTACCCAATTACTTCCCCAAGTCAAGTGCACCCCATGGGTGAATAAATTTTAGGATTCTACACTAATAGGTTGTCCATATCTTGTAAAAAGATTAATTTCACTATGTACAGACAAAAACATTTATTTTTGAATTTGAAATTCTTAATAAAGATTTTCAATGATAATAACATTACTGAATTAAACTTGTGACTTATCAAACATTTTAATGGTTGTCTACACATGCTAGAATGGGTAGTGAAAATCACCCAACCCTCATAAAAGTGAGTATTGGAAAAGAAGGACACATAATATACAACTTACAATGATAACCACATTAAGATGACCCTAATGTTATATTAGTACAGTCATCTTGGGGGAAATGGAATATATGATCCTGGTTAACTGATGAATTCAAAATCACGTATTCCATATGTTGGACATTATCTAAGGTAATAAATCATGTGAGGATGGGTTTACATTATTCAATTTCTAACATGCTAGTGATAATGAAGGCTTAAATTAATTACTTGAGTTCATTGATACCATGTCAACCATTATACACACCATGTGAACCCTTATACACACCATATGAACCCTTATACCATATCGTCATTATTACAACCATTAATAACAAATTATTAAACAACATCACTTGTTAAAGATAATAAAATTGAACATAAATAAATAATAATATTGGATATATCAAGTAAAATGAATTCATACTATCTTACATCCTAAATGACCACCCACAACCATGATTAATGACCACAAATCTCCCCTTTCGTCCAAATCAAAAGTGAAAACAAAAACACATAGTTGTATAAAAAACATCATTTGTGTGAAGAATAATAATCTCATGGTCCTCATGATATTTGAACCATACATTCATGATTTTAGAGATGAACTTGTATCCATGAAACCATTTGAGAGACACGATTCAATACATGCATTTTTATGATTTTCCCAAGCATTTTGAGGAACACCAAATCAGTGAAAATGGTCATTGTGTTTTAAAAAGGTGATTGAATAACACATGTATGATGTCGGAGGAAGAATGATTAATGGTTATTTTAGAAAAACTAATATTCACTAATATTACGAATTTGACATTCTGTGAATTAGTTTCATGAAGAAGGAAGAAGTACTAATTAGCGACCACATACTATTTGGCAAAGTTCAAGAAGATACTCCATATGTTCTATTGTGCAAAGGATAAGTGAATAGTGTGTCATTTTATATATATATATAGATTTTGATAGAATAATGATACATACTTGTTATGTAATACACATAGTTTAAAAAAATTAAGATGAACAAGATCTTCATGTTTGGCATGATCTTAGTGAAAGTAGTGATTTACATGAAATAATATCAATAAATATTACAAACAATTTCTTATTAGTTCATATACATGAAGCTACAATATTTGAAGCATTGAGATTAAAAAAAACAATGAATCTTCAAAATTGGAACACAATAAAGAGACACCATTCCCTTGTAAATGTAAATCTGTAATTAAAACATTAATTAAACATACACTGATATAGGGATTTGAGTACACAATTCGTGGAACAATCATAAAATTTTACAAGAAACCCTAAAAATTGGGAATAACAAAACCATTGGGAATATAAGGATATGCTTGATAAGAGGTGGAACTATATCCTTGATAAAATATGGAAGGAGTCTAACCTGGTAGCTAATGATCCAATGGAAGAGGTGGGGATTCTGAAGTGCTTCTTCCAAGGAATCACTTATGGAGACCAGCGGAAGGGTTCTGGAATCGTTGGGAGGCCGCTGCCTGCATTTGGAGAATTTGGGGATTTTTTTCCCAACAGTTTTTAAAAACTGTTGGGGAAACTCCATCTTTCCCAAAGGTTTGATGAAACTGTTGGGAAAACTAAAATTTTCCCCATCTTTCCCAACAGTTTCATCAAACCATTGAGAAAAGTTATTTTGTCCACAACATTACCAACGGTTTATGAAAACTATCGGTAAAGATAACATATACCAACATTTATATGAACAATTGGTATACAAGTGTTGGGTAAAGTCCGCTTTTCAGTAGGTATTCCCTATGCCTGGGCTAGGCCACATCTGTTCACGAAGCCCAAACCATCACCAAGCCCTTCAATGGCACGGAGCACCAGAGCTCTATGAGGCAACTACTCATAATCCCTTATGCTCTGCAACTCCCTCTCCTATGTAACCTCCTAGGTTTGTACAAAGCAATTTCAATGTCCCTTGGACAACAATTCCCATTGCATTGCTTCGCCTCATTATTATGTGCATAGGCACACTAACAGCTATTGCTTCATTGTGTTTACACACTAACATGGACCCCCAATGGTTCGCTCCATGACACCCCCTAGCCACAGCGTTGCTGATGAATTACCTTCAACAAGGGGTAGGAGGTACCATTCATGTAAGTCCTTGGGGTGGGGATTGAACCCACCTCATCTGAGCTACGTGACGTTAAAATTTCAAGCACCATCTTCCTCAGCACATGACGTTAAACAATGACTTCCACCATGCATCATTCGTACGTAGAGGGAAAGATCCCTAGTATAATCCCCTATCATTTATTGAATGAGGTTGCACACATGCTCCTCTTCTCTTTTAGGGTGTCAAGTCCATATTTCATTGGGCTTTCTCGTTGTCGGGCCTCCATCCTGGAGTAAGTCCCATCCTCTTCGGGCTGCTAACTGGGGATAAGCCCCTATTTTCTCTTCGGGCCACTAACCACTTGTAAGAACCACTCCTCTTACCATAGACACAACTTTTGCGACGTGATCATCATGTCTTTGATATCTATTGAATCTCACATCAAGCATGAATCACATGGGCTTAGATTAAGCACCAAACATGAAAAAAATCCTTGGGAAGCCTAGAGTGTAATCCCCACACCGATCCCAAACTATGAGGACTTTGATCCTTTCCAAGGAAATATATATAGGAATACTCAACAAGGTTCAAGCCCAACACCCCATTGGTTTTGACCACCTTCATGTCAGTCCCCACCATCTTGAACTACGAGGACTTTGATCTTTTCCAAGACAAGGTATGTAGGAATCCTCTATGAGGTTCAAGCCCCACAACCATTGGTCCCGACATCCCAACGTCAGAGCACCGATCCCCATCCCATCTTGAACTACATGGTATTTGATCCTTTAAAAGGTAGGGTATGTAGGAAGCCTCTCTGAAGTTCAAGCCCACCATTCACTTTGTTGTCGCAACCCCTTCACGTCGGATCACAAACCACCATGAACTACATGGTCTTCAATCCTTTCCAAGTTAGGGTATGTTGGAAGCCTCCCTGAGGTTCAAGTCCACCATTCACCCCATCATCACGACCCCTTCACATCGGTTCAGCAACCCTCTTGTACTACATGGTCTTTGATCCTTTCCATGGTAGGGTATGTAGGAAGCCTCCTTGAGGTTCAATACTACCATTCACCTGGTCATCCCAACCCCTTCACATCGGTTCACCAACCCCCGTAAACTACATGGTCTTCGATCCATGCCAATGCATGGTATATAGGAAGCCTCTATGAGGTTCAAGCCCAAAATTCACCCAGTTGTCCCAACTACTTCACATCAGTTGACCAACACCTTGGGATTCCTTAGAGAATAAGCCCCAAATACCCCATACCCTGAACCATATAGTCTTTGATCCTTACAATGGCAAGGTACGTAGGAAGCCTCCACGAGGTTCAAGTGCCAACACCCAATAGTTCTGACTCCCTTTTTGTCAGTTCTCCCTTGTCCTACATGACGTTAAACTGTGAACCCCATCCAATAATAACATATTGTTACCACAATTAGCAGTTTTTCATTGTAACCCTATCCAGCGGTATGCCGTTGACATGACTATCCAGTGGTAAACCGTTGTGATCTCGTCCAGCAGTAAGCCATTGAGACCCAATCCAATGGTAAGATTTTGAGACCCAATCCAAAGGCAAGCCTTTGTGAGATGAACTATGTGGAATTTGATTCCCTACCATAGGGATATGTAGGAAGCCTCTTTGAAGATCAAGCCCAAAACCATTGTCATTATCATGATGGTTCCATCCTATTAACCATCCACCTCATAGAACCTTCCATCATCCATCTTGATTCTTACCTATACCACTACATCCCGGTGGGATCATGCCAACCAATTACTCATTACATTTAACAGAAATTGGGAAGCCAA
This sequence comes from Viscum album, assembly GCA_963277665.1. Lineage (NCBI taxonomy): Eukaryota > Viridiplantae > Streptophyta > Magnoliopsida > Santalales > Viscaceae > Viscum > Viscum album. The sequence goes on from OY728139.1 coordinate 803,675,711, forward strand.
CCATATGTTGACCCCAGAATCTTTGTTCCCTCCATGGGTCACACCCATCTAATCCAATCTAGTTAGTGTTCTGATCAGTTCGATCCATCTCTACTGGATGTTAAACATGTGGAATACCTTGTGTTAAACATGGTAAGGTGAGGAAAACCTTACATACATGCCCATGGCATATGATTCCCCATGTTCGATGTGGTATTCCTTAGGCTTATGCTCCCTTGTGAAGCCCTATAATAAAGGGAATAAACCCAAACACGCCAATCCCCCATCGTCCAAACATGCTAGTGATGCTCAACGTGACTACTCCCATAACTGAAGGTTGTGGCCCTGTCTGGACCCCTTGGAATGTCCTAACAGAAGCTATGTAAATAACTGGTGTCCATTTGAATATGTCACTAGGAAGCATTTCACGAACAACGTATTAAATCTATGAGTGAGATCTGAACTAGGTGATGAGTTCTGAGGAGGAATCCATGGAAGGAAGAACCAACATCCCATCATACCGTTTCGATCAAGGAGAAAACATCCCTAGACAAGGAGTAGATTCTACCCGACTTTGGAAATAGAGAAAGCAGGGAAACAAAAATGCACCTTTCGTACTCAAGAAGACGAACACAAACACCCCAGAAAAATCATAGAAAACAAATGTATATTCCAAAGTAAACTATTTAACAATCATTTATATTAGTTATATATTATTTAGATAGACACACTTGAATTAATTAATTAATTAACTAACTAACTAACTAATTAATTAATTCACCTTCATATTAAGGACTATTGGAATCCTCTTGGAGATTCAAATGTTAATGGAATTCCTGGAAAATAACCAAAAAAACCAATTATTATAGATTTTTACAATAAATTTATTGTCAATTTTAATAATTTTTTAAAACCATTATTTAATTTTCAAACATAAATGGTTCCAATAAATAAAATAAGGATTTAATGTTGTATTAATCAATTTAATGTACTTTAATTTTTTCTTTAATTGGTAGAATTCAAAATGTGTTCTTATGACATACATGTCGTGTACCTGGGTTTTGACATACCTGGGATACACACATATGGTTTCTCTAAAGTACCTTCGATGGATTTCATGGAATGTACTATCGATCTACATATAGTGTATAACTGTTACCATGTGTTTGTGAAACCCACTAATGAACTAGGTGTGTTCCTCAGTAAGGACCAACAACATGTAAAGACTAGATACACGTCGTGCATCACTCATTCCATGTGTATCCATAACTCGACGAATGGATCAACATGCATTTTGGATGATGGAAATGATGAACTACATTCCATGTAAACCATATACACATCATGTATATCATCAATTCTTTAGGTTGTCAGCATCACATGGCTTGAAAATGTATAATGACACACAGATAGAATTAATTTCACTTCCATCCTATGTATACTACATATCATGTACAATATATGGATGTTGTGAATCTGACAGGTCATGTTCCAGGTTCACCCATTCTACATGTGATATGAAATAAATTCTGAATTTTTAGTTACTTCATTGAAAACTATGAATCCTGTGACATGTCAAGGTGTTGTGCACAATGGTACTTGAAATGTACTATGAATATACATCATGTAAACTGGTCTTACCAGATAAAATTGTTGGCACTTCTTAAAGTAATCTCCAGTAATTTTAAATCCATTCTATAACTTAGGAATTTGATAATCATGAAATATGAAATTGATATATCAAAATAATGTTAATTTAAACCACATTAATGAATGAATAATATGATTTGAAAAGTTAACCATGATTAAGAATATTGATCATCAATATAATTAAAAATTGTAAATTTAAAATAGGAATCTTGTTATACCACTTGATGGTTTTTGGAACATTGAATGCACCGTTAGTGGGTGTTAAATTAAAATCTCATTAAATTTAGAGTTTCCCAAAAACCTCGAGAGTGGATCATTCACATTAAATTTATAATTAATTTATTAAATTTAGATGAAATGATTACCTTGTATTATCATCCTACCTTCAATGATGTTTTTGATATTACAAAAAAACTTTTGGATTACATTTACTGTGTTTTACGGAATCCAGTGTATAGTCCCTCTAGTGGCGATCTACATGAGGTCCTTTGCCGATTGATTTTTGGGTTCTAGAACAGTAAATAAAAATAATTCCATTTTTTTCATGATTTATCAAACATTCTTTGTACAATAATTAGACCTCATTATTTTGAGGATGAGATAAGGAATTTGAGAAAGAGGGAGAGAGACATCCATTGAGCATAATTATTCTCTATCGTCAATTTTGGATTAACCCTCCATAACAGACATAACCATCTATTTATAGAACCTGGGTTTATTTTAAAATATTATTCAATTTCATATTACCCCATAAATAATATTATAAAATTTATTAAACCCCCATCTAATATAAAAATAATAATAATATTTTATGGAATTCATGATAACTTTCACAATAAAAAAATTATTTTACCAACTTGTAAATTAATATTTATCACTAGTAGCGATATTTGTATGATTGAACTCCATGAAATTAATTTAACACCAAAGAAATATTTATTTAAATATTTTATTCATAAATAAATTTTCTATCCACAATCCACTAAATAAATATTTATTAATAATCAATAAAAGAGTCAATATTTTATTCAGAATTCTGTGAATAAATGTTTTTTATATTTTCCCTTAATTAAATAAATTATTTTTCACTTTTTATTATTAGTGATCATTAAAAAATGAATAAAATTATTCCCCATTAATGGAATATTATTTATTACATTAATTTAATTCAAATTGAATTTAATCGAGATAGATAAACATTAAGTTTGTGTCCCACAAGTATTATTTCTGTGGGTATTAAGAGAGCATTCATAAATACCAAGATTATTATATAGTAATATGTCAAGGAAGTGAAGATAATGGAATTAATGTTTCAATGAAGAAAAAGAAATATGAATTCTCAATATGTAATATAATTCCTTTGTATAAATATAGGATCAATTATTCTTTACATATATGTCATCAACCTTCATGCATCATACATCTTTTTTTTACAATATCAAATAAACTACATTACACCATGGGAATGGAATTTAATGTCACAATTATATTTTAATCAAAGGTATGAGATATCAACATCCACAAAATGGTAGGTAAAACTTCTTACTATACTTATTAAATAACAAAATGTTTCTCAGGAAGCAATCAATGTATCCAGCTTCCCCATGAACTGTTTTTGTCATGGTTTATGAAATACATGTAAGTGAGTGATTTAAAATATGAATTAATCATGAAATTTAAAAATGAGAACTATTACACATGATAAAATATAGGAATATTTGATGACACAAAAACATGTAAAATTATTGAAAGTGGGTGTATAATCATAATCTCATATATTGATGATTACCAAGTGTGAAAATCATAAGAAGAAGTCACATCAATTTATGAGTAGTCACAACTAATGATCTATATACTATGTGCACTATCATAGTATGTTATCCGAATGTAAAAATGTTTTTCAAAATATTATTCTGGAATTTCAAGGTTCATATCATATCTAGGAACTACATTGAGCTTACCAAGTTTTTAGATATCGTAGGTCATTATCACATAAATGTTATGTTTAATAATAATCAACATGCGTTAATATATTTATATTAATATTTACTCATTTGAATACTAACGTAATCTAAAGAGAATAGTAGCTGGTTCTAGGGCACCAAACCTAACATATCACCTGAGGGGAACATATGTCCATACTCTAAGGATCCAATGTCCATGCCACCATCAAGATTAGTAACTAACCAAAGGGTGTCCCATGGTAACCATAATCCTCAAATCCTCAACCTAATCCCTACATAATTACATATATATTATCAATGATAGTTCGATGTCTGATTCATAGGAGGGGGAGGCCCTGGGAAATCTTATATATCTTGGAATGATAGATTCCTTGGAATGTTAACTTCATGGATCACGTGATCATTCACCGAAGAATCCATTTTCACATGACCCTTCAGTCAAGACTTTTTTTACATCCACCTTATCCTAGGAGGTATCCTAGGCATCAACTAAGGGGACCCAACATTCATCCTTATGATGTTAAAATTATTTCTCAGGGATATATTCTCACCTAAAACATCATTACATTATTCAGATCTCAGGATTTACATGAATTCATAATGTTATAATTGTATAACTATTCAAATATCACGATCTTTGGGTATTCACAATGACATCACCATATCCATGGAATCCTTGACATCTCTAGCATTCTTGCATTCATTCCATCACATACTCTAATGTTGGAACATAGTAACCACCACTAGGGTTCCACAACTATATCAAAAATAATTGATACTATTCATACTAAGCATAAAACCCAAACATACTATGAGTCCTTATCCTAGAAATCATGGATGTCCTGGGTTCTCATCTATTTCAACAGGTGATTCCTAGGCATTACATGAAATTATAGCCATATAAGTCCCAAGAAACAATTTCCTAGGCATCTTGGGAAATCATTAATCATATAAAATAATAAAACAAAACATATCAATGGTTGGAAGAATGACCATTACCATCCCTATTATATCACCCCATTGGGCATTCCCATTGGTTTATTTTCTAGGATGACACCCATAACCATCACTACCAATATACAAACACACCCTCACCAGTGTCCTCATAGCACTGGGTTACCCTAAACCTCTTCATAATGAGGAATCTTTTTAAGGGCCCATAAATTAAAAAATATTCTAAAAACATCTCAATTGTACCCAACCATAACATCCATCCCATGATGTCAACTCTGACTGAAGGTTCCAACTAATTTGATCCTAAAAAAGTGTAACTTAAATCCTTAAGAAACAAGATCTAAATATTTTATCTACCCAAATCATGTGATATAAATTATAATTATTTCCAAGAATTAACTCAATCCGACCATTCAGGTTCCTTCCAAAAACAATCACAAACAAAATCACATTCCCTCCGTAGGTCAAGGTGGTCCAAAATCTCACAACCCACACCCAAGACTCACAACTCAGAACCAAATGCACATGAGGATTTTGAATCTGATACCCAATATAATTCTCCAACCAAATATAACCAAAACAATGAAACAATCCCAATATCATATAAATGTTTGGAGTCTTAAATCATCAATATACAGTAAGAAAAGTACTCATAATGGACTACTCATAGGTCCAGGTCTAATAATATTGTAGGGAATCAGGAAATATGAATCCAAGATGAAGTACATGGAATGTATCTCAGGTACATAGAGTGTTGCTCTGAAAATCCTCCTTGACCAATTATCTTGATAGACATATTTTGTAATTATAAATGTGCATTGTTTTCCTACCCTGTACATTGCATGTACCCTACATGGGGTACCCACCAGTGTACCCCATCTATACTCAGCATGCAATTTGTATGACTACACGCCATGTATCGAACACACACGACATGTTTCACAGACAAGGTCTCTATAAATTTACTCTACACAGGGACATTACATGTTCAGTACATTGTTTATTTTATGTTACTACAAATGGACATTATCCATGTACATTACAAACACATGTGCCCCCACACAAGGTGTCCATTCATTTTCTTAGCCCCCACAAGCCATAAAACATGACATATCTTGAACACTCACTCACACAGACACAGACACAGACACGAACACAAACCATATATGGATTATTTCCAACTCTTGACAGAAAATAAACAACACAAAATTTTTGAATCCTGAACACATGCCAATTGATTGTGTTTTACTGAATATATAATCCCCCTAAACACCATAGGCCCCCAGATTCCCCAAAAAAGTACCTATAGATCAACCCTCTATGTGTCCCAAAACACAAATATTGGGATCTAAAACAAAAAAAATTATGAATATATATAGATTTTAAGGAAAAAATAAAATATTCCCTAACTTAAGAAAAAATATTATAAAGAACCAGAATTTCCATGTAAATGTATTTTAATATATTGGAATTTTAGTATTTTGGGAAAATTTACGGCGAGTGATTCTGAGACCAGGAGTGTCCAGAATGAATTTCTAGATTTTTTTCGAGTACGTTCAGTAATCGTTCGAGTGGATTTTTTTAACTTTTGAGCCGGTGCTCAGAATTGATATTCGAGGGCACCATTGAACTCACTGCGCCAGTGTTCACTTAAGGAGAATATCCCTTCGACGACAGATGGTCGAGGGTAAAAGTAGGTTATTGGGTTATTCATGTAAGAATAAAAAAAATAAAAGTGTGTGAATTTTATTTTTATTTTTATTTGTATCATCCATGTGGGTGTTGAGAGGTGGGGTCCACTGGAACTAAACCACCATGTGGTAGTTAGTAGTGGGGACAACCAGACCATAACCTCCCATGAGAGGTTATGGAGGTGGGGACCACTCGATCCTAACCTCCCATTAGAGTTTATGGTGGTGGGGACCACCCGATATTAAACTACCCTGAATCCCCCCTTTAAATGGGATAAAAATTCCCAACTCCAAAAAAATGAGGGAGAGCCTCTTCAACGCCTCATACATTATTTATTCCAACTATCCCTAATCAATTCATTTTTAAATTTTATGCCAACGCAACGCTTTAATTGTTTCCAATTAATTAAGAAAACTGATTTCTAGTAAATTAAATAGTTTAATATATTTTTTCGTTGGATATTCATTTGTTAGAAATGGAGGATTTGGTGGAACATGGGAGAAATGATCCCAATGAAGAATGCTCCACTGATGAAGAATGATCCACCAACAAAGAACGCTGAAAAGGAAAACCTTTGACTACGATGAATGAACTCGACTTCAACCTTCTTCCTCAGAACTTTATTTGATGTAAGATGTTTTCATCTACAACGAATTGACCTCCTCCTTCTCATGCCGACGTCAAATAACAATGAACATGTATGATTTTTTTGCGATATAATACTTACCTTGTTTCCTATTGCAGTTTTGGAAAGAATCGTTGCTTGATCCATATGATACCACCCTAAACGTGGAGGGTGGGGGCAAAACTAACAAGGCTCACCCCCTCCTCCGTTATTCTGTGTGGTGTTTTTTGGTATGAAGGAAGGAAAAAATGGAGACAAAGGCAACGACACCGTCACATATGGCCTCCATGACCTGCGCTGCCCCCATGACCTGTGCTGACCCCACGGCCCTCCCGCCGGTCGCGCCTCCCTGTCCGTGCCACCTGGCGGTCGCGCCCCTCACCGGCCACACCGCCCCCCGTCCCACCACATGCAGGCTGTGCCATCCAAGCCATGCCACCACGATGGTCGTGCCCCCTTGCGGCACCCCAGCCGAACTGCCCCTGCGGTCTCTTCCCTCCCGGCCAAGCCACCCCAGGACAGGAAGAGCCACCCCAGCCGCGTTGTCCACCTGGCCTCCCGGCTGAACAAGACCATGTTGCGCCATCCACTGTCTGAACCAGACCCTCCATGTTATCATTTACTCTGTACCGAGACGCCCTGAACCGCCCTCGCCACAGCCGATGGGCCGAACCGGCCCCGGCTGCGCCATCCCGCCCTCCGGGTAGAGCCACCCCGATCCACCCTCTCACCAGCCCTATGAGCCAAACCGGCCTCGCACCCCGGACGAGCCGCCCAAGCGGCGCCCTCCGTGTCAGGCCGCCCATGCGGCGCCCTCTAGGCTAAACCTCCCTCGCTCCAACCCGCAGTCGGTCCGCTCCCTCGTGGCCGATCTGCACCCTCAAGGCTCTCTGCGGCCCTTTGCGGCATACTGGGTGGTGCCCAGTGGGATGACCCGAACCAAATGGGCCATCCCGCCCAATGGGCTGGACCAGAACCAATTGGTCATGCCAGGGGGACCCAAACTCTGTCAGTCTGATAGAGTCGGACCGGACCCGGGCCCAATACGATATCGTTGCGCTCCTTCAGCCATATCTTTGGCACCAGACGTCCTTTTGAAGAACCGTCAGTGGTGCTGGAACTATTTGAGTGAGAAGGTCCTTTTGATTATATCCTACTTGAGATTTGGGTATAGTTGATGCATGGTCTAGTTGGATTGAGTACGAATCCAACCGGGCCCCTGGGACTGAAAGGCTTACTACTCACAGACCGAGCGTTCGTTTGACGCACTGTCTATTGCGTTGAGACCGTTATGACGTGGAATACCTTTGATATACTTATTCATGGAACTTTATGATAGTCTGTGTATCTAACAAATATATTTTGGAGTGGATCCTTATAGAGATGAGTGAACATACTGTGGAGACCTAGTAGTTGGTTGAGACCAGACGACTGCTGAACGTTTTGAATCAGAGTGACTCTACTCTCCTAGTGCGGAAAACCTTGGTGTTGCGGAAGACCCATAGGGGGGAGAGCCTCTGTGTGACGTGGAAGACCCATGGTACTCCATAGGGGGAGTACCTCAGTAGGCTATGAGGGGGAGCACGCTTGGTGATGCGGCCAACCTATGGTGGTGAGCGTGCTTGGTGATGCAGAAGATCCATGGTACTCGACATGAGGAGTTCCACAACAGTCCAAGGATAGTGGGAAGTGGGATTGGTGTCACAACTTTCCCACTGTACTCGATAGAGGACGAGTTCTCTAGTAACCTAGTATTGAACAATGTGATTTGTATTGATTCATGATACTACCGCTAGAATAAAATCCTTGTTGAGCTGAGTCTGTTTTTATGTGTTTTGCACATGATTGATATGGATAACATAACAACAAAGGTATATGTATGCACATAAACCTAAGTACGGTTATTGGTTGATTTCATACCTTGTGGCCTATCCTTGTTGATTTTTTTGAGACCTTGAGTGTCTTAGGATCCCTACTTAGAATCGTTATTCTCATCCCTGCACGGGCAATGCCCACACCTTTTTGTGTTGGTTACAGATGATGTACAACGCTAACTGAGGCTGAGAGTTCCAGGACTAGATGGTACCTGAAGGTGGACCTTACAACAAGTCGGTACAGAAAAGGTATGGATGGACAAGGAGAGATGAGGAGGACATATGTACCTACCCTTCAGGTAGGAACCCCGGAGGATGACTCAGTACCTATTTTAACTTTTTCATCAGTTACAATTGTACTTTTAGTTTCTTGTACTTTACATTTGGGGTTGTTTTTCAGCCCATTTTACTTTCATAACTCTTTTTTATACACTTTTACTTGGTGTTTCGTGTCTTCATGTGTGACTGGTTACATATTCTTGTAGGTTATAAAGGAAATGCCTTCATAGTATTAGGGAATTACACCTTTGGTGCTAGTCTCTAGCCACTGGCCTATATAAAGAGAGCTTGGGGTCATCACAGTATGGGGCCTGGGGGATAGGGCCTGACAAATTGGTATTAGAAGAGTCGGTTCTACTACAGAACTAGGACTCTGATCTTTTCAATGAAGCAGTGGTGTTAACTGTAGTGAGTGTGGTTTTTAGTTCAGGGAGTCAAGTGTTGGTTCAGTAGCCAATGTATCCATACACTAGGACCCTAACTTCTGATTTCTGACTAAGTGCATGAAAACACTGATTGTGTGTGTTTTTTATAAATTTATCTTTATGTCATCTCACTAGGTCGGCTCACCAGGTATAACCTTTTAACTGTAGCACACCTATTTTTTCTCAGGATGCCTCCACGCAGATAGCCAACTAGAGTTCCGATTGATGTATGCACATATAGCCCACCGAGCGACGATGCCTCAGTGTATGGGCCCTTTTCCATTTGAGGCACCAGCCAAGGCACCAGCGCTACCATTCCCCATTAGGACACTGATGCCACCAGCCCCAGCTATAGACGGTGCACGCCACATGTGTGCGTTGCACGAGTTCTAGCGCTAGAGGCCACCCAAGTTTGGGGGAGAGATGGACCTGCAGACTGTTTTTGATTGGCTGGAGGCTATGGTGGGAGTCTTCTGACTAATAGAGACACTAGCTGATCTCATGGTGATTTTTACAGACAAACATCTATAGGAAGTAGTGGGCAGATGGTGGAGCCTAATGCTGCAGGTCCACAATGAGGTGACGCTTCTCTGGGCAGACTTCGAGAGCCTGTTTCAAGAAGATTTTTTCTCAGAAACTCTCCACGCAGTGCACATTAATGAGCTACTTCCTCTGTAGTAAGGAAAAATTACTGTAGCTCAGTACTTAGTGATCATCACTGACCTCTCACACTACACCACAAAAATGTTGTTTGACCCATTTTTCAGGGATTGAACTTTCGTGGAGGGACTCAGGCAGGAGATCAGGGCTTCATAGATCTCACATAACATCCCGACATAGGAGGGGGTGTTAGATAGAGCCCTATTGGAGGAGATGTTTTTTACTGAGTAGACACCAGGAGCAAGACCCACTACTAGTCATCACATAGCGGAGTCTTCTACAGCTGGTAGCAGACAAATGTCACTGAGGTCCAAGAGGACAAGATCTACAGGTGGACGACCACATGACTCATGATAAACTATTTGGGGCACCCGAAGTGGAGATAGACATTCCAGGAGTGGGAGGTGTTTAATATGCGGCAGGCAGGGTCACATGGCTCGTGACTATCCGATCCTCCATTCGGATGATCAAAAGATGGTCGAAGGTCCGTCTAGGCAGACAATGATTCAACTGTGGTGATATGCAGGGAGAAGTTGGACATTATAGAGGAGCTATCCTTGCAGCTGGCAGTGGACAACGATTTGAGGTTTTACCTCCACCACCTGAATGAGGTCCACCCTGACCACAAGGAGAAGGTGGACATGGGAGAGCATAGCTCCAGGAATCTGAGGCCTATGATCACGGTGCTCTGGAGATGATACGAGGTATGATCTGTGTCTACACCACCATAGCTATAGTACTTATATACATAGGAGTCAGTCATTATTTCATTTCCATCACCCTCTTTTAGAGCATGGATATTCTGAAGGAGTCATTGGCTCAATCATTACGGCTAGAGATACCTACGGGAGAAGATTCGACAATTATGAACTAGTTCTAGTAGTGTGAGCATATTCTATGAGGCAAGAGCTTCAACTGAAATCTCTTAGTAGTGTAGTCGAGGAGTTACAACGTCATCTTGGGTATTTACTAGTTATCTTCATTCCATGCTTAGATTGAAAGTATTAGGTGAAAAGTGTTGTGTGTCTGCACATATGAGACAAGGTTTAACTTCACCGGTGACAAGGGAGCCTTTGCAGCGTAGGATGGACTTATCTAGAGGAGAGTGCGGACCATCACTCATCAGTTGGAAAGCATTACCCTCGGATCTGTTGATGTAGAGAGTCTGAGCTATCCAGTAGTGGTGGACTAGTACACATATGATTTCCGTGATGATGTTCCGGGTCAACCTCCGCATAGAGAGGTGTACTTTTACATTTACTTGTACCCATTGAAGACACCGATATCTACACCAGCATATCGGATGGCTCTCGCGGAGCTTCGTGGGCTGCGGGTACATCTAGAGGACTTGCTGGGGAAGGGGTTCATCCGGCCCAGTGTTTCTCCCAGGGCAACCCCAATGCTGTTCATCAAGAAGGTGGATGGGAGCTTGAGGATTTGTTTTGACTATCAGCACCTGAAGTTGGTGACCATGAAGAACAAGTACCCACTCCCGATGATTGATGACATCTTTGATCAACTTAAGGGTGCATGGTGGTTCCTATAGATAGACCTCAGATCAGGATATCACCAGTTCAGAGTACGAGAGGAGGATGTGTAGAAGAGGGCCTTAAAGTGTCAGTATAGCCATTAATAGTTCTTGGTTATCCTATTCTGTGTGACCAATGCTCCAACAGTGTTCATGGGACTCATGAACATGGTATTTCATCCATACCTTGATCGCTTTGTCGTAGTCTCCCTCAAAGACATTCTGATCTACTTGACTACTAAGGAGGATAATGCCTATCATTTGTAGGTAGTATTGGACCAACTCCGAGAGCACCAGCTTTATGGTAAGCTCTTGATGTGCCAGTTCTGGATCCGAGAGCTTCACTTTCTGGGACATGTCATATCAGAGGCTAGAGTTGTAGTAGATCCTCTGAAGATTGAGGTGGTACTTTCTTGGGAGCCACCCTGGAGTGTGACTAAGGAGCAATGTTTCTTAGGATTTTTGGGATATTATCGGAGGTTTGTATCGGATTTCTCCAAATTTGCAGCACCACTACCAACCTTGATGAAGTAGGGGAAACCCATAGTGTGGTCGGAGAGATGCCAACAATGTTTTTAGGACCTGAGGCATAGGCTGACATGTGCCCCCATCTCGAGGATTCCAGAGGAGGGAACAAGGTACATAGTCTACTGTGATGCATCAGGGTCCTAACTCAGATGTGTTCTGATTCAGGAGCAAGGAATGATCACATATGGTTCTCGTTAGCTGAGACAACAAGAGCATAACTATGATACCCATGACCTGGAGTTAGCAGCAGTGGTCTTTACCTTGAAGATGTGGTGACACTATTTGATGGGTGAACGCTTTACAGTGTACTATAATCACAAGAGTCTTAGGTATATCTTCTCTTTGAAGGAACTAAACCTGAGATAGTGATGTGGGATTGAGTTCCTCCAGGACTATGACTTCGAGATAGTCTATACTCTTGGGAAGGGGAACATTGTAGCAGATGTACTTAGCCGTAGGTTTGGTATACAGTTACTAGGTGAGGCGATGGAGCAGCTAGCCACATTGTAGACATCCTTCATGGATAAATATGAAACAGATTTTCTTCATTCTCTTACAGTCACTCCCCCAATTATTCAGTGAGTCAGGGAGGCACAACATAAGGATGCTGACTGCAAGGCACGACGTGCTCAGATATCCACAGGACATGCACCTGATGGATTTTCTAAAGGTGGGGAACACGTCATCCTCTTAAGAGGATGTACCATGGTACCCGTGTAACATAAGGAGGAAGTATTGATTGAGATCCACATTTCCACTATAGTGGTATATATCGTAGTGGAGATGATGTACCAAGTCCTTCGACGATAGCACTGGTGGTCGGGAATGAAGAAATCAGTTGCAGTGTTTGTCTCTTGATGCCTCACTTTTCAGTAAGTGAAGGCATAACATCTGGTGCCATAAGTCTTGTTTCAACCTTTAGTGGTATTAGAGTGAATGTGGTATGAGATATAGATGAACATTGTGATAGGATTTCTATGTACATCCAGAGGTCATGACTTGATTTGGGTGATTGTCGACCAACTCACCATGTCGGCCCACTTCCTACCGATCAGAGAGCAGGGTTCAGTAGAGAGAATGGGACTCCTATAAGTGCAGAAGATTGTGTGGATACATGGATTACCTTCGACGATTATCTCTGATCATGACACACGTTTTACTTCTTGGTAATGGTAGGGGTTGTAGGAGGATTTCGAGACGTAACTTCATTTGAGAACTGGATTCCACCCTCAAACAGATGGTTAGACCAAGCGGACCATCAGACCCTCGAGTACATACTCCGCTCTTGTGTCCTTGACTTCAATTGAAGTTGTGGAGATCACTTACCTTTAATAGTGTTTTTATACAACAACATATATCACTCCACCATTTGGATGGAATCTTTTGAGGAATTGTACGGGCAACTGTGTAGTTCACCTTTGTGCTGGATTGATCCAGGGGAGTTAGCACAAGTGGGACCAGAGATGGTACATGCTACCACAGAGAAGGTGAATATCATATAAAAGCTGATGAAGACTGCATAGAGTAGACATAAGTCGTATGCCGACAGTAGATTAAGACCTATGGAGTTCAAGAATGGAGACCACGTCTTTCTATGGGTCTCACCTAGATGAGGTTTGCGGAGATTTGTCCTAGGTGACATGTTATCTACGAGATTTATCAGACCTTTTCAGGTCCTTAGTAGAGTATGAGAGGTATCTTACTACTTAGCTCTTCCACATCTGTTGCATCGGGTGCACGATATCATCCACATATCCCAGTTGGTGAGATACATGCACGAACCTTCTCACAACATTGACCATGAAAAGATGGAGGTCGATGATGGGGAGACATTTACAGAGGTTCCAATGGAGATCTAGGATCAATAGGAGAGGGTCCTTCGTGGATGGTCGATACCTCTGCTGCACATTCTCTGGCAGAACAGAAACCTCCAGGAGAGCACAAAGGAGAGGGAGTCTTAGATTCATGCTTAGTACCCCCACTTGTTTACCTAGTTCTTAGTTGTGGCTTATGGGGACGTAAATCCCTGAGGCAGGGAGAATATAAAGACCTTGAATTTACAGGTAATTTCTTTTTCAATAAATGGGAATATTATGATTTTGTTAAAATTTACGGTGAATGATTCTGAGGCTTGGAGTGTCTAGAATGAATTTCTAACCTTTTTTTGGGTACATTCAGTAAACGGGTGAGTGGGTTTTTCTAAATTTTGAACCAGTGCTCGGAATTGAAATCTAAGGGCACGATTGAACTCGCAGTGCCGATATTCTCTTACGGGGACTTTCCCTTCGACGATAGATGGTCGAGGGTAAAAGTAGATGTTTGGGGTTTTTCATGTAAGAATAAAATAAAATAAAAGTTCGGGATTTTTTTTTTATTTTCAACAACCATGTGTGTGTTGGGAGGTGGGGTCTAACAAAACTAAACCTCCATGTGGGTGTTAGTGGTGGGGACCACCAATCCTTAACCTCCCATGAGAGGTTATGGTGGTGGTGACCACCCGAGCCTAACCTCCCATGAGAGTTTATGGGGGTGGGGACCACCTGAGATTAAAACCCCTTTAAACCCCCCATTAATTGGGAGGAAAACTATCAAATCCCACAATAAATGAGGGAGAGACTCATTAAATCCCACTACATTAATTATCCAAACACTCCCTAATCAATTACTTTTTGAATTTTATGCCAAGGCAACAATTTAATGGTTTCCAATTAATTGAGCCAACTGATCACCAAAAAATTATATTGATAAATATATTTTTATTTGTTGGGTATTTATTTTTTTGGAAAAGAAGGATTTTGAGGAACATGGGAGAAAAGATCTCAACGAAAAAAGCTCCATCGACAAAGAATGCTCCACCGATGAAGAACACTGATGAAGAACGCCTTCGACTATGAAGAATGACATCAACATCAACCTTCTTCCTCGAAGCTTCCTTCGACATAGGATGTGTTCATCTACAATGAATTGGAATCCTCCTTTTCACACCGATGTCAACAAACAACAAACAAGTATGGGTTTTTTTGTGAGATAATACTTACCTCGTTTCCTTTTGTAGTTTGGGAAAGAATCGTTGCTTGAGCCAAATGCTACCACCCTAAACGCGGAGGGTACATGCCAAAATAACATTACCCGACCTCCCTCCACCATTATTCTTTGGGGTTTCATTCGGTATGAAAGAAGGATATGATGTAAATGAAGGAAACTACACCACCCCTGGTGGCCATCGTGACCCGCACCTCCCCCGCGACACACCCGTCGGCCGCGCCTCTTTAGCCGCGCCGCTCTCCGACCTTGCCACTCGACGGCCGTGCTACCCGCAGGCCGCACTGCCCCCTGTCCGGGGCACCCACCGGTCGTGCCTCTATGGCTGTGCCTCCCTGCCAGCCGCTCCCCCTCGCAGCGCCCCGGCCTAACCATCCATGTGGTCTCCACCCATCCGGCCGAGCGGCCCCGGGTCGGGTCGAGCCGCACAGGCCGCACTGTCCGCTGGCCAAACCGGCCCCTACCACCTAGCCTCCCGACCACACCGGACCTGGTCATGCCACCCACTGGAAAAAACATCCCCAGCTGGTCCATCTCAACCTCTGGGCTGAGCCACCTCGATCCATCCTTGCTGCAGCCCGTTTGCCGAACCGGCCCCGACCGCGCCATCCTACCGTCCTGGCTGAGCTACCTGAGCCATTGTAACTATGGACCTTTATCCTAAACCAGCCCCGCACCCCAACAGAGATGCCCTCCCACTGCCCTCTAGGCCGAGCCGCCCACGAGGCACCCTCCTGGAAGAACCGCCCTCGTGCCAACCCACGACCGGTCTGTGCCCTCGCGGCCTGTCTCCAGCCTCATGGCTCTCCGCGGACCCTCAGGGCCTATTGGGATGGTTCGAACCTAATGGACTGGCCCACGCAATGGGCCTGGCCAAACCCAATAAGTCAGGCTGGTCGTCCCAAATTGGGTCAACCCAATCTAGGTCTGGCCTGGTTGGTCTGACCAGCTCAGACCGGACCCGGGCCCACTACGATCCATTTACGCTCCTTCGGCGATATCTTTGGCATCAGACGTCCATTTGGGGAACCGTCTACGACACTGGAATTCTTGGAGTGATATGGTCCTTTTCATTTTACACTACTGGAGATTTGGGTAAATTTGAGTTATTCTGAGGTTGTATAGAGTACGAATCCAACCGGGCCATTGAGACTAAAAGGCTAATAACACATAGACCAGTCGTTTGTTTGATGCACTGTCAATTGTGTTGAGATCTTTATGACGTGGAAGAACATTGAGATAATTCTTTGTGGGAATTAGTGATATTTGGAGTATCTACCAGTATCTTGTGGAGAAGATCCTTCCCGAGACGAGAAATCATAGTGTGGAGACCTAGTAGGTAGCTGACACCTGATGACTGCTGACGGTTTCGACTGGAAGTGACTCTACTAGACCAGTGGGGAGAACCTTGGTGTAAAGGAAGACCCACGGTGGGGAGCAATTCTGTGTGATGCATCAGACCCATGATACTCGACAGGAGGATTATCACAGCTGCATATGAGGGGGAGCGTACTTGGTGATGTGGTAGACCAACGTTGGGGAGCACTCTTGGTGAACCGACATATCCATGATACTCGACAGGAGGAGTACCTCATCACTCCATGGTTTGTGGGAAGAACACTTGGTGTCGCATCAGGACAACTGTAATCGATAGAGGAGGATATATGTATCAGCTGTGGTTTCAAAAATGTGATTGAGTTTGTTACTTGATACTGCCCCTCGAATTAAATCCAGGTTTAGCTGAGTCAGTTTTTCTGTGTTTTCCTCATGATTGAGATGGATAAAATAACAAACTAGTTATATGTATGGGAATATACCCAATTAAGGTTATCTGTTGATTTCATACCTTGTGGTTTATCCTTGTTGGATTTTGTGAGACCTTGAGGGTATTGGGATTCATACTTAGTATCGTTATATTCACCCCTACACGGGCTATTCCCACACCTTGTTGTGTTGTTTGTAGACGACAGACATCGCTGACTGAGGCTGAGAGTGCCAGGACTGGACGATATCTAGAGGTCGACCTTATGACAAGTCAGTACATGAAAGGGATAGACATAATAGGAGATATGAGGAGTCTATCTGTACCTACCCTTCAGGTAGGAACCTCAGAGGACGACCCATCAACTATTTTTCAATTTTCATCAATTGTACTTGTATTTTCAGTTTCTTGTACTTTACTGTTGGGCTGGTATTCTGGCACCTTTTACATTTAGCTCTCTTTTGTTATAGAGATTTACTTGGTGTTTCATATCTTTCTATGTTCTTGGTTATGTATGGTTACAAGTTATAAAGGCAATACCTTCCCAGTTTTAGGAAATTGTGCCTTTGGTGCTAGTTGCTAGTCCCTAGCCTATGGTAGGCAGGCTTGGGTTAGTCATGTCATGGGAACCGGGGGACAGGTTGTGACAAATATACCAATGCTTTGATCTGATATGAGATTAACTTTCACAATAGATTTATCTGGCCCAGCATGAGCTCCACGGTAGAATCTCCCTTATTCCATACCCTTCTCTCCCCTTATCCCACTCTCAGAAATGAAAATTATAATCTCCATGGGGTTTGAATGAGAATAAAAAGGAAAATATAATAAAATAAAAAGGAAATATGAATAAATATGAAAAAATAAAATAAATGAAAAAGGGTACCAGGACCATCCTTAGTTGCCCACATGAGTTTAGTACCTAACTAAGAAAAACCGCCATTTTAAAACCATCTACAAATTCAGAATCACATTCTGTCAGTCTATTTAAAATATATCAATAAATTTATGTACATGGATAATTTATATTTACTCAACTAAATATTAAACATTCTGTTGAAATTAAAAAATCTTATAATCCCCTCAAACTCCTATCATAGAGTAAAAAACCTACTCTAGTACCCAATGGGTGGTCATAAATATTATTTGATATAATATCTCAAGGTAAAATTACTATTTTTTCATTTATCACCATCTTGGAATAAAAAATCAAATTTCCCCTAAATTGCATTACCCGTAACAATGTGGGTCATTGTAGATAACTCTAAGAGGCTCTCTACCTAGTCCAGGATTCAAACACAGAAGAATGATAATTCATTTAATATCATATCAATGTACCTTTGGATGATATGATCATATTTAATACCATAATAACCATTCAACAAAAATTTCTCAAAGTGCATTACATATCCATAAAATTTCTCCTGTACCAAGACTATGATTTGTTGTTTATGAACAACCTTGAAGGCCCCATTTGCGTGATTAATAATATTAGTGTTCAATTGGATAAATATCCTACCATGATCTTATGTTAATGAATATTTTTTCCATTAAAATTACCCTCATATAATTATACACATATTGATTAAAAGTTTTAATTCCTTCTATACGCTCATAAAATGTACCCTACTATGAATCATGAACTGAAATAAGAATATATCAATGAATTTATAAGGGTGAAAAATATTTAATGAATAATAATTTCAAAGAAAAATACCCAACATGATGATCATATTATTTATTATTAAATCTTTAAATTTATTATGGAAATTATTGACAATATGTATGATTAAATATTGATGATATGAGGTAGTTTCTTATAATGAAAATCCATAATTTTTTCCAACCTCTATAATCACACAATGATGTTCATATATCAACAACACTCCATTGATTTTTATTAAAATGGTTCCTATAGATTCCAAGAACCAACTCCATGAATAAAATTTATCCTTTTAAAAAATGGGGAATTAATGTGGAATACTGGAAATATTATTGTTTCATGAGTAATAAATTATTACTACACCTATATAATCTGCATAAAGAAAAGTTCCATCAACCTGAATGAATGTTTTTCAAAACAAAATTAGGGATAAATGACATGAAATATCAAAATATCCTAATGAAATTTTACATTATTTGATAATCATGGTTATAATGGGAGACATACACATTGGTGTCAGTATTACAAATTACCTAAATTTGGTGATTCAACAATCTCATTAGATATTAAAAAACATTATTTAATTCATACCTATCCCCATACACATTTTCAATTCCCTTTTGTTTTTCCATAAATGATTTTACATGTGATATACTATGTTAGAAAATACTATTATACTCATTAATGGTTGAGTAACATGGTAATATCCTAACGCATTCATATAACTACAAAAATAACATTCATTATATTATTAGTATCTAGTGAATACTGATATAGTGAAGGGATTGGATGTAAAAAAACATATGGGCCTTCCAACTTAAATATCTTACAACATGAAGAAAAAGCTTTCATATAATTCCCACATGAAACTTTTTTTACTTTTTCAAACATTTATCATAATAATAAATCATTTTCACTATTTGTTACTCATCAATAAAAAATTAAAAATGTATCTCTATGTTCTATTTTCCAAACAAATTTTATAATGTATCTTTAAATTCAAACTATTTTAAAACATATAATATGGTATAAGATGAGACTAATGTGCAACCTAGAATTCATGGTAATTTAGTATTTGGTGTAATGACATCCCAACTAATTTTTTTTAAATTTAACATTACCTCCACTATGGAAATAAATAAGGGAGTATGGTTAAAACTCACCAGTTCATACCTATCCATCCATGTAACCTCAAATAGATTATTGATTAAATCTTCCTCACCTATACTATATAATTTCAAAAAATAAAATACCACCTCATTAGAGAATTTATACTTCAAAAAATATGGAATATGGATAAGGGTTTATTCTAGTATTATCTCAATATTCTAATCATATTGTTCATTATTAGTTTATGGTACTCGATTTATATGAGAAGATATTGAATGAAAATTCTATGAATGGATGACTTCAATAAATATCATAATGAAGGGTTATATAGTATTGAAAATGAAATATGAAAAGGAGTTGAATTCAATTTTAAAAACACAAAATAAATAAAACATGTTATGTAATGTAATTAAGTTATAACTTAAAAATATAAGAAATAAATATTTATAAAAAAAATTATAAATAACAAAAATTAATGGTAACATGATTTGATAAAATAGTTTTAAAATCACTTAATTTTGGTCCCTATATCTTCTAACCTGAATATATCGAGAGAATTTTTATTAAAACAAATGACTTTAGCGTTATACAAGATACTTGAGATAAAATTCCCTAGTATTTAGCACTATCCAAGAAAACTAATGAGGATTACAATGTCGTTTTAAATGGTATTATCCATAATCCAAATAGAAAAAAGAAACACATTATTTTTAGATGGTTTCATAGATAATCACATATCCCTCACATTAGTGGCAGTGATCACACAAGAGAAGAAGAAGAGTGTGATTCAATGTTGTTAAAGAGAAATAATTTATAATGAACTCACTAATCTACTACATTTTTTTTCAATGAATAATATAAAAACTAATATAGAAAAAGTTATGAGATTGAAGATGATTATAATAAGGAAGAAAAAAAATTCAGGAGAAGGAATGAGAGGATTTGATACACATTTGATTGAAGTCTGATTCATATCCATTAATGTGAATGGATAATTGGGTTTCAATTTTATCATAAGAATTCCCTTGATAATTTTGGATAATTCATACATATAATAAGTCATTAAAAAGTGAGTCAAAATGATGGGGTAAACAACAAATGGTGAGTCTGGCTGGGCCAACCAGTTAGCCAAATGATCCCAGAAATGAGCCTCTGGGCCCATCGGTGATCCGATGAGACCACCTACTCGAAATTAAAAGTTGTATCTGTACTAAATTAGCCTCCAACTAGAGGGTGATCATCCCCTGGGTAGTCAAGGGGTTTAAAAGTGTCCAGTTTCCACTAGAATTTCAATCAACAGGTTGGTGGATCCACTCAGCCTAGCCACTACTATCAACCAGTGAGGTTCCACATTTCAACTCTCTAAACTCCTTTTAATGCCATCATTTTAATTTACCTCTCCCTATTATCATATTAAAATATTATAACTAAAATACATTGAATTGAAATGGTTTATAACTAATAGTTTTTTTGGTCGTTCAAAAAATTAGAGGTAGAATATGTTGTAGTAGGTTTTTACTCATCACCAATAGAAATAGCCAAATAAAATTACATTAATCCATTACTATAGTGATTACTAAACATAGATGATGCTTCCAAAAAAATCCCTTTCACTGAGAAGAGTATACTAAATGAGGAATTTCAAATAAACATTTTGATGTCGACAATATGTA
Organism: Viscum album; assembly: GCA_963277665.1. Classification (NCBI taxonomy): domain Eukaryota; kingdom Viridiplantae; phylum Streptophyta; class Magnoliopsida; order Santalales; family Viscaceae; genus Viscum; species Viscum album. Next base: position 803,697,119 of record OY728139.1, read on the forward strand.
ATTAAACCAATATCATTATTCGATCTCTGTGCTAGGAGACAATGAATCATCATGAAAACTTCTTGAAAATACATAAAATCATAAGGATTAATCACTCTTGTCGGTAGTAAACTATAGATATGGCTTTGATCATTATAAATTACATATCTATTGCATATATAGATGCATACATGATACCAAGATAGGAAATTTAGTAATAAATTATATATATTTATAAAATATAATAATATTATTATAATTTTAAAATTATTTCCTTTTAAATAACTATGAATTGAATTTGAGACTTTTTTTATGGAATGGTTTATAATTATATAATAAACTCTTAAAAACCCATGGGAAAACACCTTGAACCACCATTGTCTCATATTTCAACAACGACTATTCTCATTTAATTAATGGTGATGAAATATTATATCAATCTTCAACACCTCCTTTAGAAGTTATGTTTTTTAGAATTTTACCCACATGAATGTGTAGGGTTCTTGGGGTTTTGCAATACATAACAATTTAATATAGACATGAATATCCTTATATTCGTATAGAGATGGATGACATAGAGGTAATCAACTAAAAATACTAATCTTAGGATTTCCTACCACATAAGTTCCCTTCCCTCCATGCTCCACGCTTCACTGATGCCTTCCTGTCGCGTCCTCCCTCTGGTATCATCGAATCCCTCCACATTCATCTACTCCCCCTGCTGCATCCGTATTTGACGCAAAGAACCCTAGCTCTCTTCTCTCGCTCGTGCTTTCCACCAAGGATTCTCCCTGTTCTCCATTCCTCTTCCTTCGTGACCCTTTTACCCCACGCTTCCATGCTCATTTGCTCTATTTTAGGATTCCCCTACACCACTCGGGATTTAACACTGGTTGGGCTAAGGTTGCCGCATACTAGCGTCAGCATCTTGCTACCCCAACGGGTTTCCCTAAAATCCTCAAACGCTTCCTTCTTAGCAATTCTGAATTCATAATCACATAACACCCCATGTGCTTTGTTCCCCTATCATTTACATCCCTTCAAACCCACACCTGTTCGGCTCCCAAGCATTCGACCCCCACTTGCTCGGCCTCTTCCGCCTCCAGCTCATCTACATACATAGGCTACACCTCTGCTTACTCCTCCTCAGCCTCCTTCGTTCTTCCAACATAAACCATAGGTTGGATCATTATCTGAAAAATCAGTCTCAAAAAAGGAAATATTAGTGATTCACAACTCTGGCATCAATGTACTGGTTGACAATGTGTTTCGGAATCTGGGCAATTCCAGTTCATCCAAGGATTGAGGTTTACTGATTGGGAAAAGTTTTTCATGCGTGCTGCACTTTCCAAAGGTTTAATGATGAAGAAATTAGTTTTTCTAACATTAAATAGAGTTTTAATTTGCCTATATTATTGTTCTGGGTTTCTGGATAATGAAACTATTACTAGGTGAGTGGAGATTTGAAATTAATCAGTATTTCCATTACTCATTCATGTATGTAGTGGATGGGGATGTTAGGGATCAAAGTACAGTATCACAAGAACATATATATTACATGGCATTAGGATGCTGAATTTGTGCATTAGTTTTCAAAATTTTAGTTGGTTTTGGTTTTTGATTTTTCACCAATAAGTTCTTAAATTGATTTTAATTAATTGTTCCGTAATTGTTAGTTCACCTTCAGGTTTTAGTGATTTAGAATATTATCTTCATTGATTCATTTAAATTTAATAAGTATCTTCTTAAAATGATATTCAAATTTCCCAACTGTGGATGTTTTAAATTATTGTAATTATTTAACATGAATGGATTCAATGGAAGGTATATAATTAAAAATCACAGGTATGGGAAAGTTGGTGGGAATTCTTCCTCCTGTTTAGGAAAATTGAACTTCTGGATTGCAACTGAAATCATTTAGATTTTTAAATTTTCATTGAATATTATTTCTCAATAGGCCAAACATTATATGATTACCAAATATTATATCATATATACTATGTTCGATTCAATAGTCTTTATCATGTATAGTTCATTTAACATTGAAATTTAAAATGCATGAGTACTTCACTACACCTAAGGTTTTAATGCCCTCAACTCTGCAAGGAATAACATATTTCAGGGATTTCAGAACCTTTGCAGATATTTCTATCAGAAGAAATCCTTGGTGGCTTACTCATGGATCATATTTGGCTTTTCACATCGAGCAATGGAAGAATAGACAATGAGGTATCACCGCAATTACATTCTTGACTGAAGAGGTTGAGTCTCTTTCCTTTGATCTCCGCTATGAGGTTCATCATATATTTATCAAGCGTAGACCCTCACATTATTTCTATAAATAACTCTAAAATATATGTAATTAACCTCCCTTCTTTGGATTGTTTTTTATTTACAGTTTCACACATTTAACTCAGAAAATCATAATATAAATTTCATACTCTAAAAATTTATCTACATGTTATCCTTCTACTTGACCATTGTTTCTTCAACCACATCCTTACCAGAGTTTATATTGATTTTTTTTGTTGCATTAATGATAACACCACTCTAATGATCAGGGTATTGTACATATCGAGGTTATTATGGATTTTTTCACTTTTTTATTGCCCTATTTAAATATTTTATGATCTAGAGGATATGGGATGTGGTATCAAGATTTGATTCTTCTTCTTTTTAATATTAGGTATGATAAACCAACTTCTCTTCATAGTTATTTTTTTTCTAATTTTGAATGTTTTGATTAGAAACACTAATCACGTTTCATTCCATTGATATTATCTGAGATCACATCATATAATAATTGTTTCAGGTAGTTTTTTTCAGTAATTTTATTGTTTCTTGTCATTTAATATTTTTATTCGATTCTTTAGAATGTAGGTATCTGAATTCCATATTGTCGTGCCAACGTTTTATGAAAAAAATGGAGGTCATATAAATTCTTGTATTTTTTTAAGTTCTAAATTTGTTTATCTTTTATTTGTTTAAACTACAACTAAATGAGGGGTATTGAGCATTGATTCTTCATCTATATGTTTTAAGGTATGAAAAAATAATTTATTTATTTAAACTATAACTATATTTATTTATCATTTATTTGTATAGATATGAAATGTTGTATGAAATTAATTTATATGTTAGGGTATTTTATATCGTTTTTTATACAACATGTTCTATAAATATTCCAATCTACATGAATCTTCTATTTATGGGTGATACAGTTTATAGAAATAAAATTTTTACTATTATAGTTTTTTAGTTGATATACCATACATTCATTCAGTATTGATTTTGTTATTTAAAACTGAAAATTCAGTTTATTTCTTAATTTGATAATTTTTTAATGAAGATGTTTGCATCTCTATTGCTTAATTTTTAATGAATATTCCATTTGAATTTTGGATTAATAGTTAAATTGTTATGTTTTTTAAATAAGTTGTTTAAGTTTCTGTTACATTGATTTTTTATTATCTGTAATAGATTTATATGTTATTCAATGATATAATATGTTTTCGCTTTCTTGGTTATACACAATAAATATAATGTTTGTAATTCATAAATGAAGATGTTATTTTATTTTTTAAAATTTCTACAATGTTTTTTATGGTTTTAATGAATTTTTTCTTAATAATCGCGGTTATGTCTGTTTTTATTTTAGAAACGATATATGCTGTTGTAATTAACAAAACAAGAATTTGAGTTAATGAAAAAAAATATATTTTATCTTTTGTTTTTGAGGAAAAAATTATATACTAATGTAGATTTGGATTAACCTATATGAAACATGATAGATAGTGATTCCAACTACTCCAGTTATGAGGAAGTTCATGGGTGCATATGCAACCATATCATGACAGACAATGTTACAAAATTCAGCCCTTTTAATTCTTCATTTCAAGAATTTGAATTATCCACTTCAATAATAATTTGTTCTTTTTTCCATAATGATTATTTGGAATATAATTTCGAACAGATTGGATTTCCCATTTTACCATTGTGTTTGATGTCTTGATTACACATATTTTCTAACTGAACAAGTAATAATAGAGTCGTTACCCTAATTTTTCAGGCTCAATTTGAGAATGACTAGCCTGAATATGCATGTTATAATTATCATATATAGGTTATATATGGAGTTATAATACATGATTCCCACCTATCCATTGATTTCTGGTTTCACTAATTAATTTACTTTGTCTGCGCATGCTCCTATTTATTCATTTTAAAGAGTCAATTGTGCAGCATTCTGAGTTTGATTGAGGTACACATTTCATAATGATTTCAATATATTGAATAATCATGTTAATTAAATGTTTTGGATACTGTAATATATGTTATGTGACCATTTACCCGTAATAATCATGTTCATCACATATTGTGACCATTTACCTGAAATAATCATGTCCAATATTATGTATCACTATTTTTTATTTTAATATATGCTATTTCACTGTTTACCTATAATATTCATACTGTAATAAACATGTTCATTATGTATGATGACATCAAAATATAATATATTTTTTTTCTAAAACTCGTATTTCAATTTTTACAATATATCATTCTAAATTTTGAACATTAATGTAAAAATATTGTTGATTGTCTAGAATGTGTACATAACAGCTGCATACGTGTTACATGAGATACATAATTTTTTTAATATTTCATTATCAATTATCCTAATTTTTTATCTTTATATTTATAATTTTTTCAATTGTTATGTAATAAAATTCCTTACTATGATGTGGTAATAGTGTTGGTTCTGTCTCTGTTGAGGATACGGTTGGAATGAAAGCACTATTGTATGGACCATGGAGCCACTCCATACCAGCCCTTGGTTTGCGCTATTATCGAACAATTCCTCCAGCCCCTGTATAAGGATTCATTAGAAGGTTCAGAGTCAAATGGTCATTGATGGGTGCCCCATGATGGTTGAAGTCAAATCATTTTTTTTATCTAAAAGGTAGTAGACCGACTTTCACCCATTATGGTGATCCTCTTCTGTTATCACATTTCCCCTATATGCATCACCACTGTCTATGACATCTTTAAAACTCACCCACAAAATACACACTCTTGAAACCTTTTTCTATTCATTGATGAATGTTAAAATTTACAAACATATACAACATATGTTTAATGATGAATTTGTGTAAATGATTTATGTCATCCAAAGAGGTCAAAACATTCATATCCAAAAACAGACTTTTTTCCTATGTCATTCTTCCATGGTTGATATTGTTGCTGCTATCCCAATTTCCAATTCATTGTTAGTAGATCACTGCGGCAACACAATTTATTTATCTGATGACACAATTATGGAGGTATATTACTTTTCCATTTTTAGGAATGACTTATTTCCCAATATGTTTTCTCACCTATATTTTCTACGACAAATTTCTACAACAAAGTGAACCCAACATACCTGATAGGGGCTCCACTACAAAAATTAATCACACCTCTACTAGATGGATTTTACAAACATGGATGTGTGCTAATCGTATCATAGAAAAACATGAGTAATTATAAAAAACCCTAAGCGTTTTTTACAACACTCTTCCTCCTTTTCAGATAGAATGATTTTGTTGAAAACATATTGTTATGGTTTCTTGATTTGAATCATTTTCTTTAATGTTGAAATTCACTATTTGAATTCTCATATTTCTATATTAGTTATTACATTTTCTTATTAAAAATGTATGTTAATTCATGATTTCATTCCTAAATACAATGTTTTAATGTTTACTATAGCATCAGTTTGGAGAAATATAGCACATCATTTTCTTTTGTCTCAATTATCAATTTATTGTACATGTACTATATATATATAGTGATACATGTTTTTTAAAATTAGATCCTTTACTCTATTTGAGCAATGAATGAGATTTTTAATTAGACTAGTGGATGTTTTTTATATCATTGAATCATGTATTTTATTTGAGTAGTGGATCATATTTTTACTAATGATTTATCCTTCAATTGGTTTTCATTTTCATTTATGGAATTTCTTTAGTGTTTTTCATTCACACTTATTTTCTTCATGGTGCAACTCATAGTTTCATATCAAATATAAATAATTTTTCTTGAAAAATGTAATCATGCATTTTTATTTGTAATGTAACGTTTTGGGAGCCTATGGGTGATGTTTTAGTATTTCATACAGGGCAAGATGATATTGAAGCTACAATCCAATTTTTAACTAAAGATACTCAAAACTAAAAGAGATAGTCTTCAATTGCGTTTGACATATATTTTACATAATTCTAGAAATATGGTGACCGGTAAAATTCTGCTATATACTACCTTACATTGATCTTAGTATTGTTTTAAATCTTACTATTGTTTCAAACCCTACAATATGATCTCTTTCATGGAGGTTAGTATTGGTTCAACTCCTATTAAATACTATCTATCACATCTTACTAAATATATATTTTACAGCATCAAATTAATTTTTAGAAAAATACGATGCTTTTCAAGGAGTTGGAAATGATGTCCATGTGTTTTGTGATATTTTTAAACACATACCACATCCATGTGTTTTTTGCTAAAGTATTTCATAAAATAATTTGTAACATTGTGATGTAAATTTCTAGTTCTTTTGATCAAAATTTAATCATTACATGATATTTCCATTTGTAGGGTACCAAACCATATGTTTCACACATTCAATATGCTATACATTGATATTGACGACAATGTTTCTCTTCTTTGAGGTCACTGGATCATGAACTCTCTTTGAGCAGTGAATAATGTATTTAATTTGAGCATTGAATTTTTTTAAGAGCATTGAAAGATATATTTTATTTGAGTAGTGGATCATGATTTTTATTGAACAGTGGATCATTTTTAGTGAATTGGAATCATATCCCCCTGCAAATGAATGAGGGATAACTCATTAATAAAAACATTAATTGTAGTAATTGAAAACTATATAACCAAAAACAAATTGATTACAATAAAAAATTCCATTGAAGTAATGGTAATTTTTCTCATGATAAGTCATCAATCAGTTCAGGAACCATGTTTTTTATGAGTAGATCTAATATACGACACACAAAAAATATATAGTAACAATATTATAAAAGTTTAATATATATATATTACAATATAATTATGAGATTAATAAAATTATTTCCATATAAATAATAAATTATTCGATATAATAAGTAATATATATATGTGTCAAATATTTGATTTAAATAAGTAATACTTTTTTACATTTGATCAGTGATTATAATAATATTTATATACATAACTACTAAATATATTATAAAGTTCTATATATTTATACAAAATCATCAAATGAATAGTATTTTTAATTATTTTTAATAAAATAATTACAACATTATCTTGCTACGTTTTCTATAGAATGGTTTATTATTATTTGAAAAACATATACAACCTAGGAGAAACTCCGTAAGCCTTAATTAACTCATATTCCGGCAAATATCATTCTCCCTTAATTCTTGTTGTAGAAATCCAAAGACTAATATAAAAAACTCATAAGAAATATGATTTTATTATATCATCACTCACATGAATGTGAGGGGTTATATGGGTTTTGATTTCACAACAATTTACAATAGAGATGGATGTTGATACATTCTTAGAGATAGAGATGACACAAAATTCCTCAACAATGAAAAAAATTTAACTATTAAAGATTATATAACCAATTAGAAAAATTATTTCACTATTCAATTCCAATCAAACATTGTTTAGTCATATCAAGATCAATCATCAATAAATTCACATAACATATTTTTATGTGTTGTTTGTATGATCTAAAGTTTACATATGGGGTATGTATCTCTTTAACTTTAGTTTAAATTCTTGTTTACAACCTAATGTGAATACCCTTTTGTGGTCACAGTTATATCAGGGGTTCCTAGAGGTTATTCGGAACCCATAGCCTGGGTTTCTGGGAAGGAAGGGAAATCCACATTGTTAGTTGTAACCTTATGGAACAATTAACATGGTTTGACTAACCATGCAATGCTTGGAAAGAGGTAAAGAGGAACCCACATGTTTTGTCAAACCATGTGAGAGTAGTCTTATGCATGTGAAATGGCCTCTATAGACTCTGTAACTGGAATAAGATATAGTTTGTTCATGGATAGAGAAACTGTGTGCAATAACCATGTGAGCTTTCCCTCTCTACAATGAAGGGAACATGGTTGGTGCACAGTTTGGAAAACTATGTAGCCAAACCATGAAACCCATATATTTTTTGCAAAATATTTTTGTTCCTGTATAAATTTGGTAAACCTAAATTGAATTTCCCTCATCACCCATTGCACTACATTGAACCATTGGAGAGATCATTCTACCTAAATTGATATATTTTGGTTTCATTTTTCTATTTGATCGTGGAATTAAGAGTTGTTCATCTCATTGGATTTTCACTTGTGAGTACTCATTTCCTTTTGATTATTTCATTGTTAATATTGGATTAGAATGTCTTATTTAGGTTAATGATAATATGACATATTAATAGGAACATCATTCTTTAATTATTTTTATCATGGTCTATGTTGAACAAGGATTTTATACTCGATGAGCACTCTACTATGGACTTATGGTAAGTCGTATAGACATTTTCCAAATATTTTTGTGCATTATAATGCCACTATCCATTGTGTCACCCACCAAAAATTCTAGTGGTGCTCTAATATTAAATTGATTAATTAAATTAAATGAAATGGAACATATTAGGGAATCAATTTAGTTCATTTGATATGTGTTTGAGGTCTTCATCCCATCCAAGGTAACCCATGAGGTGTGCCATGTGATTGTTTTTTCCTTTTCCTTTGTTAAACCATCCATGGGGTGAATTATTTATTTCCTAATTAGAGGATGTATGTTTATAAATGATTGGATTGGATTTCATTATAAGAGATGGAAATTTCCTCTTTTTCATATTAATTATTTTGATTAAAATGGATTGAATGTGAATTGATATATATATAGGTAAACTCATTGAATGAATTTGAATGTGAATGTTTGAAATGGTAAATGATTTGAATGATGATTGTTTCAATAATATTACATGGGTGTGCTACACTATAGGTAATGATAATGGTAGATAATTCCTTTGACCAATAGCTCACCAGATTCATATTCTATGGGATTCCTTGAGCCTTATTACCCATAGATCCAATTTAGATGGGCTACTAGTTGACATGGTTGGTAGAAAAGCTCTTTTGACCCCATTTTAAGCCTAACAGACTTTCTATTGAGATGCTCCTGGGACATGATGAAGATGTGTTGGTTCATTACACATTGATTCTGGACCTGAGGGGTCTGACATGATTTATTATATCGATCACCCATGGGAAATGTGCCACTTTTGATATACGGATCAACTGTCATTGATATGAAATTATAAGTTATATGTCATGGCCAAGGATGATATGTGATATTCTATATATAATATGGCCATGTCATTTACCACCTTTTTTACTACTTCCTTGTTATAGGATTTTAACACATGTTTTTTAGAGATCCTTTTTTATCTTGACAATATCACTTTTCATCTCTACCTTAACCATAGGGATTTTACTTTTTTTTACATTCATATCATTTATATATTTTATGATTATTAACTTATATTTAAAAATGAGGATTTGTTATAGAATATTTTGGAGGACACCTACTGCAATTGTAATTCACACCATGTTTGTGCCATCGTTGGGTACTTGAATAAACTATATGGATGCAGGTAGGGATCCGGGAAAGAACACACAGTATAATGCTTGACTTTGTTCAATGCTTAGGGGAAAGGGAGAACAAGACCGAGATGAGGCTCATGATGCTATTTAGAGATACCATTTCTTTTTATTTTTGATATTTATATACATCTATTATATTGGTGGACTGTATACCTATTTTGGTTTCTTTATATATAGATGAAATTATCATCATTATATATGAGATTACTTATATCATTATTGTATAGATCTATCTTTTGGTTGTTCATCTATTATATGATTGATTTACTACTTCTAATAGTTATGGTATAATTTCTGACATTATGTTACACTCAGATAAGTGGGAATTGTCTCCCCACAGATACACCCTAGGCCCCCACTGATAGTCAGAATCCTTTGGCTTTTAGGGAGATGCAGTTGAATACTTGTGACCAATTGGGCATGGAGAACCGTTATGTGGTATTCAGGTATGGGATGTTACAATATGGTATTAGAGTGTTTAATTTATAGTTTGATTTATTATTTTGATACAATAGAAAAGATATTATGAAAAATAATAATTTTGTAATGAGCTATTCCTATTATTATCTAAACCATGTATAGGAAAAATCCAAATTGCATTGAATGGAAAATGATGTTTTCTATATTTTTCCTATTACAGTTGATTTTATTCCACTGTTGTGTGATGCAAATTAATTTCAATGTTATCATTGATATGATTTAGGGTTATATTTTTTCATCCTGATGATATGTGGGAATTCTATCACATGTATCATTTTAGGCAACTTATAGAGTTCACATTCCAAGAATTATTTCAAGTAAAATAAAATGAATTGCATGTTTTCATGATTTTTAATAGGATTCAAGTTATAAGTACTAACTGATATGATATACAATATGTGTAGTGAATTCAAGAACACAGATTATACATAGGGTGCCTTCCATTTCCTAAGAATGTTTTTCCTAATTTGGATAAATCAGACACCCTATGAGGTTAATTATTTCCCATTGAGCCATGGACCATTATTCGTATTCTCTAGAATGTGTTATGGTGTGGACTAGGTGGACACCATATTTCAGATCATGAGAATTATGGGATCCTATAGATCATAAATGGTGATCCATTTTTTTCATCAATTCAGAATGAATTCGAAGTGAATATAAAAATTAAATTGAAATGTGAAATGGAGAACCAGACCTTGTACCAACTATAGAGTGTGATTTAGGAAGTGTATCTAGTTACTCTTATAAATGTTTATTTTTATATTATCTTAGATTTATGGGTAGGATATGTGGTATGAACAATTAATAAAATGATTTATACCTATCTTAATATTTTATCTATAAAAATTTATATTGAATCACTTATAGAGAATGCGTTTTGAATTGAAGATACATTCCATCACAATGACTTATATTATTATTCCATGAGGGTGGTGATGACCATGCTCTAGTGGTGGTGAGAGATGAGCTACTAGTGGATCCTTCTATTGTTCTATATGAGTCACCATCTATTGTACCAGACACAAATGCTGAGTAACAGTTCTGTGATAGTTTTTACACTTTTTGTAAACTTCTCAAGGATCACCTTGTCTTAAATTTTCTATGGAAGAGATGAAATGTGGGATTAATAGTGGAATCCTATCATTTTTTTGGGTTTCGAAGTCTGCGAGCTATAGATCTATGTATTGAGACTACGTTGTTTACATTCGACCAGATGGAGAAAACTCCTTATGGTAGAGTGAAGATAAAAAATTATATACTTTGAGGAGTAGTAAAACAATTGTTGGATGTTCTAAACCAGGCTGACATGATGCGAGATATAGTTTATGTATATTTTCAAAGGAGTATCTATGAATAATTTTACCACAAGGATATGAGGGAAGTCCATGATAGTGATTTCATTCATCTGGAATAGGGAGTTAGGATGGTTATGGAGTACTCAAAATTATTTAAAAAGTTGCAAACTTTTTCATTGACACACATTGTCGACGAATTATCGACGGATAGATTCTTCAATGAAGGTCTCTGAAATGCCATTTGATTTGAGGTCAATGTGCTTATATTGACCTCTATTACCGCGATATAAAATCATGAAATAAATATTGAGCACAACCTATTTGAATCTAGGGGCATGGACATAGTCGTATTGTCTGTCAACCTAGTAGTTAAACTTCTAATAGTAGGAAGAGCCATTTTGGGGCTTCTTGTGAGATGATTACTAGCCAAGATGTGAGTACTGGTACTTCAGCTTTCTATTATAGGTGTAGAAGTAGGGAAAATTTCATAATCAATATGATCATGACACAATCATGTTCTGATCATGTGACGGGATGGGCCATGTGCAATGTTTATACAAGACCTTCTGTTCAGTAGTGAGTGTTAGGGGGTTAGCTCTGACACCATGTTTGGGAGAGGATTTTACAACTCCACATCAAGTAAGGAGATAGAGTAGTATTGGTCAATTGGGTAGAGGTGGTGGTGGTAATTGTTGAGGCATACAAGAACCAGTTCTCCTAATATAGAAATGCTGGCATACATGAAGCAGTGAGGTTATGCCACAGGGTATTGGTTCAGGACAGATAAATTATATACAGCCTACACCTAAGGAGAAGAAACCAGGCCATCTATTCTGAGAAGTACTACCTTAGTATCTGATACTATGTTATTTTTTTCTCTATGATATATATGCATCACATAGTTTAACATTTGTTCATATTGTAGAGAGCATTCATATCATGATATAGTTTTCTACTAGTGTGGAGAAAATGGGCACTACTTTGGGGATAATAATAGAGCATGTAAAATAATATCGGTAATTAAACATTGAGGTTTATGGGTGTCACAACATCAAGAATGATTTTTTCCATGAGATGACATGGTTTGAATTTATACTCAGGATGGAATGATTATTTTATTATTGATCTTGTGTTGAATTATATCCCTAAATGGTGAATTTTATGTCACTATAGGGTAAAATTTATATTCAAAAGTGCGAATGGGATGTGTAGGAGAGTGTACATGGATGACATCATCTTGGGATTGGAAGAATGACTTCCCTTATTAGTATTTTGTATCTGGATAATTAGAGATAGCATCAGGAGAACTCTCCTCCAGTGGTTGATAATTTTAGGGATTTCTTCCAAAAAAAAATTATTTTTTACCTCTTTTGAAATTGTTTCATGTCTCTATAGAGTTAGTTGTATGAGTTTTATTGGTATCTGTTCCTCCATACAAGCTTGATACAAAAGAGTTTCTAGAGAATGGGAGGTAGTTATAGGAATTGGAGTCAAATGGGATTATATGATCGTATAATTATCTATGGAGTTCATTGGATAATTTACAGAATAAGGAGGATAGTTCCCTTAGCCTATGCATGGATTACTTGAAATTAAGCTAGTTTATGATTATGAATCTATATCATTATCCTGGATAGATGACCTATGGGATTAGCATTATGGGGATTAGGTGTTCGCAAAAATAGATTTGATATCTAGATACCACTAGGTACATGTTCCACAAGCAGACATGCCTCAAACAAATTTTCATACTAGGTATGGTTTAAAAAATTATATGGTTATGTCATTCAATCTCACGAATGCACAAATAGTTTTCATGCACATGATGAACCAAGTATTACATCCTTATCTAGATTCATTTATGGTGGTTTGGTGGAAGATATCTTGATGCATTCTCACAAAAGACATGACCATGCCAGACATCTGGATATCATTTTGGATACACTAAAAGAGAATCAAATATTTTCTAAGTTCACAGAGTGTCACTTCTATATGTATAATATTCAATTACTAGGTCAAATTATCTCATAGACAGGAGTATTAGTTCACCCAAAGAAGGTGATAGTTGTAGGTACCTGGAAATGTCCCATGAGAATCTTTGATATAAGGAGTTTCTTAGGTCTAGTGAGACAATTAAAGTTTTTCATACAGGACTTCTCATGCTTATAAGAACTGTTTTAGTTATTTAATAATAAGGGTGTGAAGTACATATAGAAATATACCTACTAGATTGTCATTCAGGAGATGAAAGGGGGATTGAATTAAGAACCAGTCTTAATTATTACAGATAAGGGTAAAGATAAATTGTGTATTCTGAGGCATCAAGAATCAGGATTGGATTAGTTCTGATTCATGGGGATTGAGTCAAAGTGTATGGGTCTCAGAAGCTTAAGAAATAGTATAGTATTTACTCAACACACGATCTTGAGTTAGATGCATTTGTTCAATCCATGTGCTGTTGGATACAATATTCATTGGGAGAAATGTTTTTGGTGTACACTAACAAAAAATCCTCAATTATATATTTTAATAGTGTGATATATATATGATGAAAAAATATTGGGTTGAGTAAATAAATTTATTCAACTTTGAGATTTCCTATATTCCTCTAAAGGGTAATGTAATGGTCCATGCATTGAGATGGATGACTCAAATATAGGAAGTTCAATAGTCTAGTAGCAAGTGGAATCCTCTAGATTTATTATTGGAGATCCAAATAGAAGTGTAAGAATGTCATGGTCAGAATTTTTTTTAGTCCTTAGTTGTGACCCATACCCTTCAGGATATATTGAGGATGAGGAAGATATCAAATTTTGAGGTCCTAGACCTACAAGAGAGTGTTATATGTGAGGATACACATACTTATAGGACCTTTGGAGAGGATGATATCCTACACATCCATGGCCCTGTTAGGGTTCTACGGGACATATGTGAAGAGATAATGTGGGAGTTTCATGCCTCATTTTGTACAGTGAATCCCAGTGTTACCAATATTTTTCAAGACATACACCATCAATGTTAGTGTCCGAGTATAAACCAGGAGGTATATGAGTTTTTTGTGATGTTTGACACAAATTAGAGGTAATGGAAGAAGATCAGTGACCTGTTGAACTTTTACAGGACCTACCTATTCCTATGTAGAATTGTGATGATGTCATGATTGATTTCGTGACCAGTTTTCTTAGGTCTCCAAAAGGTAGGGATGTTGTGTGGGAGGTTGTGGAATACCTCGTGATGTTTGATAATTTCTTACTTATTAAGGAGACCTTAAATGTAGATTAAATTGAGATTTTGTATATTTTTTTGATTGTATGACATCATGGTGTCCCATAAATGATCATATCAGAAAGGGATGACTTGTTAAAGTCTCATTTATAGATGATTTTGTATAGAATCTAGTGTAAATAAGGTATTTCGATCATAGTTTACCACCCTCAAACTAATGTCCAATCAGAGAATTTTATAGAGGTGCTTGAGGATATTCTATGAGGATTCATCTTGAATTTTTGGGGGTTTTTGGGAGAGGCTTATACCCCTTATTGAGTTCACATACATTAATAAATATCAAGATACTGTATTGATGGATCCTTATGTAGATTTTTATGGTATTCCAGGATGATATCCCCTATTCTGGTTAGAGGAAGGTGAGGAAACTATACTAGACCATGTCTTGTGTTGGATAATTCTATGAAAGTCTATTTTAATATAATGTGGATGTCTAATGTATAGTCTTGAGAGAGATCTTATTCAGGTTTCTTCAAATGACCTCTACGGTTTATGGTTGGGGATCATATGAATTTAAATGTCTCAAGAAGGCCATGAAACAGAAAAATTAAGAGATGTGGTAAGCTATCACATTTATATATTGGTTCATTAGAGATTATTGGTAGAGTCATGTCGGTAGGCTATCAGCTGCAGTTACCTCCGAGGTACCAAGACATGCATGTATTCATCCACGTATCTCAGCTATGATATTATCATCTAGACTCATCTCATGTTTTTCTATGCATGTAGGTTGAGTTACATATTGATGAATCCTTTGTGGAGTATCCAATTTGTATCATTGATAGGAGTACAATGATTATCTGAGGCTGGTCAGTTTATATAGTATGGGAGCTATGGTAGGATGATTGTTTACAAGACAAGACATGGGAGAAAGAATATGATGTAGGTGATTAGTGGATAGATTTATTCTCAGATGAATCTTGATTACCAATGAGAGGTAAATATGTCGATGGAATAATTTTACATTGGTAAGAATATAGTATCTCGAGTTTTCATATGAGGTAAAGATCACTTTACTATTAATTTAAATTATTTTTATATACCAATGTAAATATCCTTTTAGATCATTGGTGTAACATGGGTTTTTGGGGTATTTTTGGATCTTGGAGCCATCCTTTTTGGAAAAACAAGGCATTTCACATGATTATAAGTAACCATGCAAGACATGACACATGGTATGACTAACTATGTGAGGTCGGGATAGTAGAAAGAGGATCCTGCACTGTTTTCCATACCATGTGGAAGGAGATTTAATACCATGATATGGACTTCATAGATTTTTATTTTGGGATGAGGCATGGTTTTCTCATGGTTAGACAAACCATACACACTAACTGTGTGAGTTTTACCTCCCTATAGTGAATGGAACACTGTTGGAGTATAGTTTCGCCGAAAATGTGGCCAAACCATGTGACCTAGATATTTTTTTGGAAAATGAACATTTTTTCATTAACATTATATTAAACCTAAATTTAATTTTGCACTTTAAATTTGGTGAATATTTGATCATTTTGATATCTCCATGAAGTTAAACTGATATATTTCAGTGTCATTATTCCACCAGAGCTTGGAATCAAGAGTCATTAATCTCATTGGATTCATAGAGATGAGTATTAATTTCCTCTTGATTATCTCTCCATTCATCTTATCATTAGATATACAATTTAAATGAAAGAAAATATAACCTATTTCTAGATTCATCATCCATTATTTAATTTTTATCAACCTAAGATGAATTCAGACATGATACTAGATGCGAACTCTGCTAAAAAACTATGGTATGTGGTCTTTACATTTCTTGAATGATTTGGTTATTTATATAGCTAGTTTATAATGTAACCCCACTAGAATTTTTGTAAGTAGATGAATAATAAATTTTGTAATTCAATTAAATGATATAGAAAATATTAGGGATCCATTCAGTTTATTTGAGACAGGTTGGAGGTTATTTCCCCAACCAAGGCCCCCCATGGGGTGTTCCATGTGATGTTATTTTCCATTTCTAGTGTTAAACCAACCACAGAGTGAGTCTTTGATTTCATAGTTAGAGGATGTATGTTTATATATTTTTGAATTTAATTGACTATCTGAATAATGATATTGGTTCCTTTGCATGTTGACTCAATTGATAGAAATTTGTTGAATGTGAATTTTTATATGTGTTGGTAAACTCAAGGAATTAAATTGAATGGTAAATTATATGAATGGTGATTGATTCCATAGGATTCTATGGGGGTTCTTGACTATAGGTCATGATAGTAGTAGATAATTCCTTAGACCTGTATGCTCATTGTATTCTGATTCTATGGTATTCTTCGGGAGTTTCAACCCCTTGGATTTGGGATCATTGGGATCACAGTGGTCATGGTTGGTAGATAGATCCTTTGAGTCCAATTGAAGCCTAATCGAGTTTCCATAGATATGATCATGGGACTCCATGAGGATGGAATGGTTATCTACACCTTGGATTTGGACCCCAGGGGTCCGAAAATTTTGATTATATTTCTCAGCCATGGGAAATGTGAGACACATGATTATATGGCATGACCATGCTTGATATGACATTACATGATATACAACATAGCCATGGAACATATGAGATATTGTTTATATGGAATGGTCATTAGGTTTCCCTACATTCATTTACTGAATCATTGTTATAAGAGTTTTAAACACGTTTTTTACGGAGTCTTGTTTTGATTGAAAAAGGAAAATTTCAGATTTACTTTTCCCATTGGTATTTTACATGTATTACTATCATACATATTATATTTTCACTATTCATAAATTATATGTTAGAGCCAATATAATTATAGGAAGATTTTGTGGACACATACTAGGATTTTATCTCATACCCTTTTCAGGACACCATTGGTATCCTTGAAAGAATATATGAATGCATGTAGGGAGTTGGGAAAAGAACTACAATACGATGTTGTACTTTGATATATACATAGGGGCAGGAAAGCATAATATTATTTAGGGGATATTGATTCAATTAAATGGTAGATATTTTGGGTCTTTTGTTACATGTATTATGTTGGATAAATGTGTACCTATTTTTTTCTTAATTTTATATATATTATGTGATCATAATTATATATGAAATTACTTCAGGAATTTTTTTATAGATCTGTATTCTGGATGTTCATCTATTGTCTGATTGATTTACTTCTTATTCTATTGATTATATGATTGTTAGAACTTTGTTTCACACTAATATTAGGGAATAGTCTCCCCACAAACACACCTAAGGCCCTCCCTTGGAGTTGGCCGCATCTGGATTTTCGGAAGATGCACTTGAATCCTTATATCCAAATGGGCTTGGAGAATTGTTCAGTCGCATCTAAGTTTGGGATGTTGTATAGATCATATTTTCTATATACAATAAATAAATAGTAATCATATATTAAAATATAATTATATATATTACTATAGATTCAATTACATATAATTACTTAATGTGATAGAGGACAAAGAAGACACGAGAAGCGATGATGAAAGCTCTCGGCGTCTGGTTCTAATGTTCCCCTCCGAAACCCTAATCTGCTGAAAACGGACAAGGATTAATTCTTCTCCCTCGCAATCCCCTTGTCATGTAATTCTCAGATCTTATCTAGGAACTTCACTCAAAGGAAATGGAGAATAAGAATAAAGACGAAGCACCACAAGAAACAATTTCGAGGGTAAAGGGTATCTCTATCCATGAAGCTTTGAAGGGTTCTGAGCATGCAAATCTGACATCGATGAAGTCCTCAAGGAATAAGAAACTGGGTGATGGTGGTTTTTGTGTTGAAGCAGATCCAGTCACGATACAATAGAGATCTCAAATCTGTATTTTCTCGATCATGGGATGAGTTGTATACCTTAAAGGTGATAAACCCAAGACTTTCTCTGATATAAAACAAAGAATTGCATCCTTTTGGGGTTTCTCTAACCAGAATTTGGTTCTTCTTGGTAAAAGTTATTTCCCTATCATTTTATCCTCACAATCTGATCCTGATATTTTCAGGAATACTGGAAATCATAATTCGATTCTTGGAATTCATCACCTTGCAGAGTGGGACTATTCATTTAAATCTAATTACCAAAGGAACAATTCCACATAGCTATGTGTTAGATTTTACAATCTCAATTGGATTTTTTGGCACCCAAAATTTTTGAATGATCTCTCTGTTTTCATTGGTACACCATTGAATATTTATTAAAGAACAATTAATGGGGACCTAGGTCTGTATTCTAGGTTTCTTATTGAAGTTAACTTGGAAAACAAACCACCTCAATCGATTACCTTAACTGCTAATGAATAAAAAATGGCGGTGAACCTAGAGTATGAAAGGATACCCTTTTTTGTGAAGTGTGTAAAATTGTTGGGCACATAGTTCACAATTGTAGGAATTTTCATAAGAAACCTCCCCAATAAAACTATAATGGATGATAAAAAGATAAAAAACATAGGAGGGAGAAGGAAACTGTGTTTGATAAACCTGAAAAATCACTAAAATGTGAGGAAAATGGGTTTTATAGACAAACCCCTTTGTAAAATTAAAACCTGAAAAAGGAAAGGCATGAGATGACCTAGATAAGGATCAAGAAATTGAAACTAATGAGCAGGATATTAGAAAATATATTGAAGTTTATGTCTTATGTATTATCTCACACCCACAATCTCATTTGGATCTAGCAGGTCCTTCTTCAGAGGTTTCTGCTCCTTTGATCCCTCTTGTGAATGAATCAAACGATGATTCATATTATCAGTATAATAAGACTCATGGCCTCTATAAAATACATAATAAAGATCATAATCCTCCCTCGGATAACCAAACCTCTTCCCTTGAAAAACCCATCCTTGATTCTATGCCCCCTTCTGAAAATGTGAACAATTTTTTTCCGGTGGAAAAGGATTATAGGGTTTCCCTTATGTCTTACCAATGTATAAGGATAAAACAGAGGAAGGAAGGGTGTTCCTCCCAGAACAGACTGGGAAGATGCCCTCACCGTGCTGTCTAGTCTACCTGAATGTAAAACCTGCTGCCTTGCAAGATTAAAAAGGGCACCGAGCAGCTTGTTCTTCAAACAAATACTCTACCTCGGATACTTACATCCATGGTGAAAAAGATAGAAATGTTTCGGGCAATGAAGATGCTTCTATCCACCCTTTGGCCCCTCAATATTTAAAGGTTACACAGAGTATTAATCCAAGGGATGATTCTTTTGGAATGTCAACATGGTCAATGATTGTAGGATCCAAAAAGAAAGGGGACTGCCCATCCAAAAAAGGTCTAAATGAATTTTTTATACTGGTATTGTCAAGGGATTTCCAACCCTGAAACCTTTAATGTTTTAAATTTTTTTATTAATACTCAATTCCCTAAAAAATTTTCTATTTCTAAACCGAAAGTCAATTATGATTCTTGATTCCAACATTCATCCCCCTTTGGCTACTCTTTCCTAGGGGATTGTATTAATGGTAGAACTCATTAATCATTATGGTTATTTACTCACTCTTCTATGAAAAATATTAATGTTTACAATATCTCGAATCAAGCTATTACCTATGATAATAGTTTTGAGCATTATAGTGTTTATATTAATTTTTTTTCTTGTAATAGATACCAAGATAAGAGATCTATTATGAATGATCTCACCCAACTTAGTAACACTAACCATAATCCTTGGTTTATAGTTAGAGACATTAATGCTATTTTAGCTCCTAGTGAGAAAGTAAGCCCTCTACATGACTCCATCTCCACTATAGAGTTCAATGATTTCATTGAGCTCAATAACCATAGAGTGGTTAATCTAATGGGTTCTAAAATCACCTGGTATAGAAAACATTACAATAGGATGGTGGATAGAATACTAAATAGGGCCTTTACTAATGACCAAGCCCTGGTTAAATAGGACAACAATTCTTGTATCACTCATAAAAAAGATTGATTCTGATCCCCATCCCATATTAATTATATTTTCCCATAACACTAACCAACCTTGGTCCCCTTTCAGATATAACACTACTTGTTCCTTAGACCCAGAATGTTTGAATATCCTCAATAAATCTTGGGCTAATATGCATAGTGGGAAGGATGTGTTTTCCTACCAAGTGAAATTGAAAATGCTTAAGCAAGTTCTCAAAATCTGGAGCAATTCTATAAAAGATTAAATAGACAATAATATCACCATTCTGGAAAAAGAATTTTTTCAAATTCAAATGGATTATACCTCCTCTGACTTTCCTCAAGACGCCCAACATGAAAACATCATTTCCTCTAAACTTATCAGCCTGATCGACATTAAGGACAACCATAAAAAGTAAATCGTTAAATCCAAATGGAATAATGATAAGCATAGTAATACTAAATTCAATAATTCCCTTCATATATTTAGAAAATATTATAGGGATATTTCCTATCTTAGATGGGGGATAAGATTCTTGACAGTGAGTAAAGAATTTCATGTGGTATCTTATTTTCATAATATCTTCAATGGAATTGTAATAGATAATGCTATTATGTCTAATGTCATTCTCACGCTGGTTACTATGGAAGAGAACACTTTTTTTAATAGTATCCCTATGGACCAAGAAAATAAAAACACATTCTTTAGGCTAAACGCAGACGGTGCTCTAGGTCCGAATGGTTTTAATAATGATTTCTATCAAAAACAGTGGGATGTAATTCAAAAGGATATATGTCACATGGTAAAATCGTTATTTTCGAGAGGCATTCTGCCTCGTGGATTTAATTCTCAATTCCTAGTCCTCATTCAGAAATCTGAGAATGCGGATGAATTACACCTCTTCAGGCCCATAGCTCTCATATACTCTCTCTTTAAGATTATAATAAAATTAATTACAAATATAATTTCTGCTATTTCCAATCAAATTTACTCATGGAACCAATTTTTCATTATAAAAGGATGTTCTATTCAGGACTGTATTAGTCTTGCCTCTGAATCCACAAATCTCTTAAATATGAAAAATAGAGGAGGGAATGTTTCAATTAAACTTTACATTGCAATGTCTTTTCATACCATTGATTGTAATTTCATATATAAAGTCCTTATGTAGTTTGGCTTCAATGATAACTTTCTAAATAGAATTAAAACTGTGTTTTATTCAGATCAAATTTCCAAACTCATTAATGGATTCCCTAAAGGTTATTTTAAATTTTCCAAGGGAGTTTTTCAAGGTGACCCTATATTGGATATTCTTTTCTCCATTGCTGAAGACTATCTAAGTAGACTGCTTACATAGTCTATAGAAAAAGGTAACATTAAATCTATCTCTGGATCTAGAATCTTGAATTCCTCCTCACACCTTCTTTATGCCGATGAAATTATTCAATTTATTTAGGGGGAAAAATAAATGTGAATAACCTTAAGGCCTTCCTTCTTCACTACCAAGATGTGTCTGGTCAGCACATCAACTGGTACAAATCATACATTTATTTTGGAAAAGAATTTCCCCCTGTATGAAACTCAATATCACCAATACCTTAGGTGTTAAAGAGGGTGAATTACCCTTCACTTATCATGGTGTTCCCATATTTTGGGGTAGACCCAAAGCAGCTTACATCTCCCCCATAATTGATCAAATGCTTGGACACCTTTCTTCTAGGAAGGGTAAGAACCTCTTGATCGCTGGGATAATTTGTTTTGTTAAATCCACTATTTTATACATGTTGGTTTACTCTATCATGATTTACAAATGGTCAAAGAGTATCCAAAAGCACATTAATGTGGCTATTAAGAACTTTGTTTGTACTAGGAGTACTCTATAGAGAAAAATGGTTTTTGTTCCCTTGACACCTTGATTCAATCCAATTGATAGAGGGGTTATTGGTATTAAAAACCTTTCTTATTTTAATGAAGCTATTCAAGCCAAGATCATGTGGATCCTCATTCATAATAACTCTACTTCCACAGATTTTTATAGGGATTGTTTCTTTCACAAACATAAAAATAAGCAGTATCAATTTCTCCCATTTTTATTTGGTCGACCATTAAAAAAACCATTACTTCCATTATGACAAATTCCAGATGGATGGCTAGTAAAGATTCAAATTTAAATTTTTGGTTGGAAAACTAGACTAGATCTCCCGTGATATCTTCAATTCCCAATAACCAACCTCCGCTGCACACCAATCACACCATAAATAAATTCATTCATTCTTAAAATCTGTGTTTACCTAAGGATTTCAAACACATTGTTGATAGTTATCCCTTCATTAATACTTATGATTTTCTTATTTGGGAATCTGCTCACAATTGGGTTATTGACACTCAAAATTACTACAAACACTTGATCAACAATGAGGAAAACAACTTATCCTGGTTTAAAAACAACAATATAGCTCGGATAAAACCCACGAGATTCACCCTAGTTTGGCGTATCACCCATGGGAGAATCCCCATGGATACCTGCTTACAAGATTTTGGGATTAATCTTTGTTCAAAATTTCATATGTGTTACCAACCTCAAGAAGATATTAATAACCTCTTTCTTTATTGTGATACGGAGACAGATCTCTAGCATTATATTTTGGACATTTCTGTGTGTAGAAGGTTGTTTTGTAGTTCTAAAACCTCACATATAAAACGGTGTATGGACCAACCTGACTCCCAAAATGTCAAGAATCTTTTTGTTGCAGCTGTTGCAGAGCTCTTTCATGTGATCTGGTATAGTAGAAACTATATCAATTTGAATGACAACTCATTCAAGCTTAATGTGGGTAAATTGAAAATTCTCATCGTGATACGGGAGGTGGATTCGATTCAAAAATATCACTACGGAAACTCAGTTCGTGACCTTGGGATTGTTAGGCGTATTGGAGTAGAGGGGAATTACCCTCGACCTAGATCTACCTTTGATGTTTTTTTGGCATCCACCTCCCCCAGGAAGGATTAAAATCATAGTGGATGGAGCCTTAAAAGGCAACCCTAGCCCAGCGGGTTGTGGATCTATCTTCAGAAATCACCTCGACCAGACGATCAACAACTTCTACGGATCCTATGGTTTTTCTTCCTCATTGGAAGCCAAGATGATGAGAATTATCCATGCTATCTTGTTCGCCAAGCTACACAACTAAAATAATATCTGGATTGAAAGTGACTCTACCACTATGGTCCAAACCATTTGGAATGGTACCATTCATCTTTCTTGGACGCACACTGCGTGCTGGATGGACTGCCTAAACTCGCTCTTAGATATCAACTTCATTTTCATTCATATGTTTTGTGAATCAAGAAGGATCACTGAGGGACTTTCTAATATGGGGGTTGAACATGATATGCTTTGGAGGGACGATATTCCACCTGAGTTACTCCTGTTTTATGGTTGAGATTTGAACAAAATTCTTTATTTTAGACTTGCGTAACTGTTTATTTCATTCAATAAATTTTGTGTTTTTGTTGTTGACTAGAACACTGCCTTCCTAAATAATATATGTAATTAAATATAAATAGAAATATTTTTATAACTATTAACACTGTATATCTATATATATAACTATTAATTTAAATGATAAATTATAATTTTTGTATGCTTAATTAATGACAATCATAATATGTATGTATTTAAATAATAATATGGTATAAACTTATTTAAAATAAAACATAATAAAAACTAAATAGTAATATATATGTAGATATATTTGAATATAAAAAATAATATTTTCCTCCTTAATTAATAAATTATTAAATAAATATATAATTTATATTATTTTTTAAAAAATATAAATATAAATATAAATATAAAATAATTGTTTTTATAATGTTTATTAATGGAAAAGATATTACTTATATATATAAAGTGGCAGCCAAAGAGGTCCCTCACCAATAAAATTAAAATGATAAAATTTCAAGAGTCGGGTGATGAGGGTTTTACATTTAACTCTTTCCACTATATCCTATAAATAGCATAAAAAATATCAATCCACTTCATTTAGAAATAACTCACACCTTTTTTAGAACTAATATTAGCTATAAAGTTTTTATCCTTGATGGAGTGTGTAATACCCTGAGTTTTAAGAAAGAAAACTATGTTCAATAGGATACCTGATACAGTACTTTAAGCTTAAATGAACAACTAAATATTATTTTTTAAATGGTACCATTATAACATAGCCGATGTAATGAAAAGAATGAATAGTATCAACTGAATTATGGAAAATATTGTTTACAAATGTTAAAATAATGATTCATTGGTTACAAAATTTTTTATAAATGGAAATTAAAACAAATTTAATATAAAGGATGTTTGTTTTTTGAAAACCTATTTAAAAACAAAATAATTGTGTTTTTAAAATCATGTCACACTTTATGGATTTTTATTTAATGAAAAAATAATTTATATATTAAATGTAATGTTTTAAATTCAACTTATATTTTTTCTAGATATGTTATTAGAAAAAATTCAATTTTAGTGTTTTTTCTAAAAATTTTGTTTCACCCCCTTTTGATGGAGAACCATTTATAAATTTTATTTTTCAAAAAATTATATATTCTATTTGAAATAAAAATAATTTAATTTTGAATAAGGGAATTCAAATTTACATCGTAAGATTTTTTGATATTTTCTGATAACTATCATAATTTGATGAATAATAAAAATACGTTAAATGTTAATGGAAAACAACATTTTACAATGAAATATCTATCTGATTAAATATTATTATTTAATGGGTTTAATGTATAAATGAAATATATATTTATTAATTAATTCAATTTTGGATGATATATGTAATTTCACATTGAAATTGGACATAAAACATGTCAATCTTTTGGTTGTTTTGTGTACATAAAAAAACTTTTTCTGGTTTTGAAAACAGAAATTAATTTTAAATAAATTACAAAAAGTTTTGTGTTTTGAATTTGGGAAACTGGATTCCATATTTTGAATCGGAAGGTCCAATTTGGGTAAATAGTTACCATTTATTTGTGGACATTATTAATAGTAACTTCAGTAATTATTTTTTATTTACCATGGTTAAATGGTAACTAATGTAAATAATAGTAAAAAAGTAATATTATAATAATTTAAAACTACCCTAAAACATGTTATAAAACTATTGGGTGATATATGTCAACCCATGATCATCTGTATAATTAGCCTTTTTCATTTGGGTTCCACTTCGGTTTGAAAATTATATTTTATAATTTTTAATTTAAAGGAGAGGGAAATATAACGTAAAAATATATATATTAATAAAACAATTTTAATATAGGGTTATATAACTGATATATGTCATAATAAAAACTCAAATGAAATATAAAAATATTTTCTATATAATTATATTTTATTTATAAATTTTATACATTAAATATAAAACTTTATTTATGAAACAATGATGATGTAATCATTACCTTAATAACGAAAAATTTTAATCAATGATATAATAAATATTAAATTATGTTTTATTTGAAAATTTTGTTTCTATCCACGAATTTTTTGGATTAAACTAGCATGTTATGTATAAATTAATTCCTTTTTTCAAAGGTATCAATTTTTATGACTTTAAAAAAATTCAATTACTAAATAGTGTCAAAATTTACATAAATGAGTTTTTAAAACAAATACAATTTTAATAAATTATATGATAGTAATAAAAATATATAATTCTAAAAAATGACTTATATAATCTTTAAGGTTTCATTAATGATCCAGTTTTTTTTCTATATATATTTTATAGTAACTATAGCAACCATATATTAGGAAGATACAAGAAGACATGGTAAGAGTTCATGTTTTTAACAAAGGGTTAAATCTAAAAGATATGGTTACTTTAATGAACTAAACGTATCTAAAACCTATTAATTTAGAGTATTTAGACTCATAATTATCTTATCCCTTAAATATATCACTTTGGTGCCTCTATAATTATAAAATATTTTTATAATAAAATAGTATATCAATACTTTCCTAAAGTGCCTCTCCTCCCTCTTATAAAAGCACACAATCTCTACACACTTACTCACACCACTCAAGCCCCTTTGATCATCCATATTATATTTAAAAAATCTCCCAACATCCCTCTTTACTTCTATAAGAATTAATTTCTATATAAGTCATTTCAATAAAGCCTTTTGGCTGAAATAAAAAGATGATACCCAATTTAGAGGTAACATATTCTCTCAACTTCCTTTCCTTTATATTTCTTTTCAACTCCCTATGATATTCTTATTATTTGATTAAAAAAATGTATAATTGATATACTAGTTTTTTATGATAAGGATTCCAACTACACATACACACACCTCCATTTAATGGATATGAACATATATTTTTTTGTACGATGAACTACTCTCTCACGAAACAATGATTGTTCAATTACCCCTTACCACCTCACATGGTGGAAATTATGATTGCACTGTTTTTATATATGAAATATATCTTATTTATGTTGTCTCTTTCCTTATTTAATTTTTATTTACAATATAACTTCATACTATCCATGATATTTAAATATGATAAATTCATTCATGGAATTATGGACCACCGCACTCTCTAAGTGATATGACTAGTTAATGTTATACATGGAACGTATAAATCATGTACTTATTAAACCAATGAGACATACATGCAAAAAAATATAAAACTGGTATTATAATATACGTTTATATCATTGGATTACTGATTTTTTAATATAACTTTGAAATGGAAGTGGAGTTCATGCGTACATATGACCTACAGTATCCATGAATGATGCAAATAATTCATATCCAAATACTATGGATATTATAAATAAATATACTGAAAATATATGATATATAAATCATGAATAATATTATGGATATGATGGATTTTTTACCGCACGAACAATTTACATCAAACAAGTTCATTTTCGACTCAAGTAACGAATATATATAAAACATCCGATATGAACTTAAATAATTATATAAATTTTATAACATTATGAAATGTAATATAAACTGAATAATAATATTAAAAAAGTATCTGATCTAATTTCAAATTTACTTATGTTTATTTTTCAGGAATACAAAAAATGAATGAGACAAGTCATAATTAAGGTAAGGGACTTTATCTCAATCTCCCTTCATTGAGACATATTTTAATAATACACATCTACTTATTTTATGTTGTTTATAATAAACCCCTTTGGCTTTTAATTTCATTCCAAAATAATCATTTTTTGGGAAGTGGTTTACTAAATGATAAAACAAACATTTTTAATGTATGCAGTGATAGTTAATTCATTTCCACCATAACCGTAATTTGATATTTAGATTCCTCTATAAACCTTAATGATTTTAAGAGGTAATGAAATCCCTTATTCCCTTTTAGGTTTTTTTGGTATATAAAATGGATTTTTAAATGAATTGAATATTTTAATATCTTAAAATGATTTCTTGTGATTGAAAATAAAAATTTATTGGGGAAATATTGATATTTTAAATATTTTATGTGTTATGATTATATAATGGTACTTGGACATTTGAAAGATGGTTTCAAGATAAAACAATGATGGTTGGTTACATGATAAAATATAGATGGGTGGTTCAATGATAAATAATGAATGGGTGGTTATTTTATACCCTCTAATACCTTGGGTATGGATGTATGGTGTATGGCTATTCCATTTACTGATATCTATGGAGGTTGACCATAGGGTTATTCCATTTATGTTAGTTTATGCCCCAAGTTACCTTATATTGGTTAAGTGTTTCTTCCTATAAGATTTATTGAAATATTTTGGTTAAAAAATGGTATGAAATGATCTTATATTTAGTGAAGTATTATTACTATTTCTTAAAGGTGAAAAGTATTAATTTATGACAAAATAGTCATGATATTCATGTTATCCCAACACTATCAATTTTCCTTATTCGTGTACCCAATATTGGGATTTTTATGCTCTTCCTTAGTTTGAATTTTTTTTCACATGACATAAAATATAATAGAGTCAAGAATGGGATCTAGGAAAAGTCGTCCTATTTAAAACATGAAACGAAACACGTTCTTAAATGATTTTTTATTTAATGAAAAATGGATATTAAGTATAAGTTTCTACATGTAATATTAAAGTTTTTATGTATAAGTTATGACCTATTTATCTAATTCCCTAAACATGAAAGTATTTTTGATTACAATTAAAGTCAAATTATTGAATTCTCTCAAGATTAAGTAATGTTTATGGTTAGGGCCTTATAGTTGGTATCAGTATATGTTTTGAACAAATTTAGGGATTATGAGTTTTGGAAAACCACATGGTAAGTCAATATGTCTAGTCATTCAGTTATAACCATATTTTATAAATTTTTCAAATAAAGTTAATTAGGTTAAAAAAGGAAGGAGGAAGATCTTAAACAAAATTCTTACCTCTTCCTAATGACTTGTTTATAATAATTATTGTAAAGTCATGTTCGGATTTTGTGAAACATTTTCTAGCATACAAGTCTCATTCATGATGTTTTTTGAAATATCAAACACCTCCACTATACCTCAAAATCATCATGGATCACGGGATGTATTTAATCAAATTCTATTTGCTTAATATTTAATATATTTTTCCAGTAATGAAAATATTATCATGTCATTTTCAAATAGTTTACATTATCACAAGATTAAGATGAATATTATGATATTGAAAAAGGTACTAAAGAAGGATACCCTTGAACTACATATTTATATTTTCTTTTAAAATATAGTCTTTTATCACAAACTTATGGTATTTTAAATGGACCATTTGTTGAATGTTTCAACTCAAACTTGGTACTGTTATTTTATTAAAAAAATGTATCTAATGTTTCGAATTTATATGTGATATATGATTATTTTATGAAACCATTTTTCTCAGAACAGCCATATGATCCCAGTTGTACTATGATTATTTGGATAAAGGGGGGAAATGGTTTTGAAGGATCTATAAATAATTATTTCAATGCATAGACCTTCAAACTACATGAAAAATATGACAATGAAACTAGGCAGACAACATTATCAAGGTACGATGTATGTTCTTTGGGAATTGATTTATTTTATCTTATGGAGGGGAAATAAAAAAATGTCAATATATATTAGAATTCATGAATTAACATGTTGAGTTCATAATGATTTGGAATGAAAATGAGAGGTATAAGAAAACCATTGTGGTTAAAAATGTTAGGGTAATTTTGTGTTTAATAAAATGAAAAACCCACAAGATGGATGAAAATCCAGTAAGGGTTGGTGTCCTTAGAACCAATTGTTTTGTACTTTGATTAAATAAATGTTAACTTATTATATATTGTTCTTTGTTTTGCATGACTATAATATAATAATGTCCTGGAATATTTGTTGCATTAATAAGGTCATAGAAGATCCCTGCTATGTTGAGAACCTTGAAATGCTATAACAATATTCTTAAATAATGTAATGCGGTTGGATGACATACTATGATAGGACACATAGTATACATGTCGTCATGTGCGAGTACTCGTAAGAAGACGAGACTCTCTCTCATGGAGTTCACACTTGGTAATCTTCAAGATGGGAGATTATAAGAACAGACCCGTGTAACACCCCAATATTTCATAGTGTGTTATTTCTTCAAAATAATTCAATAACTTGCACTACATGCAACACCGAGTTCAAGCGCACCATGACTTACCAAAAAATCCGTTAAAAAGAGGTTATGAATAGTATTAACTAAATTTTAAACTTTATATAATCCCTATAATTTTAGAATCCATATTATGAATTTCTTAGACATAATGTAAGAACAAATTCATTTTCAGTATTGCGCTTTTACCAACTTTTAATAGTGAAAAACATTTTAAATCCAATATTTTAAAATTTTATATATTCAATTTGCCTAAATAAATTTACTTTTTAGAATGGGGACATCAAAAAATTTTACAATTAAACATCCCAAGCTTCCACGGTACATTTCCCTTTGAATAATGCAATGGCGTGCATTGTACACATCTTTGAGATTCTAACACACCACAACCAATCAAACTAGTAGTTATGAATAGTAATACCTACCTTTTAAAATTATAGAGATTTTATCTCTAAAAATGGACTTCTTTTTTGTATTCGGAGTATCGAATTTAGCCTAAGGTGAAATTTTGGTACTTGTCGGATAACTTTCATATTTTGATGAATAGTGAAAATTACTAAATTTTAATTAAAAACAACTTTTTTAATCAAAATAATTAATAGTGATAAATTATGAATTTGAGTGGTTTTAAAGTATATTTGGAATATATTTTTACCATTTAATACAATGTTGTTCATTGGACATAATTTCACAATTAAACCGAACATAAACAAGTATCAATCTTTTGATAGTTATTATATCTTAAAAACACGCTTTTTATTTTGACAGTGGAAATTAATTTTAAATTAATTTTTTCCACTTCTGTGTTTTGAATTTGGAAAAATGGATTCCATATTTGGAATCAGGATGTTCAAATTCTGTAAATATGTAACTTTTATTTTTAGACATTTTGAATAATTACTTCGGTAAATATTTTATTTACCATGGTTAAAGGGTAAATTCGGTAAATAAGGGTTAAAAAATAATATTATAATAATAAAAAATTACCCTAAAATGTGTCCTAACCTTATTGGTTGATACATGTTCGACCATGGGCATCTTTGGGTCGATTTTGGGACCTCATGGTTCAACTTGTAAGTGATAGGGACACTTTATTTTAATTAAGTTATAATGAATACAAAAATGGATCAAGCATATATCTTTTAGAAAAGCAATTTTAACATGGGGTTATATATGTTGGATTTTCGACTATAAGAATTAATTAGAAATATAAAAGTATTTAATACATAATGATATTTTATTTATAATTTTTAGAATTAAATAATTTAATTTATTTATGACACAATGATGATGCAGTAATTACCATAATAGTGAACAATTAAAATAATTGATATTATAAATACCCAAATAAATATAATTTGAGTATTTTAATGAATTAAACTACTTTTATAGGATACTATGAAATATTATGATTGATTTAATTGACTTTTTTCGAAGTAATCATTCTGTTATAAGTTTCAAAAAAATCAACTATTGAATAGTGTCAAAATTGTCATAAAAGAGTTTTTAAAACAAATATTATACTATTAATTTCTATTAAATTCCTAAAAATCTATGGATCGGAAAATAGAATTATATCATGATAGGTGTATCATTAATGGTCCACTTTGTTGTCTATTGGATGTATATAGTATGTTTATTAACTATATAATATAAAAATACACCGTTACATGGTAAATGTCAAACGAATTAACGAAGAGTTAAAACTAATAGATATGGTTAATATAGTAACCCAAACCTGTATAAATTCTATTGGTTGAATGTTTTTCAACCTATAACCACCTTAAAATTTGAATAATCAACTTTGGATCCATTAGAAACCGAATATGAATTTATTATAAATTAATATTTCTAGATTTTTCTAAGGTACCCCTCACCCCTCTTATAAAAGGGCACCCCCCCTTATCATTTATTCACACCTTCAAAGCCTTTTGGTTCGTCAAAACTCTGCCCAAATAATCTATCGAATTCCCTCACTACATCCTAGAGGCCTTATTTTGATCATAAATCAAACCTAAGGAGCCCTTTTGATCAAATCAAAAGGAAGAACCCGAAGAAGAGGTAATGTTTTCACCACCCTTTTTTTAAATTCATTTATACCCTTGTTTGACTTTTTATAAGAGTTTTATGAAGTAATCTTTCCGTCATTTTCCAAACAAGGTTCTTTTTATCCTTTTCGACAGAATTAAAGTAAGAATGTTTTTTTAACTTATACGGCAGGTGCGGTTATTTTACGCCGTTATAAAATCATCAAAGCTTCCCTTACAAGCTTATAAGAATATTTTCAAAGAAAATGTTTTATTTTATAAATGTATGACTCTTAAATGATTTCAAAATAGAAAGAGATATTTCTCTAAAAAGAGTTTTGATTTCATCTATGTCAACATCCTTTGAAGGATTTTACGCTTATTTAAAGTTGATTTATTATGATACAAAACTTATTTATTGTATTGAAGGTTTTGTGATATGTTTGACTGTGGATGTGCTATTTTTATACCATTCATAGTTTATGGGGAAAGTATTGACATTTCGTATGCTAGTTTTAATACGGATGTTTATGTTATGTTTAAACGTTTTCATATGGGAATGCATTGGACTTAATATTTGACGGGTGGAGCCCGATATAGATCCTCGATGCATCGGTAGGTCTCATGAGACAAACTAGTGTCTTGGCACAAGGCCTTGGCAAAATCTTATTTGTATTCTTGGCACGAGGCCTTGGCTATGTGGTTATGATAGTCTGGCATTATGCATTCCATCATTATGAAATTGGTTATTGATATTGCATGTGATTATTCGATTAGTAGAATATCCATGTGAATAAGTAAATGGAATTATTTCATTTTATTTTTGCCATACTATGTTGAAGTTCATGTTTAAAATGGTTTTGTTTTAGTTATACACTGCCTTAAATGTTTATTCTTATTTATGAAAGTTTCCGCTATATTGTTATCCTTACTGGGAATTTGAGCTCAACCCTTTTCTATGTTTTATTTTTCCCCGGATGTGAAGAAGTAAATTATGATTGACCTGCAGGGATATTATGAGGGGATTATAGTGTGGATTATGGAGACAATATGCTTTTTTAGTAGTTTTTCACTTCATGATGTAATGTAAAACATTATGAATATATCTAGTGTTTCCAAGGCTACTAAACCAATCGGTCTTTCGAGATTTGATCTTTCTTGTGATCATGCCAATGTTATGTAATAATGCACCGACTCCGGGTAACTGGGGTCGGGGCGTTACAGTTGGTATCAGAGGAAGTTTAGTACAAACCACGGAAGCTAGATTTATATAAACTCTGATTAGAGAACATATATTTAAGATGGACTATGAGGATTAGTATAGAAGAACTTCCTAGAATTTTGGTATTGTAGAGATTTTGTTAGATTTCCGAAGCAATACATCCCTGTTTGGATACGAGCAGGTAGAGGCGGCTCTGGCACATATGTACCTAGGGGTAATACCTGAAAACACTGCTTTGAGCTAGACTCAAACGGGAACTGGTGCATGACAACGGGCCTTGCTGCACTCTTGGTTACGACACTCCCGGGGGATATGCTTAGGATAATTTTCATTTTCTTTACAAACAATTATTAAGGGTTTATGAGTATATACTTCCTCAAAGGAGACATTTTTATGATTATGGATTATATCCATGAACTATTTAATTTATTTTATGTGTTTTAAAAGTTTGGGAATAGGTATTGTTATTCATAAACTAATCTAGTGTATGCCATTGTTTAGAAATGACGCCCAGTAGAAGGAATGATAACTCCAGCAACGCACATGATCCAAAGAGAAAGAAGGATCATATCTTTCATGGTCTTAAGCCAGAATTTATAAGATAAATAGTCTCCCATGTATTATCATAATATGAAGAAATAATATCATGTGTTGATAAGAAAAGTGAAGAGTTTATGGAGCCCTATGGATTTGAAGGGAAGAAAGAGAAGAAAAGGATAGAAGAGAGAAATATGGATAAAAGGAAGAGGGAAAAGAAGAATTTTCTCATATGTGATAACTGTGGGAAGAAACACCCTATAACTTTCTTGAAAGTAATGGGAGTTTGTTATAATTGTGGAGGAAAAGGGCACAAAGTACGTGACTGCAAGGGTAAGAAAATGGTTTCAAATGTACAATTCTTCATTTGCAAGGAGTTTGGACACTACGTGAACCTATGTCCCAGTCATCAGACTATGCCGCAAATGATGCTATTGGATAATAATCAAGTTATGATTCTACCACAGATGAAGTGGAATGATTAGAGTTCTTATGTTGATTATGTCATTTGAGTGTTGTATCAACAATGTACTTGTTATAATAATTATGGAGTATATAAGGATTTTACTGCAGTACTATTTCATTAAGGACTTGAGATTATGTGGAACAAAGAAAAGTGACTCAATAGCAGGTTAAATTTTTGGAAAATATATGGTTGAGAGAAAGATAAACCATAATATGGTTATGATACTAAGGTATTTATTTTAGAATAATACATGATTGATTTGGATAAATTATATTGGATATTCTTGACTACCTTGAAACTGATTAATGATCTTTATATTCCATCATTGTTGGGGTTTACAACATTTTTGGATTGAAAGAGTTTATATATTATTCTATAAGGAATAAGGGATCATGAATGTAATCAATATGGTTTTATGGTAATTCAGGATGTTGTAGTGTTTTAAAGGAATACACGATGAAGGTGATCACATGTTATTACGCGAAAAAAGGGATCTTAATTGTGTTTACCTTCCTTATAAATTTTGGACATAAGTATTTTGGATAGTTCTAGTTTGGATTATTTTGATTTCCATAAAAGGACAACTCGGAGGTCGGGTGGCAACCTGTCGCGTCCGGAAAGGCCACGAGACATGAACCCACAACCGAAGGGCGACATGGGTGTATCACCTACCACTGACCCACATGATGTCCTGGTTTGAATAATGTCATTTTTTAATGGTTCTTCTAGATGAATTATAAATTCATTTTTTTGAACCTATACGAATAGGATAAATAGAATATTATTTTTAAGTTCTATTATCTTTTAGAGTGAACGATGAGTTTGTGGTAGAACTTAGTTAAAGGTTGAGACTCTACTTGTCAAGTATATATTTTTCTTCTTCTCTTATTAAATGAAGAAATTAATTATTATTCTTTAGTGAAGGGATCTTAAAACAAAACAAATGTGTTATCCTAATACCATATGTTTTGCTGAACCGATTGTGTTTTAAATCATCATAGATTGATGAATTTAGGGCCCTCAATTTTAAAATTGTTTTTGATTGATGACCTCAATCACTACCTATAAATATTTACATTTTTTCTCCAATTATATGTCTCTAATTTCCACCAATGTTCTCCGAATAGAGATCATAATTTGGTGGTGACCCTTTCATTTATCTTTTCCTATTATTAAGACTAAATTTTATCAACCCAATTTCCGATGTGGGTTTTCCCACAAAGATATTTTCTATATTCAACCTTTTCTTTTCGAAGAACAATTTCAAATTGTGAGGACACAATTTATTGAAGGAGGGGAGAATGTAACACCCCAAGATTTCATAGTGTGTTATTTCTTCAAAATAATTAAATAACTTGCACTACACGCAACACCGAGTTCAAGCGCACCATGCCTTACCAAAAAATCCGTTCAAAAGAGGTGATGAATAGTATTAACTAAATTTTAGACTTTATATAATCCCTATAATTTTAGAATCTATATTATGAGTTTATTAGACATAATGTAAGAACAAATTCATGTTCAGTATTGCACTTTTGCCAACTTTTAGTAGTGAAATCCTTTTTAAATCCAATATTTTAAACTTTTATATATTCAATTTGACTAAATAAATTTACTTTTTAGAATGGGGACATCAAAAAAAATTTACAATTAAACATCCCAAACTTCCACGATACGTTTCCTTTTGAATAATGCAATAGCGTGCATTGTACGCAACTTTGAGATTCTATCACACCACAACCAATCAAACTAGCAGTTATGAATAGTAATACCTACCTCTTAATATTATTGAAATTTTATCTCTCAAAATGGACTTCATTTTTTTATTCGGAGTATCGAATTTAGCCTAAGGTGAAATTTTGGTACTTTTCGGATAACTTTCATATTTTGATGAATAGTGAAAATTACTAAATTTTAATTAAAAACAACTTTTTTAATCAAAATAATTAGTAGTGATAAATTATGAATTTGAGTGGTTTTAAAGTATATTTATAATATATTTTTACCATTTAATACAATGTTGGTCATTAGACATAATTTCACAATTAAACCGAACATAAACAAGTATCAATCTTTTAATAGTTATTATATCTTCAAAACATGCTTTTTATTTTGACAGCGGGAATTAATTTTAAATTAATTTTTTCCACTTCTGTGTTTTGAATTTGGAAAAATGGATTCCATATTTGGAATCAGGTTGTTAAAATTGTGTAAATAGGTAACTTTTATTTTTAGTCATTTTGAATAATTAATTCGGTAAATATTTTATTTACCATGGTAAAAGTGTAAATCCAGTAAATAAGGGTTAAAAAAATAATATTATAATAATAAAAATTTACCTAAACGTGTCCCAACCTTATTTGTTGATACTTGTTCGACCATGGGCATCTTTGGGTCGATTTTGGGACCCCATGGTGCCACTTGTAAGTGATAGGGACACTTTATTTTAATTAAGTTAAAATGAATACAAAAATGACACAAGCATATATCATTTAGAAAAACAATTTTTACATTGGGTTATATATGTTAGATTTTCTACTATAAATATTCATTAGAAATATAAAAAGATTTACTACATAATGATATTTTATTTAGAATTTTTAGACATTAAATAATCTAATTTATTTATGACACAATGATGATGCAGTAATTACCATATTAGTGAACAATTAAAATAATTGATATTATAAATACCCAAATAAATATAATTTTAGACTTTTAATGAATTAAACTAATTTTATAGGATATTATGACATGTTATTATTGATTTAATTTACTTTTTGCTATGTAATCATTCTGTTATAAGCTTCACAAAAATCAACTATTGAATAGTGTCAAAATTGACATAAAAGAGTTTTTAAAACAAATATTATATTATTAATTGATATTAAATTCCTAAAAATCTAAGTATCGGCAAAGAGACTTATATAAAGATATTTGTATCATTAATGTACCACTTGAGGGGTCTCTTAGATGTATATAGTAAGTTTATTAACTATATAATATAAAAATACAACGTTAATTGGTAAATGTCAAACTAATTAACGAATACTTAAAACTAAAAGATATGGTTAATATAGTAACCCAAACCTATATAAATTCTATTGGTTTAATGGTTTTATACCAATAACCACCATAAACTTTTAATAATCAACTTTTGAGCCATTAGAAACCGAATATGAATTTATTATAAATTAATATTTCTAGCTTTTCCAAAGGTGCCCCTCACCCCTCTTATAAAAGGGAACTCCCCCTTCTCATTACTTCACACCATCAAAGCCTTTTTGTTCGGCCAAACTCTGCCCAAATACTCTCTCAACATTCCTAAATACAACCTAGAGGCCTTAGTTTGATCAGAAATCCAACCTAAGGAGCCCTTCTGATCAAATCAAAAGGAAGAACCTGAAGAAGAGGTAATGTTTTCACCACACTTTTTCAAATTCATTTATTCTTCCACTTCATCTTTATTTGTTTTTACCATTCTAAAATAATAAATCCAGTATATTATATATTATTTTATGTTATTATAAATATGGTACAACTATATTCAGTATTCTATCCACCCTTTGAATAACATGGCACCATACATGCGTACGTACGGCTTACCATCTCCACGTCGTGGTGTAATTGTTATTCAATATATTATTATTTGGATGGGTATAATAATGATGTGTAAATCATGTAAATAATAAATATAACATGATAGTGATTCTGTATATATGATATAATATCCAATTATATATTATTTTAATATCAATAGAATGATATTGTCGCTCGTGCGTACGTACGGACTACCGTCTCCACGAATGTGATGAGATTCATTCTCCATCGTATCCATTCAAGTATAATTATCATTTGATGATTTAAAAATAATTTTTAAGGACTTGATATCATTATGGATATGAATAAGATACAACCTATGCATGTAAAACATGGCTTACGTAACAAAACATATAAAAGAAAACGAGTAAGTTAACACCCGAAACGACAATAATACTAAGATATTATTAATAAAGCAATGTTAAAAGATAATATATGATATCATATTAATATATATGATTATTGTATAATTTAATAAAAATTATTTAACCATTATTTAGGAGTTTAACCTTCCCAACCAAGGAAAAGTACAGGGTAAGGGTTATTTCACAATCTCTTCATTATACGAGGTTGTTTATACGTAATAATCTACTAGGATCTCTTTATCATCCACATCCATGTTTCTTAAAAATGTATTTCAAAAAAAAATTACTATTTAAAAGAATATGAATTAAAGTCATTTATACCCTTGTTTGAATTTTTATAAGAGTTTTATAAAGGAATCTCTCCGTCATTTTCCAATGAAGGTGCTTTTTAACCTTTTCGACAGAATTAAGGTAGGAATGTTTTTTAACTTATACGGCGGGTGTGGTTATTTTCTGCCGTTATAAAATTTTCAAAGATTCCCTTACAAGCTTATAAGAATATTTTCAAATAAAATGTTTTATTTTATAAATATATTATTTTTAAATGATTTCAAAATAGAAAGAGATATTTCTCTAAAAAGAGTTTTGATTTCATATATGTCAATATCCTTTGATGGATTTTACACTTATTTGAAGTTGATTTATTATGATACAAAACTTCTATATTTTATTTAAGGTTTTTTGATATGTTTGACTACGGATGTGATATTTTTATACCATTCATAGTTTATGGTGAAAGTATTGACATTTTTTATGCTAGTTTTAATACGGATGTTTATGTTATGTTTAAACCTTTTCATATGGGAATGCATTGGACTTAATATGTGACGGGTGGAGCCCACTATAGCTCCTCGATGCATCAGTAGGTCTCACGAGACAAACTACTGTCTTGGCACAAGGCCTTGGCAAAATCTTATTTGTAGTCTTGGCACGAGGCCTTGGCTATGTGGTTATGATAGTCTGGCATTATGCATTCCATCATTATGAAAGTGGTTATTGATATTG
Organism: Viscum album; assembly: GCA_963277665.1. Taxonomy (NCBI): domain Eukaryota; kingdom Viridiplantae; phylum Streptophyta; class Magnoliopsida; order Santalales; family Viscaceae; genus Viscum; species Viscum album. The sequence continues at coordinate 803,736,677 of OY728139.1, forward strand.
CATGTGATTATTCGATTAGTATAATATCCATGTGAATAAGTAAATGGCATTATTTAATTTTATTTTTTCCATACTATGTTGAAGTTCAAGTATAAAAGGGTTTTGTTTTAGTTATAAACTGCCTTAAATGTTTATTCTTATTTATGAATGTTTCCGCTATATTGTTATCCTTACTAGGCATTTGAGCTCACCCCTTTTCTATGTTTTATTTTCCCCAGGATGTGAAGAAGTAAATTATGAATGACCTGTAGGGATATTATGAGGGGATAATAGTGTGGATTATGGAGACAATATGTTTTTGTAGTAGTTTTTTACTTCATGATGTAATGGAAAAATTTATGAATATATCTAGTGTTTCCAAGGCTACTAAACTAATCGGTATTTTGAGATTTTATCTTTCTTGTGATCATGCCAATGTTATGTAATAATGCACCGACTCTGGGTAACTGGGGTCGGGGCATTACAACCCTCCTGTAGTAATTCTGCATGTCTTGGTGTCATCGGATATTGCTATCTGCGAGCGTGGATAATGGTCCTTAGACTGGAAGATTATCATTAACTCATGTCATGACTCGCACACTTAGATTTACTGACGAAAACCTTCACAGAGACAGTTGGCGGGAAGTAGGGTACGTTGGGTTCGTCACGAGTGACATGTTGTTAATGGATAAGTTGAGGAAGGATTTGTCCCTTCCATTTGTGGAATTTGATATCTCGGCCCTTTGATTGAAATAGAACTGTCGCATTAAATTCCATGGCCATGGTGTAAACGACGAGTTTATTTCAAGTAGTAAAAGAACGACGGATCAAGAATATAGGTTTATGACACTTCTATGAAACCTTCTTGTTGATATATTGAGACAAAGGGATTATATTACATAGTAAGCATTCGTATGAGGTGATACATCAATGTGGTGTCAACTTCTTTCTCTTTGGTGCCTTGACCTGTTGCTAGACAGTAATCATGGAATTTAGGCAAGCCTGCCTAATGCCAACGAGAAAAAGGCCTAGAGGGTCACACACTATGTGTATCCAAGTATCTCAAGTTGAATAAAGATTAATCCCATACGTGGATTTATAATTATTCAAGGAAGCCTATGTTGTTTTAAATGATGGAGGAAAAATAAAATAAAACAAGTACACGACGTGTATTATTAAATGTACACGCCATGTAGTTTTATTTTGGAAAGGAAATGAATAAATGAAATCAAGTTATACACCCCGTGTACATTTAATGTACACGCCGTGTAGTTTTCAATGAAAAACAAGTACACTCAATGTATTTATTATTAGACGACGTGTAGTTTTTCCAGTCGGGATTTTGAGGATATAATATCGTTTTATTAAATGATATTTATTATAATCAGCGTGAGCGCATGTCAAGGAATTAATTATTCGACATGGGGTTTTCAATAAGAGTTAATGAAATAAATGAAACGCGTAACGTGTTTATTTATTGTCATAACTCTACAACCTCAAACTCGATTATAAATATCCTCACAACCCCAACTCTTTTCCTACACAAGAGAATCGTTGTGCACAACATCTTTGGAGAATTCCTTCAAGGCCAAAAGAACCTCTTCCTCCAAGAACGCTCTCAAGACCGAGAGAGATCCTCTTCCATCAGATCAAGAAGATATATGGCGGACAACTCAAGCAAAGGAATCTCCACGCTATCACCCAGAGAATCCTTTGGCGACATCCAGAGATATGAGGTACACGTGTGGATCACCGCTAGAGGGAGTCTACACTTGGCTTCTGTGACGCAACGACATTTCACATCGAAAACGTGATCGAGAACATCAACAAAGAAAGAACACCCAAAAGGTATTTATTTATAATTAATTAAATTAATTATAATCATCCTGTAAAGATCCTTGTTTGTGGTTCCGGGACAAACCATATTCTTTGTCTTTTTCTGTGATTCGATCCGTGGAGACTGGCGTTTATCGTCGTATTGGTCTCGGATTGATCATTGCTAATGACAAAAGCCCAAGTGGGCACATCCACCCACGCGCTTCCGCTGGGCCCGGAACCTTAAAATGGTATCAAAGGGAGGTTACAATGTTGATTACAGTTATTTAATTTTCGTTGATAATTTACGCATTCATATTTGATTCAATTCGAAATAAATCGTTCTATAAATCTGAATTAACGAGATCTATTCTTCCTCATTTGTTTCTCGATTCATATCACAGAAACGACCTTTTAATTTTAATTTTTGATTAAAATAAAAATGAGGAACTCATCCAGAGGATCTGCTCTTTCTGTCTATACAACTCGGGATTACACGGTGTGTAATTAAAACTACACACCGTGTACATACGTTCAACGAACCGGCACTGGTCCACCAAACCATGCCGTGTGAATTGATTATGCCTAAGTTTTAATCACGCCGTGTTGACCATAATTGAATGGCGCGTGGAAACCGAAATACACGGCGTGTATGTTGGAGCAACACTCCGTGTAGTCCGTTCCGACCTAGGTGAAACCGTGTACAAAGATAAGCCGCATACCTCGTACACGAGATCACCAGGCCGGGTACCGAGTAACAAGGAAGTACAAGCCGTGTATGATTCATCTACATGCCATGTACTCTAAAATTTCCAAAGTACAGAAAACACGCCAAAGCCCCGGCGTGTACTTTGGATAAAGGGTGAAAAGAAAAATACACGCTGTTTAATTATAAACTACACACTGTGTACTTTCCAGAAATGGAATTTCACCAGGTTCCCTCCAGTGTAAAAAGACCCGTACAAGGAATATGGATGAGAAGAATCTCAAGGAAATTCAGAAAGGAATTTAAGATAAAGAATTGATTATTTATAAGATCATAATTAATTGAATTCGAGTGCGTCATATCTTAAATAAAAGAACTATTAAATGAATTTGAATTCTAAATATGTGTAAATGTTGTTTCATACTATGGATGATCATGAGCTAGACCAAAGACCCTTTGTATGTGTATGGTTTCATTTAAATTTATATATTTTAATTTTTTTGGCCTGCGAGCCTTCTTCCAATAAAATGTAGGGCATGTGTGCCCATGGTTTCTTCAATGTAAACCCATGTAATGGAGGATCTTCCAAGCTAGAGGAGACGGTTCAAATCCCGAAGCTGGGGTGAAACCGATGCAAGAAGATACAAAGGTGGACAAGTGGGAGCTGCAAAACACGAACCAACAGGTTCAAGGTGTTTTCCCCTAGGTCAGGGTTATCTTATCAAAACCTCTAGGTAAGCTAACCAATAGAATCTCATGATTATGCCATATTATTTTATTTCTTTCTGATTTCATGGTTTATTTATTATGTATGTGTTGTCACGATCACATAATTAATAAAATGAACAAGCATGCAAAGATGGAATAAAATAAAAACCGGACTATGCGTAAACATTATCGGAACATGGTTAATCACATAGGAAAGCATCAATTAATATTAACAAGCATGTGATAATGCAACAATACACATAAAGAATAAAATCCCTTAAATACCATATTAAGTCAGACTAGGCCTTCCATTACTTGATTAAGGGTAAGACTCAATAAAACTATGTGTTTGACCAACCCTTATTGGGACACTTACTTTTATAAAGGAATCCCATATGAAAGGTTTCGGGTTGACTTAACCATATTACATCAAGAGAAGTATCCCTTTCTAGACTTGATTTAATATTGGAGGCAGGAATTGAGGAAATCCATGTCATGATTTGAGGATTGAGGATTCCACTCAATAGGTCAAGGAACCGTAAGATCACAGTTGGCAAAGAACTGCCTACCTAAATACCTTCATATAGCTTGACCAACCCTTGTTGGGGTTATGTGAAGGGGAATATGGATCCTTTCCACTAGAATGTCAAAGCAACTGGACATTCTGAGTTCAATGGAGAGGGCCATTGGGACTTGATAAAATAGTGGGAGACTTAATAAAATTTATTATTTCTCATAAAATGCAATCAAGAAAGTACTGATGAATCTACTCTTTTAATTTGTAGAATCAATATGACAAACTCGTCAACCACATTTTCTCTACAATTAATACTTGATAAAGACAATATCCTCACCGAAAGTAACTTTCAAGAATGGTTTAGGCGCCTTCGGGTTATCCTACGCCATGAACGAATGTTTTATGTGCTGGAGTCCTCACTTCCTAATTCCCTTGCCCCAGGGGAGAGTGATGAAGATTTCCTAGTCTATGGTCAACATTTGAACGATGCACTCGACGTTCAATTTTTGATTCTATCATCAATATCTAGTGAGCTCATGAAGTCTCATGAAGACATGGATGTATATAGCATGCTCGAGAATCTCTGTGGACTATACCCGGAGAGAGCAAGACAGGAGAGGTTTGAGATCTCCAAGGCTCTATTTCAGAGAAAGCATGGAGAGGGTGCCCCAGTTGGGCCTCATGTAGTCAAGCTCATTGGCTACATTGAGTGATTGGAGGTTCTAGGGTTTAAACTCCCTGGAGAACTGGGCACCGATATTATTCTTTCATCACACCCCTAGAGATTCTTGAACCTTTTTGTGAACTTCAACATGAACAACATTGAGAAGTCTCTGTCTGATCTTCTTATCCTTATTCTCCAAGTGGACAATGACATGAAGCGTGAAAAGCCTTCTATCCTTATGGTGAATAAAAGGAAAGGGAAGGCGAACAGATTTAATCCCAAATCTTCTTCAAGGCCTTCCACGAAAATAAATATTAAAGGGGAGGCAAAGGAACTGGATGTTGTTTTTTTTGCATGTGGAAAGAAGGGCCACTGGAAGAAAACCTGCACCCAGCCAAGGAAGCAAGGGGATTCTTCAGGTGCATTTGTTATAGAATGCAATCTATCTGTTTCTACTAATTGGGTATTAGATACTACTTGTTGTGCTCACATATGTATCCAAATACAGAAACCAAGTAGATTCGGGAAGATAGATCGAGGGGAGGTAGATCTACGAGCAGCCAACGGAGCCAGACTCACTGCTGTAACTGTCGGAGACTACCACCTCACATTTCCTACCGGGATGGTCTTGGTTTTGAATGGTTGTTATTATGTGACTTCTGTTACTAAAACATTATTTCAGTATCCAGATTAGATACTGATGGATTCATATTCACGTTTGGAAATGAATGTTGCTACTTTTATAAAGATATCAGTTGTTTTGGTAGGGCACATTTATATAACGGCCTTTATGTGTTAGACTACACAAACCAAGTGATGGAAATCGATAACAAAGTTAATTCACATGACTCATACCACACCCAACTTTGGTATCGCCGGCTAGGTCATGTCAATGAGAAACATTTTACAAAATTACATCAAGATGGGTATTTATATTCTTTCAAACTAAAACCACTTGGTATATGTCATGCATGTCTACAAGGCAAAATGACAAAATCCCCATTTAGTGGGAAAGGTGAAAGAGCTAAAGAGCTTCTAGAATTAGTTCACATAGATGTGTGTGGACCATTTCCAGTTGAAGCAAGGGGTGGGTTCTTATACTTCATACCTTTTACTGATGATTTTAGTAGATATGGATATATCTACTTAATGAGGTATAAGTCAAGTTCTTTTGATCGGTTCAAAGAATACAAGAATGAAGTTGAGAACTAGCTTGGTAAGAAGATTAATAAACATTGCTCAGACAGAGGAGGAGAATATCTTAATCAGGACTTCATTGATTTCTTACAGGTGTTTGGGATTCTATCTCAACTCATTCCTCCTTACACACCTCAGTGGAATGGTGTAAGTGAAAGGAGGAACCGCACCCTGTTGGACATGGTGATATCAATGATGAGTCATGCGAGTCTTCCATTATACTTTTGGGGATATGAATTACAAACAACGGCACACATACTAAACCAAGTACCAACTAAATCGATAAATGGTATTCCATACGAATTATGGAGTAGACGCAAATCCATGTTATTGAATTTACATGTCTGGGGTAGCGAAGCATTTTTTAAGGCCTCTTCAGGTAACAAACATTCACCCCAAGGCACAAAGTGTATCTTTATAGGATATCCCAAGGAAATTAGGGGATATTACCTATAAAAACCCTCATACAAAAAGGTTATAGTGGAAAGACATGCCATATTCCTTGAGAGGGAACACATCTCCAAAAGGGATAGTGGGAGCGAGATAAACTTCAATGAAGTCGAGGATCAAGATACACATGACTTGGTACAAGAACAGATTCCACAAAGCCCCGTGGAAGAACAATCTATTCCAGAGACACAAGAACTGCGTAGGAGCACGAGAGAGGTGAGAGAACCAGAACGATATGGTTTTCTTATCACCGAGGATGGTGACTCATTATTGGTTGACAATGATGATCCTCTTACCTACAAGAAAGAAGTTGAAGGAATAGATGTTTCCAAGTGGCAAGAAGACATGAATTCTGAAATGGATTCCATGTAACAAAAGCAAGTCTGGATTTTGGTAGATCCTCCAGTTGATGTAAAGACTATTGGTAATAAATGGGTATTCAAGAAGAAACTGGACATGGAGGGGAAAGTCAGCACCAACAAGGAACGACTGGTTGCAAAAGGTTTTAGACAGCATCAAGGAATTGACTATGATGAAACCTTTTCACCTGTTGCAATGCTGAAGTCCATCAGAATCCTATTGGACATTTCTGCTTACCATGACTCTGAAATTTTGAAAATGGATGTCAAAACAGCTTTCCTTAACGGGAACCTCCAGGAAGATGTCTACATGACACAACCTGAAGGGTTTGTGACTCCAAAGGATGCCAACATGTTATGCAAGTTGCAGAAATCCATTTATGGATTAAAGAAAGAATCTAGGTCATGGAACATTCGTTTTGATGAAGCTATTACAAAATTTGGCTTTGTTAAGAACGAATGTGAGCCTTGTGTCTACAAAAGGTTTAGTGGAAGTGCAGTCGTTTTCCTAATAGTATATGTTGATTATATATTGCTAATTGGAAAAGAAGTACCTGTCTTACAGTCAGTTAAGGCATGGTTGCATAAATTCTTCTCTATGAAAGATTTGGGCGAGGCGGCATATATTCTTGGGATCAAGATCCATCGTGATAGATCCAAGAGAATGTTGGGCCTGAGTCAAAGTACATACATTGACAAGATACTGAAGAGATTCAGTATGGAACAGTCCAATAGGGCATTGTTTCCAGTGTCACATGGCATTCATCTTTCCAAGAAAATGTGTCCTCAAACACACGAGGAAAGAAAGAGGATGGCAAGGATCCCTTACGCATCCGCGATTGGGTCAGTCATGTATGTTATGCTATGCACGAGGCTAGATGTTGCTTACGCATTAAGTGTGGTAGGAAGATATCAAGCTGATCCCGGAGACCACCGTTGGATGGCAGTCAAGAGTATCCTTAAGTATCTGAGGTGTACTAAGGATATGATCCTGGATTATGGAGGAGATGAGGAGCTAGTCATCAGAGGACATGTAGATGCTAGCTTCCAGACTGATCAAGATGACATGAAGTCGCAGACTGGATACATCTTCAGTTTGAATGGAGGTGCAGTGATCTTTAAGAGCACAAAACAAAGTGTGGTGGCAGATTGTACAGCGGAGTCCGAGTATATTGCATCTTCTGAGGCAGCTAAAGAAGCAGTATGGATGTGAAGCTTCGTCAAATAGATTGTTGTTGTAACGAGCAGTAAAGATCCTATCACACTCTATTTTTATAATACTGAAGCAGTGGCACTTGCAAAAGATCCAAGGTCACATCAACGGACAAAGCACATACTTCGGAAGTATCATCTCTTGAGTGATTTTTCACAGAGAGGTGAAGTTGAAGTGAGCAGTATTTCCACGGAAGACAACATGGCAGACCCATTGACTAAAGCCTTGACTCAGCAGAAACATGATCATCATGTGAGGTCTAGCAGACTAAAAGTCATAGGCAGTTGGCTCTAGTCCAAGTGGGAGTTTGTAAGGGTTGGTGTCCTTAGAACCAACTGTTTTGTTCTTTGATTACATAAATGTTCATGTATTATATATTTTTCATTATTCTACATGACTATAATATAATAATGTCCTGGAATATTTGTTGTATTAATAAGGTCATAGCAGATCCCCGATATGATGAGAACCTTGAAATGCTATAACAATATTCTTAAATAAAGTTATACGGTTGGATGACATTCTATGATAGCACACATAGTATACAGACAGTCATGTGCGAGTACTCATAAGAAGACGAGACTCTCACTCATGGAGTTCGCACTTGGTAATCTCTAAGATGGGAGATTATGAGAACAGACCCGCCTGTAGTAATTTTTCATGTCTTGGTGTCATCAGATATTTCTATCTGCGAGCGTGTGTAATGTTCCTTAGACTGGAAGATTATCATTAACTCATGTCATGACTCGTGCACTTAGATTTACTGACGAAAACCGTCACACAGACAGTTGGCAGGAAGTATGGTACGTTGGGTGCATCATGAGTGACATGTTGTTAATGGATAAGTCGAGGAAGGATTTGTCCCTTACATTTATAGAAGTTGATATCTTGGACCTTTGATTGAAATAGAACTGTCGCATTAAATTCCATGGAGATAGTGTAAACGAAGAGTTTATTTCAGTTAGTCAAAGAACGACGGATCAAACATATAGGTTTTTGACACTTCCATGAAACCTGCTTGATGAGATATTGAGACAAAGGGATTAAATTATCCAGTAAGCGTTCGTATGAGGTGATACATCAATGTGGTGTCAACTTCTTTCTCTTGGGTGCCTTGACCCGTTCCTAGATAGTAATCTTGGACTTTAGGCAAGCCTGCCTAATGCCAACGAGAAATAGGCCTAGAGGGTCACACACTATGTGTATCCAAGTATCTCAAGTTGAATAAAGATTAATCTCGCACATGGTTTAATAATTATTCAAGTAAGACTATGTTGTTTTAAATGATGGAGGAAAAATAAAATAAAACAAGTACATGCCGTGTATTATTAAATGTACATGCCATGTAGTTTTATTTTGGAATGGAAATGAATAAATGAAAACAAGATATACACGCTGTGTACATTTAATGTACACGCCGTGTAGTTTTCAATGAAAAACAAGTACATGCCATGTATTTATTATTACACGCCGTGTATTTTTTCCAGTTGAGTTTTTGAGGATATAATATCTTTTTATTAAATGATATTTTTTATAATCAGCGTGAGCGCAAGTCAAGGAATTAATTATTCGACATGGGGTTTTCAATAAGAGTTAATGAAATAAATGAAACGCGTAACGCGTTTATTTATTGTCATAACTCTACAACCTCAAACTCGATTATAAATATCCTAAAATCCCCAACTCTTTTCCTACACAAGAGAATCGTTGTGCACAACATCTCTGGAGAATTCTTTCAAGGCCGAAAGAACCTCTTACTCCAAGAACGCTCTCAAGACCGAGAGAGATCCTCTTCCATCGGATCAAGACGATCTAAGGCGGACAACGCAAGCAAATGCTTCTACATGCTAGCACCCAGAGAATCCTTTGGCGACATCCAGAGATATGAGTTACACGTGTGGATCACCGCTAGAGGGAGTCTACATTTGGCTTCTGCGACGCAACGATGGATCACATCGACAAAGTGATCGATAACATCAACGAAGAAAGAACCCCCAAAAGGTATTTCTTTATAATTAACTAAATTAATTACAATAAACCTGTAATGATCCTTGTTTGTGGTTCTGGGACAAACCATCTTCTTTGTCTTTTTCTGTGATTCGATCCGTGGAGACTGGAATTTATCGTCATATTGATCCTGGATTGATCATTTCTAATGACAAAATTCCAAGTGGTCATATCGACCCACGTGCTTCCGTTGCGCCAGAAACCTTCAAATCCATCATGTCTGATAAGGCTACGGGAATCTATGTATTTATTATTAGTTAAATGATTTATGGATCAAGAATAAGTTGATTTGGGAACTTATGTTATATCAAATCGATATCCATATTATGGGAAATGATTTGGTTAGTAATTGATAAATATTATTTTGGTAGACGTTTGCTCATTTGGGAACACTATATGCATAAAGAAAATAGAATACTATGTGTTTTCCGTTGAGGAGTAATGGTTGAATTTTATTTTGGGATAATTTATATTATTATTGTGGACATATGGTGCTTTAGGTTATTAATGGAAATGATTAATATATCATAGAGATTATATGATTAGTTTATTTAATTTTAAATATGAGACATTAAGCGTAGTCGATGTTATTTGGTGAAAAATGTTAAGATTTATCATGGAATACTTTGTGATCAAATCCTTTCAAATTTTGGGTTTCAATTTTAGTTTGGATTATTTTGAAAATTTTTAGGAAAAACTATTTCTTGAATGGTCTCTCTTAAACATTTGTTATTTTTTGTTGAATTTTGGAGATTTGTAGTACTATTTCCTTTTATAAATGATTATTATTTTGGGCAGATTATATGATCTTTTTTCTAAATATTTTGTTTTTGGGTTAATGCCTAAAGATATATTAAATTCCTAGTTCATATTTTCTGGATTATGAAAATCTATTGATGTTGATTCAAGCATGTCAGGGGTGACCAAGTAATCTTGAATACTCATCATTTAGAGAAAACAAGAATTTGTGGTATATATTTATTAAAGTATGAAATTTTACTTGACAAGTAAGTATGTTTACTTATGTTATTAATTTAAGTTGTAAAATAATTCCTCAACATTTTTAAAAGAATCATAAAACAAAAAAAACATCACATTTACTTTTCCTACTATCAAATTAAAGATTGTTTATCCCATCATAAGTGTGTGGTATTCTGGTTGAAAAATTTCTCTTATTAATTTTTTATATCATTGAATATGAGGACATAACTTTTATTTTTTCCTACATATCCATGTTTTCCTACATAGAACCCCAGTATGTGTTATCTCATGTGACCATTGTACTTCTACTTCTTTCTTTTAATGTGGCAGTTTTATTAAACCATTTTCCGATGTGGGATTTTTTTAATGAAGTTACCGAGCAAAATTTTAAAATATTAAGGACACAATTTCCAAAAGGAGGAACTATGTAACATCTCATGTTTTATGAAATAAAAACATTGTTCTATAGCATATAAGATACACTACATCATTCATAAATAAACAACTAAATATTATTATTTAAATGTCTCCATTATGACATAGTCATTATAATGTTGAGAATGAATATTACCAACTAAATTATAAAAATATGTTTTAATCAAGATTAAATAATTATTCAATGGTTACCAAATTTACTATAAATGGAATATAAAATCCAATTGAATATAAGGGATGCATTTTTATGAAATCCTTTTTAAAAAGAGAACAATTGAATTTATAAAATATATCACTATTTATGGACTTATTTTAATGATAAATATAATTTATATATTAAATTTAATGTTTTAAATTAATCTTATATGTTTTTTATATATGATATAAGAACAAATTCAATTTTTTAGATAAAATAACTAATTTCTCGAAAAAAGCGTTTTACCAGCTCTGGATAGAGAATCCATGTTAAATTTAGTATTTTAAAAATTTATATGTTATTTTTGATAAATTAAAAAACATATTGAGAAGAAAAATATCAAAATTTACATTGTATGAATTTTTCATATTTTTCTGATAACTATAATGTTTTGATCAATAGTAAAAATATGGTAAATTTTAATTGAAAACAACATTTTCCATCGAGAAACTTCATATGGTAAAATCATAAAAATTAATGGTTTTATAGTCCTAATGGAATATATTTTTATCATTTAATCCAATGTTGTTAAATATATGTAATTTCACACTTTAAGTGGGCATAAACACATGAGAATCTTTTGGTAATTTTTAATTCTTAAAAAAAATTTCTGGTTTTGACAAAGAGAATTAATTTTATATTTATTGCTATAATTTTTGTGTTTTGAATTTGGAAAAATATATTCCATATATAGAATAATAAGGTCAAAACTTTTTAAATAGGTACCTTTTATATCAGGAAATTATGAATAGTAACTTTAGTAACTATTTTTTATTTAGCAAGCATTAGCGGTAAATCAGGTAAATATGGGTGAAAAAATAATATTATAATAATATAAAACTAACCAAATCATGTTTTAATCCAATATGATAAGATATTTATAATAATTACAATATTTTGGCTGAATAATTGGAATTTGGGAAACACATGAGTGTAAAAATGACATTCTATAATTTTTAATTTCAAGAAAACGGATATATAACATAAACATGTATATTTTAATAAAACAATTTTAATATAATATTAAATAACCAATATCTAGGACTATAAATAATCATTATAAATATAAAAATATATTATATATCATGTTATTTTATTTATTATTTTTAGACATTAAATGAATAAGTTTATTTATGACACAATGATGATAAATTGATTACCTTAACAATGAATGATTCAAATCAATGATATTATAAATACTAAATTAAATAAAATTTGAACATTTTGATTCTATCCAAGAATTTTTTGGATCAAATTGACATTTTAGGGATGATTTAATTCTTTTTTTATGAAGTAATAATGTTTTTAAGATTTTAACAGAAATAAAATAATAAATAGAGTAAAAATTGACATAAATGAGTTTTTAAAACAAATATTAATTTATTAAATGATATTATAGTCCTAAAAATAAAATATTAAGAAAAATGACTTATATAAGGTTTAAAAATAATTAATTATATACTTGTGTTTCCTTTTCTATTTTATATTAACTATAGAAACCCTATATTATGAAGATACAAGAAGACATGGTATGAGTTAATGTTTTTAACTAAGGGTTAAAGATAAATAATAAGGTTACTTTTGTGAAATAAAAATTCCCAAAACATATTTTTTGATATTATTTCGACCCATAGTCATCTTAGAATCATAATTTATAACATTTGAGCCCATGAAATACAAAAATATTTTTAAAATAGAAAAATATCTCAAGACTTTCCTAAAGTGCCTCTCCACTCTTTTATTAAATGCAACCAACTATACCCACTTAATCACAACTATAAAGACCCTTTTCTCTTCCAAATTCTTCTCAAATAATCTTCCAACATCACAAATTTTCTCCTATAATACTTTCCTTGGGTAGATTAAAACTTATTTAATCCTTTTGTCTCAAATCAAAAGAAGTTACCCAATTTAGAGGTAATGTCTTCTCTCCACATCAATTCCTTTATTTTACTTATACACTCTTATGATATTCTTATTATTTTATTATATAACAATGCCAATATCCAAAATATTTTATAATGTTGTTATGAGAGGGGTTTGAACTACAATTACACACACCTCCATATAATGGATACAAACATACTGTTTCTTTTTATGACGAACTAATGCCTCACAAAATAATGATTGTTCAATTTTCCCCTACCACCCATCAAGGTGTCCATTATGATAGAAACATATTTATATATGATATTTATTATATTTATATTTCCTCCATTCAAATGTATTTTTTATTTATAGCATACCTTTATGCTTTACATGGTGTGTAAATATGATAATTTCATTCAAGGTAGTGTGGACTACCGCCCCATCAAAGTTGTGTGACTCGTTCATGATTTAAATTGAACGTATAAAGGATAGGTTAATTAAACCTATGATTCATACATGACATATATATAATACCAGTATTATAAAATACATTTATATAATTTTATTATTATTCTTTTAATATGACAACGAAATGGAAGTAGCATTCATGCATACATACGGCCTACTGTCTCCATGAACGGTGCATTTAATTTAATTACTCCAAAAATTATGGATATTATAAATACATATATACGGGAAATATATGATAACTAAATCATGAATAATATTATTGATAGGATGTAATTTTTACCACATAGACAATATACATCAAACAAGTTCAGTTTCGACCCACATACTGAATATCGACAAACTGACTGATATAAACATAAATTATTTATATCATATATATTAAATCATGACTTATCAAATGTTTCTTATAATAAAAATCCATATCACAATAGATGAAAATATTGAACAAAATAATTTCATAAGATTTAAATGATCTTATGAGACCTATTAGCAAAACAAATTGAATTTCATTCAGATTTAAATAATATATTATTTTGATTATATAAGTATTTCACAAGTTGGTTACTCTTATTCATTCATATTAATTCAATTTCAATGTTTTAACAGTCATACATAAATATTTATATTTTATAAAAAAATATAAAAATACTTTTTTTATATAGCGTTGGATGCTGAAAAGGATATCAAACACATTGTTTATTTATGTAAAATGTATAGTAAAACTTTAAGTCCCAAATAATTTAGTTTCATGGAACACTAATCTCATCAACTTTCTTAATACAAAACACTTAGAATAAACTAAACTATGATATATTAGAACCTAGTACATAAATTAGCAGTATGAAAATTAATAACAACATTATGAAAAACAAATTATACAAGTTTTAAATAATTCTTATTTATTTATTTAGTAATAATAAGTAAGTACTCAATTTTTATTAAAGATAATTTACACTTCAAAAAAATATACTTTCGTCAAAAATCATTTTTATTAAATATTTCATATATAAATTATCATTAGTTTGCACCACTATTTAAAATTTTATCTCCGAAAATGAATATGAATTTTGAAATCCATATGTTAATATGACATTATGGTGAATGTTTAGGATTTTTTTATAAAAATATGCATATTTAGTGAATAATGAAAAATAACATTTTTGTAGAAACTATCCATTCATTCAAATTGAAAGAAAAATAATGTATTTAATATAATCCAAAAGTAAAATAAGGTTCGTTTAATTATAAATAATATGAATAATTATATATTAATCAATATTATACTTGATTTATGTATATGTTTATTTTTAGTGTTTAATTTTTTTTAAAACAATTATATTTATGTGCACTATATGTTTTTATATTAATAAATTAAATTAATCAAAATTGATTAATGATTTTAATAACACACACACACACACAAGTATATATATATATATATTAAATTTACTATATAATATATTTCAAAATTCATTTGTTGGTTTTTATAAGGAATTTAATGTATGTATGTTAAGTTTTATTCTCATCTAATTATTATGGTTTGAAGATATTTCAACATTGTATTATCATAAAAATGAACTCTTATCCGTTTGGATCCAATTTCACTTTAAAGAGACCTTATTTAAATGAAATATTTAATTAAACTCTATGTGTGTCCCTCCCTTAACTTATAAAAGTTATCCTAGCCTCCTCTCTTATTCACACCATTTCAGCCTTTTAGATCATAAAATCCCAAAAAAATCTTCTTTCATTCCTTTACTTCATCATATTTGTAACATCCTAGGAAAATAAAGAATATGAAATTTTCATATTTATTAATATTTTTGAATTAAAAATTAATTTTACATTTATGGGGATTCTATGTATGATAGCATAATCAACATGCAACAACGAGTTTCTTTGAAATCTTATGTTGCACACAACTTTGAGTAATACTGAAAAATAATACAATAATATTATTATTTTAAATGGAAGTTAACGTCTAGCAATTTTATTGGTGGGAATAAAGAGAACTAACTGCAATATGATTATACATGGTTGTTAAATGTTTTTTACTTTTATCCAATATGTTTTAGAGGATTTTAATAAGAATAAATCATGTTTTAAGAATTAAATAGTTAATATTCTTAGAATGGTCGATTTACCGCCTTTTGATGGATAACCCTTTTTAAATTTAGTTTTTGTCACTTTTATATATTCCAACTTATTTAGTAAAGTATTTCATTATATTGGGACATCATAATTTACTTTTGTTAAAAATTTTCTAGTTTTCTGATGAAGTTTATTTTTTAATACTTAGTGAAAAATTCTGCCTTTTAATTCCAAAAATCCTTTTAATCTAATTTATTTATATTTTTATTTAGTACATTTAATTGGTAATAATATTTAATTGTATTATATTTTTATAATTTAATTAAATTTTTCTCATTGGATGTAATTTCACTTTTAAATTGGTCATAAACCAATGTTAATCTTTTGAAAGATATTATTTCATAAAAACACACTATTTTGTTTTGACAACGGGAATTAATTTTAAATTAATTTCTGAAACTTCTATTTTTTAAATTTGGAGAAATGGATTCTAAATTTGGATTCAGGTGGTATAATATTTTTAAATAGGTAACTTTTAATTTTAGACATCATTAATTGTAACTTTAGTATATATTTTATTTACCATGGTTAATGGTTAAATCTGGTAAATAAGGGTAAAAATAATATTATATAATATTAAATTAATCAAACACATTTCCTAACCCAATTAGATGAATCATGTATGACTATTGGCCTCATTGGGACCATTTTGAGACCACATAGAGCAACGTTTACGTGAAAATTACATTTTATAAAAATTAATTTAAAGTTAAGTAAAATGTTACATAAACATGTATATGTTATTAAATCAATCTTTATTTAGGGTTATATAAGCGATACATTTAACTATAAATATTAAATAGAAAGATAATGAGATTTAATACATCATGGTAATTTATTTATAATTTTTATACATAATATATATAAATTATTTTATGACACAATGGTGATGTAATGATTTCCTAATTAATGAATGTTTTAAATAAATGGCATTATAAATATTAGAAAAAAATTATTTTGAAAATTTTTATGAAATCCACAAATTTTATAGATTATTATTATTTTTTATATTTATATTAATGATGTTTTTTATAAATAATCATGTTGTTATAGATTTTATTAAATGTCTTGATATTAATGGTTTAAAAATTGACATAAATGAGTTTGTAAAACAAATAATATTTCAATAAATGATAAAATAATCCTAAAAAAATAACAGTCATCCAACTAAAATATTAGATGTTTCAAATATATTTAATTATCCATTTTGGGTCACATTGAATTTTATAGTAAATATATTAACCATATACTAGGAATATACAAGAGGACATGGTAAATGTTAAATTAGTTAACTAAGGATTAATGTAAAATGATAAGGTTAATTTTATGCCCTAAACTTGTCAAAAACATATTATCTGATAGTATTAGGAACTATAATCATTCTATAATTTTATTTAATGATTTGGGTAAATTTTGAAAGATAAATCCATTTTAAAATAATATAATATTCTCACAAATTTCTAAAGAGCCCCTCCTCCCCCTTATAAAAGGAATCACCTCTAACCCATTAACCTCACCTCTCATTCCACTTTTTTCATCCAAAATCAGGTCAAATAATCTCCCAACAGCTTTATATTCCTCCTAGAAGCCTTAAATTGTGTATAATGGAATTTGATAAATCTTTTGGGTTCAAACAAAGGGGAGTTACCTGATTTAAAGGCAACATCTTCTCTCAAGTTCTTTTCTTTTATTTTCCATCTACACTCCCTATGCTCTTCCTATTATTTTATTATATAAAAAAATATCCTCAATATACCTGGTTGTTGTTATGAGAAGTATTCTAACTACACATCCAGACACCTACATCTAATCGATATGAACATACTATTTACGTGGATGACGAACTACTACCTCACGAAACGATGATTATTCAATTATCTCTGACTGCCTCTAATGGTGGAACTTTTGATGAAAATGTAAGTATATATGATATATATAATATTTATTTTTCTCTATTATTTTCAAATTATCATTTTGGGTCTGAATGTTATCTTTTCATGTGGTATAAATACGATAATTTCATTTGAGGATGTGAAGACTGTCGCCCCATCAAAGTGTTGTGACTTGTTCATGCTAAACATGGAACGTATGAATGATGGTATTAATAAACTTCTTTAACATATATAATATATGATATTAGAGGTTAATTATAATATAATGATGCAACATTTGGTTATAATTCCTTTAAAAATGAAAAAATGGAATGAAAGTAGCATCCATTCGTACGTACGGCTTACCGACTCCATAAATGGTGCATTTCATTTTTATATATACAGATGATATATAGTATTAAAAATACAAATATAATTGATATATATGATATAATTTATATTTAAATCATTAATAATAATATGTATATAATGGAATTTTGGCAACACGGACAATTTTTAATTATAATAATTTCAATTTTGACTATAGTTCCAAACAGCGACAAAATGTCTGATATGAGCTAAAATAAATAACTAATTGTTGTAACAAGGTAATATGTGATATAAAAGGACAAATAATGGTTAAAAGGTTCATAATCAGGTAGAAAGTAACTTAATTTTTTTATTCGGGACGAACAGGGAACATATGTGATGAGTCAGACTCAAGGTACGGGAACTACTTAACCCAATTTCCATTCTTTGGGTTAAAATTATACTTAATTATTATATCGTTCTATGATTATGTGAGAAATGAATTTAGTTACAATATCTTGTATTTACATTTATTTATGTGTAATTATTTTGGATACACATATTTGATCTATTTTTTTTTTACAAAATAATCATATTAAAGGGACCTTTAACCCTCATTTTTTAGTAAATGAATTCTTTTTTGACATGTCTTTCAATTTCCATTTTCTAATGATGGGATATGTTTTTATATAACTTTATTGTTGTACATTTTATGTCCATGTAATGAGAGACCATTATCTCTCTCATCAGTTCATTTTATTAATTTTTATGTGTCTTTCTTTGGCTACTGAATCTCTATAAGGAACTACCTCTCAATCTACTTTCATTGAGGCATATAATGATATTGTGAAACTTTAGTATCCTATAAGTTTTATATAAATCCATTTTGTCATTTTATATCATGAATTTATATAATATCTATATATTTAAAGATTTATTTTATGTTATTGTTCCATTATTTTAATTCAATTGTTTCTCAAGTGGTAACAGATTCTTTATCTAAAACATAGTTTTAAATGTTTTAAAAATATAATATTATAAATACTCAAAATTCATGACCATGTTTTAGAAATTAATTAATGGATTTATTTATATTTAAATGAGTGTTTTAAAGTTTACATTCTTTTCACAAGGTTCTGAGTGGAATGAGACACTTTGATTCAAAACTATTCTTTTTGAATGTTGTAAATGAATTGATTATGTCAATATCATTAACTGATATCCTGTGAATGAAATAATGAAATGTTAAATATCCTTAATTAAGGTTTAATAAGTTCTGATTATGTTATGGTTCTTTTTAATTGATTACGTATACATGTGGTTCTATAATAGTCCATGGGTGGGTGAGCCTGAGATCATTCTCCATTGCATTGGGTAATGTGACAGAGGTAAACATTAATGTTTATCCTAGGAGATTTAGGGAATATACTATTATGGGTATTACCAATGTAACTTCATATATAGCTATGAAATCTACAATTTAAATATGTTATGGATGCTTGAAGATACCTTTAGGATTTATGATTTCTATGTGGTATTCATAAATCTTTTGATTTTGTGATATATATTAAAGAGGTTATGTTTTAAGATTGAAAAGAATGATTTCTTTAATTTATGTGTATTCATGTACTAATAGTTTCATTCCATATTTTATATCCCTTAAAAAAATTATTCTCATCCAATGTTTTTGAATTTTTTCCAAAAGACATAAAGATGAATAGGGTCAAGGATGGGATCATTGAAAAGTCATGATGTACAAAACATGGAACTACACATGTTTTACTTTTTAATAGTATTGATTTTATGAAAAAATGAATACTATGTAGAATTGTCAACTTTGTAATATTTGATAAGTAATGTAATAGTTATGGCCTAATTCTCTAAAACTCTAAACCTGAAAATATTATCTCTGTGAATTGATAACTTTATTCGAGATTATGTAATGTTTAAGGATGGGGACTTATAGTTGGTATCAATGGTCTATTTTGATAACATTAAATGATAGGGTGTTATTTATGTATAAGATAAATAACCATAATGGTTATAATATTATAAATAGTCATAGTTATTTTAGATAAATTTAATGAGTTTATGATACCATGAATAAGTTTAAATTAGTATTTACCCTCCCCATAAGATAATATATGATGATTTTAATGATCTACTAACACTAGCCTTTTTGGTTCAAGTAAATGGCTTGATCTAGTAGGAACCAAAGTTACAATGGATATGAAGAAAACTGTGAAGGTTTTCTGAATAAGAAACTGAATGAAGTGGGAGATGAAATTGAACAACTTTTGTTATTTTCAACTAACTATTTGATGTCATGATTGACCACTTGAACGATGGTGATTTTTATAAGGAATCATATATTTAAGAAACAAATCCCGGAAAAAATTTCATGTAATAATCGTAAAGGTATGTAAATTTAGAAAACAATGTGTCAATAATGTGGAAAGAAACATCGAGGAAAATTCTTCAAAGGGACAAGAAGATGTTTCTTTTATGTTATTGAAGGATATAAAGAAATAACTTGCCATAAATAAAGGAAGTATCCATTTGACCCTAGGAAAGGGAATGAATTTCTTTATTAAGGATCAATTGAATGACTTAATTGTGGTGTGCATGACCATTATAAAAATATATGTCTTACAAAGAAGGTTTGGTAATAAGATTAGTAGGATCGTATAAATAAATGTTTACCAATTCATAATTCCCTTCCAATTGAAAATCATGGATCTTAAAATGACCTATAAAAGGAATTGATTATTTCATATCTCATTTTTTGACATAATTGAAATCGTAGGACATTATGCATGATTCTATTTTTAGGAATGAAGTATAGAATAATAAGATGAAAAAACATGGTTAAGGGATCATGAAGAATGTTGAATGAGTAATTAGTATAAATATAATGTATTCAAGAGTTGTGGAATATTTTATGATGATTAAATTCTTAAAAGTATAATGGCTATTTTGATGATGAGATTATATTGGAAGACTTTTTCTAGTATGTGTAACCCTAAATTTTGATATGTGAAAATGATATTCAAGGAATAATTATCTTTTCTTTGGTGGATATAGTTATAGAAAACCATTTGGATTTTTATGATACTTGAATTTGTAGAAAATACAGGTTATTACTTTTTGTGATGAAAATTCAAGGTATGAGATAACATTTTTTTGTTAAAATATGTTATGGTTATTTTTGAGGAATTTATCTCATTTTTTTAGTGTTATAAAATTATATAATTTTTTAAAAAGGACATAACATAAACCATGTGACAACCAGTTGTGTCGGAGAAAGCTATGGGAAATGATCCCACAACCATGTGTGATTGGGATTTATCACCTACCACTGTCCTACGTGAACCCACAGGTTAGTAGGACATATTTTTTATCAAATGAATATCCTTAGTATAATAAAATGATATGGTGAATCAGTGATAAAGGTTTTTTGAAAGACGTTTTCTCTTTTGGGAACACTATATGCCTAAAAAAATAGAATACTATGGGATTTCATTTGTGGAATAATGGTTGAGATTTATTTCTGATGAATCTATGTTTTATTGGGGAATGTAACTAAGTGGTTTATTTATTGAAATGATTAACTTATCATATAGAATATTTGATTAGGTTAATTTCTTTTTAGTATGAGACTTTTAGAGTAGCTGATGTTATTTGGAGATAAATGTTAAGATTTACCATTAAAGAAAATGTGATTAAATTCTTCTGAGCATGGGGTTAAAATCTTAGTTTCGAATATATTTAGTGAAATTAATGAAAATTGTTTTTTGAATTTTCTTTATTGAACATTTGTTATTGTTTTTTTCAATTTTAAAGATTATGAGTTTTATTTATTTTTTATAAAATAATATCATTTTAGGGGATTATTCAAACTTGTACAAACATTTTTGGTTTTGGATAATGTCTAAAGTCATGTAAAATGTATGGTTTATCTTTTGTGGATAATTTTATTCTCTATAAGTTGATTCTATCACTTCGGGATTGACCAATTTATCATGAATAGTCATTGTTTGGAGATAATATAAGTTTTTGGTAGTAACATATTAAAGGATGAAACTCTGCTTGAAATGTAAGTATATTACTTTATGTCATTAGTCAATCTCATAAATAAATTCTAAAACGTTATGAAAGGGATAGTAAAAACGACGTTGTCTATTTTCTTTACCTACTAGGAAACCAATGACCATTTATCCCATCATATGTTTATTGTTTTCTTGTTAAATCTTTCCTAGTAATGTTACATATCCCTCTCCATCAGAATATGACACTTAGTTTCTCATCCATATCCATGTTTTCTTACATGGAATCCTCTTATGGGTTATAGTGTGTGACCTTTGTTCTTATCTTTATTTATTTTAAAGTGATACTTTTATTGACTCTTTTTCGGATGTGGTACTCTTAATGATTTTTTTGCCCAATTTTAAAATTGTGAGGATGTAATTCCCAAAAGGGGGAAGAAAGTAACATCCTAGGTAAATAATGAATATGAAATTTAAATATTTATTGATATTTGTTATTTAAATATTAATTTTACTTTAAAGGGTATTCTATGTCTGATAGTGTACTCAACACACAATAACAAGGTTCTTTAGAATCTTACATTGCACACAATGTTGAGTTATACCAAAACATAATATAATAGTATAATATTTTTAAATGGTAGTTAATACTTATCCATTGTATATATACAAATGAAAAAAACTAACTACAATATGTTTACACATGTTTGCTAAATGTTATTAATTTTAGCTAATAAGTTTTTGTGTCTTTAAATAATAAGTAATCTATTTTTAAGCATGAAATACTTTAATATTCATTAAAACGTCGATTTAATGTCTTTTGATGGAGAACCCTATTTATATCTAGTTTTTATCACATTTATTTGTTTCATTTGAAAAAAATAAACTTCTTACTTAGAATTGGGACATTGAAATATACTTTGGGAAATTTTTTGATATTTTTCTGATAAAGATCATTTTTAGATGAATAATGAAAAATAATATATTCTAATTCAAAACTACAATTTAATATAATATATTTATATAGTTAGATTGTAATTTTAATTAGTTTTAAAGTTAAATTGGATTATATTTTTACCATTTAATACAATTTTTTTCATTTGATGTAATTTCACTTTGAAATTGGATATCAATAAATGTCAATCTATTGATAGTTATTATTTCTTAAAACCACGGTGTTTGGTTTTGACAACAGGAATTAATTTTAAACTAATTTTTGCAACTTATGTGTTTTGAATTAGAAAAAAATTATTCCTTATTTAAAATCTAGAGGTCTAAATTGTGGAAATAGATAACTTTTATTTTTAGACATTTTGAATTATAACTTAAGTAAATATTTTATTTACCATGGTTAAAGGGTGAATCTGGTAAATTAAGGTAAAAAATTATATTATAATTATATTAAAATACCCTAACACATGTCCTAACCCTATTTGATGATACTTTTCCGACCTTGGGCATCCTTGGGTCGATTTTGGGACCCATGGAGCTATATGTAAGTGAAAATGACACTATAAAAAATAATTTAACGTTTAGGAAAAAGTAACATAAACATATATCTTTTAGTAAACCTGTTTTCATATATGGTTATATAATTTATAATTTCAAATATAAATATCCATTATAATTCTAGAAACAATTACTACATCTTATTTTATTTTTGTTGTTTAGACATCATATAAATATATTTATTTTTGACTAATTGGTGATGTAATGATTACCTCATTAATGAATGTTTTAATTGAATGACATTATAAATACTAAAATAACATTATCTTAACCTTTTTATGACATAAAAGAATATTATATATTAGGATTTTATGTTATACTGGAATAAATGAGGATTATTTTAACTAATAAAGTTGTTATAGATTTTTTTAATGTCTTCATATAAATAGTTTATAAATTGACATAAATGTGTTTTCAAAAAAAATTTAATATTTGATTAAATGATAAAATAATCCTAAAATTATAAGATTCGTACAACTCACATATATGATGTTTAATATATAATTAATGATCCATTTTGGGTCTCTTCAAATTTTATAATAAATATATTAACCATATAATATGAATATACAAGAGGATATTGTAAAAGTTAAATTAGTAACTAAGGGTAAAAGCTAAACGACAAGGTTAATGGTATGAGCTAAACATGTCTAAAACACATTGGATCAGGGTATTTCAACAAATATGCATCTTATAATTGAATTAAAATAGTTGGAGTCCATTTGAGATCAATATTCAATTTATAATAAAATAATATGTCCAAACATTTCTAAGGAGCCCCTCCTTCCCCTTATAAAAGGCCCTCACCTCTAACCCATTACTCAAACCTCTCTAGCCCCTTGGATTGTGCTACCTATGCTAAAATAGTCTCCCAAAATTCTTATATTCTACCTATAATCCTTATATTGGGCATATGTCAATTCAAGAAAGCCTATTGGTTCAAACCAAAGGGAGTTGCCCGATTTAAAGGTAATCTCTACTCTCAATATCATTCCATTTATTTTCATTATCCACTCACTATTTTAATCCTATTTTGTGTTTACATAAAAAAATGTGTCTTAAATATACTAGGTTTTTCATATGAGAAATAATATAACAACACTTCCACAAACGTCCATCTAGTGGATATGAACATACTCTTTCGGTGGATGACAAACTACTACATCACGCAACGATGATTGTTCAATTATCTCCTATCGCCTCTCATGGTGGACATTATGATTGAACTATAATTATATATGATATATATAATAATTATTTTATCTAAATGATTCTTTAATTCTCATTTATAACATACCTTTATGCTTTTCATATTGTATAAATATGATCATTTAATTTCAGGTAGTGCGGACTACCGCCCCCACAAAGTGATTTGACTCATTATTTCCAAACATGGAACTTATAAAGGATGGTGTTAATTAACACATGTAACATACATAAAATATGATATTATACTATAATTATAATATACCTATGTATAATTTGTTTTTTTATTTTAAAAATAAAAAAAATAAATGAAAGTAGCGGTCATGTATACGTACAACTTACCATCTCAAAAAACGTTGCATTTTATTTTCATATATCAAAATGATATGAACAATTATAAAAATATATATACTCGAAATATATGATATAAATGATATATAAATCATGAATAAAAATCTAGAGATTATGGAATTTTGACCACATGGACATTTTGTAATTATAACAAGTTCATTTTTGAATCAAGTTCCAAACAATTTCAAAATGTCTGATATGAACTCAAAAAATTATTGAATTGTTGTTAAATGGAAATAAGTTATATAAATGGAATAATAAACATTTATAAGGTTCTGAATCATGTATAAATTAAGCTTGGTTTATTATTCAGGATGAATGGGAAACATACGTGAATAAACTGACTCGGTATAAGGGAACTCCTTAACCGAATTTCCATTCTTTGGGTTAAAATTATACTTCTTGATTATATCATTATATTATTATGTGAGAAATAATTTTTTTATCATATATTTTATATAAAATTTAATTATTCATAATTATAGTGAATAGAAAAAATTGATCTATTTTATTTACAAAATGATCTTTATAAGGGAACCTTTCACCCTCATTTTTTAGTAAAATACTTATTTTAGATCATGTCATTTAATTTAAATTTTATTACTATGGGATATATTATTATATATCAATATTTTTGTAAATTTTTATATCCATGTGATAAGAGAGAATTTCATCTCTCATCAGCTCTTTTTTTTTGTATTTATATGTGACGTGTTAGACTGCCCAAGATTCATAAGTGACTACTTCTCAATATATTTTCATTGAGGAAAATATTTATATTGGGAACCTTTATTATCCTATAAGGGGTATATACAACAATTTTAACATTTTATATCACGAATTTATATATTCTCGTGATTTATATATATTTATTTGATGCTATTATCGAAGGACCTCAGAACACCCTAAGAGGGGAGGGAGAATCAGGGTGTCAAATTTTTCTTTTTAAATTTGTGGATCTTGTTCCCACATTGGTTGGAACTTGTTAAATTTTTCAAATAAATGAAATCAAGGAGATGAAACAACACTTTTACATTGTTCACTACAAAGGGATACATCCAAGGATCATATTCCCATAGTGTTTTAGTAATACCTAAATACACTAATCTTTACAAGTTTGAGGATTACAAGATTTTTTCACAGACAGTCTATGCCTGGAACACTGCCTTCACAAGGTTCTGGGATAGCTAACTGTGTCCCTTAGAACACTTCCATCCACTCCCCCTAGCTCACGACCTTGAGAGAATTCAAACTCAGTTTATCGATGTGAAGTCTCTCTAATAGATTTTCATTGAATACTTTGTCTCTAATCTGCATGAGACATGGCATGCATCAAATTCATTTATTGATGCACTTGAAAGCACTGATCACACACAACAGTTGTTAAAAATCATGTCTGATTCAAAACACCACACTTACACACAATACCCCAAAATACGTGTAGGATTTGAGAATTTTCATGAAAGAAGAAATATTCTCAACACCTACTTTCCATGCATCCTTTATCATTCACACAACTGCACCAATGGGTTTACTTGGTCTTTTCAGACTAAAGGGACGCCTTGTGTGAAAAATTGACCATGTTCCAATCTTTCGCACGAAAACATCTCACAAATCTGATTAACCAGATTTTTGATGGAATATTCTTAAGTCTAAATAAGTGGTAGCCACATATTTATTGGACTCGATGTCCCTGAATTCCATATTCTAACACATCTTCATCAGTGTGCGTATGTTCCACACTGGTCGGAAAAACCCCCATTTGACATTGCACTAGGTGCACAATCCATTTTTCTCCACATCATCTTCATGCACTCCATGGATTTTACATTTTTCAATGTTATGATCTTGAGACATGTCTTGCGGGAATGTTCTAAAAACACCATCAAATATTGCACGCAAAATTCAATCCTTATCACACACTTATAATATTTCTCACACCTTCCTTTTCTAATAAATAGTTTCCCCATTTTTTGATTTTCATTATTAATATTTTTCAAAAACTGGATTACATCGCCACCTTCAACACTACTTTTGGATAAATTTATATGACCTCTTTACATGTAATCTCCCTGATATTACATGAAAGGTACAATAATAAAAAATAGAAACCATGATCAACCAAAAGTATATTGACAACAAACACAATCCAAACATCGTTTTTAGTAATGAACTACCTTCATTATAACAATATTCTCCTTTGGGTTTGTTGTAAATCATAAAATAGAGTCCAAAGAGAAACATCCATTACTAAAACCTGATACCCAAGAATCAACTCATCCACCACTATAAGTCTACTTGATCAATGCTTAGGGTAGAAAACAAGAGATATGAGATGAATTGTGTTCTCTTATGTTTAAATTAAATACATAATTGTTTCCTCATAACCCTGATACACTTTCTCCCTTCCCTATTATCGCTATCTTCATCCATGATACTCTGTGTCTTCCCTCATCTAGAGGCACTACATTCTATCTATTTGTCCCCCATGGAAAATGAACCCCAAATACAAATACTCATCAATTGTAGAGATCAGAACATACTCCCCCTGGATCGTATATCCCCCATAAACATGAAACACTTCCAAAAAACAGATTAAAATAGATAATACAACTGGGGAGAGGGGAAAAAGTAACCTACTTATGCACTAGTAGGTGGATGAAAACTGAGGTTCTACCTATGTTTCACAAACGCAGCTGTTGACAGTGGATTGGTTAGGATATCAGCAACATGTTCATCAGTTCCCATATGATCCATTCTAATCACGCATTTCTCAACATTTTCCTTGATAAAGTGATATCTTATTTCAATATGTTTTGTACGTGAATTCGGAACAGGATTCTTCGTAAGATCAACTGCACTCTTGTTATCACAAAAAATAACTATTTGTGGTTTCACCTCATCACCAATATCTGTTAGTTGTTGATTCATCCATAGTAGTTGAGTGGAGGCCTTTGTAGTGGAGATATACTAAGATTTATAAATACTAAGAGATGTACTTTATTGTTTTTTTGCTAAACTAGCTGAAAAATGTCTTCGCAATATAGAACACTCCACCATTGGTGGACATTTTCTCAACTCCATCTCAAGCCCAATCAGTATCAGAAAATTCTGATAATTCATTATCCCTTCCTATAACAATTTATAAGCCACAATTGTGAGTTCCTTTAATATACCTCATGATTCTTTTTACTGCTGGAATATGTTCTCACTTCATATGTCGTTGAATGAGGGACACTAATCATGTTGAAAATACAATTTCTGGACATGTTTCTCTCAGGTATAATAAGCTCCCAATGATTCATTTTTACATTGTGGGATCTACAGATGTCTCATTCTCATGATTTACAGGTTTGGATTCAACTGCAAATAGAGTTGGAATTGGTTTCGATTCATGAAAATTAAATTTATTCAGCAAAAATCATTCATGTTTTTCTTGAGAAATTAAAATGTAATCCTTATTTTCAATAAACTTCACCCCAGTTAAATATGTGATCTCCCCAATCATAGTCTTTTAAAAAATTTATTTCATGTTTTTTGAGATTTCTTCTACTAATTTCTACATGATACAAAAAAAATATAATGTCATCAATGCAAACAAGAACCATAAACTAATATTTTAGAGAATTCTTTACATAAATATTGTGATATACTCCTCCTAATTTAAATTCTATCATCTTGATATAAGAATTGAGCCCAAAGTACCACACTCGTGGTGCCATTTTCAATCCGTAGAGTTATTTATTTATTTTGGAAACATTTATTTCATTAGTAAAAAGAAGAAAACCCACTGGTTGTTCAATATAGACTTATTCATCAAGAAAACAATTCAAGATTTTTGTATTGACATCCATTTGATATACTTTATATCCTATTTGGAGTTCCATGGCAAGAAAAAGCCATATTAACTCTTGTCTATCCACTAGATCCAACGTTCCTTCAACATAAACATTGTCTATCAGGAAATATCCTTTACATACCAGTCATTCCTTATTCTTAATTACATTTCCATTCTGATCAAACTTGTTCTTGAAGATCCCTTTTGTACCTTTCAAATTGTGACATTTTGGTCTCTTGACTATATCCCATGTATGATTGTTGTCAATATGGTCTAACTATTCATTCAAGGCTATCACCCATGATTCATCCTTTACAGCTTATTAAAATGAGGATTGTTCCCCAACTGATAAAAATATAGATTGTGTGTTTTTACTCATCCTCCTTGTTTGTGTGGGTGTACTCCATTCCCCAATTATGAAAGAAGGATCATTCTCAGCTCTCTGATTTCTCTTGTGAGGTTCAGTCCCATTCCCTCCTGGCACAGTTTCCCCTTCAGATTACTCATCTGAGTCAACATCATAATGTGACTATTGATAATTTTATACACTTTACACTATTTCTATATTTTAATTTACTCCACGTTCACTTTATTCATCACTTTCTATCACATCATCATATTAAGTCCTTGAAGCATTTTTGGTTTTCTCTTAAATTATCCAAACATCCCTCCTTTCCACAATCCTATCTAACCACTTTTTGAAACACTTGAAGGCTTTTCAGTTCATTGAGTGGAAAATTCCTTCATCTGCATTGTCACCATACTTCCCATGATTTCCTTATTTATTTCTAGTGAATCATTTACTTCAAAAAACACAAAAGTATTTCAAAGAGGTATTGTTTCCCAGACCCAATTTATATGGTGTCCTCATCACACAGAAATAAATTCCTATTTGATGTAGAATATACACTGCAGTTTGAACGACATCTTTCCCCTAATGTTGTGGAAAACGACTCTCAATCCGAATAGTTCTTGATATGTTGTTCACCTGTCAATTAATGTCATTAGAAACTCTGATTTTTTGTTGAGTTCTAACAATATATAACTCATGTTGTATTCCATTCGTTTCAAGGTAATTTTTAAATTCAATGGATGTGTATTACCCTCTATTGTCAAATTGCAACAGTTTTACTGTTCATCCAGTATCATTCTCAGGCATTTTATGATATGTTTTCATGAAATCAATAAATTTTAGTTTCCTATGTATAACCATTACTTGTTCTATTCTACTAAAATAATTTATGAAAAGAAAAAAGTGCCATTCTCCATGAGTTCTAGCATCATTTATCTGGACACATATGTCTGTATGAATGAGATCAAGAAGATGGGATGCCCTTTTCTTCTTTGGAAAAAATGAACTACAGACCATCTTCCACCCGAATGAAAGCATCAAAATACTTTTCATGTTCACACTTGATGTTGGGAATTTCTATGAAAATTATCAATTTTTATATTTTCTCTATGTCTTGTTGATTGATGTGCCCTAATATATGATGCTCGAATTTATTTTCTTCTTCAATAGTCATATAGTAAATGTTTTCATTACTTTCAACCTGATGTAGGTTTCCTTCTATTATACATCCCTTCATAAGTGAATTTAATGTCTTTCCCTTGACAGTGCATCCTTTTTTACTAAATGTAACTATAAGTCTTGAGTCACAGAGTTGAATAATGCTGAGGAGATTATGACGTAGGATATCCACATAAAAGACATCAATTTTCTTTGTCTCTCCAATAGCTTGTTCTGTACTTCCACTTCATTTGATTTTTAGTGCTCCTTCATTACAAAAACCGTAATGTTCCATAAACCCTCCTCTTGAAATATATTAATAACTATGCATTAGGTATCATATGAGATGAACAAAAACTATCTAGAATCCAGGTTCTTTTTCTTTTTGTATCATTAAGGGTTACCTATTCAATGTTGGATTTACCATTTTTATTATTTTCCATCTATGAGACATTATATTGAGTATTAGACACTGGTGGCCTTTCAATTCTCTCTACCATGTACATGGGTTCCTTATAGTTGAAATCTAATTCCAGAGAATTAAATATATCAGTGGGGGAAACCCTATCTTGTGGATGAACATTGAGTTGTCTCAGACTCTGGTATGAGGTTTCAATGTCCATCATCTACCTACAATCAATGGCCTTATGACCAAAGTTGGAACAAAAAAAACTATAGAAATATAAATTTTTTATTTTAAAATAATTAGGTCATGATTTTATTTTCATTTTATGAACACCCACCTCTTCGTCAATAAAAGAGCTTCTTGACTCTTCACAATAAGACAAGGTATGTCCCATATATCTAATGAATTGACACTTAATGAGAGGGAATTTATTCTCACTTCTATTTATCCTCATTCCATCTACCATGGGATAGTAGTTTGATTTCCTCTTATTCCTGGAGGCTTGAGGATTGTCTTATGTTATTCATTCATATTGAATTGGGGGTGTCCTTTTTATCACTTCAAGTGATCATTACACATCACCAACTTTCCTATTGCCTTTATTCTTGTCACCTTTATTTGTATAATTTGACGTTTTAGCCTCACAACTGATTCCATTATTTCCCATGTCAGCATGTCTTTGATCCATCAAAATATTTTCAACTCCATTAGAACCATATTCTTCTCTCTCTCCAACAGCTCATCATCTGTGAACTTTCCAAACTCTATTTTCTTCCTTGATTCTATTGATATTGATTCACTCTCAAATTTACTCCTATGATTAAAAACATCTTCTTCA
The DNA here is from genome assembly GCA_963277665.1 of Viscum album. Taxonomy (NCBI): domain Eukaryota; kingdom Viridiplantae; phylum Streptophyta; class Magnoliopsida; order Santalales; family Viscaceae; genus Viscum; species Viscum album. The sequence goes on from OY728139.1 coordinate 803,768,279, forward strand.
ATACCCCCAATATTTTTGGTCTTTGTTTTAGTCTCTTAATGAGATCATTGATGAACTTTTCCTGCTCTTGAATTCTCATCTTAAGATTCACTAAATCAAGAATTCTTTCAAGGATTTTAGACTACACTTTCAAAAATGATTCCAGTCGTTCAATTTCATCATGGAGCTGATCACCATAATAGGATGATTCTTATGAAATTTATTTACAATTATTTCAACTCTTACATTTGATCTTAATCATACAAAATTAATCATTAAGTTGCAACGCGAGATGTACATTAGTTCTCAACTGATTGTCTCCACCATTATTTTTTTATGGTTATGATTTTTCAATAGTGTCCATCATGGAATCATGGTTTTAGGTTTTAAAATATGGTTATTCTTCTTCTTCAATGAAGTCATTATCAGCATCTTACTCTTCATAGATAAAACTCTTATTTAGTACTTTCTTTCTAGATTTGAAGTCTCCCTTTTTGAAAAATCATTACTAAGGATTCTCATTGTTTTGATCTTCAATATCGTCATAATTGATCTTTTTTAAGAACTGAGAGGCAATGTTCCTATATTTTCCCCAATGAATGCAATCAAGAGGAAACTTCTCTTTGAATTTACCTTTTCCCTTCTGGAAATTCTATTCAATTAGATAAATAATTACTTTTTACTCATCATATTCAACACTAATATCATTGTAAATTTTAAGTTTATCCATGGCCTTGAACACCATTTCCATTCTCACTCGAGTCGTACCATCTTCTGGTTTAACTCTCATTTCATATGCACCCAGGATGCCCACTAGATAATCCAGAGAATGTTTGGAAAGATTTATTTATTCAAGAGCTAACTCCTTTTCATAGTACATGGTTTGGAGTATTCTTAATATTTCATATACAATATTAATGTGTTTTATTTCTTCACCTAGACCCTGAATTTCTCCAACCATTTCATTAATTTGATTGAATAAGGAGTCTACATTCTCATCAGGCTGCATCTTCAGGTCATCATAATTTTTATGCATGACTTGTAGTTTGGCCTCCTTCACTTTGTTATCTCCTTTATAAATATTTTCATGTTTATCCCACATGGGTTTTTCTGAGGTGAATCTCATCAACAATAGATAGATCTGATCAAAATGGGTTCTGATGATTGCATTATGTGCTTTTGAATCGGTTTCAAGAATTTTCTTGTATGTGCCAGTCATAGATAGGCCTGTTAGATCCGTGACCTGTATACGATGCCCAATAAAAATAAGACTTATATTCTGAGATATCTTAGATGAGATCTCATTCTGTTTATCCAGATCTGTATATTACTTTCATAGAAGATGGGTAATCCCATAACATTGTTTAAATTCTATATAATGGTATAAGACATATCAGACACTAGTCAATCGGTCAGTGATTCAACTTGAATGACCCCAAAACACTTGAAGAGGAGAGTGGTGAATAATGGTGTCAAATATTTCTTTTTAAAGTTGTTGATCTTGTTCCCATGATGGTTAGAAATTTTTAAATATATCATAAAAATGAAACCAGGGAGATGATGTGACACTTTTATGTGTTTCACCGTCAAGGGCTATGTCCAAGGAGAATATACCGACGGTGTATCAGTCATACACAAATCCCCTAATCATTACACATTTGAGGATTATAATATTTGGTCACAGACACTCTATGTCAGGAACAATTACTTTACAAGTTTCAGGGATAGCTAAATGAATCCCTTTGATCAGTTCTATCAACTCCCCCAAGCTTAATGCCTTGAGAGATGTAAAACTCAGTTTATCAACTTGAATGTCTCTTAAATAGATTTTCATTAAAGTCTTTGTCTCGGTTCAGCCTCCAACACAGCTTTTATCGACGTACTGGATTGATGGACTTGAAAGCATTGATCACACACACTCGATATTCAAAATCAGGTCTGACACAACACACCATAGTTGTGTGAAATACCCTAAATTTCACACAAGATTTGGGAATTGTCGCGAAAGATAACTTTCACACAACACCGACTTTCTGAAAAACCCTTATCTTTTTCCTCGGTGTCCCTACATACAAGATTCAAATTCATCATTGTCGGTCCATTAATGTTTTGGGTAGAGCATGAAAACCCCCTATGACAATAAAAAACCAAACCAAATCATCCCAAATTATATTGACAACAAACACAAACTGAACATATTTTCCAGCAAAGAACAACATCAGTTCCAACAATTATTCAATTTTTTAAGAGTATCTCAAGTGATAAGGGATTCACTAACTAAAACATCAATTTAAAATTTTTAATGATTTAATATTCTAAATACTTATTTTTCATGTCCATGTTTTAGAAATGATTTTAAGGATTTATTTATATGGACATGACTGTTTTAAAGTGTAAATTCCTTTCAAATGTTTAACAGTGGTATGAGACACATCAATTAAAAACTCTATTTTTAACGTTTTAAATGAATTTATTATGTTAATATATTGAACTAATATCTTTTGAATGAATGTTGGAAATGTTGTATTTCCTTTATGATGGTTTTATGTGTTGTTATTATGTTATGGTTCTTGGAAATTATTTACGTATACAGGTGATTCCATGATAAAAATAGGGAGAGTGAGCACGAGATAGCTCTCTAATGAATTGGGTTACCTGAAAGAGGTAATAATTAATTTTTCTCCTAATATATTTAGGGAATATACGGTGATGGGTATTCTAAATGTAACTATCTATGCAGTTGTGAAAGCTACAATTTATGTATGTTATGGATTCTAGAAGTAACCTTTAGGATTTATGATTTCTATGTGTTATTCATAAATATTATGATTTTTGAGTCATATTAATGATATATGTTATAATATTGAAATGTATGATTTCTTTGATTAGTTTGTATTCATGTACTAATGTTTTCTTTCCTTAGTTTATATCCCTTTCTGTTCTTTTTAGGCTCATCACACATTTTTCAAATGTTTTCCATAGGACCCAAAGATGAATAGGGTCAAGGATGGGATCATGGAAAGTCATGATGTCTAAAACATGGAAATGGATATGTTTCTTTTTTTAATAGTTATTAATTTATGAAAAAATGGATAAAATTTAGAAGTGTATACTTTGTAATATTTGAGATGTTATGTAATAGTTATTGCCTAATTCTCAAAAACTCTAAACCTGAAAAGAACCTCAATGTGAATTGTCAACTTAATTCAAGATTATATATTTTTTAAGGATTGGACCTTACAATAGAGCTTTCGGTATTCTCTTCATATCAATCCTCCAATTATTATGGTGTGATCTAATGGGGGTCTCTAAAATAAGATGTTTAAATATTATTTAGTTTCTTCTTACATATTATCAAAACCTATTATATAAATCAACACATGATGAATATAGTATAATAAATATACTAATATGTTATTATGATGATGAAAATACTATTTTTACCCCTTTTCCATCACATGGGAAATAAATTTATCACTCACGCGTACATATGGACTACCTCCTCCATGTAGCGATATGATTAATTTTCTTCACAATATTTCATGGGTGGTTATAATGATGGATTTAATTTGTATATGTGATATTTATAACATAATTATGATTTTGGAATTTTAATATCATATTAAACTTCATACCTATATCCATTGGCGAATGATAATTTTTCTCAAGTGTAGGTGTGGATTACCACCCACATGGAGTGTTTTGATTTGATTATCATTTTCGCATTACTCATGTGTATGTATGAATTGTCATCTCTATGAAGTGATGTGATTAATTTTCATCACTATTTAATAATCATTATTATAAATACATGTATAATTTACATATATAAATATATAAATATATATATCTGTGTTATATATATATATCTATAGGGTATGGAAAAATCCGCAAAGGAGAATGTAAATCCCCTTGAATAAAAGGGATATTCTACCCAAATTCCCCCAAAAAGTGTTGGGAAAGGTGGGGAAATACATAAAAGATGGCCCAGGACGAACCGTTCCTTGGACTGGTCCAACGATAATGCCACATGGATAGTTCCGCAAAGCACTCACTCTACGGACCGCTATCTTTCGCGGAATGGAGGCGGAGATCCTCCACGGGCGCGAAGCAAGATGGGCGCCAAACTGGTCCACAATCACGTACTGCCCCAGCTGCGGACCACGTCGATCGGCCAAGGCCGCATCCGCTGTTGTTCATGAAATGGAGGCAGAACCCTACACGGCCGCGAAGCACTCCCCGAGTTAGTTTGGTTCGCGGGGGAGATGCGTTCAATGCCCCCCGCGAGTTGCGGATTGACCAATTAATCTATAAACCAGGTTTCTTATCATGGGCTTCCAAAAAAGGTGTTGCATGACCACAAATACATCTCTTTCCCCACTCTATAAAAGGAGACAGAGGGGAAGAGGAAAGAGGATTCAGGGAGATCGACCAGATTCGGGTGGAAGTATTTCGATAGAAGGAGATTTGGCTTTTGCAAACAGTGAAGTTACAGTTTGCGAACCAGGATAGGTATGAATCTAGAAGATAATTAATAAGGAACTGAAAACACATAATAACATGGTGAACCACGAACATAAACTAAAAATGAAAAGAAGACTGCGAACCATGGCCCCTGGACAGATGCACTCCCCGCGGACCAGGGAGTTTATGCCCATTTTCTGATCTGTCACACCGCGTGGCACCCTCCTACGTAGGGGATTCCTTGACCAATGGTCCCCCAACTGGTGCCGCATGTGGCCGCCACTGCTCACATGGATCCATCTGCGTACCAACCTGGTATGCGGGATGAACCCGATGCCGCGAACCACCCTGGTTCGCGGGATTCCCATCAGTCCACGGACAACCCTGGTTCATGGATAACCTCTCCAGTCGCGTAGCACCTCCGTACGCAAAGGGTTCCACCACTCATACACGTGTGTGGCCCACCAAATCCTTCATAGTTCCCATTCCCGAAGCCAGATAAAAACCTCTAAATCCGTCCTGATCCTCCGCAGCTCCCTCATTGGCCCATTCATCGTCCCCGAGCAGAGGCATCCACCGGAGCCACCATACCGGTGTAATGTAACCTTCCGGCGAATCACCCTACCGTTTTGAGTTCACATACCCATGGTAAGAAGGGGCGAAGGGGTTTCCCCAACCCCTAAGTGGATTTCTGAAGCATTCATTGGTTCACATTCCAACAATAATTCGGTGTCTGAGCCCGGGAGTACCCTTTCTGCCCCTCCAATTGTTAAGACTGGGGCACTTCTCCCCTCCCTGGGGCGTGGTGGGATACCCATCTGAAGGAAGCCCCCATGCTCCTCTGTACTTCCCCACAACCATGCCCAAGGAATGTTGTAGTGGGGAAGGGTGATGATCCGTCCTTCTTTTGGGTCAAGTCCCTCTCCCGATGAGCTTGGTCTCCATGGTCATCCATCGTTGAGTAAGCCATGATTTTATGGGCCACCTCTATGCGTAATCCCCACTCCACTTCCCATTGATGCACCTTTCACGACGTGATCGTCTAGTCCCTCCTACCTCTTATTTCTCACACCAAGCATGACTCAAATGGGATTAGAGTATGCATCAACCATGACATCCTTTCATGGGCCTCCTCAGAGTGTAAGCACCATTCCATTACTATGGGCCTCCTCAGAGTGTAAGCCCTAATCCATTACTATGGGGTGCCTCAAAGCATAAGTCCCAAGCTAATGCAAACTACAAGAACATTGATTCCCCACCATAGGGATATGTAGGATGGCTCCATGAGGTTCAATCCCGATCACCATCGGACCCCCCGGGTCCACATCCACGTAGGCACTCCGACACTCCTATTCGAACTACCTAGACTTTGATCCATGTCTCCCTGGCAGTGTACATAGGAAGCCTCCCTGAGGTTCAATCCCAACAACTAGTAAATCTAATTATCTTCAGGTAGGTTTACCGCACCACTCCTGGTGCCGCCTCAGTGAGTCCATACCCCTCGAGGTCATTAATCCAATGAGGGATGGTAATCCTCGGGCATAAATGATTCTGAACACCAGTGTCCAGCTGACTATTGCCAACCAAGAGTAATATGTGGATACTATGCTTCGGTATAAACCAAAGATTCATGAACATATGAACACGTCAAAAATCTATAAGAGAGTCCCAGAACATGCAATAATCCCCCCCCCCCCAAAAGGGTGCGATGAGCCTGACTTCCCATCCTCTAGACCAATGTGAGTTATTATGAATCCCTAGTCAAACCACCTAGCGAACGCCTGCCTTTGGAAATCAGGTCCATGTATCATTGGATACAGAATCATTGGGCTCTTTGAAACTGATCCGGAACAAAAATGGTGAACCCAACGTGAATCTTTAACCAAGCATGATTGATTTATCCTCCCACCCTGTGCCCCCTTTATACTCCCAAGGAGGGCCAAGAAAGGTCATTTTTTACGAATGGGGTCATGAGATTATGCATTTATGGGTTTTCTGTTTGTAACACCTCAAGCTTCCATGGTATGCTTCTCTTTGAATAATATAGTAGCGTGTGTTGTACGCAACATTGAGTTCCAACACACACCATAACCAATCAAACTAGCCGTTATAAATAGTAATGCCCACTTTTTGAAATTTTATACATTTTATCTTTCAAAATGGACTTTATTTTTGGATTCGGTATATCTATATTATCTTAGGGTGAAATTTTGGTACTTTTCGGATAACTTTTATATTTTGATGAATAGTGAAAATTACTAAATTTTAATTAGAAGCATCTTTTTTAATCGAAATAATTAATAGTGATAAATTATGTATTTGAGTGGATTTAAAGTATATTTAGAATATATTTGTACCATTTAATAAAATTTTGGTCATTGGACATAATTTCACATTTAAACTGGACATAAACAAGTGTTAATCTTTTGATAGTTATTATTTCTTAAAAACATGCTTTTTGTTTTGATAGGGGGAATTAATTTTAAATTAATTTATACCGCATCTGTGTTTTGAATTTGGGAAAATGGATTCCATATTTGGAATCAGGATGTTAAACTTTTTTAAATAGTTAACTCTTGTTTTTAGACATTTTGAATAATTACTTCGGTAAATATTTTATTTACCATGGTTAAAAGGTAAATCCGGTAAATAAGGGTAACAATATAATATTATAATATTAATAAATTACCCTAAAACGTATCCTAACTATATTGGATGATACATGGCCGACCATGGGCAGATATGGGTCGATTTTGGGACCCCATGGATCCACTTGTATGTGATAATGACACTTTATATTAATTAAGTTAATGTAAATACAAAAATGGCATAAGCATATATCTTTTAGAAAACCAATTTTTAAATAGGGTTATATATGTTATATTTTTTACTAGAAATATTAATTATAAAGATAAAATTATTTCCTACATAATTGTATTTTATTTATAATTTTTAGACATTGAATAATTAAATTTATTTATGACACAATAATGATTCATTATTTTCTTATTAATGAAAGAATCAAACAATTGGTATTATAAATATTAAAATAAATATAATTTCAAATTTCTGATGCCATCCACGAAATTTATTGGTTAATATGACATGTTATAATTACTTAAATGAATTATTTTTGAATTAATAATGTTGTTAAGAATTTATCAAAAATAAATTATTAAATAGTGTCAAATTTGACATAAATGAGTTTTTAAAACAAATATTATATTATTAATTGATATTCTATTCCTAAAAATCTATGGTTCACTAAAATGACTTATATAATAATTTTGTAATCATAAATGGACCACTTGGGGGTATCTTGGAAGTTCATTGTATGTTTATTGACTATATAACATAAAAATACAAAGAGACATGGTAAATGTGAAACTAATTAACTAAGAGTTAAAACTAAAAGATAAAGTTAATATAGTGAACCAAACCTTAATAAAACCTATTGGTTGGGTGGTTTTAGACCACTCAGAACCTTATACTTTGAATAATCTACTTTGGAGTCATTAGAAAAAGAATAAGAATTTATTATAAATTAATACTTTAAGTTTTTCCTAAAGAGCCCCTCCTCCCCCTTATAAAAGGACACAAATTCTATCCAATATTTCACACCTTAAAAGCCATTTAGTTAGGCCAAACTTTGCCAAAATACTCTCTGAACATCCCTTGCTTCATCCTAGATGCCTTAGTGTGATCCGAAATCCATCCTAGGGAGCCCTTTTGATCAAATCAAAAGGAAGAACCCGAAGATGAGGTAATGTTTTCACCACCTTTTTTCAAGTTCCTTTCTTCTTCAACTTCTTCTTTCTTTGTTATTTACTTTATTAAATAATATCTCTAATATATTATATATACTGTGATGTTATTATAAATATTTTACAACCATATTCAGTATTCTATCCATCCATTGAATGACATGTCACCATACGTGCGTACGAACAGCTTACCGTCTCCACGTCGTGGTGTAATTGTTATTAAATACATTATTATTTTGAAGGGTATAATAATGATGTGTAATTCATTTAAATAATAAATATAACATGATAACTATTCTATATATATGATACACCACCATATTATGTATTATTTTAATATATAAATAATGATATTTTCGCTCGTGCATACGTACGGACTACCGTCTCCACGAACGCGATGAGATTCATTCCCCATCTTATCCATTCAAGTATAATTCTCATTTGATGATTAAAAATAATGTATAAGGACTCGATCTCATTCTGGATATGAATAATATACAACCTCTCAATAACAAACATATCTTATGTAACAAAACATATAAAATAAAACAAGTAAATTAGCACCCAAAACGACGATAATACTAAGATATTATTAACAAGGCAATGTTAAAAGATAATATATGATATCATATTAATGTATATGATTCTTGTATAATTTTATAACAATTATTTCACCATTATACATGAGGTTAACCTACCCTCAACCAAGTAAAAGTACAATGTAAGGGTTTATATCACAATCTCTTCATTATCCGAGGTTGTTTATACGTAATTGTCTACTAGGACCTCATTATCATCCACATCCATGATTCATAAAAATGTTTTTCAAAACATTCTTACTATTTTACAGAATATGGGTTAAAGTCATTTATACCCTTTTTTTACTTTTTATAAGAAGTTTATAAAGGAATAGTTCTGTCGTTTTCCAAACAAGGTCATTTTTAACCTTTTCGACAGAATTAAGGTAAGAATGTTTTTTAACTTATACGGAGGGTGAGGCTATTTTTCGCCATTATTATATCTTCAAAGCTTCCCTTATAAGCTTATAAGAATATTTTGAAATTAAATGTTTTATTTTATAATTATGTGACCTTTAAATGATTTCAAAATGAATATTTTATGAATTTGTGAAAGGTACTCTTGATCAAGATCAGAATTTTAAATGTTTTAAAGATTTATCTTTCTAAATATTATTAATTAATGTCCATGTCTTCAAAATGATATTAGGGGTTTATTTATATGGAAATGAATGTTTTTAAATGATATTTATTTTCAAAAGTTTCAAAGTGGTATTCGACATTTTGATTCAAAAATCTCTTTTAAATTACTTCCTTTATAAATGTGTGACTTTTAAATGATTTCAAAAAAGCGATATTTTTCTCAAATAGTTTTGATTTCATCTATGTCTACAACCATTGATGGATTTTAATATTATTTGAAGTTGATTTATTATGATACAAAACATCCATTTTGTATTGAAGGTTTAGTGATATTTTTGACTGTGGATGAGTTAATACTATTCCATTCATGGTTTATGGAGAAAGTATTGACATTTCTTATGCTAGTTTTAATACGAATATTTTTGTTATGTTTAAACATGTTCATATGAGGATTTCATTTAACTTAATATGTGACGGGTGGAGCCTGCTATAGCTCCTCGATGCATCGGTAGGTCTCATGAGACAAACTACTATCTTGGCACGAGGCCTTGAAAAATTCTTATTTGTAGTCTAAGCACGAGGCCTTGGATATGTGGTTATGATAGTATGGCATTATGCATTCCATTATTATGAAAATGGTTATTGATATTGCATGTGATTATTATACAAGTAGAATATCCATGTGAATATGTAAATGGAATTATTTTAATTTAATTTTTCCATGTTATGCTGAAGTTCAAGTTTAAAAAGCTTTTGTTTTAGTTATGCATTGCCTTAGATGTTTATGTTTATTTCAGAAAGTTTCCGATATACTGTTATCCTTACTGAGCATTTGACCTCACCCCTTTATATGTTTTCTTTTTCCCAGGATGTGAAGAAATATTTTATGACTGACCTACAGGGATAGTCTGAAGGGAATATTAGTGTGGTCTATGGAGACTATGTTATTGTAGTTTTTCACTTTATGATGTAATGTAACATTTATGAATGTATCTACTATTTCCATTGATACTAAACTAATCAATATTTCGAGACTTTATATTTTGTGATCATGCCAATGATACATAATAATGCACCAACTCTGGGTAACTGGGGTCGGGGTGTTACAGTTGGTATCAGAGAAAGTTTAGTTCAAACCTTGGAAACTAGATTTAGATAAACTATGATTAGAGAACATATACCAAAGATAGACTTTGAGGATTAGTATAAAATAACTTCCTAGAATTTCGATATTGTAGATATTTTGTTAGTTTTCCAAGAAATACAACCCTTTCTGGATACGAGAAGGTTGAGGTAGCTCTGGCATAGATGTACCTAGGGGTAAAACCTAAAAACACCGCTTTGAGATAGAATCGAATAGGAACTGGTTCCTGATAATGGGCCTTACTGCACTCCTGGTTAAGAAACTGCCGGTGGGTATGATTAGGATAATTATAACTTTCTTTACAAACCATTATATAGGGCTTATGATTATATAATTACTCAACGAAAACATTTTTATGATTATGGATTATATATATAAACTACTCAATTTGCGTTCTATATTTTACAAGTTTGGAATTATTTATTGTAATTCATAAACTGACCTAGTATGCCATTGTATATAAATGGCACCCAATAGACGGAATATGAACTCTAGCAATACGTATGATCCAAAGAGTAAGAAGGGACATATCTTTCACAGTATTAAGCCAACATTTAGAAGGGAAATAGACTCCCATTTATTCACAACATATGAAGAAATAGTATCATGGGTTAATAAGATAAGTAAATAATTCTCTGAGTCATATGGCTTTGAAGGGAATCATGATATGAATAGGATGGAAGAGAGAAATATGGATAAAGGGAATAGGGAAAAGAAGAATTTTCCCATATGTGATAATTGTGGGAAGAAACACCCTAGAACTTTCCTGAAATGAATGAGAGTTTGTAATAAGTGTGGATAAAAAGGACACCATGTATGTGACTGAAAGGGTAAGAAAAAGGTTTCAATTGTACAATGCTTCATTTGCAAGGAGTTGGGACACTACGCAAACCATTGTCCAAATCATCAGAGTATGTCCCAAATGATGCTATTGGATAATAATCAAGTTATGATACTACGAAAGATGAAGAGTAATGATTAGAGTTCTTACGTTGTTGTTAGAGAATTATGTTATTTGAGTGTTGTATCAACAATGTACTGGTTATAATAATTATGTAATATATAAGGATTCTACTGCAGTACTATTTCATTAAGGACTTGAGATTGTGTGGAACCAAGAAAAGTGACTTAATAGCAGGTTAAATTTATAGAAAATATATGGTTGAGAGAAAGATAAATCATAATATGGTTTTGATACCGAGGCAGTGATTTTGGAATACTACATGATTGATTTGGATAAATTATATTGGATATTTTTGACTACCTTGAAACTGATTAATGATTTGTATATTCCATTATTGTCGGAATTTACAACATTTTTGGATGGACGAAGTATATCCAGTATTCTATATGGTATAAGGGAGCATGAATGTAATCAATACGGTTTTATGGTAATTCTGGACGTTTCAGTGTTTTAAAAGAATACATAATGAAGGTATTCATATGTTATTACGTAGTAATAAGGATCTTCATTATGTTTACCTTCCATATAAATTTTGGACTGAGAGTTTGGACAGAAGTATTTTGGATAAGTATAAAGGATGGAATGGATAATATTTTACATTGGATACTATTGTTATGGTTATTTCTGGATATTTATAAAAAGGACAACACGCAGACCAGGTGACAACTCGTCGCGTCGGACAAAGCTGTGGGAATCGAACCCACAACCATAGTGCGATTGGGATTTATCGCCTACCACTGGACTACATGAAGTCCCTAGAGTGTATAATGTAGTTTTTATATGTCCTGATTGATGAATTATAACTTTATTTTTGGAACCCAATACAGTTAGGATAAATAGAATATTTTTGAGTTCTATAACATTTTGAGTGTAAGATGGGTTTGTGGTAAATATTTAGTAAGGAATGAATGTCTATATGATAAGAAAGTATATTTCCTTACATTCTTAGTAAATATCATAAATAAATTCTTCATCTTTGTGAAAGGTAATGTAAAACAGAAACGTTGTCGTTTAACTTTTCCTACTGGGAAATCAAAGACCGTTTAACCAATCAAAAGTTTGTGATTTTCTTGTAGTTAAATATCTAATAATCTTATATTCTACAACTCTCCATCATACCTTGATGGTTTTATTCTCCTCCATATCTGTGTTTTCATAGAATCCTAGTATGGGATATCTCGGGTGACCTCTGTACTTATCTTTCTTTCTTTTAAAGTTATATTTTTATTAACCGTATTTACGATGTGGGTTTTCCAAAAAGGTATTTTCTATTTTCAACATTTTATTTTCAAAGAAAAATTTAAAATTGAGAGAACACAATTTATTTAATGAGGGGAGAATGTAACACCTCATGCTTCCATGATATGCTTCTCTTTAAATAATATAGTAGCGTTTGTTGTACGCAACTTTGAGTTCTAACACACACTACAACCAGTCAAACTAGCCGTTAGGAATAGTAATACCCACTTTTTGAAAATTTATATATTTTATCATTAAAAATGGAATTTATTTTTGCATTCGGAATATCAAAATTAGCTTAGGGTAAAAGTTTTTTACTTTTCGGATAACTTTTATATTTTGATGAATAGTGAAAAGTACTAAATTTTAATTAAAAACATCTTTTTTAATCGAAATAATTAATAATGATAAATTATTAATTTGAGTGGTTTTAAAGTATATTTATAATATATTTTTATTATATTATACAATTTTGGTAATTGGACATAATTTCACATTTAAACCAGAAATACACAAGTGTCAATCTTTTGGTAGTTATTAATTCTTAAAAACACGCTTTTTTGTTTTGACAGCGGGAATTAATTTTAAATTAATTTCTACCACTTCTGTATTTTGAATTTGGAAAAATAGAATCCATATTTGTAATCAGAATGTCAAAATTTTGTAAATAGGAAACTCTTATTTATAGACATTTTGAATAATTATTTCGGTAAATATTTTATTTACCATGGTTAAAAGATAAATCCGGTAAATAAGGGTAAATATATAATATTATAATAATAATCAATTACCCTAAAATTTTTCCTAACCCTATTGGATGATACATGTAAGACCATGGGAATCATTGGGTCTATTTTGTGACCCCATTGATGCACTTGTAAGTGATAATGACACTTCATATTAATTAAGTTAAAGTAAATACAAAAATGACATAAGCTTATATCTTTTACCAAACCAACATTAACATAGGGTTATATATGTTATATTTTCAACTATATATATTCATTAGAAAGATAAAAATATTTCCTACATAATGGTATTTTATTTATAATTTTTAGACATTGAATAAATAAAATTATTTATGACACAATAAGGATGCAGTATTTTCTTTATTAATGAAGGAATGAAATAATTGGTATTATAAATATTAAAATAAATATAATTTCATAGTTTTGATGCCATAAACGAATTTAATTGGTTAATATGACGTGTTAAGATTTCTTAAATGAATTTTATTTGAATTAATAATGTTGTTAAGACTTTATCAAAAATAAATTATTAAATAGTGTCAAAATTGACATAAATGAGTTTTGAAAACAAATATTATATTATTAATGATATTATATTCCTAAAACCCTAATGTTAAGACAAATGACTTATATCATGATAGTTTCCTCCTTAATGGAGCCGTTGGGGGTCTCTTGGAAGTTTATAGTATGATTATAGACTATATAATAAATTATACAAAGAGACATGGTAAATGTGAAACTAATTAACTAAGAGTTAAAACTAAAAGATAAGGTTAATATAGTGACCCAAACCTGTCTAAAACCTATTGGATGGGTTGTTTTCTACCCATAACTATCTTATAATTTGAATAATCAACTGTTGATCCATTATAAATCTAATATGAATTTATTATAAATTAATACTTTAAGTTTTCCCTAAAGAGCCCCTCCCCACCTTATAAAAGGACACAACTTCTAACCAATTATTCACACCTGAAAAGCCTTTTTGATAGGACAAAACCAACCCAAATACTCTATAAATATTCATTTATTCAACTTAGAGGCCTTATTATTATCATAAAGCCAACCTAAAGAGCCATTTTTATCAAATCAAAAGGAAGAACCCGAAGAAGAGGTAATGTTTTCACCACCCTTTTTCAATTTCCTTTCTTCTTCAACTTCTTCATTATTTGTTATTTCCATTCTAAAATAATAAATCCAGTATCTTCTATATATTGTGATTTTATTATAAAAATGGTACAACCATATTCAGTATTCTATCCATCCCTTGAATGACATGTCACCATACGTGCGTACGTACGGCTTACCGTATCCACACCGTGGTGTAATTGTTATTCAATACATTATTATTTGGATGGGTATAATAATGATGTGTAATTCATGTCAATAATAAATATAACATGATAATTATTCTATATATATGATTTACCACCCAATTATATATTATTTTGATATCAAAAGAATGTTATTGTCGCTCGTGCATACGTACTGACTACCGTCTCCACGAACGCGATGAGATTCATTCACCATCGTATCCATTCAAGTCTAATTCTCATTTTATGATTAAAAATAATGTTAAAGACTTTATATCATTCTGTATTTTAATAATATACAACATATCCATACCAAACAAGGCTTATCTAACAAAACATATAAAATAAATCGAGTAAGATAGCACCTAGAACTACGATAATACTAAGATATTATTAACAAGGCAATGTTAAAAGATATTATATGATATCATATTAATGTACATGATTATTTTATAATTTAATAACAATTATTTCACCATTATACAGGAGTTTAAAGGACCCTCAACCAATGAAAAGTACAAGGTAAGGGTATATTTCACAATCTCTTCATTATCCGAGGTTGATTATACATAATTATCTACTGGGACCTATGTATCGTCCACATCAATGATTCTTAAAAATGTTTTTCAAAAAATTCTTACTATTTTAAAGATTATGGGATAAATTAATTTATACCATTTTTTGACTTTTTATAAGAATTTTATAAATGACTCTTACCGTCATTTTCCAAACTAGGTCCTTTTTAACCTTTTCGACAGAATTAAGGTAAAAATTTTTTTAACTTATACGGCGGGTGCAGCTATTTTCCGCAGTTATAAAATTGTCGAATCTTCCCTTACAATATTATAAGAATATTTTGAAAGTAAATGTTTTATTTTATAATTTTTTTACCTTTAAATGATTTCTAAATGAATATTTTAAGAATTTGTGAAAGGTACTCTTTATGAAGATCATAATTTTAATTGTTTTAAAGATTTATCTTTCTAAATCTTTTTAATTAATGTCAATGTTTTCAAAATTATTTTAAGGATTTATTTATATGGAAATGAATGTTTTGAAATGATATTTCTTTTCAAAAGTTTCAATGTGGTATGTGACACTTTGATTCAAAAATCACTTTTAAATTACTTCTTTTATAAATGTGTGACTTTTAAATGATTTCCAAAAAGAGATATTTCTCTCAAATAGTTTTGATTTCATCTATGTCAACATACATTGATGGATTTTAAGCTTATTTGAATTTCATTTATTATGATACAAAACATCTATATTTTATTGAAGGTTTTTTGATATGTTTGATTGTGGATGTGTTATTTCTATACCATTAATGGTTTATGGAGAAAGTATTGACATTTAGTATGCTAGTTTTAATACGAATGATTATGTTATGTTTAAAACTGTTCATATGAGGAATGAATTGGACTTAATAAGTGATGGGTGGAGCCCACTATTTCTCCTCGATGTATTGGTAGGTCTCATGAGACAAACTAGAGTCCTGGCAGGAGGCCTTGAAAAATTCTTATTTCTAGACTTGGCATGAGGCCTTTGATACATGGTTATGATAGACTGGAATTATGCATTCCATCATTATGAAAGTGGTCATTGATATTCCATGTGATTATTCCACTAGTTGAATATCTATGTGAATAATTAAATGGAATTATTTAAATTTATTTTTTCCATGTTATGATGAAGTTCAAGTTTAAAAGGCTTTTGTTTTAGTTATGACTTGCCTTAAATTTTTATGTTTATTTAAGAAAGATTCCGCTATATTTTTATCCATACTGAGAATCTGAGCTCACCCCTTTCTATTTTTTATTTTTCCCAGGATGTGAAGAAATATTTTATGACTGGCCTGCAGGGATAGTCTGAAGGCTATATGAGTGTGGTCTATGGAGACTATGTTATTGTAGTTTTTCACATTATGATGTAATGTAACATTTATGAATGTATCTAGTGTTTCCTAGGCAACTAAACTAATCGATCTTTCGATACATGATCTTTTGCGATCAAGACAATGATACGTAATAATGCACGAACTCTGGGTAACTAGGTTTGGGGCATTACAGTTGGAATCAGAGAAAGATTAGTACAAACCTTGGAAGCTATATTTATATAAACTGTGATTAGAGAACATATCCCTAAGATAGACATTGAGGATTATTATAGAAGAACTTCCTTGAATTTTGGAATTTTAGAGATTTTGTGAGTGTTCAGAGCAATACATCCCTGTCTTGATACGAGCAGGTAGAGGCGGCTCTGGCATAGATGTACCTATGGGTAAACCCCGAAAACACCGCTTTGAGCTAGACTCGAACGAGAACTGGTGCACGACAACGGGCCTTGAGGCTCTCTTGGTTACAACACTCCCAAGGGATATGCTTAGGATAATTATCATTTTCTTTACAAACCATTGTGAAGGGATCATGGGTATATACACACTCAAAGAAAACATTTTTATGATTACGGATTATATCCATAAACTACTCAATTTACGTTAGGTATTTTAAAAGTTTGGAATTATTCCATGAAATTCATAAACTGACCTAGTGTATTCCATTGTATAGAAATGGCACCCAATAGACAGAATGTGAACTCCATAAATATGTTTGATCCAAAGAGTAAGAAGGATCATATCTTTCTTGGTATTAAGCCAACATTTAGAAAGGAAATAGTCTCCCGTGTATTCT
Source organism: Viscum album (assembly GCA_963277665.1). NCBI lineage: Eukaryota > Viridiplantae > Streptophyta > Magnoliopsida > Santalales > Viscaceae > Viscum > Viscum album. The sequence goes on from OY728139.1 coordinate 803,785,745, forward strand.
CAACATATGAAGAAATAGTATCTTGTGTTAATAAGATAAGTAAATAATTCTCTAAGTCATATGGAATTGAAGGGAAGTAAGATAAGAAAAGGATGGAAGAGAGAATGATTGATAAAGGGAATAGGGAAAAGAACAATTTTCCCGTATGTGATAATTGTGGGAAGAAACACCCTGGAACATTCCAGAAAGGAATGGGATTTTGTTATAAGTGTGGAGAAAAAGGACACCATGTACGTGACTGCAAGTGTAAGAAAAAGGTTTCAAATGTACAATGCTTCATTTTCAAGGAGTTGGAACACTACGCGAACTGATGTCCAAATCATCAGAGTATTCCCCAAATGATGCTATTGGATAATAATCATGTTATGACACTACCACAGATGAGGAGGAATGATTAGAGTTCTTATGTTGTTGTTAGATAATTATGTCATTTCAGTGTTGTATAGACAATGTACTGGTTATAATAATTATGGAGTATATAAGGATTGTACAGTAGTACTAGTTCATTAAAGACTTGAGATTGTGTGGAACCATGAAAAGTGACTCAATAGTAGGTTAAAGTTTTAGAAAATATATGTTTGAGAGAAAGATGACCCATAATATGGTTTTGATACATAGGTGGTGATTTTGGAATACTACATGATTTATTTGGATAAATTATATTGGATATTGTTGACTACCTTGAAACTGATTAATGATTTTTATATTCCATCATTGTTGGAATTTACAACATTTTTGGATGGATGAAGAATATCCAGTATTCTATAAGGAATAAGGGAGCATTATTGTAATCAATAAGGTTTTATGATAATTCAGGATGGTTCATTGTTTTAAATGATTACACAATGAAGGTATTCATATGTAATTATGTGGTAAAAAGGATCTAAATTATGTTTTCCTACCATATAAATTTTTGACTGAGTGTTTGGACAGAAGTATTTTGGATAATTATAAAGGATGGAATGTATTTTATTTTACATTGGATACTATTATTAAGGTTATTTTTGGATATTTATAAAAAGGTCAACACACAGACCAGGTGACAACCCGTCACGTCGGACAAAGATGTGGGAATCGAACCCACAACCATAGTGCGATTGGAATTTATTGCCTACCAATGGACTACATGAAGTCCCTGGAGTGTATAATTTAGTTTTTATGTTCTTTTAGATGAATTATAAATTTATTTTTGGAACCCAATATGGTTAGGATAAATAGAATATTTTTGAGTTCTATAACTTTTGGAGTGAAAGATGGGTTTGTGGTAAACATTTATTAAGGAATGAATGTATATATGACAAGTAAGTATATTCCCATACATTCTAAGTAAATGTCATAAATAAATTTTTCAACTTTATGAAAGGTAACTTAAAACAAAAACATTTTTGGTTAACTTTTATGACTGGGGAATCAAAGACCGTTTAACCAATCACATGTTTGTGATTTTCTTGTAGTTAAATATATCCTAATCATGTTTTCTACAACTCTCCATCAGACCTTGATGGTTTGATTCTCCTCCATATCCATGTTTTCATAGAATCCTAGTATGTTCTATCCCGGGTGACCTTTGTACTTCTCTTTCTTTCTTTTAATGTTATATTTTTATTAACCCTATTTACGATGTTGGTTTTCCAAAAAGGTATTTTTTATTTTCAACCTTTTATTTTCAAAGAAAAATTTCAAACTGTGAGGACACAATTTATTGAAGGAGGATAGAATGTAACACCCCATTCTTCCACTGTATGCTTCTCTTTGAAGAAAATATTTGTCTGTGTTGTACGCAACTTTTTGTTCTAACACACACCACAACCAATCAAACTAGCCGTTATAAATAGTAATACCCACTTTTTGAAATTTTATACATTTTATCATTCAAAATAGACTTTATTTTTGGATTCGGAATATTGAAATTAAATTAGGGTAAAATATTGGTACATTTTGGATAACTTTTATATTTTGATGAATAGTGAAAATTACTAAATTTTAATTAAAAACTAATTTTTTAATCGAAATAATTAATAGTGATAAATTATGAATATGAGTGGTTTTAAAGTATATTTAGAATATATTTTTACCATTTAATACATTTTTGGTCATTAGACATAATTTCACATTTAAGCCGGACATTTAAAAGTGTCAATCTTTTGACAGTTATTATTTTTTTTAAACACGATTTTTTTGTTTTGACAGCGGGAATTAATTTTAAATTAACTTCTACCACTTATTTGTTTTGAATTTGGAAAAATGTATTCCATATTTGGAATCAGGATGTCCAATTGTGTAATTAGGTAACTCTTATTTTTAGACATTTTGAATAATTACTTTGGTAAATATTTTATTTACCATGGTTAAAAGGTAAATCTGGTAAATAAGGTAAAAATATAATATTATAATAATAATAAATTACCCTAAAATGTGCCCTTACCCTATTTTTTTGATACATGGACGACCATGGGAATATTAGGGTCGATTTTGGGACCACATGGATCCACTTGTAAGTGATAATGACACTTTATATTAATTAAGTTAAACTAAATACAAAAATGACATAAGCATATATCTTTTAGAAAACCAATTTTTACATAAGGTTATATATGCTATATTTTCAACTATAAATATTAATTAGAAAGATAAAAATATATCCGAAATAACCATATTTTATTTATAATTTTTAGACATTGAATAATTAATTTTATTTATGACACAATAATGATGCAATATTTTTCTTATTAATGAAGGAATCAAATAATTGGTATTATAAATATTAAAATAAATATAATTTCATAGTTTTGATGACATCAAAGAATTTTATTGGTTAATATCACATGTTAGGATTACTTAAATGAATTTGGTTCTAATTAATAATGTTTTTATAACTTTATCAAAAATAAATTATTAAATAGTGTCAAAATTGACATAAATGAGTTTTTAAAATAAATATTATATTATTAATTGATATTATATTCCTAAAAATCTATGGTTCGGAAAAATGACTTCTATCATGATATTTTTATCATTAATGGACCACTTGGGGGTCTCTTGGAAGTTTATAGTATGTTTATTGAATATAAAAATGTAAAAATACAAAGAGACATGGTAAATGTGAAACTAATTAACTATGAGTTAAAACTAAAAGATAAGGTTAATATAGTGTCCCAAACCTGTCTAAAACCTATCTATTGGGTGTTTTCTGACCCATACCTACCTTCTAATATGATTAATCCACCTTGGAGTCATTAGAAACCGAATATGAAGTTTTTATAAATTAATACATTAAGTTTTTTCTAAAGAGCCCCTCCTCCCCCTTATAAAAGGACACAACGACTATCCAATTATTCACACCTTCAAAGCCTTTTTTAGGCCAAACCCTGCCCAAATAATCTCTCACCTTCCCTTGAGTCAAGCTAGAGGAATTAGTTCGATCATAAAGCCATCCTAAGGATCCCTTTTTATAAAATCAAAAGGAATAAACTAAAGAAGAGGTAATGTTTTCACCCCTAGTTTTCAAGTTCCTTTCTTCTTCAACTTCTTATTTCTTTGTTATATCCTTTCTAAAATAATAACTACAGTATATTCTATATACTTTGATTTTATTATAAATATTTTACAACCATATTCATAATTCTATCCATCCCTTGAATGATATGTCACCATACGTGCGTACGTACGGCTTACCGTCTCCACGTCTTGCTATAATTGTTATTCAATACATTATTATTTGGATGGGTATAATAATGATGTGTAATTCATGTAAATAATATATATAACATGATAATTATTCTATATATATGATTCAACACCCAATTATATATAATTTTAATATCAAAAATATGATATTGTCGCTCGTGCATATGTACGGACTACCATCTCCACGAACTTGATGAGATTCATTCCCCATCGTATCAATTCAAGTATAATTCTCATTTGATGATTAAAAATAATATATAAGGACTTGATATCATTATGGATATGAATAATATACAACCTATCCATAACAAACGTTGCTTATGTAACGAAACATATAAAATAAAACGAGTAAGTTAGCACCCGAAACGACGATAATACTAATATATTATTAACAAGGCAATGTTAAAAGATCATATATGATATCATATTAATGTATATTATTCTTGTATAATTCAATAACAATTATTTCACCATTATACAGGAGTTTTAACTACCCTCAACCAAGGAAATGTAAAAATTAAGGGTTTATTTTACAATCTCTTCATTATCTGAGGTTGTTTATACGTAATTATCTATTGGGACCTCTTTATCATCCACATCCATGTTTCCTAATTATGTTTTTCAAAAAATACTTACTGTATTACAAAATATGGGTTAAATCCATTTATAACCTTTTTTGTCTTTTTATAAAATTTTTATAAAGGAATCCTTCCGTCATTTTCCAAACTAGATTATTTTTAATCTTTTCGATAGAATTATGGTAAGAAAGCCTTTTTAACTTATACAGCCGGTGCGGCTATTTTCCGCAGTTATAAAATCATCGAAGCTTCCCTTATATTCTTATAAGAATATTTTGAATGTAAATGTTTTATTTTATAATTATGTGACCTTTAAATTATTTCAAAATGAATATTTTAATTATTTTTGAAAGTTACTCTTTATCAAGATCATAATTTTAAATATTTGAAAGATTTATCTTTCTAAATATTTTTAAATAATTGCCATGTTTTCAAAATGATTTTAAGGATTTATTTATATGGACATGAATGTTTTGAAATGATATTTCTTTTCAACGGTCTCAAAGTGGTATGGGACACTTGGATTCAAAAATCTCTTTTAAATTACTTCATTTATAAATTTTTGACTTTTAAATGATTTCAAAAAGGAGATATTTTTCTCAAATAGTTTTGATTTCATCTATGTCAGCATCCATTGATGGATTTTAAGCTTATTTGAAATTGATTTATTATGACACAAAACTTCCATATTGTATTGAATGTTTTGTGATATGTTTGACTATGGATTTTTTATTTCTATACCATTCATGGTTTATGGAGAAAGTATTGACATTTCGTATTCTAGTTTTAATACGAATGTTAATGTTCTGTATAAACCTGTTCATATGAGGAATTCATTGGACTTAATAAGTGATGGGTGGAGCCAGATATAGATCCTATATTCATCTGTAGGTCTCATTAGACAAACTAGTGTCTTGGCACGAGGCCTTGAAAAATTATTATTTGTAGTCTTGGCACGAGGCCTTGGCTACATGGTTATGATAGGATAATATTATGCATTCCATCATTATGAAATTGGTTATTGATATTGCATGTGATTATACGACTAGTAGAATATCCATGTGAATAAGTATATGACATTATTTCAATTTATTTTTTCCATGTTATGTTAACGTTCAAGTTTAAAATGCTTTTGTTTTAGTTATGCATTGACTTAAATTTTTTTGTTTATTTAAGAAAGTTTCCACTATATTGTTATCCTTGCTGAGCATCTGAGCTCACCACTTTCTATGTTTTATTTTTCCCAGGATGTGAAGAAATATTTTATGACTAACCTGCAGGGATAGTCTGAAGGGGATATGATTGTGGTCTATGGAGACTATGTTATTGTATTTTTTCACTTTATGATGTAATGTAACATTTATGAATGTATCTAGTGTTTCCAATGATACTAAACTAATAGATCTTTCCAGACTTGATATTATTTGATCATGCCAATGATACGTAATAATGCACCGACTCTAGGTAACTGGGGTCAGGGCGTTACAGTTGGTATCAGAGGAAGTTTAGTACAAACCTTGGAAGCTAGTTTTAGATAAACTATGATTAGAGCACATATAACTAAGATAAACATTGAGGATTAGTATAGATGAACATCCTGGAATTTTGGTACTGTAGAGATTTTTATAGTTTTCCGATAAATACATCCCTGTCTGGATACGAGCAGGTAGAGGCGGCTCTGGAACAGATGTACCTATGGGTAAAACTCGAAAACACCACATTGAGCTATAATCAAATGGAAACTGGTGCATGAAAACGGGTCTTGCTGCACTATTGGTTACGACAACCCCGGGGGATATGCTTAGGATAATTCTCATTTTCATTACAAACCATTATGAAGGACTTATGAGTATATAATTACTCAAAGAAAACATTTTTATGATTATGGATTATATCCATAGACTGGTCAATTTATGTTATGAATTTTACAATTTGGAATTATTCATTGCAATTCATAAACTGACCTAGTGTAGGCCATTGTATTGAAATGGCGCCCAATAGACGGAATGTGAACTCCAACAATACGTATGATCCAAAGAGTAAGAAGGATCACATGTTTCATGGTATTAAGCCAAAATTTCGAAGGGAAATATTCTCCCATGTATTCTCAACATATGAAGAAGTAGTATCATGTGTTAATAAGATATGTAACGAATTCTCTGAGTCCTATGGAATTGAAGGGATGCAAGATAAGAAATGGATGGAAGAGATAAATATGGATAAATTGAATAGGGAAAAGAAAAATTTTCCAATATGTAATAACTGTGGGGAGAAACACCCTGGAACTTTCGTGAAATGAATGGGAGTTTTTTATATGTGTGGACGAAGAATACACCATGTACACGACTGCAAGAGTAAGAAAAATGTTTCAAATGTACAATGCTTCATTCGCAAGGAGTTGGGACACTACGTGAACCAATGTCCAAATCATCAGAGTATGCCCCAAATGATTCTATTGGATAATAATCAAGTTATGATACAACCAGAGATGAGGAAGAATGATTAGAGTTCTTATGTTGTTGTTAGAGAATTATGTCATTTGAGTTTTGTATCAACAATGTACTGGTTATAATAATTTTGGAGTATATAAGGATTGTACTGCAGTACTATTTCATTAAGGACTTGAGATTGTGTGGAACCAAGAAAAGTGACTCAATAGCAGGTTAAATTTTTAGATAATATATTGTTAAGAGAATGATAAACCATAATATGGTGTTGATACCAAGGTGGTTATTTTGTAATACTACACGGTTGATTTGGATAAATTATATTAGATATTCTTGACTACCTTGAAACTGATTAATAATTTTTATATTCCATAATTGTTGGAATTTACAACATTTTTGGATGGACGAATTATATCTAGTATTCTATAAGGAATAAGGGAGAATGAATGTAATCAATAAGGTTTTATGGTAATTTAGGATGTTTCAGTGTTTTAAAAGAATACATAATGTATGTATTCATATGTTATTATGTGGAAAAAGGATATACATTATGTTTACCTTCCATATAAATTTTGGACTGAGAGTTTGGAATGAAGTATTTCGGATAATTCTAAAGGATGGAATGGATTGTATTTTTCAATGGATACTATTGTTAAGGTTATTTTTGGATATTTATAAAAATGGAAATAGGCAGACCAGGTGACAACCCGTTGCGTCGGACAAAGGTGTGGGAATCGAACCCACAACCATAGTGTGGTTGGGATTTATTGACTACCACTGGACTATGTTAAGTCCCAAGAGTGTATAATGTAGTTTTTTGTGTTCTGATAGATGAATTATAAATCTATTTTTGGAACCCAATACGGTTAGGATAAATAGAATAATTTTGAGGTCTATAACTTTGGATTGAAAGATGGGTTTGTGGTAAATATTTAGAAAGGAATGAATGTCTATATGACAAGTAAGTATATTTCCATAAGTACATAGAAAACCTCATAAATAAAATCTTCAACTTTATTAAAGTTATCTTAAATCAAAAATGTTGTTAGTTAACTTTTCCTTCTGGGGAATCAAAAACCATTCAACCAATCACAAGTTTGTGATTTTCTTGTAGTTAAATATATCCTAATCCTATTTTCTAAAAATCTCCATCAGACCATGATGGTTTGATTCACCTCCATATCCATGTTTTCATAGAATCCTAGTATGGGCTATCTCAGGTGACCATTGTACTTATCTTTCTTTCTTTTGAATTTATATTTTTATTAATCCTATTTACGATATGGGTTTCCCAAAAAGGTATTTTCTATTTTAAACCTTTTATTTTCAAAGAAAAATTTCAAATTGATAGGACTCAATTTATTGAATGAGGGAGAATGTAAAACCCCAAGCTTCCACGATATGCTTCCCTTTGAATAATATAGTAGCATGTGTTGTTTGCAACTTTGAGTTCCAACACACACCACAACCGATCAAACTAGCCGTTATGAATAGTAATACCCAAGTTATGAAATTTTATACATTTTATCTTTCAAAATGGACATTATTTTTGGATTCGGAATATCGAAATTAGCTTATGGTTAAATTTTAGTACTTTTCGGATAACTTTTATATTTTGATGAATAGTGAAAATTACTAAATTTGAATTAAAAACAACTTTTTTAATCGAAATAATTAATATTGATAAATTATAAATTTGAGTGTTTTTAAAGTATATTTAGAATAGATTTTTACCATTTAATACAATTTTTGTCATTAGACAAAATTCCACATTTAAACCAGATATAAACAATTGTCAATCTTTTGATATTTATTATTTCTTAAAAAACGTTTTTTGTTTTTACAGCGGAAATTAATTTTAAATTAATTTCTACCACTTCTGTGTTTTGAATTTGAAAAAATGGATTCCATATTTTCAATCAGGATGTCCAAATTTTGTAAATAGGTAACTTTTATTTTTAGACATTTTGAATAATTACTCTGGTAAATATTTTATTTACCATTGTTAAAAGGTAAATCCGGTAAATAAGGGTAAAAATATAATATTATAACAATAATAAATTACCCTAAAATATGTCCTAACACTATTGGTTGATAAATGTACGACCATTCACATATTTGGATCGATTTTGGGACCCCAAGGATCCACTTGTATGTGATAATGACACTTTATAATAATTAAGATAAAGTAAATACAAAAATGACATAAGCATATGTCTTTTAGCAAACAAATTTTTACATAGGGTTATATATGTTATATTTTTTACTATAAATAATCATTAGAAATATAAAAATATTTCCTAAATAACGGTATTTTATTTATATTCTTTAGACATTGAATAATTAAATTTATTTATGACACAATAATGATGCAGTATTGTCCTTATTAAGGAAGTTATCAAATAATTGGTATTATAAATATTAAAATAAATATAATTTCAATGGTTTGATACCATCAAATAATTTTATTGGTTAATATGACATTTTAGGATTACTTAAATGAATTTTTTTCGAATAAATAATGTTTTTATTACTTTATCAAAAATAAATTATTAAATAGTGTCAAAATTGACATAAATGAGTTTTTAAAACAAATATTATATTATTAATTGATATTCTATTACTAAAAATATAAATATAGGCCAAATGACTTATATCATGATAGGTGTATAATTAATGGTCCAATTGGGGTCTCTTGGAAGTTTATAGTATGTTTATTGACTATATAATATAAAAATACAAAGAGACATGGTAAATGTGAAACTAATTAACTAAGAGTTAAAACTGAAATATAAGGTTAATATACTGACCCATACCTATCTATTACCTATCGGTTGGGTGTTTTTATACCCATACCCATTTTAGACATTGCATAATCTACATTGGATCCATTAGAAACCGAATATGAATTTATTATAAATTAATACTTTAAGTTTTTCCTTAAGAGCCCCTCCTCCCCTTTATAAAAGGACACAGCTTCTAACCAATTATTCACACCTTAAAATCATTTTTTGGCCAAAACCTGACCAAATACTCTCTCAACTTCCCTTGATTAATCCTAGAGGCCTTAGTTGATCATAAATCCAACCTACGGAGCCCTTTTGATCAAATCAAAAGGAAGAACCCGAAGAAGAGGTAATGTTTTCACCACCCTTTTTCAAGTTCCTTTCTTCTTCAACATCTTATTTATTTGTTCTTTCCTTTCTAAAATAATAACTCCAGTATCTTCTATATACTGTGATGTTATTATAAATATGTTACAACCATATTCAGTATTCTATCCATCCCTTGAATGACATGTCACCATAAGTGCGTACGTAAGGCATACCGTCTCCAAGTCGTGGTGTAATTGTTATTCAATACATTATTATTTGGATGGGTATAATAATGATGTGTAATTCATGTAAATAATAAATATAACATGATAATTATTCTATATATATGATACAACTCCCAATTATATATTATTTTAATATCAAAAGAATGATATTTTCGCTCGTCCATACGTACGGACTACCGTCTCCACGAATGTGATGAGATTCTTTCCCCATCGTATCCATTCAAGTCTAATTCTCATTTGATGATTAAAAATAATTTTTAAGGACTTGATATCATTATAGATATGAATAAGATACAAAATATCCATAACAAACATGGCTTATGTAACAAAACATATAAATGAAAACGAGTAAGTTAACACCCTAAACGACGATAATACTAAGATATTATTAACAAAGAAATGTTAAAAGATCATATATGATATCATATTAATGTATATTATTCTTGTATAATTTCATACCAATTATTTCATCATTATACAGGAGTTTAACCTACCCTCAACCAAGTTAAAGTACAAGGTAAGGGTTTATTTCACAATCTCTTCATTATGTGAGATTGTTTATATGTAATTATCTACTTGGACCTCTTTATCATCCACATCCATGATTCTTAAAAATGTTTTTTCAAAACATTATTAATATTTTACAGAATATGGGTTAAAGTCATTTATACAATTTATTGACTTTTTATATGAATATTATAAAGGAATATTTCCATCGTTTTCCAAACAAGGTCCTTTTTAATCTTTTCGACAGAATTAAGTTAAGAATGTTTTTTAACATATACGATGGGTGCGGATATTTTCCACCATTATAAAATCGTCAAAGATTACCATATAAGATTATAAGAATATTTTGAATGTAAATTCTTTATTTTATATTTATGTGACCTTTAAATGATTTCAAAATGAATATTTTAAAAATTTGTGAAAGGTACTCTTTATCAAGATAAGAATTTTAAATGTTTTAAATATTTGTCTTTATAAATCATTTTAATTAATGTCCATGTTTTCAAAATGATTTTAAGGATTTATTTATAAGGAAACAAATGTTTTTAAATGATATTTCTTTTAAAAAGTTTCAATTTGGTATGGGACACTTTGATTAAAAAATATCTTTTAAATTACTTCCTTTATAAATGTGTGACTTTTAAATGATTCCAAAAAGAGATATTTCTCTCAAATAGTTTTGATTTCATCTATGTAAACATCCATTGTAATATTTTTAGCTTATTTGAAGTTGATTTATTATGATACAAAACTTCTGTATTTTATTGAAGGTTTTGTGATATGTTTGACTGTGGATGTGTTATTTCTATACCATTCATGGTTTATGGAGAAAGTATTGACATTTTGTATGCTAGTTTTAAAACGAATGTTTATGTTATGTTTAAACCTGTTCATATTAGGAATGAATTGGACTTAATAAGTGACGGGTGGATCCCACTATAGCTCCTCGATGCATCGGTAGGTCTCATGAGACAAACTATTGTCTTGGCACGAGGCCTTGAAAAATATTATTTGTAGTCTTGGCACGAGGCCTTGACTACGTGGTTATGATAGTCTGGAATTATGAATTCCATCATTATGAAAGTGGTTATTGATATTTCATGTGATTATTCGACTAGTAGAATATCCATGTGAATAATTAAATGGCATTATTTCAATTTATTTTTGCCATGTTATGCTGAATTTCATGTTTAAAAGGCTTTTGTTTTAGTTATGCATTACCTTAAATGTTTATGTTTATTTATGAAATTTTCTGCTATATTGTTATCCTTACTGAGAATCTGCGCTCACCCCTTTCTATTTTTTAATTTTCCCAGGATGTGAAGAAATATTTTATGACTGACCTGCAGGGATAATCTGAAGGGGATATGAGTGTGGTATATGGAGACTATTTTATTGTAGTTATTCACTTTATGATGTAATGTAACATTTATTAATGTATCTAGTGTTTCCAAAGATACTAAACTAATCGATCATTCAAGACGTGATCTTTTGTGGTCATTCCAATAATACATAATAATGCACTGACTCTAGGTAACTGGGGTCGGGGCGTTACACTGTTTTTATTTGTAAAAATGTTTTACAGGTACCACACAGAACTCTCTTCGATCTAATGGTGTCACGAAGGAACTTACAGACATGTGCTTCTAAAAATTCAATGACCAGGCTTCCTCACCAAGGGAGGACCCCATCACCTACCCAGTGTCTTCAATGCTAGGTCTCAGATGCACTGATCCAAGAGTACCACATGAATGGTACTCTACTGATGTTGGATGCAACCATGCACGCCCTCCAATATGCCAGGACACACCGGTATCCTGCCCATCAGTGGCCAAAAAGGTAGATCCACACTGCCCTTGTTGCTTTCTCTAACAATTTCAGGTGTCTATCCCTGGAACTGGACAATGCGTACCTCCCTTATCATAGGGAGGCGGATGAGGTCGACGCTGAGAACTTTATTCTCACTGATTGCTGCCAGAAGATGTTATCGCGGTCACGCCGCGACTCAACGTCCTCAAGCTCAGGAGGATGCAGCCCTGGTGATCCAAACCCACCTTCCCCGAGCTCTGGCCCCTCAGACCACCCGAAAAGGGCGGCAAACATACAACCATGGACTGGTCATCACCCTTGTCCCTGAGGAGGAGCTATGTTACCCAGTCACGGAGATGCATCACTAATGGTCACATACACCTATTCGATCCTCCAAGGCCTTCCATTCAGTCATGGCAGCATCATACGAGCAGGTGTATATCCCCGCCGAGCTTCGCCTAGCCCATAGATCACGCAGAACGGCACATACCCAGCAGACACCTCTCCCTACCCAGGGTTGTGAAGCCCACCAACTCGACGTGGTGGAGACCCAACGTCTGTAGGACCTGCTCCTAACAGATGATCCTGAAGCCTACTATCCAGATATGGTGGCAATCAACAATGCCCGCCACCCAGATGTGGTGGAATCTCATAGGCGGGCATGTCTCCCTGCCAAGAAAGGCCACCGACTCGATACAGTGGGAAACCAATAATTTCCAAGCCAGCTCTCTGCGGAGGCAAGTAAAGTCCGCCATCCTGATGTGCCAGAAAACAGAGAGATGAACTGGCATATCCCAGACCAGGGGAAGATTTGTTCACCTACCCTGACACAGAAGATTTGTCAATACCCACTGACCACTGGAGGACCGGAGCAAGATATTCCTACTCCGTTACTGGAATGGGCCTTCATACCCATTCCAGAAAAATATGTCTCTCTTCATATCCTGGAAATGATGGAGGAGAAGGTATCAATCCGTGATCATATCTTGCAGACTTGCCAGAGTGTAATTCATCAGAGGCAATAGTAAGGACTCAGGCCTGTTATCCCGTCTCCCCAATTGAGGCGACTCATCTAAGAGACAAGATAGCTGCCTTGGAGCAGATCTGCATCCCTACTTCCGCCTAGGAGGGTCGCCGACTATATTCCGTGATACAAGGGCTACCAGATCGATTGACTTCACTCGTTGTAATTGGGGGACTCTCGTCCATCATGGTGGATGCTCCAGAGCAGGAATATATCCCTGCTAAGAATCAAGATGTTCGTCGGCGTATCTCAACAACCTCACGGGACCCAATTAGATAGGGAACCAAAGGTGAAGGCCATTTTCAATAGCAGACGGTCCCCGCTGCCCACATAAAAGCACCCCGAACACGCCGAAGGCAGTAGTAAAATAAAGAGTGGGTTCATGAATACACTCTTCTAGAAGTTGGGGTTCCCAATGCCTCTAAGCGTATATCGAAGGCTCAGAACCCTACAAACCCATTACCGTATTATGGGAGTGGAAGTATCAGTTGCGAAGGTTCTCCCCACAATATTGTTACCAGTAGCTCTGAAGGTCCTCCCCAGAGCACCTGTGGGGGCCTCCCCGAGGAGCATATTACAATCGATCATGAGAGCTCCACTTTTGATGCGAGTCATGGAAACCCTCCACGTGACCAGAAGATCGAGCAGCAAGAAGGTTCTCCACTTGCGGCGGTCCACCCTAAAGGTCCTCCATGGGGTATACGCTACAAAAACTCTCCATGTAGTGGGACCACAGAATATGATAGTAGTCCTCACTATAATAGTGGCAACTGTAGAGGCCCTCCCCACAGTGACGTCTCATCATGACAAGAAGGCCCTCCCCATGTCGTAGCCTGCGCTGAAGGTCCTCCCCAGGGGTTACGTTGCAACTACACTACACACATCCAGGAATCAGATCACGGTGGTAGTCCTCGCCACCCAGGTAACGGAGGTCCTCCCCATAGAGACGTAGAGCAATGAGAAGTCCCTACCCTCATTTTGGTACATTCTGAAGGCCCTCCATAGGGTGTACCCTACAGATATTCTCCCCGAGGCTGATGTAATGGCAGTACTTGGCATTTCAGCAGCTATGATGGTAGTCCTCAACACCACGGCCGCCATTGTGAAGGTCCTCCCTGCATTGGCCCCAAGAAACAAGAAGTTCCTCCCCTTGTCGTAGTGTGTCTTGAAGGTCCTCCCCAGGATGCACATCGAACAACAAACCATGATGGTCATCCTCACCATGATGGATGTTGTTGCGAAGGCCCTCCCCGTAACAACGCGACACAGCCAAAAGGTCCTCCCCTTGCTGCGACACGCCTTGGAGGACCTCCCTAGGGTATGCACTACCAATGTCCTCTATGTAGTGAGGCATCAAGTAGTAATGGTAGTCCTCGCCATTACAACCATCATTGTGAAGGCCCTCCCCGTGATGACATATCATATCGACAGGAAGTTCCTCACCCTGCTGAATCAAGCATGAAAAAGCCCTTATTTGATGAGGTACTCAGAAGGATGGGATTGAGCATGTCAGACTCCCTTTCAATCTCTAATGGCACCCTTCTTCAACGGGAGACGTTCTGGGAACACTTTTATCATCAAAACCTCCTCATAATCTCCCACATGATAATTCGATACCTACCTGTCCCACTGCATCTGAATACACTATTAGTGAGCAACTCAGTTGGGCTGACCAGGTAGGGGAATCAATGGTGGAGGAGTATGCCGACGTGTTGCACCTGAGGAAACGACTGGCCAGGGATGATATACCAGTTAGGTTTTGGCCCACAACCACCACTCAGTTCGACATACCTAGAGAGTTGTCAAAAGAATGTGTGCACCACATCCGCCAAAATATATGGACAACCGTCCGCCGACTGAAATCAATATTTCTGCTATACGACGGGTATGTATAACATGTCAATGCAATATGATATATCATGTGTCACATCGACCTGGAAGATATTCCTTCGGCACGACAATAGAGACCTGAGAGTCTTAAAGGAATCATGGAGATAGCTTGCCTCTGTGCACTGCACTAGCTGCGCCGCCTTATTGGTGACGCTCCGATGGGAGTCCATATCACAGGATGGGGGGAACATGGAGCTCTTCATTTTACTCCTCTCCCCACCCAGAAGATCTCGTTCGGCATAGTGTCTTGCAACGTCATCACAGCAAGGAAACAATCGAGTGGGGTCCCTGTTTAGGAGAGATGACACGCCCAACAGAGTTAGGCCTTGAGTATGTCCCAGAAGCGTTAGGCCTGATGGGAACAAACCATTCAAGAACTCTGGAATCATGACACTAAGAGCATACAACATGTCTCTTTCCTAAGAGAGGCAAATCATCGGTCATTGCCTGCCTCCCCAGAAGTGATTTATTCATGGAAGAACTCGGCGCCAAACCCAGCTCACCCCCAAATGGGGGAACGTGAGATCAGGAAGGTCACGATAGTAGTAGCCACCGCCGCAATTCAGGGTCATCCTCAGCCTATAGGGATGGGGTCATTTTTAACAACAAATTTCCCCATAAGACCAATAAAAACAGGAAGAGAATCAACATCCAGAGAACGGATCCAACCCAATCCCTTAGGGCTAGGGGCATTATTGCCTCCTCAACAACAACTGCCCCCACAAGAATCGGTATTCTCTCGTCTAGGGAGGACAGTCAGATGAGGAGGTTCCAGTAGTACCCTATAATTTGATTCATCATCCCCTCCGAAAGGGAGGCGTACAGTAAGGTCACATCCTAGAGGGAATAACAATATAAGATGCGGGATATCCTATTCCTATTTGGAGGATGTAATCTTCTCCACCCTACGATAGACATCCATCAATTCCATAGATTCTAACTCCACGGGTAACATCGAAGATGGTGTAGATCCAGATGGATCGGGAGACAATGGTTCCGGTCAGGATGTGACTCACAACGAACCACCAGGAGTGCACAACCAGAACTAGAGGACCACTCTAAACATGGTCGAACCTTAAACTAACCTTCCTCTACTCACCCTATGAGATTCCATCAAGGATAAGAACAAAGGATCGGTTACCCTTAACCTGCCACCTTCTCCCGATAAAAATGATCCACTTAAGCTCGAAGATAGATTCGCTCAATATGAAGAGGAAATGAAAGAATTGATGTGGCTTAACGTTGAGCTACTCCAGAGGAACCGTCTTATTGAAATCACGTCCCAAGTGGATCCATATCATGCACTCCTAGTAAGTGCACCTCAAATACCAAGGTTTTCCCCAGAAAACGAAGCACTGTTAGTGCTCTTACCCAATGAGGTTCCCAGCCCATCCAACTACCTAAACAGGGATACTGATGAATACCAAGGCTTCCCACCAATTAGCAAGAAACCGGAGAGAGTACGTTTGAACCCTCTGAAGGTGTCACAAATGGCACATGCACCCCTGGTGCCAAATGATCTGGATCCTCAAGCAATGCCTCGGCAAAACCTGCCCAAGACCGGGCCCAACAGGATGTAAACCAGGGTCTCACCAAAACCATCAAGGCACTAAAGGATCGATTGGAAGAAACGAAAGGTCGACGCACTATGATATAGCCAGAGTGGAATCCCTACCTAGATTGGGTGAGCAACACACCACCTCCACTCAATTCTGGGTGCCCTGTATTCCCTATTTTCAATGGATCAAGTGATCCAGAATAGCATTTGATACACTTCGCATCTTATTACGACCATATGATGGGAACTCTAGAATAACAAGAAGCAGTGAAACTCAGTTTCTTCGTATAGACCTTTCAGGGATCCGCCTTCATCTGGTATATGAGTCTGCCAACCCAGTCCATAAAAAGCTGAGAAGACCTTCGGCAGTAGTTCCTATTCCACTTTAGCTCCACGTTGCTTAAAACAACAGTCAGCGACATCATGAACTGTAAGAAGAGGGAGAACGAGAGGGTCTCAGATTTCATCGCCAGATGGAAAGGTCTGACACACTCTCTGAACATGCCAATGCCTCAAGATGATTTTGACACCATATGGATCGACAGTCTTTGAGATGATCTGCGAACTCTGCTCATACCAGTGGAGTGCACCATTGGCTTCTACCATCTCTCGACCATTGCCTATAGAATTAAGGACATCCTGTAGTGGACCAGTTTGAAGTCCCGAATAGCCTCACAGGCTCTGGAAAAGTGAATAGTTAGAGTTGAAGCATCCTTTTTCATGCTCAATCCATCCCATATGCCTGCTCCATTGCTCAGGCCTCCACCAAATCGTCAATGTCCCCCTGCATATCAGTGGCCACCTCCGCCTAGGTGGGATGATCATTAAGGGTCGAAGCAGAATGAGTTTGAGGAATGAAGACATAATGTATACTCATTCCAAGAGGACCAAGTCTGTGGCTACTTCATCGCCACCATGAATTGCAACTCGGTCCACCTCCGGGAGACGAGGAAACCCGAAAAAGTCGACCGCGATGACAGGACAGATTACTGCCCCTACCATCGAATGTTGGGGAAAATTTTTCAGGAATGCATAATTTTCAAATACCTCCTACAAAGGATGGTAGAATCTGGGAAGGTCGAGCTAGGACCACCCCTAGCACATGTGACATATATTTCTACCACCGTCTCAAATGAAGGGTAGGGGTGGCAGGAAGTCACCAGCAAAGAGGGGCAGAAAACGATAACTGGATGACTCGAAAGACTATCAATCGATCCCAGGGCATACTCTGAGCCCAAATACATCAGCTGGTGTTGCTTCCAACATCCCCTGATGCCGCACAACCAACAATATCAGCCTCACAACCTTCTATGATCCAGTCATCTAAGAGTAATAGAGAAATAAGGAGACAAGCACAAGAGGAGAAGTCCGTGACGAGGACAATGTTATCCCCGATGCCGTCAGATTTCATGCCCTTGAATTTGGTGCCATGGGCACTGACCCATCAAATGGAACTATCAGGGAAAACCCACCAGGTTGACCTGTTAGAGGATGATGATCCAATCTTTGGTTCCATCATTGTCATCCATCTCATGGAATTGTACCCTGACTAAGGGTTTGGTTATGAACCCTAGATCCCAATATGAGGATTCGAAATGTGGAATCGAAGAGGCATGTGATATCAGAGAAGGTGCAGTCATGGCTGAAAACAACCCTATGGTTGGAACATGGCCCGAACCGTTAATATCGCGGAAACCCATGGGAGAACCCATCAACAGACTTAGCAGGGGAAAGAACATCCCTCCACCTCCACATGAGGCCACTCTACCCCCGTCATTCTGTGGTACCCATCAGAGGAGGAATTAGGGTCTAGCCACCTTGTACGCACAAACAGACCGGCTGAGTGGAGTCCCCAGATCATGGGGACATCTTCGGCATCTGACCCCACAGCCAGTCCCTCCTCATCATGTATTCCCACTCCCAAGATTCCTGCTAAGAATCTCCCGCCAATGGAGAAGCGTCGGCCATTGTAATAGAAATACGACATCCTTAAGCAGCTGGTTTCGGTACCATCCAAACTATCGACCAGGGATGCCTTGAGTTTGTCAGTAGATCTCTGGGAGGCACTTATAGAAGCCTTTATCATCCCCCAGGAGTTTCAAGCCGATGTAGCTACCGCAGAAATTTACTGGACGGAGACTTACCCGCCTGAATTCAATTCGGTGAGTTCCATTCACCGATAAAGATAAAGATGTCGTCATGAAAGGACACTTCAAGCCAATGGGACAAATTAAGCTAAAGACCCATTTTGTTGACCTCGTGTCCTACTCCGAATTTCTGGTGGTCCGATAGAACACAAAATTCAATTCCATGCTAGGAAGGCCATGGCTCCATAAGCATTTGGTTGTTCCGTCATCCTACCACCAGTGTATTATGTACTGCATTAATGGGCATAGTGGGACATTGCATGCTGACAAGGACCCTTTCGAGCTCTTCGAGTCACACTACATTGATGTTGGGTTTTATAAGAAAAAGAGGAAGAATCCTTGGACCAATGGTGTCGAATGGATCCCCGCTCCAAATGGTCTGGAAATGGTTCCTGACGACCCCCTCAGATAGCTTGGCAGAGACTATGTACTTTCCATCAACCACGTTGAGAGAAGGGATTCAAGTTCGGACATACACTCATCAATCTTCATGACTTTCTCCATAACAGCCAAACATGACAATGTGGGAATGTCTGCTGACCCTCAGTTTGGGGGGTGGATACTCGAGCGAGGATGCCCACAATGTCTCTCCCTCAAACCCCGAAGATCCCAAGCCAGAAACTCTCCCCCTGTCTGATCAAGGAGACGAGGATTTGGGAGAAGAAGAGGAGGAAGATCATAGGGATACACCTCCCACATTTGAGGAAGGTATCTCCACCACAGTGGATGAGCTCTGGGAAATAAAACTGCGTACCGAGGAAGACCTGAGGCCCACTCTTATTAGTGCATCCATGTCTCCTGAGGAGAATGGGAAATATACCTATTTCATGAGGCAACATTTGTATGTCTTTGGATAGAATTACACAGAAATTTCGAGACTCGATCCTGAAGTGGAAATGCAGCGCTTAGGTCTGCTAGAAGACCACCAGGTCTATAAGCAGGCCGCCAGAAGGACACACCCCTCTCATGCTGCCAAAATAGAGGATGAAGTCGATAAGATCAATAAATCAAGATTCATTCTAAAGGTCCAATACCCCATCTGGTTGGGCATCTTCGTCCCCATCAAGAAAAATAACGAAAAATCCATGTTTGCATTGATTTTAGAGATCTCAATCATCATTGTCTGAAAGATGATTTCCTAGTCCCGATCACCGAGTTGTTAATCGATGCAATGGCCTAGTATGAGGATCTATCCTTCATGGAAGACTATTCATGGTATAATCAAATCAGGATGGCCTAAGAAGACATAAAATACACTGCCTTCAGGGTCCCCCAAGGAGTATTCTGCTACATGTTCATGCCCTTTGGTCTCAAGAACGCTGGCACCACATATCAGCGTGCCATGCATCGTATCTTTAAACCATTCATGGGGAGATTTGTTGTGTGCTACGTGGATTACTTGGTGGTCAAATCTAGACAACTCTCAGATCACCTATCAGATCATGATACTATCTTCAAAAAACATCGAAAACATAGTCTGAAGATGAATCCATTGAAATACGCCTTCTGGGTTTTCTCAAAGAAATTCTATGGCTTATTCATACGCCATCGTGGCATCGAAGTCGACCCTGAAAAGACAAATGCTATCCTCGGCTTGCCACCCACTGAAATCTCCCCGATTTGAGAGAATTCCAAGGACACCATGCATATTTCAAGCGGTTCATATCCTACTTGGAAGGAAAATGTTTTCCCTTTACCAGGTTAATGATGAAGGGAGTCACGTACCAATGGACAAATGACTGCCAATAGGTTTTTGACAACCTAAAGAGGTACCTCTTAAGACCACCGGTGATCATGCATCTAGTTGAAGGAATAACTCTCATCATAAATGCGGCGATCCTAGAGCGGTCACTAGGAGCCTTCCTCACGCAAAAGAACGACGCTGGCAGGGAAAACAGTCTCTATTACCTCAGCAGAACCTTGATTGATGCTGAGACTCGATACTCAAACATCAAGAAGAGTTGTTTAGCATTGGTCCTCATAGTTCAAAAGTTGCAAAATTATCTGTAGCTTCATGAAGTCCACTTTGTCTCATGTAATAACCCACTCAAGTACATCCTCAGCCGCCCGATGCTGACTGGTCGCCTATCCTGATGGGCAGTCATCCTGCAAAGGTTTGTCATCCAGTTTGTGCCTCAGAAGGCCATCAAAGACCAGGCGTTAGCAAATTTTTTGGCAGAGCACCCTTCAACAGGGACCACCACACCAGACATAAAGCTACCCGATGAAGACATCGTCATGGTTCAAGAGGAGCTCCCAACATGGGAAATGTACTTCGACTGCGCATCCTGAAGCCCAACCGGGAAAATGATGGAAGATACCAAATTTAACAAGGTGGGCTTGGGGATAATACTCATGTCCCTAGAAAAGCCAGTTTTTCCATATTCCTTCCTCCTATCAGAAGGATGTATGAAAAATGAAGCGGAGTATCAAGCCCTCATTGCAGGCCTGGATCTCACACACTAGGAAGAAGTACAACACCTTAAGGTAAAAGGTGACTCGTAACTGGTCATTTAGAAAGTTGATGGTGACTATGCTATTGAAAATGAGGAGCTGATTCTCATGTTTGACCATGTCCGAGGGTTAATGGTGGAATTCTCCAAAGAACCAACATTGACCTATATTACCCGGTCTCAGAATGCCCAGGCCGATGCATTAGCTAATGCAGCCACATGCCTGGCCGACCCAGACCGGGATGAAACAGTTATCTGCATTGATCATCGCTGAATGGTCATGCCGTTTGTCTAGACCAAGATGGATGAAATCCATATAGTCATTCATGTCCATGAGTCATATGCTCCATCCATTGGTTGGATGACCCCCATTTCAAACTACCTTCAACGGGGAGAACTTCCATCAGACAGGGCTGAACGAGAGAAAATACAGAGAAGGGAAGTCAACTTTGTCCTATATGGCAGTGCGGGTCAACAAGAGGTCCTCTACAAACTATGCCTTGACGGAATCCTCCTCAGATGCATTGATGGAGAAGAAACCTCTTCCGTTATGACTGAAGTACATGCTTGAGTATGTGGATCACATCAGTCGGGGTCTAAGCTTTCCAATCAGGTCAGAAGGCTTGTGTACTATTGGCCCACAATGGCATGAGATTGCGAGTGCTTTACCGCAAAATTCCACTCATGCCAAATTTATGCCATCTTCATACACTAACCCTCTGAGTTTCTTCATGAGAAAAAATACTCCTTTCCATTTTCCATCTGGGGAATGGATGTCGTGGGACCATATCCTACCACCACAGCCAAACATCTAAAGTACATCCTCACGGCAACTGATTTCTTTTCCAAATGTGATGAAGTTGTACCCCTTAAGGAAGTCAGGGTGAGAAACGGTATCAGCTTTGTGAAAACCAATGGGATTACCAAACCACAATCCGCACCGCTACTCGGGGTACTCCGTACTCATTAGTATACAGAATAGAAGTGGTCCTTCCCATTTATCTCCAATTATCCTCGCTCTGAGTTTTTGTTTGTGATTAGTTATACAATGATGACTGATCCGAATAGAGTTTAGGTGAATTGGAACAGCTAGATGAGAAATGGTTGCACACTTTTCACCATCTGAAAGTATACCAGGACTGGATTGCACGAGCCTTCAATAAAAAGGTCAGTTTTCGGTCTTTCATGGAAGGAGAGTTTGTGTTGGTCCTCCGGACCCCAATGATACCCAAAAAGAAACCTCCAATGTTGGATCCCAAGTGGGAGGGACCATATGTTATACACAAGGTGTACTCCAATGGATCGTATGCCCTGATCTCCATGGAAGGGTATTTCACCACCGCTCCTACAAATGCGAGATTACTGAATAAGGATTTCTCATAATAACTAAAAGAAGTTATCATCCAAGCTGCAAGATGTTAAATTACCACGAACCCAATAGTCATAACTCTATGACCTTAAACTAAGAGTATCCCTTCCTCACCAACATAACTAAATGCAGTTATCGTCTAAGCTATAGGAGGTTAAACTGCTAAGCAACCAATGGTCCAAACTCTATGACCGTAAACAAAGAGTATTCCATCCTCACCGGCATAACTAAAAGCAGTTATCATCCAAGATACAGGATGTTAAACTGCCAAGAACCCAATAGTCCACACTTTATGACCTTAATCTAAGAGTATTTCGTTCTCACCACACGACGTTAAACTACACAGACAAGAAGTTTTAAAAAATTCCCTCTTCCCCCATATATGGACAAGACCTGCACGAGGTGTATTTTCTTTAAGAGAACTACATATGGCTTGATTCCTACCTTTGTAGGATATGTAGAGATGTCGGGATCCCCTACCATTGCCCATCCACACCCAAATGGAATAAAATTAAAAAATGTCCCCTTCCCCTATGTATGGACTAGCCCGGCATGGGGTGTACTACTTTTAGAGAACTATGTACGGCTTGATTCCTGCCCTCGTTGGATACTTAGTGACGCTAGGGTTCCCCATCCTAGCCCAGCCACCCCTCAAATAAAAGTTAAAAATGCCCCCTTCCCCCCCCCCCCCTCGTGTACGGACCACACCTGAACGAGGTGTATTTAGCAGAGAACTATGTGCAGCTTGATTCCTACTCGCGCAGGATACTTAGTGATGCCAGGGTTCCACATCCTGGCCTAGCCACCCCTCAAATATGAGTTTTCAAAAATTCCCTTTCCCCTGTGTATGGACTAGACCTTCACGGGGTGTACACTTTTAAAATAACTACGTGAGGCTTGATTTATGCCCTACCAGGATATGTAGTGATGCCTGGACTCTGTATCCTGGGCTAGCCATTTAAAAAAAATTCCCCTTCCCCCCATGTTAGGACCGGACCTACACGTGGCGTATTAAGGAAATAACTATGTCTGGCTTCATTTCTACCCTCGCAGGATACATAGTGACACCAGGGTCCCCCACCCAGGCCCAGCCATCCCCAAATGAAAGATAAAAATGTCCTTTCCCCCGTGTACGGACCAGACCTGCACGGGGTGTACTCTTCTTCCTTACCACATGACGTTAAACTGCATGGATAAGAAGATAAAAATTCCCTTTTCCACCATGTATAGGACAGAACTGCACAGGGTGTATTCCACATCCTCACCGCACGATGTAAAAACTATGTGGACTTCATCTTGACCCACCCATGACATATGAAAAAACGAGATAGAAATACTCCTTGCGCATTTGGATGCATTCTCTCCATACATTAGACTCCACGACCCGGATAATTATGAATCTTCATAACCATTCACGACCATCGGATGTAGAAATTGATCGACTAGTGGACACCTTTGCATGACTATGCATACCATTCCCTCAGCATCTCTGCATATTGATAGCCCCTGGCCCGTTTACCAAAGGAAATATTTCCTCAGGCGATACTCTTCCTAGCTCCGTACACCTACCGGAATCAGAGCCCCCACATCATATCTCTCGATCCTGAAATTTTTGGCGCAGTGGTTTACAAGTTCACCCCCGCCCCCTTCACATCCAAAAATTCCCTGGGTATCCCAAACCCGGTAAGCCTATGTATCCACCCGTGGTTCACATGATGACTCGCATCAACGAACATAAAGCCACAGCTAGGCTACTTTTACTCAATGAAAAATTGTAGTGAAATGTTTCTTGTATGATCAGACACCATTTTCCCCACATGCTGAGCTCTATACTGCGAGCAATATCGGGTTTTCATAATCATTCATGGCTATCAGAAGTGGAAATTCATCGACCTGAGGACACCTTTGCAGGACTATGAATACCATTCATTCAGCGGCTCTGCATATTGATATCCCATGGCTCATCTATCAAATGAATGATTTCCCCAGGTAGTACTCTTCCTAGCTCTATATTCTTACCATCCTCGGAGCCCCCACACCACATCTCCTGATCCAGGAAACCTCAGAGTTGTTGTTTACAACCTTCATCCCCCACCTTGTTTAGAGTATATCAGAGCATGATAACTCAGTTATCCTTCGAGTGACTACAACAATAGCCACCCAATGGTCCGAGCTCTATGACCGCTAAACTAGGAGTACTTCATCCTTACCACACGATGTTAAACTGCATGGAGTGAAGGTACACCCCTGTGCGGAAGATAAATCAGCGCAGGGAGCTCTCTAAGCCTTAAAAGCAACCAGGGCTGAATATGCCCGACATGTCTAGATACTTTCATAAGAAATAACAGACTTCGTGGCCCAGACAATTTCAGATCCTCATAACCATTCACGGCCATCCGAAGTGGAAAGTTATCAACCCATGGACACCTTTGCATGACAATTCATACCATGCCCTCAGTGGATCTGCATATTGATATCCCCTGGCTCGTCTACCAAAGGCAAGATTTGCTTGGACGGTACACTTCCTAGCCTCGTACGCTTACCGTCCTCAGAGCCCTCATATCATTTCTGCTTATCCAAGAAGCCCCAGAACCACGATTTACACCACCAACCCCTCTCCACATCGTGGGAATTCCGAGGTGTTCAAGCCCAGTTACATTCTGATCAGGAGCAGCCATTGAAACTACGTCCTTACTGCATGACGTTAAACTACACGGAACGTCTTGGTCTCTTGGCATAAAGCTACAATGACCAAGAATTAAGCATTCAGGTAAATGCCTCTAACTACAAGCATTTTCACTAGATTAAAAATTCTCCCATCCTCATTGTAAGACGTTAAACTGCACAATATCCTTTAATAATGCTCCTCGTTTTTACCACATGACATTAAAATGCATGGAAGTCATCCTTACCACTTGACGTTAAACTGCATGGACAAACTTATCTTAGGTTCGGTAAGGAGTGAAGGCTTTTCTCTGTCCCTCAGTGCACGGTTCAGACCTGCACAAACAACCCTCTCACACCAGTGTGAGAAGGTATGACTTCACCCATTCTTGGGAAATTTAGCATTGATTTTGTTCTTGTATCCAGGAACCCTCTCTTTATAGGCCATTCTCTGTACTCAGAAAAAGACGAACTCTCATGAATCACCCTTGGTGGTCCTAAATTTCAACTTCTCTAACGTTTCTCGTCTATCAGGAGAATGAAATCATTGACCCAAGGAATCTTTTTCATGAATATTCATACCATGTCCTCAGCGGCTCTGCATATTGATCGTCCTTGGCCCGTCTACCAAAGGCATGATTTCCTTTGGCAATACTTCTCTCTATATGCCTCTTGGACCCTAATCCCTCATGTCCATCCCGAGATTCAGAAACCAAATGAGATACATTTTACCAGCCTCTTTTACGACCCTACCAAAATATAGTGGAATGTGTCTGACAAGATTACCGAGAACCAGGAGAAGCCATTCCACTTTGAAGAATGTCCCAGCTGCATGACTTTAAACTACGCCACGCTCCAACCATCCTTTAAGCTAGATAAAGTTGTTGGATAGGGACCCTATGTCCACAATCCAGATTAATACAGATGTTCTCAAACCCTTTCAAACATCACATTCCATTTCCGAGCCACCCCAGGTGATTTTCATAATTCTCCAAGCCACCCATGGTGGTTTCCATAAGCTGGACATTCATGTAGTCTTCAAGCCATCAGAAATGGAGTGTCATTTATATAAGGACACATTTTCACGACTATGCATACCATGCCCTCAGTGGCTCTTCATATTGATCACCTCTGGCCCGTCTACCAAAATAAATATTTCCTTGGGTGATGATCATCCGAACTATGTACACCGATACGGCTCCCATGCCTTGAGACATGCCCTGCATGTCATTCAAATCTAAACACACTCCCCCCACGTGAGTTTTAAGGACATCAATATGTCTTTTAATCAACCAAATCGCATTGGGGCACTATCCCCACCATATCTTGTCAAATATCATCGGCCTAAAACATCAGTAAGGATAGTCTTGACAACGGGACTTTAAATCTCTCAAAAAAGGGGCACAAAGCATGTTAGGCTGAAAACACGAAAAGGGAGACCTATGCAAAAGTCGGGTCATACTCGGTCGGTCCACACTAAATGGGCCCACTCAAAATTAGGGTATTAAAAGAAAAGACAAAACGTTTGTGGGGTTTTTATAAAAAACCCTAGAAATAGTCAAATTATGCTCGCAGGATCCCATAGTTTAGGGAAAAGTTAGAGTTTGTTTTCATGAGTTATGATTAATTCAGATTCAGTGAGTTGTTATTTACAGAACAATATTTCTAATAATAATCAAATTTTCTAGCAACAATAGATTGACAGAGATTGTATTCCATTTGAAAAAATAGGGGAGGACGTCCACAAGCTGGGGTATCACCCTCACAATAAAAGAGGGGTAAACAAAACCGAGTGTACAGGAATGGCACTGATCATCATAAAAGAGCCTGGCTCACTCTCTCCATCAGATCGACAACTGTGCAGTGAAGGTTATTGCAAGTCTGCTCCAGAATGACCTTCTCCCTGGACTCAACCTCGGCCACCGAACGAGTATGCTCAACTATTGTTTGGAGATCGTTGATCCCTTTCCTGGTGACTTCAAGGTGACCGGTCATAGTCTACAATTGATCCCTCAACATCGCAGTTCGTACATCACATTCATGCAACTCAGAGGATTGGATGGCCACCTGATCTTGAGATCTCGCCTCCTGTGCTACCAGCTGATGGAGCATTATCATGGCTTCCTCTAGGGCTCGGGACATGCAATGAGAGGCATCGAGGAGAGAAAGTTTGCATTCAATAGTGGAATCTTCCTCATGGTCCATGAAAACCTGGTGGGAGAGAGAATGGAACTGCCGATAGTCAAAGCCCCCTGACCCCAAACCAAGGAAGAGTTTTCGGAGGGCTTCAGTTTTAGTTTCCATCTCAGCTAGAGGAGTTTCATAAACAATATCGAAAATCTGGGGCCAGTCCCACCTACACACTGCCCGGTTGTCTTCCATGACATGAGGATATTTGGTATCCTCCCTAGATAGCACGGGAACAAAGGCTGGCATCGCGATCATCATAGACATGTGCCCGCCAGAAGATGGTTCTGAAGCTGGAAGGTCTGAAGCTTCTAACCCTGGTTCGGGCTTGGGAATCAAGTTGATGAGTCCGGTATCAGTCGGTAAAACTTCAAGAATTGTCTCGTTAGGAACCGAAGCCACATGGTCATCCTCATCGACATCCAAGAAGGTTGGGTCCATCTGAACATCGGCCGCAGAGGGGCTGGGAGAGGGAAATCCCCTGAGTCGCTTGGACCGATGAGCTATTAGTCGGTCCTCCCCCAAAGCTGATGAGGAGTGTGTGGTAGGAAAATCCACCGTGATGACTCTTGATTTTTGAACCGACCGTACAACCTTCCTCAAGATTCAATCTGGATAATATTTTATCCACGTTCTTGCGTACTCTAAGGATATGCTGGTAGTCGCTCATATGCCAGGCAAGAGAATGCGTGTGTCAGATCACTCCCACATCACCATCAACCACTAATTACAGAGAGTGGTCGGGTGCAGTCCTCAGGCCCGAGGAGGGGGCATGGAAACATGGAGTTGCATACACCCAAACTGGTGGGAGAAACGATTGGGGGCATACAACTCACATAGAGAAACCCCGTCAATCGACGCGGACAGAAACCAATCCCATAGTGAAATCACGTAAGAATGCTCCTCTAAGATCCCCCTTGTGGTTGTCAACCATGGCTCCCAAAGGAGTGGTATAGGGAGCGAAATCAAACTGGGATAAGTCACTCAAAATCTTGAGGATTTCATCAGAATTGAAGGACTTAAAACGAACCTCAGCTATATCAAGCAGGGTATGCCGAATGGTAGGAAGCAGGATGACTCTGTTATGGAAACACTCATAACAATGACAATGATTCAGAATCAATATGTATAAGAATTGAAATGTCCCACTCAGATGGTAGGCTGGCCCACCCTCCTGCATGTGGCTCAGTATATCGTAAATACGAGCCATAGTAAGAATGGCCAAGTTCATCAGACGAACCTCTGCCAACTCAACTGCCATCATCAAGTTGCAAGCTCTGACGCCCGGGTTGACATCCCGAGAAGGGGACAACCACCCGCTCCAAAACATAGCAAACAGACCTGCTAGCCTGAGCATAGGCAGCATACTGGGGTGCACCTCATAACCCCATGATAGGTAGTCACCCACTTCCAGAACCTCCCAATAGGAACATGGGATGGTTCGTGACTATTGAGAAGGATGAGTCCTAGGGAGCTTGAACTTCGACACAACAACAATGATGTTCAGAAATAACCCTATCTAGGTTCTATAGGGAATAAGAGAGCGGGAACACAAGGCCTAAACCAGTGACCACTATTCCATAACCAACATATCCCTCACCAACAAAGTAACTTGGTCAACATCGTCCCACGCGTCGGGAGTGGGCAGAAACTCGTCATACATCTCACCGATCATCGGAAGCCCTCCTAATTGGTATATTTCCCACAAGGTAATGCCAACTTTACCATGGGATATGTGGAAAGTATTAGTGCTTGAACACCAGTGAATGAGAAGGTCAGGATGGATCAAAGATGGGGGTAACCAACGAACTGGGTGCCCCACACCATGGAGTACATATTGACCGCTTCAAGTGACGCGGGAGATTCCTGGCAATGATGGTGGACCCAGAAGGCCCATGCCCAGTCATTTGAGAAAATCCCACCAGAAGGATGTTCCCACCAAGGAATCCACCCTGTGATAGGATCCACTCGAGCAAGGTTAACAATATAGGGATAATTCTTGAAGACAGATTCTTGAGAGAAGTCTTTAGTGCACTCATCGCTTTGGTTCCCAACAGAGCCTCTCCTAATGAAAGCGTCTTTCGGATCAGAATCAGAGTTTATCTCCCTCAATGGGGTAAGGTTTGCCTGAATTCACTTTGGTAATGCTTCCATGAAATGAGACAGAAGACCTATGAATGTAGGAGGGATAGAGACGTCATCTTGAAGACTGAAACCATAAAGAAGAAGTCGATTTGATAGTGGATAACCCCTGAGCTCAGGAGAGAGAAATTCCTTCAAGACACCATCGTCGGTAATGATGGACCGACTATGGTCCTCTTTGATTCTCTCTGCTCTACGAATCATAGTTAGACGTCTCCCTGAACCAATTGAGAGAGGCTCGGTAGTAGGCTTGGGTGCTTGGCGAGGGGGAACCATGTTTTCTCCCTGCATTATAAAAACCAGGGAAATGGTTAATCAATGGAGTAAAGAAGCCTTCACGATGAGGACCGCAAGCATGCCTGAAAATGTGGTTCGTGATGAATACATCCTGTGAACCAAACCTGTGAGGAAGTAGTATGCGGTACACTAGCCCATAGAGTGTTGGCTAGAGAACCGCGAACCGGGTTCCTCCACAGAATCTTAATCCCAAACTAAAATAATTAGATTCGGAAGAATTAAGAAATTTTCAATGTATAGAATATTTCAGTATGTGGACCGTCAAAACCGCAGAGTGAGTTCCTCCACAACCCATCGTGATTTACATTTTAACTAATTAAGAGTATTGGTTTGTGGTTAGGATATTGTTCTATGGATGAAGGTGACCATGAAGGATGAATGGTTCGCAGAAATGGCAGCTGGTTCGCAGACAAGGCATTTCATGATGGAATGAGCACGTAGAGACAAAAGGAGATTGGTCACTAGATTCGCGATGATCCAGTAAAAGACAAAGGAAGGGACCCCATATTTATAGGTGTGGTCCCCAACCGGGTCCACTCCCCTACCGCAAACCATCCATGTTTCCGGACCTCACTGCATCAGAATGGCCTCCTCTTCATTCCGATCGGACCCCATTGCGATGGGGGCATTTGTAGGGTCCTGAAAAATCCTCAAAGGAGAATGGAAATACCCTTGAATACAAGAGAGATTCTACCCAATTTACCCCGAAAAGTGTTTGGAAAGGTGGGAAAATACTCAAAGGATGGCCCAAGATGAACCGGTCCGTGGACTAGTCCAACGATAACGCCACATGTCCAGTTCCATGAATCACTCCCTCCGCAGATCGTTGTTATTCACGGAATGGAGGCAGGGATCCTCCATGGGTGCGAAGCAGGATGGGCAGCAAACTGGTCCACCGTCACGAACCGCCCCAGCCGCGGACCGCATCGACCGGCCTAGGCTGCATTCACTGTCGTTCGCGAAATGGAGGCGGAACCATGCGCGGTGGAGAAGCACTCACCGAGTTAGTTTGGTTCATGGGGGAGATGTGTTCAATGCCCCCCGCGAGTTGCGGATTGACCAAGTCACTCGTAAACCTGGTTTCCGATCATGGGCTTCCACAAAACGAGTCGTATGACCAAAGCTACATCTCTTTCCCCACTCTATAAAAGGAGATAGAGGGGAAGAGGAAAGAGGATTTGGGGAGATCGACCAGATTCGGGTGGAAGGATTTCGAGGGAAGGTGCTTAGGATTTTGAAAACAGTGAAGTTCCAGTTCGCGAATCATAATAGGTATTAAGTTAGATGTGAATTAATAAGGAACCAAAAATTCATAATAACTTGGTGAACCGCAAACATAAAATAACAATGAAAAGAAGAGCACGAACCATGGCCCCACCACGGATGCACTCCCTTGGACCAGGGAGTTTATGCCCCTTTTCTGATCCGTCGCACCGCGTAGCACCCTCCTATGTGGGAGAAGCCCAGAATGATAAACCCCCAACCGACACAACCCTTGGCCGCCGCTGATCGAATGGATCCCTCGACGTACCAACAAGGTACGTGGGCCGAACCTAAAGCTGCGAACCACCCTTGTTCGCCGGATTCCCACCATGCCTCGAACCACCCAGGTTCGTGGGATGACCATCAGTCCGTGGACCACCCTGGTTTGGAGACGACCTCTCCAGCCACGTAGCACCTCCCTACGCGAAGGTCTCCACCACTCATACATGGGTGTGGCCCACCAAATCCATCGGAGTTCCCATTCCTCGTGCCAGATAAAAACCTCCCAATATGACTTGTCCTCCACAACTACCTCATTGGCCCATTCAATGGCCCTGAGCCGAGGCCTCCAGCGGAGCCACCGGACCTATGTGATGTAACCTTCAGGCGCATCAGTGCACCGTTTTGAGTTCACATGCCCATGGTAAGAATGGGCGAAGGGGTTGCCCCAACCCTTGAGTGGATTCCCAAAGCATTCATGGGGTCACATTCCCACTGTAAGTCATATTACGACCCTGGGAGTCCCCTTTCTACCACTCCACTTGTCAGGACTGGGGAACTTCTCCCCTCCCTAGGGTGTGGCGGGATACTCATCTGACGTAAGCCCCCATGCACCTCTGTACTTTCCCACGACAATTCCCATGGAAGGGTTAGTGGGGAAGGGTGATGCTCCATCCTTCTTTGGTGTCTAGTCCTTCTCCCGCTACGCTTTGTCGCCATGGGAATCCATCTTTGAGTATGCCCCGATTTTATGGGCCGCCTCTATGCGTAAGCCCCACTGCACTTCCCATGGATGGACCTTTCATGACGTGATCATCTGGTCCCTATTACCTCTTGTTTCTCAAACTGAGCATGACTCATGTGGGCTTAGAGTAAGCATTGACCTTGACATCCTTTCATGGGCCTCATCAGAGTGTAAGCCCCAATCCATTACTATGGGACCTCTCAGAGTGTAAGCCGCAATCCATTATAATGGGCTGCCTCAGAGTGCCAGTCCCAAGATAATGAAAACTATGAGGACTTTGATTCCCTACCACAGGGATATGTAGGAAGCCTTAATGAGGTTCAAGCCCGATCACCATCGGACCCCTAGGTCCACATCCATGTCGGCTCTTCGACACTCCTATTCGAACTACGTGGACTTTGATCCTTGTCTCCCATGATAGGTATGATGGAATCCTCATTGAGGTTCAAGCCCAAAAACTGGTCGATCTGATTATCTTCACGTCGATTCACCATGCCACTCCTAGTGTCGCCTCAATGAGTCCAGACTCCTTAGGGTCATTAATCCAATGAGGGATGGTAAACCTCAGGCATATATAATTCCAAACCCCTGCATCCAGCTGACCATTTCCAACCAAGAGTAATCCGTGGATACTATGATTGTGTATAAACCAAAGATTAGTGAACATATGAACACGTATTAATATATAAGAGAGTCCCAGAACATGCAATAATTTCCCCCAAAAGGGTGCAATGAGACCGACTTCCCATCCTCTCGACCAATGTGAGTTCTTAAGCATCGCTGGTCAAAACACCTAGCGAATGCTTGCTTTTGGAAAGTAGGTCCACGCATTGTCGGATACGGAACCGTTGGGAGTTTTAAAACTGATCCGGAAAAATATCATTATTAACATTCTGAAGATGGTGGATCTATGATCATTCTGAAAAGGGCATAATTGTATAACTAAATCATACATGAAAAATGAATTACTTAACATCCAAAACGATGAAATTACTATAGAATTATATATAAATGGGTGTTTAAATAATATAAGTATATCATATGAGTTAATATATGTAATAATATGGTTATTTTATATATCATAATAAATTTAAATTTATAATAAATGAGGACACAGTGGTTATGAAGAAAGACAGTCCTGATGTCCTAGTATTGTCTATATATTATTTTCAATGAGTCATTTTTTATTTCGATGCAAAACTTTTATTTTGATATGGTTTATATTGTTAATATTTTTTCATTATCCATGATTTAATTCATTGTATTTATAGGATTGTATTATTTACATGTTTCTAATGATTTTATCTTAAAAATTTTCTAAATTCATTAGGGTTCTTTATCTAAATTTTGGTTCATTAAGACATGTTTTATATTAGACACCTATATTATTTTATGTGGTGTATTTAAAATCTAATATAAAGGTT
This sequence comes from Viscum album, assembly GCA_963277665.1. NCBI lineage: Eukaryota > Viridiplantae > Streptophyta > Magnoliopsida > Santalales > Viscaceae > Viscum > Viscum album. Next base: position 803,819,495 of record OY728139.1, read on the forward strand.
TTATCATTAATATCAATCTATTCATGGTATTTAATGTTTCATTTTAATTTATTTCATTTATGGGTTTTATGATTCTAAAGATACCACAATGATAAGGTTTTTGTGTTACAATCTCATTTTTCCAGGATAACTTATGATTGAATTTTCCAATGATAAAATTATATGATCTATAACTCATTTTTTTTAAATTTTTTCCTATGGTTATTTATATATATTTCATTTCCTTGATTTAATTTCCTCTCTTTATGTACTCAACTGAGTGAATGTAACTTTTTATTGAAAATCAACCTTGTTTTTCTGTTAGGTCCGATATCTCTTCTCCCATATCCTTATATTAATTTCAATAATTTTAAGAAATTGTTTACCATTAAATAAATATTATTTAACTTCATTTTGAATAAATTTTAATTTACTTACCATGGTACAAAATTAATCATGTTTTTATTTTCAAAACCTAGTAGTTTTGACTTTATACCAAAAATGTAACGGATTTTTTTGTTTTAATAGACACTGGATGAATTAATTTCCCCCCAACTTGAATACTATTTTATTTTCAATGGAATATTCTTGTTGCATTCCGAACAAGGAATTTTTCTGTGCTTTAATTTTTCAATTGGAATTAACTTTTTACCAAATACATCTTGTACATATTTACCGACATTCATTTCATTGAATCATTATTTTAATGTAAGGATAATTTTTTAAGAAAATATTTTCTAAATTTATTTTCAAAGAAAATTAATTTAAAAGGACTGTCAAAATAAAATGATATTTTCTTAAAGAATGTTTTTAAAAGATATCTTTATATGATTCTATTAATAAATGTCAATAAGAATTTATTTTAATCTAATTGGTGTACATTCTATGATACAATCCTTAATCTTCCTCTATATTTGTTTTGATTTGGCAAGTATAGTACTTATATTCGCATCCGCAATTAAATTTTCCCCTTGAAATATACAATTTCCTATGATCATTGATAATAAAATTCCCTTTAAATATCCATATAATTTTTCATTGATATTGTTATTTCCTAAAATGTATACCATTTTTCATTTTGTGTTTAATTTAAATTTTATTTTTTTATTTGGGGGAATATTGATACACCTGTATCCTTTATTCGATGTAGATATTATATATCGAACATTGTGTATATAAATTCATTGGTCATGAACTATTTGTGTTGGGGATTGGTTACTGTGATCCTTGCAGGTTAAATACTTGTTAATATATGCTATACAGGTTCGATACTTGTTAATGAAAGCCCATATATGCGTTGAAAATATCAATGGATGAATTAGTTACAAAAATTGATAAATTTTAAAATAACTTTTGATGGTAAATATACCATGTGCTAAGAAAACATGATGTCCAGTAATTAAGCAATGCCTTTATTGAGAATTTATTAATTTTTATTCATCCTTGAGATTTTTTATTGACCTATTTATGGATACATTTCATTTTAGTTAAGTGATTAGATGACTTGTATTTCAATTTCTTACTTTTCTATAGTAATTTTCCTTATCTAGTTATTTGAATTGAATAAATTTCAATTTATAAATTTTCCATATAGTTTATGCACTTCCTTATCAGTTTTTTGATTATATAGTATGTGTGTTCTACTATTAACCATGCCATAATTATTAATCTCATTGAATCACTATTTATTCCTCTATACATTACCCTTAAAGAGAATTTGAGCTCACCCTTATCATGTTTCTCTCCCTATGATTCCAAGAAGCATAAAATTAATGATATGTAGGGATTTAAAAATATATTAATGTTATCCTAGAATATATTTATATATTTATAAGATGAAAATTATTTTTTAATTAGTGTATTCATTTCTAATGCAAGACCTTTTTATGTATCTAGTTTACCAATACTACAAAACTCATCAATACTTCAGGATGTGATTCCTTGTAATCATGACAATGTATTTAGTTTCAGACACCAGATCTTGGAATTATGGGGTCGGGTCCCCACACATGGTGAGATAGGATATATTGGGCATGTAATTAGTGATATTTATTTAATACATAATGTTATAAAATATTTTTCCCATCTGTTCAAGAATGTAAATTAATAAAACTATCCCTTTAATGGGAATGAAAGTGGATGATTATGTTCATGGAAATGGAGTTTTATTAATGGGTTTATTTCGAACTAGAAAAATTGCAACATCTTGATATATTAAAATGAAATATTATGTTCAATAGAATACTATATAAGAAAAATGGGGCTTAAATGTGTTGTTTAATCTTATTAATTTAATATGACAATAATAACCTAACTAGTATATTAGTAGGAATGAATAATATTAACCAAATTTTGAAATATACAATGTTCCTAATATTTAATAATATATTCGATAAATATTCAAAAATAACTAATATATTTTTAGAAGACTATTTTAATTCTTAAAAGAAATGGATTCATCAAAAATGAATTTTTACATATTTTTTGAACATAATATAATTAATTTCTATAACATTTAGAAGTTGTATTTTATAAAATTTTATTTTTTTTATGTTATCATATTGAAATTATCCTATGGTTATATTTTGATAATTTTATGAAATGTTTTATTTTTCAATGAATATTGAAAATAATGATTTTTATTGAATACTATAATTTCTTATAAAATAATTTAAAATTAAAATTATATTTTAATTTAATTTAAAATTTAATTAGATTATATTTATTTATAATAATCCATTTATTATTTTTTAAATTTATTTTATATTTTAATTTAGTGTAAGAAAAGTATATTTTAAATTTTTTTCTGAAAAACTGTTTTTATTGAGATATATGAGTTAAATTATAAATTTGATTATGAAAATACCAAGATTTGAATTATAGAAAAGAAATTAAATATCCATATTTAGATGATAAACAATTATTAAGATGGAAATTTTAGTTTTTCTACATAAATGATTTTAATGAGATGAAAAAATTCTATTAGAGTACATATAAAATAATGCACCGGGTTGATGTTAAAAGGTAAAAGATTAAAATACCTAAAAAATAAAATGATAAATGGGTATTTTATGATTTTAATGACCCTAGATATACTTTAAAACATCATTTATCTACCAAATTCATTGATACCAATTCCACCCAAAACTAGTTAACATTAAATACAAAAACAATCATTATTTCATAACTTAAAAGCACCCATCCTCAAGTACAAATAACCCTCATTACCTACTTAATTATTAAAAGCACGTTGAACCATATATCATAAAACATCCATGCCTATTTATCATCCTAGATTCCTTATATATGTTCCAGAGTTCCTATTCTTATGAAAACACCAACCCTAGTGTCCCTAATAGGAGATACAAATGAGGATTATCTAAGTGAACATAGTTTTCAATTCTGAAACTTTTAATTTTATATGTTCTTATAATTCCTTTTAATGTGTTGTATCAATTAAAATTTAATAACTCAAATATCAAATTTATACTGATACGTTATTATTTTATTGCTATGACTCATAATCAATATCCTCTTCCATCAAAAGGGATACAAAGTCTTTATTCATGTGTATGGAGAACTATCAAATCACAAACTGATGTCATTATTTTTGCAATATTGCATTTCATGAATTGATATAATGATGGATTTAAACTATATATATGATATTTTTAACATATTTATACATATTGAGTTGATATATCACATATACCTTCTTACATTCCATTCCAGAGGGGATATGATATGTTCATTAGATATAACAATGGACTACCACCTCACGAAGTAATGTGATTCATTTTCCACTAACACTAAACATGGAAAAAATAAAGATAAATTTTATTAATATATTTTATATACCTGAAATTGGAATCATGTTCCTGAAATATGTATATTAATTAAAATAAAATAGGTCATTTTATTTCTTACCTTTCTTTTCACTGATAAATGGAAACAACATTCGTACGTACGTGTGGAAAATCACCTCTGTGAAGGGATGTGATTTTGTTTCCATCACCAAAACACTTATATTATATAAATAAGTGTATATAATAAAATAATATGATATAAATTTCATTATTAATATTCTATAGATGATTTTATGATGACTAGATTGACCATAATCATTAAATTGATGTCATTCTAGACATATGAACTTAATATTATAAAAGCATTTGATGTTTACATAAATAATTATGTAATTTTTATAAAATGTTAATTAGTGAAATAAAAGGAATAATAAAATTGATAAATTATTGAACCTTGTAAATAATTAACCTAATTTTATTACTCATAAATATAAGGAATGTTTGTGATAGGTCAACCCTACGGTCTGTGACTCTTTAACCAATAAACCTCGTTTTAATGGTTTTAAAGATTTATTTTATTAAAATTTATATTTCAGGTCCACTTTTATAAAAAAAATTACTTTTATGGATATATTTATATTTAAATATATGATTTAAAATTTTAACCCTAAAATTTCTCTCAAATGTTATAAAATGGGAGAATTTAATGGTTATTTGTAATAGAAATTCTTTTAAAAAATATCTTTTTATTGTTTCACATTAAATTAATTTTTTTCCATTTCCATGTTTTCTAAAATTATTTTCAAAATTTTTAACTATTATCAATTTTTTTAATCCAGTTTTTATATGTTTTACTTTTTAATAGAACAATTTGAAAGGAAAGCATTTTGTTATTTTCCAAATGAGGTTCTTTGTGGATTTTTAAAAAATATATAGATGGAATATTTTAGCTTCAACAAAAATAAATGGTTTTCCCACCATCATGTCGACTTAATGTTTTATTTATTCATTTATATGTTTAAAACATTATTTTAAATAAAAGTTTTTCAAATAAAAGTACAATTTTTTTAAAAAAATAATATTTTTACAAATGGAAATGATAAATTACTCAAGAATCTTTTTAATGATATTTTCATTTAATAAAAACCAACTGTTCCATATTTTTGGTATTTTGGTCTTTAAAATGGTTTTTAAAATTAAAATATATATTAATATTAGAAATAGATTTATATATGAGTTCAAAGAGTTATTCAAAGGTTTTATGGTCAAAATTGAAATCACTAAAATGTTTTATTCATGGTATGGTACTTGAGAATTGTATTTCAAAAGGGTGTGGCTGATATAACTTATATGAATGGTTGAGCCCCATTATAGATCATGTGTAAGATCAATATATCATATATGAAGTGTCATCAAATATTATACTTTATGGATAATGGGTAAACCCGGTATAGCTTATATAAAGGGTGATACCCATTATAGATCTCCAAATTAATTGGGTATGTGGGAAGTTCAATATGATGGTTATTCCAAGTATAACTATAATGGTTTATTCCAAGTATAACTATGATGGTTATGTCAGGTATAACTGGGAGGGTAATTTTATAGTAGCTGTGAGGGTTACATCATAAGTTAGTAAGATAATAAAATAATTCCCCATGTTACAAAAATATTATATTATAATTTCAATGTTTTTATTGAAATAACTTGTTTTAAAAAGTATGTTATTGAGTTTATGTTTATGTTATATATCTTTGGGGGAAAAATTCATGATTTTATTTTGTTTATGAATAAACCTATTCTGATTTTTTCTATTAATGTTTATGATGAAATGTTTTATGGAATAATTTTTGAAGAAAAAGTTATTTCTTCAGAAAGAAAGTGTTTATTTTGAGCCCAATGTTTATTTTGGGTAATGAATATTTTTTTATAATTTTTTATATAATAATAATTTAGTTCTTCCTTTTTATGCCCCTTTCTGATATTTTATTCTCATCCTATGTTGTAAAAAAAATTCACATGGTTTATGGATGAATAAGGAAAATTATGTGGTCAGGATTAAAATCATGAATATTTTTCATGCAATGAACCCACGATTGTTTTTAAAAAAAAACATTTTGTGGAAAAATGTATAATGAGTATATGTTTCAACTTATAATAGATGGTTTTACTTTATAATAGTTTGTCCTAATTTTATGAAACACTAATCCTAAATTATTCTCAGGATATTAATATTGTGAATTCTTGTTTAAAATCTTTATATTACGTAATATATTAGGATAAGTCGTTACAATTTGTATCTAGGGATGATTATAAATTAAATTTCTTAAAAACACAATTTTCTAGTTTAATGTTATGGATTTCTAGAAGATTAATGATATATTTGTAGATTTTACATGTATAGGTAATCTATTTATGTATAAAGGATTTGAGGGACAATGTATTTTAGAGAATATAATGGTATTATATTTAAAAGGACCCTTTTCATCATAACATTTAATAATTATTTTAATTTATAATGATGTTTTTTCTATAGATTAAGGATCATTTGTCAATATGTAAGGAATGAAATATTTCACAACCTTCTTATCCCTACGAGATGATTTGATTATCGCTTTTATTATAAAAATATTGCTCAAATGATTTTGAAGTATTTTATGAGTATTCAAATCACTAACCAGAAACGTTTTTAATTACCTTTAAATTATTCCTAAAAATTTACTGGTCGGGTTATATTTTACATTTGATTTCAAAATATATACATTACCAACTCTCTTGAAAAGTTCACTTCCAAAAAGGACATAACAATTTATTTATTGATGTTTAATATAAAGTGGATATCAATGAAATAATAATGTTTGAATTTAATTTATGAATTATTTTATATTTTCTAAGTATGCATCCTTTTTGGGATTATATTGATGAATAGTGAGGATATAATTCATATTTTTTATTATAATAAGAATTTATTAAGAAATAAGATGACTAAGAAGGGTTACTTGTTCAAGAAAGGAGTTTAAAGAATGATTTGTTTATATATTGAGTTTTCTAAATTCTTCTATAGTGATATTTAATAAATAATATGGGAATTATAGAACACTTAATGATTTTTCTATAGTATATTTTCATCATAAAATTGGAAACATATGTTTTATAGAATCGATACCTTTGAAAAGTGATTAAAATGGTGATAATAATTTGGAGAAATATATGTCTCAGTTACTAGTTACACATATTTTTATGATATGAATTTTTTTTAAAGAATAATTCCATTACATTAGGTGGACATAAGGTATTGGTAGTGATCATCGAATTTGAGGTAATTATGGGTTTTTATTTTTTTGGATTTGAAATTAATGGAATATGATAATATTTGAGGATAAAAAAATTATTTAATGTTGAATTTATTAATGTTATTTTTCATAATTACTCTCACATTTCTATAATTTTATAAGGATTATATTTATATAGTTTTTGAAAAATAAAACTCAGAGACCATGTGACATCACATCGTATCGATAAAGGACATGGGAATTGAACCCACAACAGAAGGCTGTCAGGGGTGCATCACCTACCACTGGAATAAAAGATTTCGTGGTTAGTATGAAATTTTTAACTTTTTTAAACTATCTGATAGATAAATGTTATATTAAATTTGTGGAAAAATAATTTAACCAAGGGATTGAAAATATTCCTTGGTGATAAAGTGATTGATGTTATTTTGGAAGAAGTTAAATATTTGGGAATCGTATATGGTTATGTTAAATAGAGTACAATGGAATATTATTTTTCAAATAAAATTTAAATTACATTTAGTGATCATATAGGATTTTATTGTTGATTTATGTGGATTTAGGTAATTTATCAAATTTGTTAACCTATCGTGGAGATTCTGTGATCTTGGAAATTACATTTTTTGTATTAGATTATAAGTGTTATTGAAGTTATTAGAAGATAAATGTTCAATTTATCATGGATTACCATGTTATAATATCCCACATTTGATTGGTTTTTAGTAATATTATAGAATATTTTTGAGTAATTTTGATGCTAGTTATTTGTTAAATGATCTATATTAAACCATTGGTACTACTGTTGAGTTATGTTAATTAAACCATATTTTCATCATATAATAGATTATTATTTTTAATGATTTATCATATCTTTTAATAACTATTTTTTTGTTAATTACATAATAATGTATGAATATATAATTATTAGTTTTATTATTATGTGATTTTTAGAAGTTTATTCTAGTGCTTAATGCATGAAAAATTTATACATATAGTTTAGAGACAAATATGAGACGATGGAGGGAATTTATTAAAGGTTAAAACCGTAATTTTAAAGGAAGTATATTTAATGAAAAATTTAGTATAGATGGTTATGTTATTCGTTTACTCAGGAAAAAATTTCATAGAAAACACTATCAGATTACATTTTATATCGAGAAATCAATGGCCCCTAACCCATTAGAGATTTATGATTTTTTGTGAATAAATATCACATGATAATGTTCTATATCACTCTCTATCAGTCCATGGGTATTATAATTTATCTTCCATGTCCACATTCTCTTACAAAAATATCTAGTATGTGTAATTTTTTGTGACCTTCGTACTTTCCATCCTCACATTTTATGTGGATGTTTTACTGATCCTTATTACGATGTGGCAATTTAAAAATGAAATTTCAAAAATTAATATCATATTCTTAGATCGCATGTTCAAATTATGAGGATAAAATTTATTAATGGGGATTGAATGTAAGATCTTAAGATTTTAAAAGGATGTACTGGGTTCGATAGTGCATAATATATGCATCATTCAGCTTAAAGAAATAACGAAATATAATTATTTTTATGTGACCATTATAACCAAGCCAATAAATTGACAGGAATGAATTTTATTAAAATAATTTGGTAATATATAATATTAGTATTATTTTACAATATATTAATTAAATATTCTTAAATTGTTACATGTTTTTTTATGAAAATCATTTTTTTCTTCAAAAAAATACGTTTTCTTGAAATTCGTATATTAATCTATTTTAGAAAAATATATTTTATATAATGAAATTCATATTTTAAATTCTCTTATAAAAATTATTCTATGTAAAACTTTTTAAATTTTATGAAAATTTTTATCTTTCAATAAATAGTGGAAAAATACCAATTATTATTAAAAATCCTATTTTATATTAATATCGTTAAAAGCTAAAAAAATTATTATTTCTTAATTTTACTTAATTTATTTTGATTTATAATTATATAATTTTTTAAATAGATTTCACTATTTAAATTAGTATAAATACATTTTATATTTTAAATTTTCATTCTTCCAATAAAGTATCTTTCATTATGTTTTTCCACATTCATTTTAAATTTAAATCATAAAATATATTATATGAATTTTTTAAACATTTATTCTGTATTTTTATATAAAATTTTAAATTTTTTTAATAATTAATTTTTCAGTTTTATTCATAAAAATGTCAGCATGCAAAAAAAAGGTTTACCGCATTAAAGGTAAAATAATGTAGTGGGTTCATGTTCAATGATAAAAGCATAAAATACCTAAAAAATACAACATTAAATTTGTGGTTTGTAATTTTAAAAACTAGAAACCCATTTAAAAAGTAATATATTAACCAAATTATTTGAATTTAATTCCAATCAAAAGTTATTAACTTTAAAAACATGAAATAATTATTTAATCACATAAACCACACTTCTTAAGTATAAATACCATCAAACCCACCTAATTTTTTCACACCACTTCGATCCATCTATATACACAAATTTCTGACCTTTTATTTCAACAATATACTTATATATGTTCTATTTGTATTAATATTTCAAATATTCCAGGCCTAGTGTACCTAAGTGGAGATCTAAAGGAGGATTCATTAAGAGGAGAAAATCATCTTTACTGACTCTTTTAATTTATTCCTTATTGTACTTCACCATAATATGTTTTTAGAATTAATAAGTAATAAATCATGTATCATACACATACTAAGTTTTTATTATTTTACATTCTTGACTTACAATCCATCTCATCTTATATCAAATGGGATATGAAATCATCATTCTCATGTACAACAAACTATCACCTCACAAACCGATGTTATTCATTTTCCATTATTGCCTTTTATGGACTAATATACTTATGGATTTAAAATATAAATATTTTATTTTTAACATATTTATACTTTTGGATTCATTATATCACATATTCTTTTCTTACATTACATTCCTTGAGGGATGCGATAATGTCACTCGTTTGAACGACATACTACCCCCTCGCGAAGCAATGTGATTCGGGTTTTCACTAACACTTTATAGGGATGGAAATAAGGATACTTTTTATCAAAATATGTGATATAAATGAAATTTTTATGTTATTTATGACATTTTTATCATGTGTAAAATAAAATATTTCATTTTCATTCTTACCTTTTCCACTCACTACAAAATGATAACATCATTTGTGCATAAGTGTGCACATCTGCATCCACAAAGTGATCTTATTTTTTTCATCACCACAACACATGGATGATATATATGTGTGTTTTTAATAAAATTTTATGATATAAATTTCTGGATTATAATTTTGGATACGATTGAATAATGACCACTTTGACAATAGTCATCATACAGAAGTCATTTTGGACTTATGAACTGAATGTTGTTAATAAATAACCTACGTTTATTATACATGGAGATAAAAAACATACAAGAATATTTAGCCCCAATGTAAGGGACTCTTTAACTAAGAACCCTCTTTAACTTTTTTTAATAATTTATTATCAAAATCATTCTCATTTAAGTATAAAATTTTTAATGATTATTATGAATTTATTTATACGTACATGGATTTTTTTAAAATTTAATTTTCAAATCTATCTCTAATTTTTTCAAAATTAATCAGTTTATAGTTTTATATGAGTTAGTTTCATTAAAAAAATTAACTTTTAATGCTTCTCATTTTTTTTATAACCGTTCTTTCAAAATAAAAATTCCAAAATATTTTTTCTATTCTCTATGATTTTTTAAATTCATTTTTAAAGTGTTTTACATCTTTAAATTTTTTGGAAATGATCCTTATTTTTTTCCAAATGAGGTACTGTTAAATTTTTGAAAAATATTGAAGGAATTTTATTAAAAGATATATAGAATTTTAATATTTTCCCACCATCATTAGTCATTAATGTTTATAAGATTACATTAAATGTCTAAAATATTAATTTTGATGAATTTTTTAGATATATGTTCAAAAATTTCTATTTTTTAAAAAATGGAAATGTTATTTTACTCAAAAAAAATATTTCTGATATTTTTTCTAAGAAAAATACTATTTAATTAATTTTGGGTATCTTGTTATTGATTGTTTTTTAAAATAATGTGTTTTATGATATCATAAAATGTTTTACATATGTTGTTTAAAGTGTTTTTTTATGATTTTATGATGGAAAGTGAAAGTGTTAAAATGTTTTATTCATGATATGGTACTTGAGCATTATTTGAAAAAATTCTGAGGCTGATATAGCTTATAAAATTGTAGGACCCCCATTATAGCTCATGGGTGGTCCCGATATAGCTTATATTATGGATTATGAAGAATTACAGCCCATGCATTTTGGGTGAGACCAATATTGATTATATGAAGGGTGAGCACCATTTTTTATCTCTAATTCATTTTTTATGATAGAAGATGACCATGTTTGTTATTCCATGTGTAACTATCATGTTTACATCCACTAATAACCATTAAGGGGTTTTCAAGTATAATCATGGGGGTTATTTTATAGTATATTTGTGGGTTAAATCATAATTATGTTGGATTATAAAATTATTCCCCAGGTTTTTGATATGTTCTATTATTACTTATATGTTTTTATAGAAAAAACATTTTTTAAAATTTATGTTATAGAGTTTAAGTATATGTTACATATCTTTATAAAACAGTTTTCATGAGTATATATATTTATTCAAATGAAAAAATATGGATTATATTTTTTTTCATTCTCTATTTATTATGAAATGTTTTATCGAATGATTTGGGATGAAATGGTTATTTTTTGGGTAGGAAGGTTTTTATTTTGAACCCAATTTTAATTTTATAAATGAAAATTATTTAGATTTTTTAAGGACTAATGATTTATTTCTGCCTTTTTATGTTACTTAATGATATTTTGTCATCATAACATGTTTTAATAAAACATAGGGATTAAAGATTAATAGGTTTAACAATGAGCTCAATATGACAATTATGAAGATTTATCTAGAAGAGAAACCATGGTTGTTTTTTAAAATGTTTTTAATGTGGAAAAAATGTATATTGAGTAAAATTGTCCTCTTTTAATTTAAGAGGTTACTATATAAGAGTAAGTATTAATTCTATAAAACTCTAAATAGAAAATATCATCATGATTGTAATAATGTGAATTATATTTTTTAATCAGTAGAATATGTAATTTTTATGGTTTCTTCCTTATAAAAAGAATGAAAAATTGATAAATAATTTTGATTATACAAGTGTGAAACCTAAATTATTAGATATATAATTATATAAATATTATTTTTCAAACTGTACATTCACAATAGGTTTCATGCCTGTGAAACTTTAACTTCATTAGCAATGTGTGACGACTCTAATTTTCATATTCAGACCCTTTTATTGTTTTCAATCAAAATCATTGGTTTTTTAATGTTATTTAAAGTGAAATTATAATTTTCACAAGACCCCAAAATAAATATATTAAAATATTAGATACATTAAACTGTATACATATCTTTTGGGACTGAAAGAATTATTACTGATTGGAGTCCCATATAAGAAATACAGTGGTGGATTTGGATTTAGGATGCTTTTTTACCCTAATCGTGATATATATATTCATGTGTAAAGGGTTTCAGGATGATGCACAATAACAAAAATATTAAATAAATTAATTAATTAAATAATATAATTCCTTTTATTAATGATATGGCTTAATTCTCCCCAAATTAATCATTATAATGGAATGTAATCAATGTTAGCTATATGAAGCTGATATATTCCTTAATTAGTGGGAGATATCATGTATGAAGGATCTCCAATTCGGATTGTAGGGATCTGTGGATCATCGATCAGATTATAAAGGGATCATCATCATTGATGGAATTGATAATGACATAGAATGAACTCATCACATATTTTTTTCTTCATTAATGATCCATAAAATTCCATTTTAGAGATTTTTTTATGGATTCCTATCATGTTATTTATGATTTCAATCATGGATTTATTTTCTACATTGATATCAAATTTATATGGTTACATATGGACCTTATAATTTAATATTTTTGTTTAACCCCTAATCAATTTATTACACTGGGAATTTCTATATACTTTTTGATTTGTATGATAAATATAACTATCTAGGATCACAATGTCCACTGAATATTTTGACTCGGTTTATTGTTACTTTATCCCCATGTTCTTGTTATATTCTTCATTGTCCAATGATAGGGCACCAATTCGACAATCAATTTTGTTCAAGAAGAAATTGAACATAGAACCAAATAATTTTACATGTTTGATAAAAAAATATCATTATTTATGAGAATGGTAGGGTTGTTGAAGTATCTTGAGTAGAATATTGATGATCAAAATTCATGAGACAATGAGATTCATGATGATAGTTTTCAATTGTTAATGAGAATGCCTATTTCCAATCAATGGAGGTTAGAAATCATTGAGTGAATGATTTTATATTGAAATTGGTTCCTTGTATGAAACTTTACATCACATTGGTGGTGATATTAGTGTATTTTGGAAGATTTAGGATGAAGACATTTCTGTCAGCAAATATCATGACTACACATCATGTATTAGTGAAGAACACATATCGCGTTGTATGTTATTATTGGTGACTATGTATTCAATGTTGAGTTTAAAATTATATGGTTATATAGTGGACCTACACTCCATGTGACTATACTCAGGTTGTCGAGCCATGTATAGGGAGTATATTCATTAGAACCTATGTTGTCCTACATATTGTTTTCCCCTATATGACATGTAATGTAATGATACTCAGTTAACTGAGCCATGTTATTGAAGTATACCCCTGGGACCCAGGTGATCAAACATGCCATGTAAACACTACCATACACTACATGAATAAATTATATATTCTATGTGGGGAAGAAATACCTGAATATGTGATGAGGGGGGAGGACTACACCCCAGGTACTCCAAAACAGATTTCAATTACTTTCTTTGAATTTCCACCTCCCACGTCCCAAAATTGATCCCTTGGGTTGTCCTTGATGATTTTAATTCCACATAAGATGTGCTGGTTTATTTTATTTATTTATCTATGATATGACGTGATGTTCAATGAGAAGTTAACTTATTCCAACAAGGATATAAAATGTTGAGATTCAAGTGTGATATCTAGAGACAAATCTAGGTCAGAAACCCCATTCATGGCATGCTTATGTTAGGGAATGGGTACCCAATTTCCCTTATAGATAGGATTCCAAAACCCATTATATACACCCTAAGGAATGGTTCTCTTAAATTTTTATTATAACCCCCTCATTATTGAGTGTAGATAAGGGATGGATCCTCCACCCTATAGGGGTTAATGCCCCATTGGTGTGATGTTCCATCACAAACGCACGGAGAACCCATATATTTTGAGGATTAAAATGGGATACTATCATCGACATCAACAAGGTATTTTGGTGATATGGGTAGAGACATCATTCATATTTGAGTGTAAATATTGATATATATCACTCTCTATTCATCTTGGATTATTTAATGAGCATATCTGATGGTTTAGTTCATTTACCCCATTATATCACATTATTCAGTATGACTATTTTTTTTAATTTTTTTCATTTTTATGGATTTTGAGGTATCCAATTGGGTATGTACAGACATACACTTTTATGATATTTTCTCACATATGTCATGTTTTATGTAGAATAACGGTAGTTAGACAGTGAAATTTGAGGTTTGGTTATTGGTGGAGATTATAAATATAGGTAAATGGTGATCTCATGTGGTGGTCGATAATGTGTTTGTGGGTAAGAATATTCCTCCATTTCAATTGTCAGTTCATGAATTCTTTTATCTTTTTGGTTGGATGTGTATCCTTACCCCTTTTTACTATGGTAATATTATTATGGCCCCACTCTGATTATTTATAGAGGTTGTTACATGAATTCTTTCCTTCTATGTTCAAATAATTATATTTAACCACCATGGTTGTGATGTACTTGAATGTGTACATGTGTAATGGTTTATTATTTTAAGTAATCACATTTGTGTGATATACCCACATTCCAATATTCTATAGCCCCTGTCCTATTTTTGGTGGGCATGGGGTGTCACTCTTGGATTAATTCTGATCCAGGTGGGGTTCTAGTGGTTCAGTCATTATACAGATGTATTAGAGTGGTCTATCCTAGGGATATTTATTGGAGATAGGTATGCCATAATTATTTTGTTTTAAGAACATTGATAAATAGAGATAATTATTTTTGAGTTCGGATCTAGGTTCAGGGAACCTAGTGATTGGATGGTGGTAAATATATCCATACATTAGAAATCAGATAACCAACGTAACAACATAGTGCACTAAGATAGAGGATATAAGGTAAAAATGTTATATTCATCATATAAGAATGAGTTATTGAATTTCACATCCTTCTCAATAAATTTTCCCGTATATGATCACCTGACTGTGGTATGGCTTGTTAATTTTTAATATTCCACCATGATTAAATCTAGATAGGATTTTAAGATAGAGTTGTGGTGATGCCTAATTTAGTGATTAGGTCTTAGTTTATGGACCTATTATTGAGTTGTTCCCTTTGATAGAGTATGGAGATCTACTTCCTCCAATTCAATGGAATGTGGACCCACCTCTTGTTGTTTATAATGATGTTTGTTTACGTGATGAGTATATAATTTTTCTATCAGACCATGATGATGATGAATTAATGTTGAATGTGTTATGGGAGTATAATTTATTGATATCACTTATGGTTTATGATTAGCTAGACCATCATGTAGCAGAGGATTATCTTTACTCGATGGTCCAAGTGTTTCTTGTCATAAAAACCTAGTTTAATTATATAGTTTCACTAATGACCAATATTATTTATATAGAAGGAAGGATCTGGTGGTGTATGGTCACCAAAAACCATGATGAGGTGACACACTCATTGGAGGTTCTTTATGGTAGACACAACATCATAATCAAGGATCTCCCATGGGTGTTTAGGGGGACCCTCGAGAAGCGATGCTAAAAGAGGGTCTATCATAACTTGAGGAGGAGGAGATATAGGATAAAGATGATTCAATGTCATACTTTCACCACCAACTCTGGTGCTCCATTATTGTATTATAGAGATAAATTTTCTTGTAATTAGTAGTTGTAATCAAGGGAGGAATATGATTATGGTGAAAATGAGATTCTTTAGGGTTAAATTTGTGTCTTTTCAACTTTAGATCCTATATTTATAGATATAGTCATGTTCCATTCCTTTATATCCATATCTACTATTTAGTAGCATAATATTCCAGTATATGATTTGTCCCAAACATTATGTTTAGAGACACCAATAAGGATTGATTTCATTATCTCTCACATCTTATGATAGTGTGAGCTAAGCCATAGAAGAGATAACAACTTGTGGGACCTCTTAGTGTTTACGATGATTATGTAAGTTGTATTTCTTGGTATGGAGTTTCATTCCATGGTGCATATCGACATAAAATATCATTGTACTAGGATTTGATTCCTATTTACTAGTTGGATAATATTTTCCATCAGTGGAATAAAATGATATCAGTGGAATTGGTGGGGCTCATGATTAGGAAGCTTCAAACTATATCCAATCTATTGGTGAGTTTGATTGTTGGTGCATCAGACTCTTCCGAAAGCTAACATTCAACAATACTAGAGGAACACATATACATCTTCCCTGAATATGAATCAAGAATATATCTACTTTGAGAGATCAAGTTTTTCATTGAATTTCTCTATGGTTCCACTCTGATATCATCCATAAAATATCATATTTCCCATGCAGAGTTTTGAGGGAAGAGGGTGTAGTTATAGTACCTTCACGAAAAGGGGTTTCCACACCTAGTGTATCTCCCCAAAAAGACATTAGTGTTGTTCTAATGGATGGTTTAAAAGATCCTGAGTTCGTTCATTTAATATTATATAACATATTAGGCAATGATAAAGAATAATTAATTATTTTTTATGATCTACAACCCCTTCATCTAGATGAAGGGTGCAAGTTCGTTCTCAAAGATTGATCTCAGTTCCGACAACCACTAGTTGCAAGTTCATAATTTGGAAATTCATATGTTAAATTTTGGATTTCACTACAAGTAATATGAGTTCCTAGTGATACCCTTTAGTGTGATGGATTCCTTCAATTTCTTAATTGGAATTAGGATCTAGTTGTCTCATATTTTATTATATTGGTTTATAGTTTTCTTTATCAATAAAATTTTCATTTACTATGCATCATAAGAGGAGAACACATAGCACTTGGGGATGATCCTAGCATTACCACAAGAGCACCAGATACATGGTAATATCTCGAGGTATTAGTTATATATTATATATGTTAAATCCTTAGGGAATCTCATTTCAAAACAAGGTATAACTGTGGACCCTGTAACGATATAGGTAGTTCATTTTAGAGTTAGTTCCTTAGAACCAACTTCTGTAAACATTGTGGTAAACTATATTCATAGTTTTAAATATTAATAAATTCCTTATCACATCATGATTGTTCTTGTATGTAACATACAATGAGACATTCTCCTAAGAGTAGTTGTCTCACAGGATGGTCATAACAGTTTCCCACTATGATGAGAACCTAAAAGTGCGATGACACTACTCTAAAATATATGTTTTAATGATGGATGATATAATTTTTGGGACATAAATGATATAGGCTATCATGGGTGGTTACTCATAGGGCTTTGAAGGAGTTTCTCTTGGTTTACCCCCGTGGTAATATCTAGTTGAATATTATGATAACGATACCCACCAGTTGGAAATCCACATTTATATGTTAAATTGGATGTTTCTATCTGCGGGTTTGTGTATTGGTCTGTAGACTTTAATATTATTATTAATGATTATTATCAATCACATTTCTTAATGTATTGAAGAAAACTATGACAACATATGTTCACAATGAGGTAAGATACATTAGATGTGTCACAAGTAATATTACATTAATGAATAATACAATAATGAATTTTTCCATATAGTTTTAATATAACATTATATCTCAGTACCATTGATGGAAATGATATAGCCCAAATAAATCCATGTTCATGGTGTTCTATAGGAATGTTTAATTTCCATGAAGTCAGCAAAAAAGATATCGATCGCATTGGTTGATGGCACCAGTATTCAAATTACGTGATTTGAGATATCATGATAAAGGGATTATATTACCAATTATGTGTCTATGTGAAGTATTCTGTCATATTGGTAATAAATTGTTTCTCTATGGGTTCCTTGAAATGTTTCTAGATGATAACCCTTGACTTTAGGCTACTTATCCTAATGCCATTGAGAAAGGGGTAAGAAGGGTCATAGGCTAACTGTATCCAGAAAATTAGTTAAATAGTATTATTATTATTTATTATTAAACATGTTGAATAAATATTATTCCCATATGTAATTTAATAGTAATACTTTTCTACTTGATATTATTTATTCTGTCACAAGTTATTAGAGGTAATATAATTTGTGGAGTTTTTTTAATATATGTTTAGTTTTTTGTAGTGAATATAATATTTAATTATTTATTGGTGAATAATGTAGTGATATTTATTTAATATATAATTTTTTTTTATTTAATGTCTGCTAAATATTGTGGAGGAATGGCGAATCGATTTTTATGATTCGGCGAGAAATAATATACTTTAGATAGTTTTTGATTAAACAATATTTAATTTTATACAAATGTTAAGTTCTTGTTGAAAAATAATAATAAAAATACTATAATAATTATTTAAAATATGATTTATTTGGAATTAAATATATAATAAAGGGAATTTCGGAAATTATTTTAGTTTAACCCTACCAGTATATAAATCCCATTTTATTATTTTCTGATTGTAATAATATAATTTGTTTAGTTTTGAACAACATCTTTGGAGAATCCTCTCAAGACCTAAAGACCTCACTTCTCTAAGTATTCTACCAAGAAAAGAGAAAGATATTCCTCCACCTCTCACTCTCAAAAGAAGTGAGTTCTAGAAGAATGCTTTGTAAGTGGTTTATTGGCGATCAAAGACAAATGATGCAAGGGATATGATCTTCCATGTTATCACCCAAGGATTCCTATGATGATGGTCAGTGACTTCTGGATCACATGTGGATAACATCTAGATGGAATATATTTTGATTCATATAATGAAATGACTGTAAAACATAGATCTTTGGTCAGATCCATCAATGAATAATGAATTCCAAAAATGTAATTCTCTATTTTATTAAATTGATTATAATTAATATGTGATGGTCCCCTATTTGTTTATGGTGTTTCATCCCTTAACAATATTATTTAATTCAATTCATTGTATCATGACATTTTTCATTTTTTAAAAAAAATTGATCATTGATCTTGGAAAAAATAATGTTGGGAATGACCCATCACATGCTTCCACTATATCGGGAACCTATAGTTATAGCATGAGACAAACCCCAGAGTGCACCTGAAGTATTGATTTTTCTTAGAATGTATTGGTACTATTAGAGATTTCTGGAATAGATTACTAGTATTTTTATCCATTTTAATTAATTATTAAAAAAAGAAGATACATTCTCCTAGACTGAGAAATGTCATAAATATGTCGAGGAACTATAGTGGAGGTGGACCAGTGATCCATTTTTGAGACTGCCATATAAAGGTGTTGAGTACAATGTATTTTGTGAAGCCTCTAGTGATGGGATCTAGTGGGTATTTCATCCAAGGAAAATGGTGATATATTTTGGGTATATGAGTTTATGATCCCCTGTGAGTAACTTTGTGATCAACAACATGGAGTTGGTAGTAATAATCATCACCTTAATGATATAAATTAAATCACATTATAGGAGAGTGCCTTGAAGTTTTATAAGAAAACTAGATTCTTATATATATCTTTTTCCAAGGATACCTCAACCTGATATAGAGATTTAATCTATAGTTCTAATTAGAAACTATGATAGGAAAAAATGATGGAATATTTTATTAGTTTTAAATTCAATCCTCATTTGGATGAAGAGCCATAAGAATAGTTTGTCTCAATGTTCCTTAACCTAATTGAGGAGAGGGGGAAATTGAATCTATAGTTGATGGTAGATACTTTACCAATTTATAGTATGTGAGATATTAAAAATTCTGAGATGTTAATTGTGATGTTATATGAGGCCAAATATCCTCTTTAGATTCCAAAAATGGGGTTTAAATGGTTGGGAGTAGTTCATCTATTTCTAGGAACAGTGAGTACTTCCAATCATGATGCATTAGATAGTGTAGAGGGAGTTTCATACCTCCCCCTTGGAGGATCATAATGGAATGAATAATATGTTCCAGATCCTTTAACAATATTATTTTTAGGAAATAGGTAGAGTGTTATTTGATTTTGATTCTCGATGCCTCACCTATCCACAGGTGAAGGCCGGGCGTCCTATTTTAGCATGTTTGACTCAACCACCGTATATCCTATAGTATTAGTCGGATGGAATATTGATTGATTTTTCATGGGATTTCTAAATACATAGAGAGGCCTTAACACTATCTGGGTGATTTTTGATTATCTTACCATGTCATCACATTTTATTTCAATCTCGTTGCAACATTCAGTGGAGAGTTTGTGGGTTCATGTATTTGTGGGAGATCGTCTGGATATATGGTGTACCCTCAACTGCTAACTATAAAATTTTTTATTGGTTTATATCACGATTTTGATAGTTTTATAGGAGTCCTTAAGGACTTAGTTATGGATGATCATACAATCCCACCACTTGACAGATGGATAGATTGAATGTATCATTCAGGATTTGGAGGACATGACATGTACTTTAATGTAGGACTTTTGTCAATGTTTGGATGATTGCAAATAATTGGTGAAGTTATCTTATAATAACATTAACAGTATAATAGTTTTTATAAAACCATTTTTGGATCAATTTAGGAGACCATGTAGGTCACTGTTATACTACATGGAGATAGGAGAGTCATTGCTTGTGGGACCAGCACTGGTGGAGGAGAAGATGGGGAGGGTGAAAGAGATATATGAGTGATTTAATACCACCAAACATAAGATAAATTGTTATTCAAATTGATCACATACTTCATTGTTTTGAATGGGTAGAACATGTGTTCTTGAAGGCCTCTCCATAATGGGATTTACGGTGTATTACACGGGGTACCAAGACATACTTGATGTTTTTAAGTCCATTCCAAATATTTCATAGGGTTGGTATGCTTTATTACCTCTTTTATTACCCCATTATTGGACCATTAGAATGAGTACTTCTGTTTTTCACATTTGAGGAGGTACGTGCATGACCCATCTCAGGTTATAGACTTGGGTTAGTCAAACATTGAGGATCTATGATTATTTTTAAAGTACCTAATGGTAATATGGGGTCAATAGTGGGATCCATTTTTAGTGTTTTATTACAGTATTTCATATTCCGTGGTGAATTGAAGACATCTAGGAGAGATCATGGGAGTTTTAGATCTAGATGAAATATTAATAAAATTACATTTTTTTTAGTTTTTTTTTCTTTTTAGGGTGAAAACCCTTAATGGTGGTGAAAATATAAGGGCATTTAAATTATTTATTATTCCCTTTTAATATTTTAAACTAATATCCTTGATTTTTAATTCATTTTTGGAGTGAAATTATAGTTTTCATGGGACCCCAGTATTGATAAATTAAATATATTAAATATGTTAGACCACAAACACATCTTTATAGGATTAATAGAAATCACATTTATTGGAGTCTAATATGATAATTTTAAGATATCTATTTTATCCTTCAAGTGGGTTTCACCCTGAGTATTACATAAGTTTTATGAACATTATGTTTAAGGATAATATGTAGTGTCTAATAGATTTAATAGATAAATTATTTAAATTATTTAATTAATTTAATTAATTTTCTCCCCAATTCTCCCCCATCTTTAACCATATCATATAAAATTATTATGTATAACAACATAATCCTAAGATATTTTTAGAGGAATGTTTTTATTCTCATATGAAGGATCATTGAAGATGAATGTGGGGATCTAAAATCCATTGATTGGATTTAATAAGTCTCATCATGAAGAGTATAATTCATGGAGAACACTATGAAATCATTGTAGATTAGTTCTTCACCATCGAGTAATGAAAATATAACGAAAAACATTGTTATTATTAAATTAGTCACCCATTTTTTTATTTCAAACATGAATTAATTTTCTACTTTGACTTTTTATTTATCTCTTTTCGCATAGACATGTAAATTTAATCTATTTCTTGAACATAGAATATATTGTTTGAACTATAAATTTTCATTTTATTTTATATTTCTATGATAAGAATTTATGTCTCGGTTTATCATGGCCACTGATGATTTTCAATTTTTTATAATGACCTTATCCCCTCGTTATTCATATATTCTCAGTTGGATAACACCAGGTTGATGATTCGACTTTCAATCATTTTTGAGATGTGATTAAACCTGGATTATTTTTTTGGGGTAATCAACAATAGAGATGATGACATAAGATAGTGGTGAGTATATTTTATGGATAACAAGTAGATGATTTAGGATCATACATCAAGAAGTAATGAGTAACATGGTGTAAATTTAATGGGGTCAATGAGAATCATGATTTTTGGCCATCATTGATAAAAAAATCAATGATTGTAGGTGTTTCTTTAGAAATCGGTTCTATGGATGCAAGATTGGAAACGATTTACAATGAAATTAGTTTTTGTAGGATGATTCCAGAATAAAACATAACGATATATGAAATACTTGACCACATGTCATGTAGTCAACTATTCACCATGAAAATGTTTTAAACCCCAATTCAAATATTGCATGTCCATGTTGTGGGGCTAGACACAGTGTGACTCTACTTGGGTATCTTAATTGTGTACATAGATTACTTTCCAAGGACCCAATGTGGTCCTTTAAACCATGTCCCCATAAAAGAAAGTTCATCTTGCATTACCTGACCAGCTAAGATGTGTTTGGGAAGTGCACATCTAGGACCTCTGGTTTTTGACAAACTATGTGTATTTGACTATATTTCATGTATATGGGGTTTAAATTCCATGTTAGGTAGTGGGACATGGAAAATTGTGATCCTGGGTTTACACCACGTATACACCAAGGGACACACGATGTAATTTTCTTGGAATTTTATTACTCCTATGTCTCATTCTTTAGGAAACAAAATTAGTCCTGTGAGTAGTACTTCTTGAATAAAATTACATATATATAGAAATAATATTATTTATTAGGAATCATAGATATTGTGTAAGGTGGTATGAGTGGTTTAATATTTCTAGAATATATGTCTTATGTTGAGACTCGAGTGTGATCCTTGAATAAACATTAGGTTTTGAAACCACACTAATGACTTGTTAGGTCTAGAATGGGGTCCCTTATTTACTGTTCATGTATTATTTGAAACCCCCCATACATACTCTATATTTTGGGGATTCAAAATGTGTAGTGGAACCCACTCAGTAATGATTATATATGAGGGATGAGTCATCCATCCTCATGAGGTCAAAAATCCCTCAGTCATCATGTGTCATAGGAGAGGCATGCATCCATTACATCAGGTGAGGATTAAACTGGGCTTCTAGAATTGACATTTAACCTGACATTGGGAGTTATGGGATACACATCATTCTTAGCTAGTTGTGATGTTAGAGAGATTAATTTCTCTATTTATCATTGCTTGTTATATGATTGTATATAATTCTTTATTCATTTCTCTCATCTTGTCTAATGGGTTAAGTTTATTATTTTATTATTTTTTTCCATTCAATGGAATTTTAGGGATTGTAATGGTTATGTATATACTCACCCCTGCATGAGATTCCCCTACAGATGTCATGTCTAATGACGAAGATGTTTATTAATATAGTGAATTTGATGGTTTGGGTATTGGTGGAGCTTAACATTACAGGAAGATGATGATATCAGTTGGTTGTTAATTTAGTGTTCATGAGGTGGACTCTTTCTACACATATAAAAACAGGTTGAGCCACTATTTATTTTCTTGTTAGGCGTGTATCTTCCCCCTTTAAAACTATAGTAATATTTTTTTTACACCCTAATTATTCATAGAGGTTGTTAAATGCATTGTTTCCTTAAGGGTTATTACAATTTTGTTTTTCCGACATGGTTTTGATGTATTTGGAGGTGTTCTTGTATATAGTTTCATGTGTTTATGATCTACTATTTGTGTGATATTACTACTCAGTTCTACCCTCCAACCAATAGAAAATTAGAAGAAGGGTAGGGGTTCCAATCTAATCATACCAAGAGTCATTGTGGGTATCTATGTAAGATCACTTCCTTTTTTACGTAAGACCCCTTTTAAAAAATTTGGTCAAGATGGTTTGTTTTTTTTTAATTCACAAAAAAAATATTTATCAGTAAAATGGTGATAAATAAATTAAAGGCCTTAAATGATAGGTAACATCATTAAATTTTAATTGAATATTTTTTTAGTTCGATAGTGAGTTAAGTGTGATATTATATGGCACACAAAGTCTCAGTGAAGACTGGATGAAATAATATTGTATATAATATAATAAGTTCATATTTTTTATTCAAAATAATCAAATAAATCCTAAATAGCACATTATATATGAAATATGAGACCGTTGTTGTGTTTAGAACATTGGTTTTACCCTAGGCGATGTGAAACATTTTTAGGTGTTGGACGTTTGGACGCCTCGCATGCAAAAAACCCATTTTATATTTAATTAATTATTTAATATATTTATTAATATTAATTAAAAAATATATCACAAAAGGTGCATCGTATGAGAAATCTGAGACCACTTCTGTGTCTAGAACATGTTTTTTTACACTAGGTGGGGTAAAAAATTTATAAGCATTGGACGTTTGGACACCTCACTAGCCCAAAAACGTTTTTTATTTAATTAATTATTTAATGCATTTTTTGAAAATAATATAATTAATATATCTGAAATGGTGAATCATATGAGAAATCTGAGATCATCGTTGGGTCCTAAATGGTGGGTTTACCCTGCTCATGTTATTACTTTTATACACAATGGGTTTTTGATATTATTTTAATTTTTAGGTTTAAGGATTAATTTTATTAATTTAATAATTAATCCAAAATTATTGAAATTAAATGAATAAATATATTATTATTAATTAAAAGAATATAATTAATAATAAGTGTATTATTACTAATAAAAATATTGTGTTTAATAAGTGTATTATTTTTCATTTTTTCAAACAAAATGAATGGAAATGTACATGTGTAACTACATATTTGATTCACTAAAATGATAAATGTGTTTCACCAATTGTGAAAAAATGGTATTGATCAATGTAATAGGAGTGAAATTATGTGTCAATAGTTAATAAATTAACTTGTGGAGTTAATATTAAATTATTAACTATTTTCTAAATTTGGTGAATGTTTTTGGAGAAACATTAAATGGCCTAAGATAATTTATAATAATAATAATATTGATTAATGTTATTATTATTATTATCAAATTGACAAAATATTTGTTGTCAAAACAGCATTTCAGCCATAAATATTTCGTATGGTTGGAGATTGACACACAGTTAGCATCATCATGACCCTATAATATAGGATTCCATTTCAAGACCGATATTGAATATTATATTTAGGATCAATGTACCAGTCCATGAAACACCAAATAAGATGATGAGTTTACGCATGAAATAAAGAGGAGAGTTTAATAAATAAGTGATACAATTAATCAAGGTAACTAAAATAATTGTTCATTAAAGATTTGTTATGGTATATTAATGGAAATATCTAACATCATTTACACGATGTGAAATGGGAATTCACATAGAGTAATACCAATGCTCAACATATTAAAAATATATCACTAGCATTAATTAACCCTCCAAACTTGTCTCACCTCCACTACAGGGATTTGGAATGCTCTTATCATCACCAAATATCCCCCAAGGAAGTCCTCCTTGCACCGAAATTCATCATCGCACCTTCTTCTTGGAAAACATCTCCTCCACGCACCAGTCTCTTGGATCAAATTCCCTATATGCACCTCCTAGGTTTTGGATCTAAATCCAATTCTTCATCGAAATCATAGTTGATCATCTTAATATTGGGTTTTTCATTAGCGAGTGTTCGTCATCACTGTTCTTGAGGTAGGTAGTATAAAACAAGAATCTTGTAGTAGTTATTTTGATTACGTCTATAAAAATTATAGAATTTCTACAGATCCTTAACAATAGACATTAATGAAGTTCATGATTAATTAATTAATTTGGGTGAACTACATATTTATAAAAATGTCAAATTGTTGGTTTCATAGGTAATTAATTGTAAAATTAATTATAGTATATTAATATTGAAAATTAGTGACAATTAATTACATAATTAAAAATGTGATATTAGTATTATTAATTGGGATAATTATTGGTTAAAAAATTTAACTGATAATGGTATTAACTATTAAAATAATTGATGGTTGTCTTAATTGTGGGACAATCATATTTTAATTAAGATTAAATAATTATGGAATTA
Source organism: Viscum album (assembly GCA_963277665.1). Taxonomy (NCBI): domain Eukaryota; kingdom Viridiplantae; phylum Streptophyta; class Magnoliopsida; order Santalales; family Viscaceae; genus Viscum; species Viscum album. The sequence goes on from OY728139.1 coordinate 803,846,128, forward strand.
ATTAATTGAACTAGTGGATTAATTAGTTGATAAATTAATTAATGTGATTAGTGTTTTTATTTAACACATAATTAATTAATTAATTAATGTGATTTATGTACATAATTAATTAGGAAATTAATTAAAGGTGTGGGACAAACTAATTGTTGAATTCATAATGGCATTAGGGGATAATAAATTAATGAGTTAATTACTGAATTATTTAATTATAAATTGTATATAATTAATTTGTGAATAAATTTTTGGATCTCAAGTTTTGAAATTAGTAATTAATATATAAATTATTTAATGGAATAGATTTAGTTAATTAATTTTTGAATTAATTTATGGTGATGGAATGACCAATTAATTGTAGAATTAATTTAAGCTTTATATATAATTAATTAATTTGTGAATAAAATAATGTAATGTTTGGTAAAATGGGAAATGATTGCAATAATGATATAATGGAGTAGCACATGGGATAATCAGGGTGTGAGAATGATATTTAAAGGAGAAGACTTAAGCAACTTATAATATTATTTACTTGAGGACTATGTGATCCTTATTGAAAGAAGACTTAGAGTGCTCCTATATTGTTTACTTATGGCCCGTGAGAGCCGTAAGGGATGAATACTATGTCATCTTGTTATTTTTTGTCAAAGGACCGTTTGAACCTTTAGGGGAAAGACCATGAATGATTTTTCGTTTATCTAGGAAACATTTATGATTTGTTTTTTATTACTCACTATGGACCCTTGAGGTTAGAGACCATAGTGCACATTACTCGTGTCAGAGTAATTTACATGTTTTATGTATTATATAAATGAAATATGAAATATGATAGTTATTGTTAAAATGTAAATTCAAATTTGAGATATCCCTTGGGGATATATAAAACTCTGGTGCAGGAGAAGTATGTATTTCAGTTTGGGTCTCCATGGGAACCCATTGGTTTATGCGGTTAAATAAGGGATAATTGAATAAATATATGGGATTTACATTATTACATGTTTTTATTCATTATACAACTGCATACACTATTATTGACTCATTTTTTTAGACCCCATTTGTTCTAGCCTAGTATGTTTTACTCAAACTGTACTTAAGATTCCAGAGCGGTACCCGGGTAGACATTTTTTTCCAGACAGGTTAATGGGACCTGAGATAGAATGATGTATTAGGATAGATCATGGCGAGGAGACTAGACATGGTTCAGGACCTTATTGGGTGGCATTGATGTCTTTATATTATTGTTTTTATTTTTACTCTTGAGACATACATCAACATGGATTGTTTCTTTATTTCAGTAGGATATTGTATTTACTGCTTGATTATCATTAGATGTTTGTATTGTTTATCATTATATATTCTTATTCTATTATTTATTATTTCTTCTAGTTTTTACTCTATTAATAGAGGGTATATGATACCCATTACTGACTTATAAGACCCTCACTACTAGTCGGTAGCCTCTAGTGTACGGGAATGTGCTCCTGAGGTCATGTGACAGACTGGATCGGGGCACTATTGTGTGGAACCTAGGCTGGGATGTTACAAAGTGGAATCAGATGAGTTTCATATATCTTTTTTTTCTTACTGGTTTTGAGAAATATAGACAAGAGAATAATAATTGTTAGGGATTGGTTATGACCTCATTCATGGGAGTAGGTTTCCCAAGTACGAGGGATAACCCAAGTAACTATGGTGGGAATTAATGTTATTGTTAGTTATTGTTATAGTTGAATATTATTTCACCTTGGGTTACACACTTGTTCTTCGATATGTTTGTTGAGTGTGAAATATTTTGATGTTGACTCATCATCGGGGATGTCATGAGGGTTCAGTATGTGTGCATCATTCTAGACACTCAGGATTATTTTGTGGCACAGATCATCGTAGGAATTCATAAAGAAATTGGCTTTGGGTACGTTGTTGATTTTAGATGTTTCTCATTGTTGGTGAAATTGAAATGAAATGTGACTAATATAAAATTTTACAAGATTAAAAATTATGAAAGATGAGAAAAAATGGGTTTCTAAGGAGAAACATTGAAAATAGGAATTATTATACTCTTGTTAAGAAAAAATTGGTGTAGAGTGGTTTATGGTAGTTATTGCACCTCAGTTTAGATCATATGGTAGGAAAAAGGGAGCGAAGACTGGTAATGAATGATTCTTTTTGGTTCTCATTGATGAATTCTTTTTGTACTTTTAATTAGTGATGATCATTTCACATACCATGACATCACCCCGAGTACACTGAGAAAGCTATGGATTTACACGTAGCTAAATGAATGTGTTTTGATTCTTTGTGGGACCCCTTAGAGGTTTTTCTATTGAAGAAATATATATGTGGATCTTAATAGTGTGATTCAAATCATCAAAATTTTACATATGAGGTTATCAGGATTGATAGGTGGTCGATAAAAACTATGGTTTTTGAGATACATAAAAAGAAGGGTTAACGCTGCTTCAAAGGGGGGTAGATTGGAAGAACTCAATTATTTAAAAAGGTGTTTAGGAGTATAAATTTAGGACTATTTATTATAAGGTGGGGAAATTTTACGATCCCATTCTTTTTAGGTATGTCCCTTTTTAAAAATTTAATAAAATATGGGTAGTATTTATTTTAATTGACAAAACATGATTTTACAGTCTAATTTTGATAAATGTGTCAAAGGCCTTAAATTCTAGTTAAGATATTGGAATATTCAATTTATATTTTTTCTATTCGACACTGAGTTTTGTGTGAGATTATGAGGCCTGAAAAGTCTTGCTGATGAATGAATAAAAAAATATCATATATAATGTATTAGTCCCAGACATTTTATTGAAAATATTCAAATAGCTCTAAAATAGTGCATTGTATATGAAATGTGATACAACTGTTGTATCTGAAACATGGTGTTTACCCTAGGAAGCATGTAACATTTGTAAGGGATGGATGTTAGGATTCCTCTCTTTCATAAAGAACGTTTTTATATTTAATTAATTATTAAATCTGTTTATTGAATATTAAATAATTAATATCTCACAAACAACGCTTCGTATGTGAATTTTGAGACCATTGTTGTACTTGAAACATGTTTTTTACCATCTACTAGATATAACATTTTTAAACATTGGATGGTTGGATTCCACGCTTGTGAGAAGTACCATTTTATCTTTAATTAATTATTTAATCAATTTTTTGAAAAAATGGTAATTAATATCTATCAAATGGTGCATTTTATGAGAAATCAGATACCACTATTTGGTTAGAAATGAGGGTTTTACCATTGTTAGGGTATTTGTTTTATGTGCAATGGGATTTTTTTGATGATATAATTTTTATATTAAGGGATTAGTTTTATTAATTTAATAAGAAGTAAAAATTTAATTAAATTTAATGAATAAGTGTATTATTATTAATGAAAATAATATTATTAATAATAATTGTTTGATTACTAATAAAAATAATATTATTATTAATAAGTGCATTATCCTTTTTTTCAAGAAAAATGAATGGAATGTACATTTTTAATTAAATATTTTTTTCACTAAAATTGTAAATGACGTTTCCAAACATGTGAATAATTGTTATTAATCAATGAAAAAATGGTAAAATAATGTGTCAATACTAAATAAATTCAAATGTGGAGTTAATATTAAATTAATAAATATTTTCCATATTTAATGAAAATTGTTGGTGAACCGTTAATTAGTGAAAGATACAGTATAATATTATTAATAATTAATATAATTATTTTAATTATGATTAAATTGATAAAATATTTGTTCTCACAACACCGTTTCAGCCATAAATTTTTCAGAAGGTGTCATATTGACACACCGTCAGTGGTAACGTGACCCTAAAATTATGGAGGTCATTTCAAGAATGACATTGAATATTTAATTTTATCTCCTGGTACTGGTCCCTGAAACACCCAATAAGTTGATGAATTGACACATGCAATTAATAGGAGAGTTTAATAAAAAGATTGATGTAATAAATAAATGTAATTAAAGTATTTTTTTCTTTAAAGAGTTTTGATGGTATTTTAATTTATAAATGTTATAACCATTACATGATGTAAAATGGGAATTAACGTAGAGTAATAATATCTCTTTGCATATTTAAAACACATCTACAACGTTGCATAAACCTAAAGACTCACCTCACCTCCCCTTCAAGGATTTCGAACCCTGTTTTCTTCACCACAGAGCCCACACAGTTATCTTACCTAGACTGAATGTTTTGTGGCACACCTCTATCTTGGATGAAATCACCACCGTATACCACCATCTTCAAGTGAATTCTCTATACGATACTCCCGAGTTTCAGATCTAAATTTAGTTCATTGTAGCATTCATAATTGATCCACGTAGAATTGGGGTTTTCCATTAGTGAGAATTTGTTATCACCATTATTGAGGTAGGTGGCCTAAAACTCAAATCTCATAGTTTTTATTTTGATTATGTGTATGAAAATTATAGAATTTCTAATGTTCAATATCAATTGACATTCTCGATATTCTAAATTAATTAATTTATTTGGGTAAATTAAATAATGATTGAAATGTGAAATTGTGGGTTTTAGGGACAATTATTTATAGATTTAAATATAGTATATTAGTATTTTAAATTGGGGAAAATTAATTTTAGAATTAATTATGTGATATTAATATTGTTAATTGATATAATAATTTGTTAAAAATCATTATATGATAATGGTATTATCTATAAAAATAATAAATAGGTGCTATAATTATGGGATAATCATTTTTCGAATAAGATTATTTAAATTTGGAATTAATTAATGGAACTACTATAATAATTAATTAATAAATTAATTAACATGATAAATATTGTTATTTAATTCATTTAATTAAATAATAAGATTGAATTAATATACAAATTAATTAGTATAGAAATGTGTTTATTTAACAATTCAATTAAATAATTTAATTGATAGAAACAATTAATTGTGGAATTAATTGAAGTGAATGAGTTAAATTAATTAATTGTGGAATTATTTAATAGATATGCATGTGATTAATTAATTGAAGAATTAATTTAAGGGTTTGAGTTAGATTAATTAATTATGGAAATAATTAATTACAATGATTTGGATTAATTAACTAGTAAATTAATTAATGGATGTAATGTTTTGGTTTCTTAGTTGGATTAAATAATGTGCCGATTAATTAATAGGGATGGTTTTGATGGTCCAATTTAATTAATTTGATTAATTAATTGGTAAATTAATTAATCTGGATTGGTGATATATTGAAATGATAAGATTTAATAATTAATTGTTGAATTATTTATGCGTCAATGAGATTAGTAAGTTGGATAATTAATTGAAGATTTAATAATGGGAGATTGAAAATGATGACTTGTGAAAATTAATAGTATAATCAATTTTGAGTTATTGATATTTTTATAAGTTAATTAATTGTTGAAATAACTAATGAGAGATATTTGAATAATTATGTTTTGAATTAATTGTTGGGAAATGTTTGGTTAATTAATTGTTCTATTAATGAACGATAATAGACTATTATAATAAAATTTTGAATTAATTAATGGGATTGAATTAATTAAATTATTAGTAAAATAATGATTTATAAATGGGGTGTCATACATGATGATCTACTCCCATGATAGTGATAACAATACATGGTTGAGCAATTTAATTAATTATATAATACATTATGGGATATGGATAATAAATTTTGAGACAACTAATAATGGAATTAATTATATGTTTATTTTATTTATTGAAATTAATTAATTGATTAATTAAAGGGAATGATGTACTTAATTCATTAAGAAATTAATTAAGGGTATTTTGGGGAAATATAATTGTGGGATTAGTAATAGAATTGGGGGATAATTTATTTTTAGTTAATTATCAAATTTCTGAATTATAAATTGTGAATAATAAATTCATGAATTAATTTTTTGATATTGAGTTGTGAAATAATTAAATAATTAGTGAATAAATTGATGGAATGGATGTAGTTAAATAATTTTTGAATTAATTAATGGTGATGGAATGACTGTTTAATTTTTGAATTAATTGAAGGGTTAGATATGATTAATTAATTTGTGAATTAATTAATCGAATGTTTGTTGAAATGGGAAATGATTGTGATAATAATGGTGTGGAACCACACATGGGATAACTGGGGTGTGAAAATTATTTTAAAAATTGATTATTTATGGAGCTTATAATGTTGATTACATAAGGACTGTGGGAGCCTTATAGTAGGAAGACTCTGAGAGATTCTAATAATGTTTACGTAAGGACTATAAGAATCATAAGGGAATAAGACTGTGTGAGCTTATTATTTTGTATCGAAGGAATATATGAATCTTTAAGGGGAAATACTGTGAGTGATTTTCAATTTTTTCTAGGAAGCATTTATACTTCGGTTTTTATTACTCACTATAGTCCCTTGAGGTTAGATCCCATAGTGCTCATTACTCATATAAGATAGATTTACATTTTTTATGTATTTTATATGTGTAATATAAATTATGATATTGATTTGTAATGTGGACATTCATATTTGTTATATTCGTTGGGGATATATCAGACTTTGGCGCATTCTAAAGCAGGTATCATGGTTTGGGTGTCTATGGGAACCTAGAGGATTATGTGGTAAAAGAAGTGATAATTTAATAAATGTAAACTGTTTAATTTATTACTTGTTTTTATTATTTTATAAAACTCCATACAATATTATTTATTGGTTTTAGACATCGTTGTTAATGGTCTACTGAGTTGCACTCTCAGCTTACTCAGGATACTTGATCAGTACCTGAGAATACTTTTTGTTATCTGGGCATGTTATGTAAAAAGGCTCTGAGATCAAATGATAAATTTTGATAGAGAATTGTGAGGGGACCATATGTGGTTCATAACCTTCTTGGGTTTCATCAGTGTCTTTATTTTCTAGTTTCATTTAGACACATGAGACATACATTAGCATGTCATGTTTTTTTGTTTTAGTTTGATATGGTATATGCTTCTTGATAATATTCAGTTATTTATATTGTTTTTATTAAAATATATTTTCTATATTTTTTATTTTTTCTTCTCATGTTTACTTGATAGAAAAGGGTATAGTATCTCTAAGATTGACTTACAAAACCATCGCTACTAATGGGCAGTCTTTGGCAAATGGGGAGGTGCGCCTTAGGTCACGTGACAGACTAGCTCGGGGCACCGTTGTGTGGCATCCGGGCCAGGACGTTACACCCTGGGTGGCCATGTCATGACACTATGAGATCATTGCCCCAATTATTGATTATTAATTTATACATTAGGTATTTTATCCTAATGAAACTAATAAATTGACAAAGATGGTCACACAAAAAATGTATTCATAACCTCAGCTAAAATTTACACTAATTTAACATGGTGAATAAATATTATTCTCATGTGTGGTTTAATAATTATTCTTGTTTTTTATGATAAATATTCACTCCACAGTAATTTGAGAAAATATCTAACTGAGTTTAATTTTTAATAAATATTTAATTTCTTGGTAATTATTTAATTTTTTATATGAATATATAATATTTTTTTGTTCTTGTTTATTATTAAGGAAAACAATATTTTCTCAGTTACATTAATATTTAATAAATATTTTTTCACTGGTCAAGTGAATATAATATGCATATATTTTTATGAATATAAAGTAGTGATATTTTTTGTATGTAAATAGTCATTATATAAATCGCGATAAATATTGATAGGGACTATAAGACCGGGTTAGATGGACCAACTAGATATGTCATAGTATATATTATTTGAATAAATATTAATTTTTCAATTCATGGAAAATTAATTTTTAACTTATATATTGAATGATAAGTAAATAAAAATAATTCTATTATTTTTTAGTCATTGGTCTTAGTAGGTCATTAATAAAATAATGAATAACCTTGCACAATTATTACTTTCTAACCCTAACTCGATTTAAACATGGTTTTGAAATTTTCAGAAACTCTAGCTACACTTTTACAGTTGTGCACAATGATTTATAGAGAGGATTCTATCAATACCTAATGTGACCCTCCCTGTAATGAAATAAAGAACATTGATAAATCCTTCTAATCCAATAGAGTGATTCTGTGTCACCAAGATGGAGTCCTATATGATTAATAATATTCACCACAAGTATTAAATCCATACTTGCTGGTAATACCTTGAAATTATAAAAGAAGAATATTGTATTTGATAGTGTATAAGACAGAAAACACCAGGTTTTTATTTCATTACACCCAATAGGAAATTCATCTTGTGATTTATGCGACAACATGATTCTTCACTGGATGCCATAAAATACCTGGCAATGTTTTACCGAATAACAATATACTGTTAATATTTTTAATTTAATTGTTACCTCCTAGTCATTAAATTGATGTTTAGGAATAAGATTTACTTCATTATAAAAGTAAATTTATTTTATATTTAATCAAATTGTTTCCATTCACTGACTATGTTTTATAGAGATATTATAAGAACAAATCGAGTTTACACATAAAAAGCTATATTTTTTAAAAGGTTGTTTTTCCACCGTTTAATGGAATACAAATTTTAAAACTAAGTTTTGACCCATTTATAAATTTTATTTGTAAAAATTAAAAAAAAATTATAATCCAAAATTATCTTATGGATACTATTTGACATTTTTCTGATATGTTTTATTTTATGGTGAATAGTTTAAAATAATGCATTTTAGTTGAAAAGTTCTTTTTCGTTTAAATATTTTTTAATGATAAATTAAATTTTATAATGGTTTTAAATTATAATTAGGTTAATCATATATATATTAATCCAATGTAATTAATTTTAATCGTTTCCACGTTGAATTCTGATGTTAAATCTCTTTAAGCTTTTGATCATTTTAACTCTAAAACCTAATTTCTCTCAACATTTGTGTGATGGAAACTAAATTTAAAATTTCAATTTATGTGAACAAAATTTTGGAATATGGATATATTTATTTACAATCAACAAAATATTTATATTCTAATAATTTGGACTGAATTTTTCACCATACTAATAAGTGAATGTACTTAAGCTTAATTGTTGTGATTAACGTAAAAGGGAGTTTACTTAGTAGTTAAAAATAAATTTAAATGTATAAGTATGAATCAAATCATGTGAAAACTATTTTATGGACATATTTATATCCTTATGAATTTTTTTCATTTTTTATGAGTTAATGGGATTCTATTCGATGAAATTAACCTATATAAAAAGTTAAAAATTGAAAAAGCTATAACAGGAAATTTCCTTACCATTAAAATTTATAATGCTTTGAGATATAGAAAACCACATTAATAATGTTATACACATTATTTTGAATTATTAATTAAATTTTTTCATCATATTAATTTAAATTTAATTTTTTATATGAATCTATTTGTTAAACTTCTTTTGTAAAACCAATGTAGTAATTATTTAGTCAACAAATGACTAAAATAAACAATACTAAAAATATTAAATGTATAGTTAACAGATTTTATTACTTAATTGCACTAAAAATTTATAGTAATATATCATTTTAAATAGGTTTTAACACAATATATTAAAATTAAATAAATTTCAGGATATTTGTAAATTTAATTTAAATAAATAATGTTAAAATTGACATTAACAATATTTTATAATAAATGATATTTTTTAAATGATTAACATTTCTAAAAATCATATATAATTCCAATTGTTTTTTATATAGTTATAAATATAAAATATTTTACATTAATGGACCTATTAACAATTTATAATGAAGATAGTGACCCCTAAATAGTAATAATATTATTAATATGGTTTTGGTTAAAGAAGTGTTTGCATGTTACATGTATTTATGATAAATTTAATATCCAACACACATGTGATTTATTTATTATAAATTAGATAAAATATTTAGAATTAATGTGGTCTATATTTTATATTTAATCTGATTTTAATTTATTTATAATGGTTACATTACATTAGTAATGATGTTTTTTATCCTAGTAAAAACCCAAATGGGTAAATATAGGGAAACGTAAAAGTTATGGAAAAATGATGAAAATAATTTTCTTTTCATGTTTTATCAGTTTTATCGATAATAATATAAATTTAATCAATTATTTTACATTATTTTAATATCATTATATAAGGGATACCACTCTATATTGTTTACTTTTCTATATTTACAAGAATTTCACTCTCCCTCAACTATAAAAAGCAATTAACCCCATCATTTATAATCATCTCTATATACGTTTGGATCCTCTATAAACTACACTAATAATATATCACCATCCCTCCCTTAATTCAAGATTCCTCAATATGGTAATAAATCAAACCAGGAACGTATTTTGGTATAAACCAAAAGGACTTACCTGAATAAGAGGTAATGTTTTTCAACGAGCAGTTATGTTTTATTTCATTCACCACCAATTAAATTATTCTTATATCATTGTTATACAAAAAAATAAGTATATTAAATTTAATTATATTTTTATAGCAAATATATAACATAAAATACTAGTACACCCATGAAATTGGATACACATTCATCTTTCGTGTATACGACAAACTACCACCTTGCAAACTGTTGTCCTTTGTTCTTCCATTAAAAACAGTATGGTGTAAGAATAAAGATGGATATATTGTATAAATATGATATATTTGATATTTATAAATTATTTATCCTTCTTTAATTATTTTGTAAATCATATCCTCATGTATTCAATTTTGCGGGAATATGATAACATCGTATATGGACGTGTGGACTACCGCCTCCTCCGAGTGATGTAATTCATTAAATATTTAGAAATATTGTATAAGGATGAGTTTAATAAAAATGTGTGATATATAATAAAAAACATGATAATTTAATTATAATTTAAAAATATTTCATTTAATTTGAATTCATTCAATATGATAAGAAAATGGATACATTGTTTTAGCATACATATAACTGACTGTGTCAATAAATGGTGTATTCAATTTCATATCAATGAATATTATAAATTAAAAAAATAAAAAAATAAATAATATATATGATATGAAAATAGTAGTTTAAATTATTTTGATTTTAAATCTGGATCTATGTAAAAGGTACAAAATGTAGCATGTCAAAACATACTTGAAAAAAAGTTTATTAACACTTGAAATGATGAAAATAATGATAGATTATTAATGAACAGGTGATAATATGTTATAAAATAATTATCTATGAAATAATAAATATTAATATCGTTATATTCTATGTTAATAAAATTATTAATACCTTTATACTTAATTTTAAAGAGTTTTCAACCAAAAGGGAGTGTAAGGTAAGGGATTTCATCTCAATTTACATTCCATTGAGATTTTTTTTACAATTTTCACTAGTTCAATTATATGTGGTTTATATACTATAAATTCTACATATAGTATTATGATTCATTCAAAATTAATTATATTTTATGTTTCACTTTTAATTATCTCATCAACAGAATTTTTATTTGAAAATTACTTCTAAAAGTAATCTTAGCAATCTCACATTATTTTGTGATTTTTAACATTATCTGGAAAAAATAACCCCCTTAATTTTTTTTATTGTAAATAATTTTTTTCATTAATATATATATTATTTTTTATAGATATTATTATTCCTAAAACCATATAACATTTTTTACATATGATTTGTACATCAAAATATATTTGATTTATTGGAGGAATATTGATAATTTTTTATGTTTTATTCATTGAGGATATTTGATGATAAAGAGAACTACTTATTAATTATATATTTTATTTTATATATGAGTAATTATGTAGAATTATGTAAAATGGGTTGGGGTATTTTAATTTCAATCCCCTTGATGGATCAGAAGTCTCATTGGAAAAAATTAGTTAAGAGAACCCTTTGTGTTTGCAACAGGTATGTTTTAAACTATCTTGTGAAAGGTATTGACAATAGAGTTTTGGTTTTTCACAAAAATCAAATTTACATAATATGTTTTAATATATTTTAATAAAGGTCTTAATATTAAATTTTATACATTTTTTGGAAACATGACATCCTAAAATTAATAATTTCTTCATTTCAATTATTATTATCCACAAGATTTTTATGATGAGAAAATATATAGATACATTCCATTCATAGTTTATTGATTAAATGACATATATTATATGTTATTTGGATTTACATATTGATTATATTAATTGATTAATTATTTATTCTTTTTTACTTAACACTGACTGAGCTTTTGACCTCACCCTTATTTTGTTTCCATTCATCATGTTATGAAAAATATATCTTTAAATGAGTTCTCAAGGATGATGTTTTATTTATTATGATATATAATATGTATATATTATTTAAACAATGTAATATGGGTATTCTGTATGTTATATGGTTTAATTAATATTCTAAACTAATCAATCATTTGGGATGTTATTCCTTATAATCAAGGAAATTTAAAAAATTAAGGCACAGTCTCCAGGTTTCATGGGTCCGGGAATTACAGTTGGTTTCAATGTAATTTTTGTAAAAAACCTTGAAAAATAGATTTAGGAAAAAATAAAATAGGGAACATAATCCTACGAAAATATTTTTTTATAAGTATATATAAACATCCCAAAGAAACCATGTTTATAAATATGAGATTAGCTATACATACAATTTTTCAAATATGAAAATTATTTTATTATTTTTGGGATAAAAAATAATGTTACATAATGTTATTATCCAATATAATGGATGTATTCATTTAAAAATTTAGACTAGAAGAATTAATGTGATCTTCAATAATTCACATAAACAAAAGAGTAAGAATTATCATATCGTTTATTGGTTGAAACCAATATTTAGAATGGAATCAATATCCTAATCAATTTCATCATATAAGGATAGAGTATCATATTATTATGAGACAAATAAAGAGTTATCAATATATTATTTCAACAGAGGGAATTGTTAAAAGAAGAGAAAAATTGGGGAAAATAAAGAAAAAGGGGAGAAGGGAATGAATGATTTCCCAATATATGGTAATTTTGGGATGAATAATCATGGGAAGTACTTGAACGGAGTTGGATATTTTTATATATGTAGAGATAAGGATTTCCATACAAAATAATCCAAATTTTTGAAGAATAAACTGATATAGATTGTTTTGACTATAGTCAAATAGGGAACTACACTAATCAATTCACTACGTATTAAGGTAATGTACATCATAATAAGAAAATGGATCATGGTCAAGATTATGTTATTACCCAAAAAAAGAGTAAGGATTAATGTTATTGTTTTTTGAATCAAGAATTATGTAATTTGGGTATTTTATCAACGATGTAATGGTAATGAGAATTATGAATATTTAAGGATTGTTGTAAAATAAATTTTCATTAAGTATTTTAATGAGAATATTGAATGGTACCTAAGACCAATAAAAATTATTCAATTACAAGTTAAAAATATTGGAAAACACAAGATTGATGTGTAAACAATGCTTAATATCGTTTATATTTTGAGATAATGATGTTTGGATAAAGACATTATTTATATGTCTGATGTAAATTAGATATTACAAACAACCTTGGAGGTTATTAATGGTTTTTTTGGAAATGTAGTTATTTTTTCATATATGGTGTCTACAACATTTTTTTATTTTCAGAATATATCACATATCCTATGTTTTAAATAAGTAATAAAGAATCACACACAAATAAAATGACATTTTATTCTAGTTTAGGTTATTAATTTTTTTAATCGAATAATATATGAATTTAGTAGGATGATTATATGTGATGATAATGTAATACATTATGTTGTTTGGGGAATTCATGATAATAACATTTTGGAAATTTTTTTACCTTCATTATAATGTTTTGGATCATAATATTTGGGAATAACTATAAGATTAGCTAATTAAGAAATGGTTTATATTGATCATTAGACAAGTTTTTAGTGGTTAATGTTTTACTTCACCATATAATGAAATCATTAATGTATAAATAATTAGAGGAACAACCATGGGAATAATTATTTCTTAGGAAATATAAATTTATCATGTAATTATATTTACTTATATTCTTAGAGAATGAAATAATTCATCAATCCTAGGAAAATGATCATAAAATAAATATGTTATTATATTATGTTCATATCTAGTGAATCAAATGATACTTTAGAACATCCCATATTTATGGTTTTGAGGCCATTTTCTTTGTATTGTTCACTTACTATCTTATGATCAAATATTGTAGTTTTTTATTCATTTCGTGCCCATGTTTTCATTTCCCACTTCTGTTCTCCTACATGGGATCCTATTAATTTAACCTTTGTGCTTAAATAACTTTATTATTAAAAGGATATTTTATTATACCAATTTAATATGTGGGGTTTTTAATAATATTATTTCCAAATATCAAACCTTGGATTTCAGAGATTGTTTTTGAATTGGACGAATGTAACGTATTTATGGTTGGGAGAATTTTGTACCCTAAAATTATAAATTAATGATATTGTATTTGAAATAATTTATGACATGAAACAAAATTGTTTCACCTATGATACATGTATAAATGAATACATATTGGGATTCACAAAAGGATGATTTTATACGATAGCTTACGTAACTTGCAAGACTAGATTTTATCGAATAATAATAAACTGTTGATATTATTAATTTTACAGTTATCCTATAGCTATTAAATTGGTATTTATGAATAAGATTAACATTATTATGAAAAAATATATAATATATATTAAAAATATTTTTTTACATTATTCCAATAACTTCAATAGAAATATGATAATAATGAATATTGTTTACACATAAAAGCTATGTTTCTATAAATATATTTTTCCAACATTAAATAGAGAAACTATTTTTAAACAATATTTTAAACCATTTATAATTTTTATTTTTTAAAATAATAATTATTTTTTGAATTAAAAATTTCAAAATTAACTTAGTTATAATTTTTCATATTTTTTTATGAAGTTTAATTTTTTTGATGAAAAGTGGAAAATATTGCATTTTACTTGAAAATTTCCTTTTGGTTTAAATAATTATTAATGATAAATTCCATTTTAAATTGATTTTAAAGTAAAATTTTATAAATAATATATCTATTAATTCAATATAGTTCATTTTAATCATTATTATTTTTATGTTTCATGTAAAAACACTATAAACATTTTAATATTTTATCTATAAGACCCCGCTTACTCTCCATGTGTGCTGGATTAACATAAAATTTAATTTTTCAACTTATATGAATTGAATTTATAAAAATGTATATTCGTATTTTTATTAAGTATAGTATTTGTATTCTAATAATATCAAATTAATTTCTAACCAAAGTAATTAGTGACAGAAGTTAACATTAATTATATCGATTTAGGTGTAAACAAGTTTACTTAATATTTAATCCAAGAATATATGTTTTAAGAACATCCCAAAACTTGTCAAAAAAATTATCTATAAATATTTAGATACATATGACTTTTGGGACTATTTTTATTTGTCATTGGGATACTATTCCACAAAATTGACCTATTTTATGTTTCAACTAAGGAAAACGACAAATTATTAACCATCCCTAAAATTAACATTTATAATAATTTGAGATATAGAAAAAACCCACATTAGTTAGTTTATTCACATTATTTTGAAATATAAATCTGTTTTTCTATCTATTAATTTATATTTAATATATATTGATGATTTAGTTTTTTAAACTTCTTATGGAATGCCTATCTGGTAATTATTTAGTAGGTAAATAACTAAAATAAATGTTATTAAAAATATTAAATGTAAATTATATTTATTAAATTATTGTATTACATTATTTTTTTAGATGAATATATCATGTTACATTAGATATCACATAATATAATCAAATTCCATCATTTTTTTGATATTTTTTAGTTTAAATTAGATATACAATGTCAAAATTGGAATTAATGTAATTTTTCAATAAATTATATTTTATTAAATCTTTAAAATTATTAAAAATACTATCTTATAAAAATTGATTTTTAAATGATAATAAATATCAAAAATGGTATATTAATGGACTATTTTATCTTTTATATTGAACATATTATCCCCTAAAAATAAAAACATTGTTAATATTGTTTGAGATTATGTTTTATTTTTGCGTGTTACATGCGTATCTGTTTGAATTAATTTCCAACACACATGAGTTTTTTAATTTTTTCATTTTTTTATCATATATATTATTAATTTGTTCAACATTTACTAATAAATAACACATTAAATTTTACGTAGGGGTTAAATTTCATAGGTTAAAACCCCTGTTACTCGAGTGAAAACCCAAAAAGGAAAAAATAGGGAAACCGTGATGTTAAGGGAAAAAATGATAAAAATACTTGTAATTTTTCTTAGAGGTGGTGTGGATCAACCACAATAAATAATGCTTCTATCCATTCAATATAAAAAGAAATTAATTCCCCTCACTTGAACATACCTCTCAATCCATATTTCTCATCCCAAAACTACATAAATAATATCCTAACATCCCCACCCTAATCTAAGAATACTCAATTTCTGATGAAATATAACTAAAGAAGGATTTTGGTATAATCCAAAAAGTGTTTCTTGAATAAGAGGTAACATTCATTAAAGGGATATTTTGTATTATTTCTATCTACACCACATAAATTATTAATATATCATTATAATATAATAAAATTAGTATCTTAAATATTTTAAAATGTTGTTATGATATGTATAGGACCTACACATTTGCACAATTCCATAAAATGGGGTATACAATCCTCATTTTTTGTACAGATGATTATCTCTACACGAGCTGATGTCATTCATTCTCAAATTAAAACATTTCAAGGTTTGTAATAATGATGGATTTATATTTTATATATGATATATATGATATTTAAATTTCCTTTATGATTATGTAATTATTATATGACACATACCTTCATGATTTCTATTTTGTGGGAATATGATTACATCATTTGTGGATGTGGGTACTACTGCCTCATCAACGTGATGTCATTCATTCGCACATTACAAAGAAGGTATTAAGGATGTGTTTTTTAGACATATGTTATATATATGTAAAAAAGGCTAATTTAATTATAATATACATTTATATCATTTAATTTTATTACATTCAATGTGATAAGAAAATGGAAACAATGTTCATTTATACGTACGACCAACCATATTCATGAAAGATGTGTTGCATTTCCTATCACCAAATATTATGGGTTACTATAAATACATATATATCTAATATCTATGATAAATAAATCATGGTTTTAATTTAGTATATTATAAAATAATTATTGATTTAAAATGAACTTAAAGGTATTAATTTAAAAACTTCTCTAAAAACAACACAATTAACACCAAATGCGATGAAAATAATGAACTTTTACTAATGAACTCGTTATTATATGTTAAAAATGATTATATATGATATCCTAAATATTAATATGGTTATATTATATGTTAAAAAATTCTTAAAACCATTATACATATGTTGAAATATTGTTCAACGGAAATGACTGGAATTCAACTCAATTTATATTTCATTGAGACTTATTTTTTTATTCACTAATTCACATCTAGGAGATTTATATACTATCCCATAAACATATAATATCATTATTAATTCATAATTCATATAAATTTATGTTTCTCTTTGAATTATATCATCCAAGGGCTTTTCAATTGAAAATTACCTAGTAGTACAAGTTAGCATTATAATCTCACTTTCATTGATGATTATTAACATTTTCTTGAAAATATCAAAGACATATGATCAATTTTGTTGCAAATTATATTTAACATATATATTCATATTCTTTTGTGATGGATATTATTTTTTCATAATTCATAAAAAAAATTTATGTATGGGTTTTAGATTGACATTTATTTGATTACATTGGGAAATGTTGATAAATATATATCATCTATTCAATATGAATATTTGAGGATAAGAAATTTTTTATTAGTTAAATTTATTATTTTATATATGAGATATTATTTTGACTAGTATATAATACTTTGGGATAAGTTAATAGACTCCCCACAATGCATCACTATTCTCATGGGGAAAATATTAGGTGGCCAAACAAAATTAGATTGTACCGAGTATGTTTTAAATCATCTTTGTAAAAGGTCTTGATTGTAAATGTTTCATGTTCATCGAAAATATAATATCTAAAAATTAACCACTTCCATCATTTTAGTTATTATAATCCAGATTATTTTCACTATAAAAATTTATGGATACTTTTCATTCTCAAGTTATTGATTTATTGGAATGTTTTTTAGTTATTTACATTTCCATATGGATTATTATAATTTATTTAATATATATTATATTATACATAACACTTTCTAAGAATTTTAGATCCGCATTATTTTGTTTCCATTAACAAAATTATGAAGAATATATATTTGAATGATTTTCAAGGATGTTGTTTACATTTGTTATGAATTATGTTTTATTATATTTTCCCCATTTAATATGGGAATCATGTATGTAATATGGTTTTCCAAAAATACTAAACTAATAAAAAATTTGAGATTTGATTCCTTTTAATCACGACAATTTAATAAAGCATCGCACAAGTTCATGGATTCTTGGGTCAAGGAATTATATTTCAATCCCCTAACGGATTATATGGTGACATTCAAAGGTTTAGAAACCATGCGTGGAACAATGCTAAAGTGAATCTATCCTTGATGCCATTATAAAAATGATGAAATGATAAGAGGCCTTAATTTAATAATCATTAATAAAAAATAATTCAATACAATTAAATCATTATTCAAATAATTAAATTTTGAAATATATGTCAAAAGATCCTCTACTTTTAGTTTTGATAAATCTATCAATTAATCCTCAACATGATTCTATTTTTCATAAAATAATTTTTCATGTAAATATTAAAACTTTTCATGATTGTGAAAGAAAACTATGTTTTCAATTCTTAATAGGCACTTCCTCTATTCCCAATACTTTCAATATTGGCTATAAAAACAAGGTGATGAGATATATGAAAGATATGATCACCCACAACAAAAATGAAATCATTAAAATTGTGTGTGTATGTATGTATGAATTTATGTATGTATATATTTATATATTAATATATGTAAGTATATATGTATATATGTACATATGTATGTATGTTTGTGTGTATGTATGTACATATGCATGAATTCATGTATTCATGTATGTATAAGATATATTTACACATTAAAATTAAATTAAATCATCTATTTCTATTTAATTTGATAATTGGCACTAATTTTAGTATAACCAACACTCATATTGTGATGAATTTGGTTAAAATGTAATTACTGAAAACAAGAAATAGTTTTCTTAATAGAATGAGTGTATATTAAAATTTTATATAAATTTTTAATAACACATAAATCTTACAGAACATATTGAAATTTAATACTTATTTATAGTATTGTTATGTTATTTCAAGGATATATATCAATAAGTTTTTCCACATTTGAATTATGTTGTTGGTGTGAAATTTCATTAATGAATACCCATGTAATGTTTATTTTACTATTTCACTACTACATATCTTGAATTGTTAATCACTAAAATAGAATTTATCAATGGTAAAATTTTATTACTTGGAATTAAAAACTAAAATGTGGTGACTTTTATTAGCATTTCTAAATTTCCCAAACATCAATGTGATAATGAAATAATAAAGGGATACCTTTGTCTATAATTTTTTTAGTGCTGATGAAGAGGGGATTTTATCTGAAATTTTTTTATCATTGAAAATGTCTTGTTGTAAAAATGTTGTTCTATAATTTATCATAAACCATATAAAGAAATGTAAAATTTAATTTCAAATAATGTTGCATCACAATACGACCAAAAAAAACTATAAAATGTTTAAAAACATTACAATTTAAACATTGGTATGAATAATTAAAATGGTATGTATAATGTATTATATTTTTTATAACATAAAATTCAATAAAGTTGAATTGTACTTCATTTAGAACCCCCTTCCAAAAGCGCTTAATCAAAATATAGTTTCCAAAAAACCACCCTTGCATGAACAAAATAATATTATACCTATATTGGGAAAAAATTTATTTCTTTAATACTATAAATAAATAAATGAAACATAAATATCATACAATATAAAATATTTAAAAAATAAATTATAATGAAAATCGGGAAATCTAAATGATATAACACAAATAAAAATTATAACTCAATACAACAATAGAAGATATATTAATGTAATATCAAGAAACTTCAAGCGTGATTTCATTATCTTTAGTTAGTGATATGTGTTTTGTATTAAAATATAATTTTTAATTTAAAACCTATACATAGAATAAAACCAACAACACCATATGTAAAATTTATGTTCAATTGATTCATATGTGTCACAAATTACATGGGGATAATTTTCCTAAATTTTAAACACTAACTATGGGATTCTTGTCAACGTTGATAATGTTCACGTGTTTTTTACTAAAGTGTAAAATTTATGTAAATATATGAATATTCAGTCATATAGGACACAAAGTGTGTCATATTGACATGTATTTGATTCCAACATGTCATAGATGGTCAATGAATCATTTTACTAAATTATCATGATGATCCAAGCATGTCAAATGAGTTTTCTAGTATATAACACATGTTTTGAACTGAAATGTCATTTATTTAATGAAGACACACACTTTTGGTTTTATCGTTATCACTGTGGGATGGATTGACATGAGGATAATTACAACACATAGAAAATAAATTATTAATTATTTTATTAAATTATGAATTTAATCAAAATATTTTATCTCAATTTTGAGTGGGTGGTACACTTTCTGACCTAAATTATCATTTTAACTAGATAGAGCAATCTTCAGGTCATATTGGATACACCATGTGTCAAATTGACATGTGGTTTATTATAAAAAATTAAAAATCACTCAAGGATTGTTTTAAATTCTATTAAGATAATATAAGTTCATTTTATCAGTTTTCAATGACTATCATTTGTTTCTAATTCTTATTTTATATTAAAACTATAATCAATCACTTTCAGTCGTACAAGTAACACCATATACCATATTGATATAAAACAAATATCTAATAGTAAAGATGAAATATAGATCATTTTACTAATGTATCAATACATTACAACTATTTTTTGGTTTTTAGTTAGTGGAGAATTATTGGAATTAATGTTTCCTTTTAAAACTAAAAGCACATACATTTAGTCATATGGAATACACCATGTGTTAGATTAGTTATTTTTTATTCCCACTCATCACAAATGAAATATTCATCATTTTAAAAATTCATCAAGACAATATAAGTTTTTTTCTTGGTTTTTATTAAGTGATATACATTTGTAATTAAAATTTCACTTTTAAATAAAAAACACACACATTGAGTCGTACTGTGAAAATTATGCGTTGGATTGATGTGAAGGTGATTCGAACATATCAAAAAAACTATTTATATATAATTTTCCTCAATTATTTATAAAATTTGATAATTTTGGTATAGTTTTAAGAATGTGGTGTGTGTTTTCAAATTAAAATGTTAATTTTATGTAAAAATAAACACTTCCTATAAAGTCAGGCACACTTTGTTCTATATTGATGTACATTAGAGTATTACACAGAAAAAAATTATGGATTATTATAATAAAGTAATAATACAATATGATGTTGATTAATTAGTTTTCCTTGAGTGAACTTTGATTTGTAATAAAATGTCACTTTTAATTGGAAACATTCACATTGATTCATATCTATTACAGCATCTGGAAAATTTATGTTTCATTGATTCCTAGATGTTGAAAATGATTTTAGATTATTTTTATGAACTACAAGGCACATATAGTAGTATTAATTTTTTTTATGTTAGTGATAGTAATTTTGTATGAAAATGAAAATTTTAAAATGAATGAATGCATATTGAGTAGTATCGGGAACACTGTGTATATGGTGTATGTTTTGAACTAAGTTGTCACCTCAAAATAACAACATGCACTTTTAGTCATACTGGGCAGCATCTGTGGTGGAATGAAATGAATTTGATTTCCATATGTCACAAATGACTTATAGATATTTTTTTTATAAATTATAAATAAAAAGTTACAATGTTTTCTTAGTTTTAGTGAGAAAAAGGTGCTTTTTATGTAAAATGTATCTATTATATTAAAAAAACACACTTTGAGTTATACCTGTTAAATCATGTGTTGGATTGATGTGTGGTTAATTACTGCACAAATGAAATTATTTGTGCGCCATTTTATTTAATTTTTGAGGATAAAACTATTAAGTATTATTCATTTTTATTGAATGATATATCATTAGAACTAAAATATAAATTTTAAATAAAAATTTCACTTTTAAAACCAATGGGACAAGTAATGTGTTGGATTGAAATGTGATTGAATCATACAAATCGAAAATGATTTATAGATATTATTATATTACATGAATAAAATTTGGTTGTGTTTTATTAGTTTGGATTATGTGGGGCATGTTTTGGAATTATAAATTCAATTTTAAATAAAAATACATCCACTTTTGGTCATGCTGGGAACACCATGTGTCAGATTTGAATTAGTATTATTCCTACACACAAAAAATTATTAATGGATAATTTTAATAATGTATCAGGATAATAAATTTTTTTTCATATTTTTCATTGAGGGATGGATGTTTTTTTACTAAAATTTCAATTATAAATTGAAGAAACAAACTTTTAGTTGTATTAGGCACACAGTGTCCAATATTGACATGTGGTTAATTCAGGTATTCCAAAAATGATTTATTGTTTATAATTATCAAGTCAATCAGAGTTTGTTTTCTCAATTTTTAGTGTGTGATACATGTTTTGTAAAAAATGTACACATTAAATGAAAACATTAACATTCATTCATACATTCCACAACATAAGTTGAATTTATTTTTGTTTTATTCATTTATGTAATTAATTGTTAATGTTTTATTTTCAAAATGTATCAGTTAAATCCACGCATGAACAATAAATTATGAGTATCTGGAATGTGTTTTGAACTAAAATTTGAATATTAAATGAAATAATAAACTTACAATCATTCAATTTGACCATGTTTTTTTTTATGTTAAGTTAATTATTAATTGTCAAAAAATCATTATGGATCATTTCCATAATGTCTCAAGATTATACAACTATTTTTTCTCAGTTTTAATTACGTGACACATCATTGAATTAAAATATTTATTTTCAATGAAAACAAAAAATTTCAATCACATGGGGCATATTTTGTGTCAAATTTACGTAAGATTAATTCCTACACAACATAAATGACTAACAAATCATTTTTATATGTATAAGGACATTCTGAGTTCATAATTTATGTTTTGAGTATATTATGCTTTTTTGAATTAAAATATTAACTATAAAATAAAACTAAAACTTTCATCCATATAAAAAATTTGTGTGTCATATTGATCTGAATTTTATTCCAATATGTCACAATTAATTGAAAAATAATTTTACTAAAGTATAAAATCTATACGATCATGTTTTCTTAGATTTGACTGTGTCAATTATACCATCGCAGGTAAATAAAGAATATTATATTTTCCAACATATTAATATTTTTAAATTAAATATTAATAGTAGTTAAGAGTGATTTCTAGGTCCAATATCATACTCAATATGCAACAAAAATTTTCGTTGAATCTTACGCTGCATACAACATTGGGTTATAACAAAAAATAATATAATCATATTATTATTTAAAATGATAGTTAACGCATAGCCTTTATTTTGGAGAGAATGAACATAAATAACTAAAACAAGATTACTAAATTCCATTACACATATCCAATAAATTTGAGTGGATAACAATTAGAATGAATCAAATTTTAAGTATAAATACTCTAATATTTTTAAAACGTAGTTATAAATCCTTCTAATGGAGAACAGTTTTTAAATCTAGTGTTTTCAATTTTATAGGTTATAATTGACAAACCAATCTTATTATATGGAATCGGGAAATCAAAATTTACATTGTATATATTTTTGGTAAATTTCTAATAATGTTCATTTTTTTGTGAATAGTCAAAAATACCACATTTTATATCAAAATTGACTTTTCATCGAATTTATTTATATAGTTAGATTAAACATTAAATTGGTTTTAAAGTGTAATTTCATAATATTTTTATCATTTAATTAAATTATTATCAATATAAGTAACTTATCTTTTAAATTTTACTTAAACACATGTCAATGTTTTGATAGTTATTATATCTTAAAAACCTGGTTTTTATTTTTGATGACATGAATTATTTTTAAATTAATATCTGAAACTTCTATGTTTTGAATTTGGAAAAATTTATTTCATTTTTAGAATCAGGACGTCCAAATTATATAAATAGATAGCTTTTATTTTTTGACACTATGAATAGAAACATCAGTAACTATTTTATTTACCATGGTTAAAGGTTAAATCTAGTAAAAAAGAGTAAAAAATAATATTATAATAATATTAAATTACCTTAACACATTTCACAACCCTATTAGATAATACATTTCTGGCTATGGGAATCCTTGGGACGATTTGGTGACCCCATGGTGCCACTAGTAAGATAAAATGATATTTTATAAAAATTAATTTAATGTTATGGAGAATGTAACATAAAAATATATCTTTTAGTAAAACAATTTTTATATGCAGGTATATAAGTGATCCATTCATATTTAAATATTCATGAAGAAGATAATTAAATTTAGTAAATCATATTATTTTATTTATAATTTTTAGACACTAAATAAATAGGTTTAATTATGACACAATGATGATAGAGTCAATGCTTCATTAATGAAGGATTCAAATAGATGATATTATAAATGTTAAATTAAATGTTATTAGGTTATTTTGATGTCTAACACGAATTTTATAGATGAAATGTTCATTTTTTATTTTTAATAATGAATATTTATTTGAATTAATCATGTTTTTTTGGATATTTAAAACTGCCCTGAAATGGATAGTGTCAAAATTGACATAATTGATATATTAAAATATTAAATATTTTATTAAAAATTATAAAAATTCCAAAAAATATAAAATTTAAATAGATAATTATCCTAAGTCTAATATATCTTTATTTAATCTTTAATTGTATATTTTTCATGTTTTGGTATCTATGCTGATTCTCAAAGTGTTAAATGCTTGATAGAATGGTAAGAGTAAAAAAGGGTTAAATAAAAAAGATATGGATTACAAAATATCCCAAACATGGAAAATTATTATTGGATGGTTCTATTTCAACTTATATTCGTCTTAGAATAGAATGAAATAAGTCGTAGTCATTTGGAATCCAAAAATAATTTTATAATAAAATAATACTTTCAAACATTACTAAAGAGCCCATCCTCCCTATTATTAAAGGCCACCACCTCTATCCAATTACACACACCTATCAAGCCCCTCGGTTCATCCAAATAAATAATCCAACAAGATCCAATCTTACCCCTAATTCTGATAAATGTTTTCCTCTAGTCATTAGGTAATTCGACAAAATTCGTTTGGCTCAAATCAAATAGAGTTAAATGTTTTAAGAGTAAGAATAAAGAACATACGAGACAAGTTGGGCATGTGGTAAGAGAACATCTTAACCCAATTTCAATTCACTGGGATGATCTTCTACTTCATGATTATGTCATGCTATGAGATTTTAATAATTAACCTTTGATGTATTATCTTTTATTTATAATTTATTTATGTGTATTTATAGTGAATTCACTAAACTGATCTATTTTATTTAAAAAATTATCTTTTTAAGGGAACCGTTCATCATTCTATTTTAGTAAAAGGGTTATTTTATGTCATGTCTTTTGATTTACATATTATTTAAATGTAATATGTTCTTTTATATACACATTTATATACATTTTATGTGCAACTAATGAGATACCATTTTCTCTTTCATGAACTGATTATCTGAATCTTTAAGGGATGCTGTTAGGCTACTAAATTTTCATAAGGGTCTTCATCTCAATATCCTTTCATTGAGGAATAATTATATTTATAAATGAAATTATTTTATGTGGTGTATAAAAAACCCCTTTTACTTTTATTTATATTAAAAAGTAATATTTTTATGAATTATTTTACTAATTGACAAAAAGAATGTTTCTTTTAAATGTATGCAATGACAACGACCTTTACGCCACAATGAGGAATAATTTAT
This sequence comes from Viscum album, assembly GCA_963277665.1. Classification (NCBI taxonomy): domain Eukaryota; kingdom Viridiplantae; phylum Streptophyta; class Magnoliopsida; order Santalales; family Viscaceae; genus Viscum; species Viscum album. The sequence goes on from OY728139.1 coordinate 803,872,356, forward strand.
ATTTGGATTCCTTAATAAGTGATAATTTTTTTAATGAAAATTTATACCACATACCCTTTTTATGTATTTTTTATTAAAAATGGTTTTGATAATGTATTGATTATATCAATATATTGAGTTGATATATTTTTATTTCAATGTGGAAATGTTATCATTCCTTTATGATTGTTTTATGTGATAGGATTTTATAATGGTTATTGGAAATTGATTAAATATATGGGTGGTTTTATTATAATCAATGGGTTGGTGATCCTGATATTACTCTCCAATGCATTGGGTAACCTAATAGAGGTAAACATTAATGTTTCTCCTAAGAGTTATAGGGAATATACTGTGATGGGTATTCAAAATTTCACACCCTATGTTACTATGAAAGCAACAATGTATGTATGTTATGGATGTCACATGTTACATTTAAGATTTCTTATTTCTATGTGTTATTCATAAATCATATTATTTTATGATGTTTTGTTATAAATCATATATTTTTTATGTATTAATGGATTGTTGTTTCTTTTCTTTATGTTATAACATTTAGTGAGAATTTTATCCTCATCTAAAGATTTTTAAATGTTTTTCATAGGGTATAAGGAAGGGTAAAAGAAAGGAATAATTCTAGAATATTTATATCAAGAAAATAATTATTGTTTTCTTTTAAGAGTTTTTTTAAATGGATTCTATGTATTAGTGTATACTTTTTAATATTTGATACGTAATGTAATAGTTATGTACTAATTATCAAAAACTCTAAAGATGAAAAATCCTCATTGTTACTTCATGATTTAACTCATGATTAATTAATTTTTTTAACCAAGGGCCATATATACATAATTAAGATAGTATGAATAAATATATATTACTACCCAAAATGAAATATAATTTTTTATAGTAGTGATTCATGTATTTCTATTAGTAAAACACATTGTATTATCACCCACATTTTATTAAAATATATTTGAACCAAAATGGAATATATTGAATCACTACTAAATATAAAAAATATAACAAAGAATGAACAAATAAATAGGGAGAATATTAATTAGAACATCATATCATTATCCATGATGAATATACATCAATATTTAATCTTTATTCAATAATTTTTTTATATGGAGTTCAAAAAATTCCTCCTTATATTTTTAAGGGACATTCTTATAGGTTAATATACATTCCTATTTAAATGACACTTCATGTCATCTAATCATTTTCCCTTTAATATTTTTGGATTTTCTTCATGGAAATGATTTATCCATCCAGAAATATAACAAACTTTGTATATGGAACTTTTTTTCTCTTCAAATGTACAAATTTCATAGTGAAAACAGGTTAAAAAATGACCTCTTCATTATCCCGACAAAACATCGAATTAGTAGTAGAAAAAATTATAAGAATGTAAGCTATATAATAATTAGATAAAATGATAAAAAACCAACCAAGTAATAATTATAAAAACATACTCTTCATGAACTCCATGAAATAAAAAAATCAATATTGTGGTAGAATTTTATATTGATGAGGTTTGAAAACATTTTGACACTCCGTATTCTTCCCACACATTTCTAAATGAATCCACTTCCACATTTTAATAAATGGACTAATTAAATTCATAGTAATAATAAAAAAATATAAATAAAAATAGATTATTAGATATTTTAAATGAAATTGTAACTATCATGAAAAACACCTCTTCAATGATGCTAGTTTATTGAATGAATATAATATCCTTTTTAAATTTACAAATGTAATAACAAAAATAGTTATCGTTAATTATTCAAGACACAACCATAATATTGTTAAAATTAAGAAATTTTTTTAATATATGTTTTTATAGTTGAATATTATTATATATATACCCTAATATATATAAATTTGTAGAAATACATAGGTTTCTTGAACTCACTAGCCATCATCATTTCATTATTTTGATGATATTTAAAATCATCAATATTATGATAAAATTAACATTAACACCCAATATAAAACATATAATTTGACGTTTATTTGTTAAATATTGAATATAGTGTATTAAAAATTGATAATGGTCATCGTGTGTATTATATATATTGAATATCCATGCTTTGAATTCCTAAAATAAGTCAACGAAAAATCCAAATTGATTATGATGATCATATCATGCTTTTAAAAAAAGGAATGTGTAATGAATGAATGGAAATTATGTATTATATGATTATATTACAGTGTTTCACACCTATATTGTGGTTATTAAGAAGAGTCTGGAATCATTAAGTTTCATTTTAAATGTTATTGAATGTATCTAAACTATTTTTTCAATGTATACTTTTCTCAATCATTATTTATTTATAGATGTTATGTGAGGAAAATTGAGTCTAAATTTCGTTTCACAGCGTTTTACGTTTATAAAGTATTTATATATATTCCTCTAAAAAATTAAATGTATTTAGTAGTAATTAACCTGGTAGATCAACAATTGGAGAATAGATTATGAAAACCTACATCATGTATATATTCACAATTGACGGTATGATCCATTCATTCTAGAAAATTTAATTTATAATATTAAAAAATCATTTTAAGAATGAAATCCCTAAATATTTTGACATTATATTTAATATAAGTCATATTGATTTTTGAGATGTTATATCTGAAAGAATTTATATTTTTAGATATTCCTGTATTTTAATTGGTAGGGTAAAGGTACACTTGGAAGGCCATTTTGATTTATTGGTTTCTCTTTTATATTGTTCTAATTCAACCTTAATGTTTCACTTCATTTTCCCCATTTTTAATAAAATACCTTAATTTAGACCTTTTTCATTAATAGTTAAATATTTTACATAAAAAAATTAATTAGAATGGACCTTCCACATTAAAATTATTTACTTTTAAAATATTAAACAATAATTATTTGAAAGTTTCAATAGAAATTTTGATCGTGTGAACATCTATATCATCAAAGATAAAAGGTAGATCCATGATCAATTTATCATCTACAATAATCCCTACTCTCATGTGAAACTTCTGATTTTTTTGTTATGTAGAATATATCCTTAGATATTATACATTGTACCCATCATAATAAGTTCATGAGTGGGTGAAGATATATATAAATCACAATAAAATACACCATATATAATATTAAATTTTCAAATTATTTAGTATCTATATAATTCAAATTTCATAGAAATATATATGAAAAAATCAATTACCTATTGTAATTTCTGCCTTTTGGGAAATGGCTAGACTCAATGTGGGTGGGGGGGTATCACTTCATATAATTTTTGTGATATTTATTATCCTTGATTCCTTCATATAATGTTATCAAACAACTTAGTCTATAATTATTTATTTATCTTATGTCTGCTATCTATAGATACAAGTCATTTATTTTCTTATCCATATATCCCTATGTGATTAACTTCTCAAAACATACTCAAGGTGAAAATCCATATCATGATCATCTGATGTGGCTATATATTTTTGGATTCATCAAGTTTACTAAATATAGTCATTCATCAGGTAAAATCCATAACATTTATTGGGTCTATGATAAACAATGATTATTGAAAATATGCAGTCATTATTATATAATACTAATTTAGATAATTATAAATTTTTATTAGGTCATAGTAACATTTTAATCCAATACTCATTGTGTGTGTTAATCTACTAGTTTTCACAATTTATTTTAAAAAATCCTCATTCGAAAACACATGTTGTGAGATGGAAGTGGATGTCGATTTTAATTTATAAAATACATATAAACAAAGGAACACAATTATGTTTTTGATTCATATAACATAAAAGTATTAATGTAGATTTAAAATACATAAAAGTTTCTTTATGTTGAATTATACGCCATAATTTTGTTATTTTGGGGGTTAAGTGGTTTTTATAAACATTTCATATTTTTATAAAATATTAAAAATAATTCATAATAATTAAAACATTTCATGTAAAATAATTCAAATATTTTGCATCATCCAGAATTCTAATGAACACATTCCATGTTTATTGCTTTATAATGTGTGTATATAATTACGGTGGGTAGATATTTACTTCCCATTTAGCACTTGAGATAATATGATTTGTAATAATCTCTTAAAAGTCTATATGAACCTTCCCAATGACTATTTAAACATATTTAAATCGATAGTCATCTAATATAAATGAACTCTTCAAGGGATAATACAGAGTAAATAAACATTTAATTATTTTATATTTTAGAAAAATAGAGAAAGTATATGATTATGTTACACTAATAGCTTCACAAATTAAAGAATTTATTTATTAAATGACATTGTTTCATGAATGTATATCAATTTTAATATAAATTTTAGTGGGAACCCAATGTAACTAATGAAAATGGACATGTTTTTCGGATTCATGAATTCCATCCAACCTCATAAAAATAATTTCTGTTAATAATATCATGATATAACACTCATATGTTTTCTCATACAGATGTTGTTCACCTCATTCCATTTCCCCAGTTTCAATATTATCAATATATTGTTCCTTCATATTAGTAGCATTATCCTATAGAAAAATTTATGTCTCCATAAGATTGGGTGCATCAACATACGGAGAAGAAATTATCATTAAAAGTAATTTTAAATTTATTTTAGATTATATAAATGATTAAGTGAAAAATTAAAAATATGAGGTAAAAAACTATATATTAAAAAAATATTAACATTATCACTGAACTCCCTTTTTTTGTTCATTAATGGTAGATGTGATTCTTCCTTCTAAAATTTATCAAAAACCCTTTATTTTATCCCCTATGAATTACTTGACATCGTATATATTTAGACAAAAGTGATGTGATTGCAATACACCAAAGAAAATTGCATTATCAATGTAATTTTTGTATGATAAAACAATGGTTTTGATCTGAAATGGAATAATTGATTGGTTTCTATTTGCACGATATAAGATTTAAAATACCAACACTTATTTTGACTATATTATTAATGGTTCAGCCTTTTTCGTTTCCTTAATAAAATCAACCTTTATGAATTCCAATTAATTTATTTTAAATACACTCCTGTAATCAACACATATTAAATAAAAAATAAAAAATTGGAATATTTTATAATGAAACTCTCATAGTTATTTTATCATGCCAAGGTTTTATATAATTATGTAAATTTGAATTCAACCATTCATACTAGATACATGAATAACATTCTTTATAAGAGTAAATCCACTAGTTTTCATGGTACTATTCTCTTTTATTCATTTATATATAATGTATAACAATTAATTACATAATCATCTTATGATAATACATTCACACAAGATCCCTTATCTATCCATCAAATTAGTTCTAAAATAGACTTCAAATTTGTAAATATCTACATAAAAATAGTGTGCCATATGCATCATGTAAACTGTAATGTATATGTGTTTGATATCCATCATTCGTTAATTAATGGATTAATATCTAAAAGAATTAATTTATTGGTTGCAATATATAGCAGAATCTCTAAAATGTTATATTAAACATAAAGGTGAGCCTTATCATTATCAGTATTGGAATTGGGAAAAAATATATTGTGAAAATTCCTTCTCACACAATGCTCCCACTGTGATGACATATTGGGAGAAAAATGTTGCCCAAATCAGATAACTATTTGATACAAAATACAACATTATAATTAAGAATATTTATCCCAACATTGCAACATTTTATTTAATTTTAATTTTTCGTATTTCCCTTAAAACATATTATATATTGTTCTATGTGGTAAATACATCAATAATTTACAGATCTATATATCTATATCAATATAACCTAGTGAATCATTTGTTGAACTATCATATAAAATAATAATGGCGGGAATAAAACATCTTATTCACTCAACATGATATCAATTTTCTGTTCATTTGTTTTATACTTTATCAAGTAAAATAAATTATTATGACTAGATTTGAAAAGATTCAATTCTTTTTAAATTTGTGTCGATCAATTTTAGGCTGAATGCAATACAGAGCTAAAAAAATTAAATCTTTCATCAAAACATTAAAATAATATTATTTTATGTTCGTTAACATAAAATTATTAATTAGAATGATATTATTGTTATTTTATGAATACCCCTATATAATCTTTACATAATTCCGGATGAAAATAAACTAACATCTCTCTTTTGTGTAATTAGTTTATGCTGATAGAAGAAGAAAATTCTACATTTCACAATCTATTGGTGCCAGATAGTTTTTATCCTCATATTAATCCTCTCCATAAAAGACTTTATTAAATCATTTTCTTATCCATGAGTATATAGTAATTCATACTGCAAACTACTCCATATATTTGTTTTCTATGTGCATAGAATCATGAAAATGTCTGATGTATAAATAGTTCTAGTATATTAATAATAAGACTAATCTATTTTTTTAACTTGTTTTGTAAGTATACTCAAATAACGATGAACAAATATTTGAAACCGTATAATTTACATTCTCAAACTATGGATAAATTCTAATTGAGACAATGTTTTACATTCATTTAAATTCCCATTGAATGATGTCTTAAAAGATCAATATTTACTCTATCAAGGAAAAAATATGTGATGTTATAAAAACAATGTCTTCATGTAATGTTTCAATATATCTAAGTGTGTAACTTCTTCGAAAATGGGAAACCATAGAGTTACATAATATATATATCAACAAATAATTTCATAATTTGGATTTTATTCTATTATCCCATACAACATGTCTCTCAACATGAAATATTTATTTCAATAATTAATAAAAAATGTAACACTTAAATCCCACATTAATTTCATGTTTTCCATAAATGGAGGAAAATGAATATCAATTTCATTAGCAGGTTGTTTTTTTCCAGATACAAACATAGAAAGCATAACGTATTTGTAATTTATGCATTACTATAGTGGAAAGTTATAATTTACTAGTATAACTTGACTTCAATTAAGAGTGATACTCTATAAACCAAAACAATTCATTCCATCTATAGATAACATAAGATTGAGGTTTCTCAGATCATTTCCATTCTCAGGATACTCATGACATATTTTCTTCCACTATGTATATTTTGATGTATTTTGATGCTCCGTATATTGAATTCATATATCTACTTGTCATGTCAGTTGAATTATAGTATCCTACCATCCATATTGGTTATTTGACCATTGAATTATTGAAATTTACTATAAAAAATTTAAAGACATCATTATGATTTATTATATAAATACACACCAAACTAATGGAACTTTTAAGAGATTCATGGTCTGTTAGAAATAATTAATGATTATTTGGATATACAAGTATTCATTCCGAGATCATACCGATTGAACATACTATTATCTGAACATCATATGTTCAGAATGTAATTTCATTATCATATGGTAGAATATCATTAATGATATAATGCAATCCTTTAAATTTAGTGTCTCTCCATCTATTTTCATCATTAAAATTATACATATTTAGTATTACTAAAAATATTATATATTCAGTACACCCAATATAAAAATTATGTTTTTAATGGATTTATAACCTCTCACATAGCTATGGAAAATTTAAAATATCGTCTTTAACTACAATTTTAATAACTTCTACATGTTCATCGACAATATTTACACTTGTAATCATATCCTCAACATGATTTTGACAATAATTCACACTTATAATCATATTAGATAATCAATAATTCACATTATTATCTTAATCACAAGCTATATTTAACTCTTCCCATGTTTAGTCCAATATTTATAACCACAATATATTCCATATAAAATCAAGTGTTCTACCAAATCCTCTAGAATAATTAGTTTATAATAAAAATAATGTAAAAACAAAGGATTGGAGAATAATCATACAGAGGATCTTTAACAAACATGAAAAACACTTTAACCCTATCCTCAAACTAGTTTATCATACAATTGACATCCATCCATTTTCAAACCATATTCATCCTATTTGATTCAATAGTATTAATAATAAATATAAGAAATTATTTAAAAGTGGTATGATATTATAACATTTGATTTTGATGAAATATATGAATATGTAGTATAATAAATCTTTGTTTTTTATTCCATAAAGTCTCATATCATAAAAATTCTATTTTTTATAATTTGTTCATCATGTGAGAAAATTTAATCTATATCACTATCATTGTTCACAAGAAAAAAAATTATTCCCAAAAAATCAAATGTATTTGGGTATTTTTAATAATATTTCACCATCAAAACATATGTCTAACAAATTATTATTTTTCTAGTATTTTTATAGTATTTTAAGAAATGTAATCACATCGATTGTGGTTATTAGGTTGTAAAATTTATGAAATATATCATATTTTTATGAAAAAAATATCATCCATGAAGAATTATATACTGAATATAAAATTTTAACTGATCCTTAAGTTGAGAAAGCCTTTGATCCATCTTCTGTTTTGATGTTTTTTAAATATTAAAATTTTATATAATTCAAAAATATGTAAAAAAGTATGTTTTTTGGAAATAAGAAGATTATATCCATGGTTTTTTGAATGAAAATTTTATATAGAATCCTTATGGATTGGAAATAGAAAAACAAACCATGGTTCACATATTGTGAAAAATAATTATTATTCTGGTGAAATTGAAATGTTAAAAGGGAATAAAAATAATTAAATAATTCTTCTTGTTTTTTTAATAAATAATAGAAATTAATTTTCTAAAAAAATAAATGGAATTTGGGAATTTAAATAAATGCAGATATTTATGTTAAATAAAAATTGATAGAATCAACATTGATAAAAAAATATAGAGTTTATTAATAATAATAATTGATGTAATCAATTGAATTGTTTTTTTTGTTGAGTTCTTGACAATAAAAAATTAAGTTACAATATAAGAAATTTTTGTATCCATTGACATATCATTATAATATTAGAATAAGAGGATCATTCTTATAATGGACTTTTTCATTTAATGTAATGTGAAAATAAATAGAAATTCTACCATGCCTATCTTAGTGCAGTGAAATTTTATATCTATTTGATTGTATGTACTTGTTTTAATTGGTAGTGAATCAATCTTGTAAGGGAATATATGGATCTATTATTTACATGGTTATAAAAAATGGGTGATAGTTAATCCAATAAAAGTTATTATAATAACCAAATATTTTCCAATAAATGGGCTAATATATAAAGTAAATGAGAAGTAGTGAAAAAGCAAGAATAAAAGCACCAAAATATTGATAAAATGATAACACCAACCAAAAATCATTAAATACTATAGAGGACTAATTAAAAGGGGGTATCAAATAACAAACCTTTGGATTTCCTGGAAATTTGACTGAAATATTAAAAGTTGGTTGCATTAGAATTTAGCATTAATGATAGATTGAATGATGTGAAAGAAGTGAGATCTATATTTTGGTTATTTTAAAATAGGGGAATGGGTTTTGTTAAAACTAGTAGAAACTAATGATAAAAGTTACCTTTATTAGTTCTAAAATGAAAAGCAATGATAAATGTTACCTTTATCAGTGCTATTATAAAAGCATTTATAATGTGTGATGACATTCATAAAGGAGACTACAAATTTTCCATTACACATGTTCTATATATATAGGAAAAGGAGTTTACATTTAAGAAAATACAAATCTGAAAAATTAATTTGAATAATTTGAAATAATTAAATATTTATATAAAAGTGAATATTAAAATGTATAAAATTACTTTATAAAAAATGATTAAATATTAAAAAAATTAATTATCTAATATTTTAGAAAATAAACATTATTAATTTTAATAAACATATTAATAAATTTGTTTATATTATTATAAATGTATTTTATTATAAAAAAATGTATTAATATTATGATATATTTATTAATATTATAGAAAAATTTAATAGGGTTATTAATATTAAAATGAATGTTTTATTAGTAAATGATATAATTAGTATAATAAATATTTTGAATATTCTTATTAATATTCTTATAAATTAAAAAATAAAAAACAATAAAAAATTTACATTATCATAAGAATGATGAAATGTTAAAAATGATTAAAAATAAATAATTTTTAACTAAATTGTAAGTTTTTTCATTTCACTAAAAATATTTTTCATAATATAAAAGAATAAATAGTTTTTAGAATTCATCTTTAATAAATGTTTAATTATTAAGATCATATAGACATGTTTTCGAAAAAAAACATAACTAATTATAAAATTAATAGTAAGAATTATAATATTTATATTTAAATAGATTTACATTTAGTCATATGTAGATGCATTATTATTACAAATTAGTTATATATATATATATATTGTATTGATTATAAATGTAAAATTTAATTAATTATTAACTATATTTATTTATTTTAAATATTATTACTGAAATTAATATTTATTTCATGTATATATATTTTAATAGCTATGTCCATCTAGCTATTACAAACATAGACATAGACATACGTATAAACTTACACATCCACAAGTAAATAGAGATACACTTGTACACATATAAACACATACATACACATTCACAAACATAAGAAAACATACACACGAATAGATAACCATATATGTTTGTATACCCACATAAACACACACATACACACATTTAGACACACACACACACACATATACTTTATATATTTTGATACCCCCTGTTATTTAAAAACACATAAATACTAATATATATATATATATATAAACAAACATTAATATATGTGCCTTTTTGTGTCAACAGACACACTTAAATATACATATATATCTGTATGTATAATAACTATTAATTATATAGTATTAATATAAATATATAAATTTAAATTTTAATATTATCATATATATATATATATGTACGTATATTTTAATATTTTATAATTTGAATTTAAATATTTTAAAATCAAAAAAATAATTGATATATATATATATATAAATCTAAATTTCATATATATATATGAAATTTATCAACGCTAAATAAATAAGTTATAAATGATAGTGTTATCATCATTTAAAATTATAACTAACACAAGCATGGCCATTATCAATTTTTTTGAGGGTTTCTAACAGGTAACACTGAATATTTTCATTTGTATGGTGATTATCATATATGTTGATGTCGAAGATAGTTTTCTAGTGGTCTTGGGGAATTCTTTTCCTAGTTGTAACCAATGTGTTTTTTGAAATTTTATGAAAGATTCTATAATTCATTTTTTAACCATTATTAATATATTATTAATATTATAAATAATATCAATGTGTATCATTGTCTTTATATTCATTGTATATAATTAGAAAATAATATTTAAAAAACTATCGATATATTATGGTCATCATAAATAACTAATAGAAGATCATTTTAGATGGTTTTGTAGATATATTTGATGATTATATAATATAATCCTCATTAATATTTTAATATCTTAAAATAATATAAGATAATTAAGACCAATAAAAAATTATTTCTATTTAAATTTCTGTTTATATATTTATTTATATCAGTAATGCACTCATTCATTCACACAACCTAATCATTTTGGAATGATATCTTTTTAATATGTTTAATTTGAAGGAAAAAATGTGCACAAATCAATAATTTAATGAATTACAATTAGAAATTATAGATTTTATAAATTAAATAATTCTAAAAATAATTGAAAAAATTATATTGAATTAATCCAATACAATATTGATAGTCATGATGGGTATGGTTACATTTTTTCAATAAATATAAAATTTATTTTTTAAAATAATTGAACTATGATCCTTCTTTACTACTATCACTTCCAAGTCCTCTATGAGGTCACACCGTTAAACTCGTACTAATACCATTGTAATTGATGCTTCATTTGAGATAATGCACCAAATTAATCACAAGATAACCATGAATATTTATTCTGCAATAAAAACGATTAAATTCATAAATTAATAATTCAAATATAAATATAAATTACAAATAACATGTTCATTATCATATGAATTACCAGAAACATCAATGATGGAATCGAAAACCTACTCCACATGAATCCATTATTGAAATGGATTTCTATTACATGTGTCTAGATATTTAATGCAACCATTATAAAAATATCATTTATAATTCACTAAACAACCTATAAAATGTGATTATACAATATAAGAGAATATATAATACCAGAAAAATATGAAATTTTTGGAATAAAATGTATAATATAATGAAATTGTTTTATAAAATATATCACTCACAATAAAATTGAATTCAAAATTATAATAACAATTATTAGCAGTTTTGATTAAATGGAGTAAATAATGTTTAAAAATATTTTAAGAAATTTATAAAAAATTATATTAGAAACTATTTTTAGGTGTGGGAGGTCTTTTTATTAAAGGAATTTATTTGTCATAGTCAAAAATTGAAAATATTTTTTTTATAAGTTATTATATAAACTTATATTCAACATGAACTATTATGGCTTCACAATGTCAATGATGTTGGAAAGTGTAGAAACATCCAATAAAATGGATATTCCTCCTGTATATAGAAATCATTCGACAACCAATCCTAAAATAAAATCACATGTCACGAACCATCCTCGGGGTCCGTGTCGTGACTACCCCAATCCCTCCTTCCTTAGGCCAGGGGTTGGCGACTAGCACCAAAGGCATAATTCTCTAAGCTGGGAAGGCATTGCCTTTATGAAAGTAAACAAACACAACAGAGTACGCAACATGAAGTAAACAATAAGTTATTATTGTACACAAAAATTAGTGTTGAAATTAAAGGTTTTAGAAATACAAGCCCAACAGTAAAGTATAGGTACAATGGAATGAAACTACAACTGAAAAAGGGACAACAACTGAAAAGTGTAGCTCCTGGAACATCCGCCGAGTATCCTACCTGAAGTGTAGGTACATAGTTCCACCTTAGCACTCCATGTATATCGGTCTGCTCCGTGTACCGTCATGTCATGTGGGCCACCTTTAGGTACCGTCTAGTCCTAGATATCTCTCGGCCTTTGTCAACACTATCTGTCATCTGCATCCAACATAAAGAAGTGTGGGCATAACCCGTGTAGGGGTGAGTATAACGATACTCAGAAGGGACCCTGAGACCCGGGAGGTCTCATAATATCCACCATGAATAAGAAAAAGAATAATGATATGACACAAAGTATCAACTAACCAACGTAGGTATATTCCCATACATATAACTCATTTTTCAATCTCAGTTCGGCTCCAAATCTCAAGCCCAAGCACAATCCAGTCCACACAGGAAGTAAAGTCAATCACATCGATGATAATGATTGAAATTCAATAATCATCTCACACAAGTATACATTTTTCATATAGAAATAGTGATGATAAAATTTAGTCACTGAATCATCTAAGTTGTCTGACCGACACAGGATCACTGAATCATCTAAGCCATCCGACCCACAAAAGGATACCAGACCAGCTACTCTGTCGAACCCACATAGGATACATGTACAAAGGTCAAACTGTCGGACCCACACAGGATACAAGAAGAGTAGTCATCGCTTTAAGCTGTTAGACCCACACTAGATACAAGAACAATAGTCATCGCTGTCGAACCCATGGAGGATTCCAGTAAATTAGACTTCACTATCGAACCCACGAAGGATTCTAGTATTGTAGTCGTCGCTGTCAAACCCATGGAGGATTCCAGTAATGTAGTCGTCACTGACATATCCAACTCTAGGGTTCCCGCACACAGCACGATCGATTCCGGGAGGGTCCACTCCTCGAGAAAAGGGTTACTTACATCAACTATCACAATGTCCCAATTTGATGTTCCCTGAAGTTCTGTCGCGTCAAAAGGAACCCAACATGCTAGAAGTTGCATCAATCGGACGCCCGGTCGAAGAGTTATTTGCATTCCCATTCCATGGGCCCAGTTGGATTTCAGGTACAATCCAGCCTTTCCATACTCCAACCTCAACTGAATACTATGCAGAGTATTCCAAAAGTACCATCTCATAAAAAGAAAATCAACGTAGTTGATGATACATCTATCGGTCGTCCGGTATTTAAGTTATAAGCATTTCCGATCTGAGGGCCCAGTTGGTTTCGAGAATGAACCAACACGGCCATACAAAAAATTCGCCAAAACCTTGAGTGTGATATACTGAAATGACATTCTTGATCCTAGGAATCCAATGCAATGACGGTGTGTCTATCGGAGGTCTGTAGCTCATGTAATTGGAGAAAAACTGATAGTAGTCCACAGATGGGGGGTCTAGGTCTGGTCTGACCCAGCCCAGTCTACCCTGGGTCGGCCCAAACTGGGTCGAACCGACCCGGGTCTTGGTCCAGCCTAGTAGGACGCGACCTGACCCATCAGTTGTGGCTCGACCCATCATGGTGGCCTAGCCCAAGGCACCGGCCCAGCCCGTGCGGTGGCACGGAACGCGTGGCGCGGCGGCCATGCCCACGTGGCATGGTGGCATAGCCCCCGTGGCATGGTGGCCCGTCCCGCATGGTGCGATGGCCCAACCTGCATGGCACGGTGGCCCAGCCTGCGTGGCTAGGGGTGGTGAAGCACACCTGGTCAGGGTGATCAGGCGGCGGTGATGCCATGTGGGGCCCTCCCTAGTCAATAAAGGGGGGGGGGTTGTGCCCCCCCCCCCGTCTCCCTATAATGGAACCAGCAGTTGCTGGTTCCTCTATATGGATCCCAGCCGAGTTACGCCCTTGTGCGCAATGGTGGCTGGCTCAGTCGGCTGCCATCCCCTGTCCAACGCGGTCATTGGCCGCGTGTTCTCTCAAGCATGGCGCGGCGGCACTACGCCCCTCCACCATGGCCCACCATGGTCGCGGCCTCATACTGCCCTCCTCGCAGCGCGATGACACCGTGCGCCTCTGCCATGGCCCGACGCGGCCATGAATCCTCTCAGGGTAGCGAGGCGATGTCGTGCCCTCCTAACGACCTGATGGTCTATGCTCCGCCACCCCCCTTCTTCGTGGCTGGCTCATTGTCGGTCATCGTTGTCTGAAGCCGTCATCAACCACAAATAAGATCAAATGGGGAAGAGTTAGTCATGTTGGTGGAGTCCGAATTCCCCCATGTTGTGGTGATACCATTTGGTTGTCAAACTATAATTTCAATGATGTAAAATGGGTGACAAAAAAATTTAAACCCCTACCTCATATTAGATGTTGTAAGTCGACGAGCCGCAGAAGACGAGCGTCGAGGATGTCAGCTGTTGCGGAAGACGAACATCGTTCTGTCAATGTCTTATGAAATAATGTTGACAGTGGCGGAGTCTGTTGCGAACGGTGTCCACTCCCTTGAAACAGATGAAGATGCTAAATATCTCCTTCATGTTCTTCATGGAAGAAATTTTTTTTCCAATCCTCGAAAACCTCCCAAGGTAATATGTCCAACCAAAATAAGGGAATATCACCCCAACATTTAATGTTGGCAAGAATGAATTCAAAAGAATTAAATCACTCTAAATTAATTAATTAGGTTGATTCACTTAATTAATTACATGGGGTTGGCAAGAACATCAAATGTCTCAAAAAATAAATACATGGATGTGTTGGAACTTTAATGGGAAGTCCAAAGGTTTAAGGGTTTAAAGGGGGGTAAGGTGCTCTTTTGGGACCCACCACACATTATCCTCCCATGGGAGGATATGTGGGGCGTGGTCCCTGCCTCTAACCTCCCTTTGGTTGTTTAAACCACGACATTTATAAAATTTATTAACTCATAAATTTTATTTAATTTATTCCAAATCCCCAAAATTTTAACTTTCAACCTGTACAAAACGCAACTGCAGTAATGGTCCCCTAAAGCGAGTACCAGCGATGCGTGTTTTTCAGTGTCTGCAGATTTCAATTCTGAGCACTGGTTCGAATGATAGAAAAACCCGCATGTACGTTTATTGAACATACCCGAAAAAAACTTCATAAATTGATTCTGGGCACACCGGGCCTCGGAATTAGGTGCCGTCAGAAACTGTGGGCTTGTAAAATTTCAAAACAATTAAGAAAAAAAATTTCATTAAATTTTCGGGTCTTTACATTACTCCAACCTCAGGGCATACGTCCCAGTAAAGCTACAACACACACTAGGGAAACAAATGAAGGTATTGAGCACGCATCCGAGCCTCCTGCTCCCATGTTATTTCCTAGAGGTTCCTGTGCTGCCAGGAAACACGCACCAGAGGAATAGACCGTCCTCATAGGACACGCTTCTGTCGAACCTCGATCTCCACTAGAACCTCTGTGAATGTCGCCTCATCATCGATGTCTAGTTCCCCGTGTTCGATGATGTGGGATGGGTGATGCATGTATCTCCTTAGCTGAGATACGTGGAAGATGTCGTGCACCTCGTGCAACGGGGGTGGAAGATCCAGGCAGTAAGCCACCTCACCTACACAGCTGAGGACCTGAAAAGGTCCGATGAAAAGTCGATATAAATTTCCTCCTCGGCCAAATCTCCATAGACCTCGTTGAGGTGAGACCCATAGGAAGACACGATCGCCATCCTCGAACTACAATGGTCTCCATGTCCTATCAACATATGACTTCATGCTACTTTGTGTAGCCTTCAACTGCTCCTGTATGATCTGCACCTTCTCTGTCATAGCCTGAATCATATCTAGTCATATAAGTACTAACTCCCCTAGGTCAGTCCAGCACATAGGTGATCTGAAAGGTCGGTCGTACACTGCCTCGTATGGTTCCATACCGATGGTGGAGTGGTAGATATTGTTGTACTCAAACTCCACCAAGGGTAGGTGAACCTCCCAGCTGCGACCAAAGTCGAGGACACAAGAACAGAATATGTCCCCAAGAGTCTAAATGGTCCTCTTAGTCTGACCATCTATGTGAGGATGGAAGGCAATTCTCAGATGTAGCTGGGTCCCAAAAGCCTCATGTAACCCCTTCTATATCTAGGAAGTGAAACAAGCATATCGATCGGAAATGATAGTTAATGTCACACCATGAAGTCATACGAACTCTTGAACGTAGAGGCATCCCATGCTCTCTACTGATCCCTAGTATCTGGTCAAAAGGAAGTGGGACAACTTGGTGAGTCGGTCAACGATCACCCAGATAGAGTCGTGCCCTTTGGATGTACGTGGAAGCCCCATCCCGAAATACATGGATATTCCGTCCCACTTCCACTCTGGGACCTCTATGGTTTGTACCAAGCATGCTGTTATCTGGTGTTTTTCCTTTATTTTCTGACAAGTGAGGCATCAAGAGACCAAATCTGATACTACATTCTTCATACCTGGCCACCAGTGCTGTCGTCTGAGGTCCTGATACATCTTCACCACTCCTGGATGTTCCACTAGAGGGGAAGTGTGAAACTCCATCAACACCTCCTCCTATAATGCAACTGGTACCATGGTACGTCCTCTGAAGAGAATGATGTGCTTCCCACCTTCAGAAAACCCATCTGGTGCCTGCCCTGAGGATATCTGAGAATATCTTGTCTCATAGTCAACATCCCCACGTTGTGCCTCTCTAACATGATGATAGTGTAGAGGAGTGACTATGAGAGACTGAAGAAAGGCTTCTCCATCTCTATCCACAAAGGATATCTGCAACGCGACTAGCTACTCTATCGCCTCTCTTAGTAGGTGAATGCTTGATCACCTATTGTGAGCATCTGATACAATGTTCACCTTCCCTGAAGTATAGACCATCTTTAAGTCAAAGCCCTGGAGGATATAAAGCCTTCTTCACTGTCTCAGATACCGAGAACCATACGTGATCACTGCTCGCTCATGCATGAGGACACACCCAAGTCTGGTCCTTGATGCATCATAGAAAACCACATACCCAACACCCTCCTCTTGTAACCTCAAGATTGGAGCACTATTTAACCTCTGCCTCATCTCTTGAAATATCTGCTGGCATCTCTCTGACTATAAGAAGGGTTTCCCCTTCTTTATCAAAGCTGATAGTGGTGCTGCAACTCTGAAGAAGTCTGGCGCAAAGGTAAGTCTAGCTGACTCCTGAGTGATCGACTACACCATCTTATGCATGATTCCATCCTATGTTTCGTGTGTTTACCTTTTTTCTAACCTAGTAAAACCCCATCCTAGTGTTATAGATAAACCACAATATTTTTTCTCAATACAGTCAATCTTTTTATAAACTGTGGTTGCCCAGTCCATACCAAAATTAACGGTGTAAGGCCTTGACGCTGCCACTAAGAGGTTCCAACCAAAACTCTCGCCTCAAGGGTCATATCACACCATCAACGTAAGTGTGATTATTGAGTCTCCTACCAAAGGTATCTCTAATCATGAGGGTCATGTAAACGGCTTAAGCGGAAACTCTAGTTCTTGGACAAGATTCGTGGAAGGATGGAATGACTGGTACTTAGGTCTATTGTTATGAAATCTATTAGTAAACACAGACCATACCTCAAATCATTCATAGAGCCCATGGGTCACACTCCTTGACCACAACTAGCTATCATCTTCCCCTTCCCTCCAGCTCCATGAGCCTAGTAGGGTCTACAAAGGCGGGTGGTTGTAACATGTGAAAATGTTCACCACCTCATGCTGCTCTCCTAGATCTGCATCCTCATCTGCTTCCTTGCAGTTTAATCTGTCCTTAAAACATCTTCTTCTAGAAAAATTTTACATGATCAAGTCTCTAAGACTGACACTAGTTTCATTATTTCCAACTGTTAACTTTCACTGGCTGTATCCGCTCAACCAATGAACATCCAACCAAAAAGTTTCTCTCTAGCACCCTAACATAAGTAGGAATGCATAGAGGAAAAGTGCTTGCTTAGATGTCCTTAAACACACCTTTCTCAGTGGTTTGAGCTCCAAATAACTATTCACAAAGTATTCATCGAGTACCAGGAATGGTAGGTACGACTCGATGGATACCCAACTACCGACACGTCGTCCTGCCGAAGCTGTATAAGCTCTAGAAAACACTCATCCACCTCCTCAAGCCAGTCCTCATCCACATGTGGGTCGGGATCGCCTCATAACATGAGGGATATCTGGGGCTGAAACACATGTAAGGCACTAAGCCTACAAGTTTCGTCTACTGGTACCGCCGTAAGTGTCGGCTTACCAACAAGAAGTGATATATTTGGCACACTTCCCGATGATACCATCTCGGAATACAGTCCAAGTACTGAAACATCATCATTTTGTGGACCACCCTCATGGTCACTCGCTGAAAACGATTACTAGCTAAGATCAATATATGCTTTACTAGTGTCTCAATTAGGCAGAAAATTCCAGTAATCACCTCCAACCAGTCCTCTACTGCCTAGAAATCTGTCTCACCTCGAAACCTTAGAGGCCTCTTCCACTGGAACTCGTGCAATGTGCTTAGTCGACATGCCCCTTTCACCAATGTGGTTGGTGGCATCTGCTACCCAATGGGTGATAGTGCTACTGGTACACAGCCCGAAGGTGCCATCATAGTAAGAGGGGCCTACACCAGAGCCTCCTCACTCCGTGGGAGGTCATCATGTAATCTCTCTCGGGAACCCTAGTTGGCTATCTTCGAAGTGGCATCCTGATAAGAAACAGGTGCGCCATGGTTAATATGTTATACCTGGTGAGCTGACTCAAAGAGAACACAAAGGAAACTATTGAAACATAGACAGAATCAGTGTTTCCATGAACTAAGTCAAAAATCAGAGGTCAGGGTCCTGGTGTTTGGATACGTTGGCCACCGCACCAACACTGGACTCCCTTTACTGAAAACCATACTCAATACAATTAACATTATTGCTTCATAGAAAAGAAATATCTGAGTCCAATGTTCTACGATAAAACCGACTCTTTTGATACCAATTTGTCATGACCAGTCCTTGGGGCCCATGCTGTGACTACCCCAAGCCCGCCTACCATAGGCCAAGGGCGGGCGACTAGCACCAAAGGCGTAATTCTCTAAGCAGGTAAGGCATTTCCTTTGTGAATGTAAAAAAACACAATAGAGTAAACAATAGGAAGTAAACACTAAGTGAATATTGTACACAAAAAGTAGTGATGAAAGTAAAGGTACCAGAAATACAAGCCCCATGGTAAACTATAGGTACAATGGAAATCAAATACAACTAAAAAAGGGACAACAGCTAAAAGGTGTATCTCCTAGAATGTCCACCGAGAATCCTACCCGAATTGTAGGTATAGATTTCAACCTCAGCACTCCACCTCTATCGGTCCACTCCGTGTACCATCTCTCCGTGTGGTCCACCTCCGGGTACTGTCCAGTCCTGGAACTCTCTCGTCCTCAATCAAATCTGTCCATCGTCAGCATCCAACACAACGATGTGCGGGAATATCCATGTAGGGGTGAGTATAACGATACTCAGTGGGGACCCCGAGACCCGGGAGGTCTCACAATATCCACTGAGGATAAGAAAAAGAATAATGATACAACACAATGTATCAACCAACCCTACTTTGGTATATGCCCATTCATATTACTAATTTATCAATCTCAGTTCGGCTCCAACTCTCAATCCCAAGCACAATCCAGTCAACATAGGAAGTAATGTCAATCACTTCGATGATAATGATTGAAAGTCAAGACTCAGTTCAAACAGGTATACATATTTCATCAAGACATAGAGATGATCAGATGTAGTCACAGATTCATCTAAGCTGTCAGACCCACAGAGGATTCAAGACCATCTAAGCTGTCGGACCCACACAGGATACTAGACCAGCTACTATGTCGGACTCACACAGGATACAAGTACAGAGGTCAAGCTGCAGGACCCACACAAGATACAAGAACAGTAGTCATCGCTATAAAATGCCTGACCCACACAGGATACAAGAATAGTAGTCATCGCTGTCGAACCCACAGTGGATTCTAGTACAGTAGTCGTCGATGTCGAACCCATAGAGGATTCCAATACAGTAGTAGTCGCTGTCGCAGCTAGCTCTAGGGTCCCCTCACACAATACGCTCAATTACTCGTGGGTCCACTACTTGAGAAAAAGGGTGGTTACATCAACTATCAAAAAGTCCAAAGTCAATGTACCCCAAAGTTCCGTCTCATCAAAATGAACCCAACGCGACAAATGACATGTCAATCAGACTCCCCGTTTGAGAGTTAATGGCATTTTCATTCCAAGGGCCCGGTTGGATTTTGGGTTCAATCCTACTCAACCATACACCAACATCAATATAATCATGCTCTGAGAATTTCAAAATGACTGTCTCATCAAAAGTAAATCAACGTAGTTGATGTCATGTCTATCGGACGTCTGGTCCTTAAGTTATAAGTGTTTCCGCTCTAAGGGCCCGGTTGGTTTCGTGATCTAACCAACCCTGTTGTGTACAAACTTCTCAAAAAATATTACTATGATATACTGAAATGACCGTTATGATCCAATAAATCCAATTCAATTGACGGTGCATCAATCGGAGGTCCAGAGCTCATGTTATGGGCGAGAAACCGAATTTAGTCCGAAGAGGGGGGGTCTGGGTCCGGTACGACCCAGGTTTGGATCCGGCCCAGTAGGTCATGGCCCAGCCTGGTTGCTATGTCCTGGACCATCATGGTGGCCCGGCCCAGCCCGCGCGGCGACCTCACCCGCACGGAGCGGTTGCCCGGCCTGTGTGGTGCGGTGGCCCGGACCGCGTGGCGCGGTGGTCCGGCCTGCGTGGCGTGGTGGTCCAGCACATGTGGCATGGTGGGCCAGCCCTTGTGGTTGAGGGCGGTGAATCCCACCTGGTCAAGGTGACCTGGCGGCAGTGGTGGCCTGCAGGGCCCGCCCTAGTCAATCATGGGGTGGGGGGTTTGTGTCCCCCCATCTCCCGGTAATGGAACCGGTAGTTACCAGTTCCTCTTCACAGAACCCAGCCGGGTTCTGCCCTGGTGCGCACCGGCGGCTGGCTCTACTAGTCGCCCTCCCCTATCCATCGCGACCATAGGCCATATGTTCTCTCAAGTGTTGTGCGACGGTTTCGCGCCCCTCCTCCACAGCCCGCCTTGGCTGTGGTCTTGTTCTACCCTCCACGCGGCGCGACAGCGCCGCGCACCTCCGTCGCGGGCCGATGCGGCTGCGGATCTTCTCCGCATAGCGAGGTGATGTCGCGCCATCCGGAAGAACCAGTGTTCTTTTCACCGCCACCCCCTTTCTAAGCGGCCGACTTGTTTCCGGTCTTCATTGTCCGCTCTCGTCGTCAACCACAAATAAGATCAAATGGGGAAGATTCTCCCATGCTGGTGTGGTCCAAATTCCCCCATGTAACAATGATACCATTTGGTTGTAAAACTATAATTTCAATGACGTAGAATGTGTACATAATGAATTTAGACCCCTACCTCATATTTGACGTTGCACTTTGATGAGCCGCAGAAGACGGGGGTCATGGAAGTCGGGCATCGCTGAAGATGAATGTCATCCCATCAATGTCGGAGGAAATAATGTTGTCGTTGGCGGTGTCATTTGCGAGCGGCGTCCTCTCCCTTGATGCAGAGGAAGATGTTAAAGTTGTCCTTTGTGTTCTTCATGGAATAAAATTTTCTTTCCAATCCTCCAAAACATCCCAAGGTAATACGTCCAACCAAAATAAGGCAATATCACCCCTCCTTTTAATGTTGGGAAGAATAAATTCAAAAGAATTCAATCAATCCAAATTAATTAATTAAGATGATTCACTTAATTAATTACATGGAGTTGGAAAGAAATTGAAAGGTCTCAAAAAATAAATACATGGATGTGTTGGCACCTTAATGGGATGTCAAAAGGTTAAAGGGGTTAAAGGGGGGATATGTGCTCGTGTGGGCCCCACCAGACATTATATCCTCCCATGGAAGGTTATGTGGGGTATAGGCCCCACCTCTAACCTCCCTTTGGTGGTTTTAACCACCACCATTATAAAATTTATAGAACACATAAATTTTATTTAATTTATTAAGAATCCCAAAATCTATAACTTTCAACCTGTACAAAATGCACCTGCGGAAAAGGTCCCCTTAAGAGAATACCAGCACAACGAGTTCATCAGTGTCCTCAGATTTCAATTTTGTGCATTGTTTCAAAAGATAAAAAAACATGCCCATACGTTTACTGAACATACTCGAACAAAACTTCATAAATTGATTCCGGGCACACCAGGATTTAGAATTAGGCACCGTTAGAAACTATGGACTCGTAAAATCCCAATGAAATTAAGAAAAAAAAATCAATGAAATTTCCAGGTTTTTACATCACACCCATAAATTATTATAATGGGACATGGGTTGTCAATTAAAAATAAAAATAAATTAATTTTTAAAATTTAAAATATGTGTTATAATGACATGATTATAGATAAATAAATATGGATGAAAGAAAAATATAGAAAAAATGAAAACTAATGTGATTAGTTTAAAATAAATGATGTGTTTTTTAAAAATGTTTGTTAATAAATTTTAAAAAATTTAAATGTAATGAACAAAATATATAAGAGACATTATGATATGAAATCCATATAAACTATATAATATAATATAATTTTTATATATTAAAAATATAAAATTTTAGATTATAACTATTAATAACGTAAAATTTTTATAAAAACTGAACTATATTAACTATATAAATGCAATTTTTTGGATAAAATATATATATATATATATTATATTAATCATAATATGATAAAATATTTAAAACAAACTGTAAATATTTGAATTTATTATTATTTAACCTCCCAAAAAAAATCTCTCACTGTATAATTTAGTTTTTAGTTTTTTTAAACAGTTCAAAATACATTTCCCCATTGTAATGTTATTATAGACTGACCTAGTTCATTTTTTATTGTTTTTATTTATAGATGGATATATTTTCAAGTTCAATGCTTTGGGTATACTAAATTCTCCATCTAGTATATGTTTCGTTAGATATTTTTGTCTTTAATTTTTCTTATTTAATAGTTGCAACAGTTTAAAAACTATTGGTAAACATTTACCAACCATAATCTATATTATTTTCATTCAAAACAAACCATAGTTCTCCAGATATCAAGAAATCATGCACTATCCAGGTTTCAAATACCTATTTCAATTATGTCCTTATAGGTTATAGTGTAATGTGAACTATAAAATAGAGTATAAAAATTTAAATCTAACTATGATATAATATTTATGGATATTTTTTCTGCTTATATAAGTGAAGAGGTTCTTGATAATATTGAACACCCATGTTTGCAGTAAAATTCCACGTATACTCCATGAATCCATTTAAAACAATTTCACAACGTTTCCAGTACTAAAAAATTCTCAATAAATAACCAATAAAAACTCAATATGGAACAAATTAATATTTTTTGTATCACTCAAAATGAATTTTTTCTCATTCTATATGATTGATTGCAATTCAATTTACATCTACAATGGGAATCATATTTTTAATTATAAAAAATTTTCTTGTCATTAGATTGGTCTTGTTTACCAACAATGAAAAATGTACTATGTAACAAACTAACCTAGGATACCCTAAAACCCGTTATTTGATACATCCCATTACATACCTAAAGGGAATTCCTGATCCCCGCTAGATGGAAACA
Organism: Viscum album; assembly: GCA_963277665.1. Classification (NCBI taxonomy): domain Eukaryota; kingdom Viridiplantae; phylum Streptophyta; class Magnoliopsida; order Santalales; family Viscaceae; genus Viscum; species Viscum album. The sequence goes on from OY728139.1 coordinate 803,896,822, forward strand.
AGAACTCCATCACCAAACAACACAACAAAGGGAATAATTTCTCCCAATCTGATAAAAAACATGAAATATTTGTATACATAAAACAAAAAATAGAGGATGTATAAAGTAACATATATTCCATAATAGTCAAAAAACAATAGAAATGAATAACCAAAAAAATACAAAAACTCTAAATGACATGTTCTGCTAAAAAATCCAAAAACCAATATCTACTTCAAGTGATGACACCACAAAATGGACTACAATAGAGATGATGATAACATATCACATGTCAAAACCATGTCTGAAATATCTTCTTGAGCATCCACGTATAGCTGAGTGAAAATACCAATAAGCTTCTACACCAGCATCAATTCTAGAATAGTATGTGATAGTAATTTCCTGCTATGAATGTCTGCAATGACATTCCCCATTCCCATGTTATAGGAGATATCGAAGTCAAACATATGAATATATTCAGCCCATCATCTCTATATACAAATAATTTCTATTTGAGAAAGGATATATCTCATTCTTTTATGATCATAAAATACCATTAACCATTCCTTTAAAATATAGTGACGCCAACATTTCAGCATATGCATGATTTTGATAAGCTGTAAATAATGATTTGGGTAATTATTCTCATGAAGCAAAGATAAAAATATATATAAGCTACCAAATAGTCATCCTACAAAATCATTCATCCCAAAACAACACTAGAAGCATTGAAAAACCACATGTACTTCTTTCTAGGATCATGTAAGATCAGAATAGGAGACGATGTCAGCAGCTATTCTAGTTCATCAAAAGAATACTGAAACCACTCATCCCATGTTAACATCACTAATTCTTAGTAAGAGTAGTTAAAGGTGAATCTGTCTTAGTGAAGTCCATGAAAACCCATCAGTAGTATCCAGTAGGACTAATTATGCTCCATATCTCAAATACATTTCGTGGTTCCATCCATGATACAACATCCTTCATCTTATCTAGATCAACTAATAATCCATTTTAAGAAATATTTTTCCAAATGAAATTAGTTTCTCAAATCTTTAAAGTACACTTTTAAATATTTCCATACAAAATTTGATATGATGATAACCTGATCAAAAATCAATCATTGAAATTCACTTTTGTATCGTTTTACTGATCAAAAAAATCACCCACATGCGGAAAATAATAATATTTTCCAACACTTACATGATTCATTTTTTTATACTCTTAACACAATCGAAGTGAACAATTTGTTGTCAGGGAAAATAACACTGGTGATGCCTAAGTTGAAATGATATGGATAAAGAAAACATTTTTACAATAGGTCTGTCAACTGAATCTTGATCACATTCATCACTGATTGTTCCATACGGTAAGAAGACATTGATATCATCTACATACCATTCACCAGGTAAATCGTAAACTCTACCTATCACACAATAGTTATACTAAATATTTCGTCAAGGAAAACATCAGTCATGACTCAAACAATAAGAGGGAGATCCACAACATAAGAGATGTCATCAGTTTCCAATGAAACAACAACCAAAAAACTCTTGAGCTATGGTTGGTAAGGTCCTACCTGACATGACCTCAGGTCCCACTCTCCTAGAAATACATTAGAGAACCCCTTAGCAACAATATACAAAACATGCCAATAATAAAAATCCACCACAACTTGATGTGTGATAAGATAATCTATATCAATAATGACATTGAACAGATCTAGATGAATATTTAGAAAATCACATATTAAATACATATCAGATATAGTCAATGAACAAGAAAGACGCCGAAGCCCCTACTCCCTCATCATGCAAAGCAGTGTCACTAACTCCATTGTAATGGGAATAAGTTTAACTGGATGTTTAAGAATCTAAACATCCAGATTTAAATGATTGGGAGGAACTAGTATCATATAATACAATTTCTAATAATGATGAAATAATGATTGTACCCCTAAATGTTTCTATACCTATATCACCTTCTTCTAGACAGTCATATACAACATTAAAATGTATCACTCAAGAGGCCTGTAGCTGGAGATATGTAGTCCTTGAAACTTCTAACTGCAATACTGTAGCCTTTGGATCCAATGACCCCTGACCATAACAAGACATAGTCATATCCTTACAGAAGAATTGTAAGTGACCAATGCATCCACAATTAGTTCACGTCATCATGGGAATAGAAATATATTGTCTCGTGTGTCTTCCCTTCATGAAAAAATATCAAGTTAGAGGCACATTTCTTGCGGAAACCGATGGTCCATAAGAGGCTTACTACTGAGACCCACCTCCACCACTTCTTGAATGATCTTACCAATTATTTTTCATCCTAGGAATTCTACTACATTTGTCACTTGATGGATGATAAGTGGTGGTAATCCTTGACATTCATTCCATATTTATCTCTACCATCATATCTCTATCAGCTATCTCTGCATGGGTAGAGGGTTTCAATATGAACACATGTGATCTAATATCTGTTCTCAAACACTGCAATTATTTCTTTGCCTTCATCTGGTCATTCATTAACACATCTGGAAAAAAATGGACCATATCATCAAATAATTAGGTGTCTTCCAACATTAAATATCTCCGTTTTTCATAGATATGATCTCTGGATACATTTCCAACATCATGGAATCTGGTCAAAAATATTGAAATAAAAAGGTTTTTAAACCCTTCAAATCCAACACCATGTGTATGTCTCATTAGACCATAGAATCCCACCATTGTATACTAAAACCCTCATGCCTGAATGCCACACACATTAACATAATATTCTTAGGTGTTTCCTTAATCATTACGATCTTGTTGATCATATCCATTTAGTCCTCTGCTTCTTGAGTATCAGTCATTGTTTTAATGGATGGTGGCTTATCATGCCAAAATTCTTGTGATCACTCTCTCTCCACTAGTTCCGGGTTGTACGTCATCAAAAACCTTCAAATGTCATTGTAAATACTGATCGATAATATAGAATGCTCGTAAGATAGTCTTGATGAGATTCTAATATATAGGTGTGTTCCCTTGAGGATCATCAACCGCACCCTCCAATGGAACTCATGGAAGACATCATGGAGGCATACTATTGCACACTGAAACATGATAATGATAAGAAAACAGAAAAAATATCAGTACAATCTAGAAAACTCATATGTAGAAACCAATATTTAAATCCAAACCCAACAATAGAGACATACATCCCTACATCTCGTGAAATCTTGAGTCACTTTCAGACATGTTATGGCCAAAAACAAATCATAACATACATATCATGTCCCAATATTTCTATATCTTGTCTAAAAACATCCCTAGACTAGGAATCTTAAAGAAATAACTTCCCATGAAATGAAATTGTAATGAACCATCCCAGGTTACCATTAATACTAGCACTCAACCCATTTTTTATATACCTGAGGTGTCTTCCTAGTCTCCATGGGCTAGAGACAAGAACTTGGGGATCAAAAAAAATAAAGGGAATAGTTTCTCACAAGATGATGAAACACAAGGAATATATGTATACAGAGAACCAAAAAAATAGTGTATGACTAAAGGAATATGTATTCCATAACAAATAAAAGTAAACATAAACAAACAACTACAAAAGAATCCCAACAATCTAAATGACACGTCTAACTACAATGGGATAAAACCAATAGCCTCTCCCAGTTATGGAATTAATTAACTCTTAACATCTCCCCACCATCTACCCAACATAGATGACATGAATTATCACTACATCACTATGGCTCATTACCTTTCCTTGCACTGGAAGACATAAAAAGGTCTATGTACCACATAAGATGTGCAATGAGTGTGATCTAACATGATCAGTAGGATCCCACCCAGGTGTTAAATATCAAGACTCTTTATATAAATTCCGAGATACTTATTTTAATTATAACATGTCATGATAATCAATAAAGAATTTATAGAAAACATGGTAGAATTTTCCCTTTTTCACTGTTATAAAAAAATTAGGTACAACCTAAATATGAAGGATAACTAAAAAAACAAGAAGTACAAAACAAAAACAACACCATAATAAACAAAACCAAGAAACACTATAGATTTTACTAGAATACTAATCATATGCTAATAAATCAACTGTAAAATCTAGTTCCTACAACACAAGACTTGGATGTAGAGGAATACAACATGAGTAACCCCCTGAAAATGTCCTTATTCGTCCCCTATAACAATAGGCATAGGAAAAATTGAAAATCCCCATTATAAAGATTTCTAATAATCACAAAACACAGTTGATGGCTTCAAGATAAAACTTCCACATTTGTTAACAATGCAACACATGTTCCCTTTTTCCTAAATTAATAGCAACGTTTCAAAAGTACCCATTTCGTTCAGATGTGCCAAAAACCAAGGAAACAATTTCTCTTCAAAAAACCATTTCCATCCCACACAACAAGTCATGCCAATTTGATAAAATAATTTATTAAGAAAGAAAAATTAGGATGATTATCATAGGTTAGAGACAAACCCACAAAACATAAAATTTGGGTTGCACATGCCCGCAATGGCATCCACCAATAATGAAATCCAACAACACCAGAAGATATACTATATCCCAATACATACACAATATGATTGATTTAATCAGAAAAGAAAAGGATCGGTGGAGAAAATGAAACCACATATCTCATGAGAGAAAGACATCCTCCCCACAGAAAACATGGAATGACCTTCAGAACGATATCTCACAAATGATCTTAGAAGAAGAAAATAAAAAACACCACCTTAGAAAAATAGATTTGATAACACAACCTACAAGTTATAATTTGATCTATATGAACAATGAATTAGAATTGTTACTCACTTGTGGAGACACACAACAATTTCAATGATGATCTTTTGTCGATTGGATTGGTTTATAAAGAGAGATGTCTCCAAATAATTCATGTGAATATATCTAGGTTGAGAGACAATGCCTATAGAAATGAACCGAAGCTAAAATAGACACTCTCTAATTTTAAAAACTGTATGTGGGGCATTTCATGATGTATAATAGAATTAATTACCATTAAATTAACAATGTTTAAGTATGATAAAAAATATGTCACCTCAGATTAAAAATATAATATTTAAATAATTCACGACCTAAAACCACCATTTAAAATGTGTAAAATTTAACATCATGAATCCCATTTTATGTATTATACCCATCCATAATTACATGACATGTAACATTGTTACATGATGTGAAATACTTTAGCATCCAATAGAAAAAGATTGTTAATGTTAGAAGACCAAAAAATCCATAACTTCACCATTTTATGTATCCTAATAGTCTCATGGGAGGGGAAAACCATGATGAGATTAAGGTTTCACACGGATAAATGGTAACAAGATACTGCAAACTCCTGACCCAAAACACTTTTTGTCCCCAAGAAGTCATATGGAAGATGTAATCCATGGAAAGAGTTAAAGCCAATAATCCCTCATCAATGAATCATGTTACCATGTCTCATGAGAATATTATACTTATTTCCACAAAACACAATCAACAATACTAATTTCCAAATTTACCCTAAAATTCATCGAACTCGACTGGTTTCTCCAAAACTGAAACATATGGATCTACTTAAATTCGTTCCAAACTCAGAACCCAAGTGGGGTCAAGATGGTATTTCTTGTGCTAAGAAAAGTAAAATACATCATGAATACCCGTAAAATTAACCGAAAATTCTAACTGACGAGGTACTTTTCCAAGACACTCAGGGACCTAAAAGAGTCCAACATATCTCAGCGAGAAATTCCCCTTCCTTCCAATTCAACTATGGCCCAACCGTGGAGAAACTTTCATGAAAACCCAGTAACATTTGGAAAACTCTATAGTTAGACTCTACTAATCTACATTAATTTTTTTTGACATTTCTTAGTTATCAAATGTTCATAAACGTCCAATATCTTCATCGATGTATCCTGAACCAAACATGGTCCAACTAAAGATACCTCTCCTACCTTATCCCAACAATGCTTTGACCTTCAAGGGTGATCATACAATATATCCGAGGGATCCAGGATGAATGATTACTGATAACTGTTGTTGTAAATAAACTCAAAATCTCCCATATGGTTATACCGTGGTCATTCAAAATCCATGACACAGGAGTGGTGTATATCTTCCAGGGTCTGAATAACATGCTCTGTTTGGTCGTCTATTTATGGATGGTAAGGTTTTCTCATCATGACAAGAGTTCATATTTCCACATGAAGACTCCTGCATAACTTTAATGTAAACCTATTATACCTATCTAAAATAATGGAAGAATGACGCTCATGTATCCTCAAAATCTCATGAGCATATACCTTACCCAGATCATCAACTTTAGTGGTTTATTTGATCAAAATGGAATGAGAAGACGTTATTAATAGATCAAAAACCATCCATATAGCATTCCTAACTCAGTGATTCCATGGAAATCCAATAATAAAATCCATGGATACCACATCAAATTCAAGATCGGTACTGGAAGAGGGTTATATAAACCAGAATGTTTCATGTCCTCTACCTTTATCCATTGGTTATTGTAACAGTGAGACACAAACTCCGCAGTGAAATGATTTATACACGACCTCTATAATTTCAACCTCATTTCATAATACATCTTCTTAGTAACTAAATGAATGGTCAAAGAATAAACATGTCAATCAAAAATTACCAATACTCTTAAAAATGATGTAAAGACAACCGGATTCCTAAAGTACAGAATACCATCTGAATTAAGAGACCATCCAGAAATAGTCATCCTACTATTAAGGATGTCTAGAGTCTTCTAAAACTCATCATCCTACTGCTAACACTTCAAAATAGACTCCAAGAGAGATTATTATAAATTATAACTAGTTAGAACCATTCCTAAAACATCCTCAAGATCATCCATGTACAACTGTGTTTAAATCCGTATATGGTTCCACACATCCTTCAATTCTAGAAAATCCTATGATAGTACTTTCCTATCATGATTGTTTCATGGAAATTTCCTTTTTCCCTTGTATAAAAGATATTTATGTCAAACATCTAATGTATTCTACCCATCACCTTTATCAATGATTCATTTCATTCAAAAAAAAGATATAGATCATTCTTTTATGATAAGAAAACACCATGAACATTCCCTAAAAATGAAGTGATTCCAAAATATGAGCGCATTTATGATTCTAAAAAGATCTAAATCATGAGTGGGGAGATACTTTTGATACTGAAAATGATTAAGAGAGAAATAATCCACCACAAAGTAATCCTACATAACCACTCATCCCAAAACAGCACCATAAGCACAGAAAACCCCCATGTACTTCTTATTATGGTCTGGTAAGAACAGAATCAGAGCTGATGTGAAAAGAAATTTTACATCAATGAAAGAAGGATGAATATTATCATCCCATTTAAATTTCACTTTATTCTTGGTAAGAGTAGTTAGAGGTGACTACATCTTAGATATGAACTTGAAAACCCACCAGTAGTATCTGTTAAGACTAAGTATGTTTTGTATCTCAAAGACATTTCATGGTTCCATCAAGGATTAAATACCCTTAGCCTTATCTGGATCAGCTGATAAACCATATTAAGAAATATTTTCCCTTATGAAATTCACTTCATTAATATAGAAAATATACTTCTAGATCATTCCATACAAATTGTGATATCTCCGAATTTATTAAAAAAAATCATATGGTGCTCATGCTCATACTCATATTACAAGAAGACTGGAATACCATCCACAAACACTACCACAATGTGTCATGATATTGATGGAATATATGATTCATAAAATACATAAAAACTACCAAAGCATTATTCTGACCAAAAGGAACTACTAGATATTTATAATGGCAATACGTATTCTTAAGGGTTGTATTCATTATATTAGACTCCCAAACTCTAAGATGATGATAAACCGAATAAAGGTAAATCATAGAAAACCACTTTTCCCACTTTTTAATGGTCTATCAAATCACCAAAATGAAGTAAAATATATTTATTCTAAACCATTCCTCGATTAAATTTATAATATCTTAGATACAACTGATGTGAACCATATCCTCTCTTGGAAAACAACAACAGGGTTTCTAATGGTTAAATGCTAGGGAGAAGGACTTCATTTTCTAATAGATCTTCCAATGGAATCTAGATCTCTTTCATCTCTGATTATTCCATATGATATGAATTTATTGATATAATCTATATACCTGGCACCAGGTAAATAGAAAACTCAACCTATCTCTATGGATGAAGACTAGAGAATTCGTCTAGGAAAACGTCAGGAAAGACTCTAAAAATAATAGAGAGATAAACAACAGAAGATATATCATCAATCTCAAATTAAACTACAACCTACTAACTCATGAGATATGGGAAGTAAGGTCCTGCATGATAATACCTCTAGTCCCACTCTCTTAGAAACACACGATAGCTCTCAATAGTAGTAAGAAACAAAACATGCCGATGATAACAATAATCCACAACTCGATTTGTAACAATACAATCCATAATGATTTTGAAATTGAATTGATCCAGATCACGAATGAGAAAGTCCCATAACAACTCTGTATCAGATATTGTTATGTAACATGATGTACAAATAAAACCCTGTTAACTCTACTTTCTATGAGGTTTCACTAACTCCATTTTAACGGACATAAGTTTGGTTGGATGTTTAAGAATATCAACTAAATTTCCAGATATAAATGTGTGGGAGGAACCAATATCAAATAATGAAATTTATAGTAAATATGAAATAAGGATAGCACCCCTCAATGTTGTTATACCTGTGAAAAATTCCAATGGACAAAATATACTACGTGAAAATGCATCTCTAAGGAGGCCTGTGGATAGAGCACTGTAGTCCTTAAAGCATCTGACTGCACCATAGTATCCTTTAGATCCAACAATCCCTCACCATAATGAATCATATTCATAGCCTAATAGAAGCTTTTTAATATACCAATGTGTCCATAGTTATTACATGTCTTTATGTGTATAGGAAATGAACTCCCTATCTATCCTCCCTTTCCACACTGATATCAAGTTATAGGCACATTTACAATGAAAACAAATGGTGTAGAGGAGGCATTCTGCTAAGACCCACCTCCACCACTTCTATGGAGATCCTAGCACTTTGGTTTCATCCCATTCATTCAACTGAATTATTCTCTAGATAGAATAGAATTGGTTGTATATCTAACCTTTCCTAGCATATTCATATCTTATATCATATCGTTATCCACTATATTCTCATAGTTTGAGTGTTTATATATGATCACATGTGGTCAGATATCAAGTCTCCAACCCCTAAAACATTTATATGCCTTCAGCTGATAATTATATTCCACATCGGGAGAAAACAGACAAGCTCATCAAATCATTTGTTGTATTCCATCACCGAAATATATCCTTGTAGCAATGATAGGAACTCTAGAGACTTTTATAGCACCACAAAATTTTTTCAAAACAACTAAAAGAATAGGTTTTATAATCCCTTCTAAGAAAAGACCCTAGGCATGTCTGATTGGACCATAGAATCCAACCACTACTTATCATAACCCTCGAGCCTGGACGCCACACAATTCACCCTATTATTCTTTGGGGTTTCCATCTAGTCGAAGATCGGATAGATCATGTATATCTAGTCTTCCACTTATAAAGGATCAAGTGTTATTTTAAAAGATAGTGGCTTATCATGAAATAATTCTTGTGATCGATCTCTCTCTCCTCCAGTTCCTAGTTATATAGAAACAAAAATTATCTAAATTCACAGTACATACTGATCGATATAAAGAACAGTTTGTATGACTGTATTGATGAGATTATGATCTGTAGGTGTATTCCCTTGAGGAGCATCAGCTTCACCCTCCATTGGAACTCATGTATGACCTCTCAAAGGCATATTGTTGAACACTAAAACAAGAGAATGATTAGACAATATAACAAATATCATCTCAAACTAGAAAACCATATATAGAAACTGAGATTTAAAACCAAACCCAACAATAGAGACTGACATCCCTACATCCCCTGAAAAAAATAGTCTTCTTAGGAAAAAAGATTGCCAGAAAATTATCAAAACATAACTCTTAAGTCTGGATATTTATATATCTAGTCTAAAAAACATCACAAGACAAGGAATATTGAGGACCGACCTTCCAATGATATTATATTTTAATGAACCAACAAGGGTTACCGTAAATCCAAGAACTCTACCCATTTTTTTATATATCCATAGTGTATTCCTGATCCCCATGGGCTGGTGACAAGAACTCGAGCATCAAACAACAAAATAGAGGCAAGGATTCCTCTCAACATGATCATGTACATCGAATATATATACATAGAACCAAAACAATAGATGAATAATGAAGGAATATATATTCCATAATAATCAAAATCCATTAGAAACAAACAACTAAAAAAGTATCCAAAAACTCCAAAGGAAAAGTCCGACTTCAAAGGGATAAAATCAATAGCTACTCTAATTGATGGAATGAATGAACTCCCAACATCACACCACCAGCTACCTAATTCATTTCACATGAAATCCCACCGCCTCACTGTGGTTCCTTGCCTTTCCATACACTAGAATACATTCAAATTTATACGTACCACATAAGAGGTGTTCAGGTTGTGATCTAACAAGATCAGTAGGATTGAACCAAGGTGTCACATATCTATTCGTTATATATCAATTATTATATACATATTTTAAATAAAACATGGCCTGATAAGATATAAATAAATAATAGAAATCATGAATTAAATTACCCTTTTTCAAAGTTATAAACAAATGTAGGTACAACATGCATATCAATGCAAACTCAGAAATCCAAGTAGTACAAAAAAACAGTAGCCTGGGCATCAGTACCAAGAAACATTGTAGGTCATACTAGAAGACAACTCTTACAATAATAAATCCAGTGTACAATCTAGTTTATAGGACACATGCATGGGATGTAGAGGAATACCCCATGAGTAACCCCCCCCCCCCATGTCCACATCCATCCCCTTGAACAATTGTCCTAGGAAATAGAGGAAATCCCCATGAGTAAACTACATGATAATCACAAAACATTGACAATGGACTCATGTAAAACCTTCAAAATAAGTTCTTAAGGTAACCCATGTAATTATTTATCAAAAATGAATTTCAATATTTTAAAATTTTCCAATCCCATGTCATTAATCAAAATCCATGGGAAACCCATTTACTCTCAAAAACCCTTTTTTCAACAAACATAAATAGTCATGCCATGTTTAGAAGTTTGTTTACCCAGAATAAGAAATCAGCCTAATTATCATAGTCTAGAGACGGTGCCATCCAACATATAATTCAGGTCGCACATTCTCACAATGGGATCCACCAATAACAGAACCCTACAACAACATCAGAGACCCTAGAACCCAATCATAAAAAAATTGTGTTGATTTAATTAGAAACGAAAATGGTCAAAACAGAATAAAAACCACATACCTCATGAATAAAATAATGTCGTTCCATGACCAATAAGGAAGGACCTATAGAATGAAATCACAGAATGAATTGAAGAAGAAGACATAAGGAAACACCAACTTAGATCAACTAATCTGATATCAAAACCTAAGGGTGATACTCTGATATATTGAAATCAATAATTGGAATTGTTAATCCCTCGGAGAGACTAACCACAATTGAAATAGAGATTAAGTGCCAATCGAATCGACCAAGAAGGTTCATAGACTCTAAAAAATGCCTAATAAATCTTTATGTCAAGATCCAAGGTCTTAGAGAAAATAATCGAATCCAAAACAGTCGATGGCCAATTTTAGAAATTTTAATTGGACTTATTCATGATGTGTAAAATAGTTACACGTTTTGAAATCCACAGTGTTCATGTACAATGAAAAATAAATCACCTCAGATTAAAAATACATTGCTTAAATAATTCCTAGTTTGAAACCGCAATTCAAGATGTGGAAACATTCATAACACAAATCCCCTTTCATGGCTTGCTCCAATCAATAATTACATGGCATGTAACCCTGTTACACAGTGTGACATCCTTCTAAATCCAATAGAAAAATGTTGTTAATGATGAAATTCCATGGAATCTATTACTTCACCATTATAGGTATCCTCCCAATCTCAAAGGAGAGGAAATATACGATCCTCATAGGGGAGTACGAGATAAAACAGTAACAAGATATTACATAATGAGAATCATTTATTTTCTTAACTCAAATGATCAATATTATAGTTTAAACTCTTCAAGAATCAGATCATATAGATAAAATTATTTTTTTATGGTCCCCATTGAATAATTTCTAGAAGATAACAAAATTTTAACAAGTTGTTCTTCAATTCCAAAACAACCAAGAATTCTGTTTTATGACAACATTAACTTTATGAAAATAATCTCATAGAGATGGAAAAATATATTTAATCGTCAAATACATCGACTATGATCCTTGTGGTAGTATAAAATATATACTATAACCAAAACTGTGATTTTGTAATATATAAAATTATAAAAAAGTGGAGAAAATTTCATTTTTAGTTCCATTAATAGATGCAGTAGATATTTAATATGAGTTACCTTGATTAATCTAAACTTATGTAGAGAATCATTTTAAATCTGATAATCGGGAATTATTTAATATATTATCATTCACTATGTGAACTATTTGTTATTGATAGGTTGGTGTTTTTAATACATATACTAAGTAGTGGAGATGAGTAAACATCCAAAAAGTTGTCAAATGAATGTTATATAGATATTAATAAAAAATTTGAATATAGTGAATAATAATCATGTGCATGTTAAACAAATATGAAAACAAATCATTTTGATATAATGAAAGTGTTTCAAAACAATACAGATGAACTTGTTTTTAATAGTGTTTTAGTCCCTTCAATTTGTTATCAGAATAGGAAATACATATATGGGGCCGGTAAATTATATTGAAACCAAAAAATTTAGAGTAATTATAGAAGAAGATACAATATTGTTTAGGTTACTACCTACATAAAAATTTCAAGGAACCATATATTTTTATGCTTAAGAATAATAATTAATAAAAACAATATATCCATATAGAAGTTGTTGTCATATAAACTCTCATAATTTTATGTGGGGTTTGGGTTAGTGGTAACCACCCTATAATTCCACATCAGAAATGGGGGTTTAAAATACATGGGGTGTAGGTTATTGTAGAAGGACTATAACGGTACTATAATAGTGGAGATACTATAGCAATGATAGCACTAGTAGCAGTAGAAACTATTGTAGGTATAGTAGTGGCGGTGGAATTGTAGCAGGTATTGTACATCCAAGGTAATGTAGTAGTACTCTTCACCATTGTGTCTTTTAGCCAATAAATTGGGCCTTTAAGGCTATGTAATGGGGTTCATTCCCATAGGGCCTACGAGCCACGTAATGGGTCTCCTCTAACTAGAAAAAAGAGTTCCTTTATTTCAATAAGAAACGAGGATTTCACCCCAAACATTAGAAAAAATTGAAGGACCCCGGGACACCCTGAGAGGGGAGGGGTGAATCAGGGTGACAATTTTTTTTACTTAAAGTTGTGGATCTTGTTCCCACGTTGGTGGGAACTTGTTGAACCTGTAAGATGAAAATGATCAAAAAGAAAACTTGCACATACCTCGAGATGACATAGCCCTTTTTACTTGGTTCACCACTAAGGGCTACGTCCAAGGAGCATACGCCGACAAGTTGTCGATCGTACCAAAAACCACTAAGCTTCACTAGCTGGAGATTACAATTGTTCGGGCATAGTCACACTGTCCCAGGCTCACTGCCTTTACAAAGGTTCTGAGATAGCTCACTGCTTCCCTCGGGTCACTCCCGTTGACTCCCCCTGGCTCACTACCGTTGGTGAAGTCACACTCAGTTTATAGACGTGAAGGTCTCTTCAATAGATTTGCATTGAAGTCTTTGTCTCCTATTCATTATGAGACTTTTCTTGCATCAGAGTCCTGTTTTTAATGCTCTGTTAAGATCCAAATTCCAACCACTGATGAATACCCCCTTTTCGCGAAGCTCAATCACGAAGCTCAATCGCGAAGCACTCTCGCGATGCTCCAGCCTTCGTAATGCATGGCTATCGCAAAGCTCCTCCCTCTTTGCGATGCTCACTGAGCCAGCACGGGGCACACGTCTTTCACGGAGCTAGAATAGCCGCCGCGAAGCACCTCTTTCGCGAAGCACGCTTCCTTCGCGAGATACCTTTGCGAACCGAGAGAAAAGGACTTTCTCTGAAATTCTCTCTCTTTCTCTTGAGGGGGTCGGCCTCTATTTATAGGCGATTCCACCGACCCTCGACCCTTCTGCGCGAAGTCAGCACCACGTCAGCTCAAATCGTGAAGCTCCAAAGATTCTGCCGGAATTCTGTCCAAATCGCGAAGCACCACGGCACTTTTCCATTCGCGAAGCTTGACGTAGTCGCGAAAATCACCATCAACATACCTTCGCAACTTCGCATTGAAGCTCCCTCGTGAATCCCAACATTCCTTCGCACCTTCGCCGCGAATCTCCCTCGCAAATCCTTTCACCGCCGCGATGCGCTTCATCCTCTGCCGTTCGCGAAGCTTGACGTAATCGCGAAGCATCACCACCTTCATTCTTCTGGTCTTCGCGATTTCCAAACCATGCATCCTATCTTCGCGAAATTCATGCCTTTTCCATATGAAATTATGCTCTTCATGGAAATCCACTTTTCGCGATGCTCACCAAACTCCAAATTTTGGACCCCAAAAATTTGGCAAACACTGGGAAACGACGCCAACTTCAAAACTGTTGTCTGCTTGAACGGTATGGTCTCTTTGCTGGTACACGATCCGAACTTCCATTGATGATTGACAACAAACACAAACCACACTCCAAACCATGCATAGAAGACCATGGTTCCAACAATCTCCCCTTTGGGTTTGTTGGATATCAGATGAAAAATTCAATAGATCTCCATCAATGTGAAATGCAGATTGCGTGCTATTACTCATCCTTCTTGTTTGAGTCGGTGCACTCTTGTCCCCAATTATGTTGGATGGATCAATCTCATCTCTTTGATTTCTCCTGCGAGGTTCAGTAGTATTCTCTTCAGCCATAGTTTCTTCTTCAGATTCTTCTTCTGAGTCAACATCATGATGTGACTGTTGAGTGTTTCGAACAGCTTCCTCTATTTCTGCATTTGTATTTTCTTCACGTTCACATTCTTCCTGACTTTCTATCACATCATCATATGACTTCCTTGAAGCATTTGTGGTTTTCTCTTCAATTATCTTAACATCATTGCTTTCCACAATGTAACACCCCGATCTTCCACGATACGCTTCTCATTCAATAATGCAATAGCTTGCATTGTACGCAACTTCGAGTTCTAAAACACCGCGACTAATCAAAGTAGCCATTGTGAATAGTAATAACCACTTTTTAAAATTATTGAAATTTTATATTTCAAAATGGGCTTCATTTTTTGATTCGGAATATCGAAATTAGCCTATGTTGAATTTTTGGTATTTTTCTGAGAACTTCTAATTTTTTTATGAATAGTGAAAAATACATTAAAACAACTTTTTTAATCAAAATAATTTATTGTGATAAATTATACTATTTATTGGTTTTAAGGTATAATTAGAATATATTTTTACCATTTTATCCAATGGTGGTCATTAGAATTAATTTAACATTGAAATTGGACATAAACAATTGCCAATCTTTTGATATAAATTGTTTCTTAAAAACATGCTATTTGTCGTAACAGCGGGAATTAATTATAAAATTAATTAATGCAACTTATATGTTTGTAATTTTGTAAAATAGACATCATTTTTGAATTCGGAATATCAATTATAGCTTAGGGTGAAATTTTGGCCTTGTTCTGAAAAACTTCAATTTTTGATGAATAGTGAAACCACTAAGTGGTAGTTAAATAACTGATTTTTCGTTTAAATGAAATATTACCACTTCTGTGATTTGATTTTCAAAAATCCGACATACATGGTTGTCATTAAGAATTAAAATGTGGTTCAATGAGATTAAAATAATTTTTTAGTGAATAGTAACTTTTAAGTTCTTAATCGCGATTAGAGGTAATTAGTGTAGTTTAAGGTACAAATAATGTTTTAATAATATGAGATGAGCATGACACTTGTCCTACTCCTATTGAATGAGTCATGGCCGACCAATACAACCCATGGGTCAAATTGGGGACCCCATGGAGCCACTTTAGTTGGAAAATGACATTAATATATATTTATTTAATGTTAAAATTAAATTGATACAAACATGAGTTATTTTACTAAAACAGTTTTTAAGTGGGGTTACACAAGTCCAAATTTTGATTATAAATATTAATTAGAAAGCTAAAAAGCTTTACTACATCATAGTATTTTTTTTATTTTTAGAAATTAAATAAATTAAATTATTTATGACATCATTATGATGCAGCGATGACCTCATTATTTAACGATTTAAATAAAATGAGAAGATAATGCAAAATACAGGGCTTACACTTGTCAAAAGACTATTGGATGAAGAGATTTCGAAACCTTATCACCTTAGCCTCGAATTATATAAGTGTGGGACCTTTAGAATCCGAAAATCATTGTGAAATAATGTAACATTTCAATCTTTCCAAAAGTACCCCTCCTCTCCACTTATAAAAGGCCCCCACAACTCCCACCTTATTCACACCTTCAAGCCATTTAGCTCGGCCAACCTCTCCCCAAATACTCTCCCAACATCCCTCCCTTACTCCTAGAAGCCTCACTTTGGGCATAATTCTTCCCAAGTAAGCCTTTGGCTCAAATCAAAAAGAGTTACCCGATTTTGAGGTAAAGTCTTCTCTAATGTTGTTTTGTTTTATTTTTCTTCTCCAACCCCCTAAACTCTTTTTATTCATTTCTTTTGTAACCACACCAGTATCCTCAATATACTAGGATGTTGTTATAATAATGATTCGAGATACACTTACACACACCTACATCTAATGGTTAAAGAACATATGGTTTCTGTGGATGGAGAATTTCTGCCTCACGAAACGATGATTGTTCAACACTCATATAACACCTTAAAAGGTGGCCATTAAGATGTCACTATATTTATATATGATATATAATGTGTTTATGTTTTACTTATGCTTCTGTATTTTTCATTTATGGCATACTTTATGATTTCCATTATGGGTAAAACGCGGTAATTTCATTTTAGGAAGTGCAGACTACCGCCCCCTCAAAGTGATTTGAATCGTTAATGCCATATGTGGGATGTATAAAGGATGGAGTAAATGGTATTATATACTATATTATACTGGAATTATATTATAAATTTATATCATTATGATTTCATTCCATTAAATATTAAATTGAAATGAAAGTAGCGTTCATGCGTACGTACGGCAACGGTGCATTTCATTTCTTACCTCTAAATGTAACGTGACATTATGAATGAATGTATATACTGTATATATATGATATATATGATATCTACATCATGAATATAATTCTGGATATAATGGATATTTCACCACATGAACAACTTGTATTTATAAGAAGTTTATTTTTGACTCAAGTACCAAAGATCGACAAAACGACCGTTATTAACATAAATAATTAAATAATTTTCATAACATGGTAATAAGGATATAAAAGGAATAATGAACATGAAAAAAGTTTTTAAGTAAATATAAATTAACTCTAGTTTATTATTCAGGAGGTTAAAGAACGGTCGAGTCAGGACAGGACGCAAGGTAAGGGAACTTCTTAACCCAACTTCAATTCTTTGGGTTAATCTCCTACTTTCAAATTACGTCATGATATTATTATTTCCTATCTTGTATTTGTACTTTCTTTATGTGTATATATAGTAAATACACATAATAGATCTATTTTATTTGTAAGGTAACTTCTTAACTCAACTTCAATTCTTTGGGTTAATCTCCTACTTTCAAATTATGTCATGATTTGTAAGGGAATTTCATAACCCAACTTCCATTTTTGGGTTAATATCCTACTTTCAAATTATGTCATGATATTATTATGTCGTATATTGTATTTATACTTTCTTTATGTGTACATATAGTGAATACACATAATAGATATATTTTATTTAAAAATGATCTTTTTAAGGGACTTCGTCTCTATCTCCATTCATTGAGGCATATTTTGTTTTATACACAAATTTATTTTATACAGTGTATAAAACCCTTTGACTTTTACGTTTATTTAAAAGGAATCTTTTTATATGAAGCGTTTTACTAAACGACAAAAAGGGAATGTTTTTCTTTCCGTACATATGCGGCGACAACGACTTATCCGCCGCCATGACCATTATTTGAGTTTAGGCATCCTCTACAAGCCATCACTTTTTTTAATAAAAAATAAATACAAAGTTTTGAATTTCTTTTATTTTGGTATTAAAAATGGTTTTGAATGAATTTTTATTATATCAATGTGTTGTATTGATATCTTGTGATTGAAATGTGGAAATGTTATGTTTCCTTTATGCATGTTTTATGTGATATGATTATGTTGTGGTTTATGAAATGTTTAAACCTACTCATATGAGGAATGCATTGGACTTAATAAGTGACGGGTGGAGCCCGCTATAGCTCCTCGATGAATCGGAAGGTCTCATGAGACAAACTAGTGTCTTGGCACGAGGCCTTGACAAAATCTTATTTGTGGTCTTGGCACGAGGCCTTGACTACGTGGTTATGATAGTCTGGCATTATGCATTCCATCATTATGAAAATGGTTATTGATATTGCATGTGATTATTCGACCAGTAGAATATCCATGTGAAGAAGTGAATGGAATTATCTCATTTTACTTTTGCCATATTATGTTGATGTTCATGTTTAAAAGGCTTTTGTTTTAGTTATACATTGCCTTAAATGTTAATGTTTATTTATGAAGTTTCTGCATTATTGTTATCCTTACTGAGCATCTGAGCTCACCCCTTTCAATGTTTTAATATTTTCCAGGATATGAAGAAGTATTTTATGAATGACCTGCAGGGATAGTCAGAAGAGGATATGAGTGTGGACTATGGAGACTTTGTTATTGTAGTTTTTCACTTTATGATGTAATGTAACATTTACGAATGTATCTAGTGTTTCCAAGTATACTAAACTAATCGGTCTTTCGAGACTTGATCTTTTGTGATCATGCCAATGTTACGAAGTAATGCACCGACTTTGGGTAGCTGGGGTCGGGGCGTTACAGTTAGTATCAGAGGCTGTTTAGTACTAACCTTGGAAGCTAGATTTAGATAAACTCTGATTAGAGCACATAGCCCAAAGATAGACTTTGAGGTTTAGTATAGAAGAACTTCCTAGAATTTTGGTATTATAGAGATGTTATGAGTTTTCCGAGCAATACATCCTTGTCTGGATACGAGCAGGTAGAGGCGGCTCTGGCACAGATGTACCTAGGGGTAAAACCCGAAAACACCGCTTTGAGCTAGACTCGAACGGGAACTGGTGCACGACAACGGGCCTTGCTGCACTCTTGGTTACGACACTCCCAGGGGATATGCTTAGGATAATTATCATTTTATTTACAAACCACTATGAAGGGTTATGAGTATATATTTCCTCAAAGAAAACATTTCTTTTTATGATTATGGATTATATCCATAAATAGTTCAATTTATGTAAAGTTTTTTACAAGTATGGAATTATGTATTTTGATTCATAAACTAAACTAGTTTATGCCATTGTTTAGAAATGGCGCCTAGTGGAAGGAATGGAAACCATATCAATGCACGAACTCCGTGTAGGGATTGACCTCCTACTCAAGATAATTATTGTGGATCTGGAGATACAACTGGTGCTGATCAACTTATTACCATACTGGGACAACTCACTCAAGTTATGAATAATAACCTTACTCGTATGGATCACCCTGATCCACAATGTGGAGGATCAATGTTAGACCGCTTCATGAGGCAACAACCACCAACCTTCTATGGGGGTACAAATCCGTTAGTAGCTGAGCAATTGATAAACTCCTTAGAGAAAATATTCCATGCCTTGGGGAGTAGCAAAAGGGAGAAGGTTGTCATGGCAGTTTACCGCCTCACTGGAGATTCCGATCAGTGGTGGTCGCTGATTCAAAACACAAAGGAAGATGATGACGTATCGAATATGGAATGGAGGGAGTTCAAAGAGCTTTTCTTAGAAAAATACTTTCCTCGTGACCATCGAGCAGATATGGAAAGGCAATTTCTGAGTTTGAGGTAGAAGGAGGATGAGAATGTCGCAAATTATGAGGCTAACTTTACAAGGTTAGCGAGGCATGCTTCCGATTATATACGTAACCCAAGGAGTAAGATTGATCGTTTTTTTGATGGGTTAAAACCATTTCTCCGTCGAGCTTTAGTGTCACAATCCTTCTCATCATACGAAGATATTGTCTCGTGTGCTATCAAGACAGAAAAGGAATTCTCTAAGTCTTATGACAACAAATTAAAGCAAGAGAAGAAGAGAATGGTGGAACAAGAGACAGATAAAGGGAAAAAGGGAAAGAAGGATTTTCCATTATGTGATAATTGTGGGAAGAATCACCCTGGTACTTGCCTAAAAGGAATGGGAGTTTGTTATCAATGTGGAGAAAAGGGTCACCAGGCTCGTGATTGCAAGGGAAAGAAAGAGGCTGTCAAAGTTGAATGCTACAATTGTAGGGAAACAGGGCATTATGCAAATGAATGTCCTAAGCGCCAAGGAAACTTACCTCAGAAAAGGCCACGGGATCAAGGCCAATATTATGTTGTGACTACAGTTGAAGCGGAATAATTAATGTATTGGTGCTTTTGGACTCAAGGATTATATTCTGGTTATAAGAATAATGTGATATATATATTGTACTGCAGTACTTGTTGATTTTATTAAGGTTTTAATATGATTAATGTAATCATATTTTTAGTATGTGACAATAAGAGAAACTTTTCTTTGTTTGGGGAATTTGATGTTACAATTGATTTTGGAATTTAGAAACCTTTTTGAGAAAGTCTGGATGGAGGTATTTTGGATAACTATTAAAGTTGGAATGGATTAAGTTGAACCATGGATAGTATTGTTTAAGGTTAAAGCATTTCTGAAGATTATTTTTGGAATATTATAATACTATAGTTTTAGGAAAAGGACAACCTGCAGGGTGGGGAATAACCCATCGCATCGGACAAAGCTGTAGGAATCGAACCCACAACCATAGTGCGACAAGCCTTTATTTCCTACCACTAGCCTACAGGAAGTCCCTAGTTATTACAAAATAGTTTTACTAATCTAAATGGTATGTGTTAACATTTGGAACCTTATACAATTAGGATAAATAGAATTTTTTTGAGTTTCGTTACCATTTGGAGTAAAAGTTGGGTTTGTGGAAAAAATTTATTAACGAATGAAAGTATACATAACAAGTATGTATATTCCCTTAAGTTCTTAGTAAATCTTCTAAATAAATTCCTCAACATTATAAAAGGTAACTTAAAACAAAAATGTTGTCGGTTAACTTTCCCAACTGGGGATTCAATGACCGTTTAACCAATCACAAGTTTGTGATTTTCTTGTGGCTAAACTTTCTCCTAATCCTGTTTTCTATAACTCTCCATCAGACCTTGATGGTTTGTTTCTCCTCCATATCCATATTTTCATAAAATCCTAGAATGGGCTATATCGGGTGACCTTTGTACTTATCCTGCTTTCTTTTAATGTTATATATTTATTAACCTTATTTCCGATGTGGGTTTTCCTCAAAGGTATTTTCTCTTTTCAACCTTTTATTTTCAAAGAAAAATTTCAAATTGCGAGGATGCAATTTATTGAAGGAGGGGAGAATTTAACACCCCGAGCTTCCACGATACGCTTCTCATTCAATAATGCAATAGCTTGCATTGTACGCAACTTCGAGTTCTAAAACACCGCGAATAATCAAAGTAGCCGTTGTGAATAGTAATAACCACTTTTTAAAATTATAGAAATTTTATATTTCAAAATGGGCTTCATTTTTGGATTCGGAATATCGAAATTAGCCTATGTTGAATTTTTGGTATTTTTCTGAGAACTTCTAATTTTTTTTATGAATAGTGAAAAATACTTTAAAACAACTTTTTTAATCAAAATAATTTATTGTGATAAATTATACTATTTAGTGGTTTTAAGGTATAATTAGAATATATATTTACCATTTTATCCAATGGTGGTCATTAGAATTAATTTAACATTGAAATTGGACATAAACAATTGCCAATCTTTTGATATAAATTGTTTCTTAAAAACACGCTATTTGTCGTAACAGCGGGAATTAATTATAAAATTAATTAATGCAACTTATATGTTTAGAATTTTGTAAAATATACATCATTTTTGAATTCGGAATATCAGTTATAGCTTAGGGTAAAATTTTGGCCTTGTTCTGAAAAACTTCAATTTTTGATGAATAGTGAAACCACTAAGTGGTAGTTAAATAACTGATTTTTCGTTTAAATGAAATATTACCACTTTTGTGATTTGATTTTCAAAAATCCGACATACATGGTTGTCATTAAGAAGTAAAATGTGGTTCAATGAGATTAAAATAATTTTTTGGTGAATAGTAACTTTTAAGTTCTTAATCGCGATTAGAGGTAATTAGTGTAGTTTAAGGTACAAATAATGTTTTAATAATATGAGATGAGCATGACACTTGTCCTACTCCTATTGGATGAGTCATGGCCGACCAAGACAACCCATGGGTCAACTTGGGGACCCCATGGAGCCACTTTAGTTTGAAAATGACATTAATATATATTTATTTAATGTTAAAATTAAATTGACACAAACATGAGTTATTTTACTAAAACAGTTTTTAAGTGGGGTTACACAAGTCAAAATTTTGATTATAAATATTCATTAGAAATCTAAAAAGATTTCCTACATCATAGTATTTTTTTAAATTTTTAGACATTAAATAAATTAAATTATTTATGACATCATTATGATGTAGCGATGACCTCATTATTTAACGATTTAAATAAAATGAGAAGATAATGAAAAATTCAAGGCTTACACTTGTCCAAAGCCTATTGGATGAGGGGATTTCGAAACCTTATCACCTTAGCCTCGAATTATATAAGTGTGGGACCTTTAGAATCCGAAAAGCATTGTGAAATAATGTAACATTTCAATCTTTCCAAAAGTGCCCCTCCTCTCCACTTATAAAAGGCCCCCACCACTCCCACCTTATTCACACCATCAAGCCATTTGGATCGGCCAACCTCTGCCCAAATACTCTTCCAACATCCCTCCCTTACTCCTAGAAGCCTCACTTTGGGCATAATTCTTACCAAGTAATCCTTTGGCTCAAATCAAAAAGAGTTACCCGATTTTGAGGTAATGTCTTCTCTAATGTTGTTTTGTTTTATTTTTCTTCTCCAACCCCCTAAACTCTTTTTATTCAATTCTTTTGTAACCAAACCAGTATCCTCAATATACTAGGATGTTGTTATAATAAGTATTCGAGATACACTTACACACACCTACATCTAATGGTTAAAGAACATACGGTTTCTGTGGATGGAGAATTTCTGCCTCACGAAACGATGATTGTTCAACACTCATATAACACCTTCAAAGGTGGCCATTAAGATGTCACTATATTTATATATGATATATAATGTGTTTATATTTTACTTATTCTTCTGTATTTCTCATTTATGGCATACTTTATGATTCCCATTATGGGTAAAACGCGGTAATTTCATTTTAGGAAGTGCGGACTACCGCCCCCTCAAAGTGATTTGAATCGTTAATGCCATATGTGGGATGTATAAAGGATGGAGTAAATGGTATTATATAATATATTATACTGGAATTATATTATACATTTATATCATTATGATTTCATTCCATTAAATATGAAATTGAAATGAAAGTAGCGTTCATGCGTACGTACGGCTTACCGTCTCCATGAACGGTGCATTTCATTTCTTACCTCTAAATGTTACGTGAAATTATGAATGAATGTATATACTGTATATATATGATATATATGATATCTACATCATGAATATAATTCTGGATATAATGGATATTTCACCACATGAACAACTTGTAATTATAAGAAGTTTATTTTTGACTCATGTACCAAAGATCGACAAAACGACCGTTATTAACTTAAAGTATTAAATAATGTTCATAACATGGTAATAAGGATATAAAAGGAATAATGAACATGAAAAAGGTTCTTAAGTAAATATAAATTAACTCTAGTTTATTATTCAGGAGGATAAAGAACGGTCAAGTCAGGACAGGACGCAAGGTAAGGGAACTTCTTAACCCAACTTCAATTCTTTGGGTTAATCTCCTACTTTCAAATTACGTCATGATATTATTATGTCCTATCCTGTATTTGTACTTTCTTTATGTGTATATATAGTGAATACACATAATAGATCTATTTTATTTGTAAGGTAACTTCTTAACCCAACTTCAATTCTTTGGGTTAATCTCATACTTTCAAATTATGTCATGATTTGTAAGGGAATTTCATAACCCAACTTCCATTCTTTGGGTTAATCTCCTACTTTAAAATTAGGTCATGATATTATTATGTAGTATATTGTATTTATACTTTCTTTATGTGTACATATAGTGAATACACATAATAGATATATTTTATTTAAAAATGATCTTTTTAAGGGACTTCGTCTCAATCTCCATTCATTGAGGCATATTTTGTTTTATACACAAATTTCTTTTATACAGTGTATAAACCCCTTTGACTTTTACGTTTATTCAAAAGGAATCTTTTTATATGAAGCGTTTTACTAAACAACAAAAAGGGACTGTTTTTCTTTCCGTACATATGCGGCGACAACGACTTCTCCTCCGTCGTGACCATTATTTGAGTTTCGGCTTCCTCTACAAGCCATCACTTTTTTTTAATGAAAAATAAATACAAAGTTTTGAATTTCTTTTATTTTGGTATTGAAAATGGTTTTGAAAGCATTTTTATTATATCAATGTGTTGTATTGATATCTTGTGATTGAAATGTGGAAATGTTATGTTTCTTTTATGCATGTTTTATGTGATATGATTATGTTATGGTTTATGAAATGTTTAAATCTACTCATATGAGGAATGCATTGGACTTAATAAGTGACGGGTGGAGCCCGCTATAGCTCCTCGATGCATCGGCAGGTCTCATGAGACAAACTAGTGTCTTGGCACGAGGCCTTGACAAAATCTTATTTGTGGTCTTGGCACGAGGCCTTGACTACGTGGTTATGATAGTCTGGCATTATGCATTCCATCATTATGAAAATGGTTATTGATATTGCATGTGATTATTCGACCAGTAGAATATCCATGTGAAGAAGTGAATGGCATTATCTCATTTTACTTTTCCCATATTATGTTGAATTTCATGTTTAAAAGGCTTTTGTTTTAGTTATACATTTCCTTAAATGTTAATGTTTATTTATGAAAGCTTATGCATTATTTTTATCCTTACTGAGCATATGAGCTCACGCCTTTCAATGTTTTAATATTTTCCAGGATGTGAAGAAGTATTTTATGAATGACCTGCAGGGATAGTCAGAAGAGGATATGAGTGTGGACTATGGAGACTTTGTTATTGTAGTTTTTCACTTTATGATGTAATGTAACGTTTACGAATGTATCTAGTGTTTCCAAGGCTACTAAACTAATCGGTCTTTCGAGACTTGATCTTTTGTGATCATGCCAATGTTACAAAGTAATGCACTGACTCTGGGTAGCTGGGGTCGGGGCGTTACACACAATCCTTCCCAAACGCTTGTTAAAACATTTGTAGGCTTTGCTGTTCATTGAGTAACCAAGGAAAATTCCTTCATCTGCATTGTCGCCATATTTCCCTTGATTTACTTCATTGTTCCTGATGAAGCACTTACTTCCAAATACACAAAAGTATTTTAGAGAAGGCGTCCGTCCATGCCACAATTCATATGGTGTCTTCGTCTCACCCATATAAAGTCATGTTCGATTCTGAATGTACACTGCAGCTTGAACAACCTCTTTCCAGTAATGTCGTGGAATACGACTCTCAATCAGCATAGTTCGTGCCATGTTGTTCACCTGTCGATTCCTACGTTCAACAACTCCATTTTGTTGTGGAGTTCTCACATCAACTACCTCGTGTTGTATCCCATGCTTCTCTAGATAATTCTCAAATTCAATGGACGTGTATTCTCCTCCATTGTCGGATCGCAACACTTTGATTGTTCATCCAGTGTCATTCTCGGCGATTCGCTGATATGTTTTCATGTAGTCAAGGACTAGTCGTTTCCTGTGAATGACCATCACACATGCCATTCTACTGTAATCATCTATGAAAAGGACAAAGTACCTTTCTCCATGAGTTCCGGAAACATTTATTGGCCCACAAACATCTGTATGAATCAGATCAAGAAGGTGTGATGCTATTTTCTTCTTTGTCCGATATGAACTGCAGACCAGCTTCCCACTAATACAAGCATCACATGTTTTTTCACGCTAACGCTTCAGGTTGGGAATGTCCATGACAATTCTCAATTTTGATATTTTCTCCATGTCTTGTTGATTGATGTGTCCCAGTCTCCGATGCCACAAATTTTTTTCTTCTTCAACAGTCATGTAACATACATTTTCTTCACTATCAACCTGATACAAGTTTCCTTCTGTTCTTCATCCCTTCATAAGTGAATGGCTAGTCTTTCCCTTGATAGTGTAGCCTTTCGGATTAAATGTGACTATAAGTCCTGACTCACAGATTTGTCTCACGCTGAGGAGATTATGACGTAGGCCATCTACGTAAAGGACTTCAGTCTTCTTTAGTTCTCCGTTATCTAATTCGGTACTTCCACTCCCTTTGATTTTCAGAGCCCCATCATTACCAAATATTACTGTACCATCAACATTCCTTATGATATTCGTTAGTAGGCCGGCATTACCTGTCATATGAGATGAACAAACGCTATCCAGAATCCAGGTACTGTTGTTCTTCGTAGCTTTGAGGGCCATCTCTGCAAGTTTGGATTTCTCAATATTCTTTCTTTCCTTCCATGAGACATTAGATCGAGTATAAAGAACTAATGGTCTTTCAATTATCTCTTCCACATACCCAGGTTCATCATAGTCAAAGTCTTCTTTGAGAGGTGAAAACCTGTTTGAAAGAGCAACACTGTCTTGCTGATGAGACTTGACTTGTCTTGAACTTCGGTATGAGGTGTCCATGTCCCTTCTCTCCCTGCAATTAGATGCCTTATGACCAAAGTTAGAACAACAAAAACAATATACATAGAAATTATTTCTTCTATAATAATTAGGATGTGAAATTGTTCTCCTTTATTGAGCTTCTATATCTTCTCCATTCAGATAGCTTCTTGCCTCTTCAAAATATGACATGGTATGGTCCAGATAGCCACAGGACAGACACTTCATGAGACGAAATGTCTTCTCACTTGAATTTCTCCTCAAACCTTCTTCCTTGGGAGAATAGTAAGACTGTCTGTCATTTCTGAATGTTTGAGGATAATTTTTAGGTCCCCTTTTAGTTTGGATTGAGGGTTCCTTTTTCGGAACTCTAGGCAACGTTTCAACATGTTCAACTTTATCTTATATTTCTTTTGGATCTTTTCACTTCCAGCAGTTGATGTCTCATCCTCACAGCCAATTCCACTCTTTCCCATGCAAGCGGGTCTTTTATCACTTAGGATTTTTCCAACCCCATCTGAACCACACTTGGCTCTTGCTAGTAATTCTGCATCTGAGAATCTTCCAAACTATATTTTCTTTTTCGTTTCTTTTGGAACTGATTCAGTCTCCAGTTTACTCTTTAGAGTAACTACTTCCTCCTCAAGACCATCAGCAGTCTTGGACTTTTCATCCAGTCTGGAGGTAAGGTCATTGATGAACTTTGCCTGCTCTTCAATTCTCAGCTTCAGATCAACAACATCATCATTACTTTCAATTATTTTAGACTGTACCTTCACAAATTCTTCCAGTCGTTCAATTTCAGCTTCATGTTGATCAACGTATTCAGTTGATTCTTCTACAATTGATTTCCACTTATTGCAGCTCTTACATTTAATCTTGAGCTTACTAACTGCATCCTTAAGTTGCATCTCAGGATCTACACAAGTTATCAGTTGTTTTTCTCCGTCAGTATCTTCTGGCTTTTCAACTGTGGCCATCATAGAAGCATGGTTCCCAGTTTTGAATTCTGGTTCTTCTTCATCACAGAATTCATTATCATCTTCTTCCTATTCAAAGACAAAACTCTTCCTTTACATTTTCTTACCATATTTGATGTCTCCCTTTTTGAAGAACCTTCTCTGAGGATTCTTGAAGTTTTCATCCTCACTATCTTCATCATTGATCATTTTTAAACTCTGAGAGCCAATGTGCCCAGCTTTTCTACAACAGAAACACGCGAGAGGTAACTTCCCTTTGAATTTCCCTTTCCCCTTCTGGAACTTCTTTGCAATGAGAGAAAGAATTTCTTTTTCTTCATCATCTTCACCGCTACTATCCTTTGAGATTTTCAGTTTATCCATGGCCTTGAATGCCATTTCCTTGCTCACCCGAGTCGTAGCATCTTCAGGTTTGACTCTCATTTCATAAGCTACCAAACTGCTCAGTATATAATCTAGAGAAAGTTTGGAAAGATCTCTTTCCTCAAGGGATGACACCTTCGCATTATAAAGAGGTGGAAGTCTTCTCAATATTTTCTTTAAAATATCTATGTCTTTGATTTCTTCGCCTAGACCCCGAATATCTCCAACCACTTCAGTAATTCGATTGAAGAAAGAGTTTGAATTCTCGTCTGGATGCATCTTCAGATCATCAAACCGATTGTGCAGCACTTGTAGTTTTGCCTCCTTCAATTTGATATCACCTTCATAAATATTCTCAAGTTTATCCCACATGTATTTTGCTGAGGTGAAATTCATCACCTTTAGGTAGATCTGATCATAAAGGGCTGTAGTGAGTGCATTCTGCACTTTAGCATCTGCATCAAGAAGTTTCCTGTCTATTTCAGTCATAGAAAGATCTGTTGGATCAGTGACTTGTATTCCTTGCACAGTAGAAAAGAGAACTTCCATTCCAAGAGATCTCAGATGAGATCTCATTCTGTTCTTCCAGATCTGGAAATTGCTTCCATCGAAGGGAGGGACTCCCCTAACATTGACCGTGTTTTCCATGACGAAAAAAAAGGTCAGATTCAACACCAGCAACCTTTATGCTCTGATACCACTTGAAGGACCCCGGGACACCCTGAGAGGGGAGGGGTGAATCAGGGTGACAACTTTTTTTTTACTTAAAGTTGTGGATCTTGTTCCCACATTGGTATGAACTTGTTGAACCTGTAAGATGAAAAATATCAAAAAGAAAACATGCACATACACCGAGACGACATAGCCCTTTTTACTTGGTTCACCACTAAGGGCTACGTCCAAGGAGCATACGCCGACAAGTTGTCGGTCGTACAAAAAACCACTAAGCTTCACTAGCTGGAGATTACAATTGTTCGGGCACAGTCACACTGTCCCAGGCTCACTGCCTTTACAAAGGTTCTGAGATAGCTCACTGCTTCTCTCGGGTAACTCCCGTTGACTCCCCCTAGCCCAGTACCATTGGTGAAGTCACACTCAGTTTATAGACGTGAAGGCCACTTCAATAGATTTTCATTGATGTCTTTGTCTCCTGTTCATCATGAGACTTTTCTTGCATCAGAGTCATGTTTTTAATGCTCTGTTAAGATCCAAATTCCAACCACTGATGAATACCCCCTTTTCGAGAAGCTCAATCGTGAATCTCGATCACGAAGCACTCTCGCGATGCTCCGGCCATCACAATGCTTGGCTATCGCGAAGCTCCTTCCTCTTTGCGAAGCTCACTGAGCCAACGCGGGGCGCACATCTTTCGCGGAGCTAGAATAGCCGCCGTGAAGCTCCTCTTTCGCGAAGCACGCTGCCTTCGCAAGAGACATTTGCGAACCGAGTGCAAAAGACTTTCTCTGAAATTCTCTCTCTTTCTCTTGAGGGGGTCGGCCTCTATTTATAGGCAATTCCACCGACCCTCGACCCTTCCGCGCGAAATCAGCGCCACGTCATCTCAAATCGCGGAGCTCCAAAGATTCTGCCAGAATTCAGTCCAAATCGCGAAGCACCACGACACTTTGCCATTCGCGAAGCTTGACGTTGTCGTGAAGAATCACTGTCAACATACCTTCGCGACTTCGCCGCGAAGCTCCCTCGCGAAGCCCAACATTCCTTCACACCTTCGACGCAAAGCTCCCTTGCAAATCCCTTCACCACCGCGATGCGCTTCAGCCTCTTCCGTTCGCGAAGCTTGACGTAATCGCGAAGCATCACCGCCTCCATTCTTCTGGTCTTCGCGATTTCCAAACCATGCATCCTATCTTCGCGAAATTCATGCCTTTTACATATGAAATTATGCTTTTCATGGAAATCCACTTTTCGCGATGCTCACCAAACTCCAAATTTTGGACCCCAAAAATTTGGAAAACACTGGGAAACGATGCCATCTTCAAAACTGTTGTCTGCTTGAACGGTATGGTCTCTTTGCTGGTACACGATCCGAACTTCCATTGATGATTGACAACAATCACAAACCACACTCCAAACCATGCATAGAAGACCATGGTTCCAACAAAAATAAAAACTCTTGTAATTCTATTCAAATCCACAAAATGAACACCAACCCTATAGGTATATATATCTTCCCACTAATTGTCATAAATAAATTTCCTTGAAACCTACCACTTCCATATTACATATATAGGAAACCAAAAATCAATCCCTTGGGCCATAACACATGCATGTATAAATTATTGTATCACATAATGAACACTACAACCATGATAGACATCATAGGGATGCTTTGAAATACATTTATTTTCTTTAAAAAAATTCAAATTTGAAATGAATACAGTGTTTGGATCAAACATCCTAGTAAAAAGAGTTGTAATAGAAACATGTATACTAATTTAGGTAAAATTAAGATTAAGTAACACAATTAATGATGTAAGGTAACTTCTGTTTTTATGGAAAATTTGACAATGCATTGAAAACTAAATATACATCTTATCATCTAGTATGACCATATCATAAAAAATTCCGGGACATGTATTTTAGAAGAATAAACATCGAATTTAATTTAATAAACATATCTTTCACAATATATAATATGGAAAAAATTTATTAGAATCACATATCATAAGAGATAACTGTTACAAAAAAATATATCAATGAAATACTACATTAGTGTATGAGAATAGAATTTCATGTGATAATTAGTAGATAAACTATCATATATATGTTTTGTACATAAAAATAATAAAAAAAAGAATAAATTATGGAGAAATTGGCATATAGAACATATAAATTTTTTTATATATAGAACACATAATATATATATATATATATATGTTTTTGGATATATTAGAATTAAAATTTGAATAAATATGATTAGTATATATATACAAAGAAAATATATATTTTAAAAATGTATATTTCAACATATTTAAGTATATAATTTAATAAAAAAAAATTCTCCAAAATCATATTATATTTCAAAAAAAAATTATTCTCACAATATGACGATCTTCTATAAAACATTGTCTATTGAGAGCGTAATTATAATTTAAAAAATAAAAAATTATCCAAAAAAAATTCTAATGAAATAATAAAATTCATAATGTTAGGCTCGGTTTTCCCAGATAAATCCTCCATATAGGGAGTTGAATTCATAATTAAGAAAGAAGATTAAATTTCGACCAATAATATAGTTAAAATACAGAACTATAAAAATTAATTGATCTATTTTGGTCTCAATGGAAAAATATATTTATTGGAAATCAATAAATCATACATGTAATACAATAAAAATTATTACATAATTTGAAACCCCTTTCAAAAATAGAAATCATGCAGAACATTTATCTATTCATTTGAATAATAAAAAATTATAAATTAATTATTTTATATTTAATGAATAGATAAATTAATTCTCAAAAAAATTCCTATACTGAAATAATTAAATATCAACGGTTATTTTGGATTTTCATAGAAAATTTGTTTAAATGGTGAGTGGGTTTCATAACAAATAAATAAAATTAAACATAAACAAATAATATAGTTTCAATAAAAATGTAAACTCATTAATTTATTAATAAGTTTCTAAAATATAGACATATATTTAACTGAAAAAATATAGCTTACTTGTAATATGGTCAAAATTATTAAAAAAATTGAAATCCATATCATTCTTAAAATCACTGATCAGATGTCCACATTTCAAAGATCTATTTAAATCCATGTAAATAGAAATTAATTCATTATTTTTGATTAAATTATTAATTAAATAAATTATTCAAAAATTTATTTTAATGAAAAAATAAAATATGATATGTTAAGTTCAATATTCCAAAATAAATATTATAAATGGTGGCCGAATTTTATAATTCAGATATCATATTATATATTAATCGACAATTTAGCTATATTAAAAACACTACATATTAGTTATTAAAAAATGTCTTTAAACTAAAACTAATATTTATGGATATAAATTTAAGATACAATCAATAATTTAAAATTGTTAATGACAATAAAACCAACCTAAAAAATTTTTATAAAGTCACCTTGAAGTCTAATGGAAACTCTACATTGATCTTGTATATCCTCATATAAAAGAACCTACTACTAGAAAACACATTATGAATCTCTTTTATGAGAATACCGAACGTGAAATCTATGACCTATAAGGATAATATTGTCCCAATATCTGAAATAAAAACTCATTAAACGAATAATAATGGGTTGATGTGATTGATTCCTATGATAATGGTAACTGTGTTTCACAGGGAAGGAGGGAATGATTATCATAATTTCTAGAACCATCTTAAACTATAATTTGATATAATAAGGTGAGGAAATTAAATGAAGAGTTATAATTCATTAAATATAGGGTTTTAAGAAACATATTTTTAGGAAAAATATGAATAGAAAATTTGAATATATTGATCATTATAATTAGTTTTAGACTTTTTGGGGGAATTAATCTAGTGTTTTGGGAGAAACAAATTATTTATAAACACAAATATGTATCTTAGGATAAATAAATGTATTCTTGTATGCATCAAAAAAAGTTATACAATTTTGCGATCTAGTCCATGATGTTGGTGAAAATCAACGAAGTCAGGTAATAGAATAGGGATGGTGTAGATAGGGTCAGAGGCATAGGTGGTGGTGGAGGAAAACATAGGGAGCTGAAGGAACATGTATTATTAGGGTAGTATGCTTGATATGGGGAACATGATTCATTGAATACTAACTTGAGGCTTGTATATGGAGTGCTAATAAAGGGTGGGGGATAAGATAAGGCTGGAGTTGGAGAGAAAATGAGGTTGATAAAGAGGAGGTGAGGTGGATGTTTGAAGATAAGGCGTTATGTATAGATAGATACTGATAAAGGTAGGGTTTAATGAGAAAAGATAGAGACGTAACGATATTTAATTGGAAGAAGAAGAATTGTGTCTAAATTGTATGGAAAATATAAAAGTGGACAAAAAATGTGGAGGATTATTTCATTAAAAATAGTATATATTTAGATTATAAAAATCAAGTTATATGTAACCATCCCTTGTATCCATGAAAATGTTCGATGTTAAGAATCAAATGGATGCTCATCCTCTTCCACTATTTTAGATGTTGATGTTACCCATTAGATCGAACTCAATATCATCGAATTTTCATTCATTTTGTATAATATCTCCCATGCCTCATCCTCCTTTACCATTCCCTTATAATCTATATATCTCTACCTTTTCCATCCCACTATTTTTTTGGATTCAACATTGAACATTCAGTAATCAGTGTGACCACCAAATGGTCATGCTTTTCTCACTTTACGGTAATTTAATTTAACCATCACCAACATAATTAGTAATTTTTTTTATTAAGTATAAAAACTACCCAAAAATTTGTGAATGTGGGGATGTAGTAGGTAGATTATGTGGGTGGATTACCTCACCTCCTTGGTTTCAATTGTAGAGAAGAAGGGGGGTTCAATATTCTTACAAAAGGAATAACCCTCTCTGGGTTATCCTGTTAATTTTTAAATCATTTCCATGATGATCTAGTATCCCATTTTATTATTAGAATATTTTTGTTTTTTTGTTGATGTTTCTTCCACCCATTACTCAAGAGTGTAAATTTATATTTTAGTATATTTATAATAGTGATCTAATTTTTGTACTCACATTTTATCCATATCGATATTCGCTTATTCACTAGGATTTTTTACTTATTTGAATTTTTGGGGCTTTCCACATTACATTTGTGTTTCATAGTACCTTGGAACATGTGTTCTTTTTTTAATAAGCACTATTTCTATACGGTTTCCATTGGATTTATTAATGCAACCAGAAACATCCAAAAGATCTTAATCTAAAGGGGACCTGCATTCTAAAGGCATGTGTTCATTATGTTTTTACATTACAATACTTAAGAACGTGTGTTCGTCGAGAGGATGGGAGGTCAGATTCATCCCACCCTTTTTGGGAGAATTATGGTCTACTCCAGGAATCTCTTTGTAAATTTAAGATATTTTCATGAATCCTTATTAAATCACCATGTATATCATAAGTATCACTTGAAATTTACAATCACTTATTAAAATGTGTGAAATTTAGAATTATCAATATGACTTAATGGTTCCTTATTTTATAGAAACATTCATGTATTTGAGGTTTTCCTTCAATGGTATCCTTTAATATACTAATTAGAGATTAATTTAATCAGCATTTTGATGATACGTTTTAAGCCACTTAGTGAGGCACTTTGGAATTGTTTGTCATCCAGGGAGATGAAGGTTTGTTTTGATTTTGGGATCATTCCTGTCAAATGGGATACCTATGTATAATTGTGAAAGGAATGATAACCCTCATATTTCAGGGCCACTTAATAGGACACATCATACCATTTATATTCATGTGATAAATACCTATAAGCCAACGATACTCGGTCAAAATGAAATGTGGGACTTATAATAAATCAGTCGAACGAACATGGAAGGGATATGGGTTTCCAAGTAAGATTAGACCCTATTGGGAACATGGCCGAAGAAGAACAGGGTTGATTTTAAGTGTTGTGTTTGAACATCAAAGAGGAATCCTACGTATACCATATTAATGGAAATCAAATCCCACATAGTTCAACAAATATCAAAGGAGATTATGGTCCTTTGAGAATGATGAGTTTGGGTTTACATTCTGAAAAGGATTCCTCGATGATTTGATGATTGAATTTGGGTCTTATTTCTTAAGGAGGATTCCCAGGGAGCATGGGCCATGAGATGACTTCCTACGTTTCCTGGTTTAAACAAGAATCAGAGTTCTCATAGTTCCTTTGAATGAGTTTTTGTGAACATTTTGTAACAATCACATATCTATAAGCCCATGCGAGTCATTCTCTATGTGAGAAACAAGAGGATATAAAATATTCAATAATGACCCTACACACTTTTCATCCTCTGCTGATGGAAGAGGGCCTGTAAACTGTGGAAGAGGGTGAGGCGATGACCCTTCCCTCTATTATCTTCACATTGGAAAAGTTTTCAAATGGAAGGAACAAGGGTGAAGGTGTGGGGATTATACTAGGATGGCTTCCCTGTGAGATGAACCTTGTAGGAAAGGGAGGCTTCTCCATTTCTTGCATGGAAAAGTAAGTTGGTACTGTACCTTTCTTACCAAATTCATGAGGTTCCGGGTCACCTCTTTGAGAAAGGAGAGGGCATGACACAACCCTCCTCCATACTGGGAACTTCCCAACACTATTTCTAGGAGATAGGTCCATGTGACTGCAGATATACAAACCCACAGACATTTCATGAATCATAACCCCATTGTGGAAAAAATATGGGAATCTGATGATTGTGGAAAAACAAACCCAAATAGGAGACACGCTGATGTGCCTTTCCCAAAGGTTCGATAAGTCAGGAAGTTTTGGTGGAGGTATCAAAAAAATCCCTTTTAAACAAGGGATCTAATGAAGAAGAATCCTATCCATGAATGGATGAGTAAGTCCTGATGGCTTGTAGACTGAAGAGAGTGAAAATAATAAGTAAATCGAAGAGCAGTGCTCAAGTAGATAAGGGCACACAATTTTGGTCGTACAAGTACACTTGGGAGACCTGATGTTCCCATAAGTGTTGAAAAAACTGGATAGTAATACTTGGGTGAGACCTTTCTCATGCATTCAAAAGTATTCACAGGTGATCCAAGATGTGTGGCGCTCATGTTCTGGTGATTGGAATGGGAGGCACGCAAGTATTTCTAACAAAGAGAGGATGGGTGATTTAGGCATGCAAGTGTTAAGGTTTTCAGACACTAAAAGGACATAATTCCAATGATACTCCCTTAAATCCTATGCTCAATGTGTTGAATAACTACCTTGAAAGTTTTAGAAGTCGTGGGGGAAGTAATAGGGTGACCTCAGCAACAATTGGGCTTTATGGAAATTCTTCATTACAAATTAGGAACCAAGGGTCTTTTTATAAGCAAATAAATGTCCTTGGGAAAAATATGTTGGGCGCACAAGTGATTGTCTGACATATAGGGGGCGCAAGTGGGCTATCTGAAAAAAAAATTGTGTATAAGTACCTTTCACAAAGATGGTGTTTTTCCTATACTTGGGTACCACTTTGAGGACTTAGTCAAAATAATAACTTCAATCATCTTCAGCAAGGTGGCACGCAAGTTGTTCTGTGCAGGTAACTTGGGAACCTCATTATGGAAGTAGCCATAAAACTGCTCCATACCAAAGGGTCTGCACCCCTACACCCATGCATGTGTTTACTCCCTTCACTACCATCACTGAACCCCATGAAAAATAGAGAGTCACAACATGAACTTTTTGACCCTGGTTGATGAAATGTTGTAGAGAAGTGCAAGGAGCACATTTCATGGTGTCTATAAACGCCCCCACTTAGAATTTTATTCATTCAGATTGAAAATAATCTTGTTCTAATGTAAAATTGGGGTACTTTGACGCATTCCAACATCATTTGGATAGATTTGGATCTATATCTAGTTTGGAATGATGCACTAATTTTTTAGTAAGACATGGGTACTAGCGAGCATAGTTTGAATGTTTCTTGGATCATGTGGATAACCATACCAAATTTTTTCCTTTTGAATTCTTATTTATAAAACATTACCTAAATAAAACAAAATTACATTTATTGATGTGGGACTCAACTTTTGTTTAGAGTTCCCTTTGCGGGTTCCCAATCTAGTGAGTACCATGTCTCTTGTTATTGGATGTTTAGAGTCATGCATGTTTCACTATAAAGGGCAATAATTTAAGGTCGAATTTCATTCCCCATAAGTTTTGAAATTTGATCCCAAACAAGACATTGTGGCAAAGAATTGCTGTAATATTCCTTAAAACCATTCATGGGGAATTTAGATATGTGACTTTTATGGTCATAAAATTTAAAACATGTATCAACAAAAGGGGTGTCGTTTCCAGGAACGATGTTACCATTATTAGAAAATCCTTTTGTGGGGGTTGTATTATGCAGGGCGAACTGGGGAATATGCTGCATAGCCAAATAGTGGCATGTTTTGACTAACAAGCATGTTGTGTGGGAAACATATTCATGGCCACCTAAGGGAACGTACTGCATAGCCATGAAGAAAGAGTTCTTTAAAGTTTAACATGTTGCTGCTGATAGATAAGGGAAAATAATATTTGGATGACTCAAGACCATAGTAGGTGGTTTTTTTAAAGAAAATAATTTTAATAATGAAAAGTTTTATTTTAGATCAATAAAAGTCATGAATAGGAAAACCATCTGTATACAAATTTGGTGTATGAGTAATGGTAAAAATTTATCAGAATGGGATATTTTTTATATTATTCTATGCAATTTTATGTCATGTAGGGAGGACATTGTACATTGCAGTTTTAAGCCATGCCAGTTAAGACATTGTACTGTACTATTTTAAGTCATTTAGTGTGAAAATTGTGCTATGCAGTTTTATGGAATACATAGAGGACATTGTACGTTTCAGTTTTAAATCCTACAATGAGGATATTGGGAAGCTTTAATTTAAGGTCATTAGATCTGACTAAATGTATGAGAAAACTCTCCCAATTTCTTGATTTTTTTGGAAACATACTATAATATTTGGTTATGAAATGGAAAAATGTAAACTAGGATTTGGGAATTTTTGGATCGGAGGAATGATATAGGAAAGATGGGAAAAAAGCATAAGAGGAAGTCTTCTCCATGAATGATGTAACCATTATTTGAAAAACCCATTATGGGAGCTGTTTTATGTAGGAACAACTAGGGAATATACTACATATCCAAATAGAGGCATCTTTTGACTGATTGGTCTATTATGTAGGAAATTTATGCAAGGCCTCCTAAGGGCACGTGCTGCATTGTTAGGCAAAAGAGGACTTAGAAATTAAATGTTCTATTGCCAAAATTCTAAGTAACTTTATGTAGATTCATATTTTCTGAAACATTGATTTTGGTTTATGGATGAAGGTACCTGAATATGGATTGGGAATTTCCAACCAAGGCTTCCATAGATTCGAAGGAATAGTAATTTTATGAAGGTCTGACCCAAACATAAGAGTTAGGGTTTCTATAGCTTTAGGTCATACAGTTTGGACCAGAAATGGAAAAAATATATAATATATGGCCAGGTGATTTTGATTTTATTTCATATTGTATTGAACAGATGGTGAGGGAAATGTGTAAACCATGTTCTTGAAGACATTCAGATTGTGAGAAAGATAAAGGGACAATTAAACTTGAATGATTGTTTTAAAAAACAAATTCATGTATATTTTCATCAAAGATTAAAGTGGAAAAAGATACTATAACCAAGAATGAATTTACCATTACCTGAAAAACCTGGTATGCGGGCTGTATTATATAGGGCCAACAAGGGAATATGATTCATACCCAAATAGTTGCATCTTTTGACAGACATACACGTTATGTAGGCAACTTATGCAAGGCCACATAAGTACATGTGATAAATAATCAAGCAAAAGAGCTCACAGATATTAGAAACCCTGTTACTAGAAACCATAAGAATGGTCATTTGTAAAATGGTGACTTTCATTGTTTCTTCTGTATTAATATTATGATGTGTAGTTTAATGTCATGAAATGAGGAAACATTCACCCCCATAGAAGATTAAAACTCATTACTTGTATTAAGAAAAACCTTATCCAATTCCTATGCTCACGTGAGCTATGATTGGGGTGATAAACAAGGAGTAGTAAGGGTATTTCCTATAATAGAAAGCTGACACAGATAAAGAATAGGTGTATTAGATTTTTATATAGTTTACTATCATGTGATAAGAACAACAATGAACCGATATGAAAGGAATGACATATTGTAACTGGATTATGTGATAAAACCCAAGTGTCACTATATGTCTTTCTAGGGAAAAAATGTAGTCGTACATAGTTCTTAAAACATTATTTATGCATATTTTACTCATAAAAAAAATAATGGGTGTTTTTTTATCATGATTGGGCCCAATATTGGAGATTTATGCATCTCTATATATCTCAAAATAGATTAGAATCAAGCCATATTTTGTTCTTTACACAGTCATTCATAATGCTAATAGAGTTTGACATGAAGAATGTGGGATTTTTTACACATTCTGAGAGAATGGTTAATCATAAGACATAAAATGGTATAAAGACCAAATCATATATCATAAGGAAACACTCTTCATAGATCTGATTATTATAAAGAATGAGAAAAATAATTAAGAAGATTTTGTGATTGTGGCTGGGCCAAAAATTGGAGATTCAGGTGTCTCTTTGTGTATCATTTAAAATGAAAATCATTCCAGACAATGTTCTTGAAACATCGGCTCTATGCATATCTAACTGAGACAAAGGAGAGAGAGGCACTCATGTACTTATAAGAAGTAGTGATGATGTCAATTAAGTTTTCTTATTGAACCTTATAATATTAAATAGAGAAACGTTAGCTATACAAATGATGATACATATTTTAACTCATGTAGCATGGACACTGATTGTTTTTATATTGTTTAATGTCTTGTAATAATGACATGGGGGATGTGTAGTTTAATGTCTTACAGCAAGGACATGGTACTGTGTAGTTTAAATCCTTTTAGTGAGGTCTAATTTGTATAATTACACAAATTATTTCTTCAAAAATATTGCATTGGTTAGAGTTGTAGTGAGGTCTCCAACCATTGAGATTAAGGCATAGGCTCCATTTGAATAGACCTTATGTATGGAATAAGGTCCTTCCTATTTTTGTTCATGTTTTGGAGGTTTCATTCCTGACATCATTATATTCTTAAGGACCAATACCAATTCTCTTTGAAGGAATGAACGAAGGTGAACTTTCTTATTAAAAGCTCCCACTATTCTATTCTGATAGACTTCTAAATGATGCAAAATATGCAATATTTTCTCATATAATCTTTCCAACTCATCGAAATGTTTATGAGATATTTTATTTGTACAAACTGATTACATATTACAAATCTATGTGAATGAAATTTTATTTCAATTGGAAAAAATTCTTCAGTTCAATATAACAATGAATAAGGAGTTTCTTGGGTAGCAGTACATGTAGTTGTCCAATAATCCCCTAAAGCATTCAAAATATTTTAGTCCATGGTTTATAATGTGTATCCACCATCTTCTAGTGTATATTTTATAGAGTCTTATTGAAGGACTCTATCAATCCATTGGACACTACATGATAGTTAGATGATTGGTTGGACTTGATTTTATGTTCCTGATACAAATTGTTTACTTCAGTAGAAAAACATTGCTGCCAGGGTTCACCAAAATAGTATAAGGGATGACAAATCTTGTGATGATATGAGTTTTTAAATTACTAACAATGCTTTTGGCACCTTCTTTTTTGAGTGGTATTGCCTCATCCCATTTAAAAAATAAGTCAGTTGTAGTGAGAATATACTTGAACTGTGTAACCGTGGCTGGAGGATAAGGCCCTACTACATCCATTCCCCATGTGTGAAATGGCCAAGAGTATTTAGTTGTTTGTAGAAACTCTGGGGGATGATGAATTAAGATGGAATTTACTTGATAGGGATGACATTTTTTTTGTGAAATCTCTACAATTATGGGTTATTAAAGGCCAAAAGTATCATAGCCTTCACATCTGATCAGAGAGTCCGTGACCACATTGGTGTGCACCACAAGCTCTTGAATGTACTTATTTCATGAATGCTACAGTCTATTGTCCATAAATACATCTGAAGATAACTCCATCAAATCCTTTATTATTAAGAATATTTTTGGGGGGTTTGTACAATCATAATGAGTAGAATTGGCCACTCACTGCTGGATCTTCTTCTTCTCAACCCTATGTGGTGTATGTATTCCATTTTGAAGATATTCCATGATTGATGTTCCCCATCCTATGGTATGACCATATGGTTCATAAATAGGTAAAATTTCATTAATTTTATTCATTAAGTTTTGAACAAAAGGTGAGACCACACAATGATGTGTTATTCTGATAATTGTATAGTCTCGACTTGGATCTTCCAATGTTGTAGCTGAGTTAGCCAATGAATCCGAATGAGAATTTTGTGATCACATGACATAAGATAATGTTTACTCTGAGGGAATTTTTTTTGATATCCCTCTGGAATAATCAAAAAATAAATTAGTTCTTATTTTATGATAGAATATTCCCCGTTAATAATGTTGATTAGCAATTCTGAATCACCTTTTACCATTAAATGATACATTTCCACATGAAGGTCCAATTACAAACCTATGATGAGTGATAGATATACTACTCCATGGTTGGTACCACCTTCTGATAATAGGAATGAATAAGGCAATACCGCCCTTTCATGGGAAATAAGGACAATTCCTGATCAAACCTTGTGGAGTTTAGGCTTTTCCATTCTCTTTCCAATTTTACTAATAGAAGCACCATCCAAATACATTCCCCATATTTGTAAATTATCTTGAATGTAAAAGAAATATTCATCGGGAAGCTTAGTATTAAATGATGTATCTTCCTCAGATGGATGCTTAGGAAGAAAATGAGAAAGAGCTTGGCCTTTTATTGTCCTTTGAGGTATAAAATGGATACCAAATTGTGGATAAATGACCACCCACCATGCCAAACTTCTTGTATGCATAAGAATACTAAGGATAAATTTGGTCATGTTATTAAGAGATACCAATTGGACCTCATGATGTTGCAAATAATGTCTCAATTTAGAAACTGCAATAATTAATGCCAGGAAACACTTCTCAATACTTGAATACCGAGTTTCCGCATGAAGCATAGTTTGACTAAGATAATAAAGGTTGTTTTCATTCCCCAAGTAATTATTTTGGGCGAGGAAGGCACCTAGTGATCACTCTACAGTTGTCACATAGAGAACAAGTGCACTTCATTCAATATACGGCATCAATACTGGTAGACCTATGAGATATTTCATGAGGGTATTGAGGTCTTCTTGGCAATCTTAATTCCATTGGTTGGTGTCTCTATTATTCATTAATATAGAGAAGCTTGAACACTTTCATACCAAATTGGTGATAAAGGGGTGAATATTGGCCAAGTGTCCTTGGAGTCCTCTTAATTCTTTTTAATTTCAAGGAGGTGACATACCAATGATTTATTTTGTTTCCTCAGGTTCAACTTCAATACCATGATGGAATATAACGATTCCAAGTAATTTTCATGAGGTAAACCCGAATTCACATTTCAAGGAGTTTATCTTCAAACCGTGTTATTGAATTATATTGAATATGGTTTCCAAATAATCCAAGTGATTTGAAGGTTGTATGGATTTGACCGAAGAATAATCTACTTAACATTCAACAAATTTCCCTAAGAAGGGATTAATGATATGGTTCAAGGCACGTTGGTATGTTTCACCTGCACTTTTTATGTCAAAGGGAATTACCCGATAGAAAAACACACCTTGAGGTTATCTAAAGGCTGTAGATTCTTCATCCCCTAGGGCCATACAAATTTTATTATACCCATAGTATACATCCATGAAAGAATGAGCTTCATAAAAATCTATTTAATAAATTAGAAGTAATGTAATCGGGACTAGAAAAATCATCTTTAGGAAAATGTTGGTTAATATATATGATATCAATTCAGACTCTTATATGCTAATTTTTCATTGTCACTTGGACAATATTGTCTTGACATTTGAGATACAGAACTTCCCTAAAAAATTTATCCATTATAATCTTATCAACTATAGCTTCTATTTTAGAGTCATGAGTTGGGTGTGTTCACTTGGCTGCTTGTTTAAATCCACAATGTTTTTCTGGAAGAAATCAAATGA
Source organism: Viscum album (assembly GCA_963277665.1). Lineage (NCBI taxonomy): Eukaryota > Viridiplantae > Streptophyta > Magnoliopsida > Santalales > Viscaceae > Viscum > Viscum album. Next base: position 803,940,225 of record OY728139.1, read on the forward strand.
TGTGTGGCTAAATCATGATTAAGTCCTAGAATTTCAGTATATTCCCAAACAATGATATCTTGATGAAACATTATAAATGAATTATAAAACTATTTCTCTTCAGAGGTCATGGACACACTAATTATAGTGGGGCCTGGATCTTATTTTTTTACCCGGATTTATTTATCCAAGATCTGCCATTGTGGTAGAGACACCTTATTTAAATGCTGGAGGTGCATCCCTGAGATCTTTCTCTTATTCTAAATTATGTGTTACCTATTCTATTTTCATTGTCATAGTATATTATGAGGAAAAACTCCTAGAGTTATGGGAGGAGTTAATATTTGAAAATCTCGAAGAAGAGGACACCATATCTAACCCTAATGATGACGATGTTTCTTCATGTGGTAATAAAGAGAGATTTATGGATTAAGAATAAACATATTTTTCTTCACCAAGAATTTCTACAATTTCTTATACTCTGATTGACTATGTAGATGTTGGTTGTAGTTCCACAGATTAAATTAAAATATCTCCATTCAGGATTCCATTATTGCTTGGTAAATCAATAATTTCTCCTATGTTGTCAGGCACAATTGCCGCATTCAACATTTTGGAAATTACTGGATAAGTCATTGGATTTGTTTTACCCATTCAATCTGATTGATAGGTAACACATCATCTATTCACCAATGCATAAATGTATTTTTTGGGATCTTTTCCAGTCAATTTGGAGAATTAACTCTGGTTATCTCTTTTGTCATGAGATTCTTTCCTTTTCTGTGATAAAACTCTGTCTCGATGTATTGAGATTAACATGTTCTGAACGGAGCCTTGTCACTATAAAATGTTCCAATTTTACCATTGTAACAGTATTTCAGATATTTTTTGTATAACGAGGGTATGGTTTCATGATGAGGCAGCCAAGGCCTTCCAAGAAGAATATTGAAGGCTGTGTCCAGACAAACAACCCTGATATCTAAATTAGAAACTAGATCTCCAAATTGAGTTTTGAGTGTATTCTCTCCCAATGGATCTTGTTAATTATTATCATATGCGTCTGACATTAATGTCGAATGATATTTGTCAGATTTAGTCAGGACCAATCGACAAAGTGTAAAAACGAGAATGAGGTTGATCCTGAAGTCATTGTCAATAAAGGCTCGTCAGATATGTACATTATTGACCATGCAAGACAAATACAAATATTTGATATGTCCCTGCACCGCATGGTCTTCATCTTCATCAGTAAATGATATGACTACATGAAATTCTGCATAATCATTCTCTATATGGTAAACCGCACCAGTAAAAACTTCAGTTTCAAAATCATTGAGCACTTAACAAGGCCTCAATAAGTGCTTCTCAAAGATATTTTGACATATTAAAAGCATCCAAAATTGATAACATATCTGGTACATGGGAAAATTGTTTCAGTACATTATAATTTTGGTCCAAAGGTTTGTGTTTACCAGCATAGGGATGTGGTTTTTTAGGTGCATTGGAAGTTGATGATTCTGATATAGATGTACCCTGTATCAGTACAGATGCTGGAAATACTGCTGGATTTAGAAAATTAGATAGAATAATTCTAATCATTTGCTGAGAAAATGATGGTGTGGCTTCTAATCAGTCATCTGAAATAATTGTGTCATAACCGAACTAGTCTTTCATGTAAAAAACTCCTTGGTCCTGTTGAGCCCGCTGAAGGGACCTTTCATGATTTTCTTCCACATATATGGTTCGAGTAGGCGTAGAGTAAAAATGGTTGTTTCTGGAATTCCCACATCATCCCTTGTATCCTTGACGTTTTCCACTTCCTCATGTTACCCAATTAGGTACATGGAATTTGGGCTCACTATAATGAGAATCCCCATTTGAATAAGGATCTATTTAACAGATAACATTATCAGAACCAAAGATCAATTACAAATCTAATGAAGATTATTATTTATAGGAAATTTATTATTTTACCATTTGGAAGGGAAATGTCTGTGATTTTGAAATAGATGTCATAAAATCTGCCATGTCGATGGACAACATTGGCCTTAATACGAGCTCATTTTCTTCTGACCGCCCTTTGTCCTTATGATCACTTTTCTTCTTTGAGTAATTGAATTTTGATGAAGATGGTTTGGCATTGGAAGGAATGATAGAATACATAATTTGTTGTTTCAAATGTGTTCGTAAAATAGCATGAGTCCGATTAATCATTTTCTTGATCATTCAATCATTATATTTTCGCACATTTTTTCATTTTACATAATTCAATTCTTCGTCTTCCTCTAGATTGGTAGTTGTAACACATGCTACTTGAGCTGATGAACTTTTAAATTTTACTTGTCTAGATTATACCATCTTTTGTAGTAGGTCTTTGAAAACAATGCACACTTGAATGGTGGGTCCCGATATCTAATGAAAGGTACAATAATTCAGAAGATCTTTATCTCCAACTAGATTTAGCTTCTTCGGCCATGAAAACTGAACCAAATTGTATTTTAAGTCTGAGATGAAGTATCTAGAAACTTTCTCATTCCTAAAATAATAGACATTACTCTTAAATTTTTCAAACGAATTCCATCTTTGATCTCTTTGTTCATCAGGATGAGGCAGTCGTTGCTGCTGATGCTCAGGAAGTGGAGCCCTTCAGTATGATGAATTTTTTAAAGTGCAAGCAGGTACTACTTATTACTTTAGTGTGAATGTAGAATTTTTTTTAATTTCCTATCCTCCTTCCCGTAGTTGATGGAATTACATGAGTTTTAGAAATAATTTCTAAAAATATAATATTCTAACTATTGAGTGATCGATGTAAGGTCATGAAACCCTCTTGTGTATTTCACATGGACCAATGTTGTGCGTAAATCGTCATGTATATTTTCCATAAATATTGGAAACAAATCATCGAGAGGGAGTTTTAGACATAATAAATATGTTAATAATTTCCATCGTGAAAATAAATCTTAAACCCTGTCATTCTTCATTTTATTATAAGTTTTACGATAAAAACTGTCTTATTTGATAGCATTATGCTAAGTTGAAGAAGGAATTTTGGACAGAGATCTTCCAATCCAGTACTTGATCGAGATTACAATCCCGTATAACATGAAATAGTTGGTCCTTGTAATGATTTAACAAAACACCTAAACATAACAGCTTCTTGTTATTGAGAAGTTCCTATCATAGTATCACAACAAGAAAAAAAATGTATTAAGTGTTGTTCTGGATATCCCGAACCATTAATGATTGGGAATTTGGTATTCACAAAATTTGGTGGGGGAGGAATTTCATCCACCCATTTTGGGTATGCTCACTTTTTTGGATGAACTAGTGCACATAGTTCCTCCACAGCTTCCAATCGAGCCGTTAATGACTCAGTTGTGTTCATAAGAATTTGGGGAACATCCAAATGAGCTGGTACCCATGCATGTATAGAAACTGGACATTAATCTGGTGCAACGATCGGTAAAACCACTAAGGGTGGTGCTGAAACCTTCCTTGGTTGTATACTCAACAGAGGGAATTCATTATCCGCACCTGTAGTTACTATATATACTCTTTGTTGGGGTGCTCCTACATAATTTTCATGTTTAAGACATTCTTGGGGATATTGTCTAGTAGAAATGTAGTTTCGAAGTAACTCTATGTTGATTCTTTTCAACAACTTAATTTCCTATTCTTTCTGTGCAAATCACTCTTCAAGTGAAAGTGATTTACCTTCTCTAGTGGAAAAGCGAGATGTAATATGACTTTTTCCATTCCCTTTGTTTGGTCACTTTTAGAGAGGGGGAGTTGGTTATTTGAAGGCATACCCAGATTTTGGGTAAGCCTCTGATTTCGGGTATGAAAACCTTCTTTATTTTCTATAGTGTGTACCAATTATGGTCATGAACTTAATCATTTGATTCCCCTATTCTGGAAATATTTTCTAGAGGATCTTCTGCAATGATGTTAATAACATTCACTAATGCATAATGAATTTATGGAATTCTATTAGGGTTTATTCTAGACCATCTCCCTTTGTGTCATTAATGAAACATAGTTATCCAATATGAATAATTCCCTGGAACTATCTGGTAGATAGTAAACCAAAGGGGAGCCTTGGATAGTTTAGTTGTACACTTTCTTTGTGGATTCTTATCTAATCGGGGAATAACATTCATCCATTGAGGAGGGGATTGCATATGTGAAAAATCGCCCATCCCTGTAGGCTGGGGATATTCTTGTTCTTCTTCTTCAAATCATTTTATCATAGTTTAATGAATATGATGGATGAATTAAATGGGCCCCTAGCCTAGAAATATGGGGTGAATCTTGTACTAATATTGCTGAAATTTATGCAACTTATATTCTGATTTGGAAGATTATAGTTTGAACATTACCTAGGTGCATCATCCGACTATCACTTAAATCACGTATTTCAGAATATCATTTTTCTATTTCAGTCATTTTCTTCTTCTGATGCCTGGCATCTTCTAAATGGGAATCATATTCCATATTCTCAGAAGCTTGATATAAAAGTAGCACAATAACATCTTTTGTTTGGGCTTGATTAAAATGAGAACTATTTGAGGCATGTTCTAGAGTGTACATTTGATTATATACAAAACCTATCGATTGTAGTCGGTCATGGGAAATAACATTGTATGAAACCACTTTTGGAAGACTTTGATAATGATGTAGTGTAGTGAAATGAAATGCTCTATATGCACCCCATCCTCTTATATGAAAATTATATGGGGAATTAGAAATTAACTAGCATAGTCTATTCAGAGCATTGGGACATCCACTTTGAAGGGTTCTCTACTGTTTTTCACCCTTTGGATGTTGGGAAACATAGAGTTATACTAAGTCATTTTGTATATGCAACCCTTCAATTACCTTTACATGATTTTGATATTAATTATATGGTAAGACTTTGGTTTTTAAATGAATAAGAGTTTTCCATAAGTTGAGATTAATGTAATGAATTTAATCTTCTGTTATCAATTATGGAATGTTATACTTAGAATATTCCAATGGTCAGAACATGACTGGGATTTCACCATTAGCTAATTGTTTCCTCGTATTTAACACATCTTATTCATCATTCACAAGAGCTTTCTCTATTTGATCTGACCAAATTGGATACTCTGTATTAGATGACAAATGACCGAAGGGATGTTTTAAAAATTATCATTCCCTTAATATTTCTTATGGTTGAGAAAGTGTTTCACCTATAAATGACAAAGCATTAGACATGACAGGATTTGTGTTTTCATGAGCCTCAAGATAGGAGGGCTTTGTAATCACTAAATTTTCAATTATGGAATTTTCTAGACAATTTGAAAAACTACTACAAAGTGGTCTTTCGCAGTGAATTCCTTCATGGTGAGTATCACCACAACAGATTATAGTAAGGGATAAATCCTCTTGGTCCTTGGTCTTATTGACACATGGAGGGTTGATGTGGATCTCTTCCAATGATATGAACTCTTTATTGACCGAAATTTCAGGAATAAATCCTTAATGATGAACTGTCGGACAAGGAAATTCAGAATTACAACTACCACTCCCATAATTTGGTAAAGATAGGATCATATCTTGAGCATCAATAGATAAATGTCTGAGGGCTTCAAGAACTCCTCCATTAAGGGGAGCCACATCGCATCTTAACTCTTGATTTTCCAACAATTCTTGGTGAGACTTCTTCTTGGATGTTAACTTTTACTTAGTTGGGGCCACATTCCTGGAAAATTGGTTATCATTGGTAGGTATATGTGCCTTCCTTGGAGTGGTTACTAGAACGAACTGATTACCACAAATTGGAAAGGGTGTGTGTTACTGATCCTGTTGTCTGTATGATATGGGGGAGTATTCTCCATGACCCTCCTGGACTGAAACATAGGTGTGCATCTGCTCCGGGATGGAATGTCGACGTTTCATCCCATGTGTGGGGACAAATTTAAATGTTTTTTTCACTACTGAAGTTGTTAGTAAAATATAGAGGCACACATCAAGAATATGGGCATGATATGTGTCTGTTGTTTCACCATTGATAAGATTAGTTTGGTTACTTCAGTGAATAGAACAAAAATATACGTCCATTCCATATCTTGGCTAGTTGTATATTCATTCTATTGTCATACCTTTACTATCAATAGATATTTATAGTACTGACACATGGGGACAGAGAGTTTGGTCTGCCCCAAATTTGTCGTTAGAGCTTTTCGACTGACTTCTTGGGGTGCTACGAAACGAGACTGTTGGCAGGCTTGATGAACATTTGTAGGTGTATGTTTTTGCTGGATGATTTCTATCAAACATGGTTGATGGACATCCATCAATACTAAAATACGAAACTGCTGACAAAATTGGTAATTGTAAATAGGTGTATGTTCCAACTTACTTGTTTCCACCACATTTGATTGGTGTACTTCTTTAAATGCAGTCAGAAGAGCCTACTGACTGGTTAATAACTTTTCAAACAGGTCTATGTTCTTATCCACAGTGCTACACCAGGTTTATCTGGTGGGATTGGGGGTTTCTATCAGAGGAGTCTAAAAATTAGGATGGACATGTGTATTTTCTCGCTCGTTGTTTGCCATCAAGTCAAATTGATGGACTTTCCGGAAGAGAGAGAGATGAGAACTTGCTCCCTATTAACCGGACGTTGACCCAGGTGGTTCGTCTTGTGTGCCCGGGTCTGATAGACTTGATCCAAACGTCCAGAGGCAACACCTCCATCATGTTCGGGGTACACAACCGCATGATTCTTTGGAAGTTTTCTGTTGGGAGTCCTTAGAAAGGACTTCTGCATACTTGAATTGAGGCCTTGGGTAACCTTTTGATCCACCTCCCTATAGAATGGGATGGATTGATTGTTGTGTTCCAGGGATAAAAACATGAAATGTTTTTTGATGGTGGTTAGCACCATTTACTTCTTGATAATGGGTCATCGTTGGCCAGTTGATCGATGATTGTTGAATACCAGGAGGTCCGGACGAGCAGCCTCCAATGTGAGGATTGTACCGTACTAGTGATATTCATTTACCATAATATTAGAGACCCAACATTGATGACACTAGGTTGGTTATGACATCCTTCCCATAGATGGAGATCTATCTTGACTAGAAGTTAGGATGTTCACAAATGTTGACTTAGAGAAATACATTAAATGGATTGAATGGAGTTCTGTGGAAAACGTGAATACAACAACTATATTTATTAAGAAAAAATCATTTTTGATGGATACATGTGTGATGAATTCATTTTTTTGGCATTTCATTATCAACTGATAGATTCTTAATATGTGGGTAACATTATTAATGTGGTAAAGGATTCACATCGAGTTCACCATTCTGGTTTCATAATTCCTTGAAAAATGTTTTCTAGTTTTAAGGAACTCTATTTCTAGGAAGTTTCCATTAGGTTTATTAATTGAACTGAAAAAATCCAATAGTTCATTATCCAAAGGGGACCTACTTTCCAAAGGAAGGAATTTTTTATGTTTAACCTTTATGATACTTAAGAATGTGAATTGGTCGAGAGGATGGTAGGTCAGACTCATAACACCCTTTTGGGGGGAATTATTGTCTACTCCGGGAATCTCTTTGTTAATTTATGATATTTTCATTAATCCTTATTAATTCATCAAGTACATCATAAGTATTCCAAGGAATTTAAAATAACTTATTAACATGTGTAAAATTTAGAATCATCAGTATCCATTCAAGGTTCATCATTTAATGGAAGCATTCATGTATTTGACGATTTCCATCAATTGTATCCTCTAATATACCGATTAGAGATTCTTTTAATCATTGTTGTGATAATACTAGTTTTTACCCCACTCCGTGGGGAGCTATAGAATTTTTTTTCATCCAGGGAGATGAAGGTTTATTTTGATCTTGGGATCATTCCCGCCAAATGGGATAAAAAAGTATCCTTATGAAAGGAATCAGGACCCACGTAGTTCGGTGTCATTTAATTGGACACATCATATATTTTAATGTCATGTGATAAGGACCTGTAAGTGAAAAATGCTTGGTCAAAACATATTATGGGACTTATATTAATGTATCCCAAATAACATTGAAAGAATATGGGTTTCCATGTAGGATTAGACCCTCTTGTGAATACGGACCATGAAGAACATATTTGATTTGAAGTGTTGGGTTTGAACCTCAAGGAGGATTCCTACCAATCACATATTAATGGAAATAAAACCCTACATAGTTCGATAAATCTCATTGGAGAGTATGGTATTTTGAGAAAGATGATTTTGGGATTACTTCCTGAAAAGGATGCCTTGATGATTTGAAGATTGAATATGGGGATTATTTCCCTAGGAGGATTCCCAGGGAGCTCAGGCCTTGAGACGGATTGCTATATATCCTAGTTTGAACAGGAATCAGAGTTCTCATAGTTCCTTTAAATATGTGTTTTTCACATGTTATAACCATCACAAATCTCTTAGACCATGTGATTCATGCTCCATGTTAGAAACCAGAGGATGTGAAAGATTCTACAATGACACATTACACTTTTCCTCCTCTACTTAAGTAAGAGGGCACATCGACAGTGGAAGAGGGTGAGGTGACAAGATTTACCTATGTCCTCTTCACATTGGAAAAGGGTTCAAATGAAAGGAAGAAGGGGTATAGGTGAGTGGATTATACAAGGATAGATTCCTAGTGAGAAGATCCTTGTAGGAAAGGGAGACTTCTCATTTTCTTTCATGGAAAAGTAAGTGTGAACTATACATTCCCTAAAAGAGACCTGAGGTTTTGGGTCACCTATTAGAGAAAGTAGAGGCTAAGACACAAACCTCTTCAAAACCGAGAACTTCCCAACACTGTTTCTTGTAGAAAGATTCATGTGACTATGGATATACAAACCCAAAAATATATCATGAATCCTAACCACATTGTGAAAAACATGTGGGAAACTTTGGACTACGGAAAAACAAACCCAAATTAGCGATACACTGATGTTCCTTTCCCTAAGGTTTTATAAGTCATGGGATTTTTGTGGAGGTCTCAATAGCATCCCTTTTAGACAAGTAATACAATGAAGAAGAAGTATTTCCATGAATCACTAAGGAAGGATTGATGTCTTGTAAACTCAAGATAATGAATAGAATAAGTGAATCAAAGAGGGGCACTCAAGTAGAGAAGGGTGCACAATTATGGTTGCGCAAGTTCACATGGGTGACTTGATCTTCACATAAGCGACGAGAAACATGTACAATAATAAATGGGAGAGACCACTCTCAGGCCTTCAAAAGAATTCACAAGTGATCCAAGAAGTGGGGCACTCATGTTCCTATGAGAGGAATGGGAGGCGTTCTAGTAATTTTAACCTAGGGTGGTTGGGTGATTTAGGTGTTCATGTTTTATGGTTTTTGAAACACTATAAGGACTTAAGTCGAATGATCCTCCCTTAAATACCCTTCTCAAGGTGTTGAAGAACTAACATGAAAGTTCCATAATACTGGGGCGAACTACTAGGGTGACCAGAGAAAAAATTGGGCTTCGAGAAAATTTTTTGGTACAAATGGGGGCCCCAAGGGTCTATTTATAGGTAAATAAATGACCATGGGAGAACTGATTTGGGTGCTGAAGTGACTTGCACGCCAGATAGGACCACGTAAGAATGTTGCGCGATATTTTTGGGTACATAAGTAGGTTGCTCGCCACCGGTGTTTTGGATTAACTAAGGTGAATAAAAATTCATGCCTTTGAAAATCTTTATTTTTCATTATGTATTTTCCCATTTTCATTGTACATGGATCCCTTTGTCATTATTTTTTTTAGATTCTTCGCTGGAATGGAGTGTTAAAATTTTTTTACGCATCTTATATACCCAATTTTACACTTTATTACTGACTCATAATTATTATCACAGAAGTGGGCTAATGATTTTTAGTCCCAACAAGTGGTATCAAATAAGGGTTATATCCTAGTTGTGTTTACTATTTTTGGGTGATAATAATTATCATAAATTTTTGTATACATTATGAATGAAACTATGGTTGATCTTTTACATAAAATATTTAGTTAATTAAATAAAATTTTTTGATAGAGAGAAGGATTTATACTAAAAACTTGTCCATATATGAGATAAATTCTCAATCAAAAAATTCAATGGGAATAATTTTCTGTTATAAAAAATGATGATGTAATCAGTTCTATGGAAGGATAATTTTGATGATGGAAATTGAAAAAATTATGATTTGCATGGTATAAGAAAAATTGAGTGTCATGGATGAGAATTATATTTTCAATATCCATTTGGATTTGGCATACATTTTCATTTTCAGAATTATGAATAAAAAGATAGTGTAATAAATTTTAGATACTCTGATGAAGATTTATGTGGGTGAGTCATTGTGCAACAAAATTTTCATTAAGAGAAAATTATACACCGTTGAAATTGAAGAGTCATAGTCCGTGACTGAACAAATAAAAACCCTCAATAACTAGTTCAATTATCTCATGATATTAGGCTACAACATTTGATATAAAGAATTTTCTGAGATTATGCTCCAAAGTTTCATCGATCCATATGATTTTCTCATTAACAAACTATCCAACAATATAATAATAGATATATTACTCTTAAATGATTTTGTAGTTGTGTTTCTTGAAGAATAATGTTAGTTTGATAATAAAGTGTATAGATAGATAACTTTATATAATGTATAGGCCTTTTCAATAGTGAGATTAAGGATGATGGAGAATTGTTCTTATGGGTTAAAAAACATTCAAATGCCTGAATCAAGTTGTAAGAAAAGGAGATTTACTTGTACTAACTGAGGAAATAGAGAAAATGTTAAAAAACTATTGGAGTAAGAATAGTATTGAAATTAACTCATATGTAAATGTGGTATGTACTTGTGGAAATATATAAATAATTGTCTGTAAGGGGGAAAGAACTATTGGAAATTGATAGAATTTCAATGAACCATGAATAATAAACTTCAAATAAATATGGAAAATTAAATCTATATAATAATGATTTGTTAAAAATGAATGATAACACATTTGATATCATTGGAGTTGGTACGATAAAATATAATAAGCACAATGGAATAGTTCAAACCATCCATGGAGTACACAATGTGATGGGAATGAAGAATAACCTATAGTTTTTGGAGGTTATTTGATCATATCAGTTGTATGAACCACATTAATAATTAATTAAGGAAGATTTTTAAGGGTGAAATTTTAGTGATGGAGGTGAGAATATCTCATGTATGTTTTATTTGATTATGGGTGAAATGTATAAAGAGCCGGATATAGTATTCACATCAACCAACATGATGAAATTTTTGATAATTTTGTGGCATCATATGATTTGTAATATTTATTTAAGAGGTATATAAGTTATTATTTATGAGAATTTTATTCTCAAAAACACACTGATATACTTACCATTTTGTGAGCAATGGTTTTTTTCATGAAACAGGAGTTGAATTTTTGGACATCAATGGTGACAATAAAATAAATATGAGAGTTTTTACATTCCACCATTTAGAAACCATAAATTTTATCCATATGAGGAAAAAGGTAACTTATATCATTCATTTATGATTATTCTAGGAGATGTTGGTTCATCCACTCAAGAGGAGAGAAAATATTTTTGAAAAAAATCATTCAATGTGTTGATGTAATTTGATTATTGAAATAAGTCCTTGTTTTTTAGGATTTATAACAATGGATAATATATAAGACTGGATTTTTATTTTTATTTTTAGTATTAAAGCATTAAAATATAGTTCATGTTAGAATATAGTGCTATTTATACTGGAGTGGTATAGAAGATGAATGTAACCCTCTTTGATTGAAGAAGTGTAATTTTTATGACTATAATAATAACCAATAATTTGTTTATAGAGGAAGTGAAGAACAAAAATTATATGATCAATAAATATCTTTATGTGGTAATTGATATAAAAATGCCAATGAATATTATAACATTTATACACGATTAATATTCTCATTTACATATTTTTGAATATCTTGTATATTTATTTTATACTGAATATGAAAGATAAATGTTGCATTTGAGATCTTGGAAATATATATTATTGGGATATATTGATAGTATGAAGGGTTCTTGTTTTTAGACCCCACTTCCCACAAGTGTATCATCAATAGGAATTTAATTTTTATAAAAGAAAATATGAAAATGATAACTGAAGGTGACATGAAGAAATTAAAAAAAACTAAAATGATTAATATATTTGATGATTCCATGGAAGAGAAATTTTCTATAAGTAATTACTAGAGAATAATGGAAAAGTACCAATTGAGTTTGGACCACGGTGATCAACGTAGGAATAAATAGAACTAGTGTAGCACTTATATACGATATTATGAAAGGATGAAATCTACTAATGATTATGTGTTTACTCTTGAAGGAGGACTTGTGATATAAATTTATTAATTAGTTTTTTTTCGGATTTTTCCTTGATCAAGTTGAAGTAAATGATAGTTACAACTAATTTAAAAGTAAAACATTTTATGAGAATATTTAATGAGGAGATCAGGTACAAAATTAAAATATTTTATTTATTATAGTTAGAGTGTCTTTCATATTGTATGGAATATTTATTTTAATTCTAGGGCAAAGAAAATGGAGGTGAAATAATATTTTTTGGGATTTAGTGGATCAAGTGTAAATATGATAGAAAATATCATACAAAATATAACATATTAAATATCATAATTATGGAGATACGCTCTGATAATTTTAGATGATGTAGATCCTCAAATGGACTTTTAGAGACATGAGGCACATGATTTGAGTGATATAGAGGATGTGAAAAAATGTTATTGGTTCTAAATAATATCCTTATGTGAGAGAAATGAAAGAATCCATTTCTAATAAGGAATAAATTTTTCACCTCCTTTTTCATGGGGGAGTAGAGGTAGATAAGGTATGTGTCCAACTCCTCCCCCTTGAGAGAAACTATAGATAAAAATGGAGTTGGTCTTAGATGCCTATAAAATGAAGATCCCTCTATGTGTTTTCTCATAAATTTGGAAACAACCCCAAGCTACATAAATATCTCATTAAATTTTTAATTTTTTAAGTTTTTTGATTATTTTTATCCATTATTCGATAATAGATATTACCAAGGTATTATTGATGTTATATTGAGAGAATTTATGTACCCTAATTTTACTAATAGTTAGATCCTTCTTTTTTCCTATAGTTTTTTACCCCTTTCATTTTTCAAGGGGGTTATATTACATCCAGTGACCGTTTTATTTCTATAAGTTTTATGCATTATTGTTTATCTCATAATTATCATCAAAATAGTGGGCTAATCATTTTTTTCCCAATACACATATACATGGACAACATATGGACATGAAACGATCTACTTCAACAATATAATTATATTAGGGATGGTTTTAGGGAATGTTTTCCCTATATATATGATGTGGAGTGGAAAAATAATTTTTCATTGAAAATTTTGTATTGCGTTCTAGTGATTTCACTTATTCAACCAAGTTTCTATAGGCCATAACCACCTGAAAATGATTTTGTTGGGTGGAGAATGTGATCGATGAAAACATCTCTGAAAAACCAGTTCTAATCTTGGTGACTCTTTGGGGAAATTAGCTATGATACACTCCCTCCCTCCCCAAAATTTCCCATCAAACAATAAATAATATACAATATAGATTGTATCATACTGGAGTATCCCATGGATAAAACATTATGATCAAACTACATCCAAGTTCAGATACTCTAACAGCATCAGTCTAATTAAATTCTATGCAAGAATTCATTTTATTTTCATTTTTTTCATGGAATCATGGATTTATACAAGTATTCATGTATCATGTTTTACACATAAATACTTTTTAATTCACTATAAATATTTAAAAATTTCACACAATAAAAACAGTTTCAGGTATATCAATGCTAGTTTAAAATAACTAGTATAAACATTGTTGTAATTTTTTCAAATATGATTATTGTTAAGGTTTATTATTGAAATGTGATTTTGGTTCAAATTAATTTTGTTATCACTTTTTTATACAAAATTTATTTTTACATTTTGTTACAATTAATTGTTTAAGGGGTGATTTCCATTTATTTTTTGTGTATCATCATTTGATCCTTTCATTATAATAGAATTTTTGGGGTTTGATTTTGTGGTGGTGTAAACTAGTAAAGGGAATACATGGGAGTTAATTATCACCAATATCATCCTTTAATAATAGGAATTATGATGTGTGGGTGTGTATGAGGATTGTTAAATTATTTTAAAGTTTCATAATTTTTAAAAAAATATAGGTTTTTATTTTATAGTGAGGGATCAATAGTATGGTTTTTAGAATTTTTTTTCATAAATTATATCCTGTTCTAATGAACCTATATTGGAAAATGAAATTACATGTTTATTTATTTTAATTCATTTACTATAAAGGGATCTTTGTATGTATGTGATATAATGTATAATTCTGAAACTAAAAGGTTTTTTTAAAATATTTTGAGAGTAAGAATCTAGATTATTAGTATTCAACGTTGGTTATTAGTATTCAATGTTGGTTTTTGAAACACCTCATATGGGTAACCAAGCGTTGGCATAATATGAGAGTTCAATATGGAATTAGGAATGACTCACTATTACATAGAGGTTTTCTAAATAGTTTCATGAGTCTACAACCAACAATGGAGACCTTATAATATATGTATCACAATATATAATATCAAATAAAAAATAAAATCAACATAAAACATCATAGTAAGTATAACAAAAACCCTCCTATACTATAAAATAAAAAATATATAAATATTAACATGCTATATCAAAATTTTACTCATGATCAACATATTATCATTGACCATGGGATCTTCCACTGGTCTGATTAATCCTAAATAAACCAAAAAACGTATAGGAGATGATGTATTTACAACACTCGAGTCCCATATCAAAATTATCTTCTAACCACATCCTGATTCTCATTACATGACTCTTATACAACCTATGACCTGAAAATAAAACATAATGCCTTCAAATTATTCATTCATCACATGAATTGTGTGGAAATAGACTTAATAGGGAACCAATAAATCAGAACCTCATATATAATATAATATGTAATATACGGTTTAATATGAAAATAAAAAAACATAAAAGAAATTATTCTAGGTGATTTAGTGCTGACTAAGATACCCTAATAGTTGACCCCTCCTAATTTTAAAAAAATAGGGTTGATCTTTCATAGTCACCGTATACAGGAAGCCCATCTAAGGAAAACAAAATTATTGGGAGACTAGGGTATAGAGCTACATGGAATCATCTTAGTTGGATTCGACTTGAATTTGGGAATGTTATATATTTTAGTGATGTGATCCTCACAACATGAACACATATATAAAACACATATAAGAAAAATATCATGGGAAAGGAAAAATATTTTCTCACCTATATAGAAGTGAAATTGGGGATCATATAATGTTCGTATGATCCCCTCAAAACTCAATTATGACGAATACATTGGAGGTTCAATCTTCACACCCTAAATCATAGGTCCAAAACCAAATCATGTATTTCACATTGTAGGATGAAAACAAGGATAATGTATTATCTGCACATCAAATCCAGGCACGTATTCTATCCCGATCTCAATACAATATCAACAAATACCACTTTGTTGGTGTAATACACAGTACAACATATTACCCTTTAATTAGTTCTAGAAAATAACTATTATTAGTGCTAAAATTTCACAAGTTCATTAAGATCCTTTAAAATGGAAAATTATATTATCCGTAAAAAGGAATCAATAATTAGGGCATTTATCAATGTAAATTTTTACACTGATAAAATCAATCATCTATCAGCACTATCATTTGGTATTTATAAGTCTTAAGATATATATTGATATGATTTTGGGGTCGTAAAATTGTAATATGAATAATAAAAACCCCACAACATGCATCAAACACCTAGAATCATCCAATTATCTCCTCCAATAGGACTTATCCAAATGGAACCAAACTTAAAACCTCATTAAACACTATAAATTTCATATTAATTTGAGATATATTAGATTCAAAAGATTCCAATCAATTAAAAATTATCTTGTTTATTTTTTGTCCTGATAAAAATGATGGGAGAAAATTGAGGAAAGGCTATGAATAAATTAAATAGACCACCCCATGGAGTATATAAGAGACCCACTTTCACCAGGTTTATTTTTCAATCATAGTTTTGAGGGTGTGGTAAGGAACATTTATAGTAGCATAAATAATTGGAAGACTTGATTCATGTCAATTGTGTTACATATCACCATTTCCATTTTTATCCTATCCTTGATTCCAATTCATGTTCTTTCTATTCTTAATGCGATAAAAATGGTGCTGAGAAATATAAATAACAACATCACATCTGTAGATATTCTGCATTTTCCCTATAAAAATTTGGAATATTTATATGGAAATTTCCAACTCCAAGTGCTATGTTTATAGGGTATTTCATGGCATGGAGAGATTCTATAGAGTGATATTAAAAATATTATATATAATATATCATGTGAATGCATCTTATACAAGAAATTTGGTTTGATACTATATCAAAGTCTTAGATCATAAATTTGAGACGGTGTTTGTGTTTGAAATTTGGGTGTAACCCTAGTTGTGACATAATATTTTTCGACACCAAGGACCCAATTAGACGAAACCATCGATAGGGTTGTAAATGAGGGAGGTTTATAAATAAAAAAATATAATCAATTAACATAATATTTTCAACTCTATTGGTTATCATGAACATGATAAGTGACATATGAGCTAAATATTCATGAAAATACCATAAGGATTAACCAAGTTGGATGAAGGATCATAAAACTACATTCTTAGAGGTGATCAATAGTAGATCACGGTATAGTTGTTTCAAGGAAAATATCTGAACTCAAAGCGTCTGCGTTTTTCCATGATGTAGAAGGATTTATTATATTTACATCCAGATCACTAAATATGATTTTTAAAGGTTTCAGAACCCTATTATAACTGTTAGGGATCCCATTAGTGTAGATCTATAGGTTTTAGATTAAAATTATGGGATTTAAGAAGCTCATAGTTATTTCCCATTCAGAAATATTCATATCATGTCTTTTAGTGAGGCAAAACAAGTTGGTTTTTCTACTCATCAAAGGAAGATTATCTTTTGGGGAATATATGTCATGTACTTGGGTTACACTTCAAATAGTGTGAACAGTCCATGAATTCAAGGATATGGTAAGGCACACCATGTAAGGGTACATGGTCGTGTGAATGTATATGAAACGATCATTGGTGCACACAGGCCATAGAACACATCATGATATATGGTCATGGGCTATAGTACATCGGCATGTGGTCTTACACACAAGAACATCGAAGGGAATGGTCATGGGTAGGGATAAAAGGAACACACCATGTAAAACTTATACAATACATGTATGGTGAATTGGAAAAATAGGTCATGTATAGGCAATGAAATAGTAATGGGTTTGGATGAGATCATACACAATGTGAAATGGGTTAATCACTATGTATTATTCTTATACATAGAGATTACCTAGAGGAGCTATGATCAAGGTCCAATTTAGAGAGACATGTCGTGTACTATTGGTTCACGCTATGTACTCCCAATAGAGACTTCTCCTCACAAATATATATATCTTCATGACTTGGATGTATTCCCATGAGTTCCCCATATTAAGTAGTTTTCCTAATGGGATGTGATGGTGGCCAATGTTTTGGTGTTAGAGATACAATTTGAGGAGATGTTGGTTGGAAACGTCTTTTAGAAATACATTAATTAGAACCAAGTGGGTGATCGTTCTTGGTCCATCCCTCAAATGGTACAGTGTAGAATAGTGTCCTATGTATAGTATTGTGATACCTGAGATGGTTCGGGTTCAGATAAATTTCATGTATACCTCTAAGAAAAATTGGGTGGGATCCTCTATGACACCGTATTTCATAAGTGGGGTTTGAGGTATTGTAATGGCCATATTTTATAGGTGTAGATCCACTTCCTAGAGGGTTGATCCAATATGGTTTGTAATATCTTTGTGTGTACAATCATTTATCAAGAAGATAGATCTAGATTGAGTTTGTGGCATCTTCTAGTCGTCTTGAGTGATATCCCATATCAGTGTACTGTGGCTCTTTGTATCGGTAGGGTTCATAGTGTCCCCTAGTGGTATTGGGTGTGATATCATATCTGAGTGTTGTGATCTCTATAGTTATAGATTATATTCTTGGTGACCCCACTGGTCCTGAGTATAATAACCTTTCTATTGTTTAAGATCTTCACAGGTCTATTAGTGTTTGTGGAGTTCCCCATGACATAGGGGTGAGAGTCTCTATCTGATTATTTTCATTCTATAGGCTCTGAAATTACATTAATTAGGGTGACACCCATTGAGGATATTCATAAGTATGTATTAAATTAGGGATGGTAGGGTCATGCTATCAGCATAGTGATTCTAGATGAGTGAGGTATCTCTTAAGAGTGTTTTCAGGGAAGGAAGGGTACATATAGTGAGTTATCCCTGGTGAGTGATACCTTGATCCTTGAGTAGAAACCTATGAGAAGTTGCATGGTTGAGACTGTGAGACATAGATTTTGAGATGAGTATATTTTGTATTCATTGTGGTGATGTCTATATGACATACAAGATGATGATTAGATGACTAGTCATGTATAGTAGAGGAATGATCGAGATAGTATTTTACACTCTAAATTGGGTTTTCACGTCTTGATTGGGGTCTAGTGGACTGAGTCCCATCAGTTTCTCCCTTTTATTTAATATTTTCCAGGGTACATGCTATTTATTTTTATACACACACATTAATGAGCTATGCCAGATCCAATAGTGTCTTATGAAAATGATAATCCTTTGGATGGATTCCAATGAGGACTTGTAGAATGTGAAGCCAAATGATCTAGACTAACAGAGGGTTGTACTGGTTGGTTCATTTGATAATAGTACACTTCTACTATGAAGGATTTATGATTTTATCAGTTTCTAGTGTGATTTTATTTTTCCCATTCTTGTTTTCCAATAATATTTCTATACTATGATTGTGGAATAGATGTATGCATTCATTTTGGAATGAATTATATTATTATATCTTCATTTTTTCATGGATATATATGTGTATTTGTAGGTACAAGAACCATAGACTAAGGCCTCCCACGTGTGTGATATTCCTACTCAACACTAGTCATCATCCCCTATCTTATTTGAGGTGGGCTTGGTGTAGTGACACTCAGATCTTCACTCTCCAGGAAGGTCTGAGTGATTCGTGTCATAATATAGTGGTATAAGAGTAGGATCCATTTTGTGATCACAATGTTTATATGTTTTTTTTGTGAGCATGATTTTAGATTTATATAAATAGTTTTAAGTATTTAACCTTTAGATTTCAGGCTTGGGACTCCAGTGTTGGTGTGGAGTTCAATGTATCCATTCATTATGACTATGATTTCCTATTTGTGGACTTGAAAAATTATTGTCATTAGTTGCAGGGAAACAATGTTACATGCATCATATAATACTTGGTTATGGTTTTCATTTACTTCTTGAGTAATCTACTAAGATATAATATTTTACCATGGAACATCTTGTTTATATTTCATGATTCCACCATAATTATATCTATATAGGTTTACATGGAATGATAGAAATGATTATCTACCCAATGAAAAGGTCTCAGTGCATGATTCTACATGGGAGGTAGTTCCTTTAGGTGGTTTTATTGTCCTGAAAACACCATTTGAATAGTAGTCAGTGTCGTATATACCAACCAAGGATGCACATAGGCTAAGTGTGCTGCATGAGTTATAGTGGAAGATACCTCTCATGTATCAGGGTGACCCATACCCCCTGTTAGATAATGACTGGCTTGAGGCTTTCACACATGTATTCTACCTTATGAGGACACATCTCAATCAGATGGTGGACCTAGAAATGAGTCTCATTCCGGGATTCCTTGGGTGATAGTGGAGTTTGGTGACTCAAAAAAATTGGTGACATGATAGTCACTTGAAGAGATTTTGAGTGAATCATCAAGGATGAGTTTTATCCAGCCATGTTGTAGTCGTTGTGTATCTAAGAGATTTCTCATCTTTACTTGGGTAGAATGATCCTAGTAGAGTATTCGTAACGGTTCTCTAACCAATTGAGATACTATATTAATATGTCTTTAGATTCCCTTTTACATGAAAAAAACTTGTATCGAGGAGTATTCTAGTATATCAGAGATTTAGTTATTGCTCTACATGTTCACACCTATGCTGGAGTAATGGTGTGTGGCTTGGTGGTTGAGATATTTATGGCAATGTAGATACTGATTGCTGGTACTTGTCACATAGTATAATAGATCCTGAAAACTATTAGATGATGGTATGATTAGGGATATGAGAATGATATATACTCTAGTATACAATCATCTGACAGTGGATTTGTGATTTATGGATCACATGTTGCGTATAGTATGTTCTCAGAGCGACGGTGTTTCACTTATGATGAACGAGGACATCTTGTGTGGGATTACCCGACCCTCTACACAACTGATAGGGATATGGATTATGGGACTTCCTAACAGAGATAAAAAAATAAAAGAGTTCCACATGATGGAAAACCTTGAGCAGGAGCGTAGAGAGTAGGAGTAGGGGGAGAGAGGTTTGATCTATTATATCTACCACACCTGGGTGGCCTGCGCCAGGCTCAG
The DNA here is from genome assembly GCA_963277665.1 of Viscum album. Classification (NCBI taxonomy): domain Eukaryota; kingdom Viridiplantae; phylum Streptophyta; class Magnoliopsida; order Santalales; family Viscaceae; genus Viscum; species Viscum album. The sequence continues at coordinate 803,960,940 of OY728139.1, forward strand.
ATAGATAAAGGAGGTGAGTATATATTTATTCCAAAAGGGCCCATAACCTGAAGGTGTTTAATATTACTTTTGGTACGATATTCCTCATTTCTAAATTTTTAGTAAAAATATTTTTATATAGGTGCGAGATACCCTTTTCTTTTCACTTATTTCTAGAATCCTATCCATGGTGACACTATGAATTTTTTGATCTTTGAAATACTAATATTTTATTTGGATTTAGACTCAAAATAAAAAAAGGGAAAACTCCCCTAATAAGATTTATTCCATTTAAGTGATACAAAACGGCATGGGTGATATGGTGCAACCCAATGAAGGTTGTGTCATAGTGTGGTAGGCATGTCCCTTGGAATTGTTTGTTTGAGGAAGCATGGTGTGTAGTGGTGTCATTTGAGGCCCTGGATTTTGGGGAATAAGCGCGAAAGGAAAAGAATGATATTTTAGTATATGGGGATTCAATCTTTGAGGATTGAGTGTGGTTCATATTAAGGCATGTGAACTTACTACCCCAGCTCCAGTTAGTACAATTTCAATATCCACATTTTCCTCAATGTATCCCATGTTCAAGGACCAATAGTAATAGTTGAGCCTTTATTCTCAAACCTTATACTTGGAGGCTTTAGAGTAGTATATCGGAGGCCATGAACTTCTATCAGGATTTTTGACTTGATTCTAGAGAATATAGAGAGAGAGATTCACATAGAATCTTTCCAAAGAGGTAGAGAGTCCCTAAGATGATTTCCACAGTTTTTTTGTTTTATACTATCCATAATCAGAAGGTTTACTACATTTGTTGGGATATAATTAATGGATTTTGGGTTAGATATCATCATTTTAATTGGAGAGATCCTAATTGAACCATGATGATCTCATGTGCCAGAAGAAACAACTGACGTTTTATCAATTGTCTAGTATTCCCAATAGATTAGTGGATACTATGATATTTCAATTACATATATTGGTGTTGGAGTGAGAGGAAATAATTCCTAAGGAAATTCCAGTTTTACCACCCTTTTAATATTTTTAATTATACATATACTATAACCCAATGAATATCTGAATATTTTCATATTCATTTCGGTTGACTCCCATGGAGCTTTGTGAGTTGTGGTACAGTTTTAGGTTTATAAGAGGAGGGTCGGGAAAGACCCATTGTTTACAAGTTGTAATCGATATGTTTTAATTATAAATGGATGAGAGACTTGTTGATTACATACTATCATCTTTTAGATCAGTTCATGGGATTATTATTCATTGGTACCCTCACATTCTCGGTGTCATAGTGTTACATGAATCACTGAATGATGAATTATATAAATCCTAAAAGAGTACCAAATTCATCGGTAGATCTCTAAGATTTGGTTCTAGATTCATGTAGTCCACTTAATTTGATATGTATTTTCACATATGGTAGTTAGTGGACCCAGGTAATGTTGGGGAAGTAATTTCTTTAGTCCCACCCAAGGGAGTGGCTATAAAAGACGATTCTCAAAATAAAGGATTCATTCCACTATTATTGAGTGATTTAATAGATAAATTTATCAATTAGTAGTTGAAGCTTTTGGGTGAGAAGGACATGAACTATCTATAGTTGACTATTGTTATCCGTCAATTTTTTTTCTAGGTAGAGAAACATAACAATGAGATTATGTTCATGGGATCTTGTATGACTGGATATCCAAAAGACATTTTCTGGATGGATTTTCCAAAGGTGGGGAGTATGTAGACCTTATGAGGATTGATGATGACATAAGTAACACAGAGTGTTGAGATACTAACAAGGTTGTTTTCCCTCATTAGAGAACCCAGTACTAGTTTGGATGGTTGTACTGAGATCCTTTGGCATCAGTTGTAGTGGCCAAAGATGAGGAATACCTAGACACCCCAGGAGTTCTTTATCGACTGATAATAGTGTCCTTTGGAGATCATCAAGAAGATATTATGTTCGTAGAGAAGTCATTTCATTAACTGTTTTAGGGAGTTAATGGGGACAGTAGGCTTTCCTCAGGGTTCATAGACCCTTTCTCTAGTTCATAGATAAGTTTAGTGAGGTGGTGTACCAAAAAACCTGATGACGATAGTTAGATAAGGTGCATGATGTTTTACACATATCATAGCAAAGGATAAAGGTTCCTAAATCATTTTTAAATTTTTCCCCAAATGTTCTTGGAGTTGGGTGTTGAGATGTATTTCTTAGGTACCTAAAGATGTTGAAGATTTTCATAAAAATGACCCTTTATAAAAAATTGTTTCCACAAGGTGATTTTTTGTTGAAAGCTAAGAAACTCTATAGTGAGGTCACTGGTGTGGTTTCCTTGAAGGAAACTATATTTTCACATTATTTTTAGGCTATAAAATTTTTAGATGAAAATTATTGATGGAACGGAAATTGTAGTGATCCTGGACTGTCCATGTGAGACAATGGAATATTTTTTGGGATATTTTCAATGTCAGAGGCTCAGTTGGTGGGATTTTTTGGGCCCTATGATACTAGGTGTGGGAATGTTAAAAATATTAAATATATTATACTAGAAAATGTATTTTTGTTTCTATTATCAATTTTATCACTGGATTTGAGACTTAGATCATAATTATGTGACCCTAGTTCAGTTTAAAACATTGGTGTTACCCTAGGATGGACATAAATGTTTTGGTGTCTGATTCCCTATTGTAGATGACCATTGTTACGGTGTTAAATGGTTGAATTTTTTATTAAATAAAATTTATTTAATAAAAATTATATTCCCTATAAACAAGATTATTACACTAGATAGAGGCGAGGGAGGATCACCCTATGTGTCAAAAATGACCTGAGGATGAACCGAGGGAGAAAAGGCAACAATAAACTCCATTACTAATGGAGATCAACACTGTATTGTGGTGAAATATCTTTAGGGTTCAGATTTGGACTCATGGATTTGATGTTTAACTTTGAGGTAAGCATATTTATGAGAATTATGTCCTGATACCCATATATATATATGTAATGGTTTTGAAACCCTATTACGATAGCTAGTGATCCCCTTATGGTTAGGTATGTGGATTCTTGGTAGAAATTGGTTGTTTCAGGAGGCTCATATGGATATCCAATTCATAAATCCTATTCACACTATGTGTAGTGCAGGAGAACACTCCGTTTGTTAATCCAATTTAGGGAATATGATAATTTGGGAACTAACCACTTTGTAATAGGTGCTCATTCCATTTTGTGATCCCAGGTCATGTGAACAAGGGAATAGAAACACACTGGGTAAGGGGACATGGATATGGGGAATTAAATAGATAGATCTTAAGTGTACGTGGGATAGTGATGATTTCCAGGTACACGGGATTAGGCCATTGTACAGAGGCATCATATCCTTAACATGGGCAGGACCAAAGACATGATATCAGGTCCAGATAAGAGGAACACATTTAGTTTCAAGGTAACATTTATTGTATGGTTAAATGGTCTTCCATTCCATGTTTGGTAAACTAATATCCTAGGGGTTTATATGATGTAACATTCCATGTTAAAAGGGGTAGATGGTGTGTATTCTCATTATACACAATATTTTTCTAGATGGGACATGACCTGAGGTTATTTTTGTGAGACTGATCATGTAATATGGGTAGACATTGTGTACTCCCCACAGAGACATCTCCTTCATGAATCTAAATCTTCATGACATATATAGAGGCCCACTAGCAGCCTATCCTGGGTAGTTTTCAATGTGGGTAACGATGGTGGCCATGTTGTTTTTTTTCATTAGAAATTTGACATGATGCTATTTTAGTTGAAATCTACTATTAGTAATCCAAATATTAGCACCAGGTGGGTGTGACTTATTTGTTCATGCCTCTGAGGTTAATATGTGGAAGAATTCCCTAATAATATGACTGTGATCCCCATGAATGGAATATATAAGATATATTTCATGTATCCCTCTAGTAATCTCCTTATAGGATCCTCTATCATAATGCCTTTCCTAAGATGGGTTTACGGTATTGATATGACCCTCTTTCGTAGGTGATGATCCCATACATATAAGTTGATCCATTAGGGTTTTTTGGTATCGTTATTATATGATCCCCTGTATATAGGATAGATCCGGATTGGGTTTTGGGAACTCCCAATGGTAATTATTGAGATTACATATCCACCTATAATATTTTTACGTTTTTATAGGGTTTTTAGTGTCCCTAAGTGGTCCATGTTGGGATCCCATATCTGGGAATTAAGATATCCAAAATTAAAAACTAGGTTCATCGTGTCCCCCAGCGGTCTTGGGTGTGATCCCCAATATATGAGTTGAGATCCTATGGGTTCTTGTTGGGGTTTTAGAGTCCCCCATCAGACATGAGAAACAACATCTATCTATGTATCAATTTCTTATAGGTTATAATGTTACTTTCTCCATGGCGAGAAACAACAATAACTTTATCTCAAATATTTTCCATCGAGGAGAGAAGGGATTTTCCATCATCTTAGACAAACTCGATGAGTGAGATCTCATTGATGTGTTATATCAGGGATTGAATACCCCATGGATTGGGGTTTTCTATATGAGAGTGAACTTGATAATTGCGATTAATCCAATAGTAGGATGCACTGTTGAGTACATGAGATTTAGAGTATTATGTCTGGAATATCTAGGTTATTATGGGATTTAATGAGGTTATGTCAATTTGAAATTCCATTTGAAGATGAGTGGACAATTCATGTATAATAAAGGAATGATCAATATGGATTTTTATTTACTCTATTAGATGGATTTTATCTTCTAGTTTTGGGTTATGAATATTGACACATTTCAGTTTATCCCTCATATTTTTGGTTTTCTTAGTGCCTTTTGGGTATTGTTATACTCACCCCTAAATGGGGGATCCACTTACATGTTGTGTCCTATTTTGAGTGTTGTACTTTTAAGGGATTCCTAGGACGACCTTGACTAGGATGAGCATATAGAGATAGACATACTGAAGTGTGTACCGATGGTCAAATTCGAGAGTAGTCCCCTCCTAATGGGTAGGTTGTTTTTTATTACTTTCTGGTGGGAATTTATTTTTCCCTTTCATTCGTTCTAGTAATTGTTTTATAATCTGATTATGGGATAGATGTATACATGATTTTTTATGTATGAGTTAAATTATTATATTAGTGTTATTTCATTGAGATAGATGTGTGACCATGTGTATATGTATGATAGGATAAGGATCCCATGTTTGTGATATGACTACATAGTGCTGGTCTTTAGGACTGGTATATTGGAGATGGTAATAGGGTAGTCACACTTAGATCTTCATCAACAAGGTGGGCCCCAATGGTTTGGGTCAAGACAACATCTTTATTTTGGGATGCTAATACGTATGGGTGTTTACAATGGGCATAATGGGATAGGCTTTCAAAGCTTGTGGAGGTAGGTAGAATATACCCATAATTTTTGGGGGATACTATTCATTGTCTCTATAGAAACAAATCATGGGAGGTCTTGGATGTCAACTACCATCGAGTCATGTTTATTATATAAAAATATTAAACTATCCACGAATAACTGAATGGTATAACCACATGTTTATGTTACAGGTTTCACATGAATATCCTAGATCATTAATGTTAGTCACAGTAGATTATATAATTTGAGGGGGGGGGGTTAACATATGGAACCAAAATTGGGTGGGGATCACTTAGGTTTTCTATAATTTAATACCTTCTAAATATCCTTATCTCAAGAAAATATTCATCAAAACATGAAATAATTAAATTGAACAAGAAAAAAATAAGAAATATTCAACAATATTATCATTAACTATGATCCAAACGACCTCATTTTAGTTAGGATCTTCAATGGGAGATTTCAAAAATTGGGTGTATTATCACATTACACATGAAAAAACTGACCAGGTAGAATGTGGAAGATATCTATGGTTCAATGAAATACCTTCTAAATATAAATTCCTCACTTGGAGAATTCACAACCATGATATCAAAGTAGATGAAAAGATCACACGTAAGGGAACCAAAATTTTATCTAGATGTCTATTTCCATTTACCTTCAGATGAAATAAACTATCATATAATTATAGGGGGAGTTGGTGGCATCAATGTTTCATAGTTTTTTAGAACTCATCATCCTTGGAATCTATTACCTAATCTGTGTAAATCTTCTCTGAATGTGGTTCCATATAATGGGAATTAATATCTAAGGGCATAAAATGAGTTCAATATATTATTTTATTGGTTGGTTGTCAATGTGTATTGTGAAGGACAAGTGCCCAAATGAGGGTAATATTGTCTCAAGTATGTCCATGAAGTTCTATTCTATAACTCTATCCATTGACATTGCTTCCCACTTAAATTGAGGAGATAATTCCTCCTTGTGAATGGTTTTGGACATCTCGAGTCCCCTCTCATCTACCGAGAGGCTACGATCAAATGGTTGATGGGTTTAAAAAATCCATCCTATTAGTGGTATCAATATAAATATTTATCGATAATTTAATCATTACCTTTGGGGGATCATGAATCAAAAGGTTTAGAGGGGCTGGCCTTCAGTAACATATATGTTCATGGTGACTCACCATAGTAGAGAAGCATCTTATTCTAAATGGTCTTGAGGTATTAAAATCTAAATGATCAAACTATGATTCCTTAAAAATGATTCTTTCATTATTCCTAAATCTATCCAGGGTAATATATCTATCCCTAATTCCATTAATTACCTCATTTAGAGATGTAAGATCCTAATCTCTAACCAGGCGTCCTTGATTCACACTTAGTGAGAGGGAAACAAGGTGACATATTTTATGGTTTTAAGAGAACCTAGGATAATCCAAGTATTTACTTTTATAAAAGGGGCTCCCTACCCACCCTACCCCCTACTATGTAGATATCGCTAGAGTAAATCTCTTGGGAAATATTATTTTAGACCCCTGACCCATTTTGTAACTTTGTTGTTAATAATAAAAATTCATAACATTGGATGGATATGTATCTAAAATTTTTTGAATATGTTAATATTACTACATATTTTTATTCATTTAGATATATTAAAATAAATATACATAAATACAATATATAATTGTATATTTAAATATTTATATTTGTATGTATAAATACATTAATACATTATAAATGTATGTATACTTATATATATATATTTTTAAAATATATTAATCTTGTTAAATATTATAATTTATATTGATATATTAATATAAAATAATAAAAACTTATATAATAATATATTTATATATTTATGTTTTTATATTATAATAAAATATTGATTGGTCCAAAAGGGACTTAGATACCCTATGATGGGGTTAATAATGTTATGTATATTACTTTCAAAATAACTTCCTACCCCACTAGATATTGACCTATTTTTTGTAAGGTTAAATTTTCTTTTTCATTAGTGTTTATATTTCTCTTTTCCTTTCAAAATTTATCTAATGATGATGAATAATATTTAATTTATGAGATATATAACAAGAAAACACAAATTTTAACTTGGTTCACCCTCACTGGGCTACATCCATTGATAATACAATGACAATGTTCCAACATAACGAATTTACTGTAACTCACTAACAGATCATGATTTATGATAGATAACATCTATAACCAGGATATTTATCTTTACAATGTTTAGGGTTAGCCTACTATTTTTTCATGGGCCACTCACTAACTCCCTTTCGATGGATTACTGCTAGTGGAAATGATCACCTTATTCCTCATCTTTTGTTCATTGCATTGGAAAGGATCCACACATTGTTTAAGGGAATGTTGGTACATTCATTAAAAATAATTAATTCACCCACAATATTAGGTATATTCCCTTTTTAATGAATTTATTGGACTCTCAATCACTCTGGTGAAAACACATGGATGTAACACTTATACATTATAGATATCAGGGAAAAATTTCTCTTTACTATAGACAGATCAATTAACTCAACTTTGTAAATATCTTAATGGGATTCAAAGCCTTCCTTTAACTACATTGACTGTAGTAGGGAATAACCTCCTTCTACAAGTATTTTCAAATGGTGAAAATACTATGTTTTCTTCTTCTCCTTCCGTATTAAGATATTAAAATTATACTATTCATAGGGAAATAGAGACTCGTGTCTCCAAATGCAATATTCTGCTATGATACTCTTCCAGAAGTCCTTGGAGAGAAACTCCTTACATGTGAACCTAGCATGTACCCTTGGGAGAGATTCTAGTGTGTACCATGTTCTCTCATTGAATGTGCTCCTGGCATAAAGCACAAACACTGACCCCTGGTATGATTCCCGTTTTCACTTTTCATGAGATATTGTCATGAACCCCGAGCATGAACCCCTATAACAAACCCTATTCCATCTTTGTGTGATCTACTAGCATGAATTCCTAGTGAGAGCCCTATTTTTTCTTTTTTCATTCTAATGGAATAAACCATATTTCTTTTTTACACAAGACATTGTTTAGATAATTATAAACACTAACACAGTGTATATTTCATCATGAGTCCCCTCCTTGAACCTCCATCATAAGAACTCTTCGTGAACCACCTTCTCAGATGTTTCTTCATATATTACAATTATGAAAAAGTTATTCTATTTTTACGGATAGGTTATGGGTTATTTATAGGAATATAACATCTACATTAACTTCTCAAATCGTAGAAAAAAATACATCCAACACCCACATGAAATCCGCATCACACACCCTTCGAGTCCTTATATAAATATCAATTTAAAATCATGTGAATGTCAGTGATGTTGTCTTCCATATATTTGCATGATCCAACCCGAGATCCAAATACAATCATTATTGATGAATTAGATCCCATTATAAATTCCACATAAATAATGGGTGATACGTGACATCCCATCACAAGATCAATGGAAAATAATGCATTACATGATATAACATAGTGATTCCATCTTGAAGTCACATAATATCGAATGAATGAGATGGAACTCCATTAATTCCATAAATATATTTTTCATGAAGCACTTTCATGAGATCATTTCATTCACTCTGGTGTATGATATACGCACAAGTACAGTTCATGTTTTGTGCATGATCTTGGTGAAAGTCAGGTTCATGCTCTGTGCAAGATCTCGGTGCGAGTCATGTTCAAGCTTTGCACAATATCTAGCTTCCAGTCCTGTTCATGTTGTCTGCAAGATATGGGATTCTCCGCCTGTTCTTGAAACTACTTCTTGTGTCTTAGAGGGAGTCGGCGTTCATCCCCTACTTTTTTTATCCTTCTGGAACAGCTCCTACCTCCCATGGGGCCTTTCATTCCTTCCTCTCGTTGTCATCCTTCGTCGGTGTCATATCTGTGATTAGGAGGTTGATTCCAGATCACAAACATCTCAAGCTTCACCATCATTACAGATCTGAGAGTTCTCTGTCTCGATACCTTCACCAGTTTCTGAGGAATTAATAACCCTAATCTCATTCCTTTCATCTTTTTGACCCATGCGCTCTTTGTTCAAGGGATTCCTTTACCCTTTTTCTTTCATTTCTACTTCATGAAGACAGGTGGTGGATTGGGGGTGGGATTCAGATTCCTTGTTTGTGTGAAGTTTCCTCCACATTGTGGATTGATTCGCGCAGCCCCTTTCACGATGTTTTACCATGTTTGAGAGCTCATGAAGTGGTTGTTGCGTGGTGTCTGATCTGTGTGGTTTCCGCATGAAGCCTTAGTCGTGTTGTGATGTTGTGTTGTTCCTACTGAGGGGTGTTGCCCCGTGATGACTCGGTGGGCGTTGTGAGATCACAAAGTGGTTGATTCGTGAAGAACCTACCATGAAGGTCGGTGGTGTTTGTGTGTTCGTGCATTGATTGATTCGCAAAGCACCTACCACGAAGGTCTAAGGCAATGTGTGAGTGCAAAGTTTATGGTTCTGGATGTGAGTTCGTGAAGAGGCCGATTCACGAAACACCTGCAGCAATGGTCTGAGGAGTTGTGAGATCACACAGTTGTTGATTCACGAAGTTCATTCCGCAAAGGTCTGAGTCGTTGTGAATCCGCGAAGGCCTACCGTGGGGTGTTGTTCTGTGAAGACTGGGGGCGCGTGACACGGGTTATTGGGTGCGACCATTTAAGAGGCCGAATTGATCGCAAAGGCTGTGGAGGCTGTCTTAGGTGGGTGGGCCGCGTAAGGGGACAAGAAGAGGTATCCAGTCTAGAGACCTTCTCGTTGGACCAGGTTTTGTTTGAGGTGATGGTGGATTGGTATTTTCAAGGGCACCGACCTTAAGTAGGATAGTGCACTCAACCGTGGATTTGCATTATGGATGCTAACTTAGTTAATCAATGGATGAGGTTGTCCCTAATAGAAAATTAATAAACAGAAATCGAGGCATAGAGAAATGAAGTCCCACTCTTGAAAAAACGCATGTCTCTGCTCATAGTGGGAAAGTTCGTAGAAATCATTTTGGTAAATCAGGGGGCTCTCAAAAACACTCTTCAGGACATCTTGAAACATGATGCAGGAGTGGTTATTCGGGAAGTGGGGAATAACGGAATCATCATCGAGTTCTTTAATGAGAGAGATAGGGACAAAATATTGTGTGGTAGACCATGGTCCTTCGATAATCAACTCCTCCTCATTGAATAATTCAAAGGGGGAGACGATATCCAACGAGTGAATTTAACCTGATCCCCCTTTTGGATTCGAATTAAAGGAATCCCCTTCCATGAAATAATGGAGCACATAATGAGGGAAATTGGGGACAGTATAGGCCAATTGTTTTACTGGGATTGCTTAGACCCAATACAATTGGGCCCTGAGGTTTAGATCAAGGTAGAAATTGAGGTGTCAGTGCCGCTAATGAGGGGAATGTTCCTAAAAATTGAAGACACTAACACTTGGATATCATTTGAGTTTGACAAACTCCCAATCTTCTACTTTTTCTGTGGTCACCTTGGCCATCTAGAAAGAACGTGCACCACAAAACATAAGAGTGGATCAGGTGACATCACCCCCCAATATAGCCCTTGGCTCTATGCCAAAACGAATAAATATGCTTTCATCAATGATACGGAAAAAGAAAATGATTGTGACCATCTCACGTTGGCACATACCTGTCAGGTGGAACCCACACATACAAAATACATTATTCTTGGAACTCTGGATTTCCCTAATGCTGACTATCCCACTCATAGGGATGTTGGAGTTCATCCTAACCCCCTGAAAGACAATAATCAATCATCCACAAGGTCGGAGATGAAGAAAAAATAACTAGCAAGGAAATTCCCAACGCCAATGCCGATGCCCATCGAACCACCAGATCCTGATCCTGACTGATAATCAACCATAATAGACATAACAAAAATTGAGGCCCATGGAATGACGAGATCTCAAATGTTGGGACCAATCACCCGACACACGTGGAAAAGGGTGCAACGAGGAGGAAGTGATGGTCACCTGGAATACCCTATCCCCAGGGTCAGGAAAAGACAAAATGAAACATGCCAATCGGGAAGGAATCCCACCAAAAGATGGAAAACGTCAAGTGGTGAAACAAGTCCGGAAGAACCAAAGGTAGTGGCGGGCGGGACCCAGCCCCACCTAGGGCAATCATTGTGTTATGCTGGAATTGTCATCAGCTTGGAAACCCATGAACGGTTCTCATGCTTCAGTGAAATTGTGCTCAAAGTCACCCCAATATGGTTTTCCTGTCTGAAACCATACTGGGAAACAAGGAAACCAATGGTATTGCTCTAAAGTGTGGCTTCCTAGGCGGCTTTCCGGTGCCCAGGCAAGGCCATTCTATGGGCCTCTATCTCCTTTGGAAGGAAAAAATTGACATAAAATTCTTTTCCTTCTCCATGCACCATGTGGTTGCGACTATAAAAACTGACTTTCACCCACACTAGTCCTTTTGTAGGATTTTATGGCTGGCCATCCCATTCTTATATGGTGATGTCATGGGACCTTCTATGTAAGCTATGACATGACTTACCATGCCCTATTCTTTTTCGAAGGTAATTTCAATTTGATTATTTTCCATAAGGAAAAGAGATGTGAAATCATTCAACACTCATCCTCGATGTCAAAATTCAAGAACATGGTCACTAGGGTGAAACTGGTCGATCTTGGGTGCACCGGTAATCCTTTTACATGGTTCCACAGAAATACTAAAGGCACCTCCATCGCTGAGTGTATTGATAGATTTATGGTTTCTACTAATTGGATTAATCTATTCAGCATGTTTCATATAGGCCACAAGGCCCTAAACTGTTTAGATCACTCCCCAATTCTCATTGATTTTATGCAAGGCAAACAAAATAGACAACTCAACAGACTGTTCATATTTGAGAGCTTCTGGTCAAAAGGCTAGGAATGTGAAGAGGTGGTCTGATCAAGTTAGAAGAGTTCTAATGATGATTTTTTCATCAAACTCCAATAGGTTGCATCTGGTCTGAGATCATGGAGCAACAAGAAATTCTATCAACCCGATATGCAATGTGATTTCCCTGAAAAGATGTTGCACAACTTACTCATGCAACCACCATAAAATGGAAACATCTCCAGGATTGCTGCCACTTAAAGAGTGCTGGATGGGGACCTACGTTTTACGGAAAGCTTCTGGGATATGTTGGATCAGGAGATCCACATTAAATAGGGTGACGCTAATACAAGGTATTTCAACCTAAAAGCATCATCTAGGCGTTAGAAAAATTCTATCATGAGCTTATCAGGACATAATGGAAAAAATATTTCTGACACCAGCGGCATTCACGAAGTTTTGTTATGCTATTTTCAGAACCTCTTCTCCACATGAACTCCTATCATGTCTTCTGAAGTGGAAGAATGTATAATACATGTTATCACTGAAGAGATCAATCGGATTCTTACAAAAGAAGTGACGAATGATGAGATACACCTGGCTTTGAAACATATCCACCGCACTAATTCCCCGAGACTGGATGGTTTTCATGTTATATTTTTTAAGAAATACTGGCACATCATCGGTACTGACATCTGAAAAACGATAAAAACATATCTGGGTGGGGAATACAAGCATTTTTTCCATCAATGAAATTGTCCTAGTCCTCATCCCCAAAATCAAGAAACCTCAGGCGATCCCTGATTTTAGACCTATCAGCCTCTGCAATGTCTCCTATAAGATGTTCTGAAAAATCCTTTCAAATCAGCTTCTTCCTTGGCTTCCTGATGTTATATCTGAAAACTAGAGGGCCTTCGTGGCCAAGCGGGTGGTTACTGATAATTCAATTGAGGCCCATGAAGTGTTCCACTCTATGAAAATGTGCTCCACTGATAAAAGAAGAACTGTGGCATGGAAACTAGATATGAAAAAAGCCTATGATAAAGTGGAATGGAAGTTCTTAAGAGCTGTGATGTTGAGAATGGGATTTTGAACTAAATGGACAAGTATTGTCATGCACTGCGTCTCGAACGTCTCATTCAGAATCATGTTCAATGGGGAGATCACCAGAAAATTCTCCCAAACCCGAGGTATGCGCTAGGGATATCCCCTCTCTCCTTTTCTCTTTATCTTGGTGGATGTTGTTTTCTCTAACCTGATTTCCAGGGCTGCATCCTCTAAATCTAATCATGAAGCAAAGGTTATCCATGAGATCCCACAAGTATCTCATCTATTATTTTCCGAAGACTTCCACCTTTTCTTCAGAGCAACTATAAATGAATATTGGGTGGTCAACCATGCAATCCAGCAATATGAGTGGGCGTCTGGGTAGTCTATCAATCACAGAAAATTAGAAATCTCTTCAGCACAGGGGTGACTCCTTCTAAGGGAGATGAACTTTGTGCATCTATAGGCATCCATATGGTCGATAAACACCAGAAGTATCTCAGGCTTCCCATGGTGATTGGCCTATCCAAAAAAGAAATCTTTTCATATCTGGTGGACATGATTGAGAAAACAATTCATGGATGGACCTTAAAAAGCATCTACAAAGCTAGAAAAGGAAACCTAATTAAAGCTTTCATTCAGTTTATCCCTAGATACTTTATGTCAATTTTTATGCTCCCAGTGGCCATCGTCAATCTCATTAATTCACATACTGTAAACTTCTAGGGGGGTGATGGAAGGAATAGACCCCACTAGTTGGCCTGGGAGAAACGCTACAAACCCATGTCGGCGGGAGGGATGGGATTCTGGAATCTTCTTCTGTTCAATGACGCACTGTTGTTCAAGTAATTATGGCTCCTTATTAGCTATCCATCATCTCTCTGTGCGTGGGTACTTTGTTCCAAGTACTTTCCCCACACAGACTTCCATGTTTCTTCTCTTGTCCCCCGACCTAGCTTCCTCTGGAGAAGTATTTGGGGGCCTGAAATCTCCTGGAAAAAGGTCTAGGATGTAGGATTAGAAATGGATCATCTGTCAACATCTGGACCAATCCATGGCTTGTTCATAAGGATGGTATGAGGGCCACATCCCCCTCCCCACCAGGTCTTGAGGATGCCACTGTCAACTACTTCTTTTCAGACCGGTGTCCGAGGTGGTGTGTGGAAAAGATCCCATAATGGTTTAATGAAAGAGACAAAAGAATTATCCTGAGGATCCCCTGGGTCCCTGATGTAGGCCCCGACCATATTTTCTGGACCAATGATATTATAGGCGATTACACAGTGAGATCCTGGTACAGACTGGCTCCTAGAATCCACTCTCTCAACCATTATTATGGACCATGGAAAGTTCTTTGGAAGCTCAACGTCCCCCCAAAAAATACGCCAATTTTTGTGGCAGGTGTGCATGGGAACCCTCCCTACCATGATCCTTCTAATTTACCGACATATGTCCAGTGCTGATTCCTTCCCTTTTTGCCTAAATATTCCAGAAACTCATTGTCATGCCATCATTCACTGCCAAGGAGCTAAGGACATTTGGAATAAATGGGGCTCGACTTCAGAAGCTTCACTGGACATTGCCTCTGACCACCCCGATCTTCTGATGCATTGGTTTTTTTCTCTTTCATCATCTAATGTAGGTTATCTTTTCACCCTGGCCTAGATCATTTGGGTTCGGTGTAATGATTTGGTTTTCCACCACGTTCATAAACCTCCCAAATTCTGGATTGAACGAGCCATTTCATGGATTGAGGGCTAGAAGGACCTCAAAGGAAACTTTATTCCATGTGTAACCCCCTCATGTCCCCCCAACAGAAGGGAGTATTAAGCTTAATGTGGACGCATATCTCCCCAAGGATGGGCCTATTTCTCTCGGTCTCCTGGACCGAAATAATTTGGGGTATATCATTGCAGAAAAATATGAATCACATCATTCCTTCTGGGAACCTACAGTTGCTGAGGCCTCTGCCATCCTTCAGGTTTGATGCTCGCTGTGGAGCGTGGATGGGTTGATATAATCATTGAGTCTGACTGCCATACTATAATCAATGCCATTAACCACAATTACGTCGGACTCGAGCCTTTTGGCTCCATCATCAAGATAATTTGCTCGCTTTACCAAGGCTTCTCTTGCTGCACTTTCTCCTTTTCCAAATGGGAGGGAAACAATGTGGCCCATCAACTAGTGGCCTCATGCCTATTCGATGTCAACCAGCTATGGCTGGACAATTTCTCTTCATGGCTCTACCTATGTATGGCTGCTGATCTTCATCATTAATTTTATCTTATCTTCTTTTAAAAAAATGTTCATGGTTTGTGCAAGACATGGGATCAATTATCAATGAGATAAGTTCATAATTCATGATTTGTGAGACCAGTTCATCAATAAATCTCTGTGATATCAGTTTAACATTAATAATTCATGAGATTAGTTTATCATTTGTGCTCCATGGGGTCCTTTTTGCATTCATACACAATGATCTTACATCATTATTCATGTTCTACAAAAAGAGATCTACATGATTTTTCATGAGATCATACATTCATTATTCTAATGAGATCATATATTAATAAATTATTGATATCAAACATCCATGCTAACTCTTCATGTATTATTTTACAACCATCCATTATCAACAACATCAATCCTTTTAAACAAACATAGTCAACACAAAACACCATAATGAGGGATTTTTTCCTAACAGTCTACCCCTTTGGGTTGGCGGAAAACACTTCACATATTGAAAACACATTAAATATTCTTCTATCATCTACAAAAAAACATTGATTCTTTTGATTCTGATAGTAATTACAGATTTAATAAACATTCACTATAAGCCCACACAATCCATGCATGTCATGAGAGACAAGTGTAGAATGAAATGTTTATCAATGAAATACTTCATTCCACAACCAATCAATTTTTTCATCCCAAACCTCACCTATCATGATATATAACCTTTGATTGATCATCTTTAACACTTCATATTTCAAACTCCTCCTACTTCACTTCTCTCTCTATTGGTTTCTCCCATATGTTGACTAAGACATTTTCTCCCAAATTATATCCACAATTTTCCACCTTTTTCAATAGATCCAAAGTTCACATCATTTTTTTCGGTAATAAGGGAAAGAAACCAGATAAAAATATTCAGGAAAAACACATCATACTTCAAAAAGTGGAGATCCCACATTCACACTTTTTCATGGGTGTGTGTTGGACTAAACTCCCAAAGTCATTTTACGGTGTTCAAACGCTTATTTGATTAAGGAATTCCTCATAATATTCCCAACCTATTATTTTTAGGCATATACTCCAACTTCACAATCCCATACTCAACCTTCTCAATGATAAAATGATACTTGATTTCAATTTAAATTTTTCCTTGAGTGTTGAATTCGAGATTTTCGTAGATTTATAGAACATCAATTATTGATAAGAATACCAATCATATACTTCACTTCAATCCCCCAATTTATCATAGAGTTCTATATGGGATTAAAAACGTACACCCCCTTAGTCAATGATCTATGTTCATTATATTTATGATAATATACAAAATCATGATGGGTACACATTTATATTTTATCTTCTGAAATCCTGATAAAGATAAATTACTCTTCCTCTTTGTTTATTAACTTATGCATTGATCATGGGACACCAAATGTCTAAATTAGAACACCACCAAGCTATTTCAACTATTTGAAATTTTACCTTTGAGTCCATTTATTAACATTGAATGGAAACATTGATACTTTTTATTCTTTTTAATATCTGATTCATATTCTTATTTTATAGCTACATACAACTGTAATATTTTCAGCAAGTGTAATTAAATCTTGTGATTGAGTAATTTATAAATACAATAAGAAAATTCATTAATAAATCATTCTAATAAACTAGAGTTTAATTCAATAAACATAGTTTATATCTGTGTCACTCACATACTTCCATATATTCTAGTTGAAAAACATTACACAATTCTTAAGATGATTATCTTATAAATTAATACTAACATTTTTATTGATTTTGGAAACAAAAGGAAACACAAACATCCAACAAAAACAAAGGAACATCATGGCAGTCTAATGTAGTGGAGACCCAACACATCATTAATAACAAAGATCTTCCCGCCTAACGGAAATGAACCTAAGTTAAGGAAGAACGATAATCGTTGAGTTGAAGAAGCTTGGGATGCCAAGAAATCTGCAACCATGTTCCCCTGTCGCCAAGTGTGGGTTATCTCCATGTTGACTCCAAAAAGATGTTTTCATTTACGAACATAATATTCAACATTCCAAGGATAGCTACCAATTTCAGTGAGTGCGTTATAAAGAATTAAGGAGTCTGTTTCCACTGACTTCAAATTTAAATTCCTTTTCACACCTAACTCTAGCCCCATAACCATCGCCTTAACCTCGGCTTAAAGATCATCTCCTCTACCATAAAAAGCTGAGAAAGCAGCCACTACATAACCCATTTGGCCCCTAACGACACCTCCACCCCTCATTTCCCCCCTTAAGAGGGAGTCGTCCGTGTTGAGTTTTAGCCCAGATCATTGGGTATGCCAACGTACCCAATTTCCTTGCCCTATCCTCCCTATCTGGTTATGCTCCCCTGGGATGAAAGCCCTTACTGAAGGAGCATCGTGGAACTCAGTACACTCGCCAGATAAATCCGAAAAATTGTTCTTCATCATGAAACATATATTGCGGTTGGTGCCACAGATACTCATGTTTCTAGCATCATTCCTTGCATTCTAAATGATCCAACAACCCTAAAAAAGGATGATCGCTCGTCCCTTCCGTTCTGGACCATGCTCAACTCCATTGAACCATCTCTTGAAGAAGTCCTCGTGAATCCCGTCTCGCTCGCGCCACCCAGTTAACCATCCATACGCCTGCCCCACAATCAGTCGTCTCTTGGTGGAAAAGACATTGAATAGAAGGATGATACCAATGATGGAATATTTAATGGGGCATGGAACTACTATAACATTCAGTTATATCATTAAAAACTCAAAAATTTCACATTATTCTATTCATCGTACAATGTTTTTTTCCACACAACACAACATTTATATGAAAATATGGAAAAAAATTCTAACAAAACATTTTGAATTTGATATCATATGGGATTTGCAAGAATTCACATTCTTCTAGTTTTGTGTATCTTATTCAACTATTGCACACATTCCCTTTTAGCAGTGACACGTCTTGGATCATGTATCCAACACACGCTTATAAAATCTAAAGTAGATATGACAAAAATTTATCATATAGGGAGATGGTTATCATTTTAATCCTTAAGAAGAGGATTTTGGTTGATCCTGATGGATCAAAACATTGATACATTCTTAGAAAGCATTTTACTATTTTAATTCTAGTTCCAACTTCTCAAACAACATGAACTATTCCGAACATATGACAAAAAAAATTTCCCACATGATGTGTCTTCCTCTAATATTTGGAATCGATATGCTTGGCCTTTTTAACAATTTTTTGTTTTTAACCCAATTGTATAAATTTAATTATTTGATGATCTTCTGATATTTCATTTATCATGTTGCTTTCTTTTAGTTAGAATCATTCCACTGATCATCTTCTCTTATATATTCCACCATTGGATGGGATATTTCTCTTACCATCCCTTGTATTAATGTGGCATGACATGTGAATTTTTTAATGGATAATTTATTCTTTTTTTAAATAGTTATCTAATTCACACCACCATTTCATTCTTTGAACGAGTATTCCACTTAATTTTCACTCATTATAATAACAACTGAAGAATATCCTTCAGTATTCTCTTATGTTCATTCAAAATCATTCCAATAAGGTTGTTGAGGGTGTAATAGAGGTGATTGATAAGCCTTTAGTTGAGCTACATGTGATTATCATAATCCTATAAAACTATTTTTCAAATTAACATTTTGTCTTATAATATAGTATTTTTTATACACTACTGGAGTTGGGGATCTCTTTTTGGGTTCCATTTCCTTACTTTCATTCTTCTTGATCTAATATATTTCCAAATACCCACGATTATCACATATAAAACATCTTCCATTAATGACATACATTGTTTTGTCATTCCTCTATATAGATATTGATGCATCCAGAGTTCTTAATCTCGTATTCATCCCATGGGATTCTTGACACATACTCATGGTGTGTCCTCATCTACTACAATAACAGTATTATATGTATAATTTTATTTTAGAGGCACTTATCTCAGATTTATCAATATGTTTTAGCTTAATCTAAGATTTAAAAATATTGTTTTCTGTATAGGATGAAATATATTCCATAGCCTCATAAAAAATGTGAATTACGACCATGAATCCAACAGAAATAAAAAAAAATGTTGTTAATAATTAAATAAAATGACTTTTTTAGGTATGTATTCAGTTCCTACTTGATTTTCCTTATTTTTAAAACTATTACTATCTATCTTCATGTCATGCATTGGAATGGTTTGATCATATAAAATATCAATTTTTTCCAAAATTGATGGAATTTATGATGAAATACCCTTTTATGTTTCTCCTCTAAAATTTATTATTTTCGTTTAATTTCATTTTTAAAAAATGAAGGACATTTTAACAATAAAAGAAACGAATCCATAAAATTTTTATTACATGTGGCATTAGATTTCCACAGTATTTTCTTGACTGAATCTATGTCATAAAATAATTAATAAATCTTTCTATCCCATTATTCTTGTTGATCATTAATTTCTCTCTTGATATTCTTCCCTCTAGTCGTCTAATATTTTAATTTTCTGGAGTGATTATCCATCATGTCGTATTTCACATTTATTTTAGAATTAATCTATGTAATTGAATCCATAGAGAATGATTTACCCTACTATAACCTTTTATATTCCTAAACTAGTTAAAATAGGTGTGTTGCAAGATATTCATTTCATGATTTAAACTAATAAATTTTATATGAGTCTATATTTTTAACCATTTCATTAATATTTAGTTTTCATAGTTCTTCATCTTGGGAATCATTATTCTCTCATAGATCGTTGGACACTCCAAAAATTCTTTTATTTAATACATTTAGCTGGTTAACATTAATTTCTTTGGCTTGGATTTAAATATCCTTTGGTTTAATTTTTGTCATCCAATTTTGGATCCAATTCAATTTTTCATGGAAACCATAGATTTTTTTACTTTTAGGAGTTTATTTATCATCAGTAGTCTCATCATCACTTATAATATTTGGTTATGCACTCATTACTATATAATCACAGAGTTAATATATATTTTTTGTATCTAATTATTCCAAAACATTATTAATTAAATTTTTTGTTTCTAAAAAATGAATCACAATTTTTTTAGACACTTCCACACTAAAGAATACCACCTAACTTCTTCTTCTTCAATGTAGTAATTCCAATTTCTAAGGATCAATGAGATAATAGAAAATTGAAAAGTAAATTTGATAAGTATATTAAACCATGTTAGGAAATTAAATCAACAAAATTAACCTTCCTATGATACCAATTGTTAGTCCCAAAAGGGGCCTAGAATACATGAGAGTGGGGGAGGGGTGAATCGGGGTATCAATATTGTTTTTCAAATTCTTTTTTCCCCGCAAGATCATGGCCTATATATTATAAGGGTTACTTTGTATCATATTTAGTGTTTATACTTCTCTTTTTATTCCTAACATTATCTAATGATGATGTATAGAATGTAAATCAGGAAAGAAAATAGAACGATAAAATGATTTTTACATGGTTCACCCACTATGGGATATGTCTAAGGACCATAAAATTATAACATGTTTATATACAAAATTTACCATGGCTCACTACCAAGTCCATGTTTCAGATATATCACTTCTTTACCTAGGTTTACTACTTTTACAATGCTTAGTATCAGCTCTCTTCTTTCCCAAGGGTCACTCCATAACTCTATTTTGATGGATCACTGTTAGTTTAATGGATCACCTTCTTCATCTTCATTTTCTAACTGATCTATAAAAGATCCACACATAGTATAAGGACATGTAGGTCCCTTGATTATCATTAAATAATGAATTCTAAATTGTAGGTATAGGCTCTGTTGAAGTCATTTATGAGCCGATCCTCCACTACTATGAAAATGTGTGGATGTAAAACTTATACTTTCCATACAACTAGAATGAAATTATCTATACTATTGATACATACATTACCTTATCATTGGAATTATCTTCAATTAAATCCTTTTATTCCTTTAACTTCATTGAATATAGTTATGAATAAAATCCTTATACATGTATTATCGAATGGTTCATATCCTCTGTATCCCTCTTATGCTTGAGAATTCAAATATGACATTGATACTATTTATAGGGAAATGTAGGCATGTATCTCCATGTGAAGTAATCTTGTTTTATACCCCAATATGAGACATTATAAGATAAATTATTGTGTGACATCCTATCGCGAAACCTTTTGTGAGATCATGGCTCGTACCCTATTCATGCTTTGAATGATATACATGTGCAACCCCCTTGAGTGAACCATTTTTGTGATTTGTACGGGATTCTAGTGCAAACTTATATTGTGAAACCCTAGAAAGAACCATATTAGAAGTTTGCACAAACTCATGGGGTGAACCATAATCTGAATTTATGCTAGAATTTCATTAGATCATTGGAAACACTTACGCAATGTATATTACCACATGATTCTTCTCTATAAACCTCCTTTTATAACACTATCCATGAATATCATTATCATATGTTTTTTTAGATATAACAATGAGGAAAAACTTCTTGAATATTTAAGAATGGGGAAGGTTGTCTTTATAAGCATAAACTGACTGCCTTAACTCCACAAAACACATATACCCATCTCTTCCACTTCCACATTCCATCGATATCATTTTTCCCCAAGTCTCCATTACAAGGTCAATTCAAAACCATGAAATGGTCAATGTTGTTATCTCCCAAATATGTTCATGATCAATTGCGAGGTACAAAGACAATAATGAGTGCTTCATGAGATCCCACCATGAAATCGAAAGACAGCCATGAGTGCTCTGCATGATGTATCGTGACATCCAAAGACATTAATGATATTTACGAAATCCCATCGCGAGTCCATCATGCATCCAACTGATTTCAAATGGCCATGAGATACCTCCATAATTTCTAAATTTTGGTTTTTCTTCATACACTTTCAAGATATCAGAAAGTTCATCCTTGTGCAAGATTCAGGTGTGTGTCATGTTCAAGCTTTTCACACGATTAGAGCACAAGTCATTTTTATGCTTTTCATAAGATACAATAATGATTCCTATATGGGATTTGTGTGAGATATTATAGGGGGAACTATTCATGTATTTCATAAGATATGACATTTTCACTCTATGAAATCAATTCAGAAATCATGATCTGTGAGATCTATTTAGTATTCATTCTCTGTTAACTCAATTCATCATTCGCACTCCATGAGATCAATTCAGTATTCACACTCCATGAGCTCAGTTCAACATTCATGCTTTGTGAGAGTAGTGTATCATTCATGCTCAATGAGCATAGTGTAGTTTCTCTTTACATGATATCAGAAATTCATGGATTTTGTGAGATCAGAAATTCTCTATTGCACGAGGTCAAACATTCATCCTAAATCTTCATATCTTATTTGAAAATCACACTTCATCAACAACCTCAATCCATTTCAAAAAACACAATAAACCCAAGATCGGCATCATGTGAAATTTTTTCCTAACAAGTATATATATTTATATATTGTATGTATTTATAAATATGTATATATTCATATATGTTTTTATATATATTTATATTTATCTGTATATATTATTGTAAATTTACATAAATATAGTATATAATAGTATTTATATATATATATATGGAAATAAATAAATAAATTATATAATGAGATATTTATATAGTTATATATAAATATGTTTATAATTTTTTTGGAAAATGTGAGAGAGAGAGAGTTGTGTGTATTAATATTTATTTACATTTTGTTTTAGAATATATATACATAAACATAGACTTTAAATAGAACAACATAGGTCAACCAACAATGTTTCCCAATATGCCCCCAATCCTCAAAGCATGTTCCTAACCTCTATGGGATGAAGAAAGACATCGTGGTATCACACAAATATTCATGTTAATGATTTCACCATCAACATAAATATGATAATATAGAACAAATAATAGTATAGTAGCAGATATCCAATTATTCATCAAATGTAAATAAAAACCAAATCAAAAAAATCCAACAACTAGATAATAAGGTCTAGATTGATAAATTTATAACCAATCAAATGGAACATAAATAAACCCATCCTCTCATATCCACATGACCATATGTAACCACTGTCCCAAACCATTATAAATAAATATTGTCAAGGAGAGTCATCTTATGACTAACTCTCCTCCCATTAGCTATATCATTATAATCCTTTGGTACAGACTCCCAATAAAAAATATTGTGAATGAATAACAAATGAAAGTAGGATACAATGAAAAATCTATAAATTTTCCATCCACGTGAATTTTTTAATTCTTATATAAATCATTTTTCTAAAACATTTCAAAATAAATCATTTACCATATAAATTCACAGTTTAGTTTTCTTATGAATGACATGTCCCATACTAATAAACAAAACAATATTACCTATCATTATCCATGAGGACTAAGTAGATTTAGTA
This sequence comes from Viscum album, assembly GCA_963277665.1. NCBI lineage: Eukaryota > Viridiplantae > Streptophyta > Magnoliopsida > Santalales > Viscaceae > Viscum > Viscum album. Next base: position 803,984,957 of record OY728139.1, read on the forward strand.
CATTGGATTCAGGCTTAAATATCCATATCAAGTGGTAAAATGGGAAGTGAATATAAATACGAAGATAATGAATCCTCCAAGTACCAATTGGATGATAAAAACCAAGTGGTTTAAAAAATAAGACAAATAATGAAACAAAAACTAGTATAAGTGAACTCTATGGTCTGAGAACCGCAGTTACCGAAAAAGGATACCCTTGGGAACATACCCTATTAATAGATATCTCAATTAGGGCTTGTATATTTGTAGTTTTATCTAGTACCCCATAGTCCTCCCAATGCTCTATTATTTCATCATTATTTTCAAGAAACTAAATTCACATTTCAATAACATTTTTTAATGAAAATATATTTCATTATAATTCCCACATTTCCATAAATAATTTTATATAAAAATACCACACCACATACATTCTTTAAAAAAAATTCCTTTTGATAATTTTCTTTGAGGTAATTTATCAAACACATCATGTATGTCAAAAAAATTTTGAACAAAAAAAATATTCTAGAAATATTTACATATTTCTCAAAGATAATTTCACCACTCATGGATTTATAATCATTATTTACTTCAATAATAAACAAATTAATTCTATAAGAATGTAATTAATTCCAAATAAATACTATAGGTTTGAGACATCTTCCTGGACAAAGAATAAAACCACATTGCATTTAAAATCAATGATCAGAAATGAATCAATCAAGTGTTCACAAACAAAGATCCAAGAGAAAAATCCTCAATTCCACATCAAAACATCATCATTAGAAAGTAACAACCCACTATGTTTTCAAAAAGATATGTTAATGATATAAACAAAGGTTATTTCGAGAGAAGAAGTGGGAATGAGAAAATAATTTAGGGTACATTGATGAGATCCACCCAAATGTTCAATGATCACTGAGGAATAATTATTATATTCCTTTATATCTTCATGGAAAATATGAATCTAGTTAATCAGGGACCAAGAGTAAATTACATTTAAAATCAACCAAGTACATTAAAAAATTTTATATTTTAAGATGTTAATATCATGTTTAATGGTTAGGCTGCATGATTCGAAAAACTATACGCTAGCAATGTTCTATCCACTATCCCTCTATAACCATGGATCAAGGTTTCCTAATAAAAACCACATTATGTGAAATGTTTTATTCAAGATAAGAGATAACCTCTGAACCAAATTAATACTCTTACATGGTTTTCATAGATACTCACACAGTTAGAAAAACCAAGATTAAACTGTGAAAATTACTTCTATAAATCCCAAATCCATATCACATGGTTACCACTTGGTAACAATAAATCATGCAGATAAACTATGTACCTAACCTGTTTTACCATGAAACTCTAAATTTTCATCCTTGACTCCCAAAATACAATATAATTCCACAATATATTAAATAATATATTAACTAAAACCACATGTGACCCAAAGGGTTTTATAATTCTCTCATCCGTAAAACTTTCCCCCCATAACGGTTCAGGATCACAATCCTGAAATGAGATAAATACATTGATGCATCGTAAATTACTCGATTTCCCATGTATCTTGTCCATTCCTATCACATTTCAATCTCTCTAATAAAATTTTATTTTTAAACCAACATACCCCTTATCCTATTATCCCACTATTTGAATAGGTTCATGAATCACTAGGGTTCCAGTTTCAATATCAATATCCTCCAACTTGATCATTTTGGAATGATCCATTCAAAACCTCTTCATTTGGAAAACATAGATCACATCATGGATATAATTTAAATAAGTACGTATGTATAATTTATAATTCACTATTCAGATTCACCCACAATGTCAAATGGTATCACATAATGAGGTGTAAACATACCCCAATTCTCCAAACATCATTGTCCCAACCAAGGATAAAATCTATGGAAAACTCGATCCTTTACCTCAAACTCTAATGGATGATTTTTCAGATAAAATTACAATTCCTAGTGTCTCAAATCTATTGATATCTTAATGTAATAAAATACATGATATTTTTATTATTCAGAATGATACTTATTGGAACTAGAGCCTATTGTCCAACCTCTTCTGAATAAAGAGGAGATCAACCAGAACACCCATACAATGAAGGCAATGTCATCATCAAAATATAGTCCTGATAAATATTTTTGTTAGAAAATTAATCTAAAGGAATATGTTTCTCCAACAATCAACAGATGTTAGGAATGCATTCCTGAAGAATTTATTAAAGAGTCTTTATGGATCATAGAGTCTAGAAATCCCCATGTGGATGAAAAGTCAGGATAAAAAACAAATGGGGACTCATTGATACCAGAAAACCACTTCAAAATTAGGATACAGAGTGAGTGTCCCATCCAAAATTAATACCCATGGTACACTATGAAATTTAATGATATCTCACACCTACATATCTCTGAGGTCCTTTTCCTTCATCAACTCCCAAATATGTATGAGATACATTATTATACATGTTGATCAAAGATCACTCATATCACATCCCTACCCCTAAGAGTTTGAGGTAGCCCAAACATGATTTCCATATATTTAATATCTCATTTACATTCTAAATGGGAAAATAATACATCAATATTGTAGAACTCTAATGTTTCATATTTACCTTCTTACATATAATGCATTGACATACTAAATCTATAATAGATAGTATCATTCCAAATCATAAATAAATACACTACAAGCTATATTACATCTTGGTACTACTATGGTGCATGAACAAATTTCATTTGTTTATATAACATGTCAATTCATATATATGGTATATTAGAACATCCACTCTTCCTTCTAAGTGAGAAAACCCATATAGAGACCGAGCCTACTCACCAGTGGTCTCCCCGATATAAATATTCTTTCTAATGCATTTTCACCTTTCATCCTTAGCTTGTAAATGATGAATTTTATCATAATTGAGTGATTAATTTTGTCTAATTCTAGGATTAAATTTTTTCGAGATCTTCCTTCATACATATTCATCTCAAAAAACATGCTCATCAAGATCTATTCTTCCACTTGTTTGTTTAATTCTTGGTTTGGTAATTTCTTTCCAAAATAATCTATTACTAGGTTTCCTATCTTCAGGTTGTATATAATATCAAAATTTAATTTTTGAAGGTACATACCCACCTTTTATTTCTCATGTTTGGATCCCTCAATGTAGATATATACTTCATAATTTTATGATCTAAAAACACTATAAAAATCCCCCTGAAGAGGTAGTGGTGGCCTGCCTTACGAGTGTACTTCACTAAAACCAACCCAAAATCATGAATATGATTTTTATTCTAATGAGGGAATAACTGATGAATTCTATAATCTACTACAAGTATAGACTATTTCATCAAAATACCCAACCTAACTATAAGGTGTTTTAGTAAAAATCCCATCATGAATAGGTCTTATGAAAATTAAATAATAGTTCTAAAGACAATATCACTTTCAACTCTTCAAAATATCCCTAACACTGATAACCTGAAATAAACTTCACACCCTTATGAGATTACTTAATCATAAAAAATGAAATCATGTCGAAGTCTTGAAAAATGTTTATATAATAACAAATTAATCCAATGAAACAATATATCCCAAATAAAAATAGGGGATACTCCCAAAGACTCAATTCATGAATCCTTTTGGGATTAAGTGGGCTTCCATTTGTTGAAATCAAATGTCCAACAGATTCACCTCTAAAATTTTAAATTTTCATTTAGATATCTTTCAATATATACAACACTCATTCAAGATTCCAATGATGATATTAAAATGATTATAATGATCCTATACTGATATAAAATATATAAAGGATATAGACTATAGAGGCTACTAAAAATAATCCAAAACACAATTGAATATTCGATTCAACAATTGAATAAATATTGTATGAGTGTTAGTAAGGCCAAAAAATATGATTAGATACTCATAATTTCCATTACTACTCCTAAAGAACATTATAAAAATATATTCCTCTTAAATCCTAAGTTAATTAAATAAAAATTTTAAATCAATTTTTGAAAACCACTAAGATCGCATATTCTGATAAAAATGAAAATAAATTATAGGAAATGGATCTTGGTTCTTGTTCATTAATTGACTGTGTTTCTGGTTATCAACATAATGTATAAGACTCTCATCCACCTAATTTTATAAGAGTAATGGTGATTCCAATGAAGAAACACTAGGAAGAATAAATATATTAGAATCAACATGCTTCTGAAGAATATTTAATTATTTTAATTATATGTAAACTACAAAATAAAAAGTTAATGAAATAGGGGTCATACATAATATAATGTATATAGAAAACTCGACAACTCTTTGAGTTGGAAAACTAGAGATATAATTTGAAAAAATATTAGTATACCCACTCTCCACCACAAGTGGAGATAATATAATATGTGGGCCAATAGTATGATCAATAATCATTGAAAAATAGCATGAGATCATCTCAACACTAGGAGAAAAGTGACTTACTCTCCTTGATCATAGATCCAACTCACCCTAAAATACATGAGTAACTACATCAGATGAAAGAAAATGAACCTGATAATGATAGAAATCAATATGATATTTATAAGTAATATGCAATTCTAGACCAATTATAAGATAGTCATCTAAAAATTTCCATATAGTCTCATGGAAATCAACTATAACTTGACACTCAGGACATCAAAAACAATGATCAAACGTTTTTCTCAATGGAGTAGAAAGAGTCATCATGAAATACAGAAGATATGAGAATAAAATCAACACATAAATATGATTGTATGGTATAGATTTATTATTTTAACCATTACCAAATAATTCAATAACCATAGAATATGAAATAAACACAATAACTCTCATTACAGTATGTCTGGCATTTAACTAATCATGTACCCACACTACCTCTTTGATATGGTAATCCATAAAGAAACCCTTCTCTATATGTCATTTGTAAAAGAAAATTAATATATAAAATATAACTTAATAATATTCTAAATATCAATAGGTCTAGTGTATTTGGGGTTTATGAATAATTCATAACAGCTTTAATCATGAAATACAATAACATATTTATTGAAATTTTATTTGACCCGACCACAACATTCATTCATACAAAACATTGTTTGGGATAACCATAGGACATAAATAAGAAAGGGTTGAGCTGTAGATCCGAGTATGGGATTACAAATGTAACAACATGAGGATTAAAATAAATTTTATACAAGGCATGTCAACATGGAATAAAGGAACCTGAATAATAAGTCCTAATTTTTCATGATAATCATAACATGGGAAATGTAGTAACATCATAAAATATTACATCATAAAAATATGTAAAATCTAAACTAACATGAAAAAATGGTGGAAAAAGTCCCATAATGAAATAATCAAAATATTTGAACCAACATTATGTAACATGATACTAAACATTACCCAATGCATTTGATAATTGTTATGGCACACAGTTCATGAACGTTTAAATCACATTCTTAAATGTGCCACATAGATCATATAACATGGATTCATTCAACACCATAATTTTACTATATGGTATAGAAATATGGAATATATTCAAGTAAGTCCAAAATAAATATAACTATGTGAATAAAGCTTAATAACCGTGATAGTGAAATGGGTATGGTCTTCACTACACCATTATCTTGGCATGGAAAAACGTGGTTCAATTTCGGCCCCATAATGACATCATATAGAAATTCATAAAATGGGTTTATGAGAGAGAAAGGGGCCTCCCATAACATAGCCATGAAATTGAAAATAAGATAAATATTTGGGAAACTATCCCTACATAGTAAAAGAATGATATGACACAACATAAAATGGATTGTGGATTAAGGTGTCAGGTTGAAGATCCCTTATGGAATTTCAGCATTGTAACTCGTATGGTTAAAGGATCATAGGGGGGATTCATGGGAGTGAAATGAAGTTAGAATAATTTATACATAAAATGGAATGTTATGGGATCATTTAACATCATATATAAAAATATAAAAATGTAATTTAAGAATCATAATATAAAATAATTGCTTGAATAGAAATGTGAAGAGAGAAATCCCCTAAAGGATTTCAGCATAGTAACAGATTATGTAATGTTCCAAATAGGAGACTATAAGTGAACCCTCATTGAAATAACATAAACTATACATTAGTTAATTAGTAATAAAAGTATTAAAATATAACCAATTGATAATAAAAAGACTAATTTTAAATAAGGCACTAGAAATGAAAGGAATAGAGTAAGGTGGGCATCCCTTACAAGGATGTGTGATTCCAAAGCCTTTGGATATGATTATTAAGATCTTGGGGGTTCCTTGTGAAGACTATAGGTAATATAGATTAGAGTGTGGAAGATCTTAATGGAGTTTGAGTGAAGATAAATGGGATATTTAGTGGGTTTATATAGGAACAAAGGGGAGGTTGTCTTTTTATTATTTTGGTTTTTTACATTGTTTATTAAAATATTCAAAATCAAAAACCATCCAATGGTTTTTTGAGATTGTTTTTAGAAAAGGGTATTTTTTATATAATTTTATAAGTCCTTGGTCCAATGATATTAAATAATTTCCCTTTTTATTGTGGATATGAGTCATAATTTTAAGGAAATGATTTAAAAATATTAAAATATATTTAATGTCTTAGAGGATTCACGAAGTCTTAATAAAATAAAAAAAATAAAAAAAATATTTCATTATTTTAAATTAAAAAGTATATATTTGGCCGACGATAGAATTTATTTTTATTTATTACATCACTATTAGTATATTATGATGTCCTTAAACAAAATGTATATTTATATGATATTTATTTTTTGTCCAAAAAATATATTGTCTACAAAAATTTTAAAAAATAAACTTTGAGATAATTTCAACATCTTGATTCTATAAATATTATAAATTTTATATCTATGTGAATTTTCAATTTTAAAATAAAAACTGATATTTATTGAAAATTGAAGGGTTTTGATGAAAATAGTTTCAAATATTAACAGAAATTAATTTTGACTTCATAAAATTATATGATGATTTATTTTTTATAAAAGTTATTTAATAAAAATATTTTATTAAAATATTGGATTTTTCAAAAATACTTCAATTAATTAAAATTGATTTTTTAATTGAATTTGAATAATAATTAAAAATACTAATAGTGCTGTCAAAATCATTTACAATGTTAGAATACTTGGAAGAAAAATATATTCATTACACACATAATATTATTTATCGGGTACTGATACATATCCCTTTATTAAACCAGCATATTTCCTAAGATTATGGTACATGATGGTGGGTCTATCGTGGGTCCATTCAGCGAACAAGGTTTGGGTCATGATCTCAATGAGATTGAAATTCTCCCTTAAATGGTCTCTCTCATGCCTGTGCTATTGGATCTAACTTGGGCTTAGTCCATGGTAAAACCCAAAAATACAATATCCCTAAGATGCTCCTATAAATTGGCTTCAGGTGGTAAGATACTACATGTTAAGGTCATCACTGACATTATTTGTGTCAAAAGGATTTGTTAAAAGCCTGTATTTATAATAGTAATGTGATTATTGTTCAACAACTATATTTTCAATGGTAAACATACATAACTGTAATTAAAATATAATTAGATATAATAAAATAAATTCATGTGATTTCTATAACCATAATACATTTAATTATGTCAAACGAATTGGAATTTTACTGATTGAGGTTTGGGCCATTACAAACTTCCCCCCTTAAGAAATTTATCCCTCGAATTTTATTTTTCGCACATTAAAACTAATGATATTAACAAGGTTTCCTCCCATCTTTTATTTCCAACGTTGTATCTTCACACTTGTGGTTTCTCCAGAACACCTTAATGAGTGGTATTGTATTATTTAATATAACATTTTCTCTATGATATAAGATCTTCATCAGATACACATCATAGGTAAGGTAATTATCAATCATTACCACCTCTCGATTGAGTTCATGTGAGGTGTCTGGTATGTACTACTGAAGAGGGATACATGGAATACATCATTTAATTGAGATAGGTTTGGTGGGAATTCTATTTGATAGGCCACTACTCATATGCAACCAAGGATCTCAAAATGGTAGATGTACGTTGGACTATGCTTTCCCTTCTTTACAAATCTAATCACTCTTTTCCACAGAGATATATAGAGGAAACCCATGTCTCCAACATCAATCTCGAGGTCTCAGTGATGATTGTTAGTGTAACTCTTTTTATTAATGTGAGCATATTTGATGGTTTACCTGATAGTCTTGAACATATCCACCATTTATTCAACCATTTCCTAACCTAGAAGTTTTCATTCCCCAACTCCATCCCAACATATCATTTTTCTACACCTCTTACAATAAATAGATTTATAAGGATCCATTTGGGATGCTTGATTGGAAACTGTTTTATAATAGAAATCCAACACAGTAATTGTTTGGTCCTATAAACCTTTGATGTCCATTGAGAAAGGTATCAGAATTTTCTCAAGTGTTTTGATAGTCAACTCAGATTGGCCATCAATTTGGGGTGATAAGCCATACTAATGATTAGCTAAGTGTTAAGATCATATTGGAGTCTTTTCCAAATTATAGAGGTGAATATTTGAACATGATCGGACATTATTGATTTTGGTACCCCAAATATCCTTTCAACATATCTAATTCTTATTTATTCTAGTAGATCTAGAGGGAAATCCTCTCAAAATTCAATGAAGTCTGCAGTCATTTTCAGATGATCAAAAACCACCCAGATATGATTGTTTCCCTTGGTTGTCTTTTAAGTTCGGTGAAAAACTCCATGATGATGTTTTTAAATTTCCATGAAGGTATGAGTAATGGTTGGATCTTCCAATTAGACGTTGTTCATTTAGTCATCACTTTCTTACATACTAGGAATGTTGATGTATATTTAGAAATATCTTTCATCATGTTATCCCGCCAATAGTACTCTCAATGATCTTGATCTAAATTTTTGTTTCCTAGGTTAATGGTGAATATTGAACTATGTTCATTATCCAAAAGATCATTATTTATCATAGGATTTGATATAACACATAGTCATGACCCTAATCACACAATTTCTTTTTCATTTTTGTTGAAATCTATGGATTTCCCTTTTTAAAAAACATCCACATTATGATAAATTCCAACATCATCTTTTTTAGTATCCTTTATCGATTCTAAAGGTGTCAGTTGAGAAATCATATGTGAATGGATTGACGATGTTCAATTATTTATGATTCCCATGTCTATATTATTTTGGTCTAAGAATATTTAATCCTTCTAAGTGAAAGATATAATTTATGGGTTCCTTCTAATTAGAGCATATGCTACATTGTTCACTTTATTAGAATGGTATTGGTTTGAGAAGTCACAATCCTTGATGGTCTCTAACCATATTCTTTGGTGCATATTTATCTCTTTCTATGTTAATATATATTTTATAATTTTGTGACCTATATATATTTCACACTTATCCCCAAAGAGATAATGTCACCAATTTGTTTATAAAAAGATCATAGCTGCTATATATAGATCATGTGAAGGTTATTTTTTCTGAGGAACTTTCAACTTCTAGGAGGCATTGTAAATGAATTTATAATTTTTTATTAACACACATCCCAATTCCTTCATTAAAGCATTTTTTATGATTATGAAAGTTTCCACACTTTAGGATAGTGTGAGCACATGGGTAGAAAATACTCCTTTCGAATTACTTGAAGCTTTATTCACATAAATCATTACTAGAAAATTTGACTCCCTTACAAGTTAGCTGGGTATGTTGTTTTGAAAAATGGTGAAATTTCTCACAAATCGCTGATAATATCCTGCTAACCCAAGGAAACTATAGATATCTGTCATGGATATTGTCCTCATCAATCCCCCAATTTTTTTTGATTGATACACATATATCCCATCTCTTGTGATGTTATTCCCTAAGAATGATTCTTCCTTCAACTAGAAATCTCAATTTCTGTACTTCACACATAGCTTCTCCTTTCACATGGTTTTCAGCACAGTGATCATGTTCACTTCATTATCCTCCATGGTTTTGGATGATATTATAATATCATCTGTAAATAATACGAAACAATATACAATGTAATATCTAAAGACTCTATTCATCAATTCCATGAAGATTGATAGAGCATTAGTGAGTCCGAATGGAATCACGATGAACTCATAATGCCTATAACTTATATGAAAATTAGTATTGGGGATGTAATCATTCATTACCCTCATTAATATTCCAAATTATGATCCTTCATGGATATGTATTGAACTCCACATATCTTATCAGAAAACTCATCAATTCAGGGAAAAAGAAACATGTTCTTTAAAGTTAATTTTTAGCTCATGATAATCAATACAAGGCACATTAACCCATCCCTTTTCATGATGAAGAGGACTGGTTCACCACATGGTTAATCACTTGGGCATATAAAACCTTTATCCAAATTCTTGTATAGTTGTTTTTTCACCTCCTTATATTCCATAGCATCCATCCTATAAGGTGTCTTGGATATTTGAAATTCCTCAAGAATAATCTTGATAAATAATTCAACCTCTCATATTGGAGAAAGACCGTTTAATTCCTTGGGAAACATTTATTAAAGGGAATACTTCATAAGAATAGATTTATTAAGTCTAAATCTTATCTCATTCTAAATTAAATTTATTTTATAGGTGTGCATGATTGATGTATTGATAACGAAATGGGAAATTATTCTATTGCACCTGAACAATCTGATGTGTTTCATAATGTATGTACAAGATCTTGTATTTCCTTTGTTAATTTTTGATATTTATTTTACATTCCTGAATATCTAAAATATAGATGAGATACACTTGGATATATATCTCTTGATTTCTACACTAGGTATTTCAATATTGACTTAGTGGTGAATAACTAAGGGCTCTTGTTATGTATCACAATATTTTTTTCATAATACAGATGAGTTAATAAGAACCCTCTTAACCTTTTGAAATAATATTCAATAAGGAGTATGAAATATGACAAAAACATATTTTTTATGTGATGGGTTATATGTGAAGGGATTCTGAAAAAACAATTTGGAATATTTTTGAACATAAGTGTTGAATTTCTTATAATTGTGTTTCATTATGTGTTTGGTAAGTACGCATTAGGTTGTAATGCCAAGAGAACTGTTATGGATCCATACTATAACATTTTATTTCATGCTTGGAGAATTATTATTTAAATATAATTGGATGTAAAACATGCATAGTTCCTCTTCATATAAATATGAATACTGTTTGAAGTTATCTTCATGAAATGTACATGCGTCAAAGAAGGACGTATTGTCCATAATAATGTTTGGATGTTCCAAAAAGGACATGAAATTTTAATTTTACATTTCATACAGAAAATATGGACTGAATATCATTTAATTAAAGGTTTTATGATTAATAATAGAATAATATAGAGCGTTTGAGTTGGCTCGGTATATAATGGATATTTGGAAGGATTGATTGATTATTGATGAAAGGCGTGGATATAATATTATTAATCCCCCATATAAAAAATAGAGAAACTCAAAATACATTCTAGGACACTCTACCAAGGGAACATATGGGACCCTAAGGTCTATAATGTCCAAGGGAGAGACCTTTAATGCCTATAGGTTGTAGGGCGCATAGTTCATACAAGAAGCAGGTGGGTCTGTGTATTAGTTCCATGGAGCATGAGCCCATACGAATTCATGGGTTGGGCCAGAATCCGAGATTGAATTAGAGAAAAGCTGGAGACATTGTGTGGGGATACATGGAAATAGAGGTTTGTGATTTATTGCAACTCCACGGAACAACCTGTTTGTCATATCAGAAACTCAGCGTGTACATATTTTGATGTTAGGGGTGCTTTATAGGTAGTGTTCACTCTTATTTTAAAATTATGGATATAAAATTAGACTTATGATATGATCAAGACATTGAATGTTAGACTTATGATGGACACGGGACATTATCTTCAAACTCCCTCTTATGAGACATTGGAAATGAGGGTTTGTAGACCGAGAAACTGCAGATCACTAAGTTGTAACACATGATCATTCTCCACTATTCTGGTCTTAAAAAATATATACTTAGAATTTAATTCTATAAAGTAATAAATTTAATTGTGGTGATTCTTTATGAAATGGGTGCATTTGGAGGAGCTATTTTAGGATATTGTTATTTATCGTTGGAGATTACTTTTGGATGAAGAATAATATATGTTTATAGTTCTTCATTGTAGATAAATAATCTTGTGATCAACCCCAATTGAAATGTTTTTCACATGTTTCTTTGTGGATGTTGATTCTTTGATGGTGAATCTCATTTATTAATGAAGAGTTACTTATTTGAAGGTGAAGTTATTTTCACACATCCATGTAATATTCTATAAAAATATTTCTAGGGATATAGTTTTGTTTGATGTGAATATTCTAAAGGAAGATGTGTTCCATGCATCATTAGTGTATGATGATAACATACTTTTTGAAAATTATGTGGATATTCCTTGTGAATGAAGATTTCAACTGATAGATAACCACTTTAAAACTACTTTGAATGATTGAAAAACATTTATTTGATAACTAGTTCGATAACTTCATAATTGAATCCTATAAAATGAATAGTTACTTCAAGAATAAGTTTTTATGAGAATTAAGAGCACTGAAGTAAAACAATGATAATTTTTTTAGAAAAGAAATTATTTCTCATAGATTGATATTATTCTCATGAAATATTAAATTAATTTTACATATTTAAACAATAGTGTGATTGAGTGCATATATCTTTTCATGAAGTAATTTATGTTTGTGTAGACAGCTCACCAAAAATTATATTGAAATTCCAAGCTTATTTAATGCACCTACAAATAAATTACAAAACTATAAGAGAATATTATAGTTGAGAAGTAAAAAAGGTATAATTTTTTATGATGAAAATCTATAGTGGAGTTATTATACATGTCATCATATGATATTTTTTTATCAAGAATCATAAAAATATATATCTTCATTAGTTTTATAAAATTTTTCATCATTTAGAATTGGTATTTATGGTGATGTTGTGTAATATTTTTTTGTAAAATTATTATGTGAAACTCTTATTCCAGTGAGACTCTGGAAATAATAGTGGGAATTTAATATAGTAATGTTATTTATGATGTAACTAATTGTGATTATAGTGGATAATCTATTATTGGAGAATCTGGGAAATCAAAACATGGAGTATACACCTTCTAAGACTGAACCATGTAAAAATATTGGAATCCTATTCCATTTATTACTACTACATTCAAGATGGAATAGTTATTTTAAGAGTAGATCAGATCCTGATTGGGAAAAGAGATTAATTTAAAAAGAATGAAACATTTTAAGAAATCACCACTGATTCAAAACCCAACCCCCATCTTAGTGGTGTAACTCTATCCTGGGAACTTTAGAGGGTATGTCATATGTATACATTAACATTATTTCCACTTTTCAAAGGATGTAGTAAAAGAAGGTTAAATAATAGTTCAATTTAAGAAGATAATTTTTACATCATGCATATTATATAAATTCACATAATCTATCCTTATTACAATCCATACAATGTTGAAATGAAAAATAGTTCACATCACTTTGTTGAGGTGGTACTCCACACGTACACACGAGTGACGTTCCATATTCAACATTTTGGAAGATGAGATGGTATATTTTATATTATAATTAAAAATTATTAATGGTGTCTTCAATATAATATATATTCATTTGTTCCATATTTATGAATTTCTATTAGAGGTGGTGATAGAAAACAAGTTACATTGGCTCATGGGCTAGTAGACTTTCATACACTCGAGTGATGGTTTTTTTTCACATTTGATGGTCATGTATATTAATAAGTATTGGTCCATTAAGATATTGAAATCATAGTATATTTATGATTCATTTGTTATTATATTATAGTTTATAGGAATAATTGATGTTTGTAAAAGATGATGTAAACAAAATAAATCACTTGATTAAAAGGACTACCTTTTCTTAGAGAAAATTTTTTGGTTCACATCATAGGGATTCCAGGATTGGAATTTTTGGATTACCAAACCCTCTATAATGTGTCTAATAATGTTTAGACAAATTATTTTTATATTATCCGTTTTTTATATTTGTTTTAACCCCTATTTAATGTTTTTATAATTACCATGGTAACAACAAAATTTACACTATAAGAGAAAAAAAATCACCAGAAAAAGAAAAATTAAACAATAAATATCCAAGGTTTAAAATTTTAGACTATATCTTGTCCCATGATTCTAAGATGAATATTTTTATGATTTCTAGAGAAATTAATAAATTTTTTAGTAAAATACCTTTTATGAAATTTTTTGACACTGTTTATTTAATTGGTATCTAAAAATGTCATGTGAAAGATTGAATATGAATATAAATTTAAAATACGTCACTAATATCTTATATCATTATAAAATTCATTGAATACAAAAATAACCAAAATTTTATTAATTTTAATTATTTTATAATTATTTATTTTTAATTTTTATTTATTGAATAAAAAGAATATCGACATTGTGTAAGAATTTATTGAAATTAATTAATCTCAAAAAAAAATAAAAAAATAGATTCATGACAATAAATTAATTATGTTTAATATAATCCTTTATATTTTTTTCAATATGTATATTTTCTCACATATATTTAATGAAACCATCTTCAATATGAGATTTGGACTTTTCAAGCCTTGATCAAGCATTACATAATAATATGGATAAAATTCTAGTTATATAAACCCAAAATTAAAACTTATAAATAAAAACCGTAATTTATAAATAATATTAACTAAACAGTTGTGATAAAAAACATTTCTTAATCTATTATTATCATTAGGAAAAAAAATAAATTTTCCAAGGATACATAGGTTATGCATCGACATGGACAATGATTTTCATTATTATAATGAAATAGATTATAATTTATAAGTTCTGAATTTTTTTGTATGATATTTTTATTATATTAGAATATATGATTATTTTCATAGGGTTAATTAATTTTTATATCATATTTTTTGGGTGATATCGTAAATGATATCATATTACCTAAACACTATATTTTTTATATACACCAAAAAATTTAACATCATTAGAAAAAATTTCCAAAATTCATTTTAGAAACAATTTCAATTTATAAATCCAAAAATTAATTCCATTTAATCTATGTAAATTACTATAAGAAATTTAAATTAGTTTTAATGAAATTTCATATGACCCAATGAAAAACATAATTCAAAAAAATTAATTTTAAAGAATGAAATTTAAATTATATCAAAATCATGAATATTGAAAATTAATGTTGAATTAATAATATTATTCTATTTCAAGTGGATGCTATGAAACTTTTATACAAAATAAAAAATAGAATGTATATTTTAAGTAACCCTATTTATCAAATAGAAATAATTATATTCGAAATATTTGTATTATTCACTATTCATTGTAAATCAATTTTCATAAAAAAATGCCAAAATTTCACATTAATCTATTTTGTTATGATGATTTAAAAATAATATAATTTTTTATTAAATGAAATTTATAAAATTATTTCAAATTATTATATTATTATTTCCTAAAAAAACCCATTTGGAGGAAAAATATATTTTTAAAACATACAATTACTATATTAAAAATATAATTAATTCATTTAAACCATTATAATTTTTTAAAATTGGTTATTCATATTTAGTCTAAAAATATAATTTTTTTATAACTATTTATTATATTTTTGTTCGTTTAGAATTGGGGTTTTGTCTATCATATGATATCAATGAAATTAAATTTATTTTAAGAGAAATATATTCTAAAATCTTTGGATGTTAAATTATACAACCTCAAATAGATATGTTTCACATAATTTTATATCATTAATAAAACGTTTAATTTGTGGTGATATCATTATTGAAAACCCATATTGTACAAATGGATAACAAAACATCCATTTTAAAAAGAAAGTGTGATACATAAAGGTTACCTAAAATATCAGATTTTCATGTTACTGGATTGGATTAAAATTGATTGGGTTGTAAAATATAGATATGTATAAGAATAAAAACTTCCAAGGACTAATATATAGTGGTATAGAACTTAGATATTAGTATACTAACAATAATAAAATGATAAAACAATGAGGTTTGAAAAATATTATCGAATCATAAAAAAGGAATGTATTGAGTTAAATTTTTTTATAAGATCATTTTCCTAGTGTATATGAATCAATTTATTATATTTAATAAGAAAATATACTTTCTAAAAATTATAATTCCTGCCTTTATAATTTCTCACTGTAATCTCATCTTTTTCTCATAAATTATGAATATTCAAGATGAATTTTTCACTCTAGAAGCATGAAAATTATCTTATATCAGATCACATATTCAACACAATATTTATATGATATTACACCTATTTTTACAGAATACAATATTTTTATAATAGGTTATCCAATATGGATAAATATTCATGTGATGAAATAAATAATTAATCTCTAAATTTCAATAATAAAACCAAAGGTTAATCATAGGTCATTGAATAAATAAAAACACCAATATCCCAAATAATCTCAACATTAAAGAAACTTTTAACCTCAAATGTTATGCTATACCCTTAATCAAATATCTCAAAAAAATGTAAATGAAATATTGAATAATAATCCTTTATGTTAAAATAGATGGGTATCTATATCTAAAACTAATAAAATGTCTCTTGAAATATCATCAATGACCCCCATATCCTAAAAATTAAAAAAATTGATTCTATAGTATTATTCCCAAAAATAACATAATCAATATTTAAAAATTCAGTTAAATAAAAATTTTCATGCCAACTAAGACATTATGAAACCATATTGTAAGTCTTTCACACATTTTCTTCTTCAATTACGAGTTCAACCCTCACAACCATTCTATATGTTATGTGTTGTTTCCTAGCATGTAGGTTGTCCTTTTTTTATAAAGATAATTCCCATATCACTTCCAAAAATATGATGAACATTCTCAAAAATAACATCAAGCATCAAAACACTCATTAATAATTGATGTTTTCTATACAAAATATAATATTTTTAGTTGAATGTTATGACCTCAACATTAAGGATTATATTAATTCTAATGATTATAGATAATTTTTATCTTATATCCAAAAAATATAAATCAATTAGTCCTAAAATAAAATTTCAATGAAACATATACTATACCAAAAGATATTATTCCCATAAATGTCTCCCAAAGTTTTCTAAATCATGTTGTATTCCCATAAAATAAAACCTCAAATGGGTATTTATTTATTTAAAATAATGATCAACCATTGACTTATCAAACCAAGAAACATTTGGTCTATTATATATCACTATGGAATATCATTAGATTACATAGTATATATTTTTTAATTCATAATAATGGTTCTTAAAGAGAATGTGAACTAACCCAAGAGTATCCCCAGGATGTATCAAAATAGATGATCATTAAAATAAAAATCACTTTTCTCAAGAATGATGGGTGATATATACTCAAATAAAATTCAATTGAGGTTATTTATCATGATACATTTATACCAAGATCATATAAAATTTTAGTATTAAGATAGGGATGTATTTATAAAAAAACAACATATTATTACGTACCTTGACTTATCCAAAAATTAAGTCATATAATTATGTTTTATAATAAATGTTTTCTTAAATCTAGTTCCCAACGATTAAAATAAACATTCATATGATACCCTCAAGAGACCCTAACTCAAGTATCCTTGAGTCAGTTTCTGCATTTTTACATTATAATATGATTTAAGGGATCTTATCCTGATATAAACTTTAATATATTAGTCTTGAAAAGATAGATTCATACATTATTTTCATTTTATATTAGAAATATAGAATACATATCATATGAAACATTATTTCATTCTTGATATTATTCATAATATCTTTCATCATATCATGGGGAATGGAAATAATAAAGGATGTGATTATATGATATGTATGAGCTACGTAGAGCAGAAGTTGCCATGATTAAATATGGTATAATCAATATGTCAAGATAAATAACTAAAAAAAATTAATTTTAATTAATAATTTTAGTATTGAAAAAAATCCATGGATAATATCGATTTAGTAATGTATTGTGTAATAATTATTGACTCTAAATGAAGGATATACTTAATACTGGATGTCATGATCTCATACATCATTACAACACTACCTCAAAGGAGATAAACCAATACTATGTAAGCTATGGTTATGAATGCACCAAAACCCATTTAAAAATATATCTAATGGTTTTTATGAGACCATTTGATACATCATGAAGCTATATAATTTTGGGTCATTCTATGATTTATATTTTCAATGAATACCTAATATAGTTATTGATAAATTTAATTCATAAACAATAAGCCTTAAAAACAAATTTTTTTACTCGTTAAAGGGTATAAAATATTAATATTTTCCCAGATAGTAAATTATATTTTAATGTAAATCATTATATGAAGAAATGGAATAAATTTTTGGAAATAAGTGTATACCTGAAACATAGTTTATGGATGTTATAGAGAAAATTATTTTCCAATGAAATAAGGTCACAAGAAACTGATTTTCTCGAGAGAAAGTAAATTACTAAAAAATTAATATGAGATAATACACCCATGAATTCACCAAGAATGTTGATTTTAAGGTAAAATAATGTATTTGAAATAATAGAAGAAAACAAATGATAAATATTTCAAATTAATTTTCATAAAAGTTTTTATTTTTTAAAATCATTGTAATCTTATAGAACAATATTGATAGTATAATATAGTTATGGAAATGGAAATATTCCAACTCAATATATGTTAAAAAGATTCAACCCATCATAATTTTTATAAATAATGATAGAAATTATTCCTTCCTTAAATATTATACATTTATTTAATACAATTTAAAAATTAAGGGATAAAATAAAATTACATTAATGAATAATGTTTTAAATAAAAATTATATTTTATAAAAATTTTCCAAAATACGGACATAGAAGATAAATTTACCTGGTCAAAAGTAGAAATATGATAATATTTTATATATACGTCAATTTGCTTGAATCAAGTTAAAAATAGTGGAAGAAATGTAATAAAACATGTAAAATATAAATCTTTCCATAGGATAAGTGAATATATGGATTTTATGAAGGGAATACTATTTTATTCATTCAATTTAAATATGAGAAGTTCAAAAAAATAAGATTATAAACTATATTCATCAATATTTGGTATCATTTGAATCATATCCCTTAAAAACGTAATCATTAATTGAAATTGTAATCATCATGAATAAATATATATTCATGTTAGATACATAAAATGGGCAGTATATACACCTCATAAAAATAGGTGAACAATTCCAAAATTTTGTTGGTGGAGTGGAAATAGAGATGAAATCCCACAAAAAAGATAATATCATTAATATATGAATTATTTAATGATGTGAAAATTAATAAATGATTTATTCTCAGTATCAAAAATATATCCACATGAAAAATGTTTAAATTAAACATAAAATAATAAAATATCATTACACACATACTATTATCAAATAAAATATGATAAATAAGTAATATTACCTGATGAAAATAAATTTACTTCTTAAATCCCTTATGATGATAATACCATTAAAATAAGAATTATTAAATTAATTTATTATTCAATAAAATAGGAATCAAAAAAAATTAATTAGAAATGAAACTTAATTAAATCATAGGTCATATTACACATGATTATGAAAAAACATAGTCAATTAAGTTGAAGTATAACTCAATGATTAGAAATTGAGTTAAGAAAACCCTTACAAAGATCATATCATTATATTGAAAAATTAATAAATGTAACCACTATTTTTAACAAATTAAAATCCATGTAAATACAATATAATTAAATAAAAAAATATGTAATATATAATATTAATATAATATAATTAATTTATAAGTGATATAATCAAATGAAATATGGTTGATTTAAGAAACCCCTTACCTCATGTTCTATAGGCATCATAGGTGCACTGACCTCCGATATAATAAATTATAATTTATTATACTTAAATAACATAACAAAATTCATATATATAATATCATATATGATAAATTTATGACATTTTATCCCCTATTTACTAGTATTATTATATTATTATCATTATTTAGGGTATTAACAAGTTCATTTTTTTATTATTAATTTTGTTTCAGTAGTCTTGATCCATGAAAATTTGTCATGGTTACAAAATTAATATAATTTTACTAAAAATATTAATATCATATATATATATATATATATATATTCATACATAAATTAAATAGAATTAAAAATGAATTAAACCATTCACAGATATATTAGGTCGTACGCACACATGAACACTATATTCACTTTTCTACAGTTTAAAACAAATAAAGATAAATAATAATCCACCTTACATGGATCATTTTTGTATCATATATTTCTTATATATTCATTAAACAAATCCTTATTACTATCCCTATAGAGTGTAAATGAAAAACAGAACACATCACATCATGTAGGTGGTAGTCTACATGTACGCAGGAGCAACGTTATTGTCTTCCAATGGATTGGAAAGTTAAACAGATAGATCTATTATTACAATTATAGACGAATATTTATTTCATAAATATGATACGTATTCATTATATCCATCAATATGATTATCCGAGAGAGGTGGTGGTGGAAAATAATTTACATCGATTTACGTGGCTGTATTCATCTATACACACGAGCAATGTGTTTTTCCCATTTTATGGAGAAGGAGACTATTAAATATTATTCCATAAACATAATAACATATAATTATATAAAAAATATTGTTTATTTATATTTTAATATTTAGTTTCTAAAATATGACGTAAAAAATGATAGAGCATGGTTAAGATGATTACCTTAGAGAAAACTCCTTTGGATATATTCTTACGGATACCAAGGATAGTAATTTGGAAATAAAAAAACCAATATAATATGTATAGGAATATTTGAATGATAATTGGGTATTTTTTGTTGATATGGGTTTCTCATATTTTACTAATGGAAAGAGAGATTGAGTTTCTTTTTTTAAGTGAGGGGCGGTGATTCTTAGAATTTGCAAAAGTATTAAATTAATATAAATTATTTTTCTAGTGAAAATGGGTCAAAATTGATATAATTAATATATAATATTAATATAAATAAAAATAATATTATCCATTAAAATATTTATAAGTTAATATAATGTTTTCACCCATTCCTCTTTCTTTTAATCCCTATTAACCCTTTTGAAAATTACCAGGATAATAATGTTTTGTACATTATAGAAGCAAAGAAAGCTACCATAAAAGTAAAAATGGATAATAAATGGTCAAATATGAAAAATTATTGACTATATAATATCCCCTACTCCTAGTTCAATAATTTTATTTTTATTTTAAAATAATTTACTAACCTATTATTTCAATAAAATACCATTAATTTCATTTTTGATACTATTCATTTAATTTGACTTTAAAAACATCATTGGAATGGTTGAACAAAAATTTATTCCTTTAACACATCACTACTTTTTTATATTTATATATAAATGTTTTGGAATATAATAATTCCTCTAAATTATATTACTTATAATATTTTTCATTTCATATATTTTATATTTGATAATTGGTAAATACCATTTTGTTATTATATAAACATTTAATGTAATTATTTAATTTAAAAAAAGTAAAATTAAATAATAACCATCAAGAATAAATTAATTAGGTTTACTAAAAGCTTTTATATTCATTAAATATGTATATTTAATCACATCAACATAAATAAAACATATTTAATATGTTATTTTTACTTTTCCATACATGTGCAACTATTGCACTATCATTATAATAAGATTATTTTTATATAATTCCAAAAAATTTAAAATATAAATTCAAATTATAATATAAAAATAATATTTATTAAAATATTCATGAAAATATTTTTCCTTCATCATTATTATCTTTAGGGCACCAAATTGGACTTTTGCAATGTGGTGTAGACAATGTGTCGACATTGAGAATTATTTTCGCATTCTTCATAAAATAAATTATAATTTACATATATACATTACTTTTTAAAATATTTAATTATATTAACAAAAAATATTATTTAAATTTTTTTTAATAAATTTCTTATCATATTTATGCTTTGGAGATTTCATAAAAGATATGATATTTCATAAAAACATTATTTCATTCTATCCAAAAAACTTGGACTTATTCAGAATAATATCAAAATTTAATACCTAGAAAACATTTAATTTATTAATCAAAATATATATTTATTTTCACAAAACGAAACTCCTATAATTTGGATAAATTAATATATATATAAATTTTTGATGGATTGAAAAATGATTTTCGGATAAAATATGGGTTTTTAAAGTTGAAAATTAATTTATTTCAAAATCATGAATATAGAAAAATAAAATATAATTAATTTGGATAACATTAATTAAGTAGATCAGATGTATAATTCCCTTTCCTATAATATTAATTAATATTGGTATAAGTCAATAATAGTCATTAATTCACTTCGACGATCATTTCAGGTTTAGAGCTTTAGATAACTGGGTCATAACCTATACATAACCACTTGAATATTAAACATAGATTCTTATACTCACTATCCATTTAATATTTTTAAAAAATTTAAAAATAAAAATTCCATCCTTTCATGTTTTAATATCATAACTTTTCCTTGATACCATTATTGACACTATTCTTCTTTATGTCATGTGAAAAACTTTTCAAAACATCAGATGAGCATAAGAAGCTTTGTAAGGGATAAATAATGAATGAAAACTATTAGTCTTGAAAAAACATCTAAACCATGATAACATTATCATAAAGTAATACCATTCACCTTTAATAAATAACAAAGAAAACTTCACTGGATATAAGGTCATAAATTACCCTTTTTGTAAACAAAATATTACCATAAATCCCATAGAAACCATCATATAAAATATAACGGTAACTTGGGACATAAACATACTTAAATGGAATAACCATATGGTCGAATTCCACAAATATAAATTAATGGAATAGTTATACGACTGACTACCATACCCAATGCATTTGAGATTATAACGTAACCACCCATCTATGGTTTATCACGGAACAACCCATCATTTGATTTATCACGTTACAATCCATATTGGTTTATCATGTAGCCAACCATAAAATGTACACACACGATTATGTAATCATAATAAATAAAAATTTTCAAATATAAAAATTCCACTAATAAAATTTCAATTGAAATCACAAAAAAAATTCAATGTATTAAAATATTCAATCAATTTCAAAAACCATTTTCAATATCAAAAAAAACCAAAAGGAAAATGGGGATTTATTTTTCTTTTTAAAACATTATAGCTTATAGAGGAATCCAAATATCAAATAACTGATTATGTGGCAGAGAGGTCATTGTCACCACAAACGTTAAAAACTATTCCTTTTTTATTTAGTAAAAATATTTTT
This sequence comes from Viscum album, assembly GCA_963277665.1. Classification (NCBI taxonomy): domain Eukaryota; kingdom Viridiplantae; phylum Streptophyta; class Magnoliopsida; order Santalales; family Viscaceae; genus Viscum; species Viscum album. Next base: position 804,008,521 of record OY728139.1, read on the forward strand.
AGTTAAAGATTTCATTTGAATGAAATTAAAAATCAAACGGGTGTATTATACTATTTAATATAAGGGGGGTGTATATTATCAAAATATTTCTCAATGAAAGGATATTGAGACGATGTCCCTTACCTTAAGTCTGACTCGTTACATATGTTCCTTGTTCTTCCTAAATAATAATTTTATGTTAATTTATATTTTCATTTGAACCATTTTCAAGTTTATTATAAATTTTATATCCCTTCTTACCATGTTATAAAACATATAAAATTATATAAGTTAATATCGGTCGTTTTGTCAATATTCTGGACCTGAGTCGAAAATGAAGTTATTTTGAGATAAATTGTACATGTCATCAAAATTAAATCAACTATAGAATAAAATGCATTAATTAAATATAATTTATTTAAATTAAATATTTATTTATAATAATCCATTACATTTGGATATAATAGATGAAATTCATCGTTCATGGAGATGGTAGGTCAGATGTACGCATAAACACTAATTTTATTTCATTGTCACATTAAAAGAATAAAATTGAAATGTTATAAATGTATATAATGATACCAATATTATATATATTTATTTATCGTCTCATATGTTAAATAAAATCATCCTTTATACATTCCATGTATAAAATTAACGGGTCATATCCCATTGAGGGGCGGTAGTCCACACTTCATCAGATGAAATTATCATATTTACAAGTCATGAAAATCATAAACGTTGATGTAAATAAAAAATTACATAAAATTATAGAAAATATAAATATTATATATATAATATATAATTGTTGTGCCATCATAATGGCCACCATGAGGGGTGTTAGAGTGAAAATTGAACTATCATAGTTTCGTGAGAGAGTAGTTCACCATACATAGAAACACTGTGTTTGTGTCCATCAGATGGTGGTTTGTGTTAATGTAGTTCAAAAAACTATCATAATAGCATCATAGTATATTGAGTATACTAGTGTTGTAATGTAATCAATGAGTAATAAATTAATAAGTAGTATAGAAGGAAAATAATGGAAAGGAACATGAGAGAAGATGCTATCTCTAAATCATGTAACTTATTTAGATTTGGGACAAAAGGATTTTTTGAATTACATTATACCCAAGGTAAGAATTCAAAGAGTAAGGGAGGTATGTTGGGATATTATTGGTGTAGAATTTGGATGAGACAAGGGGCTTGATATGTGTTATTAAATTGGATAATGGGGTGGCCTTTTATAAGAGGGAGGTGTGGAATATTAGGAATGTTTGAAATATTAATTTATTATAAATTCATTTTCGAAAAAACATGATCCAAAACTCATTAAATTTGGATATATGGTGTTTTTATTTTTAATTCACATCATCAAATAATTTTTAAACAAGTTTTGAATATTTGTTTATCATTGTCTTTTTGGTTTAACCATTATTTTACCCTTTTAATCTTATCATGATATATTGTTATTTACATATTTTGGGTTAATGAAATTACCATATCATGTCAAAAAACCCTAAGAAATAGTTTATAATGTAATTGAAATTATATTAACTATTTTTAAAAAATTTATATATTTAATAATTTTTTATAATTTAGTCAACTATTTTATATTTTCAGATATGAATTATGTCAATTTTGGACACAATTCATACTTGAGTTTTTATAAATTCATAAAAACATGATTCCATAGAATCCAATGGAATTAAATCAAATATAATAATCCACTATCAAACATAAAATTCATTGGTTGGAAAAAATAATCAAATTATATTTATTTTAACATTTATTATATCATTTATTTGATTCCTTTATTAATGAAGAAATCACAACATCATCATTATGTTAAAAATAAATAAATATATTTAATCTATAAAACATTTAAATAAATATCCTGATATAGGATATATTTTTTTATTTCTAATTAATATTTATAGTCTAAGGGATCACTTATATAACCCCATATAATTTTTTTTTATTAAATGATATATGTTTATTTTATATTTCTCTTTACATTAAATTAATTAATATAACCTGTCATTATACCTCCCATGTAGAACCATGGGATCCCAAAATCGAAAAAAGGATGCACAAGGTCAGCCATATCTCATCCAATATGATTCATACATGTGTTAGGTTAGTTTAATCTTATTATAATATTATTTTTACCCTTATTTACCATATTTACCCTTTAAACATGATAAATAAAATAATTATTGAAGGTAAATTTTATAATTTCTAAAATAAAAAGTTTGTATTCACAAAATTTGGACATTATGATTCCAAATATGGAATCCATTTTTAAAATTGTAATATAGCAAATTTTCCAAAATGAAATTGATATTTAATCTCATTGTTAAAACAAAAAAAACAGGGTTTTAAGAAGTAAAATATATCAAAATATTGACATGTGTTTATATCCAATTTAAAAGTGAAATTTCATACAATGACTAACAGTTGATTAAATTATAAAAATATACTATATTTATAATTTAAAACCATTATGTAATTTTATTTTACTATATAAAATATCTTTAAGGAAAAAATTTATTTTCATTTAAAATTTAGCGTATTTTTACTATTCATCAAAACAGGATCATTATCAATAAAATATCAAAAATTCATACAATGTAAAATTTGATGTCCTTATTCTAAATAATATGATTTTTTATTAAAATAGAATAGATAATGGTTTCAAAAATTAAATTTTGGATGGTTTCTCCATCAAAATGATGTAAAACTGCATTTCTAGAAAAATAATTCATCTATCTGAAAAATTTAATTTCTTCTTGTATCATATCCAGAAAAAATATAAGATGAATTTAAAACATTAAATTGAAAATATTTCATATATTTATCATTAAATAAAAATCCATAAAGAGTGATATTATTTTATAAACACATTTATTCCCTTTTAAATAGGTTTTCAAAAAAACAAATCATTTATTGTAACACCCCAGGTAAATAAAGAATATTACATTTTTATATTTATCCATATTTGTGAATAAAATATTAATATGACTTTAAAGGGGACACCATGCTCGATGGCATACCCAAGACGCAACAACGAGTTTCAGGGGAATCTTACGTTGCACTCTAATAATAAAATAATATTATTTTAAATGGTAGTTAACATGTAGCTGTTGTATTGGAGAGAATTGATAGAAATAACTAAAATATGATTATATATGTTTTTTAATGTTTTTACATTAATCCAATAAAAGCTAAAGGCTTAACATACGGAAATAATTCAATTTTAGGTGTATAAGCCCTAGTTTTCACTCAAGGTTCACTTATCGCCTTTTGATGGAGAACTGTCATTAAATATAGTTTTGATCACTCTTATACATTGTTTGGGACGAAATAAAACTCTTCTTTATAATCGGGACATCAAATTTTACTTTGTGTAATTTTTTGGTATTTTTTCGATAAAGTTCATTTTTTAATGAATACTGTAAAATGTTGTGTTTTAATTCAAAACCTCTTTTCAATCTAATTTATTTATATGATTAGATAATCTTTTGAATTGGTTTTAAAGTGAAATTAGAAAATATTTTTACCATTAAATCCAATAGTGGTCGTTGGAATTAATTTCACTTTTAAATCGGACTCAAACTAGTATCAATCTTTTGATCCTTATTGTTTCTTAAAAACACGCTATTTGTTTTGACAGCGGGAGTTAATTATTAAATTAATTAATTCTACTTATATTATTTTAATTAGGTAATATAAACATAATTTTGAATTCAGAATATTAAATATAGATTAGGGTGAATTTTTGGTAATTTTCTGAAAAACTCCAATTTTTGATGAATAGTGAAACCACTAAGTGGTAATCAAGCAAACTGATTTTTCAGTTAAATGAAATTTTACCACTAATGTGTATTGAATTTTGAAAATCCGACAGACATGGTTGTCATTAGTATGTAAAATGTGGTTCAATGGGATGAAAATAATTTTTTGGTGAATAGTAACTTTTTTTCATTAATCGCGATTAGAGGTAATTAGTGTAATTTAAGGTAAAAATGATATTATAAAAATATGAAACCACCATGACACTTGTCCTAACTCTATTGGATGAGTCATGGACGACCCATACAACCCATGGGTCAACTTGGGGACCCCATGGATCCACTTTGGTTGGAAAAGGACATTAATATATATTTATTTAATGTTAAAATTAAATTAACACAAACATTAGTTGTTTTACTAAAACAGTTTTTAAGTGGGGTTACACAAGTCCCAATTTTGACTATAAATATTCATTACAATTCTAATAAGATTTCCTACATCATAGTATTTTTTTATAATTTTTAGATATTAAATAAATTAATTTAATTACGACATCATGATGATGCAATGATGACCTCATTAATGAACAGTTTAAATAAAATGAAACGATAATATAAACTCTAAGACCTAAACTTGTCCAAAAACTATTGTATGGAAATATTTCTAAGCCTTATCATCTTATACTTGAAATATATCAATGTGGGACCTTTGAAATTCGAAACACATTTGAAAATAAAATAATAGTTTCATGATTTCCAAAAGTGCCCCTCCTCTCCTCTTATAAAAGGCCCCCACCTCTACCTAATTTCACACACTCCTCAAGCCATTGGCTCGGCCAACCCCTTCAAATTTACTCTCTCCACATCCCTCTCCTCATCCTAGAGGATTCCCTTTGGAAATAATCCTTTCAAAGGAAGCCTTTAGGCTCAAATCAAAAGGAGTTACACTTTTAAAGGTAATTCATTCTCTCATGTCCATTTGTTTTATTTTCCTTCTCCAACCCCCTAAACTATTTTTATTTACTTCATTTGTAAAAACACCAGTATCTTAAATATAATAGGGTGTTGTTATAAGATTTATTCGAGCTACACTCTCACACAACTACATCAAATGGTTAAAGAACATACAGTTTCCGTGGATGGCGAAATTCTCCCTCCCGAAACGATGATTGTTCAACACTCATATAACACCTTCAAAGGTGGCCATTTAGATGAAAATATATTTATATATGATATATAATATGTTTAATTTTTTACTTAATCTTCTGTATTTTCATTTGTTTCATACCTTTATGGTTTCCATTGTGGGTAAACACGATAATTTCATTTTAGGAAGTGCGGACTACCGCCCCCTCAAAGTGATTTGATTCATTAATGCCATATGTGGGACGTATAAAGGATGGATTTAAAGTTATTATATATGATGTTATACTGGAATTATAATATACCTCTATATAATTATTATTTTTTTCCATTAAAGTATGAGATAGAAATGAAAGTAGTGTTCATGCGTACGTATGGCTTACCGTCTCCATGAACGGTGCATTTCATTTCTTACCTCTAAATGATTATGTAATATTATAAATACATGTATATGATGGATATATATGATATATATGATATCCAAATCATGAATATCATTCTGGATATAATTAACCTTTGACCACACAATCAACATGTAATTGTAAGAAGTCCATTTTCGACTAAAGAACCAAATATTGAAAAAACAAACATTCTTAACTTAAATGATTACATAATGTTTATAACATTGAAATAAGTTATATAAAAGGAATAATGAACTTTAATAAGGTTCATAAGAAATTAGAAATTAACTCAAATTTATTATTCAGGACGTTAAAGAACGATCGAGTCAAGTCGGACCCGAGGTAAGGGATCCTACACCTCTCTTTCTTTTTAAGTACACTCTTTTATGTCATTCCTTTTAAGATCATATTTCTTATGATTGGGATGTTATTTTATATTACTCCCACTGTACTAATTATGTTCATATGATGAGAGACCCTATTTCCTCTCATCAATCCATTTTGAAAGTTTTAAGTGGCGCCGTTAGGCTGCCGAGTTTTCGTAAGGGATTTTTCATCTCACTTTTATTCCTGTGAGATTTATGCTACATTTGCCACAATTTCATTTGAGTGGTTTATGTACTGCCCATTATTAAACTCCTTTTGTAATATAATTCCATTTATGGGTATTTACATATTCATTTTATGACACTTCTTCAATGGGGTGTACTTTTCGAAAGTTACCCAAGTCGGTAATGGAACCTTTCACCCTCCTGATTTTAAAAGACTTCGTTTGTTTTGTCTTTTAATTCACATACTATTATGTTGGGATATGTTCGTCTATATCCTGATTGATGTAAATTTTTTGTCCAAGTGATGATAGTCCCTTATTTTCTCTCATCAACTCATTTTCTGAATTTTTTAAGTGACGCCGTTAGGCTGTCGATTTTTACCAAGGGAACGTTTTAACCCAATTTCGATTTCTTTGGGTTCAACATGTAGTTATTGAATATGTCATCCTTTGAATATGTTTGGATGACATTTTATTGTTTTACACTTAATATCCAATTATATTGGGTGTATTTATATTTGTCACACATAATTTTGATATTGATTTATCCTTAATTTAAGGATACCTTCCTTATAAGGGATTTCATCACATTTTACATCCCTATTGAGACTTCATTGTTGTTATGAACCAATTCACTCTTATATGGTGTATATACTGTCCTTTGAAATATTATATCATTAATCCATTTATCCTCATGATATTATAAAGTTCTGATTAAATGTTATTCCTCAATTATTGTATTCAAGTGTCTCTAATTTTGGTAAAAACCCTTTGACCAAAATATCGCTTTAAATGTTTTAATGACTTGTTCTTATTAATATCCATGTTTTCAAAATGGTTTTAAGGATTTATTTATATGGATATTAATGGTTTAAAATTTTGAAAGCTTCAAGGTGTTATGGGACACTTTGATTCAAAATTCTCCTTATTAAATGTTTTAAATGGTTTTGGAAATGGTTTCTTTTTGTATGGATTCATTATTTCAAAATACTGAAATGTTATATTGTGATTGAAATGTGGAAATGTTTTGTTTCCTTTATGCATGTTTTATGTGATACGTTTATGTTATGGTTCTTGGGCATTGTTATGAAGACGGGTGGTTCCGTGATAAACTACGGGCGGGTGAGCCCGATATAGCTCTCCAATGCATTGGGTAACGCGAAGGAGTGAAACGTTAAGGTTTCTCCGAAGAGAATTTAGGGAATATACTGTGATGGGTATTCTAAACGTAACCAAGAAGGTTACTCCCTACGTAAGAATGTTATGAATGCATCAAGTTACTTTTATATCTTATGATTTCGATGATTTATTCATGATTTGATGAGGTATGTTAAAGTGCCTATGTTTTATGGGTAAAGTATGATTTCATTCTTATGTATATATGAACTCATGTTTCCTTTCCATATTTTTTATAACCCTTACTGAGATTTTTATGCTCATCCCAAGTTTTTGAAATGTTTTTCACAGGTCAAGGGAAAGGTATATGATGTGATGATAGTGTCAAGGATGTGTCAAGAAAGAATCCATGTTTTATTTTAAATATGTTTCCGTTGATGGGAAGAATGAATACTGTCTTTTATGTAACCACTTTGTTTAAATGTGGAATCTAATGCAAGTTTCATGATCTAATTCTCTAAAACTCTAAACCTGAAAAGATCCTCAATGTCTAATCTTGTAATAACTCAAGATTAATTAAGGTTAAGGCTGGGGCCTTATAGTTGGTATCAAAGGTCGGTTTAGATATCTTTAGAGGTTAGGGTATTCTTTTAGCATAAGTGACATTACCATAATGGTTAGGATTTCAGAAAGAGTCCAAGTTTTAGATAAAGTGAATGAGTTAGTGTATGTTAGTGTTTACCTTCCTCATTAGTACATGATGGTTTTGTTGATATACTCACACTGACATTTCTGTTTTAAGTAAATGGATGGATCTAGCAGGCACCAGAGATACAACAGGTTTGAAGGAAACTGTGGTGGTTCTCTGATTAAGATACTAGATAAAATGGAGGATTCAATGAGGAAACTCGTGGTTGTCCTAAACCAAATATCAAGGAGTCATGATCAACCACTTGAACATTGGTATGTTCTGTAATGCATCAGGTTCGAGATGACCAATCGATGTGGAAGTTCAGGTTATAATTATAAAGGTAACCATTAGAGTTTATATGATCCTTACTTTTGAGAGAAATTATGGGTTATTATATGATATGCTGGGAATGAAAGGCATGATATAAACTTGAGGTTAAAATATGTAATGATCATTTTTGATGATTTTATCCCTTTTTGGGGAATGATTTGAGAATTATATAGTTTTTGAAAAAGGACAACACGCAGACCGTGTGACTACCCGTCGCGTCAGACAAAGCTGCGGGAATCGAACCCACAACCAAAGTGCCACTGGTATTTATTGCCTACCCCTGGACTACGTGAAGTCCTTGGTTAGTTTGAACGCTTCTTTTTAGTTGGATGATTTTATGAATTCAGATTAAGTTGATTTTGGGTTATCTATGGAAATTATTAACCTATCATGGAGGATATGTGATTAGGTTAATTACTTTTCAATATGAGACATTAAGAGTAACAGATGTTATTTGGAGAGAAGTGTTAATTTATACCTTGGAAGACTACGTGACTAAATCCTTCAAATATTTGGGTTTCCATCTTAGATTGGTTTACTTTGAATAATTTTATGGACAAATAGTTTATTGAATGGTCTTTGTTGAACTTTGGGTATTGTTTGATAAATTTTGGAGATTAAGAATAGATTTTCTTTTTATAAAGGGTTATCCTTTTCTGGATTATCTGACCTTGTACTAACCTTTTTGGTTTTGGTTATGGTTAATGTATAAAGATATGGGAAGTATATAGTTCTCTTTTATGGATTAGATGATTCTCTAGAAGTTGATTATAGTACTCTTAATGCGAACAAGTCTCCCTAAATACTCGCCTTTTGGGAAAAAAAATGAGTTTGACTAAGGAATATAGTAAAAGTTGAAAGTCAACATGATAAGTGATTATGTTTCCTTATGAATAAATTCCTCAACAAAAAGTAACTTAAAACAAAAAAAAATTCTACTAACTTTTCCTACTGGGGAATCGAATACCGTTTAACCCATCACAAGTTTGTGATTTTCTTATGGTTAAATTTCTCCTAGGAATGTTTACTATCACTCTCCCTCAATAACATGACCCTTTGATTTTTCTTCCATGTCCATGTTTTTCTACAGGGATTCCTAGTATGGGTTAACTCGGGTGACCTATGTACTTATCTTTCTTTATTTTAAAGTGATTGTTTTACCGACTCTTGTTCTGATGTGGGATTTTCAAGGATGTTTCCAAGTTCAATTTTAAAATTGCGAGGATGCAATTCTTAAAAGGGGGGAAGGATGTAACACCCCAGGTAAATAAAGAATATTACATTTTTATATTTATCCATATTTGTGAAAAAAAATATTAATATGACTTTAAAGGGGACACCATGCTCGATGGCGTACCCAACACGCAACAACGAGTTTCTTGGGAATCTTACGTTGAACTCTAATAATAAAATAATATTATTTTAAATGGTAGTTAACATGTAGCCGTTGTATTGGCGAGAATTGATAGAAATAACTAAAATATGATTATATATGTTTTTTAATGTTTTTACATTAATCCAATAAATGCTAAAGGCTTAAAATACGGAAAGAATTCGATTTTAGGTGTATAAGCCCTAGTTTTCACTAAAGGTTCACTTATCACATTTTGATGGAGAACTGTCATTAAATATAGTTCTGATCACTCTTATACATTATTTTGGACCAAATAAAACTCTTCTTTAGAATCGGGACATCAAATTTTACTTTTTGTAATTTTTTGGTATTTTTCTGATAAAGTTCATTTTTTAATGAATAGTGTAAAATGTTGTGTTTTAATTCAAAACCTCTTTTTAATCTAATTTATTTATATTATTAGATAATCTTTTGAATTGGTTTTGAAATGAAATTAGAAAATATTTTTACCATTAAATCCAATAGTGGTCGTTGGAATTAATTTCACTTTTAAATCGGACATAAACTAGTATCAATCTTTTGATACTTATTGTTTCTTAAAAACACGCTATTTGTTTTGACAGTGGGAGTTAATTATTAAATTAATTAATTCTACTTATATTCTTTGAATTAGGTAATATAAACACCATTTTTTAATTCGGAATATCAAATATAGCTTAGGGTGAAATTTTGGTAATTTTCTGAAAAACTCCAATTTTTGATGAATAGTGAAACCACTAAGTGGTAATCAAGCAAACTGATTTTTCAGTTAAATGAAAGTTTACCACTAATGTGTATTGAATTTTGAAAATCTGACATATATGGTTGTCATTAGTATGTAAAATGTTGTTCAATGGGATGAAAATAATATTTTGGTGAATAGTAACTTTTTTTCATTAATCGCGATTAGAGGTAATTAGTGTAATTTAAGGTAAAAATGATATTATAAAAATATGAAAACACCATTACACTTGTCCTACCCCTATTGGATGAGTCATGGACGACCAAGAAAACCCATGGGTCAACTTGGGGACCCCATGGAGCCACTTTGGTTGGAAAATGACATTAATATATATTTATTTAATGTTAAAATTAAATTGACACAAACATTAGTTGTTTTACTAAAACAGTTTTTAAGTGGGGTTACACAAGTCCCAATTTTGACTATAAATATTCATTAGAAAGATAAAAAGATTTCATACATCATAGTATTTTTTTTATTATTTTTAGATATTAAATAATTTAATTTAATTACGACATCATGATGATGCAACGATGACCTCATTAATGAACAGTTTAAATAAAATGAAACGATAATATAAAATCTAAGCCCTAAACTTGTCCAAAAACTATTGTATGGAAATATTTAGAAGCCTTATAATATTATATTTGAAATATATCAATTTGGGACCTTATAAATTCGAAACACTTTTGAAAATAAAATAATAGTTTCATGATTTCCAAAAGTGCCCCTCCTCTCCTCTTATAAAAGGACCCCACCTCTACCTCATTTCACACACTCCTCAAGCCTTTGGCTCGGCCAACCCCAGCCCATTTACTCTCTCCACATCCCTCTCATCATCCTAGAGGATTACCATTGGGAAGAAGCCTTTCAAAGGAAGCCTTTAGGCTCAAATCAAAAGGAGTTACACTTTTAAAGGTAATTCATTCTCTCATGTCCATTTCATTTATTTTCCTTCTCCAACCCCCTAAATTCTTTTTATTTACTTCTTTTGTAACAACACCAGTATCTTTAATATACTAGGATGTTTTTATATGATTTATTCTAGCTACACTCTCACACAACTAATCAAATGGTTAAAGAACATACGATTTCCGTGGATGGCGAAATTCTCCCTCCCGAAACGATGATTGTTCAACACTCATATAACACCTTCAAAGGTGGCCATTTAGATGACACTATATTTATATATGATATATAATATGTTTCGTTTTTACTTAAGCTTCTGTATTTTCATTTGTTTCATACCTTTATGGTTTCCATTGTAGGTAAACACGATAATTTCATTTTAGGAAGTGCGGACTACCGCCCCCTCAAAGTGATTTGATTCGTTAATGCCATACGTGGGATGTATAAAGGATGGATTTAAAGTTATTATATATGGTGTTATACTGGAATTATAATATAACTCTATATAATTATTTTTTCTTTCCATTAAAGTATGAGATAGAAATGAAAGTAGTGTTCATGCGTACGTACGGCTTACCGTCTCCATGAACGGTGCATTTCATTTCTTACCTCTAAATGATTATGTAATATTATAAATACATGTATATGATGGTTATATATGATATATATGATATCCAAATCATTAATATCATTCTGGATATAATGAACCTTTGACCACACAAACAACATGTAATTGTAAGAAGTCCATTTTCGACTAAAGAACCAAATATTGAAAAAACAAACATTCTTAACTTAAATGATTACATAATGTTTATAACATTGAAATAAGTGATATAAAAGGAATAATGAACTTTAAGAAGGTTCATAATAATGTATAAATTAACTCAAATTTATTATTCAGGACGTTAAAGAACGATCGAGTCAATCGGACCCGAGGTAAGGGATCCTACACCTCTCTTTCTTTTTAAGTACACTCTTTTATGTCATTCCTTTTAAGCTCATCTTTCTTATGATTGGGATGTTATTTTATATTACTCCCACAGTAGTAATTATGTTCATATGATGAGACACCCTATTTCCTCTAATCAATCCATTTTAGAAGTTTTAAGTGGCGCCGTTAGGCTACCGAGTTTTCGTAATGGATTTTTCATCTCACTTTTATTCTTGTGAGATTTATGCTACATTTGCCACAATTTCATTTGAGTGGTTTATGTACTGCCTATTATTAAACTCCTTTTGTAATATAATTCCATTTATGGGTATTTACATATTCATTTTATGAAGCTTCTTCAATGGGGTGTACTTTTCGAAAGTTACCCAAGTCGGTAATGGAACCTTTCACCCTCCTCATTTTAAAAGACTTCGTTTGTTATGTATTTTAATTAACATACTATTATGTTGGGATATGTTCTTCTATATCCTGATTGATGTAAATTTTATGTCCAAGTGATGAGATTCCCTTTTTATCTCTCATCAACTCATTTTCTGAATTTTTTAAGTGACGCCGTTAGGCTATCGAATTTTACCAAGGGAATATTTTAACCCAATTTCGATTTCATTGGGTTCGACATGTAGTTATTTAATATGTCATCCTTTGAATATGTGTGAATGAAATTTTATTGTTTTACACTTAATATCCAATTATATTGGTTGTATTTATATTTGTCACACATAATTTTGATATTGATTTATCCTTAATTTAAGGATACCTTCCTTATAATGGATTTCATAACATTTTACATCCCTATTGAGACTTCATTGTTGTTATGCACCAATTAACTCTTATATGGTGTATATACTGTCCTTTGGAATATTATATCATTAATCCATTTATCCTCATGATATTATAATGTTCTGTTTAAATGTTATTCCTCAATTATTGTATTCAAGTGTCTCTAATTTTGGTAAAAACCCTTTGACCAAAATATCGCTTTAAATGTTTTAATGACTTGTTCTTATTAATATCCATGTTTTCAAAATGGTTTTAAGGATTTATTTATATGGATATTAATTGTTTAAAATGTTAAAAGCTTCAAGGTGGTATGGGACACTTTGATTCAAAATTCTCCTTATTAAATGTTTTAAATGGTTTTGGAAATGGTTTCTTTTTGTATGGATTCATTATTTCAAAATACTGAAATGTTATATTGTGATTGAAATGTGGAAATGTTTTGTTTCCTTTATGCATGTTTTATGTGATACGTTTATGTTATGGTTCTTGGGCGTTGTTATGAAGACGAGTGGTTCTGTGATAAACTAAGGGCGGGTGAGCCCGATATAGCTCTCCAATGCATTGGGTAACGCGAAGAAGTGAAATGTTAAGTTTTCTCCAAAGAGAATTTAGGGAATATACTGTGATGGGAATTCCAAACGTAACCAAGAGGGTTACTCCCTACGTAAGAATGTTATGAATGCCTCATGTTACTTTTATGTCTTATGATTTCGATGATTTATTCATGATTTGATGAGGTCTGTTAAAGTGCCGATGTTTTATGGGTAAAGTATGATTTCATTCTTATGTATATATGAACTCATGTTTCCTTTCCATATTTTTTATAACCCTTACTGAGATTTTTATGCTCATCCCATGTTTTTGAAATGTTTTTCACAGGTCAAGGGAAAGGTACATGATGTGATGATAGTGTCAAGGATGTGTCAAGAAAGAATCCATATTTTATTTTAAATATGTTTCCGTTGATGGGAAGAATGAATACTATCTTTTATGTAACCACTTTGTTTAAATGTGGAATGTAATGCAAGTTTCATGATCTAATTCTCTAAAACTCTAAACCTGAAAAGATCCTCAATGTCTAATCTTGTAATAACTCAAGATTAAGTAAGGTTTAAGGCTCGGGCCTTATATTTATATTCAATTGTTTTTTTATTTCGAATTTTAAAAATTTTGGTAACCAAGGAATATTGACTAGAAATGAAAAATTATTATTCTATAAATACCAGGGTCATTATATCATTACCATATTTTTAATATTGTGTTCTCATGATTTTAAAATTTTCCTCGGAAATATCATTTAATATCCCACATCAGAAAAGTGGTTAATAAAACTAACAAATTAAAAGAAGAAGGATAAGTACAAATGTCACCCATACTATGGTTCCATGTTTATAAACATGGATATGGAAGAAAAACAAAATCACATAGACTAATAAAGAGTGATGGAGAACATGACCAGAGAACATTAACCACCACTATACCATGAATTTGTGGTTTGGGTAAATTTCTATTGATTAAAGATAGTTTATAAATTTTTTGAATCAAGATCCATTTTATAGAGTTGATTAATTTCATTAAAAATTAGACTAAGAACATAATGAAACTTACTTACTTTTTACATAGAGTTTCAATATTTAACAAATATCTACCACAAACTCATCTATTCTTCAAATGATGAGTATTCAAGATGGCCTGGTCACACATGAAGTGCTAGAATCAACATCTAAATAATCACATCATCCTAAAGATATTACCTATATATTCATCCTATCATCAAATATTAACCAAGAATGAAACATTTAGTACCAGATTATGTAATCCCTGAAAAGAAAAATCCTTTTTTTGAAAAAGAATACTTTGAATCTCTAAAATTTCATAGTCATACCCATGTTATACAAAGTCTATTCAACAAACAAATTTCAATAAAATTCCCCAAAATATTCCAAATAATATTTAAATCCAAAAATTTAATGTATTTGATCATAGTAACATTTTTATTTATAAAACATTGATTACTCTTACAGTCTCATAACTAAAAGTAATTAACCTAATCACATTTTCTCTGTGATAGGATAGTCATTTGCATAAATATACTAAAGTATATATATTTCAGCCAATAAAAACATATATTATATCAAAAAAAAATCAACCATTACTCCAAAAATTAAATCCCATATTATACAATTTTCCTTAGACATATAGTGTTCCAAAAGAGAAAATGTGTTCCAAAATAACTTTTATCACTTAATGACAATTTTATTCATATAAAAAAGGATATCCATTTGATAAAGCTTAATATCCAAAAATAGACTTATTATTGATACCTAAAATCATTTAAATTAATAGTAATAAGCCATACTAACCAAGTGATTCACGTTGGCCAGTGTAGGCGATATGCCCTTGTCACCCTGCAGTTGTGGGTTCGATTCAAACAGGCTTTAAGGATGGGACTGGTTGTCATGTGGTCTGTGTGTTGTCCCTTTTCAAAAACTATATAATTTTATAACATTCCCAAAAATTAGATAAATTCCTCAAGAATAACCATAACATATTTTAACCTTAAAGGTTATCTCATACCTCCCCTGTTGCGTCCCCAGAAGTGATAACCGATAATGGCCTCAAATAGTAGCATCATATAAACCCTAATGGTTCTTTATAAAAACATCCAAAAAACGAAAATAATTATTACTTAATTAATAATTTTTTATAACCATATTAAGAGTTAGAAACACTAAAAGTCAATCAAATTAATCCCATCATTAGAACTTTTAAATATATCATCATCCATATATCCACCATAACTATTCAATACCAAAAATGTAAAAATCTTAACCATAAAAAATCATTTATGATCCTTTATAGATGTTATTCAATATTATTCATTAATACATATTTACAATAAAAAATCTTGGATAATGTCCTAATATTTCAATAATGTCAAAAAACGAGCTAATTAATAGTTCATAACTTTCATAGGTCATTTTTAGATTCCACATATTCAATTGGAAGGGCATTAGGAATTGTAAAATATTTTTTCAGTCCTAATAATACCATTCCCAAACCATCATCGTAGTACATGTATATGCTTAATGACCATGCACACCAAATTTAAAACATTCAATTGATCCCTCTGAAATAACTTCTTTCCCTTTCCTAGATCCAACTTTATTCTTCCTATTTCCATGGCAGGTTATTGCATTATGACCTACATTACCACATCTATAACATCTTCTAGTCCCTTTTAATCATTTTCTTATGAGTTTCATTCCACATCCTTGACACATTGGTTTTTGAATAAGAATATCTTTATGTTTATTACCTAAAAACTGATAAGGATTCGTTTCTCGCATATTTTATGCCTTAGACAAATCACCAATCTCTTAGTGGTCAATAATGACTCTAGATAGTTTGATAAGAATAACCACAAGAGTTCTCATTAGAGCTCCCATTTCATAAGTTTTCTTAAATAGAAAACCACCATAGTTTCCTTTACATCCGTTCTTAAACTGGTTCATGCCTGAACCAACCATTTATAAAAACCAAAAGGGATAGTGTTAGTATATTAGTAAAATAATCATATTCAATTGTATAAGGATGGTAGACTCAGAGATATACTTATTCATGTTATCTTAAACTCTTTCAATTTATTATAAAAAAGGAATCTTTCTAATTTGATAACCACTATGGTTACAAAAAAAATCACTTTTTCTTATATAGCACCCAAACCACAAATGTCATCTAAACCAACCTCTGATACCAACTATAAGGCCCCAACCTTAAATATTACATAATCTTGAGATATGTCAACAATTAAATTTAATTCACTTAAATGATATTTTATGGTTTAGATCTCTAGATAATTATGTCATAACTTATACATAATAACTAAAATATTACATATATACATTTCTACTCACTATCCATTTATTTTATAAAACAAAAACTCTTTAAAAAGAATCCTGGAATCATTTTATGTTTTAACAATATATTTTTTCCTCGATCCCATACTTGACTCTATTATTATTTATCTCCTGTGGAAAACATTTGAAAACATAGGATGGTCATAAAAATATCATTAATGAATAAATAATTAATGAAAACATATATCCATGTAATAACATGTAAACCATCAAAACTTTATCAGAAAGTAATATTTTTCACATTTAGTAAGTAGAAAAAGACACTTCACTGAACATAAGCTTAATTCATACGCTTTTTTACCAAAAGATTTCCATAAATCCCATATAAAGCAAAAAACAACTTATTAAGGAATATTGGGACATAAACATACATAAATGGAATAAACTTATGGTCGACTTCCAAATGTATAAATAAATGGAATATCTATATGATCGAATTCTATACAAAATGAATTGGAAGATATACCATAACCACCCTTATATGGTTTATCATAGAACCACCCATTATTTGGTTTATCATGTAACCACCCATATTAGTTTATCACGTATCCACCCATCAAATTTCAATGTACCATTTTTAAAACATAACACATAAAATATTACAAATATCATCATTTCATTAATAAAATTTCCTTTGAAATCATAAGAAATCATTTCCAGATATTGAAATATTCAATTGATTTCATAAACCATTTGCAATACCAAAAAAACAAAAAGGTAAAATGGGAGTTCTTTTTCCTTTGAAAAAATTATGTCTTATAGAGGAATCCAAATATAAAATAATGATTATGGTGGTAGAGAGGTCGTTGTCACCACCTATGTTAAAAAACAATACTTTTGTAATTTAGTAAAATAATGTGTAGAAAAATGACTCCATTTTAATGAAATTAAAATTAAAAGGGGTTTATTATACCATATAAAAGAATGAGGTTTATATTATGAAAATATGCCTCAATAAAAGATGATTAAGACATTGTCCCTTATATTGAGTTCAACTCGTCATGTATGTTCCTTGTTTTTCTGAATAATAAATTTATGCTAATTTATATTTTATTTTAAAAAATCAAATTTATTATTCCTTTTATATTTTTTTCGACATCATAAAAATTACTAAATTATTTAAGATAATATTGTTCGTTTTGTCGATATTCAGTATATGAGTCGAAAATGAACTTTTTTTATATAAATTGTAAATGTAGTCAAAATTAAAACATCTCTATAATTATACTAATGAATTTAATATCATATATATCAAGTATATATGTATTTATTATTGTCCAAAACATTTGAAGATAATAAATGAAATGAACCATTCATAGAGATGGTAGGCCTTAAGTACGCATGAACGCTACCTTCATTTCATGGATATATTTAAAATAATAAGATTCTAATGATATAAATTTATATTATAATAGTAGTATTATATTTATTTAATGCATTTCACATATTATTAATAAATCAATTCTTCATATGTTCCAGGTATAGTATGAACAATTCGTATCACATTGAAGGGGCGGTAGTCCACACTTTCCCAATTGAATTTGTCGTATTAACACATCATGAAAAGCATAAATTTATTTTGTAAATAAAAATTATATAATCATATGAACAATATAAATATTATATAAATAATATATAATTACAATTTTATCAAAATGGCCACCTAGAGGGGGGTTAGGGGAAAATTGAACAATCATCGTTTCGTGAGGCAGTGGTTCGTCGTACACAGAACCAATATGTTCGTATCAATTAGATGGCGGTGTGTATTAGTGTAGTTTAAAAACATATCCTTAAAAATAATATTATATTTAGGATAATGTTTTATTCAATTAATAAATTAATAATAAAAGCATACAGCATTGAAAATAAAAATAAAGGAATGGAACTTGAGAGTAGACATTACCTAGAAATCTGGTATCTATTTTTGATTCATAACAAAATGATTTATTTAATCGGATTCTACATAAGGTAAGGCTTCTATGAGGAAGTTATGGATGTTGGGAGCTTATTTAATAAGAATTTGGATGAACCAAGAGGGAATTTGATGTGTGATTAAATGGGTAGAGGTGGTGTCCTTTTTTAAGAAGGATGAGGTTCACTTAAGGAACGTCTGTAATATTAATTTATTTTAAATTAAATTTCAATAAAAAATGATCCAATCCTAATTTAATTTGAATATAAATTTTTTTTGGTTTGAATAAACATCAAGATATATTTTTAGAGATGTTTTAAATATTTTTATGTCCTTATCGTTTTGCATTAGCCCTTATTTTACCCTTTTTAGACTTATTGTGACATCTTGTTATTTACATATTATGGGTTAATGTAATTCTTATATCATGTCAAACGACCCGTAAAAAGATATTTAGGACATATTCGGACATATATTAACCATTTTTTTAATTGTAGATTCATATGAATTTAATATCATTTAATAAACAATTTTATATTTCAAGTTCTGAATATTGTCAATTTTGGACACTATTCTACTTGATTTTTCATAAATTCATAAAAACCTTATTACATCGATCCAAAAGAAATAACTAAAATATAATATTCAAATATAATACATTAAATTCGTGTATAACATCAAAATAAAAAAAAATACATTTATTTTTACATTTATAATATCATTTATTTGATTCCGTTATTAATGAAGCAACTCTAGTTTCTCAATTTTCCTCAAAACTGTTTATGAAATAATAATATAATTTTCAGTCTTATTAATGATGAAATCACTTCATCATCATTGTGTAAAAAATAAATTTATTTATTTAATGTAGATAAATTTTTAATAAAATATATTGATATAAGAAATTATTTTAGATTTCTAATGAACTTTTATATTCTAACATATCTCTAATATTAGCCCATATAAAGACTGTTTTATTAAAAGATACATGTTTATGTTATATTTATATTTATTTTAAATTAATTAATATAATATTTCATTATCACACCCATGTGTTTACATTGGGTCCAAAAATCAACTCAAGGATTCCCATGGGTGAAACTACCTCATCAAATAGGATTAGGAAACGTGTTAGTGTAGTTTAATATTGTTGTAATATTATTTTTTTAGCCTTATTTATGAGATTTAACTTTTAGCAATGGTCAATAATCTGACTACAAAAGATATTATTCATAATGTCCAAAAATAAAAGGTAGATATTCACGAAATTTGGAACATCTTATTCTAAATATGGAATCCAATTTTCCAAATTCAGAAAACAGAATTTGGAGAAATTAATTAAAAATTAAATCCATTTGTCAAAACCAAAATATGGGTTTTTAATAAGTAAAATCAAGGAAATTATTGAATTGTGTTTATGTACAATTTAAAAGTGAAATTACATACAATGACAGGAATTGGAATAAATGATAAAAATTTATTACATTTAAACATTAAAATAATTATTTAATATTATTTAACCATATAAATTATAATGATGGATTAAATTTGTTTTAATTTAAAATTTATTGTAATTTTAATATTCATCAATACATGATAGTTATCAGGAAATCATAAAAAAATTCCTCAAAAGTAAATTTTGACATCCCACTTCTAAATATGATGTTTTTTTCGAATATAACATATATTGGTTTAAAAATATAAATTTATAAATGGTTTTCAATAAAAAGGTGGTAAAATTGTGTTTTTGGAAAAATACTTCTTTTATCTGAAAAATTGAATTTGTTCTTATTTCATATCCAGAAAACTTATAAGATGAATTTAAAGCATTAAATTTAATATATAACATATATTCTACATTAAATAAAATTCCATAAAGTGTGATATGATTTTAGAAAGACAATTATTTTCTTTTAAATCGGTTTTCTTAAAAATGCATCATTTATAGTAATTTTTTTATTTTTGTTTCTAATAATTTTTATAACCAATGAATAATTATTTAAACATGTGTAAACTATACTTCAAAATTTAGTTAATAATATTATTTCTCATAATTCCAATGTCTAGTAATTAACTACCATTATAAATAAAAATATTATTATTGTATTATTTTTCGGTGTAAGTCAAAGTTGTGTGCAACGTGAGATATTGGAGAAACTTGTTTTTTCATGTCAAGTACACTATCAAAAAAAGTGTCCCCATTAATGTAAAATTAACAGATTAACTATAAATATTAATAGAAATTAAAATTATTATTATTTAAATACCTGGATCATTAAATCATTCCCCGCTTTTGGAAATTGTGTCCTAGCAATCTTAAAATTGGGATCAGAAACATCATTGAAAATCCCACATCAAAAAAAGGGATAATAAAAATACCACATTAAAATAATGAAATAGAAGAGCAATTATCACCCAAGACAACCCATAATAGTGGTACATGTTGGAAAACATGGATTTGGAAGAAAAAGTAACTCTCAATTAATAAAAGAGAGTGATATAGAAGTTGATCAGATAAAGTTGACAACCACAATACCATGAATTTATAAATGGGTAAAACACTGATGATAAAATAAATTGTATCACATTTTTGATTCCAGATAAATTTTTTAGTTTAAAAATTATATTACTACAAAGAGCTAGATCCTACATAATCATATTTACATGTCATGTACAGTGTCATTATTTAGTAAATATCTACAACAAACTAAGCTTTTCTTTAAGGGATGAGTATTCAAGATAAATTCATCATATCTAAAGTTCTATAATGAAATTCTAAATAATCACATAATCCTCCAAGGATTAACTATCCATTCATACTATCATGAAAAATTATCCAAAACCAAAATGGATAGTATAAGATCAGATAATCCACAAAAAGGGACGATCCTTTATTAGAAAAAGGCTACTTTTAATCTCCAAATTTCAACAATAATACCCATGTTCTGCATAGATCATTGAACAAAAAAAATTCCTTAACATTCCTCAAAATAATCCAACTAATATTAAAATCTAAGACATATAAGGATTTTATCAGCATAACATTTATCTCCAAAAAACATCGACTACTTTTAAAGTCTCACACATAAATGTAATTAACCTAATCACGTGATCTCCATGATAGGTTATTCATTTCCATAAATAACCCAAAATCTCCATATATCCATAATAAAATCATAGGTTCTTTCAAAATATAATTCAAACATTACTCCATAAATGATATCCCATTGTATTCTATTTTCCATTTGCATATAGCGATCCCAAAAGAGAAAACATGTTCCAAAATGACATATATCACTTAATCACAAAAAAATATTCCTATGATAGGTATATTCATTTGACAAAGAATAATTTCTCAAAATCAACTTATTCATGATCTATAAAATTAGATAAAATAAATAAAACAAGTCATACTAACTAGGGGCTTCACGTAGTCAGGTGGTAGAAGAAGTGCCCTTGTCGCCCATTGGTTTTGGGTTCGATTATCACAGCCTTTCCAGACACAATTGGTTGTCATACGGTCTATGTGTTTTCCTTTTTCAAAATCTATATAATTTTATAACATTCCAAAAATATTAAATAAATTTCTTAATAATAACCATAACATATTTTTACTTAAATGGTTATCTCATACCTCACATTTTTCATCCCGAAAATTCATAACCAGTAATTTCCTAAAATTCAAGGATCATATAAACAGTAATGGATATTTATAACAACATCTACAAAAGGAAAGATAACTATTCCTCAATTAAAAATTTTATATTACAAAATTAATGGTTATAGATATTATAATTCTTCCAAATTAATCCAATCATTAGTATATTTAAAAATATCATCTATTGATATAACATAGCCCTTCAATTCCTAAAATGTTGACATCTTAACCATTAAAACATCCTTTATTATCCTTTATCCATGATTTTTTATCTTATTATTTCATACATCATTCATAAAATCAAAATCATTCATAATGTCTTAATATTTAAATAATGTCATAACAGGAGCTAAGAAATAATCCTTACCATTCACTGTTCACTTTCTTTTTCCTCATCTTAAATTTGAATGGAATTAGGAATTGGTAAACCCTTATTTGTACAGTCCTACTGATCCAATTACCCCACCATATTTGTATGACATTTACATGTGTAATGACCATGCACACCACATTTAAAAAATTCCATTGATCCCTCTAAAATAACTTAATTCTATTTCCTAGAGGCAACTAAATGATTCCTTTTCTTGTGGCAGTTTATATGAACTTCATTACCACATCTATAACATCTTACCATTCATTTAAATCATTTTCCATTGTGTTTATTTTATAATCCTTGACAAATAGGTTTATAAATATATATAGTGTTATGATTATTAGATAAACATCATTATAGTTTCATTTCACACATATGATGCCTTAAAAATCACCATGATTTGAGTTGTTAATCATGACTATAGATAATTGGTTAAGAATAACCATAAGAGTTCTCATTAAAGATTTTATTTCATTTGGTTGATTATTCAGAAACCCACCATATATTCCTTCGTCTCCATTATTATATTGGTTCTTATTAGATCTATCCATTTAATAAAACATAAATGGTTAGTGGGATTATATTATCAAAATCATCAAATACTATCTTATAAAGATGGTAAAAAGTAAGATATACTTATTCATGTTTTCATACACTCTTTCTCTTTCCTAATAAACTATGACTCTCTCTAATATTCTTACCACCATGGTTATATAAAACATTTCACTTATGAATATATAACACCATAACCACTAAAGTTATCTAAACTGTTGTATGATATCAACTATAAGACCCCAACCTTAAATATTACTTATTCTCATAATAACTCAATAATTGAATTTAATTAACTTCAATGATCATTTCATGATTAGATAATCATAGAATTAAGTCATAATATACAAAAAAAACATGAATATTATAGGTAGACAGTTTTACTCCCTATCCATTTCATTTATAAAATAAAAACACATTAAAAAGAAATATTGCATCATTTCATGTTTTAATAACCATCCTTTTTATTGATCCAATACATAACTCTATTATTCTTTATGTCCGGTGAAAAACATTCCAAAACATGGGATGAGCATAAAAATATCATTAGGGGATACATAATTAAAATAAAATATTAGAATTGTAAAAATATGTAAACCATCAAAACATTATCATAAAGTTATTTTTTCACCTTTATGAAGTAGAGGAAAACACTTCCCTGAATATAAGATCATTTTGACCCTTTTTGAAACCAAAATATTACCATAAATCCATTAGAAATAAACATATAACATATAATGGTAACATGGTACATACACATACATTAATGGAACATCCTTATAGTTGACTTCCACACATATAACTAAATTTAATATCCATACGATCGACTTCTATACCCAATGCATTGGATGTTATATCATAACCACCTGTCTATTGTTTAACATTGAATGACTCATCATTTGGTTTATCATGTAACCATCCGTCTTGGTTTATCATGTAACCACCTGTCAAATGTTCAAGTACTATTATATATTTATAACACATAAAATATAGAAAATATCAATATTTAACTGATAAAATTTCCTTTTAAATCATAAGAAATCAATTCAATATTTTCAAATATTAAATCCATTTCAAAAACCATATTAAATACCAAAATAATCAAAAAGGTAAAAGGTATTTCTTTTCCTTTTGAAAACATTATTTCATATAGTGGAATCCAAATATCAAATAATGGTTACGGGTGTAGAGAGGTTGTTGTCACTGCAAGAGTTAAAAATCATTCCTTTTACCATTTAGAAAAATGTGTAGTAAAAAAAAGATTCATCTTTAATGAAATTAAATTTTAATAGTGTTTGTCACACCATATAAAAGATGGAAGTTTATATTATGAAAATATTCTTCAATGAAAGTTGATTGAGATGATGTCCCTTACTTTGAGTTTGACTCATCACATATATTCCTTGTTCTTCCTGAATAATAATCATAAGTTAATTTATATTTTCATTAGATCCTTTTTAATATTTAATATTCCATTTATATCACTTATTATCATGTTTTAAAAATATCATAACTATTTTACTTAATGTCAATCGTTTTGTTGATATTCGGTACTTTTGTCAAAAATGGACTTGTTTTGATATAATTTGTAAATGTATTCAAAATAAAATCATATCTTGAAGGATATTAATGAATTAAATATCATATATATTCAGTATATATAAATTTATAAATTTTCATAACATTGGGAGTTATGAAATGTGTAACACCCCAGAATGATAAAGGGTTCAATGGAAGATAGATATGATTCATTTCAACACAGTGCACCTTCTTTTTCGGGAGATTGCCTTATAGAACTCCACAGATATGTGTTCCAGGCTAGGAGTAGTGATTAGGATGGGTGAACATCTGCGATGTTTCCCAGGGTATGTTTGAGTGAGGACAAAAAACACTGGAAAAGACATTTGTTGGCATATGGGGACTACCATTAGTCAGATGACTTGTTCAGGCATGTGCATGGACACAAGGGTGGGGACCACGTGTCGGTGGGGCAACTAGTGGTACCTAGAGGGCCAGGACCTGACCACCACGTAAACCTAGGGTGGATGTGCTGTCACCAGGACCCAGTTGTTACAAAGTGTTATTAGAGGAGTTACATTTCATTGACTTAATGTCTGGATCCTATAGTCAGGGATAAGACGGAATAGGTACATGGTAATACGTTGTGCCCAAGAGTAGCTAACCCATGTACAGGGAAAAGTCAATTTACCTCGTTTAGCAATTTTTCTAGTTTTTAAATTTTAATGTTGATTTATTTTTCATCGTTGAGTGTCTCACATGTATTGTGTTGTTATTGTTTATATTATTGAGGTTATGTTTCTGTTGCATCCCGATGAGATAAGGTTATGCAGTCTCATGCATCATATAGGAACTTGCAAGAGATCACATGTCATGCATTCTTTCCATTCCATATAGGGTGAATTATCAATTTCATGTTGTTGTGATTAGTGTTGTTCTAGAAATGAATGTTTTAGGGATAGTTTTCTTGATAAAAATACATGTTGTTTGATAGGGAATTGTTGGTGTAAGGTTTTGATAAAATGAATGGAAAACATTGGCTCTTGAGGTTTATGGTCCCTACTGGACCAGAATTTGTTGGATCATTTCCCTATTATCCTATTTATAACATGTATAATATTTCATGCATTGATTCGTGGGTGGTATGTGCCCTCACGGATCGTAATTTGGAACTTAAGGGATTTTTTCAGTGTTTTTCTAGGTTCTGGAGTAGTTTTTAAGGCACAGTGTATGGAAAAACCCAGAATACACGCTGTGTAGTTTTGACTACACGCTATGTGTTATTTTATTTATGAAGAAACTATTTTTCAAAAGTACCAACCATGTACCATATGTACACACCGTGTAGTCTCTAACTATGTCATAGGCTAGGTGGGAAGACACACGGTTTGGGGAAAATATTGTGGGAACACACCATGTACTAGTTGTAAACGCCGTGTCATGTTGACCCTATGTCCACCTACGCGAATAAAAACACGGAAGGAAAAATATTAGGTTATACATTCCATGGTGGTTCTAAACATGCCGTGTAGTGTAATCTTGTAATTCATCCATGTAACTAACAACACGAGTAATTTTTATCCTTTCAAGTAAAAGTTGTGTCCATATGGAACACGTCGTGTAGTGTCAGCCGAGTATCAGTCCGTGTCACAAACAACACTAGTTAGTGAATCTCATTTAGTAAACGTCGTGTCTAAAAAAACACGCAGTTTAATCTCGTTCTTTGATGAACTTTGTGTCTTAGCCGTGTAGAAGTAATCGGGCAGGGGAAGAGAATTAAAGTACACGCCATGTGTAAGGATAACACACCATGTATTTGGGGTGTTACATGACCAGTTCTGGTAGAAGTACACGCCCATGTGAAGGCATAAGAGAACACGTCGTGTACGCATTATACACGTTGTGTATCCTTGTTTTGAAAACCTTTAATTTTTTTTCTATGGTTCCCTTTGCACTCTTCTAGTTTTTATTCCTTGATAATCTTGATCTAAGGTGTGTGCTTGACCTTGCAGAGTCATGCCACCTAGAACTCCTCCGGTTGTACGCCAGTTTCCAGGCGATGATTAGGCACTAGACATGACTGGTCAAGGAATTCCAACTGATCCTCCAGTAGTGAAAGTCTTGGAACCAGCCGTCATTCCAGACATAGGTGATGATTCACTATTCTGATAGGGTTTTATGAGGTTCATGCAGACTTTCTGCAGAGTACCACATCCTTCCCCTTCTATGGTAGAGCTGGCACGTGTTTTCCAATAGTATCATCCTCCCACATTAATAGGGGAAGGAGGACCACAGGCTGTAGAATCATAGATATAATCCATGCTTTCTATCTTCGATCATCTGGAGACACCATCAGAGAGGAGGGTGAAGCTTGCTAACTATATTCATCGTGATTCAACCAAGAGTTGGTGGGAAGTGATCTCACAGGCAAGACTCAAGTAGTTCATGGCTTGGGATGAGTTCCAGTGTGCCTTCTATGACTTCTTCTATCTAAAGACCTTGACGTCCAATCGAGCATGAGAGTATATGGGTGTGGATCATGATACTCTTCCAGTTATGGAGTATTCCTCTCACTTCACCGAACTGTAGTGCTTCTAGCTGAATCGAGAAAGTGATGATTTATTTCTAGCTATGAAGTTAGAGGATGGTCTGAGGCACAAAATCCAATATCAGGTGTACATGTTCAGGTTTTCATCCATAACTTCTACTATCAACCATGTGTTGATCACAGATTGCAATCTGAGAGATTCTGGAGTTGTGAGCTTGGGAGGCTCGACATCCAAAGTTAGTATCCCTCGTGATGACAGTAGGAAGCGCCATAGGGAGTATCTGCATGGAGATCCAAGGAGGTAAGACACTTCTTTTGGTAGCTTGGTGGTGTGCTACCAGTGCGAGAAAAGTGGGAATTCAAGGTAAAATTTCCTGATAGATCAAGTGGAGTGCCTATTTACGAAAAGATGGGCCAACTGAAGCATTTCTGTTAAATCTTCTCACAAGAAGCTGGTGACAGGGATTCTTCAGTGACTCTGCATTTTGGAGCTGCACCACCAGCTTCTCACCAGTCTAGGAACTAGAGTTCTTCCAACCATCCAGGATGAGGTAGAGGTTGTGGCTATGGTATCCAGTGTCTTGTTTTTCCGCAAAATCCGGGAAGATTAGCTCAGAGTGGTCAGGAAGGGTCACAGGGCCATGGTACAAGCCATACATTTGCAGTGGAGTAGACCCAACAAGATCAGGATCCTGGGACTTCTACTATTTGAGGTGCTGTCAATGTTTCCTCAGTTTTAGCTTCTGCTCTTTTTTATATAGGGGCTTCCCATAACTTTATATTTTTTGTTGTTGTGGAGTGAATTGGGATTTGTATCTTTTCTTCTATTGATATCTTGTCACTGGACACTCTGTTGGCGACTAGAATGGCTAGGATGCGTCAGTGTAATGTGTTCCCTCTAGAGGTTGGTGGGTGACACTTCTTTTGGACCTATATGTCCTAGAGATGACAAGGTATGATTTCATTCATGGAATGGACTGGCTGGTTCCCTTCCAGGAATTTGTCGATTGCTACCATCATTGGGATAGTTTCACATCACCAGAAGGTGGATTGTTTCTTCATAAGGGCAAATGGGATGTCTAGTCAAGCAGAGCAGGACCTGTGGATCATGGGTTTAGAATAGTTACAACCCAGATTACAAGTCTTTACCTGGATGACTATGAGACTTCACAGTTAGACTTTCCTATAGTGGTGGATGATTTTAGGACGTCTATAATGAGTAATTTTCAGGTTTGACTCTAGAGGGAGAGGTATAATATTCTATAGAGCTCATGCCAGGAGAGGAACTCGTGTAAATTCCTCTTTATTGGAAGGCTATAATAGAGTTGTAGGAGCTCAATAAACAGTTGAAGGAGTTGTAGGCAAAGGGTTTCATCTAACCTAGTACTTCTCCATGGGGTTCGCCTGTCCTGTTTGCAAATAAAGATGACGGTACCCTCAGGAATTGTGTAGATTATCCGAAGTTGAACCAGTTGGTGGTCAAGACCTGATATGTATTTCCGTGGATTGATGATCTATTTGATCAGCTTCGAGGATCCTGGGTGTTCTTAAATCTTTAATTGAGATCTGGTTATCATTAGTTGCACATTAGATTTTCTGATATACCTCTTGTGGTGTTTTCCTATAATAACAATTTTCAAGAAACTATTTAGATGGCACATTATTAGACTTTGTATGGTAGTCTATGTTGATAAACTTTATGTATGATGGAGGTAAGATTGGCGGCTATTCTAGGAGCGTTCCTTATTTAGGATAACACAGAGCAGATAGAGTTGATTCAGAAGAGTATGGCTATTGCACCATCTCGATAGAAGTCTTATGCTGTTCTGCGGACACTGTAATGCCCTGAACCCAGTTACCCAGAGTTGGTGCATTATTTTAATACATTTTCATGATTCCAAGGAATCATGTTCTGAAGGACTGATCGGTATAACAATATTGGAAAATAGATTACATACATGAATATTACATTACACTTTATAACATACAACACAACATAAATAATCCTTTATGAGAACCATTATTCCCTTATCATAAACTTGTATATCAATCAAAATACACTTATGGGAATCCTGGGAAAAATAAAACATAGAAAGGCTGTTCTCAAACGCTCAGTAAGGGAAATCATTACAATGGAAGATAACATAAATATTAATCATGGTGAATAATTGAAACACCATGACTTTACCAATAATAAAAATGAATACTTTTTTGGTAGGAATATGAGTTGAGTAAATAATGCCATAATAAAACATAATCATGGGTATTTTACTAGTCGAATGACCACATGAACAATCGTTCTTATTTTCATAATGAGGGGATGTATAATACTAGACTTTAATTTTTGTTTCAAGGCCTTGTCCCAGGACCTATGGGATAACGGTAACCGGACCCAAAATGAGAGAGCATTTGTAAACAGACTCCATCCCGGGGAGCCTCTGTAACCGGAATCCAACCCAGAGAGCCTCGGTAACCAGAATCCATCCCGGAGAGCCTCTGTAACATGACTCCATCCTAGAGGGTCTGCTGTAACTAGATCCCAACCCTAAGGGATTACATTTACAGGTCCCCATCCCAGAACATATTAGTCCAATACATTCATCATAAGAAAAGATGAAATATATCATAGACATTTGAATTAAAACTAGGATATGAAATGTAAATACTTTAACCATAAACCACGAATGGTATAAGAATAGAACATCCATAATAAAACATATCACAAAACCTTCAATACAATATGGACATTTTGTATCATAATAAATTTACTTCAAATAAACTTAAATTCAATCAAAGGATGATGAAATAGATGAAATCAAACCTTTTTTAGAGAAATATTTCATTCTATTTTGAAATCATTTAAGAGTCACATAATTATAATGAAAACATTTATTTTAAAAATACACTTATAAGAATGTAAGGGACGATTCGATTTCATGGAATAATATAGCCGCACCGACTATATAAGTTACAAAAATATTCTTATCTTAATTTTTTCGAAAAGGTCATAAACGGAATTGTTTGGAAAACGACGGAAAAATTACTTTGTTATCATCTTATTAAAGTCAAAAAAGGGTATAAATTGCATTCACCCATTGTCTAGTAAAATTGTATGAATGTTTTGAAATACATTTTTAAGAAACATGGATGTGGATAATAAAGAGGTCCCGGTAGATAATTATGTATAAATAACCTCAGATATTGAAGAGATTGTAGAATTAATCCTTACATCATTGTAATCAATCAAGTCATATGAAAAATAGTCAATAACCACCAAATGAATCACAGAATATCATGAATATAAAGATAATCATGATAATATATATCAAATGGTAGTACAAAATACACCACCTGCCATAAATTAGTGGTGAACAATGGAAATCTCACAAAATTAAAAGTGAGATAAGAAACCCCTTAACTCGTGTCCGACATGACCAATTAGTTCTTTAATATCTTGAATAATAAACTAAAGCTAATTTATACTTTCTTAATAACCCTGTTCAATTTTATTATTCCTTTTATATATCTTAATACCATGTTATTAACATTATGTAATCCTTTAAGTTAATAATGTTCGTTTTGTCGATATTTGGCACCTGAGTCCAAAATGAACACTTATAGTTACAGGTTGTTCACATGGTCAAACATTAATTATATCCAAGATGATATTCCTGATTTATATATCATATATATATCTTATATATCCAGTATATACATGTATTTATAACAGTACATAACATTTTGGGGTAAGAAATGAAATGCACCGTTCATGGAGACGGTAATCCGTATGTACGCATGAACAATACTTTCATTTGTATTTTGTATTTTATTGGAATTAAAACATAATTATATATAATTATATTGTAATTAAAGTATAATATCATATATAATATCATTAACCACGTCATTTATATGTCCCACATATGGTATTAACAAGTCATGTAACTTTGAGGCGGCGGTAGTCTGCACTTCCTCAAATGAAATTTCACGTTTACCCATAATGGAAACCCTTAAGGTATTCTATAAAAGAAAAATAAAGAAGCATTAAGAAAGAATAAACATAATATATATCATATATAAATAAAATTCCATCATAATGGCCACCATTAGAGGCGGTATGAGGTAATTGAACAATCATCATTTCATGAGGCGTTAGTTTTCCATCCATAGAAACATTAATTTTTTTCACCCATTAGATGGAGGTGTGTGTAATTGCATTTAGAATCCATTTCATAACAAAATCCTAGTATATTTATGATATGGGTTTTTTAAAGAATGTAATAAAAAGAGTTTAGGGTTGGAGAAGTAAAATAATAGAGTAGAAGGTAAGAGTAACAGTTACCTTTAATTTGGGTAACTTCCTTTGGTTTGAACCAAAAGGACTTCTTGAAGTGCCTTCTTCCTAACATAAGTCTTATAGAAGGAGGATAAGGATGTAGGGAGATTAATTTGGCATAGTTTGGACAAGACTAAAGGCTTGAGAGGTGTATGGAATTGGTTAGTAGTGGTCTTGATTTATTAGGGTGGTGAGGGGCTCATTAGGAAAGTGTGAAAATATTATTTATTCCATAATGATATTCCGATTCTAGAGGTCCAAAAATCATTAGGGTCTAAATTACGATTACTCATGGTCAAAATAATATCTTACAATAATAATTGGACATGTTTTGGAAATTATTTTAATAATTATAATCTAATTTATTTAAATCATTTATTAATGAGGTAAATACTGCATCATTATTGTGTCATAAATAATTTAATTTAATCGATGTAAAAAAAATATAAAAAAATACCATTATGTAGGAAATATTTTTTGATTTCTAATCAATATTTATAGTTAAAATTATGAAATATATAACACCATATAAAAATTAATTACTAAAAGATTTTTTTATGTCAATTTTTCCTTTACATTAAATAAATTAGTCTAATGTGTCATTATCATTCATAAGTTGCTCAATGGGGTCCCAAAATCGTCCCAAGGATTCCCATGGTCGGAAATTACTTATCATATAATGTTAGGAAATGTGTTAAGGTAATTTTTAATTGTTACAATATTATTTTTATCTTGAATTACCATATTTGATTTTAACCGCGGTAAATAGAAGTCAAAAAGTTACTATTCACCAAAAAATATTTTCATCTTATTGAACAACATTTTACTTACTGAGGTTAACCATGACACTCAGATTTTTGAAATTCAACTAACAGAAAATGTAAATTGATGTTTTATTCAAACTTTGAGATACTCCAAGGAGGTGGGTAAAAGACGGTAAAAAGTTCTATAAAATTTATATATATATATAATTATTATAGATTGACTCCAATGAATTACATTGAAATTATATAGGTATTATGTATCTAGTTTGACCAAAAATAAATTTAAATAAAAAAATAATTATTTAAATAAAAATTGGTTTATTAAACTACAACTCATTGTATTTAACTATTCCTCAAAAATTGAAAGGTTTCAGAAAAATACCAAAATTTCACCCTAGGCTAATTTCTATATTTCGAATCCAAAAATGAAGTCCATTTTGAAAGATAAAATTTATAAAATTTCGAAAAGTGGGCATAACTATTCATAACAGCTAGTTTTCATTTTGTGGCGTGTTAGAAATTAGTGTTGCGTAAAACACATGCTAGTATATTATTTAAGGGGAAGCATACCATGGATTCTTGGGGTGTTACATTATATCCTCCATAAATAAATTGCGTCCTCGCAATTTTAAATTTTTCTTCGAAAATAAATGGTTTAAAATAGAAAATACCTTTTGTGGAAAACCCACATCGAAAATGGGGTCAATAAAATTTAGTTTTAATAAGAGGGAAATAGAAATGAGAAAGTCGCCACAAAATTATGGTTTTGAATATGAGAACAATGGTGGAAATTATAGACACTTAATTAGTGAAAAAATGTAAATATTTATAGGGAGTTATTGAGGTCATCAATCACAAACAATTGTACAATTAAGGGCCTCAAATCCATCAATCTATGATGATTTAAAATATCATAAGTTCAAAATAATAAGTATTAGGATGACATATTTTTTGTTTTAATATCCCTTCCCTAAAGATTAATAACTAATTTATTTATCGAATAAGAGAAATATATATATATATATACTTGAAAAGTAGAGTTTCGTCCTTCAACTAATTCATAACTCAAACTCATATTTCACTCTAATATATAATAGAACCCCAGAAAAATATTATTTTTATCTTAATCGTATAAAGTTTCAAATATTAACAAATACCATTTAATTAAAGAAAAAAATATTTTGTAATAACCAGTGACTTCCTGTAGGCTAGTGGTAGGTAATAAAGGCCTGTCTCAATATGGTTGTGGGTTCTATTCCTACATCTTTTTCCAATGCGATGAGTGATCGCCCAACCTAAAGGTTTTCCTTTTTCAAAAAAAAAATCATAAGAAATGTTTTATCCTTAAACAATACTACTGAAAGTTCAACTTCATCCATTCCATCATTTATAGTTATCCATAATACCTCTGTCCAGACTCTCTGTAAAAGGATTCTAAATTTCAAAATCAATTGTAACATCATATTCCCCAATGAAAGTAAAGTTTCTCTTATTGTCACATGTTGAAAATATTATTACCTTAGTCGTATTAAAACCGTAATGAAAAAACAATTACTTCAGTACATTCCTTATACATATCACATTATTCTTAGAACCAGAATAAAATCCTTGAGTAAAAAAACACAAATACATAAATTATTCCACTTCAACTATAGTAGCAGCATAGGATTGGCCCTGAACCCCTTGCCTTTTCTGAGGTAGGTTTCCTTGGTGCTTAGGGAATTCATTTTCATAATTCCCCATTTCTCTACAATTGTAGAATTCAACATTGACAGCATCTTTCTTCCCCTTTAAATCATGAGCTTGGTGTCCTTTTTTTACCACACTTGTAACAACCTCCCATTCCTTTTAGGCATGTACCGGGGTGTTTCTTCCCCCAATTATCACATAATGGAAAATCATTCTTTCCCTTTTCCCCCTTTATCTGTCTCTTGCTCCACCATTATTTTCTTCTCTTGCATTACGTTATTGTCATAAGATTTAGAGAATTCATTTTTTGTCTTTATAGCACACAAGACTATATCTTCATGTGATGAGAAGGATTTCAATACTAATGATCGATGGAGAAATGGTTTTAAACCATCAGTGAAACGATTAATATTACTTCTTGGGTTACTTATATAATCTGCAACATGCCTTGAAAACCTTGTAAATTTAGCTTTATACGTTGCGACATTCTCATCCTCCTTTTTCCTCAGACTCAGAAATTGTTTTCCATATCCGCTCTATGGTCATATAGAAATTATTTTTCTAAGAAAATTTCTTTAAACTCCATCAATTCCATATTTGATACTTCCTTATCTTCCTTTGTGTTTTCAATCAATGACCACCATTGATCAGCATCTCTATTGTGGTGGTAAACTACCATGAAAACGTTTTCTAATTCACTACTCCCCATGGCATGGAATATTTTCACTAAGGAATTTATCAATTGCTCATCTACTAGTGGATTGGTACCCCCATTGAATGTTTGTGGTTTTTGCCTCATGAAGCAATATGGAATCGATCCTCCATCCTGAAAATCAGTTTGCTCCATACATGTAAGGTTATTATTCATAACCTGAGGGAGTTGTCCTAGTATGGTGATTAGCTGATCAGCATCGGTTGCATCACCAGCTCCACTGTAATTATCTTGAGTAGGAGGGAAATATCTACATGGACTGTATGCATTGATATGGTTTCCATTCCTTCCACTAAATTCCATTTTTAATGAATGGCATAAAATATATTAGTTTATGAATCAAAATACATAATTCCAAACATGTAAAACACTTAACATAAACTGAATTGTTTATGGATATAATCAATAATAATAATAAAAATTTCCATGAGGAAGATATTCTCATAAACCCTTCATAATGGTTAGTAATGAAAATGAGAATTATCTTAAGCATATCTCCTTGGAGTGACGTAACCATGAGTGCAACAAGGCCCATTGTAGTGCACCAGTGCCCGTTTGAGTCTAGCTCAAAGCAGTGTTTTCGGGTTTTACCCCTACATACATATGTTCCAAAGCTGCCTCTACCTGCCTGTATGCAGACAGAGATGTATTGCGTGGAAAACTCATAAAATATCTACAATACCATAATTATACAATGTTCTTATACACTATAAATCAAAGACTATATTAGGGCTATGTGCTCAAATCATAATTTACCTAAATCTAGTATCCAAGGTTTTTACTAAACTTCCTCTGATACCAACTATAACGTCCTGACCCAATTTACCAGAGTTCGTGCATTATTTTAATACATTGGCATGATTACAAGGAATCATGTCCTGAAGGACCGATCGGTTTAGCAGTCTTGTCAAATATATTACATAAATGAAGGTTACATTACACTTTATAACATACAACACAACATAAATAATCCTTTATGAACACCATTATTTCATTTTCTTAACCAGGCATATCAATCACAATACACTTTTGGAATCCTGGGAAAAATAAAACATAGAAAAGGGTGATCTCAAACACTCAGTAAGGGTTTTCAATATAGCAGAAGATAACATAAATATTAATAATGATGAAAAATTCAAACCACAGTCCTTTACCAATAATAAACATGAATAATTATATGTCAGGATTATGATATGGGTAAATAACTCCATAATAAATCATAATCATGTGTATTCTACTAGTCTAGTGAACACATAAACCATCAATATTATTTTCATAATGAGGGGATGTATAATACCAGACATTAATTTATATGTCAAGGCCTCGTGCCAAGACCTATGGGATAACTATAACCGGACAGAAACCCGGAGAGACTCTATAACTAGACTCCAACCCTGAGAGCCTCTGTAACCAGACTCCAACATGGAGAGCCTCTATAACCAGACTCCATCCCCGAGAGCCTCTATAACCAGACTCTATCCCAGAGGGTCTTCTGTAACCAGACCCCCCACCTAGAGGGCTTACTTTTACTGGTCCTCAACTCAAAACATACTAGTCCTATACATTCATCATAAGAAAAGGTTGAAATATAACATATACATTCGTATTAAAACAAGCATAAGAAATGTCAATAATTTAACCATAAACCATGAATGGTATATGAATAGAACATCCATAGTCAGACATATCCTAAAATCTTAAATATAATATGGATGTTTTGTATCATAATAATTCAACATCAAATAAAGTTAAAATCCATCAAAGGATCTTGACATAGATTAAATCAAAACCTTTTTTATAGAAATATCTCTTTCTATTTTGAAATCATTTAAGAATCACATAATTATAAAGAAAAATTTTGTTTTGAAAATATTATTATAAACTTGACAGGTAAGCATCAACTATGTTATAATGGCGGAAAATAGCCGCAAACTCCGTATAAGATTAAAAGACATTCTTACCTTAATTTTGTCAAAAATGTCATAAATGACCTTGTTTGGAAAACGACAGAAAGATTCCTTTATAATCATCTTATAAAAGTGAAACATTGTTATAAATGAAATTAAACCATAGTATAGTAAATAGTAAGAATGTTTTGAAATACATTTTTAAGAAACATGGATGTGGAAGACAAAGAGGTCCTAGTAGATAATTATGTATAAACAATCTCAGATAATGAAGAGATTGTAGAATAAACCCTTACCTCATTGTAATAAATCAAGTCATATAAAAAATAGTCAATAACCACCAAATGAATCACATAGTATCATGAATATAAATAGAATCATGATAATATATATCAAATGGCAGTAAGAAATACACCACATGCAATAAATAAGTGGTGAACAATGGAAATATTGCGGAATTAAAAGTGAGAAACAAAACCCCTTACCTCGTGTCCAACTTGACCCATTCTTCCTTTAATTTCCTGACTAATAAACTAAAGGTAATTTCTACTTTCTTAAGAACCTTTATCAAGATTTTTATTCCTTTAACATCACTTATTACCATGTTATAACCATTTTTTAATCATTTAAGTTAATAACATTTGTTTTGTCGATATTTGGATCTTGAGTCAAAAATGAACTCTTTATAGTTACAAGTTGTTCACATGGTCAAAAAATCATTATATAGAGAATTATATTCATGATTTATATATCCTATATATCTTATATATACATTTATTTATATCAATGCATATCATTTTGGGGTAAGAAATGAAATGCACAGTTCATGGAGACGGTAAGCCGTACGTACGCATGGACGCTACTTTCATTAGTATTTCTTATTTTAATGGAATTAAAAAAATGATACATAGGTGTATTATAATTCCAATATAATAACATATATAATATCATTAAAGTAATCCTTTATACGTCCCAAATATGGTATTAACGAGTCATATCACTTTGAGGGGGCAGTAGTCCGCACTTCCTCAAATGAAATTATTGTGTTTACCCATAATGGAAACTATTAAGGTATGTTATAAAAGAAATATAAAGAAGCAAGAAGAAAAAATAAACACAATATATATCATATATAATTATAGTTCCATCATAATGGCCTCCATGAGAGGTGATAGGAGGTAATTGAACAATCATCATTTTGTGAGGCGTTAGATTGCCATCCATAGAAACATTATGTTCTTCACCATTTAGATAGAGGTGTGTGAATGTGTAGTTCGGATCCTTCTCATAAAAACATCCTATTATATTTAATATACGGTTGTTGTTATAATAGAAATAAATAAAAAGATTTTAGGGGTTTGAGATGTAAAATAAAAGAGAAGTAGTTAAGAGAAATTGTTACCTTTAATTTCGGTTACTTCCTTTGGTTTGAACCGAAAGGACATCTTGAAGTTCCTTCTGCCTAAGGTAAGTCTTATAAGAGGAGGGTATGGATTTAGGGAGATTATGTTTTCCAGATTTTGGACAAGCCTAAAGGATTGAGAGGTGTGAGGAATTTCTTAGCAGTGGTCTCCTTTTATAAGGGGGGGGAGGGGCTCTTTAGGAATGTGTGAAAATATTATTTTATAATATAATGATATTCAGATTCTAAAGTTCCAAAAATCATTAAGGTCAAAATTAAGATGAATCATGATAAAAATAAAATCATCCAATTATAATTGGACATGTCGTGTATATTATTTTAATAATTATAATCTAATTTATTAACATCATTTATTAATGAGGTAAATATTGCATCATTATTGTGTCATAAATAATTTAATTTATTCGACGTCTAATTTTTTTTAAATACCATGATGTATAATATTTTATTAGATTTCAAGTGAATATTTATAGTCAAATATATTACTTATATAACACCATATAAATATTAATTACTAAAAGATTGTTGTTTATTTCAATTTTTCCTTTACTTTAAAATAATTAGTTTAAAGTGTCATTATCATTCAGAAGTGGCTCCATGGGGTCCCAAAATCATCCCAAAGATGCCCATGGTCAGCCATTACTCATCAAATAAGATTAAGACATGTGTTAAGGTAATTTTCGATTATTACAATATTCTTTTAACCTTGAATTACCCAATTTACCTTTAACCATTGTAAATAAATGTCAAAAGTTACTATTCACCAAAAATTATTTTCATCTTATTGAACCACATTTTACATACTAAGGTTAACCGTGTCTCTTGTATTTTGGAATTTCAACTCACAATAGTGGTAAAATTAGGTTTTATGCTAATTTTCAAATACTCCTAGGAGGTCGGTAAAAGACGGTAAAAAGTTCTATAAAATTTTTATATATCTACAATTATTATATATTTACTATAATTAATTACAATGAACTTATATAGGTATTATGTATCTATTTTGACCTTAAAAAAATTATATAAAATAAATAATTATTTAAATAAAAATTATGTTTTTAAACTATAGCTCATTGTTTCTCACTATTCATCAAAAATTTAATGTTTTCTGAAAAATACCAAAAACTCACCCTATGCTAATTTCGATATTCCAAATCCAAAAACGATGTCCATTTTGAATGATAAAATCTATATGATTTCAATAATTGGGTATTACTATTCATAAGGGCTAGTTTTTTTTGTGGTGTTTTAGAACTCGGAGTTGTGTAGAACACGTGATATTGTATTATTCAAAGCGATGCATACCATGGATGTTTGGTGTGTTACAGAGAAAACCTCTGGAGTTTGAGGTCGGGGATCATGTTTTCATATGTGTCACACCGCGGTTGGGAAACAGAATGATTAAGAGACAGGGTAAGCTTTCGCTGAGGTATGATGGGTCGTTTGAGGTTTTGGAGAGGGTTGAGGTAGTTTTCTATCGGTTTCAATTACCTCAGAGGTACCGGGCAATGCAAGACGTCTTCCCCGTTTCTCAGCTCCGACATTACTTCTCAGACCCATCTCATGTCTTCCCACTCATGGTGTTTGAGTTAGATGTGGATGCATCTTTTGAGGAGCATCCTATCCAGATTGTTGATCAAAGAATGAATGTTCTCTGTGGACGATTTTTTCCTCTTGTACGAGTGATATGGAGGCATGAGCGAGTATAGGAAAAGGATTTAGAAAGGGAGGCA
This sequence comes from Viscum album, assembly GCA_963277665.1. NCBI lineage: Eukaryota > Viridiplantae > Streptophyta > Magnoliopsida > Santalales > Viscaceae > Viscum > Viscum album. Next base: position 804,048,346 of record OY728139.1, read on the forward strand.
GACATATGATCGCAATGGTCGGAGCTGTTTGGGGTTTCTTCTTCTACGGCACCTTGCTAATGAAATTCATGTACGAATTTCTTAAAGGGGGGATGTTTGTAAGAACCTGGATCTCATTTAGAGGTATGATTTTCATTGTCTTGTTGTTTTTATTAAAAATAGATATTTAAAGATATTTTTTATGGACACGTCATGTATTTTATGAGTACACACCATGAACTCGATTGCCACGTGAAGTCGTGTGCTGGCTGTGTAAGGGCAGCACACACGGCCATGTATGGGTGACCTGGAGGCCGGCTAATGCTGGGTACAAAAACAACATGTACACGAGGTGTATTTTCATTTTTTCATTAAACATACCGAGTTCATGTCCAATCACTAGAAATTCCTTCTTCTCGACCTAGTATGTTTGAGAGCTCACATACGACCGTGATCTTCTTCTGAGCCCCTGACCTAGCATCCGATCTCTGATTTGACCACCGTCGATTGCATTAGAATCGCCTCAGTATGCTATTCTATCATCTAGAGTTTCATTTCATTATTCATCCTCTGTCACATGTTATCCTTGATTGAAAGTTTTGTGAATTTTTGATGATCGACCGTGTTCTTGGGTGATTTAAGGCTTTCAGTTCACTTATATCGATCCTACAACACCAAGGTAGGTGGTTTGTGCCTTTCTATTGAAATCATTTGATTTATATGTGTAAAAGTGTCCAATACCCTTTAAAGGGGTATTGAGTGTATTATTTTTTAGCCTTGTTAATTTCTTTCCATGCTTTTGTGCTTGATCATAGGTTAATTAAATGTTAATAGGGTGAATTGCTATGCTATGGAAGTGTTTTCAATGAATGTTGCTTGTTTCGACCATTTTGACTAGTTTTCCTGCTAGGATGCCATTTAATTTCCATGCCTAGTATTGTAGGTTAGTGTTACTATAGTTCTGACATGATGTTATGCTATAGATTATTTAGACAAGTATTTCATGAGGTTTAATTTGGCCGATACATAATTCTATGTTTTCTTGACTTACATTGTGTCATGAGAACCTGGTGTAGCAGACAATAGGGAAAATGGACGGAAAGGATTCCCCAGAGTGTATTTTTATCTTACAAAGCGAGAACAAATGGGTAATTGATGTATGTTCTTCCCAGGAGTTTCTGTAGTTCCTCGACGTAGGCCATAGGGGGAATGTTAGGTAAGTTCTTCCCCTGGGTGCCTTTAGTTACCCATACGAGACTACAGGGGGAATTGACGGAGAGTGCTTCCCCAGAGAGTCTACTCTAAAGATGAACTAGAGGGGTTTGACAATATGTACTAGACAGAGGGTTTCTTGTGTTTCTAGGTATGACCAGAGAGCATAGTCTATGATTTCATTCCAGAGGGTTACATGTTGTGTTATCTGCTTCCTTGTGTTGGTTGGTAGGACACGAGGGGATAGGTTTTGAGAAATTCCCAGATGGTAACCTATTTGTGTTTACCTTCAATGGTTGGATTTCTCTTGATATATTAAATTTAATGCATTTAATATATGGAGTTTTTACTAACAAGTACATTCTTGTTCACTTCTTCTTTTTTCCCATTATCTTTCATATATTCACTAATTTTTGGGCACAAATCTAGTAGTGGTTGCCTAATGGTATTTAGTCTCACATCCTATTTGGGAATGCTTTTGGGCCAAAAAAAATTATATTACTGCAGGTGTAGACAAGAGAAAACTCTCTTCTACATTAGGTACATGATTTCTGAGGAGCTGGAGAGCATGGGGCCAAGGTGAGGCTTGCTATGGAGGAGATTTTACTTGTTTTCTTTTGTACATTGTTTTAGTAATGTATTCCAGCATTATGTTGTGTTTGGAAACATTCCTTGACATATGTATCATGCATCATTTTTATGTATATGATCTAGAAATTTATTTCATCAGAATTCGGATATTTCTTGTTGGTTTATATTATTACTCCTTCATCTATTCTATCTGTTTCTATTCTTCTGTGCTACACTGCCAATTAGGGTAAAGTTTTTCCACTATCATGCTCAAGGCCCACACTGATAGTCGAAAACCTCTTGCTTTTGGATAAATGCTCTTCTGTCCGTGTGAACAACCGGGTACAGGGCACCTATGGGTGGATTACGGAACCGGGGTGTTACAAAATGAAATGAACCATTCATGGAGACGGTAGTTCGTACATATGCATGAATGCAACATTAATTTTTTCATATTAAAATAATAATATGAAAATGTTATAAATGTATATTTCAATACTAGTATTATATATTTTTAATGTGTGTCTCATCGGTTTAATAAAACCATCCTTTATATGATCCATGTATAACATGAACAAGTCATATCACTTTGAGGGGGCGGTATCCCACACTTCCTCAAATGAAATTATCATATTTACACATCTCGGAAGGAATAAATGTATGTTGTAAATAAAAATTACATAAGAATAGGGAAATATAAATATTATGTATATCTACTATAATTATAGTTCCATTATAAATGCCACCATGAGGGGTGGTAGAGGAAAGTTTAATAATCATAGTTTTGTAAGGCTGTATTTTTCCGTATAAATAAACAATATGTTCATATCAATTAGATGTAGGTGTGTGTATGTGTAGTTTATATTTGCCTCATAAAAGAATCCTAGTATATTTAATATGCTTGTGTTGTTATGTAATCAAATAATTAAAATATCATAGGTTGGGGAGAAGGAAAATAATGGAACAAATCTTAAGATAAGACATTATACTAAATCAGATAACTTCTTTTGATTTGGCCCAAAATGCGATCTTGAATTTTTGTATACCGATGTTAAGGATTCTAAGACTAAGAAATGATTTTTGAGAGTATATTTGAGCAGATTTTAGATGAACAAGGGGGCTTGAGATGTCTGATCAAAAGGGTAGAGGTGTTTTCCTTTTATAAGATGGAGGAGGGTAACTTTAGGAAGGATTGAAATATTAATTTATTATAAATTAAATTTCAATTAATAATGGTACAAAATCATTTAATTAGACTCTAAGAGAATTTTGGTTTGAATACCCATCCTTAAATAATTTTTATTCAAGTTTGGAATATTTTTTATCCTTATCATTTTGGTTTAACACTTATTTTACCCTTTTTAATCTTACTGTGATATCATGTTATTTATATATTTTGGGTTAATGTAATTAACATATCATGTAAAAAGATCTAAAAAAGTCAATTTCAAAATATTTGGATGTATATTAGCCATTTTGATAAATATTAGATTCTTATAAATTTAATATCATTATTGAACAATTTTATATTTTATGTTAAGATTTTTGTCAATTTTGGACACTATTAATACGTTACTTTTTTAGATATCCAAACCCACATGATTCCTTAAAAAAAGGAATTATATCAAATGTGATATGTAAATTTCATCCATAAAATTCATGTAAGACCTCAAAATATACAAATTAAATGTATTGTGACTTTATAATAGAATTTATTTGATTCCTAAATTAATTAATAAACCACTCCATCAAAATTGTGTCATAAATAAATTTGTTTATTTATTCTCTATAAATTTTTAATAATATATCATTATATAGAAATTATTTTTTATAATTACTTTTTATAGACAAAGTTATAACTTATATTACCCCATAAAAAACTATTTTAGTAAATGATACATGTTTATGTTATATATTTTTTTTAATTTATATTAATTAATATAACATGTCCTTATCACTCCAAGGTGGATCAATGGGGTCCCAAAAACAACCCACAGATTCTCATGATCATCCATATCTCATCCAATGGAATTCGGACTTGTGGTAGGGTAGTTTATTATTATTGTAATATTTTTACCCTTATTTACATGATTTACCATTTAACCATAATAAATAAAATAATTAGTAAAGATACTATTCATAATTCCCAAAAAAATAAAAGGTAAATGTTCACACAATTTGGACCTTTTAATTCCAAATATTGAAAATATTTTTCCCAATTTAGACCACATAATTTGCAGAAATTATTTTAAAATTAAATCTCATTATAAAAACCAAAAAGCGTGGTTTTTAATAAGGTAAATCTATCAAAAGATTTACATGGGTTCATATATAATTTAAAAGTGAAATTTATTCAAATGAATAATATTGGAATAAATGATAGAAATATATTATATTTATACTTTTAAACCATTAAATAATATGATTTAACCATATAAATTATCTTGTTGGGAAAAGTAGTTTCTAATAAAATTTAGCATATTTTTACTATTCATCAAAAAATGATTGTTATCAGACAAATATCAAAAATTTATCCAATGAAAATTTTGATGTCCCACATCTAATGAGGATGTATATTTTTTCAAATAGAACATATAATGGTTTAAAATACTATCATTATGAAGGGGTCTCCATCAAAAGGTGGTAAAACTGCAATTTTAGAAAAATACTACTTTTATCAGAAAAATTGAATTTGTTCTTATATCATATCTAGAAAAGATATAAGATGAATTTTAAACAATAAATTGATTATAAAACATATATTTTTTATTGAAAAAATTGATAATGAGGGATATGATTTTCTAAATTAAATTATTATCTTTTAAATTCACATCCATTAAAGAAAATCTGTTATATTTAATTGGTTTTTATTTTATTTTTTCTAATAAATTTAAAATCCAATGAATCATGATTTATGCACGTGTAAACCATATTTCAAAATGTAGTTGATACTATTTATTTCCTCCCTTCCAATGGCAAGGTGATACCTGTCATTTAAAATAATTATATTATTATTGTATTATTTTTTGGTATAACTCAATGTCATGGGAAACCTATGATTTCAGAAAAACTTGTTGTTGCATATAGAGTACAAAATCAGAAATAGAATCCCCTTTAACAATAAATTAACATCTTATTACAAAATATTTATATAAATTAGAAATTATTATTATATAAATACATGGGTCATTATAATATGTCACCATAATACCATATCCAAAATAGTGGGGTGATATTAAATTACTTGAATTGGTGATAAGAAATAATATTATTTTAAAGTCGGGATTTTTAACTATAAATTGAAAAGTAAATAATTTTAGAAAATACAAAATTTTTACCCAATGTTTAAATTTAAATGATGATTTAAAGAATGATATTATTTTTATAAATTACCATGTATAAAAGTGTAAGAAATTTAATATATTATTTATTCAAAAAAATCAATAAAATAAACTTTGATGGGAATTTTTTTAATTCATATAATACCTTTATTAAAAAATGATTCCTCCATCTAAATTATTAATATTCTATAAAATTTGATATTTGTATATAGTTATCTAATTTAATATCTTGGTTGTTTTATTATACTATATTACGATTAATTTAGACTCTGGGTACCGTGTATCATAAGAAATTGATAAAATTAAATTTATTAAAAGATAAAAAAAATCTAGAATCTCTGGTTACTACAGAACATACATATTAACCAAAGGGTGATTCAATTATTTCCAAAAAAATTTATGCCCTTGGAAAGGGTCAAGATAATTAACAGTAGAAAGGATAAGGCCACTACTAGATCATCAAGGCATGACATTCTATTTTCTTATGTTTGGCCCCACAACATGTCCGTCTAACTGAGACCAATGATATTGTCTTACAATAAAACACCATATCCAAGTGGTCCAATTTTTTTCTAGGCCTTTAAATAACTATTCTTTTGGATTAATATCAATATCCACCCTCATGATCATATGGGATAGATTCGGCCGATACCTCTTTTGTTGGGAAACATTGAACAAACCATAGATCGATATCAAATGACTTGGTAACAATAATCGATGATCCAACCTTCCATGTAACTCTAAGATCTCAAATAGGATGAAATAATGAGGTTATACCATACCCCACTTCCCCAAATGTTTTATCCCAATGTTGGTGAAACTATTTGGGAATCTGAATCACCAACATCAAAAAAAATGGAAGACAACGTCGACTAACTTATGATTTCTACCAATTCATATCCATCACAGATATTATCTAGATCAATTGTAAGACCTCCATCATCATTTTATTGATACTCAATACGGTCATCCATATATAGATGTCAGGTCATCGTAAAATTCCATTGGGAACCCATTTATTCCTCCAATCCACTCCCAAACTATAATAAAAATTTGGATCCAAATATCAAATAATAACTGAAGGGACAGTATGAAGTAAAATGATATCTCACACATAAAAAGTTCCATGTTCTTCTTCTATTATCGACTCATTGATAGAAAATAAATACATAGATTTTTTGAGTTGATAAAACATATACAATATTTCATTTTTCCTCAATGAATTTGATGTATCCAAATCATGATTTCCATAGAAATCACATCCCATTTCCATACTATAATGGGTAAAGGTTGAAAAAAAATTAGTACACATATGATTTTTCATAATATTCGTATGACATGTAAACCATCGAGAAACAAAATCAACATTCTCTTTTCACATTCCCAACCCTCAATAATGTTGTCTCAATTCATAATACATATTGGTAGCTCTAATGTTCATTTAAAATTTATGTTATTATCCATCATCTATTAATTACTATCTTAGATCTATCAGAATTACCATTCTACCTATTAAGTGAAAAATATCATTGAATGATAATGATCACTAACCTAAGGTCCCCTTTACATAATTATTCCCCATAAAGTACCTACTCTCAACATCATATTTTTTCCATGTAGAAAATTATTATCCTTATGTGATCCTTCTCAATTAATAGTTTGGATTACTTATCTTCCAACACTTCATCCATCTAGGTTCGTTTTATTACACAACATCATCATGCAAAATTATTCCACTAGACCAATAATCTAATACCATATTGCCATTCCAAAGGGTGTATGAAATATCATATTCAAACATCTAGAGGTAATCTACCCAATGAATCTATATGATGCTTAAATCCCATTATGTGATGAAATACATTATAATCTTATAGTTATAAAACACTATAAACTAATCCTCGAAGAGTTAATGTTTCCAATTCTTAAGAGAACTCATCACTAATGACAACTCATGATCAGGAATAGGATAGTTCCTCACATGAGGAAAAACTAAAAAGAGTCATAAGATAATTATTTTATCCCATAAATTAGAATATAAACCAGACTCATGCCTAAGGAATCATAGTAAACTTCATTCCAAAAAAATGACATGGGAAGAATAATGGTTGGAGATGAAGTCAGTCTCTCTTTAACCTCTTTAAAAGATCTCTAGCACTGATAGCTCTAAAAAAATTCACATGCATACAAGTTAACTCCTTAATATAAGATGAGACCATGGACATAACCTAAAATAGTTTATATAAAAATCCAATAATCCTTGGGAAAATTGGATATCAAACAGAAATCTTGGCTACTCCGAATACATAACTGCCTAAATCTTTTCAGGATCCACTATGTTTCCCTTCATAGAAATAAAAATACCTAGATGTTTAACATTTTGAATAAAAAATTTACATTTGTATAAATTTATCTGAAAAAAATTCCCATTCATGATTTGAATTATAATATTTAAACTCTCATCATTCCCCCATTTTGATACGAAATAAACAAAAATAACATTCCTAAATACAAACAAGAATGAATCTAAAAACTGATGGATGTTTTAATTCATCAGATTCATAAACACTTATGGAGCATTCATATGCCCAAACAGCATAACAAAATATTCATAATACCCATACCTTATCCTAAACACGATATTATAAATATCATCCTCTTGTACTCTCAGAATATTTGACCCCAATATTAGATCCATTTTTAAAAAAAATGTGGATCACGTAATTTTATGAAAATTGTCATAAATCTTAGGAAATGGATATTTATTCATAACCATAAATTTTTTATGATTATGGTAATTAACCAAAATTATGATACTCCCATCCTATTTCTTTTAAAAGAGCACTGGAAATTACCACGGTGATATTCTATGACAAATTAACCCATTATCCTCAATATCTATATGATAAACCTTTAATTATTTTAGTTTTTGGGTTCAATATGGTTGGAAGGAATGGAAATGGTTATTATACCTAAAATTAAATCAATTGAAAAATAAACATTTCTATGATGTTAAAACCATGAGAAATCATCTGGAAAAAAAATTAGATACCAAATCCACACAATATGAAGAGGGCCTTTCAGATATGGATTAGTAAAATCATGAATTTAAAACAAGCATGAGATCATATTATCCCTAGAGTATTTAAGACCTAAACTCCTATATAATGGATACCAATGAACCTAAAACACATGATTAAATCGATAAAAAAGAATTAAATTGAACTTCATGATGATAGAAATCAATATACTCTTTATAACTAGTCATCTAATATATTCCAATGATATGAACAAAGATGTTAAGATCAAGAACTAAAATGTCTCATGTAGTTTCATTGTCATTTATCATAACCCATCACTCTGGAAATTTAAAACTCTAGTATGAATTCATTACAAAAGGGGTGTAATGATTCATCATTAAAGGAAGAATATTTGAGCTTAAACCTAACCAGTCAATAATATTGGATGGGATAATGGAATGAGTAAAACTAGTATCGAATAATTCCATAACCGTAGAATATGTAATAAACACGGTACCTTTGACTATTCTTAGTCCTACCTCAAACACCTATGGTTATGATTCAAGTTCATATATAAATCTATCAACATCCATCCCTTTCCTCGCAACATAATTATCTTTCTAGGAATGTGGTTGAGATCTGACACCCTTTTCATCAATTTTTATAAATTTATATCAATTGGTGAATGTGGATCGATCTGTATATACATATAATTATATCTCATAGAAACATTGTATATGACCTGATTTCCCACACACATATAATTCCCAATTTGTTTCCTCATCATTAGGTTTGAGGTGTACTTTTCTCTCGAATTGGTAATTGATCACTCGAATCTGGCCAGACTTATGATTCACACCACTACCACTGCATTGATTCTTGTTATCCAAATTCTCCTTTGGGGTGGAAAAAATATATCTACATCCTTTTATCATGTATTCTCTGAAGAGTCTTATATTTTGTCTATATCTTCTTAAACCATAACTCTCTAGTTCAAAACCCCTATGAAGGATTGTAGGAACATAGTATAAACATAGATTGTTTTTGAGGCCTCGGAAAAATATCCAACCTCTATACCTTCATATAGTTGTTGGAAATAATCACTACAGACCAGTTTACCCACTTATAACCCCATTATCATTCTCCATAATAGAATTATCTCTATAATTCAATGAAATTAACTCTTATTCATTTTCCACTCTCAGTGTCTCAAGATAGAAATGTTTATTAAAGGATTTCAAAAATCTTGTCTAGGTGAGATCTTCATGAAACATTCCTTAAAAAATAGATTTCCAACAATTATTTCTAATCCATTGAATGACATGAGTTATGAAACCAACAATGAAATAATTTTTTGTTTTTGAAAAGTTTATAATACTCTTCATCTATTTTTATTAATTTTTTTGGTTCCTTTTAACTAGAAATTATTGATGGATGCAACTTAGTGAATCTTGAAGCTAGGACCACCCTTTATTCTTATTCAATATTAGAGACTTATCCAATGGATTATATTTTTTAATATATAAATTCCATCATATTTGTGTCAACCAAAGGATTATCATATGGGGTTCGATCCATATATTCCTTTATTAAATTCAAAGACACACTTTTTCAAGGATCGATATTATAAAAAACAAGTTGATGGAATCCATTTAGAACAGAATTTTATTTATTTATCATGAAATAAACTTATGTATCAAAATATACATGTATATAAATAATATCAATGATGACAGGAAAACCCATATATATCACTGTAACATTAGTTAGTTCAAAAAATTGAGCTACTTATGAACACTCCCACACTACTACTCATGTTCAGACTATCATTTCTCTAATCTACCAATAACCTCTAGAAAAAAGTGGGTGATACAAATACATGACCATAGGCATTAATATAATCCTGAGGCAATGATACTAATTTTTAATAGAATAACTTATGTTAACCAATACTATTACTAAATATGTTCTACCATAAGGCCCAAAGAATGTTCCTAATCACCACTTGCCTGTGAAGCCCACTAGGGATTCATACAACGAGACATGGGAATGCTTTGATACTCTATAGATACATAAGAATATAAAAACATTAAGAGTATCAAAACAGATATCAAAATAAAACATGATCCCATATATTCATCTTATAAACAAAACCAAAAAGATATGATCCAAAAAATTGATAATAATGTTATGATAAATAACTAAAGAGAAAAAATGTAACATCAAGAAAAAAATGGGTCCATCTCCATGTGACCATATGTCACCGACACCCCAACTCATCATAAGACAATAATATCAAAGAGATTCTTCATCTATGTGACACTCTTCTCTTTACCTATATCTTATAAATCCACGGTTACAAAAACCCAATGTAAAAAATACAGGGTATTATCACTAAAGCACAGTTGGATACCATCACAAATCAATAAAATTTATACCTAAATAGACTTTTCATTTATTATTTAAAAAAGATTCCAATTTTTTGAGAAAAATCGTATTCCCATTTAAAATATTCCTTGGAATTTATCTTAAAAAACATGTCATATTTGAATACACAATGTTAAATGACAAAACGTTTACCCAGCAGGCCTAAAAAGATGAAACACATATGTTTAAATTATTAACTATTACTTTTGGGGAAATTTTAATATCACATAAATAATCTCATAATGTATCATAAAAAAGGTACAATCCAAATACAAGGGTGTACACAACTATGATAAACAAAGAAACACTATTCGGTATAAGTGAACCCTAAAGACTAGGATCCTGGATCTCTGGGAAAGGCCTCCCTCAAGAACCTCCTATAATAATAGATAACTCTATGAGGGATCAGGTATGTATAGTTTTTTCCTATACCCTACGACCTTCCCCATTTACTATTATGTCACCATTACGTTCAATAATCCAAATACATATATTGTAAACATTTTAAAATGGAATAAATTTTATATTCTTTCTTAAATTTTTATAGATAATTTTCATTAGTGAATACATACAACTTATATTCTTAAAAAACTATTTCCATTCCAAAATCACCTTTAAGGAAATATATCAATCACAATTTTTATACCATAATGAATTTTAACAAAAACCCATTTTAGAAACATTTCGGTATCCCTAAAACATAAATTCACCTCTTATGGATTTCATGTAATAAATTTCATCATTAAAAAAAATTCTATAAGAACATAATTCATGTAAATGGGTATTCCAAAGGATTGATACAGCTACCTATTGAATGATGAAAACATTACTACCATTACTATTAGTGATGGGAAATGAATAGTTCATTCCCTTGAAACACAATTTCTAACTGATACAAAATCAATTCCCCATTAAACATTATAAATTCATAAATCCCGACTAATTAGGGTTCCAATTAGAAAATTAAAATAGAGGTGAAGAAGTGATCTTTATAAAAGAGGAGAAAATTGAAGAATTACTGAATGTACCGTAATGGGATTCTCCAAAAATTATCAAGGATCACAATATACTGATTATGATAGTAATATAGAGCATAATTTAGTGGTTGGTTTTAAAAAATTAGAGATAAATAGGGGATTGGTGTTTAAAATGACCAATGGAATCAAATTAATTTCAATTTTAATATGTTTTGATCAGGTGACATTGTATGGTCAGATGGTTGGAAAAAGTGTACACTAATTTTGTTGTTTCCACAAACCATTTAATATAAATTAACATGGTTTCCAAGGATTAGTAATGTTGTTTTAAAAACTATGATCTAGTTGTGAGACACCCACTTGATCAAACTCATCTTCCAGTATGGTTTTTAGGGAGACTCACATTGTTAGTCAAAATGTGAAAATTACCACTATAACACACATATCCATGTAACATGGTTATCATGTGGTTTGGAATAACTGTGTTCCCAAACAAGGATTTTGACATATTTTCCCTCAAAACTCCAAATTTTCTTCTCCCATCTCCAGAAATCCTTCATAACCTCGCAATATTTAATCTAAGATCAAAATTAAATGTTCATGTGACCATGATGGATTCTCAATGCATGTTTATTAATACACACATGCACATATATTTATATACAAACGTCATATATACATTTTTATAGGTATATATATATATTCATACATTTTTAATTTTAAATAATATAGATAATTTTTATTTTAAACAAAATATATAATAAATATTTTTTCCATATGGTTTAAATTTTTTAAAAGGAATTGTCAATATAATCATATTTACATATATATTAATACAATAATATTTTTATATGTAATTGATTAATTTTTTTTATATTTATATTTTTTAAATTTAATAATTACACTAAAAAAATTGAAATATTATAATATCCATATTAATGTTAGTTTATAGAATAAGATCATTCTCCACAAAAAAATTATAAGATAAACCTATTACGGAAGACTAAAATTCAATCAATTTTTTAAAAAATTTAGGTATTTAGACTAAAAATATTACTGGAAGGCCTTTTGGTCCTTTTAAATGAAAAATTAGTCTGGGTGAACCTATAATTGATTTCAAGGATCTATTAACAAGATTCAATTTTACTCCTCATAGATTCCAAATAATCACATAGATCAAAAGTTATAGTAATTTGAAATTCGAGTCCTATTTTTTACATATCTAAAAATATTAACTGATTTATTAATTTTTTATTTCATTAAATCTCTATTAAATGTTTTTTACTTAAAACTAACTTATAAAATTTTCATTAACTTGAGTTATTAAGTATTTTATAAATAATTTTCACTAAACTTATCATATATGATGTCTAAATAACATTTAATATTATATAAATCATATTTAATAAAACATATTACATATATTTCTATATAAATATATTTACAAACTATAATATGATATCTGATAGTATATAATGTTTTTTAATAACAATGCCTTTTAACAGTGATAAAAAATTGATTTATTTTTGATAATGGGAATACCTTTCTCGGTGGTAATAAAATTGCTTGTAAAAGTCATTTTTATTATTTATTTTATTTTTACTAGTAAAAACCCATCGTTTATTAGTATTTTTTAGTAGTGATAAAGGGTATAACCGAATGTTTTGGAATCTATAGTAGTTCAAGCACCTTAATTTCTAGGAATCATACCTTATCCTATCAAAATATTCCTGGATAATGTCATAATACACATATGAGGAAGGTAGATATAACCAATCATAGCTATCAACATGTCAAAAATAGTCCCCACCATCCCTCTAAAGGGTATGATTAACAAATCTCAAAAATAATCTGTTTAGATAATACACTCTATACCAGACCCTCTCACACAAAACTAAAAGAAAAACATTATCACATGATGACTCCATGGCTCCCATGTCATAACTTGTCAATCAAGAAAAACTCACTAGTTGCACTGATCCACACATTTCTAATTTAATAATTCATAAAACACATTCAGTGACATCATCCCACTATATACCACGTTTTAATACACATTTCCTCAAGGTTTCTCGTGAAAGTCACCAAATATTTCTTATGCAACCATCATTACTATAATTTCTAACGAATCCCCACGTTGTTTCACGTGATTCTCAGGCTCTTGCATTGATCAAACCATTAATAAAATTCATGATGGACTATCCATTCCATTTTCTCATCATTCCCAATCCCTTTTCCAGACAAGACACCCAAAAAAACACCATAATTAATCTATATTTTTCTCCAACCTATACAATAATCCATTTACCCTTTCTATTGAACAACCATATGGTTAAGGTCAGTAAAGAACCTACACCCCACCATCATAATTTCTAATCCCAGGGTACGTAACTTCTTTTTCCAACTCAAAAAATAATATGATTCACAAATCCATCACCATAAAAAATGACTCACTTCCTGATAAGGGATACCCCATTACTATCTAATTTCTCTAATCATGTCATTGAATTTATAAGGAATTCCAATGAATTCTCATGCATAAGAAAAATAATTTTCAGACTCATCATTGTCCCCACCATCGATTCCATCCATTCAAGAGACAGAAAAAAACCTAGAAAGGATCATACCTACCCTTAAAAGTCAATTAAATAGGTTATGACCCTTAAATAGTCCAACACACACAATATGTGGTTCGATACTTGTTTCATATCCAACGAACATATCTAAAATTCATAGTTACGTGAAGTAGGTGAAATCTACTTCTTAGAGGATCTAAATTAACCTCACATACAAAATATATTGAATGGATACCCTTTACACATTTCTAAACCAGATCCATGAGCACACAGATTCATGAAACATGTACACACATAACATATAGTGAGATATCAAAGGAATTAAATGTTGAGAATTCTATACTAAGACCCATGAGAAAACACATTCATGAACCATGAACACACATAACATATATAAAGATATTAAAAGAACAACATGTTGAGAATTATTCATACAATGTGTACATCAAATGTTCATCCTCCAGAACAACACATGTAAAGAAATATTTCTCAAGAAGGAATCCTTTTAATTTCAATGTATAGGGACATAGAAGAATTGGTTCACCAAAATCACCAAACTAAAATCAACAAAAAATCCAATTTACTCTATTCCAAACAACCATTAAACAAAAATTATAATATGAAATGAAAATAAGAAATAAATATCAAGGTTTTTCATGGTTTAAACTATCATCCCACATCCATGCGATAGGAATTCACCACATTCATATAACCAGAAATATATGATTTTAATCACTATAAAAATACAACAACATATATATCACTAAATAAATTAATTCCACAACACATTAGTAATGTGGTCCCACAAACATAATATAGAGGGTTCCAGCAAATCATCTAGTTTCATTGGCCTCATGAAATCATAGTTATAAAACCATTTAAATATGAAACTGTTGATATACTATAACATTATCTAGTATATTATCCAATCTATGGTATAAAGAGAGTGTTATTACACATCACTATTTACCCATAAGTTAATTATTAAGAATAATAAATACATAGAATCTACATATTACAAGTGACCACAACAACCACTAAACATCAAGTGATATGATCGCCCAACGGTATCTATCATTAATTATGAATTTTAGATCAACCCATACAAACCACCAAAACATGTTATCATTTCATTGAAAAATATATAGATTTACTAAAATTTCACACATCTAGTAAACATATTAATGATGCTTTAGAGCATTCAAAACCCCAAAAAATCACTTGAAGAGTTCCTCAATGATCCCCCACTGTCTTCTACGATTCTTTCAAATGTTAACTTCCACTGCATGCAATAATTTTTTGTGAACTGTTATTTGTCTGATTGAGAACAATGAATGATGATACCTCATACATTCCTAGACTAAATCCATTTTAAAAATATAAAGCATATTCTATTTACATGTTTACATTTAAAAACATAAACCCTATACCCATCAAATTTATAAATATAACTATACTTACGTTCGGTGACCTTCACCCTTGTAAGGAACACCAAATTCATGACCTAGTGTATTGTATAATTTCCATAATAGTATAGAATTTAAAATTCCTTGTTTCTTTTGAAATCCTTAATAAATTTTTTTATCAAAACAATCTTCTTGTTCGGTATCATTCATTCTACATACACCACTTCCATTATATAGAGAGAGATTTTGATTATAAGATTGACATATAGTTTACCATGCATCCATCAAAGTAAAGAAATAAATATTTATGATTTCTATGTATCTAATTCTTCCAGAAGTTATATGTCAAAATATCAAATAAATAAAGCATATTATAAAAAATGATAGAATATTTAGTTCCATTAAAATATCTCAAAATCTAGTTCACAACATCCCAATGTTCTTCAACATATTTTACAATTAAATTATTGATAAATTCCCTTGAATTCTTCATTTTGGTAACATGTATACAATTACCTACAAGATACTTCTTACAGCTAATGAATATGGTATCCTCACCATGATTATCAATCCTTCTTCAATTCATGGTAATTAATATTTTGGGTGTTTGATGTTCTTGACAACAAGGGTTAAAAAAGATCATCTGATCATCGTATATTTTCCTAAGAGGTCTGAAAATTTTATATTTAAAATAAACCCCGATTTTATTTATCCTCATATCACATCATCTTTATTCCCAATATCAACTTTTCTTTATAAAATTCATTTATCTCAATTTTCCACGATATGTACTCCTTCATTTTCTAAATCCGTTCATTTGATAGAGATTTTATATGAATATCATCATTAGAAAATAGTAAAATCGTGATATTTCTATCACTATGATACTTAAGATAATAATAATGATCTAAATTTCTATTTATGCAGCCTTTCAACTCAGTGAATAACTAAAAATTATAGTTACAATATCATAAAACAAGTTTCAACCCATGGAGCCATTTATTGAGTTTTTACACCAAACCCTTATTTCAATGCTCTATTAAATTAGTATTTTTCTTAATAAATATTTATTCATTATGATCCCCATGAATAAAAAATTTCTTCACATCCATCAGTTTTAGAAGTAACTATATAGAAGAAGATATTGGGAAAATATCTCTTAAGGAAACATTGAATAAATTTTGGGTTGATTTTTTTTATTGATGAAGTTGGTTTAGTGGGCCAGTTGTAATGTTCTAGATATATTTTTTACAATCTATGTTGTAAAAGAACCATGAAATAGAAATTGATGGTTTGGAGAATGTAAAAAAATAAAATATACAAGGTCACTCCATTCTCCCATGTTTTCCAAATATTGGGGTTCAATAATTATAGAATGGAAAATGTGTTTTTTTGTAAAGGTAGTTGTGTTCTATTGTTAAAGAGATTTAGGGAATTGTGATCCAAGAATTTTTTTTAATTATAAAATCCAAAAATGTCAATTTAAATAGTAGACTTCATGTTATGGAGATGTGTGAATGATGTGGTCGTGTGAACGTTAGACTAGCGTGGTTATCAAAAATTTGCATGCATGGTGCAAAGGGTCACCAAAATGCCAATAAATTGGTGGCTAACCCCTAAATCTATAAAATCTCAACTCTTATAGAAATTCATAGATCTGGCTGCCTAATTGTTGAGGGTGTGCATGTAGTGAGTTATTTAGAAGTTGTGCAGTTGATGGTAGTTCCACTCCAACAGTGAGATGGATTTAAAAGGGTGAGAGTTTCACAAGTTGTGAGTATAATAAGGTTATCTCACACTGGTTTGGTGTAGTGTTTATGTTGTTTTTTTAAAGGTAACACATGCACTTCATGCTTAAATTAGCATTTTAGTCACCCTAAGGTTGCATGGAAGTTGGAAGATTCCCAGTATATCTGTGGTAAAGTGGTATTACTCAGTGGATGAAAGTAGAACATCATTAGAGATTCTATCCACATTTGAGGATGAGACATTTATGAAAATTAAGGGACCTATAAATATATATAATTTGAGTGGATACCTTCTGACAGAATTGATAAAAAGAAGAAGAAGATAGTGATCCTTTTCACTGACATTGAGCTAGTGAAGGAGACATTAGGAGTGACACTTCATAATTTAGTGATCATACCATAACCATTGTAAAGGAATTTATCCTGGCCATAGAAGTGATATAGTATTAACCTTGTAAATAAAATTAAACTTTTAGTGAATGTGGTATATCGACACTTTGACAGTGTATGCTCTGTGGATGAATCCTAGTGAGGATGAATAATGTAAAATTGATGTGTCCTATAAATGATATAATTTATGGGCATATATTGTTATGAGAGAAAGGGACAAGTGTGTTTTATTTAATGAAAAATAAATTTCAAATAGGGTAGAGGTTTTAACCTGTCATACAAAGATTCACCACACATCAAGTAATACAACATAGTGGACCTAAAATAATAAATAATATGAATTTATTGAATGGTAGTTCTTTTACCTACATGAGTTATGATTTTAGAAAATATGATTCCCTCATTTTGTTGAAATATCTTAACCACCAGTTATGAATTATACCTCCTTATTTTATTAACAAAACAATTTATCTTGAAAACCTACTTGTTATCAAGTGCTACTGAGCGGTAAATATATTACCTCCCATGTTTAATTCCCAATAAGTGACTCCAAATCCTCCATCATATCCAACTCCCACTTATAGAAATCACGAGTGGTAGATGAACCATCTATTATTTTGGGTTCTGCACAATCTATTAAAATTAACATGTTTAAGTTAACTTGATAGTACTATAAAAATCCATTTATTCATGATGATCTTTTCACTCTATATTGTATTATAATATTTCTAAAACTAAAACCTCTGAAATTTAATCTTCTTAAACTCCTGACCAATCCTCTATTGTTTTTTATCATTTAGGTATATGTTCCAGTGATTTTAATATCAATCCATTCATGAAAAATTATTAACCATCCTTTGTAATTTTCAATCCATAGATAGATTTTCTGTCAAATGAATACTCCCAAATTTTTGAAATTCTGGTGCAACCATTTAGATCAAGTTGAATTGATGTTAATCTTTTTACCTTCAACATCCTTCACCTTTAGGTTCCTACCATTACAAACTGAATTCTTATTGAATAGAAAATATAAAATTCTAATGATTTCCTTTTTCATCATCATAAATAATAAATCGGATCACTTTATATTGAGAT
This sequence comes from Viscum album, assembly GCA_963277665.1. Lineage (NCBI taxonomy): Eukaryota > Viridiplantae > Streptophyta > Magnoliopsida > Santalales > Viscaceae > Viscum > Viscum album. The sequence goes on from OY728139.1 coordinate 804,067,087, forward strand.
CCATTAAAGTATCACGCAAGATATTTTTATTATAACTTATCTCGGTATTTTGATTCCATATGTTAATAGGCATGTCTCTTGAATATCTTAAGGTGCGATGTATCTTATGTCTTTCATATCGATAGAAAATTATGAAATTCATATCCCATTGATGTCGAGGGGATTCAATTAATTATGTATGACATGATATTCACTACTACATGCCAAAAAAACTTAGACATCTTTGAATGAAATTTTTTTACACAAAATCATTTTCATCAATTATTAATTCATCTATTTAGATACCCTATTTTTTCTCAAAAATCCCAGGTACAATTTCATCATATCTAATAACTCTGTTTTTATTGAATTTCCAAAAATGTATTCATTTTAACTCACCAACATTGATTGATCTCATGCATTTAAAATTTCATTTTTCTCCCTTTTAACCCTTTGCGTCCACTACATAATTAATATAAACACTTCTTATTCAATTTTTAAAAATTATACCCACACATTCCTAGTTTAATCCTCAATGAACATCATAATGTATCATACACCATAATGAGATTTAAATGAGGCACAACCATTGAGATATATATGTATAAGATCAAGTTTGACACATTTCTATGTTCTTATATTCATGTTAAATCATACATTTCTTTTCATAAAATCTATAAAACTCTATCTGCTTTTTAATTATGAGTGCTCCTTATTGGGCATGACTTTTTCCACTAAACCATTCACACCTTTCTCATTTAGCTAACCAAGATGGTAGTTCAACAGATTTTAATTTCAATAATTTAATTTCTAGAAAATAATTCTCTCATTACCATTATAGTTTGATATAACATAACATAATATGCACCTTGATCTATGTACAATGAACCCCAACTGATTTTCTATAAAAAATTTATAAGGATTACTCCATACCCAACTTCATCTAACTAATAAACTGATATCCAACTCTTGCAAGGTCTTTTTATATGTTCAAATTACTTCAATATACGGAAATTTATATTTATCAATCGAATTATGGAATATTCATTCAATTATTTATCGAGAGATTCATCATCAGTAATATTCACTATTATATATCCTCCTGACACATAAATTTAAATATTCTTATTTTCACTAGTGGAGTGGGAATACGGACTGGAATATATTACCCAAGATTCAATTGAAGTGTTAACACTCAGAAATGTATTTTTACCAGTCATACAATTTAAACCAGTGGAACAAAAACCATCATAATTTGTTCTGTCGTAATATAACTTACATTTTTATAAATCCTTCTTGAGATGTCCATTTTACCATATTGATGATAATTTGGGTTTGTTTTAAAAAATATTGATGTTTTCCCTCTTGACTTATCTACAGATCATATTCATCTTCATTGATGAGGTGAACACCCTCTACCATTTCTACTGTATACATATAGTAATTTTTTGATATCATCCTTTTATATTTATTTATTAAAACTCACATTTTAGACATCATTGAACATAACATTTACATTTATATAGGAGTTACTTCTCTTTTTAATCATTGTATCCCATGATAATAGTAATGATTACAATAATAATATAACTCAGACATCATCCATCAATATTACCATCAAATAACATAGTTTTATTTGAATCAAATTTAATTCATTCGCATAATTTGATAGATATTATCATTATGATAGCCTCATGGTTAATACTCATCACATCAATGACATTTGTTTGAGTACTTTAAGATTAACAAACATATATATAATGGTTTATATCAACTAAATTATTATATTTTTCTCTCGTATGTTTAAATACATGTTGTAGGGTCAAGATATCTTCAAGAAACCCAATTCCATTCTATCCATAATTTCCCACTAACTTTTATCTATCATATTCTGTTTGATGATAATTAAATAGTAATTAAAGATAATTTTAGATATAATTGTCCTCCATTTGAATCCCCAAGAAATTTAAATCTATTAAACAAAATCATACAATTCTAACATTTTATTCCTCTGATTACATTATCTTCAGATACATTGAATCCAACTGAATATAATAGCATGTGAGGATTTCATAATGTTATGTGATGTGATGACAAGTAAACTATTGGGATACTAATAACTTCCAACCACTATGATACAAATTATTTTTAATTCTACAAAATCATATAACAATAGAAATTTATCCTCTATAAGAATGAACTTGTGGAAATATTTCAAAACAAGGAATCTAATGAAGTTTAATTTGTGAAATAATAACATCATCAAAATAACCTCACTAAATTTTCCACAAAAAATTTATTAACTAAATCTAATAGAGAATTATATTTTAAATATGAAAGGAAATGAAATCTAGTATAACATAAATAGTTTTTTTATAGTTCAGAATTCCATCCTATATCTTTAAGAGAATCATTTCACACACTTATTGGATCATAAGTACTATGTTTCAATCACTATGACTAGGCATATATATTCATCACTAACTTGAGTGACACCATGCCAAATCAAAAAAGTAGTCCCACCCCTTAAAATAGAGGGTCCCACACAATTGTCTAGTCTTAGTGATTTCCTATAATCTAGGTAGTCCATCTTCTTGTCAATAAAATTTTTGACCCCCAATGACAATCTTTAGTCTAACCACCAATCACAAGTAAACAACATTTCCCCAATTCCATAAAATTTTACCAATACTTATTTTGATATGAAAGATATATACATGAATACTACATCTTACTAATGATTTAAATAACCACTAGATATTTGAATTTGTAATCACCATTCTAAAACTATTGGGAATTTAGAATTTTAGTTCAACACATATCAACAGCTAAAAATTACTGTCACTACCCAAATAATGATAAAGTGTTCTCCTGGTATTATCCTTCATTTCAAATTACTCAATTTATTCAAGATTCTTCACAATACCAACACTACCATACTCAATATAAAAAGTAAACTTATTTTTTATAATGTCTTTATATAGATCCATTCTTTGGAAATTGAGAAAGAAGAAAAATAGGTCCTAAAATGAGGGTTATGCTAAAATAGTGTCAGAATTATAGAAAAATGAGAATAAAACTATGTTTTAACATATATTTATTTATACATATCAAATTATAAAGAAACAACGTTTATTAACCAATATATAGTGACATAGGATCCAAAAAAGTGGTGAGGGGGAAGAGAAAATCATAGGTGAGTGGTGTTTGGGGTTGTGGGATGAGTGAAAAAACCAGGGAAATGATTATTTAAATGAAAAATAAAAATATTTTTTCCTCATATATGTTTTATTCTTTTTTCCCACAAGGTATTAAGTGAAATTCCCACTGGGGAACATACATCCATGTGACCATAAGTCTTCCACTACAACATCCACCTCCTGGAATGAATCTGGAAATAGCTAACCAAGAATTATGGAAAACCCAGATATCACATAGTGAAGAAAAACCACATGCTAATAGTGAAATACTATTCCAAAACCATCCTTTATAGTGTAACACCTTAGTTTTTTTGTGAACCATCCCTTCCATGTATCATATATGGTGGAACCCCTTGGTTACAACAAGACACATCCATAATGAGTAGCCCTCATGACACAATGTTGTACGATATGGAATGATATGACACCTATAGTAGAATATATTAGTATAAACTAATATGAGCCATGAAATATTTATTATGATTGGATGGGATATGATGCACACTAGGTGGATGAATTAGTTTTTTTAGTTTTATTCAAATTGGTACTTAAAATTCAATCTCTTTATCCAATTTCTATTTACCTTGGTCACATATTAATGTTAAAAAAGTACTCATGTTCTCCTATTAATTTCCTTATTTCACGAAAATCAACCAAAAACACCAACATAATGAATAATTAATTTTATAAGGTTCACCATCCAATGTGAGATGACTAGTCCTTATTATGAACTGGATTCCTCAATGATCACATGACTCACTAAATTCATCCAATAAGCTACATTGATTATGTTATAACTGTGATTTTTTTGTTTCCATGTGTCCCAAAAATGATTTAGTATATCACATACATTGGTGCATCATGAACCATATAATGAAAAACATTTCAAAAATAATAAGTGATTATAATACAATTGTATAATTCTATCTGGTTGTAGGAGTACATACCCTTTTTTCTTCATCTTAGACATTCATATTTTCTTAAATGGAATTACAATTATTATATGAAATTTATATATTCACACTATACCTTTATTCATAACCTCACTTACATCAAAATTGAATTCTTATTTATCTTCTTATTTTTCATCTTCTCATGCACTATTTATAGGATACTTCTTCTATCTATTAGTTTTTGTAATTCTAAACCACATTTTTTTACACCACATTTATTTCATTATACTTATAACAAATTTTCACTATATTATTACACTAGATATATTACATATTTACTCTTTACATTAAAATAGCAACATAAAAAAGAGGAATAATTATTTTCTTCTTTGATACCAATAAATTTCTATGATAACATCTAGTATCATAAGATCCAACTCCTAGTATTAAAAATTATCTCTATGATAATAGTTACAATCAACCTTTTCATCCCTAAATTTCAATATTTTATTATTATTCTCAAAATTTTCATGTTTATATTAATTTTACAAAACAAAATTCTTGTATGAATTTGATATTCCAAATCAAATCATCAACTTTCTTTAAATATATTTTCAATATCAAACATTTTAATAACTTTTACTTAATCTTGACTATCCATAAAATTTTAACTAAAAGATACAATAGACAGGAATAACAACCAAGTGACAAGGATACATAAAAGTCTTAAAGAGTGTTGATATTTTGAATGTTCCTTGTAAAAGAACTAATTGTGGAATATTTTACAATTATTGCTCATTAAATAGTAATTCACCTTAATTATTTTTCTACTAAATTGTTTTTGGTGGTATGATATAATTCTATTGTCTGGTCATCTGAACATTTCATGGGTGACAAAAAACTAACCTAAAACCCTTTTCGGTGTAGAATATTCTTATATAATGGTTTTCAATAACTTTATAAGAACACTAAACTCCAACAAATGTGATCATTATATAGTGGATACCTACTATGAAGTGTAGAAAAATTTCTTATAAACTAACAAAGACATGGATTCCAATTTTTGAAAAGGCACCCTAAAATTTCATGGAAAACCTATTTTAACAGGATCATCTACTATGAATTGTAATACACGTTCCATGGACTGTGATATTTAATAATCAACACATTATGGTATCGAGTGCTGTTTTGTTGTAGGGGTCTCCATATATCTGAGTCCACCAAAAAAGTGACTAAGTATCCTATGAAGTGCATCCCTATTTCTATGAATAATTCTACTATGTGATCCAACCATTTCGTTGTGGTTATCTACTAAAACATGAAGGTATTCAAATTTCAAGGGCTTAAAAAACCATCAAAGAATCTATTTCGATATAGAAACTCCTTATGGTGAACTCTATATTAATAAATCAACTACTATAATACTAGTCAAAATATGTAGCATATAAAATCATCCTTCTCTTACTTAAAATATCTTTTATAATAAACTCCTTCCATAATATTTCAATGCAACAAACTGACTTATGAATCGTCTATATTAGTATCTAAAGATAATAACTTCAACATAAATGTGAATATGATTATGAATGATTCATTAAAAATAAAACCAAACATAATGGAGTATATCCACCTATTTAGGTAAATCCTTTAATTGTATTGTATTAATGATATTTAAAACACTATAAAACATTAAAATTTTGATAAAGTACTATACACAAAAATTAATTCCAAACTTCTTGATTTCCATTTTTGAAGTATTCCATATAATATTAACACTTGAATGGGATAGATTCAAACTGTATCAAACACAAATTTATGGAATCATAAACTACCATTCATCATAGATATATAGAATTCTCAATATTAAATACTTTATGTAACATTAAAATTCAGATAACATATTCAAAAAATAATAATTTAATTTTCAAGTGATTTCACAATGTGGAATATAACAAACTTATGAACTAATAGTCCATGTTATTTAATCCATGGTATCAAGGTATTTATGTTACTCTAAAAATATCAATTATTAGTGTTTATGTTTTCCATAAGAATAACCAATATGGGGTGATAATAATTAATTATATTTATCAATTCATTCATTAATGTAAATGAATATAAAATAGAATATAACAATATTTATCCTCCCTTGGATAAAAATTTTGAGGAATAGTTGGTTTATGCACCACACTGAGAGGAGGGGTGAATTAGTGTTAGTATATTTTTATCCAATTTATACTCAAAACATTACTCCTTTATACCTTTTATATTTACCACATTCACTCGCTAAGGTGAATAAATCAATCATTTTCACATTCTTTTTTCTTTTGTACATCTTTTGAAAACATTATATCTATTCATTTTCATTATATTCCATCCAATATTTAAAAACATAGAGATAATTAAACTCATTCATCATAACGTATTCTCTATTTTGAGAATCATGGATGCCTCATTATTCATAATCAATACGTCATCATCCTCATGTGCATTTGGACCATATATATCAATATCCATACACATAGTCTTCACTTCAATAATTAATCAAAATTGGGATCAATGAAATTATTATTCCAGGAATACCATTGATAACTAAATCAACTCACATAATTTGGGCTTAACAATCTCCCATATAGTAATTTATATGCCATCATAAAAATATATTTTATTTTTTAATCCACAATGATTCATTTATTTTCAATCTTCGCTATTAATTTAGTTTGACTCTCTCACTATTTTTAATTCATTTCCTTCTAGAATAAATTTTTTTCATTTTACATTGACTCAATCTTATTAAAAATTAATAAAATGTACTCGGGAAATGATAAAAATTCATACTAAACAATGTGATATAAAAAATTCAACTCCATGTCTATGTGAGCTATACATCATGTAGAAAAAATTGGGTGTTTAATTTAGATGAAAAATTTATCCATTATTAATTGAAATGAAACCTAATGAAATGTTACATCTCCTAACACCATGATAAAGGAATAAATAATATAAATTTTCCTACAAAAAAATGATAGATAACAATTGAGACAGAAATTTCACCATAAAACTAATTTGATTTTCCGACACCCATTCTGACACACATGTCAATAAAAATAAAATGAAACTGATATTATATAGATAATTTGTTACTTATTTAAACATCCAATTTTCTTCCATTCATGAATATAAATTTATCACACTCTATGTTATAATATGGATTTTATTATCAGGGATGTGAGATAGAGAATCCATTCCATTAAAATGAAATTTTTAAAAAACACCTTATTAATAATTCATATTTGTATGAGATAATGATTATGTTTTCTTCTTTAACATTATATATTAGTATCCCACTTATCAAGACACTCATTTTGATATTAATAATTATGAATCTTTTCAAAAAATATGATTTAGTATTTCTATTATGAAAACACATCAAAATTTAATTCATTATGTTTAGGTTTCGATTTGACAATTTTCATATCTTCATCAAGGATGATCACTTTAATGTATTCTCAATGGAATACCTTCTTATGAGATCACACTTGGATGTGATCTTCATCTAAATTTTTTCCAGTGTTGAAAATATCCACTATATCTCATATTCTACTCATAAAAATATTATTCACCTTGAATTTAAAAGATTGTAAGAATCATTAAAACACACATAGAGTTGTAAATAAAGAGGACATTCTTGCATATCATTGTGAACAACACAGTTTTGATGTTTTTCACAACAATGTTTCTACATTTCATGCTTCCATATCTAAATGTCAGATTATATTTGGCTTAGAGTATCCTGTTACACGTCAAATACTCTTTTTGTAGAGATATTTTATTATCATTAGCCTTCACACTGAATGCAATATTTAATATTCTTAAGGATACTTCTTATGATGTTATTACAGATAAAAAATCATTAGTAATTTTTATAAATTATTTTAATATTCAAAAAAAATTCTTTTTTATTTAAAGGGTTTTAATTTTTAACACCATCTCATTATATTTTACTTTTATTCATATGGATAACCATCTTTACCTTTAAAAGTATATTTTTACTATTCATTCTCTGTCATCTTAGCCTTCTGAAAATTTTATGGCCAAAGAACTAAATTATATTTGGGAATATTGGAAGTTTTTTAATATTCTCCATGTGGATTATTGTGAGTGAACCTAATCATATATGTAATTTTAGATGTGTAAGTAATCTTATTATTCTTAAACATTCCTAAATCTGATTTATATTCTATTTATTGTCTATGGACCTCATAATAGTCTAAAACTTATTTTGAATTAACTAATTTTTTTATCATTTTCCCAACATATTCAAAATGATCTTACTTTATTATTCTCATGAGGTATTTTCAACTGACATTATTTTGACACATTTTGAGTACTCCGTGTATCGGATTTGTGACTAACATCACAAATATTATCATGTGTTTTGAATCAGTTTTAGTAGGATAAATTTTTATCATCTGTGGTATTGATTTTTTATTAACATACACCCCTAAAAAAGTTATTAATTTATGAATATAAATTAAAATGGATATAACATAAATCCTTTGAATAGTTACCAAATCAATTTCACTAATATTTTTTCCCAACAATAAATATTCTTCTCTTAAAAGATAATTGATGTCTATGGTGTTATTCATCAGTGTTTTAGCTTAACATGGGGAACCACCAATCATAGTTGTCCTTCTATCCACTGTTGGCGTAGTGTTAGTATTCTCATCACTTGTTCTTATTCATAATAATTTAGATTTTTTATTCCTACATGTACTTTTAATTAAAACATGTTTATTATAATAATGAAATTTAAATATATATGGTAACTACTTCCTTAAGACTACTTATTAATGATCATAAAATGATATCATGATCTTATTATAACATAATAGAGATATTTTAACATAATAATCCTCTTCCTAATTTTATATTATAGTATCTCCATTCATATGTAGAATAAATATGTTCTAATTTTAAATTGATCAATTTTATTATTTATCCATGAAATTTTATATTGAAATAATTAATCTAATAATAAATGAATTCCAGTGTCAATTTACAATCTATACTCAATATGTTAGTCTCCACATTTTTCATTTAAGACATTCCATTTAAAAATTATTTTTATTCCTTGATCCTAATTTATTTCAAATAAAATTTAAAATCTATGAAATAAGTGTTGTTTTGAAATTTTATTCTAATTCATGGGTCTTATTGTTTTATTCTTTTGTTTTTTTATGCTTCTCAAGTATTTAATGTATCCAATTATTTAAAACATGGATCCATTTTCATTAAACTCCAATTTAATTTCATTAATGCGTCTGACTTGCATAGAGAGATTAATATAGGTCAATGATCTTTCATTAAAATCATTATCCACAATATTTGAATCACATTTAATCTGAGAAATTTCTAACTGTTTTATTTCAAAAATAACATATATAAGAAAGACTATTTTTTGGAATAAAATGCATCATATTATGACAACCCTGCTTTTATTACAAACTTAATCATGATTTATTACATAAAAACTCACTTGATACAACAAAGAAGATTGAGAGGTTTAGTGTATTTGGGGCTTAGGACCATTACATAAAAACAGAAAACATGAAATACAACATATTTATTAAAAACTTCCTTTACATGACCACTACATTCCCTCATACTTAGCATTGCATGGGATAACCTGGGGACATCCATAAGAAAAGGGTGAGCTATAAAGCCAAGTAAGGGAGTACACATGGAATAACATGAGGAGTACAATACATGTTAGAAAATAGGCATATCAACATAGCATATAAAAAAAATGAAAATAAAGTCATGATAAAGCATGATAATCCTAACATGGAAATGTGGCAACAACACATAACATGGAATTAGCATGAGCCAAGTCTCATTGCACATGGAGCATGAGTAAATCCTCATTGCACATAAAGCACGAGTAAACCCTAGTTGCACTTGAACTAGTATGAGTCAACACTCATTGCACATGACATATCATGATACTATACATTACCCAATGCATTGGAGCGCTATAAGGGTGCACCCTTCATAAACATTTCAGTTCATGCATAAGTGTGCCACATAGATCATAAAACATGGATTCATAAAACATAATAATTTATTAAATGATAAAGGAATGTGGAATTCATACATGAAACTTTATAATCAATAAGTAAATGTGCATAAAGTTGAATACCCTTGATGGAGAAATGGTCATGGTATTCACTACACAATGACATTGGCTTAGAAAATCGGTGCGATTTCGGCAGCATAACGGCGTGACATAAGAATTCATAAAAATGGTTGATGAGAGAGAAAGGGGTTCCTCATCATATTTACAAGTAATGTACAGTAAGGAGGTAATATAGATAAATTTCTGAACAATTGTAATGGAAATTAGATTCATGACACAAAAATATTTCTTGAATGTAAAAAAGGAGAGAGAAGTTCCGTTCGGAATTTCGGCACAGTAACGGGTATACATGGGAGGCATTTAATGAGAGAGAAAGGGGTCTCCCATCATTAAAAAAATTATAGGGCAGTATGGTGGAGGTGCTAAACCATACCCCAACATTCATAATTGAAATTAAAAGGGTAATACAGCTAGTTTTTTTTTTGACAAAAATGAGAAGGGAAGAAAAAACCCTTACTTCGAAGTGTGCTTCCAAAGGCTAGAGAGAGGCATGTGAGGGGCTTAATGGGAGCTTGGGGAACCTTGGGAGGATTATAGAGAGATTATGGCAGAGTTTGGACGAGCTCCAAAGGCTTTGAGTGAGTAGGAAGTGGGAAATTGGGTGGGTTTATATAGAAAAGGTGAGGGAATTCTTTATTATTTAGGTTTGGGACCCCTTATATTAAATTAATCCAAACCACAAACCATTCCATGGTTTTTGCCCATGGTTTTAGGAAAAGGGAAGAGGAAAACAATATTTTATATGTCCAAAGTCAGAACGTTTAAAAATATTAGGGTTCCTTATGTGGAGGTGAGTCACACTCCCATGGAAATTAATTTAAAAAGGCAGGGTGTTGAATAAGTCTTGAGGGGTCCATTAATGCTTTGAAAAGTAAGTTAAACAAACCGAAAATCACATTATTTTAATGTTAAAACATAAATTGGCCGAAAATAATGATTATATAATTTTATTACATCACTATTGGGTCATTATGATGTCATAAAATGCATTATATATTTAAACGGTATTTAATTATTACTCAAAAATTTGACTGTCTCAGAAAATTATGAAAAATTACCCGTTGCATAATTTCAACATTATGATTCCAAAAATAACATTTATATTATCTAAATAATTTTCTAGATATTTTAATTTTCACTTTTAAAATAAAAACCGACATTTATCGAAAATTCACAGGTTTGGACAGAAATAGCTTTCAAACCTTAATAAAAATTATAATTGAACTCATAAAATTATAAGATCATTTATATTTAATAAAAATTAATTTAATAAAAACAATAATATTTTATTAAAATATTATTTAATTAAAAAACCCTTAATTTAATAAAATATAATTCTTAGTTAAATAATAACTAAAACCACTATAGGTACTTTAAAAACTATTTACAATGTATCAAAAATGACTAGAAATTATATTCATTATTATATACAAAACAAATAATGTACATGAACATAGTACTAATTATTTGTTACATAACCCCTTAAAACAGTTGCGTAAGACCTAAGGGTAAGGTGTGTGATAGTGACCGACTCTTGGGGTGGCTCGGATAGCATCGCTTGAGTGGTAATTTCAATCAACTTCCACTTTTCCCGTAGATGGTCACGTTCGATCTTGATAAGATGAAGCTCAGCTTGGGCTTGTTCAAGGGAGAATCCCAAAGACGCCACCTATTTTCCATGCTCCGACAAATGGGCTTCGTACGGAGCAATTCTACTGGACGAGGCCATCGCTTCTTTTGTCTAAGTAAAATTGGATGTCTTAAAACCCTATATTTATAATAATCATGTGATCACTATTCAATGACTGTATTAGCAACGGTCAAAATTCATATCATAAAACCAACGAAGTTGACATTTTATATAAACATAAAGAGACATTTAATTATATCAAGTGATATTTCCATTAATGAAACTTTGGGTCGTTACAATATTCCCCCCTTAAGAAATTTCGCCCTCGAAATTTTCCTTTTCCCACACTAAAACAAAGTGGGTAACTCACCTTCATGATATCCTCTGATTCCCAAGTCGCTTCTTCAAACATGTGGTTTCTCCAAAACACCTTGACGAGGGGCATTGTCTTATTTCGTAGAACTCTTTCTCTACATTATAAGATCTTCACTGGTTACTCCTCATAAGAAAGATCATCTTCCAATTGTACCACCTCAGAAGATAGTACATGTGAAGGGTCTGGTATGTACATCCGTAAGAGGGATACATGAAAGACATCATGTACTTTGGCCATAGTATGTGGAAGTGCTAGTCGATTGGCCACAGCCCCGACATGATCAATAATCTCGAAGGGGCCGATGTACCTTGGACATAACTTCCCATTATTTCCAAACCTCATGACATTCATCCATGGAGATATGCATAGAAAAACTATGTCTCCAACTTTAAACTCAAGGTCTCATCGACGGTTATCTTCATAACTCTTCTGTTGACTCTGAGCTGCCTTGATATGCTGCTGAATGGTTTTCACCTTTTACACCATTTCATCGACCATTTCTGGTCCAAGCAGCTTACGTTCACCGTCCTCATCCCAACATTCCAGTGTTCTACACCTTTTCCCATACAGGGCTTCATATGGTGCCATTTGGATGCTCGAGTGGAAACTATTATTATAAGAGAAATAAACAAGAGGAAGATGTTGATCACATCCTCCTTTAAAGTCCATTGAGGAGGCTCTAAACATATCCTCAAGTGTTTGGTTAGTCCACTCAGATTGGCCATCAGTTTGAGGATAATAGGCCGTACTAAAGTTCAGTTCAGTATTCAGAACATGTTAAAGACTCTTCCAAAACTTAGAGGTGAATCTTGGATCTCGGTCAGACACAATAGATAGTGGTACTCCATTCAACCTTACCACTTCCCTGATATATATCTGTGCCAGTTGATCCAATGAGAAATCCTCCCGAATAGCAATGAAGTGTGTAGTCTTTGTAAGATGATCCACAACAACCCAGATTGCATTATTGCATTTGGATGTCCTTGGAAGTCCAGTGAAAAAGTCCACGGTGATGTTCTCCCATCTCCATTCTGGTATGGGCAATGGTTGCATCATCCCCTTAGACTTCTGCCTCTCTAACTTCACTTGCTGACACACCAGGTACTTTGATGTATACTCAGTGATCTATTTCTTTATATTATCCCACCAAATGTTTTCTCAGAGATATTGATACATATTTGTGCTCCCTGGGTGAATAGAGAAATTTGAACTATGTTCATCATCCAAAATTTCCTTCATCAGCTCCGGACATGATGGAACACACAGTCTTTTCCCAAACCGCACAATTCCTTCTTCATTAACATTAAACTCTGAGGATTTTCCTTTTTTGATAACTTCCACTTTTTCCTAAATTCCCATATCATCCTTTTGAGAATCCTTTAACCTTTCTAAAAGAGATGGTTGAACAATAATTTGTGAAAGGATTGATGATTTTCCCTTCTCTATGATTTCAATGTCCATCTTCATCAAGTCTAAGAAGATTGGATCCTTCTCAATTCTCATCATTGATAGAATCGTTGGATCCTTTCTACTTAAGGCACCTGCCACCTTGTTCGATTTCCCAGGGTGGTAATGTATTGAACAGTCATAATCCTTGATGAGCTCTATCCATCTTCTCTGGCGCATATTAAGCTCTTTCTGCGTGAATATATATTTAAGACTCTTGTGGTCAGTATATATCTCACATTTCTCTCCATAGAGATTATGCCGCTAGATTTTCAAGGCAAAGATCATAGCCGCCAACTCCAGATCATGTGTTGGATAGTTTCGCTCGTGGATTTTCAACTGCCTTGAGGCATAGGATACCACTCTATCATTCTGCATCAGCACACAGCCTAAGCCCTTCTTTGAAGCATCACTGAATACCATAAAAAGTTCCCCACTTGTGGGTAATGTGAGAATGGGCGCAGTGATAAGCCTCCTTTTCAACACCTTGAAGCATTTTTCGCATTCATCACTCTAATAAAACGTTACTCCCTTTCGAGTTAGCTTGGTAAGAGGGTTGGAAAATTATGAGAAATTTCTCACAAATCGTCAATAATATCCAGCTAACCCCAAGAAGCTATGGATATCTGTTATCGATGTTGGCCTCAGCCATCCCTCAATTGCATCTGTTTTGGAGGGATCCACAGATACCCCATTGCTTGGGATGATATGTCCCAATAATGATACTTCCTTCAACTAGAACTCACACTTTCTGTACATTTCATAGAGATTCTCCTTGTACAAAGTCTCCAGTACAGTTCTTAAATGCTCCTCATGATCCTCCTTGGTTTTGGAGTATATTAGAATATCATCTATAAAGAATACCAAAAATTTGTCTAGGTAATCTCTAAAGACACTATTCATTAATTCCATGAATATTGTTGGAGCATTGGTGAGTCCTAAAGGCATTACTATGAATTCATAGTGCCCGTATCTTGTACGAAAAGCAGTCTTGGGGACATCTTCTTTCTTCACCCTTACTTGATAATATCCTGACCGCAAGTCCACCTTGGAGAAGTATTATGCTCCATGCAGCTGATCAAACAAGTCATCGATTCTTGGGAGAGGATACTTTTTCTTTATCTTGATTTTCTTAAGATCACGATAATCGATGCAGAGCCGCATTGACCCATCCTTGTTCTTGACGAAGAGGACTAGTGCACCCCATGGTGAAGCACTTGGGCGTATAAACCCTTTATCCAGATTCTCATGTAGTTGTTTCTACATCTCTTCAAGCTCAACAACAACCATTCTATATGGAGTCTTGGATATTGGTAGCGCCCCAGGTATAAGTTCATATGAGAACTCAACATCTCTTCTAGAAGGAAGACCAGGCAGTTCCTCAGGAAACACATCAGCGAATTCCCTCACAATAGGCATTTCTTCAAAGATGGTTTCTTCCATGGACTCAATAATTTGATCCAAATATGATTTCTCATAAGCCAGTAATATCCATGCATGAGATGATGGAGCTAAAAGAGATTCATCTTCCTCCTGACACTTGTAAAGAATCGGGGGTCGATTCTCCATATGGAGTGTGATTTCCCTCTCTTGAAAATTTATATTGGCTCTATATAAAGAAAGCCAATCCATGCCGATAATTGCATCAAATTCCACCAGAGAGAGTATGAAGCGGTTCTCTAGGAAATTCAATCCACATATTATAATAGGGGAGGACTTATATTCTGGGATGCAATGATTACCCCATTTTCTGTACTCACCGAAATCTTTACTTCCATGATTTATGGTGGTGTTGGGATTGTTCTACTAAACTTTCGAGATATAAAAGAATGTGTAGAACCTGAATCAAAAAGTATATTCTCTATTCTTGAATGAATAACTAGATTACCTGTCACCACTTCGTTGTCGGGGTTCACTTCAGCAGAAGTGATGGAAAATGCTCTTCCTTGCTACTTTGGAGGTTGTTGGTAGCCTCTAAAAACCCTTGGATTAGGGAACTAATTTGCAAAATGACCTGGTTCTTTTCATTTGTAGCATTGAACAACGTGTTCAGGTTCAAACGGAGCATTCCTCTCCTCTGTCGTAATCGTGGGTCTTTCTTGCCGATAGTTAATAGTAAGGTGCCCTTCTCTTCCACACCTGAAGCAATTTCTCGTCCCCTTAAGGCAATTTCCAGGGTGCTTCATTCCGCACTTTTGGAAAGTGGGGTGCTGGATCTTCTTAGAACCGTTGGATTTATCCATCAGACCACCTGCATTGAATTCCACCTTACGCTTCTTGTCCCCATGATACCCCTGTGATTCCATGATCTCCATTTCGACCTTGAGGGCACATCCGACAATTTCCTCATAGCTGTCGAAGCCACGGATCACTAATGCTTTCCGCAAGGTAGGCTTCAGCCCACCAAAGAAGCGGTCAACCTTGCATTCAGGGGTAACGAAAAAGCCGGAAGCATATCGTGAAAGACTTGTGAAATTTTCCTCATACGCTCCAACAGATTCTTCATCTTTTTTCTTGAGGGAAAGGACGTCCCTTTCCTTCTTAAGCCGGAGGGTGCGCAGAAAATTATTATCGAAAAACATCTTCTGGAAATCCTTCTATTCCAACGCCTCGATCTCCTCCTCAGGCTTCGTATTTTTGATCAGCCCTCACCATTGATCAGCATCACCCTCCATATGATAGACAGCCAGGAGAACCTTCTCTTGTTCAGAACATTGAAGGATGGAGAATATATTTTCAATGGAGTTGATCCATTTTTCAGTGATCATGGGATCAGATGATCCACTAAAAGTAGGAGGCCTTTGTCTTATGAAGCTCTCGATAGTGACTTGTTATTTCTTAGGGGGGTTTGAACATTCATCTTGACACGTGTTTCTATTCAATGATTGAGTTAGCTAAGAGATAAGCGTGAAAATGTTCGTGATTCCCGCTCCCATTGGATTGGGAATCTCATTAGTATAGTTATCACATTAATCTTCACATCGATTGTTAGCCTGAGTCCTCTTATTACCGGAAATTGGCTGGAATAAAAGGAATGTTAGTGGTAACACATAAAGAGCAATCCAAAGACAAAAGTCGTTGACTTAAAAATAAACATTCATTTCATTAACTCATGAGTCTATTGGCTTCAATCTGGGCTTTTCATGATCTACTTTATCACATATATTCTTAGAGGAATTGTTTTCCCTTAATAAGGGTTCATACTAAGATTGTGAATTTATAAAAACATATCACTCGAGAGTGTCGTAACCAAGAGTGCATCAAGGCCTATTGTCGTGAACCAGTTCTCATTTGAGTCTAGCTCAAATCGGTGTTTTTGGGTTTTACCCCTAGGATACATATGTGCCAGAGTTGCCTCTAACTTCTCGTATCCAGACAGGGATGTATTTGTCTGATAAACCCCTTACTCAGAACATACCAAAACGTAGGTATGTTTTTATTATACTTATTCTTGTCTCTAAGGCTTTACAAGGGTTTCATAACCCAAAAAATAACTAAACCTATCCTCTGATACCAATTATGACAACCCTACTTTTATTACAAACAAAAACATGATTTATTACATAAAACATCACTTGATACAACAAAGAAGATCGAGAGGTTTAGTGTCTTTTGGCTTAGGACCATTACATAAAAACTTAAAACATGAATTAAAACATCTTTATTGAAAACTTCTTTTACATGATCACTATATTCCCTCGTACTTAGCATTGCATGGGATAACCTGGGGACATGCATAAGAAAAGAGTGAGCTATAAAGCCCAGTAAGGGAGTACACATGGAATAACATAAGGAGTAAAATGCATATTAGACAATAGTCATATCAACAAAGAAAATAAGAAACATGAACATAAAGGAATGATAAAGCATGATAATCATAACATGGAAATGTGGCAACAACACTTAACATGGAATTAGCATGAGCCAAGGCTCATTGCACATGGTGTAACACCCCGAGATTTTATGAGGAATATTATTTTTAATTTTATTGATGTATTGTGTTGTACGTTACAACAATAGAGTCTTGCACAACACGCAACCCTAACTTGGCTGCATTACACGCAATCGCGACCTTCCTCGATAGCGTGTGTAGTACGCAATACCGAGTTTCACTAAACGAGATATTATTATAATATTATTATGAACTAGCCGTTATGAATAGTAATACCCACTTTTTGAAATTTTATATTTTATCATTCAAAATAGAATTCATTTTTGGATTCGGAATATTGAAATTAGTTGAGGGTGAATTTTTGGTACTTTTCGGATAACTTTCATATTCTGATGAATAGTGGAAATTACTAAATTTTAATTAAGAACAACTTTTTTAATCGAAATAATTAATAGTGCTAAATTACTAATTTGAGTGGTTTTAAAGTATATTTAGAATATATTTTTACAATTTAATACAATTTTGGTCATTGGATGTAATTTCACATTTAAACCAGACATAAACAAGTGTCAATCTTTTGATAGTTATTATCTTTTAAGAACACGCTATTTGTTTTGACGACTGGAACTAATTTTTAAATTAATTAATTCAACTAATATGTTTTGAATTTGGTAAAATAGACATCATTTTTTAATTCATAATATCAAATATAGCTTAGGCCTAATTTTTTTTATTTTTCTGGAAACTTTCATTTTTTGATGAATAGTGAAACCACTAAGTGGTAGTTAAAAAAACTGAATTTTTCATAAAACCTAATTTTACCACATCTGTGACTGGAATTTCGAAAATCCGAGACACACATCTAATATCAAGGACTAAAATGTGGTTCAATAAGATGAAAATAATTTTGGGTGAATAGTAACTTTTTACTTTTTTTTACCACGGTTAAATGTAAATAGTGTAATTAAGGGTAATAATGATATTATTATAACCCTAACACATGTACTAATTCTATTGGATAAGTGTAATTTGGAAAAAAACAACCTTAGGAATAAAATATGACCATTTAGGCCCACTTGGATTAGATTAGGACATTTATTATTAATTTCATTAAAGAAGGGTTAAAATAGTTAATAACAAAGTTTAATAACTAAATCATTTTTAATATAGGGTTATACATAATATAAATTCGACTATAAATATTAATTAGAAAGCTAAAATTATTTCCTATATAATGGTATTTTATTTATAATTTTTAGACTTAAAATAATTTAATTCTGAAACAATTATGATGCAGTAATTATCTTATTAATGAAATATTGACATAATTGATGTTATAAATACCTAAATAAATGTAATTTGAGACTTTTTATGAATTAAAATAATTTTCAATGTTAATATGACATGTTAGTATTGATTTAATTAACTTTTTTCGAGCTAATCATTCTGTTATACTTTTCACAAAAATCAATTAACAAATAGTGTCAGAATTGACATAAAATAGTTTTTAAAACAAATATTATATTAAAAATTGTTATTATATTCCTAAAAATTTATGGTTCGGCCAATATACTTATATCATGATTGGTGTATCATTAATGGACCACTTGGGGGTCGCTTGGATGTATATGGTATGTTTATTAACTATATAGTGACATGGTAAATGTCAATCTAATTAACTAAGAGTTAAAACTAAAAGTTAAGGTTAATATAATGACCTAAACTTGTATAAATTATATTGTATCAGAGGATTTAGACCTATCCCTGCCTTAGATTAGAAATAAATAAATTTGGAGCTATTAAAACTGAATATGACTTTATAATAAAATAATATTTTTATTTATTCCAAAGGTGCCCCTCTCCTCCCTTATAAAAGGGAACCTCCTCCCTCTCTTCCTCACACCACTTTGGGCCTTCAAGCTCGGCCAACACCTACCAAATTATCTTCTCCACTTCCCTAGAAACATCCTAGAGGTCCTAGTCTTCTTCAAAGACCATGTTTAGTGCCCTAAGAGGAGGTCTCAAAGAGGCGCTTCAAAGAAGAGGTAATGTCTGTTACTGATTCTTTCACCATTATTTCTTCTTCCACTTCTTCTTCTTAGGTTGTTTCATTATGAAGTAATAACATCAGTATCACTCGTATACTGATATGTTATTATAAGTATGAAACAACCCTATTTCACCATCTATCCATCCTACGGAAAATGAAATCACCGTGCGTGCGTACGTACGGAATACCGTCTCCATGTCGTGGTGTAATCTATTTTCCAGCACCACCTTACATGGATGGGTATAATGGTGTAAATAAAAACTATATATGATTATTGTAAAGTGATTTTGATTCTTTAATAGTATACATACACTCCAATAAAATTCCACGATCATGGGAATGATATCATCGCTCGTACGTACGTACGGAATACCGTCTCCACGATGCGATGAGCTTCATTCTCAATGATTAAACATTCATAAATGATTATAAAGTATATGTAATAAGTAATCATGAAATATATGACATAATAATGATAATGGATTTATGTATATATATATATGTATGTAATCCAATTAATTCCATTCAATTTAATGAGGAAACGAAAACAACGTTCATGCGTACGTACGACCTACCGTCTCCATGAATGGTGTATTTCTTTCCATTTATCGATCTATTATATATATGTATATTCTGAATATATATTATATGTAAATAATGTTTTATATTCTGGAATTAAGTAATCATGATCTAAGTAATCATATGAATAATTACAAGTCAAAACACGGACGACAAATGAAACGATTTTACCCAAAACGATCTTTAACATGGAATTTACAAAAGAATGGGTAATATAAATTCATAAGTGAACCATAAAATATATCATAAAAATGAATATGATTCTGAAATAAGTCAATGACTTTATTTAAATCATTATACAGGAGGTTCAGATACGTACGAAGCATATCGGACCTAAGGTAAGGGATAATTTTGCAAATCTTATTTTTTTCCGGGATTGCTTATTCGTAAGTATTTACAGGGGTTATTTATATCATCCATGACCTTGTTTTATAAAAGAGTTTTCATGTATTTTTAAATTAATTTTTACCCATTTTTTACTTTTACTACATGGTATGTAAGGAATCTTTCTTTTGTTTACGTTACGAGGTACTTTTTTGACTTTTTCAGCAAAAGTACAAGAAGAATGTTTTTTTAACTTATACGGCATGAAAGGATTTTTACGGTTTTATAAAGCCTTATTTTCATGAAGATTCATTAAAAATATTTCATGACTATTTTCAACAAAATCCTTTTCTTTTAAAATTTCATGATGTTTTGTGAAAAGAAATTGATTTTGAAGAAGAAAGGATATTTTCCTCAAGAATTCATTTCAAGTGTTTTATCAAAATCATTTCCCATCTAAGATGACATTATTTCATATGTGTATGTTTCAAGTATAATGTATCTATGATTTAAATGGTTTCACTATTCTTATGATGAAATGATATCCATTTTTTATATGGATTATGTTATGATGGGATGATGTTTATGATACCCATTTTATTCTTTGGGTTATGATGAATGATTTATGTTTATGTTGTGGCACAAGTAAGAATGATTTCATTATGAGATTGGTGGGACCTATATCTCCATCCAATGCATTGGGTAAAGATTTATATATCATGAGATAGACAAGGCTGGAATGGTAAGTTAATCTGGTTCAGTGTTACAGGACTGAAACGAGGAGTGAACTCGATTCAGAAAGAGACTTTGTCCACTAATATGGTCTTGGCAGCAATGCCTTGGATACTATGGAAATCATTACATGTTCTTAATGGATTCCACAATTACAGGTTTTATTCCCATGCTATGTTATCATTTTTTATGTTTCATTATGATCTATGCCTTATGTATTTCCATGTTTTAAGTTGTTGCTCAAGATTTTGATGTTTAAACATTATGTTCATGTTTTTAAGTTCAAATGTGTATGGATTGTTTTATTTTATCCATGCTTACCCTTACTGAGCATTTGAGCTCACCCTTTTTATGTTTTATTTTCCCCCAGGATTAAAAGAAAGGTTTTATGTAAGGAAACAAAAAGTGGAATATCTTTATGGGAGATGTTGAAGATCTTTCACCACAATTAGAAGACTACGTTCCAAGTTTCCAAAGACACTAAACTATTTCGGTCGTTGTGTGTCTATTTTTGTTATGTATTATGTATTCCGCAAAAGTAATGTAATATCTATGTACATCAAGATTCAGGTCTCTAATGTTGGAATCAGAGGAAAGGTTTAGTCAAACTTTGGAAACTAGGATGCGAAAACGTTAGTGAGATCCCTAGAGAAATTTCTAAGGTATGTCTAGGGATGTCCCTAAGGATAAGTATACATATAGGATATAGTCCTAGAACTATGGTAACGATCTTAGAATTTAACCTTAGAGGTTAGATATTGAGGGAACTCCCCCTTTACTATGTTGTTATCCCTAGCATGATTTTTTCCTCTAACACTATTCTTTTTGGGTTTCAGAAAATGGGTGGAAACAGGAAGATTCACGATAATGGAGGATATGAGAGACAATGGAATGATATTCTTCATGAGAAAACAAATGAAACGGGATCTGGAAGTCCAAACATCGTTATTATGCCTAATCAGCAATCTCATAATATGATCAATAATCTCAACTTTGGTAAGTTTCCTGACTCAGATAATAAGAGAAAGATGGAGTTTCATGATGATCATAATGGAAAGAAAGTTCAATTTTCATCATGTAAATCATGTGGGAAGAGGCATCAGGGAGATTGTTTCAAAGGAACCGGAAGATGCTTTGGGTGTGCAAAAGAAGGACACAAAGCCAGTAAGTGCAAAATAAAAGGACCAGTTAGCACCATGGACAAGGATAATTGTATTTCTACGACATCAACAATGATTAGATGTTTTAAATGTGTAATGTACGGGAATTATGAAAACCAATTCCCTAATGGAAAATCTCATGAAGAGAATCAGCATGGTCATATGGGTAGTATTTATGTGGATGATGATGAGGAGACTAAAAATGATATATGAGATGAAAGAAGTGTTGAAGCTCAGTTGTTTTAGAAGGTATTTGAATGATTGTATGTTTATCGAGAGTTATGTTGTATATTTAATGGTACTATGGAATAAAGAATCTTCTAAGGATTGTTACACAATTGTTTTTCCTAAAAGTATTTTAAAGTATATGTTGAATGGTACCAGTAACCATGAAAGTTTATTCAGTTGTTTTTGTAAAGTAGATAGTATGCACATAATGAAGGAATAATAAGATAATGAGATGTTTGATTGTATTCAAGAGCTCATGATTGATATAAGGACTAAGTGATATCATGGTTTGAGTATATAGAATTTTGAGGATTTTGGTATGTGGAAAGTGTTAAATTTTAACTGCATTCATGTTTTCACTAAGGTTCAATGGGTATTCATTTTTCAAGAGAATACATGATTAAGGCCTTCGAATGTTTGGAATGTGACCAACAAGACATATCTTATGATATATGGGGATTAACGATGGTATTAAATCTCTAGTAATCGTTTTCACTATATTTTGAGAGTGGAGTGCAGTATTATGGATAAGCCTACAGATTGGAATGGATTATGTTGGACATAAGTTAGTATTGTTTAAGGATAGAAGTTTTTTTGATATTATTGATGGGATGTTATATTAATATAGTTTTAGAAAAAGGACAACCTGCAGGACGGGTGACAGCCCATCGCTTCAGATAAGGCTGTGGGAATTGAACCCACAACCGAAGAGCGACTGGCCTTTATCACCTACCACTGGCCTACAGGAAGTCCCTGGTTAGTAGAAAGTAGTTTTATTTTATTAAGCGTTATGATATATGAAGTATAAGTTCATTTTTGGAACCATATACGATTAATCTTACCATAAGATGGACTTCTAACTATTGCTAACCTTTTTTTTGAAACAGATGGAATGGCCCATCATTCTATCACATGATCTGCTAACACATCACGAATAACAAATTCAACTTAATTTCTTTAACGGATGAAGTGGAAATTGTTCAATTCATGAACAATAGTGAGGTTGTACCAAAATCATGTAAGTATTTCTTTTAATTCATCAACTTTAGGGAAATGATCTTGAAAACCAAAAATGTTATCATGGTTCCTTTATATCCGATGAATCAGATGGTATATTAGATCATCACAAATCTATAGCTTTGTGATTGTTGGCTTTTTCATAGCCATGTTCTCTACAACTCTCCATCAGAACATGATGGTTAGGTTTCTCTTCCATATCCATATTTTCACCTATGTTCTCCTATGTGGAAACCCAGTGATTAGTTAATTTGGGTAACCGTTATGTTTCATACTTTAGTTTTTAAAGATTGGTTTTGGTATTCCTTTTTACGATGTGGGTTTCTATTAAAGAAACATTCGAGTAGTAACCATTTATAACCCCGCCGAATTTCGAGGGCGAAATTCATTTTAAGGGGGGTATAATGTAACACTCCGAGATTTTATGAGAAATATTATTTTTAATTTTATTGATGTCTTGTGTTGTACATTACAAAAAAGGAGTCTTGCACAACACGCAACCCTAACTTGGCTGCATTACACGCAATCGCGACCTTCCTCGATAGCGTGTGTAGTACGCAATATCGAGTTTCACTAAACGAGATATTATTATAATATTATGATGAACTAGACGTTAGGAATAATAATACCCAATTTTTGAAATTTTATATTTTATCTTTCAAAATAGACTTCATTTTTGGATTCGGAATATCGAAATTAGCTTACGGTGAAATTTTGGTACTTTTCGGATAACATTCATATTCTGATGAATAGTGGAAATTATTAAATTTTAATTAAAAACAAATTTTTTAATCGAAATAATTAATAGTGATAAATTATTAATTTGAGTGGTTTTAAAGTATATTTAGAATATACTTTTACAATTTAATACAATGTTGGTCATTGGATGTAATTTCACATTTAAACCAGACATAAACAAATGTCAATCTTTTGATAGTTATTATCTCTTAAGAACACGCTATTTGTTTTGACGACGGGAACTAATTTTGAAATTAATTAATGAAACTGATATGTTTTGAATTTTTTAAAATAGACATCATTTTTGAATTCATGGTATCAAATATAGCTTAGGCCTAATTTTTGGTATTTTTCTGGAAACTTTCATTTTTTTGATGAATAGTGAAACCACTAAGTGGTAGTTAAAAAACTAAATTTTTCATAAAACATAATTTTACCGCTTCTGTGAGTGAAATATTGAAAATTTGAGAGACACAATTAATATCAAGGACTAAAATCTGGTTCAATGATATGAAAATAATTTTTTCTGAATAGTAACATTTAACTTTTTTTTACCACGGTTAAAAGTAAATAGGGTAATTAAGGATAAAAATGATATTATTATTACCCTAACACATGTCCTAATTCTGTTGGATAAGTTTAATTCGGCAAAAAACAACCTTAGGAATAAAATATGACCATTTAGACCCACTTCGATTAGATTATGACATTTATTATTAATTTATTTAAAGAAGGGTTAAAATAGTCAAAAACAATGTTTAATAAATAAATCATTTTTAATATAGGGATATACATAAGATAAATTCGACTATAAATATTTATTCTAAAGCTAAAAATATTTCCTACATAATGGTATTTTATTTATAATTTTTAGACTTAAAATAATTTAATTATGAAACAATTATGATGTATTAATTATCTTATTAATGAAATATTGACAAAATTGATGTTATAAATACCCAAATAAATGTAATTTGAGACTTTTTATGAATTTCAATAATTTTCTATGTTAATATGACATGTTTTTATTAATTTAATTAACTTGTTTCGAACTAACCATTCTGTTATGATTTTCACAAAAATCAATTACCAAATAGTGTCAAATTTGAAATAGAATAGTTTTTAAAACAAATATTATATTCAAAATTGTAATTATATTCCTAAAAATCTACAGTTCGGCCAATATACTTATATCATGATATTTTTATCATTAATGGACCACTTGGGGGGTCTCTTGGATGTATATGTTAAGTTTATTAACTATATAGTGACATGGTAAATGTCAATCTAATTAACTAAGAGTTAAAAATAAAAGTTAAGGTTAATATAATGACTTGAAATTGTCTAAATTCAATTGGATGAGAATACTTCGACCTATCCCCACCTTATATTCGAAATAAATCAATTTGTAGCTATTAATTACCAAATATGACTTTATAATAAAATAATATTTTCAGTTATTCCAAAGGTGCCGCCCTCCTCCCTTATAAAATTGGCACCTCCTCCCTCTCTTCCTCACACCACTTTGAGCCTTCAAGCTCAGCCAAAACCTGAAAAATTCTCTTCTCCACTTCCCTAGAAACATCCTAAAGGTCTTGGACTCCTTCAAAGACCAATTTATTGCCCTAAGAGGAGGTCTCAAAGAGGTGCTTCAAAGAAGAGGTAATGTTCGTTACCGATCCTTTCACCTTTATTTCTTCTTCCACTTCTTCTTCTTAGGTTATTTCATTATGATGTAATAACATCAGTATCACTCATATACTGATAAGTTATTATAATTATGAAACAACCCTATTTCACCATCTATCCATCCTACGAAAAATGAAATCACCGCGCGTGCGTACGTACGGAATACCGTCTCCACGCCGTGGTGTAATCTATTTTCCACCACCACCTTACTTGGATGGGTATAATGGTGTAAATAATAACTATATATGATTATTTTAAAGGGATATTGATTCTTTAATAGTATACATACACTCCAATAAAATTCCACGATCATGGGAATGATATCATCGCTCGTGCGTACGTACGGAATACTGTCTCCACGACGCGCTGTGATTCATTCTCAATGATTAACCATTCATAAATGATTATAAAGTATATGTAATAAGTAATAATTAAATATATGACATAATAATGATACTGGATTTATGTATATATATATATGTATGTCATCCAATTAATTCCATTTAATTCAATGAGTAAACGAAAACAACGTTCATGCGTACGTACGGCCTACCGTCTCCATGAATGGTGTATTTCATTCCATTTATCGATCTATTATATATATTTATATTCTAAATATATACTATATATAAATCATGTTTTATATTCTGGAATTACGTAATCATGATCTAAGTAATCATATAAATAATTACAAGTCAAAACACGGACAACAAATGAAAGGATTTTACCCAAAATGCTCTTTAACATGGAATTTACAAAAGAATGGGTAATATAAAGTCATAAGTGAACCATATATGATATTATAACAATGAATATTATTCTGTAATATGTCAATGACATTATTTAAATCATTATACAGGAGGTTCTGATACGTACGAAGCATATCGGACCTAAGGTAAGGGTTAATTTTGCAAATCTCATTTTTATCCGGGATTGCTTATTCGTAAGTATTTACTGGGTTATTTATATCATCCATGTACATGTTTTATAAAAGAGTTTTCATGTATGTTTAAATTACTTTTTACCCATTTTTGACTTTTACTACATGGTATGTAAGGAATATTTCTTTTGTTTACGTTATGAGGTACTTTTTTGACTTTTCCGGCAAAAGTACGAGAAGAATGTTTTTTTAACTTATACAGCATGAAAGGATTTTTATAGTTTTATAAAGCCTTATTTTCATGAAGATTCCTTAAAAAGACTTCATGACTATTTTCAACAAAATCCTTTTCTTTTAAAATTGCATGATGTTTTGTGAAAAGAAATTGGTTTTGAAGAAGAAAGGATATTTTCCTCAAGAATTCATTTCAAGTGTTTTATCAAAATCATTTTCCATCTAAGATGACATTATTTCATATGTGTATGTTTCAAGTATAATGTCTCTATGATTTACATGGGTTCACTATTCTTATGATGAAATGATATCCATTTTTTTTATGGATTATGTTATGTTGGGATGATGTTTATGATACCCATTTTATTCTTTGGGTTATGATGAATGACTTATGTTTATGTTGTGGCACAAGTAAGAATGATTTCATTGTGAGATGGGTGGGACCTATATCTCCCTCCAATGAATTGCGTAAAGATTTATATCTCATGAGATAGACATGGATGGAACGGTAAGTTAATCTGGTTCAGTGTTACAGGACTAAAACGAGGAGTGAACTCGATTCAGAAAGGGACATTGTCCACTAAGATGGTTTTGGCAGCAATGCCTTGTCTACTATGGAAATCATTACATGTGCTTAATGGATGCCACAATTACATGTTTTATTCCCATGCAATGTTATCATTATTTTTGTTTCATTATGATCTATGCCATATGTACTTCCATGTTTTAAGTCTTTGCTCAAGATTTTGATGTTTAAACATTATGTTCATGTTTTTAGGTTCAAATGTGTATGGTATGTTTTATTTTATCCATGCTTACCCTTACTGAGCATTTGAGATCACCCTTTTTTATTTTTTATTTTCCCCCAGGATTAAAAGAAAGGTTTTAGGTAAGGAAACAAAAAGTGTAAGATCTTTATGAGAGATGTTGAAGATCTTTCACCACGATTAGAAGATTTTGTTCCATGTTTCCAAAGACACTAAACTATTATGGTACTTGTGTGTCTGTTTTTGTTATGTATTATGTATTCCGCAAAAGTAATGTAATATCTATGTACGTCATGTTTCGGGTCTCTACACATGGAGCATGAGTAAATCCTCATTGCACATAAAGCACGAGTAAACCCTAGTTTCACTTGAATTAGAATGATTCAGAACTCATTGCACATGACGTATAATGATACTATACATTACCCAATGCATTGGAGCGCTATAAGGGTGCACCCTTAATAAATATTTCATTTCATGCATAAGTGTGCCACGTGGATCATAAATCATGGATTCATAAAACATAATAATTTATTCCACGATAAAGGAATATGGAATTCATACATGAAACATTATAATCAATAAGTAAATGTGCATAAAGTTGAACACCCTTGATGGAGAAATGGGCATGGTATTCAATACACAATGACATTGGCTTAGAAAATCGGTGCGATTTCGGTAGCATAACGACGTGACATTAGAATTCATAAAAATGGTTCATGAGATATAAAGGGGTTCATCATCATATTTAAATGTAATGGACAGTAAGTATTTCATATAGAGACATGTCCCAACAATTGTAATGGAAATTAGATTCATGATACAAAAATATTGCTTGAATGTAAAAGAAGAGAGAGAAGTTACTTTCGGAATTTCGGCATAGTAACGGGTGTACATGGGAAGCATTTAATGAGAGAGAAAGGGGACTCCCATCATTCAAAAAATAAGAGGGAAGTATGGGGCAGGTGAGAAATCATACCCCAACATTCATAATTGATATTAAAAGGGTAAAACAGCTTAAAGAAAATTGACAAAAATGAGAAAGGAAGAAAAAAACCCTTACTTGGAAGTGTTCTTCCAAAGGCTAGAGAGAGGATTGTGAGAGGCTTCTTGGGAGCTTGGGGCACCTTGGGAGAATTCTATAGAGAGTAGGTAAGAGGTTGGAAGAACTCAAAAGGCTTTGAGTGAGGAGGAAGTTGGAGCTTTGGTGGGTTTATATAGGAAATGTGATGGAATTCTTTATTATTATAGTTTGGGAACCCTTATATTAAATTAATCCAAACCACAAACCATCCCATTGTTTTTTCCCATGGTATTTGGAAAAGGGAATATGAAAACATTATTTTATAAGGCCAAAGTCCGAAATTCTTAAAATATTTGGGTTTATTATTTGGAGGTGAGTCACACTCCCATGGAAATTAATTTAAAAAGGCAAGGTGTTGAATAAGTCTTGAGGGGTCCATTAATGCTTTGAAAAGTAAGTTAAACAAACCCAAAATCACATTATTTTAATGTTAAAACATATATTGGCCATAAATAAAGATTATAGTATTTTATTACATCACTATTGGGTCATTATCATGTCATAAAACACATTAAATATTTAAATGGTATTTAATTTTTACTCAAAATTTTGACTGTCTCGGAAAATTATGAAAAATTCACCATTGGATAATCTCGATGTCCTGATTCCAAAAATAAAAATTATTTTATCTAAATAATTTTCGAAATATGTTAATTTTCACTTCTAAAATAAAAACTGACATTTATCAAAAATTCACAGGTTTGGACAGAAATGGCTTTCAAAACTTAATTAAAATTATAATTGCATTCATAAAATTATAAGATCATTTATATTTAATAAAAAATAATTTAATAATAATAATAATATTTTATTAAAATATTATTTAATTAAAAAATACCTTAATTTAATAAAATATAATTCATAGTTAAATAATAACTAAAAACACTATTTGTACTTTAAAAACTATTTACAATGTATCAAAAATGACTAGAAATTATATTCATTATTATAAAAAAAATAATGAACATGAACATAGTACTACTTATTTGTTACATAACCCCTTAAAACAGCTACATAAGACCTAAGGGTAAGGTGTGCGATGGTGACAGACTCTTGGGGTGGCTCGAATAGCATTGCTCGAGTGGTAATTTCAATCAACTTCCACTTTTCACGTAGACGATCACATTAGAGCTTGACAAGATGAAGCTCAGCTTGGTCTTGGTCAAGGGCGAAGCCCAAAGACGCCACCTCTTTTCCGAGATCTGACAAATGGGCTTCGTACGGAGAAATTCTACTGGATGAGGTCATCGCTTCTTTTGTCTAAGTAAAATTGGATGTGTTAAAGCCCTATATTTATACTAATCATGTGATCACTGTTCAACAGCTATATTAGCAACAGGAAAAATTCATAACATAAAACCAATGAAGTTGACATTTTATATAAACATAAAGATACATTTAATTATATCAAGAGGGATTTCCATTAATGAAACATTGGGTCATTACACATATCCTGTTATTCTTCAATGGATAAGTAAACTAACAAATGATCATACCCACTAGTTTATTCATGGGGAAATTTTAAGCAAGAATCATAAAATACCTTAAGATCACTTAAATCCCTTGATCCCACTAAGGTATTAATGCATTCTATGTCCATGGTTTTTCAAAAACCCACTTTATTATATCCATAAATCCAATATATAAATTCATCATTATTATGGATTGATGGGATTTAAATATATTCCACAATATACATGATTTAAAACATCTTCAATCTCCTCTACTATATTATCCAAATCATCATAGTCTTAGTGGAAAAACGTATTTTAATAGGAAAAAGACAATTATGCCCCTGTAAAACCCTTCACTATAAATTAGGAATGATATTAAATCATAAAAGGTAAAAAAATTCAAAATAGTATCCATTAGAGGATAACATCCCATTTATAACAATTGTGGGGATTGTTTGGGATATAACTAAAATTGAAGGTGGGGGTGAATCAGTGATGGTGAGTTTTAATATAACTTCTATTTAAAACCTTATATATATCACTTTTCTATTTACATTATTACTTGTTAAGGTTAATAGATCACTCATTTTGTATTTCAATTTCCATTCTTGTTTAAATTACAACCTAGAAAAAACATAGAATGAAAATGTAATTTTTGATGGTTCACCACTCAATATGATATGGTAATTCCTATGTGTGAAGATGAATTATTCAATGATCAATCAACTCACTAAATTCATCTTGGGAGCAATAATTTATAGGGAATAACCATGAGACATGTTTCTTCACATCTATCAACTATTCTATGATACTTAACATACAAATGTGTATCCCTCGCCTTAAAAAGATGAAAATTTGAATAAAATGATATATTACGATACTAGTGAATAATTCTCCCTTATTGTATATATATTCTCTAACTTTCTCTTCCTTGTCCACTTGTAAAATAACGAAGTACATTATAGTCTTATATACAAAAATAGAAATGCACACATTCTTACTTTTCTTCACTTCAATTGTAGTTGAACATTATTATGTATTCTATTTCACTAGTTTCAAGATACTTATTATATCTGTATGGGTATGTGATAAACAACCACTTCTTCTCATTTCCCCTTATTCCTATTTTCTATTTTAACATTAGTGAACATTATGATTATGCTGGATCTCGTCCTTCTCAATTTTTATACTTCAATATATATACATGAATACATTGAATATTATTAATCATATTCTATACCAAAATAATTCTCTGAGAAAATGTTGTATCATATCTTTTCACTCTTGAAACATAGAATTTTTTTATGATTATAGAACAGAACATCATTCTATTCATGACACTACTACATATTCTTCTCTAATACTCTTCTCTGATTATAAAAACTTTCATAAAATTATTCTTCATGTTTATGTTTAAATTTCCAATTAAAATAAAAATAACTATCTTCCTTCATGTTCATTTACAAACTCATACCTTTGACCATAATCTACTTAATCTTGATGATCCATGAATGATAAAATGGTAGTTATAATATACTGGAACAGTTAAGAAACATCTTGAATTGAGGCCAATTTTCATGTATGTGTAACTTCCAATATTTTCTATTGAGTCTTAATTTAATTGGTTTTCAATAAGTCAAAATGTGATGGTATATTATGTGATGATTAATATATAATTTTTATGAATTAACAACATTTGATTTCATGCTTCAGAAATCCTCTATGTTTTAAATCTCATGATAGTTGGTGTTGATCTTAAATATCTAAACACATGAGTTAAGAAGAGATATATTTTTTACAATAATTCATGGAAGTATTGAGAATCAAAAATAAAATTTAACTCAAGACCCCTGATAAATATGAGAATATATAATGGAATCTTGAGTGGGATTGGAAATTATTTTTTAGGATGGATATGAATTTCTTTTCACATAGACAATTTCTAAGTAATAATTTTTAGACTTACGAAAAAATTGGCCAACACCTACAAGAAACCAATAGATATCCTTCATCCGCACATGGGGCTCGAAGGTTAACCCCCGCAGAATGAAATTCATAAGAAATTAGGAAATGAATAAGGTGTTCAGACCCATGTATAAGGCCTATAGAGGAAAACACGGCATGCTGAGTCCATGATAAGTGCAGTGGATCCACTATGTGGGGAAACATGACAATGGTGGATTGATATTTCTGGATGGTCGCTATCAGCACTTTCTTATAAATTGGACGAGTTTTGATGTTAATTTTTTATGTTGGAAAAAGTTGACACAATTTTATTTTACCTGTAGTTAATTTTTTTTAAATAATTGGTGTCATCCAATCCTGATGATTTACACCATTTTTCATCATCATGCATCGTGAGTTCAATTAAACTCATCCCTCACATTTTTAAATTGAATTCATCATCCCATAATTCCATATTAGTGCCATAATATTCAAATACTGAACAAGGAATTGTACATGCAAGCTCACATCCACTAGACACCGTGAATCGTAAAGATAAAACTCAAATGAACCAAGGCATGACATGCATTTGAATGACTTAGCTTGGATGAGCATGATACTCATCACATGAAGGCTGCTCAAGAATCCAATTGCATATCATGTGATGAAATTATGACATACAATTATCAACCTTGATAACTTAATTGAATCATTGAGACATTAAATAATATCTTGGATCATGAGAAGCCTTCGCATTTGATGATTATTACTATGAATTATCAGGAAGTTTTCATGTGAATGACCATTTTGATTACCAAGTGACCTTACATGAATGCTTGAAGACATTCACCATGGAATCACAAGATCTTCACCAAGGATTATCATGATCAATTATGAGATCATTCGAAAAATCCAAGTGGTTTGGAGAAATGTCAATCTAATTGAATGTTTTAGTATTAATGATATTCTGAGATTCTTGGGTGTTTAAAGAATTCCATGAATCAAATTAATCCGTAGAAAGAATCACATGTTTCATTCTGATGATGGATAATATGTGTATGTTCTATCATCATGTGAATGAACAATTCTACATATAATTGTGTCTTTGGAAATATTGAAGATGAAAACCACATGAAATTATTTTCTTATGGAAGAAGAATTGGTTCACGTGAAGCCATATCATGGATTCACATCATCATCACATGAATAAGATTGCAATCAAACAAGGATCGTTTGAAGTACTTGTATAAAGTGTTATAAATTTTTTGAGTCAATCTAGTTATTACGCTAACACATCTGATAAGACACTCACATGATTCCGTAGTTGATATGTGGAAGCAGTGAACAAATCGGGTGAATAGATTTCTTGTCATACTAAAGAGGAGTAACATGATCACATAAAAGAAGTTCAAGACACCCAGAAGATCCTAATTTGGACTCATGAAAGTGGTATGGGACAAACCCAATTCTTTATTACTTGAAACTCATACAAATTATTTATTTTGATGTGATCAGTTGAGACAGATCATGCACATTTCATAAAATAAGGCAAAATATACGTTTCACATGAGGCAGTGAAATTTTTCATGGAGTAGATTGATAGTGAAAGAATCTTATTGTATGTATGAAAGATGGAGAATAGTGAGTAATAATAAAGTGCACAAGGTAAAATCATAAAATCTTTATAAAGTGGTCATTTTATTATCAAATTATCATGATGTTTCTAATGGGAAAAATCTTCATCAATAGTTCCTGGAGTTATAAATTTTCTAAAGATTTCTTTCCTATGATTGTTTTGTTCATTGGATTCTGATAGTGTAAAGTTTTTATTCTAGTGCGACTTTGGAAGGAATATATTGATTCCATACTATTAAAGAATTATAATTTTTAACTACTGGTGATTATAGTGTACAATATATGATTTGGATGTATAACCAATCACAACAAGGAGTATGTTCTCTTTGAGACTGAACCATGTTAAAATTTTATGTTCCCGAGTAATTTTATTTTACTACACTTGAGGAAGTTCATGAAATTATAGAAGTGAATATAATTCTAATAGGTCTTCATTGATTATTTTTATAAGAAATAAAATAATAAAATCCACCACTGATTCACCCCTAGTGGTATTACATCACCCAGGGTACATCAATTATTATCAGAGCGTATATTTCCTCTATCATGACCCACTAAGTACTTAAGATTGATAATCTAATTTATATAAATAGTAGGGTTTTTCCTACTTCTGATGGAAAGGACAATAACAGCTAATAGAATATGATGTTTCCATATCCTCTATCACATACCATTGAAGATAAATATACAGTTACTATAGGATTCCCGCCATTCAATGAAGATGCTATTAGGAATTTTACAAATAAGGGAAACATGACTGTTGATGTAAAAGCTAAAAATTATATTTTCATGTCTATTTTCAAAGACATTTATACAAAGTTTGTGAAGCTAAATAATTCCAATGAAATATTAGATAAATTAGAAAGTAGTTATGAAAAAAACATGAATGTAAATGAGACCAAATTAAAAATATGGAGGAGTAAATTTAAAAATATCATGATTGGTGAAGAAGTAACTATAATCAATACTTAACAAGAGTCAATGAAATTCTCAATGACATTTAGGGTGTTTTGTCGTGTTTCATTGTGGGTGTTGAATGGGTTCCCCCTTGATGGGTTGATTAAGGGTTATCTTAAGGCCTCTCTCAATCACACACTATGAGATTTCTATCTGTTACTCCCTAAAAAATTCCAATGGTTCCCTCAATAATAGATTTATATGGACATGCTCTCCAATGGTTGATGTTCATCTAGGATTCCAAGCCCACCGACTCTTGGAGACACACATTGGTCAAGGGGATGGGAGGTCGGGCTCATCGTACCCTTTGGGGGGGGATTTATTTTCTACTTAGGTAATGTATTATAGATTTAAGATATGTTTTTGAAATCCTTCAAAGACCCACAGATGGGACCAGTTACCCCTGTGTCAATGTCTTTATCATGAACATGTATCAGTAGGGACAATCACACATATAATATGAGTTCTATATCAATTTCTTATTTAATTATTATTCTTTTGGACATGAACATGTTCGAACAATATTGAGTTTATTGACATCTAGGGTCATGGATGGTGTTTTGGGGATGGTATTGAACCTCTACGAGTCATCCTACATATCTTGTTAAATAATAATCATAACCCACAATGTTTTTTTGATATATTTTAAGGTCATAAGACTGGACTCATCAATAACGTTCAACTTTATTTGATTAGGATGAGAATATCAGGCTGAGACCTCAATTATGTAACCAATTTATCTTCTTTGATACAGCGATCAGGGTACATATGGTTCTTATAGTTGGTGTGTGTTTTGTATGATATACAATAATAGGGTCCCTAGGACGGACTTATACATATGAGGACAAACTAGTTGGATTCATTAGGGAAATGGCCATGTGGAGGTAATCAGATATACATCCTGATGGTGAATACCACTATTGGTGAAAAAATTATCAAGCCATTGGTAAAATCATCACTGGACTCTAAACCCACATGATCCATGCTCGGTGTGAGAAAAATGAGGTGGTGATAGATTGGAAACATTACATGACTTCACATCCATATAGGTCTTACACATTGATGTTTCCAATTAATTGGAATGATCACCAATTCATGAAAGATATGGTGTGGATATTGGACCTTTGGAAGGCTTTATACATTTCTCAGATAGACCTAGAATTAAATCTTCAAAGTTCAATTTGTCCCAAGCCCACTGATGGGTTTTGATGTAGACAAGGGAATGATCGATGCTTATACTAAAAATGATTCCCATGTTTGATTTTTCATCTCATCTTCTGATATAAAAGGAAGGTTGGATAAAATTTGGGTGGATTTAATCCCATATGTTAGGAGTGGTTGGCACAATAATGGGCTTACACTAATCTGGATGACCATTGGAGCTTGGGTGGTATGAAGTCTTCCTATATATCCCAGTTATGGCAGTTATTAGAGTTCTTAAAGTTCATTTGTTTCTTAACACATTTATGTCTAAAGGTTTGGGGTTATGAATAGAGATTATGAATGTCCCTATGATTTTAGGGATACTAAGGGCTTATACTAAAATGGATTCCCTATAGTCGGGGATATATTTATATTTTTTCGGTGATTGGGTCCAACACACTATGTCTATCCAAATGGTCAGGGAATTCTCTCTATGGTTTCCCATTTGGTCAGGTCTTACACTATATGGTTTCTCGTTAACATATTCAAATCATGATGTTAGTTGAGGCTCAAAATCTAAGGTTTCCCAAATGGATGGGGATTAAACTCTAAGGCTACCTGAAATATATACTCATTCATTATACATAAGCGTATTAAAGAGACCCGGTGATGACCATGATGGTATTCCCAAGAGTGTGATATCGAGATAGTCAAATGAGCGTGTTACCCTAGATCATCAAGGACAATTCCCTTACAAAAGGGGTATGCAACTGAGGTTTCTTAGCCAGGTTCCACATGTCATGGGTCCAAGTAGGTCCTCCATAAAAAGGGGGTATGTCGTAAGGGATTGACTGGACATGACTTTGATATCTGATTGATATGTATTGACTGTCTTCTTGATATGTTGGGGCACCAGTATGACACATACGTTATATCCAAGGGTGTATGCCTAATCAATTGTCTTGCCTTGGATCCCATCGAATGTGTGGGTAATCATATTCAATATGCTTCACATGGGAAAAGAAATAATTCATGGGGTCTCATGCATGATCAACTAACATTCCTTCGATGTCCATACCCTATCAAAGAAGACATTTTTGGAGTCTTGTACATAATAAAAATAAGAATATATATGGTGATTCGCATGATTGGCATGGATTGTCATAGACATGTAAAGGGGATTTTTTTATGAACTAGCTGATGTCCCTTGGTTTCATTTTCAATATTATGTTTGACACAAATTAAGGGTATCACAAGATATGTTATGACATGGTGTGAAGAATGTATCAAATGCTGGCTAACATCCCTAGAAGGCATCATGAGACCTATCTGTCATGTTTCGAGCGAATTGTGGGTCTCATCTGACATGTCTAGAGGGTGTCATGAGGCTTGAAAAACTTTTCTAGTTTGCGCCACTGGTGATCTTTCATTTTACTAGGTACAATCGTGAGTCTTGACTTACATGAGAGAGCACCGTTATATGAGTCGGGTGATGTATGTGAAGGACATCACAAACCTCGAGTGATAAGTCCATAGAGACTTTCATAAGGCAATGTTGGCATGCCTAGAGGGGCTACGAAACATTCTGTTGAGTCGTTTAGAAGAATTCATATGACCAAACAACCTGATGGAGGATCATTCCAAGATATAGGGGATGTGTCATTGATTGGTTGCATGTCCTTATGGATGCCTTGGTGTTATTTAGTGTAACATTATCTTGAATCATTCATGATATGGATGACATGTAGTATGCTCTTCATGAATCTTTTTAGAGTCCCTTCACAAGATCTATGAATGATCACATGAATTACCTTATTTATGGTGACTGATGGCTTTGGTTATCCTCGGATGAATTACCTAACAGAATGGTTGTCAGTCATGAGGTCATGGACTCCTAAAAGTACACACTGCCCAAAATTTGAGTATTATAGAGTGTTAGAGTTCATCCCTTTATTCATGTTGTGGTGTGGGTGGGGGGTTTATTATCATCTATGCCCTAGTTTCATAGTGATTTGTGTGACATATCTTGCGTGAGTTAATGCAAGAGTCGGGGAAGGGGGCAGGAACCGTGTGACTTCATGCTCTTCTGTGGACATTTCTATGTGTGTCTCCTGATTTTCAATGGTCACACGTCTCTTCTATCAATGCCTTCATTACTGTATTATTTCAAATTAATGGAGACACTTTTTATCTGGAAGACATCTCAACGTATTCCCAAGGTGTCTTGTTGATATGTACAAGGGGCTTCGTAATATCCATGTTCCTATTGAAAGGAATTGATGAGATGATTTATCACTGGTTTGGGGTCTTCCATGATACTGGGATGTTTTGTCTAGGGGTATCACGGGATCATACTATGGGTTTCTTGGTTGTGTAACATGTCCATCAGTGACCACGAGTGTCTTTCGCTTCCTCCCTATTTACTTCTATTGTTTTATGTGATGATGTTTGAGAGTCATGTGAGACTGCATGAGTAATGTCATGGAAAATTACACAATTTTTTTTTGTGATGTGTCATGTGACCGATATGGGTCCTCTAGATATGCACAAGTAATTCATGGACAAATAAGTTATTTTATCCTATAGTTCTAAAGGAGAAGTGTTGAGTTTCATAAACATGCCGAAGGGATTTTGTGTGGTGATGCTAGAAATTTGAAGGGATTTCAAGAGACGAGGCATACATGTATCCATGGACTCGTGCAACCTTACAGTTTTCTAGAGGCATGTCTCATGTTAATCAGTGACCGCAAATTCCATCATCCTCCTCTATTTTTAATTCTTCATTTTATCTTACAAACATATTTGGGTTATGTGATTTTGTATGAGTAATCACAATTATTTTTACATGATTGATAGTTGATGTCTCACATGAACAATATGGTCCATATGAGGGTGTCAGATCAGGTTAGGTAAAATATATATGATTATCATTACAGCGCTGGAGGGAATCACATGGTTACCTAGAGACACCTGAGGCACTCTTCATGGTGAGGATAACAAGACAAAGGGATTTCATGAGATGAGGAACACAAGTCTCAAGGGACCTTAGTACATTTTGGATCACTAGGGGTGCACCACATGTCTTTTAATGATTGAGAACACCTCTCACCGGCCCCCCTTTATCTCCTTTGTTTTATTTTTCATTGGATCTAGGATTTCGAAATGTTTCATGGATATCATTGAGTAATTTTATCCTTTCCAATGATGATATGGAAGATGAGATTTGTGACCACAGGGGTATATTCTTTTGGATATCATCCCTCCTTATATTCAATGGATTTTGGATGATTATTCAGTAACATTTCAATGAAAACCCAAGTGTCCTAGGGTGGTCACTGATTATCCATGAGTGCATCTAATGATTAATATGGTATCTCACAATGACATGTTCAAATTATCATGATACTTCATCCTATGGCTTCTCGCATGATCATTTCAAGATCTTTAGACACCATGATGTTGTTTTAGGGAATGTTTCTCTCATTGAATTTGATGCACCACATGTTCTTTGACGGTACTCGTGATGGCATGAGGAAATTTTCGAGGACCTTGTCATTTATTTCCTATGTCATGATGCATGTTAAATGATGAATCTAAAGATGATGTGTGTTCATTGTCATGGAAAACCCTTCTGTTTGTATATGGTGCATCACCTGGTATGTAATGGATCTTCTGATGGCGTATGAACACTATCAGGGATAGTCACATTCCCTATCTTCGATTCTTTGCATGTTCATTTATGGCTCTCATGACAGCTTGCATACATTGTCAAGGGAAGATTCTTTTCTCATCTTTGATATGTAACATTTTCATGGATGGAATATTATCTTGATATTGAAGATGATTATGTATTCTATCGTTAATCCATAGTACAATATTCATGATATTTTCCTCTATAGTAATGTGTGTGATTCAAAAATATTATCATCAACAAATCCCCCCCCCCATAGAAATAGATTCGTTTAAAATGAAATGAATGTTATTATATGGAAAATATATGAAATTTTTCTATTATATAAATTTCTAATTAAACATTATAATAAAATTCCTAATAGGGACTATCCCGAGTATTTTTGAGGAACTCTTAAGTGTTATGAAGATGATACACCTAGACACAACTAGTTAGTTGAATCCCATATATGTAGTACATTTGACTCATGTTATAGATACCCTAAAAATGGGATGTATATGAATTCAAGTATGGACCATGAATTGTGAAGAATGGAACTTCTTTCTTCATCCAATGTAAGTAACATCGACGTCTCTATGTATCCCATGATGATGGGAATCCACACTCATGTTGTTCTGAAATATACCTCAATGTAGATCCAATTCATGCACCAAAGTCATATATTAAATGATTTATAACAATATGATTAATTTACATACATATCTCTAGATCATATGTTGGATGTTAAATATCACTATATTGTGATGAAATGTTAGGTGAAGTTCCATGTTCCAATGGACATGTTGATCAAATCATCCATGATGTCGATCCTTTACGTGTAATACCCAATAGATCTGATCGCCTTGACATTAAATAGGTTTCTCATTGAGATATTTTCAGGAATTACCTGTGAAATGAAATAATTTTTCAATGCACCTACTTTAGTAGCCTTGAAATTGTATGATTTAAAAGGATAATTTGGACATGGAATCCTTCCAGAATGATCATACATTTTCCTAAATAAAGGGACTTTACTGGCATAACATGATTTTTTAGGGCCATATAATGGGCCCTAGAAGATTTTTATATCTTTATATTTTATCCAATTTTTAACATAAACTTGATATGGAGGAATAATTATTGGTCATGGAATTGAATTATTCTCAGGACACATTTTTACAAGTTTTGATCCTAAAAAATCATTTTCCCTCTTCAATTTCATAGATTCTCAATATTTCATATATCAAAAAAGTGTTCGTCCAGTTATCTAATAATCAAATTTTTCCTAGGACTCCCTTATCTAATTTTTATATTGGCGAGTATCATGTCTATTATTGTATTAATGTGTTGAATTCTTGACAATCATTTTGTTGTATTAGTATCTTCTAGCTCAGACCTTCAGTGTACTGAAGTTTGAGGTCTTCTTGATTGTAC
This sequence comes from Viscum album, assembly GCA_963277665.1. Classification (NCBI taxonomy): domain Eukaryota; kingdom Viridiplantae; phylum Streptophyta; class Magnoliopsida; order Santalales; family Viscaceae; genus Viscum; species Viscum album. The sequence continues at coordinate 804,108,424 of OY728139.1, forward strand.
TTTTTGGAATATGGGGATGGCATACCATGAATGACTCAAAACATTAAGGGGTTTTGAGTTCCACTGTGATTTTTCTAGGGCTCTTGAGGATTGAAGTTCCTTTCTTGATAGGGAAGATGCCTTTAGTTGGTGGGTTAAATCCCATATGTGTCGATAATATGGCCATGAAAATCACATCTCTACTCTTTTCCTAGTGATATAGAAGACTTATGGAAGAATATTTTGATGAGGATAAAATACTAATGATTATAGTCCCACCTGGATTGTTGGAACATGGGGATGTAAATAAAAACCTAGAAGTTTGATTCATGTAATATGGAATGGTGTATACATGACAGCTATGTCCCTTAACACCATGTGGTGTCAGGTTCTACCATGGTGTCACAAATGATCATAAGGACATGTAATCCCTTCATACTAGGATGAGATATCTCTGGTCGGTGGTTCCATGCCCTTCTGCATCAGTAGCATGGCCAAATAGAGATATCTATTTTCTCTACCAGGGGCTATGAAACATTTTTTAAGACTCAAACATCTAGATTGGATGTTAGGTATGAAAGGAAGGGTATCCAATAAGTATTCTATAACCCTATGTAAACGTAGCTCCAATTGAATATCATGATCCTTACACCTTGTGGTTTTTAATCACAAATTATGGGACACCAAAAGTTTCATGAATAAAGGTTCTAATTTCATCCTTTATAAAGGGCACAAAACATGGTGATGCAACGTCGAGGATATCAGATCTACTTGAATAATCTGAAAAGGATATTGTAAATCATTGTCCGAAGTGCTCATTTCATGAGGAAGGTATTTTAAAATCACTCCTAGGATATTATATAATTTAATGGGATTCTATTTTTCATTGTGGTGACTTTGGGCACATAAGATTCAGAAATCCCTTTATACTTGTCCAAATGTCTCTAGTCAGTGGTTCTGAGCCCTTCTACATTAGTGGCATGGTATAAATGAGATATCTCATTTCTTCTTGTATAGAAATGAAAGGTTTGAAAAATCCTAAAATGTTTTAGATCATCACGTGGTATTTATGGAAATTTCATGATTCAATAAGGGTTTGAGAACCCTAAATGTTGTGCAACCACCTGTCGAACAAATTATCATGGTGAGGAGATGTGACAAATAATTGTTCCAATTTTTCCCTAGACCAAGGTATCTAGTAAGAATATATTGTATTTTAATAGGTCTACAATTTATACCCTATATGATTTATTCATTATATGTTTGGGACTTAATTATTCCCTAAACTGTGGAGATAAAGAGTTTAGCGCACAAATTCTCATCTTTTTCTTAGGTTTCCCTTAGAGGGTTTTCAAATAGACACGTTTGGGATCTATTATTTTTCATAGTTTATGGTCTTATAATTTTTCCCATTAAAGGATGGAGTTTAAGGTCATATAGTTTGAACAAAGGGTGGTCAGTTTAAGGTTATGACACACTTGCCTAATATCAATGATGTTTTACAAGTGGCTGATTCGGATACTCAGGGTCCAGAGTGCTCCAACATCCTTCTGATCAGGATATGGTACTATTTTCAATCATGGATTTAGTTCCTTTGATAATGTCAATTGATATGGGACAATAATAATGTGGAAAATCTAAAACAAAAGGGGGGTCTAGGTTCTATAGTGGTGATATAAAGATCAAGAGAATTAGAAGTCCCTATATGATAGATGAAGATTTCGCTAACTGGGTGGTCTATATACATTTTGTGTTAGTGCCATGGCCTATTGAGAGATCTATATTTCCCTTTTCAAGGGAATGGAATTTCTTGAAACCATCTAACGTATACAATACTTGATGTCTGGCATATAGATTTGATATGATTTTGAAATATGGTGGAAGCACCCCATACTCTGGTTAACCATAGTAAGACTCATGTGGTCCTATATTACAGAATGAAAATATGTAGGTGGTTTGCACAATTTATTATCATGTAGTTGGAACTTTATCTGTGTAGTTTAATGTTTTGCATTAAGGAAATATGGTTTGTAGTTTATCATCTTGTTGTAATAAAGTACTTATATGCAGTTTAACATCATGTGGTAAGGACATACTTCAACATAGTTCAACTTAATGAATCAAGGGAATACTTCCATGATGTTTAATATTAAGAATTAAAGATGTAATTATATGTAGTTTAACAAAATGTGGTAATGGTGTACTTCAATTCATTTTAACAACATGCGATAAGGACGTACATCCATGAAATTTTATCATCATGCGATATGGATGTGGGAACCAACAAGAAAATGTGGAAATGTTGCAATCATGCCCATAGGTTAAATCATCTGTTTCAGTACGTAAATCATAAAGATTATAATATATCCATACATTGTTCTTGAATGGGAAATACTCTATGATGATCTTACCCATACACAGATGTGGGCATTATTTCTGTTAACTATTGTATACTGGATTTGTATTGAAGATCCATGGGTCCCTACATATCATGTGATGATATGAATCAAGATACACATAGTTCTTGATGTTCCTTGTTGTTTAACATCATGTAGTGATGATTTAGGTGAACCACTGTGATTTGGTGGGAACATTATGGTCATACCCAATGATGGAGACTGAGGGTCACTAAACCGTTCTGAAAATTCTATGCAGTTTAATATCATGCAGTGAGGAAGGGGGAGAACCAATTTGAATAAGTGGAAACTTTGGTTTTGGGCCCTATAGAGGAAGTATGGGAGTTACTACATATCTCAAGAGGATGAGAATCAAACCATTCCAAGTTTATGGTGTGAAATATTGTTTAACATCTTGCAGCAAGGATGTTGACCGTGCAGTTTGACATCATGCAGTGAGGACTCATGGTATTACATTTATGATATTGCATTCAAGACTATAACAGACATAGTGTGTACTTTTATGCCATTATTTCGAGGGAATGTCCCTTCCATAATTCATAAAATCCTATGATCTATGATCCATGTGATAAAAAATGAATGGAATGGGTCTCCCTACAATGCAAAGGTAGAAAGGGGTACAACTAGGGAATTTTGTATCATTTAATTATTGGATCAAGATATAGTATAGAGGCATACCTTTTAATCACATTGGAAATGATAATTAATCCATATGTAGTTCAATAATTACCATGTATTTTTGAATCATGCCACATGGAAATAGTTGACTCTGCATTAATTGGGATGAATATAAGAAATCTATGCAGTTTTATGTTTTGTGGTGAGGTCATTGTGCAACCCATTATGAAGTGGGAATTTTTTAATTCATGCAATTTAATGTTGTGTATTATGTACGTTGGATCACATGACGTGAAGGGAAAATGATATTTTTGTTGGAGACAAAAATATAAGTTCAGGCGTCAATCCATACCTTATGATAACATGAATCCTGACACAAATAGATCATAGGAAACCATGTAGTTAAATGTCTTGATCCAATGATAGAGTCCATAAATTTTAATGTCACATGGTGAATATGAACACCAAAAAGTTTAACATCATGTGGGTAGGACTATGTTCATTCGTTTTAATATCTTACTTCTAGTACATTGTGTAGTAACCTATATGGATTGCAGTTCTTCCGAAGATTCTTAGAAAACTCATGTGAATATTTCATGAGTTTCAGGGTCTTTCAACTCTATCAAGATCACAAACTCCTATTCCTAAAACTGATATTTGAATACAAAGAATCTTTTTATTTTGTTAATGTAACATATATGGTATGGGAAATAGATATCATGGCCTATCAACCGTTCCTCATAAGCATCCTCATTGTGTGGAATTATATCAAACCATATTCCACAGAGCAGCCAAAATATTTAGAGATATTATTTATCTGGAACAAATAGGGTTTGTTCAATATTTATTTGAAAGACATTCACTTATCCTTTGGAGGATGGAATCTCATTCTCTGTTTCACAACTATTATGTCCTATTTTGAGTGACCATGTGACGAGAGCTGGGATATAGGTTTTTGTGGTTCCAATAACACCATGTCCATACCAATTTTAATCTAAACAATAATGTAAAATCAAACTTCTGGGGTATTTCGAATATGTCAATGGTATTTTAAATATTTTTCATGGCCTATCAACCCAACCTAACTCATATTTATCATTATAAAGAGACATATCAAACCATTATCCATGGTAGAATAAAAATTCCAAGAGACATGTTTTTTTGGAAGGAATATACTTTTTGTTGTGTGTCTTCAATAGTTGGGTGATGAGAGTGATTCTCCCACGTGTTATATGGTCCACCATTGGTGTAGATGTATGGATGAGTCTAGAGTTTGGGGTACAGAGACCTAATATCCATTGATATAGAGGATGTTTATGATTCATCGACGGTATTGGATGATGTAGACATTGCACATTGATTAAAGGGTCCAGGCTCTACTAATGATAAGATGACAAATATAAAAATTCCCCTAGACCTAGTGGATGGGGAACTTCACTACAAGGTGGTATTTCATAAATATAAATTGGATCATCATAATGATATAGATACCTCAAGATTATTATTAAAAATATATCCCATAGATTGTTTTTCTCTTTTTATAAGTGTGTGATCTATCCTTCTACATAAATTACCATGTCACACTCAAGGGGATGGCTGGTAGGAACCCTAAGAATTCCCTTTTCTCAATCATTGTTAAGGTGAGTGGATGATGATGGGGGTTCTGACATGGAACCCCTGAGTATAAATCCACTACATCCAATATAAAATTAATCCATTATTATTATCCTATGAAATTCTAACATGGTTGGAAACCCTCCTGATATATTCCTAGTTGGAACTACTGAGCCTTTATGATATTGTTCCTGTGGTAGAATGTATGATAAACTATTGTGAATCAGATGAATTTAGAAGGGTATTATTGTACCTCTCATGTGTATTATTTTCTAGATCTGATGAGATGTCTCTAGATTTTACTTCTATCATATTTATAGAGACACAAGTAGGCGGGTGCTCCTCCTTGACGTAGTATCTCATTTGAAGGGTCGATGCCTAATGTACCATTTGGGGGGTCGGTACCCAAGATATTATTTGAGGGTTCAGTTCCTATGATTCCATTTTAGGATCCACATCCAATGTTGGAGATGATGATAGGGTAGAATATTCCAAACATTCACCTAGCCATATGGGTTGGGGTGTTCCCTAGGATTCCATAGTCATTATTACTATCTGAGATGAAGTTAGAAGCTCCTAGCTAGAAGTGATATTGGATTAATTCTCAGTCACTATTAGGATACAATGGTGGACCTCAGTCAGATTGATAGTGGTTAGGATGTTATCCCACTCTAGAGTTATATTGTTTTGATACCCTAAGTGGGATCCCTTATTTGGTGCCCCATCTTGGATGGTTGGTGTATGGAAAACCTCCTCTACAAATCCTGGTGGAAACATGGGCTCATATCAATGATGATTATCAAAAGGGATGATATCCCTAAATGTAAAATCATTGGTGACTAATTTTTTATGATTTCTATCATCATCAACCTCCCTAACATATGTAAAGTATACATTTATACATTTCAGTTATTTCCCAAAGTGGTTGAATATGAAGATAAGGGTCACTTCCTCTCCTGCAGCTCGCCATGGGAAAGATGGACAATGGAAAATAATCCTTTGAAAGATTTGATGAGCCAATTATAGAGTTGTGATGGAGCTTTTTAGGTCTCATTCTGGGCCCAATACATTCAATTATTGATTTCAAAAGTAGTGTGTTGGTGAAAATGTGCATTGGGGCCTCAGGATTAAATAAGGTTGTCCAAATATCATCGGATTGATTAGAACATTTGATGAAATCATTTTTATCACAAGGAATACCGATAAGTCCAAGAAGAATAAAATATGACACTTTATTAGTGCAGCATCACACATCAGATTACATGTTAGATCAAAAAAATTCATAGATAAAAGGTAATGAGGTAGTCCCTTATTCACCCCAATGTTTAGTATAGTCATTATAAACATGTCAAGATAATCGTTTCTTTTATGCAATGAGCATAACAAAAATCAACCTAATGAGTATTGGAAAATATATCCTTTTTGAAAATTCAATGGATGAAATAGTTAAATTAATCGCATCATGTTCATAATTATTGTTTTGTCAACTTTCAATGTGGACGTAAAAGGGGTTCCCACCTTGATGGTTTGAATGATTGATTTCATAAGGCCGCGATCAGTCATAGCTATCGTGCATTCCATATATTTCATTCTTTTTAAATACTCCCAATAGTGACATCATCTATATTTGAGTATAAAACTTATTTCCAAAGGCTGGTGGTCATCTGTGTTTTCAGGCCCAACGACTATTGGGGGCTCACATTAGTCGAGGGGATGGGTCGTCGAGATCATCACACCCTTTTTTTGGGGGAATTTTTTCCTATTAATGGAATCTATTATAAATTTAAATTATGATCATGAAATAATTATAAAATAAATATGGGACTGGTTACCACTTTTAAATTGATTGATTATGAACATGTATATATTGGGACAATCGTGTGCATATAATGGGATTTCTATCCCATTATTTTTTAATTATGATACTTTAGGCCAATCCATGTTCAAACACTCTAGAGTTTTTTGATTTCCAAGGTCATTTATGGGGTCCTAGGGATGGGATTGAACCACTATGAGGCATCCTATATATCTTGTTAAACTAAGAATCAAACCCCATGTAGTTCGTTTGACATAGTTTAAGGTTGTATTTCAGGACCAATCCATGTAGTTTAACATCATACATTTTGGATGTAAAGATAAATATCATCCCTCAATTAAGAATCTTGTGTATCATTTTTGAAACAATAATCAAATTCCACATTGTTTTTAAAGTGGGAATTTGTGTCATAGGATATACAGTAATTGAGGACCTAGGCATGACTATGCGTATGAGAATACTATGGTGGGATTCCTCAGGGATATGTAACTATGGGTGTAATCATAATTACATCCCATTGGTGAAGATACTCTATTAGGGAAAATATCATCATGCCACTGGTACAATCATCAATGGCCTCTAATCCCACGTGAACCGTGATCGGTGTTAGAAAAAAGAGGTAGTAACAGATTTATCACATTACACGAGGAATTATCTATAGAGGGCTTACACATTGACATTTCCATGTGTGGGAAATCATTACTAATATCATGGAGGATATTTTGTGTAACTAGTTCATTAGGAAGTATTCATAAATATCATATATATAGTGAATAATCATCATAGTTCTATTCATCCCAATCCCACTAATTGGTTTTGAGGAACTTGAGGGCATGATTGGGTATAATACTTGAAATGATCCATGAACATGAGTAATCATCTCATCTACTGATGGAAAAAATAATGGAAAATCTATGGGAGTATTTAATCTCAAAATTCAAGAGAGATTGGAATAGTAAAGGACTTACAACTAAGTGAATTCACATTAGAGCATAGGCATTAGGAATGCTTCATATGTATCTATGTTATGGAAGAAATCATATTTCTCATAATTCAGTACTTTCTTAACCCGCTGATGGGTTGTGGTATGGGGTAATTAATTGGGAATATAAAAAACCCTAATATTATGGGTATTCTAGGGGATCATATAGAAATGGATTTCCCAATGCTGGGGATATATTTATATTATGTATGTGATTGGGACTTATATGCTAAGGCTGCCCAAACGGTTATGGCGTACACTCAAAGGTTTTCCTTTTGGTCAGAGCTTACACTCAAAGGTTTGTATTTGACACACACATATCATGTTTCTGGTCGTGTATTACACTCCAAGGCCTCCCAAACGGTCTGTTCCTAAACTCTATGTCCATCCAAGGGGTATACTCATTCTTTATCTTTTGGTAGAGTAAGGAGAGGTGGTGATGATAATGATGGTCTATCCGAGAGCATGAAATCAAGAGGATTACTTGAGGTAATCACCGTAGCTCATCATGGGTGAATCACATATAAAATGGGTATGCGGGTGATGATTCATTTAGATGTTTCACGTGTCATGGGTCCATGTAGTTCCTCCATACAATGTGGGCATATCTTAAGGTATTTACATGACATTTCTTCGATGTTTGATGGATATGTTTGGACTATCTGGATGATATGTTGTGGCACCAATCTGATGTGGAAGATATATCCAACGTTGTCTTATTATTCAATTTACATTCCATATATGCCTTCAAATGGGTGATTAATCATATCCACGATGATTCACATGACCAAAGGAGGTATGTATGTGGCCTCACTCATGATCAAATGTCTTTCCTCAGATGTCTTCACATGATCAAGGCGTACATATCTAGCATATTTTTCAAGAACAATGTGTGAAGGTCCAAGGTTATTATCATGATTGACATGCCTTCTTGGATTAAAATCAATGTGGGTGTCACATGACTCATTTGATGTGCCATGTTGTGATTCACGAGAGTTTTCTTGACACATAGGAGGGGGGTCACAAGCATAAGTCTGACCTAGTTTGAAGGATGTAACATATCTTTGATAACAACCCTATAAGGAATCGAGATACGTAGCCATCATGTATGGAGAAAATAGTGGTTCTCTATTGTACTACTGAAACATTATCACAATCCATGTATAAAATATCTAGAGGTTTCCTCTAGTGACCGTTGATATGCCCGGTTACTTTTTAAAGACATGGAAAACATGAGCGAGTGCTGTTATTTGTTTCAGAAAAAGTATGTGAAGGTTGTCACATGTATCGGGTGATAAGTCCATAAATACTTCTGAATGACTTTGGTGACATGCCCCAAGGGGTTGTGACACCATTACATGACACATTTGGAACACTAAATATGACCCACAAAACATGCAAGAGGAGAATCTTGAGATCTGAGCGACATGTCCTGGTGTTATCATGTGTCATTGTGGATTCCTTGGTTTAATTTAGTGTTAGTTTATCTTTAATCTCGCATGATCTGGATGAAATGTGGTTTGGTCATAAGACATCTTTCTAGTGTCCCTTCACATGATGTATGAATTATCATGTATATTAACATATGTATGGAGCATGATTTCTCTAGCAGTCGACCGATGCATTACCAAACAGAAGGCATGCCAATAATGTGATTTATCGATCTAAGATATTGGTAGAGGCTAAGAGTAAATTCATCCATAGTATGAGATTCTATACCATTATTAATATTGGCGTGGGGATTTTATAGGAATCCTCTCACTGGTTGCTCGATGCTTTTTGTGGTGTATATATCATGATTCTAGCCTAGAGTTAGTGAAAGGGTTTGAGGCCACATGGCTTCACGGAGCTCTTCCGTATATTTTTCGAGTGCATCACCTGATTTTCTATTCTAACATGTATATTCTTTCAATGACTTAATTATTGGATTATTTCCAATTAATGGAGATTTGTTTGATCCCATGTACATGTTCAAGGACTCCCATGTTGTCACGTTTACATGTCCATGGTCCTTTTGTAGATCCATGTTCCTATTGTAAGTCATCCATAAGATTCTTGATGAGTTGTCTAGTGTCTTCCATGAGACTAGGATGGATTTTCTTGGGGTCTCACATTATCACATTGTTGGTTCCCTGGGCATGTCTCATATCCTTCAGTGATCAGTAGTGCCATCCGACTCATCCCTCTTAATTTCCTTTGATTTGTGTGAAAATGGTTGGGAGCCATGCGAGACTACATGAGCAATATAAAGGAAAATTATTCTATTTTTTGGTGATGATTCATGCGACCAGTATGGGTCTTTTGGAGATGAATGTGAATTTTAGGAATGTTTTTTTGTCTATCCTTAGGTTTCCAATGTGGAAGCATGGAGTTTCCTTGTCATACCTGAGGGTTTCCGTGCAGTATGGATGAAAATCCGAAGGGCTTTCTTGAGAAAAGGCAGAAATTTAACTGAGGACTCATGTTTCCATGTGAATAGCGAGGGGCACGTCACATGTCATTATATGATTTCTAGTTCCTCCCTCATCCTCCCAATTTACTTCATTTATTCCAAAAAAATGTTCAGGGAGAATTTTTTATGATTAATGTCTATGATTTTTAAATAATTTTTTGACGATGTCTCGAGTGACCCATATGGGCCATATGAGGGTGGGTTAGGAAGACGTTGACAAATCTATCTATTTACCCTCATAACTATGATGGTATGAACATGGTTTCCTAGAGACACCTAATACACTTCACGTGGAGTTGATGATAAGGAAATGGAATTTTTCAATACAACATGTATATGTCAGCTGGGACCTGTGGTGTCTTGCGGATCACTATGGGTGTACCATATGTCTTTCAGTGACTGTGATCTCCTCTCACCTCCTCCACATTATCTCCTTTGTTTTATTTTTTAATCATTATAGGAGTTCACAATTTTTCATGGATATCATAAGGAGTTTTAGGATTTCAATGGTGATATGGGGTATGATCTTTGCGTCCCCTGGGGGTCTTCCCATTTGGATATTATCACTCATTATATTCAATGTTTTTCTAGATGGGTTTTTATGAACATTATAATGAAAAACCATGTTGCATGGGGGTGATCACTTATTGTCTTTAAGTGTCTATCAAAATCAATATGGGATATTGTGTTGGAATGCATGACATGTCTTGGTTGGTCACCTTATGCAGTGTTTCATGACTAGTGCTAGATATTATGAGGGCATGAATATGTTTTTATGGATAGTTTCTCTGAAGGACATTAATGAAACACAAGTTCAGTGGTGGTTCTCATGATGGTATTCATATATTGCCAATGATATTCACTTCTCTTTCTTATGACATTTCGCGGGTTCAATGATGTATCATATAATGGTGCGAAAGTTTTTCCCTGGACAACCCTTCTATTTGTATGTGTTGCGTCACATGATCTGTGATGGGTGGAATATTATCATGTTCCTAAAGAAGATGACATACGATACCATTTATCCATATCCCAATATTCGTGATATGTTTCCTCCCATGGTGTGATGCGAAAATATATGCATAAAAAAGGGGTATTTGAGGATGATGAAAGATACAACTATTTTAAAAAAACAAAAGATAAACTCTCCTAACATGTTAGATCCAATTGTATCATCTTCATAGAAAATGTACGATCCTTCACTCAAAAAATTACATATCATATGAAGTTCATATTATATTTGAATGATCCAAATATTAATGAATAATATGAAAAATGAGATGGATTTTGATTCCATGTAAACCATCACAATCAATGATTGTGAAACTGTATCACTGGATGAATCTGATGATGAAGAAGAATTAAATGATTGTAATAGAATCATTAATATTATATGAAAAATATTAAAGAAGGGAATCTTTAAGGGTAAAAGTAAATTATGACCAAGGTGCTACAATGGTAATGAAATTGGAAATTTTTATATAAATTTCCGATAAAGAATTCTATGGAACCTGATATAGAGGATGAGAAACCATAGAAATATAAATAAGGTAATATCTCAAAAGGAACAACCAAATTTGATGCAAGTATGAAGAAATTCATTAAAAATAAAAGATTAAGTTTGGTGGGAAAATATGTGGAAGATTAATCCACCACAATATGCTAATCATAAGATGAAACTAACTTCATGGCTCATATAGAAAAATTATTTGACACATCTAGTAGTAAAAATGATGAAGGTGAATGAACATAGAAGGAGAACATGTTAACGAATGAATTTGTAGCCTTCCTATAGAAAAATAAAAATCACAATTTGGAAAAGAGACTATTACTTAAATAAATAGAAAAATTAACTAAGGAAAAGGAAAGATGTGAAAATAAAATGAATCATTACACTACTACAGATAGTGATTTTATCATCAATAGAAAACAATTTGAATCACACTAGAAAATCACTGTTAATATCAGCGAAGATAATGGGGGGTCCCATTTAACAATGCAATAAAGCACCAATAAATCATGCCCTTTTTCGATTCTAAAAATTCAATGATAAATTACCCCTTTATCTACTATATATTAGAGTGGATAAATTCATCTTTATAAGGACATTAATTATAAATAATAATTGGTAAATTTATCAATGCTCGAAATAGTGCTGATAATGGGAGACATTATCAATACTCAAATTAGCGCTGATAAAGGGGGATTTATCCACCCTAAAAATAGTTATGATAAATTTCTAGGTATATGTGATGTTTATATAATACCACACCCACCAATAACACTTTCATACCACACACACACCACCCACCCAAAGCAGCACCTTCATAATGCAGACAAGAACAAAGAACGCAAACAACAACATACAAAAGAACAAAGATGAGCTCACAAGGGTTTTGAAAAATTTATATACATTTCAAACATTTTTTAACATAATTGAATTCACAGTTATCCAAAAATAGCTAAAAATATTAATGATCCATCTTTTGGCATTGGAAATACCATATCAAAAGAGACTTCCCATGATATAAGTTGCCAAAAAAATCAACCCAACTGAAGAAAAATGTTCCACCTATATAAGAAAACAAATTTTTTGTTAGTAATACTATAAAAAAATAAAATAAACATTAAAATGAAATAATACATTAAGAAAATTTCAATTTATAATAAAAAATACACATTTGGAGTAATACAGGTCACACCATGCGTCATATTGAGGCGGGGTGGATTTCTACACATTACAATTTTTTTATTTTGAGGGGTCCAAGCCCCGCAAATTTATTTATAAAAGAGATTCAAGGGGAGAAACACATGAAAACAGTGCAAACAAATACATTAACATCCCATTCCATGGGAACCAATCTTTTTCCTCACCTTATCTACAATTTTGCATTCTTGGTCTCTCAGCTCATTCCACAGTTTGGCGCTGATACGCCCCTGACCTCTTCCTCCGGAGCAGCAGTCTGAAATCTCCTAAGCTTGATACAATAATGTTTCAATATCTTCAACAGAGTTGGCTATTTGATCATCTTTCTTCTTCTTCAACACATTACAAATGAGTTATGGAACATTTCCCTAAAATATAAATACAATCCAACTAATATTTATTGGTTTTTCGTATGTCCAATTTTTTTTACTAAAATTAATATCTAATTTGAATGATATACGTGGAATTATATCAGTCAAATCATTCGTCAGATTGAGGGGTGGTTTACTCTACATGTCAAGCATAACTCATGGGTCATTTTTCTAAAGTATCATATCAATACGAATTGTATTTCTCAGTTTTTTTTAAGAATATTGAGTTTTTTACTAAAATATCCTTTAAAATGGAAACACACATTTTGAGTCATACTGATCAGATCATACATCAATTTTATGTGAGACTACTTCATACACATAATAGTAGACATACTAATCACTCTCGTAAATTATGAAGGAAATCTGAGGGTGTTTGTTTGTTTTTTAGTGAGTGGATTGTTTTTAGCTAATATGTCAATTTAAACCTAATAACTAACACTTTTTTTATAGTAGTCACACTATGCATCAGATTGTGGCGTGTGTGATTTTTAAACATCACAAATGATGCATGGATAATTTTCTTAAATTAACAAAATAATACGAATGTATTTGTTTTCAGTTTTCAGTATGTCACTAGTTTTTACATAATTTAATGTTAGTTTTAAATAAAAACACATTTTGATTTATATTGGTCACATCATTCATTGGATTGAGGGGTGCTTAATTCCCACAATTCAGAAATGACTCAGGTATCATTGTTATATGGAATCAATTAATTATAAATTTATTTATTTATTTTCAATATGTCAGTTTTGTTTTTTTACTAAAATATAATTCCAAACTAGGAACATGATTTTGAGTCATAATGATCACAAAGTTCACTGATATTTTTGTGCGAATACTTCATAAAAATAAGAAAGAACATAAGAATCAATATCCTAATTTTTAAAGACCATTGTAATTTTTTTCATTTTTAGTAAGTGACATGTCTTGATCTAAAATGTAAATTTTAAACTGATAATAGACTATTTTTGTCATACCGGTCACATTTTGTGTTGGATTGAGGTGAGGATGAATTTTAAACATCATAGATGAATCATGTATTATTTTTATACAGTATCAAAACAATCAGAATATTTTTTTCTTGGTTCTTATTAAGTCAGTTGTTTTTTTCTTAAGTTATTGTCAATTTTGTATAAAAAGACACATTTAGATTTATGTTGGTCACATCAGGTATTGTGTTTAAGTGAGGTTGATTATTATATGTCAAAAATGATTGATGGATTATTTTCCTAAATTATGAAGATAACCAGAATGCATTTTCTCAGTTTTCAGTAAGCAATTTGTGTTTTTTACTAAAATTAATGTCAATTTTAAATAAAAAGAGACACTTTGATCCATAACGGTCACACCGTGCCTCATATTTAGGTATAGTTGATTCATACACATCCCAAATTACATATAGATTATTTTACTAACATATTAAAACAATTATAATGTGTTTAACTAGTTTTTAGTATTCCAGTTTTGTTTTTTTACTACAATATCATTTTAAACTAGAAACACACATTTTGAGTCATACCGTCCACATCGTGCGATGGTTTGACATGAGAATACTTCATATATGTCACAAATAAATTATGAATCATTTTCCTGAATTATTAATCTATTATGATAGAGTTTTATTGGTTTTGGGTGAGTGATGTGTTTTAAGATAAAATTTCAATTTTAATTAAATAATAGACCCCTTTAGTCATATCTATCACACCGTTCATTGGATTAAAGTGTGTCTGATTCATACACATTAAAAATGTTTGATGGTATTTTTACATTAAGTATCAAAATAATCTGAATGTGGTTTCTTGGTTTTCAGTATGTCACTATTTATTTTTTCTAAATTTAATGTTTATTTTTTATAGAAATTCACACTTAAAGTCATAATGGTCACACCATGTGTCGGATTTAGAGGCAGTTGATTACTAAAATCCACAAATGACATATGGATCATTTTCCTAATGTATAAAAACAAACATAATGTGTTTTCCCAGTTTTTAATACGGCACTTGTACTATTTATAAATAATAATGACAATTTTAAATAAAAATAGACACTTTGATTCATACCAGTCACATTCTCATGATATCTGTATACATTCTTGCCTCAAGTATCCAACCCATTCATTTTAAACATATCTATATCATCTTGTAAAAAGGATCGTATTCTAAAATCATGGTAATACTAAAAAAAATATATATATAATTTTAATAAATATTTTAAATTACATAAAAATTATCTTCAAAAAAACGTTCGTGAATGTTGGTTTGTTCATGGAATACGACCCATTTCATAAATTTAAAAACATAATAACTACAGAAATTATCATTTTATTGTATCGAGAACTATAAAATCATTTATAATAATAAGTACCTTTTTATATGTGTCTAGATAGTGAAATATTATTATATATACCACGATTTGTATCATGTAGTAGTACTTTTGGAATTGATTTCCTTTTCCCTAAGCCTTATTACATTATGTTGACGATTTTCACAAACCACCATATCATAACAGATTCATCATTAAATGATAATATAAACTATATAAATAAATGTTTAGTTCTCAAATGTTGGATATAGTGTATTACAAATTAACAAACACTGTCCTTTGTGGTCGGTTGGTTGGATATCCATGCATTGAATCCAAGAAATAAATCATTAGAGTATCCAAAGTTATCGCAATTAGCATCATATGCTATGTAAAACAAAAAAAATGAATATGTAATGAAAAAATTATAATATATTTGATATGGGTAAATTGGAATATTTTACCACTACATCATTCGTATTAAAATTTCATTATCATCTATAATTTTTCAGTTAAATGATTTTAGATGGTCTGACTATATTTCACACTCATTATTGGATTCTATATCTATTTGTTTAATAGAGGTTATTTGAGGACTAATGAGTCTATATTTTTGTTCATGGGGAAATATGTTCAAATTTATTTCATATATATGCATGAAAAAAATATGAAATGTAATTATTCATAATTATCACATTATATCTACTTTTGGAAAATCAATTCATTAAAACATACCTCATGTTTACATTTACAACTAAGCCACCTAGACAACCCTACTCTCTAATTTCACCTACATTATCATCACTAATTAAATCTGGATCTTCCCTAATGTAGATATTTTCACAAAAAAGTATTGTGCGAACCCGACTATCTTTTATCTTTGTATTCACATATGCATATAATGATAAAGATTCAGATAAATAACGGGTGGGTTTATGGTGCTTTTAGAAGATCATTTTGATTAATAGGTTGATCCTTGAGATTCTTTTGAGCACTTTTTTCTTTTCCCCCCTTTCCTATGTCTGTCTGTAATAACATTCATCCATTCAAACCTTTTTTCGTTAACTATTAAAATTAAATCTTGATAAAATAATTGGAAATGGATACCTCCTTGTGGACATGTTTTTTTTTTCAAGCTATGCGGACCATGTAATGAATGTTCTAAGATAATGTTCGACCTTATAAATATCCTCATCATTAATTGGAACAGGTATATCAACACTCAGCTCATCAGCTATGCTTATCATCACATTGACATGCCCTGTTGGATGTGGTCTGTTGGGTATCATGACGTTCTGTATATTGAACATTATAGCCCTTAATACAAGAATATGGGTGGGTATTGATAGATATAAATCAAATTCATTTTCACCCTGTAAAATATCAGTATAGGAAAGTATCAGTGAAAATCTGATTCATAATTCATAGAAAAAACTATTCAAACATTTATTACCCTAGGACAGGTAGGTTTTTTAGGGGAATGTCTCACCTCAAAGTGAGTGGGGTTGGGGCAGGATCTTCAAGTGCTGGTTGTTCTTGAGTTCTTTCTCCCCCCCCCCCCACACCATAATATTTTCCATGAACTCTCTCCACATATATATATGTTCTTAAACTATATCTATTATTTCTCTCATCATTTTTTTCTACTCATGGATCCTCCTTTTTTATCAAAAAAATGTACAGGTTGTCACCCCACAACCCGAACCTCTTTAGCAATCATACTTTTATGTCATCTTCAAGGCCACTAAAAGAATGAATGCAGCTGGTTTGGGTGTTACAGATTCCTGTGACTAAGTTAGATAGAATATATAGGAAAATATTTTTTTATTGTTCTTTAATATTGATTTAATGAAAAAAATATTTATTAAGTCATACATTCTCATGTTTCCCTCACTTTTGTGTGTTTTCATCTATTAGTATCCAATATTTATTTATACATGCCTCCTTCCATTGCACATGGAATGAGACGGATAAGACATTGGATTCTGATTCATCAAACTATATATAAACAGAGTAACATAGTTGTTGTGTTTTTTATGTCACATAAAATTATTACTATAAATTTAAAATATGTCCAAATTTTTTTCAATTAAAGTATACCCCATTTTTGCTTTATGGTAGGGGGACACTGGATTTTCTGTCAGTTCCTTATTTTCATCACTCAATTTATATTGGATAAATAAAATACTATCAATCAAAATTATGAATACACATATCTTTAAACAACGTATTACCAAAAACAATGTAACTGAACAGACTAATCCTCATGATGGGTATTAAATGCATCCCACGATCCATGGGTTATCAGGTGTGCATAAATAAGATTTCGGTGCATGTTTATTTATCCTTTAGCAACATTATGATAAAATTTCATTAATATTGTGTGAATGTATCTAGTAATCCTTCAATCAACCCTTAATACATAGTCCTTGTGAGAGTCATCGACTATAAGTTTACTATATAATGTATGATAATGTGCATTCCAATGTTTTATTATTTTATTTTTTAGTAAATGATAGAAATTATATCACAATGTTACCATAATATATCCCCACATTTGCGTATTAAGCCCAGTTAAAACATCGTTCCATTATTGTACATCAATCTGCATGTGTTTCTATGTGAAGATTCCAATGATACTATTAAACATGGATTTTTTGGGGTTAATATGTTGACCCCACTTATTCTATCCAAACTTGAATTTGATGCCTCTCTCTTTTTTCCTTATGGATTTTTCTTGACACCGTTAAAGAATGATTCTCAATTTTTTTGCACCTCAAGTGTTTTGGTGCCTACCATTTACTCATTTTTTGACATCAGAAATATGTTACTTTGGAGTGCTAGCATCAGAATTTATAGATGGTGGTTGTACATATGCACAAGGATATGTAGTAAAAACAAGTATAGAAACTTGTTGGTCCTCTGCACTGTGAGCTACATGTTGATAGACATGATCTGCCTCAGTATTGGGAGCATCATTACGTGTAAAATTCCATATCTGTAGAAGTGGGTTAAATTTTAATTTTGATTGCCTAAAATCAGAATCGAACATATAAGAACATATGATAACAAGAATTATATTACAAAAAAATGTTACCTGATTATTGAATTCCCTTTTTTAAGGCAGAAGGGATTTGACCCCTCTATTGACCTTCCAAATAACTTCATTGTGGTCTCCTATTACATAAAAAAACTCTATATACATTGAGACCACAACGAAATAAATGTAATGGAACATTGAAATGGTCATCCTTCATTGAATTTTCATCTAACCCTTCCGTGGTTTTGGTAGAAAACTGAACAATTGACCGGTTTTGGGTTGTAGGATATAGAAAAAAAATACATGTAATTCATGTGATTCTATAACTAATGGTTCATATTTGTACCCTTCCTTACTGAAATCATCTTTCACGAATCCCAACTCATCTATTTTAATAGCACTCTAGTTTTCAACCAACTAGAATTGAAAAAACAGCACTTAGATGTTCGTATAATCCAAATCCTATATTTTTTGGATGATTCAATGGTATGAAATTTTCTCATAAATTGTATTTCTATTCTTAGCACCAGAAACATGCTTTGCTTCAACCACATGTGTAACTCCACTATTCTGAATTGTACTGTCTTCATCGTGTTCATTAGTATAGAATGTAAAACATTTAATTACATAAGTATTACATTATAATATTAACACCCTTGGTTCACTGGCTAGCCATCAATGTCATTCTGAAATTGAGAACGTATTTTCATCTGACTCTCTAAATATATAGCACTAAAACCCTCTTATAAACTGTCAATTACGTGTATTTGATATCCATTTCCATCCCTAGAAGGATTCAAATGGATAATAAATTCATGGTGGGTTTTGAAATATCGGTCAACCTCCAAACTATTATTCAAAAAATAACGGTGGTCCTGCCCCTGATCTGTAATATTGATTGTGACTATATGAGCCTCAAGATCAAAAAAAAATAGGGCACCGAAAAAGGAGATATAAGAGTGTTGTATAGTCCCATACACCAGTTAATATATATGATGTGTGCTAGAAATTCATTTTATTATCTCATAAATAATTCTATTTGAATCCATTTATAATATAGTTAATAATGTGCTAGTTTTAACATAAAGTATAAAATATATTTTCCCATGAATTATAAAAAATTTGTAAAATCAATAAACTAAAATATTTTCCTACTACCTCCCTTTTAATAATATAAAAACAATGATGTCTAAAATTTTGAATGAAAATATCAACAAATGGATATAGGACCATTAAAACCTTATAAGACATGTAAAAACATATTTTATCCCTCTTTTAGAACAGTTTCTGTAAAACTCTTTTTTTTGTAAATAACCACAATGAAAATCCATTTTCTAAAAGACATTTAACAAATAACAAAATATTCCTTTTTAAATATTTTTTTTAACTATTTATGTCAAACTATTTTAAAGTAAGAAAATACACAATCGATGTGAACTAATGATCATATATATGAACTATGGAAACAAGGAAACATAATCAAAAAGATAACCCAACAAAGGAGCCATATAAAAAAAACTACTAAGGGAATATTGTACATTTGATTATATAAATCCTCAAAAGTATCCTAAAAATGATGTAAAAATCTTGTGAAACATCCTAATACTCATGTATTTAGACCCTAAACTATATATGAGAAACCTAGGTCGACAATATTTAATATGTCATATCCAAGTTGTCCTATAGAACTCAATAGGTTCTATCATGTTCATGGGACCAAATGAAATCATTTTCCCATTCATTACATTCTAGGGGAACTAAAACATCTCAGAAACTCACTGAGTCTCAATGGGTCCTTAAGCTAGGTAGTACACTCCACACTATAGATATCACTTATCTAGATCCCTACCAGTATAATAGGACTCCCATGACATCTCAATAGTGGAAGTGAGCAACCAATGAAATAATAGATAATGACATAAATATAATTTAATAATTTTTAATTTATCCTCACCCAACCTCCTATACTATCACCAAAAATAACCCCCTTCACATTCTTTTATAATCTTTATAATAATCATTAAAATATAAACAATCCCCCTTGGGGTCACGTTCAACAACCTGAACAATTAATGCATGGAGATCAATTGAGGGTCTCCCATATTTATAAAATAGAATCCTTTTAATTACCATCCAGGATTTTAAAAATGTGCCCAAGAAGCCAATGTATTTTGACCACATTTGAGAACAACATTTCAAATTTCATCCAAAAACCAATTATCAAAATTCCCTCGAAAGACCATTTAGAAACCCATCCATTTTCTATATATTAATTTTTGAAAATAATTAACCCTTTTATTTTTAATAAAATGTGTTCTAAGAACCCTTTTATTAAGCATCAATATCATTTTCAAAGCATCATAAAACATCTTGAGGGTTAAGGGTCTCAAAACTATATTAATATGTTGAAGGTCTATTTCATTCATTTTGAAAAAACATGAATTTAACATATTACATATTTACTTTAAAAAAATAATGACCAATCATTAAAAATATTTATATTCCATTATAAATTAACTTTGGCCTTTTAAAAAACAATTGGCATGTGACATGAGTATATTCCAGGTACTTAAACATTTTTTAAGAAAATTGAAACCCAAAGACGTCATAACATAGGATTAAAATTCCATAACAAACATTTTTAAAACCTCTATGAAATTTATAACATCTATTACCAGGGAGTTCGAAAGAATCACATTCCTCACTCACAAAAAATCGAAGCAAAAAATTTCCCACATTGATGGAGAACACATAAAAATATCTTGTTTCATACTAATCAACACCGAAAAAAAAAATTCTTATCATTAAAACTAAATTACACTATGCACTAGTGGAACCATACATAAAATCCATAATCGAGTCACACAAAATCAATGAAATAATATAAAGAGGAACACAAACCAACAGGCAATTAATTTAGTGCCAAAAGAAGGACCACCAATGACTATAATTTCTAGTGGGGATTTTATCTCATACAATTCAAAACATACCATCAATATAAATCTATAATTACATGTGAACAAGGCGAATAGATGACAAATAGGATAAAACTCACTATGGAAGTGTGGTTTAGTGTGCGACAGAGGTGCGTTCATGGAAGAGGAGACACACCTGGAAGAGGAGTCCTCTTGTGGAGGATAGGTGTGCGGCGGAGGAGAGGCAACGATAGATGAGAGGAACACAACAGAAGAGAAGCGCACAATGGAGGTGTGGCGCACGAAGGTGGTGTGGCATGCAATAGAGGAGGGGTGCAGGATGGTCTGGTTCGCACATGTCGGAGGTGTGGTGTGCGGCGAAGGAGGGGTGAATGAAGGTATTGTTCTTTTTGGAAGAGAGGTTCATAGTGGAGGTGTGGTTCATGGTCAAGGAGAGGTGGCAGGAGAGGAGGAGGAGGAGGACGTCAGCATGACAGTGGGGTCGAGTTCTGTGAGAGTTTCAGGGGTGCTAGGATGGAGGAGAAATTTAGGTTTTTTTTATAAAACCCAGTGAACCTTTTATCAAAGCTAGATAAAAAGCGCAAAAAAATGTATGTTTCATTAATGTTAAAATAGAATGCATTGATAAAAAATTTCATTCTAATCGCTAAAAATATAGCGCTGACAAAGACTCGTTTAATAAGTGTTCATTTAACACTGATAATCATGAGATGGTATGAGTGCTAAAAAAAGTGCTGATAAATATAAAATCTTACTAATTTATTTTTATTATTTTAAATATTTATAATATAATATATATGATAAATATACATATATAATAAATATATATATATAATTGTATATATATAAAATTATAATTTAAATAATTATTAATTTATATGAAATATACTTATTATATTATTAATCATAGAAATATATATAATAATTATATTATTTAAATATATATTTATTAGATTATAGATATATATAACTATATTTCTTCTAATTTTATAATTATTTAATTGAATATATATTTATTTGTAATTATACTTTTCAATGAATATGTATATATTTATTTAAATAATTTTAAAATTATAATAAATTTATATTTATAATATTTATCAATTTATTATTATATTTATTATAATTTAATAATTATTTAAATAAATGCATATTTATTTATTTTTAAAACTAAAAAATAAATATATATTTATTTGTAATTTAAAATTATAATAAATATACTTTTATATATATTTGTATGTATATATATATAATAATAAAATTATAAAAAATATATTTATAATTTTATAAATATATATAATTAGTATAATTAGTATATTTTTAAATTATGTAAATATTTCTACATTTATTTAGAATTATATTAATAAATATTGGTATTTATTTATAAATATAATTATTTAATTGTATATTTATATCTTTATAAGTAGTATAATTAAAATATTTCTTACTATATTATAATTATTTAAATATACATATTTATTTAGAATTATAATTATAATTATAAATAAATAAATGTAATATATTTCTATATAATTATATATATATATATTTATATATATGTTGGTCGTAATAGATACTTCATTTCACCTCCTCTTGAGTGCACTATTCCGACCAACATTAATATCAAAGGATTGTTTTTAAAGGCTCTGTTTGTAACCCTATTCAACTACGATTTTAGATGTACATTAATGATCTGTAAATTTCTGTTAATTCTAAATTTCTAGCTATTTTAATGTATTGTTGTATTATAGATAAAATATTGGAAGGTGATGTTACAAACAGACCACCATTCTTTAATGGACCCAATTATACTCAATGGAAAATCAAAATGAAAATGCATTTAGATTGTATGATATTTGAAATTTGGTCTTCATTAATAGATTAATATAAGATTCCTGCTACTGATAGAATCACTTGGGATGAACCATCCAAAAATGCATAAAATAAAAAATTTCCAATCTATATATGTTTTATACTTCTCTTTAGGAGATGAGGAATTTATTAGAATTTATGCTTATAAACTGCCCATGAAATTTTGGATACCAGGTCTGTTTCACATGAAGTAACATCTTGTGTGAATGAAATGAGGCTAAATACATATACTATTAAATATTGCAACTTTAAAATGAATCATGATGAGCCTATTTATGACATGTATCTCAGGTCTAATGAAATTTTCAACAGAATGATTTCTCTTGGAAGAGAAGCCACTACAATGTAATAATTAACGAGAATTCTCAAATGCCTACTTGACTCAAATTCTAGGTAAACAGATTGCTCTTACATATACAACTAGTATTGGATGTCAACATGGAAAATGATATTTTGGAACAACTAATTTTGTTTCTAAGTCCAGGTCATACATATTTACTCCCAATTTTGGAAAACATTCAGCAACTTCAAGTTATGACACACTTTCTATTGTTTCATGACTTTCGACACCAAATAGAGTTTATTTTTCAAATACATTACAAAATTCTTATAGGAAACTTATGATGTAGATATGGGTTCCTAAATCACTTATTACTAATATTACAAGAACCAAACAAGTGTGGGTACCATAGTCATGTATTTATTTGACTATTTTGTAAGAAAGTTGCATAAAGAGTTTATGTAACAGTATACGGAACTAGTACAGTTGGTGTTCAAGACACGTGATAGGAGACTACTCATGCTTCAATAATTTAATAAAAATTGATGGAGGACATGTCAACATTGGTGAAAATTTCAAAGGAATGATTATTGGACCAGTTCAAAATAGTAACTCTCACTCAATTTTGATTTCAATTGTACTATTTTTTGATTGATTAAAATATAATATAGTTATTATTTCTCAATTTTGTGATGATGTATAACATTGTGAATTTGAAAATGGTGCAAGCTATGTTTTTAATTCGAAAAATTAATTATTGTTTTCTACATTAAGAAATGAATATGTTTATTCTCTTTACAAGCATTATTTTTCTTCTCAAAATGCTTCAGGTTTAAGTGTATTTCACAAAGTGTCATGAATGAGGCATAGTAGACTAGGATATTGTAAAGGACACTCCCATAGAAAGTTAACTAGAAAAATATTATTCAAAGACCAAACCAAACAAGAGTTTCCATCTAGTAAACTGTGTAATACTTGTCAAAAAAAATCTACAAAAAAATAACATAAAAAAAAGAAACAACTGTCAACATATCAACCTCTCTAATTGGTTCACATGGATTTGTTTGGACCATCTAGAGTTTCTATATTAAACTGGAAGCACTAGGTTTATGTTCTTGTAGATGACGTTTCTAGACATACATGGACATTCATTTTAGATAACAAAAGTGAATCCTTCTCTCATTTTACCAAATATTCTAAAACTAAATAAAATGTTATTGGACATAAAATTAGATCATTAAGAAGTGATCATGTACATGAGTTTGAAAATCATGAGTTTGAATCCTTTTCCTCAGAAAATGGATATAGTAATAATTTCTCTTCCCCTAGAACACCATAATAGAATGGAGTTATAGAAAGAAGAAATAGAACCCATCAGTATATGGCAAGAATAATGATTAGTGAATATGACCTACCTATTTATTTTTGGGATTACGCTGTAAATAAACCATTCTATATAACTAATAGAGTGTTGATTATACCTATTCTTAAAAGGACTCTTTATGAGTTTTGGAACAATAGAAAAACCAAATTTAGCTAATTCAATGTATTTGGTTGTGGATTCTAGATCCATAATACTAAGGATAATATTGAAAAAAAATTATCCAAGATTTATGAAGGAATATTATTAGGATATTCAATTTCTAGTATATCCTATAGGGTGTTTAATAAAATAACTAAATGTGTGGAAGAATTTTTCCATGTTAAATTTGATGAAATAGATCCAAAATAGCTTAATACAACTCTAGAGAACATGGATGATGATGCACCAAATCTAAATATTAATTCAAAATCCTCAAACCAACCTATGAAAGAATATGTGAAAACTTCTGATTCTAGAAATTCCACAGACTCGTGTTTTAAGGAACCAGATCCTATTGAAGAACATGAAATCATGAGTCCTTATTTTTATGGAGCTATTAGAACTCGTAACAACCATCCCATAGATGTTGATGTAGGAGACTTAGAAAAAACGACTCAAACAATAGCTTATCTTAGAAATTAGGTTGAACATCAAGTCTTCTTGACACAACATGAACCTAAGAACATTATAATTTCTATGAATGATGAACAATGGGTGATAGTTATGCATGATGAACTTAATCATTTTGAAAGAAACAATGTTTGGAAACTTGCTAAAAGACCCAAAGACACATTCTCCATAAGTACTAAATGGGTGTTTAAAAATAAGGTAGATAAAGATGGTAATATAATTAGAAACAAGGATAGATTGGTTGCACAAGGATATAGTCAAAAATGGTAAATTGGCTATGAAGATACCATTTCACCAGTAGCCAAACTGGAATCCATCAGAATTCTGCTTTCTTCTGCTGCACATCTGAATTTCAAACTATATCTAATGGATGTAAAAAGTTAATTTCTAAATGGGTATATATCCGTGGATGTCATTGTTGAGAAACTACCTAGTTTTACAAACCCACACTTTGCAAATCAAATTTTTAATCTATCAAAATATTAATATGAGTTAAAATAAGCTTTAAGAGCTTGGTATGATATATTAAGTACTTTTCTTATTTCCTATGGTTTTAAAAAAGGAATAACTGATCCTACCCTTTTTATAATACGAATTCCAATGATATTTTAATTGTTCAAATATATTCAGATGAAATTATCTTTGGATCTTCAAAAAATCTTTATGTGTTGAAATTTCGAAAATGATGAAAAATGAATTTTAAATGAGTTTAATGGGTGAATTAAAATTCATTATTGGAATTGAAATCCATCAAAATATTGGTGGTATTAATTTATGTCAATGAAAACATACTATATATCTTCTAAAACATTTTAGATTCGATATCACTAAATGTACTAACACTCCACTGAGTACCACATATAAGTTGGATCCTGATGAAGATGGAAAATCTTTTGATCAAACCACTTATAAAAGAATTGTTGGAAGTTTACTCTACTTAACTGATAGCCGAACTGAGATTAGTTTTAGTGTATGTATGTGTGGTCATTTTCAAGAAACATCTAAGGAATATCATTTAAATGTTGTTAATAGAACTTTCAAATACCTTAAGCACACATCCAATCTAGGACAATCCTATCCCATAAGGTAATCATTTCAACTACCTAGTTAATGTAATGTTGACTTCGGTGGCTGTGAGTTGGAATGAAAAAGAACCACTAGAACATGTCACTTTTTAGGCAAGTCAAAAGTATCATGGTGTAGTAAGAAACATAATTTTGTTTCATTAACAACATTATAAGATGAATACATAGCTACCAGTTGATTTCATGCACAAATTTTGTTGATGAAATACACATTACTAAATTATGGATATCATTTCAGGAACATACCTATAAATTATAACAATACTAGTGCTATAAACATCTCAAAAAATCTTGTTTCACACTCTAGGAGAATACATATTGATGTAAGAAATCACTTTATGAGTGATCATTATCAAAATGGTTTCATTAATTTGGAATTCATTGGAAATTAATATTAGCTCGCTGATATTTTCACCAAACTACTAAATTATGAAAGAATAGATTACATCATACAAGAATTGAGAATGATAAATCATAAGTAGTTATCTTACAATTTTTTATATTTATATTTCAAAATTTATGGTATGAAAAATCACTATATTGATATGACTATTTTACTATAGATGATATATAATTTTACTATTTGAAGACGTACTATTTCATAGTTACTGTCTCACTGTGAACACTTATTACTGTCTCATTGTGAATGCATGTTACTGTCTCACCATGAGAGTCAGTTTCTTTATCACCATAAAGATGCCTTATTGTTATATTTATACATCATATCTCGTATCCCAGAAATTAATTATTTTACTCTTTTACTTTCTCGTGCTTTTGTTTTTGCGATGATTGGTATTCCAAAATAGTAAAATAAAAGAAGTTTCACTCATTCTTTAATCGAGCTCTCTTATCTTCCCTCATATCATAACCATTTTTCAACACATCAACGCTTCTCTATCCTCAACATTTAGTTAATTCCCAGGATATAATACCCATCATGGTCAACTATAGAGAAATGGAGTTAAAAGTCAAAGTGGAAAATCGCACCGAAGAAAGCACCTGAAGGTCCTCTAAATCGGACACTGGTAGATAGAATAGTGGGGCCAGAAAATCATATTTTCCATAAGTTTATTATATAGAGTAAGTATCTGGTGTTAATTTATTGAAAGAGAAAGTATGGTTAGAGAAGTTTATAATGGAGGATCACTTTATTTACCAGATTTTAGTTACACAGTTTTACTAGTATGTTCAGTTTTCTTTTCATGAGGAAAATGGATATGTTGTGAGAAGCTTTGAAAAGTTTAAATCAAAATGGAAGCAATAGAAGAGACACAAATATTGAGATGGATAGAGAAACCAGATATTTGTTTAAGTTTCTTCAGAATCTGATTTTCCCCATAAAAGGTGATTTTTTTGTAGTCATGTATCAGGGTGTATTATTAATGCATCTCATGATAAATGTACATAAGATCATCCTTTGAAAATACATTATACACCATATGTGTGAGTTGATAAAAACAACCTCTAATTCAACATCCTTGTGTTATTATAGGATTATCTTATCCATTTTTCATGTCAAAGTATTGGTTGGACCAAATGATGAAGTTATCAAGGATAATGAGTTTTGAATCTCAAAAGTTACAGTAAATAGGATGAATATAAGTTTGAGTCCATAGAGAAAATTGTGGGTGAAAGAAAATGATAGAATTTATGAAAAGTTCAATCTGGACGAACACCCTTCAAGAGCTAAGATATTTCTGATCCTGGCATAGAACGAAATGAATTTCTTGAGTATCCTGAAGAAGATGAAGAAGAATATAAAGAGGTAGTTGTATCTGCAACAGAAATTTTCCTGAATGATGAGGACATAGAACATATTATTCAAGACTTAGTTGAGAATGAAATGTATGTTCCTCAAAAGGATATTGATTTGTAAGAACAACATTCCTCTAAAGAATAGTATGTTTCAGTTGAAATATAAAAGGAAGTTGTATAGGAGAATATAAAAGAAGATCTTTCTCATGTGAAATAAGCTATTGGTGAGGAACATGTAGATGATCAAAATGATCCTGAAGATATTATTTCTGTTGATGAGAGAATGGAGCTACCCATTAATTTGGCTAGTTGGGAAATGGATGAGGAAATCATGGATGAAATAGTGGAAATAGATCAGGGATCAAAATCCCTCAGTCCTAAGAAGGATGCACCTGTTGAGGCGGAGCATCCACCCATCAAAAAATCTGTTGAAGTGGCTAATCTTCTTGATCCAAATTAATTGGATAGATGGAATAAATTTCCTAGTTATTTCAATTTGAATAATTTAAAGGAACTCACTGTCAAAGGACTTGATCTGTCAACAATGTTCCAGTTGAAAATGACATCTGATCCTGATGCCATATCTACAAAACAACCTGATCCTATCTCAGCTTCTATCTTTGATCCCTCACAATAACCTTCAAACATAGTGAATATGGATGACCTGAATGAATTTAGAGCTACCCTATAGGATGGGGATGAATGGATCATGAATAATAAACCTACTCCGGTAACCAATCTGAGTGAGAGAGATGCTTACCTGTTATTGGAATTATTCATATAGGGGATTCAACCCAAAATGCATCATGAGATTCTAGTATCTAGAGTTGAGAATAAACTAATTAGTAATGAAGTAAATACTCTAAGAGGCGTGGTTAAAGATATTTAGAGAGTGATAAACTCGAGAGTAGAACCTACATCTCCTCCTCTTGAGAATATTGTTACTCATTCCCCATAGGAAGTAGCATTAATGATACAACCTCATCTAATCTCTATAGCTGTCTAAGTAGCTCAAAGAAACAAGATTATTGTTCAACAGATGTGTTAACCTGTTATTGGACATAAAAATTTAGCTAATGAGTATAAGGGGTTCTACCAGAAAGTGATAAATTCACTGAAATCTCTTACCTCTGTAGTCACTACTTGTACTATTGGACAATCATATCTACCTACTTTAGATAGTGATATTCTCCAAAACAGTTTTCAATGAAGATCTTCAAGTTGTGATTAGTGTTTTAATAAATAAAATATATATGATGTTATCAATAATAGTGACAATGAACTTGATTTAGTGAGAATACATTTCACAATTTCCAATGATGTTTAGCAAGAAATTTCTATGAATCTGGATTTATACTTCAATCTAATAATCTATAATGATGACATGAAAAATCTCTTCAAGTATTTTGTGGAGAATGTGAGGATTCCTCCTGTTACTCAAACATTCAAAAATCATAACCAAAAGATCAAATATTTCACTCATTTGTTGGAAACGGTTATGGAGAACAAGGATAAATTTGAAAAGACCATGTAGTATGGTGGTGAAATTATTACTTATTCTGAAAAGATCTTAAGGCCTAATCTTCATGTTCAAAGTACTTCCATTGTTGCTCCTACAGCTGCACCTCTGAGATCTAGTTTTCCTACCTTCACCTCTACCCTAGCCTCCATATCAATGTCTTTTAATCAAGCCCAAATTTAGATTTGGTATGTAATCCTTGATCAACATTTTCCTCGATTTTCTAATACCCCTATGTTGGCCACTTCTGTTTTTGAAGGACTTCCTTTACCTTCTCTATCAACCATTTCACTTCCTTCATCTACTTCAACATCTACTCCTATGGCTTCTTCTTCTAATGCTACTATTAAGGGAAAAGAGAAGACCAGCCAGTGATGAAGAAGAGTGGCTACTGTCTTTTAATATGTATTTTTTTGCATTTGTTTGGTTGTCTACTATGAGTAATGACATACTTTTTATCTAAATCATTTTTTCACTTCATGTGTCTATGTCTTATTCACACTTTTTGAAAATCCCAAAAACAGGGGAAATATTCCCATTGAAGAATGAATAGTTAAATATGAATGTACACTAGAGATATATGTATTCTCTCACTCACATGATTTGTGATCATAAAAAGGGGGAGATTGTTGGACTCCTGCTGTATTGATCACGTTTTAATGATCAAAAATCAAATATATTCTGTAATGAATGTTAATCATGTGAAATAATTCTCAAATAACATGTAAAAATGATTAGTATCATTATTATTTAAGTAAACGTATCCAAAATTTTAATAGCTATACATTCAGTTTGATTACTATACACTATTTTTTTATATTATAATGATTTCATTAATGAATGCTTAAGTCTAATTCATTATATGAATATCACTCATTAAGACTGAATACAAATATTTTGATAAGTCTGAGACACTATGAGTCTGCCACCTTTTATGTTTTTATGGAAAAGGAAACATACATTCTGACCAGACACCATGACCAGACTCTGTGACCAGACACTATGACCAGACACCGTGACTGGACATCGTGACCAGACACCATGACCAGACTCTGTGACCAGACACTATGACCAGACACCGTGACTGGACATCGTGACCAGACACCATGACCATCCTAACTCCCTGACTATCCATACACTGTGACTATCTAGAAATCATGACCATCTAGACATGGTGACCATCCAGACACCATGACCATCCAAACAACTTTTAATGGAGACATCGTTTCATGGATACATCGTTTTAGAGACAAACTCAGACACCGTTTATAAATATTTTTTTCATTTATTCATATAATTTTTAATGGTATAATTTTAATATTTTAAATTCAATAACATAATTAATGTTTCATTTTAGACATTTCACCTATCATTATGAAGTATGAGGTGCATAATATATGAAACCTGTCGACTCCAACACATGAACTCGAAGAATAAAAGAGAAGTGAGGCCTAGAAACTAACACACATAGACAGTGTAACAACAATGAACACACGAGCTTTATAGATAAGAGAACTAAAACATGCAACTCAACATTCGGAAATTAAACATGAAGCATTCATGAATCAATAAGATGGACACCATTGATAAGAATCATTAAGAACCTCTTATCATTTTCAATACCACGAAGAACATGAGCTAGATCATACTCACTTATGATACTATGTTTTCCACTAGAGGACTTTATTTTTTTCACCTATTTCATGTCAGAAGTCCAGAGCTGCATAGACTTACACTCAGTGCACTTATAACCTTATATCTATACATCTTCTCTGTTGTGTACGTTTTTCACCTTTTGAGCAGTGTGTGCGTGATGGTATAAAAACACACATTGTCACCTCCATTAAACTGAAGGATACAAGATATCCTTTCTCAAACATCAATTTACAACTGTTTATACCCATAGATAAGCGTGGAAGAGGTTGTGTGTAACCTGTTTTTCATACCCACAAAGAACTGTGGAAGAGTTCTTGTGACCCGGACAGTCTTGTGTACTGTTGTAAATTCTGATACATGCTGTGTATCTAGTTTATTTATATAAACTTTTTGGTGGTAGATGATCACCAAGTGGAGTGGATTAGGTCTTGGCATAAGACATATCCACATGTTTGATATCCTCTGTGCTATCTATTTTAGTTGTCTATATTTTACTGTTTAATTCATAATTCAATAAATTTACTTTGATAGCTAATCTTGGATCGAAGTTGTAATTGTATTGACTTATTATAATTGTTTTAAAAGTAATTTTTATAATCGATATTAATATTTCTGATAATTAATCAGCCTTCTATGAATTTATTTAAATATTTGAACGTCAATATAACCTTGATTAACTGGGTTGTATTTAAATTTATTACCGAACCCTTTTAAGAATACTTTTTTAAAACAAAATTTTTGAATAGATACTCGATTCACCCCCCTCTTGAGTACTCTACTCCGACCAACAAAATATATATATATTATTATAATATATGTATTTATTATAATTTTATAATTATTTAAATATATATATACTTATAATAATAAAACAATATATATATTTCAAAAGTATTAACAAGAAATTTAAATTTAATTATTTTTTAATTAATATATTTATTATTTAAATACATTTAATGTAATTTTATTAGTATTTTTTAGAAAATTTATATATATATATGGGTATCATGTAATAATCATGTATACCATGGAATAAAATATACATAAAAAAAAGAATCCATCAATGGAGATCATGAATAATAAGAATGGTTTAATGTATAAAAGGACATTCACGATGATACATAACAAAAATGCACGCATGATCAATGAATATATTTATTGAACAAATTTATTTAAAACACATATATATTTACAAATTATTATATAACTATATATATTTAAAAGTCTATATATATATTAATTATAAATAAAATATATATAACAAATATAACAAATATAACAAATATAACGAATCTAGTAAATATAATAAATCTAATGAATGTAATAAATCAAAAAAATATAATTAATTTAATTAATATATTAATTATACATATAATAAATATAATAAATGAAATAAATATATAACAAATATAACAAATATAATGGATATAATGAATATAATGAATATAATTAATCTAACGAATCTAATAAATATAATAAATATATAAAATATTTAATGAAATTTATTGTAATATTATATATATATATATATATTAAATAATACTCTTAGAAACACATTTAAAAAAATTATATTTAAATTGTAATAATTAGAATATATATTAATTATGAACATTTATTTTATTTAATGTATACCAATTAAAAATATTTTTGAATATAAATATAATAATTTTATATAGAATAATAATATATTTTATTAAATTTTTTGATCTGTTCTAAATTTAGAACTAATAAATCAATCCTTTATCTGTGCTAATGAAAAAACTGATAAAGGGTACCTCTTCACTAGAGCTTTTTTTCACCGATAAAGGGTGGATTTATCAGCGGTTTTTTGCTAGAACTTAAAAAGCCCCCCCCCCCCTATTAGCACTTTCATCATGGAACAATGATAACCTAGAACTTTACATTCCTCATTATGTGGTAGTGTTACATTAAATAAATAAAAAAACGGAAGGTTACTGAAAAATAAAATAATGTAAAATACCATGAAGATAAACATGCTCTCAAAGAAGAAGAACTTTCAATGACTTGGCCTAAATGTCTTGAAGAAAAAAATAAATTTAAGTATATTATAGAATAAATTTACTAGTCTATTGAATCAGAATCATCTCAATCTGGGGAAAAATGGGTTCAGATGAGCATGATAATTTAGAACTCTATGAATTTCAAAATAAATCTATTATCCCTAACAATGTAGGTCCAAAAATAAATTCTGACCAAATGTGGATAATGAATACTCATGATAAATCATATTATAATTCAAATAAATATATATTAAATCTAAAAAGATAATTTTCCCTACAGTAGAAACAATCATACTATATGTAAAGACACCAACAAAAATCTTCAAGATATGGCTATCATAAGATCGAAAGATTAAGGTTAATAGAAAACTGATGGTTTTGTAGAGTGTATAGACACAAATCAATTTTATGCTAGTATAAGTTTTCCCTACCAATGATGATATATGATCCATGGGGGAGATATTCTAAGAATATATGACAATATTTTTGATTTAATAAACCAGTTTTCAGAAATTCATCATATTTTCCAACACAAAATATGTTTTATTATTTAGAATACATATATGATAGAGGTGATCATCAATGACATATTTCTAAAACATAAATTATTATTCTCCCAAAACGAACATCCATTATTGAGAAATAAAATAAAATTCCAAGAATAAAAGAAGAAAAATCACGTTTTCCTAAATTTTATTTAATATACAACAAAAATCCAAGTCATGGATTCTTGAGAGTGGATGTTCATCGTACGTTATTAGTGACAAAAATATTCTGAGCAACACTGAGAATCATGAAGGGGGAGATATAAATTTTGGAAATAATTTTTCTCAAAATATTTAGTGAGTTGGAAAAAGAATAAATTGATTATCAAAACCAGAACTCTAACAATGTGTTATTGATTAAAAGGAGGAAACCAAAATATCATAGTGTTAACCATATTTTGAGATGATGGTTATGAAGTACTATTCAATAAGAATTATTATATCATGCAAATCACGGATGATTTAATAATTATCACTCAAGGGATAATAACTAATGCAAAATAAATTCAAATCAGTGATTCTATAAATTCTTGTTTTTTGACTGCCAAAGATGAAAACAACCTATGGAAAAAAAAGGACTGACCATATCTAAAATAATTATAAGTAAACTCTTAAATCATGACATTGTGAGATTTGTTTCCAAGATAAAAATGGAATGAGACAAAATTTATGATACCTATCAAATGTGTATATTGGCTCAATGATCAAAAAAAATGGGTGGATATTCTATCTTATAAATACATAGAACTTCTTCATACTGAATTATATTTTCCAGTGGGACCAACTTTTATAAAAGGTGATCTTCGCTTCATTACATTTATTGATGTTTATACTCAGTTTACTATTTTCATGTTTATTAAACCCAATTCAGAGGCAATTAAAATGATTGAAATTTTTAGAAGGTAAGCTAAGAAGTAAATGGGTCTCTATATTAAGACAATTATTTTGTAAAATGGTAACTAGTTTACTTGTGATTCTTTTTAAAGTTATCTATCCAATCATGGAATAAAAAATAAGTATATAACACCATATACTACAGAAAAAAATATTGTATCTGAAAGAATGAATAAAGTAAAAATACATATGGGAAGAACTATATTAGTTAAACAAACCATTTCAAATTATTTGTGGATGGATGTACTTACATACGTATAGAGAATGACTGTTTATTGAGACAAGGAATAAAAAATGACTATATATAAAATGTGGTAGAAGAAAAAACATGAAATCAAAAAATTTATTGATTTTGGAAGTCCATGCTTGGTAAAAACAATAACATCAATCTGGACAAATTTCATGGAAAAAGAAAGAGTTTTAATGGAATATTTATGCCATGGAAGTGGATACAGATTCTAGAGAAGAATCCTTCACAACCTAGTTGATTATAGTGATGTCAAAATTATTAAAAACACAAGGTAGATAGCTCAATTGATTCAAATTCAGAATATTCTATTGAAAAAGGTATTCAAAAGGAATAGAAGACTAATTATGTTACTGAGAATGAGAGAAATGCTACTGGTATTGATTCTAAGATGACTAGTGGTGAAGATGAATCTAATGGAGATAAGATAAAAAATGTACAAACTATTTAAAAACATAATTATTCTAAAAATATAATAGAGAGTAAAAAATATCATATTAAAAATATAATAATATTGAGAATTGAAAATCGAACAACATTATTTATAAAATTGAACCACATACATTGGAAAAATTAGTTGAGCTTGAAGAATGGATTCATTCTATAAATAAGAAACAATATCAGATTGAGAAGAAGTCCAATTGTAATATAGTTTCAATACCTAAAAACATTTATTCTCACTAATTGGGTTTTAAAGAACTATATGAATGATAAAGGTGAGGTGTCAAGGAATAAAGAATGTTTTTTGAAAATAATAATATCAAATGTATGGAATTTACTTAGAAGAAAATTTTCCACCAGTGGAAATACAAGAAAAAATTAGATTATTTTATTTGAAGTTTCAACGCAGAAGAAATATAATGTTTATGAACTTAATGTAAAATAATCCATTCTAAATGGTGACCTTGAGGATTAAGCCTATATTAAACAACCTAATGGTATTGTCTTAGACGATGATGGAAACATGGGTTGCAGATTGATGAAATATTTATATTTTTTGATACACCCTTTAGTACCTAGTATTAATTTATAAGTGGCTGTTTAAGAAAAATGAAATATGTAAAAGGAAAAGTTGATAGTATTATTTATGTGAAAAAAATTTAGAATGAAACTCAAATAGTAATTGTGTTTTGGGATGTAATTATATATGTCTAGTGATAGGTAATGTCATTGTGATGAATTTGTTGAGCAGATGAAATAATTTTTTGAATTTTATATTGATCATAAACATGACTACATATTTATATCTCAAAGAAAATATTCAAGGGAACTGCTGAAAATGATTGGAATGGAGAATAAAAAAATAATAATAATCATTTCTTTTGGAATAGAACTATGAAAAAAAGATAATATAAGTTGTGTGAACCCAAAATAATTCAAGGTAATAAAAGGATGTATAATGCATCTAACAGCATTAAGTCTCGATATAAATTATGCTGCGACATTATGTGTCAAATTTCAATGTTATCCAAAATGTTCACACATGATAGATTTTAATAGAGTTATGGTATACATAAAATGAACATTGAAATATGGGATATTGTACATACATATTGACGAATTGAAACTATTGTGTTTTATTGATGTTGATTGGGAATGTGAATGTAGAGACAAACGATCAACTTTTTTGGAACATTCTTTTTGGGAGATAGTTGTGTCAGTTGG
This sequence comes from Viscum album, assembly GCA_963277665.1. Taxonomy (NCBI): domain Eukaryota; kingdom Viridiplantae; phylum Streptophyta; class Magnoliopsida; order Santalales; family Viscaceae; genus Viscum; species Viscum album. Next base: position 804,145,195 of record OY728139.1, read on the forward strand.
TAGATAAATAAATTGAATTCAGGGAAAGTAAGGATAGATGAGGTAGGATAAGTAGAATATTTACATGCTTGTACTCGAATAATATATATGAGAGTACTGTTAAAAGATTTGTAGATTGAGATTAAAAAACACTAAATATTTCATGTGATTCTCAATGTTCTATTTGTTAATTAAAAATATATAGTTCTATGTTAAATATCCATGAATATTTAATATCAGATATCACTTTATTATAGAAAATATTTTTGAGGTAGATATCAAGATATAATAAACTTCTACAAAAGATCACGTTGCAGAAATTTTCACTAAAGTAATTTTAAGAGAGATATTTGTGGAGTTTAGGACTAAAATTTTCATTAAACCTTATCTTCTCCGATTCTAATATGTTCCTAATTATTCACTATGTTTTTATTTTTTATGATTAAACTTGAAAGGAAATGAAGGAGAAGTATTTTTCATCAAAGAATTTATTTCGTTCCATGATGACAAAAATGGTTGTACCCCTCGAGGGGGAGTTTTAATGTATGGAGTATGAGACAGAGTGGAACCCTATCTTTTGTTACTCTTCACCCATATTATCTGATTATTTATATGTATGTATTATTCAATATATCTTTTATAAATTTCAGTTTTTCTACTACTACAAGAAAAATTGATATTTTCATAGCATTATTTCACATGTTTACTTATTCATGGAAAGAATAGACATCCATGGATATATCCCTCTTGTTTTATACACCATGTTATCACATATAAACATATAGTTGATTTACTAAATAATTGTTTCAATGATAACCCTGTGATATAATTCCCTTTGTGAAAGTGTTCATGAAATATTCTTCAAAAGGGGGAGAATATATTTGTGAGATGTTTGATAACATAAGAAGATCTCATTTAAAATTTGTATATTCATTGTCAATAAGGGGAGAAAGCATCACATATTTTCATATGTCTATAATGTGATTATATTTATAAAAAATTATAGAGTGGTGTATTTTTCATCCCTATTTTCATTTTTTGTTAATAATTAAATATGTATGGGTAGATGAAGTGATGGTGCCTAGAGAAGAATCGCATTATTAACCAGTAGGATGGAATATATTTAGAATCCCAATTAGTTTTAATTAAATTCACATAGCGAACATGAGGATAATTTATGGGAACTTGAGAGGGATAGGAATTTATGTGTTAGGAGGGCTTTGAATTTTCTTTGTTAATTATAATCTATCAAATTAATCATTTTTAGTTATAGAAATTTAGTTTGACTATGTTATCATTTTTATCGCAATTAAAAAAAATATGACAAAACCTTAAATAAACCCTGAGCTACTCGAGAATGCTTCTCAGGGTACATGAAATTCAACCCCCATGGGAAGGACTGTTGAGGTACCATGGTTGGTAGAATGAGGGTGGGCCTATTTACAAGGTTGACGGAGGATAGGGCGCCATTCAATGTCATAAGTAGAATTGCATAGTCATATTGTGGCACATCATGGTAGTAATTGATTTGGATTTATGGTCCTTTATTTTCACTGATTTTCTTATAATATATAGCGAATATACATAATTGTTTCTATATGGGAAAATTAGTCCACAATTACTATTCACCCATGGTAAAAAAAGTTAGAAACAACTAGTCTGATGCGATCATGATGATCTTCGTTGCTCATTCAAGCTCACTCATTGTGAGTAAAAATTATCCAATCCCACTCCTTTGTAATTTTAATCTAGTCACTCGTAAATACATAGAAATTATATCATCATATGCCTCTCAAAAAGTCACTAGTATCATGATCTAAAAAAATTAGACACTTGAAGTCATCAATAAAAATCTCAAATTAACTAAGGAATGCCTTGTATTTGATAGAATTATCATGGAAAAGAATGATGAATATTAAATGAATGCATCCCAAATAATCCAATTTCATTTCACGAAGCATTCATGTGATCATATCAAGATAGTTTGGCTAAAATGTGACATTCAAAAATCCTCCATAAAAACTGAACAGACTCCTTGTGATATCATATGATATCTCCAATCATGGGAAGCCTCCATATTAGATGATTTTTACTGTGAATTATCATAAAATAACCATGAAAATGACCATTTTTTATGAAGTGGCATCACATGAAGTCCTATAGACAATTACCATGGAATTGTAAGATCCTCACTATGTAATAACATGAACATAAAAAAAGATCATGCATAACATTCAAGCTATCTCCATCACTATCAAATAAACAGAATGTTTCAATATTAATGAAATTTCAAGATCCAGGGGAGTTTTTAGAAATATGTTCCATGGATTAAAACAAAGATAGAATCATTATACTCATTCCTGTGAATGATAATAATCCCACATGGTATCTTCATATGATGATTCCAGGGTCAACACATGGGTGAGCCCTGCGAGCCCTTGGGAATGGTAAATGTCCCGTGTATGGGGGAACAATCGCACACCCCACCCTAACCCTAACATGTCGTCCTCCTTTACAATATCTTTCCTTCCTAGTATCCTCTATACACCACAATTTCTTCTCTCCATAGTCATTGCACTCTCCTATCTTATAGTCCCACCAGCAATGCCTCTGTCCCTTATCTCCCTCCCCACTACCCCACACAACGTTGCAGCTTCACACCCCTCCCTACCTTGATAGGCCTGAACAATCTTGGTACCTGAGACAAACAATAAATTTTTTGTATTATAAATATATATAGTTAAATGATTAGAAAATATATAACTAGATCAAATATCACACATTTCACATAAAAAATTATAAATCTATTTAATCCCACATTACATGAATACTTGAAAAAATAATTTCATTAGAAGAAATTCAAATGTTGGACCTCATAATATCAAATAACTAAAAAACAATAAATATATATATATATTTAAATGTAAATCAGTATTTCCTAAAAAATACTAAAAATGAATTTCAGACAAGTCCTTAAATTATATTAAACATTATTCTTCTATGTATTTTAAAAAACAAAAAAAAATTATTTTTATTAATGAAAAATATTATACACTTTCTAACCATTTTATCCACATCGATGCCAATAAAATGGAATTAATGTCTGTAAATACTAAACTTATAATCCTTTAAAAAAGAGAAATAATCATCCTTATCTTCATCTTCATTACCCATTTCTTCTTCTTCTAACCCTATAAAAAATTCGAACCTGTATATTTTAAATAACATAATAGATGAATTCAAAACAGACTTCTAAATAGTTAAAAAACATTACCAATTTTTGTAAGAAACTAAAACCAATATCATATAGAAATAATGGATTAATATTTTTACGAAAAAATTAACTCCAGTATGTTTCAACACATTTCCTCTCATTCTAAAATTTCATTCATATACTGAAATTATAATAGAGATTCTTAATAAAAAAAATTATATAATCCAATTCACTGAAAATAAAATATTACAAAGAAATATATATTTACACACTAATGAATATTGAAACACTTCATGATCTAGATTATGGTACATTATAATCAAATTCAAAGAAAAAAACATCTCCATTCATTTATAGATGAAATTTTTTCCATTAACTCATCATAATTTATACTATCAAAAAATTCATTTTCAGTAGAAATCTTTTCCAATGCACAAAATATCCCATGTGACATGGTAGTCAAAAGATATGTTTTAGTCGACCTTATCTTATAAAAATTTATCTCTAATGATGAAAAAATAATATGTATAGTCAATAAAATTCAATAGGCCACACATGTCATTGGAAACTCTCCATACATGTAATAAGGATTGATAAAATGAAGAAAGTCAGTTGATTTTGAAAGTTCAATTTGGAATATTTACTTCAAATGTAGGTGCTTTTGAATTAATTCGTCCCCACAAATATCATCAAGTTCATTGTGTTTCAAAAAAATGACATTTATTGTAATGTTCATTAAATTGTTCCTCAAGAATATTTATAAAACATTTTTTCAAAAAAAATAAAAATATATCATCAATGTGTTCAAACAGCATAAAACATTCCATCAATTACTTAATGTCCTGATCAAGAATTTAAAGGAAATAATGTGTTCTAAATTTTTCCTCCATATAAAAATTTCTAATATCATTATCTTCTACATCCTCGTCAAATTGTTTAATCACATTCACATCTCTTTTTTCATCTAATATTGATCAAATCCAACATAGAGTGCACGTTATTTCACTTCATTCATTAAACCTCCAAACCCCACTTCTCAATGTTCATCAAAGAACAAGCCCAACTCTTTTATTTTTGTACTTCCATAATCGATATAAATCTATTATCTATAATGGGTTTTACTAGTATGGTTGACTTTATTAAAAAAATTGTCAAATGCATAAAAAATTAAATGAATTCAAAATTCTCTAATGCATTAGAAAACAATCATTTAGAATCTTACAGCCAAATGTCATCATGTTTTTAAAGATTCATAATTACAAACAATGCATTTAATAACTCTAGTGTTTGTTTTCTTGTTGATCTTATACTCTCTATGTGACTTTATCAAGGATTTATTGATAATGGTTTTGGTGAAAAACACTTCAAATAAGTCCTCAAATCATCCCATTTATGAAGTAAACTGACAAATAATGTATAAATATTTTGATCATATGAAAAAACAATTTGGGATTTCACACTATATTTTTCTATGTCATGTATAGCTATATTCAAGTTATGACATCCACATGGAGTGAAAAACGCTCTATAATTTATATCATAAATCCTTTTAGGGACACCATGATGATTACCTTTCATTTTTGATCAATTATCATAAATTTGTCCTCTTATATCATAACTGTTGAGTTTAAGATCAACCAAAACATCATCATGTGACAGGAAAATCACATGACCAGATGTGTCATCATCATTTATAATGACAAGAAAAAACTCTTCCAATTTAACTTTTAAATTATTCACTGAATTCAACATATAATATGATAATTGAATTTTTTTTATCACATAGATCCTGAGTGCAATCAAGGATAATCTAAAATAATACTATTATTTTGTGATCTTCTTTAATATTTTTAATTAATCTCATTCTAAAAAACTATCAATTCACTTTCTATTTTAAGACTACGATAATCTTTTTTAATTTCATCATTAACAACACAACAAGAATGATCTGGAATAACTTGATCAAATTCAGAAAAAAAAAATCAACATGTTTAAAAAAATTAGCATTGTCCTTATAAAAACTCATGTCATTTATTCAACGAAATGGTAATTTATTTTATAAAAGTACCTTCACAACTCCAATGATTCTATTATGTAACATATTCCAATGAACTATTTCCATCTCAATGAGACATTAAATTCTTTTAATCAATTATTTTCTTATTTTTAAGTACATTTTGAAATTCCTCCAACTTCATAAAATTAGTAATGTGTTCAAAAAAATTTTAATGCTTCTTATGCCTCATTTGATGGTTATTGAAATCATTAAATCCTCCTATAGTCAATTCACATTTCATTTATTTATACTTAAATATTTTAGAACAAAAAAATACCATATCCAACACATTAGAATACAAATGTCACATCCTCTAATTTTTTTCACTGTTAGGAAGTAGAAAAAAATAATTATTAGAAGTAAAAAGTCTAACAAGACTAAATTTCTTATGAAATGAATCATTGTATTTTAATATTCTAATTGGTTCATGCTGAACAAAAAAATCACATAACATTATTGATATTTCGCCAAAATCATGGATCATAATTCACATCCACCATCTTTTTCAAGAACAAGAATGATTTGATATTCAAGATCATGGATCATATGACTAGTTTTTTCATTCTCATCCTCCCTATAATCCAGATCCACACATTCATTTAACATATCAATACTTTGATTCATAGGTTCCTCTGATGACTTTTTATTAACTTCATAAACATTTTTGATTAGAGATTACTCATTAAATTAAATATATGTACTATCCATTTCAAATTTTGAACTATATAATTTATTACCCAAACCCACTAGTGAATTATCAATTTTATTATTTATTTTCCAGATTTGATTTTTTTGAGATCCATAATTTTGATTTATCTTTATTATAGTACCTACAGATTATATATTATAATTCAAATAATTAAAATTCATTTATATTAATAATATATATAATGTAAATAGTCATATTTAAAAAATAAAATCATATATTTCAACTTATTGATATTTTATTTAATATTCAATAATTGTTGTGAATATGTTTTCTAAAAAAATATAATTCATTTTATACATTTCACAACTTAAATTAGACATATCAATTCTCAAATTATTACGAACTATATCTAAAATTTTAAATTCGGATATTTAAAGGTATCAAAATAACATTAAAACACAAAATTATATTGTTGGAGTTGATTTTGAAAAATTACTTTTATATTTTATGTTTAGCTCAGAAAAGTTTATGTAAAATCTAAATGAAAATAATTTATAAAATGTTTTAAAAAAATGAAAGAAAAATATATAATAAAAAACCAAAGGTCTTTTAGTTATATTTTATTACAAAATTATACTATTTGTAATCTGTCCAAGGTAAATAGTGTTTTTTATAAACGTTTTTTTAATTTTCATTTTTACTTTATTTATTTTTTTAATGTTTTTCATATTTTGTATAATTTATATAGTATTATGGATTCATCGATGTCTTGTCAATATCACTTTTAATTTTTAGTCTGTCAATAATTAATTAGTTTCAAATACATATTTCATTTATTTTTAGATAAATTAATTTTATGATCATATTAGTTGATTGGTTTATCAGTTTTTTAAATAATCATTTTTTGATTTACACAATATTTTCTATCAATAATCATTCATAAAATTTTTATATTATGTAAAACTGTTCTCTAGCCATGATTTATAATATATATTATATTATATAAATCTAAAAATATTTTTTCAGAAATAAAAATACATAAAATATATTATTAAAATATAAGAAATAAAATGGAATTGGATTTAGAGAATATTTATTTTATTTTAATTTTTTAAAACATATAGAAGTTTTTTTTTTTAGAATTTTCATTATATTTTAATATCTGAAATCAAAGAAAAAAATTAATTTTTTCAGGATCAAATCCATCATTACCATTTAGTGTTTTAATATTAATTGTTTACCTTTAAATAATCGAATTTAAATTTTTTGATATAGTTGATAATAATTTTATTTTATATTTTCCTAATTTTAGTTTGGAAATGTATTAATTGAATTTTTTTATAGAAATATCCACAAAAATTGTTGAATATTAAATAAAAAATCAATTATTTATAATATATGATTTTATTTTTGAAATTTGGTTATTTACATTAAATATGTTATAACTCTAAATGTATTATAATTATTTGAATTATAATTTATATATTGTAAGTACTACATTGAATAGAAATCAAAATTATGTATCTGAAAATTGAAAATTCATGGAATGAAATAATGAATTTGAAAAATCACTAGTGGGTTATATTTCAAAATTATTTACTACAAGAAGTGAAAAAGAGAGTTCGTCTATTAAATGTAATGAGCAATCTCTAGGTGATAATGTTTCTGAGGTGAATGGACAACATACAGAGGAAAATATGACACAAAGTGTTGATATGATAAATGAATGTGTGTATGTGGATTATAGGGAAGATGCTAATAAAAATACTATTCATATGATTCATGATCTTAAAGATCAATGCATGCTCGATCCTGATAAAGATGTGGATGTGAAATATTATCCATGATTATGGGGAAATATAAATGATATTAAGGGAATTTTGTAGGTTCAATATGTCCTGATTAAAATATTAGAAGAAAATGATGAATTTCTTAAGGAATTTATTAGTTGGACACACTTTATGTATATTAATTATTGATGTCTACTTCAGAATGGATAAAAACATGATAGGAAGTGGCTTGTTTATTTTAATGATCAATAAAAGGAATTTTATTTTGGTTGTAAATTATTTAAGTTGAAATCAGTGAAAATTTCATTTACTAATGGATGATCTGATGATTGGAACAACCTTACTACATGGATGAGGGAGCATAAAATAAATTTTTAACACATTGCTAATGTTTTGAAGTGGGTGGACAAGAACAATGGACCTGGAAATAAAATGACATTTGATAAAAATATTTAATGTGTCATTGAGAAGGAAAGTATTCATTAAAAGATGGAACATACTATAATAATTATATTTTTGAAGGTATTTGCACAAAAAAACTTACCAGTTCATTCAACAAATGAGAAAATTTATGATAAGGATAGTGGTATTTTTTTTAACTAATAGATTTTGCCACAGAATTTAATCCAATTAGGCAAGATCATGTTACTCTTGTGTTTAGTAATGAAATTCAAAAGCATTATCGTTTTCATAAAATTCACAATGAATGGATAATTTTGTTGGGTGATATGATAAAAGAAAAAATATTGAAGAATGTAATGAGAAAAAAGTATTTTCCAATTATCCTTGATTTCACTCCGGATTTAACTCATAAATAAAAGATTTCAATTATCACATGATGTGAGGATGGAGGGATTCAAATTACATGGGTTGTATATGGAGTTTTATTGACTATACATGTTACTGTTTCATCAATACAGAGATGTTTCTCTATCATAATTTTAATTAAAACATATCTTTAAACTTCCACAACACACGATAGATTATCTGCATTTGAAATAATTTTAATTATAAAATAATTTTTGGATTGTATGAATTATGATAATTTAATTAAATAATTTTCATTAAAAAAAATTCAAGGAGATGTATTTTTATTTGAATTGGACTATAAAGTTCCATAATCGGGTTCATGAATTGTAGAAACAAGCTCTGTTATGTCATGATGTATTTCATTGTAATTTCTTATTTTTTTTAATTGGATTATTAAAAATTGTTAATAAAGAATCTATATCATACTTGAAAAATATGAATAAAATTTTATTATTATAGGACATGTGTGGAACATATATTGGTGTCTCATTCTACCAAAAAAATCAATCATTGATTTTAATATAATGTAGGTTTCATGGTTTTACACCAACTAGTAATGTTTTTACCTATTTGTAATTGTGTTTTGGAATTCATCTATTATGTAATTCCAAATTTTTTGTTTCAAATATTTATAGGTTTAGAAGAAGAAGAAGAAGTCAGTGAGGAAGATGAATATGAGGATTATTCTTTCCTTTTTTTCAAAGTATTAAGTAGTTAGTTTTTATAGACTTTATTTTACTTTTTTTATCAGTTTTGATGTGGTTTAAAATATTAAAAATTGTAATGTTTTTTTATATAATAAATATTTTTGTTTTCTATGTTTACATATATAGATGAATGATGTTTTTATATGATATAAATCCTTGTTTTACATTCCTTTTTATTAGTTTTTTTTATAAATACAGATTTATTTTTAAACATATAATTTTGTATTGTTTTTTTAATTCTTTATATTATGCAGGCCAACATATGAATTGGTACTGCTGAACTTATTTTTTGAATTTTGTATATAACATGGGTTTAAATATATTTATAAATTTAGATCTACAATGTGATAGATTTGATTTGGTTCACTCTCATATAATCCTTTAACTATCCATATATAAAGGGCATCATTTTTATAATTTGTCTTAGATAAAAATATTCTACGGGCTGGTCCTGGAAAGAACTCAGATGCATAAAATCGTGACTTGACGAATGTTCAAGATGAAATTGATAAACCATAAATGAATTTAAAAAGAAGTTGACATTTACGCATTTCCATATTACATAGACAACATCCTGCTCATGTGAAGTTTTTCATATATATATAAGGATCATGAAAATGACATATTGATAGTGCTCACAATATTTTGAGAAACATCGGTGATTATGAGAAGATAGTTTAGGATACCCTCACATGAGTCCATAGTGGATAAGTAAAGCCAGTGAAAAAATGTGGTTAATACATTGTTGGTAACATTAAATAGGATCATGACAGTCAGATGATCACTTTATGATCGTGTGAAAGTGGTGAAGGAAATCCAGAATTCCCCATTTATACCCACAAAGGAGTTAGATGGAAAACTATGCAAGTTACTGCATGAAACCCATACGTATTATTTTTTTCCTGTGATAAGCCAAGATAGACGATGTGATTTTCATAGGATAAGACATAACTTAATCACTACATGAGGTAGTGATGTATTTCATGGTGTAGCTTAAAAGTATAATAAGTTTGTGGATCATGAGAATGTTGGAAAATAGTGAGTAATAAGAAAGTGTACAACATAAAATCTGAGAATCTCGATAATGTGGACATGTTATTATCAAATTAACATAAATTTTCTAAAGTAAAAAAATCCTCATAAATAGTTTATTGAGTTGTTAATTTCATAAAGAGTCCATTCCTATGATGGTTGTGTTCATATTTGTTTTAGATAGTTAGAATGTATTATTTTAGTGGGACTCAAGAAATCATAGTGTAATTCTATGTTATTGATGAATTGTAAGTTGTAACCACTTCTGATTTTATTAGTGGCTCTATGGTTGGGGTGTCAAACCAATCACAATAAGGGGTATGTTCTATTTAAGACCAATCCTTGTAAAAATAATGTATATTTGTGTTATTTTCTTTTAAAACGTTCCAGAAAGGTCATTAAATTAAATGATTATATCAGATCCTAACACCAAAACATAGAGAATTTTTATAATAATTAAAAATACTAAAATTGACCACTAATTTAGCCCCCACCCCCTCTTTCTTGGTATTAAATCTCTATAGGGACTTCATTTTCCATGAAAATCATCATCACATTATTATGTACTCTTACATGGAGTAACATGGTAATTTAAAATTTTTATTTTATAAATCCAAGAACATTCTACAACATGATATATTTATTTGAACTAGAGGTTCCCAATTTTATAGGTCCAACAAAAAAAATATCTTCATATACAGAGTATCATATTTTTATATCAAGATTAGCTTGAATTTCCCAAGAGTAGCAAATTCCTATAAATAAAGCTTTATTGTGTGGACACATCTCATGCGTCATACACAAACTCCCTCTAACATATCTATGCTGTAGAAATATATTTGGGTGTAGCAACCATCAAATTTATATGGAGACTAATCATGACCTAATTCATTCATTTACAAAATAATACTATTTCCATGACTAAAGATCCCCAAAAATCTATCAATTATGGCATAGAGTCTTGTATTGGCCAAGGGGTCTTAAAATATCCAATTCCACAAAAAAACAACTATTTCTTAGTGGTGGGAATATCCTCCTGCTACTTCCTGAGAATCATCTGCTCCACCCTCTACGGTGTGGTGGTTCAGTATGGCATGGAGGTCTATAAATTTATAGGGCACCTAAAATATTTCTAAACTTCATTACAACATACATACTCTTATGTTCCATGCCATATTATTTAATATGCTTTAATGGGAGAGAGCATTATATATGGTGTAGAACAATATATTTATCTTCCACCGAACTACTTTCATAATATTTCTACATAACAAAATATCATAAGCAGCATCTAAATTTATCATTAAAAATATTCAAATAACATGAAATGTGAATTTGAATAAGATTGAGGAATTGGCAATAAAATCCAAAACAATGAGTCCTATCCACTTATTTATCCAAATATTCTGATAATTTTGTGTTAAAAAATATGTAAAACAATGAAAAAAATTAACATTGTTATTAGCTTCTAGAATTGAATAATAATAAAAAAATCATGACGTCCTTTTTTTGTACACCATATAATATAAACTTCCATCTCTGGATAGATTTATATATCATCCACAACATGTGGGTGGAATATTAATTTTCATTCCTCCTAGATAAAAATAATATTCAATATTAAATCCTCTATGGGACTTCCAATTTCATATCTCCTATACCTATAAGAATAAGTTAATATCTGATTGATTTTAAGGCAAGAAATTCAGCCAACATCCAAACAAATCATCCATGATATTTCATCCAATCTTGAAACTTATATAAATAAGTATAAACATAAATTGGAACTTCTTATATGTTCTAATAATCTTGGAATACTCATTATTAATAATCAATACTTCATCATCAACATCTCCATATACATCATATCTGTCCACATCCAAGAACATTGTATTCTTTCAAACTAATTAATATATTTAAATCATTAAAGATTTATTTATTGAAAACTGTTGAAAAAAATGAATCTCACAAAAAGTGAGCTCAACAATATTCCACCTGACACTTTTTATAATATATATAATAGTAAAACATACGTAAAAATGACACCTAAGGATATCCCAACATAAGAGATCCTAATATTAATACCAATTTTCAAAATTTCCCTGATATAGGGATAAAAAATAAAATAGAATCTATATTTTACCAACCCAAAATGACATAGGTCATTGTATTGTTATTATTACACTAATGTGAATATAGTTATTCTATTTTGGTATTTTTACTTTTATTATACTTATAATAAATGTTCCTAGTTTTTCTTGTGATTTTACCACTAATTTGGGGTTGTTTCATCTGAATTGAGGGTACTCTAGTTTTCAACAACAATTCTAGTTTTATAAAAAGAACTAAAAAATGTAATAAAATAAAATTAAAGAACTAAATTTGGAAAACCATTTGGCATGACATTTTTTATATAAGTAAACAAGATAGTTTATGTAGAAGTGGAAAATAAAATGAAAGTAAAATAAATTTAAAAATCTTGTTTTCAATACTAGAATGGATTATATGTAATTATGTTAGTATAATTAATATAATTAAAATAATATTATTTCTAAAAAATGTTCAAAAAATATTATTTACATATAATATAATGAAAAAAATTAATAATTTTTTTATTTCAAATATATTAATTAATTAGTTTATGAACATTAATATTTTTTATAATTTACAATATAAATAAAGATAAAATTATAATAATTATAATGACTAAATCAAAAAAAATCCCCATGTATGTTATGGACATCCATAGTTGCAAAGTATTCAAATACACTTTTTTAAAAATAATGAAGTATTCCAAAATTGAGGTCATGAGTGAATACCTATTTGGTGACATTGATTAATATGGTAGTTTTTCACTTGTCACAATATAAAATCCACCTGAAATTCTCCATCGGGAAAATTCATGTGGATATTGTTGTAAAATTAAGAATAAAATTACATCTAATGAGGTTATGATGAATTAAAAAATACACAATAAATAAAATGAATAAATATGGATGCATTATCAGAGAAACATGAAAAATAAATAATATTTTTTTTACATTCATGTAACATAGTTGTTCAAAAAATAATTGAAATAATACCATGATCAATTTTAACTTATCATATAGTTAAATTAGAAATAGGTACAATAAATAATTATGAGTAAAAAGTAATAATACTGATGAAAATATTTTACACAATGTTATAATTGAACCATAATGAATCAGAATGGATTCTTTGGATAATTTAACACTTATACTATATAGTGGAAATGAATTAAAAACCATTAATCAAAATGTCACCATGCTTGAAACCAAAATACATGTTGTATTTAAAATAACTAAATTATAATTTTGTACCTTACTATGGTGACCATTAATGCTTCATCATTCAATAACAAGATTGAGGAAGATCACTCAAAGGTAGAAACCAAAATACCTTCTCTTGTGTATTTATATGGGTTAAAGATGAATCATCTAAAAAATGGGTGTTAAATTCTCTGAAACAAGTAAAATTGAAATTCTTTTAAAGGTAAAGAGAAGGGGGCGAATATAGCTTCCATGTATGGGAGAACCAATCAATGATTTAGTTAGTTTGATCACTATTTTCATGGAAGAACCTCCATTTAGTGATCTCTTGGATTCTCCATGGGTACCTATAGCATTAACAAAAATTTTATGAAAATATTAAGTTATGATATAGTTGTAACTTAATAAAACCCCCTCATCCAGTTTCTTTCTCACATGCATCATTTTAAATGATATACATCGAATATTTTGGAATATTAACAATTAACATTTTAATGCGTCAATTTTTTAGTGTGTTTTTTTAATAATAGAATATGATTTACTAAAAAACACTAACTTATGATATTCCATGGAATATACAATTACATGATCATGCACCAGAATGATATCATATATCATCCATTATGATATGACCTTATCATACCATGTATTATATCTAAATAATAAAATGGTCTAAATTTAACTTAGTGAATATCTCCTTCAGTCTATCACATGCACTAAATAATAACACACTTAGTTCCATTTCACTATATATTATATTATATAATATAACATTTGAAATCATATAAAGAAATCATTTTTCATATCTTCCAAAATACTTTTGTAATGAAAACATAAAATTCACCTAGTATAACATCATAGTTAATACCATTTGAAAACCCATACAAAAAAAACCTTTTGAATTCAGTGTAAAATTATTTTAAAATAGATATATGAGTTAATATCATTCCCCATTCATTCAAGAATATATTATGACCCCATGATCCTTTATAGCATTGAAATGAAATATAAATTATTGAATCCATACATGTAATAAAAATAACAACCTATAGAAAATTATTAGTGTAATTAAATAGAGTAATAGATCATACACAATCTATATAAATCATATATATCTATAACATATGTCTTCTTGCTACATCAAATGTGAACAAACATTATCATGTTGTTTATTTTTTTAAGCTATCAAGTGAACATGGTAAATGGATTATATTAATCCCACATATCCAACTTATGCGCTCCTGATTAACTAAGTATATATTTATTATTTTAATGAATGCATCAAATTTCACTCACCATAATAGATGAGCGCATCTCCTTCCCAACACCTGAATAGATAATAACATCATATATATTTTCTTGGTATGGTTGTAAACAAACTGAATCTATTTTAATTTATTGTTCTTATTTCATACTCACCATATAATAGGGAAACATCATCATGGTTAAGTTCAAAATAATGAAATGATAAATAACCTACCCAACCAACTACAAATTACTTAATCCTGAAGGTTTTTGTAGAAAATATATCAAATTACAATTGTTCTAATGATAGGTACATTTCTAAAATCTATTATTTGAGACTCCAATTATGAACCATGCACCTCTAGTATACTGAAGTCATTGTTTATAACAATCCATGTGGTATAAACGTAGTTTGTCACGTCCTTTCCTAGTGGGGCCTATGTCGTGACTCCACAAGAACACCTCTAATAGGCTAGGGGCTGATGACTAGCACTGAGTATGCATATAACTAACATGGGAGTAATTTCATATATATATATATACACACACACACATCTCCAATCCTACAAATTATGAAATGTAAAAAACCACTAAGAAAAAAAAATGCATGCATACCACTATTCCAGCAAACATAGTATCATAGGAATGTAATGTACAGTAAAGTAAACATTAAATGAATAGAATCCCACAAAAAGGAAATAGCATATAAACTAAAAATTTGTACCTATAAAAAAAATATGTACTGTGACTACAAATTGATGTTGTAAGAACACATTGGTATGCCTGAACACACAAAGCTCTATCCTATCCCAGTCTACCCTGGAATCCCTAAAAAGGCTGCTTGTCTACACAAGACATGAAACATGTTGGAAAATCAATTACATTAGTGCGTATAAAATTACTCAATAGGACACTAAAAAACAACAAAGTGATGCAAAAAAGAAATATACATTCTTCTATACTCTTTTTATATATACAAAAACATATAATATGAATGCCTAGATATACTCCAACCATGACACAGAACCTAGTGGTATATCACACCACCGCATACCCACCCTATGGATTCTGTCTGAGATTCCATGAAGCATTCATCTGGGAGAACACACTCCTAATTATGATAGCACTGATGAATTCCCCTTGAAATGTACTCTTTTTTAAGAACCATAATGATAGATATAGATACATTGATAGATCTGAAGAGAGAGATATATAAAAAAACATATGAGGATTACAACCAGGGCCATCAGGTGATACAAACAACTCAATTTGGATAAAATTTCTATACAGAGAATCGATGATTGGTGAAGTTATTCATGTCAATACCACTATCTCATCCTAGAAAATGAAGAATTAATAGAGAATCCTTCTTTGGTCCTCTCTGAGGGGATTCTTACAACTCTATCTACAATGTCATGTTGGATGGAACATACTTCTATGAGTAGGACATGATACCCACCAACCTTCATGGAAATGATCAAGGGAATGATCCCTAATTAATCTTGTCCATCATATAGTGGACAAGTTCTTGGAGACATGTATAACGGGTTACACAATGTGTAATAGGGTCACACTCCATGTCCCTTGACCCCATGTACATCCCATGAGTAGTGGACCATGTCATTTAAAACATGTCATGTAGATGATGATTACACACCTTGTAGAATGTTAATACATTGTGTCCTTACATATGGGTTCCACCCATATACTCTGGTCATTTTCCAGAATTCGATGTCGACCTGTGTCTTCCTTCCCATTTACAAGTACACAGGATAACCCATATAATCGGTCTGGAACAAGTCGTGTGGTGAGGTACACGCTGTGTATGCAACCCATTTAATCCACCTTGTGTCCGTGTATCTCCAAAGATACATGGAATGTGTTAGTGAAGGTCCCACATGTTGTGTGATAGGATTCACATGCTTCAAGGCATATTACTAGATCCCAAAACCTTAGCTTCTACTCAGTGGGGGTCATACACCTTGTAGTTTAGACTGCACACCGTGTTCAACGAAAATTTCCAGAATCTCCTTTATTCCTCCACGCACCTTCTCCAAGCCCTTGGTTTTCAATCCAATGCTCTATTCACATCAAAATAGGATATTCTTGGTCACCTCACCATTGCAACACCAAATCAGTGGGTTTCAGGCTTTTAATCGGCTCTGAAAACCAATTAAGATCACATGGATAAAAATAACTAGATAAATGATATCAATTGAATCACGTTGGTTCATCTATGGACATCATCATCACACCACCACTAAGATGTCATATGATTGTATATTTAATTACATACCATTACCCCATGAGTTGATGGAGCAACCATCTATTTTTCATAAACCACAAAGAACACAATGAACATTGTTAGAGAAAAACATAATGAACAGCTGAAGGAACAAACCTTTGGCATTGTTTTTTCTGGACAAGACACATTCCATAATCATGATCAAGAAAACAAAATCAAATATCAATAATCAAATTGATGATAAAAAATATGCAATCAGAGAACATCCCTTTAGAATGAGCGAACCGTGAATAAAACTTTTTTTGGCTACTCTGTGTTCTCCATTCAATCAAAGAATATGGAAAGAGAAATCCAAAACATATCATCATAGCCTGGGGCTGGATCATTCAGTTAAGATTATTGATTATGGAATCACCTTCGTAGGTGAGATCCATCAAAATCTATGTCTGTCGATCTCCAATCTATGTTCCATCATCGTTTTCCACCAAAAGAGTTCTCCAAGGTTCTTCCCATAGCCTCTATGAAATTACAGGTTTATGAACCTAAACATTGATACTTTCTAAAAAGGATAATTTAAAATAATAATCATTTCAACATTGTGAAATATTAATATAAAATAAATTATTATTTTATGTTATTTTTAAAAATTTGAAAAACTACATTTCACATTTGACATGTGTCGAACAATGCTAGGTCCTGCCTAGGGTAAACACATTGCTATGTACACAATGGTGCCCTCAAATTTCAGTTCTAGAAACATGTTTAAAAGTTATTTCTCCTTTTTAGGTAATTATTTTTTGCGTGTGGAATTTAATATTTTAATATTATGAAAACAATTATTTTCGGAACACAGGGCCTTAGAATAACATGTTGTCTCGATTCTTGGTATTAAATTAATTCCATATAAAATTTAAAAAGAATACAAGTAAAAATATGAGACATTACATTTTCCCAACCTTATGGATTTTCTTCCTCGAAAATCCAAAAACAAGGGCTATAAAAAATATGTGGTTAATGGGCATTAATCTGAGCCTCCTGCTCCCAAGTGCTCCCTTTGAGATTATTGTTTTTTCAAAAGACATGAACTGAAGGAATTGATTTCGAACTAAGGATCCTCTCCTATTGATCCTTCTTCTCCACTAGGTACTCAGTAAATTTAGTTCCATCCTCTATTTCCATCTCGCCGCAATCGATGATGTGTGATAGGTTATGCACATACATCCTCAAATGTGAGATGTGGAAGACATTGTGTATCCAGTTCAACAGTGGGGGTTGATCCAAGTGGTATGCCACCTCACCTACTCTATTTAGTATCAGAAAAGGCTTGATAATATTCCTAGATAACTTGTCACCCATAAAAAATTTCAGCAATACTTATCAAGGGAAACTCGGAGAAACACAGGTTCTCCTTCCTCAAACTCCAATGGCCTCCACTGCCTATTTGTATAAGATTTATGATAGCTCTCTGAAATCTTCATCTACACCTTGATGAACTACACCTTTTTTGTAGTAGCTCGCACCAACTCTAGGCCCTTGACTGCTAAATCTCCTGGGTTAGTCCCGCAAAGTGGTGATCGGTAGGGTCACCAATACAAAACCTCGAATGATTCCATACCAAGGGTTGAATGGTATCATTGGTAGTACATGAACTCCACCTAAGGTGGGTGATCCTCTCAAATATGGCTAATAACAAACATGAAACCCAGCAGCATGTCATCCAAAACCGGAATGGTCTACTCTGTCTGGCTATCTGTACTGGGGTGACATGTTGTGCTGAAGCACAACGATGTACCAAATGCCTCATGTAATTCCTTCTACAATCATGATGTAAAATTATTATCATGATCCAAAACTATCATCAATGGGACTCTATGTATTTGATATATCTTCTGTTGTAGAGGTTTCCCACGCTCTCTACTAAACTCTTCTACCATATAACTTTGAATTGTGTTGAAATGGTGATTCAGTCAATGATATCCCAAATGGTGTAATGCCTCATAGATTTACAGGTTAAACCCATAATTAAGTCCATTTATATTCTATAACACTTCTATTTCGACACCTTAATGAGATGAGCTAAACCCACTAGAACTTGGTGCTCAGCCTCCACCTGCTGTAATGTCAGGCATTGGGAAATGAACTCTATCACTGCCTTCTTTATCCAAATACACCATAATTGATTTTAGTGGTCCTGGTACCTCTTCTTCACTATAGGATGTACATCTTAATGTTACATATGAAACTCCCATAGAACCTCCAACCACAACACCACTATTAAAACTGTGCGTCCTCTGAAAATTACTATGTGCTCTCCAAATTTTGAATATCCATTAGGACCATGCCCTATTGATATAATAGAACATAGAGTCTCAATGTCGGTATCACCAAGCTAATACTCATTGACTAATTGTAAGTGTTGAGGGGTGGAAACCATTTACTGGATGCAAGATACACCATATCCATCCATAAAGGATAATTGTAAAAAATTCAACTGCTGAGACGCCTCATTCAACAACTGTGAACCTGGTCATTTGTTGAGAGATTCTTCCACCATAATCCCATTCATAGTAGTATAGAAAATATCAATGACATACTACTGGAGTAACTCTATCCATATCCTCTTTATCATTTTTATGTCCTTTTGAGTGAAGGTATACTTTAGACTATTGTGATCAATGTAAATGATAAATTGCTCTCCCATCAGGTTGTGTTGATGCATATTCAATGTTAAACTACCATATCCAACTAAACATTATAAGACATGTAGTCCAACTCATTTTTCCTAAACCATCATGAACCATAGGAAATAATTTTTTCCCATGCATGACGACATAAACAAGTCTATTCTCTGATGCATCACAAAACACTACACAGTAAACACACTTCTCGAGAAATCACAAGATCAGAACGCTCATCAAACTCTGCCTCAACTACTATAAGGATTTTTGGAAGATTTATCTCCACATGGAAGGATATTCTTTTCGAGTCAAAATAATCATAGGTTCTTAATATCTTATAAGAATCTGGTATAAATCTTCAGGAATAGCCTTCTAATCCAAGGAACCTCCACACCTCCATCACACTACTAAGTCACTCACATGCTAACATTGCCTCCACCATGGATGGGTCCACTACCAATCCATCTACGGAGATAATGTTCCATAGAATGTAGACACCCAAAATCTATAATTGGCACTTTGAGAGTTAAAAATAAACATAGTTCTCTCTGAGTATGTCTTGAATCATACTTAATTGTCTTGTGTGCTCCTCCTCATACACCGAGTAAAAAATGATATCATCGATGAAGACTACCCAGAATTAGTCAAGATAAGGTTGGAATATCCATTTCATGAGTTTCATAACTACTTATGGTGTTTTCGTCGCACAAATGGTCATCACTATGTACTCATAGTGACTGTAGCAGCATATAAAAGTCATCTTCAGTATATCCTCATCGCATACCTGCAACTGGAGGTATCCTGGTCAAAGGTCAACTTTCAAGAACCATCATGCCCCTCTCAAATGACTGAATAGGTCATCAATCCTCAGTCATTTATATAGATTCTTTAAATTTACCTAGTTCAGGCTTCGGTAATCTACACAGAAACTCAAGCATGTGTTTTCATTTTTGGAAAACAAAACTAGGGATTCCCACAATGAAACACTAGGAATCACATATCCCTTCCTCTATTAGTCTTCTAACTACACCCTTATCATGTGAAGCTCTGCGAGACCCATATGATATGATGGAGTTAATATTGTACCATCCCCAGGTGTAATTAAATGTATAAATATATCTATCAGTGGAGAAGTAAACCTGGACCATATTTTAGAAAGATATCCTCATACTCCACCACTATTTCTGGTATGTGAAAACTGATAACATTTTCTACTCTTATGGTCAGGCCATCCAACTCATGAGTAAGCAACTGCACCCTCCTATGGATGTTTTCATCATATGCTAATTGGGTTTCCCTTACACCAAAAATGAAAACCTCGTTCCATCACCAGGAACACACCACACCCTTCACCTAAAATTGTCAATATTGGCATTGAATGAATGTATTACTAATACCAAGAATGATGTCATAGGGCCTTGATGCTTCCACAAAGAGGATCAAACCAAAACTCTGGGCTCCTAGGTTCATGTCACACTTTTTTCATAAGTGTGTTGTCGTTGAGTCTCCTCCCTTTAGTGTCTCAAAGAGTAAGGGTCATGTCAAACAGTTAAACTAGAATCTCTAGGTATCGAAAAATATATGTGGAGAAAAAGTAATGACTATATCATGTGTCTATATTTACTATAACTAATGATGAAAAGACATTGATTGTACCTCGAATAATCCCTAGAGCATGTAGGTCATAAGCCAAGACTGGATGACACTATCCATGCCGCTATCCTCTAGCTCTCTGAGTCAGGTGTTGACCTCCTAGGGGTGGGGGTAGTAAAACGTAAAAACACCAACCACCTCCTGATGCTCTCCCAACTCCATTGCCACATCCACCGCTCCATAGATTTGTCTTCTATTTTCACTGCCTCTTCCTCAGTGGTCCATCCACTTTTTCCCTGTTAGCAAGTTAGATGGAAATCCAATCTTGAGTGAGATGTTTCCTGACATCACATGTGTAACATCACCTTTACCTAGAATGAATGGATCAATCATGAGATCATGGAACCATAGATCTATGGTCATGGGATCTCCTCTTGAAATGTCTCCCACATCCATATATCTGTGACTGACGTCAGATCCCTACTGCTATGTGTTCGGAACCTGCCTACCTACTATGGACCGTTACAATATATATCTTATCATATAAGAAGAATTTAACCACCAACGATCCCTTCATCACTCTAGCATAAGTCAGAATGCATAAAGGGATAATACTAGTTAGGATATCTATACAATAACCATGATCGAAGATCTGATCACTGCATTTCTATTTTATGACCATATTCATAAAGTAACTAGAATGGATGGTGAACCAAGATGAATAATAATCTATTGGCATGTTTCCCTACTATTTTTGAAGAATCTCATGTATACGTAATGATATTAGAGTAACTAGTGAGAACTCCATTTTAATGATACGATCAAACTCTTCCCACAAAAGAGAAACCCCATTGTGATTTTGGATAACCAAACACCTCTATCACCTTGACAAATAATGAAGAAGGCACACCACCAAGATCTATATGTGGTATGTTGGTGTCCAGGCTAGGTGGAAATCTCATGTCACCACCTCAAGCCTATCCCCACCCACCTGAGGGTCAGGCTATCTTCAAAACTTGAGGGATCTCTATCATTGAAACTCATGATGCATGCTCAGCCTATGCTCCTCATCTACTGGTACTGTGGGTAACACATGATGCTCCACGGATGGCAGTGAAGCTAGTGCACCAATTGGAGGTGGAATCTGGGGAACTAGTATTTATATCAAAGGCATTCACTAGGGTTCATACACATAATCATGATACTGATTCCTAGCTGGTATGCAATTTAGGGTAATCCTGTAAGAAAAAAATGTACCATGGTTAATGATTATATTTACAGAGATGACTCAAGAAGGACATAAAACCACATCCCGTTACAAAAAGATGAATGTACTATTATTATCTTTGAAACCACATTTCTCATGTACCATGTAAAAAAAGGTTATCAATTTATTGGTGTTTGGATATGTCAATGGCCCACACCAACACTGTATTCCATGGATAGTAATCCAAACTCAAAATAGTTAACACTATTTCCCCAAACCAATCTCACAGACCCCGGGTCGTAATGTAAAACTGACCACCATTAATACCACTCTTTCATGACCCGTCCCAGTGGGGCCCATGTTGCAACTCCCTATGACTACCTCCAATAGGCTAGTGGCAGGTTACTGGCACCGATTAGACATATCACAAACATGTTATGCATTTCTATGTACCTACACACGCACACACACACATCTCCAATACAAAAAAAATGATGTAATTTAAAAACCACTTAGAATCAAAAGCATGCATTCTAATATCCCAAAAAATAGATTATGAGAGGAAAGTAAAGTTAAGTAATGTAAAATGGGCCAGAATACAAGCCCACCAAAAATTAGGAGTCTATAAATGAAAATATTCAACCTGCAAACAAAATAGGTACTAGGAATTCTTTTTAATGCTGCAGGAACACCTCTGTCTTACTGAACACACTGTGCTATCTATGGTCTTTCCCCCTGGACTCTATAAGAATATCACTTGTCCACGCAATACACAACACATGCGGTCAAAGCCCTTGCAGAGGTGTGTATTACATTATTAATTAGGACATATGAAAACCACATAACGACACACTATGAAAATATAAAATAATATCTACATAGTATATGTCTAGAACACATATAACAAGAATATCCACATATACTCCAACCAAGACATGTAGTCTAGAGGTAAGTAACAACAACCAAATACCTACACTAGGGATACAATTTGAGATTCCAAAAAGAACTCATCTAGGAGAACACACTCCTGAGTCTAGTAAGACTGATGAAGTCACATGAGAAGTAAAGTTCGTTGGGAACTATCCTAAGAGACATAGATATACTGATAGATCTTTAGGGAGACATATCATATGAAATATGAGGATCTCAAATAGGGCAGTGGGGGGATACCAACAACCATATCTGGATTAACCTACTATGTATAGGATTAATACTAGGTGATGTTGGTCACATCAATACAATGGAATCTATCTATTTCACAAATTATGAACAAAAGATCCTACTTGAGGCCACTCAAAGGGGATTCCAATTACTCTATCCAAAACGTCCTACTAGAGGGATCATATTCCTATGAATAAGAAATGATACCTTCCAGCGATTAGGGAAACAATCAATGTCATCAACCCTAACAAAACGTTTCCATGATATGGTGGAAAAGATATTCAGGCCACATAGAAAGGTGTACACGGTATGTTATGGGGTCACACATTGTGTCCCATGACCCTGGGTACAACCCGTGTGCCACAAACCATGTCGTTTAGAACATGACATGTATAAGAAAGATGATTTCAATTTAAAATTGTTATATGAAATGTAATTACATTTGGGTTACACCCAAATACACTAGTCATGTTTCAGTACACAGTGTCAACCCATGTCTTCCAACTCGTGTACCAATACACGTGATAACCTATGTAACCCGTACGGGCCAAGCTGTGCGGTGTGGTATATACCTTGTAGGAATCTAGTGTACTCCTCCCTATGTCTGTGTATCTCTGGAGATATAGACCCAGTATCATGGAAGGGAAAACATGTCGTTTGATAGGGGTTACACACCGTACAATGCTTTACTACTTCCCAAAACTGTTGCAACTGCTCGGTGGGGGCCACACACCATGTAGCTCAAACTATATGTCAGGTTTTTCTAAACTATAAAAAACCACTGTACATTATCAATGTGCCTTGAAAGATTCTTCGGTGTTCTAACCAAAGAAAATTTATCATTGAAATTTGATATCTATGGTCTCCTCACCATTGCAACACTGAATTGTTGGGTTTACAGATTTCAATCAGCTCCGAAAAACAATTCTCATCACTTGCACAAAAATCACATAAAAAATATATACACTAAATAACATCAATCCATATTTCACCAATGCCATCATACCTCTTCTAGGGGGTCATGAGGTTGGATATTCAATTTCAGATCGTTGAACCAAGAGTTGATGGCGCAATGATCCTTTTTTTGTAAATCATGATGAACACAAAGAACATCAAGGGATAAAAACAAAATGAAAAACCCAAGAAATAAATATTTGGTGTTTTTAATTATATCATATTTCCATTCATTAATAATGGAAAATAAACCAAAATAAATTCTCATTAATCAAAACCCTTATAAAAACTCGCAATAAAATATCATCCCGTAATAATGAGTGAACTGATGATCAACCTTTTTGTTGGCTGGTCTACTTTAATCATTGAATATATGAGAGTGGAAATATAAATCCAAATAAAAAAATCCAACCTCATAGTTGGATCATTCACTAAATAGGATCGATCATCACATCACCACCATTGGCAAGAGCCATAGAAAATAGTATATGTCGGTCTTCAATCGAAGCTCCATCGTCCTTTTCTATTGATAGAGTTCTTCAGGGTATTCTCCAGAACCTCTACTAAATTTCAGGGATTATGAGCCTAACCCGGGATCCTGGGATAAAATTATAATTTAAAATAAATTTCACTACATAACTAGTTAAATGTGAAAATAAAAAAAATATTTTATTTTATTTATTAAATTACCAAAAACTAATTTTCCAGCTGACCCACTCTGGTCGATAATAGGTCGTGCCTAGGGAAAACTCACTGCTCTAAATATAATGATTCCCACAAATATTTTATCTAGGAACCCATTTAGAATTTATTACACTTTTTTATGTAAAAATATTCACACTTTCTATTTAATATTTTAATATTATTCAAAAATTTATTATGAGAACACTGGGCCTCGGAATCACATGTCATCTCAGCACATGGTGTAGAATTAATTCCATATAATATTAAAAATAATATATAGAAAAATATGGGACATTACATAGCGGGTTATATAAAACAGAACACACAATTTGTACCTCACAATCATATTTCAAATCTTAACACAATAATACAACACATAATAACCATGAAATTTCATAATGAAATATAATAATCCATGACAAACATCAATTAGAAAGAATGCAATTTCTTTCTTTGAGAGTTCAATTACCAGTTCACTTCATGATATATATATCATTATATATATATATATAACCAAATTGAATGAATAATAATGAGAATATTTTTGATCGTATTACTTGATACATTTTATATTAATAAAATTTTTTAAGAACATTAAAAATATTACAAACATCATATATTATCATATTATGTATGATACACTTCTATACCAGGCTGATATTTTCTTCAATTTTATGGGATTCATTAAAATCTTTACTTATCATTGTAATTCTTGTCACATCTATGTTTGACTATATAATAAAACTCTCACACTAGACCATTTAATGAGAGGAATCAATTAAGAATGAAGGTTGGAACAATGCTGAGACTTAGAAATTATATTCTTAATTATTAAACCTTTAAAAAGTATTCAAAATATTTAAAATAATGAAAAAATATGTTATGATGTTAGTAATTTTTTTTTATATATAATATTCTTTATACTCTTATCATCATTATCCTTGGAAACCTTTCAATCAAAAAGATTCATGAAATATTTTGGTATCTGATGTTACTATTTATACTTTTACCATACTTGAACATCATGAATTCCAATATAATAAAATTTGATATCATATTATTTGTGGTTACTATATGTAATTCTTTAATTTCTAGTTTCCATTATGAAATAAAATCTTATAGGGTATTAAGTGATATTAAATTTTAATAATGATAGAAATAATCATTTATTTATTAAATTTTAACATCTTTATGTACAAAACATATTCTAAATGGCCACTTAGAAACTATATTTTCTTCATAATTTCTAGTCATGATACAAGAAAATGTTTTATGAAATAATGATAAATTTTATTTTAGTGGTAATATTTAATAAATCACCTTTTATACACATGACATATGTCGTATTGTTTTTTGTTCGACTTTTTTATTGAAAGGAATAATATTATTTAAAATATACCATAAAAACTGGTGGGATCTAATATTTCATATTTTATAAAACAATATAATAAACATGTTTATTGATAAAGAATTCATCATCCTTATCATCATATAAAACCATGTTATATAATAAAATGAATGAAAAATCATGTGTATTTAATCCATCATATCATATAGTTTATGATATCTCTATATTCAGTAATAAATTCAATTATCATATAAGATAAATGATATTGAGATATAAGTAATTTATTTAGACACATATTTGATTCATATATTCCATTACATAAAAATATTTTTTTCAAAAAAAAAATTGTTCATCACTTTAATATAGACTATCTTATTTATAAATTATCCCCATGATTTTGAAATCCTGTATACCTACATCAATTTTAATATATCAATTTTCCATCATATAACATTGAAACTTAAAGAACAATATTTTTAAAACATCATTTGCA
This sequence comes from Viscum album, assembly GCA_963277665.1. Lineage (NCBI taxonomy): Eukaryota > Viridiplantae > Streptophyta > Magnoliopsida > Santalales > Viscaceae > Viscum > Viscum album. Next base: position 804,172,330 of record OY728139.1, read on the forward strand.
GGAATAGATATTGCTAAAATTCATTAATTATCCAGAATGATACCATCACTTTGAATCAACAACCTTCCTCCCATACACCACATTTAGGTTTCAATGACAACTAATAGATATTGAAATAAACAATTATTTTCTTTCCAACTGATTTTTTTTATTCCAGTTTGAATATTTATCTATTTTTTCTATCATAACACAGAATTCTGGACATCACACTCCATATTTTATATATTCTCAACACTTTGAGAAAATATTATAATCAATTATTATATAAATTCATACTATAAAAACATTTATAAAACTTAAAAAAAGTTTTCAATATCAAATAAAATAATTAAATAAACAATATAAATTTATTTTATTATTTATATAATAATATATATATATATATATTCATGTTTTTAAAAACTTAAACAACTTGTTAATCATGAAGAAGTCAGTAAAACACATGGAATTATCCCTCTTAAAAATATTTCTTATAAAACGAACCTTTGGAGTTTCTTTTAGTATACATATCATTTATAAGTTATTAATCTAAATGTTTAGTTTTATGATGATGATAATGGAGATATTACGTGTAAAATAATATTTTATTATATAAGATTAATGTTTTAAATCTATTTAATATGAACAATTATTAAATTTGATCCTGCTAAAATGATAATCCTTTTTTGGTGATCCAAGATTGTAGATTGGAGTTAAACCCCTTTAAAATTCAGTATAAATAATCTTTTTCTTCTAATATAATTACTTAAGAGTTTGAGGATGGTTTTAGGATCCTGGAGCTCGAGTTTTTTTAAGAACAAGAACTAGAACACAATTGGATCATAGTTAGTTGTAACCATGTAACATAACTACGAATCCCCATAAGTAGTGGAGAAAACTTTTTAAATTATGTGCGGTAGGCTTCACTACTATGCAAGGATTTTTATATGAAATTAATTGGGGACCCATATGATCTATGTGTGGTTTGATAAAACATGCACATAGAAGTATTTGTAGTGCCACATAGGCACTGACCCCGCATTGTTGTCACAGGGTTTTCCAAACAGTGTGGCATGATCATTGGAGGGGTGGATCCCCTTGGATAGTGTTTGTGCATAGAATGGGAACCCATGCATACAATTCACGAATCCCTTTAAATAAGTGGAAATATATCTTTTTTACATTTATTCCTTAATTGTATTAACTCCACATTTACTTATCCTCCATGAACAACACCTTCAAACTCTTGGACCTCCTACTTTGGAACTCAACATATGCATTGATAAATATCCTAAAATAGGAATACAAATATATCACAATTAATAACATTTTAATCATATCAGTAGGGACTCTAATCCTACTTCCTTCCTTAATTTATCTTTCCATATGGAACGATAAATCCATGTGGTCACTTTTGTGTTATTTTCAATGAATGCATATATTTCATCCAATTATACAAATCTAGACTGAATTAGAGACTAATAATGGGTTAGAAAATCACTACATGACTATGGTCTGGGGTATCCTACTTTTCCCTGAAATTATATTGATTTATTTATATATTTGTTGTGTCATGCACCGAAAGTCCTGAGCGTCACCTCTTAAATGATGTTTTATTAATTTAATGTATATGAATAAGTTTATATGTCCAATGAGACCCCTATTAATTTATGGGGATTAAGAAACCCATGTAGAACCACCGCATATTTTTTTTTTCCTAAATTTGGATGATATTAGTGAGTATCGTATAATTATAGTTCACTTTAGAGTTTGGATCCAAACTCATGTAATTTAGTGGTTATGATTAATTAAATGAGATGGATTAATTAAATGGAATGGATTGAATTACTCCCTTCCATGCCCTCTAGGACAAGGATATGTGATCGAACCTACATTTTGGATGATTTAGACATTCCCATATAAATTTTATGGCCAATTGAATTACATATGGTTTTCAAGGGTATGATTATACTAAGAGACTTGGACCTTCTATTATGCCATATCGAGTATGATACATGGGTTCCAAATCAGAATTACATGAAAGGAATAAATGTGATTTTTAAATTGATAATAATTATTAAATGGATTATGTCACACCCTGAGTGATACCAGGGTTTTCATATAAATACAATGTATGGCCACACTTATGTGGTTGGATGCAATTTAGGTTAGGATTGATACTTGGGTTCCCAGAATAGAATGTCAATGATGAACTCTAAGGGAATTTTTTAATATAATTCCATAAGTGACACATGGTTTCTTTAAATAGACCACCATGGATAGACACAATGAGAAGTTAATTAAAACCACACCAAGTGTGATACATAGGTTACTATGAGGAATTCCATGGATGGGATTATAGGGTGATGGGTTCATAGAACACCTGGTGTGATACATGGTTTCCTCGTATCGAATTTCATGGATAAGATCAGGTTTCTAGTATAATAAATAAATAATTAATCTATGTGACACATATTCCATCACAAAAAACAATCTAATATTTGGTCATATCATTATATACTTGAAACAAATTTCATATTACCCAATATCATGTGTAATTACATGGGACTTGTTCATCCCTTATAGTGATAGGATCCAAGAGGGATACCCTGGCTATGGGTAGGGTCCCAAACATATTTTATAAATTATAAACATTAATTAATAATCATCAAGAGAAATTTCATCTTATGTCAAAGATGTTGGTTTTGGACAAGTTTCCCAATGGGAACTCAAACCATTATGGGTATTATATGTTCATATATAGTATATTTAATTTCATAGACACTACTTTTCATTTATCCATAGACACTATTGGTGGCGGCTTACTATGTATATCTCACAACTTGTTTGGGTCACTAATGGGTATATGTATACACTTCATGAATATAGGTAGGGATAAGGGAAAATGGATTAATTTGGATTCTTGATTTATCCATACTAAGCTAGAGTATGGGAGCATAGGACAAAACCAATTCTTTTGATGAAATTAGCGATATATTTTGAGATTTCGTTCTTTTTTGTATAGAATGTTGTATATTTATACTGCTCTATTTTCCATGTATTACCTCTTTTATATCATGACATGGTCATCATCATTTTGTATATGACATTATATATCATTTCACTTGTTTATTTATTATATATGGATGATTACACATCCATTTCTTGTAATTTATTATGATTCCATGGTTTACTATTACTATGATTCTTTTGTTCTATACATTGATAATGAGGGTACAGTATCCCCACTATATGATTTTAGACCCTCTCTACTATTGAAAAACCTTTGGGTATGGGTAGATACTCTTGAGACCATGAGGCCATTGGTTCAGATATTATTAAATAGTGATCTGTGTTGGGATTCAACAAAGTGGTATCAAAGTATTCTTTTCCATTCATATTACTATTTGAATTATTTCAGAAGTGACTATAAATGTTTTGGAATTTGGTAATGATCTCACTACAAGGAGTAGCAAGACAAATATAATGAAAAATATAAATTAATTGTGAAGGGAATAGTTTCATGGTTTTAATCTTATTACGGTTGCATTGGTTTCACCATTGGGTGACACACATGATATGTGGAGTTATTTATTGTGATATGGATTCATATTAACCCATATCCTGATATGGTAAGGAGGTATCATATCATGCATCATTATAGAGACTTGGGGATTAACATTTCATTAATATTCAATGGCAATAATATTTTACAACAAGAATTTCCTCAACTCTTCATAGCTCTTTGACTAACATGTAATATACCATGTTTACATATAGATTAAATATGGTTACTTGTATCCCATGATCAGGTTATTATTAATATGTCTAGTATAATTATTTCTTAGGATAGTGTGTTATGTTTTATTTAAGATAAATTATTTTTTATTAATGTGTATAAATCATCCTAAATAGATTTTTCTCATATAGATTGACAGTGGAACCTTAATTAACCAATTATGACCTATTTGATCCAAGAACCATTGTTTTCATGGGATGAAGCATGTACAGTTATGATAAAATGGGTGACTATAAAAATTTATAATGTGTATGGGCCTTTATATATTACGGAGGGTAACATATATAATCAAACCACCATGTTCAGCCTTATTTTATACAGATTCTAGTTGTAAAAACATAGTTATAGTTACATGAAATTATAATTATTATTTGTAAGCAGTATAATCTTTAAACTGGGAATGTAAACACATCTAACTGGACCATTATATATACATAATGATTATGAATGGTTGATTATTAATTATTAAATGAAATTATTACCATTGAATAATGATGTTATTTGATTCTTATATGGTTTTTTCTCTATAAATTGTAATTTACATGTTGCATACTAGAACCCCAGATAGAAAACAAAGAACCTGACACCAACTCAACCATATTGGTAGTTATTAGATTATGTCTCTTTTGATTACATGTGGTATTATATGACAAAAATTATAAGATTTAGGGTTAGGAAGAGTAGTGTGATATTTAAATCTATTGTCATGTATGTCTCTTAATATTATATTTTTGGATGAAATAATTGTGAAAAGTTTTTCAAGACCTGTACTAGGAATTTTTTGTGCAATGACACCACTATTTCCTCAATTAATGCAGTAGTAATGTGGTTATGACCCTACTCTAGAGGTGGTGAGACCTAATCTACTGGTATAACCTCAAGTAGATCCAATTGCACTATATCCCATTATTCTTTATCTAGGAATTGATGCCCAATTTCGAGAGGGGTTACTGCGGCTCATGTAGAAAATTCAAGGATCCCAATGGCATGCCCCAACATTGGAATAGTTGAAGTGAGAGTTTCTACAACACCATCAACCCACTTTTTTTGGGGATGGATTTCCACAGTATATAGTATAATGGATAGATTCGATGATATCTATTTTCAAGAATCATGAGACTCCTCTTGATATGTGAGTGAATCTTGATACATATATGCTATGAAAACCTTCATGGAAATTGTCAGACATTGTTACATAGTATGATCATCATTGGGATATGGGTTGTTGGGATTTTCAAATTACATTTTATAATTATTTGAATCTTGAGATATTGAGGGATAGTAGAGACTGTGTGTTTATGCACCTGGATCTGGGTGAATTATTTATTATGCACTTGTTCACACATTTCACATAGATCTATTTCATTATATTGATTTGTCTTAATGATGATTTATAAAATTATAGGTAAATGGAGAATAGTCTCGTGTATTAAATCTGGTTGAAAGTGAGAATATTTCAATTTACTTTCATATATGGGATAGTTAACGAGTAACTTATTACTGAATGTAACCTAATAGAGTTTGAAGGTTGTATCCATGGAGGATTGGCTCATCGAACTATTACTACATAGAATAGTGGTAGGAAGTTCCATTTGGAGTCTTATTGTTTGATCAATAATAGTCAGAGTGTGTGGTCTGCTATATATATGGTATGCTAGTACTTTGATAGGACATGATATACAATGTCCAAGTGTATCAAGTACCCATTCGAGTGTTGGGATTGATGTAATATAGGTTATCACTAGATCTCTTTTATATATTTTTCTCCACAGTATGGCGAGAGTGTATCTATATTGACTCCATGTTACATATATAGGTTAGTATTACCATGCCAAGGAGGGATCTCGAATAAAAATTGAATAATAGGCCAAGGCGGTTATCATGTATAAGGTAACCAGATATATGGATTACAACACTAAGAAAGTGGCTCTTCCCATGGAAGTCAGTATATTTCTTGGGGTTGTGGACAGGGCCTGATATATTTAGTACAGCTAATCCATAAGGATCCAAGTGTTAGTCAATCTATGATTATAGGTGCTATTTTAATAGCCTCTAATTTAGAATATTTATTTATTAATATCAGGTCTTCTCATTCATTTATATTTATGAAAAAATATACAAAGTCTTTTCCTAGTGATACAGAACTTTTTTAGTGTGATCAAACATGATACAACATTAAAATTTTGATTAGAGAGTGTATTCTAGTGAAATAAATTATCTCCGGAGGTAGGCAATTATCATTTCCTTTGGAGCCTATTTTTCATTGATATGACAAGTTTGGACATAATTATATTGATGGATTGGTTAATTCCCTATTACATTTATATAGAATTATACTATTATTGGGTTTCATTAAAATATTCAAATGGTTATAGTTATATTTATATGATATAATTGTATATTCATGAGGGTAGAGATGGACCAGATCATTGCGGGGTAGGGTAAATAAAAACCAAGATTTCTTTCCACTATATGGTTGACCAAGGAACACTTTGGGCTATTTTACATCCACTAGTAGATAATTATTTGGATATATAACAAATTACCTTTCTTGACTACCTCATAAGTTTGTGGTAGATTTTGACTATTGATCATGTTCTAGGAGTATCAGTGGTAACCATTCCTATTTAAATGATGGTTACCACTGAATTGAAGGAGTTGAAGAGGTAGCTAGATGACATAGAAGTGATTGGTTTTATATAACCTAATACTTTCTAGTGGGGTTCAACAATCCAATTTTCTAAAATGGTTTATGATACTCTCTGCAACGACCCAATGTTTTATCAATGGAAATTCCCTTCTTATAATAATGTCATAAAATCACATGAAATCACAACAAAATGAGCAATATGTAGGATGTGACCATTAAACATAATATTTCCACTTTTGTGATTTGAATTTACAAAATTTTACAAACACGATTGCAATTATTAAGATGTTTGGAGTCCGATAAGACAAACATAATTTTTGGTGAAGAGTAACTGAACCGTAAGAATATTAATGTTACCCATATGAATAGTAATATAATCCATATGAATATTAAATCATCCAAAATAGTAGTTACGTCACTCATAAAATTATAAAAAAAATAGGCATCTTATAATTAATAATATGACATTAATAAAAAATTTTGGTATATTTGTAAGTAATAAATAATTTATTATAAGTGATTAATTAATTAAACAGAAAATAAAGTATCCTAAAAGTAGTTCATAAAATAAAAAAATTATGTCTTCTGGGATTAAGATTATTTTATAAGACCTTATGTAATTTTTGAAATCATTATAAAATCAGTTATAGTTTTAAAATCATAAATTTAAAGTAAATTATTATTTTAATTAAAAACTAAATTAATCTTATTTATAAAATTATTATTAAAAAATGGGTCTTATTTTCAACATCAACACATCGAAAAAAATTTCTGGTGATTTTTTGAGATTTTCCTAAAATACATGAATTTTTTATTAACAGTAAAATACAATAATACACGACCAATGCTAAAACTAGAATTTCGGCATCATCCATAAGTCATGGATGATGTAAATGGCCATTGGATCAAACTGACTTTCACATATTACTTTTTTTTTGTCATAATAATCTTTATTAATTCTTTTCTAATAAAAAAATACTAAACTAATGATTTAAATATTTTGAAAACCCTCCTCCCCTCCACTATAAAAACCCCACACACTCCCCTCTTCTCATTACTCTCCTCAAGCCACGATACGTCCATACATTCTACCCAAATATCACCCTAAGATCATATTCCACTTCAATAAGCCGTTAAAATTCTTAAAAATTCCAAATCCTCTCCCCTTAAGAGTCTCTCAAGGAAGATTAAATCAAGAAGTAAATTTTTGTTTTCCATTATTACATTCTATTTTATTGTTCCATTGTTCCCTTTTCATTGCTAACATATTCTCATCGAAGTGATATGAAAACTCCAATACCATAAATATACTATAATTTTGTTATGATGATGGGATAATTCATTATCATATTTCATTTACCCTCCTTTTAGATGATAGGAATGAAAACACGGTCTGAGAAGTATTAATTTTTCACATTCAAGGATGATGGGTGATCAGTTTCTATTATCATCTTCAATTCTAGTCCTGAAAACAATTTTATGGTCAAACCAGACTATTAAATATATAATTTATATAATGTGATGTTCTGGAATAAATTTTCACACCTGATGTAAAATTATAATACATGACAATTTAATTACGAAAAAATTACCAAATTATTCCTTGTGTTTATCATAAATGTTCTATATAATGATTCATATTCACTCCAAATAACCAAATGATTTATATAACCATGTAATTTTCTTCATTTTCACTAATTTCATATAATATAAGTAATAGACTATCATTTTCATCATACATGTTTATCCAAACATGAATATAAGTGAACCGATCATTAAATCCTAGGAAGAAAACACTCCCAAACAATGAAATCGAACCTCTTAACTCATCAAAAAGTACATGAATGGACATAATAGGGTTATAATAAATCAATAAAATTTATTTTAGGTTACTTATTTATTATTTAAATATCCAGATTTGATTATTCATTTCATTAATATCATGAAAAGAACACCATCACACTTATGTTTTGGGATGCTCTCTTTCTATGATTTATTCAAGAATCGCCTCTATGTTATGTCCTTTTATGTGTCATTCATAATGATGGGGTATTCTTTGTATCCTCCCCCATACTGATATCATTATTTGTAAATGTATATAAACTCATTTCTATCTCATTAATCCCTCCTAATTACGCCTGATACCATGTCGATATATCGTAAGGGATTCATCCCAAACATCTATTATTCCATCGGGTTGTCCTTACACTCTTTTAAACTAAATTAAGACCTATAATATGTTTATATACATATTTATATTTATATTTATATTTCTAGACTCATTAATCAAAATCCATTATCCATTCTATTTCAGGGATATTTAAGTTTTTAAGTGATTTTCGTGTCAATATTTCCCAATAAGCAAACCCACGATAACGGAACATCCCAAAATCATACGTAATTTAAAGTGAACTCTACCATAAATTTTATCCCACCATTTGATTTATAAAAAAAGTTTTTTTATTATGAAAACATTCTTGGATCACTTCTAGTTATCTAAAAAAGATAATTCCATTTTCTATTTTAAAATCTTGGGAGTATTTTTTTTAAAACTACACTGAAATTTTTTATTGCATAAAATTATTAAATACACCTTTTACATGTTTTCACTTTTGTTTTATATAAAATACCATAATATATGCCTATTTTACCTTGTGAATGTCAATTTATATTCTAATTCCTTTATTTTATTGAAACATTTATGATATATTGATTCATTATTCTTTTTGACATGATTATGATACCCATTTCTTTCCCCGGGTTCCCTTATGTCTATGATCATTTATGTATGATTATATATGTAGAAATCATTCTACCATTAATTTTGTAATTTTTATTCTCTTGAAATGTTATGGGAAATAGTCTTGGCAGTTACCTTGACTCATTCAACCATATGCCATAGTCTTATTGTGTAACCATGACTAGTGCTGCTCTATGTGAAACAAGCCTTGAATAATGATAAATTAAAGATTTATGTAGATAACACATTACAATGAATTCATGATTAAATGATCCCATGTTAATTTCTTGTGATTCCATGTGATCCATTCATTTTATTTTCACGATTCAATGAATTCTAACCCATGTGTTGATGTTTTATTACTATTTTTTTGTATACTGGGATTTTAGCTCATCCCTTTTTCCATTTGATTCCCAAAGTACCCTTTGAAGATATAAGGGTTAAAAGGATGTTAGGAGATCTTTATGAAGATTAAATAAAGAATTGTTTTTATTCCCATGTTTTCAATTTTATGTACCTAGTCTTGAAAGACACTTGACATCACGATCCTTGACTTTTTATTCTAATGTATAATTATGTTTAAAATCATGTAATGTTTTGTGTAAAATGATATGGTTGCTATAGTTGGTATCAAAAGGTGGTATTGTTATTTATGGAGATTAGGAACAGATCACTTTAGTAAGAACTTTGAATATGAGACTAGGTATGATAAAACATCCCTATATTTTGGTAAGTATAGAGTAAGTGGTTTATAAACAAAAAAAATTCTGATTGGGATACAAAGGTATCAGTGGATTTGGCACAGATTTGCCTCAGTATAAAACCCGAAAACACCACATTGATCAAGTCTCGAACAGGAAATGGTGCCTGACAACCAGCCTTGCTGAACTCTTGGTTTCAAACTCCCAGGGGATATTATTTTGTAAATTCATGAGCATTGTACAAAACATTACTATGGAATGAATAAAATACCATAAGAATATAAGTTATGAAATAGATCAAAGATAGCCTTGATTGAAACATAGTGAATCACAAGTTAGGATAAACATATATTTTACAATTCTATCCACTTATGTTTAAATATTCTTTTTTTATGCTGAATAGATAAGTATTTAATGCCTCTAATTGAACACTCTTTTTCTTTGTTAATGGAAGTAAATAGAATAACACGTTCCAATAATCAATCTGATAGGGAATGCAATGATTTCATTAAGGATATTCCTAATATAATTGGAATGGGTGATGAAAACATCATGATATTACTTGATAGCTTGTTCAGGTAATGAATAATAACTTGAATCACATATAACACCATCCTACTCCATGGACAGAGAATGATTCCATTGAATCCTTCATGTGGAATATTTCTTCAATGTTTATTAGAACTTTGGATCCCCTCCTTCCAGAACAGTGGATTAACTCCATTGAAAAAATATTCTCTATCCTATAGTGCTTAGAAGAATAGAAATTTGTACTGGTGGTCTTTTATTTTGATGGAGAAGCTGATTAGTGGTAGACATTGATCATGAATACAAATCCCATGGAGGAAATTGATTCCATGGATTGGGAGGAATTCAAGAGAATGTGTTTTAATAATTATTTTCCCTGAACCTTCCATATCAGGATAGAGAACGAGATCCTCAGAATCAAGAAGAATAAGGATGATTCAATCATGGTGTATGAACCAAACCAAACAAGTCTTTAAAGGTATGCCATTCTATTTTCCATGAAAACTGATCAAAAGGTGGATCACTTCTTTAAAGGACTGATGTAGTGTCTATGAAAATAGTTATAAATTTGAGACTTCTAAAGCTATGAGGATATTGTTTGTAGTTCCCTTACGTTTTAAATGGGGATTAGATACTATTGGTGGTATCATGGGCTCAATAAAAAAAAGAGGAAAATGGAATCAAATGTGGACAGTTGCGCAACTAAATTTCATGATGTAAAGAAGCCCTATCAAACCATGTTTAGTAATTGTGGGAAGAATTGTCCAGGGAACTATCCAAAAGGAACTAGGAATTTCGTCAAATATGGAAGGTTAAGACATCTAGATAAAAACAGCCGAAGAGGTATGAACGATCCAACTAATATGGAAGAAGAAAGGAAGGTTCATATTAACACATAGCTTGTATAGTAATGTTACAATTATAGGGATCATGTGAATTATGCTATGAATTTCTATATGCCAAGGGTTTTTAGAGGAAATAAATAACGACCTTCAAAGAAACAAGGAAGGGATTATAATATCACTACAAATGAGGTGGATCCATACCACTATGTGGTGAAAGGTATGCTAGTGATCCATTCAATAATAGGGAATTTAATATTTGATCCTGGTTCCACACATTCTTTCATATCATGCAAGTTTAGTATAACTATTCACACACCACCTCAAAATATGGTAGATATGTAATCTATGAGAATAGAGAATGGGGAAATTATTGCGTCCATGGTTTATAACTCCTCCCTATTTAACATTTCTGGACAGAACCTCCCAAAATATCTCTTCATACATTCTTCAGTAGAGTTTGATGATATCTTGGGAATGGATTGACTTTCTTTATACAATGACAACATTAACCTTCACGAATGGGAGATCACTCTCCACATCCCTAAGCATCCTATGATTCTTTAAAACTGTATGGAGTAAGACGAATCTCATTTAGAATCATTGTCTCACATGTGGATATTAATTCTTTATGAGCAAGCAGGTCTAACTCAAATTATTGAGACAAATGATAAAATCATGATTGAATACATTCCCATCATGAGGGATTACACTAATGTATTACCTGAAGAGTTTCCATGTCTTCCTCCTAAATGAGAGGTTGAGTTCTCAATTGAACCTATTAATATATCTCTAATTATATCAAAGTCTCCTTATAATATGGCCCCTGTAAATATGGAGGAATTGAATAATAATCTACATGAGAATCTGCAGAAGGGTTTTATATGCTTGAGTGCTTCACCATGGGGTGTTCCATTCCTCTTCTTCGAGAATAATTATTGATCAATGTGCCTCGGAATTGATTATCTTGATATCAATAAGATAATTATAGATAACATGTATCTTCTTCCATGGATAGATTACTTTTTCAATAAGTTTCACGGGGGTTGTTATTTCTCTAAGGTAGACCTTTGTTCGGGATATCACCAGCTAAGCATGTCTAAATAAGATATTCCCATGAATGCTTTTTAAATGATGTATGAACACTATGAGTTCAGATTGATTTCCTACAGACTCACTAATGCTCCAAAAATATTCCTAGATTTAATGAATATATTCTATAGATATTACATAGAAATATTTTTGGTGTCTTAATTGATAATATTTTGATATAATTCAAGAGAAAGATGGAACAAGAGGAGAATTTGAATAATGTGTTAAAGAATTTGTGAAGGGAGAAGATGTATGCAATGTATAGTTAATGTGAGTTTTGGATGGAGGAAGTATCACTATTGGGGCATTTTATCACAAGTAGAGGGATATCTGTGGAAAATTCTAGGACAATGGTGATTGAAGGGTGGCACATGCCATCATCTATAATGGAGATCTATAGCTTTCTGGGTCAACCCTAGTATTATCGATGATTTCCAAAAATACTTATTACATTTTTCAAACTAAATGACAAATCTGAAATAGAAGGGAGTGAAGCTTGTTTGGACTCAAGAATTTTAATATTTAATTAAGGAGTTGAAAGGAGGCTAATCATTATACCGGTACTTACACTCCCAACAACTGGAAATCTATTTTTTGTGTATATTGACAAATCAAAGAAGGGATTTGGAAGTGTGCATATGCACAATGATAATGCGATAGGCAATTCCTCAAGGCATCTAAAAATCCACAGGAAAAATTATCCTACACATGATCTAGATTTGGTGGCTATGATCTTTGCGTAAAAAATCATGCAGTATTATCTCTATGGGGATAAGTGTGAGATATATACTGATCAAAATAATTTCATATATATATTGACACAAAAAAATATGAATATTCCACAATGTATATTGATAGAGCTCATCAAGGATTATGACATCTCAATCCACTACCATCCTAGTAAGGAAATTATGTTTGTGAATGATCTATCTAGAAAGGATCCTGCTTCTTTGTTAATGATGGGAATTGAAAAAGATCCAGTCTTCATTTTTTTATAGAGGATGAACATGGAAATCATTAAAGGAGGGCCATATTCATTCCATTATCAAATGATTTCTCAACCATCCCTCATGGAGAAAATAAAGGATGCTCACAGAAAAGATGTGGAAGTTTAGAAAAAAGGTGGAACCCAGTAAAAATGGTAAATACGATGAGATAATGATTGATGAGGAATGATTTGTATAATTTGGGTCATTATTATGTGTACCATATGATCTATAGATAAAGTGGGAGATTTTGAATGGAAGACATAGCTCATCATTTTCAATTCAACCCTTGAGGACAATGATTTATCTAGATATCTGAGAGATCTTTAAGTGGGATAATTTGAGGAAGGAGATTACTGAGTAAACATCAAAGTGAAGGTATTTCAACATGTTAATGCTGAAAAATAGAAGTCAAAGTGGATGTTGCAACCACTACCCATACCAACATGGATGTTGGCGAACATCACCACGGACTTTTTCACTATACTTCTATGGCGATCCATATGAAACAATGCTATATGGGACATTATAGATCTTTATATAGAGACAAATAACTTTATCATTATTCAAGATGACATATCATTGGAACAAATTTCATGGACATATATCATAGAGAAGGTAAGTATTCTTGGAGTTCCAATATCAATTGCATCTGATAGAGAATTGATATTCACCTCAATGTTCTGGAAATGTCTCTAACATGCTATGAGAACTAAACTGAACATTAATACAACCTATCATCCTCAAATTGATATTAATTCTAAGTGAACTATTTAGATACTAGAATATATGTTGAGATCATGTTCTATAGACTTTAATGATGGATGGTACCGACATCTTCAACTAGTTTAATTCACATACAACAACAGTTTCTAATCGAGAATCTGAATGGAACCAAATGATGCCCTTTATGGGAAAGAGTATTAAACATTGTTATGTTGGGATAAAGTCAGTGGGTGTAAACTAATAGGACCTAAAATGGTTGATGAAATGGTGGAGATGGTGAAAACCATTCAGCATCACATCATTGAAGCCCAAAGTCAACAAAAGAGTTATGCAGACAATCATTGATGAGACCTTCAGTTCAAAGTTGGAGACTTGATATTTCTATGAAAATCCCCATGGAAGAAGGTCATGAGGTTTGGGAAGAAAGGAATTTTATGTACCAGGTACATCGACCCCTTTGATATTTTTTATCATGTGGGGGAAGGGGCCTGTCGACTATCACATTAACCAACAATATCCAGAGTACACGATGTCTTCCCTGTATCCCTATTGAAGATGTACATATCGGATCCATTACATGTACTCTTATCTGAAGTTGTATAGTTAGAGAATGATATTTCTTATAAGGCGAAGCAATTATAGATCATGTATCATAGAGAATAAGTTCTCTATAACCAGAATACTCACCTAGTCCAAGTACTATGTTAAAACCATCATTATGAAGAGGCAATATTGGAACTAGAGGAGGCAATGAAAGAAAAGTACACGAATCTATTTGTGGGTTAGAATGTAAAACGAAATTTCAAGGGACAAATTTCCTAAAGGGTGAATTATGTAACGAGCTATTTTTTTCAATGTAAATTATCTTCTTTTAATTATTTCATATAATGACTTGAAATAAAAACATAATGAATAACTATGATCTATGTTACCTTTAAACATAATATTTTCACTTCTGAAATTTGAATTTCTAAAATCTGATATACATGGTTGTGGTCAGTATGATTCTTGGAGTCCAAATAGGCAAACATAATTTTTAGTAAATAGTAACAGACCTATATGAATACTAATGTTACCCTTATGAAATGTAATATGACATTTATGAATAGTAATTCATCCATAAAAATAGTAACAACACCCATGAATGTAGAGATAAAATATAGGCATCTTATAAGTGATAATATGGCCATATAAAAAGTATTGATATTTTTACAAGTCATAAAAAATTAATTACAATTAATCAATTAATTTAAATGAAAATTTATTTTCCAAAATTGATTTCATAAATTGAATATTTTATGTCTTATGGATTTAAGATTATTTTATATGACCTTATGTAATTTTTTATACCATTATAAAATCAGTTATAGTTTTAAAACTTGTATTTTCATGTAAATCATGATTTTAAATAAAAAATAAATGAATCATATTTAGAAAAATATTTTTTTTTAAATTGATTTCATTTTTTGATTCTATATATATAAATATGTTTAGGGTGAATTTTTTTGTATTTTTCTAAAATAGGTGAATATTTTATAAATCATAAAATATGATAATTCATGAGAAATGCTAAAACCAAAATTTATGCATCATGCCTGAGCCAGGGAATATGTTAATGGCCATTGGTTTGAACTCACATGCACATATTACTATTTTTGGACATAATTATAAATACTATTTCTTTTCTTATGAAAATATAATAAACTAATGTTGTAAATATTAAGAAAACCCTCCTCCCCTCTACTATAAAATCTCCCACACTCCCCTCCTGTTTTCACTCCTCTCAGGTCATGTGCCTTCCCTAAATTCTTCAAATATCTCTCCCCAAAATCCTGTCCCACATCCAACAGCCACTGGTCTCCTCAGAAGACTAAATCCTCTCCCCATAAGAGCCTATCAAAGAAGATTAATTTAAGAGGTAAATACATCTTTTCTCTTCTTTCATTTACTTTTCATATTCCTTTATTCTCATTTCATTCCTAACCTCCCCTCATCCAAATGGTATATAAAATCATGTACCAAACATGTACAATAATTTTTTTATGCTAATGGGAAAAATCATTACCATATCTCCTTTCACATATTTTTATATGAAATATATAAAAACACCATCCGATATGTGTTAATTTATCACATTCATGGATGTTGAGTTACCAATTTCAGTTACCATATTCAATTCTTGTCATGAAACCATTTTTATGGTGGAACCAAAATATGAAAAATGTAATTTATCTTATTTTATATTCTGCAATCCTTTTCACATGATATTGGAAGATAACATTGATCCGTCGTAGCTTTTATTATATTGTTTTTTCATCTGATGAATTCATGTGGCGTGCATGGAGTCTTGGTTCAATCTCTCTGAAATATGATATCATCTAGATTCATGAATTGGGTAGTAAATTTGAACCAAAATCTATCAATAAAACATATTCTCAATTTTGGATATTGGTATTTAATCTTAAATGGTTATACTGGAACCCACAAATTTTATGGGATATTGCTTCGTATGTTGGTAGTCCAATTAGGCTAGATAGGCAAACTGATAACCATTATTTTGGTCACTATGCGAGTATTTTGGTTGAATTTGATATGTCTAACACCCTTTTGGAATACATGGTGATTACCACTAAAGATGATAGTCTTACTCTTGGGATTATTTTTGGGAGGAATCCCATGTTTGTTTTTTAATAGTCACCTCTTTAGACATATGGACTCAGATTTCAATATACATAAGCTCTGCAGCTTCTGTAAAATCAAAGAACATAATGATTCGACTTGCAGAAGAAATAAGGGAAAGGCTAATGGGCATGATCCCTATAAATCTAAAGGAGAACTAGATATTCATAATGAGAAAGATGCCAACGTGTGGAATACAATTCAAGCCATTGTGGATATTTATATTCAAATTATTGATGGTAAGGATCTTGCTCCATCATTGCTCATTTTTTTAACCACGATGTAGCCTCTTTTTCTCTACCAGGGTCTTCTCATTTGGACACTTTACTAGGAAGTAATCTGGATGGTAAGTCTAATATTGATAAACTTACACTATTGATCACTATATCTACTGGTGGTGTTGTTTGTGCTCCTCAAATGCATGATCAAGATTCTATTGAAGTCCCTACTATTGTTTTTTAGTTGGGATAACGGGAACAACTGGTCAAATTCATTTTTCTACAATGCATCATGTTTTTTGGATTTGTGTTGATGAATGAAGACTTCACTAATGTTCCATCCAATTATTCAAAGGATTCGACTATTCCTTCTTGTAGTGATGCCCTTGCAGTTATAGGGGCTTTTTATAATCTTGGTAGCATCCTGTAGAATTTATCTAGGTCCATCAAGATAGGGATGTGAGGATAAGGCTCCCTTCTAGAATACATGATCCTGTAGATTCATTAAACATATTCTCATCTCTCAATTCGGTGACCTCTTGTGGGGATGGTGATGAATATTCCACTCTGAATTAGGATTCAGGTATTCTTTCCCTATATGAGTGAGTTACTATTTTATCTAAGGGATTGTGAACTCTCCAATAGTCAAGTACCTTAGGAATTTCATTCCAGCCAATAAACCATTCTAGTTGGTATTGGAGAGCCACAAATGAAATTTGATAATTGGTGTTCCTTTAAGTGCTTTTAGTTGGGTTATTCCATTGTTTATAATAACCATGTGGGAGACTGTCCTCAGTCCTTATGGGTCATTAAGCATCATAGTGTTTTGATTACTTCCCTCATGAATGATTTTCAGTCTCGGACTATCTCATGTAGCATCAATTGTATCACACTTTCAGTTACCTTTTTATTCATTCAATGTGTATACAATTAGAAGAGATTTGTGGAGGAATATAGTATATATTTCTGAGGTTTTGAACAATAGTTGGATTTTACTTGGTGGTTTTAACACTATCTTGATACATGAGGAAACAACTAGTGATAATTTCTTTAGTACATCAGCTTTTTTTTCTTCTTGCATAGATAAGTGTGGTTTGACTCATGTTCCCATGTCGGGAGTTGAATACACATCGATCGGGTACATTATCAATGGAAGGAATGCAAGAAATCTAGATAGATGTTTTGTACAACTGGATATTATAAATAGTGTAATGGATGTGTCTAGTGTCACCCTACCAATATTACACTCTGATAATAATACCCATCTTGTTAAGGTCTGTGGAAACAATTTGAGGTCAGATCTGATTCCATTCATATTCAATAATGCCTGGTTTGTTATTCCGGGTTATAGGGAGATTATTTTTGATTCTTGGAAAACTAATTTCATGGGAAGATATTCTCATATTTAGGGTTTTAAACTAATGGATTTCAATCAAATATTAAAACAATGCTATAATGGTTATTTTTTATCCAATCAAAATGTCATTAAACAAGCTAATATTTGTTTGTTAAACTGTTAAAAAGATAATATGTCTCATGATGTACCCTCCCAGGATGAGATACAAGATACATCAAATATGGATAAGCTCTTCACTCTTAAAGAGTTATTAAATCAGAATTAGTTTAAAATGAGATGGTTAAAGGAGGGATATATTAACTCTAAAATGATTCATTATATTTATAGGGAAAATAAATCTAGGAGAAGTCTTACTGCAATCAACATTGAAATGAAAATGTTATCCTCTGAGAATAGGATTTTCAAAGCTATCACAATCTTCTTTATGAATATTTATTCAGATAACGGAGCTGAAATATCTCATAAAATTATCAATTACATTGATCCTTCTATTAATGGTTCAGAAAATAAAAGAATTATTGAAATTACCAATGCCAAGGAGGTATATGATGCTCTACTGTTTTTGAATATTGATAATGTGTCTGGTCTTTATGGTTTCACCAACATGTTTTTTATATTCTACTGGTATATTGTCCATCATGATGTTACAAATGCGGTGAGGGATTTTTATAGAACCAATTTTACTCCTTTTGGAATGAATTCAAATTTTATTTCTCTAATCCTTAAGAAGGTGCGTTCTCTTGATAGTAAAGAATTTTGACCTCTGGCCATTGGGAATACCATAACCAATATTATCATTAATATCATGACTCAATGTTTGGGTGAAATTACCAAGGGGCTTATTTCTTATAAATAATTTTGTTTTGTCACAGGGTGGAACATTCAAAACTACCTTTTCACTTCGTATGAATGTGTCAATGAAATTAAAAAAAGGAAAAATGTTGGTAACATGGAATTAAATAATGACATCTCTAAGGATTTTGACACTATTAGAAGGGGTTTTTCATCCAAATTATTCAAATTCATAGGTTTTCACGGCGATTAATTTGATTATATGAGTTCATTTTGGGACGTGAGAGGCTTTCTATTCTTATTAATGGATCCCATAAAGCATTATTTCAATTTTAAAGAGGATTAAGTAGGGGAGACCCTCTCTCTAGACTACTCCATTCTATTGTATATGACTACTTGAGCTGGTACCTTAATGATCTGGATAAATTTGGATGGTATTAGAAGATAACAATTCAAAGTAATCTCCTTTATCCCTCTCATTTGTCATATGAAGATTACATTCTTCTGTTTGGAAGGGTAGAAAAAGGGATCATTTCATATATTAAGGGAATCTTCACTCACTATGAATAATTTTCAGTCTAGGTTATTAGGTGGGGAAATCCCTTAGTTATATTTGGATAAGGTATTACCATTTCAAGGCAAAAATAGATTTTCATTTAAAAATGGTATGAAGAGGGGAGACCTACCCTTCATTTATCTAGGTGTGCCTTTGTTTTGGTTAAGAGTTAAATAATTTAATCTCAATAATATTTCTTTGAAAATTACTAATCAAACAACGAATTTGAAAGGAAAAAATATATCTCAAGATGGAATAATTTTCATGGTCAATTTTGTGATCACTAAATTTTTTGTTTATTATTTCTCTACTTTTCGATGGCCTTGGGAACTTATAAAATATTTGAGTGGTAAGATCAGAAAGTTAATCTGGACCAAAAAAATTAATGAGAAAAATATAGTCACAGTGGCATGAAAAGACTACATTAAACCAATCCAAATGGGGGAAATGGAGGTAAAATATTTAAGATTGATTAATATTACGTTGATTAAAAAGTATGTGTGGAATATTATCTCAATCTCTGATTCCTCTATGGAGTTTCTATCCTCCATGTTTGTGGAAAATATTTCTCATGGGTATTCCTATCATCTAACTTCCTTTGTTTAGACTACCCTCGATAAGTCATATGCTGAACTTATGGAAAATTTGAGATGGATGGTATGTGAACAATCTTAATTGAACTGTTGGAAAACCTATTGGTTGTCCTGAACTATTTTTTAAGATCCTTAAATTCCTCCATCTTGTAAAAACAATACCATTACTGATCTTCATAGTAATGTGACTGTGAATGGGTTTTTACATTAACACCTTTGTATGATGATTTCAATATATATGTTTACAGATTCTTAAACATTAGTTTGGATTCCAAATTTGAATGGGTTTTCTTACTAGAGATGGCTACA
Organism: Viscum album; assembly: GCA_963277665.1. NCBI lineage: Eukaryota > Viridiplantae > Streptophyta > Magnoliopsida > Santalales > Viscaceae > Viscum > Viscum album. The sequence goes on from OY728139.1 coordinate 804,192,877, forward strand.
GAATGCATTGTTTTCTTTCCTTGATCCCTCCATCATAGATCATGGGTGTGGAGAATTACATCATTCCTACAATTTCATCTATCCTTATCTAGAAAATTTGGAAATTGTGCCTTCTAATTCAGTATTTGTTATAGCACACTGGTGTCTAGTTATCTTTAGTCTGTCTCCTCTATTTAGAGGAAGATAATACTTATTTTCATCTATTTATTTCTTGTAGATTCACATGAAGACTTTGGAATTATTTGAAAGGTTTTTCTAATTCTTTATAAATCGGTAATCTGTGGAGGATCTCCTACATTCAATATACAACAAGGATTAAAGTGAGTATATCCATTCTCTTTAGTTTGATTCCTATGTGAGTGTCTTCTATATCATATGGAGTAAAAGGAATGATTTAGATTTTGACAACATAAATCTATATTTTCGCAATGGTGTTCTGTTCATGCATCATGAAATTCAGACTACTTCCCTTATTCAAACAGGATATATATAAAATTCGGTTTTTGACCTTGTTCTATGGAGATCACATAGTGTGACTGGTAGGATCAAAAAGATATTAATGATGATGTATGATTGATGGATACCATTATCTTCCCATTACATAAATTCAATTATGATGGATCATCCATGGGAGCACTAGGCCCTGCTGGATGCGGTGGTGTATTTTAAACTCATCAGGGGTTTGTGAAAGGTTTATTCCCCCATTTTAATGGAAATAATATCACAATTGAAGCAAATGGTTGTCCTATGGTTAATTCAATTAAATATTCTATTCATTATGGTTGGAATCAATTATGGTTGGAGTCAGATGCATCTGTTGTTGTCCAAATCATTAAAGATCGCTCATAGAAGATCCTGATAGATTGGATTGAATGTCTTTAGCTTGGAAAGGTGCTTTTACTTGATGTTACACATGTTTATTGTGAGTTTAACCAAGTTGTTGATGATCTTTATAAGATATAAATTTTGGAGATTAGTTCCAGTTGGTTGTTTTTTTACGTATATACAATAATGATCTTGTATAGGATGGTATTTTTGGTGAGGTATATATCGGACCTTGTAGAGTTTATCTGTGTTTTTTTACCCTATTCACTTTATTATTTTAATATATTTTAGTAGGATTGGGTTCACCTGTCACATAACTTTTTGGGAATGAAAAAATTTCAAAATTAATCAAAGCATTTATCATTAATGTTTTATATAATGATTCACCTTCACTAAAATTAACCAAATGATTTTTATAACCATGAAATCTTTTGTATATTAACTGATTTAGTATGACTTCAAATCTAGACAACCATTATAATCGTACATGATTTTCCAACATGAATATATGTGAACAAATAATTAGAAATCTGGAACAAAATGTTCCAAAATAATGAAATTAAACCTCTTAACACATAAAAATGGTTTTGAATGAACATAACAAGGGTATACTAAATCAATAATATGTAGTGGAGGATCATGAATTATTAATTAATAAACCTAAGTTGATTATTGAATTCATTAATATGAAGCTAATAACACCATCAGACTTAAGGTAAGAGATCCTCTCTTTCTCGCATTTATTCAAGAATCCCATCAATGTTATGTCCTTTATATATAGTTCCTAATAAATGGATATGATTTCTAACCTTTTATATACTCTTCTCACGATGTATAAATAAAAATAAACCCATTTATCTTCTATTAAGGCCTCCTATGTACACCTGATACCATATCTATATTCTGTATGGGATTTTATCAAACCTCCATTATTCTTTTGCGTTGTTCTTACACTCTTTTTACCAAAATTAAATCTTATATTATATTTATGTACATATTATAATTTCTTTTTATATGTATAAACTCATGTATCATGATCCATTAGCCATTATCTTTCGGGGATACAAATTTATATAAGTGATTCCCTCCTCAATACTTCCCGACAAGAAAACATGTTTTAAGGTAAATTCCTGATTTCGTAACCAATTTCATGAAAACACTACCATATATTATAATACACAATTGTTTTGATAAAACTAGTGTCTTGATTATGATAAATTTTACTCGATCACTTCTGGTTTTGTAAAAATTATTATTCCATTTTCTATTTTAAAATATTTTTATTGTTTTCCTTAAAACCGCACTGAAATGTTTTCGTGCTAAAAATTATTAAATACTTTTTTACATGTTATCAATTTTTTTTACATCACATACCATGATATATTCCTATTATACCTAATTAATTTCCATGTATGTTCTAATTCATTTCCTTCATGGACTCATTTATGATACAACAATTCATTATACATTATGACATGATTATGATACCCATTTCATTCCATGGTTGCCCTTATGATTATGATTATTTATTTATGATTCTATATGTTGAATGTGTATTAATGAACATGTTAAGATGGGTGGGACCAGAATGTTTTGTAATGCAATGGAAATTTTATTGTCACATGAGACGTTATGTGCAATGGTCTTGGCAGTCAGCCTTGACTCGTGTTACCATGTGAAATTATCGTAGTGTTTAAACTTGACTTGTGCTCCTCTCTGTGAAATGAGCCTTGAGTCATAATAAATTCATGATTTATGTTACTTCGACATTATAATGAATTAATTTTTATATATTCCGATGTTTATGTGTTATCATTCCAGGTGTTCGATGCCTTTTATTTTCATTATGCCATGTCCTCTAACCCTTGTGTAAATGTTTTATTACTATGTGTTCTTCCAAAACTGGTATTTTAGAACACCCCTTCATTCATGTGGTCCCTGGGGAACACATTGCTGATGTAAGGGATGAAAGGAAGTTAGTATCTCATTATGAATATTAAATAAACATGTGTTTTTTTTGTCCCATGTTTTCAATTTTATGTACTTATTCTTCAAATACACTAGAAATCATGATCATTGGCTATATTTCTAGTGTATAATTAAACATAAAATAATGTAATGTTATGTTTCAATGTCTAGGTTCACTATATAGTGTATCATTGGGTTGTTTAGTTATTTTTTGAGATTTTGAATAGAGCACTTTCGTAAGAACCTTAATGATGAGACTAAGTCTAAGTAAACAATCCTATATTTTGGTAATTATAGAGTAAGTTCTTTATCAAAAAAATACACCCCTGTATGGATACAAATAGTCATAGGTGGATTTAGAACAAATGTTTCTAGGGTTAAATCCCAAAAAAACGAATTTGAGAAAGACTCAAATAGGAACTCGTTCTTGACAATGGATCTTGCTGCACTCTTGGTTTTACACTCCTAGGGGATATTCTTGGTCAAATTCATGACTATGGCATAAAAAATTATTAAGGGAATGAGAAAACCCCATAAAAATACATGTTAATACATAGATTAAATATAACCTAAACTAAAACATAGGGAATCAAAAGTTAGGATATAGTTCTCCTTTACAAGTTTTTCCTCATATGTTCAATGTATCATTTTTATGCTAAATAGTTAATTATTAAATACCTCAAAATGGTCATTATTTTTCTTAGTTATTGGAGGGAAATAGAATAACACATGCCTAAAATAAATGTTATAGGGAATGTAAATACTTCTCTAATGATATTTCTGATATGATGGGAACAAGTGTTCAAAAATTTACGACATTACTAGCTCAACTGGATCAAGTTATGAATAATAACTTGAATAGTGTGGAACACCATCCACAGATAAGGGAAGAGAAATTTTCTATTTAATCCTTCATGTTTCAAAGGCCATCCATTCTCTGTATATATTCTGATCCCCTCCTCACAAAACATTGGATTAACTCCATTGAAAAGATATTATATATCCTCTATTGATCAGAATAAGAGAATGTCATACTGGCGATCTATCATTTTGATGGGGAAGCTGGTTAGTGGAGGACCCTAATCATGAATAAGAATCCCTTGGAGGAAAATGATTCTATGGATTGAGAGGAATTCAATAGAATTTTTTTCAATAAATGTTCTCCCCAAACCCTCTATCTCAAGATAGAAGGAGAGATCATCGGACTCAAATAGATAGAAGATGAGGGAATCAAGGCATATGAAGAAAACATTACAAGGCTTGGAGGTAAGCCTATGGAATTGTCAGGAACACTGAAAGCATGGTGGATCATTTCATTAGTGGACTAAAGTGGAATCTTCAAAAATTGTTGGTGATTCGAGACTTCAGTAGCTATGATGAGATTGTATGTTGTTCCCTTAAGGTTGAAATGGAGATTAGAGACTCTGAGTGGTATCATGGGCCCAACAAAAATAATTGGTATATGGAATCTAATGTGGGTGGTTCTATAAATAAATTACTTGATTGAAAGAAGCCTGATCATCCCATGTATAAAAATTGTTTTAATAATCACCCTGGGAACTGTTTAAAGGAAACCAGGAATTGGTTCAAATGTAGAAAGTTGATACATCTGGCTAAAAACTACTGAAAAGATATTGAAAAATCTCACTAATGTGGAAAAATAAAGGATTTATCAGATCAAAATTCATCTTATATAGCAATGTCACTACTGCATGGAGAATGGGAATTATGCGAACAATTTCACTAAGTAGAGGGTTGTCGAAGGAAATCAACACCAACCTCCAAGGCATCATGGAAGATATTATTCTAGCACTACTGCTGAGGAGGATATGGACAATTACCTACTGACAAGTATTCTAGTAATCTATTCAACAATATAGAATGTACTATTTGAATATTATTATACACATTCATTCATGTCTAGTAGCTTTAGTATAACTATTCAAACACCACCTCAAAATTTGTAAGATAAGTAATCTGTGAGATCTTCGAATGGGGAAATTATTGGGTCCATAGTTTATAAATACTCCTAGATAAAAAAATTTGGACTGAACCTCCAATAAAATATTTTCATACTTCCTTTATTGATGTTTGATTCTATCTTGGTCATGGATTGGATATCTTTATACAAAGAAAACATGAACTATTGGGAATGGGAGATCACTCTTCACATATAGAAGCATCATAAAATTCTTTACAACTTTATAGAGGAATATTAATATCCTATATAATAATTGTATCATGTGTGAATATTAATTCCTTATGAAAAATCATGTCTATATCATATTATTAAGACAAAGTATAGAATCGTTATTGAAGAAATGCCCATCGTGAGGGATTACACTGATGTATTTCATGAAGAGATGCCTGGTTTTCTTCATTATAGATAGTTTGAGTTTTCATTTGAAGTTATTCCTGGATCTCTTCCTATATGAAAGACACCTCATATAATGGCCTCCATAGATTTTGACGTGCGGAGGAAGAAGTAACAGGATAATTTGGAGAATGGTTTTATACACCTTAGTGCTTCATCATGGGGCGTGCCATTCATATTTTTCAAGAAGAAGGATGGATTAATGAGACTCTTCATTGATTATCGTGAGCCCAATAAAATCATTATAAATAACATGTATCCCTTTTCATGTATAGATGAAATATTCTATCATCTTCATGGGGATATATATTTATATCTATTGGACCTTCGATTGGGATATCACTAATTAAAGGTGAGGAAGGAAGATATTCACAAGACTACCTTTTAAACGAGGTATGGACACAATGCGTTCATATTGATGAACATCTAACTCACAAATTATATATCAATTTTCATGTATTTAATTCATAGAGTCTTTAGGGATTACCTCGACAAATTTTTGGTAGTCTTTATCGATGATATTCATGATATTCTCTAAGGGAAAGGATGAACATGAGGAGCATCAGATAAATATGTTAATGACTTTGGGAATAGAGAATCTATACGAAAAGTACAATAAATGTGATTTAAAGATGGAGGATGTATCATTATTGGGATATTTTATCACAAAAAATGGATATATGTGGATCCTTCTAAGAAATAGGCGAATAAAGAGTGGCCCCAGGAAACATTTGAAATAATGATCCAAATCTTTTTGGGTATTTCTGGGTATTATCCTTGATTTTTGATTAAATTTTCAGGATTTTAAAACCCAATGAATGATCAGACAAGTAAGGGAGTGAAAGTTTTATAGACTCAAGAATGTGGAGGATTCTTTGAGTAGTTGAAAAAGAGGTTAATCATTGTGTTATTATTCACAATCCCAATAAGTGGGGAACTCTTTGTGGTGGAAAGTGATGGTTCATACAAGGGATTAGGTTGTGTATTGAGGAAAAATGATATAGTGATAGCCTATGCCTCAAGGAATTTGAAAATACATGAGAAAAACTATCCTACGCACAATCTGGGGTTGGCAGTTGTCATCTTTGAGTTAAAAATCTGGTGGAATTATCTCTATAGTGAGATGTGTTAGACATATACTGATCACAAGAGTTTAAAATATATACTAACACAAAAATACCTGAATATGTGCAATTGAAGATAGTTATATCTCATCAATGATTATGATTTCCCAATCACCTACCATCTTGATAAGGAAAATAGATTAGTGGATTCTCTAAGTAGAAAGGATCCTTCATCATTATCAATAATGACAATTGAAAAGGATACAATATTCATATATTTGTAAAGGATGGATATGGGAATCCTTAGGGGAGGACTATAATCAATTTTTTCTCAAATTATTTCCCAACCATCCATCATGGAGAAAAGATAGGATTCTCAAATAAAATATGTGGATATTTAGAAAAGGGTGGAGGCCATTAAAAATGTGAAATCCTAGGAGTTCATGATTGATAAGGATAGAGATGTAAGATTTTGGTAAAAATTATGTGTAATGTTCGATCCATGGATAAAGAGGGAAAATTTGAATGATGTTCATAGCTCAACCTTCTCTATTCACCAAATGAGCACAATGATGTATCGACATCTCATAGAGAACTTTGGTTGGACAATATGAAGAAGGATATTACTGAGTAAACATCAATGTTCCTGGTATGTCAAAAAGTGAAGGCTCAAAGATAAAAGTCTAAGGGGATGATGCAACCACAACCCATACTAAAATGGAAGTTGTAGAACATCCCCATGGAATTTGTCACTAGACATCCAAGTATATCCAGTGGAATTAAAGTTATATGGGTCATTGTGGGTCATCATACAATGACTGCCCACTTTATCACGATTCAAGATGAATTCTCATTGGATAAACTTTCACAGATATATATAAAAGAGGATATAAGGAAGAATGGACTACCATTATCTACTGAATAAGATAGAGATATAAGATTCACCTCAATGTTCTAGAAATTTCGTCAAAATGCTTTGAGCACTGAACTCAACATCAGTACGGCCTATCATCTTTAAACTGATGGCCCATCTGTGAGAACTATTCAGACACTCAAAGATATATTGAGATCAAGTTCTATGGAATTCAAAGAAAGATTGGAACAACACCTTCTACTAGTTTAATTCTCCTACAAAAACAGTTTCTAGTCAAGAATCTGAATGACACAATATGAAGCCCTTTATGGGATAAGGTGTAGAACACCTGCATGTTCGGATGAAGTTGGTGAGTGTAAGCTGCTAGTACTAGAAATAGTCAAGGTAATTTTGGATAAGGTGTAAAACCTTCAGCAACACATCAAGGAATCCCAATGTTGACAAAATAGTTATGCTGACAATTGTCGATGAGATCTTGTGTTCAATGTTGGAGACATGGTATTTTTATGCATATCTCCATGGATAAAGGTCATGAGTTTTGAAAAGAAAGTAATGTAACATCCCTTGTACATCGCCCCTTAGAGATTCTTGATTGTTTTGGGGTTGTATCCTATTCACTAGAACATCCACCTACCATGTACAATGTAAATTTTGTCTTCCATGTATCTCACTTAAGGATGAATATACCTAATCATTCCCATGTAGTCTTTTCATAGGTTTTACAATTATAGATTGATCATTCTTATGAGGATAAGAAATTTATGATCTTGGAACTTGGAGATAGTGTTCTACATAACAAGACAAATCTCCTAGTAAATGTAATATGAGAGAACCATAATTATGAAGTGGAAATATGGGAAATAGAGGAAGCAATGAAAAAAACCCACTCACATCTATTAGTGGTTTAGAATGTAAAATAAAATATCCAGGGATAAATTTCAATGGGGGGAATAATTTAATGAACCAATGTGTTGTCAATTGAAATTACCTTCTGGTAATTATGTCATATAATCACATGAAATCAAAAAATAATGAACAAATATGTACTGTGTGACCATTAAACATAATATTTTCACTTTTGTGATTTGAAAATTTAAAATATAACAAACATTGTTGCGATCAATAAGATGATTGTAGTCTAATAAGAGAAAACTAATTTTTGGGGAATAACAACTGACACTTGGGAATAGTACTATTACCCTAATGAGTAGTAATATAACCCATATGAATATTAAAAATTCTAAAAGGATACTAAAATCACCCTTTAATGTATAAATAAAATTTTCAGAATCTTATAAATGATAATATTACCATGGTAAAAGTACAGGTAATTTTTAATTCATAAATAATTAATTACAATTAATTAAATTAAAAGAAGTTGTATTTTCCTCAAATGTGTTATTAAATTAAAAAAAATTATGTCATTTAGTTTGAAGATAATTTTATAAGAACATATGTAATTTTTAAAAGAATTCGAAAATGAATTATATTTTTAAAATCAGTAATTTCATGTAAATTATGATTTTAATTAAGATTTAAAATAATAATATTTTAAAATTTAATTTTTAAAAATTTATTTAGTTTTTGGATTATACACATCAAAAAATGGTTTGGGTGAATTTTAGGGATTTTTCTAAAATACATGAATTTTTTCTGATTAGTAATATATGATAATTCACAATAAATGTTAAAACAAGAATTTCTGCATCCCGCATGAGTTATGGATGATGTAAATGGCCATTGTTTCGAACTCACATGATCATATTACTAATTTTTTCATGATTATAATTATTATTTATTGTATTATGGAAAAAATAATCTAATGATTAAAATATTAAGAAAACCATCCACCCCTCCACTATAAAAACCACACACACTCCCCTCTTCACTTCACTCATCTAAATCCTTGTTATTACAATAAATTCTTCCCACGTATCTCGTCGTCATCCTCTAACATGTCCATAATCCCTTGGTCTCCTCAATAGACCATATTCTCTCTCTTTAAGAGGTTATCAAAGAATATTAATTCAAGAGGTAAATTCATCTTTTCTTTTCATTCATTTTATTTTCACATTCCGTTGATATATTTTCTTTCTGTACCTCCCCTTAAACAAATGTTCTAAAAACACTTGTAACATACATGTAATTTATTTTTTTTATTATAATGGTTTAATTCATTATCATATCTCATTTCCCCTGCTTTTATATTAATGAAATGGAGATCTTGTTTGAGATGTGTTAATTTATCAGATTCAAGGATGATGAGTTATCAATTTCTTCTCCAATCTTTAATAATGGGCATAAAATTTTTTTATTGATAAAAAAATATTTTATATATATTTTATATTATTTTATTCTCTATAATCCTTTTTATAAAATGATATAAAATAATAATACAAAACAAGTTAATTATGAGAAAAATCACCAAATTAATCCCAATGTTTATCATTAATGTTTTATATAAGGATTCACCATCACAAATAAAAATGAATATTATAACCATGTAATATTAAATATTAAAACTAATTTCGTTTTATTACAATTATGTACAACCATTTTCATCCTACATGTATATTCAATCATGAATATAAGTGAATCGATCTTTAAAACCAAGGAAGAAAACGGCCCAATATAGGGAAATTTTAACCACTTAAATCATCAAAAAAACATGAATGAACATAATGAGGTTATAATAAATCAATAAAATGTATTGAGGTTCTTAAATCCTTAATCAATGACCCTATTTTGATTATTCAGGTCATTATGATCCAGTGATGAACACAATCAGAATTAAGGTAAGGGATCCTCTCTTACTCACATTTATTCAAGAATCTAATCTATGTTATGTCCTTTTATGGGTAGTTACTAATGATGGGGTATGATTTTTCACCTCCCCAATACATACCTAATAATTTATAAAATAATATAAACTCCTCTATCTCTCATTATCCCCTCTTATGTACACCTAATACCATGTCGATATTCTATAAGGGATTCTACTCGAACCTCCATTAATCCTTCAGGTTGTTCTTAGACTCTTTTTACCCAAATAAAATATTATATTATATTTCTATAAATATTATAATTTATATTTATATATCCAAAATCATGTATTTATATCCATTATCCATTATCTTTTGTGGATATATATACTTTAATGTGTTTCCCTCCTCAATATGTCCTGATAAGAAAACTAGTTTTTAGGGAACTTCCCAAATTCATACCCTATTTCAAGTGCACTCTGCCATATATTTTTAGCCGCCATTGTTTTTATAAAACTATTTTTCTTATTATTAAAAACATATTTTATCACTTCTAGTTTTTTTCAAAATATTATCCCATTTCTATTTTTAATTCTTGTTAGTATTTTCTTTAAAATCCCACTAAAATGTTTTAATACAAATAATTCATAAATAACCTTCTACATGGTTTCACTCATAATTGACATCACATACCATTATATATTCCTATTTTACTTTATTAATACCCATGTATTTTATAATTCATTTCTTTTATGGGAAATTTTATTAAACACCCATTCATTATTCTTTATGACATGATTATGATACCCATTTCATTCCATGGGTGCCCTTATGATTATGATTTTTTATGTATAATTCTACATGTGGAAAGAATATTCATGAAAATTTTAATATGGTTGTTTCTAGATAGTTCTTCAATTAATTGGGTTAATATTTTTCCAATAAGTCATTTTGTACAATAGTGTTGGTGGTTATCCTTCACTCGTGCTACCATGTGAAACAGTCATAGTGGTTAACCTTGACTTGTACTCCTCTATGTGCAATGAGACTTGACTCAAGATAATATCATGATTTATGTTACTAACACATTACTATGAATTAATTTTTATATGATCTTTTTTGTAAGTGTTTTGAGTCCATGTTGTTTCGTGCCTTTTATTTTCATTATGGCATGCCTTCTAACCCATGTGTTAATGTTTTATTACTATGTTTTTCCCTTACTGTGATTTTAGCTCATCCCTTCATTCATGTGATCCCCAGGGTACCCTTTTCAGATGTAAGGGATCAAATTAAGTTAAGATATATTTATTAATATTAAATAAAAATGTGTTTTTTAGAGTCCCATGTTTTCAATTTCAAGTACATAGTCTTGAAAGACACTTCACTTCACCATCCTTGGCATGTTTTCGTAAGTATAATTGTTCTTAAAATCATGTAATGTTATGTGTAAACATATAGGGTCACAATAACCTTAGGTTTTACATGTAATACCATTGGTATAACTAACATACACTTAAGAATTAGTATCTATTTCCCAGTATAAATGACCACTTCATCCATATATGAGGAGTGAGTTTTTTCTCCAATATTTTTTTGAAATTAGGCTACCATCTATTTCATTTTAGACAATCAGATATACCACATACAATATTGTATAACTGATATATCATGTATATTATTTGGTTATGACATTCAATTCTTTGAATTCATTCAAAATATTTAATTCTTTGATTAATCAGGTTTTCGTCCTGTATTTGGATTTATTTGTGGTAGTTTTCTTAGACAATATCTAGGTGTACTCACATTCACAAAATGACTATTCCAAGCATATTAAGATCATTTGAGAGTGCACTGGATATTTTTTATGCTCACCAAATTTCACATTTGGATTGAAAAGGTCCACATCATGGGTCAAATCATCTCAGAGACAAGATTAGCGGTTGACTAGGAGTATGTGGGAGCCATTATCTATTAGGAGAATCCCAATTAAATATTTAACAGATATTGTTTCTGCGGGATGGGTGGTTGTTATAGGCATTTTATTCATGAATTTTAACACATATAAACACCTATCATTGTCTTGACTAAAAGTTCTAAAAGTTTTATATGGTATGAATCTTTAGATAAATAATTTTAGAAGTTGAAAGGGATATTGAATTCCATACTAATTCTAATTATTCTAGACTTAAGAGGATGTTATATAATTTATTATGAGGAATCAAGCATCAATATGAGAGAAGTTATGATGTATAGAGAATGAGTTGTTGAATATCGTTGTTTTAATTTGACACCTCCTGATCATAATTACTCAAAAATCAATCTTTATCTAGAACAAATTATTTATTTCTTGTGTTAATGGAGGTATTACATTTTAGAAGAGTGCTTTTTTTTGTACAATAACCATAAAATAATTAAGAATTTAGTTAAATAGAATAATTAAATCACATACATTTGATATGGGTATAATAAAAATAGTTATTTGAATTTGAAATTTCCTATAAACTTGGTTAAACAAATTTTTTACCGATGCTCTGATATAGAAGAATCAGACATTGGTAGTATTGTAGGCCAGTAGTGAGAGGTAGTTGATGTACCTCCTTTTGTAGATGAACATGGAGGTTTAACACTGTCATTTATAGCCAATAATAAAAAAATTTATTAGTGAGATATTCACCTCTAAATATAGTGACATTGTGTAAAACTTCTAATCCTATGGGATTGGTCCTGTGGGAGTGTATTTTAAGAAATGACCAACCACATAGCAAGGTCATTGATTGGGATGAGGCATTTAATATCAATGGACATATCTTAGTTCTTATAGACATGTAATAGAATCTAATGTGAGAATATAATTCCTATTCTTAGGTGGAACATCATAAATATTTTATGATATGCATTGATCTATGAATCCATTATTGGTGTTCTAGTATACAGAGGGAGATAGCTGGTTTTTTCAATCATTGTTCAACATGTTAGAAGGTGAAGTAAAAAAAACTCGTTATAAGAAGGGCTCTTATAATAATTTTCACTCCATATGATTAAATGGTATCACATCTCCCTAGATTTTTGTGGTGGGATTACCTAGTTCACATCATGTTTGTGATAGAGTTCCAGTAATCATAGAAAGATTAACTATTGTCGATCACTTTCTACCAATGATATAGACATTTTTTCTGTATTTTCTACGATGGATATATGTCAGAGAAATCATATTACTTCATATAGTCCCACATATGATTTTATCGGACATAAAAACTCATTTTACATTGTGTCTCTGGAATGGGTTATAGAAGGGATGTAGGTTCATAGGTGATACTTTGTACAACTTATCACCGATAGACAAACAATTATTCCAAGATTATGATATTAGTGTTTGAGGTCATGATCTATGAATTCATCCTTAATTTTGAAGGAACTTAGGATAAATAAATACATCTCACTATATTTTATTAGAATAATAAATTCTAAGTGACTATATAGATGGTTCCTTATTAGGATTTATGTAGTGGGTCATGTTATTCACCCTTAAGCAAGTTAGAGATAGGGGAGGAAGTGTTACTGAGACCTTCTTACTTTTAGGAGAACATAGAGCAGGAAAATATTATCCAGAAGCATATAGACACAACTCAGTCTTGGAATAAGTCTAATGTCAATCACCATATATGATCTCTATTATTTAAAGTTATTGATTAGGTATTATTTTGTATTTCACCTAGATTGGGGAATAGATAGTTCAGGTGAGGGGGTAAACATTCACCTCGTTATGTAGATCCTTTTGAGATTCTGCAGGGTTTCTGTCAGGTAGCCCACCAGTTGTGGTTACCTCAGAGGTACTGATCTAAACACAACATAATCCACATATTTCAGTGATTTCATTATAACATATAACAATCTCATATTATTTATCCAAATAAGGTTGAGTTAGAGGTTTAAGAATCATTAATGAAGCATCTTATATGTATCATCGATCGTAGAATGATGGCTATTTGAGGTAGGTCAGTTTCTCTAGTACATGTTTTATTTAAGCACCACCGTGTAAATGATGATATCTAGGTGTGAGAGGACAATGTTAAAGCTCATCGGTTGGGGTTATTCATAGATAATGCTTCAGCTCCATCAAATAGGAAAATGGAATATGAGTTATTTTATTATGGGGTGATTTAATGATATGGAATTTTATGATAAATAATTTTCCATTGAAATTTCATTATAAATATGTTGTTTTATTCTAATAGAAGTGCATAAGATATTGATGATGGGTTCTGATGTTCCTCGGGCTCATTTGGAGTAAGTGGCATTTGTTTTTTGTTGTAATATGTTGGAAATACTGGTTCCTTCATTATTATTTGTAACCATGAGTCTCAACCATGCATCCCAATAAGAGGTGGATCACTATTTGTAAACTACATAATTTGGGATGCATGACCGTGTGAGTAGCTTCAAAGAAATTATATAGGGGACTCTCATGGTTCATACACAAAATGATAAACTACACAACTAGTTTCATGGGTAGTTTTACTTAGGATGTTATCCTGCACTGTTAGCACATAGTTTAGCCAAACTCTATGTCATGATCTAAAATGGGTTGGGTCCCCTTATCCAATTTAGGCACACTATTGTTACACATTTTGAACAACCATGAAAAACAAACAATTCTCACCTTTAAAGAAGTTTAAAATTACCCTTTTCCATTATGTCCTTAATTTTTTTTAATCCTTATTTCCTTCTCATATAGGAATAACACATCCCAACCATAAGATACACTCCTTTGGGCCTAAAACTATGAATTGATCCTTCTTCTTTTATTAGACTCTGAATCTATAGTTTTTCATCATGTTTGAATCATATCCTTAATATCTCTAATCCTCTTTCTTACTTCATTTCTATTATTATATATAATTCTAAATCCATGAAGATTCTTTTTAATTATTTTTAATACATTTACATATTTAATAAATTTATCAAAATCTATACTAAATTATATTCCAATATAATAAGAAGAATTCACTACATGTCAAAGATCTGTGGTCTCATGATATTCCTTAAATGTCTAGTGATTTATATATAGTGTCTTTTTTTGTGCTATATACATCCCGATCGTCTACTCTTAACAAATTTTATCCAAAATTAAATTTATGTTCTATATATTATATGTCTTTTGAAACCTATATTCATTGGTTATTGTTATGAAACCCTTGTAGAACAACCACCTTGGGTATGTAGATATTTTTTACAAGACGACCATGAGTTACTTATAATTACAGTTCAAAATTAGAGTTGTTATACATTCCAATGTAATTGGTAGGTTGTGACTAAATAAATGATATTGATTAAGTAAATTAACTAGAATGAATTAACCCTTGTGAAGACTTATAAGAAAATGTTATGTTATTGGACCACCTTCTTATGTGAGTTAGACATACCTGATTAAATGTGATGTCTAATTAAATTAAATTTCATGTTTAGGGGTTTGGTTATACTAAGAGAACATGACAGTTTTTTATTTATGATGAGTGGGATACATAGGTTTCTAATAAAAACTCCATAGAAATCATCAATATTATTAAATTGAAATGAATTGTTAATTGGATTATGTGACACCAAGGGTGATACATTTGTTCTCATATAATCCTTGTGGACTGTAACCCTAGGGTGGTTAGATACAAATTATTCTTGGAGTAATACATGGGTTCCCATTATGGAATTCCAAGGATGGACTCCATGGGAATTGTTTATTATCATTCATTTAGTGGAACATATGCTCCTTATGTGGATGGAAATGGACTAAACTCAATGGTCGATGAATTTATACCATGCATAGAATGATACATGGGTTACTATGAGGAATTATTTAATGCCTCGACCCCAGAACCCCGGAGCCGATGCATTATTCTAATACATTGTTATGATTATATGAAATCATGTCCTGAAGAACTGATCGGTTTAGTAGTCTTGGAAAATATATTATATACATGAATGTTACATTACACATTCAAACATAAAACCCACCATAAATAATCTATTTAGAATTACATTATTCCCCTAGATTAATCCTCCATATCAAACATAATACGCATCTTGGAATCTTGGGAAAACAAAACATAAGAAAGAGGTGAGCTCAGTTGCTCCATAAGGGTTAATAATTTAGTCGAAGCTATAATATTTTAAGGAATTTTTTTTAATAAAAAAATAGAATTTTATAAAAAAAATCAACATAATATGTACAAAAATAAATCAAACATTACCATATAAACATGCACAGGGATATTCTACTAATCAAATAATCACATGTAATAAATAATTTCATAGAGAGAGAATTCCTAATACCGGACATCATTATCACATAGTCATGGCCTCGTGCCATGAATACAAATAAATTCTTTTGAAGTCATTGTTCCAAGACACTAGTTTCTCTCATGAGTCATACCTATTCATCGAGGAGCTATAGTGGGATCCACCCATCACTTACTAAGTCCACTACATTCCTCATATGAAAATATTGAATCATAACATAATCATTCGTATTAAAAATTGCATACGAAATGTCAATAATTCAACCATAGACTATGAAGGGTATAAAAATAGAACATCAGCAATAAAAAATATCATAACTCATTCAACACAATATTGAAAAATGTATTATAATAAATCAATCTTAACCAAGAATAATATCTATTAACAGATGTTGGCATTGTTAAAAATGATCAGTTCATCTTTTTGAGGGAAATATCCCTTTTTGTGAAATCGTTTAAATGTAACACATTTATAAATGAAGTCATTTAAAAGTGGTTTTTGAATAAAAGTTTTCCATGCCAATTGGAATATTTGAAAATGAATTAGAATTTTCAAACAATCAGGATCATATAAACAAATCCATAAAATCGTTTTAAAAACATGGACATTAATTATAGTTATTTAGAAGAATAAATATTTAAAACACTTACAATGATGTTTTAGTAAAAGAGTACATAAAAATAATAATTTTGGAATTTCATTTATGAAACATGTAAATGGATAATAAATATTTCCCAGAAAAAAATATACATATAAACAATCTCGGATTATAATGAGATTGAGGAATTAACCCTTACCTTACACATTCCATTGTTCGAGGGTACTTTTAACCTCCAGTACAATGACCATAGTATGTTATTAAAATATAGAAGAACCATATTATAATTTATTATAACATATATGATTCTTTTATGACTTTATATAATACATTTAAAAATAATTTTCTTGTTAAATTAACATTTCGGGTAATAATCATGTTCTTTATCATACATGTTTTAACTTTCATTCTTGTTCGTATCATTTAGATCATGATTTAAATACTTCTAGAATATAAAACATTATTTATATATAATATATATTTAGAATATAAATTTTTTTAATAGATATATTTATGATATGGGCAACAACATTTATTGAGATGGTAGGTCGTACGTAATCACAAATGTTGTTTCCGTTTTCATATCGTATTGAAGGGAAGTAAGTGAATAAGATATATGTATGTAAACACACACACACACACACATATATATATATATATATGGTAGAATTATTATGTCATATATTAAATAATTATTAATAATATATATTTTTATAATCATCATTGAATGGTGAACGTGGAAATGAATCTCATCGCATCATGGACACGGTAAGACGTACGTACACATGAGCAACGATGTCATTTCATTAATGATTAAAATGTGTGGAATTGGATTGTATATTAATTGTACAGAGAAATTAGAATATTATTTTCATTATTTATATACATATTACTCATCATTATATCCATCAAAATAACATAGTGTTGAACAACAAATTACACCATAGCGTGGAGACAATAATCCATACATACGCATGTATGGTCATATTATCATTCATAGGATGGATAAAATAATTAAAATTGTACTACCATATTTATAATAACATTATAGTATATAGAAGGTACTGGAATAATTATTTTGGTATAGGAACTAACAAAGAAAAATAAATTTGAAGAAGAAAAGAACATTGAAAGAGGTGAAAAAATAATTACCTCTTCTATGGATGTTTCTTTTTGATTTTAACAAAGGGATCCTTATGATGGATTTATGCTCAAGGGAATACCTCTAGGTTGGAGTGAGGAGAGTTGGGAAGAGATTTGGGTAGGGGATGGATGATCCAAATGTATTTGGGGTGTGATTATGAGAGAAGGGGAAGTACCCTTTTATAAGAGATGTGAGGGTCACTTTAGGAAAATATTAAAATATTATTTTATTGTACTGTCATATTTGTTTTATAATGGATCCAAAAGGATTTATTTCTGGGATTAGGTGATTCTAGGACTAAAACCATTCAAAAAATAGGTTATAGACAGGTTTAGGTCACCATATTAACCTTATCATTTATATTTAACTCTTGGTTAAATATTTTTATCATTTACCATATCTCTTTTTATTTTTATATTATATGGTCAATAAACATACTATAAAATTCCATTAGAACCCCATGTGGTTCATTAATGGAATATTTATTATTATATAAATCATTTGTCCCATCCCTTGATTTTCAATACTAGAATATCAATTAATAATATAGTATTGTTTTTAAAAACACAATCATGTTAATTTTAACATTATTTAGTATTTGGTTTTTTTGAAAGTCGTAAATTTATATTAATTCAAACTAAATACATTTAATCAATCCTATAATGTCATATTCACCAATAAAATTCATGTATAGAATCATAACGTTCAAATTATAATTATTTAAATAATTATAATATCGTTTATTTGATTCTTTCATTAATAAAGAAAATATTACTTCATTATAATGTCATATATATATATATATTGCTATTCTATGTCTAAAGATTATAAATAAAATATTATGATGTAGGAAATATTTTTAAATATCTTATTACTGTTTATAGTCGAATAGATCAATTATATAACCTAATATAAAAAATTTTTACTTAAAGATGCTATATTTTTTTCTTTTTGTCATTACTTTAGATTATTTAATATAAAATTTAATTATAACTCCCAAGATCCTTAATGGGGTCCCAAAATCGACACAAGGATGCCCATGGTCATAAATGTATCCGCCAATAGGGTTAAGACACGTTTTATAGTATTTTAAAATTATTATAATATTATTTTTTACCCTTATTTACTGGATTTAACCTTTAACAATGGTAAATAAAATATTTACCGAAATAATTTTTCATAATGTCGAAAAATTGTAGTTACATATTTAAAAAAATTAATTCCTGATTAAAAATATAAAATCCATTTTTCTAAATTCAAAAAACATATCTTGTAGAAATTAATTTAATATTAATTCTCATTGTCGAAACCAAAAAGCGGCTTTTTATGAATTAAAAACTATCAAAATATTGACATATGATTATGTAAAATTTAAATGTAAAATTTCATTCAATGACCTGACATATATTAAGTGATAAAAATATAATCTAATTATAATTTAAATCAACTCAAATTTATAATTTATCACTATAAATTATTCTGATTAAAAAGGATGATTTTAATTAAAATTTAGTATTTTTCATTATTTATCAAAATATAAAATTTATCTGAAAAGTATCCTAAATGTATACAAACTATTTTTTATTTTATAAAAATAAAAATTATTTTAATTTCATCAAATTGAATATATAAAAGTGTAAAATATTGGTTTTAAAAATGTTTCTCTATTAAAAGGCGGTGAAATTGAATTTTTTTAATAATACTTCTTTATCTGAAAAAATGAATTTATTATTATATTATGTCTATAAAGCACGTAATATAGATTCTAAAATTATATGGAGTATATAAAATTCAAAAAAAAAATTAATACTATTCATAACTACTTTTTTAACGTCTAGTTTGGTAAGTCGTGGTGCGCACGAACTCGGTGTTGTGTGTTGTAAAAGTTATTGAATTACTTTGCAAAGATAATGTACAATGAAATCTTGGGGTGTTACATTCAAACCTCCTTCAATAAATTTATTTCTTACAATTTAAAATTGTTCATTGAAAATAAAAGGTTTAATAGAGAAAAATACCTTTGTGGAAAACCCACTTCATATATTGGGCTAATAAAATTTAGTCTTAATAAGAGTGAAATGGAAATGAAATAATCACCAAAAAATTGTGATCTAGATTAAGAGAACTTTAGTTGAAATTAGTAACACATAAATGGTGGAAAATTTTAAATATTTTTTGGGAGTGATTAAGGTTATCAATCACAAACAAGTGTAAAATTTACGGCCTTAAAGTAATCAATCTTTGATGATTTAAATTATAATCAGTTCAAACAAACATAAGGTATTATGATAACACATTTTTCGTTTTATGATCCCTTCCCTAATGTTTAAGAATTAATTTATTCATTGAATAAGAGGAAAAAATTATAGGTGACATGTATAGTTTCATCTTTCCAATAATTCCTACCACAAACTCATCTTTCACTCCAAAATATTAAACAATTCAAAAATATTATATTTATCCTAATCATATAGGGTTCTAAAAATAATGAATTTATTATTCATTTTCCATAATATTTAAAAATAATTACATTATACAAACCATCACATCACGTAGGCATGTGGTAGGTGATGCACTTAAGTCGCCCTTTAGTTGTGGGTTCAAGACTTGTGGCCTTACTGGATGTGATGGTTTGTCGCCTGACCTCCTGGTTGACTTTTCTATAAAAATCAAAAAATAATCTTAAAAAATGATTTACCATTAAAAATATTATTCAATTTCAAACTTAATCAATTCCAACCTTTAGACTTAACCAAAATACATCTCTTTAAACTCATAGTTTAAAATTTATAAGGAAGGTAAACACAAGGAAGATTTTTTTTTCACGTAATAACATGTAAATACCTTTAATGTGTATTCTTTTTTAACACAGTAACACACATAATTACCATAAAACCTTATTTATTATATTAATTCTCCCGTATTCTATATATAATGGTGGATGTACTTTTTATAAACAAAAAAGTGGTTAAATCCTATTATAATGGTATAAATAATAAATTAATTAGTTTCAAAGAAGTCAAGAATATCAAATATAATTTATCCAAAAAAACCATATCTTATTCCAAAATTACTAACCCTTTTCCAAAACCATGTTAATGATGATATTTACTTCAACCTTGTATTTTCAAAAATGTTTAACTTGATATGGACTAGCATTTCTTCGAACCATATAATCTTAAATCCTCAACGAAATAGTATTGATGTACAATATATATTTACTTCCATAATTCATATAACAAGTATATCAATGATACCACACTCAATTGAAATAACTATTTAATAAAAATTAAAAAAACTAGACATTCATCTAATATGTGGTAGTATCATAACTTGATTATTATCAAATTACTTAATTTGGGTCATACTCTAATGATTTGTACATTGATTCGCATAGTTTCCCAACTCATTGCAGATGAAGCATTGTACATTTGAAACCTTTTTCTTACCCATTCAATCACATATTTAGTGTACTTTTTCTCTAAATATAAAAAAAATCCCATTCCTTTCAAACATTTACCTTGGTGATTATTTCCACAGTTATCCCATATGGGAAAATCTTTCTTTCCCCTCTTCCTATTATCCATCTTTCTCTCTACCATCCTTTTTTCTCTTACTTACCTTCAAATCCATATGACTCAAGGATTTCATCACTTATCTTATTAACACATGATACTATTTATTAAAATGATGAGAATACATGGGAGACTATTTACCTTATAAATGTTTTCTTAATACCATTAAAGTTATTATACTTCTTACTCATAGGTTCATGCATATTGCTGGAGTTCTCATTTATTCAACTGGGTGCCATTTATAAACAATGTAATTCACTATGTTAGTTTGTGAATCACATTGAAAAATTCCAAACTTATATAATACCTAACATAAATTTAAAATATTATGCCTATAATCTACAATCATAAAAAATGATTTCTTTGAGAATGTATTTACTCATAAATCCATCATCATGGATTATAATGAAAATGTGATTTATCCTATTCATATCCCCAGGAGTTTTGTAACCAATAGTGCAGAAAGGCACATTGTCCTGTACTAGGATACCTCAGGCCTAGATCGAAACTCCTTGTCAATGTTTTAACTCCTAGCTACATCTGTGCCAAAGCCGCCTCTACCTGCTCATATCCTGAAAGGAATGTATTGCTTGGAAAATACTAAAATTCTCTACATTACCAAAATTCTATGAAATTCTTCTATATTAATCCTCAAAATCTATATTAGGGTAATGTTATCCAATAATAGTTTTTTCTATGCAGATCTACATGTTCAGTAATTTACAAATAAATTTAACT
The DNA here is from genome assembly GCA_963277665.1 of Viscum album. Lineage (NCBI taxonomy): Eukaryota > Viridiplantae > Streptophyta > Magnoliopsida > Santalales > Viscaceae > Viscum > Viscum album. Next base: position 804,215,093 of record OY728139.1, read on the forward strand.
GTATAAAAAATGTTGAAAATCATTTTTAAAAATTTAATATGAGGATGTTGTTTGAGCTTGTTTGAAAAAAGATCCATTTTCATAAAACATAACATGTTGTATTTCTTAAATAGTAAATAATTTTTAACAAATCTATATGACATATAAGTAGTGGAATAACATAGTAATATTACATTATTTAATTTCAGTTAAAATATGAGTAAGTTATATTCTATAATCGGGATGAATACCCTGCTTTAAAAAACCCAAAAGTAGTAAAATTTTGGCTCTCTATTTAACCAAAAATCGTAATATGTTTTAAAAATAAAAGGACAATTAAAACTATATTTATTGTATAGTAGGTTGTTCAAGACACATCATCCAAGAAAATTTTAAGAATTCTATTATTCACTGGATGTAGTTCTAGTTATTTCTTTACGAATTATTTTTATTCTTTCAACTACACCTTTTTATTGGGATTTCAAAGAGCTCAAAAGTTAGGGTGAATACATTTCTGTCTACAAAATTTTTGGAAATCAGAATTTAATCATTTTCCAAATTGATCACATGTGATTTTTTCAAGGGACGAGTTTTCTATTTTTTTAACATTATCTAATTTTTTTTATTAATAGAAATTTCATATTTTTTTGTGTGAAAATAAACCCATGTTTATATACTGTATTCATCTTCTAAAACATATATTTAGTATTTTCTTCCAATATTTATTGTTTTTATGAAAAAATAAGTCAATTGTCACTTAATATAAAGATAATATTTTTTTAATTCTATTATATTTTTAAATATTATGTTATGTTTCTCTTAATATTGATAACAATAAAATACATTTGAAAAAACTACACTATTGTGAGGTATATCATTATAATTCCTTTTTATTGTGAACATAGATGTGATTATAAGGTTAAAGTGTCTGAATCCTATATTACTAACCACATTGACCTTCAATTTCACATAGGAAGGTAAGTATTGGATCCAATTATCTTCAATATTTAGTTTTTATCATTCTCATGGATATTGAACAAATGAATATATTCATCCATTGAACTATATAACAAAAATTTATCATTTTTATAGTAAAAAAGGTAACCTTAATCACATAATTAACTTGTATTTATAGGTGTTTTCTTAATACCTTTAAAATAAAAGTCATTTCAATTAAATCTTTACCTAGAAGAAAAATGTTACATATAATGATAATCTCTCAAGAACCATTATCTCTGAATGTAACTTTATTAAAACAATGCTATAATGGTTATTTTTTATCCAATCAAAATGTCATTAAACAAGCTAATATTTGTTTGTTAAACTGTTAAAAAGATAATATGTCTCATGATGTACCCTCCCAGGATGAGATACAAGATACATCAAATATGGATAAGCTCTTCACTCTTAAAGAGTTATTAAATCAGAATTAGTTTAAAATGAGATGGTTAAAGGAGGGATATATTAACTCTAAAATGATTCATTATATTTATAGGGAAAATAAATCTAGGAGAAGTCTTACTGCAATCAACATTGAAATGAAAATGTTATCCTCTGAGAATAGGATTTTCAAAGCTATCACAATCTTCTTTATGAATATTTATTCAGATAACGGAGCTGAAATATCTCATAAAATTATCAATTACATTGATCCTTCTATTAATGGTTCAGAAAATAAAAGAATTATTGAAATTACCAATGCCAAGGAGGTATATGATGCTCTACTGTTTTTGAATATTGATAATGTGTCTGGTCTTTATGGTTTCACCAACATGTTTTTTATATTCTACTGGTATATTGTCCATCATGATGTTACAAATGCGGTGAGGGATTTTTATAGAACCAATTTTACTCCTTTTGGAATGAATTCAAATTTTATTTCTCTAATCCTTAAGAAGGTGCGTTCTCTTGATAGTAAAGAATTTTGACCTCTGGCCATTGGGAATACCATAACCAATATTATCATTAATATCATGACTCAATGTTTGGGTGAAATTACCAAGGGGCTTATTTCTTATAAATAATTTTGTTTTGTCACAGGGTGGAACATTCAAAACTACCTTTTCACTTCGTATGAATGTGTCAATGAAATTAAAAAAAGGAAAAATGTTGGTAACATGGAATTAAATAATGACATCTCTAAGGATTTTGACACTATTAGAAGGGGTTTTTCATCCAAATTATTCAAATTCATAGGTTTTCACAGCGATTAATTTGATTATATGAGTTCATTTTGGGACGTGAGAGGCTTTCTATTCTTATTAATGGATCCCATAAAGCATTATTTCAATTTTAAAGAGGATTAAGTAGGGGAGACCCTCTCTCTAGACTACTCCATTCTATTGTATATGACTACTTGAGCTGGTACCTTAATGATCTGGATAAATTTGGATGGTATTAGAAGATAACAATTCAAAGTAATCTCCTTTATCCCTCTCATTTGTTATATGAAGATTACATTCTTCTGTTTGGAAGGGTAGAAAAAGGGATCATTTCATATATTAAGGGAATCTTCACTCACTATGAATAATTTTCAGTCTAGGTTATTAGGTGGGGAAATCCCTTAGTTATATTTGGATAAGGTATTACCATTTCAAGGCAAAAATAGATTTTCATTTAAAAATGGTATGAAGAGGGGAGACCTACCCTTCATTTATCTAGGTGTGCCTTTGTTTTGGTTAAGAGTTAAATAATTTAATCTCAATAATATTTCTTTGAAAATTACTAATCAAACAACGAATTTGAAAGGAAAAAATATATCTCAAGATGGAATAATTTTCATGGTCAATTTTGTGATCACTAAATTTTTTGTTTATTATTTCTCTACTTTTCGATGGCCTTGGGAACTTATAAAATATTTGAGTGGTAAGATCAGAAAGTTAATCTGGACCAAAAAAATTAATGAGAAAAATATAGTCACAGTGGCATGAAAAGACTACATTAAACCAATCCAAATGGGGGAAATGGAGGTAAAATATTTAAGATTGATTAATATTACGTTGATTAAAAAGTATGTGTGGAATATTATCTCAATCTCTGATTCCTCTATGGAGTTTCTATCCTCCATGTTTGTGGAAAATATTTCTCATGGGTATTCCTATCATCTAACTTCCTTTGTTTAGACTACCCTCGATAAGTCATATGCTGAACTTATGGAAAATTTGAGATGGATGGTATGTGAACAATCTTAATTGAACTGTTGGAAAACCTATTGGTTGTCCTGAACTATTTTTTAAGATCTTTAAATTCCTCCATCTTGTAAAAACAATACCATTACTGATCTTCATAGTAATGTGACTGTGAATGGGTTTTTACATTAACACCTTTGTATGATGATTTCAATATATATGTTTATAGATTCTTAAACATTAGTTTGGATTCCAAATTTGAATGGGTTTTCTTACTAGAGATGGCTACAGAATGCATTGTTTTCTTTCCTTGAGCCCTCCATCATAGATCATGGGTGTGGAGAATTACATCATTCCTACAATTTCATCTATCCTTATCTGGAAAATTTGGAAATTGTGCCTTCTAATTCAGTATTTGTTATAGCACACTGGTGTCTAGTTATCTTTAGTCTGTCTCCTCTATTTAGAGGAAGATAATACTTATTTTCATCTATTTATTTCTTGTAGATTCACATGAAGACTTTGGAATTATTTGAAAGGTTTTTCTAATTCTTTATAAATCGGTAATCTGTGGAGGATCTCCTACATTCAATATACAACAAGGATTAAAGTGAGTATATCCATTCTCTTTAGTTTGATTCCTATGTGAGTGTCTTCTATTTCATATGGAGTAAAAGGAATGATTTAGATTTTGACAACATAAATCTATATTTTCGCAATGGTGTTCTGTTCATGCATCATGAAATTCAGACTACTTCCCTTATTCAAACAGGATATATATAAAATTCGGTTTTTGACCTTGTTCTATGGAGATCACATAGTGTGACTGGTAGGATCAAAAAGATATTAATGATGATGTATGATTGATGGATACCATTATCTTCCCATTACATAAATTCAATTATGATGGATCATCCATGGGAGCACTAGGCCCTGCTGGATGCGGTGGTGTATTTTAAACTCATCAGGGGTTTGTGAAAGGTTTATTCCCCCATTTTAATGGAAATAATATCACAATTGAAGCAAATGGTTGTTCTATGGTTAATTCAATTAAATATTCTATTCATTATGGTCGGAATCAATTATGGTTGGAGTCAGATGCATCTGTTGTTGTCCAAATCATTAAAGATCGCTCTTAGAAGATCCTGATAGATTGGATTGAATGTCTTTAGCTTGGAAAGGTGCTTTTACTTGATGTTACACATGTTTATTGTGAGTTTAACCAAGTTGTTGATGATCTTTATAAGATATAAATTTTGGAGATTAGTTCCAGTTGGTTGTTTTTTTACGTATATACAATAATGATCTTGTATAGGATGGTATTTTTGGTGAGGTATATATCGGACCTTGTAGAGTTTATCTGTGTTTTTTTACCCTATTCACTTTATTATTTTAATATATTTTAGTAGGATTGGGTTCACCTGTCACATAACTTTTTGGGAATGAAAAAATTTCAAAATTAATCAAAGCATTTATCATTAATGTTTTATATAATGATTCACCTTCACTAAAATTAACCAAATGATTTTTATAACCATGAAATCTTTTGTATATTAACTGATTTAGTATGACTTCAAATCTAGACAACCATTATAATCGTACATGATTTTCCAACATGAATATATGTGAACAAATAATTAGAAGTCTGGAACAAAATGTTCCAAAATAATGAAATTAAACCTCTTAACACATAAAAATGGTTTTGAATGAACATAACAAGGGTATACTAAATCAATAATATGTAGTGGAGGATCATGAATTATTAATTAATAAACCTATGTTGATTATTGAATTCATTAATATGAAGCTAATAACACCATCAGACTTAAGGTAAGAGATCCTCTCTTTCTCGCATTTATTCAAGAATCCCATCAATGTTATGTCCTTTATATATAGTTCCTAATAAATGGATATGATTTCTAACCTTTTATATACTCCTCTCACAATGTATAAATAAAAATAAACCCATTTATCTTCTATTAAGGCCTCCTATGTACACCTGATACCATATCTATATTCTGTATGGGATTTTATCAAACCTCCATTATTCTTTTGCGTTGTTCTTACACTCTTTTTACCAAAATTAAATCTTATATTATATTTATGTACATATTATAATTTCTTTTTATATGTATAAACTCATGTATCATGATCCATTAGCCATTATCTTTCGGGGATACAAATTTATATAAGTGATTCCCTCCTCAATACTTCCCGACAAGAAAACATGTTTTAAGGTAAATTCCTGATTTCGTAACCAATTTCATGAAAACACTACCATATATTATAATACACAATTGTTTTGATAAAACTAGTGTCTTGATTATGATAAATTTTACTCGATCACTTCTGGTTTTGTAAAAATTATTATTCCATTTTCTATTTTAAAATATTTTTATTGTTTTCCTTAAAACCGCACTGAAATGTTTTCGTGCTAAAAATTATTAAATACTTTTTTACATGTTATCAATTTTTTTTACATCACATACCATGATATATTCCTATTATACCTAATTAATTTCCATGTATGTTCTAATTCATTTCCTTCATGGACTCATTTATGATACAACAATTCATTATACATTATGACATGATTATGATACCCATTTCATTCCATGGTTGCCCTTATGATTATGATTATTTATTTATGATTCTATATGTTGAATGTGTATTAATGAACATGTTAAGATGGGTGGGACCAGAATGTTTTGTAATGCAATGGAAATTTTATTGTCACATGAGACGTTATGTGCAATGGTCTTGGCAGTCAGCCTTGACTCGTGTTACCATGTGAAATTGTCGTAGTGTTTAAACTTGACTTGTGCTCCTCTCTGTGAAATGAGCCTTGAGTCATAATAAATTCATGATTTCTGTTACTTCGACATTATAATGAATTAATTTTTATATATTCCGATGTTTATGTGTTATCATTCCAGGTGTTCGATGCCTTTTATTTTCATTATGTCATGTCCTCTAACCCTTGTGTAAATGTTTTATTACTATGTGTTCTTCCAAAACTGGTATTTTAGAACACCCCTTCATTCATGTGGTCCCTGGGGAACACATTGCTGATGTAAGGGATGAAAGGAAGTTAGTATCTCATTATGAATATTAAATAAACATGTGTTTTTTTTGTCCCATGTTTTCAATTTTATGTACTTATTATTCAAATACACTAGAAATCATGATCATTGGCTATATTTCTAGTGTATAATTAAACATAAAATAATGTAATGTTATGTTTCAATGTCTAGGTTCACTATATAGTGTATCATTGGGTTGTTTAGTTATTTTTTGAGATTTTGAATAGAGCACTTTCGTAAGAACCTTAATGATGAGACTAAGTCTAAGTAAAAAATCCTATATTTTGGTAATTATAGAGTAAGTTCTTTATCAAAAAAATACACCCCTGTATGGATACAAATAGTCATAGGTGGATTTAGAACAAATGTTTCTAGGGTTAAATCCCAAAAAAAACGAATTTGAGAAAGACTCAAATAGGAACTCGTTCTTGACAATGGATCTTGCTGCACTCTTGGTTTTACACTCCTAGGGGATATTCTTGGTCAAATTCATGACTATGGCATAAAAAATTATTAAGGGAATGAGAAAACCCCATAAAAATACATGTTAATACATAGATTAAATATAACCTAAACTAAAACATAGGGAATCAAAAGTTAGGATATAGTTCTCCTTTACAAGTTTTTCCTCATATGTTCAATGTATCATTTTTATGCTAAATAGTTAATTATTAAATACCTCAAAATGGTCATTATTTTTCTTAGTTATTGGAGGGAAATAGAATAACACATGCCTAAAATAAATGTTATAGGGAATGTAAATACTTCTCTAATGATATTTCTGATATGATGGGAACAAGTGTTCAAAAATTTACGACATTACTAGCTCAACTGGATCAAGTTATGAATAATAACTTGAATAGTGTGGAACACCATCCACAGATAAGGGAAGAGAAATTTTCTATTTAATCCTTCATGTTTCAAAGGCCATCCATTCTCTGTATATATTCTGATCCCCTCCTCACAAAACATTGGATTAACTCCATTGAAAAGATATTATATATCCTCTATTGATCAGAATAAGAGAATGTCATACTGGCGATCTATCATTTTGATGGGGAAGCTGGTTAGTGGAGGACCCTAATCATGAATAAGAATCCCTTGGAGGAAAATGATTCTATGGATTGAGAGGAATTCAATAGAATTTTTTTCAATAAATGTTCTCCCCAAACCCTCTATCTCAAGATAGAAGGAGAGATCATCGGACTCAAATAGATAGAAGATGAGGGAATCAAGGCATATGAAGAAAACATTACAAGGCTTGGAGGTAAGCCTATGGCATTGTCAGGAACACTGAAAGCATGGTGGATCATTTCATTAGTGGACTAAAGTGGAATCTTCAAAAATTGTTGGTGATTCGAGACTTCAGTAGCTATGAGGAGATTGTATGTTGTTCCCTTAAGGTTGAAATGGAGATTAGAGACTCTGAGTGGTATCATGGGCCCAACAAAAATAATTGGTATATGGAATCTAATGTGGGTGGTTCTATAAATAAATTACTTGATTGAAAGAAGCCTGATCATCCCATGTATAAAAATTGTTTTAATAATCACCCTGGGAACTGTTTAAAGGAAACCAGGAATTGGTTCAAATGTAGAAAGTTGATACATCTGGCTAAAAACTACTGAAAAGATATTGAAAAATCTCACTAATGTGGAAAAATAAAGGATTTATCAGATCAAAATTCATCTTATATAGCAATGTCACTACTGCATGGAGAATGGGAATTATGCGAACAATTTCACTAAGTAGAGGGTTGTCGAAGGAAATCAACACCAACCTCCAAGGCATCATGGAAGATATTATTCTAGCACTACTGCTGAGGAGGATATGGACAATTACCTACTGACAAGTATTCTAGTAATCTATTCAACAATATAGAATGTACTATTTGAATATTATTATACACATTCATTCATGTCTAGTAGCTTTAGTATAACTATTCAAACACCACCTCAAAATTTGTAAGATAAGTAATCTGTGAGATCTTCGAATGGGGAAATTATTGGGTCCATAGTTTATAAATACTCCTAGATAAAAAATTTTGGACTGAACCTCCAATAAAATATTTTCATACTTCCTTTATTGATGTTTGATTCTATCTTGGTCATGGATTGGATATCTTTATACAAAGAAAACATGAACTATTGGGAATGGGAGATCACTCTTCACATATAGAAGCATCATAAAATTCTTTACAACTTTATAGAGGAATATTAATATCCTATATAATAATTGTATCATGTGTGAATATTAATTCCTTATGAAAAATCATGTCTATATCATATTATTAAGACAAAGTATAGAATCGTTATTGAAGAAATGCCCATCGTGAGGGATTACACTGATGTATTTCATGAAGAGATGCCTGGTTTTCTTCATTATAGATAGTTTGAGTTTTCATTTGAAGTTATTCCTGGATCTCTTCCTATATGAAAGACACCTCATATAATGGCCTCCATAGATTTTGACGTGCGGAGGAAGAAGTAACAGGATAATTTGGAGAATGGTTTTATACACCTTAGTGCTTCATCATGGGGCGTGCCATTCATATTTTTCAAGAAGAAGGATGGATTAATGAGACTCTTCATTGATTATCGTGAGCCCAATAAAATCATTATAAATAACATGTATCCCTTTTCATGTATAGATGAAATATTCTATCATCTTCATGGGGATATATATTTATATCTATTGGACCTTCGATTGGGATATCACTAATTAAAGGTGAGGAAGGAAGATATTCACAAGACTACCTTTTAAACGAGGTATGGACACAATGCGTTCATATTGATGAACATCTAACTCACAAATTATATATCAATTTTCATGTATTTAATTCATAGAGTCTTTAGGGATTACCTCGACAAATTTTTGGTAGTCTTTATCGATGATATTCATGATATTCTCTAAGGGAAAGGATGAACATGAGGAGCATCAGATAAATATGTTAATGACTTTGGGAATAGAGAATCTATACGAAAAGTACAATAAATGTGATTTAAAGATGGAGGATGTATCATTATTGGGATATTTTATCACAAAAAATGGATATATGTGGATCCTTCTAAGAAATAGGCGAATAAAGAGTGGCCCCAGGAAACATTTGAAATAATGATCCAAATCTTTTTGGGTATTTCTGGGTATTATCCTTGATTTTTGAATAAATTTTCAGGATTTTAAAACCCAATGAATGATCAGACAAGTAAGGGAGTGAAAGTTTTATAGACTCAAGAATGTGGAGGATTCTTTGAGTAGTTGAAAAAGAGGTTAATCATTGTGTTATTATTCACAATCCCAATAAGTGGGGAACTCTTTGTGGTGGAAAGTGATGGTTCATACAAGGGATTAGGTTGTGTATTGAGGAAAAATGATATAGTGATAGCCTATGCCTCAAGGAATTTGAAAATACATGAGAAAAACTATCCTACGCACAATCTGGGGTTGGCAGTTGTCATCTTTGAGTTAAAAATCTGGTGGAATTATCTCTATAGTGAGATGTGTTAGACATATACTGATCACAAGAGTTTAAAATATATACTAACACAAAAATACCTGAATATGTGCAATTGAAGATAGTTATATCTCATCAATGATTATGATTTCCCAATCACCTACCATCTTGATAAGGAAAATAGATTAGTGGATTCTCTAAGTAGAAAGGATCCTTCATCATTATCAATAATGACAATTGAAAAGGATACAATATTCATATATTTGTAAAGGATGGATATGGGAATCCTTAGGGGAGGACTATAATCAATTTTTTCTCAAATTATTTCCCAACCATCCATCATGGAGAAAATATAGGATTCTCAAATAAAATATGTGGATATTTAGAAAAGGGTGGAGGCCATTAAAAATGTGAAATCCTAGGAGTTCATGATTGATAAGGATAGAGATGTAAGATTTTGGTAAAAATTATGTGTAATGTTCGATCCATGGATAAAGAGGGAAAATTTGAATGATGTTCATAGCTCAACCTTCTCTATTCACCAAATGAGCACAATGATGTATCGACATCTCATAGAGAACTTTGGTTGGACAATATGAAGAAGGATATTACTGAGTAAACATCAATGTTCCTGGTATGTCAAAAAGTGAAGGCTCAAAGATAAAAGTCTAAGGGGATGATGCAACCACAACCCATACTAAAATGGAAGTTGTAGAACATCCCCATGGAATTTGTCACTAGACATCCAAGTATATCCAGTGGAATTAAAGTTATATGGGTCATTGTGGGTCATCATACAATGACTGCCCACTTTATCACGATTCAAGATGAATTCTCATTGGATAAACTTTCACAGATATATATCAAAGAGGATATAAGGAAGAATGGACTACCATTATCTACTGAATAAGATAGAGATATAAGATTCACCTCAATGTTCTAGAAATTTCGTCAAAATGCTTTGAGCACTGAACTCAACATCAGTACGGCCTATCATCTTTAAACTGATGGCCCATCTGTGAGAACTATTCAGACACTCGAAGATATATTGAGATCAAGTTCTATGGAATTCAAAGAAAGATTGGAACAACACCTTCTACTAGTTTAATTCTCCTACAAAAACAGTTTCTAGTCAAGAATCTGAATGACACAATATGAAGCCCTTTATGGGATAAGGTGTAGAACACCTGCATGTTCGGATGAAGTTGGTGAGTGTAAGCTGCTAGTACTAGAAATAGTCAAGGTAATTTTGGATAAGGTGTAAAACCTTCAGCAACACATCAAGGAATCCCAATGTTGACAAAATAGTTATGCTGACAATTGTCGATGAGATCTTGTGTTCAATGTTGGAGACATGGTATTTTTATGCATATCTCCATGGATAAAGGTCATGAGTTTTGAAAAGAAAGTAATGTAACATCCCTTGTACATCGCCCCTTAGAGATTCTTGATTGTTTTGGGGTTGTATCCTATTCACTAGAACATCCAACTACCATGTACAATGTAAATTTTGTCTTCCATGTATCTCACTTAAGGATGAATATACCTAATCATTCCCATGTAGTCTTTTCATAGGTTTTACAATTATAGATTGATCATTCTTATGAGGATAAGAAATTTATGATCTTGGAACTTGGAGATAGTGTTCTACATAACAAGACAAATCTCCTAGTAAATGTAATATGAGAGAACCATAATTATGAAGTGGAAATATGGGAAATAGAGGAAGCAATGAAAAAAACCCACTCACATCTATTAGTGGTTTAGAATGTAAAATAAAATATCCAGGGATAAATTTCAATGGGGGGAATAATTTAATGAACCAATGTGTTGTCAATTGAAATTACCTTCTGGTAATTATGTCATATAATCACATGAAATCAAAAAATAATGAACAAATATGTACTGTGTGACCATTAAACATAATATTTTCACTTTTGTGATTTGAAAATTTAAAATATAACAAACATTGTTGCGATCAATAAGATGATTGTAGTCTAATAAGAGAAAACTAATTTTTTGGGAATAACAACTGACACTTGGGAATAGTACTATTACCCTAATGAGTAGTAATATAACCCATATGAATATTAAAAATTCTAAAAGGATACTAAAATCACCCTTTAATGTATAAATAAAATTTTCAGAATCTTATAAATGATAATATTACCATGGTAAAAGTACAGGTAATTTTTAATTCATAAATAATTAATTACAATTAATTAAATTAAAAGAAGTTGTATTTTCCTCAAATGTGTTATTAAATTAAAAAAAATTATGTCATTTAGTTTGAAGATAATTTTATAAGAACATATGTAATTTTTAAAAGAATTCGAAAATGAATTATATTTTTAAAATCAGTAATTTCATGTAAATTATGATTTTAATTAAGATTTAAAATAATAATATTTTAAAATTTAATTTTTAAAAATTTATTTAGTTTTTGGATTCTACACATCAAAAAATGGTTTGGGTGAATTTTAGGGATTTTTCTAAAATACATGAATTTTTTCTGATTAGTAATATATGATAATTCACAATAAATGTTAAAACAAGAATTTCTGCATCCCGCATGAGTTATGGATGATGTAAATGGCCATTGTTTCGAACTCACATGATCATATTACTAATTTTTTCATGATTATAATTATTATTTATTTTATTATGGAAAAAATAATCTAATGATTAAAATATTAAGAAAACCATCCACCCCTCCACTATAAAAACCACACACACTCCCCTCTTCACTTCACTCATCTAAATCCTTGTTATTACAATAAATTCTTCCCACGTATCTCGTCGTCATCCTCTAACATGTCCATAATCCCTTGGTCTCCTCAATAGACCATATTCTCTCTCTTTAAGAGGTTATCAAAGAATATTAATTCAAGAGGTAAATTCATCTTTTCTTTTCATTCATTTTATTTTCACATTCCGTTGATATATTTTCTTTCTGTACCTCCCCTTAAACAAATGTTCTAAAAACACTTGTAACATACATGTAATTTATTTTTTTTATTATAATGGTTTAATTCATTATCATATCTCATTTCCCCTGCTTTTATATTAATGAAATGGAGATCTTGTTTGAGATGTGTTAATTTATCAGATTCAAGGATGATGAGTTATCAATTTCTTCTCCAATCTTTAATAATGGGCATAAAATTTTTTTATTGATAAAAAAATATTTTATATATATTTTATATTATTTTATTCTCTATAATCCTTTTTATAAAATGATATAAAATAATAATACAAAAAAAGTTAATTATGAGAAAAATCACCAAATTAATCCCAATGTTTATCATTAATGTTTTATATAAGGATTCACCATCACAAATAAAAATGAATATTATAACCATGTAATATTAAATATTAAAACTAATTTCGTTTTATTACAATTATGTACAACCATTTTCATCCTACATGTATATTCAATCATGAATATAAGTGAATCGGTCTTTAAAACCAAGGAAGAAAACGGCCCAATATAGGGAAATTTTAACCACTTAAATCATCAAAAAAACATGAATGAACATAATGAGGTTATAATAAATCAATAAAATGTATTGAGGTTCTTAAATCCTTAATCAATGACCCTATTTTGATTATTCAGGTCATTATGATCCAGTGATGAACACAATCAGAATTAAGGTAAGGGATCCTTTCTTACTCACATTTATTCAAGAATCTAATCTATGTTATGTCCTTTTATGGGTAGTTACTAATGATGGGGTATGATTTTTCACCTCCCCAATACATACCTAATAATTTATAAAATAATATAAACTCCTCTATCACTCATTATCCCCTCTTATGTACACCTAATACCATGTCGATATTCTATAAGGGATTCTACTCGAACCTCCATTAATCCTTCAGGTTGTTCTTAGACTCTTTTTACCCAAATAAAATATTATATTATATTTCTATAAATATTATAATTTATATTTATATATCCAAAATCATGTATTTATATCCATTATCCATTATCTTTTGTGGATATATATACTTTAATGTGTTTCCCTCCTCAATATGTCCTGATAAGAAAACTAGTTTTTAGGGAACTTCCCAAATTCATACCCTATTTCAAGTGCACTCTGCCATATATTTTTAGCCGCCATTGTTTTTATAAAACTATTTTTCTTATTATTAAAAACATATTTTATCACTTCTAGTTTTTTTCAAAATATTATCCCATTTCTATTTTTAATTCTTGTTAGTATTTTCTTTAAAATCCCACTAAAATGTTTTAATACAAATAATTCATAAATAACCTTCTACATGGTTTCACTCATAATTGACATCACATACCATTATATATTCCTATTTTACTTTATTAATACCCATGTATTTTATAATTCATTTCTTTTATGGGAAATTTTATTAAACACCCATTCATTATTCTTTATGACATGATTATGATACCCATTTCATTCCATGGGTGCCCTTATGATTATGATTTTTTATGTATAATTCTACATGTGGAAAGAATATTCATGAAAATTTTAATATGGTTGTTTCTAGATAGTTCTTCAATTAATTGGGTTAATATTTTTCCAATAAGACATTTTGTACAATAGTGTTGGTGGTTATCCTTCACTCGTGCTACCATGTGAAACAGTCATAGTGGTTAACCTTGACTTGTACTCCTCTATGTGCAATGAGACTTGACTCAAGATAATATCATGATTTATGTTACTAACACATTACTATGAATTAATTTTTATATGATCTTTTTTGTAAGTGTTTTGAGTCCATGTTGTTTCGTGCCTTTTATTTTCATTATGGCATGCCTTCTAACCCATGTGTTAATGTTTTATTACTATGTTTTTCCCTTACTGTGATTTTAGCTCATCCCTTCATTCATGTGATCCCCAGGGTACCCTTTTCAGATGTAAGGGATCAAATTAAGTTAAGATATATTTATTAATATTAAATAAAAATGTGTTTTTTAGAGTCCCATGTTTTCAATTTCAAGTACATAGTCTTGAAAGACACTTCACTTCACCATCCTTGGCATGTTTTCGTAAGTATAATTGTTCTTAAAATCATGTAATGTTATGTGTAAACATATAGGGTCACAATAACCTTAGGTTTTACATGTAATACCATTGGTATAACTAACATACACTTAAGAATTAGTATCTATTTCCCAGTATAAATGACCACTTCATCCATATATGAGGAGTGAGTTTTTTCTCCAATATTTTTTTGAAATTAGGCTACCATCTATTTCATTTTAGACAATCAGATATACCACATACAATATTGTATAACTGATATATCATGTATATTATTTGGTTATGACATTCAATTCTTTGAATTCATTCAAAATATTTAATTCTTTGATTAATCAGGTTTTCGTCCTGTATTTGGATTTATTTGTGGTAGTTTTCTTAGACAATATCTAGGTGTACTCACATTCACAAAATGACTATTCCAAGCATATTAAGATCATTTGAGAGTGCACTGGATATTTTTTATGCTCACCAAATTTCACATTTGGATTGAAAAGGTCCACATCATGGGTCAAATCATCTCAGAGACAAGATTAGCGGTTGACTAGGAGTATGTGGGAGCCATTATCTATTAGGAGAATCCCAATTAAATATTTAACAGATATTGTTTCTGCGGGATGGGTGGTTGTTATAGGCATTTTATTCATGAATTTTAACACATATAAACACCTATCATTGTCTTGACTAAAAGTTCTAAAAGTTTTATATGGTATGAATCTTTAGATAAATAATTTTAGAAGTTGAAAGGGATATTGAATTCCATACTAATTCTAATTATTCTAGACTTAAGAGGATGTTATATAGTTTATTATGAGGAATCAAGCATCAATATGAGAGAAGTTATGATGTATAGAGAATGAGTTGTTGAATATCGTTGTTTTAATTTGACACCTCCTGATCATAATTACTCAAAAATCAATCTTTATCTAGAACAAATTATTTATTTCTTGTGTTAATGGAGGTATTACATTTTAGAAGAGTGCTTTTTTTTGTACAATAACCATAAAATAATTAAGAATTTAGTTAAATAGAATAATTAAATCACATACATTTGATATGGGTATAATAAAAATAGTTATTTGAATTTGAAATTTCCTATAAACTTGGTTAAACAAATTTTTTACCGATGCTCTGATATAGAAGAATCAGACATTGGTAGTATTGTAGGCCAGTAGTGAGAGGTAGTTGATGTACCTCCTTTTGTAGATGAACATGGAGGTTTAACACTGTCATTTATAGCCAATAATAAAAAAATTTATTAGTGAGATATTCACCTCTAAATATAGTGACATTGTGTAAAACTTCTAATCCTATGGGATTGGTCCTGTGGGAGTGTATTTTAAGAAATGACCAACCACATAGCAAGGTCATTGATTGGGATGAGGCATTTAATATCAATGGACATATCTTAGTTCTTATAGACATGTAATAGAATCTAATGTGAGAATATAATTCCTATTCTTAGGTGGAACATCATAAATATTTTATGATATGCATTGATCTATGAATCCATTATTGGTGTTCTAGTATACAGAGGGAGATAGCTGGTTTTTTCAATCATTGTTCAACATGTTAGAAGGTGAAGTAAAAAAAACTCGTTATAAGAAGGGCTCTTATAATAATTTTCACTCCATATGATTAAATGGTATCACATCTCCCTAGATTTTTGTGGTGGGATTACCTAGTTCACATCATGTTTGTGATAGAGTTCCAGTAATCATAGAAAGATTAACTATTGTCGATCACTTTCTACCAATGATATAGACATTTTTTCTGTATTTTCTACGATGGATATATGTCAGAGAAATCATATTACTTCATATAGTCCCACATATGATTTTATCGGACATAAAAACTCATTTTACATTGTGTCTCTGGAATGGGTTATAGAAGGGATGTAGGTTCATAGGTGATACTTTGTACAACTTATCACCGATAGACAAACAATTATTCCAAGATTATGATATTAGTGTTTGAGGTCATGATCTATGAATTCATCCTTAATTTTGAAGGAACTTAGGATAAATAAATACATCTCACTATATTTTATTAGAATAATAAATTCTAAGTGACTATATAGATGGTTCCTTATTAGGATTTATATAGTGGGTCATGTTATTCACCCTTAAGCAAGTTAGAGATAGGGGAGGAAGTGTTACTGAGACCTTCTTACTTTTAGGAGAACATAGAGCAGGAAAATATTATCCAGAAGCATATAGACACAACTCAGTCTTGGAATAAGTCTAATGTCAATCACCATATATGATCTCTATTATTTAAAGTTATTGATTAGGTATTATTTTGTATTTCACCTAGATTGGGGAATAGATAGTTCAGGTGAGGGGGTAAACATTCACCTCGTTATGTAGATCCTTTTGAGATTCTGCAGGGTTTCTGTCAGGTAGCCCACCAGTTGTGGTTACCTTAGAGGTACTGATCTAAACACAACATAATCCACATATTTCAGTGATTTCATTATAACATATAACAATCTCATATTATTTATCCAAATAAGGTTGAGTTAGAGGTTTAAGAATCATTAATGAAGCATCTTATATGTATCATCGATCGTAGAATGATGGCTATTTGAGGTAGGTCAGTTTCTCTAGTACATGTTTTATTTAAGCACCACCGTGTAAATGATGATATCTAGGTGTGAGAGGACAATGTTAAAGCTCATCGGTTGGGGTTATTCATAGATAATGCTTCAGCTCTATCAAATAGGAAAATGGAATATGAGTTATTTTATTATGGGGTGATTTAATGATATGGAATTTTATGATAAATAATTTTCCATTGAAATTTCATTATAAATATGTTGTTTTATTCTAATAGAAGTGCATAAGATATTGATGATGGGTTCTGATGTTCCTCGGGCTCATTTGGAGTAAGTGGCATTTGTTTTTTGTTGTAATATGTTGGAAATACTGGTTCCTTCATTATTATTTGTAACCATGAGTCTCAACCATGCATCCCAATAAGAGGTGGATCACTATTTGTAAACTACATAATTTGGGATGCATGACCGTGTGAGTAGCTTCAAAGAAATTATATAGGGGACTCTCATGGTTCATACACAAAATGATAAACTACACAACTAGTTTCAGGGGTAGTTTTACTTAGGATGTTATCCTGCACTGTTAGCACATAGTTTAGCCAAACTCTATGTCATGATCTAAAATGGGTTGGGTCCCCTTATCCAATTTAGGCACACTATTGTTACACATTTTGAACAACCATGAAAAACAAACAATTCTCACCTTTAAAGAAGTTTAAAATTACCCTTTTCCATTATGTCCTTAATTTTTTTTAATCCTTATTTCCTTCTCATATAGGAATAACACATCCCAACCATAAGATACACTCCTTTGGGCCTAAAACTATGAATTGATCCTTCTTCTTTTATTAGACTCTGAATCTATAGTTTTTCATCATGTTTGAATCATATCCTTAATATCTCTAATCCTCTTTCTTACTTCATTTCTATTATTATATATAATTCTAAATCCATGAAGATTCTTTTTAATTATTTTTAATACATTTACATATTTAATAAATTTATCAAAATCTATACTAAATTATATTCCAATATAATAAGAAGAATTCACTACATGTCAAAGATCTGTGGTCTCATGATATTCCTTAAATGTCTAGTGATTTATATATAGTGTCTTTTTTTGTGCTATATACATCCCGATCGTCTACTCTTAACAAATTTTATCCAAAATTAAATTTATGTTCTATATATTATATGTCTTTTGAAACCTATATTCATTGGTTATTGTTATGAAACCCTTGTAGAACAACCACCTTGGGTATGTAGATATTTTTTACAAGACGACCATGAGTTACTTATAATTACAGTTCAAAATTAGAGTTGTTATACATTCCAATGTAATTGGTAGGTTGTGACTAAATAAATGATATTGATTAAGTAAATTAACTAGAATGAATTAACCCTTGTGAAGACTTATAAGAAAATGTTATGTTATTGGACCACCTTCTTATGTGAGTTAGACATACCTGATTAAATGTGATGTCTAATTAAATTAAATTTCATGTTTAGGGGTTTGGTTATACTAAGAGAACATGACAGTTTTTTATCTATGATGAGTGGGATACATAGGTTTCTAATAAAAACTCCATAGAAATCATCAATATTATTAAATTGAAATGAATTGTTAATTGGATTATGTGACACCAAGGGTGATACATTTGTTCTCATATAATCCTTGTGGAATGTAACCCTAGGGTGGTTAGATACAAATTATTCTTGGAGTAATACATGGGTTCCCATTATGGAATTCCAAGGATGGACTCCATGGGAATTGTTTATTATCATTCATTTAGTGGAACATATGCTCCTTATGTGGATGGAAATGGACTAAACTCAATGGTCGATGAATTTATACCATGCATAGAATGATACATGGGTTACTATGAGGAAATATTTAATGCCTCGACCCCAGAACCCTGGAGCCGATGCATTATTCTAATACATTGTTATGATTATATGAAATCATGTCCTGAAGAACTGATCGGTTTAGTAGTCTTGGAAAATATATTATATACATGAATGTTACATTACACATTCAAACATAAAACCCACCATAAATAATCTATTTAGAATTACATTATTCCCCTAGATTAATCCTCCATATCAAACATAATACGCATCTTGGAATCTTGGGAAAACAAAACATAAGAAAGAGGTGAGCTCAGTTGCTCCATAAGGGTTAATAATTTAGTCGAAGCTATAATATTTTAAGGAATTTTTTTTAATAAAAAAATAGAATTTTATAAAAAAAATCAACATAATATGTACAAAAATAAATCAAACATTACCATATAAACATGCACAGGGATATTCTACTAATCAAATAATCACATGTAATAAATAATTTCATAGAGAGAGAATTCCTAATACCGGACATCATTATCACATAGTCATGGCCTCGTGCCATGAATACAAATAAATTCTTTTCAAGTCATTGTTCCAAGACACTAGTTTCTCTCATGAGTCATACCTATTCATCGAGGAGCTATAGTGGGATCCACCCATCACTTACTAAGTCCACTACATTCCTCATATGAAAATATTGAATCATAACATAATCATTCGTATTAAAAATTGCATACGAAATGTCAATAATTCAACCATAAACTATGAAGGGTATAAAAATAGAACATCAGCAATAAAAAATATCATAACTCATTCAACACAATATTGAAAAATGTATTATAATAAATCAATCTTAACCAAGAATAATATCTATTAACAGATGTTGGCATTGTTAAAAATGATCAGTTCATCTTTTTGAGGGAAATATCCCTTTTTGTGAAATCGTTTAAATGTAACACATTTATAAATGAAGTCATTTAAAAGTGTTTTTTGAATAAAAATTTTCCATGCCAATTGGAATATTTGAAAATGAATTAGAATTTTCAAACAATCAGGATCATATAAACAAATCCATAAAATCGTTTTAAAAACATGGACATTAATTATAGTTATTTAGAAGAATAAATATTTAAAACACTTACAATGATGTTTTAGTAAAAGAGTACATAAAAATAATAATTTTGGAATTTCATTTATGAAACTTGTAAATGGATAATAAATATTTCCCAAAAAAAAATATACATATAAACAATCTCGGATTATAATGAGATTGAGGAATTAACCCTTACCTTACACATTCCATTGTTCGAGGGTACTTTTAACCTCCAGTACAATGACCATAGTATGTTATTAAAATATAGAAGAACCATATTATAATTTATTATAACATATATGATTCTTTTATGACTTTATATAATACATTTAAAAATAATTTTCTTGTTAAATTAACATTTCGGGTAATAATCATGTTCTTTATCATACATGTTTTAACTTTCATTCTTGTTCGTATCATTTAGATCATGATTTAAATACTTCTAGAATATAAAACATTATTTATATATAATATATATTTAGAATATAAATTTTTTTAATAGATATATTTATGATATGGGCAACAACATTTATTGAGATGGTAGGTCGTACGTAATCACAAATGTTGTTTCCGTTTTCATATCGTATTGAAGGGAAGTAAGTGAATAAGATATATGTATGTAAACACACACACACACACACATATATATATATATATATATATGGTAGAATTATTATGTAATATATTAAATAATTATTAATAATATATATTTTTATAATCATCATTGAATGGTGAACGTGGAAATGAATCTCATCGCATCATGGACACGGTAAGACGTACGTACACATGAGCAACGATGTCATTTCATTAATGATTAAAATGTGTGGAATTGGATTGTATATTAATTGTACAGAGAAATTAGAATATTATTTTCATTATTTATATACATATTACTCATCATTATATCCATCAAAATAACATAGTGTTGAACAACAAATTACACCATAGCGTGGAGACAATAATCCATACATACGCATGTATGGTCATATTATCATTCATAGGATGGATAAAATAATTAAAATTGTACTACCATATTTATAATAACATTATAGTATATAGAAGGTACTGGAATAATTATTTTGGTATAGGAACTCACAATGAAAAATAAATTCGAAGAAGAAAAGAACATTGAAAGAGGTGAAAAAATAATTACCTCTTCTATGGATGTTTCTTTTTGATTTTAACAAAGGGATCCTTATGATGGATTTATGCTCAAGGGAATACCTCTAGGTTGGAGTGAGGAGAGTTGGGAAGAGATTTGGGTAGGGGATGGATGATCCAAATGTATTTGGGGTGTGATTATGAGAGAAGGGGAAGTACCCTTTTATAAGAGATGTGAGGGTCACTTTAGGAAAATATTAAAATATTATTTTATTGTACTGTCATATTTGTTTTATAATGGATCCAAAAGGATTTATTTCTGGGATTAGGTGATTCTAGGACTAAAACCATTCAAAAAATATGTTATAGACAGGTTTAGGTCACCATATTAACCTTATCATTTATATTTAACTCTTGGTTAAATATTTTTATCATTTACCATATCTCTTTTTATTTTTATATTATATGGTCAATAAACATACTATAAAATTCCATTAGAACCCCATGTGGTTCATTAATGAAATATTTATTATTATATAAATCATTTGTCCCATCCCTTGATTTTCAATACTAGAATATCAATTAATAATATAGTATTGTTTTTAAAAACACAATCATGTTAATTTTAACATTATTTAGTATTTGGTTTTTTTGAAAGTCGTAAATTTATATTAATTCAAACTAAATACATTTAATCAATCCTATAATGTCATATTCACCAATAAAATTCATGTATAGAATCATAACGTTCAAATTATAATTATTTAAATAATTATAATATCGTTTATTTGATTCTTTCATTAATAAAGAAAATATTACTTCATTATAATGTCATATATATATATATATTGCTATTCTATGTCTAAAGATTATAAATAAAATATTATGATGTAGGAAATATTTTTAAATATCTTATTACTGTTTATAGTCGAATAGATCAATTATATAACCTAATATAAAAAATTTTTACTTAAAGATGCTGTATTTTTTTCTTTTTGTCATTACTTTAGATTATTTAATATAAAATTTAATTATAACTCCCAAGATCCTTAATGGGGTCCCAAAATCGACACAAGGATGCCCATGGTCATAAATGTATCCGCCAATAGGGTTAAGACACGTTTTATAGTATTTTAAAATTATTATAATATTATTTTTTACCCTTATTTACTGGATTTACCCTTTAACAATGGTAAATAAAATATTTACCGAAATAATTTTTCATAATGTCGAAAAATTGTAGTTACATATTTAAAAAAATTAATTCCTGATTAAAAATATAAAATCCATTTTTCTAAATTCAAAAAACATATCTTGTAGAAATTAATTTAATATTAATTCTCATTGTCGAAACCAAAAAGCGACTTTTTATGAATTAAAAACTATCAAAATATTGACATATGATTATGTAAAATTTAAATGTAAAATTTCATTCAATGACCTGACATATATTAAGTGATAAAAATATAATCTAATTATAATTTAAATCAACTCAAATTTATAATTTATCACTATAAATTATTCTGATTAAAAAGGATGATTTTAATTAAAATTTAGTATTTTTCATTATTTATCAAAATATAAAATTTATCTGAAAAGTATCCTAAATGTATACAAACTATTTTTTATTTCATAAAAATAAAAATTATTTTAATTTCATCAAATTGAATATATAAAAGTGTAAAATATTGGTTTTAAAAATGTTTCTCTATTAAAAGGCGGTGAAATTGAATTTTTTTAATAATACTTCTTTATCTGAAAAAATGAATTTATTATTATATTATGTCTATAAAGCACGTAATATAGATTCTAAAATTATATGGAGTATATAAAATTCAAAAAAAAAATTAATACTATTCATAACTACTTTTTTAACGTCTAGTTTGGTAAGTCGTGGTGCGCACAAACTCGGTGTTGTGTGTTGTAAAAGTTATTGAATTACTTTGCAAAGATAATGTACAATGAAATCTTGGGGTGTTACATTCAAACCTCCTTCAATAAATTTATTTCATACAATTTAAAATTGTTCATTGAAAATAAAAGGTTTAATAGAGAAAAATACCTTTGTGGAAAACCCACTTCATATATTGGGCTAATAAAATTTAGTCTTAATAAGAGGGAAATGGAAATGAAATAATCACCAAAAAATTGTGATCTAGATTAAGAGAACTTTAGTTGAAATTAGTAACACATAAATGGTGGAAAATTTTAAATATTTTTTGGGAGTGATTAAGGTTATCAATCACAAACAAGTGTAAAATTTACGGCCTTAAAGTAATCAATCTTTGATGATTTAAATTATAATCAGTTCAAACAAACATAAGGTATTATGATAACACATTTTTCGTTTTATGATCCCTTCCCTAATGTTTAAGAATTAATTTATTCATTGAATAAGAGGAAAAAATTATAGGTGACATGTATAGTTTCATCTTTCCAATAATTCCTACCACAAACTCATCTTTCACTCCAAAATATTAAACAATTCAAAAATATTATATTTATCCTAATCATATAGGGTTCTAAAAATAATGAATTTATTATTCATTTTCCATAATATTTAAAAATAATTACATTATACAAACCATCACATCACGTAGGCATGTGGTAGGTGATGCACTTAAGTCGCCCTTTAGTTGTGGGTTCAAGACTTGTGGCCTTACTGGATGTGATGGTTTGTCGCCTGACCTCCTGGTTGACTTTTCTATAAAAATCAAAAAATAATCTTAAAAAATGATTTACCATTAAAAATATTATTCAATTTCAAACTTAATCAATTCCAACCTTTAGACTTAACCAAAATACATCTCTTTAAACTCATAGTTTAAAATTTATAAGGAAGGTAAACACAAGGAAGATTTTTTTTTCACGTAATAACATGTAAATACCTTTAATGTGTATTCTTTTTTAACACAGTAACACACATAATTACCATAAAACCTTATTTATTATATTAATTCTCCCATATTCTATATATAATGGTGGATGTACTTTTTATAAACAAAAAAGTGGTTAAATCCTATTATAATGGTATAAATAATAAATTAATTAGTTTCAAAGAAGTCAAGAATATCAAATATAATTTATCCAAATAAACCATATCTTATTCCAAAATTACTAACCCTTTTCCAAAACCATGTTAATGATGATATTTACTTCAACCTTGTATTTTCCAAAATGTTTAACTTGATATGGACTAGCATTTCTTCGAACCATATAATCTTAAATCCTCAACGAAATAGTATTGATGTACAATATATATTTACTTCCATAATTCATATAACAAGTATATCAATGATACCACACTCAATTGAAATAACTATTTAATAAAAATTAAAAAAACTAGACATTCATCTAATATGTGGTAGTATCATAACTTGATTATTATCAAATTACTTAATTTGGGTCATACTCTAATGATTTGTACATTGATTCGCATAGTTTCCCAACTCATTGCAGATGAAGCATTGTACATTTGAAACCTTTTTCTTACCCATTCAATCACATATTTAGTGTACTTTTTCTCTAAATATAAAAAAAATCCCATTCCTTTCAAACATTTACCTTGGTGATTATTTCCACAGTTATCCCATATGGGAAAATCTTTCTTTCCCCTCTTCCTATTATCCATCTTTCTCTCTACCATCCTTTTTTCTCTTACTTACCTTCAAATCCATATGACTCAAGGATTTCATCACTTATCTTATTAACACATGATACTATTTATTAAAATGATGAGAATACATGGGAGACTATTTACCTTATAAATGTTTTCTTAATACCATTAAAGTTATTATACTTCTTACTCATAGGTTCATGCATATTGCTGGAGTTCTCATTTATTCAACTGGGTGCCATTTATAAACAATGTAATTCACTATGTTAGTTTGTGAATCACATTGAAAAATTCAAAACTTATATAATACCTAACATAAATTTAAAATATTATGCCTATAATCTACAATCATAAAAAATGATTTCTTTGAGAATGTATTTACTCATAAATCCATCATCATGGATTATAATGAAAATGTGATTTATCCTATTCATATCCCCAGGAGTTTTGTAACTAATAGTGCAGAAAGGCACATTGTCCTGTACTAGGATACCTCAGGCCTAGATCGAAACTCCTTGTCAATGTTTTAACTCCTAGCTACATCTGTGCCAAAGCCGCCTCTACCTGCTCATATCCTGAAAGGAATGTATTGCTTGGAAAATACTAAAATTCTCTACATTACCAAAATTCAATGAAATTCTTCTATATTAATCCTCAAAATCTATATTAGGGTAATGTTATCCAATAATAGTTTTTTCTAAATATTTTTTCCATGGATTGTACTAAACATCATCTAATACCAACTATAATTCCTTGACTGCCGAATCTCAAAGATGTTGCATAATTTAAATACAATTGCACAATTACAAGGAATCAAGTCCCAATGGACCGATCAGCTTAATAATCTTGGAAAATAGATTACATACATGAATGTTAAATTACACATTCAAACATAAAACACAACATAAATAATTGGTTGATAATTCTGTTATTCCTCTACCTTACCCCTGCATATCAAACACAATACACTTCTTAGAATCCTTGGAAAAAAACAGTAGAAAGGGGTGAGATTAGATGCTCATTAAGGGTAAATAATTTAGCAAAAGCTATAAACGTTTAAGGAATGATGTGTAATGAAAACAAAAGACTTTTAATCAAAAGATTTTACATCATATAGAGAAAATAAATCAAACATTACCATATAAACATGCACATGGTTATTCTACTAGTTGAATAATCACATGTAATAATTAATTTCGTAGTGAGGGAATGCCTAATGTCGGAAATCATGACCACATAGTTAAGGCTTCATGCCAAAACAACAAATAAAAGTTTTGTCAAGGCCTTGTTCAAAGACACTAGTTTGTCTCATGAGATCTTATGTTGCATCAAGAAGCTATAGTAGGCTCCACACAATTCTTATTATGTCCATTGAATTCCTCATATGAAAATGTTGAAACATAACATAAACATTCATATAAAAACTAGCATAGGAAATGTCAATACTTCAACCATAAAAAATGAACGGTATAAAAATAACACATCCACAATCAGACATATCATAAATCCATGAATACAAAATGGAATATTGTATTATTATAAATCATATTTTATCAAGAATAATATCCACTAAAGGATGTTGACATAGTAGAAAATGATCAGAAAAATGTTTTTAGAGAAATATCCTTTTGTGTGAAATCATTTAAAAGTCGCGCATTATTAAAGATAGTTAGTTAAAATATATTTTTTAAACAAAATTTCCCATAACAATTTGATACTTTTGAAGGAAATTAACATTTTAAAACAATAATTTCCTTATAAAAAAAGCCGTAAAACCATTTTGAAAACATGGACATTAATGAGAATGATTTAGATGAAAAAATATTTAAACCCTTTTAAATGATGTTTTAGTTAAATAGTACCTTAAAAGAATAATTTTGAAATGTTTTTTATAAATCATGGACATGGATAACAAATATATCCCATAAAATACATATAGATAAACAATCTCGGATAATAATGAGATTGAGAAATTAACCCTTACCTTTCACTTTCCTTTGGTCGAGGGTATGACTAAATACATGTACTGTGACCATAGTATGTTAATAAATTATACCAGAATAGTTTTAATATTTATTATATCATACATTATTCAATTAGGACTTTATATTACCCATTTAATGTTGATTTCCATGTTAAATTAACATTTCAGTTAATAATATCTTTCTTTATTGGATGTATTATAACGTTTTATTCTTGTTCATATCATTTACATCATTATTTTAATACTTCCAGAATATAAAAAATAATTTATATATCATATATCATTAGAATATAAATATTTATAATATATATATATATAATGAAAACCACTGTTTATGGAGACGGTACGTCGAATGTATGCATAAACGTTGTTTCCAATTTTATATCGTATAGAATGGAAGTAAGTAAATAAGATATATGTAATTACATAAAAACATACACACACATATATCCAGTAGTATTATAATTTCATATATTACATAATTATTAATAATATTTATTTTTATAATCATTGTTGAATGGTGAACGTGGAAATAAATCTCATCGAGACGTGGAGATATTAAGTCGTACATACACACGTGCGATGATATAACATCTTGAATGATTAAAAGATATGGAATTGGAAGTTATATTAATTTTACAGAAAAATTATCATGTTATTTTCATTATTTAAATACATTTTACTCATCATTATATCCGTCAAAATAACTTGGTGTTGAATAAAAAATTACACTCCGGCATGGAGACGATAATCCATATGTACGCATGCATGGTGACATTTTCATTCATAGGATGGATAGAATAATGAATACAGTTATACCATATTTGTAATCATATCACACTATGTAGACGGGACTGGAATTATTATTTTTTTTATTTAAATAACAATGAAAAATAAAGTGGAAGAAGAAAATAACTTTTAAATAGGTGATAAAATAATTACCTCTTCTTTGGAAGTTTCCTTTTGATTGAAAAAAAAGTACACCATAGGTCAGATTTGCGATCAAGGGAAGGCCTATAGGTTGATGTGGTAAATGTTTGGAGGAGATTTGGGCAGGGTTTGGCCAATCCAAATGACTCTGAAGGTGTGATTTTTAGAGAAGGGGATGTATCCTTTTATAAGAAAGGTGAAGGTCATTTTAAGAAAAGCATGAAATATTATTTTATTATATAATCATATTCAGTATATAATGTCTAAAAAAATTTCATATAAAGGCTAAGGTGGTACTTGATCTAAAACATCTCATCCAATAAGTTTTAGAAAAGTTTATTTCACCATATTAAAATTATCTCATAGATTTATCTCTTAGATAAATATAAAAACATTTACAATGTAACCTTGTATTTTAATATTATATGGTTAATAAAGATACTATAAAATACAAATAGAACCCAAAGTCATTCATTAATGACATCTACATAATTATATAAATCTTTTGGATGAACCTTATATTTTTGGAATATTATATCATTTAATAATATAGTATTTGTTTTAAAAACTCATTTATGTCAATTTTAACAATATTTAGTATTTTGTTTTTGTGAAACTCATAAAAATGTGATTACTTAAAAAAAAAATACATTGAATAAATCCTAATATGTCATATCATCCCATAAAATTCTTTTATGGCCTCAAAACATTCAAAATATATTTATTTTAAAATTTATAATATTATTTATTAAATTCATTCATTAATAATGAAAAATCATTATCAATATTGTGTCATATATAAATATATATATATTATGTCTAAAAATTATAAATAAAATATCATGATGTATTAAATATTTCTATCTTTATAATTAATATTTATAGTTTAAGAGATAAATAATATATCCTCATATAGAAATTTTTTTACAAGAAGATACACGCTTCTGTTATTTTTGACTTTACATTATATTATTTAATATAAAATGTCATTATCGCTCACAAGTGGCTCCAAGGGGTCCCAAAATCGATCCACGGATGCCCATGGTCGGACATGTATCATAAAATAGGGTAAGTAAATGTGTTAGAGTAATTTAATATTAATATAAAATTATTTTTTTCTATAATTACCGGATTTACCGGTTAACCATGGTAAATAAAATATTTACCGAAGTTATTATTCATAATATATAAAAATAAAAGTTAACTATTTAAAAAATTTGGACCTCCTAATTTAAAATATGAAATCCATTTTTATTAATCCTTAACACTGAAGTTTTATAAATTTATTTAAAATTAATTCTCGTTCTCAAAACACAAAATCTGGTTTTTAGAAGTAAAACCTATAAAAATATTGACATATGTTTATATACAATTTAAATGTAAAATCACATCCAATAAACTACATTATATTAAATGATAAAAATATAATATAATGATACTATAAAACAACTCAAATTTATAGTCCAACATTATAAATTATTTCAACTAAAAAAGTTATTTTTAAATAAAAATTAATATTTTCACTATTCATCAATATATAAAAGTATGCAAAAAAGTTCCAAAAATTTATCCAAACTAAATATTAGTATTTTGAATCTAAAGAAGTATTTAATTTGATTAAATTAAATATAAAAAAGTGCAAAATGTTGTTTTTATAATGGGTTTTGCATTAAAAGGTGGTAAAATTGCATTGTTTGAAAAATACATCTTTTATCTGAAATAAAATGAATTTTTACTTATATTTTGCCTAAGAAGCACATAATATGGTTTAAAAAATTATATAGAGTATATAAAATTAAAAAATCAGTTTATAATATGCATAGCCGCTTTTTGAACGACTTGTTTGGTAAGTCGTGGTGCGCTCGAACTCGGTGTTGCATTTAGAACAAGTTATTGAATTACTTTTAAGAGATAATGTACTATGAAAACATGGGGTGGTACCAATTACATGGATGGGATCATACGGTGATGGGTTCATAGTATACCCAATGTGATACCTGGTCTCCTCGTATATAATTCCATGGACATACATAGGTTTCAAATTAAATAAATGATTAATTAATCTATGGGACACGTCTTCCATGTCAAAGAACATTCTTGGATTCAACAATATATTCTTATTCATGATGAACTTATCACACTTCCCTTTATCAAGTGTAAATCCATTGAACATTCCCATCCCTTGTAGTGTTACGATCCACTGGGGGTGCCCTATCTATGAGTCGAGTCCTAAGATAATTTTATAAGTTATAAACATTAATGAATAATCTATTTGAGACATTTAGGATTAGGTAGAAGCAAGTGGTATTGGTTGAGTGTCCTAATGGGAACTCAGACTAACATTGTTATTACATTTTCATCTACAATTTATATTATTTCATACATAATTACATTTATATATCAACATACTAGATGGAATTAACCACCATTGGGGTGGGCTACTAAGTAAATCCCACACCAAATTTGTGATGTCGATGGGTACCCTGACAGACATCCTGGATGCTGTTCAGGACAAGGCAAAGCAACCTACACAGAACTCTTGATTTATCTATACTATGATGGAGTACATGAATAAAGTATTGTTCATGTGAAAATGATTCTATCGAATATGGATTTTGAGAATTTGTTCAGTTTTTATAGCATGTTATAAATTTCTATGGCCCTTTATTCATGTATTCTCTCTTGTATATAATGAAATGTTTATTATCATTTTATATATGAAATTGTATATCATTTCACTAGTCTATTTATTGTATCTGTATGATTACTCTTCTATTGTAGGTAACTTATTTTTTTTACGTTCTTTACTTATAATATGATTCCATTGTACCACAGTATAATAATTATGGTATTGTCTACCCACCATACAATTTCAGACTCTCACTACTAGTTGGAATCATAGGGTATATGGGGAGACGCACTTGAGGCTATCTGGTCACCAGTTTAGATATTGTTATCAAGTGTCCTGGGTTAGGATGTCACACCTGTTAGAAAAAGTATACCCATTAGTTATTCAAGACACATATTTCAGTATGAAATGAATGCACATTAGTGTTCGTATCACCAGTTATTTCTTTTATTATGACATAAAGTTAGTCATACAAAATATGATTTATGTAGAGCTGAGTTGAAAACCCATTTACCAAATTTATATTATTGGTATGATCTCAACCTTATTTCTCTAGTATCATTCAAAATGGTTTACCAACTAAGTATAACACACAAAAAACACCAATAATGAGGCACCTAACTCATAGGATCACATCATTACATTCATTCCATACATAAGATAATCCATGGTCACTGGGATTTATCATGAACATACACGGTTAGACAATCAAGGTCTTCAAAATAGTTCACTTTAGAAGAAATCTAACAATTAGTACTTTGTAAGGGGAATTTATCTCTCTATATTATCAGATTTATTCTCATTACAAATATGTAGTATTTCAATGATTTAGTTGGGAAATATATTATCTCTAAAAAATAAATATGTTTGAACCATATTGATGTGTCACTATTTATTCAAGTGTTGGACAATATAGATTTATCATTGAAGAAAACAATATCCATTAACATTAATTTCATGTAGCACTTTATATGTATTTATGATAACAAAGAAATATTTTAACTCATTAAACTAAAGAATACGTTACAATTCCTAATATGAAAATTATATATATTTATATTCAAGGAATAAAAAATAAAATCATAGCTCGTAAATATTGACATGCGTTAAACTATTTATGTACAACTCAAAACAAAAATATT
The DNA here is from genome assembly GCA_963277665.1 of Viscum album. NCBI lineage: Eukaryota > Viridiplantae > Streptophyta > Magnoliopsida > Santalales > Viscaceae > Viscum > Viscum album. The sequence continues at coordinate 804,246,655 of OY728139.1, forward strand.
ATAAATACATTATAGTTTATTCATGTACTATGATAATTAAAAAATTAGATAAATATAATAACGTTATATTTATTTATAATATGAACACAACAAAATAGATTATTATATGAAATTTTAAGTAAAAATATGATACTAAATAAATTATAAATAATTTATATTATGTAGACAATATACATAATTTAAATATGGAATATTTAAAACTATTTAAACTATTATTATATCAATCATCAAAACTTCTATTAAAGTATTTTAATAACTTCATAAATAATTCCTTTTAATTTGATCATTTCAAATTAATATTAAGACCAATTAATTATTAAATATAATATCTATTATATTTTCCATTTTTTTTAAATTTATAATTATTTTATAAATTACTATTATATTTTCTAAATAAAATATTTATTTCTAAAATAAAAGGGTTGAAAAATAAAATTTATTAAAATATTTTACCTTAATATTACAAAATATTCAATTAAAAGTAGTTTAAAACATTATAAATAATTAAATATTAAATTTTTATAAATAAATAATTTCTAAAAATATTTCTAAAAAATTAAATATAATAAAATACCTTATCCAATCATTTTAAATAAATTATAAATTATGCAACTCAATTCAAAATTAAAATTTAGAAAAATAACATTTTTCTACTATATATTTTTTAGTGATATATGGAATATTATTCTACATGAATTGTTTTTTGGGAATAAATTTGTAATTGTTACACATCAAACATTATAATATATAAAATGAGGATCCTATAAGGAATAAATATAGAACATGATTAGAGTAAGGATAACTCATGGTGTTGGCAATATTAACATATGATATAAGGATTTTCAAGATAGTACGATTGTATAGAGTGGATTTGGGAGATATTAACTCATCACCCTGAGGTATAAATAATATGTATACTATGTTGGCACATAATATGGCCAGTGTAGAAATAATTCAAGTATTTCACGGAATTAACATACCTAGATAGCCCATGAATTTGATTAACTTCTTATAGTGAATTGTTATCATGACTTATGAAATATTTTGTATATGATTAATCTTGTATATATAATATGCTTGGACACCATGTCTTATTATTTGAAATAAGTAAGTTTATTTCATAACTAAACTTATGTATAAAATTTGTAAGCCTGAAATTGTATATTCGTTACTACAGTATTGAGGGTGAATTATAGTTTATAAAATAAAATATATAACTTTTCTAACCTATTTATGATTTATTATCAGATAAAAATTATTTTATAAAAATAGATAATTATATATAGAAATATTTATAATAAACTATATAAAAGTTTTCTTAAATAATAAAAACAGAATATCAAACTAGTAAAAACAATTAATAAGAAAAACTATACAATGTATTTTTGAAAAATATGAAAACAAATTATAAGTTGTTGTACATAATTTATCCTTATATGTTATATAATTATTAAACTATACTTAGGGAATCCATGGTATTATCCATAAAATAATTTTCAATCTATATTGCATTATGTAATCCCTTGATCAAAATTATCGGACACATCCTTTGTTTCCCTAGCATTGGAAACACTCGATCAAACTAGATCAGTATATCCTAATTCAGCTTAAATAATAGAATCCATTAAACAAACATATTAGAAATATTGATTATATAATTAATATATATTATGAATTGTAAAAAATTATTGTCACAACAAATGGTTTAGAAAATTACTCTCTAAAAGTTACAATTAAGTGTACTCAAGTAAAAATTCATTAAAAAAGATTCCCTGAAACATTAGATTTGTGAAGTTTTAATAAGTTTCCTCTTATTAGAATGTATCTCTATTAATAGGATTACTCCCAATGATCATATTCCAAAATTTTCAGATGCAGTTGAAATGAAATCGGAGGAACACCTTATTTACATGAAATATTTGGTACATCATCTCTATTTGATAGTTATCTTTATTTAAACTACTTCAGTGTATAAAGGTAAAAAATATTAAAATGAACATTCATATTCTAATAAGAAGTATTAAATTATTTTCCTAGTTGGATTTATAAAAGTTCATATGGAAAAAATATGATCTTCCATCTAATAAATACTATATGGTAAACTTTATAAGACATCATTTGACGAAATTTGATATACATTATCTTAATGAAATTATAAACATTAATATAGTGAACTGGTATCCATATTTTGTTATGTAAAAAGTACATTTCTATCTTTTAAGGTAGTTATATTCAATTTCCTTCCTCTAGAAAACATTTATAATGTTATTTTCATTGGAAAAGAAAATATGAATCTCGTAAAATGACCATCTTTCCTAAATAAAAATATTATGAAAATGGAAAATATAAAAGTCAAATATATAAAAACATTTGAAAAAATGGGTAGTTATTTTAAAAAATAATGTTTTAATGTTTATAAATAATTCATTTGACTAAATTATCTCCCCCTTTTTGTAAATAACAAAACAATAATTTTTTTAAGATAAAAAACAAAGATAAAACTATATAAAATCTTACTCCACCTATATTAAAATATAATCTGATATCATTCTTTCATCCCTATTATTCAAAAAATTTAGATCATTTCCCTAAAGCCATGCTTTCAAAAAAATTGATCTTTCTTCCCGTTTGTGATTTTAGAAAATATTTATATGAGGTAGAAAGTGTTAATGAAATTTTTAGGAAAATATTATACACAAAACAATATATATATATATATATATAACATATACTCATGAAATATATTCAACCAAAACATATGAGAACTAGATTCCTCCAATGATGTTGGAAAAAGATCAAATTGAATATATTTGAAAAATATCCATCAAATATATATATATATATATGTTTTGAGTTGTTATTATTATAAACATTTTTAAATGTTCTGGAAAATGAGTATGATTCTTTAAATAAAGTATTCTCGAAAATTTAATTTATATTTTTAATACATTCTTGATTCTTCTGAAAATATTCTTGATTCTTATGAGATTTTAAAAATAAATTAATCAACTTTTAAAATTATTCTTCAAAAACATTAATCTTATTTATTTCCGTGGTAATATATTCATTTTTACAAAGATATTTATTCATCTTGTAACATTTTAAGAGACTTCAGATTATAATCCATATCATAAACTTCTATGAACATCTAATTTATTTTGTCCCAAATTTTTGAAACTGTCTTGATTTAATTTATGATTCTTTTAACTTTTTCATCAAAATAAAAATTATGAATTCATCAGATCAACTTCGTTATGAATTTATTTTACAAAAAAAAATAATTCATCTTGAGTTTTATTACACAACAACTTTTCTGAGACTATACATGAACTTGGATTTTATTTCATTCCATTTATACTATTAATTTCACATGAATATATTGAATCACTTTGAAAATAATTCACTAAGGATGTTTCTAGTCTTGAAGGTCTATCTTCTTCATTTCAGAAATTTGCGTTTGATAAATTTACACAACCTCAACATCTTCATCGAACATAGCCATATTATATTCTTTGGTTAGAGATTGTTTTTATTCTTCCACTGAGGATTATTATTTATTTGAAAATTTTATGTCAACATATTTTCGATATTGAAAAGATAAGAAATGTAATCTTTCAACAGAAATTGATTCTAAATCCATATAATTTTTTAACCCCCTTGTAAGATCATCTCTCTTTCTTAAATAACACTTCCCTAGATTGTGAAGGACATTTTTTGAGGGAATATATTATTATTAATCAACATTATTTATATGAGTTTGGATTTCAATCTACAATAAATTATTTTATTTATTTCATTGTAATGGGAAGAATTTTTTCTTCTATTTTGAATGAAATATGGTGTTTTGGTTGGATTGATATATGGGGATCTATTTGGGGAACATTTCATTAGTTTCAAATTCAAGTCAAAAGAGAATTATATAAATTCCCTTTAGGAAAGTAATAGTAATTTTTTAGTTTATTTCTTTTTTAGATTATCACATTCTATTATATTCTTCTCCTATTTGTTTCCTAATAATTCATATTTACAGTTAAGGTTATAGTAATATCCAAACCAAATGATAGCCTATCATATTTCGTTTCACATTATTCGTTAAAAATATAGAAAATGCTTCGTCCGAGATTATTTTATATTTCTTACCCTAAATTAGAGGTTGATTTTTTGCTATCTTAACATTTCTCCAAGATTGTTTCCTTTATCTATTCATATTTTCCTATGGATGATCCTTTTTCAAATTTATAAATAAATTATTTCAATGAAAGAACAAAAAATGAGCTTCATTTTTTAATTATCTTTTCTCTAAATTTAGATTTTTGTACCCAAAATTTCCTTATTCATTCTATTAATTTACCTTTATGAAGTCTTTCAATACAATCTTAATACACATTCAATATAGAGTAATTTTTATCTTCAATGATCACATATTTAATTCTCAAATTTAATAATGAAAAACATCAATAATTCCAACAATATATTATTGTACAGATAATCTAAGTCATATATGTATTGATCCTTTAGAGTTTATTTTTATCCTTCTATCATAATTGTATTTTTTAATCTGAAAGATATTATTCGTACATATATCGATAAATGATATACTTTCCATCATTCTCATATGATGAAAATAATGAGTTTTTAGTATGATACCTCTCAAAACTTCCATTTCTCTTGGGAAACTTGTTGGTTGCATGATTCTATTCTACTTCTAACAGAATTTCTACTAATTCAGAAACATGATTAATATTTTGAGTATAATGTTCCATATAATGAAAATAACAATTTTATTATGCGATCACCATCATTAAATTATGAAAATGTTTAAAAAAATATAACAATATTAGGATAGTACAAATGAAAATCATCTTAAGAAAATGTCATAGTTTCCAAAACGTGAAAAGAAAATTCTTGACATCAGAAAAAAACTAAAATTTTCAAACTATTTTCTCTCTATCAAAACAATCCTTTCCTACTTCTCTGTTCGATAAGTTACATGAAGATTCCATTTCTAAAAATTAGGGTAACTTTAAACTAATCAGATGAAATGAAATAAATTCATATAGAGGGAATAATAGAAGGGGTGGTATCTCCTAAAAAGAAATGCAGTGAATAATATGTGGAAACCCACTAATCCTTCATATATACACAAATGAGGATGTGATACATCTTCTGTATATTTAATTTCTTATTAAAAATATCCTCCTAATGATCCATGGTTGAAATAGTTTCTGAATGAATGAAAACGTTTCTGAACTCATGATGTTTTTGTTACATTTTGTATATGTTTTATCAGCCAAATATTTTTCCAGAAGAAACATAGAACTCTATAAAATTATATAAGAATTATATTGAAATTATATTAACAAAAATTATATTTTTTAAAAAAATAAATGATTTTAAAATTTACCCCATAGATAAAAATTTATAAACATCCTTATAAATGAATTTCCGATAATAAAAAATTCTCGGTTTCCAAGAAAAGGTATGGAAATAGTATTCCCAATTAACTATAATTGGGATTTATGTCTATTTAATCATTAAAATGTATCTTAAAAATTGTTTTCATGGAATTTTAAAATATTTTTTCCAGAAAATTTTAAGAATAACATTATTTACTAAATATTTTAGAAAAACATTATCCCAAATAAATTTAAGAAAAACATTTTTAAATACATTCAATACATTGAAAAATTTTCTCTCCATTTTTATGAGCTTTACTATTTTAAGGATATAAATAAACAGTATTCAAATAAATGATTTTTTATGTTGAATTAAAATTATTTTTTGAAAATAAATAAATGTTATTCTTGTATTAAAATAAATTATAAGATGATATATCATATATTGTGTGATCCTCAATGAAATTGTGTCTTATATCTATGTTATTATCTTATGATAAATGTTAATATATATTACATAAATCAATGAATCATTTGTTATTACACAAAATAAGAGTTTTAAAAATACTCAATCCAAAGTCAATGGGTGTGTGTTGAATCCACAACAATGGAGAACAATAACTTCTAGATGAAATATATTAAAAATCAATAGTGTAAATTGCTAATAAATTTTATTTATTACATGGAAATGAATATAAATCATTTTTTAATAAATGAGTCATTCTATATGTAATTTTTCTAAATATTTCACATATACAAAATCAAGAATCTGAAAAACATTTTAATTGGAAAATTATTTCTAGATGACTAATATAGTCACATATTCAAAGTTCCCTTAATGTAATTAAAAATTCATTTAATATATTTTATATCGGATTCATTTGGATTATCAGGAAATATCAAACATAATCATATAGAAAATATTATTTATGATTTACTATCTATAATATATAAGGAACTATAAATTATTCCTGCAAGTAGTTTTTGATCCATAATATCCTAGATTCGTCAAAATCTAATAATTTTGGTTTCTGATAGTAGTAAAATAATATTATCATTTTCATATAAAATATTTTTTATGTAAATATTTTACATAATTTTACTGAGATAAAATTTCCTTCTGGATTTTGAATAATTTGAAAATAGACGAAAAAATGATATGTTCACCTATCATACCCATTTCAAACTCAGAATTTATATGACATTCAATGGAATCATAATGTTATTTTTTAGTTATGTTAAATATAATTTTAACGAATTAAATTTAAACAATTAAAGTTTCGATAACAAAAATTTAAATAAAAATAGTTGGATATGTAGTTCCCATGGAAAAATTGTTTTGTAAAACAATTTTGAAAGTATAAAATACCAGGATCATGGATCATGTTTCATTACATATAGGGGCTTAGTAAGCATATAAATTTTACCCAAAAATTTCATATTTTTGAAACCTGGTAGTTTCCCCAAATAAAATTCCTTTTGTATATATATGTAAAAAAATTCACACTACACATCTATTTAATTACAAATAAAATTTCAAAATGATATGTAATATTAATGAATAAAATTATATTCATGTTTATCTAGTTGAATGATTGTTTCTCTATATTATATTCCCTCTTATTTACTATAACCTTTTAAAATAAGTAATTAATTTTATCTTATAGTTATTTGATTTATATAACATTTATTTCAGAAAAACAATTTTAATACAATTATAGGAAAATATTTAGGACATTATTTTGAAGGAAAATTAGATTCGCTCAAATTCATTGGTTACATCTTACATTTATATTATCCTATGTTCATAAATTAAAACAACATAAGGATTTTTTGGTATAAACTTTCATATGAATGCACATTGTTTTCATTCATTTTTTAGGAACTTCTAGTTTTTACTAGTCGATCTACATTTGTAATGATATTATAACTAGGATTATTGTTCTGATGTTTCTAATTTATTGGATATATAAAAAAATTTCTTTAACAATTGGATAAATTTATTCAATAGGTATAACTAAAAAATGATTTTTTAGTTTTTCTCTCGTAGGAATAATTTTAAAAAATTAGCTCAAAATTAGTGTTGAAAATATCATCTAAAGATGAGATTTTTTGTTGATCAAAAGAAAAAGGACCGGATTACTAAAATTTTACATGCATCATTTCTTTAACAACATAACCTCCCATGATTTTGTTCGTAAATATCACATCTCTTTAGATAAATATCTTGTATAGTTAATACAAACACATCTGAGGAACATAAATTTTTAGTGTATTTAAAGATGTGAAAAAACAATATTATTATTTCATAAAATACCATCAACATATCCCACAAAGATATTCTCACATTATAATCCTTTTAGGATTACCCAACATAAACCAAACTTCATAACCAGGGGAAGAAATTTAAATAAGGATGGTCTCAGATGTCCATTAAGGGTATAAATAGAAGATATCAGTGTATGGTAATATGAAATTATAAAATAAACATAAGGGTATTTTATCATTAACATAACTTAAGAAGTTCATGATCAACATTTTATAAATAATAAACATAATCCATGGAATAAAACTTTATCATTTCAGAAAACATGTCCTATAATAGTGAGAAATATTTATAAATAAATAATTAACTATAAACACATTTTATAAAAGTGTGGAATCATGATAAATATATAAAAACCATTTCATAAGTCAATGTAAAATACCAAACCATCAATATAGTGGATCAGTACTTGTCATTTGTTTCCCTTGATGTTTTTGGAAGCACTTATTTCCTATAGAAGACCGGGACACATCATTTTCCCATAGATAATCATGCACATTAGTTGGTTTTAGAATTTTATCTCATGGGATATAATGCTTTCATCAATGCATTAGTGGGATATACGGGTCCTTCCCAAATCATAATAAAAACCAATCATATGTGTTCCAAAATATCATAAAACATTCACTACATGATTACATCATAATCATGTAAAGAAAACAGATTTAATAAGCATTTCATCAATTCACTATATGAAAACCCATGAAAAATAAATGGGTTTCATAAAAATTTCACCCACATAAGAATTAAACGTACATGTAATTAATAAGGATGGTATAATTTAATATAATTCCATGTAAATAAACAGTGACATCGAAGGATTTCATCTTGTATGGGAAAGGGGTTTTTAAGATCACATAGAATATTTGTTGAGTAATATATCATTTCCACTTTGAAAAACACTTTTTAGAACATAAAAATTCATAAAATACCTTTTCATTACAAATAACCAAGGAAAAATATAAAAGAATATTTTAAAATAATTTAAAACATTTATTGTATAAAATTTACATTCAATTATGATATTTACTTTCTGAAATTAAAAATTCCTAAAAATACAATCTAATCGTTCTTTTAAATTATGATTTAAAATTATTATGGAATATTTAAAATATATATTTATTCAAGATTTTAGTAAATAAAATTAGTGTTGTAGACATTAAAATAATGATTCATTTTACATTTTTAGTAAAACACAAAGGGGGAATTGTTTAGGAATAACATGATTATTCTTTTCAAAACAAGCTTTGAAAAGGTAAAACAAGGGTAACATTTGCATTAATAAGTTATTTTAAGGATTTAAAAAAATAATTAAAACATTCCTAGGAAAATTATTTTGGATGAAAATGTATTTTTTGATGAAGAAAAAAATAATGTCAATATTATTTAAAAAACATTATTTTTAACTCTTGTGTATATATATGGATGAAAATAAAGGAAAAACTTTTAATATAATGAAATTGTAGGATACTAAAATCATAGAAGAGGGAAATAAAATACCCCCACAAATTTGATAATGGAAACATTTCATGCTCGATTAAAAATTTGGCGAAGAATATCGAAGAATCCAAAATTGAAAAAGTATCCAAAGTGGTCTGCATACCGAGTTCCAGGAATTATTCATGGAAATCATCGACTGCGAATCAATGTACGCAGATAGGGATGATGGCACCATCTCCACCGTGAACGCTGTCATTAGTGAAAATGAGATGGAGAGGTACGCTTCTGTGAACCATCACCGTAAACAAAACATGTATATGGGGTGAGGTGAAGATTAAGGTGTCCTATGAATAAGACAATCCATTTTCCGGATTAAGGCAGAGACTACCTCTTTCACAAACTGCAGCCACTACAAACCTCGTCCCAACAAAACTCAGTCTATGGAGTCATCCATAGGCTAGATGATTTCCTCATGGGATTCCACAATATCTAACATGTGACCTATAGACACAGCCTCTTCGACACTCTATAAAATGGCCCTAGGGGAGCCGATACAGGGATTCAATTATTTTGGGGATCATAGAGCTTACCGATGGAATACTTCAAAGTAAAATGATTGACGAATTACACAACCAAAATCAGTTTCCAGCATGTATAGACCCACGTCATACAATGAAAGGAAGGGGAAATAATTATAATGAATGGTCTATAAACCTAATTTAAGAACCTCCAACCATAATCCCTATGTGGATGAACTTTTTTGAGCTACAACATCAATTCTATTTATTCAATCCAGCTTACCATATAGTGCATTACTATATGGACAAAACCCTGCATCGCATGGTGCATCTCTATGAAGATGTAATCAAGAACAACAAAGACCAATATATGAGAATAGGACATGAGGCCATGTACCACCGTGGTATGCAGACCACATCATGGTCTGCATACCATCTTGGTACATGGACTACCCCTCCGCCCATATAGTAATATCTCAGACAGAGTGTATCCCATCCCACATGTGTAAACGGTTTGTGGAATACAGTACATTTGGGCTTTACAACTTCTAGTCCAGATCATGCCCTAATATTTCCGTCCTATCCTCCATGACTCTTTTACAGACCATTCCAATGGCATCATAAGGACTCATTCAATGCTCGTGGACCTAGATTGTATAATCATCGGGTGCATCAGCACGCCCCATCGAGTTTACATTCTCATGGTTTACACAGTCATGTAGACAATCCCTGCAATGGTGCAGATCCCCCAAATGTCTATAAACCAACATTCCCATGGTAACCCAATGGCCAACCCTGGGATTCTTACATGATCGTCCCTGTTAGAAGGATCAATGGAAATCACTAGATTTTCCATTCAATGAGGTAAAATGATAAGTGAAAGGGATCATGCCTATTTTTTATATTTTTACATGGATCAATTCTTCTCCTCTTCCCCAAACCCATTTCAAGGAACTTATCCTTAAGTAAGTCTCTAACAATTTTACTAGAGGTGTTTATCTTTCTCCTCCTAGGATTAGACCAGTACATGTCATGATAGATCATCATAAATGGCTATCTTGGATATCAACATAAGAGAAGAAATTGGAACATTCAAATCCATTTTCTGCCTCATTGAGCCATCACCACCACCTCTACCATCCTCATCCTCTTTTTTTATAAGCGGTCACGGCCCATCCACAGGGCCCGTTTTGTGACTACCCCAAGCCGGCCTTCCATAGTCCTGGGCTTGGCGACTAGCAACAAAGGCTTAAATCCCGATAAAAGGGAAGGCATTGCCTTTATATAAGTAAAGAAACACAACAGAGTACACAAGCTGAAGTAAACACTAAGTAAAATGAGTGAAAAAGGAAGTGCTGAAAATTAAGTGGGCCAAAATACAAACCCAACTGAAAGTACAGTAGTGGAAAAGTAAATAAGCAACCACCAAGTCGTCCTCCAAAATTCCCACTTGAAGGGTGGGTATATATAGTCTCCTCGGCTCCTTGGGTCCATCCATCCACTTCGTGTACGTCCCACCTGATATACCACCTCCGTGTACCATCCTGATCCACAAGCCTCAACCACGATCGGCGCTATCCATCGTCTACAACCAACACAACACAGTGCGGGTATAGCTCATGCAGGGGTGAGTATAACATACGTAGTAGGGACCCCGAGACCCCCAAAGGTCTCCCAGAATCCACAAAGGATAAACCAAAAAGGAAAGATACAATCATGAAGTATCAACAAAATCTACTTAGGTATATGCCCAAACAGATACCTAAGTCATCAATTCCATCTCGATTCAAACACACGAGCCTTAGTTCAACCCAGTCCACACAGGAAAGAATAACCCAATCCACACAGGAAAGCTCAACCCAATCCACTCATGATAGTAAGTCAATCATATCGAAGATAATGATTGAAAGTCAAGACTCAGCTCACACAGGTATACATCATTCATAAAGAAAAAGACATGATCATATGTAGTTAATGATTCATCTAAGCTAGGACCTACGTAGGATACTCGACTAGCTAAGCTATCAGACGCATGTAGGATACTAGTCCAGCTACTCTATCGGACCGACATTGGATACTACAACAGACGTCAATACTATCGGACCCACGTAGTATTCATGTATTGTAGTCTTCACCGTCGAACCCACGGAGGATTTCAGTACGGATTTCATCATCGTCAAACCCACAGAGGATTCCAGTACAAAACTCTTCACCGTCGAACCCACGGAGGATTCCAGCACGATAGTCGTTGCAGTAGCAGCCAGCTCTAGGGTTTCCGCACACAACATGATCGATTCTGGGAGGGTCCGCTCCTTGAGTGAAAGGGTTGGATACATCAACCATCACAAAGAACAGGGATGATTTATCCCAATGTTTCATCCCACGTCATAGGGGAAAAACCAAGAAGAACGTGCCCAAGTCACAAAGGACCAGATGACCAAGCCATTTTCCAAAAGTACACGACGTGTAGATAAGCGATACATGTCGTGTCATCAGACATCGGGTACTTCCCATGTGATATGTCCCATGTCGTAGGGCTGGTCGTGTAAAAGGTAAATACACGGCATGTGGTAAGGTTACAAACTGTGTCTTCAGTCAATGGGTACTGTCTGTGTACCACAGCCCATATCGATGGGTTGTTTGTGTAAAAAGTAAATACACTACGTGTGGTATAGTTACACGTTGTTTCCAAACTGTTGGGGTCGGCTCCGTGTACACTGGCCATGCCTGGTCGTGTGGTGGAGTACATGCTCGTGTACTCCACCCCATGTCCGTGTATTCCCAGAATACACGCCAATCCATACCGAAGTAGCTTCTTCCATGGTGAAGTAAGTACACACCGTGCCTCTTGGCCGTGTAGTTCTTCCTGTGTCCGTGTATCTTCCAGATTACACGCCGAGCCTCACAAAGCCGGTTCTTCATTTCTATGATGAAATTACACGCAGTTCCTTGTGGCTGTGAATTTCTGTCCGTGTCATTGTATTTTCTTCAAATACACACCATGTCCATCGAAGCCTCCACTGTAAAACTATGTGGATAGTACACGCCATGTGATAGGTGTCACACGCCGTGTGTCACTTCTTCTAATGTCCTTACTTCTGTCTCTGAACGTTTGTACTACACGGCGTGTGCTTTGGAAGTACAGGTCGTGTATTCAAGAAATTTTCCAGAAACGACGCCTCTAGCCAGCACGCCTCCCATGGTGTCTGTCCTTTGTTCTGATGATCTGTTTTCTACAATACTCCCATTCATAGGTTGTCCCGATGTTCCGAGGCCGTTTCTGATGTTTTTAGTCCCCCGATCGGCTCCGAAAACATGCATTGATTCACCGATCAAGAATGGTTGGTGGACGCCATACGACATGAACGGCGGAGGAATCAGACCATTTTAGTTTGGTCTGGTTCCTTCCGCATTTTTTTGATAGCAAAAGGTTTAGAGAGAAACATCAACATGGAAGGAAAAACAATATTTCTCAATTCAAACACACCCCTACCTCAAATCAAGAAGGTTGATCACTTGACGAAGGATGGAGATGCTTTCATTGATGTTGTCGCGGAAAGACGGTGTCGCTTTGTCAATGTCGAGAAGAAATAAGCTGAGGTTGGAGCCGGCATTCTTCACGTTCTTCAATGAAGAAGATGAAGTTCTTCAATGTTTATAGTTCTCTCCCCCAATCCTTAACACAAAGAGCCAACCCCCAAATAAAATAAGGCTCCTCCTTATTTTATTAATTCATTCCATGCATTTAAATGTTAAAAATCAATCATATCACCCTCTCAATTGAATATGTGTGTTGGCATGAATTAATGTGGAAGAGGAGAAGTAACTTATTTAAAGAAGGAGATAGGAGAGTTACTCAAATAAAGGGGAAGTTAGGTAATGTGATGAGATGGGGCTCGTTTGGGCCCCACATCACCTTTATCCTCTCAAGGGTAGTTAGTGGCTAGTGGGTCTCACCCCAACTCCCATACATAGGATATAACCACTTAGAATAGGAATACAATTTTTACCACAAATTTTATTCAATTCTTTATTAATACGCAAAATTAAACTCCTTCTCCCATACAGTCGCATCAACGAAAAATGTCCTCTTAAGTAATTACCGTCATTGTGGTTTCATCAGTGCCCTCAGATTTCAATTCTGATCACCGGATCAAAAGATAGAAAAACCCGCTTGTTCGTTCACTGAATGTACCCGAGCTAAACATTAGAAAATGATTCCAGGCACATTGGGCCTCGGAATCAGGTGTCGTCATAAACTTCATACTCGTAAAATCCCAAATAAATTAAGAAAAAAATTTCCTTGAAATTTACGGGTCTTTACATTAATCCCACCTCAGGACTTTACATCCCCATAAAAGTACATCACAAAACTAGGGAAACAAATGAGGGTACTGAGCATGCATTTGAGCCACCCGCTCCCATGTGCTCTCCTGGAGGTTCCTGTGCTACCACCTGATGCGCACTAGAATAATCAACCATCCACATAGGACCTACTCCTGTCAATCCTCAATCTCCACTGGGACCTCCGCAAATGTCGCCCCATCATCGATGTCAAACTCCCCATGGTCGATGATATGCGTCGGGTCGTGCACGTCTCTCCGCAGCTGAGATACATGAAAGGCATCTTGCACCCGGTGCAACTGAGGTGGAATAATCAGGCGATAAGCCACCTCGCCTATCATGCTGAGAACCTAGAATTGTCCGATGAAGCACATAGATAACTTGTCGCCCCGGTCAAATTTCCGTAATCCACACCGAGGAGAGACCTGTAAGAAAACGTGGTCGCCATCTTTGAACTCTAGTGGTCTCCGCCTCCTCTCAGCATAGGACTTCTATCGGCTCTGAGCAGTCCTCCTCCGCTCTCGGATGATCTGTACCTTCTCCGTCGTGGCCTGGACGATCTCTACTCCTACAAGTGTTGACTCCCCAGGGTCTGTCCAGCACAGAGGTGATCTGCAAGGTCGGTCGTACAATGCCTCGCATGGTTCCATCCCGATGGTGGAGTGGTAGATATTGTTGTACGCAAACTCCACCAAAGGTAGTTGATCCTCTCAGCAATGACCAAAGTCAAGGACACATGCACATAGCATATCCTTGAGAGTATGAATGGTCATCTCCGTATGACCATTCGTCTATGGGTAAAATACGGTGCTCAGGCGTAGTTGCGTCCCAAATGCCTCATGCAACCCCTTACAAAGCCGGGATGTAAAGAGATCATCTCGATTGGATATGATAGATGATGGTACACCATGAAGACATATGATCTCCTGAATGTAGAGGCATCCCAAACTCTCCACTGATCCCTTCTCTCTGATAGGTAAGAAGTGGGCCATCTTGGTGAGTCGGTCGACAATCACCCAGATAGAGTCGTGACCTCTGGAAGTATGTGGAAGTCCCGTCACAAATTACATAGATATTCCATCCCACATCCACTCCGGGACCTCTAAGGGTTGTACCAAGCCTGCTGGTACCTGGTGCTCCGCCTTCACTTGCTGGCAGGTGAGGCATCATGAAACGAACTCTGCCGCAGCCTTCTTCATACCCAACCACTAGTGATGTCTCTTGAGGTCCTGGTAAATCTTCTCTACTCCAAGATGTACTGCTAGAGGAGAAGTGTGAAACTCTCTCAGAACCTCCTCTCATAATGGAAATGGTACCATGGTACGTCCCATGAAGATGATGACGTACTCTCCGCCTTCAAAAAATCCCTCGCGTGCCAGCCCTGAGGATATCTGAGCACATCGCGTCTCACAGTCAATATCCTCACATTGGGCCTCTCTGACCTACTGAAGTAGTATAGGAGTGACTGTGAGCCACTATAGAAAGGCTACTCCATCTCTATCCATGAAAGATATATGCAACGCGACTAGCTGCTTTATTGCCTCCCCAAGTAGCTAAATGAACATCCTCCTGCTGAGAGCATCAGCTACTACATTACCCTTCATAGGAGTATAGACTATCTCAAAGTTATAGTCATGGAGGAACTCGAGCCATCTCCATTGTCTCAGGTTCAGGTCCTTATGCGAGAAGACGTACCTGAGTCTCTGGTGATCAGAGTATACTATAAAGCGCTCACCCATCAGATAGTGCTGCCACATCTTCAAGGTGAATACCACTGCTGCTAACTCCAGTTCATGGGTAGCATAGTTCTGCTCATTCTTCCTCAACTGTCATGAACCTTAGGAGATCACTAACCACTCTTACATCAGGAAACACCCGAGTCTGGTCCCTGATGCATCGTAGTAAACTACGTACCCTACGCCCTCCTCTGGTAGCCTCAAGATGGGTGAACTGGTCAATATCTATCTCACCTAAAGCTCTGTTGATATCTATCTGACCACACAATGGGTTTCCCCTTCTTCTTCAAAGCTGAAAGTGGTTCTAAAACTCTGGAGAAGTCTGGCACAAACATCTGGTAGTACCCAGCCAGACCTAGGAAACTCCGCACCTCTATCACGCTCCTGGGTGGCTCCCATGCTAGTACTACCTCAATATTCGTAGGATCCACCACAACTCCCGCCTCAGAGATATCGTGTCCCAATAAGTAGACCAATCAAATCCAAAACTAACACTTTGAGAGATAACCATAAAGTTGGTGCACTCGATGTGTGTCCAGTACAACCTGCATGTGGTAGGCGTAGTCCTCGTTAGCAGTTGAGTAAATCAATATGTCGTCGATGAATATTACTACAAATCGATCAAGGTAAGGCTGGAAGATCCTATTCATGAGACTCATGAACACTTATGGAGCATTGGTTATGCTGGAAGGCATAACCATGAACTCATAGTGGTCATACCGACACCTGAAGGCCATCTTCTGCACTTCCTCATCTCGAACTCTGAGCTCATGGTAGCCAGACCTGATGTCCATCTTTGAGAACCATCGTGCTCTCTTGAGCTAATCGAAGAGGTCATCAATCCTTGGAAGTGGATACTTTTTAATCACGATCACCTAGTTTAGGCGACGGTAATTTACACACAGTCGCAAAGTCTCGTCCACCTTCTTAACGAACAATATCGGGGAAGCCCAGTGTGAAACATTGGGTCGAATGAATCCCTTAACCTGTAAGTCCTCCAGTTGTACCCGTAGCTCTCGAAGATTGGCATGAGCCATCTGATATGCTGGAGAAGATATTGGGGATGTCCCATGATACAGGTCAATATAGAAGTCTACCTCTCTGCGAGGAGGTAATCCTGGAATGTCAGTAGGAAAAACTCCTGCATACTGATCCACCACAACAAGGAAACTCGGACTCCGCACGTCGACTACTCCTAGGATGAGGCTAGCCAAGTGATGAGTGATCGGATGTCCTCTCCTCTACGCAATTCCATCTTGTGCTGTAAAGTCTCCCTTCTCGCCGGTGAAGGTGAACCTACTCCCATCTGTGAGGACACACCACACTTTGCGCCTAATACAGTCGATCTGAGCATGGACCGTAGATAACCAATCCATTCCCAAGATGACGTCGTAAGGCCTCGACGCCACTACAAGAAGATACCAGCCAAAGATCTCACATCCTAGAGTAATATCACACTGCCGACACTAGTGATTAATCATCAAGTATGCTCTCATAAGAGTCTCGAGCTGTAAGGATCGAGCCAACGGCTCAGTCAGAATCTCTGAGCTTCGAACAAGGGCAACGACAATAAAAGAATGACTCGCTCCTCTGTCTATAAGAACTGCAGTAAGGGTGTAGTAGACATAGATAGTACCTAGAATCATCTTAGGTGTGCCATGGTTGTAGGCCTCCACTACCTGAAGCTGAGCCTGCCTCTGTCCGCCAGCTCCCTGCAGTTGGGGTGGGCCTCCTGGTGGTGGTGGTGGTGGTAGAGTCTCAAAGAGTCTCCCACCACCTGCTACCCGACCAGCTCCCCTGCCTCGTCTGCCTGCTCCTTCAGGAATGCCACGGTCGAACCTATGCCTCTTCCTGGGTGGTCCCTCACTCGTCTGCTGCTCCTCTGCATGGCGGGTCGGGCAGTCACGAGCCATGTGGCTCTGCCCGCCACATGCATAGCACTGCCTGCTCCTCGTATAGATGGATTTGTTCCGAGTGCCTCGCACAATCGAACCAATATCCTGAAGTCATCCACCTGAAGGTCTAGTCCTCTTGGTCTATTGGGACATCCGATGACTGCCAGCTAGAGAAGACTCCACTACGTGCTGCCCTGTGGTAGGTCTCGCTGCTGGTGTAGGCTCAACAAGAAATCTCTCTACAAGAAGGGCTCGCTCAAGTACTCCTGCCCATGTCACAATAATGAGGGAGATCATCTATGCCATGATCTCATGCCTTAGTCCCTACTCAAAGGTCCAGGCCGGGAAGAATGGGTCACGTACCATGTCCGTGGAGTAGCACGAGAGATCAGTAAATCTTGCCGAGTACTGGGCTACTGTCATGTTGCCCTACCGTAGCTATGGTAACTCCTAAATGCACACCGCACAGAGGGTGGAAAGTACAAACTTTGATCGAAAGACGCTCTCGAAGTCAGACCAAAGAAGAGATGCCTCATCGTGCACCTGGAGCATCAGACTCCACCATCTACCTGCTGCCATGTACAGGAGACTCGCCACAAGAATCACCATGAGATCCGATGTTGTCCCTACCAATCTGAAGACTCGATCAACTGCCTCCAGCCAATCCTTGGATGCCTGAGGGACCGTCTCCCCATGGAACCTGGGTGGTCTCTGATGCTGAAACTCGTGCAGTGCACTCATGCGACATCCACTCTCTACTGCTGGGGATAGTGGCATCGGTGGCTCGGCGGGTAGAGGTTTCGCTGATGCCTCTGCTGTAATGGGGCCATACACCGAGGCCTCGTCGCTCGGTGGGTTGTCGTCTCGCACAAAACTCAGAACCCTAGCTGGCTGCCATCGTGGGGCCATCCTGAAAGAAATACGTTCTCTATGGTTTATATAGTATACCTGGTGAGATGACACAAAGTAATCACAAAGAAATTTTTTTAAACACACATACAATCAATGTTTTCGTTCATTGAGTCAGAAATCAGAAGTCAGGGTCCTGGTGTATAGATACGTCAGTCGCCGCACCAACACTGGACTCCCAGGACTGACAACCACACTCAATACCCTTAACACTATTGCTTCACATAGTAGAAATTATCAGAGTCCTGAGTTCTGTGGTATAACCGACTCCTTTGATACCAATTTGTCATGACCTATCCTCGGGGCCCATGCCGTGACTACCCCAATCCCGCCTTCCATAGGCTAGGGGCCGAAAACTAGCACCAAAGGCATAAATCCTAATAAAAGGGAATTTATTGCCTTTATATAAGTAAAGAAACAAATTAGAGTATGAATGCAGAAGGAAACAATAAGTAAACTGAGTGCAAAAGTAAGTGCTGAAAAGTGAGTGGGCTAGAATACAAACCCAACTGAAAGTACAGTAGCTGAAAAGTAAAGAAGCAACCACCAAGCCGTCCTCCAGAATTTCCACCTGAAGGGTGGGTACCGATAGTCTCTTTGGATCCTTGGGTCTGTCCATCCACTATGTGTACGTCCCGCCTAATAGACCACATTTAGGTACCATCCCGCTCCACAAGCCTCAACCATGATCAGCATTGTCCGTCATCTGCAACCAACACAACGTAGTGTGGGAATATCCCATGCAGGGTTGAGTATACGATACTTAGTAGAGACCTTGAGACCCCTGAAGGTCTCCCAGAATCCACAAATGATAAACCACAAAGGAAAGATACAAACACGAAGTATCAACCAACTCTACTTAGTTATATTTCCATACATATACCTAAGTCATCAATTACAGATCGGTTCCAACACACGAGCCCATGTTCAACCCAATCCACATAGGAAAGAACAAACCAATACACACAGGAAAGCTCAACCCAATCCACACAGGATATTATGTCAATAATTTTGAAGATAATTATTGAATGTCAAGACTCAGCTCACAAAGGTATAAATCATTCATAAAGAAAAAGATATGATCAGATGTAGTTAATGATTCATCTAAGATGGGACCCACGTAGGATACTAGACTAGATAAGCTATCAGACCCACGTAGGATACTAGTCCAGCTACTATGTCAGACCCACAAAAGATACTACAATAGAGGTCAATACTGTCAGACCCATGTAGGATTCAAGTACAGTTGTCATCACCGCCGAACCCACGAAGGATTTCAATACGGTTGTCGTCGTCATCAAACCCACTAAGGATTACAGTACAAATGTCTTTACCGTCGAACCCATTGAGGATTCCAACACGATAGTCATTGCATTTGTAGCCAGCTCTAGGGTTTCCACACACATCATGCTTGATTCCCAGAGGGTCCGCTCCTTGAGTCAAAGGGATGGATACATCAACCGTCATGAAGACAAGGGATGATGTATCCCAATGTTCTGTCCCTCTTCATAGGGGAAGAAACAAGCAGAACATGACCAAGTCATAGAGGACAAGATGACCAAGCCATTTTCCAAAAGTACATGGCGTTTAGATAAACGATACGTGCAGTGTCATCAGAAATCGCGTACTTCCCGTGTGATACAGCCCAAGTCGCAGGGCTGGTCATGTAAAAGGTAAATACATGGCATGTGGTAAGGTTACACGTTGTGTCTTCAGTCCATGGGTATTGTCCGTGTACCAAAGCCCTTGTCGATGGGTTGTTCGTGTAAAAAGTAAATACACGGCGTGTGGTATAGTTACACGGCGTGTCCAAACTTCTGGGGTCGGCTCCGTGTACACTGGCCATGCCTGGCCATGTGGTGGAGTACATGCTAGTGTACTCCACACCGTGTTCATGTATTCCGAGAATACTTTTCGAGCCATACCGAAGCCACTTCATCCGTGCTGAAGGAAGTACATGTCGTGCCTATTGGCCGTGTAGTTCTGCCCGTGTCCGTGTATCCCCCAGAGTACACGCCGAGCCTCGCAAAGCCACATCTGCCTTTCTATGATGAGAATACACGTCGTGCCTCGTGGCCGTTTATTTCTGTCTGTGTCCGTGTATTTTCCTCAAATCCATGCCATGTCCATCAAAGTCTCTACTATCAAACTATGTGGAAAGTACATGTCGTGTGACAGGTGTCACACGTCCTTTGTCACTTCTTCTAATGTTTGTACTTCTCCTGCTGAATGCTTGTACTACACGTCGTGTTCATTGGAAGGACACGCTATGTATTCTAGAAGATTCCAAAAATTATGCCTTTGGCCAGCACGCCTCCCGAGGTGTCCGTCTTTTGTTCTGATGATCCGTTTGCTACAAAACGCTTATTCCTAGGTCGTCCTGATGTTCTGAGGTCGTTTCCGAAGTTTTCGGGCCCCGGATCGGCTCCAAAAACTCTCCTTGATTCACCGCTCAAGAACGGTTGGAGGACACAATAAAACATGAATGACGGAGGAATCTGGCCATGTTTGTTTGTTCTGATTCCTTCCGCATTAGTTTGGTAGCAAAAGGTTTAGAGAGAAATATCAATATTGAAGGAAAACCAATATTTCTCAATTCAAAACACACCCCTACCTCAAATCAAGAAGGTTGATTTCTTGAAGAAGGATGGAGATGCTTTCATTGATGTTTTCGCAGAAAGGCGGCATCGCTTCGTCAACGTCGAGAATAAAGAAGCTGAGGTTGTAGCATGCGTTCTTCACATTATTCAACGAAGAATATGAAGTTATTCAAAGTTTACAGCTCTCTCTCTCTGAA
This sequence comes from Viscum album, assembly GCA_963277665.1. NCBI lineage: Eukaryota > Viridiplantae > Streptophyta > Magnoliopsida > Santalales > Viscaceae > Viscum > Viscum album. Next base: position 804,268,016 of record OY728139.1, read on the forward strand.
TCCTTAACACAATGAGCCACCCCCAAATAAAATAAGGCTCCTTATTTTATTAATTCATGCCTTTCATTTAAATTTTAAAAATCAAACACATCATCCTCTTAATTGAATATGTGTGTTGGCATGAATTAGTTTGGAAGAGGAGAAGTCACTTAATTAAATAAGGAGAGTGGATTGTTACTAAAATAAAGGGGGAGTTAGGGAATCTGAAGAGATGCGGCTCGTGTGGTCCCCACCTCACCTTTATCCTCTCAAAGGTAGTTAGTGACTAGTGGGTCTCATCCAAACTACCATACATAGGATATAACAACTTAAAATAGGAATAAAATTTGTACCACAAATTTTATTCAATTCTTTATTAATCCCCAAAATTAAACTCCTTCTCCCATACAAACGCATCTACGGTAAAAGTCCTCTTAAGCAATTATTGGTGTTGTTGTTCCATCAGTGCCCTAAGATTTCAATTCCGAGCACCGGTTCAAAAGATAGAAAAACCCGCTCGTTCGTTCATTGAACGTACCCGAGCTAAACTTTGGAAAATGATTCCGGGAACACCGGGCCTCGGAATCAAGTGCCGTCAGAAACTTCAAACTCGTAAAATCCCAATGAAATTAAGAAAATAATTTACCTGAAATTTATGAGTCTTTACATAAGAAGATAAGGGGAGGTGGGTGGTTTGATGGATCTACCACTTCCTCTTGTTTCTCACACCAATCATGACTCGCGTGAGTTTAGAGGTTGACAGTGATAATGCCTACCATAACATCTCTCAATGAACTATGAGAACTTTGATTCCTACTCTAACCATGATATGTTGGATGCATGTCTGAATGCCTGATCTCTAATGGGAATCCATCTAGGTGAAAGCCCCAACCAAACATCCAAATCACCATGAGTTTAGATCCTCTTCCTGGTTCAACAAAAATGGTCCTCCTCTTCAGTATAAGTCCCAAACTCAATGAAATACAAGATCATTGATTCCATATCTAAACAGGATACCTAGGATGCCGGTCTAATGGCCCGACATAAAAAAATTATCCTTTTCCAAGGTTAATCCAATATCATTCCCCAAAAAATAGAACCTCCTCTACAGTATATGCCCCCTAATTAAACCAAACTATGTGCGATTATATTCCCAAAAAACTAGGATATGTTGAAATCCTTTATAAGGTCCAAACCCAACACCCAAATCACACTAGTGATCATAAGTCCATATCCCTAGTACGTTCATATCCACCAAGGATACCATTCCTCTTCTATGCATCCTGGCCGCTTCAACATAAGTCCCACATGAAATCTTATCTATGAATATTTCACCTAGACATCCTAGCAGTATAGCATTAAATTGCACGGATGGATCCCCATCATACATCCTTAAATGGTGATGTGTCTAGTTTAGCATCACCAAACTACATGGGTTCTGATTCCTCCCATTAAGATACATATGAATCCCATCTTATAGTTTTGATCCCGAATGTGAAACAACTTTCATCCCTGTTGATGAAGATAAGCTTCGGAGTGCCTCATCACATGGCTTTAACTGAAATTATCTCTATAATTCATTATTAATGTATATCAATGATTTATTTTTCAACCCATTGGTAATCATTGGTCACCCCATATGGAGTGAACCAAGGATTCACAAACATTTGTACTTTTCTTAAAGCAATACGAGAGTCCCATAATATGAAATAGTTCTCCTTAAACTAGTGTGGTGAGCCCATACTCCCATCCTCTAGACCAACTGTGTCTATAAGTGTCATTGTCCAAATTGTCATCCAAAGAGCACCTTCTTTTTGATAATAAGTCCATGAATCATGGATAAATGTGTCATCAGATTTTTTAGGCATTGTGAATAGACCCATTCGAGACTATCCATGGACATTGTACTAAACATGGGTCGATTGCGCAAAAAACTTAACCCCTACAATTTCCATATAGGGCAACCAACATTAGACCCCCATTGGGATATTATAAAAGAGATATACTCTCTAGTCCTCATGCGACAATCTCGCACACCAAAAAGGGACACGATGCACCTTAGGTCGACATAAAAAGGTGAACCCCATGTGAGACCCTTCATAATTATAGACAATTGGTTACTATATATTAGGTAATTTTGTATTCATTGTTACAACAGAAATATGGTTGAAAAAAATGGTGAACCTAACATGAATCCCTAACCATGGTGGCTCGTCACCCCACCCCAATCATATTTCACATTCAAAAGGAAGAGAGCCAAAAAATCACCAATTATGAATATGATTGTGAGATGATAATTTGATGGGGTTTTATTGTCTGTATATTTTATATCTATTGGAATTATGTTGAGATACCTTCAATCCAATGTTATCCAAATAGTTTTCATAGACATGTGTATCAGTGATCACATAAGCAGCTGGGTCCCAAATGAATAAAATGTCTCCCTTGCCTACCCAGTGTCTTCAACATTGTGTTTTAAACATGTTGATCAAAGAGTAAAATAAAAATGGTACTCTCCCCACAATGGAGGTTATATGGAAGGCCCTCCATTATCTCAGGGTGTTAGATGAAGTCGACAGAAATGAATTCATCCTACCTACACAAGAACCCCGCTGGAGGGATCCTATCGGAGGACATAACCACTAGTGGGGTAAAACCCTATACTATCACTCTGATGAGGATCTAATCCCATGTGCACCTACAGATGTCTAATGGACATGGGGCCTTTGGGATTCCCTTCAAGGGCAGTGAATGCATAAGTAGGAGTAGGTCATTAACATGGTTTATGAAGATTATATCTACCGTACAAAAACAGTGTAATATCATTGTAAGACATAAAATTATGCCTCCTCTTCTAAAGAACTCCAAAAAATATGTTGGAAACCTAATATAGCATGAATATTTTCTCTCCCACTTACAAATCCCACACCATATATACAGTTTCATAATATGATTTGATGTGAATCCCCACCAATGCTTGATGGTCTTGTCATGAACAATCAAATGAAAATTGTTGGTGGATAAAAATCATTAGTGACGCATAAGAAGCCTAACATCCAAATTGTGTAGAAACTATCTACAAGCAGGTGAAAATTTTATACTGATGAATACAAATCCCTCCATATAAATAAGGCAGAAAACTATGGGTAGTCATACAACACAACCAATTCCAATGAATCCCTCTAGTCATACACAATGGCATGAAAATATAAGTATAGTAAAATTCTTGTTGATGAAAACCAATCCCGTGAGACAAATACAATGAGATACTGGTAGACACAAATTTATTCTCATAAAGATAAATCACACTAGTCAGATTTGGTGGAATCTAAAGAAAGTATTCGGAATATCCTGGCTAAGAGATGAAGTTAGTCTCATTCTTTTCCCCCAAAATAGGAGAACAACCAGTACCCACTGAAAACGCATGGAGGACCGAAATAGGAACGAACTCTTGATCCATCATAGGAATGGGAATTTATACCATTTCGAGTCAATGATGTATCTCAGTACATCACTGAAATGTTGATTCTATAACATATATTACAAATGGGTCAATATGTCATCACATCGATGGAAAGGGTGAGTAGTCGAACCCAATTTCTCATCTCCCTAGGAGGGGTGATACATCCAAAAAATAAAATGGTTACTCTGGTGTAGGAATCCATCCCTTCTCTAGTCCAGGAGAGTTGACAACAAAATATTATTGATTCATGGAATGTTATATTGGGAACGTACACATATTCCTATTGGGGAACACCATTACAATGGGGTGGCCTCTCTAGGGTAGGCATATATCCCTGTCAGAACTCAAGATGTTCATTGTCTTATCCCAATGACATTGTATGAACCAACTAAATAAGGAATCATATATAATGATTGTTACCAATAGTAGGCGACCCCAGTTTCCTGCAAGAGAGCACCCAAAAAATGAAAGGTTCCAAAGTAAACCAAAAAATAAAGAGCACAATTATGATTATACTCTACTTAAATCTAGAGTTTTTTATGACATAAAAAATTTATCATTAGTGGATCAAGATCTTATGGATCCATTACCAAATTATAGAAGCATAATTATAAGTTTTAGAGGTCTTCCCCTAAATATTTTCCCCACAAACTCTAAAGATTGCATTGATATCACCCACTAGGGATTCTTACTTGAAGAAAAAACAATTGATTGTGAGATCCTATCTCAAGGTGAGTGATTGGGTTGTCCTCCCCTTAACCAGAAGATCATACATCAAAAGGACCTCCCCTTACTATCATCTTCCTTGATTGTTCTCCCCATGGTTTACATAGAAGATATGATTCTCTCTACAGTCAAACATAAAGCTATCATGGTAGTCCTTACCACGATGGAAATAACTATGAAGGACCTCCCTAAAATGACACTAAGAAACGAGTAGGTAGTCCCCTCATTGAAGTACATCCTTAAGGTCCTCCACAGAATGTACATTGCAGATATTCTCCATGTATCTTGAGCTATCATGGTAGTCTTCACCATAAAATTATTCATTGAGAAGGCTCTCCCCTAAATACTATCGAATAAAAATAATGTCCTACCCTTTCTTTGGTCTTCCCAAAATATACTCCTTAGGGTATACTCCCAAGATACACTATGTACGGTTGGACACTAAGCCATGATGGTAGTCCTCTCCATAATGACACTAATTTCAAAGGCCCTCCCTATAGTTTAAATTTTAATGGCATTAATGTCCTCCCCTTCGAGTTTAAATCTGAGAAAGACTTCATATTCTGAGGAACTTGGATTAAAATGTTCAGATATGCAAGAAATCCTGTTAATTAGAAGTGACATTATTTCTCATCCAAGAGGCTACCAAGGACCATGCTCATCGTCTTAGACACACCTGCATAGTTTGTACATCAATGTAACACCTACCATCCCAGATACTCAAGATAAAATCATTATAAATAATCCATTTTGGGGAAAATAGTAGAGAAATCTCTGGTAGAGGAACAACATAATATGTTTCTCATGAGAAGATAGCTAGTGAGGGATTATATACCAGTTATATTCTTCCCCTCATCCACTTCTCAGTTTAGTATCCAAAAATAGTATCTCGAGTAGTTTATAGTTAACATTCTACTCAATGAATTGAAAACTCTCCACCAGTTGTAAATGAAATTTATACCCTATGACTGGTATTCAGACTAGGTATATTTATTGGGGAAGCATCATCAGAAAATTGACTTAGAGGCACTTCTTTCTAAATGAAATATATGACAAAAAAAGAAAAATAAAATCCTTGAGTTTTCATTCCTCCAGGTGCTAAAAATAATTCATTTCCTCATCAATGATGCCCTATCAAGTGTTCACATCTGAGGGTGGGCAGAACATGGATCTCCACACATATCCCCACTTTTTTCCATTATAACCCACTAGAAATAACATCCTAAAATCTCACCATCCAAAGATGATAGCCAAATGAAGAACCTATTAAGGAAAAGTGTCCCACTCGACAAGAACCATCCATGAGTTAGTCTTAAAAGTAATAGGCCCGATGAGAGAAATCCATCGATAAGCTCCCAAACTAGGCCAATAAGAACATTAAGTAGGATTATCACCTGAAGTAATCAGTCCAATGTGAACTGGTCATTTCTTCAAAATAAAATAATTCCTTTGTAGATATGACACCATATATGGCTCATGCCATCATTGGAATTCATGAAATCAAGAATGCCGCAATAGCAACAACTACTGATGTGTTTCGGGAGAATCTCTAACTCACAAGGCTTGGACAAATTTTAAAACAAAATTCCCCTATATGACTAAAAAATTTGGTCCATGGAACGATGATAAAGGAATTGTAGAAACCCCATCCTATAGGGATGTGGGTATTTTTTCCTCAAATTCATTCCCATAGGACATCTTTCATCTCCCTTCCACAGAGAACAAAAAATAGAGGGGTTGTTCTTTCTACACCATCTCATGATTCATACTCCATGTGTTGAATGTTTATTTAATGGTTAGATCAGAGATCCATTCAAGTAACTCTTCACCATAAATTCTAAAGGGTATCGTATAATGGAAATAGAAAATATAAAAATGGCTACAAGAAGAAAACCTACAATTCAGCACCTGGTAGTCCACCTGCTATTCGGTATGCATCACTAAATTTTGTGGATGCCAGTCCCACAGATCTCATAGAAGATAATTCAAATAATGATGATGTAATAGAATAGGGTTTCCTTGCTATGGTTGTCCACACTAGGCATGAAGTTGTGTATACTCGGAACCAATGGACTGCCTTAAATATGGGACCTCCAACATCTTGTCCATAATTACTGCCATCACAAATACCTAATAAATAGAACAGTAATAATTACATTTCATACAACCCACTGACTTTTCCCAATGAAAATTATTTCCTCGCACTTGAGGCAATATTTTCTCAACAGGAGGATAAAATTAAAGGGCTAAAGAGAATAAACATCGAGAAGCTATGAGAAAGATATCTTAATGGGTATGTTCCCTATAACACTCCAATCTTCCATGGTATGCTTCCCTATGAATAATGCAGTAGCTTGCATTGTATGAAACTTGGAGTTTTTACACTCCACGACCAATCAAACTAGCCATTATGAATAGTAATACCAACTTTTTGAAATTTTATAAATAATATTTTTTAAAATTTTCTTCATTTTTGTATTCATAATATCCAATTTATCTTAGGGTGATTTTTTGGTATTTTTCTGAAAACATTCAATTTTTGGTGAATAGTAAAAAACACTGTGTTATTGTTTAAAACAGACTTCTTATTTAAATAAATATTTTTTTTATTTTAATTTTTTTGGTCAAAATAGATACATAATACCTATATATTTTAAAAATAATTCATTATAGTCATTTTATAATATGTTTAGATATATAAAATTTTATCGTACTTTTTACCATCTTTTACACACCTTCTAGGAGCATTTGAAAATTTGAATAAAACATAATTTTACCACTTCTATGAGTTGAATTTCATAAATATGGGATACATGGTTGAAATAAGTATGTAAAATGAGGTTCAATAAGGCGAAAACAATTTTTTTGTAAATAGTATCTTTTTACTTTTATTTACCACGATTAAAAGTAAATAGGGTAATTAAAGGTAAAAATGATTTTATATTTACCCTAACATGTTTCCTATTTCTATTTGATAAGTTTAATTCGACCAAAAAAACCATAGAAATCATATATGATCCCCTTTGGTCCACATGGATTAGATTAGGACATTTATTATTATTTTATTTAACGAAGTGTTAAAAATGATAAATTTAAGGTTTAATAACTAAAAAAATATTAATATAGGTTTATACATAAGATAAATTCTTTTATAAATACTCAATAGAAATTTAAAAATATTTCTTACTTAATTGTAAATTATTTATAACGTTTTTACAATAAATAATTATATTTACTAATGACACAATGATGATGTCGTAATTACATTATTAAAAAAGGAATATAATAATTGATATTATAAATATTCAAATAAATTTAATTTCAGACTTATAATAATTTAAAAAAATTTAAAAGGATAATATGACATTTTAGGGTTTATTAAATAAATTCTCTTCTATGTGATAATGTTGTTATAGCTTTCAAAAAAATAAAATACTAAATAGAATCCAAATTGACATAATTGTGTTCATAAAAAAATACTATATTATTAATTGATATAATATTCCAAAAAATACAAGGATAATCCAAAGTACATTGATATGGTGATATGTATTAATAATGAACCACTTGAGGTACACTTGGGTATTTATAGTAGGTTTATTAAACATATAATATAAAAATACAATGAGACATGGTAAATTTCAAACTATTTAACTAAGAGTTAAATCTAAAACATAAGGTTAATATGGTTATAAAATCTATTCTAAAACCTATTAGTTGATATTTTTTCAACCCATCCCCATTTAAAATCTAAATTAATAATTTTTTGTGCCATTATAAACCAAAAATGATTTTATTATAAAATAATATTTCAAGCTTTTCCAAAAGTGACCCTCACCTATCTTATAAAAGGTCACTTCCCCTTATTTTAATTTCACACCTCCAAATCCATTTTTTTAGGCCAAACCCTGATCAAATATCCTCCCAAAATCCCTCACATCAACATGTTTTTCTTACATTGATTAAAAATCCAACCTATGGATTCCTTTTGATCAACTCAAAATGAAACACCCGAAGAATAGATAAAACGTTCACCACCATCTTTCAGGTTCTGTTCTTTTTCCACTTCCTTTTTCATTGTTGTTTCCATAACTAAATTATAAATCCAGTACATTATACATAATTTGATGTTATTATAAATATTTTACAACCTTATTCATTATTTATCCATCCTATAAAAGACAAATTCACCATACGTGTGTACGTACAGCTTACCGTCTCTACGTCGTGGTGTAGTTTTTTATTCAAACACTTCATTATTTGGATGGGTATAATAATTAGTATAACTAATGTAAATAAAAAATATAACATGTAAATGATTCTTTTTATATGATATGACATCCAATTACATATGATATAACCATCAATATAATGATAATGTCGCTCGTTCATATGTACGTATTACTGTCTCCACGAACGCGATGAGATTCATTCCCCATCGTAATAATTAATAAATAATATAAAGATTATTATTAAAAATAATGTTTAAAAACTTAATATAATTCTGTTATTGAACCAAATACATCATATCCATAAAAAACATGGCTTACATAACCATGCATATAATGGAAAATGAGTCTGTTAACACCTGAAATTATGATACTACTAAAATATTATTAACAAAGCAATATTAGAAGATCATATATGATATAATATTTATGTATATGATTCATGTAAAATTTATTAACAATTATTTAATTATTACATAGGAGGTTAATTTACCCTCAACCAAGTAAAATTACAATGTAATTGTTAATTCTATAATCTCATTACTTATCCAAGTATGTTAATACATATGTATCTACCCGGACCTCTTTATCAACCACATCCATGTTTTCTGGAAAAAGAAATTCAAAAAAATTACTATTTACATGAAGATGGGTTAAATTCATTTATACCTTTATCTTACCATATATGTTTTGAAATAAATATTTCCATCATTTTTGAAATAAGGAACATTTTGACCTTTTTGAAAAAATTAACGTAAGAATGTATTTTTTAAACTTATACGATGGGTGCAGCTATTTTTCACCGTAATAACATCATCGAATTTTCCCATACAATCTCATAAGAATATATTCAAAATAATATTTTTCTTTTATAATAATATTAATTTTTAATTATTTCAAAATATAAAGATATATTTCTCTAAAAAAAGTTATGATTTCTTCTATGTCGATATCCTTTGATGTATTTTAATCTGGATTGAAATTGATTTATTATGATACAAATATTCCATACTATATTGAAGGTTTTGTGAAATGTTTGACTATGGATGTGTTATTTTTACACCATTCCTGGTTTATGGACAATGTATTTAAATTTCATATTCATTTTTTAATATGAAAGTTTATGTTATGTTTAATCCTTTTCATATGAGGAATGCATTGGACTTAGCAAGTGACGGGTGGAGCCCGCTATAGCTCCTCATTGCATTGGTAGTTCTCATGAGACAAACTATGGTTTTGGAGAAAGGTCTTGACAAAATATTATTTTTTGTCTTGGCACAAGGCCTTCACTATATGATTATATATTATGGCATTATGCATTTCATCATTATGAAATTGTATATTGATATTGCGTTTGATTATTCGACTAGTATAATATCCATGTGAATATGTAAATTGAATTTTATGATTTATATTGGCCTTATTATGCAAAAAATTATGTTTAAAATTCTTTTGTTTTAGTCTTCTACAGTTCCATAAATGTTTATTCTTATTTATGAATGTTTCTGCTAAATTGTTATCCTTACTAAGTATCAGATCTCACCCCATTCAATGTTTCATTTTTCCCAGGATGTGAAAAATTATATTCTGACTGACCTGCAGGGATAGTCTAAGAGATATGAATGTATTAAATGGAGACAATGTTGTTTTTATTTTTCATTTTATAATGTAATGTAAATCTTAAGAATGTATCTAGTACTTCCAAGGCTACTAAACTGATCTATCTTTCAGATTTGATCTTTTGTGATCATGCCAATGTTATGTAATAACGCATAAATTCTAGGTAATTGGGGTCAGGGAATTACAGTTGGTATCAGAGTATGTTTAGTACAATCCTCAGAATCTATATTTAGAAAAACTCTGATTAGAGATCAATACCCTGTGATAGACTTTGAGAATTTGTATAGAAGAACATCCTCAAATTTTTTAATTTCATGATTTTGTGAGTTTTCCAAGCAATACATTCCAATCAGGATACGAGTAGGTAGAGTCGGATCTGGCACCGATGTATCTAGGGGAAAAACCTGAAAACACCACTTTATGTTATACTCGGATGGGAACTAGTGCACGTCAATGGGACTTGCTACACTCTTTGTTACGACACTCCCAGGGTATATGCTTAGGATAATTCACATTTTCTTTACAAACCATTATAATTAATTTATGAGTATATACCCTCTCAAAAAATTATGATTATGGATAACTTCCATAAACTGTTCATTTTATGTAAAGGGTTTTACTAGTATGCAAATATATATTGTGATTCATAAACTAATATACTATTTGCAAATGATTAGAAATGGCGCCTAGTTAATGTAATGGAAACCATATCAAGGCACATAATACATGCATATATTTACCTCTTATTCAAAATAATTGTAGTGGAGCTAGTGATGAAACTGTTGCTGATTAGCTTATAATGAAACTGGGACAACTCACTCAGGTTATGAATAATAACCTTACCCATATAAAGCACCCAGATCCACATTGGGTAGGATCAATGTTAGAAGGCTTCATGACGAAACAACCACCAACATTCAATGGTAGTACAAAACCATTAGTTGTTGAGATATGGAAAAATTCCTTAGAGAAAATATTTCATGATTTGGAGAGCATCGAAGGGGAAAAACTATTCATGGCAGTTTATCGTCTCTCATGAGATGCAGATCAATGGTGGTCATTAATCCAAAAAAAAATTCAATATAAAGAAGTATAAAACATGGAATGTAATGAGTTTCAATACATTTTCATATAAAAATACTTTCCTCTTGACCATTTAGTGGATATAGAAAGATAATTTCTAAGTTTTAGGCAAAAGGAGGATGAGAATGTTGCAAAGTATTGGGCTTACTTTACAAGGCTAGAAAGGCATGCATCATATTATATAGGTAAACCAATGAGTAATATTTATCTATCCATTGATGGGTTAAAACAATTTCTCCATCAAGCATTAGTTTAACAATCCTTCTCATCATATGAAGATATTTTCCCATGTGCTGTCAAGTATGCAAATGAATTCTCTAAGTCTTACGACTTTAATGAAAAGCAAGAGAATAAGAGATCTTCTGAACACTCTAGAAATTGAAATAAGGGGAATAAGGTAACATTTGAATATCCATACTACAATAAATGTGGGAAGAAACAACTCGATACTTTCCTTAAACAAATATGAGTCTGTTACAAGTGTGATGAAAAAGGCCACCAAGCTCACGATTACAAGGGAAATAAAGAGGCTATGAATGTTGAATGTTACAATAGTAGAGAAAAGGTGAATTATGAAAATTAATGACATAATATCCATGGGACCTTACCTAAGAAAAGGCCTAGCGAGCAAGGATAAGCTTATGTGGTCACCATAGTTGTGGTAGAAGCTCCGAAAGATATGGTGACAGGAAATATTTTGGTTTCCTCAAATTTTTCCAATGCATTATTTGATTCGGGATCATCATATTGTTTCATATATTCATTGTTTAATATGAAAATTATATATTTTCAATTTTACATAACAAGTTTGTGGTTAGTAAAAACTCATAAGGGAAGTATCATTCCAACAATGTTTTGTGAATCAGTTCTCATTAGAGGATATAAATGTTCTTTTTCCACTGATCTCATCATCATACCCATGATTTAATTTGATATAATCCTCGTTATGGATTAGATTTTGGACCATGATGCAAAAAACATTATTAATAATAATGAGGATACAATTTTTTATGATGATATAGAGAACCTTATTTTTAGAGCGAAAGCATCGCCGTATGGTTTTTATTTAGATCCACCCCAGTAGATCTAATAAATTAATTTATCAGGGAGTAAGATAATGAAATAACTATAGGTGAGGAAATAAATTATAAAAAAGAGGACATATCTATTTTTAAATAATATGTTGATGTGTCTCTAGATGATTTACCTATACATCCTCCATAATGAGAAATTTACTTTTACATTGGTTTAATTCCTGGTTCAAGACCCATATCAAAGACCCCTTATAGAATAGCCAATGTGGAATTAGTAGAACTAAAGAAACAACTAGAGTAATTAAGTAATAAGTGACTTATTAGCAGTAGTGTTTCTCCATGGGGAGACCCTATAATTTTTGTTAATAAGAAAGATGGATCTATGAGGTTTTTCATTGATTATAGGGATATCAATTCTATAACAATAAAAAAAATCCCCTACCTCGCATTGATGATTTATTTGACCATATTCTAGGAAATAAATATTTTTAAAAGGCTGGACTTTGATCTGGATATCATCAGTTGTGTGTGAAGAATGATGACATTCCCAAAACATCATTTCGTACTCAGTATGGACATTATGAGTTTATAGTAATGACTTATTGATTCACTAATGAACCCTTTGTCTTCATGGATCTAATGAATAAATTTTTCATGCAATATCTTGATTACTTTGAAGTGGTATTTATTTATGACATATTTGTTTACTCAAAAAGATAATAAAATCATGAAAATCACTTGTGCACTAATTTGAAAACCCTTAGAAGAAATGAATTATATGGGATGTTTAGAAAGTGTGAATTATGGATTTTAGAGATTTTATTTCTTGAACATATTTTCTCTAAGGATGGAATCTCTGTCGATCTTTCAAAGACCAAGGCAATCCAAGAATGACCAGAACTGATGAGTATAACTAAGGTATGTAGTTTTATTGGTTTTGCAGGTTATTAACGATGTTTAGTCTACAATTTGTCCCGGTTGGATAACCCATTAACCTTGCTCATACATAAAGGGGATAAAATTTTTTGGACAAAAGAGTGTGATGAAAGTTTTGAGGAACTAAAGATAATATTAGTCAATTCTTCTCTCTTGAATCTACCATTAAGTTACGATGAGTTTATTATTTATAGTGATGCTTCTAAAAAAAGAATTTTTTGTGACCTTATGCAGAATGATAGAGTTATTGCCTATGCATCACAACAGCTAAAATGTAATGAGCCAAACTATCCTACTCAAAATATTGAGTTAGCAGCTGTAATCTTTGCTCTGAAAATATGGAGACATGATCTCTATAGTGAAAAAATGTGAGATTCATACTGATCACAAGAGTTAGAAGCATATTTTTTATCATATAAAGAACTCAACATGAGGAAAAGACAATGGCTTGAACTACTTGTGGATTATGATTTCACAATACCATACCAAATGGGGAATGAAAATAAGGTGAAGGATGATTTGAGTGGTATAGATCATGGAGTTTTGAACTAGATGAGGGTTGGAAGGGATCCTATTTTCATGGATCTAGTAATGATGGACATGGGAATAACCATGGAAGGAGAAACATTAATACTTTTTCAAATGGTTGACAGACCATATTTACTGGAAAGGATAAAAATTTGTCGGACTAATGATGAGGATTTTTAAAACACGATTAAATCTGTAAATGTTGAGAGATTGAGTGACATAGTATATGAAGATGGAATTTTGATATTTGGGAAGTGACTTTGCGTTCCTGATATACATGATCTAAAAATGGAATTATTGGATGATGCACATAGTTCCAATTTTTCTATACACCCTCAGAGCACCAAGATGTATAAAGATATGAAGGAACATTTTTGGTGGGGAAACATGAAAATGGAGATTGATGATATTGTGTCCAGATGTATGGTTTTTCAACAAGTGAATGTTGGAAGGAAAGGACCAGGAGGAGTCATCAAACCTCTTCCCATACCTGAGTGGAAATGGGATAATATTATGATGTAATTTTTCATTGGGCTACCAAGGACTCCAAGAAGGAATGATGAAATATGAGTTATTGTTGATCGTCTTACCAATTTATCACATTTTCCTTCTATATGAGAATATTTACCACTTCAACATCTGGAATGAATATATATTAATGAGGTTGTAAGACTCCATGGTGTACCCCTATCAAATATCGCAATCCCTGTTTTACATCATGATTCTCGAAAATATTTCAGAAGGCATTGGATATTGAACATTGTTTGAGCACTGCCTACCACCCTCAAACTAATGGACAATCAGAATGGACAATTCAAATAATCGAAGGCATGTTGAGATATTTATCAATTGACATTCATCGTATGTGGGATCAATATTTACCTCTGGTTTAATTTTCCTATAATAATATCTTCAATTAATGTATTCAGATGGCACCATATAAAGCGTTATATGGAAAGAGATGTCGTACACCAACTTTTTGAGATAATGTTGGTGAATAAAAACTCGTAGTCCATGAGCTTGTTGAGGAAACAATTTAAAAGGTGATGATTATCGAAACCCAAATCAAAGCATCCCAATGTAGGCAAAATAGCTATGTCGATAACCGAAGGAAGGATTTGTAATTTCAAGTAGGAGACCATGTGTTCTTTAAGGTACCTCCAGGGAAGGGTGATATACATTTTAGTAAGAAGGGTAAATTGAGTCCCCTTTACATCAGACCTTTTGAAACTACAGAACTAATTGGAGTTATATCATATAATTTGACAATGCGTCTAATTCATTCTAATTTTCATGATGTGTTCCACTTATGACTGTTGAGAAAATACATGTTTGAATGAACGCATGTACTCACCTATGAATAATTATATCTAGAACCTGATCTATCTTATAGTGAAGAGCCAATCGTAATTCTTGACACTAGAGAACAAGTGTTAAGAAACAGGACAACTCCTGTGGTGAATGTTCTATGGAGAAATCATAAGAAGGAAGAGGCATCGTGGGAACCCAAGGAACTTATAATGAAGAAACTCTGAAATCATTTTATGTAGTAATATTCTATAAATTTCGAGAATGAATTTTAATGTGCGGAGAATGTAATAGCCCATGCTTCCATGGTATGTTTCCCTTTGAATAATATAGTAGCTTGCATTGCACTCAACTTGGAGTTTTAACACACCATTTCCACTCAAACTAGACGTTATGAATAGTAATACCCACTTTTTAAAAATTTATCAATTTTATTTTTAAAAATGGACTTAATTTTTGGATTCGGAATATCCAAATTAGCTTAAGGAAATTTTCGGTATTTTTCCCAATACTTTCAATTTTTATGAATAGTGAAAAACACTACGTTATTAATTAAATATGACTTTTTATTTTATTAGTTTTTTATTTTATTTTTTTTAATTTTGGTCAAAGTAGATACATAATACCTAAATATGTTCAACGTAATTAATTGGAGTCATTTTATAATTAGTTTTGATATATAAAATTTTATCGTTTTTTTTATGTTTTTTACCCACCTTTTTAGAGCATTTGAAAATTTGCATAAAAGTTAACATTACCGCTTCTATGAGTTAAATTTCAAAACATCAAGACACGCGGTTGAAAAAAATAAGTAAAATTTGGTTCAATACGATTAAAATAATTTTTGGTGAAAAGTAACATTTTTACTTTTATTTTCCACGGTTAAAAGTAAATAGGGTAATTAAGGGTAAAATAATATTATAATTACCTTATAAAATGTTCTAATTCTATTGGATAACTGAAATTAGACCATATAAATCCTTATTAATAAAATATGATCCCATTTGTTCCACTTGGATTAGATTAGGACAGTTATTATTATTTTATTTAAAGAATAATTAAAATTGTTAAATTCAATTTTTAATAACTAATCCATTTTTAATATAGAGTGATACATAAGATAAATTCGACAATAAATATTCTTTATAAAAAAAATATTTTGAATATAATGGTTTTCTGTTTACAATTTTTAGACATTAAATAATTAAATTTATTTATGACACGATGATTATTTAGTAATTACCATATTAATGAATGGTTAATATAATTTATATTATAAATATTCAAATAAATTTAAATTTTCACTTATGATGAATTGAACTAATAATCTAGATTCATATAACATGTTAGGGTTGATTAAAAAAAATTATTCGAAGTGAAAATGTTTTTATGGCCTTCAAAAAAATCAAATACTAAATTGTGTCATAATTGATATAATTGAGTTTTTAAAACAAATACTATATTATTAAATGATATAAAATTCCTAAAAATATATGATTCGTCCAAAGTACTAAGATAAGGTTGTATATATTAATAATGAACTACTTGGGGTTCTTTTGGCTTGATATATTATGTTTATTAACCATATAATATAAAAATACAAAGAGACATGATAAATGTCAAACTATTTAACCTAGAGTTAAATCTAAAAGACAAGGCTGATATGGTGACATAAACCTATCTAAAACCTATTGGTTGAGAGGTATTTGACTCCTCCCCACCTTATTCTAGAAATAAATCATTTTTGATCCATTAAATACAAACAATGTTTTTATTATAAAATAATATTTCAATATTGTCCTAAAGTGTCCCCCACCTCTCTTATAAAAGGGTACTTCCCCTTCTCCTAATTTCACACCTCCAAAGAAATTTGTCTCAGCCAAAATCTCACCAAATATCCTCCCAAATTCCCTAAAATCAATGTAGAGTTCTTACTTGATCAGAACGACATCCTTCGGAGCCCTTTTGATCAATTCAAAAGGAAACACCCAAAGAAGAGGTCATAATTTCCCAACCCACTATCATGTTTTCTCTTCTTCCACTTCCTCTATATTTGTTGTTTCAATACCAAAATAAAAAATCCAGTACCTTCTACATACTATGGTGTTATTATATATATGGTACAACCATTTTCTTTTTTCTATCCATCATAGAAATGAAAAAGTCACCATACATTCATGCGTACGACTTACCGTCTCCACGTCGTGGTGTAGTTTGTTATTCAAACACATCATTATTTGTATGGGTATAATAATTAGTATAACTGATGAAAATAATAAATATAACATTTTTATGATTATTTTAATATGATATACCATCCAATTACATATTATTTCACCATCAATATATTGATATTTTCGCTCGTGCGTATGTACGGATTACTGTCTCCACGAACGTGATGAGATTCATTCTCCATTGTAATCAGTCGATAATAATATTCATTTTATGATAAAAAATAATGTTTTAAAACTTAATATAATTATGGATATGAATCAAATACATCCTATCTATAATATTCATGGATTATTTAACCAAACATATAAAAGAAAATGAGTCAGTTAACACCCGAAATGATGATAGTACTAAAAAATTATTAAAAAACAAAAGATCATATATGATATCATATTTATGTATATGATTCTTGTTTAATTTAGTAACAATTATTTAACTATTACACATAAGTTTAACATTCCCTCTATCAAGGAAAAGTACAATGAAAGGTTTAATTCAACAATCTCTTTACTTATCCGAGGTTGTAAGTACGTAAGTATCTACTTGGACCTCTTTATCATCCACATATGTGTTTTCATAAAAACGAAATTCAAAACATTTTTACTACTTACTAGAAAATGGGTTAAAGTTAATTATACTTGTATTTTACCATATATTTTTTTAAAGTATTATTTTTGTCGTTTTCCAAACAGGGTACTTTATGACCTTTTCGACAAAATGAAGGTAAGAATGTTTTTTTATAACGTATACGGTAGGTGCAGATATTTTAGGCCATAATAACATCTATGAATCTTACCATAAAAGAATATAAAAATATTTTAAAAATTAATGTTTTATTTTATAATTATATATCTTTTAAATGATTTCAATATAGAAAGATATATTTCTCTAAAAAATGTTTTGTTTTCATCTATTTCAACATCAATTGATGGATTTTAAGGATGTTTTAAATAGATTTATTATGATATAAATCGTCCATATTGTATTGAAGGTTTTGTGATATGTTTGATTGTGGATGTGTTATTTTTACATTATTCATGGTTTATGGATAATGTATTGACATTTTTTATACTATTTTTAATATGAATGTTTATGTTATGTTTAAAACTTTTCCTATGTGGAATGCATTGGACTTAGTAAATGATGTATGGAGCCCGCTTTAGCTCCTTGATACATCGGAAGGTCTGATGAGACAATCTAGTTTCCCCACACAATACCTTGACAAAATCTTATATATAGTCATGGCATAAGGCCTTGACACTGTGGTTATGATTTTTTACATTATGCATTCTATCATTATGAAATTGGCTATTGATATTGCATGTGATTATTAAACTAGTAGAATATTCTAGTGAATAAGTAAATGGAATTAATTTATTTATAATTCCCATATTATGGAGATCATTATGTTTAAAAGGCTTATGTTTTAGTCTTATAAATTACATTAAATGTTTGTGCAAATTTATGAAAATTTCCACTATATTTTTATCCGTACTAAGAATCTGAGCACACACCGTTCTATGTTTTATATATCCGAGGATATGAAGAAGTATATTATGACTGGCCTGATGGGATACTCTAAGGGATATGAATTTAGTCAATGGAGAATGTTTTGTTGTTAATTTTTATTTTATAATGTAATGTAAAACTTATGAATGTATCTAGTAATTCCAAAGCTAATAAAATGATCGGTCTTTCGGGATTTGATCCCTTGTGATCATGCCAATGTTATCTAATAATGCACCAAATTTGGGTAACAGAGGTCAGGGCATTATAGTTGGTATCAGAGGAAGCTTAGTAGAAACATTGGAAGCTATATTTAGAAAAAATCTCATTAGAGAACATTACTCTATATTAGACATTGAAGATTAGTATAGTAAAACTTTTTGGATTTTAGGTAATGTAGATATTTTTGAGTTTTCCAAGAAATATATCCTTATCTGGATACGTGTTAGTAGAGGTGGCTCTGGCACAAATGTACGTAGTGGTAAAACTTGAAAAACAACTTTAATCTAGACTTGAACAGGAAGTGGTGCACGACAATGGGCTTTGTTGCACTCTTAGTTACGACACTCCCAGAGGATATGCTTAGGATAATTCACATTTTCATTACAAACCAATCTGATGGATTTATGAGTATATACCACTCCAATGAAAACATTTTTATGATTATTGATTATATCCAAAAACTATTCAATTTATGGTATGTTTTTTAAATGTATTTTATTATGTATTGCGATTAAAAAACTAATCTACTATATATGACATTGTTTAGAAATGGCACCTAGTGGAAGAAATGGAAATTGTATCAATGCACGTAATCGATGTAGGGATTTCCCTCCTACTCAAGATAATTATTGTGGAGCGGGTGATATGACTATTGTTGATCATCTTATAACCATACTAGGACAACTAACTTGGGATATGAATAATAACCTTACTCGTATGGAGTAACCTGATCCACAATGTGGAGGATCCGTGTTTGACCACTTCATGAGGAGAAAAACATTCACATTCAATGGGAGCACAAATCCAATAGTAGTTGAGAAATGGATAAATTCCTTATATAATATATTTCATTATTTGGGGAGTTGCAAAAGAGAAAAAAAATTCATGGATGTTTATCGTCTCACAGGAGATGCAGATCAATGGGGGGCACTGATCCAAAATGCAAAGGAAGATTAATAAGTATAAAACATGGAATAGAGAGAGTTTAATGGGATTTTATTATAAAAATACATTCATTGTGACCGTCATGTGGATATCGAAAGTAAATTCCTATATCTGAAGCAAAAGTTGGATGATAATGATGCAAAGTATGAGGCTAACTTTACAAGGTTCGAAATGCATAAAAAAATTATATACATAACCCAAGGAGTATTATTGATCAATTATTTGGTGGGTTAAAATCATTTCTCCCTCGAGCATTAGTCTCACAATCCTTCTTATCATCTGAAGATATTGTCCCATGTGCTATCAAGATAGAAAAGAAATTCTATATGTATTATAACATTAAATAAAAGCAATAGAAGAAACGATATGTTGAAAACTCTTGAAATGGAAATAATTGGAATAGGGGAATTGTTCAATATCCATCCTATAGTAAATGTGGGAAGATACACACAAAATTTTCCTGAAGGGAATGGGATTCTTTTACTAGTCTGTTGAAAAAAGCCATTATGCTTGTGATTATAAGGTAATGAAAGTGGCTGTCAAAGTTGAATGAAACAATTGTAGAGAAAATGGGCATTATGAAAATGCATGACCTAAGTGACAAGGGAACATACCTCAGAAAAGGCCAATAGTGCTAGAACAAGCTTATGCGATAACTACTGTTGAGGTTGAAGTGCCGAAAGACATGGTGGGAGGTAATTTATTGGTTTCCTCATGTTTAACCAATGCTTTATTTTATTATGGATCATTGAATTGTTTCATATATTCCCAGTTTGCTAAAAAATTAGATATTTTCAATTTGACTTAACATGGGAGTTGTCAGTCAAAACTCCTAAGGGGTATATCATTGCAACAAAGTTTTGTGAATAGGTTCCCATTGGGGAATATAAATATTTATTATGCAATGATCCCATCAAAATTCCCATGATTTAATTTCATATAATCATCAGTATGGATTGGATTTAAAACCATGATGTGAAAATTTATTGTAAAAAGAATTAATTAACAATTGCTAATGATGATAATGAACACCATATTTTTTGAGCCGAAACATCACCATTTGATTTTTATCTAGATCCACCCCAATAGATGTACTAAATACAATTATCGGGGAGGAAGAGAATGAAATAACTATATGTGAGGAAATGAATTATTAAATATAGTACCTAACTATTGTGCAAAAATATGTTTATGTGTTTCTAGAGGAATTACCTGGATATCCTCCAGAACAATAAATTGAATTTTCTTTTGATTTAATTCCTATTTCAAGGACCATATAGAACACCCCTTTTAATATGGAGATTGTGTAATTAGTGGAACTATAGATAAAACTAGAGTAATTGAGTAATAAGGGATTTGTTCTCCCTAGGGTTTCCCCACAGGATGCCCCTGTCCTTTTTGTTAAGAAGACAGATGGATCTATGAGGTTGTGAATTGACTATAAATAGATCAATTATATAACAATAATGAACTAATATCTCCTACATCACATTGATGATTTATTAGACCAAATTAGTAGAGCTCAATATTTTCCAAAGATTGACCTTGGTTCTGGATATCATATATATTGTGTGAAGAAGGATGACATTCTGAAAACAACATTTCAACCCAGGTACGGTCATTACATGTTTATAGTAATGCCTTTTGGATTGACTAATATACCCTCTTTCTTCATGGATCTAATTAATAGAGTTTTCAAGGAATATCTTGATGACTTTGTTGTTTTATTTATTGATGATATCTTGGTATACTCAAATTTATATGAGGATCATGAAAATCACTTGGGAATTATTCTAAATACCATCAGATGAAATGATTTATATGGTATGTTTAGCAGTATGAATTATGCCTTCAAGATATTTCTTTTCTTGGCCATATTTACTCTACGGACATAATCTTTGTTGATAATTCAAAGGACAAGGAAACCCAAGAATGGACAGCATCGATGAGTATAATTAATGTACACAGTTGTATTGGTTTAGAATATTATTATTGATGTTTCATCCAGAATTATGCCTGGTTGGATAACCCCTTAACAAAGCTCACATGTGAAGAGGTTAAATTTTTTTTGGAAAAAAGAGTTTAAATATTGTTTTGATGAACTGAAAAAATGATTAGTCAATACTTCTATCATGACTCTACCATTGGGGAATGATGACTTTGTTATTTATAGTGGTTCTTCAAAGAAAGAAATTGATTGTGTCCTGATGCAGAATGATCGATTTATTGCTTATGCATCATGACATATAAAAAATCATGAGAAAAACTACCCCACTCATGATCTCGAGTTAGAAGCTGTAATATTTTCTTTGAATGTAGGGAGACACTATCCTTATGGAGAAAAAATGTGAGATTTATACCGATCACAAGAGTTTGAGGTATATTTTCTCACATAAAGAACTCAACATGAGGCAAATACAATTGCTTTAAAAACACAACGATTATGATTTCACTATACACTACCACCCAAGGATGTAAAATTAGGTGGAATATTCTTTGACTAGAAAGGATCATGGAGTTTTGAACAAGATTAGAGTTGAAAGGATCTTATATTCATTGATCTAGTAATTATGGATATGGGAATAACAATTGAAGGTGAAACATCAATACTTAATCAAATGGTTTCCAAAACATATATACCAGAAAAGATAAAATGTTCTCAGACTGATGATGAAGAGTTTTAAATGAATATTAAATCTGTAAATGATGTGAGATTGAGTGAATTTGGATATGAAGATGGAATTTTAAAATTTGGGAAGAGACTTTGTGTTCTCGATATACCTGATCTAAAAAGAGAATTGTCGGATGATTCTAATAGATCCAATTTCTCTATACACCCTGGGGGCACTATGATGTATAGATATTTACAGGAACATTTTTGGGGGGACAACATGAAGAGGGAGATTGCAGATTTGGTGTCAAGATGTATGGTTGGTCAACAAGTGAATGCTGGAAGGCAAAAACCAGGAGGAGTCATGAAACCACTTCCCATACCTGAGTGGAAATGAGATAATATTATGATGGAGATTTTCCTAGGGTTACTAATGTCTCTTAGAAGGAATGTTGCAATATGGGTCATTGATGATCATCTTACCAAGTCAGCACATTTTATTTATACAATATAATATTTCCCACTAGAACGTATGGAAATACTATATATTAATAATGTATTAAGACTCCATGGTATACCCAAATCAATTATTTCGGATCACGATCCACATTTTACATCAATATTCTAGAAAATTTTCAGAAGGACTTAGATATAGAACTTAGTTTGTGCACTACCTACCACACTCAAAACAATGGACAATCAGAATGAACTATTCAAACCTTAGAAGGAATGTAGAGATCTTTCTCACCTGACTTTCAAGGTATGTGAGATCAATATTTACCTCTAGTATAATTTTCCTATAATAATATATTCCATTAAGGTATTCATCCGGCACCATATAAAGTGTCATATGGAAAGATATTTGGCACCCCGACTTGTTGGGATGATGTTGTTGACTGAAAACTCATAGGCCTTGAACTTGTTGAAGAAACAATGGAAAAGGTGAAGATTATCAAAACCCATATCAAAGTATCCCAAAGTGGGAAAAGGTGATATGCCGATAACCGAAGGATTTATTTGGAGTTTCAAGTAGGAGACTAAGTTTTCATGAAGGTATCTACATGGAAGGGTGTTACAAGTTTCAGTATGAAGGGTAAATTGAGTCCCAGGTACATCGGACCTTTCATATTTCTAGAACTAATTGATTCATTAGTTTATTAATTGGAAATTCCTCAAAAACTCTCCAATGTTCATGATGTGATCCATTTATCACTATTGAGAAAATACATGCCTGGACCAATGCATTTACTCACCTATGATGAATTAGAACTAGAACCAAATCAGTCTTATTCTGAAGAGCTTATCATAATTCTTGATACCAGAGAACAAGTTTTGGGAAACATGACGACATTTATCATTAATGTTCTATAGAGAAATCATAATAATGAACAAGCAACTTGGGATCCTTAAGAGAATATGATGAAGAACCACCTGAATCATTTTATGTAGTAATATTCTATAAATTTCAGGAAGAAAATATTTTTAGGAGGCAGGAATGTAACACCCCAATCATCCACGGTATGTTTCCCTTTTAATAATGTATTAGCTTGTATTGTACTCAATATGGAGTTATAACACACCACATCCAATAAAATTAGCCGTTCTGAATAATAATACCATCCTTTGGAAATTTTATCAATTTTATTTTTCAAAATGGAATTAATTTTTGGATTTTTAAAATCAAAATTAGCTTATGGTAAATTTTTTGTATTTTTCTGATAACATTCAATTTTTGGTGAATAGTGAAAAACATTGAGTTATTGTTAAAAATCAAAATTTTATTTAAATATTTAGTTATTTTATATTAATTTATTTTAGGTAAAAATAGATATATAATACCTATATATGTTAAACATAATTCATTGGAGTCATTTTATAGTAACATTATATATATATAATTCTATTAATCATTTTATCGCCTTTTACCCACCTTCTATGAGCATTTTCAAGTCTTAAAAAAACATAATTCTACCACTTCGGTGAGACAAATTTCAAAAATATGAGAGGCATGATTTACATCAGTAATTAAAATGTGTTTCAATATGATGAAATTAATTTCTGATGAATAATAACTTTTTTCTTTTATTTACCATGGTTAAAAATAAATAGGGTAATTAAGGGTAAAAATGATATTATAATTACACTAAAACAAGTCCTAATTCTATTGGATAACTTTAATCAATCCAAATACAAAATTAGGAATAAAACATTTTCCCCTTTGATCCACTTGGACAAGATTAAGAGATTTATTTTTTTTACTTAAAGAATAGTTAAAATGATATATTAAATGTTGAAAAACTAAACCATGTTTAATATAGTGTTTTTCATTAGATAAATTCAACTATAAATATTATTTATAAAGATAAAATGATTTAATAAATAATTTTAATTTATTTACAATTTTTAGACATTAAATAATTATATGTATTTATGACACAATGATGATTCAGTAATTAACATATTAATGAAAGATTAAAAATAATTGATATTATAAATATTCAAATAAATTTATATTGATACTTCTGATGAATTAAAAAAATATAGGTTAATATGACATGTTAGGGTTGATTAAAAAAATAAAATACTAAATAGTTTCAAAATTGACATAATTGAGTTTTTAAAACAAATATTTTATTATTAATTGATATAATATCCCTAAAAATATAAGGATCGTCAAAATTACTTAGATAAGGTTATATATATTTATAATTAACCACATGGGGTTCTCTTGTCTTGTTCTAGTATGTTTATTAACCATATAATATAATATTACAAAGAGACATGGTAAATGTCAAACGATTAAACTAAGAGTTAATCTAAAAGATAAAGTTAATATGGTGACCTAAACCTATCTAAAACCTATTGGATGACAATTCTGAGACCCAATCCCACCTTATCCTCTAAATTAATCATTCTGGAACAATTATAAATAGAAAATTATTTTATTATAAAATAATATTTCAATCATTTCCCAAATTGTCCCTCACCTATCTTATAAAAGGGTACTTCCCCTTCTCTTAATTTTACACCACCAAAGCCATTTGTCTCTGCCAACCCCTTACAAAATATCCTCCCATATTCCCTCACATGATTATAGAGTTCTTAATTTGATCATAATGGCAACCTATAGAGCCCTTTTGATCAACTCAATAGGAAACACCCAAAGAAGAAGTAATAATTGCATCC
Organism: Viscum album; assembly: GCA_963277665.1. NCBI lineage: Eukaryota > Viridiplantae > Streptophyta > Magnoliopsida > Santalales > Viscaceae > Viscum > Viscum album. The sequence goes on from OY728139.1 coordinate 804,293,624, forward strand.
CCCTCTTTCATGTCCTTTTGTACATCCACTTCCTCATTCTTTGTTTATTCCATACCAAAATAATAAATCCAGAACCTTAAACATATTTTTATGTTCTAATAAATATGGTACAACTAGATTCATTATTCTACCCATACTATAAATGACTAAGTCACCATACGTGCGTACATACGACTTACCGTCTCCACGTCGTGGTGTAGTTTGTTATTAGAAGACTTCATTATTTAGATGGGTATAATAATTGTTACAACTAATTTAAATAATAAATTTAACTTGTTAATTATTCTTTATATATTCTATACCATCCAATTCCATACAATTTCACCATCAATGTATTGATATTGTTGCTCGTGTGTACGTACGGATTACCGTCCCCACAAACGCGATGAGATTCATTCCCCATCATAATAATTCAAGAATAATTTTCTGTTTATGATTAAAAGAAATGATTAAATACATAATATAACTTTGTATATGAATCAAATACATCCTATCAATAACAAACATTCCTTACCTAACCAAGCATATAAAGGAGAACGAGTCTCTTAACACCCAAAATGATGATACTACTATATTATTATTAACAAATCAATATTAGAACATCATATATGATATCATATTTATGTATAGGATTCTTGTAAAATTTAATAACAATTATTTAACTATTATACAGGACGTTAATGTACACTCGACCATGGATAATTACAACATAAGAGTTAATTCTACAATCTCTTTACTTATCTGAGGATGTTAATACATAAGTATCTACTAGGACCTCTTTATCATCCAAATATGTGTTTTCATTAAAATTCAATTAAAAAAACTTTAACTATTTACTATTATATGTTTTAATGTCATTTTTACCCTTTTTGACCATATATGTTTTGATAGTATTCTTTTCGTCATTTTACAATGAATGTACATTATGACTTTTTCGACAAAATAAAGGTATGAATGACTTTTTTTAACTTATACAGTAGGTGCAACTATTTTCCGCTGTAATAACATCTTTGAATATTCCCATATAATCTTATAAAAATATTATCAAAATAAATGTGTTCTCTTATAATTATATTTCTTTTATTTGATTTCAAATTAGAAAAAGATATTTCTCTAAATAAAGATTTGATTTCATCTATGTCAAAATCCTTTGATGGATTTTAAGCTTGTTTGTAATTGATTTATTATGATAAAAATGATCCATATTGTATTGATGTTTTTGTGATATGTTTGACTATCTATGTGTTATTTTTACACCATTCATGGTTTACAGATAATGTATTGACATTTTCTAAGATAGTTTTAATAGGAATGATTATGTTATTTTTAAACCTTTTCATATGATGAATGCATTGGACTTATTATGTGACGGGTGGAGCCCGATATAGCTCCTCAATGCATTGGAAGGTCTCATGAGATAAACTAGTTTCATGGAATAAGTCTTTGACAAAATATTATTTGTAGTCTTGGAAAAAGGCCTTGACTATGTGGTTATGAAGTCTGGAATTTTTCATTCCATCATTATGAAATTGGCTATTGATATTGCATGTGATTATTGGACTAGTAGAATATCCATGTGAATAAGTAAATGACATTATTTAATTTATATTGGACATATTATACAGATTTTTATGTTTAAAAGTATAATGTTTTAGTCTTATATATTTCCTTATATGTTTTTTATTATTTATGAATGTTTCTGAAATATTGTTATCCTTACTATGCATATGAGCTCACCCATTTCTATGTTTTATTTTTTCCAGGATTCAAAGCAGTGTATTATGACTGACCTATAGGGATAGACTAAGGGATATTAATGTATTCAATGGAGACAATGTAGTTGTTATTTTTCATTTTATAATGTAATGTAAAACTTATGAATGTATCTAGTACTTCCAATGATACTAAACTGATCAGTTTTTTGAGATGTGATCCCTTGTGATCATGCCAATATTATATAATAATGCACCGACACTAGGTAACTGGGATTGGGGCATTACATTCCACTGGTGGAGAATCAATAAAAACTTCCATCAAATGTACCTCATCCCCAGGGTCTCATTCAGACAGATGAAGCAATGATATAAAGCTCATTCAAGGAAATGTTGGGACCACCAGTGTATCAGAACCCAATCCCAAAAGGATATCAATAATTCCATCCATTGGGGATGAAAACATCAAATTAAATACTAACCCATGTTGCAACCTATCATGATCAGGTTCAAAAAATATGCATAATGGGATTACGAATAACATTGAGTCATTAAGGACTCAATTAGAATCCAGGGAAGGGATGCACACTCCGATACAGCCAGAATAGAAACCATACCCAGACTGGGAAAGCACTGTTCCACTACTGCCAAATTTCAGGAACCCTATATTGCTATTTTTTATCGATCAAGGGACCCAATGAAATCTCTAACTCACTACGCATATTAATTTGAAACCATTATGGGATCCCCATCGCAATAAAAATCTATGATTCTCAGCTTCATTATGGAAACTCTGTAAGGTTCATCCTCTGTCAGATACACCAGTTTTCCAGCTAAATTGATAATAGTCTGGGAGGATATTTGGCACCAATTATAATTCTTTTTCAGCTCGATTATTCCAAAAACAAAAATTATTAACCTCATGAAGTAAAAATAGTGAGGTAATGATATAGTTTCATACTTCATTAACAAATGGTAATGTCTAACTTACTTCATTAATTGGAAAATCCCCCATGGTTTGATGTTGGCCATGTGCATCGACAACCTCCACGATGAGTTGCAGACACCACTTATTTCAGTAATGTATATAAGTGGGTTCCAAGACTACTCTTCCATTTCTCAAAGGATTGAATATTCCTTGAAATATACTAATCACAAGTCGCAATATGCCCCATCATCCACAGTCAAAAGATCAGGAAGCGATGAAGCACCTTTTGTCATGATTTAGCCACCCCTACACAATCCCTTGCACCAAGGCCCCCACAAAATATGTGTGGGGCTCTGTGGATGTCAATACACCCCCACCTCAACAAGGTTAGGGAATGGGGGAAAAGTGAAATCAATTCAAGGAATTAAGAAATTAAGAAATACACTTTACCCATTTTGGGGAAACCAAGTCCTTGGCTCCTTTGTATCCTCCATGAAATGCATCTTGCTCGGACGTTCTGATCCAAAAAGGGATGATGAGTAGGTCTTAATAACTAGCCAGATTATTTTCCAATACACAGAAGATTGGGACACTACATTAAAGAGTTTTTTTTTCTACATGTTCCTTCTACAAGATATGATAGATTCCAGGACAATTCAAGCTAGGACCACTGCCAACTCAAGTGGCTTATGATTCCACCACTGATCCGGATATAGAACGGGAGTGGAAAAAGTTGTTAAAAAATTGAAGAAAAACATTGATCACTTGATGAATTAGAAAACAATAAATTAATCTAAAGGTATCCATTATGAGAAATTAAAGAAACCAAAAGTGCCTCTGACAACTCTCGATGCCACAAAGTAGAGATCCTTGGCCCCACAATTCTCTAAACATCTACCACCCAAAAAACATTCCAATCAGAAGGGAGGAAACAAAGTGTAGGAATACAAACATACATCAATTTAAATGATTTCATTGACACACTCTGATTTCATGCCAGAAGATTTGAAGATATGGGATGTAAAACCCCAAAATTTTATGAGATATATATATTTTTTAATTTCATTCATATCTTCTTTTGTACGCTATGCCAAGATTATTTTGTACTATATGCAACATTGTATTAGCTTTCAGTATATGTAACACTATTCTTGGCTCGTGTTACACACAATTTCAAGTTCGTTTTGTGGAAATTATTCTACGCAACATTAAGTATAGATTTTTTTAATGTATAAATGAAATAAGATTTTATTATGTTAAACGCAACACCAAACGAAGCTTTCACTACACACAACCCTTACTTGTCTTGCATTACACGTAATCAAGACCTTCCTCGATAGCGTGAGTAGTACGCAATACCGAGTTTCACTCAATAAGATATTATTATAATATTATTATGAAATAGCCATTATAAAAAGTAATACCAACTTTTTGAAATTTTATAAATTTTATCATTCAAAATGGACTTCATTTTTGGATTCATAATATTGAAATTAGCCTAGGGTAAATTTTTGGTATTTTTCTGAAAACTTTAAATTTTTGATGAATACTGAAAACATTGGGTTACTATTTAAAAACCGACTTTTTATTTAAATAATTATTTATTTTATTTAAATTTATTTTAGGTAAAAATTGATACATAATACCTATATAAGTTCAATGTAATTAATTGGAGTCATTTTATAAAAAATCTAGATATATAAATATTTTATTGAACATATCACCGTCTTTTACCCACCTCCAAGGAAAATTTGAAAATTTACTTTTATTTACCACTGTTAAAAGTAAATAGGGTAATTAAGGGTAAAAATTATATTATTATTACCCTAACACATGTAATAATTATATTGGATAAGTTTAATTCAACCAAAAACAACCTTAGGATTAAAATATGACCCTTTAGGTCCACATAGATTAGATTAGGACATTTATTATTATTTTATTTAAAGAATAGTTAAAAGAGTTAAAATAAAAGTTTAATAACTAAAAAAATTTAATATAGGGTTATACATAATCTAAGTTCGACAATAAATATTCATTAAAAAGATAAAAATATTTCCTACATAATGGTAGTTTATTTAAAATTTTTAGACATTAAATAATTTAATTTATTTTGGACACAATGATGATGCAGAAATTACCTTATTTATAAAATATTAACATAATTGATGTTATAAATACCCAAATAAATGTAATTTGAGACTTTTTATGAATCAAAATACTTTAATAGGTTAATATGACATGTTATTATTTATTTAATTATCTTTTTTTGAACTAATCATGCTGTAATGAATTCCACAAAAATCAATTACCAAATAGTGTGAAAATTGACATAAAATAGTTTTTAAAACAAATATTATATTATTAATTATTATTTTATTCCTAAAAATCTAAGGATCTGAGAAATGACTTAGATAAGGTTATATATATTAATAATGAACCACTTGGGGTTCTTTTGGCTTGTTATAGTAAGTTTATTAACCATATAGTGTAAGAAAACAAGAAGAAACGGTAAAAGTTAAATTATTTAACTTAGAGTTAAATATAAATGATAATGTTAAAATAGTAACATAAACTTGTCTAAAACATATTGGTTGAGAGGATTTATAACCCTCCCCACATTATCTTCAAAATAAATCAATTTGGAGCTATTATGAACCGAATATGACTTTATTATAAAATAATATTTTAAGTTTTTCCTAAGGTGCCTCTCTCCTCCCTTATAAAAGGGTACATCCTCCCTCTTATATTTACACAATTATTAGATTTAAATCTCTTAAAAAACCTGAACATTTACCTTCTCAACTTTCCTAGAAACATTATAGAGGTTTTGGTCTCCTAAAGAGACCAAATATAGTGCCAAGAAGAGGCGCGTCAAAGAAGAGTTAATATCCTTTACCGATTCTTTCCAATTTATTTGTTCTTCTACCTATCCTTATTTGTTTGTTTCATCATAAATTAATAAAATCAGTATAAATGATATATTTATATGTTATTATAAATATGAAGCAACCCTATTTCTTCTTCTATCCATCCTACATAATATGAAATCACCGTACGTGTGTACGTACGAAATACCGTCTCCACGTCGTGGTGTAATCTGTTTTCCACCACCACCTTACTTGGATGGGTATAATGTATATGATTATTGTAAATTTATATCGATTCTGAAATATTATACATACACTTCAATACAATTCCACGATCATGGAAATGATATCATCGCTCGTGCGTACGTACAGACTACCATCTCCACAAACGCGATGAGATTCATTTTCCATGATTAACCATTAAAGTATGATTATAAGGTATATATAATAAATAATCATGAAATATATTACATAATATTGATACTGGATTTATGTAAATATATTTTTCATTTACTTAATTCCATTTAATTCAATAAGGAAATGAAAAGAGCGTTCATGCATACATACAGCCTACCGTCTCCATGAACAGTGTCTTTCATTACATTTATCAATCTATAATATATATTTATATACTAAATATATATTATATATAAATCATTTTTTATTTTCTGGAATTAAGTAAATCAAGAAATAAGAAAAACGATCAAGAACAACATGTCGAAACACGTACGATAAATAAAAGGATTTTACCCAAAATGCTGCTTTAACATGGAATTTACAAAAGAACGTGTAATATAAATTCATAAGTGAACCATATATGATATGATAACAATGAATATGATTCTATAATAATTCAATGACATTATTTAAATCATTATACAGGAGGTCTGGATACATACAACGCATATCAGACAAAAGGTAAGGGATAATTTTGCAAATCTAATTTTTATCCGAGATTTCTTATTCGTAAGTATTTACTGGGGTTATATTTTTCATCCATGTCCATAAAATGTTTTTTATAAAGTGTTTAATATTCTTCCCTGTATTTTTAAATTATTTTTTACCCTTCTTTGACTTTTACGTTGTGTTGTGGATGGAATCTTTCTTTTGATTACCATACGTGGTTCTTTTTGAATTTTCCTTTAAAAGTACGAGTAGAATGTTTTTTTAACTTATACGGCATGAACGGATTTACACAGTTTCATAATGCCTTATTTTAATGAATCTTACTCTACAATATTTCATAACTATTTTCAACAAAATCCTTTTCTTTTAAAATTTCATTTCATTTTGTGAAACGAAAATGATTTTGATGAAGAAAGGATATTATCCTCAAGAATTCATTTCAAGTGTTTTATGAAAACCATTTTCCATATAAGATAGAATTATTTTATATGCGTATGTTTCAGGTATAATGTATCTATGATTTACATTGTTTCAATTTTTATGTGATGAAATGATATCCATTTTTTGAATGGATTATTTTATGATGGGATGATGTTTATGAAAACCATTTCATACTTTGGGTAATGATGAATGATTTATGTTCATGTTGTGGCACAAGTAAGAATGATTTCATTATGAGATGGGTGGGACCTATATCTCCCTCTAATGCATTGGGTAATGATTTATATCTCATGAGATAGACATTGCTGGAATGGCATGTTAATCCGGTTCAGTGATACAGGACTGGAACGAGGAGTGAACTCGATTCAGTAAGGGAATTTGTCCACTAAGATGGTCTTGGGAGAAATTCCTTGGCTACTATGGAAATAATATCATGTGATTAATGGTTTTTTAAAATTACATGATTTATTCCCATGCTATTTTATCATGGTTAATGTTTCTTTATGATCTATACCTTATGTACTTCCATGTTTTATGTCATTGCTCAAGATTTTGATGTTTAAACATTATGTTCATGTTTTTAAGTTCAAATGTATATGGTTTGTTTTATTTTCTCCATGCTTACCCTTGCTGAGCATTTGAGCTCACCCTTTATATGTTTTATTTTCCCCAGTATATAATTAAAGGTTTTAGGTAGGAAAAATAAGGGACGATCTTTATGGGAGATGTTGAAGATCTTTTACCATGATTAGAAGATTATGTTCTCAGTTTCCAAAGACACTAAACTATTACGATCCATTAGTGTCTTTTTTTATTATGTATTAGATATTCCTAAAAAGTAATTTAATTTATATGTATGTCATGCTTTGGGTCTGTATAGTTGGTATCAGAGGAATGGTTTAGTTAACCTTTGGAAACTAGGATGAAAAAACTTTAGTGAGATCCCTAGAGATATTTCTAAGGTATGTCTAGGGTTGTCCCTAAGGTTACGTATAAGTATAGGTTATAGTCCTAGAATTATGGTAATGATCTTAGAATTTAACCTAAGATGTTAGATAATGAAGGTACTCCCCCTTGATAATTATTTTTTCCTCTCACACTATTCTTTCTGGGTTTTAGAAAATGGCTGGAAACATGAATATTCACGATAATGGAGAATATGATGGACAATAGAATGATATTCATCATGATCAAGAAAATGAAATGGGATTTGGAAGGTGAAACATCATTATTATGTCTAATCAGAAATCTCATAATATGATCAATAATCTCAACTTTGGAATGTTTTCTGACTTAGTTAATTAGAGAAATAAGGAGTTTCATGATGATCATAAAGGAAAGAAAGTACAATTTTCCTCATGTGAATCATGTGGGAAGAGACATCAAGGAGAATGTTTCTAAGGAACTGGAAGATGCTTTGGGTGTGGAAAATCACACAAAGCCAGTAATTGCAATGGAAAATTTTCAATTAACACCATGGACAAGGATAATGGTATTGCTAAGAAATCAATAATGGCTAAATGTTTTAAATGTGGAATGTACGGGCATTATGCAAACCAATTCCCTAAGGGAAAATCTCATGAAGAGAATCAGCATGGTCGTATGGGTAGTATTTATATTGAGGATGATGAAGAGAATATAAATGATATGTGAGATGAAAGAATTGTTCAAGATCAGTCAATGGTTTAAGAAGGTAGTGGAATGATTATATGTTTATCAAGAGTAATGTTTTATACATAATCTCATGGTACTATGGAATAATGAGACATCTAAGGATTGTTACACCATTGTTTTTCCTTATGTTTTTTAAAGTATATGTTGAATGGTACTAGTAACCATGAATGTTTATTCAGATATTTTGGCAAAGTAGATGATATGCACATAATGAAAGGATAAAGAAAAAAAATGAAATGAGCTCATGACTGATAAAAGGACAAAGTTATATCATGTTATGAGTATATAGAATTTTTGGGATTTTGGTAATTATAAAGACTTACATTTTTACATCATTCATGTTTTCACCAAGGTTCTATGGTAATTTCTATTTCAAGGGAATACATGATTAAATAATTCACATGTTTTGAATGTGACCAACAAGATATATTGTATGATAAATGATGGTATTCACGTTCTTGTTATGTGACCTTTCAAGTAATAATTTTCATTATACTATGAGATTGTACATATGTATTTTGGATAAGTCAAAAGATTGTAAAGGTTTATGTCAGACATCAGATGGTATTGTTTAAGGCTAGAAAAAATTTTCTGTAATGTTATAATAGTGTAGTTTTAGAAAAATGAAAACTTGTAGGATGGGCGACAACCTGTCACGTCGGACAAGGTTGTGGGAATCGAACCCACAATCGAAGTGCGACAGGCCTTTATTGTATACCAGTGGCCTACAGGAAGTCCCTAGTTAGTAGAAACTAGTTTTCTTTTATTAAGCGCTGTGATAGATGAGGTTTAAGTCCATTTTCAACCATATATCATTAATCTCAACATAAGTTGGACTTATAACTTTTTCTAACCTTTTGTTTGAGACTGATTGAATGACACATCATTCTATCACATGATCTGTTAACACTTCAAGAATGAAAAATTCAACTTTACTTCTTTAAGAGATGAAGTGGAAATTGATCAAGGCACGAACTAAGCTGAGATTGTACCAAAATAAAGTAAGCATTTCTTCTAATTCAAATTCTTCAACTTTAGGGAAATGATCTTGAAAACCAAAAATGTTGCCCTTGTGTCCTCATATATAATGAATCAGATGGTACCTTAAATAATCACAAATTGACAGCTTTGTGATTGTTGGATTTTTCATAGCCATGTCTTCTACCACTCTCCATCAGAACTTGACAGTTAGATTTTTCTTACATACCAATATTTATACCTATGTTCTCCTATGTGGAAACCCAGTGATGAGTTAATCTATGTAACCATTAAATTTCATAATTTAGTGTTTAAAATTATGTTTTAGTATTCCTTTTTACGATGTGTGTTTCTATGAAAAAACTTTTAAGTAGTAAATAATTTATAATCCCGACGAATTTCGAGGGTGAAATTCATTTTAAGGGGGTTAGAATGTAACAACCCAAGAATTTATGAGATATATATATTTTTTAATTTCATTCATATCTTCTTTTATGCGCTACGCCAAGATTATCTCGTAGTATACACAACACCGTATTAGCATGGAGGATACGTAACACTATTCTTGGCTCGTGTTACACACAATTTCAAGTTCGTTTTGTGGAAATTATTCTACGCAACATTAAGTATAGATTTTTCTTAATGTATAAATGAAATATGTTTTGATTTTGTTATACGCAACACCAAACGGATCATTCAATACACACAACCCTTACTTGTCTTGCATTACACGTAATCAAGACCTTCCTCGATAGCGTGGGTAGTACGCAATACCGAGTTTCACTAAACGAGATATTAATAAAATATTATTATGAACTAGCCATTATGATTAGTAATACCCACTTTTTGAAATTTTATAAATTTTATCATTCAAAATGGACTTCATTTTTGGATTCAGAATATGGAAATTAGCATAGGGTTAATTTTTGGTATTTTATGAAAACTTTCAATTTTTTGATGAATAATTACAACACTGGGTTTCTATTTAAAAACCGACTTTTTATTTAAATAATTATTTATTTTATTTAAATTTATTTTAGGTAAAAATTGATACATAATACCTATATAAGTTCAATGCAATTAATTAGAGTCATTTTATAATAATTTTAGATATATAAAAATTTTATTGAACTTTTCATCGTCTTTTACCCACCTCCTAGGAGAATTTGAAAATTTATATAAAACATAATTTTTCCGCTTCTATGAGTGTAATTTCGAAAATCTGAGAGACACGATTAATATAAATTAGTAAAATGTGCTTCAATAAGTTAAAAATAATTTTTGGTGAATAGTAACTTTATAATTTTATTTACCACTGTTAAAAGTAAATTGGGTAATTAAGGGTAAAAATTATATTATTATTACCCTAACACATGCAATAATTATATTTAATAAGATTAATTTGACCAAAAACAACCTTAGGATCAAAATATGACCATTTAGATCCACTTGGATTAGATTAGGACATTTATTATTATTTTATTTAAAGAAGAGTTAAAAGAGTTAAAATCAATGTTTAATAAGTAAAACATTTTTAATATAGTGATATACATAATCTTAATTAGAATATAAATATTCATTAGAAATATAAAAAGATTTACTACATAATGGTATTTTATTTATAATTTTTAGACGTTATATAATTTATTTTATTGTTGACACAATGATGATGCAGTAATTACCTTATTAATGAAATATTAACATAATTGATGTTATAAATACCCAAATAAATGTAATTTGAGACTTTTAATAAATCACACTAATTTCATAGGTTAATATGACATGTTAGTAATGATTTAAGTAACTTTTTTAGAACTATAATGCTGTTATTATTTTCACAAAAATGAATTACCAAATAGTGTCGAAATTGACATAAAAACATTTTAAAACAAATATTATATTATTAATTGTTATTTTATTCCCAAAAATCTAAGGTTCATAAAAATGACTTATATATGGTTATATATATTAATAATTAACTACTTGGGGATCGTATGGCTTGTTATAGTAAGTTTATTAACCATATAGTGTAAGAAAACAAGAAGACATGATAATTGTTAAATTATATAAATTAGAGTTAAATATAAATGATAAGGTTAAAATAGTGACCTAAACTTGTCTAAAACAAATTGGTTGAGATTATTTAGACCCATCCCCACTTTAGATTCTAAATAAATCAATTTGGAGCTATTATAAACCGAATATGACTTTATTATAAAATAATATTTTAAGTTTATCCTAAGGTGCCCCTCTCCTCCCTTATAAAAGGGCACCTCCTCCCGCTTCTCATTACACAACTTTTAGGATTCATGCTCGACCAAAACCTAAAAATTTCCCTTATAAACTTCCCTAGAAACATTATATAGGTTCTGGTCTCCTCAAAAGACCAACTCTAGTGCCTTAAGAGGTGGTTAAGAAGAGGCGCATCAAAGAAGAGGTAATATCATTTACCGATTCATTCTAATTTATTTCTTCTTCTACTTATCCTTTTTTGATTGTTTCATCATAATTTAATAAAATCTGTATCACTAATATACTTATATGTTATTATAAATATTAAACAACCCTATTTCATCTTTTATCCATCCTACAGAAAATGAAATCATCGCACATGCATACGTACGAAATACCATCTCCACGCCGTGGTGTAATCTGTTTTCCCCCACCACCTTACATGGATGGGAAATATTTGTGTAAAAAATAACTATATATGATTATTATAAAGTGATATTGATTCTTAAATATTATACATACACTTTAATACAATTCCATGATCATGGAAATGATATCATCGCTCGTGCGTACGTACGGACTACCGTCTCCACGAACGCGATGAGATTCATTTTCCATGATTAACCATTAAAGTATGATTATAAAGTATATATAGTAAATAATCATAAAATATATTACATAATAATGATACCTGATTTATGTAAATATATATTTCATTTACTTCATTACATTTAATTCAATAAGGATACGAAAACAGCGTTCATGCTTACGTAAGGCCTACCATCTCTATGAACGGTGTATTTCATTCCATTTATCGATATATTATATATATTTATATGATGAATATATATTATATATAAGTCATGTTTTACATTCTGGAATTAATTAAATCAAGATATAAGTAATAATATCAAGAAGAACATGTCGAAACACGTACGATAAATGAAACAATTTTACCCAAAATGCTGCTTTAACATGGAATTTACAAAAGAACGGGTAATATAAAGTAATAAGTGAACCATATATGATATAATAAAAATGAATATGATTCTGTAATAAGTCAATGAAATTATTTAAATCGTTATACAGGAGGTTCAGATACATACGAAGCATATCAGACATAAGGTAAGGGATAATTTTGAAAATCTCATTTTTATCTGTGATTGCTTATTCATAAGTATTTACTAGTGTTATATTTTTCATCCATGTCGATAAAATGTTTTTCATAAAGAGTTTAATATTATTCCATGTATGTTTAAACTCATGTTTAGCCTTTTTTGACTTTGACATTGTGTTGTGGATGGAATCTTTCTTTTGTTTACCATACGTGGTACTTTTTGAATTTTCCTTTAAAAGTACGACGAGAATGTTTTTTTAAATTATACGGCATGAATGGATTTATAAGGTTTCATAACTCCTTTTTTCATAAATATTACTCTACAATATTTTATAACTAATTTTAAAAAAAACATTTTCTTTTAAAATTTCATGGAATTTTGTGAAAAGAAAATGATTTTGAATAAGAAAGGATATTTTCCTCAAGAATTCATTTCAAGTGTTTTATCAAAACCATTTTCCATATAAGATGGAATTATTTCATATGTGTATGCTTCAAGTATAATGTCTCTATGATTTACATGGTTTCACTTTTCTTATGATGAAATGATATCCATTGTTTTGTATGGATTATGTTATAATGGGATGATGTTTATGAAACCCATTTCATACTTTGGGTAATGATGAATGATTTATGTTGATGTTGTGGGACAAGTAAGAATGAGTTCATTATGAGATGGTAGGGACCTGTATCTCCCTCCAATGCATTGGGTAAAGATTTGTATCTCATGAGATAGACATGGATTCAATGGATAGTTAATCTAGTTCAGTGATACAGGACTAGAATGAGGAGTGAACTTGATTTAGTGAGGGACTTTGTCCACTAAGATGGTCTTGGAAGCAATGCCTTGGATACTATGGAAATCATATCATGTTCTTAATGGTTTTCCAAAATTACATGATTTATTCCCATGCTATTTTATCATGATTAATGTTTCTTTATAATTTATGCCTTACGTACTTCCATGTTTTATGCCATTGCTCAAGATTTTGATGTTTAAACATTATGTTCATGTCTTTAAGTTCAAATGTATATGCTTTGTTTTATTTTCTACATGCTTACCCTTTCTGAGCATTTGAGCTCACCATATATATGTTTTCTTCTCCCCTGGATATAATGAAAGGTTTTTGGTAAGAAAAAAAGGGAAGATCTTTATGAGAGATGTTGAAGATCATTCACCATGATTAGAAGATCATGTTCCTAGTTTCCAAAGACACTAAAATATTATGATCCTTTGGTGTCTGTTTTTGTTATGTATTATATATTCCGCAAAAGTAATGTAATGTCTATATACGCCATGATTTGGGTCTCTACATGGGCACTGCCCACCCAAACGGTCCCACCAGAAGAAGTTGATCAAGGGAAGGAATCATCAGAAGAGGATATGATTGTTGGATCTGTCAATGTCATCCATTTAATGGACCCCTTATCCAATGATGAATATGGTTATAAACCAAAATTAACCACACCAAATTGGGTGGACAGTGGAAGGATCCACATAAGTACGTGAAATCAAGGGATACACAACAATGAAATAAATCAAGCTTATGGCTGCACCCCCCGCTTAAACCATCTGTGTAGCAGAAACAAGAGGAAGGACCATCCATTCGATCCAACGGGGATTGGAAAATTCTCCAACCCCCACCAAAATACAACTAGGTAAAATCACTAAAAAATATCTATGAGAGAAAGAAAAGGTGACTAATTTCCCTTGGTATGTGACAATACCTACCCATCCCAATCCATAAAAGATGGAAGCTACTTCTTTTCAGATCCCAAGGGCAGAACTATCTTCCACAACTGATCAAGACCCTAAAGTACCTATTAAACAGCATCCTAGAGCTTGTAATATCCAAAATATAGATCATTAATATGATATTCTTAAGCAGTTATCTTTGGTAGCATCGAATCTATCAATCATTGATGCAATGAATCTATCAACAGATCATAGGTAAGTAGTCATCAAAACAATGTTATGCCCTCAGGAGTTTGAAGTTGAACTATAAAATGATGAAGTCTACCAGAAATATAAAAAACCTACAGAATATCAGGAAGTTACCACTTTTACTTGTCATGATAAATATGCCATCATGAAAGGACAGAAAAAATATTTATATATGTCTGCCACATTAAAGGGTGTTGATAACTGAAAAGTACTCATCCATACTGGCTCTAGAGTAAGTCTTCTCCCACTATGGACACCTCATTAAATGGTCTAAAATGTGGAAGATCTGACACCCAACACAATAACCATGTTAGGTTAAAAAAAGTGATCAAAAGCTGTTAAGCCAAATAACTCTCGAAACATTGTTTGGGGACCTCGTAGCTCACCCAGAATGTCTAGTGGTTCGAAATAATATAGCCTTCAGTGACCTGCTTGAAAGACCCTGGCTGCATTAACATGTTGTAAAGCCCTACTCATACCATCAGTGCCTTAAATATATCATTCGTGAGCAGATTGGTACACTCCATGCTGATAAGGCCCCATTCGACCTTTGCAAATCACACTTTATTAATGCATGATTATATAAACCAGAATGCATGAAACTTCTGTTCAATGGTTTTGAGTGGATTTCCAACCAAGAGTGTTTCAAAATGGTTCCCATATATTAAATCAAGTATCATAGGGAAGAATATGTACTTCAAACCAATCAGATTGAGTGCACATGTCAAAATTCAGATGCTTACATAGCAGTCCTCATGATTTCAGTCATGGACTTCAAGCCTGATAATGTTGAAAAGCTCACGAACTCCCAAGATAATGGTGAGGTATCATATATAAATTCCCATAAATCATCATAAACACCCCATAATATAATTACCTTACAAAATAAGGTAGTAGGAGGTGTTTCTTCACTCAATGAATATGAGGAAACTCTTTTACCACTCAATGCATCTTCCCCTGAGAATCCTCTTCTCATGGTCATGGTAAAAGGGAAGACTTCACCTCACAGACACCAAAATAGTAACACTTCTATAAACTATGGAAAAATTGTTTCAATAATTGTTTCTCAACATAAGAAAATAAGAAATATGATGAGGATACAAAGGAGGAAGACTAAGACCATAGGGATTCCCCGCCAACATTTTAGGAAGGAAACTCTACCAACATTGTTAAACTAAAAAAATCAACTTGGGTACGGAAGAAGTCTGACGACCTACTCTGATTAGTGGGGCCCTTCTTCCCAAATAAAAAGAGGTATATAACTCCTTCCTAATGCATAATTTAGATATTTTTTCATGTAAATATTCCAAAATTCTTTTTCTCAATCCATAGGTTGTCACTCACCACTCGGGCCTTCCAGAAGACCATTGTGGTAATAACAAAGCTACTAATAGGAAACTACCGACCCATGCTCTCAACATAGAGGCTAATGTCAACAACCTCATCTGATCCAAATTCAATCAAGAAGTCCAATACCCCTTCTGGAGATCCTACATTGTCCCTATAAAAATACCAATGGGAAAATTTGAGACTATTCTGACTTCACGAATCTCAATCAACATTTCCCAAAAGATGATTTCTCATTACCAATCACAGAATAACTAATTTATGAAACTATTGGATAGAAGGATATTTCTTTCATGGATGGCTATTCATGATATAATAAAAACTAAATGGAAAAGAAATATGAAGAAGCCACTACCTTCAGGGCTCCCCAAAGATTAATTTTCTATAAATTTATCCGTTTTAGTTAGATAAATTTCTTCTCCACATATCAGAATGCCACAAATCACATCTTCAAACCATTTTTAATAACTTTTGTCGAATTATTTGTGGATGATCTATTGGTTAAGATTCAAAAACTCTCAGAGAATTCGAAGATCTTGATACTATCTTTAATAAACAAACACAGTGTAGTCTCAAAATGAACCCCCCTAAAGTGTACTTTTGGTGTCACCTTAGGAAAATTATTTGGCTTCATCATAGGACACCATTTCATCAAACTCAACCCTTAAAAGAAAAAGGCCATCCTAGGCATGTCACCTCCTCACTAAATCATTGATTTGAGGGGATATGAAGGACACATGGACTATATTTTGTGCATAATAACTTACTTCTTATGAAAATTCTTGTCCTATAGTAGTTTGATGAAAAAACATGTAGAATATTAGTGGAATGATGATTTTTGTGATGAATTAGACAATTTATAAAGATATCTATTATTCCCACTGGTGCTAATGGCTCTTATTGAAGGAAAACCATTGTTGTGGCCAGCTTAGAGAGATCCCAAGGTGTCTTCCTCAGATAGTAAAATAATGTACGTAGTGAGAATAGACTCTTTTACCTCATCTGAAGAATGATTAGTGATAAGACTCTTTATTCGAATATCGAGAAGAGCTACCTGGCATTAATATTTTTAGTCCAAAACATGAAAAACTAATTGAAACACCATGATATCTATTTTTTCTAACATATAATCCTACTCAAGTATATTCTCTGTCAAGAAATGTTAACTAGATGCCTATTATGGTGAGTGTTCATCTTGCATTAGTTTGATGTACGGTGCACACCACATAAAGCTGTCAAAGGCTAGGCATTATCAGATTCCCTAGAAGAGAATCCCTCAATAGTGTTTGCCCTATTGGATGATGAATTACCAATTGATGAAGTTTTTTCTATGCAATTAAACCCCCATTTTTTGAGAAATGAACTTTTATGGTCCCTACAGAAGATGGACAGGAAAAAGAATAGAAGACCGCAAACACAACAAGTATGGGCTAGAAGTCATACATATATATGTGTAAAAGCCAGGCTTTCCCTGCTCTTTTCTATTATTAGAAGGATAAACAAACAGTAAATTAGAGTATCAGGCCCTCATTACGAGCATAGAGTTGGAACTCCATGTGCAAGTTGAAAAACTGAAAATAAAGGGTCATTCATAATTGGTCATCAAGAAATTCTATTGTTATTATGGTATCAAAAAAGAGGAGTTAATCCCATTGATGAACCATGTTCAATAACTAATAACATAATTAATATAAGATCCAACATTGAATTATTTCCACCAATCATAAAATACGCAAGATGATGCATTGGAAAATGCTGCTATGGATATGGCCGACCTATATTAGAATGAAATAGTCATCAGTATTTCCCATCGATGAATATTATTATAATTAACTCAGGACATCATGGATGAAATAAACAAAATCAATCCCATATCTGAACTACAATGGTCCTACCACTGTCCGGATGAATCCCATTGTAGAATACCTATAGAGGAAAGATATCCCACCACATAGAGATGGAATGGAACATATATATAGATGGGAAACCAACATCCTCATGAACGATGTAAAAAATCGCAAAAAAAGTACTTTATAAGTGAGTACTTGATGGAGTCCTTCTCAAGTGCATTGATGGAGAAGAGACCTTTACTTTTATGAATGAAGTACATGTAGAATCATGTAGAGAACATCAATGAGCATCCAAACACTCATATTAGATTCAATGTCTTGGGTACTATTGGCCAACCATGATGCAGGATTTCGCTGAATTCACCAAGAAGTGTAATTCCAACCATGTTCATGAAAAATTCATCCACCAACCCCAGAGATACTCTACATTGAAAAATACTCCTTTCCAGTTTATATATGTGGAATGAATGTCGTGGGACCCTATCCTCCTGATACTACTTGATAATTCAAATATATTCTCCCATTAACTGGATTATTTTCTAAAATGGAAGAGGTTTTACCCCTCAAGGATTTTAGTGCAAGATTCACTATCATCATTGTAAAATCCAACATCATCAAGAGATTTGGGGTCCCTTATACAATTCTTATAGAAAAGGGCACCAATTTCTACTCTATTGAATTGGAAAATCTATATCAAAAGTATGTAATCATGGTCAACCATTAATCCTACTACCATGTATAGGCCAAAGGGTATATAGAGGCCTTCAAAAAGACCCTATCCCATATACTCCAAAAAATTCTATACAATTTCATGAAATCATGGAAGGATGAGATCCTCTTTGATCATTGGGGTTACTGAACCATGACATTCACCATCACCCAAACAACCTCATACTCATTAGTATATAGAACGAAGGTGTTTCTACCCATAGATGTTCAACTACAATCACTATGTCTGGACATCTACAATCAAATGTCTATGGATAAGAAGCCCAAAAATGGTTTGAGGAGTTGGATGAATTGGAATAGGAAAGAAAACACACATTGCACCATTTGAAAGTCTACCATAACCAGATCACACGAGCCTTCAATAAAAAGTTTCTCCTTTGGTTATTCCTCAATGGAGAGATGGTATTAGTCCAGAGAACTCTAATGGTACAAGGAAAGAAACCTCAAAAATTGTAGCCAAAATTGGAAGGACCATATTTCATACAAAAATTCTACTCCAATAGAGTGTATGCCTTAATTTCAATGGAAATAAAGTTAATCGTAGTTCCCATCAAATAAATGATCCTAATGAAATACATTTGGAAATTATACAATAATCATCTTAGTTTCCTGATGATAAGTTGCATAGATCCACCCACATCCATGCTACACAATGTTAAACTATATGAAAATTGTCCTTAATACATGATGTTAAACTACATGGAAAAATCGTCCAAACTAAATGACATTAAAATGTATGTATTTCACTATATTCAAAATTTTGAGTCATTGTGCATGAATCTAGTTCATGCAAGGTAATGATAAAAAAGAAAATGAGGTAAAAATGACCCCCTTCTTGTGTATGGGTTCGACCAACGCAAGTACTTTATCATAGAACTACATGTGTATTGACTCTCATACCTTAATGGGATATATAGTGGTACCTATATTATATATCCTGGTCCAACCACCGACATAAAAAATTGCTCCCCCTCCTTTTTTATGGCCTGAGCCTATGTAGGGAGGTCCTTCTACAGAACAATTCATAGCTTGATTCCTTCCTATGCAGAATACATTGTGATGATAAGATCCCATATCCTAGTACAACCACCATGAAAAAAAATTCAAGTCCCTACATATAAGTCAGAAAAGTGCAGGGATGTTCTTGAGTCCTAACCGCATGACGATAAACCTAATGAACAATGAAGTCCTACACACATGATATTAAACTGTAAGGTATCTCAAGAACTATGTATGGCTTGATTCACATTCATAAATGGGATATGTAGTGACACCCTGACCCTATGTCTTGGTACATCCATCAAATGACATTAAATTCCTCTGTTATATCCCATGTCTCCCTTGAACTAAAAAGAAAAACTTTTTCACACCTTATTTCTCTCACCAAGTATAAATCAAGTGATCATAGGATTTGTGGTAAGGATTTCCCCACATGGTGTTATAATAGAGGAGTATGATAAGACCATCATCTTGAATGAGTGATAAAAATTTACCCCTCCATATTCATGAGTCCGACAGGGACAAGGAACCTCATAACTACATACTGAATGATTCCTAACCTTGCAGGATATGTAATGATGTCCAGATCCTACATCCATATATAGCCACCAGCCAAAGTCAACAATTCCACTTTCCATACATATGGGTTAGACCTGGGTAGGTGAATCCATGCAATTTCCTAACCATAAATCATTGAACAGTAAGGTACCTCAAAAACTATGTATGGATTGATTTCTCCCATTATAAGATACGTAGAAATACCTTGACCCCATGTCTTGGTCCAACAACCATATGATCAAATGACCACATATATATGAACAGGTCGGACTATCATGAAGAGTTTTCTAGAACTATGTGGGGATTGATTCATTCCCTCATAGGATATATAGTGATTCCTGGATCCTTCATCATAGTCCAGCGACCATTTAAAAAACTACTCATTTCATATTGATGGGTCAAACCGGGATAGGGAACATGTTTTCATAACATTGTGGGAATTTATTCCCAACTAAATGGGATATGTAGGAACCATCATTGATGATCATGCCTAAGACCTCACCCAACACATACTTTTCATGTCGGTTCCCTCTCGTTCTAACCATATAACATTAAACTACATGGGATACTAGAACTATTTATGGATTGATTTCTACCATTACAGGACTTTCAGTGATTCTTTGATCCCATATCCTAGTCTATATACCATTAAACAAATTCCCCCATATGTATAGGTCAGACTTTCACTGGGAAATTAATGAGTCCTAACATCTTGATGTTAAACTGCAAGGATAAAGAAGTCCTAACAACATGACATTAGACTATTTGGTAGCTGGAGAACTATATGAGGATTGATTCTTATCATGATGATATATATCTAGTGTCATTAGAGTTTTCCCAGGTCCAACCGCAAGGTATCAAAATACCCCTATCGGTAAGATGGAAATGTAAATCTTGGCTGAAGATCCCTAACCTTGATTCCCTCAATAAGGATGAGTCACACGATTTTTCCACCTTTATATAAGAGTCAGATCTCTGTATAGGAATTTGTACCTCATAAATAATCATGGTCTGAATATTTCTTAGGTACTGAGATAACCTTTTCTCCATCCATCAAATTCCATTCCCTAAGAAATATCATATCACCATAATCACTCACATCTATCGAAAATGGAAGGCCAGTGTCCTACCAACACCGTTGTTTTACTATGAACACAATGCCCATGTGGCTCTACATATGTTTCCTTTAATTAGAGGGATCTCAAAAATATCAGAAAACTATAATCACTAATATCATCCTCATGAGAGTATTTTGATATTTTTTAACGCCAATTATATCCAAAGTCTCACATTATCCCTCCTAATTAGAGGGATCCCATAATCATTCTTTATACATTCTTCTCTCACTCACCACTGGGATGTTCCGGGGATATCTCGTCCTTTTTAGACCATATTTACTCAAGATGACATTGATATTTAATCCATGCCATATGACATTAAGATCAGCTCTCAATATCCTTTCTATAGGACATAAAATTGCATGGACTCACAATAGCTTGATCAGTCATGTCGAGTAACACATGTTCTCACCAAATGACGTTAAACTACAAGGCCAAATAATGGTACTTTTTAAATCATTTAACCCCGAGGTGGTGGAGTGAAAACCTAGTTTCCCCTTGTTTTTCACACCAATCATAGCTCACATCGGTTTAGAAATTTCAGTAGGGGATTCCCCACAAAACCAAGGAAAATAAATCCATTTGTCGTGTATGCATGAATTTAAAAAGGCATGTTAAAATTTACCCTTCCATATGATAAAACCATTTACTAACCATATGACGTTAAACTAAAAGGTACACCAAAAATGTGGCTATGATACCCTAATCCTTGGAAAGGTCCACAACTATGTAGGGATCCTGATTTTGGGGTACCCCGATCTTAAAAATCCAACACCACTCTAGAAAGGGAATCAAAATGACTCGCCCTACATGTGAGCCAAATCTGTGTTGGATAATTGACAACTCTATGGGTGATCATTGCCAGAATATTTCTGACATATCTAAACATTTGTTTTCCACTTATCAAACTATTCACATCGAGTGATTTCATATCCTAATATACCTCAATGGTCTTTGAAAATGGAAGGATGGTGTAATGTGGAAACAATTGTTTGACTATGCAGATCATACCCTGGCGGCTTAGCATATGTTGGCCACAAAAATGGACTGTCAAATAAAAGAAAACTCATCCTCTGTAGATTATTTTCTGGTTCTATTATGATTAATGACATCCAATCCCCCTATCATATCTCCTTATCTAAGATCTGATAAAACCAGGAAATAAACTTTCCTTCATACCAATGTATTAGACGTGTTTTGACACCTCGGCCCAATCATCCTCAATTTAATTAGAGCTTCAACATGAATGTCCAAATTTCAAGAAATTAAAACTTCATGTTTCTCAACGATCAATTTTCATTCTTAGGTACTGCCATTCCAAAAAGTGCCTTATCCCATGCTTCTATGCAAGAAATAAGTCTACGCAAGAAAGTCCAAAATGATTCCCGTCTCATTGGTGACCCCCTGCACCATACAAAGACTCATCCTTCATATGTGTGAACCAAATATTCATAAGGATAAACCATAAAATATCTATATATATTTTGATTCCTACCATCACATGATATGTATTGAAATCCAAATATCATTTTTTTGGATGTATCCATGTATTCAATGATGTTCTGCATGGAACATCTTTAGTAGGTCCACATAATGTATTAGTAAAAGGTGCGGTGTCTGAATCAATATCCACAAGGAAAGGATGAGTAGACGAATCCCATTACGAATGAATGTGGTGACGAAGGGAGCACCTTAGGACAATAGGAATGGAGGGAGATTACACAGTTAGAATAGGTAAAATGGGACTCGAAGATGTCAAGGGTCCTTATACTCGTCAGACTATCATGGCCAGTATATTAGTTGGATATCTCATTATACATTTATGGGAATAATCCAATGATAAGTATTTATATACTACTTTGGTATGAATAAATAATTACATACCATAGTCCTCAAGAATTATCATTAACCACATATAATGTATAATTTCTAGCTGAGATTCCATCTTAACCAGGGTAACTAGGAGGAGTACAACTCACTGCAAACATCCATACATCATGGAGAACATATAGGGATAATAATATTCATAGATAGTTATCATATCTATAAAAGTAATTATGATTTCATCCTGACGTACCATGAGGTATGAACATTTTATAAAGAACCCTACCCATCATCTGTTATCATTCCATAAGGCCCAGGGTAAGGAGAAAAAGAAATATGTGAAACATCACTCAGTAATTTGAGTGATCCATCTATATTTATAGATGGAGGATGAATGGTTCAATTGTTGAGAAGGGTTGGTTGGATGTTAGAATGATGAATCATTTTGGTATGATGATACTCATAAAAGGAGAAATTCTCTCCCATCCAACAACTCAGAAATTGAAACAGTCCACTCAGATGAGGTGGAGGCTTCTCTTCTTGTATCTTCCCTAATATTTCATAAATATTTGAATGGGTGGGGATGGATTTGTTATTGGGATATCACTACACCAATGTGACCTCCATCGTTAAAGTTCATTCCTGGACACCGGTGTATACATCGCTATAGGGGAAGATCCATCAACTCATTAACATAGAAAGTAAACCCACTAACATGATATCTGGTGATATGTGTGATTAAATCTTGTCGCCCTAGGCGGTGTACCGACCCACCTTGAGGGTAGAACAATATGAGCCATGATTTTTTCATGACTATTGAGTTGGACGAGTTCAACTGTGGTAGAAATTTGGCTTCAGCCCACTCTCTTATAAGAACAATCCTATCAAATCTTCAAATGAATGCAACGAGCGGGCATGAAGAGGATGACTAAGAAGTCCATATAACAAGCCTAGTACATATCTATCCAATAGAGATACTATTTCATAATTATCCCATGTATTCGCTATAGGAAGAAATTCATTGTACACATCACTGAGGAAAAGAAGTCCTCATATTTGATAGAAATCCCATAAAATTATCCCCACTTCACTAGTGGAAAATTGAAAGGCGTTAGTGGAAGAACACCAGTTTTTGAGTAGATCTGAAAATATTTCACTTTGTGATTTGATGGAAAACTGGTAGACCCATACTAATTGGTGCAGATTGATAGATTCCAATTGATAAGGGGTCTCTAGGAATTTTTGGTGCACCCAGATGGCCTATGAATACTGATCATAAAAGAACCCTCTTGACCGGAGACTTCAATTGGAGCTCCACCCTCCGCTGGGGATGATTCATGACATGTTTACAATAGTCAAGTAATCCTGAAAAAACTAATTAGGAAAATTCATGGAGATGACATTGAGTTCTCTGTATTCACATAGATCCATTCAGAACAAATATGTCATCCTGGATCGAGGAATTCATGATCTCTCCCATGGAATGAATATTTATTCGGTGTTACTATAGAGACGTATTGAGGTGATTGGTTAAGTAGCTCCAGTTAAACGGTGAAAAAGTGACTTTTTCTTGAAAGAAAGACTTGTAAATCATCAATTGGACAGATAATGGATACTCTATAAGCTCTATTGAGAGTATATTTCTAAGGATACCCTCTTGAGGAACAAATTTGGAATGAAGGTTGTATTCAGGTTTATCAACCATGGATGACCTCATGTTAGTCACATACATTGAGATAAGTGGAAGAGATAACTCTTTTCTGCATAAAATTACCATGTAAAAGGTCGGCTCAATGAAGATTTGTAATGGACAACAGAAGTTATCAAAACAAGGTTCCAGGTACTGATCCTGGGAAACGGTTCAGGGAATGCACTCCCCTCAAATCAACAGTTCATGAAACACCTCAAGGAACTATCCCACAAGGAATTCTCCAGTGATATAAACAATTTCTAGACCACGAGAACTATGTACAAATCTTGCTACATAGAAAACTGAGTTCACTAAGAATACAGTAAATGAAAAATCCCGAAGGACCCCTATATAGGCACGGTCCCCACTAGGTCCACCATTATACTACCAACTAGTTCAGTTTTGTATCGATTTCTTCATCAGAATATCCTCCTCTTTTTCTCAATCGAAACCCATTTCGATGGAAGGATTTTATAGGGTCCTTAAAACTATTAATATGGAAATCAAATACTAATAAAATTTTTATATAGGAGAAAATACATGTTCAATTGAAAATTTGTAGAAGAATTTTTATGTATCTAACTTGGGAAAAGGACCCTCAGTGGACCGCATACTGAGTGAAAAGAATGATTCACTGAAATAATTTTCCACAAACCATAGTATGTGGATGGGGATGCTGGCACCAGCTCTTTCGTGAATGGTTTAATTGGTCCAAATGAGACGGAGTGGTATGCTACAACGAAATATCCTCAAAAACCAAAACGGTTCATAGGAATGGATAAGCTGAAGGCATCCAATGAACAAGACACGTCTTTCACGGGATTGAGGTAGTGACTACAACCACTGCAAATCGCATCCGCCATGAACTTAAACCCCATAAAACTCGGTTGATCGAGTCATCCACATGACAAATTAATTCCCCGTGGTCCTCTGTAAAAGGTGTCATGTGACCCACACAAGCGGCCTCCTTGAAACTATAAAAGTACCCTATGTGGAGCCGAGAAAGGGAGTCAGATTTATGGGGGAGTTTTTGTTTTATGGACTGAAGACATAGAATAAAAATGATCGATTATATACAAAATTGTGAATGTTTTAGAGCATGTATAAAACCACCACATAACACGAATGGAATGAAACATAATATTAATCACCTATCCAAAAACATAATTGGAAATCCATGAACCATATGCCTTTCTTGGATGAACTTCCCATGAACCACATGATCAATGCCCTTTTTTCAATCCAGCATACCACACAATGCATCGCTATATTGAAAAAACCTTGAATTTTGTGGTGCTTCGCTCAACAGATGGAAACATGCACCGCGTAGCACCAGTCTATGCGGATGGAACTTAAGTTTGTGTACCACTATGTAATTATGTCCTAATCCAGATCCTCATACCACCATGTTATGCAGACTACCCTTCCACCCACATTGCAATATTCCATGTGAAGAGTATCCCATCATGCATGAATAAATTGTATGAGGAATAGGGTACCTTCGATATTCCCCCTTTCTGTCCTGATCATTCCCTTCCACTAACATTCTATCCTCTATGACCCCTCTGCCAACCAATCTAATGACAATAGGTAAATTCGTCTTCATAGGCCCTCAGACACATAGGGTAAAACCATGGGGTGAATCAGCATTCCTCGTTGAGTTTACATACCCATGGTAAGTAGAGTCGTGTAGTTAATCCCCAAAATGGTGTAAGAACCTAAAATTTCCATACTTCTACATTAACATTGTATCCCAGGGTCCAACCTTTGGATACTGATGTGAACCTCCCTATTCTAGGGATCAAGGGTAATCACTGGATTTTCATTTCAATGAGGGACAGTTATAAGTCAAAAAGACCATGATTTCATTTTCCTTTAGATTATGATCTATGTTTATCCCCTTTCCAAAAACCCAGTTTAGGGATCTTCTGATAAGGTATGTCCTTAAAAATTCCATGGGAGGTGTCGATCTAACTGATCTTAAGCACGGGCTTGGACAAGTCTAGGTAGATCATCATATGTGGATGTCTGGATATCAATATGTGAGAAGAAATTGGAACATTCAAAACACCTCCCTTTCTATCATTGATCCATCTCCCTGACCTCTTCCATCATTATCCTCCTTTTTCATTAGTGGAGAAGGTAATGTGGTTTGTTTTCTAGATATACTAATTCCTCTTGTTTCTCACAAGGATCATGAGACATGTGGGATTAAAGGATGACAATGAACATGAAATTTATACCATCATTCCATGAACTATATGAAATTTGATTCGCGCTCTGAGCAGGTTAATAAGGATTCATGTCATATGGATTGAACTCAATCGGTCATACTCCTAGGTGTGAGCCCAAAAAAACCTCCATGTTTTCATGATTCAAAATCCTCCTCATGGTTTTGCTAAAATGTTCCCCCTCTAAGGTATAAGTCCAAAACTAAATGAACAACGAAAACTCGGCTTCCTAATATTACAAGGATATGTAGGATGCTTATCTGAAGGCTTCTTCTCTAAGGGGACCTTTTATAATGATTAATCCACGTCCATTCCCCCACAAACATGGCCTACTCTATAGTATAAGTCCCCAACGTAAAATGTCATATGATGGATTTGATTCCCAACTAACTGGGATACATGGGAAGCCTCAATTAGGTCCAATCCCAACACTAAAATCCCCCCAACATTCACCAGGTTATATCCCATGTTGGTCCATATCAACATGGGATACCATTCCTTTTCTGAGGAACCTTGGCCGCTTCAGCGTAATTCCCACACTAAATCATGACTTAACAACTTCCTCCAAGACAACCTAGTGGCATGAAATTAAAATGCAGGAATGGGTCCTCATTGCATGACTTTAAAAGGTGTGGTGTCCTATTATGTATCCCCAAAATATGTGGGTTCTGATTCATATCATGAAGACATGTTGTAATCTTATCTTATGGGTTTGTTCCTGACGAAGAAATAACTTTCGTCCCCCGGGATGATGATAATATTCAGAGCGCCTTATAAGCTATCTTTAACTGTCATTGTTCAGTAAATCCTGATCCATGTATATCCTTGATTGATTTTTGTTCCTGGGTGTAATCCACAAACACATGATTGGGAATGAACCAATGAATAAAAAACATATGAAAAAGGCTTAAATATGTAAGAGAGTCCTATCTCAGAAAAAGTTCCCACCAAAATGGTGTAATTTTCCAAGCCTCCCATCCTCTTGACCAATTGATTCCTTAAGTGACGTTGGAATAATATTCAACCAATGTGCACCTTACATTGGAAATAATATCCATGAATCATGGATAAAATGGTGATTTGGTGTTTTTGGCTCTATGAATAAACCCATTGGAGACCATCTGGGGACATCACACCCGACATGGGTTCATGGCACAAAACACTTAATCACCTGAAACCTCCCACGAGGAGCAACGAAATGTGGAATATCATTGGGTAATAAAAAATAGATATAATGTCAGCTCCTAGTGATACCATCTCACCCACCAAAAAGGGACACAATGAAACTTGGCTCAAAATAGAAATTTGAACCTTATGTAAATCCCTTTAAAATAATAGACAATTGGTTAATATCTGGTGGACCATTTTTTTCCCATGTACAACACAAAATAGGTCGAAACATTCATAAACATAGTTGAATAAATTTCATGAGTTCCTTGATATATGGATAATAATATTTCCTTATTAGATGAAAAAAAATAAACAATCTTGATCAATGACGAGATTTTATCATAAGACGCTTACCTCTTTGGTAAATTGTGTTCTATAATTCCCATAAAAGTATGATACTGAAATTGAAATGTAAATACCAATAATTTTCAGGTTAATAATAATTAAATACATTCATGGTTAGAATATACACCACATAAAATAAATATGTGGTTAAAATGGCTTGTGACTTACAAAAAAATTAAAGAGAGATGTAAATTCATTGCCATAAGTCACAACTACCTTCATAAACATTCAAACCTCTTATATAATAAATATAAGTTTTTTATACATAATTTAAAAAACAATAAATATATATACATATATATATATATCATACCATATATTATTTAATTATGACATTTTATTTTATGCTTATTTACTATTCCATGTTAATGTCATGTTTGGGTTAATAACTTCTTTTTTTCCTGAATTTTTTGATTTTTAATTTTTGTTAATTTTATAATGATCATGGTTATATCATATATATAATTTTAAAAATTATATAAATATAATATTTATTCAGTATATATGTATTAATAGTGATTTATAAAATTTATAAATAGAAAATGGAATACACCGTTCATGGAGATGGTATGTTGTACGTATAGATGAACACTTTTTCTATTTTACTGAAAGATATAATGAAATAAAGGTAAATAATATATTACTATTATATAATTTTTAATATTTTAAATATATATAAAAAAATTTTATAACCATATTTATTTCTTTACATCTAAATCGTGAACATATAACATCACTTCATGAGGGGGTAGTCTCCCAAAGACACGAATTCCATTATCGTGTTCTGACAGAATAAATGATAAGAAGAAACATGTGATATCATGATTACAGAAGAAATATAAAATCATAAAAATCATATATAACTGAAAAAATTTGATTTTATCAATTAGTGTGAGTTAGTTATGGAAAATGAATAAAACCAGTTCAGGTGGCGGTTGTCCAACGTACACACGAATGATGATTTCATAACCCAATTGATGAAAGAGCGAAAAGATTTAGTTCATTACATTGACATAATTATATTTCATTATATGTAAGATATTAATTTTATTGTATATTAATCATTTAATATGAATTTAAGTAGGTTTAATATTAATACAATAAACACCTTGTGGGTGATGTTACCTCTTCTTAAGAAAATTCTTTTGGTTTAGATAAAAAAGGCTTAGGTTCCCTTTCAGACAAACATAAGGATTCTACGATGATAGTAAGACAGGAATTATGATATTTGGGTAGATCTTGTCTATAAAGACCCATAAATTTCAAGAGAAATTTTTTTCTTAAATTTCATTGAGATTTTACGAGTACGCAGTTTCTGACGGCACCTGATTCCGAGGCCCGGTGTGCCCGGAAACAATTTCTGACGTTTAGATCTTGTACCTTTAGTGAAAGAACGAGCGGGTTTTTCTAACTTTTGAACTGGTGCTCGGAACCGAAATCTGAGGGCACAGATGAAACGGCAGCGCCTGTAATTTCTTAGGAACACCTTTTTTGGAGTTGCGTTTTCTCGAGTGAGGGTTTAAATAAATGGGTTAAGTAAAGAATGAAATAAAAATTTGTGCTACAATTTATATTTCTATTCTAAGTAGTTTTAACCTATGAATGGAGGTTGGAGTGGGACCCACTACATCCAAACTTCTCTAAGTAGGATATTAGTGAAGTGGGGCCCACACGATCCCCACCCCTTCAAATTCCTTAAAACCTCCCTCGTTCATTTCATTGTGTAACACACCCGCACCCCTTTTAAATATCAAGTCAACTATCGCAATTAATTAGACTATTAAAGCCTCTTCAATTAATTTAATTAATTTAATGGGATATTTTTGAATTTCTAATTAATGTTGACATGTGTGTGTGTGTGAATAAAATAATACAAAGTCTAATTTTATTGGGGGTTGTTTTGTAGTGCGATAAAGAGGAGGAGAGAACTCTTGCGCTCGGAAAAACATCATCTTCCTCGTCGAAGAACGCGAAGAACGCCGAGTCTACGACAAAGAACTCTGTCACCACAAGGGGAGATCGTTGTACCATCTTCTTCCCTCTCTGCAGCCGGTGAGAGACGCCTTTTTCGAAGAACGATGACCCGCCACATCCTTTATCGGGCGAACGCCGATGACGCTTACGGAGCCTCGATCAGTGACGCCATCTTCCACGATGTCGTCTTCCGCAACGTCCTTTTTCAGCAATGATCCTTGTTCGAAAACTCCTTGAGGTATGGGTTTGATTTTGTTCATGAATTATTCTTTTCCGTTCATCGTCAATTTATTGTGGCCTATTGTTATCAATTTAAAGGGAGGAGGTCGGACCGCAAGAACACGGTCGTCCCTCCTCCCCCTTTTTGTTGTTCTATTCGTTACGGCTTGAACGAAGGTGGCGTGGTGCCACGGCACCACACGGAAACAAGTATAAATGCGGCGAAGAAGCACGGCGCCATCGCACCGCCCTGTTGAGGCCGAAAGAAGCTGCGGCCGGAGTCGGGCTACGGAAAAGGGGCGCGGCGCCGTCGCGCCGCACCGGTCGGACCAAGGCTGCGCCCTGTGGCCACGGTGGAGCAGGGAGTGGTGACCGGAACTGCCAGCCACCGGCACCTCGGAGGGGCGGGACCGCGGTGTCCCGCGGCGGTGGCACCGTCCGGCCAGCCGAGCCAGCCGCTCGGAGGAGGCCGGGGGTCGTAACCCCTAGCTGGCAAAAGGGGTGTCCCCCACATGGGGTCACCATTTCAAATTAGAGGGGCAGCGCCCCCCCCCCCCCCCTTCCTTGACAGCTTGGCCAGCGTCGACCTCTCTGGCCACGTGGGTCGCGCCTGCGCCAGGCCAACCGGCTGCCCATGCCAGACGGGCCCCAATGGGTCAGGCCGCCAAGGCCGGGCCGGGCTGTGCCGGCCGGGCTGGGCCACACCGACCGGGTCGGGCCACGCCGACGAGGCCGGGCTACGCCCTAATGGGCCAGACCTGGACACGAGTCAGGTCGCCCGGTTCGGGCAGACCCAGGGGGTCTTGGGCCGGGTCGGTCTGGGCCCAAAACCCCCTAAAACCGGATAGGTTTTTTTAAATGCCTATAACATAGGCTAAGGGCCTTAGATATATGCACTTTCAGTTGTGATGTGATCCTTGGATCGAGACGGTCGTTTCGGTATATTACACTCAAGGTTTCGGAGAAGTTTGTGTACGGACGGGTTGGTTCGAACACGAAACCAACCGGGCCCTCGGAGTGGAAATGCTTATAACTTGAGCTCCGGACGTCTGATTGACGTGCCGTCGACTTTGTTGGATTCTTCATAGTGAGACAGACCTTTTGGCTTACTGCGCTTGAGTTTTGATGTAGTTGGAGTGCAGTCGGGTTGGTTTTCATTAAAAACCAACCGGGCCCCTGGAACGAAAAGGCCAATAACTCTCAGACCGGGCATCTGATTGATGCGTCGTCTGTCTCGTTGAGTTCCTTTTGTCGTGAAGGAACTTTGGGATACATAAACTCTGAACTACGTGTCAGTTGATGTATCGACCCCCTTGGCTCGTGGAACGGACCCTCCCAGAATCGAGCATGCTGTGTACGGGAACCCTAGAGCTGGCTGCGACTGCAACGACGATGACGGCTGCACTGAAATCCTTCATGGGTTCAGCAATGATGATGACTGCACTGAAATCCTCTATGGGTTTGACAGTGATGAAGACCGTATAGAAAACCTTCGTGGGTTCGACGACGATGATTGTTGTTCTTGTATCCTACGTGGGTCTGGCAGTACTACTGTTCTTGTATCCTACATGGGTCTGACAGTATTTGAACTCTGTTGTAGTATCCTACATGGGTCTAACAGAGTAGCCGGTCTTGTATCCAACGTGGGTCTGACAGCTTAGCTGATCTAGTATCCTACTTGGGTCCTAGCTTAGATGAATCAGTGGCTACATATGATCATCTCTATCACCTTACGAAGATGTATACCTGTGTGAGCTAAGTCTTGACTTTCAATCATGATCTTTGATATGATTGACTTGATTTCCTATGTGGATTGGGTTGTGCTTTCCTTTCTGGATTGGGTTGTACTATCTTGTGTGGATGTGATCGAACTTGGGCTCGGATGTTGGATCCAAACTGGAATTGATGACTTAGGTACATGTATGGGCATATTCCTAAGTAATGTTGGATGTTACTTCGTGATTTTATCTTTCCTTTGTGGATTATACTTTGGGGATTCTAGGAGATCTTCGGGTGTATCGGGGTCACTACTGAGTAGCGTACACTCACCCCTGCACGGGCTATGCCCACACTACGTTGTGTTGGATGCAGACGATGAACATCGCTGATCGTTGTTGAGGCTTGTGGAGCGAGTCGGTACCAAAAGGTGGACCACTGGGTGGGACATACACGGAGCGGACGGCTGGACCCGAGGAGATGAGGAGGCTATATGTACCCACCCTTCAGGTGGGACTTCCAGTGGACGGATCGACATTGTGGATTTACTTTCAGTTTCTGTACTTTTTCCAGTTGTACTTTACTTTCAGTTTGGGTTTGTATTCTGGCCAATTTACTTTCTGCACATACTATTGTACCCAGTTTTACTTAGTGTTAACTTCTTCTTTCTTACTCTATGGTGTTTGTTTACTTTATAACGCAATGCCTTCCCCTTTTTGTCCGGATTTACGCCTTGGTTCTAGTCGCCAGCCCCTGGCCTATAGGAGGCGAGCTTGGGGTAATCATGCCACGGGTCCCGTGGACGGGTCGTGACCAATTGGTATCAGAGGAGTTCATTTCTACCACAAAACTCAGGACTCTGATCTTTCTTCTCTATGAAGCAATAGTGTTAAGGGTATTGAGTGTGGTTATCAGTCCAGGGAGTCCAGTGATGGTGCGGCGGCCGACGTATCCGTACACCAGGACCCTGACTTCTGATTTCCGACTCAATGCACGAAAACATTGATTTCATGTGTGTTTCAAAAGTATTCATTGTGAATACTTTGTGTCAGCTCACCAGGTATACTGTTTTCACCATGGAACACCTATTTCTTTTCAGGATGGCCCCATGATGGCAGCCAGCTAGGGTTCCGAGCATAGTACGAGATGATGGCCCACAGAGCGACGAGGCCTCGGTGTAGGGCCCTTTTTCAGCGGAGGCGCTGGCGGTACCACTACCCGTCGAGCCACCGATGCCGCCAGCCCCAGCCGCTGAGAGTTCACATCACCTTATTTCACTGCACGAGTTTCAGCATCAGAGACTGCCAATGTTCTATGGGGAGACAGACCCTCAGGCATCCGAGGATTGGCTGGAGGCGGTTGTGCGAGTTTTCAGGTTAGTGGGGACACCAGCTGACCTCATGGTGATCCTTGGAGCGAGCCTCCTTCTTGCAGAAGCAGGAAGATGGTGGAGCATGATGCTCTAGGTTCACGATGAGGCATCTCTTCTCTGTAAGGACATTTAGAGCCTCTTCCACTCGAAGTTCATCCCAACCACCCTCCATGCGGTGCGCATCCAGGTGCTACTACAACTACGGCAGGGCAGCATGACGGTCGCCCAGTACTTGGCGAGATTTAACAATCTATCGTGCTATTCGACGGACATGGTACGAGACCCATTCTTCCGGGACTAGACTTCTGAGCAGGGACTGAGGCATGAGATCCGGGAATTGATGATCTCCCTCAGCATTCCGACACAGGAAGGAGTAATGGATCGAGCCCTTCTCATAGAGAGCTTTCTTGATGAGCCTACACCAGCAGCGAGATATACTACAGGGTGGCACGTAGCAGAGTTATCTGCAGCTCGTAGTTGACGGACTTCACAGGGGTCCAGGTGGACCAGACCATCAGGCAGATGACCTCAGGACACTAGCTCAGAGGTGCAGGGAACACGGCGCAGAGCTAGCCTTTCGAGGAGCAGACAGTGCTACGCATGCGGCAGGCAGGGCCACATGGCTCATGACTACCCGACCCACCATGCAGAGGAGTAGCAGACGGTTGAGGGGCCACCCAGGCAGAGGAAGAGGGTCGACCGTGGTGGTCCACAGAGAGCAGGAGGACTATGCAGGGGAGCATGCCGAGCAGCAGGTGGTGGGTGACACTTTGAGGCTTTACCACCACCACCACCAGGAGGTCCACCCCGACCACAGGGAGCTGGCAGGCAGAGGCAGGCATAGCTTGAAGCAGCAGAGGCCTACGACCATGGCACTCCATAGATGATTCAAGGTATTATCTGTGTCTACTACACCCTTGTTGCAGTTCTTATAGACACAGGATCAATTCATTATTTCTTTGCCGCTGCCCTTGTTCGGAGATCGGAGATTCCGACAGAGCCATTGGCTCGATCCTTACGGCTAGAGTCTCCTACGAGAGCAGACTTGACAATTACGCACTGGTGTCGGTAGTGTGAGATTACTCTAGGAGGTGAGAGCTTCGGCTGGGATCTTCTTGTAGAGGCGTCGAGGCCTTACGACGTCATCTTGGGCATGGATTGGTTATCTACAGTCCATGCTCATATCGACTGTATTAGGCGCAAGGTGTGGTGTGTTCGCACTGATGGGATCAGGTTCACCTTTACCGGCGAGAAGGGATCCTTTGTAGCACAGGATGGACAGACGCAGAGGAGAGAACAGCCCATCACTCATCTGTTGTCTAGCCTCATCCTTGTAGCAGTTGACGTGCGGAGTCCGAGTTTTCCGGTGGTGGTGGATCAGTATGCAAATGTTTTTCCGGACGACGTTCTAGGACTACCTCCACGCAGAGAGGTATAATTTTATAATGACCTATACCCCGAGACATCCCCGATATCCACTCTAGCTATTGGATGGATCCCACTGAGCTTCGAGAGCTAAGTGTATAGCTAGAGGACTTGCAGGGCAAGGGATTCATCCGACCCAGTGTTTCCCCTTGGGCTTCCCCGATTTTGTTCACCAAGAATGTTGATGGGAGCTTGAGACTGTGAGTTGACTATCGTCGCCTGAACCAGGTGACCGTGAGGAACAAGTATCTGCTACCGAGGATTGACGAACTCTTCGATCAGCTCAAGGGAGAACGGTGGTTCTCGAAGATAGACCTCAGGTCAGGCTATCATCAGCTCAGTGTACGAGATGAGGACGTGCAGAAAGACGGCCTTCAGATGTCGGTATGGCCACTATGAGTTCTTGATTATGCCATTCGGCGTAAACAATTCTCTAGAGGTGTTCATGAGTCTCATGAAAATGATATTTCAGCCATAACTCGATCAATTTTTCATGGTCATCATCGACAACATATTGATATACTCGACCACTGAGGAGGAGAATGCCTACCACTTGCGGGTTGTACTGGACACACACCGAGAGAACCAGATTTATGGCAAGCTCTCAAAGTGTCAGTTCTGGTTACGTGAGGTCCACTTCTTGGGACACGTCATCTCTGATGCGGGATTTGCAGTAGATCCTATGAAGATCGAGGCAGTGCTAGCTTGGGATCCACCTAGGAGCGTGGCGGAGGTGTGGAGTTTCTTGTGTCTAGCTAGGTGCTACCGGATATTTATGCCATACTTTTCAAGAGTTGTGGAACCACTCCCAGCTTTGACGAAGAAGGAAAAACCCTTCGTGTGGTCAGACAGATGTCAGCAGAGCTTCCAAGAGATGAGATAGAGATTGACCATTGCACCTATCTTGAGGCTACCGAAGAAGGGAGTAGGGTACGTAGTCTACTGAGATGCATCAGGGACCGGACTCAGATGTGTCATGATGTAGGAGCGAGTAGTGATCACCTATGGATCACGAAATTTGAGGCAGAATGAGTAGAACTACACTACCCATGACCTGGAGTTAGCAGCAGTGGTCTTCACTATGATGATTTGGTGACACTATCTAATTGGAGAGCACTTTACAGTCTACTCTGACCACCAGAGTCTCATGTACATCTTCTCGCAGAAGGACCTGAATATGAGATAGCGACAATGGCTCATGTTCCTCCAAGACTATGACTTTGAGATAGTCTCTACTCCTAGAAAGTGGAATGTATTAGCTGATGCTCTCAGCAGGAGGATGGGCATTCAGCTACTTGGGGAGGCGAAAGAGCAGATAGCCAGTTTGCAGATATCCTTCGTGGATAGAAATGGAGCAGCCTTGCTTCATTCACTCACAGTCACTCCTCCACTTATTCAGTGGGTCAGAGAGGCACAGCATGGGGACGTTGACTGTGAGACGCGGCGTGCACAGATATCCTCAGGACAGGCACCTGATGGATTCTCTTTGGGAGGAGAGCACATCGTCCTTTTCAGAGGAGGTACCATGGTACCAGCTGCTTTACAGGAGGAAGTGTTGAGGGTGTTTCACACTTCCCCTTTAGCTGTACATCTAGGAGTGGCGAAGATGTTCCAGGATCTCAGATGATAGCACTGGTTTCCGGGTATGAAGAAGGTTGTAGCTGAGTTCGTTTCTCGATGCCTCACCTATCAGCAAGTGAAGGCGGAGCAACGGGTACTAGCAAGCTTGGGGCAGCCCTTGGAGGTCATAGAGTGGAAGTGGGACAGAATATCGATGGATTTCGTGACTGGACTTCCATGCACATACAGAGGTAATGACTCCATATGGGTGATTGTCGACCGACTTACCAAGTCAGCCCACTTCTTACCCATCAAAGAGCAGGGCTCAATGGAGAGAATGGGACACCTATACGTTCAAGAGATCATACGTCTTCATGGTGTTCCATCATCTATCGTATCCGATCTAGATTCTTGCTTTACTTCCCAGCTTTGGAAGGGGTTGCAGGTGGCATTCGGTACGTAGCTACGTCTGAGCACCGCCTTTCACCCTCAGACGGATGGTCAGATGGATACGACCATTCGGACTCTCGGGGACATGCTCTGTGCATGTGTCCTCGACTTTGGATGCAGCTGGTAGGATCACTTACCCTTGGAGTTTGCATACAACAACAGATACCACTACACCATCAGGATGGCACCATACGAGGCATTGTACGACTGACCTTGCAGATCACTTCTATGCTAGATAGACCCTGGGGAGTCAGCACTTGTGGGACCAGAGATGGTCCATGACATGACAGAGAAGGTCTAGGTCATCAAGTAGTGGATGAGGACAGCTCAGAGCCGACAGAAGTCTTATGCTGACAGGAGTTGGAGACCACCAGAGTTCGAGTATGGCAACCACGTCTTTTTGTGGGTCTCGCATCTACGTGGATTACAGAGATTTGGTCGGGGCGGAAAGTTATCTTCGTGCTTCATCGGACCATTCCAGGTTCTCAGTAGGATAGGAGAGGTGGCTTATCGCCTGGCTCTACCACCTCAATTGCACAGGGTGCACGAAGTCTTCCACATAATTCAGTTGAGGAGATACGTGCACGACCCGACACATATCATCCACCATGGGGAGTTGGACATTGACGATGCGGCGACTTTTGCAGAGGTCCCGGTGGAGATCAAGGATCGATAGGAGCGGGCCGTACGTGGGCATTCGATTCCTCTAGTACACATCAGATGGCAGCATGGGAACCTCTAGGAGAGCACTTGGGAGCGGGAGACTCAGATGCGTGCTCAGTACCCTCATTTGTTCACCTAGTTTGTGATGTATCATTACGGGGACGTAATGCCCTGAGGTGGGAGTAATGTAAAGACTCGTAAATTTCAAGGGAAATTTTTTTCTTAAATTTATTTGGGTTTTTACGAGTACGTAGTTTCTGACGGAACCTGATTCTGATGCCCGGTGTGCCTGAAAACAATTTCCGAAGATTAGCACAGGTACGTTCAGTGAACGAACGAGTGGGTCTTTCTAACTTTTGAACCGGTGCTCAGAATCAAAATCTAAGGGCACCAATGAAACCGCAGCGCCAGTAATTGCTTAGGAACACCTTTTCTGGAGTTGCATTTTCTCGGGTGAGGTTATTAAATAAATGAGTTAAGTAAAGAATGAAATAAAAATTTGTGCTACAATTTTTATTTCTATTCTAAGTAGTTTTAATCTATGCATGGAGGTTGGAGTGGAACCCACTACACCCTAACTTCTCTAAGTATGATATTAGTGATGTGGGGCCCACACGAGCCGCACCCCTTCAGATACCTTAAAACCTCCCTCGTGCATTTAATTGTGTGACACACTTGCACCCCTTTTAAATGTCAAGTCAACTCTCGCAATTATTTGGACTGTTAAAGGCTCTTCAATTAATTTAATTAATTGAATGGGATATTTTTGAATATAAAATTAATGTTGAC
Organism: Viscum album; assembly: GCA_963277665.1. Lineage (NCBI taxonomy): Eukaryota > Viridiplantae > Streptophyta > Magnoliopsida > Santalales > Viscaceae > Viscum > Viscum album. The sequence continues at coordinate 804,332,456 of OY728139.1, forward strand.
ATGTGTGTGTGTGTGAATAAAATAAGACAAACTCTTATTTTATTTGGGGTTGTTTTGTTCTGCGAGAAAGAGGAAGATAGAACTCTTGCGCTCTGAAGAACATCCTCTTCCTCATCGAAGAACGTGCAGAACGCTGAGTGTACGGTGAAAGAACTCTGTCACCGCAAGGGGAGATCGCCATACCATCTTCTTCCCTCTCCGTAGATAGTGAGAGACGCCATTTTCGAAGAACGACGACGCACCGCATCCTTCATCGGGCGAACGCCGACGACGCTTACGGAGCCTTGATCCGTGACGCCGTCATCCGCGACGTCGTCTTCCGTAACGTCATTTTTTCGCAACGATCCTTATTCAACAACTCCTTGAGGTAGGGGTTTGATTTTTTTCGTGAATTATTCTTTTCCGTTCATCATCAATTTCATGGGGCCGCTTGTTATCAATTTAACGGGAGGAGGTCGGACCGAACGAACGCGGCCGACCCTCCTCTCCCTTTTTGTTGTTGTGTTCGTTACGGCTTGAACTAAGGCAGTGCGGTGTAATGGCAGCGCGTGGAAACAAGGAGAAATGCAGTGAAGAAGCACAGCACCGTCGCGCCGCTCCGTTGAGGCCGAAAGAAGCCACGACCGGAGTTAGGTCGTGGCGAAGGGGCACAACGCCATCGCGCCTCGTCGGAGAACCACGAAGAGGCTGCTGTCGGAGCGGGGTCGTGGCAGAAGGGTGCGGGGCCGCCACGCCTCACCGGTGAGACCAAGGTTGCGGACTTTGGCTGCTGCGGAGCAGGGTGCGGCGGACGGAACTGCCGGCCACCAGCGCCTCGGAGGGGAGGGACGGCGGGGTCCGGCGGTGGCAGCACCGGCCAGCTAGCCGGGCCGGCCGCTTGGAGGAGGCCGGGGGTCGTAACCCCTGACTGGAAAAAGGAGCGGCCCCCACGTGGAGGCCACCATTTCAAATCAGGGGGGGGCCGCACCCCCACTCCCCCTTTCTGCGACAGATCGGCTAGCGCCGAGCTGTCCGGCCACGCAGGTCGTGCCCGCGCCAGGCCTACCGGCCGCCCAGGTCGGACCGGCCGCACCGGGCCGGACTGGCCGCACCGGGCCACGCAAGTGGCTGGGTCGGACCATGCCGGCTGGGCCGGACCCAGACCCGGGTCGGGTCAACCTGGTTCGAGCCAACCCATGGGGTCGTGGGCCGGGTCGGTCCGGGCCCAAAACCCCCTAAAACCAGATAGGTTCATTTAAATGCCTGTAACATGGGCTATGGACCTCCGATCGACGCACTGTCAGTTGCGATGTGATCCTTGGATTGATCCAGTCCTTTCGGTATATTACACTCAAGGTTTCGGAGAACTTTGGGTATGGCCGGTTTGGTTCGAACACAAAACCAATCGGGCCCTCGGAGCGAAAACGCTTATAACTTGAGCTCTAGATGTCCGATTGACGTGCCGTCAATTTTTTTGGATTAATCTTAGGGAGAAGGAACTTTTGGATTACTCCGATTGAGGTTAGGATGCTATTGGAGTGCGGTGGGGTTGGTTTTGACTTAAAAATCAACCGGTCCCCTAGAACGAAAAATCCAATAACTGTCAGACCGGGCGTCCGATTGACGCGCCATCTGTCACATTGAGTTCCTTTTGTCGAGACGGAACTTTGGGATACATAAAATCTGTAATACGTGTCAGTTGATGTATCGACCCCCTTGGCTCGTGGAGCAGACCATCCCGGAATCAAGCATGCTGTTTATGCGAACCCTAGAGCTGGCTGCGACTGCGATGACGATGACGACGACAATGAAATCCTCCATGGGTTCGGCAGCGACGACGACTGCACTGAAATCCTCCATGGGTTCGGCAGCGATGAAGACCGTACTGAAATCCTTCGTGGGTTCGACGGAGATGACTAATGTTCTTGTATCATACGTGGGTCTGGATTTACTACTATTCTTGTATCCTACGTGGGTCTGGTAGTATTTGACCTCTGTTGTAGTATCCTACGTGGGTCCGACAGAGTAGCTAGTCTTGTATCCTACATGGGTCTGATAGCTTAGTTGGTCTAGTATCCTACGTTGGTCCCAGATAAGATGAATCATTGGCTACATCTAATCATCTCTATCACCTTACAAAGAAGTATACCTATGTGAGATGAGTCTTGACTTTCAATCATTATCTTCGATATGATTGACTTTCTTTACTATTTGGATTGGGTTGTGCTTTCCTGTGTGGATTGGGTTGTACTATCCTGTGTGGACGTGATCGAACATGGGCTCGGATGTTGGAGCCGAACTGGAATTGATGACTTAGGTATATATATGGGAATATACCTAAGTAATGTTGGATGTTACTTCGTGATTGTATCTTTCCTTTGTGGATTATACTTTGTGGATTCTGGGAGACCTTCAGGGGTCTCGGGGTCCCTACTGAGTAGCATATACTCACCCCTGGATGGGCTATTCCTTCACTACGTTGTGTTGGATATAGATGACGAACATCGCTGATCATGGTTGAGGATTGTGGAGAAAGTCAGTACCTGGAGGTGGACCACTGGGCGGGACGTACAAGGAGCGGACGGCTGGACCCGAGGAGGTGAGGAGGCTATCTGTAACCACCCTTCAGGTGGGACTTATAGTGGATGGCTCGACGTTTCTGCTTTACTTTCAGTTGTTGTACTTTCTTTCAGTTGTACTTTACATTCAATTTGGGTTTGTATTCTGGCCCATTTAATTTCCGCACATACTATTTTACCCAGTTTTACTTAGTGTTTACTTCTTCTTGCTTACTCTGTGGTGTTTGTTTACTTTATAAGGCAATGACTTCCCCTTTTTGTCGGGATTTACGCCTTGGTGCGAGTCGCCAGCCCCTGGCCTATGGGAGGCGGGCTTGGGGTAGTCACGGCATGGGTCCCGAGGACGGGTCGTGACATTGTCCAACCCAAATTGTTTTTGAAGTGTTAATATGTAATTATATGAGATTGAATTTTATAAGTGAGGTGAGTGGGACACTAATAAACTTTCAAAATAAAAAGGTGTACACATGTTTTTTACATTCCAAAAGGCCCATAGATGGTCTATTCTAGAACATATATGTGATAATCTCAAAATATGTACACAAACAGGGGTTTTTACATGTTTTGGGTTATTTATAACACATATCATTTATGTTTAACGCTCGGTAAACCCATTTTGACCTTAACAATTGTAAATAACATTTACTTTTTTAGAATTTAATATTAAAAAAATTAAGTTTAAATTAATTTATTGTATAAATTACTATGATTAAAAACATGGAATTAATTTTTATAAATTCCATTCATATAATTTGTTAATTAATATTAAAAATTTTCCTGCAGATATGACAAAAATGTTGTTTTCCAAAAAGAAAATGTTAAAAAGAATAAAAAAAGTTCCATAAATATTAAATAATAAATTGATTATAATGAAATAAATTTGATTTATAGATATATAATTTAACTAATATTACCTTTAAAACAATCTTAACATAATTTTTCATTTTTTAAATGATTTAAAAGAAAAGACAATTTTTCAAAAACTAGTATATTTACTATTCATTGTAAAATTTATCTTCATAGCAAATTATAAAAAATAAATCATATTATTGTTTTGAAATTATGATTTCAAAAATAAATTTTATATTTTAGAATAAATTTTCTAAAAATTTAAAAATAATTTTAAACTAATCGAACAAAAGGAGACAAAACAATTTTTTTCTGAAAAATACAGTTTTTAAGTGTAAACTTTGATTTATTCTTATAACATGACTAGAATGCCAATAAGGAGAATTTTAACCATTTTATTGAATATATAATTTATAAATTTCATTAAAATCATTTAGAAAATATTATTTTTTAGTTTACTGAGGTAATACGTGTTTGTGTGAATAAAAAAATTATTTTTTTAGAAAATTAATTCCTTTATTATCAAATATTTTATAGTTTCATATCAAATTAATTATTCATCAATTAATTCATTTTATATAATGTGTAAACAATATATTTTTTCTAATACAGTTAATCTTATTCATTCCTACAATTCTAATGGTTGAGATTTTACAATCATATTAAATATCAATATTGTAATAGTGTGTCATATTTCATTAAAAATTGGTGTTTCAAATAACCGGGATAAACTCAGTGTTTTATGTAACACAAAATATTGAAATGAATAAATTTTTATTAAAAATATATATTCCCAAAATATCAAGGTGGTACATTCTATACACCTTTAAATGAATTTCTCCCTTGAAATTCATCTCTTTAATGATAAAAACTATGGATACTTCTACATTGGTACACCCTCAAGTTCCTATGAAACATACTCAATCAAGAGTTCTGCCTCAAAAAAATGACTGTGTTAGTGTTCTTGTTCCATAGAAAATTTACTATATAATCCAAAATCTCCATCGATTGTTCCACATAAGAATGATAATGTTCTAATAGTATGACCTCTGAGTTTAGATCCAGTAATGGACCTGGTATGTTCTTTTTTCGGATATGTACATAAGATACATCCTGAACTAAAGAGAGATTCAGTGTTAGGAAAAAACTATAATCTATAGTACTTATATGATATATAATTTAAAAGGTACCAATATACAAAAGGATAGTTTTTCTTTTTTTTCTGCCATAAAAAAAATTTAGAAACACATTCTCCCAAACATCAAATTCTATATCGAATTGACGATAATCATCATAAAATTTATGTAAAATTTTTTATACCCTAACATGTTACTAAATTTATCTGACCATATCTACCATAATATCATATTTCTTAGTACCTGATATATTTATTTCTACCATATCATTCCAATTTATTGGATTTCTACACTTCTATCCATTTAGGGATTTCTAAGGAGTCATTTGGAAACTCATGTGAAAGATATTTTTATAATAAATATTCGAAAAGAGGAAGGTGTTGATCCTAACTACCATTTAAATCTATAGAAAAAAATCACATCATGTCCTTTAGTGTTTTAATTATTCTATAATAATGACCACCTATCTAAGGATGATATGTAGTTATGATACTCAATTTTGTCTCAAGATCTTGTAGAATAATTCTCCAAACCATCCAAGATATCATCAGACCCTTATAAGAATGATTTAATGTGGTACACTTTGTAGCCTTACCAATTACTTAATGAATATTCTAGAATGAAGATCTAGGGAGAATTATTCTCTGATAACAAAATATTGTGCTTAATTCGTATAGTGATCGACTGAAACCTATAATTAGCTCAACATCAATGAAAATATAAATCCTCAATGTTACCAATACCTTTAATAATATGTCCAAAAAGTGTAAATACATTCTTCCTTAAATCGAACCGTCACTAAATCATGTACAGAAAGAAATGGTTTTATTTCCATTAATATATCTTAAAATATGTTTAATATTGATAAACCCTCATCATGTAAAACCTCAAAATGGGTGTCAATGACTTTGTGCTAATGATCAACATTCAACTCATATACCAATGATTGAATTCATAACTATTATGTTTATCTTACATGGAGAAATATAAACTTACAAAAGTTAATTCACCCTTTTATCATTATATAAGCTCTTAGGTTATACCAAAAAAATAATGTTAATATTTTCTTCATCCTTGTGTCGGTAGAATATAAAATGTTATTTCATTAATAAAGAATCCATTTAGAGGGAGGTAATCTCATGGAATTTCACTAAAGTATGAACAATAATATTTCTATAGTACTCATTCATATAAAACCAAACAAGAAAATTATATCTAAGGAGAGGAGGATAAGTGTGCCCTAATTATCATGAATCACTTCATCGGTTTTTAGTTCATAAGTATTATATTTTTAGTTTTCTTCATAGGTTGTTGTGTCTTATCAACCACATTATCCCTTGGATTAGGGAATTGATTTTCATAATTCTTAAACTCCATTCACATGAGAAACTTGATTTTTGGTAGTGTATTTGTTGGTTTCCTCTTCTCCAAAATTTCATTTATTCTAAAATTAATCAAATTTAGATAGTCACAGGATTTATAACTCACAATTAAGCATTTAAATCACCTCTTAGTTCCATTAAATAAATTGATTTAATGCTTCCTCCCTCATTTCATACATGCAAATGGCTGGAATTTCATTTTACCATTTTATTTTTCATGACTCTTGATCTTCCTTTTCTTATCAAAACCACATGAGTGGTGGGAATATCAAATTTCCATTTCCACCTTTAGTACACATCGAATGAATTATTCAAAGAAAATAATGTTTATTATATCCAAGCCCTTTTTTTGACGTTATTTTAGTTCACCAATGAATAAATCAATTTCTCTTTCAGGGGTGATGAATAAACCAGAAGCATACCTTACAAGTCCTTCAATATTAGCTTCATAGGTAAAAATATATTCATCATCATATTTATTATGCATAAGTTATTCATTCAATATATTTTTTATATAATGTAAGGGAATTAATTATTGAGAAATATTCTATTAAACTCATCCCATTCAATATTTTCAATTTATCGTTGTTCCATAATGTTCATAAAAACAGTCCACCACTGATCTATTTCACCGTCCAAATAATAAACCAAGAAAAGTAAATGTTTATTATTATAATAATAATAAATGTAAAATATATTTTAATGGGTACTTATCTATTTTTAAGAAAATATATAATTATAAAAATGACAAATAAAAAGTGCACATTTCTTTATAAAGGGCTCAACTAAATGATGTTTCATCCTTTTCTAAAATAGAATCGTAGAATAATTTGTATCTTAAGAATTTTTTGAGACTCTAGAATCAAAAATTTTAATTCTATCTCCCATAATGTTTGGTTTATTAGGAGAACAATCAATATATTTTTTTCACTCTCAACATTAACATGGTTCATTTTTGTTCCATCCATTAACTAAACTAGAATGTATACCGTCAGAAACACTAATTATTGTTAAAACCAAATAATCAGGAAACATAATTTATAGGGTATCTAAATCATGACCATAATTTTAAATCTATGACACCTTAGTCATAACATAGGTCATTGATGGTTATTATTTTAATACTTCATGATGGTTCATAAAGAGTGTGTTAATTTCCAAAGTATATTACCAAGAGTGTTTTTATATAGGATTATTGTCATGAAATGGGTGATGATCAAGTCCTAGTCAATGTTCCCTTTTCAGATTTATTACACCTTATATCCTCTATGTTTGAGCCGCATCCCATTGTAGTATACTAACACGGATAGAATTTATTGGAGACCCCTTTATCTTTCCATCACCAAATTTTATGGATATTTTCTAATACATATAATTATCTTTATAATTTCCCTTATATATGTCACAAGACATATATTTGGGATTATACCTAGGGATATCACAAACTTTATTTTCTAATCATAATATCCCATGATTTAAATAACTTTTTCTCAGATACCAACAATAATGACCCAAGCTTAGAGACATAAATATCATATTTTGTAGATGAATATTAAATACATTTAAAAAACACACACATGAGGACCATAATGTTTTAAAATCATGATATATATAAACACAATCATCTTATACCATGAAATATCTTCAACCTCTCCAAAAAATATCATCTCATATAATAATACTCTTAGGAATACCCAACATAAACCATTCTTAATAACCTAGGGATGAAAACATAATAAAGGATCAACTAAAATAATTATTAATCATAGACATAGAACATATCAACATATGATCTTAATAAATCATTTGTTAAGAATATGTGTATGTTATAATGAAAATAACATAGGATGTCTCTGCCCAACCTGTTATAGATCATCAACATGTTTCATGGGATAAAAATTTATCCTTTCATAAAACATTTCCCATAAGAGTGAGAAACGATCATACATAATTCAATAACTATGATATCATTTCATAAAATGGTGTAACTATCATAAATATTAAAAAACATTCATATTTTAAGGTTAAATACCAAGACCATCAGCATAGTGGATTAGGAATTATCCCCAATTTCTCATTGTGGATCAAGATGTGCATGTTTCCCATTGTGTAATAGCCCTATCCAGTTTTTATCATTATTATATCATGAGATATAGGTTCCCTCTATCTCATAATATAATACATAATTATGTGTTACAAAATATAATAAAACATTAATTATATAATCACATTATAAGTAATTTTATGAAAAAAAAATTCAAAAAATACTAATCAATTCACCATAGTATAACTCAAGAAAAAAGAACGAGGTTCATAAAAATCTAAACACAATAAACAATAACAATACAAAAAAAATAACAAGTGTGATATAATTCAATCTTATCAAAAGTAAATCACTATAATCATTAAAGGATGTCATCTTAAATGTAAAATTAATTTGAATGATCCTAGGGATTATTTCTTGAGGAATATAGCCATTACAAATTGATAAAAAAATTAAAACATTAAAAAATTTTGAAATAATTATTTATAAATAACATTGTAAACTTATAAAGGGTTATTTACAAATCCTATAAAACATTTCTTGTGGAAAATATCTTATCCATTTGGACAAAAAAATTAAAACTAAAAATTTGGAGAAAAAATTGAAATAACTTTCAATTAAAATTATTATTAAAATTTATAAATAAATATTCAAAATAATTATTCAGTCATGGAGGAGGAAAATAACATTCATGGCCTAAATGTTAAAATACTGATTCCTTTGAAAGTTTCGATAAAAGAAAAATGGGAATTGCCTAGATAAAGACATGAAGATTCCATTAAAAAAATTAAAAGTTCAAACATGGGTAATAATTTCATTGATAAATCAATTGATGGATTCAAAAAAAATTAAACATTTCTAGAAAAAATTCTTTTTGATGAAAATGGATTTTTTGCTAAAGAGGGAAATAATGTCTGTTTTGTTTGAAAACATTATTTTTAACTGTTGATTTCATAAAATGTGTAAAATAAATTGAAACCATGTACTCACATCACATATCCATGTCAGAATAAATTTCCTGATTTTCGTGTGAACTTTATCATAATATTTCATCATCATATACATAAACATAAAGATACATTGAAAATAATTATATTGTCTCATAAAAACATTACAACTTTAGTAGCTTTTGTACCATAAAGACCAAGAATGATAGATCAAAAAATGGATTTTTAAATAAAAATATTTGTAAGGATAATAATAATAAAATACAGACATGATAATTATTCCCCCCCCCCCTCTAACATAAATACATAGTTAATATGGAAAGTGACTCACAAAAAATAAAATTGAGATGAATATCCATTACTATTAGACTTAACTTCCTTCATAGACGTTTGTACCAAAAATATAACAAATATAAGTTTAATACATACCTATTATAGAACCATAATTATATAAATCAATCCATATATTATTTATGTATGACCTTTTATTAGTTTTTATTAATAATTACATGCTAAAGTATTTTTTTAGTTAATGAATTCCTTTTTTCATGTATGTTTCTATTTTTTTTTATTTTGGGTAATATTACATTGATCACGGATCCACCATTTCTATAAAATTTAAAATGATATAAATATCATATTTATTAATTATATATATATATTTATAGTGATCCATAAATTTTATTTATAGAAAATGAAATAAATCATTCATGGAGAAGGAAGGTCATACATACGCATGAACGTTGATTCCATTTTCCTGAAAGAAATAAAAAAAAGCTAAATAAAATATTAACATTATATAATTTTTTTATTTCATATAAATATAAAACATATTTTTAGTAAACCCTTACTTATTACCTTCCATTTAAATCTAAAACATGTCACATCACTTCGTGAGATGGTAGTTTGTCATACACATAAACGACATTATCGTATTCCCACAGAATGGAAGGTAAGGTGTAACTTGTGATATAATGAATACAAAAAAATAATTTAATATATATATATATATATCAATAATATAATAAGTAAATTATTTTATCCATTTGTGGAAGGTGGTTATAGAAAATGAATATCATTAGTTCGTGTGTCGGCTGACCACCGTACACATGAATGATGATTCTCTAACCCATTTTATAGAATACAAGAAGGATATTTATTATTAAATAAACATAATAATATATAATGATATTGACGACTGTTATTATATTATATAATCATGTTTTAATAGTAATATAACGGTGTGGAGGAATTAATTAAATAAAATGCATCGTTAGAGACATTATCTATTATTCAAGAAAATTCATTTAGTTTTCACCAAAAGGATATTTAGGTTGGATTTATGACCAAAATAATGATTTTATGATAATTATAATGATTAAAGAAGTTATTTTGGTAGGTAATGGTAGAACCAAAAGGTTTTGTTTGTTTGAAAGGAGAGAATAGTGGGGTTCCTTTTATATGTGTGATTAGTGGCACACTTGTAATTTTTTAAATGAAAAATGTGTACATATATTTTTTGCCAGAAATATTTCCCCCAAATGGAATATTGAAGACAATATAATATATCATTTATAAATATTACAATATATATTTTTTATATGTTTGGGGTCAATTTTAACCACTATCATTTTAGTTTAACCCATAGTAAAACCATTTTTACCTTAACTGTGGTAAATAATTTTTAATGATTTTAATATTCAGTATAAAGAAAAATTATTTTAAACTAATTAGATAATATATATTATTATAATTTTAAATATATAAATCATTTTACCAAAAACCATTCACATATTTTAATATTTTAAATTTAGAATTATTCTAATTGATGCGGTGAGAAAGTGGATTTCCAAAGAGAAAATTTTAAAAAGATAAAAACGTTTTTTTTTTTCATAAATCAATAATATATTGAAATAAAAGACCTCAATAGGATTAATATATATATATATATATATATATAATTGTACTAATAGTTCTTTTAAACTATCTTAAAATGTTTTAATCATTTTTATTTTTTAAAAGAAATGAAATGTTTTTATAAAAACAAGTATTTTTCTCTATTAGTGAAAATATTTATCAACGTAGAAAATTTATAAAAATTAACACTAAGATAAATTATAAAATATTATATAAAAATTTAATTAATTTTTTTTTAAATAAATTTTCTTAAAGTGGGTAAAATTAAATTTAAAATAAACGTTCAAATGGAAACACATAAGATAAATGTTAAAAATTTGAATAAATATATAATATATTAATTCCATTAAAATAATTAAAAACATGTTATTTGATTACTTTTTTTATGTAAAACATTTTTATATTAATAAAAATAGTTTTTCAGGAAAAAAACCCTTTATTTTCAAAGACTTATTACTATCTTTTAAAATTATTTGGTCACCAAAGAATTAATTTTATATGCATGTGTAAACCATTTATTTTTATAACAACTTTAATCATATTCATACCAGCCATTTTAATAGTTGGACAGTTAATATTATATTAAATATAAATATTTAAATAGTATGATGTGCTTCATTAAAACTTTATGTTGAGTATAACATAAGGAAAATTAGTATTCATGTAACGTAAAATATAAAAAATTTATTTCAAATAAAATATTTCTCAATATATTATGGTTCATAAAATAATACCTGTATTTTTATTAAAAAACAATAGGAATCACTAGTTATAGAATAAAAAAGAAAATTATTTTTTTATTTTTTAGTGGAAAATATGTAAATGATATTTATATTAAATATGAATACTTTACACTAAAAAATATTTTTTAATATTGTGTTTTCTTACATATTATCCTCCAATCATGAGAATTTTTATTATGAATGTACCAAGTAAAAATTTAATACTAGTTTAACAGGCAATATTAATAGCTTCAGCCAAAATATGTTAAACAATTGAGTATTCACTCATCATTATTCAGGTAATTTACAGAAAAATATTTATTTATTCATTCAACTATGCCATTATTATAAGGGGTTCTAGGTGATGACGAGTTATAAATAATACCTTCAATACATCAAAAGTTTCAAAATCAAAATTTTAAAATTCTCTAACATTATGACTTCAAATAGTTACCAAATATATATTTTTGACATTTTTAACATGGGCTATAATCTTTCCAAAACAAAAAAGGATTATATATTTTCCCTCAAAAAATAGACTTTGTATGTATCGGGTACCAATACAGTAAACAATATCAATCATATATTTGACCAATACTTCTAGTTTTTGTGGGACTAGATAAATCCATGTGTAATAACTATAATGAAATTGATTTCTAAGCTGCACAATTAGATTTAATTCTTGTATTTTGATTCTTTTCAAATTGAAAAGGATCGTAGAATTTAAAATAATTAAACATATTCTTCAATAGATCTCTAACGAGTCCATTCTTAGAAGGTTTATATAATGTTCATTTATTATAGTATTCTAAACTTCTATGTCATAACCATGATTTATCCTTTAATACAATATAGAAAGGTATATCTTGGATTATAATTTCTTATAAGATTAAAGTGTATATATTCTCATTTATATTAGTTGAACAAATATATTTAACTTTTTATCTTTGAATAATACATTTTTCATTACTAAAGATCAAAATATACCATTTATCTCATTATTTACTTATTCTAATGTGGTTATTACTAAGTCCTAAAAAATATATAACATTTGGAATTAAATATTTTTTAAGAAAGGCAATTTTACTAAAAGCATATATTTCTTCATGATAATTTTCATTAGAGGGTACTTTTAAACTATTTATATTGATAATATTTTTGAAAATCAACTTGTTTCTAGTCATATTTTAGGAACATCCACTATCCATTTACCAAATATATTAGTTATTTTCCATGTTTTGTCTCCCTAAAATTTAGAAGTTGTTATTTTTGTGGCCAAATATGCCTCTGTCTAGAATTATTAGCAAATAAAACCATAATAATTCACATATTATTAACATTATTATGATTAATAGATGCTAACTATTTAGAAAAATGGTATTTTTGAAAACCAAAAGATTGAACATTTTTTAAAGACCATTTTTTCTTCTAGTGTCCAACTCTCTAAAAATTAATTCATTAGGGATTACTCTCTAGTTCAAAGTATTTTCTTTTAAATATATTTTTTTATTTTTCAAAACAATTCCGGGAAATATTTATATGATTTCCCATATATTTTTACATATTATAATAAAATTTCATTTCTAGAGGAAAAATATTATAGGACCTCTTTAAAATAATGTATCTCAAGGTTTAGTATCAAAAATAAATCCTTATTTTGATTAGTTGAATTATAAATATATTTATTATCTAAATCTATAGTAGAATGTGAAATATCTATAGAATTTTTTGAAATTCATTAATTTTCGTTGGCATGTTCTGCATTACCATGTTCATAGTTTTACACATCTTTTTTATTATGTCTTTAAAAGAAAATTATCATATTTATATAACTCATCAAAAAAAAGATAATTTATCTTTACAAACTAATGTAATTGTTTTTTATTCATTAGAATAATAATTTTTTTCATCATATAGATCTTTATATATTTTCTTAATGTTATATTTGTTCATGATTCAATAGATACATTATCCATATATCAATGTTTTATCTTTAAAATATCCATATATAAATCGATAATTTTCTAATCATCGCTTATATTTTTAGATGAAATCCAATAATAACATTATCATAAAGATACACTCCGAGATTAATATTATTTGAAACTATTTTTATTATTACTCTAAACAAACTATAATGAATTATTTTCCTTTCTCGTTAGTCTTGTAAAACCTTGCCCAATCCGATCCTGATTTTTTCATCCAGAAAAAATAACTTCAAAAGTATATTTATTATAATTTTTTTCTGTTTTTCTTATAATTGTTGGGAAAAAAATTATTTCCAAAAAATTTATTCATCCTTTTAGAAAGTAGAGAATTTCCCATTCAGTATCTTTAGATGAACTGCTTTCAGTTTCAACATTCACTTTCCTCATTAAATATTTGGAAACATTTTCAAAAGATATAACTTTATTTATTATTGTATTAGTTAATTAAAAATATAATCCATTCTTCATATTTTATTTTTTATATATGATTTTAATCATCCCTCATATAGCATAATAATTCCTATAATATCATAAAAACTATTATTTATAATATTATTAATATATTCAAGATCTATTCTATTGGATTCCTGATCATTTAGCATAATATCATTGATTCTATTGACTATAAGTTCATTATCTCTGTATTTTTCTCCGATGGAATGTATAATGTTAAAAACAGTCATAAAATAATAATTTATATTAGAAAATGATTTTCTTGGCATTAAATCAAAATCCCTCAAGATTTCTCTTAACATGTCCCATCTTGTTTTTAAAACTATAGTTTCTCTTAAAAGGGTTACATAATTTTTTAAAAATATTAGTAGATTATTAACACAAATAAATCTAAATGAAAATATTTTATATCATATAATAAAGTAAAGTGTTTTTGAAATGATTTATTATTTGATAATATTCATTCACTTTTCTTTTAATAACATTACTTCCTTATCTAAAATTTAATAATTTCTAGTCATCAGGGAAAATAATCTACAACATTATTTATTAAAAAGTATTTTAATAGTATCTCAAATATTTATAATTAGTACCCTAAATGATAGGTGGTCTATTTAGATTTTTGATTTTCAAGAGTTCTAACTGATGATCCTTCCATATTTAAAACAATTGTAATCATTTCTATAAAATCAATTGAGTGTAATAGTTTATAAATGTTGAAAATTATAGAATCCTCCAATGATACCAAATATAGGATCATAGGAGTATATGTTTCACAACTACTATGGGTGAATTATAATTTATAAAATGTAACTTAAAATTTCTCCATCCCCATTAAATATTTTTATCTGATAATGATGTGTTCTAAAAGTATATAATCAAAGTTTTAAAAATTTATAACAAAATTTATATATAAAATTCCCAAAAATTACCAACATAATAAAAAGCTTATAAAAAATGTAATTATATAAAATTTAAAAAGTATATAAGAAAAACCTATATAAACATTTATAAGAAGATATCAAAACATTATCATTAAC
The DNA here is from genome assembly GCA_963277665.1 of Viscum album. NCBI lineage: Eukaryota > Viridiplantae > Streptophyta > Magnoliopsida > Santalales > Viscaceae > Viscum > Viscum album. Next base: position 804,347,492 of record OY728139.1, read on the forward strand.
TATTATGGAATCTGTAAACCAAACATATGGTATCCATTGTTTTAACATAACCATTTATTTATGTATTACCTATACTAATAACTCCCTCAAACAAAAACATTATATATGGAGATCATTTCTATACACACTAGAATAGTTGATCAATATAGTTTTTATATCTTATATATTATTTAACAATGATGTCCCTCGATTAGAATATTTCTAGCGTAATAATTGAAAAATCCAATAATATTATGGAATATAAAAAAAATCCTAAAAAAATATCACATAAGGAAAGGACTATATAAAATATATAATATAGTGAAATAAAGTAATAAAACATCACGAAATATTGAAAAAGAATTTATATAGTTAATGATATAACAAGATTCGTTGTCCTCTAATGCATCTCTATTTATAGGAACAATATTAATTATCATATTCTATATTTCATGGAAGTGGTTTCAATGAAATCAAATGAAATCCTTGATCACTATAAAATTTCAACAAATTATCTCCATTTAATTTTCATCTTGATTTACACCACTAAAGTGGATAATGGTTTCATCATGTAGAATGAATATCTTTCATATGGTTAAAATATGATTTTCATTATCCAGTTGGATTTATAATAGTTCCTTCAGAAATCATTTCCACCTCTATCTAATAATGTCTCTTTGGTAGAAATTGTAAAACCTCATCTGATAGAATTTTTTATACTATATCTATTATAAATTATAAACCAAATTCCGATAATCAGGAATCAATCTATTTTATGTACAAAGTACATTCGTATTTGGATATGAAGTTCAATCTGGTTTACTATGTATGGAAAAAATTATTAAAGATTCATCCATTGGAATAGATAATATCCATATATTAAAATAGCTAACTTTACTACAAAAAATCATATGTACTAATTAATTACAAAATTTATAAATATATAAAATTTTAACAAATTTCATTGTGGTTTTGAAAAATAATTTTAGGAAGCCTATAAATAATTTTTTCATCACAAAAAGGTGAACTACATTCATGATGGTATAACTATCATAGATTACAAAAAGCTATGATATCACCATTATAATGTTAAACAAAAATTTTAAGCAATATATCATAATTTTTGTTAACTAAAATATCCCATAACATACACTATGATATATTGAAATATTAAAGAACTAATGTTATTTAACACCAATGATATCCCATATCGCCTGGTGTGATTGTGTCATGACCTATTGTATCACGTATCATAGGTATAGCCATTGAATAAAATATCATTTTTTTTAATGATTAAACATATGATATGAAAAATGATATTAATATTTTCTATTTTAAACATAATTTTTATATTTTAAAAACATGTAATTAATATAGTACCACTGATAGGTTTCTTGGTAATATTCTACCTTAAACTAAGTAGTGTAACCAAATAAAAAACTAGTAATCCAATGATAACCATGCATAAAAACAAAAATAAAGCTATGTTTAAAATTTATAACTAAATTTTTTGTGTCTTAAATTGATGAGAAATGATTATTTGATCTTTAATAAAATTTTCAAAAAATATCACTCAAATAATTCCATCAAACACTCTATTCCATAGTTTATCCAGAGGTTGAGATTGTATCACCCATCAGATGGGTGGCATCCTTCTTTGAAATCCTGACAGGATAGAGAATATAAATGTAAAGATAAGTGGATGATGAGAAATTTTGGGTATGGGAGAACATACTAAGGATTAGGAAGTTGCAATCCCTATTCTCATGGAAAACCACCTTTTAAAGCCCTCTAGGATTATCCTTGAGTTCATATAGCATTAACTGAAACATTAAAAAACATTTCAGTAATGATATAGTTATAAATAATTTTAACCATTTTTATCATTTGATTTATCCCTTGAATTACATTATTTGAAATCCATATATGATTTCATATTGTTAACAATTAATGTTAAAATTCTAAAATAATTTGTATAGTGTTTATATAGAACATATAATGTAAATTACTACTAAATAATTCTTTATGATATACTCTATCATATGTTATGAAAATTTGGGGCATTGGGATGATATCATATATCATACCCTGTGATAATTCCCTTATCATACGATAAGATATATCCAAACCATATCACAGTTTATATCAACCTTAATACACATGTCCTTTAAAACTATAAATTATATTCCACAGGGTAAACAGATACTATCATTCCTGATAGTAAAATTAATGTTCATTCCTATAATATTGTGTGAATATTTGGACTCTATAGGATGTAGTGTAATTTTTGGGTAAAATGTCCTAAATTTTGGGGTTGTAATTTTATTTCAATCAATGTAATATGGGTATAAACATGTAATGTATTTTTAGGTTCATCCTGAGTTAAGAGAATGAAAAAGGTGGTTTTGGAGTTTTCTAATGAAAGTTAGAGTTTCACTGTCTATTGGTAATTTACACACGATGTTATGGAAGTATAGGATGTGTTCTTTTTTCTAGCATCAATCCATTAACTAAATACACAACATGAATGGTCATGATGTTAAAAGGTATTACATGATGTTTAGTGTTTAAGGATCATAGTTTTTTAAATTAATGAAGGGTTTTTTTAGTATATATGGACTCCATGGATTAAATGATGTGTATTATTATTACACCGTGTGTAATTTTTGGGATAGTGGATTTTAAGCAATCTGTGTGAGTGAGTCCTTATTCATTCAATGTAGAGACTCTTTTATTTCAACTAAAAGATATTTTCATAGTTATTTTGGAATTTCTAGTCCTTCCAGTTTGATTATTTCAACATTTTATCGTCATGGTTGTTCACGGTGTCTCTCCAGGTAAAGGATTCCTTCTTCATCATTGATTCCTTTGATCATGGATGTTTTGTTGGGTTGTAATATTTTACTTTTTGATATGTAATGGCAACTCTCTTATTTTGTTCTAGATTTTTTGTTTGATCTTTATATGGGTGTTTTTTTTGTTATGGTATGGAGGGTGGGTGGGTGGGTGTTTTTGAATTTTTTTTCAAGATCTATAATTTTTTCCATCTATTTTTTTTGTTGAATAAATTCTAATCTATTTTAGGATTGAATCTTGGTCCTCCATTGTTGATGTTGAATTCCCCTTTTCGGTGGATCCTATTATGGGATTGGCAACCTATGTTTGTGGTAGGTAGTTATGTCTCTAGAATAGTTTGGATTAACTAAATTTATTTGAGATTTTATAAAATAATTTCAAAAAATTAAATGCAATGATTTATTGATGTATTAGTAAATATTGAAATTATTTTTTAGGAAAATATTTTTCCCTTATTTTATTAAATGGAAAAGGTATTTTCATAACATTGTAAAATTTATTTTTCAAATGGTTTTCAATTCATGGTTTCAATGAATTTGTTATAAAATTATAGAACATGGGAATCCATGTATATATAAAATTATGGTTTACTTATAGGTTTGATATGGTGAAATTTTTAGGGGGTTCACTCAATGGTTATTCTCCTACCCCCTTGGACTTTTTTCTATGGGATTGATAGACACTATTTAGAGGTTCTCTTTCTAGGGTGATCCTATACTACCAAGATTCAATGCATATATATGGGGCCTTTATTCATGTGTGTTTTTCAATGTTGGGTGTACCAATGTCCTAATTATCCTAACATATTGGGATTTTTGGCATGATATTGCATGTGCTTTGTATTTTACTTGATTAGAATGTATTTACATGGATTTTATATGACATGTGATACATGATTTTCTTCTTTTGATTCGATATGACTTATTTAATTATGTGAAATTAAATGGATCTTTTTTACTTGCATTTATTTGGAAATGTGGAAAAGGTGAAAACTAATGTTTTTCCATGATTTTGATATATAAACAATAATGTATTTATCCTGGATTTTTTTGATTAATGATGAAAATGTACAAATTATTTGTACAGATACTTAGTAAGGAACACATGGGTGGGATCTGACTAACTTGTTAGCTCACACCATGAGAATACCTTTAGTGGTGCATAGACCTTTTCCTATAATTTGATTCAGGGAATGGGAAGGCATTGTAGTGAGGTGGTGAGGTTTTCTATTAGTTGTGTTTAGGTATCTGGTGCTGAGATAGTGGTATTTTTCTCATGTTACCACACTGAGAAGTTGGTTTCTTATTTTTTTTTATGCTTTAATGTTTGGATCTATACATTTATAATTTTAGAATAATTTTGATTTTCCTCATTTCCAAAGTATTCTTTTGGTAATTGATTATTTTTATTTCTTCTATTATTTTACCATGTTATAAATCTATATATGTATGCCATTTTTTTGGGTCGTGTTGTGATAAATCTCTTCCTCTAGTTGTTATATGATGCCCGAGTTCTAGTCTTCATCCCATGGGGATCAGGAACTCTCTAAAGGTATGTAGAAATTCATGTTGAGTACCAATTTTAGAGGGTAACTAGGTCAGTTTTATCATAATTCAGTGTTGAAGTTAGTATATCTTCATGAATTATTTTCATGGTATATTTGGTGGAATGGAAATAGGACTATCGGGAATTTAAGTGTAGGTTACAATGAGTGCCTGTCGAGATATTTTCATGAACAGACTCAAGTTACCATCAATGTTGGGATATCAATCTTCTATTTTGAGTTCTTTGTCATATTCTAGGTTTTATTCTTTTGTTTTAATGGTTTATATTGAGATTAATATATTATATTATCACTTATACATTTTCTATTTATAGTGGTATACCTCTTATATGTGTTTTACGGGTTCCAAAACATAGTTGTTGAGGTACAACCAGGAGTTGGATAAGAAATAGATTGATCACGAGAGTTCATTCATGAGAATCTGTCATCTTTTAATGGTATGAATGAACATTAAGAGGTGGAAGAATAGATGGGTTGTAGAGACCCGAAGCTTGAAGTACATTGACATTACATTACATTTGCGGAATACTTAGTACATAACAAAAACACACACACAAGGACCGTAATAGTTTAGTGTCTTTGGAAACGCGGAATATAATCCTCTAATCCTGGTGAAAGATCTTCAACATCTCCCATAAATATCTTCCTTTTTATTATACCTAAAACCATTCTCTATATCCTGGGGAAAAGAAAACATAAAAGGGTGAGCTCAAATGCTCAGTAATGGTAAACAAAATAAATATCAATCACATCATATACATAAGCACAAAACATTTTGGAAATCTTATCCTGCAAAAGAGAGCATAATTTCATAACATGGGATAAATCATAGTAGTGAAATGATATCCCAATAATCATAACATAAAACATGAAACATTGTGTCATACACACATAATCATAGAGAATCATTTCTTATTAGTCAAGAATCATTTCCAAGACTATCTTAGTGGACAAAGTCCCTTTCTGAACCGAGTCACCCTCATTTCAGTCCTGTTTCACTGAACCGGTATAACCTACCATTTCAGCCATGTCTATCTCATGAGATATAAAATCTTTACCCAATGAATTGGAGGGAGATATAGGTCCCACCCATCTCATAATGATACCATTCTTATGTGTGCCACAAAATCATACATCATACATCATTTCATAACCCATGCAGTAAAAATGGGATTCTTAAACAACATGACATCATAAAACAATTCATATAAGATAAAGGAATTCATAAAAATATCACAACATAATCAAATACATGTAATAATAGGGATAAAAATCAGAACCCTTTATTATCTTAGATGGAAAATAATTTTGATAAAACACTTGAACTCCATTCTTGAGGAAAATATCCTTTCTACTTCAAAAACACTTTTCCTTTCTTAACATGTCATACAATTTTAAACTAAAAAAAGTTGATTAAAAATAAACTTGAAAACTTGTAAAGGAAGATTCATGGAAATAATGTTTTAAAAATCCATTCATGCCGTATAAGTTAAAAAAACATTCTTCTCGTACTTTTGTCGGAAAAGTAAAAAAAAAGTACCTCGTACGAAAAACGACAAAAGATTTCTTTCATATCTTTTACTAAAAACTCCTCGAAGGGTAAAATAGTATTTAAAAAATTTTAGTTGAATGTAAATAATATTAAATATTGAGTAAACATGGATGTGGATGATAAAATACACCCCAGTAAATGCCAAAGTATAAACAATCTCGGATAAAAATGAGATTGTGATATTTCCCTTACCTTAGGTCCGATTTTATTTGTAGGTGTCCGAACCTCCTGTATAATGATTTAAATAATTTCATTAACTTATTCAATAATCATACTCATTGTTATGATATCATATATGGTTCACTTATGACTTTATATTACCCTTTCTTTTGTAAATTCTATGTTAAAGAGCATTTTGGGTAAAATTCTTTCATTTGTCGTCCGTGTTTTGACTTGTAATTATTCATATGATTTCTTAGATCATAATTACTTAATTAAATAATATAAAACATGATTTATATATAATATATATTCAGAATATACATATATATAATAAATTAGTAAATCGAAAGAAATACATCGTTCATGGAGACGGTAGGCTGTACGTACGCATGAACGCTATTTTCGTTTTCTTATTGAGTTGAATGGAATTAAGTAGATGAAATACATATATAAATAAATCCAGTAGCTTTATAATGTCATATATTTCATTATTATTTCTTATATATACTTTATAATCATTCTTAAATGGTTAACATGGAGAATGAATCTCATCGCGTCGTGGAGACGGTAGTCCGTACGTACGCACGAGCGATGATATCGTTTCCATAATTATTGAATTGAATTGGAGTGGATGATACAATATATCAGAATCAATATTATGTTCTAATAACTATGTATAGTTATTCTTTACACCATTTTACCCATCCATGTAAGGTGGTGGTGGAAAATAGATTACACCACGGCGTGGAGACGGTATTCCGTACGTACGCATGCGCGGTGATTTCTTTTTCCGTAGGATGGATAGATGCTGAAATAGGGTTGTTTCATACTTATAATAACATATCAGTATATGAGTGATACTGATGTTATTACTTCATAATGAAACAACCTAATAAGAAGAAGTGGAAGAAGAAATAAAGATGAAATAATCGGTAACGGGCATTACCTCTTCTTTGAAGTGCTTCTTTGAGACCTCCTTTTAGGGCACTAAAATGGGTCTTTGAAGAAGACCAGAACCTCTAGAATGTTTCTAGGGAAGTGGAGAAGAGAATTTGTCAGGGTTCTTTCGAGCTTTAAGGCTCAAATTTGTGTGAGGAAGAGAGGTAGGAGGTTCCCTTTTATAAGGGAGGAGAGGGGCTCCTTTGGAAAAACTAAAAATATTATTTTATTATAAAGTCAAGTTCGGTTTTAAATAGCTCCAAATTGATTTATTTCTAGGATAAGGTGGGGATGGGTCTAAATCCTCTCATCCAATAGAATTTAGACAAGTTTAGGTTCCTATTTTAACCTTATAATTTAGATTTAACATTAAGTTAAATAATTTTACTTTTACCGTGTCTTCTTGTGTTCTTACACTATAAGGTTAATAAACTTACTATAAGAAGTCAAACGAACCCCAAGTTGTTTATTATTAATATATATAACCTTATCTAAGTAATTTTGCCGAACCTTAGATTTTTAGGAATAAAATAACATTTAATAATATAATATTTGTTTTAAAAACTATTTTATGTCAATTTTGACACTATTTAGTAATTGATTTTTGTGAAAATCATAACAGAATGATATGTTCTAAAAAAGTTAATTAAATCAATAATAACATGTCATATTAACATGAAAATTAGTGGAATTCATAAAAAGTCTCAAATTATATTTATTTGGGTATTTATAACATCAATTATGTCAATATTTCATTAATAAGATAATTACTGCATCATCGTTGTGTCATAAATAAATTAAATTATTTAATATCTAAAAATTACACATAAAATACCATTATGTAGGAAATCTTTTTAGATTTCTAATGAATATTTATAGTCGAATTTATCTTATTTATAACCCCATATTAAAAATGTTTTAGTAAATAAACTTTGATTTTAACTCTTTTAACCCTTCTTTAAATAAATTAGTAATAAATATCCTAATCTAATCCAAGTGGGCCTAAATGGTCATATTTTATTCCTAAGTTTGTTTTTGGTCGAATTACACTTGTCCAATATAATTAGGACATGTGTTAGGGTAATAATAATATCATTTCTACCCTTAATTACCCTATTTACTTTTAACCGTGGTAAAAAAAAGTAAAAAGTTACTATTCTCCAAAAATTATTTTCATCTCATTGAACCACATTTTACTTACTGAAATCAACCGTGTCTCTCGAATTTTTTAAATTACACTCACAGAAGCGGTAAAATTATGTTTTATGAACAATTCAGTTTTTTTTAACTACCACTTAGTGGTTTCACTATTCATCAAAAATTGAAAGTTTTCAGAAAAATACCAAAAATTAGGCCTAAGCTATATTTGATATTATGAACTCAAAAATGATGTCTATTTTACCAAATTCAAAACATATCAGTTGCGTTAACTAATTTAAAAATTAATTCCCGTCGTCAAAACAAATAGCGTGTTTTTAAGAGATAATAACTATCAAAAGATTGAAACTTGTTTATAACTGGTTTAAATGTGAAATTACATCCAATGACCATAATTGTATTAAATTGTAAAAATATATTCTAAATATACTTTAAAAACACTAAAATTAATAATTTATCACTATTAATTATTTCGATTGAAAAAGTTGTTTTTAATTAAAATTTAGTAATTTCCACTATTCATCAAAATATGAAAGTTATCCGAAAATTACCAAAATTTCACCCTAAGCTAATTTCAATATTCCAAATCAAAAAATGAAGTCCATTTTGAAAAATAAAATTTACAAAATTTCAAAAAGTGGTTATTACTATTCATAACGGCTAGTTTTAATAATATTTTAATAGCATATCGTTGTTTAGTGAAACTCGGTATTGCGTACTACACACGCTATCAAAGAAGGTCGCGATTGCGTGTAATGAAAGGCAAGTCAAGGATGCGTGTTGTGAAGGATCCTTTTGGTGTAGCGTACAACACAAGACATTAATGAAATTAAAAAGAATAAAATCTCGGGGTGTTACATTCTACCCCCCTTAAAATGAATTTCGCCCTCGAAATTCGTCGGGGTTATAAATTGTTTAATATTCGAAAGTTTCTTTAATCGAAACCCACATCATAAAAAGGAATACCAAAACCAATCTTTAAAAACAAAAGTATGAAACGTAACGGTTACCCAAATAAACTAATCACTAGGTTTCCACATAGGTGAAAATATGGACATGGAAGAGAAATCTAACCATCATGTTCTGATGGAGAGTGGTAGAGGACATGGCTATAGAAAAGCTAGAAATCACAAAGCCATAAATTTGTGAAGATCTAAGGTACCGTCTGATTCATCAGATATAAGAGCACTAAGACAACATTTTTGTTTTTCAAGATCATTTCCCTAAAGTTGATGAAATTTGAATTAGAAGAAATACTTTCGTGATTTTGGTATAGTCTCACCGTTTGTCGTTATTTGGACAATTTCCACTTCATCTCTTAAAGAAATGAAGTTGAATTTGTCATTCGTGATGTGTTAGAAGATCATGTGATAGAATGATGGGTCATTCCATCTCTTTCAAACAAAAGGTTAGCAAAAGTTATAAGTCCATCTTACGGTTAATCGTATATGGTTCCAAAAATGAACTTATACTTCATATATCATACCGCTTAATAAAATAAAACTAGTTTCTACTGACTAGGGACTTCTTTTAGGCCAGTGGTAGGCGATAAAGGCCAGTCGCACTTCTGTTGTGGGTTCGATTCCCACAGCCTTGTCCGACGCGATGGGTTGTCGCCCGTCTTGCAGGTTGTCCTTTTTCTAAAACTATATTACTATAACATCCCATCAATAATATCGAAAAAACTTCTATCCTTAAACAATACTAACTTCTGTCCAACATAATCAATTCCAATCTTTAGGCTTATCCATAATACTGCAGTCCACTCTCATAACATAGTGAAAATGATTACCATAGATTTAATACCATCGTTGATCCCCATATATCATAAGATATGTCTTGTTGGTCACATTCCAAACATTCAGAGGCCTTAATCATGTATTCTCTTGAATACCCATTAAACCATGGTGAAAAATTGAATGCAGTTAAAAGTTAACACTTTTCAAATACCAAAATCCTCAAAATTCTATATACTCAAACCATGATATCACTTAGTCCTTATATCAATCATGAGCTCATGAATACTGTTAAACATTTCGTTTTCTCGTTTTCCCTTCATTATGCACATATCATCTTATTTCCAAAAATATCTCAATCACTTTGAATACCACATTAGACCAATACATAAATATTCCAATACTTTATGATACAACATTATTTTGGAATCCCATTACATAAACACTTAATCATTCCACTACATCGTTGTCATATTCAACATCGCCAAGAGTGATCGCATGTGACTTCACATTGTCCTTTTCCTTAAGTGGTTGCTCATATTGATCATCATTAACCCTTGGATTAGGGCATTTATTAGCATAATGCCCCATTTCCTTGCACTTGAAGCCTTGAAGTGTTGGTGGTGCGTTCTCTGCAGTCTTTTCTTTATTCACATCATTAGAAACCCTTTTTCCATTACTTCGACACTCAGCTGCTCGATGACCTTATTTTTCACACTTAAAACATTTTCTAGTCCCTTTAAGACAATCTCCACCATGCTTCTTTCCACACTTTGAGAATAAGGAAACATTCATCTTCTTTTCACCATTATTCTGAGATTTCTCCTTGAACTCCATCTTTCGTTTCTTGTCAAAACCATGAGATGGATATGTAACACCAACTTCCATTTCTACCTTGATATCACAACGCACAATTTCTTCATAGCTACTGAAGTCTCTTATAGCTAATTCCCTTCGAAGACTTGGTTTTAAGCCACTAAAAAATCGATCAACTTTACTTTCAGGTTGGATGATAATACCAGATGCATACCTTGTAAGTCTTGTAAAATTCGCTTCGTATATACCAACAGATTCATCATCCTTCTGCTTCAGCTCAAGAAACTCCTTTTCCATCATTGTTTGAAGAATACGAGGGAAGTACTTACTAAAAAACAAGTTCTTGAACTCCTCCCATTCCATGGACTCAATTTCATCTCTTTACCTCGTATTCTTGATAAGATTCCACCATTGATCAGCTTCACCTTCCAAACGATATACTGCTAAGATGACTTTATCATGTTCAGAACATTGAAGAACTGAAAATATCTTTTCAGTGGTACTGATCCATTGTTCAGCAACAAGTGGATCGGAAGACCCATTGAAAGAAAGTGGACGTTGCCTCATGAAGGACTCAATAGAATATTGTTCCCTTCTCTGCTCATTTGGAAGTCCAGAATGATTCATAGCTTGTGTAAGTATAGCAATAAAATTTTTCACTCCATCTCCCATAACATTTGTTTTTTCAGGAGGGCAATCATTTCATTGTCCATTTAATTGATCAACACGGTTCCTTCGGGTTCCAGCCATCGTCTAAAACCCAAAAATAATAGTGTGAGAGGCAAAAATCATGCTAGGGAAAACAACATAATAAAGGGGGAGTACCTTCAATATCTAACATCTTAGGTTTAATTCTATGATCGTTAGCGTAATTATAGTACTATAACCTATATGTATACTTAACCTTAGGGACATCCCTAGACATACCTTAGAAATATCTCTAGGGATCTCACTAATGTTTTCGCATCCTAGTTTCCAAAGGTTGACTAAACCTTTCCTCTGATACCAACTGTAGAGACCCGAATCTTGAAATACATTGACATTAAATTACATTTTTGGAATACTTAGTACATAACAAAAACACACACACAAGGACCGTAATAGTTTAGTGTCTTTGGAAACTCGGAATATAATCCTCTAATCCTGGTGAAAGATCATCAACATCTCCCATAAAGATCTTCCTTTTTATTATACCTAAAACCTTTCTTTATATCCTGGGGAAAAGAAAACATAAAAGGGTGAGCTGAAATGCTCAGTAAGGGTAAACAAAAGAAATATCAATCACATCATATACATAAGCACAAAACATTTTGGAAATCTTATCCTGCAAAAGAGAGCATAATTTCATAACATGGGATAAATCATAGTAGTGAAATGAAATTCCAATAATCATAACATAAAACATGAAACATTTTGGCATACACACATAATCATAGAGAATCATTTCTTATTAGTCAAGACTCATTTCCAAGACTATCTTAGTGGACAAAGTCCCTTTCTGAACCGAGTCACCCTTGTTTCAGTCCTGTTTCACTGAACCGGTATAACCTACCATTCCATCCATGTCTATCTCATGAGATATAAAATCTTTACCCAATTCATTGGAGGGAGATATAGGTCCCACCCATCTCATAATTATACCATTCTTATGTGTGCCCCAAAATCATAAATCATACATCATTGCATAACCCATGCAGTAAAAATGGGATTCTTAAACAACATGACATCATAAAACAATTCATATAAGATAAAGGAATTCATAAAAATATCAAAACATAATCAAATCCATGTAATAATAGGGATAAAAAACATAACCCTTTTTTATCTTAGATGGAAAATAATTTTGATAAAACACTTGAACTCTATTCTTGAGGAAAATATCATTTCTACTTCAAAAACACTTTTCCTTTCTTAACATGTCATACAATTTTAAACTAAAAGAAGTTGATTAAAAATAAACTTGAAAAAATGTAAAGGAAGCGTCTTGGAAATAATTTTTTAAAAATCCATTCATGCCGTATAAGTTTAAAAAAAACATTCTTCTCGTACTTTTTTCGGAAAAGTAAAAAAAAAGTACCTCGTATGAAAAACGACAAAATATTCCTTTCATATCTTTTACTAAAAACTCATAGAAGCGTAAAATAGTATTTAGAAAATTGTAGGTGAATGTAAATAATATTACATATTGAGGAAACATGTATGTGGATGATAAAATACACCCCAGTAAATGCCAAAGTATAAACAATCTCGGATAAAAATGAGATTGTGATATTTCCCTTACCTTAGGTCCGATTTTCTTCGTAGGTGTCCGAACCTCCTGTATAATGATTTAAATAATGTCATTGACTTATTCCAGAATCATACTCATTGTTATGATATCATATATGGTTCACTTATGACTTTATATTACGCTTTCTTTTGTAAATTCTATGTTAAAGAGCATTTTGGGTAAAATTGTTTCATTTGTCGTCCGTGTTTTGATTTGTAATTATTCATATGATTTCTTAGATCATAATTACTTAATTCCAGAATATAAAACATAATTTATATATAATATATATTCATAATATACATATATATAATAAATTAGTCAATCGAATGAAATACACCGTTCATGGAGACGGTAGGTCGTACGTACGTATGAACGCTGTTTTCGTTTCCTTATTGAGTTGAATGGAATTAAGTAGATGACATACATATATACATAAATACATTAGCTTTATAATGTCATATATTTCATTATTATTTCTTATATATACTTTATAATCGTTCTTAAATGGTTAACATGGAGAATGAATCTCATCGCGTCGTGGAGACGGTAGTCCGTACGCACGCACGAGCGATGATATCCTTTCCATAATTATTGAATTGAATTGGAGTGGATGATACAATATATCAGAATCAATATTATGTTCTAATAACTATGTATAGTTATTCTTTACACCATTATACCCATCCATGTAAGGTGGTGGTGGAAAATAGATTACACCACGGCGTGGAGACGGTATTCCGTACGTACGCACGCGTGGTGACTTCTTTTTCTGTAGGATGGATAGATGGTGAAATAGGGTTGTTTCATACTTATAATAACATATCAGTATATGAGTGATACTGATTTTATTACTTCATAATGAAACAACCTAACAAGAAGAAGTGGAAGAAGAAATAAAGATGAAAGAATCGGTAACGGACATTACCTCTTCTTTGAAGTGCTTCTTTGAGACCTCCTTTTAGGGCACTAAAATGGGTCTTTGAAGAAGACCAGAACATCTAGGATGTTTCTAGGGAAGTGGAGAAGAAAATTTGGCAGGGTTTGGCCGAGCTTGAAGGCTCCATGTTGTGTGAGGAAGAGAGGTAGGAGGTGCCCTTTTATAAGGGAGGAGATGGGCTCCTTTGGAAAAACTAAAAATATTATTTTATTATAAAGTCATGTTCGGTTTTAAATAACTCCAAATTGATTTATTTCGAGTCTAAGGTGGGGATGGGTCGAAATCCTCTCATCCAATAGAATTTAGACAAGTTTATGTTCCTATTTTAACCTTATCATTTAGATTTAACAATAAGTTAAATAATTTTACTTTTACCGTGTCTTCTTGTGTTCTTACACTATAAGGTTAATAAACTTACTATAAGAAGCCAAACGAACCCAAAGTTGTTTATTATTAATATATATAACCTTATATAAGTCATTTGGCCGAACCTTATATTTTTAAGAATAAAATAAAAATTAATAATATAATATTTGTTTTAAAAACTATTTTAGGTCAATTTCAACACTATTTAGTAATTGATTTTTGTGAAACTAATAACAGAATGATAAGTTATAAAACAGTTAATTAAATAAATACTAACATGTCATATTAACCTAGAAAATTAGTGGAATTCATAAAAAGTCTCAAATTATATTTATTTTGGTACTTATAACATCAATTATGTCAATATTTCATTAATAAGATAATTACTGCATCATCGTTGTGTCATTCATAAATTAAATTATATAATGTCTAAAAATTACAAATAAAATAAAATTATGTAGGAAATCTTTTTAGATTTCTAATGAATATTTATAGTCGAATTTATCTTATGTATAACCCCATATTAAAAATGTTTTAGTAAATAAACTTTGATTTTAACTCTTTTAACCCTTCTTTAAATAAATTAATAATAAATGTCCTAATCTAATCCAAGTGGGCCTAAATGGTCATATTTTATTCCTAAGTTTGTTTTTGGTCGAATTACACTTGTCTAATAGAATTAAGACATGTGTTAAGGTAATAATAATATCATTTCTACCCTTAATTACCCTATTTACTTCTAACCGTGGTAAAAAAAAGTAAAAAGTTACTGTTCACCAAAAAATATTTTCATCTCATTGAACCACATTTTACTTACTGACATCAACCGTGTCTCTCGGATTTTTGAAATTACACTCACAGAAGCGGTAAAATTTAGTTTTATGAACAATTCAGTTTTTTTTAACTACCACTTAGTGGTTTCACTATTCATCAAAAATTGAAAGTTTTCAGAAAAATACCAAAAATTAGGCCTAAGCTATATTTGATATTATGAACTCAAAAATGATGTCTATTTTACCAAATTCAAAACATATCAGTTGCATTAACTAATTTAAAAATTAATTCCCGTCGTCAAAACAAATAGCGTGTTTTTAAGAGATAATAACTATCAAAAGATTGAAACTTGTTTATAACTGGTTTAAATGTGAAATTACATCCAATGACCATCATTGTATTAAATTGTAAAAATATATTCTAAATATAATTTAAAACCACTAAAATTAATAATTTATCACTATTAATTATTTCGATTGAAAAAGTTGTTTTTAATTAAAATTTAGTAATTTCCACTATTCATCAAAATATGAAAGTTATCCGAAAATTACCAAAATTTCACCCTAAGCTAATTTTGATATGCCGAATCAAAAAATGAAGTCCATTTTGAAAAATAAAATTTACAAAATTTTAAAAAGTGGTTATTACTATTCATAACGGCTAGTTTTAATAATATTTTAATAGCATATCGTTGTTTAGTGAAACTCGGTATTGCGTACTACACACTCTATCAAAGAAGGTCGTGATTGCGTGTAATGAAAGACAAGTCAAGGATGCGTGTTGTGCAAGCTCCTTTTGGTGTACCGTACAACACAAGACATTAATGAAATTAAAAAGAATAAAATCTCGGGGTGTTACATGGGTAACATTGATCATATATTTTTATTTCAATATACACATGAGTGTATTAATGTGAATTGTGTGGTGTTCATACATGAGGGTCCTAGCAAGAGATGGTGGGATTCCTTGTTAATGAAAATAGACATGTGGGCTTGAAACAGGAAGGTCTAATGATTCTCTCCTACACATATTTCTTGAGACATATATTATTAGGAATTATTTAGTATTTCACTATTTATATCTGGTAGAGTTTTATGTTTCCTCACACACCATTTGGTTTGATGAGTTAGTACATTTTTCACTAGAGGTGATAAATATTGACTACCTGAATGCTTGGATGTTCTTATACAGTTTATGACTAGATATTAGATCGAAGATAATTAGGCTAAACTTTTGAACTCTATAGAGATGTTAGATAGATATATTATGTGAAATATGAACATGGTATGAAAGACTAGTTATTGTTCCCCTTCTCTTCCACATAGTGACAGATTTAGGGGAACATTATGGAAAAAAAGAAAGTGGAAATATCATTGTAGGGGTGGTGGAGGAGGATTTTAGTGATAGGATTTCTCTTCACCCTTAGTTCTTGGTAGAATTGTGATTGTGACTTGATATCAAAGTTTAATGGTTGGAACCACCAGGAATTCATGTCCTACACATATAATGTTTATTAATAGGTGAGGAAATTATGGAAATCTGTAACACTTCTATCTGGCTATTTATACTCCTTGATATGGCTAGGAATAGTCATATCCAAAGGCTACGGTGGTGTAGTTACATGATTCAATGACTAAAGGGACATAGTCATTGGCCTCATGAGTGAAGCACCTTCATTTGATAAATGGTTTTCTAGTAGAAGTGGATATGTGTCCAGTGAGAGTGAGAGGTACCATATTTAACCAATATTTATTACAAATTTCATTATTTGATATCGGTGCTTCCCAATAATTCATATCTAGAATGTATTATGATAGGATTCAATTTCTAATATTGATCATGCCCTTTGTTATGGATATAGTGACACCTCATTGGAAGATTAGTGTGTGCGGGATTCATTGTCCTTGTTGTGCACTATTGATAACTGATGTAGACTAAGATTGATATTTTCTCATTCTTAATGTGGATCTATTTTACATTAGCATTAGTATGGATTGTATTGTATCTCATTATGAGGAGTTGGATTGTTATCATCGACTGGTATCATTTATTATAGTATATGAGAACTCAGGTTTGATTCAGGAAGAGTGGAACCCAAGGGCTGGTCATGCAAGACCCTCCCATCAAAAGCTCAAGAATTTCTTATCTTCTATAGAAGTAGAGCCTGATGTTGTTTCTTCTTTTTTACATATCAATGATTGTAGTGATGTTTTCCTAGATTATTTCATTAAGATTCCTCTAGAGAGAGGGATATAGTTTATGATGGACTTTATTCTTGGTACACATCTGAATATGATACTGTCTTACCATATGGAACTTGCAGAGCTGCAAGATATCAATATTCAGTTGGATGATCTGACAGGAATTGGTTTGGTCACCTTAGGGTTTTGTTTTGGGTATCCTTAGTTCTCTTTCCAATACATTAGACAATTAACATCAATTTTTTTGAATTATTATAATTTGAAACATATAATGGTTAATAACAAGCATCCTTTACCTTTTTGGGATGATTTTGTTGATCAATTAAAGGTGGAAATGTGGGTTTTTAAGATTGATCTTTGGTTGAGTTATCATCAGCTCGTATAACGAGAGTCTGATAAATCGAAAATGAATTTTTAAGAGTAGGTATAACCATTTAAAATATCTTCTTATGTATTTTGGTATTAATAAAAATCCTATAGTTTTTATGTATTTGGTGAATTGTATATTCCATTAGTATCATGGCACATTAGTGGTACTGTTCATGCATGATATTTTAGTTTATTAGATATTTGAGAAAGAACATGAACCCCATTTGGGTTTGGATTTTCAAATTTGGATGAGTCACTATTTGAATTAAAGGATTTAGAAATGTATTTTGTGGATATAATAAGATAATGTTTTGGGTAATATGATTTATGATCATCAATTTTGAGTTGATATGGACATGGAGAAGTTTTTCTTGTCATGGGATGATCCATGGAGTATATATGAGATTCAATGAATCCTTGGACATTCTTGATATTATCAACTATTCATCAAGGATTTATCAATATTTCATCTCCTTCTACCACTATTACAAAAAAAATGGATGAAATTAAAATGGAATACATAGTGTTTGTCTTATTTCAATGAGTTGAACAAACTTTTTACATGGGAACTTAATTGTTATATTATATAATCTTGATAAGAGTTATGTGGTTTTATGTGATTCCTTTCGCTCTACTTTGGATTGTGTTCTTATTCATAATGATCATATGGGGTATTAAACCTCACTTTATATTCTATTTCATTATAATAATTACCCCACTCATGGTTTGGTGACTTCCATAGGTATTCATATTCTTATGTGTTGGGGGCACTATCATTTTGGGGAGAGGTTTAAAATATTTTCTAACCTTAAGAGACTAATCTATATATTTTACCATAAAGACCTAAATCTAATATATAGATAAGGGTATGATTCATTTAGAAATCTGAATTTAGTATCCCCTATACCCCTGGGGAAGGGGAATGTGATTTTAGATGCTATTAGTAGGAAAGTACCATTGTAGGATGTTCGGGAATTAAATGAAGAGTGGATCCATATGATCCTCTTCACTCAATTTCATATAAATGACCTAGAGGATGTTTTATGTATGGTTCGATATTTTATTTAGTTATCATCAAATCTACATGATTCCATTCTAAAGATTAATTATTAGGAATCTGAGTTCAAAGGAATTCAACAAATCTTTTATGGTGGGGAGACCATTTCTAGTTGGCCTCTCTCTTGAGATGGTATTCTTTATTTTAGGGATCTGTTTTTCATCTGAACGTCTATAATGATATCAGTTTTGTTTTTTTATATTCAATCATGGGATGACCTTCAAGTAACTGTGAAGATGTATTAGGAAATGAGATGGTGATTATGGTGGTCTACAATGAAGCATGGCATTTCTAAATTTCTATACCACTGTTAGACCTTCCAAAAGATAATGAAAAAGCATTTGAAACCATATTGTTTACTCTATCCTCTTGGAGTACTAGTTCAGAAATGGTATGAGCTATCCATGTATTTTTTTTGTTAGAGTACTACCAAAATTCTTGGGAAGGAATACTAACTAGGTGGTGATAGATCGGTTGGAAATCTTATCTCATTATATTTTGATCTAGAAAATGACAAAAGTGGAATATTTGGGTATGCAATATGTGCAGAAGATTGTGATGATACATAATAGGGATCCTAGGTCTACATAAAGGTTCTATTGGATCTCTTGGTGGTAACAGGGACTCTGGTCTGATTGAGTACCACTTATTATCTATAGACATATGCTTAGACATTGTGTTTTATTTAGATCTAGAAGGATATGCTCCATGCATGTGTCTTGAATTTTTTTGGATCTTGGGATTCCCATATGGTTCTAATTTCGTTTTTTATATAATATGTTATCATTAATAGATCAAAATTAATTAATTCAAGGATCTGTATGGATTTATATTATAGTCAAATATTAGTTTAGAAGAGGTCAAAAATCCTATATGGTTGGACTGATTATTGTCTAGGAGACATCAATGAGGATTCATGATATATGTCGGTGTCTAGTTATATATTAGTGTTGAAAAACATGTTATAAAAATCAATGGAATTTTTCTTTTATTTTTTCTATAACTGATTGGTTTTCCATGAAAATTTATCCATGGATTGGTCACTACAATAAATGAAAGTAGGTAAATTTGTGTCTGATATATCTTGGATTATTTATGGTCAATAAATGGCTTGGGAATGTTTCTTATCTGTTGTAAATTCCAATTTCATTCACAAACAATCACGATTTTATCCATGTATCACAACTTAGGAAATATAATCATGATCCATCTCACCATTTGAGTTGGGAAGATATTGTGTTAGAGGTATATATTTAGGTTTTGGATCATATTGTTCAGGTTTTTTACTATCAAGTGAAGTTATTATGTAGTAATTAAATTCTATTACATAGTGTATTATAGAGGCTAAAATAAAACATTAACAAGACATGTGAGTGTGAGTCATTGATGGACTTAAATCATAAACAAGACATCTCTTTGGCATAAATTCATATTGTGGGATGTTTTTAACGTCCTATTATCTACTTTTAAGAAATTCCATTATCTTTTTTAATTGTAATGTATGTTTGGGTGTGTATTTGGACTCCTGAGGATGGAGAAAAAATAATGGGGAAATGGCATAAATTTTATGGATGTATATTATTTTGAATTAATGGAGTTTGGGTATAAATTTTTTATATAATTTAGATATTACCTTCAGTTTAGATATCGTAAAATAATAATTTTGAGTTATCCATTGAAAACGAGAGTTTTAGGTGTCCATTGGGAATTTACACACTATGTAATGGGAGTACATGAAAATTATTATTTTCTATTCTCATGTATTTAGCTGAATACACAGTGTGAATGGTTACACACTATTACATAGTTTTATATGATGTGTAATGTTTAGTGATCCATTTTTTTTAAACTTGCATCTTGTTTTCTGGTTTATATGGAACCTGTAGATTACTAGACATGTATAGAGAATACATGGAATGTACTTATCACAGTGGTGGATATTGTTTTTCATATGAGTGAGTCCATATTAATTCAATGTTCAGCCTCTTTTCACTCAACCCAAATCTCTTTCTTAGAAATTTTAGGAACATTTTCTCTTTTTGGAATAATGTTTTTTTGCATTTGATAATTAGGGTTGTGATTGGGTTCTCTCTAGGTAAGATAATCCTTATACTTCTTTATTTCATTTGATCATGGTAGTGTCTATGTGATTCGTTATTATATTTTTTGTCCTATAATGGTAATTCTCTCGTTTTCTTCTTGATTTATTTTTGATCTACCTATGGGAGCTGGTCCATTTTTTGGTGTTCTATAGTTAGTGTTTTTTCTTCAAGGATTTTCCCAATATACCCATTTTTTCATCAATTTTTTTTTTGAATCAATTATAATATATGTGAGTATTTAACATAGGGCCACCATTACCATTATTGAGTTATTCTTGTTGGTGGATCCCATTATAGTCATGTGTGACCTATGTATGATGTAGGTGGTTCCATCTATAACAAATATTGGATGAATGAAATTTCTCTGAGTCTTTATAAATTGTTTTAAAATGAAATGGAATGTTTTTTTGATGGTTTATTGTGTATGAAAATTGGTTTTTAATAAAATATGATTTAACCCATGATTTGGTAAAAGAAAAAGGAATTTTCAAAGAATTGTGAAATGGATTTCTGAAATAGTTTTTAAATAATGATATAGATGAATTGTTTAGGAAACTAAAGCACCTGGGAAGCCGTCTACACTTAGGTAAAAGGTTTTTTAATAGTAAATGAACATTGATACAGTCAAGGGATTCACTCATAAGGTGTTCTCCTACTCCCTAGTCATGTTGTTCTTGGTACTTGATAGACACTATTGGGCGTTTCAATTTTTGGGGTGATCTTATGCTACCTATATTTGATGCATATATCTAGGGGCATGATTGCTGAATTATTTTATTTTTTTAGGGAAATGAAATTTATAACTATACATACCTATTGTAATCCTTGGTGCGATTTGACCTATACTTTGTATAGTACTATTTTAGCTTTTACTATCATAGATTTGATATGACATGTGATATATGATTTTTTGGGATTTTATCTGACATCTTTGATTTATGTTAAATTATTTGAAATTATATTTCCTAAATTTATTTTGAAATGAGTAAAAAGGGAAAATTAAATTTTTTCCCATTCTTTTGATATAAAAACAATAAAATAATTTCCATGATGTGTATTCTTTAAATTTGAAAGTTTTCAAATTATTTGAATAAAAACCTATTATGGAAAACCTAGGTGGGATTCTACTAAGCCAATTATCTCACACCCTATGCACCGATTTAGTGGTGTGTATATAACTATGTGTAATTTTTTGTAGAGAAAGGAAAGGTGCCATAGTGATGTGGTGAGGTTTTCTATCAAATATTTCTGGGTAGCCAGTGGTGAGATAGTGGGAATTTTCACACACCATCAAATGTAGTAGTTGGTTTCCAATTTTAGTTTTTCTTTTATGTTTGGACATGTAATTTGGGATTTTCTAACAAAATTTGAGTTTTATCATTTATTATATCCTCATTTAGTTTTAGAATATATGTATTTCTTCTATTTTTTATCTATTATATATATATATATTTACTCTATGTTGTTGCTTCGGGTTATGTGATATTTTCCACTATGGTTGTCATTTTATTCTTGTGTGTTGGTTGACAACCCATGGGGATTGGGAATACCCTTTGAGTATATGGTTATTTTGATCAATTATCAGTTAGAGTGGGAATTATGGCTGGGTTCGGCCTATAAATAGATGAACTATTACAATTGATGTTCTAGAAATAATTAAAAAGTTACATGGAGAACAAACATAACTATGTCAAGACCTAAAACAAAAAAATTTCCATAAAATAAATTAAACATGAATCCATCATTGGTTGGGGGTGAATCATTTAAAAATTATGTGACTCAGATTAATTGGTAAGGATTTTTTGCTAACCCACCTCATGATACCATTAATGGCGTAGTCTTCCCCCAATTGTTTTCTACCCTTGAATCAAGATATTATCCTCTAGTATAAGGGATGAAACAACATAAAAATAACATATTTTAAAAGGGTTATTTTTTCTATTAGTTATTATTATAACCTTTTCGATATGAATTATCAACAATTGTAGATAACCTTCACAAATATAATCTTTGACTATTAGTGCTATGGAAAAAATTTAGTATTATATATTGGACATAGTAACGTTTTTCCAAATAGAATATTTAATCATGAGATTTGATGATTCTAAAAAAATTGATTTTTATTAATGATATATTTTATATAAGTATATAGACTAATTTTATAATGTTTGATATATTCTATAAGTCTTTTATTCTAGATGAAGGAATTTTTTCTATGTCTGAATTAATATTATGATTTCAATTCCTAATCCAATTTCATACTCTAGAATAAAATTTAAACAATAAGAATGAATTGTTATAAATAAAATTGAAGACTTATGATAAAGTCATATGATTGGTAATATGTTTTATGATGAATATTTATAATAAGTGAGATGTCATAATACCATGATGATGCAATCGAATCAAGTAGAATCTATATGATTAGACAGAAGATGTATCATCAAAAACGAGGTTTTATAATTATGATTAAGTCTTATGATTATGAATAATTATAAAAATTATAGTGAATTATTACGATTTAAATAATGTATTATGGTAAGAGGAAAAGCCATATGACAGAAATTAATATGTACAATAAAGTTTGATATCGAGATAGAAGTATTATGAAATAAATATATTCATATAAATTCAAAATACTTTTGAAATGAGTTCATATGAAGATAATGAATTAGGAAGATGTGTATTTCCAATATTTAATTACATATTTGGGAAATTTATATCCACTACTATTTTCGAAGAGTAGGGAAATATTTATTTTATTTAATGAAAGTGGAGATGTATAAATGAAAAACTAATGAGTTAATTGATTCTTCTATTTCCACAAAATCATATAAATATAGGGGAAATAATAATCGGATTCAAAAAATATCACCATTTTATTATTTTCTGAGTATACGTTAACATGGAGAAAATATTAGAGTTTAAATTTCAACATAATATAAATTTAATATAAACCATTTTTATTTGGAATTTAATTAAAATACAAAAAAGTATAATATATTCTATTAATAAACTATAACATCATATTCAGTTTTTAAAGATAATTATTAATTTCCAAATATATAAAATAAAAACTACAACAATTAAGATATAGAAACAAATCATTTAGATGAATAAACTTGTATAGCTTCAGTTTTAAGCTATATTCTTCAGCTAGATAACATCCTTTAACTATTATTTGCTTCTGGAAACTATGTGATGAACTATTCATAATTTCAAAAACTATTTCCCTATAAAACAATAAATTCCTTATACTGGAAGTTGTGAAGTCTGTGGATATTTATTTTAATGTGAGTGAATTGTTTAATGATTTTGGATACTATTACAAAGTGATAGCTACTCGAATATTGTTTAGTATCTGTTAGGGAATCAGTTGGTAGATGATAAATCATTATATCATCATTGAGTGTTAGAGGGGTTGATTAGGGGCAATTCCTATTATCCTAAACAACATTAAAAAATATTCTTCTTTAACTCATTATTATTATTATTATTCAAATAAATATCTAATATAAATGTTTAGAATAGATTCTATCAGGACTTTACGATGGTGGTTTTATGTTGGTTAAATTATTAAGAACTCAATTCACCCACATCTGGAGTCATTCTATAACATAACTAATAAAAAAATAATATTATAAAACAGACTTTAAATGTTCATAGGTTTTACTGGTTGAGAATAAAGGTTATTTTCCATGTTTCTTTATAAATAGACGTGATAGATGGAATTTCCAAGGGTAGGTATCCATATTTAAATAGAGATAACAATTGTTTATGTAAGGCAATGATGATTATATATTTGAACAACTTTAGACACACGGATAATTTAAAATTTGTAAAACTTTTAATATTCCTACCATTTATTTAAAATTTCGGTATATTTCTAATGATGTAAAATATGATTTAAATTCGGAATTGGTGATTGGTATTACTTTTGTATTTGGAAATGATGAGTTCAATTGATTATTAATGTTTCCAACAACTAATGGAATGTTGTAAACTATTATGGTTTCTTATGAAGGAACCAAAAATATTAGACAACTGATATATATTACCAAAAATATAAAAAAATTATACATTTATAATGAATGAGGGAGAAAAATAAAAGTAATTGAATAATTATATATATGATAAATGATATTTTTACCTTGAGAAATATTATTTCATAATTAGACAAATATTTTTAAACATATTAGAGTATTACCATCAAGATTGAGGTGGATATGTCCTTTTATTATTAAATCTACTTCTTCTTAATGGTTTTAATATAAAATACATGATTAGAACACTAATTTTGTATAATAAAGAAATATAATATTATTATTATGAACATAAACATATCATTATGGGAAATTCTACCCTTAAAGTTTCTACATTAAAAAATGTGAAAAATACAATGAAATAAATGTATCTGACAAATACGATGAATGAAAACCATATTATTCAAAATATGATGATGATTTTTCTTATGTAGTAAGAATTTTTAAGAAGGTTTATAATAAGAGAAGATGATTAAGGGTATCCTTATAAAAATTAATTATGAATAAAAAGCGTCAATGTTTTCTGATGTTATTAATGGAAAAATCTTGGACGTTTCAAATATAGTTTTCAACAGTTTCAATAGAAGAATAAATATTTAGAAGTGTTTTAAAAAATCTATTATAAGAATCAAGAGAAAAATTATATGAATGTTAAGTGGAGTAATTTTAAATAATATTGTGAAAACACTTGTTTTTATTTGGAGGATGATTTATGAAATCAGAAAGTTTATACCTTTTTTGTTTCCCTGTCTGAAGATGTAGAATATTTCAATGCTTTTGGCTAAGAATATTACTGTGATTCCAAAAAAATAATTATCTGATGAATTGAATAAATATTTTTCTATAATGGATGATTTATTTGAAACACTAAATAATAATCATAATAATTACAATAACAACAACAATAATAATAATAATAAAATTATATGATTCTATTAAAAGTAAAAATATGTTTTTTCTAAACAACTTTAGGAAATCAGAAACCAAATTAGGATAAATTTCTCCCTTTTATTGTTGTCTATAAATAAATTATCAATGAATTATTAGATGTGGTAAAATCCTTAAAATATGATAAATTTTTCCATTCCAATTGTAAGGATTACCCCAACCAAGCCCTTGGAAATACAATGAAACTAAATTCTAAAATGGCATTTAAGGTAATTGAGGAAACCCTAATACTGTAGTGAAGAAAATTTTTTGTACGAAATAAAAATAAAATTATATGTTCTAGTATATGTTAGAAAAATATAATTTGAAGAAATTATTCTTATTAATTTAATTTTAAAAGAAAAAAAAATTTGGCATTAAAGATGTTTTCATTTCAAAAAAAATTATCTTAAGTAAATGCTATAAATTATGGATATGTTTATAAATTGGATGGATATATCTTCAGGGGCTAACACATCAAGAGATAAGAGATTTTAGACGTCAATAAATCTTCACTTTTTATTTTTCAGTTCTGAAAAAAATAATGAAGGAAAATAATTTTTTAACACCCCAATATTTTAGAGTATATTTATTTCTAAATAAATTGTAAATGTTCAATAGGTTTCTTGACATGAAACATCGTTATCAAAATTAAAAATTATAAATTATAAAATAGATATTAAATTGAATTGTATAATTATGGTTAACCACATTATGAATTATATATTTCAATTTTTATCAGAATTAAAATTTATTTTTTAATGTATAATAAATAAGTACAACATTTATATATAGTAATTTTTTTACTTCAAAAATATATTTTATGAAAATATTTTTTATTGAAAATTTTGTACGGTATTATAATTAATTTTTAAAAATTTATTTGATAACATTTATATCATTTATTGACTAAAAATTTAATTTTTATTATTTCGGACACTTATAATGAAAATGTGAGAAACCATGTGTTTAACTAAAAAAGAAAATAAAAAAAACTACTGAAGGAAAATTTAAGTCTACCATAATTAATCTCCATAAAAAATTTCTAGGAGATAGTTGTTACTAGAGTGTTTGGTTTATCCATTATGAGTTCTTTAGACACAAATCCAATATCATCCTAGGACTAAATGTACTCCTTAAGGATAATATTCCCATTATTGAATCCCTAATCATGAATCAATTCATTCTTTTCAAATTATGTGTATTGTTTCTTACTGAGAGTCACCATCAGTGACCTTCCCATTATATTAGTAGCTTCCTCTTCAATAGCATTTAGATACTGAACCTATTCTACCACTTCTTCTTCTGAACTCAAAATGAGTTCCAAGGATTAATCACATACATCACCTGACTTCTGTTGGTCAACAATGAAAAAGTCCATCCATTTTGAGTTCAACTTAATTAATGATCATGTCTCCATCAGAGGTGGTAAAGTGGACCAATCCTTACACTATTTATGAATACCCTTCTGACTCATGTTTCTCCTTGGGAACCATTTTCAATGGACTCGTTTTGATAGACCCCAACGAGAACCTCAACATGTAATAAGTATGGTTTCTCAAAAGACAATCCTTCCTCAACAAGACCATCAAATATATTTCCCAACTTAACCAAATGTATGATAAATGAGTTATAACCCTCTAAATTTCCAAATGTGGCATGTTTTACCACATCCAAGAGTGTCCCTTGCATTCCTTCCTTTATCAAGGCACCATTTCCCAATCCTATAACCCCTATAGGGAAAGCAATAAAAAATCCCTATGTCTCCTCTCCCTAGTTTTATGGTCATCGCATCTTGTCTCTTGTTTCTAATTATCTTTACACAAATGTAATTAGATATCACTCTTGTAAGAACTATTAGGGCCAAATCCAACACACGACCTTGAACCATCATTTCTAGATTATTCAAAACATCCTAAATGGCCTACTAGATTCTTCCACAACTTATTAAATATATCGGTGACCTTTGGATTATGAAAGGTCACCATATCCTTTTTCTTTATCCTTGAAACATATGAATTACTAAACCATCATGTTTTCTAGTATTTCAAACCGAAAACTATTTTTTATTTTGGTATACATTCAACTTAATTTTTAAAAGTATATTTATCTAAAACATATTTTTTATTATGTTTTATTAAATTATATTAAAATTTATTTCCACTACCACTAGAAAATGAATCTAGGAAATCAAATTCAATATTAGAAACTACAAGTTTCAAATTTATTAAGTGTCCTATTTTATTTTTTTTATTATGCATAGTAGTCGTGATAAATATTTTTCACCTTAGTAAGTGTACAATTGGTAAAATATGGTTCACATTATGAGGTATGGACTCAAAATCAACTGAACACATTCCATAATTTCATTTATTTTGAATAATTTTACAATATCCCTCCAAAAATTTTATATAGGTTCTTTTATATAATTTCACATTAAGAATGACCTTAATATTGTTTTAATTATATAAAATATAGAAAATGTCACTCTCTTTGTTTTAATATCTCTAATATTTATTCATTATGAAAAAAAATTAAATTTTCTGTTACAAATGGTTATTATAAATATGAAATAATTTATTTCGTTAAGTTAATTTATTATTATTTTAAGGGTGGAATAATTACCTTAAATTCATAATCAATTTTTTGAAATAGTGTTCATCCAATTAATAACAAAATTAAATAAATGAATTTAAAAATATTAAATGAATTAAAATTTCAATGAATAATTATTTTTGGAGAATTTTGAGATAAATATAATATATTAGTTAGGTTTTAAAATAAAAAATTTAAATTTTATTTTTATCTTGTAGTCTTTAAACTCAAATTATTTAAATAGTTCTTTAAATGACTTTAATGATATTTTTTGTTGAATAATATTTTGTACAATGTTTTAAAAATAATAAAAATCATAAAATATGACATTGAGGTTCAGATATGGTTTAAATGTTCTTCCATTTAAAAAAATTATTCAATTTTAAACTTATAAGTAAATTTATAACCCATTAATATTGAAAATGTTGTTACTATGGTTATGTTTAAAATTGATTAAGAAATGTGCTGAACATAAATTTAATGTTTAAAATACCACATAAATTTACTAAAATGTTATTTTTTTAAAGGTATATAAACATTAACCTATATTATATATGAAAATTTGGCAACTTTTCTGCTCTATCAAGTGATAAAGAATTAATTATATTTAAATATTTTATGTAATTCCATGTTTTTCATTTCCTTTACAAGAAAAGGAGACCACCCCACCTCTCTTACTCACACAACCTTGAAAAAATAATTTCAAAAATAATATTCCAAATTCTATTTTAAAATTATGATTAAATTTTCATTATGTGATGATATATTCAAATTATAATTCCTACTATAATTGAGATGAGCTCCAAATGAGGTGTCTCAAGGAGGAGATAATCTTATTAACATATATCGTTCATTTTACTTATTCATTCACCTATTTAAATTATATAAATACCATTACCGTATAAAATCACCTGTAAATCCCATATAATAGGACTTTATTTGGTTTTTGGAATTACCATTATCCACCTATTTGTGTCAAATACAGAATGAAATAATGACAGACAGTACATATGGAATACTCTATCAACATATTGACATGATTTATTTTCCAACACCACAATTAATGAATGGTTATTATAAATTATTTAAAATTAATATATAATATATTTGTAATAATATTTTTTATTTTATTAAAATATATTATCTTCCTTATTAACTTTCCATCCACTGGAGAATGATAATGTCCCAAATATGTACATGTGGACTACCACCCCCACAAAGTGATAAGATTCATTTTTCGTTTCCACTTCTTATTGATGTTATTATGGATATATTTAAGGAATATATATTTTTTATAACTATATAATTATTATTTTTAATTGTTAATTTTAATTTACCATTCATTCTCTTGATCAATCATTAATTCAAAACATCACTTTTCATTCATATACATTACTTTCTCTATGAAGTTATGTAATTCATATTTCTCCTGACCTTTTTACTAATGGATATAAAATTTTATATAATGAATAAATATGAAACTTATATCATGATTAATATTATGGATGTTATTTTTCCAATACCAATATGAATGTATCAGTTGCATCAAACTGAGACATCCATGGAAAACAATTTGATTTTTACTTGAATGTCTATTTTATAGAATAATTGATAATAAAAGGATAATTAGAAATTATAAAGTAATGATAAATTGTATGTAATGAAGGAACATGGTTATAAAATATTTTTATAATAATTATATTTTAATTATATACCAGGAAAGTTCAGTCAGAGGAATAACCTCTGACCATTTATTAAAAGAAATAAAAAGTGCAGTAAATAAGGAGATGGATGAGGGTGAACATCTTGCCCAAACCCAATCAGAAGTCCCCACCATAGTCAATTACAAACCAAACCATTACACCCAAAACCAAAGACCCATACTGCTGATTCAACTCTTCAACCAGCAGTTCATCATCATCATCAAACAAAAACATCAAAACTTCCAGATTTCAACAGCATATCTTCACTGCAATTACTGCAACCGCGACTTCATTCCCGAGATCTTCCCGAAAACAAATCTCAAAAAAGCGAAAACAAATCACGGAAGAGAATCAAATCAGAAATACTGGTCCAACATTCAGCAATAAAATCAGCAAGATCAGATCACTGAGGGAGCAATTCCACCATCACGCAACACAAATCCAAGAGAACCTGGAGCAGATTCATCCAAAACACACCAACGCAAAATTGCAGTTGACAATAGCACGAAATCCATCACCTCATCCCACTCACGAAGCAACAAAAACCGACTCCGGAGCAAAGACACCGAATTCGAAACCAGGAACAATCTGCAGAAATAAAAAAGGAAAACATCACCAGAACTCCAACCGGTAGACCCGCCGAAAATTCGATCACGTCGCCGCCATCCCTGTCGCACGCGAAGTCCACGACACAGCATACAGACGGAAAATGCGGCCACAAACACAGGCTATAGAAGCTAGATCTTGGTCGCCGGCCGACAACGTGCTACCATGAGAACCCTAACCGGAGATGAGGGATTAGGGCGAGGAGAGGTCAACAACGTTGCAGCTGAAGAAGGGCGGGACCAAGATGCCGACGCCACCGCAGCCAAGGATCCGCCGCCGCGAAGACACAGAGCACGAGGGAGGAGGCGATGCGTCAACCCTAGACGAAGGAGGTGACGACGAGAGGTGGATTTTTGCGGAGAGAGCCCCTTACGGGCCCATCTCTCTCTTTTAATTATATATTTTTAAATGTGTTTTATGAAAGATGAGACTTGAAGTAAGGGTTTGTTGTCTTGTTTTTATTTATATAAAACATATATCATACTCACCATTTTCTTTATATTTTTGGGGTGAATATACAACCCATGAATGTATTTTTTTTATTCTAATAATGTATATTATGTTTATCTAAAAATACATTTATTTTAATCCCTTTCTTGAAATTTTTATTCTAAGATTACCAATGTGGTAAGGGTTCTTCATCTAAATTTTATTTCATAAGGACATGTGTTATGTTATACACTAATATTATTTTAAAAAGGTGTATCTTCCTTTTATATGATATATTTTCTCAATAATATCATTATATTCATGGTAAACAAAGTTTATTTAATTTTACTCATTTCATGGTAATTATTACTCAATATTTATCAAGGTGGAAGGAATTTTATTTCAAAATCTCATTTTTACTCAGATTGCTTATGTTTTAATTTATGATCATGAAATTATATAATATAACCTCCCCAAATATTTTTTAATTTATTATCATGTGTTTATTTTTTTAGATTACACATTTTCATATAATTTTAATCTACATATGTACTCAATGGACATAAAAAATATTTTTAAAGAAAACTTTGTTTCTCTCTTTTACCAGGAATCTTCTTTTCCATGTCCATATTTTCAATAAAATGATTTCTGGAATTTTTATACTACTCTAAAAAAAGTTATTAAATTAAATTTTATATTTTTTTAGTTTCAAATATTTTTTAATTGAATCTTTTAGGTTTTTTCAAAACAATTTACGTTTTTGTTTTACCAAAAATGTGAAATGAGTTTTGTTTTAACATATATGGAATGAAAATATTTTTTTCCTTATAAAATTAATTTTCATTAATTCCATTATAATTTCAAATGGTTATCTTCATGAAACATATTTTACATAATATTTTGGAAATTTTTAGATTTTAAATAAGTGATTTCAAAATGAAAATGGTTTTACCTCAAGAAACATTCAAGTGATATTTTTAAATCATTTTCATCTACGATAATATCCTTTGATGTTAATTATTCTTTATTGGTGATATTATCCCCTAATAACATAATTAATATTTATCTAGATGATTTAGGATTATTGTGATATATTTATACAAAAAAACATTTATTTTATACGTGTTATGTTATGATGATTTGGTGAATTATTGATGATCCTATGGAAAATATATGAATTTATTATGATTATGTGAGGGGTGGGGGCTAAATTATATAGCCCTTCGATTCATAGGGTAAATATTAATATTTTATGGGCTCAATTTTTACATGGGAGGTTATACCAAGCCCAAAATATGATATATATTGGAGGTTATCCCATACCCAAAAGAGGGTACACATGAGTTTATCCCAATCCTAACACAGGTTACATAAATGGTTATCCCAAGATTGAAAGAGGTTACACCAAAGGTTATCCTAATCCTTATGAATGTAAAAGAATTTATTTCCCAAGATTAATATGTTATAAATGTCTTGGTAGGTATCCTTGACATATGATTTCAATGATTAGGATTATTGCATGCATTTTCCAATATTTTATGAAATGATCATTTTATAATGTTATATTATTATGGGTCATGTTCTGTGATTATTTTATGATTCATTCTTATAAACATCTACTTTTTCTTCAATGACTAATAATTTTGATCTATAAAATTTGGGGTATGGTTTTAAAAAGTTATTTTCATGTTCTTATACCATTATGATCATGTTATTCTTAAATGACCATTAATATATCCTTTGTTTTCCCTTATTGTGAATCTTAACTCACCCATTATTATGTTTACCTTGGATATTAAGATCGGTTTTATATGTGATATTTCAATGATGTGTTCTAGTTATGAATAACAAAATAGGATATTTTGTAGATCTTTTATGAACCATTTTTTATGTATCCATGTTTCTAATTACAATAATCCATTACAATATTAATGTGGAAGGTAATGATATGCAATGAATATTCATCTAATAATACGTATTATTTATGTATACATTTCTCTGGACACTACAGTTTGTTTCAAATTATGGTTGATTAAATATTTGAAGATTAATATTAAGTAATTTTTTTTAAAACCCTGTGAAAATTATATATATAAGATAATATCCTAATGATTTTGTAAATTAGTTATTGTATATTTTTTTCAAGAAAATACATCCGTATTTAGATATAGGTATATATATATATATATTTGTGTGTGTCTATGTAATATATTAAGATATAGTTAAACCCCAAATGGGGTATATTAGGTATTAACTCAATATTCAATGGTTCACAATGATTAGGCATTAGCTCACACCCTTGGTTAGACACACTCGAGGGATACACAAGGGTTAATTCACATTTTCATTTTAAATTAATTTGAGGATTAACAGAATATAACCTAAGAGAAAATATGATATTCAATAGTAATATCAGATAAACCTAAGTTGTAATGTGTTTTTTAGTACATTATTGATCATTATATTGAAGTAAAAGTGTCCCATTTGGAGGTTTAATATAATATGAGTTTAAGATAATAAACCTTATTTTTTATGAAATTTATGGGAATACTACCCTTCAGATTAGTATGTGTTTGATTGTAAAGTTTATTTGAATAATAATGATTTTATATTTTTCTAGAAACATGTTTAATGTTATTGTTAAGCATTAGGGTAATTATGATATTATATGATGATGTGATTATGATAAAAGAGTTATTATATTCTAGAAACTTATTTTTTATTATATAAAAATAAGAGATTTGAAAGTGATTTCATGACTAAGTGATTAGTGTTATTTTCTAATAATCGCACTATATTTAAAATATTAAATGATTAAGGTGAACCTAATTTGATGAATGCATATTTTGTTAATTTATGAATTAATATCATATTTTGTTGTTGTTTCATAGTGATTCAAGGTATTTTATGAATGGATTAGAATACTTTAAATGAATATATGATCATGGAACTCATGTTTTTGGTATATGACTTTATTAATTACTTTATTTTGTTCGGGGATAAATTCAGAATTTTATCCAAGGAAATAACATGTGAACAAAGCTTTAAAATTTTTGGGTTTTGAATTTTGTTCGACATATTTTAGAGGAGTATTAAGGATAACTAATTATTGAATTGTTTAAGTTCATATTTGGGTATTATTGTTTAGTTTTTAGAGATTTACTTATAATTTCATTATATAAAGATATATCCTTATTAGATAACTAGGGTTAACCATTTTTGTTTTAGTGAACATCTAGAAACATGAGGAATGCATTTTCATTATTTTATAAAACTTATGATCCATTAAAATAAAATTTTAGTGGGTCATGGAATACAAAAAATTCATCTTGGTTATCAATCATATGAATTAGGAGAAGAATTAGGGATGAAAAAATACTCAATGAATAGTGAAAGGAAGAAATTATGATTACGGATTATAAAGAAGTCAAGTATGTTATCTCATATTCACTACATTGATGGAAAATTATTTCCTCAACTGATGTAAGTGGATGTAAAATAAATTAAGTATTTTTTGGAATTTATTTCATAGATATCACGAAATGTTTTTGGAAACTCATGATTCATATAATGATATATAATTTGTTTTATAAATACTCGAGAAATACCAAATTTCTGGGTATCGACATATAAATTAGCTATCATAAAAGATTCTACATTATATTTTGTTACTATATCATGATACAAAAAATTTCAAGAGAATATTTTATTTTATTGGGGGTGTAATGTTACACCCTGAGATTCTATAATATAATTCACATTAAATAAATTATAAGTGGATGATATCTTTCCAGACATGCAAAACTAGGCTTAAAAATAGCCATGATATATTATAACCATGCTGTTAATTAATGTGTATGAATAGGAATTAAAAAATTATGAAATATATAAAAAATTATATATTTAAATTTAATTTAATGATACATAATAAAAAAGTATACAACATTCAGTAATTTCATTATAGTCTTCAAAACATTGTTTTCTTGAACAT
This sequence comes from Viscum album, assembly GCA_963277665.1. Classification (NCBI taxonomy): domain Eukaryota; kingdom Viridiplantae; phylum Streptophyta; class Magnoliopsida; order Santalales; family Viscaceae; genus Viscum; species Viscum album. The sequence goes on from OY728139.1 coordinate 804,382,626, forward strand.
GATTTTTATTTCATTTTGTTTGTGAATATTATATTTACTATATAAATTTTTTATAATTTTAATTAGTTATGAATAGTAATAAAATAAAAATCATCAGAACATAAATATATTCGGGTGAAATTTTTGTATTTTTCTAAATTATTTATTTTATTGGTGAATAGTGAAAATAGTAATTTTTCTGAAATAATAAATTGTTCATAAAAAATTTCCCATTATGATTTTTATTTAAGATCAAATTAAAATCATAATGGGACATTTTTTTATGAAATTTTTTTTATTTTACAAAAATCACTATTTTCACTATTCACCAATAAAACAAATCATTTAGAAAAATCCAAAAATTTCACCCTAATATAATTATGTTATGCTGATTTATATTTTCCTACTATTTATAAATAATTATTTATTCATAATTAATTACATTGTAAGAGGATTACTTTTTCATTGTGTTTTATGTTTTTATATTATTATTTATTACTACAAATTATATGAATTTATAAACCATTGATATTGATATCATTGTTCTCATGGTTAAGGTTAAAATTGGCTAATGGAGTGATTAAACCAAAATATATGGTAAAAATTGAAATATAAAAATAGAAAAAAAAATATTTTGTGAAGGTATTCAAACCATATATTATCTTATATTTTAATTTTTGGACAAATGGTTCCACTTTCACATGAAAATGAATTTACTATATGTAAATCTTATAAGTAATTCCAAAAGTATCTTTTCCTTCACTATAAAAAGAAACCATCACTTTTCTCGTACTCACACCACATTAAGCAATTAACCTCAGTAAAACCATATAAAAACCTAATCTAAATAACATCATAAAATATCTATAGGGTTTGGTATCCACAAAATAACTTTCCTAAGGTCCTTGAGAAGAGATATTAAGGGGGTTATGCATGGATGATGTAATCATCTTAATCTATCTCCTTCAATTTACATGTTCTTTTACCTCCATAAATGTTATCATAACTATTTCCATAAAATAAACCCAAAATATAGAATATAATAGGATGTTATCAATTTGGAGTAATAACAATTTTTAACCACATTTTCATCAAATGGGAAAATAAATTATCACTTGTGCATATGTGTGGGCTATCACCTCCACATAGAGATTTTAAAGACCCAAAGCTTGACGTACATTTACATTACATTACTTTTGAGGAATACTTAATACATAACAAAAAAAGACACACAAAGACCGTAATAGTTTAGTATCTTTGGAAACTTGGAACGTAATCTTCTAATCGTGGTGAATGATCTTCAACATCTCCCATAAAGATCTTCCACTTTTTGATTCCTTACCTAAAACCTTTCTTTTAATCTTGGGGGAAAATAAAACATAAAGAGGGTGAGCTCAAATTCTCATTAAAGGTAAGCATGGATAAAATAAAACATACCATATACATTTGAACATAAAAACATGAACGTAAGGTTTAAACATCATAATATTGAGCAACGACATAAAACATGGAAGTACATAAGGTATAGATCATAATTGAACATAAATCATGATAAAATAGCATGGGAATAAAACATGTAATTGTGGAATCCATTAAGCACATGTAATGATTTCCATTGTAGCCGATGCATTGTTGCCAAGACCATCTTAGCGGACAAAGTCCCTTTCTAAATCGACTTCACTCCTCATTCAAGTCCTGTAATACTGAACCGGATTAACTTACCATTCCAGCCATGTCTATCTCATGAGATATAAATCTTTACCCAATTCATTGGAGGGAGATATAGGTCCCACCCATCTCATAATGAAATCATTCTTACTTTTGCCACAAAATAAACATACATCATTCATAATAACCCAACGAATAAAATGAGTTTCATAAACATCATCCCATCATCACATAATCCATATAAAATAAATGGATATAATTTCATAATAAGGAATGTGAAGCCATGTAAATCATAGAGGAATGATACTAGAAACATACACATATGAAATAATGTCATCTTAGATGAAAAATGGTTTTGATAAAACACTTGAAATGAATTCTTGAGGAAAATATCCTTTCTTCTTCAAAATTAATTTCTTTTCACAAAACCTCATGCAATTTTAAAATAAAGTGATCTTCATGAAAATAGGCATGAAATCTTTTTGAGGAAGCTTCAAGAAAATAAGGCTTTATAAAACCGTAAAAATCAGTTCGTGCCGTATAAGTTAAAAAAACATTCTTCTCGTACTTTTGTCAGAAAAGTCAAAAAAAAGTACCTCGTAATGTAAACAAAAGAAAGATTCCTTACATACCATGTAGTAAAAGTCAAAAATGGGTAAAAATTACTTTAAAAATACATGAATTTTTTTATAAAACATGTACATGGATAATAACAATTACCCCAGTAAATACTTACGAATAAACAATCTCGGATAAGAATGAGATTGGAATATTTATCCCTTACCTTAGGTCTGATATGCTTCATACGTATCCAAACCTCCTGTATAATGATTTAAATAATTTCATTGACTTATTATAGAATCATATTCATTGTTATTATATCATATATGGTTCACTTATTACTTTATATTACCTGTTCTTTTGTAAATTCATGTTAAAGTAGCATTTTGGGAAAAATCATTTCATTTGTCGTTTGTGTTTTAACTTGTAATTATTAATATGATTACATATATCATGATTACTTACATCAATAATTTAAAACATGATTTATATATAATATATATTCAGAATATACATATATATAATAGATCGATAAATGGAAAGAAATACACCGTTCATGGAGACGGTAGGCCGTACGTACACATGAATGCTGTTTTCTTTTCCTTATTGAATTGAATGAAACTAAATAGATGACATACATATATATACATAAATAAAGTAGAATTATTATTTCATATATTTAATTAGTATTCATTATATAAACATTATGATCATTCATGTATGGTTAACATGGAGAATGAATCTAAACGCGTCGTGGAGATGGTAGTCTGTACGTACGCACGAGCGATGATATCATTCCCATAATTATTGAATAGAATTGGAGTTGATGGTATAATATATCAGAATCGGTATGATTTTATAATAACCATATATATTTATTATTCACACCATTATACCCATCCATGTAAGGTGTTGGTGGAAAAATAGATTTCACCACGACGTGGAGACGGTATTCCGTACGTACGCACGCGTGGTGATTTCGTTTTCCGTATGATGGATAGATGGTGAAATAGGGTTGTTTAATACATATAATAACATATCAGTATATTATTTATACTGATGTTATTACATCATTATGAAACAACTAATGAAGAAGAAGTGAAATAAGAAATAGAGTAGAAAGAATCGGTAACGGACATTACCTCTTCTTTGAAGCGCCTCTTTGAGACCTCCTCTTAGGGCACTAAAATTGGTCTTTGAAGAAGAACAGAACCTCTAGTATGTTTCTATGGAAGTGGAGAAGAGAATTTGGCAGGGGTTTCCCGAGATTTAAGGTTCAATGTGGTGTGAGGAAGAGAGGGAGGAGGTTCCCTTTTATAAGGGAGGAGAGGGGCACCTTTAGAAATATAAGATATATTAGTTTATAATAAATCCCAACCCCACTTAAAAACTTCCAAAATTACTCATATCCAAATATTAGATGAGATAGGGTTGTAATCTCAACAACCAATAAAATTTGGACATGTTAGGAATTTATTTTAAACATTATCAACTTGATTTATCCTTATTTATCAATTTAATTTTATTTGTGGTAATAATATTCTAAATTTTAAATTATTATAAATAATTACATTTTTGATTTGAATTTTCCATAATTTGACACATTATAAAATTTTAGGCCATATAAATTTTAATTTATAATTTTTAAATGTTTTTATTATTTTTAAACAATTTTATAATATGTTATTTTTATAAAATAACAATAGTGTCAATTTTGACACTATTCATTTATTTGACTTTAAATAAAATATATACAGAAGATATGTTCGAACTAAAAGCTTTAATAGATTCATAAAATGTCATATGTATCTAGAAAATTAGAGGAGCATATTAAATAGTTCATATAATATTTATTTTAATATTTTTAAAATCTTTTATTAGATATTTTAATTAATAAAATAATTTCAACATCACTATTGTGTCATACTTAATAATAATTATTTAATCCTTAAAATTTCTAAATAAATTCCTATGATGTAGATAATTGTATTAGATTTCTGGAGACTATTCATGTTCGACGTTTCATTATGTTTATCACTAAATTAAAATTATTATACTTATACGATTTAAGAAAGTGACATGTTGTCACTTTCTTTAGTTTTAATAATAATTAAATTATTTTCATGGACAAAAGTCCATTAAATGAATCTAATCCGACCCATAGGAGATATTGGTCTACTTTTAGTCATTCAATAGGATTTTTTCAGGTGTTAGGGTAATTTTATAATCTTATGTTTACCCTTAATTACCCGATTTACCTTTAACTATGGTAAAGAAAATTTACGGTAGTTACTATTCATAATGCCCAAAAATTAAAATTAGCTTATTAACATAATTTAGACCCACTTATTCCAAATATGGAATACAGTTTTCCAAATTCAATACACAAAAGTTGCAGAAATTAAATTAAATTAATCCTGTTGTCGAAAAAAAATGGGTTTTTTTTTAAAACATTGCAAAAGATTGAATTTATTTAACCTATGAATTCAATGTAAAATCAAGGATAATGAAATACATTATATTAAATAGTAAAAATATATTCCATTTATACTTTAAAACCATTCAATATTATAATTTAACCACATAAGTTATTATGATGAAAAAAGTTGTTTTTAATTAAAATATAGCGTGTTTTTACTATTCATTAAAATATGAAAGTTATCATAATAATATGAAAAATTTATCCTAAGTAAAATTTTATATCCTGATTCCAAATAATAATTTTATTTTGTAAAATTGAAATTATAAACATGTCAAAAACTAGATTTAAAGTGGGTACGCCATCAAAAGGCAACAAAACTGCATTTTTTTTAAAATAATTATTTTACCTGAAAAATTTATTTTGTTGTTATACCATGTTCTAGAAAATGTGTAAGATTAATAATAATGTTATAAAATTAAAAATTTAGTTACTATTATTCATAACGGCTAGTTCATAATAATATTATAATAATATATCGTTGTTTAGTAAAACTCAGTATTGCATACAACACACGTTATCGAGGAAGGTCGCGATTACGTGTAATGCAAGCCAAGTCAGGGTTGCATGTTGTGAAAGAAGACTTTACTATTCTGTATAATAGAATCCAACCATATTTCATTTATACATTGAATATATATATATATATATATATATATATGCTCAATGTTGCGTAGAATGACTATTATAAAACGAACTTGTAATTGTGTGTAACACAATCTAAGAATAGTGTTGCGTATACATCAAGCTAATAAACTGTGATGTATAGCACAAGATAATATTGTTGTAGCATAAACCACCTGAGATCAAATAAATTAAAAATAATTCTTATCATAAAATATCGGGATGTTACATTCTACCCCCCTTAAAATGAATTTCTCCCTCGCAATTCGTCGGGGTTATACATGGTTTTCTACATGAATGTTTCTTTAATTGCAACACACATCGTAAAATGAAATACCAAAACTTAACTTTAAAAACTAAAGTATGAAACATAACAGTTACCCAAATTAACTAATCAATGGGTTTCCACATAGGGGAACGTAGGTGAAAATATGGATATGGAAGAAAAATATAACCATCATGTTCTGATGGAGAGTGGTAGATGACATGTCTATGAAAAAGCCAACAATCAAAAAGCCATAAATTTGTGATGATCTAAGGTACCATCTGATTCATCAGATATAAGAGCACTAGGACAAAATTTTTGGTTTTCAAGATCATTTCCCTAATGTTGATGAAATTGGAATTAGAATAAATACTTTCGTGATTTTGGTACAGTCTCACCATTGGTCGTTCTTTGGACAATTTCCACTTTATATCTTAAAGAAATGAAGTTGAATATGTCATTCATGAAGTGTTAATAGATCATGTGATAGAATGATCGGCCATTCCATCTGTCTCAAAAAAAAGGTTATAAAAGTTATCAAAAATACATAAGTCTATCTATAGTCAGATTAATCATATATAGTTCCTAAAATGGACTTATACTTCATATATCATACTACTTAATATAATAAAACTAGTTTCTACTAAACAGGGACTTCCTGTAGGTTAGTGGTAGGTGATAAAGGTCAGTCACACTTCGGTTGTGGGTTCGATTCCCACAGCCTGGTCTGATGTGATGGGTTGTCGCCCATCATACAGGTTGTCCTTTTTCTAAAACTAAATTACTATAACATCCCATAAATACTATCAAAAAAGCTTCTATCCTTAAACAATACTAACTTATGTCCAACATAATCCATTCCAATATTTAGGCTTATCCATAATACTGCAGTCTACTCTCATATTATAGTGAAAACGATTACCAGAGATTTCATATAACAAGCATTTTGATCCCTATATATCATAAGATAGGTCTTGTTGGTCACATTCCAAACATTTGAAGGCCTTAATGATGTATTCCCTTGAAACAAAAATGAATACCCATTGAACCTTAGTGACAACTTGAATGCTATTAAAAGTTAACACTTTCCACATACCGAAATCCTTAAAATTCTATATACTCAAACCATGATATCACTTAGTCCTTATATATATCATGAGCTCATGAATACTGTCAAACATTTCATTTTCTCTTTATCCCTTCATTATGCGCATATCATCTGCTTTCCAAAATATTTGAATCATTTTTCATGGTTATGATTACCATAAAATAATTGAAAACCACAATAGACTAATACAAAAATATTCTAATACACCATAAAAGTTCCTCAATAACATTATACTTGAATACCAATACATAAACACTTCAATCCATCCTCTTCAATGATTGTCTGGGAATAAGTCCTTCCTTGATTTAGAAGTAACTTTTTAGGTCAGGGCATTGAGTTGGGCAATGCCCATATTCTCCACAAATAAGACATTGAACTCCATAACAGTCTGTCACCCTATGACCCTTTTCTCCACACAGATAACATTTGTCCCTCCATTTGAGGTATTCATCAAGGTTCTTCTTCCCTTATTTAGAAATCTCAATCATCCTTTCTTTATGCTCCTCAACATGCGAACATGCATAAAAGTCTATCTTCCTCTTATTTGATGAATTAGGCATACCACTAAATTTCACCTTTTTAATCATATATCGTGATGACTGATTCGGCATAATCACAATATATTTCCCTCTAGGAATTACGCAATTTTGTTTCTCATAGTCACCAATTTTTCCATTAGATTCAATGTTAACCTAATTCCTTTTGGTTCCCTCCATTGACTAAAACACAAAATGAATTATGTGAGAGGAAAAAATCATACAAGGAAAATAACATAATCAAGGGGGAGTACCTTCAATATCTAACATCATAGGTTTAATTGTAAGATCATTACCATAATTCTAGGACTATAACCTATACTTATACTTTACCTTAGGGACATCCCTAGACATACCATATAAATATCTCTAGGGGTCTCACTAAAGTTATCGCATCCTAGTTTCCAAAGGTTGACTAAACCATTCCTCTGATACCAATTGTAGAGACCCAAAGCTTGACGTACATAGAAATTACGTTACTTTTGTGGAATACTTAATACATAACAAAAAAGGACACTCAAGGACCGGAATAGTTTAGTGTCTTTGGAAACTTGGAAAGTAATCTTCTAATCAGGGTGAAAGATCTTCAACATCTCCCATAAAGATCTTCCACTTTTTGTTTCCTTACCTAAAACCTTTCTTTTAATCCTGGGGGAAATTAAAACATAAAAAGGGTGATCTCAGATGCTCATTAAGGGTAAGCATGGATAAAATAAAACATACCATATACATTTGAATGTAAAAACATGAACGTAAGGTTTAAACATCAAAATCTTGAGCAACGACATAAAACATGGAGGTACATAAGGAATAGATCATAATGGAACATATATCATGATAAAATAGCATGGGAATAAAACATGTAATTGTGGCATCCATTAAGCACATGTAATGATTTCCATAGTAGCCAAGGCATTGCTGCCAAGACCATCTTAGTGGACAAAGTCCCTTTCTGAATCGAGTTCACTCCTCGTTCCAGTCTTGTAATACTGAACCGGATTAACTTACCGTTCCAGCCATGTCTATCTCATGAGATATAAATATTTACCCAATGCATTTTATGGAGATATAGGTCCCACCCATCTCATAATGAAATCATTCTTACTTGTTCTGCAAAATAAACATACATCATTCATAATAACCCAACGAATAAAATGGGTTTCAAAAACATCATCCCATCATCACATAATCCATTTAAAAGAAATGGATATAATTTCATAATAAGGAAATTGAAACCATGTAAATCATAGAGACATGATACTTGAAACATACACATATGAAATAATGTCATCTTAGATGAAAAATGGTTTTGATAAAACACTTGAAATGAATTCTTGAGGAAAATATCCTTTCTTCTTCAAAATTAATTTCTTTTCACAAAACCTCATGCAATTTGAAAAGAAAGAGATTTTCTTGAAAATAGTCATGAAATATTTTTTAGGAAGCTTCATGAAAATAAGGCTTTATAAAACCGTAAAAATCTTTTTGTTTCGTATAAGTTAAAAAAACATTTTTCTCGTACTTTTGTCGAAAAAGTCAAAAAAAAAGTACCTTGTAACGTAAACAAAAGAAAGATTCCTTACATACCATGTAGTAAAAGTCATAAATAGGAAAAAAGGACTTTAAAATTACATGAAAACATTTTTATAAAACATGTACATGGATAATAACAATAACCCCAGTAAATACTTACGAATAAACAGTCTCGGATAAGAATGAGATTGGAATATTTATCCCTTACCTTAGGTCTGATATGCTTCGTACGTATCCAAACCTCCTGTATAATGATTTAAATAATGTCATGGAATTATTACAGAATCATATTCATTGTTATTATATCATATATGGTTCACTTATGGCTTTATATTACCCGTTCTTTTGTAAATTCATGTTAAAGTAGCATTTTGGGTAAAATCGTTTCATTTATCGTTCGTGTTTTAACTTGTAATTATTCATATATGATTACATAGATCATGATTTATTACATCCAGAATGTAAAACATTATTTATATATAATATATATTCAGAATATACATATATATAATAGATCTATAAATGGAAATAAATACACCGTTCATGGAGATGGTAGGTCGTACGTACACATGAACACTGTTTTCGTTTCCTTGTTGAATTGAATAAAACTAAATAGATGACATACATATATATATACATAAATCCAGTAGCATTATTATTTCATATATTTCATTATTATTCATTATATAAACTTTATGATCATTCATGTATGGTTAACATGGAGAATGAATCTCATCGCGTCGTGGAGACGGCAGTCCGTACGTACGCACGAGCAATGATATCGTCCCCCTAATTATTGAATATAATTGGAGTGGATGTTATAATATATCTGAATCATTATGATGCTATAATAACCATATATATTTATTCTTTACACCATTATACCCATCCATGTAAGGTGTTGGTGGAAAAATAGATTTCACAATGGCGTGGAGATGATATTCCATACGTACGCACGCGTGGTGATTTTGTTTTCCGTAGGATGGATAGATGGTGAAATAGGGTTGTTTAATACTTATAATAAAATATCTTTATATGATTCATACTTATGTTATTACTTCATAATGAAACAACTAAAGAATAAGAAGTGGAAGAAGAAATAGAGTTGAAAGAATCGGTAACAGACATTACCTCTTCTTTGAAGCGCCTCTTTAAGACCTCCTCTTAGGGCACTAAAACTGTTCTTTGAAGAAGACCATAACCTCTAGTATGTTTATATGGAAGTGGAGAATAGAATTTGTCAAGGTTTGGCCGATATTTAAGGCTCAAAGTGGTGTGAGGAAGAGAGGGAGGAGGTTCCCTTTTATGAGGGAGGAGAGTGGCACCTTTGGAAATATAAGAAATATTAGTTTATATTAATTCCCAACCCCACTAAAAAACTTCAAAAATGACTCATATCAGAAAATTAGATGAGATAGGGTTGTAATATCATCAAAAAATAAAATTTATACCTGTTAGGAATTTATTTTAATCATTATCAACTTGATTTATCCTTATTTATCAATTTAATTTAATTTATGGTAATAATATTCTAAATTTTAAATTATTATAAATAATTACATATGTGTTGTGAATTTTCTATAATTTGACACTTTATGACATTTTGGACCATATAAATATTAATTTATAATTTTTAAATATTTTTATTATTGTTAAACAATTTATAATATGTTATTTTTATAAAATAACAATAGTGTCAATTTTGACACTATTCATTTATTTGAATCTAAATAAAATATATACAGAAGATATGTTCGAAATCAAGGATTTAATAGATTCATCAAATGTCATATTTATCTAGAAAATTAGTGGATCACAAAAAATAGTTCATATAATATTTATTTTAATATTTTTAGAATGATTTATTTGATATTTTAATTAATAAAATAATTTCAACATCACTATTGTGTCATACTTAATGATAATTATTTAATCCCTAAAATTTCTAAATAAATTCCTATGATGTAGATAGTTGTATTATCTTTCTGGAGACTATTCATGTTCGAAGTTTCATTCATTTTATCACTAAATTAAAATTATTATACTTATAAGATTTAAGAAAGTGACATGTTGTCACTTTCTTTGGTTTTAATAATAATTAAATTATTTTCATGGACAAAAGTCCATTAAATGAATCTAATCCGACCCTTAGATGATATTGGTCGATTTTTAGTCATTCAATAGGACTTTGAAAGGTGTTAGAGTAATTTTAAAATCTTATATTTACCCTTAATTACCTGATTTACCTTTAACTATGGTAAATAAATTTTACCATAGTTACTATTCATAATGCTAAAAAATAAAAAGTAGCTTATTAACATAATTTGGACCCACTTATTCCAAATATTTAATCAATTTTTCCAAATTCAATACAAAAAATTTGCAGAAATTAAATTAAATTAATCCCGTTGTCGAAAGAAAACGGGTTTTTGTTTAAAACATTGCAAAAGATTGAATTTATTTAACCTATGAATTCAATGTAAAATCAAGGCTAATGACATACATTATATTAAATGGTAAAAATATATTCCATTTATACTTTAAAACCATTCAATGTTATAATTTAACCACATAAGTTATTACGATGAAAAAAGATGTTTTTAATTAAAATATTGCGTGTTTTTACTATTCATTAAAATATGAATGTTATCAGAATAATATGAAAAAAATTTCCATGGTAAAATTTTATATCCTGATTCCAAATAATAATTTTATTTTGTAAAATTTAACTTATAAACATGTCAAAACTAGATTTAATGTGGGTGCGCCATCAAAAGGCACAAAACTGCATTTTTAAAAAAATACTTATTTTACACGAAAAATTTATTTTCTTCTTATAACATGTTCTAGAAAATGTGTAAGATTAATAATAATGTTATAAAATTCAAAATTTAGTTAATACTATTCAAAAAGGCTAGTTCATATTAATATTATAATAATATATCGTTGTTTAGTAAAACCCGGTATTGCGTACAACACACGCTATCGAGGAAGGTCGTGATTGCGTGTAATGCAAGCCAAGTCAGGGTTGCGTGTTGTGCAAGAATCCTTTATTATTTCATATAATAGAATCAAACCATATTTCATTTATACATTGAATATATATATATATATACACTCAATTTTGCGTAGAATTACTATTATAAAACGAACTCGAAATTGTGTGTAAGACAATCTAAGAATAGTGTTGTGTATACTTCATGCTAATACACTTTGACGTATAGCACAAGATAATATTTTTGTAGCATAAAACACATGACATCAAATAAATTAAAAAGAATACTTATCATAAAATATCGGGTTGTTACAGTGATATGATTAATTTTATATCACCATAATTTTGGTTTGGTATTATAATAAATTTAATTTTTATATATCATATTTATGATATAATTGTCCATATATAATTAAAATTTATTATCTACCTTCTAACGTTTCCATTTGTTGCAAAACTATAACATCGCTCGTGTGAACATGTGGACTACCGCCTCATCAAACTGATGCAATTCATATTACTTTATCCATTATACAGATGGTAATACATATATATTTATTTAATATATATTATTTTAATTATATAATAATTATTATTAAATGATAAATTATTCTTTTACTTTCTCTCATTCTATCCATCTAAAAGTAGAAACATCACCTGTACCTACGTACAGACAATCATCTCCACAGAGTGATGTAAATAAATTTTCACCACCAATTTTGATGGATGGTTAAAAAGATTATATAATGTGTAAATATGAAACAAAAGTCACAATTATGATTCTATAGATGATGAATCCATTAAAAATGGTAAATCTCTAGAACCATTGAACCAGAACAAGCATGGAAAATAGACAAATTTTCATCTAAATATCCTTTTTAAGGAAGAATTATAAATGGATAATTGGAAATTATAATGGAATTTTTTATAGTAAATTTTTATTTATTATGGCTCTATGATAGTTATATAATAAATATATATTTATTATACATTAGGTTTAAACACATATGAAGAAAAATGAGACTTAGGGTAAGAGTTTCTCATAATACTTTTCTTTCTGTGAGACATATTCCATATTCACCTCTTTTTTCTTTTGAGTGGGGTATATTATAAAAATTAATGTTTATAATGATTCATATAACTAAAATTATGGGTATTTAGAAATTTATATAGGGTTCACACTTTCAAGATGGTTTCATTAAGAGAATGCCAAAGTTGTAAGGATTATTTGTATTTATTTTGTTTCATTAACACATATGTTTTGTGACACCCCAATATTATTTGATAGGGTGTTTCTGAAAACCCAATCATATATTGTATAATTAATATCCTTATATTCAAGTTATTCCTTTTATGAGAATTATGTCCCCAATTTTATTAAAACTGTCAGGATTTTAGGTTATAATCTCACTTTATTTGGGATTGTTTTTGCTTAAATTTTCAATGATGAAATTATACAATCTATCACTAAATATAATATGTACGTTATTATAATATGATTATTTTTGTAAATTTATGTTTTCTATTAATTTTCACCTCCAAATGTAATATAGATACGGAAATAATATTTTTGTGGAAAATAGACATTATTTCTTTCTTTTGTTGGGAATCATTTTTTCCATGCTTATAATTTCTATGAAATTATTTAAAGAAAAAAAATCATATTATAAAAATAATAATTAAATTCATGTTTTCCCATGTTATAATTTCTATATAAATAGTTTACAACAATGTTAATTCTATTTTCCAAATGAGTTACTTTGGAATTTTACCAAAAAAGTGAAAGAAAGTTTTATTTTAATTTTTACGGTATGAATGATTTTATTTTCTCAACTCTATAAATAATATTCAATTTGAAGATTCCATTATATTTTTAAAATTATATTTTCTATAAAATGGCTTCATAATTTTTTTAAAAAAATAAATTTTATATACTTGATTTTATAATGATCATTTTATTTTCCTCATGAAATAGTATAATGACCATTGAAAAAAAATTATTTCTATGGTAACATAATTTTAAGTTACTTATGATTTATTGTGGAAATTATCCAATAATATTTTCATTATTATTTATTTGGATGGTTTGATATTATGATGATGAGATGACTACGATGAATGTTTATATTTTATGTGTTATTCTATGATGCTATGGCTGACATTTTAAGATATTATTGGGAAAATATCAATGGATTAAGATTATGTGATTGGTGAACCCAAAACTTTTATATGGCATCAAAAATTGGGTAATAATTAATTTATTACGAGTTAAAATGGTAAAATGGTTGTTATAACAAGGCTAAAATAGGGCATATGAGTGGTTATCCCAATCCTAAAATAAGTTATTTGTAATATCCCACCCCTCCTCATTGGATTGAGAAGTCATTGGTTTGTTATTACACGTTAGGTGAAATCCTAGTAACACCAAATTCTTGAAATAAACTCAAAGGGCCTCATAAAATTTGGGGGATGATTTTCCATTTGAATGATAAAATAACCAAAACACATAAAAATAACCAAAACACATAAAAATAACCAAAATTGATCTATATTTTGCGTGATTAAAAAATAAAACCAAAATTATTTTGAAAAAATTAAACATGTTAGATTTCAATAAGAAATCATAAGACATACTTCAAGAGGAAACAAATACCAGAAAACACAAAACTAAAAAGTGACATCAACAAGAAACACCCAACTCCCTCTAATATCCAACTCTTTATTTAAAGCCCAATATATCAAGAAACATAACAAAAAACTAAGATATCATTCATTTCTGTATTTCATGATAGATGATATCTACAAATTCACAATAATGTCCACGAAGGCTATTGATTCTAAACATTGTCGGATTTCACTAATGACATGAAAACTCACACAAATTAGAAAAAATTATTGGAATAATTTATAAAAAATATTTAATAAAAAAAACATTTTGTAATAAATCCATACAAAATTCCCCATAGAAAGGAATAAACAAAGAATAAAACAATTTTAAATAATTTAGAATACACATAATTATATCTCTACATAAACAAAAAGGATTATCAGGTGACATTTCCATACTCATAATTGGTATTTAATCTATCTAATAGGTCTTCATAAGGCATCCAATACTATGTTCCCCAATTGCACACACCCCATATACAACGTCATATCTAACAAAAATGATCTCACACCAATCATGTATAACAAATTACATATAATATCATTATAAAAACCCTTCTTTAATTAAAACATTTCCATAAAACTATTGTCTACATAAAAAACACAATAATTTTAAAATCCACATTTTAAAAGATAAAAAAAGTATTTTTATGAAATATGACCAATTTCACAACTATTTCAAAAACTAATAACAATTTGGATTTCAACAAATAATTACATAAGTATTTCAACACAATTTCAACAATAAAATCAATTAAAACTAATCCTTTATGATATAAATCATGTGGATATGAGAGAGAGATTCCAACTACATATCAATGGTTGGAAACAATGAATTACTTCACAACAAAACATCAAGATCTGATCACAACCAATGATCGGTTCACTAGATCCAACGTGATTTTATCATAAACCATTCATAACACATAGATATAAGAATAACAAACTATATATATAGTTTTTAGTGAGAGAGATATAAAATCCATTGATCTAGGAATAATGATGGAAAATGAGTACATACCAATGGATCAAGGCATACAAACCACTTTGATTCTCAAATGTATATCTCTCAAATCGAAGGGGATCATCTCTCACACCTTGGGAGAAAATGGAATTAAAATATAAGGTTTTGGGGGCGAAATAAGTGTTAAAGGGATTATTTAGGATTAAAATCACATTTTAAGGACCTCTAAATTTACACCACATGGTTATTCCATACATTTTTGAAAACCATGAATAATCCATGTGGTTCTACTTTCTCTATTCCACACCCCACAAGGTTGGATCACATGGTTAGACAAATTGTGTTCTTTCCATGCATTTACATCTATTTCAAGATGAATAGTCTCACCTAGGAATTAATATTGTTTTTTTAACCATGAAACATACCAATTCCTACTAATATACCATACAGAGTTTCCTAGAGATACATCACATTTTCAACTAATTGTACACAACCCATAATCCTAGATAAAATCCTCAAAAAAAATTCCAATCCAATCAAAAATTCCTAAAAGATAACCTGATCATTACATAGACTCAAAAAATATAAATAGAGGATAATACAACTAAAAGTGTGGGTTCTAAATTCTCCCTACATTTTTCCATTATGTCCTCTGAACGAATAAAACCCTGGTTTCCTTTGAAGAGTTTATGACATTTCTAAACCATTTAATTTTCATGTTCCTTTGAATTTTCTTGAATATAACCACATCTCCCTAAAACCTAAGCTAGATTGATTCTCTTCCCATGTAATATCATATCTTACCTATGCAAAATCCATTATACAACATGAATAAATTTAGCCTCTGGCTCTAGGTCATTGTGATCTCATCGAATCACATGGTCAGTATTAGGTTAGTACTTTTTCAACTAAGATTCATGAAAAATAGCGTGTAATGGACTAAGCCTTTATGGTAATTCCAAATGATATTTCATCTCACTGACTCATTATAGTATCTCAAAATATACTATGTATCGAGTATCTAACATTCCATAAATACTAAAATTAGGATTTCCAAGCCTTAGAGAGAGTCTCAAAAACACATAATCACTATCCTCAAGGAAAAAAAATCACTAGTGATGATCCACATATGATTTATGATGAATCTTATCCATATTTTTCGAATTTACATTCAACTAAATATAATTTATTTACCCTTCTGTAGTTTTGGGTCAAATTAGTGATGTCTAACTTAAATCTACCCAACAAAGTGAATAAGGAAAAGGATTCCAATACAATGCTCCAAATGGTTCAATATTTATTGATTCTGGATAATAGTTATTTTATGAGAATTCCACTAAAGTTATATGATCTTACCAAGAGCCACTAATATTTATCACACAATCCCTAATAATTCCCCATAATTTTTGGATAGTTCGTTTATATTATCCATCTATATTATTATGATATGTTGCACTCATATTCCACAATGTTCTAGGGGAATATTGTAAGGATTTATGAAAATGAGATGTAAACTGAGGTTCATTATACAATAAAATTGATACTTTAATTACATAAATTTTTAAAAATTCTCAAATTTATATTTTGGACATTATTCCACAAAATTGGTTTCATGAATAGCTATGATGTGAGATGACTTTGTGAGGTGATATATAATCACCCATATGGAATCATGTTTCCAAAAAATCCTTGGTAGACCTATTTAAATAATATTGATACCTTCTCCTATTTTCACTTAGGAATAAAAATGGATTGAAACTTGAATTGTGGGTTTTGATACATTACATTACCAATTGACTGGTGAGGAATCTTAATGCATACTCTTACATAATTCATTTCATGACAACTCACCAAAACTGCACCTTTAACACTTTATATATTTTCTGAATCCCAAGTTAATCAACCCTTATTGAATGGTTGTAGACATTATGATGTTATTATTGAATATACAAAAAATAAACATATGATCTATAAACCCCAACACTGAATTCCCAAGCAGTATCAAACCCTCAATGTTTTCCAACCATTGATTTTGGATCTCATGGAATCACATTCAAGATCAATTTTATGATAATTTCTAGCCTCTTCAACCAAATCAATTTTAAAAGAAAATGTAATGAAAACTACCACATCACCTTGGTCTGATCTATCTAGATGAATAATACACTATAATTGTTATTGGTTTCTAATTTAATTAATCCTATATTCAAATGAGAATATGAATTCTTGACTAATCTATGTACCATTGTGTTCCCTTTACTTGTTGTATAAATTAGGTAAAAGCCAACCTTATATAGATACTTCATCCAAATATTTTTTCTTACATTCAAATATCTTTGTAATGATTTTTTTTTTAAATTCTTATGATCTGTAAACAACTTTAATTTTAAACCAAATATGTAATGACCCAAAATCTTCAAATCATGGACCACAAGAACTAATTCCAAATTGTGTGTTGTGTTTTTCTACTCATGAAACCATATCATCCATGAACAATAAGAAATAACATGATCTTTCTATATGATAACACATCTCAAACCAATCCTCGATGAATCACAGTAGACCAAATGCCCCTGTCTACAACCTGTAAATGTGACTATAGGAGTTTAGTAATTCTAACCTTATGTTCTTGGAATGATAGCTAACATTTTTCATTCAATTTGAAGGAATGAATTTCCTCTTCAATGTTTTCATTCATGATTACAAATATGAGAAATCACATACAAATAGTCTATAGTATCCCTCTAAGCTGATAAAACAATATATTTTGAAGAAATTATTTTGAATTTTCTAAGAGATTACAGCTTCTACCTTTTATAGATCTATATAAATTATTTTAAAAAAAATTACATGGCCACAGAAATGTACATATTGTGTCCAAAAATCTCACATTGATAACATGAAATAAAATATTGATCCAACATGATACCAAAAAATATATCCATGTATTTCCCCCAACACACTCTTATATTAAAATACACTACTATATCATCAAAAAACACCACCAAAATGTAATCTATATGCCTTTGAAATATTTGAATCATCAATGATATAAACATGGATGGTCCATTTTTCTTACCAAAACAAGAAGAATTATATTTGTAATGGCCATATATGCTTATGATAATTGTCTCCAAAATATGATCATTCTTAACACGTAATTGTAGATACCCTGAACATAATTAAATTGTATAAAACCGCCGGGATTTCCACAATTAATCAAACTGATCATCAATGTGTGGGAGAGTATGTAGATTCGTTGTTATAATGTGCTTATATTTACGATAATCCAAAAAAGTACTAATATTCCATCCAAATTCTTCATAAACTAAACATGTACTTAACATAGAGACATTATTGGTTGAATAAACCCGTTTCATAAAACTCTTCCAATTGAACGTTCTATTTGATCAATTATTTTGGTTCCATATGATAAGCCAGAAGGTAAATGGTACTGGTCCCCAACATGAGATCAATCATAAACTCCACTTCTATTATGGAGGGATACAATGAGAAATTTTTAGATAAAACATTAGGAAAATGATGAACAATAGTTGGAAAATATCTATTCCCATTTGAATCCATATATTTCAAAGTAATTGTTTCCAACTGATAAGATATAGTTCAAACCATTGGTTCCAAATGTCCTGTTATAATTTCCATTAAATCCCTATCTTCTTTAAATATATTCTCAAAACCATCAATATATGTGAAACTAACTTTCCTGGTATAATAGTCATTGTGAGATTTAAATGATTTCAAAAAATGTGTACCCAGAATAAAGTCTTAACCATCCATCTCCAGAATATAAAATTCCCCAATAAACGTATCCCCATCAAAAGGTATAAGACATGTTATACCTATAATGGCTTGACACGCTCATTGGAGAAGTGGAGTTTTATACTTTTATAATAGAACGCGTCATCTCAATATAAAAATCCATATTATCAATAACATTAGAATCAATAAATGAGTCGGACATTCCCATATCAACATAAGCTTGTGTAAGGGTAGAATAAAAAATAATAATACCTCTCACCATGAAAGGACAAAATTGATCATCCAGAATCATTTTATCTACACCATAAATTTGATTACTAGTTTCAAATTTCTCTTTTTTACATATTAATATTGAACATGTTGAGGAGTAATGGTGTTCCTAGAATCACATTAGCTTACTTGGTTCTGATAAATAGAATTCCGAGAACTCCTAGAAGGATCAATGTATCACTAATTGGGGGAGGTTTGATCAATTATATATTTTTTCTTTTAGTTTTATTCTATCTAAAACATCCTTCACCTCCTATTAATGATTTTGTACCTTCTGGAAAACAAAATAAATATCACACATCAATAGGTATACAAGAATTTACAAGGTTCTATACTCTACATGATTATCTATGTCCTTGGTATAGTTTGGAAAAAATCTAATACCTTACAATACACTAGAAAAAAATCCCTTTATGTGGATTAAAATGAGTAAGATATACCCTTAAAATCGTGTATCACAGTGTTCAATACAAAAATAAACATTATTTAAGTAGCATGAAATGATGTAACAATATTTTTGTAAAAAACATGTTACTATGCAGCATGATCAACTATCAAAAATATGTATCTCAAAAAATTCTTCACATCCTAACCCAACAGTATGTATGATCTTATTCTAGTATTCATAATGATACCCAAACAGATTTCCATGTCAGATTCCCCAGTCTGATTGTTCAATATGGAAAATATATTTTTTTCTAAATACCACAGAAACAATTCTGAACATCTTGTTCTTCAGTCCTGAAATCCAAGTCAGATTTCTCAGTCTCATGCAAAAACTCTGAATATCATCGTTTCTCTTCTCCATTCATCCTTATTTTTATTCAGCTTTCATAGGTAATCACAATCTATAATCTTCTTCTCGATAGAATTTCATAGCTTCTCTCTCGTATCATCTATATAATACATGTTTTAGGAATGTAAAAATACCTCCAATATTTATAGGATACCTAAAATAATATTGGTTTGGATTATGAAATGTTTTCTCACTCAATCATATATCCTAAAAACATTGTATTCTATTATGTCTCAACATTATCTTTTAATTTTTCAACACTAATCCAATCATCATTAACCTTATCAAATCATAAAAAATTCATCTCTATTCAGAAAATCATTAAATACATAATTTTGTTTTATATTTTTCATTAATATAAATTTTATTACGATGAAAAAAAATTAAAATAGTAATTTCTTCATTACCTTTCTCTAGACCACTTAAAAACAATCATATGTCTTCCCAATATGATTCTAAAAACCCACTACTCATTCTGATTTCATCATTACGATGTATCCAACAGATTCATTATGATGTTTCTCTACACCATAAGATATATATGAAAACCATTTTTCAAACATTTTCTACCACTTATATAATTCCATTAATAACACTTTTATACGATTCATGTAATTATACTTTTCATCTTTTCCCATAACAATGATAATGATTTCAATGATTCTATCAGTGTCAGTTTATGCAAGTATGATTGGATAGGTCTTCACTCAGTTGGATCATGGCTATATCTAGAATAATGATCATCACCACATGGATGTTCTTGGATCTAAACCCACATGATAAGGAATTAGGAATACTTTTCTCATGACTTATTTGATATAAAAATATATCAGAGTTATGATTTTGTTCTTCAGCCAATCAAAAAATAACCATAAGTTTATCTCCATGAAAATGGTTGACTATATTGTATATGTTCTCTGATATGATATTTCATCGGTCCCAATAGAATTACTTATTCTCATTTCAATTGGTCCCAATAATTCCCCATAAGATCAACTATTCCCCCAATGATTGGTGTCACACCGCATCCGATGGTCCAATTTCATCAGCTTCAACTTTAGAAACTAATTTCGTCGTTTCAATATGATACCAATGATATTCCAACATATAATTTATACATTATGTAGATTTGTTTCTCTTGTATTATTATTCAGACTAAAAACTACCATCTTTCATAAGTTCATGTTTCAATCAACCTTCCCATCCTTCAAACAATCCAACATCCAATGATCTCATATAGATGAAATTGATATTGGAAAACTCCTACTTCATGAACATTCTTCTTCCCTGAAATTTTTCTTACATCATGACATCCTCGATACCTTAAATACATTAAAGAATGAAATTGAACCATATTAAATTCAATGGTAATTATTTGTAACTTATCATTCCTTGTCAACTTTCTTCTTTCCAACCAATCCTCAATATGATTGGTAGAACTTCGTCACTACCATTTCATTAAAAGGAATGAATCAAAAGTCTCCATACAAATTATGACTGGTGTGAAATAAAAAAATATCAATGTAAAATCCGTTTTTTATCAGATACATCCATAATCTAATTATCTTCGTGATTACTATTAGAACATCATTCTAGACCCAAGGCGAGTCTGAAAAGTATTTTTTTCCAAAAAAAATCTTCCCAATATAAAGTAATTTCATAATAAATTTGAGTCTAATCTCTTGAATATGATGGTAAATCTGATAAAAAACAAAACAAATTGAGGATATTTATTTTCTTTCTTTATATTCTTCGACAAAAAAATATAACACATTCAATATAAAATTCTTTCAACATCCAAAAAAACACTTTCAACCAACTTGCTCCCAAAAATCGCCCCCTTTGGATTTTGTTGTCAACCAAGGTTCATAAATCATATATATTTGTATCTTAATGATGTGGATTTCTTATTAGTAATTTTATTCCTATGTGAGATAACTCATTATAGTAAATAACAATTATTGACCTCAAAACCTTGTTGTCCAAAATTAGTTAGTCATGAAACTTCCTCCACTTTTATTCAATAATTTATTGACTAATTCAACATACTTATTGACTAAATATTTCTCATAAAAAATCCAACAAATAGTTATAATAGTTCACACAATTTAATGATGGATTCATATATTACCCACAATTCCCCCATTATATATTCTTTCATAAGGATACATTTATGAAAGAATTAACCCCCTTTACGACACTATCTGAGGGAAATATGAGATAGGGAACATAAAAAACATAGATCAACCTTGGTGAGACAGTTCTTGAATGCCTATGTTCATCTTCAGGTTATAAAATGGTTCCTTCATAAATGGATTTGTGAAAATGTCAAAAACTTGTTCTGATATAGGAATATTCCATAGATTCAATTAATTATCCTCTGAAAGAAAATTTAATAAATGATATTTGATATCAATATGTTTTTATATAGAATCTTGTACCGGATTTATATTATGGTTGATTTCACTTTGATTATCACAACCCAAGAGCAAGGGTAAATTCACTTCAATATTTAAATCTTTTAACTGAGTCTCCAACCACATAAGGTGGGTAGTATCTTGATAGGAATCAACATAATCAACGTTATACATGAAAAAATTTACTGAATTTTGATTCATTTTTTCCCAAATAACACAAATTTTCCATAAAAGTTAAACTCTGCTAGATGTGGATATTATTTTATCTTCATTTTATTTCTAATAAGTATCTGAATAAATGAAGAATTCAATACTATCTAAGATTTCAGATCTAATTACAATATTTGATGTACCTTGAAATATCATATAATTCTTCTACTATCCAACAAATGTGATTCTTCTGTAGTACACTAAAATATTTTACATAAGGTAAGAGAATAAAAAATATTGGGTCTTGAGGAATTAAAATACAATAATCATCTTATCAGATTCAAAAATTATTTTTGATTCACATCCTTTCCTTATACATATTCAATAATATTTGTGAGAACTTTAATAGGTATATTTTTTTAAAATTATATATGTTTAACTTCATAAGAAGATCCTTAGTATAAATTTCTTGAGGAAGAATAATGTGTTTCATCTATTGTAAAATTTTCAACCCAACAAATAATTTCATTTAACACAATATTGAAATCTCAAACAACTTTTTTAATTCTTCAGAAAATCGTTCACATGTTCTTTCATCATTGCCATAAAATTTAATTTCATCAACATAATCAATTATGATGAAGGAAAACTCATGAATTTATTTTATGTAAATATTACTATAAATTCTTCCTTATATAAAACTCATATTCCTTAAAAAAATTATCCAATTTTTAATAACATTCTCTCATATCCTTTTTAGACAATAAAAGTGTTTCTTTTGAAAACAAACATAAATTTTATCATTCTCAATAACAATTACACAAGTTTGTTCAATGTAAACTTCTTCATCAATATGAACTTATAGGAATTCAGACTTTCCATTCATCTAAAAAATTATGTATCTTTATTGTTCTATAATAGTAAGAAAAATAATGTCTATTTATAACCATTATTATAGATAAAAATACTCATAAAAATTAATGCCTTTAATCTATAAGTAACCTTTGGACACTAATCATAATTTTTTCTTATGACTTCTCCATTTTCATTTAGATTGTTTTAGAAAACCCATTTTTACCAATAACATTTTTTTGGGTCAATTAATAGTGTCATAATATCATTCTTTTCTACTAGATATATATATTTATTCATATAATGAACTCATTATAGAATGTAATAGGCTTCATTCACATATTCAAGATCAACTTTCGAATAAAAAAAGTATATGTAACAAATTTATTTGTTGTTCTTCTATAAACCATATGATGTTGATCAAAAATAATATCTGAACCTCCACATGCTTTCTTAACATGGGATTAGAGTTTTTAGTTTCTTCATAATATCTTGAAATAGATGATTCTTATTCTTATTCTTGTGTAGGATCACCATTTAATGTATCCTTTTCAAAATAGTCAACACTATTTTTGTTATCTTGTTTATCTTCTTTATCAGGACGAGCATACATATCATATTTTTTTGTATTGTACTAACATTTATATCAATAGAATCAAATATTATTCATGTTTCATTATTAAAACACGTAATCTTTTTCCTTCCAGATCATATCCAATAAAAATTCTATCTTTTTCTCTCTTCTTTAAACTATCCCATGTTTCCACCTTTATCCATTGTGATGTACGGACTCCCAAAAAATCTTATGTGTTTCAGAATTGATTTTTTATTATAAAACATTCTATATGGAGCCGTATTTTTACAATCTCTATAGAAAAATTAGTTTTTAATATCAACAGCAGTACTCATGGATTTCCTCCAAAAGATATGACAAAGACCATGTTCAAATAACATAGTTCGCCCCATTTCCACTAGACTTATATTCATCCTTCTAGAAACCCCATTTTGTTGTAATGTGTATAGGGAATAGCTCAACAGCTTAATTATAGGATTATCAAGATAATTTTCAAATTATTTATTTTTTTGTTCTCCACCATTATCATTTATCATCTTCATCACTTAATACTCTCATTCTTTCTCATCATTCCTCCTATAATTTTTAATTGTTTAGATAATTTGAATTATGTTTCATATACATAAGACAAGTATTGTGAGTAAATTCATCAATGAAATTTATGAATTACATATCTAAATGATTTGATGGTTTTCTCATTGTACCACTGATATATGGAATGAATATGTTTTAGTGGTTGTTTTGAATAAATGTTAACATTTATATGCACAAAATTTGCAACCATTTCATTCTAACTTATAGTGGAACACAAATGTAATTTTCTTGACATGTTAAGAATCCCATGGATACTATCAATCCTAGATAACTTGCTAATGTTTCTTGAACACATGTTCCCAACACTTTTATTCCACAACTAATTCTCTTACACCATTACGACGTAACAAGAGTTTGGTATTTCACCAACATTGAATAAGTTTCCTTTTGTACATTGGCCTCTTATAATAATCATTCAAACTTCCTCACATTTCACAAAAAAACCATATTTTATGAATATAAAATTTTTATACGTCATCTAAATGATATGAAATAGTTACCAAGTTGTGTTTAGTCCATCAAAATATAATGATTTCTTGGGCATCATCATTTCTTTCCCATTGATGGTTGATCAAAACACCTTTAATTCTAAGAGATGAATCATTTCTGAATGTCACTATTCTTTCTTTGAATTATTTTATATTCTTCAATAATCATTATTATACTATTATATGAGAAGAACAAAAACTATAAATAATCCATGGTAATTATCCACTATTATCTTTGAGATCAGCTTTAACCACAAGATCCTTTTCTTTCCCATTTTCTTTCTTCATCCTTGGATTTTGAGAATTGTTAAAAATATTGTATTGTCAGGAATAAAACAATAAATTCTTTTGCAATATTTCTAGGTTGTTTAGATCAATAAAAAATTATTTCCAAAGGTTTTAACCTATTTTCATTTATTTTAGAATCTTTCTCAAACATCATCCTTTAATGATATTGACTTCCCCATGAACTTCCCATTATTTAATTTATTGAATAGTTTTAATGTTTTTTGTTGAACCCGCACATATTTTCATGTGTTTGAATCGAATACAATACATATAGTATATATAGAAAAGATATTTGCTTCTGAAAAATTCATACTGACAAGGGTTATGAGAATATTTCTCAGTAAACTTCATATCTTTCTTATCAGAACATTTCCAACGACCATTCTTTCTATTATCAACAGAAATATTATTTTTATTCACAGTTTTTTTTCGGCCTTATAAAACCCAAAACTAATTGATAAATTGTTGGACTCAAAATGTTTAGGCACTTATGACTTCTCATATTTTTTGGTCTTGGACACATATATAACATTCCAACTATTCTTTTTCTCAGAAAAAATTCCAGATTTCATATCAACCATTGAATGTAATTTTTGATCCCTCTCAGGTTTACGATTTACAAATCTTTCGCTGACTTCATAGATAGATTTTTTAAAACTTATATCAATATTTTCATATTTATAATGTTTTTATTGAAAAATATCGAACACTTATTCTTTTTTCTATCAATTAAACAATCAGATGTTCATTACGATTCTTTTCTTTCTCAAGAGATTTATTAAAATCATAAATCTCTTATAACATCATACCGTTTTCATCATGAATAAACTCTTAATTATTTATTGGAGAGTTTTCACATTTCAAATTCCCCATTTCCATTTCAATACTCCTAATCTTCATAATAAATTCATTCAATTATTCCTTAAGATGAATTTTTAATTGGGTTTCTTCTGTTCATAAGAATTGATTCTTATGAATTCTTTATTGTTCAATATTACAATAAAATTAATCTCTATAACCTTATTGAAATAATTTTCGTATTCATATTAACTATCTTCTTCTTTATCATCTTCTGATAAGAAAATTCTCAATTTGGATTTAGAAATTTTTTTATCTTCCCCTCTGGAAAAGGGATTAGTGGTTTCACATTGTTTCTTATAATACCTTCTTACATTTAATTATTCTTCATCACTATCCACTTATTTACTTCTTCAAGTAAAATTATATGAAAAGTTCCCAATAGATCCACATTCATAACACTTCTAGGGAAGTTTAACATTATATTTACTTGTACCACTTCTCACATTTTTTGAAAATTAGGATATGATTTCATTAATATTTTTACATAATTTAATGTTGGAGTCAGAGTTAGAAACATCATCTTCCTCAAGAACATTCTCTAAATATTATTTCTTAGTAGCTTAGAAAGGAATTTCTATATCATGTATTTCTTTTTAATTTATAAAATTCTCTCTTATCATTTTGTATATAATGTGAGTACTGGGAAAATAATCCAGATATAATGTTTCTGGAACTCTATCATTCAATGAGGAGGCTTTGATGACAATCATATCAGGAATAATTTCCATGATCTTTTCACAAACTGTAGAATCCTCTTACTTTTAACCAAGACATTGAATAGTGATGACATTTTCATTTACACTGATAAAGAAGTCCCAAACATATTCATACACATCGATCTATAGATCTTAATACATTAGCCTCCTTATTTGTACTTTACCATTTTTAAATTTTATATTGCTTTCATAAATGTTTTTCAGCTTATCCCAGATATCTTTTGTAGTGGAAACACATTTTACACATAAAATCTCACTTTAAAAACATGATGAGTGGAAATAATTATTGGACTATCCATCATTCTCATAATTGTTTATCAATATATGTTAGAGAAACTTTTTAATCAATAGGATGAAATTATATTTTAGCTTTATGAACATAATTCTCAATAGACATAAGATAAGGAAACAATCTATATTTTAAGACATTATTGATCTTACCATTGAAAACTGGAATTCCATTATAGTTAGCACAATTAAGATTCTCTATAATATTATCTTCAAAACAACAACAAAGATTAAACAAATTGATCCTTGGATCTGATACTGATTGAGAATGCCCAGTAAGATCAATGTATCACTCAGAGTGTGAGTGAATCAAGGAAATATTTTTATTTTAAGTATTCACATTTTTGAAACAACCATCTCTATCGATTAAAGATTTGATAACTTTATAAAAACAAACCAATCAGACATCCATATGTACACAATAATTTACAAGGTTCACTACTCAACAAGAGTAGCTACATCTTTTGTATGGTTTAGAAACAATCCAATTCATGATAATCCAATATAAAAACATGTTTATAGAATTTAATTATTAGGACATCCCTTACACTCATGTAGTACTATGTTAAATATATTAGTTCATTTTATTCAAGTAGAATCATCATCATGAAAGTAAATTTTTTATTTAGAACGAAGTGAAAAGGGCCACGAACCGACAAAGCGGCCTGGGCCCGAGGGACCTAGGGCATCACCAATAATCAGGTTGACCCCCTCTAGAGTCAGATTATACAAATTGTGAAAAAAATGGATCAGTACCAAGAACATCAATAGATTCAAGATCGGATACCTGATTTCCCTCGCACCATGTATGAGTCACTTTGATATTATTACCAATCATAAACTGGCATTTTTTGATGACATAGTAGATTGACCACGGAGGAGGGACGATGCCAAGAAGGGAATTATGGAGCCGCATTGAGTCTGTTTCAACCTCCAACAACTCGATCCTCTTCTGGTGACATAACTGGAGCCCAAGAAGCATCGCCTTAGCCTCTGCTTGCAAAGGAGAATCGAGGCCGAAGCGGCCAGAAAAGGCCAGAAGGACCGAGCCATCTTGATCTCGGATGACCCTACCTCCTTGAATAACCCACATCTTGTAGGATCCGTCTGTATTCAACTTCAGGACCGAGGAAGGGGGACCATCATTCCTGGACGCTTCTGTTTCCACTGCTAGAGATAGGAACCGGGATGGAAGCTTGACGTTTCTAGAGCGAGGGGGCATCTCTATAGTTGGGGTGGAGGCTGAGAAAGTCAAGGAGGAGACACTTTGATCTGATAACAATGGATCTTCCTGAAGATTTTCATCCTTCA
This sequence comes from Viscum album, assembly GCA_963277665.1. Classification (NCBI taxonomy): domain Eukaryota; kingdom Viridiplantae; phylum Streptophyta; class Magnoliopsida; order Santalales; family Viscaceae; genus Viscum; species Viscum album. Next base: position 804,411,390 of record OY728139.1, read on the forward strand.
TGCTTGTACCTGTTTCTCTCTTGCCAAATACACCAGCAAACCGCGTGCATGATCAGTGTGCGAGACACCCTCTCCATCCCTTTTTCACCCGCGCCATGAAACCAGCTCTCGAGAAAAGCCCTATCAGCCATGTCATGATCATGAATGGCGGTAAAATCTCCAAAATACTCCCAGCATGCACTTTCCCATTCGCTCTTGAAGAACAGATGAGTCGAACCTTCCTCCTTGTGGTGACTATAGCACAGGAAACGCGAAGCCAGAGATATGCCGCAACCATTGATATTTTCCTCTGTTGGAACAGCCTTATTCCTAATCCTCCAGATGAGGAAGTTGTACTTCACGGGAATACGGAAAGGCCATAGAGTCTCATCCCAACATACCATCGTAACATATTGCTCCATGGAGCGGCGGAAGTCCCGGGAAGAGAAGGCCCCGGAGGAAGACAAAGTAAATACACATCTGTCCGGTTCGGAGGAGAGGTCTATGAGATTGAAAATGTCATCTTGGTCTTCATCCAGTACAGCCTTGACGAAAGGAAGATAGAGGCTTGCCTCCCTGAAAGAGATAAAGGTGGCAGGACAACCTGGAAAACCAAGGGGGTGACCGATCCAATTATGATGCCTGAAGGATATATCCCCCTTTCCGATGATCCACTGAGCCTGGGGTTGGAATACATTTATTAGTATGGATAACTCATCCCAATGTGGGGAGGCATGAGTCTCAGTCGGGGCTGGGATGCCGAGGAAATATTTATACATGGCGGTCCCCCAGAGAGTACGTTGTTCAAGGATTTCCTAGGCCAACTTTCTATGCATTCATGAAAGGGTATCCATGAGGCTTCGGATGTTGATCCCACCTTCCTTTATAGGTCCTTCCAACCTACGCCAGGAAGTCTGTTGGCGTTTACCTTCCACAGTCGGATCCTAAATGAATTTGGCCAGAATAATCTCCATCCTATTAATAGTTCCCTTGGGAACTATGATAGCTAAGAGCATATGGACAGGGGAGTCCAGGAAAACACTGTTGACAAGTGCTATTATGCCCCCGAAAGATAGGTATATGTTCTTACAGTTGAGAATCCGGTCCGCTATTCTACTGATCAAGAAATCAAAGTCCCTGATCTGAAGCTGACGTGAGGAAATTGGAGCCCCCAAGTACTCCATTGGGAAGGTCCCTCTTTCCATATCGAGGCTTTGTTGGACTGAGGTAATCCGACTGGTCGTATACCTGTTGGAGATGAATAAATTACTTTTTGTCTTGTTGATCACCTGGCCACTCATGAGGCAGTACTCTTCCATCAACTTGTTGAAAGCTCTAATAGATCTCTTATTGGAATTCATGAAAATGAAGGTGTCATCTGCAAACATTAGATGGGAGATGGAGGGAGATCTCTGGAGCCTACGGAAAGGTATGATCGCTCCCTTGATAATGTTGATATTAATAAGACAACTAAGAAAATCCGGGAAGAGGATAAAGAGACTTGGAGAGATAGGATATACCTGTCTGAGGCCGCGATTAGACTTGAAAAAACCATAAGACTTCCCCAAGAAAGTGACTGCTAGCCATGAGGAACTGAAGAATCTAAAAATGAGATCAATGTTCCAAGGAGTGGATCCCATACCTGCCAGCACCTTATTGATGAAGCCCCACTAAAGACGATCAAAAGCTTTAATCATATCCAGCTTTATGGCTATATTAGAGCCATGATTCTTGAAATTGAGGTCTCGAATCATTTCTTGAGCCAGAGCTATGGCCCCCCGAATCAAACGACCCTTCACAAAACCGTGCTGCTCCAAGGATATCCATCGGGGGAGATGAAGGCAGAGCCTGGAGTTAAGGATGCAGGCCAAGATCTTATTAGGGAAATTTCATAAACTCACCGGACGGTACTGCGTGATGGAGGTATGATACTTTATTTTAGGGAAGACCACAATGGTAGTGGCACTGGAAACCCGGGGAAGAGCTCCCCCTTAGATGAAATCCTGGATGGCTAAAATGATATAAGATTTTACCACATCCCACGAGGATCTGTAAAAGGACCCCGGGAACCCATCCGGTCCCGGGGCACTTTCGGGATTTAGGATCATCATAGCACCATGGATCTCCTTCTCATCCGGAATCGACCTGAGGGTATCATTATTCTGCAGCGAGAGCCGAAGTGGAATCACATCCGAGTGTGCACCATTCCACCCTGGGTACCCATCTGGCATACGAGGATTTGGGCTATCAAGTAGACCCCTGAAGAAAGCCTGGGCCAGTCTCCCCACTGTGTCCCTGTCGTACGTGTAGGTTCCATTATCCAGCAAAATATTGGGTTTCACTATCTTTTTCCTTTCTTTGATGCACACATTGAAGAAGGCCGAGTTCATGTCCCCCTCTTTTAACCATTTGATTCTGGACTTCTCTCTCACCAGTCTCTCTTGTCTAGGTAACATCTCCGACATGACTTCTTTCTTTTGGTACAAATCCTCGAAGATCTGATCATCCCAGGTTCTCTCCAGTTCAATCTTCAGGACCTCCACCTCTTTCATGGAGGTTTCAATGGCTCTATCAAAGGATGGAATCCCTTTCCACCATATTTTATGTTTCAACTTAATGCTTCTCATTTTTTAATGGATGTCCACCCACGAATGCCCCTAGGAGGGATTATTCCAGGCTTCTCTCACCAGGTCATGAAACGCTGAGGAGATGGGCCAAAACTGGAAAAAATGGAATTTTTCTTGGGAATCCTTCCCAACAGATAGAGAGACCAGCAGCGGGGCGTGTTCTGAAAGACCGCGGACCAGACGACACACCTTGGTGATTGAGAAAGATGTGACGACATGCATGTTAGCCAAACATCGATCATGGAGGCTCCATGACCGATGAGCCCCCCTTCGGTTATTGCACCATGTGAAGCGGTCACCTGGGAATCCAAGGTCACTGAGGCCCTTCCCTGCTATGAACTGCGTGAAATCCAGACTGGCTTTCCTGTTGAAAGATCCCCTACCTTTCTTTTCATCCGGATCAGCAATGATATTGAAGTCACCCCAAACAAACCATGGATGGTTCCTCGGGTCAAAGGAGTTAAGGACTTTCCAGAGAGTTTCTCTTTGTCGAGCATCGCAGCTCCCATAGATGAAAGAAATGAAGACTGAAGAGTCGGCCCGCGTTATCTTCGTCATGATAAATTGGTCGCCGGCTTGGACAAGATCAACCATGGTGTCCCTATGCCAGAAGATCTAGATGTGTTTGTTCATATGGTCTGGATGCATACATCCATGCAACTTGATTTTCCAGGTGAAATCCTTCATATTATTTGTGTTTTTCTAATGTTTGAGGAAATTAACAATCGAGGCTTTGTGTTTCCTGACTTCAGAGGCGAGGAGATCCGTCATGACCCGGGCACCAAGCCCCCGGGCATTCTAGATGATAAAAGAAATCATTGGAAAATCCTAGTTCTGGCATTGGCTCCAGAACTGTTGGCCATCTAGAGGAGGGAGGATGAAAACTCTCTTTGATTCTTTGATTTCGATCTGGTACACATACCACCATCTTTGGGAGACAAACTAGGATCGGGAAGGAAGGGGCCCAGGGGGGAGGGAGGGGATATGCTTCGATCACAAGGGGGGACTCGGTGCCTATCCTTGGGCCCTGGGACTGGAACTCAGGGATTTCCCTGATAGCCTCTTGGGAGAAACCGGTGCAGGGTCGGAGGACAACCCTTCTCTAGAAACATCCTGAAGAAGGAGTCCCCGACCTGGAGGACCCAGATCTGACATAGGGCCAACAGCAGGAAAAGAAGAAGGCGGTGGCAAGGCCAGCCTGCCAAGAGGGACAGTAAAGCAGTATTGAGGGGAATCCTCTCGGAAGGGCTTCCAAAATACCAGGGACCATAGGAGGGGAGGGAGCGCCAAGTCTGCCTGGGAGAAGGGGAAACAAAAAGGAGGAAGGGAAGGGAACAGGGTCCTACACCACTCCGGGATAACTGCAGGTACCGGCAAGGGGAAGCTCACTGGAACAGGAACATCCGGAGCGGCTAGAACCTCCTCAGGGTCAACTCCCGAATCCTGAAACTCTTCCAAGGGGGAGGAATAAAGGGGGAAACCACCCCACTGCATCGGGCACAAACATCTTTGGGGGGAGGACGACTATCGCAGCGACATTTCCTTCTGCAGATTTGTAAGGAGTGACCGTGAAGCATGCAGTGAGAGCAAAATCTGGGGAAGACTGGGTAGGTGATATCTTGGTTCCACATAAGCGCATTCTGCACTCTGAGCGAGAGGAGATCAGGTGGGGAGACTGAAATGTCCATCTCCATGCAGAGGCGAGCCGACGACGCGTCCACACACCCTCTAGTCTTTTCATCTGAGCAGATAAATCCACCTAGGGAGTCTCCGATTGCTTGGAGGAAACCACCATTCTGGAAAGGGAGAGGGAGCCCGGGGAGAGAGATCCAAACCACAGGGATTGGGCTTTCCTTGCACCATTGGGCTTCCATGGACCATCGGGAAAGGTTGAAGCACCACCAGCCGAAGGAGCGGGGTGCACTGCACCACGAGTGGATGAAGTCATCATTCTAGGCGAAAATGAGAAAAAAGGCATCCCTGGACACCGGTGAAATCCAAGATGGACCCTGAAGCACCCAAGAGGAGACGAACCTATGGAAGGCCCCAAGAGGAGGTATTGCCGCCACAAAACGAGCCACCAGAGTCCACTTGAGACACGCTTATGCCTCCACAATGGCCGGCGCATGGAACTCCCTAGAAATAAAACCACCATCCCTCGAAGCCTTCAGAGCATCCAAAACAACCTCCAGGAAGCACACCTTTGCAGTTCCACCCGAAAAGCCACAGAGAGCGTCTCTAAAAGATCGAAGCAAGGAGGGGATAGAGGGAGCGGCGGGGAAAGCCGACTGGGACACGACATCAGAAGAGGCAGGCTCCGGATTGTAGGATTTTGACGGATCTACCGAGATCTGGGGACCAGAACATCTTGGGGGAACCTCCCAGGGAACGGGGGGTAGAGGAGCCGAAGAAGGGCAGGGATCGAGGAGCGACGGGTCGGGCAGCGGCCAGGCGGAGAGGGACGCAACGGGCTGAAAATTTGAAAACTCCGACGGCGCGTCAGGCACGTTCGAAGAGGGAAAGAACGAGTCCATTTTCATTTAGTTTAAAGTAGAATGAAATGATGTGATTTTATTTTTGTATCAAATATGTTATAGGGCTACAAGATCAACTATCACAAATATGTTCTTCAAAACAATTCTTCACATCCTTACCCTGCAGAAGGTAAGAAATTCTTCGAGAATTCATAATGATACTCTATGCTATTTTCAATTCCAATTCCCCAACCTGATTTCTTAATACGGAAAATATTTTTCTATTAAAATACTGTCAAAACAATTTGGAACTGCTTCTTCTTCCGTCCTGAAATCTCAGACAGATTTTTCAGTCTGGTCCAAAAAATATAAATATTGTCTTCTCTCCTATCCATTCCTTCTTCTATCCAGATAACATCCTCTGGTATAAATGATCCATAAAATAACAGTCCCTATAATATTGGAGCTTCTCTCTATTCTTTTCCACATAGTACTTGGGTTAGGAAAATAAATACGTTCCTCCACTATTTATTTGCGACCCAAAAATGGTTTGTGAAAGATTATAAAATCTATTCCCACTAAACAGAATTTTCTAAAATCTTTAATTTACCTTAAATATCAGCAATATCGTGGACTTCATAAATTCTCAGCAACACTTGTCATACAATCTCAAATCATCATAAATTCTTCTCTATTTCTAATTTTTTACAATATTCAGTCTGATTAAATGTTTTCATTATGATCTTCCTTGTTATGATCAATAAAAATGTAAAACAATATATTCTTCAATATATTTATCTGAACAACTTATAAAACATGCATATGAATATATATGTCTTTTCTTTATGATTCTCAGAACTAACAGATCATTCTGATTTATTCATTATGATTGGGCAAGTAGATTTTTCATTGCATTGCTCTACACCATATGAAAAATATGAAAACCATTTTTTAATCTTCTTCAACCACTAATATAATTACCTTTATAGCATTTTGGAAACCTTAAAACATTTATCCTTTTATTATAATTCCAGACCAGTGATCTTGAGTTTGAGGATACTATTTGTGTCAGCCTATGTCAATTATATCAATCTTGGATTCACTCTAATTAATCGGTGTAAGCTCAAGTATGATGATCAACACCTCCTTCATTCAGATGGATCTTGAACCAAAAGTTAAGGAATTATATCTTCCTTTTCTCATGACCCTATTGATACAAAAAATGAATATAATTTATTCTTTCTAACATGGCCTATTTGAAAAACAAAAAATAGTTTATCTTGAAAAAAAATATGACTATTTTTTTATTGTTCTCTAATTTGTGTTTTCATCTGTCTTAATAGCTTTACTTTTTATATTTTCAATTGGTACCAAAAATTCCTCAAAATATTAATTCAGCCACTAATGATCGGTGGAACACCGTGCACGATTGACCAGTTTCATCATCTTTGACAATGTAAATTTTTCTCCTCTTCTGATTATGATACCAATGATCTTTTAGCACTTAACTTCTTTCAGTAAATATATTTTTATTCTTGGATTATTGTTCAATCTGAAAACCAACATCTTCATATGTTTAGGTTCTGATCAACCTTCCTAGCCTTCATGAAATGATATGCTCAATGATGTCATACTGATGAACATTATATAGTAAATCATCCCCTTTAATAATATTCTTCTTCCAAAAACATTTTATTGTATCATGGCCTAGAATACGTTGAAGAACGACATTGAAAATTTTAAATTTCATTGAGATGAATTTGAAAGATCCCATCCCGCAAAATATTTCTTATTTCCATCCAATCCTCAATATAATTTGATTCAACTATTCGCCACATTCTGTCATAAGGAATGCATCACAAGACTCCAAAAAACATATGAATTTTTTGAATTCAAAATTGTAAATAACTCTATTATTTTTATCAAATCCAATAAAATGATTATCTTCCTAATTACGATCAGAACATCATTCCAATTCCATGGTGTGTCTTATAAGTCTTTTATTCTAGAAAACATCATCACAATTCAATAAAATTTCATAAGCAATTTGAGACTGATATCCTTAATATGATGGTCAGTCTAATAAAAAAATAAAAATGTGAGGTGATTTCTTTTCCTTATTTATATTATTTGAAAAAAAAGACAACACATTACGAACTTCATTCTACTTCCAAAAAATACTTTCATCCAATTTGGTTCCAAAAAATTATTCCACTGAACTCATCCCATCAAATCATAAGATACCATAGAAACATGAGATGTGTCTTGATGACATAGACATAGAGAACTACGAGAATAGCACAGAAGATCTCCCATCCTGTTTCAATTGTCACATACTCTAGGTGGTGTTATACAATCTCACTTCATCTGGTTAAAATAATCACATTGGAAACAATCATTATTACTTTTTGGTTAATGAGGAAGATTTAATGATTCCATGTATTAGTTATAAGGTGTACCACAACTCCAGATATATGATTTATTCTTTATCTTATTTCAAGTGTTAGATTTATCACTTGTTCCTATCAGCATAAACATGCTCCCCACATCTGTACTTTCTTAGATATCCATTTCCTACACAATCTCCATGTTGTCCATATCAGTATCATCTGTAATTAAATGCATGAAAATCATTGATAAAATTTCTGTCCTAATCTTTGATTCAAAAATTCATTCCTTAAAGGATTCACATAAAGAAACATCTTTGTAAAAGGATACTAAATATATAATTTTAGTTCCATGCTCTATCAATGTATGATTCTCCCTATTTAAATTGAAGAAGACTATTGATCAAGACATATAAATGTTTTGAGGATACAATTATATGTTAACTAATTCCTAAAAACCCTCCCTTGTCATGCCTTGTTTTGATTTTAAATTTAACTATTAATTCCCACCATTGGAATTCCAAATCCTCCAGCAAATATGTTGTCAATTTTATTTAATGTTTACTAGTGTACCAAAAAATCCGAAGTTTAGATTTATTGTATTCAACCATGATTATGCTTCCTCTTGAAAAAAATACCCATAAAAGATGGCTGGATTCTACTTTTGGAATAGATTTTAATGGTCCAATTTCTATGGTACATCATTTTTATTCTCTAATCTGTGGACTGAAAATTCTGGACAATACTTTGGACTAGGTGTTGATTCACCTATGGCTCGGGTTTAACCAAATTCTCAGTAGCATCTTCTAATTGATGTCAACAATTTCTACCTTATTACATTTAGAATAAGCAAAAAAAAGATTCATTTATTCTCACTCATTATAAACTAAAAGCATAAAAATTAAAACTTACCATGTCATGATATTTTTCAAAATAACATTCCAAAATTTCAACATCATCACAATTTTAACCCTCTTTTTGTAATATTTAAATAATGTTTTTATATAAAATTTTTTCTATATTTTCTTTTATTAAAAAAAATCACATTTCATAAAACATTGATTTCAGAAAGAATAATGCATTCTTATTGGTAATTCTTACTATCAATACGTATCCTCAAATTCACATTGAATAAACCCATTATAATGAGATGAAAAATCATATATAGGTATGTTTAAACACTCACGAACTCAAACAACATGGTAAATTGATGTTCAGTATAAATATGCTATTTATTCATTTTTATGCTCTACATTTTAGGTTTTGAAAATATTTTCTCTTAACTACCATCCCAAGCTAGAGAGAGATAATATTTACAACTTCAATATGAAACAAAACATAAACCATTTTCCCAAGATGAAAGATAGATCGACTAAGGTTGATACCATTTGTAACATCCAACCCCACCTCATTGGATTGAGAAGTGACATTTTTGTAGCTAGGCCTTAGAATACATACCTAGGACATAAAACGAAGGTAAGTAAATTACAAGGGCCACAAAACATTTGGGGGTTTATTTTCCCTTTGAATGATAAAAAAACTAATAAAAAACAAATAAAAAATATTTATATAATTCAACATTTAAACATATGACTCATATCATGACCAAACCAACAACCATATTTGACTTTAAGTGGAAATAAGAATACATACTAAAAGAGGACCAAAATAAAACAAAACACAAATCTCTTGTAATGTCCCGAACCCAGTAGCCCAGAGCCTATGCATTATTAAATTACATTGGCATGATTACACGAAATCTCATAGGACCGTTCAGTTTAGTAGTTTTTGAGAAACTAGATACATACATGGAAATCATTTTACATTGGGAAAGGGAATAAAAAGTAATACATATCAAAACCTCCTAAACCGTATCCTTGAGAACTCAATAAATGATCTATTCTTCATGACCTAGGGCTATAAAAAATTAAAGTGGTGATCTCAGATGTTCGGTAAGGTTTACATTTAGAGTATTCATGAATAAATAATAATTGAATCATAATCAATTAAAAATAATCAATAAAGCATTGTGAATAAATGGAAAGACACACGTCATCAATATAATGTGAATGATAATGCATTGATAGATTGATTCATAGTGAAAAAAATCATGGAAAGTAATAATATTATAATAAATATAATGAATTATTATATTTTGGATGTCATGTATCTGGTACATGAACTATAATACCGTCATGAAAATTTAATTCTTTTGGTAGATACCCATCAGATTCTATTTTGGAAACAAACTCGATGGGGTTTTTACCAACTAATTTGTCTCATGAGACATATCTATGCATATATGGGATATAAATGGACCCACCCCTCAATTACAGTCCAAATAATTCATTATGAAATGATTTAATACAAGAACAATATTCCTTGGAAATATTCATATTGATTAGAGGATACATATTCCTTAATATTTCCAAAATTAATGAAACATTCCACATAAAGACCATATGTAAAATGGTATATAGATAAAACGGTAAACATATCCATGTAAAAAGAATATGAATATATAATTTCATTATAATTTCAAATGAAAAATAATCTCAAAGGGCCAGTTGTTACACTACATAAGAATGATTAGGTGCACAATACCAAGTTAATCTCAATGAAATGGAAATCGAAACAATGTCCCTTTCAACATTGTAATCAATCGAGTTTATAATCATCATGAGATTCGCTATATTCTAGGAATATAATGTGAATGATGATATTATATATAATATGGAATTAAACATACATCACATAAAAGGGGTTTCTCATAATTCACACATAACATGTATAATAAGGGGGATTCAGAATGACATATCCCAATATATTCCAATTTTAATAATAAAACATAAAAACATAAAAAAGAGTGCTTGAAAAGAGAAAGGTGGTATATTCCCTTACATTGTAAAGTAACTCCCAAAACATGATGGTTGGGACCTTGGGGGCTTAGTGAAATCTTGGGAGGAATCATATGGAGGTAAAACAACTAGATATTCTAGGATGATGAATTTGGAATGATATAAAATGAAGGAATGGGTTGTTTTATAGTAAAAGGGTGCAAATTTTTTTATTAATTCTGAAGGACACCTCATTAGTGGTATTTGAAAAACCATTGGATTTCCCATAGTATTTTCGCATGGATTTGGACACATGGGAATCCTTATATCATATAATATTTTACACTAGTCTACCAATATTTTACATTAATTATTACATCATTATGATGTCATTAAGCATACAGAAAACAAAAAACAATATTTTTTTACTATTCATGAAAAACTAATGTATTTTATTAAATTCTGATAAATTTAATTTAACCTAATATTGATGTTATTAATTAAAAGAAGAAATTTATTTTATCATAGTACTTCTCTGAATATGAAAATTTTAACATTTATCTATAAAAATGCATATTTATTCAAAATAAAAGTGTATATGAAATACATTGTAAAATGCCTAGTAAAATTTTTGAAAAATGAAAAAAATTATATTATAATTTTTAATTAATGAATTGTGTATTTATAAGACTATATATTTATTTTTGAACATATATTAAACCTTATTTTGATATAATAACTTCAATTTACAAAAAATGTACCATTTTTAACATAAATAATCATTTTATCAGATTCTTCATATTTTTAAGAATGACTAAACTCAAAACCAAAATAATGGAACAAAAAATTTATTTATAATTTCTTAGATGAGGTTACTACTACATTGTTTATATTACTATTCATAAGGGTATGTTACTATTCATAAGGGTAAGTTACTATTCACAAAAAATGTAAGTTGATCCTATCATACATGACATATTTTACTAATCGTAACTATGTATGTCAGTTTTTTAAAATTCCAATAACAGAAGTGGAAATTTTAGGGTTAATGGATATTTTATAAATATATTCCATAACCAAGTGTTGTTTCACAAAGACCCGACATGAGGAAAGTAGATGGCTTGTGTTAGTCAATGAATACGATTGTTCAATACACCACCACTCAGGAAAGGAAAATAAGGTGGTAGATGCATTATGTATGAACGATCATGGACTGCTGACCCAAATGAGGATTGAGATAGATCATATATTCATTAATCTAGTGATTATTGATATGGTAATTATTAAGGAAAAGTTAATATCATTCCTTTTTAAAATGATTCCTATATTATCATTACCAGAGAAGATAAAAATCTCTCAATCTAATGATGAGAATCCACAATATAAAATTAATGAGGTTAAGGAAGGATGTTTGGAAGACATCATGTTTGAATATAGGGTTTTAAAAGTTGGAATGTGTTTTTGTGTTCCATCAGTACTTGAACTAAAAATTCAACTATTAGATGATGCTCATAGCTCAAATTTTTTTATACACCCTAGTAGCACTAAGATGTATAAAGATCTAAATGAATATTTTTGGTGGATAACATGAAGTGAGAAATTGATGACTGTGTGTTAGGGTGAATGGTTTTTAAACATGTGAAGTTTGAGAGAAAAAATCCTACATGATCCATGAAACCTTTACATATTCCTATGTCTAAGTGGGATGGAATTATGATGGTCTTTTTCACAGGACTACTAAGGACACCTAGAAGGAATGATCTAATATGGGAAATTTTTGATCGTCTTAATAAATCAGAAAATTTCATTGATATATGTGAATATTTAACAATTGAGCACCTGGAAAGATTCTATATTAATGACATTTTAAGATACCATGGTGCACCTCTATTGATTTTTCTGATTGAGAACCCCAATTTAAATCAACATTTTGGAAAGGTCTTCAGTAGGATTTTGATACCAAGATTCATATGAGTACTTCTTATCACCACCTAACTGATAGATAGTATGAAAAAAATATTCAAACACTAGAAGATAAGTTGATATCATTGTATCATGACTTTAAATGTATTTGGGATCAGTAGTTTACCTTGGTGGAGTTTCCCTATAATAATTGTTTCCATTAAAGTATTCAAATAGAGACATATGAATCATTATATGTAATGATATGTCAAACTCCAAATTGTTTGGATAATATTGGTGAGAGGAAAATTAATGGTCAAAACATATTGAAGAGACAATGAAAAATGATAATATAATTGATGCCCATATTAAATCATCCCAAAGTAGGAAAAATAACTATGCTAATAACCAGAGAAAGGATTTGGAATTTCGAGTATGAGATCATGTATTTCAAAAAGTGTCACCCAAGAAGGGTGTATTAGGATTATCTAGGAAAGGGATATTGTGACCCAAGTACACAGGACCATTTGAAATTCATTAAAAATTAAAACATTAACATATCATTTATCAATTCCCCTAAATATATCCAATGATCCTGATGTGTCACATGTATCGTTGTTAAATAAGTATATGCTATACCCAAATCATATACTCACATATGAAGAATTATAAATTAAACTGATTTATCATTATTCCAGGAGGCTATGAAGACTATCGTTAGTGGAATGATGAATCAATAATAAGTAAATCATAATCAATTTGAAATAATCAATATGGCATGGTTAATAAATAAAAAACACACACCATTAATAAACCAAGAATGATAATGATTCCATATATTTTCTCATACTGGATACATCATGGAATGTAATAGTTTTATAATGAGTACTGATAATTCTAATTATTTTTACGTCATGTATATAGAACATGACTATAGTACCATCGAGACAATTTAATTATGTGGGTAGATACTCGTCAAATTTTGTTCTGGAAACAAGCTCGAAGGGTTTGTCCCTAACTGAATTGTCTCATGAGACCTATCGACGCATCGAGGGGCTATAAAGGACCCTTCTATAACATCTATTCCAAATAATTATTTATAAAATTATTTTATATAAGAACAATATGCCATTACGATATCCATATTGAGTAAAGGATACAGATTCATCAATATTTCCACAGTTAAAGTAACATTCCAAATAAAAAACATATATAAAATGGTATATGGTTAAAAAGATAGTCATATATATATACAAAAATATTTTTATATAATATTATTACAATTTTAATTGAATAATTATCTCTTGGCAGAATTAAACACAACAAATAAGAGTGATTATGTGCATGATACCAAGTAAATCACAATGAAATGGAAATTGAGACAAAGTCCCTTACAAAATTGTAATTAATCAAGTTAATAATCATTAAATGAATAAATTAATTCAATGAATATAAATATAATCATGATATTATATCCCAATAGGCCATATGCGTACACCCCATTCAAGTAATAAGTGGTGAGCAATTGAAATCTCACAGAAAATAAAGTTGGATGAGGGACCCCTTACCTTAATTTGAATGTACTCTTCACATTATATTAATGTCAGGAATAATACAATTATATCCATTAATGAATAATTAAATAAACTTATTTACATGTAATTGATTTATTATATCTTCATTATGTTTATTTATGGCCTTTTATATGGGTTAAGGTATTAAAATTTCTTCATTTTGGAGTGCACATTTTCTTAGTTTTCAAGATCAGTTCGCTTGTATAATTCTACGGAATTTCAGTTAAAATTGAAATTAAAAACCAAAAATTATGTTACGAGTTTTTATTTTTCATCTTTATGGTCACATGGTTATAAAATTCATTTGGTTATTGGTATTGATATTGAATCATTATATAAAACATTAATGATAATTGTTTGAGTTAATTGGTGGTTTTTGATCACAACGAACTCATTTTGATTTTTAAATTAATATCATGAGTAAAAAATTTTATAGAACATTAAATAAGTTATAATCAATATATTATGGTCTGGTTGACCATTCTAAATGGTTTCACTACAAGAATTGAAGATGGTAATAGAAATTGAAAACTTTTCGTCATTCAATATGATAAATTAACACATCTTAGATGGTGTTCTAATTTATAGTATAAAATATGGGGAATGAATAGATGATGTTGGATTATTACTTTATCATAAAAAAATACATTACATTATTTGTTCCATACCAAATTTTACATTTGATATGGGTTTGAGGGTTATCTAACTGTAAAAAATTATTAATAAAATGTTGATAGTAACCTGCTTTGCCAATAAAACTACTTACCTCTGTAATTTTCACTGACATATGCCATTATTGGATTCCCTTTTTCATCATAGGTTCAACTAAGAATCCATCCCTAGAGACAAAATGGCCATGAAAACAAACTGATTGAAACAAAAATTCACACTTTATAAACACCCCATATAATTCGTCTCTTCTTAGAGTTTTTTCAATATTCCGCAAGTGATTCTGATGTTCTTCGTAGATATTGGAGTATACAAAGATATCATCAATAAATACCCCAAAAATGTCATCAAGATATTCCTTGAAAACTCTATTCATTATATTTATGAATACATAAGGTGAATTATTCTGTCTAAAAGACATTACTGTAATCTAGTATTTCCCATACCGGGTTTGAAATTCTTTTTTTGGAATATCTTTCTTCCTCCCACATAGCTAATGATATGTAGATCAAAGGACAATTTTCAAAAACTATTTTTATTTATTAATTTGATCAAATAATTTATCAATGAGAAGAATATGATACTTTTTCTTTATCGTAATAACATTGATCTATCTGTAGTCAATGCATAGACTCATAGTTCCATCATTATTATTGACATATAGAATAGGGTCTGCCCATGGAGAAACACATTGGCAGATAAATCTTTTATCACTAAAATCCACTAATTGTTTCTTGAGTTATAGTATTTTCATATTGGCCATTCTATTTGTATTCTTTGATACATGAGTTTATTTATGAATTAAACCAATAGAGAACTGAACATCACACTCTAGATGATGTATAAGTAAATCCTATGAAAATACGACAATGTATTATTTCACAGTTGGTACATCATCAATTTGATGATTCTAATATGATTTCTTCTCTTCCACACCAAGAATTGTTTTAAGAAGTGACACTAAAGGTGGATATGGATAAGATTCAGATGATGATATTTCTGCTCTAAAGAAAAGGTATTCAACATCATTCTCAAAACTTGTAACTTCCTACATCTTGAAATATATTTTTCACATCAAAATTTGCAAGCCAATCCATACAGAGAATTTTATGAAACTAAATCATAGGTTTGATGATAAGGTTAGTAACTAAAGTAAATTTATGGATCACAAAGAGGATTGAACGACACTTATTTGTTGCAACAATAATTCCTATAGGAGTTTTTATTGACAACTCCATTATTAAATCAAATTGGTAATGTTTAATTTTCATGAAAAAATTGGAAGATATAAAACAATGACGTGATACAGAATCAAATAATACATTTGAAAAATTGGAGGAAATGATTAAATTACCTTCCACAACATCATTAAAAACATCAACCTCCATTATTTTGATCACATAAGCCTTCTCTTGATCTCGTGCCCTCTTTTAGGATTCTTTCCATGACATTTTGGAAAATCATTTGTTTAGTGTCCCATATCCTTACTATTCTAGAATTGAACATTATTTATTTTTCTTTTCCCCTTACATTCACTAGATCGATGTCTCTTTTCTCCACACATGTAACAAACTCCCAAGCCTTTCAATCATTTTCCATGATGGTTTTTTCCACAATTCTCACATAATGGAAATTTCCCCATTCCCTTCTTATTTATTAGAGATTAACCTTTTCCATGATTAACATAAGACCTATTCTTCTATTTAGTTACATTGAACAAATTGGATTTATAAAATACATTCCCAATTTTGATGGAACTTAATACTATTTCATCATATGATGAAAATATTTGAGAATCTATTTCCCTTAAAATAATTGGATTAATATGTTCATATAAATGATAAATCTTTCCTCTAAATCACGTATGTAATCTATAGCATTCATGCCTAATCTTATGAAATTATACTCATAATCCACAACACTCTATTTTTTCCTTTTCTTCGAACAAAGAAATTTTAACTTCATTTATATCTATTTCCCTTGATGGAAATATTTTATGGATAATAATTCTTAAAATTTATCCATTTCATTTATCATATTTCATCTTCTTTCATGGTATTTAGGATCAACAACCACCATTGATGTGCATCACCCTTGAGATAATATACATCATGTTCTACCATTTCATTTTCATTAAAACAGAATGAGAGAAATATATTTTCAAGGGACTAGACACAACACATAGCAACCAATGGATTATTAGTCCCACTAAAATGTGGGGGCTTCTATCTCATGAAATAATACAACATAGGTGAATTTTGGTTACATGTCATAGCCTGAGTAAGTTGTCCTAATATGGTCATGATCTGATCCGGTCCAACACTGACAGTATTGACATTCTTAGTGGGGTAATCCCAACATTGTATGTGGGTATTGATTCCGTTTATACCATTAGGCATTATCACTAAACTATGGAATACACTAAATTAGGTTATAATGCATAATTTCAAACTAGAAAAAAACTACATAATTTGATAATTTATGCATAGTTAATCCCTTAGTCATAAACATTGTTTTTATTAACTTTTAAATCCTTCATTATGGGTTGTAAGGAAAACATCAATTATCCTATGAAGAACCACAAGGAGTGTCAAACTAGGGGGGAAGTAAGGCCAATTGTCGTGTACTAATATATCTCAGGTCAAGCCCGAAACTCTTTTTCGAAGTTGTTACTTCTAGGTACATCTATTCCAGAATCATGTCCACTTTTAGGATCCAGGTAGGGATGTATTTTCTAGGAAACCCAAGTAGTCTTTACCTTACCAAAATTCTATGATGTTACACTATTATTATCCTTAAATTCTATCATAGGGTTATGAACTATAAGGAATGTTTTTAAATCCAACTCTCATGGTTTATATTGATCTTTCTATGATACCAACTATAACACCCTAACCACAGTATCCCAGAGATGGTGCTTATAATATTACATTGGAATGATTACATGAAATAAAAAACCATAGGAAAAATAAGTTTATTAGTCTTTAATAAACTAGATACATAGATGGAACTCAGTTTACATAGCGAAAGGGAACAAAAAGTAATACACAACCAAAGATAATAAACTATATCCAAGAGAAGTCAATAAATGGTCTCTTCTTTATAATTAAAGGGGTAAGATAAAATTCTCAGTAATATTTACATATATAGGAATCATGAATCAATAATATGTAAATCATAAATAATTTTACATATTAAATATGGCATGGTGAATAAATGGAAAAACACATGCCATCAATAAACTGAGAATGATAATGCATCCATAGATTTTGTCATAGTGAAAGCCTCATATAAAGTAATAACTGTATAATGAATAAAGATAATGATTATTATTTTTGACTTCATGTATTTGGAACATGAACCATAATACCATAGATATTGTTTAAAATATCGGTAGATATCCATCTGATCTTGTTTTGGAAAAAAACATGAAGGGTTTATCACCAACTTTTTTATCTCATGAGACATATCGATGCATTTAGGGGATATAGAAGACCTATCCCATCACTTATCGTCCAAATCAATATTTATAAAATCATATAATACATGAATAATAAGCCTTTTCAATATTCATATTGTGTAAAGGATACAGATTCATTAATATTTACATAGTTAATGTAACATTCCAAATAAACACCGTATGTAAATTTTAATAAGGATTAGATGATATACATATACATGTTACTATAATATGGATATATAATATAATTAAAATATCAAATGAAAAAAGATATCATAGGGGATGTAGATATACTACATAAGAATTAATAAGTCCTTAATACCATATAATCATAATGAAATTGAAATCGAGACAAATTTACTTACTAAATTGATATCAATTGAGTTAATAATCATGAACTATATCATTTAATACCATGAATATAAAGAGGATCTGGATATTATATACTAATAGTCTCTAAAATAATACCACATACATGAAATAAGTGACAAGCAATGAATATCTTATGGAAACCAAAGTGAGATGAGAGACCCTTACCTTAATCCGAATGTACTCTGTACATGATATTAATGTCCTAAATAATAAAATTAGATTCATGAATTAATAATTTAATAACCTTATCTTCATTTAGTTGATTTTTAATTTATTAATTATGTTAATTTATTGACTTTTATATGTGTTAGTAGATTAAAATTCCCTATTTGGGAGTGCACATTTTCTTAGTTTTTATGATCAGTTCGCTTGTATAAGAGTATGGTAGATAGGGTAAAATGGAGATTGAAATCCCAAATTGAAGTTATGAGTTATAAATTTTTATCAATAAGGTCACTTGGTTATAAAATTAATTTTTTATTGGGAGTGATTAAAAATAATCATATAAATCATTAATGGCAGTTGTTTCGGTTAATTTGTGGTTTTTGATCACAATGAACTCATTATAATTTATAAATTAATATCATAAGTACAATAAGATTATTGAAAATCTCATAAGTTATAATACATATATAATAGTCTATTTCTTCCATCAAAATGGTTTATAGAACAAAATTGAAGATGACAATAAAAATTGAATCCCCTTCGTCCTTGAATGCGAAAAATTAACACAACTCAGATGATGTTCTCATTTGTAGTATAAAAGAAGGGGGAAGGCGAGAGGGTGATTAATTATTCCTTTCTCTTAATAAAAATATTTTATATGTAAATTACAAGAGTTATCATTACATTTGGATGAAATAAGGTGTGTAAAGGAAAATAAAATAAAGTAACTCGAAATTAAAAGAGATTTTTAGAAATCCCTTATGAAAATTGGGGAGCCTAACGACATCAATTAATATTTATAAAATATTTTGATGAGATGAAAAATGGGTTCTCATTAGTCATAGATAACATGGATATTAAGGGGGATATGAAATGAAATGTCTAAGCATAATCCAATTTAAATAAAACTAATAATGACCTGAAAAGAGTGCTTGAAAAAGAGAAGGGTGGTAGATTTCCTTACCTTGTAGAGAATCTCCTAAAACATGAATATTAAGACATTGGGTGATTGAGAACTCCTAGGGATGTAAAACTACAAGTCCCTCGAAGATGATGATTTTAGAATGAAATAATAGGAAAAAATGGGTGAGTATTTCTGGTAAAAGAGATTGATATTTTATTAATTCACAATGACACCTCATTAGTGGTATTTCAAACGCCTTGGGCTTGCCAATGGTATTTTCCAAGGGATTTTTCCACTTGGGACACCACATATGATAAGTAAATTTACACAGCTAGACCAGTTTTTTATATTAATTATTATATCACTATGACGTCATTAAACATACCAAAAACTAAAAACTATATTTTTTCTATTCATAAAATCTAAATTAATTTATAAAGTTCTCATAAATTTAGCGTAAACTAATATCGATGTTGTGAATAAAAATTTTTCATTTATTTTATCATAAAAATTATCTAAATATAAAAATTTTAACATTTTTCTATGAAAATATGTATTTATTAAAAATAATATCATATATAAAATACATAGTAATATGCATAGTAATATTTTTGACGCTTAAAAAATTATTTTATCATTTCTAATTAATGAAGAGTGTTTTGATATTACTATTTCATACTTATAAACATTAATAAAACTTTAGTTTGATATAACAATTTATATTTCTCTAAAATCTACAAATCAATGGCATCTAAGTGTTTCAAAGGTAAAGAGA
This sequence comes from Viscum album, assembly GCA_963277665.1. NCBI lineage: Eukaryota > Viridiplantae > Streptophyta > Magnoliopsida > Santalales > Viscaceae > Viscum > Viscum album. The sequence goes on from OY728139.1 coordinate 804,431,515, forward strand.
AAATGGAAGCTTCCACATATTTGAAATCTAAACACAATAAGTCATCTACTCTGCATAGATCTATTAGTAAGAGATATTATACAGCTTCAAAAATTAACATAGAGGTGGATATTGGAACCTTGGATCATCATATTGAGTGGGAAGCTTCTAAGATACATAAAGGGAAGGCTGCAGCTCATGTAGATTATTAAATTTTTATCTCAATTGGAAGTCATAAATTGGATTATCTTGTCCCAAAATCATCTGTATAAGATATCTTAGAAGTAATCCTAAACATTGACAAGAAATTTGTATAGTAACTGACTATGGATCAAGGTGTGGGGGGTATTAAAACCCCCAATGTGGAGTTTATTCAACAAGATTTTGGTCTCGGCTCCAAACATTCTAAAATCATATTAACCCAAGGTAAAAATTCTACAATAAGCACACATAAATATTTTCTTCTTATTGTATTAGGATGAAGCGAAGAAGACGAGCATAGTTATAATCCTGCTATAGTAGAAGAGGATATAAAAGGGGCCATTGATGTTGTCCCCCAGAGGATGGTGGAGGACCTTGGGTGCAGGTGAAGACATAGAGAAGAAGACAACACACTCATGATAGCGGTGGGCGGTCCTCTCAATATATCATGTGTACCTGGAACCATGAAACATAATATTTTTTTGGATGGACTTCTATTTTATTATGCTACTCCTTGTACACTTTTTTCTATTTAATAAAAGGGTCATAATGCCTTGCCTCTTAAAAATAAAAAATTTATCAAATTTATCATATTTTTATGAAATACTAAACCAAAAAAATGAAATGATGGAACAACAAATTAACTTATTATTTCTTAGGTGGGGTTACTTATATATTAGTAATATTACTATTCATAAGGTTATGTCACACTTCAGAAGGGTAATTTACTATTCTCCAAAAAACTGTAATTTGATTCTATTAGACTCTAAATATCTTACTAATTGCAACCATTAATGTCAGTTTTACGAAATTGAAATCATAGAAATGGAAAATATATGTTTAATGGATAGGTTTTAACTACATTATATAACAATATGTTATTTCAAAAAGTCTTAGTTTTTTATGAATTATAACTTATCTAATGAATTGAATTGATTTAAGATGAAACATTCCAAAAAAATATTTGGGTGTTATATTGTTCTATCATTTGTAAATTTCTCCTTTGAAATTTTTCATGCATAAAACCCTTTAAAAAGATATAGGTGGTTCCTCTTCATAACATCCTCATGTTCCCATGTTTCTTCCTCCATTTTATGTTTTCCCTAGATAACCATTACCAATCATTTTGTTCAATTTATCAACACATTATCTCCAGTGTTGAGAATCTTGATAGACACTTCACAATATGATAAATTAGGTTTAATTGCAATTTCCTAATATGCAAGTAGATGGGTTGTGGCATGTAAATCTTTAACAATGACACATGGAACACTTAATGAACATTGGATATACTTGGTGGTAATCACTATATGGTAATCTATAGCTCCAATTCTTTCTAGAATTTCAAATGGAATATATGTACATAGGAGTAACAAATCAAACAAGGACTTTCACCCTTGACCCGGGGTGTCCTGGTACACTACAACGGGACTTAATGCACACCTGGTTTGACACTCCCATTGGATATACATAAGATAATTCGAATTTTATTTACAAACCATTATTATGGATTTAAAAGTAAATAAAACCCATGCTTATGATTAAGGGATTTATTGTGCATAAATTTTCAAAATATGTTAAAGATTTTTCTAGATAGAAATTATGCATTATGACCTAATTTAGTGTATGTCATTTTTTTGTAAAGGAGCTTAATGGAAGAAAGAGAATCAATACCCACAGACAATGTAGTTATTCCCCCACTGAGAATGTCAACACAATTAGTATTAGAGAAGACCAGATCAGGACCATATTGGGATAACATACTTAGGTTGTGATAAATAACCATGCTACACCTATTTTGGATCGTTTCATGTGATTGAAACCCCCATCATTTAGTGGGAATACTAATCTAGTGGTACCTGAGTTGTGAATCAATACCCTTGAAAAGATATTTTTGGCATTAAGATAAAATTAAAATGAAAACCTAGTACTGAAAGTATATTGTCTAAAGGGTGATACTAATCAATGGTGGTACATGAACCAAAATACCACAGTGGATGATGAAATAATAGAAATATAATGGAAAAAATTTAACGATGTATTATTCAATAAATATTTCCCTCATGGGAAAAAGACTGAAATAATGAGATAATTTCAAAGATTGAGGAAAATTGAAGAAGAGAGAGTTGCATATTATGAGGATAATTTCACAAGACTATCCATGTATGCTATATATTACAAACGTGATTAGGAAGACATGATTAGTCATTTATTTGAATGTCATATTTTATGTCTTAGAATGGAACATTCTTTTCAAACATTTTCATCATGTGATAAAATAGTATTAAGTGCCATCAAAACTAAGAATGTATTTTGGGGATCCAATTTTTCAAGGGAAATCTGAAAAGAAGTGGTCATCTAATAATCATGGAAAATTTGAATCTCAAAATAAGAATAATGAAATAAATCAATTTCCTTGATGCAAGATCTATAGAAATAACAATTCGATAAAATTCATGAATGGCATGAAAGTTTCTTATAAATTGTATAAAAGGGTCAATGATACAGTGAATGTAAGGGGAAGAGACAAATTAACAATGTTAAATGCTATAATTTTGAGGATATGTGACACTATGAAACTAATATTCAGAAATTTTATGTAAATATACCTCGAAATAATGCCACAGGAGAAAGGGAAGGCTTATTCATTCACAAATACATCGTTTGAAGTTCGTAATGATGTGGTGGTAGGTACTTTAATTGATGCATCAAATTTATTCAATGAATTATTTTATTCTAGATCATAACATTCTTTTATATCTTCTGAGTTTTTTTTATGAAAATTATACTTTTTAAATTTGATTTAATAAAGGATTTATCAGTCAAAAATCATAAAGGATGTATCATTACAATAATGATGTTTCGTTCAATACCATTTGCGACACAAAAAGATAATTTAGTTTTTGACCTTATCATCATACCTATAATGGACTTTGATATAATTATCAGTATAAATTGTCTTTCAAATTATGCTGTGAAAATATTTTTCATGAATAAGGAAGTTAAAATTTTGGATAATTATGTGGAATAACTTATATTTAGAGAAGAAACATCATCATCTGGATTTTATCTAGATCCACCTATAGTATATCTTCTAAATAAAATTAATGGGGAGGAAGACAAAAAATCATCTATGGATATTGAAATTGAGGATGTACATACTGTGCAAGAATACATTTAGGTATTTATCAATGATATCCCAGTATAATCCAAAATCTTCAAAGAGAATGAGAATAACATTCATATCATCCTAAAAACTCTTATAAGACACAAATTAAGTGGGATGTTTAGAAGGTGTGAGTTTTGGAATCAATCAGTTTCTTTTCTCGACCATATTGTCTCTGAATATTAAATCATTAATGATCATTTAATGACAAAGGCATTCCAAGAATGGCCTACAAAAAATGGACATAACTGAGGTATGTAGTTTTATTGGTCTAGGAGGTTACTATCAGCATTTAATTTAGAATGTTTCTTGGTTGGATAACCCCCTAACCAATATCACTTGTAAGAATTATTGGGTTTATAGTAACACATAAATCACAATGAAATGGAAATTGATTGAAAGTACCTTATAACATTGTAATCAATAGAGTTAATAATCCTCCCATTAATCACTAAATACAAAGAATATAAATAAAATAATGATATTATATCTCAAAATAAAGTAATCATACACCACATACATGATATAAATGGTGAGCACTGGAAATATCTTGGAAATTAAAGTGAGATTAGAGACCCCTTACCTTAATTTAAATATACTTTTCACTTGATCTTAATGTCTTGAATAATCAAATTATAATTTTTTAATTAAGAAGTAAAAGACATTATATACATTTATTTGATTTATTATATCTTCATTAAGTTAATTTATGGACTTTTATATGGGATAAGAGATTAAAGTACATAATTTTTGAGTGTACGTCTTCTTAGTTTTCATGATCATCTCGCTTGCATAAATGCATAGATGTTTGGGTAAAATGAAAATTGAAAACTAGAATTGAAGTTATAAGTAGGTAATATTAATCTATAAGGTTACATGGTTATAAAATTCATTTTATAATTAGGATTGAAGATGAATCATAATATAAAACACTAATTATAATTGTTTGGGATAATTGGCGACATTTTATCAAAACGAACTCATTTTTATTATTAATTTGTATCATAAGTACAAATAGATTCCAAAACCTTAAATAAGTTAAAGTATAGATATTATAGTATGTTTTAACAATAAAAATGGTTTAGTGACTAGAATTGAAGATTATAATAGAAATTGAAAACTCATTGTCCTTGAATGTAAAAAATTAACACATCTCAGATTGTGTTTTCATTTCATATAAAAAATAATGGAAAATGAGAGATGACAATGAATTATTCCTTTATTGTTAAAAAATCTCATACATTTATGTTACATTAGTTATCATAAAATTTTGATGAACAAAGTTGAGGAAAGAAAATGTAAAGAAAGGATCTCTAAAAAAAAGAGAAGTTGAGTAATCACTATTGAAAATTCAGCAGCCTAATGACATCACATAAAATTAATAAATTATTTTGATCAGAGAAATAGAGGTTTATAATAATTCCTACATAACATAGACATCAAGAGGAATTTGAAATGAAATATCCCTATATAATCAAATTTAAATTGAATAAATAATAACATAAAGAGAGTTCTTGAAAAAGAGAAGCGTGGTACATTCCCTTACCATGTAGTGGAACTAATAAAACTTGAATGTTTTGACCATGGGGGATAGATGAATCCTTCTTAGGACTCATAGGGAGGTAAAACAACTAGATATTCAAGGATTATTAATTTAGAAAGAATGAAAATGATGTAAAACAAATGAATGTTGTCCTAGACCCCAGTTTCTCAGAGCCGATGCTAAAATATTTTGTGTATTTTTTTTATAAATAGAACTAAAAAAGACACAATAAATTAAATAATGAAGGTTATTTAATGGTATATATTCTTGAATAATTGATAAAAATGTGAATGTTTCTAAAAAAACAAAAAAAAATTCAAGATTTCTCTCCATTTAGTAACGAATGTCCCTAATTAATCTACTCAACTAGTAAAAAATGAATTTAAAACGTAGGGTGATCTTTTAAAATCCATATTAATGGGATTTAAAAAAATTATAAATTACTTTAAAAATATTTCTTTAAAATAAATATAAATAAATAAATAATTTTATTTAAATAAAATAAAACACTTATAGAATATCCTCATCATTTTTCCAGAGTTTCAGAAAGTCATTTTTTAGGAAAACTCAAGATCAAGAATTTGTACTCCTATTTAAAAGTTAAAAATTAAATCCATTAAATAAAATGCATGAAAATGAATAGAAAGGCATGAAATTCCACTAAAAATTTAGATAATTACCACACTTAATTATATTCTACATGTCAAATCCATGGATAGAAATTTACACATGAAATATTACTTATTCTGAAATTGGACATAAAATGTTATCAATTATCATCAAACACATAAAAAATACGATGACATGATAGATGATTTTCTAATAATATTAACTGCTATATTAGTATGTATATAAATATATAACATTATACCATGTTCATAAAATTAAATAAATATATATAAATTCTCATATGAAAATAATTATTATCCATGGATATTATACTAGTAAAATAATAATAGAGAAGGTTAAATAATAGTCTCCTAATGATGGAATGAGTGTTAGACATAGTAACTTTGGCGTCAAGGCCTCTTGCTAAGTCCACACATAATTAGACTATCAAGTCCACGTTTCAAGATAATATATTGTCTCACGAGACCTTCCAATGCATCGAGAGGCCCTAATGGGCATCACCCATCACATATTAAGTCCAATGCTTGTGTGAATGCATAATGATGGACAAGATAACCATTTTTTCAAGGCCTCATGTCATGATAGTAGTTTGTCTCATGGTACCGAATTATGCACCGAGTGGTTATAGCGGGCCTCACACATCACATAATAAGTCTAATTAATTCCTGATATGACTAATAAAAATATTTTTTTAAATCAATGTTCCCCATACCACATTGATTTCTCTGAATCTTAATCTTTGATTAAATTAAATTCCTTGATAAATTCTTGAGGTACATAATCATTAAACAATAAAAAGTGTCACATACAACATTGAAAAGTTTAATTCATAATCCATATAATATCATAAAAATATTAATCCCATACATGAAATAATTTTATTTATTTTAATGTCAGAAATATGAATTAGAATGAAATTAATACATACATGCTCTTTAAAATTTATGGAATATCATTTATAAATTAAAAATTGTCCATAAAAAACTATGAATTCCATATCATGAGGTTTGAATTGTGTTTCACATGTAAAATGATAGCTTGTGTACATAAAATGATTGCTTGTTTATATTTGTCACGTAATATGATATCCATTTTTTAGAAACTAGGTTACTCATAACCATATACCATAAAATGATAAACACTTTCTTTATATGAGGATTTAGAAAGAAAAGGATAACCATTTTTAATGAACACAAAGATATTCCCATATGTATATACATGAAATAAAAACTTCAATATCAAAATTATAACCTTTTTAAAATTTTAAGGAACACTATAAAAAATAGTGTTTTGTTATTGTTCACCATCATAGATTAGAAATTATAACCACACAGGAGAACTAGACATTAATTGAGAACAAATATTTCAACATATATACATACATAGATAATATATGTACATATTTATATGTAACCCTTTATAGAACAAGAAAATCGTTTGAAAAAACCTATATCCTTAATGTTCTTACTATGAAAAAATACATAAAAACAATTAAATTTACTCACATGTGTATGAATATGTACATATATATATTTATGTGTGTGTGTGTGAGTGTGCATATATAAATATATGAAATTCATATAGGTAAAAAATAGTTAATCCTTTAAAAACCACATGTCTTAAAAATAACCATTTAATTCAAAAACACTTATCATATGAAAATAGTCATTTCATACTTTTATATCTACATGTGATGATAAATTTATAATTCTCTTCCTTGTAGAATAAATTCATGTTTGAAAAAAACATTTATAATTGAGAAAATCCCGTGGTAGAACTAATATGGTATCAAAATACAATCATTGATAATATCAAAAGTTACGTAATTTAGTTAACATAATATATTTATTTAATGTAAAATATAAAATAACAGAAAATAATTAAGGTAAGAACATAACCAAGAACTAAAACATGAATTAATAATTTAAAATGGTTTTTGGGATTATAATCTAAACAACATAAATTTATAATCTATATTTCATTATAAGTTCTAAAAATAGTTATAAAAATATGGATATATATGCATTTATATATAAAAATACATATATATGTGTGTGTATATTTATATTTACACCTAATAACATAAATTTTATAACTTGATAAATTGAAAAAAAAATTGTACAATAATATATATAATCCCCATAACATAAGATTTCAAAAAAATATTTTATATAAGAAAATAAAATGAACCTTTGATGATTTGAGAATATATATATTCTGTTTGAAAAATTCAACTCAAAATGACCTATAATTTAGAATATTACAAAATGAATTCTGAAATCATGAATAAGAAAAATAATAATATATCTGATACCAATAAATTTAAAAAATAACATCGATAGAATGTTTATAACTTATATTTAGGAAAACCAATTTTTTGATGATAATGAAATAAACCCATCAAATTAACATTGAAAGTAGTTCCACCACTTAAAGTTCCTAAGAAAACAGGAGAAAAAGCTGATTGAAAACTAATAATTTCCCTTACACATTTTATTAAAATAATCGAAAGGGATAGAATTATAAAGATATATTTAAATTCGCACTTACTCATGACTAGATTATTCATACACAAAAAACACAATGCACATATGAATGTAAGAAAAACCCCAAAACACACACCAGCACAAACATGCACTAATATTTGAAAATGAATTATGCATACACAATAATAATATACAAATACCAATACCCTTATAGAAATATAGGAGAGACGAAAGACTTAACTCCAATTTTTATCATAGAAGATGTGCAAGGATGTGTCGTGGAAAAGTAGAACACAAATTATGGACACAAGTGATGCATAATGCATCTCCTCCCTATATTTATTCAAATTGACATCATATATAATGACTTATACAATATTTCTCTACAAGAACGATACATATGTTGATGTTATAACTATATTAGCAAACAAAATTGATAGAAATTATATAAAATTGTTATAATTGGTATATCTGTGGAAAAAAGAACAGAAAAAATATATTCAAAGAACAAAAAATGATTTCAATTAACCTAATAGAATGAACATCAACCATAGGCCAAATCCAAAGAAAATATTGTTTATAAAGTAAATAAGATGAATAAAAATGATGAAATGAAAAATATATAAATTGATTAATTAAGGAAAGTAATCTAAATAGACTTCAGAACTAAAAAAGAAAATCTACTTTGAACTAGGTTGGTGAAAATCAGACACCTTCAGATCTGGACCATCATGGTTCAAAACCCCTAACTACTGATGAAACCGAACAACATCATTCGAATCTCCCCCTCAAACATTGACATATGTCACTGGAGAGACCTTCCCTCAGCTCTACCTACTCCTTCGACTGTGACCCACAATACCATCTATGGCATGACTTCTTGAGGACCACGTCTCTTCCCAACGGTGCGGAATAACAAGACCCCAACAACTTCTGTGGTCTACCCAAACCCTTGGCACATACCCCCTTCACTCGTGGAATGTAGCTCTCTTAGCCTTTTTATCATTATTTTCCTTGTTTTATTATTTTATTAATATTATTATATACTTATTAATATATATTTTATTTCATATATATATATATATATATTATTTTATGTTTAACTAATAAATTATAATTATAATTTAAAAAAATTAAAGTAGTATTAATTTAAAAAAACAATCTAATTATATTATTATAATTTAAAACTAATATATATTTACATATTATGTCTTCAAAAATAGAGATTCATAACACCAACCTAAATGTATTTTTTAATGGCACTTTAAGGCAATTAAAATTATCAAAATTTTTAAGACATTAATTTTGTTAAAAAAATTATTATATCATTCATCTATGAATAATTTTAACATTCTACTAAAGTGTCACGACCCGTCCTCGGGGCCCGTTCCGTGACTACCCCAAGCCCGCCTTCCATAGGACAGGGGCTGGCGACTAGCACAAAGGCGTAAATCCTGGTAAAAAGGGAAGGCATTGCCTTTGTATAGTAAACAAGCACCACAGAGTAAGCAAGCGGAAAAAGTAAACACTAAGTAAAAACTGAGTACAACTGTATGTGAGGAAAGTAAGTGGGCCAGTATACAAACCCAAACTGAAAGTAAAGTACAACTCGAAAGGGAAAACAGCAACTGAAAATTAAAAGCCGCTACACTGAGCTGTCCACTGGAAATCCCACCTGAAGGGTGGGTACATATAGCTCAACTGCTCCTCGGGTCCCGCCGTCCGCTCCGAGTACGTCCCGCCCAGTGGTCCACCTCTAGGTACCGTCCTGCTCTGCAAGCCTCAACAACGATCAATGTTGTCTGTCGTCTGTAACCAACACAACGTAGTGCGGGCATAGCCCGTGCAGGGGTGAGTATAATCTACTCAGTAGGGACCCCGAGACCCCCGAAGGTCTCCCAAAATCCACAAAGGATAAACCACAAAGGAAAGATACAATCACGAAGTAACAACCGACACTGCTTAGGTATATGCCCATACATATACCTAAGTCATCAATTCCAGTACGCTCCAACCTCCGAGCCCACATACAACCCAGTCCACATAGGAAAGTATATGTATTCCACACAGGAAAGAAAAACGTAATCCACACAGGATAGCACAACAAAATCCACACAGGAAAGAAAACAGGTTTAAGCTCACACATGTATACTTCTTCGAAAGATGATAGAGATGATCACTGATCCATCTATGTCATCGGACCCACAAAGGATCGATAGGTACTAACCCCCGCAATGACCCACACAGGATCAGACCCACACAGGATCTGTAGGCGCTGGCTCACACAGAACCGCTGAGCGCTGACCCACACAGGATCAGACCCACACAGGATCGGTAGCACTGATCCACACAGGATCGCTGAGTTTTGTAGTCGTCGTCGTCGAATCCACTGAGGATCTCTGTACAGTCGTCGTCGTCACAGTAGCAGTCGCAGCCAGCACTAGGGTTCCTGCACACAGCAAGCTCGTTCGGGAGGGTCTGCTCCACGAGCCGAGAGACTGATACATCAACTGACACATAGTCCAGAGTTGATGTATCCAAAAGTTCCGTATCGTCAACAGGAACTCAATGTCGTAGACGGTGCGTCAATCATACGCCCGGTCTGAGAGTTATTGTCTTTTTTCGTCCCAGGGGCCCGGTTGGTTTTAAAGGAAAAACCAACCCGACTGTACTCCACCTGCGTTCAAACCTCGGGCAGAGTATGCCAAAAGATCTTTCTCACTAAGAGGAAACCAACATAGTCGATGACACGTTAATCGGACATCCGAAGCTCAAGAAATGAGCGTTTCCGCTTCGAGGGCCCGGTTGGTTTCATGTATGAACCAACCCGGCTGAACTCAAAGTATTCCAAAACCTTGAGTGCGATATACCGCTAAACCCGTCTCGCTTCAAAGATCGTGTCGCCACTGACGGCGTGTCAATCGGAGGTCTGTAGCCCGAGTTATGGGCAAATGAACCCAAACGGTCCGAAAACGGGGGTTTCGGGCTCGGACCGACCCGGCCCAAGACCCCCCGGTCGGCCCGAACCGGGTCGACCCGCCCCTGGTTCGGGTCAGCCCACCCTGCCGCGGCACGGCACTGGCGCGGCACGGCCCGGCCCGGCGCGGCGCGGCCCGAGACCCCCCGGTCGGCCCGAACCGGGTCGACCCGCCCCTGGTCCGGGTCGGCCCTGCTTGGCGCGGCCCAGCGCGGCTGGGCGCGGCCCGGCCCGATGCGGCGCGACACGGCTAGGCGCGGCCCGACTGGTGCAGCCCGGCCTGGCGGACCGGCTGGGCACAGCGCGCCCAGTGCGCTAGCCGGCTCGGCCAGAACGACCGAGCTGTTTTGTCGGCTCGCACGGGGGGCGCTGCCCCTCCCGTTTCATGAAACCGCGGCCCCTTAATTGGGGCCGCCTTGAAGACCGGCCGAGGGAATTTAATTCCCCCGGATCCTCCCTGTCTGGCCAGCCCGCCCTGGCCGGCCGGTCCTGCCTCCACGGGACCGGCAACGGCTGGTCCCCTTCTTCACCGACACCGGCGGCCCGAAACCTGCCGCCGGTCACCCTGCTCCGCCACAGCCCGGAACCAGCCGCGACATGGTTCGTCTAGCGCTGCGCGATGACGCCGCGCCCCTCCGCCACGGCCCCGGAACCGGACGCGGTATTTCAGGTGTCTCAGACGCGGTGCGAGGGCGTCGCGTCCTTGGATTAATTCACGGCGCGGCGCGACGGCGCCTTACATTTCCTTTCGCATGATTCCGCGTGGTGCGACGACACCACGCTTTCCCGTAGCAAACCACAAAAGAATCAACAAGGTTAAATAAGGAGGGTCGGCTGTGTTTGTGCGGTCCAGCCCCCTCTCGTTAAACGATAACATTTAGTTGAAAACCACGAAGATCGACAAACTGGAATCTTGAACATAATTAATTAAAATAAATCCCCTACCTCGGTTTCAATAACGGTGCACGTCAACGAGCCGCAGAAGACGAGCATAGTGGAGGTCGGGCGTCTCGGAAAATGAACGTCGATTCTGTTGACGTCGAGGTGCGTCCGAAGAGGATACGTTATTGGAGAAGTTTTTCGCGGTCTTCGACGGAGATGTTCTTCGCTAAGGACGCTGTTCTTCATCAGAGTCCGAGGTGTTCTTCACGTTCTTCATCGAAGTTGAAGAAGAAGAAGACTTCCTCAAACCCTTAACCCTTTCCTCCCAAGTTTCCACCACAAGATAAACTAACCCCAAAATAAAATAATTCTCCCACTTATTTTATTAACCCAACATAGGTTTTTGAATTTCAAGAGTTTGAAAGTTCAAAACCCACATTTAACTCACTTAAGTTATTAACATAAGATGTTATAAAATTAATGAGGAGATAGGTTAGCAAAACTTAAATGGGGGGGTTTAGAGGGGTTAGGAAAGTGAGGGGTTGGGCTCATGTGGGTCCCACCATACCTTATCCTCTCAAAGTTGGTTATCACAAGTGGGTCCCACCCCCAACATCCTTACTTAGGATAAAACTACCAAGTGGGAAAAAAATAAAAATTGTTAATTTTTTATTTTCAACTACCACAAAAATTAATAACTCCCCTCATGTAAATGCAACTCCGAAACAAGAGTTCCTAAGCAATTACCGGCGCTGCGGTTCCATCGATGCCATCGGAATTCGATTCTGGGCACCGGTTCAAAAGTTAGAAATTCCCGCTCTTTCGTTCACTGAACGTACCCGAGCTAAACTTCGGATAAAAATTCCGGGCACACCGGGCCTCGGAATCAAGTGCCGTCTGAAACCACGTTCTGGTAAAATTCCAAAGAAAATTAAGAAAAAATTTCCCTTGAATTTTACTGGTCTTTACATTACTCCCACCTCAGGGCTTTACGTCCCCGTAAAGATACTTCGAAAACTAGGGAAACAAATGAGGGTATTGAGCACGCATCTGAGCCTCCCACTCCCAAGTGCTCTCTTGGAGGTTCCCGTGCTGCTATCTGATGCACACTAGAGGAATCGACCATCCACGTAGGACCCGCTCCTGTCGATCCTCGATCTCCACTAGGACCTCCGCAAAAGTCGCCCCATCATCGACGTCAAGCTCCCCATGGTCAATGATATGTGTCGGGTCGTGCACGTATCTCCCCAGCTGAGATACGTGGAAGACGCCATGCACCCGGTGCAATTGAGGTGGTAGAGCCAGACGATAAGCCACCTCACCAATCCTGCTGAGGACCTAGAACGGTCCGATGAAGCGTGGAGACAACTTGCCTCCTCCTCCAAATCTCCGTAATCCACGTCGAGGCGATACATGCAAAAATATGTGGTCGCCATCCTCAAACTCTAGTGGCCTCCGCCTCCTGTCAGCATATGACTTCTACCGGCTCTGAGCTGTCCTCATCCGCTCCTGGATGACCTGGACCTTCTCTGTCGTGGCCTGGACCATCTCCGGCCCCACAAGTGCTGACTCCGCAGGGTCTGTCCAGCACAAAGGAGATCTACAAGGTCGGCCATACAACGCCTCGTATGGTGCCATCCCGATGGTGGAGTGGTAGCTGTTGTTGTACGCAAACTCCACCAAGGGTAGGTGGTCCTCCTAGCTGCGACCAAAGTCAAGGACGCATGCGCGGAGCATGTCCTAGAGAGTCTAAATGGTCCTATCCGTCTGACCATCCGTCTGAGGGTGAAAGGCTGTCCTCAGACGTAGCTGCGTCCCGAACGCCTCCTGCAATCCCTTCCATAGCCCGGAAGTAAAGTGAGCATTTGATCGGAGGGATAGAATATGGAACACCGTGAAGCCGTACAATCTCCTTAACGTAAAGACGTCCCACGATCTCCACTGAGCCCTGCTCTCTGATGGGTAAGAAGTGAGCCGACATGGTGAGTCAGTCGACAATCACCCAGATGGAGTCGTGACCTCTGGAAGTGCGTGGAAGTCCAGTCATGAAGTCCATAGATATCCCGTCCCACTTCCACTCCGGGACCTCCAAGGGTTGTACCAAGCCTACTGGTACCTGATGCTCAGCCTTCACCTGCTGGAAGGTGAGGCATCGAGAAACGAACTCTGCCACAACCTTCTTCATGCCTCTCCACCAGTGCTGTAGTCTGAGATCCTGGTAAATCTTCGCCACTCCGGGACGTACCGCCAAGGGAGAAGTGTGAAACTCTCTCAGAACTTCCTCCCGTAAAGCAACTGGTACCAAGTTACATCCTCTGAAAAGGATGTCGTGCTCTGCTCCAACGGAGAAGCCATCAGGTGCCTGTCCTAAGGATATCTATGCACGCTGTGTCTCACAGTCAGCATCCCCTCGCTGTGCCTCTTTGACCCGCTGCAGTAGTGGAGGAGTGACTGTGAGAGACTGAAGGAAGGCTTATCCATCTCTATACACGAAAGATATCTGCAAAGAGGCTAGCTGCTCCGTCGCCTCCTCTAGTAGCTGAATGCCCGTCCTCTTGCTGAGGGAATCAGCTACCACGTTCCCCTTTCCAGGAGTATAGACTATTTCAAGGTCATAGTCCTGGAGGAACCCGAGCCATCACCGCTGTCTCAGGTTCATGTCCTTCTGTGAGAAGATATACCTGAGACTCTGATGGTCAGAAAAGACTGTAGAGAGCTCGCCCATCCGATAGTGTCGCCATGTCTTCAGGGCGAAGACCACTGCTGCTAACTCCAGGTCATGGGTAGCATAGTTCTGCTCATGAGGCCTCAACTGATGTGATCCATAGGAGATCACTGCCCGCTCCTGCATCAGGACACATCCGAGTCCGGTCCCTGATGCATTGCAGTAGACTACGTACCCTACTCCCTCCTCAGGAAACCTCAAGATAGGTGCGCTGGTCAATCTCTGTCTCAGCTCCTGGAAGCTCTGCTGACATCTATCTGACCACACGAAGGGTTTCCCCTTCCTCCTTAATGTTTTGCAAAGCTGTAATGATTTCTCCTTTCCTGAAAAGTGAAATCCTGTCTCATCCCCTTGATGAACCATGTTCCTTGCCTAATACAGTCAATCCCATCATGATTAATTAATTCGTGGCATGGATGACGTCGTAAGGCCTCGACGCTGCTACCAAGAGATCCAACCATTACTCTCGCCTCCAAAGGTTGAGTCACACTGTCGGCATCAGTGTGTGATCACTGGGTCTCCACCAGTAAGAATCTCGCAAGTGAGGGTCAATTCAACAGTTTTTAACCGGCACCTCTTAGTAAAAACAAACAAAAGACAAGAAAGAAAATGTCACCAATGCAAGTGTCTTTTATTACTTCAACTCAAAGTACAAGGACAAAAGTCAACACAAACTACGAAGCTAGAGGAATTATGGGCAAAGGCCTATATGCATGGAGCAATTCCCGCATTAGTCCACCTTCTTCCGGAGCTCCATGATCGTAAACATCAGCTGCCTGAAGCTGTGCTCTCCCCTAAGGTTGGGGTGGACCTCCTGGTGGTGGTGGTGGTAGAGTCTCAAAACGTCATCCACCACCTACTGCTTGGCCAGCTCCTCTACCTCGTCCGCCTGCTCCCTGCGGACCGCCACGGTCAAACCTCTGCCTCTGGCTAGGTGGTTCCTCAACCGTCTGCTGCTCCTCTACATGGTGGGTTGGGCAGTCACGAGCCATGTGGTCCTGCCCGCCGCATGCATAGCACTGTCTTCCACTTGTAAGACTGGATCTATTGCGTGTTCCCCGCACCTCCGAGCCTGTATCCTATGGTCGTCCGCCTGATGGTCTGGCCCGCTTGGGCCCATGTGTCATTCGTCGACGGCCTGCTGTAGAAGACTCTACTACGTGCCGCCCTGCGGTGGCTCTCGGCGCTGGTGTAGACTCAGCAAGAAAGCTCTCGATCAAAAGGGCTCGCTCCAGTACTCCTGTCTGAGTCAGAATGCTGAGGGAGATCAGCGATGCCCTGATCTCGTGTCTCAATCTCTTCTCAAAGGTCCGGGCCTGAAAAAATGGGTCCCGTACCATGTCTGTCGAGTAGCGCGAGAGATCGGTAAATATTTCTAAGTACTGGGCGACCGTCAAACTACCCTGCCGCAGCTGAAGAAGCTCTTGAATGCGCACCTTACGGAGGGTGGCTGGGAAGAACTCTGAGCGGAAGTGGCTCTCAAAGTCCGTCTAGAGAAGAGATGCCTCATCGTGCACATGGAGCATCAAGATCCACCATCGGCCCGCTGCCGCGTGCAGTAGGCTCGCTGCGAGGATAACCATGAGGTCTGCTGGTGTCCTCACTAGCCTGAAAACTCATACTGCTGCCTCCAGCCAGTCCTCGGCTGCCTGGGGGTCCCTCTCCCCACAGAACCTAGGCGGTCGCTGGCGCTGGAACTCATGCAGTGCACTAAGGCGACGTGCATCGTCAGCGGCTGGTGCTGGAAGCATCGGTGGCTCGACGGTTAGAGCTACTGCCGGTGCCAGTGCTGACAAAGGGCCCTGCACCGAGGCCTCATCGCTCAGTGGGCTGTCGTCACACTCGACTCTCGGAAGCCTAGCTGGTTGCCATCGTGGGGCCTTCCTGAAAAGGAACAGGTGCGCCACGGTCAAACAATATACCTGGTGAGCTGACACAAAGTAATAACAAAGAAAACTTGAAACACACACGCAATCAATGTTTTCGTGCATTAAGTCGGAAATCAGAAGTCAGGGTCCTGGTGTATGGATACGTCGGCCACCGCACCAACACTGGACTACCTGGACTGATAACCACACCCAATACGCTTAACACTATTGCTTCACATAGAAGAATGATCAGAGTATGCGGTAGAACCGAACTTCTCTGATACCAATTTGTCACGACCCGTCCTCGGGGCCCGTGCCGTGACTACCCCAAGCCTGCCCTCCATAGGCCAGGGGCTGGCGACTAGCACCAAGGCGTAAATCCTGGTAAAAATGGAAGGCATTTCCTTTGTATAGTAAATAAGCACCACAGAGTAAGCAAGCAGAAAAAGTAAACACTAAGTAAAAACAGAGTACAACAATAAATGTGGAAAGTAAGTGGGCTAGTATACAAACCCAAACTGAATGTAAAGTACAACTCGAAAGGGAAAACATCAACTGAAAAGTAAAAGCCGCTACGCCGAGCTGTCTACTGGAAATCCCACCTGAAGGGTGGGTATAGATAGCTCCACTGCTCCTCGGGTCCCACCGTCCGCTCCGAGTACGTCCCGCCTAGTGGTCCACCTCCAGGTACTATCCTTCTCTACAAGCCTCAACCACGATCAACGCTGTCTGTCGTCTGCAACCAACACAACGTAGTGCGGGCATAGCTCATGCAGGGGTGAGTATAAGCTACTCAGTAGGGACCCCGAGACCCCCGAAGGTCTCCCAAAATCCACAAAGGATAAACCACAAAGGAAAGATACAATCACGGAGTAACAACCGACACTGATTAGGTATATTCCCATACATATACCTAAGTCATCAATTCCAGTACGCTCTAACCTCCGTGCCCAGGTACAACCCAGTACACACAAGAAAGTATACGTATTCCACACAGGAAAGCAAAACGTAATCCATACAGGATAGCACAACACAATCCACACAGGAAAGAAAACAGGTTTCAGCTCACACAGGTATACTTCTTCAAAAGACGATAGAGATGATCACTAATCCATCTATGTCGTCGGACCCACAAAGGATCCATAGGTACTAACCCCTGCAATGACCCACACAGGATCGGACCCACACAGGATCTGTAGGCGCTGGCTCACACAGAACCGCTGAGCGCTAACCCACACAGGATCAGACCCACACAGGATCGGTAGCACTGATCCACACAGGATCGCTGAGTGTTGTAGTCGTCGTCGTCGAATCCACTGAGGATCTCTGTACAGTCGTCATCGTCACAGTAGCAGTCGCAGCCAACACTAGGTTTCCCGCACACAGCAAGCTCGTTCGGGAGGGTCCGATCCACGAGATGAGAGACTGATACATCAACCGACACATAGTCTAGAGTTGATGTATCCAAAATTTCTGTATCGTCAACAAGAACTCAACGTCACAGACGGCGCGTCAATAGGACGCCCGGTCTGAGAGTTATTGGCTTTTTTCGTCCCAGGGGCCCGGTTGGTTTTAAAGGAAAAACCAACCCGACCGTACTCCACCTGCGTCCAAACCTCAGGTGGAGTATGCCAAAAGATCCGTCTCACTAAGAGAAAACCAACAAATTCGACGACACATCAATAGGACGTCCGAAGCTCATGATATGAGCGTTTCCGCTCCGAGGGCCCGGTTGGTTTCGTGTTCGAACCAACCCGGCCGAACTCAAAGTATTCCGAAACCTTGAGTGCGATATACCGAAACGAACATCTCGCTTCAAGGATCGTGTATCCACTGACGGTGGGATGATCGGAGGTCCGTAGCCCGAGTTATGGGCAAATGAACCCAAACGGTCCGAAAACGTGGGCTTCGGGCCCGGACCGACCCAGCCCGAGACCCCCCGGTCGGCCCGGCGGGGCCCGGACCGGCTGGGCACAGCGCGCCCAGCGCGCTGGCCGGCTCGGCCAGAACGGCCGAGCCATTTTGACAGTTCGCATGGGGGGGGGGGGGGGGGGGGCGCTGTCCCTCCCGTTTCATGTAACCGCGACCCCTTGATTGTGGCCGCCTTGAAGATCGCCCTGGGGAATTTAATTCCCCAAGCTCCTCCCTGTCCGGCCGGCCCACCCTGGCCGGCCGGTCCTGCCTCCATGGGACCGGCGACGGCCGGTCCCCTTCTTCGCCGACACCGGCGGCCCGGAACCGGCCGCCGGTCACCCTGCTCCGCCGCGGCACGGAACCGGCCGCGGGTTGGTTCTTCCGGTGCGGCGCGATGATGCTGCGCCCTTCCGCCGTGGCCCCGGAACTGACCGCAGTATTTCGGGTGTCTCCGATGCAGCGTGATGGCGTCGCGTCCTTGGATCAATTCGCGGCGCGGCGCGATGGCGTCGCGTCCTTGATCTTCTTTACATGGCGCGGCGCGACGGTGCCGCGCATTTCCTTTCGCCTGATTCCGCGTGGTGAGACGACACCACGCTTTCCCGTACCAAACCGCAAAGGAATCAAAAAAGTTAAAAGAGGAGGGTCGGTCGTGTTTGTGCGGTCCGACCCCCTCTCGTTAAACGATAACATTTAGTCGAAAACCACGAAGATCGAAAAACTAGAATCATGAACGAAATTAATTAAAATAAATCCCCTACCTTGGTTTCAAGAACGGTGCACGTCAACGAGCCGCGGAAGATGAGCGTCGTGGAGGTCAGGCGTCACGGAAAACGAACGTCGATTCCGTTGACGTCGAGGTGCGTCCGAAGAGGAAACGTCATTGGAGAAGTTCTTCGCATTCTTCGGCAGAGATGTTCTTTGCTAAGGACGGTGTTCTTCATCGGAGTCCGAGGTGTTCTTCACGTTCTTCGTTGAAGTTGAAGAAGAAGAAGACTTCCTCAAACCCTTAACCCTTTCCTCTCAAATTTCCACCACAAGATAAACTGACCCCAAAATAAAATAATCCTCCCAATTATTTTATTAACCCAATATAGGTTTTTGAATTTCAAGAGTTTGAAATTTCAAAACCCACATTTAACTCACTTAAGTTATTAACATAAGATGTTATAAAATTAATGAGGAGATAAGTTAGCAAAACTTAAATGGGGGGTTTAGAGGGGTTAGGAAAGTGAGGGGTTGGGCTCGTGTGGGTCCCACCCTACCTTATCCTCTCAAGGTTGGTTCTCACAAGTGGGTCCCACCCCCAACATCCTTACTTAGGATAAAACTACCATGTGGGAAAAAAATAAAAATTGTTAAATTTTTATTTTCAACTACCACAAAAATTAATAACTCCTCTCGTGGAAATGCAACTCCGAAACCGGAGTTCCTAAGAAATTACCAGTGCTGCGGTTCCATAGGTTCCCTCGGAATTCGATTCCTGGCACCGGTTCAAAAGTTAGAAATTCCCGCTTTTTCGTTCACTGAACGTACCTGAGCTAAACTTCGGATAGAAATTCCGGGCACACCGGGCCTCAGAATCAAGTGCCGTCTGAAACCGCGTTCTTGTAAAATTCCAAAGAAAATTAATAAAAAATTTCCCTTGAATTTTACGGGTCTTTACATAATTTCTGTATTTCATATAATAATACATTTATAATTTCTAAACAAAAAACAAGATAATATTTTTCTAAAAATGTGTTCTCATTAAGTGAATTTCTTGAGAAAAATATTTCTTTTTTTATTATATTCTCTTTAAACAAAATTTACCTTATCAAAATTACATGTCATTAATTCTATTAAATGAAAACATTATTTAAATTTATTTTCTGTTTGTAAACAACCAATTGTAAATAAGATCCATTTGACATTTTTTCCAAATGGTCATACAGGCCGTATAAATACATGTTCGAAGAGTTTAAAAAGACCAAAATCATTTCTTCGTTTAGGAGGTGGGTTCCCAACATTTTCTTAACACTTATCATTCTTTATATACTTATTGTCTTAACATTTTTTGTTACGTCAGATCCAAGCGATGTCAACTACACTCTTGGCATTCTCTTCTAGCTTGGTGGTCTTTCAGTTATTCTACTGGGTATTGTGATGAGATTTCTAGATGAGTTATATTCTCTAGAATTAATGTAATATTTCAGTGTTTGAATAAAAAATTTCACCTTATATTTAGTGTATTTGATATAAAAAAAAACCAATTTTCCATTAAATAATAATAATAATAATATATTAAAATATAATTATAACAATTATAATTATGTTCATGGATTTACATTCTTCCCTCGCCCCCTAATGGATTTCTATCCTTAAAATTCACTGACTCACACAAACCCACCCGTAAATGAACTTTTCATATCCTCCTTGAAGTCTTATAAAAAACTTATTTATTATTAACTAGAAAAATTTCAATGGAAACTAATTTATACCTTCATCAAGTCCACTACCATGGATAGTCTGCTGATGACCACAAATTAATTTCCAATAAAGTCTTATGTTCCTCAATCTCTTTATCCCAAATACACCTTGAGTATCTTGGATCAAACTCACGCATTAAACTCAATAAATGATCTCTTCTTCATAACCAAGGAAATAAAAACAAATGAAAGGGGTGAGATAAAATGCTCAGTAAAGTTTATATATAGTGGAAGCATGAATCAATTATAAGTGAATTTTAATCAATTTGAAATTATCAATATGGTATGTTGAATAAATGAAAAAATAAAATCCATCAATAAATTGAGATAGATAATGAATCCATAGATTTTTTCACAGCGAAAACTTAATGGAATGTAATAAATGTATAATCAATAAATATAATTAATATTATTTGGATTTCATGTATCTTAAACATGAACAAAAATACCATTGATACTATTTAATTATATGTGTAAGATACACATATTATTTTGTTTTGGAAATAAATTCGATGGGTTTGTCAGCAACTAATTTGTCTAATGAGACATGTAGATGCATCGAGCGGCTCTGGCCAGCCCCAAACATCACCTTGAATCCAAATATTTCTTTATAAAAATATTTAATGCAATAAAAATATTCGTTGGAAAAATCATTATTGAGTAGCGGATACAGATTCCTCAATATTTCTGCAGTATAACAAACATTCCACAAATACACCATTTGTAAAATGGTATACATATAATACAATAAACATGACCATGTATCAAGAATATAGATATATAATTTAATTAAAATTTCAAATTAAAAATTATCTCAAAGGGATAGTAATTATTCCACATAATAATGATTTGGTGCAGAATACCATGTAAACCACAATGAAATGGAAATCGAAACAAAGTCCCTTACAACATTGTAATAAATCGAGTTAATAATAATCTATTGAATCAATGAATACCATGAATATAAAGATAATAATGATATTATATATCAAATGGAAGTAAAAATTCTCCACATAAATGAAATATGTAGCGAACAATGGAAATCTCATGGCAATAAATGTGAGACGACAAACACCTTACAAAAATTCGGCAGCCTAATGGTTTCACTTAAAATTAAAAAAACATTGAATTGAGAAAAATGGGTTTCTCATAATTCATACATAACATGGAATGTAAGGGGGATATGGAATTAAATATCCCAACATAAGATAATTGAAATTAAAAATATAATAACATAAAATGGTTCTTGAAAAAGAGAAAGGTGGTAGATTCCCTTGCCTTTTAGAGTAAAACCTATAACCAGAAGGATGGGAACAAGGGGGCTTGAGAACACTTTTGGAGGACTCTTAGGGAGGTAAAACTACTAAATCTTCTAGGTTGATGAATTTTTGATGAATATAAATGAATGAATGACTGAGTATATATAGTAAAAGAGATGTATTTTTTTTATTAATTCCCAATGACACCTCATTAGTGGTATTTGAAAAACCATGGTCTTACCTGAGTTATTTTCCAATGGTTGGTCCACATGGGACACCTCATATCATATTTTAATTTACAAAAGTATACTAGTATTTTATATTAACGGTTACATCATAATGACATAATTAAACATAGCAAAAACTCAATAGTACTTTATTACTATTCATGAAATACTAACGTATTTTATAAAATTATATTAAATTCATCATATTCTAACAATTTTATGAATTCAAAAATAACATTTATTTTATCATAATAATTTTCTAAATATGAAAATTTTAACTTTTATCTCTGAAAATACATATTTATTAAATATAATAGTGGGCATAAATTACACAGTAAAATGCATAGTGAAATTTTCGACAATGAAAAAGAATAAAATTATTTTATGATTTGTAATTAAAGAATTGTCTTTTTATAATAATGTTTCATTATTATAATAATTAATAAAACCCTTTTTTAAATAATAATTTAAATTTCTATGAAATGTACAATTTTTACCTAAAAATTCAATTTATCAAATTCCTTATATTTTTAAGAATGACTAAAATCAAAATAGAAATTATGGAATATCAAATTTCTTTATACTTTATTAGGTGAGGATACTACTCCAAAGTTCCTATTACAATTTATAAGGGTAAGTTACTATTCATAAATCTATGTTACTATTCACCATAAATGTAAGTTGTACCTATCAGACTCAAAATATCGTTCTGATCACAACCATGTATATCATTTTTTCGAAATTAAAATCAAAGAAGTAAAAAAACTATGTTTAATGGATAGGTTATAAATATATTTGATAACCATGTGTCTTTTCATAATGTTTATGTGTTGCATTCATTATAAGATATCTAATGAAATGAAATTATTTAAGAAGAAACATACCATACAATATTGGGGTGTTATAACACCAAAGTGAATCAACAAGAACCACCCAACTAGATCCATCCTCCAACTCCACTTGTCAATCACAATTTATCAAGATGCATCACTAATGAACTAAGATACCTTGCCTTTACCTAAGTTATGATAGAAGATATTTGAAATTTAATTATAGGTCCCATGTATTGTTGATTCTAATCTCAATTATATTTTTCTAATGACTTCCTAACTCATTCCACTATGAAAAAACTTGTTATCACAATTTGTAAAATACATTTAAGTAGTAAAAATTGTTTAAATAAAATCTGTAAAAAATATTCTTTAGAAAGTGATAAATGAAGTATAAAGCATTTTTTCAATAATTTGGAATACAAATAACCATATATCTATAGAAAAAACATAAATACTTAGGTGATAGTTATATACTCGTGAGTGGTCTCTCATTTACCTACCAAGTAGTCCAAAGGTAACCAATAACAGGTTCCCCATTAGATTATGCCCCTTCTGCGGGGTCATGTCCAATGGAAATGAACTTATGTCCACAATTGATGAAAAAATTCTTATAAAATCAGTTTACAAACCTTTATTTCATTAAACTATTTCCAAAAAAATCATTCATAAAAACCATAATTTAAAAATCCATGTTTTAACAACATAAACCAATAGAGTTTTTATAGATTCCAACAAGTTTTCCCACAATCACTAAAAAAATAAACATTAGGATTTACACCAAAAATCAAATAAGTATTTCAAAAAAATTTAAATTAAAAAAATTAATTAAAACTAGTCCTTCATGTTTTAAATTAAGTACATTATAAATAAAATCCATGTACCTATCATTGATTGGTGAAAATAGATAATGACACAATAGAACATGAGGATCTAATCACAACCAACATTTCCTTTATTATCATCAATAATGTTTCATCATATACCCATCTTAAAACCTATACCAATCCATTATAGGATAGATCTATGGTTTCTAGAGAGATGTTTGAACCATTGAACAATGAAATATGAGGAAAAGAAGTATCTAATAATGAATTAAAACCTCTAACGCACTTTGATTTACATAAGGATTGCTCTAGAATCTAATGAGATAGTTTATTATACATGGGGAGAAAAATGTATTTCTAATTTAATGAGTTTTGGAAAAAACGATGGTTACTATTATTTATTTATATTTGATTCAAATTTAAAGTATGTAAAATTATATGCCATATGGTTAGGCTATAGGGTATGGTAAATTGTGTGCCAGTTGTGCGATGGTACTGTAACCAGTCCACATGTCACACAATTAGATCACATATTTAGGCAAATGCTTAACCAACCATGCATATCCATTTGTTTCATGATGCATGGCGTCTCATTGTAATTTACATGGTTTGTAAGAACCATGAACCAACAATGCACATACACAATTCCCAATGTTTGACCATGCATTATTTCTTAAATATGCTTCATGGTTTCTACTAATTATACAGAAACCCTACACCTTTAGACTCACCTGCCAAAGACAAATCAAAACGCATCAAAACCTCCTGAGTCATAACCAGATAATTATATATACTCCAAATACATGAATAAAGGGACATTTACCTAAAAAATGATACTTCTACAGTACATGGGGGTTATACCAATCAAGAAAGAGTACACATATGAGGTTATCTCAATCCCATAAAAGGGAATATGGGAGGTTGTCTCAGTCTTAATAATGGAATACAGGTGGTTCTTAGTATGTAGTCTTGAAAATGTTTTCTTTCATTATGATTATTCCATACATCACCAATAATTATTGAAATTATTTATTTCCATTGATATTATCTTATGGATAAAATTCTTTTATTCATATATTATTCTTGTCTAATGAATATGAAATATTTATACCATGGATCATGATTTTGATCTAGGCATTAATGGATATGGTTTTCAAAGCTTATTCTCATGCTATCATACTATTATGATCATGTTATACTTAAATGATCATTGATATCTCCTTTGTTTACCCTTTTTGAGGAATTAATCTCACCCTTTATTATATTTATTAATACCCATGATATGAAGAAATGTTTTATTTTTGATAAGACTAATAAGGGTGACAGTAATAATGAAATATATTTGTGATTATATAGATAATTTTTGAGCTAGTTGTTTATGATTCCATTTTTTCAAATGAACTAAACTCTAGGGTTATTTCATGGATTGTAACGATATGTAGTGAATATTCATCTATTTAAATGTACTATTTATTTTTTAAATGTATGGGTCACTATAAAACTTAAATTTTATTTTGATATTGGTTGTTAAACGCACATGATTAGTGAATTTACAATATTACACTAATTATAAAATAAAGGATATACCATGATTAGTGACAATGCTAGTGGACATAAATTATAGGAGTTTGATTTATTAGAAATTAATACTTTATCAAAATCCAAAATGTTATTTATGTTTAAGAATTCAAGTACATTATAATAAGTAAATATCAACTAGTAGATGATGTATTTTCTATTGATTTTTCAAAAAATTATTGTTCTTTTTTTAAGAATATATTTTTTAAATTTAGAGCACTAAGAACTGGGAATTTTATTCTTAAGATTTAAATTATTTGTTTAAAATAATGTACACTTTTTGGAATTTTAATTTGAATAATATTTATTTCACAAAAGAGTATTTTGTTATTATATTTTTTATTAATTGAGAAATGTTTCTATAAAAATATGGTTTCAAATTTCTGTCTATATGAGTTGGATAAAAAGAGGTTATGTGATTAATTCCAACTGGAAAAGTGGAAAAAATAACCTTTAAAACAAATTAAATATGATTCTAATTTAGAAAACTAGAACTTATCTCCACGTATGTTTTTAGACATTCTAGGACAACAAACCTTGGCGGAATGTAATTTTTTATGCATTGGCAATAAATTTAAATTTTACGATATAAAATTGAACCCTATACTTTATTTTATAATTATTAAAGATAATTTTTAAAAACAATATTAAAGAAAAAATTATTTTAACAAGTTATCATATGGGAGTGTTTGTGAATCATGATTTTAATTAATTATACTAAAAGCATAAAGTTAAACATGTATTATTTATCCATTGCTCACTATAATAGATTAATAATGTTTAAAGGAAAAAATGTCTCAAATAAAATCTGAAGAAAAAGTTTATGTGAATATATCATGTCTTCTCACTTTTGGTTTAATGTTGTTAACACAATGTGTTATGTAATTAACATATTTTTCAAATTATTTATTTTTAGGAAAACACAATATAAGCTATGGGAAAATAAACACAAAATGATGGGATATTTAAAAGTTTTTATGAGATATATTTTCATATTAAACACCATGTATAATCTGTGTACGTTTGGTCCAAAGGATATTGAAGGGATATTTATAGGGTACCGTACTACATATAAATAATATATAGTTTGAATAATAATGCATGGATACATGAAGAATATACACATGTAAAATTTTATGAAAGTGATCCATTTGAACAGAAAGTGTTTTATATTGATTATCTTAACGATTATATGGATAACATGAGACTTAAACAACCTATTTAATAAAAAAAGGATGATGATTAGGAACTTAATCATAAGTAAAAAATTATTAAAGGAGTGAAATCCAGTGAACCTAGGAGTGTGCAACCTAGATATATTAGGACCCTAAAAACCCATCATCTAGAGACTATTATGGGAAGCATAGAAGTGGGAGTTAGTACTAGCATAAATGTACGAAATATTTTTTATTGTTTTTGTTTTTTATCATATTATGAATAGAAAATTACAAAATATGATTTATATGATGATATTTGGGTATTATGAATACCATAATAATCAAAATAATTTAATAAAAATAGGGTTTTGTATTGTGTAAACATGCCCTTGGACTATCCTGTTATTAGAATAAAATGGTTATTTAGGAATATATAAGATGATCATGTTATAATTATTATAATTAATGTTATATTTTTACTCAATTTTATAATCATGAAAATGTAATTAATTTTAATGAAAAATTTCTCCTCATAGATAGACTAACATCTATTAAGATTATTTGAATTAATGAAAACAATATGAAATTTAATCTTTTCCATATTAATGTCAAATTATCATTTTTGAGAAATGGTTTTCATATAGGGGAAATATATATTGAAAAAAATCCATGTTTCTAATTTCCAAATTCATAGTCTTTATTTTCAAACTTACTAAATCCATATATAGTCTTAAACAATAACCAAAGGCATAGTATGAACGTATAAGTTATTTTATTTTATCAATTTTTTATATGTGTTTTGTAGACCCCAATTACCATAATAAAAATCCGAAAAATATATTTTAGTTGTAAAACAATAGGTTGAGGGTGTTATTTTTTGGTTCAAAAAATTTACTTTTGTGTGATTAGTTTCCAAAAATCATACAAAATGTTTTTAAAATTTGTATGATTGAATAACTATATTTATTGCATGAATTAAAAATTTATCAAAATGATTATATAAATGTTTTAAATTAATGTAAATAAAATCATTATCTACTATTAAAGTTTGGACATGAAGATATTAAGATATATATTACTCCTATGAGTTCTAATATAAAACCATATCTGGGATGAATATTGAAAACTAGTGTAAAATAAGAAACCCAGTTGAAAAATTGAGAGTTCTCTCTATTTTCATCCACTTTGACAGGTATTATTTTTTAGTATGTATTTGAATAATATTTCAAGTAAACCCTAAAGAATAACATTTGAAAGAAATTAAAATAATCTTAATGTATTTAAAAGGTAGTATATCTATTTATTTTCCCCTTCCAAAAACTTTTGTATTTGATTTGATTTATTATTTTGAAGTTCATTTTTAAAGGTGTTAGTAAGAGAAGAATGGTATTTTATGAAATTTTCAATATTTATGTAAATCACTTGTTTCTTGGTCAAATAAGTAAAAAAATCTTCTTTATCAACTTCAAAATTAAAATAAATTATAGCCAATACTTATTGTGTGTATGTATTGTGTATAAAATATAATTTCATGGAATTTGGTTTTATATTTTATCCTTATATAATAAAATTTTATAAAACTATAACGATTAACATTTATAATTATTTTAAAATCCTTTCAAGAATAACGAATATTGATTAATGAAATCACTTTGTATGAGATCACACATAATAGATTGATATAATTATGGAATTTATCAATTTAAAATTTCTGTTACCATCTTAATTTTTAAATACTTTACTAGATATCAATTTTAATTTCATGTAATGTGAATTAGGGTTATTTGAGATGAATTATAAAAAATTATCTATTATAATTTCTCAAAATTTCCACTTAATAATTTCTGTATATGGGGTATGAAATATTGTTAATATTGTTAGATTTTAATTAATTAATTTATTTATATATTAATGATTTTTAAATTTATTTTAATATATCATGTGACACATTACAAAAGTTAATCTTTAGATTCTTCTTCTTTTGTAAGACTTACAAATTAACTTATAGATCATTATCACGTACTGATTCTAGTTTGAACCTCCATAACTCATTCTATCCTTCACCCTAATCCAAACACTAAATATTTTTTTTCAAACATTAAAAAATTTACATGTATGGGAATGCCTAAAAGATCTAATGGTGGCACATCAGGATGCCAGAATAAAGAAGTCAACTAGTGAAGAACAATGATGGTTTTCTTTAAAATTTATTTACTTTTTTTAGTTTAATGGAATGTATAATATTATAATGAAACTGGCAAGTTTTTAAAAATTGGAATCAATTTTTTAGGATAATAATTCAGGAGCTATGTATAAAAATAAAGTCTCTATGTTTTATTTGATTTCTCAGTTTTATTTTTCTCAAAATGATTATGTTGTTCTGATGAATGAGAGTGTATAATAGTTTTCAATTTATTTAATAAAAACATATATTCTTTTCAAACCATTATGTTGAAGTTATGTTTATTTATAATCATTACATAATTATTGATGATGAGTTTATTCCTTTAAAAATCATGTCATATATTTTTGGATATTAAACTATTGAAAAGTGGTCTTAAAAATACATAGAACATGATATAAATGTTCTATATTAATTAATTTAGAAGGGTATATCTAAAAAATTCTAGAAATTCAAAAAATACCTTATAATAAATTTCTGTGATATATCTTCAATTAAATTAAAATAAGGTAAATTTACTGAGATATATAATATTATATATGCATCATTGTTTCCCTATAAAATAAAGGATCAAATTTTATCTTTATATGAGATCATTGACCATATTCTTTAGAGGAAGGAAGTTTAAATAAATAAATTCAAGTGTATCAAATGAATAATGATTAAAACACTAACTTTTGGAATTCAAGGAAATGTGGTGTGATCTTGGAATCCCCCCATCAATAAGTTGTTAATAAATAAGGAACAGGAAAAGGAAATCGAATAATATGATGATACAAAGAACCACACTCCAATTGAGGTGTATAACTATTGATAAGTTGTCATAAATATATATTAATGTCCTTTAGTATCATTAGATACACCTTTTGACATAGTCAAATATGAGGTGATATGGACTACTTCAACTAAGGGAGGACTAGATAGGGATGTAGATAGAGAAACCACCGATATTACAAGGTCTTTTTATCCTCCACTAAATCCTACAAATTATTATTTTTGACTAACTAGAATTTATTAATTTACTCAGGATTTGGAACCAACTATTTCAATTGAGAACCATCCCCCTGATTTTTGGATCATGTGTTTGGTGATATACTAAAATTTATGTCAATAAAAAAGTTATCAATTCATAATTTTTAAAATTAGAATAGAATTGTTCCTATTGAAGTATATAATGATCAAAATAGTGTTAAATTTGGTTCAATAGATAAAACCACTAAAGTTAGACTAAATTATAAGGCTTAATATCAATAATGTTGAAATATCGATACTGAAACTAGAAGTTCAATAGGATTTTGAATGTGTTATAGAATCTATTAAAAATATAACAAAAGAGAGTGAGGATTCTAATGTAGAGGGAGATGAAGTGTTTTTTATATGAAGAAATATACAATCTACGTATGAGGAGATTCCATCACTAATTAATGATGTATCTATTAACATGAATGATAGCTCAAGATTTCAAAATCATGTTAACTCATTTACTACTGGTGTGTTAAATGATTTTGTGAATCAAAAAAAATAATTTTATAATTTGATAAAATAACTCATTGACACAATGATAGAGTTAAAAACATAGAAAATGAATTTTATTAAATTGGTGGTCTTGTTAACTT
Organism: Viscum album; assembly: GCA_963277665.1. Taxonomy (NCBI): domain Eukaryota; kingdom Viridiplantae; phylum Streptophyta; class Magnoliopsida; order Santalales; family Viscaceae; genus Viscum; species Viscum album. Next base: position 804,462,030 of record OY728139.1, read on the forward strand.
AAGATATCATGTGGAAACATTAAAGAAATATTATGTTCCAAAGTTTAATCATTAGGAGATAAAGAAATTATCAAATCTCAATATAATATGATGAATTTTATATCAATTGTTCAATAATAAATCTTAGATTAATTAATATAAGAGACTTTCACTATTTAAAAAAAAACTACAATCAAATATTGATTACTTTATAATGATTTTGATATCTATGTTTGATTTTTCAAAAGGTCTCAACCCACCCAAACAATAGTCACATATTCTATTTTACATTTTACTAAATCATTTTCAAGAAGAGAAATAATATTTTTAATCTATCTAGTATACTATAAATGAAAAAATTGGTTACTCATAGATTGATCTTATATAAATAAATTATCTTTAAGTGTTAAAATTGTTAGTTTTCTCTAATGTAAAAAATCATCAATGTTGATTATAGAAAAAGGATTAATGATCTTAAAAAAATCCTTATCTAAGCATAATTATTCTGTTAAATATATTTATGGTTATTTAATAAAACAATTATCTATATAGTAAAAATCCATTGATTTAACTATAAATATGCCGACTTAGTGGGTGCTTACTCTGAATTCATACTATGATATCATGTTTGAAAAGAATAAGGTTATTGAAACATTGGGAAAGAATGCTTCTACTTCAAAGTTTATATCATTCAATTCTGATTACTCTTTTCTTGATCCAATTAAGAATTAAAGGGATACATATAAAAGATACGAAGTGGATACTATTAGAAAAATGAGTCCCCCATCTATCCAAAAAATTTCTCATTTATTTTTCTAAAAAACTTAGGTGGTAATTTTTAGGATTCAACTATTAGGGTGTCCCTCATATTTAGATATTCAAAAATCTATTGAGGTGATTTTTTAGAAAAAATGGAAAGGTTATCTTTTCATCTTATATTTTTATATATATTCTATCATCAAAAGGATTTATATAGGTTAGGATGCAGTCTTCCATATGAGATACAAGAGTTATATTGGTCATGTACCTATTGAAAGGTATCTTATTACCAAGTATATGTTGACGGACACTTTTTACCCTTCATGTATCTATTAGAAACTGCATTAGAAATTTATTAAGGATGTTAGAGTAGATCAACCATATACTCTATCTATATATATCATAGTCACTGATTTATCTAACTATGATAATGAAAAATATAAGTAACCTAGTGAATGTCTAATTTTTTTAAAAAAAATATTTACAAGAGATACATAGTTAAAGTTGCTGGTGACTCTGGTTTTGTAGTACTCTTACTGAGAATTTTCCCTAAAATCTAGATACCCCATCTATTATTTAACAATATTATACGTCACCTGTATATTTTATATAACCATATTATTGGCAAAAAAATATGGATCTTAAATGATAATACCCACAAAATCTAGATCCAACAAGTTTATAATCTTTTTTATTTTTTATCATCTATTATTAGCATAAATATTTTATTAATCTATAAATTTTGTTATTTTATTAATGAAAATTCATTTTTCATATTCTCTTCATCATAATTATTTAAATTCTCATTTTCAATTCATTCCACTATATTATATTCAATATGTTCTATCTTAGCACCATAACATTAATTTTTTATTTTTTCAAGATACAGAGAAGATATGTGTAATCATAAAATTTAATTGTATATTTTCTTCAAAAATTTATATAATAATATTTATATAAAATATTATTTATGAAAATAATTTATGTATATTTTTGGGAAGAATTTTATATAGACTTGGTTTTATTAAAAATTGATATTTTTTTATAGAAATTAGAAAATAATTTATTTTAACAAACTATAAATTCTATAATATCAAAATAAATATTCATTTGGTAAAATTTATACAGTTTTATATTTACACATTGTGAGTTTTTTTTACAAAAAATGGGATATTATTAGACACACTAATGGGAGTTAAATATATATTATTTAATAATTTTTTTGAAGCCCACAAAAATTTATTTTATTAATGTTGATTTTTATTTAAGTATTCAAACCAAATTGGAAAATTTCTAAAAAAATTAGAACCTGTTTTTAATCTATATATAGAATTGTTTTCTAAGTATAACATCATATGTTAGAATCAATTGAACTGTTGAAGTCATATACCAATGTCATATTCCAAATTTAGTGTAATATGATGAAGTTGTATGATTAAAATGAATACTTGAAGAAAAAACGAAATACTTATGGAAAAGTCATATGATTGAAAAAATGTATGATTAATAACTCGGATTAGGCTAAAATCATATGATCTAGCTGAAGTTATATGACTTGACTGAATTTTTATGATCATAATAATGTCAAATGACTAAACCAAAGACATATAATCAAAAATTAAGTATTACAATTGAGATAAATTATTATAATTAGGGTGAAGTCTTATTATTAGGATGATGTATTATTATGGTGATAAAATATTTTCATCGAAGGAAAATTCTTACAATTTGAAAAAATTCATACACTAAATCCTGATGCTATGAAATAAATTCATACGATATCCTCAAATTCATAAAAAATATAAATTCTTAATAAATGATGTCCTACAAATTTGAATACTCACAAAGAAGTGTATTTTTGATATATAATAACATATTTGGGGAGCTTATTTTCTTTTTGTATTTTTTGAGATATATTCACTAATGATTTTTATTTATTAAAAGTAGATATATAAAAATATGTAAATACCAAAATAATTAAATAATATTTTTCCAAGAAATCATATATTTATAAGGGAATCCATCATTACACAAAATGGATACCTCTATTTCACAATTTTCAAATGATAAGGTTTGATGAAAATTGGAAAGAGTTTATTTTTTAGAAATTTTTATTTAATCTCAACCATTTTAATTAGTAAAAGAAGTTAAAATACACGACATAAGAATAAATTATATGATGAAAAATTAATTACATAGTATACTTTTCATGATCAATCATATTGTGAAACTTAAAAAAGTATAATAGATATCGTAAAGTTATAATAACATCCAATAAAACTGAATAACATTTCTGTGATTAATGTTAAAGATATATTAATAATCTAGAATATATTCATCATCTTTTAGTTGTTCTTTTTAACTATAAACTAAACCAGATTTCCTTTTTTACATCTACTTATTTTCAAAATTATACATTCCTCATACTAGGTAAAATGAAGTCATTGGATTGGTCATGTAATATGACAACCTAGTAAAAATATCTTGGAAATTTCTAAAAACATTATATCACTTTGCACCCATTTGGTCAGCCCCTAGAAAAGGGATTGTGGATTGAATATCAACATAGTCGTATTGAGTTTTGGTGGAGTAGATTATGGGCATTTCATCTTTACATTAACAACTATTTAAATTCTCAACATATGACTCTTTAATTTCTTTTTATTCTTCCATTTATATAATATAATAGTTTAGAAAATATTATTGAAGGGGGTTTATATGTTGCTAAAAATTTTCAGAAATCAATTAAACACCTCTTATGTCATTTTACAAAACAACTGAGACCCAAATTGTTATTTTATCATGGATTTTAACCACTTATTTATTTTAAATAATTTTAGCGACCATCAACAAATATAAAATTATATTTAAAAAAATTGAAAATTTTAGTCTCCATTTGAAAACATCGCTAATTTATTTATCCATACAAACATATAAATTTTTATTACTAATACAAATTATCATGAGGGATTAATGGGATCGGAAGTAATGTAAGCTGAGAGTATCTTGTAACGCCACAACCCCAGCTACCCAGAGTCGGTGCGTTACTTCGTAACTTTGGCATTATCACAAAAGATCAAGTCTCGAAAGACCGATTAGTTTAGTAGCCTTATAAACACTAGATACATTCATAAATGTTACATTACATCATAAAGTGAAAATCTACAATAACAAAGTCTCCATAGTACACACTCATATCCTCTTCTGACTATCCCTGCAGGTCATTCCTAAAATACTTCTTCACATCCTGGAAAAATTAAAACATTGAAAGGGGTGAGCTCAGATGCTCAGTAAGGATAACAATATAGCGGAAGCTTTCATAACTAAACATAAAAATTTAATGCAATGTATGACTAAAACAAAATCCTTTTAAACTTGAACTTCAACATAATATGGAAAAATTAAAATGAGATAATTCCATTTACTTATTCACATAGATATTCTACTGGTCGAATAATCACATGCAATATCAATAACCACTTTCATAATGATGGAATGCATAATGCCAGACTATCATAACCACGTAGCCAAGGCCTCGTGCCAAGACTAAAAATAAGATTTTGTCAAGGCCTCGTGCCAAGACACTAGTTTGTCTCATGAGACCTGCCAATGCATCGAGGAGCTATAGCGGGCTCCACCCGTCACTTATTAAGTCTAATGCATTCCTCATATGAACAGGTTTAAACATATCATAAACCATAACATAATCATATCACATAAATCATGCATAAAGGAAACATAACATTTCCACATTTCAATAACAAGATATCAATATAACACATTGATATAAAAAAAACACTTTCAAAACCATTTTAAATACCAAAATAAAAGAAAATTAAAACTTTGTAATTATTTTTCATTTAAAAAAGTTATAGCTTGTAGAGGAAGCCGAAACTCAAATAATGGTCACGGCGGCAGAGAAGTCATTATCGCCGCATACGTACGACAAGAAAAAACATTCTTTTGTTTTTTAGTAAAATTCTTCGTATAAAAAAGATTCCTTTTAAATAAATATAAAAGTCAAAGGGGTTTATACACCGTATAGAAGAAATTTGTGTATAAAACAAAATATGCCTCAATGAATGGAGATTGAGGCGAAGTCCCTTCAAAAGATCATTATTTTAAATAAAATAGATATATTATGTGTATTCACTATAATTACACATAAAGAAAGTAAAAATACAAGATAGGACATAATAATATCATGACATAATTTGAAAGTAGGAGATTAACCCAAAGAATGGAAACTGGGTTAAGAAGTTCCCTTACCTTGTGTCAGACTTGACTCGACCGTTCTTTAACATCCTGAATAATAAACTATAGTTAATATATACTTTCTTAATATCATTTTTCAAGTTAATTATCCCTTTTATATCACTTATTATAATGTTACAAAAATTATGTAGTCATTAAATAAATAACGGTCATTTTGTCGATCATTGGTACTTGAGTCAGCAATAAAATTCTTATAATTACAAGTTGATTATGTGGTAGAATATCCATTATCTCCAGAATTATATTCATGATGTAGATATCATATATATATAATATATATCCAGTATATACATTCATTTATAATATTACATAACATTTAGATGTAAGAAATGAAATGCACCGTTCATGGAGATGGTAAGCTGTACGTACGCATGAACGCTACATTCATTTCTATTTCATATTTAATGGAATGAAATTATAATTATATAAAGTTATAATATATTTCCAGTATAATATAATGTATAATACCATTTACTCCATCCTTTATACATCCCAAATATGGCATTAATGATTCAAATCACATTGAGGGGGCGGTAGTCCGCACTTCCTAAAATGAAAATATCGCGTTTACTCATAATGGAAACCATAAAGGTATGAAATAAATGAAAAATACATAAGCTTAAGTAAATCATAAACATATTATATATCATATATAAATATAGTGACATCTTAATGGCCACCTTTGAAGGTGTTATATTAGTGTTGAACAATCATCGTTTCGTGAGGCAGAAATTCGCCATCCACAGAAACAGTATGTTCATTAACCATTAGATGTAGGTGTGTGTAAGTGTAGCTCGAATACTTTTTATAACAACATCCTAGTATATTTAGGATAATTTTTTTTACAAAATAAATTAATAAGAAGATTTTAGGGGTTAGAGAATCAAAATAAAACAAAATAACATTAGAGGAGACATTAACTTAAAATTGGGTAACTCTTTTTTTGATTTGAGAAAAAGGATTCCTTGGGAAGAATTATTCCCAAAGTGAGGATTCTTGGAGGAAGAGAGGGAAGTTGGGAGAGTATTTGGGCAGAGGTTGGCCAAGCCAAATGGCTTGAAAGTGTGAGTAAGGTGGTAGTGGTGGGGGCCTCTTATAAGAGGAGAGGAGGGGCACTCTTGGAATGTCATGAAATGATACTTTATTATGAAATGGTTTTCGGATTATAAAGGTCCCACAATGATATATTTAGAGGATAAGGTGATAAGGGTTCGAAATATACTCATCCAATAGGTTTTTGACAAGTGTATTCCTTGTATGTTACATTATATTTTCATTTTATTTAAATCGTTAATTAATGAGGTAATCGCTACATCATCATGAATTCATAAATAATTTAATTTATTTAATGTCTAAAAATTATAAAAAAAATATCATTATGTATTAAATCTTTTTATATTTCTAATTAATATTTATAGTAAAAAATATGACTTGTATAACCCCATTTAAAAATTGTTTTAGTAAAACAACTCATGTTTGTGACATTTTTAGTTTAACATTAAATAAAATGTTTTTAATGTCATTTCCATACCAAAGTGGATCCATGGGGTCCCCAAGTTGACCCAGGGTTTGTATTGGTCGGACATGAATCATCCAATAGGGGTAGGACAAGTTTCAAGGTCATTTCCTATTATTATAACATTATATTTACCTTAAATTTCACTAATTACCTTTAATCGCGATTAATTAAACTTAAAAGTTACTATTCACCAAAAAAATTATTTTAATCCCATTGAACCACATTTTACTTCTAATGAAAACCATGTATGTCGGATTTTTGACAATAAAATCACAGAAGTGGTAATGTTTCATTTAAACAAAAAATCAGTTTTTTAACTACCACTTAGTGGTTTCACTATTCATCAAAAATTGATGTTTTTCAGAACAATGCCAAACTTTCACCCTAAGATATAATTGATATTCTGAATTCAAAAATGATGTCTATTTTACAAAATTACAAACATATAATTTTTTTTAATTAATTTTATAATTAATTCCCGCTGTCATAACAAATAGCGTGTTTTTAAGAAACAATATATATCGAAAGATTGACAATTATTTATGTCCAATTTCAAAGAGAAATTAATTATAATGACCACCATTGGATAAAATGGTAAAAATATATTTTAATTATACTTTAAAACCACTCAATAGTATAATTTATCACTATAAATTATTTTTATTAAAAAATTTGTTTTTAAGTATTTTTCACTATTCAAAAAAAATTGGAAGTTCTCAGAAAAATACCAAAAATTAAAAATAGGTTAATTTCGATATTCCAAATCCAAAAACGAAGTCCATTTTCCAAGATAAAATTTATAAAATTTAAAAAATTTGGTATTACTATTCATAGCGGCTAATTTGATTGCTTGTGGTGTGTGTTAGAACTTGAAGTTGCGTACAACACATGCTACTATATTATTCAAAGAGAAGTGTACCGTGGAAGCTTGGGGTGCTACAATATCCTCTTACAATATCAACACAACCACTGGGACCTTGATAAGTATTTGATGTAAACAACCCATTCTAAGTAAATATTGATGAAATAAAACCAGATTCATTATTCCCCTCTCACCATGTGTATATAAATTACTTCTTATTATTGATAATGTTCTAGAATATATGAATGTGAAAAATAAAGCACCATGGAGTTAATATTTTCTCTTGGGGAGATTTGAGGATTTCATAATATTCTGTTTCATCTAAGGACAACACAATATTTCTAGAATAACATAGCTCATTCTTATCAAGCATGGTTCATGATTTTGTGAGGAGGTAGTCACAACACCAATAAGATGTACTAAATGGTAATAAAACTGATCTCTTTCATCCAAGAATTATTTCTCTCCTCCCCTTATGAAACCAATGATTCATGACCCATAAATGATGATCCTTAGACTAGTGTTAGAAGGATTAAATCATATCCACTGGCCCTATGTAGGAAACCTCTGAATAGATGCTAAGGGGAACCTAAAAAATTATATTCTGCAATAGAGGTGTGTTCTCCACAATTTCAGAATAATAGTTATGATTGCTACTTGGATTTTAGTCTTGTCTACTAGAGAAAGCATTGAACTGGGCTAGCCTCCAAAACATGCCTTGTTCCTCGCACTCCATTTTCTCAAACAACCAACTAAAAAAAGAGGATCCCTCACCGTAATTTCATTTTTTTTGTTTCCCACACCATGAAACCAATATAGGAGAATGTTCCTTCTTGTAGGCCACTAATACCCCATATTTATGAACTAATCAGTGTATTTCTACACCAAATCCTCTCATTCTCTTTCAAAGGACATTTTAAAAGATTATTCTTCATTGTAATTCTAATAACAAAGACACATAGAAGAGATCTGGATACCCTTTTACCTGACATACTCTTCCATGTATTTAATATGGTTCTAAAGCTTCTAAAATGATGAATTATACTTCATATGGGTATCCATGGAATAGATAGCACAATCTTGACCATCTAGAACTTATTTTATATGAAAAACATAATGATAATCCTAATTAAAAAAATCCCCATATGAGGATTCCATCAAAACACATTTATAAATTTCATTTTTTATATATATATTATGATAAATATATTTTCTCTCCTACTTAAATATAGATGGAATAAAATTTAGATGGTTTATTTATTTCTTGAACATAAATTCTATATTCAATCACCCCGTGAAACCAAGCTTAGATCCCAAATAGTTGGGATTCGAAAAACTAATTTCCCTCCACCCAATAATCCCATATGAGTGACACTATAGGTTAGGTATATTTCCTTAGAAAATATACAATATAATACAAACATTCCCCTCCAGAAAACCTATTTTCTTCCCAAAAATACCAATGATAAACAAGGCCTACAAGGTCCAAAATTATAAATTGTCCCATGCCATCACAACTTTTAAACATTTCATTGTTCTCAAGACAGTCCTCGAAATGATACCGCCTTTGTATTCCACGTTTTCCTTCCTGGCATACAAACTCTAATGGAATCTCCCATCAGAATAAATACCCCTTATAAAAGAAGTCATGATATTTTTTATGTCTCCAATGACATAAATTTGAACATAAGTACTGAAAAAAAATGCATAGGAATATAAGTGATAATGAAATTGACATGGTATATTCTTCCTTTGAAAGGGAGGAATAATTTCATTTAAATTTTTATATGATTTTTAATTTTGTGAACCCCAACCCCCCCTCGAAGTGATGGATTTGAAACATACCAGAACAGATCATTTCACCCATGTAATAAATGGGAAAGATACATAAAAAATTACTTCTTATCTTTGTTTGTAAAAAAAATAAATGGGGGATCTACATGTCTTCCTTATGTTCCCACATGACCAACCTTTATCAATCATCAGGAACACCATTTATCATTAAGACAATTGAATTATCCTCATGTTCATACATGTTAATAGAAACCCCGTTTTCCTTCCTATCATTATCCACATGCATGCATGTGAACAAAAAATCATCTCTACTCGAGAACTGAAATCGATTGATACATACATAAGGGAATGGTACCAAAATTACTAGCATAAATTAATATTTTTTATTATATATATATAGTTAAACATAAATATAAAATAATAAATTTAAAATAATTCCTAAATATGTTAACTATAAATATTTTTAAGAACTTATATTTACATAGATAAATTTATATAAGTGTAATAATACACTAAAATAATATTTCAGAGAGATTACACTTGTTGTGGGAACATTCTTCTATTTACATCTCTAAAATCAATCTAAAATTCTAGAATATGGTGCTCACTAAATCATTTTTGGTGTTTATGATGAAATTTTTATCATACGAGAGGATAAAATGTTAACTCATCCCTTAATAAGACTTATTATATAATCTAGGACTCTCTTATGTATTTAAGTCATGTTAGTGAATCCTTCCCCACAAAAATACAATTTTTTTTATAATATTATGTGACAAAAAATATTCATTTAGGAAGTCATTTCACAATGAGATTATACCATCACTCATTTGATCCATGTTTTTTACTATATAATTCCAAGCCATAAAATATATTATTATTGAATTAATTTCCATTTAAGGAGGTGTTGGGGTCTATTAAAAGGCTTCAAGAGTCATTTTGGTGTCATGATCGGCCACTGAACAGGGCTTTCTATGCATCCATATGAAGATAATCACAAACTGTGTAACTCATTTCAAATTAATGAGACATATAATACCTCTCATGATAATGTTTCAAGGACCATAGTGATTTCTTTTAAAGTCATGCATTCATGATCACTACCAAGAAATTTAATGTCTTACCTTGTGTAATATAATCATTAGACACTACCTTATCATACTAATGTCCTAGAATGAAGTAATATTATTCTTGTCACATAAATTAATTTGAGATTCGGACATATCTACCTCATATTTGTCCATGAGTGGATCATATTCTCATCATTTAAGGAAGGATGCATCATCTTATTCTCATCACATTGGGTATCTTATTCTCATCACATAAAAAATAATGGGTCATAATATGCTCGTCTCATAAGTATTTTATGATCTTCATGGATGGCTGATGGTTTCTTATACTCGATAAATAATAATTATAGTCATGTTTGGGAGGTACTTCCTCTTAGTGGAGGTTAATATATTTGTAATTGTCCTGGGATTGATCCTCAGGAAGACATCATTCATATATTTCTATAACAAGAATGAAAAACATATAGTTTGTGTTATATAGATTAAGATTGCGTTATAGGAGTGGTCTATTAAATTTAAATCACATGATAAGTACAGTATGATATAAATTTAAATGTCATGCAACTAGTACAACTAGGTGAAATGTTTCATGAAATGGGTTGATGTGTGACATATGAATGAGTGTTCTTTTGTGGTATACTCTTGTTGGTGATCTTCATGATGTTAGTTTTTTGAATACCAGATGAAAATCATGAATCATGATATTTAAATAATCCAAAATGATAATATCAACATGAGGTATATGAGGATACCAAAACATACTTTAGAAATGTAAGTATATGATGAAACCAAGTGTTTTATCTTGAGTTGTGGAATTTGAGGGAACCAAGAGGGGAATATTTAATCATGTAATATTAAGTACCAATATGTGTATCTTGTCCTAGTATATATGTAGAGAATATGAATATTGTGTAAACTCATGGTACATATGGTGTGGATGGGTGACCATTTTGGAGGATTCAATGAAGTAAGTTTGATGTGGGTGCCTACAAAAATTGATTACTGGTTATGAGGCATTGGAGACCTATCAATGAAGCTTCTCCGTTGCTCATCCTCCTCAGACGGCGTACACGACCACTGTATTCTATCCTCTTTTATTTGCGCTATCTGCTAGCTTCTTCTCTAGTTCGCATATCTGAATCAGTGCCGAGGGATCATGTGGGCTTTGGTAATCAGAGTCTATGTTTTGGGCTTGATGCTTGATCGCAGAAGATTGCTTCTGGTTTTCAATTTTTTGGGGTTGTTTTGATTTGTGCGCAGGTGATTTGGAATTCTCTAGAACACACATGATCATCACCTGGATGTTTGTGGGAAGTCGAGATGCGGAACACTCACTAGCACATACATAGATGATGGCGGTACAACCTAGGCGGAGTTTGTGGCACCGGCTCGTCCTGCTCCTCTCATGGGTTTTTTTTGTTTTCCTGGGGCTTGTTGTCTTGTGGACAGTTGGGTTTCATATGAGTCGTAACGTGGTAGGGTCATCATTGACTACTGGGATAGTATGAAGTCGCGTATGGAATATGTATGAATTCTTAGTGTCGGTGGTGTTTCTCCTCTCCAGTTGGCTTATCATTCCCTTCTAGTTTGTTTTGTGCTTCTGCCTTTTGTTGTACCCAGATGGTCATACTTCTCCTTGATTTCCTCTCCCATTTCCTCATCCTCCATCACGCATGACCCCATCATGCTTGGTTGTGATGGATTTCATGACGTTTTGGATAGTGTTGGGGGCTCCGGTGAAGTTGGATCTATTGGGGGTGCTATTTTGGTTTCATGGTGTGGTTCTCGATGGCTCTGACAGTCTCGTGGTGCTTCAACGGGTCCAGTCCTGAGTGCTGCGTCCATGGCATTTGGAATGTCAGTTTGGATGGATGTTTTATCCAGTTAAAACATTGACTCAAAGTGACTTTGGTTTTTGTTGTTTGGTTTCTCTATTGGGAAGTCCTGGACTTGGGTGTGGTTCCAAGCCCATCCCACTTATGGTTTATTTGGCTTGTTCTTCACTTTTCTTGTTCGGTTCTCACTAACCCAAAAGTGAGTTATTTGAAAAAAAATATGTTTCATAAGGCAAGATAAGTGATTGAATGGATACCCAATTATGTGACCCAAGAAAGTGTGAGGAAAAATAGGTTATTGAGGCCATGTGGGTGACTAAGTAGGTAACCTAGTAGGGTGGTAACCTAGGTCGTCAACTAGGGTGATTGGGTGGCCAGGTAAGTAACCTAGGAAATTTAGTTTCCTAGGTAAGTGACTAGGGTGAGTGGGGGCATAGGTAGGGGACCTTAGAGACTAGGCACCTAGGTAAGTAATGTAATGGCCCGGACCTCTCTAGTCCATTACTTTGTGAAAATGTGGTGTTGGAAGTTCTCTGGAAGGTCAATGTGGCTTGGGGTGCATTTGGGTGGACTTTTAAGGAAATCTAAAGGGTTACATTCTTCGCACGGGAGGCGCACAATTTTCCTAAACCATGCGGCCAAACCATGCAAGGCTGGTCTTGGAGGCAGTAGCTAATGAAAGGTTAGTGCATGGTTTTTCTAACCGTGTAGACTAACCGTTCGGGGAGGGGTTGTCAAGGTAGAAGATAACACACGTTTAGTACACAGTTTGTTATACCGTGCGGACTAACCGTGCAGGCACTTAAAGTTAGATCCTAAAATTGTGGATCTAACTCTTTTTGCCTTTAATCACCTCGTTTAAGCCCCTAATCGGCCATAACTCGGGATTACCTTTCCTTAGAGGTGTAAGAACCTCTCCCAAGTATTTTGGAAGTGATCTGGAGGCTTATCTTCGTGAATCGAAGCAGGTTTCTCGAGGTAAGTGATCCTATTGTTTGGTTTCTTAGATCTACGTAGATCCACTCCTCCTCTTCTCTCATGATATTTGATCTACAACCTTTATGGGTAGATCTATGTGTGTGGATGTCGTTTATGTTGATCTTTGGTCTTGGTTGTGTTAGGATAGGAGATCTAAGGAGGACTCATGGAGAATCAACCCGATTTCTTGGGCGTTCATCGACCTTTGTTGTTTTCCTCGAAACCCCTTGAGGTAGGGGATTCGTGCTTCTCTCTCTTTTATGTGCAATCATATTGTTTTCATGTGTAATCTTGTCGGATGACATTGGAATTGAACTAATTAAATACTTTAATTGGATTAAAATAATTGGTTTGATCGCATGTTGTTACTTTGTACCGTGATAAATGTTTTCCTCTTGATTTTCTAGATAGTGTGATATATATGCCTTGCTTTTTAGCATGTTATTCTTGATGAAATTGGTAAAGAACGTAATGCCGGAATTAATTGATAATTAACTGGATAAAGATAAAGAGGCATGTAAATGAATCGGGTTGTTTCCACTTTTGTAGTTGTTCTAATTTTATGTTGATCAAATTTGGCATAATGAGCATGTTTAATCTTCAGTGATAGCATAATGATTTGGTTTATGATGTTGGAACCAACGAATTGTAATTGTTAATTCAATATGGATTAAATAACATAATTGAGATCCGTGAACGGTTCAGAGTTACCCTCTTGTTGTGAATTAGGGCTAAAATCCCATTTGATGTGATTGTTGGTGTTTTTTTGTTTGAAGGTCGGATGCCTTATTAAAGGGAAAAGAGCTCATTTGTCGTAATGATTGTTTTCCTGCTGCTTGTGCTGTGTTGTGACCCTAGAAGGGGTGCTGTGATTATAGAGACCCGTATCTTGACATACATGGACATTACATTACTTTTGCGGAATACTTGGTACATAACAAAAACACACACACAAGGATCATAATAGTTTAGTGTCTTTGGAAACTCGGAATGTAATCTTCTAATCGTGGTGAAAGATCTTCAATATCTCCCATAAAGATCTTCCATTTTTTTTTACCTAAAACCTTTCTTTATATCCTGGGGAAAAGAAAACATAAAAGGGTGAGCTCAAATGCTTAGCAAGGGAAAATAAAGGAAATAAAAATCATATCATATCTTTTTGAAAATCATAACCTGCAAAAGAGATCATAATATCTTAACATGGAATAAATCATAGAAGTGAAAATGAGATCCCCATAATCATAACATAAAACTTGAAACTTTGTGGCATGCACACATAATCATGGAAAATCATTTCTTGTTAGTCATGACTCATTGCCAAGACTATCTTAGTAGACAAAGTCCCTTTTTGAACCGAGTCACCCTCGTTCCAGTCCTGTTTCACTGAACTGGTATAACCTACCGTTCCAGCCATGTCTATCTCATGAGATATAAAATCTTTACCCAATGCATTGGAGGGAGATATAGGTCCTACCCATCTTATAATGAATCCTTTCTTATGTGTGCCACATAATCATAAACCATACATCATAGCGTAATCCACGTAATAAAAATGGGATTCTTAAACAACATGACATCATAAAACAATTCATATAAGATAAAGGAATTCATAAAAATATTTCCATCACAACATAATCAAATCCATGTAATAATAGGGATAAAAACATAACCCTTTTATTATCTTAGATGGAAAATAATTTTGATAAAATACTTGAACTCTATTCTTGAGGAAAATATCCTTTCTACTTCAAAAACACTTTTCCTTTCTTAACATGTCATACAATTTTAAACTAAAAGAAGTTGATTAAAAATAAACTTGAATACTTGTAAAGGAAGCTTCTTGGAAATAATGTTTTAGAAATCCATTCATGCCTTATAAGTTAAAAAAACATTCTTTGTACTTTTGTCGGAAAAGTCAAAAAGTACCTCGTACGAAAAACGACAAAAGATTCCTTTAATTTCTTTTACTAAAAAATCACCGAAGGGTAAAAATGGATTTAAACAATTGTAGGTGGATGGAAATAATATTACATATTGAGGGAACATGGATGTGGATGATAAAATACACCCCAGTAAATACTTACGAATAAACAATCTCGGATAAAATGGGATTGTGATATATTCCCTTACCTTAGGTCCGATTTGCTTTGTAAATGTCCGAAGCTCCTGTATAATGGTTTAAATAATGTTATTGACTTATTCCAGAATCATACATATTGATATGATATCATATATGGTTATATTCTTAGCTTCTTGTTAGTAATATTTCATTGTTACTTGTTACTCGGGTCCTTATTTCCTTTTGTTCTTATGCGTGTTTTGCCGAATAAATTATTATTCTTATTTTAAGGTTATAGATACCTTATATCCATAATGGTATTAGTGTAACATATATAATATTTATTCATTCAATTCATTTATATAATTACTATGTAATGATGATCATGTAGAACGAGTCGCATCACATCGTGGAGACGGTATTCCGTACGTACGCACGAGTGATGATATCGTTCCTATGATCGTGGAATTGTATTTGAGTATATAAATATTATTTCAGTATCAATATTAAATTATAATAATCATAAATAGTAACTAATTACACCATTAAACCCATCCTTGTAAGGTGATGGTGGAAAATAGATTACACCACGGCGTGGAGACGGTATTCCGTACGTACGCACGCACGGTGATTTCATTTTTCCGTAGGATGGATAGAAGGTGAATTAGGGTTGTTTCATATATATAATAACATATCAGTATGTAAGTAATACTGATGTTATTACTTTATAATGAAACAACTAAAGAAGAAGAAGTTGAAGAAGAAAGAAATTGAAAAGATCGGTAATGGATATTACCTCTTCTTTGGAACGCCTCTTTGAATCCTCCACTTAGGGAACTAAGATTGGTCTTTGAAGAAGACCAGGACCTCTAGGATTATTCTAGGGAAGTGGAGAGGAGAAAATGGCAGGGGTTGGACAAGCTTGAGTGCTCAAATTGGTGTGAGGAGGAGGGGGAGGGGGTGCCCTTTTATAAGGGAGGAGAGGGGCACCATAGGAATATCTCAAAATATTATTTTATATTAAAGTCAAAATCGGTTTATAATGGTTCCAAAGGGTCTTATTTCGAATCTAAAATGGGGATGGGTCGAAATCCTATCATCCAATAGGATTTAGACAAGTTTAGGGTATTATTTTAACCATATCAATTAGATTTAACTCTAAGTTAAATAATTTAATTTTACCTTGTCTTTTTGTTTTCTTTCACTATATGGTTAATACACATACTATAACATGCAAAAAGAACCCCAAATTGTATATTATTAATACATATATCCTTATCTAAGTCATTTTGCCGAACCGTAGATTTTTAGGAATAAAATAACAATTAATAATATAATATTTGATTTAAAAACTATTTTGTGTCAATTTTGACACTATTTGATATATGATTTTTGTGAAAGTCATAACAGAATTATATGTTCTAAACAAGATGATTAAATCAACACTAATATATCATAGTAACCTAGAAAATTAGTGGAATTAATAAAAAGTCTTAAATTACATTTATTTTGGTATTTATAATATCAATTATGTCAATTTTTCTTTAATAAGATAATTACTGCATCATCTTTGTGTCATAAATAAATTACATTATTTGATGTCTAAAAATTACAAATAAAATACCATCATGTAGGAAATCGTTTTAGCTTTCTACGTAATATTTACAATCGAATTTATCTTATGTAAAACCCTATATTAAATTTTTTTTAGTAAATATACTTTGATTTTAACTCTTTTAACTCTTCTTTGAATTAAATAATAATAAATGTCCTAATCTAATCCAAGTGGGCCTAAATGATAATATTTTACACTTAAGGTTGTTTTTGGTCGAGATACACTTGTAAAATAGAATTAGGACATGTGTTAGGGTAATATTAATATCATTCTTACCCTTAATTACCCTATTTACTTTTAACCGTGGTAAATAAAAGTAAAAAGTTACTATTCACCAAAAATTATTTTCATCTCATTGAACCACATTTTACTTACTGAAATCTACCGTGTCTCTCAGATTTTTGAAATTCCATTCACAGAAGCGGTAAAATTAAGTTTTATGAAAAATTCAGTTTTTTAACTACCACTTAGTAGTTTCACTATTCATCAAAAATTGATGTTTTTCAGAAAAATGCCAAAATTTTATCCTAAGCTATATTTCATATTCTGAATTCAAAAATGAAGTCTATTTTACCAAATTCATAACATAGAAGTTGCATTAATTAATTTTATAATTAAATCCCGCTGTTAAAACAAATAGCGTGTTTTTAAGAAACAATATCTATCAAAAGATTGACACTTGATTATGTCTGGTTTAAATGTGAAATTACATTCAATGACCAACATTGCATTAAATTGTAAAAATATATTCTAAATATACTTTAAAACCACTCAAATTAATAATTTATCACTATTAATTATTTCGATTAAAAAAGTTATTTTTAATTATAATTTAGTAATTTTCACTATTCATCAGAATATGAAAGTTATCCGAAAAGTACCAAAATTTCACCTTAGGCTAAATTCGATACTCCGAATCCAAAAATGAAGTCCATTTTGAGAGCTAAAATTTCTAAAATTTAAAAAGTGGTTATTACTATTCATAACGACTAGTTTTAATAATATTTTAATAGCATATCGTTGTTTCATGAAACTCAGTATTGCGTACTACACACGCTATCGAGGAAGGTTGCAATTTCATGTAATGCAAGGCAAGTCAAAGATGCGTGTTGTGCAAGCTCCTTTTGGTGTAGCGTACAACACAAGACATTAATAAAATTAAAAAGAATATTTTTCATAAAATCTCGGGCTGTTACAGTGATTTCTTGTGTTGTGATGTGACCCTAGAGGGGTGTAGTGATAGGTGGAGGCAGGGAGGCCTTGTGGTTGTGGCAACAGGTGATTCCTAGAGTGGTGAGATGCATCGGTTTATTCATGTGGGTGTCGGGGAGGACACCAGGGATGATGGAATGAGATGGATGTGGTCGTTGGATGCTTGGTTGATTGATTGTTCATTTATCTGCTCTACTCTTCCCCACTACTCAAGGAAGCTGAACTTGCTTTCCCTTTTTTCGAAGGAGGCGAAGACACGTGGGGTATGCCATGTGCTTTATGTGTTTATCCTCTCAAGGGAGAATGGTTCTACGCTCTTTCTATAGGCGGAAAAGAATCGACGGGTAGTACGTCTACTCACCGTGTTGAGCCCCCATGTGTTTAGTATCATAGGTTGATTTTCTAGAATGCCTGGGAATATGGAAAAGTAATTCTATAATGAATATCATAAATGATGTTAAACCATGGGGTTGGATTTTGATGAAACTTAATGATGAGGTTGAGAACTTTTGAAGGGACAGTTGATTTTGATTGTGATGCTAAGAAAGTTTAAAAGTGTTTTTTGTTCATGGTTACTTAACGTGCAAAGAATTAATTAACGTAAAGTGAAATTTATGAAAAAGGGAATGAGGTAACCTAATTAAGTTCTTTAACTGGTTTTGTTCTTATAGGATGCCTAGTCTTAGAAATAGAAGCCCGGAGTCCGAGAGACGTTAGCTACAGTTGAGGCTAAGACTAGGTTATTCCCAAAATGTGGTTGTGAGTTATATATATTCTGTACTTTGTGTGTTTTTATACACTAATCCACCCTGTCGGTAAGGGAAACTGACACCCCGAGTATTCTGAGCCCTAGGGGTGGTGTTTTCCCCAACATTTTTGTGGGAGGATGAATGGATGACTACTGCCTTTGACCCCGCTATCTTCTCTAGGTAGATACTAGTGTTGTCGGCACAACGGTTAGTTTTCCCTATATATGTGTGTAGAGGGATGTAATGGCTTGTTGTTATTTGCACACATATATTCTGGAGGTAGTATCCTATGGAATACTATAGGTGTAACGTGTATAGGCTGTGATGGATTGAGGATCCTTACTCGGTGTATGGGTTGTAATGGCTTGAGGTGCAATACCCGACGTATGATGCACATTATGCGAGATGTGGTGGCTCCCTGAACCTACCTGGTTACTTTTGGTTGTGATTATGGTGTGGATCTTATCCTAGGTGTCTACGGGCAAGCCTTTGTGGTGCACGTGGTGCAGATTGTAGAGCTAATCCCAAGTTTATACGAGTAAGCCTCTGGAGAGAGATGCGCAGGACGTATGTCGTTGGGGAAAAGAGGCAAACCAGTGGGGAAGTAGTAGCGGGGTACCCTTTATATTCTTTACTATATACTATATTCTTTTATGTGTTACTTGGTGAGAGTATCCATGGTGAGATTTGGAACTTAGTATACCTGTTTAGGTGATGTGTGGGATTCACTTATTGATCACTAGGCTTTAACATTCTTTCTTTACTTTTGCATGGGAGGCTTCAGGGAGGATGCTACTGAGTATACTGTTATACTCACCCTACGTTTATATAAATAGTTTTTCAGGTCACTTGGAGTAGGTTGGAGATCAGGATGGTTAATACTAGCTTGTGGTTACAGGAGCTGTTCAGGCCTGTGATCGCTGTTGTTTTACTTTCTTTTGGATACTTGTAGTTTTCCCCTTTCAGTTGCAATACTTTTTCATGGAATTTCATATAGGTACTTGGGATTCTTTTATACTTCAGTTGGAGTTGGTTGGTGTCCATATAATCTTTCTCTTCCGCATGTGTTCTCTTAGAGGGTAATGCCTCCCATTTGTGTGTTTATTATACCCTCGGTGCTAGTCACCAACACGGGGGCTACTGGAGGCGGGACTCGGGGGTCATTATCTCCCTTCTCACATTGTCAGCCCAAGAGGGGTACACATTGTGGGGAGGGGGTTGTGACACAGTGGTATCAAAGGTCTTGTTGAGGGATAGGATGGAGTTTGGAGTTAGGAACATGTGAGGTTGCATGGGTTGGTTGGGAAACAGTGTCATTCATGTTTAGCATGTGCCAAAAACACTAAAAATCGGCTGAGACATAGGCGTTTAAGCCCCCCTATGATCTAATTCATGGACCTTTAAGTCTACAATGGCTACTAAATAGGGTGATATTAGTTTCAGGGTAGAGACCTAGGAAAGGATCATGCATCATTCTTCTTTGTTCATGTGTTTGAATGGGTAGACCTTGGGATAAGTGAACCTAAAACGAATGAAAGAAAACAATTAATTTATTAATGTTGAGTCTTCCATATTCTAGGAATAGGAATTCTATTTGTTTTTTATTTTGTAGGTATGGATCCAGGTCGACGTCCTCAGCAGGTTTGTGTAGAAGACGTTCTGCTGGATATTCCAGCAGGTCGCCGCAGGGTAGAAGTTGACGACGATGAAACTTGGAGGAAGAAACTCTGAGAGTTTCAGCGCCAAAGTCTGCAGAAGTATGAGGGCTCCGTTTCAGATGCAGTCATGGAAGACTGGTTGGAGAAGGTCGAGATAGGATTCAGTTCGATCTGTGTTCGGAAGGAGCACTGGGTGTCCTTGGTTGTGACGATGTTTTGTAGAGTAGTAAGGTAGTGGTGGTTTTTGTTCCTCGGGGATCGTGAGGAATAAGCAATATCATGGGAGGAGTTCCGAGACATGTTTAGAGTAGAGTTCCTTTCTTCAAAATTGAAGGCATTCAGTCGTTAGGAGCTTCTCACCCTTTCTACAGGGGAGCTCTAGTGTTCGAGAGTTTGGGATCTATTTCAAGAACCTTCTACAATATGATTCGTACCTATTTCCAGATGAGGAGGCCATGGAGTGGCATTTTGAGGAGGCTTTGTGTCTAGAGATCTAGTTCCAGGTCACCCCATTTATGATAAAGACATATCTTGAGGTGCTGGAAGGGGAAGATGTTGTTGAGAGGACATTGTCCAGGACTAGATCGTTACGATAGGGGAATCTTCATGATTCCTCACTAAGTAGATATGTGGTCCGGGGTTCCCGATTTTCAGGGTAGAAGAGTCTCTGTTCACCTGGGGGTAGGTCCCAACCCTCCCCATCTCGTTTATCTAGAGGTAGCAACTCTTAGGCCAATGTCAAGGGATCATGCACCAGTTTTTTTGTGTGGTGGTCGTGGTCATCAGCAGCGGGAGTTCCCGACCATTTAGGGTGGTCATCTTGTACTGGGCGCTCCACTCCAGGTTCCTCTTTTGAGGCAGTTCTAGTCGAGGCAGCATCAGCCAGTTGTAGGAGATTTCGATCAACAGTGGGTAGATGGGGCAGGCAGAGGACATCCCCATGACGCTCCTCATCCTCAAAGAGTAGAGCACATCTGTGGTGGTGGTCGTCATCAGGGTCAGAGAGGTCATTGAGGAGGCCGTGGTCAGCTTCATGCTCTAGCGTTTCCAGCACCAGACGAGCCAGATGTTGTTCGAGGTACCCTTGGATTGTTTTCTACCTTGGGGTATTCCATGTTTGATTCATGAGTGACACACTCCTTTAAATCACTTACCCTTGTCCATGCTTTTGTACTTTAGGTAGAGAGGATTCCACTGCCCTTGGCATTGACTACGCTGGTTGGAGGTCGAGCTAGCTTATTTGAAGTATGTAGAGATTGTGAGCTACTATTGGGGAAACACCGCTCTTGGGGAGATTTATTATGTTTACGTATACAACCATATGATGTCATCCTCGGCATGGATTGGTTGTATTAGGTTCCATATATCGTGGATTGATTCATGAAGAAGGTCATCTTCATCGGTGCAGATGGAGAGCAGGTGGTGTTTTTTGATGAGAGAGATCCTTGGATGGGTCATAGGCGCATTCCATCCTTATTAACCATGACAGCTGAGATGATGTAGAGTTCTATAGAGGATCGACAGTTGGTGTTTCTTAGGGTTGTAGAGGAGTACCCGGATGTATTTACAGAAGAGGTTGTAGCCTTACCCCCTCAACGAGAGATTGAGTTTGGGATAGAGCTACAGTCAGGAGCGTCTCCTATATCTATATATCCATATAGGATTGAACCTTCTGAGTTACGAGAGCTACGTATACATCTTGATGGTCTATTGCGGTGTGGTTCTGTTCGGCCAAGTGTGTCACCATGGGGTGCACCAGTCTTGTTCGTCAAGAAGGCCAACGGTAGTTTGCGGTTGTGTGCCAATTATCGTCTCTTAAACCAAGTGATAATAAAGAACCTCCATCCTCTTCCACAGATTGATGACTTATTTGATCATCTGAAGGGTGCAAGTTGGTTCTCAAAGATCGACTTGCGGCCAGGATATCATCAGATGCGTGTGAAGGACAAGGATATCCTGAAGACTGCTTTCCGTTGTCATCATGGGCATTATGAGTTCGTTGTAATTCTGTTTGGTGTGATGAATGCTTTAGTTTTGTTCATGGGAACGATGAATGCTGTGTTCCGTGACTTTCTAGACAAGTTCATGGTAGTTTTCATCGATGAAATCCTTGCATACTCTACATCTTAATAGGAGAATACAGAGCATCTATGAGCCATTTTGGGAGTTCTTCGTTGACATCATCTTTGTGGGAAGTTGCCGAAGTGTGAGTTTTGGGGTTGATAAGTCCATTTATTGGGGAATGTTGTGTCCCAATAGGAATTAACTGTGGATCCTTCAAACATAGAAGCAGTGGGGTCTTGGGTATCCCCCAATACAGTTTCAGAGGTGCGAAGTTTCCTTGGGCTTGCAGGATACTACATGAGGTTCGTAGCCAATTTCTGTTAGGTTGCGACTCCTCTGACAACATTGAACAGGAAAGATTAGGATTTCCTATAGACTGATCAGTGCCAGGTATCCTTCGAGTATCTAAAATAGAACTTAGTAAGTGCTCCATTCCTTTGTCTTCCAGCTGAGGGAGTCCAGTTTGATGTCTTCTATGATGCTTCACATTTGGGGCTAGGATGCATTTTCAAGCAACAGAGGTCAGTTGTTTCTTATGGGTCTCAGCAGTTGCGCCCCCATGAATGAAACTATGCTATCTATGATCTTGAGTTGGTAGATATGGTGTTTTATCTAAAATTGTGGAGACATTACCTCATTGTTGAGCGCTTTTTGGTTTTCACCGATGATAAGAGTTTGAGGTATGTTATCTCCCAATGGGACTTGAACTTGTGACAACATCGATGGATGGAGTTCTTGCAGGAATACGACTTCGAGATATCATATACACCTGGAAATGAAAATTTTGTAGCTGATGCGCTGAGCCAAAAGTCACATAGTGATGCTGTGTGTGAATCCAATGATTCTTGGAGTGTTATGGAGGTACTGTCATCTTTGCATCTTGATATGGGAGAAGTTGGGGGAAGAGGTTGTCTTTTCCAGATTACAGTGCAGTCATCCCTGGTGCAGAAGGTGGAAGAGTCCCAGTTGGGGGTTCTTGAGGTGGAGGTATGGAGAGATAGAGTTGTTTGTGGTGAGGCCTTGGATGGTTGGTCGGAGGATGAGCAACACCGAGTGTTGTATCATGGAAGGATTTTTGTTCCCTTGGAAATGCGTGAGAAAATTCTCTGAGAGTTCCCTTGTTCACCCTTAGAAGTACATCCTAGTGTGACAAAGATGTACCGATCCTTGAGGAGTCAGTTTCGGTGGCCAGGGCTGAAGCCTGTGGTTGCAGAGTTTGTGTCTCATTGTTTGGTCTGCCAGAAGGTGAAGGCCGAACACCATGTTCTTGGTGGCCTTATCTAGCCATTAGAGATTCCTCAGTGAAAGTGGGAGGACATCTTAATAGACTTTGTCACAAGTTTACCTTGAGCTCAGGGGGGACATGATGTTATTTGGGTGGTAGTGGATTGTTTAAAAAAATCTGCCCACTTCATAGCGATCAAGGAATCGAGCTCAGTGGAAGTTTTGTCGAGGCAGTATCTAGAGGAGGAGGTGAGACTTCATGGAGTCCCAAGGAAGATCATTTCTGATCAAGATCCTAGTTTTATCTCCAGGGTGTGGAAAGGTCTCTAGCATGCTTTTGGTTCTCAGCTATTCCTTAGCACTGCTTTTCATCCTCAAACTGATGGTCAGAAGGAGCGAACTATAACACCCCAGGTAAATAAATAATATTACATTACATATTTATCTATATTTGTGAATAAAATATTGAAATGTCTTTAAAAGGGGAAGCTATGCTCGATGGCGTACCCAACATGCAACAACGAGTTTCTTGGGAATCTTACGTTGCACTCTAATAATAAAATAATATTATTTTAAATGGTAGTTAATATTTAGCCGTTGTATTGGCGGGAATGGATAGGAATAACTAAAATATGATTATATATGTTCTTAAATATTTTTACATTTATACAATAAAATATAAAGGCTTAAAATACGGAAAGAATTCAATTTTTGGCGTATATGCCCTAGTTTTCACTAAAGGTTCACTTATCGCCTTTTGATGGTGAAACATCATTAAATATAGTTTTGTTCACTCTTATACATTCTATTGGACCAAATAAAACTCTTCTTAAGAATCGGGACATCAAAATTTACTTTGTGTAAATTTTTGGTATCTTTCTGATAAAGTTCATTTTTTAATGAATAGTGTAAAATGTTGTATTTTAATTCAAAACCACTTTTTAATCAAATTTATTTATATGATTAGATTATATTTTGAATTGGTTTTAAAGTGAAATTAGAAAATATTTTTACCATTAAATCCAATAGTGGTCTTTGGAATTAATTTCACTTTGAAATCAGACATAAACTACTGTCAATCTTTTGATACTTATTGTTTTATAAAAACACGCTAATTGCTCTGACAGCGGGAATTAATTATTAAATTAATTAACGTGACTAATATGTTTTGATTTTTGTAAAACGGACTTCATTTTTGAATTCGGAATATCAAATATAGCTTAGGGTGAAGTTTTGGTATTTTTCTGAAAAACTCCAATTTTTGATGAATAGTGAAACCACTAAGTGGTAATCAAGCAAACTGATTTTTCAGTTAAATGAAAGTTTACCACTAATGTGTATTGAATTTTGAAAATCCGACATACATGGTTGTCATTAATAAGTAAAATGTGGTTCAATGAGATTAAAATAATTTTTTGGTGAATAGTAACTTATTAAGTTTTTAATCGCGATTAGTGGTAATTAGTGTAGTTTAAGGTATAAATAATGCTTTAATGATATGAAGTGACCTAGAAACATGTCCCAACCTTATTGGTTGTGTCATGGCCGACCAAGAAAAGCCATGGGTCAACTTGGGGACCCCATGGATCCACTTTGGTTGGGAAATGACATAAATAACATTTTATTTAATGTAAAAGTAAAATTGACACAAACATGATATGTTTTACTAAAACAATTTTTAAGTGGGGTTATACAAGTCATATTTTTGATTATAAATATTCATTGGAAATCTAAAAAGATTTCCTACACAATAGTAGTTTTTTTATAATTGTTAGACATTAAATAAATTAAATTATTTATGACATAATAATGATGCAGCGATGATATCATTATTTGACGATTTAAATAAAATGCAATGATAATGTAAAATCTATGAACTACACATGTACAAAACTTATTGGATGAGTGGATTTCGAAGCCTTATCACCTTATCCACGAATTCTATAAATGTGGGACCTTTTAAAACCGAAACACATTTTCAAATAAAGTAATATTTCCTTACTTTCCAAAAGTTCCCCTCCTCTCCTCTTATAAAAGGCCCCCACCTCTACCTCTTTTCACACACTCATCAAGCCTTTGACTCGGCAAACCCCTGCCCATTTACTCTATATCCATCCCTCTACTCATCCTAGAGGATTCCCTTTGGGCATAATCCTTTCAAAGGAAGCCTTTAGGCTCAAATCAAAAGGAGTTACACTTTTAAAGGTAATTCTTTCTCTCATGTTCATTTGTTTTATTTTGCTTCTCCAACCCCCTAAACTCTTTTTATTTACTTCTTTTGTAACAAAAACAGTATCTTAAATATACTAGGATGTTGTTATAAGATTTATTCAAGCTACACTCTCACACAACTACATCAAATGGTTAAAGAACATACGGTTTCCGTGGATGGTGAAATTCTGCCTCCCGAAACGATGATTGTTCAATACTCATTTAACACCTTCAAAGGTGGCCAATATGATGTCACTATTTTTATATATGATATATAATATGTTTATGTTTTCCTTATGCTTCTGTATTTTTCATTTTTGTCTTACCTTTATGGCTTCCATTATGGGTATACGCGATATCTTCATTTAAGGAAGTGCAGACTACCGCCCCCTCAAAGTGATTTGATTCGTTAAATACCATATGTGGGATGTATAAAGGATGGAAATATGATATTATATATGATATTATACTGGAATTATAATATACCTTTATATAATTATTATTCCATTCTATAAAATACGAAATTGAAATGAAAGTAGCGTTCATGCGTACGTACGGCTTACCGTCTCCATGAACGGTGCATTTCATTTCTTACCTCTAAATGATTATGTAATGTTATAAATGCATGCATGTACTGGATATATATGACATATATGATATCTACATCATGAATACAATTCTGTATATAATAAACATTTGGCCACATGAACAACATGTAATTATAAGAAGTCCACTTTCGACTAAAGAACCAAATATCTGCAAAACAAATATTATTAACTTAAATGATTACATAATGTTTATGAGATGGTAATAAGTGGTATAAAAGGAATAATTAACTTGAAAAAGGTTCTTAAGGAAGTATAAATTAACTCAAGTTTATTATTCAGGAGATTAAAGAACGATCGAGTCAAGTCGGACCCGAGGTAAGGGATCCTACTCCTCTCTTTCTTTTTAAGTACACACTTTTATGTCATTCCTTTTAAAGATCATCTTTCTTGTTATTGGGATGATCATTTATATCACACTTACTGTAATTTTTATTTTCATGTGATGAGAGACCCTATTCTCTCTCATCAATCCATTTTGGAAGTTTTGAGCGGCGCCGTTAGGCTGCCGAACTTTCGTAAGAGATCTAACCTCTCTCTTCTTTTTAAGTACTCTCCTTTATGTCACTTCTTTTAAGCTCCTCTTTGTAATGTTGGGGGATGTTATTTTATATTACTCTTTCTGTACATTTTATTTTAATGTGATGATATACCCTATTTGATCTCATCAATCCATATTCGGAAGTTTTATGTGGCGCCGTTAGGCTACCGAGTTTTCATAAGGGATTTTTCATCTCACTTTTATTCCCGTGAGATTTATGCTAAATTTTCCACAAATTCCCTTGATTGGTGTATGTACTGCCCATTATTCTACTCTTTGTGTAATATAATTTCGTTTATGAGTATTTACATCAATGATCTATTGTCCTTCTTTCATGGGGTGTATGTTTTGAAAGATACCCAAGTCGGTAAGGGAACCTTTCACCCCCCTCTTTTTTAAAAGACTTCTTTTGTTGGGTCTTTTAATTTAAATATTTTTATGTTGGTATATGTTCTCATATATCCTTATTGATGTAAATTATATGTCCAAGTGATGAGATACACTTTTTATCTCTCATCAACTCATTTTGATGTGATGCCGTTAGGCTGTCAAGGGAACTTTTTAACCCAATTTCGATTTCTTTGTGTTCAACATGTAGTCATTGAATATGTCATCCATTTAATATGTGTGAATGACATTTTATTGTTTTACACTTAATATCCACTTATATTGGGTGTATTTATATTTGTCACACATATTTTGAGATTGATTTGTCCTTAATTTAAGGATACATTCTTTATAAGGGATTTCATCACATTTGACATTTCTATTGAGGGTTCATTGTTGTTATGCACCAATTCACTATTATATGTTTTATATACTGTCCTTTGGAGTATTATATCCGGAATCCTTTTATTCTCATGATATTATAAAGTTCTGACTAAATGTTATTCCACAATTATTGTATTCAAGTGTCTCTAATTTTGGTAAAACCCCTTTTACCAGAATATCGTTTTAAATGTTTTAATTATTTGTTCTTATTAATATCAATGTTTTGAAAATGGTTTTAAGGATTTATTTATATGGATATTAATGGTTTAAAATGTTAAAAGCTTCAAGGTGGTATGGGACACTTTGATTCAAAAATCTCTTTATTAAATGTTTTAAATGGTTTTGGAAATGGTTTCTTTTTGAATGGATTCATTATTTCAATATCCTAAAATGTTATATTGTGATTGAAATGTGGAAATGTTATATTTCCTTTATTCATGTTTTATGTGATACGATTATGTTATGGTTCTTGGGCATTGTTATGAAGAACGGGTGGTTCCGTGATAAACTAAGGGCGGGTGAGCCCGATATAGCTCTCCAATGCATTGGGTAACGCGAAGGAGTGAAACATTAAGGTTTCTCCGAAGAGATTTAGGGAATATACTGTGATGGGTATTCCAAATGTAACCAAGAGGGTTACTCCCTACGTAAGAATGTTATGAATGCCTCAAGTTACCTTTTTGTCTTATGATTTCCATGATTTATTCATGGTTTGATGAGGTATGAAAGTGCCTTTGTTTTATGGGTAAAGTATGATTTCATTCTTATGTATATATGAACTCATGTTTCCTTTCCATATTTTTATAACCCTTACTGAGCTTTTTATGCTCATCACAAGTTTTTGAAATGTTTTTCACAGGTCATGGGAAAAGTACATAATGTGATGATAGTGTCAAGGATGTGTCAAGAAAGAATCTGTATTTAATTTTAAATAGGTTTCCGTTGATGGGAAGAATGAATTTTGCGTTTTATGTAACCACTTTGTTTAAATGTGGAATGTAATGAATGTTTCATGATCTAATTCTCTAAAACTCTAAACCTTAAAAGATCCTCAATGTGTAATCTTGTAATAACTCAAGATTATGTAAGGTTTAAGGCTGGGGCCTTATAGTTGGTATCAAAGGTCGGTTTAGATAACTTTAGAGGTTAGGGTATTCTTTAAGAATAAGTGACATTACTATAATGGTTAGGATTTCAGAAAGAGTCCTAGTTTTAGATAAAGTGCATGAGTAAGTGTATCTTATTGTTTACCTTCCTCATTAGTACATGATGGTTTTGTTGATATGCTCACACTGACCTTTTTGGTTTTAGTAAATGGCTGGATCTAGCAGGAACCAAAGTGACAATGGGTTTCAAGGAAACTGTGGTGGTTCTCTGATTAAGATACTGGATGAGATGGGAGATTCAATGAGGAATATCATAGTTGTTCTAAACAAACTATCAAGGATTCATGATCAACCACTTCAACCTTGTTGAGTTCTCTAATGCATCAGGTACGAGATGGCCAATTCGATGTGGAAATTCAGGTAATAATTACTAAGGTAACCATTAGGGTTTATATGATACTAAATTTTTAGGTAATTATGGGTTACTCTATGATATGATGGTAAATGAAAGGAATGAGATAAACTTGAGGTTAAAATATGTTATGATTATTCTTGAAGATTTTATCTCATTTTGGGGAATGTTTTAAGAATTATATAGTTTTGGAAAAAGGACAACACGCAGACCGTGTGACATCCCGTCACGTCGGACAAAGCTACGGGAATCGAACCCACAACCAATGTGCGACTGGTATTTATCGCCTACCACTGGACTACATGAAGTCCCTGGTTAGTTTGACGGATTCATTCTTGTTATATGATTTTATGAATTAGGAGTAAGTTGATTTTGGGTTATTTTTGAAAATGATTAACCTATCATGGAGGATATGTGATTAGGTTAATTACTTTTCAAAATGAGACTTTAGGAGCAACTGATATTGTTTGGAGATAATTGTTACGATTTATCTTGGAATAATATGCGACTAAATCCTTCAAATATTTGGGTTTCAATCTTGTATTGGTTTACTTTGAAGAATTTTATGGACAAATTGATTATAGAATGGTCCTCGTTGAACTTTGGGTTTTGTTGGACAAATTTTGGAGATTAAGAATAGATTTTCTTTTTATAAAGGTTTATCCTTTTCTGGATTATCTGATCTTGTACTAGCCTTTTTGGTTTTGTATTTGGTTAAAGTCTAAAGACATGGGAAGTATATAGTTCTATCTTGTCGATTAGGTGATTCTCTAGAAGTTGATTATAGTACTCTTAATGTGAACAAGTCTTCCTAAATACTCATCTTTTGGAGAAAATATGAGTTTGTGTAAGGAATCTAATAAAGGTTGAAAGTCAATATGATAAGTGATTATGTTTCCTTATGAATAAATTCCTCAATAAAAAGTAACTTAAAACAAAAATTTTGTCTATTAACTTTTCCTACTGGGGAATCGAAGACCGTTTAACCCATCACAAGTTTGTGATTTTCTCGTGGTTAACTTTCTCCTAAACATGTTTTCTATCACTCTCCATCAGAACAAGACCCTTTGTTTTTTCCTCCATGTCCATATTTTCATACTTGGAATCCTAGTATGGGTTAACTCGGGTGACCTTTGTACTTATATTTCTTTAATTTAATGTGTTTGTTTTACCGACTTTTGTTCCGATGTGGGACTTTCAAGGAAGTTTCCAAGCGCAATTTTAAAATTGCGAGGACGCAATTCCCAAAAGGGGGGAAGGATGTAACACCCCAGGTAAATAAAGAATATGACATTTCATATTTATCTATATTTGTGAATAAAATATTGAAATGACTTTAAAAGGGGAAGCTATGCTCGATGGCGTACCCAACACGCAACAACGAGTTTCTTGGGAATCTTACGTTGCACTCTAATAATAAAATAATATTATTTTAAATGGTAGTTAATATGTAGCCGTTTTATTGGCGGGAATGGATAGAAATAACTAAAATATGATTATATATGTTCTTAAATATTTTTACATTTATACAATAAAAGATAAAGGCTTAAAATACGGAAAGAATTCAATTTTTGGCGTATATGCCCTAGTTTTCACTAAAGGTTCACTTATCACCTTTTGATGGCGAACCATCATTAAATATAGTTTTGTTCACTCTTATACATTCTATTGGACCAAATAAAACTCTTCTTATGAATTGGGACATCAAAATTTACTTTGTGTAAATTTTTGGTATCTTTCTGATAAAGTTCATTTTTTTAATGAATAGTGTAAAATGTTGTATTTTAATTCAAAACCACTTTTTAATATAATTTATTTATATGATTAGATTATATTTTGAATTGGTTTTAAAGTGAAATTAGAAAATATTTTTACCATTAAATCCAATAGTGGTCGTTGGAATTAATTTCACTTTGAAATCAGACATAAACTACTGTCAATCTTTTGATACTTATTGTTTTATAAAAACACGCTATTTGCTCTTACAGCGGGAATTAATTATTAAATTAATTAATGTAACTAATATGTTTTGATTTTTGTAAAACGGACTTCATTTTTGAATTCGGAATATCAAATATAGCTTAGGGTGAAGTTTTGGTATTTTTCTGAAAAACTCCAATTTTTGATGAATAGTGAAACCACTAAGTGGTAATCAAGCAAACTGATTTTTCAGTTAAATGAAAGTTTACCACTAATGTGTATTGAATTTTGAAAATCCTACATACATGGTTGTCATTAAGAAGTAAAATGTGGTTCAATGAGATTAAAATAATTTTTTGGTGAATAGTAACTTATTAAGTTTTTAATCGCGATTAGTGGTAATTAGTGTAGTTTAAGGTATAAATAATGCTTTAATGATATGAAATGACCTAGAAACATGTCCCAACCTTATTGGTTGTGTCATGGCCGACCAAGAAAAGCCATGGGTCAACTTGGGGACCCCATGGATCCACTTTGGTTGGGAAATGACATAAATAACATTTTATTTAATGTAAAAGTAAAATTGACACAAACATGATATGTTTTACTAAAACAATTTTTAAGTGGGGTTATACAAGTCATCTTTTTGATTATAAATATTCATTGGAAATCTAAAAGTATTTCCTACACAATAGTATTTTTTTTATAATTGTTAGACATTAAATAAATTAAATTATTTATGACATAATAATGATGCAGCGATGATATCATTATTTGACGATTTAAATAAAATGCAAAGATAATGTAAAATCTATGAACTACACATGTAAAAAACTTATTGGATGAGTGGATTTCGAAGCCTTATCACCTTATCCACGAATTATATCAATGTGGGATCTTTTAAAACCGAAACACATTTTCAAATAAAGTAATATTTCCTTACTTTCCAAAAGTGCCCCTCCTCTCCTCTTATAAAAGGCCCCCAACTATACCTCTTTTCACACACTCATCAAGCCTTTGGCTCGGCCAACCCCTGCCCATTTACTCTCTCTCCATCCCTCTCCTCATCCTAGAGGATTCCCTTTGGGCAGAATCCTTTCAAAGGAAGCCTTTAGGCTCAAATCAAAAGGAGTTACACTTTTAAAGGTAATTCTTTCTCTCATGTTCATTTGTTTTATTTTGCTTCTCCAACCCCCTAAACTCTTTTTATTTACTTCTTTTGTAACAACACAAGTATATTAAATATACTAGGTTGTTGTTATATGATTTATTCAAGCTACACTCTCACAAAACTACATCAAATGGTTAAAGAACATACGGTTTCTGTGGATGGTGAAATTCTGCCTCCCGAAACGATGATTGTTCAATACTCATTTAACACCTTCAAAGGTGGCCAATATGATGTCACTATTTTTATATATGATATATAATATGTTTATTTTTTCCTTATGATTCTGTATTTTTCATTTTTGTCTTACCTTTATGGCTTCCATTATGGGTATACGCGATATCTTCATTTAAGGAAGTGCGGACTACCGCCCCCTCAAAGTGATTTGATTCGTTAAATACCATATGTGGGATGTATAAAGGATGGAAATATGATATTATATATGATATTATACTGGAATTATAATATACCTTTATATAATTATTATTCCATTCTATAAAATACGAAATAGAAATGAAAGTAGCGTTCATGCGTACGTACGGCTTACCGTCTCCATGAATGGTGCATTTCATTTCTTATCTCTAAATGATTATGTAATGTTATAAATGCATGAATGTACTGGATATATATGACATATATGATATCTACATCATGAATACAATTCTGGATATAATAAACATTTGGCCACATGAACAACATGTAATTGTAAGAAGTCCACTTTCGACTTAAGAACCAAATATCGGAAAAACAAATATTATTAACTTAAATGATTACATAATGTTTATGAGATGGTAATAAGTGGTATAAAATGAATAATTAACTTGAAAAAGGTTCTTAATGAATTAGAAATTAACTCAAGTTTATTATTCAGGAGATTAAAGAACGATCGAGTCAAGCCGGACCTGAGGTAAGGGATCCTACTATTCTCTTTCTTTTCAAGTACACACTTTTATGTCATTCCTTTTAAAGATCATCTTTCTTGTTATTGGGATGATTATTTATATAACACTTACTGTAATTTTTATTTTCATGTGATGAGAGACCCTATTCTCTCTCATCAATCCATTTTGGAAGTTTTGAGCGGCGCCGTTAGGCTGCCGAACTTTCGTAAGAGATCTAACCTCTCTCTTCTTTTTAAGTACTCTCCTTTATGTCACTTCTTTTAAGCTCATCTTTGTAATGTTGGGGGATGTTATTTTATATTCCTCTTTCTTTAAATTTTATTTTAATGTGATGAGATACCCTATTTGATCTCATCAATCCATATTCGGAAGTTTTATGTGGCGCCGTTAGGCTACCGAGTTTTCATAAGGGATTTTTCATCTCACTTTTATTCCCGTGAGATTTATGCTACATTTGCCACAAATTCCCTTGAGTGGTGTATGTACTGCCCATTATTCTACTCTTTGTGTAATATACTTTCGTTTATGAGTATTTACATCAATGATATATTGTCCTTCTTTCATGGGGTGTATGTTTTGAAAGATACCCAAGTCGGTAAGGGAACCTTTCACCCCCCTCTTTTTTAAAAGACTTCTTTTGTTGGGTCTTTTAATTTAAATATTGTTATGTTGGGATATGTTCTCATATATACTTATTGATGTAAATTTTATGTCCAAGTGATGAGATACACTTTTTATCTCTCATCAACTCATTTTGATGTGATGCCGTTAGGCTGTCAAGGGAACTTTTTAACCCAATTTCGATTTCTTTGGGTTCAACATGTAGTCATTGAATATGTCATCCATTGAATATGTGTGAATGAAATTTTATTATTTTACACTTAATATCCACTTATATTGGGTGTATTTATATTTGTCACACATATTTTGAGATTGATTTGTCCTTAATTTAAGGATACATTCTTTATAAGGGATTTCATCACATTTGACATTTCTATTGAGGGTTCATTGTTGTTATGCACCAATTCACTCTTATATGGTGTATATACTGTCCTTTGGAGTATTATATCAGGAATCCTTCTATTCTCATGATATTATAAAGTTCTGACTAAATGTTATTCCTCAATTATTGTATTCAAGTGTCTCTAATTTTGGTAAAACCCCTTTTACCAGAATATCCTTTTAAATGTTTTAATTATTTGTTCTTATTAATATCCATGTTTTCAAAATGGTTTTAAGGATTTATTTATATGTATATTAATGGTTTAAAATGTTAAAAGCATCAAGGTGGTATGGGACACTTTGATTCAAAAATCTCTTTATTGAATGTTTTAAATGGTTTTGGAAATGGTTTCTTTTTGAATGGATTCATTATTTCAATATCCTAAAATGTTATATTGTGATTGAAATGTGGAAATGTTATATTTCCTTTATTCATGTTTTATGTGATACGATTATGTTATGGTTCTTGGGCATTATTATGAAGAACGGGTGGTTCCGTGATAAACTAAGGGTGGGTGAGCCCGATATAGCTCTTCAATGGATTGGGTAACGCGAAGGAGTGAAACGTTAAGGGTTCTCCGAAGAGATTTAGGGAATATACTGTGATGGGTATTCCAAATGTAACCAAGAGGGTTACTACCTACGTAAGAATGTTATGAATGCCTCAAGTTACCTTTTTGTCTTATGATTTCAATGATTTATTCATGGTTTGATGAGGTATGAAAGTGCCTTTGTTTTATGGGTAAAGTATGATTTCATTCTTATGTATATATGAACTCATGTTTCCTTTCCATATTTTTATAACCCTTACTGAGCTTTTTATGCTCATCACAAGTTTTTGAAATGTTTTTCACAGGTCAAGGGAAAGGTACATGATGTGATGATAGTGTCAAGGATGTGTCAAGAAAGAATCTGTGTTTAATTTTAAATAGGTTTCCATTGATGGGAAGAATGAATTTTTTCTTTTATGTAACCACTTTGTTTAAATGTGGAATGTAATGAATGTTTCATGATCTAATTCTCTAAAACTCTAATCCTGAAAAGATCCTCAATGTGTAATCTTGTAATAACTCAAGATTATGTAAGGTTTAAGGCTGGGGCCTTATACGAACCATCCTGGATCTTGAAGACATGTTACACTCTTGTGTCCTAGATTTTGGAGGTTCATGGATGAGGCACATACCCTTGGTGGAGTTCTCTTATAATAATAGTTTTCACTCTACTATTGGTATGGCGCCGTTTATAGCCTTGTATGGTCAACCTTTCCATTCTCCGTTGTGCTGGACTGGGTTTGAAGAGTCAGCAATTCTTCGACCAGAACTAGTGCAGAATACAACATAGATGGTTCCGGTGATTCGTGAGAGGATGAAGACAGCGTAAGATTGTCAAAAGTCATATGCTGACCAAAGAAGGAGACCCCTAGAGTTTGATGTTGGGGATCATTTTTTTTATGGTGACTCCCCATCATGGGCAGCGAAGGTTTGGTCGTGGGAGTAAGCTTTTAACCATTTTTTTGGACCTTTCAAGGTGTTAGCTTGTGTTGGATATGTGGTGTACCGAGTGGCACTTCCCCCTCAGATGAGTCAAATACATGATGTTTTCCATGCATCACAGCTACGTCATTATCTTCATGATGACTCCCACATCATCGATTGGGGGGAGATCGATGTTGATGATGCTTACACCATTGAAGAGCGACCAGTGGTGATCCAAGAATGCAAGGAGAAGGTGTTTCGTGGACGTTTCATTCCTTTGGTTCGTGTCTTGTGGCGACACGGTGGCTTGGAAGAGAGTACATGATAAAGTGAGTCACAGATACGTGATAAGTACCCGGAGTTGTTTGATGTTTAACTCTTTCATGAAACATTATAGCTTATGTGTTTATGAGACCTTCATATTTATGATATGTATCCCTTTGATGATTTGGTTGCTTTCTATCTTTTGAGAGGTATCTAGAGGGGTGGTTGTTCAGACCCTGTTTCATTTTCTCTTTAGGTGAGTTTTGGATTCTCGAGGATGAGAATGTTTTGAGAGGTATCTTATGTAATGGACCAGACCTCTCTGGTCCATTTCTTTGTAAAAATGTGGTGTTGGAAGTACTCTGGAAGGTCAAGGTGGCTTGGGGTGCGTTTGGGTGGACTTTTAAGGAAATATAAAGCGTTATGGTCTTCGTACGGGAGGCGCACGATTTGCCTAAACCGTGTGTCCAAACCGTGCAAGGCTGGTCTTGGAGGCAGTAGCTAATGCATGGTCAGGGCACAGTTTGTATAATAGTGTGGAAAAACCATGTGAGGAGGGGTTATTGAGGCAAAATCTAACGCAGAGTTAGCAGATGGTTTGTTATACCGTGCAGACTAACCGTGAGGGCACTTAAAGTTAGATCCTAAAATTGTGGACCTAACTCGTTTTTCCTTTAATCACCTCTTTTAAGACCATAACCGGCCATAACTTGGGATTACATTTCCTTTGAGGTGGAAGAACCTATCCCTAGTGTATTGGAGGCGATCCAGAGGATTCTCTTTGCGAATCGAAGCTGGTTTCTCAAGGTAAGTGATCCTTTTGTTTGGTTTCATATATCTACATAGATCTACTCCTCCTCTTCTCTCAGGATCTTAGATCTACTACCATTATGGATAGATATAAGTGTGAGGATGTCGTTTATGTTGAGATTTTCTCTTGGTTGTGTTATGGGAGTAGATCAAAGGAGGACTCATGGAGAATCGACCCGGTTTCTTGGGCGATCATCAACCATTGTAGGTTTCCTCGAAAACCCTTGAGGTAGGGGATTCGTGCTTCTCTCTCTTTTACGTGCAATCTTATTGTTCGTATGTGTAATCCTACTAGATGACTTTGGAATTGACCTAATTAAATACTTGAAACGGATTAAAATAATTGGGTTCATTGAATTTTCTTGCTTTGTACCATGATAATGGTTTGCGTCTTGATTTTCTAGATAGTGTGATATCTATGGCTTAATTGTTAGCATGTTATTCTTGATGAAATTGGTAAAGAACGTAAAGCCATAATTAATTGATAATTAATTGGCTAAAGATAAAGAGGCATGTAAATGAATCTGGTTGTTTCCGCTATTGTAGTTGTTCTAATTTTATGTTGATCATATTTGACATAGTAAGCATCTTTAATCTTCGGTGATAGCTTACTGATTTGGTCATGATGTTGGAACCAACGAATTGAAATTGTTAATTCAAGATGGATTTGTTGACGCTACATTCCGTCACAGAGTCTAAATGAATGAAAAGGGAAATGACTTAGCACAAATTGATTCATCCTTTGAAGAAAATATCAAAAATCGACAAAGGGATGAACAAGGAGAAGATTGCACATAAGTCGCGCAAGTTTCCCCATAGTTCCGCAAGTCCACTTGCGCGACGCATTATGGTCGCACAAGTGACTTGCGCGACTTAAGTGATAACCACCCGAGATCTTCTCTTGCCTATAAATAGACCCTGTGGGCCCCCCATAAGAGAGTATTTTTTCTCCAGAAACTCAGATTTGTGCTCCCGGTGCCCTAGTCTCTTCTCAAAGCTTCCGAAACACTTTTAAGGTAATTTCTTACCTAGAACGGATGATCTAAAGAGGGGGAGGAAGGCCTAAGTGTTGAAACTCATCAACACTTGCGCGCCTGAGTGGCCAGCCCTTAAGGGAAAAGGGCCACACTTGCGTTCCGCCTTACTCCTTCAATAGATCTTGCATGCCCCTCTTCTGGAAGAACCTCAAGTGGATTCTAAAGGATTTTAATGAAGAGTCGCTCATGTATTACCCTGCTGGTTAACCGTCGCGCAAGTACATCATGTGTCGCGCAGGCGTATACCTGCGCGACCAAAACATGCGCACCCACGTAGTACCTGCGCGCCTGCCAGGACTTGCGCGCCCCTACCTTTTTTGGTGCCTTTCTTGCCCATTTCACCCCTCTTAATCCATTACACCTTTCCTATTCAAGATTCAGTCTTCCAGACACTCTTTAAAGCCATTTTATGGCATGATTTCTTGATTTGACTTCCTTATCTGAAAGGAATATTGTGGAATATCTCTCAAAACCTAGTGATTTACACATCTTTATGTCACTAAAGATTGAGATTTCATTCATTCAACCTCATCCTTTAAGATGAGAGAATCCTTAACCTGGGTCTCCTTTTTAGGAATAAACCCCAGTCATAATTCCTCTAACATGGGCATCCTCTTTAGGAGTAAGCCCCAAGTCCCTTAATTTTTGGGCATCCTCTTAGGAGTAATCCCCAGATCCCCTAACCTGGGCTTCCTTTTCTTGAGTAAGCCCCAGTTTAAAGCTTGGGAATCTTCATTAGGAGTAAGCCCCAATTCTTAAAATTCCCAAATCTAGGCATCCTCTTTAGGAGTAAGCTCCAGTCTCCTAATTTGGGAATCCTCCTCAGGAGTAAGCCCCAAACCTTAATCCTTGACCCGGGCCTCCTTTTCAGGAGTAATCCCCAATCTTAATTTCTCTTAACCAATCCTAATTTACCTTTGATCTGGGATTCTTTTTTAGGAATAAAACCCAATCATAAGTCTTCTCCTAATTTGGGCCTCCTTTTAATGAGTAAGCCCGAAGTTAGAGTATTCAAAATATTTATGAAGCACATATACCTTTATGGACCCTGTTCTTGGATTTCTTCCCTAAAGTAAATCCTAACTTTCATTTATCTGGGCAGTAATACATACATAATCCCCACATTATTTCTTATGATTGCATCTTTCATGGAACAATTGTCTAATTTTTACCAATACCTCTTGTTTCTCACACCGAGCATGACTCACGTGAGCTTAGAGTGTAAAAGTAATTGTGACATCCTTCTTTGAGCCATCAATCATAAACATCATACTCCCTTACTCGAACTACGTGGGTTCTGATTCCTTTTCTAAACAATGGATACGTAGGTATCCCATCTACGGGTTCGATCCCAACTCTAAAATATTCCATGTCCTTCTGAATGACAATAAACTTCAAGTGATCCACTGAGTGGCTTTAAAACCAGCATGGTCATCATAATGACCAAGAGACTTCTGTATAAATTTGTCGAAGGGTAACATTGACAAAGAATCTCTAACAAATATAGATGATTCTATATCGATGAAGAACCTCGAATACATACAAAAGATTCTCCAAATTTCTGACATATTCAATCATTGATTGTTAGATCTGAAGGAAAGCTCATTTTATAATTGGTAATGTAATAAGGATTCACAAACATAACTTAAATCTATAAAGAGAGTCCCGGAGTAGACAATAATTCCCCTCAAAAAGGTGTTATGAGTCCAACCTCCCATCCTCTCGACCAATGCAAATTCCTAAGCCTCATTAGTCCACAAACTAATGAGAAACTACCTTTGGAATGTAGGTCTGAATGGATGTGGAATCATTGGATGTTTCCAGTTCTACGAACAAAACCGTTAGAAACCGATCAGAACGTTTGAACCTCCCATCAAGGCGGTCATCCCCGGATTCCTAGGGAATCAAAAACGGTGAACCCGACATGAAACCTTAACCAAGTTAAAATGATTTTTTACCTTTTTGTTAGGCCCCTATTTAAAACTCAATGAGAGGGAAAAAACAATCATTGAAATATGTGCTCATCTAAAAGATGTAGTCGATGAATTTATCTTGATTGTGTCTGTTATATCAAACATGAACTCTTTTCCAAGATCTCCTACATTTCTAGAATGGCTGCTCTCAAGTTCACACCTGTGAATACTGCTGCTGTAAATGCCACTACTACTACTCCTGCTGGATCGTCGTCCGCTCTTAGGACGATATCACCTACTTAGCATCTTCAACGCTGGGTATCAAACACACTAGTTAAGGAGTACCGTCAACACGGTACCATACCAACTCTGGAGGCTGCCCGACAATCCCTCCATGTAAATAACTCACATCGGTCATCCGGACAATGACGACCAGTGATCAAGAAGCAGGCGGTGCTGACTACTATCTCCAACCGTTTCAGGTCGTTATCCCCGGAACGCAATCACCATTCACTCCTTTATTCTAGGGAGGTGAATGAGCATGTCCCTCAGGACCTTAATTCAAACAGAAAGGAGTCCTTCCTGAGGGATCCCACCAAAAATTGCCTCCAGACTCGTACGGAAGTGCGCCCTCAACATGATGAGGGTACCGAATCCAGGCATTCGGCTCAGGTTCCTCGAACCTGAGAAAGCAAGACGAACCACCAGAGGTGGAATCCGGTCAACAGTGATCAAGTTCTCATCTCTGCCATCTCTGGAGAAGTCCACCAACCTAACTTGGTGGAAAGCAACGAGCATGCACATACACCTACCTGTTTTAATTCCGCTGTCCAGCAGACTCGTCTGGCAACATCACGCCAATCCCGCCAAGCAATTCCGGTGGAGTACTATAGGCAGGAACATACACCTATTTATACATCATCGGCTAGTCAGCAGGCTCGTCTGACTACACATGATGGATCTCGTCAGCCACATTTGGCGAAGTGCAATCAACATACACATACATCTGCTAGTATTAATCAAGCCTACCAATAGTCTCTCTTGGTAGCATTTGGAGAAGTTAGTCGGAAAGCCCCGAAAACAAATAGGAGGCAGACTCAACTCTCTGCCCCCACACTTGAGTACTGTCAGGATTCACTGACAGGAAAAGGAGGACAGGAGCAGGCACATACACCTACTCTAAGCCTGGAATGGATGTATATTCTCGTTCCAGCAACTGAAGTCACCAAGTATATTCTATCAATGGTGATAGAGCAGAAGAGAATCCCTGCTCATATTCTGGATGCCTGCCAGGATATTATAACAACTTCAGTGACATCTCATGGAAAGACACATAAATCTATCCCTACTAGTGGAGTGATACATCAATAATTC
The DNA here is from genome assembly GCA_963277665.1 of Viscum album. Lineage (NCBI taxonomy): Eukaryota > Viridiplantae > Streptophyta > Magnoliopsida > Santalales > Viscaceae > Viscum > Viscum album. The sequence goes on from OY728139.1 coordinate 804,503,193, forward strand.
ACTCCGGAACAGACACACACATCTGTTCCAATCTAAGAGGGTTATGGGGCATACTCCCCCATATCATACGGACGACCAAGTCAGGCACATACACCTGATTTGAGAGGAGATCGTCAGCCTAACTTGACCATCTTTCCTGATCAGGCACATACACCTGATCAGAGCAGCCACTTTCGTCAACAAGTGGTTTCCAAGGCGAGTAAGAAGGCGTCTAGGAAAAAGACCCGCCCAACACAGTCAGGAGATCAAGAGCCAATCTGTAACAAGGCCTTGCTCGATGCTGGATTTCTTGAAGCTCTCAGAAAATTATTTGTTGGAATTCAAGATTCTACTCCCTCAGTTCCCAATAATGGGAACATTAATTCCGAAGGTCTCCAACAGACACTTCCTCATGAAGGCTTGCTTCATGAAAATTCGGTCGATCTCGAAGTTTCATCTTCATATGAGAGCCACAGGAATGATCTGTGTGGTCAGAATACCAAGGAGCAAGAGATCTCATCTTTTGCTGTAACCCATTATGGTGGTCCTCCCCATGATGATGAATTTCGCTACAAAAGTCCTCTCCTCAGTAGTGATGCACATTGCCCAGAAAATTCTCCAGTGGACAATGTAGTGCTGAGAAAGCCCTCTTATCTTGAGGGACTATCAAATGTGAAACCAGTCATGTCTGAAGCTTCATCTCTAGTAGGTGAAATAATTTCTCAATCAGAAGATAGCCCAGGGTGTAGGTCATTCTCTGAACCACCCCTAAGTTATGCATCTTCTAGTTTGATCAATGATTTCTCTACCAATCCTGTTGAATCCAATTAAGCAATAAGGAAACACCAACTCTCGTCAAATCAGGTAGAAGATTCTTCATCAAATGATAAAGAGGAAATGCTGAATATGAGAAAACAACTGCAAAAAGCTGAAGTGCCAGTCATGTTTTGGCCTCTGGCTGACTCTCAGTATAATATTCCAGAAATGTTGTTGGAAGATGAAATTCATGATATTTGTCTCAACATATGGAAAACTCTTTGTCTGTTGAAAAAGAAAGTATTATCTTATGATGAATATGAGAATAATATTAAGATAATAGAAGGGTTACAACGTCAGATTGATTTGGCGTCTCTATCAGTCTCTCGATATCCGAAGTCTGAAAAGCAGCAGAGAGCCCTTCAACATTCATGCTTTGGCGCACTAAGATGATTGCGTCAGTTAATTGCCAATGCCCATCTGGTATTCGTGTCAAAGGATGGGGTGTTCATGGAGCACTACATTTCACGGTGCTCTCTAGTCAGCAAAACCCGCCGAAAATGGTCTCGTGCAATGTTATTGCCCATGGCCGGCCATAGTCAATGGGCTTTGTTTCTAATCAAAAGCTTTCCCAAGAATAGGCTTCAACTAGTTCCTCTCAAAATCAAGAATACAGAGAACAAGTTGTTGAATTACTCTTACATCAAGAAAATGAGAATATTGAACATGCCTCTCATTTGGAGCAAGCACGTCACCAAATGACAGAAGTTTAAGAAATCATCCAATGGTATTTTGAACAGGGTGATAAAAGTGGATACAGATTAATGCATCCCGCTAATTTCCGGACTAAGGTTCTCAAGATCAGGAGGAATTTCAAGAAAGTCTCAGACATAGCATGTCAAGAACCACCCCAGCTCGCCAGACTGGGGACTCTTTTAACCCATCCCTCGGAATCAACAAAAAGGATTCAGGGAGTTGAGCGAGAACAGCAGGAACAACCCCAGTCCACTGGACCAAGGAATTTTTCAAATCATCAATCCCCTCCTCATGGAAAGTCGGTCTTTTCTCGATTGGGGAAGAAACCTCAAGAAGAATGAAGAGCCAAATTATCAGGAGATTCCCTCCAAATTACGGTTCATCAAGAATTTCTAGAGGGATTGAACCAACAAAAGTAAATGTCTCATCAAAGTCATGGAAGAAGACAATATCCCAGAAATGCTGATAGAAGGGATGCGATGAGTTACGCATCAATCAATGTCATCAATGCCATTGTTGCTGATCCACCAGATGAGGCTCACTCAGTGGACTCAGATGAAGTGGTTCCTGCTCAAGAATATGTACGCACCGACACAAATGATGAAGGTGTGCGTACACAAAGTCAAAGGATTACTCAGAACTTAGGTAATACTTCGAGTAACCCACTTCCCCCTCTCCAAAAATGATCCAGCAAAGGGAAGGGAAAGAACCAGGTTACATATCCTTCCTATGGAGAAGGTCAATAGATCTCACTATAGCAGAGGTTTGCACAATAGGAGGAAGAAATGAAAGAATTAATAAGGTTGAATGCATAACTATTTCAGAGTAGTCTTCTTCTTAAGCATGCTGGAGTCAGTCAGCCAAAGCAATTTGTTACAGCTAATGAGATGGATCAAGAATATCCTCCTCTATCAGTACACCCTCACAGGTCTAATCCTATGGGTTAAGTGCAACAACAGTTGGCAGTTCTACCATCAGTTGCAGCACCAATCGCCACATCTGTCCAAGCTCCAGTCATTGCACCTACACAAGTCCAAGTTCAATTGGATGTTTCTCAAAAGTTAATAACTATTATTGAGTCATTAACAGCTCGGTTAGAAACTATAGAAGGGAAGAGTGTGCAAGTTAAACTAGAAAATAAAGTTTACCCTGAATGGGTAGATTAAATTTCTCCTCCATCCAGTTTTGGGAACCCTGTATTCCCTATTTTCAATGGATCAGGTGATCCTGAACAACATTTGACGCATTACGTGTCTTGTTGCGATCCAATGATGGGAACTCCGGTGCAGCAAGAAGCAGTGAAACTCAGATGCTTCATGCGAACCTTACAAGGACCAGCTTTTGTTTGGTATACAAGCTTGCAATCCCGGTCAATTACTGGATGGGAGGATCTTCACCAAATATTCCTCCTTCAGTTTAGCTCAACTTTTCCAAAGACAACAGTTTTCAATCTTACAAACTGTAAGCAATGGGATAATGAAAGGGTCTCTGATTTCATTGCTCGATGGAAGGGATTTACATATTTCTTGAGTTTATCACTCCCTCAAGAATAATTATTGCCAATATATGTGGCAAATCTGCATGACGAATTACACACGCCGTTAATCCCTGTGAAATACACAGGAGGGTTTCGAGACCTTACTTCAATCGCTCAGCATATTGAAGATTCCCTTATACAGGCTTAGGCTAAATCTGGTGTAATTCCATCAGCTCCAGGAAGGAGAATGGGTAAAGTAGAAACTGCTATAGTTATGCTTAAACAAGAACCTGTACCTATTTCTACCTCAAAACCTTCATCTTCTCGAAAGGCTCCACCTTCTGAGAACCAACAACAAAGGCCTTTTCTTCCAGATGATCAAAAAGACCAAAGATGAATACAATTTGAGGATCTGAAGAGCAAAAAATATTCTTTCTGAAATGAACAAGTTCTTGGTTATTTCATTTCAGCTCTGGAAAACAATTTGGTTCAATTGACATTACCCAAGAGTCCAAACAAGAATGGAGATGAAGACCGTCCTAATTATTTCCCTTTTCATCAAATATTGGGGCATCCCATCCAGGATAGTTTTGTCTTCAAAGACCTCCTGCAAAAGATGGTCGACTCGGGACAATTCACATTGAAAGGCTCCTCAGCCTAGGTAGCTTGTGTCACTGCTACAGTTCCAGAGGAGGACGATGATGGCAGGAAGTCAAAAGCAAAAATGCACAAAAGTATGATGATTGGATGTTCAGAAAGACAATCAATCGAACTCATGCTATTTTGTGAACACAATTAAGGAAACCAATTGTGTATTCTGCCATGAATGTTTGTGGCAAAACCCTCTTCATCAGAGGGAAAGTCCTCAAAGAAACGACATGATTCAAAGAAAGAAAAAGAATCAGAAGAAGATGAGTATGTGTCAAAGCCTAAGTTTTCTCTGACTTTGGCGGATTTCATGCCATATACTTCAAAGCCACGGGCACCGCCCCACAAAACGACATAGCCTAAACAAGCTAATTAGGAAGAGTCCTCATCAGATGAAGAATTAATCTTTGGTTCTGTTAATATGATTCAATTAACAGATCCATATGCCAGATTTTTGAAGAAGTATTTTGTATAAACTTCAAAGTATGTACGTTTTCCCTGCAACATGACAATAAACTGTGCGGCACCAGTTTTTCCTAGCTACATGACGCTAAACTGTACAAAAGTCCTTTTTCATCCTAGCTACATGACGTTAAACTATACAGCAATGGTCCAGTATGACCTTAAACTGCAACTTCGTCCCACATGACGTTAAACTATGGAAAAGTTCGCTAAATGGTCCAGTATGACCTTAAACTGCAACTAGGTCCTGTATGAACATAAAATGCATCATCAACGGTCCATGCATATGACCCTAAACTATTTGCATGTCCGTATTTTGTCCCTGAAATATGACACTAAACTGTGCGGCACCAGTTCTTCCTTGCTATATGACGTTAAACTATACAGCAACGGTCCATAAATATGACCTTAAACTATTTGTACTTTCATCCCACACGACGTTAAACTATGAAAAAGTTCCTTAAATGGTCTAGTATGACCTTAAACTGCAACTAGGTCCTGTATGACCTTAAACTGCATCATCAACGGTCCATGCATATGACCCTAAACTATTTTCAAGTCCCTTACATGCAGCAAGACGTTAAATTGTGACGTCCTAACAACATGACACTAAACTGTATAAAAGTCCCTTACATTCGGAAAGACATTAAACTACATAATCATCAAAGGTCTTGTATGACCTTAAACTACACCACCGTCCAACATGACATTAAACTGCACCATCCACAGTCTATGCATATGAACATAAACTATTCGCACTTTCGTCTAACATGACGCTAAACTGTATCATCCCTTTTTCGTCCAACATGACGTTAAACTGTGGGAAAAAAATCCCCAATGCATCCAATATAACGTTAACGTGGTGCACTCTTTTGTCCTCACTGCCTGACATTAAACTGCACAGTCCCCCCCTTTCGTCCTACATGACGTTAAACTTTATTTTGTCCCTGAAACATGACACTAAACTGTGCGACACCAGTTCATCCTTGCTATATGAAGTTAAACTATACAGCAACGGTCCATAAATATGACCTTAAACTATTTTTATTTTCGTCCCACACGATGTTAAACTGTGAAAAAGTTCCCTAAATGGTCCAGTATGACCTTAAACTTCTACTAGGTCCTGTATGACCTTAAACTGCATCATCAACGGTCCATGCATATGACCCTAAACTATTTTCAAGTCCCTTACGTCCAGCAAGACGTTAAAATGTGATTTCCTAACTACATGACGCTAAACTGTATAAAAGTCCCTTACGTCCGGAAAGACATTAAACTACATAATCATCAAAGGTCCTGTATGACCTTAAACTACACCACCGTCTAACATGAAATTAAATTGCACCATCCACGGTCCATGCATATGACCTTAAACTATTCGCACTTTCGTCTAACATGACGCTAAACTGTATCGTCCCTTTTTCATCCAACATGACATTAAACTGTGGACAAAATTCCCAATGTGTCCAACATGACGTTAAAATGGTGCACTCTTTTGTCCTCACTGCATGACATTAAATTGCACAGTACCCCCTTTCGTCCAACATGACGTTAAACTGAATTGTCCCCATCGTCCTAACTACATGACGCTAAACTATACAGAAAGTTCGTGATACGTCCTACATGACATTAAACTGTATTTTTTCCCTGCTACATGACACTAAACTGTGCAGCACCAATAGTCCTATCTGCAAGACTTTAAACTGCATAGTCCCTTAATATGTCCTACATGACATTAAACTATTCATTGTTAAGGTTGTTGTTACCTCTTGTTTCTCACACCGAGTATGACTCACGTGAGCTTAGAGAAAACCTCAACCATAACACTCTCTCTGGGCCGCTAACCATGTGTAAGTCCTAACATCATTTTTTAGGTCATTTTCCCCAAGAACAACTTGATCATTAATTCATTCTTTAATTGAACTACACGGACTTTGATCCTTGCCTTCAATGCTTGGTATGTAGGCAACCTCCCAAGGTTCAATCCCAAAACCAATCTCTTCACGTCGGTTCATCTCTATCTCATACGATGATAATTCGTGAAACTGCCCTTAGAATCAATATATTTACATTGGTTCACTTTCTTCCTTGTTATACGATGTTAAACTATACAACACTTTTGTCCAGTATGATAATAAACTACAAATTTCTTCGATACCCTCACCTGAGAGGGAACAATTATTTTCATTGATTTTTTCAATCATGTTTCATTTCAAAGACTACATACATACATGGCAACGCCCAAGCCTTTTATCTTGGGTTAAACCATCATTTCACTAAAGTCCCCTTTCGCCCTTCACATGTACGAACCAAATTTGTAAAAAGAGTAGTTCTAGAACTACGTGGGGTTGATTCCCATCCTTATGGGATACGTAGGAACGTTTGAGTGTCCCTCGAATCCAGTCCCAAGTATTTGGTCCTAACCCCAAATTCCACTTTCAGTACCTTGGCTGAAAAGTCCCCATGAAAACACACACTATGTATTTCTTACAATGGTCCAAGCTCTATGACCCTAAACTAAGATTTCTAATCCTTTTGTCCCACATGACGTTAAACTGTAGTTTAAGAACTACGTATGGCTTGATTCTCATCCTTATGGGATATGTAGTGAAGTCCAACATTTCAATTCAGGACCTAGCCACAACATGATTATGGTTAACATTGATCTATGTATCTCTGTACACATTGAACAATACCCATATTTATGTGTTATAATCCTAACCTTAATTATTTTCAGATCCTCATAACCCTTTTCATGACTTCTAGTCACAAAAATGTCAAACTTCTGAGAGTTCTTTTTTCTGACTATGCAGCACGTTCCCATAGGCGGCCTTGCATAAACAGTCTACATAACATACTTGTTAGACAAAAGAAACTATTATTTGACTATGCAGCCAATGCTTTTAGGTGGCCCTTCATAATTCAACCCCCTAACGGGTTTTTCGGATAGTGGTAACTTCATTATTTGGAAGAATGCCTCTTTTGTCCTTATTTGTCTTAAATGACAGTATATAGGGATCCGCAAAAATAGTCATCCTTATCATATTTTTCCCATATCCTTTTTCATTATCTGAATGTATTCAATTGTATGGTTTATATTCTCCTTCCCTACGTTTGGGTCAGACCTTTGTAGGAGTGATATTCATCCAGTTTTTCGATAATTTTGTTTGGAAATATTTTCTCCACATTCAAGTACCTCTTTCCATACAGGAAACTCTATATTTTGGAAGATTTGAATCTCCATAAACATTCACTGGCTTTTAGCACTAGGAATATAAATTTCTGAGAGTTCTTTTTCCTGACTATGCAGCACGTGCCCATAGGTGGACTTGCATAAACAGTCTACATAACTAACTTGTTAGACAAAAGATACTATTTTATTTAACTATGCATCCAATTCCCTTAGGTGGCCCTGCATAATTCAGCCCCATAACGGGTTTGTTAAATAATGGTATCTTCATTCTTGGAAACTACTTCTTCTAATGCCTTTTAGCTCTTTTTCATATCATTCATCAGATTCAAATATTCTTAAGTCATAGCTTACATATTTTCGCGCATACTTGAGTATGGTAATATGTTTCTAGATGAATTTTCAAGGAATTGAGTCAATTCCAATCCATTTAGGTCAAATCTATTTTGACCTTAAACATTAGCCTCTTTATGTCTGACATGCATGGCATTAAACTGATAGATTTCTTATTTTTTCTCACCTCAGAGTCAAATCCTCTTTTCTCTTCAGATCCAAATCTGAGGGGGGGACTTTTGATGACACTCCTTTCTGTCACAGAGTCCAAATGAATGAAAAGGGAAATGACTTAGCACAAATTGATTCATCTTTTGAAGAAAATATCAATAATCGACAAAGGGATGAACACAAAGAAGATTGCACATAAGTCGCACAAGATTCCCCATAGTAGCGCAAGTCCACTTGCGTGACGCATTATGGTCACGCATGTGACTTGCATGACCTATGTGATAACCTCCCGGGGTCTTCTCCTGCCTATAAATAGACCCTGTGGGCCCCCCATAAGAGAGGATCTTTTTCCAGAAACCCATATTTGAGCTCCCGGTGCCCTAGTCTCTTCTTAATGCTCCCAAAACACTTTTAAGGTAATTTCTTACCTAGAACGGAAGATTTAATGAGGGGGAGGAAGACCTATGTGTTGAAACTCATCAACACTTGTGCGCCTGAGTGGCCAACCATTAGGGGAAAAGGGCCACACTTGTGCGCCGCCATACTCCTCCAATAGATCTTTCACGCCCCTCTTCTAGAAGAACCTCAAGAGGATTCTAAACGATTTTAATGAAGAGTTGATCTAGTATTACCATGCTAGTTAACCCTTGTGCAAGTACATCATGTGTCGCACAGGTGTATACCTGCGTGACCAAAACATGCGCGCCCACGCAGTACCTGCGCGCCATTGAGGACTTGCGCGCCCCTGCCTTTTTTGGTGATTTTCTTGCCCATTTCACCCCTCTTAAGCCATTACACCTTTCCTATTCAAGATTCAGTCTTCAAGACACTCTTCAAAGCCATTTTATTGCATGATTTCACGATTTGACTTCCTTATCTGAAAGGGATTTAGTGGAATATCTCTCAAAACCTAGTGATTTACACATCTTTATGTCACTAAAGATTGAGATTTCATTCATTCATCCTCATCCTTTAAGATGAGAGAATCCTTAACCTGGGTATCCTTTTCAGGAATAACCCCCAGTCTTAAGTCCTCTAATATGGGCATCCTCTTTAGGAGTAAGACCCAAGTCCTTTAATTATTGGGCATCCTCTTAGGAGTAAGCCCCAGATCCCCTAACCTGGGCTTCCTTTTCAGGAGTAATCCCCAGTCTCAAGCTTGGGAATCTTCCTTAGGAGTAATCTCCAATTATTAAAATTCCCAAATATGGGCATCCTCCTTAGGAGTAAGCCCCAGTCTCCTAATTTAGGCATCCTCCTCAGGAGTAAGCCCCAAACCTTAATCCTTGACCTGGGCCACCTTTTCAGGAGTAAGCCCCAGTCTTAATTTCTCTTAACCAGTCCTAATTTACCTTTGATCTGGGATTCGTTTTTAGGAGTAAAACCCAACCATAAGTATTCTCCTAATTTGGGCCTCCTTTTCAGGAGTAAGCCCCAAGTTAGAGTATTCAAAATCTCCATAAAGCACATATACCTTTATGGACCCTATTCCTGGATTTCTTCCCAAAAGTAAATCCTAACCTTCATTTATCTGGGCAGTCATACATACATAAGCCCCACATTATTTCTTATGATTGCATCTTTCATGGTACAATTGTCTAATTTTTACCAATACCTCTTGTTTCTCACACCGAGCATGACTCACATGAGCTTAGAGTGTAAAAGTAATTGTTAAATCCTTCTTTGATCCATCAATCATAAACATCATACTCCCTTACTCGAACTACGTGGGTTCTGATTCCTTTTCTAAACAAAGGATACGTAGGTATCTTGTCTATGGGTTCGATCCCAACTCTAAAATAATCCATGTACTTCTGAATGAAAATAAACTTCAAATGCCCCACTAAGTGGATTTAAAACTAGCATGGTCATCATAATGACCAAGAGACTTCTGTATAAATATGTCAAAGGGTACCATTGACCAAGAATCTATAACAAATACAGATGACTCTCTATCGATGAAGAACCTCGAATACATACAAAAGATTCTCTAAATTTTGTACATATTTAATCATTGATTGTTATATCTAAAGGAAAGATCATTTTATACTTGGTAATGTAATAAGGATTCACGAACATAACATAAATCTATAAAGAGAGTCTCGGATTAGACAATAATTCCCCTCAAAAAGGTGTGATGAGTCCGACCTCCCATCCTCTCGACCAATGAAAATTCCTAAGCCTCATCAGTCCACAAACTAATGGGAACCTACCTTTGGAATGTAAATCCGAATGGATTTGGAATCATTGGATGTTTCCGGTTCTACGAACAAACCCGTTAGAAACCGATCGGAACATTTGAACCTCCCATCAAGGTGGTCATCCCCGGATTCCGAGGGAAATAGGATTAAATAACATAATTGAGTTCTGTGAAGGGTTCAAAGTTACCCTCTTTTTGTGAATTAGGGCTAAAATCCCATTTTAAGTGATTGTTGGTGTTTGTTGTTTGAAGGTTGGATGCCTTGTTAAAGGGCCAAGATCCTAATTGTTGTAATGATTGCTTTCCTGCTGCTTGTGCTGTGATGTGACCCTGGAAGGGGTGATGTGATATATTGTGTTGTGATGTGACCCTAGAGGGGTGTTGTGATATTGGGAGGTAGGGAGGCCTTGAGTTTGTGGCAGCGGGTGATGCCTAGAGTGGCAAGATGCATCGTTTTATGCATGTGGGTGTCAAGGAGGACACCAGGGATGATGGAATGGGATGGATGTGGTTGTTGGATACTTGGTGGTTTGATTTGTCATTTATCTGCTTTACTTTTCCCCACTGCTCAAGGCAGCTGGACTTGCTTACCCTTCTTCTGAAGGAGGCTAAGACACTTGGGGTATGCCACATGCATTCCTATGTTTATCCACTCAAGGGAGAATGGGTCTATGCTCTTGCTATAGGTGGAAAAGAATCGACAGGTAGTAAGTCTACTCACCTAGTTGGGCCCCCTTGTGTTTAGTAGCATAGGTTGATTTTCTAGAATTATTGGGAATATGGGAAAGTAATTTTTTATTTAATATTTGAAAAAATGATGTTAACCCATGGGGTTGGAGTTTGATGAAACTTAAGGGTGAGGTTGAGAACTTTTGAAGGGAAAATTGATTTTTAATGTGATGCCAATAAATTTTAAATGTGGTTTTTGTTCATGGTTAATTAACGTGCAAAGAATTAATTAACGTAAAGTAGAATTGATGAAAAAGGGAATGAGGTAACCTAAAGAAGTTCTTTAACTGGTTGTGTGCTTATAAGATGCCTATTCTTAGAAATAGCACCGTAGAGTCTGAGAGACGTTAGCTGAAGTTGAGGCTAGGACTTGGTTATGTCGATAGTGTGGTTGTGAGTTATATATATTCTGTACTTTTGTGTTTATATACGCTACTACACCCTATCAGTAAGGGAAACTGACATCCTGGGAATTCTGAGCCCTGGGGGTTTTTTTTCCCAAAATTCCAGTGGGAGGATGAATGGATGACTACCCCCTTTTACCCCACTCTCTTCTCTTGGTAGATACTAGTGCCATTGGCACAACAATTAGTTTTCCCTATATATCTGTGTAGAGGGCTGTAATGGTTTGTGGTTATTTCCACACATATATTTTGTATGTAGTATCCTATGGACTACTATAGGTGTAATGTGTATTGGATGTGATGGCTTGAGGATCCTTACGTGGTGTATGGGCTGTAATGGATTGAGGTTCAATACCCGGCGTATGATACATGTTATGCGGGCTGTGGTGGCTCCCAAAACCTACCTGGTTACTTTTAGTTGTGAGGATGGTGTGGATCTTAGCCCAGGTGTCTGGGGGCAAGCCTTTGTGGTGCATGTGGTGCAAATTGTGGAGCCTAGCCCAAGTTTATACAGGTATGCCTTTGGAGAGAGATGCACATGACATATTTCGTTGGGGAAAAGCGGCAAACCAGTGGGGAATTAGTAGTGGGGTACCCTTGATATTCTTTAATATATTCCTTATTCTTGTATGCATTACTTGGTGAGAGTATCCATGGTGAGATTGGGATCTTTGTATACCTGTTTAGGTGATGTGTTGGTTTCACTTGTTGTTCACAGGGTTTTAGCATGCTTTCTTTACTTTTTCATGAGAGACATCGGGGAGGATCCTACTGAGTATACTATTATACTCACCCTACGTTTGTATAAACTATTTTTCAGGACAGTGGGAGCAGGTTGGAGATCAAGCTTTTTACTACTAGCTTGTGGTTGCAGGAGCTATTTGTGCTTGTGATTGCTCTTGTTTTACTTTCTTTTGGGTACTTGTAGTTTTCCCCTTTCAGTTTTAGAACATTTTCATGGAATTTCATATAGGTACTTGGGTTTATTTTATACTTTAGTTGGAGTTGGTTGGTGTCTATCTTATCTCTCTCTTCCGTATCTGTTATCTGAGAGGGTAATGACTCCCAATTGTGTGTTTACTATACCCTCAGTGCTAGTCACCAACCCGGGGCCTACTGGAGGCGGGACATGGGGGTCATTATCTCCTTTCTCACATTTCTGGCCCAGGAGGGGTAGACTTTGTGGGGAGGGGTTCGTGACATGTAACATAGGGGAATTGGGTTCCTAGGTAGTTGTTCTACTTGATTCAGTTCCCAAATAGGTTATTCCAATTGTAGTTTGATTCAATTTTTATCACACTGATCCTGCACTCTGATATGTAATTGTAAAACTAAAAAATATTCAAATTGGATTTGATACTAACTATCAATTCCTTGACATAATTATCTCATAATTAAATGAATTAAATAAAATATTTCTTTACATACATTCCAAATACTTTTGACATGTAAAGATTTAGTAAATTTGGGAAAATAATGAACTAATCAACCCCATTCCTTCATCAAATAATGGAAATATTTTTTAATGTACAAGAAACTACTCAATATAAAGAAATTCTTATTCATTTCCCACAAAATTTCCACACAATCTATTTTATTAGATATATAATCTTTGATACATTTACTAATGATCTAGGAAAATGTAAACATAAGAAGGGGTGATATAAAATTCTCAATAAGTGCAAACATGGGATATAACAATAAATATCTTAATAGAACATATAGAATATGATAGAAATAAAAAACCAAAAATGATGTCATAATAAAATGAAACTGAAAGAATAATATATCAATAGATGACAATATATATAAAAATACAACATTTATTGCAATAATTTATTCCTTAGAGATGAAATTCACAATGAAAAATATCTACTTCCATTCCATATTCCAAGAAATAAAGATCTTATACATCATGATCTTACAATCAAGGCCCCAAACCTCTGTAATTTTTTATTGTTGGTATGTATACACCAATATACCAAAGCTAGATTATTTAATGAGACATATTACTAAATTGGGGGATACTATAGACTAAATATGTCTCATGAATTAATTATATTGAGTAATGCATAAAATATACAATACATATCCATCTTTCGGTATTAATCAAGAAACATGCATATTGAAATATCGAGTGTACAGATTACCAAATTTTACCTAATCAATAAATGGAATAGAATTCAATATAACAATCCCTTAATCCAAAATCATATTAATGAAGGGGAATATGGTTAATCATATAATTACCCCAATCAATAAATGTGTGGTATCTATGTGAACATCCTTTAATCAATGGAATTAAATCTATAGTATCCATATTGGAAAGGCTTTGGATAAAAAATTATGCCTATAATTGAAGATGATTTGGAAAGATTAAGGAAACGACAGATATACAAGATTTTAATCCCAAAATGGAAAATATTATAATAGGATTTAGAAATTAACCCATAAAATTAATGTATATGAATCATATCTCAATGAATCAATACTCAGATACAAACACCCTTACGGTAATGGTAATGTAAGAATCAAAAGAACCTGAGAGGAATAAAATGAAAATTAAATTTATGTAACTTAAAGATATTAATTATAATTTAATGAAATATTTATTTTAAAACACTATATAAAATAAAATATTTTTTTTATTATAGAATATGTATCATGGAATTATAATAGGGAAAAATATCAATTACGTCTTTAGAAACATTCAAATAAAACCCCGTTGAAGGATATAACTAAAAATGAAACATTCAATACAATCAATAAAGATATAAAAATGATATATAATAATATGTCGTTATTAAATATACCTTACAATATAAAACATAGCTTAAAATAAGAAATTAGATTCTAGGGGTGAAAATTGGGACAAGAAATCATTACAACCAGATGGATTTTTGTGTAATATCCCATTAAATGATATGACATAAAATGAAAATATAAATACCATTAATAATGATAGGATCATGAAAAAAATTATTATATGGGGTATTATATACACAATTACATATAAAACATGGTCTATAATAAGTAATTTTACTTGAGGGGTGAAATTTTGAGACCAGAAACTGTTTCCAAGTAAAACAATCGTTGAGGTTATAATCATTTCAAAATGATTATATAAGGAATAAAAATATAACCATACAATATAAAAAGAAAATACCATAAAAATATTTAATTTTCTATAATAAATCAAACTTTGAAGAATAGAGGTCCATAATAATGTTTTTAGATCAATAAAAGAAAATTGAGTTTACCGAAACCCTTACCATGATTTCTGATTTCCACTAAAGAACATGAATCTCTTGTATAATAAAATTAACCATATTAGTGAAATATCCCAAAACCTTATTTATATATATATAATTTTATAAAATTCATTTCTAATTAATCTCTATGAATATAACAGTTAGTTATTATCTACCTTCTATGTCAAGTGACAGTAATCATTATCATTTACAACAAACATAATAATAGTAGTTTTGTTCTTCACGAATCTCCTAAAATTGATTAGTCTCAAATAATATAAGGTACTAAAATTTAGTCATTATAATTATTTATACTTTTATAATATCCTTCTATAAGAGTTTTGGTTATGATACAATGAGATGAAATTAGTGATGAGCATGTTTCAGTGATTTTTTACAAACAAAAGATAGTTTCTTAATTATTGAGCATAAAATTAATGATACCAATATAATATAAAAAACATTAACATTGAAATATTTATATAATATATTAAAAGAAATTAAATTACCTTATTCATCCATTATATAAATTTATATTGTTTTTAATGTAGGTTTTTCAACTAACTTAAATAAGATTACACCATAATTAATTACTGATTATTAAGGAATTTTATTTTAATATAATTATAAAAAATGATGACATTATTTATTGTTTATTAGTGTGATGTGATATAATTAAAAATAATTATAATAATATGATAACCAATAAAAAGTTATTATATAGTATGATGAAATAAATATTTTCTCTTAGAGTAATGATTTGGAAGATTGAATTTACCATGGATATTTACTACTCTTATTGATATTATTTATTTTAAATATTCTTTAAAAAAATATAATAATTTCATAAGAATTGTAATTATTCATTAAATACATTCTAATAAGCATACATGAAATTATACGATGAAAATAAATAATGAAATCAATTGTTCTATAGAGGTGGTAGTCTCCACATATGTATAGTTGATGGTTTTATTTTCCATAGTTAGTGAGAAATGTATAATATGTTTTATCATTTAATAACATAAAATATGTTATAAAAATAATAATTATTTATTAACATCATTATAATATCAATCTATGTAATGTGGTTAAGGAAAACATAACATGATGCTTCGTGGAGGCAATAGATTACACACATGTGGAGATGTCATTTTTCCCTTAATAGAAAAGGGGAAATATAGTTAATATTTTTTACATTATCTAAATAAAATCTAGTTTGAAATAGATAAAAAGTTAATTATTTAGTAATTTTAAAAATATATTTTGAAAAAAATTATAGAAAATAAAATAAATTAGATAATATTTGTACTCACGTTAATAAAGTGGGATTTACCTTGAAGGACTCATTAGAATGGTAGGGATTTGGATATTCACAAGATACCATAATCATAATAGAGTGGATGCTGATTTTATTATAATTAATATTAGAATCTTTTCAATTAGAAAGTTTTTTTAGTAGTATTGAAGGTATGTTCAAAATCCTTTTTTATAAGTGGTGAGAATGACATTTTTGTAAATATTTCTACACAATATAAAGAGTGAACTTGTTTCACATGTCATGTTGATCAAAAAATAGGAAATAATTTTGTGGTAGGATATTTAAGGTTTATAATACCTTAACCATTCATTTATATAACTGTGATAAAAAAATTTATGCGTCTTACACTTATAGTTTTCACTTTTAACATTACAAGTTTTACCATGTAAACTTGTTTTTACCACGATAATTTAATTTTAATTCATAAAAATAAAGTGGACCATATTAAAAAATATTGAAAAAACATTTTCAAAAAGTAAATAAATTTTATTTTAAATAATTTCTAATTTTAATGAAAACAAATTTTATTATTAGTTCAAGTAATATGTAAAACCTTGTTTTTTGAAAGAAAAAAATTGTATTTTATAATTGAAATTTATGCGTGGAAATAATTTAAAATGTATTATTTGTAATATTTGAATCATTTTATTATAAAAAATTATATATTTTGGTAAAAACAATATATAAATTTTTTTTTCAAAATAATATTTAATTAAAAGATAAAAACCAAAAATATGTTTTTTTGAAAAATATTAATTAAGTCTTTAAAATATAAATAATTGGGTTTCCAAATTAATAATTTAATTTTTAAATTTATCATCTTATTCAATAAATTAATATTTTATTATGGTAAATGTTTTATAAGTATTTAATTTATAATTACTTCTTGATTTATCTGTAAACATTATTGCTTTAGTTAACACAATATTTTTTACTACTCACAAAAAATTTAATAATTTCACAAAAATATCAAAAAATAATCCGTATATAATATTTTTCATTATAAATACAATATAGATTTAATTTTTCATAGAATAAAATTAAAATATTCTATAATTTAACATTTACATAAAATCATAAATATATAATGAAAACGTTTTCTATTGGAAAATATTTTTTTTAATTTTTTTGTATTCTAATGTCTATAAATTACTAATAAAATTAGTGATAAAATAATATGAATAAATAAAAGATATTTTATATATAATATATTTCCCATATTAAAATAAATACCATAATATAAAATTTTATAATGGTTGTATTATAAATCATAAATCAGCCTTATCAGTTACATGGATATAGTTATTGAATTCCCACTGATTCCTTCACCTTAATAATAAAAATTATTTTTATTTATACATATAAATCATAATTCAATCATATTTTTTACCCACAACTTATATGACTACATTTTGACAATTAAATAAGGTTCCATGGTTCGTTTTTCTTAGGTGATTCATGCGAAGCAATGTATCAACCACATAATGTTTTAATGGTGTGTGTAATTTTAGATCTTTAGGTGTAATATTATCCCCCCATAAATAAATTTAATCCTAAAATTTTTAATAACCTCGTAATAATAAAATTGGATAATGGTATCTAAAAAATATATATTAATCAATATATATTTTCAAATATGGAGTCTATTGTTACATCATAGGTATAACTAAGTTACTCATCCTTTCCTTTCATTGTGTGTGACTGATTTCTTCATCATTCCTTCTTCGAAAAAATATTTATTCCCTCATTTTTTCAAATGTGAAGCATTTTCTAATTCCTTTTGAGATACTTTCTTTTGGTGTTTCTTCATATATTTTTTACATGTAGAAAATTGATTATTCCTTATTTCATTATCTATTTCACCCAATCAATAATGATATTCTGTCCTTCTCTTCATTTTTTTTCATGGTAATTCAACTATATTCACATTGTTTATCATCATTATTGATAGATATATTGGAATAATCACAAGATTTGTCACATCAATTCTTATCCCACCAGGTATCTCTTCAAAATAATCTCATTATTATCTTTGGAATATATTATTAAATTTATTCCTTTGAGTTTATGACATTAATAAAACCAAATATAATTAATTTGATTGGTAAAAAATTGACTCCATAATTTATTTATTTTATAATAATTACATAAAATATTCTGCATCAAAATATCTTATACATCGAAATCATTACATCAGCTTTTAGGTAAACCTAAATCACACTCAATAAAATCTAATTTTCTTTATCTTTGGTTTCTCATATTCCTTAACATGATTACATTAAATAATAAATACATTATAATTTATTATAAATATATTTCTATAAGCCAAATAATATCCAATATGAGTGTAGTTTTAATCCCACTCATCACGTATAGGATGGAAGAATTATTTGATACTCAACCAACCATTTCTATAATAATTACCCTGAGGTGCATCTTTACCTTGAACATATAAACCATCTAGTTTCAAGAATGGTATTTAATGTCTAGGATAACACCCCAATATCTACATTACTAAGACATCAGGTTGTTATCCTATACAAATAATTATCCATTGAACTTATCACAGTGGTTTTCATAATTTTATTTTTATTATAACACATTAAATACTAAATATTACCAAAATTGGCCCAAAATGTTATCTATACATTTAAAATTATAATCAAACACACCTTTTCAAAACTTAATATATCTTTATCTAACCTCTAAACCTCTAAATTTATCTAAAACTATCTCTAATATAGATTTTACTATCACAATCCTATGCTCAAAGACCCAATGAGAAAAACACAAAATTTACATAATGTATTTGATAACAATTGTAGATTCCCCAAAATAAATATCCTATAATTGAATAATGTAAAGAAAAAAATTCCATTAAATTTAATTACATTTCCTTTTAGATTTATAACTTTAGAGAATTCTGAAAAAGCATAAAATAATAATTCTCTTGTCTTTATATACTAATGGATATTTTTTCCTCTATATAAGAAACCAATTAATTAATAATGGTATTCCATATCTCCCAAAAATTCACTACACAATAAATTATATTAAACATATCATGTGTAATACATTTTTTAGTGACCTAAGGAAATAGAAACATATAAATTGGTGTACTCAAAAATGTAGTTTGGGAAAACATATGTGTTATCAATCAAATATTATAATTGATAACAAGATGATAATAAATAACATGTATTGAATAGATAACAAAATATAATTCCATGATTGAATTAAACTAAAATATTAATATATCCATGGGGTAACAATGGAAATAAAAAATGTAACATGGATAACAATAAAAAGTTCTATAAAATCCCACGATCTATATACATGGATATTAAATACTTTTTTGGAATACAAAATACATTACACAAACACATGCATAGATATCATAGTAGTTTATTTCCTTTTTAATCATTGAACAAAAACATATAGTCTAGTTAAATATATTCAATATTTCCTACAAATATTTTTTCCAATAGTACTCGTATGTATAACCAATATTTTTAACCTAGGGAAAAGAAAAATTAATAAAATGGAAAGCTTAAATTTTCTTTAAGGATAATCAAGGGATATTTGAATCATAAAATAAACATAATGTAATAAGAATTTTAATATAATACCCTTCATAAAAATATCCCAATCTAGAGTCATAGAATAAATCATTAAAATCCAGAAGACATGAATCATAAATGATTATCTTTGGAATAAAAAATAGAATTGTGAAAAACATATAAGAAAAGGAAATAATTTTCATATTAGTAAAGGTTCATTTTTAAGACATTAATGGTGGGAAATGTCCTTTATTGAACTTATTTCACTCGTTATTCCATCCATGTATTACTATAATGGGTTTAGATCATAGTCCAGCCATGTGTTACTAAACTAAGATCATTTTCCATTCCATACCTATCTGTCTCATTAGATATAAATCATTACACATTTCATTGGTTGAAGATATAGGTACCACCCATCACATAATTAAAACCATACATATATGTACCACAAGAACATAAATCATTCATCATATCATAACCTCAAGAATAAAATTAGTTTGAAAAACATCATTCCATCATAACATAATCCTTGAAAAAGAAATGCATTACACAAATATCATTCCATAATAAACATAATCAAATAAATGTAATAATAGTTATATTATACTTGAAACATAAACATATTAATGAAAACATAAAATCAAATAATATTATCTTAGATGGAAAATAATTTTGATAGATTACATGAAAATTATTTTTTTAAGGAAATATCATTTCTTCTTTAAATATGTTTCTTTTTAATAAAATGTCACAAATATTTTGAAGAAAAAATTTTAAATGAAAATAACATATTAGGAATGTTAGTTACTATTAAAGAAAATATGGAATCATGAAAGTGTAAAAATCTATTCAATCCATACTTTAAAAGAAGACATTCTTCTCACACTTTTGTTGAATAAGTCAAAACGTACCTCGTATGGAAAAAGAAACAATATTCCACTAAAATTGATTATAAAAACATTAAAAATGGGTAAAAAAGAATTTAATAAATTGTAGAAAAATTTTTAGAATATTTTTTAATATATTTTTTGGTAACAAGGACATTGATGATAAATATACACTAGTAAATACATACATATAAAAAATCTTAGAATGTAACAAGATTATGAAATTATCCCTTATATTGGGTGTGCGTTCCTTCATAAGTATTGGAATCTACTTTATAATAGGTTAAATAATGTTTTTAAATTATTAAAGATCCATATTTATATTTATGAAATCATATATTATTATATTATCACTCATTTAATAACATTTTGTTATTACGCTTCTTTCAGGTGTTAACTACTTCATTTTCTTAAGCATGTTATTTCGTATAAGTTATGGTTTCTATACATAGAATAAAGTTTTTTAATTTCATTAATTATATTTAGGTAATAAATATCATTTTATTTATTCTTAACATTTATAGAAACAGTCTTGAATGGTGATCACAGAAAACGAATTACATCGCGTCGTGAAGACGGTAGGTCGTATGTAAGCACGAGCGACGATATCATTTCATTAATTGTGAAATGGTATTGAATTAAATGGTGTATATATTATTTGAAAATAAATTTATTTTTAAAATAATAATATATATTAATTTTTTATATCCTTACACTTCTCTATGTAATTTGGTTATGAAAATAATGTTACACCACGTCATGGATATGGTAGGTTGTACGTACACATGTGTGGTGACTTGTTTTTAGTATGATGGATTGAAGTGGAATATAGTTTATCCTTAATCGTGATAACATCCAAGTAGATATTTTATATTGAATTTATTTATTTATAATAGAAACTACAAATTAAGAGGAAGTAGAAGAAGAAATACTCTTTAGAAAAACGGTAAAGGAGATTACTATTTCATTGGTGATATCTCAATAAAGCTCCTCTTAGGGTCTCTATCAATGGTATTTTTGGACAACCGAAACCTATAAAATGTTGTTAGTGAAGTTGAGATTCAAAATTTTTAGATCACTGATAATAATTAATGCTCACATTGGTGTGAATAATTGAGGGATAAGGTTCCCTGTAATAATTGAGTTGAGGTACACTTTAACAATTTCAAAAATTATTAACTTACAATAAAATAAATAAAATTATAAATAACAAAACATTTAATGTATTAGAATATTAGATTATATAAAGTATTAATTTAATCATTAAAGAGATTTTAAATAGGTTTTGGTATTACTTTATAGCTTATCATTTTAATTATCCCTATATTATCCCTTTTTAATTTTATATAAGGTAACAAATATTTCAATATTACATTTCGGTATTTTTTATTTATTTATTTTCAATTAGAAAATAAATAAACAGATTAGAAAATTATAGGGTATAGTAAATTTATTTTTTATTTTTATATTTGGTTTATAATTTTATAATAACTTAATAAAATATTTTTTTAATAAAATACTAATAATGTCAATTTTGGCACTACTTATTTAATGGATTATTAAAAATATAAATATAATAACTAAACTTATAAAAAATAACTACTATATCACTATAAGGAAAACATCCTATATAAAATAAACTGTGAACATTAATTATATAAAATTTTATTTTCTTTAATATTTTTCATAATACTTCTTTGATATGTCCATTATTAAAATAATTACTACCATAGTGTTGTGTGATAATTTAATATATTTTTTTTACAAATAATTATTAATAAATTAATATTATGATTATTTATATTTTATATTTTATCATATTATTTATAGTCTAATATAACTATTTCATATCCTGATGTTAAAAATGATATGTTATTTAAAACATGAATGTGAAATATTTACATTTTTATTAAATTAAATATTATGCATAACATAATTTCATCCAAGTGGATAAAAACATCCAAAATAAATTTACATCATAAAAATATGTAAATTATGTTAAAATGGACATTTGAATTCGTTCATAATACTCATTTGTTTTCATACGGACACATAAGAGATATTAAAGACAAAGAAAATGATATTTTGTGTCTTTCATTGATTTAAATATTCAATAAGTAATTTCCAGGGAAAAGGGTCCAAAAAATGACTTAGTTTCAATCCTAAATTTTGTAGGGTCGAATTTCATTAATCTAATAAATATATTTAAATTTTTAGGGTCATTTTATCATCCTTATATGTTTATTATTAACCTAATTTACCAAATATACCCTTTACCGTGGTAACAAAATTTATGATGGTTATTATTCATATTGGGCGAAAAAAAATCATCATATTTATTAAATTTGAAACATTTGAATCTAAATTTTTCATCCTTATATATAAATTTAAAAACCATATGTTTTAGAATTTAATACAAAATAAAAGCATTAAAAGGCCACGAAACACATTTTTTTAGAAACAATATCCTTTTAAAACGTAAAATGTTTTAATAGAGTCATGTATAAAATCTTTTTAAAAACCATAAATAGATTATTTTAAATTAAAATGAACTATTTATAAATTATAACTAATCCAAAACATAATTTTAACTTGTAAATACTTTAAAATAAAATTGTTTTACATTAATAAAAATATGTACTTTTCTATTCATTATAACATGAACCTTTCCCTAAAAATACCAAAAAAAATAACCAAAATAAAGTTATACATAAAATTTTTAAATAAAAGGTTTATTTTTTAAAATTATAACATATGAAGTTATCAAAAATATTATTTAAAATGTTTAATCTATTAAACGGTGGTACAATTAACCATTTAAAAAATATATGTTTTTTATGCATAAAATTGAGTTTGTTCTTATCCAATTACTACAAAATATATTTGACGAATATAACAAAATATTTATTATATAAAAAATATATATTCAACTAATATCATTTAATAATTTTAATTAATTCAGTTTATTAATACAAAACAACTTTGGGAGAAAAAAAACATATTGCATTTATATTCAATTGGTATATATTTTCGTTTATAAGTAATTGGTAAACAATAAATTAATCTTATAAACCCTATATTTTCATATTTTAGATAATAATATTCATAATTTCTAATATAATGGCTATTTTATATTTTATTATATTAAATTATATTATTTTAATAATACATCGTTGTACGGTAAAACATGATCTTGCATAGAACACAAGCTATCTAAGGAACATGACGTTGTCTGTAACATAATCCAAGAATAGTGTTGTGTATACTGCATTCCAAGATGATGGATCATGTAGCTCACGATTATCTCAGTGTAGTGTATAACATAAAAAATCAAATAAATAAAATTATTGCAAAAAAATATCACATAATAATCCTAGGCTGTGACATTCTACCCCCCTTAAAATGAATTTCACCTTCAAAAATCATCTATTTTATTAATGGATTAATTACTTAAAATTACATTTATAGAAAAACACATTGTATAAATGAATAATAAAAATTCCTTTTAAAAAGTAATGTTAGAGACATAACAGTCACCCAAAGTAACTCAAAACTAGTTTTTATTATGTGAGAATATCGGTGGAATGTGAAAACCTGGACATAGGATATAAATATAACATTCATTTTCTAGTGGATAGTGATAGAGAACATGGTATAGATAAAGATAAAAATAAAAAATCTATAAATATTGGATGATTTAATGGACCATTTGAATCATCGGTAAGGAAGGTTATAGGATAATTTTTTTGAATTTAAGATCATTTCCCATTAGTTGAAGACATTTTCAGGAGAAGAAATATTTTCATGACTACGAATAACATGATCCCTTCATTTTTCCTTGATCAATTTCCACTTAATCTTTTAATCGATGAAATAAAGTTGAATTTATTATTCTTAAAGCATTAGTAGATATTGATATTTATCAATTGAATGTTAGGTTATTATATTTGTTTTTATCACAACATAATGTTTAGCACAAGTTTTCAAATATGAATAAATCATTATATGGGGAGATAATACTTTATCCTATAAAACCTCACCCAATTTATAACATAAACCATTCCATAAAATGGTAAAACTTACAATCCTTCCAATATTTAAATGTACATAAATTATGAAATACATTCACAATATAGAATTGATCCCTATATATATAAATATCTCATATTTTTCACAAAGAAATCACAGGAAGATAATTATCATGTATTCTCTTGGAATATGGTAATAAACTAAATTACCCAAAAAACCATATTGAAAACATGAACGCTTTTAAAAATTAACACTTTAATCATTCCAAAAATCCAAATATACAATAAAACAATCCATGATATCATAAAACAATTTTCATCATATCAGTACCAAGGTCATTAATACTATCAGACATATATTCATTTCATTATTCCAACATTATTTTCAATATAAGGTTTATGCTTAATCATTTTTTTTCCAAAAATATCTCAATCACATTTCCTGGTTACTGGTACTATTCAGAATATGCTCTAAAATACATATGTAAAAACCATAGTGGACCAACAGCCAGATATTTCAATATTCCACAATCCCATAAATATGATTCTCTAACATTATTTTGGAATCCCATAACATAAATACTTAATAATTCCACAACGTGTTTTTCATACTCAACATATCCAATAGTTATTTCATGTGATTTTCTTTTTTATTGGCCTTACAAGGATTCTAATGTGGTTTATCATTGATAACTATTGAATTAGGTCATTGGTTAGCTTAATGCCCATTTTCCTTGCACATGAAACATTGAATTGTGGGAGGTGAATTCATTGTACCCTATTATTTGTTAACATCCTTATCTATCTTTTTCTCATCACTTCTGAATTCTTTTTCCTGATGATTTTTTTTTCAAACATGAAACATTTATTAGTTCCCATAATATAGTCTCCATCATGCTTCTCTAAACATTTTTAGAATAAATAAATGCCCATATTCATTCCATCATGGTATTTATATTTTCACTTAAATTACATGTTCTATTTCTTATCAAACCCATGATATATATGTGTAACTCCCACATCCATTTATACCTTAAGAGCATGACTCACAATCTCTTCATCGCTACTAAAGTCTCTTACAGATATATGTCTTTGAATACATGGTTTTAATCAACATAAAAATTGATCAAACTAACTCATATTTTGAATGATATCACTAGAAGTGTACCTCACAGGTCTTGTAAAATTTTCCTCATAGGTACCGAAAAATAATCATCCTTTTTAATATGATTGGGGATCTCTTTTTCCAACATTGTATAAATTAAATGTGGAAATTACTTTTTGAAAAAAAATTTCATGAACTTGTCCTAATCTATGGATTCAATTTCATATTTCCAACTAATATTCATTATTAGTGTCCACTACTATTCTAATTCTCCTTTAAACCGATTAAAATCTAGAATGTATTTCACACATTTTGAACATTGGATAATAGTTAATATTATTTTAGTGGTATAAATCAATTTTTCATAAAACGGTGCATAATAAGACTCATTAAAGGTAGGTGGAAATTTCCATAAGAATGAATAACAGAAACTTGTTCCCTTCTCTGCCCATTTGGAAGTCTAGAATGATTCATAGCTTGAGATGTATAGAGATATGATTTAGTATTCCATCTCCAATAACATTTGGTTTCTCAGGAGAAAATTGATTTCATTTTCCATTTCTTTCCTCATTAGCTTGGTTCCTTTGGGTTCCATTAATCATATAATAAATAATAATGTGATCATAAATAATTATACTATGAAAACCACATAATCAAGGTAATGTACATTCAATCTATAACATATTATTTATAATTATTTTTTATCCCTAGTTGTTACTGAAAATTATAATATTTTAATCTATTCAATGACTTATCTTTAGGGCCATACATAGACAAATCCTTAGAAATATCATTAGGTATCTAACTAAAGTATTTTGTATCCTATTTTCCAGAGGATAACTAAACCTCTTCTCAGATACCAACTATAAGGACCCAATATTGATGTACATTGATATTAAATCATTTTCTCTTAATACAAAATACGTTACTAAAATTCACACCCAAAGACCTTATTAGTTTAGTTCCTTTGGATATGTGGAACACAAACATCTAGTCTAGTGAAATATCATCAATTTTTCCCACATAGATATTACCCTTTAGTGGTCCTACCTAAAACCATTAATTAAAACCTAGGGATAAGAAAACATATGTAAAGGGTGATATCAAATGCTCATTAAGGATAATAAAGGGATACTTGAGTCATGACCTATATATAAGGGTATAAAAATTTGAAGATTATAACCTGCATATCAATGATCATAATCTTGATTCATATTAAAATTCATAAAAATTCATAGGACATTGGTCAGAAAAGAAAATATTTATCATAAGACATTGAATTGTGGAAAACAATTATGAAAATAAAATAATATTTATTATTTTTAAGGATCATTTTAAAAACCATCATAGTGGAAAAAGTATTTTACTGAACTGATTCCACTCCACATTCAAAAACTATATTACTAAATAGTGTTTACTTCCCATTCCATCATTATGTTACAGAACCAAGATCTTTTCCCAATCCATCCATGTCTTTCTGATGAAATATAAATATTTACCCAAATCATTTTAGAGAGATATAGGTCTCACCCATCATATAAAGGAAAACATTCATATTTTTATCACAATAACCTAAATAATTCATCATATCATAGTCCATGGGAAAAATTGGGTTCCATAATCATCATTCCATCAAAACATAATCCATGATAAAGAAAAGAATTTCATAAATATTATTCCATCATAGACAAAATAAAATCATTGGAATAATATGTTTAGTATAATTGAAACATATACCCATCAAATCATATGTAATATTAAATAATGTTATCTTAGATAGAAAATATTTCTAAGGGATTACATGAAAATAACTATTGATGAAAATATCCATTCATCTATGAAAAAGTATTCTTCTCATAAAATCTTATACAACTTTTAATTAACAACTTTTCATCGAAAATAACATTGTATGATTGTAAGGGAATATTCAAGAAAATAATGTGACATGAAAGTGAAAAAATATATTCATATAATATATGTTAAATTAAAATTTTCTTCCCATACTTTTTTTGGATATGTAAAAATTTACCCTGTAGGAAAAAAGAAAAAAGATTCCTTTTAAACTACATAGTAAAAAAATAAAATGTGTAAAAAAGACATTAATAAATTGAATAATAATGGTAAAAATATTTCTTGAATACATTTTTATGTAACATGGTCATGGATGATAAATATTACCAAGTAAATACTTATGTATAAATAATCTCATATAATAACAATAATATGAAATTATAACATACCATAGAAATTGGTTCCTCCATACATATCAGAAAATATTTTATAATAGATTAAATAAATATATTAACTTATTCCAAAACCATATTTGTATTTATGATATCGTATATGATCATATTATCACCCACTTAATAAAATTCCATTATTATTATTTTTTTGGGTTTTAACTACTTCATTTTCTTATGCATGTTTTGTCATATAAGTTCATGTTCATTCATATAGAATATAGTATTTTCATTTCCATAGTCATATTCAGGTAATATATATCATACTATTAATTTTATACATTTATATAATCATTCATTAATTGTGATCAATGAGAATGAATTACATCGCATCGTGGAGACGGTAGGTCATACGTATGCATGAGCGACGATATCAATCCATTAATTGTGAAATGGTATTGATGCGAATGGTGTATATATAATTCCATAATCAATATCATTTTATAGTCATTATATATATTTATTATTTCTATCATTAAACCCATCCAAATAAAGTGGTGATGAAAAATAAATCACACTAGGATGTGGAGACCGTTGGTCGTACTTACAAACATGTGGTGATTTTATTTTTCAAAGGATGGATAAAAGGTATAAAATGGTTATTAAATAATCATAATATACTCTCAGAATATATTTTATACTATATTTATTACTTTATAATTAAAACAACACATTTAGAGGATATGGAAGAAGAAATACTCTTGAGAAATCAGGTAAGGGATATTGCAACTTCTTCTGCGACCTCCCTCTAGATCCCCTCTTAAAGACTCTCTAGTTGGTATTTTGAGACTATCAGACCCACTAGAATGTGGTGATGTAAGATGATAAGGTAAATGGTCTGGGTATGACTGATCATTCAGATTATTTTGGTGTGAATAAGTGAGGGAGGAGGTGTCCTTTAGTAATTAAGGTGACGAACACTTTTCGATTTTTAAAAATATTAATTTTTAATAAAATCAATATCATTACAAATACCAAAACAATGTAAATTATTATAATATTATATGATATACATTGCTAATATCATCAATCAATAGATTTTAGACATGTTTTGGTATTTATTTAAATCGTGTCATTTTAATTATCCCTTCAATAACCCTTTTTTATTTTAACTAAGGTAAATAAAATCCATATTAAAATAGAGTAATATTTACTTATTTGATTTCAATTATACCAATAATTTAAATTTTAGAACCTAATAAAATTTATTATAATTATTTGGTATTTTTAAATATGATTTATTATTTTTATATAATTTAATAAAATAATGTTTTGAAAAAAATCAATAGTGAATTTTTTTTACTATATTTATTTATTTTATTTTTAAAAAATTGAAGATAAAAACATAACATTGAACCATAAATTTTATTTTATCAGTAAAATGTAAATTTAATCTATAAATTTCATTTGAATAATTAATTATCACATATTAATATTATTTTAATATTTTTAATAATATATCTTTGATATTTCCATTAATAAAATAATTAATATAATAGTGTTGTGTAATAATTTAGAATACATTTAAGTTTACTATAAATTAAAAATAAATTAATATGATGAATATATAACTTTTATATTTCATAATAATATTTATGGTCTAATTTATTTATTTCATATCCCTATATTAAAAATGATATATTATAAAAACATGAATGTGGAATATTTAAGTTTTTTTAAATAAAATCTAATAAATATCATAATTTCATTCAAGTGTCTCAAAAAATAAATTATAAATTAATACCATGCAAATATTTTTATTAAGTTAAAATTTTGAATTTATATTCATTCATATCACTCATTTTTTCCATGTGAACACATAATACGTATTAAAGACAAAGAAAATGGTATTTTGTGTCATTCATTAATTTAATCATTATATAAATTATTTTCATGTATAGTTTTCCATTAAATGACTTGATTTAGATCCATAATTTTTAAGGGTTGAATTTAATTCGTCCATTTTTTTTTAAATTTTTACGGTCATTTTATAGTCTCTATAATTTTATTTTTAACCTAAATTACATAATTTACCCTTTATTGCGGTGAGAAAATTTACCATGGGTATTGTTCATATTGGAAAAAAAATTAAACATACTTATATAATTTAGACCTTATGAATATAAATTTTGAATCCTTCTTTCAAAATTCATAACACAAAATTTAAAATCGATAAAACAACATGAAAAACTATTTTTCGGAAAATTGTCTTTCTAATATGTAAAATGTTTTAATATATTCATGTACAAAATCCTTTTCAAAAAACATAATTGAATTACTTGAAATTTAAATGAACTAAATATAATATAATACAAATCCAAAACATAATTTGACCTTGTAAATATATTAAAATAAAATAGAGTTTCTTTAAAAAAATTAGTATTTAACTATTCTTGAAAACATGGTACTTACTAAAAAAATACCTAAAATTTTAACATAGTAGAAAAATTTATATTAATAATTAAGATAAAAAATTATTTTTTCAAATAGATAAAATAATTCTTCTAGAATTGGATTTAAAATGGGTTCTCCAAAAAAATGATACAATTAACCTTTTAAAAATATATTTTTATGCATAAAATTGGGTTTTTTATAATACTGTTAATATAAAATATTGTTGATGAATATCAAAAATATTTTATTGAATATATTACAAATATATTTCATTAATATCATTTACTAATTTTTATTAATTTAATTTATTATTTCAATGTAACATTGTGAGCATAAAAAAAATATTGTCTTTATATTCAATTGGTATATATTTTCATTTCAATGTAATTATTAGACAATAAATTCATCTTATAAAACATATATTATTAAAATTTATTTAATACTGTTCATAATTTCTAATTTAACATCTATTCTAAATCTTATTATATAAAATAATATTGTTTTAATAATTTAATATTGTTTGGTAAAACATGGTATTTCATGAAACACAAGCATTATAATGAACTTGAAATTGTGTGTAACATGATCCATGCATAGTGTTTCATATACCTCATGCTATTTTGGTGTTTTGAATAGTACAAGCTTATCTTGGTGTACTGTATAACACAAAACATCCATGACATCAAATTATTAAAAAATGAATCTCATAAAAAATCCAAGGGTGTTACATGTTCCATAGAAATGAAATTCATAAATAAAAACAAATGTTTCAATGCACTAACCCATGAAATCATGATTTTACCTTCATGTCACTTTTCCTTGAGAAGATTTTATTCTGTGAAGCAAAAAAAAAAACCAAGCTTGATTGTCTCATTAGAAAAATTGATGCATTATGGAGATATTTTATGCCCCACCCATCTCGAATTGTGTACAATTTTTTAATCATATGATGGAAATAATAAAATATAAAATACATAACTAATTTTCCCTATAAATAAATAGGAATAAGTATTAAAATAAAAAGTAAAAGGATTAAAACTATTTCTCAAAACCATAAATGGAATATATTTCTATATAAGAATCTCAAAAAGTTGCAAAATATTGAGAAATGGTTATATGGTTATGTTAATAGTTTCCTCAATATATAAATGTTTTTCATATAGGTGAAAATATTTCAATCAAAGGAAGTAAATATATAGTGTTCAAAGAAGAGATGGACTGTATTTGAAATTACACCCATAATAGAGTATAATTTTTCAAGAAAAAGAAAGTGATGGATATCAAAAATTTTGATCCCCAAAAAATAGTATAGGTTGATTTAGAATGTAATCAGTGTCCAATATATGCACCACATTAATGGAAAAAAGTGTTGAATACAAATCATATCATAATGAAGTAAAATTGAGAAAAACTACCCTTACAATAAAGGTAATGTACAAATCAAAATAAAATTATAATGATGCCATGAAAATAAAAATATAATAAAATGAAATATATTAATTATACTTGAAGGTAATATGTTATTTAATACACCATATAAAATAAAATGTTCTTCCCCATATCAAACATTTCTCATAGAAATGCTAATGGATACAAATATTACTTATGAATTTGGAAATATTAAAATAAAATGCCTTTAAAGGATATAATTTCAAATGATCATTAAATATTATGGGTAATTATAGGATCATAAAAATAATATGGGAAATATATAAACCATAAAAAATAGAACATTATTCATAATAATAAACATGCCTCAAGGGGTGAAAAATGAGACAATCAACCCTCAGAACCATAGAAACATTTGATTTAAAACCCCATAAGGGATATTATTCAAAATAAAACATTAAATATCATGAATAATTATATTAATATGACAAAAAAATAATAAATGTTGTAATAGATAAATTATTATAAACAAAACACGTGGTATATTATTGGGAATATGTCTCATGGGGTGATGATTTGAGACAGGAAAACCCTACCAAGTAACATAATCATTAAAGTAACAATCATTTGAAAATGAGGTTATATGGAATAGTTATATAACCCCATGAAGGAATTATGAATTATCATAAAAATTATTCCTTATGTAGAATAAATAAATATTGGAACAATAAATTTGAATAAGAATGTTTGTAACTCAACGAATGAAAATTAAGTGAGCATAAAACCTTGCCTTAATTATCTACTCCCACTAAAGCACTTAAATCTACTATATCATAAAAATAAACATCTTAATAATATATTTATAGTATTATTCATATATATAATCTTTTATAAATTTATTTTTTCCCTTTATGTAAATTATTTAGTTATTATAAACATTTAATGCCTAGCGTGATTATTCTTTATCAGTTGGAACTACCTTCATAATAGTAGTTGTTTTCTTCATTCATATGAAAAATTTCATCGTTATCATAGAATAAAATGATTTTATATTTATCCACTATAATTATCAAAAATAAAATAAAATATCATTTGTGGGTTTTTTACTATAAATTAATATCAAATCAGTTATGAGGATGTCTCAGTCACTTTTCACAAATTAATGTTGATATCATAATTAATGATTTTAACATTTATGTTATCAGAATATAATTAAACTAGATTCCTTATTTACTTATTTATATAATTTATATCAATTTTTTTAAATTATATGAGTCATCCATGATATGAATTTATAGCATTAATGATGTAAGAGGTTAAACCCACCGAATAAGTATATACAACAATTAATGGATAATTATAAATTCACTTAGTTGTGATTACATTATAAAAAAATGAATAATGTCATAATTTAGTGTTTATTAGTGTGATAAATCATAAATTTAATGAATTACAAGAAGAATATAGCCTATAAAAAGATATTACATAGAATGAAGAAATCATTTTTGTGTTTATATCCTTTTTTTGGATGGTTGAATTTACAATGATTATTTATTGCTCTTATTTTTAAAAGGATTTAAATTTTGAATTTAAAAAAGATAATAATTTTATCAAAATCATATTTTCCCACTAAAAAAACTCTTATAACCCTCAATAAATGACATTGATGAATATAAATAAAATAAAAAACAATCATTCCATGGAGGAAGTTGTATGCCCATATGCCTGGTTGATGATTTAAATTTTCATTGAATATAAAAAATTCATAAAATTTTTTGTCATTTAAAAAGTTCAAATATGTTATAAATTCCATATTTGTTTTATTAAATTTAATATTATGAATATCTATGTATGTTGGTTATGGAAAATGAAACATGATGCTTCATGGAGGCATTAATATGCACACATTCATGAAAGTAATTTTATTTTTACTTAAGTGAGAAGAGAAATGGGGGATAAAAGTTATTACATGAGAAATATAACATTGATACATTTATATAGGAAATATAAAAATATTATTTTATGATTAATATATAATTTACAATAAATTACAGAAAAATAATACCCACGATGAGGACATGAGATTTTACTTCGAGGACTTCATGGAATGGGAGGGATTGTGATAATCTCTTTTTACTAGAAGATTAATAGTTGGAATTATGATTATAGGGGAGGTAATATGGATATATTTTCATTTTAAAACCTATTTATTAATAAAATTTAAGGGGTGGTGTGAGTCCCCTCTTATAATCGGTAAAAATGGTGTTTTGTAAATATTACAATTCAATATAAAGAAGGAAATGTTTCACATGTTAACCAGATCCAAAAATTGAAAATAATTGTTCTCTTTATGGGATAACATTGTGAATACATCAAAAATTTATTTTCAAAAATTCTTTAATGACATTTATTATGTCCTTTATTCATCGAATTTTCACTTCTACAATTTTTTAGTTTCCCTTTGTATCAATTTTTTTTCTAATTTATTTAATTATAATTTATAAAAATAAAATGTATTTTTTATAATTATTTAGAACCAAAAATTAAAAATATTAAATCTATTATATTATATAAAATATTATGAGAAATAAAAGTCAATTTTTTCATTAGAGTATGTAATGCATAAAAACATGTTTTTAAAAAACTTGTATTATTATGCTTATAATCTTTGTGTTGGATTATTTTACTAATTTCAATGATTTTCAGGGGATAAATTGGTTTATTATAGATCAAATAAATTTTATTTATCATTCCAAGAAATAAAAAACCATATATTAAACAAATCATATTTAATTAAAAGAAGACACCAAAAAAATTTATTTTAAAATATTATTTATTTTATGAAAATGTTAATCATTGGGATTTAAAATTCATGCTAGTATTATGAAATATATTTTTTTACCCTTTAAATACATATTTTATTATAAAAAATGTTTATAATTATTTAATTTGTTATAAATTTTTGAAATATATATAAACATTACATTATTACAAAAAACTGTATTATTCACTATTCACAAAAAATCCATAATTTCAAAAAAATTCCAAAAAAGTCATCTAAAGATAATACTATTACTCCGATTCAAAAACTAAATTTATATTTTCAAACAAAAATTATAATATTTGTGAATTTACCATTTTTAAAAAAAATAAATACATAATGAAAAATATTTTTTAAAAGAAAATAAATTTTTCAATTTTATAACTATTATAATTATTATTTCATATCAATTAATAATCGAATTCATGTTAATTTATTATTCTTATCAAACAAATATTTTATCCATAATATATTTACTACCACAATATAAATCACATAAAATAAAATATCAAAGGGTTGTATTTTAAAGTGTAAATATGTTCTATTAGTTTTTTAGCTATACTAATTGAGTTTTCATCGATTCAATTGTATTAATAATTGCATTTTTTTAGTTAATAAAAATATTTCAATGAGTAGGTATCTATATTCTAAACTAAAAAATTTATAGAAACATTTAATGGTTATATAGCATTCTCTGGTTTTTTTTTGTTTTGGTGTTTTGTGTGAAACAATATATAAAATCATTATGTTTAAAGGTAAAATATAATTTTAGATATATGGGAGTTACAATTAGGTTGCATAAAACTGAGTTTTCAATTCATAGATTGTATAATTCCCATGTTTCAATTCTCAAATGGTTCATTTCGTAGAGTTTCACTCTGATTAGGTGGTCCTAGGCAAAGACATTTATGTCATCTATCTTTAGGTTTGGATTTAAAAATCACATAAAGATGGGTTCTATGTGCTCAATTTCATTTATACTCAGGTATCTTTTGGTGTGCAGTTGGAGTGTCAGTGTCTCTAAAATTGGAGTCATGGTGTCCTTTTATAGAAAACCCCTAGCTTGGGATCTCATCCATGGGAGGTATCCACCTTGGGAGCCCAAATATCTCACTAGGTGCATAATACTATGCACAAATTGTATAAATTGAGACGAAGAGCATAAAAAATAGAGAAAAACTAGAGTATGTAAAGAACATATAATGGTGTTAGAGGGTAGAATGCATATAGAGAAGGGTGTGAGTGGACTAGATCACACATGTGAATAGTTAACCTTGGTCAAAACTTCCCAATACAAGGAAAAAACGCATTCCAACTTTTAACATACATATCTTTTGCACAATAAGTCCATTTTTGATCTATAAGTTTTCAAATAGACGATTAAAAAAGTAATCACACCTTTGGGTATATATATCCTTCTTATCACATGTTGTAACATGATAAAAACTATGTAAAATATCCCCAAAATTCTTTTTATAGTTTCATGAACCATTTTCATCTGAAATTGATGATATACATGACCTACTCCTATTAAATGGTTCTCAACCCCACAATTGTTTTTAAAAAATAATCGTTTTTTAAGAATCTTTATCTATCTATGGTGATAAATCATTTAGAAAAAGTATATCTCTTTTTCTTCTTCTTTTTTCATTGGGATATCATTCATCCCACACTTGACTTGTGATATATGAGTAAGGAATGAATCATTTCTTCTAGAGAAAGGTTTACAACAAATATTTTTGGGTTCAAAAATTCATAAAATGGATTTAAAAATAATTATTAATTAATAATAATAATAAATATTATTTTTATAAATTTAAATAAATAAAAAATAACTTGTTATTATTATTGTTATTTTTATGGCTATTTTTTTGTTGCTATTAAATATATTTTCTGACTAAATTTATAACTAAACATATATAAATTTAGTTTTTATTTATGAATATAAATTTATTAAAAAGA
Organism: Viscum album; assembly: GCA_963277665.1. Classification (NCBI taxonomy): domain Eukaryota; kingdom Viridiplantae; phylum Streptophyta; class Magnoliopsida; order Santalales; family Viscaceae; genus Viscum; species Viscum album. The sequence goes on from OY728139.1 coordinate 804,539,259, forward strand.
TATTATACTAATATAATATTTTAGGTTAATGAATATATCTAAAGTGAGAAATGTATTTAAATATATAATGTATATATATATATGTATATATATGTATATATGTATATATGTATGTATGTATGTGTATATATATTCATACATTCACACATAATAATATATATTTATAAATATAAATAAATTATATAAAAATTATATAAATATATATAATTTATTTTAATAAAACAAATACAAAATGTTATATTTTAAAAACATATGTATAATGTATATAACATTATTAATTCATAAATGCATTTATATGTCATTTTTAGATAAATATATGAGTATCTACATAAAGAAATAAATAAATAATAAACACAAGAATATAACATATTTATATGTTTATAATATATTTAACTATATATGTATATATAATAGTTTTATATATTATAATAAAAAATAAATTTATATCTAATGTGTTTATTATTATTTTTATTACAGTAATATTAATCCTTGAAATGTGTCTCCAATATATGTGATTATGGGTGGTCTGTAATCTGTAAATAATTTTAATAAATTTACTATATATTTGAGTAAATTATATAAAAATTACCACTAAATTAATATTTAGTGGTTATTTTTAAAAAAATGCTTCTATATATATAATCAATTTTTATCATTTTTTAAAGCACTATGGATAAAAAAAATAATATAAAAATCAATTGGGGTTAGAAACGTTCATTAGTCACTTATATTAGTGGTGGTTTATAAACTCCTATATTATTTAAATAAATTTATTATATATTTAGCAATTACATTTTTGAAATCTATACAAAATTTTATGGGAAAATAAATTAGAAGAGATTGTGTATAACTGCTCAAAAAAATGACATTAATGTATAGTTTTTTCTATAGTGTGGCATGACTAAGGTGTACTGGTGACCCCAACATGAATTTGACACTTGCGCATAGGTTTTATGATGTTACACCCTTCTTTAGTGCCTTTATTTATCATTAAAAATGGATTAAAGAATGAAAAAACATTGGGAAAATGGGAATATGATGGAGATCGACCCCCTACCCAACATCTCTCAAATCATGGAATATTTGGAAAACCATTTAGTGATATGAGGGATCCAATAGAAAATTTAATTATTTATATAAATATATACATTGAGAAATGGATTTAATGCTAATTGAAACCATGAGAAATTTCAAAACCAAAAAATATGGAATCAAACAATATTAAATCATGTAAATGATGAAACCTTGAGTTTAATATTAATATGCATGATGGTGAGCAATCAATTAAAAATATGTACATAAAAGGGAATCATAAAAGACATAAATTTAAAAATTATAATAACATATTGTCATAAATATATGATACATGTGATATAATAAATTTTTTTTATCAAACAATATCTTTTATGTCAAATCCAACTGTTGGAGTACTAACTATTAGAGAAAATAATGGGTTTTCCATAAGGGAGGTCCATCAAGAATGAAAATAGTAACTGTATTGGTATTATGAGTTCCAAATTTGGTAACACCTCATGTTTTAAGAATGATTTCCCATTTATAATATATATGTTTATTGTTATAAAATATTATTTTTTATTTTATAAATATATTTAAAATTTATCGAGGAATAAGTCATATTGGATATGGATGAAACTGAAAACTTATTATCCATTAAAAATGTAAAATTAAAAAATTTACATGAAATTAAAAATTATATACCCCTGATTACTACCTACCATGAATGTTTACGTCTCTTAAAAGATCAAAAATTAAAGTGGGCAACAAATTTAAATGACTAATATTTTACAATATGAATATCCAATAAACCATCTCTACTGTTGAGAATCACTATTAATAGAACTAAACCAATAATGAAAAAACATCATGAAAAGTTAAGGCACTAAGAAAATACTTCAATGAAAATTGACGGGATGCGAAGTGTGAGTCAATACGTAAGAATATAAGGAATTTATATGAGTTAACATGGCTATTATAGATGTTATATAGCTTCTATGAAGGGGTAAATAGTCATTGGGAATAATACTAGAAAATATGTTACAAGTTTGGAATTACTAGTATATAGTTAATATAATTAATGTTTATTTAGTTGTAATGAATATAAATTTTCATTGTAGATTATTTATTTGAAAAAAATTAATTATTTTAATATAATTAAAGTTTCATAATTCAATTATGAAAATACTTTTTTTTAATGAAATTAATTTTTATAAAATATACATTCTTCAAAATGTATTTCATTTAAATAAGGATATTAATAAAATATTTTTACAAAATATATGGATGATTACTAAATTAAATAAATAATATCCAATAAAAAATTATGTAATTATAATGAGTAATAATTAAATTATATATAGCTATACAAAAAAAATATTAAATTGTTTTTTATTATGTATTATATATTTTTACTGAAATGAAACATTAGTCACATTTGGGATATTAAATAAAAAATACCTATTATAAGTAATAAAAATTGAATAATAATTCGTAAATTGGGTATCAATTCACTAGAAAGAAGACAAAATCAATTAATTTTAATAAAATAATTTTTTGTGAATTTTTCCTATGTGTAATATATATTTTTCTTATAATAATAAATTATTCACTACTAAATAATGACATTAATGAAATTTCTAGATAATGTAACATTCATATACAACATATTAAATATAAGTAATTATAATAAATTATTTTTTTTCATAAAGATATATTATTATTAAAAAAATATAGGTTATGTTTTATTCTATAAAAATTAATTTCTACTACTTTTATAAATTGAATCCAATAAAATGGTTTACATATTTGGAGTCATTATTTCCAAATTTGGCTATAAGTTTTTTTTTAATTATATAAAAAATATTTTATCGAGGATAAATTTATTTACCATGGTTTTTATAATAACATAATTCATGATAAAATAAATCATTATCATTTTTGAAAATATTTATAAAATTGAATGTTATATTCATTATAAAAATATTAGGAAATTGAAATAGTTTTATATAAACTCTTTTATTAAAACACTTTATTTAAAAGATAAATTTTTAAATTATTGGATATTATTTTTAAAATTATGAATTTAATTTTTGAAATCAACATATCAAAATTAACTTTGGGTTAAATTTTGGATTTTTTTGGAAAATATTGATTTTTTCGATGAATGGTGGAAAATGGTATTGTTTTTTAAAATTGACATTATTTGATTATATTAAGTTATTTGAAAGTCATATTATGGTTTGAACATATTTAAAAGTAAAAAAATAAATATTTATTTAAATATAATCCAATTTAATAAATTTTAATCATCTTCATGTTGCATTTTAGTGTATGTTTAGTTTTGGGTTAAATACATGGTTTATTAACTATTTCAAATTCATAATTTTTCCATATGTTAACAAATTAGATTAATCCATAATGAGGAATTATATAAATTTAATTTACATATTATAAATATATAAATTTAAATTTAAATTCATTTAATTATTGTTACTAGTCATAGAGTTAATATAAAATCATATTTTTCTTAACATATACACTTCTTGAAAAATCACTTTTTCATTGCATCTGTGTAGCGGTCTGGATTTATTTCCAGTAGACTAGAATTGATACATATAAGAGAACTCCTTGGGTAGCTACACCCACTGGGTAGGACACACCACCATCCTTAGTGGTATCCATTTCCTCATGAAGCCCTGGGGCAGAGACCCATGCTTCATCCAGTGCTCACATGTGAGATTTCCCAAGGATTAGATTCATTCCTACCTCCTTTTCCATGATACCAACTGTAGAGACCCAAAGCTTAATGTACATGGACACTACATTACTTTTGTGTATTACTTAATTCATGACAAAAATAGACACCCAAAGACAGTATTAGTTTAGTGTCTTTGGAATCTCAGAACATAATCTTCAAATCATGGTGAAAGATCATCAACCTCTCCCATAAATATCTTCCCCTTTTATTTTCTTACCTAAAACCTAACTTTATATCATGGGGAAATGAAGACATAAAAAGGGTGAGCACAAATTCTCAGTAAGGGTAGACATGGTGAACTTAAAAACAACCCATAAACATTTGAACGTAATAACATGAACCTAAAATATAAAAGTCTTGAGCAATAACATAAATCATGGTAGTACGTAAGGCATAGATCATAAATGAACATTAATCCTATGAAAATAAAACATGTAATTATGGAAAACCATAAAGCACATGAAATGATTTCCAGAGTAGCCAAGGAATTGTTCCTAATACCGTCATTGTGGAAAAATTCCATTACTAAACCCGGTTTACTTGTCGTTCCAACCCTGTATTATTGAACATGATTTTACATGCCATTCCATCCATGTCTATCTCATGACATAGAAATCTTTACCCAATGAATTGGAGGGAGATATAGGTCCCATCCATCTCATAATGAAATCATTCTTATATATAAACATAAATCATTCATTATAACCCAATGAAAAAAATGGGGTTCACAAACATAATCCCATCATAACAGAATCTATATAAAACAAATGGAAATAATTTCATCATAAGAAAAGTGAAACCATGAAAATCGTAGAGATATTATACTTGAAACATACACATATGAAATAATTTCATCTTAGATGGATTTTTTTTATAAAGCACTTGATATGAATTCTTGAGGAAAATATCCTTTTTTCTTCAAAATCATTTTCTTTTCACAAATGGCCATACAATTTTAAATGAAAATTATTTTTTTGAAAATAGTCTTGAAATCGTGTAGTGTAATATTCATGAAAATAAGGCATTGTGAAACTGTAAAAATCAGTTCATGCTGTATAAGTTAAAAAAACACTCTCAATGTACATTTAACGGAAAAGTCAAAAAGTACCTCATATGGTAAACAAAAATAAGTTTACTTCCATAACACAAAGTAAAAGTCAAATAGGGGTAAACATGACCTTAAACATGCATGGAAGAATATTAATCAATTTATGAAAAAAAATTTTATGGAAAAGGATGAAAATGATAACCCCAGTAAATACATACGAATAAACAATCTCGAATAAGAATGATATTGGAAAAATTATCCCTTTCCTTATGTCAAATTTCTTCTGTATGTGTCCGAGAATCCTCTTCTTCGACGTGGATTTCCTAAACCACCACATAGGTCACTAAAGTTGGTCATTGAAGAAGACCAGGACCTCTTGTATGCTGCTAGGGTAGTGGAGAAGTGAAATGGGTAGGGGTTGGCAGAGGTTGAATGCTCAAAGTGTTGTGTAGGGGAGAGGGAGGAGGTTCCCTTTTATAAGAGAAGAGAGGGTCACTTTTGGAAACCTCTATAATATTAATTTATAATATACTCAAAACCCACCTAAAAACATCCAAAACCGACTAAAATCAGATTATGAGATGTGATAGGGTTGTAATCTCATCATCCAATAAAATGTAGACATGTTGGAAATTTATTTTAAACCTTATCAACTTGATTTATCCTTATTTAATCTATTTAATTTTATTTGTGGTGATAATATTATAAATTTTAAATTGTTATAAATAATTAATTATGTGTTGTGATTTGTCAATAATTGGATACTTTATGACATTTTCAACCATATAAAAAAAATTGTTATTTTTAAATATTTTTTTTTGATTTTTAACCATTTTAATATTATGTTATTTTTATAAAATAACAGTGGTGTCAATTTTGAAACTATTCATTTATTTTAATTTAAATAAAATCCCCACAGAGTATATATTCGAAACAAAATATTTAATTGATTTTTAACATTTTATATTCATCTAAAAAATTCCTGGAGCACATTAATTTCTTCATATAATATTTATTTTAATATTTTTAATTCCATTTATTTGATATTTTCATTAATAAAATAATTATTACAACATTTTGGTATAATTATTTAATAAACTTATTTGTTGCATAAAAATTAAAAATAAAATAATGAGATATAGATAAATCTAATATCTTTTATAAAAATACATTTAATCGATTTTATCATCTTAAAATCACAACATTTAAATTGTTATATTTATTAAATTATGAAAGTTACAACTTTGACATTATTTAAAATAAAATAATATAAGTGTCATAATCTCTTTTATAAGGCTCCAAATAGTCAAATATTCGACAATTGGATGCTTATGGTTTACATGTACATGAAAAATATGTTTTGGTTAGGTTTTTGGGCCTTTAATGGTCACTATTAGTTTAATACAAACTGTATTATTGATTTTTCACTAAATAATCAATTTCTGCATCACTATTTTGTCCCCATTAATGATAATTAGTTAATCCCTAAAAATACTAAATAAATTATCATGATGTATATAATTTTATTATATTTTCGGATATTATTAATATTCAATGTTTTATGAATATTATCACTAAATTAAAATTATTACACTTATAAGATATAAGTGAGTGACATGTTGTCACTTTCTTTGGTTTTAATAATAACTACATAATTTTCATGGTCAAAATTCCATGAAATGAATTTTTTTTGACCCTTAGGTGATATGGTTGGACTTTTATTCTTCCAATAGAATTTTGGCAGGTGTTATGGTAATTTTATAATCTTATTTTTACCCTTAATTACCAGATTTACCTTTAACTTTTGTAAATAAAATTTCCCGTAGTTACTATTCATAATGTCTAAAAAAAATTATCATATTAACAAAATTTGGACCTACTGATTAAAAATATGGAATCCATTTTCCAAAATTCAAAACACAGAAGTTGTATTAATTAATTTAAAATTAATCTCATTGTTAAAACAATGGTTTTTAAAAGATAAAACGTTGCAAAAGATTGAAATGTTTTTACCTATGAATTCAGTGTAAAATTATTTCTAATGACTTACATTATATTAAATGGTAAAAATATATTCTATTTATACTTTAAAACCATTAAATATTACAATTTAACCATATAATTTATCTCGATGAAAAAAGTTGTTTTTAATTAAAATTTAGCGTATTTTTACTATTCATCAAAATATGAAGGTTATCAAAAAAGTATCAAACATTTATCCACTATAAATTTTTATATCCTGATTCAAAAGAAGAAGTTTATTTTGAGAAATTGAACTTATAAAATTTTCAAAAATTATTTTTAAAATGGGTGGGCCATCAAAAGGCGACATAACTACATTTCTAAAAAAAATACTTCTTTTATCAAAAAATTGATTTTGTTTTCATATCACATTCTAGAAATTTGTAAGATGAATTATAATGTTATAAAATTCAAAAATTAGTTAATACTATTCACAATGGCTAGTTCATAATATTATAATAACATATCATTGTTTAGTGAAACTCGGTATTGCGTACAATACATGCTGTAGAGAAAGGTCACTCTTTCGTGCAACACAAGCCAATAATAGTGTTTGCGTATACAACAAGATAATATGATTTTGCGTACAGTGCAAGATTATATTTTTTTTGTGTACAACACAAGAAATCCAAGAAATTAAAAATAATTTTTCTCATAAAATCTCGGGGTGTTACATTCTACCTCCTTAAAATGAATTTTTCCCCCGAAATTCGTCAGAGTTATAAATGGTTTTCTACTTGAATGTTTATTTCATAGAAACCCACATCGTAATAAGTAATATGAAAACCTCATTTTATAATGGAACATTAGAAACATAATGAATACCCAATGTAACTGATCACTGGGTTTGCACATAAGTGAATATAGGTGAAAATATGGATATGGAAGAGAAATCTAACCATCAACTTCTGATGAAGAGTGGTAGAGGACATGGATATGAAAAATCCAACAATCACAAAGCCATAAATTTGTGATGATCTAAGTTACCATCTAATTCATTAGATATGAGAAATCTAGGACAACATTTTTGGTTTTGAAGATCATTTCCATAATGTTGAAGAATTTTTGAATTAAAAGAAATACTTACTTGATTTTGCTACGATCTCACTGTTGTTTGTGCCTTGAACAATTTCCACATAATCTCTAAAAAAATGATGTTGAATTTATCTTATATAAAGAGTTACCAGATCATGCGATAGAATGATAGGTCATTCCATCTGTCTCAAACATAAGGTTAGCAAAAGTTATATACATAAGTCAATCTTATGGTGACATTAATCGTATATGGTTCCCAAAATGGACGTATACTTCATCTATCATACCGTTTGATAAAATAAAAGTAGTTTTTACTAACTAGGGACTTCCTGTAGGCCAGTGGTAGGTAATAAAGTCCTGTTGCACTTCGGTTATTGGTTCGATTCCCACAACCCTGTCCAACGTGACGGGTTGTCGCCCATCCTAGGGGTTGTCCTTTTTCTAAAACTACACTATTATAACATTCTAGAAATAATATCAAAAAAAGGTTTTATCCTTACACATTAATATCTTATGTCCAAAATAATCCATTTCAAATCGTTAGACTTATCCAAAATACATCTATCCAAGCTCATAGTATAAAGAAAACGATTACTAGAAATGTCATCAACCATGCATGTGAATACCATCATTTATCCCCCGTATATCATAAGATATATATTGTTGGTCACATTCCAAAAATTTAAATACCTTAATCATTTGTTCTCTTGAAACATGAATTACAATAGAATCATTATGAAAACATGAATTCTGCAAAAAGTCAACTCTTTCAACATAAAAAAAATCCCTAAATTTTTATATACCCAAACCATGATATCACTTTTTCCTTATATCAGTCATGAGCTCATTAATACTATCAAACATTTCATTTCCTCTTTACCCCTTCATTATACGCATATCATCTGCTTTCCAAAAGTATATGAATAACCTTTCATGGTCACCAGTACCATTACACATATACTTTCAAAAAAAAATTAAGTTAAAACAATAGCATAACAATCATTAGATGTTTCTTTATTCCATATTACCATGAAATTACTTATACAACATTACTCTTGATAATCATGCAATCATTCCACTAAATTCTTAAACCATTGACTTAGTGTCATCATTTTATTCCTCAACACTACTTTCATCTCATATATCATTTGTATTATCTTAATCATCAACATAAATACTACCCATACGACTATGTTGATTCTCTTCCTGAGATTTTCACTTAGGGAAATGGTTTTCATAATGCCCGTATATTCCAAATTTAAAACATTTAACAGTTGTTGATGTCTTAGAAATACCATTATCCTTGTACAATGTGTTAACTGAACCTTTTTCTTTGCATTTACTAGTTTTGTGTCCTTCTTTTCCACAACCAAAGCATCTTCCATTACCTTTGAAATGTTATCTCTGATTCCTCTTCCCACATTATATACATGAGATAAATTGAACTTTCATTTCTCTATGATCATCATGAAACTCCATCTTTCTCTTATTATCTGAGTTAGGAAACTTACCAAAGTTGAGATTATTTATCATATTATGAGATTTCTGATTTTGCATAATAATGATATGTGGACTTACGGATCCAATTTCATTTGTTTTCTTATCAAAAATATCATTCCATTGTCCATCATATTCTCCATTATCTTGAATCTTCACGTTTCAATCAATTTTTCTAGAACCCAAAAAGAATAGCGTGAGAGGAAAAATCATGCTAGGAAAACAACATAATAAAGGGGGATTAACTTAAATATTTAACATATTAGGTTTAATTCTAAGATCATTTCTATAATTCAAGAACTATAACCTATACTTATACTTATCCTTATAGACATCCCTATAGATACCCTAGAAATATCTCAAGGGATTTCACTAAATTTGTTGCATCTTAGTTTCCAAAGGTTATCTAAACATTCGCTCTGATACGAACTGTAGCTATCTGGATTTATTTCCAGTGGACTAGAATTGATACATATTAGAGCACTACATGGGCAGTTACACCCCCTTGGTGGGACACACCACCATCCCCAGTGGCATCCAAATCCTCATGAAGCCCTTGGGAAGAGAACCATGCTTTGTCCAATGCTCACATGTGAGAGTTCCCAAGGATCAGATTCATTCCTACCTCCTTTTCTCTGATAACAACTGTAGAGACCCAAAGCTTGATGTACATGGAAATTACATTACCTTTTTGGAATACATAATACATGAAAAAAAAAACAAACTCCCAAAGACCGTATTTGTTTAGTGTCTTTGGAAACTCTGAACATAATCTTCTAATCACGGTGAAAGATCTTCAACAACCCCCATAAAGATCATCCCCTTTTGTTTTATCACCTAAAACATTTCATTATATCCCTTGTAAAATAAAACATAAAAATAGTGAGCTCAAATTCTAAGTAAGGGTAAACATGGAGAACTTAAAAACAATCGAGAAACATTTGGACGTACAAACATGAATATAAAACATGAAAATATTGAGCAATAACATAAATATTGGCAGTACGTAAGGCATAGATCATAAAGGAACATTAATCATGATAAAATAAAGCATGTAACTATGGAAAACCTTTAATCCCATGATATGATTTCCATAGTAGCCAAGGCATTATTTCCAAGACCATCATAGTAGACAATGTCCATTACTGAACTGGGTTTACATGCCATTCCAGCCCTGTATTACTGATCAAGATTTTACTTGTCGTTTCATCCCTGTCTATCTTATGATATATAAATCTTTTCCCAATGAATAGGAGGAAGATATAGGTCCCACCAATCTCATAATGAAAGCATTCTTACGTTTAAAAATAAACCATTCATCATAACCTAATGAATAAAATGTTTTTCACAAGTATTATCCGATCATAACATAATCCATATAAAACAAATGGATATTATTTCATCATAAGAAAATAGAAACTATATAAATCATAAAGACATTATACTTGAAACATACACATATGAAATAATTTCATCATAGATAGAAAATGGATTTGATAAAACACTTGAAATGTATTCTTGAGGAAAAAATCCCTTCTTCTTCAAAATAATTTTCTTTTTACAAAATGCCATACAATTTTAAAAGAAAAGGATTTTGTTGAAAATATTCATGAAATCTTGTAGATTAATCTCCATGAAAGTAAGAAATTATGAACCCATAAAAATAAATTCATGCCATATAATTTAGAAAAAAACTCTCCTCGTAATTATAAAGGAAAAGTCAAAAAATACCTCGTATGGTACACAAAAGAAAGATTACATCCATATCAGAAAGTAAAAGTCAAAGAGGGGTAAAGAAGACATTAAAAATACAGGGAAGAATATTAATAACTTTATGAAAAACATTTTTATTAACAAGGATGAAAAATATAACCCCAATAAATACTTACAAAAAAACAATCTCAAATAAGAACGATATTGGAATAATTATCCCTTACCTTATGTCCAATTTTTCTTGTATGTGTCCGAGACTCCTCTTCTTCGATGCGCCTCTTCTAAACCACCACATAGGGCACTAAAGATGGTCTCTGAAGAAGACCGAGACCTCTAGTATGCGTATAGGGAAGTGGAGAAGAAAATGGGAAAGGGTTGGCCGAGCATGAAGGCTCAAAGATTTGTGTAGAGGAGAGCGAGGAGGTTCCATTTTATAATGGAAGAGAGGGGAACTTTTGGAAACCTCTAAAATATTAATTTATAATAAACTCAAACCACACTTAAAAACCTCCAAAAATGACTCAAACCCAAATATGAGATGATATAGGGTTGTAATATCATTAGCCAATTAATTTTAGACATGTTGGGAATTAATTTTAATCCTTATCAACATGATTGATTCTTATTTAATCTATTTAATTTTATTTTTGGTGATAATATTATAAATTTTAAATTTTTATAAATATTTACTTATGTGTTGTGATTTTTCCCCAATTGGATACTTTATTACATTTTAGTCCATAAAAATTTCATTTTATAATTTTTAAATATTTTCATGATTTATAAACAATTTAATAATATGTTATTTTTATAAAATAACAATAGTGTCAAATTGGAAACTATTCATTTATTTGAATTTAAATAAAATCCACACAGAGGGTATATTCAAAAGAAATATTTAATAGTTTTCTAACATGTCATATTATTCTAAAATTTTCATTCAGCACATTAATTAGTTTATAGAAAATTATTTTAATATTTTTAAAACCATTTATTTGATATTTCTCTTAATAAAATAATTACTACAACATTTTTGTATAATTATTTAATACACTTATTTGTTGTATAAAAATTAAAAATAAAATATTATGGTGTATATAAATCTATTATATTTCATAATAATTCTTTTACATGAATTTATCATCTTAAAATCACTACATTTGATTTGTTATATTTATTAAATCATGAAGGTGAGAACTTTGGCATCGTTTAAAATAATATAATATAAGTGTCATAATCTATTTTATAAGGATAAAAATGGTCAAGTATTAAACCATTTTATTCTTATGGTTTAAATATACATGACCAATAAGTTTTTGTCAGGTGTTTGTGCCTTTTATGGTCACTGTTAGTTTAATAAAAACTGTATTATTGAATTTTCACTAAATAAACAATTTATACATCACTATTGTGTCACCATTAATGATAATTATTTAATCCCTAAAAATTATAAATAAATTCTCATGATGTAGATAATTTTATTATCTTTATGTAGACTATATATATTTGAGTTTTTATTATGTTTATCACTAAATTAAATTTATTACACTTATGACATATAACAGAGTGACATGTTGCCACTTTCTTTGCTTTTAATAATAATTACATCATTTTCATGGTCAAAATTCCATGAAATGAGTCTATTTAGACCCTTATGTGATATGGGTCAACTAGTATTTATCCAATATAATTTTGGCCGGTGTTAGGGTAATTTTATAATCTTCTTTTTACCCTCAATTACCTGATTTACCTTTAACTGTAGTAAATAAAATTTACCGTAGTTACAATTCATAATGTCTAAAAATAAAAAGTAGCCTATTAACATAATTTGGACCTAATGATTCCAAATATGGTTCAATTTTTCAATATTCATAACAAAAAATTTTCCGTAATTATTTTAAAATTAATCACGTTGTTAAGAAAATGGGTTTTAAATGTTAAAATGTTGGAAAAGATTGAAATGTTTTTACCTATGAATTCAGTGTAAAATTAATGCTAATGACTTAAATTATATTAAATGGTAAAAAATATATTATATTTATACTTTTAAACCATTCAATATTATAATTAAACCAAATAATTTATCTCGATGAAAAATGTTGTTTTTAATTAAAATATACCATATTTTTACTACATATCAAAATATAGAGGTTTTCAGAAAAGTATAAAAATTAATCCAATGTAAATTTTTTTTATCCTGATTCAAAATAAGATGTTTATTTTGTAAAATTGAACATATAAACTTGTCAAGAATTATATTTAATATGGGTGTTCCATCAAAAGGCGGTAAAACTACAATTTTTTAAAAAAATACATCTTTTATCGAAAAATTGATTTTGTTATCATATCACATTCTAGAAAATATGTAAGATGAATTATAATGTTATAAAATTAAAATTTCAGTTGATACTATTCATAACGTCTAGTTCATAATATTATAATAATATATCATTGTTTAGAAAAACATGGTATTGCGTACGACACACGCTATCGAGAAAGATATCTCTTGCGTGCAACACAAGCCAAGAATAGTGTTTGCGTGTACTACAAGCTAATATGCTATTATGTATAGTGCAAGCTAATATTTTTTTAGCATACAACACAAGACATCAATGAAATTAAAAATAATATTTCTCATAAAATCTCAGGGTGTTATAGTCTGCGTGTTTAATTTTAAATTTAAATTTTACACTTATGTTAATGAATTCAACAAAATCAATTTCATATTTTTATTTATCAAAATTTATTTTTTCTAATAAGAAAAACATAATTTTTCACCATAATGAATTGTGAAATCAGAAAAAAAAACATGTACGATGGTTAAGGTGAAGATTGGTTTACTAAGTGTTAAACTAAAAATATATGTGTTAAATGACCTTAATAATTGTATAAAATCTATTTTATGGACATATTGAGACCTTATACTTTATTATAATCAATAATGGTCCATTTTGGATCTCTTTTTAAAGTGAGAAATGCAGGTAAACTTTTTTTCTAAAATATTACAAGTGTGTCACTCTCCTCATTTATAAAAGCCCACCCCTTCTCCTCTAGTCATAAAACATAAAAAAACCTTATGTAAAGTCCAATAACTACCCTAATAAATTCATTACATCTCTAAATAGTACTTATATCTCATGGTTTGACCATAAATCCATCCTATGAAATCTTTTAGTGCTTACCTAAGGTGGTTGTCGGAAAAAGTGGTATCTTTCATAACCAATCATTTTTATTTTTTTTATTATTTCATCTCGTTGAAATATTATTCAGTTAAGATTATATACTAAAACAATTATATATCATATAATTAGATGTTATTAGTTTAATTTAACAAAATAAATTCATCTCAAATTCCATAAAATGGGGAATCATCATTCATGTGTACGAAGGCATATCGCTTCGCAAACCGATGTCATTAATTTTTCATCATCGCCTCTCATGATTTGTTATTATGGTAGATAGAGATATTTATATATATATATATAAATATATTATTAACATAATTTATCTTCTATAATTATTATGTCACATACACCTTCTAACTTTCTATTCTATGGGGGATACGATAACGTCGTTTGTGTGTAATGTAGACTACTTCCTCATGAATCAATGTGATTAATTTTTCACTAATTATTTCAATAGAAGGTATTGAAGGTAAATTTAATTAATACATGTGATATATATAAATTAATTATGATATTAATGACATATGTCTCACTATTGAAGGATGAAATATTTCTTATCTTCTTTACATAATTATCATTTAAAAATGGAAATGTTACCCATGTGTTTGTACATACTACAATTACAATGATTATAACATAGTTCATTTTTCATAACCATAATTAATTTTTGACCTTAAGTGTATAAATAAAATTTTATATAAGATATATATTTCATGATTTTTATTCTTTATATGTTGATATAATGACATCTTTGGCCATAGTCAACCATAAAAACTCATTTTTGACATATAAGCCGAATAACATCGAAGCTTCTCAAGTAAACTTAAATGGTTAAAAAATTTAGTTTATCATGGAAATATCTACATTAAAGGGAAGAATAAAATTTAATTTCTTTTTATGAAATTAAATAATTAACAAAAAATTTTATTCTATAAGATAAAAAACATACATAATTAGTCTAACTCAAGGAATGAAATTTTTAATTAAAAATACTATTTATGTTTTATACTTCAAAATATATTACTTCCATGTATATGTTTTAAAATGAATATATAAATGGAATTATAAGTGCATGAATTTTTTATTAATGTTATATTTTTCTTTACTTAAAAATGACCTCAAAAATAAATCTTTTATAGAATGGTTGACTTTCTTTATAATGGTAAAAAAATTCTATTTTCAAGTATAAGATGACAATGAATTTTTTACACTGTAACTATTATTTGAAGTATTATTCATTTACAGTAATTATTATTTTTTCAATGAAACCCCTATTTACCATTTTTGGGTATTTTAGTAATGAAAAAATAGTGAAAATTGTTTTTTTGATATACTAAACTGTTTGGAATAAGGTCTTAAAATATTTTTTAATGGTTTTAAGTTTAAAAGTAGCAAGAATAATATGTTTTATATTATACTTGAACATTTTTTATATGATGGGTTGATCCCCATTATAACTCATGGTTGATCATGATATAGTTTATATAATGGTTTCTCCAAAATACTCCTCTAGTGCATTGGTTAATGCATGTGCTTTCTTGAGAATTATATTGGACACCGACCATATTTATACTCCAATTAGTAAGGTTTATATAAGGTTTCATTGATAATGATGTTCCATGGAACCTAAAAGAGTTTTTATGATTTATATTGAGTTCTTAGGGAAATAATTTTTATTCAAAAAGATATTATAATGATATTTTTAAAATAGACAATCCACTATCATGGTAAAAAGGCATTCTATTAAGAATTTTTTTTTCATTTGATTTCTTGTTTTTCAATAGAATATTGGTTTGGTTTATTTTTATGTCCTTTAATTATATTATTTTAACACATAAAATGTTTTAAAAATTTTTCCATAGGTATTAAATATGTCTAAGTGAAAATAAGAAGTCAATTTTATATTTGTGAATACATTTCATGAAAACAAATTCTGTATTGTTTTTAAAAAATAAGATTAATAGAAAAATGGATTATGATTAAAATTGTGAACATTTTATTATATTACTTTGTAATTTATGGGTTATGACTTAATTATTTAAAACAATAATCCCAAAATGATCCTAAAAATAAAGAGAATTAATTCTTGACATAAAACACAAGATTATGTAATGTTTAGGGTTCGACCTTTATAGTTGTTATGAAAGGAAAGATTTAGATAATTGAAGAGGTTAGAATAATTTTAATATCACACACATGAATTATATTAAATTATGGTTATTTTTTAATGAAATATAATCTGAATATTACCAAGTTTCTTTGACTAAAATATTTCTATTTAGAATGGTTTTCTCTAGAGAAAATAGGGAATCTATAGTTGTAAGGTATCAAAAGGAAGACATCATTCTAAATTAGTGTCCCAATATGGTTAGAATTGGAAATGATTTATATTTGGGAGTGATAACCTAAATGAATCTGGATATAAATGTATTTGGATTCCATGTTTGATATAAACTATATTTTTCATATAGAATCATGTCGATAGCTGATAATTTCATGATTGGTTCCTTCCCCTTTGATGGTGTAGGCATTATTATTGGGTATTATCTTGGTCTCCACTTTTATAGACCCCCATTATCCTTTCGCCGTTGGACCCCATTTCTTCAGGGGGTCCCTCTTTCCTAAAAAAGAGGTCTTGTGTTGAAAAAAAAGGCAACTAATTTTTTAATCATTTAATTGGTTCTATTGATCAATGGTAGTATCTAGTTAAGAATTCCAGATACAAATAGTATCTTGATGGCATGGAATGAGACACAATTAAAAATATATTTATTGATAAATATTTATAAAATATTTTTTGAATAAATATGGAAAATTTATTATCAGAATCATGTAAATAATATGATGATTAGTAGCGGTGTATGATGCCAATTTTACAAGAATATCTAGGTATGTACCATGTTTTGTCTAGGAAATTGATTGTAAAGTTGATATATTTTTATGAAGAGTTTATACTAGTTAACAAAGATCTTTTCCCTCATTATAATTTAAAATCAATGAATTTTTTTTGGTTGTGCTCAGAAAGTTGATATAATGTTTTCTGACACTTTTATTCCTCAAGAACACAACAATAAGAAAAGTTATAGATTCTTAGAAATGGGGAAGTACCCATTAAATAAATTTTTAGTTAATAAATTCAAGCTCTTATCATATTATAAGTGATCAAAAATCATCATATAGAGTGTCTTATAAAATTTGTGAAGTGTTACTATTTTGTAATGTTTAGACATATGTCTAATGACTGTAAGGGAAATGGGATGAAGGATTACAAAAAGTTGATTATAAGATAATTCAGATGAAATGTGTTGGGAAATTATGTTAATGTGTTTCAAAATATAGTTTCTTAATGGGGGGATCATCACAACTGAATTTAGATATGTTTGGAAAAATATTTTTATACATCTATAATTGATTTTGGTTTGTCAAAATAAGTGGTAACAGGTATGTTACATTTGTATTCAAATTATTCAAATTCCTTATTTTAATTTATATATTTGTGTTATCTCATTACTAATAAATACAGATTTAAATTGCGAATATCACCTTATAAAATTAAGGTAGAACTTTTGGTGGAAACTCTGGCTAATTGTTTTAAAGAATCCAATATTTATAGGAATTTTAAAATTTTATTGGGATATCATTTATTTAAAATATTATTTATCCACCCATACTAATGTTTGATTTTATTTTAGGAATGTATTTGATTTTAGTTTCTAATGATATTTTATATTATAGAGATAAGAATGTTTTGTTCAATTATTTCATACCTTTGAAAAGATATCAAGAAGCTTAGAAATTGATTATACAAGGATGTGAAATTTATCAAGATCATATTTTTCTAAAAAAAAACTTTTCAGATTTGTGATGTCCTAGTAGTGAATGTGTTTGTTGATTTTTTTTATGATTATTTTCCAAGTTTTATTTCAAATTTAGAGGTTAAATTTAATATTTCCCGATGTTAAGTATATTTAAAAAACCCCCTTTTCGAATGAATCAAGTATAACATTTACAATTGTAAAAAAAATTGCAAGTGTTATTGTATAATGGTTTTGTTTAAAAAATAACTTCAACATGGGGTCCCCATTATTGGTATGATAAAAATAAATATGGTTAAATGAGTTTTTTAGTTGATTATAGATCCTATAATAACATTATTATTAAGAAAATGCATCCATTTCCTCATATGGATTTTTTTCATCAGCTATATGGAATGAATTGTTTTTCAAATGATGAGCATAAATTATGATATCATCACTTTAAATTTAAGGAGAAAGATATTTTGAAGATGGAGTTTGAAACTATATATAGGAATTTTGAGTTTTTTCATTATTACCTTTGGGATTTCCAATGTACCATTGTTATTTATTGAAATTATGAATATATTTTACCATGAATTCTAGGTCAAGTTTGTTGTTTTTATTATTGATGATATTTTATTATATTCCAAAATATTATATGAACATGAAATACACCTCAGGATTTTTTTAAAACCATAAATGAAATGAAATTATATGGAAAATTTAATAAGTGTAAATTTTGGTTATTTTTTTTATTCCTTGTGAACATTGTTTCAAAAGATGAAATTACTATTGAACTTAAAAAAACTAATGTTTTTTTATAATTCCAAAAAATATAATATTGATTCATAGTTTTATTGGGTTTGCAGGTTAGTACACACTATTCATAAAAAAAATTCTCATTTTCTAGCACATTGACTATGTTATCTAAAAAATGAGTATAATTTATCTAGAATAAAAATTTTGATGATTATTTTCAAGAAATAAAAACAGTATTTTTGAATGCTTTAGTTTTGTACTTGAACACCTGAAATAGATATTTTTTTATCTAAAATGACGATTCAATAAAGGGAATTGTTTTTTATACATGTTGAATAGCCAGGTAATTGCGTATGCTTCACAAAAATGGAAATTACATAAGATAAATTATCCTATGCATGGTCAAGAATTAACTATTTAATTTTTCATAAGATGTTTGTAGTGATCATTTATATAGAGTAAATGATGAAATATATACTGATCACAAATGGTTGAAGAATATTTTTACATAAAAATTGTTAAACATGATGCAGACAAGATGGATAGAACAAATCTTGGATTTTGATTACATGATTCATTATTATCCTATAAAGGAAAATAAATTAGCTTAAGAATTTATATAGAAAAATAATGATCCATTAACAATCGTACTTTTAGAACATGACCATTTAGTTAATGATTATATAAATTTTGGAATGTGTTTTGTGGAAACAGAAATGTAATCTATTTGTTTTTAGATGTTAGTATAATCATCATGTTCAGAAATAATTCTGAAAAGTAAAATGGAGGATCGAGTTTTGTAATAAATTTATAATCTATTTATAAGGTTAGTTTTACCATGTTTAATGTTGATCGGGTAGGTGTCATAATATTTTTCAAAATATTATATGTGATTTGTGATTCCCTGTTAAAGAGGTTGTTTATGAGTGATGGTCATATTTCTCTATTTTCCATTCATCCAAGTTTTACTAAGATGTACAAATGCCTTTGGGAGTATTTTTAGTGGGATGGAATGATCAGATATATAGATGAATTTAATGAAAAATATTTTTCTTTTCAACTGGTTAAAGGGTAGAGATAATTTGAAAATAGAATTCTTCAACATTTTCTAGTGCTTCAGTGCAAATGGTAAAATATATCAATGGATTCATGGTGTTATTTCCAAAGGAATCTCATGGAGACATTGGAATTTGGATTTTTGTTGATCGATTAACAAAACATGCACATTTCCATCCAATTCGAGAGACTATGTCTATAGATTATCTTTCTAAAATGTATCTCAAGAAATTAATCTGGTCACATAGAATTCCACTCACTATTGTATTAAACTATGATCCCACGACCACTTTTTATTTTTGGAATGGACATCATAAATCTTTTGGTACTTAATAAAATATAATTAAATCATTTAATCCTCAGTATGATGGAGATCCATAGTGAAAAATTCACACCTTGGAATATATGCATTATTATTATTAAATGAATTACAAGGGATGTTTGGATCAACATGTTTCTCTGGTTTAGTATTTTTTAGTGACTATTTTAATTATAGTATATAGATGGAACCATGTGTGACATTATATAAAAATCAATGTTAGAAAATAGTTTTTTTGGGATGAATAAGGGGAAAATTAGTTTTTGGGTAATTTTGGTTTTAGAGGAAATAGTGGAGAAGTTACGGTTGATTTGAAAACATGGGGACAGATCAGTGTAGGTAGAAATGTTATATAGATAAAAATAGGAATGATCCTTCTTTCAGGTTAGGTGATCATGTTTTCTTTAAAATATCTCCATGGAAAAGTGTTATTCCATTTTGTAAAAATGAAAATCTATTTTTTTGGGTTCATTACACAATACAAAATATTGGAAAAAGATTGTTATGTTTCCTACTGAGTGGCCTTATATATGATTTTATCCCAAGTACACAAAATTTTTGAGGTGTCAATGTTAATGAAAATATTTTCTAGATTCTTATATTTATTTAATCCCTAAATTATTTTAATTCAAAAAAAAATATTTCTAATAAAGACTATCATGTTGGTATTATTGATCATATAAAGATATTTTTGTACAATAAGTTGATTTATTAGGTTAAGGATTTTTGTAATACCTGTATGGTTGAATATTGAACATGGGATTATATAAATGATATGATGGATATATATATCCAAACATATTGAATTAGAAAATTAAATTGAAAGAATGTAATTTAAAAAAGGGAGGAAGAATATAATATCTTAGGTAAAGAAAAAATAATTCATTTTCATGTTTATTAATATTAATAGATTTGATATTATTATTAATTATAAAAATATTAAGTAATTTTAAAATAAAAAGAAATAGTTTTAATTAAAATCTCTTATTATAAGGTATTATATGAAAGTTAAATTTAGAAATTAAATAATTTAAATTTTAAAAAATTATTTTCATTTTTTAATTTTAATATTGAAAATAACACAGAGTAAAAGATTGTAATTTTTCATAAAATAATGATTTTCAGTGAATAGTTTCAAAATACAAATTTTTGAACATATTAAGTAATTCAAAAGTTCCATTATGTTTTTAATATGATTTCATGTATCATAATAATTATAAAGTTTTATTTATTCCAATTAATTAAATTTTAATTTTATTTATATTGTTTTTAATTATATGTTTATTTTTGGGTTTAAAAAGCTGGCTTTTTTCTGAAAATTTTATTAAATTGCATAATGTTTCTCCATTATAATTAATTAAATTATTGAATAATGAAGATTTATTTAAATGAAAATTATATATTATGTTTCATTAAATATTAATTTAAATTTAAATAATTATTATTACAAGTCGTAGTGTGAATATAAAACCATCTTCTCCTTGAAAAACATATTTCTCAAAATATCGAGTTTTCCTCATGTCTGGGGTGTAAATTTTTAAAACATTTATTCCACAAATATTAGTCAAATTTGAAAAAATGGATTCAGTAATTTTAATTAGAAAAATTTATATTTCATAATAATGTTAAAATAAGTTTTTTCTCATAATGAATAATAAAAAGAATAAAATTTTTTACTTGGGTAAAAATGAAAACTGGTTTACTAGGGAGTAAAAATAAAATTATAATGGATAAAATAACCTCAAAACCTGTAAAACTTCCTTTATATGGTCATATATAAAGACCTTATTTTATCTATTTATTGATAATGGTCTATTTTTGATCATTTTTAATTTTAAAAATGTGGGTACACTATTTTCTTTTTTAAAATTACATGTGTGCCACTCACCTCACTAGTAAAAGGACACCCTTTATCATCCTCTCTCAACGCATCCAGATACTTATAGTAAGGTCATTAATGGAAAAAAATACATGTATTAATTCCATATTCATGACATATATACCTTTTAATATCATAAATCCATCCTATTAAGTATTTTTGTTCTTACCTAAAGAGGTTTTCCGAAGAAGAGGTATCGTTCTCAACTAAGTGTTTTTATTTTATTTCTTCTTCCTCTTCAATAAAATTTTATTAAATTATAAATATATAAAAATTGTATATAGAATATAATGATATTTTATTATGATTATGTAAAAATGTAAAAATATCTCATATTCTATCAAATGGGAAACAAAATCATCATTTGTGTGTACGGTGGACTACCGCCTCGCAAACTGGTGTCATTAATTTTTCACCATCGCCATTCATGGATTTTTATAATGATGTATTTAAATTATATATAAAATTATTTTAACATAATTATACTGTTTTAATTATTATATAATATTAAACTTCATACGTTCCATTCTGTGGTGGATATGATAACGTCACTTATATGTACGGCAGACTACCGCCATACGAAGCAATATGATAAATTATTCACTAACACATTACATGGAAGGTAATAATAACGAATTAAATGAATATATGTTATATATATGAAATATTTATTATATTCATAGCTTATTTAAATTTTGAAAAGATTATATATCATTTTTTACATTTTCAGTCATAAAAAAATTATAATTTCGTTTGTGTGTACGTGTTGACTACCTCCTCCATGAAGTAGTGTGACTATTTTTCAACATCACAACATATGGATGATATATAAGTATAATTAAGTAAATTTTTTTTTATTTATGATATTATGGTCATTATTTAAAAATTAAATTTTTCTTAAATTCTTTTCTTAATGATCATTGAAAATGGAAATATACCTCATGTGTACATATGGCCCACTATCACCATGATTGTAACACAGTTAATTTTTCATATATATATCTAATGATTAGTTGTAAAAGTATATTTCATGTAAAATATTATAAATATTTCATGATTATTATTATGAAACTGTTTAAATAATGACATCTTTGTCCGTAGTTAGCCTATGAAATTCGTTTTTTGATAGATAAGCCGAATACTATCAAAACATATAAACTAAACATAAAGTATTAACTAATTGTGTATAGAATGGTAAAAGATAAAATCATAGGTATAATAATTATTAAAATGTATATTAATAGTTTAAATAATTAAAATATGTTTGTTATTTTGTATGATAAAGAACATATGTGACGAGTCATAATCAAGGTAAGAGGATTTTCACTAAAAATAATCTTTTTACGTTTTCATTCCATATCTTATTTTTTTGATGAATAATTTTTTAAAATGATTGTAATAAATAAATTATATGGACATGATATTTTTTTAAATGAAATTATTTTCATTATTTAAATTTTCTCAAAAATAAATCTTTTTACAAAATGTTTTACTTTCATTATAAAAGACAAAAAGAATGCTTTATTTTATCATATACTGTAATGACAACTTTTTCTGCAACATTAACAATTATTTAATTTTAAATTAATTTAAAATATTTAATTTCTTATTCAAATAATACTCAGATTTCCTTTTTATATGTATTTTAGAAATTAAATTCCTTTTAAAAATAAAAAAATGTGTTTTTATATCTAAAAGAGTTTTTCATATTTGATTAAAAGAGTTTTCCATCAGTTTTATGATAATAGAATACAATATTAGTATGTTTGATTAATGATAGGGTTCTTTGAAATTAGTTATATGATGGGATGTGCCCCCTTATAGCTCATGGTGGTCCTGATATTTCACAATAGTTGAGTTCACATAGATAGCGCTTCATTGTATTGACTAATGACTACATTCTATGAAAAAATTATAATAGAAGTCATTCACAAGCTAATTCATATTTGTACGGACTCTTTACGGTTTATATAAGTGTTCTACAATGATTATGTCCTCGGGAACCAACATGACTTATTTATTCTTTCTAGTGAATTTTCACTAAAAATAGTTGATTTCAAAATGTATGATAATGATCATTATAAAATAAATATACCCCAATTTCAGGATACCCACAAATGTCTTTAAGAAATGTTTTTGCATGGTTTTTCATATTTCTCCCTAGAAAAATGGTTTTCTAATTTATTCTTCCATTACTGAGATTTTTTAATCTCAACCCAAGTTTTTTTAAAAATCATAGGATTTTAGGATTTTAAGGAAAAAGAAGAAGTCATGTAGAAATTCAGGAATATGTTCCACGAAAAATAAATCATGTTTTATTTTAAAAGTTTTATATTATCGAAAAAATGGTTATTGATTAGAAGTTTCAACTTTTTGTTATAATGTTTTTTATTTTATGTGACGTGACCTAGTTCTATAAACCTCTAAACCCAAAAAAATATTAATAATTAAGAGATGTAAATATTAACATTAAAACTTAATATTATGCAATGATTATGTCTAGTCCTTATAACAAGGGAAAGTGGATTATTTTTAAAAACTTTTTTTATAAGTGTTTTGTATTTTTATCTAAATAAATTAAATTTATCTCATTTAAATTATGGATATAATGTAATTTTTTAAATATATAACATATATTATTAGCACTCATTTTAGTTTCAATTTATAATAATAAAAAATAAAAAATAATTAATGATTAAAAATTCATTTTCTATAAAAATATTTTTTCTGATATATCTTATGTTATAATTTAGATGATAATTTTCATATTTCTATTAATTTTATTATAGTAAATAAAGTCCAAATTTTGAATTATCAGATTATAATTTAGTAAGGAGGGCCATTTTTATTTTTAGTAAATATAAATGGATACTATATTAAATATGTAAACATGGTATAAATGGGTAAAATATGTAAATTCTCTTGGGATGAATTTTGTTCAATTAAAATGATATTTTTGGATTATATATGTTATTTTTATGTGTGTTATTTGTACTAATGTTCTCAAAAATATTATCTCAGATTCCTCTAATTTGATTCCATATTTACACTTTACCCATCTTAAGTTTCCAAAAAAAATTATTATGGCACAAAATTTGTTTTAAAAAATATTATGTTAATGCATTATATAAATACTTTTTTATTTGTGGAATTCAATCTAAAATTTCTCATCAAAATTTCCTCACCTAAATCCAATTTGATTCTATATTTACCCTCCACCAAACTTATGTTTCCAAATAACTATTCTTCAATTTCACTAATAAAAGGTTCTCTCCTCTTCCCCTTCCAACTCAAAAAATAAATATTTAATTACATTCTATTTTCCATCATTCAAATAATTTTTAGTTTTTTGTTAGATTCTCATTTCAATAAGGAAGCCTAAATATTTTATTCTGATTGTGAATGTGTGGAGAAGTTAATCCATAAAAGTACCTAGTTCTAAACTATATTGTTTATTTACATTCTCATCCCCAATATAATATTTTTTTTATTAAAAATGATTATTTTTATAATAAACCGATACTATTATTATTAATCTTTGAACTATTACTCATTAGATAATATAATATGTTCTTGTTTGGTTTAGTTCAACCACACACATGAATGATATTATAATAACATTATCATTTTCACCATGAACGAGTATCATAGAATTAAAACTGATAATATAAGATATTAATGGTAAATTTATGTTATTTATATATTTCTATAAGGTTTAAAAAATGAATTATCAATATAAAGTCAGTTGTTTTTCTATTTGTAAATTACCCAAAACATGCTCATCATTTAACTTATTTCTCACAAACCATACCTATAATTTTCACTCATTGAACATAGAACTAAATAAATAATTATAATATGATGATAAAACATCCTTAACAAATTATATATTGATGAATTTTATATAAATGAACATGGATAAACATCACCATTATAAAACATTTAAAAAATATTCCAAATTTCGAACATCTGATAAAGAAAATAAAAAATTAATAACTATTGTATTTGTAATGAATAATTATAATTAAATAGTATAAAAATTTATATATATGGATAATTTTCTTCAATAATTGACTAATATTTTTATTATTTTTATAAAGAAGATTAAGTTGTGTTTATAGAATTCTGAAGTAAAGGTATGTTATTTTTTCATCTCAATTTACCTTCAATAAGATAAATTCCATTTTCTCCACTCATTCCCTTTTTTGTTGCATAGATAATCCCATGTATGTTTTTATTCATTATTTTCATAAAAACCAAGGATTTACCAGTCTATCTAAGATTCTAACTTTTGTTTTATTATAATTTAAAATTTACAAAATTAGTGGGGGTTTTAAATCTAATCCAACAATAAAATTGTAATTGAATGTGACAGAACTCTTATTTAAGGAAAAAATATTCTTTATATATTAAATCCAAAATATTTTCTCCTTATATTGTTTTATAATATGTATACATTACTACAAAATATTTCACTTCCCATGGGTTCATAATTCAACTAAAAGAATGTTTATAATTGGAGAAATCCTTATATCTTATTCTTGGTTTGGAATAATTATCTTCCACATCCATATTAATAATGTTATTTTTTAGATTTTTTTATATATAACTATATGATTTTATATGGAAATTTTCAATTTAATTTATATTAATTATAAAAGGAATCCAATTTTATTTTTTCTAAGTAATCATTTTTTACTAATAGTGGCCTTCATTACAAATATGGGAAATGAATATTTTCTCAAAATGATTTCTTCATGCGTAAAATTTATAATCATATTCATTACTATTTTTTAGAAAATAGACTCTCCATGTTTTCATGGTTTTCTAAATTAATTAACATTCCCATTGTTTTATAAATAATTTTCTTTTAAAATTAATATTTTCAAATGTGAATGATATTTCATATAATATTTTAATTAAATTTTATAATGATCATATGCATGTATTTTTTATATATGGAAATATAATTTAATGTTTATTATATATAAATGAGTATTTTCTCTAATAATATCATCCTCCTTTTATCTCTGTACGGTTAATGATACAAAATTATTTATGTCTTCATGGAAAAATTTTCAATCATATAAGTAAATTATGATTTTATAATATTTTGAATGTTTTCATATTCTTGTAAAATATATAAAATTGTTTATGACTATGATATTGATGGGTCAACTATATCTATGCAATTCGTTATGTATGTTTTTTTATCTATTGGGATCCTAATGGTAGATTTGTAGTATCCCAAGCCTATAAGGATACATAGGTAGAAACTTAAGCCCGTAAAAGTACATGGCTAATAGACTAATCCGAAAAGGGTACACGAGTTATAGCCTATTCACAAAAGGGTATATAGGTCATTATAATAAGATAATAAGTATATATAGTTTTCTATTCAAATCAAAAAAATATATGTAGATTGTATCTAGATATCAAAAGGGTAGATATGTAGTAACTCAATCCTAAAAGGTAACACATTTTATATCTCAATCCTGAATTAGTGTATCACCAATATCCTTAGAATAAAAGTTTCCATGGGTTGTTATCCCATTCATAATATTTTATGGATTATTGGTCATATGTTTTTATTATGTATTGAACAACATCGTGGTTAACATTAAAATTTTCTCTTAGTTTTTTTTTGTGACACATTTTTTTGTTATTATGTTATAATTTCACATATAATGATTGTTGAATCATGTTTTTACTGTTATTACTAATTTCATATATTGCAGTAAAATCCTCATTCCATGAATTATGATTAATGATCTATATTATATTTATTTGTATTTTTATGTTATGATCATGTACACTGATTCTATTCTCATACCCATATGTTCTTGCTATGATCAAATATGATATTTATTTTTTATTTTTTAGGATTAACCTTATTGGGTAAAAAATAAAATACCTTCCTTATTTTCTATTATTTATTTTATGATGATCATAATTATGTGTAAATTCTGTAAAATGGTTTCACATGATAATATTATTTATGGGAAATGATGAAGTCTTATTGTAAAATAAGAAACTTATGTGTCTAATCTCCAAAAAAATAAATCTTTGGGAAATTGGATTTTGAGAATTAATGATAATAAATTTTTAAATTATTTAAATTATGTAAATATTTGTTTTTTATTCCTGGGTTTTCTTATTTAGAATAAGTGAATACTCAAAAAAAATTATATTCATAGCGCTGAATTCAGGAGTGCGGGTCTGGGATCCTCACATGATAAATAATTATTCATAAACATTCCCAGTGGATGTCATAATTTCATGGAAACTCGTATAATATACACATAAAAATCCCTTTAGAACAAAAATTTGAATCCAATTTAATTGAATTTCATTCCAATTTTTGGCTTCCTCTTTATAAATAATATTAGGAAAAACTAGTGGTGAAAGACCATATGAAACGAATAATATTAAAATGTTAAAAATTCCCCTCACAAAATTATAATATATACCGTATTATTTATATCAATATTTTTTTAAAAAAAATATGCCAAATTTTATTTACTAATTTATTTGGGAATAAATCCTTAATATTACCATGAAATCTTATTTTTGAGATATGAATCTAACCAATCTTTTAATGTTCATGAGTGAAGATGAAGTTTAATGATATTTATTTTATTGTATAACATTTTATATAAACACCCATTAATTATGGTATGAAAAAAAATTATCTTCATATAATATAGTGGTAAAACCATTATTCATATATAATCTATATTTATTATTGATATAATGATTTACCTTTATCAATGAAATAAATTATTAACTTGCATCATGAATCTCAATTAACCAAGCATGATTGAAGGAATTCACATATTTGGCGTGTTTTATAGAACACAAGGAAATTTAATTCCGTAATATAAGAGTACATTTATAGTTAAATATCTATATTTATATGGATCATAAAAATAATTTATATCAGTAAAACCAACTTATTATTTTTATAAAAAAATAAAATAAAAAAACAACTGATTCATATATCCTTGTAGGTTTCCTAAAATATGTTTTATAACATTCTAATTCCAATAATAACTATAAGAAATATTCCTTTTCAAAAAAATAATAAAAAAATCTTATATCTGATATTTTATTAAATTCAACGTACATCCGTACTCTAATATCACTCAGTTACGCTATTTCAAGAAAAACATTATTTCTTATCATAACATGATATAGAAATATTTACCATGATTAATATATCGTATAACCATTAGTTTAATTAAAAGATGTTATTTTTTATATAAAACCATTATATAATATTTTGAATATATTCAAACTTGTGAAAAAAAATTCCATAAATAAGATGTTTAATTCGAAGTTTATGGTAAAACATTTACTTTTTGAAGTCTTCTGTTTCAAATTATTTCATTAAATTTTCTATAACCATGTAATGTTCATTAAGAGTTCCAATAATATTAAAAATACTAAAATATACATCAATGATGAAATATTAAAATAGCCTCATCTTAATGAAAAAATAGGAAAATTAAACCATTTTTATAAAAATATTTTACAATATTTTCATAAATACGGTTATGCAACATATACACCAACTATTTAAATTTATATAATGATTTATTGAAATTAATTGAATGAATATGTAAATATCAATAAAATGTGGTTTTAATTATCAGTCCTTCTAAGATATTTATATAAACACAATTGTCAATATAAAGGAAAAAAACCAGTTAACACCCGAAACGACGATAATGCTACGATATTATTAACAAATGAATGTTAAAAGATCATATATGATATCATATAAATGTATATGATTCTAATATAATTTAATAAAAATTATTTCACCATTATACTGGAGGTTAACCTATCCTCAACCAAGGAGAAGTTCTAGGTAAGGGTTAATTTCATAATCTATTTATAATCTGAGATTGTTTATATATAATTATCTACTGGGACCTCTTTATCAACCACATCCTTGTTTCATAAATATGTATTTCAAAAAAAATTACTATTTACTAGAAAATGGGGTAAAGTCATTTATACCCTTATTTTTTCTTATATGTTTTGAAAAGAATCTTTCTGTCATTTTCCAAACAAGATACTTTATTACCTTTTCGAAACAATGAAGGTAAGAATGTTTTTTTACTTATACAACAGGTGAGGCTATTTTCAACCATTATAACATCGTCAAAACTTCCCTTACAAGCCAATAAGAATATTTTCAAGATAAATGTTTTCTTCCTAATTATGTGACTCTTAAATGATCTCAAAATAGAAAGAGATATTTCTCTAAAAGAGGTTTTCATTTCATCTATGTCAACACCCTTTGATGGATTTTATGTTTATTTTAAGTTGATTTATTATGATAAAAATCTTCTATATTGTATTTAAGTTTTTGTGATATGTTTGACTGTGGATATGTTATTCTTAAACAATTCATGGTTTATGGTTAAAGTTTTGACATTTCGTATGCGAGTTCAAATACAAATGATTATGTTATATTTCAACCTTTTCATATGATGAATGTATTGGACTTAGTAAGTGATGGGTGGAGACCGCTATAGATCTTCGATGAATCGGTTGGTCTCACGAGGCAACTAAACATGGAATTAAAAGTGGCCTTTTCCAATTTGATATATGGTTTTGGCTGAGGCCTTAATCATTTTTATACGTCTTGGCCGAGGCCTTCACAAAATGTTTCAGAATGTCTGGAATTATTCATTCCATTATTATTAAAATAATATTGATGGTTCATGTGGTCATTAGACTAGTAGAATAACCATGATTTTTTTTATTATGGCATTATTTACTCTTCTCATATTCCGGCCATAAAAGTATTCATGTTTATTATTGGTAAAAGCATGTGGTTTCAGTTATTCTCCAAGATTAATATTTATATTATCTTATGCTATATTGCTTTCCATTACTATGTATTTGAGCTCACCTCATTCTTATGATTCAATTTCCTAGGATGAGAAGAAGTATTTTATGACTGACCTGCAAGGACATTCTATGAGATCTCAGTGTTGTCTATGGAAAAAATGTTGTTGTAGTTTTCCATTTTACAATGTAATGTAAACCTTATGAATGTATCTGGTACTTCCAAAGATACTAAACCTATCAGTAATTCAATAATTAATATTATGTGATCATGCCAATGATATGTAATAACTCACTGACTCTGGGCTTCTGGGGTCAGGGCGTAATAGTTGGAATCCGAGGAAGTATAGTACAAACCTTGGAAACTAGATTTTGGTAAACTCTGATTAGAGCACATATCCCTAAGATATACTTTGAAGATTAGTATAGAAGAACTTCCTAAAATTTTGGTATTATTGAGATTTTTTTAGTTTTCCATGAAATACATCCCTATCTGGATACAAGCAGGTAGAGGCTGCCCTAGCACAGATGTACTAGGGTTAAAACCTGAAAACACCACTTTGAGCTAGACTCGAATGGGAACAGATGCATGACAATGGGCCTTGCAGCACTCTTGGTTATGACACTCTCATGTGATATGCTTAGGATAATTCTCATTTTCTATACAAAAAATTATGAAGGATCTATGAGTATATACCTCTTAAAATAAATATTTTTATGATTATGGATTATATCAATAAACTGTTCGATTTACGTTAGGTATTTTTCATGTTTAGAATTATTTATTGCAATTCATAAACTGACCTAGTTTATGCCATTGAATAGAAATGGTTCCTAGTAGAAGGAATACGAACTCCAGCAATATGTATGATCAAAAAAGTAAAAAGGATCATATCATTCACGGTATTAAACCAACATTTGGAAGTGAAATAGTCTCCCATGTATTCTCAACATATGAAAAAATAGTATCATGTATTAATAAGATAAGTAATGAATTATTTGAGTCCTATGGCTTTGAATGGAAGCAAGAGATGAAAAGGATGGAAGAGAGAAATATGGATACAAGGAATATAGAAAATGATTATTTTCCCATATGTGATAACTGTGGAAAGAATCACCGTGGTAAATGCATGAAGGGAATTGGAGTTTGTTATAAGTGTGGAGAAAAAGGACACCATGTATGTGATTTCAAGTGTATAAAAAAGTTTCATATGTACAATGCTTTATCTGCAAGGAGTTGTGACACTACACGAATCAATGTCCAAATCATTAGAGTATACCACAAATGCTACTATTGGATAATAATAAAGTTATTAAACTACGGAATATGATGTGGAATGATTATATTTCTTACGTTGTTATTAAAGTATTGTGTCATTTGAGTATTGTATTAATGATATACATGTTATAGGAATTATATAGTATATAAGGATTGTACTACAATACTATTTCTTTAAGGACATGAGATTGTTTGGATCCAAGAAAAGTGACTCAATAGCAGGTTAAATTTTTGGAAAATATATTATTGAGATAATGATAAACAATAATATGGTTCTGATACCAAGGTAGTAATTTAGGAATAATACATGATTGATTTGAAAAAATTAAATTGGATATTATGGACTATCGTGAAATTGAATAATGGTTTATATTTTCCATAATTTATGGTGTTTACAAAATTTTTTGGATAGAAGGAGTATATCCAGTATTCTATATGGAATAAGGGATCATGAATGTAATCAATAAGGTTTTATGGTAATTCAGGATGTTCCAGTGTTTTAAAATAATACATGATGAAGGTGTTCATATGTTATTACATGGAAAAAAGGATCATAATTGTGTTTACCTTCCTTATAAATATTGGATTGTGAGTTCAAACATAAGTATTTTGGATAATTATAGTTTGAGATTATTTTCGGATCGCCATAAAAGGACAACATGGAGGTCGAGTGGCAACTCGTCGCATCTAGAAAGGCCGTGAGATATGAACCCACAACCGAAGGGAGACATGGGTGTATCACATACCACTAGCCCACGTGATGTCCTAGATTGAATAATGTATTTTTTTAATGGTATCGTAGATTAATTATAAATTCATTTTTTTGGAACCCGATACGAATAGGATAAATAAAATCCATTTTTATGTCCTATTATCTATTAGTGTGGAAGATGAGTTTGTGGTCGAAATTAGTTAAAGGATGGAACTCTAATTGTCAATTATAAATATAAATATATATTTCTTCTTCTATTATTCTATGAATAAATTAATTATTAAACATTAGGTAAGGGATCTTAAAACTAAAAATGTGTTATCCTAATACCTTATGTTTTGTTGAACCGATGTTATTTTAAATCATCATAGATTGATGGCATTGAGGCCCTAAATTCTACAATTTTTTGTGATAGATAACCTCAATAAAACCCTATAAATATTTATGTTTTACATCCATTTATGTCTCTATAATTTCCACCAATGTTATCCTAATGGAGATCATAATTTGGTGGTGGCTTTTTCATTCCCCTTTTCCTTTTATTAAGACTAAAGTTTATTAACCCAATTTCTAATGTGGGTTTTTCCACAAAGGTATTTTATATTTTCAACCTTTTATTTTCAAAGAAAAATTTTATATTGTGAGGATTTAATTTTTTTAATGAGGGAAAAATGTAACACCCCAATATTTTGTAGTATGTTATTTCATCAAAATAATTCAAAAAACATGCACTACACACAACACCGATTTCAAGCGCACCACAACTTACAAAACTAGCCATTAAAAAGTGGTTATGAATAGTGTTAAATAAATTATGAACTTAATATAATCCTTATAATTTCAGAATCCATTTTATGAGTTTCTTAGAAATAATGAAATAACAAATTCATTTTTTTCAGAGAAAAGAAGTATTTTTTGAAAAAATGAAATTTTATCGCCTTTTAACTATGAACCCTTTTTAAATAAAATATCTGAAACATTTAAATATTAAATTTGAAAAAATAAACTTCTTCTATAGAATCAAGAAATAATAATTTAGTTTCAATAAATATTTGGGGTTTTTCTGATAAAATTCACATTTGGGTGAATGGTGAAAAATACTATATTTTAACTAAAAACTACTTTTTTAATCAAATAAGTTTATAGTATTAAATTAAAAATATTAATGGTTTGGAAGTATAAATAGATTATATTTTTATCATTTATTCCAATATTATTCATTGGAAATAATTTCACTTTGAAATTAGAAATTAACAAGTATCAATCTTTGGTTAGTTATTATTTTTTTAAACATGCTTTTTTGGTTTTGACAACGAGAATTAAATTTAAATTAACAAATGAAACTTCTATGTTTTGAATTTGGTAAAATATAATTTATTTTTGAATTCATAAGATCAAAATTATCTTAGGGTGAAATTTTGGTATTTTTATGAAAACATTCAATTTTTAATGAATAGTGAAAAACACTAAGTTATTATTTAAAACCAAATTTTTATTTGAATAATTATTTATTTTATATAAATTTATTTTAAGTCTAAATAGATACATAATTCCTATTTATGTTCAGTGTAATTTATTCGAGTCAGTTTATAATAATTTTAGATATATAAAAATTTTATGGAACTTCTTACCGTCTTTTACCCACCTCCTAGGAGCATTTGCTAATTTACATAAAACAAAATTTTACCACTTCTGTGAGTTGAATTTAAGAAATCCAAGAAACAAAGTTGATATCAGTAAGTAAAATGTGGTTCAATAAGATGAAATTTTTTTTGTTGAATAGTAACTTTTTTACTTTTATTTACCACAGTTAAAAGTAAATAGGGTAATTAAGGGTAAAAATGATATTATTATTTCCCTAACACATGTCCTAATACTATTGGATAAGTTTAATATGACCACAAATAACCTTAGGAATCAAATATGATACTTGAGGTCGACATAGATTAGATTTGGACATTTATTATTATATAATTCAAGAAGAGTTAAAAGTGTTAAATTCAATGTTTAATAAATAAATCATTTTTAATATTGGGATAAAAATAAGATAAATTCAATTATGAATATTCATTAGAAATAAAAAAATATTTCCTACATAATCATATTATATTTATAATTTTTAGAAATTATATTATTTAATTTATTTATGACACAATAATGATGTAGTAATTACCCAATTAATGAAATATTAAAAAAATTGATATTATAAATAACCTAATAAATGTAATTTGAGACTTTTTATGAATTCCACTAATATTTTTGGTTAATATGACATGTAAGGGTTGGTTTAGATGAATTCGTTTTGATGTAATAATGCTGTTATGAATTTAGAAAATAAAATAAAATATAGTGTCAAAATTGACCTAAAAGAGTTTTTAAAAACAAATATTACATTATTAATATCTATTTAATTCTTAAAAATCTATTTTCGGCCGAAAGACACATATAATGATATCTGTATCATTAAGGAACCACTTGGGGTTCCTCTGGCAGTTTATTGTATGTTTATTAACCATATAATATTAAAATACAAAGAGACATGGTAAATGTCAAACTATTTAACTAAACGTGAAATCAAAATGATAAGATTAATATAGTGATCCAATCCTATATAAAACCTATTTTTTGAGTGTTTTTAGACCCATCCCCACCTTATCCTTTAAATAATTCATTTTGGATCCATTATAAACCGAAACTTACTTTATTATTAAATAATATTTCTAGCTTTTCCTAAGGTGACCGTCACCCCTCTTATTTAAGGTCACTCCCCCTTATCTCTAATTCACAACTTAAAATCCATTTGGCTCAGCAAAACTCTTACCAAATACCCACTAAACTATAATCCATTAATCCTAGAGTCCTTCCTTCAGTTATCATTCTAGCCTAAGGATCCCTTTTGATCAAGTCAAAAGGCAGAACCCGAATAAGAGGTAAATATTTCATCACCTCTTTCAAGTTTCTTTATTCTTCCACTTCATATTCATTTTTTATCTATTCTAAAATAATAACTCCAGTATCTTATATATATTGTGATGTTATTATAAATATGTTACAACCATACTAATTATTCTATTAATCCTTGGAATGACATGTCACCATACGTGTGTACGTATGACTTACCGTCTCCACGTCGGGGTGTAATTGTTATTCAATACATCATTATTTGGATGTGTATAATAATGAGGTATAATTGATGTAAAAAATAAATATAAAATGATAATGATTCTGTATATATTTTATACCATCCAATTATATATTATTTTAATATCAAAAGAATGATATTGTTTCTCGTGCGTACGTATGGATTACCCTCTCCACGAACGCGATGAAATTAATTCCCCATCATAATCCATTCAAGAATAATTATCCATAGATGATTAAAAATAATGTTGAAAGACTTAATAGCATTCTGAATATGAATAAGATACATCCTATTCATAACAAACATTACTTACATAATAAAACATATAAAGGAAAACGAACTAGTTAACACCCGAAATGAGAATAATATTAATATATTTTTAACAAAGAAATGTTAAAATATCATATATTATATAATATTAATGAATATGATTCTAGTATAATTTAATAACAATTGTTTCAGCATTATATAGGAGTTTAACCAACACTCAACCATGGAAAAGTACAATGTGAGGGTTCATTTCACAATCTCATTATTATTCAAGGTTGTTTATACGTAATTATCTACTAGGAAATCCTTATCATCCACATCCATGATTCGAAAAAATGTATTTAAAAATATTTTTTACTATTTACTAGACAATGAGTTAAAGTCATTTATACCCTTATTTGACCATATATATTTTTAAAGGAATACTTCCATCGTTTTCGAAACAATGTACTTAATGACCTTTTCAATAAAATTAATGTATGAATGTTTTTTTACTGATATGACAGGTGTAGCTATTTTCTGCAGTTATAACATCATCAAAGCTTCCCTTACAATTATATAAGAATATTTTAAAAATAATTTTTTTCATCATAATTATTTGACTCTTAAATGATTTCAAAAAATAAAAATTTATTTCTTTAAAAAAAGGTTTTGATTTCATCGATGTCAGCATCCATTGATGGATTTTATGTTTATTTGAACTTGAATTATTATGATCAAAATCATCCATATTATATTGAATGTTTTGTGATATTATTGACTGTGGATTTGCTATTTTTATACCATTCATGGTTTATGGTTAATGTATTTACATTTCGTATGCCTATTTTAATACGAATGTTTATGTTATATTTCATCCTTTACATATGAGGAATTTATTGGACTTAGCATGTGACGAGTGGAGCCCTATATATCTCCTTGATGCATCAGTAGGTCACATGAGACCACTAGACGTGGAATTGGATGGGGCCTTTGCAAATTTGATATATTGTTTTGAATGAGTCCTTAATAATTTTTAGACGTCTTGGCCGAGGCCTTGAAATATTGTTTCGGAATATCCGGAATTAAACATTCCCTCATTATGAAAATAATATTCATGGTTCATGTTGTCATTCGACTAGTAGAATACCCATTATTATGTTTTATTATAGCATTATTTACTCATCTCATATTACTTCCATAAAAGTATTCATGATTATTATTAGTAAAGGCATGTGGTTCCAATTATTCACCATGCTTAATATTTATGTTTTCTTGTGCCGTGTTGTTTACCCTTACCGAGCGTTTGAGCTCACCCCATTAATATGTTTCATTTTCCCAGAATGAAAAGAAGTATATTATGACTGACCTATAGGGATAGTCTATCGTATCTCAGTTTTGTCAATGGAAACAATGTTGTTGTAGTTTTCCATTTTATTATGTAATGTAAACCTTGTGAATTTATCTAGTACTTACAAAGCTACTAAACTAATAGGTCTTTAGAGACACGATCTTCTGGGATCAGTCCAATTATATGTAATAATGCACCGACTCAGGGCTTCTGGGTTCGGGGCGTTACAATTAATGGTTGTTATATAGATGTATTCAACATCTCATTCATCTATAATCTTGATGTCATATCCAATTTCATGAAGTATTTTAAACTTATTAAGTATAATGAAGACTTAAGGAAAAATAAACAAGTATTTATTAAAATACATGTATCATAAAATTTCTATATTTCTTATTATTTTAGGGCTTTTGACAATTCTTGTATAACCAGTTAATAAACATTCCCTAGAACATCAAATTATAAGGTTGATAAAAAATTTCTAAAACGTAGGATTTGGTTGTGTTTTGATACAACAAATGATAGAAATATCTTTATAAATGGAATCAATCATATCAGACTAATTAATAACATTCATTTCTATTAAGAAAGAAAATTTTACATATATGTGAGTAATAAAATAAAATGAACCAAATTAAAACATGTAAAATTAATTGAAAACATTAAAAAACAAAATTTATATATATATCATGATATTTTTTACATTATACATATTATTGATACCATTAGAATTTATAAAATAATTAGAGATAACACAATTCAATATTTCATCATTAAAATTTATGGACACTATATAAATGCATACATTAATACGCATTTATCCCTTTGAATGAATGTTAATATTAAATAACCAAATGAATTATCATAACAAATTTAAATTATTTGTGCATCTTCATACCACACTAAAAGAAATCACATTCATTATTATTAATTTTCTTCAGATGTGGTTGTTCATTATCTTACCACTTCCAGTGGTGTTATTCCCATTTCTTATTAGGTGAATTAAGACCTCATGAAAATTATTTTCCTTATCCATGAACATAACAATAGATTCCAAGAAAATGAATATGAGCAGTCACATTAACTTCTAGAAATGGAGCTTTGTAAATTGGTTTTGATTAATTATTCCTCATCAAAAGTTTATTGTTAATGCACCAAAATATAAAGATAAGATATTATTTCTAAATATTTAGTAAATTATTATTTTTGGATATTTATGTTTGTAAAATAATGATGAAGGCACATAAAGTACAAAATCACTTTTCTTGCGTATTCATTTAGATAATAAATTGTCCACACAATTTTAGTATTGATATAATATAAAACATCCAATAGTTATATTAACTTACTTATATATAATCTTGAATCAAATTTGGCCTCATTCATACCATTATTTCATTTAATTTTTTTATTTAAATTCTTAATTATTTTCCCGATTATTTTCAAAAATAGGTTAAATGTAGTCATTAAATGATATAATATGTACATTAATATACAAAATTATGGTTTAAATTAAAAATTAAAATAAATTTATGTCACATAGGAAGACACTATTAATTTTACATGTTCATTCAGACAATTTTCTTAGATTGAAATAAATTTATTCAATTTTTACTTAAAATACAATTAATAGTGTATGAACTAATTTAATATATATATATATATATCTTTTTGTGTGTGTGTGTGTTTCAAATATGATAGTAAAGAAAGATGTTTTTAATTTTGTTTTTAAATAACTAACTATTTTACTAGTTAATAATAAGACTTATTTAAATTCTAATATGTTTTCAACTTACTAATAAATGACTTCTAGTTGTAAAAAAATCATAACAAGGGAATCCATGAATATGAAAATTTTAAAATCCATCAAAAGGTTTTCATGGGTGTTTATAAAAAGGATTACTAAAAAAATACTTACTACCAAACTACCAGTCAGTAATTTTAAAATTTCTATATCCCCATCGTCATAATCCATGATACACTCATAAATACACTTTGAACACCATCAATAGAGTAATGGTAACCAAACTAAAAAACTGATAATATTAAAATCAATCATCATTTTTCCACTTCACTTTTTGTATTTTTAAATATGAACACATTTTATATATGTTCTAAAAATATTCTAATTCTTATATATCCAATGGAAGTATAATTATTTTAATTTGATGATATTCTAATATAATAAATTATATTTGAACATTTCATTAACAAATAACCAAATTAATCATTTAAATACAAACAATATGGTAGTTAATTTGTTTATATACCATACAATATATTATACTGGGAAAAAAATTTGATAGTATTAATTTTTAATTTACTATTAAGAAAAAAAATCTTGTAAAATTTATATTTAAATTCATATGATTCTATAAATATGTGTGTGTATTTTACTGAGAAATTATTCCCCTCATTTTTATTTTTTATTATAATTTAATTTAATATACTTTTAATTAAATTATACTAAATTGAGAATAAATATGTATATATTTTGATAGAATCATATGATTGTTCATTAATAAAAGGTTAAATGATAATTTAGAAAAAATTATGCCCGAGGTCTAAGATTTTTTCAATTAATTAAGAGTGTGATGGATATGCCTTATTTGGGTATCACAACAAAAAATATGGGATGTTTGAAATTAATAAAGAGATTGTTTAGATAAAAATAAGTAAAAAAGATAACTCATTAGTAGAAAGATGGTTAGGATGACTATGATGTAAACTATTTCTTCCCCTTATTCTTGAGGAGGGAATTGGGTAAAATAACACCAGTACAAGGAAAAAATAAAATAAAAATTTCATGTTCCATAATCCCATGTAAAATATCCACATGGAAGGTGTCATATCAAATATGTGGTGTACAATTTCTATGATAGTAAATTTCTTTCTTCAAATTTATTTGGTCATTTTTAGAGTATGTTGTTATAAATATAAAGTAAAATTGCCCACATGGTGTAGTGGTTTAGATTATGTCTTGGTTTTTCTTGGAAAAACTATGATATTCTGAGTTTCACCATGACTTAGTGTTGTTCATTGAAGAGACCCACATTATATGAAAAAGTATAGTTCTATATACTTTATCCTCACCATGCTATCATTATTTTATTGTTATCATTATATGGTAATCATGTGGATTTAAAATCCCTAATCAATAGTTTAAATATAAAATTATTAATCATGAATGATATAAAAGAGATAAAAAAATTTCATATCTTTAAAAATATCATTTAATTTGTATAAATTTATAAATATAAGGGGACTCTTTGGAAATATATATAAAGAATTATATAGTTTTTAATGTGTGTTATTAACAATATGATTTGATTTCCAAAACTCCTCAGATATGATACATGTTATCTTCTTCTCAATTTTTATTTAATAAATGGGTCTATAATAATTAATAGGGGATTCATAATATTTATTTTTAGATTTATATTTCCCATGGGTACCCTAGGAGAAAATAACATGTTGTTCCTTCTTAGTGATCAATATAAAACAATTTTTTTGAATATTGGATCAACTAGTGAAAGGTGACCCATTCTTTATTTATTTAATTCAATCATATTTATATAGAATGTTAAATTTTTTTGGTATTTTTATTTTTTCCCAAAAAATTTAGATAATTTTTATCCCCTACAAACTCTAAAAGTTGTATCAGATCTTCCAACGTTATGATGGTATAGAATTACAATATGGATGATGAAATTGGAAAATGATTTTTCTGTGAAAAATGGAATATTATTAAGAAATATTACAAGATGATTCATTAAATTTATATTGAATGATTTATTATTTATCTAAATTGGTAATGTTGTTATAAAACTTATATGACCGCACCATAAAACATTCATAATGTCCATTAAATTTTCAAGGAAAAATATAGGATCATTAGTGAATTGACTATGTTGTGGTCTATAATTCACTATGTTGTGGTATGTCTCCACCATTAAGATGGAAGGTAGTATAGTTGAATGGTAAAATAACATTAAAAATATTCATTCATTCTAAAATTGATTGGTCCAACATGGTAAAAACACATGTTTTCATACGCTATGTTTTTCAACATTATCCAAAACACTTTCCAGAATGGTTATGGTTTATTGTATAACCATAGGAAAAAATAGATGATGATTATGTTTAATATTAATGTCAAAAAAATTATATATCTTGTTTTTGGGGTTTAAAAACACATGGTTCTAGTTGTTTTTAGTATAACTTTAAATAAAATGTATTTGATAAAATTATAAAAAACATTCACTTTCAATGGTCCAATGGCCTTGAGTAAAATCCAAAGACGCTATTTCAATCATAAAAATATTTTGGTGGATTTTAATTGTAAAAATATGAATTAAATCACCAATTACATTCTAGAGTACCACATGACCTCATAATATCTCCCAATATAAAAATGGTTGTTCACTAGTGGTGAGGGTCCAGATTTAATTAAAGGGGATACTATACACTTAGTATCCAAATTCTTTCATAATATTCAACAAAAGGTATAAATAAACAATATATAATCACATAATAGAAATTAATATTATGAATTATATATTAAATTAAAATGAAAGTAAAATACTGAAAACCACCAAAGATGTAGGACCAATCAACTTATAATAAATAATATAAAAGAACAAAAAGATAATATGAAAACACACAAGTGTCTGCCTTTACAATGACTACAAACCCATGCTTCATCCCCTATGCTCCCTGTCACTAGTACATTTCCCTTTTCTAGATCATTAATCATTAATTATTCTCACAAATTTAGATACTTGTGTTGTGTATGAGTATAACCCAATATGATACTACCAGTGTAACATTAACATAAGTGAACAAAAATAATATTTTTTTCCATTATAATAAGAAAATGTCTAATTATGAAATAATTAATCATGTGTTGAGTGGAAATGTTCTATATATGCCACCAAAATAACTAGTCATACATAGTTTAGTTCCATGCTGGATGAATGGTCATAATTGAAGTCATGATCATCAGTCAACCATGAGAAAACCTCATATATCAAATAGAAAACAAAAGGACAAAAAGTATTAGTTAAGTACATTTATCCATAAAAGTACCATATTTATCTTGTACCATTCCATAAATTCATTTTACACTTTCCTCTACCATAGTTTAGGCCACATAGTCCTCACACTCTTGCACTACCTCAGGTTAGCTAATAAGGATTTCATGTCTCAACCCTATGTTTTGGTCCATCATAAGCATTGTTGTATGTCACATATACTCCCCCAATAAGGTATAACATAAAAGAACCTGGATCTTTTTTTCAGATATGTTTTCATTTTTCTGGTGTTTTTTAGGAAAAGAGAAGTTTCTGGAAATTTCGTAAGTACACATCATGTACTTTATGAGTACACGTTGTGTACTCGTTTAACGCGAGTCATCGGGTGCTAGTCCTATAATGGTTGTGCACACGGTCTTGTGTGGTGACATGAAGAATGCCTAATTTGGTGGCTGGTAAGGGCATGTACACACTGTGTACTTATAAAGTACATGCCTTGTACTTTCTTTTTTTTTTCATTTAATGTACCAGGGTCGCGTCTGACGGACAGAACCATCTCCTTCTTGGTCTGGTTCATCTGATAGCGTTCGTACGACTGCGATATTTTTCTGAGCCCTTGATCGAACATCTATCCTCTGATTCTACCTCCATTTATTGTGTTGGGATTACCTCGATAAGCTCTACCTTCTTTCTAGAGCATCGTTTAATGTTTCCTCCTCTTTCTAAAGTTATCTCCAGATGAACATTTTATATGATTTTTTAGATCTA
The DNA here is from genome assembly GCA_963277665.1 of Viscum album. NCBI lineage: Eukaryota > Viridiplantae > Streptophyta > Magnoliopsida > Santalales > Viscaceae > Viscum > Viscum album. The sequence goes on from OY728139.1 coordinate 804,582,740, forward strand.
AGTTGTTATAAGGTGATTCAAGGATTTATGTTCATGTATAACAATCATAAAACACCATGGTAGGTTGTTTGTGCCTTTTCGTTTAAAGTATTTCAGTTATGTATTCAAAAATGCCCAATTCCCGATGGGGTTTTATGTGTTTACGGTTATGGCCCTGTAAATTGCCTCCTATGATATTATGCTGGAGTAGAGGTTAATTGAATGTGAATATGATTAATTTCTAATCTTTGGAAGAATTTTCCATGCATATTTTTTTTATGACCATTTTGTATAGTTTTCTTATTAGTTTGTAGCTTGCTTTCCCTGCCTAGTATTGTAGGATGGAGTGATTTTGTTTACCTATCATGTTTTTATACTGTAGACTATTAGACAAGTAGTTGACATTGTTTACTTTGGCCGATATGAATTTCCATGCTAGTTTGACTTACATAGGTCCGTGAGAACCTGATGTAGTAGACTATAGGGAGAATGGACATAAGGGCATTTCCAGAGTGTCTATTTTTATTATTACTTTTCGAGACCATAGGGGGAATTGATGTAAATGCTTCCTCAGAGTGTCTGTAGTTCCTCAAAATGGGCCATAGGGGGAATGTTATTTAAGTTCTACCATAGAGTGCCTTTCGTTACATATACGAGACTATTGGGGGAATTGATGGTGATTGCATCCCTAGATAGTCTATACTAAAGGTGAAACAAAGGGGTTAGACTATGTGTACTTCCCAGAGGGTTGCTTGTGTTTCATGGAAGGGCTAGAGTAGATCAGGCAGTGAGAACATCTGAGAAGGATACATGATGGTGATTATATTATTACTTTCCATGTGGTGTTTGAATGATTGAAACTACAGGAATGTTTAATGTTGAGTACTTCCTTGTTTACTACTTGTTTTTCTTTTTACCTACCATATATATTCACTGACTATTATGAACAGATCTCTTGGTGGTTTCCTAGTGGTATTTATTCTCCCACCCTATTTGTGTAAGGTTTTTGGGCCCAAACAGATTATATTGTTGCAGGTATAGATAAGGGAAAGAGCCCGTCTACATCAGGTTATTGACTACTTCGGGATCTTGAGAGCATGAGACAAAGATGGGGCTTGTGATGCTGAGGAGTGGTTTTCTTAATTTCTTTTGTACATTGGTTTAATACTGTATTCCAGCATTGTGACATGTTTGGATACTTTCCTATACATATGTATCATGCATCATATATATATGTATGTTCTAGTTGTTTCTTCATCAGTCTTCCATTGTTTCTGGTTGTTTGACATTATTACTGCTTACACTATTGTATATCTATTTCTATTAAACTGTGATACTCTGCAAATTAGGTCATAGTTTCCCCTCTATCACACTCAATTCCATCCCTGTTAGTCGGCAATCTCTAGTGTTAAGGTAAATTCTATTGAGACCATGTGACCAACTGGGTATGAGGAACAACTAGGCGGCTTCTGGAACCGGGACGTTTGAATGTTGTATCAGATGAGTTCTTTTCTTCTTTACTAACTATTTGGATCCTATAGACAGGTATAAGAAAGAATTGGTACTCGGTAATAAGTTGTGCTTGTGGGTATCTAACCTGTCTATTGGGAAAAGACAATCTACCTAGATTATTACATGTTTTTTGGTTTTTCAATTTTAAAGTTGATTTGATGTTCACCATTGGGTGACCCAAGAGTATTGTGATGATATTGTTGTTGTTATTAAGGTTCTATTTCTGTTTCACCCAGATGAGTTGAGGGTATTCCATATCATGCATCATGTAGGGACTTCCTAGGAATACCATGTCATGCATTCATTCCATTCCATTTAGGTTGCATTAGCGATATCATGTTGTTTTTATAGGTGATGTGCTAGATATGCATGCTGTTGTGAAATATGTGTTGATAAAAATACCCTTTGTTTGATAGGGTATTGGTTGTGTAAGTTTTTGATTGAAGAAATTCTAAACATTTGTTCTTGAGGTGTTATGGGGCCTTATGGATCATAATTTGGTGGATCATTGATCTATTATGCTTTTTATGACATTTATAAGATTCCAAGGTTTGATTCGCGGGGAGTACGGGGCCTCATTGATCATAAATTAGCACTTTAATGTTCGTTTCAAAGTTATTTTGGGATCCGGAGTAGTTTCTAATGGTTACTCTTTTGAAAAACCAAGAATACACACAATGTAATGATGAATACACACCGTATGTTATACTATTTAGGGTAAAACTGTTTTTCTTAATTACACGCTGTGTACTATATAGAGATGTCATGTAGTTTCTAACCATGTATCAAACTGTGTGGCAGTGACATGGGGTTTGGAATCTTTGGTAGGCCACATCATGTACCAGATGTATAAGACATGTTGTAGAACCGTGTAATCGGATGTGTCACTAACAACACAGGTCGACTGAGTATTTTCTAATAAACTATGTGTCCGTCTAGAACACGCCTTGTAGTGTAACCCTAGAATCTGGCCGTGTCACTAACTACAGGGTTCAGAAAAATCTTCCTAGTACACTCCATGTCCATATGGAACATGTCGTTATGTGTGAGCCGTGTATTCGGTCGTGTCACTAACAACATGGGTCGGTGAAGCTCATCTAGTACACACAATGTCTAGAAATAACATGTCGCATAGTCTTATTCTATGAAAATTGGGTCGCCTAGTCGTATAAGGGAACTCAGGCAGGGGAAGAGGATTCAAGTACATGTCAAATTCAAGAACAACACAACGTGTGCGTGGTGTTACACGACTAGGGTTTGTAGAAGTACACACCCATGTGAAGGCTTAAGGGAACACATCATGTAGGCATTATACATGTTGTGTATCCATGTTTTTAAAAACATGAATTTTTTCTTTATCCTCTTCCCTCCTCACTCTTATAATTTTTAGTCCCTGTTAATCTTGATATATGGTGTGCGCTTGACCTTGTAGATTCATGCCACTGAGGCGTCCTTCGGTTGTACGCCAATTATAAGGCAACGATCAAACATCAAACATGGCTAATAAAGGACTTCAAGAAGATCCTCCTGTAGTTCCAGGCTTGGTACAAACCACCATTTTGGACACTGGTACAGTTGTATAGTTCTGAGAGGGCTTCATGAGGTTCATGTAGACCTTATGAGGAATAATGTATCCTATCCCATCTAAGGCAGAGTTGACATGGGTTTTCCAACTGCAACATCCTCCCATTTTCATTGGGGAGGGAGTATCTCTGGTAGCATATTCATGGTTACAAGCCATTTTTTCCATCTTCAAGAATCTAGAGATGCCTCCAGAAAGAAGGGTAATGCTCGCTATGTACATGCTTCGGGGCTCCTCCAAGAGATGGTGGGAAGAGATCACAAAAGCTGGATGCTAGAAGGTTATGGCTAGGGATGACTTCCAACATGATTTTTATGAATACTTCTATCTGAAGACTTTGAGGGTCGATCGAGCCCTAGAGTTCATGAGTCTGGAGTAGGGTACTCTTTTTATTATGGAGTATTTATCTCATTTCACAGAGCTATATTGTTTCACTCATATTCCTGGAGGTGATGAGTTATTCCTATCAAATAAGTTTGAGGATGGTCTGAGGCATGACGTCCGATATAGGTGAACATCTTCAAGTTGACTTCCATCACATCTATCATCAACCAGACACTGTTCATAGAGCGAAATATGAGGGATTATAGAGTTTTGAGTGAGGGCGGCACAACATATGGAGTTAGTATCCCTTCTAATGACAGTAGGAAGTTCCACAGGGGGTCTTTGCGTATTGATACAAGAAGGAAAGACACTTCTTCTGGTAGCCAGGTGGTGGGATACCAGTGCTGGAAGAGTTGTCATTCAATGATAGATTTCCCGAGAGACCCATTGGAGTTCCGATCTTGCTGCTAGATGAGTCATCTTGAGCATTTCTATCAGATATTCTAACCAGCTACTGTTGATAAGGGTTATTCTATGACTCTGTATTCGGGAGCAATGCCACTAGTTTCTCATCATTCTGGAAACTGGAGTTCTCCTAGTTGTTCAGACCAAGGTGGAGGTCGCATTCATGGTAGTCAGTCCCCAGGCATTCATTGACAACAGGGTGGATCTGCTCAGGGTGGTCAAGCAAGGTCACAGGGAATCGGTACAGGTCATAAATTTTAAGTGGATTAGACCCAATACGATTAGGATCCCATACCCTCTACAGTTCGAGGTGTGATTCTAGTTGCCTTAGTTTTAGCTTCTTCTCTTTTCAATATAGGGAATTCTCGTAGCATTTTATTTTTTTTGCGGGTGTCGAGAGCCTTGGGATCTGTTTCATTACTTTTTCTTATGTCTTGACGTTGGACACACCATTAGGGACATGAACGACTACTGTACGCCAGTTCAAGGAGTGCCCTCTTGAGGTAGCTAGGTGTCAATTATTTTGGGACCTCTTTTTCTTAGAGATGACATGCTATGATGTCAATGTCAGAATGGACTGGTTAGTTCCCTTCCAGGTATTTGTCAATTGCTATCTCCATAGGGTGTGTTTCACATCCCCAAAGGGCAGATCATTTCTTCATAATGGTGAATGGGATGTCCAGATAAGCAGAGAATGACCCAAGCATTATGGGTCGGGAGGAGTTATAGAACATATTTCTAGTCTTTATCTCAATTAATAGGGGACTACATAGATATACATTCCTCTAGTGGTGGATCATTTTAGTTATGACTTTCTAGAGGACTTTTTCAGTTTTCCTCTAGAGTGAGAGGTAGAATTTTCTATTGAGCTCATGCTAGGAGCGACACCAGTGTCCATTCCTCCATACAGGATGGATACACCAGAGTTACAGAAGCTCATGAAGTAGTTGGAGGAGTTGTAGGAAAAGGGTTTTATCTATCCTAGTAAGTCACCTTGGGGTTGTATTGTCCTATTTGCGATGAAGGCAGCTGGTACTCTCCAACTTTGTGTGGATTTTCAGAAGCTGAGCCAGTTGACAGTCAAGAACCAATATCCCGTGCCAAGGATTGATGATATCTTTGATCCACTTAGAGGAGCACGAGTGTTCAAAAATATTGAATTAAGATCTAGTTATCATCAGTTTCATGTTAGACCATATGATATGCCTCTTACAACCTTCTAGAGCAGGTATAGTCAATACAAGTATGTGGTTATGTCGTTCGGTCTCACTAATGCACCTGAAGTTTTCATGGCACTGATAAACCGAGTGTTCTATCCATACTTGGATTCTTTCGTGTTGGTTTTCATGGATGATTTCTTTTTTTAATCTCACATTCAACATGACCATGTTACCAATATTGAGATTGTTTTGAGTACACTAAGAGAGCATCAATTATATGCTATGCTCGCAAAATGAAACTTTTGGATGGATCATATTCACTTCAGGGGTCATGATATCTCTGAGGCAATAGTATCAGTAAACCCAGAGAAGGTTAGAGAGGTAGTTTCTTGGGTGCATCCAAAGAACTTATATGAGGTAAAGAGTTTTCTAAGGATGGCTGAATAATAAAAAAGATTCATACTAGGCTTTTCATGCATAGTAGCGCCACCGAAAGGCCTGACTAAGAAGGGTGCAATGATATTGGGGTCAGATTCCTATGAGTCAACCTTTCAAGAGTTGAAAGAGAGGTTGACATTAGTACCGATATTTGTTTTTCTAGATCTAGCCAAGATCAATATACTGTACTTTTATGCATTAGGTATCGGTCTTGGAACAATGCTTATGTAGGATGAAAATGTCATTGCATTCACGTCTCGGTAGTTGAGGCCACATGTGAGGAATTACCCAATACATGATCTCAAACTGGCTATAGATGATCATGCCTTATTTTGTTGGATAAATTATATTCATGGAGAGTATTCTGTGATTTTAAAATACCACAAAATTCTCATGTATATCTTCACTCAATGTGACCTGAATTTGATACAGTGAAGGCGGGTTGAGTACCTTCAGTCTTTTGAAATTGATCTTGCCTATATGCCTGGGAAATGCAATGCGGTGGCTGATGTGCTGAGTAGGAGGAAACATATACAAGAAGTTCATGAGGAAAGTAGTGAGTGGAAGATTATGACTCTATTATCTAAGATGCATTTGTAGGTGCACAACAGGCAAGGGTATACGTTTCTTTCTTCTGTAGTTTTAACCTCTACTCTTCTTGATCGAGTGAGAATGAGGCAGCTATTAGATTCAAAAGTCAAAGTCCAATGAGAAAGCATGTCAAGAGAGGACCCTATTTCTGGATGGACCATAAGAGAGGATGATATCTTGAGTTTTCATAGGTGCATATGTTTTTTAGTAGACATGCGTGAGGAGCTGATGTGGGACATTCACTCCTTAGTTTGGGAAGTTCATCCTGGGGTCACTAAGATGTATCGTGATCTACAACATCAATATTGGTGGCCAGGTACGAAGAGAGATTTTTCTAGTTTTTCATGAGGTTTTCCACCTGTCATTAGGTGAAGGTGGATAATCAGCGACATGCATGGATTTTTCCACAGTTACCCATTAGTAAGTGGAATTGGAATGATGTCGTGATGGATTTCGTGATAGGTCTTCCGAGGTCGCCTTGAGGGAATGATGTTGATTGGGTTTTCATTGACATAATCACGAAGTTTTATCACTTATTTCATATTAAGGAGACTTTTAGTGTAGATGAGTTGGGATGGTTGCACATCCACGAAAATTTACATCTATATTGAGTTCCACACTCCATTGTGTCAGATAGGGATGTACATTTTACTTCTCAGGTCTAATAGGGATTGCAGAAGTCCTTGGGTACATAGGTACTTTAGATTACAGCTTACCACCCATAGACATATGTCCAGTATGAGCGTACGATTCATGTTCTTGAGGATATGCTTCGTGCATGCATCCTGGATTATAGAGGTTCTTGGGAGAATCACACGCCTCTTGTGGAGTTTTCCTACAATAATTGTTTTCAAAAAACTATTTAGATGTTACTATAAAAGGACTTATATAGTTGGACATTCCAATCACCCTTATGCTAGCTAGTACCTGTAGAGGTAGCTATGATGGGACAATGTCTTTTCCCTGAGACCTCAGAACATATAGAGTTGATTCGAAAGAGAATGTCTACTACACAGTATTTTTAGAAGTCTTATGATGATCAACGGAGATAACCTCTGGAGTTCTAGTTCTAATGTTAGGTTTTCCTACGTGTCACACCGAGGATGGGACACCAAAGGATTAGAAGGCAGTGTAATATTTCACTGAGGTACATCATGCTGTTTGGGGTTTTAGAGTGAGTTAGACCGATTGCCAATCAGTTGTAGTTACTTCATAGGTACCAGTCTATGAATGATGTCTTCCACGTTTCTTAGCTCAGACGTTACTTATCATAATCATCTCATGTTTTTCAACCCAAGGAGGTTGAGTGGGAGGTGGAAACCTCATTAGAGGAGAATCCTATCTGGATTTTTTATCATTGTATGAATGTTCTCTGTGGCTGGTCTATTTCTCTGGTATAAATTCTATAGCAGCACAGACAAGTACATGACAAGAATGGGGAGAGGGAGGTCGATGTAAGATCACAGTGGCCAGTGTTGTTTCAGGATTCTTCTTCTTCACCACCTTACTAGATAAATTCAAGGAATAATTTCTTTAGGGGGGATGTTTGTAAGAACTTGGATCTTTTTTCATGTATGTTTTCCTTTTTCTGGTGTTTTTGAGGAAAAGGGGAGTTTTTGAAAATTTCTTAAGTACACACTGTGTAATTTATGTGTACACATCGTGTACTTGGTTACCACGGGTAGTCGGCTGCTGGTCGTGTAACGACCGTGCACACAGACTTGTGTGGTGACCTAGAGACTGCCTAATGGAGGGCCAGTGAAGGCAAGTACACATCCTGAACTTATAAAGAATAGACTATGTACTTTAATTTTTTTCATTTAACGCATTGGGGTCTATTCTGATAGGAAGTACCATATCCTTATAGGTTTTGTTCATCCAATAATGTCATTACATCTATGATCTTCCCCAGAGCCCCTGATCGAGCATCCTTCCACCATTTCGACCTTTTTTAATTGCGTTGGGATTGCCTCGGTAAGCTCTTCCCTCTTATATGGATTCATTTCCTATTTCCTCCTCTTTCTCAAGTTATCTCTGGTTGAATGTTTCAGATGTTTTTATAGATCTACAGATTTTTGGGTGATTCTAGGCTTGAGGTTCACGTATAATAATACTACAACATGGAAGTAGATGGTTTGGGCATTGTTTTTGAATGTATTTGAGTTACATGTGAAAATATTTCCAATACCCTTCAACGGGGTATTGCGTGTTTACGTTTTTTTCCTTGTTAATTTACTATTATGATTGTATAATGTAGTAGACGTTAATTGAATGTTTATAGGTTTAATTTTTATTCTTTGGAACCATTTTTCATACCTATTTTTTTATGAATGTTTGGTATAGATTTCATATTAGGCAGCTATTTTCTTTCTATGCCTAGTATTGTAGGATGTAGTGATTTTGTTTATCTGACATATTTTAATGCTCTAGGATATTATCATAATAGTTCTTGTTGTTTAATTTGGAAGATATGAATTACCACGCTTGTTTGACATACAAAGGGTCGTGAGAACCTGGTGTAGTAGACCATAGGGGGAATGGACGTAAGGGTTTCTCTAGAGTGTTTGTTATTATTTTTATGATATGAGACCAAAAGTAGAATTGATGTAAGTGATTCCTCAGAGTGTCTATAGTTACTCAACGTGAGCCATAGGGGGAATGTGACATAAGTGCTTCCCCATAGTGCCATTAGTTACCGATACGAGACTATAGGGGGAATTAATAGTGAGTGCTTCCCCATAGAGTCTATACTAAAGCTAAATCAGGGGGTTTAGAAAGTGTGTACTTCCTAGAGGGTTGCTGGTGTAGCTAGGTAAGACCAGAGGGGATTAGGATGTGAGAACATCCCAGAGGGTTACCAGTTTCTGATTACATAATTACTTTTCATGTTGAGTTTGAATTCTTGAAATTGTAGGAATTTATACTATTTATGACTTATTTGTTTACTAATTCTTTTGCTTATTACCTGCCATATATATTCACTTATTTTTAGGAACTGATCTCTTAGTGGTTGAATACTGAGATTTAGTATCACACCTTGTTTGGGACATGGTTTTGGGCCGAAATATATTAAATTGTTGAATATATTGATAAGGTCAAGTGCCCTTCTACTTCAGGTTCTTGACTGCTTTGGAAGCAGGAGAGCATGGGACAAAGCTGAGGCTGGCGATGTTGAGAAGTTGTTTTCATGTTTTCTTTTGTACATTGGTTTAGTACAGTATTCCAGAATTGTGATTTCTTTGGATTATTTCCAATAAATATGTATCAAGAATCATTTAAATATGATTTTTTAGTTGATTCTTCCTCAGTATTCCGATGTTTCTTATTGTTGTACATTATTACTACCTCTGCTATTGTATATCTATTTCTCTTCCACTATGTTATTTTGCCAATGAGGGAATAGTTTTCCCACTATCACATCCATGGCCCCCGCTACTAGTTGGCAGCCTCTGGCGTTAGGGGAAATATGTTTTAGTCCATGTTACCAATGGGGTATGGGGCGCCTCTGTACATCTTCCAGAATAGGGACGTTACATAACTGATCCTTAATTTTCTACAATCCATTTTATAACATGAAAATAACCTCAAAAGGCTATACATTCACACAAAATAGGGAAGAAAACATATAGAACAATAGATCATATAATTCATGAGTATTGTTTACCACATAAACACACAAATTATCAAAATTAATCATGGTTATTATGGTATGCATCCACACACAAATATGATTAATATCAAATATGGGTCTCATAGTCTACACACACACACACACACACCATTAATAAATATCAATAACGAGTCTCAATGAAATTAAGAATATACTATTATATCATACCACAAACAGTATACATGGTCTCTATATAGTAAGTAGCTTCCTGCCTAAAACACATCAACATCATTATAATGATATTCCAAGTGTCAATTCCTAAATCATGCCCACATGCCAAGGGCCCCTAGACCAGATTTCAGTTCAACATAAAAAGTGTTCTAGATTGAAATTTAATGATGGAATTAATCCCAGAGGTTATAATCATATCACTTACACAATGATATCAACTACCATCAATGGTAGGTCTTAGTCTAGTCATAGGATGGAGAACCTTCAGTCATGGAATAATGACTAGAGAAGAATGGATGAATCCTCGTGATTCTAGATCAACATTAACAAGTCTCCAACTCCAAAGGTATGATATTCTAGGATGTTTGAACACTGATAAAAATGATATTAAATAGAAATCCCTAGGAATTAATAATTACCAACCAAATTGTTCCATTGGTATTTCTAGATCAGATAAAACACCAAGAGGAATAGGTTGAATCAACTGAAAGAGGAAATAATATGTTAATAAGGATTTAAACATCCCCTCATAATGATCACATGGGTTTCCATTAAGAAAAATAACATCAAAAGGAATATCAGTTTCCAAATCAACCATTTTAAAAACTAAATATATGTCACCAAAGATTGGTTACATCTATCATGGATATGGCAGCCTCAAACATTTCCAAACCAGGTAAACTAACATGGTTTCCTACTAGGGAACATGGCCATTTCCATTCTCATTTTGGAATCAACACACCCATTACCATGATGTGTTTTGGCCAATATATCAATGGTGTATAATAGGATTTGTAGTGCCATACACATATGGCCATTCCCTATCACCAGTGTTTTGGGATTCCAATTTCAAATTGGTGCTTTTTACGAATAAAAAAACATACACCAAGGGGTGATTCTACCCTCATTGTAAACTAATATAGTCCAAATTCATGTTTAAGAATCCAATATCCTACCACTCAACCTATATCCTTGTTAAACCATCCCACATACTAAAACAACATATCATAAAAATTTAGTATGTCACAAATATTACCCATTGATGAATTCTCATCCAATAGAAGAGCCCCTATCTTTCTTACATTAAAAAATATATCCACTAAGCCCAATCATCATACCCACACTCATATGTATCCTCATTTATTTTCCTATAATGGAACATGACGTGAACTAATGGAATCATCTTCCCCCTCAAAACCTTGTCACTCTGTTATATAATAAGAATTGATTTCTCCATAAATGATGTATCTCATTCCACCACTATGTTCTTACAGTCGATCACATGTGCATGATTGAGATCACACCTTTCAATCTATGGGATCCAAAGAATGTTATGAATATCTAAATATAATGGGGTACAATATTGTCATAAATACACAACTCTAATACTATCGGTGATCACAAACAGTCCCAAAAACTATTGTACTGTCTTCCCTTACTTATATTGGTGATGCTGTCTCAACTGATGCACACCCAAAAGAAAATGTGGTCTCCCAAAATGAACATTTTATGTCATCTACTCTAGTCGGAATATGATCAATGTCTACTTTGAGCGGTTTCTAACTACTTACTTATCAACTTCACTCTCTCAGAGGTCTCCTATACCCTACTCATCCAAATGAATGTTTCCTCGCCCTCTTCATGTCGATGTAGTGGTGATCTATAAATCTTCCTATCAAAGACTCATAAGGTCACAAATGAATCGAATCTTGTAAAATATTATTATAAGATAAATCCAACAATACAATATGATCATCCCATTTTCTATAAAATATTAGGATTCATGACCAAATAATATCCTATATGATATGGATAACCCTATCTGACATTCTTCTATGGATGATACACCATGATTAATTTTAGCTATGTTCCCAAGACTTCTGCATCATTTTACAAAACGATGATCTAAAATGGGTATCTTTATCTGATAAGATACTAGAATAAAAATTATGTAGTTTTAAAATCTCTTGGAAATAATTGTTTCCCACTAATCTATTAATTGAGTGTCACATATCAATAAAATAATTTCCACTTTAGTTTGATGATTATCTATTACCCAATTGAAATCTATACTTTTTATGGTATAGGTAAACCCCATAATGTCAATAATTAACTCATCACATATCCAAAAAGGTAGGATAAGTGTATAATGTAGTCTTAATTGTCCATGATGTTTTTCTTTAATCATCAAATAGGTTACGTAATGAGTGGTGAAGTTTGTGATGTCTCTTGTAACACCCCCAATCTTCCACGGTACGCTTCTCTTTGAATAATACAATAGCGTGTGTTGTACGCAACACTGAGTTCAAGCGCACCATGACTTACCAAACTAGCCGTTCAAAAGTGGTTATAAATATTATTAACTGAATTTTAAATTTTATATTATCCTTATAATTATACAATCCACATTATTTGTTTCTAAGAGATAATTTATGAACAAATTTATTTTTTTCAAATAAAAGATGTATTTTTCAAAAAATACAATTTTATCGCCTTTTAATGGTGAAGCCTTCTTAAATCCAATATTTGAAACTTTTATATATTCAATTTTAAAAAATGAACGTCTTTTTTAGAAAAGGGACATAATAATTTAGTTTCAATAAATTTTTGGTGTTTTTCTGATAACTTTCATATTTGGGTGAGTAGTGAAAAATACTATATTTTAACTGAAAACAAATTTTTTAATAAAAATAATATATAGTGTTAAATTATACATTTTAATGGTTTTAGAGTATAAATAGAATATATTTTTACCATTTAATACAATTTTAGTCATTGGACATAATTTCACATTTAAACTGGACATAAAGAACTGTCAATCTTTTGATAGTTATTATCTCTTAAAAACACACTTTTTGTTTTAACAACAGGATTTAATTTTAAATTAATTTATGCCACTTATGTGTTTTGAATTTAGAAAAATGGAATCCATATTTGGAATCAGGATTTCCAAACTGTGTAAATAGGTAACTTTTATTTTTAGACATTTTGAATAATTATTTCGGTAAATATTTTATTTACCATGGTTAAAGGGTAAATACGGTAAACAAGGGTAACAAAATAATATTATAATAATAATAAATTAGAGTAAATCGTGTAGTAACCCTATTTGTTGATATATTTTCGATCATTAGCATCTTTGGGTCGATTTTGGGACCCCATGGATCCACTTGTAAGTGATAATGACACTTTATATTAATTAAGATAAAATAAATACAAAAATAAAATAAGCATATATCTTTTAGAAAAACAATTTTTACATAGGGTTATATATTTTGGATTTTCGACTATAAATATTCATTAGAAATATAAAAAGATTGTATACATAATGGTATGTTATTTATAATTTTTATACATTTAATTGTTAATATTATTTGTGACACAATAATGCTATAATATTATCCTTATTAATTAAAGAACCAAATAATTGGTATTATAGATGTTAAAATAAATATAATTAGAATGTTTTGATGACATCCATGAATTTTATTGGTTAATATGAAATTATATTATTTCTTAAATTATTATTTTTTGAATTAATAATGTTGTTAAGACTTTAACAAAAATCAATTATTGAATAGTGTCAAAATTGACATAAATGAGTTTTTAAAACAGATATTATATTATTAATTGATATTCTATTGCTAGAAATATAAGGATTGGAAAAAAGACTTATATAATGATAGGTGTATCATTAATGGACCACTTGGGGGTATCTTGGTTGTATATAGTATGTTTACTAACTATATAATATAAAAATACAAAGTGACATGGTAAATGTCAAACTAATTAACTGAGAGTTAAAACTAAAAGATAAGGTTAATAAAGTGACCCAAACCAGTCTAAAACCTATTTTTTGAGTGGTTTTAGACCTATCCCCACCTTAAAATTTAAATAATACACTTTGGAGCCATTATAAACCGAATATTAATTTATTATAAAATAATACTTTAAGTTTTTCCTAAAGATCCCCTCTTCCCCCTTATAAAAGGACACCACTTATAACCAGTTATTCACACCATCAAAGCCTTTTGGTTCGGCTAAACCCTACACAATTATTCTCTCAACTTCCCTAACTTCAACCTAGAGGCCTGATTGGGATCCGAAAGCCAACCTATGTATCCATTATGATCAAATCAAAAGTAAGAATCCGAAGAAGATGTAATGTTTTCACCAGCCTCTTTCAAGTTTCTTTCTTTTTCCACTTCTTATTTCATTGATATTACCCTTCTAAAATAATAAATACAGTATTTTATATATACTCCGATGTTATTATAAACATGGTAAAACCATATTCAATATTTTATCCATTTTTTGAATGACATGTCACCATACGTGCGTACGTATGGCTTACCGTCTCCACGTCGTGGTGTAATTGTTATTCAAAACATTATTATTTGGATGGGTATAATAATGATGTGTAATTAATGTAAATAATAAATATAACATGATAATGGTTCTATATATATGATATACCATCCAATTATATATTATTTTAATATCAAAAGAATGATATTGTCGCTCGTGCGTACGTATGGACTACCATCTCCACGAACGCGATGAGATTCATTCCCCATCGTATCCATTCGAGGCTAATTCAGATTTGATGATTAAAAATAATGTTTAAGGTCTTGATATCTTTTTGGATATGAATAATATACAACATATCCATAACAAACATGGCTTATGTAACAAAAAATATATGTTAACACCCGAAACGATGATAATACTAAGATATTATTAACAAAGAAATGTTAAAAGATCATATATGATATCATATTAATGTATATGATTCCTGTATAATTTAATAACAATTATTTCACCATTATACATGAGGTTAACCTACCCCCAACTATGGAAAAGTACAAGGTAAGGGTTTATTTCAAAATCTCTTCATTATCTGAAGTTTTTTATACGTAATTATCTAGTGGGACCTATTTATCATCCACATCCATGTTTCTTAATAATCTATTTCAAAACATTCTTACTATTTTACAGACTATGGGTTAAATTCATTTATACCCCTATTGACTTTTTATAATATTTTTATAATGTAATCTTTCTATTGTTTTCCAAACAAGGTCATTTTTAACCTTTTCGTCTGAATGAAGGTAAGAATTTCTTTTTTTAACATATACGGCGGGTGCGGCAATTTTACGCCATTATAAAATCTTCGAAGGTTCCCTTTTAATATTATAAGAATATTTTCATATTAAATTTTTTCTTTTACAATTATGTGACTTTTAAATGTTTTAAAAATTTATCTTTCTAAATATTTTTAATGAATTTCCATGTTTTCAAAAGGATTTTAAGGATTTATTTATATGGACATGAATTTTTTGAAATGATAATTCTTTTCAAAAGTTTCAAAGTGGTATGGGACACTTTGATTCAAAAATCCCTTTTAAATTACTTCCTTTATAAATGTGATACTTTTAAATGATTTTAAAAAAGAGATATTTCTCTCAAATAGTTTTTCTTTTATCTATGTCAACATCCATTGATGGATTTTAAGCTTATTTGAAGTCTATTTATTATGATACAAATATTCCATATTGTATTGAAGTTTCTGTGATATGTTTGACTGTGGATTTGTTATTTTTATACCATTCAAGGTTTATGGGGAAAGTATTGACATTTAGTATGCTAGTTTTAATACGAATTTTTATCTTATGTTTAAACCTATTCATATGAGGAATACATTGGACTTAGTAATTGACGGGTGGATCCCTATATAGATCCTTGATGCATAAGTAGGTCTCATGAGACAAACAATTGTCTTGGAATGAGGCCATGATAAAATCTTATTTTTAGTCTTGGAATGAGGCCTTGGATACGTGGTTATGATAGTCTGGAATTATGAATTCCATCTTTATGAAAGTGGTTATTAATGTTGAATGTGATTATTAGACTACTAGAATATCCATGTGAATAAGTAAATGGAATTATTTCATTTTATCTTTTCCATATTATTCTAAAAATCATGTTATAAAGGCTTTTGTTTTAGTTATACATTTTCTCAAATGTTTATTCTTATTTATGAAAGCTTCCGCTCTATTGTTATCCTTACTGAGAATATGAGCTCATCCCTTTCAATGTTTTATTTTTCCCAGTATGTGAAGAAATATTTTAAGAATGTCCTACATGGATAGTCTGAAGGGGATATGAGTGTGGACTATGGAGACAATATTATTGTAGTATTTCACTTTATGATGTAATGTAATCTTTATGAATGAATCTAGTGTTTCCAAGGAAACTAAAATAATCAGTCTTCCGAGACTTGATCTTTTGTGGTCAGGCTAATATATTAAAATAATGCACCGAATCTGGGTAATTGGGGTCGGGGTGTTATAGTTGGAATCAGATATTGTTTAGTAAAAACCTTGGAAGCTAGATTTAGATAAACTCTGATTAGATCACATAGACCTAAGATGGACATTGAGAAATAGTGTAGAAGAACTTCCTAGAATTTTGGTATTCTAGAGATTTTGTGACTTTTTCGAGCAATACATCCATGTCTGTATATGAACAGGTAGAGGTGGCTCTAGAACAGATGTACCTAGGGGTAAAACCCAAAAACACCGCTTTGAGCTAGACTCGAACGGGAACTGGTGCACGACAACGGGACTTGCTGCACTATTGGTTACGACACTCCTGGGTGACATGCTTTGGATAATTCTAATTTTCTTTACAAACCATTATGAAGGGTTTATGAGTATATACTTCCTCAATGAAGAAATTTTTATGATTATGGATTATATCTATAAACTATTTAATTTATGTTAAGTGTTTTACAAGTTTGGGATTAGGAATTGTTATTTATAAACTAATCTAGTGTATTCCATTGTTTAAAAAAAGGCACCGAGTAGTAGGAATGAGAACTCCAGCCATAAACATGATCCAAAGAGTAGGAAGAATCATATATTTAATGGACTTAAACCAGAATTTAGAAGGGAAATATTCTCCCACATATAATCGTCATATGAAGAAATAGTATCATGTGTTGATAAGATAAGTAAAGAATTATCGGAGTCCTATGGCTTTGAAGGGAATCCAGAGAAGAAAAGGATGGTAGAGAGAAGGAAAGATAAAGGGAATAAGGTAAAGAATGATTTTCCCATATGTGATAACTATGGAAATAATCAACATGGAAAATTCTTGAAGGGAATGGGAGTATGTTATAAGTGTGGAGAAAAATGACACCATGTACGTGACTGCAAGGGTAAGAAAAAGGTTTCAAATGTACAATGCATCATCTGGAAGGAGTTTGGACACTACGCGAACCAATGTCCCAGTCAGCAGACTATGCCGCAAATGATGATATTGGATAATAATCAATTTGTGATACTACCAAAAATGAAGAGGAATTACTAGTGTTCTTATGTTGTTATTTTGGAGTTATTTTATTTAAGGGTTTTATCAATGATGTTCTAGAAATAAATAAGGATTGTACTGTAGTACAATTTCATTGAGGATTTGAGATTTTATGGTACTAAGAAAAGTGACTCTACAGAAAGTTAACCTTTTTTGAAATTACATGGTTGAAGGAAAGATAAACCTTAATATGGTCCTAATATTGTGGTATTGATTTTGGAATAAGATACTTTTGATATGGATAAATTATATTGGATATTCTTGACTACATTGAAACTGATTAATGATTTGTATATTCCATCATTGTTGGGGTTTACAAAAATTTCTAGATAGAAGGAGTATATCCAATATTTTATAAGTAATAAGGGATCATGAATGTAATCAATAAAGTTTTATGGTAATTAAGGATGTTGCAGTGTTTTAAAAGAATACACGATGAAGGTGTTCACATGTTATTACATGGAAAAAAGGATCTTCATTATGTTTACCATGCATATAAATATTGGACTATGAGTTTGGACATAAATATTTTGGATAATTCTAATTTGAGATTATTTTTGGATTTCCATAAAAGGACAACCCGGAGGTCGGGCGGAAACCTGTCGCGTCTGGAAAGGCCGCGAGACTTGAACCCGCAACCGAAGGACGACAAGGGTGTATCACCTACCACTGACCCAAGTGATGTATTTGATTGAATAATGTACTTTTTTAATGGTTCTACTAGATGAATTATAAATTCATTTTTTAACCCTATACAAATAGGATAAATAGAATATTACTTTTAAGTTCTATTATCTTTTAGAGTGAAAGATGAGTTTGTGGTAGAACTTAGTTAAAAGATGAGACTGTACTTGTCAAGTATATATTTTTCTTCATCTCTTATTCAATGAAGAAATTAATTCTTATACTTTAGTGAAGGGATCTTAAAACTATAAAAAATGTTTTATCCTAATACCATAAGTTTTGTTGAACCGATGGTATTTTAAATCGTCGTAGATTGAAGAATTTAAGGCCCTAAATTTTACACTTGTTTGTGATTAATGACAACGATCACTACCAATATATATTTATGTTCTTCCTCCAATTATATGTCTTCAATTTCCACCAATATTCTCCTAATCGAGATCATGATTTGGTGGTGACCCTTTTCATTTCTCTTTCCTCTTATTAAGACTAAATTTTATTAACCCAATTTCCGATGTTGGTTTTCCCACTAAGATATTTTCGATTTTCAACCTTTTATTTTAGAAAAATAATTTCAAATTTTGAGGACAAAATTTATTGAAGGAGGGGAGAATGTAACACCCCATGCTTCCACGGTATGCTTCTCATTGAATAATACAATAGTGTGTGTTGTACGCAACACTGAGTTCAAGCGCACCATGACTTCCCAAACTAGCCGTTCAAAACCAGTTATGAATATTATTAATTGAATTTTAAATTTTATATAATCCTTATAATTTTAGAATCCATATTATGAGTTTGTAAGTGATAATTTAAGAAAAAATTTATTTTTTTAAGATAAAAGAAGTATTTTTCAAAAAATACAATTTTACTTCCTTTTAATAGTGAAGACTTTTTAAATCAAATATTTGAAACTTTTATATATTCAAATTGACAAAATGAACTTCTTATTTATAATCAGGACATAATAATTTAGTTTCAATACATTTTTGGTGTTTTTCTGATAACTTTCATATTTGGGTGAATAGTGAAAAATACTATATTTTTACTGAAAACTACTTTTTTAATCAAAATAATTTATATTGATAAATTATAAATTTTAATTGTTTGGAAGTATAAATAGAATATATTTTTACCATTTAATACAATTTTGGTCATTGGACATAATTTCACAGTTAAACCGGACATAAACAACTGTCAATCTTTTGATAGTTATTATCTCTTAAAAACACGCTTTTTGTTTTAACAACGGGATTTAATTTTAAATTAATTTCTGCTTCTTCTATGTTTTGAAATTAGAAAAATGGATTCCATATTTGGAATTAGGATGTCCAAATTGTTTAAATAGGTAACTTTTATTTTTATACATTTTGAATAATTACTTCGATAAATATTTTATTTACTATGGTTGAAGGGTAAATCCGG
This sequence comes from Viscum album, assembly GCA_963277665.1. Taxonomy (NCBI): domain Eukaryota; kingdom Viridiplantae; phylum Streptophyta; class Magnoliopsida; order Santalales; family Viscaceae; genus Viscum; species Viscum album. The sequence goes on from OY728139.1 coordinate 804,602,115, forward strand.
TAAATAAGGGTACCCAACTAATATTATAATAATAATAAATTTCACTAAAATTTGTCCTAACCCTATTGGATGATACCTTTCTATACATGAGCATATTTGGGTCAATTTTGGGACCCCATGGATTCACTTGTACGTGATAATGACACTTTATATTAATTATGTAAAAATAAATACAAAAATAACATAAGCATATATCTTTTATTAAAACACTTTTTACATAGGGTTATATATGTTTTATGTTCGACTATAAATATTCATCATAAAGAAAAAACTACTTCTTACATAATGGTATTTTATTTATAATTTTTATACATTTAATAATTAAAATTAGTTATGACATAATAATGATGCAGTATTTTCCAGATTAATGAAAGAATCAAATAATTGGTATTATAAATTTTAAAATAAATATAATTTGAATGTTTTTATGATATTAATGAATTTAATTGGATAATATGACATTATAGGATTTCTTAAATGAATTCTTTTCGAATTAATAAAGTTTTTATGACTTTTACAAAAATCAATTATTGAATAGTTTCAAAATTGACATAAATGAGTTTTTAAAACAAATATTATATTATTAATTGATATTCTATTAATAAAAATATAAGGATCGGAAAAAGGACCTATATCATGATATTTGTATAATTAATGGACCACTTGGGGGTATCTTGGATGTATATAGTATGTTTATTAATTATATAATATAAAATTACAAAGTGACATGGTAAATGTCAAACTAATTAACTAAGAGTTAAAACTAAAATATAAGGTTAATAAATTGACCCAAACCTGTATAAAACCTATTGGATGAGTGGTTTTAGACCTATTCCCACTTTAACCTTAAAATAATCCACTTCGGAGCCATTTGAAACCGAATATGAATGTATTATAAAATAATACTTTATGTTTTTCCTAAAGATCACGTCTTCCCCCTTATAAAAGGACACCACTTCTAACCAATTATTCACATCTTCAAAGCCTTTTGGTTCGGCCAGAACCTGACCAATTATTCTCTAAACTAGCCTCACTTCAACCTAGAGGATTTATTTTGATCAGAAATCCAATCTAAAGAGCCCTTTTGATCAAATCAAAAGAAAGAACTCGAAGAAGAGGTAATGTTTTCACCAGCCTATTTCAAGTTTCTTTATTATTCCACTTCTTCTTTATTTGTTATTCACAATATAAAACAATAAATCCATTATATTATATATAATTTTATGTTATTATAAACATGGTACAACCATATTTAGTATTCTATCCATTTTTTGAATGACATGTCACTATACGTGCGTACGTAGGGCTTACCGTCACCACGATGTGGTGTAATTGTTAATCAAAAAATTATTATTTGGATGGGTATAATAATGATTTGTAATTCATTTAAATAATAAATATAACAAGATAATGGTTCTGTATATGTGATATACCATCCAATTATATTTTATTTTAATATCAAAAGAATGATATTTTCTCTTGTGCATATGTACGGACTACCGTCTCCACGAACGCGATGAGATTCATTCCCGATCGTATCCATTCGAGACTAATTCTCATTTGATGATTAAAAATAATTTTTAAGGACTTGAAATAATTCTGGATATGAATAAGATACAACATTTACATAAAAACACGGCTTATGTGACAAAACATATAAGTTAACAACTGAAACGACGATAATACTAAGATATTATTAACAAAGTAATGTTAAAAGATCATATATTATATCATATTAATGTATATGATTCTCTTATAATTTAATAACAATTATTTCACCATTATACAGGATCTTAACCTATCCCCAACCAAGGAAAATTACAAGGTATGGGTTTATTTCACAATCTCTTCATTTTATGAGGTTGTTTATACGTAATTATATACTAGGACCTCTTTATCATCCACATCCATGTTTCTTACAAATATATTTCAAAACATTATTACTATTTTACAGACTATGGTTTAGAGTCATTTAAACCCTTTTTGACTTATTATAATAATTTTATAAAGGAATATTTCTGTCGTATTCCAAACGAGGTCCTTTTTAACCTTTTCTACACAGTTAAGGTAAGAATTTCTTTTTTTAACTTATACGGAGGGTGGGGATATTTTATGCCGTTATAAAATATTTTAAGCTTCCCTTACAAGATTATAAGAATATTTTCATAGTAAATGTTTTATTTTACAATTATGTGACATTTAAATGTTTTAAATATTTATCTTTCTAAATATTTTTAATTAATGTTCATATTTTCAAAATGATTTTAAGGATTTATTTATATGGACATTAATTTTTTGAAATGATAATTATATTCAAAAGTTTCAAAGTGGTATGGAACACTTTTATTCAAAAATCCCTTTTAAATTAATTCCGTTATAAATGTATTACTTTTCAATGATTTAAAAAAAGAGATATTTCTCTCAAATAGTTTTGATTTCATCTATGTCAATATCCGTTGATGGATTTTAATCTTTTTTGAAGTTGATTTATTATGATACAAAACTTCCATATTGTGTTAAATTTTTTTGGATATGACTGACTGAGGATGTGTTATTTTTATACCATTCATGGTTTATGGAGAAAGTATTGAAATTTCGTATGCTAGTTTTAATACGAATTTTTATGTTATGTTTAAACCTATTCATATGAGGAATGAATTGGACTTAGTAAGTGACGGGTGAAGCCTGCTATAGATCCTCAATGCATCGGTAGGTATAATGAGACAAACTAGTGTCTTGGGATAAGGCCTTGACAAAAGCTTATTTGTAGTCTTGAAATAAGGCCTTGGCTATGTGGTTATGATAGTCTGGAATTATCATCTCCATCATTATGAAAGTGGTTTTTGATATTTCATGTGATCATTAGACTAGTATAATTTCCATGTGAATAAGTAAATGGAATTATTTCATTTTATCTTTTCCATATTATTATGAAGATCAGGTTTTAAAGGCTTTTGTTTTAGTTATACATTGCATCAAATGTTTATGCTTATTTATGAAATCTTCTGCTATATTGTTATCCTTACTGAGCATCTGAGATCACCCCTTTCAATGTTTTATTTTTCCCAGGATGTGAAGAAATATTTTATGACTGACCTGGAGGGATAGTCTGAAGGGGATATGAGTGTGGACTATGGAGACTATATTATTGTAGTTTTCAGTTTATGATGTAGTGTAAACTTTATCAATATATCTAGTGTTTCCAAGGCTACAAAACTAATTGGTATTTCAATACTTGATCTTTTGTGATCATGCCAATGTATTAAAATAATGCACCAACTCTGGGTAACTATGGTCGGGGTGTTAAATCTCTCTTTATTATCGACCACCATAACTGTCTCTCAATATCCCAATACAATTTTATTATACCTTACTTCACAAACCATTGAGTGTTATGGGGTTACACTATTAACTCTTCCCAGATTGATTATTAAAATAACTACCCTATAATCAAATTTTACTTTGTCATTATCTAATAACTATCCTATAATTAGGTTATTTCCCAACAATTGTTCCCACATCACATATAATTCTCAATCTAAATCTAGATTTATCATTACCCAGTCCGCCAACATCAATGTTCTATATATGGGAATATATATAATTATTCATATCTCTTTAGAGGCATCAGAAAAATACTCTACCAATAAGGTCATAAAATTCCATTATTCTTCAGAAGGCCATTCTCCAAGCTATTGCATTTTCTTACTGAGAGCATCTACAATGGTATTACATTTTTTCAGAGAATAATCCAAATCAAGGTAAAAAACATATAATTACCCAACCCTATACCTCATCCATATATTGTATTCTCTATAATATAATATATAACATAAGATTTTTATGTTTATGTATATGATTAATCTTTCACTAAAGAGTTAATAGTGAAAACACTACAGAGAGTATACCACAACTTCCAACTCTATGTCATTTCTATAGAAGTTCTATTCATGGGGATATAGCTAAAAGACCCATTATTGACTACCTAATCCCCAAATATTATCAAAAATAATAAACCAATACTCAAGGCTTCATAATAAACCATATATCCTACACCATGTTCCTATAATGTAATGATCAAATTTATCATCAATATTTTATTCAACTACAAGAATTCCCCTTTGTACAAGTCTATTTACAAAAAAATAATTTCCTTCTTGGTAAGCCTAGTCATATATGTTTCTAAACAATATAATTCATATATAAACCTTTTTCTTTATCACACCAGTACAAGGAAACACCCAACCACTGAAAACAATTTAGGGAGTGTCCAAGACAATACTTCTTCTATCTTTAATTAGTCCATATAAATTACAACATTATATATCATAGGCCTACAAAACATACCTCCACGTTCTATAAGTGAAACATTGATATATTTACAATGAGTAAATATGATCTAAGTGTACTCAACACAATATCCATGTTTGTATCATGTTTTTAAGAGGTTCTTGAGTATATGAGGATATATTCCACAAATAACAAAATTAAGGAGTGGATATATGGATAGAAGTTCATGTTCACGAGATAAATAAACTATAAAATCACCTTTTCATCCTAAAAGGCATGATAATGTACTAATACTATCTGTATCCAACCTTAAATTCTATCATAGTAATATGATTATCTCTGACTTGATGTTGGTGGTAGCCTAACCATTATTCAATATTAGAGATCCACCTAGAACCCCAAAATTGATAAAATAATACATTGATCCTAGAAAATGGGAATTGATTCATTACGATCACCTAGTTCATCTTATTCTATTCCATACACAACTGAAGAGTACCATTTTCCTTCTTCATGAATAATATTGAAGAACAATGGGGATATGTTCCCAATTTGATGAAACACATCACCCATAAATCCTCAATATCTACCTGATGTTCCTTTAACATAGTCAGTTCTATATGATATGGAAAAATTATTACAGATCATACTCTTGAAGAATGTGTGATTTTAATGTCAATTAATCTATGTGTAGGATGTCCAAAGAAATAATCTTCAATGAAATCCCAATATAGGTAAAAAACATGTGGAAAGTGGAGATATCTAATTTTGTCTCTAGAAGAAGATCCAAGATTTCTAATTATGTTATAATATTTAAAATAAGGATTTGATCTAGTCTCATTCTCTATAATTTAATATCCCATTCAATGATCATCATAAAATGACCCCTTTGGTCTTAGTAAAGGATACACATCCCCTATTATAGTTGATGCGCACATGATAATTAGTCATCCAATCCACACTAAAGATCACCTAAAAGTTATTCATCTAGAACATCATAAATCACCATACAATTTCATAGCCGGAAACTACAACAAGATATTCTAGAAATCTCTTGAGATGATCCACATAACATCTGAAGGGTCTATCAAGAGAAAGTAACTCCAAAGATAACTTAACAGTAAATTCAAGTCCCAATTGAGAACATATAATCAAATTGGAAGATACAATATCATTATGGTATAAGATAACATATATTTTACAAATACCATAAATCTAATAGATGATGTTCCCTCATCATTAATAGCTTGAACCTAGTTTATTTTAAACCCTTTTCCTACCTCAACTCTATGAGTATACCCCTTAGTTTCATAACTTATTTTGTATTTCCCATTTTTTGAGGTGAGATTCTATAACTAAGGACCCATAACATATTATTGGTTCATAGTAATTATATTTATTTCAACCCCACAAAAGAATTTATACAATTAACTTAAATAAAATTTTGGAATATTTCACTTCTTTCCACATCCAAAACACACGATCTATACTCATGTGAAAATTTTTCAATAATTTTCTTCCTATCCATAGTTAAGACAATGGGGACTGACACCACATATTGTTTGGGATAGTGAAAATATACTCTTATCATATGTCTTGCCCAAATCCAATTAGAACTCATCAAACATAAAATTTTAACTACTAGAAGCGGCACCCAAAACAGCACTAGAGAACCCACTAAAAGGCCCAGAGAATTATAAATGAAATACTAAAGAATTTATTTATTCTATACCATTATAAACTATCAAGGCCTCATGAATAACAACTGGTTATGTCATCAAAAAAAATATCTTCAACTGACACCTTAACTGCATTCATAGTATGTTCTTTATCTTTATGAACATCAAAACCTCATCCTCATCCAAGAGGTCAGTAAAGAGAATAATCTCTGTGAATTGATTAGAGTAAGTAAACACCAATATCTTCCCCTGCTAAATATCCACAAAGTCCACAATGTAGTCCATATTCATTATATCTAGAATGAACACCACAAATAATGGTTCTTTAATGGACTCCCATGTAATACCCTAAAATATTATCTTGAAGTTTATAACATCCCACATCCTCTTGGAGGGTTTCTAAATCATGAAATAAAAAAAAATTCATTGATCCTCTATGGTTTCTAGTAGATCAATGATAACCTTAATGATATCAATCAATTCCTTAGTATCATGAGGTCCACTACGGACCATGAATAATGGTGATTTCTAGATATGGAAGTCTCGGTAATAATCAATCATTATTTAGGAAAATTATATTCCATGAATATGAACTAATTGGAAGACCCATTTAAAAAAATTGGTAATGAAGGAAACATGCACCTCTATAAGCTCATCCAGGGTGTGAGTATAAACATATTACAACATCACCAATGAATCCATAACATAAGTACACATGAATAAATGGTATTTTTAATAATAATATGTTAATTATAAATAAAAACAATGATTCATGTTCCAATAAGTCCTATGCAAACCATGATTCCAAAAACCTCAGTCATACCTACATCATCTACATGCCGAAAGAATGATCATAATAATAGTTCTGATCACGTGTTAATCACAAGGCTAACTCATATATCATTGAAAATTAATATAAACAATGATTCTTAGTTTGGTCCACAAGGTCATTAATCTCCTTATTTATCATTGGTTAGGCCCCAAAAAGTTTTACCCTTTTCACTACCTCAAACAAGGCCACATGGTTTTTGACATCCTTCACTACCTTAGGTTAGGACATAGGGATATTATATCCATTCAGTGTGTCTAAGTTCATCATAGTCATCTTGAATGTCTCACATTCTCCCTTATAAGGGATAAACAACCCATAATGGTCCACCTTCCATCTACTACATGATGAAATACCAATAAATTCCTTCTAAAAATACACAAGAAGGTGCAACACATATGTGCACAATGTAACATATCAATTATGATTATAAGTTCTATACAAACACACACAGATGCATGTGATAAAATTCAATCATGGGTCTAATGGGATATACATGTACATATAAAACATGGGTCTCATGGGAAACAAATTCACGCACATGGGATCATTATTTTGTGTGGGACTCAATTCACACAAGAAAATCCCGTCATAGTATGTCAAAAATCATATATGAGTACTCTATATTGTAATTATCTTCCTACCAAAAATTGGCCAATATCATCACTAAAATGTTCCAAGAATCAATTCCCAAATAACATGAACATTACAATAGTCCAAATAATCGATTCCAATCCATTATATAATGGGATGTAGTGTGACATTATAGGAGGGAATCAATCTAAGAGGGTAAAACCTTATCACTTACCCAATTAAAAATCACACCATAAATGATAGATATTCATCTGGTTAAAGTAAAAGAAATAATCAATCCAAGAACATCGACTAAATAACAGAGTCTGATATCCTAATAAGTCTATATCCATAAGAAAAAGTATCCATATCCTAAGGTTTGGTCTTCCAGAAAGGTTGAACAATGATAGGGAAGAGAGGAATAAAAACATCCTATGCGGAAATTAGTGTAACAACTCGAGATTTTATGAGAAGTATTATTTTTTAATTTATTTAATGTCTTGTGTTGTATGATACACCAATATTATCTTTTACTATACACAACACCGTATTAGCTTGCAGTATATGCAACACAATTCTTGGGTCGTGTTATACACAATTTCAAGTTCATTTGATAGAAGTTATTCTACGCAAAATTGAGTGTCTATATATATATATATTCAATGTATAAATGAAATATGGTTGGATTCTATTATACACAACAACAAAGGATTCATGAACTACATGCAACCCTGACATGGCTTGCATTATACACTATCGCGGCCTTCCTTGATAGCGTGTGTTGTACGCAATACCGGGTTTCACTAAACAATGATATATTGTTATTATATTATCATTGACTAGACGTTATGAATATTATTAACTAAATTTTGAATTTTATAACATTATTATTCATCTTATACATTTTCTATAACATGTTAATAGAACAAAATAATTTTTTTCGGGTAAAATAAGTATTTTTTAAAAAAAATGCAGTTTTGTTGCCTTTTGATGGCGCACCCACTTTAAATCGAGTGTTTGACATGTTTATAAGTTCAATTTTACAAAATAAAATTATTTATTCGAATAAGGATATAACATTTTACCTTGGATAAAATTTTCATATTATTCTGATAACTTTCAAATTTTAATGAATAGTAAAAACACACTATATTTGAATTAAAAACAACTTTTTGCATTGTAATAATTTATGTGGTTAAAGTATAATATTGAATGGTTTTAAAGTATTAATAAAATATATTTTTACCATTTAATATAATGTATTCCATTAGCATTGATTTTACCTTGAATTCATAGGTTAAATCAATTCAATGTTTTCCAATGTTTTAAACAAAAACCCGTTTTCTTTAGCCATTTGGATTAATTTTAATTTAATTTCTGCAAATTTTTTATATTGAATTTGGAAAAATGGATTCCATATTTGGAACCAGTGGGTCCAAATTATGTTAATAAGCTACTTTTTATTTTTGGGCTTTATGAATAGTAACTACGGTAAATTTTATTTACCATAGTTAAAGGTAAATCGTGTAATTAAGGGTAAATATAAGATTATAAAATTAACCTAACACCTGTAAAAATCCTATTGGATGACTAAAAGTCGACCCATATCACCTAAGGGTCGGATTAGAATCATTTAATGGACTTTTTTCAATGAAAATAACTTAATTATTATTAAAACCAAAGAAAGTGACAACATGACACTCTCTTAAATCTTATAAGTATATTAATTTTAATTTAGTGGTAAACTTCATGAAACATCGAAAATTAATAGTCTCCAGAAAGCTAATAATATTATATACATCATATAAATTTATTTATAATTTTTAGGGATTAAATAATTAGCATTAATCGTGACACAATAGTGATGCAGAAATTGTTTATCTAGTGAAAAATCAAGAATATAGATTTTATTAAACTAATAGTAACCATAAAATGCCCAAACCCCTGAAACAAAACTTATTGGTCATGTAACGTTAAACCATAATCATCCAGTGGTCGAATATTTGACCATTTGGAGCCTTATAAAAGCGATTATGACACATATATTATTTTATTTTAAATGATGCCAAAGTTGTCACCTTCATAATTAAATAAATATAACAATTTAAAAATTGTGATTTTAAGATTATAAATTCGAGTAAAATAATTATTGTGAAATTTAATATATTTATATTCATCATAGGATTTTAGTTTTAATTTTTATGCAACAAATAAGTATATTAAATAATTATACAAAAATTATGTAGTAATTATTTTATTAAGAGATAAACCAAATAAATGGTTTTAAAGATAATAAAATAAATATTATATGAACTATTTAATGTGCTCCACTAATTTTCTAGAAACTGTTGACCTTTTATGAATCTATTAAAGCATTTAGTGTGAACATATCTACTGTATATAATTTATTTAAATTTAAAGAAATGAATAGTGTCAAAATTGACACTATTGTTAGTTTATAAAAATAACATATTATAAAATTGTTTAAAAATCACAAAAATATTTAAAAATAATAAATTTATATTTATATGGTAGAAAATTTTATAAAGTATCCAATTATGAATAATTCACAACAAATAAGTTATTATTTGTTATAATTTAAAATTAAGAATGTTATTACCACAAATAAAATAAAATTGATTAAATAAGGATAAATCAAGTTGATAATGTTTAAAATAAATTCCTAAAATGTCTAAATTTTATTATTTGATGAGTTTACAACCCTATCTCATCTATTATTTGAATATGAGTCATTTTTGGAGGTTTTTATGTGGGATTAGATTTATTATAAATTAATATTTTTAAGATATCCAAAGGTGCCCCTCTCCTCCCTTATAAAAGGGCACCTCCTCCCTCTATTCCTCACACAAATTTGACCCTTTATGCTCAGCCAAACCCTGCCCATTTTCCTTCTTAACTTCCCTAGAAACATCCTATAGGACGTGGTCTTCTCCAATGACCAATTTTAGTACCCTAAGAGGAGGATTCAAAGAGGCGTGTCAAAGAAGAGGTAATATACATTATCAATTCTTTCAATTTGATTTTTTCTTAAAATTTTTCTTTTTTATTTGAAATAATAACTGTAGACGCCGGAAAAGTCCGTTGCTCCTCAAATGAAGTTCCGGGTAAGGAAGGCGAGGTCATATTTGGAGTCAGAAGCATGTTTCGGAAGGCCCGAAGGCCTTGCGCGAAATATCGGAGGCCCGCGCGCAATATTGGCAATGCGCGTGCAATCCTTCCGGGATTCGCGCAATGGGCCGAGCCGGCGTGTAATTTTCCGCGCCCGACGTCCCTGCACGACCCTATTGCATGCCGGGCCCCTATTTCGCGCCCGAGCCGAATTGCGCGCCCGCGAACCGAATTGTGCGCTCGGGGTTGCCTATAAATACAAGGCGACCCCCGATGTTTTGAAGGTTGCCAGAATTCGAAGAGTCACTCGTGCGCGCAATCCCACCCCCTCCGCACACAATGCCGATCTTCAAGTAACCTCCTTTATTTCGTGCAAGCCAGCCCCGAGGTTCGCCTTCGAGCGCAACCCCTTTGGCTTCTTTCCTTTGACCAACTCCTCACCCGAAGGTCTTCGCGCGCAAAAGAAGCCTCTTGCGCACAATTTCCCCCCGGGTGCGCGCAATCCGGCCCGATTGCGCGTACCCCCTTACTAAGTGGTCATTCGTTAAAGAATGGGCCGTTGCCCCCGCGCGCTATCAGAGGCCCGGTGCACGCAATCTCCACCTTCCGCGCGCAAAGCGCTGGCCCAATTGTGCGCCAGCCCGCCAAATTGTGCGCCGACCCGCGGTATTGCGCGCCAAGCTCCTCTTTTGCGCGCAAACCGCCAGGGTCGCCCCCTTCGACCCCCTGAGGGTACCTGCCTGCGTGGCGCCCGATGATCTTCATCCCAGGTGCCCGCACCGTGCGTTGTCTTCCCGTGCGGCCCTCCAGGCTCGTGCGAAGTGACACGGACCCATCGGCGGCACTACTTTGTCTGCGCGGAAAGACGTTAAACTGCCAAGCATCCATCGTCCTCAACACACGACGTTAAACTGTACTTCGTCCGACAAGACGTTAAACCGTCCGCTTCGTCCTCAACACACGACGTTAAACTGTACTTCGTCCGGCAAGATGTTAAACCGTCCGCTTCATCCGATCCTGTGCCTCGCACGCAGAGTCCCCCCCGGTTTGGATGTGGCCCCACCCGCTCGTCTCTGTAGGGGTGTCGGGATTTCCCCTCTTTAGGGACGATTCATTGGAGTGGACTTCGCCCACGGGGGTAGGGTATTACAAACCCCTAGTTTCTTGTGGGGGACTTCACATGTGTATCTCCATTATGCTTCCCCACTGCTGAAGCCAGTGGAGGGCGTGACAGGGATCGAGGTGTCTCTTACCTTCGGCCCAAGTCCCTCTTCAACTGAGCTTTGCCGCACTCAGGTTGCCTCAGTGTGTAAGTCCTGATAGAATGAACTACATGGACTTTGATCCCTGTCTCCTAAACAGGGTACGTAGGAAGCCTCCCTGAGGTTCAAGCCCACCACCTGGTCGTCCCGGTCGTATTCACGTCGGTTCGTCCATCAGTGGACCCCTCTAGGGTTCACATTCACGTCGATTCACCTATGAATCTGCCCTTGTGGGGGACTGCACATGTGTATCTCCATTGTGCATCCCCACTTCCGAAGCCAGTAGAGGGCGCGACAGGGATCGAGGTCTCTCACCTTCGGCCCAAGTCCCTCTCCAACTGAGCTTTGCCGCATACGGGCCTCCTTAGAGTGTAAGCCCCAAACACCAGCGTCCATCATGACGTGAAACTGTGATCCACCCGGCCGTTCCATCCCCCTCTATGTGAGGTGGTTCGGTTCAATCCTCCGCCCGGCAGCCTCGACCTCCTTGTGAGTCGGCTTGCCATCGTCCAGCATGACGTTAAACTGCATATCCGAACTACGTTGACTTTGATCCGCGCTAACGCGCGATACATAGGAAGCCTCTACGGGGTCCAAGCTCTTCACTCCATCGTCCATCCTGATCCTTACCCGGGCCGCCACATCCCGGTGGGGTCATGCCATTTCATTCCACTCCACTTCACTCGGGAAGCCGCCCATGTGCTGGCCCCAGCGTCGGAGGTTCCCCGCAAGGGGTTATGTCATCTGATCCACTCCCCGTGTTGATCAGTCTAATGCCGTCCCCGCTGGACGTTAAACTCGCGGCATACCCTGTGTTAAACATGGGAAGCTGAGGAAAACCTCAGGTAACGCAGTTCCCCGTACCCAGCGCGGGATGCCTCAGGCCATCACGCCTTCGAGAAGCCCTATTAGGGACGGAAGGCAGACATGCAGAGTCGCAGTGTTAAGACACGCCCCCAACACCCAGAGCTACTCGGTCTCCTCACCGCAGGTTGCTGCCCCGACCAGACTCCTTGGAGCGTCTGGACGGAAGCAGCGTAATTAACCGGTGTCAATGAAGATATGGCACCGGGAACGAGATTCACGAACATTCTTAAATCTATGAGGGAGACCCGGATTAGGTGACGAGTTCCGAGGAGACGTCCACGAAAGGAGGAGCCGACATCCCATCATCCCGGTTTCGATCAAGGAGCAGACGTCCCTGAATAAGGGACGGATGCCGCCCGCCTTTGGAAAGCGGGACTGCGGGGCCACAAGCCGCGCTCCCATCCCCTTGGGTCAACAGGCGCACACGCGAATGCGTCCTGGCGGAACAGCGTCGTAACAGAAACCCGACGCACATCCGCACCGAAACAGAAAATGATGAACCCAACGTGAATCTATTCTCCTCAATACGAAGATCGATAGCTTTCAGAGGTGTTGGAAGATTGGCATGTTGCCCGGCCGAGCATTCAGCACCGGGCATGGAACCCGCAAGGGGCTGGGGAAGGGAAATCGGGCACTCCGTCTCACGACGTCGATGGCCTGGGTTCCCCCCCACGGAAGGCTTCATGGCACTAATGGTTGGTTGTCGATTCCTTTTCCTGTCAGTGTTAACGGGTTCTTCTCCCTGCTTTCAGGAATCAGGTCACCCAATCTAGTGCCCGATCGCCGCCCGCCCACTGGCGCAAGGGTAGGGGAAACACGGACGCGGCTACTCCGCGCGGTCCCTCCCGTTCCACAGCCATCCCAGCAGCCGCAACTGCGGGGAAACCACGCCCTCTCTCCCCCTCGGAGGTCATCCAGAGAAGGGTGATCAACAACTTGGTGCGGAGATATGAGGAAGAGGGAGTCATCCCCACCAGGGACATGGCTCGCCTAGACCTCGAGGAAGCTGCACCTCGCCACCAACGCCACCCCCGAGGGCCGCGCAGGGAGGCACCGCTGCCTACCTCGACGTCCAACCGCTTCGGGAGTTTATCCCCGGAATGCTCCGAAAGCTCCCTCCCCTATGCGGATGAGGTGGAGGATGTCCGGGACCACCTTATCCGAGATTCTCTTCAGGGATCCGCGATAAGGGCTCTTGCCAGGTCACGTCGACACCGCCGCCCGGCTTATCAAGTCGAAGAACGGGCTCTCCACCTGCCTGCGCCGCTGATCCCGACTCGTCTGTCCCGACGCCAACGTCGGGCGCGAGCGGAAGAGGATGCCCACCTTGGGGCCCTAGCAACAGCGGCCGCGTTGGCCCAAGCCACTGCTGGCTCCAGTCACCAGGCCCCTGCGCATCCTGATCAGGGGCACTTCTATGCCCGACCTGGATCAAGGCCCCGACAGCCCCAAAGGCAGGTTGGGTTGACTCTCCCAGTTGCTGGTACAGGCAATAGCCACCGCGGACCACCTCGCGGTAGTGCTATTCACCAGCAGGGTCTACTCCGTGTGGCCGATCCAAGAGGCATGGATCATCCCGCCTTCCGATCCCGGCCCGGAGGCCTGCCTTGAATCATCTCTCCCCGCGTCCCCTTTGATATCTGTCCCGGTGCTCCTCGCACCTTGGTTTCCAGTCCTCTTGGCCCCAGCACCGGTGCGGCCAGAGGATGCCAGGACAGAGATCAGCCACGCCCTGAAGAACCACCCAGGGGCAGGAAGGCGAGGCGTCGACGTCGAGGGAGGAATGTTAGGGAATTCCGGACAGAGATCCGACCGGTTCGTTTCTCTGATATAGAGGCGGAGTATGATTCGGCGACAGAGCCCTCCCCCCGATCCCTCCAGTTAGGGGCAGGGGTAGGAATGCGGCACTTCAGCCTCGTACTCCCCGAGAGCGAGATCGATGTGATCCCCGCTTCTCTCCGAAGGTATATCCGAAGTAGCGAGGGCCTGGTGGACCCCCAAGGATCAAGCTTGCGGTTGGTACCGGCCCCTCCGGAAGCGCCTTCTGCCTCGATCGGAGAAGCTGAAGACCTTTTCTGGGGACCGAAGGTCGAACCACGATCTAGTGCACCCTCAGTGAGCACTGACGCTACGACATGATGTTCACTCGCCGGCCCGTCCTATCGTGATGTGGTAGCTGGGGCGCCGCCACCCTCAGAGGGCGGCCTGGGATATGGAGGCCAATCGGCCTACTCGCTGTATTCACCGTTGGCCAGCCCGTCGGCCCGGCGGCCCGCCTCGGGACCACTGCCGGTTCCCCGTCCATTCCCAGTCATTGAAGGGGACCAAGAAGACCTGGGTCCCGAGTGTGAGTCATGGATCTTCTGGACCGTCCTTGCAGAGGGCCACTTCCCTGAGAAGTTTTGGCCAGTCGCAGGACCAGACTTTGATGCACCAGAATCGCTCACCCCAGGTGAGTTCGAATGCTTCCGCCGAACTCTCCGGGAGACTCACTCCCTTCTTCACCGCCTACAAATGCCATATCCCAGGAGTCAGGTGCAACTGGAGGATATTGGTGAGCAGTGCCGTCAGATTGACCTGGCCACGCTCCCCGCGGTTCGGCACCCCGGGTCATTTGGGCACCACGAGGCCCTCCAACAACGATGCGTTGAGTGTTTTCAATTACTCCGCAAGGTTATCGAGGAAGCTACCCCCCCACGTGTATATCCGTGGATGGGGGAAGTACGCTGCCCTACGCTTCAGTGCGATTCTCTGACAGCCCGATTCGCTGGGTGGCCCTGAGGGTACATCCCCAGGGACGGAAGCAGTCAATATGGCCGACCTGTCGGGAGAGGGGAACGGCTTGGAACTTCTCGACGGGGGCACTCCCCCCGAATACAAGCTGTTGTTGGATCCATCAGTGAGAGTTACTCATCACCAGAGGAACCTCCTGGGTCTCCCCACACCCACTGAAGCACTGACGTTGAGCTGAAACGTCAGCAAAGGTAAAGAGCACGGCGGGGCTATAAAGCCTTCCGACCCATTTGCCTCCATGCAGAGGGCAGAGGAGGATCCTGAAAAGGCCACGCTACGTCAACAGCTCGCCGAGCAGAAGAAGCTAGTTGACCAGCTCCTCGCCGAGCGCGCTGTAGAGCGGCGGCCTGACTACGGTGATCCTAGGCCAGGACAGCAGGGACAGGAACAACCACTCCTCGATGAGACTCTCCCGGGCAACCGTGATGCCATGTTTGCCGATAGGGGAGAGGCCATTGCCTATGGCAAGAGGGTGCGGTATGTTTCACCACACCCTCCCGAGCGGCGTGACTACCTGAGAGACCCCGCTCGGATTCCTCCCGCTGCCCCAAGGGCCGCTCCGACCGCCATCCCACGAGCTGCCGAGTTCGACGACCTGGTCGACGACCCGATTGAAGAGACATGCAATGCGCTCGTGGTTAGAGATCCTCGCCAGGACTGGAACCCCTGTTCGGACGATCCGATGGCGGCACTCATCGCCCGCTTGGAAGCCTTGGAGACTCGGCAAGTGGCGATCCCACCAGACGTCAAGCCATACCCAGCATGGGTGGATGACATGTCGGCACCTCCGGGATTCGGGAACCCCACTTTTTCCCCCTTCAACGGGACTGGAGATCCGCCACAGCATTTGGACCATTTTAACTCGAGGTGCGGGCCTATGTTGGGAACTCCGGTGCAGCAGGAGGCCGCTAAGCTTCGCTGCTTTGTCCAGACACTGGAAGGGCCAACATTTGTCTGGTACATCCAGCTCCCCGTCAGGTCGATAACTAGCTGGGAGGACCTTCGTAGACAGTTCCTCTACCAGTTCAGTTCCACGACCCGGAAGACGAGTATTGCAGACCTCTTCAAGTTCAAGCAAAGGCCTGATGAGCGAGTCGCAGATTTCGTCGCCCGATGGAAGGGTCTCACGTATTCCCTTGACATGCCATTGACTCAGGAGCAGTTGCTGAAAATGTGCGTCGGGAACGTCAAGACCGAGCTGGTCCCTTCCTTGATCACTCAGAATTACCCCGGAGGGTTCAGGGACTTCACTGACAAAGCTCAATGTCTTGAGGAAGCCCTGCAACAGGCCAGTCAGGCACACTCGCTGCCTCCTATGATCCCTGCAAGGAGAGTCAGCAGGGCTGAGCCCGCTGCTGTTGCCCAGATAGAGTCCCACAGGCAGTTGGAGCTGCTGCCGGTGAGGCCAGCTCCACAGCCTCCCAGGAATCCGCCTCCACGGGCTCAGTTCCCGGCCCAGCAGCGGCAGCCCCAGAACCGGCCGGCCCCTCCGCGTAATGTACCGCCACAACCCAGGCGAGATAATCAGGGTCCACCTCCTCGGAAGGCCCCTCCAGCCCCTCGTCAAGACCACGCTCCCAGGGCCCCGCGATACCTGACTTACTCATTTCACGAGGATCAGGTCCCCGATTATTTCCGGAGCGCCCCAGAGCAGAGGATTGTGCGACTGCCTGAGTGTTGGAGGCCAGAGGAGGCACATCTCACGGATAACCCCCTCTACTGCCCTTACCATCGGGCCATAGGGCACACCATCCGGCGGTGCTACGTGTTTAAGGACTGGATCCAAGACCAGATTAACAACAATGTAATCAGGTTGGGCCCAGCTCCAGCACAAGTGGCAGGTGTGTTCGTGGGATCAGATGACGATAGTGGCGACGAGGACGAATGGCAGCTGGTCTCCGACCACGGATCCCAGAAGTATAATAACTGGATGGCCTGCAAGACGATCATTCGTGCCCATGGAATCATCTATGCGCACTTGAATCAGCCTGAGCCCCCAGAATCTGCGGGTGCTGCTTCGGCATCGTCGTCCCAGCCTGCCTCTTCCGAGAAGAGAAAACGGCGGCGGCACAAGAAGGAAGAGCGTGCCCCGCCAGTTCCGCTGCTATCCCGCACTCTCGGCGATTTCATGCCCCCGGAGATGGGGGTCCCTCCTCGGATCCGCCCGGTGATGAATGATTCATCCGATGACAGTGTTGGGTACGCTTCGGTTAATACCGTCGAACTGGTAAATCCCTTTTCGGTTCCCGACGTTGAAGACCACCAGGTGGACCTCCCTAGTGTCCCCGGTCGTCGCCACCATCAGAGGAACCGCAACAACATGAGTCGCTGGGGCACAGCAGTTGGTACCTCCAGCCAGGCCATGCACTCCACTGAGACTAGGCAGCAGGCTCAAAACCGATCTCAGCGCGCGCAGCCCCCCCATCCGGGGATGACGGATTCGCCTCCGCCATTGTTTGTGGTATGGGACCGGGCAGAACCACCTCAGCCGGGCCGCGACCAGCTCCGTCCTGCCACGAGTCCATCCCAGCCTCCTGGCCCCAGTACGGTGACAACTTATCGGGCTTCAACCAGTGAACATCGAGATGCGCCAAGCACCAGTCGGCCGCCGTTCCAACCGGCAAGGCCCGTCATTCCTCCAACCGCAGAGAAACCTCCTGCAACCAGGGGCTCGCGCTTGGAAAGAAAGTATGATGTCCTGAAGCACTTGACTGACATCCCAGCAAGGCTCTCCATCCTTGAGGCTCTGCGCCTGTCACCTGAGATGCGCGAGGCGCTCGCTGAAGCCCTGAAGAGCCCCCTCCAGTTTGAGATGGAGGGTGAGGTTGCAGAGGCCTTTCACGCCGAAACGATTGAGGACGCCGAATGTCAGGCAGTTATCTCGTTCTCTGGTGAGGATGAAGACCCTCCTATAAAGGGGCACATTCGTCCGCTGTATGTTACTGGCCAGTTCAATGGTCTTGAAGTCCAGCGCTGTCTTGTCGACACGGGGTCCAGGATTAACCTGATTCCAACTCGGACGCTCCGGAGATTGGGGTTGTCTGAGGATGACTTGATTCCCTCCGACCTCAGGATCCAGGGGTACGACCGTACCGAGCAAACTCCGGTCGGCAAGATACGTTTGAAGACCCAGTTTGGTGACCTGGTTGCCAACACCGAATTCATGGTAGTCTCTCAGGACACTGCGTACAACGCATTGATGGGCAGGTCGTGGCTCCACCTTCATGCGGCGGTTCCCTCATCATACCACCAATGCCTTAAATACTCCCTTAATGGTCGAGTAGGCGTGCTTCCGGGAGATACCTCTCCTTTTGCCTCATGTGAAGCCCGCTATCTGGACGCAGACTATTACAAGAGCAAGGATAAGCAGATCCTGACAGGTGAGGTTGAGCCTGTCACTGTTGCAAGTGATCCCTGGGCAAGTTTGGATGACGCTTACGTCCTCCCGATCCATCGGTTGGACGTAGCCATGGTCTCGACGGCCTGTGAGTCTCCTGATAAGATGACCGCGACCGCCCATGCCAGCACCAACGGCCTGGCAGGATCTGGTGGCCCCAATGCAGTTTTCAACGCAGTCTCTCCCGTGGACGATCCCTCCCTGAGTGGAGAGGACGTGAAAGATACACCCCCAGCCATTGAGGAGGGCGTCTCTGCCACGGTCGATGAGTTAGTACAGGTGAACCTTGGAACCGAGGCAGATCCAAGACCCACATTGGTCAGTGCCGCCATGCCCTCTGAGGAGTGGCAGCAGTACGTGGACTTCCTCAGACAGCACCGTGACGTGTTCGCTTGGGGCTATGACGAGATGCCGCAGAGCTGTTGATTGACGCCACGGAAGGGTTCCAAGCCCTCTCCTTCATGGATGGATACTTCGGATAAAACCAAATCTGGATGGCCCCTAAGGATGAGGAGTTCACTGCCTTCAGGTCCCCCCAAGGTATCTTTTGTTACCAGGTCATGCCCTTCGGCATGAAGAATGCAGGTGCCACCTATCAACGGGCGATGCACCGCATATTCAAGCCAATCCTCGACACACTGGTGGAATGCTACGTCGAAGACTTGGTGGTCAAATCGTGCCAGTGTTAGGACCATCTCAAAGATCTTGAGAAAGTGTTCGGATTCCTCCGGTCTCGCTGCCTGAAGATGAACCCGTTGAAGTGTGCCTTCGGGGTCACCTCCGGGAAGTTTCTTGGCTTTATGGTAAGATACCGGGGTATTGAGATCTACCCAGAGAAGATCAAGGCGATTAGCCAGATGCCTCCCCCAGGTAACATCCGAGAACTGCAAGGGTTCCAAGGCCACTTAGCCTCTATACGCCGATTCATCGCGAATCTGGCCAGCAAGTGTATGCCATTTTCTCGGATCATGAAGAAAGGTGCCACCTATGTATGGGATAAGGAGTGTCAGACCGCTTTCGGGGAAATCAATTAGTACATGCTTCAACCTCCAGTTTTGATGCCGCCTGTATCCGGGAAGCCGCTGGTCCTTTATGTGACTGCCCTGGAACGGTCCCTTGGTGCCCTTCTCACCCAGAAGAACAACGAGGGAATAGAGAATAGCCTCTATTACCTCAGTCGCATGCTCCTCGATGTGGAAGTTAGGTATTCCCCCATCGAGAAGAGCTGTCTGGCGCTCGTACTTTCCGTACAAAAATTACGGCACTACTTGCAGCACCACGAGGTACAGTTGGTTTCTCGGGTAGACCCGTTGAAATATATCCTGAGCCGGCCTATGTTGACTAGCAGTCTAGCGCGGTGGGCTGTGATTCTCCAGCAGTTCGAAATCAGGTATGTGTCTCATAAGGCCATCAAAGGGAAAGCATTGGCAGACTTTCTGGCTGCTCACCCGACCTCCGCGGATCAGCCGCTGGATCTAGGCTTTCCTGATGAGGCCATCCTCTCGATCGACCGTTCCAATCCATGCTGGCAGATGCACTTTGACGGTGCCTCCCGGAGCCCCACCGGTAGAAGACTCGATAATCCTAAGCTCAACAGAGTGGGCTTGGGTATCGTCTTCATTACCCCGGAGCAAGCCGTGATGCCATACTCTTTCCTGTTGTCAGAGGGCTGTACCAACAATGAGGCGGAATACCACGCCCTCAGCACTGGCCTCATGTTAGCTCTCGAGATCGACGTGCCCCATCTGTGTGTGAAAGGGGACTCCGAGCTGGTCGTTGGGCAGATCAATGGAGACTATGTTGTCAGGAAGCCAGAACTTGTGCCATTGCTGGAGTTCACCCTCCTTCTAATGGCCCAGTTCCCTTCTCAGCCAGAAATTGTCCATATTCCCCGGTTGCAGAACGGTCGAGCAGATGCTTTGGCCAGCCAGGTTGCGTCACTCGTGGAGCCTGAACAGGACAACCTGATCATCTGCGTGACACACCGCAGGCTAATCGCTCACGTTATCCTGGAGGGAGATCGCGGCCCGTCAGTAAGTAATCTCACCACGGTTGCCCCTGTTCCCGGAGCCCTGAGTACCACAGATATGGCAGTCGAACCAGCCCCTGATTGGAGGACGCCCCTGGTTGAGTAACTCTAACATGGCATTCTCTCGTCGGATCGGGCCGAGCTGGAGCGAGTTCGACGCCGCGCATCGCAGTTTGTCCTCCAGAGCAGTCCTGGCCTGGAGCAGATCCTCTATAGACGCGAATTTGATGGTATTCGCATCCGTTGCCTTCAGGGAGTTAAGATCCCACGAGTCATGCAAGAGGTTCATGCTGGTTCATGTGGTGCCCACCAGACTGGGCCGAAGCTGTCCCACCAGATTCGGAGGTTGGGATACTTCTGGCCCTCCATGATCCATGACTGCATCGAGTATGCCAGGAAGTGCCATGCGTGCCAGGTTCACGTGAACTTTGTGCATCGGCCGCCGGATCCTCTCCATACCACCAGGTATTCTTGGCCCTTTGCAGTCTGGGGGCTGGACGTTGTGGGACCTTACCTGCTGGCGACGGCTCGCCAGTGCCGGTTCATTCTGACTGCCACAGACTTCTTCTCCAAATGGGCAGAGGCGATTCTGCTTAGAGAGGTCAAATCCTGTTCTATCGCTGACTTCGTGACCTCCAACATCATTTATCGATTTGGAGTGCCTCACGCTATCCTCACGGATAACGGATCCAACTTCCGAGCAGCCGAGTTGAAGAAGTTGTACACCAAGTACAACATTCGCTCGAACCATACATCTCGCTATCATGCGCAGGAGAATGGACAGATTGAGGCGTTTAACAAAACCCTCTCTAACATTCTGCAAAAGATGGTTGGTCAGAACAAGAAGAGTTGGCCGGAAAAGCTCCCCAACGCCCTCTGGGCTTATCGGACGACGACTCACAATTCCACCCAGATGACCCCTTATTCCCTAGTGTATGGAGCTGAGGCTGTCCTGCCCATCGAGATCCAGTTACCGTCCTTGCGCACTGCAGTCTACGACCAGCAAGCGCCGGACAGTGCTGCTGAAGCCCATCTAGTCGAGTTGGAAGAACTGGATGAGAATAGGCTTCGCGCTTTGCACAACTTGGAGAGGCACCAAAGCAGAATGGCTCGAGCTTTAAATAAGAAGGTTCGCCTCCGCTCCTTCCTGCAGGGTGACCTAGTACTGGCCCTAAGAGCACCAATGATCCCCAGCAGGAAGCCGCCCAAGTTGGAGCCCAAGTGGGAGGGACCTTTTGTCATCCACAAGGTCTATCCCAATGGCGCGTACTCCCTAGAAACTATGGATGGTGAGCGTGTCACTCCTCCCACCAACGCTAGGTTCCTCAAGCAGTACTTTTCCTAAGCGTCCATCGTCCCACAGGACGTTAAACTACGCTCCGTCCTGCATGACGCTAAACTGTACCACGTCCGAGCTACAAGACGTTAAACTGTTCAGCATTCGTCCCTCATGACGTTAAACTACACTCCGTCCTACACGACGCTAAACTGCACCACGTTCGAGCTACAAGATGTTAAACTGTTCAGCATTCGTCCCGCATGACGTTAAACTGCACTCCGTCCTGCATGACGCTAAACTGCACCACGTCCGAGCTACAAGATATTAAACTGTTCAGTATTCGTCCCGCATGACGCTAAACTGCACCACGTCCGAGCTACAAGACGTTAAACTGTTCAGCATTCGTCCTGCATGACGCTAAACTGCACCTCAAGAACTACGTGCGGCTTTATTTCCATCCTTATGGGATACGTAGGACCGCATGAACATTCATGTTTCAGGCCCAGCCCCATCCTTCGGGAATTTCCATCCCATCTCGGGCCCTTGGCCCAAGTGCCTCTGGGTATGCGGCGTATGGTGTGAATGCGGGGCTATGCCCTCATTCACGTCGGTTTGCTCGCCACGCTGTACGCCCCCCACGTTTGGGGATGCCTTCCGCTCCCCCCTTTCTTTGTTCGTCCTGCATGACGTTAAACTACACTTCAAGAACTACGTGCGTCTTGATTTCCATCCTTATGGGATACGTGGGACCGCCTGAACATTCATGTTTCAGGCCCAGCCCCATTTCCCGGGAATCTCTATCCCGCGTTGGGCCTCTGGCCCAAGTTCCCCTCCTTTTTGTGCGAGGCGTATGGTGTGAGCGGGGGATCATGTCCTCATTCACGTCGGTCTACTGGCCGCGCCGTACGCATCCCCCGTGTGTGGGACTACCTCACACCCCTCATCATCCCGCATGACATTAAACTGCACTCCATCCTGCATGACGCTAAACTGCACCACGTCCGAGCTACAAGACGTTAAACTGTTCAGCATTCGTCCCGCACGACGTTAAACTACATTCGTCCGCGCTGCAAGACGTTAAATTTCCAAGCATCCATCGTCCCGCACGACGTTAAACTGCATTCGTCCACGCTGCAGGACGTTAAACTGCATACTCCATCGTCCCGCATGACGTTAAACTGCACTTCGTCCCGCAAGACGTTAAACTGCCTCTCAAGAACTACGTACGGCTTGATTCCCATCCTTATGGGATAGGTAGGACCGCCTGGACGCTTGTGTTCCAGGTCCAGCCCCATCTCTTGGTCGATCACGGGGATCTGCCGTCCTTTGGTTGCTCTCAAGGTGAGTCCTCCTACCCTTTTCGTTGATCTGTTAGCATGTTTTGGGGTACCCAGGTCTATGACCTGTAGTGTCAGATTCAATCCCAACAAGTCATGTGTTACTTGTTGGGCCTCATGCTTCCTCTTGTTTGGGCCTTCCTGGGCAGCAAATCGATATGAATCCTGCGCTTGAGCGGTTGATGCTCGTTTTCTTGCCTCATCCTAGGCTGACGCGATCAGATGTTGTATTGCGAATATGGTCAGCAACGTTCTTGATCACCATGTCAACTCTTTCAGGCTCTGAACATTGGTTGCGCAATCCTTATCACACTCCGCCTCAGTGCGTTGTAGTGGAAGCTCAACACTCTCTCTTCATAACTGACCCTCAGTACACCTCAACATGTTAGGCAGGCCAACCAGGGTAACGGTGCCATTCGAGGCTCCCACGATATGAGCACCAATGATATATGCTGATGTCCTCCCTAAGGGCCATGTGTAGATAGACCCTCGTCCCCATAAGAAGGAAGGAGTCACCCGAACAATCGCGTTCTGGGCCCAGCATAGCTGGAGGCTAGCATCTCTGCCCCTCGGTTGATAGACATATGCATGCCCCTATCCCAGGATCCTTCCCCTGGAATTGTGCGTGACCGTAGGGCTGGGATGTGTCCCCACCTCCGCTGGGTCCACCGTATCGCAATAAGCAGATTCCTCCATGGTCCGAACCACACGACCTTAAACTGTGTTGCCTGGTCTTACCACACGACCGTAAACTGTGATCGTCTTGGCCGCCCGACGACAAACGGCACTGCATCGTGATGTTCTCCTCGGGGGACACTCACGTTGGGCGCTGGTTAATAACCACGCCATTTATCAAAGACTTTCATGGCTTGATTATTGTGGCGACGCCAGGGATTTCTTAATCACAGGAATGTCGCTGCACAAAGAAAAACCATCCACCTTTAAGGACAAACAAGAAATATCAAATACCTCTTCTTCTGGGTGCGAGGGCCAGACCCGCACCCCTCCCCACGCTGGTGCCCAATTGTGTTGCGCCGCGATTCAAGAACTACGTGTGGCTTGATTCCCATCCTTATGGGATACGTAGGAACGCCTGAATGTTTGAAACTTCGGGTCCAGCCCCCACCTCTTAAAAGATTCCTTCTTCTTTTGGGAATCCGCCGCCTTCGGGTCACCCTCAAGGCGTGTCTCTCGACCCCTTGCAGTGGTCCACCGGTGTCAAGAGTACTCTGGTATATTGCTAGGAGGGTCAGGTTCAGCTTGGTTAGGTTCCTTCCACTTTTCAGGCTTCATTCTCCCCTTCATTCGGACCCATCAACTACGCCCTGGGTGGAACCCCCGTGAGCGGTCTGGATACAATGCCTCAGTGCTCTCCCACCGACTCGGGCGGGTGCCCCCAAGGGCCTTGGGTAGCGAATCGATATGAATCCTGTGCTTGAGCGGTTGATGCTCGTTTTCTGCCTCATTCCATCAACGGTCAGTGCGATATTGATGCTGTTTTTCCGCCACGGTCGGCAGTACTCCCATATCGTTACGCCTGTGCCCCCAGTCCTTGAGTGAATGACTGCATGATTCACATTACGTTTTCCACCCCCCATTCTGACCAGGCAAAATCTCGGCACTCTTGACACTATCCCTCAGTGCATCTTCGCATATCCAGGGGATAGGACCACGATGTGGCGTACTTTGAGGTTCTTATGGTATGAGCTCTAAGACCTTAAACTAAGATCTGCCCCTATGGTCCGAGCTCTACGACCTTAAACTAAGATCTCCCTAATTGGGATTCTACGTCCCGCATGACGTTAAAACTGCACTCTCAGAACTACGTGTGGCTTGATCTCCAGCCTGATGGAGTACATAGGAACACCCGAGCATCTCGACTCGGGTCAAGCCTAAGGGATCGCTAAGTCACGCCCCTCCTCGTCGCCGGCCGTCTGGCCTGGCTTCTGGTAGAGTGGTGCAGTTGTGATATTCTCCCCGATTCAGCTCGGGATGCCCCATTGCAATGATGGGAAGCGACATTTTCCTCGTCAAAGAGGTTATGTCTGATAATTGGGGTGATTCACGGCCAGATTAGTGCATCCGCCTAATACGCTTTCCCCACGGTGGCGCAATTTTGGGAGTGTTAGATTCTGTCCGAACAAATCATCACTTCGCCCCATGCTTCGCATGCCCTTTTGATTCGGATTTCCACCCTTGTGTCTGAAGGAACCCCCAAAGCGGTATTGATGATGACATGTGATCCGCCTCCTGCAATATGAATGATGACCTTCGGTCCGTCTATCGTAGTAGTATGGTCGATTGATCCATTGTCCGCTTGCCGTCTTGGGCATTTACTGGAAGGACGACCGTCGTGGATTTCGGAATTCGGGACACGCGATTCACCCATTCTCATTTCCCTATGTTCGGATAAAATCTCAACGCCCCTAGCGTTGTCCCGCTCGTGTGTTGGAACAAGTTGGGGGGATGGTACATTGATTAGGTCTGAGGTCTCCTTTCCTAGGAATGACCTCCCTCTTTTCTTTAGAAATCCAGGCCCAATTGTGGATGCCTGAAGTTTGGTTAACGCTCCCGCAAGACAATGAATTGTGGTTGAGCACGTTAAGCTAAAAGATGCAGATAAATATGTTGGTTCATACAAATGGATCGAAGTATTGAGTAGCGGAAGCAAAATGGAAAAAACAAAGCCCCTAGGGATTAGCGTGCTGAATGAGTCTTTCCAATGCCGCTACCCTTTGGCTGGCGGCCTCCAGAGCTGCTTCTCGCTCTCTGCATGCCCTCTCTTCGTCGGCGGTCGCAACGTGCAGCTCACCGATCCTGGCCTGTGCACGCTCCCGCTGGACTTGAAGTGTGACCATCTGGTGGCCCGCCTCCGTCAGCTGTACCTGGGCGTCTTCCAGCTGGGCCGTTAATTGCTCCACAAGCTCAGTGCACGCTGCGACGAAGGCCTCCTTCTCTGCCGCCTGCCCTTCGAGGCGCCAGACTTCCTGCTCCGCCACGAGGAGCACCCGCGTGTTCCCCGACATGTCCTGACATTGTGCGACGTCAGCACGCCGGCGGCTCTCGCGCATCTTTTCGGCCATGAAATCACGGACCGTTAGATGGAGGTGTCGAGGATCGGCTCCCCCGGAACACAGGAAGCGCAGCCAGGTTTGAAGCGATCCCATGCACCCCAGCCACTCCGATGAGGGTCGCTTGAGGAAGCGCTGGATGCACTTCCACCCCCTGTGGCGCGTTATCCGGCTCTCCTCGACCGCCTCCGTGTCCGAGTCGTCCATCTCCTCGGGGTCGGCTGGACGGTAGGCAGGGAAGGCAGCCAGCAGGTCTGCTGCAGGGTCCGCCCCTGGGATTCCCTCACAGGGGATAGGTTCCCCAACATCTGGGCGACCTTCTTCTCTCGCCCCAGCGGCGTTGACACCCTCGTCAGCCCCCGACCTCTCTCCGATGGCAGCACCGCCGGCGTCCGCTGCCCCCTGATCAGCAGTTGGTGGGGCCGGCTCGGTGTGAGAAGTCTGTTCCGGAGAAGGCGACATGTCTTCCACTGGTCCACTCGTGGATGGCCCGGGTTCGGCAGCCCGACGAGCCTCCAGTATTGAGATCACTGTGAAGGAAATGTCGTGGTTAGTCACAGATCGTCAACGGCAAGCACCAACAGTAAAGTAGGAAGACTTATGGGAATCCAGAGCATCATCTTTCGCTGTCCCGGCCGCCGCAGGAGCAATTGCAGTAGGGGACCCTTCAGCGCTTGTCAATTCAATGATGGGTGTCTGGCCCCCGCCCTGTCCCGCTGGCACCTCTCCTACTCCTACTGAGGATGCCTGACCAACATCCGTGCACTCCTGAGGAAGGTGAAGAAATGGGTTAGAAGCTGCATAAGAGAATGGATGAAGCAGGTTGAGTAGGGATAGAAGCGGACCTCGAGAAGCTCAGTGATATCAATATTGTCAGAGCCGGCCACCTCGCCGCTCTCCCGCGGGCTCCCTGGATGGGACCTTCCCTCAGAGCCTTCATCCTCCCCCGTCTCCTCCTCTTCCTGGGAGTCATCGTTACTATCACCTTCCTCCGGCGGCATCTGTTCTGGAGCAGGCTCTAGACCGAGCATCACCTTCACCAGAAGGTACGACTTCGCACGCTGACCATGTTGGCGTGCGTACTCGTCCATGGCCGTCAGATACGCATACCGCCGGTGGAAGTTCACCTTGTCGGCGACCTGAAGGCGCCCGACCTCTGGCAGATGGATTCCTTCTCTGGTTATCTTCTGCCAGATGGTTTCGGTCCCCAGCGACTGCCGCAGGGTCATCCAGGCCGACCACAGCGCTGGGAAGACTGCATCGTGGGAGGGTTCGACCAGATGCCTTATCTGCTTCCCGGGCCACTCCCCGACCACCGCATGTGCCCCCTCTCTGGGCGCTAAAGTCGTGGCGTCAGCCTGCGATGTGCCCGCCGCCGAAGTCCCTGCCCGCGCCGGCTCTGCTGCTTGGCGCGCCTCCGTTCTCCCCCGCGTAACGGTGCTTCGCCTCCTTCCTTGACGCCCGGTCTCCGTACGGGTGACCTCGAGCCCCCGAACTGGCTTCCGTAGAAGCCCCTCGGGGTACGCGATGGCCCAGTGTTCGGCGTACTCAGTTGCCAATCCTGCGTCGACCCCGGTAAGAGGGAGAGTGATGACATTGCCAGAGCCAAAAGCGGTGAAAATTAGACACATCTGGCGAAGGATGCAATGGTTCGTCTCCTCCCGGACAGCAGCGAATACCCTCTTCGGCATCCGTTGAAGGCACCCGAACTGCCTAGCGAACTGGGTTGGCACGTAGGGCTCGCAGATCACCTTCCCGTCGATCCGAGCCATGATCACCCCGCCCCACATGCTCAGGAAGTATTCGTGCTGCTCCAGCGGACCCTGTCCATTGTCGATCATATGGCCAACGGGAGTGGGGAACGGGCTGAAGTTGAAATTGGCGTGATTTCCAATCCGAATCCTCACGCCCTCCTCATTTAGGGTCATCGGAGCGACCCCTGCGATGTTCAGCAGGGAGGGTCGCAGGCCGTTGCCCGGAGGAATGACGGCGTTTGGAAACGTGTACCCAGGACTTCGACATTCCTGCGTCTCCCTCGGAACCCGATCGTTGCGACCTCTCGCCGATCATATTCCGAGGGGGGGCTTTTGTAGATGCCGGAAAAGTCCATTTCTCCTCAAACGAAGTTCCGGGTAAGGAAGGCGAGGTCATATTTGGAGTCAGAAGCATGTTTCGGAAGGCCCGAAGGCCTTGCGCGAAATATCGGAGGCCCGCGTGCAATATTGTCCATGCACGCGCAATCCTTCCGGGATTTGCGCAATGGGCCGAGCCGGCGCGTAATTTTCCACGCCCGACGTCCCTGCGTGACCCTATTGTGCGCCGGGCCCCTATTTCACGCCCGAGCCGAATTGCGCGCCGGCGAACCGAATTGTGCGCCCGGGGTTGCCTATAAATACAAGGCGACCCCCGACGTTTTGAAGGTTGCCAGAATTCGAAGAGTCGCTCGTGCGCGCAATCCCACCCTCTCTGCGCGCAATGTCGATCTTCAGGTAACCTCCTTTATTTCGCGCAAGCCAGCCCCGGGGTTCGCCTTCGCACGCAACCCCTTTGGCTTCTTTCCTTTGACCAACTCCTCACCCGAAGGTCTTCGCGCGCAAAAGAAGCCTCTTGGGCGCAATTCCCCCCCGGGTGCGCGCAATCCGGCCCGATTGCGCGCACCCCCCCTTACTATGTGGCCATTCGTTAAAGAATGAGCCGTTTCCCCCGTGCGCTATCAGAGGCCCGGTGCGCGCAATCTCCACCTTCCGCGCGCAAAGCGCTGGCCCAATTGCGCGCCAGCCCGCCCAATTGCACGCCGACCCGCGGTATTGCGCGCCAAGCTCCTCTTTTGCGCGCAAACCGCCAGGGTCGCCCCCTTTGACCCCCTGAGGGTACCCGCTTGCGTGGAGCCCGATGATCTTCATCCCGGGTGCCCGCACCGTGCGTTGTCTTCCCGTGCGGCCCTCCAGGCTCGCGCGAAGTGACACGGACCCATCAGCGGCACTACTTCATCCTCGCGGCAAGACGTTAAACTGCCAAGAATCCATCGTCCTCAACACACGACGTTAAACTGTACTTCGTCCGGCAAGACGTTAAACCGTCCGCTTCGTCCTCAATACATGACGTTAAACTATACTTTGTCCGGCAAGACGTTAAACCGTCCGCTTCATCCGATCCCGTGCCTCGCACGCAGGGTCCCCCCCGGTTTGGATGTGGCCCCACCCGCTCGTCTCTGCAGGGATGTCGGGATTGCCCCTCTTTAGGGACGATTCATTGGAGTGGCCTTCGCCCACGGGGGTAGGGTATTACAAACCCCTAGTTTCTTGTGGGGGACTGCACATGTGTATCTCCATTGTGCTTCCCCACTGCCGAAGCTAGTGGAGGGCGTGACAGGGATCGAGGTGTCTCTTACCTTCGGCCCAAGTCCCTCTTCAACTGAGCTTTTCCGCACTCAGGTTGCCTCAGTGCGTAAGTCCTGACAGAATGAACTACGTGGAATTTGATCACTGTCTCCTAAATAGGGTACGTAGGAAGCCTCCCTGAGTTTCAAGCCCACCACCTGGTCGTCCCGGTCGTATTCACGTCGGTTCGTCCATCAGTGGACCCCTACAGGGTTCACATTCGCGTCGATTCACCTATAAATCCGCCCTTGTGGGGGACCTCACATGTGTATCTCCATTGTGCTTCCCCACTGCCGAAGCCAGTAGAGGGCGCGACAGGGATCGAGGTCTCTCACCTTCGGCCCAAGTCCCTCTCCAACTGAGCTTTGCCGCATACGGGCCTCGTTAGAGTGTAAGCCCCAAACACCAGCATCCAGCATGACGTGAAACTGTGATCCACCCGGCCGTTCCATCCCCCTCTGTGCGAGGTGGTTCGGTTCAATCCTCCGCCCGACAGCCTCGACCTCCTTGTGAGTCGGCTTGCCATCGTCCATCATGACGTTAAACTGCATATCTGAACTACGTTGACTTTGATCTGGGCTAACACGCGGTACGTAGGAAGCCTCTACGGGGTCCAAGCTCTTCACTCCATCTTCCATCCTGATCCTTACCCGGGCCGCCACATCCCGATGGGGTCATGCCATTTCATTCCACTCCACTTCACTCGGGAAGCCGCCCATGTGCTGGCCCCAGCGTCGGAGGTTCCCCGCAAGGGGTTCTGTCATCTGATCCACTCCCCGTGTTGATTAGTCCGATGCCGTCCCCACTGGACGTTAAACTCACGGCATACCCTGTGTTAAACATGGGAAGCTGAGGAAAACCTCAGGTAACGCAGTTCCCCATACCCAGCGCGGGATGCCTCAGGCCATCACGCCTTCGAGAATCCCTATTAGGGACGGAAGGCAGACATGTAGAGCCATAGTGTTATGACACGCCCCCAACACCCAGAGCTACCCTGTCTCCTCACCGCAGGTTGCTGCCCCGACCAGACTCCTTGGAGCATCTGGGCAGAAGCAGCATAATTAACCGGTGTCCATGAAGATATGGCGCCGAGAACGAGATTCACGAACATTCTTAAATCTATGAGGGAGACCCGGATTAGGCAACGAGTTCCGAGGAGACGTCCACGGAAGGAGGAGCCGACATCCCATCATCCCGTTTTCGATCAAGGAGTAGACGTCCCTGAATAAGGGACGGATGCTGCCCGCCTTTGGAAAGCAGGACTGCGAGGCCACAAGCCGCGCTCCCATCCCCTTGGGTCGACGGGCACACGCGCGAACGCGTCCTGGCGGAACAGCGTCGGAACAGAAACCCGGCGCACATCCGCACCGAAACAATAACATCAGTATCCCTCATATACTGATATGTTATTATAAATATAAAAAAACCCTATTTCACCTTCTATCCATCCTACGTAAAACAAAATCACCACGCGTGCGTACGTACGGAATACCGTCTCCATGCCGTGGTGTAATCTGTTTTTCCACCAACACCTTGCATGGATGGGTATAATGGTGTAAAGAATAACTATATATGGTTATTATAACATCATACTGATTCTGATATATTATACCATCCACTCCAATTCTATAATTATGGGAACAATATCATTGCTCGTGTGTACGTACGGACTACCGTCTCCATGACACGATGAGATTCATTCTCCATGTTAACCATACATGATTGATAATAATGTTTATATAATGAATAATAATGAAATATATGAAATAATAATTCTACTGGATTTATGTATATATATATTTATGTCATCTATTTAGTTTCATTCAATTCAATAAGGAAACGAAAACAACGTTCATGCGTACGTACGACTTACCGTCTCCATGAATGATGTATTTCATTCCTTTTATCGATCAATAATATATATGTATATGATGAATATATATTGTATATAAATCATGTTTTAAATTTTCGAATTATTTAAATCAGGATATATGTAATAATATCAAGAATGACAAGTCGAAACACATACGATAAATGAAATGATTTTACCCAAAACGCTACTTTAACATGGAATTTACAAAAGAACGGGTAATATAAAGTCATAAGTGAAACATATATGATATCATAACAATGAATATGATTATTTAATAAGTCAATGACATTATTTAAATCATTATACATGCGGTTCGGATCCATACAAATCATATCGGACCTAAGGTATGGGATAATTTTGCAAATCTCATTTTTATCCGAGATTTCTTATTCGTAAGTATTTACTCGGGTTATTTCTATCATCCATGTCCATGTTTTATAAAAGTGTTTTCATGTATTTTTAAAATCATTTGTACACATTTTTTACTTTTACTACATGATATGTAAGGAATTTTTCTTTCTTTTACGTTACGAGGTACTTTTTTGACTTTTCTGGAAACAGTACGAGAATAATGTTTTTTTAACTTATACGGAACAAACGGATTTTTATGGTTTTATAAAGCCTTATTTTCATGAATATTCCTCCAAAATATTTCATAACTATTTTCAAAAAAATATTTTTCTTTTAAAATTTCATGATGTTTTGTGAAAATAAATTGATTTTGAAGAAGAAAGGATATTTTCCTCATGAATTCATTTCATGTGTTTTATAAAAACCATTTTCCATCTAAGGTGAAATTATTTCATATGTGTATGTTTCAAGTATAAAGTCTATATGATTTAAATGGATTCACTTTTCTTATTATGAAATGATATCCATTTCTTTTATATGGATTATGTGATGATGTGATGATGTTTATGAAACCCATTTTATTCGTTGGGTTATTATTAACGATGTATATTTATTTTGTGGAAAAAGTAAGGATGATTTCATTATGATATGGGTGAGACCTATATCTCCCTCCAATTCATTGGGTAAAGATTTATATCTAATGATATAGACATGGCTGGAACAGTAAGTTAATCCGGTTCAGTGTTACAGGACTGAAACGAGGAGTGAACTCGATTCAGAAAGGGACATTGTCCACTAAGATGGTCTTGGAAGCAATGCCTTGGCTACTATGGAAATAAAGACATGTTCTGAATGGTTTCCACAATTACATGTTTTACCCCCATGCTATTTTATCATTATTAATGTTTCATTATGATCCATGCCTTACATACTTCTATGTTTTATGTCATTGCTCAAGCTTTTGATGTTTAAATATAATGTTCATGTTTTTATGTTCAAATGTATATGATCTGTTTTATTTTATCCATGCTTACCCTTACTGAGCATTTGAGCTCACCCTTTATATGTTTTATTTTCCCCAAGATATAAAGAAAGGTTTTAGGTAAGAAAACAAAAGGGGAAGATCGATATGGGAGATTTTGAAGATCTTTCAACAGGATTAGATGTTTATATTCCGAGTTTCCAAAGACACTAAACTATTACAGTCCTTGTGTGTCTGTTTTTGTTATGTATTAAGTATTCCCCAAAATTAATGTAATGTTCATGTACGTAAAGCTTTGGGTCTCCACAGTTGGTATCAGAGGAAAGGTTTAATCATCCTTTGGAAACTAGGATGCGAAAATGTTAGTGAGATACCTAGAGATATTTCGAAGGTATGTCTAGGGTTGTCTCTAAGGATAAGTATAAATATAGGATATATTCATAGAAATACGGTAATGATATTAGAAATTAACCTAAGATGTTAGATATTTAGGGTACTCCCCCTTTACTATGTTGTTTTCCCTAGCATGATTTCTTCCTCTCACAGAATCCTTTTTGTGTTTTAGTCAATGGAGGGAACCATAAGGAATTCGGTTAACATTGAATCCAATGGAAAAATTGGTGACTATGAGCAACAAAATTGCATAATTCCTAGAGATAAAGATATTGTGATTATGCCGAATCAGTCATCACGATATATTATTAAAAAGGTGAAATTTAGTGTTATACCTAATTCATCAAATAAGAGGAAGATAGACTTTTATGCATGTTCGCATGTTGAGGAGCATAAAGAAAGGAAGATTGAGATTTATAAAGAAGGGAAGAAGAACCTTGAGGAATACCTCAAATGGAGGGACAAATGTTATCTGTGTGGAGAAAAGGGTCATAGAGTGACAGACTGTTACGGAGTTCAATGTCTTATTTGTGGAGAACATGGGAATTATCCATCTCAATGCCCTGACCTAAAAAGTTACTTCTAAATCAAAGAATGACTTATTCCAGGACAAACATTGAAGATGATGTATTGAAGTGTTTATGTATTGGTATTTAAGAATAATGTTGTTGAGGTACTTTTATGGTGTATTAGAATATTTTTGTATTAGTCTATTGTGGTTTTCAATAATTTTATGGTACCGGTAACCATGAAAAGTGATTAAAATATTTTGGAAAGCAGATGATATGCACATAATGAAGGGATAAGAAGATAATGAGATGATTGATTGTATTCATGAGCTCATGATTGATATAAGGACTAAGTGATATCTTGGTTTGACTATATAGAATTTTGAGGATTTTGGTATGTGGAAAGTGTTAACTTTTAACTGCATTCATGTTTTCACTAATGTTCAATGGGTATTCATTCTTCAAGAGAATACATGATTAAAGTATTCACATGTTTGTAATTTGACCAACAAGATATATCTTATGGGGATAAATGATGGAATTCACGTGATTGTTATGTGACATTTCATGTAATCA
This sequence comes from Viscum album, assembly GCA_963277665.1. Classification (NCBI taxonomy): domain Eukaryota; kingdom Viridiplantae; phylum Streptophyta; class Magnoliopsida; order Santalales; family Viscaceae; genus Viscum; species Viscum album. The sequence goes on from OY728139.1 coordinate 804,636,714, forward strand.
TTTTCTTTATACTATGATCTTGGACCGACGTATTTTAGATAAGCCTAAAGATTAGAATGGATTATGTTGGACGTAAGTTAGTATTGTTTAAGGATAGAACTTCTTTCGATATTATTGATAGGATGTTATAGTAATTTAGTTTTAGAAAAAGGAGAACCTGCAGGACGGGCGACAACCCATCACGTTGGACAAGGCTGTGGGAATCGAACCCACAACCGAAGTGCGACTAGCCTTTATCGCATACCACTGGCCTACAGGAAGTCCCTGGTAAGTAGAAAATAGTTTTATTTTATTAACCGATATGATATATGAAGTATAAGATCATTTTTGGAATCGTATATGATTAACCTCACCATAGATGGACTTATGTATATTTGATAACTTTTGCTAACCTTTTGTTTGAAACAGATGGAATGACCCATCATTATATCAAATGATGTGTTAACACTTCAAGAATAAAAAATTCAACTTCATTTCTTTAAGAGATGAAGTGGAAATTGTTCAAAGCACGAACAACAGTGATATTGTACCAAAATCATGTAAGTATTTCTTCTAATTCAAAATTTTCAAATTTAAGTAAATGATATTGAAAACCAAAAATGTTGTCCTAGTTCTCTTATATCCGATGAATCAGATGGTACCTTATATCATCACAAATCCATGGCTTTGTGATTGTTGTCTCATTCATAGCCCTGTTCTCTACCACTCTCCATCGGAACATGATGGTTAGATTTCTCCTCCATATCCATATTTTCACGTATGATTTCCTATGTGGAAACCCAGTGATTAGTTAATTTGGGTAACCGTTACGTTTCATACTTTAGTTTTTAAAGTCATGTTTTGGTAATCTTTTTTATGATGTGGGTTTCCATTAAAAAAACTTTCAAGTAGAAAACCATTTATAATCCCGACGAATTTCGAGGGCAAAATTCATTTTAAGGGGGGTAGAATGTAACAACTCGAGATTTTATGAGAAGAATTATTTTTTAATTTATTTATTGTCTTGTTTTGTATGATACACCAATATTATCTTTCACTATACGCAACACCGTATTAGCTTGCAGTATACGCAACACAATAATTGGGTCGTGTAAACACAATTTCAAGTTCATTTGATAGAAGTTATTCTACGAAACATTGAGTGTATATATATATATATTAAATGTATAAATGAAATATGGTTGGATTCTGATATACGCAACAACAAAGGAGTCATGCACTACACGCAACCCTGACTTGACTTATATTACAAGCAATCACGACCTTCCTCGTTAGCGTGTGTTGTACGCAATACAGTGTTTCAATAAACAATGATATATTGTTATTATATTATCATTGACTAGACGCTATGAATATTATTAACTACATTTTGAATTTTATAACATTAGTAGTCATCATATACATTTTCTATAACATGTTAAGAGAACAAAATAATTTTTTCGGGTAAAATAAGTATTTTTCAAAAAAATGCAGTTTTGCCGCCTTTTGATGGCGCACCGAATTTAAATCTAGTTTCTGACATTTTTAAAAGTTCAAGTTTACAATATAAAATTATTATTTGGAATAAGGATATAAATTTTTACCTTGGATAAAATTTTCATATTATTCTGATAACTTTCATATTTTAATGAATAGTAAAAACACACTATATTTTAATTAAAAACATCTTTTTTCATCATAATAATTTATGTGGTTAAATTATAATATTGAATGGTTTTAAAGTATAAATATAATATATTATTACCATTTAATGTAATTTTTTCCATTATCATTGATTTTACCTTGAATTTGTAGGTTAAATCAATTCAATCTTTTGCAATGTTTTAAACTAAAACCCGTTTTCTTTCGACAACGAGATTAATTTTAATTTAATTTCTGAAACTTTTGTGTATTGAATTTGGAAAAATAGATTCCATATTTGGATTTATTGGGTCCAAATTATGTTAATAAGCTACTATTTGTATTTGGGCGTTATGAATAGTAACTATGGTAAATTTTATTTAACATAGTTAAAGGTAAATCGGATAATTAAGGGTAAATATAAGATTATAAAATTAACCTAACACCTGACAAAATCCTATTGGATGACTAAAAGTCGACCCATATAACCTAAGGGTTAGAATAGAATCATTTAATGGACTTTTTTCTATGAAAATAACTTAATTATTATTAAAACCAAAGAAAGTGACAACATGTCACTCTCTTAAATCTTATAAGTATATTAATTTTAATTTAGTGGTAAACTTCATGAAACATCAAACATGAATAATCTCCAGAAATCTAATGAAATTATCTACATCATATGAATTTATTTATAATTTTTAGGGATTAAATAATTATCATTAATTGTGACACAATAGTGATGCAGATATTTATTTTCTAGTGAAAAATCAAGAATATAGTTTATATTAAACTAATTGTAACCATAAAATTCCCATAACCCCGACCAAAACTTATTGGTCATGTAAATGTAAACCATAATCATCAAATGGTCGAATATTTGACCATTTGGATCTTTATAATAGCGATTATAACACTTATATTATTTTATTTTAAATGATGCCAAAGTTGTCACCTCCATAATTTAATAAATATAACAATTTAAATATTGTGATTTTAAGATGATAAATTCGAGTAAAAGTATTATTTTGAACTTCCATAGATTTATCTTCATCATATGATTTTATTTTTAATTTTTATGAAACAAATTATTATATTAAATAATTATAGAAAAATGATGTAGTAATTATTTTATTAAGAGATAAACCAAATAAGTGGTTTTAAAAATAATAAAATAAATATTATATGAACTATTTAATGTTCTCCACAAATTTTATAGAAACATTTGACCTTTTATGAATATATTAAAGCTTTTAGTTCTAACATATCTTCTGTATATATTTTATTTAAATTCAAATAAATGAATAGTGTCAAAATTGACACTATTGTTATTTTATAAAAATAACAGATTATAAAATTGTTTATAAATCACAAAAATATTTACAAATTATAAATTTAAATTTATATGGTAGAAAATGTTATAAAGTATCTAATTATTGACAATTCACAACAAATAAGTTATTATTTTTTATAATTTAAAATTTAGAATGTTATTACCACAAATAAAATTAAATTGATTAAATAAGGATAAATAAAGTTGATAATGTTTAAAATAAAATCCTAACATGTATAAATTTTATTGGTTGATGATATTACAACCCTATATCATCTAATATTATAATATGAGTCATTTTTGAGGTTTTTAAGTTGGGTTAGATTTATTATAAATTAATATTTTTAAGATTTCCAAAGGTGCCCCTCTCCTCCCTTATAAAAGGGCACCTCCTCCCTCTCTTCCTCACAAAAATTTGAGCCTTTAATATCGGACAAACCCTGCCCATTTCCCCTCTAAACTTCCACAAAAACATCCTAGAGGTCCTAGACTTCTCCAAAGACCACGTTTAGTACCCTAAGAGGAGGATTCAAAGAGGCGTGTCAAAGAAGAGGTAATATCCGTTACCGATTCTTTCAATTTGCTTTCTTCTTTAAATTGTTATTCTTTATTTGTTTCAGTATGAAGTAATAACATAAGTATCCCTAATATACTGATATGTTACTATAAATATGAAACAACCCTCTTTCACCTTCTATCCATCATACGGAAAACAAAATCACCACGCGTGTGTATGTACGGAATACCGTCTCCATGCCGTGTTGTAATATGTTTTTCCACCAACACCTTACATGGATGGGTATAATGGTGTAAAGAATAACTATATATGGTTATTATAACATAATAATGATTCTGATATATTATACCATCCACTCCAAATATATAATTATGGGAACGATATCATCGCTCGTGTGTACGTACGGACTACCGTCTCCATGACACGATGAGATTAATTCTCCATGTTAACCATTCATGAATGATCATAATGTTTATATAATGAATAATAATGAAATAAATGAAATAATAATTATACTGGATTTATGTATATATATATGTATGTCATCTATTTAGTTTCATTCAATTCAATAAGGAAACGAAAACAGCGTTCATGTGTACGCACGACCTACCATCTCCATGAACGATGTATTTCATTCCTTTTATCGATCTATAATATATATGAATATGATGAATATATATTGTATATAAATCAAGTTTTACATTATAGAATTATATAAATCAGGATATAAGTAATAATATCAAGAACGAAAAGTCAAAACACATACGATAAATGAAATGATTTTACCCAAAACGCTACTTTAACATGAAATTTACAAAAGAATGGGTAATATAAAGTCATAAGTGAAACATATACGATATCATAACAATGAATATGATTATGTAATAAGTCAATGACATTATGTACATCATTATACAGGAGGTTAATATCCATACAAATCATATCAGACCTAAGGTAATGGATAATTTTTCAAATCTCAGTTTTATCCGAGATTTCTTATTCGTAAGTATTTACTAGGGTTATTTCTATCATCCATGTACATGTTTTATAAAAGTGTTTTGATGTATGTTTAAAGTAATTTTTAACTATTTTTGACTTTTACTACATGTTATGTAAGGAATTGTTCTTTCGTTTACGTTACGAGGTACTTTTTTGACTTTTCCGGAAAAAGTACGAGAAGAATGTTTTTTTAACTTATACGGAATGAACTGATTTTTATGGTTTTATAAAGCCTTATTTTCATGAATATTCCTCCAAAAGATTTCATAACTATTTTCAAAAAAATATTTTTCTTTTAAAATTTCATGATGTTTTTGTGAAAAGAAATTGATTTTGAAGAAGAAAGGATATTTTCCTCAAGAATTCATTTCAAGTGTTTTATCAAAACAATTTTCCATCTAAGATGACATTATTTCATATGTGTATGTTTCAAGTATAAAGTCTCTATGATTTACATGGATTCAATTTTCTTATTATGAAATGATATCCATTTCTTTTATATGGATTATCTAATGATGTGATTATGTTTATGAAACCCATTTTATTCGTTGGGTTATTATGAATGATGTATGTTTATTTTGTGGCACAAGTAAGAATTATTTCATTATGATATGGTTGGGACCTATATCTACCTTTAATGCATTGGGTAAATATTTATATCCAATGATATAGACATGGATGGAACGATATATTAATCTGGTTCAGTGTTACAGGACTGAAACTAGGAGTGAACTCGATTCAGAAAGGGACTTTGTCCACTAAGATGGTCTTGGTAGCAATGCCTTGGCTACTATAGAAATCATGAAATGTGCTGAATGGTTGCCACAATTACATTTTTTACTCCCATTATATTTTATCATGCTTAATTTTTCTTTATGATCTATGCCTTACGTACTTCCATGTTTTATGTCACTGCTCAAGCTTTTGATGTTTAAACATAATGTTCATGTTTTTATGTTCAAATGTATATGATTTGTTGTATTTTATCCATGCTTACCCTCACTGAGAATTTGAGCTCACCCTTTATATGTTTTCTTTTCCCCAGTATATAAAGAAAGGTTTTAGGTAAGAAAACAAAATGGGAAGATATATATGGGATATTTTGAAGATCTTTCAATAGGATTATATGTTTATATTCCAAGTTTCCAAAGACACAAAACTATTACGGTCCTTGTGTGTCTATTTTTGTTATGTATTAAGTATTCCGCAAAATTAATGTAATGTAACACCCCAAGCTTCCATGGTACACATCTCTTTGAATAATACAGTAGCGTGTGTTGTACACAACTTCGAGTTCTAACACACACCACAACCAATCAAAGTAACCGTTATGAATAGTAATACCTAATTTTTGAAATTTTATAAATTTTATCTTTCCAAATGGACTTCATTTTTTGATTCAGAATATCAAAATTAGCCTATGTTGAATTTTTTGTATTTTTCAGAGAACTTCCAATTTTCTTTCGAATAGTGAAAAATACTTAAAAACAACTTTTATAATCAAAATAATTTATAGTGATAAATTATACTGTTGAGTGGTTTTAAAGTATAATTAGAATATATTTTTACCATTTTATCCAATGGTGGTTATTATAATTAATTTCACTTTGAAATTGGACATAAACAATTGTCAATCTTTTGATATATATTGTTTCTTAAAAACACGCTATTTGTTGTGACAGCGGAAATTAATTATAAAATTTATTAATGCAACTTATATGTTTGGAATTTTTTAAAATAGAAATCATTTTTGAGTTCAGAATATCAATTATATCTTAGGGTGAAATTTTGGCGTTCTGAAAAACTTCAATTTTTGATGAATAGTGAAACCACTAAGTGGTAGTTAAAAAACTGATTTTTCGTTTAAATAAAACATTACCACTTCTGTGATTTGATTTTCAAAAATCCTTCATACATGGTTGTCATTAAGAAGTAAAATGTGGTTCATTGGGATTAAAATAATATTTTGGTGAATAGTAACTTTTATGTTTAATTAATCACGATTAAAGGTAATTAGTGTAATTTAAGGTAAAGATAATGTTATAATAATATCAAATGACCTTTAACCTTGTCCTACCCCCTATTGGATGAGTCATGGATGACGAAGAAAATCCATGGGTCAACTTGGGGACCCCATGGAGCCACTTTGGTTGGAAAATGACACTAAAAACATTTTATTTAATGTTAAAATAAAAATGTCACAAACATGGGTAGTTTTACTAAAAAACATTTTAAATGGGGTTATACAAGTCATATTTTTGACTATAAATATTAATTAGGAAGCTAAAATGATTTAATATATCTGTATAATTTTTTTATAATTTTTAGACATTAAATAAATTAAATTATTTATGACACCATGATGATGCAGCAATTACCTCATTAATTAATGATTTAAATAAAATGAAAAGATAATGTAAACTCTAAGGCATACACGTGTCAAAAACCTATTGTATGAGTATATTTCGAACCCTTATCACCTTATCCTAGAAATATATCATTGTGGGACCTTTAGAATCCGAAAACAATTTCAAAATAAAGTAACATTTCAATCTTTCCAAGAGTGCCCCTTCTCTCCTCTTATAAAAGGCCCCCACCACAACCACCTTATTCACACCTTCAAAGCTTTTTGGCTCGCCCAACCTCTGCCCAAATACTCTCTCAACTTCCCTCCCTTACCCTTAGAAGCCTCACTTTGGGCAGAAGTCTTCCCAAGGAAGCCTTTGGCTCAAATCAAAAAGAGTTACCCGATTTTAAGGTAATGTCTTCTCTAATGTTGTTTTGTTTTATTTTGCTCCTCCAACCCCTTAAAATTTTTTTATTACTTTATTTTGTAACAACACCAGTATCTAAAATATACTAGGAAGTTTTTATGATAATTATTTGGTTTAAACTTACACAAACCTTTGTCTAATGGTTAAAGAACATACTGTTTATGTGGGTGGCAAAATACTGCCTCACGAAACAATGATTGTTCAATATTCTTTTAAAACCTCTAATGGTGGCCATTTTTATGACACTATTTTCATATATGATATATATATTATGTTTATTTTTTCCTTATGCTTCTGTATTTCTCATTTATGGAATACTTTATTATTTCCATTATGGGTAAACGCAATAATTTCATTTTAGGAAGTGCGGACTACCGCCCCCTCAAAGTGATTTGAATCGTTAATGCCATATGTGGGATGTATAAAGTATGGATTAAATGGTATTATACATTATATTATACTTGAATTATATTAAACCTTTATATAATTATAACTTCATTCCATTAAATACTAAATAGAAATGAAAGTAGCGTTCATACGTACGTACGGCTTATCGTCTCCATGAACGGTGCATTTCATTTCTTTTCTCTAAATGTTATGTAATATTATAAATGAATGTATAAACTAGATATATATGTTGTATATGATATATAAATCATGAATATAATTATGGATATAATGGATATTTTACCACATGAACAAAGTGTAATTATAAGAAGTTTATTTTTGACTCAAGTACCTAAGATCGACAAAACGACCGTTATAAACTTAAATAATTACATAATGTTCATGACATGGTAATAAGTGATATAAAAGGAATAATGAACATGAAAAAGGTTCTTAAGAAGGTAGAGATTAACTCTAGTTTATTATTCAGGATGTTAAAGAACGGTCGAGTCAAGTCGGACACGAGGTAAGGGAACTTCTTAACACAATTTCCATTCTTTGGGTTAATCTCCTACTTTAAAATTATGTCATGATATTATTATGTCCCATATTGTATTTAAACTTTCTTTATGTCGAAATATAGTGAATACACTTAGTAGATCAATTTTATTTAAAAAAAATTATATTTGTAAGGGACTTCATCTCAATCTCCAATCATTGAGGCATATTTTGTTTTATACACAAATTTCTTTTATACAGTGTATAAACCCCTTTGACTTTTACTTTTATTCAAAAGGAATCTTTTTATACGAAGTGTTTTTACTAAACGAAAAAAGGAATGTTTTTCTTATGTATGCGGCGAAAACGACTTCTCCGCTGCCGTGACTATTATTTGAGTTTCAGCTTCCTCTATAAGCCATAATGTTTTTTAAAAGAAAAATAAATACCATGTTTTAATTTTCTATTATTTTTGATGGTTTTGATAAAGTTTTTATTATATCAATGTGTTGTATTGATATCTTGTGATTGAAGTGTGGAAATATTATGTTTCCTTTATGTACATTTTATGTGATACAAGTATGTTATGGTTTATAATATGTTTAAACCTGTTCATATGAGGAATGCATTGGACTTAATAAGTGATGGGTGGAGCCCGCTTTAGCTCCTCGATGCATCGGTAGGTCTCATGAGATAAACTAGTGTCTTGGAACAAGGCCTTAAAAGAATATTATTTGTGGTCTTGGCACGAGTCCTTGGCTACGTGGTTATGATAGTCTGGCATTATGCATTCCATCATTATGCAAGTGGTTATTGATATTGCATGTGATTATTCGACCAGTAGAATATCCATGTGAATAAGTAAATGGAATTATTTCAATTTAATTTTTCCATATTATGCTGAATTTAATGTTTAAAAGGCTTTTTTTAGTTATACATTGCCTTAAATGTTTATGTTTATTTATGAATGCTTCCGCTATATAGTTATCCTTACTGAGAATCTGAGATCACCCCTTTCAATATTTTAATATTTTCCAGGATGTGAAGAAATATTTTATGAATGACCTGCAGGGATAGTCAGAAGAGGATATGAGTGTGTACTATGGAGATTTTGTTATTGTAGTTTTTCAATTTATGATGTAATGTAACTTTTATGAATGTATCTAGTGTTTCCAAGGCTACTAAACTAATCGGTCTTTCGAGACTTGATCTTTTGTGATCATGACAATGTTACGCAATAATGCACTGACTCTGGGTAACTGGGGTCGGGGAGTTACAGTTGGTATCAGAGGAAGTTTAGTACTAACCTTTGAAACTATATTTAGATAAACTCTGATTATAGCACATAGCCCGAAGATAGACTCTGAGGATTAATATAGAATAACTTCCTAGAATTTTGGTATTATAGAGATTTTATGAGTTTTTCGAGAAATACATCCATGTCTGGATATGAGAAGGTAGAGGCGGCTCTGGCACAGATGTGCCTAGGGGTAAAACCCAAAAACACCGCTTTGAGCTAGACTCGAACGGGAACTACTACACGACAACGGGCCTTGCTGCACTCTTGGTTATGATACTCCTGGGGGATATGCTTAGGTTAAATATCATTTTCTTTACAAACCATTATGAAGGGTTTATAAGTATATACTTTCTCAAAGAAAACATTTCTTTTTATGATTATGGATTTTATCCATAAATAGTTCAATTTATGATAAGTGTTTTACAAGTATGGAATTATGTATTTTAATTCATAAACTAATCTAGTTTATGCCATTGTTTATAAATGGCACCTAGTAGGAGGAATGGAACCGTATCAATGTAGGCACTCCATGTAGGGATTTCCCTCCTGCTCAAGATAATTATTTTGGAGATGGAGATACAAATGGTGCTGATCAACTTATCACCATACTGGGACAACTCACTCAGGTTATGAATAGTAACCTTACTCGTATGGAGCACCCAGATCCGCAATGTGGAGGATTAATGTTAGACCGCTTCATGAGGCAACAACCGCAAAATTTTAATGGGGGTAAAAATCCATCAGTAGCTGAGAAATGGATAAACTCATTAGAGAAAATATTCCAGGCCTTGGGGTGTAGAGAAAGGGAGAAAGTTGTCATGGCAGTTTATCGCCTCACTGGAGATGCCGATAAATGGTGGTCACTGATTCAAAACACAAAGGAATATGAAGAAATATCAAGTATGGAATGGAGGGAGTTTAAGGAAATTTTCTTAGAAAAATACTTTCCACATGACCATCGAGCAGATATGGAAAGGTAATTTCTGAGTTTGAGGCAGAAGGAGGATGAGAATGTCGCAAAGTATGAGGCTAACTTTACAAGGTTAGCGAGGCATGTTGTAGATTATATACGTAACCCAAGAAGTAAGTTTGATCGTTTCTTTGATGGGTTAAAACCATTTCTCCATCGAGCTTTAGTATCACAATCCTTCTCATCGTACGGAGATATTGTCTCATGTGCTATCAAGAAAGAAAAGGAATTCTCAAAGTCTTATGAAAACAAAGTAAAGAAAGAGAAGAAAAGAACGGTGGAACAAGAGACAGATAAAGGGAAAAAGGGAAAGATGGATTTTCCATTATGCTATAATTGTGGGATGAATCACCCCGATACTTGCTTGAAGGGAATGGGAGTCTGTTACAAGTGTGGTGAAAAAGGACACCAAGCTCATGATTTCAAGGGAAAGAAAGTTGTTGTCAATGTGGAATGCTATAATTGTAGATAGATGGGATATTATGCAAATGAATGTCCTAAGAGTCAGGGGAACATACCTTAGAAGAGGCCAAGGGATCAAGGCCAAGCTTATGATATCACTACTTCTGAGGTTGAAGCTCTGAAAGATGTGATGGCAAGTAATTTAATGGTTTCCTCAAGTTTAGCAAATGCATTATTTGATTCTGGATCATCACATTGTTTCATATCTTCCCAGTTTTCTAAGAAAATTAGATATTTCCAATTTGATTTAACAATAGAATTTTCAGTCAAAACTCTTAAGGGAAGTATTATTGCACCAAAGTTTTGTGAATCGGTCCCCATTAGAGCACATAACTGTTCATTATCCGCTGATCTCATTGTCATACCTATGATTGAGTTTGATATAATCCTTGGTATGGATTGGATTTCGGACTATGATGCAAATATTTATTGTAAGAAGAATGAGGATACGATTTTTGATGATGATGATAAGGAACACCTTATTTTTAGAGCAGAATCGTCACCACTTAATTCTTATTTAGATCCACCCCCAGTAGCTCAACTAAATTAAATTATTGGGGAGGAATAGAATGAAATGACTAAGGGAGAGGAAAGTAATGTTAAAATATAGGATGTACCTATTGTGAAATAATATAAAGATGTGTTTCCGGAAGATTTACCGGGACATCCTCCAGAATGAGAAGTTGAGTTTTCCATTGATTTAATTCCTGGATCAAGACCTATATCGAAGACCCCTTATAGGATGACCACCGTGGAATTTGTTTAAATAAAGAAACAACTAGAGGAATTTAGTAATAAGGGATTTATACTCCCTAGTGTTTCTCGATGGGGATCCCCTGTCCTTTTTGTTAAGAAGAATGATGGATCTATGAGGTTGTGCGTTGACTACAGGGAGATCAATGCTATAACAATAAATAACAAGTATCCCCTACCTCACATTGATGATTTATTTAACCAATTTCATGGAGCTCAATACTTTTCAAAGATTGACCTTCGATCGGGATACCATCAGTTGTGTGTGAAGAAGGATGACATTCCGAAGACAACATTTCAAACAAGGTACGGGCATTACGAGTTTACAGTAATGCCTTTTGGATTGACTAATGCACCCTCGGATTCATGGATATAATGAATAGAGTTTTCAAGGAATATGTTGATGATTTTGTGGTGGTATTTATTGATGATATCTTTCTATACTACAAAAGCTACAAAGATCAAGAAAATAACATGCGCATTATCTTGAAGACTCTTAGAGGGCATGAATTATATGGGAAGTTTAGAAAGTGTGAATTTTGGCTTCAGGAGATTTATTTTCTTGGCCATATTGTCTCTAAGGATGGAATTTCTGTTGATCCTTCTAGGACCAAGTCAATCCAAGAATGGCCAGCACCAACGTGTATAACTGAGGTACGCATATTTATTGGTTTGGCAGGTTATTATCGATGTTTTGTCCAGAATATTTCCCGATTGGCTAACCCATTAACAAAGCTCACACGTAAAGGGGTTAAATTTTTCTGGACAAAAGAGTGTGAAGAATGTTTTGAATAACTAAAGAGAAGATTAGTCAACGCTTCTATATTGACTCTACCATCAGGTAATGATGGGTTCATTATTTATAGTGATGCATCAATGAAAGGACTTGGTTGCATCCTTATGCAGAATGATAGGGTTATTGCCTATACATCACGACAGCTAAAAATTCATGAGAAGAACTATCCTAGTCATGATCTCGAGTTATCTGCTGTAATCTTTTCCTTGAATATATGGAGACATTATCTCTATGGTGAAAAATGTTAGATATATACTGATCAAAAGAGTTTGAAATATATTTTCTCACAAAAGGAACTCAACATGAGGCAAAGGCGATGGATTGAACTACACAAGGATTATGATTTCACGATACACTACCACCCATGGAAGGCAAATAAGGTTGTAGATGCTTTGAGTAGAAAATATCATAGAGTTTTGAACATTATTAGAGTGGAAAGGGATCCTATTTTCATGGATCTAGTAAATATGGATATGGAAATCACCATGGAGGGTGAAACATCAAAAAAAGTTCAAATTGTTGCCAAACCATATTTACTAGAAAGGATAAAGTGTTCTCAGGAAAATGATGAAGAGTTGAAAAAGAAGATTAATGCTATGAATGATGGGCGATTGGGTTACTTTGTGTATGAAGATGGAATTTTGGAATTTGGGAGGAGACTTTGTGTTCCCGATATACCTGATTTAAAGAGGGAATTGTTGGATGATTCTCATTGCTCTAATTTCTCTATACACCATGGGAGCACCTAAATGTATATAGATTTAAAGGTACATTTTTGGTGGGACAACATGAAGAGGGAGATTGCTGATTTTGTGTCATGATGTATGGTTTTTCAACAAGTGAAAGCTGGAAGGAAAAAACCTGGTGGAGTATTGTAACCTCTTCCCATAACTGAGTGGAAATGGGATAATATTACGATGGATTTTGTCATGGGACTACCAAACACACCTAGAAGAAATGACGCAATATGGGTCATTGTTGATCGTCTCATGAAGTCAGAACATTTTCTTGCTATAAGGGAAGATCTACCACTTGAACGTCTAACAAGACTGTATATTAATGAAGTTGTGAAACTTCATAGAGTACCCCTGTCGATTATCTCGGACTGTGACCCTCGTTTTACATCAAGATTCTGGAAAAGTCTTTAGAAGACCTTGGATACTGAACTTCGTTTGAGCACTTCTTACCACCCTCAAATAGATGGACAATTAGAAAGAACTAATCAAACCTTAGAAGACATGTTTAGATCATTCTCACTTGACTTTAAAGGAATGTGGGATCAATATTTACATCTGGTAGAATTTTCCTATAACAATAGCTTCTATTCAAGTATTCAGATGGCACTATATGAAGCGTTATACAGAAAGAGATGTCGCACACCAACCTGTTGGGATGACGTTGGTGAAAGAAAACTTATAGGCCCAGAACTACTGGAGGAAATGATGGAAAAGGTGAAAGTAATCCAAAACCACATCAAAGCAGCTCAAAGTAGGCAGAAGAGATATACCGACAACCGAAGGAAGGATTTGGAATTTCATGTAGGAGATCATGTTTTCTTGAAGGTATCTCCTTGGAAGGGAGTTATACGTTTCAGTAATAAGGGTAAATTGAGTCCCAGGTACATCAGACCCTTCGAAATTCAAGAACGAATTGGGGATGTAGCTTATCGTTTTGCAATGCCACCAAGTATCTCCAAAGTTCATGATGTATTCCACGTATCACTGTTGAGAAAATACATGCCTGACCCAACGCATGTACTCACCTATGAGGAATTAGAACCGGAACCCGATCTGTCTTATTGCGAAGAGCCCGTCAGGATTCTTGATACTAGGGAACAAGTGCTGAGAAATCGGACGACTCGTCTGGTAAATGTTCTATGGAGAAACCATAAGATTGAGGAGGCAACGTGGGAACTCTAGGAACATATGATGAAGAATCACCTGAGTCTTTTTATAAAGTGATATTATATAAAATTTTGAGGACAAAATTATTTGAAGGAGGGGAGAATATAACACCCCAAGCTTCCACGGTACACATCTCTTTGAATAATACAGTAGCGTGTGTTGTACGCAACTTCGAGTTATAACACACACCACAACCAATAAAAGTAGCCGTTATGAATAGTAATACCTAATTTTTGAAATTTGATAAATTTTATCTTGTCAAATGGACTTCATTTTTGGATTCGGAATATCGAAATAAGCCTATGTTGAATATTTGGTATTTTTCTGAGAACTTCCATTTTTTTTGAATAGTCAAAAATACTTAAAAACAAATTTTTAAATCAAAATAATTTATAGTGATAAATTATACTATTGAGTGGTTTTAAATTATAATTATAATATATTTTTACCATTTTATCCAATGGTGGTCATTAGAATTAATTTCACTTTGAAATTGGACATAAACAATTGTCAATCTTTTGATATATATTGTTTCTTAAAAACACGTTATATGTTGTGATAGTGGGAATTAATTATAAAACTAATTAATGCAACTTATATTTTTGGAATTTTTTAAAATAGAAATCAATTTTGAATTCGGAATATCAATTATAGCTTAGGGTGAAATTTTGGCGTTGTTCTGAAAAACTTCAATTTTTGATGAATAGTGAAACAACTAAGTGGTAGTTAAAAAAATGATTTTTCGTTTAAATGAAACATTACCACTTCTGTGATTTGATTTTCAAAAATCCGACATACATGGTTTTCATTAGGAAGTAAAATGTGGTTCAATGGGATTAAAATAATTTTTTGGTGAATAGTAACTTTTAAGTTTAATTAATCGCGATTAAAGGTAATTAGTGTAATTTAAGGTAAAGATAATGTTATAATAATATGAAATGACCTTTACACTTGTCCTACCCCTATTGTATGAGTAATGGACGACCCAGGCAATCCATGGGTCAACTTGGGGACCCCATGGAGCCACTTTGGTAGGAAAATGACATTAAAAACTTTTTATTTAATGTTAAAATAAAAATGTCACAAACATGAGTTGTTTTACTAAAAAAAAAATTTAATGGGGTTATACAAGTCATATTTTTGACAATAAATATTCATTAGAAATATAAAAATATTTCATACATCATGATATTGGTTTTATAATTTTTATACATTAAATAAATTAAATTATTTATGACACCATGATGATGAAGTGATTACCTCATTAATTAATGATTTAAATAAAATGAAAATATAATGTAAAATCTAAGGCTTAGACTTGTCAAAAACCTATTGGATGAGTATATTTCGAACCCTTATCACCTTATCCTTGAAATATATCATTGTGGGACCTTTACAATCCGAAAATCATTTCATAATAAAGTAACATTTCAATCTTTCCAAGAGTGCCCCTTCTCTCCTCTTATAAAAGGCCCCCACCACTAGCACCTTATTCACACCTTCAAAGCCTTTTGGCTCGGCCAAACTCTGCCCAAATACTCTCTCAACATCCATAACTTACTCTTAGAAGCCTCACTTTGGGCATAAGTCTTCCCAAGTAAGCCTTTGGCTCAAATCAAAAAGAGTAACCCGATTTTAAGGTAATGTCTTTTCTAATGTTGTTTTGTTTTATTTTGCTCCTCCAACCCCTTAAACTCTTTTTATTCCTTTCTTTTGTAACAACACCAGTATATAAAATATACTATAAAGTTTTTATGATAAGTATTTGGTTTACACTTACACACACCTTCGTCTAATGGTTAAAGAACATACTGTTTCTGTGGGTGGAAAAATATTGCCTCATGAAATGATGATTGTTCAATATTCTTTTAACTCCTCTAATGGTGGCCATTTTGATGACACTATTTTCATATATGATATATATATATTATTTTCATGGTTTCCTTATGCTTCTGTATTTCTCATTTATGGAATACTTTATGATTTCCATTATGGGTAAACACGATAATTTCATTTTATGAAGTGCGGACTACCTCCCCCTCAAAGTGATTTGAATCGTTAATGCCATATGTGGGATGTATAAAGGATAGAGTAAATGGTATTATACATTATATTATACTGGAATAATATTATACCTTTATATAATTATAACTTCATTCCATTAAATACGAAAGAGAAATTAACGTAGCGTTCATGCATACATACTGCTTACCGTCTCCATGAACAGTGCATTTCATTTCTTACCTCTAAATGTTATGTAATATTATAAATGAATGTATATACTTGATATATATGATTTATATGATATATAAATCTTGAATATAATTATGGATATAATGGATATTTTACCACATGAACAAAGTGTAATTATAAGAAGTTTATTTTTGACTCAAGTACCTAAGATCGACAAAACGACCGTTATAAACTTAAATAATTACATAATGTTCATGACATGGTAATAAGTGATATAAATGGAATAATGAACTTGAAAAAGGTTCTCTAGAAGGTAGATATTAACTCTAGTTTATTATTGAGGAGGTTAAAGAATGGTAGAGTCAAGTCAGACATGAGGTAAGGGAACTTCTTAACCCAATTTCCATTCTTTGGCTTAATCTCCTACTTTAAAATTATGTCCTGATATTATTATGTCCCATCTTGTATTTATAATTTCTTTATGTCAAAATATAGTGAATACACATAATAGATCTATTTTATTTAAAAAAAATGATATTTGTAAGGGACTTCATCTCAATCTCCATTCGTTGAGGCATATTTTGTTTTATAGACAAATTTCTTTTATACAGTGTATAAATCCCTTTGACTTTTATTTTATTCAAAAGGAATATTTTTATACGAAGCGTTTTTACTAAAGGAAAAAAGGAAGGTTTTTCTTACGTATGTGGAGACAACTGCTTCTCTGTCGTCGTGACTATTATTTGAGTTTCGGCTTCCTCTATAAGTCATAACTTTTTTTAAAAGAAAAATAAATACCATGTTTTACTTTTCTATTATTTTTGATGGGTTTGATAAAGTTTTTATTATATCAATGTCTTGTATTGATATCTTGTGATTGAAGTGTGGAAATATTATGTTTAATTTATGCATATTTTATGTGATAAAATTATGTTATGGTTTCTAATATGTTTAAACCTGTTCATGTGAGGAATGCATTGGACTTAATAAGTGACGGGTGGAGCCCGCTATAGATCCTCGATGCATTGGTAGGTCTAATGAGACAAACTAGTGTCTTGGAATGAGGCCTTGACAAAATCTTATTTGTGGTCTTGGCATGAGGCCTTGGCTACGTGGTTATGATAGTCTGGAATTATGCATTCCATCATTATGAAAGTGGTTATTGATATTGCATGTGATTATTCGACCAGTAGAATATCCATGTGAATAAGTAAATGAAATTATTTCATTTTACTTTCGCCATATTATGCTGAAGTTAAAGTTTAAAAGGATTTTGTTTTAGTTATATATTGCCTTAAATGTTTATGTTTATTTATGAAATCTTCCACTATATTTTTATACTTACTGAGCATCTGAGGTCACCCATTTCAATGTTTTAATATTTTCCAGGATGTGAAGAAGTATTTTATGAATGACCTGCAGGGATAGTCAGAAGAGGATATGAGTGTGGACTATGGAGACTTTGCTATTGTAGTTTTTCACTTTATGATGTAATTTAACGTTTATTAATGTATCTAGTGTTTCCAAGGCTACTAAACTAATCTGTCTTTCGAGACATGATATTTTGTAATCATGCCAATGTTACACAATAATGCAAAGACTCTGGGTAACTGGGGTCAGGGCGTTACATGTAATGTCCATGTACATCAATCTTCGGGTCTCCACAATAAGGGTAAATAAAATCTCACAATAGGCTTCTTTGGATCAAAGAGAATATCTAGAGGATTTGGGATTATTTATTTATAGAGGTAAGAATGAGTTTAATAATCTTTCAACATCCTATCATAAAGATCTCACACATTTAAATTATTAATTGAAACTTTCACTAGAATATATGTAGCCAAATAAACCATTTTGAAAACATAAAACCCATCACTATGACATGGTTATACCCATCATAGTCATGGTGGAATTGAAATTTCCAATTCTAAGAACTCCAACATGGAAATCAACCAAGGCGTGGTGTTAATACCTTTCTTTTTTTAGACTCACCTTTCCCTTTGCCTTGAAATTGTTAGACATATCCTTATATGGTTCGTATGAAGACATGGAGTGCTACATGCTCGAGACCATGCATTGTCATGAGAATTTTTGTAGCCTATTTAATAGAGTCTATTCCCAAGAATAATATGACATACACCATAGTCTTATCCACCCCAAATTGTACCCTAAAATAGATCAAATCCATGTTTAAGTCACCAACAACCTCTAACTCATCCAGGATCCAAGTTAACCCATCACAAGGCCCAAAATTATATATCATAAAAATTGATTATGTCAGGTAATCTATATTAAATGTGATTTTAAATGGTTATGTAAAGTAAAATAATAAGTATTTATATTGATTTATTATTAGAGAGAAAATGTAAAAGATACATTTTTATATTAGTAATCTTATTTGAAAATAAATGTGTTATTTATGTAAATGGTTCTATAATTTATTTATTTATTATTAATTGATAATAAAATAATTCCTGATTTTCACAAATTTATAAAATGAGAAACATTTTATATTAAAAGCATCTATATGATATTATGAAATGTTCATATTTTATATAAGTGAATTAATCATTTTTCTATTATATTAATTATAAAGTGTTTATAATTTTATAATTTATTAATTTTTCATAAATGTTTATATAATGTCTAATTTATTATTATTTTTATTTATTTTATACTCTTTGGTACTATTTTGTAATATAGATTTCATTTTATTAAATGTGATATAGATATATTTTGATGTGTTTAAACATATTTTTTAAAGTGTCATGCATATATCAACGGGTTTACAAGCTTGGAAAGATATTTCATTTTGTTTTTTTCTACATTGACTTCAATGTTTTAATGGTCATGATATTAAATGGAATGTTAATTATAGTAAATAAATAACAAGTGTTAGAATTATGATTTAATTGTGGTATCACTTTTGTAATGAATAGTGGGTAGAGGGATATTGACTCGAACTACTCATTGCACTGGTAGCTTAGGCTCTCTTCCAAAAAGTAGTTGATAAATACCACTCAATCCAGGAATACTATTTTTGGAATTATAGATTTCATATCATTTTATCCCTTTATATAAATTATATTCATATACCTTTTTCATTGGATGTATTTGGAAATATGTGGGAATAGTTGGTGATTAAATTGGTTTAGAAGAATGAACTATGAATTTTTAAAGAGTTAGATATCAATATAATTTTACCGTAATGATTTGGTCGAACTAATAGGGTTTCAGAACTAAATCATTAGTATCTTGAATATATGTAAAGTTAATACATTAGATAAAATTATTAGATAACAAATCCCCTAAAAAATATAAATTCCAAATTTCATCTTATGAATACACATGTCGGGACATTGATCATCGAACAAAGTAGTTTCATGAAAAAAATAAGGTTTCCCTAGATCCACTTTTATAAGGGAAACAAGAAATTAGATAACCTTATGAGTACGTGCCTCTTATTTAATAGTTAGTTTATGTTATTCAAAGCTAGTAGCTGATAGGGTATTATATTAGAGGAATATTGTGGATTTTATCTATACGATAGTTTAGAAAATTAGTTCTTCACACCATAATACAAGATATATTTATATTGTCATTTTTTGTGATGGTATACATAAATAGATAATGTGTTGAGGTTTATGCCAATTTGGGGTCATTACATAGTGGAATATGGATCGTATACCAATAAATGATATGATTTATAGAAAAAGGGTTATTTATATTGGTGGGATAACATCTAATAAAATTCATTATTAAATGAAACTGAAATATGATAATCATATGTTAAATGGAATTATTTTTGATTAATGGAATCATCATTATCAAACATGAAATTGTGATCAATACTGGAGAAGGAAAAAATATTTGATGAAAATTCATAAACTAGAATAGAAAGATCATAATTTTCATCAATCTAGTAGAAAAAAAAATTTATGATCTAGAGAAACCCCTTACTGATATTTATAATATTAAATTTTTTCAATAAGTGGTTTTTGAAGATTATAAGATGTAAATATGAGTTCACATAACATTTCAAAGATATTTGATGAAAAATTATCAAATGATTTTTATTCTCTACCAATATAAAAAATATGATTGGGTAAGTCAATTATATGAAGGGATTGATAGTTTAATTTGAGTCCTGGTCAAGATAAGGGAAATATTATATATATTTTTTCAAATGGTCCTGAAAATATAATTTTTTTTATAATTTTTTCTACATTTTCTAAACTTATTAAGGATATTTTAGTTAAGAGTTTGATGACTTGGCTCGTGTACTATATTAATATTAGAAAATGGTAAAAGTTGATTTCAAATGAAGAATATTGGATTGTATAATTTTCATCCTTAGTCATTCAAAACAAAAAGAGGGTTCATAAAGGAATAATTTTTTTTTTCATAAGATGATATTTTCAGGGATAACATAATGAGGTTAGATAAACTCCATAGAGTATCTATGTAACAAAACTATGTTATATAAATAATTATTTAATTTTTTAAGCCTATGTGATAAGAAATATATTTCATAGAAATAAGTTTAATATAAAGGAGTTCAAAATCATTTTAATATTTGAAGAATCTGGAAATTTTTACTCAGGTGATGAAGTAAAGGTTTACAAAATTCTGTAGTGAATGAATGAATATTGAAATAATAGTTAAAAATAAATAATGGATATATATTTTCATATTATTTCTCTTATATGATAAAGATATTTTAAAAAAAAATTGTTATAAACAATATGAGATAATGTTTCTAATATACATGGTTTATGATTCATCAGATTCTATATCATGATCTGAGAATATGATAAAGATAAACGTTTTTTATCTTACATTTTTATAATGATAGTGAACAGTTTTATACATCATTGATTTAATATTTTAAATATTATAGTCAATTTGGAAATACAATTCTCATAAAACATATAATACCATATAATAAATAAATGTTAATTGTTTTTTAATATTTACACTAATGTAAATTTGCGTTATTTTCTAAATAAAATTGACTTTTTCATAATCATATTATTATAGGGAAAATATAGTTTCTAAGAAACTAATGGGGTATATTTGGACATAGAAATGATTGATTACAATAAATAATGGATTAAACTGGTTATATATAATCCGAATGTCATTTTATATAATGAAACAGTTTTGGGTGTGATTGAAAATAATCATAATTTAAAGTGTTAGATTTCATTACAAATTGATGTCAAATGAAATTTTTATTTGAAAAAATCCAATGATGATAATGATAGAGAATATATGAAGTGTTATAAGTATAAAATAGGTTTTATTAACATCATGTATTTGATTTAATGTTGTAAAATAGTATAAATTGTTTCATAAAAGAGTTCAACGTTATAAATATGATTCATAAGTTTTAATATTATTCAAAAAAAAATTATTTATATATCATTCCTGATAAAAGATTTTAGTGTGATTTTTTATTATATGTTTACATATATATTTATAATTTAATTATTACATATATATGTAATGTGTCGAATAAAACCCTAAAAGGGAAGAATCTATTAGGTCTCCATGGATATCTATAATATGAGATATGATATTAAAACAACTTATATATATTTTTTTATTATTGATAAATTATTTGAAGAATGAAAATTATATAATGTTATACAAAAGGTTATATAGACTTTATAATTAATTTATGTTTCTTACCTATATTGAGTTAAGTGAAATGATCATTAACCACTGAATATAAGCCTTTTCATTCTCCATATTGAATTTTCGTCATTTAGTATTATGGTTTCTGAGGAAATATTAATATTAACATAGATATACATTTATATAGAGATAAAAAATATTTTCATATGGTGAAAAATACATTTTTATGCTAAATGACCCACCAAGAATACCACATATCATTTCACATACTCATTCATTCATATAGTGGGGGATTTAATTTCATATTAAATATCAATAAATAAGTTTATAAAGATACATAGAATAAAAAGCTTCATAATTTTATACATTTATTTATAACTACCATCATATGAATTCTGGATTGGTATCGGTCCAATCTACCAGAAGAATCTAGTGGCACCTCCCAATCACCAGAGGTTGAGAAAAATATCAATGGTTAAAGTACTCAAGTGAAGGAGGTGATTTTCACCTTTTAATATTTGGTTTAAAATTTTAATTATTCTTTTTATAAATTCCAAATAACCTTTATAGAGATCATACTAAGATGCACTTTCACTATACTCATTGATGTAGATATGAGCCCATTAATCTATGAGAGGAATATAGATATGAAAACACTATATATATATATACACCTATATGAGTAATGATTTCAAAACAGATGAATAATGTTTTTCAAGAGTAAAACGATTCCAAAATATCCTATTTATTAATTTTGAAGTCAATATTTTATTTTGTTGTTATAATAATGTGTCCTATAGATGGAATAAACCCTATAAGTACCTAAAAGAAACCACTATGTTTATTTATTTACTTCCAAATGAAGACCAAAAATGAGTTCTCCTGACCTCTATACTCCATTTATTTCTAGTGTATATGTTTTAATTCCTTCCCCTTAGGTAGATCATGTGTATAGACATCTACAAACATCACAAAAATTCACATTATTGGGGTAAGTATAATATAAACAATAGGAAGTCATGACCCCACCCCTTATAACATTTTATAATACATGGCGTGTGTGAAAACAATGCATGATTGTAGAGAAATTTTATAACCATATTAAATATGTATAAAATGATTATTAATCATTTTATAAAAAATAAATAATAACTCCTTACTAGGGGATGATATATACCACTTGTACCTACTATGAGTACCACCTCATAGCCTACAATGAACTATATGATGAAAATAATATGTAATAAGTAGCGTATTTCATCCCACCTCAGGAAATAGGATTATGTATACATAGTTGAAAATAGTATAGACCATAACATTGTGAAATAGGGAAGTTGAAAACCAGGTTATAGTACTATGAGCCCATCTCAATCATAGTCAGTGTATTTTAAGAACGTCCTAAACTTCTTAAATATTTATCAACCCATTGGTAACCAATCAATGTCATATATAACAATATATTATAGAATATATACAGACCATTTCTATCCAATCACATATCAAGATGTACAACATCAATAGTAGGCATGGCTTGGGGAAATAACAAAATATAAACATCTAGATATACTTGAAAATATTATTTGCTTCTTTAATAAACATTTTTTTATTATTTTTCATAATTATAGCCTTAATCTTTATTAATAGTCTACAAGAAGTGTCACCAACATAAAAATTATAACAAAGGTAATAAAACATACATGTGAGAACAAAACGGGTCTAATAAACCTCATAATTCTCATTAAAAAATTAGAAAATGTTTTATTTAAATGAAATGGTTTAGTTAAAAAAATGTTCACTATACCATTTACCCTTACATGGATAACTATATATGAAATTATATATGGTAAAGGGAATAACATAGAAAATTAAATAATAAAGGCCATTTAGGTTTCACCAAAGAGAAGTTAACACCCAAATGTTTCACTAGATAATCAGGAATGAGAAGCAAACTATGATATATTAACATATTTCATTATAGGAGAGTGAATCCAAAAAATAGAAACGATACAGTTACATTTGATTCAACATGGAAAAGAACCAAAAATAGCTAGACTAAAAGGAATCCATGAGATTTTATGAATCCCCTGAGGATAAAATTAGCTATTTACACCCAATACCCTAAATAATGTGGAATAAGAATACATCCATATGAGATTGACATCCCTACATTGGTGAAGATGATATATTGAGACCGATTAATAATTATTGAATCAAAAATGAAGGATTAATATTTTAATAATATGAGATATATATGAAAATAGTATGAGACTCGTTTGAATTTCAATGTAATAAAAATATCAAGGAAAATGATTTTTTTGGGGTCAAACTATCGGGAGAAATGAAAAAACTGCCCCTATGTTTTAAAAACCTCCCTTAGGTTATTTGGGTACCCATTCTATGTTGATCATTTACCCAGTTATGTTGGAAGTGGCCCTACTACCTCTTAGAGACACTGAGGACCTGGTGATATTCCATAGGATACCAAATTCTACTACAACACCTTAAAATGAGGCTTCCCCTATTCTCTTCTCCCAATTTTCCTTCTGACTCCTTCGACTATTTTTATAATTTAAATTCTATATACAAGTTGATAAAAATACTAAAAATAAAATAGAACTAACTTTAAATGTCAATGCTATTACAACCTCACCATCATCAGGAATCTTATCATCACTAAATGTTAATTGGATTCTTATCAAAATAATTTCAACCACAAAATACTTATTTTATATTCATATTATCATGATTTTTAAGGATTTCCTTGTAAAATGATAAACAAAACCATGGATTTTAACTAACCTCAAAACACATTTTGACTTTGGTAGATGATAAAAATAGGATTCTCCATATAAGAGACATCAACATCAACCTCAATATCATTTAATCTGATTACAGGTGTATGTTCTTGCAAGTATCTATTTACTTGAGAAATGTGGAAGGTTTTGTGCATGGAACTAAATATCACTTGTGTAAAATGATAATATTTTGTTTCGATTACTCTTCATAATACGGTTAATAGATTAAAATAACATATAATAAATCTATCTTTCCTATGCATTCACTTGTGACCGAATATCAGTGAAACATAAAGAAAGACTCGATCACTAACCCTGAAATCTAAGGGACTCATTCAATAAGTAGTATATGATTTTTATACTCTAGATAGATTATGAGTTGATTTTGAATCAATTTCAGATATATGTTGTTCTCATATATGATACTAAGTAGGTGAAAATAGGATTTCCCAATTTATATTTAGAGTAGGGTTACACATAATGGATTTCCACACAAACCTTCATACGAAGATATATAAATCAATTCATGCTAGATATTATTATAATAAAATACAACCAAGGAGTGGTAATCCTAAAATGATTTAAAAATAATAATGAAATTGGGACATAAAAAATATTCCAAATTAAGAATCATATTATTGGAATGGCCATCCATTTGATAATGAAATGTTATGGTCAATTTCACTTCTATGACTAAAGCTTCTTTAATTACTTTCTAAAACTGTGATGTGGTTTTTCAATCCCTTCCATGTAAAATACTACCTAATAAACCACGTAGAATCCAAATGACCATGATATATAGCCTTCCGAATTGATAAGATGATAAATCCTCCTTAGTAGGTAGGATTTGATCCATCATGGTCAAATGATCACTAATTATCCCAACAAAATCATGATTGTAACACATCAAAATATTTGAACATAATTATCTCTAAATTAATACATTGGTCAATAGATTATTCTGCAAGAAACATTGAACTAAAATGACCACCTATATATTAGATGAATATTATTCATAAAATAATAAAAATAATAAAACCTCTTGTAAATAAAAAAATTATAACACAATTAATGTTTCTTAAATTTAGAGGATAAATAATTATTATCATTTAATATAAAAATAAGTGTTCTTTCTCAAATATTTTTTTAAATGTGCTTTATATTTTAAGCTAATAAATTCATTTTATCAATTTTAAAATCCAATTATATGCGAACAAATATATTATCATAGTATAAATTTTAAACCGATGTGAAATAAATTTAAAAACACTAAAAAAATAATTTTTCAATAAAATAATATTTTTCATTATATTTTGAATTTTGTTTTTAAAAATATAATAATTAATTTTATAATTTAAATTTTAAAAAATTAATTTAATATTTAAATTCATAATTTGATCATTATCTTATGATAAAATTTAATATTTTTCTGAAAAGGTGAATATTTTGGTGAATAGTCTAATATACTCACTATCTAAATAGTGTCACATTTTTGAAAGTGCCATAAAAAATGTTTTAAAAGTGTGTGAAACATTTTTTATATAATAAATATATATTTATAAGTTAAAATATATCTTTTAATGAACAATGATGAATATTTAATACCGGTGTTAAACATTTTGAAAACATAAGCAATATTTTCATATAATGAAAACTATTTTTGGTTAGTTTCCTTTAACTATGTAACATTAGTGTGTAATTTGGATTTTCATTCATTTTATATCCACATAACTCATATTTGGTTAATTATAAAACAACTAATGTTTTAAAAATCAATTAACATATAATTTTATATTAATAGTAAATTTTAAGTTTAAATATACACTTTTTATAAAAATGGGATTGAAACATTATGTGGGATAATATTAAAATTAATTTTTGTCATAAATAAAAATCATATTTGGAAAATTGGATTTTATATTTTGAATCATTAATTTCAAAATATGTAATAATAACAATTTTATTTTTATGCATTAAAATTAAATTACTTAGGTTAAAATTATTTACCATGATAAAAACAAAAAAAATATAAGAATAAAAATATAAGAGTAAGAGACCTAAAAAACATTTCAAAAGGAGTGAAAATTTATTTTTGAAGCTTTACTAAACATAAACCTTCCTAAAATCATTTATTTCCCATTACAAGATCCATTTATTCATGTAATACAATTTTTTCATTTTTAAAATATAATAAAAATGTAACTCCTCTCTCTTATAAAAAGATCCATCACCACCCCACTTATCCTCAAACACCAAGACTCCAATAATGATCCAATATATACAAAAAACACTCCATTAAACTCTTATATAAGTATTATATGTTATGTTTTTTTCAAAAGACCACCTTTCAGTTCCTTAATCTAATTTTCATAAGAGTAATCCAAAGGAGAAAAGAAAATTTCTCAAGTATTCCAATTTATTTACATTATATTCATAAATATTATAGATTATTTAAATATAATACAATCAAGATGAAATAATTTAAAAATATCATATTTATAATTAAATTTATTACAGTTATGGGATAATGATTTTCTACCTTCATCCGAACCATTTGAAAAATGAAAACAATGATTAGGTTACATGCGTACTAACACCACTATAAGGGGTGTTATCCAATTATAATAACACTATTACACAATCGGTTAAAAGGTTGTATCTAATAAATATAGAGAGTATTTTAAAAATTATTAATTTTTAGAAAATATAAACCATTTATTTATTTATTTCTGTTCTTTGGATAACGAGTATTCCACCCATTTGTACGCACACATTACCCCCTCCACAAAGAAACATTTTTCATTTTTTATCCATAAATTTATTCTTTATCCAAAAATATTAAAATATTATTAAACAACATAAAAATATCTATATAATATCATTATAGTTATTTAATAATGATATTATTTAAATGAATCAGTTTCTTAGCCCTCCTCACCCATTGATTATAGCATATTCTCGTTTAGGATAGTTTAACAACCTAAATAAATAATACAATTAATTTTTATAATGGATGAACACGGAAAATTAAATATTGTTATTATTAATAATTAATGATAAAATAATATTTATGTTAGGGTTTTTTATTGTTATGTTATTATTTAACTTATTATTAATATACTACCCTTTGTTATAAATTACCCGAAACAAACTCGTCATGGATCTATTCTCGTGAACCATGCTGATAGTTTTAATAAAATGAATAATGGGATGCATAAATATTTAAAATAAAAAAATGACTTATATAATATGGGAATGATGATCCAGATATCAAGAAATGGTTTTGGACTTCTCCATGACTTTCAAAAAAAACAATATTACTAACACTCGATAATTAAAATAAACATTAAATAGGTAATGAATGTATAATGAATGATTATAATTGAAGAATGGAACTATTAATATAGATTAATATGTGTCTAAAATAGTTCTTAAAAAGGTTTATGTTCATTATACTAGATATTAATTAACTTTTTCATAAGTTGAGATTACTGGGAAATGTTTTTCTTTACTCAAATGATTTTCTTGATTAATAAATATTCCTCATTTAAAAATTATTTTCATGATTATTTTCTTCTCAACTATGATGATATTTTATTTCCTTTACTTTTAAATTTCAAAGGAATTAAATTATCTCATGAAAAATACATTCTTTTTTGGATTTCATTCTTATTAAAATTTTATGCTGTTGTGACTAATTTCAATCTACCCAAAATACCCTTTTTCTCTTAATTGTCCAAATTTAATAATATCTAAAAAAATATCATTTCTTTTTTTTCAAATAAAACTATTTGTAATTTATAAAGCTCTTAATATTTATCCCTAATAAATTTAAAATTGAAATATTTAACAATATTCATATGATGTCGTATTTAATAATGAAATTTTGGAATTTATTTTAATTGATTTTTGGTATCTAAATTATATAGTTTATCATTCAATCCAAATTTTAAATGGATGAACAATATTTATATTCATGTATATATTAATAAAACTAGATTGTAAATATTGTTTTTAAAATTACATCATTTTAAATGTTCAAAAACTATATTTTTCACATGCGGCTCACAACTTCTTTGGTTTACTATTATATTGAGATGTTTTTTCTAAATTCTATTTTAGGTTTCACTCCCATTTTACACTTTAAGTACAAATTATTTTTCTCTTATGTAAATATATCTTATTAATAACCATTTATATTATTTTTTGAAATAATAATTTTTCATGAATGAAATTTAGCTATCAACTGAAATACTTTTTTTATATCATGTTATGAGGTACCACTTAGAACTGATTTTAAATCCAATTTGTTTCTTCCAGTTTTCATGATATGATGAATTATTAATATATTATCGAACACATATAACTTGTTAATGAAGGGTGGGGGATTATATCACCTTAAAATTCATTTTTTATGCTTCATATCTCATGAGATAATGAAACATGGACATCATGGGTCTATTCAAAACACAAGACATTTGAATTATGGGTTTTCCCACAATATAAATCATGGACATCATTGGATTATAATAATTTTCAATCATGTAAATAATGGATTTTATTACCAACTAAATTTTGTAAATCATGTGTTTGATCATAAAATAGAGGTTGTAATCACATTTTCACAACATAAAACATGGGAATTATAGGTTTTCTCACAATATAAATTTTTGACATAATCATTTTGTTAATAGTATAAAGAAAGTGCAATATGGTTTTTATCACAACCTAAATCACGTGCATCATGTGTTTTCTCAAAATTATCTAAATCCCTATGATTATGTTTTTTCTATATTTCCATATTATTCTATATTTCAATGACATTCTAATTTTTTGGTTAGATTATAATGATTATTCTCTACGGATCATTTTTATTATCTATCACTATTATATCATGTAATATGTTTTTCTCTTTTTATATTACATGTCACAATATCATGAATATTTCAAAAGATATATAAATATATATTCTATTTAATATTATATTTCTTCCATGGTCATGTTTTTTCACATGATTTTGATCTAACCCAAGAAGATATAATGATATGTTTTCCCATACTGAGAATCTATGCTCACCCCTTCTTATTCTTTAATACAGTCAGTTTTAAAATGACTACATCTTATTAGGCGAATTGAAGCGGGGATACTGTGTTTTGATTATGGATAAATGATCATTAGTATTATAAAATAATTTATTTCATTATTGATCCCAAAATACATAATAACTTATGTTCTTGGGAGTGTGTGAATATTGTGATATGTAATGTTTGACAAAAAAAGTGATTTAAAAGAAAGATATGTTTCTCTTGGATCATATTAGGTGTTATAAATTACAATGTGTAAAGTAAATGTTTTTCTCACCAAAATTTGGAGTGATTTTCCTGTGCACCTCAGTTAGTATCAAAGAAATATTGTTATATTTTTGAAAAGAAGGGTAAGAGAGATTTTGTAGAAACCTTAGGGACAAGTCCAAGTATAAGATAAATTCCTGATGTCTTGGTAAATTATAGGGTTTTTTTCTTTCAATGAAATGAAACCCCACTCTAGATACAACTTATGGATTTAATATTAGTTATAAATGCTCATAATACTAATAAAATTAAAATGGATTGTTGGGAAATAACTCGATCTTTACCCATTGCATGACAAAGATCCCTAAGTATACACTTCATTTAACACTACCAAGGGATATGCAGAGGTTATTTACATGCTCTTTATAAACCATTCTTAGGTATTTTAATATATTAATGTTATATAATATTATAACTATATAATAATGGATAACATGAGTTTATCCAATAGATTTATATGATAAAACCGGAGGGGAATGTATCGTTTTTTGAAATTAATGTGTCGTAACAGAATATATCTTAAGACTAAGTATTGAAATTCATATGATCATTTACTATGATTTTATTATATATTTTCATAACAATTTCAGTATTAGTTTTTAGTTGGAATTAAGATAATAAAAACAATGTTATGAACTATCTCTCCCTAGAATATCTTAATACATTTAGATATATATATAGGAATATTAAGAACAAATTTTTAAAATATAAATATATGCCTATTGTAAAATAAAATATGTGCTCTATATTAATAAATATGATATCAAGGTTGATATCACATTAAATATTATATGATGAGTCTTATATATATTATGGAAATCCATAGCTATATTTATTAGTGAGTGATAATCAAAATTTTGGGGATATAGTTTATTTAAGGGAGAATATATAACACCCTATGATTTAGGAATATAGTTTTCTATAAAATAGTACTATGTTTGATAGCTTGTTCTATATGAAACAGAAAATTAAAATGTTTTATGACTTGTTATATTAATATTATTAACAAAACTATAAGAATATTATAACCTCTAGTAAAAACATTATATTAATCAAGTAAAACAACTTACATTTAAAGGAAAAAATAATTAATATGATTTAATATAACATTTGATTGTTATTTCTCGAATAACAGTTTTTTAAATGGTTAATTATCTTATCCAAATAAATTAAATTTTCCAATTTTAATATATTTTTTACAAAAACTGGGGTACTTATAAAATAATTTACTTTTATTCTGTAATTAAATAGCTAAATTTATTATAAATTTATATTGAAATAAGATATATTTATAGAAATTAAAAAATTTATTCTGAAGGAATAGTAACATGACTTGAAGAATAATAACATTATGAATAGAATAGTAACCACACCTATAAAACTGTAAATAAATTTAAAGTATCTTTAATGTGAAAATAGGATATGTTTATATCATGACAAAATTAAATAAATGTTTTGAATGTTCTAAATTATGTGTATTTATTTTAGTGAAACATAAATGATTGTAAATAAGTTTATAATTAATATAATGATTTAAAAGAAAATATATTTTTAGAAAAAGGATTCATAATTTAATTGTTATTTTTTTACATTTATAAGATAATTTTATGAGACTATAATAAATTTTTCAAAGTGTTAAAAATTTATTTATAGTTTTAATTTTTTCATTTTTTCTAATAAATTATGATTTTATTAAAAATGAAATTTATTAATTTTAGATAATTATTTTCACAAAAAAGAGTTCATTATCTAATTTTACATATATAAAAAATAGAGTATATTCTTGGGATTTTTCTATAATACTTGATTTTTTTTGTTAATAATGAAATATGCTAATTTATAGTATAATATAAAGTCATTAATTTTTAAGTCATAGATGATGTAAGGCTGATATAGGTCCAATATCTGAAACTCTCCTTCATTATTATAATAGATTTAGTGATAATTCTCAAAATATTCATAGTTTTGATCCAAAATAATAATCTAATAAATATAACAATGAGAAAACACCCCTCCCTTCTACTATAAATACCACCCCTCATCAAATATTTTAATCACAGTAAAAATCTTTATAGAATGTTTAATTTCTACCAAATTACCTTCAAAATCCACTTACCCGTGTACAAGTTCTTCTGTCTCCATAAAAGGCCAAAACCAAGGGCCTTAAAGAGTTTCTCAAAGAGGAGAATTGAATCTGTAAAATCCTCTTTCATTTTCATTCATTTTCTTTTTGATTATTTTTATTCTATTATACTCACATCACTTCCCTATATACACGTGGAATTAAAACTCAAAACTCAAATATATAATGTAATTTTATCATGTTTATAGAAAACATCATCATCTAACTTCTCCTATTTTCCTTTTTATTCTAAAAATGAGATCAGTATTACAAATATTATAAATTATTTAATGTTCTAGAAATAATATATAAACATTATATTCAATAAAATGATATAAGTTCACGCAGATCATAAAAAATCCCAAATAAATTAAATAATAATTATTAATGTTTTACCAAATGATTAATTCTCATATTAGAAAAAATGATATATGGTATAATTTAAAATTATTTAAACATATAAACACTATTTTATTCCACTTCTTGTGTTTTATATATATTTTAAATGGAAATCCATATTGTACCCACCATGGAACCCACTAAATAAATGCACGTAAAATAGTGAAAATAACTAAATATTTTTAATAAATGGGTAAAAATATGTAATAAAAATAACATATAAGAATTTTTAAATTTGAATATGGTTCTATAATATATTAATAATATTCTTAAAACCATTATATAGTAGGTTTGAACATGTTTTATGTAAGGAAATCATGGGGTAAGGGAATTCATAACCCAATTTCTATTTTTAAGGTTAACCTTCTATTTCATTGATATGTTGTACTAAGTTTATACTCCTATAAAACACTCCTCTAATAGTGCTAGAATCATCCTTTATCAACTCTATAAAATCCCTTACTGCATCTGTGTAGTTAAAAGGCCAACACTTTTATCATTTCTAGAAATGTGCTCATAAAGGGATGAATTGTAAATAAAACAGCTGATAATGAATAATTTTATCAACACGTGTAAATGTACTAATAAATGACACCATTTATCAGTACTTTTATTTTGCGCTGATAAATGTATGACTTAATACAAATTATTTAAGCTCATATAAATAACCACTTTATCATCTCTTCTAAAAGAGCTGATAAAGGTTTATATATTGGTGCTTTAAAAAAGTGCAGATATAGTTAGCCTTTATCCATTATTTTATAAGTGCTGAAAAAGGTGAAAAATATAGTGTGAAACTATAGCACACTATATCCCTGGAAATAGGTGAAGTGTGCTATAACAACACACTGTATCACTATAAACATAAACAAAAATTTCCAAAATAAGGTACAAATACAGAATTTAACTAAAATAATATTTCTAACAGAAATAAATGTAAAATAAAACACAAAAAGAGTGTTAGTTGTATTTTTACAAAAATTAATGTAAATTTTGAATGAAAATGATCACATTATGGCATACCAGTAAAATCCTGAGTCAAATCGATGTGTGATTGATTCTTACACATCCTAAATAATTTATGGATAATTTTTCTAATGTATCATAACAATCAGAATGTGTTTTCTGGGTTTTGATCATATCAGTTGTTTTTTTATTAAAAATAATGTCAATTTTGAATAAAAAGATGAATACTAATTCATTTTTGAAACATATTTCATTGGATTTAGGTGTGTCTGATTTATAAATGTCACAAATTACATATGGTTCACTGACCTAATGTACCAAAACAATATGAAAGTGTTTTCCTTGTTTTGAGTGTGTCTGTTGTTTTTTTACTAAAATTATAGTCAATTTTGAATAAAAACATTAACTTGGTGTCATAACAGTCACATCATGCCTTATATTGAGGTTTGAATGATTCTTATACATTAAAAAATACATATTTGTAGTGTCCCCAACCTTGGAGGCACTAAACATGTTCCCCAAGTCGATTCATCACAAGAACCGAAGCGCGCATCCTCGTATGGTATAGGTCGTTGACTAGAAGAAATAGACAAGGTTATCCATGTGGGGAGACTATAACCTATTTATCAGATTAATCCATAGTAGATAATAATATAAATAGAAGAAAAAAATGATACAACCAATACCATGCAATCCAAACATCTCCGAAACTATGTACAACCAAAAACAACAATTAATATTTCACCTCATGCTATAATTCAAAGTGAATAAAACAAAAAATAAATATAATAGTGTAAACCCCAAAATGGTCTTAACTGCATTTTGGGAACAACATCCATGCATGTCCCATATCCAACTCAACTCCCTATCATAGGGCCATTCCCCTTGTCCACACCTGAATGCACGAAATCTGGTCGGGTTCCCAATGATGTCCAGATCAGGGTGTGATTTCAACTCAGTAGTCCACCACTAATGGTGTCTATAATATATATGATAAAAAAGATAGTGTATTCAAGTTTAAATAAATTGAATTTATAGTAAAGACAATTTGGGTTCTACTCGTTAAAATTATCCTACTTTTCTATTACTAATAAGATAATTGTGACAAGTTCATTGTGGACATCATGTCATCATTTAGTTCATCATCAACATGTAACTCACAAGTCATAAATTTACCTTATTCCCATAATATTCATAGCATTTATCATTATATATAATAGAATAGATTATGTCCCTATCTATTGGAAAAAAAGTCCCTCCAGTTGTCATCGCAGCATTTTTGGGTTGGTAGTGATTTATTACAAAATTGGTTTCCGATGTGAGTTTCAATATTCTAGATAAATTGTTGAAAATATATTTGATAAACATGCATGAAAAAGGAAATAATGTTACGGATGTGGTATAAAAGGAAAGCGGATTGTGATCTCTGTGATTACGACAAGCTTCATGAATAGCAGAGGTGAAGAGCATTGCAGCATTGTAAGAGTTTTGAAAGATGCTATGCAATTATGATAAATGGAGAATCATGTCGGCACAAATGATTTTATGGAACAGTCTATGATTAAAATGAATTTTTTTTATGAAGAAAATATATGGGGAGCATTATGAAATACAGATAATTTTGAAGGGAAATTCAGAGATGTGTGAAAGTGCATGAGGTGGCACTGAAATGGTGTGGAAGGTTATATAGTTGGTGGAAACACCTATAAACAGGACACTACACACTTGACAATAGAAAATAGAATTAACAAAATTCACAATTCTATAGAATCGCATAAAAGATTCATGAATGCGGTGAGCTTTGTGAATGAAAGTAAATTCTCAAAGTCTAATTGATCATTACGAAAGGAAGGAACATATAGAAGGATAGTTCAGCATTGTGAAAGAATTGTGCTTCATAAAGTCTAAGTGATCTTTTTGAAAAGTAAATAGATTCACGAAGGCTAGTTTGAGCTCTTTGAAATATCTAGCATCCAAAAAATCAGTATACTATTTTAAGGATAGTTTTAGCTTCGCAAATGAAAGAGCATCATGAAGAAGTGATCATGAAAAAGGTTGTTCAAAGGGTATTTGATATTAGCAATTTATTCATAACTTTTTTTTATACTCAACTTATAAAATTTCAAGTAAAATTTCATAATTGGTGTGAGATACTCTTGTTTAAATACTAAATCTAATTTTTGAACATTATTTGCAGTAATTCGAATTGAGCTAGCATACTAATTTAATTATAAATCACACTATTATTATTCAAATTGAATGGTTCTTATTTTTTAATATTCCTTATTCAATTTCAAACATATAATTAGAAGTAATAATTATCTAATTTTTTTATTTCTAGGGTCATATGGAGCACACACCATGGACCAAAGAATTTGTGAGGAAAATGTATCAGCCATCATGATTGAATTACTGTTCTCAATCTGGAAGTCCAAAAATTTTTATTCATAACATTAGGTATGTTTACAATACAATTTATATTGGGTAAAACATTCAATTCCTAACTCTACTAAAAAGGGTCCCAAATTATTCAATGATGTAAATTCCACCATTCTATTTGATAAAAAATAATCCCAAAAAATATGACTTCATTCCTAATCTATACTTCCACAAAATAATATATTTTTTATTATGAAATCTAATATATAGTCAGCTGAATTTTTTTTAATAAAGTGTTTGGATTTGAGTGAATCTTCCTATTCAAAAACTCCTCATTTTCTCCTTAAAAAAGTTTGGTTTTAAAAGGATAGATTAATATTGTTTAATCAAACCACCATAAAATTGGATCCTAAAATCTAATGGTTGAAAAATTTTAATAGTAGATAGTTTAGATCCATATCTAACACTTGTAAGATGTTCATATCTATAGATTTAGATTTCTAGTTGGACAACTTGGCGATCCAATAAGACGGGCATATTTGGAATGTAAACTGCCCATCACCATTGAGCTATAAATAAATTCCCCTCTTCTCCTTGAGTGGGGTTGGAATTTTAGAAGATATAAGTATATATTTTCATGACCAAAGCATTTAAAAAGGCTTTGTAAAACCTTCCATATTCAATTTTTCACTTGAGTGACTCTTCCTCCTCACATTGTATTCCTTTACTATTGTGTTCTTCTTTGTATGTAATATCATAAGTGTTTGTGTAGTAAATATATTTTATTGCATGTTTATTTCATATTTTCTCATTTTATTATCCGACCTCTTTTATTAAATATTAATTCTCTTAAATTATATTAAATTTAGTTGAAACACCTTCCCTTATTTCTTCCTCATTCAATCAAAATTCCTTTTTTAATTCTCACCATCATTCATGTGTTTGTTTGGTGCACCGCTCTTTCATTTTCCCATTATTTTTATTTTAATTTTAACCATTAAACATAAAAATTCAAACCAGATTTTTAAAAAACAAATTTCTACGTAAATAAACCTTTGGGGTGAGTTATAAGTTTGCGATGTTATGTGGTTGAGAGATTTCCCACGATAAATATTCATTAAATTGAACATCAAAAAAATATCACACTCAACCCCCAATAACTCTCCCCTTTATTATCCAAATGGAATCATTCGTGTTTTTTAGGGTTACTTATTCAATTTTTAACATATCATTGGAAGGAATCATTGACCAATTTTTCCATTTGAAGGTTCATATGTAAAACACAAAAAGGCTCACAAAATCTGTGGAGAAAATGGACAAGCCCTAAAGATTAAATTATTCGGAACAATATTGATTTCCAAAATCGTTGATTCACTATAAAAATTTGGTAAAATACCATTAATATTGGGCAAAACATTCAAGACAAAACTACACTATAATGTTCCCAAATGATTCAATGAAAGTCATCCCACCATTCATTCCTGGAAATGAAATCAGCACACAAAAAATAACTTGTCTCCTGATATAGACATCCATTCAAAATGAGACTCTATAGTGTGAAATATAAGATATAGGAGGTGACCTTTTTGAATAAATTGTTCAGATTTGAGGGCATATTCCTATTCAAAAACTCATTTACATTTTGTTTTTCTAAAATTAATGATCAAAATTGATTGATTAAAATTGTTTAATAACATACAATAACATTTGATCCTTACATCCAATGGCCACCAAATTATAATAGTATACATAGGATAATAATATCTATAACATGAAATAAGATCGAATCTCAAGATTAAGATGTTTTTGGATGATTTGGCAATCCAAGTGGAGGGAATGATTTGGAATGAAAAAAGTACACCACCATTGGGAAATAAATACATCCCCCTCTTCTTCATTTCAAGGGGTTGTAATTTCAGAATATTGGGTAATATATTAGCACAAAAAAATGGGTCAAATTGTCTTGGGAGGACCTTACATACTCATGTTTTCACTTGAGAGTCTATTCCTATACTCTTTTTCATTTACATTTGTTTTCTTCTTTGTTTGTAATCTTATAAGTGTTTGTGTAGTAATTCTGTTTTAATGCATGTTTAATTTCATTTGATATTTTTATTTTCCAGCATCTATTTTTAAATATTAATGATCATAAAATATTTTAATTAAATTTGAAACCCCATCTCTTCTTTTCTTCTTCATTCAATCAAAATTCTATTTTTAATTCTCATTATCATTCATGTGTGTGTTAGGTGAACTTCTCTTTTCTTGTCCAATTATTGTTTTTTTATTTTTATCCCATCATCATAAACATTCAAACCATATTATTAATCAAACCAATGGCTATGTAAATATACCATTGGGGTGAGTTATAATTTTATTATGTTAATTGATTAATAGATTTTTCTCAATTAATATTCTTTAAATTAAAATTTTGTATATTAAACATTAAATTTCATGGATAAATGATATGTTTTGTTTAACTTGTGGTTTACATGGATTATTAGAACCATAAATAAACTACCATAAACAATATTGGATTAATATTATATCCCCATGTTAAGATAAGTCTTTAATTAAATCCTTAACACTTAGAAATTCCAATCATAGTCATCTTATGAAGTGGGAAATAATTTAATGCAATATAAAGCAAAGCTATTGGATATCACAAGATTAACACTCTAATAATTAAATCACCACAATATTTATAAAATTGTTTAATCAAACATAATCCATAAATCACATCATTTGTGCTCTGAAACCCCCCCCCCAAATAAAAATACTATCAATTATCAAAAATAGAATATAAAAAGTATCACCATTCAGGATGCGTCTCTAGTGATAATATACACATTAACAGAGCACCTAAACCTTGTACAGTTTATAGGTGACAAATGGCCATGCTTCAGTATTTCCTAGTGAACTATAGTAAAGTGGTATTCATCTATTTGATGAAATTAGAACTTCAATAGTGCATCCATCTTCAATATTGTATGTGAGAATTCATAAAAAGTTAGGGACCTAAAAGTACATAAACTGTGAGGGAATCCCTTCCATGAGTAGTGAATAAAGGAAGAGGAAAATATTGATCCTTCTAACTAGTAGTGTGCCATAGGAATAGACAAAAGGACTGACCCTTGGGGATGTATTGAGAAGACCCTAATCATTGTTAAGGTAGTGATCATGGGAATATAAGTAATCTATCTTGAAAATAATTATTGGCAGTTATCCTTACTAAATTTGTTCATATCGACACAACACCATTTTATACTCCATGGATGTTTCCCTGTTAGGTTGAACCAAGTAAAAATTTAATTGTCCTTGTGCTTTCTTCCATGAATTACATTAAAAACATCATCATCAGTGAAACAGTGGAAGAATGATATCATCATTAACATTTAAGTGCAAACATCGTGACCCTTATACTAAAGAGGATGAGATCTATTGTGGATAGAAAATTTTTGTAATGAATATACATACCCTTTTTCACCACCAGGGTATCTTGGACTATTTTGGACCTAACACAAGCTCACTAGGGATGAGAATATCAAGTAATCACCACACTTACCTTAGATCCTCAGTCCAGGTAATTTCATTGAATAAAACCATTGGTGGTATAAACAATCATTCTGAATCCACAACCCATGCATTCCTAGGTAGGTTAGAGCGTTAGTCCATGCCTAGCCCATGGGAGATTCATAGGTCCTTAATCCCACCACAAAGACATGTTAGTGTACTTATTTATCCATTCAACACATTTTTTCATATCATAACCAATACAACCAATAGATATAATAATCATGATTCACAACAATTAACATGGGAATCAATGTTATGCCACATCCCTTTCACAATGCCATTTTACACTACACAACCCATTATCCCAAAATTTGCTAAGTATCAACCCATTTTAAATATTAATCAATTAAAAATCCATTACTAATCATAGGAACATTCCAATAATTTATTTTCACTCCCATTAAACATTTCAACATGCTTATCAAGGGATCTCAATTGTCACAAGGCCACCATGCTCATACATAGCTAGCTTCTAAGTCTGGAAAGTATCGACACACCACATGGTTATCCCTACAATGTTCAAGTCATCCTCCATGTGTCCCATGGGGATAATGAGGGTTTCCATTCATCATTTATACATTTATCACAACAAAACACATCAATGTATCCAAATCACAACAAGGGTAACCAAAAAATAAACTCAGGCATACAAAAATCTCAAACAAAACTCTAGGATATAACATATAGACCCCCTAACTTGGATACATTTCTAAAAACACACCTAATTGAGGCCTTGGATCCCAATTAAACACCCTTTATATCCTTAATCTATATCCCTATAGAAAATAAAGGGTTTAGAGATTCAGAAGAAGATAAAAAATATATGATCCCTAAACCAAAAAGAGAAGCAAGAGGGGGATTAGCCTAACCCGTATCTTCAATTCGCAATAAATGACACCCCAAATGACCATGAAATGAGGGAGATTCACCCTTGGATGCTCTTAAGAGTTTTTGTTCATCACCAGGGTTACAAGGGGGAAGATTAGACTAATTCTCGAGTTGGGGTTTAAAATATCGTAATTTAATTTTTGTAAATTTTTAAACTTCACAGGACTGGATGATTTACCCTCATGGATTTTCAAATAGTAAAAAACTATGTGAGAGATACTATACCAAAATCCACCTTCAACATGATTTCCTGGTAA
Organism: Viscum album; assembly: GCA_963277665.1. NCBI lineage: Eukaryota > Viridiplantae > Streptophyta > Magnoliopsida > Santalales > Viscaceae > Viscum > Viscum album. The sequence goes on from OY728139.1 coordinate 804,677,593, forward strand.
TTCCTCATAGTTTTTTTAAATGTGCGATAACTGTGTGAAGACCTCTGTTCAAGGTTGCATGGTTAACTGGTATAATATAAACGGTTTTCAATAACAATCAGAGAACCATACAACATGCCTAGAAACTCCATGTTTCCTATTTCATCATGTTATAAACCCCCAGAAACCCTTGAAACTTCCCATGAACATTAGAAAACACTTATTTATCTAAAATAAATGACTTAAACTAAAACATAAATTAATCATACCTCAAGAAACGTCCCCAAATCATACAACCTCTCCACCATAGGGTGGATTACCCTCGAGTCATACTTACCTAAGTGCATTGATTACTGCAACCTGGATCAAGTGTATATAGCTAGTTCTGATTTCACATGGTATAGGTACACATGGGAGGGGAAACAAACCAGCAAGCTTGATAGATGTTTTTTACATATTGATGACTGTGCTGCAATCCATGGAGTTTCTGTTTTCACTCTTCCCAAGAATCACTCAGACCATAACCCAATTGTTGTCGATGTAAACACTCAGTTGACAAGGTCATCCCCTACACCCTTTTGATTCAAAAATGTAAGGATTTTCATTCCAAGATGCATGGAACTTGTCTTGGAGGAATGGAGGTATTATGTAATTGGGAGTCCTATTCATAGATTTGAAATGAAACATAGGAATCATAAGGATATATTATGGGAATGGAGCACAAAATAATTCTCAAAAATTGATGAGGATATCAGGAAGGTAGAGGAGGAGCTGGCCAGGGTTCAGATCCATTATGAATGGAAACCTATCCTATCTAGAGAAGAAATGATAGTCCATAGTTGGATTGATGATTTACTAATACTGAAGGAATGAGTGGTAAAAAAATATACTGAATTTTAAATGGTTAACAAATGAAGAAAGGAAGTCAAAGTTCTATAATTGATTGAATAAGGAAAAGAGGGCACATGCAAGGAATAATGAGATCAGCATTGGTGTGAATTTTTACAAGAATGAAGTGAGATAACTCTGGCTGTTGTTGAACACTTTAAGGGTATTTACTCTGATAATGGATAGTTCAATATTCACTGCATGGTTGACAACATCACCCCCTATGTTGATGACTAATCGAATCAGCTTTTAATCTCCCCACCATGCAAAGAGAAGATTAGATATGCTCTACTATCTCTGAAACTTGAGAGTGCCCGAGGTCCTAATGGATTCATTAATAAAATATCATATTCTACAGGGACATTCTGCATGATGATATTGAGGTAGCAATAAAATGATTTTCTCCCATTCATATATTCCCCATGGAATGAAATCCCACTTCACTGATCTCATCCTAAAGAAGGAGAATTCCCTTGACATCAAGGACTTCAGTCCTGTCACTCTTGGGAACACACTACCCAAACTCATCAGTAAAATTCTACTGAGCTAAATGGGTGGGTTGGTTGATGACATGATTACTGCTAATAGTTTTGGATTTTCCCTGGGAGGAGCATCCAAAAGTGCCTCTTAATGGCTTCTGAGAGTGTCAACCTGATGAGGAAAAATATAAAGGTAGGGAACTTTGCTCTCAAAATTTATATTTTCAAGGCCTTTGATAATATTAAATTTAGATTCCTTCTTTATGTCCTCGGAATATATGGCTTCTCGGATAGGTTTGTGCATATGATTTGTATCATACTTGGCTCTGCAAGGCTGTCAATTCTTATTAATGGTGCTCCATGTTGTTTTTTCCCTTTCACCAGGGGATTACGGAAAGGTGACCCCATCCTGTCATTATTTTTGACATCGTGGAGGATTACCTTAGTAGATGCATTAATGATCTCTCTCAAATAGGTGTCTTCAAAAATATCAGGGCTGGTGTGCGTGGCCATTCCCCATCACACCTATTGTATGCAAATGACATATTATTACTTGTTAAAGCATCAAGAAGAATTGTATCCTATATTAAAGGCATTTTCAATCACTATGATGTGGTGGCTGGCTAGTCCATTAGTTAGGATAAGTCTTTCATTGTTTTTGGGAATGGTGTCTCAGTTGTGAAAAGGAATAGAATTGTCAGGTATCCTGTAGTGAGGCTGGGATCACAGCCTTTCCAGTACCTTGGGGTCCTGCTATTATGGGGAAATGTGAAAAGGAAGTACATGGAGGGGATTTATGCTGATATTGTTCATCAGATGGCCAACTGGAAAGGGAAGGTTATGTCCCTGGCTGTGAGGGTATGCCTTTTTATTCAGTGATCATATTGAAGTGTTTCTATTCTTTGTCCCTCTATCAATGGCTTAGAGGGATTCTTAAAGAGCTTTAAATCATTGTTCATAATTTTATATGGACATGGTCACCACAAGAGAGGAAGTTGATTACAGTGGAAGGGAAGGATTCCATCAAGCCTGTGGAGATGGGGTGTCTTGGAATTAAGGACCTCTGTACATTAAATGATGGCTAGATTGGGAAATTCACTTGGAACCTGATTTCTCATGATGACGATGATGATTTTATGACAAACATTATCAAAAAAGGCCTCTCAATGGTTACAACTATTATCTTTCCTCATTGGTTTGGAACTCACTATAGAGTTCTTATGTGAGGATTATGAAAGATACTAAATGAGTGGTGTGAAGAGACTCCATGCTGAAGTTTTGGAACACAAAGTGGCTCACACAACCCCTTTGAGATCACAATGTTACACCTAGGGCCTCCCATTTTTCTATCTTGGGTTTTCTATCCCGGATTCACTCTCCTGATTTTACTATTCCTGTACAGGTAGAAAATGAAATCAATTAGTATGCTTTCATGGATTAGGAAACCTTGATATGGACATAGAGTAGATATGGATTGTTTAATATCAGGGACATATACAGGAATCATTATGTGGTCCATACTCCCCCACCTTCTTTGCTCATTAAATTTATAGCTTTCTTCATTCTACCTTCCAAATTAATTCTCATTTTGAGAATCTGGAAAAATAGACTCCCCACGGCGGATCACCTGAAGAGGGATGGTTTTCAGCTGGACTCTAGGTGTTCCCTATGTAAGTCTGATGAGGACTCAATGCATCATATTTTAACAGAATGTAGTCATGCGAAGCGTCTATGGGACTATGTTGGATCCTAGTCCGGGATGGTGTTTGATCCCACCAGGACAATTCTGGATCTACTGCCTGGCCTGCCACATGGATTCAGTAGCACCCATGTTTGTAACCACCTTCTGGCTACTATTTTTGCTATTATTGCAGCCATATGGGAAGCCTGAAATGCAGCACTTTTCACTGGTGCACACTGAACGGTTCAGCCATGCATGGTGGTTCTACATGTGGAGGTTTATGCTGCATCAACTATGCAGGATGACGCCATGTATAATACTATTTCTGATCTACAAATTTTCTTAAATCATGGTGTTTTAGGTCGATAACGTAGGCCCCATATGCTGAAATATATTCGGTGGATACCACCCATTTTTCCCTGTCTCATGGTCAATGTTGATGGGGATGCGATGGGCACACATGGTTCGTTGGGTTGTGGTGGCGTGTTCCGTACTTATCATGGGTTTCTTAAGGGATGATTCTACAATGCCATTGGATGTGGTACTGACTTTAAAGATTAATTGTGGGCAATGATTTATGCTATCAGGTATGCTGTCGAGTTTAACTAGAATTATATATGGATTGAATCTGATTCGTAGACTGTGGTTCATGCTTTAAGAACCAAGATGCGTCGGGATCCTTGGTGTATGCTACCTCAATGGGTAGACTTCCTCTGCAAGATCTCCCACATCCCAGTGCATTTTTCGCATGTCTATTGGGAGGCTAATCAGGTGGTGGATGCATTGGTAAAGTGGGCACTTAGTGATAATGGAGGGATTTGGTCTTTCACGACTCCTTATTATTGTGCCCCACTGGTGGAGGCAGATAGATGTGGTGTGATGCACACTAGTTTCTGTAATAACCCCTTGTACGCTTCACATGTTTCTCTTGTTTTTATTTTAATATTTTTAGGGCCGGCTACCACCAGTTCCTGATCATTCTGGTAGATCAAGCCACTAGTCTAACATATCTGACTTTCACAACTAGGTTTCTTACGAGACATTTCCATGCTTCCATATAATGTGAACCAAAGGTACAACCATTCCTTGTAAGACCTTCTCACTATGATCCACATTATGAACTGGATTCTCCTTATAGGATGTGTCATGCTCAAGCTAAACATCAGAAATGTTTATTACATGATATGGATCATGGTGATACTTCCAATGTTGCAAAATAAGAAATAAATCATGTATCCCACCATACTATAGTGGAAGATCCAATTAGTAAGCCAACAATATGATCTTATCTACAATATGAAGCAGCCCCACATATCTAGGCACCAACTTTACCCATCTCCAAATTTGATGGTTTCCCAACCTTGTAAACACCCAATGAAATACTCTATCCCCCACCAGAAACTCAAGAGGACTAAAACACTGATTCAACACAATTGAGATCTACACAGTCTCTTGTGGAGTGCCTAAAAAGTAACTATGTAAATCATATCATAGAAACTATTATTGTCAAAACAATTCAACGAGTGATAAGTTTTTTTCCCATAAACCCCTAAAATACAAGACACAAGCTCTTAACATACCCTTCAATACATGAATTGTACTCTTAGACTACCCATTTAGTTGTGGGTGATAAGTTATACTCAACAAAACTTGGGTAACAAGAGCCTTCTATAAGCCCCTTCAGAAGCGCGATGTGAAATTTGGATAATGATATGAAACTGTGGTTCTCATCAAACCATTAAATCGCACTATTTCCCGAACATACAAATCCCCAAACTGATCAACTATATAATCTCACGTATCAACATTTAATGATCCATGAATACCTATATTACATCATTATTTTAAGGCTTTCTCAGAAGTCCCACAAAAAAATCCATTCGTTACATTATTCCACTTCAATTACATAATGGGAAATAACTACAACAAACCACATAGGAAATAATGATCACCTTTTACCTATTGACAGGTAAGGCATCGCTCCACGAAACCCACAACATCTTTCTTCATTCTTGGGCACCAATGTTGCCTACAAAGTTCATGATACATATTTATTGAGATTAGATACAGTGCCCAATTTTATGTGTGAAATTCACACATAAAATCATAGCATAAACACACTGGTACCACCACATGACCACTAGCAGAGAAGATTCTATCACAACCAAAGGCACCACTAGAAGGTGACTCCCACCTTTAAGACATTCCTTCATACCCAATCATTCTAGATCTTTCATCAAAATTTATTTAACCCAAAACAAAAGTGCAGACTCAATATCTAAAGATGCAAGGACCATTTTTCCATGACCATCCTACATATCCAAGTGAATATCTGCAAACAAAGACCTAATTTTCTATTTATATTTTGATTCCTGATCTACATGATTTTGAGTCATCTAGATCATAGCATCTACAACACTATAACCTTTTCTTGGTGTGTAAACCATCTTAAATTAAAAGTATTGTAGGTACACGACCCAACTTCAATACCGAAGATGAAAATACCTCTATGAGATGTTATATTTTAAGCTATTATGATCAGAAATCACCATGAATCAGTCTCCCAACAAGTAGTGCCTCCATCAAATTGAGGCATAAACCATAGTAGCTAGCTCAAAATCATGAGTAGGGTTGTTTCATTCTTGTGGTCTCAACTCTACTGGCATGTAAGCTATTACTTGGTCATCCTACATCAAAATTTCCCATAGTCCAACATCGTAGGAATCACAGAACAATGTGTACTTATTACGAGGTTTAAGTATGATTAGAATTTCTGCAGTATTCAACAACTTCTTCAATTCATTAAAATAAACATCACATGACTCTGACCACTCAATCTTAACACCCTTCTTAGATAAGCTTGAGAGTGGAGCTTTTAGTCGGGAGAAATCCCTAATTAACCTCCAATAAGAACCAGCCAAACCAAAAAAACTCCAAACACCAGAAACATAATAGGGATTCTCCCAAGACACCATAGTCTACAGTTTCTCTGAATCCACTAACACATCTTATTCAGGTATGATGTGTCCCAAGAAATGCACATTATTAATCCATGACTGGATCATTGATAGCTTGGAACAATGCACATGATATCTTAGTGTACTGAAGATGATGTCAAGACATTGGTCATGATGATCCTGATTTCATGAGTGCAAGAAGATATAATCAAAAAAGTAAATTATGAAATAGTCTAGAAAGGGATAAAATATCTAATTCATTAGTTCCATAAATGTAGTCGGTGCTTTTGTCAACTCGAACATCATCACTATAAATACATACAACCTGTACCTACTCCAAAATGTTTTTCACGTTACATCAGGAGCTCTCACACTTAATGTATGGTATCATAATCATAAATCAATATTGGAGAACACTATTTCACCCCACAGTTGTTCAAACAGGTCATTAATTCTTGGAATTGGGTATCGCTTATTAAATGATGTCTGATCCAGCTTCTTGTAATTGACACATAACCCCAACGACCCGTCTGCCTTATTACCAAAAAAAGGGTAATCCCCTTGGTTATGTATTAGGTCAAATATGTTCCTTTCACTCCAAAATATACCACTAAACAATAATCTCATGGAGTTCTCCTGGTTCTATTCCGTATGGTTTGATGGAAATCAGTTCTTCTCCTGGCAGTAACTCAATCATAAACTCAACATATCTCTGAAGTGATAGCCCTGATAAGTCCTTAGGAAATGCATCTTGCAACTAATCCACCACTTGTGGAAGGAAATGTTTCTCCACTTTTCCATCATCATTAAAAATACATTCCACTTAGGCTACGAGATCTCCCAATTGCGGATAAAATGGCCCTGTACAGCCTACTCGAACATCCCACTCACCATGATGGATATAAGTGTCTCTATCATAATACATAATTGGAACCCGACATCAATAACAATTGATATGGGATTTATAATCCACTAAATAATACATTTCCATGATCAGGTCAAATAATAAATTCTCCAGAACAAATTGATCTCATATGAAATGATATCCACCAACCTCTAAGACACAACCTTTACAACACCTTATATTCTCAAATCACCCCCCAATTGGAGTATAATGTGATATATATCAACATACACTTTCCATTGTATTTCCTAGAACTAATATGAACTATGATGAAAAAAATAATGTGTCTCACTTGTGTCAAAAAAAGCACTAGAGAGCATGAAAGCTATACGAATTTTACCTCCAACGGTAGACAGTCTATCCTCGCAACCTCCATTTAAAGACGGAACTGTGTGTAGATGGTCTATCCCTATACCTTGGGATCCATCATGATTACTCTACGTGGAACTTCTCTTATAGAATGAATGGTCTCTCCCCAGAGATCCATGTCCACCACCACTACCAGTACAACCTGTGGAGCACTAACTACCTGCCTAATATGGGGTAATTGATCCCCTTCCTTCACTCAGCATTGGAGCCTATCCTCCAACACCATCTTTATTCCATGGGATCCTACAAAAACCTCTACACATGGCTAAAAGTTCTATATGATGTGCTCTCAATAGGTGGTTATGAACATTGACTTCTCATGTGTCCTAGATTTCCACACTACTAGTAAAAAACTCGATCACTAACCTGAGACCCTAGTCCCTTTTTTGTATGTGTTGTCCACTACTACCCTAGTGGAAATTCACGAAATGGGTCCTCCTACTATCGAAAGTCACGCTACTAGTCTACCCCATATGAAATTCATGTCTTCTTATATAGGCCTATTTGAGGTGTCCTTATTAGATGGAGGCTGAATCATTCACCTTAGAAAACCTCTACTTTTGAATGATATTTACATGGGACTTGATCCCATGATGTATTCCATCAAAAGGACCTTGCAAAATCTACATAATCTACCACTATAGTAGGAACAAAACGTTTCATGTCAGCAAACAAATGTGCATAATCAATTACACAAATCATCCCTTGCTTCAAACACATTAACTATGCATCCTTGTCCTCCCTTATGGTTTCTTGGTAGTAATACTCCAGAAAAGTTTCTTTAAAACTCTTACACACCATTCCTTCTACATTATTAATCTGTGAAAATATATCCCACCAATGCTTTTACTATAAATGTAATATATAGGCTACCAACTTAAGTTTCTTCTCAAAAGGGGTCTCCTGATGCTCAATAATTGTATGAATAGACTCTATCCAAAACTCATATGCCTCTATCCCACCGTCTCTAGTAATGTTAGAATGGTTCAATAGCTAAAACCCCCTATTCAACTTGAACATACTTGGTCTAACCAACCCTAGGTCCCTTTTCATCATCTACATAAGACGAGAAAAGTTCTCACGGAACTGCTCTTTCCTATCATCCTAAACCATTGGGGCTTCTTTTTCTACTACTAGGGGAGTCTTCTCAAAAACAACCTCTTGTCGCCCAACTATTACATACCTTCATGGTGTCACTTCTCTACAATTCCAAACACAAACTTTTTAGAACACAACCATGAAAATTTCACGAGGGATAAGGAAAGGCTCATCACTAGCCATAAACAAACCATTTTCCATACACTTACCATTGGGATTTATTATATCTAGAACACTACCCTAAACCATCCATCTTATGTCCTTGGCTAACATGGGATAACTAACTCAAATAGTTACAAGCCCTAACTTTTACACCTTTTTAATTCGATTTACATATCCCATGTTACATCCAAAACATTTTAATTCCCTTGCCTTTCTTTATCATGAATCATTCTTTAATTATTACATAACATTCTCATTTACCTTTCTACTAATTTATATCATATTATTAGAAAACATTTCACTACCTTCAAGAAAATAAAATGTATCCTAACCATTATGTCCCACACACCCATCCTGTGTGTGTGCCTACTTTGATGCATGTCACTTATATACATAGGTTCTTATAATGATTCATGAATACACACCCTCATACCATTCTATCCATGAGAAACATATTAAAAATCTATCACATCACACCACATGTGCATCACCCAATGGTGAAATATCATCAAATGTGAAAACATTAAACATGAAGAAAAATCCAATCCCTAGGTGACTTGGGTATTCCCCCATACTTGGGTTAACTACTCCCATGAAAGAGCTCATAACCAAGTCCTGACACTATCCTTATCATCATTCTACTATCCCAAAATACTAATAATGAAAAACTAACTCCCCTTAAACAACTATGTAACATTCCCGACCCTAGATCCATTAAAAGGATGCCCCGAGTCGAGTCGTCACAATACCTAAAGGATGCCTACCCATATGATAGAGGTCACTTACTAGTAGCGAGGGTCTAGGTTAGTCTTGTCGGAAGACTAAACCAACTTTATAAGAGTATTCCACACTATATTACAATATAAATAGTGGGAACAATAAAAAACCCAATAGCATGCCTAGAAAAACATCTCTCAAAATGGGTACAACCACAAAAAACAATAAATATGTCATGACATGTTATAATGACAACTGAATAAACCCCAAAATAAATACACCAATAGAATCCCTAGAATGGTCCTAAATCCTTGTTGAGAACCTCATCCAAGCATGTCCCATGTGTAACTCAACTACATTACATCAGGCCCTTCCCCCGGTCCTAACTTGTAAGCAACGAATATACTAAGGTTCCAAATGGAGGTCTAAGTAGGGTGTGAGTAAAACTTAGTTGGACACCACCAATAGTGTCTGCAAAATATGTCGTCTATCATATTGTGCATGCAAGTAAAAATAAATGCAATGTAAATAAAAGACAGTTCAAGGGGCCACTTTTTAAACTTTTATACTTTTCTATTACTATTAGGATTATTGTTCCCGGATCATTATATACATAATCTATTCAATTAGTTAATCATCATCAGGTAGTTAATAAGTAATACATTTACCTTATTCACACAATACTCATGGCATTTATCATCTTGGAAAAGAGAACAAATTAAGTCCCTATCTCAATAGGGATGATAATATCAAGTAATCACCACATTGATCTTCAAGCCTCAGTCCAGGTATTTTCATTGAATGCAACCATTGCGGGCATTGATCATTGGTCCTACTCCCCAAACCAAGTATTCCAGGGTTGGTTAGATCACCGGTCCAACCCTACCATTGGGAGAAGCATCAGTCCTTAATAGAACCACCAAACCATGTTCTCATTATTATTTATCTGTTCCCCACATTTAGCCATATCACAAACAATTCATCCAACAATGGTAACAATCATTATTCTCAAAAATTAACATGGAATTCATTGTCCATATCACATTCACAATGTGATTTTACACTACACATCCCCTTAGCCCAACTCTTCCCAAGTCTCACCCCATTAACCATATTCATCAATTCAGAAGACATTACTTGGCTTATGCACATTCGAAAAAATCATTTTTACTCCCATTCGACATTTCAAAATGCTTATCAAGGGATCTCCATTGTCACAAGTCCACCTTGCTCATACATATATAACATCTATGTCTGGAAAGTATCGGTGCACCCCATGGGTGGCCCTACAAAGGTCATTCCACCCTCCATGTGTCCCATATGGACCATGATTCTTTTCATTCATCATTTATACACCCCTAACATAAAAACTCCTCAAACGATCATAATCACAACAACATTAACCTATAAATAAACCCAATAATTACCAAATATCAAACAAAACTATGGGATATAACTTGAAAAACACCAACCAAGGATCCATTACTGAAAACACACATAATCGAGGACTTGGATCCCGATTCAACACCCCTTTGATGCCTCAACCAATATCTCACCAGAAAAGAAGGGTTTTAGAGATTTGAAAGGAGATAAATAATAAATGTAATGCTTAAAACAAAAAGAGAGTAATGTTGTTGATTAACCTCACTTTTATCTTCGATTAGCAACTAATGGAACTCCAAATGGCTATGAAATGTGGGAGAATCCCCCTTGAGAGCTCTGGGAGCTATTCTTTGTCACTAGGATTGCAAGGGGGAAGAAAGGAGGAAATCCTAAGATGGGATTGAAAATCCGGTAATGGAATTTTATTACCTTTCTCAACTTTACTGGGCTACATAGTTTACCCACACGATTTTCCAAAACACTTGCAAACTGTGCCAGAGCTACTATCCCAAAGTTACCCTTTCACATGGTTTCTTGGGAATTCTGCACATTTTCTAAACTGTTCAATAACCAATCGAAATACTCTATCCAAGGAGACACAGTTACCTAGGATGATCCACACGGTTTTCACTAACCGTGGAACATGCCTAGAAACTCCTTTTCCCTCCATTTTCATGTCTGGAACCCCCAAAACACCCCAATCCTTCTTGTAAAATTTTGGAAACACTTATTTGAGTAAAAAAGAACTTAAAATAAAACATAATCAAAACATATATTGTGAAATGACCCATATATTATAGTATAGATCATTTTCCTAATGAATCAAAAAAATCAAAATGATTTTCCTCAATTTTGAGAAAGTAAGTTGTTTTTTAACAAAAATGTATCTTTTAACTAAAAATACACACTTTGAGCCATAAAAGAGGAATATTGATTGGGTTTAATATGAATCTTATCTATACACATCACAAATTAATTTTGAATAATTTTCCAAAAATTATCATTATAATCATAGCGTGTTTTCTCAATGTTCAATTAGTGATGTTTTTTGTATTAAAATGTCAATATTAAACAGATAACAGACACAATGAAACAATTCTGGTCACACCGTGCGTTGGATTGTGGTGATACTAATGTATAAATTTCACAAATGACTTAGGTATCTTTTTACTAAAGTACCAAAACAATTCGAATTTGGTTACTCTGTTTTGAGTATTTCTGTTTTTCTACTAATATTAATGTCAATTTTGATTAAAAATACTCACTTGGAGTCATACAGATCACATAATACATCGGATTGAGGTCATTATTATTGATACATGTCCCAATTGACTAATGAATATTTTCCCCAAAGAATCATAATATCCATTATGTGTTCCTTTCTTTTGAGAATACTAATTGTGTTTTTTACTAAAATTTCATTTTAAACTCGAAACACATACATTGATCCATAGAGGTTTCATCGTGTGTAGGTTAGATATGAGACTGATTCATACACATAAAAAATAAATTATGAATAATTTTATAAAATTTTCAATACAATATCAGTGTGTTCTATCAGTTTTCATTGAGTGACACTTTTTTATATTAAAATGTCAATTTTAAACTGATAATGAACACTTAGACACCATATCAGTCACATAGTGTGTCAGATTGATGTGTGGTAGATTCCTACAAATCAAAATTGACATATTTATCATTTTAAAAAAGTACCCTAATAATCAGAAAGGATTTTTTTAGTTTTGATTTTTTCAGTTGTTTTTCACATATATTATTGTCAATTTTGAATTAAAATTTGATGTTTGAATCATATAGGTCACACCGTGCATCTGATTAAGGTGTGGCTAATTTATACACATCCCAAATGACTGAAGGATAGTTTTTATAAAGTATAAAAATAATCAAAATTCATTTCCATGTATTATAGTGGGAAAAAATTTTGTTTACTAAAATGTCATTTTAATCATGAAACACACACTTTGAGCAATACCAGTGGAATCATTTGTGGGTTTCATTTGAGAAAGATTCAGACACACCCCAAATTATTTATTATTTAATTTCCCAAATTATCAAGACAATATGTGCAAATATTCTTCTTTTTCATAGAGTGAAACATTTTTGTATCAAAATTTAAATTTTTAACTGATAACAAACACTTTGAAACCTTACTAGTCGCATCGTGTGTCGGATTGAGATGTTGTTAATTCCTACATCTCAAAAATGAAATATATATCATTTTAATAATGCACCAAAATAATATGAATTTTTTCTCATTTTGGATTGTTTCATTTGTTTTTTCAATAAAATTAATGTCAATTTTGAAATAAAATATACATTTTGAGTCATACTGGTCACACCATGCATTGGATTGATGTGAGGATGATTGATACATGTCTGAAATGACTCATGGAGCATTTTTATAATGTATAAAAACAATCATAGTGTGTTTCCGTAGTTTCAAGTATGCCACAAGTGTTTTTTACTGTTAATTAATTTTAAACTAAAAACTCTCATATTGATCAATACAGGTGAAATCAAGTGTGGGTTTGAACTCAAACTGATTTATAATCATCACTCATAAATTTTGAATAATTGTCCAAAATTATCAAGATAATTTAATTGTGTTTTCTTGGTTTTTAGTGGGTGATTATTCTTTTATATTAAAATGTAAATGTTTAACTGATAACAGATTCATTGACACTATATCAGTCAAACCATCCATCAGATTTAGGTGTGGCTCATTCATATACATCAAAAATATCATATGGATCTTTTTAAATGAGTACCAAAACAATATGAATGCATTTTATAATTTTTTGAGTATGGAAAATGATTATTTAATTAAAATTAATGTCAATTTTGAATAAAAATATGCACTTGGCGTAATACCGATCACACCATACTTCAGATTGAGGTGAAGCTGACTGATACACATCTCAAATGACTCATGGATTTTTGTCATAATGTGTCAAAAAATTATATATTTGTTCCCTCTATTTTGATAAGGCTACTTATTTTTTTATTAAAATGTAATTTTAAATAGGAAACATGCACTTTGATCTATACTGGTGGCATCGTGTGTGGGTTTTACATGAGACTGATTTATACCCATCAAAAATTAATTATCAAAAACATTGAAAATGTCTCTAATCTTATTTTAATAGTATTGTTTTCACTTTTAAACAAATTTTCCCAAACATAATCATGGAATAGTTCTCATTATACTTCATTTCCCAACAATTTTATTATTTTCAATCCAATGCTTCTTATCATCCTCCATCTCAATAATCACCACTTCCTACTCCTCTATGTCAATCTCTAACTCTGACACTACCATAGAGTCTACTTTTTCCTTCACCTAAGCCTCTTCCTTGTCCTTCACCTCCACCTCCACCTCCACTTCTACCTTCGTGATTGCCGAATATTTTTATTGTTTGTAGGTCAATGCTTCTAAGAAAATTTATTTCATACATTATTCTTATCCAAGGGAAAGAGATAAAATATAATATATAATCATTCTGACTTTAATTCTTCACACCCAAAACATATTTTGAAGGTCATTACTAGTAATAGATAAAAAAATATCAATTTATCACCTAAAAATTTTATAGTCATACATTCTGACAAAAATTATGTTTCCCACTCATCTATAAATATATTTATTTATTCTTTTGAGTAACTATGTTGTTGGGAATATTGATAGTAATGAGAAAACATAAAAAAAATTATAATGTAATATATTTAATGAAACTGTAATTACCATCAGTAATTGCATATTAGGGGATGATATTATTTTCAAGATATATGAATTCTCTCATTAATTGAAAAACATAATATACATAATCAATGTTATTATATTGTTTCAGACAATGTAGAAAAATTGACCAATATAATTAACATGTTTTGAAATTTTTTGATAGGTAAATCTTTCTATATGTACCCTAATTTGTTTCCATTTATTGTCATTCATTGGCATTATCTCTTCAGACTCTGACTTCATGGAAAGATCTAGCATTTGTTGAGATACTACACTATCATAACAAAATTATTGTTAAAATATATAGTGAACATATAATTAAATTTTAAACTATCAAATTTTGACTTAAATTTATTACATATTCACAATATGGATCATGTGTTGTCCTTTGGTGCATATCCAATCATTCAATCCAAAAAATAAATATTTGGGGTGTTTAGATTGGCTATTTTTAGGAACCAGTACACCAAAAAAATAAATTAACATAAAATTAAAAAAAATATTTTTTGTGATTAGATTATAGTGTTTTACCTTTTCATTGTAGGCATCAAAAAAGAGTCTATCATCTAATTCGTTTTGATTAAATGCTTGGAGTGACAGATATTTTTTCCTCTCAATTTCATTGTTCTCTAAAGTATGTTCACACATAGAAATGATATAGAGGTTAATGAATACATATAATGCTTCTCATGATCTTCCTTTTATATATTTGTGATATAAAATCATGTACAAAATATGAATAGTTATAAACATTAATAAACATATTATATCACTATTTGGACAAATGTATAATTTAAGTGTACCATATATATGTATTCAAAACTGATATATCTAGCCATTAATGCTTGAGAATTTCATTTAGACTCTCGAGACCAATTATGTTTGTCAGGGAAAATCCATATATTTCATCATAAGATACAATTTAAGACATAGTTTTTTCTTTAAATATGGTGTCTATATGAAATTTTAAGGCTAATAAATGCTGCTTTAGAACTTGGGGGGAGAATACACTCTCGGATGGTTGTTTTGTTTTATTGATCTAATAAGTAGATTTTATTTATTCGACCTTCAGTTTCTCGTCTTATTTACTCATATATAATATCATACCTCACTTTAGACCTCTTATCATCAACTATTATATGTTTTTCATATATAAAAAATATAAATATGCACTTCATGTTTCTTTAAAAGATTAGATGACCATAAAATGAATTCTATAATAGCATCTTCGATCACTATAATATCTAGTCCATAAAGTGGAACATGAAACTTAATAGTCGTATCATAAGACACATCAATCCCTACTATCATTTGATCTTTTGGGTGGGGTAGATTTTGTAGTTATTCTCAAATGATATGATACATTGTACCCATCGCAACCCAACGGTACATGGGTGTTGATAGATATTAATCACATACAATTGAACACTGCATAATTATAATAATATAATGTTTTCAAAAGTTATTTGATTCAAATTTAGGAGATGAGAAATTCAAAAATTGATTACTCCATGTAATTTATGTTGTTTTTGGATTGAATATCCTCAAATTTGGTGGGATCATTTGGTTCATGTCTGGATCTTTTCACCACCATGAGTTCCCTTTGATTGTTTCTAATACATTGGTCTTCCAAACCATACCAAAAAATAGTATCTTTCAATGAGTTTACTTATGTCTGAAATTGTCTCATCATATTATATGTATCTTCATGTGGTTTTATCTTCGTAGAATATGTTCTAGGAGAGACTTTGAAACCTAATCCTCTAATGGGGTCATGTTGTCCGGGCTTTTTCAAAGCTACTAAAAGTTGCACATCTTGTGGTACAGTCGTTGTCGATTATTATGACTAACCATTTTAAAAATATGAACATAAAAAATTATTTTTATATAATATTATTATAATGAATATCAAATTATAATTTTTTCATAATTACCAATGATTCCCATACTTGTTTTGTGTTTTCATAAACTAATTTACCCTCCTTATTTACATGAGCCTCTTTTTATAGCACATGACGTGGGATGGAAGGGGCTTCAGATTTTGTTTCATCAATATTCATATAAAAAAATGAAAATAGGTTAATTTATATAACATATTTAATTTTTTTTTGTTGATTAAAAATACATTCCAATTTTTTCTCTAATGATGTGTACCACATCATTCCTTTCCGATTGGGATACGTTGGTTTTGATGTAAGTTGTTTATTTTTAAATATCTTTTCCTCTTTAATAAATTAACCATTTTGAATCAAGTTTTTTATAATAAATAATTTAAAATAATATATTATCAAATAAAATGCACTTGAAAAGATTTCTCATTGAGACTATTGTTTAAATAATTCCATTTTCCAAGTTTATAATGTCTTCATAACTATGTGGTGGGTGGAGCTTTATTTTCTCCTCACCATCCCAAAGATGGAACTTCTTAAGAACTGTTCATATACCTATATGGGATTTTATAGTGTCCATTAAAAAAATTCATACATAAATTATATAAAATATATTAAT
Source organism: Viscum album (assembly GCA_963277665.1). NCBI lineage: Eukaryota > Viridiplantae > Streptophyta > Magnoliopsida > Santalales > Viscaceae > Viscum > Viscum album. The sequence goes on from OY728139.1 coordinate 804,694,475, forward strand.
TCTATAAGATATAATGAAAATGAAATCAATATTTCATTATATTATTTTTTAGTAATATAGTGAATGTATATTGTGAAATTAATATTATATATTTACAAAGGACCTACAACATTATAGTTTGGGGGTGGAACCATGAGTCAATATCAATCGACACATTCATCCTCATTATCACTACAAGATAACTAATGAACATTAACTTTTTAGGTTTAATAAGTCAGCCTCGTTGATTCCAACCAACCACAAAATTTATACCCGGACTTTTTTGCCATGATAATTTTATTCAAAACCATCATGTTGGGTCATTGTTGATTTTTCATCATAATCATGTAGTTTTTCCCCTAGTAATTCCATAGTTTCATCATCAACAGTTTGTTATTCCTTAGGATTGGTAACAACATCTTGTACAAAAGACATTGTCTGTATGAGTGCTGCAACATTTAATTTGTCTTGAATAACAACAATACCATACACTCCATTCATAAAAATCGAAAATTAAATTCATCCTATATGAAAATAGTTAATATCATGAACAAGGATATAATACTTAAATACTATAGTAAAACTAACCATCACTAACTATATTTAATCCATCCTGAGATGTATGATTGTCTTTCATCTCTTGAGGATGGACTGGACTGCCTCTTTCAGACTGGCTTTCCTCACATCATTTTGGCTCCAAATCACATTTATGATATCCCTTATGAATAGTTTTTATTTCATTTTGTTGTTTGATATTTTTCCCTCATCTTTTGTGGACATCCTCATATTCTTCTTAGATGAATCTAACCAAAATTCATCTCATACCATGTACTGGTGTTCATTTTTTATGACCACTGCTAAGTGTAGTTCAAACAACAATGAAGATATGGAGGATGAGTCTCAAGAAAAAAATGAAATAATAATTGTTGAAGAGATGATATTTTATTTTCCACTATGGTTCAAAAATAAATTAAATGAATGTTTCATTATTTTTCTAACATATTATGAAAATTAAAAGGATAAATTGTTTTCAAAATTAATTGATTGAGTCGTATAAGAAAATGGAAATCAAGAACAAAAAAGATTCGTTATGTTTTGATTAATTATTCGGTTTTATTTTTTCTGTTATAAGGAAATAGTAAATGCGGAGGATGAAAGGATTAATGAGTTGAATAATGAGTTCAGAGATTCAGTATTCGAATCCATGGTAGCATCTTTGATGGAGATTAATGAATACCATCTGATTTGGAGCTATTCCATCAAAGAACTTTTGAACCACACTGATGGTAGGAATGTTAGTTTCAAAGATAGAGTCCATTCCATTATCACGATATGGAATTTAATCAATAATTTGGGTACAAATTAAATAAGGGAAGTGAAGGTTATTTTTACTGTAGTATTGATGTTTTATATATTTTTTCAAGATATTTACAATTTTGATGCAAGATGCATGCAATTGTGTACTTTTATTCATGGAGTGTATTCTATTATATATTAGTCTAACAAAAATCAATCCTCATTTACACAAACCTATTTTGAAATCCATGGTCTATTTTATGAAAATTTACTAATGTTTCTTAAAAATATTATGTGTTTTATTCTCCATTTATTATAGTTGATATTTATTCATTTCATAGTGGTCTTGTGTGAAAAATAAAATAAAAATAAATGATAAAAATGATAAAAATCATTAAAATGACTATATATACCCATTATAATATCTAAATTTAGAATTATACCACATATTACATCCATATTATTTGGGTGTATCAATAATCATCAACATGAAAGAATCATTCACTTTCAAGTAAGGAAGATATATCCACATATTCCTACCAATATTGTATAAAATTGACACTGATTACTTTTTTTCCATATGTTTAATCATAGAGAATATTTATGTTATTAAAATTATGAAATTGTTTTTATCCTAGTCATAGATGAAATATAATATAATCATAAAAAAATAATTAAAAGCATTTATTCCCTAATATCATCAATAATAGTATTATATACTAGGATTGCACATATCACTATAGAAGAACTTTTTCTAGCATCATCTATAGTCTACTAATCCATAAATAATCTACCTGACATATGTAATGACCCCATCTAGAAAGAATATCTCAAAATATCCATTTATGTTTCCCGAAATAACCACATTGGTAGAAATGTTTCACATAAAAAATCCAGTAAGGATTATTGTGTCCTAGGAACCTACATTTATGGAGTCACTCAAAAATCCTCCTCAATTGAAGAGTAATTGGAATACCTCCACTCTAACTGTCTTGAAGTAATGAATTTCACCCAACCTACATTCGATATCACTTTTTTCTACTCATGAATTTTTTACCTTATAATTTTTTGATATTTTTTAATCCACAATAAGATCCCTCCAATAACATATATCCCTTTAAAGAGTTAATTTTATAACATATACTCGATTTTGATCTAGAATTTGTTTTACTCTGATAATTGAAGTGAATATAATCAATGCAATCATAAATTTATTATTATGATATATTACCATAAAATCATAGTGGAACCATAGATACTTCCCATATTTAAAGATTATACCACATTTATTGAATTAGATCTATAATTACCTCCAGTAAATAAAGATAAATATAAGTTCTAGTATACATAGGATGTTAATCAGATCATTCTATTGGAGATATAGGGGTCAAAGTTATGACATATTTTGTACTAATGTAGAGATTCACATAATTTTCCCCTTCCAAAAAAGTGATAATATTTTTTAAATAGGCACCAAATAATCTATATTAAATGGGAACCCCTTTCCCCTCTCACTTGTTCATTTCCTTTTTAATAAACTTTTACATAAATTATATATAATTTAAATGATGTTAGATGTGTTATTTTAAATATAATTATGAAACAACTAACTAATATTTTTGATAAAGTGGGTTACTAAATAAACATAACCAATTAATATGTTAGATAAACCTAATAATCACTAATAATTAAATAATAATGAACTATTTATTTATTATTCATGTTTCTATTAATATGATTTTATAATTGATTCGAGAAAAAATAAAAAAATACACATAAGAACATGAAATTTAATAAATTCATACTGATTCCAACTTATTAAATACTAAATAAGGGGCATGATTCTCAAAAAGATAGTTCATGAAAAAAACAAAAAAACAACAACATATATTTCATATGGTAACTCAAGTATCATACATAATTATGTTGTCTAGAAATATTTTTGGATTACATCTAATGTATGGAATTTTTTTTCTATTTTGGATATAATCAATACCAATATCCCTGGTTTCACTATTATTCCATTTAGTAAAATGTTTTAGCTAGTATAGCCAAATAATTCCCAATTTATGTCAGCATATCACCTCAGAAACACTTATTGACCACTAAAGTCTTTTGTTAATACTAATGGATATACATATCATGTTCGGGAAATGGTTTAACCTCTTCGATGATTAAATAAAATAAATTTGATCCTGCTAAAAATCCATCATTGACTTTATAGTAGCATGTGGCGAAAATTCTATTTTATGTATCCATGTAGGCCCATAAACATATGTTGGCTATCCTTACAATATGAAAACATCATTATTTTTCTTAGAAACCATTTCTTATTGTGGAAAATGTTGAAATTTAACCACTCGTCCTATTTCAATAGCGATGATATGAGATGTAGGGTTCTTCGTGGTTAAGAATAGTGCAAAAACTAATAATGTGGAACCCAAAACCTCAATAACGATAGAGGAAAAGTAGAAAATAACATAAAATAGATTCATGGCTCTATTAATCTAATGGAATGTAGTGGAGTCACACTGGTAGCAGAGGAGTTCTATGAGGGCTTCAAAATGATGAGTGATTGAGTCACTGTTATATTTCTTTAAAATAGATCGGGTACAATTTTAACGACGCAGTCAGAAAAGTGTTGGTAAATATAATTATTATCAATTCTAATTTGATAAGCACTGATAAAAGGAATATTTATCAGTTCTAAAAGAGCACTGATAAATGACATATTTATCAGCTCTAACCTTTCAGTGCTCATTAATTTTTCTTTGAACCAATCTTTTTTACCACTGTTAAATATTACATTTATATAGACTAAAACCTTAAACATGATATGGGTTTAATAATTTTAATTATATATTATAATTTTATAGTTATTTAAATATATATATTATTAATTCTTTATAATTATATAAATACTTATTTAAAAAATAATTATTATTTTTTGACAATAATTATAAATTTATAATTTTAATAAATTTTCATTTAGAGGTATAATTATTTATAAATACAATTTTGACATTATTAGTGTATATATGATCTCGAATACATGCATTTTAAAAATAAGTTAAATCGAATTATTAAAAATGAATACACCATAAAGATATTGAAATAATTGATATGTTGTATTAAATAAATTTAAATTATTTAAAAAATAACAATATATATATATATATTGAAATAGAAGAATACATATTGAAAATACAAAAAATATAATAAACAAACAAACAAATATAAATAAATAATAAAAAATGATCAAATTCTAAAAAATAAAAAATAAAAACATTAAAAAAGAATACTCTTATTGTAGTATTAAAAACAAATATGTAAACTTAACCAATTAAAAAAATAATATATTGTCGTGTTATAATAAAATTCTAAAATATACTAAAATTATAATAAATTGCATAAATATTAGGTGTGTGTGTTTCTATATATTTTGTAAATATATTTGTTTGTGTGTTTCTATATACAAATGCATTAATTAAATGTGTGTGTGTGTGTGAAATCAATGTAACACACAACGTTTGATATGTGTCAAATTAAAAAATCAAATAATATTAAAAATTAATAAGACATTAATAAGTTTTTAATTGTCATTTTATTCATTATATATTATTAACTACTATTTATAATATTTATATATATTTTACACTTATTCATTATTATTAGTAATGGTTTCTTTAATAAATTTTTAATAAATTTTGTAATTTATTCGTTTTCATTTTTTTTGCTTAATTATAACAATTTATTAATTTTATATATCTATATTTAATATACACTATTTATTAATATTTATAATATATATATATATATATGAATATTAAATTTATCTATTTTTATCAATAATTATTTAATTAATAAAATGTTTAAATTTTTTCTTAATTTACTCATTTGAAATTTTTATGTGTTTCATTATGTTATTTTATTCATTATATATATATATATATTTATATGTTTAATACATACTATTTATTATTTTTTAAAATTAGATATATTTGTATATTCATATTATTTATTTTTTAAATAATTTTTAAATTTATGAAATTGTTAAAAAGATATTTCTATTTTTTTAATTTTTCATTTTATTATAGACATTTGTCAGCGCAAAAATGCACTGATAATGAGAACCCTTTATTAGAATTTCCAATAAAGTGCTTATAAATTCATCCCTTTATCAGTGCTATAAATAAAGCATTGACAAAGGCTATCCTTTATTATCACATTTTTTAGCTCTGATAAATTTCAACACTCTTAAAGGTATGTTTTGTAGTAGTGATATTTGAGAAATTAATTTTGATTATATTATTATTTATTATGTCAATTTATATTTTATAAAAATATTCCATTATCTTATTTATTATTCACTTCAAATATATGATATTTTTAAGGGTATTTTCTTTAAAAATATTCTTTTAAATATTAATTTTTATAAAATTCAAAAGGATTGTTTTTATGAAAGTATTCTAATATAATGATTATGGAATGGTTATTACACATTTTTTTTTATTATGAAGGTTGGGACCAATATCTCCAACCAATGCATTTGTTATGTCCAAGTTATAAGACTACCGTATTATTAATTCAAGTATAACTGTGTTGGATACACCATAATGTATACATGAGGGTCACATCATAAGGTATCCAATAGAGTTACATTACAAGGTAGTCTTGAGGGTTACAGCTCATACGATAACCATGAAGGATGAAATAATAAGTAATTAATCCCTCAAGTTACCTATAGGTATTATTTATGTTTTCCATTTTTTATAGAAATATTATATTTTTAGATAGTATCTATATGATACTTATTGTGTGAGAAGTATGTCATTGTGAAAAATGATTTCATATTTTTATAAGTATTAATGTACTAATGGTTTCTCTCATCATTTATATGTCCCATACAAAATTTTTCTTCTCATACCATGTTTGAAAAAAAATCACATTGTTTAAGGATTGGTATGAGAAAAGGAGAATCCAAGATTAATTTCTTGTGAATTTTCATGAAAACATTTCATGTTTTTATTAAAAACATTTTTATTATGGAAGAAATGGATACTTTTCTAGTAGTTACCACTTTGTATTCTTGTCAGTTGATATGTACTAATTATGTCATAATTCTCTAAAACTATTTGATAAAAATATATTTAGAAATGTGAAGAAGTTAATTCTATAAGAATTTACTAGATTTTCAATGTTTAAGGTTGGGTCCTTATATATGATTTCAGAGCATGGTTAAATTAACTCTAGGGGTTAGGATGATATTAATAGAGTAAAATGAAATATTTTTACATTATTTTAAAATTAAAATTATATATCATTTTAATATAATCATGTTACATCATCTAAAATATGTCTGTTCAAATTTTTTTCTAAAAAATATATAATGTAGATGATGTAGGAAGGCACAAAAAGGATAATGTCGATCTGAATGCACAACTTGGAATGGTGGGAATTAAAATCATATAGTTATTTATTGTAAGTTCTCAGTTGATGTAGGGTATAAACAATGGTGGAATGCATGCAATAGAACAACTAGATATACCAGAAAAGAATATGATAATATGGGAACATTTTTTGAGGAAACACCCTACTACTATCAGTGGATCTTTAATCCTAGAGGAGACTAAAGGATGGATTAAATCTAATGAAAAGGTTTTTTAATTTTCTGGGGTGCTAATATAATCTAAAAGTTATTTTTCAATTTATTATTTTTAAGGTGAAGATGACTAGTGGTGGTCTATCATCATAAATATCAGGGACAATGATTATATTTATGACTTATAATGGGCTGAATTTAAGAATAATTTCTTTATAATTTATTTCATTAGGTGGTTTGAATTAGTATGGAAAATAAATTACTAAAATTGAAACAAAAAGAGGAATATTCATTGGTAATGTATGATGCAAAGTTCACTCATTTTTCAAGGTATGATCCAAATATTATTCCACATCTTGATAGTAAAATCAATCATTTTTACTCCGGATTGAATCCAATATACCAAAGGGAATTGGCCTCCCATGAATTAAAATGTTATGAGAAACTTTTTGGATGTGATGATATGGTAGAAATGTATTTTTATGACGATCATGTGTAATTAGACAATGTGAAGAATAATAGGTCTATATACAAAGTGATGGGTAAGAATCAATCAATGAAATTGGATGGTAAAATAGTTTACTTTATTGTTTTTTAATTGTGTGGTAAAAATTACCTTAGAGAATGACATACCAAAACTGAGAAGTCTTTTAAATTTGGTAAGTTTAGAAATATGGCTCTAGATTAAAATCAAAATGATATTATGATTAAATCTAATAATTTTTTTAAAGTGTTTTAAATTTGGTGAGATGATGAATTATGAAAATACCAACCAAATAAAAGATCTAAATGATTGGAAGTAACCAGATTATTAGTATAAAGATTCTATGAAAATACTTTATGACTACATGTGATGTTTTTGGTCCATACAATGATGTGGTATTATGTACTTTTTTTGTTCACTCAAAATTTTCTCTTGTTTTCACTAGTAGAAATAGTAGAAATTATGTTGAAGATATGGTGTGGGATTTTTATAAATCATTGAAAATTTTATCTGAGGGAAAATTATGGCATTAGTTTTAACATAAACCGATGCTATTTTTTGGAAATTATTTTTTAGGAAAACGGATGCCAAAAAATCATCGAAGTTGGTTTTTAGTGTCAAGATTTTACAATAACTAGCATAATAAATGAGAAAGAAATGATATTAGTTTTTAGTAAAACTAAAAACCAAAATCTAAAAAAATCTGCATTGGTTTTACTAAAAAATTATTCCATAAATTAAAAACAATCATTATTGGTTTTCCTAATAACCAATGGAGAAAATGATTCTTAAAAAATATAGGATCAAAAAACTTTCTTTTTTTGAGAACAATGAAACCTCACACAGTTCGCAATGCGCCCAATGACGACAACCCGATGATTTTAATAAAGTTTTTTATTTATTTTCATAGATATTTATCATCATTTCATGATCTATGGTCTAAATTATTTATTATATATCATTATTTCATCTTCTATATAAGTATTTCTCTCCATAAATAGTTTTCCATCAAACCATCATCTGTGGTTTTATTTTCTTTGTTTGTTCTTATTTATTACTCATTTATAAAAACATTTTTTTCAGATATTGTAGTGTTTGTTCTTCCAAAGAATTTGAGGGAGAATTTTCAAATTAAGGATCCATTTTCCTTGGTGAAATCTATTTTTTTTATGTTTTTTAATGTTTTGTAGATAAAATTTTATCATTTATTAGTATTTTTGAGTTATTTTATGAATTGTTTGTATGCTGTTGATTATTATTTACAAATGTTGTTCTTAATGTTTATTTATTGTGATAATATTTTTATTTGATAAAATTATCAAGTGGGCTTAATGATATATATTCATTATTGTTTTTCTAAAGAAATGATATATAAAATATATTTCTTTCAAATTTGTTTTGCACATTGTTATGTATTTTAAATAATGATTTATTTTTTGATGAAACTTTTACAATAATGTTGGTGTACTTGATCTATTATGACAGGATGATAGGGGTGGTTATTGATAAATGTGATATTTAATTATTTTTTATAACAAATGATAAATAAATTTTATTCAAAAAATGATGATGAATGTAATTGAATTTATAATAGAAAAAATAGAAAAATTGTTATAGTTTAATAAATTCAACTAAATCATGTGGTTTGAGGTAGAATTTGTTTTTTTAATTTTATTAATAACGATGATATTAATTGTTGTACTGAAATGTTGAAATGATCTTATGACCTGATATAAAATATTATGATATTTTTTATGGGTAGTCTATGTGATTTTATATAATTATATGGTAAATTATTTTTTTTAAAAGGTTATTCCATCATTGATATGATATTGTGATTTGGATATAATTTGGTAATGTGATCTACTAAATATAACTACATTTTATATTTCTGAAATAATTATTGTGATCTATCACATTAATGTTATATTTTTATATTAATGTGGTATGAAGCCATGTTATATTCTTCAAGGATTGTTGTATTCACTACTTATGATGTTTTAAAAAACAAGACAATATAATTATATTACCAATCTTTTTTGTCAATCAATGTTTTCAATTTGTCTATTTATATATATATATATAATTAAATTTTTATATGTTTTCATATATTCAATGATCTTATTGAGATTTTAAGTATTGAATGGATCATAATTGGATAAATTTATGAAGAACCACTCATGAATATGAAAATGTAGTTGATAAATTTTATGAAATTTCTAAATGAAATCTTCAAAGAACAGATTTTATTTTCTATCCATGTGTGACGCGTTTAATATGAGAATATAAAACTATAGAGAAATCAAGGATAATATCATTTTCTATGGTTTTACCCTTAATTAGAGGCGTTGGATTTAGTATGTTGAAAGAACTAAAAATTCATCATCTAATTTTGATGAAAATATTCATAATGAGGCATATGATCATATTGATAAATTATTTCAGGATTTGGGTTTTAAAACCATTAAAACAATAGAAATTGTTGAATGATTTTACGGAGATCTAGAGAAACAATTATTCTATGTTTTTAGTAAATAATCCATGTTATTAGCAGTTTTTATATGAGTTAACATGAACTAAATAAATGGGTGGAGTGATGAAATATTCCCCAACATAATTGATCTTTTAAATTTGTTACTTCTAAATGGAAATGGGCTTCCAGATTCTAATTAGGAGGAAAAGAAAATATTATTCCCAATGGGATTGGTGATAAAAAGATAAAATTTCTTCTTATATATTTTGGTTATATAAGAAAGAGTATGAATATTTTTCAATTTTTCATATATGTTGGACACCATGGAATAAGATGGATAAAAAAGTCATCCTAGACACATTTATAGGTACAAACATCTAACCTCATAAAAATCTAGTTTTTTTTACTTTCTAATGATATCATCCAATAATTATTTCATACAATTTTGATAATTCAATTGTGATTCATTATTAGAAACCAGAATCAAATATCTTTCTGAAGAAATTTGTTACATTCCATCAATTCCTTATTAGATGCATCTATTTGAAAATTCATTTGAAGAAAAAAAGATAAGATGGAATTCAAATGAGTTCATATATGATGGTAACTTACGTCACCATTCTGATTAACCATAGTGGAATAGATTTGATAAAAAAATTGTGATTTTGTAAGTAAAGTAAGAAATATAATAATTTTATTATGTACGGATTGAATAAATCTATATCAGAGACTAATTATCCAACATAGTACATAACTGGTATTTTTGGTAGTTTACAACTTGTCTCGACATCTATGTAAGAAGATAATATTTATTCTGATGATATTGATGATTTATAGACCAAAATAGTCAGGAAATGATATTGATGTATAAATTTCACAATTTATTAATGATTTTAAACTGTTATTGGAGATATGTGATATATTTTTCGATGAATACAAGAAAGTGTATATTCTTTTTCATGTTATGATAATTTTCATTATAAATGACTTTCATGTATAAGGAAACTTATCTGAATAAAGTGTAAATGGATATAAATCATGTCTAAATTTTTATGAATATACATAATGTTATCAATTTTAGAATGGAAAAAATAAACTGTATACGGGAGATCAAATATTTTATGTATATTAATCATCATCATCGTAGATGGAAAAAGAATTTAACGATTTATTGGAAGAAAACCTCCCCCTCGACCATTTTCAGATGAAGAGTATTACAAAATGGTGAAAATTTTTGATTTGACATTAAGAAATAAAATATGTTATGGTCATAAAAAACATAACTAGAATACACATCCTACCTTTTATGGACTACCTTATTGGATAATTTCAAAGATAATACATAACATCGATGTTATGCATGTGGAAGAAATCATATGTGATAGTTTGATTGAAACTTTTTTAAATATAAATGTGAAGTGAATATATGTATATCATGCTATATTGGACATGATATCAATGGGAACAATTTTGGAGTTTTCTCCCACTATGAAAGGAAATATAAAATATTTACCTTCATTTCACACTATATCAAGATTGATGAGATAAATTTTTGTTTGTGAAATCATGGTATTAAGTACCTAGTGGTTATTATTTAAATGTGAATAATTTGATGTCATTGAAGGATTCAAAATTAATAGGTATAATATCTCATGATTTCCATGTATTGATGCACCAACTTCTACCAGTCGCACTACATGGTATATATCCAACACCTGTTAGAAGGACTATCATCAGGTTATGTAATTTTTTCAAATATATTTGTATAAAATTAATTGATTTAGAATTTTTATATGTGTTGAAAAATAAGTCTTCACTTATTCTTTTTCAACTTGAAATGTATTTCCCACCTACATTTTTATATAATGGTTCATCTGGTAATTCATATTTTGTGTCAGAATTGAATATATGGGAGTGTTTATTTATAATAGATGTATCCTTTTAAAAGATTTATGAAAACTTTGAAGGGATGTGTTAAAAATACTTATTGACCAAATGGCTATATTGTTCAAAAATATGTATCAGGAATGGTTATTGAGATCTTTACTGATTATTTTTATGAAGTGGAACATATTGGTCTCCCTATAAATCAACATATGGTAGATGATAAGGAAGGTATAGGTATTCGAGGATTAAAGGTAAAGATAATTACACGTAATGAAGTGATACATGCATATATATTCATTTAGGACAACACAAATGAGGTATAATCATATATATCATCACATATTGTATAATTAAACATATGTTATCTAAAAAGAAATGAAAACCGTCTGATTATTGATCATAAAAATTTATTTGTTTCATGGTTTAAAGAGAAATTCCTCACAGATATATCTACACTTGAAAAAATTAAATGGTTGGTTAGGGGACCATCTCTAAATGAGATCACATGGTTTGGTTTTGATATTAATGGGTACAAATTTTACAAAAAAAAGTTGGATGACAAGATTACCATTAAAAATAGTTGTGTGATGATCGTTGCTGATGCACTGCATTTTTTGTGTGGAAGATATAAAAACTCAATTCCTGCATCAACACCATATTTTGGAGTTCATGAAGACATATGCGAAATTTATTGTATTAAATTTTGAGTCTTCCTGTTTATGGGTAATTAGGTTGTATGTAAAATTGGTGTGAAACATGTTGAATAAGAGTTTAAACTGGTTGATTTGAAAATATTTAGTTGTAATAGGGACCCATTTATCATGGCTGTACATGAAAAGATTATAGTTTATGTCATAGATCCATTGAATTACTATCAGTCCATCATTTTATAAGAGAAATGAATCCATTTGGCTAATGAGGATGAGGATGAGGTTATTTATTTATAGGAGTCTTATTTTATTATTACACAATTTCTATAAAACAATGACTATAGCATAGACATAGTGCATGAAATATGAAATGATCATGCTAAAGGTATATGGGAAAACACTAAATTAATGTCCTAATTAATTTGTTAATTATTTACATTATACGTATTTTTAGAAATATAGATGTAAAAAAACTATATTATTTAATAACTATTAGATAATTAATAATATATATTTGATTAATTATTTTATTTTATGTGTTAAATTTAGATATTCAACAGTTATGGTAAAACCAATTCATTGAAATTGTTGGCTTACATTATTATACATTTGATTAATTGACAAATATGATAACACCATTTCAGAAAATTATATTTAAATTTTTAAATGTTTATATATTTTTTAAAGTATTTTTTATATTTAATAGTTCTCCATACATATTTTATTGTTAATAATCATAAAATTATTAGATAAAAAAAATTACACTTGTCTTCCACTTTATTTACAAACATATTTATATTTTTTAATTACCAACTTTTCTAACAATATTCAGGTACACAATAATTTCATTGCATATTATCGTTACAATGATATATTTGTATAAAGAGATAGAAGAACATATACCTAGGTATTTTTATTTCTTCAGACTATTAAATATATATTAATATAATTATTTAATTAATTCATACTTGTAATTTATAAAAAAATAATTACAACACTCCTAAAGAGACTTCAGTGGGGGAGTCTTCTGAATTTCGTCTGCAAAAATCGAATTATCATATTGGTAAACATGGCATTACACAATTATCAAAACTAACACTTTCTCATAGAGATGAGAGATTGAATATTATTTTTTAGGATTAAAATATTGAAACTTTTCCAAATACAACTCGATTTATCCTCAATGTAGGCATGGAGAACCATTTCAGTATTTGCATTTTATATGCTGATTGGAAGTCTATCATCAAAATGGAAATATATCATCTTTGGGAGGGTGTGAAGAAAAAATACCTCAATATATTTATTTTATCTCATCTTTTGAATATGATATATGTTAAATGATTAATATTTATGTTAAAAAATTATTTATAACATTCAATTTTGAATAAAAAAAGTTGTTAATAAAATATTTCTTACTGTAGTGATAGTTTGATAAAGGGATTTTAAAAAAATGTTGAAAAAATTATGTGTTTAGAAAGAAAAAAAATGAACGCACGTGCCTCAATTATCTTTTTTTAGATGAATATACATGAAAAAAATTCCACTTGATGTTATGAAACATTTCAGGTATATTGATAATTATATTTTTTTCATTTTAAAATGTCTTATACATCTACCTAATTAATTATTAGTTTACTTTTTATAAAACAGTTCTTTAAGAAATCCCATCAATACATCTAGTTATATAATGCATTCCATGATACATTATCGCATGGTGGTTATCATTCATTTGTTAAAAAATTGATTGAGGAAATGATTGCAGGATTAAGAGCTCACTGCACTAGTGGTTTTGATGAGGTCCAATTTGGTCATCCATCCCCACCAACCCTCCATGACAAATAGAAAATAGTGAGAAGAAGAAAAATTGAAAAATATCTTACAGAGAAATATAAGGAAGTATCTTGAATAATTTTGGTTAAATTATTATTATTTTTCATTATTATTTTAATTTATAAATTAACAACACTATAATATTATTCTCAATTTTCATTTTAGGATGAACTTAATGAGAAAACAACATAGGGAAATTTCATCCCTAAGGGTAGGATGAACATTTTAGCCAGTAATTTAGAAAATCCATAACACCCCAGCCACATAAGAGGATATGAGGTGTGTGTTAGTGTTAAAAATGTTTTTGGTCAAAAAGTTAACAATAAAGAGACCGAGAAATAGAATCCTTAAATGATCAATGGAAAGAAATGAAACAATCCTTGGGTAATTAAATTCCAGATGTTGTAAAGTAGGATATGTTATAACAAATGATAAGATAACCATATTCTATGAATTCTTCCCAACCCACCCTTCTTGCTCAGTTTGCCTATTCAAATCATTAACCTCCTCACTTGGACTCGCCCTTACACTGTGAGTTGTATGATTGCGGTCCTGGTGTAAACATTTTAGCATTCAGAGACATGAATATTTTGGAGGGATTATGTACATCACCAGCCTATTAATATAGTTTTGGATAGAATATTGATAATGATATTATCAATCCTACTTCTCTACTACAATTCCCTATCGTTGAGATTACCAGAGTTGGGGATTGTATAAGTCATTGTTTACTTTATCCATCTCACATTTTTCATTATATTTCATATGTGGTATGTGTTATTTTAAATATTAAAAACATCTGATTGAAAAATAATTATTATGTTTCCTAAAATTTAACTTATATAGGAATTTCTAAAATACAAAGAAAAGTCACAATGGAAACCAAAGGTTCACGAACAAACAACTGTATATACATCAGATATTTTTGATGGGATAAAAAGATTATCTTATATATCTTATTTTATGTATAGTATTTTTGAGTTTCAGATGTTATATAATATATGTGGAAGATAAAATCCATTTAGAATATTCTGAAAAGATTTCATGGAACTAGTTTATTTTAAAGTGCTCAATCTATTTATGTTGTAGTTGTTTTCAATGTAACTAAATTTATGTTTCAATATTGTTAACCGAAGATGGTTTAAATAGACTAACTATATTAATTTTTTAATTAGTTATCTACACACTTAGCTTGTTCGAAATGTTGACATGGGTGTTTTTGTATTTATAGATCAAGAATACATTTCAACATATGTACAATATTTGTCAACTACTAATAGAGTTGAATAAATATGTGAGATTTTATCAATGAATGGTTTTGGGTGTTAGTTATTTTCATTTCATTATGGGTAATAGAATAAACCTATTTATGTACTATTATTTATAATAATGTCATTAAATGTTAAATTTTTGTGTTGTAGGGGTATTTTTAAGTGTATTATTCCTAATCGAATACACATTATATTGGTTTTTCTCTTTATTATGTGATGTTTGTATAATAATTTCCACCTTGATATAAAATTATGTTTTTATTTGAGTTTTTATATTATAATTATGTTTAATTCTCATAGTTTATACATTTATTTCTAGTTGATATATAATAAAATGTATGTCCTGGAAAAAATTTATCAATGATCACTTGTCAATAAAGAATACCGGTGCAATCAACTATGTGAATGGAAATATAATTATTTTTAATATTAGATATTATTTTTATTTTTGGAAATAAAAATATATATTTATATGGGTTTTATTATCATGTTAATGATTTATTTACTGTAGTGTCATCATTAACAAGGATATGTCGAATGTGGTTATTATCTTCTATGATTTATTTATGAGATAATAACAACATGGGATATAAATAATTATGATCAAGTTAGTCATATTAATTATTTTATATTTTTTATCATTGTTTTCTATTTTGTAATCTTATATCATTAAGTGTCATTATAGGCATTCAATGATGATGATTTGTACATTCAAGATGAAACTAACCAACTTCGATCTTTGTTTATGACATATTTGTTAAGTTCCATTAGGATTTAAATTTTATATATTCTTATGTTTCAGGTTATTATTACATTTTCCTAATAACAAGTGTTTAAAAATGAATTCATTTTTTACAATAGGTGTTTGAATATTATTATATCAAATGAATGAATTTATAATAACCAATAATGATCATGTTGTAAACATTAGATATGTGTTTTTTAATTATACTTTATAATAAAAATTCATTGAATCATTTTTCACTAAATTGATAAAAGTATGTATGTTTTTATAGATTTTTAATCAATGATACATGTTTATTGATGATTCTATATTGTTTTCTATTATAGGGATCCAGATTGGGGGGGGGGTGTAATACATAATATTTTCTAAACAAATTATCTTTCAATGGTGGTTTTTATAAGAAACCAACACTGAATCATTTGAAATATACTAATGTGTTTTAGCATCAATTTTTATATAAACCAAGCTGGTTCACTTTTTTTTCATCATATTTTAAAAATGGATACTAAATATTTGTCTTTTGGCATTAATTTTTAAAAAACTGATTCCAAAAACATCATATTTAACATCACATCTAAAGACATCAGTTAAAAATAGATGTTAAAATTGAAAAAAAAAACAACGTTAAATAAATTTTTTTCACTACTGATTGTATGATTTGGGGTCTACACATTCTTTTATTTCTAATAAATTTTCTAGTAAATTAGTAATTTCAAATTATGATATGATACGAAAGCTTATGGTTAAAAACTATGGTGTAATATTATATCCAAAAAGAATTATAAGAATATTCTTATTATTTTATGTGGAAATAAATTACATGTAATATTTAATTTTTTTTACATTAGTTGAGTTTGATGTCATTTTGTGTATGGATTGGAATTCTTTTTATCATTCTATGAATGATTATAGATCTAAATAAGTTGTTTTTAGAATGAGTTTCAATTTGTATATAAGTATGAACCCATACAATTGATAACATATCATAATGATTAGAAACTATTAGAATATTAAAAAGAAATTTATCTTTGTCACAATTTTAAAAACAAGGAAAATATTCAGATTAATGTTGTTCTAGTGGTAAATGAATACCTAGTTGTTTTTCTTGATGATTTTCCAAGTGTTATAACCGTTTGGGACAATTATTTTACTAATTATTAACTTCTAGATGCTAATCTAATTTGAAATCCCCTTAGAGAATGGATTAAGTGAATATTCTTGAATTAAAAAAAATTCTTGGAGGAGTTTCTTGATAAAAGATTCATTCATCGTATCACTTCACTACGGATGCTCCTATTTTTTCTTTAAAAAGTAATATGTATCCATGATACTTTTTATTGATTATAGATATATGAATAACCTTATTATTAAGAATAAGTATCATTTTACTCTTATTGATGTCTTTTTTTGATTTGCTCCAGGGAGCTCAGCATTTTTTCAAGACTGAATTGAGATCTAGGAACCATTAGATAAAGGTAAAGGAAGAGGATATCTCGAATAATATTTGTGTACTAGATATAGGAATTATGATTTCATTGTTATTCCCTTTGGTTTGAAAAATTCCCATGTTTTATTCATGGTACATAAGAATAGAATATTTTCTGAATATTTGGATAAGTTTTTTATTTTTTTATTGATGATATTTTGGAGAATTCTAAAATTTATGCAGATCATGAAAAAAATTTAAGGATTGTCTTATAAACTCTCAAAGACAAGTTGTTATATGAAACATTTATCAAATGTGTTCTTTGGTGGAATTCAATTTATTTTCTTAGTAATATTGTAAATAAGGATGGATAAAAATTGATCCATCCCAAAAAAGTGGCAAATTAATTTCCAAGGCTCATAAATGTGAAAAAAATTTATAGATTTCAGTGAATAATATGTTATTAATATTAGTTTTTTAAAAAAATTCTTTGGTTATCTAGATTGTGAACTAAGTTAACACGAAAATGGGTTAAACTTATTTAGACAGAAGAAGGTGATGTTTGTTTTCAAGAACTAAAGAATAGATTGGTGGATGCTCTATTTTTGAACATGTATTCTAGAAATGGTGTATTATTCATCTACAATGATTCTTCCTTAAAGGGACTTGGTTGTGTCCTAATGTAGAATGATCAGGTAATTTATTATGCTATAAGATAATTGAAACCACATGAGTTAAATTATCCCAATAATGATTTGGAATTAGTAGATATGGTATTCAATTTGATAATTTTAATTCATCAATTAAACATACACAGATGTGAAATATATACTGACCATAAACTTTTCAAGTATATATTCTCTCAGAGTGATTTCAACATGAGGTATTGAAGATGGATTAACTGGTAAAGGATTATTATGGAACGATCAATTTCCATCATGGGAAAAAACAATGTGGTGGATTCCATGAGTTGAAAAAATCATACATCATTAACCATGATACAATTGAACTAAAAACCTTGATTAAATATTTGATTTATTTTGTCTTGGATGTTTTGGGTGTAGGAAATTCCATTATTTTTTATATTTCAAAGTAGTATTTTCTATTAGATAGAATGAGGCAAGAAAAGAAGGAAGACAATAAGTTATAGAAAATGTTCGAATTTATGAAAATGGTATATTGACAGAATTTAATGTTGATAAGGAACATGTTTTGAGATTTGGGAAGAGATTATTTGTTCCTTATGATTCATTGGTGAAGAAACATTTGTTGTGTCAAGCTCATAATTCTCTGTTTTTAATTTACCATGGTATTAAGATTTTTATAGTGAACTGCAGGAGTATTACTAGTAGGATAGAATGAAAAGGGATAATGATGTTTTTACCAGGAATTTTTTTTGAATTTACAATAGGATAAAGCATAGTGTAAATTATCAAAGGGGATGCTTATTCTTTTGAAAGTGCTAGAGTGAAAACAGAAAAATGTATCCACAGAATTTTTCATAGAACTACCAATGATTTATGATTGTAAAAATTTCATTTGGTTTATTGTAGACAGACCGGCTAAATCAACACATTTCTTTTTTATTTGAGATACTATGTATTTGGATAAAATTTATTTACTTAACCTCAAAAATATTTTTATGTTACATGATTTTTATCTTTCCATTGTATCTAACCATGATCACAAGTTCACTTCTACCTTTTGTAAAGGCCGTCAAAATTAATTGGGAAAATAATTAAATTTAAGAATTACATTATCATCAATCTGATGGACATACCAAGCGAATAATTCATACATTGGTGTATTTTCCTCAATCTTGTTCAATGGACTGTTAGGGAAGTTGGGATCATCATATTTCATTAGTTTTGTTTTCTCATAATAAAAACATTCATTCTAGTATAGAAATGGAACCTTTTGAGGCATCATAGGAAAAGAGGTGTCAATCACCATTAATTTGGGATGATTTCAAGGAAAGGAAGTTGATTGGACCAAAATTAGTATAGAATGTAGCTGAAAAGTGAAGATGGTCCAGAAACACATGAGGACATCTCAATGTATTAGAAATTTTATGCAAGTACAGGAGGAAAAAGGTTTCTTTTATGTTATTAGATAATGTTTTCTTAGAATATAACCATGTAAAATCTTTTTGTGTTTTGGTAATAAAGTAAATCTAAGTCCACAGTTCAGTGGAACTTATGAAATATTTGTAAAAGTTGGATAAGATGCCTACTGAGTACCTTTCTTCCAATTTTATCTCTGGTGCACAATATTTTTCTTGTTTCGATGTTGATAAAGTATGTACCAGATTCATCTCATGTTTTGGGCCTAGATGTATTTTAGAAGGAAGAGAACCTTTATTATGAATAGAAACCTATTCATATTCTTCATCATAGAGAGTATGTACTGTTTCATAAGGTAATTCACCAGGTTAATGTTTTTTGGAGAAACCACATTGTTGAATAAGAAACTTGGGAATCTGAAAATGCTAAGAGGTAAATGTACTGTCACTAGTTTATAAAGTAAATATAAATTATGAGGGATAATATAAAAACCCATTTACTTATAATTTAACGTATTTTCATTCTAGAAATAAATTGTCAATTTCATTATATATGTATAATGAAATTAGAGAAATTTATAAAAATTAAGGAATTTATATTGATGGAATAATAACTTATCATAAGGAATAGTAATCTAGAAAAAAATTGTTACATTACCAATGAATCTATAAATAAAATTAATGTATCTTAAAATTTAAAATAAGATATATTTATATCGGTGAATAAGTAAATAAATGTTTTGGAAGTGATAAATTAATTGTTCATATTTTTGTGAAATAAAAATGTTTTTTTATAATTTTATAATTAATATAATGATTTAAAATTAAATATATTTTCTGAAAATAGATCTCATAAATTACGATTTTATTATTTTTTGATTATAGGATAATTTTATGAGACTTAAATTAATTTTTCAAAGTATTAAAAATTCGGTTATAGTTTTAAAATTTATATTTTTTAAATAAATTATAATTATAATTAATAATTTAATGTATCATGTTTAGAAAATAATTTTTATAAAATGGATTTAATATTTGAATTCAAAAAATTAAAAAATTATTATGGTGGATTTTTGGTATTTTTCTGAAATACATGAATTTTTGGTGAATAGTGAAATACAGTAATTTATGGTATAAGATAAATACTTGAATTATTTAGTCCTGGATGGTGTAAGGGTAATGTAAACCCAAAATCTCAAACAATAATTCATTAATTTAGAATATTTAGTGATAATTCTCAATCTATTCATATTAATTAGCTAAAATAATGTTCTAATGGATATAATAATGAGGAAACACCCCTCTCCTCCACTATAAATACCGCCACTCAGCACCTTTTCTCCTCATACATAAAAGCATTACACATTTATCAATTTCATTCCAATTAACTTCCTAATATACTTCCCCATGTCCAAGAAATAATTTACTCATCAAAATTGAAAACCAAGGGGCTTAATGTTGTTCTAAAGTTAGAGAATTCGGGAGGTAAATCCTTTTTCATTTTATATTATATAATCTTTTTTTATTTTATTTTAATTTTTTTTCTTTTTTATATTCTCTTTACCTAAAATTTTCCAAGGTGCATGAAAACTCAGGTATCTTATATATATTTAATGTTTATATTTTTTATGGAAAAGGGAATCTTCAAACTACTTCTCCCCTCCCATTTATTCTAAAAATGAGAACATCATCTATGATGTATTCATTTAGCACACTCATGGATGATACATTTTCATTAGCACCGTTAAGGAAGGTCATAAAACCATTATTAAGGATAAATAATATTTTATTATACATATTATAATTTATTTAACGTTCGAGAACTAATATATAAAAATTATAATTAATAAAATGATATAAGATCGTGATGATCAATAAAACGGCCAAAATAAATTAAATCATTGTCATTAATGTTTTATTTAATGATTCGTCCTCATATTAAAGAAATGATATATGGTATAATTAAAAATTATTGAAACATATTAACACCAACTTATTCTACTTCTATATTTTTCATTCCAATCGACAAGAAAATTCAAAATGAACCGACCATAGAAACGTTGAAATAAGTGCACCTGAAATAATGAAAATAAAAAACAATATTATTAATAAATGGGTGGAAATATGTTACAAAAATATCATAAAAGTAATTATAAATATTAATATGGTTATTTAATATATTTATAACACTCTTAAAACCATTAAAAAGGAGTTTTGAACATGTTTTACGTACGATGAACCTGATATATGGGAATTGTTAACCCAAATTTCATTTTTTGGGTTTACCTTATAATTAATTTATTATGTAGTACTATGATTATTTGTGAAAGGAATTTTTATTTCATTTTTTTTATTATTTATAGTTATATTTTATAACCATATTCCATTGTTTTTATCATTTTTCACTCTAAATATAGGATATTTGTAAGGGAAATTTCTATAAAAATCGATGTTTATTTATTTTTTTTTACCAAATTGAAAATGAATTATTTTATTCAAGTATTATTGTTTTATGATTGTTTTATAGTTCATAAGAATTTTTTATGATGATTAGTTAGACCTTTATATCCCCCCAATTCATTTGGTATGTTTTTGTTGGAGGTCTACCATATGGTTACTCCATGTGTAACTGTGATGGTTACACCATAAGGTATCCATGAGGGTTAAATCATAAGGTATCCACGAGAGATATATTTTACGGAATTAATGGAGGTTACAAATCATTTGGTATCCATTAAGGTTAAAATAATAAGTAATTAATTCCCCCAGTTACCTTTATGGTATTATTTTTATTTTATATTTTTTATGGATATCTCATGTTTTCATAATGTAACTATATGATACCTATTGGGTGAGAAGTATGTATTATTGAATATTATATCATTTATATAAAAGTATTAATGTAGCAACTATTTATCTCATTCTTTTTATGTCTCTTACTGATCATTTTTTGATCATCCCAAGTTTTCATATTTATTTTTTAGAGTTTTAGGATAGTAAATGGAAAAGAAGAAGCCAAGATGAATGTTTTGAAGACGTTTCATGATAATATTTCATTTTTAATTAAAAACTTTTAAATAATAGAATAAATTGAAATTATTTTAGTAGTACCCTCTTTGTATGCTTATAGTTTGATATGTATGAATTATATCCTAATTTTCTAAAACACTAAGCATTAAAGATTTTGGGAATGTAAATAAGTAAATTATAAATGAATCTAATAAATTATGTAAATTTTATATATGTGTATTTATAATTATTATATATTACATAATATAGTCATATTATTTAATTATAAATTTATATGAGATAATATTTAGAACTCTTAAAAATGATATTTCTAAAAAACATATTCATTATATTTATTATTTTTATTTAAAAATTTATTTTATGAATTTGATAATTTTAATTTACAAAAAAATAATTTTATAATCCATCATGTAATAATTATTTTAGAATGAAATGTTGAAATTTTTTCAGAAAATGTTAAATTTTGGGTGAATCATAAAAAAACTGATTTTATAAACACTATCTCATTTATAACATTGTTAAAATATAAGAATGATATAATGGTTTATCAAAACTATTATAAATATAATTTTAATATATATAAATTAAAATAATTAATTTAAAATAGAGTTTTGAATTTATAAACACTATGTTTAACATTTTTAATAAATAACTACTATTTTACTTTAATAAAAATTATTTTCGGTATGTTTATTTTAACTTAGTATCCATAAGGTGGGATTAATTTTTTTTTTGTTTTTTTAAAAAATATGTATAATTTATTTAATAATTTACCATATAATGCCATATAAATCAAGAACAATGAAAATTTATAGTAATCATAATTTTTGAGATTAAAAATACATCTTTTATAAAAAATATTTTTACACATTATAAGCACTAAAATTAAAATTAATTTTTATCTCCTTAGATATATTAATTTATATTATAGATTTAATATTATGATTAATTAGTTCGATATTTTATTATTAGGATCATTTTTTAGGGATCAAAAATAAATTACATAGGTAAAAATTAGTTACCATGATAAAGTGAAAAAATGTTAAATGGAAAAAATATAAGAGTAAAATAATTAAAAACATGTGTGAAAATTTATGGATTATAATTTATTGAACATAAAACATCTGACACTTCATTATTATACATTATTGGATCCAATTTACTTTTTAATAGTGACATCTCCTTTAATATTATTACAAAAATGTCACAAATCGCCCTTATAAAATAAGCAATCACCACCACACATCTCCTTAGACTCCATAACTATTATATAAAACCAAAATTATCCAAAATAATTCCCTAACACTCATATAATTAAATATCGGTTTAATTATTCTTGAAATAACACTTTATAAATCCTTATTTTAATTTTGAATGTAGTTCTCCAAAGGAGTGAGGTAAAATTCTCAATTTCTCTCTTTTCATTTAATTTCATTTCTTTTATGTTCTACTACCATTGAATATAATCTACCCATATTGAAATAAATACATAAGTATAACATGTATATTAATTTTTTATTATTTTTATGGGATAAAAAATTTATACCATCCCTATAACCAGTCGAAAAATGAAAACGTTGCTTGTGTTACATGTTGACTACATCCTACATAAGCAAAGTGATATATTTTTTATAAACACCGTACATGGATAGTTAAAAGAGTTTATTTAATAAATTAATGTATTTATTAAAAATTTATTAATATTATTATAATATAAATTTATTATTACCTTCATTACATTCTTTGGAAAATGATAATTTCACCTCTATGTACATACAGACCACCACCTCCATGAAGCATTGCATTTAATTTTTTTTCATAACCTTTTTTATTTATAAATATCTATTAAAATATAATTAAACCCGTTAAATATATATAAATAATATAATTATTATTATTTATTAATGATATTATTCCTATTTAATAACTTTCTTAACCATAATCCGACATTGATTATATAATGTTCTAGTTTGGGCCAGTTTAACCACCTGTATGATCAATACTATAAATATATATCATGGATGAAAATTGAAACATATATAATGGTATTAATATAATTTAATGATAAATAGTTTTTTATTTTATGGAAATTTAAATTTAATACTAGTATTTAACTTGTTATTAATATACTTGTAGTGTTGGTTAAAAATTACCCGAAACAAGCTTCTCATAGATTCAGTTCTCATAAACCATGACCAAAGTTTGCATAAAATGATCATGGGGATGAATAAATCATTTAAATAAAATAATTTTAATATAAATTATAATGTAGGATTTAATAAATTGATATCATGTTATGTAATTTTATGTTTCCATTAAAAATACATTCGAAACTTTAAAAAATACTAACACTAGATAATGAAAATAAACATTAACTATCTAA
Source organism: Viscum album (assembly GCA_963277665.1). Taxonomy (NCBI): domain Eukaryota; kingdom Viridiplantae; phylum Streptophyta; class Magnoliopsida; order Santalales; family Viscaceae; genus Viscum; species Viscum album. The sequence goes on from OY728139.1 coordinate 804,719,593, forward strand.
TAAACACATGTTGATTGATTATAATTAAATAGGATAAACTATAATATAGATAAATAAGGTTCTGAAATAGGTTATTATTATGTCTATGGATAATATATATGATGTTAAATAACCATATGAGAAGCTGAGAGTAAATGTAAGGGATTTTCTTGACCCACATTCTTTTAATAAGTCATTATTATTATTGTTTGACTATAGTTTCAAAATATAAAATTATTCTAAATATTTATTTTATTTTATTTTATTTACCATTAGTTTTATATGTAATTAACTTATATAAAAAATACCCAATTTTTTTAATTTCATTCTTCTTTAATTTTGATGATATTGAGAATAATTTACTTCCACCCCAAATAAGTTTTTTCTCATCTATATCCAAATTGAATTTTATCAATAATGATCACCTTTAATATTTTTAAATCCATATATTTTTCATTACTTTTTAAATTTAAAATTATCCTAGAATCTTTTTAAATGATGTAATTATTACTATTTTCCTTATTTGGGTTTCAATAAAGGTAATTTTAAAATTAATTAAATGATTTTTTTCCTTTCTAGAATATAAATATTATCTTCCACTCCACTTTTACAATGGATGAAATTTATTTGTTTTAAAGGATATATTATTGAAATTTATTACCATATAATATTTTTAAAAATCATTCATTTCAATTATACAAAAAAGATATTTTATAAAATTGGCTCAAAACATATTCTCTTTATTATATTTTTGAAAAATGTTTTCTAAATACACATTTAAATTTCTCTTAAAATTCCCTATTTGACTATAAATTATCTATATTTTATAGATTTTTTTTAGTGACACTATAAATGATTTTATGATTTGAAAAAAGAAATTATTGAAATTTTGGTATCAACCGAACAACTTTATATATCATGTTATATGATACAATTTAGAAATGATATGAAACCAATTTTATTTTGATGGGTTTTCATGATATGATGAATGATTTATATCTTATGGAACACATATATATCGATAAATAGGGGTGTAGTCCTATATCTCGGTCCAATTAATTTTATTATGTTTTATATCTCATGAGATTATGAATCCTTCCATCATGGATCTGTTTATAACATAAGTTGTAGAAATCATGGGTTTTCGCACAACATTAATCATTGTTATCATGGTTCTATTCAAAACTTATTGTATAATAATCATGGGTTTTCTCACAACATATATAATTGTCATAAAGGGTTTTCTCGTAACATAAATAGGGATCGTCATGGGTTTGTTCACAATATAAATCAAGGGAATATTGGGTTTACTAAAAAAAGTGGGAATATCATGTGTTTTTACACAACATAAATTATGGAGACCATGGGTTTCTTCGCAAAATAAATCATGGGAATCATGGGTTTTCTCATAATATTATAAATCATTATTCTTATGATTTATTAAAAATATTTATTACGTTATGTTTCAATGTTATATGCCTATGATTATTCTTGATTGACCATGTTTTTTATCTCACAGTATTATATCATGGTATATTTTTTTTAATTGAGTTTACATGTCCTATAATAATGACTTTTAGAAATATCTTATTGTTTCATGTAATTTTTAATAAAATATTTAACTCATGTTCATGTTTTCTAAAATGATTATGATCTAAACCATGATGACATAAAAATGAGTTTTCCATTACTATGTTTTTGAGTTGACCAATTTATTATGTTTCCATTCCCCAAATTACGAATATGTTAATAACATAAGAAGATTCTAGAAGAGGGTCTAGGGTGGTTCGATTATAGGGAAATATTTGAATTATCATAAAATAGGTTTCTTTTATAGTTTATCCTCAAATAAAATGGGCCTTGTATTCTTCGGATTTTGTGACCATTGAGAGACATTATGTTTAACTCGTAGAAATGTTTTATGACAAATATATGTTTATCTTGGATAATCTCACTTGTTATTGAAGATTACTTTCAATGTATATGTTTTTAGCACTATTCTTGAGATTGTAGGGTTGGGGTGAGTCAATGAACTTTATATACTCGCAATAAAGAAGTCATAAAATCCATTTTCAACTAATAAGACATATAAATGTATTGAGGAAGAAGTTAAATATTCCCAATAGTCTTTGGATATTTGTCTTTAACTTTCAAATTTCATAAGAATCTAAAATGTAATCCTTCAATATCCCTCCTTAATCTAGGACATATAAACCAATACATAAATCCATGATACATTTTCATGATTCCCAAGTGTTAAAACTATCAAGAATCATAGAATTCTAAAATTATTGATTTTTTATTATGGTAGGAACCATGTGACTCTCATGAACAAACAGGAACGAAGAATAATCATCAATACAACCATCATGGATTTCCTTGATATCAATTATTTTATAGATAATGATGTTATTAGAAAAAAACTCTTATAATTCCATGACATGGTACATGATAATTGATAGTAAATAAACATGAAGTAATTGTATGACATCTTGACCCAAAATCACATCGTGACATAGTTCAACCACAAAAGACCAAAACCACCATTCCTACATTACATTTTTCATCCACGAAGCATTAATTTTGAATCTAAAATCCTTTATGACTACATAAAATTTTATAGGTGTATACTAAATATAAGAATTGAATGATTCTAGATATTATAGACAATTTCCATCCTCTTTTTGAATAAAACATTGAAATGTTTTACATAAGGATCTTAATAATAGTGAAATACATATAGCGATCACTGAATACATAGTTACTCTAGCATATTATAGAATGCATAATATTTTCCAATTCTTGATCATGATTATTATTTATTAATAAATTCAGATACTTCAATCTAGATCCATATCCCACTAAAATTTGATCAAATATAATATTTTAACCAAGGATAACAGAATAAGCGTCATAGTACACCTAAAAACCGTCACATCACTACTACAAATAGCGATTTTCAGCACTAGAAATAGCTTTTAATAGTTTTTTGAGCACTGTTAATCTGGCTGATGTTAAAAGGGGTCCCTTTTATTAGTGCTCAGAAAAGTGTAGATAATTACCCCTTTTTTCACCACTCAAAAAAGAACTAATAAAATTAAAAAAAAATGAAAAATAAATTAAAAAATAAACAAAAACATAGATATCCCTTTTAGCATTGCTCACTACCCCCATTTAATAGTGCTTGGAAACCCCCACTCATGCCCACCCCAACCATCCATCCTTTAAGAGCACCCTCTCCATCCATTTAATAGTGATATCCCCCCTACCCATGCATGTGTGTCCCTTCGCCTCCCTTTATTCGAACTCGAGACTTCTTCCCTGTGCAGTGGATACTTTACCACTCCACCATGTTACTTTGTTCTCAAATTAATGATATATCTACTTATATAAATATATATATTTTTAGTAATATTTATTCGTATATTGAAATATATTAATATTACTTATATATATAGTCATATTAATATATTTATTTATTCATATATTAATATATATATGTATAGCTATAATTTTTATCTGTATATTTATTCGTATATTAATATATATTTAATCATATAATAATATATATATGTAAGATTAGTTTTAAATACATTTGTAAAAAATGTACTTTGTGTGTCTATAAATAACTATAAAATAAATACATACATATATAAAATATACCTATAAATGTGTATATATTTTATATATGTGTATCTGTAAGTATAATTAAATGTATTTATACGTATTAATATATATTTACATTATTATACTTCAATATGTCTATTTATATGTTAGAATGTGTATACAGTATATATAAATTTTATAAAACACACAAAAATTAATAGAAAGACACACACACACACACACACATTATATAGGTACATAAGTATTCATATATTGTATTTTAAGTAAAATGGATTTTTGTTTTTATTTAGATAATGCATATATGTTGTTAAATATATTTTAAATGTAAATATTATTAATTAATTATTTATAAAATTATATTCTTTGTGGTTATTATAAAAAAAATATGTATATGTGGTAATATATCTGATTATAAATAATAGTACATTTTTTAAAAACGATAAAATTTCAAATCCATTATATCAATATGAATGTAAGAGCTATCAATAAATTTTTTCCCTACCAAAAAATTGGAAAATACCCCCATAAATGAGCTATAAAATCCCTCAAATGATAAAAAATGGGTTATTCCAAATAATTTAGTTCTTTTACCTATTTATTTATTTTATATTTAAATTGTTTTAAATGACTATTATTCAATAAAAATAATAAAAATATTATTTAAAAATATTTTTTAATTTCTTTCATAAGCTTTTAAAGTAAATATCTTATATATGTAGTCTAAATTTCTATTTATCCTTTTCTAAAGAACATTTTAAAAAATATATTAAATTTGTATTAATATAAATATATTAAAATAATGATATATTACTATTACTAATTTTTTATGATATATACCCTTTATTAGTGCTACTAGAAATGTGTTGATAAAGGGGGTGGGGTCATTGTCAACACATTTTAAAAAACACTGATAAGAGCCCCTATAGCAGTGCTAAAAAAATGGTTGATAAATGGGTAATTTGAAAATTACTTTTTTAGCACTGTAAAAAACACCCTTTATCAGTGAATTTTTTAGAGCTAATAATGGCTACTCCCTTAATCTACGCATTTTGTTTAGCGCTGTTAATGGGGAGACGCTACGAAAACCAGAATCTGTAGAATTTCATAGTCAAGGAAATATCATCATTGGATCAATATTTTTCTACTTTTCAAATCATAAAAGGAATTATTACACATTTATGACCATATGAATTTATCCCCTTAGATAAAACGTTCAGGTGGGTATATAACTTGATGAAATATCTGATTAAGTGGTGATAATATCCCAAGAGTCTAAGGAATCTACTGATCTTAGATTCATTCGAAGGGATATTCTAGAATGCAGTTGAAACCAACATTTTATGATCTTGAAAAATGTCATATTTATATACCACATACCAGAGGAACATGAATTACGTGATCTAAAATGAATATTTCTATAGCATTAAAAAAATAATATATACATGTGAAGTATCCAAAACTTTACTAAGATATCGAACATTCTCTTCCTAAAAATTTGATCATCTCATAATGTCACCTATAAAAATAATGATAAATGAGTATATAATTTGATGAAAAATTGTATTCATTAAATCTACGAACATTGATATATTTTTATTAAATCTAAAATTAAAAACAAAATCCTCTTAATTATTATATCATCTTTGAAAACCCATCTTCAATATATTTTCCAACATTAATCAGAGCAGATTATAACTTAAGAAGACATTGATCTTTTAGAACCACCATTATCTATTTAGTTTCTCAAATATTTCATTAATATTGTGAAATTTTTAAAGATTATAGATCGTCATCAAGTTTAATTATATAAATTCCATGCATTAACATAGACTCCCATCTATTTTCATTGTGAATGTAATCAGAGTACACCATGGAGAAGTTCTCTGCCATATGATGTCCATTATATCAATATCCTTTAATTAAATATTTAAGGATTGAAATTAAATTAATGAAATTTTATAATAAGGAATAAAAATAAAGTATTTTCCTTATAGAAGATTAATATTAAATTACACTTCTCATTTTCGTTCCATGCTTACATAATCTTCAAGGAAGACATCAAGATAAATATTTGTAATTGAAGGTAATGCATGTAAATACTTCTATTTAGATAATATTATAATTAGAATGATAATTTTATTATTAATATATATATTGTTTTTCTAATAGAGTTCCACTAAACTAGCCTAAATCAATCACCCTCTATGAAGAGTTTTGCATTATACAATTTTGAGAAGAGAAGGTCACTATTCTATTGTATTAATAAATACTAGATTAGAGATAGGTTATGCAGTACATTAATAGAATGAAATAAAATGATTAAATGTCAAAGACCATTATATCCAATAATTTTTTCTTATGAGGAAACAAAAAATTCATAAGAGTATCATTTCTTAATTATTCATATTCTCTTCCACATTATCGTATCAAGACTCATAAATATGTGTAGGTATTACTCTTTATATTCCAAGAGTATTTTTATTTGTTTGGAGAAAAAATAACGTGATGCACCTATATAAAATAATACAACATCTAAATAATAGGTCACCAAGATAGTATATATAACTATAGAAGGATTTATGTCATCATTGATAATGAATTTTCTATATGATGTTTTGATGGCATGCTTAATAAATATGATATTAAGATGTAGGGGCAAAGCCAAATGTTTTTGTACCTATCATACAACCAATGATACATCACTAGACTTATCAACGAAACCTTCTATATGGTGATTGATGCACTCTAGATGACTAGAAAACTACTATGCCTACGATTACTGATTCATCTGAGGTCACTACCTGCCACTTTATGGGGTAAATTCATAAAATATTCATATGGATATGGAAATATTTGAAATAGTAGTGGAAAAGAATTATATAGATGTTTTATTTAGGTATGATATTCCCTATAAACAAACATTAATGACACTAATTTAATGATCTTATCATGATATGGGTTGAATACAAAAGACTATGGTGGAATATCAAAAAATTACCATAACTACTCATCTACCCCTGATACATCATTATGATATTGGATAAGCTACAACATTAAGATTTATTGATTAAACATACTCCAGAACCTAAACCACCTTTTGATCCTGTTTTTATAATAACAAGTTTCTATACAACTTTAATAAAGATGAATATATTAAAAAATTTCATCCGAGTTTGTTATGTCCCTTTTCAACCCATCTTAATCCACTTTTCCATTAATAAAATATCCATTTCTAGTTAAGGATCATACCATTTAATTTCATTAAACTATAATTAATTATCCACAACCATAATATATACCTTATTTACTTCTCTTTACATTCATTTTATAACATAATAAAAAGTTATATGATAAAACTGCTCAATGAATGGCTCTAGGAATATCTTTAAGGTGAGGACCTGCCCTTTGTTGTCTATGAGCGTTGTATCCCTCCATCAACATGGAACAACTTACGATATAAATGTTTACAAAAAAATAAAATGTAATTTTACTATATATATAGTCATAAAAATGTATTTGAAATGGATAATAAACTCTTTATCTTCTGTAGGAGACATCACACCTTATAAGGTTAGAGAATGGTGAAATTGTAATTCTTGTGTGGTATCAAAAAAATTTATAATCAATTCGATAATATTTTTGGGTTTTCTGAATTACATATATGATGTATAAAAAAAGGATACAGAAGTTTTGTGTTTAACGATAATTATTGATGTAATATAGTTCTATAGGTAATATTTTGAATAACATTATAAGTAGAGAAACATATATAAAATATATAAGGATATAGATTCTATCTATTGTTGTCTCCAAGAAAAGATACATGATCAAGATATAATTTTACTCCACACATCCTTAAAGAATATTACATATAATTAATTAGTATGTTCAAAAGTATAATTAAAATTTTTATGGATATATATGGTTGAACTAAGGATATATAGAGGTAAATCATAGAGATATTGGATGTTCCCTAATATAATATTATCATAGTTGTTTAAATGAATCTTAAGTTTAAAACACATTATGTTTCGAGAGGTAAAGAGGACACCATAATGGATGATTCATTGAGAATAAAATAATGGTGAAGTGAGTTGTGTATGGATAGAGACATATTTTAATACAATGTTATTAAAAAAATATGAAACTATATTTTATAAATAAATGAAGGTATCACGATGAAACTATAATGAGAACACCATGATATTACTAATGGAAATAACACCTACACTACGATCCACCTATTAACACTATAGAGGGTACAATTTGGGAAGAATATTATGATGTATAATATTCTTAGATGTATGGTCTTATTCCATAATCAGGAGGTCCAATCCATAAGTTTTTTGTACTTTGAGAATTTTTGAAGTGATTTTCATAAATAAATTTACGGATTAAAATCTACAATTTCTATAGATTTTTTGTATCATGTTACTAAATAATATTATACAACATTAAATGATATTTCACCATATAATATGAGTTTATAATTAGAATCATAGTCTAATGAAGTCATCCACACCATTATGAAAGGTAATTCTATAAAGAAATTAATTTAAATCTATTTTTTTTAAATAAATCATGGATTACATAGATAGAAAAATTAGTTTTTAAGGAGTAGTTTTATCGCCCAATTAGTGGGTGAAATGTGATTAATTCATGAACATAATTTTGTATGTTTGGGTACATTATATTGGGGAGGAAAAGTAATATATATAATATAGTTTTTGGTAGAAATTTGATAAATATGGATATTTTTTGGAGGTTAGTATACTTGGATGAATTTCATTGAAGATCGAGTTTCAAAGATGAAATATAATCATAATTAGAACACACATACTTTATCAGTGATTATTATAAAAATGAAATAATTTTTATATCACGAATACTAAACAATGACGTATTAAATGAATATGTATAAATAAAGAGTTACCCTAGGATTGATTGTGCCTCTTTATTGATCTTTATAATCATTTATAGTGAGTAGTGAAATTATTGTGGAGGATAAAATGGTTACAAAGGTTTAAATTGTATGAAAAAAGATTATTACTAAAAATTAAGATATGAGGAATGAAAATAGGGTTAGAATATTAAAAATGGAATAATATTTAATATTTTATGTTATGATATAGAATACGCATTATACTTTTTTAGTCTCTTAGATAAAATTATTCAATTTGGGTCTTCAATTTTTCTTATCACACATGGAATATTAATTAGGGCATGGAAAGTGTCTTTTAATGGAATAATACATATGATCCGTGATTCCTAAAATATATTCAAGAAACAATAACAATTTAATTTATTAATTCCTTCACAAAGGACCTTCTCCCATATGGAATTTTTCATTTTTGGTTGGAATTCATTTTTTATAACCTACTACATACAAATTTTTCCCCAAAAATTCTAAAAAAGGCTGGGTATCAAGATATCGCATTGATCCCTTTGTAAACAAAATCATCAAACATGAAAGTTTCATTTGTGGTTGGAATAAACCTTTTTATGTACTTCTACATATGAGTTTCAATTACCAAAATTTAGAAGCATATGGGTGGATTTATAGAACATTGTTCCCTCAACAAACCCCTTCTACCATATAAAATTAACTCCTATGAAATAGAATGAATTTTAATCAAAACACAAACCATTTTAAAATCTATAATAGATGTGGGTATTTTAATCTCATAACATAACACTATGTGTAACAAAAATTTCCACAACAAGGACATTTGAGATGCATTAAATCCTCAATAACCCATGTGGTTCGTGAACTGTTATTCCCTCCCTCTATTTCAGGAGAGAAGTTGACTTGGCCATGGCTATAAATACTGAATAGGGAGAGAATAAAGGTTGAATTTAAGTCGATGTATCTTCAATTATAGATACCCATAACATGGATAAATATCTACATAGCACACTCAGGTAATTTATCAACCAAAAAACAACACACATGGGAAAAAATATTCACAAAAAATTAATCATTTATAAAGGAATCCATTTTCATAGGAGGCCCTTCATGAATAATTTTACAATAGGCCATTCCTGAAACAATTACCTCACAAAACATCTGAAAAATAATTCCCTTACAAGACCTTCATAAATAAACACCATCACAACCTCTTTATTAAGGATCCACTTATATAGGGGGACACAGTTTGAACACACCCCATTTGGTATTTAAAATACCATATGTGAGAAGGTGTTTCATTTGTTTAATTATTACTCTTATTTTAATGATATAATTCCATGTAGAATTTGGCTTCCCCATTTACAGTTCTCATAGAATCTAAATTATCCATAATAATTCTTTATTCCAGGGCCAAAACCATTAAAAGGCTAACCCAATATATCCTATTTTGCAATTAGATGTAGAAAATCATCCCTTGTACAATTGTGTGTTCCACTTCAATTTTTGTTTCCCATAATAAAAGGAGGGTAATGTATTATTCTATAATATAGTTATAACACTAAGGAGAATCAGAAGAATGAATTATATTGATAACATGGGTGCTTAACAGAAAGATCCTATATATGTTTCTCTTAGATTAATGGTGTATTTATTCTCAACCCATCAAGCTGGGATGATCAGGGAATCGCTATGGGAGTAAGACACTATACTTTCATAAATTATTTCATAATCATACTACCTCCATATTTTACACCCCCTTCATGTCCTATAAAATAAATAGGTAGATGGAAGGATGATGTTTCACATTAGGCAAGGGACCCATGTGGCCCCCATAGAATAATTCATCAATCATGAATCATAAACAAGATATGGAGAGATAAAATTCATAGGGAATACCTATTGGAGTAAGCCCATATCATTTATTTTAGGGTTTCATACTCTTACTACATCTATGTTATGTACCCATCCTTGACTATAATGTGGTAGTAAGAAAGATGGATGAGGCTTCAATTCAGTCATGAGACTTAAGAGGCCCTCATTAATGATTTAATGGATCATGAATCATCAATAAGATAAGAAAAAAGAAATATTATTAGGAAACCATAGTTTGTAATCCCTATTGAAACATGCTATTATTCTCCCATGTAATCTTCTATATCAACCATTTCCTCTTATTTCTAAAATAGATAAGGACTCATGTGATTGTAGAGATACAGGTTGGTCATCCCATTAACATCAGTAAAATGCATCCATAGTCCTCCTCCTTAGGTGTAATCGACATCATAGATTTCATTGAGGGCCTCCTCATTAGGTTTAATCTCCAATATAAGTTTCTTCACAAGCCACCTATATAGGTTTAATCCCTAGAATATATTTCATGATTAACCTCTCCCTTAGGTTTAATTCCCAACATAGCTTTCACCATAGACCCCTTCCTTAGTTGGAATCCTCAAAATAGATTTCAACATGGGCCACCTTCCTAGGTGTAATCTCTAATAATCATATTATTTGATCACCAAAGTGATATATTCCATATTAATATTTCCTTGTTGGACCTATATGTGTAATCCCTACTCACTATTTAATTGTATCATCTTTCATGGCATAGTTATCCTTGTTTCACTCTATCCAACTATTGGACATCCTCTAAATCACATGACAATAAACTACATGAAAAATTCCTTACCAAATATGTTAAACTATATGGTACTATTTTTTTAAATTACATTAAACTACATTACTAAGAAAACATATTATTTAATTAATGTTTCAACGGGATAGATATGATAGATCCTATGATTTTTAAACCCAACATCAATATTATTTTTACCCCATCAAGCTATATCTCCAATGGAATCAACAACCCACATAGTGGTCCATATTCCGCTCAAGTTCATTTTCTTATCATCATCATCAAGCTATATTTTTGGAAGGATCCTTTCAGATATAACCATATCCCATGTGATTTCATCCCATATTCGATGAGATATATTCCCTTAAAGATCAACTAGAAATGGATACTCATACATAATCCCTAGATAAACAATTGATATACATATTTGATCTAGACACCCATACTACATGATGTTAAACTACATATATCAGTCCTTGACAAACAACCTTAAAAGGTATGAATTTCAATATTGACTGGAACTAAAATACATGTGTTATGGTTTATTTTATGTGGAAACGTTGTAATTCTATTTAACATGATCAACCCAAAAACCCCAAACACCTACCAATTCCCAATATGGTGATTAAATCATGAGTTCCCAGTTATATAGACATAAACCATAGCATTATATAAACAACCAATATTGGTAAAAAAATAAGTATAACCTATGATATACAAAAAATTTCATGTCAATGGTGAGCCTTTGATAATTGTAAATGTTCATATTGTCAAAGAAACACTGATAAAAATTGATATTAACATATAAAGATAGTAACGACCAAATATTGTTGAAAGGGAATCCAATTCAAAGCTAATATATAGGAATAATTTACGAAACATGTCTTAAATCTATAATAATTTCGATGAGTATGAATGAATCCCCAAAAAACTAAGTGATGGGAATGACCTATCACCCACTATACTAACACACATTCTTAACCATCAATAGTAATAATCACTATGGAGATCTTTACTTTGGAATATATTCCCACAATGACATCTCCTATCATAAAAATGGGTGGCATTGCATGATTTTGGTTCCAGAAATACATCATCAATTGAAATAGACCAAAAAATGTGGAATTGGATGTAAATATTTTAGTTGTTCTAGCCTTTCACAACCAAACTTCAGGCTAGTCTCAGGGGAATAAAAATGGTCTAACGTGAAACCATCTAAAATAAAAGTTGTTGGTTGAACATTTACTTTTCCATTAAAACTACATTTATGGAATTTATTTTCTATTTTTTCTATTCCTCAATAAAAAAACTCCAATAAATTCAAATTCATGTAATCTGTGTAAGGAAAATCATATGCATTAGTGTTTTGTAAGCGTTGGATCCACACCAAACTAGTATAAATTTTCATCCACACCAAAGCTTCAATGAAAGGTGAAAAATGCACTTATTTCTGAGTACCCCCTCAATCGTTAAATATCATCCTTATATGTACCATCATAATACATCCTCAACATGAATCTTAAATAACCATATGATCCTAAAGGGATAATTGGGAAATTTGAAGTAACTACTGAAACATTCAACTATTTAAGTTCTCGCTACCCCAAAGGAATCAAAAGATACCTCCCTTTTCTTATAGAGATTAATAAAGAGGTTGAAAAAAAATCATCATGTATCAGGTGTCACTCATGATGGATCCAATCAACTATTGTTTCCATCATTTTATAACATCAACCCCTGAGCAGTCTGTTGGGGATTCTGTCCAAGAAATACATACTTTGGTCATTAAGACCTATGAATCCAAGAGATATCACTAGGAATGATGAGCTTCCAACCATATATGGAAAACCCATATTCCCACTTCTAGAGAATAGTCCCTCCAATATACATTGGGGACACCCAAATAGTAGGCACACATTATAATTCCATCTCCCCAAGCCCATTATCATACTCTAAAAGCATTAGTGGAATCATGTAGGCATATATTAGTAGTATGTATGGTTTAAGAATATATTTTCCCCCAACATATCAATCCTATCCATATATATTGGTGGAGTATGTAGGATAGTAGGAGACAAATTTCCCTATTCCCATCAAGGAATAAGCACTCATTCCCTTTACGTTCATGAAATTCTGTCAAAATAATTTGGTAGTAATGGATGGGTAGGTATATATTGATTCCCACCACAATAAAAAATTGATATTGTATCTTAGAAGAGATGGTCGGATATATTTTTCCAAAAATCAGGCCATCCAATAGGGAAGTTACAAATTACCACCCCCACCACCAGAATAATTGGTTAATATATATCAAGAGTCACTCAGGAGTAAATGCATAACCATTCTCCCAAAAGGATATTCGAAAATTCTTGATAAAAAATGAACAACATAATTGTAACACCCCAAGCTTCTATGGTACGCTTCTCTTTGAATAATGTGATAGCGTGTGTTGTACGCAACACCGAGTTCTAACACACCATAACTAATCAAACTAGCCGTTATGAATAGTAATACCTACTTTTTGAAATTATATATATTTTATATTTGAAAATGGACTTCATTTTTGGATTCGGAATATCGAATTTAGCCTAGGGTGAAATTTTGGTACATTTCGGATAACTTTCATATTTTGATGAATAGTGAAAATTACTAAATTTTAATTAAAAACAACTTTTTTAATCAAATTAATTACTAGTGATAAATTATGAATTTGAGTGGTTTTAAAGTATATTTAGAATATATTTTTACCATTTAATATAATTTTGGTCATTGGACATAATTTTACAATTAAACCGAACATAAACAAGTGTCAATCTTTTGATAGTTATTATCTCTTAAAAACACGCTTTTTGTTTTAACAGCGGGAATTAATTTTAAATTAATTTCTGCCACTTCTGTGTTTTGAATTTAGGAAAATGGATTCCATATTTGGAATCAGGATGTTCAAATTGTGTAAATAGGTAACTTTTATTTTTAGACATTTTGAATAGTTACTGTGGTAAATATTTTATTTACCATGGTTAAAGGGTAAATCCGGTAAATAAGGGTTAAAAAAATAATATTATAATAATACAAAATTACCCTAAAACGTGTCCTAACCTTATTGGTGGACACATACCCGACCATGGGCATCCTTGGGTCAATTTGGGGACCCCTTGGAGCCACTTGTATGTGGTAGGGACACATTATATTAATAAAGTTAAAATAAAAATAAAAATGGCATAAGCTTACATCTTTTAGAAGAACAATTTTTACATAGGGTTATACATGTTGGATTTTCGATTATAAATATTCATTAGAAAGCTAAAAAGATTTCCTACATAATGATATTTTACTTATAATTTTTAGACATTAAATAATGTATTTTATTTATGACACAATGATGATGCAGTAATTACTATAATAGTGAAAAATTAAAATAAGTGATATTATAAATACCCAAATAAATATAATATGAAACTTTTAATGAACTAAACTAATTTTCTAGGATAATATGATATATTAGGATTGATTTAATTGACTTTGTTCGAAGTAATAAATCTGTTATGAGTTTCACAAAAATCAACTAATGAATAGTGTCAAAATTGACATAAAAGAGTTCTTAAAACAAATATTATATTATTAATTGATATTAAATTCCTAAAAATCTAAGGTTCGGCCAAGAGACTTATATTATGATAGGTTAATCATTAATGGACCACTTGGGGGTCTCTTGTATGTATATGGTAAGTCTATTAACCATATAATATAAAAATACAAAGAGACATTGTAAAAGTGAAACTAATTAACTTAGAGTTAATACTTAAAGATAAGGTTAATATAAGTACCCAAACCTGTCTAAATTCTATTGGTTGAGTTGCTTTCGACCTATACCCACCTCATCATTTTAATAGTCAACTTTGGAGCCATTAGAAACCGAATATGAATTTATTATAAATTAATATTTCTAGCTTTTCCAAAGGTGCCCCTCACCCCTCTTATAAAAGGGCACTCCTCCTTCTCATTTCTTCACACCTCTAAAGCCTTTTGGTTCGGCCAAACTCTGCCCAAATACTCTCCCAACATCCCTCACTACAACCTAGAGGCCTTAGTTTGATCAGAAAGCCAACCTAAGGAGCCCTTTTGATCAAATCAAAAGGAAGAACCCGAAGAAGAGGTAATGATTTCACCACCCTTTTCTAAGTTCATTTCTTCTTCCACTTCTTCTTCCTTTGTTCTTACCATTCTGAAATAATAACTCCAGTATCTCACATATAATGTGATGTTATTATAAATATGGTACAATCATATTCAGTATTCTATCCACCCTTTGAATAACATGTCACCATACGTGCGTACGTACGGCTTACCGTCTCCACGTCGTGGTGTAATTGTTATTCAATATAATATTATTTGGATGGGTATAATAATGTTGTGTAACTCATGTAAATAATAAATATAACATGTTAATGATTCAGTATATACGATATACCATCCATTTATATATTATTTTAATATCAAAAGAATGATATTGTCGCTCGTGCGTACGTACGGACTACCGTCTCCACGAACGCGATGAGATTCATTCTCCATCGTAACCATTAAAGCGTAATTATCATTTTATGATTTAAAAATGATGTTTAAGGACTTGATATCATTCTGGATATGAATAATATACAACCTATCCTTTACAAACATGTCTTACGTAACAAAACATATGAAAGAAAACAAGTAAGTTAACACCCGAAACAACGATAATACTAAGATATTATTATCAAATCAATATTAAAAGATCATATATGATATCATATTAATGTATATGACTCTTGTATAATTTAATAACAATTATTTCACCATTATACAGGAGGTTAACCTACCACAACCAAGGAAAAGTACAAGGTAAGGGTTATTTCACAATCTCTTCATTATCCGAGGTTGTATTATACATAATAATCTACTGGGATCTCTTTATCATCCACATCCATGTTTCTTCGAAATGTATTTCAAAACATTTTTACTATTTACAAGAATATGGGAGGTTTATAAAGGAATCTTTTCGTCGTTTTCAAAACAAGGTCCTTTTTAACCTTTTCGACAGAATTGAGGTAAGAATGTTTTTTTTTAACTTATACGGCGGGTGCGGTTATTTTCTGCCGTTATAAATCGTCGAAGCTTTCCATAAAAGCTTATAAGGATATTTTCAAAGAAAATGTTTTATTTTATATGGATCTTAAATGATTTCAAAATAAAAGGATATACTTCTTTAAAAAGAATTTTGATTTCATCTATGTCAACATCCTTTGATGGATTTTAAGATTATTTGAAGTTGATTTATTATGATACAAAACTTCTATATTGTATTGAAGGTTTTGTGATATGTTTGACTGTGGATGTGCTATTTTTATACCATTCATAGTGTATGATGAAATTATTGACATTTCGTATGCTAGTTTTAATACGAATGTTTATGTTATGTTTAAACCTTTTCATATGGGAATGCATTGGACTTATTAAGTGACGGGTGGAGCCCGCTATAGCTCCTCGATGCATCGGTAGGTCTCATGAGACAAACTAGTGTCTTGGCACAAGGCCTTGACAAAATCTTATTTTTAGTCTTGGCACGAGGCCTTGGCTATGTGGTTATGATAGTCTGGCATTATGCATTCCAACATTATGAAAGTGGTTATTGATATTGCATGTGATTATTCGATTAGTAGAATATCCATGTGAATAAGTAAATGGCATTATTTCATTTTTATTTTTGCCATACTATGTTGAAGTTCAATTTTAAAAAGGCTTTTGTTTTAGTAATTCATTGCCTTAAATGTTTATGCTTATTTTGAATGTTCCGCTATATTGTTATCCTTACTGGGCATTTGAGCTCACCCCCTTTTCTATGTTTTATTTTTCCCAGGTAGAGAAGAAGTAAATTATGAATGACTTGCAGGGATATTATGAGGGGTTAATAGTGTGGATATGAAGACTTTGTTGTTGTAGTAGTTTTTCACTTTGAAATGTAATGTAAAACTTTATGATTATATCTAGTGTTTCCAAGGCTACTAAACCAATCGGTCTTTCGAGATTTGATCTTTCTTGTGATCATGCCAATGTTATGTAAGTAATGCACCGACTCTGGGTAGCTGGGGTCGGGGCGTTACAGTTGGTATCAAAGGAAGTTTAGTACAAACCTTGGAAGCTAGATTTAGATAAACTCTGATTAGAGCACGTAGACCTAAGATGAACTTTGAGGATTAGTATAGAAGAACTTCCTAGAATTTTGGTATTGTAGAGATTTTGTGAGTTTTCCAAGAAATACATCCCTGTCTGGATACGAGCAGGTAGAGGCAGCTCTGGCACAGATGTACCTAGGGGTAAAACCCGAAAACACCGCTTTGAGCTAGACTCGAACGGGAACTGGTGCACGACAACGGGCCTTGCTGCACTCTTGGTTACGACACTCCCGGGGGATATGCTTAGGATAACTCTCACTATCTTTACAAATCATTATGAAGGGTTTATGAGTATATACTTCCTCAAAGAAAACATTATTATTATTATGGATTATATCCATAAATAGATCAATTTATGTTAAGTGTTTTATAAGTATGGGATTATGTATTTTGATTCATAAACTGATCTAGTTTATGCCATTGTTTAGAAATGGCGCCTAGTGGAAGAAATGGAAACTGTATCAATGCGCGCACTCCATGTAGGGATTGCCCTCCTGCTCAAGATAATTATAGTGGGGCTGGTGATGCAACTGGTGCTGATCAACTAATCACCATACTGGGACAACTTACTCAGGTTATGAATAATAACCTTACCCGTATGGAGCACCCTGATCCACAGCGTGGAGGATCAATGTTAGATCGATTCATGAGACAACAACCACCAACGTTCAATGGGAATACAAATCCCTTAGTAGCTGAGCAATGGATATTTTCCTTAGAGAAAATATTTCAGGCTTTGGGGAGCAGTGAAAGGGAAAAAGTTATCATGGCAGTTTACCGCCTCACTGGAGATGCTGATCAATGGTGGTCATTGATTCAAAATACGAAGGAAGATGATGAAGTATCAAATATGGAATGGAGGGAATTCAAAGATTTGTTTTTAGAAAAATACTTCCCTCGCGACCATCGAGCGGATATGGAAAGACAATTTCTGAGTCTGAGACAAAAGGAGGATGAGAATGTCACAATGTATGAGGCTAACTTTACAAGGTTAGCGAGGTATGCTGGAGATTATATTCGCAACCCAAGAAGTAAGATTGATCGTTTCTTTGATGGGTTAAAACCATTTCTCTGTCGAGCATTAGTCTCACAATCCTTTTCATCGTACGAAGACATTGTCTCATGTGCTATAAAGACCGAAAAGGAATTCTCTAAGTCTTATGACTTTAAAGCAAAGCAAGAGAAGAAGAGACCTGCTGATCAATCGGGGAATGGAAATAAGGGGAAGAAGGGAAAGGTTGAATATCCATCTTGTGGTAAATGCGGGAAGAAACATCCTGGTACTTGCTTGAAGGGAATGGGAGTCTGTTACAAGTGTAGTGAAAAAGGCCACCAAGCTCATGATTGCAAGGGGAAGAAGGAAGCTACCAACGTTCAGTGCTACAATTGCAGGGAGATGGGGCATTATGCAAATGCATGTCCTAAGCGTCAGGAGAACTTACCTCAGAAAAGGCCAAGGGATCAAGGCCAGGCTTATGCTATCACTACTGCTGAGGTAGAAGCTCCGAAAGACGTGGTGGCAGGTAATTTAATGGTTTCCTCAAGTTTAGCAAATGTATTATTTGATTCTGGATCATCGCATTGTTTCATATCTTCCCAGTTTGCTAAGAAAATTAGATATTTCCAATTTGATTTAATAAGGGAGTTGTCAGTTAAAACTCCTAAGGGAAGTATCGTTGCAACAATGTTTTGTGAATCAGTCCCCATTAGAGTACATAAATTTTCTTTATCTGCTGATTTCATCGTCATACCTATGATTGAGTTTGATATAATCCTCGGTATGGACTGGCTTTCGGACTATGATGCGAAGATTTATTGTAAGAAGAAAGAGGTTACGATTCTTGATGATAATGATAAGGAGCACCTTATTTTTAGAGCAGAATCGTCACCACCTAATTCTTATTTAGATCCACCCCCAGTAGCTCAACTTAATTCAATTATTGGGGAGGAAGAGAATGAAATAACTGTCGGTGAGGAAAGGAATGTTCAAATAGAGGATGTACCTGTTGTGAAAGAATTTGTAGATGTATTTCCGGAAGATTTACCTGGACATCCTCCAGAACGAGAAGTTGAGTTTTCTATTGATTTGATTCCTGGATCAAGGCCTATATCGAAGACCCCTTATAGAATGGCCACTGTAGAGTTAGTCAAACTAAAGAAACAACTAGAGGAACTGAGTAATAAGGGATTTATTCGCCCTAGTGTTTCTCCATGGGGAGCCCCTGTTCTTTTTGTTAAAAAGAAAGATGGATCTATGAGGTTATGTATCGACTACAGGGAGATCAATGCTATAACGATAAAGAACAAGTATCCCCTACCTCATATTGATGATTTATTTGACCAACTGCATGGAGCTCAATACTTTTCAAAGATTTACCTTCGATCTGGATACCATCAGTTGTGTGTGAAGAAGGAAGACATTCCGAAGACAGCATTTCGAACCAGGTACGGGCATTACGAGTTTACTGTAATGCCGTTTGGATTGACTAATGCACCCTCTGTATTCATGGATCTGATGAATAGAGTTTTCAAGGAGTATCTCGATGAATTTGTGGTGGTATTTATTGATGATATCTTGGTATACTCTAAAACCTACGAAGATCATGAAAATCACTTGCGCATTATCTTGAAGACTCTGAGGAGGCATGAATTATATGGGAAGTTTAGCAAGTGTGAATTCTGGCTTCAGGAGATTTCTTTTCTTGGCCATATTGTCTCTAAAGATGGAATCTCTGTTGATCCTTCTAAGACCAAGGCAATCCAAGAATGGCCAGCACCTACGAGTATAACTGAGGTACGTAGTTTTATTGGTTTGGCAGGTTATTATCGACGTTTCGTCCAGAATTTTGCCCGATTGGCTAACCCATTAACGAAGCTCACACGTAAAGGGGTTAAATTTGTTTGGACAAAAGAGTGTGAAGAATGCTTCGAAGAACTAAAGAGAAGATTAGTCAATGCTCCTATATTGACTCTACCATCGGGGAATGATGGGTTCGTTATTTATAGTGATGCATCGAAGAAAGGACTTGGCTGTGTCCTTATGCAGAATGATAGAGTTATTGCCTATGCATCACGACAGTTGAAAATTCATGAACAAAACTATCCTACTCATGATCTTGAGTTAGCAGCTGTGATCTTTGCTTTGAAGATATGGAGGCACTACCTCTATGGTGAAAAATGTGAGATTTATACTGATCACAAGAGTTTGAAGTATATTTTCTCACAAAAAGAACTCAACATGAGGCAAAGGAGATGGCTTGAATTACTCAAGGATTATGATTGTACGATACACTACCACCCGGGGAAGGCAAACAAGGTGGCAGATGCTTTGAGTAGAAAAGACCATGAAGTTTTGAACAATATGAGAATTGAAAGGGATCCAATTTTCATGGATCTAGTGAAAATGGACATGGGAATAACCAGGGAAGGTGAAACATCAATGCTTTTTCAAATGGTTGCCAAACCATCTTTACTAGAAAGGATTAAGAGTTCTCAGACCGATGATGAAGAATTCCAAAAGAAGATTAAAGCTGTGAATGATGGGAGATTGAGAGACTTTATGTATGAAGATGGAATTTTGAAATTCGGGAAGAGACTTTGTGTTCCCAATATACCTGATCTAAAAAGGGAATTGCTGGATGATGCTCATAGTTCCAATTTCTCTATACACCCTGGGAGCACCAAAATGTATAGAGATTTGAAGGAACATTTTTGGTGGGACAACATGAAGAGGGTGATTGCTGATTTTGTATCAAGATGTATGGTTTGTCAACAAGTGAAAGCTGGAAGGCAACAGCCTGGAGGAGTCATGCAACCTCTTCCCATACCGGAGTGGAAATGGGACAATATTACGATGGACTTTGTCATGGGGCTACCAAAGACTCCTAGAAGGAACGATTCAATATGGGTTATTGTTGATCGTCTTACCAAGTCAGCACATTTTCTTGCTATAAGAGAAGATCTACCCCTGGAACGTCTAGCAAGACTATACATTAATGAAGTTGTGAGACTTCATGGAGTTCCCCTATCGATTGTTTCTGATCGTGATCCCCGTTTTACTTCAATATTTTGGAAAAGTCTTCAGAAATCCCTGGATACTGAACTTCATTTGAGCACTGCTTACCACCCTCAGACAGACGGACAATCAGAACGGACTATTCAGACCTTAGAAGACATGTTGAGATCTTGCTCACTTGATTTTCAGGGTATGTGGGATCAATATTTACCTCTGGTAGAATTTTCCTATAACAATAGATTCCATTCGAGTATACAAATGGCACCATATGAAGCGTTATACGGAAAGAGATGTCGTACACCAACCTGTTGGGATGACGTTGGTGAAAGAAAACTTGTAGGCCCAGAACTGGTGGAGGAAACGGTGGAAAAGGTGAAGGTAATCCAAAATCACATCAAAGCAGCTCAAAGTAGGCAGAAGAGCTATGCCGATAATCGAAGGAAGGATTTGGAATTTCAAGTCGGTGATCATGTTTTCCTGAAGGTATCTCCGTGGAAGGGAGTCATACGTTTTGGTAAGAAAGGTAAATTGAGTCCCAGGTACATCGGACCTTTCGAAATTCTAGAACGAATTGGGGCTGTAGCTTACCGATTGGCAATGCCGCCAAGTCTCTCCAAAGTTCACGATGTGTTCCACGTATCTCTGTTGAGGAAATACATGCCTGACCCAACGCATGTACTCACCTATGAGGAATTAGAACTGGAACCCGATCTTTCCTATTGCGAAGAGCCCATCAAGATTCTTGATACGAGAGAACAAGTGCTGAGAAACCGGACGACGCGTCTGGTAAAAGTTTTGTGGAGGAATCATAAGATGGAAGAGGCAACGTGGGAACCCGAGGAACTTATGATGAAGAACCACCCGAGTCTTTTTATGCAGTAATACCCTAGAAATTGCGAGGACGCAATTATTTGAAGGAGGGGAGAATGTAACACCCCAAGCTTCTATGGTACGCTTCTCTTTGAATAATGTGATAGCGTGTGTTGTACGCAACACCGAGTTCTAACACACCATAACTAATCAAACTAGCCATTATGAATAGTAATACCTACTTTTTGAAATTATATATATTTTATATTTGAAAATGGACTTCATTTTTGGATTCGGAATATCGAATTTAGCCTAGGGTGAAATTTTGGTACATTTCGGATAACTTTCATATTTTGATGAATAGTGAAAATTACTAAATTTTAATTAAAAACAACTTTTTTAATCAAATTAATTACTAGTGATAAATTATGAATTTGAGTGGTTTTAAAGTATATTTAGAATATATTTTTACCATTTAATATAATTTTGGTCATTGGACATAATTTTACAATTAAACCGAACATAAACAAGTGTCAATCTTTTGATAGTTATTATCTCTTAAAAACACGCTTTTTGTTTTAACAGCGGGAATTAATTTTAAATTAATTTCTGCCACTTCTGTGTTTTGAATTTAGGAAAATGGATTCCATATTTGGAATCAGGATGTTCAAATTGTGTAAATAGGTAACTTTTATTTTTAGACATTTTGAATAGTTACTGTGGTAAATATTTTATTTACCATGGTTAAAGGGTAAATCCGGTAAATAAGGGTTAAAAAAATAATATTATAATAACACAAAATTACCCTAAAACGTGTCCTAACCTTATTGGTGGACACATACCCGACCATGGGCATCATTGGGTCAATTTGGGGACCCCTTGGAGCCACTTGTATGTGGTAGGGACACATTATATTAATAAAGTTAAAATAAAAATAAAAATGGCATAAGCTTACATCTTTTAGAAGAACAATTTTTACATAGGGTTATACATGTTGGATTTTCGATTATAAATATTCATTAGAAAGATAAAAAGATTTCCTACATAATGATATTTTACTTATAATTTTTAGACATTAAATAATTTATTTTATTTATGACACAATGATGATGCAGTAATTACTATAATAGTGAAAAATTAAAATAAGTGATATTATAAATACCCAAATAAATATAATATGAAACTTTTAATGAATTAAACTAATTTTCTAGGATAATATGATATATTAGGATTGATTTAATTGACTTTTTTCGAAGTAATAAATCTGTTATGAGTTTCACAAAAATCAACTAATGAATAGTGTCAAAATTGACATAAAAGAGTTCTTAAAACAAATATTATATTATTAATTGATATTAAATTCCTAAAAATCTAAGGTTCGGCCAAGAGACTTATATTATGATAGGTTAATCATTAATGGACCACTTGGGGATCGCTTGTATGTATATGGTAAGTCTATTAACCATATAATATAAAAATACAAAGAGACATTGTAAAAGTGAAACTAATTAACTTAGAGTTAATACTTAAAGATAAGGTTAATATAAGTACCCAAACCTGTCTAAATTCTATTGGTTGAGTTGCTTTAGACCTATACCCACCTCATAATTTGAATAGTCAACTTTGGAGCCATTAGAAACCGAATATGAATTTATTATAAATTAATATTTCTAGCTTTTCCAAAGGTGCCCCTCACCCCTCTTATAAAAGGGCACTCCTCCTTCTCATTTCTTCACACCTCTAAAGCCTTTTGGTTCGGCCAAACTCTGCCCAAATACTCTCCAAACATCCCTCACTACAACCTAGAGGCCTTAGTCTGATCAGAAAGCCAACTTAAGGAGCCCTTTTGATCAAATCAAAAGGAAGAACCCGAAGAAGAGGTAATGATTTCACCACCCTTTTCTAAGTTCATTTATTCTTCCACTTCTTCTTCCTTTGTTCTTACCATTCTGAAATAATAACTCCAGTATCTCACATATAATGTGATGTTATTATAAATATGGTACAATCATATTCAGTATTCTATCCACCCTTTGAATAACATGTCACCATACGTGCGTACGTACGGCTTACCGTCTCCACGTCGTGGTGTAATTGTTATTCAATATAATATTATTTGGATGGGTATAATAATGATGTGTAACTCATGTAAATAATAAATATAACATGTTAATGATTCTGTATATATTATATACCATCCATTTATATATTATTTTAATATCAAAAGAATGATATTGTCGCTCGTGCGTACGTACGGACTACCGTCTCCACGAACGCGATGAGATTCATTCTCCATCGTAACCATTAAAGCGTAATTATCATTTTATGATTTAAAAATGATGTTTAAGGACTTGATATCATTCTGGATATGAATAATATACAACCTATCCTTTACAAACATGTCTTACGTAACAAAACATATGAAAGAAAACAAGTAAGTTAACACCCGAAACAACGATAATACTAAGATATTATTATCAAATCAATATTAAAAGATCATATATGATATCATATTAATGTATATGACTCTTGTATAATTTAATAACAATTATTTCACCATTATACAGGAGGTTAACCTACCACAACCAAGGAAAAGTACAAGGTAAGGGTTATTTCACAATCTCTTCATTATCCGAGGTTGTATTATACATAATAATCTACTGGGATCTCTTTATCATCCACATCCATGTTTCTTCGAAATGTATTTCAAAACATTTTTACTATTTACAAGAATATGGGAGGTTTATAAAGGAATCTTTTCGTCGTTTTCAAAACAAGGTCCTTTTTAACCTTTTCGACAGAATTGAGGTAAGAATGTTTTTTTTAACTTATACGGCGGGTGCGGTTATTTTCCGCCGTTATAAATCGTCGAAGCTTTCCATAAAAGCTTATAAGGATATTTTCAAAGAAAATGTTTTATTTTATATGGATCTTAAATGATTTCAAAATAAAAGGATATACTTCTTTAAAAAGAATTTTGATTTCATCTATGTCAACATCCTTTGATGGATTTTAAGATTATTTGAAGTTGATTTATTATGATACAAAACTTCTATATTGTATTGAAGGTTTTGTGATATGTTTGACTGTGGATGTGCTATTTTTATACCATTCATAGTGTATGATGAAATTATTGACATTTCGTATGCTAGTTTTAATACGAATGTTTATGTTATGTTTAAACCTTTTCATATGGGAATGCATTGGACTTATTAAGTGACGGGTGGAGCCCGCTATAGCTCCTCGATGCATCGGTAGGTCTCATGAGACAAACTAGTGTCTTGGAACAAGGCCTTGACAAAATCTTATTTTTAGTCTTGGCACGAGGCCTTGGCTATGTGGTTATGATAGTCTGGCATTATGCATTCCAACATTATGAAAGTGGTTATTGATATTGCATGTGATTATTCGATTAGTAGAATATCCATGTGAATAAGTAAATGGCATTATTTCATTTTTATTTTTGCCATACTATGTTGAAGTTCAATTTTAAAAATGCTTTTGTTTTAGTAATTCATTGCCTTAAATGTTTATGCTTATTTTGAATGTTCCGCTATATTGTTATCCTTACTGGGCATTTGAGCTCACCCCCTTTTCTATGTTTTATTTTTCCCAGGTAGAGAAGAAGTAAATTATGAATGACTTGCAGGGATATTATGAGGGGTTAATAGTGTGGATATGAAGACTTTGTTGTTGTAGTAGTTTTTCACTTTGAAATGTAATGTAAAACTTTATGATTATATCTAGTGTTTCCAAGGATACTAAACCAATCGGTCTTTCGAGATTTGATCTTTCTTGTGATCATGCCAATGTTATGTAAGTAATGCACCGACTCTGGGTAGCTGGGGTCGGGGCGTTACAATAATAGGGAATATAAATCCATTTCAATAGGAGATCAATGGCCCATTTCAATAACTTTTATGGGGAATTAAAATATTCCTACCAAATCTTCATGTAATTTCTAGCATATCTTTGTAATCATTAAATAGAAGGAACACATTCTCACCCCACTTTGATTCACATAATATCATTAGTATATCCTTGTGGAAAATAAGAATCTAACATAAATTCATGCTCATTTTGAAGAATCCCATTGGCCTAGAAAAATAAACACAAGGGATTTTCTTATGAAGGATCCCATATATGAATGTCTTTGTGTGTAATACAAGATTGTGTTTTCCTAATTCATAGCATATAAAGAATAATATCATTATGGGAAATCATTAGATTAAAATTAATCCTATAATTATACCCTACTCAGTTTTGGTGTTATTTATCCACTAAAACGTTTTAACAATGGTTTTAGATTCTTCAGACTCTCAATAAGATAATGTTAGTATCTATAGTTATGTGGGTCCTCTCGTAACATTATTATTAGAATTTTTTGAGATCCTTCCTTGACTATTATCCATAATGCACCACCTAGGAAATATTATGATCAATCATAATAATTACTTTAATGATATGATCCTTGAAAATCCTCCTAGTGGTTGAATGATCAAACACAATGATGGTCCTCCCCTTAACATCATCCACCCAAAAGTTCCCCCCATGTTATTCAGTGTTGAACCCCACTAGTGGCTAGAATTTAAAAAATAATGTTAGTCCAAAACATTATGAAATCCACTATGAAGGTTCTCCCTATAGTGAAATCTCACATTATAAAGAATTTCCACCCCTTAGCGAAATATCATTGAAAAATCCCTCATATCATGGGGAACTGAAATGATTGAGGCCAACTACACAAAGAAAATTATCCCATATGAGTGATATTATTTCTCTATTAGATGATAGCCCATGCTCGTTGTCATTTTTCATAATAACATTGGATCTCTTAGATTCGAACATAACAAAGAAGATTCCATCCAATCTCGCTTCCCTAGATAAGTAATTGAAGAAATGACCACTTTAATTGAATCAAAGAGGATGAGTTTATCCCAAAAGATGACGATAGTGAATTGATAATGAGGATATAACTAGGCAAATTCAACATGCCTATCATGTTTAATCCAAGAAAAAAGTATCAATATGATATTTTTAATGTTTTTATAGGGGAACAAATACACCATATTTACTAGAATTTATGGATTATTGTTTACAGTATAATGGACAAATAGTTAACATACAGGGAATATGTAAACCATGTTAAATAAATAGAATAATTATATCATCACATCCACCCATATTTCCATTCGATTTTATGACACTAAAAACTAAGGAAATGGTTAAGATATCTCCAATTATCCCATCTTAATTATTTGTAGGCTCATGATAAATTTATCAATGATGTAACCACTAATGTTTTCATTACAGTATTGGGTGAACATAGAGTTTTACAATTCAATAAATTCCCTAGTTAACATAGATTAACGCCATAGATGTCATGTAATGTCATATCGTTGAGACAAACCTTAGACATACACTCTTTATAAGCCAACAGATTAATTTATCTGGGTCCTTTCATGTAAAAATCAAAGAAATTGTGAGGTTAGTGATTGATATACCTTGAAAGGCTCAGGTATAAAATTTTCATAAAGGATGAGTAGCCAATATCATAATAAAGTATAAAAATTTAGAAAAGGAACTCATCTTAATAGGTACTGTCTCAAGATCAGATATTTCATTACATCATACCTATTCCCAAGATAGATCCCACAAAATCATAAAGTCAGTAGTGGTGGACACAAAAAAAACTATCTGGGAAAAACCCCATCCTGAATGGATGTGGGGATTTTAACCACTTATACCATCCCTAAGGTCATAAAATCTCTAGTGGGACTAAAATATTGACTTTATTGAACTAGATAAGCCCATCCCATAAGGCTAGGATAATACTTAGCTCGTATTTCCCCTAGCCCATGGAATTCATCCATTTCCATACAAGGAGATATGCCACAAGAAAAAAGTTCACAATTTGTCACATTTTATAACATTATTCCTCATTGGGAACATGTATGTGATGAGTATATATAGTCTCACTCTAGATTATATTCTAGAAAACCATCACAGGTTGTTATTGAAAGAGAAGGTGAATCCTTATTGTGGCCTTAAACCAATGTTTCCCTTCAAGAGGGTGACCCGTTAAGGGAATTAATTTATTATTATCAATAGATACTGTAAGGTAAATGATTCACCATTCCTATATGATTAAGAACTAATATTAAGAAAACATGATGAATTATTAATTTTCATTTTCATGGGACTAACACATCATTTGGAGCATAAAGATTGTATCAAAGAAAAGGAAGAAGATATTTATGTTTGTAATAAGGTCCATGTTGAAATGGTTGAATAGTGTTTTTACCAAACATTGGATGAAATAGATAAATGTGTGTTTCCCCTTGAATTACTAGTAACCACCTCTCTATTTGGATTCAAAAAAATAAAAGGGGAAGTGTTTAGCAACATCCCACTCATTACCCAAATAAGACGAACCACCTACAACTAAAGAATGATTTACTCCATATAAGGCAGATGTAATATTGTTAATGATAATTAACATTGAGTTACTTAGTTCAAATATTATCACTAGATATACCATCAAAACTGATGCTTGAATTCCTATTTTAAAAATTTTCCCCTAACAAAAAGATCCCTCTTTACCAGATGAGAAGAGCCAAGTCGTCTAACTAATCTGGGAACTAGAAAAAAAATTCATCTAGAACTAATAATAGATAAATATAAATAATTATATATTTTAGAAAATCATCAATATTTATATAAATTTTGATACCCTAATATATCCCATAAAAACTATTATTCTTACATCATCTCTAACACTTACCCTTAAAATTAAATGCAACATCCTGACATGGGTTCCACACACCGGTGCCCCGATCTGGTTCCTTATGTGACCACAAGTGCACCTCCCCATATTATAGAGGATACCAAATAGTAGTGAGGTTTTATTATCAGTCATGGGGAGACTATACCCAATTTTTCATATTAAAACATAAGTGGAAAATAACTAATCAATTGAAAATATATAGCTATAACAAAAAAGATACCATGATCACATGAAAACCAAAACAAAAGATACAATATCAAATTGGACATAAATGTGTCATGATAATGTACCTTCCAAAAATTCCTAGAACCACATATGGTTCCCTCATCCATGCTTCATCCCAACTCAACCATCTAACATAGGGACTTTTCCCTTAACCTAACCAGAAGACACACTGTCTATTCGGGAACTGATCAGGTTTCCCAAGTAGGGTGTGAGTACAACTAAGTATCCCATCACCGATGGCATATACGATAATATCAAATCAAATAATAATGTATGTATTTGTATAAAAAACAATTACAATGAAAAATTAAGTAGTTATCACATCATTAATTATTCTTTATTTAACCACATAAACCCATAGTTTCACAAAAAAACTCATACCTTAATCCATACATCAGCTCATGCTAGAGACCAAAACATGTCTATGGGATATCATATCTCAAAATTCAATTGATAACAATAATTAATTCATAAATTAATTCTCAGGTTACCCTTTACACATTATATAATATAATGACCATCTTTGCATTATTTAATTCACAATTAAATTCCAATGTTACTATACATACCTTACACATTAGAATGACCATTTTCCCATTATTTAACTCATAGCTAAATGACCATGTTACCATTCATACCTTACACATTTTAATGACCATGTTCCCATTCGTTAATTTACTACAAGATTACCATTATACTATTCAATAGATAATAAATTCAATAATTAATTATCCACCTAAATTCTATTACTAATTCGTTATTTACTAAAACACAATAATTATATTAGTTAACTCAAAAATTAAGTATTAACATAAATACCATTAATTAATTCATAATTAATTAATGCCAAACCATATAATAAATTCATCAATTTATTAATCAATATCCATCGCTCAAAATCCCATAATTAATTCCACAATTAATTACCTAAATTATTAAATCTGAATATATCATTGTTAATTCATATATTAATTATCTCAAATAAATAACATAGACATCTGATAGTTAATTATATAATGAATTTTCTCTAAATAAAAACTCTCTATAACTCATAATTAATTCTACAACAAATTATCTCTAAATCCAAAATTCCAGAAATCATTAATTCTATATCCACTCAATAAATTAATTTATCATATTAGTTATTTAAATAATGAAAAAAATTAATAAATATCGTATATAAATTATAAAATTACATTCACATAATTTAAAGTAATACATTGAGATTTAAATTTTAGACAAACATCATCGAATCATTGATCAATGATCTCTAATAGATATCCCCAAAATCTAAGTAGCACAACAGTTTAGAATGAGATTCAGATCTAAAACCTTAAATCAAGATAAAATAAATCAAGATCTCTCTATGATAGATCTAGATCTGCAATCCTAGATCTATATCTATAATATTACATCTATATCTAACCCAAAACAAGAAGAGCATCTTCCAAAAGAATGGGTCAAGGAAGGAAGACGAATCATAAACCAAGGGTCATAGGATTCTCTTACTCGGAGTGATGCATATCTTCAATCCAAGATTTGAATCCCATAGAAAGCGGGTCGAGATGGCTTTTTATCAGACTTGGGGGAAAAGAAATCTTGTGAAATAAATATTCTATGATTTTGGGTTGAATAGAGTGAGTTTTGGGGTGTGGGTGATTAAAAAACTAATTTTCACGTGACTTCAAAAATCAAGCATGGTTTTCTTGGTAGGGGAACATGCTTCCCCATAAGTGTCTGACTAAACCATGAAAAAATTTTAGAGGGTTTCATTGTTACTTATAATAGGGTGAATGGTTTGAGAAATCACGAGCCAACTAGGAAATTCGCCTATATCTATCATTACATGGTTTTCTAGGATGGGGTGCATGATTTTCCTTAACCTTTTGTCAACCATGAATAGCCCTCTTTCATTCATTTTTCTTATGTTTCCCCTCCAAAACACCCAAAAGTAAGACCCAAAAGAAATTTAATCAACACTGGAAAAAATATTACATAAAAAAAACCCTAAGACGACTCCAGAAAAGGTCGAGATCATAATTCCCAGTACATTACATGCATTGTTATTACTTAAAATTTGAATAATATTCATTAAAAAATATAAAAAAATAGCCAAAAGAACTGTATATTTATAGTGTCTTTAGAAACAATGAAATATAAACAACTTCTTAATAAGAGATATTCATTTTCATGCATTCATTTCATCATAAATATACTTCTTTTTTGACATAACTTACTTAATATCCTTCTTCATGAACTAGGGAAAAGAAACATATAAAAGGGTGATATAAGATTCTCAGTAAGGGTAAAAAATGTAAATATCAATCAGAAACACAATACATAAGAATATTACATTTGAAAATATAATCTTGTATATGAAATATCATGATATCATGTCATAAGATAAGTCATTAAAGATCATAAGAATCAATGAACATAATCCTAAAATTCATTACATAAGACATGGAGTTTTTTGATATAGACATAAGCATAGAAAATAATTTCATACTAGTCGAGTATCATTTACATGACCATTATAGTAGACAAATTCCATTACAGAACAGAGTTCACTCCTCATTCTAGCCCTGTATTACTAAACCGAGATCATTTCCCATTCCATCCTTGTTTATATCATGAGATATAAATCATTACCCAATGAATTGTAGGGATATATAGGTCCCACACATCTCACAATGAAATCATTAATCATCACATAACTTAAGTAATAATATGTGTTTCTTACACACCATTATATCATAATTCATATGAAACAAATGGATTTCATAAATAATATTCCATCATAAACACAATGAAGCCATAGTAATAATAGGGGTAGAAACATAACCCTATTAAATAATGTCGGCATAGAAGGAAAATAATTTTGATAATACATTTGATATTAATTATTTAGGAAAATATCCTTTATTCTGAAAAAGAATTTTATTTTCTCAAAATATAACACAATTTTAAAAATTGTAATTATTTGAAAATAATGATGAAATCATTTACAGGAAGCATCATGGAAATAAGGAATTATGGAGATGTAAAAATCCCTTTATTCCATATATGCTAAACAAATATCCTCATACATTTTCTTAAAAAGTCAAAAAGTACCTCATAGCAAATAACGACAAAATATTCATTTCAAACCATTTAAAAAACTCATTAATGGGTTAAAATTGACTTTAAAAACTACATAAGAATAGAAATACTATCACATATATAGGAAACATAGACATGGAAAGTAAATATACAACAGTAAATACTAATGTACGAACCATTTTAGATAATAATGTGTTTGAAAAATTGTCCATTGCCATAGGTCTGATATCCTTCGTATTAATCTAAACCACCGCTTCTTCAACTTGATTCTGTTAAATCTCTTCCTAGAGCACTAGAGATTCTCTTTGAAAAAGAACATAACCTATATAATGTGATTAGGGAAGATGATAAGGGAAAATGGTAGGGGATGGGTGATATTGAAGGATGAAAGTGATGTGAAGAGGAGACAGAGGAGGTTCCCTTTTATAATTGAGGTTAGGGGCACTTTTGGGATCTAAAAATATATTAATTTATAATAAAATAAAAACATATTCAAAAGCCTCCAAAATGTCCAAATTTAAATGATGAGATTTGATAGGGTTTCAATCTCATCATAAAATAAATTTTAGACAAGTTTTCATGTCAATTTAAACATTATATTTTTAATTTACCCTCAATTATTCTATTTAATTTTAATTAAGGAAATTATATTTCCATATTAAATGGGTGAAATAATTTTTTAGTTGATTTAAATTATACAATAAATATGTACCTTTGAAAATTTTCTAGCATGTCATAAATATTATATATTTTTAGAAAATGTTTTATTATTTTTAAATAATTTAATAAAACATTATTTTGATTAACAGTCAATAGTGTTATTTTTTAAACTATTCAATACATTGATTTTTAAAAATACTAACATAACTAGTTAACATTAAAAATTTATTTTAATATAATAATAAGAGGTCCATTTAATTTTAAAAAATTTATTGGACGTATTAATTAACCCAAATTATATTAATTTTAGTATTTTTTAACAACATTTATTCAACATCTCCCTTAATAAAATAATTACGACATCACATTTGTGTTATTATTTAGTATACTTATTTATTCAATAATCATTGAAAATAAAATACTCTAATGAATATTAATCTACTTGATTTCATATGAATATAAATAGAATTTATCTTTTGAGAAAACTATCATTTAAAATTTTATACTTATTAAATTATGAATGTGATGACATTAATATCAGTTTAAATAAAATAATATAAGTGTCACAACCTCTTCTCTAAGGATCCTAATACTCACTAAATCAGCCCTTGGATTCTTATGGTCGAGATATACTTGACCAATAATATTTTTTCAATACTACGGGTCCTTTTTTGGTTATTAATATTTTAATAAAAAAATATTTATTTCTCATCAATTAATTAAATTTTACATCATGAAATTATCAGTATTGAAGATAATTATTTATTATGTACTAATTACAAATAAATTACCATGATAAATAAATACAATTTTATTTAAAATGAGTATTTACAATCGAATTAATCTTATTTATAACCTTATATAAAAAATGATTTAGTTATTAAAATTTAAGTGAGACATATTTCACTTTTATTTAAATAAAATAATTTAAATGTCTTAATCTAATCAATGTGGCTTTAAAAGGACATCATTTTTCCCCAAGGATTGTTTAGTTCTAAAAACAATCATCCAGTGATATTTAATACACGTGTTAGAGAATTTTTATAATAGTATTATTTTAATTAATTACACATTTTACCATTTTACTATATTAAAAAGAATTACTGAGGTTACTATTCATAATACCCAAAAATTAAATAATACTATTTATATATTTTGTACCTAAAAATTATAAATATGGAATACAATATTAGATGTTCAAAAAACATAATTTTTAGTAAATAATTTTAATGAAATCCCATTTTCAGAAAGATAGAATGAGTTTTAAAAGTTAAAACATTGCAAAAGATGGAATTGATTGTACATCTGAATTCAATGTAAAATTAATGCTAATGAAATGAATTATATTGAGTGATAAAAATATATTATATTGATACTTTAAATCAATTTAATATTATAAATTCAACATATATATTATTTTTATTAAATAGTTGTTTTCAATTAATATTTTGTGTATTTTTACAATTAATAAAAATTTGATGGTAATTTTTAAAATATTAAAATTTCATCCAAATTAAATTTTAATATCCTGATTCCAAATAATAGGTTTAGGTTTTCATATAAAAATTAAAAATGTGTCAAAATGTTATTTTAAGTGGGATACTATATTATAAGGAGGAAAATTACGCTTCTGAAAATATAGGTTTTTATAAATCAAATAGTGTTTATTCATACAATATGACAAATATATCTTTTTGATTAACATAAAAAATATTTCATTTATTATATAACATATAAATTTCATTAATTTCATTTAATAATAGAAATTAACTCAATTTTTTAATACAAATATTATAAATATATAATTGATTTAAATTTTTTCATAACTAATTAGAAGTGAATGAATTCACCATAAAGTTTCTTAAGTTAGTAAAATTTATTCTTGCTAACCTAACATCTAGGTTATAATGTTAATTTAATTATATGGGAATATAAAAATTCTTTTAATCTAACAATTTCATGAAAATAAAGTGATTGAAGAATTAAAATTATTTCAAAAAAATATTTCAAAAAAACTACCGAGATTAACATTATAACCCCATTAATTGAATTTCTCCCTTGAAATTGATAAATTGGATACTAAAATATGAGAATATATTTCCCTAATTATATTCTAATTTTCCCACATATCTTCCTCAAAGTGGTTGTTCCACCATAATACATTAACCAAGTGAGTGGTCTTGTTTCAGAGAACTTTTCAATACGATCCAGAACCTCTATTGGTTGTTCTTCATAAGAAATATCTTGCTCCAGAGGTATGAAATCTATGTTTGGTACATGTTAATGATCCAGTTTTTAATTTTCTAGGAGAGATACATGGAACACATCATAAACTTGAGAGATATTCTTTATAATTTCGAATCGATAAGCTACCTTCCAAAAACAATACACAATTTCAAATTGACTCACATACTTAGGGCTCAAATTTCCCTTATTTCAAAATCTCATTACTTTATTCCATGGAGATATTCATAGAATCACCTTGTATCTCACTTAAAACTCTAGGTCATTTATTCAGTTGCTAGCATTACGTTTTTTCGACTTGGAGCATCTCTTATGTGTTGTTGAATAAGTTTATCCATTTTCTACCACTTCATCATCAAAATCATGTCCTATTATCTTTCTCTCTCCAACTTCATCCTAGAAAGTTGGAGCTATAACTTTCTTTAGATAGGGGGCATTATAAGGATCCATCTGAATACTCGAGTAAAATATATTATTATAAGAAAATTCCAACAAAGGTAGGTGTTGATCTCAACCACCTTGGAAACCCATAGAGAAAGCTCTTAACTTGTATTATAGAGTTTGAATTGTCCTCTCAGACAAATTGACTCTATGAGGATGATAAGTAGTACTGAAACATAGCATAGTATCCAGATCCTATGGAATACATTTCTAGAATTTCGAGGTAAACATAAAATCCCAATCATATATAATGGAAAGTGTCACTAACTCAAAACTTACCACTTCATTTTCATATATATGGGACATATGATCAAGAGAGAAATCCTATCTAATAAAAATTAATTGTGCTGACATAGTAATGTAATAAACTCTAAGCCATATAACATTATCACCTTTAAAAGATTTGGGATGTCCTATGAGAAATTCCATTGTGATGTTTTCCTAATTCTATTTAGGTAGGGGTAATTGTTGTAACATACCCTTATACTTCTGTCTCTCAGACTTAACTTGATGGAAACCCAAACACTAAGTGGCATTTTCAACAACATCTCATTTCATTCCATCCCTCCATAAATAATCATTCATGTCCAAATACAATTTTGTGCTTCTAGGGTGAATATATAATAAATAACTATGATCCTCTTCCAATAAATCCTTCATTAATTCTGGTATGGTAGGAATACAAACCTGATTCTAAAACATTATTATTCGACCCTAATCAAGGTTGAAGTTCAGAACATTTCTCAACTTCTTTTTTAAATCCACATATTCTATCTGCACCTCCTTAATAATCACTTGTATAGATGGTTGAACATTCATTTGAGAAAGATAATATTTATCCACTTCATTTTAATGTTCAAGATATTTCCTTCACAAATCCATAAAAATTAGATCTTTTTTTATCCTCATCATTTATAGGTTTGTATGATTCTTTTGAATCAAATTATCAGACACCTGGTTCACTTTCCCTAGATGGTAATGTATTGAGATGTCGTAATCTTTAATCCACTCAAACCATCCTCATTGATTCATATTCATATACGTTTGAGTGAAAATATAATTTAATATTTTATTATTAGTATATATATTACACCTTTCACCATAAAGATAATTCAATAATATCTTTAGGAAAACTATTATTACAGCTAACTCAAAATCATGAGTTGGGTAATTTTTCCCCATGATGTTAAATTTTTGTGAGGCATAAGCTATCAATATATCATTTTTCATGAAGACACAATCCAAACACTTTTTAAATGAATCACTTTAGATCACAAACCATTCTCCACTACATGGAAGTGTGAGCACAGGTGCACTGGATAACCTTATATTGAGATCTTTGAAATTATATTCACATTCCACCATCCACATGAACATAACTCTTTTCCAAGTCATCATGGATTGTGTATTAGATAATCGTGAAAAATATTTTCAAAATTTTGATAATATCCATGAAAACCAAGAAAGCATTGGATCTCAGTTACCATTTTTTTCCTCATCAAAATAACATATATTTTATTGGATCCATAGATATACCCTATTTTTTGAGATTATGTGACCCTAAAATGAGTCTTTCTGAAGAAAAAATTCACACTTGGTAAATTTTTCATAACTCTTATCCATTTTCATGGACTTTAGTACAATTATAAAGTTATGTTCATGCTCTTCCATTTTTTTGAATGGGAAAGAATATTTCTTATAAAGACTACCACAGAATGATCAATATAGTCCCTAAATACTCTATTCATTAGATCCATGAATATATATGGGTCATTATTAAGAAAAAAAGGCATTACTATAAACTTATATCATTCATACCATGTACAGAAATTCGTCTTTAGTATATCCTCCATCTTGACCCCTAATTGATGATATTCTGAATAAAGATAAATCTTGGAAAAGTATTGAGATCCTCATTGTTTGTCAAATAAGTCACCAATGCGGGGAAGAGGATATTTTTCCTTGATAGTGATCTTGTTAAGTTCTTGATAATCAATGTATAGTCTCATTGATAAGTCATTCTTCTAAACTACATGAATAGGTGCTCCCCAAGGTGATGCACTAGGGTGTATGAATCCCTTATCAAGATTCTCTTTTAGTCGATTCTTCCATTCCTACAACTCAAATTGGGATATTTTATAAGGATTATTTTAAATTAGAATAACACCTGGTATGAGTTCTTTTGAAAACTCAACATCACAATTTGGTGAAATTCCAAGTAATTATTCTAGAAATATATCATAAAACTTCCATACAATGTGTGTATTTTTAATTGTGATATTCCCCCCGAACTATATCAGATATATGACCTTAATTTATAGGGATAATGACCCATAATATGGAAGAAATTTCTACTGGAAGGTTATATTCACCCTTTCACCGATAAAGAATCAATAGAATAATATGGAATATAAAATGTTATATTCATTATATGTAAATTGATATGAGATTCATATAGAAAATCCAATCAATGCCACAAATCGCATCAAATTCCACTATAGGAAGGATCACAAGATCTAAAGGAATCATTTTCCCACAAACATCAACCAGATAATAATTATAAACTTTTGATGCGGTCGTTGTTCCATTCCGAGTTGCCACTACTAACTCATCATATAATTTCCGTGGTAATATAGAGATGAAATTATAAAATTAATCAGATATAAATGAGGGGGTGGATCCATGAATCAAATTAAACATTTTATACTTTTGAGTGGATGGTAAGTGTTCCTTTCACCACTACATTATCATACTCCACATTGATGATAGTGATCGAATGTGACATTCCTTTGTCTTTGGAATTAATATTTTGTTGATGTTGATCATCATAAATAGCCAGTGGATTAGGGAATTAATTCGAATAATGACCATTTCATTGACCTTGTAAAATTGAAGTGTTGTAGGTAAATTCTATATTTCCTTTTCTTTATTTTCAACATTAGAAATATTTTTTCAATCACATCAGCATTCAACTACCCAATGAACTTATTTTCACATTTAAAACATTTACTAGCCCCTATAAGGAAATTCCCTCCTTGTTTTTTTCATGCCTTGATAAAAAGAGAAAACTAATCTTCATTTCAGTGTGGTCCTAATATTTTCCCTTGGAATTACATTTTTCTCTTATTATCAAACCCATAAGACTAATATGTTACTCAAATCTCTATATCAACATTGATATCACATTGAACAATTTCTTTATAGCTATTTATTTCCCTTCTGGATAATGCCCTTCAGAGACTTGGTTTTAATCCAGTAATGAATCGATAAATTTTACTATCAATTTAGATAAAAATTCCAGAAGCATAACTTGCAAGTCTAGTAAAATTTTCATCAAAAGTACCAACAGATTCATCATCCTATTTCATAATTTCAAGGAAATCCATTTACATATTTGTTCGATGAATAAGAGGAAAGTAATAATCAAAAAATATTATCTTCAACACATCCCATTCCATGGATTTAATATCATATATTTCCCTCATATTCATGACTAGGTTCAAACAGTTATTAGCTTCACCTTCCAAATGATACACTACTAAGATAACTTTATCATGTTCTAAACATTGGAGAACTGAAAATATCATTTAAGTGGTATTGATCCATGATTCAGAAAATAATGGATCATAAGACCCACTAAATGATGGTGGGTGCTACCATATTAAGGACTCAACATAATTTTGTTCCATCATTTACTCGTTTGGAATACCTGCATTATTCATAGCTTGAGAATGTTTTATAAGAATAGATATAAGATTATTCATTCCTGCTCCCATATCATTTTGTTCCTTAAGAAGAAAATCATTTCATTTACCATCACATTCAAAATCAACATGCTTCCTTCACGTTCCATCTATTGACTAAAACCAACAAGCATATTTTGAAAAACAATAGTCATAATTTGAAAACCACATAATCAAGAATAATAGTTCATTTTTGGAAACGTTGGGTCTTAACCAAGGTTATTCATGATCATTTCAAAAACACTAGGATTATAACATATACTTCGCCATATACTAAGGGTTTTTACTAAGGTTTTATCATTATAGTTTCAAATTGGAAACTATACTTTTCCTCTAATACCAACTATAATGACCCATAGCTTATATAAATTAATATTAATTAAATTTTGGAGAATATTCATTACAAAATATAACATTTCCATAAAAGGAAATATATGTATACTGTCTCTAGAAAATGGTAAACATAAACAACTGGTTCATAAGACTTGTTCATTGTCTCCCACTCATTTCATCATAACTAGACCCCTTTTTACACATCTTTATTAATACCCTTCTTCACGACTTGGGGAAATGAAACAAATGAAAGGGTGAACTTAGATGCCCAGTAAGGGTAAACAAGGGAAATATCAATCATAAAAATAAAACAAAAGAACATAACATTTGAAAATATTATCTTGTATATCAAAGATTGTGAAATCATGCCATAAGATGAATTATAAATGTTCATATGAATCAATGAACATAATCTCAAAAAGTCATAACATAAGACATTAAGCTCTGTGGAATAAACACAAGCATGGAAAATCATTTCATAAAAGTTGAGGCTCATTCCCATGATTATCATAGCGGATAGTATCCTTTACTAAACATAGTCCACGTCTCATTCCATCCCTACATTATTGAACATATATCATTTCTCATTCCATCCATATCTATCTCATGAGAGATAAATCTTTACCCAATTGATTTGATGGAGATATAGGTCTCACCAATCTCATAATAAAATCATTCTTATGAGTTCTAAAAAAACATAAATCATTCATCATAAAATAATGAAAACAATTAAATGGGTTTCTTAAACATCATTCCATCATAATTCATATAAAAAATGGATATCATAAATACCATTCCATCATAAACACAATAAACCAATATTAATTATAGGGATAGATATATAACCCTATAAAATAATGCCATATTAGTTGTGAAACAATTTTGATAAAACACCTGATATTAATTCTTGAGGACAATATCCTTTCTTCTTCAAAAACGTTTTCTTTTCACAATATGCCATGAAAATTTAAAAGAAAACATTTTTTGGAATATAAAAATGAAATCCAATAGAGGAGTATTCATGGAAATAGAGTTTTATAATGAATTATAAATATGTTCATGCCTTACAAGTTAAAAAATCATTAAACTCATAAATTTTATAAAAATGTTAAAAATTAACTCGTATTGAATAACGACAAAATATTCCATTAAAACTATTTAAAAAACTCACTATTAGGTAAAATTGACTTAAAAAATTTATAGAAGTATAGAAATATTATTACATATTTAGTAAAAATGGACATGGATGACAAACATCCCCCAATAAATACATACCTACACAAAATCTATGATAATAATGAGATTGATTAATTATATATTACCTTATGTCTGGTATCCTTTGTATATATCTCAACCCCCTCTTCATCGACGTTATTCCTATAAATTTCCTCTCAAAGCACTAGATTTGGTCTTTGAAGAAGACCATAACCTCTAGAATGTACCTACAGAAGTTTTGAAAGGAAAAGGCAAGGGGATGGTCGATCATTAAGGCTCATTGTGAAATGAAGAGGTGAGGTATGATCTTGCATTTTATAATTGAGGTGAGGTGATCTTTGGGGATCTCCAAAAATATTTATTATAATAAAATAAAACCTGACCCAAAAACCTCCAAAACGTCCCAATTTATATGATGATATGAGATAGGTTTGTAATATCATCATCCAAAAAATTTGTACGAGTTTATATTTCAATTTTCACTTTATCATTTTAATTAACACTTCGTTATTCCATTTAATTTTAATTAAGATAACAAATATTTAAATATAACAAGGGTAAAAGTTTTACTTATTTGATATCAATTAGACCATAAATAAGGAACTTGGTATATTTTCGATCATATCATAATTATGTTACATTTTTTATAAATGTTGTATGATGTTTAAATAATTTAATAAATCATCATTTTGATAAGAAATCAATGATGTCAATTTTGACACTATTCAATTCATTGATTTTTAAAAATATTAAGATAATAAGTTAACATCAAAAGAAAATATTTTATTATATTCATAAGAAGTCAAAGTAATTTGTAACACCCCTAGATTTTGAAAAGAAATTTAATATTGAATGAATGAAATACTTAGTCTCTACGAAACACCACTTTTTTATAACCTATCCAGTAAAAAAAAAATTAA
Source organism: Viscum album (assembly GCA_963277665.1). Lineage (NCBI taxonomy): Eukaryota > Viridiplantae > Streptophyta > Magnoliopsida > Santalales > Viscaceae > Viscum > Viscum album. Next base: position 804,761,444 of record OY728139.1, read on the forward strand.
CACCCCTTTGAATTGTGTTTTAAAAATTTGACATACTCGGTTGTGATCTGTAAGTTTTTTATAGTCTGATATGACCACCATAATTTTTGGTGAATAGTAACAATCCCATATGAATAATATTTTTACACTTATGAATAGTGAAATAACATTATGAATAGTAACCCAACATATGATAGTATATATATAGGATTTATGTGAATGTGTAATGTACTTATGTTTGGGAATAGTTAAATAAATGTTTTAAAAACTCTATTCTTCAAATAATTTATGGTTTTAATTAATAATTAAATTAATCACATTTAGATAAATATTTATAAAAAATGGACTTCATTTTTGTATTCTAAATACTGAAAAATGGTTAGGGTGAATTTTGGGGATTTTTATTAAAAATACATAATTTTTTGGGGAATAGTAAAATATGATAATTTATAATAAATGCTAAATAATTGATTTATTGAGTAATTGAAGATGTTCTACTAATTTAATCACCATTGTTTCGAACCCACATGGACATATTACTATTTCGGGTCATGGAATCATCACTATTTCATGTCTTATTAAAAATAAAAAACCAATAATTTAAATATTATGAAACCCCTATTCCCCTACACTATATATACCACCACTTTCACCCTCTCCTCTTAACTCCACAACAGCCTTGTGACTTCTCCAAATTCTTCCAAAATATCTTCCCAATCTCCTCCCGCATGACCATCATCCATTGGTCTCATAAAAATACCAAACTCTCTTCCCTTAAGAGGCTATCAAAAAAGGTTATTTCAAGAGGTAAAATTACTCTTTTCTTTTCTTTCATTTTGATGTTCTTTTATTATCATTTAATTACTAAACTCTCCCCATCCAAATAGTATTAAAAATGAATAACCATACATTTACTATAATTTTGTTATGATAATGTTATAGTTCATTTTCATCTCCCATTTCCCCCTTATTTATACAGAAAACTAAACATCATCTGAAATGTGTTGATTTATCGCATTCAAGGACAACGGTGCTTTTGATTTAGCTTCTTCAAATATGGTCATGAAACCATTTTTATCATCGAAACAGAATTTTAAATGTGTATCTTATCTTTTGTAATTATTTGTAATCCTTATACACTCATGATGTTAAATAATAATTCCAATGAAGGTAACTGTGATCAAATTCACCAAATTAATCCAAGTGTTTATCATTTATGTTTTATATAATGATTGACCAACATTAAAAATAACCAAAAGAATTTTATAGCCATGTAATATTATTAATCTTAATTAATAACATAGAAAATCAATTCTATACTTCAACTCCCATATTCCATGAACTACCGTACTCATTTATAAGTGAGTTGATCATGAATATTATGAAAATGTGCACTCACAAACAATGAAACTGAATTTCTAAACCCATCTAAAAGTCCCTGAATGAACTTAATAATTTAATACCAATAAAGATAAATGTATAAGGAGTTCATTAATTTATAAATAATTATCCTAATTTGGTTATTTAGGCCATTAAGATCTAGCGAAGAACACCCTCAGATTTAAGGTAAGGGATCCTCTCTCTCACTTTTATTCAAGAGTCCACCATATGTCGTCACCATTTATTTTTAATTACTAATAATGTGTTATGTTTTCTCATAACCACCATACGTCCCTTGTGATATATAAATTATGGGATACCCTTTTACCTCTTATTAATCCTTCACAAGAACACCTGTTACAATGCTGAAATGTTTGTAAGGGTTTTTTCATCTCACTTCCACTTTTGTGAGATATTCCTAATTTACTACTATTACTTGTGTATGGAATATATATACTACCCATTTATGTAAAATATAATTAATCACTTTCTTCAAATAGTAATCAATTTATTGTTTTAAAATTATTAATTTTTGGGAATATGATTAGATTGGTTCAAAAGGGATAAGGTTTTTTCACCAGAACCGCTATTTTCATCAGTGTCGCTTTTATTATCTACATTGCTAAATTAAATTCAAATTAAAACATATGTACTCCTAGTAATTAGTGTTTTAATGTTCTATATATGTGTTAAAACTAGAATAATACGTTCTATTTATGTGGAATTATATGTTTTAAAATTATCTTTCAAAAATTCTTCATGAAAAACAATCCAAATTCAAGAGAATTTCTCACATTCTTACCTATTTTCAAGGGAAATCAATAATATGTTTTGGAAACAATTATTTTTAAAAAATCACTTATTTTATTATGAAAATATCATTTTACTTCACTTCATGTTATATACAAATTGTTTTCCAAAATAACTCTTTTTTAAAAGTAAAAGAGTATTTATCTCAAGAATTGCTCTTTGATTTCATAAGTGTATTTTCATCTGTTTCATCACTCTTATTTATTATTAGGTATTATTGAGATTAATCATTCTGTTGTCATCTAACAAATTTAATTAATTGTTTTTTTATTAATTTAAATTTGTATTTTCTATCTTAAAACATTTGACCATTTAACTCTTAATGGTTAGTGTTTATGCTTAATGTTTTGGGAATGTTATTTATGTTTCATATGTTAGTTTCAATATGAATGTATATATTGTTTTTGTTTATCCCAATTCCAATGATGAATGAATTTGAATTATTATGTGATGTTTGGGTCTTGATATAGCCCCTTGATGCATCAGTAGGAATCATGAGACAAATAGATTGGGACTTGGCTGAGGCCATTCACATTTTAGATATAGTTTTGGACAAGGCCTTAATCATTTTTAGATGCATTGGACAAGGCCTTTGCGAAATGTTTCGGAATGTGTGGCATATTAATTTTTATCATTATGAATCATATAATTGAGATTTCATGATGTCATTATACTAGTATAATACCAATTTTTATGCTTTAATATGTAATTATTTATTCAGATCTTATTCATTCCATAATTTGTTTAAGTTTATTTTTAAAGGCATGTGTTTATTGTTATTCCACATGCGTAATGTTGATGTTTATGATATCTTATGCTATATTTATTCTCATTAATTAGCAATTTAGATTTACTATTTCTTATGTATTATCCTTCTAGGTTACAGGGATGATTATACAATGAATGAATTATAGGGTTAATCTAAGAGATTATGGACTTCTTGGTTGAAGTTGTAATGTTGTTTTTAGTTTTTAGTTGTATGTTTGAACTCTTCTATGTATCTTATTTCCAAAAAAACTAAATTGATTGATCCTTTGGGACATATATTCCTTGTATCTATACCAATTTAAAAAAATAATGTGCCAACTCCAAGCTTCTGGGGGTAGGGTGTTACTGTTGGTATAAGAAGATGTTTAGTAGAAAACATGAAAACTTGAAAGAGAAAATGTATATTAGTGAACAAAACAATAAGGTATACATTGGTGACAATAATTCAAGGGAATCCTATAATTTTCTTAAGTAATTGAATATGTGTTTTATCATGAAAATATATCCCGTTATAGATACTAACATGAAGTGGTGGCTCTAGAAAAGACATATCTAGATGTAATAACTGAAAACACCACATTAAGCTAAACTCGACTAAAAACCAAGGCACGACAACAGTCCTAGATACGCTGTTGGTTTGACACTCCTAGGGGATATGATTTGGTAAATTCATAAGCTTATTATAGAGAATTATTAAGAATTTATTCCCCCAAAGAATCCAAAGTATATGCTTCTAGGATTTATGATGCATATATTTATGTTATGTGTTATACCATGTTTAGAGATATAGAGAGTTCATAATTTTATGAGATAATATATTATATGTAATTGATTAAGAAATGTATCTTATATTAACGAATTATAACTTTACCAAAGGCAAATTATGAAAAGTGTAATATGGATCATATCTCTAAAATTCATAAGCCATCATTTCAAAGGAATATAGTCCCCCATATATCCTCATCATATGAATAAATAATATAATGTGTTAAAAAGGTATGTATGGAATTCTATAAGTCCTATGGATTTTATGGGTTGAAAATGAATAAGGTTATGGTATAGAAAACATGGATAATAAAGATAAGGGAAGGTAGTTTTCCCCCATGTGATACTGGTGGAAATAATAACACTTGTAAATGCTTTAAGGGAATGGGATTTTGTTATAATTATAGAGAAAAGGACACCAAGTTCATGATTTCAAGGGTAAGAAAAAGGTTTCCAATATACAATATTATAGGTGAAAGTAGATGGGACACTATGGGAATCACTATCTCAAGTGTCAATATAATATACAAAGAATTATGTTACTAGATAAAGATAAGGTTATAATACTACCATAGATGAAGTGAAAAGATTAATATGCATAGTCAAGAAAAATGTATTTTGAATGTTTTATCAGTAATGAAATGGTTATAACAATTACTTAATATATGAGGATTTTAATGAAAAACATTTTATTTAAGGATTTTATGTTGTATGATTAATTGAACTAGGGAAAATCGAAACAGTAGCGCGTTAATCCTTTGGAAAATATATGGTTGATAGATAGAAAACCGATATTATGCTCATAATACTGATATGTGAATTTCATAAAAGGGAGATGATATATGTGGATAATGTAAATTGGATTGTACGAACTACCATGGGAATGATTCTAAAGTATTAGGTCACAATCTTTTGGAAGGTTAATCCATTTATGAAATGTTTTAACTTGGTCATTATCTAAGGTTTTAGAAGTTAATGACACCACATGATGCAACTTATGTTAAGAGAGGAAGTATATGTAGTTCAAGAAACAATCAATGGATAAAATCATGTAGATGAAATATAAACGTATATGTACACACATATAGAGTTGAATAATCCCTCAACTCAATGAAAATTGTATTAAATGTATTTCTATTGTCATAATCCTTGATAATTTTAATGAAATTCTTCATAACTATAGTTTATGGTTTCATGGTAATCTTCTTTCATCTAAAATTATTTTCTATCTATAGGAATTACTAGTTTTGTCTTTCTTCTATGCATATGTTTTTAATTCAAATCAACGTCGCTCCATTAAAAAGTACAATTTATTAATATTATTAATATTATTATTATTTTGAAAACCTCTTTTCCCTTATCCCTTTTAAGAGGGAAATTCTATTAACCCTATTTTTTATATGGGTTTTTTTCATCATGACATTTTCATGTAATAGCTAATAACTTTCAAAGTGAACTATCAAATTTCACGGATGAATTTTTTATATAGAGGGGATAATTTAACTTCCAATGATTTTAAAAATAAATTTAATATTGAATTAATGAAACACTGAGCCTCTAGAAAATGCCACATTTTTATATCCTAGCCTTTAAAAATTATTTTACCACCCCTATGATTTGAGTTTTTAAAATATGACATACACAACTGTGATTAGTATGTTATTTAGATTCTGATATGACCAAAATAATTTTTGGTGAATAGTAACATACCCATATAAATAGTAATGTTAGTCTTATGAATAGTGAAATACCCTTGTGAATAGTATCATCCCCTCGGATATTATATATATAGTATTTATATGAATGTGTGATGTACCTGTGTTTTGAAAAAGTAAATAAATGTTTTGAAAATTGTGTTTTTCATGTAAATGATGATTTTAATTAAAAATTAAATTACTAAAATTTAGAAAAATATATTTAAAAAATGGACTTCATATTTTTGTTCTACACATCTAAAAATGGTTAGTCTGAATATTTGGTATTTTTATGAAATAATTGACTTTTTGGTGAATAGTAAAATATAATAATTTACAATCGATGATAAATAATTGATTTATTGAGACATTGATGATGTTATAATGATGAAATAAACAATGGTTCAAAATTAGAATCACATATTACGATTTTTGGTCATGGAATCATCACTATTTCTTATCATATGGAAAAATAATAAACTAATTACTGAAATATTATGAAAACCATCATCCACTCCACTATAAATAAAACCTCTTCCAATATCATCTAGTAACTACTCTCAAGACATATTACTTATCCAAATTCTTCAAAAATATCCTCCCTTGATCCTCTCCCATGAACATCATCCCTTGGTCTAATAAAATGAACAATCCTTTTCCCTTAAGAGGCTCTCAATGAAGGTTAATTCAAGAGGTAAAATTCCTCCGTTCATTTATTTTAATTTCATGTTTCATTTTTCTCTTTTATTTCCTAACATAGCCTCATCCAAATGGTATAACAACTCTAATACAATACATTTACTATAATTTGGTTATTTTAATTTGATAATTCATCTTTATCTCTCCTCTCCCCATCATTTATGCTAAAACTGAAACATTGTCCGAGATGTGTTGATTTATCACATCCATGGACGACGATGCTTTTGATTTACCTTCTTCAACTCGGATCATTAAACCATTTTATGGTTGATCCAGACTATTATATTTTTATTTTATCATATTTAATGTTCTATAAATCTTATGTACTCATGATGTAAAATAATAATACAAAACAAGGTAATTTTGAGCAAAATCGCCAAAGTAATACAAGCGTTTATCATTAATGTTTTATATAATTATTCACCTTCATTCAAAATAAACAAATGAATTATATAACAAGAAATTTTCATTATTTTCATTAATCAAATAAAATATAAATTCAGGACTTCAACTTCCATTTTACATGAACTACAATACTCTTATTTTAAGTGAGCCGATTATGAATATCATGAAAACCAACACTCTCAAAAAATGAAATTGAATCCCCTAAGCCATATAAAAGGCCATGAATGAACATAATAAATTCATAATAAAACAAAAAAAATAAAAAAAATTCAAGAATTTTTAATTAATAAACCTAATTTGTTTATTCAGGTCATTAATATCACCCGAAGAACACCCTCAGATTTAAGGTAAGTGATCCTCTCTCTCACTTTTATTCAAGAATCCCCTATTTATTGTGTCTTTTTATTTTTTATTCCAAAGTGCTGGGTATGTTTTCTCTCCTACCACATGATTAAATTATAATATATAAATGATAGGATACCCATTTACCTATCATTAATCCCTCACAAGAACACATGTTACCTTACCGAAATATTTGTAAAGTTTTCTTCATCTCATTTCCATTTTTGTGAGATATTATTTATTCACTACTATTACATGTGTCTGCTGTATGTATACATACTATTAATGTAACACATCATTAATATATTTATTATATATAGATTTAATGTATCATTTTTAATATTATTAATTTTGGGGCATATTAATCTATTGATTATAAAGTTGTAAGTGTTTTCCACCCAAACCTCCATTTTTATTCGGGTTACTTTTATTATCTACATACATTAATTAAATTCGTATTCAATCATATGTACTCCTATTAATTTATGTCTTAATTTTATATATATGTGTTACAATCATAAAAATACCTTCATTTATGTTTATTTATATGTTTTAAAATGATCTTTCAAAAATTCTTCCTGATAAACAATCCTGATTCAAGAGAATTTCTCAAATTCTTAGCTATTTTCAAGGGAACTCTATTATATTTATATTGAACCCATTTTTTTATAAAATAAATATTTTTTTAAAAAAACCATCTTACTTTATTTTTGGATTTGTGAAAATATTTTTTCAAAAGAACTATTTTTTCAAAGTAAAATAGTATTTAGATCTAGAATTACTTGATGATATCATAAGAGTATCTTTATCTCTTTCCACACTCCTATTTATTATTATGTATTATTGGTATTAATAATTATGATATCATCTACCATATTTATTTGAATGGTTTATGATTCATTTTACTTTTTATGTGCTATATTAAAACAATTCACCATTTTACTCTGAATGGTTAAGGATTATGGTTAATGTTTGGGGGAAGTTATTTATGTTTCATATGACATTTTCAATATTAATGTATATATTGTTTATGTTTATCCTCATTCATATGAGGAATGAATTGGACTTATAATTTGATTGGTAGGTCCTCCTATAGCCCATTTATGCATTGGTAGGTCTCATGATACAAATAGATAAGGACATGGTCGAGGCCTTTCCCATTTTCAGATATGGTTTTGGCCGAGGCCTTAATAATTTTTATGTCTTATTCAAGTCCTTGACAGAATGTTTGATAATGTCTAGCATATTCATTTCCCTCATTATAAAACAAATAATTGAAAGTTCATGAGTTTATTTTACTTATTGAGTTCCCATGTTTATGATTTAATAATAAATTATATATTCATCTCTTTTTTCATCCAAAATGTGTTCATGTTCATTATTAAAGGCATGTGTCTTTTATTTATTCCCCATTCCTAATGTTTAGGTTTAAAATATCTTCTAGTCTATTGCTTTCCCTTAAAATCATTTGAGCTCACCCCTTTCTTATATTCTATCCTTTCATGTTACAAGGATGATAATACTATGAATGAATTATAGGGTTAATCTAAGATATTATTGTCTTCTCTATTGATGTTATTATGTTTTTTTTAGTTTCGAGTTGTAATTTTAAACTATTGAATGTATATTGCATCCAAAACTACTAAATTCATCAATCCATCGGGATACATCTTCCTTGTATATATGCTAATTTACTAAAATAAGGAACCCACTACGACAATTTGGGGTCAGGGTTTTATATAATATATAACATTTATTGGACATATTAATTAACCCAGATTTAATTTATTTTAATATTTTTAATAACATCTATTTTATATCTCCATTAATAAAATAATTACAACATCAAATTTTTTATTATTTAATATACTTATATTTTGAATAAAAACTAAAATTAAAAAACTATGATGAAGATAAATCTACTTGATTTCAGAGTAATATAATTAGCCGAATTTATATTCTATTAAATCCAACATTTAAAATGTTATAATTATTAAATTATGAATGTGACTACATTAACATCACATTAAATAAAATATTATAAGTGTCATAATAACTTATATATGGTTGAAAATGGTCACTAACTTTACCCTTGGATGGTTATGGTTGAAATATACTCTACCAATAAGATTTTTTCAAGTGTCTGGGTCTATTTATGGTTATTAATATTTTAATAAAAAAAATTTGATTTCTCTTGAATTAATTAATTTTTACATCATAAAATTATATGTCGTTAATGTAATTATTTATTTTTAAAAAATTTCAAATAAATTACCACGATAAATAAATACAATTTATCTTTCAAAATATTATTTATAATGGAATTTATCTTCTTTATAAACTTATATAAAAAATTATTTAGTTATTAAAATTTGAGTGAGACATATTTAATTTTTCTTTAAATAGAATAAATTAAATGTCTTAATCTCATCCAACTGGCTTCCAAATGACACCATTTCAACCCTGGGAAGATTAAAGTAGAAACACACTCTACCAATTATATTAATACAAGTGTTTTTGTAGTTTTATAATAGTATTTTTACCCTTAATTACCATATTTACCCTTTTACCCAATTAATATAAATTATTGATGTTACTATTCACAATGCCCAAAAATAATACAATGCTATTTAAATAATTTTAACCTACGAATTCCAAATATGGAAGCCATTTTCTAAAATTCAAAACATGGAAGTTGTATTAATTAATTTATAATTAATCATGTCTTCAGGAAGACATACCAAGTTTTAAAAGATTAGATATTACAAAATATTGAAATTTTTTTGCATCTGAATTCAATATGAACTTAATGATAATGAAATAAATTATATTGAATGATAAAAATATGTTATATTTATATTTTAAAACAATTAAATATTATAATTTAACCATATAAATTATTTTATGAAGAATGTTTTTTTAAATTAAAATTTACTGTATTTTTAAAATTCATCAAAATTTTAATGTTATCAGTAAATATTAAAATTTCATCAAAAGTAACTCTTTATATCCATCTTCCAAAAAACATGTTTATTATTTCGTATAAAAATTATTATTATATATAAATATTAATTTAAATGGGTTCTCTATTAAAATTTTGGTAATTACTGTCTGAAAATATAGGTTTGTATACATCAAATAGGATTTATTCGTACACTATGATAGAAATATATATTGGATGAATGTGAAGAATATTTTATCAATTATATAAAATATATATTTCATTAATTTAATTTACCCATAGTAATTCACTCAATTTATTAATACAAAAAAATACAACTATATAATGGATTTGTATTTTTTATAAATTATTGATAGTGAATGACTTCCCCATACATTTTAATAAGTTATTTATATTTATTACCACTAACATTATAGATATAATAGAATGGTCATTTTATACTAATGTTGTCTCATGGTTTGTTTAAACTTGTGATTGCATGTAATTCAAGCTATTTAAGAATTAAACAAATTTAGAGAAAATATTTCTTAAAAAACAATCAGGTGTCACAAAGATCTTAAAATCTCCCCCAACTAATATTATCCCATCTTAAAGTTGAACTCAATGAATTATCTATAATTTTAGTAAAAATGATCAGGCCACTGATCCCACATATATTCTTCCTTTTCTGATTTTCCCTTCTGCACACACCCATGTTTCATTAATAATGAAACTATTTGAATAGTCTTTCCCAACAAAACTTTCTCACTGCGATCCAACACATATATTAGATGCTTCACAAGTTATAAATCTATATAAAGATCAACACCATCCACATCTATCACATTATAACAGTATGTGGGATATGCTCATAGTTGTGACATGAGATAATCATCATGCATAAGAACTATATATCTATGGAAGAGTCAATCGATACTACATTGTCCTGATTCCTTCCACAACCTCAGATGGTCCAACAAACCTGGGCTCTAGATAGGCCTTCATTCATATCCTGCAGTGACCCAACCTTGGTGAAACCTATAGGAAAACATGATAACACTCTATAGACATTAGGGTTTATCGACGTCTATCAGCATATAACTTCTTTCTAATCTAAGCCACAGTCATACGTTTCTGAATAAACTGAACCCACTCTAACATCTCCTTCATGAGACTCTGTCCCAAAAACAATATCCCACCTACCTCCACTTAGTATATAGTTGACCTGAATGTCCAATCATACATATCCTCGAATGTTTCCATCAGGATAGTTATCCAATATGCATTGTTTTGGGAGAAGTCCACTAATGCTAGTTGTTGTCTCAGATTCATCTCAAAAGAGTATAATCCCCCGAAATTTAAACTAGAGTCATCTTCTCCTAACTCTCCAATAGTAAAATTTGCATCTCATCCATTAAAATCATCACCTTTTTCTCAGGAATATAATATTTAATTGATTGAGTCTTGTTTTTTCTAATCAAAGCATCAGCTACATTGTTCCTCTTTTTAGGCGTAAATGCTAGATTAAAATCAAAATAATACATATACTCAAACCATATCTACTACTAAAGAATTATATCTCACTGCTAAAATATATGCTTTATGATCTTGTGATTAGTATAAATTATGAAATTCTCACCCAAAAAACTAATACCACCAATATTTCAAAGCATAAACCACAATGGCCACCTTGAAGTCATGTGTATGGTATTTCTGTTCATGAGGCCTCATCTGTCAAGACCCATATACAACAACTCGACCCCCTACCTCAATACAACTCCAATTCCAATCCTTGAAGCACCATAATACACCTTTTAATCCTCTTATAGATCAGGTACGATCAATAATGGCACTGATATCAAATAGTTCTTCAACTCCTCGAAATTAATCTCACAAGCTATTAAACAATAAAATTTTTATCCAAATTTGGTCAAGCAGTAAGCAGCATTTCCAATTGAGAAAATTCAGGATTGAACCTCTAGTAATATCATAAAAACCCCAGAATGATTTGAATAATGAAATCACATATTTTCTATAGAAACCACTACTTGAACCTTCTCAAGATCCACTAACACACCTCCCTTCGAGATGATGTGACCAAATAAGTGTACGTAATCAATAAAAAATGGAACATAGATAGCTTGGAATAGAGTCGATTCTCTCTCTATATATTCAGGATGATGTTAAGATGTAGGGCATGATCATCATGAGTCTTGGAGTGCACCAATATTTCACCTAAAAACTGATCTAGGTACGGATTGACGATTCTACTAATAAAGGATATAAACTCTTCTGGGGAAATCAACAACCCAAATGGGATTAATTTAAACTCATATAGTCCATACCTTATATTAAATTTTGTACTTTGTATATGAGAAGTGTGAACAAAAAACTAATGATACCTTGTTCTCAATTCTATATTGGAAAAGACAAAAGCTCTACTCAACTAGTCAAACAAATCATTGATATGCCGAATTTGATACTTTTTCATCACTATCATCTGATTCAACATCCAGTAATTGACACATAATCGCAAACTCCAATCAGACTTCTTAGAAAAAACAGTAGTGAACCCCATGGTGACATACTCGGATAGATATATCCCTTATCCTCTAACCCCTGAAGAAGAGTCTTGATCTCTTTAATATTTTTTGGTACCATTCGGTTTGGTTGAAGAGAAACCACATTATCTCTCGACATGATCTCAATGGTAAATTCCACATCTCTATCAAATGGAATCCCTGAGATTTCATCAGGAAAGGCCTCCTGAAACTATTACACTATAGGTGGAAACACATCTTTCTTTGAACCATCATTATCTATAAATAGACACGAAAACTACACTATAAGATCTCCCAGTTATTGAATTATTGGACCTGATCTGCCTTCCTATATATCCCACTCTCCATAATGAATATAGTTTTCAGCCTTATGAGAATTAAAATTTAATCTCATGTAGTAAAAATCATTTCAGGCTTGGTATACAACTAGATAGTCTATACCTATAATTAGGTCCAATCCTAACATGTCTAGGATATAAAGATCCCATATAAATTGATAATCCTCAACCTCTACAGAACACCCCTAACACAAAAAATATATATCTCATTTGTACCCAATTTTTTTTGTCTATCATCAATACCACACTAAGACACTCAACATCTTTTCTCAAACCATTAACAAGTTAAACATAAATAAATGAATGTGTTGAACCATTATCAAATAAGGTACTAGAAAAAGTAGGATCTACAATAATAGTACCTATAACTATCAATGGTCCAACCTCTCTATCCCCATGTTTGGATGGAATTTTATACAATTGTCCCGCCCCTCTACCATGTGATGCTTTCTAGTTCCCTTGGTTTTTACCACTCTGTTTATATGGGAACTATTTCCCCAAATATCCAAGTCTACTACCTCTATCTCCATGTCTAGTATAACTCCATTAGATAGACATATATAGAGATGAAGATCCCCATACAACAATCATTTTCTTCCTTATTACACCCTCATTATTCATATGTCGTCGGTTCATGTTGAACCACTATTGATGTATTATCATTTCCCAAGACCAAAAATATATTGGTGTTCAGGGGCACTATCTTCAGAAGTGTCATGACCGACTTCACAGGTAACAAATCAATCGCTTAAGGTCTTGTGAAAATGATCCCTCTATCAGGCTACTCTATTTCCCACTTCAGTGGATTATTTTCTCGTAGTGATGAATCCTAATAGCATAATTCATACCTCTTGATCTTATAGATGGAACCACTTTTATTATACTGGAATCATCCTTTAGGTTCGCCTCAGCTATTAGGGCATGATTCACCACTATTGTTAATTTATTTAACTAAATAATGTTAACCCATGACTTATTCTCACATATAATCCAATTGTAAAAATTCAACACCATAGTTGTCTCATCACCTATAAAAATGGTATAAAAGTGTTAGAAATCAATAAATAATTTAAAATAGTAAATCAAAATACTCCTATGAGTTAACCTCATGAAATTAGTGATCTCTCCTACCTCTAGGTCTCTAGATGGATGTTCTCCAAAACTTTCTCCAGGATGTCCTCCCATAACATGCCATCAGCATGTACAGTCCACACTTGAGCATCCCACTAGCACATCACTGATACTTATATAATGTATGAACGCAACTTGACCCTAATATCTGCTGAAGTATCCATGTGGTCATGTATAGGCTTGATTGACTCATCCTAGAACTCATCTTTTGAAATTCCACCCTCTCCAGTTAAATTATGAGTGTGTTGAAACTAAAAATCCCTTACCATATCAAAAATACTCTTCGTAACCAAACCTAGGTATCCATCCATGAATCTAATGAAGCAAGAAAAGTTATCTTGGAACGTATCCCCAACTTCCTCACCTTGAAAAATTAGTGACTCAGGTCCCACTACTAGTAGATCACCTCTATCCATGACCTTCGGTCATACCCTCAATAAGTTCTGTCAGGGATTCATATCTCTATAATGTTAAACACTCTCCTGAGGACACATTTGACAACATTTAAACATTTCTGAGAAATAAAATAGGCTACAACAAGACATTTCCCAAAACCTCACCATGTGGTCAAAACTGAGGCACTCTCACTATCCTTAACCATCCTACATCTATGTCGTAATTAACAATGGGTAAAAACATTATCAATTATAGTTTTTCATTAAACAATCATTTATTCACATCGTGTAACTTTTTTAAAATTTTTCTGAATTCACATTAGGCACAATTTCATTTCAATTCCACAAGAAAGCAAAAATATTTCAAGTTCAACAACTTACCTATAACCCATTTTTCTATGTGTGCCAAAAAATGATGCCTGTATAAAAATAATCCTAATTACATAGAATTATTCATGAAAATTACACTCTAATTCCATACCAGTAATGATTTAAATATCAATAAATATAAAAAATAGTAGTCACATAACACAACAAGTGCATCACCCAACGTAAAATAATATTCAACTGTAATATAAAATAGTAATAATAGCAATCCCCACCCTGGGTACTTGGTTTTGATCTGGTTCATCAGTTAGCTACTCCCATGAATGATCTCATAACAAACACTCTACCATTCTTAGTCTCTTTTATACCTTTTTAAAATAGGAATAAAAAATTAAAATGGAAAAGAAAACTCTCCTGATACCACTTTGTAAGGTCCTAACTCTGATTCTACACACTGGTGCCCTGTGTTAGTTTGCTACATGACCTCAATTATTCCTTTCTATACACCAGAGGATGTCGACTAATGGGGAGGGTCTATTATCAATCACAAGAATACTATACCCTCTTTGTCCTAGTAAAACACCTATAGAAAATAAATAAACAATAAATAAATATATAACCATAAATAGAAAGATTCCAACATCACATGATAACCAAAACTGCAGATACAATATCAAACTGAACATCAAATGTGTTATTCTAATGTACGTTCCAAATGATAAAATTAAAAATCAGAAATAAATACATTGATGACTCCCAGACGGTCATTGAATTATGTCGGGTTCCCTCATCCATGATTGATCCCAACTCAACCATCAAACACGTGGCATTTTACCCTAACCTACCCTGAAAACACAAATTCTATCCAGGTATTGATCAGTTATACCAAGTTGGTTGTGATTAAAACTCATTAGGCCTTCCCCAATAGTATCTAAAATAATATATAGTCAAATTATAATATATGGAGTTTTAGAAATAAAATAATTAAAATTCATAAGAAAAAATTTATCATATTATCAAATAATATGTATTTAACCATAGAAACCCCGAGGTTCCCATAAACACTCATACCTCAGTACTTTCGTTGGTTCATTCTAGAGACAGAAACATGTCCAAGGGATACCATACCTCATAATTCCATTATTACTGTTAATTAATTAACACTTTAATTACCTTTTACAATTTAGACACTATAAAATAACCATGTTACAATAATTTAATTCACAACTAAATGATTGTTTTACCATTCACACCTTACACATTAGAATGATCATGTTCCCATTATTTAATTCACAAAAAAATGACCATGTTACCATTCAAAACATAACTAATTAGAAACTTAATTATCCACATCAATTCAATTACTAATTCAATAAATAGTTAAGAACAATATTTACATTACTTAACTCAACAATTAACTAATCACATAAATCATGATAATTGATTATCCAATTAATTAGGTATGTAAAAATCATAAATTAATTAGTCAATTAATCAATCAATATTCTCATATCAAAATCTCATAATTAATTCCAAAATTTATTAACTAAATTATCAAATCTTAATAACTTTTAATTAATTCATCAATTAATTATCTCAAATCAACAATATCTACATCACATAATTAATTATATATATAATTATCTCTAAATAAACCTTCACTATATCTCATAATTAATTATATAATTAATTATCCCAAAATCTAAAATTCTTTAAATCCCCAATTTCACCTCTCCTCAATTAATTAATTCAAAAAATTAATTAATTCAATAAATATGAAACTTATAAATATAGAATAGAAACAATATAATTATATACTTGTAATTTTAATATATAATTTTTTATTTTAATTATAGATCGCCTACCTCGAATCGTTGATAAATGATCACCCAATGGAAATCTCCAAAATTAGAGCAGCACAATGGTGTAGAACGAGACCCCAATATAAAACACTAAATAAAGATTAAATAAATCAAGATATGTATAATATATATTTATATCTATAGTAATAGATCAATATTCACAATATTTGATCTATATCTAATGCAAAAAAAGAATAAAATCCACCAAAAGAGAGGAATAATGAAGAATAATGAATCAGAAACCAAATGCGATAGAATTATCTTACCAAGAGGGGCATGGATCTTCAATCTAGGATTAGAATTGAAAATAATAGAGATCAGAAAGTATTTTAATCTATACAGGATGCTTTGAAATTGAGATAAGTCTAGTTGGTCGGATTTTGGGTCGAATGTGGTGATTTTCATGGGTTTAGGTGAATAAAAAATGAATTTCTGAGTGACATTAAAACTTGAGCATAGTTTTCTAGGACGGGGCACACAGTTTTCCCTTACCATGCACCTAACCTATGTGATTATTTTATAGGGGTGTACATTTACTCTTAATAGGGTTCACGGTTTGAAAAACCATGCGCTAACCATGTGATTCCCCTCTATGCATGGTTACATGGTTTGTTGGTCTGGGGCACATGGTTTTCCCTAACTGTGAACCAACCACAAATATCCCTCTTTGATTTATTTTTCTAATATTTACACCCAAAAAAACTATAAGGTAATACCCAAAATAAAATTACTCAACACTAGGAAAATTGTACCAAAAAACAAGCCTGTGTCAACTCTAGAAAAGGTTGGGATCATACAATCTCACAACCTTATAACATCTCATCCTAAAGATTCACTCCTCATCTTCTCTATGATTATCTGTTAAAAATATCAGGCCACTAAGCCCACATATCTTCCCCCTTTCCAATTTTTCCTCTTAGGCATGCCCATTATGCTACAATCCACATATCAGATGCTCCTCAAAGGATTAATCCTTATCATTTTCAACATCATCTACGTTGATCACATGAGAAGGTTTAGGGTGATACCACCATAGTGGTGAAGCATGGAAAAAATCATGAATCACCCTATATATCTATGGAAGAGCCAATCAGTACGCCACTAGTCTGATTCTTTCCACATCCTCAAATGGTCCAAACAAACCTGGGCACAAGCTTATCGTGCCTCTTTATCCTACAGTGACCTAACATAGGTGACACCCAATGGAGAACACGATCGCCATTTTTAAACTCTAAGGGTAGTCTACATCTATTAGCATATGACTTAGGTCTACTCTGAGTCATGGCCATTTGTTTCTAAATCAACTGATCCTTCACAGATGTCTCTTATAAGAGGATTATTACAAACAACTCTAAATCACCTACCTCCATACATCATAGAGGTGACCTACATGACCTGCTATATATATTATTGTATGGTTCCATATGATTAGTTTCCTAATAAATTTTTATTAGGGTAACTCCCCTAGTGAATAGTGTTGTCTCCAATCCATCTCAAAAGGGTAGACTCTACTGAAACAGATACTAGAGTCACCTGCTTCTAAATCCCTTGAACCATAACATGAAAAGTCATCATCTTCCACTTATCACTATAATCCTAAACTGACTACGTTTTATTTTTCCTTTTCAAATATTCCTTTACACAGTCTTCCTTTCTGGTTATATATATAATCATAAAAATCTAAATACTCTATATACTCATCATATCATAGCTACCGAAGATTAAAATATCACTATGAGAAAATATACATTAATCTCTTCTGATCAGTGTAAATTTTAAAATTCTCAACCAAACAATAATGTTGCCAACACTTCAAAGCATAAACCACTATAGCCAACTCAGTGTCATGTGTAGGGTGGTTTTATTCATGAGGCCTCTATTACTATGATGCACACACACCAAATCAATCACCCTACATCAACATATATCAATGTCTAATCTCAGAAGTTTTACAACACACTATGTACTCGATCTCCCTATGCTCCAGAGACCATGGAAAAAAACAATGCAGCCTAGGCCCAAATCATACAATACCATGACCATGGGATGGACTAGGCAATTACAAATAGTATCAGATCCCATATCCATTCAATGTGAAAGAAAATTTGATAGCCCCTTCATGGGGGGATTATAGAAATCCCACATCGAAGGGGGAGGATCATGAAGAACCCCTTTATAAGGTGGTGTAGATAACTATCCCACCATGAGGCCTTCTCCTGGAAGATTCCAGAGGGCCCTATACAGGGGAATGAAAAACTATACTGGTTAGGCCCAAAGGAGACAATATCATGACCATGTGATAGACTGGGACCTTATATTAATCCTATGAAATATTATGTAGTTCAAACTCCAGAACAATAATAAAAATAAAACCACCTTAACAAATAATAAATAAAATAGATTATTCATGATTTGTATGAAGAGTTGAAGAAAATAATTATTCATTCGAAAAAGAAAAATATCAATGCTATTTTTTATTAATATAGAAAACACATTATAAAGCTACTAGAACCTAGGTATGCTTATCCGGTTGGCCTCAGTGATAGCCCAAATTTATATCCTTAATACTGAATATTAGTACTATTTATAAATTAATGTTGTTTCTTTAAATACATCCATTAAAACTAGTTTCTTCGGGACATATAGTGATAGACAAGAAACTTGTATGGAGTCGTACTTATCATACATAAATATTACATCTTAATATATTAATATTTTTTTTATATCAAAATAATCCACATTTGAATCATTTAGTATTTGTTCTATTGGAATCGTTGATAAAAAGAATCATTTATAAATGAACTAAATCATCTCCCACTAATTTATTCATAACTACCTCTCTTTTGAGACATATCTTACATAATAACCTTCTTCATAACCTAGTAAAATGAAACATTATAAAGGGTGAGATCATATGCTTAGTAAGGGTAAACTAGGGATATATCAACAGAACTTGAGCATAAGGGTAAGATAACATGAGAATCGAATTTGGAAAATCATACCCTACATATCACATATCATAAACATGGGTTTTGGAATAAATCTTGGAAGTTAATATGACATGAATAACAAAGGAATAAAATAACATAGTGTATGAGGGAATAATAATGGAATAATAAATAGATCTATGTTAATATATAAGCATAGAAACCCATATGTTATGGTTACCCACCAAGACAATCATAACATTCTTGGATTATGCTGACCACCCATGTACCAAATGTGGGTTTTGGATAACCTCATGTTTAACCTATTATTAGGATTGGGATAAACTCTCAAGTACCTTCTATGATCATAAGATATTAGTCATTACCCAATGAATTGAAGGGTGATATAGGTCTCATCCCTCACATAATAAAAATCATACAAATGTGTTCTATAAGATCATAAACCATTCATCATAACAAAAACCATGAAAATAAATGGGTTTCATAAATATTAATTAATAGCATAACGTGTGGAAAATTAACATGTTTCATATTCATTTCATAATAGAATAATCCAAGGAAGAAAGTGGCAGGTTTCATAATCATTTTATCATGAAATAACCATTTAATGAGAAACAGGTTTCATATAAATCATTTCATCATAAATATAAACCATTCATAGAAATTATAATAATGTTATCCTTAGATAATATAATTTTTATAGCATAAGTTACATCAAAACTTGTTATCATATATGTAAAGTGGATTTGAAATATCACTTGGTACATTTCATGAAGAAAATATATTTTCCACTTTGTAAATCATAATTCATATTAAAAATATTTTTATTTGAAAATAACCATGTTAACTTATAAAGGAATCATTAAAAATAATTTAAATCATTTCTAGAGGAAATTATACATTCCACTTTGAAAATAACTTTTTAAAATATAAAATATTTTCAAAATAATTTTATTTGAAAATATCATTGGAAATTTATAATGGAAACGTTAAAACTAATTTACAAAAAATATCATGAGTAAAATATCCCTTACACTTTGATAAAAAATTAAAAAATAAAATATTCCAAAATACATTTCTTTTAAAATAAACCTGATTACTTATAATGGAATCATTAAAATTATTTAAAAAAATTCACAAGGAAAATATATATTGCATGATGAAAAACAAATTTAATACATAAAACATGTTCAAAGTCATATTATTTTAAAGTATCCTTTGAAAAATATAATGTAATCTATAAAACATTGACTTTTCATGATGAAAGTAAATTCATTCATACCATACATGTTAAAACAATTATACATTTCACATTTTTTTTAAAATCCAAACAACCATTATTTGGAAAACCACATGAAGAGTCCTTTTAAAACACATTGAAAAAATGGGTGATAATTTCATTGAAAATAAATTTGATAATGTTAAAATATTTTTGTAAATTTTATTAAAAAACATTGATTTGGAATAAAAAGGGTTTTCGACTAAAGAGGTAAAAAAAAGCTGGTTTTCATTAAAAACATTAATTTAGAATTTTGAGTTTATATAGAGGACATAATGAAGGTAAAACAAGTATTCTCAAAAAAATAACCATATGATACGAAATAAAATGATTTTCTTGAGATTAATTACACAATAGTTCATCGTCATAATCATAAACATAAATAATCCTCATAACTGATGAGTTTGTATCGTTAAACCCTTACCACTTTGGTAACATTGAATTGTAAGCACCATGAAGGAATAAAAATTAATTAAAATTAATATATCATGATAATAAGTAAATAAATGATGTTATACGTAAACTGGGATTTATATATACCTCATAAAATAATACAGGTTTTTAAAATGACATATGACCCAAGGAAGATAAATTGAGACAAAAATCCCCTATCGTTTTGTTAACTTTTTAACCTTAAAGCCCATGAAAGTGTTGTCGTAAAATGGATATATTAATACAAATTATTTTTATTATAATAATCATAAAATAAATTTATAAATAGTATATACATCACAAAAATGAAACACATGTTTAATATTGCTTTTGTCTCATAGAAAATAAAATTGACATGAAAATTTCTTGTCTTAAGTATCAAATTTTTTCATACATGTTAAAACATAATGTATAATAAATATAAGTTTATTATAAATATATTATAGAACCATAATTTTATAATTCATACCATATATTATTTACTTATTACATTTTATTACCCATTTACTAAAAATTCCTTGTAAATAATCACATTTTTGGAAATAACTACAATGTTTTTCATGTATATCTATATGCGGTATTTTCATTACTCTTAATTTTATCATGGTTACATAATATCTATAATTTCTAAAATGATATAAATATAATTTATATTTTAACTATATATGTATTCATATAAATCATATATAGGTAGATATAGAAAATGAAGTACACTATTCATAGAGATGGTCTGTTGTACTTATAAATGAACGTTATTTTCCATCTTCATGATGGATGAAATAAAAGATTGGTAAATAATATATAAAATTTATTTAATAATTATTATTTTATATATATCACAGTTTTTATTAAATTTATACTTATTTCCATACATGTAAAATATAATGTGAAAAACGAATCAAATCACCTCATGAGGCGCTAGTCCACCATAAAGACGAGCGACATTATAATATCCCCCATAGAAAGGAGAGTAAGAATTTATATGTAAAATTAAAATTAAAAAGGATTCATTAAGTTACAAATATCATATATATTCATTTAATCTATAATTTTTACCATTTAATGAAAATTGAAATTATAAAAATGAATCACATCAATTCGTGAGGCGGTAGACCATCAAACACCTGAGGGATATTATTATTTTCCAACAGGTTAGTAGGTAAGAATTTATAAGTGGAATTATAATAAATTATGTATAATAATATCCTTAATATAATATATAAATATTATATCCTTCATTATATCCATATATGATATGTGGTTATGGAAAACAAAAAACATTAGTTCATGCGGTGGTAGTCCTTCGTACACACGATTAATGATTTCATTTCTTGTTTGATGGAAGATGATATGTTTATAAGCTATTCCATTAACATAATAAAATATATTTTTATATTAGATATTTTTTTATTATATTAGTATAATTAATGAATATTTGAATGATTTTGAAGATGAATTAAAACTAAACGTACAGTTTATGACATTACACCTTATTCAATCAACCTCTTTAGGCTTAACCTAATTAATTAATTGATTATCATTATGATATAATAAAGTACTATAGGATGTGTTTAGGGATTTAAGGAACAAATTTGGCTAGGTATTGGCCGAAAATAATATTTTTTTATGTGTTATGAGATGAGGAGAGTGGGTGGCCTTTTATAAGTGGGGAAAAGTGTAAGAACCCGGTTCTTGTTTTAGAGGTACATGATTATTCTTTTCCTTTTCCTTAGTGTTTTTGAGAAAATATGGAAAATGGGGAAAAATCCTGAATTTTGGAACTACACGTCGTTTACTTTATCCTAATGTCGTGTACTTTTGGCCGTGTTGGGATGAGTACACGGGGTGTGTAGCCTTGTCGACGATGAGGGGTGTAGGAACTGACTACACCCCGTGTAGTGGTACCTTACACATCGTGTAGTCAGTCGGCAGGCATGAATAGTAAGGCGGTGATGTCGCCGCCAACTGGGAGACAGTACACGCTGTGTACTTGGGAGTACATGTCGTGTACTCATGTCGACAGATGAATAGTGTAGTGGTGCTGCCAAATGAACAGCTAAATGAAAGAAGTACACGCCGTGTACTTTGTTTTTTCGGCTCAAAATAGGCAGTAGACTCCTCATTTGACAGAGGAGGCACCTGAGTCGTTTTGGAGCCAAATGAGGAGGACAGATCTTTGAAGATCCACCGGGCGTTCGTCTGGAATCCGATTGGGCTTCGAACAATCTCGTTGGAACCGCACGGGTAGGCCCTCCCCTCTCCTGGTACCGTTCTTGCCAATTATTCCCCTAACGTAAGTCATTTACGTTTGAATGGGTTTTTTTCTTCATCAGATCTACACGGTTCTTGGGCGTTTCAGGAATCGACGTTCGAGTATAACACTCGTTGACGTAAAAGGTAGGCGGATTTTTGTTTAGTTTTCCAACTGCTATGTGTTTTGTGCATTTTTGTGCCACGAACCCATGTTTGGGTGTCATGCAGATGAGGTCGTTGCTATATTTAATGCGTATAATTGCATAAGTGATTAAACTAGGATATTAAAATGCTGGTTGAGATCGTTGCTTGGATCCGGAACCACCCCTGGGGTGTGTTTCACTGTTTAGTCGTTTGGTCAGGATACCCGAGGGTATTCCTTCAAAGTAGTAATTGTAGAATTTCCTTGAGAGGAATTGCTTGTTACTGCTTGTTTACCTGTTGGGAATGGTCCGATTTCTTGTTTAGCCTGAGGGCGTTGTTGTATTTGTCCTGAGGGCGTTGTTGTGATTAGCCTGAGGGCACTGCACTATTTAGCCCGAGGGTTGTAGTATTTCACCTGAGGGCAACCTTTCGTTCCCGAGGGCTTGACTTATGTGCCTGAGGGAGACACTTCCTACGCCTGAGGGAAATTTCTGTTACACCTGAGGAAAATACCTGCGGGTTGGATTCTGTGTGGCCTGAGGGCACGCCTGAGGGAGTGGTTACTATTTTAGCCTGAGGGCATGGTTCTGATTGGCCTGAGGGCTTGGTGTTGTTGAGCACAATAATGTTACTAAGTTGAATGAATTAAATGGATAATGAAATGGCAATATAACTGGTAATTAGTTAATTTTGAGTACTTCTTACTTTATTGCATTTTACTACTGCACACTGTTGTTGCATGCTTATAAGCAGTTGGGCACGTGCCTTTGGTGGGTGCCTACTAAGATATATTTCTCACACCCTATTTGGGTCACGCTTTTCGGCCCAAACAGATTATGTTACTGCAGGTGTAGATAGGGGCAAGAGTCAATATATAGGTACTTGACTGTTGCTGAGGAGTAAGAGGGCATGGGACTGAGCCTAGGCTCACGATGCCGCTGCCAGCAGTTTGCTTGTTTTGATGTACTCTTTTTTCTATTGTACTGTATTGCTGTATAACATGTTCTAGCTGTTTTCTTAGAACTTGAAACATGTAGAATCATCACTTATATACTGGTTTTTATATCCACTGCTGTAGTTATTTCAGTTGTGTATGTTTACAGCTTCCGCTGTTTGTTGTATTTTTTATTTTTCATTCCACTACGCTACACATTGACAAATGAGGGAATAGTTTCCCCACTATCAGACCTGGGCCCTCGCTGCTAGTCGGAAGCCTCTAGCATTTGGGGAAATTCACTTGAGGTCTTGTGGCGAACCGGGCTTGGGGCACCTGTAGCGTGGTACTCGGGTCCAAGATGTTACAAAGTGGTATCAGAGGAGTTCTTTACTTTGACTTACTCTTTGGAGTCGTAGTCAGGGGTAGGACGGAACGGTAGTTGGTAATAAGCTGTTCCCGGGCGTAGCTAACCCATGTACATGGAAATGACAATCTACCTCATATTTTGCATTATTTTGATTTTGCAATTTTACTGTTGATATGTTTTCACCGTTGGGTGACGTACATGGATTGTGCTGTTTATATTTTATCTATGGGTTCTGTTTAGTTGCAACCCGATGAGATGAGGGTATACCGTCTCATGCATCATATAGGAATATGCTAGATATCACATGCCATGCATAGTTTTCATGCCATGTAGGTGCATTAGAATTGGCATGTTGTTGTGATAGTTGTTGTGCTAATAAAGAATGTTGTTGTGATAGTAGTTTGATAAATACCTGCCTTGTGATATGGTATGTTTGTTTTACCTTCTTATAGAATCAACGCCAAACTTCGGTTTTGGGGAGTATGGTCCCCCATTGACAGAAA
Source organism: Viscum album (assembly GCA_963277665.1). Taxonomy (NCBI): domain Eukaryota; kingdom Viridiplantae; phylum Streptophyta; class Magnoliopsida; order Santalales; family Viscaceae; genus Viscum; species Viscum album. The sequence continues at coordinate 804,786,704 of OY728139.1, forward strand.
TTTGGTGGATCATTGATAGTTTATCGGTTATAACACAAATAAGATGTAAAACATTGATTCGTGGGGAGTATGGGCCCCCGTGTGTTAGAATTTGAAACTTAGGTGTTGGTTTTTAGTATTTTCTGGGTTCCAGGGATGTTTCTGAGGCATACTGTATGGAAAACCCAGAATACACACCGTGTAGGACCTCATACACAGCATGTGTGTACTTCTATTCGGGAAGAAAAATGAACTTTTTGAGTACACGCTGTGTACCCCGAGTACACGCCGTGTAGTCTCTTCCCGTGTCACAAACCGTGTGGGTGGCGACACGGGGTAGGGAAGGGCTTGGGTAAAACACGCCGTGTAGTTTTTATGCACGTCGTGTAGTGTGACCCGGAGTCCGGCCGTGTAACTAACAACACGGGTCAGTGAACTCCTTGATAGAACACGCTGTGTCAGTTATAGACATGCCGTGTAGTGTGACCCGGGGACTCGCCTGTGTAACTAACAACACGGGCCGATGTCACCTCTCCCATAACACGCCGTGTATCTATGGGACACGTCGTGTAGTCTTTTCTGAGGACAGACCATGTGGAGTTAGCTGTGTGGCTGGGAAACGGGATGGTGTACACGCCGTGTGCGGGTGTAACATGCTGTGGAGTGTTAAACCGAGTAGTCGACCATGTCACATATGACACGGGAAGTTGGAAAATAACACTGTACACGCCGTGTAGATATTATACACGGCGTGTAGTTTTGTTGAACGGAATCCGTGTGACTTAGCCGTGTAGAAGGACCCATGAAGGGGAAGGAAAGTCAAGTACATGCCATGTAGTCATTGTACACGCCGTGGATTCTTGTTTTGAAAATTTTGAAATGCCTTCTTCCTCTTGATACATTGTGGTTCCATCGCTTTCAGTTTTAATAATCTTGAATCTGAGGCGTGCTTTTGACCTTGTAGTTTCAGGCCGCCTAGATGACCGCGAGTTATTCGCCAGGAGAGTGGCGACGATTATACTCCGGAGATGGTGGACCATGGGCTACCAGTTGATCCACCAGCAGGGCCAGATGCGGCACCAGCTGTTATACCGGACACATGCACGGAGGTGTAGTTTAGTGAAGGCTTATTTCGGTTCATGCAGACCATTAAGGGAGCACCGCAGGTTGCCACATCTATGGCTGAGCTGATGCGTATCTTTCAGCAGTAGCAGCCGCCTACGTTTTCAAAGGATGGTGGACCACAAGCTGCAAAGTCTTAGATAGGATCGATGCAGACTATTTTCGAGCATCTTGAGACGCCTCCAGGGCGGAGGGTCAAGCTCGCGACTTACATGCTGCTCGGTTCCTCCAAGAGGTGACGGGATGTTACCACCCAGTTAGAGCATCACAGGGACATGGCGTGGGAAGATTTTCAGGCAGTCTTCTATGAATTCTTCTTTCCGGTGATTCTGAGGGCAGATAGGGCTCGAGAGTTAATGAATCAGCAGCAGGTCACTATGTCGGTGATGGACTACTCTTCTCGTTTTACAGAGCTTCATCGTTTTGCACATGTGCTGGTGGGTGATGAGACGTTGAGATCCAGAAATTTTGAGGATGGTCTTCGGTATGACATCCAAGCGCTAGTAAATGTTTTCAGGTTGCCTACTATACACGTGATTTTGAATCAGGCGCTGATTATAGAGAGGAACCTGCGGGAATCGAGTGGTGTGGGCTAGGGTGGTTCAGCACCAGTTACTCGTACTATTTCTACTAGCAAGAAGAAGAGACAGATGGACTTCTCTCAGGGTGGTAGTAATAGCCAGACAGCTTCTTCAGGTGGCCCGATCAGGTGCTACCAGTGTGGCAGAGAGGGGCACAAGAGGCTGCCGTGTCCATGAGACCTAGTGGAGTGCCGAGCTTGCGGCATGATGGGTCATCTGCAGCGCTTTTTCAGGGCGTTTCTACCAGTGGCTAGTGAGAGGGGTTCTGTGCAGACTCCATGTGCGGGAGCAGGACCAGTGGCTTCTTACCAGTCAGGGAACTGGAATATGTCAGGGCGTGCAGGCACAGATGGTGGTCGTGGTCGTGGTTTCCAGACACCAGGATCGTAGAGACAGTAGGGCGGGACAGCTCAGGGTAGCCAGGCTGTGTCGCAGGGCCACGACACTGGACAGGCATATGCAGTGCAACAGACCCAGCAGGAGCAGGATCCCGGACCATTGATATTCAGAGGTACTATTCTAGTAGATTTTGTCTTGTCTTTAGTACTTATTCATACCAGTGCTACACATAGTTTCATTTCTGTACCTGTTGTGGAGAGCCTTGGGCTCGGTGTTACTACTTCTTCTAATATTTTGACGCTAGACACTCCGTTGGGGACTAGGACGGTTGGTGTGCGTCAGTGCAAGGAGTTCCCCCTTGAGGTTGGTTGGTGTCACTTACTTTGGGTCGTCCATGTCATAGAGATGACGAGCTATGACGTCATTCTCGTGATGGACTGGTTGGTTCCCTTTCGAGCCTTTGTAGACTGTTATCGTCGCAGGGTGCATTTCATGTCACCAGAGGGTAGGTAGTTTCTATCCAAGGGTGAGTGGGATGTTCAGACAAGTCGACCTGGACTAGAGAATCATGGGTAAGGTGGAGTCACAACCCAGATTATGAGAATATATCTGGATGACCAGGGGACTTGTGTGATGGATTTCCCTCCCGTTGTTTATCATTTCAGGGATGTCTTCCCGGATGAATTTTCAGGTCTACCTCTGGTGCGTGAGGTGGATTTCTATATTGAACTAGTTCCAGGAGCAGCACCGGTGTCCATTCCTCCTTATCGGATGGCTACGCCTGAGTTGCAGGAGCTGAAGAGGTAGTTAGAGGAGTTGCAGGAAAAGGGTTTTATCGGACCCAGTACATCTCCTTAGGGTTCTCCGGACCTTTTTGCGAAGAAGGCAGATGGTACCCTCAGTCTTTGTGTGGATTATCGGAAGCTAAACTAGTTGACGGTTAAGAACCGATATCCCTTGCCGAGGATAGATGATCTGTTTGATCATCTTCGTTGAGCACGTGTGTTCTCAAAGATTGACTTGAGATCCGGTTATCATCAGCTGCACGTTAGACCATCAGATATACCGCTTACAGCTTTTCGGAGTAGGTATAGTCTATATGAGTATACGGTTATGCCGTTTGGACTGACGAACGCGCCAGTAGTTTTCATGTCTCTGATGAATTGTCTATTTCAAATGTATATTGATTCATTTGTGGTAGTATTCTTGGACGACATCTTGGTGTACTATCACACTCGGCATGACTATGCCACCCATCTTGAGATCGTATTGAGTACACTGAGAGAGCATCGACTATCTGCAAAGAACTCGAAGTGCCACTTTTGGATGGACCAGATTCACTTCCTGGGTCATATCATCTCAGAAGCAGGATTTGCAGTAGACCCAGAGAAGGTGAGAGCAGTAGTTTCCTAGGAGCATCCCAAGAACGTGTTTGATATATGGAGTTTTTTAGGGCTTGATGTTTACTATAGGCGCTTCATACAGGACTTCTCCCGCTTAGCAGCACCATTGACAGGTCTGACTAAGAAGGGTGTGAAGTTCGTTTGGCCATAAGCATGCGAGACATCTTTTCAGGACCTGAAGGAAAGGCTGACATCAACACCGATCCTGATACTCCCATAGCAGGGGAAGAGCTATACAGTTTACTGTGATGCATCAGGAATTTTGCTGGGAGCCATTTTGATGTAGGGCAACCAAGTTGTGGCGTACGGGTCTCGGCAATTGAGGCCACATGCGAGGAATTACCCGACGCATGATCTCGAGTTGGCTGCAGTTTTTCATGTGTTGCGCTATTGGAGACATTATATATTGGGAGAGCATTTTGTGGTTATCACTGACCACAAAAGCCTCAAGTATATCTTTACTCAGCGTGACCTAAATTTGAGGCAGAGAAGGTGGGTCGAGTACCTAGAGTCCTTTGATTTTGAGCTTGCCAATACACCTGGTAAAGGTAATGCAGTAGCTGATGCACTAAGCAGGAAGACTCAGATACAGGCAGGGAAGGAGGCCATTAGTGAGTGGAAGCTTATGGATTTGTTCTCTGAGATGCATCTGGAGGTGCATGACAATTAGGGGAAGAATTATCTTTCCTCCGTTAGCTGTGACTTATACCCTCTTGTACAGAGTGAGGATGAGCCAACTATCGGATTCATAAGGCCTAGTTCTACGGGAGTTGGTGGCAAGTGAGGACCCTCCTCCCGGTTGGACGATAGGCAATGATGAGGTTTTTCATTTCCATGGACGTGTATGGGTTCTAGGGGATATACGCGAGGAGCTGATGCGAGAGTTTCATGCTTCAGCTAGGGCAGTTCATCCCAGGGTTACCACGATGTACTGTGACTTGAGGCGTCAGTACTGGTGGCCGGGTATGAAGAGTGTGATAGCTGGTTTTGTTACGAGATGTTCCACCTGTCAGGAGGTGAAGGAAGAGCTTCAGAGACTAGCTAGGCTATTACAGCAGTTGCCCATTCCAGAGTGGAAATGGGATGATGTCGCGATGGATTTCGTGATGAGATTTCCAAGGTCACCTCGAGGCAATGACACCATGTGGGTTGTTGTGGGTAGACTCACGAAAGTAGCTCACTTATTGCCGATCAAGGAGACCTTTGGTGTGGACGATCTCGGAAGGCTGTATATCCGAGAGAACGTACGTATTCATGGGGTCCCTCGTTCTATCGTTTCAGATAGGGATGCCTGCTTTACGTCTCGTTTCTGGCAGAGTTTTCAGAGGGCGCTGGGTAAACAGGTGCTTCTGAGCACAACATACCACCCTCAGACAAATGGCTAGTCAGAGCGTATGATACAGGTTCTTGAGGACATGTTGCATGTATGCGTCCTAGACTTTGGGGGCTTGTGGGAGAATCATATACCCTTAGTCGAGTTTTCTTATAAAATAGTTTTTAGGCGACTATTGAGATGGAACCATACAAGGCTTTATATCGTAGGCCATGCCGATCACCTTTGTGCTGGTTAGAGGCAGGTGAGGCAGCTTTACTGGGGTCACAGCTCGTACAGGACACATCTGAGCAGGTCCAGTTGATTCAGAAGCGGATGGCTACCGTAAAGTCTCGTCAGAAGTCTTATGTTGATCGTCGCAGATGACCTTTGGAGTTCGTGGTCGGAGATCAGGTTTTCTTGCGTGTTTCGCCAAGGCTGGGACACAAACGGATTAGGAGATAGGGTAAGCTTTCACTGAGGTATGTGGGACCATTTGAGATTCTGGAGAGAGTCAGGCTGGTTGCCTATCGGTTTCAGTTACCGCAGCGGTACCGAGTCATGCGCGACGTCTTCCACATGTCTCAGTTGCGTCGCTACCATTCAGACCCATCTCACACCATTCAGCCAGAGGAGGTTGAGCTACAGCATGATGCGTCTTTTGAGGAGCATCTGATCTGTATCGTTGAAAGGAGAATGAAGGTTCTCCAAGGCCGGTAAGTGCCTCTCGTGCAGGTGCTATGGAATCATGGACGAGTGCAGGATGAGACCTGGGAGCGGGAGGCCAATGTACATGCTCAATGGCCAGAGTTTTTCTGATCTTTCTCTTCGCCACCCTTGGAAGGGAAATTCAGGGAAGAATTGCTATTAGGGGGGATGTTTTTAAGAACCCGGTTCTTGTTTTAGAGGTACGAGTTTCTTCTTTTCCTTTTCCTTAGTGTTATTGAGAAAATATGGAAAATGGGGAAAAATCCTGAATTTTGGAGCTACACGTCGTGTACTTTATCCACATGCCATGTACTTTTGGCCATGTTGGGATGAGTAAATGGGGCGTGTAGCCTTGTCGGCGACGAGGGGTGTGGGAACCGACTATACGCCGTGTAGTGGTACATTACACGCCGTGTATTCAGTCGACATGCTTGAATAGTAAGGTAGTGGAGTCACCTCTAGCTGGGAGACAGTACACACCATGTACTTTGGAGCACATGCCGTGTACTCATGTCAACAGATGAACAGTGTAGCGGTGTCGCCAAATGAACAGTTAAATGAAAGAAGTACACTCCGTGTACTGAGAAGTACACGACGTGTACTTTTTTTTTCTTAAAACAGTCAGTAGCCTCCTCATTTGGTAGAGGAGGCACTTGAGCCATTTTGGAGCCAAAGGAGGAGGCCAGATCTTCGAAGATCCACTAAGCGTTCATCTGAAATCCGATTCGGCTTCGGACGATCTCGTTGGAACCACACGGGTAAGCCCTCTCCTCTCCTGGTACTATTCATTCCAATTCTTCTCCTAATGTAAGTTATTTACGTTTGAATGGGTTTTTTTCTTCGTGTGATCTATGCCATTCTTGGGAGTTTCTGGAATCGGCATTCGGGTATAACACTCGTTGACGTATAAGGTAGGTGGCTTTGTGTTTAGTTTTCCAACTGCTCTGTGTTTTGTGCATTTTTGTGCCACGATCCCATGTTGGTGTGTCGTTTGGCTGAGGCCGTTTCTATGTTTAATGCCTAGAATTGCATCGGTGATTAAACTAGGATATTAAAATGATGGTTGAGATCGTTTCTTGGATCTGAAACCACCCCCGGGGTGTGTTTTACTATTTAGCCATATGGCCAGGATACCGGAGGGTATGCCTTAAAAGTAGTAATTGTAGAATTGCCTTGAGAGGAATTTCTTGTTACTGCTTGTTTACCTGTTTGGCAAGGCCCGATTGCCTGTTTATCCTGAGGGCGTTGTTGTATTTGGCATGAGGGCGTTTTTGTGATTATCCTGAGGGAATTTCACTATTTAGCTCAAGGGCTGTAGTATTTCTCCTGAGGGCAACCTTTCATGCCTGAGGGATTGACTTCTGTGCCTGAGGGCGACACTTCCTACGCCTGAGGGAAATTTCTGTTACGCCCGAGGGCAATACCTGCGGGTTGGATTTTGTGTGGCTTGAGGGCAAGCCTGAGGGTGTGGATACTATTTTAGCATGAGGACACTGTTCTGATTGTCCTAAGAGCATGGTGCTGTTGAGCACAAGAATGTTACTAATTTGAATGAATTAAATGGATAATAAAATGGAAATATAACAGGTAATTAGTTACTTTTGAGTACTACTTACTTTATTTCATTTTACTACTACACACTGTTGTTGCATGCTTACACGCAGTTGGGCATGGGCCTTTGGTGGGTGCCTACTGAGATATATTTATCACACCCTGTTTGGGTCATGATTTTTGGCCCAAAAAGATTACATTGTTGCAGTTGTAGATAGGGGAAAGAGTCCATATACAGGTACTTGACTGTTGCTGATGAGTAAGAGGGCATGGGACCGAGCCTAGGCTCACGATGCCGCTGCCAGCAGTTTTCTTGTTTTGTTGTACTCTGTTTTCTGCTGTACTGTATTGATGTATAACATGTTCTAGCTATTTTCTTAGAACTTGAAACATGTAGCATCATCACATATATTCTGTTCGTTATATCCGCTGCTGTAGTTATTTCAGTTGTGTATGTTTACTGCTTCCGCTGTTTGTTGTATGTTTTATTTTGCATTCAGCTGTGCTACACTTTGACAAATGAGGGCATAGTTTCCCCACTATCAGACCTGGGCCCTCGCTACTAGTCGGCAGCCTCTGGCGTTTGGGGAAATGTGCTTGAGGTCTTGTGGCGAACCGAGCTCGGGGAACCTATTGCGTGGCACCCGGGTCTGAGACGTTACACAAAGGACACACATTGATTTTTTTCAAAAATTATAATGTGTATTTATGTTTTTTACGAGCCAAAAATTTACAAAATGGTATAGTCTCAAACGGTAGAGTTTATAATCTTTACATATTTCAGAAAAATTGGTATTGGACTATTTTATAGTCTATTTTACCACTTATCATTTTATTTTATCCCCTTAGTAAACCAGTTTTAACCTTCACAGCAGTAATTATTTTTTACTATTTTTATTATTCATCAAGGTAAAAATTTAATTTAATATAATTATAAAATATTAATAATGTTTATTAAAAACATGGAATACATTTTTCAAAATTACATTCACACTAGTAAATTTTTTTAAATAAAATTAATCTCTTTAATGTTATGAAGAAACAGTTATCCAAAGAGGTAATCTTCAAATGTTTAAAAAGTATTTACATAAAAATTAAATACAAAATCAATTAAAATGAACTAAATTGGATTTTTAAATATATAATATAAATAATTTTACTTTTAAAACGATATTAAAATAAATTTTAGATTTCTAAATTCAATAAAATAAATGAAAATTATTAATAAAAACTAGTATTTTCACTATTAATCGTAACATTTAACATCTCAGAAAAAGAAAAAAATGTACTCTATTGTACTTTAGAGAAAATAATTTTTTAATATTTATTTTTTATAAAAAATAAATTTTCTAAATGTATCAAAAATTATTTTTTAAAATAAATGTGAAAAATGCGATAAAACTGCTTTTTAGGAAAAATATAGTTTTTCAATATAAAATTAGATACATTATCATCAAGTGAATTAAAGAAAAATAAGATGAATGTTAGAAAACTTATTGAATATATTATATAAAAATTTCATTTAATTAATTCACAAAAAGTTATTTTTTAATTTATTTAGATAAAACACATTTGCGTGCATAAAAATGATTTTTTTAAAAATGATTTCCTTTCTTTTCAAATGGTTTTTTTTAATTTCCAATTTATTGGTATTATAAAAATTAATTTTATATATATTTAAAAACCATATATTTTAATAATATTTTTATTTTTATTTATACCCATCATTTCAATGGCTAAGTGAAAACTTTCATAATAAATAGTAATATTTTCATAGCATGACACATTTTGTTTAAACATAGCATTATGTGTCAGGAAATCTAAACTCGGTGTTTCCTATAATTCAAGATAAATATATTTTTCTGTGTAACACAATCTAAATATGATGTTGTGTGTTATTAAAAATTAAAAAAAATGAAATTATTTGATAAAGAATTCAAAACATATCTGGGTGTTACATTCAAACCCCCCCATAAAATGAATTTCTCTATCAAAATTAATCACTCTAATAAATAAATGAGGATACATATGCTGAAATAAATCTTCATGTTCCCACATTTCTTCCAAAAGTTTTTGGTTTCACCAAAAAAACATTAACCAAGTGAGAAATCTTGTTTCTTATCACTTTCTATTTACAATCCAAAATCAACATTTGTTGTTCTTCATTAGAATGATCATACTCCAGTGAAATGACCTATAAAAGTAGTATATGTGAAGTTTTAGATATGTATTTCATTAATATGGAAACTTGGAATGTATCTTGATCTTTCTTGAGTATTAGTGTAAGTACTAATCGATGGACTATCATTCTGATTGATCAAGAATTTCAAATGGGATTATATAACTAGGGATTATCTTTCCTTTATATCATATGAAAAATTTCATCCTTTGGTTTTTCCTTGATCAATTTTTGGTTGATCTATTACTCCATGAAATTAAAATGAATTTTTTATGCTTTAAGAACCAAAGGCTCACAAGATCTATAATAGAATGAAAAACCTTTACAATTATCTCTAGTTATCATCATAAAAAATGGTTAGAACAAGTTATCCAATATGAATAAATCGTCATATGGTGAGGTAATAAATTAATCATTAAAACCACATCCATTTTCAACATAAACCATTCCAAAAATAGTTAACCTTAAAAACCTTACCAAATTTAAAAATAATAAAGAAGGCCACTAAATTTACCCAAATATACATAACATTAATCCCCCAAACTTCAATAAGTATATCTTTATGGTCCTATACAAAATATGTGAATAACGTGGTTATATATTCTCTGGAATCCGGGTAATTACTAAAATTACCATAAAAACTCAATGACTACACACATAATTCCTCCTTCCTAAAATAAAACCATAGATTATTTAATATAATCTATAAATCCATCAATGATACCATATAATTTTTTTTCAACAAATAATTAATCAGTTCTAGAATCATCAATACTATCTAGTTTACCTTATCCATATCCATAATCTTTTTATCCAAATTAAACACCATTTTCCCACATTTAGGAACATATTAAGGGTCATATTCCCTTAATCATGTGTTTTTCATAAATTATTTCCTTTCCATTAAATCACATTTCAAGGTAATCATTCTATTTATCATATTATTTTAAATCATTAATGAAAAATATCTGTAGAACAATATCTATATATTTCATTACTCGTATAACATAATTATTAAATTCCAATCCATAAACACTTTAATAATTCTCCTTCATTCTAAAATCATTAACATGGTTTCTTTATCATATTCTTTAACACCTCATTCCTAAAATATAAATTATGAATCTTATATTAGTATATATCAATATAAATTTAATCATTAATATCATGTTTAATATTAAAATTACTTTTAGAACAACCCATACCTTTTATATAAAATTGTTGGTATCTTCAACATCAGCAGTATTACCATTACTAATAAAACATTGCTGATTCACTTCATGATATTTTTCCCAAGGTTATTGATTTTCATAATTCCCATTATTTACACATCTATTAAATTCAAACATTTTTTATTCTAATGTAAAACCATTTTTATCATAAATATCAATAACTAAACATTTAATTTTCCGTCAACAATATCTTACATTGTGCCCGTGTTTTCTATATATAAAACATCGTCTCATTCAATTGGGATATTCCTTATATTGATTATTCCAACAATATTGAGATATAGGAAACTAAATATTCTTTCATTCATGGTATCCTTCATCTATGCTCTCAGTGAACTCTATAATTATCTTTGTGACTCTAAGAGTTTTTTATGGTGAAAGTTGTTATTCACATATATTTTCAACTGATTAAGAATAATCCCAATATAATTAACTCAATTTATCATCCTAATTGGTTTCTCATAAACATGTTGTCTATCAAATTAAATTTCAACTCAGTTCCTTTAGGTTCCCATCACTGAATAAAATAATAAGTGTAGTTTTAAATATAATAATCATAGTGGGAACCACATAATCGTGAAAAATCCGTTATAATATATCTAAATCATGACACATTTTTTTCAATCTATTACACCATAGGCTTACCCCAGATCAATCATGGTCATTATTCCAATAAATTATTATGGTTCATAAATATTTTATGAATTTCCAAAGCATATCCACTAAGAGTTTCAAACCAGGTGCACAGTAAGGCATGTTGTCGAGTACTAGGAAATGTTTATTTGAAACTTATAATGGAATAATTAAAATAAATTAAAACATATATTGAGGAAAATGTCATTTCCAATTGGAAAAAATAGTTCTTTAAAAATAAAATCATTTTATGAATCATTTTATTTGAAAATAACATTTGAAACTTGTAATAAAATATTTAAAATATTGAGAGGTTATAATGGTGAAAAATAATATTCATGTCATACATGATAAAAGAAGGATTCCTTTCACATTTTTTGTAAAACAAAAATATACATTGTTTTGAAATTCGCATAAATATTCCTTTCAAAATACTTTTTAAAAAATCCATGCATGGGTAAAAATTTCTTTTTTCAAACCTTTATAAAATGTTAAAACTATTTTTAAAAAATCTTTAGAAAACATTGATAGATAAGAAAAAGTGTTTTGGACTAAAGAGAGAAATAACATTTGTTTTCGTTAAATATATTATTTTGGAACCTTGAGTGCCTAAAGAGAGGAAAATGAATATAAAACATTATTCTCAAGAAGTAACTATAGGAGAAGAAAATTCAAGAGTTTTTTGAGATATAGTTCATAATATATCATCATTAAATCATGAATATAAACAATCCTGATAAATGACGAAATTGTATCCTAAAACCCTTAACATTTTGGTAAATTTAATTAATAATCCATACTAAGGATTAAAATTAAATGAAACATAAAATATAATTAGAATAAATAAATTCATGACATATATTTCAAACTGGCTCTATATATACTTCATTAAATAATACATGTGTATAACATAACATATGTCCCAAAGAAGACATGTTGAGAAAACAATCAGTTACCACTTTGGTAAATTTTGAACCATAGACACCATAAAAGAGATATATTAAAATATATATAGAAATACCAATAATTTTTGAAAGAATAATTTAAAAATGAATTCATTGGTAGTATATGTACCACATAGAAAAACATGGTGAATATGGTATGGGTCTCATTGAAAATAAAAGTGAGACAGAAATACTATACCTTATTTATCGACTTACTTCATACACATTAAAACCATAGTTATAATAAATATATGTTTAATTATAAATATATTATTTAATAATTAAAAAATATTTCAAAGCATATATAATTTAATTACAAAATTTTCTTACCTTTTTATTAATAATTCCTTATTAAAATCACATTTTGAGTAATAACTACGCTGGTTTTCTTCTTTGTGTTGATTTAGTATTTTCATTCATCTTGTATTGGTCAATGTTAAATCTTCTCCATAATGATTAATATGATTGAAATTACATATATATTGATAATATATGTATTTAGGGTAATCCAATAAAGTAAGAGATAAAAAATGGTTCTCACTATTCATGCGGACTGTAAGTCATACGTACACATTAACGATATTTTCTATATTCTTGATGGATTAAAAAAATAATTTTAAATAATAAATTAACATTAAAATAATTTATATTCCATATACATCACATATTTTCATTAAATTTATCCTTATTACCTTTCATGTAACAGAGTAAGTGAAAAATGAATAACATCTCTTTGCGAGGTGGTAGACTTTCATACACATGAGGGACATTATCGTATCCCTTATATAATAGAAAGTGAGAATCATTATATGATATCATAATTAAAAATCTATAAGAATGTAAAAAATACCATATATATACATTTTATCTATCCTTTTTACCATCCAATTAAAATGGAATGGAGAAAAAACATCACGTCAGTTCATGAGGCGGTAATTTGACGTAAACACAAGTGACATTATTATTTTCCAATGGGTTGTGGGTAAGAAGGAGGATATGTTATTATAATTACATAGGTATTATAATATAATTGATATAATAAATAAATAATAAATACTTCATTATATCCATCCTTTAGTGGTGGTAATGGAAAATGTATAACATCGGTTCGTGAGGCGGTAGTCCACAATACACACGATTGATTATTTAATTTATCATTTTATGGAAGATAATAAGGATATAATCAATTCTATTAAAATAATAAAATATTGTTATATGTTATATATAGGTGTTATTATATCTTCATAATTGAATATTATTTTGTGGAGTAAAAATAATAAGTAAAACAAACCCAGTAGTTTAAAACATTACCTCTTCTTCAAAAAACCTCTTTATCATTAACCTAAAGCCATACAAGATTGTATTTATGATTTTATCATGGACCATAAGATTTGTGGATGGATTTATTGAAGACATTTGGGAAGTTATTAGATGAAAAAAAAAGTTATCTCTAAAGAGATGAGGAGAGGTGTAATGCCCTTATCCTAGATGCCCATAGCTGGTGCGTCATCACATGGTGTGTATTTTTTAAAAAAATTAAGAATTTATTAAAAATAATCCTCCATAAAAAGGATCATGGCGGTGTATTTTCTATAAAACTAGATACAAATATTACAATCCTTTAATAATTAATGGAAAATACTCCACAAATCATCCACCACATAGTGTATCTCAATTCTACTAAACCTATAAAAATAAATTGAAAACAATGGGTGAGCACATGAATGCACATATGAGGGGTTTTAAAAATAATTTTTCAAATAAAACCATTTTAAAAAAGTAACTTTCAAAATATTATTAAAATATTTAAATAAAATAAAACGGTAATACATGTTACCCGACATTAATAGTTTTCCAAAATTACCAGTAAATATTTTAGGGACAACTAAAAGGGCTATGAAAGAAACACATTCAAAAAAAATGCATACTTATAAAAAATACATGTTGTGAAGCATGTAAATCATGATTTAATCAAACTATAATAATTGTGACATGAAAAGGTGTAGTTTTTAAATGTACACATAAAACTAATGATTAGATTTGACATAAAATGTTAATATTAATTTCATTATTCATTAATTGCAAATCATAAAATGGTAGATAAACATATATCTTTTGTATTAAATTTCAAAAGATATGTTCTGAATAAAAAATATTCCATGTGCATTATCTTATTATGATACTCATATGTAAAGGCTCTTAACCAATGAAATTATATTATTCAATTAATCTTTTGGTTAGTCATATTATAATACATTTTTAGGGAATGTATAATTTCAGACTCTATTGAGGCCTCATGCCAAGACCATAAACATGTTGCAAAGGCCTTGTTCCAAGAACATCACTTTGTCAAGGCTATGTTCCATGACCTAATTTGTCTCATTAGACATACTGATGCATTGAGATATTATAGTGGGCCTCACCTGTCACATAATAAGTCCAAAACATTCCAAATATGTTTAGTAAGGCCATATGTTCAATGTGCCACACACCACATTGAATGCTTAATTTCTTATTCCATATATTCAATGTGTCACATTCCACTTTGAATATTTAATTTTTTATTTTATATTATTAAATGTGTACCATAACACTTTGAAAAATTATTATTTTTATTTCAAAAATTGTCATGATATGACCGTATAAATTTAGAATATGATAATAAAAGTTTTATCCATGACATGCATGGTATAATAAAAATTCATAGAAAATTTGATAATAACTAAAGCACATAAGTAATGAATGGATGGAGTTTTTTCAGATAAAATGATAACTTCATTTATTTAAAATCATTGACTCATGGAAATAAATAAATTACATCCATTTTATAAATTTATAAAAGTGGAAGTGAACAATAAATACTTTTAATAATAAACAAGATTAACTTCAGTAGTAATTGCAGTTGGTTCATCATGTGATGAAACATTAAATGAGAATAGAATGATAACCTGATTGTACACATCCTTTTTCCCTCTTAACATATTACTACTTACATAAATACTTAAACATATAATGGTTTAGAAAACTCAAAATTAATACTTAAAATTAATACTTATTAAAATTTTTAAAGTTTTATTTGAATCAGAACATTAATTTAATTCTGATGACCATCACTGGAAATTAGGGCTTGGAAACCATATAAGTATATGTATATACCTATCTATATATATTGTATATCTGAGTCTCACAAAACCAAACAATTTTTAACAGTTTCTTACATAATAATCGATACTACATAAAATTATTTAATCACTAATATCATTGGATGAAAAGAAAAAATGCTAGGTTTAAAATATATAACCGTATGAACATATATATATATATGAAATGGGGTTTTTCATAATAAATACAAATTGATTTGAATCCAAAACATTATTCACATCCAAATCATTATTTAAAGATTGTAAATAACCTTTTAATAACTTAAAATAGATTTTGAGTTTAATTATTTGTATATATATCCGTTATTACACAATGTGTATATTTAGTTTTGCATAATCAAAAACCATGTTAAGTCTACCCTTATATCATTGTGTGCCATAAAAGATTATTAAACACAAAAACATAGTCCTTTAAAAACCCAGATGATCATAGAGAAGTAATATATACATATATATATAAATCATATATAAATATAATTATGTAATGTTGTTTTTCATTTCAAAAACACTGCAAAAAATAAGTACTACCTGCATTTAAACATTAGTTAAACACTGATAAACAATTTTTAGAAATCCAGAAATGGTTTACGATGGAGAACTATATATGTGTGTGTGTGCATTTGTTTTGTGTGTGTCTGTGTTTGTATTAATATATAAACATATCCATATATAAAAAATGTGTATATATGGTTTTTTCACAAGGAAGACAAAGCATAAAAACACTTTACCATATTCCAATAAGTGACAGGGCCATGATGAGATTGGAGAGGCACTTGAGAGGAAAACATCCCATAGGGTTAAGGGTATAATTTGAGTGTATATATAAATTGAATACTTATATTTTTATATGCCACAGGTCCAAACATAAAAAATAAACAAAGACTCGTAAAGGAGACCAAGATGACTCGAATCTACCTTATTATAAAAAAACAAAAACCATGATCATACCATATCTCATATGGATCCTTTGTTCTTATAAATATTTATATATTATGAGAAAAAAAGCACGAAAAAGATTTATCATAGTATTTAAATAACCTTCCTTGAAGACTTGCATGATATAGGATGAGGACAACAGGGTTGTGGGTGCAGAAAGGGGGTGTCATGGTAGATAAACGACTGTGGGGGAAGGAGGGTGGGACTGTGACTTGCACGGAGTGACGCAGTAGGATGGAAAATGCTGAAGAAGAAGAAGAATAAAATAATGGATGGCCATGGTCAACTAAGGATTGATCTAATGGATGGGGATATATCTCAGGTTTTAAAAATGTATAAATGGTTGAGAATAAAACATTGATCTGACCAGAATATTATAGAGAAATGTTGGTTTTAAAATGAGATAAGAGATCAAGATCTGATGTGGCTCATTCGGATGGCTAAGAAATAACCCAGAGGATGATCTGTGGTGGTATGATTCACACCCACGAATTGATCAAGTGGTCCATATCTTGTGCAGTGAGATCTAACGATTTAGATTCGATCGTCGATGAATGTTTGCATTCAATATTGAAATTAGGGTTGAACCGAGCAGTCTTTATATGCCTCAGCGATCTAGCATCCACCAACATTCCCTCTCCCCCTCTATGGAACCGCCCCATACTGGTTCACTACTACAGGTGTGTTCTCTGACCACCCTCTATGGTTGTTCCACCCTGCACGGTGGCACGCTCATGGTACCTCCATGCATCCCTTCAAGGAAGGCATGCACTCATGGAAGGCCCAGCTAGCTAGCTAGGGAGATGAGGCTCGACCGCGCCACTATTGGTGGTGTGTGATGCATCCCCCAAATTGATGGCTAGCTAGCCTAGGCTTAAAGGCCATAACGTTTATATATATATACATAAATACTTATAAATCAATAAATATATTAACTAAAAATTATATTAATTGAAAGACGATTTAAATAATTTTAAAATTAATAATCAATTATAATGGTTTTATAAAAATTCCAAACTACCAATAGTTACTGGTTCTAACTTCCCTTATTTGTATTAGAAAAATATAAATAAGAATTTCATAAAAATTATAAATCAAATACTTGATTTAACCAAAACTATTACTTCATAATATTTATAAATTCATATTTTTGTGTAAAATGTTTGATTACATCTCATTTTAATCAAGAAGGCAAATAATTTTAGACCTCTAATACATAGAGAGGTATTATTTGAAAAACATTTTATATTCTTGGAAACATATGACTAAAATATCATTTTCAATCAACTAAAACACTTATGTTCAAAAAATATTTAAGGTATTCAAATATATTGTATATTTAAAATAATCAAGATACTTAATATAAGCAATAGATACAAAATCATATGACTATTAAAATACCAATGGTCACCTAAATAATTCAACAGTTATAAAAAGAAAATAATGGTTCTATTTAGTTCCAACGGCTAAGAAGACTCTTATAAATACATGTTTATGGTATTCCAAACTCAAAACAACTTGGTGAAGATGGTGCTCTGCTTACCCTTGATGCTCATTTAAGTTTCCATAGCTATGACCACAATGTTCTTAATTGTGATAGACCCAAAGGAAGCTTACTATTTTTTGGCTTATTTGTGATGTTTGGGGGACTCTTTGTGATCTTGATAGGTTTCCAAGTAGTTATTATAGGTTTGTAATGTTTTATGGCCTTCTTAAATTGTAATGTTTTAGTGTTTATTTAATAAAATATGTCTTGTTTTCATTATGAAATCATTGTTTGGATATTTTGAAAATTAAACGAAGAAAAACCATAAAATATTATTATTACACATGAAAAAAAGTTTTTTGTGTCACATTATCCCCCTCCCCCTTAAAATAATTTATCCCTCACAATTCTTCCATAATCTAACCCTTCACACATCACCCACGATGCCCCTTCACCTTGTCTACCACCATTTGAGACTTTCCTAGTAGTTTATCCTGATTAGGTTGATCCATAAAATGTTTATAAACTCCCCAATTTTATTTTCCCAGATACACTACTCACAGCTAGAGTCAAACTCATGTGGTAAGTAGCAGGTCCTCGAGAAGGAGGAACAATGTACATAGAGTCTGGTGATATAAGAATGAACGTGGTTCCGATAGACCAATCAGATGACTTAGATTCCTAAAAATTAGATATTTTAAAGCCTATCATACCTATTGAAACTCAATACTTGTAACAGAAAGGATGCATG
Source organism: Viscum album (assembly GCA_963277665.1). NCBI lineage: Eukaryota > Viridiplantae > Streptophyta > Magnoliopsida > Santalales > Viscaceae > Viscum > Viscum album. Next base: position 804,805,021 of record OY728139.1, read on the forward strand.
GGGGTAACCCACTTCTTCAGCTTCTCCAAACAACTCTATATCCAAATAAACTTCACATAGGGTTACACATAGGAAGGATCCATCATAGTACCTTCCTTTTCAGGTATAAAATGAAAGTTGTGATAGCGACTTGAAGTGGTAGATGTGACTTGGTCCTTGATCAATACAAGGAATATTTGGGTTGTTAAACACTTGATAAAGGGATTTTTAGGTTAGATGTAGGTTCACAAATGGATTGTATTTTTTTGAGCATGGCTCGACAATTATGTGTTCTATTAATTTGGTAGGGAGAGATAAAATGTTTGTTGTAGAACCTTCGCCTGCAGTCTACCAATTTTATGAATGAATTCGTTTGGACAAAACATAAATTTTCATTATTCTATTCTAATTTTCCAGTGTTTTCTAAACTGACCTATGATACCAACTGTAATGCCCCGACCCTAGCTGTCCATAGCTGGTGCATTAAAACACGGTTTGGAATTTTTTTCATAAAAATAATTGTTTATGAATTATACATAATGTTCTATAAAGTGGATCTATGCATTTTAGGTTCTGGAAAACCAGATACATTTGTTACAATCCTTCAATACTGAATAGAAATGTTTAAGAACCCAAATCTCCTTTTCGGTTATGTCCTTATTTATTAGTTTTTTTAGAAAAATAGGGGAATTTGGAAATTTAATGAGTACACATCGTGTGCTTTGGAGTACAAACTGTGTTCCTGGTGGCCGCGGGTGACTATCTTCTGACAGTGAAACGTCTGAGTACATGTTCATGTGGGGTGACCTGGAGACCACCAAATGTGAGGGCCGGTTAAGAAATTACACGTCATGTAACTTTAAAGAACACATAGTGTACTTTCTCTTTATTTCATTAAGTGGACATGGGTCGTGTATAATCGATAGAACATCCTTCTTCCCCATTCATCTCATCCATGAACGACCGTACGACGTGATTCTTCTCTGAGCCCCCCGACTCAACATATATTCCATGTGTCAACCATTATTGATTATGTTGGAATCTCCATGGTAGGATTATCTTTCTTGTACAGCATAATTTCCTAATTTCTCATCTTTCATGAGATATACTTGGTTAAACATTTTTAGCATTGTTTTAGATCTATAGCGGTCTAGGGAGATTCAAGTCCTGAGGCTCACGTATATCAATCGTACAATGTTGAAGCAAGTGTCTTATGACATTCCATAGTTATTCTTTTTGTTAAATGTGCAAAAGTTCTCAATACCCTTATTCAGTTAATTGAGTGTTTATGGTTTTTATCCCAATTATTTATTGTTATGCCTTGTCTGTTTGAGTAGAGGATTTTTTATTGTAAATAGTATTATTTACCTTGTTATGGATGTTTTTCCTGTGTTTTTTCAGATATTGACCGTTTGGTCTAGCTTTTCATGTTAGTCTCCTTTGTTTTACAAGCCTAGTATTGTTAGGATGGATTGTTTTTTCTAACATGTTGTGAGATGATGTAGACTGTTTAGCCAAGTAGTTATTGTGGTTTATATTGGCTACCCTATACCATTTTTTCATGATAGATTTACCTTGGGTGGTGGGAACTTGGTGTAGTAGACCATAGGTGGAATAGATGATGAAGTGTTCCTTAGAGTTCCTGTTTACATTTACATTACATGACCGTAGGGGGGATGGACTTTGTGATCCCTCATAGTGATTGTAGTTCCTAGTTGTGAGACCATAAGTAGAATTGGACATCGATTGGTTCCTCAGAGTGTCTATAGTTACCAATACAAGACTACATGGGGAATTGATGGTGAATGCTTCCTTAGAGAGTCTATTCTAAAGATAAACTAGAGGGGTTTGACTATGACTACATCCCCAAGGGTTGCTTGTGATCGGTTGGTTGAACCATATTGGTTATGATGTGAGTAATTCCCAGAGGGATTCATATTATTCTTTGTTTCTTAACTAATATATGAAAATTGAAGTAATTGGAACTGTAATATTGTTTAATTTTGAGTACATCCATTTTTATTGCTTCGTTTTCATTATTTCATGCCATATATATTCACTTAATATTAGGCCCTGAAGTTTTTTTGTATGCCTACTAGGATTTGTCGAACACCCTATTTGGGTGAGGCTTTTGAGACCAAATAGATTATTTTGTTTCAGGTCTGGATAAGGGAAATCACCCTTCTAATTTAGTTACTTTATTTCTGTGGATCTGGAGAACATGGGACCATGTTGAGGCTTGTGATGCTATTGGAGTTTATTTATATTCATTGTACTTTTATTTAGTATAGTATTCTAGAATTGTGAATTTTCTGGTTGTTTTCTTAGACATATGAATCATGAATAATTTATATATATGTGCTCTATTTTATTTTTACTTCCATTCTTCCATTATTTAATTATTTTATGTTATTATTACTGATTCTACTATTACCATCTATTTATTTCCACTACATTACTTTTCCAATGGAGGCATAGTTTCCTGACTATCACAAACAAGTCCCCCACTACTAGTCGGCAGCCTCTGGCACTTGTGGAAATGCGATTGAGGGCATCTGACCAATTGGGTACGGGGCACCTCTGTGCAGCTCCTAGATCCAGGACATTACAAAGTTGTATCCAAGGAATTATTTACATCGTGACTTACTTTTTGGATCCAATTTCCGGGGATAGGAAGGAATAGGTACTTTTTAATAAGCTATGACTAGGAGTAGCTAACTATTGTATAGGGAAAATCCAATTTATATCATATATTGTGATTTCTCTAGTTTTTCAACAATTGTAGTTGATTTGATTTCACCATTGGGTGATTCACATGTTTTGTGCTATTATTGTTGATGTTATTGAGGTTCTATTTCTATTACAACCCAATGAGATGTGGGTATGCCATCTCATGCATCATATTGGCACTTGGTAGAGATAACATGTCATGCAGTCTATACATGCCATTTATGGTGCATTACTGATTTCTTGTTGTTTGGATAAATGTTGTGCCAAATATTCATGCTATTGTGATAGATTCCTTGATTGAATACATGCTATTTTATAGGGTATTGTATTGTGTAAGGTTTATTTTGAATGAATTCCAAACATTGGTTCTTTAGAAGTTATGGTCCCTCATTGATAAAAAATTTGTGGATTATTCCACTATTATGCTTGTTTATAACATGTATAAATGAAAAACTATGATTCACATGGTGTATAGGCCCTCAAAGATCATAATTTGGAACTTTAATGTTCGTTTTAGGTTTTACTAGGTTCTAGAGTAGTTTTTGAGGCTTACTATTTGGAAAAACCCAGAATACACAGCTTGTAATGATAAATACACACCATGTATCATTTTTTCGATGAAGGGAATTTTTTTCTTAAGTACACACTAAGTGTTCCATGTGAACACTCTGTAGTCACTAATCGTGTCACTATCTGTGTGGGAAGAGACATGGGGTTGAGAATTCTTTGGTGGAACATGCCATGTACCGGAAAAACATGGCATGTGTATAGACCATGTGTCCGACCGTGTGAACAATGAAACAGTTGAATAATGTATAGTTAGTACACGTTGTGTCTGACTAAAACACACAGTGTAGAGTCATCCATGTAACTGGACATGTAACTAAAAACATTGGCTGGTGACGTTCATCCACTACATGTTGTGTCTATCACAAAAACACCGTGTAGTCTAATTCTTGGGGAACCATGTGGGATAGTCATGTAGAAGAACTCGGGCAGGGAAACATGATTCAAGTACATGTCGTGTATTGGAGAAACATTCCATGTGTATGGGGGTGTTACATGACTAGAGTTGGAAGGAGTACATTACCATGGGAAGGATTAAAGGAACATGCTATGTAGGGGTTATACACTCCTTGTATCCCTATTTTACAAATATTGAATGTTGTCCTTCTCATGTTCCCCTCTTACACTTATATGTTTCAGTACATGATAGTATAGAAAAAATTTTGTGCTTGACCATGCAGAGTCATGACACTGAGACGTACTTCGGTTGTATGCCAGTTATATGGCTGTGGTCAGACACCAGACCTGGCTGATCAAAAACTGCCAATAGATCCTCATGTAGTGCCAGTCATGGAACCAGCCATTATTCATGATGAAGGTGATAATCCATATATCCAAGAGGGATTCATGAGGTTTATGGAGACCTTCTAAGGAGTACCATATCCTTCCTTTTCTATGGAAGCATTGACATGAGTTTTCCAGTATCATCATCCCCCCACCTTCATAGGGGACGAAGGACATTATGCTGTAGAGTCATGGTTAGAATCTATGCAATATATCTTCGAGCATCTGGAGATGCCTCCATAGATTAGGGTGAATCTCTCTATGTATATTCTTCAGGATTCCACCAATAGATGTTAGGATGTGATATCACATGTGGGATGCCGGCAGGTCATGGCTTGGTGTGAGTTCCAGCATGCCTTCTATGATTACTTCTACCTAGAGACGTCGAGGGCCAATCGAGCTCGAGAGTTCATAATTCTAGAACAGGGTAAACCTTCTGTCATGGTGTACTCTTCTCTCTTCATAGATATGCAATGCTTCACACCCATTCCATAGGGAGATGAGTTATTTATGGAAAGGAATTTTGAGGGTGGTCTCAGGCACGACATCTAATCTGAGGTGAAAATATTTAGGTTGACATCTATCACCTCAATAGTCCACCAGGTGCTGATCACGAAGTGAAATATGAGGGACTCTGGATCTATGATCCAGGGTGGCTCGACGTCCGGAGTTTTTCCCCTCATAATGATAGTATAATGTTCTATAGGGAGTCTACGGATGGGGATCTAAGGAAGTGAGATACTTATTCTGGTAGCCTGGTGGTGTGCTACGCTTGAGGGAAGATCGAGCATATGGGGACACAGTTCCCGAGAGACTCAGTAGAGTGTTGATCAGGCAGAAATATGGGTCATCTTCAGCACTTATGTCAGTTATACTCACCAGTAGTAGGTTATATGAGTTCTTATATGAATCCTCTTTTAGGAGCAGCACCACCAGTTTCTCATCATAATAGAAACAGGAGTTCTTCCATCCATTCAAGCTGAGGTGGAGGTTGCAGTTGTGTTATCCAGTCGGAAGTATTTCAACAACAATAGGATGGATCCACTCAAGGTGGTTAGGTAGGGTCATAGGGCCGCGGTACATGCCAGAAATTTATAGTAGAGAAGACCCAGCAAGAGCTTGATCCTAGACCCTATAAAGTTTGAGGTACTATCCTAGTTTCCTGAGTTTTAGCTTATGAACTTTTTGATATAGGGGCATCCCATAGTTTCATATCTGTTGCTGTTATGGAGATCCTTGGGCTCTATATCTTTTCATCTGATAATGTCTTGACACTAGACACTCTGTGAGGGACAATGATGTCTAGTTTACGATAGTGAAAGGAGTTCCCTCTAGATGTTGGTGGGTGTCACTTCTTATGTGTCCTCTATTTCATAGAGATGATGGGATATGAATTCATTATCAGGATGGACGAGTTAGTTCCCTTCAAAACATTTTTTGACTAATATCACCTTATGGTTAGTTTCACATCAGCTAAGGGATGGTGTTTTTTTTTGCAAAGGAAAATGTGATGTCTAGGCGAGCAGAGTAGGACCCAAGCATCATGTGTTGGGAGGAGTTACAACTCAAATTTATAGACTATATCTAGATGACCATGGGACATCACAGTTGGGCATTCCACAAGTGGTTGATTGTTTCAGAGATGTGTTTCTAGTGTACTTTTCAGGTTTTCCTCCATAGTGAGAGGTAGATTTTTTTTGATCTTGTTCCAAGAGTGGAACCAGTGTCCATTCCTCCTTATAGGATGGCTACACCAGAGTTATAGGGGCTCAAAAAGTAGTAAGAGTAGTTATAGTAAAAGGGTTTCATCCGACCCAGTACTTTTCCTTGGGGTTCGCCAATCCTATTTGTGAAGAAGGATGATGGTACCCTTAGACTTTGTGTGGATTACTAGAAGTTGAACTAGTTGACATTCAAGAACTGAAATCCCATGCCAATGATTGATGATCTCTTTGATTAGATTGTAAGATACCGAAAGTTACCAATATTGACATGAGATCTAGTTATCATCAGTTGCACATTACACCATCATATATACCTCATACAGCCTTTCAGAGCTGGTATGTTCTATATGAATATGTATTTATGCCGTTCTGTCTCTCGAACCTGCCTATTGTTTTAATGGAACTAATGAACCTAGTGTTCCATCCATACCTGGATTCATTCATGATAGTTTTTGTGGTTGATATCTTGGTGTACTCTTACACTCTAAATGACCATGATACCCATCTTGAGTTAATTTTGTGTATACTGAAAGATCATCATTTGTATGCTAAGCTCTCAAAATGACACTTTTGGATGGACCAGATTACCTTCTTGGGTTATGTTATCTCAGAGACATGAGTGTCAGTAGACCAAGATAAAGTGAGAGCAATACTTTATAGGGAACATCATAAGAAAATATTTCAGGTATAGTGTTTTCTAGGGATGTATGGATACTACATATGCCTCATACATGACTTTTCATGTTTAGAAGCACCACTGATGGGACTAACAAATAAGGTTACAATGTTTTTGGGGATAGATTTTTATGAGTCATCTTTCTTGGAGAAGAAAGGGAAGTTAAATTTAGCTCCATTTCTAGTATTTCCAGAGCCGAGAAATAGTTATACTCTTTACTATGGTGCATGAGGTATCTGGTTGGAAATTCTGCTTATGCAGGGTGAAGGAGTCGCTACGTACGATTATTGGTAGTTGAGGCCACATGAAATAAATTACCTAACACACGATGTTGAGTTGGATGCAGTTTTTCATGACTTATGTTGTTGCAGACATTATCTTCCAAGAGATAATTTTGTGGTTTTCTCCGATTACAAAAATTCTCAATTATTTCTTCACTCTGGGGGATCTAAATTTGAGATGGCGATGGTGGGTTTAGTACCATCAGTAATTTTACATAGAGCATGCCTATACACCTGGAAAAGGCAATGTAGTAGCTGATGCATTGAGTAAGGGGACTCAAATATAGGTAGTTCAGGGGGCCAATAGTGAGTGGAAACTTTTGGATATGTTCCATGAGATTCATTTGGAGGTTTATGAAAGATAGGGCCTGAAATTCCTATCATATATAGTTGTTACCTCTACTCTACTTGATTGAGTGAAAATGAGGTAGCTATCAGATTCAGAATTCCTAGTCCCATGGGAATGTGTGTCAGTAGGGGACACTATTACTGAAGGGACCATAGGGGAGGATGAGATATTGTGTTTTCATGGGAGAATATGGGTGTCATCATACATACACGAGGAGCTGATGTCGGACTTTCATTCCTCAGTTTGGGTAGTTCTTCCTGTTGTTACCAAGAAGTGTCGAGACCTACACCATCAAAATTGGTGTCCAGGTATGAAGAGAGATATTTCTAGGTTTGTCATGAGGTGTTCCACCTATCAACAGGTGAAGGTAGAGCATCAGTGACCATTAAGGATTTTGCATCAGTTACCCATTCTTGAGTGGAAGTGGAATGATGTCATGATGTACTTGGAGATAGGTTTTCCGAGGTCTCCATGAGATAATGATGTATTTTGGGTTGTAATTGACAAACTCTTGAATGTTTCTCACTTCTTTCAGGTCAAGGAGACCTTCAACATAGATGAGATGGGAATGTTGTACATCAACGATATTGTAGGTATACATGGGGTTTCACCCTCCATTGTTTCAGAATGGGATTCCTGTTTTACTTCTCAGATCTGGCAGGGACTATATAAGACATTGGGTACACAATTACTTCTGAGTACATCATACCATCCTTAGATAGAAGGAAAGTCTGAGTGTATGATTCTAGTGTGGAAGGAAATTCCTTGAGAATGAGTCCTAGATATTGGAGGTTCTTGGGACAATCACATACCTCATGTGGTTGTTTCTTAAAATAATAGTTATCAAGAAACTATTCAGATGGCACCTTATGAGGCTTTGTATGGTTGGCAATCCCGATCACACTTATGTTTGTTGGAGGTAGGAGAGGAAACTATGTAGGGACCTCGTCTTGTTCACAAAACTACAAAGCAAATAGAGTTTATTCAAAAGTGGATCGATACATCTCAGTGACGATAGAAGTATTATGAAGACTAACGACGAGGACCTCAGGAGTTCGAGGTCGGAGATCTGATTTTCCTATATGTCACACCAACGTTCGGACACAAGAGGATTATAGGACAATGAAGTATTTCACCGAGATATGTTGGACTATAAGAGGGTTTGGAAAGAGTCAGGTCATTTGACTATCAGTTGAAGTTACCTCATAGGTATCTGGATATTCACGATGTCTTCAACGTTTCTAGTCTATGATGGTACTCCTTAGACATGTCTCATGTTTTTCAAACATAGGAGGTTGATCTAGAAGTGGACACATCTTTATATTAGAATCTTATCCGGATTGTTGATCGCAGTGCGAAGGTTCCATGTGGTCGTTTTGTTCCTCTGGTATGAATTTTATGGTAGCACATGGACTTACAGGATGAGACATGGGAGAGGGAGTCCAATTTATGATCGTAGTGGCTATAGCTGTTCACAATTTCTTCTTCTACGCTACCACTCTAAGGAAATTCATGGACTAATTTCATTAAAGGGGAAGTTTCTATGAACATTGATCTTATTTTCAGGTATGTATTTCATATTTGGTTATTTTTTAGTAAACTAGGGGAATTTGGAAATCTAAGGAGTACACACCGTGTGCTTTGGGGTACACATCGTGTACCCAGTTGCTGCGGGTGACTGTGTACTGATCGTGTAACGGCCGAGTACATAGTTGTGTGGGGTGACCTAGATACCTCCTAAATCCAGTGTTAGTTAAATAATGTTTATATCATGTACCCTTGAAGAACACATCATGTACATTATTTTTATTTCATTAAATGGAAAGGGGTCATGTCTAATTGAAAGAACACACTTCTTCTCCATTCGTCTCATCTAGGAGTGACTGTACAGTGTGATTCATCTTTGAGTCCCTAACTCTCCATTTTTTCTCTGAATCGATCATCGTCAATGAAATTTTAATCTCCATGGTAAGCTCTTCCTTCTTCTAAATCCTCGTTTCCTGATTTCTCCTCTTTCACAAGATATCCTTAGTCGAATTTTTTTTGAGTTGTTGTAGATTGACGAAATTCTCAGGCTATTTAAAGTCTAAATATCACGTATATCGATTTTATAATTCCATGGTAGGTGTTTTGATCCTTTTCGTAGTTAGTCTTTGAGTTATATGTGAGAAGGTTCCTAATACCCTTATTTGGGGTATTGCATGTCTATGTTTTTTAACCCTATTGTTTTGTGTTATGAATTGTGTGCTTGAGTAGAGGATTTATGATTTCAAATAGGGTTATTTACCTTTTTATGGATGTGTTTCCCTTGTTTCCATGATATTGACCATTTGTTCTATCTTTTCCTATTAGGCAACTTTGTTTTCCATGCCTAGTATTTTTAGGATGGAGTGATTTTATGTAACATGTAGTGAGATGTTGTAGACTATTTGTCCATGTAGTTCTTGAGGTTTACTTTGGAATCTATATACCATTTGTGCATGATTAAATTAAACAGGGTCATGGGAACATGGTGTAGTAGACCAGAGGTGGAATGGATTCTAAGGGATTCCCTAGTGTGTCTATTTAATTTTACGTTTTGAGACCATAGGGGGGATGGACATTGTGCTCCCTCAGAGTGTCTATAGTTTCTCGTTGCGAGACCAGAGGGGGAATTGGACATTGAGTTCTTCCATAGAGTTTCTATAATTACCTATATGAGACTGCAGGGGGAATTGATGATGAGTGCATCTTCAGAATGTCTATGCAAAAGCTGAACTAGAGGTGTTAGACTATGAGTAGTTCCCTGACGGTTTCTTGTGTTTGGTTGGATGAACCAGAGGGGTTGGATTATGAGAACCTCATAGATGGTTACTTATGATTATTGGATCCTTAACTAATAAATGAAAATATATTTAATTGGAACATTACGAGTGTTTAATTATGAGTACTTCATTGTTTATTGCTTTATTTTTCATATTTCCTGCTATATATATATTTACTATGGTTAAGCAAACATATTTGGGTAGTTGTCTACTGAGATTCATCTCACACCATGTTTGGGTCATGCTATTGTGTCCAAAAGGATTATATTTTTTGAGGTCTGGTTAAGGGAAACTTCCCTTCTAGTTCAGGTACATCATTGATATGGAGCTGGAGAGCATGGGACCAAGCTGAGGCTTGTGATGTTGTTAGAGTTTATTTGTTTTTATTGTACATTGTTTTAGTAGTGTATTCTCGCATTGTGAATAACTTGGCTGTTTTCCTTGACATATGTTCCATGCATCATTTATATATATGTCCTCTAGTTGATTATTACATCCACTCTTTCATTGTTTACTTATTGCATGTTATTATTACCGCTTATGCTATTATCACCTAATTATTTTTGCTGCAATACTCTGACAATGAGGGAATAGTTTAACCACTATTACACCCAAGGCCCTAACTACTAGTCGGAAGCCTCTGGAATTTGGGGAAATGTGCTTGAGGACGTGGGACCAACTAGGTACATGGCACCACTAGGAAACTCCCAGAACTGGTACGTTACAAAACGACTCTACAATGCAGCCACCACTTAGTGTAACTCAATTCTACTAAACCTGTAAAAATAAATTGAAATTTTTGGGTGAGAACACGAATTCCTAGTAAGGGGGTTTTAAAAATAATGATTCAAATAAAATATTTTTAAATACATATGTTTTAAAATAATCTTATAAAATTTACTAAAAAGAAAACTCTATCACATGCAGCAAGAAATTAATAGTTTTCAAAAATTACAAGTAAACATTTTAGGGACAACTAAAAGGGATAGAAATAAAATTAATTCCAAAAAAAGTCATACCTATGAAAAATATATGGTGTGCGTCATATAAATCATGAGTCAATAAAACTATACTAAGTGTGGAATTCAGTGAGGAAATTATAGAATTTACACGTAAAATTAATGATCATAGTTGCAAATAAAATGATAACATTAATTTAATTATTCTTTAATTATAAATAATAAAATGTAAGATAAACTTATAGCATTTGTATTAATGTTCAGAAGATAAGTGTTGAATAAAAAATATGGCATGTCCATTCAATTCTTTTGATACTCATATGTATAGGCTCTTAAACAAGGATATTCTGCTAGTCGAAAAATATCTCGGTTGACCATATTCTAACGCATAGTGAAGGAATGTATAATTATAGACTGTGTCGAGGCCACATTCCAAGACCATAAACATTTTTCAATGCCTTATGCCAAGACCATCACATTTCCAATGCCACATGCCAGGAACTAATTTGTCTCATGAGACCTATCGATGCATCGAGAGGCAATAGAGGGCCTCACCAATCACATAATAAGTCCAATAAATTCCACATATTTTTAGTAAGTTAATATATTCAATGTGTCACATACCAATTTGATTATTTAATTTCTTATTCCATATATTCAAGGAGTCCCAAAAAACAAGGAATATTTAATTCCTTATACTATATTATCCAATGTGTCTCGTAACACATTGAATAATTATCTTCTTGTTTCATTAATTATCATGATATGACCAATAAAATTTAGAATATTATAATAACATTTTTCTCAATGACATGCATCGGATAATAAGAATTCCTTGCATGTTCAATAATAACTAAATCACATAAGTAATGAATTAGTGGGGTTTTTTAGATAAAATGATAACTTGTTAGATTTAAAATCCATGACTCATGGAAATGAATACTTTAAATTATATTTAATACATTGATAAAATAGGCATGGAACATGCAATAGATTAAATCATAAACTTGATTAACTCCAACATTCATTTCAGCAGGTTCATCAAGTGATAAAAAATTAAATTAGTGTAGCATGATAACATGATTCTACACATCCTTTTACCTCTTATTATATTACTCCTTACATTCATACATAAACACATAATGGTTCAGAAAACTCCAAATTAATACATAATATTAATAATTATTGAAATATTATATTTATTAATTTCATTAGAACATTAATTAAATTCTGATAACCATTACTTGAAATTAGGGCTTGGAAATCATATATATATATATATATATATATTTGTATATACTAGTATATACAACGAGTATGTATGAGTTTCACATAAAAAAACAAGGTTTAATAATTTCTTACAAAATATTGGATACTACATAACATTATTTGATCACAAATATAAGTGGATTAAAATCCAAAATATTAGCCTTAAAATATATAACTGTATGAACATGAATATATAATAAATAAGGTTTTTCATAATATGTACAAATCCATTTGAACCCAAATCATTATTCACATACAATTAATTATTTAAATAATGGAAATCATCTTTTAATAACCTAAAATTTATTTGTATTTGAATTAAATGTATATATATCTGAAATTAAACAATGTGTATATATAGTTTTTCATAAATAAAAACAATGATAAATCATCACTTATATCATTATAGACATTAAAGCACTACTAATCACAAACATTTATCCAATTAAAACCCTAGATCAACTTAGAGATGGAATATACACACATATATATATATACATACCATATATACATATAATTTTGTAAAAAAAGTTTCATTAAAAAAACACCACCAAAATAACTACTACGTGCATTTAAACATCAGTCAAACACTGATAAACAATATTTAGAAATCCAAAATAGGATTAAGCTGGATATATATATATATATATATATGAATATATAAAAAGTGTGTGTATATGATTTTTTCCAAGGAATACAAATCATAAAAATACCTTGCCAGATTCCAAGAAAAGGCAAGGCCGAGCAAAGGATGGAGAGGCGCTTGAGTGAAAGAAGTCATGTAGGATAAAGGTTAAAAAATGAGTGTCTATATATACTATATACTTATATTTTTATATTCCATAGGTCCAAACTAAAAAATAAACAATGAATCTTAGAGGAGATCGGGATGACTCGAATCAACCTTATTAAGAAAAAACAAGAACCATGATCATCCCATATCTCAGATAGATCATTTGTGGATATAAATATCTATATATTTTGAAAAAAACAAGCACGAAAAAGGTTTATCTCAGAATTTATATTAACTACCCTGAAGACTTGTGGGAAATAGGATGTGGAAAACCGAATCGTGGATGCAGAAACGGGGTGTCATAGGAGAAAAAACATAAGTGGATAGAAGAGGGAGGGACTACAGCTGGGGTGATGCTACGTGGGAGGAAGATGAAAGCATGAAGAAGAAGAAGCATAAAATAATGGACAACCACGATCAACCATGGTTTTATTGAACAACTGAGGAGAGATCAATGGTTTTAATGATGGAACAATGGTTGAGATTAAAACGTTGATCTGATCAGATGGTTATAGAAAAATGCATGTTTTAAAATGAGATAAGTGGATAAGATCTGACGTAGCCAGATTTGATCGCAGAGAAAAACATAGAGGATGAGCCACGACATTAAGATTCAAAATCGATACTAGATCGTGTGGTCCAGATCTTGTGTGGCGAGATCGAATGGTTGATATTTTCTCCTCACTGAAATTTTTCCACCACCCACCAGTATTCCCTCTCTCCCTCCACGGTACCTCCCCATACTAGTTTTCTACTACATGTGCGCTCTACACACATCCTCTGCCATCATTCCACCCCACATGGTGGCACACTCACGGTTCCTCCATGTATCCCTTCGATGCATGAATTTACTCATGGATGGCTTGGATGGCTGGCTAGGGAGATAAGGCTCGAGCGTGCCACTATTTGTGATGTGTGCTTCCTCCACCAACTGTCTAGCCAGCTAGCCTAGGATTAAAGGCCATAAATTTTTTATATATATACAAAAATACATATAAATATATAATTATTTTATCTAAAAATTATATTAATTGAAACAATATTTAATGCATTTTAAAATTATTAATAAAATTATAATTGTTTAATAAAAATACGAATATAACAATGTTTGATTGTTCTAACTTACATTATTTGTATTAGAATAATAAAAACAATAATTTCCTAAACATTATAAATCATAGAAATGATTTAACTAAAAATATTACATCAAAATATTCATACATGTGTATTTCTTTATAAAACAATTGATTGGATTTATTTTTTATAAAGAATATAAATAAGTACACACCTCTAATACATAGAGAGATATATTTTGAAAACATTATATTTTATTGAGAACATATAACATACATATAATTTTTAAACATATCAAACTCTTAATATCTTCAAATAATTAATGTACTCAAAATATTTATTATTCTGAAAATAATCCAGATTCTTAATATACCCAACATTTATAAAATCGTATGACTGTTAAAACACTAACGGTCACCTAAAGACTCCAATAGTTATAAAAAGTAAATAACAGTCATCTTTATTTACAACTGTTAAGAAGACACATTCAAATACATGTTTAGGGTATTCCAAAATCAAATCAACATGGTGAAGATGGTGCTCTACATACCCTTACTACTAACTTCATTTTTTATTATAACCCAAAAACACTTTTATGGAAAAAGTGAGAATCCACAAGAGAAAACAAATTTGTTAAAGGAAAACTTGAGACTATTGACATTTTTATCCTTAATAAGTTCCCAATAAAAAGCAGTTACCAGTATTTCTAGATCATACTTTATAAGGTCTTCAAAACAATGCACCATTCTGTCCGACGCTTGCTTGTATTCCTCTTGATTGATTTTCCCCGATTTGAGACCACTTACAAGGATATGATTCTACTTGTCAATCTAGTCCCTTTGTTCTCCATTGGTGTCCACCCGAACCATCCTTTCTATCATTTTATCTCTAGAAACTATTGGGGCATGGGTCGCAAGGGGTTCCTCCTCCACTAATTATTCTCTGGAATTCAGTAGTAGCTCTACAGGCTGATCAGCATCCATGCATGTATTATGCAGTACCTCCCTGATGGGAGCAGCCCCTTCAACTACATCGGCTGCATCCCCTGGTCGAACTTCATTTCCATTTAAGTTTATAAAAACTTCCCTCACTTGGGCCTTTACCTTCCTGGAAGAGGGGGTCTCTAATGGTGAAGGTAGGTGTGAGTAATTCTTGTGAACTTTCTTCCCACCATGTCGGCCCTTACTTCTCCTCTGACTGCAAGTGTCGCTACCATAGAATTTAGGAGAACTGACTCCTGACAGCTGGCTTAGAGAGTAATCACCAGACTCCACCCATGGTAAACCATGCTCCTCATTATGAGGTACTGTCCGAACAACCTCTTGATTCTTCCCTTCATCCTCCAAGATCCCAAATTGGTTACATAACTTCAGAGCTGGCAACACACACCTCAGGAAAGACCTGCTCGCTGGAGATGGCTCAACCTGGGGACCCACAGAATCCTTGATCTCAATACCTGCAAGGACAACCTCCGTGTAAGAAGATGGATTGGGAGCCCTTGAATCTTCCTCAGTACCCATTCGAGTACCCACATCTGGATTAGAATAACGCCCTATCAAGATCTACACACCAGATCTGGAAGTAGCTGGAGGATCAAACATATCCACTACTGAGGGATCCTCCTCTTCAACAACATTTAGACCCAAATACTATTTTAGTTGAGCAAAAATATCCACAACTCGTGGCCCTGCCTCTTTAATCAGCTCAATCTTTGCTGCAGCAGGAATCACGGGACACCGCTGCATAAGCTGAGACTCCCGAATGTTGGAATCAGTAGCAGTCAAAACCACATGATCAAACGCCTTTGTTAAAGCCCCCATGCACCACCTCAAACTCAACCATACTAGACCTATCCCTCACCTGGACTATGGGATCAAGCTCCACCTCAAGGCCCTCAGAAGTACTAATCACATCTTGACTAACCAGGCTCCCGCAATGGAAACCAGAAGCTTGGTGGCCCATATTGTGACATCCCAAGCAGAACACTAGCCACGATTCAAACACTACCCTCTGTTTCCATCAAAACTATTCTCCTACCGAAATACACAGCCACTCCACTGGAGGTATGGAAACATCGACCTCAACACATACACGAGGTAATATTTGGTTGCAAACTGTTGTCGTGCGATCATCCGAACACAGAAACCTTCCAACCATATTCCCTATCATACATATAATAGAAGGGGACTAGAAAGGGAGTGGAAGATTAGGAAAATTTACCCACACCACAGATGAGGGAGGGTCGCGATTCATGATGAAATATGTATACCGTCGAAGGAGATGAAAACCGCATCTGTTGAAGAAACGAGGAGCGCGTGACCAGGGAGCAATCGGGTCGACCTCTGAAGAGAAGTGGATCATCAATTATCTCCGATTGGGAAGACCCACCACTGCTCGATCTTTAAGACCCCATGAATCAAAAACAAATTTGTCAAACATCTCAACTGAGGGATGGAGACCCCTAAAACAAGCCGCCAGTGTCGATCTGTGGAGGTCCACAACAGCGTTGAACTCCTTTGAAGAAATCGTGTGCTGGGGCGACCCTTTGTGAAGGTCGGGGACCATAGGGGTGTCACATTACCCCCTATCAATGAATTGTTCCCTCATAGTTCTTCCATACTCTAACCCTTTAGACATCACTCTAGATTCCCCTTCACCAAGTCCAACACAGTAAGATACTTTCCTGGTTGGTTCTTTCGATTAGGGTGATCCCCAAAACGTTTTAAACTCATGTATTTTGTTTTCCCATATTCACCTCTCAATGATAGAGTCAAACTCATGTGGGTAGCAGTAGTCCTTCAAGAGGGATGCATGGGAAGTGTATAGTTCGAAGATATCAGAATGAACGTTGTTCTGATAGACCAATCAGAGGACTTGGTTTTCTAATGACCAGATGTTATAAAGCCTCTCATACCTACAGATACTGATGAAATGGAACATGTAAGATGTACCGGGGTCACCTGCCTCTACAGCTTCTCATAACTTCTCTAGGGCTAGATAAACCTTAGATAGGGTGACACACAAGAAGATTCCTTTGTAGTACCATACATTTCATGTACAAAAAGAATGTTATGCTGGAGTAAGGAATTTTTAGGTTAGATATAGGTTCCCAAATGGATGTAATGTCTCTAAGTATGGCTCAACAATTATGTGTTCTGGTAATTTAGTAGGGAGAGAAAAATTGATTTTTTGTGAACCTTTGTGTGCCATCTTACAATTTTTAGAAAGATTTATATTCAACGACACATAAAAAATTATTTTGTTCTAGTTTTTTAGAGTTCTCTACACCAACCACTAATACCAACTGTAATGCGCTGACCTCAGATTCTCGGATCTGGCTTGTTAAAAACTGGTGTGTAATTTTATTTATAAAAATAAATGTTGATGAAGGATGTGAGAGGAAATTCAGGAGACATCTCGCTGAATGACTCTCCGGCGATCCTCAGGATAACGATCAATGGAAAATCCACTAGAATTTCATTTTTATCCTAAGGATTTCTTCATTCCACCCTCAAAGTTGGTGGTTATGGGTGTTGGGTTTTTTTCGAATCTTGTGGATGAGGTGAAGGATGTTGTGAGGAACCCTATGTGGAAGTCCTAGAGTTCTGTTTCCCAGAATAAGTTGTTCTTTGAACCTCAACATGAATCTTCTTCTTAACATAAACTAATTACAAAGAATCGATCAATTGACTTAGTGGAAGTGAGTACGAAAATAATGGAACCCCATATAGAAGAATTCCAGTTCTCCCTCTTCGCCAGGTTATCAAGAACTCGAACGGATACCCCTTTGAGGGTAAATGAAGTGTGGAATCATTTATCTCAAAGTTGGGGATTCACTGACTAGAGCTTAATCTATGTTGGGAGAGTTAATTAACATATTGTATTTCTATTGAAGGATAATAAAAATGTTTCCTGGAGTTTTGGACTGGTTTCACTTAAACATGGTAACATCATGGTTCAACAGTGGGATTAGTTAGCAAGTATTCATACAATTAAGAACTCCTCCACCCAAACATGGATTCAAATTAGGGGTTTGAATAGGATTTTATGGCTTTTTTTGTTTTGTGGGAGGTAACCTCTACTGTTGGTTTTCCGATTAAGGTTGATTAAGAAATGGATGGTCCTATGTATGGTCACTTTTCTTGTGTATCGGTAGAAATTGGTTTAGCTCAAGTTCTAATTAATATAGTTTTCCTTGTTGTTAGAGATAATATGTTAGAACTAGTAATACAATATGACTGGTTACTTACATTCTGTAATTCTTGTCTATGAATTGTCCACGCTATTGAGAATTTTCACAGGAATATGAAATTTCCACTTTGTAAATCCTTTGGCCACTCCCTAGATCAGATCAATATGAAAAAAGTTGGCCTTAATTATAGTAAGAAAGTTTTCAAGAGGTAGGATCCTCACAATTCTAGTATTTACTCATTTGTTAAGGCTATCTAACAAGGTCTGTCAAAGCCATATGCATTTTAGTAACCTACTAATGTTGTTGTTGTGTGGGTTAATGGTGGATCATTGAACCAGGCTACCTTTGGAGTCACTAGCGGCCTAGATAACAGGTCCTAGGCTAATGTGGTGTCACGACCCATCCTCGGGGCACGTGTCATGACGACCACAAGCCCGCCTTCCATAGGCCAGGGGCTGGCGACTAGCACCAAAGGCATAAATCCTAATAACTAGGAAGGCATTGCCTTAAAAAAAGTGAACTAAACACCAAAGAGTACAAGCGGAAGTAAAACACCGAGTACAAAAGAAAGTGCTGAAAAGTAAATGGGCCAGAATACAAACCCAACTGAAAGTACAACTACAACTAAACGAAATTACAACAGAAAAGACAACAGCTAGAAGAAAGGAAGCAGCTCATGGGTCATCCTCCTCAGATCCTACCTGAAGGGTAGGTACAGATAGCGAAGCTCCTCAATGATCTCGCCCGTTAACCCACTCCGAGTATCATCTCGCCGTGAAGTCCACCTCCGGATACTGACTCGTTGGGCGGTCCACCTTCGGGTACCGTCCAGTCCTCGAACACTCGGCCTCCGTCAGCACTGCCCGTCATCTGCAACCACCACAATGAGGTGCGGTCATAGCCCGTGCAGGGTTGAGTATAACGATACTCAGTAGGGACCCCGAGACCATCAAAGTCTCACTAAAACCTACAAGGATAACCACAAAGAATATCTCAACAGATAACCTCTACATTGGTATATGACCTTAAATATACATAAGTTATCAAGTAACACATCTCAATCATGAGGAAACACAAGATTATGAAATCAATGGATAACCACTACCCAGGTATATGCCCATACATATACCTAAGTTATCAAGTGACCCATCTCAATCATGAGGTAATCACAAAGTTCATAGACTCAACTCAAACCAGGATTTTCATTATCGAAACTGTAACTGGTGAAGAGCCCCGTATCTGGAGTGTAAAGTGGTCCTGTCACGAATCCGATGTACTGCTCACTAACATAAGACTACTAAGGTACTCCTCCTGTCGAGTACTGTAGGCCTGCTGCTACAACAAAGCACTTCCCACCATTGGTCTGCCTCTACAACCAAGCGCTCCCCCTCATAGCCTTCGGAGGTACTATTTCTGTTGAGTACCGCGGGTCTGCCGCTATAACCAAGCGCTCCTCCACCGTGGGTCTGCTGCTACAACCAAGCGCTCCCTCTCATTTCCTCCAGAGGTACTCCTTCTGTTGAGTACCGCGGGTCTGCCGCTACAACCAAGCGCTCCTCCACCGTGGGTCTGCCGCTACAACCAAGCGCTTCCCCTCATAGCCTCTAGAGGTACTCCATCTGTTGAGTACCGCGGGTCTGCCGCTACAACCAAGCACTCCTCTGCCATGTGTCTGCCGCTACAACCAAGAGCTCCCCACTAGGCTATCTGAAACAAACTGAGTCGATCGATCAAGCAGTTTTCAGGTCTCAGCCGGCTACACGGTCTCCGTACTCTGCACGCTCATCTCCGTGAGGGTCCGCTCCACGAGCTACTGGCCAATACTAAAAGTATCAAAAAGATCCATGAAGAAGTATCTCAAAGGACCGCCTCATCACAGGGGTCTCAACGCAACAGACAACGCGTCAATCGGATGCCCAGTCTGTGTGTTACTAGAATTTTCGTCCCTGAGGCCCGGTTGGTTTTGTGTGCAAACCAATCCGGCCATATCTAAACTATACCCCGAACTTTCATAGGGTAAAATCATAGGGACCATTTCTCCACGTGATCACCACTGCCACTGACGGTTCGTCAAACGGACGTCCAGACGGAATGTTATCAGCTTTTCCGTTCCAGGGGCCAGGTTGGATTTCGGGTGCAATCCAACCCGACCACTATCCAACTGCATCCAAAACTAATGATAAGTATGCCAAAAGGTATATCTCATCAAGAGGAAATCAAAGAGACATAAAACGGATCAATCGAACGCCCGGTCTGTGAGTTATTGGCTTTTTCGTTTCAGGGGCCTGGTTGGTTTCGTGAGCGATCCAACCCGACCACACTCTGACGACATCCAAACCTCGAGCGGAGTAAGCCAAAAGTTCTGTCTCACTTAGAGGAATCCAACAACACTGACGACACGTCAATCGGGCGTCCGGAGCTCATGTTATGAGCATTTCCACTCCGAGGGCCCGGTTGGTTTCTTGTACGAACCAACCCGGCCAAACCTAAAATTCATCGAAACCTTGAGAGTGATATGTCGAAACGACCGTCTCGATCCAAGGATCACATCTCCGTTGAGGGTGTGCCGATCAGAGTTATGTAGCCCATGATACGGGCAAAAGACCAAAAAGTGTCCGAAAACGGGGGGTCTGGGCCCGGACCGACCTGGCCCAACCCCCCACCCCCTGGGTCGGCCTGAACCGGGTCGACCCGACCTGGGTCCGGGTCCGACCTGGATGGCGTGACACGGCTCGGTCGGGGTGGCCCGGCCCGGCCTGGGCGCGACCCGGCCTGGCCGGCGGGTCGGCTCGGCCGGATACGGCCGAGCGGAGCGGGGGGCATGCTTCCCCCGTGTTAGGAAACCACGGCCCTGCATGGGGCCCCCCTTGCCAGCGGATGCGGCCGGGCCGCCGCGTCCCATCCTCCTCTGGTCCCGCAAGATCGTGGGACCACATGCTGCCGCCGTGGCTTTAGCCGTTGCGGTTCCTTCTGGCGGTGCGCCAGGTGCCGCCGCCTCCTACCGCCGGCGCCGCCGTGCCGGCGAGGCGCGCCGGAGGGCTGCTCCGCAGACCACCGGATGAGTTCTGGTGGTCGGAATTTCACACCGTCTTAGCCAAAGGCCCTCCCAGGGTCCTTCTTTCACTGCGAGGACCTTGTATAGCCTGTGCGGCTTACTCTATCGTCGTCCACCGTTCCGCACACCAAGAACGAAAAGGGCGGTGGGTTCAGACTTGTTCGTTGGTCCGCACCCACCGCGTTAGCGGTTTTAAAAGTCTCACAAAAAATATTTAATCATACTCCGTAGGTATAAATCAGAAGATTTAAAAGAATCAACCCCTACCTAGTCATTGTCGTCGAACGTGAGTTTGTCGCGGAATTGACCTTCGTGGAAGGGGCGTCACTGTCGTTGTAGTACAAGGCGTCGTGCCAACGATCTCCGAGGGTTAAAAACACACCGATTTAATTGCACCAATTAAATCCATGTTGAGGATATAATCCACATAAGAAAAAAAATAAAAGGGCCACAATCCCCTACCAAAATCGATTATTGATCGAAGATTATCACGGGGAAGGAACGTCGCAGAAGAACATCGCGGGAGGAGATTTGTCGGCGTCACGGTACACAGCGTCGCGACATAGATCTCCGAGGGATCGGCGTTCTTCATCGGCGAAGATGCGTTCTTCACGTTCTTCATGTTCTTCACGTTAGTCATGTTATTCAAGAAGGAGGATGAAGATAGAGTTTCTCCAAATCATCTCAACAAGTCACACCCAAGAAAAACATGCATTGGTCTTATTTTATTCTTATGCCAACAATTTGAAAAACAATGTTAAGAAACGATCCATTAATTCGATGAATTAATGGTAACGACTTAACTTACCAATTAATTGGGGTGTTTAGAAATTAAGAAAACACACCGGTTGACTTTCATTTAAAAGGGTTTTCGCGGGTGCGTTACTTAGAGGAAAAGAAAAGGTGGGGCTCGTGCGGGCCCCACCTCAAAAATATCCTACCAAGAGGGTAGGAAATTTTTTTGTTCCATCCTATCCGCTTCAACTTAGCATAAGTGGCTTTAAGTGAAATAAAATAAAGTTGTCCCACCACTTTATTTTATTTTCTTAACTTAACCCCAAAAAATTAAAAACCACACCTGAGCAAACGCAACTCCGAAAATGGAATTTCTAAGAAAATACCGACGCTACGATTCCATCGGTGCCCTTGGAATTTGATTCCGAGCACCAGTTTAAGAGTTAGAAAAACCCGCTCGTTTGTTCACTGAACGTACCCGAGCCAATCTTCGGAGATTGATTCCGGGCACACCGGGCCTCAGAATCAGGCGCCGTCTGAAACAGCGTTCTTGTAAGATTCCAAAGAAAATTAAGAAAAAAGTTTCCTTGAAATTTCAGGGTCTTTACATTACTCACACCTTAGGGCTTTATGTCCCTGTAAATCTTTAACACAAACTAGGGATACAAATGTGGTACTGAGCACGCATCAGAGCCTTCCGCTCCCATGTGCTCACCTGGAGGTTCCTGTACTGCTAGTGAAAGCGCACCCAAGGAATTGACCATCCTCATAAAATCCACCCCTGTCGATCCTCTATTCCCACTAGAACCCCCATGAAAGTCACCCCCTCGCCTAAGTCCAGCTCCCCATGGTCGATGATATGTGAAGGATCACGCACGTATCTCCTCAGTTGAGATACGCGGAAGTCGTCATGCACCTGGTGAAACTGATGTGGATGGGTCAAGCGATAACTACCACGCCTACCCAGCTGAGGACCTAAAAAGGTCCGTTGAACTTTGGAGATAACTTGTTGCCTTCACCACATCTCCATAAACCACGTCAAGGTGAGACCCGTATAAGGACGTGATTGTCATCCTCGAACTCTAGAGGTCTCCAACTCCAGTTAGAACTGAAACTCAAAATGATTGCAGCCACAAGGGTAAGGATGACCGACTCAAGAGTGATCGGTCACACCCTCCTATGCACGAGTTTATCATGTGCTTCCTGGGGTTTCCTTTTCACCGAAAAAAGAAAACTCATCCCGACGTCGTAGTTAAACCACAACCTTTTTGCCTAATAATGTCAATCTGTGTATGAACTGTGATTGCCCAGTCCATACTCAAACCAATGTCATAAGGCCTCGATGCTGCCACCAAGAGATTCCAACTGAAACTCTCTCATAGAGGGTCTGACCACACTGTCGGCGTAAGTGTGATTATCGAGTCTTCTCCCATGGTATCTCTAGACGTGAGTGTCAAGTCTACGGATTACCGGAAACTCTAGGTCTGGGACAAGATTCGTGGAAGGAAGGAATGATTCGTATCAATTCCTGTTACTACGACAACTAGTAGTGAACACAAAATATCCCTCGAATCATTATTAGAGCCATTGGGTCACTCTCCCTGACCGCATGCAGCTAATCTCTTCCCCCGCCCTCCAGCTCCCTGAGCCTGGCGGGGACAACTAAGGCGGGTGGTTTTAGCATGTTAAAACGTACACCACCTAATGATGCTCTCCTAGCTCTACCTCCACGTATGCTGCTTCGCAGAATCATCTCTCCTTTAATATTCCTCTTATTGAAACATTTAACACACCCGAGTCTCTAAGACTGGCGCCAGTTTTCCATTTCTTACTGTACGGTGAAGTCTGCATCCACTCCTGGATGACTTACACCTTCCTTGCCTACGATCTGAAAGAGCTGCTAAAATTTCTCCATTGCTGAAAAGAGAAACTCGGTCTCATCCCCTGGATGAACCACACCCATTTCTTAATACACTCAATCCTGGCATGAATGATGCATCCATGCCATGGATGACGTCGTAAGGCCTCGATGTAACTACCAAGAGATCCAACTATCACTCTCGCCTCCCAAGTTCGAGTCACACTGTCCGCATCAGTGTGAGGTCATAGGGTCTCCTCCAGTATAAATCTTGAAAGTGAGGGTCAACTCAATAGTCTTAACCGGGACCACTCAGTATCAACCAAACAAAAGGGAAAGAAAGCAAACAAAGATAAGTGTCCTTTTATCATTACAGCTCATAATACAAAGACAAGAAAACAACAACAACATGGAACTAGAAGTACAAGGTACGTATCCACTAGTTCTGCTCCTGTCCACCTGCTCCCGGAGCTCTACTCCCTTTTCCACTGCTCGGCTGTTGCTCAAGCACCTGCCACTGCTTCCACCTCGGTGGCTCCTCTAAAGCCTGCGGATCAACTGTGCGGTGGGTCGGACAGTCACATGCCAGGTGACCCTTTCTTCCACATTCATAACACTTACTGCTCCTCATACGACTGGCTCTGGTCCACTTGGACCTTTGCATCATCTGTCTACTTCCCACAGATGACTCAGATACAGATCGAAAATCTTGCGGCAAAGGTAGCAGCTCTTGTAAACGCTCGGGGTTTAGAGATACTTGCACAAACTCCAACCTGAAGAAGGTCTTGAAGTCTTCCCATACGAAGGTAATCTCATCGCAAAACTTGAAAAGTGGCTCCACCACCTGCCTGTTGCTGCCTGAAGAAGGCTGGCAGCAATGATCACCATGAAGTCTGCTGGCGTCCCCACTAGCCTAAAGACTCTCACCACAACATCCAGCCAAACCTTAGCTACATGTGGGTCCGTCTCTCCCCAGAACCTGGGTGGCCTCTCGCAATGGAACTCGTGCAGCGCGCTCAAGTGGCATGAATCACCTACTACTGGGGCTGGTGGAATCAGTGGCCCAATATATGGTAGTACCGCTGGTGCCTCCGCTGGTGCCTCAACTGCAAGAGGGTCTTGTACCGTAGCCTCGTCGCTTGACAGGCTGTCAGTACGCACATCCCTCTGGGCTCTAGCTGGTCGTCCGTGAAAAGGTATCCTGAAAGAAATAGGTGTTCCATGGTCAGAACAATATACCTGGTGAACTGACAAAAGGTAATAACAAAGAAAAATTGAAACACGCATTCAATCAATTTTTTTATGCATTAATTCAGAAATCAGAAGTCAGGGTCCTGGTGTACGGATACGTCGGCTGCCGCACCAACACTGGACTCCCTGAACTGATAACCACACCCAATACGCTCTACACTATTGCTTCACATAGAAAATATCAGAGTCCCGGGTTCTGCGGTAGAACCGAACTCCTCTGATACCAATTTGTCACAACATGTCCTCAGGGCCCGTGCCGTGACTACCCCAAGCCCACCTTTCATAGGCCAGGGGATGGTGACTAGCACCAAAGGCATAAATCTCGATAACTGGGAAGGAATTTCATTAAAAAAATGAACTAAACACCATAGAGTATAAGTGGAAGTAAAACACTGAGTACAAAAGAAAGTGTTGAAAAGTAAATGGGCCAGAATACAAACCCAACTGAAAGTACAACTACAACCGAACGAAAGTACAACAGAAAAGACAACAGTTGGAAGAAAGGAAGCAGCTCCTAGGTCGTCCTCCTTGGACCCTACATGAAGGGTAGGTATAGATATCATAGCTCCTCAATGCTCTTGCCCGTCAACCCCCTCCGAGTGTCGTCTCGCTGTGAAGTCCACCTCCGGATACTGACTCGTCGGGTGGTCCACCTCCGGGTACCATCAATTCCTCGAACACTCGGCCTCCGTCAGCACTGCCCGTCATCTGCAACCAACACAACGAGGTGAGTGCATAGCCCGTGCAGGGGTGAGTATAACAATACTCAGTAGGGATCCCGAGACCCTCAAGGTCTCAATAAAACCAACAAGGATAACCACAAAGAAGATCACAACAGATAACCTCTACTTAGGTATATGCCCATATATATACCTAAGTTATCAAGTAACCCATATCAATCATGACATAAAAACAAGATTATGAAATCAACGGATAATCACTACCCAGGTATATGCCCATACATATACCTAAGTTATCAACTGACCCATCTCAATCATGAGGTAATCACAATGTTCATAGACTCAGCTCAAACCAGGATTTTCATTATCGAAACCATAACTGCTGAAGAGCCCCATCTCTGGAGTGTAAAGTGGTCATGTCACGACTCTAAGGTACTGCTCACTAACCTAATACTACTGAGGTACTCCTCATGTCGAGTACTATGGGCCTGCTGCTACAACCAAGCGCTTCCCACGATGGGTCTGCCACTACAACCAAGCGCTCCCCCTCAAAGCCTCCAGAGGTACTCCTTCTGTTGAGTACCGCGGTTCTTCCGCTACAACCAAGCACTCCTCCATCGTGGGTCTGCCTCTACTACCAAGATCCCCCCTTCATTGCCTCCAGAGGTACTCCTTCAATTGAGTACCGCGGGTCTGCTGCTATAACCAAGCACTCGTCCACCGTGGGTCTGCCACTACAACCAAGCGCTCCCCCTCATAGCCTCCAGAGGTACTCCATCTGTTGATTACCGCAGGTCTGTCGCTTCAACCAAGCACTCCTCCACCGTGGGTCTTCCGCTACAACCAAGCGCTCCCCACTGGGCTATCCGAAACACACCGAGTCGATTAGCCAAGTAGTTTTTAGGTCTCATCTGGCTACACGGTCTCCGTACTCCGCACGCTTCTCTCCGTGAGGGTCCGCTCCATGAGTACTGGTTGATACTACAAGTATCACAAAGTTCCACGAAGAAGTATCTCAAAGGACCGCCTCGTCACATGGGTCTCAACAAAACAGACGGCGCGTCAATCAGACGCTCGGTCTATGTGTTACTAGCCTTTTCGTCCCCGAGGCCCGGTTGGTTTCGTGTTCGAACCAATCCGGCCATATCTCAACTCTACCCCTAACTCTCACAGGGTATACTCATAGGGACCGTTTCTCCACGTGATCACTGACACCGCTGACGGTTCGTCAAACGGACGTCCAGTCGGAAAGTTATCACCTTGTCCATTCCAGGGGCCTGGTTGGATTTCGGGTGCAACCCAACACAACCACTATCCAACTGCATCCAAAAATCAAGCGAAGTATGGCAAAAGTTCTGTCTCATCAAGAGGAAATCAATGAGACAGACAGCGCGTCAATCAGATGCCCGGTCTGTGAGTTATTGGCTTTTTCGTTCCAGGGGCCCGGTTGGTTTCGTGAGCGAACCAACGCAACCGCACACCGACAACATCCAAACCTCGAGCAAAGTAAGCCAAAAGTTCCTTCTCACTTAGAGGAATCCAACAAATTCGACGGCATGTCAATCGGGCGTCTGGAGCTTATGTTATGAGCGTTTCCGCTCCGAGGGCCCGGTTGGTTTCGTGCACGAACCAACCCCGACAGAACTAAAATTCTCCGAAACCTTTAGTGCAATATGTTGAAAGGACCGTCTCGATCCAAGTATCATATCGCTGCTGACGGTGCGCCGATCGGAGGTCCGTAGCCCAAGATAAGGGAAAAATACCAAAAAGTGTCCGAAAACAGGGGGTATGGGCCCGTACCGACCCGGCCCAACCCCACCCCCGGGCCGACCCGACCTGGGTCTGGGTCCGACCCGAATGGCGTGACCCGGACCAGCCTGGGCGCGACCCAGCCCGGTCGGCAGGTCGGCTCGGCCGGTTACGGCCAAGCGGAGCGGGGGGCGTACTGCCCCCGCGTGAGGAAACTGTGGCCCCGCGTGGGGCATCCGTTGCCAGCGGACGCGGCCGGGCCGCCGCATCCCGTCCTCCTCCGGTCCCGCACAGTCATGGGACTGCGTGCTGCCGTCGCAGCTTCATCCATGGCGGTTCCTTCCGGCGGCGCGCCGGGCACCGCCACCTCCTGCCGTCGGCGCCACCATGCTAGTGAGGCGCGCCGGCGGGTTGCTCCGCGGACCACCGGACGAGTTACGGTGGTTGGAATTTCACGCCATCTTCTCCAAAGGCCCTCCCGCGGCCTGTCCTTCACTGCGAGGACCTCGCATAGCCTGTGTGGCTTACTTTGTCGTCGTCTGCCGTTCAGCTCACCAAGAACGAAAAGGGAGGTGGTTTCAGACTTGTTCGTTGGTCCGCACCCACTGCGTTCGTGGTTTTAAAAGTCTCAAAACAAATATTTAATCATACATAGTGGGTATAAATAACATGATTTAAATAAATCAACCCCTACCTTGTCGTTGTTGTTGAACGTGAGTTTGTCGCGGAATTGACTGTCGCGAAAGGAGATGATCGTCACGTCGCGGAAGGGGCGTCACTATCATTGCGGTACACGGCGTCGCATCGACGATCTCCGAGGGTTAAAAACACACCGATTTAATTGCACCAATTAAATCCATGTTGAGGATATAATCCACAATGGAAACAAAATAAAAGGGCCACAATCCCCTACCTCAATCGATTGTTGATCGAAGATTGTCACGGGGAAGGAACGTCGTAGAAGAACGTCACGAGAGGAGAATCGTCGGTGTCACGGTACACGACGTCGCGTCATCGATCTCCAAGGATTCGGCGTTCTCTGTCAGCGATGATGCGTTCTTCGCGTTCTTCACGAAGGAGGATGAAGATAGAGTTTCTCCAAATTCTCTCAAGAAGCCACACCCAAGAAAAACATGCATTGGTCTTATTTTATTCTTATGCCAACAATTTGAAAAACAGTGCTAAGAAACAAACCATTAATTCGATGAATTAATGGTAACGACTTAACTGCCCAATTAATTGGGGGGTTTAGAAATTAAGAAAATGCACCGGTTGAATTTCATTTAAAAGGGTTTTCGCGGGTGCGTTACTTAGAGGAAAAGAAACGGTGGGGCTCGTGCGGGCTCCACCTCACAAATATCCTACCAAGAGGTTAGGATATTTTGGGTTCCACCCTATCTGCTTCAACTTAGCTTAAGTGGATTTAAGTGAAATAAATAAAGTTGTTGCACCACTTTATTTTATTTTCATAACATATCCCCAAAAATATTAAAAACCACACCTGAGAAAATGAAACTCCGGAAATGGCGTTTCTAAGCAAGTTCTGGCGCTGCGATTCAATCGGTGCCCTCAGAATTTGATTCTGATCACCAATTCAAGAGTTGGAAAAACCTGCTCGTTCGTTTACTGAACGTACCCGAGCTAAAATTCAGATATTTATTACGGGCACACCGGGCCTCGGAATCAGGCGCCGTCAGAAACTACGTTCTTGTAAGATTCCAAAAAAAATTAAGAAAATATTTTCCTTGAAATTTCTGTGTCATTACATGTGGCTGAAGAAGAGGAAGCGAATCAATCTGAGCATGACGCTACTATCCAGAACGATGTAAATCAAGAGCTAGACCATGCTGAAATAACATCTACATATAGGAAGGGTATGATGGAGATTTTGGATGCTGATGGATTCCCTCTGGTGATTCCTATAAAGCTGAGTGCATGTCCAAAAACTCATGACGTGGTGAAGGTAGCTATGGTGGATTCTCAGATTGATATAGTAGAGATGATGGTGGACAACGTAGATGTAGGAGAGGTTACTATACAACCAGGGATTCAGGTTGGTGTGTTGGAGGATATAATTGCTTCTATTGAGAAGTCTAGTGGCCTGCAAGGTGTTCTAGGGGCGAGGGTCTGGTCTGATCTTCTACATCTAAGCAGGGTGTTATTCTGGCAGATTACCCCTACTAATTTGGAGGAAGTCACTACACCTGGTCATGTATAGGATCTCGTATTATCTTCTCCAATGGTTATGGATCAGGGGGACTAATATGTATGTTGTTTCAATGGTTTGATCTTGTAATGTGGAATTTAAAGGAAATGAAAAGCCATCTGTCAATTTCTTTTCAATGATAGAGTCTATTAATACTCTTGAGATTGATTTGCTTAATCATGAAGGACTCAAGAATGAAGGATGCAGTAATCAAATATGATCATCCTCGACACCTGCTATTGTTGATGGTTTGGAGACTCCAAAGGAGATGGACCAGCCAATTCAAAATTCTTCACAATTTTGTGTGGTTTTGAAGGACTACAAGGATGTATAAGAGGTTCCTCAAGATCTTCATGATGATTATCCTCATGGTGATGCTCACCATGATGATATTTCCTCTATTGAGGTTGTGCATTCAAGGTTGTATGGGGAAGCATCCCTTGAAGAAACTGAATTGAACACTATTGAGGTTATGGAGATGGATGATGAACCATTGATGCAAAGGGGATGAAGGAACCATCCAGCTAATCAGGGAGGATATCGAGGTCAAGGAAGGCCCAGAAAAAGGAAATAATTTAATATCTGATGTGAATATTTAGTGTTCTATTCGGGTGTGACGTTTCACATGTAATCATTTCTTAAAGTGTGTTGTAATTCTACACTTTTCTAAAAAAAATTGGTCATGTGTTCGGGTTTCTAAACCAATGGGCGAGCCACTTTTAGTAAATGTTGATGAAATATCCACCATGTTCCATACTAGGGATATTTGTGGTTTAGGTTTTGAAAAACTAGACACAAATGTTACAATCCTTTAATACTAAATAGAAAAGCCTCCACAAAGTATCCACCACAATGTGTAACTCAATTCTACAAAACCTATAAAAATAAATTCAAAATATAGGGTGAGAAAATTAATACCTAGTAAGGGGGTTTTAAAAATAATGTTTCAAATAAACCCATTTCAAAAAAATCACTTTTATAATAATCTTAAAACATTTACATAAAATAATAATATAATACATGAAGAAAGACATTAATAGTTTTCCAAAATTATAATTAAAAATTTTAAGGATAGCTAAATGGGAAATGAATGAAATGCATTCCTATCAAATGCATAGTTATAAAAAATGTATGGTGTGTAGCATATAAATCAAGAGATAATAAAACTATACTAAGTGTAACATGTAAAGGTGTAGTTTTAGAATTTTCACATAAAATTAATGATCAGAGTTTCACATAAAATGATAATAGAAATTTATTTGTTCTTTAATTTCAAATCATAAAATAGAGGATATATTTATAGAATTTGTATTAATGTTAAAAAGATGAGATCTGAATAAACAATATGGCAAGTGCATTTAATTATTATGATACTCATAAGTGAAGGATCTTAACCAAAGATATTCTACTAGTCAAATAATCATTTGGTTAGTCATATTCTAAAACATTGTGTGGGAATGTATAATGTCAAACTGTGTCAAGGCCTCATGGAACGACCATAAACATGCCATCCAGGCCTCGTTCCAATACCATCACTTTTCCAAGGCCTTATGCCTTGACCTAATTTTTCTCATTAGACCTATCGATGCATCAAGATGATATAACGGGCCTTACCCATCACATAACAGGCCAAATTCATTCCTCATTGTTCAGTAAGGAAATATATTCATTGTGTCCCATACCACATTGAATATTTAATTTCTTATTTCATATATTCAAGGTGTCCCATACCACTTTGAATATTTAATTACTTCTTTCATATTATTAATAGTCTCCCATACCACTTTGAATTATTATGTTCTTATTTAATAAATTATCATTATATGAATGTTCACATTTAGAAAATGGTAATAAAAATTTTCGCAAAGACATGCAAGGGATAATAAATATTCTTTTCCCATGTGATAATAACTAATCACATAAGTAATTAATGGAAGGGGTTTTTCAAATAAAATGACAACATCATAGATTCCTAATACATGACACTTGGAAATGAATACTTTATGTTCCATTTAAAAAAATGATAATATTGGATGTGGAAATGTGATAGATTAGATAATAAGCTTGGTTAACTTCTATAGTCATTGCATTAGGTTCATCGTGTGATAAAACATTAAATGATCATAGCATGAAAACATGATTCTACTAATCCTTTATTCATCATAACATATTATTTCATAATTACATACTTAAACACATAATGGTTTAGAATACTAAATAATAGTACTTATAATTAATACTTATTAAAATCATACAAGTATTAGTAGAATCAAAACAATAATTAAATTCTGATAAACATCACTTGAAATTAGGTCTTGGAAATCAAATATGTATATATATTTATATACCTAAATATACAAAGTGTATATATGAGTTTCACAAAACCAAAATAAGTTTCCATAATTTCATAACAAATAATGGATACAACATAGAATTATTTAGTCACTAATATCACTAGATTAAAAAAATGTTAGGTTTAAAATATATAACTGTATGAACATGCATATATATGAAAAATGGTTTTGCAAAAAGAATACGAATTCATTCGAACCCAAAACATTATTAACAACCAAGTCATTATTTAAATATTTTAATTCATCTTTTAATAACATAAAACAGATTTGGATATGAATTATATGTATATATTCCAATTACAAAGGGTGTATATTAAGTTTTTCATAATCAAAAACCATGTTAAATCAATTCATATATCATTATAGACCTTAAAACAATATTAAAGACAAAAATTTGGTCCTTTAAAAACCATGATCATATTAAATATGGAATATATACATAAATATATATATATAATCAATATATACATAAAATTCTCTAAATGGGTTGTGCATTTCTAAAACACAACAAAAAAAGTACTACCCAGATTTAAACATCATTTAAACATAGATAAACAATATTTAGAAATCCAGAATAGTTTTAGGATGGAAAACTATATATATATATATATATATGAATATATATATAAATCTATATATTAAAATTGTGTATATATTGCTTTTTCACATGGAAGACAAAGCATAAAAATCCCTTACCATATTCTAAGAAGATGTAGGGTCAAGCAGAGGTTGGAGAGGCACAAGAGAGGAAGAAAAACCACAGTGTTATGGGTGGAAAGTGAGTGTATATATTATCATTATACTTATATTTTTATATCCACAAGTCCTAAAAAACTAAGACAATCAGTGGAGACTGAGATGACTAGAATCTACCTAACTAAGAAAAAACAAAACTGTGATCACCCCATATCTGAAATGAATCCGTTATTGATATAAATATCAATATATTATAAAAAATAAAATCATGGAAAATGTTTATCTTGGTATTTATAAAACCTTCCTTGAAGACGTGAGGGTAAGAGGATGTGGAGAACCAGTCCGTGGATGGAGAAAGGGGTGTCACAGGAGTAAGAATAACAATGGAGGAAGGAGGGTGGGACTGCGACTGGTACAACGTGATGTAGGAGGAAGAAGAAATCATAAATAAGAAGAAGTCTAAAAGAATGGATGACCTGGATAGAATAAGTATAGATCTAATGAAAGATGTGAGGTTTGGGGTTTTAAAGAATGATGAATGTTTGAGATTAAAATATTGATCTGATCAGACGGTTTCAAAGAACCGCGGGTTTTAAAATGAGATAAGCGGTTGAGATCGTATGCATCCAGATCAGATGGCTGAGAAAAACATGGAGGATGAGCCGTAATGGTAGAATTCAAAACTGTGGTAGGATCATATGGTCTTGATATTTCATAGTGAGATCAAACAACGAAGATTTGATCCCTATTGAAAATTTTCATCCCACATTGAAATGAGGGGAGAACCAAGCCGGCTTCATAAGCCTCAGTGATCCAGAACCCCCCATAATTCAATCTCCCCTACATGGTACCACCCCGTACTAGTTCACTTTTGTGGGCACGCTCTTCACCCACCCTCTTCCATCATGTTTTTCCACATTGTGGAGCACTCATGGTTCCTATATGCGTCCCTTCGGGGCATGAATGAAATCATTTCTAGCCCTATTGGAAGGTTAGGGATCTGAGGCTCGGTCGCGCCACTGTTGGTTGTGTGGATTCCTCCACTAGCCGATATGTCATCTAGCCTAGTCGTACGAGCCATAAATTGTTTATATATATAATCAAATACTTATAAATCAATAAATATTTAAACTAAAAATAATATTAATTGAAACATGATTTAAATCATTTTAAAATTATTAATTAAATTATAATGTTTTTATAAAAATTCCAAAATACCATTGGTTACATGTTATAACTTCTATTATTTGTAATGGAATAATAAAAACAAAAATTTCATGAACATTATTAACCATATATATGATTTATCCAAAAATATTACTTCAAAATATGTATACATGCCTATTTATTTATAAAGTGATTGATTACATTTCATTTTTATCAAAAAGATAAATAAGAATACCCCTATGATTCATAGAGAGGTATTCCTTGAAAACATTATTTTTTCTTGAAATTATATAACAAAAATATTATTTTCAATCGTTTAAATCTCATAGGTTCTTAAAATAATTATCGTATACAAAATATTTAGTATAATTAAAATATTCAAGATACTTAATATTCGCAACTGTTAAAAAGATCTTGTGATTGTTAAAACACCAAAGGTCACCTAAACACTCCAATGGTCATAAAAAAGAAAATAATGGTCATTTGTTTTTCCAACAGCAAAGAAGAATATTATAAATACAAGCATAGGGTATTACAAAATCAAAAAAACTAGGTAAAGATGGTGCTCTACATACCCTTGATGATCAGTTTTGTCACCATATCTCTGGTCGTAATGTTCTTAATTGTAATAGACCTGAAGGACATTCTCTATTTTATTAGTCTATTTGTGATGTTCGGGGGTCTCTTGGTGATCTTGATAGGGGTACTAGTATTTATTATATCTTAGTAAGGTTCTTTTAGCCTTGTTGAAAAGTAATGTTTTAGTGTTTATTGAGTAAAATATGACTTCTTTTTATTTTTAAATCATTGTTTGAATAGAATGAAAATTTAATGAATAAAACCCATAAAATATTATTATTAAACATAACAAAAAGTTTAGGGTGTCCCAATAGGGGGTATACTTTTTGAAGTGGGGGACATGACACACATTTAATGTTTTTAAATAACAAAGTGTATCCATATTTATCACATTAAAAAAAGTTATAAATTAAATCACATGTGAAACTAAAATGTGAGAAAGTTAAAATATGTTTAGAAAACAAGTTTTGAACTAGTTTATCAGTCATTTTACTCAATATTTTTTTAGTTTTACCACTTGATAAATCAGTGTTATGTTTAACCATAGTAATTAATTTTTTTACTAGTTTTACTATTTATTATTGTAAAAAACAATTTTAGCTCATTGAATAATATTAATTATCATGATAAAAATATGAAATTATTTTTCTCCAAATTCCATTCACATAATTGTAAAATTATAATTAAAAAATTAACTCGAAGATGTGATGAAAATGTGGTTTTCCAAAGGAAAAATATTGAAAAGTTTAAAAATAATTAATATAAAAATTCAATAATAAATTGATTCAAATTAATTGAATTGGATTAAATAATATATAATTACAATAATTTAACTTTTAAAACAATATTAAAATTATTTTTATCTTTAAAAATGGTTTTAATGAAATGATAAGTATTAATACAAATTATACTTTTGATTATTCATCAAAAATTTAATCTTCTCAAATTTTTTTATTAAAATCAAGATAAAATATTTTTTTAATTTTGGTTTCAAGAATTAATTTAATTTTATGAAATTATTTTTATAAAAAAAAATTAAATTTATTTTTAAAAATAAGTGCGGAAAATCTGATAAATTTTTTTGTATAAAAATATAGTATGCATGAAAGAATAGGATTTATTCCTATATCCTTCATATAAATCATATAAGATGATGTATAAATTTTTTAATTGAATATAAGATATATAAAATTCATTAAAATAGTTCATTAAATTTTATTTTTTTAATTTATTATGATAAAACATGTTTGTGCACAAAAGTATTTTTTTTTCAGAAAATGGTTTCTATTATTTTAATATGTTTTTTTATTTTCATTTATATTTAATTTTTAAATAATATATTTATTATATATATAATTCTAAACCATATATTTTTATAATTTTGTTAAACCAATTAATAACAAAAATTTCAATGTCTGGTAAATTACTATCATATTAATTAATAATATTTTAATAGTATAAAACATTTTTTTAAACCCTGCATTAAATATAACACAATATATTATTAGTGTTGCATTTAATGCAATATAAAATTAGTTTTGGGTGTAATACAAGTGAATCTCAGTGTTACATGTAACACAAAATTTCAAAAAAAAATTTGAAAACAAAATCAAAAAATCATTGGTGGTCACACCACTATCGTAAGTGGATTGTGTTTTTAAAATAATTAGATAATTAAGGGAATAAAAATTAGTGAAGAATAAGGTTACTTTTATGTTTGAAGATTTAATTACTAGAAAATTGTTTATCTTGCAACACATCATCCTCAAGGAATAGCTAAACCGGCTAGTTGAGCCTCTAGTTTCTTCTTAAATGGTGAAACTAACTTCATCAGCATTGCAGTCTCTCAAAAACGGATTTTCTAAAAGTTGAAAAGACTAATTTGGAAAAAAAATATTTTATATTAGTGTGAACCCATATCATTTCTCAATATCTTCTGAACCCTTATATTTTATGCCTTCGATACATAGAGGATAGTAACTTCCCAACTATATAATTTCAGGGGAACCATCCCACCAAACAGCACCCCCCATTAGACAAATAGAATATTTACATATCTATCAATGTGATTCACTTGAGAAATCCCTTCTATGATGGTGATGAAGATTCCTATGAATCATATACTCTCATCAGTATCATATATCATATGGGTGTGATATTTAAGTTCGATGTGGTCATGGAATAAATGGTCAAAATAGATCTTGATATCCAGTTCACAACCTTGTTGAGAATATATATATATAGTAGAGACCTAAAAATCAGATCTTCCACATGATCTAAAGGAGAAAATATCTACTCTAGATTCATCTAATGCACTTTCAGATTTAATCATACTAGATGGAAAATTAAAAAATCAACGTTATCTAGTCAGTTTCAGATTTTGGGAAAATCAACTCAACCAAACTAATATATAATGGGGATTTCTTTAACACCCAATCTAGGAATATTTCCACCAGCATAGTTCGATCAGACTCTTATTTCTTGAACTAAGGAGTAACCTAACAAGGGTAACCAAATACCTATTTCCAAAATATATGTTATCTTAAAATATATTTCCAATATTTTCGCTAAATGGTTAGTCATAAATGGCATTTATTTATCTAATGAACCCTGAGAGGCACATGTTGAGGCTCTTCAAGTTCTTCATGAATTTGAATTTGAGGTCATTGTAGTTGAAGTATACTATGTAGAAAATGATCATATTGAGTTCCAATTATTCATTTATTTCAAATATCATAATTGGGAGATATCAATACAAGGTCATAATAGGATCTTGTACATTTATAAAAAGCTATATGATTATTATGTTCTTAGATCTCCCATTGATAATGGTTTGGTATTGACATCATTTTAATTTGATCCATCCAATTTGGTCCCTCAAATTCTAGGCCCATAACCAATCTAATTTTTATCCCTCTACTTTTAAAACATAAGGTTATGAAAAATGTGGACAAAATCCACTTTATCCAGTCAAGATATGGGTCTTGTTTTGAGACCTTTTCTTTGATTGTGAATTCATGGTTATTAATTGGTATACAAAGATAAATGTATTAATGGGAATTCCATGGAGTCACTTACATGTAATGGTACCTTAATCATAAAACCAATACCTTAAATATTATATATATATATTCATGTTATATTACTGCATGGTGATTGTATCCCTTTTTATTCCCTTGAATCATAGTACATAGATATAAGACTCTATTAGAGTAAGGGAAAATAACCTACTGTATATGATAACACCTAGATTATTACCCCCAATGGCTTCGAGATGAACCTTATTATCCCATTCCACTAACTCAGTGAATATTATTTACTTACCATTAATTGGATTGAGTTGGTATTCTCTATATTTAGAAAACCATTTTGATATGAAAATTCCATTTGAATAGACAGTGTATCTGACCACCTTCATGTCATGCGATGGCCAAAAACCACCCTCATAGAGTGGGTCTCACTAACATAGGAAGAGATATACATTTTTCTAATGAAAATTAATTCCTCTATAGTATATCTCTATCTGAGGGTTGACCTGAACAACATTTGGACCACACAACAAAGGCCTTTTGATTTGATCACCCCAGCCCTCGGTGTTGGAGAAAGACATGTGGCCAAGACACATTCACTCTTGTATTCATGATATTATTCATGACCATTGAATCTAGAAATATAAAATACAGATTTTATCCCAAAAATAAATATTAAACCCTATAGGAAATTACTTACACTTCATCTCAAACACCAAATGTGACCCATGCATCGCTATCTAGATTTGAAAATGCCCTCACTTGATTAGAAGGAAATATAAATGCCCCATATATATCTTCAAAATCCTAATATATCAAAATTTATTCTATCCTCGGTTATAGAGGGATTGAAAGAGATCATATCTTGAATATTTCAAATTATAATATTGGTGAAGTTTTTATTTCAATGTTTGGCGATAGTTCCTCATTATTAAAAGAATATAAAAATTATATCATATCATATTCGAGCTTCTAAAATGTCCCTTTATCGCCTATTTCTAACATGATTATTTAATATATAGAGGAAGTAGATCATGTGAAATGTATCTAGACAATCTGTTTCATGAATCAATACTCTCAAGAGCCAGATACACCTCCGTCAACATTTAAAAAGGACCAAAATGGCCCTATGTTGTCTCAAAGCCTAAAATAATTCCTTCATCACCATCTCCCACCTAGATTTAAATGTACTAAGAAGGTGAAAATTATTTTATGAACTCATCTTTCATTTGAAGAATGAGTCTCTAGAACCATTTATGATCATGGAATGATACATATGTGTATAGGGGAAGACCCACAATATACTATAATTAGTTACTCTACTTTCCCAAATCATCAAGAGAAATATGTATCCTTTCTTAAGTAGCATCAATGTGACTTCACTTGGAATTATACTTAAATTCTAGGGCATGATCCTAAAATTTATACCCATTATTTAGGCTAGCCTAAAAATCCTCATGGTTACAAGATACCACCAAGGGAATGTACCCAACTCATTCTTCTAAGGTAAAACATGATGTCCAATGCTTATCAAATATGATGTCATTGTAGAGTTTCTGCACCCCAAATTTCATTCCAACATTAAAACCATTAAGAATAAGAATTTGAAAATAATATTTTCCATTTACATTAGGGATTTCAACAAATATTTCCAAAAAGATGAATTTCTGGTTCCAATCATAGAACTTTTTATTGATGCAACAGATGGGTTCCAGACCATCTCTTTTAGTGATAGATAGTCAAGATATAAAAAAAAATAAAAAAGCCTCATGAAAATGAAGAGGCAACTGCTTTCAGGGAACCCCAAAATTTTTACCATTATTGATTGATTACTTGCCACATAAAGAATACTAAAACTATATACCAACACACTATCAACTATATTTTTAAGCACATCATAGGGAATGAAATTGAAATTTATGTATATGACTTGGTGGTTAAATCCCATTATGATTGTGATAATCTTTCCAATTGTGAGATATCTTTTAACAATTCAAAATAGGATAATCTTAAAGTCAACTAATTGAAATTTACACTCGGGGTTTCCTAAGGAATGTTCATCTACTTTAGGGTACTCCATTACAACATTAATGTTAATCATTAGAGTACCATGGACATCATTAACAAAACACCTATGTGGAATCTCAACAAGTTGAGAGGACTTGAAGGGAGTCTTTATAACATCAGGAACATCATATAATACCTTGGAAGAATGTTCTTACCCTCTTTAAA
Organism: Viscum album; assembly: GCA_963277665.1. Lineage (NCBI taxonomy): Eukaryota > Viridiplantae > Streptophyta > Magnoliopsida > Santalales > Viscaceae > Viscum > Viscum album. Next base: position 804,844,792 of record OY728139.1, read on the forward strand.
TCTTATAAATAAGGGAGTCACATACAAGTTTGACTTGTATTTATAGGATGAATTTAACAATATAAAGCAATACCTCTTGATTCCACTCATGTTGATTCTAATAGTATAAGGAAATATACTCACATTATATTTGGTATCCCTTTTTTTCTCACTTTTTTCAATCCTCGCACAAAATAATGAGGCCAGGAAAGAAAATTGTCTCTGATATCCTAAAATAACCATGAAAGTTACTAAGACATGATATTCTAGTATCAAAGATAATTTAATTTCATTGATTATTTTTATTTAAAAGTTATGGAACTACCAATAGAATCATGAATTATATTTGTTCTCCATCATTGACCCACTGAAGTACATCCCCAATTTCCAATGCTAATATTTGGGCTATAACATTGGGTGTTCATTTACTAGTAGTTTCATATCAAAATTTTTTAACCCCAAATAATATCGAGGCCACTGAGAAGGGGTGAATGATTGATTCCTTTTTATTTTATTTGAATGATATTCTTCAACTCTATAGTAAACTTTCTTAACCTTTGAAACATTATAATGGTACAATAAAATTGAATAAAACATCCCACCATAACCTTTTGAATGAAAAAATATGAATAGTAGGTAGAACATGATATTTATATGTTTTTGTACAATGAACTACGCCTTACCATGTTATATACTCCCACTAACATTGATTCTTTCACTATATTATTTCTGGAATAAAAAGGCACAAATAGTGAATAATTATAAATCCTAGTAGAAAATTTCCTAATATGTTTGGTTATACCACCCAACTATCCATTTCGCTATCTACATTCCCCAATATAGTTTTATACACTATAAAACCAATAATGTCTATTTTTAAACTGGTAAGTATCCATAGTTACATGATTCACATTCATTATTCTTTTCTAATCCACTTCAAAAAGTATTTATGTGGAAACCCCACCCAGAGTGTCCTATGTTGTGACTATAACAAGCCCACCTCCAATGGGCCAGGGGTGGGTGACTTGCATCGAGTAATAATGTCCAACAAATGAGAGGCGTTTTATTAAGAACATATACACGCGCACACATCTCCAAAACGAAAATACTAAAAAGTAAAAACACTAAGAAAACAAATTCATTCATACCAATAAATCACATCCAATATAATATGATAGGAATTTAATGTGTAGTAAAGTAGAATTGGGATAGAATATAGGACCACCAAAAAGAAAGAATCTGATCTCGATACCTAGATAGGGGGTCTTTTAGGCCTAGGGATCACTAGGGTGACTCCTCACCCAACTGGAAACATCATCCTAGAGAGGGGTTAGGTTCCCATATAAATATTGTTCACAACTTTTCCACAAATTGTATCTAATGTACCATGAGGTGATGTGAGTACTGGTCTGACCTCTCAGTGTGATACATGATCCGACCTTTTGAGTCAACTGTCAAATCCAAGTTGATACAAATCACTTCAGAATACATGTCATCCTATATGATGGGAATGGGAACTTACATCAACCCCTCATATTAAAAGACCATGGATAGAATCTCGAATTTTGTTAATCCAAAAAGAAACCCACCAAGCCATCTCAAAATTACCGGCCTGTCACAAGGGTCCCAACATCATATATTACTCATCAATCGGACTCGTTTTTGAATGATATGGCCATTATAGTGAAAAAACAAGATCTGGGACTGGTCTGGGTCAATCCAGGTCCACCTAACCCAGGCCAACCTGATCATTCCTGTCTAACTCAGATCAGTTTGTTTGAAATGACCTTGTCTTGTCTCGTATGAATCAGCATAGCCCATTGGGCCGCTTAGTGTAGCCAACGTGGTCATTGGAGCTTCATGTCTCACCTAATATGACCCATGTGTGCATACCAATTTTTTTGCATTATAAATAGTTTGCTAAACCATGTGCCTCTTCCTATTCAACGTGGTTTCACCACATTAAATATGGTGGTCCGCTGCATCCTCCTTCTGCATGGCCTTTTCACCGCAGGATCCTCTAAATTGAAACTCGGTCATGATTCACATAGCTACCACTACAGCGTGCCGCCATCAGCACATGTACACCAATGGACCCTTCAAAAGGCCTCTGATTTTCCTCTAGTGCTCCATTTTTTGAAACTAAGTCACACATACAATCCTTGGGTCACGTTCTTCATCACCATATACTTTGATTGAGGTCGCGATTCATTTCAAAAAAATTTATCACAGACATAGATATATCTTGAACTACTTTAATCCATCTAACACCAACATCATCAGACCTCCTTTATGCCATCCTAATCCCAAATATGTGATATCAGATCATTGTGCCATGGATTGAGTGCGCAATGAACGATTGATAACATCATGTTGAGTCACAAGATAAATGAAGAATGCTTGTGATGAACAAATAATGGGGGAATAAAAGCATAAATCAGCCAAGAGGAATGGACCATGATCGATGTTTATTACAGTCATGTTTCATTGTCATTATAACGACAATAGAAATCCATAAAATAATTACAAGATCATTCTACCATCAAGAGTACACAAAGGTAAATCCCATCTTGCCACAGTGATCAATCCTCAGGCTAGTTTGTTTATTGGTTGGTCTGTTTTCATCATTGAATTCATGATCGAGGAAAATAAATCAAATAATAAATTCGTTACCTCGATTTAGTGTGATCGGTGATGAATAATTGTCATCGTGTCATTTTCATGGGTGAGGATGCTACCAATATGAGAATCTTCATCGATATTAGAACCATGATCCACTATCTTTCATCAAGATATATTTGTCTCCATCCCTTATAGAAATTACAGGGTTATAGTGATAACCCTAAATCCTCTAACAAAGTCATATTAAAATAAAATTCATCATTGCGTCAAGAATAAAAAATATTTTTAAAATTTCTTAATAAAATTTTTGTCCAAAAACAATATTTCACAGTCGGTCCACACAGACTGATGTTAAGCCTCACCTAAGGAATAATCCTCCTTAAGAACACATGGCTAGAATAAGAGTTCCAATATGATTTAATGTTAATGATTTATTATAATTTTAAAAATAAAATGATTTTATTTTATTGGTTTATTTACAATCACACCCTTTTCAAGTTTTTTCCACTATACACCCTCACTAACTAATGTTTAGTCCACATCAGGTAAAATAACTACTCTGAGATCAATGGTTCCCTTGGATTTTTTTTTCGGTAACCTGTCTAAATGTTATTTTAGGTTTTCAGAAAATTTTCACACATGCGCTATTAAAAAAATTACATTTTTATTGATTTTTTTGGGGTAAATCTAGCCTCTAAATCACATTATTTCTTAGTTCCTAGTCTCATAATTTTCTCAAATAATTTCTAATAATAAATTTGGGGAAATTTGATTCATAAATTCTCCCCAGATTAGGTATTTACCTCCTTAAAATCCAAAACAATGGGATAATCATACAATTAGGGTATTGAGCATGAATCTGAGCCTCTTAATCCCATGTGCTCTTCTGAAGAATCTCATGTTTCCACTAAATGAACAATAGAGGAATCAAATGACCATAAAGGACCCCATTTTTTGATCCATGACCTCTACAAGGTTCTTAGAAAAAGTCACCCTAGTCAATGATGAGTGATGAATCATGTACGAATCTCCTCAGCTGAGTCACGTGGAAGACGTTGTGTACCCGGTCCAACTGTAGGGGTAGATTCAAGAAGTATTCCACCCTCTCACTATATGAATATCTGGAAAGGTCCAATAAACCTCGAAGATAGATTTCTATCATATAAACATTAATGTATCTTGTGTTGAGGAGATGCCCAATATAACACATGGAATCCCTCCTCAATCTCCAAAGGATTTTTTTCTAGTAAACATTCGATTTATAATGGATTTATGAAGACTTCATTCAATCTTAGATACCATGCACCTTCTATATAGTCGCATGTACCAACTCTAGGCCGATCAGTGTCAAATCTCCTAAGATAGTCCAATAAAGTGGGGACCTGTAGGGTCCCCCATACCAAGGATCTAGTGGTGTCATATAGATAGTGTAGGGGTAGCTGTTTTTATATGAAAACTATCCTGAGGTAGGATATCCCATAAATTGTGGCCAAAACATAACATGCAAGCCCCGTAACAAGTTACCTGGAGCCTCAATGGGTAGTTATGTCTTGTTTCCCACCTGTGAGTTAAGCATTGTGTTGAAGTGAAACTATTCCCCAACATTCTCCTATAAACCCTTAGAAAATTGGTATGTGAAGAAAGCATTAGGATATGAAACAATCATCAATGGAACTCCATTGAGTCGAACTATCTCTTGAATGTAGAGGCATCCCAATATGGCTACTGAAACCTTATCCCAAATAAGTATTAAGTGGGATGAATTGGTGAGCTGTTCAACGATCACCCATATGGTATTCTTCCCCATAGATGTACGTGGTAAACTTGTCATGAATTCCATTTCTATTCCATCCCATTTTCATTATGGCACCTCAAGGGGTTGAGTAAAACCCACTAGTACCTGATGCTCGACCGTCATTTTTCTACAGGGTGTTAAGAAACAATCTTCGCAACTTCCTTATAAATAGTAATTCACCCTTATGAATATTAATATGAACCTTATTAATAGAAACCTCATACGTGAAAGTGAAAATAAAATTTAGGCACCTTATAAATTAATGTGAATAGTTTAAAAATTAATAATTAAGTGTTTGTATATTTATGATAAATAAATATTTTATTAAAATTTATAATTAATAAATATATTTATAAGAAAATTAATTTTCGTAAAATTTATTAGTAAATTAATATTATGTCTTATGAATTTAGGATATTATAATGAGACCTTAGATAATTTTTTGGGGTGTTATAAAATCAGTTATAATTTTAAAATCTGAATTTTTTGAGTAAATAATGTTTTTAATAAAATATTAAATTTTTCATATTTGGAAAATTAATTTCATTATAGGGAGTTCATTTTTTGATTCTACATGATGAAAAATGGTATGGTTTAATTTTTTGGGATTTTTTGAAGTACTTTATTTTTATTAATAGTAATATCTCGGATCTTACGGTGCAATACATTATACGATAAATACAGTATTCCTTGCATCATAACGATGTTAGAAAAAATTAGATCTAACTCACATGCACCTAATATTATTTTTTTCACAATATTATATACTCTTTATTTTATTGAGACAAATAATAAAATAATGAATAATATATTGTGAAATCACTCCTCTTCTCCACTGTAAAAACAACACCTCCCCCCTCTTCCTCCCACACCTCTCAAGATTTGAGCCTTTCCTATTTTCTGTCATGTACTCTTTCCATGCACCCCCACCCCCCACATCCAAAACATTATGGTCTCACCAAAAGGCCAAAACCAATGTCCTTAAGGATGTTATAAAGGAGAGGAATTCAATAAGTAAACATCCTCCTTCTTTTCTTTTCTTTTATTTTCTTTTCCATCCCTTATTTTTTTATTATCTCCTCACCACCTCTATAAAAATGATCATTATAACATAATTATAATATATATACTCTAATGATATCATTTTTATGGAATAAGAATCATCAATATTCCTACTCTATCTCTTTTATTTTAAAAATAAAATCATCGTCTGGGACGTGCCGATTTACAACCTTCATGATAGAAAACGTTTTGTTCTTCAATTTATCCTTCAATTATGGTCATAGAAACAATTTTTATGTTTTAAACATATTAAAATATAAATATAATCTCTTCTTTAATGTTCTATAACCATTTTATATGCATGATATAGATTAATGGAATAAAACATGTTCATTAATGTCAAAAATCACTAAAATCAAGCTAAACGATTATCATTAACATGCTATCTAATTATTCATCCTAAAAACATATAACCCAATGATATGTGTAACCATTTAAAATTATGTATGTTCATCAATATCAATTAATTCTTATTATTGAGAATTATATCCATTCCACCTGAACTCTATTACTCATAGTCGAGCCAACAGATCATGAAAATAAAGTAAATGAACACTATGTAATGACGAAATTCAATATTATAACATCTCATGAAGGCCATAAATTAACATAATAAAAATAAATTAAAATAATACACTTTAAAAACCTTAGTAAATTATTAATTAATGTATTTAATGTTACTATCTTGGACGTCAAGGTCAAATGAAGAAAACATTCAGACATGAGGTAAGGGGTTTTTCATTTCACATTTATTTCTGTGAGATTTCCATTGTTCACCACTTATTTCATGTATGTTGTGTTATTATTCATTAATTTGATATATAATATCATGATTCAATTTATATTCAAGGTATTCAATTATCCATTTTATGATTATTAATTTTTGGACATACGATTTGATTGATTACAATGTGGTAAGGGATTTTGACTCGAATTCAATTTATTTGAGACTTAAAAAGTATTTTTCACCAAATAATTTTTATTTTGTGCAATAACTACCATTTGGGATTATATTTCATTTTAAGATATAATTATGTTAAATATACATATTCTTGTTCCATATATATTATTATAGTCTTATCTTTATACCCTTTTACATTTGGTGATTATTTTGAATGTTTTTTAACTATGTAAATATTGATGAACATAAATCCTATACTCAAAATGGGAATTGATAAGAAAAATTGGTCTAGATATAAATATTTTTATAAGAATTATTTGGACATAAAATGATTGTTGGGGCCCACTATATCCCCTCGATGCATCAATAGGTCTCATGAGACAAACAATTTGGATACAAAACCATCAAGTTTGTTTCCGAAACATAATCAGATAATTTTATACTCATAGACATAAACCGTTTCGAAAGTATCATGGTTAATATTATAGATACATGAAATAAAAATAATAATTATTCTACTTATTAATAATTCAATAAATATCTTCCATAAGGTTTTCTCTATTAAAAAATATATGGATTCACTATCATTCTTGGTTTATTGATGGAGTGTGTTTTCAATTATTCACCATGCCATATTATTTATTTCTAATTGATTATGATTCACTTTATTGATTCATGATTCCTATATTTTTAACTCATACTAAGAATTTTATCTCACCATTTTATTTATTTTTCCTCCCCCAGGTTATGAAGAAGATATTATTTATTGAATTTTGAAGGATGTAGTTTATTAGCTTTTGTTCTGTATTGTATTTTGTTTTCATTTACCTATATAAAATGGGATCCATGTATATAACTAGTTTATTCAAGATTAATAAACAAAATTTTTATTTAGGATTTTATTCCTCCTAATCATAAAAATATAATAAAATAATTCACCAGCTTAGAGTTTTTGTGGTCAGGGTGTTACAGTTGGTATCAAATGATGTTTAGTAGAAACCATGTGAAATGGATTTAGAAAACATAGATTAGGAAGGAAAATTATAATATATTCATTGAGCATAACTATAAAAGAACCACCTAGAATTTTTTTATGGTAGATATCTTGTGGGAATTCATAGAAATACATCCATGTGTGGATAATACAAGTGGAAGTGATTCTGTAATAGATTCACATAGGAGTAACAACTCTGAAAAGGCTTTTTGGTCCTTACTCTTGGTAACCTAGTAAACGAAAATGGGTCTTACAATGAACTCGCCTTAACATTCCCTGGGTATATTCTTAGGATAAATCAAAATTTTTTTCTTACCATTATGGAGGATTAAAATGTAAATATAAATCATCATTATGATTATGAGATTAGTTATCCATAAACTAATAATTTATGTTATGTATTTTTGAAGTTTGAAGTAATGAACAATGATTCATATCCTAATTTAGTGAATGCCATTTTTTAGTGATGGAACCTAATTGATGAAAGTGAATAAATACCAGCAGATAATGTACTGATTTCCCTAGTGATCAAGTCCATATAGTTAGTTATGGTGCTTAGAATATCGTTACTATATTAGGAAAACTTTGTCCAGTTGTGATGAATAACCATACTGCAGCTATGTTGGATTTTTTCATGCAGCAGAATCCCCGGTATTTTACAGGGATTACTAAAACAGTGGTAGCTGAGTAGTGGATTGAGTCCCTATAAAAGATATTTCTAGCATTAATAAAAAACAAAAATAAAAGGTAGTATTTGTAGTATATTGTCTCAAGGGTGATGTTGATCAATGATGATCTGTGATCCAGAATACCACGGTGAAAGATTAAATAGAATATATGGAATGGATAAATTTTAAGGAAGTATTCCTTCACAAAAAATTCAATTGTATGCGATGGACTGAAATGTAGAGAAAAATCCTTAGCATGAAAAAAAGGGACCAAGAGAGTTTTGCAGAGTATAATGATACTTTCACAAGACTAGCTAGGTTTAAAGAAGATTAAATATGAGATTCAGAATAAAATATTGATCATTTATTTAATGATATTTATTAAATTATTTGAAGGGAACTGTCTAGTCAATCATTTTCTTCATATAAGGAAATAGTATCAAGTTCCATCAAAATGGAGAAAGAATTTTCTAGATAAATTTTTTTAAAAAAAAAATTAAAAGAAGAACATATCTTCTGATAATCATAGAAAAGGTTAATCTCTAATGAATAATATAATTAATAAATTCCCATTATGAAAGAACATTGGAAAGAAAAATCATGGAAAAATCATGAAAGGAATGGGAGTTTGTTATAATTATGGGGAAAGGGAGCACTGATCAAATGAATGTAAGGGGAAAAGACAATTTAAGGATTTTTAATGCTATAATTGTAGTGATATGGGATACAATGAAAATAATTTTCATAAATTTCAATGAAAATTTCTTTACAAAAGTCCAATAAATAAAGGGAAGGCTTTTTGATCACAACTGTGGGGGTTGAGGTTCCTAATGATGTTATGGTAGGTAATTTAATAATTTCTTCAAATTTATAAAATGCTTTATTTGATTCTAGGTCATAAAAATCTATTATATCTTCATAGTTTTATAAGATAATTATACATTTCTAATTTGATTAAATAATGTAGTTTTTAGTAAAAACTCTTAAGGGATGTATCATTGCAACAAAAAGGTGTCAGTCAATCCCCTTTATGACACATAAACAAACATCAGTTGCTGAGATTATAATCATAACTATGATTTACATTGATATAATTCTCTATATCGATTGGCATTAAAATTATGATGAGAAAATATATTACAGTAAAAGGGAAGATATAATTTTTAGAATAATGTAATATGATGTATCATTAGTGGAGAAACATCGTTATGTAGATCTTATCTCGATCACCCTTCTGTAGCTCTTCTAAATGATATTCTTGGGGATGAATGGAAAAATCATCTATGGATCTTTAAATTTAATATGTACCTATTTTTAATGAATAAATTTATGTATTTCTATAGGATTTTCTTATACATACTCCATATTGGGAATTTGAGTTCTCTATTGATTTAATTCCAAGTGCAATACCTCTATCAAATAATACATATATAATGACCAATATGGAATTATTAGAGCTGAAGAAACATCTTGAGGAATTTTGTGAAAATGGATTTATTCTCCCTATTTTTCCCATGGGTATCCCTAGTTCTCTTTTTCAAGAAGAAAGATGGATCCCTGAGGCAGTGATTTGATTATAGAGAAATAAATGCTATCACAATAAATAACAGTATGTTATGCCTCATATTGATGATCTATTTGATCAAATACATGGATCCCAATGATAAGACTCAATTTAATTGAATATTTTATTGATAATAAATGATATAATTTCCTCACATTTTGGTAACAATGTTCATTTTAGGAATATTTGGGATTAGAACATTCATTTGAAAATTTGATCAAAATTCCATTTTCACCCTTTAAAATTTCCCTATAGTATTTAAAAATAAATAATTTGATTTGAATTAAGTGAAATTATAATTTTATAAATGTTTTAATAACAAAATTTTCTATAACATTCATTTAGGACATTGGAGCTAAAGCGTGCATTCATTTTTGGAGAAAATGGGTCTTGAAATCAATATTGGGCTGGAGACGCCAGATTGAACATGGGTTCTATATTTGGGACATAAAATCTTCATCCATTCATGGATTTCACTCAAATTTTGCGAGGATCTCGAGGTTTCATTTCAGAAGTAATCATACTTACGTAAGGATAGGTGATTCAAGCGTTTTGGTGGTCAAATGGGTGGTGCAAGTTGGCATAAAATATTTGGCCGAGATTTCCCATTCACACGTGAAACCACATTAAACCTAGCCTCCCCTAAACTCAATAAATAACTATTTTTGTAATTTTGAGGGTTTTGAATTTGAATTACAAGATTAATGATAGAAGATATTTGGTTTCACCCAAATTATCCAACCATTGTAAGGGGGTTGCTCTTGATGAAAGGATCCCCTCATCGAAGCCTTCTTCTCTTCATCATGTTGTAATGTTTTCATTTGGGTAATAAAATTCTTTGTTATTCATTTATTTCTTCTCTTTTAACCTATTATTTTCAATTATATTGTTCTTTACTCATATTATTTGGTTTGGAATCAAGATTAGATATGAGATTAGGTTCTACCCTTTCAATCTATTGCACATGAAAAACGTATCCACGATGACCACACCACCCATGGAAGAGTAATTCTATTAGTGATCGATCAATCTTCTACCCTCTTCATTTAATAATTTTTAATAATTAAGCTACTATGATTAAGTTAATATGATCCTGGAATTGAATTTTAAAATTTTATTAAACTAATCAAGAAATTGAAAAATTAACACAAAAGCACGCGAGGGCGAGTATTGTGTAATGTTTGATAGCGCAAACTAAATCAGAAAAACAAGACCATACAGGATAAATTGGTAGAGTCAAAATATAACCCATAAGCTCAATTAATCCCCATTTTCATGAATGAATATGTTCATTAATTTAGCACTGACAATATTCTAACCTTTGAATATCAATCAATGCAGGGTGATGTGATTGCATGTTCTGAAGAAAGCCTAGAGATTAATTCTCTTCATATTTGTGGTAAAGTTAATTCTCATAGGGTTTGGTGGTAAAAAAGGGGTTAATAATTAACTTAATATTAATTTAAATGATAATTATTAGTAATTAAAATAATAGTTAGTTTTATATCGATTACATCATTTAAATATTTTCTAAAAAACAACTTCTAGTTGTGTCTTTTTAATCGAACTTCATTTCAGAAATAAAAAAAAATTATATAATCTTCTTCTAGAAAACATATTCTAGTATTATGAATGGTAAAAACCCCCAAAATCCTCTCATGTTGTGTAATTATTCTCTTTTATGTTTTTTTAAATACCTTTAATAAGTTATCAAATTTACTTCCTCCTTTGAGAGACAACTTTGTTCATCCACTATACTGCAACAAAGTACCCAAAAAAATCAGTAATCATTTGAGGGAACCCACGATATAGCCTTTCAAATTGGAAATGTTTCTAGGGAGGCAAGTAATTATCTCAACCTATTAGAGGGATTTATTTTATTTTACATTTTATTTTCATATTCTCTTCTTTCTTTCTTCTTTAACCAATCTGTTTTTTTCTTTCTTCTTATTCTTCTATTATTTTTTTATTCTTTGTGAACCATCATTTAAACATCTCATTTTTATTTTACTATGTTCAACTTTTATTCTATTAATATTTATTTTATTTATGACCTTAACTAATCCCAAATATCTTTTTGATCTTGACCCTGATAATGAACATAGACTTAGGGCTCAAATTAGACATTCTCAGTCTACATGAAGTTTTAACATTCAACCAGTAAAAGAATTCCTCCACTCCAAGAACATTGAAATTGGAAACAATTATATTTGAATACTAAAACAAGAACCATTGGATAAAGACAATAAAAATGAACTTAATAGAACAATTCAAGAATTTGATGCACCTGATATTAACTATCAACCAAATTGCATTGCATACCCAAATCTCGAATCAGACTTTGAACTAAAATTTGGGTTAATTAATCTTCTTCCAAAGTTTCATGGATTATATATTGAGGATCCAAATATATATTTCAAATATTTTAATATGGTTTTATCAACCATAAATCCATGAAATGTATCTGAATATCAAATCAAACTAAGAGAATTCCCATTTTCACTTTACGGAGCTGCAAAATACTGGATGTTTTATTTACGACCTGAAGATGTAACATGTTGGAACAATTTGAAAGGAATTTTCTTGTAGTTATTTTATCTAGCATCATGGACCACATAAATTCAAAAATAAATCTCTGGGATCAAGCATCCACAAGGAGAGTTGTTGTATGAGTATTGGGAGAGATTCAAGAAGTTGTGTTCAATCTTCCCACATAACCATATTAGTGAGAAATTCCTCATCTAGTACTGATATGAAGATTCACACCTATATAGAGAAGCATTTAAGATATCATAGCTGGAGGTACATTAGTCAAAAAAACAACAGCAACTACACATGCATTGATTTACAAGACGACACAAAACTCCCAAAAATTTGTCGATCGAGGTACCCCACATGTTAGAGGAGTATATCAGGTAAGTCCATCTTCTCTTGAATGTCGTTTTATTGTTACCAAGTAGGAATAATTGAAAACTATAGTGAGAAAAATTTCATTCACACAAAAGACATCCCAACCCTCTCCTTCAAGGCCTTGTGGAAATTTCACTGATACAAGCCACCCAACTGACTAATGCCCCCAACTACAAGAAACAAAAGATTGGACAATAGTGTTTATTAGGGGAAAATATTTGCAGTAGCGGAAACCTTATCCAAAAAATTATTTTGATTATTTTGTAACAACATACATACAAAGGTGGAAGGTTCAATAATACATGTGGTATGGCTCTGGACAACATTAAAGGACCCCTCTTCAAAAAATCTTCTAACAACTTCCACCTCACAAATAGTGTTTCCATCAACCCCAAAGGCTATTTAAATCTCAAGAATCAACAAGAAGACAACATGGGAATTATAAACCAAAGATATATTATAATAATGATTATATATTGAAACAGATTTTTCATAATAAATTGAATCAGCTGAAGAGTCAAGGTTTGGTAATGAGGGATTTGAAGACGCAAATAAGCCATATTGCAACCACCCTCCATGAACTGGTAAGCAAGAACTCCAAAAATCTTCATTCTCAACCTACTCCAAAGAGAATGGCGAATTTCAGTGCCATAACATTGATAATTGGGAAGCAAACAACTAATATATCTACACCTATCATTCCACTGGGATTCACCTCTACTCTGGAGAATCCCCATTCAAAACCAGTGGATGAAAAACCTAAGGAGAAAGATAATGGTTTGAAAAAGATTAATTATTTTCATCCTAAACCCCTTTTTTCAAATAGGGTTGTTCAAACCAAGATGATGGCTAAAGAGAAAATGAAAAAGGATGTTTTAGGCATATTCAAGCATGTGGAGATCAATATTCCTCTACTTGAAGTCATCAAAAAAATATCAAGGTTTACGTAATTCATAAAAGAACATTGTACCAATTGATGAGGGATCAAGGGAAATGTGAGGATCAATCAGGGAATAAATGTGGCAGTCCTCATTATATGAACTCTAGCAATTCCATCAAAGTTCAAGGATCCCGATACTTTCACTATCCCATGGGAAATAGGGGACTTGCACTTTTATAAGGCTCTTTGTGATTTGGTAGCTTCCATAAATGTTATACCTCACTCTATATTCTCTTATTTATAAGATTGTGAGTTGAATGCGATGAGAGTAGTGGGAAAGATGGCAGATAGAGCTACAACATATCCAGTTGGAATCTTTGAGGATGTAATTGTTTGGGTAAGAGACATGATCTTTCCAACATATTTCTATGTGCATAACATGGAGGACAATCGGGTATGTTCTAATGATCCCATTATCTTAGGTAGAACCTACCTCAAATCTAAAAAAATATCATAAATGTCAATGGGGGTATACATTCCATGTATTTTGGGGATGATGTTGTGATATTTAATGTTATGGACTCCATGAAGTACCCCTCATTGGACTATTCTGCATTTTTTTATCTTCAATTTTGTACCACTAAATAAAAAAACCAAGGAATTTTATTGTCCTATTCTTAGAGATATTATGAGTATTATTTCTATTTTGATGTCTAAGAGAACTTCAAATCTCGTTTATAATGAAAAGTATCTCTTAGATTTGATTTTGAAATGGATTTATATTCTGATTTTGATCATATGAACTCTAGTTTTGACATGGATATTGAGTATGCTGATGGATTTTATGTTTTATTATCTGATTATGATTATTTCTATTCTAATATTGATTCTCTTTGTGCACATATTTCAGTTACTTCAATTTCTCCATCCATACACCACGCCCTATACTATAACTCAATCCATTGACACTAAATTTAAAATACTCATACTTATTGAGTGGTGAGAAATTACCTGTTATCATTTCTAACTATCTCCCTTTTAAACATAAAGAAAAACATTTGAATCATTCGAGGGAGAACATCAGGGAAATTGGGTGGACCTTTTCTGACATATCAAGTATTAACCCCTCCATTTTAATTCATAGGATTCTTTTGGATGATGGGGATAAAATGGTTAAGCAGCAACAAAATAGACTCAATCCAACACATTTGAAGGTTGTTAAAAAATTGGTTGAAAAATTAATCAAGGAAGGTATAACCTATCCCAATTTCGATTCCCAGTGGGTGAATCCAATTCAGGATGTGCCTATGAAATGTGGTGATAGTATTTTTAAAAATTATAATGTTGAGTTAGTTCTAATGAGGTTTCAAAATAGTGTCCGTGTGTGTATTGATTATAGGAAACTAAATTAGTCCACCTGCAAGGACCACTTTACCCTCCCATTTATTGGTAAATTTATTGAGAGACTAGTTGGGAAGAAAAATTGTTGTTTATTGGATTTATTTTATGGATATTTCCAAGTTCTTATTGTTCCGAAGGATTAGGAGAAGACAACATTCACTTGTCCATTCGGTACATTTTCCTAATGAATGATGAAATTTGGACTTTACAATGCCCCAGGTACCTTCTAGAGATTCAAGGTGAGTTTTTTTTTCTGATTTTATTGAGACCTGAACAAAGGTATTTATGAAAGACTTTAATGTGTATGGATCCTCATTTTATGAATGTCTATGTAGTTTGAGAAAGGTGTTGAATCGTTGTATTGAGAAGAATCGGGTCCTAAACTTTGAAAAGTTTCATTTCATGGTAGATCATGGAATTGTCTTAGGGTATATAGTGTCAAAACATGGGATAGAGGATGACAGATCAAAGATAGACATTATTTCATCCTTATCATATTCTTCATGTGTGCATGATGTTAGATCATTCTGAGGGCATGCATGATTTTATCGGCGCTTCATCAAATATTTTAGTAATATTTCTCTTCTTAAGTCATGATTACATCAATAGAATTCTGATTTTGTGTTTGATGATTATTTCAGGACATCCATTGATGAAAAAAAGAATTGTTTGACCACCACACTGATCAAACAGTCCCCACAATGGGATCTTCATTTTCATCTTATGTGTGACACCTCCAACTTCACAGTAGGAGCTGTCTTATATTCGATGGTTGAGGGATGTTCTCATGTGATTTCATATGCATCAAGAACACTAGATTCAACATATAATAATTACACAACCTCATAAAATGGATTTATTTCAGTCGTATTTTCATCAGATAAATCCCATTCATATTTATTGGGCTCTAAAGTTGTTGTTTTTCTGGCCATACATCTCTGAGGTGCCTATTAAAGAAGCCAATTGTAAATCCTAGACTTATTTGATGGATGCTCCTTATTCATGAATTTGATATTGAGATAATGGAAAAGAAGGGGTCGGAATAATTGGTGGCAGACCACATGATTTGTCCTACTCACACACTAAAGGATAACACATTGGACTAGGTACCACTTCGGGACACCTTCCAAGATGACAATCTTTATTCCATCTCAAGTATGCATCCTTGGTATACTGATTTATTTAACTACCTTGTTACCTCTTAAATCCCTTGAAATCTAGAGAAACATCAAATCCAAAAATTAAATAGTGAGTCAAGATTTTATTTTTGGGATGATCCATACCTCTTTCGCCTGTGTAGTGACCATGTTACTAGGAGGTGACTTCCGGATCATGATTTTGAGTCTGTTCTACAATTCTATCATACACTTTCTTATGGTGGACAATTCTTACACAAATAGATATCTTGGGATGATTTAGATTCTGGATTATATTTTCCAAGCTTATTCCATGATTCTCATGTGTATTGTATGTCATGCTCACATTTCCAACACATGGGAAAAATTTCTAGGAGACATGAGATGCCTCAACAGCCCATATTATTCTATGAGATTTTAGATGTGTGGGGAATTTATTTTATGGGTCATTTTCCTAGTTCATTTGGTTATTTTCATATTTTGGTTGATGTTAATTGTGTGAGAAAATGGGTGCAGTCATAGGTCACCAGGACTGATGATTCTTATGTTGTTTTGGACGTTATCAAAGCATATATTTTTTGTAGGTTTGGATTACTGAAAACCATCATTAGTGACCAGGGGACACATTTCTGCAATCTTATTTTTTCTTCCCTTCTTCGGATGTATGGGGTGACACGCAAAACATCAACACCATATCACCCCCCAAAAAATGGCTAGTATGATGTTTCAAATCGTGAGTTGAAACATTTTTTTAGAAAACTATGCAGGAAAATATAAAGGATTAGAGATAGGACTTGGATGATGCATTATGGGCTTATAGAACAAAATAAAAGACCCGAATTGGTATGTCCCCATTTCAGATTGTTTTTGGAAAAGTTTTTCATCTCCCAGTGGAAGTTGATCATTGGGATTATTGGGAAATAAAGAAATACACCATGGATTTGGTGAGAGGAAACTTATTGGTACAGAACATATTGAATATACAAAAATAAAGGTAAAGACAATTAAAATCCATATAAAAGCATACCAATGTTGGTAAAGTATTTATGTTGACAATCTTAGAAAGGATTAAGATTTCATGTGGTAGATAACGTCTTTCTGAAATTATCTCTATGGAAGGGTGTCTTCTGGTTCGATAAGAAAGGGAAATTGATACCTAGGTACATCAGACCATTTGAAATTATGGAAATAATTGGAGTTTTAGATTACCATTTAGCAATGCCCCCATGTATATCCAAAGTTCATGATATGTTCCATGTGTCAATGTTAACGAAGTATATTCCAGACCCTTCATATGTACTCACATAAGATGAAATCAAAATTGAACCTGGTTTTTAATACTGTGAAGAGCCTATCAAGATTCTCGACACAAGAGACAAAGTATTGAGAAATCAGAGAAATCTAATGGTAATGGTTCTTTGGGGAAACAATAAAATTGAGGAAGGAAGATGGGAACCTGGGATGTTATGAAGAGGACCCACCCACATCTTTTTAAAGGGGTATATACATGAAATTTTTTGAGAATGAAATATATAATGTAGGGAAGAATATAACACCCCAATCCTTTATGGTTTGTTTTTACATAAATAATTTCAATTCATTAGATCGCTTATTATGCTTGAAAAATTGAATCTCTACAAAAAAATTGTTATAAGAGACGGTTATAACCTAGCTGTTAAACTTAATCTTTTAACTTATATGATTTGAATTTTGAAAAAATAGATATATATGGTTGCGTTCAGTAAGATATTTAGAGTCTTATAGGATCAACATAATTTTTGGTGAATGGAAACATTCTCTTATGAATAATAATAATACCATTATGAATAGTAATTTACACTTAGGAATAGTAATATGACCCTCTTGAATAGTAACATCACTCATGAAATTATAAATAAAATTTAGGAACCTTATAAATGAAAGTGATTATTTTAAAAATTATTAATTAAGTGTTGGTATTTTTTTGAGAAATAAATAATTAAATACAATTTTATAATTAAAAACATTATATAAATGGAAAATCATTTTGAAAAAATTTATTCCTAAATCAATATTTTTCTATCCTATGTCTTTAGGATAATCTAATGAGGCCTTAGATAATTTTTCAGCGTGTTATAAAATTAGTTATAATTTTAAAATCTATATTTTTTGAGTAAATAACGATTTTAATTAAAAATTAAATTTCACATATTAAGAAAATTATTTTAATAAAATAGATTTTATTTTTTGATTATACATGTTGAAATATTTTTAGGTTTAATTTTTTTATTTGTCTGAAATACTTGAATTTTTTGTTAATAGTAAAATAATGTAATTTATTGTATAATACATTATTTGAAAAATACATTATTCTATGCATCATGGATGATGTAAGAACCCATTAGTTATAAATCCCATTCACCTATTACTATTTTTGGTCTTAATAATCAATACTATTTCTTTTCATGAGAAGAATAATAAAATAAATAATAAAATATTGATAAATCACTCCTCTCCTCCACTATAAAAACCACCCCTCACACTACCCCCCCATCTCACACCTCTCAATAATTGATCCCTGATAATTTCATCTAAAAACTCTTCCTAACCCCATCCACACGTTCAAGACCTACTGGTCTCACCAAAAGTCTAAAAACAATGCTCTTAAAGAGGTTCTCAAGGAGATGAATTCAAGAGGTAAACATCCTTCTTTTATTTAATTTTGTTTTCATGTTTCTTCTTTGTTTTTTATTCTCTCCCCAGCTAATACATAAAAATGATCATTATAACTCCATTATAATAAATATACTATAAATATATCTTGGTTATGGAAGATATATCTTCAATATCCATATTCTCACTCCCTTATTTTAAAAATGAAATCAACATCCGGGTTGTGTCGATTTACAACCGTCGTGGATGAAGATGTTTGGTTCGTTAATTTATCCTTCAATTCTGGTCATAAAACCAATTTTATCATTGAACTAGATTATAAAATATTTATTATCTCCTATATAAGTTTTTTTAACAATTTTATATACATGATATTAAATAATTGAACAAAACTAGTTCATCAAGATCCAAACCTGCTAAAATCAAGCTAAATGATTTTAAGTATCATGTTATCAAATGATTCATACTCAAACCATATAACCCAATGATATGCATAACTGTTTAAACACATTTATGTTCATTAATAATAAGTAATTCCAATTTTAGATAATTTTATCTATTCTACATGAACTCCATTACACATAGTCAAGCAAACTGATCATGAATATCAAGTAAATGAACACACCAGAACAATTGAATTAAATATCATAACTTTTATAGAAGGCCATAAATGAACTTAATAAAAATATAATGCTTAAAATACATGTAAATATATTATTAATAAATTAATTAATGGATTTAATTTCATTATTCATGATATTATGATCAAAGTAAGAACACATTTGGACTTATGGTAAGGGGTTTTTCATCTAACTTTTATTTCCATGCGATTTTCATTGTTTTCCACGTATTTCTTTTTTATGATGTATTTATTATACAATTTGATATATAATATCATGAAACAATTCATACTCATGGAATTTAATTATTCATTTGATTATTATTAATTTTTGGACAAATGATTCGATTGATAACAATGTGGTAAGGGAATTTGTCAAGAATTCAATTTCATTGAGACTTAATTAGTATTGTGCACCTATTCATTATTATTTGGTGTAACTACTTCCAATTTCAGATCATTTTTAATTTTAAGTTATAATTTTCTTAAATATCTATATTCTTGTGTCATGGAGATGATTATGGACTTAGTCGTATACCTTTTTACATATTGTGTTTATTTTGAATGTTGTTTTAACTATGGAAATATTGATGACTTTGTATCCACTACTCAATAAGGGAATTGATAAGGCATATTGTTTTGAAATTACATATTTATATAATTATTCTTTGTACTTTAATTGATGGGTGGGGTCCATTATATCCCATCGATGCATTGATGCGTCTTATGCGAAAAACTAGTTGGTGATAAACCCTTCTAGTTAGTTTCCAAAAAAATCATAAGTGTTTCTACCCACATACTTAAACTGTTTCAATTTTATGATGGTTCATGTTCCAAATACAAAATATAAAAAATAATAATCATTCTCCGAATTCATTATTCAGTTATTACTTTCCATGAGTTTTTCACAATGAAAAAATATATGGATGAACATTCATTCTCAGTTGATTGATGGTGAGTGTTTTAAATTATTACCCATACCCTAATAGTTTTGTCGAATTTATTTTGATTCAATTATTATTGATTCATGCATCCTCTATATGTAATGCTCACTATTCATTTGATCTCACCATTTAATTTGTTTTTATTTCCCGAGGTTATTAATAAGAGATCATTTATTGATTTTTCATGGATGCAATTTATTAGCTTTTGTTAGGTGTTGTGTTTTTTTCTTTTCCGTATATAAAATAAGTTCCATGTATGTATCTTGTTTATTCAAGACTACTAAACTAACTGGTCCTTTGGTATTTGGTTCCTTTTAATGACACCAATTTAATACAATAATTTAATTGCTCTATGTTTTTGGGGTTGGGGCATTACAATAAGACCCTCATCTCACAATTCCTCTAGTATCATCATGAATCCTCTAAAAAGAATATCTTTCTCCCCACCTTTTGAATATCCATCATGGTAATCCCATGTGGAGGATTGATAATATAGATCCTCACATTCAATACCACTATTTTATTCCTCCCTTCCTTGCTAATGGAGTAGAGGGTGACAACCATTGACTAGAGATAAGTTGTATTATCTCTATCAACAATGGATATCTGCAATGAGGACATATGATTTGATACCTTATTCAGCAATAGAAATATAGATCTCCAGTCGAGAGCATCTACTACCATGATTCCCTTCCGATGAGTATAGACAGTCTCTATGTTCTAGTCCTGGAGGAACTCTAGCCATCGACTCTATCTCATGTCTCAATCCTTTTGAGGGACGATATACTTGAGACTCTTTTGGTCAAAATATATGATAAACTACTCACCCACGAGGTAGTGTCACTGCATATTAAATGTGAATAATACTTCTTATAACTGAAGATCATGGGTCACATAGGTCTTCTTTTGTGATTTCAACTAGCATGAAAAACAAGAAATCACTGCTTGCCTCTTCATTAAGACACAACCAAGCCCATTTCCAAATGCATCACAAAACAACATTTACTCAACACCCACCTCTGGAAACCTCAAGAGGGGATTCCACATCAAACTCTACCTCAAAATTCACTTGATCCATCTAAACTAAAGTCTATGAGATGATATGTCTGAGATCAACAAATACTACCTAGGGATACCTAGGGTGAAACGTTATGACCCACTAAGACCTTCCTCTAAAAGTCCTCTAGCTGCACCCTTATCTCATTAAGCTCTATGGAAACCATCCCATATGTTGTTTTAGTTATCAGTAAGATCCTAGGATAGAGATCAATGTATAAGTCTATCTATCAGTAGGGATGTAATGCTGTAGCATATTCAAGTTCGAATCACTTATACTCGTTCACCATTATAGGAAACTAAAGACCCAAAATATTCACTGCACCGAGGGTTAGGCTAGCCAACTGAAGAGTAATTGGTTGCACCCTCCTATACCTGAGTCCATAATGAGCTATCATGATTTACCTTTCATGATAAAAATGTAAATATTGTTATTTTATCATGGATTAACAACACCATTTTCCTATAAAAATAAATCGACGCATGAATTGTGGTTACTAGTCCATACTGATAATGACATCGTAAAGCCTCGATGCTACTACCAATAGATCCCAACTTAAACTTTCATCATCAACAGCCAGTTAACACTATCAACACTAGTGTGTGATCATAGAGTCTCCTCTAGTAGGTTTCTCAAATCAAACGGTTCAATTAAACTGTTTAACCAGAATCTATAATTATCAAACCTGAAAAGTTACAGGAAAGGAAAACACTAGCATAAGTGTCTATCTACTACAGATAAGTAAAAATAAACAAATAATAAGCCTCAACATCCTATAGTTGTATCCTTATATTTCCTATAGCTTCCAATGTTTGGTATAAACCACCTATTTGTCTTGTTGGTAACACATAAAAACATTGGTCACCTCTTACTACTTCCTCAGCTCCTCCGCCACGTATGCCGCCTGATTGATATGTCTACTCATATTCCTGCCTCTTCTTTAGTGGTTCATCAACCACTTCTCTGAAAGAATTCTAAATAGTGGTAAAATATCATGTGTAATTTCCCTTCCCAAGAAAAGAATAGAAAAAAATCATTATCCTAAAACAAGCATTCCCCTGGATCATTGAACAAAGTCTCTTGTTCTGTGGCATATGTCACGCACCTATTATTGGTTGGTCCTGCTAACCATGTATCCCTGGTGAGTGATACCTCAAAAGCCTATGATACATGTTCTGTCCCTATGTATCGTCATCTATTGACAAAATAGACATCTATGGCTCTGTTTGGATCATTACATCCTCATGAACCACCAGAGGTGGGTCTACAAACTGATCAACAAGAGAAAGTGCCACCTACTACACATATTGAAGCAAATTTTCTCTATGAATCGCTCCCAATAGGGAGTCATTGTCAAAAATAAGGTCGAACTCCTAATACCCACGCAAAAACCTCACTGGCTGGCATTGTGATTGCATCCTATAAGAAAATAATATGTATCACTGTTAAAAGAGTATACTTGGTAAGCTGACTCAAGAATGACATAAAAACACAACTCATTCCTATGTGATGCATGTAACATTTTTTACCTAAAACTATTATATTCAAATAATATGTTAAAAAAATGTATCAATATTCCTAGTGTATGGATATGTCATCCACTACACCAACACTGGAGTCCCTAGCTTGAAATTCGAACTCGAAACAATTAACAATATTCTGTGAAACCAATATCATTGACTTCAGGTCAACAAGTAGAACTGACATGCATTGATATCACTCTATCATGAATAGACTAAAAGGGTCCCATTACATGACTACCCCATTTTCTTATTAAATAGGATAGCGGTAGGTTCCTTGCACTAGGTAGGAATATCCCACAAATGCGAACATTTTGTTAAGTACCTGTACGCAAGAACACATCTCCAAACCCAAAATAATAAAAAGTAAAAACACTATGTAAACAAATGATGGCATACCCCTATATCCCAACCAACAGAGTAGGATAGTAAATTAAATTGTACTAATGTAAAACTGGTCTAGAATATAGGGCCTAAAAAATAAATATTTTGTAGCACATGGTTATGATGCTGGTCGGTATAAAACCCTACCTAAAGGGTAGGTACAAGAACTAATGTCTGAATCCACAGTAGCACACTTCAACTATCTGGTCTCTCTCTAATCACCACCTAGTCCCAGCAAACCACAGACTCTATCGAAACTTTGATGGTATACACAAGACATGACATGTGTTTGAAAAGCTCGTGTAGGGGTGAGTAAAACAATACTCAATAGGACACCCTGAAACACAAAGTAAAAGACCATAGAGGAAACATATAAAGAAGATACCACGTAGAAATACCACAAAGGGAAAACCATGAAGAATATATAGTCATATAAATATAGGTATATGCCTTTATCATGTATAACAAGAACATCCAAGAATAGTCGTAAATGATTCCATGATGAAAGGTCTCACCCATGGCCAGCTACATGGTTTCGTTCATAGCACACACATTCTGAGAGATGTCAGTCCTCGAACTATGTAATAGAAGCTTGTAGAATAGGTCTTCCAAAATTACCAAAGATAACACTAGGGTCTCAACAAGATACATAGTTTTCATGAGACATCTAGTTTCACTAATACATGGAGTTTCAATAACACATGAAGTGTTGGTAACACATGGAGTGTTGGTAACACATAGAGTGTCGGTAACACATGGAGTGTCGGTAAGTCATGTTTCTCCCAAATAATATAGTCACCAATTCATAGACAAACAAAAAAATATAAAAACTACCCAAAGGACCCTCATCAGGTCTATTACATAGAATTGAGTGAATATAATCTTGATACATAGATATGGAGTCCTCTATATCCAAGGCTCAATGGGGGGACTCATCACCCTACTGGAAACATCATCCTTGATAAGGGAAAGGATCCCATGTAAATATTTGTCACACCTTATACCCAAACATTATATAAGGTTCCCAAAGATAATTTACGATCGATCAGGCCTCAGTTTGGAAACATGTTCCAACCAGCTAATTCAACTGTTGATGTCTGGCTGAGACAATTCACTTCAGAATACATTTCATCCTCTATGATGGGATAAAGATCCTCACTAGTGAAAGAAACCTTATTATAGACATTTTTTACTTATATTTTTAGACTTAATTATTTATTAGGGGTTATAAATATTTTATTTAACATCAGTTAAAACCCCGATGTTGTAATCAATTATGGAAATGATTTTTTACATCAGTTATTTAATAACCGTTGTTAAAAAAATTCATCAAAATAATGTTTCAAATACTTTATTAAATAAACAACATAAAATATTATATATTACGTCATTTATTTAATAACTGATGTTAAAAACCATCAGATGAAGGCTTTTTACATCCTTTTTTATTTTGGTTATTTAATTACTGATATTAAAAACCTCCATTTAAAGCCTTTTTAAAGTCTGTTATTAAATAATTGATGTAAAATATCATATATTATGTCTGTTATTTTAAAACTACTGTAAAAACAGTTTTAAAAAAAATTATGTCACCCTTTACTCCCCTATCGACCAAACTAAAAAAAACAGAACGAACAGCATAGAAGTAGAAAAATAAGAGAAGAAGCATCAAGAAAACCAACAGTAGAAAAATTACACATTCAAAATTCCCTACTACAACATTCAAAAATTAAAATATTAGAAAAAAACAAATCTAAATCCATCCAAAACAACTTCAAAATACAGATTTATAATTAAAACATTCAAAATTACAATATTCACTAAAAGAAAAATAAAATACAATCAAACCTAAAAAATAATTTGAACATTAAACTTGTATATGTGAAACCACTTGTGAACTATATGGTTGAGGGTCATAAAATTTCTAAAAATTAAAAGGAAAGTATTTAACATGTATAAAAAATAAAACAAATTAAATATTAAGGAATAGTTTATTAGGAAATCTAACCTCGTCGAACATCATAACTATTCTAGTGGTAATTATTTTATACATAAATCCTATCATATAATATCCGCATTCAAGGATTCCTTGTTGTGTATGAAAATTATGTTTAAAAGGTTTTTTCAATTCAAAATATCATTTTTATGTAAGACATCCAAAATGATGTAATTATAAATTGATTTTCAACTTTTCTTTAACATATTTTATCTTAACTCTCTTTTTCTTTGGGGATTTTTGAAATAAATCCCTTCCACTATAAGAAAATAATATGAATTAAATAAATTAAATATTATTTATAATATAAATAATTATGAAATTAAAACATATATTTCCAACATGTTCTTAAAATTTTCTCGCACATCACTATTGATAATGCATATCAATTAAAGTGTCTTCTCTATTGAAAAAAACACATAAAATACAATGTTCACTAATATAAAATAAAATATAATTTTAATGGTAATTATTTTAAAAGATAAATAACACTTTTTGAGATATAAACTATTCTTTATTCCTCAGTCAAGGTGTTCACATCATGTGAAATCAACCGCAGGATCATTAACCCATACACTTCTGTATTTTCACTTGCCTCGTATATTATATAAAGATATCAAATAAAAAATAGACATAAGTATAAATTTTCAATAAATTTAATGTAGGAAAAGATTTATGTTAATACTTGCATGAAAAAAACTGTAATCACGTTGATAACCAACTTATCTCCAGTAACATGATCCTTGATATTATTTTTTCAGAATCCCCATATCTATTGTACACCCAAAAACATGAGCTTCCATTAGAAACATATAATGAACCACTAACAAATTTGAATAACTTTAGAAACAATCAAGACTACTAGAATCTATATCTAATGTCATACCCCATTGTCATTATTATTTCTTATACAATATTTCATTTACCATTAAATTATTTCTGTAAATAAATAGTTAAATATACTAACATTAAAATTAAAAAAAATTAATTAAAAAATAAATTAAATGGTAAAATATACACATAACTATACAGTAATGTGTTACATATGTCTTGATGGCCAAAATAAAAAGTGGATAATACTTTTTCTACTTGTCCTCACCTCATATATCGGTCATAGTATTCCATCTGATATATATATAATAAATTGTATTGTGACCCTATTTTTCTCTACCTATAACTTTTGATGATTAATTATATGTCCTATATAATATATCAGACCATATGCAACTATATAATAGTGAGGATTATCAACATACAAGTCATAATAACTAGGAAGCTGTGGCGGAGGGAGTGGGACTTTTAGTATGAAATTATCTTTGTAGGTCTGAAAATATTGACTTCCCTGATGCTCTACCCTTTTCCTCCATCGTATCATTAATATTTTGAACCTCATCCTCCAAATATTCTAAGTTTTTTATAAAACCCTCCATGGATGAAGATGAAGAATGTGGTAACACTTTTCTCATTGATACACTTGTTGGGTATCCTCATACATGACCCGGGTGTTCGGGAATTCCCAATGCCACAGATAAAATGTCTTTCCACCCATCAACTTTAAATACAACATGTGTTCTGTCCTCCCCAAGAGAATCCATTACGAAATATTGGAAGAATAGTTTAATATTATGATGAAAATTATATAACCAAATAAATTAACTAAAATAAATAAAATAAAAATCTTAGAATACTCTAAGCTACGACCCTTGATTCTTCTATAAGAGATTGTCCCTTTTTTCTCATTTGATACCTCTTCCATTTTTCATGTCTAAATGGAGGGTATGGAGGGGAAACCTCTCTAGAGCTTAAAGACTCAACTCTATGTTTTGTTTTGTATTGCATCCATCATATTTTCTCCCAATAAAGTACACCCTCCCCAAGAAAAACTATAAGGGTATACATATCTAGATTGGATCTCCTGATGAGATCCCATAGATTCCTATAAATTAAGAACAAGAAATCATTAATATGTCATTAAGAAGATCATTAATATAAGAAAACTTATAAAAGATTATATTACACCTACCAAAAATGCTACTTGACTTCTACTTTCAACAAATTGTTTCCATGTATCATCATCTACAAAAGGATATATATGACATTGGTTTTCATGTTACCTATGCCAAAAAATGAAATCATATGTGAGGGTTGATTTGAAATCCCTCCATCCCCTGTAATCCATTGATAAACCTTTTCTCCAGACTCCTCCAATGTAAGTTATATCAAATGTAATCTGATATACAAGAGGGAAAATATATTATACTATAAACATTTCAAGATTAGTCAAACAATAGCAATAGAGCATACAGAAATGGTCTCCCACCACTAAGCTAGTGTTTCTTTGTCAACACATCTCTAATTGTTAAACAAAATTATGAATTTTATTTTCATTTTTTTGATAGAAACACTTGAATATTTTTGCATTAGGACCTCTTGGAATATCATTCCCATCAAATACTACCACTATTCTCTGGTCCTAAATATGATCAATTGAAAAGTCTAGTAAACATGGGCAATCATGTTTACCAATCCTCGAACTCTTCTTTTCCATTGTGGGAGTACATGAAGAAGATTTGGGAACATCAAGAAGAGAATGTGAATGTTCATACATAGAGGTATGATCATGAATCTCATTATAGAAGTATTTTGTTGATCAACAAACTAATTATTCATTATCCTTCAAATCAAAGAAACAAACATTTAGTACAAAAATATAAAAATTCACATATTACAATTCTAATGTAAACAAAAATTGAAAAATTATTAAACTCAGAAGTAAACTTAAACATAACACGTTATTATTTATATTTTTTATAGTTAATAGTAATGATTTATGAAATTTCTAGTAAATGAATAAAAACAAATCCAAAATTAGTGTATGAATAGTAAAAATGGTCTAACCTAACAAATAATTTTTTACAAAAAAGGAATATTTTTTAATATATTATAATTAAAATAATCATCATTCAAAAAAATCAATAAATATATAGGTTACGTAATAGTAAACATGATATAATAAACAAAAATAAACAAAAATAAACAAAAATTTTTATTTATTAGATTCCATATATGTCCCAATAAAGAAAAAAATTCAATATATATAATTTTATGAAATTAATAAAATAAACAAGAATTAAAGATATGTTACCTATAATATTAGGAATTTACTAATGTATTTTTTCACAAATTCCATCCACATGCTTTTTCCTACTGGAAAAAACCATTTCTATAACATTCTCATCATTATTATCTATTAATATTTCCATGGATGTTGGGATCTCTCAAAAATTAGCATCATCATCAAGTTGATGATCACAGAAATACTATTTTTTCATTATAAAATTGTAGACCACTAGATGTCAGATTGATCAATAAAAAAGAATAAATCCTTGTGCTTCCATTATAAATGAATCCGTTGTGTCATCCTGTCTATTTAGATTAACAAGTGTCATTCCAAATTCATCGTGTATGAAAATTTTGTTACCGATATACCATTTCCACTTAAACACTGGAACTTTAATTTCAATGAAATAAACCATCCATATTTCATCCATGACTCTATAATATGAAATTGACGAACAAATTGGGTTTTACTATTTAGAACACGAAAAATGCACTGCTTATGTGAACAACAACACTACACTATTATAAAATGATCTTATGTTGTCATGATATATTGTATAAAATGTATATCCATTTATTATATACATGTACCATGTCATCAAATTTAAACATGGATCACCCACTAAACATATTAATGTCTCTGATACATTTAATTACGAAGTAAGGTCTTTTTAAACCATGGAAAAAAGTTTTGTTATGATCATTCAAAATCCACATTTCTTTCTTCTTTGGATGACATTGTTTCAACTCATTAATATTCAATGTTATATATATTTGAGTATCAGCTTTTTTATTCTAGATGTATAAATGTAACTTCTTCATATATTCACCAAAAAATAATTTGGCTTTCATACCACGAATCCCCTTTCAACAATTATTAATTTATTCATGGTGAGATGAAGGAAAACCAATATGCTCATCCGTAGACAAATAGATACAAGAAAACTATTCAAACTCTTTAGAAATATTCTTTTCAACAATAGAGGCCTCGGGTTGATATGGCTTTTTAATATACCCCTTCAATATCTTCATATACCATTCAAATGGATACATCCAATATAGATATACAGTTCCACAAAGTAATATTTCACAAAACAGATGAACCATTAAATACACAATTATATCAAAAAAGATGGAGGAATATTAATTTCTAATTGAAAAAGTATATATATTGTTTCGTTTTCCATAAAGTGAAAAGCATCTAGATTTATCACCTTATTACAAATTGAATTGAAAAAATATGACACCTTCATGATAGTCTTTTTGATACAGATGAGTAATATTACATGAAATAAAAAATGGTATAATTTGTATCATCATGATGTGAAAATCATGAGATTTCGTACCTGTTAACTTCAAATACATCAAAATGAAAAAAAATTTACATTTGAAGAATAACTTTGTGGAACTTTCATATCATGAAGACATTGAAAAAATCTAATTTACTATTTATTGAAAAATGTATGATAAGATGGGGGAATAAATTATTGTCTTCCATAATGTGTGTGAGATAACTCCAAACTTATTCCCATTGATAGTAAGTCAAATGATGCATTCAACCCATATTTATTCTTTAATTTAAAATCTAACAGTTATCCCATCAAACTGTTATGGTTATTGTTCTCCATGTGCATGAAATCAATGTTATGTTTCACTTTATGATATCTTCAATATGGTAGCTGAAAAAATAATGACTTTTTCTTCTTAATATGCCTATAATTTCTGGATTTATGTTTATTTCACAATGTCACATCATGTTTTTCAACCCTCTAAAAATACTCATCAGTGGAATTTTTTTTAGAGAAATATCAAATTCTTATGATCAATTTAATTCCTTTTTTAATATTCTATAAGAATGATCCATAAGAATAAAATTTGATTACACATGTATATTGTTTTCCTCCCATGATGAAATTGACAATATTATGCCTGTTGTTTTCAAATTGGACACACATTATTCCCCTTAACAGTGTATCTAGACAAATTACCATATGTTTGGAAGTCATTTATGGTGAACATAATCACTGCATGTAGTTGAAAATATTTCATTTTAGAAGAATCATACACCCTAATAACATCCCCCAATAAGAATTTCAAATCTCCAATTAATGGTGACAAGAAAACATCAATATCATTTTCGGGCCACTTTAGTCCATATATCATTAAAATAAACATGACATATTAGTGCTACATAAATAAATAGGGAGATAGACTGTAAATTAAAAATATAAGAGGCAATGAAATATGTGTGCTACTGAGGCTTCGATATAGATTCATTCCATCCGTTCACAACCCAAGTTTGATATTTATAACATCATTTTTCAATATAGTATATTTCTCATCAATTGTCTTGCACTATGGACAATTTGTTGGCTGATATATTTTCTCATCACATATTTTCTCATCACAATGCCATCTTACCATATTTTAATCATATGAATTAGAAAATAAAAGTTTCAAATGATGAATTATAGAAAGATACTAGAATACCCTAGTAGGGATCTATGTTATATATACATTATCCTGTGATTTTTATTTCATCTTATACCATGTTTTCCCACATTTAGGGAAATATGATTGAAATTCAAATTCCTTCATATATAACACTCAATATTCATGTATTTTCTTGTATCTAAATCCCATTGGGCATGATATTTTATTTTCATTATAATGTGAATCAAGAATATCATTGTCTTTATGAGGAATAACTTTCAACCATTGTAGTAGCTCTGAAAAACTCGGTCCATCCATCCATGTTTCAACTTCAGGTTATTCAATATTAAAAACCATGATAAAACCAAAAAAATCTATACATCCAGGATACAATGTTTTGTCAAAATCACCATATAGAATCTCATTTTTTGGTTCATTCTCAATTTATTATGCTTCAATATCAAAATTCATTTCTTAAATTTCATCAGAGTTACCATCTTTCAAAGCATCATCATTAGTAGATCTAAAATTATGCCAAGTTTCACCATTCCAAATACAAGGGCTATATCTCATATTAAAACAATGAAAAATTAAATGATATTTTATCTTTATACATTAGAAATACATCATATTTAAACATTTAATTCTTGGGTAGAAAAACATGTCATTGTTTGGAATATTTGGTTTATAAAATTCCAAAAAAGAATCAACACCTTCCTCATATTCGTCAATCATTTGTTGTTTCATAATCCAAAATCGACTCATTATTTCCTATAGTAGATATCAAGATTATAAATCTTATTAAGATAATACAATTTTAGATTTATATGAAACATGATATAATTTGAAAGTAACACAATTTTGAAATATAAAACAAATATTGGTATATTTGAAAAAGATATGCACAGAAATAATTTTAAAAAGTGAATATAGTTTGATAAGACAATTTTATATTTATATGAAATATTCCATAACATTAAACTAACATAATTTTGAAATATAATAAAACAAATATATGTGTATTTTAAAATTATAATGATATGGTTTTTGAGAAATAAGATAAAAAACCACTACGAAAAAATAATGCACCATCGACTAGTTTGATGTATTATGAACCCATCACAACATTAATTTTGTTACTTAATTTTTATTCCTAGTTATATAAAATATTAATCCATCGAGCCTTAGGATTGTATTTAGTTGAATTATTTTCTTTATTTCATGTAATTTTGATGGACACATTTATGGGTGTTGACATTCTTATTTAGTTTGTTGTACAAAATGGTTTTGTGTATGTTCGAAATTGATATGAGTGGAAAGTTTATATTGTTAGGTTTTGAGCCACTTTTAGAAATGGATATATATTAGACGTAAATTATAATTTTTGGGTGGAACATATCTTGTCTCTAAAAGGGGTTGAAAATATCCAATTCAACGTATGTTGAGAGGTTGTTTTAAGGATACATAGCTAACATTAAATAGTTAACCAATGTAGTGCTAAATAAATAACAAAAAATTCCACTATATACTATGTTATAATACTAGACATTAGTATAAAATATGTAATACATATATCTAGACCATATATGAAAAATAATTAGATAAAAAATGGTCCAACTCCTATTGGAATACTGAGTACATATACTTCTCCAAACTCATGGGAAAGTATTACTTCATTTTTTTCCATGCAGTAATTACCAAATATTTAATGATTTATATAAATAGATAAAGGATATATGGAATATAACCAATATATCTATGACCAGTGAAATCCATATGGGGATTTAATAATTAAATAAGGCATAATCTAACCAATGTAACATAGAACTTCATGCCAACCAATTTCTGATCAATAATTGGAAAAAACATGTCTAATAACGATAACATTAAGAATATAACCAAGATATTTTTATATATTAAAAAATTAAATTGAAAAATGTAAATTTAGGGAATCTTTGAAAAATAAATACCAAAATTAATGCATGTGAGGCCTACTAGAGTGTTGGGATATGATCAAATAAATGATGAGATAAAAAGAAGATAAATGGTGCTGGAAAATGAGGTTGGATGTCATGGGTTCGAAAAATCATTTCTAGGGTTTCTGTGAGACAGAGAACAGACATTATCGCCCGATCAAAAAATACCACAAGGACCCAATACTGGGGTTAATAAAAAATTTAAATGATTTGTTACATTGGTTATATAGTAATGAACATGGTAAATTTTTTTATTACATTTATATTGTCAGTTAAAAATAAACGACTTGATAAAATAACTTTTTTACGTCAGTTATAAAATAAACGATGTGATAAACCCATTTTTTCCATTTTTATAATAACGAATTTGATAAAGAAATGGAATTTGATTTCTCAAATTGGTTATATAATAACTGACATAAAAAATTGGATTTATCATATTGGTTATAAAATAACTGATGTGATAAAGTGGGATTGTTGATTTATCATGTCGGTTAAATTATAACCTAAAGGATGAATCAATTTTACATCTTTGTAGGTCAGTTATTTTTAATTGATGTAAAAAATGCAAACATGGTAAATACTTTTTGTACTATTCCCTACATCAAACCCTCAGAAGAATAGACGAAGGGTATTATCTCAACCTCTTCTGATCAAACTAAAAACCCACCAATCCAACTCAAAATTTCTGCCCTATTGAAAGGGTCCCAATGCTAAATAAGACTCATCAATCAGACACTCTATTTGAATGATATAAAATTTTTAGAGAAAATGTCTGGATCTGGGTCCAGTCCGAGTCCGAACTGACCCCTCGGACCTAGGTTGGCCCAACCTAGCCCATTCTATTTTGGTCTGGTGTAAATTATCCTTGACTGTAGGGCCTATCCCAAATTGGATCAGCCCACTAGGCCGCTCGGTCCAGCTTATGGGGCCGCTAGAGCATCCCATCTCACCAGATCCGGGTTGTGTATGTGGACCATTTATGTTGCACTATACATAGTCTATCAGACCACGTGCCTATTCTTGTTCAGTGCGGCACTTCCATGTTCAACACTATGGTCCACCGCGTTTTCCTACCCTGCAGCCTTGTCACAATGGGCTACTCCAAAACACGGATCAATCGTTGTTCACACGGCTCGGTCATGGTTCACGTGGTTCTTCCATTGTTTAGATGGCCACCACCACCACATGTTGTCATCGTGTGCCTCCACCAGCACTGGCATGCCGATGGACCCTTTCGTGGCCCACTGGTTCTTCCATGCTGCTCCATTTTTTTAAATGGAGACATGCATGTGATCCTCATGTCGCGTTCTTCATCACCATAGAATTTCATCGACGTCACGACCATTCTGAAAAAAATTCACTCAAATAGCGATATCTCATGAACCACTTCAATTTTTCTGGTTTCATCATCACACCTCATTCATGCCTTGATGATCCCATATGTACGATATTAGATCGTTGCACCAAATATTGAGTGTCCAACAATCAATCGATTGTAACATTTCGAGTCACGAGCCAAACGAATGATGCCCAAAATGAATGTAGAATGGGAGAATACATTCATAAATCAACCAAGAGGAATAGAACTAATAATTTTTCATGTCGATCATGGTTCATTTCCATTAGACCGACAAATTAAATCCAATAAATAATTACACAATCATTCTCTCATCAAAACCATGCAAAGGTAAATCTCATCTCTCAAAAACAATATATCCATTGAAAATTTGTAGGTTTGTTGGTCCACATACAACGTGGAATTAATGAATGGGGAATGGAAATTAAATCCAAAACACACTACCTTGATTCAGTTTGACCATAGATGACGAATGGTAATCACATCATTGTCATGGGTGAAGATCCTTAAAATATGAGGCTTATCGTTGATTGTCGATCCATGATCTGTCGTTGTTCATTAAGAGAGATTGGTGTCCTATGCTCAATGGAACTCTAGGGTTATGGTGATGAAGAATAATCCTCTGGAAAACACATATTTAAATAAAATGTATCGTTGCATCAAGAATAAAATAATTTAATGACATTTATGTCCAAAAATTATCTTTCACAGCTGAACCACACTGGTCGATGATAGGCCTCCCCTATAGAAAAAAATCTTATGAACTCAATGGTGTTCTCGAATTTCCAATCATAGTTACTGTTTATGAGTTATTTTGATTTTAATAAATAATTATTTTATTTTATTTTTTTATTTACTGTTATTCCCTTTTCAGGTTTTTTCCGTTATTGACTCATACTGACAAAAATTAAGTCGCACCTAGGGTAAAGCAACTGCTCTGAGCTCAACCGTGCCCTTAAATTTCTGATCTGGGAAACTTTATAAAACATATTTCAAATTAACATAAAATTCATGCACGTTTGCTATTAAAAAAATAACATTTTTTAATAGAATCATTTTGGGAACATCGGGCCTCGGAATCAAATGTTGTCTCAGTACCTGGTCTTAGAATTTTCCTAAATGATTTCTAGAAATAAATTCAAGAAATTATATGTCATCACAATTCAATTCCACCACAATTAGTTTGAATAAATCATTACCTACATAAAATATTCAAGAAATAAAAAATTCCATAAGGAACTTGTTGGTCTTGAAACATTCTTTAGAAACTCTGTCTAGAAAATTTCATCAGGAAAACTATGTTTGGCCTTCCACAGATTGGTAACTGTTTTCTTATGGTTTCCATATGATGGTAAGTATGGTATGATTCTTCTTCTTCTATTCCTTTTTAAAAATAATAGATGGTCAATTGGAATATCACTATTCCTCTATCCAACGGAAGTTGGCCTGATGAACCTTGATCCAATAGATGTCGCTCTAATGGGCTCACACTGATAGAATTGCTCTGACGATGCATTACCTAGTAGGACATTCTCCAATGAACTTATTTAACCTCACTCTGATGGAACTTCCTAAGCATAAACCTAAAATACAAACTCTGGTAGAAAACTAAATACCTGAAAAAACAAATGTTAGAGCACTCATCGCATGTTAACAAATAAGGTTTTCGCACATTGTATAAATGTCATGTACCATCCTCTTACAAGAACCCAACAATGGAAATAGTAAGAAAACCAATTTCACTTCCCATGGAAAAAAATTCATAATCCTAAATTTCTCATTCATTTAAATATTCAACTTTGTTGTCTTAAACACTTCATAATACTTCTTGGAGATTCTTGAATCTTTTCAAAACATTAGTCTTATTCAAGTTAAGAAAACATTTAT
Source organism: Viscum album (assembly GCA_963277665.1). NCBI lineage: Eukaryota > Viridiplantae > Streptophyta > Magnoliopsida > Santalales > Viscaceae > Viscum > Viscum album. The sequence goes on from OY728139.1 coordinate 804,880,652, forward strand.
TTAGTCTGATTATTAAATATGATTCTCCATTACAATTATTCATTAGGTTTAAGACATATAATGAAGTAAAGATGCACCATTAAAATGACCTATGAAAAAATTGAAATTAGTCTCATACAGATGTATGTACCAACTATTAAATGTAAGAAATTGGAAACCTTTTTAAAAAATATTTACCGTAATTCTCGTTTTCTTCTCTTCATCAGACATATGATCTCACATCTGATGACATTATTATGTTAAGACTGTATTTGATGGATTGGTCTCTCCCTTAATCTGATCGATCATTTCTAGTGTGAGTTTTAAGAGTCTTCACATATTCTAAAGAAATAATAAATTATTATCTTCATTTTAACTATATCCTGCTGGAAATAATCTTTTTTAATTATCTGAAAGCCGGTATAAAGGGGTTGCCGGGACCCAAGGATACAATCAAAACATTTCAAAATTTAAAAAACCACCCATCAAAAGAAACCACGTAACTCTTAGAGCCACGAGCCCACGTGCCGCCACGAAACCCGGGATCACATGCCACCTCCTCCTCATCCTAGGGATACGCCACCGATGCGACCGGAAAACCCACTTTCACTGGGACACCGACGAGGTTCACCGGCTCTCGTCGACTCCATCACCATCGACCGTCGTCGTCTATCGTCAACCGTCGTCGTCACCAACATCACAGACCTTCAGCGTCCATCGACCTCGCCGGTACAAACATCAGCGGCGCACAACAGATCATCGGTGGAGGCCAAAGAAATCAAAACATATGGAAACCTCCACTCACACAAAAACATCATCCTCGAAACAATGAGGAACAAAATCAACCGATGCTCACGGAGACGCATGAACATAAAAAACTACGGCATGAACCGCCAGATCCATCCATGAAACAGCAACACAAATTCACCCATCCATGAACCAGAAGCAGGAAGGACAGAAAGAAAAAAACAAAAAAATGCACAAAACCGGAAAAGGACCCAGTAAAAACCAGATCTAGTTCTGAAACCCAATGCCACCAACCTTCAGTCCCCCGGAAGCCATGCCCCTCACCAGATGCCTGCGAACACGAACGGTAAGACTCCCTCAACCCGCAGACTCGGGGACTCGGTCGTTCGACACCTGCGCCGCCGTGAAAGAAGGCTGAATCATGCACACCGTCATGGTGACCGAGCTAAGGAAGTCCCCACCGTGAACCACAAACAAGGAAGGGGATGAAGCGGCTCCTAATCGGGGTGAAACCAGGATGCGGAGTCGGGAGAGAAAGCCCTTGCGCTGCGTCGCCCCTTACGGGCTCATCCTCCATGATTTGAGTCCTTTTAACTAGATCCAATTGTAAGAAAACAAAGTATAACTTCTAGTTTTCCTGGACAAATTAAAATATAATTCTGCGTGATAAAAATGGTTTACTATATTTTTTATCATCATTCAGTTGATTAGATAATGAATACATTGGATGGATCATTATTTTCAGTAAACCAAACAATCTCAAACATTCTACCTCTGATAAAAATCTATATTTATGGTCTTAATGATACCCGAAATCTAAAATAAGAATCCATGCCAAAATTCATTACGATAGATAGGTATCATAGGTGACTTATTTTCTTTAGAAATATAAATCATCTATCCTAATGATATTTTCTCAGTCAGGATTATCATACTAATGATCCTCATTATTCGGTGTTCGGTGTTTCTCACACTCATGAGAAACAACTAGAATACTTTACATCATATTTTTATTTCATCAAAAAACACCATCTTATATCATGAATTCCTCATGAATTTGAATAAATTTTAGATTAAGATAGTATCATCTTACTTGCATTGGGAATTATGGAAACATCACATCCTTATAATAATTTCATTCATTCCAATCAACCTCAATAATATTGGAAGCACTAGATCTCCCCCTTTCTTTCATAAGGCTTGCATCATAAGTTCCCAAAATGACTTGTGATATTTATGATTTAAAAATCATAAAATAATTATCAAAACCAAAATTGAAGACATTAAGACTCCTAAAAAATTTCTCATTATTATCCCCAATTTTATTACAAATTTAATATAATTTCAAGCATCTTCTGAATTTATCTCAAAATTGAAATTTGGCGGATCGTATTTAGTGACTCACGTTGATAGGCTCACTCTAATTTCTCGTACTGATGGCATGGATCCAGATCTCAAAACTTCTTATTCTTCCAATATCAAACATAAAATATCTATTTATAAAAATATAAAAAAAAAAATTAACGTGTTGATATCAATCTACCCATTTGAATTTATTGTCAATCCCCACATAAACCACTTCATTAATAATACTATTTTTTTTTATTTTCTCACTTTTTTTCTCAAATTCCACTGTTTCTCCCCCTATTTCATTTCTCTCCCCAATTTGTTTTCTCCCCCTTCTTTAAAATCTAATTTAAATGGGCCATCATGACAATTTTCTCCCTTATAGACAAGTTATTTTATTTAAAAGTATTGGAACTCTTTATCTTAAATTCCTGAAACTCTTCTTCAAGATAACATAAGTATAACATGAGTTTCTTAAAAAATAGAATTTAACAAATGAATTATAAATATACTTTAATGAATCCATTATAAAAAAAGAGTGTATAATCATGGTTTTAAATGTATCTATTACAAAACATTTATTTAATATATTTTCATATTTCATTCAACATTATCATTTTCAGGAATTCCTGAATGGGTTTTTGTAAGAAAAAATTAACATAAACCCATCTCAAAAAAATATTATAATGTTAATGTGTATAAACAAAACTTTAAAAAATCATATTTTGTAACATCATTAATTTATTTTACCAGAATAATAAGAGACTCACATTTCATATTTCTCACTTCAACTCCTTCAATTCCATACAAGTTTGTAAAAATAAAAATATTTTTAGAATAATGATGAACAAAATAGATTCTTAAGAGTAAAGTTTGGACTGAGTGTCCTGACTCAATATTTACTTATAATCATTATTATTGAATTTTTCATGGATTTATTTTCTTCCTTCTTTTCATCCTTCTCATATTTTGTAAGAAATTTCTTTTCATATGTAGATACTTCGGATATAATGGAATCATAATTTCATTTTTAGTAACCTTTTGGAACAAAGATTTTATAAGAAATCATTCATTCTTTATTATTTGTATAGAAGGATAGTCAATAAAATTTTAATAACATTCCATTCTTTCCCACATATCATGTATCTTTTCTAAATTTTTAAATCATGATTTTTTAATATCTTTTTATTAACCTTTCATACATCATTAGAAACCATTATCTTCCCATTTTATTCAGATTATTTTTTTTGTTTATTCAATATTTATATCAATGGAAACTTTGATTTTACAAATTATTAGGAAATACTTCTTTTCAGACTCAATATATTAATTTTTCTCCACGTTATTAACATACTCTGCTTTCTACACCTTCTTAGTTTCACTTTTTTAGTTTCTCAAAATTTTATGAAAAAGATGATATTAGTTTCTTATCATAACATTCTCTTGATTCATATGTATTTCTTACTAGAATATTTTGTATCATTATGAATAGGCTATGTTTCTAAAAACACCACAACACCAACTGTGACCTCTATATATTGATTTTTCGGACTGATTGTTAATCTTTATCAAGACATTGTTATTGGTTTTTCCTCATAAATCAGGGACCACATTTCTCAGGAGGATATTTTCTTGAAGATTTCCTATCTTCCTTAGTTAAATATGTTTTCTCGGAAACCTGATTTTTTTAACATTTCTTTTCACCTTCATTAGAATTTTCACATTTAACATCAACTTCCTTGGTGAAATTTTCTCATATATTTATTATCTCACTTTTTTGAATGAATAATTGATTGTGTTTCTATCAAATATTATTTTTTATCATCCAATCTTACTGTAATGTCTCATATTTTCTATGTTTTATTTTTAAATATTATATAGAATTATTATGAGAATAGAACTTTTGATGGCGTGTGATTTTGAGGCCCGGAGTGCTCAGAATAAATGTTTGATGTAAATTGAACCTTTAAATAGCGCGGGCAAGAAGTTATACAGAATAAGTAGAACATCATTTAAATAGGTACCCAAATTAGAAATCTGAGGGAACTGTTGTGTCCAGGGTAGAGAAATTTCCTTAGGCGAGGCCTAAAATTTATCGGCACGGGTCATTTGCGAGAGTTAGTTTTTGGACGATTAATTGAAATAATTTAAAAATATTAATTTATTTTATTTAAAAGTTCCTTTTTTCCAAGTGAAAAAATTCCTTCATTTTTAAATACCTTCTTCTGGAATTTTCACAGTGTTGGACTCATAACTCTCTGAATTTGGTAGAGAGACTCTTGGAGCATTGAAGGAGAAATCGTTGGCGGTCGACAATGACACATCTCAGATTCAATGAGCCTCATCGACAAACACGACACAATAATCGTTCTACAATTGGATAAAGTTAGGGATTGTTATTTTGATTCTTCTTTCCCTGTTTTTGGATTTAATGATGAACGTGGATCATCCACCAATATGTTGATCTGCAGATCGTGCATTGTTGCGAGAGGGTGATATTTTATTCCGTTTCTTTCAGGGTTTGATTCAAGAATTTTAATTGTGATAATTTTTGGATTATGATTTTGGTTCAACTTGTTTAATGCTTCTAATAGGATTTGATCAATTTCATGACAAAAAGTGGTGGAGGATTGTTCCTCATTTTGGTTTAATAGATTTATTTCTATTTTATTCATGTTCATCGCATTCTTTGAGGGAAGACAAACTGCAGATCAATGCACATCTGTTTTTTGATGCAACAACCCCGAAATAAATATCTGACATCGCAACAACCTTGAAAAGTTGTGACAATGATGGTGGACGATGAATCGGATTGGATGGGAGATACTGTTCTTCATGCATTATTCTCACATGTAGATTAAAACTCAGTTTCATAGCCTATCAGAGGTCTGAAAACAATGGAAACAACTTTGTGGCATTGGGGTGACCTAGATTCTTGAGATTCGAGGTGATTGGACAGATAGATCAAAGAACAGAACACCAGGGGAGGTGTTCTTGTGAAAATAGTTGTTTCTGTAAATTTCCGCAATACACAGCGTCTATCCCGATAAACACACCGTGTGGACCGGTTCAGTGGTGGCTAGGGTTTTTGGTGTTGGATATGTAACACACAGCATGTGACCCTAGTCACATGGTGTTTTGGACCTTCCACAAAGCTCAATGTGTATTCTGGAAAGTACACGAACACAAGATGAACAACATGGCTATGAAGACCTTGCGTGTTGACCCTATGCAGCATGGAAGCGGCGAATACGTGGGACTCAGCATATTTCGAGGGGATACATAGACACGGGGTGGAGAACATAGCCATGTACTACACCACATGGCCAGGTGTGGCCAGTAACGTTGGTCACCCCATGTATTGATTACACGGGTTGGCATACATGGGTTGAGACCGTGTATGGGCACATGACCAGCATACATGGGGTGGACCCCCGATACCTTAACACAACATGTGATAATTTTTAAATGACATGTAGTTTATTTATAAGACCAACATTTTGACATGGGCCGTTGTACACTAGAAGAACCCGAGGTTCGAAGACGCAACATGTAACACTTCTACAGGTCGCGTACATTTCAGTACATGGCTTGATCTTCTTGTCCACCATATCTTGGACATATTTTGTTTGGGTTAGTTCCCCTTGTTCTAGTTCCCCTGAAGGTCAGGTATCATTTCCTACTATAGGAGTATGATCCCGTCAGCTGATCCTTATGGGATATAGTTTGGTATCCTTCTGAGAGGCCTGGAGACATATACTCTATCAATTATTGACCTTATGTTGAGTCAGGAAGCATCATGACCAACTCCACAGGGAATTGATCCTCTACCTAGTAGGTGAATCTGGATTTCTCGCGGTATCCACCAAGGCCCTGGTAGTGATCCTCATCTGTGTATCATGATCTATCCAAATCAAGAGTGTGTTCTCCTAGAATGAGTGTAGCTATCTCTCGTGGCCTTTCCTAAGAGACATTTCATCTCAGATGGACGTCATCAGATCTATCAGGCTCATGGAGTGATTTCTCCCAAACAAGTGCTTCATGGAATATTCGAACTGAATCCCTGGTGGGGGTATACAATTTTGTGACTTGTCCCTAGACTAGTGGGTTTGGGTTTTGTGTATATCTAGATATTTATTGTGTTATCCTATTATATGTTCTATAGAAATATATTGTGTAGAGATGATTTTACCATTCCATTATGTATTGATTTGTGGTTTTCAGGTTCCTCTATTGAGTATTGTTATACTAACCCCTGAATGGGATTTCCCATACCTATCATGTCATATGTAGACAAGAAGCCTTTTGACAGAGTCCAGGGAGAACCAGGACTAGAACGGGATTTCTGAGTTCCATAGAGGCCGAGTTGATCCTACGGCTATGACTAGCAGTCCCAGAACCTCTATGTGTTTATAGTTTGGACTTTGTACTTTTTAGACTCTTGTTTTTGGTGGGATTTTATTCTGGCCCAGTTGACTTTCAGTAAATTAAATTCCATCGTACATTTGTTGGTTGGGTTTAGTTGTATGCATGGTTTTTGTTCCCTAGTGGTTTTCTTCATTTCAGCATTGTTGGCTTGGATATTTGTGTGTGTGTACTAGTATATATGAAATGACTTCCATGTTATTAATATTCCTACTCATTCTAGTCACCCGCCCATAGAATATTAGAGTCGGCCTTGGAGAGTCGTGGGGTGGGCCCCACTGGGATAGGTCATGATTGAGTGGTATCATAGGTGGTCAGTTCTACCATAGAACCATGATTCAATGAGATTAGTTTTGGGAGACAGTGTTAAGTGTTTCGAGCTCAACTTTCAGGATAGATACTCTTATGTTGGTGCGGGTGGCCGACGTATCCATACACCAGGATATTGATAACCTGCTTTTCGACTCAGTACATGAAAACAATAGGTGAGTGGAAATAAAAAAATTATACATGCATCATATAGGAATGGGTTGTGTTTTCCATGTCATTTGTGTCAGTTATCCTGATATACACATTGATCATGGTAAATCTAGTTTCCTTATAGGATTCATCTACGACGCATTCCGGTTTGGATTCAGTAGCATGATCACAAGGATGACTCCCTCAGTGACGAGGATTCTATACAAGGACCCGTTCCCCAGGCATTTCCACTAGGTGGTGTACATGCAGTACCACCACCAGTGGAGCGTCTTGTGGTAACCAAAATACCGATCAACGAGGAGTGTAAGTTGATTTCGCTCCCTGAGTTCCAGAGACAGAGACCCCTAAGTATCTGAGGAGAGTTCAAACCTCCGGCGGCCATGGACTGGCATGAGATAGTGACCAGAGTCTTCCGTCTTGTGAGGACACTAGTGGACCAGATGTTGATCCTATGAGTGATCCTTCTTCAGGGATTGGCAGGATGATGGTCGAGTCTAACCATGCAGACTCACAATGAGTAGACTCATTCGTGGATGAAGTTTGGGAGAATCTTTAGGCAGGAGTTCTCTCCGGTTATGCTGAGAGCAGTATGAATCCAGGAGATTCTTCAACTCTATCAGAGCTATTTGATGGTATATGACTACTCATCGAGGTTTACTAACCTCACCAGGTACACGATTGATATGGTTAGGGATTGATACTTCAGAGCTCGGACCATCGAGTGAGGCCTACACAGGGACATCCAAGCTAGCTTCATGCCTCTAAGAATTTCAACTTATGATGGATTTCATGAGAAATCCTTGGTGATCAGGAGATATTTAGCATAGCAATGATAGATGACAGCATTCAGAAGAAGGTAGACATGCACGGAGACCTCGACAGTTGGCAGCCAACGTCAAGCTGAATGATCCGGATGTGGGAGACATCTATGGAGGACCCAGGACAGGGGATCAATATTCCAGTGCTCTCAGTCTGGGTCCAATCATCATAGGGAGAATATATGATACGCGTGCGATGGTAGGGGACATATCACTAGAGATTTTCGAACCAGTCAAGCTGTTGACAAGGAGGCAGTTGATATAAAACCAAGGTAGAGGCAGAAAGTGGACGAGGAAAACACGCCAGGTGGTGGATGTGGTAGAGAAGTAGGGAGAGTTGCAGTTGGGGTTTGGAATCATCAATATACTACCACTAGCTCCCCTATGAGGTCCCCATGAGGCTCAGGGAGCTGGGGGACAGCTGCATGCGGTCGAGGAATATAACCAAGGGAATCAAGGGATGATCCGAGGTATGATTGGTGTGTTCTCTACCTTATCTGTTGTACTTATAAACACAGGTTCGAGTTATTCCATCATCACAAAATGTCTTTTGTAGAACCTTGAGATTATGGTAGATCCATTTACTCGATCCTTATGCTTAGAGACACCAACGAGAGGAGACTCAATGATCATGCACCTTTGCAGACAGTGTGATCTAACCCTTGTTGGTGAGAGTTTTTGTTGGAACCTCTTGGTGGTAGCGTCGATGCCCTATGTCGTCATTCTCGGTATGGATGGTTTATCTTCTGTCCATGCCTAGATTGACTCTTTTAGGTGAAGAGTACGGTGTGTCCATAGTGATGGGTCGATATTTTCTTTTGTCAGAGAAAAGGAGACCCATGCAGCACAGAATAGGATCATGCATATGAGGGTTCAGCCGATCACTTATGAGTTGTCCAGCCATACCCTCATAGCAATAGACGTCATGAGCACCTAGTTCCCAACAGTAGTGGTGGAGTACGAGGATGTATTTCCTGAAGATGTTCCAGGACTACCTCTCTGCCAAGATATCAATTTGTGCATCAACTTACACCATGGGATGACAATAATTTCCTCATCACCCTATCAGATGGCTCCTGTAGAGCTTCTTGAGCTGAGGGTGTAGTTGGGGGACTTTTAGAGAAATAGTTTCATAACCAGGCGTTTCACCCCGGGCGACACCAGTCTTGTTTTCTAAAAATTCAAACAGCAGTTTGAGGTTGTGCATGGATTACTGGCACCTGAATCAAGCATCCACATCGAGGATCAACGACCTCTATGACCATCTGAGAGGGGAATAGCATTTCTCATTGGTTGACCTTTGATCAAGTTATCACCTGTTACTAGTACTGGATGAGGATATACTGAAGACAACATTCACATGCCACTATTGTCACTATTAGTATTTGTTGATTCCTTTCAGCATGACAAACTCCCCCACAGTGTTCATGAGTCCGATGAAATGAATATTCCAACCATACATAGACTAGTTTGTAGTGGTTTTCATCGATGACATCCTTGTGTACTTGGTATCAGAGTAGGAGAATGCGAAACACCTGTGGATGTTTCTAAACGTACTCCGAGAGCACCAGCATTATGGGAAGATCATGAAGTGAATGTTCTAGATTCTGTAGGTCCACTTATTGGGACATGTTATCTTAGAAGATGGTGTAGGTATGGACCCAGCCATAGTTGAGGCAGTTTTGGTATGGGAGCCACCATGGAGCGTGATGGAGGTGTAGAGCTTCCTTGGGTTGGCAGGATATTACACAAGATTCATTCCTGATTTCTGCCAAATATCAGCACTGATGATAGCCTTGACAAAGAAGGGAAAATTCTTTATATTGATGGAGATGTTCCAGCAGGCTTTTAAGCAGTTAATGCAGAGTTTGACGAGTGCCCCGATAATGAGATTGTCAAAGGAGGGTTTCAAGTTTTTAGTTTTCTACGACGCATCAGGGACAGATCTTGGCTGTTTTCTAATGTTGAAATAGATGGTGATTGCTTATTGTTTTCACCAGCTTAGGAAAATGAGAAGAACTATGATACCCATGATCTTGAGTGGGTAGCGGTAGTATTCACATTGAAGATGTGGCGTCACTACCCTATGGGTTAGTGGTTTATCGTCTACTCTGACCACAAGGGCCTCAAGTACATCTTATCGTAGAAGAATCTTCATCTGATATAGTGGATTTGGATATAGTTCTTATAGTACTATGATTTTGAGATCATATATACTCCTAGGAAGGGGAACATGGTGGTAGATGCTCTAAGAAGTAGGTCGTGTAGGTCGAGCTCACGATTATTGAGTGATGAAACATAGCAGTTAGCCACATTGCAGCTATCCTTCATGGATAGAGAGTATGAAGCTTTCTTTCAGTCAGTGGTTTTCACTGCTACACACTTATAGCGAGTTAGGGATGTGTATCTTGGGGATGTCGACTGTGAGGTTTTACGTGCTCAGTTATCCACATGACATGATCTTGATGGATATTCACAAGGCGGGGAGCATGTACTACATTTCAAAGGACACAATATTGTACCAGTGACGTTGCGGGAGGAGGTCCTAAGAGAGTTTCATACACCCTCTTTGGAAGTACATCTAGGAGTGGTGAATATGTTCCAAGATCTCCGATAGAAGTTATAGGTGTCAGGCATAAAGAAGGCAGTATAAGAGTTCGTTTCTTGATGCCTTACGTGATATCAGGTGAAGGATGAGCACCAGGTTCCAGTGGGATTAGCTCACCCCTAGATGTTCCAGAGTGGATGTTGGATGGAATATCGATGGTATTCTTGATGGGCATACCACAGACATACAAGGGGCATGATTCTATCTGGGTTATTGTTGATTGACTCACCTAGTCGGCTCACTTCCTAGCTATTAGGGAGTAGCGTTCCATAAGAAGCATGCGACACCTCTACGTGTAGGAGATAGATCTCTATCATGGTGTGTCATCAATAATAATCTCAGACCGAGACACCCATTTCACATCCCGGTTTTCAGATGGATTGCAAGAGGATTTTGGAACTCAGCTATGCTTGAGAACAACATTTCATCCCCTGCCCGATGGTCAGCCAGAGAGGACAATGAAGGTTCTAGGGGATATTTTGCAGGCCTGTATCGTTGACGTTTTTCATATTTGGGAGGACCACCTACCACTGGTGGAGTTTTTGTAAAATAATAGCAACCAATCCCCCATTGGTATGCCACCTTTTCAGGCTTTATATAGGAGATAACACCGGTCACCGTTTTGCTGGACTGACCCCAGAGTGTCAGCACTGATGGGTCCAGAGTTGGTGCCAGCTACCATCCAAAAGGTGCAGATCAAATGGGAGTAGATGAAGACTACACAGAGATGGAAGATGTATTTTACTAACAAAACATGGAGACCTCTAGAGTTTAGGAGGGAGACCATGTCTTTATTTAGGTCTCACCTCGATGAGGGTTGTAGAGATTTGGCCAGGGTGACAAGCTATCTCCAAGGTTCATTGAAACATTATAGATACTACAAAGAGTTGGTGACGTGGCATACCACCTAGATCTACCACCACAGTTGCTTCAGGGACATGATGTCTTCCATATGTAATAGCTGAGGAGATATGTGCCCGACCCATATCACATCATCGACTAGGTGAGCTTGACATTGAGGATGGAGTGACCCTTGGGGAGTACCCAAGGGAGATCATGGATCAACAAGAGAGGATCCTTTGTGGGAAATACATTCTCTTGGTGCGCGTCCAATGGAAGCATAGGAATATTTAGGAAAGAATATGGGATTGGGAGGCTCATATTTGTTCCCAGTACCCACAGCTTTTTGAGTAGCCTCTGTTTTGGCATTTCAGGGAGACAAAGCCCCAAGGTGGGGAGAATTTAATGTATCAGATTTTTTTTAAATTATATGGAATTATTTGGAGACCAAAACATTTGACGGAGTGTGATTCCGAGGACCAAAGGGCCTAGAATAAATGTTTGAAATAAATTGAACCTTTTAAACAGTGCGTACGAATGGTTATCTTGAAAATAGTAGATAATATTCTAAATATTTTCCCGAATCAAAAATCTAATGGCAACATTGCATTCAGAAAAGTGGCTTTACCTTAAGTGGGGCCTAACTTCGATCAGCATGGGTCAACTGCGAGAGTTTGTTTTCGGACGTTTAATGGAAATAAAGTAAAAAAATAATTTATTTTATTTAAAATGTTCCTTTTTTCACAGCGACCTAATTCCACCCTTTTTAAATACTTGCTTATTGAATGTTTTCAGCGTAAGCCTCATAACCCTGTGAAATTGGGAGAGAGATTCTTGGAGCGTTGGAGGAGAACCAATCAGCGGATGACAACGACACATATCAGATCCGACGAGCCTCGGCGACAAACATGATGGGGCAATCGTTCTTCATCTAGATCGAGGTATGGTTTGTTATTTCGATTTAGCTATCCCCTTTTTTGGATTTAAGGAAGAATGTGGATCAACCACGAACATATTGATCCGTGGAATGTGCATTCTTGTGAGAGGGTGCTATTTTTCCGTTTCATTCAGGGTTTGATTCAGAAATTTTAATTGTGATAATTGTCGGATTATCATTTTGATTCACCTTGTTTAATCCTTCTAATGGGATTGGATCAACATTGTGATGAAGGGAAGTGGAGTTTTGTTCATAATTTTGGTTATAGGATTTCTTCCTCCTTTCTTTGCGTTCTTCATATTCTTCACGGGGCAACAAAAAATGGATCGATGTGCTTCCGTTTAGTGACACAATGATCCCAACATTAATATTTGACATCACAACGACCTAGAGGAGGTGCAACGATGATGGTGGCTGACGAATCAGATTTGATCAGGAGATACCATTCATCAGGATTTCTTTGAATAGGTGGATTAACATGCATTTTTGTAGCCGATCAGAGGTCTACAAAACAACTAAAATGGCCTTCTAGTGTTGGGGTGACCTAGAATATTGAGTTTCAGGGTGATCGGATGGACGAATCAAAGAACAGAACACCACGGGATGTGCGATGGTCAAAAGCATCATTTCTTGAAATTTCTGCAATACACAGCGTGTATCCTGATGAACACACATGTTGACCAGCTCAGTGAAAGCTATTGTTTGGGGTGTTAGACAGGTAACACACAGCGTGTTATCCTTGTCACATGGTATGTGACCATTGTCACAAGGCATGTTGGACCTTCCTTGAAGCTCAACGTGTATTCTGGAAAGTACACGGACACAGGATGAACAACACAGCTTCAAAGACAAGGCGTGTAGACCCTACGCAGCATGGCAGAGGCAACTACGTGGGAATCAACCTACATCCAGTGGATACAAGGACATGCGGTGGAGTACACATCCATTTACATTACCACATGTCAAGGCGAGGCTAGTAATGTGGGTCACCCCGTGTATTGATTACACAGGTTGGCGTACATGGGTTGAGACCGTGTACGGGCACATGGCCAGCGTACATGGGGCAGACACCAGATACCTTGACTTGGTGTGTGATCACTTTTACATGTCGTTTAGTTTTCTTATATGACTATCCTTGTGACATGGGCCATTGTACATGGGCAGTACCAGTGGTCAGAAGACACGGCGTGTAACACTTCTACATGCCGTGTACTTTTTAGTACATGGATTGATCTTCGTGTCCAATGTATATTGGACATGTTTTGTTTGGTTTAGTGCTCTTTTTTATTATTCCCTAGAAGGTCAGGTATCATTTCCTACTACAGGAGTATGATCCCTTCAGAAGGACATTCCATGATAGAGTCAGGAATCCCTTAGAGAGGCCCGGAGTGAGATCCCTTATTCATTCTTGATCCTAGGTAGAGTCAGGTATTGATACGACAACTCCACTAGGCATCAATAATCTACCTACTAGGTGAATCCAGATGAGTCGAGATATCCTCCATGTCCCTATTAGTGATCCTCATATGTGTATCGTGATCTTTCCCACTCAAGAGTGTGTTCTCCCAGAATGAGTGTATCTATCTCTCATGACCATTCTCGATAGACTTCACTTCTCAGACAGATGTCATCAAAGCTATCAAACTCATGGTGTGAGTTCTCCCATTCGAGTACTTCATGGATTCTTCGAACTGAATCATTGGTGGGGGTTTGTAGTTGTTTGACTTGTCTCTAGACTGTGGGTCTATGTTTTGAGTATATCTGGACATTTATTTTGTTCTCCTATTATATGTTCAGTTGAAATATATTGTACGGAGCTCTTTGTACTGTTCCTTTTTGTATTTCATTGTGGATTTTGGGGTCCTCCACTGAGTATTATTATACTCACCCTTGAACGGGCATTGCCTGCACATGTCGTGTCTTGTGCAGTCAAGCATCCTTTTGACAGAGTCCAGGGCGGACAAGGATAGGACCAAGATTTCTGAGTTCCCTACAGGCCGAGGTGATCCTAGGGCTACGATAATCAGTCCCAATACATCTCTCTGTTTACAGGTTGGACTTTGTATATTTCATACTCTTGTTTTTTGGTGGCCTTGTATTATGTCCCAATTTACTTTTAGTACTTTACTTTCTTTCATACTTGGTTGGTTGGGTTTAGTTATATGCAAGATTTTTGTTCCCTAGAGGTTTTTTCATTTCATCATTGTGGTCATGGAGATGTGTGCATGTGTACAGGTACTTTGTCAATGCCTCCCATGTTAGTTATAAACCTACTTGGTGATTTTCAACATCCCCTGTCTTATTGGAGGAGGGCTTGGAGAGTCACGGCGTGGGCCCCATTTGGATGTGTTGTGACACTAACATTCAAAACATCTATCATCTTTTCAGATTCAACTATCTTCAACATTTTCTGGTTATTTTCTTCAATGAGTATATTTTTTTTATGTCGTGGTTCTTATTTCTAGTTTATATTTATTCATTAATTCTTAGTTTTATTTCAATATAAAAAATATTCAAATTTAAAGATCTATTAAAACAATGATTCATCTCTTAATTTTTAATCTTCTCATTATTATCAAAATTTATTATTTAAACATATTTCTTAATATTCGTTCTTTATTTCTTGAGATGAGTATTAATTTTCAATTTATTTTTCCAAATTATCATTTAGATTCCACTCTATTTCTATAATCTATTCATCATCATCAATTTCATATGATTTAATATAATTTTTGTCTTGATATATAATGTTTAGATGTTGGTCAAATTCATCTCCGAATAAAAAATCATTTTTTTTCTTCGGCTTATATATATTTTCTTATTTTTTTAAAAAAAAATTTCCTTATCTTTTTTAAACTTATTTTTGAGATTAATAATCATCATACATAGACTCGTACCCATCATATTTATTCCTAGGACAATTTAGTGAAAAAATTTCATTTACCTTCAGAATTATTACATTTGAGGGTATTAAATATCCTTTTACCCGTACTAACGGAGTGGAACAATTGTATTGAAATATCCATCTTCATCATCTACCTCAGAATCACTTGATTCTTATTCATCTTCATTTTTGTTGTATTCATTAAAAAAATCATTGATATTTCTCTATAATCCTTTTTCATAAAATTAGGGGATTTTCTCATCCAATATTCCACAAAAATATTATGAATTTCATCGAAATATAAATTTTTATGATCTTTTAATGCTGAAACATGGGAATAAAATCTATCTAGAATATTTATCAAATGTTTCTTTACAATTGTAGAATCTTCCAACTTCTCACCATAACATATAATGTTACATAAAATCCTATTTACCCGTAAAAATTAATTATTAATACTTTCATCATCAACAATTTTAATTCCTCAATTATACTTCTACATATTTATAACTTGGTTTCCTAAACATTCTCATTTTCTTCATAGATACTTCTCAACTTATCCCATATTTTCTTATCTATTGGAAACCACATAATGTTTTGATAAATGACATCAATGAGAACCATTAAAAAAGAATTATGAGGCTTTCCATCAGCTTCAATATTTTTTTTACAAATAGTTTTCATAGAACTATCATTGATTGGAGAAAATATTACTATTGATGCATCTCTATCTTCATGACCAAGTGAAAGATGATGGGGTAAAATTATATTCTTTCAATTCTGATAGTTCTTTCCATTGAAAACTAGAACATTCCTATTATTCACTAAATTTTAATTCTCCATTATTAGAAATGGATCATTTGAAGGGAACATATGATATAATACCAACTTTTTCCCCAAATAGGATCGAGACCACTAAGATGGGGGGTGAATCATTGGTTCATTTATTCATTTATAAGAATTTTTTTCTTCAACTCATTACTAAAATCTCTTAACCAATAAAACATGTTAAAGATATGAACCACTCAAATAAAACATATCAATATTAATTTTTTTTCAAAAAAATATAAATAAAATACACGACACGATATTTAAAAGGATCATTACAAAGTCCTACATCATGCCAAATAAGATAGTCACACCAACATGGATTCTTTCACTATATTATTTGAAGAATTAAAAGGTCAGTAGTGAAAAATTCTACGATACCAGTAGAAACATCCCTTCTATAGTTGGTTATAGCCCCCAACTATCCTTTTTAGTATCCACTTTCCCACATCTATTTATACACCCATAAAAATAAAATCATTTCAGGAACTGCTAAGTATCCACAGTCACAATATTCACATTATTTCTTGATCAACATAAACAATTATTCACTTCCTTCATAAATAATTTTAATCAAAATTTACATGTGTATAATATTCAAGTACTTCAAAAATTATCAAAAATTAATTTTTGTCATGAAACAATTTCTAGAAAGACTTTCCAGTAAACTTCTTCAGAAAAAGTGAATCTGATATTCCCTAGTCTGGTTACCTTAATCTTATGGTCTTTTTATGATAATTAGTTTAGTATGATTATTCTTTTTTTCCTTCCCACTTTAATATAGAAGAAACTAAATTGGAAGCTCCCAATTCCTCTATCGGATGGAACTCTGTATGATGAACCATGCTCAGAGGAATGTTTCTTCTATGGGTTCACTCCAATAGACTTTCTCTGATGTTTCATTACCGAATGGAACTTTCTCTGATGATTGGATTGATTTTCACTCCAATGGATTCATTATGATGTAACTTCCTCTACATCAACCTAAAAAACAAAATATTATTAGAAACTCAATACCTAACAAAAAAATGTCATATCTCTTAATTCACATTAACTAATCAAGTTTACATACATTGTACAAAAGAATGCGCACTCATTTTATAGGCACCACATAATAGAAAAGGTGGGAAAAAATCACTTCCCACCCAATGATATTCATAATCCTAAATTTTTCATTCATTTATGCCTTCAAATTTGACTTTTTAAACTCTTCATAATACTTATGGGAGATTCTCAAATCCTCTCAATACTCAAACTTTTTCAAGTTCATAAAACTTTATTCAGTATTATTCATCAATATGATTCATCATTTAGATTCGTTATTACAATGAAGGAATATATAGAAATAAATATATCCCATTATGTTGACCTATTGTAAACATTGAAATTATTCTCATACAGATTCTTAGTACCAACTATTAAATGTAATACATTGGAAACCATACTAAAATATCATTAAATTATTACTCATTTTCTATATTTTAGTATATTCATTATATCACATCTGATGCTGTTATCAGTTTCAGTCTGTGACTAATTGATCGGTCTATGCCTTTCTCTAATAGATCATTATTAGTGTGAGTCTCATGAGTCTGCATCTCTTCTTGATAAACAATAAATACTTATGGTCTTTTCCTCTTAAACCAGTTGTAATAAAACAAATTATGAATTCTAGTTTTCTTTACCCATTTGACTTAAAATTCATCCTAATGAACACGGTTAACTACATTGTTGATCATCATTCAATTGATCAATCTTTGAATCCTTCTAATGGATAAACATTTCCAAAAATCCATACTTTCTCAAACATTCATCCTTTGATAAAACTCTAAATCTGATGTCCTAAAGATATAAAAATTTTAAAAGAAGAATCGGTGTAAAAATCCATTACGATTGATCGATGTCAGCAGAGACATCTTTTCTTTAACAAGATCAATCTTCCACCCTTCAAATATTGTCATGTAAATTATTCTCTTATTGATGATCCCCATCCTTCTGTGTCTAGTTTTTGTCACTCCAATGCATAATATCCAGATTACATTATATTATATTCCCTTTTCCTATATATACTCTGGCTTGTATCATTAATTACTCATTAATTTGAATAAGTTTAAGACTTCCATAACATCATCTGAATTGAATTATTAAGTATTGTAACATACCATCCTTCCAGTAATGTATTTATTTCCAATCAACCCTAGTAACACTGGTAGAACTAGATCTATCACTTTACTTCATAAGGCTTAGATAATGAGTCTCCCATATGACTTATGATATTTGTGAATTATAAATCAGAAAAGAATAATCAGAATAAATATATGATCTATTTTGACTTTGTAACACTTCATCATTATGATCACCATATTTATTAATAATTCAAAATGATTTATTGATGCCTTTTAATTTTTATAAGAATACAAATATGATGGTTCATATTCAGTGACTCCTGTCATTGGGATGAGGTCTATTACTCATACTGCTGGAATGGGTATGAATCATAAAATATATTTTCATTCCAATTTCAAATATACAACATATATTAACAAAAAATAACACCCAAAAACTACTTTTTCCTATCAAAATTCATACTATAGAAATATATCAAAGGGTAAGAATTATATGACTTCCTCATAGTGGATCCCATCACTAAAGGAGTGCCAATAGATACTGAGATACCATACGATGTTGTGTTTTTAAATTAAGACTCTCACTAAGCATGATCTTTATACATTTATGATGCTTTAAAAATACCAATATTTCAAATAATGAAAATCTAAAACATGATATAATTAGCTATGGAATTATTATCACTTATATGGGAAAAGTAGTTTTTTACAACTCCTTACTGTTAGATGGTTTCACCAACAATGATGTAGAGTACCAAGAAATAAATAATGGGTTTGAATTGCCTCTATAGATTCCATTTACCACTTAATTATATAGGGAGATTAAAATTTAGTGATTAAATATATTAATGGTGAATATACCATTAATAAATAGGAATTACTTCCCCAATTTTATTATGAGTAAGGGATGACAGAAAAATTACCTTTTGTGTCATCATTGTTCCCTTATCTGTGTTCAAAAAACACTTGAGTAGATGAATTTTATAATTTAACCACCACCATGATATATCCAAAATGGGATGATACAATTATCAACATTGCACATCATAGTGTAGTATTCCCATTCACTGATAATGACAAGGAAAATATCAATTAAATAAATTCCAACACTAAGAAAGGAGATTTGATATCCTCTTCAAATGATACAGAAAATGGATAGATGTTCCCTATTTTTTACCAAATCCAAAGAAACATTATTTCATCATAAAGATAAAATAAAAAATAAATATGTAATTAGGTGGACAATTTTACTCTTTATAACGGCCATAGTGCTTGGAAAATACTCTATAAGTGAGGATTTGATATATTTTTCCTTTTTTGAATTTAAGGAGTAGAAAATATAACCATTATACAGGAATTACATATAGGTGGTTTAGTAACTCATCAGTCTGGAAGCATATCTCTCATTAGAATAGGATGATCAAGTATTTAAATCCAATAATGACACATGATTTTAGGGAATTCACAAAAATGTTATTATTTATAGATACATACCACCATCATCCATCAACTCCAAAAAATTTATATGTATTCTAAAATATTATTGGGAATTTTATTTCTTGGGAATAAATTTAATTGGGGTCTATCCTCATTCTATAACTAGACAGTTTAATTACATTGTTACTATAATTGATTTCTTATCTAAGTTGGTTTTCGTAATATCCATCAAATATATTTGGAAAAAGGCTATCATCAGCTTTGTAAAGACATGGATAATTATAATATTTGGTTTCCCTCGCACAATTATGATGGATAATAGAACCAAATTATGCTCTTCTGAGTTAAAAAGTTTTTATATGTAACATGGAATTCAGTCTAACTACTCTTCTTTCAAACATGCAGTAGATAATATATATATTGATGATTTCTACAAATATCTAACTAATATACTCCAGAATATTGTTGATAATGATAAAATTAATATAAAAAAAATTATATGCTTTTTGGTCATGTCACACCATGACCTATACTACCATGATAGAAACAACATATTCTCTTATATATGGGATAGATGTAGTCCTACCCATTTTGGCATAGATTACCTAAAATGTCACTAGAATATACAGTCAGTTTTATAAATATAAATAGCCCTAGGAGTGGCTGGAAGATTTAGAACAACTTTAAAAGAATATTATGTGCACTTTTCACAACATGTAAGTTTATCAGAACCACGTTGAACAAGATTTCAATAATAAAGTTCTTATCCATTTGTTTCTCCATGGAGATCTGGTATTTTTTCTAAAAATGTTTATAATACAATGAAATAATCCTCTAAAACATTAATAAAAGTAGGAGGTACCTTAAATAATACATAAGGTTTATTCTAATATGGATTAGTCCCTATTAAAAATCGATGGATGATAAATTACAATAGACATGAAATCATGGTTTCTCAAGAAGTAATTTTCAAAACAATTACATAGGTACACCAAGGTCCTTGTCATACAACCTTAACTACATAGGATAATTGATATACGTATGAATTTAAACTATATACCACATCATTCTCATCGTATGAAATTAAACTAAATGGTAATCACTCATGCCACATGATTTCAATGTTTAGGGTAAAAGTCCTAGTTTTATGACTTTAAACAATATAAAATATCACCTTCACATTATAGTGTTAAACTATAGGGTATTTTTGTCCTAGGCATATAATATAATACTACATGAAAACATCTTTTCTACACGGTGTTAAAAATTATGGTTACTGTTCTCATTGCATGTTGTTAAACTACTTTATAAATATTCTCATCACATGATATTAAACTACGCGAAAACATATGTATCATGGATTATAAATCTCATGATATATGTTGAAAATTCCATATCATGATCTGTTGTACAATGTTGTTTATTTTCTTATTACCTCTTATTTCTCAGATAGGTCATGAATCACATGATATTAGTGGTCACAATTGAGCACCACATTTAGCATATCGTGGAGTACTAGGAAAAAAGACAAAATGAAAAATTATATACAATGTATGAAATGAAAAAAATTAAAGAAGCCTATTTTACACAACCAAATGACCCTAAATAGGTTATAGATATGTGTAATAAAATTTGGAACACAGTATGAATGGTCCAAAAGGATATCAATTACCATGTACTTGTATATGAGCAAGATCTGTATAAGGACAATTTTTTTAGAACTATGTATAACTTGATTATTTGTTAATTTAGGATACTTAGTGATGTTGAGATCCTTTATCCTAAGATAATATGTGAAGAATAAAATTCCTCCTTTTACGAAATAATATCCCAATATTTATAAACAATTTCTCTCTAGGAACTATGAGTATTGTGATTCTTATTTTGAAAGGATAATTAGTGATACCAATATCTCTAATCTTAGGTCTATCTATAAACTCCATCGATAAAATATCCATCTTTTTTTCTCTTGTATTTAGGATAGATATATGTGGGTGAGGAGGTATAATAGGAACTATGTGTGTATTGATTCTCAGTTACCTTAGGATACATAAAAATGCATCGATTTTTTATCTAAGTCTCAAACACAAATTACAAAATAAAAAATTCCCTATTTTTCATTAGTGTTTTTTCACTTCAAATAATATTAAATTCTATGTTTTAATGACACATAGATGAATCCCAATTATCCCCCCTTGTGCATGAGCTTTATCTATGTATAAAAATAATCACATGAATTGGATTTTTATGATTAAAATCCCCCATTTTACATATAAATGGACTTATATAGATACCCTTCATATATATTCACCTATGAAATCTCTCACTAAGAATACCACTTTTTATTATATATGAAACAAATATAAATAGGATATTTCATCACAGATTTGTTCACTTATAAACATACATTGAAAGTACATACCCTTATAAAAATTCTTTATCTATATATAGAGAAAAATATTGGAACTATATGTGGCTTCATTCCTATTCTAAAAAGATACACAATGACATCAAGGTATATGCTCCTTTATCTAGCTATGATTAATATCAACAAAAGCGACCTTCTATTTTATACATTGGAGTTTCTATTGATGATTCATCTAAGAAACTAAACATAGAATGGAAGGAAAATTAAAATTACCACATCCTGACATTGGTGATAAATACATAAACATAAGATATGGTAAAATGTACCCTTTTTGTAGTAGAATTTGAGTCCTTGTCGTATGGAATTAAACTATAAGACATATGGTCCAACCTACTTGATCCTGACCTTCCTAGAGAGCTCTATCATATGTGACACATTGCCTATATGATTGATAAATCCATGTAATGTTACATGTCATAAGATTCATATCCATAAATATATGATATTTTTAAGTTATTTATTCCAAATGAAACATATATCTTCAATCATATGAATGAGATATAGGGATTACTTCCAACCTGATTCTCTAAAAGGAATTAAATATTAAAAAAATATTCTCTTCTTATATGCATAAGATCAGTATATATAGGGGTCCCTTTTGATTATTCATCATTTCATGAAATTACACTACATGATATGTATACCATGATTCATGATCTTAATCTACATATAATAGTCCCATATGTGTGGCTTATATTCCCAAAATGAGTGAAAAATTCATGTGAGGATACTTGGTTTATGTTATCTCTCAAAACAAACATCAAGATAAAATCCCACTTCTCAATTATTTAGCACAATTTCTGGGGAACCCCCAAAAAATAATATATGTGTATTGACTCCAATTATGTGTATGAACACCGCCACAAGTCCTTATTCATTTTTACCCCTTCTAATTGAACAATTTTGACCAAGTTATTTCTAATATGAGTCTAAAATACCTCCATTCCTTTCTTCAACAACCTTTTTCATAAATGGCACACCATTATTTGAGTTTCAATCATTTCTATAAGAATTTCTATGGTCAATGCTAACAAGCATATTCAAAACCAAAGGATAGTTCTACATGACTATGAATACATTTCCCATTATATGGATCTTCATAATCATCCCTAATATGGTCGATCAACCAGAGGTATCATTTTCATGAATGAGATGATAACCTAATTTATATACCCATTTTCATCATCAAAATATAACCTAATTTTCATATATTATCCATTTTTATCCATTGAGTACTATATAGTCCTCACTATTCCTAAGCCATGAACATTAGGTTGCAATTTATGATGTCACCACATATTATTAAAAAGTTATTGGGATGTTTTTAGCCTTTGGGCCCATTTGGGTTGTTATTTTAATTCATCATGTCCAAGAATTATGATCATAGACTACATACAACCACACTTTTAGAAAGTCTATAGTGATATTTGGACCTCCATTTATGCTAGGTCAACTCTAACCTATGAAAGTAAATATATTGCCTAAAACCCTTTTTTAACGAGCACTAAAACAATCAACTACCTAAACCACATCCATGTGATAGTCAATACTGGTATTGGTAGATCTATTATTCAAGTGGATTCTATACCCTCTATGTTATGAACATGTGAATCAAATTTAATTTGAGTTGAAAGTATGAAAAATCACACTTGAAGTGTAAATTGGTTCACATCATGTGAATTTAAATTGTATGAAACAGTGTTTCAAGTTTTATAATGATAAATTAAATTCCCCCTTTTCTAATGGCGTTTATTTTTACAAAAGTTACACCATTCATGTCAGGATTTTCCATGTTCTTTCTAGAGGGAAAATCCAACATATTTGGTCAAATACATATGACCTTAAACTAATGTCATATATTATTCAGTCACCATGACCTTAATCTATGTGAAATTCAATATAAAATATTAGACAAAAAACACAAGCTACATAGATTAAACTTTTATAACCCCAAACTACATAAGGAAAGAGATATAACTTGCAAAGTAGAAAAAATATAAAGGGACGCCTAGGAAAAAGTTTTATGATTACACTCTATACGTTCCCCATTTATTTTATAGGAAAATTTAATCATTAAAAATGGAAAATATGCGTAAATCTTGTTAGGATGAAAACCTATAAAGGGAATCCTATGAAAAGTCCAAGTGTTTTCCAATTTGGTGTCCCCAATACGAGTCTTACAAACAAATTATAGTGATAAAATAAAATAATTAAATCCTAGTGGGTATATTATATTACTTTAGCAGAAGTCATTTTGTGCTCTCTAGTACCCTTAGCCTTAGAAAAATCTAGTTCATTCACCCATTCTCTCATTCACAGTTAATAAGTCTAGAGGGTCCATATGAGATGCATAAAGGAATAACTTCAGCATTTGCAAAGCCCTTTAATAATTGAATCCTCAAAGAATACCCCCTTTATGAGCCTCATGAAGTTGAGTAAAATTATTCATACAAATAGAATAACTCTATTATTATTATGATATTAGTTAGGCTTATACCCATATTTGATTCATTCAACAAAATGGAATAGTCTTTTAGTGATGCTATTTATGACTATACATGTTTGTGATCCACACTCGAGATAAAATCACTCATCCAAATTGACCAAATTTATTGTTACAATGATTCAATCCATTTCTGTACCCATATATTACCTACACCCCATCTTAAATCCATCTAAATCAAAATTTTTGATAATCATGTTGGGCCTTATTCATTCATAATTCAATGTTAAAATTTATTCAGATTATCTTGATGATGTTTATTCACATAGTTTGATAGATTATCAGGATTTGATAATAAAGATTAAATAAATCCTAGAGAAATAGTCAAAATTAATAAAATAATAATAATTTAGTGATCAAAACAAAGGAGTTTATTCCATATTCTGGAGTCTCTCCTTGATGTTTCAAGTAAGGAAAAAAATAAAACAAATTAGCTAGGATAGACTATGATTAGTCTTGTATAAAAACTCATCCAACACCTAACAAAATTTATTGATGGAGTACTGATTTTTTTTCTATTAATTAGATTTTCATTCATCCAGTGGGTGTATTTTATCTATATAAGAATTCAAATCTCAACTCCTTTTTTCCAACAGCTTCAAAACCAATGCTTACCGATAATAACAATTCCTTAAAAATTTCCACATGTGAATCATATTTATATAGTTATATAGTCCTGAATATTATCCAATAATGAAGTTGTTCTTTGTCCATAAAAAATGATGTATCTCTATAGTTGTATCCTTCAGAGATTCTGTGTGACTGTTAACAAGATCAAATTGGAGAAGGTCTAATTATTGGGCTTCTAGATCCTCTTAAGAGGTGAGAATATGATAGATGAGAGTGTGACTATGATTTTAGAAAACCCTACAAGTTCTCAATCCATAAAATATTTATCTATGGATCTCTAATTTTATAATAATATTTTCTAAAGAAGAATATGTTATTATTGTACAGACATGATGCCAATCCCATTTTCTTAAAGAATTATTTTCAATAGTAGTGTTGGGATCAAGAATTTTTTACTTGTGTTTATAGGTATATATTTTGGAATTGGGTGTTCTCCATATGGGTTTCATTTTCCTGGTAATATGTGTAGTGACCAAGGCATAACATACCTGGATATTACATCATTTTGGATGAATATTTTGTACATTACAAAAAAAAAAATCTTGAGTACCATAAAATTTTAGTGTCCTTGGAAACATGGAGACAAAAACTTTTATCATGGTGAAAGATCTTCAACATCTCCCATAATTATCTTCACTATTATTACTTCTACATAAACCATTCTTCATACCTTGGGGAAGGAAACAATAAAAGGGGTGAGCTCAAATGATCATTATGGGTAAATAAGGGATATATAGACGAATAATTATGGGAAATAGGGTCTGATAACATGGTCATGAAAATAGTATATCATACCCTACATATCAAATATTATATACCTGAATTATGGAATAATTCATGGAAATTCATAAGACATGGATCATAAATAAAGAAAATAATACATTAAATCGGGATGATGGGATAAGAAATAGGATTTCATGAACACATATAATAATAGAAAATTTCATGTCATGGATACCTACCAAGACTTTTATAACATGTTAGGATTGGGATACAACCCATGTACCTACTGCGGTATTGGGATAAAAACCCATGTTCCCTCATACTTTTTGATTTGGGATACATCCAATGTACCTTCTTATTTTCGAGCATGGGCCAAAAACTGTGTACCCTCCTTCATTTAAGATTGGGCTACAACCCATGTATCTTATTGTTTATAGGATTGGGATATTACCTATGTACCGTCTTTCTTTTAGGATTAGGATACAACCCATGTACTGTAACACCCCGAGCTTCCACGATACGCTTCTCATTCAATAATGCAAGAGCTTGCATTATACGCAACTTCGAGTTCTAAAACACCGCGACTAATCAAAGTAGCCGTTATAAATAGTAATAACCATTTTTTAAAATTATAGAAATTTTATATTTCAAAATGGACTTCATTTTTGGATTCAGAATATCTAAATTAGCCTATGTTGAATTTTTGGTATTTTTCTGAGAACTTCTAAATTTTTATGAATAGTGAAAAATACTTAAAATCAAAATTTTTAATCAAAATAATTTATAGTGATAAATTATACTATTTAGTGGTTTTAAAGTATAATTATAATATATTTTTACCATTTTATCCAATGGTGGTCATTAGAATTAATTTAACATTGAAATTGGACATAAACAATTGCCAATCTTTTGATATAAATTGTTTCTTAAAAACACGTTATTTGTTGTGACAGTGGGAATTAATTATAAAATTAATTAATGAAACTTATATTTTTGGAATTTTGTAAAATAGACATCATTTTTGAATTCGGAATATCAATTATAGCTTAGGGTGAAATTTTGTCATTGTTCTGAAAAACTTCAATTTTTGATGAATAGTGAAACCACTAAGTAGTAGTTAAATAACTGATTTTTTGTTTAAATGAAATATTACCAATTCTGTGATTTGATTTTAAAAAATCAGACATACATGGATTTAATTAAGAAGTAAAATGTGGTTCAATAAGATTAAAATAATTTTTTGGTGAATAGTAACTTTTAAGTTCTTAATCGCGATTAGAGGTAATTAGTGTAGTTTAAGGTAAAAATAATTTTTTAATAATATGAGATGAGCTTGACACATTTCTTACCCTCATTGGATGTTCCATGTCCGACCAAGACAATCCATGGGTCAACTTGGGGTCCCCATGGAGCCACTTTAGTTGGAAAATGACATAAATACCTTTCATTTAATGTTAAAGTAAAAAATGACTCAAACATGAAATGTTTTACTAAAACAATGTTTACATAGGGTTATAAAAGTCATATTTTTAACTATAAATAGTCCTTGGAAAGATAAAAATATTCCCTACATCATGATAGTTTTTTTATAATTTTTAGACAATAAATAAAATAAATTATTTTTGACATCATGATGATGCATCGATGACCTCATTATTTAACTGTTTAAATAAAATGGAAAGATAATGTAATATCCAAGGGTTACACTTGTCAAAAACCTATTGGATGAGTATATTTCGAACCCTTATCACCTTAGCCTAAAATTATAGATATGTGGGGCCCTTATAATCCAAAAATCATTGTATAATAACGTAATATTTCATTACTTTCCAAGAGTGCCCCTCCTCTCCACTTATAAAAGGCCCCCACCTCTAACACCTTATTCACACTTTCAAGCCATTTGGCTCGGCCAACCTCTTCCCAAATACTCTCCAAACATCCCCCTATTACTCCTAGAAGCCTCAATTTGGGCAGAACTCTTCCCAAGGAAGCCTTTGGCTCAAATCAAAAAGAGTTTTCGATTTTGAGGTAAGGTCTTCTCTAATGTTGTTTTGTTTTATTTTTCTTCTCCAACCCCATAAAATCTTTTTATTCATTTCTTTTGTAACAACACCAGTATCCTAAATATACTAGTATGTTGTTATAAGAATTATTCGAGGTACACTTACAAACACCTACATCTAATGGTTAAAGAACATACGGTTTCTGTGGATGGCGAATTTCAGCCTCACGAAACGATGATTGTTCAACACTCATATAACACCTTCAAAGGTGGCCATTAAGATGTCACTATATTTATATATTATATATAATATGTTTATGTTTTACTTATGCTTCTGTATTTCTCATTTATGGCATACTTTATGATTTCCATTATGGGTAAACGCGATAATTTCATTTTAGGAAGTGCGGACTACCGCACCCTCAAAGTGATGTGAATCGTTAATGCCACATGTGGGATGTATAAAGGATGGAGTAAATGATATTATATATGATATTATAATGTAATTATATTATACATTTATATCATTATGATTTCATTCCATTAAATATGAAATAGAAATGAAATTAGCGTTCATGCGTATGTACGGCTTACCGTCTCCATGAACGGTACATTTCATTTCTTACCACTAAATGTTATGTAATATTATAAATTAATGTATATAATTTATATATATGATATATATTATATCTACATCATGAATATAATTCTGTATATAATGGATATTTCACCACATGATCAACTTGTAATTATAAGAAGTTTGTTTTTGACTCAAGTACCAAAGATCGACAAAACGACCGTTATTAACTTAAATAATTACATAATGTTCATAACATGGTAATAAGTGATATAAAAGGAATAATGAACATGAAAAAGGTTCTTAAGTAAATAGAAATTATCTCTAGTTTATTATTTAGGAGGTTAAAGAACGGTCGAGTCAGGATAAGACTCAAGGTAAGGGAACTTCTTAACCCAACTTCCATTCTATCAGTCAATCTACTACTTTCAAATTATGTCATGATATTATTATGTCTTATTTTGTATTTTTACTTTCTTTATGGGTACCTATAGTGATTACACATAATATATCTATTTTATTTTAAAAATGATCTTTGTAAGGACTTCATCTCAATCTTCTTTCATTGAGGCATATTTGGTTTTATACACAAATTTCTTTTACACGATGTATAAACCTCTTTGACTTTTAAGTTTATTCAAAAGGAATCTTTTTTATACGAAGCATTTACTAAATGACAAAAGGAAATATTTTTGTCGTACGTATGCGGTGACAACAACTTCTCCGCCGCTGTGACCACTATTTGAGTTTCGGCTTCCTCTACAATCCATACTTTTTTTAATGAAAAATAAATACCATATTATACTTTCCTTTTATTTTGGTATTGAAAATGGTTTTGAAAGCATTTTTATTATATGAATGTGTTGTATTTATATCTTGTGATTGAAATGTGGAAATGTTATGTTTCCTTTATGGATGTTTTATGTGATACGATTATGTTATGGTTTATGATATGTTTAAACCCATTCATATGAGGAATGCATTGGACTTAATAAGTGACGGGTGGAGCCCGCTATAGCTCCTCGATGCATCGGTAGGTCTCATGAGACAAACTAGTGTCTTGGCACGAGGCCTTGAAAAAATCTCATTTGTGGTCTTGGCATGAGGCCTTGGCTACGTGGTTATGATAGTCTGGCATTATGCATTCCATCATTATGAAAGTGGTTATTGATATTTCATTTCATTATTCGACCAGTACAATATCCATGTGAAGAATTAAATGACATTATCTCATTTTACTTTTGCTATATTATGTTGATGTTCAAGTTTAAAAGGCTTTTGTTTTAGTTATACATTGACTTAAATGTTTATGTTTATTTATGAAAGCATCCGCAATATTGTTATCCTTACTGAGCATCTGACCTCACCCCTTTCAATGTTTTAATATTTTCTAGGATGTGAAGAAGTATTTTATGAATGACCTGCAGGGATAGTCAGAAGAGGATATGAGTGTGGACTATGAATACTTTGTTATTAGTTTTTCACTTTATGATGTAATTTAACATTTATGAATGTATCTAGTGTTTCCAAGGCTACTAAACTAATCGGTCTTTCGAGACTTGATCTTTTGTGATCATGCCAATGTTATGAAGTAATGCACCAACTCTGGGTAGCTGGGGTTGGGGCGTTACAGTTGGTATCAGAGAAAGTTTAGTACAAACCTTGGAAGCTAGATTTAGACAAAATCTGATTAGAGAATGTAGACCTAAGATGAAATTTAAGGATTAGTATAGAAGAACTTCCTTGAATTTTGGTATTATATCGATTTTGTGAGTTTTCCGAGTGATACATCCCTGTCTGGATACGAGCAGGTAGAGGCGGCTCTGGCACAGATGTACCTAGGGGTAAAACCCGAAAACACCGCTTTGAGCTAGACTCGAACGGGGACTGGTGCACGAAAACGGACCTTGCTTCACTCTTGGTTACGAAACTCCCGGGGGATATGCTTAGGATAATTCTCATTTTCTTTACAAACCACTATGAAGGGTTATGATTATATACTTCCAAAAAGAAAACATTCCTTTTTATGATTATGGATTATATCCATAAATAGTTCAATTTATGTAAAGTGTTTTACAAATATGGAATTATGTATTTTAATTCATAAACTAATATAGTTTATGCCATTGTTTAGAAATGGCGCCTAGTGGAAGGAATGGAAACCGTATCAATGCACGCACTCCGTGTAGGGATTGCCCTCCTGCTCAAGATAATTATTGTGGATCTGGAGATACAACTGGTGCTGATCAACTTATTTCCATTCTGGGAAAACTCACTCAGGTTATGAATAATAACCTTACTCGTATGGAGCACCCTGATCCGAAACGTGGAGGATCAATATTAGACCGCTTCATGAGGCAACAACCACCAACATTTAATGGGGGTACAAATCCGTTAGTAGCTGAGCAATGGATAAACTCCTTAGAGAAAATATTCCATGACTTGGGGAGTAGAGAAAGGGAGAAGGTTATCATGGCAGTTTACCGCCTCACTGGAGATGCCGATAAATGGTGGTCATTGATTCAAAATACAAAGGAAGATGATGACGTATCGAATATGGAATGGAGGGAGTTCAAAGAGCTTTTCTTAGAAAAATACATTCCTCATGACCATCGAGAAGATATGGAAAGACAATTTCTGAGTCTGAGACAAAAGGAGGATGAGAATGTCGCAAAGTATGAGGCCAAATTTACAAGGTTGGCGAGGTATGCTACAGATTATATACGTAACCCAAGAGGTAATATTGATCGTTTCTTTGATGGGTTAAAACCATTTCTCCGTAGAGCTTTAGTATTACAATCCTTCTCGTCATACGAAGATATTGTCTCATGTGCTATCAAGACAGAAAGGGAATTCTCTAAGTCTTATGACAACAAAGTAAAGCAAGAGAAGAGGAGAACTATGGAACAAGAGACAGATAAAAGGAAAAAGGGAAAGAAGGATTTTCCCTTATGTGATAATTGTGGGAAGAATCACCCTGGTTCTTGCCTAAAAGGAATGGGAGTTTGTTATAAATGAGGAGAAAAAGGTCACCAGGCTCGTGATTGCAAGGGAAAGAAAGAGGATATCAAAGTTGAATGCTACAATTGTAGAGAAATGGGTCATTATGCAAATGAATGTACTAAGCATCAGGGAAACATACCTTAGAAAAGGCCAAGGGATCAAGGCCAAGCTTATGCTGTTACTACAGATGAAGTTGAATAATTATTGTATTTGTGTTTTTGGTCTCAAGCACTAGATTATGGTTATAAGAATAATGTGATATATATAAGGATTGTACTTCAGTACATGTTGTTTTCATTAAGGTTTTAATATGATTAAGGTAATCATATTTTTAGTATGTGACAATAAGAGAAACTTTTCTTTGTTTAGGGAATCTGATAAATTGATTTTGGAATTAAGAGACCTTTTAGAGAATGTCTGGACAAAGGTATTTTGGATAACTATAAAGGTTGGAGTGGATTAAGTTGATCTTTTGATAGTATTGTTTAAGGTTAAAAATTTTATGAAGATTATTTTTGGAATATTATAATACTATAGTTTTAGGAAAAGGACAACCTGCAGGGTGGGGCATAACCTGTCACATCGGACAAAGCTGCAGGAATCAAACCCACAACCATAGTGCGACATGCCTTTATTTCCTACCACTAGCCTACAGGAAGTCCCTGGTTATTACAAAATAATTTTACTAATCTAAATGGTATGTGTTAATATTTGGAACCTTATACAGTTAGGATAAGTATAATATTTTTGAGTTCTATTATCTTTTTGAGTGAATGATGAATTGATGGTTGAAACACTAATTGTCAAGCATTAATATATATATACCTATCTCTTATTCAGTGAATAAATTAATTCTTAAACTTTAGTAAAGGAATATTAAAACAAAAAAAATGTGTTATCCTAATACCTTATGTCTTATTGAACTGATGATATTTTAAATCAACATAGATTGAAGTCTTTGAGGCCCTCAATTTGACAGTTGATTGTTATTGATGACCTCAATAACTACCTATAAATATTTACATTTTCCCTCCAATTATATGTCTCTAATTTCCACCAATTTTCTCCTTATCGAGATCACAATTTGGTGGTGACTTTCTTATTTCCATTTCCCTCTTATTAAGGGTAAATTTTATTAATCTTATTTCCGATGTGGGTTTTCCACAAAGGAATTTTCTCTTTTCAACATTTTATTTTGAAAGAAAAAAATTTCAAATTGCGAGGACGCAATTTATTGAAGGAGGGGAGAATGTAACACCCCGAGCTTCCACGATACACTTCTCATTCAATAATGCAATAGCTTGCATTGTACGCAACTTCGAGTTCTAAAACACCGCGACTAATCAAAGTAGCCATTATGAATAGTAATAACCACTTTTTAAAATTAAAGAAATTTTATATTTCAAAATGGACTTCATTTTTGGATTCGAAATATTGAAATTAGCCTATGTTGAATTTTTGGTATTTTTCTGAGAACTTCTAATTTTTATAAATAGTGAAAAATACTTAAAAACAACTTTTTTAATAAAAATAATTTATAGTAATAAATTATACTATTTAGTTTTTTTAAAGTATAATTATAATATATTTTTACCATTTTATCCAATGGTGGTCATTAGAATTAATTTAACATTGTAATTTGACATAAACAATTGCCAATATTTTGATATAAATTGTTTCTTAAAAACACGTTATTTGTTGTGACAGCGGGAATTAATTATAAAATTAATTAATGCAACTTATATTTTTGGAATTTTTTAAAATAGACATTATTTTTTAATTCGGAATATCAATTATATCTTAGGGTGAAATTTTGGCATTGTTCTGAAAAACTTCAATTTTTGATGAATAGTGAAACCACTAAGTGGTAGTTAAATAACTGATTTTTCGTTTTAATGAAATATTACCACTTCTGTGATTTGATTTTCAAAAATCCAACATACATGGTTGTCATTAGGAAGTAAAATGTGGTTTAATGAGATTAAAATAATTTTTTGGTGAATAGTAACTTTTAAGTTCTTAATCGCGATTAGAGATAATTAGTGTAGTTTAAGGTAAAAATAATGTTTTAATAATATGAGATGAGATTGACACATGTACTACCCTCATTGGATGTTCCATGGACGACCAAGACAATATATGGGTCAACTTGAGGACCCCATGGAGCCATTTTAGTTGGAAAATGACATAAATACCTTTTATTTAATGTTAAAGTAAAAAATGACTCAAACATGTAATGTTTTACTAAAACAATGTTTACATAGGGTTATAAAAGTCATATTTTTAACTATAAATAGTCCTTGGAAAGATAAAAATATTACCTACATCATGATATTTATTTTATAATTTTTAGTCATTAAATAAATTAAATTATTTATGACATCATGATGATGCAGCGATGACCTCATTATTTAACGGTTTAAATAAAATGGAAAGATAATGTAATATCCAAGGCTTAAACTTGTCAAAAACCTATTGGATGCGTATATTTAGAACCCATATCACCTTAGCCTAGAATTATAGATGTGTGGGACCCTTATAATCCGAAAAGCATTGTATAATAAAGTAATATTTCATTACTTTCCAAGAGTTCCCCTCCTCTCCACTTATAAAAGGCCGCCACATCTAACACCTTATTCACACTTTCAAGCCATTTGGATCACCCAAACTCTTACCAAATACTCTCCCAACTTCCCCCTATTACTCCTAGAAGCCTCACTTTGGGCAGAACTCTTCCCAAGGAAGCCTTTGGCTCAAATCAAAAAGAGTTACCCGATTTTGAGGTAATGTCTTCTCTAATGTTGTTTTGTGTTATTTTTCTTCTCCAACCCGCTAAAATCTTTTTATTCATTTCATTTGTAACAACACAAATATCATCAATATACTAGGATGTTGTTATAAGAAGTATTCGAGCTACACTTACACACACCTACATCTAATGGTTAAAGAACATACGGTTTCTGTGGATGGCGAATTTCTGCCTCACGAAACGATGATTGTTCAACACTCATACAACACCTTAAAAGGTGGCCATTAAGAAGTAACTATATTTATATATGATATATAATATGTTTATGTTTTACTTATGCTTTTTTATTTCTCATTTATTGCATACTATATGATTTCCAGTATGGGTAAACACGATAATTTCATTTTAGGAAGTGCGGACTACTGCCCCCTCAAAGTGATGTGAATCGTTAATGCCACATGTGGGATGTATAAAGGATGGAGTAAATGATATTATATATGATATTATACTGGAATTATATTATAAATTTATATCATTATGATTTCATTCCATTAAATACGAAATGGAAATGAAAGTAGCGTTCATGCGTACGTACGGCTTACCACCTCCATGAACGGTGCATTTCATTTCTTACCTCTAAATGTTACGTAATATTATAAATGAATGTATATAATGTATATATATGATATATTTGATGTCTACATGATGAATATAATTCTGGATATAATGGATATTTCACCACATGAACAACTGGTAATTATAAGAAGTTTGTTTTTGACTCAAGTACCAAAGATCGACAAAACAACCGTTATTAACTTAAATAATTACATAATGTTCATAACATGTTAATAAGTGATATAAAAGGAATAATGAACATGAAAAAGGTTATTAAGTAAATAGAAATTAACTCTAGTTTATTATTCAGGAGGTTAAAGAACGGTCGAGTCAGGACAAGACGCAAGGCAAGGGAACTTCTTAACCCAACTTCCATTCTTTGGGTTAATCTCCTACTTTAAAATTATGTCATGATATTATTATGTATTATTTTGTATTTTTACTTTCTTTATGTGTACCTATAGTGAATACACATAATATATCTATTTTATTTTAAAAATGATCTTTGTAAGGACTTCGTCTCAATCTCCTTTCATTGAGGCATATTTGGTTTTATACACAAATTTCTTTTACACGGTGTATAAACTCCTTTGACTTTTATGTTTAATCAAAAGGAATCTTTTTTATACGAAGAGTTTACTAAACGACAAAAGGGAATGTTTTTGTCGTACGTATGCGGCGACAATGACTTCTCCACCGCTGTGACCACTATTTGAGTTTCGGCTTCCTCTACAAGCCATACCTTTTTTAATGAAAAATAAATACCATGTTATACTTTTCTTTTATTTTGGTATTGAAAATGGTTTTGAAAGAATTTTTATTATATCAATGTGTTGTATTGATATCTTGTGATTGAAATGTGGAAATGTTATTTTTCCTTTATGCATGTTTTATGTGATATGACTATGTTATGGTTTATGATATGTTTAAACCTATTCATATGAGGAATGTATTGGACTTAATAAGTAATGGGTGGAGCCCGCTATAGCTCCTCGATGCATCGGTAGGTCTCATGAGACAAACTAGTGTCTTGGCACGAGGCCTTGACAAAATCTTATTTGTGGTCTTGGCACGAGGCCTTGGCTACGTGGTTATGATAGTCTGGCATTATGCATTCCATCATTATGAAAATTGTTATTGATATTTCATGTGATTATTCGACCAGTATAATATCCATGTGAAGAAGTAAATGGCATTATAAGATTTTACTTTTTCCGTATTATGTTGATGTTCAAGTTTAAAAGGCTTTTGTTTTAGTTATACATTGCCTTAAATGTTTATGTTTATTTATGAAAGCTTCCACAATATTGTTATCCTTACTGAGCATCTAAGCTCACCCCTTTCAATGTTTTAATATTTTCCAGGATGTGAAGAAGTATTTTATGAATGACCTGTAGGGATAGTCAGAAGAGGATATGAGTGTGGACTATGAAGACTTTGTTATTAGTTTTTCACATTATGATGTAATGTAACATTTATGAATGTATCTAGTGTTTACAAGGCTACTAAACTAATCGGTCTTTCGAGACTTGATCTTTTGTGATCATGCCAATGTTACGAAGTAATGTACTGACTCTCGGTAGATGGGGTCGGGGCATTACATGTACCTTCTTGTTGATTGTCTTGGGATACAACCTGTGAACCCTCATTTTTTAGGCTTAGGCTACAACCCATGTACCTTATTGTTTTCGGGCATGGGATACAACATGTGTACCCTATTTTTTCTGGGCTACAACCCAAGTACCTTCTTGTTTTCAGGCTTGGGTGCAACCATTTTAACCTTTTTACTCATATAAAACTTGTCATTTCCTAGTGCATTAGAAGGAGGTATTGGTCCCACACATATCATAATAAAATCATTCAATTATATTCCACAATATAATAAAACATTCATCTTATCATGAACCATAAAAAGATATAGGTCCTATAAACATCAAATCATAACCTATGAAATTAAATGACAATCATTAAAATTTAATCACATCATAACCTAAGTAAAATAGATAGGTTTGTTAATCATATCATCAGATTATAAACTATGGAGATAAGTGGGTTTTAAAATCATACACCCCATTCAAGGGAATGATTTATCATATAGACATTGACAATAAGTATAAATAATTAATAAATTGAATATTAATGGAAAATTTTGATCATATATTAGAACAGAATGATTAAAATCAATTGATGTCATCATATATATAGAATAATTTTGAAATATCCTTCAAAAACATTTCCTAAGGGGAATATAATTTCTTATTTGTAAGAAGCTTTTTATAACATAAAACCATAAACACACTTTTCCTTTGAAAATAGATTTTAAAACAGGTAAAAGAATCATTGAAAATAATAAAATACTTTTAAAGTTACTTTTCCTTGAAAATAATCTACAAGTATCATCTAAAATAATTTTTGAAAATATGGTTTCTTTCATATAATAGACATTCAACTAAAGATATATATGTTACAATTTTACATAAAAACATTATATTAAGTACCAATCAATGTAAATATTGTACTAACACATGAAAATATCTTGAATAAATAGCGTATAATAAAAATCGTTAGTGTTATTGAGATATGGATAATAATATTTCATCAATGGAAACAAAAATATAATCAATCTTGAAAATCAATGAGATTGTATTAATAAACTATTATAACTTGGTGACTTGGGATAATAATCTGTATGTAATAAGTAAGATTAACATAAAACTTAAAATGTCATGAAAAATAATGTATTAATGATATTTCATGTAAAATTTATTTAAATACACCTAAAAAAGGTTTCAATTGTATAACAAAATATGAGTCTCTAAGGAGATAAATTGAGAAAAAACATTCTTACCAATTTGGTAACTATTGAAACATAAAACCCATGAAAGATAGATAATAAAATGGATATCTTAGTACTAATAAATTTAATTACAATATAAATATAATAAAATAATTGGTTTTAAATACACCACACAAAAGAAAATAGTGGAGAACAAAACATGTATCTCTCGAAAATAAAAAAGTGGGAAAAATCCCCTTGCCTTGGGTCTTGACTCTCTTTGTACTCTTACAATAATCATGCACAATTAATATAATATTTTTATAAATAATTTAAAAATAATATTATTATATATAATACCATATATCATTTTATTATGACATTATATTACCTTTTTTTTAATAATAATATATTATGGTTTCACTTCGGGTAATATTCTCTTTGTTCGTCACATGTGTCTTAATTTTTTATATAATTGGTCCTTATACTTATACCATCATTCATGAATGTTAATAATGATATAAATATAATTTATATAAATTATATTCATATTATAATAATCTATATTACATGGATGTATGAAATATTATACATCGTTCATGGAGATGGCAATCCATCTGTTCGCATGAACGAAAATTTTGTTTTTATAGTCATATTGAAAGAGAGTATGTAAATGACATATATATATAAATCCTTATTAAAATGGAATTATTATTTTAAAAATATCATATAATTTCATTATATATATCCTTAATACATTCCATGGGGTGTGTGAACGAATCACATCGCTTTGAGGGGGCGGTAGTCCGTACTTCCTCAAACGATATTATCATATTAACACCAAATAAAAAATAAAAAGGATGTTATCAAATGGAGTACAGAAGATTAAAGGCATAAAAAATATCATATATGACATATATAAATATACTATCCATCATAGTTTCCACCATTATAGATGTTAATGTAAAAAAATGAACAATTATTATTTCGTGCGGCAGTAGTTCGTCCTACACAAAAACATTATATTCATTACCCATTAGATGGAGGTTTGTTTATGTATAGGTATAAAAATTATAAAAAAATATTATATTTATTATACTGTTTTTATACAATAATTCAAAAAAATAAAGTGGATTTGGAAGGTAAATTAAATAAATTAAAATACTTGAGAGAATGTATTACAACAAAATCGGGTAACTTATTTTAGTTTATGCATAAAGGATTCCTTGGATTGAATGATTCCAAAGGTAATGAGCCAATAAGTAAGGGATAATTTTTTTTATTTGTATTTGGTAGTACGTGGTGGAACATAATAGGACTGAGATGCGTGAGTAATGGGTAGAGGTGGTGGCCTTTTATAGGGAAGGAAAAAGACTCAATTTGAATTTTTAGGAACAAGTTTGGTGCACACATGTTATTACCTAAAAAAGTTAAAACATATAAAAAAATAAATAATGGAAGTTTCCTGTCTAAAAAATGGACATCCAATGGGTGTGGTACTAGTGGATAGGTCATTTGGGCCCTTAATTGTAAGGTTTCATCCCTAATTAAGCTTAACTTAACCTTAATCACTATGATAAATTTTAATCATTTTTACTAATAATTTTGGTCAAAAACTAAAATTGACTTATTAAAATCTCAATATTATAAATTAAACAATGTTTTATGTCAATTTTTATAAATTAAAATCACAGAATTTGGAAAATTAATATTAATTCTAATGTCGCATACATGGCGAGAGAGCAGGTTTTTAAAGTAGAAAAATGTTCAGAAGATTGTTATGATTTTATATTCAATTTAAATGTGAAATTGATACCAATGAAGAAAATTAAATTAATATTTTTAATATTATTCTTATGTGAATTTAAATAAAATTTATAATATCTTTTAACATTGATAATTATTTAAACTAAAGGACAGTTTTTAACTAAAAGTAGTATTTCTCACTATTCATCAAGAAATGAAGTTTCTCAGAAAAATCCCACAAATTTAACCAAAGATATTTTAAACATTATAAATTAAAATTATGGGATTTATTTTATCTAATTAAAATTATAAATATTTGAAAAATTAATTTGATTATTTCTTATACAATGATAATAAAATAATTTTATTTGAGAAAATGGTTTTTTAAACAAATAAGGTCATTTCCACAAGTTATCTCTTTCATTATAAATATGTTTTTACTTTTTAAAAACATTATAAAAATTATTTGAAAATTATTTATCACTATTCTTTTTAATTTTTTGAATGGCTAGGTTATAATTATCGCAATTAAATAATTATAAAAATAAAATGATGTTTTGTAGAAACATCAATGTTGTGTGTAATATATGCCAAGTCAATGCTGAATGTAATATATACCGAGTTGATGTTTCTTGTAACATATAGAAAGATAGTGCTTCATGTAATGACAGTTAAATCAGTGTATCTTGTAGCGCAAGACAATTCAGTGTTGTGTGTATTGAAATCCAAATTGGTGTGGCGTGTAGAACAATTCAAGTTTGTGTTGCATGTAGCGTAAGATATGTAGGTTTTTCCTGTTGCACAAAAACAATTGGTGTTGTGTGTAGCGCATGCCAAGTTGGTGTTGCATGTAGTATAATCCAAGTTAGTGTTGCGTGTAGTGCAAGCCAAGTCGGTGTTGCATGTAGTGCAAGCCAAGTTTTTGTATTATGAAAGGAATGTTTGACTTAGGGTTTTAATATATATATATATATATATACATATATAACTATTTATAGTGTAATGTTTAATGAAAAATATAAAAATAGATAAATTAATTTGAAAAAAAAATTCACAAAATTTCTGGTAGTAATAATATGGGTATAGAGAAGCCTTCTATAAATTACTTCTTGATGAATTCAAGGATTGAGATGATGGAGGATGTCCCCAATAATTGGTTAGTCATCATTTTCATAGAAAGATCAATGTTAGTCATATAACCAAAAACCATGGTAGATAATACTAGATTTATACCACTACCAATATGAAGGAGGCCTGAAAACAAATATTCCTCATAATGTTTGGAACGATTGGATGCAAGATTATAAACCTCAGAAACTAGTCCTAAAATGATTAAGGGAGAGATACTATTGAAAATCAAAGGCTTATTTACCAATCAGAATATCTCTGTTAACCCTAATAAAAGACAATTCCATAACTTGTTCCATATATCCAAACTATCATGTGAACCTATAAGGGGTGTAAGGTTGAAAAATGATCACTCCATCTATTTAAGAGATCCAAATCCCATCTTGAAATGAAATAATTTAAGATCAATATTCCTAGATGCCTCCACTATTGTTTGATACTGTTTTAGATGGTGTGATATAAGGGGAAAAGGAAATGTTTATAGGATTTTCCAATATAATAATAGCATTGCTGACATCCAAGGATATTGGACAAACAATTGAAATGTTGAGATACCTATATTGAGAAACATAATGAGGGATTATTATGGGGTATTGATACTGATAACATTGTAAGTTTCCTACCATCCAACCATATAGAAGTTGGAACGATGAACTAATATGATTCGGAGAAGTTCCTTCTTATATATATCCCAACATATGATAAATATAAGCAATTATGGTTATATCCAAATTAATGGTATGAACTTGAACCTATGTAATCACCATCATAAAGGTGTTAGTCTTGATACCCAAATGAGTATCACAGTTTGAGAAAATCCATTTTTTTAGAAACATATAGAAATGTCCCACTATCTTATGATTTGATGTTATATCTAACAAAATTGTGTAACCCCATGTGATCTATTGACCCTACTACTACAAACCAGATTTTTAAAAGTGCTAGTAAAGGTGTTTTATCAAGACATAAAAGATAGTGATATTGAGAGTAATATTAAAATCCAGCCCTTAACAGTGCTAAAAATAGTACTATAAAACAAATTGGGGGAAATTAATTTTTCACACACCCCAACACCCCCTTTATCCATGACTACATCTCACTTTCTCATATCTTTTCACTACTCATCCACCATCTGGATCCCCACCCCCTTCCTATGTACTAGAAGGCAACCCGAAATACCTTATCATGCCTATATTTGATCCCAAGAACTCCCATATGTGACTAGATTCTCATTACAACTATGTCATGCATGTTTGGATTTATATTTAATGATTGTTCTATTTAGTTGTATAAATTCTGAAATGTTTTTTATATATAAGCATTAATTAATTAATTTAAATATATTATATATTAATATTAATTTAAATATATTAGAATATATATAGGTTTATTAATACACACATATATGTATATATAAAATTTAAATATTCATATTATTGAATTTTTATAAGGTAAATAAAATTGATAATTTTTACTTTAAATAAACGAATAATAAATATTTATTTTATATATTAAAAAATACATTTTTACGTAAATATGTTGATATATGAATGTAACACAATGATATTTAATGAGAATTATGTTTTTTATGACTAATGTTACACGCAACATCAATGGTATCGTTCACTGTAGACAACAATAGCTTGGCCTGCGTTACATGCAATCACGACCTTCCTCGATAGCGTGTATAATACAGAATACCAAGTTAACTAATCAATGATATATTATTATAATATTATAAACTATCCATTATGAATATTATTAAATTAATTTTTAATTTTATGAAATTATTATTCATCTTACATATTTTCTATTACATGGTATTAGAAAAAAATAAACTTTTCGGGTAAAGTAAGTATTTTTCAAAAAATGCAGTTTTGCCGCCTTTTGATGGCGCACCCACATCAAATATATTTTTTGACATTTTTATAAGTTAAATTTTACAAAATAAAATTTTTCTTTGGAATAAGTATATAAAAATTTACTTTGGATAAATTTTTCATATTATTCTGGTAACTTTCATATTTTGATGAATAGTAAAAATACCCTATATTTTAATTAAAAACAACTTTTTTCATCGCAATAATTTATATGGTTAAATTATAATATTGAATGATTTTAAAATATAAATATAATATTTTTTTACCATTTAATATAATGTATGTCATTAGCATTAATTTTACAATGAATTCATAGACAAAAACATTTCAATCTTTGGAAATGTTTTAACTTTTAAAACTCGTTTGCTTAACAACGGGATTAATTTTAAATTAATTACTGAAACTTCTGTGGTTTGAATTTCTAAAAATGGAGTCCATATTTGGATTCAGTGGGTCCAAATTATGTTAATAGATTTTTTTTGATATTATGAATAGTAACTACAGTGATTTTTATTTACTGTAGTTAAAGGTAAATAGGGTAATTAAGGGTAAAAATAAGATTATAAAATTACCCTAATACATTCAAAAATCCTATGGGATGAATAAAAGTCGACCCATTGAACCTAAGGGTCCGAATAGATTGATTTCATGGACTTTTGACCATGAAATAATATATTTATTATTAAAACAAAAGAAAGTGACAACATGTCACTCTCTAAAATCTTATAAGTGTAATAATTTTAATTTAGTGATAAACATCATAAAACATTAGATATAAATAGTCCCTAGAAATATTATAAATCTATCTACATCATATAAATTTATTTATAATTTTTAGGGATTAAATAAATATCATTAATTATGACACAATAGTGATGTTGAAATTACATTATTGATTGAAATATCAAATAAATGATTTTAAAAGTATTAAAATAAATATTATATGAACTATTTTATGTGATAAACTAATTTTATAGATAAATATGACATGTTATGAATCTATTAAATCTTTTATTTTGAAAATATCTTATGTGTATGTTTTATTTAAATTCAAATTAATGAATAGTGTCAAAAATTGACACTATTGTTATTTTATAAAAATTAAATATTATAAAATTGTTTAAAAATCACAAAAAATATTTAAAAATTGTAAATTAAAATTTATATGGTCTAAACTGTAATAAATTATACAATTATGGAAAATTGACAACATATAATTAAATATTTATAATGATTTAAAATTTTGAATTTTATTACCACAAATAAAATTAAATAGATTATATAAGGATAAATCATGTTGATAGTATTTAAAATAAACTCCCAACATGTCTAAATTTTATTGGTTGATTGTATTACAACCCTATATCATATAATCTTCGGATGTGAGTAATTTTTGGAGGTTTTTAAGTGGGGTTGGAATTTATTATAAATTAATATTTCTTATAATTCCAAAGGTGCCCCTCTCCTCCCTTATAAAAGGGAACCTCCTCCCTCTTCTCCTCACAAAACATTGAGCCTACAAGATCGGCCAAACCCTGCCAATTTCACTTCTACAATTTCCTATTAATATTCTAGAGGTTATGGTCTTCTTCAAAGACAAATTTTGGTGCCCTAAGAGGAGGTTTCAAAGATGCTTGACGAAGAAGAGGTAATATCTGTTACCAATTCGTTCAAATTTATTTCTTCTTCTACTTCTTCTTCATTAGTTGTTTCATTATGAAGTAATAACATCAGTATCACTCATATACTTATATGTTATTATAAATATGAAACAACCCTTTTTCGCCTACTATCAATCCTATGGAAAATGAAATCATCGCGCGTGTGTACGAACGAAATACCATCTTCACACCGTTGTGTAATCTGTTTTCCATCACCACTTTACTTGGATGGGTATAATGGTGTAAATAATAACTATATATTATTATTTTAAATTGATATTTATTCTTAAATTTTATACATACACTCCAATACAATTCCACGATCATGCGAACGATATCATTGCTCGTGCGTACGTACGGCCTACCGTCTCCATGATGTGATGCGACTCGTTTTACATGATCCTCATTGAATAATGATTATATTAATGAATTGAATTAGTTAATATGATATATATTAAACTAATACCATTCTGGAAATGATGAATCTATAAACTAAAAATAATAATAATAATTTATTCGACAAAACATGCATAAGAAGAAAAAGAAATAATAACCCGAATAACAAGTATCAATGAAATATTACTAATAAAGAAGCTAAT
Organism: Viscum album; assembly: GCA_963277665.1. NCBI lineage: Eukaryota > Viridiplantae > Streptophyta > Magnoliopsida > Santalales > Viscaceae > Viscum > Viscum album. The sequence goes on from OY728139.1 coordinate 804,925,128, forward strand.
AATATGACCATATATGATATCATAACATTGATTATGACTATGGAATAATTCAGTAACATTATTTAAATCATTATACAGTAGGTTCAGACACGTACAATGCAAATCGGACCTAAGGTAAGGGGAAATCTCACAATCCAATTTTTATCTGATATTATTTATACTTTAGAATTTACTGGGGAATATTTATTATCCACATCCATGTTTACTCAATATGTAATATTATTTCTATCCTCCTAAAATTGTTTAAATCCAATATTACCCATTGGTGAGTTTTTATTAAAATATTTGAAAGGAATCTTTTGTCGTTTTTAGTACGAGGTACTTTTTCACTTTTCCGGCCAAAGTACGAGAAGAATGTTTTTCTTTAACTTATATGGCATGAATTGATTTTTAGAACATTATTTATATGAAGCTTCCTTTACAAGTTTTCAAGATTACTTTTAATCAACATCTTTTAGTTTAAAATTGTATAAATGTAAAGAAAGGGAAAAGGTTTTTGAAGTTGAAAGGATATTTTCTTCAAGAATGGAGTTCAAGTGTTTTATCAAAATTATTTTCCATCTAAGATGATAGAGTGTTCTATTTATATCCATATTTTTACATTGAATTGATTTTGTTATGAAGTAATTATTTTTATGATTTCCTTCTATGGATTATGTTATGATGACATGATGTTTCAGAATCACATTTTTATTACATGGGTTATGCTATGATGTATGATTTATGATTTTGTGGCACAAATAAGAATGGTTTCATTATGAGATGGATGGTACCTATATCTCCCTCCAATTCATTGTGTAATGATTTATATGTAATGATATAGACATGGCTGGAATGACAAGTAAATCTGGTTCAGTGATACAATACTGGAATGAGGAGTGAACTCGTTTCAGTAATGGACTTTTTCCGCTATGATGGTCTTGGCAATGAGCCTTGACTAATATGAAATGATTTTCTATGATTATGTGTGTATGCCACAAAGTTTCATGTTTTATGTTATGATTATTGGGATTACATTTAACCACTTTGATTTATCCCATGTTATGATATTATGATCTCTTTTGCAGGATAAGATATTCAAAATGTTATGTTCTTATGAATATGATATGATTGCTATTTCTTTTGTTTACCCTTACGGAGCATTTGAGCTCAACCTTTTCTATGTTTTCTTTTCCCCAGGTTAGGAATAAGGGTATTAATTAGGATATTCCAAAATGGAATCTAGATATGATGAACTAAATGGGAGACATCATAGGGTATTAATGAAACAGTTGTTTATGTTTCCCAGTTTCTAAAGACACTATACATATACAGTCCTCTCATGGTTTTGTTATATGTTGTAATACGTGTGAGCATTGGATGAAGAATGGCTCTCCGCCCAAGGGCTACATGAGGAAATGGCTGCCACTGGGGATGGTGGTGTGTCTCGCCCAGGGGGTGTAGCCACCCATGGAGTGCCCTGATAGGTATCAATTATAGTACACTGGATGTAATTCCATACCGTTATAGTTGGTATTTGAGGAAAGGTATAGTCAAACTTTAGAAACTAGGATGTGAAAGCCTTAGTAAGAACCGTATGGATATGTCTAAGAATAGGAAAAAATATTAGTGTTTTAGAAATGGCCATGAATAACCTATGATAAGACCTGAAGCGTGAAATTTTATTCCAGATTATGTAGTTTTCCTATTATGATTAGTGATTCTCACACTATACTTATTGGTTTTAGTCAATGGTTAGAACCTGAAGGAACCATGTAAATGCTGAATGTGACGTTCAATGCAATGATTGTGCCCCGGAGCAACCAAACGTTATGGGATCTAGAATGAAAAATCTTGTAGCCATGCTCACACAACTTTCTCAAGCAATGAACCATGCATGACTTCCAAACGAGAAAAGGAAGGAGCAAAATTCTGTGGAATTCTTAATGAGGTAGCTTCCACCTTTATTTAGCGGGTCTTCTGACCCATTAGTGGCTGAAAAATGGTTTAGTACCTCTGAAAAGATATTTTTAGTTCTACAATGTTCTGAACATGACAAAGTCATCTTAGCAGTGTATCATTTGGAAGGTGATGATGATCAATGGTGGAATCTTATAAAGAATACGTGGAAAAGAGATGAAATTGAGTCCATGGAATGGTATGAGTTAAAGAACTTATTTTTCAAAAATTAATTCCCTCGTATTCTTCGAACAAATATGGAGAAGGAGTTTCTTGAACTGAAGCAAAAGGATGATAAATCTGTTGGTAAGTACGAAGCAAATTTTACAAGACTTGCAAGGTACGCTTCCAGAATTATTATCCAACCTGAGAGTAAGATCGATTGATTCTTTAGTGGATTAAAACCAAGTCTTCTAAGGGTGTTATACATAAGGGACTTTAATAGCTACGAGGAAATTGTTCGATGTGCTCTCAAGGTTGAGATAGAGATTGGAGTAACCCATCAGTCATATGGGTTTGATAAGAAGAGGAAAATGGAATTCAAAGGAAAATATGATGACCACACTGAAAAGAAGATGAGTTTTCATTTATGATCAAATTATGGAAAGAAACATGGATGGAATTGTATTAAAGGGACAATCAAATGTTTTAAGTGTGGAAAAAAGGTAATCGGGAAATTGAATGTCGAAATAATGGGTAGAAGATGTCTAATGATTCGAACAAAGAAAGGGATACACAGAATGCACCTCCTACACTTCAATGTTTCAAGTGCTAGGAAATGGGGAATTATGCCAATCAATGCCCTAATCTAACGGTTTTTTGCGATGATCGACGTCAACAAACTAAGGCCAAAGACAAATGAAGGTCATATGCAATTTCTATCAGCGATGTGGAGTACGATAACGAAGTGGTTAAAGGTACACATACCATCCACTCTAAAGTAGAAAATGATTTATTTTATTTTGGATCCACTCACTATTTTATTTCTGAAGAATTTTCTATGGGTATCTCCGTACTACCTCAAAAATTAGCTGTTGAGTTAGCTGTGACAACCTTTAATGGAACAACAGTCGCATAAAAAGATTATAATTCTTCTATGATTTATGTTTTTGGGAAAGTGCTTCCTGCAAATATTGTGATCCTTCCTATAGTGTAATTTTATGTGACTCATGGCATGGATTGGCTTTCCTTATAACGAACCATACTTTACATACATTGTTAATACTTCAAAATTGAAGCATACTTATTACAACATATAACAAAACCACGAAAGGACCGTATAGGTATAGTGTCTTTAGAAACTGGGAAACATAAACAACTGGTTCATAAATCATCAACTTTGCCTCCCACTTATTTCATCATATCTAGAGTCCATTTTTGGCATATCCTACTTAATAACCTTCTTCCTGACCCGGGGAAAGAAATCATACAAAAGGGTGAGCTCAAATGCTCAGTAAGGGTAAACAAAAGAAATATCAATCACATCGTATACACAAGCACATAACTTTTGGAAATCTTAACCTGCAAAAGAGATCATAATTTCATAACATGGGATAAATCATGGCAGTGAAATGTAATCACAATAATCATAACTTAAAACATGAAACTTTGTGGCATAAACACATAATCATATAGAATCATTTCTTGTTAGTCAAGACTCATTGCCAAGACTATCTTAGTGGATAAAGTCCCTTTCTGAACCGAGTCACCCTCGTTTCAGTCCTGTTTCATTGAACTGGTATAACCTACCGTTCCAGCCATGTTTATCTCATGATATATAAAATATTTACCCAATGCATTGGAGGGATATATAGGTCCCACCCATCTCATAATGATACTATTCTTATGTGTCCCACAAAATCATAAATCATACATCATTGCACAACCCATGTAATAAAAATGGGATTCTTAAACAACATGACATCATAAAACCATTCATATAAGATAAAGGAATTCATAAACATAATTCCATCACAACATAGTCAAATCATTGTAAAAATATGGATATAAATAGAACCCTTTATTATCTTAGATGGAAAATAATTTTGATAAAACACTTGAAATGAATTCTTGAGGAAAATATCATTTCTTCTTCAAAATCAATTTCTTTTCACAAAACATCATGCAATTTTAAAATAAAGATATTTTATTGAAAATAGTCATGAAATCTTTTGGAGAAGCTTAATTAAAATAAGGCTTTATAAAACCGTAAAAATCCGTTCGTGCCATTTAAGTTAAAAAAACATTCTTCTCGTACTTTTGTCGGAAAAGTCAAAAACTACCTCGTACGAAAAACGACAAAAGATTCCTTTCATATATTTTACTAAAAACACACCGAGGAGTAAAATTGGATATAAACTATTGTATACGGATATAAATATTACATATTGAGGAAACATGGATGTGGATGATAAAATACACCCCAGTAAATACCAAAGTATAAACAATCTCAGATGAGATTGTGATATTTCCCTTACCTTAGGTCCGAATTGCTTTGTAAGTTTCCGAACCTCCTGTATAATGATTTAAATAATGTTATTGACTTATTCCAGAATCATACTTATTTTTATGATATCATATATGGTCATATTATTAGCTTCTTAGTAGTAATATTTCATTGCTACTTGTTATTCGGGTGTTTATAACTTTTTGTTCTTATGCGTGTCTTGTCGAACAAATTCTTATTCTTATCTTTAGGATATAGATACCTCATTTCCATAATGGTATTAGTGTAATATATATCATATTCATTCATTCAATTCATTTATATAATCATTATGAAATGAAGATCATGTAGAACGAGTCGCATCACATCGTGGAGACGGTATTCCGTACGTACGCACGAGTGATGATATCATTCCTATGATCATGGAATTGTATTGGAGTGTATGTATACTATTTCAGAATCATTATTATTTTATAATAGTCATATATAGTCATTATTTACACCATTATACCCATACAAGTAAGGTGGTGGTGGAAAATAGATTACACCACGGCGTGGAGACGGTATTCCGTACGTACGCACGCGCGGTGATTTCTTTTTCCATTGGATGGATAGATGGTGAAATAAGGTTGTTTCATACTTATAATAACATATCAGTATATGAGTGATACTGATGTTATTACTTCATAATGAAACAACTAAGGAAGAAGAAGTGGAAGAAGAAATAAAGATGAAAGAATCGGTAACGGACATTACCTCTTCTTTGAAGTACTTCTTTGAGACCTCCTTTTAGGGCACAAAAATGGGTCTTTGAAGAAGCCCAGAACCTCTAGGATGTCTCTAGGGAAGTGGAGAGGAGGAATTGTCAGGGTTTGGCCGAGCTTGATGGCAAAAAGTGGTGTGAGGAAGAGGGAGAGGAGGTGTCCTTTTATAAGGGAGGAGAGGGGCACCTTTGGAATAACTAAACTATTATTTTATTATAAAGTCATTTTCGGTTTTAAATAGATCCAAATTGATATATTTTGAAGATAAGGTGGGGATGGGTCTAAATCCTCTCATACAATAGAATTTAGACAAGTTTAGGTTCCTATTTTAACCTTACCATTTAGATTTAACATTAAGTTAAATAATTTTACTTTTACCATGTCTTCTTGTGTTCTTATACTATAATGTTAATAAACTTACTATAATCAGCCAAAAGAAACCCAATTTGTTTATTATTAATATATATAAGCTTATATAAGTCATTGGGCCAAACCTTAGTTTTTTAGGAATAAAATAACAATTACCAATATAATTTTTTTTTTTAAAAACTATTTTATGTCAATTTTGACACTATTTAGTAATTGATTTTTGTGAAAATCATAACAGAATTATTAGTTCGAACCATGTTAATTAAATCAATACTAACATGTCATATTAACCTATAAAATTAGTGGGATTCATAAAAAGTCTCAAATTACATTTATTTTGGTGTTTATAACATCAATTATGTCAATATTTCATTAATAAGATAATTACTGCATCATCATTGTGTCAAAAATAAATTAAATTATTTAATGTATAAAAATAACAAATAAAATAACATCATGTAGGAAATCGTTTTAGCTTTATAATGAATTTTTATAGTCTAATTTATCTTATGTATATCCCCATATTAAAAATTATTTACTTATTAAACTTCGATTTTAACTATTTTAACCCTTCTTTAAATAAATTAATAATAAATGTCCTAATCTAATCCAAGTGGGCCTAAATGGTCATATTTTATTACTAAGTTTGTTTTTGGTCGAATTAAACTTATCCAATAGAATTAGGACATGTTTTAGGGTAATAATAATATCATTTTTACCCTTAATTACCCTATTTACTTTTAACCGTGGTAAAAAAAAGTAAAAAGTTAATATTCACCAAAAAATTATTTTCATCTCATTGAACCACATTTTAGTCCTTGATATTAATCGTGTCTCTCGTATTTTTGAAATTCCACTCACAGAAGCGGTAAAATGATGTTTTATGAAAAATTCAGTTTTTTTAACTACCACTTAGTGGTTTCACTATTCATCAAAAATTGAAAGTTTTCAGAAAAATACCAAAATTTCACCCTAGGCTAATTTCGATATTCCGAATCCAAAAATGAAGTCCATATTGAAAAATAAAATTTATAAAATTTTAAAAAGTGGTTATTACAATTCATAACGGCTAGTTTTAATGATATTTTAATAGCATATCGTTGTTTAGTGAAACTCGGTATTGCGTACAACACAAGCTAGCGAGAAAGTGTTGTGTAGAAAAATATTCCTTTGATGATTTATATAACATAAAAGTCTCGGGTGTTACATTCTACCCCCCTTAAAATGAATTTCACCCTTGAAAGTTTTCACTTTGTAACAAACAGATGTGGATACCTCTCCCTCATCATATCCTCAAGCTCCCATGTAGCTTCTTCTAATGGTGGTTCCTCCATAAAACTTTCACCAATCGAGTGGTCTTGTTTCATAGGACTTTTTCGCTACGATCCAGAATCTCTATCGGTTGTTCTTCATAAGAAAGATCTTTCTCCAGCGGTACAACTTCTGAGCTGAGTACATGTGAAAGATCAGGTATGTACATTCTCAGGAGAGATACATGAAACACATCGTGAACTTGAGAGAGATTCGGTGGAAGCACCAATCGGTAAGCTACCTTCCCAACACGATCCAGTATTTCGAACGGACCGATATATCTAGGGCTCAACTTCCCCTTCTTTCCAAATCTCATAACCCTCTTCTAGGGAGATATTCGTAAGAACACTTTATCACCCACTTCAAACTATAGGTCTTTTCTTCAGTTGTCGACATAACTTTTCTGTCGACTCTGAGATGCTCTTATGTGTTGTTGAATAGATCTGACCTTTTCTGCCATTTCATCAACGAGATCAGGTCCTAATAGCTTTATTTCCCCAACTTCATCCCAGCAAGTTGGAGTCCTGCATTTCTTTCCATAGAGAGCTTCATAAGGATCCATCTGAATACTGGAGTGAAAGCTATTATTATAAGAAAATTCCACCAAAGGTAGGTGTTGATCCCAACCTCTGAAATTCATAGAGCAAGCTCTCAACATATCTTCTAGGGTTTGAATTGTTCTCTCAGACTGACCGTCTGTCTGAGGATGATAAGCAGTGCTGAAACTCAACTCTGTATCCAGAGTATGCTGAAGACTTTGCCATAACTTCGAGGTAAATCTCGGATCCCGATTAGATATAATAGAAAGTGGTACTCCATGCAATATTACCACTTCCTTTACATATATCCTGGCAAGCTGATCCAGAGAGAAATCCTCTCTAATAGCAATGAAGTGTGCAGACTTTGTAAGACGATCAACTATCACCCAGATAGCATTATTTCCTTTGGATGTTTTAGGAAGTCCTGTGACAATGTCCATAGTAATGTTTTCCAATTTCCATTCGGGTATGGGTAATGGTTGTAACATCCCCTTAGACTTCTGTCTCTCAGCTTTAACTTGTTGACAAACCAAGCATCGAGAGACATATTCAGCAACATCTCTTTTCATGTCATCCCACCAGAAGTACTCTTTCAGGTCCCTATACATCTTTGTGCTTCCAAGATGAATAGAGAATGAAGAACTATGAGCCTCATCCAGCAGCTCCTTCTTTAATTCAGGGATGGGAGGAACACAAACCCGATTCCTGAACTTTATTGTCCCATCACAATCAGGGTTGAACTCAGGAACATTTCTCACCTTCTTTTGTAACTCGACATCTTCTTTTTGTGCCTATTTAATCTTCACATGTATTGATGGTTGAACATTCATTTGAGAAAGATAAGATTTTTACCCCTTCCATTATAATTCAAATATCCATCCTTTGTAAATCCGTAAATATTGGATCTTTTGTTATCCTCATCATGGATAAACTAGCATGGTCTTGTTGACTTAATGCATCTTCCACCTTGTTTGCTTTCCGAGGGTGGTAATGGATTGAGCAGTCGTAATCCTTATTCAGCTCCAACCATCTTCTTTGACGCATATTCAGCTCCTTCTGTGTGAAAATATACTTTAAACTTTTATGATCAGTATAAATATCACACCTTTCACCATAAAGGTAATTCCTCCAAATCTTTAATGCAAAGATTACCGCAGCTAACTCTAAATCATGTGTGGGGTAATTTTGCTCATGGATTTTCAACTGTCGTGAGGCATAAGCTATCACCATATCATTTCTCATAAGAACACACCCTAATCCCTTCTTGGATGCATCACTATAGATCACAAACCTTTTTCCACTATAAGGAAGTGTGAGCACAGGTGCACTGGATAAACTTCTTTTCAACTCATTGAAATTCTCTTCACATTCTTCCATCCAGACAAACTTAACTCCTTTCCGAGTCAACTTGGTGAGTGTATTAGATAATTGTGAAAAATCTTTCACAAAACGTCAATAATATCCAGCCAAACCAAGAAAAATTCGGATCTCAGTTACTGTTGTTGGTCTCAACCATCTTTCGATAACCTCTGTTTTTGCTGGATCCACAGATATCCCCTCTTTTGAGATTATGTGACCCAAAAATGCAACTTTTTGAAGCCAAAATTCACACTTGGTAAATTTGGCATAATGCTTCTCATTTCTCAGGGTCTTCAATATAATTCTCAAGTGATATTTATGTTCTTCCTTTCCCTTTGAATAGACAAGAATATCGTCTATAAAGACTACCACAAATTGATCATGATAGTCTCTAAAGACTCTATTCATCAGATCCATGAAGATAGCAGGGGCATTAGTAAGACCAAATGGCATAACTATAAATTCATAGTGTCCATACCTTGTACGGAAAGCCGTCTTTGGTATATCCTCCCTTTTGACCCTTAATTGATGATACCCTAAACTAAGATCAATCTTGGAAAAGTATTGAGCTCCGCATAGTTTGTCAAATAGGTCGTCAATGCGCGGGAGAGGAGATTTGTTCTTGATAGTGATCTTGTTAAGTTCTCGATAATCAATGCAGAGTCTCATTGATCCATCTTTCTTCTTAAAAAATAAAACAGGTTCTCTCCAAGGTGACGCACTAGGGATTATGAATCCCTTATCAAGATTCTCTTGGAGTTGCTTCTTCAATTCCTACAACTCAATTGGGGCCATTCTATAATGTGTCTTTGAAATAGGCAAAGCACCCGGTACGAGTTCTATTGAAAACTCAACTTCACGATTTGGTGGAAGACCCGGTAATTCCTCCAGAAAGACATCATCAAACTCCCGTACAATGGGCATATTCTTAATCGTGAGTTTCTCACCAACCATTTGAGATAAATAACCTTCATTTAGTGGAATCAATACCCATAAAATGGAAGAAATTTCAACTAGAAGGTTATGTTCATCCTTCCATTGATAGACGATCATAGATTGATCTGGAATATGAAATGTGACTTCCCTTCTTTGGCAATTGATATGAGGTCCATATAAAGAAAGACAATCCATGCCAAGAATCACATCAAATTCCACTATAGGAAGGATCACAAGATTTTCAAGAAGCACTTTCCCACAAACATCGAGCAGAGAAGAATTATAAACCTTTGATGCGACTGTTATGCCATGAGGTGTTGTCACAGCTAACTCAACATCTAATTATTGAGGTAATACGGTGATACCCTTAGAAAATTCTTCAGAAATAAAAGAGTGGGTGGATCCAGAATCAAATAAAACATTTTCTACTTTAGAGTGGATGGTAAGTGTACCTTTCACCACATCGTTATCGTACTCTACATCGCTGATAGAAATTTCATGTGACATTCCATTGTCTTTAGCCTTAAGAGTTTCTTGACGTCGACCATCATCATAAACCCTTGGATTAGGGAATTTATTGGCATAATGCCGCATCTCCTTGCACTAGAAACATTGAAGTGTAGTAAGTTCATTCTGTGTATCCCTTCCTTTGTTTGGATCATTAGACATCTTCTTCCCATCATCGAGGCATTCAAATGCCCGATGACCTTCCTTTCCACATTTGAAACATTTACTTGTCCCTTTAAGACAACTCCCTCCAGGTTTCTTTCCACACTTTGTGAATAAGGGAAAGCTCATATTCTTTTCAGTGTGCTCTTTAGATTTCCCATGAATTCCATTTTCCACTTCTTATCAATCCCATATGACTGATGGGTTACTCCAATCTCCATCTCGACTTTGAGAGCACATCAAATGATTTCCTTGTAGCTATTTAAGTCCCTTATGGCTAACGCCCTTCGATGACTTGGTTTTAAGCCACTAAAGAATCGATCGATCTTACTCTCAGGTTGGATAATAATACCAGAAGCTTACCTTGCAAGTCTTGTAAAATTTGCTTCATAGGTACCAACAGATTCATCATCTTTTTGATTTAGTTCAAGAAACTATTTCTCCATCTTTGTTCTGAGAATACAAGGGAAGTACTTATTGAAAAATAAGTTCTTGAACTCGTCCCATTCCATGGACTCAATTTCATCCCTTTACCTCGTATACTTAATAAGATTCCACCATTGATCAACATCTCCTTCCAGACGATACACTGCAAGGATGACTTTATCATGTTCAGAACATTGAATAACTGAAAATATCTTTTCAGTAGTACTAATCCATTGTTCAGCAACTAATGGATCAGTAGACCCACTGAAAGAAGGTGGACGCTGCCGCATGAAGGATTCAACTGAATGTTGCTCCTTCCATTGCTTGTTTGGAAGTCCTGCATGATTTATAGCTTGAGAAAGTTGTGTGAGCATGGCTACAAGATTTTGCATTCCATCTCCCATAACGTTTGGTTGCTCAGGGGGACAATCATTTCATTTCCCGTCGCATTCTGCATTAACACGGTTCCTTCGGGTTCCAGCCATTGACTAAAAACAAGAAGAATAGTGTGAGAAACACTAATTATAATAGGAAAACCACATAATCAAGAATAAAATTTCACACTTAGGGTCTTAACCTAGGTTATTCATGGACATTTCTAAAACACTAATATTGTGTTCTATGATTAGACATATCCTTAGGGTTCTTACTAAGGCTTTCACATCCTAGTTTCCAAAGGTTGACTATACCTTTCCTCTGATACCAACTATAACGACCCATACATTACATGCATTGTTAATACTTCAAAATTGAAGCATACTTATTACAACATATAACAAAACCACGAAATGACTGTATAGGTATAGTGTCTTTAGAAACTGGGAAACATAAACAACTGGTTCATAAAGCATCAACTTTGCCTCCCACTTATTTCATCATATCTAGAGTCCCTTTTTGGCATATCCTACTTAATAACCTTCTTCATGAACTGGGGAAAGAAAACATACAAAAGGGTGAGCTCAAATGCTCAGTAAGGGTAAACAAAAGAAATATCAATCACATCGTATACACAAGCACATATCTTTTGTAAATCTTAACCTGCAAAAGAGATCATAATTTCATAACATGGGATAAATCATGGAAGTGAAATGTAATCATAATAATCATAACTTAAAACATGAAACTTTGTGGCATACACAAATAATCATAGAGAATCATTTCTTGTTAGTCAAGACTCATTGCCAAGACTATCTTAGTGGAAAAGGTCCCTTTCTGAACCAAGTCACCCTCGTTTCAGTCCTCTTTCACTGAACCGGTATAACCTACTGTTCCAGCCATGGCTATCTCATGAGATATAAAATCTTTACACAATGAATTGGAGATATATATAGGTCCCACCCATCTCATAATGATACCATTCTTATGTGTGCCACAAAATCATAAATCATACATCATTGTATAACCCATGTAATAAAAATGGGATTCTTAAACAACATGACATCATAAAACCATTCATATAAGATAAAGGAATTCATAAACATAATTCCATCACAACATAGTCAAATAAATGTAAAAATATGGATATAAACAGAACCCTTTATTATCTTAGATGGAAAATAATTTTGATGAAACACTTGAAATGAATTCTTGAGGAAAATATCCTTTCTTCTTCAAAATCAATTTCTTTTCACAAAACATCATGCAATTTTAAAAGAAAGATATTTTATTGAAAATAGTCATGAAATAATTTGGATGAAGCTTCATGAAAATAAGGATTTATAAAACCGTAAAAATCCGTTCGTGTCGTCTAAGTTAAAAAAAAAATTCTTCTCGTAAATTTGTCAGAAAAGTCAAAAAGTACCTCGTACGAAAAACGAAAAAAGATTCCTTTCATATATTTTACTAAAAACACATAGAGGGGTAAAATTGGATATAAAATATTGTATAAGGATATAAATATTACATATTGAGGAAACATGGATGTGGATGATAAAATACACCCCAGTAAATACCAAAGTATAAACAATCTCGGATGAGATTGTGATATTTCCCTTACCTTAGGTCCGACTTGCATTGTAAGTGTTCGAACCTCCTGTATAATGATTTAAATAATGTTATTGACTTATTCCAGAATCATAATTATTTTTATTTTATCATATATGGTCATATTCTTAGCTTCTTAGTAGTAATGTTTCATTGCTACTTGTCATTCGGGTGTTTATAACTTTTTGTTCTTATGCGTGTCTTGTCGAACAAATTCTTATTCTTCTCTTTAGGATATAGATACCTAATTTACAGAATGGTATTAGTGTAATATATATCATATTCATTCATTCAATTCATTTATATAATCATTATGAAATGAAGATCATGTAGAACGAGTCGCATCACATCGTGGAGACGGTATTCCGTACGTACGCACGAGTGATGATATCATTCCTATGATCGTGGAATTGTATTGGAGTGTATGTATACTATTTCAGAATCAGTATTACTTTATAATAGTCATATATAGTCATTATTTACCCCATTATACCCATCCAAGTAAGGTGGTGGTGGAAAATAGATTACACCACGGCGTGGAGACAGTATTCCGTACGTACGCACGCGCGGTGATTTATTTTTCCGTAGGATGGATAGATGGTGAAATACGGTTGTTTCATACTTAATAAAATATCCGTATATGAGTGATACTGATGTTATTACTTTATAATGAAACAACTAAAGAAGAAGAAGTGGAAGAAGAAATAAATATGAAAGAATCGGTAACGAACATTACCTCTTGTTTGAAGTGCTTCTTTGAGACCTCCTTTTAGGGCACTAAAATGGATCTTTGAAGAAGACCATAACCTCTAGGATGTCTATAGGGAAGTGGAGATGAATAATTGGCAGGGTTTGGCTGAGCTTGAAGGATCAATGTGGTGTGAGGAAGAGGGGGAGGAGGTGTCCTTTTATAAGGGAGGAGAGGGGAACCTTTGGAATAACTAAAACTATTATTTTATTATAAAGTCAACTTCGCTTTTAAATAGCTCCAAATTGATATATTTATAAGCTAAGGTGGGTATGCGTCTAAATCCTCTCATCCAATATAATTTAGACAAGTTTAGGTTCCTATTTTAACCTTATCATTTAGATTTAACATTAAGTTAAATAATTTTACTTTTACCATGTCTTCTTGTGTTCTTATACTATAATGTTAATGAACTTACTATAAGCAGCCAAACGAACCCCAAGTTGTTTATTATTAATATATATAACCTTATCTAAGTCATTTGGACGAACCTTAGATTTTGAGGAATAAAATAACAATTACCAATATAATATTTGTTTTAAAAACTATTTTATGTCAATTTTGACACTATTTAGTAATTGATTTTTGTGAAAATCATAACAGAATTATTAGTTCGAACCAAGTTAATTAAATCAATACTAACATGTCATATTAACCTATAAAATTAGTGGTATTCATAAAAAGTCTCAAATTACATTTATTTTGGTGTTTATAACATCAATTATGTCAATATTTCATTAATAAGATAATTATTGCATCATCATTGTGTCATAAATAAATTAAATTATTTAATGTCTAAATATTACAAATAAAATAAAATTATGTAGTCAATATTTTTATATTTATAATGAATATTTATAATCTAATTTATCTTATGTATAACCCCATATTAAAAATTATTTACTTATTAAACTTTGATTTTAACTATTTTAACCCTTCTTTAAATAAATTAATAATAAATGTCCTAATCTAATCCAAGTGGGACTAAATGGTCATATTTTATTCCTAAGTTTGTTTTTGGTCGAATTAAACTTATCCAATAGAATTAGGACATGTGTTAGGGTAATAATAATATCATTTTTACCCTTAATTACCCTATTTACTTTTAACCGTGGTAAAAAAAAGTAAAAAGTTACTATTCACCAAAAAATTATTTTAATCTCATTGAACCACATTTTAGTCCTTGATATTAACCGTGTCTCTCGGATTTTTGAAATTCCACTCACAGAAGCGGTAAAATTAAGTTTTATGAAAAATTCAGTTGTTTTAACTACCACTTAGTGGTTTCACTATTCATCAAAAATTGAATGTTTTTAGAAAAATACCAAAATTTCACCCTAGGCTAATTTCGATATTCCGAATCCAAAAATGAAGTCCATTTTGAAAAATAAAATTTATAAAATTTGAAAAAGTGGTTATTACTATTCATAACGACTAGTTTTAATGATATTTTAATAGCATATCATTGTTTAGTGAGACTCGGTATTGCGTACAACACAAGCTAGCGAGCAAGTGTTGTGTAGAAAAATATTCCTTTGATGATTTATATAACATAAAATTCTCGGGTGTTACATTCCTTATATGGAGCTGATATCAATTTCCAAAGAAGGGAATTCACATTTCATATTCCAGATCAATCTATGATCGTCTATTGATGCAAGGATGAACATAACCTTTTAGTAGAAATTTCTTCCATCTTATGGGTCTTGATTCCACTAAATGAAGGTTATTTATCTCAAATGGTTGGCGAGAATCTCACAATTAAGAATATTCCCATTGTATGGGAGTTTGATGATGTCTTTCCAGAGGAATATCCAGGTCTTCCACCAAATTGTGAAGTTGAGTTTTCAATATAACTCATACCGGGTGCTATGCCCATTTCAAAGACACCTTAAAGAATGGCCCCAATTGAGTTGCAGGAATTGATGAATCAACTCCAAGAGAATCTTGATAAGGGATTCATACGCCCTATTGTGTCACCCTTGGGAGCACCTATTCTATTTGTTATGAAGAAAGATGGATCAATGAGACTCTGTATTGATTATCGAGAACTTAACAAGATCACTATCCAGAAAAAATATCCTCTCCCTCGCATTGATGACATATTTGACCAACTACGCGGAGCTCAATAAATTTCCAAGATTGATCATCTTTCAGGGTATCATCAATTAAGGGTCAAAAAAGATTATATACCAATGACGGCTTTCCGTACTTGGTATAGACACTATGAATTTATAGTGATGCCATTTGGTCTTACTAATTCTCATGCTATATTCATGGATCTAATGAATAGAGTCTTTAGAGACTATCTTGATCAGTTTGTGGTTGTATTTATAGATGATATACTTTTCTATTAAAAGAGCAAGGAAGAACATGAAGATCACTTGAGAATTGTATTAAAGGCCCTAAAAAAGGATAATCTTTATGCCAAATTTACAAAGTCTGAATTTTGGCTTCAAAAAGTTTCATTTTTGGGTCACATAATATCAAAAGAGGGGATATCTGTTGATCCAGAAAAAACAGATGTTATTGAAAGATGGTCGAGGCCAACAATAGTAACCGAAATCCAAAGATTTCGTGGTCTGGCTGGATATTATTGACGTTTTGTGAATGATTTTTCACGATTATCTAATACACTCACCAGGTTGACTCGAAAATGAGTTATGTTCGTGTGGAGGGAGGAGTGTGAAGAGAATTTCAAGGAGTTGAAAAGAAGGTTATCCAGTGCACATGTGCTCACACTGCCTTGTAGTGGAGAAAGGTTTGTGATCTACAGTGATGCATCCAAGAAGGGATTGGGGTGTGTTATCATGCAAAATGATATGGTGATAGCTTATGCCTCACGACAGTTGAAAATCCATGAGAAAAATTACCCAACTCATGATTTGGAGTTAGCTGCGGAAATATTTTCATTAAAAATATGGTGGCATTATCTTTATGGTGAAAGGTGTGATATTTATACTGATCATAAAAGTTTAAAGTATATTTTCACACAAAAGGAGCTGAATATGTGCCAAATAAGATGGTTGGAGCTGATTAAGGATTACGACTGCTAAATTCATTATCACCCAGGGAAAGTAAACAAGGTAGTAGATGAATTAAGCCGACAAGACCATGCTAGCTTATCCATTATGAGGATACCAAAAGATCCAATATTTATAGATTTATCAAGTATGGATCTTGGAATTATAAAAGTAGGGGGAAATATTATCTTTCTCAAATGAATTTGCAACCATCTATGCATGTGAAGATTAAAGAGGCAGAAAAATAAGATGTAGAGTTAAAAAAGAAGGTGAGAAATGTTCCTGAATTCAACCTTGATTGTGGTGAGATAATAAGGTTCAGGAATCGGGTTTGTGTTCCTCCCATCCCCGAATTAAAGAAGGAGCTGCTGGAAGAGGCTCATAGTTCATCATTCTCCATTCATCCTGGAAGTACGAAGATGTATAAAGACCTGAAAGAGTACTTCTGGTGGGATGGCATGAAAAGAGATGTTGCTGAATATGTTTCTCGATGCTTGGTTTGTCATAATGTTAATGCTGAGAGATAGATGTCTAAAGAGATGTTACAACCATTACCCATACTCGAATGGAAATGGGAAAACATTACTATGGAATTTGTCACTGGACATCCTAAAACATCTAAAGGCAATAATGATATCTGGGATATAGTTGATCATCTTAAGAAGTCGGCACACTTCATTTCTATTAGGGAAGATTTCTCTCTGGATCATCTTTCCAGGATATATGTAAATGAAGTGGTAAGATTGCATGGAGTACCACTTTCCTTTATATCTGATCGGGATCCGAGGTTTACCTCTATGTTTTGGCGAATTCTTCAATATAATTTAGATACAGAGTTGAGATTCCCCACTACTTACCATCCTCAGATATACAGTCAGTCTGAGAGAACAATTCAAACTGTAGAAGATAGGTTAAGAGATTTCTCTATGTATTTCAAAGGTGGTTGGGATCAACACCTACCTTTGGTGGAATTTTCCTATAATAATAGTTTTCACTCTATGATTCTGATGGCTCCTTATGAAGCTCTCTATGGAATTAAATGCAGGACTCCAACTTGTTGGGATAAAGTTGGGGAAAGAAAGCTATTAGGACGTGATCTTGTTGATGAGATGGAAGAAAAGGTCAGATATATTCAATGACATATAAGAGTAGGGCAGAGTCAACAAAAAATATATGCCGAAAACTGAAGAAAAGACCCAGTGTTTTAAGTGGGTGATAAAGTGTTCTTACGAATATCTTCTTGGAAGAGAGTAATGAGATTTGGATAGAATGACAAGCTGAGCCCTAGGTATATTGGTCTTTTTGAAATATTGGATTGTGTTGGGAAGGTAGCTTACTGATTGGCGCTTCCACTGAATCTCTCTCAAGTTCACGATGTGTTCCATGTATCTCTTCTATGAAAGTACATACCCGAACCTTCACATGTACTCTGCTCAGAAGCTACACCGCTGGAGCAAGATCTTTCTTATGAAGAACAGCCGATAGAAATTCTGGATCGTAGCGAAAAATTTCTATGGAACAAGACCACTTTCTTGTTGAAAGTTTTATGGAGGAACCACCAATTAGAAGAAGCGACATGGGAGCTTGAGGATATGATGAGGGAGATGTATCCTCATCTGTTTGTTACGAAGTGACGAATTTCGAGGGAGAAATTCATTTTAAGGGGGGTAGAATGTAACACCATGATATTTTATGAGAAATATATTTTTTGACTTATGTTATATGAAACATCAAAGGAATCATTTACTGCACACAACACTATCTTGGCTTGCGTTACACGCAATCACGACCTTCCTCGATAGCGTGTGTAGTACGCAATACCGAGTTTCACTAAACAACGATATATTATTATAATATTATAAACTAGCTGTTATGAATAATATTAACTAAACTTTGAATTTTATAACATCATTATTCATCTTACATATTTTTTATAACATGGTATGAGAACAGAATAAATATTTTAGGTAAAACAAGTATTTTTCAAAAAATATAGTTTTGCCGCCTTTTGATGGCGCACCCACGTTAAATATATTTTTTGACATGTTTATAAGTTCATTTAGAAAAAATAAAATTCTTCTTTGGAATCAAGATTTAAAAATTTACTATGGATAAATTTTTCAAATTATTCTGGTAACTTTCATATTATAATGAATAGTAAAAACACACTATATTTTAATTAATAACAAATTTTTTCATTGCAATAATTTATATGGTTAAATTATAATATTTAATGTTTTTAAAGTATAAATAAAATATATTTTTTACCATTTAATATAATTTATGTCATTAGCATTAATTTTACATTGAATTCATATATAAAACCATTTCAATATTTGGCAATGTTTTAACTTTTAAAACTCGTTTTCTTAACAACATGATTAATTTTAAATTAATTACCGCAACTTCTGTGTTTTGAATTTTGAAAAATGGATTCCATATTTGAATTCAGTGGCTCCAAATTATGTTAATAGTTTACTTTTATTTTTTTAATTATGAATAGTAACTACGATAATTTTTATTTACTGCAGTTAAAGGTAAATCGGGTAATTAATGGTAAAAATATGATTATAAAATTACCCTAAAACATGAAAAAATATTATTTTATGAATAAAAGTATACCCATATCACCTAAGGGTCGGACTAGATTCATTTCATGGACTTTTGACCATGAAATAATATAATTATTATTAAAACAAAAGAAAGTGACAACATGTCACTCTCTAAAATCTTATAAGTGTAATAATTTTAATTTCATGATAAACATTATAATACATAGGATATAAATATTCCCTAGAAATCTAATAAAATTATATACATCATATGAATTTATTTATAAATTTTAGGGATTAAACAAGTATCATTAATCATGACACAATATTGATGTTGAAATTACATTATTGATTGAAATATAAAATAAATGATTTCAAAAGTATTAAAATAAATATTATATGAACTATTTAATGTTTATAACTAATTTTCTATATAAATATGACATTTTATGAATCTATTAAATCTTTTAGTTCTAAAATATCTTCTGTGTATATTTTATTTAATATCAAATTAATGAATAGTGTCAAAATTGACACTATTGTTATTTTATAAATATTACATATTATAAAATTGTTTCAAAATCACAAAAATATTTAAAAATTATAAATTAAAATTTATATGGTTGGAAATTTAATAAAGTATATAATTATGGACAATTCACAACATATATGTAATTATTTATAATGATTTAAAATTTAGAATTTTATTACCACAAATAAAATTAAATAGATTATATAAGGATCAATCATGTTGATAATGTTTAAAATAAATTCCCAACTTCTCTAAATTTTATTGGTTGATGATAATACATCCCTAAAAAATCTATGATTCGGATTTGAGTAATTTTCGGATGTTTTTATGTGGGGTTGAAATTTATTATAAATTAAAATTTCTTATAATTCCAAAGGTGCCCCTCTCCTCCCTTATAAAAGGGAACCTCCTCCCTCTTCTCCTCACACCATTTTAGGCTTTATGCTTGGCCAAACCCTACCAATTTATCTTCTACACTTCCCTAGTAATATTCTAGAGGTCCTGGTTTTCTTCAAATACCAATTTTAGTGCCCTAAGAGGAGGTTTAAAATAGGCTTGTCAAAGAAGAGGTAATATCCATTACTAATTTTTCAAATTTATTTTTTCTTCTACTTCATCTTATTTATTTGTTTCATTATGAAGTAATAAAATCAGTATCACTCATATAATTATATGTTATTATAAATATGAAACAACCCTATTTCACCTTCTATCCATCCTACAGAAAATGAAATCACAGCACGTGTGTACGTACATAATACAGTCTCCATGCCATTGTGTAATCTGTTTTCCATCACCACCCTACTTGAATGGGTATAATGGGGTGAAGAATAACTATATATTATTATTTTGAAGTTATATAGATTCTAAAATAGTATACATATACTCAAATACAATTCCATGATCATGGGAACGATATCATCGCTCGTGCGTACGTACGGTCTACCGTCTCCACGATGTGATGCGACTCATTCTACATGATCTTCATTGAATAATTATTATATTAATGAATTTAATGATTAAATATGATATATATTAAAGTAATTTTTTTTTGGAAATTAGGTATCTATAACCTAAAAATAATAATAAGAATTTATTCGACAAAACACGCAGAAGAAGAAAAAGAAATAAACACAAGAATAACAAGTAGCAATGAAAACTTACTAATAAGAAGCTATAAATATGACCATATGTGATATCATAATAGTGAGAATGATTCTGGAATAAGTCAATAACATTATTTAAATAATTATACAGGGGGTTTGTACACGTACGAAGAAAATCGGACCTAAGGTAATGGAAAATCTCGCAATCTCATTTTTATCCGAGATTGTTTATACATCAGAATTTACTGGTGAATATTTATCATCCACATCCATGTTTCCTTAATATGTAATTTTATTTATATCCTCCTACATCTTTTTAAATAAAATTTTACCCATTGGTGAGTTTTTAGTAAAATATATGAAAGGAATCTTTTTGCATTTTTAGTACGATGTACTTTTTGACTTTTCTGGCCAAAGTACGAGAAGAATGTTTTTCTTTAACTTATACGACATTAATGGATTTTTAGAACATTATTTCTATGAAGCATACTTTACTTGTTTTCAAGTTTATTTTTAATCAACATCTTTTAGTTTAATATTTTATGACATGTTAAGAAAGGAAAAATGTTTTTGAAGTAGAAAGGATATTTTCCTCAAGAATGGAGTTCAAGTGTTTTATCAAACTTATTTTCCATCTAAGATTATATAGGGTTATTTTTATATCTCTATTTTTACATTGAATTGATTATGTTATGATGGAATTATTTTTAGGATTCCTTTTATGGATTATGTTATGATGACATGATGTTTAATAATCCCATTTTTATTACATGGGTTATGCTATGATGTTTGATTTATGATTTTGTGGCACACATAATAATGGTTTCATTATTATATGGGTGGGACCTATATCTCCCTACAATTAATTGGGTAAAGATTTATATCTCATGAGATAGACATGGCTAGAATGACAGGTTAATCAGGTTTAGTGATACAAGACAGGAATGAGGAGTGAACTCTATTCAGTAATGGACTTTGTCCGCTATGATGGTCTTGCCAATGATCCTTGACTAATATGAAATGATTTTATATGATTATGTTTCTATTCCACAATGTTTCATGTTTTACGTTATGATTATTGGGATTACATTTCACCACTATGATTTATCCCATGTTATGATATTATGATCTCTTTTATAGGATAAGATATTCAAAATGTTATGTTCTTATGAATATGATATGATTGATATTTCTTTTGTTTACCCTTACTGAGCATTTGATCTCACCCTTTTGTATGTTTTCTTTTCCCCAGCTCAGGAATATGGGTATTAAGTAGGATATGACAAAAGGGACTCTAGATATGATGAAATAAATGGGAGACAACATAGATGATTTATGAACCAGTTGTTTATGTTTCCCAATTTCTAAAGACACTATACCTATACGGTCCTTTAATGGTTTTGTTATATGTTTTAATAAGTGTGATTAAATTTTGAAGTAATAACAATGTATGTAAATTATGGGTTGTTATAATGTATTTATAAAATTGATATATTATAATTAAATATAAGAAAATAGGAATATTTTAATATAAATAAAATTGCATTTCAAAAAATGATTAAATTTAAAAAATCATAAAATCAATATGAATGTATGAACTGGAAATAAATTTTTTTCCCATAGAAAACAAGCAAAATGACCCCCTTAAATGAGGATGAAATTCCATCAAATATTAAAAATGATAGTGTACCCCATTTAAAATCTCAGTTTTATAGGCCTTTTCGGCCTTTTTGGCCTCACAAAATGTGATCATGGTTTCACTAGACAAGGAATTAAATATCATTGTAAGTTTAGATTTGATATGTTTTAGAACCCAAATGGACACATGGATCAAAGGTTATGTTTTTTTAAGTTCTATTTATGTTTTTAACTTTTTTTAACTTTTATTAAATTTTTTATTTTTTATATCTTCAAATTGTTATTAGAAGACTATTAATTGATAATTTTTTGCATGTTTTTAATTAAAAATATTTATTTAAATAATTTTATATGCCATTTACACTAAATATCATATATATTAAGTGTAAATGTGTATTAATCCTTATCAAAAACATTTTTAAATATATAGATAATATATTTATATATTTACATATTTATATATTTATGTATTTATGTATTATTTTTAAGGAATTATATTTTTTAATATATATACATTATCATCTCTTATTTAATAGTGATGATAAAGGAGTCCCTTTATGAGTGATTTCATTAGCACTATTAAAACATCCCATTAACAGCACTAAAAAGGACTATTAAAGACCACCTTAATAGAACTTTTTCTTGCACTAACAAAGTGAGTCATTAACAGAACATTTATCAAATGTTGTTAAATCCCAGGCACTAGATAAATATAGTTTTGTAGCAATAAACCCTTCTAGTGTAGCCCAGTATGAGCCTTGAATAGTACATTACTATTGAGTATGGTGGGTCCTTATTAGACTATTTTTTGGATCAACTTGTTAGGTTCTATTAATTTTTTCACCCCATCACTAAATGTAATAAATGAATGGGTATGAAGAATTTTTCGAAATTATTTCATTTCCATGTTAAACAAGACTCTCTCTAGTGGAGGGATCTTCTTTGTTCCACCTAAGTATTAGCTATAGGTAAAAACTCATCATACATATCCCCAATCATTTGGATTCATCCAAGTTGATATATATCCCAAATACTTATTCTGACCTTAGAATGAGGTAGATTAAATGTGTTGGTATAACTACACTAGTGGATGATCAGTGTGGGTCTGATGGATACATCATAAATTGAGAACTCCATAACACTTAGAGTAAACCAACTATTGCCAGCCTACTTAGGATCTCTGTATTCTTTTGATTCACATAGAAATACCATTCCCATTGTCATATAAGTTACCTCCAGACTGCAAGTCCCACCTTGGACTCAACCCTCTAATGAAATCATCCCATGAAGATTCAAAAATATATGGGTTATATTAAGTGATATGATGATATGATTTATTATGAAAATCTGAATTTTTTTAATACCCATTCAAGAGGAAGATATATTCATGACATGAATCTACAAAATTTTATCCCATGGTGGATATGTTTTTTGAATGTAATTTTGAGAAACATTAACATCAAGTAGATGGAAAACATTGACTAGAGAATAAAATCAAAACATCATATTGTAATCCAAATTTTTTTAGATGTAGTTCATCAAACCATGCGAAATTTAAAAATTTATATGAAAGAAAAATATTTATGGACACAGCCTGAGGAATAATACACAATTGTGGGGTATCTTTAACTTTTATAGTAATTTCAATTATTATTTCTTCAATAGTTATCGAATCAGATAATTTCATTGTCCTATAATCTAATATATCTTAAAATTAATGGTATGAATGGTTTAAAAACCAATGTACGATAATAAAACCAAAAAAATAGATATATTAATCTCATGTAGTGTTATTGGGGTTACAAGAATTTCATAATTATTCAATCATTATACAGATAGCCAAAGTGAAACCTGAGTCTATCGACATTACTTATGGAGGTATTCCATGAAACATCAATAAAAGTTCACAAAATACATCTTTTAAAAATTGTAGTGGACCTTGTAACAATAATCAATCTCAAATAATTTGACATGTACCAAAAAAGTATTCCTTTGCATTCTGGTCATGAAACCTCAACTAATTTTGAATAAAATTATGTGATACATTCCAAATGAATTTTCCAAGTTCCCTTTATCTAGGGTTGTTCTCCCCATATTAGTACACTAGTCAATAACAAATGACAACAGTGTGCAATATTTTTCCTTCTCCCACTTAGTATAATCACTTGTATATAGACAGGATATTTAATCCTTTTAAAAACTATTTTCTATTACATAATGGAGGTGGGGATTTTAATCCCATTATATATTACTATTCAAAAAACACATTTTCACTAACATCCCCCTCATGGGCCATTAAATCCTATACATCCCCTGCAGTTTGTGAAATTCCACATGGCCCCCCATTTTTGGAGAGCGGTTGATCAAGAAATGACTATAAATACAGAATAAGGGTATAATAAATGGTGAATGGAGGCTATAGGAATTCCAATTTTGGGAAGTTGACACTTGAATCAACCTCTGCATAGCACCCTCGAGTAATTGGGATACCAAAAAACATGACATGTGGATAAAAGAAAAAACAATATCTCACAAAGGAGGCCCTTAATGAAGGAATCCCCTCACAATCCCTTTGTGATGTAATTCAATCACAAGCCCTTTTAGAATAATTCCCTCATAATCCCTTCATGAAGAAACCTCATTGCAAGTTCATTGTGAAAGTGCCACTTCCAAGAGGGGAACCATTTTCACAATTCCATTTTTACATAGAAAATATATTATATAAAATGTGGTGTCCTTTTGTTATTTTTACCCCACTTTTAATTGTCTCATCCCATGTAATGTTTGGATACACCATAGTACATTAATATAGAATCTAAATTATTTATACAGATTCCTTTCACTAATGTTAATACGTAGAAATGAATATCTTGGGATCTCCTCCACGACCACTATATATACATAATTAGGGTATGTAGGCTAGTTTTAATCCCTTAGATTACGGATTTCCTTGATGAAAGGTGGATATATAAATTTTTAACCATATGGGTAGAACCATCAGGTGAATAACTATCATGGATTCCCTTGATAACAAATTTACCTATAACGAGGATCATAGATATGTCTCTCCTAGTTCAGTGGTGGGGTTATTCTACACCCATTGAGCTATGTTGATGATGGGATCTAATTTAGAGTATTCCCCAAGCCATTATTTTAGGATCTCATACTCATTTTGCATCCATATTCCAAACACCATCCTGACCAGGAAATAAGAATGAAAATGAAAGGATTATTTTTCCCATCAAGAATTAGGCCCAACAGGTTTTCATTTTGGATTTCATCAATCATGAATTATCAATAATATTAGGAGAGAGAAAGAGCCTAGGAAATCCCTTATAGATTATTTTCATATCCGTTTTTTACACCATGTCATTCTCCTCTTGTCTCCAAATTCCATACATAGTTCTAGACTATAAATAATAGGAAATATGAAAGGATGGAGTTTCACTTCAAGGATGAGACCCAAGTAGTTTTTTCATGATAATTTCATCATCCATGAATCACCAATGAGAAATGGAGTTATAAAGATGTTTATTCAGTCTTAGTATATAATCCCCATTAAATCATGGTGTCAAGCTCTTATAAAATGTGTATGATCTCCCGTTACCCCTTGTTTATCACACCAAACATGGTTCACATGAGCGTAGAGATATTAATTTATCATGATATTAGTATCAAAAAAATGGATAAATGTTCATTCTTCTTAGGTGTAATCCCAAACATATATTTCATCATTGACCTCCTACATATGTGTATATGACAACATAACTTTCATCATAGTAATCCTCTTTAAGCATAAGCCCTATCATAGATTCCATTAGGGGTATCCTTCATAGGTGTAATCCCTAAAAACCATATTCTCATATCCATAGTGGTTTATGTTAATGATAAATATATTATGGGTGATCCCATATACATGATCCCAAATAAATATTATATTGTCATATATTTCATGACATAGTAATCATAGACACATTATGTTAAACAACTTGATGTTTTTAAAGTCACAAGATGCTAAACTGCATGAAAACTTCCTTATCACATTATGAAAAAATGCATTGCACAGTCTTATTTCATTACTATAAACTGCTTCACTCAAAATAATGGGATTTGATTCATAATTCAATGAGATAGGTTGGAATTTTCCCTTGAGGTATAGACACACTATCAATCTTATTTTCATCCCATCTGGACATATCGTCTATAGAATTTCCACTTCACCTTAAGGTCTATATTCCTCTCAAGTGACTCATCATACCACCATCATAGGGATATATTCTCTTTAGTTTATTTCATAAAAGTACCACGTCCCCTATTTGATCAACCCATAATCATTGTTTCAAATTCCCTTTAAGGTAAAACAAAAATATAGGCTCAGGCTTAAGTCCTGCATCAACCGTTACTATACACCTTTCATGAAATAATCCTTACCATATGACTTTAAACATCCTGGATCATTCCTTGTCACATGGCCTTAAAAGTTATGACGTTCCCTATTATGTGGAACAAAACTATGTGGTTTATAATTTATTTTATAAGGATATATAGGAATCCTCTAACATGCATGATCCTGACACCATGAACACTTATTACAATCTTGTATGGCGATAAACTCTAGAGTTCCAAGATATATAATTTTAATCCATATCTAATTATGAAAAATCATCATAAGTAATAATAAACAAATTTAGGAACTATGATACAAATTGATATTCATGTTGATGGAGAACCTCTCACTTATACATATGATTACATTAATGGAGAAACTCTAATAGATATAGATATTCAAATTGTTACAAAATAACAAACAAGTTTTGGAACATGGGTAAATAATCAAAAAACATGTCTAGATTCTATAAGTATTCCAATTAATAGCCATGTTTATCAAACTATCCTAGGTCGACATGACACATCACCATATCTAGATCACCATAAAGCCTCAAGCGTACTTCCTCGAACTACATAGGCCGATGAAAAGTGGAGAGGGTCAAAAAGATAAAGTGGGGAGATTATACCCTCTTTCTAGAGTATAATAAAAATAGAAAATAAAAAAATCACAAGTATAAAAATTAATGTATGAATAATAAATAAACTAAAAACCCATAATATAGAAAAATTAAATTGTGAACAATCATACAGATATAAAGCATGAAAACATTCAAAAGATGGTCATCCAATAGGATAACCACATATATAAAATAAACATTATACTAATAAATAAAATAGGATCTAATAATAACACTGATTTAAACTACATTTCTGGTCTCCATGATGCTCGAGTTGCACCAGCCCAATCCTGGGGCTCCCCAAAAGTTGCTCCTCTCGATTAAGAAGCAGTTGGACTTATCCACATTTATCATGAAACCATGGATCCAAACTAAAATAATAATTCAATTTTATTTTCACACTAATTTGTAGATATAATGGGTGAAAAATAAATCTCAGTAAGACACCCCCAATGGTGAACCTAAAATCTTCTATCATAATAGGTTCATCCACATGTGATATACCCATCCTAGTGAAAGGATAAAAATAGCTGGCATAAATGATAATCTTTATAAATATAATTTGTGTAAAAAACGAAAACAAATCAAATCAAAAGTTGTATTCTAACACCCATGGTATCTATACCCATGATTCGGCTTCTCTTAGAGAATGTATAACATGTGGCTGACACATTCACACAATAACCAGTGCATTTGTTAGATCAACATAGGATCTCTATGAATTATAAATGTAATTGAATAAATTATATACTATAGGGTGTAAACATAAGAATACATATGAAACAAAACATCTATCGGGCTATAGGAATTGAATAATATGACATAAAATCGATATAAGAACATCAAGGTCAACACAACTGGAGAATGTTTCTGTCTTGAAGGTCTTATAGAATGAATAAGGATCCAGCTGTGGACCCAATAGTAGGTGGGATCCATATTGAAATTCAATATCATACATAATCTATGAACCTAGGTGGAAAATAACATCCACAATAGACAAAAGCCTCTCCACTAGTTTCTCGACACCTCATGTGTTTGAATAAACTCTAGTGAGGGTGCACACTCAAAAAGTGGGGGAAAACTCATCCATATCATCCATTAGCTCCATAAAATCATTTAACCACAAATAACCAATAGATTATAGAATCAGATCACAACTCAAGGCCAACTCAAAACCCAATATACTCCTCCTTAGATCAATGTCCGTATTAGAAACAACCTCAAACATTCTGACAAATGACAAACTGTATGTGGGGAGATCCAACCTCAATCCCATTATCCAATCAACTTAACTTGAATGGTTGATCAAATTTGGTATGTCAAAGCATAGGGACTATATCTCAGAACCTTGGATATTAATATCTAAACAAAATGCCACCATGGGATCTCAATAACCCACATCATGTCCAATCTTAAACATAGTTCTCCCTTGATCCTCAGGGTCATATAACAATGAAAATTCTAATTAGGGATTCCCATTATGCATCGAAGATATCAACACATTCCCATCAAAAGATCCCCAATGATCTAAAATTCCACAGTAAGAGCAGGATACCCTACATGTATTTCCTTTATCTCATCTATAAATAATGTGACAATCCTAGTTTAGAAACATCCCAAATCATCCCTATTGGTCTCCAAATTATCTATGATAAACATATCATACAAAGGGGAATCCAAAATAAAGTAACACCATCCATGTTGTTCCCAAAAGTCATCATGGGCACATCAAAAGTAGGACCCTATATAGGCTCCTCTACACAATCCAAAACCATGCCCCACAAGTATTGGAAATTACTCACTATAGAAACCAATAATCACCGGATCAGTACACATCCCAGTGTAGAATACCTATATGTCCCTAATAATAATGTTAATATATCAAAAACACCCACCCATAATATCCATCCCACAACATAATCCTATCTCAAATTATCTAACATCATTGTTCCTCAAACCAGGGAGTTAAACATAAATTTCTCTATCCTCGAGCTATTGATCTCAACATGATGGGTTAAACTAAGATCTCATAAAAGATACCACTTTATCCAACCATTCATGATATGTACAGAATAACCTCAAAAATATTTCCAAATCACACTCAATCATGGATGATCATCATGCTCGCAAATCTTACTCCGGCCTTGCATCTCACTGCCCAACCGCCATGAGGATTCCAGAATCAAACCTCAATGATATCTTCCTACAAATGATTCCCCATAAAAAACACCATAAAATTTCATCTTAACACCAAAAGGATTAAAATATTTTAATTTACATGAAAAATATTCATAATAGACTAATTACAAATACATTTCTTACATTGAGGTGAAATCATAGGAAAAATGTTCCAATGTAGTAAAACGTACATTGTGTGTACTTCGTGTACAAGGTGGGTACCCAGAGAGGTTCTACCAAGCCATGTTCCCCCAATATTCTTATTGTGTACTTATCCAAAATACATGGTGTGTATTCTATTTACATGGTGTGTACCTTACCATGGGTACCTACCTGTGTGCCACAACCCCCATTTAGCATGTCCCCTCCCAAGTACACGAGATGTTCCCTAAGTACACAACATGTACTCCCTCTTGAGGTCCCAACCCATGTACTAAACATTTTATGGTCATGTGTTGTTCCTATTAGTGTACTCCAACATGTCATGAATCACACATTCGGTCTGGACATGTTCTCTACATGTCCATGAACCCCCATATAGCGTGTCTAGCCGAGAACATGGCCACACCCCTAGAAACACACTATATGATGTGCACTCCAAATTAAATTGTGTATAACCCTTAAAACACTACTTACTCAAACTTTAATAACACCTAGAATGTTTTCTATAAACCTCATGTCATATAATAGGGGTTTCCCAATAAAACACCACGCAGAATTGCCAGAAATTCCAGATTTCTCTCTAGAAGCCACAGATCAACTAACACGAGGTCTAAAACAACCAAAAAGTAACTATAAAACCCAAAAACATAATCTATGTATATTTAAAATGATAAAAATATAACATTCATACCTCTCCAAGTAGAAACCACTAATGCTTCATGCCTAATCTACCACCTGCAACCATTGTACTCTGATCAGGGCCTCAAAAAACCCCATGAGGAAGCACCACCCCTATCTCTATCTCACTACCTCTTATCTACCACATCCTATCATGGATAAATTAATGGAATCACGTAGGGTTAATTCATAGAAATAGAAATGGGAAATGGGAAAAGGGAAAAAAGAAAACTCAAATAAAAAAAATAAGAAAAGGGGCTCAGGCCCAGACTTTGCAGTTGACACAATGTTATGCCTCACCTATATAAATCATTCCATTATAAAATCATCCACATTGATGAAATATCCGTAAAAACACCATTCAAAATATATGGTTTAATGAACATGTGTGGATAAATTAATATTTAATTAATTAAATATTAAATATTTCATGAAAATTGAAATGTCTCTGATTTCAACCAAATCATTGTCCTTAGGTGAACATCATATTTTAGGACCATTTAATTGGTTAGAAAAAATATATGAGATAATCTTATAAGAGAATGTATCAATTTCCCCAAAAATTACAAATAAAAAGGGAAAATTTTCCCGGATTTTAAAACCACATGATGATGCAATGAATCATAAAATCCCCACAAATAATGCTTTTCACCATCAAGAATCATTATTGGTTAACTAGTAGCAGTTTTCTTACCCAAGATCTATCAAAGTCAATGTTATCTTGACTGTCTAGTGACCATCCATATAGTGTATAAAACTATCCACTAATATAATAGAAATTCAACCATGACCAATTTGTTGATCCCTGTAAAGGAGTATCATTTTCCTTTCCTTTCTTCCCAATATGAAAACAACATAGCCCACGCTACAACTAACACTAAATGTAATGGATAGACATGGAAAACCCGCTCACACCTAAGTGACAACACAAAATCGCACAATCTAAATAAACAAAAAATAACTTAAAATTAGTATTATGACATCCAATATCCTATTGTTCATTACAAAACACAATGTTTTCCTTAAACCACTCTTAAATGTGTCTGTAGACTTATGAACACATGGGCCAAGTCATAATGAATGTTAGGTAACATGCCTAAAACTAATGATCATGATGCTCAAACATCTCATATCTAATAAACCGAGTCACCCTCAGCACTCATTTTCTACATATAATAATATCCCTCAATATAAGATCAACCACATGACTACTATACACTCGGGTGTTAACCAAAACCCACAAGTATCAAAAAACGCTTCCACAACACCTCTAATAGCACTACCAAATTGAACAGGGTCAATGGTCCGACTAAACCTACTCTCTCAAGTCGTCCATGAGATAGTTATAACTCCCTATGATACACTTCATTAAGAACAATAATCCTCATGAGAAACCACACCCTAGTAATAGTATACCTCAATGGAACCACCAAGGAATAATTTCAATGACATCCCATGCCATCGGTGATAGCATGCACATGGGCCCCACCGTATGACGCTAAAAAATATATAGCAAGAAAAACCCTCTCCCACAAAACACAAACCTAGGAAATCATGGTAATAACACATCAAGGATACTCAAATCTATTCTAGGAACCCCTCAAGAATCCTCTACCTCATTGATGCACCAATAGGGAACACCGATCCCATTATTGACCAAAACGTGTCTCCAAGCATCCCTCGGTCAAGGGAACAAATCTACATCACCAGAATCAATCACCCCAAAATATTCAATGGACCAACTATTAGTGGAAAATTTATACATGCTACTTATTTGAATTTAATTCCAATATGTACTATTACGAGAAACACTGTATGAGTAGTGGTTGACACCATAATGAGGTGAACCTCTATCATTAGTAAAAACACAAAACACAGGAACATGTAATGTGGATATTATGTTCCTATAAAGATTCATTAAAAATGTACTCTTTACTATAAGATAAGAACCAAAAACCAAAAACCCATAAATCATCAAACCCATGTTCATCACACAATGTGAAATCATGCACTAGTAAAAAAAATACCAAGAACAATAGTCCCTTTCCTATGAAAACTATTCATTCTTTTGAAAAAGTTATTTGAAACACATCAGTATGATTTCCATCCTAAGTTCTAATACATTCTTGGAACACCTATCTTCCAAATCCTCATATCATAAAACCAAACATATTTGATACCATTTTGAAATAAACCAACCCAGTTCGACCTGACACGTTACCCAATCTGGCTCACCACAAGGCCAAAAGTTCACCTCTATGAACACAAAAGGATTCCAACTGGTGGTGAGGGACAAAAATATATATTGGGGATACAATAAAATTAGTTCAAAATGAAATAATTGTGTAAAACAACAAAACAAAATAAGGATAAATATCAGAGTACGCATAATAAATAAAAAAAAATTGTACAATAATAAATGAAATGGAAAATACATTAATATAAACTCAAAAAATTTGAAACAAATAGAAAATGGTTTCCCACTAGGCTGAACACATATTCCAAATAAATAATATGAAAATAAATACAGTAGATTTTAATACCATTATTGACCCAAACCACATACTTGGTCTAAATAATGATTGAGTTACACTGTCCTAACCATGTGACAATACATGAGTGGATCCAATCAACCAAGAAACATTGGTCATCAACCACATCCATTTCGCACCATATTTTAAAACCTAAAATAAGACATCAGGTATGTATGAAAATTGAGATTTACATATAGGTTTTGACATTTAAATATTAGTAGACCACTCCCAATTATTAACCTATAATATGTTATTTTAGGGTCCTAAAAATACGCAATGGAGAATGAGAATTCCCTTAATTCAAGAAAATATTCTACCCAATTTCCCTCAAGGAATTGGGAAAAATTTATAGAATACTCAAAGGTTGGAAAAAAACAAACTAGTCCGCGTACTGGGCCAATATTGAAGGTGTAACGCCCCGACCCCAGCTACCCAGAGTCAGTGCATTACTTCGTAACATTGGCATGATCACAAGAAAGATCAAATCTCGAAAGAACGATTGGTTTAGTAGCCTTGGAAACACTAGATATATTCATAGGTTTTACATTACATCATAAAATGAAAAACTACTACAACAACATAATGTCTCCATAATCCACACTCATATCCCCACATAATATCCCTGCAGGTCATTCATAATTTACTTCTTCACTTCCTGGGAAAAATAAAACATATAAAAGGGGTGAGCTCAAATGCCCAGTAAGGATAACAAAATAGCGGAAACTTTCATAAATAAGAATAAACTTTTAAGGAAATGTATAACTAAAACAAAAGCCTTTCAAACATGAACTTTCAATATGTTATGGCATAAATAAAATGAAATAATGTCATTTACTTATTCACATGGATATTCTACTAATCGAATAATCACATGAAAAAATCAATAACCACTTTCATAATGTTGGAATGCATAATGCCAGACTATCATAACCACATAGCCAAGGCCTCGTGCCAAGACTACAAATATGATTTTGTCAAGGCCTTGTGCCAAGACACTAGTTTGTCTCATGAGACCTACCGATGCAATTTTTTTAGAAGATACTTATGTTTAAAATTGCTAAAATACACTCCAGTGTTTTTCTGAAAACATTATGCAAGCTTCTGAAAACAAAATAACTAATTCTGATACTTCTCGACTAATTACAGGCTATGATGGGTCCACTCCCAATCCCTTCCTATCTACCAAACTCGAGAGTCAGGTTTTCTGAAAACATTTTTAAGCTTACGTCAAATACGTATACATTTGCACTGGATTTTCATATATTTGAGAGAAATATCTCTCTTTTTTAAAATCATTTAAGATCCATATAAAATAAAACATTTTCTTTGAAAATATTCTTATAAGCTTGTAATGAAAGCTTTGAAGATTTTATAACGGCGTAAAATAACCGCACCCGCCGTATAAGTTAAAAAAAACATTCTTACCTCAATTCTGTCGAAAAGGTTAAAAAGGACCTTGTTTTGAAAACGACGGAAAGATTCCTTTATAAACCTCTTATAAAAAGTCAAACAAGGGTATAAATGACTTTAACCCATATTCTTGTAAATAGTAAAAATGTTTTTAAATACATTTTTAAGAAACATGGATGTGGATGATAAAGATATCCCAGTAGATTATTACGTATAAACAACCTCGGATAATGAAGAGATTGTGAAATAACCCTTACCTTGTACTTTTCCTTGGTTGGGGTAGGTTAACCTCCTGTATAATTGTGAAGTAATTGTTATTAAATTATACAAGAATCATATATATTAATATGATATCATATATGATCTTTTAACATTGATTTGTTAATAATATCTTAGAATTATCGTCGTTTCGGGTGTTAACTTACTTGTTTTCTTTTATATGTTTTGTTACGTAAGACATGTTTGTAAAGGATAGGTTGTATATTATTCATATCCAGAATGATATCAAGTCCATAAACATCATTTTTAAATCATCAAATGATAATTATACTTGAATGGATACGATGGAGAATGAATCTCATCGCGTTCGTGGAGACGGTAGTCCGTACGTACGCACGAGCGACAATATCATTCTTTTGATATTAAAATAATATATAAATGGATGGTATATCATATATACAGAATCATTAACATGTTATATTTATTATTTACATGAGTTACACATCATTATTATACCCATCCAAATAATAATATATTGAATAACAATTACACCACGACGTGGAGACGGTAAGCCGTACGTACGCACGTATGGTGACATGTTATTCAAAGGGTGGATAGAATACTGAATATGGTTGTACCATATTTATAATAACATCACAGTATATGTAAGATACTGGAGTTATTATTTTAGAATGGTAAGAACAAAGAAATAGGAAGTGGAAGAAGAAAGGAACTTGGAAAAGGGTGGTGAAATCATTACCTCTTCTTCGGGTTCTTCCTTTTGATTTGATCAAAAGGGATCCTTAGGTTGGCTTTCTGATCAAAATAAGGCCTCTAGGTTGTATTGAGGGATGTTGGGAGAGTATTTCGGAATATTTTGGCCGAACCAAAAGGCTTTGAAGGTGTGAAGAAATGAGAAGGAGGAGTGCCCTATTATAAGAGGGGTGAGGGGCACCTTTGGAAAAGCTAGAAATATTAATTTATAATAAATTCATATTCGGTTTCTAATGGCTCCAAAGTTGATTATTCAAAGGTTAAGGTGGGGATAGGTCAAAAACCACTCAGACAATAGAATTTAGACTGGTTTGGGTACTTATATTAACCTTATCTTTAAGTATTAACTCTAAGTTAATTAGTTTCACTTTTACAATGTCTCTTTGTTTTTTTATATAATATGGTTAATAAACTTACTATATACATCCAAGCGACCCCCAAGTGGTCCATTAATGATGAAACTATCATGATATAAGTCTCTTGGCCGAACCTTAGATTTTTAGGAATTTAATATCAATTAATAATATAATATTTGTTTTAAGAACTCTTTTATGTCAATTTTGACACTATTCAATAGTTGATTTTTGTGAAACTCATAACAGATTGATTACTTCGAAAAAAGTCAATTAAATCAATCCTAATATATCATATTATCCTATAAAATTAGTTTAATTCATTAAAAGTTTCATATTATATTTTTTTGGGTATTTATAATATCAGTTATTTTAATTTTTCACTATTATAGTAATTACTGCATCATCATTGTGTCATATATAAAATAAATTATTTAATGTCTAAAAATTATAAATAAAATATCATTATGTAGGAAATCGTTTTATCTTTCTAATGAATATTTATAATATAAAATCCAACTTATATAACCCTATGTAACAATTGTTTTTCTAAAAGATATATGCTTGTGTCATTTTTGTATTCATTTTGACTTAATTAAAATAAAGTGTCATTATCACTTACAAGTGGATCCATGGGGTCCCAAAATTGACACGAAGATGCCCATGGTCGACCATGTATCAACCAATATGGTTAAGACACGTTTTAGGGTAATTTAGTATTATTATAATATTATTTTTTAACCCTTATTTACCGGATTTATCCTTAACCATGGTAAATAAAATATTTACCGCAGTAATTATTCAAAATGTCTAAAAATAAAAGTTACCTATTTACACAATTTGAACATCCTGATTCCAAATATGGAATCCATTTTCATAAATTAAAAACACAGAAGTGGCAGAAATTAATTTAAAATTAATTCCCGCTGTCAAAACAAAAAGCGTGTTTTTAAGAGATAATAACTATCAAAAGATTGACACTTGTTTATGTTCGGTTTAATTGTAAAATTATGTCCAATGACCAAAATTATATTAAATAGTAAAAATATATTCTAAATATACTTTAAAACCACTCAAATTCATAATTTATCACTATTAATTATTTTGATTAAAAAAGTTGTTTTTAATTAAAATTTAGTAATTTTCACTATTCATCAAAATATGAAAGTTATCCGAAAAGTACCAAAATTTCATCTTAGGATAAATTTGATATTCCGAATCCAAAAATGAAGTCCATTTTAAAATATAAAATATATATAACTTCAAAAAGTAGGTATTACTATTCATAACAGCTAGTTTGATTGGTTACGGTGTGTTAGAACTCGAAGTTGCGTACAACACACGCTACTGTTTTATTCAAAGGAAAGCGTACCGTGGAAGCTTGGGATGTTTCATTTTAAATTTTTTGATGTCTCCATTTAGTCAAAAAGTTTAAAATATTATATTTAAAACGGTTTCACTATCAAAAGTTGATAAAAGTGCAATACTGAAAATGAATCTGTTCTTGCATTATGACTAAGAAACTCATAATATGGATTCTAAAATTATAAGGATTATATAAATTTTAAAATTTAGTTAATACTATTCATGACCTCTTTTAATGGATTTTTTTTGGTAAGTAATGGTGAAATTGAACTCAGTGTTGCGTGTAGTGCAAGTTATTGAATTATTTTGAAGAAATAACACACTATGAAATCTTGGGGTGTTACATTCTCCCCTCCTTCAATAAATTGCGTCCTCGCAATTTCAAATTGTTCTTCAAAAATAAAAGGTTGAAAGTAGAAAATATATTTGTGGGAAAACCCACATCGGAAATTGGGTTACTAAAATTTAGTCTTAATATGAGGAAAAGAGAAATCAAAGGGTCACCACCAAATTATGATCTCGATTAGGAGAACATTGGTGGAAATTAGAGACATATAATCGGAGGAAAAACGTAAATATTTATAGGTAGTGATTGAGGTCATCAATCACAAACAAGTGTATAATTGAGGTCCTTAAATTCATCAATCTATGATGATTTGAAATACCATCGGTTCAACAAAACATAGGGTATTAGGATAACACATTTTTGACGTTTCAAAATATCTTAGTTGAAATCCCACATCGAAAAATGAATTAATGAGGCCTCTATTTAAAATAAAGAGTGGAAAGTATGAAGATTACCGAAAATAACACATACTAGGGTTCCATGTAAGAAAATATGGATATGGAAGAAAAATCTAGCCATCAATTATCTGATGGAGAGTGGTAGAGAACATGGCTATGAAAAGGCCAACAATCCCAAAGCCATAAATTAGTGATGATTTAAGGTACCATCTAGGACAACATTTTTGTTCTAAGTTTCTTTTATTAATGATGAGGAATTTATTTATGAGATTGGATAAGATCATAAGGAGATATACTTAGTTTATAATTAGAGTTTTATCCATTAATAAATTTCTACCAAAACTCATCTTCCACTCGTAAAAAAAATTATATTTATACTATTCGTACAGGGTTCCAAAATAAACGAATTTATAATTCATCTACCAGATCTTTTAAAAAAACTACATTATTTAATCCAGGACATCTCTTGGGCCAGTGGTAGGTGATACACCCTTGTCGCCCTTCGGTTGCGGGTTCAAGTCTCGCAGCCTTGCCGGACCCGACGGGTTGCCGCCCGACCTCCGGGTTGTCCTTTTATGGAAATTCAAAATAATCCAAACTAGAACTATCCAAAATACTTCTGTCCAAACTCACAGTCCAACATTTATAAGGAAGGTAAACATAATATAGATCCTTTTTACCCTGTAATAGCATATGAATACCTTCATCATGTACTACCATATTCCTTATTGATTACATTCATGTTCCCTTATTCCATATAGAATGCTGGATATACTTCATTAATCCAAAAATGTTTTAAACCCCAACAATGATGGAATATACAAATCATTAATCAGCTTCAAGGTAGTCAATAATATCCAATATAATTTATCCAAAATAATCACATATTATTCCAAAATCACTACCTCAGTATCAGAACTATATTATGATTTATCATTCTCTCAACCATATATTTTCCAAAAATTTAACCTTCTATTGAGTCACTTTTCTTTGTTCCACACAATCTCAAGTCCTTAATGAAATAGTAATGCAGTACAATCCTTATATACTCCATAATTATTATAACAAGTACATTGTTGATACAACACTCAATTGACATAATCAACATAAGAACTCTAATCATTCATCTTCATCTGTGGTAGTATCATAACTTGATTATTATCCAATAGCATCATTTGAGGCATAGTCTGATGACTGGGACATAGGTTCGCGTAGTGTCCAAACTCCTTGCAAATGAAGCATTGTACATTTAAAACCATTTTCTTACCCTTGCAGTCACGTACTTTGTGCCCTTTTCCTCCACACTTATAACAAACTCCCATTCCTTTCAGGCATGTTCCAGGGTGTTTCTTTCCACAGTTACCACATATGGGAAAATTCTTATTTTCCCTCTTCCCTTTATCCATCTTTCTCTCTTCCATCCTTTTCTTCTCTTGCTTCCCTTCAAAGCCATAGGACTCAGTAAACTCTTTACTTATCTTATCAACACATGATATTATTTCTTCATATGATGATAATACATGGGAGACTATTTATCTTATAAATTCTAGCTTAAGACCATGAGAGATATGATCCTTCCTTCTC
The DNA here is from genome assembly GCA_963277665.1 of Viscum album. NCBI lineage: Eukaryota > Viridiplantae > Streptophyta > Magnoliopsida > Santalales > Viscaceae > Viscum > Viscum album. The sequence continues at coordinate 804,964,474 of OY728139.1, forward strand.
TTTGAATCATGTGCATTTCTGGAGTTATCATTCCTTCTACTCGGTGCCATTTCTAAACAATGGCATAAACTAGATTAGTATATGAGTCAAAATACATAATCCCATACTTATAAAACACTTAACATAAATTGAACTATTTATGGATATAATCCATAATCATAAAAATGTTTTCTTTGAAGAAGTATATACTCATAAACCCTTCATAATGATTTTTAAAGATAGTGAGAGTTATCCTAAGCATATCCCCCGGGAGTGTCGTAACCAAGAGTGTAGCAAGGCCCGTTGTCGTGCACCAGTTCCCGTTCGAGTCTAGCTCAAAGCGGTGTTTTCAGGTTTTACCCCTAGGTACATCTGTGCCAGAGCCGCCTCTACCTGCTCGTATCCAGACAGGGATGTATTGCTCGGAAAACTCACAAAATCTCTACAATACCAAAATTCTAGGAAGTTCTTCTATACTAATCCTCAAAGTTCATCTTAGGTCTACGTGGTCTAATCAGAGTTTATCTAAATATAGCTTCCAAGGTTTGTAATAAACTTCCTCTGATACCAACTGTAACGCCCCGACCCCAGCTACCCAGAGTCGGTGCATTACTTCGTAACATTGGCATGATCACAAGAAAGATCAAATCTCGAAAGACCGATTGGTTTAGTAGCCTTGGAAACACTAGATATATTCATAGGTTTTACATTACATCATAAAATGAAAAACTACTACAACAACATAATGTCTCCATAATCCACACTCATATCCCCACATAATATCCCTGCAGGTCATTCATAATTTACTTCTTCACTTCCTGGGAAAAATAAAACATATAAAAGGGGTGAGCTCAAATGCCCAGTAAGGATAACAAAATAGCGGAAACTTTCATAAATAAGAATAAACTTTTAAGGAAATGTATAACTAAAACAAAATCCTTTCAAACATGAACTTTCAATATGGTATGGCATAAATAAAATGAAATAATTCCATTTACTTATTCACATGGATATTCTACTAATCGAATAATCACATGCAAAAATCAATAACCACATTCATAATGTTGGAATGCATAATGCCAGACTATCATAACCACATATACAAGGCCTCGTGCCAGGACTACAAATAAGATTTTGTCAAGGCCTTGTGCCAAGACACTATTTTGTCTCATGAGACCTACCGATGCAATTTTTTTAGAAGATACTTACGTTTAAAATTGCTAAAATACACTTCAGTGTTTTTCTGAAAACATTATGCATGCTTCTGAAAAAAAAATAACTAATTCTGATACTTCTCGACTAATTACAGGCCATTATGGGTCCACTCCCAATCCCTTCCTGTCTACCAAACTCGAGAGTCAGGTTTTCTGAAAACATTTTTAAGCTTGCGTTAAATACGTATACATTTGCACTGGATTTTCATATATTTGAGAGAAATATATTTTTTTTAAATCATTTAAGATCCATATAAAATAAAACATTTTCTTTGAAAATATTCTTATAAGCTTGTAATGAAAGCTTTGAAGATTTTATAACAGCGTAAAATAACCGCACCCGCCGTATAAGTTAAAAAAACATTCTTACCTCAATTCTGTCGAAAAGGTTAAAAAGGAACTTTTTTTGAAAACGACGGAAAGATTCCTTTATAAACCTCTTATAAAAAGTCAAACAAGGGTATAAATGACTTTAACCCATATTCTTGTAAATAGTAAAAATGTTTTTAAATACATTTTTTAAGAAACATGGATGTGGATGATAAAGATATCCGAGTAGATTATTACGTATAAACAACCTCGGATAATGAAGAGATTGTGAAATAACCCTTACCTTGTACTTTTCCTTGGTTGGGGTAGGTTAACCTCCTGTATAATGGTGAAATAATTGTTATTAAATTATACAAGAATCATATATATTAATATGATATCATATATGATCTTTTAACATTTATTTGTTAATAATATCTTAGAATTATCGTCGTTTCGGGTGTTAACTTACTTGTTTTCTTTTATATGTTTTGTTACGTAAGACATGTTTGTAAAGGATAGGTTGTATATTATTCATATCCATAATGATATCAAGTCCTTAAACATCATTTTTAAATCATCAAATGATAATTATACTTGAATGGATACGATGGAGAATGAATCTCATCGCGTTCGTGGAGACGGTAGTCCGTACGTACGCACGAGCGACAATATCATTCTTTTGATATTAAAATAATATATAAATGGATGGTATATCATATATAAAGAATCATTAACATGTTATATTTATTATTTACATGAGTTACACATCATTATTATACCCATCCAAATAATAATATATTGAATAACAATTACACCACGACGTGGAGACGGTAAGCCGTACGTACGCACGTATGGTGACATGTTATTCAAAGGGTGGATAGAATACTGAATATGGTTTTACCATATTTATAATAACATCACAGTATATGTAAGATACTGGAGTTATTATTTTAGAATGGTAAGAACAAAGAAAGAGGAAGTGGAAGAAGAAAGGAACTTGGAAAAGGGTGGTGAAATCATTACCTCTTCTTCGGGTTCTTCCTTTTGATTTGATCAAAAGGGATCCTTAGGTTGGCATTCTGATCAAACTAAGGCCTCTAGGTTGTAGTGAGGGATGTTGGGAGAGTATTTGGGCAGAGTTTGGCCGAACCAAAAGGCTTTGAAGGTGTGAAGAAATGAGAAGGAGGAGTGCCCTTTTATAAGAGGGGTGAGGGGCACCTTTGGAAAAGCTAGAAATATTAATTTATAATAAATTCATATTCTGTTTCTAATGGCTCAAAAGTTGATTATTCAAAGGTTAAGGTGGGGATAGGTCCAAAACCACTCAACCAATAGAATTTATACAGGTTTGGGTACTTATATTAACCTTATCTTTAAGTATTAACTCTAAGTTAATTAGTTTCACTTTTACAATGTCTCTTTGTAGTTTTATATAATATGGTTAATAAACTTACTATATACATCCAAGCGACCCCCAAGTGGTCCATTAATGATGAAACTATCATGATATAAGTCTCTTGGCCGAACCTTAGATTTTTAAGAATTTAATATCAATTAATAATATAATAGTTTATTTAAGAACTCTTTTATGTCAATTTTGACACTATTCAATAGTTGATTTTTGTGAAACTCATAACAGATTGATTACTTCGAAAAAATTCAATTAAATCAATAATAATATATCATATTATCCTATAAAATTAGTTTAATTCATTAAAAGTTTCATATTATATTTTTTTGGGTATTTATAATATCAATTATTTTAATTTTTCACTATTATAGTAATTACTGCATCATCATTGTGTCATAAATAAAATAAATTATTTAATGTCTAAAAATTATAAATAAAATATCATTATGTAGGAAAGAATTTTATCTTTCTAATGAATATTTATAATCTAAAATCCAACTTATATAACCCTATGTAACAATTGTTTTTCTAAAAGATATATGCTTGTGTCATTTTTGTATTCATTTTGACTTAATTAAAATAAATTGTCATTATCACTTACAAGTGGATCCATGGGGTCCCCAAATTGACACAAAGATTCCCATGGTCGACCATGTAACAACCAATAGGGTTAAGACACGTTTTAGGGTAATTTAGTATTATTATAATATTATTTTTTAACCCTTATTTACCGGATTTACCCTTAACCATGGTAAATAAAATATTTACCGCAGTAATTATTCAAAATGTCTAAAAATAAAAGTTACCTATTTACACAATTTGAACATCCTGATTCCAAATATGGAATCCATTTTCATAAATTAAAAACACATAAGTGGCAGAAATTAATTTAAAATTAATTCCCGCTGTCAAAACAAAAAGCGTGTTTTTAAGAGATAATAACTATCAAAAGATTGACACTTGTTTATGTTCGGTTTAATTGTAAAATTATGTCCAATCACCAACATTATATTAAATAGTAAAAATATATTCTAAATATACTTTAAAACCACTCAAATTCATAATTTATCACTATTAATTATTTTGATTAAAAAAGTTGTTTTTAATTAAAATTTAGTAATTTTCACTATTCATCAAAATATGAAAGTTATCCGAAAAGTACCAAAATTTCACCTTATGCTAAATTTGATATTACGAATCCAAAAATGAAGTCCATTTTAAAATATAAAATATATATAACTTCAAAAAGTAGGTATTACTATTCATAACAGCTAGTTTGATTGGTTACGGTGTGTTAGAACTCGAAGTTGCGTACAACACACGCTACTGTTTTATTCAAAGGAAAGCGTACCATGGAAGCTTGGGATGTTTCATTTTAAATTTTTTGATGTCTCCATTTAGTCAAAAAGTTTAAAATATTTTATTTAAAAAGGATTCACTATCAAAAGTTGATAAAAGTGCAATACTGAAAATGAATCTGTTCTTGCATTATGACTAAGAAACTCATAATATGGATTCTAAAATTATAAGGATTATATAAATTTTAAAATTTAGTTAATACTATTCATGACCTCTTTTAATGGCTTTTTTTTTGGTAAGTCATGGTGCAATTGAACTCAGTGTTGCGTGTAGTGCAAGTTATTGAATTATTTTGAAGAAATAACACACTATGAAATCTTGGGGTGTTACAGAAGGTACACGTCCGGTTCAGCAAGCTGCCGCCTCCACGGACTGCTGTCGGTCACGGAACAGAGGTGGGGGCCCTCCGAGGGTGTGAGGAAGGACGGGCGCCCGACCGGTCCACTTTCACGAACCACCCCAGCCACGAACCATGGAAATAGGCCCGGACTATGTACACAGTTATTCTCAAAACCAAGGCAGAGCCCTCCGCGGCTGCAAAGCACACCTGAACTATTTTGGTTAGTGAATATGGTGTATTCAAGGCCCCGTGAGTTGTGGATTGGCTTAGTCATCCGTAAACTGGGTTTCCTGTCATGGGCCTCCGCTTAAGGTGCCGTATGAAAATAGATATGTCTCTTTCCCCCCTCTATAAAAGGACATCGAGGGGGAGATGGGGTGTGATCAAACATAGGTGGAAGGATTTTGGAGGAAGGATCTTAAGATTTTGAAAAAAGCGATGTTCCATATCATGACAGGTATGAAGCTAGAAACTAATTAATAATGAACTGAAAAACGCATGACAACTTAGTGAACCACAAACGTAAAATAACCAAAAAAGAAGACTACGAGCCAGGGCCCCTCCGCGGATGTACTCCCTACAGACCAGGGATTCTATGTGCCTTTTTCGATCCTACGCACCGCATAGCACCCTCCTACGAGGGAAAATCCCTAACCGATGAACCCGAGATCAGAGTCTCCCCTGGCCGCCGTTGCTCTTGTGGACTACCCCCGCATACCAACCTGGTACGCGGGCTGATCCCGAAGCCACGTACCACCCTGGTACGCGGCATGCCTATCAGTCCGCGTACAACCCTAGTATGGAGACGACCTCCCTAGCCGCGTAGAACCCCCCTACGCAAAGGGAGCCACTTCCCATACACCCATGTGTCCCACCAATTCCTTCAGTGTTCCCATTCCCCAAGTCAGATAAAATCCTTCCAATCCAGCCTGATCCTTCGCAACCCCCTCGTTGGCATATTCATCATCCTCGAGCCGAGTCCTTTACCGAAGCCACCATATCCATATTATGTTGCCTTCAGGGGTATCAGCACGTTGTTTTCAATTCACATACCCATGGTAGGCAAGGGAAAATAGGTTTCTTTGTCCATTGAGTGGGTTCCCAAAACATTCCCAGGATCACATACCCACGGTAGTGCATGGTCTAAGCCCGGGAGTCCCCTTTCATCCTCTCCAGTTGTGCAGAGTGGGGGAACCCACATTCGTTTCCTTTCGACACCATCAGTGAAGAATTCTCCCCTCTTAAGGGAGTGACAGGGAAGCCTCCATGGTTTAAGCCCCTATCCTTTATTGCAGGAGGTAGCACCCATGCACCTTCGTACTTCCCCAATGCAAGGACAAAGAGGGGAGATGGACATAGTGGTTTTCGTTACCCTTTCCCTCTCCTTCTGGGCTTTTTCACCATTGGGCCTCATCCTAGAGTAAGTCCCAAACTCCATTTCTCTGGGCCTCGCCATGTGTATGCCCCACTCAGCTTCCCACGGACACACCTTTCGTGATGTGATAGTCAAGTCTTTACTGCCTCTTGTTTCTCACACTGATCATGACTCAAGTGGGCATAGAGTAAGCACTGACCCTGACCCCAACTCCCTGGGAACTATGGGGTCTTTGATCCATGTCAAGGAATGGTACGTAGGAAGCCTCCATGAGGTTCAAGCCCACCACATGGTCATTCTGACCCCTTAACATCGGTTCACCAACCCTATGGGATACCACAGAGTGTAGGCCCCATCCTTCATCCCGAATGACGTTAAACTGTACTTCCGAACAACGTGGATTCTGATTCCTCTCACAAGGATACGTAGGAATCCCATATCACGGGTTCAATCCAAATGGTCAAGTCATTATCTGTCCCCCCTGGATGACAATAAATTCCAGGGTGCCCAGTTATGAGGCTTCAAACCAGTGTTGTCTCAGTGAGTCCAAACTCCTCAGAGAAATTCATCCAATGAGGGATGGTAAACCTCTGTCTTAAATGATTCTGAATCCCTACGTTCATCTGACCATTTCCAACCATGAGTAATCCATGGATACTGTGGTTGGGTATAAACCAAAGATTAGTGAACATATGAGTACATCTTTAATCTATCAGAGATACCTGAAACAGGCAATAATCCCCCCTAAAAGTGTGCAATGAGCCTGACTTCCCATCCTCTCGACCAATGTGAGTTCTTATGCATCACTAGCCAAATCACCCACCGAAAGCCTACCTTTGGAAAGCAGGTCCACGTATAATTGGATATGGAACCGTTGGGCATTTCGAAACGAAGACCGATATACCCGATCCGAGCGATTGAGTGTAGGTCAGCCCTCTGTAATATCGATAGTCGGGCACGTTGGTCCAATCCATCTGATTCATCACAATACAAAAAATGATGAACCCAACATCAATCCTTAACCAGGCATGGAAGATTTAACCTAATCCCACTCTGTGACCCATTATAATCACAAGGATGTCCACGAAAGGTCATTAATTACGCATGGGATCATGAGATGCTTCTCGGACTGGTTTTATGAATGTATTTTTTAAAATATTTTGCAGGTACCACTCAAAACTCCCTTCAATCCAATGGAATCACAGAGGATATCACTGATGCGTACTTTAAAAAACGCAATGACCGGACGTCCTCTCCATAGAAGGACCTCATCACCTACTCATTGTCTTCAATGATGGGTCTCATATGCGTTGATCCAAGAGTACCACTTGAACGGTACTCTCCCAGCGGTGGAGGTGGCCATGCACGCCCTCTAATCCGCTAAGACCCACTGGTCGCCTGCCCAGCGACAACCGTGAAAGCAGATCCAAATGGATCCTGTTGCCATCTCAAACCATTTTAAGGGTCTATACCCATAATGATACAATGCATACCTCCCTTATCTTTGGGTGGTAGATGAGGTTGACACTGAGGACGTCATTCCCACTGAACGGGGGTTCCAATTTAAGGCCCCCGTCGAACGATGTCATCATGGGTATGCCACAACTCAATGTCCTCACACCAAGGAGGACATCACCCTGAGAATCCAGGCCCATGCTCCCTGAGCTCTGACCCCTTGAACCTCCCGATGAGGTTGGAAAACATACAACCAGGGACCGGTCATCACCCTTGTCTCTAAGGAGGAGCTCCACTGCCCAGTCACAGAGACGTATCGCAAGCAGGCACATACACCTGTTCGCTCCTCCAATGTCCACTATCCCCACACTGCATCATCATACGAGAAGGCACGCATCCCCACTGAGATCCATCAGGATTTTCACTCTCACAGGACGAAACTTACACGGCAGGTACCTTTCCCTTCCCAATGTCATTAAGCCCACCCACCAAAAGTGGTGGCGACCCAGCGCTTGTAGGACCACTTCTTAGAATATTCTCTCGATGCCAACAATCCCGATTTGTTAGAGATCATGAAATCCACCCATCCAGAAGTGGCGGTAATTAATAGGTAGGCACGTCTCCCTGCCATCAAAGGAAACTGAATCAATATGGTGGAAAACCAAAAGATGCAGGGCCAACTCCCTGTGGATGCAAGTAAAGTCTGCCATCTTAATGTGGTAGAAAACAGAGAGATAAACTGGCATATCTCGGAATAGGGGAGGATTCGTTCACTTGCCCCCGACATAGGAGGATTGTCAGTACCCACTAACCCCCGGAGGACCGGAGTAGGATATTTCTACTCCGATACTAGAATGGGCCTTCATACCCATTCCAACCAAAGATGTCTCTCTGCATATCCTGGCAATAATGGAGGAACATTTATCAATCCTAAATCATATCTTGCAGTCTTTTCAGAATGTAATTGCATCAACAGCAACAACAAGGACTCGGGTCGGTGATCCCATCTCCCCAATTTATGTGACTCATCTAAGATACGATATAGTCGCCTCGGAGTAGATCTACATCCCTAATTCTGCCCAGGAGGGTCATCGGCCATATTTTGCGATACGAGGGATACCGGATCAAGCAGCTTCACTCATTCCAACTTGGGGAAACCTATCCATCACGGTGGATGCTCCAGAGCAGGCATATATCCCTACTAAAAGTCAAGATGTTCATCGTCATATCCTGACAGTATCACATGACCCAATTAGAATGGGACCCAATGGTGGAGGCCATTATCAACAGCAGACGGTACCTACCGCCCATAAGAAAATTCCCCAAATGCGCCGAAGGTATCCAAAAAATAATGTGCGTGTTCATGACTCCGCTATACTGGAACCTAGGGTTCCCAATACTGCTAAGAACATATCGAAGGCTTAGAACCCTGCCCACTCATTACCATATTATGGGTGTGGCAGTAGCAGTTGTGAAGGCCCTCCTCACAATGTCGCTACCAGCAGCTCTAAAGGTCCTCCCCAAAGCACCCACGGGGGCCTCCCCCACCGGCATATACTGATCGATCACGAGAGCTTCTCTTTTGATGTGAGTCATGAAAGCCCTCTGTGTGACCAGAAGATAGAGCAGCAAGAAGGCCCTCCACTTGCTGTGGTCCACCCTGAAATTCCTCCACAGGGTATACACAAAAAACACTCCTCATGCAGTGGGACCACAAATTATGATAGTAGTTCTCGCTATGATAGTTGCAACGTTGGAGGTCCTCCCCGCAGTGATGTCTCATCACGACAAAAAGGACCTCCCCTTGTCGTGGCCTGCCCTGAAGGTCCTCCCCAGGGGTTACGTTGAAATGACACTTCATGTAGCTAGGAATCAGATCACAGTGGTAGTCCTCTACACTCTAATAACTGAGGTCCTCCCCGTAGAGACGTCAAGCAACGAGAAGGCCCTCCCCTCATTGCAGTACATTTTGAAGGCCCTCCCCAGGGTGTACCCCATAGAAATTCTCTCTACGGTAACTATGATTGTTTTCCTCACCATTACCGCAGCTGTTATGGTAGTACTTTCCACCACGGTCTCCATTGCAAATGTCCTCCCCGCAATGGCCCCAAGGAACCAGAAGGTCCTCCCCTTCTCGCAGTGTGTATTGAAGGTCCTCCCCAGGATACACATCGAAATTCAAACCATTATGGTCATCCTCACCATGATGGTAGTTATTATGAAGGTCCTCCGTGTAGTGAAATATCATATCAACATGAAGGTCCTCCCCCTGCTGAATCAAGCTTAGAAAATCCCTCATATGCCGAGGCACTCAGAAGGACGAGATCAAGCACGATAGGTTCCCAGCTAGTTTCAAACGACACCCTTCTTCAATCGAGAGAATTTCCGGGGCCATGTTCATCTTCCGAACCCCCTTGGAATTTCCCACATGATAATTCAATACCTACTGGCCCCACTGCCTCCGACCACACTATCGGTGAGCGTCTCATTTGGGCTGACCATGTAAAGGAATCACTAGCGGAGGAGTTTGCCGACATATTTCACCTGAGGAAATGACTGTCCAAAGATGATGTACTAGTTATGTTTTGGTCCAAGGCCACCCCTCAATTCGACATACCCAGAAATTTTTCAGAAGAATGTGTGCACGTCATCTACTACAATATATCTACAACCCTCCTCCGGCTGAAATCATGAATCCTTCCCTACGATGGGTATGTTGACCATGTCAAGACAATAGGAGACCTGCTGCGTCACATCGACATGGATGCTCTTCCTCCGGAGTGGAAACCACGACCTGTGAGGAGTTAAGTAAACATGGAGTTAGCCTGCCTCCATGCAGTGCACCAATTGCGCCGCTTCATTAGTGATTCTCGGACGGGAGTCCCTATCAAAGGATGGGGAGAACAAGGAGCTCTAAATTTCAATCCGCTCCCCCAAGAAGAACCCATTCGACATAATTTCTTGCAACGTCATTCCCTCAAGACTGCAATCAATTGGTCTCTCTGTTTGCGAAGGGCGACACACCCAACAAAGACAGGCCTTGAATAAGTCCCAAAAGCATTAGGCCTGATAGGAACAAGCCATTCATGAACTCCTAAATCAGGCCACCAAAATCATACTACATGCCTCTCGCCTGAGATAGGCCAATCATCAATGACTGCTTGCCTGCTCAGAGGGGATTCATTCAATGTTGAACTCGGCATCAGATCCAGTTCACCCCTGAATGGGGTCACGCAAGATCAGGCATGTAGCGATAGCAGCAGACGCTGCCGCAATCTAGGTTCATCCCCAGCCTATAGGGCTAGGGAAATTTTTAACAACAAATGACCCCGTATGACCAATAAAAATGGGAAGAGACTCAACACCTAGGGGACGGAGCTAGCCCCAGCCCTCCGGGCTGGGGGCATTTTTATCACCTCAACAACAACCTCCCCCAAGAGAATTAGTATTTTCACGTCTAGGGAGGACAATTAGAAGAGGAGGTTCCTGCCCTATAATGTCTATTGAGTCACCATACCCTTTAAGAAGGGGGTGTACCATGAGGTCGCATCAAGTAACTCTCTGCGTCACCCTTCGTCAACGAGTCTGAAAGCAATCCCGGGACAGGAAGGGGGGACCAGTAAAAGGCATAGGAGATCTTGTTCTTATCTGGAAGATGACATCTCATGCACCCCATGATATACATCCATCAACGCCATAGAGGCTAACCTCATGGGTGAAACCGTAGATGATTCAAACCCGGATGGATCGAGGGACAATGATTCCGATCAGGCTGTCACTCACAACGAACCACCAGGTGTGCACACCCGGAACCAGAGGGCCACCTTAAATATGTCCACCCTTCCATATAACCCTCTTCCGCTTACCCTATGAGCTCCCAACAAGGATAACAACAAAGGACCGGTTACCCTTAACTTGTCCCCTTCTCTCGATAAAAACGAGCCACTTAAGCTCGAAGAGATATTTGCTCAACAGGAAGAGGAAATGAAAGAATCGAGGCATCTTAACGCTGAGCTACTCTAGAGGAAACGTCTTATTGAAAGTGCATTCCAAGAAAATCCACACCTTGCACTCCTAGTAAGTGCACCTCAAAGACCAAGGTTTTCCCGGCCCAATGAGGCGCCCGGTCCTTCCAACTACCTGAACATGGATTTGGGTGAATACCAAGACTTCCTTCCAATCAAGAAGCAACTGGAGCGAGCATGTCTTAGCCCTCCAAAGGTGTCACAAACGGCATATGCACCCTTGGTACCGGCCGATCCAGATCCTCAAGCAATGCCCCGGGCTACACCTGCCCAAGACCGGGCCCAACAAGATGTGAACCATCGACTCGCCAGCACCATCGAGGCACTGATAGCTCAATTGGAAGAAATATAAGGTTGACGTGCTCTGGTATAACCAGACCGAAAGACCTACCCATATTAGCTGAGCAACATGCCTCCACCACCCAATTTTGGGATCTGTGTATTCCCTTTTTTTGATGGATCAGGCGATCCGAAATAGAATTTGATGCACTATGCGTCTTATTACGAACCTATGGTGGGAACTCTTGAACAACAAGAAGTAGTGAAACTCAAATGCTTCGTGAGGACCTTTCAAGGATCTCCCTTCAGTTGGTATACGAATCTTCTAGATCAGTCTATAAAGAGCTGGGAATACCTTCAGTAGCAGTTCTCGTATCATGTAAGCTCAACGTTGCCTAAAAAAACAGTCAATGACATCATGAATTGTAAATAGAGGGAGAACGAGAGTGTCCTGGATTTCATCTCTAGATGGGAGGGTCTGACCTACTCTCTGAATAGGCCAATGACCCATGATGAGATGTTGGCCATATGGATCGATAACCTTCGAGATGAGATGCGAACACCACTCATACCAGTAGAGTGCACCATTAGATTCCACAATCTCTCTACCATTTCCTAGAGAATTGAAGACTCCCTCAGCGAACCAATATGAAGTCCCGAATATCCTCACAGGTTCCTGTAAAGAGAAAATTTAGAGACGAAGCATACTCTGTCACGTTCAAGCCATCCCCTGTGCCTACTCCACCACCCAACCCCCCACCAAATCATCACGGGACCATTGTATATCAACGACCGCCTCCGCCCATGCGGGATGATCCAAGAGGATCGAAGAAGAACCCGTTCGAGGAATGGAGACACAATGTATTCTCGATCTGAGAGGACCAATTCCACAGCTAATTCATCGCCACCATGAATTGTAATTTTCTCCACCTCTCGGAGCCATGGAATCCCGATGAAGTCGATTCCAATGATAGACCAGATCACTGTCCCTACCATCAAATGTTGGGGCACAATATCCAGGAATGCTTCGTCTTTAAAGACCTCCTGCAAAAGATGGTAGACTACGGGCAGGTCGAGCCGGGACCACCCCCATTACATGATACGTATATTTCTACCACTGACTTTGATAAAAGGTATGGGTGGCAGGATTTCACCAGCAAGAAGGGGAAGAAATTTGAGGACCAGATGACTTAGAATACTTCAATCGAGCTCAGGGCATACTCTAAGCTCAACTACAGCAGCCAGTGTTGCCAATAACAGCCCCTAATGTCGTACAACAAACAATATCGGCCTCACAACCCTCACGAGCAGGTCATCCAGGAATAATTGAGATGGGAGGAGACAAGAGAAAGATGAGAAGTCTGCAACGAGGCTGAAGTTAGCCCCGAAACTCTTGGATTTTATACCCCCATACTTGGAACCACCAGCCCCGACCCACCAAATGGAACCATTAGGGACAACCGACCAGGATGACCTGTCACAGGATGAGGACCTAATCTTTGGATCCATCAACTTCATCCATCTAATGAAATCATTCCCTGTCAAATGGTATGGTTATCAACTCGAGTTCCCAACACAAGGGGCCGAGAGGGGTAATCGCAGAAGCAGGGGTACTAGGGGAGGCGTAGTCACGGCCGAAACTAACCCTATAGTTTTACCAAGTCTCAAACCGTTAATATCGCAGAAACCCATGGAAGAGACCTTAAATAGACTCAATAAGAGAAATAATATCCCTCCACCTCCACAAGAGGCCACTCTGGCCCCGTCATTTTGCGGTACCTTTTGGAGTAGGAATAAGTGTCTAGCCGCCTGGTGCACACAAATAGACCGTACGGCCCAAGCCCCCATGATGTGGGAACACTATCGACATCCGACCCCACGGTCGTTCCCTCCTCACCACATACTCCATCTCCAAAATTTCTTGCTAAAACTCTCCCACCAACAAAGAATGTCCGACCGCTGGTGTAGAAGTACTATATCCTTAAGCGGATGGCATCGGTACCAGCCAAACTGCCAATCCAGGATGCCCCGATTTTGTTAGCAGATCTCAGGGGAAAGATTATAGAATCCTTCCTTAGCCCTCAGTATTTTCAAGCCGTGGTATCTACCAGCGAGATTTACCGGATGGATACTGGCCCGGCTGAATGAAATGCGGTGATTTCCTTCACCGATTAGGATGAAGATGACATATTGAAAGGAAATATCAAACCACTATTTGTGTCTGTCACACTGAATGATGTTGAGATCAGTAAAGACTTTATTGAAAACGGCTCTAGAGTTAACCTCCTTCCCCTACGGACACTCTATAAGTTGGGCTATAGTATGGATGACCTTGTACCCTCAGCCACAACATTGTTGGGTTACGACAAGAGTGAATAGAAACCAATGGGACAAATCAAGCGAAAAACCCATTTTGGTGACCTTGTGGCCTACTCAGAATTCATGGTTATCCGGCAGAACACGACATTCATTGCCCTTCTTGGAATGTCATGGCTCCATAAGCACATGGAAATTCCTTCATCATACCACAAGTGTATCAAGCATTGTTTCAATGGACAAAGTGGGACATTGAACACTGACAAGGCCCCTTTAGATCTCTCTGAGTCACACTACATTGAAGTCGGTATTTATGAGCAAAAGAAGAAGAATATTTGGATCGATGGTATTGACTAGATCCTCTCTCCAAATGGTCTGAAAATGGTTTAGGATGACCCCCTCAAGAAGCTCAGCGGAGACTACGTGATGCCCACCAATCATGTTTAGAGAAGGAATTCAAGCTTAGACACACACTCAATTGTCCTCATGACTTCAGCTATAATGTACAAGAATTAAAATGCATAAACGACCGCTAACCCTCAATTTGGGGTTGAATACATGAGCAGGGATGCCCAGGATGCCTCGTCTCTGGACCCCAAGAGCCCGTGCCTGGAACTCTCCCCTCGTTAGATCAAGAAGATGAGAATGTGGGGGAAGAAGAGGAAGAAGATCTTAGGGATGCACCTCCCGCATTTGAGGATGGTATCTCCACTACCATGGACGATCTCAGGGAAATAATCATGGGTACCAAGGAAGACCTGAGACCCACTCTCATTAGTACAACCATGTCCCCCGAGGTGCACAAGGTATATGCCTCTTTCCTAAGGAAACATCGTGATGTTTTTCCCAAGAATTACACATAAATGTCGGGACTCAATCCCGAAGTGGCAACGCACCACTTAGGTATGCCAGAAGACCACCGCGGATTTAAACAAGCCGCCTGAAGAACACACCGCTCACATGCTTCCAAAATAGAGGCAGAAGTCAACAATCTTTTTAAAACATGCTTCATTTGAGAGGTCCAATACCCCATCTGGTTGGCCAACATTGTACCTGTTATGAAAAATAACGGACAAATCCGTGTCTGTATTTATTCCATAGATCTCAATCGACATTTCCCGAAAGATGATTTCCCGGTCCTGATCGTCGAGTTATTAATCGAATCAACGACTGGGTATGAGGCTCTATCCTTCATGGATGGTTATTTTGGGTATAATCAAATCTGGATGGCCCGAGAAGATGAAGAAGCCACTTCCTTCAGAGCCCCTCAAATAGTATTCTGTTATAGGCTCTTGCCCGTTGGTCTCAAGAACAGTGGACCCATATATCAATACGCAATGCATCATATCTTTAAACCATTCATGGGAAGATTTGTCAAATGCTACATGGATGACATGGTGATCAAATAAAGACAGCGCTCAGATGACCTATCAAACCATGAAATCGTATTCAACATGATTTAACAACATAACCTGAAGATGAATACCTTGAAATGACCCTTTGGGGTTACCTCAGGGAAAATACTTCGCATCGTTGTACGCCATCGTGGCATTAATGTTGACCCTGAAAAGACAAAGGCTACCTTTGGCCTTCCACCTCCCCACAATCTCACTGAGTTTAGAGGATTCCAAGGACACCTGTCCTACATTAGGCAGTTCATAGCCAACTTGGCAAGAATTTTTTTTCCTTTCACCAGGATAATAGAAAAGGGGGTTATGTACAAATGGAAAGATGACTGCCAAGAGGCATTTGACGGCCTAAAGAAGTACATCTGAAGCCCACTGGTGCTCATGCCCCCGGTTGAAGGAGGACCTCTTATCTTATACGTGACGGCCCTATAGAGGTAACTGGGAGCCTTCCTCACACAAAAAAATGACGCTGGTAGCGAAAACAGTCTCTACTACCTCAGCTGAACCATGATCGACGCTGAAACTTGATACTCATACATCGAGAAGAGTTGTTCGGCCTTGGTCTTAACAGTTCAAAAATAGAGACATTATCTGCAGTGTAATGACATCAATTTGGTCTTGCGTAGTAACCCACTCAAGTACATCCTCAGCCACCCAATGCTAATTGGGCGCCTATACCGATGGGCAGTCATCCTGCAATAGTTTGAAATTTGGAGTATTCCTCAAAAAACCATCAAAGTCAAGGAGTTAGCAGATTTTATGGTAGAGAACCCCTCGATAGGGACCACCAAACCGGATGTTGAGTTACCTGATAAGGACATATTATCGGTTTAAGAGGAGTACCCAACATGTGAAATGTACTTCGATGACACATACTGAAGCCCAACTGGGAAGAGGATGGAGGATCCTAAATTTAACAAGCTGGGTTTGGGGATAATACTCGTGTTCCTAGAAAAGTCAGTCTTTCCATTTTCCTTCCTTTTATCAGAACGATGAACAAATAGTGAGGTAGAGTATCAAGCCCTGATTGCAGGCCTGGAGCTCACACTCCAGGAACAAGTACAACAGCTTAAGGTAAAAGGTGACTCAGAACTAGTCATCAAGAGGGTCAATGGTGACTATGCTATTAAAAAGGAGTAGATTCCCCTGTTTGACCATGTCCGAGGGTTAATGGAAGAATTCTCCACCGGACCAACATTGACCTATATTCCTTGGTCTCAGAATGCCCATTCCGATGCATTAGCTAATGTGGCCATAGCCCTAGCTGACCGAAACCTAGATGAAACAATTATATGTATTGCAAATCATCGAATGGTCATTCCGTTTGTTCAGACTAAATGGTAGAAATCAACGAATTCAGTCCTGTCCCTGATCCATATTCCCCTGCCACCGGCTGGATGACCCCCTTTACAAACAACCTTCAAAGGGGAGAACTTCCATCAGACAGGGCTGAATGTGAGAAAATACGGAGAAGGGAAATTAACATTGTCCTATAGGGTGGCACGGGTCAGTAATAGGTCCTCTATAAACAATGCCTCAACGAATTCCTCCTTAAATATATTGATGGAGGATAAACTACTGTCTTCATGACTGAAGTGCATGCTAGATTATGTGGAGCACAACAATCAGGGTCTAAGATTTCCCATCAGGTTTGAAGGTTTGGAGACTATTGGCCCTCCGAGGCACGAGATTGTGATCACGTTACCACAGAATTACACTCATGCCAAATTAATGCCAACAACATACACCAACCCCCCAAGTTACTTCATCAAGAAAAGTACTCCAGGCCAATTCCCATCTGGGGAATTGTTATCGTGGGAACATATCCTCCTGCCACGACCAACCAACTAAAATATATCCCCACAGAAACTGAGTTATTTTCCAAAGGTGCAGAAGTTGTACCACTCAGTGTAGTTAGGGGAAGAAACATTTTCGGCTTTTTGAAAACCAATATCATCACCAAATTTGGAGTCCCTCATACCATATTGACGAATAACGTCACTGACTTCTACATGGCTGAATTGGAGAAACTGTACGAAGAATATGATATCAAGGCTAACTACCCATCACACTACCATGTAGTGGCCAATAGATAGATAGAGGCTTTCAACAAGACCATGTGCAGCATTCTCCCGAAAATGGTGGGAAAAGAAAAGAAATCATGGCCAGATAAACTTCTTCACGAATTGTGGGCATATCGAACCACAATCTGCACCTCTACTCAGGCTACTCCGTACTCATTAGTGTATGGAACAGAAGCGGTCAAGCCCATTAAGATACAATTTCACTCGCTCCATGTTTCCATTTTTGATCATTTATCCAATGAAGAGAAATTAGAAAATTGGCTATATTAATTGGAACATCTAGATGATAAGCGGTTTCACACATTGTACCATCTGGAGGTATATCAGAACCGTATCGCATGGGCCTTCAATAAAAAGGTTTGTCTTTGGTCATTCTTGGAAGGAGAATTTGTCTTGGTCCTTTGGACCCCAATGATACTCAGAAAGAGACCTCCAATGCTGGAGCCCAAGTGGGAGGGATCATATGTTATACACAAGGTCTACTCCAACGGAGCATATGCCCTGATCTCCATGGACGGGCAATTCACTACCGCTCCTACAAATGCGAGATTTCTAAAGAAGTATTTCGCATAATCAAAAGCAGTTATTGTCCGAGCATCAGGATGTTAAACTACCAAGCACCAACACTCCACACTCTATAACCCTTAACTAAGAGTATTTCATCCTCACCGTCTGACATTAAACTGCACGAGTTTCAGAGAACTACATACAACTTAATTCCTTCCTTTGCAGGATACGTAGCGACGCCAATATCCCCCATCCTGGCCCAACCACCCCCAAATGAAAATAAATAATAATAATATATATATCCCCTCTTCACCCATGTATGGACTAGCCCTGCATGAGGTGTATCCCTTTTAGAGAACTACATACGGCTTGATTCCTACCCTCGCAGGATATGTAGCAACACTAGGATCCCACATCCGGGCCCACCCACCCCAGAGTGAAGATTTTAAAAAAATCCATTTTTCCTCATGTACAGACCAGACCTGGACGGGGTGTATTATCTTTTAGAGTAATACGTACGGCTTGATTCCTACCCTCGCAGGATATGTAGTGTCATCAGGATTCTATATCCTGGACCAGCCATCGCCAAATAAAGTAAAAAAATGCACTTTCCCATCGTGTACGAACCAACCTTGCATGGGGTGTATTTCTTGTCCTTACCGCACAACGTTAAACTGTACGGATAAAAAGGATTGAAAATGCCTTTTTCCCCGTGTACGGACCAGTCCTACAGGGGTGTATTATCTTCTAAATAACTATATTCGGCTTCATTCCAGCCTTTGCAGGATAGGTAGTGATGCCAGGATTACACACCCTGGCCCAGCCACCACAAACAAAGACAATAAATCCCCCCTTTCTCCCATATGGACCAGACCAGCACTGGGTGTATTCCCCAAAAGAACTACATGAGGTTTTATTCCTGCCCTCGCAGGATACGTATCGATGCTAGGATCTTACCTCCCATCCTAGTTGTTGATAAACGAAAACACAAGTATATATACCCCTCATCCTTAACGCATGACGTTACACTACATGGAATCCCCTTTTCATGTTAGATCACCTTTATCCTCACCGCATGACGTTAAAACTGCACAGACATCGTCCTCACTGCATGACGCTAAAACAACACAGACTTCGTCCTCACCGGATGAAAATTAAAAATGCACAGACTTTATCATGACCTACACATGATATATGGTGAAATAAGATGGGAATACTCCTTGGGTATTTGGATGCATCCTCTCCAGACATCAGACTCCACGAACCATATAATTTTGGATATTCATATCCATTCATGGCCAATGGAAGTGGAAAGTTATCGACCCGTGGACACCTTTTCATAACTATGCATACCATGCCCTCAGCGGCTCTGCATATTGAAAGCCCCTAGCCTATCTACTAAAGGCAATATTTCCTCAGGCGGTACTCTTCCTATCTCGGTACACATACCGGATTCAGGGACCCCATATCATATCTTCCGATCCAAAAATTTATGGAGCAACGGTTTACAAGTTATTCCTCCTCTCACATCCAAACATTTCCTGGGTGTCCCTACCAGGTTAGCCTATTTATCCACCCGTGGTTAACATGACGATCTACATCTACAATCATCAAGTTAGGGCTTGGCTACTTTGACTCGACGGGCAATTGTGGTGAAGATTTTTCTTCTATGCTTAGACACCATTATCCCCGTATACCGAACTATGTACTTTGAGCAATCTCAGATTCTCATAATCATCCATGGACATTGGAATTGGAAAGTTATCAACCCATGGACACCTTTTCATCACTATTCATACCATGCCCTCAACGGCTCTGCATATTGATTGCCCCTGGCCCGTCTTCCAAAGTCATTATTTCCTTGGGCGGTACTCTTCCTAGCCCCATATGCTTACCTGTCTCAGAACCCCCATACCATGCCACCTAATCCAGGAAACCCCAGAGTTACAGTTTACACCCTCATTCCCTCACACTTGTTCAAAGTATACCAGAGCCTCCTAACTCAGTTGCCTCCTTGGTAATTGTAGCAATAGTCACCCAATGGTCTGAACTCTGCAACCGTTAAACTAAGAGTACTTCGTCCTTACTGCACGACGTTAAACTGCATGAACTAATGGTATAACCCACGTGCAATATAAATCAGTGTGTTGAACTCTTTAAGTTTTAACAGCAACCAGGGATGAACATCCCCTACATGAGCGGATATTTCCTTACCAAATGATAGACTTTGTGGCCCAAACAGTCGTAGATCCTCATAATCATCCATGGCTATCGGAAATGGAATGTTTTCGACCCGTGGACAGTTGTGCATGACTATGCATACCATGTCGTCAGTAGCTCTGCATATTGATAGCCTCTGTCCTGTCTACCAAATAAAATATTTCCTCAGGTGATACTATTCTGAGCCCCATACTCCTACCGGCCTCAGATCCCCCATATCATCTCTCCGGATCCACGAAGACCCATAACCACAGTTTACACCGTCAACCCCTCTCCATGTCTTGGACATGCTGAGATGTTCAAGCCCAGTTACATTCTAATCACGATTGGACTTTTCAACTATGTCCTTACCACATGACGATTAAAATTGCATGGAACATGTCTTTGTTGCCTGGCGTGAAGCTACAAAGTCCAAGAATTAAACATCCTGAGAATTGCCTCCAATTGAAAGCATTTTCACGGATTTAAAAATTCCCCATTCTCACTGAACTATGTTAAACTACACAGTATATTAAATAATGATCCTCATCTTTACCGAATGGCGTTAAATTGCACAAAAGATTTCCTTACTGCATGACGTTAAACTGCACATAATTTAAGATGCCCTTCATCCTTACCGCATAATGTTAAACTGCATGGTCGAACCTTTCATGGGTTAAGTCAAGAATGGAGGCTTTCCTCTATCCCTCAGTGCACGGGCTAGACCTTCAAAAACCACCGTCTCACACTAGCATGAGAATGGATGACATCAATCATTTTTGGGAAATTTAGCCCTGATGTTTCTCCCAAATCAAGGCACCATCTCCTCACAAATCACACTCTAACCCCATAAGGAGTGGAACCCATGTAAGCCACCCCTGGAGGTCCCAAATCTCATCTTCCATGAAGATTGTTGACTATCGGTAGAATACAATCATTAACCTAAGGACACCATTGGATGACTATGCATATTATTCCCTCAGCGGCTCTGCATATTGATTGCCCCTGACCCATCTACCAAAGGCATGATTTCCTTAGGTAATGCTTCTTTCCGTATGTCTCTTGGCCTCTAAGCCCCCATATCCACCCCGGGATTCAGAAACCCTCTAATCCACAATTTACCAACCTCTTTCACAACCCTTCCTAAATACGATGGAATGTCTCTGACGAGATTACTGGGAACTAGGAGAAGTCGTTCCATTCTAAATAATGTCCCACCTGCATGAATTTAAATTGTGTCAAGATCCAACCATACTTTACACTAACTAAATGCATATGACAGGGACCATGCCTCCACACTCCTAATTAATACACACGTTCCCAAATTCTTTCAGACGTCACACACCCTTTCTGTGCCATCCCTGGTGGTTTTTATAATTCTCCATGCCACCCCTGGTGGTTTCCATAAGTCGGACTTCCATGAAGTCCTCAGGCCATCAGATATGGACAGTCATTGACTTAAGGACACCTTTTAATGACTATGAATACCATGAACTCAGTGGATCTACATATTGATCGCACCTATCCTATCTAAGAAAGGCAAGTTCTCCTTATGTGATGTTATTCCTACCTCTGCACACCAATACGGCTCCCATGCCTTGAGACATGCCCTACATGTCATTCAAATCTAAGCATGTTCCCCCAACATGCATCTGAAGGGTATTGAAACATATTTTAATCAACCAAACCTCATTGGGGCCCTCACCCAACCATATCTGGTAAAAGATGCTCAACCAAAAACATCAGTAATGATAGTCTTATGTGCGGAACTTTAAACAACTCACAAAAAGAGACGCAAACCCCGTTAGGCTAAAAACCTAAAAAAGGAGACCTATGAAAAATCAGAGCCATACCCACTGGGTCCACACCAAATGGGCCCAGGAAAAATTAGGGTATTAATAGAAAAGGAAATATGTTTGTGGGGTTTTTCTACAAAAACCTATCAATAGTCCAACTATGCTCCCTAGATTCCATCGTCCAGGCAATAATTAGAACTCCTTTCTATTTATCATTTTCCTGAATTATGATTAATTCTATTTCGGTGAGTTTTTATTTATATGATTGTTGTTCCAGTAATAATCAATATAATAGAAAGGGGAGATTGACAAAAGATTTTATTCCATTTGGAAAAAATGGAGAACGTCCACAAGCCGAAGTTTCACCTTTTTCGCGATAAAAGTGGTAAAAACAGAATGTACAGAAATAGCTCCGACGATCACAATAGATCCTGGCTCGCTCTCACCATCAGATTGGTAACCATGCGGCGAAGGTTATTGCAAGTTTTTTCCAGCACGAACTTCTCCCTGGCCTCAACATCATCCACTGAACGAGTATGACTCACCATAAATTGGAGATCATTGATCCCTTTCCTGGTAGATTCAAGTTCACCAGTCATAGATTACAACTGATCCCTTAGAATCACTGCTGGAGCTTCTCATTCATGCAACTCAGTATATTGTGCGGTCTCCTAGTCTTGAGAGCTTGCCTCTAGTGATATAAGCTAATGGAGCTTCATCATAGCTTCCTCAAAGTCTCAAGTTCTGCAATGAGAGGTAGCGAGGTGAGCAAGATTGTGTTCACTAGCGGCAACCTCCCCATGATAAATGACAACATGGCAGGCGAGGAAATAAAGTTGTCGATAGTCGAACCCACCTGACCCTAAGCCTTGAAATAGTTGTCGAAGGGCTTCAGTTTTTGTCGCCATCTTAGACAGTGGAAATTCGTTAACAATCTCACAAATCTAGGGCCAGGCTCACCATTACACTACTCGGTGGTCCTCCATGACACGAGGATCTTTGGAATCCTCGCAAGATAGCATAGGAATGAAGTCTGGAATTGCGGCCAGTGAAGACATGCGCGCCCTGGAAGATGGTTCCGGGACTGGAGGGTCAGAAGACTCTAGCACTGGTTCAAGTTTGGGAGTTGATCTGGTAAGTCCAGTATCGACCAGTGGAGCCTTGGGAAATTCCTGGTAATGATAATGGACCTAGAAGGCCCAGGCCCAGTCATTTGAGAAAATCCCATCAGATCGAAGATTACACCTCAGAATCCATCCCGCGTCAGGATAAACTCGAGCAAGGTTGATCAAGGAGGGGTAACTCTTGAGGATGACCTCGTGGGAGAATCCCTGAGAGTATATATCACATTGGGTCCAAACTGAGCCTCTCAAAATGAAAGTGTCTTTGGAATCAGAGTAAAATATCATCTCCCCCGATTGAACGATATTCACTTGAGCACACTTCGTAGATGTTTCCAAACAAGGGGACATAAGACCTGAGAAGATAGGGAGATAGGGACGTCATCTTGAAGGTCGAAACCATAAATCCGAAGAATATTTGATAGTGGATAGCCTAGAAGTCTGGGAGAGAGTAAGTCCTTCAAAACACCATCGTCAGGAATGATTGGTTAGCTAGGGTCCTCTTTGATACTCTCAACTCTATGGATCATAGCTAAACGTCTCCCTAGACCAATCATAAGAGGCTCAACAGTAGGACTAATCACAGGTCAAGGAGGAACCATATTTTCTCCCTACAGCATAAAAACCAAGAAAATGGTAAGTCCGGTATAATAAAATCTGGACAAAAATACCAAGTCTATGGAAAAGGACTCAGTCACGGTGCCTTCATGATGATGTCCTTGAGAGAACCTCAAAAGGTGGTTTTTGATAGCTGCATCCTGAGAGTGAACCCTATGTAGAATAATTTAGCAGTAATATGAACCACATAGCATTGGCGAGAAATCCACAAACTATGCTGCTCCGTAGATTCTCAATCCCAGATTTAAATGTTTAAGTTCAGAAGTATTAAGAAATTTTCGAAGTCAGGAAGATTTCATGTCTGTCGACCATCCGAAACCACGTAGTAATTTCCAACATGGCCCATTGTGACTTAAATTTTAGTTTATTAAATGTTTTAGTTCGCGGCTGGGAGATTGGTCCGTAAGTGAAGGCAGGTGCGAACACGGAATGGTTCCGTGAAATGGAAGCTGGTTCACGGATGAGATGTTTTGCGAAGGAGGAACGCACGTGGAGAAGAAAATAGAGATCTGTTTTCATGACGAATCTTGTAAAAAATAATGGAAGGTCACCATGTATTTATAGGCGTGGTCCCCTACCAGTTCCACCCCTCTACCGCAAAATATCCACATTCCAGGACCACTCTACATCGGAATAGTCTCCTCTTCGTTCTAATCGGACCCCATTCCAATGGGGGGCATTTGTAGGTTCTTGAAAAATCCTAAAAGGAGAATGAGAATACCCTTAATTCAAGAGAGGATTCTACCCAATTTCCCTCAAAGAATTTGGAAAAAACGTGGAGAATACTCAAAGGTTGGAAAAAGACTAACTGGTCTGCGTACCGGTCAAATATTGACGGTACGTGGCCGATTCAGCAATCCACCCCCTCCGCAGACCGTTTTCATTCGTGGAACAGAGGTGGGGACCCTCCGCAGGTGTGATGCAGGACGGGCGCCAGGCCGGTCCACCATCATGAACCGCCCCAACCGCAAACTGTGGCAACTAGCCCAGACCATGTACGTTGTCGTTTGCGGAACGAAGGCCGAGCCCTGCGTGGCCACGAAGCACCCCCCCCCCCCCCCGAACCGATTTGGATCGTGAGTGAGGTGTATTCAATGCCCCGTGAGTTGTAGATTGACTAAGTCATCTGTAAACTGGGTTTTCGGTCATGCTCCATCGTAAAAGGTGCCTTATGATCACATATACGTCTCTTCCCCCCCTCTATAAGAGGAAATCGAGGGGGATAAGGGGGGAGATCAGACTCAGGTGGAAGGATTCCAGAGGAAGGAGATTAGGATTTTGCAAACAATTAGCTTCCAATTCACGTCAGGTATGAAACAGGAATCTAATTAATAAGGAACCGAAAAATGCATAACAAGATGGTTAACCACAAACTTTAAATAACAATAAAAAAATAGAAGACCACGAGCCAGGGCCCCTCTGCGGATGTTCTCCCCGCGGACCAGAGAGTCTATACCCCTTTTTCGATCCTACACACCGCGTAACACCATCATACGCGAGCGTAACCCTAACCGACGAACCCCCGACCAGCGTCGCCCCTAGTCATCGCTCCTCGCATGGACTCCCCTGTGTACCAACCTGGTATACGGGCTGAACCTGAAGCCACGTACTTCCCTGATACGCGAGGTGCCTATCAGTCCACCTATCACCCTACTACGGGGATGACCCACCCTGCCGCGTAGCACCCCCCTACGCGAAGGGAACCACTCATAAACTCATGTGGCAGGCAAACTCCTTCTGTGTTCCCATTCCCCAAGTCAGATAAAATCCATCCAATACGGCCCGATCCTTCACAAACCCCTCATTGGACAATTAATCATCCTCAAGCTGAGGCCTTTATTGAAGCCAAAGGATCTATATGTTGTATCCTTCAGGCGTATCAATGCTCCATTTTGTGTTCACATAACCATGGTAGGTGAGGAAAAAGGGGTTGCTCTTACCCTAGAGTGGGCTCCTCAAACATTCCTGGGTTCACATACCCACTGTAGTGCGGGGTCCGAACCTGGGATTCCCCTTTATGCCTCTCCACTTGCCAAGAGTGGGGACCCCGCTTGCATTTCCTTTCAACGCCAATGGTGAGTAATTATCCCCTCTTCTGGGAGTGACATGGTAGCCTCCTTGGTGTAAGCTTCTATCCTTTCATACAGGAAGTATCACCCATGCACCTTTTTAATTCCCATGTGCCAAGGACCAAGAGGGGAGATGGACAAAGGGGTTTTAATTACCCACTCCCTCTCCCGCTGGGCTTTTTCACCATCGGGCCTCCATCCTGGTCTAAGTCCCAATATCTATTTCTCTGGGCTGCGGCATGCGTAAGCCCCACTCCGCTTCCCACGGACACACCATTCACAATGTGATAGTTAGGTCTCTACTGCCTCTTGTTTCTCACACTGATCATGACTCATGTGGGCTTAGAGTAAGCACCGACCCTGACCCCAACCTCATGTGAACTACGAGGGCTTTGATCCATATCAAGGAATGGTACATAGGAAGCCTCCACGAGATTCAAGACCACCACCAGGTCATTCCAACCCCTTCATATTGATTCACAAACTCTATGGGCTACCTCAGAGTGTAAGCCCTATCCTTCATCCCGCATGACGTTAATCTGTACTTCAGAACTATGTGGATTCTGATTCCTCTCACGAGGATATGTAGGAAACTCGTATCATGGGTTCAATCAAAATTCTAAAGTCGTTATCTTTCCCCCTAGATGATAATAAATTTCATGGAGCCCAGTAATGAGGCTTCAAACTAGTGTCGTCTCAATGAGTCTAAACTCATCTGAGTCATTATTCCAATGAGGGATGGTAATCCTCGGGCCTAAATGATTCCAAATCCCTATGTTCGGCTGACCATTGCCAACTAGGATTAATCCGTTATAATATTATTGGGTTTAAAATAGAGATTCATGAACATATGAATACGTATTAAATATATAAGAGAGACCCGGAACATGAAATAATTACCCCACAAAAAGGGTGCGATGAGCCCAACTTCACATCCTCTCGACCAATGTGAGTACTTAAGAATCACTGGCCAAATCACCCAATGAACGTCTACCTTTGGAATGTAGGTCCACATATTGTTGGATATGGAACTGTTGGGCATTTCGAAACGAAGACTGATATACCTGATCTGAGCAATTGATCGTAGCACAACCCTCTGTATGATTGATAGTCAGGCGCTTTGGTCCACTCCATCCGATTCATCTCGAAATAGTTATCATAACCAGTTTATTCACAAATTATATGTATATAATGTATTAATACTACTAAATGTGGTAATAAATTAGAAACTACATAAAAATATAATGGGTAAAAAAATTCAACAAATATAAAATTTCAGTTTATAGGTAGACACCTGAGGTAAATATACACCTGCTCTAGCTCATGCCAGAGGATTTACTTCCGGTGTCTCATCCCGCCACATGAAAACCAGTGTTTCCAATAGATATGTGCATGATCTTCGTGATATCCAAATAGAAATGCATGAATTCCTAAACCAATGGTGTAATCATATCTTCCACTTGAAAAATTGCATCTACTATGCTATATGAGTATAATAGAATGATTTGAATCGGAAATAATAAAATCTAAGGAGACATAATTTGATAACCTATCAATCTTGATGGTCATGAGGAAAAATAAAGAACAATTTATGGAACCAAAAAAAGGTTGGATCCATACTATAATCTAGTAGTGCACAATATAATGACCCATGATTTTAATAAATAAATATCATGTATTTTTATATGAATATTCAATAAATTTCAAAAATACATGTTTGAGGACAATATTGTTTTAGTTTATCTAGATACTAGGTATACAATAATATTATTTAATAAAATATCTTCAATATATCCCTTAAGGATTTTACACTTTTGTACACTTCATAAACATGACCTACTTAAATTCTTTGTTCATAATCTATGAAGTGGAATCAATAGAAATGTATGTATTATAATCCGAGTAAGGGTGAAAATTGAGATATAATTCTATGATCACAAGAAATCATAAGATACTAATAACTACATGAGATCATGAATAGAAATTCCAAGCTTCATGACCAACCAATCATATATCATAATCATGAGTCATGGGATAATTAATTTTAATTGCAAAAGATATGATTCATATTAATATAAAATCAACATAATTAAATAACCATTAACTCATTTTATAAAATTATGTCACCAAAATATGTATAGAAATCATTTAATTTGTTGTGGTTATCTACAAATACCATAAAACATAGTTGGTTAGGACCCATCACTAATTTTTCAATGTGGATCAAGCCCATTGACTTGTTTCCCATTATAGATCAAGATCATCAGTCTATCTCCCATTGTGAACCAATCCTTTTATCTTTTTTTCACAATATTATCACATGATATATAAAACATTAGCCAATTCATTGGATGGAGATACATGTTCACCCATCCTTGATTATAATGTGATGACAATCCATGGTTATAATTTCAATTCCTTCCTTTGTTATAATGATACCACTGTACTTGGTAATAATGTAACCACCATCACATAGTTAAAACAACACATAATTTTGTAACAATGTCATAAAATATTCATTATATCATGACCCATGAAAATAAAAGTGTCTCATAAACATTATATAATAGCATACCTCATAGAATGAAATTGAGTTTCAAAATCATCTAATCAATTCATCATTGAATAACCTATGTAAAAATAATGGGGTTTTAAAACATGTCTTTATCAAAATAATAGACCATCTAGAAAAATAATAAAGATTTTATAATAGGATCATATCCCTATTAAAGCATAAGTAACATAAAATATGTCATATATAGAGGGGAAATGATTTTGAAAGATCACTTGGATCATTTCTTGAGTAAAACAACTTTTTCACTTTAGAAATCACAATTTAAA
This sequence comes from Viscum album, assembly GCA_963277665.1. Classification (NCBI taxonomy): domain Eukaryota; kingdom Viridiplantae; phylum Streptophyta; class Magnoliopsida; order Santalales; family Viscaceae; genus Viscum; species Viscum album. Next base: position 804,993,183 of record OY728139.1, read on the forward strand.
ACAAAAATTTAAAAAATAAATAACAAAAGAATTTTTTTTTAAAATAAATCTATAAACTTATAAATTAATAATTAAATCATTGATCAGTTATGATGGAGTAAATTTGTTTTCATGTTTTACTTGTTAAAACAAATATTCTTTTCACATTTCAGTAAAAAATAAAAGGGCATTATTTAAAAAATGACATGAAGATTAGTTTTAAACCGTTTTTCAAAAATTAAAACAATGGTAAAAATATCAGGAAAAAATTATTTTATAATAGTATAAAAAATTTAAAAAATATCTATAAAGTATCGATATGGAATAAAAAGCAATTTCTATTGATGAGATAATGAAATATGGTTTTTCTTAAAAACAGTTTTCTTTTATTTTTAATCCTTTAATAGAGGAAAATGAAAGGTAAAAATATATTTTTCATAAATTACAATTGTATAAGGAAATACATTAGTTTCTTTATTGGTATATCATAATATATCATCATTGGAATCATATAATAAATAGTATTGTTAAATAATGAGATTATAACATTAAACATTCACTGTATTGGAATCTGTTGAATTGAAATCCCCATGAGAGAAATCAAATTATATGGATATATATGTACCATAATTATTTGGATAAGGATCATAAAATACATTCATGCGAATTATATAGACCACACTAGATAAATTATTGGGTCGTATGGCATATGTATCTCAAAAATAAAAGAGATATTAGAAATTTATTACCATATGTTTTGACTTCCTTAGTAAAAGATTGAACCTCATTAACTTATAAAAACCTCCATTGGATATATTATTTATGACACAAGTATTTTCTTTTTGGTATGACCATAACATTTTTAACATGGATATGGATATTGGGTATAGATTTTGGAAGGGTTTTATGGAGCCAAATTTCTTATGAGGTGTGAATAATTAAGGGGAGGAGGTCCCATTTCATAATTGATGAGGGGTGTTATTTTTATAAATACCCCAAACTACTCAATAATGGAAAGTCAATATCACATGATTTTCTTATAATGTATATAAATAAGGGATTGTAGGTATTATATGGTCATTTTACACTTCCAAAAAAACACATGTTTTAAATATCATGTTCCTTAATCACTAAGTGTAATAACTTTTAAAATTTTATTTTTCACCATGGTAACTTGTATCATTTTATTTAGCTAGGTAATTTAAGCTTTAAAAATAATTTTATGATCATCCCTATTTGATAATTTATACCCAATAAAAATAAATAGGAAAACCAAGTTATTAGTTAAATATCTTATGTGTGTTGAAAATTAATTTTAAAACAAGTGTATGTAACACGTAAAACCTTGTTTTAACCATAAACGTGGAAATTGTTTTTAATTATTTTCAAAAATATTTTGACAAATATAATGTTTTCCAAATTATATAAAATAAAATAATATTATTTCAAATATTTAATCCATTTTCACAAATTCAATTCATTTTATTGTTATAATTTAATTTAAATTAAAACCCATTGGGGCGACGAAAAGCGGTTTTCCAAAGAGTCAAATTTCATAAGAATAAAAAAGTTTAATATCAAATTTTATTATGAAAATTTTTAAAATAAAATAAATTGGATTAATAAATATAAAATAGAACTTATTTTACTTTTGAAACCATATAAAAATAAAATCATTCTTATAAGTACTTTGTAGGAAAAGACATTTTTTAATAAAAATTAGTATTTTTTAATATTCATTGAAAAATTAAACATTTTAGAAAATTCTCAAAAAATTCAGTGAATGGTGATATTGATATATGGATTTTAAAAAATTATTTTTATATTCTTAAATAAATTTTTTAAAATAATAATAAATTATTATTATTATTTTTTAACATAAATAAACAGAAAAAATAATAAAATAGTACTTTAATAAAATTTAAATACTTTACTAAAAATTATGTACATATTTATCAATATGATATATTTATATATAACCATTAAAATTAATATTTAAAAATTTATTATTATTATTCATAACACCATTTTTAGTGGCTAGTTTATAATGATCATGTTTAAATAATAATATAAATAGTATATCACAGTTCATTAAAAATTAGGGTTGTGTGTAACACAAGCAATTGAATAAATTAAAAATATTTTAAAATATTAATAAAATATCATTGTGTTACATTATTAACTCCTTAAAATGAATTTATCCCATTAAATTCCATCACATTGGTAAAAAAAATAAGGATACTTATTCCTTATTACATCATCAGGTTCCCATAATGCTTCCCCAAGATTGTGGTTTCACCACAATACGTAGTCCAGGTGAGTGGTATTGTTTCATAACAATTTCTTTGTATAATCTAAAATTTACATTGGTTATTACACATAAGAAATATCATTCTCCAACTCTAGTACGTATGAGTTCAATATATTTGAATGATCATGTATGTTCTTCCTCAGGAGTGATATATATGAACACATTGTGGACTTGGGAGAGGTATGGTTAAAGCATCAATCGATACGCTAACACCTTGATATAGTCAATAATATTAAAGTAATGATATACCATTGACTTTGTTTTACCTTATATACAAATATAATTTCCTTCTTCCAGGGAGAGATTCTTATAAACACTTTGTAACTAACTTCAAATTTCAGATCATGTCGGTAATTTTCAGTATAAAACAACTTTTATATTTTTTCAGTCTGATTTTTTTTTTTGATTGTATATAACCTTATATACCATTTATTCATATTTTTGGGGTCCCAATTTCATTATTTATCCAAATTAATCCAATTAGGTTGTTGATCTACACATCTTTATGTATATGGATTCATAAGGATCTATATGAATGCTTGAGTGAATGATATTGTTGTAAAAAACTCGAATAGGGGAAGGTGTTGATCCCAAAAAAATTTAATATTCATAGAACAATATATAATCATATATATTATGGTTTGAATGGTTCTATCATATACAAAATATGTATGAGGATGATACGAGGTGCTGAAACACAACTATGTATCAAGATCCTGCTAAATACTTCACCAAAACAAAGAGGTAGATCTTAAATACCAATCAGAAACAATTGAATGTGGTAGTCCATGAAACCTTAACACTTACATAATTTATATTCAATCAATATTGTCTACATAATAATATTAATTGAATTATATTAAGTGTGTTTAATATTTATGGGGATTAACTATATCCCATATAGCATTGTTCCATTTAGATATTTTTAAGAGTCTGATGAAACAATTCATGGTGTTGTTTTCAAAATTCTATTATGGTATGGGCAGTGGTTGTAACATACCATAATAATTTTATCTCACATACTTAACTTTATTACATACCACGAACTGAGATAAAAACTCTATGATATCTTTCTTCATGCCATCACACTATACATATTCTTTCAAATATCTATACATCTTTGTAATTCCAAGAATAATTGAGAATGAAAAACTATGAAATTCTTATGACATATTCTACATAAAATATGATGTTGAAGGAACAGATACATGGTTCTTTAACCTTATAATTACATAATAATCATTTTTTACCCATAAATATGTATTACCTACATATGCAGCTCCAAATACTCCTTTCTATGCCACTTTAATCATTAATTGGATATATGGTTATACACTCATTTTATAAAGAAATTATTTCCCCCTTCCTTATGGAATTTAATATCCATCCTTTTCAAATATGTAAATATTGGGTATTTTATTATCCTAAAAATGGATAATCTAGAATTATCCTTCCGAATCACAACATCTTCCACCTTGTTTGATTCTTGTGGAGGTAATGTATTAAGAATTAATAATCTTTAATCAACCCTAAGTATCTTCTATATTTCATGTCAAACTCCTTTTTTTGGGAATATATATTTTAAAATTTATGAATAGTATATATATCACACATTTATCCAAAAATATAACACTTCTATATCATTAATTCAAAAATTATTGCAGCTAATTCGAAATCTTGAGTTGGGATATTTTACTGATAAACTTATAATTTTCATGAGGCATAATCTATAACAATGTCATTATTCATGAAAATGCATCAAAATTCCTTCTTGTTTCATCAACATAAATTAAAAAACCATCTCCAATATGGGGTAATATATGTGTAGGTGCATTGACTAATATTCTATCCAGTTCCTTGAAATTTTCATTGCATTCATCTATCTAGAAGAGATTGACTCCCTTCCTAGTTAACTTGGTTAGCGGAAGAGATAATAATGATAAATTCTCCACAAACTACTAATAATATCATTCTAAACCAATAACAATTTGGATCTCAATTACCATGGTTGGTTTATACCACATTCAGTAGCCCCAACATTGATGGATCAACTGATATACCCTCGTTTGAGATGATATGAGCCAAAAATGGAATATTTTGTATCCAAAATTCACACTTTGTAAATTCTAATAAATTTACACATTCCTATTTGTATTCACTATAATTATCAATTTATCTTCATCTTCATCCTTAACCTTTGAATAAATAATAATATCTCTTATAAATACTACAAAACAAATGATCAAGGTAATCATAAAAGAACTTATTCATTAAAACCTAGAGATAATGAAGTAATTAATAAGAAAAACTAGAATAACATTGTACTCATAGCGTTCATAAGTTATAGGGAATTATGTCTTGGGTATATACTACTTTTTTACCCTCAATTGTTGATATCCTAAATGAAGGTTAGTATTAGAAAAGTATTGAGATTTGTTAATTTGATCAAATAAGTCATCAATACAGGGTATATGATACGTCTTCTTGTTTATGATGTTGTTTAGTTCATGGTATTCAATAAAAAGTAAAATTGATCAATATTTATTCTAAAACAATTATTGGTGCACCCCAAGGTGAAACACTTGTCTGAGTGAATCTTTTTTAAGGTTCTCCTAGAGTTTTTTCTTCAATTCCAACAACTCTATTGGGTCTATTTTATCACGAGTCTTTGAAATATGTGAGGCCCCATGTTTTATTTCTACGTCAAACTTATCTTCATGATTGGTTGGATGCCTCAAAAAGTATTCTATAAATACATCAATAAACCCCTTCATGATATTCAAATCATTGATGTGTATTCTCTCCCCAAACATTTTAGAAAAACACCCCTTTTAAATTTGAATTAAAACCCAACAAGTGGAAGTGATTTCCACCATAATTTCATATCTATCACTGCACTAATATAAGATCACACTCTAGTTTTTAATATCAAATGTAACTTCCCATAAATTTAAATTTTTGTGGAATTTATGTATATAAAAAAACTCAATTACTATTATAACATCATATTAAAATTGAGGGAGAATAATGATGTTATTAGGAAAAATATTCCGACCAAATTCCACCGCATAATTAGAGACCCGAAGATTGACGTACATGTACATTACATTACTTTTTCGGAATATTTGGTACATAACAAAAACACACACACAAGGATCGTAATAGTTTAGTGTCTTTGGAAACTCGGAACGTAATCTTCTAATCGTGGTGAAAGATCTTCAATATCTCCCATAAAGATCTTCCATTTTTTTTACCTAAAACCTTTCTTTATATCCTGGGGAAAAGAAAACATAAAAGGGTGAGCTCAAATGATCAGCAAGGGAAAATAAAGGAAATAAAAATCATATCATATCTTTTTGAAAATCATAACCTGCAAAAGAGATCATAATATCTTAACATGGAATAAATCATAGAAGTGAAAATGATATCCCCATAATCATAACATGAAACTTGAAACTTTTTTGCATGCACACATAATCATGGAAAATCATTTCTTGTTAGTCGTGACTCATTGCCAAGACTATCTTAGTGGACAAAGTCCCTTTCTGAACAGAGTCACCCTCGTTCCAGTCCTGTTTCACTGAACCGGTATAACCTACCGTTCCAGCCATGTCTATCTCATGAGATATAAAATCTTTACCCATTGCATTGGAAGGAGATATAGGTCCCACCCATCTTATAATTAATCCTTTCTTATGTGTGCCACATAATCATAAATCATACATCATCGCATAACACATGTAACAAAAATGGGATTCTTGAAACATCATGACATCATAAAACAAATCATATAAGGTAAATGACTTCATAAAAATAATTTCCTCAAAACATAATCAAATAAATGTAATAATAGGGATAAAAACAGAACCTTATATTATCTTAGTGGGAAAATAATTTTGATAAAACATTTGAACTCCATTCTTGAGGAAAATATCCTTTCTACTTCAAAAACACATTTCCTTTCTTAACATGTCATAAAATTTTAAACTAAAAGAAGTTGATTAAAAATAAACTTGAATACTTGTAAAGGAAACTTCTTGGAAATAATGTTTTATAAATCCAATCATGCCGTATAAGTTAAAAAAACATTCTTCGTACTTTTGTCGGAAAAGTCAAAAAGTACCTCGTATGAAAAACGACAAAAGATTCCTTTCATTTATTTTACTAAAAACTCACTGAAGGGTAAAAATGGATTTAAAAAATTGTAGGTGGATGGAAAAAATATTACATATTTATGAAACATGGATGTGGATGATAAAATACACCCCAGTAAATACTTACGAATAAACAATCTCGGATAAAAATGAGATTGTGATATTTCCCTTACCATAGGTCCGATTTGCTTTGTACATGTCCGAAGCTCCTTTATAATGGTTTAAATAATGTTATTGACTTATTCCAGAATCATAAATATTCATATGATATCATATATGGTTATATTCTTAGCTTCTTGTTAGTAATATTTCATTGTTACTTGTTACTCGGGTCCTTATTGCCTTTTGTTCTTATGCGTGTTTTGCCGAATACATTCTTATTCTTATTTTAAGGTTATAGATAGCTTATATCCATAATGGTATTAGTGTAACATATATCATATTTATTCATTCAATTCATTTATATTATTACTATTTAATGATGATCATGTAGAACGAGTCGCATCACATCGTGGAGACGATATTCCCTACGTACGCACGAGTGATGATATCGTTCCAATGATCGTGGAATTGTATTTGAGTATATATACATTATTTAAGTATCAATATTAAATTATAATAATCATAAATAGTAACTCATTACACCATTATACCCATCCTTGTAAGGTGATGGTGGAAAATAGATTATACCACGGCGTGGAGACGGTATTCCGTACGTACGCACGCGCGGTGATTTCATTTTTCCGTAGGATGGATAAAAGGTGAATTAGGGTTGTTTCATATTTATAATAACATATCAGTATGTAAGTAATAATGATGTTATTACTTTATAATGAAACAATTAAAGAAGAAGAAGTTGAAGAAGAAAGAAATTGAAAAGATCGGTAATGGATATTACCTCTTCTTTGGAACGCCCCTTTGAATCCTCCACTTAGGGAACTAAGATTGGTCTTTGAAGAAGACCAGGACCTCTAGGATTATTCTAGGGAAGTGGATAAGAGAAAATGGCAGGGGTTGGCCGAGCTTGAGTGCTCAAATTGGTGTGAGGAGGAGGGGGAGGAGGTGCCCTTTTATAAGGGAGGAGAGGGGCACCTTAGGAATATCTCAAAATATTATTTTATATTAAAGTCATAATCAGTTTATAATGGTTCCAAAGGGTCTTATTTCGAAGCTAAAGTGGGTATGGGCCGAAATAATATCATCCAATAGAATTTAGACAAGTTTAGGGTATTATTTTAACCTTATCAATTAGATTTAACTCTAAGTTAAATAATTTAACTTTTACCGTGTCTTTTTGTTTTCTTTCACTATATGGTTAATACACTTACTATAACATGCCAAACGAACCCCAAATTGTATATTATTAATACATATATCCTTATATAAGTCATTTGGACGAACCGTAGATTTTTAGGAATAAAATAACAATTAATAATATAATATTTAATTTAAAAACTATTTTGTGTCAATTTTGACACTATTTGATATATGATTTTTTTGAAAGTCATAACAGAATTATATGTTCGAACCAAGTTGATTAAATAGACACTAATATATCATAGTAACCTAGAAAATTAGTTGAATTCATAAAAAGTCTTAAATTACATTTATTTTGGTATTTATGATATCAATTATGTCAATATTTCATTAATAAGATAATTACTGCATCATCATTGTGTCATAAATAAATTAAATTATTTGATGTCTACAAATTACAAATAAAATACCATCATGTAGGAAATCTTATTATCTTTCTAATGAATATTTAAAATCGAATTTATCTTATGTAAAACCCTATATTAAAAATGTTTTATTAAATATACTTTGATTTTAACTCTTTTAACTCTTCTTTGAATTAAATAATAATAAATGTCCTAATCTAATCCAAGTGGGCCTAAATGATAATATTTTACACTTAAGGTTGTTTTTGGTCACGATAAACTTGTCCAATAGAATTAGGACATGTGTTAGGGTAATATTAATATCATTCTTACCCTTAATTACCCTATTTACTTTTAACCGTGGTAAATAAAAGTAAAAAGTTACTATTCACCAAAAATTATTTTCATCTCATTGAACCACATTTTACTTACTGACATCAACCGTGTCTCTCGGATTTTTGAAATTCCATTCACAGAAGCGGTAAAATTAAGTTTTATGAAAAATTTAGTTTTTTAACTACAACTTAGTAGTTTCACTATTCATCAAAAATTGATGTTTTTCAGAAAAATGCCAAAATTTCATCCTAAGATATATTTCATATTCCGAATTCAAAAATGAAGTCTATTTTACCAAGTTCATAACATAGAAGTTGCATTAATTAATTTTATAATTAAATCCCGCTGTTAAAACAAATAGCGTGTTTTTAAGAAACAATATCTATCAAAAGATTGACACTTGATTATGTCTGGTTTAAATGTGAAATTACATTCAATGACCAACATTGCATTAAATTGTCAAAATATATTCTAAATATACTTTAAAACCACTCAAATTAATAATTTATCACTATTAATTATTTCGATTAAAAAAGTTGTTTTTAATTATAATTTAGTAATTTTCACTATTCATCAGAATATGAAAGTTATCCAAAAAGTACCAAAATTTCACCTTAGGCTAAATTCGATACTCCGAATCCAAAAATGAAGTCCATTTTGAGAGCTAAAATTTCTAAAATTTAAAAAGTGGTTATTACTATTTATAACGGCTAGTTTTAATAATATTTTAATAGCATATCGTTGTTTCGTGAAACTCAGTATTGCGTACTACACACGCTATCGAGGAAGGTTGCGATTGCGTGTAATGCAAGGAAAGTCAAAGATGCGTGTTGTGCAAGCTCCTTTTGGTGTAGAGTACAACACAAGCCATTAATAAAATTAAAAAGAATATTTTTCATAAAATTTCGGGCTGTTACATTCTACCCCCCCTTAAAATGAATTTCGCCCTCGAAATTCATCGGGGTTATAAATGGTTTACTATTCGAAAGTTTATTTAACAGAAACCCACATCGTAAAAAGGAATATCAAAACCAATCTTTAAAAACAAAAGTATGAAACGTAACGGTTACCAAAATAAAATAATCACTGGGTTTCCACATAGGTGAAAATATGGATATGGAAGAGAAATCTAACCATCATGTTCTGATTGAGATTGGTAGAGAACATTGCTATGGAAAATCCAGTAATCACAAAGCCATAAATTTGTGACCATCTAAGGTACCATCTGATTCATCAGATATAAGATCACTAGGACAACATTTTTGGTTTTCAAGATCGTTTCCCTAAAGTTAAAGAATTTGAATTAGAATAAATACTTACTTTATTTTGGTACAACCTCACTATTGTTCGTGCCTTTAACAATTTCCACTTTATCTCTTAAATAAATGAAGTTGAATTTGTTATTCGTGGAGTGTTAGCAGATCATGTGATAGAATAACGGGTCATTCCATCTGTCTCAAACAAAAGGTTAGCAAAAAATTATATACATAAGTCGATCTATAGTGATATTAATCATATATGGTTCCTAAAATGGACTTATACATCATATGTCATACAGCTTAATATAATAAAACTAGTTTCTACTAAACAGGGACTTCCTGTAGGCCAGTAGTAGGCGATAAAGGCCAGTCGCACTTCGGTTGTGGGTTCGATTCCCACAGCCTTGTCCGACGCGATGGGCTGTCGCCCGTTCTGCAGGTTGTCCTTTTTCTAAAACTATATTACTATAACATCCCATCAATAATATCGAAAAAAACTTCTATCCTTAAACAATACTAACTTATGTCCAACATAATCCATTCCAATCTTTAGGCTTATCCATAATACTGCAGTCCACTCTCATAACATAGTGAAAACGATTACCAGAGATTTAACACCATCGTCGATCCCCATATATCATAAGATATGTTTTGTTGGTCACATTCCAAACATTAAAAGTCCTTAATCATGTATTCTCTTGAATACCTTAGTGAAAACATGAATGTAGTTAAAATTTAACACTTTCCACATACCAAAATCCTCAAAATTCTATATACTCAAACAATGATATCACTTAGTCCTTATATCAATCATGAGCTCATGAATACAATCAAACATATCATTATCGTCTTATCCCTTCATTATGCATATCATCTACATTCCAAAAATATCTGAATAACCTTTCATGGATACTAGTACAATTAATCATACACTTTCAAAACACAAGGAAGGACAACAGTGTAACAATCCTTAGATGTCTCTTTATTCCATAGTACCATGAGATTACTTATAAAACATTACACATGATAAATATGTCATCATTCCACTACATTCTTAACCCATTGACCGAGCTTCGACAATTCTTTCATCTCACATATCATTTGTAGTCTCTTCATCATCATCCACATAAATACTACCCATACGACCATACTGATTCTCTTCATGAGACATTCCCTTAGGGCATTGGTTTTCATAATGCCCGTACATTCCACATTTAAAACATTTAACCATTGTTGATGTCGTAGCAATACCATTATACTCATCCCTGGTGTTAACTGAACCTTTTCCCTTGCACTTACTGGCTTTGTGTCCTTCTTTTCCATACCCAAAGCATCTTCCAGTTCCTCTGAAACATTCTCCTTGATGCCTCTTCCCACATGATTTACATAGTGGAAATTGAACTTTCCTTCCTCTATGATCATCATGAAACTCCATCTTTCTCTTATTAGCTGAGTCAGGAAACTTACCAAATTTTACGTTATTGATCATATTATGAGATTGCTGATTTGGCATAATAATGATGTTTGGACTTCCAAATCCCATTTCATTTGGTTTCTCGTGAAGAATATCATTCCATTGTCCATCATATCCTCCATTATCGTGAATCATCTTGTTTCCAGCCATTTTCTAAAACCCAAAAAGAATAGTGTGAGAGGCAAAAATCATGCTATGGAAAACAACATAATAAAGGGGGAGTACCCTCAGTATCTAACATCTTAGGTTAAATTCTAAGATCGTTAGCGCAATTCTAGGACTATAACCTATACGTATACTTAACCTTAGGGACATCCCTAGACATACCTTAGAAATATCTCTAGGGATCTCACTAACGTTTTCGTATCCTAGTTTCCAAAGGTTGACTAAACCTTTCCTCTGATAAAAACAGTAAAGACCCGAAGCTTGACGTACATGGACATTACATTACTTTTGCGGAATACTTGGTACATAACAAAAACACACACACAAGGATCATAATAGTTTAGTGTATTTGGAAACTCGGAACGTAATCTTCTAATCGTGGTGAAAGATCTTCAATATCTCCCATAAATATCTTCCATTTTTTTACCTAAAACCTTTCTTTATATCCTGGGGAAAAGAAAACATAAAAGGGTGAGCTCAAATGCTCAGCAAGGGAAAATAAAGGAAATAAAAATCATATCATATCTTTTTGAAAATCATAACCTGCAAAAGAGATCATAATATCTTAACATGGAATAAATCATAGAAGTGAAAATGAGATCCCCATAATCATAACATGAAACTTGAAACTTTGTGGCATGCACACATAATCATGGAAAATCATTTCTTGTTAGTCATGACTCATTGCCAAGACTATCTTAGTGGACAAAGTCCCTTTCTGAACCGAGTCACCCTCGTTCCAGTCCTATTTCACTGAACCAGTATAACCTACCATTCCATCCATGTCTATCTCATGAGATATAAAATCTCTACCCAATGCATTGGAGGGAGATATAGGTCCCACCCATCTTATAATGAATCCCTTCTTATGTGTGCCACATAATCATAAATCATACATCATCGCATAACACATGTAACAAAAATGGGATTCTTGAAACATCATGACATCATAAAACAAATCATATAAGGTAAATGACTTCATAAAAATAATTTCCTCAAAACATAATCAAATAAATGTAATAATAGGGATAAAAAAAGAACCCTATATTATCTTATATGGAAAATACTTTTGATAAAACATTTGAACTCCATTCTTGAGGAAAATATCCTTTCTACATCAAAAACATTTTTCCTTTCTTAACATGTCATACAATTTTAAACAAAAATAAGTTGATTAAAAATAAACTTGAATACTTGTAAAGGAAACTTCTTGGAAATAATTTTTTAGAAACCCATTCATGCCGTATAAGTTAAAAAAAACATTCTTCGTACTTTTGTCGAAAAAGTCAAAAAGTACATCGTACGAAAAACGACAAAAGATTCCTTTCATTTCTTTTACTAAAAACTCACCAAAGGGTAAAAATGCATTTAAACAATTGTAGGTGGATGGAAATAATATTACATATTTATGAAAAATGGATGTGGATGATAAAATACACCCCAGTAAATACTTACGAATAAACAATCTCGGATAAAAATGAGATTGTGATATTTCTCATACCTTAGGTCCGATTTGCTTTGTACGTGTCCGAAGCTCCTGTATAATGGCTTAAATAATGTTATTGACTTATTCCAGAATCGTAAATATTGATATGATATCATATATGGTTATATTCATAGCTTCTTGTTAGTAATATTTCATTGTTACTTGTTACTCGGGTACTTATTTCCTTTTGTTCTTATGCGTGTTTTTTCGAATAAATTCTTATTCTTCTTTTAAGGTTATAGATACCTTATATCCAGAATGGTATTAGTGTAACATATATCATATTTATTCATTCAATTCATTTATATAATTACTATGTAATGATGATCATGTAGAACGAGTCGCATCACATCGTGGAGACGGTATTCCGTACGTACGCACGAGTGATGATATCGTTCCTATGATCGTGGAATTGTATTTGAGTATATATATATATTATTTCAGTATCAATATTACATTTTAATAATCATAAATAGTTACTCATTACACCATTATACCCATCCTTGTAAGGTGATTGTGGAAAATAGATTACACCACGGCGTGGAGACAGTATTCCGTACGTACGCACGCGCGGGGATTTCATTTTTCCGTAGGATGGATAGAAGGTGAATTAGGGTTGTTTCATATTTATAATAACATATCATTATGTAAGTAATACTGATGTTATTACTTTATAATGAAACAACTAAAGAAGAATAAGTTGAAGAAGAAAGAAATTGAAAAGATTGGTAATGGATATTACCTCTTCTTTGGAACGCCTCTTTGAATCCTCCACTTAGGGAACTAAGATTAGTCTTTGAAGAATACCAGGATCTCTAGGATTATTCTAGGGAAGTGGAGAGGAGAAAATGTCAGGGGTTGGCCGAGCTTGAGTGCTCAAATTGGTGTGAGGAGGAGGGGGAGGAGGTGCCTTTTTATAAGGGAGGAGAGGGGCACCTTAGGAATATCTCAAAATATTATTTTATATTAAAGTCAAAATCGGTTTATAATGGTTCCAAATGGTCTTATATCGAAGCTAAAGTGGGGATGGGTCGCAATCCTATCATCCAATAGGATTTAGACAAGTTTAGGGTATTATTTTAACCTTATCAATTAGATTTAACTCTAAGTTAAATAATTTAACTTTTACCGTCTCTTTTTGTTTTCTTTCACTATATGGTTAATACACTAACTATAACATGCCAAACGAACCCCAAATTGTATATTATTAATACATATATCCTTATCTAAGTCATTTGGCCGAACCATATATTTTTAGGAATAAAATAACAATTTAAAATATAATATTTTATTTAAAAACTATTTTGTGTCAATTTTGACACTATTTGATATATGATTTTTGTGAAAGTCATAACAGAATTATATGTTCGAACCAAGTTGACTAAATCAACACTAATATATCATAGTAACCTAGAAAATTATTGGAATTCATAAAAAGTCTTAAATTACATTTATTTTGGTATTTATAATATCAATTCTGTCAATATTTCATTAATAAGATAATTACTGCATCATCTTTGTGTCATAAATAAATTAAATTATTTGATGTCTAAAAATTACAAATAAACTATCATCATGTAGGAAATCTTTTTGGCTTTCTAATGAATATTTACAATCTAATTTATCTTATGTAAAACCCTATATTAAAAATGTTTTAGTAAATATACTTTGATTTTAACTCTTTTAACTCTTCTTTGAATTAAATAATAATAAATGTCCTAATCTAATCCAAGTGGGCATAAATGATAATATTTTACACTTAAGGTTGTTTTTGGTCGAGATAAACTTGTCCAATAGAATTAGGACATGTGTTAGAGTAATATTAATATCATTCTTACCCTTAATTACCCTATTCACTTTTAACCGTGGTAAATAAAAGTAAAAAGTTACTATTCACCAAAAAATTATTTTCATCTCATTGAACCACATTTTACTTACTGACATCAACCGTTTCTCTTGGATTTTTGAAATTCCATTCACAGAAGCGGTAAAATTATGTTTTATGAAAAATTCAGTTTTTTAACTACCACTTAGTAGTTGCACTATTCATCAAAAATTGATGTTTTTCAGAAAAATGCCAAAATTTCATCCTAAGCTATATTTCATATTCCGAATTCAAAAATGAAGTCTATTTTACGAAATTCATAACATAGAAGTTGCATTAAATAATTTTATAATTAATTCCCGCTGTTAAAACAAATAGCGTGTTTTTAAGAAACAATATCTATCAAAAGATTGACACTTGATTATGTCTGGTTTAAATGTGAAATTACATTCAATGACCAACATTGCATTAAATTGTAAAAATATATTCTAAATATACTTTAAAACCACTCAAATTAATAATTTATCACTATTAATTATTTCGATTAAAAAAGTTGTTTTTAATTATAATTTAGTAGTTTTCACTATTCATCAGAATATGAAAGTTATCCGAAAAGTACCAAAATTTCACCTTATGCTAAATTCGATACTCTGAATCCAAAAATGAATTCCATTTTGAGAGCTAAAATTTCTAAAATTTAAAAAGTGGTTATTACTATTCATAACGGCTAGTTTTAATAATATTTTAATATCATATCGTTGTTTCGTGAAACTTAGTATTGCGTACTACACACGCTATCGAGGAAGGTTGTGATTGCGTGTAATGCAAGGCAAGTCAAAGATGCGTGTTGTGCAAGCTACTTTTGGTGTAGCGTACAACATAAGACATTAATAAAATTAAAAAGAATATTTTTCATAAAATCTTGGGCTCTTACAGCATAAGAATCATAGACATGAGATGAAATCATCGTACCATTAGGGGTTTTCACTACTAATTCAACATATACTCATCAGGGATAGTAATTAAAATTCCTAGATACTTTTATTATGTTATTTAATTTATATAAATAAGCTCAAATATGACAGCATAATATTTGAGCATACATTTCACCACCCCAACTTCATTTTTCAATCTTTAGACCCATAGTAAAATAAAAATGTTTAGAATAACCATCAATAATTATTAATCAAAGTGATTAATCATGAAAATACTTCTTATAATGTCTAGATCATCACACCTTATTTATAATCTTGGACACCTTAGTTTTATCCAAGTTAATTCATGGTAATAATCTATTCAAATTCATCATGATGGTTCATAAAGTGTTTGAGAATTTCCAAATCATACCCCTAAAAGTGAAATAAGGTGTCTTAGAAGGGATTTTCTCCTCAAATAGGTAATGATAATGTCTAGATCAATTTTTCATTTTCAGTGTTATCACCCCTAGGTAAAACTGTTCTACAACCACATCCACATATATTATCTAGACATAGATTAAATTTCTTGGAAACCACTCATTACAGCCTTCACAAAAATTCTTGGAAATATTCCATGAAATTGACTTACCCATAGAATTACAATTATACATATCCTACGATATATTTGTAGATATATCCTTCGGTATCTCACTAATGTTTTCTCACCCAATATTACAATGGTTAACTAAACCTTTGATCTTATATGAACTATAACAACCAAATATTTTCATAAATAAATATCACATATATTTAGATAGATATAAAATACATTTCACAAAGAAACATTTAAGGACAATAAAATTTTATTTTATTTGGATACTAGATACACAAAATTCTTATTTAATGAATGATCTTAAATATCTCGCATAAAGATCCTCCCCTTTTGTGATATTCATAAACAAACCCTACTTAAATCCTTTATTTGTAACCAAGTGAATATAGACATAAGAAAGGGTGAGATAAGATGCTCAGTAGGTTCGAACATGGGATTTATTATTCTATAATCATATGAAATTATAGGAAAATTATAATGTAATTATACCATGAACATAACTTAAATATTTCATACACAATATTTCATAGATCATAAATATTACTCATGGTATAAATCATTATAATTCCAAAAGACATTAATCATAAGAGTGTGAAATTATCATAATTCATGAACCGTAATATGATGTCATAAACATTAGGCACAAACATAGGTATAAAACCCATTTCATTTTTCAAGGTTAACTACCATGAAAATTAAATATAGTGGATCTGGACTCATCACTTTTTCCTTGTATGTATCAAGGACATCGAGATGTTTCCTATTAAAGAACATGTTCATAAACCTATTTCCCATTTTGGATCAAGCTTTTAAACTTCTTTTCCATTGTTATTTCATGATATATAATGCATTAACAAATGAATCGGAGATATAAATATGTCCCACTCATCCATGGTTATAATGTGACCTCTTTAATTGTCTATAACATAACAAATGTCTTTGGCTATAATGATACCACTATACCTAGCAATTATTTAATCACCATCACATAATGAAAACCATACATTAGTGTTCCAGAAGGTTATAAAACATTCATCACATCACGAACCATGAAAATAAAATTGTGTCATAAAAATTCCATCATATCATAATTTATAGAAAAAAATGTGTCTCATAATATTCTAATATATTCATTGTATCATAACTTGTGGAAAAGGAATAGTTTCATAAACATATGATCATCATAATCATAAACAATACATAAAAATAATAAGGATGGCACAATAGGGTCATATACCAAATATAGAAAAACAAACATAAATAGATGTCATCATAGATGAAAAATGGTTTTTAAAGATCACTTGGAACATTACTTGAAGAAAAAAATAATTTCCACATTGAAAATAAGTTCTGAAAACAAATATTTCACAAAAAATAAAAATACATTTTTTTTAAATAACCTACAAAACTTTTAAATAAATAATTAAATCACATATTGATCATTATTATGGGAAATTTCATTTATTTTGTAAATGTTAAAAAATATTCCTTTCTTGTCTTCATAAAATCCAAAAGGGACTTATCTATAAAACAACAAGAAGATTCATTTTAAAACATTTTGTAAAAATTAAAACATGGGTAAAAAAATATTTAAACAGTCATTGTTGAATAGTAAAAAAGTCCTTTAAAATATTTTTGGAAAACATGTATATGTAATAAATTTTTTATCAATGTAATAAATAAAATGGTTTCCCATGGGAACATTATTTTTTTTAATCCATTATTAGAGGAAATGAAAGGAAAGCATTTACTTTCTGGAAATGATTAGAGTAGAAGAAAATAAATGAGATTCTTGAGAGGTATGTCATAATATGTTATCATTTTAAGCATATCATAAATAATATCATTAAACCATGAGATTGTAACATTGAACCTTTACAACTTCGGTATCTTTTTAATTTTATTCCCTAATGAAAGTAAGCACATTAGATGGGTAAATATATCCCATAGTTATCATGATAAGAATAATAAAATTAATTCATGGGAAGTATATACACTACACAAAAGAAATGAGTGTTGAATATGTTATATGTCTCCCATAAATAAAAGAGAGACTATAAATCCCTTACTTTATGTATTGAATTCCTTAGTACACATTTAAAGCTCCTTCTCTTAGAAAAAATACCCTTTGGATCTTTTTTTAAGTACCTTGGTATTGGTATTTTGGGAAGAACAAATGATCTATAATGTGTTTAAAGATGTATGGTATTTATTGTTTCCAGAATTGGTTGATCCAAATTGATTATGAGGTGTGAATAAGTGACGGTAGGTGTTCCCCTTTTATAAATGAGAACGAATGGTATTTTTTTAAACACCAAAAACTATAAAAAAATGGGAAGTCAAACTAATTCCATGTGCTCCAAATTTTATAAATAATGTATTTAATTACTTATATAGTCAAGACGCACCTCTACCATAGAAAAAGATAGAAGTTTTAAACATTTTGAACCTTAACTATAATGACCCATAATTTACATACAATGTTATTACATCATAATTGAAGCATAATTATTACATCATCTAACAAAACCATGGTAGGACCGTATATGTATAGTGTCTTTAGAAACTAGGAAACATGAACAACTGGTTCATAAAGCATCTACATTGTCTCCCGTTTATTTCATCATTTCTAGAGTCCCTTTTTGGAATATCCTACTTAATACCCCTCTTACTGACCTCGGGAAAATAAAACATAAAAAAGGGTGAGCTCAAATGCTCAGTAAGGGTATACAAAGGTAATATCAATCATATCATATTCATAAGAACATTACATTTTGAAAATCTTAACCTGCAAAAGAGATCATAATATCATAACATGGGATAAATCATCGTAGTGAAATGTAATCCTAATAATCATAACATAAAACATGAAACTTTTTGGTATACACACATTATCATATAAAATCATTTCTTATTAGTCAAGACTCATTGCCGAACTATCATAGGGGATAATGTCCATTAATGAACCGAGTTCACTCCTCATTCCAGTCTTGTATCACTGAACCAAATTAACTTACCATTCTAGCCATGTCTATCTCATGAGATATAAATCATTACCCTATTCATTGGAGGGAGATATAAGTCCCACCCATCTCATAATGAAACCATTCTTATGTGTTCTACAAAATCATAAATCATATAGCATAACCCATGTAATAAAAATGGGATCATGCCATCATAACATAAACCATATAAGATAAGAGGACATCATAAAAATAATTCCATCATAACATAATCAAATCAATGTAGAAATATGGATATAAATATATCTCTATATTAACTTATATGGAAAATAAATTTGATAAAACACTTGAACTTCATTCTTGAGGAAAACATCCTTTCTACTTCAAATTTTTTTCCTTTCTTAACATGTCCTTCAATTTTAAACTAAAATAAGTTAATTAAAAATATAATTGAAATATTGTAAAGTATTCTTCATGGAAATAGTGTTCTTTTAAATCAAAAAAAATTATTCATGATGTATATGTTAAAAAAACATTTTTCTCGTACTTTGGCCGAAAAAGTCAAAAAGTATCTAGTACTGAAAATGACAAAAGATTCCTTTCATATATTTTACTAAAAATATTAACCAATAGGTAAAATTGGATTTAAACAATTTTAGTTAGATATAAATAATATTAAATATTGAGTAAACATGGATGTTGATGATAAATATGCCCCAGTAAATACTGAAGTATAAACAAGCTGAGATAAAAATGTAGATTGTGAGATTTTCTCTTACCTTAGGTCTGATATGATCCGTACGTATCCAAACCTCCTATCTAATGAATTAAATAATGTCATTTACTTATTAAAGAATCATGTTAGTTTTTTTGATATCATATATTGTCATATTCTTATCTTGTTATTGGTAATATTTCATTGTTACTCGTTATTCGGGTGTTCACTGCTTTATGTTCTTATGCGTGTTTTGTCAAATAAATTCATATTGTTATTTTTAGGCTATAGATATATCATTTTTAGAATGGTTTTAGTATAATATATATAATATTTATTCATTCAATTCATTTATATAATCATTATTTAATGAAGATCATTTTGAACGAGTCGCATCACATCGCGGAGACGGTAGGCCGTACGTACACACGAGCGATGATATCATTCCCATGATCGTTGAATTATAATGAAGTGTATGTATAATATTTCAAAATAAATATCAATTTACAATAATCATATATAGTTATTTATTTAAACCATTATACCAATCCATGTAAGGTGGTGGTGGAAAATATATTACACCACGGCGTGGAGACGGTATTCCGTACGTACGCATGCCCAGTGATTTTGTTTTCTGTAGAATGGATAGAAGATGAAATAGGGTTGTTTCATATTTATAATAACATATCAGTATATGAGTGGTACAGATGTTATTACTTTATAAATAAATAACTAAATAAGAGGATGTTGAAGAAGGAAGAAACTTGAAAGAATCGGTAGAAGAGATTACCTCTTCCTCGACATGCCTCCATTAAACTTCCTCTTAAGGGACTGGAGTTGGTCTTTTGATAAGACAAAAACCTCAAGAATATTACTACGGATGTTGAGAAGAGTAATGGGCATGGTTTGGATGTTCTTGAAGTCTCAATGTTGTGTAAAGAGAAGAGGGATGTGGTTCCCTTTTATAAGGAAGAGAGGGCCACCTTTGGAAACCTAAAAAATATTAATTTATAATAAATTCAAAACCCACATAGAAACTACCAAAATTACTCCAATCCGAATATTAGATGATATAGGGTTGTAATCTCATCAACCAATAAAATTTATACATGTTGGGAATTTATTTAAAACATTATCAACTTGATTTATCTTTATTTAATCTATTTAATTTTATTTGTGGTAATAAGACTCTAAATTTTAAATTATTATAAATAATTACTTTTGTGTTGTGAATAGTCCATAATTGGATAATATATGACATTTTATACCATATAAATATTAATTTTTAATTTTTAAATATTTTTGTGATTTTTAAACAATTTTATATTATGTTATATTTATAAAATAACAATAGTGTCAATTTTTACACTATTTATTTATTTGAATTTAAATTAAATCAACATAGATAATATGTTCGAAATAAAAGTTATAATAGATTCATAACATCTAATATTTATCTATAAAATTAGTGTATCACATTAAATAGTTCATATAATATTTATTTTAATATTTTTAAATCCATTTATTTGATATTTCAATCAATAAAATAATTTCAAAATCACTATTCTGTCACCTTTAATGATAATTATTTAATCCCTAAAAATTATTAATAAATTCAAATGATGTGGATAATTTTATTATATTTCTGAATACTATTCATGTTTGAAGTTTCATGGAGTTTATCACTAAATTAAAATTACTATACTTACAAGATTTAAGAGAGTGACATGCTGTCACATTCATTGGTTTTAAAAATAATTTAATTACTTTCATAGTAAAAAGTCCATAAAATGAATATATTCGGACCCTTAGGGGATATGGGTCGACTTTAAGTAATACAATAGAATTTTATCAGGGGATAGGGTAACTTTATAATCTTATTCTTACCCTTAATTTCCCGATTTACCTTTAACTGCAGTAAATAAAAATTAGCATAATTACTATTCATAATATAAAAAAAATAAAAGTAACCTATTAACATAATTTTTACCCACTGAATTTAAATATGGAATAAATTTTTCAAATTTCAAAACATAGAAGTTGCAGTAATTAATTTAAAATTAATCCCGTTGTTAAGAAAACGAGTTTTAAAAATTAAAACATTGCCAAAGATTGAAATGTTTTTACCTATGAATTCTATGTAAAATTAATGGTAATGAAATACATTATATTAAATGGTAAAAATATATTTTATTTATACTTTTAATCAATTCAATATTTTAATTTAACCGTATACATTAGTATGATGAAAAAATTTGGTTTTAATTAAAAAATAGCGTGTTTTTACTATTCATTAAAATATGAAAGTTATCAGAATAATATGAAAATTTTATGCAACGTAAATTTTTATATACTGATTCAAAAGAATAATTTTAGTTTTTCAAATTTAACTTATAAACATGTCAAAAACTATATTTATGTTGGGTGTTCAATTAAAAGGTGCCAAAGCTGCATTTTTTTAAAAATACTTATTTTACCCGGAAATTTTATTTTGTTCTCAAACCATGTTCTAGAAAGTGTGTAAGATGAATAATAATGTTATAAAATTAAAATTTTATTTAATACTATTCATAACGGCTAGTCCATAATAATATTATAACAATATATCTTTGTGTAGTGAAACCTGGTATTGCGTACTACACACACTATCAAGGAAGGTCGTGATTGCATGTAACGCAAGACAAGACAATGTTGTGTGTAGTGAAAGATTCATATAGTGTTGCGTATAACATAAGACATAAAAAAATATATATTTCTCATAAAATCTCAGGGTGTTAAATTCTTCTCCCCTTAAAAATAATTTCTCCCTCCAATTTCGTCACTTCGTAAAAAACAGATGACGATACCTCTCCCTCATCATATCCTCAAGTTACTATGTAGCTCTTCTTATTGGTGGTTCCTCCATAAAAAATTAACCAAGATAGTGGTCTTGTTTCATAGAACATTTTGGCTATGATCCAGAATACCTATCGGTTGTTCATCATAAGAAAGATCTTGCTCCAATGGTATAACATCTGAGCTTTGTACATCTGAAGGATAAGGTATGTACTTTCTCAGGAGAGATAAATGGAACACATCATGAACATGAGAGAGATTTGGTGGAAGCACCAATCAGTAAGCTACCTTCCTAACATGACCCAACATCTCAAAAGGACCAAAATACCTTGGGCTCAACTTTCCCTTCTTTACAAATCTCATTACTCTCTTCCAAGGAGATATTCGTAAGAACACTTTATCACCCACTTCAAACTCTAGGTATTTTCTTCGGTTGTCGGCATAAATTTTTTGTCTACTCTGAGCTGATCTTATGTGTTGTTGAATATATCTTACCTTTTCTGACATTTCATCAACAATATCAGGTCCTAATATCTTTCTTTCCCAATTTCATCCCAACATGTAGGAGTTCTGCATTTCTTTCCATAGAGAGATTCATAAGGAACCATCTGAATACTGGAGTGAAAGCTATTATTATAATAAAATTCCACCAAATGTAGGTGTTGATCCCAAAAAGATTTTAAATCCATATATCAAGCTTGCAACATGTCTTTTAGAGTTTGAATTGACCTCTCAGACTGACCGTCTGTCTGAGGATGATAAGAAATGATGAAACTCAACTAAACATCTAGAGTATGCTGAAGACTTTTCCAAAAACATAGAGGTAATCCTTGGATCCTGATTAGATATAATAAAAAGTGGTACTCTATTCAATCTTACCACTTCCTTCACATATATCCTGGAAACCTGATCAAGAGAGAAATCTTCTCTAATAGAAATGATGTGTGCCGACTTTGTAAGACAATCAACAATAACCCAGATAGTATTATTGCCTTTGGGTGTCTTTGGAAGTCCAGTGACCAAGTCCATGGGGATGATTTCCCATTTCCATTCTAGTATGGGTAATAATTGTAACATCCCCATGGAATTCTATCTCTCAGCTTTAACATGGTGACAAACCAAGCATCGAGGGATATATTCAGCATCACCTCTTTTCATATAATTACACCAGACGTACTCCTTCAGGTCCCTATACATCTTTGTGATTCCAGGGTGATTAGAGAATGAAGAACTATGAGCATAATCCAATATATCCTTCTTTATTTCTAGGATGGGAGGAACACAAACCCGATTCATGAACATTATCATTTCATCACAATCAATGTGGAATTCAGGATCATTTCTCACCTTCTTTTGTAACTCTACATCTTCTTTCTGTGCATCTTTAATCATCACATGTATAGATGGTTGAACATTCATTTGAGAAAGATAATATTTTTCCCCTTCCATTATAATTCCAAGATATATCCTTTGTAAATCCATAAATATTGGATCTTTTGTGATCCTCATCATGAATAATCTAGCAGGGACTTGTCGACTTAATACTTATGCCACCTTATTTGCTTTCCCAGGGTGATAATGAATTGAGAAATCGTAATCCTTAATCAGCTCCAACCATCTTAATTGATGCATATTTAGCTCCTTTTGTGTGAAAATATATTTTAAACTATTATGATCAGTATAAATATCACACATGTCACCATAAAGAAAATGCCTCCAAATCTTTAATGCAAATATTACTGCAGCTAACTCCAAATCATGAGTTGGCTAATTGCTCATGGATTCGCAACTTTTTTGAGGAATAACCTATCACCATACCATTTTTCATGATAAAAAACCCCATTCCCTTCATGGATGCATCATTGTATATCACAAACTTTTCTCCACTACAATGCTGTGTGAGAACATGCGTATTGGATAACCTTCTGTTTAACTCCTCGAAATTCTCTTCACATTCCTATTTCCACACGAACATAACTCATTTTCGAGTCAACCTGGTGAGTGGATTATATAATCATGAAAAATCTTTCACAAAATGTCGATAATGTCCAGCCAATCCAAGAAAACATCGGATCTCAGTTACTGTTGTTGGTCTTGACCATCCTTCGATAACCTCTATTTTTCCTAGATCTACAAATATCCCATATTTTGATATTATGTGACCAAAAAGTGAAATTTTTTGAAGCCAAAATTCAAACTTAGTAAATTTTGCATAATGATTCTCCTTTCAAAGGGTCTTTAATACAATTCTCAAGTGATCTTCATATTAATACATTCTCTTTGAATAGACAAGAATATCATCTATAAATACTACCACAAACTAATAAAGATATTCTCTAAAGACTCTATTCATTAGATCCATGAAGATGGAAGGGGCATTAGTAAGACCGAATGGCATCACTATAAATTTATAGTGTCCATACCTTGTACGGAAAGATGTCTTTGGTATATCATCCCTTTTGACCATTAATTGATGATAACCTAAAAGAAGATCAATCATGGAAAAGTATTGAGTTCTGTGTAGTTGGTCAAATAAGTCATCAATGCATGGGAGATGATATTTGTTCTTGATATTGATCTTGTCGAGTTCTCGATATTCAATACAGAGTCTCATTGATCCATCTTTCTTCTTAACAAATATAACAGGTGCTCTCCAAGGTGACGCACTAGGGCATGTGAATCCTCTTTCAAGATTCTCTTGGAGTTGCTTCTTCAATTCATGCAACTCAATTGGGTCCATTCTATATGGTGTCTTTGAAATTGGTAAAGCACCCGGTACGAGTTCTATTGAAAAATCAACTTCCCGATTTGGTGGAAGACCTGGTAGTTCCTCCAGAAAGACACCATAAAACTCATGTAGAATGGAAATATTCTTAATCATGAGTTTCTCTCCAACCATTTGAGATAAATAACCTTCATTTATTTGAATCAAGACCCATAAGATGGATGAAATTTCCACTTGAAGGTTATATTCGTCCTTGCATCGATAGATGATCATAGATTGATCGGGAATATGAAAGGTGACTTCCCTTATTTGTAAGTCAATATGAGATCCATATTAGGAAATCCAATCCATGCCAAGAATCACATAAAATTATACTATACTAAGGATCACAAGATTTGCAGGAAGCACTTTCCCACAAACATCAATTGGGGAAGAATTATAATCTTTTGATGAAACCATTTTTCCATTAGGAGTTTTCACAAGTAACACAACAACTAATTGTTGAGGTAGTACAACGATACCCTTGGAAAATTCTTCAAAAATAAAAGAAAGGGAGGACCTCTAATAAAATAAAACAATTTCTACTTTAGAGTGGATGTTATGTTTACCTTTCACAACTTCGTTAACATACCCCACATCACAGATATAAATTGCATGTTACTTTTCTTTCTCTTTGGCCTTAAGAGTTTTTTGACATCAATCATCATCAAAAAACCTTGGATTAGGGCATTGATTATCATAATGCCCCATTTCCTTGCACTTGTAACATTGATGTGTTGTATGTGCATTCTGTGTATCCTTTTCTTTGTTCGCATCACTAGACATCTTGTTCCCTTCATTTCAGCATTCAAATACCTGATGACCTTCTTTTCCACATTTGAAACAATTACTTGTCCCTTTAATACAATTCCATCCATATTTCTTTCCACACTTTGAGAATAATGGAAAACTCATTTTCTTTTCAGTGTGGCCTTTATATTTACCTTTGAATTCCATTTTTCTCTACTTATCAAACCCATATGATTGATGGGTTACTCCAATATCCATATCAACCTTGAGAGCACATTGAACAATTTCCTCGTAGCTATTGAAGTCCCTTATGTCTCACACCCATTGAAGACTTTGTTTTAAGCCACTAAAGAATGGATAGATCTTACTCTCAGGTTGGATAATAATTTTGGAACCATACCTTGCAAGTCTTGTAAAATTTTCTTTGTAGGTACCAACAAATTCATTATCCTTTTTCTTTATTTCATGAAACTCCTTCTCCATATTTTTTTGAAGAATACGAGGGAAGTACTTATTTAAAAATATGTTCTCTAACTCGTCCCATTCCATGGACTCAATTTCATCTCTTTGACTTGTATTCTTGATAAGATTCCACCATTGATCAGCTTCACCTTCCACACGATATACTACTAAGATGACTTTGTCATGTTCAGAACATTGAAGGACTGATAATATCTTTTCAGTGGTATGTATCCATTGTTTAGCCACTAATGGATCAGTAGACCCACTGAATGAGGGTGGGCGCTGCCTCATGAAGGATTTAATAGAATATTTCTCCTTCATTTTCTCATTTGAAAGTCCTTCATGATTCATATCTTTAGAAATTTGTGTGAGCCTGACTACAAGATTTTGCATTCCAGATCCCATAATGTTTTTTTGCTCATGGGGACAATCGTTGCATTTCCCATCACATTCAGCATTTTCACAGTTCCTTTGGGTTCCAGCCATTGAATAAAACCAATAAGAATAGTGTGATAAACATTAATCATAATAGGAAAACCACAAAATCAAGAATAAAATTTCACACATCAGGTCTTATCATAGGTTATTCATGGCCATTTCTAAAACACTAATATTGTGGTATATGCTCAGACATATCCTAAGGGTTCTTACTAAGGCTTTCACATCATAGTTTACAAAGGATGACTATACATTTCCTTTGATACCAACTATAACAACCCATACTTTAAATACATTGTTATTACTTCATAATTGAACCATACTTATTACAATATATAATAAAACCTTGGTAGGACTATATAGGTAAAATGTGTTTATAAACTGGGAAACAAAAATAAACGGTTCATAAAGAATCTACAGTGTCTCCCGTATATTTCATCATATATAGAGTCCCTTTTTGAAATATCCTATTTAATACCCTTCTTCCTGAACTAGGGAAAATAAAACATACAAAAGGGTGATCTCAAATGCTCATTAAGGGCAAACAAAGTAAATATCAATCATATCATATTCATAAGAACATAAAATTTTGAAAATCATAACCTGCAAAAGAGATCATAATATCATAACATGGGATAAATCACAGTAGTGAAATGGAATCCCAATAATAATAACATAAAACATGAAACATTGTAGAATACACACATAATCATAGAACATAATTTCTTATTAGTCAAGAATCATTTCCAATACTATCATAGTGGACAAATTCCATTTCTGAAATGAGTTCACTACAAGTTCAAGTCCTTTATCACTGAACCGAATTAACATTCCGTTCTAGCCATGTATATCTAATGAGATATAAATAATTACCCAATGCATTGGAGGGAGATATAGGACCCACCCATCTCATAATGAAACCATTATTATGTGTGCCACAAAATCATAAATCATATAGCATAACCCATGTAATAAAAATGGGATCATGCCATCATCACATAAAACATATAATATAAAAGGACACGATAAAAATAATTCAATAATAACATAATCAAATCAATGTAAAAATAAGGATAGAAACAGAACCCTATATTATCTTAGATGGAAAATAATTTTGATAAAACACTTAAACTACATTCTTGTGGAAAATATCATTTCTACTTCAAAAACCATTTTTCGTTTCATAACATGTTATACAATTTTAAAATAAAATAAGTTAATTAAAAATAAACTTGAATGATTTTAAGGGAAGCTTCTTATAAATAATGTTCTATGAAATCATAAAAATCCATTCATGCCGTATAAGTTAAAAAACATTCTTCTCGTACTTTGGCTGGAAAAGTCTAAAAGTATCTCATACTAAAAACGAAAAAAAATTCCTTTCATATATTTTACTAAAAAAAATTCACCAATATGTAAAATTGGATTTAAACAATTGTATGAGGATAAAAATAATATTACATATTCAGGAAACATGGATTTGGATGATTAATATGCCCTAGTAAATATAGAAGTATAAACAATCTCGGATATAAATTGAGATTGCAAGATTTTCCCATACCTTAGGTCTGATAAGATTTGTATGTATCCAAACATCATGTATAATGATTTAAATAATGTCATTTACTTATTAAATAATCATATTCACTGTTATGATATGATATATGGTCATATTCTTATCAACTTATTGGTAATATTTCATTGTTACTCATTATTCGTGTGTTCACTGTTTTTTTTTCTTATGCGTGTTTTGTCGAATAAATTCATATTCTTATTTTTAGGTTATAGCTATATCAATTATAGAATGGATTTAGTATAAAATATATCATATTTATTCATTCAATTCATTTATATAATCATTATTCAACTAAGATCATGTCGAACGAGTGGCATCGCATCATGGAGACGGTTGGTCGTACGTACACATGAGCGATGATATCATTCCCATGATCGTGGGATTGTATTAAAGTGTATATATAATACTTCAGAATCAGTATCACTTTACAATAATCATATATAGTTATTCATTTACACAATTATATCCATCCAAGTAAGGTGGTGGTGGAAAACATATTAGACCACGACGTGGAGGTGGTATTCCGTACGTACGCACGCACAGTGATTTCGTTTTCCGTAGGATGGATAGAAGAAGAAATAGGGTTGATTCATATTTATAATATAATTTATGTATATGAGTGATACTGATGTTATTACATAATAATGGAACAACTAAATAAGTGGAAGTAGATGAAGGAATACACTTGAATGTATCGGTAGAAGAGATTACCTCTTCCTCAACGTGCCTCATTTAAACTTCCTATTAAGGGACTAGAGTTGGTCTTTTTAAAAGAACTAAACCTCCATAATATTACTAGGGAGATGAGAAGAGTAATTGTCAGAGGTTTTACGAGCTTGAAGGCTGAAAGTTTTGTAAATTGGGGACGGAAGAGGTGCCCTTTTATAATGGAGGAGAGGGGCACCTTTGGAAACCTCAAAAATATTAATTTATAATAAATTCAAAACTCTCTAAAAAAACTTCCAAAATGATGCAAATACAAAGATTATATGAGATTGGTTTATAATCAAATCAACCAATAAAATTATACATGTTGGGAATTTATTTTAAACATTATCAACTTGTTTTATCCTTATTTAATCTATTTAATTTTATTTGTGGTAATAAGATCCTATATTTTAAATTGTTATAAATAATTACATATGTGTTGTGAATTGTCCATAATTGGATACTTTATGACATTTTAGAACATATAAATGTTAATTTATAATTTTTACATATTTTTTGATTTTTAAACAATTTTATGTTATGTTATTTTTAAAAAATAACAATAGTGTTAATTTTGACAATATTTATTTATTTGAATTTAAATAAAATACACATAGAAGATATGTTCTAAATAAAAGATTTAATAGATTAATAACATGTCATATTTGTCTAGAAAATTAGTTTATAACATTAAATAGTCAATATAATATTTATTTTATTATTTTTAAAACCATTTATTTTATATTTCAATCAATAAAATAATTTCAACATCACTATTGTGTCACCTGTAATGATAATTATTTAATCCTTAAAAATTATAAATAAATTCACATGATATAGATAATTTTATTATATTTCATCAGACTATTCATGTTCTAAGTTTCACGAATTTTATCGCTAAATTAAAATTATTATACTTATAAAATTTAAGAGAGTGACATGTTGTCACTTTCTTTGGTTTTAATAACAACTAAATTATTTTCATGGTAAAAATTCCATAAAATTAATCTATTTCGATCCTTATGTGATATGGGTTGACTTTTAATCATCCAATAGAATTTTTTAGGTGTTAGTGTAATTTTATAATCTTATATTTACCCTTAATTCCCTGATTTACCTTTAACTACAGTAAATAAAATTACCATAGTTACTATTCATAATATCAAAAATAAGTAACCTATTAAAATAATTTGGATACAATGAATTAAAATATGGAATCCATTTTTCAAAATTGAAAACACAGAAGTTGCAGTAATTAATTTAAAATTAATCATGTTGTTATGAAAATGGGTTTTAAATGTCAAAACATTGTCAAAGAATGAAATAATTTTACCTATGAATTCAATGTAAAATTAATGGTAATGACATAAATTATATTAAATGGTAATAATATATTCTATTTATACTTCAAAACGATTCATTATTGTAATTTATCCATATAAATATTGCGATGATAAAAGTTTTTTTTAATTAAAATACAACATGTTTTTACTTTTCATTAAAATATGAAAGTTATCAGAATAATAGGAAAATTTTACCCAAATTAAATTTTTATATCCTGATTCCAAAGAAGAATTTTATTTTTTCAAATTGAACTTATAAAAATGTAAAAAACTAGATTTAAAGTGGGTGAACCATCAAATGGTCCCAAAACTGCATTTTTTTAAAAATAATTATTTTACCTGAAAATTTTATTTTTATCTCATACCATGTTATAGAAAATGTTTAAGATGAATAATAATGATATAAAATTTAAAATTTAGTTAATACTATTCATAACGGAAATTCCATAGTAATAATATAATAATATATCGTTTTTTAGTGAAACCCGGTATTGCGTACTACACACGCTATCGAGGAAGGTCGTGATTGCCTGTAACACAAGCCAAGCTAGTGTAGTGTGTAGTGGAAGATTCCTTTGGTGTTGCGTATAACATAAAATATAAAAATATATATATTTCTCATAAAATCTCAGGGTGTTACATTAACCATTTAGATTACTCAATTTTACCATTTTCTTTTTCACCACGGTAACCAGCCTCTTTTTATTTACCTAGGAAATGTATCCATTATGAATAAAGTTAGAAGGATAAATATTATATAATGTCGACCCACTAATTCTAAATTTGGTATCACAGTATGATATAGATGCTCAATATAGAAGAGGGGGGGGGGTTAATTTCATCCTTTAAAAATTCCTTAGTAACATTTAAAGATGATATAAAACATTCTATTTTTAAAAAAAGTTAAACAAGGTAAATTCACAAGACCTATTTGTTTTAAAAACATGAAATATTCCATTAATTTAGTTCTGGAAATTAAACTTATGAAAATTTTACAGGTGAAAAAATTCTACATTAAAGCGTATATAATCTTACTAATTATACTACAAGTATATAAAATTATAAAATAGTTATACTTTCTTTAATAATAAAAATTAATAAAAAACAAACTTGAAACAATACAAGTAACAAGTATAGAATCATTTATCCCAATTAGTAGGGTATCCAACAACCTTGTATAAAGGTCCCTTGATTTATACTTTCAGGAAACTCTATCTTACCCACACCAGGTTAGTCCCTATATAGAAATATCAGAGTCTGTCTTTATATCCCTGAAAGCCCTTAATCTTCAAGGTAGTCGACATATATGTCTTTTTTATGAAGGAATTAATCGAAATTTAAGGTAGTCGGCACCTTAGTCTTCCTATACACTGGAGCCCTCAAATGAACTCAGAAAAATTCAGAGTCACGCGAAGCAATATGAAAAAGATGTTCAGTACGCATAAAGCATGAGAGTATCTCTCTAAAAATTACTTCAACAACATGTGGTCTCTCGAGTTGTCAACTTTTTCACAAAGTAAAGTCAAATGTAAAAGTAAGTGTTTTATTATTGTTCAGATGAGCTCCTATTTATAGGTATATATCAATCGGTCAACTAACTCCTCCAACGGTCATTCTTTTCCTTGAATCTCGGAGGGACCTATACAGGTGTCACTCAAACAATGGTTGGTGAGAAACTGAATAAATGACCTTATTATATAACTATAACATAAGTAAAATATGGTTGCTCAACCAAATATATTTTTTGGAGTCTACCAAAAAATAATGTTCAGAGTCTAAGAAAATAAACATTCAGAGTCTATATTACAAGGATATTCGGATTGTTTTTTCAAGGAATTCAGAATCTGAATTCTATAGATTTCAGAGTCTTAATTCTAAGGAATTCAGATCCAAAATTCTATGGAATTCAGAGTCTAAATTATAAGTAATTCAGAATGTGAATTTTGAGGATTTAAGAGTCTGAAATCTTAGTAATTTGGTACCTATATTATGAGGAATTCAGAGTCTGAATACTAAGTAATTTAGAACCCAAATTACAGATAATTATAATCAAAATTTCGAATAATTCAGAATCTGAATTTCATGGAATTTAGAATTTGAATTTCGTGGAATTCATAATCTTAATTTCAGTGAATTATGAATATGAATTTCAGAGACTTCCGAATCTGAATTTTAGAGAATTATGAATCTGTATTTCAGAGAATTCAGAATCTGAATTTCAGATAATATAGAATCATAATTTTAGAGAATTCAGAATCTGCATTCAAAACTAGATAACCAAATACATTATATGAAAGTCTTTATAAGATTCCGATGTTTTAGAAATGAAATTGAATTTTACATGTAGACAAAAAAGGAGTTAGATTTAGTGTAACAAAATCATGAAAAATGAACACCAAAATTGGGGAAACTTTCCATGGGGATGGGAAATTATATTTATTAAGGAAAATTATCAGGGAAATAAAAATTTCCTTGAGATAGAGTGTTTGTGATTTTTAAAACAAAAATGAATGGAAAAGACATAAGGAAAACTTATTGAATCAACAATCTCCCCCTTTTTGGAATGCACAAACATCGTTTTTAAAAAGAATCTAAGGACTTAGAAAATTTATCGTCTTGATACTAAAAACTTATCACTCTTTACTTATGGATCATAGTGAGTATCACTTACATTACCTTATGCTTTAAAATCCATAAGGATCGTATTATTGATTTCCTAAATGAGATTTTACATTTTCTTCGAAACGTAAATATTCATGATAAAAATATTCCCTTAGATGAACTCCCTCTTAATTAGGGAATTTACATAGTACTTAGTATTCTTATATGGAATTCCTTTCTCCCCCATTTGTGATTTTCAAAAAGGAATAATGGGAATGAAAAAGAAAATATGGTACCTGAAATATTAGTACTAAACAACCAAAAATATGATGTGCAGCACAAATTTCATTAGGATTTGAAAGAATTTTTACAAAAAAAATGATCAGATTTGAAAACAAATATCCTTTATTTCCCTATATAATAAGCTTCTTCACAATGGTTTTCAAATTCTTTCTCCCTTTGTGATCCTCCTATACACATTTGTGAAACAGATACTGATCTTCAATTTTCTTATCTAAGGCCATTATCTTTTCATCGTTAGTTTTAAGAATCTCTGCCTAAGCCTTTAAGGCTTCTTCTTGTTTAGAAAGTTTTTCCTAAATTTTTATTCTAGGATCCCTTTACCTCTTCCAAATTTGAGCAACAGAATATCATTTCCCATTCAGATATTTCACTTGTTTTTTCTGGGTAGTTTTTTTAAGATACAACTTTTCTTCAAATTACTAGTGATATCTTTGAACATAGCATCTTCTCTTTCAAAAGCATCCTTAAAATTTTCTTGAAACTCATCGAGAATTCTCATCTCATAAATAGTTTTCCTTGACCAACTATTCCACTTCTTGCAAGATCTTTTATGGGCATCATAATTAATGAATAAAAATTTTAAATAGGACTCATGTTTGACACACTTATCAATCACCATGCATACAGAATTTGTTTTCTAGTTTATGGAATGTTTAATCATCTAACATCATTGGTATATACTCGGATGTAAAGGAATATAATCAACTAGCTTCTTCAAAGACTGAACAACAATTTAATGGCCAAGAGAAGACGATTCTGAATTATATTTCTTTGTTTTGGAGGATTCTTTTTCATGTACATCAGCATTACTTTTAAATGAAGCACCATCATCTTTATTACTAACCAAAGACTTGGTAGGAGTATCAACCATCAACTTCGTTCCCTTATCTATTCTTGGAATGAGAAATTCTTGTTTAGGTGATATATGTTCACTATCGGATAGCTGAAAAATGTTATCGTTATCAAGTTCATCTTTCTCGGTTAATGAGTCAACATCCTATGGCTGTAAGAAATCATGATTGCTACTTTCATCCACGAATTTCTTATTGACTTATTGTTGATTCATATCATCCTTTTAGGAGTAGAAAGCTTAGAAGATTTGGCCTTAGAAGATCATATTAAGTGTTTCTCTAAATAAATCTCCTTTTCATCATATTCTTGAACTTGTCATATCATGTCATCAGAGTCAGAAATTCCTTATTATTTTTCTTCTTCCACTTATTGTTGTAATTTTTTCTCAACTTCCTCTTCCACTTCTATTTCTACTACTTCTTCTTCTTCTTAATGAACTTGTTCTGGAGTCACCAACTTCTTTCTCGAAATCTCCGAGATTGATTTTATTAAAAAGGATTCTGGTACCCAAATTTTCTCAGAAGCATTCATAAAATCCTTGAGAATATATTGTACTATATTAGCGTTAGAAGTATTCTTATTTTCCTTCTTCGTTTCCTCTTTCTTCTCAATCTCTTTGACAACCATTCTTTTCAATGATTTTTCCTCATTAGGATCCAAACCAAAACTAGGATCCTCGTCATTTTTGTTCTTCTTATCCTATCTCCATTTTGAAACTACCTCATCAGGATAATATTTTTTCTTCATTGCATTTGGTGGTGCATATTTGGTTTCCTTATCCATTGTAGTTTTTCCTTTCTCTTCTTGTTCCTTCACCTTCCTATTTCTTCCACCATTCTTGAAGATTTCATCCTCATCATGTTTCATTGAAAGAAATTCATCTTATGCTTCTGATAAATCATAAAATTTTCAGGATTGACTATTAAATCCAATATTCATCCTCTTTAGAGTGTCACCTCTTAGTAACATTACCCTGAAATTTCTTTATTTCGAGTTGTATGAAATTTTCATTGAATCTAAAAAAGAAAAAATGATCTTTTATAGAATTGTCGGATACATGATAATCTGAGAATTAAAATTTCCATTCATGATCTTTTCGATCGTAATCCAGATTTACTTAACCAGATTCAACTTCCAGAGGTTCACTAGGAAATCCAAAAACATATATATCACTTTTCTTCAATGTATTTTTATCTCCTTTTCTTAGAATGATTAAGCCATGAACCCAATGTTTAGGAATCCAGAAATTTGCTGAAAGATGAAGAACCCTCTGAGTCATGACTCCAACCATACTGAGGCACTCTCTGACCTTACCCTAATCTAATCATCCTTCATAATCTGGTAACTTATGTGAACAAAATTCAGCTTCTTCTTCGTAAGGTATTTCAATCAGACTCGATGCCTTATCATAAGAAAGAGAGTAAGTCTTACCATAACTAATGAAATAAAATTTCAATTTTCCTCCATGATTGATAAAATATAAGGATTCATATAATTATACTAGAAAATTCAGAATCACCGGATCCTCTACCTTGGGTTCAGATATAGCTAAACTCTCCTAGCTATTTAACTTGATGTTCTTCAAGATGATTGAATCATAGTATTTAAAGAAGTCTGGGTCTTCCAACCTTTCACGAAAAATATCCCATTGAGATATTTCCTTTACGATTGACATTTATTTTTGAGGAGAGGCTTCTGTAGACATTAGGAACTATAGAAAACTAGACATGGTCTGAACAGTCTCATGTAGGAAGGGCAGAGCTTCACACGCAATAGCATAGAATTCGATGTGGGACAACAATCGAGGGGGTCCTTTATATAGTCAATTGAGGCAAAGATTCAACATCCATGATTGGTCAAATGGATGAAAACTTCTTATGAATATCTAACATTTGAAATGATATCTGAAGAAGAATTTTGATAGATTTTCATCTTTTGGTGTTTTTAAGAAAAAAATTTGGATTTAAGGGAATGTGATTTCAAAAATTTTGAAAACAAAATGAGAATACAATCTATTAAAATATTATTATGAAAATTTACGAAAGGAAAAAAACATTTAAGATTTCTAGAAATAATATTAGTAATATGTAAAATTCTTCTTGAAGAACTTTAGATTCTGAGAATTTAAAAACATATTTAAAGAAGAATAAAAATGATTCCAATAATCTGATTACAAAACAAAACTTGATTATCAAAAATTTGACTATGATATGATTTTTAAAAACCAAAAAATTTTGACTAACAAGAAAATTTACTCTCCCAGTGAAAAGGAGTTTGTTACTGGAAGAACAAAGGTTTCACTAATAGGTTACTAGGGAAGATTACCTTATGGGTATTATTCCTACATTCTATTTAATGTATTCAAATATATCGAATGGTTATGATTTTTGGATAATATCACAAAGTTGATCTTGCATTCTGATAAATTGAAAATTGGTTACACATTTTTTTATATGATCCCTATGAAAGTTGTAACACCCCCAAAGGATAAATGGTTAAATGACTAAATGATATGACTGATGTCAACAAGCCGCACCTTCCTTTTCAAGAGCATGTCTGATTAGAACTCCTCAGTTAAGCGTGCTTCGCATGAAGTAGTGATCAGGATGGGTGACCTTCTGGGAAGTCTCTCAGGGTTTGTGTGAGTGAGGACAAAGCACACTCGAAAGGACATGTGTTGGCCGGTGGAAAAAATCATT
Organism: Viscum album; assembly: GCA_963277665.1. Taxonomy (NCBI): domain Eukaryota; kingdom Viridiplantae; phylum Streptophyta; class Magnoliopsida; order Santalales; family Viscaceae; genus Viscum; species Viscum album. The sequence goes on from OY728139.1 coordinate 805,030,372, forward strand.
AGTAAGATGACCTGTTCGGTCACGTGGGTGGACCCTGGGGTGGGACCCACGTGTCTGCGTGGAAATTATTGGTGCCTGGTAGGCCAAGACCCGACGACCATGATAAGGCAGGGTGGTTGTGCTGTCACCGGGACCTAGTTGTCACATTTGGTATCAGAGGAGGAACCCAGCCTTAAGTGCATTGCACTGCCTGGGTTGAGATGTCGGGCCCATAAAGAGGACGTTGTGCTCTGAAGTGGGGTGATTGTAACACCACCAAATGATAAAGGGTTAAATGACTAAATGATATGACTCATGTCAACAAGGTGCACCTTCCTTTTCAGGAGCCTGACTGATTAGAACTCCACAGTTTAGCGTGCTTGGCATGGAGTAGTGATCAGGATTGGTGCCATTTAGGGAAGTCTCCCAGGGTGTGTGTGAGTGGGGACAAAGCACACTGAAAAAGGACATGGGTTGGCCTTTGGGGAAAATCATTAGTAAGATGACTTGTTCGGGCACGTGGGTTGACCCTAGGGTGGACCCCACATGTTTACAGGGCAATTATTGGTACCTAGTAGGCCAAGACCCGACAACCATATTAAGGCGGGGTGGTTGTGCTATCACCGGGACCCAGTTTTCACATTTGTTATCAGAGAAGGAACCCAGACTTAAGTGCAGTGCACTGCTTGGGGTGGGCCCCACGTGTCTGCAGGGAAATTATTGGTACCTGGTAGGCCAAGACCTGATGGCCATGTTAAGGCGGGGTGGTTGTGCTATCACCGGGACCCATTTGTCACAAAAGTGATGCCTAATATCTATTTGTTTTTTCACAAGAGTGATGTGCGTGCTTTTTACATAAGGAAATTTCACTAGTATTATCACACAAAAGTTGTGTTTTGGTAAAACTCATATCATAGCCTGAAAAAGGACATGTGTTGGCCCGTGGGGAAAATAATTAGTAAGATGACCGGTTCAGGCATGTGGGTGGATCCTGGGGTGGGCCCCACATGTCTGCAGGGAAACTATTGGTACCTGGTTGGCCAAGACCCGACGACCATGTTAAGGCGGGGTGGTTGCACTGTCATCGAGACCCAGTTGTCACATTTGGTATCAGAGGAGGAACCCAGCCTTAAGTGTGGCGCAGTACCTGGGGTGGGCCCCACGTGTCTGCAGGGCAATTATTGGTACCTGGTATGCCAAGACCCGATGGCCATGTTAAGGTAGGGTGGTTGTGCTGTCACCGGGACCCAGTTGTCACAAAAGTGATGCCTAATATCTATGTGTTTTGCACAAGAGTGATGTGCATGGTTTTTACTTAAGTAAATTTCACTAGTATTATCACACAAAATTTTTGTTTTGGTAAAACTCATACAATATCCTGTGAGTGTGTGATTCATACACAATACTTGAGCACAACAACTTATAGCTACTACATATTCAGCTTCAGCTGTGGAAAGTGATACAAAGTGTTTTTTTTCCTGACCATGAAACTATTGAATCTTCTAATAATTGACATGTTCCAGATGTACTTTTCTTATCTCTTCTACATCTTCCAAAGTCAGCATCCGAAAAAACATTTTAAAACCAAATCATTCCCAAAAGGTATAGAAGAGTCCTAAATCCCTGGTTCCCATTAATTAGGGAAAAATCATTTTCACTACCATTAAATGCAATTCGTTAGGATTGGGTTGATATCTTGCACATAAGCATCCTGAAATCATTATATCTGGATGACTAGATATCAAGTAAAGTAGACATCCTATCATACCTCTAAATGATTTTTGATCTACTGGTTTCCCAGCTTCACCAAGATCAAGTGAATTTGAGGTACCAATTGGAGAACTTATACTCATAGTGTATTTATATACATACTTTTTAAGAAGATCTTTAATATAATTATTTTGGGATATTTAGATTCTTTCTCGTTTTTTGATAAATTTAAAAACCAAGGAAAAATGTTAACACCCCCATCATACTCATTTCAAACTCATATTTCATTAGATCCGCAAAGGAATTAGTGAAAGAGTTCTAAGTTGACCAAAATATAATTTCATCAACATAAATTTGAAAAACAAAATATTTTTCTTATCATTGTTTATAAAAAGGGTTGCATCATCATTTCCATTATCATAATTGTTTTGAAGCCAAAATCATGTAAGTCGATCATACCAAGTTCAATGATCTTGTTTAAGTCCATATAATGCTTTGGATTGTTAGAAAACATGCTCAGGATGTTTTTAATCTTTAAACCCAGGTGGTTTTTCAACAAAAACATCATCTTGAACATAATCATTAAATAAAGCACATTAAACATCCATTTGAAAAAGATTAAAATTGAAGAATGCTACAATGAATAAAAGGATATGAATAGATTCAAGTCTAGATACTGGGGCACATGTTTCTTCATATTATATTCCTTCTTGTTTATTATAGCCTTTAGAAACCAATCAAGATTTATTTCATACTATGATTCAATTTTCATCTCAGTTATTTTCTAAGTCCGATTTTACTCCTATAACCGAAGTTTCCAGAAGTCTTTCATCTATGGTTCAGATTTTATTCCTTTCGAATTTAATTGCCTCATCCATCATAGAACTTATCCAATCATCATCACCTAAAGCATCATCAGTGATTTTTGGTTCTAATTGGCAATGAAATGATAGATGTTCTACATCATTTATTATAGAACATACAGTATTTACAGATTGATTTTACTTCACCAATGATACTATCACTAGGAAGATTCCTAATAAACAACTGATTTGGGTTTTATAAAACTTGTTCATCAACATATGGTAGGAAATATTCTGGGGTAAAAGCTTCAGAAAAATTTTATTGAAAATTTTCCTTTCAGAAGTATCTTCTATCAAGGGTTGATAATAGGTTTTTGAAAACACATATGAAGATGTAGGATGAGGTTGTTTAAAAACAATGGGATTGGATTCATCAAATTTAGCATGCACGATTTCTTCAATAGTACAAGTATTTTTATTGAAAAATCTATAAGCCTTAGAGGTTGTGGAGTATCCTACAAAAATCCCATCATCATATTTTGGTGTGAATTTGTATAAATTATATTTGGTATTCCGAATGAAAACATTGCATCCAAAAACCTTGAAGTAGGAAAGTCTATGTTTTCAACCGTTCCATAACTCATAAAGAGTTTTATTATGAAAAGGACTAATCAAATTTTCATTTATAATACAACAAGCATTACATACTGCTTCCTCGGAAGAATTTATTGCTATTAAATCTTCACTCAATATGGTTCTTGTTATTTCGTGAAGAATTATATTTCTTCATTCAACAACCTCATTCTGTTGAGGACTTCTTGTTGCTGAGAAGTTATAATTAATGAATTTTCTACTACAACATGTTTCAAAATTAGAATTTTGAAATTCTCCTCCATGATCACTGTGAATAGTTTCAAAGGAAGGTTTTTCTCATTTTTTACTTGGTATCTAAAACATTTGAAATAAGAAAAAAATTCAGATTTTTTTTCTAGAAAATAGTCCCATGGAAATCTACTGTAATCATCAACTAAGAAAAATAAATAATATTTTCCTCCAATTCTTCTAGTTTTTGTTGGACCAAAAATATCCATATGCACCAAGTGTAATGCATCAGTGGTTGAGAATTCACTGACGGATTTAAAACATGATTAATGTTTCTTACCATATTGACAAGGATCACAAACTTTTGACAAATCAAATCTATGCTCCGGAAGATCCTTAACTAGTCTTTTCTTAGAGAATTTGCATTGTTTCCTAAGATTACAATGTCCAAACCTTTTATGTCATAACCAATAATGATCTACCATTTCACTAAGACAAGGTAGATCTTGGCTCCTAAGGTCTTCTAGGTTTAGTGTGTATACATTCTCTTGATTATTGGCAGAAAGAATAACCAATTTCATGGAATTGTGTACTAAGCACTTGTCATTCCTAAAATTCACAAGGCACACTTCATCACGTAATTGAATTATGATATTATGGTTGTACTTAAGACCCTTAAACAATAAAACATTTAAAATCAATGTTATTTCAAGAAGAAATATATTACCAATACTAATAATTTCTCCCTGAGCAATATCTCTGAATGTTACTATTCCTCCCTTAGTCTTGATAATCTTTTCAAAGAAGTTTTTGTTACCAGTCATATGCTGAGAACACCCACTATCCATGTACCATGTATTTTTTGGTACTATAATTACTTTCTTAAAAATAAGAGTGTTAGACATTCGTAACCCAAACTTCTTGGATCTAGAAACTTCAGAAAGTAAAATTTTAGGAATCCATGTTTTATTTGAAAATCAAGTTTTATGAAAACATAAAGAATGAGTTTTGTTTAGGGAAAGCTTTTTAACCTAATTCCAACCACACTAACACTTAGTTCAGAATGTGGCACATTACGGAAAAAAGTATTTTTTATGAAAAAATTGTTCTGAATTGGTATATGAAAATCCAGAATTATTCCTTAGAGGTGGAATTTAGGAATACATCTTATCTAAATTTTTATTTACCAAGGTAAAATATTACAAACACTTACTCAAGGAAAATATTTTTGACTTTAGTAAAATAACTAATTTCTTATCCTAAAAAACATTTCCTATCTCTAGAGTTATGCTCTAAAACATTTTTCTCATAAATTACTTTTTATAGATCCATAGAAAGATTATCCTTTTCAGAATTAACTTCCTCAATGGATTTTGAAACATTTTCAAAATCATAATTTGTCTTATCAAGATATTTAGAAAGATCTGATATTTACTTAGTAAGAATTGTAATTCTAGAATTTTTCTTTATCCTACTTTTTCTTGACATTAGAATTATAATTTTCAAGGAGCTTAGAAAACCTCGACACATCTTCATAAGTAGGTAAAGTATTAACTTTATCAAAATAAGATTATTCATCTAAAGATTCATAATATTTACTATAACTATAATTTGAGGTCAAGGATACATTGGTTATGGACTCAACATTGTGTACCCTAGACATTTAATATTGATTTTCAATAGGTATCTTGGAATTAAACCAAGATTCTTCTGACAAGAAGATTCATACTCTGAGGATTTTTCAGAAGATTTACCACCACTGGCACTCCAGGTGTCATTGCCTTTAAAAAAATTCAGAAATTTGGCCTTATAGTACATCTTTCTGTTCCTCTCAGAATGCATTTACTTTCTATCCTTTCTCTTATGAATAGTACAATCTGGCCTTACTTGCCCTGCTCTTTTGCATTCATAACAACTGAAATCTGAATATTTATTTTTTTTTCGTTCTTTCATCATTTATCTACATTGAATGTTCTTCTGTCCAACAATCTTGTTCATACTTTGGGAAAGTTTGGATAAATCCTTTTCTTGAAGACTCACTTACAATAGATTTGGATTGAATAGAAACCTTCTTAGATGTATATATTGTAACTATCATAATAGTATTGGATTTCATTTAATTTGAAGTTATTGTAAAAGAAACACTTCCATTTCAATTCTTTTTCTTGTTCACATATGTATCTCTCTTCATTCAAGTCTCATGTTGGAGAAGAGTTCCAAAAATCTCATCAAGAAAAATCTGTGTAACATTCCTATTTTCATCTATAGCTTTTCTCTGGGATTCCCATTCATTAGGAATGGTTTCTATTATTTTGTATACTAGAGCTTCATCTTCTAAATCTTTCTCACCCATAGACTTTAAACTGTTAACAATAGTCATTAATCATTTTTGTACCTTACATATGGGTTCTCCATAAGGAAAGAAGAAACTATGATATTCAGCTCTGAGCATAGCACTTCTAGTTTCAATAACATTTGAAGTTCCAAAGTGAGTTTCTTGAAGATTATTCCAAATACTATTTGATTATTCACATGCTGAAATTTGGATATATATACTTATAGTCATAGAATAAAGAAAATTCTTTCGTACCTTAATTTTCAGTTGATATTCAACCTTTTTTGGATTATTAAAGGTTCTATGTTCCTTATTAGGAATCTTATAATCTCCTGTTAACATAATGTAGTTGTATAAACATGTGTTTATCACAAAGTTCTTCATTCGGTATCCCCAGTACACATTTTCATTTCCATCAAATATTGGCAGTCTTGTTGGATTAAGATTTTCAATTGAACCAACATTCATTCCTGCCATCTAAAATAAAATATTTTCACCCTAATTTTTTTTAATAATATAAGTTTATAAACAAGGATAAAAAATCTAATCAAGGAAAATATATAACAATGAAAGCTTCAGCAAGAAAACTTATATGTGAATATGAGTATTTCAGAGACCTCCTCTGATACCAATTGTAAGATCAGAATATGATGTATATGCTCAATATATAAGGGTGGTGAATTATATCTTTTAAAAATTCCTTTGTAAATTTTAAAGTTGATATAAAACATTATATTGTTTAAAAATGTTAAATAAGGTATATTCAAAAACCTCTTGGTTCAAAAAACTTGCTAGATTCTAGAAATATGGTTCTAGAAATGAAACTTAAGAAAAGTTTACATGGGAAAAGATTCTACCTTAGAGAATATAGAATCTTACCAATTAGAGAACATGTATAAGAAAGTATAATATAGTTATACTTTCCTTAATAATCAAAATGCAGGGGAAAACAAACAGGAAACAATACAAGTAACAAGTATAGAATATTTTAACCCAAAGAGTAGGGTATCCAACAACCTTGGATAAAGGTCCCTTGATTTATACTTTTATGAAAGTATGTATTACCCACATCAGGGTAATCCCTTAATAGGATGATCAGAGTGTGTATTGTTAGCCCTAGAATCCCTCAAACTTCACGGTAGTCGGCACCTCTATCTTCCTTATCAAGGAAGTCCTCGAACTTTAAGGTAATCAACACCTCTGTCTTCCTATCCCCAGATGCCCTCAATTGTACTCAACAAAATTCGGAGTCGCATGAAGCAATCTGAACAAGATGTTTAGTATGCACAAAGCATGTGATTTTCTCTCTAGATATCACTTCAATAGCATGTGGTCTCTAGTGTTATCAACTTTTTAAAAATGTAAAGTCAAATGAAAAAGTAAAGGTTCTGAGCTAGTTCAAATGAGCTCCTATTTATAGGTACTTCTCCAACAGTCGTCTCCCTCCTCCATGGGTAATATTTTTTCTTTGAATCTCAGGGGTACTTGTATATGTTTCACTCAAACAATGTTTGGTTAGAAACTGAATGCACGACATCATTTCATTACTGTTACATGAGTAAGTAAAATATGGTTGCTCAACCAAATCGATTATTCAGAGTCTTAGAAAAAATAATGGTTGCAGTCTAAGAAACTAAACATTCAGAGTTTATATTACATGGATATTCAGATTCTGTTTTACAAGGAATTTGGAATCAGAACTCTATTGATTTCGGAGTCGGGATTCTAAGGAATTTGGAACCTGAGTTCTAAGTAATTAGGAGTTTGAATTATATGGAATTAGGAACCTATATTATAAGGAATTATATGTCTGAATTCTAAGGAATTAAAAAACTAAATTCTGAGTAATTCAGTGTTTTAATTCTAAGGAATTTGTAACCCGAATTCCATAGAATTAGGAATCTTAATTCCAGTGATTTTGGAATCTGAATTTCGAAGAATTTATAATCTGAATTTTAGAGAATTCAAAATATGAATTGTAGAGAATTCAAAATATTAATTTCAAAGAATTCGGAATCCGAATTTCAGAGAATTTAGAATATGAATTTCATAGAATTCAGAATCTGAATTTCAGAGAATTCAGATTCTGAATTTCTGAGAATTCAGTATCAGAATTTAGAACATGAAAACAGAATACATTATATCTATATATTTATATGATTCATAGGTTTTAGAAAAAAACAAAATTTTACACTTAGATATAAAAGGATTTGGATTTAGTAAACCTAAATCATGAACAATGATAACTGAGATAGGGGTAATTTTCCTTGGGGAAGAAAAATTTTCATTTTTAAGGAAAATCATCCGGGATATAAAACATTCCTTGAGATAGAGTGTGGTTTTCAAGACATAAATGAATGTAAAATTAATAAAGATGCCTTATTGACTCAACAAAAAATATGAAATATATTTTATTAAATTAATATCCTATGTTTTTTGAAAATTTATTTTAACACATGAGTATGTAACACACAAAACCCAATTTTAACCTTTACTAGAGCAATTATTTTTCATATTTTTAAAAATTATTTGGAAAAAAAATTAATATGAAAATATTATATAATACAAATTATTTTTTCAAAATATGGAGTCCATTTTATCAAATTCAATTCACATAAGTGACAAAATTTAATTTATAATAAAACCCAAATATGTAATGAAAAAGTGGTTTTCTATAGAAAAAAATTTCATAAGTATAGAATGTCTAAATATAAGAATTCATTATAAAAATAATTACAATGACATAAAAATTATTAATAAATATATTATTTAATTATTATTACACTTAAAACAATCTTAAAATAAAATGGATCATGGAAGTGTTTTAAATGAAAATATTTTTTATTAAAAATCTGTATATTTTTACTATTATTAAAAAAAATTAAACGTTTCATAAAAATATCAAAAATTAAATAAAATATTACTTTTACATATATATTTTAAAATTAAATTTATTTTTACAAATTAATTTTTCAAAAAAATATAATAATTTTATTATTTTTTCTAAAAATGTAACAAAAACATTTCTTTTTGACAATATAGTATTTTCAAAACATATATAACATTTGTAAATTTTTTTATCATTTTGATTTATTTATATAAAACCATTATACATAATATTTAATATTTGATAATTCTTATTCATATCGCCAAGTTTAATGTCTGGGTTACATTACTCATGTTTAAAAAATAAAATTAATAGTATATCCGAGTTTGTTAAAACATGTTGTTAAGTGTAACATAAGATATCAACAAAGATAAATTTATATTTATAAATCATAAAATCCTATTTTTTACACATATAATCCATATACCCATGCACAAAAAATCATCTATGGTATAAAAAACCCACTCCATGAGTGCCTTGTCACCTCACGAGCCTGAAGGCACTCTAACTAGGGTGCACACTGAACTAGTGGGAGGATACATTCATATATATCATCCATTATCTCTTTAATACCATCTGAATACAACAAAATAATTAAGGATACAAATTGATCGCAACTCTATACTAATTACTAGTCTAGAAAATCCCAAACGCCTCTTCCTCAAACCAATCTCTAGAGCAGAAATTTCATAAAATATCATGTTCGACATCCAACTGAACATGGGACTATAGAACCTCGATCCCACTATCCAAACAAATGAATTCACTGTGTTGATAAACTCTCTTATAGAAAAATATTATACCTATCTATCAGAATAATAAATCTCAGCATCCAAATAAAATAGCCACCATGGGCTCTTAATAACCCACCTCATGGCCAAACCAAAACAGATGGCTACCACAGTCCTCAGGAACACATCACAAGGAGTTTCCTTAATAGGGACCCCCCAAACGAACCCATGAACTTATTTCATGCACATACAATGTCGTAAACTATCCAACATTACATTGAATGATCATAACACCATATGAGGGATTACTTGAGCTCATCTGAAGATCATGCAACATGTCTAGTACAGAAACCTTCAAAACATCCCTCAATGGACTCCAACTATTCCTTGATATATAATTCACCTAAATGGGAATCCAAAATAAAAGTGTAACAACTTCAAGTTTTGCGAAATATTTTTTTAATTAACATAATCCTTTTGATATTTTTTCATTCACACAACACTGAATATATCTTTTTTATATGAATGACCTAAGTTTGGTCTTCATTATACGTAGCCCCAAGTTAATCATGCACTACAAGGAACATATATATTATCGTTTGGTGCATGAAAAAATATGTATGGATTGTGTTATACACAGTGTTGAGTTCAATGGATAGCTTTTGTTTCACTTAAGTATATGTTTTACCGAATTACACTATAATATTAGTATTGTTATTTAAATATTATTATAGTTACAAACTAGCCATTGGAATGGAAGATGCGAATAATATTAAATAAATTGTTAATATATTATTTTCACATGTATATAAAATTATTCTTTTTGTAATATATTAGTTATAAATGCAAGTAATAACTTTTTGAAAATTACAAATTTCCTTTTCTAAGAAAATTATATCTCTATGTTCAAACACCATTTTATTTAAATAAATTAAACAAAAAAATTTAAGATATTTTTTAAAATTTATTTATTATCAATAAATTACATTTAGCCCATATATTTTATATATGATAAGAATAAATCCAATTTTATTAATAAAAATAAGTATTTCTCTAAAAGTTAATTTTATTGCCTTTTGGTGGTGCACCTACTTTAAATATAATTTTTTACACTTTTATAATTTATATTTGAAAAAATAATCTTCTATTTTGAAATAGGAATATTAATATATAATTTTTTTTAAAAAAAATTATTTTTCTAAGAAGTTTCAGTTTTTGATGAATAATAAAAGAAAGTGAATTATAATTGAAAATTATCTTTTTCATATAATTTTTTATATAGTTAAATTATATTTTAATTTAATTTTAAAGTATAATTAAATAAATTTAAATTCTATCAATAAAATTTATGTCATTGTAGAAATTTTCACAGTGAAATTATATATAAAACAATTCAATCTTTTGGACTTTTTCAATTTTAAAACTCGCTTTTGCGACACGTCTTTGGGATTAATTTTAAAATTAATTTCGGCCACTTATGTGATTAGAATTACTAAAAATGGATTAAATATTTGGAATAAGAATAATTTATAATGTATAATATGTTCAACATGGTTTTTTAATAAAAATATTATTGAATGTAATTAAAATTAATTACACTGATTAGGATAAAAACAGTATTTAATGTTTAAATGTTAATTTCAGGGGCCAAATAACATAAACACATGTAAAAATTCCATTTTTTGAATTATTTCAACTAATATCTCTTTTGGGTCAATAATGGGAAATTATTGGATGCCCATGATGTAAGTGATACATCTCAATAGTGTTTTCTTTTTTATATTTACATGAATGTTACTACTCCTCCACTATAAAATTGGACTCACCCCCTAACATCTTCACACCTCTAAAGACTTTGGGATTAGAAAAATAATACCAAAAATCTTCACAAATACCCTCCCTTCATCCTAAAATGCTTCATTTTTGTATAAATCTAACCAATAAATCCCTTTGGTTCAAACTAATAGTAGTTTTCCAAAGAAGAAGTAACATCCTTCCACAAGATCATTTGTTTTATTTTCATTCTCCATTGCCTCAAATGTTTTTAGTACATGATTATATAATAACCTCGGTATCCTAAATATAATGGTATGTAGTTATTATAATGTTTCAACCTACACCTACACACTCATCCATCCAATGGGAAACGAACATACTGTTCATGTGTACGGCAGAATAAAACCTTGCGAAATGATGTCGTTTATTTTTCCATTAACACCACTCATGATGGGGAAAAATAATGGACATACTATTTTTATATGATTCATTTGACATTTATGATTCATTTATGATTCTATAATTGTTATATTAATTATACCTTCATATTACCACTCTTTTTTAATGATCAAAAAATCATAAGTATTATGTTATTAATGCATTTTATGTTTCATGGTAACATTTTATCCAATAAAGAATAGTAGGAATATATATATATATATATGTGTTAGAAAGAACCACAATCATACTCTACCCATCATTCAGGAGACTTATTGAATGAAAATTTTGATAACTATGGAAAATACCCACTATCAACAATGAGTCACTATGAGAAAGGATTTTGGGATAATTATGGGAAAGACCCACCACCAGAGGATGACTCTCCATAAAACCCTAAAATATGAAAAAGTGATGAAAAACATTTGGGTCAGAGTAGATTACTCATGAGGGGAGGGGTGAATTTATTAACTATAAAAAAATCTGGTTAAAAATTATTTTTGAATGGTTTTCCCACAAATGTTCAATACAACCTAGTTAATCAAGGTCATACTGTTATAAGAGCTTGACTATTTAAAAAAATCTTAGAAGATTGATTAATTCTCAGGAATATTAATTTAGTTATTACAAATACTTTTGATACTATTAAACTAAGACAGGACAATGACAACTTCATTCCAATATTATCTATCAAAGCAAATTTAGTGATATCTGAATTGTTTAGTAAATCAGTAAAACATAAAAGCCTAAATTAAGTAACACAATGGATATGAAACAAGTGGTTCAATCTCAAGAAGTGACCTAATACACTTCACTTGGTGATCACCTTCCACTAAGCAGTTTATATTGATAATCTTGATCCACACCCTGGATCAGGGTTAAACCACAGTACACAAGACTGTCCATGTCATGCAGGGACCTCTTCAATAGTTCTTTGTGGGTACAAACAACTAGGCCACACATGGACCTCTTCCACCCTTATCTGTGGGTATACACAATTTTAAAGAGATGTTTGTGTAAGGATATCTTGTATCCTTTAGTTTAAAGTAGGAGATAGAGTGTGTTGTCATACAGATACACACTCTGCTCGAATGTTAATAAAATGGTACACAATAGAGAAGAAATATTGAGATAGGTTTAGAAGTTATTTGTGTGTTAGTATTTACAACTATGGACTTCTGAGATGATACAGATATAGAAATCAAGTCATCGTATGGAAAATAGAGTGTCGCAATTCAGACAGATCTGACTTGTGTTCTTCGTGATGTTTGACAGTGTGAATAGGTTCTCGATTCTAGGATTCCAGTATGATTTGTGTGTACTTCAGCAGTGTTGAGTTGCATGAGACAATTATTTCTTCATGAATTATGAAAGTGTATTCTTCATTGTAATTCTTACCCCAACCATCCTATTTTTCTTTTTAGTCTAGTTCCATGCGAACACATGTTGGTTTTTGGGCCACAATTCTATTTTATCTTGGAGTGCATGTTTTTGAGACAACATGATGAATGTATTCGGCACCATGTACCTCTTACTATCATATGATATGTCTACAAAGAAATATTAAATACGATAATGCATTTAAAATCTTAAAATATTACCATTAGAAATTAAATTAAAAGATGAAAAAACTTATTAAGAAACATTGTCAAATTATTTCAGGGAGATGGTGTTTCATTCACTGTTTCATGTTCTCGGTGTTTTGTTCAAGGTTTCTTGTTCATGGTTTCTGATTCTCAGTTTCTGGTTCATGAGATATTGATGTCACGGGGTCTAGATGTCATGGTGTCTGGATGTCATGGTGTCTCAATGTCACAGTGTCTAGATGTCACGGTTCTTGGATGTCATCGTGTCTCATGGTCACTGTGTCTAGATATCATGGTGTCTAATGGTCATCGTGTCTCATGGTCACGGTGTCTCATGGTCATAGTTTCTCATGGTCACAGTGACTGCTTGTTCACAGTGTCTGAGACATAGGCCCATATCTGTATTCAGACATAAGGATTGACATTTATGGAATGGATTAAACTCAAGAATTTGTCAGAGAAGTCATTATAATGTAGATCAATAGATATTATATAGTAACCAAAAATAGTTTTTAGCACATAAGAACTTTGGATAGCTTTTACTAATAAACTTTAAATTTGATGTGAAATAGATTTCATACAGTTTACAAGGATTATAGACATAATATGATTTTTGATTATTTAAACGTGATTAATACATGAGGAGTCCAAAAATCTCACCCTTTTTTATTATCACAAATCATGTATAATTAGAGTGTATATTTGTTCTATCTACATAGTTTGAATGTGCATATAACCTATATAGATTTAATGTTCTCTTCTCATATATTTCTTCCATATTTCTCCTTTATTTGACCCTTATTTCTCCCATATTTCTCACATATTTCTACCATATTTTTCCCATATTTCCCACATATTTCTCCCATATTTCTTCCCCTTTTGGGATTATCCAAAATTAGTAAGAGAAATTAAGACAAAAGAGACAAGAAAAGTTCATAATGTATTAGAAAAAAGGGGATTATAAAAATTACAACAGAGCTAGTAAGATTCCTATCAAAAGAGTGTAAGCACTCTCCTTCATCACTGGATGGTGTTAACTTTTCCCTTAGAAATAAAAACAAAAGAGGAAGTCACATGAGCAAAGGTTGAGATAGAACAAGGGGGTGAGATGTTTGATAAAGAAGGTAAAGGAATACCTTCAATGACAGAAGGAGTTAGAGTAGGTGTAGTAGAAGACTGGGGAAATTGTTCATCAAGGATCACATGCCTGATCTGACTCAGTTCCAGACTGAAAAACATAGATGTGTATACTAGGGAAGAGGTGAATATAAGAAAACCATGTCTCCAAGGGGTAGCCATATGATCAATAATGGTCGTACTCTGAACATGATGATAAGGCCTTAGAAGCTTAATAAAATCCATAATGATCTCTCCATCATACTGTATATCTTTCTCAAAGTGATCCTTGTTTTCCATAAACATATCCAATAGACGAGAGAACTTTGTGATATTTTTGACTTGAGTTTTGAAAGAATGAGTAACAGGATGAATCCTCAGATTTTCTAAAATATATTTGAAAATATTGTTCATTTCAGTCTTGGAGAAGATTCGGTTGAAGTAGAAATCCACTTTATTACAAATTTATTGCTGAGCATCGTTAGAAATTTTTGAATGGATTTAGAATAGATCAAGAACTCTATCACTATTCTTGATAATATCAAATAGATAATCTTATTGAAACCACTAAGTACAGTCTATAGTTCTCCATTGACCACTATTTTGTGCAGGACACTCTCTAAAGGATAATGAGATGATTGTCCAGATTCCTTAGAATCATTGATAGCTGAGGTGATAGATTTCAATTGATTGAGCAATTTTTAAAGAAACCTTGCATACTCATCAGGGAGTATATTAAGATTAAAAAAATTTTATTTCATCTCTCTTACAATCTATTTTTTATTTTATGTGACCTTCGTAGATAAGGAAGCTAAATGAGGTTGAATTACGGAGACAACATTTGGTGGGGTTTGAGGAATAACAGGCTCCACAGGATGAGAAGCAAGCTCTGATCTCAAATGCATCTCTTTCTTTATATCTTCAATCATACCTCTTATAGTCTTCACTTCATCACTAAGAAGTCTATTTTAAACTCTAACTTCCCAATTCTCATGAATCATTTTCAGTTGAATGTGACAAATAATTTTTTCCAACAACAGTGAGGAATCTATCTCACATAGAAGTGTTACTGAAGCAGGTTGGTTATTCAAGAGTTTTTCAACTCCAGCAAGAAAGGTAGATTCAAAATCTTTCAAATCATCTCTGCTAACCAAGGATGGTTATTATGATGAAGGTCCAGATATAGAGACTAATACATGCTCAGGTTCTTTTTCAGGGGAAATAATGGAGACAAATTTTAATTGAACCATTTTGGAAATTTCAAGACCTTTTACTGAGACTTCCTGAGAGTAATCCACATCATAAATGATTGGGAACATATACTTGGTGTTTATAGGGCTTGGATCAATTGGGTTTGGTACTTCAATAGATTCCAGATTTGGGGGTTTCTCCCCCTCAATAGTTGCATCCATCCTATGACTGAGAGGATTTGGGGCATGATCTATTTCCACGAATTTATCTCTTAGTTCCTCTGTCATTTCCTTCCTAGATATCTAAATATCTAGCTCCAGCTTTTCCTCAACCGACGGAATCACATCAGGAACAGATTGTTCTACTGGTAGTTCATCTAGATCAGCTTCTTGCATAACAGGTAATTCTTCTTCTATAAAAATTTCCATAGAATTATTCTCAGTTTATTTGGAAATAGATTATGTTTCAACTTCATGTTGATCTTCCACATTAACAACATCTTTAGAAGAAAGAGATTACTCTTCACTAACTTGATGAGGGAAAACAGTGTTGCCTTTCTTTATCAGTGACAGTTTCCCTGGGAGGTACATCATCCTCTTCTTCTTATTCCTCTTCTTCAGAATATACAACAACTTCATCTGGTTACAAACCAGGATCAGAAATATATTTTGGTCTTAAGGTATGTTCCAATGGATTGAACATTTCATAAATCCTATCATTATCATCCACCCATTCATTTTTCCAAGGATTCCAAAATATTTTTATCCTCTTCACAATGACTTTTTAAAGGAAGAACTCACAATACTTGATAACATTTTTATTAGGTCCAACCATACCATTGGCATGATTCATGGCGGAGATAAGTCGAGAATAAAATAGGTAGGTTGACATGGATGTGGTTTTGATCAGATCACACATATGTTGTATGATATACTTACAAAGGTTGATCTTATGAAAAGTTTTCATAAGATGAATCAGAAACACATCCTGATATTTTAGTATAATAAAATCTCCTTTTCTGGGGCTAATCAGATTCTGTATAAACATAAACAGAAGTGTAGATTCTCCATCCAGTTCAGTAGAAATGTCTATCCTCTTGGTTCCATTTCTGGTTAAGATATTCAAAGCATATTCCAAAACCAAGAATTCATTATAAGTTGGAGGTCCTCTCTCGTAGTCCCCACAGATGCCTTCATGAGGTATCCTAAGGCATGAATACTATAACCTCGAAGAGAATGAGCTTTTCTGGCCATTTATCCAGCTTCTCATAGCTTAATAATATTCAGAATCAGTGGTGAATTGAACATACTGATAAAATTGAGCCACTAACTTAGGGTAAATAGGTCTATCTTCCTTCAAAAACAATTCTATGCAGCCTTGCTCTTTTTATAATTTCAAAACCAGAGACTTAATCGATAGAAGACTCTTAGGGAATATCTCTTTCTCATGTACTACCAGGTTTACCAAAAATGGATTTAGAGGACCCTCAGGTGCTAGCTTGGGTGCAATGTTCTTCTTCTTTAATCTAAGTTTCTTATGAGTCGATGATGAAGGGAATTACATCCTTGGCATTCACTGAAGGTTTAAGAGAGAGAAAATGGTTGAAGGGTTGAATAAGAGTTACAAATTGAGTTAATAGATGAGAGATCGAGTGATAGAAATGTGAGATTTCCTTTATTTTATCATTTAGGAATACCAAATGTCGCAAAAGTAAATGCGCGGGAAAATAAAAAGGTGAAATGAGTAATTACTTCAATACGGGTTTTTTAATTCTTAAGAAACAATGATGATGAATATTTATGGGGAGACCATATAAGGTCTTTACAGTGAGATAGTGATCAAACATTATGGTGAGATAGGAATTTATGTTGATACTGGTCTTTTTAGAGAGACAATTTTTTTGGTTAGACAGGTCTTAATAGTGAGACAAGTCTTTATAGTGAGACAGTGACTAAACCTTATGGTGATGTAGTGGCTGTCAGACAGTAATAAAAAAATACTAACTGCGAGAACATAAAACATGAAACTATAAGATATAAAATAGGAAGATATAAAAATTTAAGATATAAAATAGAATGACATTTACTAAATATTTATCATGCCTAATGCATGTATAATGTATTCTATTCTTTTAGAATTTAATAGTTAGGTAAAAATATCAACAAGATAATATTCAGTACCAATGAATTCTAAAGTGATATCACCTTTTTGATAATGATCTCTCAAAAGTAACTTCTTACATAAATATTCTTGGTCCTAGAATGTTAATTAGGATTTTTCAAATGTTAATAGCACTTGCGTTGTCACAATTTATAGGTACATGCCTGAATTGATATCCATAATCTAGTAATGTGTGTTCTATCCACAAGATTTTTGCACTACAACTACTATCAGCTATATATTCAGCTTCCATAGAATATAATGCAATAGAATTTTGAATTTTACTACACCATGATACTTGTTTCATTCTTAAAAAAGTGATTTCTTCTAGAGGTGCTTTTTCTATCTAACTTACACCCACTAAAGTTAGCATCAGAATAACTCACTAAGTCAAACGATTGTCTTCTAGGATAGAACAGTCCTAGGTTGGGTTTATTCTTGAGGTATTTGAAAATTATCTTAAATTCATTTAAATGATATTCCTTAGGATTTTCATGAAAACAAGCACACATACACACACTAAACATAATTTCAGGGCGACTAGCAGTTAAGTAGTGTAAAACATCCAATCATTCCTCTATAAGTGGTCTGATCAACAGATATTCCATCTTCATCAAGATCCAACTTACAGTTGGTACTCATGAGAGTGTCACTACTTTTATTGATTTCAACTCTAAAACATTTTATAAGATATATAATATATTTACATTGAGTCAAAATAATACCATCATTAATTTGAAAATATTTAAATCTAAGAAAGAATGACAGTTCACCCATTAAACTCATTTCAAATTCATTTTTCATTATTTTAGAAAAATTAACACATAAATAATTTCAATAAGATCAAAAAATAAAGTCATATTAATATATTTTAACAACAAAAACATTCTTTGAAATTCAGTTTATAAATAGCGTAGGGCCAGCTATTACTTTTCTAAATCCTTTGTAAAAAAAGAAAAGTACTCAACCTACCATACCAAGCTTGTGGATCTCGGTTTAAACCATATAATGTTTTTGATAATTTAAAAATATGATTTGGAAAATTGGGATTTGTAAAACCATTGGGTTGTTTAACAAAGACATCATCAGTTATATTTCCATTTAATGAATGCACTCTTAACATCCATTTTATATAGTTTGAAATTAATATGTGCGGCATAAGGAAGCATAATTCTGATGGCTTCAATTCTAGATATTGGTGCAATGATCTCTTCATAGTCAATTCCTTTATCTTGACTATAGCCTTGTGCAACCAATGTAGTTGTGTTTAATACAATGTTACCATCTTCATCTACCTTATTTCTAAACACCAATTTAGTTCCTATAGTGAATGTGTCCTTAGTACGTTGAAAAAGATTACACACATTATTACTTTTAAACTGATTTAGTTTTTCTTGCTTATTTATCACGGAAAATTTATCATTGATTTCATTATTAATGTTTTTAGGCACATGTTTTTACAGGAATACTTGATGTTCAACCATATTTCTAAGAGAAGTTATAGTTTGAGTTCCTTTGTTTAGGTCTCCTACTATAGCATCTAAAGGATTGTTCTTAGGAGTTCTAATAGCTCTAAAAAATGAGGGGTTGGGGATTTCATGTTCATCAATCAGTTCAGGTTCATTGTGAGTTGAGTCTAAACAATTTCCAGAATTGGAAGTTTTCAAAGATTCTTTCACAGAATGGTTTGAGGATTTTGGATTAATGTTAAGATTTGATACATCATCCTCCAAGTTCTCAATAATGGTTTTATGCTCATGTGGATATGTTTCATCAAATTTGACATGGACAGATTCCTCCACACATTTTGTTCTTTTAATGAATACTCTATTTACATTATTGGATGTGGAATATCCTAAAAATATACCTTCATCACTCTTCGATGAAAACTATTGAAGGTTTTCATTAGTATTAAGAATATAGACCATGAAACAAAAAACATTGATGTAGTTAACCTTGGATTATTGGTTGTTCCATAACTCATAAGGATTACTTTTAAGAATAGGTATGATCAACACTCTATTGATAATGTATCATGTTGTATTGACAGCTTCAACCCAAAAATAAATAGGTAGGTCATATTAACTAAGCATTGTTCTAGAATTCTCTTATAGGGTTCAATTTCTTCTTTGTACAAATCAATTTTTTTAGGTGTTCTAGGGGCAGAAAAATTGGGACTATAACCATTTTGTAATCAAAAGGATTCGAAGTCTAGATTTTCAAACTCACATCCATGATCACTTCTTACGGAATTAATTCTATGTCCACTAATATTTTCCATAGACTTTGAATATTTAATAAAATAATAGAAGGATTCACTTTTGTGATCCATAAATAAGGTCCAAGTATATCTAGAAAAGTCATCTACAATAACATAAACATAGTACTTCCCATTTAAACTAGAAACTCTAGATGTTCCAAACAAAACCATGTTACCCAGTTCGAGAGGTTGAGATGTTGAGATTTATTTCTTTGGTTTGAAGGAAATTTTGGGTTGTTTTCCCTTTTGAGATAGATTATACATATTTTCATTTGGAAACACATTTTTGGGTAAGTCTTTAACAAATATTTTTCTAGTTATCTTTCTAAGGGTGTCAATATTATAGTGTCTTAGTCTCCTATACCAGATCCAAAACTCTTTATGAAATACACATAATCTTGAAGAATTTTTAAATGCTACGGAATCTAAGTTAACATAGTAAACATTTTCATTTCGTAATGCATAAAATACTAATTCCTTTTAAGACTTAAAGACATTGCAAGCATCATTTTCAAATCGATCATGAAATCCATCCTTACATAATTGTGAGATACTAAGAAGATTATATTTTTATCCATAAAAAATAGTACTTTAGAAATTAAAACTGAGTTAGAGTTACCGATTTGGATGAGTCCAATAATCATTCCATTGGAATTGTCACCAAACGTGACATTTCCTCCATCTATTTTATTAGGTTCTTGAAGAATGATTAGTCTCATGTCATGTGTCTTGAAAATCTATTGTCCAAGTACCATAAGCTTTTACAAGAACTCTTTAAGAATATTTCATAAAAAATGATTAATAAAAAACATATTTTGGTACCCATACATGTTTGGGTCCAGTAATATTAGTTATAATTGCTTAAAGAATCCATATCTGCCTCATAGGTTTCCTATAATCATTATGTAAAGTATTTGAATTATAAAATATAATTGGTCGAAAACAACCTTGAAACTGTATGAAGTGTATCATAAATTGAATTAGAAGATTTGTATCTAGAACTAAGAGTAAAATATTTGTCCTAGATTTAGAAACAAAATTTATTCAACCAAGATTTCTTTTTCCTGGTTGATAACCATTGCCAGTGTTGTATTTAGAGGCAATTTGTTTTCCTAGAATTTTAGTAAGGGAATTTTTCACATTGGTAAACATTTCTTGGTCATTATTTAATTTCTCATTAGACATTTTTAATTTTTTTTTCTCTTTGAGCGGTTGAGTATTTTTTTCTTTTTCAGTTTTGAGTTCAGATTTAACAGCCACAGTAAGTGCATACTATTTCTACAATGATTTATGTTTTTCTTGTAGTTTATTGCATATTTCTTCAAGCATGTTGCAGTATTCGAACATCTTTTAATTAGTCATATTTTCATAATCACTCTCATCTCCAGAATAGTATGAATTATGTACATGAGATTCCATTGTTAACTCAGATGTGTTTTTCATAAAACACATTTTCACATCATTTTCCTATTCATCATGTGATGTTTTTGAGTTGCTTGAACTATCCTCAGAAGCACTCTAGGTTGCCTTCATGCCCTTTTTAAACTTCTTATCCTTTACCTCATAAATATTTTGGTACTTGGGATTTGGACAGTCATCCTTGATATTCCCTTTTCACTTACATTCATAGTAGACAATCTTATTAGTCATGTCACTTTTTTTTCAATCCTTCTTCCAACTTCCATTATAGTCGTTTTTCCCGTGAAGTTAGGCTTTCAAAAAATGTTCTTCTTCTTGTAAAATTTCATGAATAGTCTAGCTAATTGTGCCATCTAATCGTCACTATCATGTGATGATTGTTCACGGAAAGAACATTCTACAGAAGCTTCCAATTTCTCTTTGTCATTGTATTTAGAGGTGGTGGTTTTGAATGCAACATATTTACTTTTTGGTTCATCATCCTCTTCCTTGTTGACTTCCAGCTCTTCTTCATACATCATTAGTTTCCTAATGAGTTCTTTTATAGGTAGATTTCTAATATCGTGTGATCCTCTAATAGAGACATATCTTCCTCTCCATCTGTCAGGCAGACATCTAAGAATTCTCATGATCTATTTGTTGGCAGTGACATCTCTTCCAAGAGAAATCATTATGTTTAAAATCAAATTGAACCTAAGATACATGTCAGAGATAGTCTCATTGGGATTCATTATAAAATTAACATATTTAAAAGTGTAAGTATTAACTATGATTTATTTTACACCAGATGTTCCTTCATGTGAGAAAGACAGGGTATCCCAAATTTCATGGGCAGTTTTACTAGCAGAAATTCTATTGAATTCTTTATCTCATAAGGAGAATTATAAAGCATTAATAACTTTTCAATTGTCATTGTATTCCATTTTGAAAGGTTTTTCCCATGTGGTTTTATCAGTATAAGGAATCTTATATTCATCTATAATGGACGACCAAATTTCAAAACCCATACTCTATAAATGCATTTCCATTTTAATTTTCCACTGAGCATAGTTTGTTCCATTAGAGAATGGTGGTCTATTTGTTGCAGCACCTTCCAATCTATTTACCATAATACAGAAATACATTGAGAAAGCTATAAATTTTGAATTAACAGAAATATACAGATCTTCAATGTACAACTACAGTCATAGTAGAATAATGTTAAACAATGTCTTTTTCTGACTCTTTTTCCTGGGCACGTGCGTCCATCCTCTTTGGCACGATAGGCGAAACTTTTCATTTCCCCACATTCCCTCCTTCCAAAGGCAGGTGGCATTCTCTCCTTATTCAAGGAAGTCTTCTCCTTGATCGAAACTGCGATGATGGGATGTCAGTTATTCCTTCCGTGGATTCCTCCTCGGAACTCGTCACCTAGTCCGATTCTCCCTCATAGATTTAATACATTGTTCATGGAAATCTTCCCAGTACGATGTTTCCATGGTCACCGGTTAATTACACTCATCCTTTCAGAACATTCCAAGGGATCCGATCAGGGAAGAAACCTTCAGTTTGGGGAGTAGTCATGTTGAGACATCACTGGCGTGTCTGGGCACTGGGGAATTGGCGTACCAATCCTTTGTACCTTATTATAGGGATTCTCAAGGGAGTGGAAGCATGAGTAATCCCACATAGAGCGTGGGAAATCATATAATGTTGGAATGTATCTGAGGCTTTCCTAACCTTCCTGTGTTTAACAAGTGGTATGTCGTAAGTTTAACGTCCAATAGAGACGGGTTGGGCTGATCAGAACACTAGCTGGAGTGGATCAGATTGAAGAACCCTCCTTGAGGGATCACCGATATTGGGGCCAGTACGTGGGCAGCTTCACAAATATTGTGGGAGAGGAAACGAGGTGGAATGATCTTATCGGGATGTGGCGGCCCGAGTAAGAATCAGGATGGGTGATTGAAAATTGAATGGAGTGGAGGGATGGGATGGGACCGTCATGGAGATGACGGTAATGATTGGCTTGATCCTCGAAGAGACTTGCTACATATTCCTATGGAAGGGAATCAAATTTTGCGTAGTTCGGTTGTTATGAACCGACATGAAGGGGGGGGGGGTCAGAGTGACCAATGGGTGGTGGGATTGAACCTCAGGGAGGCTTCCAGCGTACCATTCCATAACATGGATCCAAGTCCTCATAGTTTAGGTTGAGGCATCGGTGAACCGACGTGAAGGACCATGGCCTAAATGAATAGTTGTGAGGATTGAACCTCAGGGAGGCTTCCTATATTCCATGCCTTGACCTCGATCAATGTCCTTGTAGTTCGGGTTTAAAAGGGTCTGTTGAACTAACACGAAGGGATGTCGGAACAACTTGGTGGCGGGATCACAACGGCTTAACGCTGGATTATGATGCAGTTTAAGGTCATGCCGGATAAGGTCATGTCGAAGAATCGACGTGAAAGGGGACCATGGTCTGTTGGGTGTTGGGCATGAACCTCATGGAGGCTTCCTACGTACCATAACATGACATGGATCAAAGACCCCATATTTCAGAAGGGATGAGGGTGTCGGTGAACTGACATGAAGAAGGACCTAGGTATGATGGGTGATGGGCTTGAACCTCATGGAGGCTTCCTATATACCATGCCTTGACAAGGATCAATGTCCTCATAGTTCGTGTGGTGGGGACTACAGCTTAACGTCATGCAGGACGAGGGTGAACTGACATGAAAGAGGTCTGAATGACTGAGTGGTGGGCTTGAACCTCGTGGAGGCTTTCTATATACAATTCCCTGACATGGATAAAAATCCTCATAGTTAGGGTGGTGCTTTGTGAGTTAACCAACGTGAAAGTGAACCTGGGGGTCCACTGGTGGTGGGCTTGAACCTCGTGGAGGCTTCCTACGTACCATGCCTTGACATGGATCAAAATCCTCATAGTTTGGGTGTGCAGTTTAATGTCGTGAAAGACGAGGGAGTTTTGGGGATTACACTCTGAGGTGTCCCAGGGTGTGTCTTTGTCAGTGGTCACTCTATGCCCACGGAAGTCATGCCCGGTTTGAGAAACAAGAGGCTAAAGGGACCTGACAATCACATTGGGAAGGGTGCGTCTGTGAGAAGCGAAAAGGGGAATACACGTTAGGCGGCCCGTGGTGTCCAGACATACTCCATGATAGAGTCTCGACGTGCGACAAAGCATCGAGGGAGAGGTATTTGGGACCGAACAAAGGATATGCCTCGTTCTCTGTCACTCCCTCCACTGGCCATGGTGGTGGGGAAGTACAGAGGTGCATGGGTGCTACCTAACACAAGAGGGGATATGGGATTACCCCAAGGAGGTTTCCCTTCCCCCATGGACAAACGCCACCCCGCGAGGGAGGATATCGTCCCATGTGGGGGGGGGGTGATCCCATCCCCGTGGAGATGAGCGGCGTAAAGGATTTCTGAGGTGGGGGGCCCTACATGCAAGGCATGATGCCAGATCACAGTTTAACGTCAAGTGTTGAGGACGAAGTACTTGGCAGTATAACATCCTACGGCTTAGACAAGGTGGGTTAGTCCGCACCCCTATGACCTACATGACTTGTACGCTCTTCTCCTTGTGGGAGGGAAGGTATTGGAAATTCCATAGTGAAGGGGGGTTGCAGATCGAACCATCAAGGGGTCCACATTAATGTGGCTATGTGAAGAAGAAATAGCCATTAGCGTGCCTATGTGAAGAAGCATTAGGCGAAGCAGTGCTATGGGTAGTATCGCCCATGGGACATTGAAATCACATCGTGCAAACCTGGAGGGTCACACGGGAAAAGGAATTTCCAAACAGAGGGGTCCATAGGAAAGGGCCTTGTGGAGCTCGGTTTCTCTGCGTAGTAGAGGGCACTTGCGATGAGGGGTGCTTCGTAAAGTGGCCTTAGCCTTAGCATGAGGCAGAGGTGTGAATGAAAGGTGCTTCGTGAAGTGGAAGGGTGTTCGCGGAGCACTGCCTTGCGAAACATAGGTTCCTCGCGAAGTGAAGTTCCATGAAGCAATGTTCTTCACGATGTATAGTGACCCTACCTTGGCATGTGGATCACGTGTACAAGTGGGGTGTTTTGTGAAGCAAAAACACTAAGCGCCTTCCTGGGTCCTCTTAGGGATCACCTTCCTTTGCAAATGCCCTTAGACTTCGCAAAGGGTATCCCTCTCAAAAGAGGGGCTCAAAACTAGACAAGGAGGAGGGATCGTACGAAGCAAAAATACCTCGTGGAGCTCATGATTCTTAGAGCACAGAGTGCTTCGCGATCTGGGAGCTGAGAAGACGAAAGGACGGATTTTCCATCTCTGGGGCTCAGGGGGAGCCTGGTATTTATAGGCAAGAGGCGCCGCGAAGCAGAGCTCATGCGGTGATAAGGGGGCTTCAGTTGCTTCATTGTAGGTCTCCAACATCAACCGGGTTCACGGAGGGGTATCGCCTCCTTGGCTTCGCGGTGGGTTCACAAACTTTAGGGGTGTTCGTAGGGCTTCCCGCCTCTATCGCTTCGCAGCAAGTTCACGAACGTGAGGGGAATTCGCGGGGCTTCCGGCCTCTGTCACTTCGTGGAGGGTTCACGAATGTCAGGGCCATTCGCTAGGCTTCCCACCTTTTTCTCTTCGCGGCGGGTTCACGAATGTCAAGTCCATTCATGGGGATTCCTGCCTCTGTGCTTCGTGGAATCCATGCTGCATGGCGGGGCTCCAGGTCGGGGCTTCGTGGGGCAGGCCACGAGGCCCTATTTTCTTTGTTCTTTTCGTCCAATATTTTGGCGCCAACAAATTCCCCCCTCAGACTTAGAGCCGCGGAGGGACCAAGGGTTGAAGTCTAAGGGAAATCACCAAAATTATCAGTGGTTCGTGGTGCTGGCTCACGAAGTGGGCATGCTGGGCGGACATGGGTCATGTGGTCCAGACACGCCATGAATCTTGGTGCAGGATGGATGTGCCACGATGCTCCGGGGGTCGATGCTTATAAATAGGGGCTATCGTATCTTTCTTCCTTTCCCTTCTATGTGATTTTTTCCTTTTTCTCTATCGATTCGAGAAGCTCTGTGTACTCCGCATCTGCTCACCGTGAATCGAGCTTCGCGGCGAACCGTGGGTCTCTGACTCTCAGACTATGCCAAGAGAACATCTTCTTGCAAGCCGAGGCCATGCTCTATGTCTTGTCATTTCCACCGAGCTCCGCGAACAAGCTTTGCGACCATACCTAAAAATTTTCCGAGTTTTGAAACCTGATGGCCCATCAAGAAGCTACACTGGGGGTGCATGCAGACGCCGCCCGGAGGGATGAGATGGCCATCTCTCTGGTCCTAGGGGAGCTAGTCCAAAGCCACTCGAACCATAATTCTTTGATAGAACTGCTAACAGAGAGCCAAAATAACTATACACTATTCAAGAAGCTACCCTTTTATGGCATCGGTCTAAGAGATGATGTATTCATTCCCGAGGTGAGTAGGGATGAACCTGCTTACTGGTTCAGAAGCATGCTATGCCAGCACCAATGGTTCAGCGCGGCCGATGGTCATGTGCGGGGAGGACTTCACACCTGTCACCGCCGACTATCTGTACAACCATATGAACAACATTTATGGGAATCCATTGCAACTGGAGACGTCCCATCCCATGTATCACACCATACTGAAGGCAGCTTTGAGGGATTCGAAGAAGGGGTTGTCCGATAAATGGGACCTATGCCATAGCGGCAACATTACCAAATATTGGGCATGGGCCTACTGGGTAGGTTCCTCATGCGAGGAATTTGGAGCCAAGCTGAGGAGAGTGGGCTTGTATGAGGTGGCGTGGGCCTCCCAATTCCACATTTATCAACCGAAACAGCTGATGCCAGAGCTGTTGAGCAGATGGTCGTCTAGGACCAGCACTTTTCACATACACCATGGGGAGGTTGGCACCAGTCTGTGGGATGTCTATATGATTTAGGGGGTCCCAATATTGGGGGCTGTGTATGATGGGTTCATCCATGTAATGTGCACATGGGAAGATCCGAGGCAAATGTCGTGGCTGGCGTTGGCACTGATGGGACTGGTCCCTGGAGAGGACAAAGAAGCGGTGAGGGATGTCCACTTTAAGAAGTGGTTCAAGCAGTTCCTGCACTTCCTGGTGGTCCGTAAGTTTCCTTTGAGGCCTCAAACTTGTCCGAATGGGGCTCAATGGGGAAAGGATCACTCATATTGGCGGCTCTTGGAGGACAGCCAATGGAATACTTGGGGTTTCAGTGTCATCATTGAACAGCGGCCGATAGTCAGACTGGCAACATTCATCACATCCCTTATCTACGGTTGGATCCTACCGGTGATGGATACCAACATGGGGGGTGCGTCCCAGCTCTTTTGTCATGGAATCCATGCTATCCACAGGAAGGCGGGTCAATTTGGGGATTCTGATGCTCGTCGGACTATACAATATGCTTCGGCATGTTAGCTAAGGAAAAAAGCAGCTGAGGATATGCAGGCCCTTCCACCTTCTATATGGGTGGATCGCGGCACACATGAGGGGGTTTATGAGTATCTGAACCACATCTCTCCACTGGGGTCAAAAATTTTCCCATGCATCTTAAATGGTGTCAGGAGCTTCCCAGAAAAACTAACCATACTGATGGTGCTAAACCGGGTGCGAAAGGCAGACGAGTTTAGCTTCCACCCATTTCCATTGCAGACAGGGGTACTCAACGACGATGGTCAGGGAAGGGAAGAGCACTAGGCCTATCTCCTAGACTAATGAGGTAGAGGTTTGGTGGAGAAGGTCGACTGCGAGCCTCTCTACGAGTCGTACACCCTGCACTGGTTCGTGAGGCAATTCCGGTGTCTGCAGCGGCTGACCCCACAGGTCTACTTGGAGGTGAGCCACGAGGAGCACCCATGTGTAATGAGGTAATTGTGGCTCATGTTCACATGGGAATATGGAAAAATGAAGAATTAATTTTCTCTATCCACTGCCACCTTTGGACTGGTGAAGCAGTATGTCATCAGCTAGGAGGCAGCTTACCCAGAAGAAAAGCTGAAGCAGCCAACTGTTTGAGTTGGTGATGGCGGGCCTCCCCTATAAAGAGGTTGGGGTCGGAGGACGGTAAGGGCCTCTCATGGTGGCGGGGCTACTGTGGCGGCGAGACCTGCACCATATAAGGATGAGGTAGCGGCGGCGGGTCTAACAGTGGCGGTGAACCCAGTGGTTTCGGAAGGGCTAAGCCATCCGGAGGGGCAGCCACTGAGGGGATTCCGCAGGATATCCACTCAGGCTCCGGGGAAGCGGCTGCACCATATCGACATGCCAGAGAATGCTATTTTCCTAGAGTCCTGGGACATTTGGGATTCCAACCAGCAACACCTCAGTCCGCTCGAGATGTGGGTACACCTGAACCGTCTTGGGATGGATTTACTGGGTATAGGCCCTTTCCGTGCCAGTTTCGCGATGTCTCAGGTGAAGGCAAAGCGATATCTAGATAAGATGGAGGACTACGTACATTACAATGGTTCCCCACGTCCAATGAGATACCGGGTGAGGGTACTGCTAGATCGGACGGTCCCGCCACAACTATTGGCCGCTGAGTTGAAGGAGCGCTTCCCCCTATCGGGAGATTCAGACGAATCCTTTCAGGGTGACGAGGATGATGAAGAGAGCCCATTGGAGGAAGGAGAATTCGGCGATCAAGACTCGGATCTCGATGATTTCAAAGAGGTTCTCGAGGTAACATTCCATGTTTCTTTCATTGGGGTTTGCTATCATACCATTATGGACTTTTTACCAATATTTGAACCGTGCAGGAGGGCCTGGTACACAAACCTCACTCTCACCCCTCGGTGGGTGATGGTGCAGGACCTTCGGAACCTGCGCCTGTGGCTGCATCCAGTTCGGTGTCTGGTGGGGCTAGGGCACCTATGGTGGCTCATCCTAAATCTCCAGACAATCCGACAATACACGGAGGTCCATGCCTCGAGGTCTCATTAGCAACAACTCAAGAGTAGTACAATGAGTTCAATATCTGCAAGTCCTCTCCACTGAATTCCTTACTATCACACGTTGACCGTGCCAACTGACGTTCATGTCCTTCTCTATTACGTACAGTTCTTCGGCTGGCGTGGGATTCTGCGGCGAGGCTGGTCGGGCATTCTGCCGGCATCCCTCCTAGGGGCATGCTCGTGATCATGGAGATCATTACCCCACCCACCCGAGCTATAGTTTCCCATGTAATTGGCGGGACCACCAGAGGTGTCATGCCTGAGGTCATCGAGGTGGGGTCTGATGAAGAGGATTTTTCAGTCAACCAAATTCCCACTGCATCTGATCCAACACCGGATGTCACGCCTGATCCCACACCAGATGTAGATCCCACTGATGAATTCTTGCGGGCGTACCCTGCGTACAAGCCTTCTAACCATGCGGACTGGGATGTGACGACCTCCGATGAAGAGGACAGAAAAATAGTCCACCGCCGATCATGGAAGCTGATCACGCACTTCATCAATGACACCCCCAAGTGCTATGGCGGGATGAAATGGACAGACTTCGCTTGTGGTGGTGTGAACTATGTACTGGGGTAGTGGATGCCCAGTTCCATCATATGCTCATCCAGGATCTTATGGCAGGGAAGATCCAGGAGTAAGATCGCGGGCTTAGTGTGGGCTGGCAGCAGAGGAAGGCAATGAACATCAAGAAGCTCCAGGAGGCTGAAAACGAAGTCTAAAACCTACAGATCCAGGCATATGGGCACTCATCCTCTCTCAATGAACAATCTGAGCTGATCTTGCGATTGAAGGCCCAGCTATTAGAGGCGGAAGGGCGTAAGAGGCAATCTTCCGAAGAGATGGTTGTCATTCAGTCTGTTGTAGAGTGGGCTTGAGCTAAGGCTGATGAACTGTGCCTCATCGCTGCTGAGGAGGAGAGGGAGCTGAGTCAGTGGCAGCAATTCCTAGACGCCACGAGTCGAAGGGCGGCGGAGCTGCAATGCACTTCTGACGGGGTCAATCCGTCAATGGGGGGAGTTGACCACCAGGTACTGTAATGATTACAAACCCTTAAACTTACATTCGTGCTTTGACTCTACTTTTTTTGGATGTCGTAGCATGAATGAGCTCCATTGTTTTCACTAGTTCATTTCATCTTTACAACGTTTGCGGAATGTCTAGCGACAATTCCCTAAGCTCACGTGGGTTGGGCTCGATGTGAGAAACAAGGGATAGTCGCCTCATTACCCCATCCAAACATAGGAGTGAAAACCATGCTTCGGGAATTCGAGGTTTGGATAACCGGTCTAGATTTCGAGGAAATGGGAGAGACCTTGCTGGAGAATGGAGTTCTCAGAATAGCCGAATTACCGTTTTTCCAGTGTTCTCTAGTGCACGAACAGTGCGATGCCAGGGGCGCTGAAGTCGGTCCAAACAGATGGGAATGGGAAGTGTGAATCATGATACCCAAGATTCAGAACACTATGGGGTGGTGTGACAATGGAGGAAAACTATTGACCATGGCGGAAATGCATCATCCATATCACATTATCCTGAAATGGGGAAAACAAATGAGGGCTAACTACTGACCATGTTCGCAACATGGGGCCTAACTCAAATATCATTGATCAGTCTTTCAGGACGTTGGCCCAGGATAGTAGGTGGACCATTGGTCGAGCATCCATACTATTAGGGGGTTCCTCCAGACATGAAAGGGGACAAGGGTCTGAATAAAGGGTGCACACAAAGAGTGGAATTTGGAGCGAGAGATTGTTCGAACAGACATCAACACTCTTGAAATTATACCATCGAGTAGGGAATACGCTAGGTGGGCGCATCAGTTTGATCATGGATCATTCTTTATTTCAAACATGGCTTCTTTGATGAGGGGTCTGTCACTTCCCAATGTCATCTTGGGGCATCTTGAACTTGTTCAGGGTAGAGTTATAGTTGTCTGGTCACCTACGAGGGGTCAGGCCATGGGCCAATAGATGGGGAGGAATAGGACTTATGATTCCTATGGGATGGACCCTAGGAAAAATACAAGGGTGTCCCTAGGTATCCCATGAGGATGAGAATCAAGCCACACGTAGTTCTGGAAGTACATTTTAATATCATGTAGGGCGAGAAGAAGCCTGGTTGTGCTGGTACACGTCCTACACAAAACTACTAATCCCACGTGAGTGGTGCTCGATGTGGGAAATAAGAAGTAATGGGGGACATTCCTGGCACATGAAGGGGTAGTTTAGGGTGAAGGGATGCTCGGTAAATACTGGACCAATGATGCTAAACCGTCCATGTAGTGAACCTAGACGCGCGAAGAGATAAAGCCGAATATGTCATAATTCCACTGGAACGTGAGGAAGTAAAAATTTTTGAATCATGACATTTGAGATTTGGATCACAATGATGGTGGCATGATGATAGAGGATAACTGTTGACCTTAGAGGAAATGTAGCATCTATATCGTGTTAGCTTGGAATGGCGACAGAAGAATGAGGGTCGACCGTTGACCATTTTCGAAACACGGGACCATGTCGAATATTTTGTCATAGATCCACAGGTATGTTGGCCCAAAATAGTTGGAGATCTCTTAGGCCAAGCATCCAAGGAGATCCCTTAATCCTAGAATCCATGTCTTCCTTGGGTCCTTTTGGATGTGGAAGAGTAGGAGGATCCAAAAAGCGAGATCATAATGCTTGGTCATGGGATGAGGGGAATGTCCCCATGAAAATCCCACACTTAGTGATCTTTTCCAAAACGCATCGGAATACGACAACAAGATGTATTAGATAGATGGAGTCAATTCCCATCCCATAGGGAGATCTTAGTTTAGGGTCATAGACTTTGGACCATGGGTGGGAGGAAACACAGGAGGCACACGACGGGGTAACTCAAACACCTGATGTGAAAGGGAACCGGGGGTTCGAACCACCACGTGCTTCTCATAATGTTTTAGGTCAAGGGACCGAAAACTAGAGTTGAGCTGGGTCTAAAGAAATGTGAGAAATAATTCCTACATACCCCTTGATGACGGGGATCATGTTGCACACAGTTCTGAGAGGATCTTAGTTTAAGGTCTTAGAACTCGGACCCTGAATGGGTAAGGAGAGCAGGGGACACATGGTAAGGCAGTTACAAAACCCAACGTGAGCGTGGACATAAGCCCTACTTACCATGTGTTCTCTGGGGAGGTTCTCAAGTCGAGGTACCAAACACGAAAGTTTGGATGGGCCCGTGGGGAAGTGCCCGAGCGCTCCTACATATCTCATGATGATGAGAATCAAGCCATATGTAGTTCTAGAAGATGAAAGGGGTGCACAAGTCTATACATCTCACCCAGAGAAGCGGTATTTGATAAATATTATTAGTCCTTTAAGGTGAGTGGTTTTTTTATGAAGTGACAGACCTAGGGTAGCAAGCCATGGTTCTGCCAAAAGAATCAAGCCATAGTAGGCATTGGAAAATATTATGGCACGTGACCAACACCCAACATGATGTACTCTACAACGAGGTCATCACAATGCAGTTCCATTTGACTTCATGTAGCCAGGACAATAATGTCACAGTTTAGGGCCATGTGATATGACCATGCTTGAATTTTAATGTCACACAGCGCAGACGTAGCGGAGACGATGCAAGGTGGGGAATTTGTACGGTGCCATGAGCATAACTAACGTGGATGGAGATATGATCCCACATAAAACCGTACACAATTCTGAGAGAGGAACCTCAGGTCGAGGGGCCTACATAAAGTCAAGACATAAAGGGGTGAGAGACTATCTCCCAAATGAGCTGGAGTTGGAAACAAGACGTCTGGGTGACCCATCACATCCCATGGGGATGAGGATCGAGCCAAATTTTTCTCTTAATGAAGATCATAATTTATGGTCATAGAGCTTGGACCGAGGGAGCCCCGAAGGATGCCGTATTGTACCATTTTCCCCCTGATGTGCAGAGGTGTACTGAGGGACAGCACCAAGAGTGTCGAGATTCCACTTGGACACGGTGGTGTGGAACATAATGTGAATCATGCAACCAACATTCATGGTCTGAAAGGGATAGTTTGATGACAGAGGATTATTGTTGACCATGTTATCAACACAGCATCCTGTCGCGTTAGCCTGAAATGGGGGCAAAAAAATGGGCATCAACTGTTGACCATGTTCACAACGCGGGATTTGTATCAATTTGTTGTCCAAAACCCTTAGGGGCATTGGCCCGTAACGGTAGGAGAACCCTTAGGTGTGGTATCCAGGCCGTTATTGGGGGTCCCTCCGAGCGTGAATGATTATGGATGCCCGAATGAAGGGGAACACAAAGCCTGTACCACACCAATATATCCCTCTCGTGGAGAGGAATAAGCTAGGGGTGGCCTAGGTGATCGGAAGATCAGGATATCTCTAAGAGGTGGGGCTGGACCCGATGTCTAAACATTCGAGTGGTCCTACGTATCCCATAAGGATGGGAATCCCACCACAGGTATTTCTAGAGGGTGCCATTTAATGTCGTGTGGGATAGGTAATAGGAGGCTAATTCCTAGAATGGAGTGCGCGTGGTGCGGCTATCACAAACCCAACGTGAATGAGGACATAACCCCATACCACACCATGCGGTCTCGTAATCAAAGTCCCAATGGCATGACAGATTAGATGAATTAGCATAACACATGCTGGACCAAAAGACGGAAGGTCTGGGATTTTCTACGTATCCCATGAGGATGGGAATCAAGCCAACCATAGTTATGTGATGATCTTAGTACAGGGTCTTAGAGCTCAGACCCTGGGTGGAAGGCAGCCATCCATGTAAGCGTAGACAATGACCCGATCCCTAATCCCACACGAGTCAAATTCGGTGTGGGAAACAAGGGAGGAAGATCCTTATTGCAATACATGGAATATCCATCATTGTTAAATCGGTTCAGAGCCCGAAAGGATGCCCTTACCGCAATTTGTTCCCCTGAAATGCAGATGCTCACTGAGGAATAACATCAAGAGTGTCAAAGATCTACTTGGACATGAGAAGGTGGTGAAGGATGTGAAATGTGTAATCGACATTTTGTGCGTAATGGTGTTGTCGTGGCGATGGATCATAACTATTAACCGTCGCGGAAAAATAGTATCGATATCACGTTAGCATGAAGTGGGAACAACAAACGAGCATCGACCACTGACCATGTTCGCAACATGGGATTTTTATCAATTTGTTGTCTGAATCCCTCGGGGGCGTTGGCCCTTAATGGTAGGAGATCCCTTAGGCATGGTATCCAAGACATTCATGGGGGTCCCTCCTGGTATTAAAGGAGATGAAAGCTCTAATTAAGGGGAACAGAAGGCCTGAAAGGTGGGTGAGAACATGTTCGAGCAGAGTCTGACATTACAGGTACTAAACCAGAGTACCCTTAGGCACATTGGTGGACCCCCGAAAAGGGTTGACGAAGTGGATCAGGAGAGATAGGTATGCCAAGGGGCCATGGTGGGATGGATATTTTCAAGAGATCAGGCTGGACCCAAATCCTAGACATTCGGGCGGTCCTACATATCCCATAAGGATGGGAATCAAACCACACATAGTTCCCGAAGATATCCAGGGGTAGGATACCATAATAAGGACGTGTATGGAGTTGCGAGTAACCCGATGTGAATGAGGACATAATCCAACACCACACCGCACAGTCCCATAAGAATGAACTTGTGCCAGGGGCCCAAAAAGGCCAAGGGACATGATACCTGAGCTTTGGTCAGGAAGGCCAGGCCCACTCACAGTTTAACGTCTTGTAGTGAGGACGAGGGTCGGGGAATAGGACTACCTGGATAGGAGAGGTGTATAGAACAACGGGTAACCTGATGTGAATGGGAACGTAATCCCACACCACACAGTACAATCCCACAAGAGCGAACCTGGGCTAGGGGCCCGATAGTTGGCCCTATCTGGAAAGAGTTCGTCACTTCGAGACGAGGAAGAACAAATCACCACAATGGATGCCTGGGAAATCTTGGGGTGGACCTGAAGATCTCGGGAGGCTGTAGTCCATGTTCAAAACATAGCGCCCCTAAGGTGACTTTTGATGGGGGAAACAAATGAGCATCAACCCCTGACCACATTCGAAACATGTGGCTTGTATCGGCTTGCTGCTTTGCATCTCTGAGGGCTTTGGCATAAAATGGCAAGAAGAGCCCTTGGGCCTAGTATCCATACCGTTCAGGGGCCCTCCAAGATGGGGAAGCTGATGGAACCCCATTCAAGGAGTGGGTTAAGCATAGTTGTACCCATCTACAAAAGAGGCGAACATATCCAGGGAGGGGGGAGAAATAGCCAGATCGAGGCCAGCTCGACGTGAATTGGGGGAAAAAGTATTCACCCTACCATATGTCTTGACCCGAGGAGAAGATTTTGGATTTTGGGCTGGGCCAACATAATAAATTTCCAGGCATTCCTACGTATTTCTTGAGGTTGAGAATCATGACAAACGTAGTTTTTCAAGGCCATGAAGTTTAACGTCATGTGGTGAAGATGAAGGAGGAAAGAATAACGGGAGTGGGCACATGGTGAGACCATTATAATACTCGTATGAGTGGGGATAAGGAAGCATACTCTACATTATGCGAGGACCCAACGAGGAAGCTATACCTAGGGGGATTTTCAAAGAAAAGGGTTTGGGGCTGGGATCAAAATGAAGTGTCTAAGCATTCTTACGTATCCCATGAGGTTGGGAATCAAGCCATTCGTAGTTCTGGAAGTACAATTTAACGTCATGTAGGACGATGACCCACATCTCGTTTAGGGATGTGTATGGTACGGAGAATAACCCGACGTGAATGAGGACATAATCCCAAACCACACCGTACACTCCCACAAGAAATCCTGGATCGAGGACGGTCATGGGGCATGAGGGTGGGCCTCGGTCAAGAAGGCCTAACCATCTTTCATTTTATCATCTTACAATGAGGACGAGGGAGATCTTAGTTTATGCTCATAGATATCAGACTGTTTTGCAGTTTATTTTCATGCGGGACGTTGAGGAGCAGTTTAACATCATGAAGGACAAAGATGAATAGTTTAACATCATGACGGAAGATGATGTAGTTTAACGTCGTGCAAGATGATGTTGCAGTTTAATGTCATGCAGTACTGGACAGTTTATGGTCCTGTAAGACCATCGAGCATTTTAAGGTCATGTGGGACCATCATGCAATTTTTGGTCATGCGGGACCATCCAGTTTAAGGTCATGTAGGACCATACAGTTTATGTTTGGGCGGGACTGGGGTGCAATTTATGGTTGTGTAGGACCTAGAGGCTCAGGTAATGTATTTATTGGGGAACATGGTGTTGGTGGGAGGAGTTATGCGCTCACCATCCATGGTTATCAAGGAGTATGCTCCGTTGGGATAGACCATATGAATGATCTAAGGACCCTCCCATTTGGGATCCATCATGGGTGGTTTCCTACCGAGGATCATTGGTGCTCGGAGGGCCAATACCAGGTCACCTTGTAGAAAATAGGGAAGGAGAACCTTCTTGTTGAAGGCTCTGGCTATCATGTTCTGATGCCTTTCCAGATTGTGCAGGGTACATAGCATATTCTAGTCCAGTGCCTCTAATTCAGCTAGATGGGTTTCAGCCACCTTATCTAGCACCTGGTGGTCATAGAATGTAGTGTGTAGCGATGGCAGTTGGATCTCTATGGGCAGGACGACCTCATCCATATACACCAGGGAATATGAAGTCACCAGGTTGGAATTGCGAGTCGTCGTATGATACACCTAGAGGGCGTTGGTGAGCTTTTCCGTCCAACTCTTCTTGTTCTGACCATCCATTTTCTACAGAATGTTAGTGAGGGTTTTGTTGAATTCCATGATCTGTCCATTTGCATGCGCATGATAGAGAGAGGTATGGTTCTAAAAGATATTATACTTAGAGTACAATTTATTCATCTCAAATGCTCGAAAGTTGGTGTATTTATCGGTGAGGACAACATGAGGTACTCCAAACCGGTGGATGATATTGGAGATTACGAAGTCAACGGTGGAATGGGCCTTGACCACTTTAAGTTGAACTACCTCTGCCCACTTGGAGAAGAAATCTGAAGTGGTCAGAAAGAACCTACACAGGCGAGCTGTCACCAGTGGATATGGTCCCACAACATCGAGTCCCCACACCACAAATGTCCAAGAGTACATGGTGGAGTAGAGAGGCTCTGGAAGCCGATGCTGGAAGTTAGTATTAACATGGTGTGCCTGGCATCTCTTGGAAAACTCAATACAATCATGGATCATAGAGGGCCAGAAGTACACCAGTCTCCAGATCTGATGGGACAGCTTTGGCCCAGCCTAGTGGGCATCGTAGGAACCGGCATGAACCTCTTGCATGACCTGAGAAATCTCGACTTCTTGAATGTAATGGAGGAGAACACCATTGAAGCTCCACTTATAGAGGATCCTCTAAAAATTTGGACCACTCTGGAGGGTAAAATACAGTGCGTGGTGTCGGATTCGCTCGTGCTCGGCCTGATCATCCGGGAGACAACCATTTTTGAGATACTCGACAAAAGGTGACCTCCAATCGGGTGTGGCCTCAACCACTGCATCTAAAGAACCTGGGGCTCCATGCATGGAGGATCTGGTGGGGAGATGGCTTACCCGTGGGCCTTCATCATCCTCTAGGGTGACGGGGTGATGACTCTCCTATGTGACACATGTATAATAAGATCATACTAATCGGGTTCAACAAGTGATGAAGCTAATTTGGCCAAAGCATCCACTCGACCATTTTGTGACCGAGGGACATGAGTAACCTCTGGTCGAGAAGGGAACTGGGCCATTAGACAGAGGGTGAACTCCAAAAACGGCATGAGCTCTGCCTTCCTAACGAAATAGTCGCCATTGACCTACTTGATGACTAGTTCGGAATCCCCTTTCATCTGAAAATGGGGCACATCGATCTCAAGGTCCATCTCGAGGCCAGTGATGAGACCCTGATACTCTTCCTCGTTGTTGGCGTAGCCTTCTAACAA
This sequence comes from Viscum album, assembly GCA_963277665.1. NCBI lineage: Eukaryota > Viridiplantae > Streptophyta > Magnoliopsida > Santalales > Viscaceae > Viscum > Viscum album. Next base: position 805,068,560 of record OY728139.1, read on the forward strand.
CAAGAATGAGTATGGCAGAACGGTTTGCGCTGGGGTGATAAAGACGATACCTAGACCCACTCGGTTGAGCCTAGGATCATTGATCCTCCTACTGGTGGGGCTCCGGGAGGCACCGTCGATGTGCATTTTCCAACATGAGACGACATGGTCGACTGAGAGGATTGCCTCACCAGAAAATTCTAGGTTCAGGGATTAATCCACTGGGGTTGGATGGGTAGCTAGGAAGTCTGCCAATGTCTGCCCCATGATGTCCATTTGAGGTACAAACCTACTGTCGAACTGGTGGAGAATTACTTCCCAACGTGCTAGTCGGCCATTCAATATGGGGCGGTTCAAAATGAACTTCAGTGGGTCCACCCGAGAGACCAATTGTACCTCATGGTGATGCAGGTAGTAATGAAATTTCTATACAGCAAACATGAGCGCAAGGAAACTCTTTTTGATGGGGGAGTATCTATTCTCCATATCGAGTAGCATGCGACTGAGGTAGTAGAGGCTGTTCTCTGTCCCCTCATTGTTCTTCTGGGAAAGAAGGGCACCGCGAGACCATTCCAGAGCGGTCACATAAAGTACCAGCGGCTTTCCGGCGATGGGTGGAATCAATACTGGAGGATGGAGTAGATACTGCTTGATTTCCTTGAAGGCGGCCTAACACCCTTCATCCCATTCATAGGCGGAGCCTTTCTACATGAGCCGAGAAAAGGGATTACACTTGCCAGCAAGATTCGTAATGAACTGACGTATATCGGCTAAGTGGCCTTGGAGACCTCAAATATCCTGAATATTTCTTGGGGGAGGCATCTGGAGGATGACTTTGATCTTATCTTGGTCGATCGTGATGCCTCGGTACAGGACAACGAAGCCAATAAACTTACCGGAGGTGACCCCGAAGGCACATTTAAGCGGTTTCATCTTCAAGTGGTAGGAGCGGATGAAACTGAACACTTTCTCAATGTCCTTGAGATGCTCTTGGTGCTGGCGAGATTTGACCACCAAATCGCCCACATAGCACTCCACCAATCTCATGAGAATTGGATTTAATAAGTGGTGCATGGCTTGATGATAGGTGGAACCTACATTTTTCAGGACGAAGGGCATAACCTGGTAACAGAAAGTACCTTGTGGGCCCTGAAAGTGGTGGAATCCTCATCTTTGGGGGCCATCCGGATCTGGTTGAACCGAGAATACCCAAACATTAAAGAGAGGGCATGGAACCTGGAAATAGCATCAATCAACAATTCTGTCATGGGGAGGGGGAAATCATCCTTCGGACAGTGGCGATTGAGATCGAAGAAGTTACTGCAAACTCTGATCTTCCTATTCTTCTTCCTGACTGGAATACTGTTGCTAGCCACCTGGGGTACTAGAGTTCCTTGACAAATTTGGCTTTGATAAGCTTGTCAAATTCATCCACAAACATGGCACCGTGAGAAGGTTACATCTTTCTGGGAGTCTTCTTGAACCCGCGATGGTTTTTCTGGAGGCTAAGGAGTTAGACGACTACCTAGGGATCTAGTCCAAGCATCTCGCCATAACTCCAAGAAAAAACATCATGATGCTGCTTGAGGAATTCCACATATCGCTTCTACTCCTCGTGGGACATGGCGACACTGATCAATGTGGTTCTCAAATATACCTCGCTACCAAGGTACACCTGTAATAGTTCATCGACTATGGGAGAGATGCATTCTTCAATGGTGGGGGGAGCATCCTATAGATCCTCTTCTCCACTTGTGGAGGGATATTCCACGAGGGGGAGTCATTCCCGAGCCACCATACTCGGATGAGAGGATGGTGTCGACCGGAGCGGTAGTGGTTATCACGTCAAGAGACTCATGCACTACAGAGACCATAGCAATGATGGCGGATGATCCAATCCCATCCGTTCTCCAGCCCCAGGGGCCACACTTGATGACTTAAATGTAGTAGTGGCATGTTTTCTTGAGCTGGATGAATCTAGCCTGGCGAAAGAGACACTTATGATGTGTTGTCATTGCCATGATTCTGACATTTCGATACCGTACAAGGGTAGGGGGTTCCTAGATCACCGGAGCCTGGTTGGTGTAGGAGTACGATGTGATCTTTCGTCATCACTTGGACCTGGGAATATGCCTTCCTCTTGTACCTGAAACAACAAAACACTACCCAATGTCGGGGGTTGTGGCCTCCAACAGATTGATTGGGAAGATGTAGGCATCATCCAGACCGACTCAGGGATCACTTGTGTCCAGGGAGGGTTTAACCTCACTCGCCAGAATCTGCTTATCCATGCTCTTGTAGTAGTCAACTTCAAGATAACGGGATTCACAAGAGTCCAAAGGAGACATATCTCCTTGGAGCATGCCTACTCGGCCATTGAGGGAGTATTTGAGGCATTGGTGATACGAAAAAGGGACCGCTGTGTGCAGATGGAGCCATTGCCTACCCATCAATGCATTGTACGCGGTGTCCTGGGAGATGACCATGAATTTGGTACAGGAAACTAGGCCACTAAACTGGGTCTTCAAACATATCTTACCAACCGGGGTATGCTCGGTCCTTTCATATCCATAGATTCTGAGGTCGGAGGGAGTTAAATAATCCTCAGATAAACCCATCATCCAAAGTGTCCGAGTCAGGATTAGGTTAATCCCAAAACCCGTGTCAACAAGATAGAGGCAAACATCCATGCCATTGAACTAGTCAGTGATGTACAGGGGGATAATGTGCCCCTGTATGGGTGGGTCTTCGTCTTTACCAGATAATGAGAAAACATCCTGACATTTGGTGTTCACAATTTCCTCAGCGGGGAAGGCTTCTACAACTGATTCCTCCGTCTCGAATTGGAGGGTGCTCCTTAGGGCCTCGGAAAGCACGTCATGAATTTCAGACGACAGGCGGAGGGCCTAGAGGATAGAAAGTCTCGCTGGAATGCCAGCATGGTGCTTCAGAACATCATACTTCTGGGCCAGAAGCATGCCTCTGCTTACACGAGGCCGCTCTGCAATTGGGGGATGGTGGGCCTTGCAGGCTGGACTGACGGCTAGCTGGTACTGGGTACATCCCGTTGCGCACTAGTCATGGCCTATAGAGTAGCTTCTAGATGGTGACTGGTCAACTGAGATTGTACTGTAGTAGGGAGAGACTCGCCGCTGTATGGATGGGGCAGCTCTGCCAGATCTAGTAGCACAAACGGCGGTGGATGTAGATTTGAAAGCACCAGATGAGGACGTCACGCATTCTGAGCTCTATGTTGGGCCTACTGTCTTGTTTTAGTAGCATGCATGGATTGACTAGAGGTTCCTGCTGATGCAGCCTGATGACCCATGTAGTCGTGGCTCCACCGACGTTGTCGTCGACCGAGGAAATTGGGGAGGTTCGTCTGGAGTTCCCCCACGTAGGGAGTCATATAAGGATTTACCAACTCCACGGTATTAACTGAAGCATATCCCTGGCTGTCTCTTGACGAATCATCCACCACTGGGTAGATTCTAGGAAGAATTCCCATCTTAGGGGGCATGATGTCACCGAGAGTGCGGGATGACGAGGACAGTGGTGGGGCACGTTGCTTCTTCTTGCACCGCCGATGCTTGCTCTTCTGTGAAGAGGCCGGCTGGGATGATGACGTAGAAGTGATGGTCGCATCCTATGAAGGCTTCGGTTGATTCAGGCATTCCTGAATAATACCATGGGTGTGGGTGACTGTTTTACAAGCCATCTAGTCATCATACTTTTAGGATCCACGGATGGGAACCTGCTGCCACTCGCATTCATCGTCGCTAACGCACTCTGGCCTTACAAAGACACCCACCACTTGTGTCGGAGCCGGACCCAACCTAACTATGTTTTTTTTCGACCACGTTTTAGAGACATTCTTTAAAAACAAAACACTACTTGAGTGTGTGCCCCAGGATTTGGTGATAGGGGCGGTAGGTGGGGAGATCAGTTAGATTCAGGTATTTCGGCCTTCTACACTCGGGTATGTTCACAATCCCCTGCACTAGGGAACTACGGACGTAGACGGGGACCTGATTCTCATTGAATGAGTAAGTTTGGTTCCTTATTTCTAGATAGGGGGCTCTGGGAGCCTGGCCCTGATGAGGGGCTAGAGGGGATTGCCGAGGAGACAGAGCCTGATTTTCCCTCCTAGGCCGTGGTGGCTCATTGCATGGGAGAACCTGCCGATTCTGAGTCGGTCGCTACTAGGCAGGTGGCTGTGCCTGAGGTGGAGGGCCTCTACATGTTTTCCGAGCCGGTGCCACTAAGAACAATTCTAGCTATCTGGGGGATTCTATCTAGGCCACCGTAGCGGGTTCGGCTCTCAGATCCCTCTTTGCTGGGATCACTGGGGGCAATAGACGGGCTTGACTAGCCTATTGCAGAGCTTCCTAGAGGCGCTTAGCCTTATCTGAAATACCTCAGAACCCTCCAGGGTAGTTCTGAGTTATCAGGTAAGGAACCAGTTCTTCTTCAACATTCCCTACACACATTGTTAGTAATTTCTCTAGAGTTTGTGGCATATTGAGGGAGTATTTGAGCCCTTTCCACCAGGTGATGAAGTCCGTGACTCTCTCATCAGGACTTTGTTTGCACGTTAAGAGGACTGTGATGCTGGTTTTTCGTGTGGTGGATCTGAACTAGTATCGGAATTTCCGACAGAGATCCTCCCATCCAGTCACTGATCCAATAGGGAGCTGGCTATACCAGATGAATGCAGGGCCCTCCATTGTCTACACAAAACATCAGAGCTTGGAGGCTTCCTATTGTGTTGGGGTTCCCAACATGGGGCCACACATGGAGGAAAAGTGAGCCAACTACTGTGGTGGGTCCCTTATTCCATTAAAGGGAGATAAAGTGGGATTCCCAATACCTAGAGGAGTAGGCATATCATCCACCCATGCAGGATATGGCTTGCTATCTGGTGGGACTTCCACGTGCCGTGTTTCCAACATCTTAAGGTGGGCGATGAGTGCTGCTATACGATCATCTGGGTGGGGGTACCTCTCTTGATGGGGATCCCTAACCACGAATGCGTTGTCGGGCTCTTCGACACGATAAATGGATTCAATGGCTTGTGGAGCGACTGGCGGAACAGACCACGGGGTAGCTGTGGGAACCCTGGCTGAATTCCTCGGATTACCTCGTCGTTCAGGAGGGTTTGGTGAAACGTATCATTCCCTCTTGCCGGGAGTTCCATCTTGTGCCCTGTCTGCGGGAATAGCGTGATTGGGGTTGCCTGGAAGCACCTCGTCGGGGGGAAACTATTCATGTACCTGCTACCCCGGCCTAGGATTACCGTAGTCGGGTCTTCACTCTATAGCGTGTTCGGCTAAGAGTTCATTGACCAGCCTCTTATTCTCGACATGTTTTTGGCACAACGCTGCCTTCTCAGGTTCTTCTTCCGTCTTATACATTGAGGCGGACGGGTCAGAGTACTTGACAGTTTCGACATGCTCTTTACCCTTACCGGCATTCTGACTGAGTAAAAGTGACTCGGTGGGCGCAGGGATACATACGAGGTTCCTCTGCTGATGAGTAATCCTCTCTGATAGGTCCAACAGTGGTGGTACACCTTCAGGGGGTAAGTCTCCATCATGAAACTCCAGCTCGTCCTCCTTTTCAACTATGTCATCCATGTGGACCACAACCCTTCTTGTGGGCATGTCCTCAATGTCACATAACGAATCATGCTACTATCTAATAGGACTAAAGTTGAGGGAGGCATACTATTACCATCCACAGACATGGACATGGGGGGTAGCTTCCCTGATGATTTTGTGGACTCCCTTAAAACTCTAAACAGATTTGTTTTGGAGGGCGCTCTGGTGACCTGGTGACTCAGGGTGTCGGGCCACAGAGAGTGCGACCAAATTGAACAGACGACATTTCTCATTGATTTCCTCAAAGTGCACATGGATCTTGGGGTACACCACCCGATGATAAGGAATACTGATGTGCATCGCCCATAGGGTTTGACAAAAGCACTCGACTTACTCAGAGGTGAGGGATTCCGGCACATGAAAGTTTGATGCTCCCGCCGGCCAGAACTTCTCTGGAAGTGATCCACCACAAGAATGTTCTAAAATCTCCTGAGCACGGATTCCGGATCTAGCCCTGTATTTCCCCACTCATCAACCAGAGGTGGATGAGGAACCTGTAGCGGTACTGAGGAGGAATTATGGGAAAGTAAACTGGGCGACGGAGAATACAACGAATGAGCTGACTGATCGCCGAATTTCAGGGCATCCTCCGAAGAGCGTGGTGACCTGACCACAATGTCATGATATGATGGGCTGACAGCCACAACTTCTGGTGTAGGGATCTCAGTTAATGGCAATGGGTCATGCTATTGCTCAACCGCCATTGATCCCCAAAATAGCTCTCTGTGATCTCTGGTCGAGGTAGAGGGAACTTCTGGTGACGACGTTGGTGACTGCACAGTCGGAACCTGTGGGACTCCCAAAATTTCCTCCTCCTGGATGTACCTATGAAGAGAGGCAGGAATCCAGTGGTCTTCACATTCTGGAAGGATGAGGCTAACATGCCTTGTTCCTGCCCCGGTATTTGACACAGAGGACCGAGGGGAGAGTTCCCCTACTGAGTCGTATTCTACTTCAGAATCCAAGAAGCTGGTTGATTTAATCTCTGTTCAGGCCTTCCCAGGATTAATTTTTTGGCAACAATGACCCGCCTTCCTGCCCCTGGGTGGATCCTTGGGACAAGGATGATTCCCGACATGTAGTCTTGGGGCCACACTAGTGTCAGGGTGGGGAGGACATCCTCTTGAGATAGTCGGGGTGTGAGGAGCACCAGGACAAATGTCGAATGGGACATGTGGAGGACCTCCATGAGCAGCACCTGAATGGGTGAAACCACCATTGGAACCGGTAGGAGTGTGGGGAGGACCTCCATGCTTGGCGTGGGTGGAGTGAGGCTGACCTTGACCCCTTTGGTTTCCAGGGCGAGGAGGACCTTCGTCTGCTGTAGAGAGAATGTAGAGAGGATCCCTACATTGGAGAGGGACCAGATGGGAAATGTATTCACGTCGAAGGTCGGGGGTAGGAGGAATTCCAAGCTTCGTGTGGTGGGCATGGGAAAGGATTCCACGTCGAGTGTCACTGCAGCGGGGCAGGTTTTCATTCAGGTTGGGGGTAGCACGGGGCATACCTCCATGAAGTGCTTCAGAGCAGGAAAATCCCACGCTCTATGGAGTAATGATAAGGGGAGGGCCTCCGTACGGGGTGACATCACCGCAGACTGGTTCGCAGTGATCACAACTCATTCCTGGGACCCGGGGAGTCGACCCAGCCTGCCCATGAAGCTGTTCGGGCCTCAATATCAGTTGGTCATATGAGCGCCCATGCCCAGTCTGTGAAGGGACCTCATGATATACGTCGGTGGGGGATCAGCCCATAGTAGCTGTCGACGTTAACACCCCTAGGTGGGCATCCTCATCTTGAGCCCTACGCAGGCATCAGGTCAGGCGATCCGGTGCAGGTGCTACAGGCACATAGCCTACCTATTCCTCTAGCAAAGACAGATGGTAGCGCTGACATGGCCGAGTGGGGGCCCTTACTTAGAGCCCATGAATCGGGACTCTGATCGGGCTATGTCGGACATCACCAACCTCATCAGCGTAAGGTAGGGAACCCTCAAGGCATTTTGGGGACAGGCTCCCAAAACGATTGAATGTTGGGGTGGGGAGTAGGGGCTCCTTTCATGTCCCTCGAGGGTGTCATTGATGGTGGGGCCTGGATGCCTCCTAGTCCAGGGGGTCCATATCCCATGTTGGGATTATTCCCTCATCCTCATAAAGGCGTACAAGTTTTTAATCAAAATTCGTTGGATGATTTCTGATGGGGAGATGGGGTGTGGGCGACCCACATTCATGTATGCAGATGCCATTGTGGCAAAAGTGGAGCCACAAAGACCGACTGTGCTGGTGTTGCCCCTACGTAGGCGGGTGGGTGGTGATCGTATCCTTGTAGTAGCAACCTAATTCCTGAGAAGTAGGGAGATTAACTCATCAACACTACAAGGAAAAGAAATTGAAAACCAGTGCCCTTTTTCCATTCCATCTTCCATAGCCGGTAAGAGGGATCCATGTCGACAATGTTCTAGAATGGAATTCTACATGTTCTTCTACCCCTACTTATGGTGAATTTCTTTCCAAGCCCGCTATTTTCTTGGGGGGGGGGGGACCCGGCGTCGGATATCTGGATGTGGTGACACATAAATCCACTGATGTCTCGAGCACTACAAATATCCATTTTGAAGAGAATAATTTCACGTCGTGTTCACCATTTCTGTTTCTAACGCTTTCATTGGGGCACATGCGTCTGTCCGCTTGGGTGAAATATGCGCCGATTTTTGTTGCCTCGCATTCCCGCTTTCCAAATGCAGGCGGCATTCTCTCCTTATTCAGGGACACCTTCTCCTTGATCGAAACCGGGATGATGTGACGTCGGTTCTTCCTTCCATGGATTCATCCTCAGAACTCGTCACCTAGTCTGGATCTCCCTCGTAGATTTAATACGTTGTTCATGAAACTCTTCCCAGTTCCATGTTTCCATGGTCACCGTTTAATTACACTGCTCCTATCAGGAAATTCCAAGGGTTCCGGTCCAAGGAGAAACCTTCAGATGGGAGAGTAGTCTCGTTGAGACATCACTAGATTGTCTGGGCACTGGGGAATTTTCGTGTCTTCCCTTTGTACCTTATTATTGGGATTCTCAAGGGCATGGAAGCCTGAGTCATCCCACATCGAGCGCAAGGAATCATATGTCATTGGCATGTATATGAGGTTTTCGTTAGCTTCTCATGTTTAACACGAGGTATGCCGTATGTTTTACATCTAACGGAGATGGGTCCAGCTGATCATAACACAAGCTGGAGTGGATCATATTGAATAACCCCCCTTGAGGGATCACCGATATTGGTGCCAGCAAGTGGGCGGCTTCCTGAATACTGTGTTAGGGGAAATGAGGTGGCATGATCTTATCGGGATGTGGAGTCCCGGGTAAGAATAAGGATGGGTGATGGAAAATTGAATTGAGTGGAGGGACAATATGGGACCATCACGGAAATGATGGTAAATATGGGCTTGAGCCTCGAAGAGACTTCCTACATATCCCTATGGCAGGGAATCAATGTATCCATAGTTCGGTTGTTAAGAACCGGCGTGAAGGGGGGTTGGAGAGACCAATGGGTGGTGGGCTTGATCCTCAGGGAGGCTTCCTAAGTACCATACCTTGAAAAGGATCAATGTCCTCGTAGTTTAGGTTGAGGTACTGGAGAACCGACATAAAGGTCCATGGCCCAGATAAATGGTTGTGGGGATTGAATCTCGAAGAGGGTTCCTACGTTCCATGTCTTGACATGGATCAATGTCCTCGTAGTTCGGGTTGAAAAGCGTCTTTTGAACTGACATGAAGTGATGTAGGAACAACTGGGTGGCGGGATTACAATGGCTTACCGCTAGATTTTAGATGTAGTTTAACATCAAGAGGGATGATGGCATGTCTAAGAACTGACGTGAAAGGCAACCTTGGTCCGTTGGGTGTTGGGCTTGAACCTCGTGGAGGCTTCCAATGTACCATGCCTTGAGATGGGTCAAAGGCCGAGTAGTTCATAAGGGATGAGGGTGTCGGTGAGTCGACCAGACGAAGGACCTCTGTCCGATGGGTGATGGGCTTGAACCTCAGGGAGGCTCCCTATGTAACATTTCTTGACATGGATCAATGTCCTCATAGTTCGGGTGGTGGGGAATATAGTTTAACGACATGCAGAATGGGGGTGAACTGACGTGAATGAGGTCGGAACGACCGAGTGTTGGGCTTGAACATTGTGGAGGCTTCCTACATACCATGCCTTGACATGGATCAAAATCCTCATAGTTGAGGCGGTGTTTCATCATAGAACCGACGTGAAAGTGAACCCCGGGGTCCACTGGGGGTGGTCTTGAACCCCATGGAGGCTTTCTACATACGATTCCTTGACATGGATCAAAATCCTCATAGTTCGGGTGTGTTGTTTAACGTCGTGCAAGAAGAGGGCATTTTGGGGCTTACACTCTGAGGCGGCCCAGGGTGTGTCATGGTTGTTGCTCACTCTAAGCCCATGGGAGTCATGCTCGGTGTGAGAAACAAGAGGCTACAAGGACCTGACGATCACGTCGTGAAGGGTGCCTCTATGAGAAGCGAAAAGGGGCTTACACGTTAGGCGGCCCATGGTGTTGGGACTTACTCCAGGATGGAGGCCCGTGGTGTGACAAAGAACAGAGGGAGAGGTATTTGGGACCGAACAAAGGAGATGACTCATTCCCTATCACACCATCCACTGGCCTTGGCGGTGGGGAAGTATGGAGGTGCATGTGTGCTACCTTATGCAAGAGGGGATAGGGGCTTACACCCAAGAGGATGCCCTTCCCCCACGGACAGGCACCACTCTGAGAGGGAAGATATCATCCCATGTGGGGGGGGGGGGTGTTCCCATCCCCTTGGAGACAAGCAACATAACGAATTTCCGAGCCGGGGGGACCCTGCGTGCGAGGCATGGTGCCAGATCATAGTTTAACTTCATGTGTTGAGAACGAAGCGCTTGGAAGTTTAACGTCCTGCAGCTTGGATGAGGTGAGTTTAATCCACACTCTTAGGACATACATGACTGGTACCCTCTGCTACTTGTGGTAGGAAAGGTACCGACAATGCCGCAGTGAAGGGGGGTCCTAGAGCGAACCATCGAGGGGTCCACGTTAGCGTGGATATGAGAAGAAGCAATATTCATTAGCGTTCCTATGTGAAGAAACATAAAGCGAAGTAGTGCTATGGGTTTTATTGCCCAGGGGACTTTGAAATCACATCGTTCAAACCTGGAGGGTCCCACGGGAAAAGGAATTTCCAAACAGAGGGGTCCACAGACAAGGGCCTTGTGGAGCTCGGTTGCTATGCATAGTAGAGGGGACTTGCGTAGAGGGGTTCTTCGTGAATTAGGGTTCCTTAGCCATATCATGGGGTTGAGGTGCGAATGGGAGGTGCTTCACAATGTGTAAGGGTGTTCGAGGAGCACTGCCTTTCGAAGCATAGGTTCCTCGTGAAGTAATGTTCCGTGAAGCAATGTGCTTCGCGAAGTACAGTGACCCTGCCTTGGCATGTGCATCACATGTACAGGAGGGGTGTTTCATAAAGCATAAATTCTCCGCGATTTCCTGGGTCACCTTGGGGATCCCCTTCCTTTACGAATGCCCTGAGGCTTTGTGGAGGGCATCCATCTCGGAAGAGGGGCTCAAAACGAGACAAGGCAGAGGCCTCTCGCAAAGCAAAAATACCTCGTGGAGCTCATGATTCCCAGAACAAAGAGTGCATCACGATTTGGGAGATGAGAAGCCGAAAGGTATAATTGTCCATCATTGGGGCGCATGGGGAGATGAGTATTTATAGGAAAGAGGCGCTGCAAAGAAGAGCTCACACGGCGCGAAGGGGCTTTGGTTGCTTCGTGGTGGGTCGTGAACGTCAACCCTGTTCACGGATGGGTACCGCCTCTTTGGCTTCGCGGAGGGTTTGCAAACATCAGGGGTGTTCTCCGGGCATCTCGACTATGTTTCTTTTTGGTGGGTTCGCGAATGTTAGGGTCATTCGTGGGGCTTCCGGCCTTTGTCGCTTCGTGGCGTGTTCGCGAACGTCAGGGCTGTTCGCGGGTCTTCCCTCCTTTTTCACTTTGTGGAGGGTTCGCGAACGTCAGGGCCATTCAAGGGGCTTCCCACCTTTGTCACTACATAGTGGGTTCGTGAATGTGAGGGCCGTTCATTGGGATTCCCTCCTCTGTGCTTCGTGGCGGCCGCTTTTCTTGGGGGCTCCGTGTCGGGGCTTCGCAGGGCAGGTCGTGGGGCCTTCTTTTCTTAGTTATTTTCTTTCAATATTTTGGCGCCAAAAATGTATTAATAAAATACCATTAATACCAAATGTTGGTCGGAGTAGATTACTCAATAGGGTAGAGGTGAATTGAGTAACTATAAAAATTTCTGGTATAAAATTAGTTCTAAAAGGTTTTCCCCAAAAGGATAAATACAACATAGTTAATCAAGGTTATACTATTATAAGAGTTTGACTGTTTATATAACTTAATAAAAGTTTGATTAATTATTATTAATCTTAATGAATGTTATTAAAGATACTTTTGAATCTATTCTACAATGACAAGATAGTTATAACTTCTTTCCAACATTGACTACCAAAGAAAATTTAGTGATATCTAAATTATACCGTAAAGTAGTAAAAAAGAAAATACTAAATTAAGTAGCACAATGGATATGAAACAAGTATTTCAGTCTCAAGATGAGACCTAGTCTACTCCAATTGGTGATCCCCCACCACCAAAAAGTTTATATAGATAAACATGATCTACACCATTGATCGAGGTTAAACAAAAGTACAGAAGACTGTCTTGGTCACATAGGGACCTCTTCCACAGTTCTTCATGGGTAAAAACTACCAGGACACACAGGGACCACTTCCACAATTATCTTTGGGTATACACAAGTGTAAATAGATATTTGAGTAATGATATCTTGTATCTTTCAGTTTAAGGAAGGAGAAATAGTCTTTTGTTCTATAGAAACACACTCTGCTCGAATGTTAATAAAATGATACACAACAGAGCAGAAATGTTGAGATAGGTTTAGATGTGCTTTGAGTGTTAGTAATTTTAGCTCTGGACTTCTGATATGAAGTAGATGCAGAAATCAAGTCCTCGTTTGGAAAAGAGAGGGTCACAAGTCAGACAGATCAGTCTTTTGTTCTTCGTGATGTTTGACAGTGCGAAGAGGTTCTTGATTATGGGATTATACTATGCTTCGGGTGTTCTTCAGCAGTGTTGATTTGCATGAGACAATTCTTTCTTCAATAATTCTTTAAGTGTATTCTTAGTTTGTGTGCTTACGCCCACAATCTTGTTATTCATTTTAGTATATTTCCACACACACACACATGTTTGCTTCTAGGCAGCATTATTATCTTATCATGGAGTGCATGTGTTTGAGCCAACAGGTTTCATGTATTCTTCACCTCGTACCTCGTATTGTCAGATGATATGCCTACAAAGAAATATATATTATGTCAGTGAATTTAAAATATTCAAATAAGACCCTTAGAAATTAAATTGTATGATGAAAAACATATTACAAAACGGTGTCACTGTATGTGATGGAGACGATGTCTCATTCACAGTTTCTTGTTCATGGTTTCTGTTTCATGGTGTCATTTTCACGGTTTCTTGTTCACAGTATCCTAATGTCACGGTGTCTGATTCACGGTGTCTGGTACAAGGTATCCTGATGTCTCAGTCTCTAGATATCACGGTGTCTAGATGTCATGGTGTCTTGATGTCATGGTGTCTGGATGACCCGGTGCTTGGATGTCATGGTGTCTTATGGTCACAGTGTCTGGAATTAATGGTGTCTCATGGTCATAGTGTCTCATGGTCATGGTGCCTTGTGGTCATGGTGCCTCATGGTCATGATGTCTCATTGTCATGGTGTCTGCTTGTTCATAGTTTCTCAGACTTAGGTAAATATCAATTTTCAGACTTAAGAAGTGACATTTATGGAATGGATTAAACTCAATAACTTGTTAGAGAAGTCATTATAAAGTAGATCATCAGAAAGTATATAGTAACCAAAACATGTGTTTATCACTTAAGAGCTTTGGATAGATTTTACTATGAAACTGTGCATTTTATGTGATATAGATTTGATAGAGTTAACAAGGTTTACTGACAGAATAGGATCTGTGATAATTAAAACATGACTAATACACGAGGAGTCCAAAAAACCTGTTGGGACCAACTTGTGTATGAATATTGTATTTTTTTTCAACAATTTTCAATACTCATCAAAATAAAGAATGAGATGAAGAAGGACTAAAAATTTAGTGGATATTGTCTATAGCGAGGTTCCCAGGAGAATTGTTATGGAATCATAGCATGGGATGTCATACTTGATAAATTCTCTAAGAAGGTCAATTCAGAGGATTTTTGAAATGATACTATGTTCAACGAACATGTTTCAAATGTGACAGGTTGTTTATAACAATGAATAATGGTGAATTATCATCCATCTAACCATGGTTGAATAAGAATGATAATTTAACGAAGACCATTCAATGCTTCACGATTTCATGAGAACCATGAAAGAGCTTACTTGAAGAAAAGAATCGTATGATTTGAATGAATTAGATAATGATGGATGAAGAAGAAGAGAGAGTGTGGAAGGGCTTGTTATTCTACGAAGGTCATGAATTACACATTTCCTTGAAATTATATGATTGTTTCACTATTCATAAAGTCCAAATTCATGTATCAAAGGTGATAAATTTTCTGCAACATTGAAGGTATTTGAAGAAGCTTCAAGCCACCACTTTTGGATGAATAGATATGATTGGAGTTCATTGTAATTAACACTCCAAAAGTAATTGAATATTTGAAGTTAGGATGAAGAAGTACTTTAGAATTTATATTCCAAAAGAATTGTACAAAACTATGACGACGCTTTTCTGATTTGTATTTCACAAATATCATAAGTTTGGAGAACATTTGATGTAAACCTTATGAAGAGTAGATAGAGTAATGATGTGATGTTGGAAAAGGAAAGAAAGTGTCGCTCAAGTGTGGCATGCAAGTATATGGGGCGCACAAGTATATGTTGCACGCAAGACATATTTCATGATCATCACATCAAAATATGAAAAATGAAATAAAGTGGCACACAAGTTAAAGATTGGCATGCAAGTCAAAAGTGGTGTGCAAGTCTGTAGTGAAAGTATATGTGGCGTGTAAGAGTATGTTGTGATCAAGTCATATTTCACCATCATGATATGAAAATATGACAAAAGGAAATAATGTGTCACGCAAGTGCTGGATCGGTGCGCAAGTGTGGGAACGATGAGCAAGTGCAAGAGCGGGGTGCAGGTGCTGCAGTGGCGTGCATGTGATGGAGCAGCGCACAAGTGTATGTGGTTCACAAGCCACCAAAATTCCTATAAATAGACTACTAGCCTCTTAATTTTTAAAGGATCGACACTTAAGATAAAATTTGAGATCTGATCACGCAATCAGTAGAAGTGATGTGTCAGATGAAGTGGTGTGCAAGTTGAGGGTTATTTATAACATGCTCCGGTAGGGAAGCGCACAAGTGGTGGCACGCATGCAGAAGTGACACGCAATTTTTCAATGCCACGCAAGCAGGGAGATGTCTTCAAGAAATGTGTTGTGTAAAACTCAAAGTTGGCGCGTAGGTTGTGAGATGTGCACAAGTTGTGGCACGCAAGTTGTGGTGCGCAAGTTGTGGCACACAAGCAGGTGGTGCGTGAGCTGAGTGGCACACAAGTAGGTGGGGAGAAAGTTGAGTGGCGTTCAAGAAGGAGGCGCATAATTAGATTAGCATGCAAGCAGGGTTGCGCGCAAGTAAGGATTGGCACCCAAGCTAGAATTTGTGATTCTAGAAAGAAGAAGAGGTACAAGAGCTCGGTGAAGATGGTTTTTCACTGAATGAAAACATGTGAAGAAGAGTAACTTTTAATGCATATGGTTTTTCATTGAAGAATCATATGTAGAAGAAGATTGGGCAGCTTATAGGTTTGTTGAATAGAAATATGAGAATAAGAAGAAGAAGAACAAAGTATGCCCAATTTAAAACTACAATTATTTAGGGCAGTTTAATTTAGATGATGCTATGTGAGATGATTCTCAGTTTCTGAATAATCACATTGGTATATGTGATTCTATAAAAGAAGGGAGAATAAGATTTAGTGCAGTTGGTTATTGTACTAAGACGAAGAGAGAAGAAGATTTAGTGTAGTTGGTTATTACACTAAGAATACACTACTAAAAAAGCGGGTAAGGTAAGTGCCCCCTTATATCAGCGCTAAGCAAAACCGCTGATAAAGGTTACCCTGTATGAGCGCTAAAATTATAGCGCTGATAAAGGAGTTCTTTATCAGTGTTTTTCTAGCACAGATAAATAACTCCTTTATCAGCGCTAAACTTTTAGCGCTGATACAGGGTAACCTTTATCATCGCTAAAATACCGCTAATAAAAAGACACTTTATCAGTACTAAAATTTTAGCGCTGATACAGTAATGATTTATCAGCGCTTTATAGCCCTGATAAAGGGTACTATTATCATCGCTAAAAAACCACTGATAAAGGACACCTTTATCAGTGCTAAAATGTTACCATTGATAAAGGTAGTCTTTATCAGCTCTTTTTTAGCGCTGATAAAACCTTAGTGCATTTTTTTATAATGTCGGTCACACAGTGCCCTCGTTTTATCACGACCTAAAGATCATGCAGTACTGGAACCCTGAGACTCCCCTCTGCCGCCCACTAAGATCATTTTTCCGGACCTTCGCCGCCCTCGCTTCTCATTGCATGACCTCCACCGCCCGCTGAGGTCGCGTTTCCGAACCTCCGCCGCCCTCGAGCTTCAGTTTGTTGGACCTCCGCCGCCCGCAACGCTTTTTAAGATTCGGTTTTCCAGACCTCCTTTAAGGCATGTTTTCCAAATATTTTTTCAATATTGTTCTCCTCTTACATTTTGATATCATTTTTTAACATTCTTTTTTATTCTATGGGTAAGTATTATGGATTGACAGATTGAATAAAATGAACCATAATTGATGGAAATTGATATAAAGGGGATGATTCACATGTGTTTACTAATTTTCATTATATTTCTCAAGAACATGGTGCTTGTTTACATTTATTGTTGAAAATAATCATTGTTTTTTGGTGGGGTTGTTTTAGAAGATTTTTGTTAGTTTGGTTGTGATATATTCCATTGGGGGAAAATGTGAGATGGTTGAGGGGGTAAATCATGCAGTTGGGAAGCATCAACCATTCCATTGTTAAAAAGATGTAATGAGTGGGGTATTGTGGTAGATGACATCATTAGTTGATATGGGTTTTCCTTTTAGTTTCCCAGTGACATAGAATATAGTTGTTAATGATGAAATTGAAAAGGGTTTGGTGGGAATTGAATAACGCAAGGATAAAAATTAAATGGTGGCTATAAAACTATGCTCACCCCTTACACGATGACTGTATCGGGTGGTTACCTCTTCTAAAATTCTAATATGTGAGTTCCTTTACAGAGATATAAACCTAGGACCACTCTTAATTCAGGGAAAATCCAACTCTAGGTGATAATCCTAGGTTTCCTTAGGTGATAAGAATATGAAGTCCCTATGTTATGGGAGTATGACAACTTCTTTATCTCCCAAATAATGTTCCCTTGTTTATACCTCATGAGATTATAAATAGATTCATTAGAGGATATGCCTAAGAATCCCCTAAGTGATGATCATACGATCTCTTATTCATCTCCTAGGTAATGATCCTAGGATTATACCTCACATGACGATCATGAGATTCCATATGCGATGTGCCAAAGAATCCCCTATGTGATGAGCATACGATCTCTAAACACTTCCCTTAGTATATGATCTTATGTTCTTACCTGGTGTGATAAGAACACGATTCATTAGTTGATGAATATAGAAATCCTTATATGCTATGAATATATTTTAAGAACCAAATTGGTGTAGATTCCTCACATGAAAAATGTGATCTACCTTGTGTAATGAGCATAAGATTATAGAGGTTATAATACTTGAATTCCTTATGCAATAAGATTATGTTACCAATTATCAATCATGGTATGAATCATGTATTACAGATAATATACCTCATTTCATGAGCTAATGAAAAATTAATAACCTCAATATTAGATGAATTTTATAGTTTTTCAATACACTCATCACCATTATTATATTAAAATAAAAGTATATTCCATGTAACTAGAATAATAATTGTAATTAACTTGTGTCCACTAGAGAGTAGAACCAAAAACTAGATTCAGAAACATGTCTTATATCTGGAACAGAGACCCAGAATAGGAATCATACTCCAAGAAGGTAATTATAGAAGGAATATCTAACTTCCCATATTATCATTCCAATCATGGGGACAATATTATCAACCATGGTGGTGGACTCTTTCCATCATTGGAAATAGGTAAGGTAGGTTATGAGGATTATGGCTAGCCCAAGGAAACAGATTCATTCCAGAGTGATTTCTCCAGTAGAGGCATCAAAAAATTACCCATGAGCCCAAATATACAATTCAAATGGGCCTTATTCTATGGGAACCATACATATTAGGCCATACTACAAATGGTTTGGCATGTGCTTGTTTATTGAATTTTTTTGGGAATGATTTCCAAAATAAATTAAAATGCCTTGTTTTTAAATGGTTTATGGTATTGGTATTTTAAAAAATTGAGGGGGATTGATTGTCCTTTTGAAAAAAATACAATTGATCTCGACCACCATACATTGTTTGTTGGGGGTGACTTTAATGTCATTTCTGACCCAAAGGAAAGGAAAGGTAGAAGCCCAATCGAGAGGAAGACCATCATGGAGTTTGTTCAGGTCATGGCTGGGAAGGTCCTCATTGATCTCAGCTTCTTAGGTGACAGTTTCAACTGGTGAAACAACTTTAGGTCCCATCACCACTTGTGGAGTCTATTGGATAGGTGTCTAGAAAAAATGAAAGCCACTAACCTATTCTCAAATACCATGTTTTTTTATCTTGTTTGGGGTATTTTGATTCACTCCCACCTTTTGGTTTCCATTTCTTCTTGGCATGTTCATCAGGAATGGTTTCACTTCCACCAGCAGTGAGTATTTAGGCATGATGATATTGAATGTTTGGCAGAGACCTAGGGGTGGTAGATGTATCATTATTTATTATTCTTGTGTTTGGTCTGGGGTGATTTGAGGAAACTATAATGAATCTAAAGTAATTATATTTAATAAAGATGAATAAATACTAATGGTTAGGCTCTATTAATCTCCATTTTTATAAGGAAGTGATTCTCTTATACTGTATTTGGAATTCATGTTTTGTGTACTTGAACCATAAATACTAATATTTGAGATTCAAATAGGATGGAGATGAATAAAGATTGGATGAATGCTAATCGTTTAACAATAGACTACGAGAATGGAGTGAAAGAGTTCATCAAGTTTGCAAAGGATCATGCAAAGGATCCTTCTCAAATCCTTTGTCTGTGTTTAAGTTGTTGTTATTCTAGACTACTTACTCAAGAGGAGTTGGAAGAACATTTGATATGTCAGGGAATATATCGGAGTTATAAATGATGGAATAAACACGGAGAAAAAGGGAATGTAGCTACTCGCTGGGATAAAACTGTGTTTTATGGATCGTCATATATGAATACAAATATGGATAATATAGAAGACTGTATGGAGGATGTGATTACAGATGTCAATGATGATGAATATCTTATTGAGGAAATGGCAAATACAATTCAATATTAACTCTGTGATTGCCCAAAATTTTTTGAGAAGTTAAAGAGTTGTGCAAAGACGCCATTGTATGATGCTTGCACTAAGTATACAACATTGTCAGCTGTACTAAATTTGTATAAATTGAAATCACGCAACAGATAGAGTGATGTCGGTTTTACGGAAATACTTTCTCTCCGTAATGACATGCTCCCGAAAGATAATGAGCTCCCTAGCCGGACATATGATGCTTGAAGAATTCTACGATCGATGGGAATGATTTCTGAAAGAATAAATGCATGCCCGAAAGACTATATATTGTTTCTCAAAGAGAAAAAATAACTTACAGAATTCCCAATGTGTGGTTCTTCTCGATACAATAAAGATAAATCCAATCCTATGGAATTTTTATGGTACTTTCCAATCATTCCAAGGTTTAGGCGTCTATATGGAAGTGAAGAAACTGCAAGACAATTGTTGTGGCATGCAGATAAAAGAAATAAAGATGGGTTATTACATCATCTGGCCAACTCTCCTCAATGGAAGAAAATTGATCATGAGTATCCTGAATTTGGAAAAGAGATTAGAAACCTCCGTCTTGCGTTATCTACAAATGGAGTGAATCCTTTTGGTTTTTAAAACCAGCACTCATAGTACATGGCCTGTTAAGTTGGTAAATTATAACTTGCCACCCTGGTTATGCATGAAGTAGAAATTCATCATGTTATCTATGCTTATCTCCAGACCAAAACAACTAGGTAATTATATTTATTTTTATCTAGATCCTTTGATCGAGGATTTGAAGTTATTGTGAGACTCAGGTGTAATGTTGTATGATGCTTATAAAAGTGAATACTTCATGTTGAGAGCGATGTTGTATGAGACCATAAATGATTTTCCTACTTATGGAAATTTGTCAGGATATAGTATTAAAGGAAATGAAGGGTGTCCCATGTACGAAGAAGATACATAAACAATTAGTTCAAAACATTCATCGAAATATGTTTTTCTAGGACATCGTAGATTTCAACCTCGTCGGCATAAGTACCGATCTTGGACGACATCGTTCAATGGAAGTTCCGAAAAATACGCAACACCGTCTCCACTAACAGGTGATTAGCTATTTCAGAAAGTAAAAGATCTGAAAACTATTTTTGGTAAAACATTTTCAAAAAAACTTACGAAAATCGGTTGGAAAAATAGATCGGTTTTTTTTTAATTACCATACTGGAAATGTTTGTACGTCAGACATTTTCTTGATGTGATGCATGTGGAAAAAAATGTATATGAAAGTGTTCTCGGATCGTTGCTAAATGCCCCTGAAAAAACAAAAGGTGTAATTAAGGAAAGGTTGCACATGGTTGACATGGGAATATGAGAAGAGTTGGCTCCCGTGAAGGGTGAAAATCGAATGTTTCTTCCTCCAACTGCTTATACTCTTTCTAGAGAGAGAGATATCCCTTTTCAACTTATTCAATGATGAAAAGGTTCCATAGGGGTTCTCATCAAATATCAAGAACATTGTTTCAATGAATGATTTGTAGATTAAAGGTTTTTAAATAACATGATTTCCAGGTTTTGATGCACGATCTCATTCCTATAGAATTACATTGTATTTTTCTCGAGAATGTTGGTCATACGTTAACCAAACATTGTTTCTTTTTAAAAGAAATATGTAGCAAAGTTTTAGACCTGGGGAAATTTCCATCTATGGAAAATGAAATTTTCATCATATTATGTGAATTAAAAATGTTTTTCCCGCAAACTTTCTTTGATATGATGGTTCTTTTGATGATTCACTTGTGGAGAGAGATTCAACTTTTTGTTCATGTGCACTATAGATGGATGTATCCTGTTTAATGGTATATGATGATTTTTAAAGGGTATGTCAAAAATGATGTTGGCCAGAGGGTTGTATAGTAGAGCGATATATTGTTGAAGAAGCCATTGAATTTTTTACTGAATACCTATCTGATGTAGAAATAATTGGTCTCCTGAAATCTCGTCACACTGGACTCATTGAGGGTGTGGGAATTTCTGGAAGAGAAGTATTGACAATCAGTATTATAGATCGGGAGTAGGCTCATCATTATGTTTTTCATAACAGTTTGGAGGTTTCTCTATATATTGAAACTTGAAATGAAATTATTAGGCAATTGAATCCATTGAGGGCTGAAAAATGGTTATTAGATGCACATAATCACCAGTTTATAGGATGGTTTCAAGACTATATTTTTTAGAAGTTGGATGAAAATCCGAATTCAATTTCAGAATGTCTTCTATGGCTTGTCGCATGACCAAATGTGTATGTATTATCTTATAGTGGTTATGTAATTAATGTATATACATTCAATAAAGATGAACATGATGAAGATAGTACCATGAAAAATAGTGGAGTTACACAAGTGGCTGAAGCGATGCATGTTTCTGGTAGTGAGGACAAAAATCAAATTTATGCAAATATGTCATACTTTGGAATTATCAAACTAATATGGGAGTTGGATTATACGACATTCCAATTTCCGATTTTTCAATGCAAATAGATTGATAACAATAATGGTGTTAAAATAGATGAATGGGGATTTGTGAATGTGGATTTTAGTAAAGAAGGGTAAAAAGATGAACAATTTATAATGGCATCACAAGCTGTACATTTTTTTTATGTTCCAGATCCCACAAACCGAAAGTGGTCTATTGTTCTATTATCTTCCAAAACTATTGAAGGTTCTGATGAAAATTCAATTGAGGACGATCCTTTTAGTGGTACGTCACAATCCTTTCGGAGAGGTCCCAATGTAGATGATGTTTTGTATGTTAGAGGAGACCACAATTATGGGAATTGGATAGTCGATAGTGGTTTCAAATCCCTTAAACCATTGAAAAAAAGAAAGAGAGTTCAGTAAACATGTTATATTTTGTTTGTAATATAGATCTTGTTATCTCATGTTATTATATAATCATTACTTAATTTATGTAATCTGACTTAATGGTTCAACCAATTTTGCAGATAACGACTTCTTCACATTCTGATGCTCCTAACCTTGAGGCAAAACAAGTCTCTCAAGAAGCTGCTATTGCAGCTGCTGCTGCTCCTGCTGCTCATGCAGCTCAAGCTACTGCTGTTGTTCCTCCTGCTGCTACTCATGCTGCTACTGCTGTTTCTCCTGCTGCGGCTCCGGTTGCTCCTGCTGCTCCTCCTGCTGCGGCTTCTACTACTATTGCTCCTCCTACTACTCCTCCTGGTGCGGCTCCTGTTGCTCTTAGTGTTGAGGTCCAACAACCATCAACACATGTCACTGATACCATTCGATATGAACATATAGATGATGTTGATGTCGATGAAATGGCTAGGAATGAAGGACCCGCGTCGCAGAAATCAAAGGTGCATCGTATTTTGACGATGTTAGCCAAACTTCTTAAGACGAAAAACAAAGGCATCAAATTTGAAGTCGGATGGAATGCACGAGGCCAACATGTGAATCCCAACAAGGCTATGTTTAGCAGCTACATTAGTGTTTTCACTCGGCAACAAGTGCTGATTGACATAGATTCATGGCACCATGTTGTGTCCGGCCTGAAGGTTGTGATCTGGGATGAAATTACAGTAAAATTATGAATTTATTTCTTTAATTTACAAGCTAATAAAATAATGAAACAATGTCTTACTCTTCTCAATATATTGCAGAGTACATTTATAGTAGACGAGTCACTCAAGGATTGTGTACCAAGGCTTGCAGGAAAGATTCATCATGGTTTTCGCACTATTTTAACAAGTTGACACCTCAAATATTCGAAAGGTAAAATAAACTCACACCCACCCAATGTTTACGCTCACCTGATATCCAAAGAAGTATGTGATGCATTTATTGGCCGTCGTGGGGATGATAAGTTTCAGGTACATTGTGAGTGGGAATACGTTGTTTGAGGATACCTGTATTCATCACTTTTATTGTCAATATTTCATTTATGAAATAGAAACTCTATACTGAAAATAAGTAACATGTTTTAAAACCAACATACCCCTATCGTAAAGCAAGGATGGGGTACGGTTCATTAGAAAAGAAAATGGTACATATTTTAAATTTACAATAATATTTTTAGGTGACAATAAACAACATCATAATTATTTTTCTATGTTTATATGTAGATTGATGAGTCTAAACCCAAATGCACTTCCATCCCACAAGGGAAGTTAGTAGATGAGAAAACACAGAAAGTGTGGGAAATATGTGTATGTATGACATGAATATAAAATAATTTCTTTAAAATTGATATTACATAAAAATAATTTGTTATTTTCCTATATCCGAAAGTCACAGGAATCAGCTATTCCTATAGCTGATACAGACCTATTATTGACGGCTTTGAAGCAGCCAGAAAAATACGGTCGTGTTAGAGGTGTAGGGTTTGGGGTGATACACAAAGTATATTTTGAGAAGAAGAAAAAAATGGATGATACAGATGAAAAATTGGAACAAATGAGTGAAAAAATATCCACCCTTGAAGTAAAATTGCAATGGAAGGGAGAGTTGCTAGAAAATTTTATGGGTGGTAAGCAATGGGAATCCATAACTCAAGAACATCCCGCCCCACCCCCACCTGCTTTGAGGCGAGCCATTCGCCTCAAAGAGCTTTCTTAGCCATGGTAATCAATATTCTAATAATTGTTCCCATGAAATATGAATCAGATAAACACTGATAATTTTTCTATACTCATCTTCTACAGGGTGATAATGATTGTGATTTATATCTGTCAACACCCACCTATCACCTTGTAGTGAGGGATAAAATGTTCAATTTCTCAGATGTCACACTACATAATAGACCACTTCCGAAAGATCGTATGAAAGTGAAGATTACTGTAACTCATGAGCCAAAGGCAGAGATACCTATTCCACTTGATGACGACGATATTCATATGGTCGAAAAGGCTATTGGTACATTAATTGCATGGCCATCACAACTTGTAAGAGTACATGCAGAAAAAGAGGTATTTATTTCCTTTTCATTTCATGCTAAACCCTTATCAATTAATGAAAAAAGGGCCTGAACCAATGATTGTTGTTATAGACAGAGAAAGGGAAGGGAGTGACAAATTTCTGCTCAATCCCATCTAAAGGATCGACCAACCGATCCCAAAGAGCTACTGAAAGCACAATAACACCACTTGTTCTCTATCCACATTTACTATCATTGAAGACTCATGTGGATACGAAGATAAAAGATGGTAATATTCATATAGTGGTTTCTGAAGAGAATATATACGGAGAGGAATGTCAAGATTTCGTTGCTGCTGAAAATGTAAATGAAATCCTTGAAAACAGATGGCTAGGCGTCACAGTTGTAAATGTATATATGAGGTATGTTTCCATGAATTGATTTTCCAAAATCTGATCTAATGTGAAAATTATGACTAAATTCATTTTATATTGTTGACAGATTCATTTATGAAAAACAATTGAAGGAATTTTCCCATGAGCCTAGATTTGGACTGGTTAGTCCTCATATCACATCAACACACCTAACAATAATAGATCCATAAAAAAGGGATGTAATAGTGAAGGGATTGATGAAATCATTTGAATGAAAGATTACAGATGACAGAATTTTCCTAATACCAACCATGTAGGGGTAATACTCTACGATTAAAGCATATCATTTATATTTTCACTTCTTTTATTACATATTATTTTTTGTGTTTTTAAGAAACAGTGGTTGCTAATTGCGGTGAACTTGGATACTCCGAAGATTTATTTTCTGGATTCAAAGAAAGGATATCCATCAAACCAAACACACATGATGGAGTTTGTGAATTTGTAAGACACTACATCTTATGTTTTAGGTCTAAATATCAAGTAATAAAATTTATATTATCTTTTACTAGGGATTCTATTATGATAGGAAGGTGTATCATTATCATCTAAAAAAAGGAATGAGGACAGTGGCTAAGCAAAGGGTGGAGAGAAAGTACTATATCTGGACAAATATCGGGGTATATATAATAAAATTTCACTATCCTACCACATCTCAACAGAAGTTACTTATTCTCCTAATGATAATTTTTTTTGATGTTTCCATAACAAACCAACGATAATGATTGCGGTTATTATGATTGTAAATTTATTAAAGAGATCGTTTTTCATCAGCAAACTAGCATCCCTAAAGAGGTATTTTTAAAAACAACTACTACTTCATTTAAGTTATTTACTAATTCTTTATTTTTTTAATTTTGTAGTACTACTCCTACTGCTGAAAAGCCTCATACTCACAAGACAATATATATTTGTTTAGAAATGAGTGGGCTATATACCTCATGGAATATTGTACACAAATACAATGAAGATCTGACTTAGGGACATGTACAATTTTTGGTCATTTTTGAGAGGGGTTAAGGGGTTCAAAAGATGAAACATTGTTGTATGTAAATGTTCATAGGGAAATTATAATTGTTATTAAATAAAATAGCCTTTCTCCAATGAGTCATTTTACCATTTTAACAGATGATATGCACTAGAAACATGCAAGAATGCTGAACCAATCAAAGGGTCTCTATTTTGTTTAAAATGGACACAATTTTAAGTGAAACAACAACTGACCAACGGAAATCCTACCAAACACATTCAGATTGCCTTGATATTCTATAAGAACAATCCAAGGTTCCTTGACGATGTGTACAAGTCAACCCTACCTCAATCCGAGGGACGGTGTGGCTGCTTGCACTTTAAGGGTCTCTATTTTGTTTAAAATGGACCCAATTTTAAGTGAAAACAACAACTGACCTAAGGAAATCCGACCAAATGCATTAAGATTGCATTGATATTTTATAAAACGATACAAGGGTCCTTGGTGACATGTACGATTCAACCCCGCCTCAATCCAAGGCACGGTGTGGCCACTATCGCTCAAAGGGTCTCTATTTTGGTCAAAATGGACACGATTTTAATTCAAAACAACAGCTAACCTACAGATATCAGACCAAACGCATTCTTATTGCATTTATCTTTTATAAGAACGATCCAAGGGTCCTTGGTGACGTGTACGAGTCAACCTAACCTCAATCCGAGGCATGATTTGGCCACTAGCACTCAAAGGGTCTCTCTTGTTTAAAATGGACATGATTTTAAGTGAAAACAAAAACTGACCTATGGAAATCCATCCAAACACATTAAGATTGAATTGATCATTTATAAGAATGATTGAAGGGTCCTTGGTGACATGTATGAGTCAACCCCGCCTCAATCTGATGCACGGTGTGGCTGCTAACACTCAGTGGGTCTCTATTTTGTTTAAAATGGACATGATTTCAAGTAAAAACCACAACTAACCTACGGAAATCTGACCAAACACATTCATATTGCATTTATCTTTTATAATAACGATCCAAGGGTCCTTGGTGATGTGTATGAGTCAACCACGCCTCAATCCAAGGAACGATGTGGCCGTTAGCAGTCAAAGGGTCTCTATTTTGTTTAAAATGGACAAGATTTTAAGTGAAAACAACAACTGACCTACGGAAATTAGACCAAACACATTCAGATTGCATTGATATTTTATAAGAACGATCCAAGGGTCCTTGGTGAAGTGTCAGAGTCAACCCCTTCTCAATAAGAGGAATGGTGTGGCCACTAGAACTCAAAGGGTCTCTCTTGTTTAAAATGGACAAGATTTTAAGTGAAAACAACAACTGACCTACGTAAATCCAACCAAACACATTCGGATTGCATTGATATTTTATAAGAACGATCCAAGGGTCCTTAGGGACATTTACTAGTCAAACCCACCTCAATAAAAGGCACGGTGCGGCCTCTATCACTCAAAGGGTCTCTATTTTGTTTAGAATGGGCAAGATTTTAAGTGAAAACAACAAATGACCTACAGAAATCTGACCAAACGCATTCGTATTGCATTGATATTTTATAAGAACGATCCAAGGGTCATTTTTGACGTGTAAAAGTCAACCCTACCTCAATCCGAGGCACGGTGTGGCCGCTATCACTCAAAGGGTCTATATTTTGTTTAAAATGGACACGATTTTAAGTGAAAACAACAACTGACCTACGGAAATTCAACCAAAAACATTCCGATTGAATTGATAATTTAAAAGAATAATCCAAGGGTCATTGGTGATGTGTAAGAGTCAAACCTGCCTCAATCTGAGGCACGGTGTGGCCGCTAGCACTCAAAAGGTCTCTATTTTGTTTAAAATGGACACGATTTTAAGTGAAAACAACAACTGACCAACAGAAATCTGAAAAAACGCATTCGGATTGCATTGATCTTTTATAAGAACAATAAATGGGTCCTTGGTGACATTTACGAGTCAAACCTGCCTCAATCAAAGGAACTGTGTGGCTGCTATCACTCAAAGGGTCTCTATTTTGTTTAAAATGGACACGATTTTAATTGAAAACAAGAACTGACCTACGGAAATCTGACCAAATGCATTCGGATTTCATTGATCATTTATAAGAGCAATCCAAGGGTCCTTGGTGACGTTTAAAAGTCAACCCCGCCTCAATCCGAGGCACGGTGTGGCCGCTAGCACTCAAAGGGTCTCTATTTTGTTTAGAATGGACACGATTTTAAGTGAAAACAACAACTGACCTACGGTAATCCGAACAAACACATTCGGATTGCATTATTATTTTATAAGAAATATCCAAGGGTCCTTACTGACGTGTACGAGTCAACCTTGCCTCAATCTGAGGCACGGTGTGGCCTCTATCCCTCAAAGGGTCTCTATTTTGTTTAAAATGGACACAATATTAATTGAAAACAACAGCTGACCTACAAAAATCAGACCAAACACATTCTTAATGCATTGATATTTTATAATAACTATCCATGGGTCCTTGGTGACATGTAAGAGTCATCCCCGCCTCAATCCAAGGAACGGTGTGGCTGATTTCACTCAAAGGGTCTGTATTTTGTTTAATATAGACATGATTTTAATTGAAAACAACAACTAACCTATGGAAATCCAACCAAACGCATTAGAATTTCATTAATATTTTAAAATAATGATCCAAGGGTCCTTGGTAATGTGTACTAGTCAACCACGCCTCAATCCGAGGCACGGTGTGGCCCTTAGAACTCAAAGGGTCTCTCTTGTTTAAAATGGACACGATTTTAACTGAAAACAACAACTAACGAACAGAAATCAGACCAAACGCATTCGGATTGCATTGATCATTAATAATAACAATCCAAGGGACCTTGGTGACATGTAATAGTCAACCTTGCCTCAATAAGAGGGACGGTGTGGCCGCTATATCTCAAAGGGTCTCTATTTTGTTTAAAATGGACAAGATTTTAAGTTAAAAAAACAACTGACCTACGGAAATCTGACCAAATGCATTCAGATTGCATTGATCAATTATAATAACGATCCAAGTGTCATTGGTGATGTGTAAAAGTCAACCCCGCCTCAATCCGAGGCATAGTGTGGCCGCTAGCACTCAAAGGGCCTGTCTTGTTTAAAATGGACACGATTTTAAGTGAAAACAACAACTGACCTACGTAAATCTGACCAAAAGCATTAGGATTGCATTTAGATTTTATAATAATGATCCAAGGGTCCTTGGTGTCATTCAAAAGTAAACCCTTCCTCAATCAGAGGAATGGTGGGGCCACTATCACTCAAAGGGTCTCTATTTTGTTTAAAATGGACATAATTTTAATTGAAAACAACAACTGACCTACGGAAATCTGACCAAATGCTTTAGTATTTCATTGATCATTTAAAAGAACGATCCAAGGGTCTATAGTGACATTTACTAGTCAACCACGCCTCAATCCATGGAATGGTGTGGCTGCTAGCACTCAAAGGGTCTCTCTTGTTTAAAATGGACACAATTTTAATTGAAAACAACAACAAACCTAAGAAATCCAACCAAAAACATTCGGATTGCATTAATCAGTTATAATAACGATCCAAGGGTCCTTGGTGACATGTACGAGTCAAACCCGCCTCAATCCGAGGCACGATGTGGCTGATATCACCCAATGGGTCTCTATTTTGTTTAAAGTGGACATGATTTTAAGTGAAAACAAGAACTAACCTACAGAAATCCAACCAAACGCATTCGGATTGCATTGATATTTTATAAAAACAATCCATGTGTCATTGGTGACATGTAAGAGTCAACCTAGCCTTAATCAGAGGCACGGTGTGGCCGCTAGCACTCAAAGGGTCTCTCTTGTTTAAAATGGGCATGATTTTAAGTGAAAACAACAACTGACCTACGAAAATCTGACCAAACGCATTTGGATTGCATTGATCTTTTATAAGAACGATACAAGGGTCCTTGGTGACATGTATGAGTCAAACCCTCCTCAATACAAGGCACGGTGTGACCGCTATCACTCAAAGGATCTCTATTTTGGTTAAAATGGACAAGATTTTAAGTGATAACAACAACTGTCCTTCGGAAATCTGACCAAACACATTCAGATTGTGTTGATCTTTTATAAAAGCTATCCATGGGTCCTTGGTGATGTGTACGAGTCAACCCCGCCTCAATCCGAGGCACGGTGTGGCCGCTAGCACTCAAAGGGTCTTTATTTTGTTTAAAATGGACATGATT
This sequence comes from Viscum album, assembly GCA_963277665.1. Classification (NCBI taxonomy): domain Eukaryota; kingdom Viridiplantae; phylum Streptophyta; class Magnoliopsida; order Santalales; family Viscaceae; genus Viscum; species Viscum album. Next base: position 805,098,487 of record OY728139.1, read on the forward strand.
TTAGGTGAAAACAACAACTAACCTATGGAAATCCAACCAAAAGCATCCGGATTGCATTGATATTTTATAAGAAAGATCCAAGGGACCTTGGTGACATGTATGAGTTTACCCCGCCTCAATCTGAGGCATGGTGTGGCCGCTAGTACTCAAAGGGTCTCTATTTTTTTTAAAATGGACACGATTTAAATTTAAAACAACAACTGACCTACGGAAATCTGACCAAACGCATTCGGATTCCATTGATCTTTTATATGGGGGGTCATGTAATGTGATATATCAGGGGAATCATATATATCTAGTCATGGTTGGCCTGGTATACTAGGGTGATCATGTGTTTGGGTCTATGATACTTATGGGCTTATATCTGGATGAAAATACTCCCATTTGGGAGGGTGGATATGATTATGGGTCTTATTCCTTAAATAAGAATACTCTCATAGGGGAGGGATGAGATGTATATTGGTATTATTCCCCAAATAAGAATACACCCATAGGAGTGGGATGAGATTCTTATCGGGAATATTCACTAAATGAAAATAATCCCATATGGGAGGGCTGAGATGATTATTTAGATTATGCCTCAAAAGAGAATACACCCATATTGGAGGGTTGATATGCATCTAGGGATTATTATTTGGGTGATAATACTCCCATATGGTAAAGAATATATGCATTTTAGCATTATCCCCTAAATAAGGGTACTCCCATAGTATAGGGATGAGATCCTTGTAGGTCTTATTCCTCGGAATTGGAAGAACACATATCCTTGGTCTGAGATACTGTTGAGGGTATTCCTTGGATGAGAAAACTCCCATAGGTGGATTTCCATAATGGAGTATAAATAAAACTCACATACTGTAGGCCAATGATAATTATGTATATAGTGGGGAGACCATGGTATATTATATGTTTTGTGTGGTTCCTATGAGGTACTCAGAGAAACCCTAACATTGGATGAAGTAGGTATGGTTGATCAAGCATTAGTACTTTAGAATCAATGTGTCTTGATATAGATGGGGTATGACTTGGTCAAACTATATTTTTATAATGTCGACACGATCCTTGTGAAATTCTTGGTAAAAGATCAGCACTTGGAAAATTAATTTGGGTTTAATCATGGTCATGGATTTGAGGATCAATGAAGATTTTTACTACATTTATTCCAGTTCTTTATCAACTAGGTTGTGCATATTGCTTGATCATGCATTTACAATAGCCTATTTCCGGTTTAATATTGGGGGTTTATTAATTTGATTTCCCCCCCCCCAAGTATGTACACCTCAGTGTGTGTACAAACATTATAACTTTTTTGAGGTTGAGAACATGATGCATAGTGGATAAAGAAAAGTCAAATTATTTATGTATTCATAAAACACACCCATGTGGAGCCTTAGGATTAAACTAGAGAGCCCCCCGGACACCCCCTACCCCCCCTTGGACAGCCACCCCTAACCCTTGAACATTCCCCAAACCCCCTGAATTCTGAATTGATTTCTTTAAGTACATGATTATCTTATAATTTATGTGTTTATGGTGTATGGGTATAATTTTTTTATGTGTATACATGGTCTAATTTTCTTAAGATTTATGAGTTAATTTTGTATGGGTATACTTGCTTTAATTGTATTATTGAGATGCTGTTTTTTTTTCAGGTGTTCTAGTGTGCTACAACAGATTTATCGCAGCAGCAGAGAGGGAATTTATCAGCTCTCTTTTAGCACGGATAAATCATTATTTTATCAGTGCTGATAAACTACACCTTTATCAGCACTAAAGAATAGTTGATAAATGATATGTTAATCAGAGTTAAAGGTGCGCTGATAAAAAAATCATTTATCAGTGCTCGTTTAGCGGTGATAAAAGTTTGTTTTATTAGTGCTCTCTTAGCGCTGATAAAGTATACCTTTATCAGTGCTTGTTTAGCGCTGATAAAGGGGTACCCCTTTATCAGCGCCGAGCTTTACTTCACTTTTTTAGCGCTGTTAAAGCCCGTTTATAGCAATGTTAATTCCCGTATTTGCAGTAGTGATAAGAAATAATAAGTCTAGTGTAGTTGGTGTTGCACTATAAAAGAAGAGAAAGAAATATTAAATAAATGCTTGCCTACTTCTTTCCAAGTAATCAAGTGAAGATCACTAAATAAGGCCATGAGCAGAACCTAATTTATCAACAAGGAAGAAGACTGTCTCTATAGGAAGTATAAAGAACAAGTTAGAGGCTGCAAGTTGGACTAGACTATCACCAATCCAGGGAAGAGGATTGTTTCCCACCCTCCTCTAAAGTGTAGGGACTTACAATGGCTAGAGTATTGTTTTCCTAGACACTCTATTGTAACAACATATTACATTATAGTGTAGAATCCATGCACTGATCATTTCTAGGCATGGTAAGGATGTAGCGACTCTTATTGAGTGGTGAACCTTGTAAAACTATTGTGTGCATATTTTTAATTCTTTATATTATTGCATGGGACAGGGAAAAGAGACAAAGAGAATAAAGATCCTAACAGGTCAAGAGGTACTGGGATAAAAGTTTGAATTGGTTTAAAAGGTCCCCAACACTGACTCACCCCTATTAGTGTTAGGTATAACCCAAGATGGTCCTCTCAATTTTTATCATATGGAAAAGTTCACCTCTGTTGGATTCTCTACAGTGAATTGATTCTCTTTTGAAAACCCGAGTCTGTTTCCAATGTTAACAATTAAGAGTAGTGTTTATATATATTCATCTATGTCTGAACAAAAAGATATATCTACCAAGACCATGATGAATAGGAAAAAGAAAGAGAAGAGAAAATTGAAGAAGAATTCCCTCTTATCTAAAGAAGAGGAAGCATCTAGTTCCCCATAAATGGCTGACATTGAAGGCACACCAGACATGTAATGTAATGATAAGGTGGATCAAGTCCCCAACAAGAAAATGTACAACCTTCCTACCTTAACTGATCAAGAGATATGTGTTAGTACATTTGAAAATTATCCTCATGATGAAAATGCTTGCACAAGTGGTGATGATCAATCTACAACATCTGAAGAAATATCAATTGATAGATTAAGATTGAATATATATGGTATTCTAGAAGAAAGTGCATCCCTGGTTTTTGGAGGATTTCGATGCATGTTGGAAAATATCACTCAGTTGGAAGAAGAAACAGATGTTTTGGAGAAAGGCATACAAGCAAAAACCGTTGAATGTCTAAAGCTCTCCAGAAAGGTTGGAACCTTTGAAGCAACAAAGAGATAATTTGAAATAATTTCTTCAAATTGGATCAATGATGTTGAAGAAGAAGGGAGATTCAATAATACTCTAGAAGAGTAGATACATGTACTTGAAGATGGGCTGAAAAATAGCATTGTTGTCAATGAGATATATTTGGATGAAAACTCCATGAAGATCAAAGAACATGACTCTACGTTACAAAACATAGTAAAGATGCATGAAGATGAAGATGAAAGATTAAAGAAGGCTTGTGAAGAGAATATCACTATGATTGAATACCAGGAAGTCATCCTCATTATGAATGTCTAGAATTGGAAGCCGAGTTTACCAATCTTGAGAAGACACATATTGAGTCTCCACAAAAGAAGGAAATAGTTTCTGTCAGTATTCAATTCTCAATAGAGGATTCTATTGTCAAAAGACCTCCAACATGTGATAAGAAGATCATTGCTTCACTCATTGATTTATCAAAAGCAGCTGAGAAAGTAAAGTTACCATCCATACCAACATGTACTCATTGTTCTAAAATTGTTTCTACAAAAAGTGTAGGTTTGAAGGAAAATTCTAAAAAAGTATGGATGATGAAAAGTGAGAAGATATATATCACCATGGCTATGGGGAATAAGATGAAGAGTTTGGAAGATAGCTCCCCATAGAAAGCACAACATATCAAGAAGAACCTTCATCAACCTTATAAAGAAGATATCAGGAAGTCAAGGTTTGTTGGTCAATGCTGGTGTTGTAATAGATTTAGTCATTGTGGACTAGATTGTTTGTAAAATCCCTTAAATGTAAAAGCACATAGAAATCCCATATCAAGGGTGAGAAATCCAGAGAAGAAGAAGATATATACATAGATCTCGAATCATCTGTATACTGCACACAGATTTGGAATGTTGGAAAACATCTGTGATGTATGCAATGGGAGTGGTCATGAGAATGGTGCATGCTTATCTTAGAATGTATTCAAAGATAATAAGAACAGAAGGCCACAAAATCTAGAGAAGAATTATGAATCTCTCTTTGGAAGTAATCAGAAGTATGTCGTAAAAGAAAATGCTCCCTAGAAGATTACAATGAGTAAAACTGAGAAGTCCTTAGATTCCATGTCCAATAAGGTGAAGGGTTGTGCATCCTAAATTACAACTATGAAGGATTCCACTTAGAAGAAGCCATTTAGAAGATCCATCCATGATTCCTCAGTCCCTAATTATATTTTGGTGGTTAGGATAGATGATTTGGAAAGAATGAGAAAGATAGAAGATGCACATGCTAATAATTTTTCTAAAAGAAAAATGAAGATTCTACATGAATAAAAGGATGTTCTATGTGTGAGGTGAAACAAGGATGGTCATACTATTAAAATATTCTTTGAATTTTTTCCTTCCCAACATGAATTCCTCAAAATGATGAAAGTTGCACTAGGATATTCTAGTGCATTGAAATCCCTTTAAGAAAGAATATTCACACAGATAGAGATGGAAGAAATAGTGTTGTCTACACAATCACAGTCAGCATTGAAGATCAGTTGTGAAAGTGTGAAGAATGGAGCATTTGGGTTGAGAAGATCATCTCAACCTTGTTTTTCACATTGATGGAGAAAAGAGGATCCCCCTTATTTCATTAAATCTTTGTGTATTGTATTTGTTATTATCATACAAGGAATTGAAGGTGAAGTACAATCTCATGGGGGAAACCTGGGATTTAGTGAGGAGAAGTATTCCCTTGAGGTAGAGACACATGAAGAAGCTGTCAGAGTAATTATCTCAATTATTATCAACATCAGTTGGTATAAAATTCAATTACTCTAAAGATTGGCTGAAGATCATGTCAGTAGAAATGGTATGTCGTTTCTTAATCTCTCATTCATGGTTACTCAAAATAAATATATTTTTACAAAGGGGAGTAACTAGGTCAATCGGTGACATAAGAAGAATGAAAGTTCCCCAAGTCCACTTATCCTGCTAATTTCAATTGCATTTTTTGATCCATTTGTTGAAGTGAGTGCAGAAATTTTTTGGATGGATTATTTCTTATCAAATTCAATATCTTTTGTCCTGTAATGAATGTGGAAAATCTCTAAAGAAAAATGTAGGAGATCTCATCTCATGAGGTATCACGATCAGTGGATAATGGACAACCTTGTTGTCTAAATAAAATTCTCTTGTTTTCTACATTGAGCTTTGATCATGAAGATGTAGAGTGAAATGATTTATGGAACACTTCTTATGTAAGGAATGATACCCTCTCCACCAGGAAGTATGTATTTCATTTCAATATGGGGGAGAAAGAGTGAAATGAAAGTTTTAAATGAAAGGGGGAGAGAAACAAGTAATGGGGAGAGATAAGATTCTTATTTTGACATTGACATTTTCATTTGAGGAGACTTTCTGGTATTGAAAACAAAATACAAAGGGAGAGATTATTGGGACCACATTGTGTATGAATATTTTATTTGTTTTCAACATTTTTCAAGACACGTCAAAATAAAGAAGAAGATGATGACAGAATAAAAAGTTAGTGTAGATTTGTTGCAGTGATGTTTCCGGGAGAACTGTTATGGAATCATAGAATTGGATATCATACATGATCAATTCTCTAAAAAGATCAATTCGGACGATAGTTGAATTGATACTAAGAACAAAGAACTTGTTTCAAAGGTGACACATTGTTTACAACAATGAAGAATGGTGAAGTATCATCCGTTTAAGGATGATTGAAGAAGAATGAGGATTTAATGAAGACCATGAAATTCATAATGATTGCATGAGAACCATGAAAGAGCATAATTGAAGAAAAGAATAATATAATTTGAATGAAGTAGATAATGAAGGTTTAAAAAGAAGAGAGTGTGTGGAAGGGCTTGGCAATCTAAGAAGGTCATGAATTACACATTGACTTGAAATCAGATGATTATTGCACTGTTCTTAATGTTTCAAATAAATGTATCAAAGGTGATACATTTTCTGCAACATTGAAGGTATTTGAAGATGCTTCAAGCCTCCACATTTTGATGAATAGAGATGATTAGTGTTCTTTGGAATTAACAGTCCAAAAGTAATTGGGGATTTGAAGTGATGACGAAGAAGTACTTTGGGATTTAGATTCAAAAAAGAATGGAAAAAACTATGTTGATGCTTTTCTGATTTGTATTTCAAAAATTTCATAAGTTTTGAGAACTTGTGATGCAAGCCTTATGAAGAGTAAAGAGACTAAAGAAGTGATTTTGGAAAAGGAACGAAAGTGGCACGCAAGTGTGGTGCACATGTATATGTGGCGTGAAAGTATTTGTTGCACACAAGTCATATTTCATGATCATCACATCAAAATATGACAAATGAAATAAAGTGGTTCCCATGTTAAAGATTGGAGAGCATGTTAAAGATTGGCGAGGAAGTCTTATTTCCAGATCATCACATCAAAATACGATGAAAGAAATAATGTGGCGTTCATGTTAAAGATTGGTGAGCAAGTAAAAAAGTGGAGTGCAAGTGTAGAATGCAAGTATATGTGGTGAACATGTGTATGTTTTGAGAAAGTAATATTCCAACATCATCATATTAAAATATGACGAAGGAAAGAAAGTGTCACACAAGTGTTGGAGCGGCACACAAGTGAGGGAACAACGCATAAGTGATAGAGCAGCGCACAAGTGGCAGAGAGGCGCGCAAGTGATGGAGCGGCGTGCCAGTGTACATGGTGCGCAAGTAACCAAAATTCCTATAAATCTATGAGTATCCTCATAATTTTTTAAGGATCATCACTTATGAGAAAATTTGAGCTCTGATCGCACAAGCAGTAGAAGTGGTGTGCAAGTTGATGTGGCATGCTTGTGGTGGCACACAAGTAGTCAGAGGTGCGCAATATGGGTGGTGTATTCATGAAGTGTGTTGTGTTTAAGTCAAAGGTGGCACACATGTTGTGAGATGTGCACAAGTTGTGGCATGAAATTTGTGGGATGCAAGTTGTGGTGTGCATGTAGGTGGCACACATGTTGAGTTCCTCTCAATCAGGAGGCGCGCAAGTAGAGTACTGCACAAGCCGGGTTGCATGCAAGTAAGGATTGTCGCAAAAACATGATCATGTAATTCTAGAAAGTAGAAGAAGAATAAGAAGAGCTTGGTGAAGATGGGTTTGCATTGAACGAAAACGTGTGAAGAAGAGTAGGTTTTAGTATAGATGGTTTTTCATTGAAGAAGAATATGATGAAGAAGAGTGTGCAACTTACAAGTTTTCTGCAAAGAAAGAAGATAAGAAGAAGAAGAACAAAGCATGACATATTCAAGACTAAAATTATTTAGGGTAGTTTAATTATGGTGATGCTATGTGAGATGATTGTCAGTTTTTTGAATAATCACAATAGTATTTGTGATTCAGTCCAAGAAGAGAGAAGAAGATTTAGTGCAGTTGGTTATTGCCCTAAGAAGAAGAAAGAAGATGTCTCGTGCAGTTGATGTTGTACTAGATAAGAAGAGAAAGAAATAATGAAGAAATGATTGCCTACTGATTTTCAATTAATCAAGTGAAGAGAACTAAAGAAGACCAAGAGTAGAACCTACCGCATCAATAAGGAAGAAGACTGTCTCTATAAGTGGTATAAAGAACTAGCTAGATACTACAATTTGGACTAGACTATCACCAGTCCAGGGAAGAGGATTGTTTCCCACCCTCCTCCAAAGTGTAGGGACTTATACTGGCTACAGGATTGGTTTCCTAGACACTCCATTGTAACAACATATTTAATTATAGTGGAGAATCCATGAATTGGTCATTCCCATGCATTTTAAGGATGTAGCTACTCTTATTGAGTGGTGAACCTTGTAAAAATATTATATTCATATTTTATCTACTTTCTATTATTGCATGAGACAGGGAAAAGAGAATAAGAGAATAAAGATCCTAATAGGTCAAGAGGTAAAGGGATAAAAGTTGAAATTTGTTTAAAAAGTCCACAACATTAATTCACCCCCTCTCAGTGTTAGTAATATCCCAAACTTGTCATCTCAAAACCTACCATCAAATCATAGTCACCTCCAAATTTTGAAATGTGTTCACATGACCTACCTCCTGAGGATGACCCACCATCAGACTTTACATATCATCAGAATAAAAGTTTGAAAATTATTGAGATAACCTACCTCCATTGGATGTCCCGATTTCAGATGCTACCTACAGACATAATGGAAATTTGGAAAAGTGTTTGAATGGCCTACCACTGAGATTAGTTACCATCAGAATGACTCACCTCCTGCCTAAGTCATTGCCACAACTTTCTCACTGTTAAGAAGAGTCACCAACACCGTTTGAATTTATTTTGACATGAATATTTCTAACAGATATATTATCAAATTTATTGTCGATAGTTATTTAAATGATTTCTATTAAACTATTGTAGGGATGCAATAATATTTTTTCCAGTCATCTAATATGATGATAAAAGGATCTGGGTGATTTTTCTTTCATGTTTTTTTAAAGAAGTAGAAAACTCCCTCATGCATATACAAGTGATATATAGAGATATTAATGTACATGTGAAGTGTGATATAACTAATATTAAAGAAAAATAGAGTGTAGTGAAGTGTTCCTTACATAAATCATTATTACCTGCAACCAACTATGAAATATTCAATCTAATAGATCATCTAGTTTCTTCCTATAGTTAGAACAAAAGGGTTCAGGGAACTATATTCTAGTGTGTTATTCAGAAAATTGACTCATGATTCTACTCAAGATACATCCAAGGAGTTAAAATATACATATACCATTAGACTGAGAAACAATAACTTCTTTACATATTCTATTTTTCATGTTTATTTTTTTTAAAATTATGAGATATGTGTGTTTAATATATATTTTAAGAATGCACAATATCTTCTTAAATTTAACAGGAAGATTCTCAATATCTTCTCAACTCCCTTTACTTATTTTTTCCCACGTGTTGTGGAAGTGTTCCTTGTGCGGAAGGTGTTTATTTATTCCCCTAGTTGTTGTCAAAGTGGTCATGCATGGCCTGGATAGCTATTTCTTTTATATACATGATCTTGGTTATGGATAAAAGATTATTTTATATAATCTACTTGGAATTAGGTGATTTCCAAGTGGATATGGTTAAGTCTCATCTTGAGACGGAACCTCTTGTATTTATTCCATTATTTGTGTTTTAATTTATTTAAATTAACCTAATTCGGTTTTAAACAATAAAAAACCACTAAATTGATAGTTTGTCTTAATTAGAGTTTGTAAAACTTTTTGATTAAGTAAATTTATATTATAAGTTAAAGTAGTGTTTCTTAATTGTTTTAACCGTGAATTAATAAATCGTTGAGAAATATTTTAAAAGATCATTTCATATATTGATATTTTATTTTGATAAACTTGTTTGTTTTAATTATTTGGGGGATTATATTTGTATCTATTTTGGATAGAAATTATTATTTTGTACTAAATTCACCCCCCTCTTGAGATACTCACCCTGACCAGCCTTTGTTATCAATGGGTTTCAAAATATTTTCAACTATGATGTTATATGTGTTTTGAGGTTCTTAAATTTATGTAAACTCTAAATTCTATCCATTAAACGGATAATAGACAAGAAGGTTATACTACTAAAATTCATCTTTTCTTTAATGTAAATAACTATACTAAATGGAAAATAAAATTGAAAATAAAAATTAAAAGAATAGGATTTGAAATTTGGTCTACTATAGAGAATTAATATGAGTCACCAAAGTCGGCTAGGAATACTTGGGAAGATGCTATTAAAGTTTCTTATAATAATAATTTCAATGATATAAATTCTTTTTACTATTCTTTAGGATATGAATAGTTGAATATTTTATCTACTAGAAAAATTACTTTTAAAATTTCGGATACAATAGTCATTTCTCATGAAGGTACTAGTAATGTTAATGAATGGAGATTGAATATTTATAAAATTAAATATAATACATTTAAGATGAAACCTAATGAGTTGATTTTTGATATGTATCTTAGCTTCAATGAGATAGTGAACATAATGAGATCCTTGGGGAATCCAATGTTAGATAAATATCATATTATTATACTAGTAAGATGGATTCCAAAGTGATGGAGAGGGACATATATTTCAATAAGGGAAACATATGACATTAGAAAACTACTTGGTAGGTAATTCATTAGGAATTTGATGATGTATGTGGAATATCATAAAGTAAACCAATTAGACGATGATGAACCTAAAAATAAAATCTATTTCTTTCATGTATACAACTTCAAAATAGAAATAAAATGAAAAGGTACAAGATTAAATCTCATGTGATGATGAATCACTAGCCAATAATGATGAGGAAATGGCCCATCAGTCCAAAAGGTATAAAAATTTTACAAGAAGAATAAATCATTAAGTAAACCATGTTATAAGGGAATATATTATAGTATAAGTAATTGGAAAAAGAATTATAAAACATATGAAAATTCAAATAATATTATCTATTATTATTTTAAAAGAAAAGGACATGTTATTGTTGACTGTTTTATGTTGAAATAGAAGAATAAGTGGGTTTATAATAATTGAAATTATAATAAAGAAATGAAATCCACATGGAGACATCTCCTGTGAATAAAACTCAACACGTGAATAAAATCTAGATATAGAAAATATGTGAATCATGAAAAATATATCTAACATACCTATTGAATCCCTTGTCCTTAATTCTATTCATTTTGAAGATGAAAATGACGATATTATGTCAATGTAGTAAATGTTTGAGTACATAACTGTGCGTGAAGATACTTTTAATGAAATCAAATACAAATACAATGTTCTAAAGAAAAAACATGTTTTATCATCTAGTGTTATAATTGAACTCACTATAAAAAAATAATGATCAATTATTAAAAGATAATACCGAACTAAAATTTGAAAATGAGATACTAAATTAATATATAGAGATATTCTTGAATAGAAGAGAAACACTTACTCAAATACCAGGAAAACAAAATGATCTTAAATATATATACCCACCCGGTAAAAGAAGATTTTTTGAGAGAACTTTGGTTCCTAAGTACAATTATGGAAATTATCTTACTAGTTATTTTTCAAGTGTACAGATTAATATTTTTTTCTCAAAAAATAGAAAATATACTTATTAGAACCCTACTAAAAAAATATGGTTACTTAATTCCCTAATTACTAACATATCTTGACCCCAGAAAACATGGGTAACAATATAATTCTTGGTAAAAACATTCTTTTATAGGATTTCAGCTTGGAGATCTCCTGTAGAAATCTATTGTACATGGACAACAGATGTTCCATGAATATGATATAAGATTAATAGATCTTCAAGAAACATATAAATGTTGATAGTGGACATTTCACCTTAAGTGATAATTATAAAAAACCGCACTTATTTCATACATAATCTTGAATTTATTCAAGAAAACACTTCCTTTTACATTGAGGATCTTTTCAAGTTTAGAGCTTCAGAGAATTAAGGCAAAACATTCATAACATTACACATTGTTACATAGTGGATACCATAAAATCAGTTTCCATTTTCCTCAGAATATAAAATATTAAAACATAAAACAAGACTCCTTTAAAATTCTTCAACATTTAACATGTTTTAATTCCTTGTATTAATCATCCATTAACCTGTGAAAAATCATTAAAAAACTTGGGATGAGCAGGAAAGCTTAGTAAGGTATGAAAAAGAAGGAAAAATCACAGTAGTCCATGAATACGTATGACGTATGAAAACATTTTCAAAAGACATAATTTCCACCCATAAATTCATACTTTGTGTAACATGAGATTTACACAAGATCCACACAAACATAATTATAATCATAGAGGTATATTGGGGTATTACTTACAAAATCTTGTAACCATCTTGGATACCTTAAAATTTGTAACCCTCACGGCTACCATACTTTGAGTAACCATCACATTTACACTTGGAGTAACCATATGGCTGACCTCTAACTTACTCATAACCAATGAATTTGAGGGAAATATAGGTCCCACCCTTCATCATAAACAATTCCCAATAACCAAAACATAATCATACAACATAAATAATAGCATAAAAACATTGCTTTTGAATATTGAAAAACATAATTTTAAAAGGGGATTTTAGAAGAATAGTCCCTTATAAACATCATATACTTAAAGTGAGACATAATATAGTGGATGGAATATTTATATACTCTGTAAATATAAATAATGAAACATAATATAAATAGAACCCATCACACAAACAATTTAATTAGCACATAAATTATAAAGTAGAAGGTTAACCCAACGAATGGAAATCGAGTTAAGAATTACCTTACCTTGGGCTTGTCTTACTTAAAAATTGTTTAAACCTCATGTATAATGGTTAAAATAGTGTCATTAGTATTTTACAGAAACATGTTCATGTTTATAACATCTTATATGGTCATTTCATAACCTCATTTCACCCCTTAATTGTTAGTATTTTGTTCCTTGCATTATTTTGGGTGAGTTCTTTTGTGATTTTCACAATCGGTTCATGATGAATCCTTCTTGTTGATTGGAAGTGAAACTCCATAATTGGAATGGAGTAGTATTTACATATTTACAGTACCATAAATTATACCATTTATCACTCTGGTTCTTTATATTATGATGATTTATAAGTTAAAACATTAATTATGTTCGTTTAGATAATTTAAGTGGTTCTTTGATAATCACAACCTCATTTAGTCTTATAAATTTGAACCATGGGTACAAAAGAATTACAGAACCATATATGAGTTATAAAACATATATTATAACCTGGTTCAACCCTATAAATGGTTTAATGACCAGACTTGAAATAATTAATGGAAAGTGAAATTACATCGTCCACAATGTCGGTAATTCGACACATCACAGACAATGTTCTTATTCCTTAAATAAGTGAGAGAGGAGAGGAATAATGATTTTTAATTTTCCATAAACATGACAACAACCACAATATACATGATTTTGGAGATTTCATGCCTCTTGGATAAGAGAGGGTGAATAAAGAAGAGAAAGGAATCATGAAATAAAGAAAACATGAGAAATTTCTTACGAAAATTCGGCAGCCTAACAGCGTCTCTTAAAATTTCATAAAAACAAGATTGATGAGAGGAATGGAATATCTCATCATTCATACAAAATTTGGACAGTAAGGGGAAATATTTAATGAAATATCCCAACAAATGACAAAGGTAAAGGAATAGAATAACATAAAATGGAAGAAAAGAATGAAAATGAAAGAGGATGTCTACCTCTTGATCTCTTCCCCTTGAGATCCTTCTTAAGGGCTTTGATTTTGGTCTTTTTGTGAGACCAGCATCTCTACGACGTGGGGAAGAAGATTGGGGAGGGAATTTGTCAGAAATTAGACAATGATCAAGGCTTGAGAGGTGTGGTAGGAAGAGGGAGTGAGGGTGATATTTATAGTGGAGGAGGGGAGGTATTTTAGATTATTTTAATTATTATTATAATATTTTTATCAAGACTTTGAATAATCTCAAATAAAGTGGCCTTAATTAGTGAAAGTATCAAGAGAGTTCGATGAAATTGTCCTTTCATCACTTATGATGTCATAAATAGTGCATTTTTAGTGATAAATTGATTATTCGGTATTTTATCGTATTTCACTATTCACCGAAAATTCAACAGTTTCAGAAAAATACCAAAAATTTTCCCCAACCATTTTTCGATGTGTAGAATTGAAAAATGAACTCCATTTTTCAAAAATAATTTTCTAAATATTATTAATTTAATTTTTAAATAAGGTCACAGTTAATTCGAAAAATAACAATATTGAACTGCAATTAGTTTTATGTGACATTGGAAAATTAATTAAGATCTCATTATCCTATTGAAATGGGAAAATAAAATAATAATATTATTTATTATTCATGAGGTCATATTACTATTCATAAGGGCATGTTACTATTCACCAAAAAACAAGTTTGTTTCATTAGACTCTAAATAACATACTAAACACAACTGTAGATGACAGTTTCTTGAAATTAAAATCATAGAAGAAATAAAATTATGTTTAAAGGATACTTATAAATACATACCTTAAACAAAATTTCAAGCATTTTAAATTTATTTTTAGAAAACCTTGGGATGTTACATTATCCCCACCTTCTTGAAATTGCGTCCTCACAATTTTATTTACTTATTAAACAACTAAGGGTATTTTTCCCTCATAGCATTTTCAGACTCCCATGTTGCTTCTTCAACCATGTGGTTTCTCCACAAAACCTTTACCTGGTGGATTACCTTATTCCGCAATACCTGTTCTCTTCGATCAAGAATCTGAACCGGTTTTTCTTCATAAGAAAGGTTCTCCACCAGCTGAACTCCTTCCGGCCTCAAGACATGTGATGAATCTGGAACATAATTTCTCAACATCGAAACATGAAAAACATTGTGCACCTGAAATAAGCTCAGAGGAAAAGCTACGCAGTATGGAACTGTTCCAACTTTATCCAAGATTTGAAAAGGACCGATGGACCGTGGACTTAGTTTCCCTTTCTTACCGAAATGCTTCACACTTTTCCAAGGAGAGATGTTAAGGAAAACATGGTCACCTACCTCGAAAGAGAAGTCTTTCCTTCTGTTATCTACATTACTTTTCTGCCTGCTCTAAGCTGTCCTCATGTGTTGCTGGATCATCCTCACTTTCTCAGCCACTTCTTCTACTAATTCTGGCCCCATCAACTTTCTTTCACCGAATTCATCCCAAAATGCAGGAGTCTGAAACTGCTTTCCATACAAGGCCTCAAAAGGTTCCATCAGAATACTGGAATGGAAAATGTTATTATAATAAAACTCAACTAATGAAAGATGATGATCCCAACTTCCCTGATAATTTATTGAACAAGCTCGAAGCATATCCTCCGATGTTTGAATCGTTCGTTCTAACTACCCATCTGAATGAGGATGAAAAGCTGTACTGAAATTCAACTCTGTGCCCAAAGTCTTCTGAAGTCCCTTCCAAAATTTAGAAGTGAACCTGGGATCTCGATCAGACACAATGGAAAGAGGAACTCCATACAACCTGACAATCTCTTTGAGGTACAATCGAGAAAGCTGATCTAATGTCATTTTATCTCGAATATAAAGAAAATGAGAAGACTTTGTTAGCTGATCAACAATAACCCATATCGCATTGTTACCTCGAGAAGTATTTGGTAGTCCCACCACAAAATCCATGGATATATTCTCCCATTTCCATTCTGGCACTGACAAAGGCTGAAGCATCCCCTTCGGTAACTGCCGCTCTGCTTTAACCTGCTGACATGTCAAACATTTCATTGTAAAATCAGCAATATCTCTTTTCATCCCATTCCACCAGTAATACTCTCAATGGTCTCTGTTAATCTTAGTACTTCCAGGATGAACAGAAAATGGAGAACTATGAGCTTCACACAACAATTCTTTCATTATCTGGGAATCACAAGGCACACACAACCTTTTTCCAAACCTTAAAACACAATCTTTATCAAGATTAAATTCTGGAAACTTACCCATTTTAACCAATTCTACCTTTTTCTATAGCTCACGGTCTTCCCTGTGCTCTTTCATAATTCTGTCTGACAACGAAGACTGCACTGAAACCTGAAACAAAATAGATATATTCCCTACACCAACAACTTCTAAGCCAAAATTCATCAAATCATTAATAAAGGGATCATGTTCCAAACGTAGCATGGTTAATGATGCATGATTTTTCCGACTTAAGGAATCTGCTACTTTGTTTGCTTTTCCAGGATGGTAATTAATCGTGCAGTCATAATCCTTTATCAGTTATAGAAATCTTCTCTGCCTCATGTTTAATTATTTCTGAGTGAATATATACTAAATACTTTTATGGTCAGTATATATTTGGCATTTGGTTCCGTATATATGATACCTCCATATTTTCAAAGCAAAAACCACAGCTGCCAATTCCAAATCATGTGTGGGATAATTTAGCTCATGAGGATTAAGTTGTCTCGAAGAATAGGCAATTACCTGATCATTCTGCATCAAAACACAACCAAGTCCCTTCAAAGAAGAATCACTGTAGATGACAAACTCACCATTCCGGGAAGGTAAGGACAAAACTGGAGCTTTCACCAATCTCTTATTTAGTTCCTGAAAACAAACATTACATTCCTCTGTCCAAACAAATTTATCACCTTTCCGTGTTAACTTAGTTATTGGGATAGATAATCGTGCAATGTTCTTAACAACCCATCGGTAATAACTTTCTAAGCCCAAAAAACTGCTAATCTCTGTAACATTTGTGGGTCTGAGCCATTCATCAACTACTTTTGTTTTGGAAGGATCAACTGTTATTCCATCCTTATTTATAATGTGCCCATGAAAAGAAACCTGTTACAACCAAAAATCACACTTGCTAAATTTTAAATATAGTTTCTTTTCTTTTAATGTTTGTAAAACAACCCTTAGATGTTTTTCATGCTCCACATTATTTTTAGAACAAACCAAAATGTCATTAATAAATACAACCACAAACTTATCCAAGAACTCATGAAATACTCTATTCATAAGATTAATGAATACAGCAGGTGCATTAGTTAAACCAAATGGAATAACAACAAATTCATAATGCCCATATCTAGTACAAAAGGATGTTATCGGGATGTCATCCTCCTTCACCTTCAGCTGATGGTATCCGGATCTGAAGTCAATCTTGGAAAAGTACTGAGCTCCCTGGAGCTGATCAAAAAATTCATCAATATGAGGCAAAGGATACTTGTTTTTAACAGTGATGTTATTCAAAGCTCTATAAGAAATGAAAAGTCTCATGGAACCATCATTCTTTTTAACAAACAAAATAGGGGCTCCCCATGGTGATGTACTGGGATGAATAAAGCCTTTGACAAGAAAATCCCGCAACTGATTTTTCAATTCAAGAAGTTCTATTAGAGCCATACGATATGAGGGTTTTGAAATTGGCTTAACATCAGGAACTAAGTCAATTGTGAATTCGACTTCTCGTTTAGGTATGACACTAGGTAACTCCTCAGGAAAAACATCAAGGTATTAATTTACCACTAGCACATCATTAATTTGAATAGTTCCCTTGTTTTCAAAAATATTAGCCAGATAACTTTCATTTCCATCTTTCAGTAGTTTCTCAGCTTCTTGATATGTTATCAATTATATGGGTTCATTCTTGTATACAAACTGAAACTCTTTCTGAAAAAAAACTTCTTTAGCTCTACTGTCAATCTTATCATGATAATCAGAAATCCATTCCATCCCCATAATAACATCAAACTCGACTAAGGGTAAAACAACAAGGTTTGCAGGTAAAGTCTTTCCACATACCACAATAGAAATATTCTTATAATTCCCCTTTTCTATAACATTTCCCCCCGGTGATTTAACAACAAGTTAGGGTATCATTTTTTGAGGTGATATTTCCAATTTACTAGAAAATTTCTCAGAGATGAAGGAATGTGTAGAACCCATATCAAACAAAACTTTAGAAAAATCTGAGTGAACAAACAAAGTACATGACACAACTTCATTAGATGGCCCAACACCTGCTGACATAGTCGCAAAGGATCTCACTACACATTTCTGCTTGTAGTCTGGCTTCTTTGCATCATTTGGATCCCTCTTTGGATAGGCATTTGAATAGTGACCCATCTCACCACATTTAAAACACTTTACAGTTTTCTTATCAGGACTAGTCTTTGGATCATTTTCATTGCAATCTCGGGCCATATGTCCAAACTTACCACATTTAAAACACTTCCCAGTTTTGATAAGACATTCCCCAGGGTGCTTCTTGCCACACTTTTCACAAACTGGAAACTGAATTTTCTTACCATCAGATTTCTTTGGTTGATTCTTACCCATTGCTTGCCAACGAGACCTCTTCTTCTCTTTGCTTCCAAAATGCATGTGATCGTCAGCAAATTCCATCTCTACCCTCTCAGCACATCGGACAAGTTTTTCATAACTTTTGAATTCACGGGAGGCCAATGCCCTTCGATACTGTGGCTTCAATCCTGAGTAAAAGTGGATGATTTTTCTATGAAGATCCAGAATAAGATTTGGAGCATACCTCGCCAGTCGGGTGAAGTTCGCCTCATACATAGCCACTGAATCTTCCTCCTTTTGTTTCAATTCAAGTAATTGTTTCTCCATTCTATGTCGCACCACCTTAGGAAAATATTTTTCAAGAAAAAGACTTTTAAATTCATCCCACACTAAGGCATCAAAATCCTCTCTACCCCTGATATTCCTTACCATTGACCACCACTGATCAGCTTCCCCTTCAAAACGATAATTGGCAAGACTTACCTTTTGATTGTCCGAACATCCCATAACATCAAATATCATTTCAAGAGCATTAATCCATCCTTCTGTTGCCACTGGGTCATAAGATCCATTGAATGCAGGAGGATGCTGTCTCATAAAATGTTCCACCACTGTCATGTTCCGTTGGGGTACCTCTATTGGTTCTATTTCATGGATTCCATCACCATTTATATCATGCGTTAGCTGAGCCATTACTGTCACAAACTGCTCGGTTCCAATCCCTACCATTCCGGGCTGTAGATCAGGAGGGATGTCATTCTGCCGGTGCCTCTCCTCTTCAGCATCCATGTTCCTTCTACGGACAACCAATCTGAACAAACATTTCTTAGATGAAGCAATATGGTAATCTTTAAATGCTATAACAAATTAAACATAGAGTGAAAGTTATTTATGTTATTCTATTAGCAACACCTTAACCCCTAAAGTTATCTAAACCATCCTCTGATACCAACTATAAAAACCCACACTTATTTCATACATAATCTTGAATTTATTCAAGAAAACACTTCCTTTTACATTGAGGATCTTTACAAGTTTAGAGCTTCAGATAATTAAGACAAAACATTCATAACATTACACATTGTTACATAGTGGATACCATAAAATCAGTTTCCATTTTCCTCAGAATATAAAACATTAAAACATAAAACAATACTCCTTTACAATTCTTCAACATTTAACATGCCTTCCTTCCTTGTATTACTCATCCATTAACCTGTGAAAAATCATTTAAAAACCTGGGATGAGCACAAAATCTCAGTAAGGTATGAAAAAGAAGGAAAAATCACAGTAGTCCATGAATACGTATGACGTATGAAAACATTTTCAAAAGACATTCTTTCCACCCATAAATTCATACTTTGTGTAACATGAGATTTACAAAAGATCCAAAAAAACATAATTATAATCATAGAGGTATATTGGGGTATTACATACAAAATCTTGTAACCATCTTGGCTACCGTAAAATTTGTAACCCTCACGACTACCTTACTTTGTGTAACCATCATAGTTACACTTGGAGTAACCATATGGACGACCTCCAACATACTCATACCCAATGCATTGGAGGGAAATATAGGTCCCACCCTTCATCATAAAAAATTCCCAATAACCAAAACATAATCATACAACATAAATAATAGCATAAAAACATTGCTTTTGAATATTGAAAAACAGAATTTTAAAAGGGGATTTTAGAAGAAAAGTCCCTTATAAACATAATATACTTGAAGTGAGACTTAATAGAGTGGATGGGATATGTATATACTCTGTAAATACACATAATGAAACATAATATAAATAGAAACCATCACACAAACTATTAAAATAGCACATAAATTATAAAGTATAATGTTAACCCAACGAATGGAAATCGAGTTAAGAATTCCCTTACCTTGGGCTTGTCTTACTTCCATATTGTTTAAACCTCCTGTATAATGATTAAAAGAGTGTTATTAGTATTTTACAGAAACATTTTCATGTTTATAACATCTGATATGGTCATTTCATAACCTCATTTCACCCCTTAATTGTTAGTATTTTGTTCCTTGCATTATTTTGGGTGAGTTCTTTTGTGATTTTCACAATCGGTTCATGATGAATCGTTCTTGTTGATTGGAAGTGAAACTCCAGAATTAGAAAGGAGTAGTCTTTACATATTTCCAGTACCATAAATTATACCATTTATCACTTTGGTTCTGTATATGATGATGATTTATAAGTTAAAACATTAATTATGTTCGTTTAGATAATTTAAGTGGTTCTTTGATAATTACAACCTCATTTAGTCTTATAAATTTGAACCATGGGTACAAAAGAATTACAGAACCATATATGAGTTATAAAACATATATTATATCCTGGTTCAACCATATAAATGGTTTCATGACCAGACATGAAAGAATTAATGGAACGTGAAATTACATCGTCCACGATGTCGGTAATTTGACACATCACGGACAATGTTCTTATTCCTTAAATAAGTGAGAGAGGAGAGGAATAATGATTTTTAATTTTCCATAAACATGAAAACATCCAGAATATACATTATTCTGGAGATTTCATGCCTCTTGGATAAGAGAGGGTGAAGAAATAAGAGAAAGGAATCATGAAATAAAGAAAACATGAGAAATTTCATACGAAAATTCGGCAGCCTAACGACGTCTCTTAAAATTTCATAAAAACAAGATTGATGAGAGGAATGGAATATCTCATCATTCATACAAAATTTGGACAGTAAGGGGAAATATTTAAGGAAATATCCCAACAAAAGAAAAAGGGAAAGGAAGAGAATAACATAAGATGGAAGAAAAGAATGAAAACGAAAGAGGATGTCTACCTCTTGATCTCTTCTCCTTGAGATCCTTCTTAAGGGCTTTGATTTTGGTCTTTTGGTGAGACCAGTAGCTCTAGGACGTGGGGAAGAAGATTGGGGAGGGAATTGGGTAGAAATTAGACAATGCTCAAGGCTTGAGAGGTGCGGGAGGAAGAGGGGAGTGAGGGTGATATTTATAGTGGAGGAGGGGAGGTATTTTAGATTATTTTAATTATTATTATAATATTTTTATCAAGACTGTGAATAATCTCAAAACAAGTGGCCTTAATTAGTGAAAATATCATGTGAGTTCGAAGAAAGTGGCCTTACATCACTTATGATGTCATAAATAGTGCATTTTTACTGATAAATTGATTATACGATATTTTATTGTATTTCACTATTCACCGAAAATTCAAGAGTTTCAGAAAAATACCAAAAATTAACCCCAACCATTTTTCGATGTGTAGAATTCAAAAATGAACTCCATTTTCCAAATTTAATTTTCTAAATATTATTAATTTAATTTTTAAATAAGGTCACAGTTAATTCGAAAAATAACAATATTGAAGTGCAATTAGTTTTATGTGACATTGGAAAATTAATTAAGATCCCATTATCCTATTGCCATGGGAAAATACAACAATAATATTATTTACTATTCATGAGGTCATATTACTATTCATATTACTATTCATAAGGTCATGTTACTATTCACAAAAAGAACAAGTTTGTTTCATTAGACTCTAAATAACATACTAAACACAATTGTAGATGACAGTTTCTTGAAATTCAAATCATAGAAGAAATAAAATTATGTTTAAAGGATACTTATAAATATATACCTTAAACAAAATTGCAAGCATTTTAAATTTATTTTTAGAAAACTTTGGGATGTTACAATATTGCTAAAGTAAATATCATTGTTTGTGGTCAATTTGGTAACACCAACTCAGTTTTAATTTATAAAGTACATTTTTTGATGTATTATAATATAATCTACATCACATCTCACAATTATGTAACAATTTTGGTAATGTAATGTCTAAAAATAAATCTTGTAATGTTATTAATTCTAAAAATTATTTAGTTCTTAATTATTTTATAAATGAGAATGCATATTCTTTTAATATTAATTCTTTGATTTCTCCAAATGTTTCTTTCTTATGTGTATTTCATTGATAATCATGGAATTGACATATGAGGCTAGGATACTATAACATTCTATCACTTAGAAATATTACTAGGAAAGGGTTATTCAGGTATCTACCAAAACATGAATTTCCAAATGGTAAAATCTATAACCCTTGTCAAATTGTGAAACAACATAAGATATATTTTAAATTAAATAAATAAATTTCAAATTATCAACTTCTCAAGTAGGTTCACATGGATTTGATTAGACTATCAAGATTTTTAAGTTTAAATGGGATGAATTGTGTCTATGTAATTATAAATTACTTTTCTAGGAAAAACAGGGTATTCTTTTTATCTCATAATAGTGAAATATGTTCTTATTTTACCATGTATTCTAAATCTATTGAAAACCTATGATGACATAGAATTAAGACCTTAAAAAGTGACAATGGTCGTGAGTATGAAAATCAAGACTTTGATTAATTTTTCTCAAAAAAGGACTTAGTAATAAATTTTTTATTTCTAGGAATCATCTGTAGAATGTAGTTGTAGAAATATGAAGTAGAACACATAAAAAGATATCCAAAACTATTATTATTGAATATAACTACTTATATACTATCGGGAAGAGGCTGTGAACACAGCCTGCTATAAAATTAGTAGATATTTAATTTGAGATATCTTAAAGAAAAATCATTACGAATTTTGGAATATTAGAAATGATAAGATTCATTACATTATAGTTTTGTGTTGCAAAGAATTTATTATTAACATTAAGGATAATCTTGACAAGTTTTCCTCCAAAAGTGATGATAGTATTTTACTTGGGTTTTCAACTTATATTAAATACTATATAGTTTTTCACAAAAGAAACAAGACTATTAAAGAGTCTATTTATATCAAGAAAATTTATACAAATCCACGTAAACCTAAGACTCATTTATAAAACCATGAGAATGAGGTATCCACATAAAACATAAATTACAAACCATATTCTTCTAATGTGAAACATATAGAAAAATCATCTAGTTATAAGGACCTTCCAGAATATAAACCTATATAATACCCTAAGGTAACCAACCCCTATTTTTCAAGAACAATATGGACTCTTTAATATCATACTTTAAATTTTTTGTTGGATACATTAATATAGTTTCACAAGTTGTGGCTTCTCAAAGAACCCATATTGAACATCAAATATTTTAGTCACAACATGAACCTAATAACATCAATGATTAAATTAATGATTAATTATAGGTAATTTCTATGAACGAGGAACTTAGTCAATTTAAAATCAATAAAGTTTGGGAACATTTTGATAAATCTAAAGACATGTTGACTATAAGCCTGAAATGGGTGTTTAGAAACATGGTTGATGAATCTAGAAAAATAGTAAATAATAAGGATACAATAGTTGCAAAAAGTTATATTCCAAAAGATGATATAATCTATGAAAAAAATAACACCTTTATCTATAAATTAATACATTAGAATGATTCGTTCCAATTCATAACATCTATCTTTGAATCTATAGAAAATGGATGTCAAAATTTTTTTCTTAAAGGGGTATAGAGTGGAGGATTTTTTTATGGAGAAAACACATGGGTTTCAAAATCATTATTTTCAAAACTGTGTTTTCAAGTTAACAAAATCATTATATGATTTAAAATAAGCTCCTAGATCTCGGTATGATAGGCCAAGCTATATTCTAATTTCAAAAGGA
The DNA here is from genome assembly GCA_963277665.1 of Viscum album. NCBI lineage: Eukaryota > Viridiplantae > Streptophyta > Magnoliopsida > Santalales > Viscaceae > Viscum > Viscum album. The sequence goes on from OY728139.1 coordinate 805,122,219, forward strand.
TTTTCAAAAGTTATAGATGATCTTAACCTATTTATAAAAATAATTTAAAAAGATTTTTTAATTGTTCAAATTTATGAAGATGATATTATTTTTTGATCTTCTAAAAATTATTTATGTACTAATTTTTAAAATATGATGAAAATGAATTTAATATTATTTTAATGGGTTGAATTAAATTCTTTCTTGTTTTTCATATTTTTTAAAATAAAGAGAGAATTATTTTTAAACCTAATTAAATATACTAAAGACTTATTAAATTATTTTGGTTCAGATTGAACTAAGAATAGTGACACTCTTATGAGTACCACTTATAAATTGGATCTTGATAAGGATGGGGAATCAGTTGATCAAACTAGTTATAGAGGTATGATTGTAGGTCTTCTAAATTTATCTACTAACTGACCTGATATTATGTTTTTTTTCTGTGTATGTGAACTCATTTTCAAGAAATCCCAATGGAGTAACACTTAAATAATGTAAAAATAACTTTTAAATACAAAAAGTATACTATATATTTTGTAATATTTTACCCTATAGGATAATCAATTGACCTATTTAGTTATTCAGGTGCTGATTGTGGTGGTTGAAAGTTTGATAGGAAATCACCTCTAAAACATGTAACAATTTAGGAAATTCACTGCTTTCTTGGGTTAGTAGGTCGAAATATTCTATTTCGCATTATATTGAATATAAGAAATAAATAGATTCACTTATCTAATGTGCACATAATTTTTAGATGAAACAGACATTATAATATGATGGATTTCAATTCTGACATGTACCAATAAATTGTGACAGCACAAGAGCTTTAAAAATTTCTATAAACCATGTATCTTACTTTAAAACAAGACAAATTGAAATAATACATCATTATTTTGAGTTACCATTTTCAAAAGGGTGATCTAACTCTTGAATACAATGGTAAAGAACATCATATTGCGGATATATTCACTAAGTTTTTAAATTTGGAGAGAATGAACTACATTAAACATCAATTATGCATGATTAGTGTTTTTTAAAATTAATTATCTAAAAACCATCATTCAGTTTTACCCACCATTGAGTTTTAACCACCATTAGATTATTACCAACCATCTACCGCACCATCCTTCAAGAACTATGTATGACTTGATTATCATCCTTATGAGATTTATAGGAATGACTAGACCTTTAATATGTGGTTCAGCCTCCATCCCTTCAGTCTTTATAGCCTCTTGGTTTGGGTTCGTCTAGGTGTACGTGGGTGTTATTGAGCCTTTTTTGTTCTTATTCACATCAGGTTTTCAATTTTCATGCCATGTACATCCCTTGAGAGTAATTCTCCAAGAATCCATCCTTACCATATGACTTTAAATTGCACATGAAACATACATGATTCACAAATCCACTTTATTTGGTTATCCACCACTTTTAACATCCAAAATTACCCCAAAAAGGTATAGATACTCAGCCTTAAGGCTCACCAACCATTCAGGGCCAATGTCTCGGGGGATCTTGAATGGGAATTTGAGAATGGTTCAGCCCAAATTTGAAATATGGTTAGTAGTTGAATGTCATTATTTTTTTCCCATCCCAGGTCACATGATATAGATATTGTGTTTTTGATATGGTAAAAAATTATCCTCCATCATTACACCACCACCATTATGTCCCAACTATCATGTGTAGTGATTCATATTTTTTTTAACCATTCGTTCTCCAACACCCTTGGTGTTATACCTTCATACATCCATGTATGTCGAGTTGGAATATTGTCCTACCTTGGATCTTCCCACTAGATATTTATCTTTCATTGTTATACACCCGCATGGGATGGTTAAATCCTAACATCACCAATTATTGACCACACTGAGCATGGCTCATGGGGGATTTCGATTTTTTCTAGGGTAATTCCTACATTAAGGATTATGCATCCCTATGGTCTGAGCTCTATGACCTTAAACTAATATCTATTTAATCCAAGACATATGAGGTTAAACTATTTCTCATTGTCCAACATGACTTTAAACTATAGTTCCCATAGTATATGATGTTAAAGTACATGGACTGGTCCTATCTTACGACCTTAAGCAAAGACCCCGTCATCCTGGCTGCATGAGAAAAATGGCACCACAATGTGATGTTCTCACATGATAGGGAGTCACCTTGGCAACTGGTCATACACTTTATAAATTTTCAAGGCCTACCATCAGCTTGATTCCTATAGCAACACCCAATCATTTTATTATGGGTTGGTCATTCAAAAAATACACCAACAAAAGAAAAAAAAGTTATATTTGATGTATCTTTTCTCTGTTAGTGGGTATACCTTTAATTCCCCTTGATAACTATATGTAGCTTGATTCACATACTTATAGGATATGTAGTGATTCCAAGATCATTTATCTCAGTCCCAACCCCACCATTATTTTACCTTTTGATCTGTAGGGCCTTTGTTCCCCTTTTATAATGTGTGATATGGTGTGGAATTATTATGACCTCATTCATACCAGGTTATGCACATCACCACATGTTTTGGTTCTGTGGTATGCATGTCCTAGTTGTATGATAATAAACTGTATGATAACTATCATCCTCACCGCATGATATTAAATTACCTTGGATTCATGGTCCGAACTCTATGACCTTAAAATAAGAGCTGATATCCTTGACGCATGACAATGAATTGTGACCCTACCCTAAACAAGATTAGTATGATTCATTATAATTATATGATTCTTCATCATTCTCACTATAGAGGATTTCCCCATTTCGATATCTAAGAGTGTTGTGCTTTAAGAACTATGTGTGGCTTGATTCCTACTTTAGTAGGGTACACAGCAACAGCCGACCATTTTGTCTTTTGGTCCATCCACATGTCCAATGACCTACTTATCCCTTTGGCCTCAATTACGGAATAAATCTTATGAACATAAACTACGAGCCTCAATGGAATATGCGGTGTGACGTTTTGTGATAGTTATTTTTCATTTTTGTTCGTATTTGGTTTTTCCACTACAACATCACATATGCCTATTTCCCATCTATTTCTTAGAATTTTTATGGTGTCCTGGCCTCATTTGTCTCATTTAGGTCATGCTTATTTATTCTATTTCATGCAATAAATCCAATCATAGACATCATAGTCTATGCAACATGACTTTAAACAATTAGAAAGGGTCCAAGAGGTATGAACTTAAACTAAATGAAAACATCCTGGTTGTATAATGTTAAAATAGGTAACTCTGATCCTTATTTTCATAATGAGGAACTAAAAGTCATTTTAGGTCCTCACCCAAGAGGTACAATCTGGAAGAAGGTTTGATGCTGATTCAAGCCAGTATTCTCACCCAATGTTCTTTAGTCATGGTGGTGTAATTTTGAGAGTGATTGAGTCCTTTGAAACATCCCATCACTCCACCCCATGTTTCATATTCCTTATTATTTGGATCCTTTTCCCCTTTCATTTTTGAACGAACCCTTGAAAAATATAAATTCTCATCTTCATAAATTAGATACCATCTTGGGCCAACATTTCGAGGGGAATTGGACGACATTTCGAGTTTGGCATCGTTTTTTCAAATACGGTCAACAGTTTGCCCTTGTTTGTTCATCCCTATTTTAGGTAATCACGGTATGTATGATTTGTTTCGAATATGTTCAACAATTATACCATATCTTCTTTCCTCCATCATTATGTTCAAAATTTTGTGTATCATGATTCACACTTCTCATTCCCCTTTGTTTGGATTAATTCCAACACTCCTCGAATTATCCCACTCGTGCACCAGTGCACATTGGGAAATGAATATTGGTTGCTTTGAGATCTTTATTCTTTAGTCATATAACCTTTATCATCCTGAATACTCTAGTATATCATTAAAATATTGAATACCCTGATTATTTTATGGTTAGCTGGCACTCTCATATACAAAGTGGATAATTATGTGATCATCCCTTGTTTCTCACACCAGGTATGACCCATGTGATCTTAGTGATTTATCATTAATTGCTTCTTAGTTGTGATCGAGATGTAGTAAAATAAGAAAAACTCTATATCCGTTAACATATTTAAGGATTAGAAAATAATAGGGAATATATGTTTCATGAGTTCATCCAAAAAATGGCCCTTATAGATCTTCCCCATCGATGGACTGCTTTTGTTTCTCCATCATCTAGCATGTAGCATATTTGATTTCCTCCATCTCCATGAGATTTATTTCCTTGTCAAGAGCCAAAGAGTAAATTTCATCATCCCTGGCTTTAATTTCTTCCCACTCGGATAGTAGTTCAACAATTTTACAGTAGAGTTATGCTAGATTCACCAGTCTTTCTACCATCTGGGCTCTCAGTCATACAATGTTCCTGGATGAATTCGTGAAAAAGGTGGCATGTTCACCCATTTTCTCATCAAGGCGTCATATTTCCTTCTTAGCCTCATGACATCTCTGAATATTTTCATATTTATTCTTTCACCAAGAGGTATCAATGTGTTGGATTCTCTCCCACTTCTTCTCATAAAGATAGTTGTGGATATTCATATGGAGATGGAGATCATACCACCTTACTGCATAAAAGAAACACATCTAGGTGACGAGTGACCTCATCTGATTCATCCATTTTTCTTCTGGGTGATTTAAGAATCATTTAATTCAATTACATTCCTTTCACTATGTCACACATCTCTCCCTGACTATGCCAAAATCATCAATCTCTTCAGGATCTATAGGTCAATATTCAGGAAAGATGGCCAGAAGTTTTGTGGCAGGGTCTTCCTCTGTCATTCATTCTGAGGGACTAAGATCTATGATATATGGTAAACTATCTTTGTTCATATCTTCCTCTGTGATTTCATCCTCAACATCTTTAGGTTCTACCCAGGTAGTGGAATCACCTATGATCACAACTTCCAACCCACCAAGTGTTAAGGATATATCATCATTAGTGTCCAGCTCTTCACGGACATGTACAGTCATCAGTGGATCTCCCATAGATTTCCCAAACTTTTCAGTTTTCAGGGCTTCTAGATGTGTGATCACTTCATGGGGAATTGGTTCCTTGGTTAGCTGAGTTTTTAGATAATAGATGTGACTTTTTAACGATAGAGTCTTATAAGAGTTAAGCATAGCCTGATCAAGTTCTTGCATCACCACAAGAGCTTCCGCAACAAGAGATCCCTCAGTGCTAATTAACTCAATAATTGGAATCACCTCCTTCTATGTAGTGGGAATGAACCAAGATCATATGGTCATAACTAATAATATTTTCATTTATTAATCCATGATTGTTTCTCTACCTTGCTCTTCCCCATATGTGGCTTAAGAGGGATTTCCTTCCATGACCATCAGAAAATTTTCTCCCCCTACAGAGGGATCTCCCTAGCCACCATCATCAATGTTTTCCTAGACAGGAAAAGTAACAGTTAGTGAATTTGAGTTATGGAATGATAAGGACTAAGATAGATATGATTTGAGTCTTACCTCAAGAATGATGGCCAGTTCCTCATCAGATCCTGTGATTACACACCTCTCACATGGTCTCCTCAGCTGGGTTGTTTTCCACTGAGGTCCCTCGTCTCTAAGACCCTCATCTTCAGCCACCTCTTCTGTCTCTTCTGATCCTTCTTCCTCTTCTTAATACTCCTCCTCTTATTCTTCTTCAACCTCTTCTTCTTATTTATCCTTATCATTATCCTCATAGGGTGTCAATTATTTTGGTTCATTCTCTTGAATTAGAATTACATTAACCATGAAATTTGGTTCATTTTACTACAACTATTGGCATACACAGGTGTCCTTGGATTTCTTTTATGTGTGTCGGTAATGAATATTCACCCTATCCACCACCTGGATATTCCCTACACTAGGTATATCAAGCCTCATGTGCACCAGTCTTCACCCCATTTCATCAGTTGTCATCGATTTTCACAGTTTTATCCAAGAAGACAATAAGGATGGGAAAGTGACATCAGCGGTCGAATTCATAAGATAACTCGTTTTCTTCCCAGCGGCCTCCCTATCTGGCCTATGGGGTCACCTATGGGACCACCCATCTTTAGAAGGAAGAGGCACGACCATACCTTATGATGCTCATGCCAACGATGCTCCCTCTTATGCCACCCTAACCACCTAGTTTTCCTCTTGTCTTGCTTCCCCAGAAGCACCTCACCTACTCAGTCATCGTCCAAAATCTACACTCACAGTCATGAACTAACGAATGTGTTTCCACAGAATTTCGTCCAGATATGCTGCCACCCATTGATCAACATATTCTTTGGATAGGTCCACATTGACATTAGTGGGGGGAATGTAATGACTTCAACAAAGCCAGAATATGTGAAAATGAGGCACAATTAGTGAAGTATGCATGGATGTCTCTCTTTCCAGACATCGGTATTGAATTTTTTTGCCACCTTCTTCATGCCCCAAAACTGTTTGGAAAACTGTGACGGTATGTAGGGTTCTAAAAATATTTTCTAGTCAATACGGTCTACTAGAGCACCACCCATGATACTTTTCAGAAATTCCCTTTGCTCCAGTGGGTATCACAAGTCATCCACCATCTAAACAACTAAGGTTTCAAATGGGTGTAAGTTTACTTTTGTGTGATTTCTAATCCTGAGCATAATCCCTTTCTCATTAAGCATTAGTGGATGAACCCCGTGATGTTCAACAGAAATGGTCGCAAGCCATCACCCATAGGATGGATGGAATTTAGGAAATCAAACCTCTCATAGTAAGATGCTACCCATCCATGAATAATTTGAAATGTTCTGAAGATTCTTCTGGACATAATCCCACTTGAGATGCACCCCATTATGTTGTACAACCTCGCTAACACATGAACTATAATGTTGACCTTGTGATGGAATTCTATGATCTCTTCCATCACCATTTTCCCTGGATGGACCCCCATCCTCATATTTATTATAGGAAGCAACCACCCACTTAGTAAGGATGTGTGTAAAATAGTTTATCTCACATAAGGGTTCCAGATTTCATTCACACGAAAACCCCATGATAGGTATTGGCCTGATCGACTATTTATTTGTACGACTTAGTCTTGCCCCTCTACGATGCATTTGGGCACCATTTCCCTTTTCCTGGCATAGTCACCCTATCATCCATTTTGAGAAATATTCTAAACCATGCAGGATATGATATTTCCTTTAGGAGGTACGTTATTTTATTCCTCTCCTTTGCTAACTTCTACAAATGTCATGACATAATTAGTGTTTGTACCCTATCTCCCAAAACATTCCCTATCTATAAGAATTAATCATATTGGAACCCTTAAATAGGGATTCATACAAGGAATTAGATGCCCCAAAGGCTTATGTCAACCTCCCCATGGTTTATATGGAATTCATAGGCGTTAGGAGACCACGGGTTGATCAACTCCGACACAAGATCCATCTAGCAGTAGATATTGAATTGTATGTTCACACGGCCTCAAATATCCTAATGTGTTCATGCTCTGAAATGAATTCCTCACATGTATGAAATACCCAGTACACCCATTCCCAATATATTGTGATGTTTCCTCTGGAAATCAATTCCCAGTCTTAGTATCATCCCTTAGTCTCATTAGTTATAATACTCCTCAATGTTCTTGCATAGTGGGTGGGAAATTCATCAGTAACTAGATCACTTCCCATGATTCTTCTATTCGTTGAGTTTAGGACATAAAAAGTTGTATCCCTATTTTACCTAGTGGGGTTACCATTTCATGTTATTTTGAACAATGAAAGGCTATCCTTCCATGTCACCCCACCAGTAGTGAGTCGATCTCGAAGCCCGACATCATCACCTCCTATAGACTATTGAAGTTCAATAACAGGAGGCTATTTCTCAGGAAATAATACTTTTGAGCCTATATAAGAATGCCCAGAATCATTTTTTTAAAATAGTTCCCTTCTATAATGAATAATGTGAGTGTTCGTGATCCTCTCGAACCTTCGTGCAGTATAAACATTCTCCCGCTCGACATCAGTCTGTTCACAAATCATCTTGGTTGGGCCTCAAATAAAAAAATGTTTTTGGATTGAAATATGTTGATTTGGAATAGAAATAAAATATTGTTATACAATATTTATACATCCATGCAAGAAAATATTACTAAGTCATAATCTCACAAGATACAATGGTTGTGCATAAGGCACCAAATGAAGTATTGAGAGATTTCTCACAAAAAAAGGAACTTGCATACACAAGAGTGGATCTCCTTTCATATAACAATTCATGGTAAAAAACCTTACCCCCACCCCCACATATTTATTGGCATGGACATGGTCTTTCATTCCCACTTAGGGAAAGTTATGCACTAAATCGGCCCTTTTGCGTGCACTAAAATAAATGTATTGTTTTCATCAGATATTACCTTAAAATTCAACCTTCTAATTCATTTTAAACTCAGATTCTATGGGGGGATTTTTTGGTACATAATTCCTCTTAAGGGAATATATTAACATATTGGAGATACCCAAAGGCATATTTAGATTTAGTGAATGATCCTAAGAATCCCAAGGGTGTAGCGCAAATGATTTGGTTTGTGAATGCAAGGTCGAAAGCCATGCAAAAGCCTCTTGTGTGTCCAATTCAAATCAAACTATATTCTAGCACTATGTCAACCAAAATGGTAAATTCATATGACCAGATGAAACTGGGATAGTGCACAAGAGACATGAATTTTTCGTAATGGTCTTATGCACCCAATTCTATCAAAAATGAACACTTCTGCATTGGCCTCCTTGTGTGCCTCTGCTGATATTTTCGTCAATAAATAGTAGAATACCACCTCCCTTAAGGGTAACAATCCAAAAGTTTACCCCTCTTACATCTGCATGTATGAAGACCCATTCTATGACCTTGTGAATGTAATTATGTAAAGGTATTAGATCATACATGAAAGGTCTTCCAAGGGCCCCCCTTTGTGTGGTACTACTGTGGATTGTCCCTCATCCGTTTCAATTTTTCCCAAGTCAGGTGTACGTAAAAGAAACCTCTTGCATGTTACCATAATGTAGTACATATTGCACTCATGACCCCTTCCCTTTGCATATAAAACTCTAATCTAGCACAAAACTCTTTAATCTTTCATGCACTCCTTGATATATAGTGCATGTGTTGTACTTATTACAAGGAATCATGTTCGAGTTCCTCTATCATGCTACATCCTTATCTTGAGAGAACCTCCTCCATGCGGCCCTCAAGGCATGTGTGTAGTGATTTATGGGTCCTCCATGGGGTTCTCTATATTGTTATTTCCTTCCTCACACTTCTTTTCATAGGTTCAATAATGGATATTGGTTCTTTACATATCCATGCCAACATGATCCCCTCGAGTGACCAATCCTCCAACTCACTCCTATCGAGAATTGCTTATTCCATACCTTCCCCAAGTGAGGGGTGGTAAAAGTTATGTATGTCTGAGGGGTGTGGAGTGAGTCCTCATCGTCCGAGCTACAAGATTTTAATCTTCCAATAAACCTCATCCACAAAACACAACATTAAACTATGAGTTACCGCATGCATGGAGAGCTTGGGTTGACACTAAGTAGAATGGGCATCAGTGATCTCTCACTCTTCTCTCCCTTTACGCTTTTTCATCATTTGCACCTACTAAATTCTCTACATAAGCCCTGAAACACTCTGATAGGGTGTTCCCTATATTATTTCCATATCCCCCTCATACCTCATGACACCCTCCATGGGCTTCCCTCTTGGAGTATGTATCAATCTGAATCTCCCTGGGCCGCTAGCCATGCAAAAGCCCCACACCAGGCTTCATAGATGCACCCTATGCAACATGTCCATCTAGGATACTACTATCTCTTTTTTCCCGCACATTGCATGACACGTGAGGGTTTATAGTTTAAAAATGAACAAGAAATTATTTTTGGGCCTCTAAACATGTGTATGACCAATGCCCCATGTCCCTCATGATTTTAAATGGATCTTCCCGAACTATGTGGACATTTATCCTTATTTTCTAAACAGGTTACATAGGAATCCTCTTTGAGGATCAAACCCCTATCTCCCAATGATCCAAATCTTTTGTTCATTTCACATAGGCTCATCCTAATCTGACATAACATTAAACTATATTCCCCTCATAAACATGGTAGTTTTTATTCCCATCCACTAGGACATGTAGGAAGCCTCTTTGAGGTCCAACCCCAACCAATGGTAAACACTGGAACTACCTTCTAGGGATGTACCCTCTCAATGAAACACCTTCCCTTTTTGTGAAACATCTCCTAAATCAGCCTCACCACGGTGTTTTGATCCACATGGGAATATAAACAGGCATAATACCCACACAACCCATACCCCTCCAACTAAGAGTACCCCACTTGTAATGGGATGCTAACCATGCATAGCCAACTAGCATGTATCCATGTCATTTTCCTTTATGTACAACCAGATTCTATTCCCCATTCCTGAATTACATGGACTATGATTCTCCACCACTGGGATACGTAGGAATCCACCTTGAGGTTCAATCCCATCACCAATTTCCCATCCCGGTCTTTTTTTAGCCTTCTTGTCTTGGGATGATCCCACCCCAACCTGGAGGGTCTACTTCCCTTGGGCCTCTAGCCCTCCGTCCATTCTCACAAACTGCTTATTCAGGTGTGTCATCACCCAAAACAAGAACTAAATGGAATTTGAACCCTAACTTTGATGTAGGGTACGTAGGAAACCTCCTCAAGGTTCAAGACCCACACTATCATCTTCACGTTGGTTCCATCTCATTCATCTCAATCCTTCAACACTTTCTCCATATTTATCAAGATTTTACCTAGGCTTCCATATTTCAGTAAAAACATGCCATTTATATGGGAATCTAACCACACATAAGCCCCAACCATCAACTCCACTACCCTAATATTATCATAGTAAGGTCACATCTTCATCTCTTTTTGAAACACCTGAGCCTCTAGCCATGTGTAAGTGTTGAATCACCTACTAAACTATGTGGGACTTGATCCATGTCTTCTCTACAGGGTATGTACAAAGCCTCCATGAGGTTCAATACCATAATAGTAAACCTTGGTGTCCCCCTTTGTGGGCCTTATCCTTTCCGATTTTCCTTTTTTTGTGTCTAGATCATCCAACATAGTGTGAAACCTTCCCTTTTTAGGTCACACCATCCAAGGTCCGTCCTCACAGACATTTTGACCCATCCACCCGGAAAATCTTCTATGTCAGGCCTTATAGGGATATATCCCTCAAATACACTTTTTACAGTGTTATGATAAGTCTTATACATCTCTAATAGACGATCAAAATGTGGAATACCCCACGTTAAACATGGGAATCTGAGGAAAAACTCAGAGATGTGCCTCAGGATAAGATTTCATGTATTCGAAGTGGGATGCATCGAGATCCTGTGACCTCAAGAAGACCTCTAACACGGGATAATTCAGGTGTACCAAGGTTCTTGCATCCAAACATTCTAGTAATGTCCAACTTGACTACTTTCCTGACCAAAGGATGTTGTCCAGACTTGCTCCTTTGGAATTTCCTAACCTATGCAGTGTGATTAACCAAAATCCACAAAGCGATGGAACATGGAATGGTTTCATGAACAATGTATTAAAATTTAAGGTAGAACCATTATAGGTAATGAATTATGTGGAGTAATAAATGGAATTAGATACAAGCATCCCATCATACTATTTTTATCAAGGAGTAAACATCACTGAATAGGTGATGATTTTTCTCCCACCTTTGGAAAGAAAGAATGAGGGATACTATGCATAACCAGTGAACGTCAAACACATTTAAGAGGTGCACCCTAGAGAAAACATCATTTAATGCAAAACCTATTTTTGCATATCGAATTGTCAAGGTTCTAGTTCTCTCCTAATGTGTATAGCAGCAGTCAGGTCAAATCGTCAGTGATGTTACTTTTTAATAGTCGATTTTTTTAGTTGATTATATTCTGATTTGAAGGTTTATTTACAATGCTTAGGAAATTATTGATTGATTAGGATTGATTTAAAAAATTGATAAATATTGGGGTGAGTTAATTATTACCTATTTAATATTGTGATATCCTTGAGCCTTGCTTTATATTGCATTAAATTAACACCCATTTCACATGTTGACTTTAATTGGAATTCCCATGTGTTAAGGATTTAATCCAATACTTAAATTTACTTAAGGTTATAATAATAATCATATCTTGTTTATGGTTGTTTATTTATGGTTCAAATAATCCATGGAACCCACTTGTTAAACAAAACAACTCATTAATCCATAACAAGTTAAGTCCAACATATACAATGTTAATTCATATAATATTCATCGAGAAAACATTCCCAATCACTTAACATACATAAATTATAACTAACCCAAAAGAGATATTTACTCATCAATTTGCGTGGTTAATAATCTGGTTATAATTTTATGATTATTAATTAATAAGTGAATAAAATGAAAGGGATAGGAAAAGAGTTTTGCGTCGAACACACACACACACAAATAGTGAAGGAAATTAAATACTAAATTTATATTAAATGAGAAAGCACACTAAGGGAATGCGATTCAACTATAATTAAACTATTTTATAACCAATAATATTATTTAACAAAAGGTGGATGAGAATAATAGATGAATAATAATAAAAATTCATTAAAATAGAATTACAAAAACAAACACATACACGATTACAAATGAAGATAAACACGAATGTAAATGAAAACAAATAGAGGAGGAACTGTCTCTCAAATGAAAACTTGAGTATGGAAGGTCCTGCAAAGAATTTTTAAATTATATTTTGTGCTAATATATGCTTATCTCTTAAGAAATTCAAACACATGCAAGGAGAATAGGGTGTTGTATTTATAGCCCAAGGAGGTGGGATCTTTTAATTTCAAATATTCCTCTCCATTTGCATCGCCAATTTGGCTAATCAGGAAGATGAATCTAGAAATATATTCTTCTTAAAAGTTGTAGATAATAATGTTTGAATACTACTCTAAATATTTGGAGTAATTTGGTATTATGGACCCAATGTTATGGATGTTTTATTTTAAAAAGTTAAAATGTCAATTTTTATCCATTCATTTTCAATGGCATAAAAGTGGATGAATTTTTGAATAGGAAGATGCCTTCAAATCAGAACTATTTATTCCAAAACGTTAGACTCCTATATCTCATATTTCACACTGATAAATTAAAGCTGGATTTGATTACTAGATCATGAGAAATTACATGATTAGTGTCTGGATTTTTAATTTCTGTCTAGAATCGTGGGCTAGACATTAAAGCATCTGTTGGGCCCATTTTTCGTGCATTTGGACCTTAATATTTTTATCCATGATTTATTAGGAAAATAAGGAGCATTGTTAATGTTTCATAAAATTTGGGATTCAGTATTTAGACCAATAACTCCATCATCATGGCTGGTCATGTTTCGTCACATTTTCTTTAGGTCTTATTGTGTGGATCATATGACCCTCCAAATAGACTATTTTTTCTAGAGGTTCCTTCTAGTAAAATGTTTTAAATTGAGTAGAAAATCCTAAAATAAAATAATAATTCAATTTGGATATATAGGGTGAGATTTATTTATAAAATAGTAAACAGAATTTATTCTGGATGAATTCAAATAGTGCACTAAATTAAATTTAATATTTAATCATTAATATTTCACAGAAATTACAAACATTTCATATAAAATCAGTAAATAATGTATATAATAAGTAATTAAAATATAAATAACAACTTTCATACATAGATGAAATGTATATAAGTGGTTTTTGATATATTTATGCATGTTGAGATTCATATCCCTCTACTAGAATCAATTAATAAGATGCAAAGTTAATCAAAATTCTTAAAAGATCATTGTACTAATCTAATAGGGATAAAAGGAAAAGTGATTATAAATATTGGAAGGAATGTGTCGTCACCCATTACACCAAATGATGCAATTCAAACAAAGTGTAAGGATCTGGGGACATACATCATACCATTCACCATAAGGAGTTACACTTTTATTATTCTTTATGTGATTTAGGAGCTTCCATAAATGTGAGGTCACACTCTGTATTCCTTATTTATAGCTTTTTCAGTTGAAGATGGCGAGAGTAGTGGTACAGTTGGTGAATTGAGATACACCATATCCAGCGGGAGTCATTCATAATATACTTGTTCGGGTAAGAGACATGAACATTCTAGCTCATTCTATGTTCTTAACAGGGATGATGATGAGGAGAATTATCATGATCCCATTATAATAGTTAGGTTCTTCCTTAAAAATATAAAAATGATTATAAATGTCTATAATGGTACACTTTACAAGGATTTTTTTGATGAATTTTAGATAATTAATGTTATTGACTCCATGAAGTTCCCCTCAGCGGACCGTTCTACATATTTTCTTTCCCCTCATGAACCACCAAGTAAAAACCCCATGGATTTTTATTTTCCTATGATTTAGGAGATCAAGAGAATTGATTCTAGTGTGATTTCTAAGAACAATTCCATTCCGATTTATAATTCTCAATCCTCTCTTAGATTTGATTTTTATGTGGATTCATAATTTTATTTTGATTATGTTCACTCTGATTATGACTTGGTAATTGCCAATGCAGAAGGATTAGATGCATAATTAACTAATTTTGATGATGTATATTCTGATACTAATGTTAATTGTGCGTATATTTTATTTCCTTCAATGAATCAATCCATAAATCACCCCATACATTGGAACTAAATTCATAGCCACCAAATCTCAAATACTCATACTTATTGAGTGGTGAGTTATTGATTGTTAAAATTAATAACAGTATCCCTTTTAAACATGAAGAAACACATTTGAATATTTTAAGGGATAAAATTAGAGAAATCAGATAGGCCTTTTCCAACATATCTGGTATTAGCCCCTCCATTTCCACGCATAGTATTCTTTTGAAGGATGTGGTAAAATTGGTTTGTTATCCACAAATAAGACTGAATCCAATTCTTCTAGATGTTTCTGAAAAATAAGTTTAAAAATTTCTCTTTGGAGGTATAATTTATCCCATTTTAAATTCTTATTGGGTGAGTCATATTCAGGTTGTGCCTAAGAAAAGTGGCTTTACTATTAATAAAAATGAGTGACATGATTTAGTTTTAATGAGTGTATAGAATAGCTAGTGTGTGTATTGATTATTGGAAACTAAATAAATCCACCCACATGGACAATTCCCCCCCTTTTATGAAATTATTGAGAGACTAGTTGGGAAAACAAACTATTGTTTCTTTTGTGGATTTTATGGCTATTTTCATGTTCATATAAGTTTGGAGGATTGAGTGAAGGAAATATCCATTTTCTAATTCAATACATTTTCCTACTGAAGGATTCCATTTGAAATTTTCAATTCTCCAGGTACCATCCAAATAAGTTTGGTTATTATTTTTTATAACTTCATTGAGACGTTAATGTAGGTATTTTTGTATGATTTCATTTTTTGGATCTTCATTTGCAAGATGTATCTTTGGTTTGGAATTTTTTTTGAAATGTTTTCATGAAGAGAATCTAGTTTTGAACTTCAAAAAGTATCATTTTATGGTAGATCATGGAATTGTATTGGCGAAAGTAGTGTTAACACATGGGGTAGAGGTTGATAGATCCAGGTTAGATATTATACCATCCTTTCCATATCCATTATGTATGCAGAATGTTAGATCATTCCTAGGGTATGTATGATTTTATTGACACTTCATCTAAGATTTTAGTATGATCTCTCTACCATTTTCTTGGTTATTTTAAAAAGATATTGACTTCATTTTTTATGATTTATGCTTGGTATCATTTTATGAGATAAAGAAGTATCTAACCACTCTACCAACCATACAGAACCCATGGTGGGACATTCTATTTGAGCATATGTGTGATGATTTAAACTTCACAGTTGGAGTTATCTAGTCACATATGGTAGAGGTAAATTCACATGTGATTTCATATTCTTTTAGGATATTGGATTCCAGCCAATCAAAATACACAACAATGGAAAATATTTTTTTTACTGTCATATTTTCTATTGATAAATTCCATTCATATTTATTAGGCTCTAAAGTAGTTGTTTTTTATGACCATGAAGCTACAAGGTACCTCTTGAAGAAGCCATATTTGATACTGGGGCTTATCCAATGGATTCTACTCCTTTAATAATTTGATATTGAGATAAAGGATAAGAAGGTGTAAGAAACAATTGTGGCAGACCACATGAGTACGATTACTCACACACTAGATGCTAGCACTTTGAACTAGCTACCACTTCTAGACACTTTTCTCTATGAGCATCTTTATGAAATCTATGGTACACATCCTTAGTATGATGATTTTGTTAACTACCTTATTAACTCTCAAATTCATAAAATTTTAAAGAAAAATAATTTCCAAAAATAAAATAGAGAGTATTTGATTTATGTTTTGGATGATCCCACCCTTTGGAGCATGTGTAGGGACCCATTCATTAGGACGAGTGTTCTTGATCAGGAGTTTTAGTCTGTTCTATATTTTTTCCGTACAATTTCATGTGGAGGAAAATTTGGAACCCAATAGATAGCTAGGAAATTCATAGACTCTACATTATATTGGATTATATATTGCAAGATGCTCATGTGTTTTGTAAGTTATGATCACATTGTGAACACACTGGAAACATTATAAGGAGATAAGAGATATCAAAAAAACCCATATTATTCTGTAATATTTTTGATGTATTTGGTGTTGGTTTTATTGGTCCTTTTCCATTTTCATTTTTTGGTCAATTTGGGTTGTTGGTGATATTGTAATAAAATGGGGGGAGGCGAAGGCTAAAAGGATTGATTATTTTCATGTTGTAGTGTATTTGGTCTGGGATTAAATTTTTCGCAGGTTTGGAGTACTAAAGGCCATCAACAATTAATAAGAGAAACACTTTGGAAATCAAAATTTTTCTTCCCCCCTTCAGAAGTATGGGGTGACAAAAAAAATCAACATCATACCACCCCAAAAAAAATGGTAAGGATGAGGTTTCAAATCGGGTGTTGAAATAAATCATTGAGAAAACTGTAAAGCTGAATTGAAAGGATTAGAGAAAGGTCTTGGATGATGTGTTGTGGGATTATAGGATGACATAAAAGACTCCCATAAGTATGTCCCTATTTCATATTGTTTTTGGGAAATCATATCATCTCCCCATGGCGGTCGAGCTATAGTATTATTAGGCTACAAATAAAGAAAACAATGATTTGGCCCAAGATGGAAGTAAAAAGAAGCTAAATAATCAGTATCTTGAGGTGATTCAATTATCATCATTTTATAAATCAAGTATCCATAAGAAATGATCAATATAAGATCCTGATATAATGATTCAAATAATATAATTTCATGTAGTGTAGAAATCCATACACTATAGTTCATGACTGAAGTAGATGCCCGTTGAGTTTCATTCCGGATGGTTGGGTCCTTATGTTGTATATAATTTTTTTCCATATGGTGTAGTAGAGGTCACACATGAGGACATATAAAAGAGATTTATTATCAATGGGAAACATTTGAGGTAATATATTGTGGGACTACCAATCAATGTAGTTGATTTCATCACAATTCATAACTCTATCATCACTTGATAATATCAGTCTATTCCTAACCCTATCACTTTTATATTATTTTTCTTATTTAAAATTATACATTTCATGTGTACATATCATCTTATAGGTTCTTATTAAGGAAAATGAAATATTTTAATTATGGGGGAGGGAAAAAATTTTGGGGTAACTATTTAGGATTTTCATTTGTCTATTTTTTATTTGATATATGTTAGGTTTTCTATTAAATATTAACAAAAAAAATATTATACCAAATCATTAAAAAAATATCACACAACAATCTCATTTAAATTTGGAATATATGTAAAATGCATGTTTTCAAAATTTATTGGAAGTATGATAATTATACGTATGTTTTCAGTATTAAGGTTCTATTTTTATAAACGTATAATTCATTGATGATATGATTGGTTGTGTAATTATAAAAAAATTTAGATTTTGAATCTATTAATTATGATATTTTTTCATGGTAAATTATTTAACTGATTTATCGATGAAAATTTTCATACAACCACAACATGTTAATTTTTTATTACACAATTGAAGTTATATCTAGGTTAGGTAAAAAAATTCATCTTATATCAATGGTGGGTCCATAAGTTTGTTTCTCTTCCGAACAATTTCATTAGTGTAATGAATTGACCTATTCATGTGTACATGATATTCAACAGTTGTAAAATATCAATAAAATCAAACATAAATTAAAAAAACTTATATATATATATATATATATATATATTATCTTAATAAATACGAGATTTATGAAATGTACACCACGTCGGGATATCTAGGTCAGGAGTTTAATGTTTGAATTTTGATCATTCTTATGTGAGTGAGTCTTGATATTTGATTCCAAGGGAATATAGGTGAGGTTAAGTGAATTAAACTAGGTAATAATAATTCTTTTACATTACTTGAAATGTTATATAACGGGTGGAGATATGAGTTTGAAATAGTTGGCACCCACACACATGGGTAATTAATGGTATAGTGGACCTGTAACTTGTTTTTCTATGATTAGTGTCATCAATCTTACTATATATTATTTTTATACAATTTATTATGCAAAGTTATTCAAATTGATAGGTATTGACCCTTGATGGGAATCATACTTTTCCTATATTTCCACTATTGATTAGGGAATTTTAATGTGCATATATCTAGACATAATTTTTTGGAATACATGATAAGGGGGTTTTTCCAAGAGTGAAGAAGGTTAAGTGTGGGTGGGTTGCTAAAAACCAATTTTTTTAGTATTTTATTGATAATAAATGAAGTAATTTCCTCACATTGTGTTAAATATTCTTATTTATAATATATTTTATTTTATATCATTAATTTTAAAATTTGATTAAAATTCTATTTTTTTCATTAAATTTTATTGTAATATTTTGGATATAAATATTTTCCAAAAAATTATTTGATTCGTTAAATTTTTACTGTGTTCCTAACATAATGGTATAAACCTTTCACCTAGTATATAAGATTTGGATCATGCTTTTGAGTGGAGTAAAATGGCCTTGAAGTCAAAGATGGGATGTACACTTCAGATTGGACACCAGTTCAATATTTAGGTCATAAATTCTATATATGAACTTGGATGGGGCCCAAATTTTTAGATAATCCTAAGTTCCCAATTTTGAAAAAATAATTCTTTTGGAAGGATAGTTGGTTCACATTTTTTGTGGTCAAATAGGTGTTGAATTATGGATTACATTATCTTCCCTAGTTTACCCATTCAAACTTGAAGCCACTTTTAAATTAACCTCCCATTCACTATATAAATTGGAGTTTTTATCCATTCAAGGGGTTTTCATGTTCCCTAATGGATTAATATTAGTGGATAAGTGGTTCATTCCCATTTAAATTCAACATTTTATTAGTGAAGAATTCAAGTTAGGATCTCCTCCAAAATGCTCTTATCTTCCTCTTATTTATTGTAAATTTAATGTTCATTCAATAAAATCTCTTAGTTTCTATTCTATTTATTCTATTTTATTAAATTTTATTCTTGTATACTCATCCCATTTGAGATGGAAATCAATACTAGGAATGATAATGTGTTTTACCCTTTCCACGACCATTGAGAATGAAAAATGTTTCTACTATAACTACATTGCCCATGGAAGAGTATTTCTTTTTAGTAATCGATCATCCTATGACCCTCTTCATTATATTTTTTAATCATGGAGATATTTTAATTCACTTAATTTTATCTATGAATTTAGTTCTAAATTAAACTAATAAAAAAATTTAATAATTATCACAAAACATATGGGGTCATGAATTGTGTGATGTGTGAGAGTACGATGTTAATCGATAATACAAAACCACACATGATCAATTTTTTGTGTTAAAATATACTCCTTAAACTCAATTAATACTCATTTATAGAGTATATAATTTCCCTAATTTTCTATTGACCATAAGTTATCTTTAGAACATCAATAAATGTATGGTGTTGTGGTTGCATGTTCTGAAGCTTGCCTTGGTTTTAATTCATTTCATCATTGTGGATAAGTCAACTCTTATAGGGATCGAGGGTAAATAGATTAGGGGATAATAATTAAGTTTATATTTATTAAAATGATAATCATTAATAATTAAATTTATAGTTATAGTTGGGTTAATTATTCGTTTTAAAATTATTTTCTAAAAACACATTCGCATTACGTTTTCTCCATCACATTTCAAAAACCAAAAAAAAATCTTCATCCAACATACTTCTTAATGATTTATATAATATAACCCACTTCTCTTTAAGTAGTATGTTTATTTTATATAATTTTGTTATCGTAATACCTTTAATATGACATTTTAAATACTTCCTCCTTTGATATGTGACCTTGGTTAGACACTCTATTGCACATAAAAAACCAAACACCTCGCATCATTTTTGAGAGCCAATGGAATTTCCATTTAGATGTCATGATTTTGGCATCCTATAAGTAATTTTTCATTATTATGTGTTTTTATTACCTAATAAGTGTTTCTCACTATGTTTTCTGGTCTTATTCAATAGAGGTAACGAGAAGGATTAGGGTTAACATTGAATGTTTCAGATCTGGAAATTAAGGGAATTCTGAAAATCCATGTCCTTAGTAGAAATATCATAAAGAGAACATGGAAGGTTTTATGAGCATTGGTTATAAATCTATAGATAAAGATATTGTGAAAGAAACATGAAAGGTGTGTGATTTTATAATAGTATTATTTATAATCATGATTAAATTAAGTAGAAAATATTCATATTTCCTTGTTTAGAAAAGGGGTACTATGGAATAAGATGAATAACCCTACAGAAGGTTTTAGAATAATTTTTGATAATTTAAGTGTATTTGTATAGTAATTCAAGAATTATGTTATATGAATCATGGAGTATATGATTTCCATTAAGGATTTGAAAAAATGTATTGAATGGTGTTGATGAACTAGAAATGGGATATAATGTCATCGTTATATTTTGATTAAGGTTAGGTAACCCTTAACGTGTACCTAATGTTTAGAAAATTATTTTTATCTTGGATAAATAGATGATTGATATTGATGAAGCCAATTGGATAGTACTAATTTCCATGGAACTAATTATTGATTTGTTGGAAAAGTATATTATGTTATCATTAATGAAGTTTAAAACTTCTTGGATTTATGGAATATGTCCATTAATCCTTGGAATAAGGAATCACACATGTTTTCTAAAAGGATATATGGTAATTCAGGTTATTACCATATTTTAATAAAATACTGGATAAAGGTATTCACATGTTTGGAATGTGGAAAACAAGAGCTATTTAATCATATATGGGGAACAATATTGGGATGATTTTGATAAATTTGGTATCATTGTTTCTAATGTTTTTTATTTTCATATTTTGGAAAGGTTAGAAGGTTAACCATTTATAGAATGTTTTAGGTTTACCATCAGTTAATGTTTTAGAGATTAAAGTATTATCTCATCATTTAAGGATTTATGAATATTGGATAACCTATAATAAACATTTTTCTATGATGATAACTAAGGATGTATAAAATGACTTATAATTATACCTCATGTTCTCTTAGTACTCTAGGAATGGAAAATTCAACTTCATTTATTGGAGTAAGAGGTGAAGTGGAAATCGAACTAGCCACAACCATAGGGTGAGATTATTCATATTTAAATGATTTAAATAATATATAT
The DNA here is from genome assembly GCA_963277665.1 of Viscum album. Taxonomy (NCBI): domain Eukaryota; kingdom Viridiplantae; phylum Streptophyta; class Magnoliopsida; order Santalales; family Viscaceae; genus Viscum; species Viscum album. Next base: position 805,143,972 of record OY728139.1, read on the forward strand.
TTCCTTATATTATTAGATTGTAAAAAAAATAACTCAATTCTATGGAAATGATATGAAAAAATATTTATCATCATACCATCAATTCAGTGGAATCAATGGTCTTATGAATCATTATAGATTTATGGTTTTGAGGCCCTTAACATTAAATTGATCATTAACATTATAGTAATCAATGATCTCTATCACTCTCTATAATTATTTATTCTTTTCTTCCATGTCTAATCTTCACTCCCAACATATTTTATAATACATGGAATCCTTTTTATGAGTTACTCTGTGAAACTATTATGGTTCCAATTTTCTTTTTTAATGGAAGTTTTAGTATTATTTTTTACGTTGTGGGTTTTTATTAAAGCAAATTTCAAGTATTGAAACTCTGATAAACCATATAAATTTCAAGGTAAAATTCATTATATCTGTGTAGAATGTAACAACATAATATTTTTTGAAATTTTTGTTTTGAATTAATTAAATATTTTTGATATTTTACATCACACAAAACACTGTATCTGTATTTTTTTTATTTGAAAACACTAAGTTTTGTGTAGTCTACATAATTCCCATGAATGTATTATATTATTATTATACTTATATTTATTGTTATTTAAATATCTATTTTATGATATTTATTTCAGGGTGTTTATGGTTCAAAATTTATCAAATGGGTAATGTAATTTTTTCTCAATTTTCCTTCTTCGAGATACATTCCATGTTATGTACCTATATTTTTCTATAATGTGTATATAGATACCTTTGACATGTTATATCATGAATATCCTGATTTTCATCATATTTTAACCTTCATTTATATTTATTATTTCATGTGGATTATGATTTAATGTTTCCAAAGTGGTGACAGTTTATTGCGGTAATCTCATCATTTATTAGGATGATTTATGATTTTGCTTCCATTGATAAAATTTTATGATCCATCAATCAAGATATAATAACCCAACCCTAGTTACCTAGATCTAGTGAATTATTTTAATACATTGGCATGATTACAAGGAATCATTTCCCAAATAACAAATCAGTTTAGAAGTCTTAAAAAATAGATTACATACCTAAATGTTACATTACAATTTCTAACATAAAATACAGCATAGAAAATACTTTGATGACTCCATTATTATATTATTTTAAACATATATATAAATCATAAATTTCTTCTTGGCGTCTTGGGAAAATAAAACATATGAAAGGGGTGAGCTCAAAGGCTCAGTAAGGATAAACAATATAGTGGAAGCTATCATAAATAATCATAATCTTTTATGGAAAGGCATGAAATTGAAAAAAATCCCTTTAAACATAAAGTTAAGTATAATATAGAAATGATAAATCAAATAATTCCATTTAATTATTAACATGAATATTCTAATAGTTAAATAATCACATGTAACATTAATAATTAATCTCGTAATTATGGAATGCATAATGTCGAACATCTTAACCCTAAAGTCAAGGCCTCGTGCCAAGAACCTAAATATAAATTTTTTTCAAGGCCATGCTCCAAGACACTATTTTTTCTCATGAGACCTACTGATTTATCGAGGGGACATAGCCATCCATGACCATCACATACTATGTCCAATGCATTACTCATATGAAAATGTTGAAACATAACATAAACATTCATATTAATAGAAGTATACGAAATGTCAATACATTAACCATAGACCATGATTGGTATAAATATACCAGATCCATAGTCAAAAATATCATAACTCATTCAATAAAATATGGAATATTTTATTTTAATAAATCATCCTCAATAAAGAATAATAAATTGTAAAGGACGTTGATATAGTTGAAAATGATTAGTAAAACTCTTTTAAAAAAATATCTTTTTTTGTGAAATTGTTTCTAAGTTGCACCTTTATTAAGGATGTCTTTTAAAAGATTTTTTTAATTAAAGTGTCCCATACCAATTTGAATGTATTGAAAATAATTAACATTTTAAAACAATCAAGTCCATAAAAATAAATCCTCCAAATCATTTGGAAAACTTGGACATTAATTAAATATATTTGGAAAAATAAATGTTTAAAACATTTAAAATGATGATATATTTAAATAGAAGCATTCAGAAAACCATAAAATATTCATTTTCAAATCATATTTTTGAAACATGGACATGTATTATAATTATGTCCTTGTAAATACTTACACATAAATAATCTCGGATAGTAATGAGATTGTGGAATTAACCCTTACCATATACTTTCCATTAGTGAAGTGTATATTTAACATCTTTTATAATGACCGTATAATGTTATAAAATTATATAGTAACCATATTAATATTTATGATATCATATATGATTCATTTATTACTTTATACTGCCCATTTAATAATATTTTCCTTGTAAAAGTAACATTTTAGGTAATAATTTCTTTCTTTATCATACGTGTTTTCACTTGTTATTCTTGATCATATCACATAGATCATGATTTACAAATTTCTATAATATAAAAAATTATTTATATATCATATATATTCTTAATAGAAATATTTATAATAGATAGATATGTGAAATAGAAACACTATTTGTGGAAATGGTAGTCTGTACGTACGCATGAATGTTATTTCCATTTTTTGATCATATAGTGTGGAACTAAGTAATCAAAATATATTTATCTACATAAATATATATTATTATAGTAGAAATATTATTTCATATACCTAATAATTAATCAATATATATATATTTATAAAACATCTTGAAGGGTGATCGTTGAAGATGAATCTCATTACGTCGTGGAAACGGTAAGACATACGTACGCACGAGAGACAATATCATCCTATTAATGGTGAAACATTGTTTAATTTGATGCTATATTAAATATAAAGAATCATTAAAATGTTATATTTTTTATTTATATCAATTATACTCGTTATTATACCCATCCAAATAATGAAGTGTTAAATAACAAACTACACCACAATGTGGAGACGTGAAGCCGTATGTATGCACATATAGTGACTTTGTCATTAGTATAATGTATAGAATAATTAATAAGGATGTAAAATATTTATAATAACATTTTTGTTTGTATAAGGTACTAAAGTTATTATTTTTATTATTGAAATAACAATGAATGAAGAAGTATAAGAAGAATATAATTTTGAATGAGGTGATACAATAATTACCTCTTCTATGGGTGCTTCCTTTGGATTTGAAAAAAGGGATCCTTAGGATGGCTTTCTGATAAAAGTAAGGAATCTAAATTGAATTGAGGGTATTTTGGAAGATATTTTATCAGGTTTTGGACAAGCCAAATGGATTTTAATGTGTGAATTTGAGAGAAGGAAGAGTACCCGTTTATAAGAGAGGTGATGTTAACTTTATGAAGAGCATGAAATATTGTTTTATTATAAAACAATTTTCAGTCTCTAATGGATAAAAATTGATTTATGTCTAGGATAAGGTGGTTATGGGTCTAAATAATTTAAAAAAACATGTTTTAGACATGTTTATGTCACCATATTAACCTTATCCTTTAGATTTAACCCTTAGTTAAATAATATAACTCTTACCATGCCTTCTTGTATTCTTACACTATATGGTTAATAAACGTACTATAAAATTTCAAGATAACATTAGGTGGTTCAATAAAGACATATAAATCATTATTTAAGTCATTTGGCCGAAATTTATATTTTTTGGAATAATATATCATTTAATAAAATATTATTGATTTTAAAAACTCATTTATGTCAATTTTGAAAAAATTTAGTATTTGGTTTTTTTTAAGTCATAAAGAAATTTATTTAAATGAAAAAAATACATTGAATAAACCCTAAAATTTCATATTCAACTTTAGAGTTAGTGGATGTCATCATAAGTTTCAATTTACATTTTTAATAATATTTATTATATCTATAATTTTAATATTTCATTAATAAGGTAATTACCGCTTCATTATTGTTTCATAAATAAATTTAATTATTTAATGTATAAAAAATCGAAATATCCTAAAATGATGTATGAAATATTAATATATTTCTAATGAATATTTATAGTCGAATTTATCCTAATATAACCCTATATTAAAAATGTTTTATTTATTAAAATTTGAATATAACACTTTTAACTCTTCCTAAAATAAATTTTAATATATATCTTAATCTGAACCCAATGAATCGAAAAGGATCATAGTTGTGTCATATGGTTGATTTTGGTTGATAAAAACTTATCCAATTGAATTAGGACATGTTTTGGGGTAATTTTATTTTATTATAATATAATATTTACCTTTAATTATGCTATTTACTTTTTTACTTTGGTAAATAACATTCAAAAGATACTATTCAAAAATTATTATTTACATCATATTGAACCACATTTTACTTACTGTTGTCAATCATGTCTCTCATATTTTTGAAATTAAATCCATAGAAGAAGTAAAATTATATTTTATGAAAATTTGAAAATTTTCCTAGAAGTTGGGTAAAAGACGTTAAAAGGATCAAAAAAAATTTATATAAATAATCTTATAATAAAATGAATCTAATGAATTAAATTAGACTAATATAGGTATTATTTATCTATTTTTAATTAAAAATAAATTTAAATTAAAAATACTTAGTTAAATAAATATATCTGTATTTATGTACTATTTAGTATTTTTCACTATTCATCAAAAATTGATTTTTTTCCAAACAATTCAGCCTAACCTAATTTTGATATTCCGTATTCAAAAATATAGTCTATTCTATAAAATTCAATTATTAGGAGTGTCTAAAATTAATTTTATTATTGTTTACAAAAAGACATAAAAAGTAGTTAATTTAAAAAACATTAAGAATATCTAACTATTTTAAAAAAAAATTATACATTTTTTATAAATATGTTTTATATATATGAAAAAATTATAAATAACATTTAAATTTTATTTTATACTGTTCATATCACAATATTTAATTTATAAATAAACTTATCATTTAAATAATTATAAAACTAATGTGTTGTTTCACAGAAACTCAATCTTGCTTATAATGCCAGACAAGTCGGTGTTGCATGAAATATATGTTATTTAATTAAATTAAAGAGATAACATACTATGAAATCTTGGGGTGTTACATTCTACCCTTAATCAATAAATTGAATCCTCTCAATTTGAAATTTTTCTTCAAAAATAGAAGGTTGAAAAAAGAAAATATCTTTTTGGAAAACCCACATCGAAATTTGGTTACTAAAAGGTATAATAACAAATTAAGAAGTGGAAGTACGAATGTTACCATAGATAACACATAAAAAATTTTTATGTAGGAAAATGTAGACATGGATGAAAAATATAATTTCCATGTTCTGATAGATAACATGATTAGGAAAAATTGAGAAATCACTTGCCTAGAAGTCAGTAATGATCTAATTGGCCATTCAATTCATCAGAAAAATTTCTATGATAATTTTTTTTCAAAATACATTAGTGTTGAATAATTAATTTTACTATATAGAATAATAATATAAGTAATCATGCACACTTTTCTAATTCCAACCACATTCTCATATTTCTCTTTAATAGATAATAATACTCAAAATCATTCTTTTTTATCTTTACCAATTATGGTTTTAAAAAACAACTTATACTTCTTCTGTCAGGCTCCTTAAATAAAAAAAGTATGTTATACAAACCAAGACATAGTGTAGGCTAGTGGTAGGTGATGCCCCCTTGTCTCACTTCAGTTGTGGGTTTATGTCTCACGGCCTTGATGGACGCAACAGTTTGTAACCCAACTTATGGGTTGTCCTTTTCGTAAAATAATAATATTATAAAAATAATATTAAGAAATTTATTATCCTTAAACAATAGTATCCAATGTCCATATTAATCCACTCCATCCATTAGGATTATCCAAAATACTTTTGTCCAAACTCATAGTCCAAAAATGTATGAGGAATTTCACATAATGAAGATCTCTTCTTTCCACATAACAACAAGTGAATACCTTCACCATATATTCTCTTAAAACATGGTAAAACCCTAAATTATCATAAAACCACATCTAATACATTCATGCACCCTTATTATTTATAGAATATTGGATATACTCATTAAATCCAAAAAAATGAATACTCCAACAATGATGGAATAAACAAACCATTAATAAATTCCAAGGTATTTAAGAATATCCAATATAACTTATCCAAATCAATCGTATCTTAATTCAAAATCACTACCTTAATAGAAGGACCATATTAAAGATTATCTTTCCTTATACTATTTATTTTCCAAAAAAGTTAACTTTCATTTAAGTCACTTTTCTTAGTACAATTAAATCTCAAATCCTCAATGAAATAGTACTGTAGTACAATCCTTATTTATTTCCTTAATTCATATAACCAGAAAATTGTTGACTAAACAATCAAATGACATTATTCATTAATAAAAATATAATGAAAATAATTATTTCTCTTCATCTATGGTAGTATCATAACTTAATTATTTTCCAATATCACCATTTAGGGTATACTCTAATGATTCAGACATTGATTCTCGTAGTGTCCCAACTCTTGGAAAATGAAGCATTGTACATTTGAAACCATTTTCTTACACATACAGTCACATACATTGTGTCCCTCTATGTACACTCATAAGAATATCCCATTCCCTTCAACCATTTACCAAGGTGATTATTTCCACATTTATCACATGTGGGAAAATCATTCTTTCCTTTCTTTCCTTTATCCATATTTTTCTCTACCACTATCTTATAGTCTTTCTTCTCATCAAAGCCATAGGACTCAAGAAATCCATTAATTATCTTATTAACACAAGATATTATTTATTCATATGATGAAAATACGCGGGAGAATATTTCCCTTCTAAATGTTGTCTTAAGACCATTAAAGATATGATTATTCATAGTCATTGGATCATGCGTATTTCTAGAGTTATAATTCCTTCTACTTGGATCAATTTCTAATTGAAGACATAGTCTATGTTAGATTATATCATAATTTATAATCCAAAAACTAGAAAAATTATATACATTAATAGAATATTTTCAAACATCTAGTATCATAATTATAAAAATGGTTTCTTTGCTGACATATTTACTCATAAATCCAACATAATTGTTTACAAATAAAATGTGAATTATCCTAAGCATATCTCTCGGGAGTGTCAAACTGGGTGCACAGTAAGGCCCATTGTCAAGTACCAGGATACCCTCGGTCAATCATGAAACTCCTTTTCAGATATTTCACTCCTAGATACATCTATGCCCGAACCACGTCGACTTGTAGTGTCTTGACAGAGATGTTTTTATTGGAAAATAAACATAATATCTACATTACCAAAAACTTTGGATGCTCTTCAATACAAATCCTAAAATTCTATCTTAAGGTAATGTTTCCTAATCATAGTTTATCAACATATAGTGTCCATGGTAATTGCTAAACTTCCTCTGATACAAATTGTAATTCCCCAACCCCTGTTACCCGGAGCCAGTTCAATTTTTAATACATTGTCATCATTACAATGAATCAAGTCCTGAAGGACAGATCCGTTTAGCATTCTTTGAAAATAGATTACATATATGAACTTTACATTACAATTTATAACATAAAATACATCATCCATAATCTGTTGACAACTCCATTATTATCTAAACTTAATCCTACATAAAAATCATAAAAACTTCATGGCATCCTGGGTAAATAAAACACAAGAAAGGTGTGAGCTCATATGATCAATAAGGATAAAAAATTTATCGAATGCTATCATATATAATAATAAACTATTATGAAAGGTATAAAATTGAAACACAAGCCCTTTAAACATAAACGTCAGCATAATATGTAAAGGATAAATAAAATAATTTCATTTACTTATTCACATGGATATTCTATTAGTCTAATAATCACATGTAACATTAATAACTAATCTCATAATGATAGAATTCATAATTTCAGAAATCATAAACACAATGTCAAGTCCTCATGCCAAGACCATAAATATAAAATCTATCAAGACCTTGTGCCAAGACACTAGTTTGTATTATGAGACCTACTAATTCCTCGACGGGATATAGCAGGCCCTGACCATCACATACTAACTCTAATGCATTCCTCATATGAAAATGTTGAAATATTACATAAACAATCATATTAGAACTAGCATTCGATATGGAAATACTTTAACCATAGACCATGAACAGTATAAAAATATAACGTCCATTGTCAAACATATCATAACTCATTAAATACAATATAGAAGAACTTATTCTGATAAATCAACCTCAATAAAAAATAATATACAATAAAGGCTGTCAACATAGTTGAAAATGATCAGTAAAACTCTTTGAGAGAAATATCCTTTTTTGTGAAATCTTTTAAAATAAACTCCTTTATAATGGAAGTAATTTAAAATATAATTTTGAATCAAATATTCCCATACCACTTTGAATCATTTGAAAGTAATTAACATTTTAAAACAATCATGTCCCAATAAATAAATCTTAAAAATCATTTTGAAAACATGGACATTAATTAAATAGATTTATAAAAATAAATCTTTAAAATATTTTAAATGGTGATCTATTTAAATAGTAACATCTATAAATCCTTAAAATATTCCTTTTGAAAACATTTTTATGAATAATGGACATTGATGATAATTATGTCTTATTAAATACATACACCTAAACAATCTTAGATAATGATGAGATTGAGGAATTAACCCTTACCTTGTACTTTCCTCTAGTTGAGGGTACTTTTAAACTCTTGTATAATGACCATATTATGTTATTAAATTATAACAGAATCACATTACTATTTATGATATCATATATGATTCATTTATTACTTTATACTACCCATTTAAAAACAATTTCAATCTTAAAGTAACATTTCGTGTAATAATCAGTTTCTTTATCTTATGTGTTTTAACTTGTTATTCTTGATCGTATCAAATATATCATGATTTACATATTTCAAAAATATAAAACATGATTTATATATCATATATAATCACAATATAAATATTTATAATATATAAATATATGAAATGGAAATACCATTCATGGATAAGGTAGTCTGTAGGTACGCATGAACGTTGTTTCTGTTTTCATATCGTTTAGTATGGAAGTATGTAATCAAAATATATTTAACTTTATAAATATATATTATTCTTGTAGAAATATTATTTCACATATTTCATATTTAATCAATATATATATATATATATTTATAAATATTCTTTAAGGGAGATCAATGAAGACGAATCTCATCATGTCGTTGAGATGATAAGTCATACATACACACGAGTGAAAATATCATTCTATTGATGGTAAATATATGTGTAATTGGATGATATATTATATTTAAATAATCATTAACATGTTATATTTATTATTTAAATCAATTATAGAGATTATTATACCCATCCATATAGTGAAGCGTTGAATAACAAACCACACCACGACTTGGAGACGGTAAGTCGTTCATATGCACGTATGGTGACTTTGTCATTCATAGGATGTGTAGAATAAAGAATATGGTTGTACCATATTTATAATAACATATAAGTAATTAAAATGTTTTGTATTTATTATTAATGTATGTAAATAACAAATAAATAGGGAGTATTTGAATAAAATTACTTTGAAAGAGGTCATAATATAATTACCTCTTCTTCGGGTTCATTATTTTGATTTGAATAAAAGGGATACTTAGGTTGGCATTCTAATCAAAGTAAGACCTCTAGGTTTAAGTGAGTATTTTTTGGGAGGATATTTGGCCCATGTTGGCTGAGAAAATGGCTATGTAGGTGTTAATTTGAGAGAAGGGAAAGTACCATTTTAGAAGACTGGTGAGGGGACTTTAGAGAAATCTTGAAAATTATTTTATATTAAGCTTATCATTTATAATTAACCCTCTGATAAATTGTTTAACTCGTACCATTTCTTATTTTATTCTTATACTATATGGTCAATAAACATACTATAATATGCCAAGAGAACCTGAAGTGATTCATTAATGACGTATCTACAATTATTTAAGTACTTTTGCAGAATTTTATATTTTTAGGAATATTTTATCATTACATAAAATATTATTGCTTTTAAAAACTCATTTATGCCAATTTTGACACTATTTAGTATTTTGGTTTTTTGGGAAGTCATAAAAAATTTATTACTTCCAAAAAAATACATTGAATCCACACTAACATATCATATTAAACTAGAAAATTTATGGATGGAATCAGAAGTTTAATTTTATATGTATTTTAATATTTATAATATTATTTATTTTAATCATTCATTAATCATGTAATTACTACATCATTATTGTGCCATAAATAAACTTATTTTTTTAATGTCTAAAACTATAAATAAAATACAATGATGTTGGAAATATATTTATATTTGTAATATATATTTTTATTCATGTTTATCTTATGTAAAAACTTATATTAAAAATGATTTAGTTATTTAATATTGATTTTAACACTTTTAACTCTTCTTTAAACAAAATACAATAAATGTCCTAATATTACCCAAGTGAATAAAAAAGGATCAAATTTTTTTTCCTAAGGTTAATTTTGGTTGAAAAAATTTATCCAATATAATTAGGACATGTGTTGGGGTAATTTTATAATATTATAATATAATTTTTACCTTTAATTAACCTATTTACTATTATCCTTTGTAAATAAAATTCAAAAATTACTATTAACCAATAATTATTTTCATCATATTGAACAAAATTTTACTTACTAATTTCTACCTTGTATCTAGGATTTTTAAAATTCAATTCAATGGATTTGAAACATTATGTTTTATCCAATTTTGCAAATTCCCCTAGAAGGTGGGTTAAAGATGTTAAAAAGTTCATTAAAATTTTATATTACTAATATTATTATAATGATAATCTAATGGATTAAATTTTACTAATATAGTTATTATAAATTTATTTTAAAATTTAAATAAATTGAAAATAAAAATAATTATTTGAATAAAAAAGTCAGTTTTATGTACTATTTAGTATTTTTCAGTCTTCATCAAAAATTGAATGTTTTCAAAAAAAGACCAAAAATTCAACTTAAGATAATTTTAAAATTCCAAATAAAAAAATGAAGTCTATCTTATTAAATTCAATAATTAGGATTTTCTAAAATTAATTTTATTATTGCTCACAAAAAGACATAAAATGTTGTTATTTTAAGAAAATAGTTTTTCCAAATATATAAGTATTTAAAAAAACTGGTACATTTCATTATAAATATGCTTTGATTATATGAAAACATTATTAATACAATTTAAAATTTATTTTTTACTAGTCATATCACAATATTTAATTGATAAATAAATATAACATTTAAATTATTATAATACAATTGTGTTGTTTCGAATAAACTCAATCTTGCGTATAACGTAAGGCATGACAGAATTGCGTTCAATATAAGCTATTAAATTAATTTAAATAGATAATTTTCTATGAAATATTGGGGTGTTACACAATAACTTTCGTAAATATTATTATAATTTTGTTATTAATGGGTCATTCTATGATGAAATGATTATGAAACCTATCTCTTTTCCATAGGTTATGATATGATAAAATGTTAATGATACCCATTTCATTTCATGGGTTTTGATATGATGTATGGTTATAATATTGTTGATCATGTATGTATTATTTCATTATGTGATGGCTTGGACCTATATCTCCCTCTAATGCATTGGGTAAAGATTTATATCTCATGAGATAATGATGATAAACAAGTTGACAGGCTTGGTCCACAATGGGAACAAGTGTGTCCTGATCCAAAATGGGAAAATGATGTCTCCCGATCCACAATGGGAAACATGTATTCCCTAATCCGCAATGGAAACAGGTGTGTCCTAATCCAAAAAGTAAAATAGGTGTGTCCTGATCCATAATGGGAAATAAGGGTATCCTGATCCACTATGGGAACCAAGTGTGTCCTGATCCACTATGTAGATGGTCATGGTAGTTAACCATTAAACATGAAATGTTTTTCTATATTTATTACGGTTTCACACTTATATGACATGGTCTAATGGTTCATGATTTATTTATGATGATTTTTCACCCATATGATTCATGTATTATGAACATACAATATTTATGTCAGGACTGTTGATTATGATCTTTGATATGCAGGGTGTGATATTTTAATGTCATGATCATGTTCTCATACACTTATACTAATGTTATACTTATATATTGCCATTTTTTAAGCTTATTTAGAATCTAATCTCACACATTTATTATGTTTCCATTCCCTGTGTAATGAATAATGGTTTTATGTATGAGTAATAAAGGGTATGATCATTATGATAGATGTTTCATATCATTCACCATGATAAAATATTATGTTTCTATGTTTCTAAAGACACTAAACTATTATGGTTCTCATGCATGTATTTTTTTTGGAATTTGATGAATATTCATCTAAAACGACTTAATAACAATGTATATTATGCCTAGGTCTCTATAAGAATCACGCTAACTAGGGTTTTCATAATAGACCCCATGACTAACACAAAAGTAGAATGAGATAAGGGCTCCCTGGAAGAAGCCAAACTGTGCCACATGAGAATTCACAAACACCGAATATAGATACTACTGATCACTCAATTGATAAAAATAACATTTAATAATCCTCATGAGTTCCTAAAAATAATCTCAGAAACATAGCAACAAATTTTTTTTATATCTATCCCAAGAAATAAACATATCCCTAAGGCTCCAACACTTCGGGTCCTCAAACCTTGAAGCTCAAACTCAACAGATCTATCCTCGAGAAAAAGGTCCCAATATTAAGGAATGAACTAGTATCTCTTTAGAGATACTACTCAATCCCAACTCCTGGGATCTTTCCAAAATAATGTTAATTAGATCAAGAATCTGCACTTAATCCTAGCTTATCACCACGCTCAAGACCCTCACCTAAGCATCACAACTCACAAACCCATTCCCCATGTGGAATCTAGAACCAAACCTCAATGAAATCCCCACAAAAATACTTTCCCATAGAAAAACTATAGAAAGTATAAATATTTAAAATTTTCCACCAACATGATCTACATGGAAAAATATTCAGAATAGACTACTCACAAGACTAATTCTGGCGCCATGGTGAAAATTAATAAAACAGACCAAGGAAGGAAAATATATATAGAGTGTACATCAGGTACATAGTGTGTAACCATAGAGTTCCTCCCTGACCATGTCCCATAGAAACACAAAATTTACTTCTTAAAATTAAATGGCGTGCGTTCCTTTTTTACAATGTGTACCCCATCATGGGTAACTACCCGTTCACCAAATCCAACACTCGGTGTGTATCCCTCTTGAGTACATGGTTTGTTCCCATAATACATGGAATTTACTACCATATTAGGTAACAATATATGTATATCACATTTTCAATCATTTTGTTACACCCATCCAGGTATTCCTAAATGTTTCGCAGCCTATATGGGGTCTAGCCATGTGCCCGACATATCCACGAACCCCCACACGGGTTGTCTGTCTAAGAACTCAACAACACCCCCAAATTTACACAACATAGAGTATACTCTCAGTTACATGGTGTGTAGTCCCAAAAAACAATCTTCCATAATTTTAAAGAACACATTATGTGTTATATGTGAACTGCATGCCATGTATGTGGTTTTACCCAAACAAAAAACCCTCAAAATATCCTGAAACCCCCAATTCCTCCACAAATGATATTGATCGACCGACACATGGTACCCAACAAACCAAAAACATATTTAAAATAAAAATAACTATTTTATGGATATTTATTTTGAAAATCATAAAATAGACCTACCTCAGGCTATAAACCACAAGAGCATCGTGAAAAATCCAACACTCACAACCACCGCATCCTAATCTGAGCCACAGGTGAACCCCAGGGGACTCCACCAAACTCTCACACTCCCTCTTCTCTCTCTAAATATCTCATCATTATTCATAGAATCCCATAAGGGAATTTATGGGATGATAAAGGGAAAAATTAGAAATGAAAAAGTGGAAAATGAAACAGGGAAGAAAAAAGTAAAAGAAAAAGGAAAATGATAGGGGCCCAAGATTATTCCCTATACGAGATATATTGTTATACCTCACCTAGGAAATCCCCTATTTAAAAATTAACTATGAATATGGAATCACTATTCAATTCTTCATTTAAAGTATATGACCGAATTGACACAAATGAATAAATTAATATTTAATTGATTAAATGTTAAATATTCTATGAAAATTAAAATGGATCAGATACTCACAAAACTATTTTCCCAGCGTAACCATAATATTCTAGGACCAATAGAGTTTTTATAAAAAATTTATCATATCATTTAATATTTTAATTTAACATTTTTTCCCTAAACACTCCTAGGAATCAAAATGATCAAATGTACCTTGATTTTGACAAACTTTATGGACACATGGCCCCAAAACATGAATCCCCTAAAAACATTTAGTGATCCCATCATACCACCCTCCCAGCTAATATAAATACTTTACAATCATTGGTAATAATCCAAAGAGGTTGACTGCATTTTGAAATAAGATTTATAAGGAAATATTCTATAATATATTTGTGAGCACAAGGTGTTTCCATTTTCATGAATATATCCCTGTCAAAAAAAATAATCATGTACATCAAAAAAGCAACATTATATGATTCTTATTGTTTCCATTACTATTTTAATAAGTAAAATCCATTATTCATTACATTAAAATCTTTTATACCTAGAAACTATGTGTCCTTTATATTTAAAATTTAATTATTTTCATAGAAACATGATAAACGATTCTAAGGCAGTTAATATAAACCAAAAAACCAAATTCACTCCCATATTAGGGTTTATTAGGACATGTGGTTTTAATAAGTTGTATCAGAAAGATGATGTTCACAGATTGAGAAATTGTTCATTAAAGGGTCATTTATATAGAAAATGTGGTAATTGGAAAAGGTGTTCCATTGTTTTATGGAAGTAAATATCAAAATTAAAAGAATAAAATAATATTATATTTAAAATGTTCTAGTATTAATGTATACTCAACTAATATTCAATGTATAAAAATAAATTATATTAAAATGTTTTCAATAATGTAACTAGACATGAATCATTTAAATATTGATGCAATGAGACAAGATGTTGTGTATATAAAATTTTCAAAGTCATAAACACATTAAGTTAATGGGTTTAAGATTATAAAATTTTATTTTTTATGAATTATTAAACATTCAAAAGGTAAAATAAAGGTAAAGGAGAAAAAATAAAGGTTCTGAAGAGAAAATTTCATGATTTTAAGAGAACCCCAAATGAGAATACAAATGGTATTAAACCATTGAATCTAATTTATTAGATCTATCCTTATACTTGGTGAAAAAATTAGATATATTTAAAATATAATGAAAATTCATAGGATACTGAAATCATTGTATTACTCCATGGTATAAGCTATTGATGAAAAAAATATCATAAAATTTACTCATAATTACTTTTATATCTAGTTTGTGGATTATGAATTTTGGGAGAAAATAAATATCACATTTCGTCAATTTTTAAAGGAGAATTCATTCAAGAACATGGATATACATAACATAAATAATCCTACAAATAGTGTAAAAAATATTGATGATGGGTTTTATGTCTCATTGTATGAAAATTCAAGTAAGGATATGTGAGGTTTAATGGAATTTTATCTAGAGTATTCTTTAATTATTAAAATAAAGGGTATATAGTAGAATAATTTACAATTAAGGCTGATGGATAATATGAATATAAATCCACATTAAAAAACAGAGAAAATTCTCTCTCTAAAGAAACCACAAATCTATAAATTCATTTATGAAAAATTTCAAATGAAAAAAATATAGATGAGTAATGAGGAATAAGAAAATGAATGGTGCTTTGAAGTTAATAAGGTTGAATTCATTTCATGTATAAAAGATTTGATTATGGAAAGGGTTAAGAATAATAAATACAAAACCAAGGAGGAAAATTAATTGGATGGTGTAGTCAATTTAATGGTAGAACATGAAGGTCCTTTTGAGAAGCTTGATTGACAATTATATTATAATAGAAAATTGGTGTGATATTAAAGGATTAATAATAATTAATTGACTAACACAAAGTTTAAATAAATCATTTAAAAATGGTTATGAATTGATATGATTATACTTGAATTATATCTAAGGATATAATTAAATTTAATGTAAAAATGAAGAATAATCCGTTGTTATTGAGGGCCATAATGTCTACACCAAGGAATAAACTGTAGTGATTGGATCCATTTAAGAAGAGTTTCTGTCCTTATGAAATTAACTCATGGATAAATCAAATTATATGGTTAAAAATATGTATCAATTTGAATAATTTTACAATAGATAATTTAATTAATGAGGTAGAAGATGTATGGGGGAGTTTTTTGAAAATAAAAAGTGAATAAATGAATAAGAATATACGAAAGATTGGTATTAGTTTTGAAAAAATGAAAAAAGGATATAGGATTGGTTTCAAAGGATAAAGGAAAATATTAGTGATAAATCACACTCATAAAGAACTAATAAAAACTAAGAAGATGTTCGTAGTATAAAAAAATCCAGGGATGACGAAATTATTAAATCCTACCCTTGATAGAGTGATAATTTTTTGGTCTCCTTGACCATGCATTTAATTAATACCTAGTGGTGGAAAACAATTAGGGATGATAGGAAAAAACAATTATAAATGAATAATATGAAAATATTCTTCATAAAAGAGACTAAATTATATATATATATATATATATTGTTGTCAATTATCTGAATTAACACAAAAAGTTGTAAATTCATGGAAGTGTGTGAATAAAAATCACGAAAAAAATATCAATACATGATGAATGTTAGAAAAAAAAATTATATTCCCATATAGAATATCATTTATCCATTACAAGATGATGAATATGGCCTCTAATTGTATGATAATAATGATAAGGAGTTATCAATTAATATATCAACTTTTCCAACTATTTCTTCCCTGTAAAAGAATAGAAATGATAAGATGTTCCTTGGCGTAGTTTATATTAAGAAAAAAAAATAGTGAAATAGGATACTCTGGGTTATGATCCCACAAGACTGGTAATATAATCCTCATAAAAAGTGTGAAAGCATATTTTGATGGAATAATTGTAATTAATAATTATGGTTTAATTAATATTAAATTAAAAATTAGTGTTTTGATAATGGTGAGATAAGGACAATGGATGTTCCTTATGTGGATAGTCCTCGACATAATCTATTGATAATTATTCAACATTATTACTCTAAGAACATGGTAAAATTCAAAAATAATGGTTTTATATCCATTTAAAAATCTATAAATTAATTTATAATGTGATAGAGAACCAATTATAATCTATACAATGTAGATTTCATGGAAAACAATTGATTCTATAAGGTTGAATAAGAATAAATATTATTTAATTGAAGGCTCCAGAATATTTATCAAAAAAATCATGTTGAATTTTTCATTGTTAAATGTTATGTTTTACATTTAAAATCTAAATAAAATCCTGATAATAATTAAAATGCAGGTGTGAGGGGGAATATGATGAGAAATCTATGCCAGTCTAAGAAGAAAAGTGATTCAAGTCTACTAGATCTGATTCTCAATAATGTGGGTGGTACCTTGAATTTTATTGAAATATAGAGTGAGAAATACTTAATATTGTTTGATGATGACTATAATAGAATAGGTTTTATCATATTTATGTCAAAAAATATAGAGTTAATTGACTGTATCATGAAATTCCAAATGAGATCTAACAATGAAAATAGATTAATAAATAATATTTTATTATTATGAAAATTAATCGAATAAAAATCTCATGAGGTGGAAAGAAGATTTTAGAAGCATAATATTAAACATTAGGTCATTTCAATCAAAACTCTATAAAAAAATAATTTTGGTAAAATCTGTAATTGGATAGTGAAAAACATTGAAAAAATACTTATTCATGGTGGAATATCGTAGAAAAATTGGAAGGAATTCATGAAAGTGTTGGTGTACACATAAACTAATAGAGCTTTATTATGTCCAGTAGAGAAAGAAACATTATATGACATTTTTTTTAGATCGTTTTATACAAAATATACACAAGAGGGGGTTGAATTGTGTCTATCAAATTTTCTTCGAGAAAACATGATGATAATAAACACTGTCCCTAAATCATTATCAGATTTTTTATAGTGGTTCGGGGCACAAGAATCCCCTAGTCCACTCCAATAATTCTCTTCTCTCTGAGCTTGGTGATTTTCACTATTCGGTCCTCTTTTCACAAGACCATCCACAACTGAGTGCAGGCAGTGGACACCTTTATAATAAATGACTAAAACAAAGCCTTCTGGTTCTAAACACAAAACTAGTCAAAACAACATAGTATGAGAATCCTATACTCAAAATAAAAGAGTATTGTTTTGATAAATACTTTCTGATTGATCTTCATAGTTGCAGTAGTATAAAACTGATAGTAAATAGATCGTCATCTTCAGAAAGTATGTTCCTCAAGTAAGAGATGTTTTGAATCGATCTGGTTGCAACTGATCGTGAAATATATTCATCTATAAATCAACAATAGATTCATGATATATTTACAATATATAAGAAGTAAATATTCAACGTTTCTCATTATGATATAAAAAATAATATGATCATTAATTGTAGTAGAAGACCTATAAATGATCTTTTTAAAGAATTAGAAAATCTCTGTTTTTGTGAAACTCAAATATCTCTAGATTTGAATATTGTAATCGGTTTGAATTCAAGAGATATAATGTCACCCATTTAATCTATATAATTCAGATACATAGAATATATAGAATAAATATGAGCACCTTATTCATAAATTCAGATCCATAAAAATCACCAGACATATCACAGTATTCAAATGTTTAAATAAAAGAGTGGTCGTAACATCCCTTAATAATCAGCACGACATCCTATTATTAATTTTATCATTTTAATCATGTATAAATTAATTTAAAATTTTCAAAGATGGTATTTAAAATCGGGGATTGAATCTGGCTTGAAATATGCCTAATAATCCACAAATGGTTGTTTCATGATTAAGTCGCAAATTCAAATATCTAATGTTTGTAGAAGTCAAACGTAGGGTTCCGAACGTAAGGTTGATTACAGACATATGGTTGATGATCCATAATTTTTTCATTGAGTTTCAACAATATGGTATATGATTCATTATTTTCATTGCATCAGAATGTATGGTTCATTCCAAAATTAGGGTTGATGATCCATACTTTTGTGAAGAAAACATAAGGTTCCATACCTACATAGGGTTCTTCATCCATACTTTTCTCATATAAAAATGTAAGGTTCCTTCCAAAAATAAGGTTATTTTAAAAAACCTTTATATCAATTTATGGTTTATTAACAATAATTTTTCAAACTCCCATAAAATAAATGCAGGATATAGTCCTTACACTACTCTCTTCAACGTACGATATGATGTGTATTTCCAGAACACACTGAATAGCTTTCAGAACACTTTGAAAAATATTTCACGTGAATAATATGATTTATTATTATTCCAAATTTAGTTATATAAAGAATATTGATTTCCTGAAATTTACATAAATTAAAATCATTAGAATAATATATAATGGTATTTATGAGCATCAAAATCACCATAAAAATATAGTGTAATGATGAAACAATACATGATCAACAATCTCCCCCTTTTTGATGATCACAAAACCCATCAAATTATGAACATATAATTTTTAATTCTTCATAGATAAAAATAATATTTAATTATTTACACTAATATACCTCTTTGAAAATATAAAATACAAGTTTATCCAAGTTTCTCTTCAAAGATTCTCTATTAAAAAAATGTTATCTATCAAAAGGCTATTTAAAAACATTGTAAAGTGTTCTGTTTATCCGAATTTATCCCCCTTTCAGTGATGTCAAAATGGATGATATAATAAGGAATATAACCCATGTAATGTAGTATTGAACTTGTGAGTAATTTTTATGATAATATGTTTATCAATAAAGGAATCTAGATTTTTTGAGGCTATCTAACATAGACATAAACAAAGTAAAACCCATCAAATGTGATAAATATAAAATTTCATTGATAAAAAAATATACAATTACATTAATGATCAAGAATCAAGGTTTTTGGGCTAAAGGTTTGAAAAGGGTATCCCAGCAATTTTAAATAATATCCTTCAATTGTGAAAACTGTGACTTTAATCTCTTCATAATACCAGCTCTGAGATGAATTATCAAATTTCTTACTTCTTGTGTCAAATGAATATATTGAATTAGGTTCACTATGAATAACTCATGCAATATTTCTTCACTCTCCATAAACTGATTGAGGTTCTTAGTGAATTTGATCAGAAATTCTCTAATACTTGGTTCATTTGAGGAAAGCTGTTCAAAAAGATGTTTCTGATTGTCCAACAGAACAGACAATGGAGTGTTATTACCCTATAAGTCCTGAAACATGTCATTCATTTTTCTCATTACAGTTGTAATGGTTTGGAATATATTGATAAAATCATGAGAAGTACCTAATGTACTTTCATGACCTCCTATGATAGTTGCGAAATGTTTCTCCATAAAATGTTTCAGTTATTACAAATATAATTTCAATAAAACTTCAGATTTTAATTTTGCAACTTCTATCATCAATTCTTTTTTAAAAACATCAATCTCTATCTTTGAAACAAAACTATCTTTCACGTTTTAAAATATTTGTTTCTATTTCACTAACTCTCTTCTTGAAGCATATTTTTCTTCATAAGCTCTATTAAATTTTATGACATGATCCTTAATATACTCAGACATAGAATTAGAGATTCCATATTCTTGATTCTCAACTTGATCTACCAAGATTAGTGGTAATGATTGAGCATCTGATTTCTCTTCTTCATCCTGCACCACTTGTTTCTCAACTGACTTTTATCCTAAAATATCAACTGAGAAGGATTCATTTTTAACTTCTATATGAATTTCAGAATGATTTTCTAGAATATATTGTTCTTTATTCTCAACTTGTATATACAAGTTCTCTTCCTGATTAATTTCTTCTTGAACATGAATTTGGTGCATTTGTTCCATCTAAGTATTTTTAATTTCTATAGTTTCAGTATGGTGCAAAAATTGATCTATAATTTCCATTTCATTAGATTTTTCAATTTGAGGTACCACCTCAGTTCTTGTCTCTACCTTACCTTGAGGCAAAAATTCCAATTTTTATTGAGAAGTAGCCTCCTCTTGTCTCTCTTCTTGAATAGATTATTGTACAAACATATAAATTTAAAGATCTCTTGATTAAAGAATAGTATCAAGAGAATATTACCGACCAACTATTATTTTCCGTGAACTAAGAAGTCATCCCTGAATTTCTTCTTTAGCAGGTTCATCTTCTGTTTCAAATATGATTCTTCTTGATGTCTGGGAAACTTCCAATGTTTGGGATTTTTCCATAACTTCTTTAGATTTTTCTGGTTGCTCCCCCTGCGCAGACAGCTAATCCTCTTCAGCTCCAATAAACATGATTTTTCCTTTTACAGTGCCCCATAAAAATATGAGTTTTCTTTAGGTTCCAACATTTAACACATTACTATGGTTGCATTTTATTCTTTCATCAATCAGCCACACTATATCTTTTTTTTTACAACAGATTTGAAATAAACCTTCCATAAGGATAAAAACTCATATGAGCCTTATATGGACAATAGTATCTAAAATATCTAATCATGTATATTGGAAAATTCAGATTTATGTCACTTAAAAACAAAAACATAATATACATATTAGGAAAAGGAATATTATACATCTCATAAATCCTTGGGGTTATTCCACTTTGAATGAATTTAAACAAAATCTACTGATATTGTTGTAAATATTTGACCAACATTTTCCTTACGTTATAAGATCCAAATAGAAAAGACATGATATCCTCTTACTTATTGTTTTTATCCCCTACTGGCTTCAGATCGAAATTAAAAAACTCCCTCATGAGGGAATTTCAATAGCCTTGCAATTTTAAAAGAAGAGATCGATAACTCAATGTCATTGATTATCGCAACAATAGAATCTTCTGTATCTCCCAAACTAAATTGAACCATTTTAAAGAAACATCTCAACTCATCATCATAATGAAGTTCAATGTAATCATCACCAAGTGTCATTTCAATACCATGAATGGATAATGATTTCTTTAACATTAGGTTCGTTTGATACAACCATTCTAGATTGATGAATTTTCCCTGAAGTATTTTATGTCCAGTTGAATGATGACTCTTTGAATCACTGGGTTCACTTTCTTCGATTATATTTGTTTTTTTTCATTTCTATCTAAAAGATCTGAAGTATTGAGGTTCTAGGGCTTTGAAGGTTTGAGCAAAGAACAACGGAGGTGAAGTGTTTCGATATTTTGAAAGGTTTTGAGAAAATGATTTGGTTTTGGAATTTGGGCTCTGACAGAGCCTTGATTACCATGTCATTACATACATAATAATCATTACTGAATTTAAAATAAATTAAACTATATGTGGTGTATTTAAATTTTATTACAGAATAAAAATAAAAGTTAAACTTATTTGAGAGATAATAAACTGAATTATTTTAAATAGTGACCATTTAAAATAATACTATCAAATATCATTATGATTAAAATTAAATAATATTTATTCTAAAATAAATAAATTATAATTAAAAATAAAATTTATATAAAATTAAATTATCCTAACTTCTCCTTAATAAAATAAAAACTTGTAGTGGGAAGGGGTTTTGTAAAAATATCAGTCAATTGAAATTCTGAAGTTATAAATTCTAAAAAAAATATCCTTTTTAAGAAAAAGATATCATAGATAATGATGTATAATATCAATTTTCATACTTCTAGAATGACTTATAGGAATTGTTTTGAAATATTTGTGGCAATAGATTTATCATATTAAATAGGTATATTTTTAAAATTTGTTCTAAAATATATAAGAGTGTTTTTCATCCAAATAACTTGTTCACAACAACTACCTGTAGATGTATATTTTACCTTGGATATTGACAAAGAAACGGAGTGTTTTTTCTTTCTAAACCCTGAAACTAAATATTTTCCTAAAAATAGATAGGTTCTTGAGGTTATTTTTCAACATAATCTACAAATTCCAAAATCAGCATTAGAATATGAAAATAATCTAAAATCGGACGATTTTTGATAATGAAGGGAATTAAAAACAGTTCCTTTTAAATATCTTAAAATTATTTTGATAGCTGTTTGATGATATTATTTGAGATTTCATTGAAATCCTATACAAATATATACTAAGTACATAATATATGGCCTACTAGTAGTAAGATATAATAATGTAACAATCACACGTCTATATAACTTTTTGTCTATTGAATTTCTAGTTTCATCCAAATGTAGTTTAATATTAGTACACATAGGAGTTGTATATGTCTTGTTTTTTTCATGTCCAAATTCCTTTAGTAAATCAATAATTTTTTTACATTGAATTAAAACATTTCAAAAATCTTTTTGATAGATTTGAAGTCTTAAAAGGAAATTTAGTTCTCCTATCATACTCATTTAAAATACTTTTTAAATTAATTTTGAAAACTCATAACAATGTTTTTTATTTGTTGATCCAAAAATTACATCATCAATATAAATATGAAGCAATATAATATTAGAATTTATACTTTTCTTTAAATATGATAGATATTCGGAACCAACAGCAAAATAATTTTTCAAAAGAAATGAACTTAATCTTTCATACCAAGCTCTTAGTGCTTGTTAAAGGTCTTAAAGAGATTTAGTATGTTTAAAAAAATCATGTTATAATGAATTTTCAAAATCAGGTGGTTTCTCTATATATACTTCCTCCATTAAATAACCATTTAAAAAGGATGACTTAACATCAATTTGAAATAGTTTAAAATTATTATGAGATGCATAGGCTAAAAGGATCCTAATCCCTTCTAATCTTGCTACAACGGAAAAAGACTCATCATAATCTATACCTTCTTCTGGATTATATCCTATAGCGACTGTTCTCGCTTTATTTCTAGTTATAACTCTTTGATCATCTTGATTATTTATAAAGACCCACTTATTTCTAGTAACATGATACTTTTTTGGTCTTTCAACTAATTTCCTAACATCATTTCTTTTGAATTGGTTTAGTTCTTCTTGCATTGTTATTATTAAAGATTCATCATCTAAGACATATTCTATTTAAATAGGTTCTAATTGTGATAGTAATGCAGAAAAATCAACTAGATTTCCTATATTTCTGCTAGTTTTTACTCATATGTCTGGGTCTCTTATATAATTTTTTAAAGGGTGATTCTTTAGGTTTCTATATTGTCTAGGAAAAACACTATTAATTTCAGCAGTGACCTATTCTTTTGAACTGGACTGAATTTTGTTTATATTATTTTTAAAATCATCTTTTAGGATTTCAAGTCTCATGTTATCGTTAGGGTCACATTAATCAATTTGATCTTTACTTTTATCCAAAAGTTCAGATTCTTCAAATTTCAATGAATTGAATCTTCATCAATCCTTGTATTTTTGTTAAAAACATTATAAGATTTGTAGGTTGTCAAATATCTTAAGATAATGACTTCATCAGATTTTGGATCAAACTTAACAATATTTTCCTTGGTGTTCAAAATATAAACCTTTCATCGAAAAACATTAAAGTATTTTACTTTTGGGTTTTTTGTTATTCCAATGTTCAAAGGGTGTATTTTTGAAAATTGTTCTGATTAAAAATCTATTCACGATATAGAAGACTGTGCAAATAGCATCTGCCCAGAAATAGGTAGGAAGACTCTATTCATTTAGCAATGTCCTAACCCTTTCCTGAATAGTTCTATTTCTTCTTTCAATAATACCATTCTACTGAGGTTTTCATTGTCCGGATACGGTGTGTTTAATACCAATATTTGAGAAAAAGGAATTTAATTCTTGATTCTCAAATTCTCCACAATGATCACTTCTTAATGAAATTGATAGAAAATATTTTTCATTTGGAATAGAATTTCAAAAAAATTAAAATATATTAAAATCTTCATTTTTATATTTTACAAAATATATGTAAGTAAATATAGAATAGTCTTCAACTAAAACATATAAAAATAATTTACCAGCCAAAATTTCTACTCTTGATGGTCTGAAAATATCCATATAAATAAGTTCTAAAGGTTTATATGTAGAAATTGTTTTAATTAATTTGAAGGATGATTTATGTTGATTTCCAATATGACATGCATCAAAGAATCTTTCACTACCAAATTTAAGACTAGGTTAATTAGAAACTAATTATTTCTTAGACATCTTATGTAAATCCTAAACCTTATAATGTCTAAGTCTTCTATGCCAGATCATGGATTAATTTAATTTAGTAGATAAATAATTTACTTGTTGTTTACATATATAATTTAAGTCTAGGGTATAAACATTTCCATTTTTGGGTGCTCTAAATTGATATAATTTACCTTAAAAAAGTTGTAGTTAGAAAAATCGACACAATAACCATTATCACAAATTTGAGAAATACATATCAGGTTCTATTTCAATACATTTACATAAAGTACTTTATTGACTGAGATAGCTTCTAGATCTCTAATAGTTCTAATTCCAATGTTTTTCCTTTAGCATTATCACCAAAGTTGACTAAACCACCATGCTTTTGAGTTAAGGTTTTAAATTTCGATGAGTTTCCACTCATATTCCTGGAGTAGCCATTATCCATGTACTATATTTATTTTCTTCTTCTACGACCTACTTCCTAAAAAGAAATTTAAACAATTGTTTATTTTGGTAGCCATATTATCTTGGGTCCAGTTGTGTTAGATAATAGTTATCTAGAAATCCATATTTTCATTGTTTTTTGCAATCATTGGAGTTAATTAAACTATTTGAAATAATGTTGTTTTAATTCCACTAATTTGGAGATTTCATAAATAACAGTTTTTAGTTATATGAACTTTTTTTCCACAATAATTTCATATTAAAGTTTTTTAATTTGGAATAAAATAGTTTCTGTATCGTTTAGGTTTCTCACCTTTAATGCATATTCCATATATTTCTTTCTAAATCACATTCCTAGCAAAAATTTATATTAAAGTATTTTCTCCTTTTGTAAAAAAGTGATCTGCACTTTTGTAGGATTCAACTTCATCTTGCAGTGTTTGGATTATAGTTTCATTATTTTCACTACTTGTGTTAGATGAGTTATATTTCTCAATTAACTCTTGATGCTGTTTTTGAAAAGTATCTCTTTCTTCTAAAATTGCATTGTGAATATTTTTTATTGATTTATGATTTTTTAATTAGGAATCACAACTTTCTTCTAGCTTGTTGTGGTATGCTGCAGGTTTTTCATTTGAACTACTAAGTTCTGAATCATAATTATAAGAGTAATAAGAATGTAACGAATTATCTTCAGCCATGAAAAAAAAATTCTTTCAGATTTTTCTTTCTAATTCAGAATTTTATGAGCTTTACGGGTATTCAGAAACACTCCATGTAGATTTCATTGTTCTTTTATCTTCCTTCCCATAATCAGTACTTTTGAAAAAAATTCTTCTTATTTTCTCTTTTTAGCAGAAGACAGTCAGGTCTTATGTGACCAACTTTCTTGAATTCATAGAATCTAACCACCTTTGTAACTTTCTCATATTTCTTGAATGATTTTATGAATATTTTATTCATCTTATAAAAGTTTCTGAATTTTCTAGCCATTTGGGCCAGTTCCATTTTTGAATCAGATGATTTAGAACTTTCTTCCTTTTTGATCTCTTTTTTCATCTTTATGATCTTCGTCTGAGAAGTGACATTCATAGTAGTATTTAAAATTTTAACAATACTTTATACTCATTATCTTTACCTTCAATCTCAACTTCATACATCATCAGGGTTCCAATAAATTCTCCCATAGTTAAATTTTTAACAGTTTACTATTTCCTAATGGTTGCGATATCCCATTACATAAGATTGGTAGTACTCTTAGTACATTCAAGGATTTATCTTCTTGGGTGATAGGATCACCTAATATAGTAATGTAGTTGACTATCTATTTAAGCCTTCCATTCATCTAAGTGATGATTTCACCATCAAGCTTTCTAAATGTATCAAATTTCAACTTTAATGTACCATACCTCATTTGTATGACATTTCCAGTTCCTTCATAAGCAACTGCAATTGTATTCCATGTCTCATAAATATAAATACATTGAGAATCTTGATTAAACTCATCTGGTCCTAGACCATAGATTATAGCATTCATAGATTTTGTATTTATGTCACACTCTACATCAATCGCTGCACTCCATGTTTCATGTTTCTCAACAATTCCATATGGTGTAATATTATTTTAGTAGACTTTGTATTGAAGATTCTTCAGGTAGATAATCATCCTTGATGTCCAACATCCATAGTTTTCACCATTGAAGTACAGAGCTCGATCCATTGACATTCCCTCTCAGGTATCTGCCATTGAGATATCGGTATAATCATTTATTCCATATTTTTATAACTTTAACAAAATAACCACCCCTAATTCAAATTTTCGAATCATGTTATACGATATATACACAATAGTGGGTGAATTATGTCTTTCAAATTTACTTCAAGAAAAAATGAGGATAATAAACTCTATAATTTTATCTTTATCAGATTGTTTATGCAGTGGAAATAAATGGATATCCAGATGCAAAGATTTATTGTGGTTCGAGGCATAAAAATATCCTAGTCAACTCTACCAATGCTCTTCTCTATGAGCATGGTGATTTTCACTAGTCGATCCTTTTTTCGCAAGACCATCCATAACTGAGTGAAGAAAGTTGACAGCTTTACAATTTAAGAATTCAACAAATCATTCTGGTTCTAAACATGAATATTGTCAAAATAGCTTAGTACAAGAATTTGATACTCAAACTAAAAGAGTATTATTTTGAAAAATACTTACCAATTGATCTTCACAGTAGTACTAGTACGTAACTGAGAGTAAATAGATAGTCATATTCAAAAATATTCTTCTTTGGGTAAGAGCAGTTCTGAATCGATCTGGTTTCATCTGATCTTGAAATATATTCAGAAACAAATTAGTGGTATATTCATAATATATTTTCAATTTAGAACAAGACAGTATTCATCGTTTCTCTTTCTGATATAAAATATAATCTGATCGTTATTTTTAGCAGCATATCTATAAAAGATCTTTTTAAAGAATCAACATATCTCAGTTTTTGTGAAACTCAAATATCTCTGGATTTGAATTTTACAGTCATTGTGAATTCAAGAGATATCTTGTCTCCCTTGTTATCGATATAATTTAGATACATAGAATATATAGAAAAAATATGATCACCTTATTCATAAATTCATATCCTCAAAAGTGACATGAATGATCGCAATATTCAAATGTTTGAATAATAGAGTGGTTGTAACTTCCCTTAATAATCTACATGAAATCCTCCTATTAAATTGATCCTCAAAATAAAATATAATTGGATTTAAATTAATGAAATATGTTATTTAAAATTAAGAATTTGAATCTGGATTGAAATTAGCCTGATAATCTGCAAAATCCTATTTCATGGTAATGTCAAACATTCAAATCATCTACATTTGAAGAAGTCAAACATAGGGATACAAACTAAAGGTTGATTAATAACGTATGGATGATGATACATACTTTTTTCGTTGACATTAAAATTTATTGAATATGATCCATACTTTTCTTTGCTTTAGATCATATGTTTCATTAAAAAATTAGGGTTGATGATCCATTCGTTTTTTGGAGAAAACATAAGGTTCCATACTGACGTAGGTTTCTTCATCCATACTTTTCTCAGATAAAAAAATTAAGGTTCCTTCCAAATGTAAGGTTCATTTAACATACTTTTCTATACTCAAGTAAAATAAATTTTGGATATAATTCTTATACTACGCTCTCCATCGTACGATATGAAAAGTATTTCTAGAACAAGCTAAATAGCTTTCCAAACACTTTGAAATTTTTTTCACACAAATATTATGCATTAATATTATTCCGATATTAGTAATATAAATAATATTAATTTCCTAAAATATACGTAATGTAAAATCCTTAGAATAACAAATAAGGTTATTTGTGAGCATCAAAATCATCATAAAAATATAGAGTATTGTTGAAACAATATATGCTCAACAATGTGTAATTAAAGAATACTAACATTAAAGTTTTTCAAGCTGTTTAGAAATTTGTATTATATTTAGAAAAAAATTGTTTCATGATAAATATGGATATTCCGTGGATGAATGAGTATTCTTAGTCTTCACATATAGGAAAAGAGCATATAAGTAATTTAATAAAAAGGTGAAGAAGATATTGGAAAGAAATTATGTGAAGGTATATGAAGTAAAATATGTAAACAAATATGCCATATAAGATCTATATGATGATTAATACAATTAAGAATAAATAAACAAAAACTCTAGTGGCTTACACGATTTATAATTTAAAGAGGATTCTGAAGCTAAATCAATTGAAAAAGAATTTATTGAAGTCATTTGATCCTCAATTCAATGATGGAATGGGATAGCTAAGTTAGATGAATCAAATATCATTTGTGATAAACAAATCTCCCAAAAAAACATAAATAATGATCCTTCCTGACTGACTGAAACTTAATTTTTTTTAGTATGAAAAAACTTTTTGAGGAAAAAGTGAGAAACCACAAGTCCACACAATGAATCCAAATAAAACCATAAAATAAGTTAATCCAGATCACAGCTACAAGAACTGCCCCTCCCCAGGAACTATAATGTGATGTCAAGTATCTACCTTTGCATTATCACTCAGCTAGCTATCTTGTGCAGGGTTGCACAGACCTGGTACCGATGGCAGAGCCATACCCTCTCAAACTTCCAAATCCGGATGACAATGCTCTGGTAAATGATTAATGATCTAATCATCGTCTGAAGTTGAACCATGTAGTGTGCAGATTTATTTCACACACAAAATTCTAAATAAAACCAAATTCCAAAAAAGTTACTCATATACCACTCAAACCAGAATCCAAATGTAGATCGAAAGTTATCAAAATTCAAATCACAGACATCATGGATCCGCGGTGCACTGGTGTCATCTTGTAGCCATCCAAACACCAACAAACTGCCTTCATGTCAACACAAAAGATGCATCCCCAAGTCACTGGTGGGCAACACACATCCAACTCATCACCGTATGCCATCACCGATTCCATCGTTGTCGGAGAAACCACTCTCCATCGAACCAAAACCCAAACCAATCATCCACTTGAAGGGGAGAAAGACCACCGGAATCCAAGGTGAGAAAACACCAGTAATAGAACTAAAAATGAACAGAAACACCCAAAATAAAACCATTGTAGGAAAACAGATGTATCAGAGAACCGAATAATACTGATAACACCATGAAAAGACCTTGGAACGTGAACTATACAATGTGGAAACAAAACTTGGTAGCGTCGTACCTTTCACGCCTCTCCAAGTGAATCCCCCAACCCCCCAAGCACCAGGTCTCCATCGATGCAAGGAATAGGATAAAACGCAACTTTGGTCTTAGAGTACCGAAATGAAAACTGGAGGAAACCACCAACATTCGATCTGTACCAACCATAGATGAGAACCGCGGCATTGGGCATGAACTTCATAATAGGAATTGAGACGCCGTGGAAAGGGGTGTATAAACGTTGAAGGGGTTAATGTGGAAATAAATTTCACACTGGTGGTGAGACTCAAATCAATCACAGTCTTTTTGGATATTGTTAATAAATGTAATGTTATAATCTATCAAATGAATTTTTAGACATAATTTTTTAATAGATTTATTGAGGTAGAAGTATATATTGAGAAAAATATGGGTTTTATTATTATTAACAATGAAGGAAAGTTGTACATATTGAATAATATATTTTTTGACATGAAACAAGTTCCTCAAGACAAATATCTTAGTTGGAAACTTTCATGATGTAGACGGAATACAGAAAAGGGGATTTGATTAAAATAACTATGGGTAATCAACCAAGAAAGAGTAGTTTATAGTTCTTGTTTATGCTAATGAAATCATATTTGTAAGAAGCAAGATGAAATATTTTGTTAATTTTTAATTGATAATGACCCCAAAGATTGAAATTTCAATGGTCATTGATCATACATATTTCATTGGGCTATAAGTAAATAATGGGAAGTGAAGTAGATTCATTTCTCAAGAAAAATATATCACTAAAATATTAAAGATGTTTTGAATTTATGATAACAAATCTGGTAAAACACCAATTACGGTTGGAACCAAAATTGTAAAACATAAAAAAAGGGATGTTTTTTTAATTAAATTAATTATCATATAATTATTGGATGTTTTTTATCTCACATCAATGAGTCCAAAAAACATTTTTGTTATATGATTGGATGCTCGAATCTAGAGGAGTCCAAAGTAAGAAAACATAACAGGAGTAAAATGAATTAGGAAGTGAATTTAAGGCACACTTGATTTTGTTTTTGTGTATTATGAGGGATTGATTTAGATTTATATTGAAATTCTCATGAATATTAGGTAAGATGTGTTTTAAATATAAAACCAACAAGGGAAAGAGTATTTTTCATCGTTAAAAAATGTGTTGGATGTCGTATAATGAAGTAATAAATCACATCTCTAAAAATAATATAACTAAAGATCATTTATATATTAAATAATTTACCCATCTATTTTGGATGAATCAGTAACAAGAGGATATAAGAAAACATGTGAAGCTACCCATGTTGTTCAGTTGTGATAGTAAAAGTTCCATTAAGATAATAAAGAACCTAGTTTATCATTTATAGTCCAAACATATTGAGAGCCAATATAAATTAGTAAACAAAATGGTCTAGCATGTAATTATAAAGCTATATAATGTTAGTATAAATCAAAAAGTGAAACAAATGTTCAAAAATCATTCAACACACTAGAGTTTGGGAATTATTTGTTGAAACTCATTATTCAACCACCTCCCTCAAATTGAGGAGGTTTGGGAATCCCCTCTGAAAATATGAATCTAATGCCTAACTTGGATACAAGTGATTTACATGACATTAAAGGATAATAAATTATATACAAGTGCAGTTTCATTGAAATTTTATATTCTTAATGGGGTAACCATTCATTTAAGGGGAGTTTTTGGTTATAAAACATGGTAGAAAATTTGGATTTTTTCTATTTGGGGGAGATCACATATCAATTTTATTTCATGTTTTATCAATAAATGGAATGAATTGAAGAAAAAAGTCTTGAATTTATCTCTAGATTTATAATTTTGTACACATATATTTACTCAGATATACATAGTTTATGAAATGTAAAATTCATTACTATCAGGAATATAGAAGTATAGTGTTCTGGAATTTCATTGATGATATCTTGAATTTTCAATAATAACTAGCGGGGACAATGTTTTAACTACGTATATTAGTTGTTTTTTCATGGGATGACATGGAAGATTTATAGAAATATTAAATGAAATTTTTATTATTATCATTAATCATGGATTTAATTGAGCTTCATATATGATATTTATAATAAAACGAGGTGTGGATTTACTTGGAGAAAACATAGAATAACTAAGAGGGTTTTTTTCATTAACAAAAAGAAATAGGTTCATCATAAAAATTTACTCTTGATTCTATGAAAGAAGTCTACGTTAGATTAATTTGATGGTATGTAAGAATAAATCAATTTTTCAAAAGTCCATGTAAAGTTGAAATAAGTATACAAAGAGGTAAACCATGCTATGATTGGATATAACATGCCAAAATGTTGGCTAAATATGATTATATAAATCTAGTGTTGAATGATTTTTTCACTTTTAAGGAAAGTACCATACCATTATGGATGATGCATAATAAAAAAACATTGGTAAAGGCATGTGTAAAAGGTCAGGGCCACAATATATTTATTTTCCCTGAATAGAAGGTTCATATTAGTTTTTTAAAGAAATTATGGGATCATTCCACAACTATGGTGAGCATGTTGTAGTAGTACTAACAACCAAAAGCCTAATTCAATGATATACCAAGTCATGATAGGGATAGATAATTCTATTATAATTGTTTTGATGTTCAATTTTCTAGGATATAGGTACTCACAGCACAATCAATAGGACTACTTCACAACTTGTTCAGACCTTGAGATTACATGAAGAGATCAAGACATGTTATTTTGTGGATTTAAATATAATATTTGGATAGATATTATAGATCAGGTTTCTATGTAGGATCACCCTGTGGTGAAGGAAATCACTCTAAAATATGGTATATTTAATGTGAATTAAGTTATAATAAAGGAAGTCATGTCATGAAGTGAGTTAATTCCATAAATGGATCAAAATTTGAATCCATTTTGAATTTCACGGTATTCGGGTTAACTTTTTAACTTAATTAAATATTAATGGTCATTTTAAGACATAGTTTGTGGGTGACATAGTGAAAATTCACAAAACACAAATTTCATGTTTGACCCACTGATATTGGGGATATCATATAACAAATTAATCATAATTCATAGGATATTTGATAGATCTAGAGATTTGGGAGAGAAGAGGTTGATGTGATGAATTTAATTGAAGATCATGATTTTCATACTGAATGTAAGAAAGAAAATAACACCCATTAAAGATCAATATTTATATTACATAGAATTTTTTATTGATCATTGTATCATGACCTCATGTATACTCTCTTTTGAATAAATGAATTAATAATTAGAAATATGCAGTGTCCCTATGATCGATTGTGTGTATTCCCAAGAATTTTTAATCATCTACAACATTTAGGGATATACTTTGGTATGCCAGCACGATATAATTTTATGCTCATTTTAGTATCCCTTAATGTTGAACCTGGTAAAATTCATGTGATACTGCATTTATATTTTTTATGCTCTGATACTATGTGTACTTGAGATTGACATGATTGTTGTGTTATTTTTTATGAAAAATAATATCTAAGGGATCTTTATAAAAACTACACATCCCATGTAATTATTTCACTTTAGGTGTATCTGGGCCTATTGTTGCAAAAAAATCTAAAGTTTCCTTTCAAGGAGCTCCATGAAAAGTATCTTGAAATAGTCATACAAGTCCATTCAATAATTGGGGGGGGGGTCAACGAGAGATTCTTCTAGCAACACCTGATCATCCACCGCTGATAGTATAATCGGAGTTGGGCGTATAGATTTTACCCTTAATGATAAATTAAATGTAACCCTAAAATCCATTAAAAAATTAGTACAATTCAAGACTCATGGCTGCATTTAATGTTTTGTTCTAACAAATCCCATCTCACTCATATTCCTATATTACCACAAATTTATTTCATCTTAAATATATCTTGAATGGTATTTAAAAATATTTAATAGTCATAGACATAAAAATATAACTATAATATCCATATATTTAAATAAATCATCTAAATCATGTTTTCAAAATTTATTAAAAAAAACTAGGCACGCTTGAAATAATTACAAATATATATTAAAAATAAACATGAAAAACTAGATATCAATTATATTAGAATAAATCATTAGAATTAATAATAAAATATTCAATTCATATTGACCTAATCATCACCAATAAATACATAAAAACATTCTTTATTTTTTATCATTTAGTTAAGATAAATCTTTAATCAGTAAAATTGTTGACATAAAAAACAGAGATAGGTCAGGAAACATGATGGAATTTTAACATAATTATTTGAACCCATCATGTATTAGGATAATTCACGAGACTCATAATCCTGGATCATACTATAATGACAATTTATAGGAAAAATTAAATACCCAAGGTAAATTAAACTTCCACTATAACTATACTATCTATGAATATTCATTGCTAACTTATTGAGTCCTAAAAAGCCTAACTCCAGACCATTCACAAGCTTCATACCCATGAGAAAAAATGTTTTTGATAACATTTTGTAATGAACCTAAACCAATTACCATAATGTTATCATATATAAATACCACAAGTTATTAGGTTAATATCATTATCACCATAGGTTGGTCTAAATTCCATGGGTTAAAGTTCAAAAATTTTAGAGATGTTTTATCTTCGTAATTAATATATTAAAGATACTAAAGTTTCTTTCTAAAAAATATGAATGGCATTTTTAGAGGTCTTATTAATTTACACACCTATCCTAATCATTAATGTTTATATAGTTCTATCATTATATTTAAAAAATATATAAATTCAATCACTATATGTACATGCCCCTCTATGAAATAATATTCCAAAGCAATGAATAATGTTTTGAAAAGT
The DNA here is from genome assembly GCA_963277665.1 of Viscum album. Classification (NCBI taxonomy): domain Eukaryota; kingdom Viridiplantae; phylum Streptophyta; class Magnoliopsida; order Santalales; family Viscaceae; genus Viscum; species Viscum album. Next base: position 805,179,324 of record OY728139.1, read on the forward strand.
GGAAAAATAACCCAAAATCAAATATAAAATAAATTGCTTTCCAAAAATGGCTTAAATGAGTGAAAAGAAGGTGTCCCCAAGGTACAATAACCCTAAAATATCTCTTGTTTCAACCCCTATTCCAATGCCCTTCTTTCCCACCAAAAACCAATAAAGAGAGCCTCTCTTATTAATACGTCATGTCTCTATAGTTTCTATGTGCAGGTGAATTTTCCCAACCTATATCACGTACATATGTATATGTGTGTATCCAAAAAATTCAATGCTCAATGTTTGGGTATAATATACATAGTAGTCGGTCACCACCATACCATTTATAACCCATACTTTTCCCAATACATTTTTTTGATTGTTTAAATAAGCCCCATTTAAGGTTAAGTGTAAACCCTTGCATGTAGGAAAAAGACTTGAACCATGAATCACCAAAATTAAACACCAAATATTCCAAAACCATCCAAAGAATTGATAAAGAATATTTTTCAATTCATATCCTCAAGGGGAGCCTGAGGAGGAAAAACTATTCCATCGAGCCATATTCCCTTGATGTGAGTTAAAAATTTCGATTTTTTATGTTATTCATTTAAAATACCCCTATTTAATTCAATTCAAGGGAAAAATATTAATTTTTGATATTTTTTTTAAATTATGGAACTTTACTGATAATTGGATCATGATATTTGTTTTATATGATTTATTTATTTTTATGTTAAATTATGAATCCATATATAGAAAAAGATGATTTTTAAAACATTGAAAAAAATAGAATTTAATTTGGAATAAATTCTAAAATGGATTCAACTTTTGGGTTTAATTATTTCGAACAATTTTTACAATTAATTAAAATATATAAATTAATTTTTAAATTGAAAGTATTATTAAAAAAGTGACTTTTGTTCCATGAAAATTCTCAAATTAATATGAGTTTTAATTATAAATATGGATATAATTAATATTTTTTAATTAATTGATTTAAACCAATTGGAGTTGATTATTTGATGAATGGAATATAGACATAAGTTCTTTACTATTTTATGAAGATGATTAGAAAATTTAACCACTAAAAAAATATTTTATATTGAATCTTGCAGGGCTCTACTACCGTATGGGAAATAGTATCATTCCTACACCTGCGAAAATGCATCAAAAACCACCCATACCCTTATTTTACCGTCATCTGACACAACTATTAAACTTTATGCTTCAGTAAAAAATAGTTGAATCTTCTCCTATGGTAGCACATTCAAGATACCACCACCACTACGGAACTTCTGCTCCACCGAACCAAACCCACAACAATTGATCCTCACCAGTAGATGAAGAAGTAGCCTCATGTCATGAAAAGGATTGACTTAGAATTTCCAAACCAATTTGCAATATTGATCAATTATCCACCTTATTTCAAACCATCCACATGAGTCATCCACTATACCACTATTGGGTCACCGACTGTGGAAGATGAAGCTGATTCTCTAGATTTGTTCTAATGATCTAATGCCAGAAAACCCTCGTCGTCACTGCCCTTAGCCCTATGACCTTACCCATTCTTCCCTTATACATTAATCTATCCAGAAGAACATGAATTCCTTCTGATTTAACATGGTGAGTGGATTAGATAGTCCTGTTAAATTCTCCACAAAATATTGATAATATCCAATGAAACCAAAAAATATTTTCATCTCGATTACCCTAGTTGGTCTAGGTCTCATTCAAAAACCTTTATCTTTGATGAATCCACTAATCTAATTTCTTTGGAGATTATATGACCCAAAATTGAGACATTGTTTGGAAAAAAATTTAAACATTTTAAAATTTTAGATAGTTTCTCCTTCCTTGGGGCCTTCAGTACAATTACAAAGTAATCTTCAGGTTCCTGATTTCTCTTTAAATATATAATAATATCTTTTATAAAGACAACAAAAAATTGATCAATGTAATCTCAAAATAATATATTCATTAAAACATGATGATAATGAGGGAATTAGTTAAAATAAATGGAATTTATATATACTAATAGTTTTCATACCTTATACGGAATGATTTCTTGTGTATTGATCGTACCACGATTCACTGCTTTATTCCACCCTTACCCTGCTGTTTAAACTAGTTTTGTATTGAATATTCCAAACATAATAATAAATTTCACTTTATGTATGAGTAATTTAATTAATTTTAATAATAATTATAATGGGAAATGTTACTTGTTTTTATTATTTCAATGTAGGTGGAGGTGATTTGGAGGGCCCTTGATGAAGTGGAAGAAAAATGGGCCAAAATTGCATGGATCCATGGAAATCTGTCCACTGTTTTCCATAGTACACGAAATCTGTGAAAGAAAATTGGCTTCAGTTTTGTTATCCTCTACAACACTTAATAGGATACATTTTATATTAAGGAACCCAATCCTGATTCGGCTTCTATGGGGCCCATCCGAACTGATCTGTCCAAGCCACCAAATTTGGACAATGTCAAATGTGGTGTTCTGTAGTTTATCAATATCTGGAGCTGTAGTTGTCCAAATGGTTCCAAACATTCGGTGGAGACATGCAAGAGGTAGGGCTACAACATTCCTAGTTTCTCCATAGAGCGATAATGTTGTCTGAAGGCAGAAACGCATGGTACAAATGGATTGATGAAATATGTGTGCCTAAAACCACCTTTTAATCTTTCCTGTAAAATGACACCTTGGGATCCCCATTTTCAAGATCGGCCAGGAGGAAAGGGGCTACCATTTTGGAGTCCCCAAGGAGTCTTCTCAACATCCCTAGCAGTTCTGGAGGCTATGGGAAGTTCTACCCCAACATCTTTCTCTTCTTCCTCCCTCATGGGTTTCTAAACCCCTTGTGATCACCCGAGGAGGAACGTGATGTAAATCCCAAGAGTCATGTTTGTAATATTTGAATGATCTTTTTAATTCCAGGTTTTGTGTTGTTTTTCATCATAATCTTCTTATTTGTTTTATTTATGTACTGGTATGTCATGCTCAACTCATATGATCATGTTTGGGGGTACCCATTCATGTGATGTTTCACACACCGTTCACCACTTTCTTTCCCTCCATCCAATTGCGGTGCTTGAGGGGATCATATTGGTCAATAGAACTCACACAAGAACTGTCAAGGCCATGTACATTTATGTCATGGTATCACAAAGAAATAACATACAAACCTGTACATCGCATCGAGTTTTTCGTGTGTTTCCTTGGTGAGTTTTGGTTATGAAGTCAAACAAAATTCACCCAATCATCGACGGTGTCCGATGAATCATTGTGTGTTTTAAAATGAACCCTAGGTGGTATTCTAATATAAACACACTAATATTCTAGTTCTAAGTGTTACAAAACAGGAATTAAAAGATCATAACCAAATATCATGAGCGATGAAGGATAAACATCATGAGAGTACCCCTGCTAGATCACGCTTAATTAATTTTGTTAATCTCTACATTGTTTTATCGGTTTCATTTTCTATTTTCATATTTAAACATCAAACCCCCAAGTTTTACAAAATCTCATTTACCTTTTAATTTCATAATCAAAACCCTCTTTTTAAATTAATGATCTAAAGCTCGATCGAGAGACAACTTAGGTTTGCTGCTATACTGTAGAAATTCTAGTCAAAATTAAACAACTAATTTGACGCGCTCGAGAACGCGATCAAATTTCGGTGCCTTTGCCGGGGATCCAAGATAATTTCTTTAATTTTATTTATAAATTTTACTTCTTAATCAATACTCTATTCAATACCCCCCCCCCATTTGATAGTTTTTGTTTTAGTTTGTTTTTGTTTTTGTGCTCTCTCTCTCTCTCTCTCTTCTTCTTCTTCTTCTTTTTTTCTCTATCTCTATAACTATGTATTATAACATTCTATTTTATATACTACATTCATTTCATATGTTTTTTTAATTTTTTTCACCTTCCATAAAATAAAATAAAAACTTAAAAAAAACAATCAATAAATCAAATTGGGCATTGTTGTTTCATGACATGATTTGGAAAAGAAACAATACTCGAATTTGACCCTGAAATAGAAAAGTCACTCCACTCACAAATCAGATCATCTAGAGTAGGACTGTGAAGTAACACTAAGGAACCCCATTTGGAACCTCAAGTGGTCTTAAACCATTCAAAGATTGAACCAAATCAAACCCCATAGATCATTGATGAAAATAACCGGACATTAAAAGAACTAACCACCCCAGTTTTGGAGTACAAACCTGCGTACATCCAATATCCTGCGGAAGCGGCTGATTTTGAGATAAGATCAGGGATCATCCACCTCCTTCCAAAATTCCACGGTCTTCCCGGTGAGGACCCTCACAAAATTCCATCTGTCTGAGGACCTCATTAAGTTTAGGGCCCTCCATTTCTCCCTTGATGGTGGAACCAAATATTGTCTATACTATCTGCCTACCACAATTGGGGGCGAGAATGACCTTAAATGACTCTTTCTAGAGAATTTTTTACCTGCCTCCCGAACTGCATCAATTAGGAAAGAAATTTGTGGCATTAGGCAGTTACAAGGAGAGACCCTTCATGAATACAGGGAGAGATTCAAATGACATTGTTCAAGCTGCCCCCACCACATGATTAGTGAACTACATTTAATTAAATAATTCTATGAGGGACTTATCCCCATGGATCGTGGAATGATTGATGCTGCAGCTGGTGGTGCCCTAGTTGACAAAACTCTTTCTGCCGCTCGTGACTTAATAGCCAACATGTCTTAAAATGAACTACAATTTGGTACACGAGAAATTTCACCAACCCGAGGAGTTCATGATGTAAGTCATTCAGCCCTATAACAAAAGGTAGATACTAAACTTGATGATATGCATTCACTTCTAAGGCAATGAGCTCAAACACAAGGTAACTCACACTCTACCTCTATTCCATTACATTGAGGTATTTGTTCTGATAACACTCATTTTTCATACCAGTGCCCATAACATCAAGATTCATCTGAGTCTTGTTCAGCGTTGTTCCCAGGGCGTCCATTCCAAAAAGTACTTCCATTCATGTAAGAACCATTCAGGCCAAATCTAAACCCTGGGTGGCAAGCACACCCACAATACTGATAAGGAAGAAACTCAAGCTACCCCAAGTAGAACTGGTATCAGCAAGGCCAAGGTATGAAACCTTCTAATCCTTCAACATCTCAAAACATTCCTCCTCCTCTCAAGTCTAAACCATGACTTGAGGATATAGTGAAGCAAATGGAATCCCAGAACCTCCAGTTCCAACAAACCACACAATCAACTATTCAATACCAACGAACCCAAGTGGGTCAATTGGAAAACACCATCGGTGAGCTTAAGATGCAAGTTTTTGGACAACTACCAACCCAACCCATTGCCAATCCAAAGGAAAAAGGTAATTTATGTGCAGTTACACTTTGTAGTGGTAAAGAAGTTTCTCCTTCAACTGATTCTGCACAGAAGGTATGTCCCCCTCATGAAAACTCTCTTTCCCAACCCTCAAAAATTTCAGTTAAAGAAAAACAAGACAAAAATGGTAATGGAATTGTCATTGATGATTCAAATGAACATTCCATTACTATTCCTTTCCCTCAAAGACTCTCTAAATCTAGGAAGAATTTTGATAATGATATTGATAAAGAAATAATGGATACATTTAAAAAGGTTCAAGTTAACATTCCTTTATTGGATGCAGTTAAACAAATCCCTCGATATGCCAAATTTCTTAAAGAGCACTGCACCCATAGAAGAAGGCTGAAGGGGAATGAGAGAGTCAACCTTGGAAAAAATGTCTTGGCCTTGATTCTAGCAGAAATGCCAACCAAATGCAAGGATCCTGGCACATTCACGATACCTTTTACCATAGAGGAGACCTTCTTTTCTGATTCTATGATATATTTAAGTGCCTTTATTAATGTAATGCCTCACTCCGTGTATACTTCTTTGCAGGTTGGAGAGCTTCAACCAACAGGCATTTCCATGCAACTTGCCAACTGAAGCACAACACACCCATCAGGAGTGGTCGAGGATGTCCTCGTAAAAGTTAATAATCGCTTCTTCCCTGCAAACTTTTACATTCTTGAGATGGAAGATACCCGAACCCAAGGAATTCCCCTCTCACACATTGGAGGCCATTCCTCCAAACAGTAAAGGCGGTCATCAATGTTCATAATGGTACGTTGTCCATGGAGTTTGGGGGAGAAAAGGCGAGTTTTAACATCCTTGAGGCTATGAAACACCCCGTTGAAGAGCACTCCACTCTTATCTATTCAATGGAGGTGCTCTCTAACAACAAACACACAAAAAATTATATACTTGACCCATCCTCTGATTTATTTTCCTCTTATTCACCCATGGATGATTTGAGTTTTGGTTCTTCTTTTGAATTTTGTGTGGGTTCAAGAAAATGTAAATTTTGTGCTTTAATTGATGTGTGCGTTTATTCTGAGGTACCCATGACTATCGATAATTCTGCAAACCTCATTTCAATAGATTCTCTTTCCATTGATAATAATGATGAGCAGATAGATAGTTTCATTGACCTCAATCCCCCTAAATCCACACCCTCAATACAAAAACCCCTGGTGTTGGAATTAAAACCACTTCCATCAAATTTAAAATATGCCTATCTTGAGGGTATTGACAAATTTCCCATCATTATTGCCAATAACCTATCTCCGCAACAGGAATCGAAACTGCTCAAACATTTAAGAGAGTGTAAAAAGGCAATAGGATGGACATTGTCTGATATTACTGGGGTTAGCCCATCTATTTGTATGCACCATATACTTTTGGATGATGAGGCTAAGCTCGTCAGGCACGATCAACGCCGGTTGAATCCCACTCTCCTTGAAGTGGTAAAATTGGATGTTAGTAAATTACTTGCTTCTAGGATCATTTATCCTATATCTGATTGTAAATGGGTTAGCCCAGTGCAAATTGTGCCTAAAAAACATGAATAACAGTTGTGTCAAATGAAAGGAATGAATTGGTTCCAACACGTGTGCAAAATAGTTGGCGAGTCTGTATTGACTACCGTCGACTGAATGAAGCCACGCGGAAGGACCACTTTCCATTACCTTTAATTGACCAAATGTTAGAATGATTGGATGGTACGTCCCATTATTGTTTCCTTGATGGATATTCGGGTTATTTCTAAATCTATATAGCCCCTAAGGATCAATAAAAGACAACATTTACCAGTCTATTCAGCACATTTGCATACAGAAGAATGCCTTTTGGCCTATGTAATGCTCCTGGTACTTTTCTGCGATGTGTGTTGAGTATTTTTTTTGAGTACCTTGAGAGGTGTATGGAAGTCTTTATGGAAGATTTCACGGTTTATGGTTCTTATTTTGATGATTTTTTGGAAAACCTAGGTCCTATCATCCGCCGCTGCATTGAAAAAGATCTTGTTTTAAATTATGAAAAATGACATTTCATGGTTGAGTGGGGGATAGTTCTTGGGAATATCATTTTAAATAAGGGAATTCAAGTTGATAAATCTAAAATTGAATTAATTTCATCCCTTCCATATCCTAAATGTGTTCGTGAGGTGCGGTCTTTCTTGGGTCATGCTAGTTTTTACCGCCGATTCATTAATGACTTTAGTAAGATCACACTTCCCTTATCTCAGTTTTTAGAAAAGGATTCTGAATTTGATTTTGATAGAAATTGTGAGGATTCTTTCAATTCACTGAAAATGAGTCTCACGTCCCCTCCCATAATCCAACCACCAAGGTGGGATCTCCCCTTAGAGATTATGTGTGATGCCTCTAACATTGCAGTTGGGGCAGTTTTATCACAAAGGTTTGAGAAGGATCATCATGTCATTGCATATTCCTCGCATACCCTTGACCCTCCCTAGGTAAACTACACAACCACATAAAAAGAACTCCTTTCTATTGTGTTTTCCTTGGAAAAATTTAGTTCATATCTTCTTGGGTCAAAAGTGATTGTGTTATCTGATCATGCCTCCCTTTGTTTCCTCTTAAAGAAACCAGAAGCCAAACCCCCCCTCATTCGATGGATGCTCCTCCTCCAGGAGTTTGACCTTGAGATAAGAGATAAGAGAGGGGTGGAGAATGTGGTAGCTGACCACATTAGTATGATTTTACCACCATTAGACCATCATGTTGACTCACCCATACCCATTGGAGAATTCTTCCCTCATGAGAACCTTTGCGATGTTGTGGACCTTACCCCCTGGTATGTGGACATTGTGAATTTTCTAGCAACATCTAGGGTCCCCACTGATTTTAGAATTTCAAAATCCCATAGACATAATCATGATTCTCATTGGTACATTTGGGATGACCCATACTTGTGGAGAATTTGTAGTGACCAAGTAGCTCATAGGTGTGACCCTGACCATGAGTTCACCTCTGTTTTGACCTTTTGTCACACCTTGTTATGTGGGGGCCACTTTGGCTCTCAACGTACTGCTCGAAAGTTCCTTGACTCAGGATTATATTGGACAACATTGTATAGAGATGCCCATAAGTTTTTTAAATCATGTACTCGAAGTCAATTAATAGGGAATATCTCTAAGAGGAATGAAATGCCCCAACAGCCCATGTTATTCTATGAAATCTTCAATGCATGGGGAATTCACTTCATGGGGAATTTTCCAAATTCATTTGGCTTGGTATACATCTTACTAGCTGTTGACTATGTTTTTAAATGGGTGGAAGAAATGGATTCTAGGACCGATGACTCTCGAGTTGTCGTTGATTTTGTGAGGTCCCAGATTTTCAGTAGGTTTGGTCTACAAAGATTTATCATTAGTGATCAGGGTTCACATTTTTACAATCATAACATGAAAAACTTGCTTTGTAAGTATGGGGTTGTTCATAAAGTCTCCACTACATATCATCCCCAAACTAATGGACAATCAGAAATTTTAAATCGGGAAGTTAAGCGAATCTTGGAGAGAACAGTACAACCCAATAGGAAAGATTGGAGTTTGTGCTGGATGATGCTCTTTGGGCATACCGTACTGCTTTTAAAACCCCGATAGGAATGTCAATATATATGATTGTGTTTGGAAAGGCTTGTCACCTCTCGGTTGAGTTAGAACACCGTTCATATTGGGCTGTTATGCAATGTAATATGAATCTCTCAGATGCAGGTGAGCATAGGAAGTTTTAGATTCATGAGTTGGAAGAAATTCGGCGTGATGCATATGAGAACTCTCAAATCTACAAAGAAAGGAAAAAGGCAATACATGATGGGATGATTCATCATAGGAAGTTTCATATTGGTGAGAAGGTCCTCATGTATAATACCAGGCTTAGGCACCACCCAGGTAAGCTTCGTTGCCGGTGGCTCGGTCCTTATACTGTTACTAATGTTTACCCTTTTGGTGCAATACAGGTTTTGTATGAGCAGAGTGGTTGAAGTCTTACAGTCAATATGATGTGACTTAAATACTTCTATGAGGATTTTCTGAAGAATCTAGTGGAGGAAATCTACCTTCTCGACGGATCATACCAATAAAACACACCGGGTTTTATCCTACCTTCTCATATTCTCAATTTTTTCAGTGAGGACACTACACATTCTAGTTGTGGGGGGGGGGGTGGATACATTCCTGGGTTAGTTAGGAATTTTCATCGTTTTATCCTTTTGTTTTCTCTTTTGGCCTTCATTATGGTATTTTCATTTTTCCCCTTCAATAATTTTGAAGTTCCATGATTTGGCGATCATAAATGGGGGAAAGTAAAAATACCATAATGAAGGCCAAAAAGAATATTTGTATGAATTTAACATCAGGGAGTGATTTTCTTTAGTGAATTGGTTTTCTGTCAATGATATAAATGGTCGTATCTATTTGAAACCTGAAGTGCCCAGATCAGTGTGAATCACTGAGAGGGGGAGGGGGTGAATCAGTGATCCCTTACAACTTTTTACTAATTGATTCTTTATCAATTAAACCTCTATGGCTGGTTAAAGCCTCGATCCACTCTTCTTGTATCTCTCAACCTTTCCCGGATAATGCAGTAATGAAAAGGCACTGGACACAAGGATTTACAAGGTTCGGCACCAAAGGCCTACATCCTTGCCATGCTATCTCAGCATGGATTCTCCATTATAACCTGTTAAAATTACAATGGTCGATACAGAGTCCCACTGTATCTCTCCTGAGTCCCACAAGAGGGTCTTTATACTGCTTCACACAGTGCTACCAGAGTCCCACTGGCCTGCTCCAGAATCCCACTGAAGACTTATTTTCCCTGAGTCCCACAGGGTCTTCTCCTGGCTCCTCGAGTCACACGAGTAGCTCTTCTTCACTTTAAGTTCTTCAAGTATCCTCAGCAGCCTGGGATAAAGGCTGCTGGCCTTGCTCTGTACCTCTGATCACTTGTGATGATCAGGGTCTTCTCAATCTACTGAAAACTCAGACAACCAATCTCTTTAACTTCAGTCTGGCTCAGTCTCACTCCTGGTCTTGGACAACTCAAATGCACACCACTGATTTGGCTTTGTTCACGTGTGCACGTGCATGCATGCATGCATGCACTTTTCCTGTCCTCTTCTTGGTGCAGTAGACCCACAGAGGGTGTAATCAATTATAGCACACACCTTCTCCGAACTTCACACACTTTATCCAATTTGTTTACACACTTAGAGTGTGTTCTACTTTAGTGTGGATGTCCTCCTTTCAACTTCTTCTAAGTGTGTTCACTTTTAGTGCACACCTAGGTTCGGCCACTTTTTTAGTTTGCACACACAAATTCTTCACTTAGCATACACTTGCAGTGACCTTCCTCTTCTTGTTGCACACACACACTTTAGTGTTCTTTTAGTTGTTCTTCAATAGTGTGCACACACAAGGCTACGGCCTCTTCCACTTGCACACACTTCCTCTCGGCCTTTTTCACTTCACACACAATGTGTGGTATTCCACTTCACTTGGCACACAAGGCACTAAGGCTCGGCCTTCTACTTCCTTTGCACACACAATTTGTTCTTTCTCTTTTAATCTTCAAGTGTGCATACCCAACAAGGGCTACGGCCTCTTTGTTTTCTTTTTGCACACATGTAGGCTTAGGTGTTTGTCTTCACTTGGTGCACACATAACACCCGTAGGTTCTTCTTCTTCACTTTGCACTCAAAGGGTGCAAGGGCTCGGGTCTTCTTGTTTAGCACATAAGCACTAAGCCCCTCGGGTTCTTCTCCACTTGACACATCTACTGCCCGAGGAGCTCTTCCTACACTTGGCACACAAGCAAAAGAATCTCGGCCTCCACTTGTCTTCAACAGCCACACAAGGCTTGAGTGCACAAGGTAAGAGCCGTGCAAGCACTTGGGTGCACAAAGGCCGCGCAAGACCTCCTACCCGCGGGGCGCGCAAGTGAAACACCCGCGGGATCTTCCTCCTGCCGCGCAAGGGTGCGGGAAGAGAGGGAGCAAGAGACTCGAGCGCGCAAATATGCGGCTCGGCTCCTTCCTGTCGCGCAAGAGAGGCGCGCAGGGAACACTTCGGGCCTCAGGTGGCACCGGGACAACAGCCGCGCAAATAATTTGCGCGGGGCTTCTACTTCGCGAGGCAGAGGCTTCGCGGGACTCTCTTCAAACTTTCAGTGCATCAGCCAGCGGCATAGAGGGCTCGGCCTCATTTTTATAGGCAGAGACTGCCTCAGATTATCCGCGTGCAAATAACTCAAATTCCCGAAGTTTTCGGGTTTTCAAGATTCGGTGAAATCTTGTTTTCTTTCCTCTGTTTCAACACGGGTTCTTTTTCTTTCTGTTTCTCCTCGTGCATGCGATTCATAACGCATGCACAGCCTTCGGTTTTGGCCATCCCATGCAAAACACGAATACCCCGATGCCTCGGCAACTCCGTTTGCCTCGGCCTCATTCGAAATTCTCCATACATTGCATGCACGTATATTTTTAAGCATGGTTCAGTTCGTTATGGCCAGACGAGCATGAGGGTGGCTTCACTTCGATCAGCGGTGGCCGGGAGCTCGAAATCCATCTTCGGGAGGCCTTTGGTTCGAAGGAGGTACGCGGGAGGCTTCGGCTCGAGCTCGAGGAGGAAGACGGATTCGCAGCCGTTGGATCGGCGATTCAATTGATCTCGGACGGCCTGGATCAGATCATCTCGCCGCGGATGGATCGTGCGGCGCAGATCAAGCGCGCGATGGCTCGGACGGCCAGGATCTCTTCCGCGGGAAAATCCCGCGTCCCACATCGAAACGCCGCCCAGTTTTCTCGCGGCTTATTACCCTGGCTCTCACCGCTACTCGCCAGTTGAATCCTCTCCCTCCACGGTGCCGCCCCGCACCGTGTTCTCCCTGCGGGCGCGCTCTGCGCCCACTCTCTGCTCCTGCGGGCGCGCTCCTAGCGCCCACTATGCTCCTCCGGCGCGCGGGTTTCACCACCGCGTGCCCTCGGGGGCTTATACACGGCCCCCTGCGCTCCTCCGGGCGTGCCCCAGCGCCTCTGTGGTGTCTGCGGGTGCGCCCCTGCCGCCCTGAGCTCGCCCCACGGGTTCCCCCTTGGGCGTGGCGCCTTAGGCCCACATGAGCCTTGGGGTTGAACCCACAAGGTGCTCACGGGCTGGCCATATTTTTTGGCTAAGTCTTGAATAAGACTTTGTAAAAATCAAGGTCCTCCATGTAAAATATGCCAAGTGCCACTTGCCCTTCAAGGCATTCTTTTCCTTCATCTTCTTCTTGAGAATTCAAACATTAATCTTCTTGATCTATTATTTCTTCTTCATTAGAATTCCTTCATTCTTCTTCAACATTTATTCATCACTTTGTAATGGAATTCACGAAGGGTCTTCATCTTCAACTGAGCTCCTGAATCACTTAAATTCTTCAATGTGCTTCATTGATCTAATCAGAGATCAATTGGATCAACTTCAAATTCACATGCACTAAGTGATAGTGCATGGACTTCATTAATGCACATCATCCACTTAGTAGTTGTGGATGGAACTGCTTTCAACTCCTCATGCATTGTCACTACAATGCATGGTCTTCTAATCATGTTGTGACTTTGTATCATCAGGATACAAGTTCTATGAACTTATAGAGCAGCTCAACAATCGTCAGATTTTACTAGAGAATGTTTCAACCACATCTCATATGCCACTTAGTGAATCTCCTAAGTGACATGCCTCTTAGTACCATGGCCATTCTCCTTCACCACCAACACCATCACACCCTTTGGCATTCACATCTTGACAATTCTTTGACTCCCATTCATTCCAAGACAACTTCATGCCTCATTGACAACAAATGCAACACAATGCACTTCAATCTCCCCCTTTGTATTTGTTGTCAATACACCACTTCAGCACATATGAGTGGGTCAATATGTGTGCCAATATTTTCTCCCCCTTATTGGCAATCAAATGCAAAGGTGTGGTGTGGTTCTCTTCCAGAAATATCTTCCTCCCTTTGAATAGCATCTTCTTGAAAATCACTAAGAGAGGGATGATGCCACATGTTCTTCTTTAGCAAAGAACCTTTAGTAAATCAACTCTAAGTCTACTTGGGCTAACCCGGTGTAGAAAACAAGAGTGATGTAACCAAGGAACTCAATGCTGTCCACAATTCTCTACACATGTGAGATCATGCTTAGGGGCTTGAATTTTTTTTTCAGATATAACAATGAATTGCTAAATCCTGCACATACTTCACAAAACTCATTAGAAAGTTCAGTGCTAAGATAAAGATCCCCCTTTCATCCATTTGTCTTCAATCCATACTCCCCCTTAATTGATAAGATAAACTCAATTAAGAAACAAGGGATGAAAGTATGATTGGAATACCTTCACTTTTCTTCAAGATGGTATTAATCTAAGAATCCCATCTTCTTCAGATTGGCTCCCCCTCAAGGGGTGCACTCCATTCTGTCCAAACCATCCTTCAGCTGAGAATGATCATCATCTTCAATTCCCTGCAATGTAAGCACATGTAAATACCAATAGTATAAGGGAATAAGATGGAACCTCCTTGGTTCATCAATGTGAACAACAAGGTTGAGAAGATTCTCTCAACCGAGATGTCCCATTTTCACCAGTCTTCACACTTGCACATTTGATCTTCTTTGATGTTTGTGCTGGTGTGGATCTCAACATATCTTCATGTGAAATCTTCTTCTTCCCTTTTGCCTTAGCAATTGCCAGAACTTCATCTTCAGCTCTTTGTAGATCTTTGTCAAGTTGCAACTGATTTGGCCATATGACTAGTAAGTCACTTGGAAGAGTGGCCTCAATTTTGGAAGTTCCACATGGTTCTTTGGATGCTGCTAAGCTACCTCTCTTAGGCAACTTATTTTCAATCAATCCCTTCTTCTTCTGGATTGATTGTCTTTTAGAGTTCAGTCTGCTTCTATTTAGTTTCATGGCTTCTTTACAAAGGTCCATGATGTGTCCTTTCTTTCCACAGTAGAAGCATGTCTTGGTGGTCCTTCTGGATACATCACCCTTCTTGGACTCAGACTCCAAGGACTTCTCTTCATTTCTCAAACACTTCTTGGGAGCATTTTCCACTTTCTTCTTCTTTCTTCCCAAGGAATCTTTTTGAGCCAGGTTCTGTGATCTTTTCTTCTTTTGAGCTCTGGATACAGTTGGAGATTGACATGTATCTTTTTGTTGACCACTTTTGCAATCATCCCAGATGTTGTCAAGTAATCCAAATCTATTTGCAGTGAACAGATGTCTCTGGACCTGTGGATGTTGCTTCCTTCCTTCTGGCTTGCTCCCCCTTGGCATGGGCTTCCTCTGTGCTTTGGCATTCAGTGGATTGTACCAACAATCCTTTGCACAATGCCCATACTTGTTACAACACCAGCATTGTCCCACGAATCTTGACCTCTTCAGTCCTTCTGATTGTAGGGAACTTTTCTTGACCTGTTGTGCTGTTTCAGGAGAGCTCTCTTTTGTCTTCATCCATACTTGTTTGGAGTTATTCTTCCATCCTGCACTTTTTGTGGAAACACAATTAGAAGCATCAGTACAAGATGGTATGGATGGTACCTTCTTTCTAGAAGATGTTGCACTTTTATTAGAGGATGTCTTTCTCTTAGAATCATCCTTCTCAAAGCTCACTTGAGTGGCAACATTTCTTCTTCCAGCTGTCTGGGAGGTTTTGGCTTTGGGTGATTGCTTATTTTTCAATATCACCTCCAATTCTAAGCATTTCATATTGAGGGAGTTCTTCTCATCCTCAATAGTTCTTAGCCTTCCTTCCCATTTTTCTTCTAGCTGTTTCATCTGGTCTTCATGCACTTTCTTCATTTCTTGCAATGAATTGTCTAACTCCTTCACCCTTTTGACTTTGTCTTCTAGTTGAGCATCCCTGACAACCATTGACACTTTGTGCCTCTTTTCCAGTGCATGGACAACATCTTTGATCATTATCATAAAGATGTCTTTCTCAGAAAGGATTATTTGCAATTCTTCAGCAGTGTCTTCATATCTTTCATTGCAAAGGGAAACTGTTTCATCTTTGGCATTTACCAGCTTTCTGAGAGTGTTGGTTATGCCAGCCCTTTTTGCCAGCTGATCTTCCATAGCATTGGCTTCTTCTTCTAACTGTGATTTTTCTTCATGAAGATCATGGATACCTGTAGCTATACACTTTGCCACTTCCATGGGAACTGTCTTCTGAAGATATTTGAGTGCACTCTGAAGATCATTCATTGTTTCAACTTCATCACAGCTAGGACAGGCTTTCTTCATCTTCTTGGCCTGTTTCTTCTTTCTATTTTTCCGAGTCTTGGCAGATATCTCCATTTGAGGCTGGTCGCTCGTTTCCTCAAATCTGCACTCCATATAGACTCTCTTGGATCTTTTAGAGGTAACCTCCCTCTGATACCAATTGAAGTGCCCAGATCAGTGTGAATCACTGAGAGGGGGAGGGGGTGAATCAGTGATCCCTTACAACTTTTTACTAATTGATTCTTTATCAATTAAACCTCTATGGCTGGTTAAAGCCTCGATCCACTCTTCTTGTATCTCTCAACCTTTCCCGGATAATGCAGTAATGAAAAGGCACTGGACACAAGGATTTACAAGGTTCGGCACCAAAGGCCTACATCCTTGCCATGCTCTCTCAGCATGGATTCTCCATTATAACCTGTTAAAATTACAATGGTCGATACAGAGTCCCATTGTATCTCTCCTGAGTCCCACAGGAGGGTCTTTATACTGCTTCACACAGTGCTACCAGAGTCCCACTGGCCTGCTCCAGAATCCCACTGAAGACTTCTTTTCCCTGAGTCCCACAGGGTCTTCTCCTGGCTCCTCGAGTCACACGAGTAGCTCTTCTTCACTTTAAGTTCTTCAAGTATCCTCAGCAGCCTGGGATAAAGGCTGCTGGCCTTGCTCTGTACCTCTGATCACTTGTGATGATCAGGGTCTTCTCAATCTACTGAAAACTCAGACAACCAATCTCTTTAACTTCAGTCTGGCTCAGTCTCACTCCTGGTCTTGGACAACTCAAATGCACACCACTGATTTGGCTTTGTTCACGTGTGCACGTGCATGCATGCATGCATGCACTTTTCCTGTCCTCTTCTTGGTGTAGTAGACCCACAGAGGGTGTAATCAATTATAGCACACACCTTCTCCGAACTTCACACACTTTATCCAATTTGTTTACACACTTAGAGTGTGTTCTACTTTAGTGTGGATGTCCTCCTTTCAACTTCTTCTAAGTGTGTTCACTTTTAGTGCACACCTAGGTTCGGCCACTTTTTTAGTTTGCACACACAAATTCTTCACTTAGCATACACTTGCAGTGACCTTCCTCTTCTTGTTGCACACACACACTTTAGTGTTCTTTTAGTTGTTCTTCAATAGTGTGCACACACAAGGCTACGGCCTCTTCCACTTGCACACACTTCCTCTCGGCCTTTTTCACTTCACACACAATGTGTGGTATTCCACTTCACTTGGCACACAAGGCACTAAGGCTCGGCCTTCTACTTCCTTTGCACACACAATTTGTTCTTTCTCTTTTAATCTTCAAGTGTGCATACCCAACAAGGGCTACGGCCTCTTTGTTTTCTTTTTGCACACATGTAGGCTTAGGTGTTTGTCTTCACTTGGTGCACACATAACACCCGTAGGTTCTTCTTCTTCACTTTTCACTCAAAGGGTGCAAGGGCTCGGGTCTTCTTGTTTAGCACATAAGCACTAAGCCCCTCGGGTTCTTCTCCACTTGACACATCTACTGCCCGAGGAGCTCTTCCTACACTTGGCACACAAGCAAAAGAATCTCGGCCTCCACTTGTCTTCAACAGCCACACAAGGCTTGAGTGCACAAGGTAAGAGCCGTGCAAGCACTTGGGTGCACAAAGGCCGCGCAAGACCTCCTACCCGCGGGGCGCGCAAGTGCAACACCCGCGGGATCTTCCTCCTGCCGCGCAAGGGTGCGGGCAGAGAGGGAGCAAGAGACTCGAGCGCGCAAATATGCGGCTCGGCTCCTTCCTGTCGCGCAAGAGAGGCGCACAGGGAACACTTCGGGCCTCAGGTGGCACCGGGACAACAGCCGCGCAAATAATTTGCGTGGGGCTTCTACTTCGCGAGGCAGAGGCTTCGCGGGACTCTCTTCAAACTTTCAGCGCATCAGCCAGCGGCACAGAGGGCTCGGCCTCATTTTTATAGGCAGAGACTGCCTCAAATTATCCGCGTGCAAATAACTCAAATTCCCGAAGTTTTCGGGTTTTCAAGATTCGGTGAAAATCTTGTTTTCTTTCCTCTGTTTCAACGCGGGTTCTTTTTCTTTCTGTTTCTCCTCGTGCATGCGATTCATAACGCATGCACAGCCTTCGGTTTTGGCCATCCCATGCAAAACACGAATACCCCGATGCCTCGGCAACTCCGTTTGCCTCGGCCTCATTCGAAATTCTCCATACATTGCATGCATGTATATTTTTAAGCATGGTTCGGTTCGTTATGGCCAGACGAGCATGAGGGTGGCTTCACTTCGATCAGTGGTGGCCGGGAGCTCGAAATCCATCTTCGGGAGGCCTCTGGTTCGAAGGAGGTACGCGGGAGGCTTCGGCTCGAGCTCGAGGAGGAAGACGGATTCGCAGTCGTTGGATCGGCGATTCAATTGATCTCGGACGGCCTGGATCAGATCATCTCGCCGCGGATGGATCGTGCGGCGCAGATCAAGCGCGCGATGGCTCGGACGGCCAGGATCTCTTCCGCGGGAAAATCCCGCGTCCCACATCGAAACGCCGCCCAGTTTTCTCACGGCTTATTACCCTGGCTCTCACCGCTACTCGCCAGTTGAATCCTCTCCCTCCACGGTGCCGCCCCGCACCGTGTTCTCCCTGCGGGCGCGCTCTGCGCCCACTCTCTGCTCCTGCGGGCGCGCTCCTAGCGCCCACTATGCTCCTCCGGCGCGCGGGTTTCACCACCACGTGCCCTCGGGGGCTTATACACGGCCCCCTGCGCTCCTCCGGGCGTGCCCCAGCGCCTCTGTGGTGTCTGCGGGTGCGCCCCTTCCGCCCTGAGCTCGCCCCACGGGTTCCCCCTTGGGCGTGGCGCCTTAGGCCCACATGAGCCTTGGGGTTGAACCCACAAGGTGCTCACGGGCTGGCCATATTTTTTGGCTAAGTCTTGAATAAGACTTTGTAAAAATCAAGGTCCTCCATGTAAAATATGCCAAGTGCCACTTGCCCTTCAAGGCATTCTTTTCCTTCATCTTCTTCTTGAGAATTCAAACATTAATCTTCTTGATCTATTATTTCTTCTTCATTAGAATTCCTTCATTCTTCTTCAACATTTATTCATCACTTTGTAATGGAATTCACGAAGGGTCTTCATCTTCAACTGAGCTCCTGAATCACTTAAATTCATCAATGTGCTTCATTGATCTAATCAGAGATCAATTGGATCAACTTCAAATTCACATGCACTAAGTGATAGTGCATGGACTTCATTAATGCACATCATCCACTTAGTAGTTGTGGATGGAACTGCTTTCAACTCCTCATGCATTGTCACTACAATGCATGGTCTTCTAATCATGTTGTGACTTTGTATCATCAGGATACAAGTTCTATGAACTTATAGAGCAACTCAACAATCGTCAGATTTTACTAGAGAATGTTTCAACCACATCTCATATGCCACTTAGTGAATCTCCTAAGTGACATGCCTCTTAGTACCATGGCCATTCTCCTTCACCACCAACACCATCACACCCTTTAGCATTCACATCTTGACAATTCCTTGACTCCCATTCATTCCAAGACAACTTCATGCCTCATTGACAACAAATGCAACACAATGCACTTCAAAACCTTTGAGATGATTGATGCCTTTGTGTGAGTAGTTTTCGGGAAAACTGTGTCACTAATATCTCCAAAAAATTGCACCAAACCATGAAGTGTGATTATTTCTTACTTAATATAAGTTAAATATATGTTGGTTAAATATTTTTCAGCTTTAAATGACATTTTCATACGTTCGTTCCTTATCTGATCTATTTCATTACTGTACCAGATTGACCTATGCATGTGTACCAAATGTCCAACTGTAGTACGCCCTCAAAAAAAATAAATTTTTGTGTGTGTCTTGGGCAGGTCAAAAAAGACTCCTCCTCAACCTTTGATCTTTTTATAACTATTTCAATTAGTGTCGTGAGGAGATCAAACATCGGTTGAGAGATGAGTGTGAGATTTTTTCCAAATGAATCTTCAAAAAAATATAATAAATGAGGGGAGTGATGAAATGTGCAACATATGGGGATATCTAGGTCAGAAGATTATGGTTTGACGTTTGGGAATTCTTAAGTGAGTGGGTCTTGAAATATGATTGCAAAGTATATAGGGTAGGTTCGGTGGACAAAATCATTTAAGCTGAAAAATGTTTAAATAACCTATATTTATTGGATAACAAGTGGAAAGAATATCATTGAATGGTTTTCACACACACACATGGAGAGATAGTGTCATGGTTTAATTATTAATTCCTTTCTCAATTTGGTATCATGAATCTTTTTGAATTTCACAATGATATGATTTATGAGACATCTTTTTCTATTTTCACTAGGAAGAACTCCTTGGTGTGGTTCATACATTGATCACATTACATTAAATAAAATTTCCTAAAATATTAAATCTTCATGATGTTGGAAATATATATATGAATCATTTTATTTGGAAATGTGGCTTTTCCCAGGAGTGAAAATGTTTAGGTGTGGGGGTGTGATCGTACCATGATTCGCTGTTTTATTCCACCCTTACACCACTTTTTTAAACTAGTTTTGTAATGAATATTCCTAATATAATAATAAATTTCACTTTATGTTTGAATCATTTAATTAATTTTAATAAAAACTATAATGGTAAATGTTACTTGTTTTTATTATTTCAATGTAGGTGGAGGTGATTTGGAGGGCCCTTAATGAAGTGGAAGAAAAATGTGCCAAAAGTGCATGGATCCATGGACGTATGTCCACTGTTTTTCACAGTACACAAAATACGTGCATCCAAATGGGATGAAATTTTGTGATCCACTACTAAATTATATATTCTACATTTAATATTGAGGAATGAAATCTTTATTCGCCTTTATGGGGCTCATCCGAACTTATCTGTCCAAGGCATCGAATTTGGACCAAGTCAGATGCGGTGTTCTATATTTTATCAATATCATGAGCCTTAGTTGTCCAAATGGTGCCAAACGTTTCTTGAAAATAGTCAAGAGGTAGGGATACAACTTTCATATTTTCTCCAAAACTATATAAGTATTTCTGAAGGCCGAAACATGTGGTACAAGTGGATTGGTGAAATCTATGTGCATAAAACCACCTTCCAATCTTTCCTATAAAATGACACCTTGGGCTCCCCATTTTCAAGTTCGGCCAGGAGGAAATGGGATTCCATTTTGGAGTCCCCAAAGAGTCTTCTCAAAATCCCTAATAGTTCT
This sequence comes from Viscum album, assembly GCA_963277665.1. Lineage (NCBI taxonomy): Eukaryota > Viridiplantae > Streptophyta > Magnoliopsida > Santalales > Viscaceae > Viscum > Viscum album. The sequence continues at coordinate 805,200,208 of OY728139.1, forward strand.
ATAGGCTATGGTAATTTCTACCCCAGCATATATCTCTTCATCTTCCCTCATGGATTTCTAAACCCCTTGTGATCACTCGGGGAGGAACGTGATGAAAATCCCAAGCTTCATGTTTGTAATATTTAAATGATCTTTTGAATTCCAGGTTTTTGTGTTGTTTTTCATCATCATCTATTCTTATTTTATTGATTTATGTACTGGTATGTCATTCTCAACTCATATGATCATGTTTGGGGGTACACATTCATGCGATGTTTCACACACCGTTCAACACTTTCTTTTCCCCCTTCCAATTGCAATGCATGTCTGGATCATATTGGTCAATATAACTCACAAAAGCACTTTCATGGACATGAAAATTTATATCATGGTATCACAAAGAAATAACATAAAAACTAGGACAACACATCATGTTTTTTTTGTGTTTCATTGGTGAGTTTTGGTTATGAAGTCAAACACAATTCACCGAATCATCGGCGGTGTCCAGTGAGTCATTGTGTGTTTTCGACTGAAACCTAGGAGGTATCCTTGTATAAACTTAGTAAAATTATAGTTATAGGTGTTAAAAACTAGGGATTAAATGATCATAACCCTATATCATGAAGCGATGAAGGATAAACATCATGAGAGTACCCCAAGTAGATCACGCTTAATTAATTATGTTAATATCTACATTTTTTGTCTCTTTAATTTTCTATTTTCATCTTTAAACATAAAATCCCCAAGTTTTACAAAACCTCATTTACCTTCAAATTTCATAATCAAAACCCTCTTTTTAAATTAATGATCTAAAGCTCCATCGAGAGATGACCTATAGTTGCTGCTATACTGCAGAAATTCTAGTCAAAATTAAACAACTAATTTGACGCATTGGACAACGCGATCATGTATATCATCATTTTTTAACCTCATTTGATGAAATATTTAATGAAGCTCCATTTAGAAAAAGTATTGAGCTCCATGCACTTGATCAAAAATGTTATTAATACTGTGTAGAGGATACATGTTGTTGATTTTGATCTAGTTTGTTTTATTTTACTCAATAAAGAGTCACATTGATCCACCATTCATCTTAATGAAAATAACTAGTTCACCCCATGGTGACACACGTAGATGAATGAATCCATTATGAAGGTTCTCCTAGAGTTTCTTTTTCAATTCATTCAAATCGACTGGGACTATTTTATATGGATTATTTGAAATAAGTGAGGCACCATGTATGAGTTCTATTGAAAACAAAAATTTATGATTCGTTGGAAGACAAGATAATTCATCTGGAAAGACATCAATAAAATCACACATAGTAAGAATATCATCGACGTTGATTATCTACCCAAATATTTGATATAAATAACCCTTTTGAATAAAAATCACAACCAATACAAAGGATGTTATTTCCACAAGAAATTCATATCTGTCACTACACAAATTGAGGATCATAGTCTGATTTGGAATATCAGATGTGAAATCCCTTTCATTGAAATTGATATTGGATTTATGTAGAGAAATCCAATCCATGCCTAAGATAACATCATATTCAACTACAGATATAATAAAGTGGTTTCCAGGGAACATATTCCCAAAACCTATAATCAGATAAGAATCATAGACTTTAGATATGATCATCGTACCATTAGGTATTTTCATTTATAATTCTACATCAAATCATTGGGGATAATAATTAATATTCCATGATACTTTTGTGATATAATATAATTTATATAAATAAGATCAAATATGATAGCTTAATATTTTTTCATACTTTTCACCACCCCAACTTGATTTTTCAATATTTAATCCCTTAGTAAAACCAAAATGGTTATGATAACCATCAAGAATCCTTAATCATAGTGACTAATCATGAAAATCATTCAAATGAAATCTAAATCATGAAACATTCTTTTTAATATCTAAAACCATAGGTTTAACCAAGGTCATTCATGTTCATTATTTATTTAGATTCTTATTGATGGTTCATAAAGAGTTTATGAATTTCCAAATCATACCCCCAAGAGTGTTAAAGAAGGTGTGTTTTAGGCCTATTGTTGTGCACTAGGTGTTGATCGAGTCCTGATCATTGTTCCCTTTTTACTGTTATCAGCCCTATGTACAATTGTTCCAGAACCACATCTACATGTTGTATCTAGACTGGCATTTAATTTCATCGAAACCACTCGCTATACCCTTCCACAAAATTCTAGGATATTTTCCAATATGTTAACTTATCTGTATAATTATTATTTAACATATATTTAAGTAGATACTTATATATATCCATATGGATCTCACAAAATTTTTCTCATTACAGTTTCCAATGCTTAACTAAACCATTCATTTGATACCATCTATAATTAACAAGACTTTCATATATAAATATCACTTCTTTTTAGATATATATACAATACATTTCACAAATAAATGCCTAAGTATCATAAATGATTATGTCTTTGAGGACTAGGTAAACAATCTTATTATATAGTTAAATTTCTTTAGCATTTACCATAAGGATATTCCCCACATGTACTATTCTTAAACATACCCTACTTAAAACCTTTCTTCATAACCTAGACTATGGAAGCATAAGAAAGGGTGAGCTCATATGGTCAGTAAGGTTGAACTTGGGAGATATCACTCTATGATCATATGAAAGTATATGATAAGTATAAGTTAATAATATCGTGAAAATGACATAAACATTTCATACCCAATTTGTCATAGATCATAAACATGATTCAGTCTATAATGAATTATCATTTCCAAATACAAGATTCATAAGAGTGTGACATTATTATAATTCATCAACCATAAGCTCCTGTCATAAAATTGAGGCACCAATATAGGTAAATAAACCATTTCATTTTTCATGTTTAACTACCAAGACCATTAAATATGGTCGATCAAGCCTCGTCACCTATTTCCCATTATAGATCATGCCTGTTGTCCTATTTCCAATTGGGGATCAATTATATTAGCCAATTTCCCATGTGTATCAATCACATTGACTTATTTCCCATTGCTATTTAATGAGATATAAATCCTTAAAAAATGAATTGGATATAAATATAGGTCCCACCCATACTTATTTAAAACAAGACCGCTATCCTTGATTATAACATAACCATCATCCTTGGTTATAATGTCACCATCATCCTTAGTAATAATGTAACTACCATTACATAATGAAAACCATACATTATTGTGCCACAATATCATAAAATATTAATTATATAATGACCCAAGAAAAGAGAAGGGTCTCATTAACAATCCATTGTACCATATCCTATAGAATGAAAACGGGCCTCCTAATCATCTAATAAATTCATCATAGCATAACTCATGGAAAAGGAACTCGTTTCATAATCATATGTTTATCGTAATCATACACTGTAGTGAAAAAGAATAAGGATGATAAAATTAGATCATATCCCCAACATAGAAAAATTAATATCAATGTATATCATCATTGATTAAAAATAATTTTTAAATATCACATGGAACATTTGTTGATTAAAATAACACTTTAACTTTGAAAAGCACTTTTTAAAACAAAAAATTTACAAAAAATTTTATTATGATAGAAAATTTCATTCATTTTTTATATGTTAAAACAAATATTCCTTTCACAAATTGATAAATGCAAAAAGGGAATTGTTGGAAAAATGACATGTAGATTCATTTTGAACCTTTTAATAAAAATTATAGAATGGGTAAAAATTTATTTAAACATTCATTGAAGAATAGTAAAAACGTTCTTTAAAATATTTTTAGAAAATATGGACATGTAAGAAAACAATCAATCGATGAGAGAGATAAAGATGGTTTTTCATAAAAATTTATTTATGCGTTTTTAGTACCATAATAGAGGGAAAAAAAGAAAAAACTTGTATTTTCTAGAAATGAAGAGTGTGTAAGAAAATAAATGTGTTTCATGAGAGTTATATCATAATATCGCATTATTGGAATCATTTCAAAATCAATATCATTTAAAAATTAGATTGTAACGTTACATAATTTCCAATTTGGTATCTTTTTAATCATATTCCCCATGAATGAAAGAACATTAAATGGATATGTAAGTCCCAGAATTATCATGATAAGAATAATAAAAGTTATTAATTGGAATTATATATTCCAAAAAATAAATGAGGATTCAATATGTATTATGTATCCCAGAAATAAAATAGATACTAGAAAGTCCTTAATCTATGTATTGACTTCATTAGTAGACATTTGAACCTTATTGTCGTAGAGAAACCTCCTTTGGATATCTTATTAAGGAACCCATTATTTGGAATTTGGGAAGACCAGATAATCTATAACATGTTTAATGATGCAGGGGATAGATCTTGGTAAGGTTTCGTTAAGCCAAATTTCTGATTGGGTGTGAAGAAGTGATATGAGGAGGTACCTTTTTTTAACTAAGGATGAATGGAATTTTTATAAATACCTAAAACTATTAAATAATGGGAAGCCACTCTCATTCCATGTGATCAATATTTTATAAATAAAATGAGTAAAAGTATTAAATGGACGATCCACACATCCACCTCAAAAAAGACACCAATTTTAAACATTTAGTTCCTTATCCTTTATGTTGAATCACTTTTACTATTTTATTTTTCACTATGATAACTAGCCTCTCTTTAATTACCTAATTAGTTTATCCTTTATGAATAAAATTTAAAGGGAATTAATAAATAATTTATACCCACTTATTCACAATATGAAATCTATTTTCTTAAATGAATATCTTATATGAGTTGAAAATTAATTTTAATACATGTGTATGTAACGCGCAAATCCCTGTATTAACCGTTATCTGAGTAAATAATTTTTATTATTTTTACTAATATTTATGTAAAAAAATAATTTTAAATGATTATATAACGTAAATTATTTTATTTCTAAATATAGAATCTATTTTATCAAATTTAATTAACAAAAGTGGCAGAATTTATTTAAAAATAAAACCTGTAGACCCAAAATTGCACGTTCAAATTTCAATATTTGAATTCTAGAAGCACTCCTCGACCACTTCACCTTACCTGAATTGAGGCCACATGATGCCAGATTCAACATCATCACCACTACTTGTCCACATTGACACCATGGTCGCCGGAACCGTCGCCCCACGCCAGTAACACCAAATCATCCCCGAAGTTGGAAACACCATGTACCGCTATCACAAGAACACCATCACTGGTACCTCAGAATCCTTGAGCCGAACAACATGGCTCTCCGTCGAGCATAAATGACCATGACAGAACCAAACGACCACACAACGAACCAGCAACATGAACAAGCAAAAACAAACACCCACAAAACCAAGAACATTAGCATTGCGATCTACAAGAAAGAACCACCACAGCACTGATCAGAGCCTGACGCGCCTCCTGGAAAACCATTGACTGAACAAACGGCACATCCCAGAGCCTCCTTGAAACCACCGCAGCGGACCGACTGGGAGAGCAGCGAATAAATCATGAAGCCATAGCAGCGTTTGAAACGGACAGGGCCGCACCAGAGAGACATCCGCTCGAGGACCAAAAACCCAAACCGATGAAGAGGAGCGCAGGCAGAGGGAACATACCAGAAACCGTATGAGAAGAGCAGATCTGAAGCAACAAACCAAAACTGCGGGAGATCGAACCAGCTAAAGGAAATCGATCCTCGCAAACTTTCATCCATGCTTCACTCAGCAGATGTCCGAGCTCGCCGAAGCACCTGTTCATTGTCGGGTCAAGGTGGATAGTCCAGCGCCACTTTGGGATCAAAGGACCACCACCATGTCCTGAAGGAAACATCGGGGATGACACCACAGAGCAGGTAGCAGAGGAGGATCATGAAGAACAGGAACACGAATCCTTCAGGGACCACTGATCAAACAGACACTGTAACGAATAAGATAGCATGCAACACAGGGATCAGCATTGCTAGATGCGAGCGAGACAATAACTAAAAAGCGAGAGAGGAGCGCACCGCCGCAAGGGTTCGAAACTCTAGTGTGGATAAGATAACGCTCCAGAGAGCACTAGGTGAAAAGGGGGCCATTTCCTATATCTAATGAAAATACTGTTTTCCAAAGAGAAATTTTTTTATATATTGAAATTTTAAATATCAAAATTCAATATAAAAATAAATATAATGACCTAAATTGGATTAATAAATATATTCTTTTTCCATTATTAATTTTAAAACCATCTTAAAATTATATTGATCTCTTAAATGCTTTAAATGGAAATATAGATTTAAAATTAAGACAACATTTTTTACTATTAGTTGGAAAATTAATCTTTTCAAAAAATTAACAAAAATATAGTCAAAGATAATTTTTATATGTTGATTTCAAAAATTAATTTTATTTTTCCAAATAAAATTTATAAATAGAAAAAATTGATTTTATTATTTTTTCACAAACAGTAATAAAGACATTTATTTTAAGAAAATAGTATTTTTGAAACATATAAAGACATTACTAAAAACTAAGTACTTTTTATCAAAATAATATCTTTATATAAAACCAATATACATAACATTTAAAAGGTTTTTAATCATATTTATACATTTAATTTTAATGGCTAGGTTATAATGGACATGTTTAAATAATAATATTAATAATATATCATGGTTCATTAAAACTCAGTGTTGTGTGTATTGTAAGTTATCGAAGAAATTAATTTTATTTGAAAAAAAATCATAAAATTTCTATTGTTACACAAATAATTCATGGACAAAAGAGAAAAAATACGACAATGATACCCAAAACCCACCACATGAGTGCCACATCACCTCATTATCCCCAAGGCGATCTAGCTATGATGCTCACTCAACTAGAGAGAGGTTTCATTCATCCAGATCATCAATTAGATCCCTAATCTCATTTGACCACAACCAACAAATGAAATATCTCAATGACACATTTTCATAATCTCCATCTGATTACATCAACCTATCCCAAAGGATCAAACACTTGTGGCCAATAAACCTTAATGATGAATCTAAACTGCTCTAACCTCGAGAAATAGGTCCCTACATAAAGGGACTAACGAAAATCACCTCAAATAGACTATTTTTCCCATATTCAAGGATACATCCAAAAGAATGTAAAATATTTCCTCAATCCACACTTGATCCAAGATTATCATCTTATTCACAACCCTCACTCAGGTCTCATAGATCACAACCTATTCCTCATGATGATTTTGGAATGAAACCACAATGAAATCCACCTAAAAATAATCTTCCACTCAAAATACCATCTAAACAGCCTATAAACATTGAATGGTTCCCACTAGAATGATCTAAATGTAGAAATGATCTCATTAGACTACTCACAAGATGAATTCCAACACCATGTCAAAAAATAGGCAAAATAGGACCAGGAAAATGTACATGGCCTATACATCAGGTACATAGAATGTACTCCCATATGTCCTCCCTAAACATGATTCCCATGCCACTCAGCATGTACTTTTTCAAAGTACATGGTATATATTTCTTATACCTGGGATGTACGCCCTCGTGGGTAACATCCTTTGTACTATATCCCCCACTCAACATGTAATGAATTGACCATGGTTACCCTTAAAACTAGCACCCAAATTAATCCACCACATACTCGAAGGGCATTCCCAACCCCCCCCCCCCCCCCGCCCAGGATGGTAGCAGAAACCTAGGCCACTAAAAAACAATAGGGAATGATTTTTTCCAAACTGAACAAAACACATGGCATATAATATCATGTAGGAAGAAATAACAGAAATACAACAGATATATGTCATAACTATATGAAATACTGTGGAAAAAATAACTATAAAAGTAGGCAAAACATTAAGAGACAAGTCCAACATCAAAGGACAAAAACCAATCCACTACTCCATGTGATGGAAAAGACAAACTCCCACTATCTCACCTCCATATACCCAACTCATCAAACAAGAAACCTCACTGCCTCACAGTAGAACCTTTCTATTCTCTATAATTTAATACATACAAAGTTCTTCGCAAAACCAAATAGGTGCGTAGTGTGTGAGATGATAGCTCAATAAGTTCTCAAGAAGGTGTTCAATACCAAGTATCTAAATAACAACTCATATATTCTCATTTTAAATAAATCATGTCATAACAATATATAAAGTGGTTTTATAGATAACAGGGATAACATTCCCCTTTTATCGTAGTTTTAAAATAAAAATTGGTATATCAATATCAAATAACATTTTTTCATACAATCTTTCAAAAGAATAAACATGAATATTCTTGATAAAATAGTACAAATTCATGTAATAAAATGAATTGTAGTAGCACAAGCATCACAATACCAAGGAATACAATAGGCCAGGTAGCATACTACTTGTACCCAAAATCTATGAATAGTGAATTGTGGTACCTAATGCCAATTATCTATAGTCTAGTCCCATGTAGATACCCCATAATGTAAAACCCCATCATCATATACATACCTATATTTAATAATATACACTCTAGGACAAGTGGAACACCCCAAAATGTGAACACCCACAATAGGTTATGGCCTCAATCTAAACCTCCAACCTAGTATCCCTGGTAACTCATATTCTCGTTTTCACAAACATATCAATGTTTCGAAAAATAATTTCGAAAACATTTCTAAAATCCATTTCAATGCATTGAAAAAACTCGTTTTCTTTCTATTTTTCAACAATCCAGAAAAACACATTTTTCATAAAAAGAAATTTCCACACCCAAATCAATCATTCCAATTCCTTGAATAAATCGATTTATAATGCATAAATAATAAGGTTCAACAACATATGCTAGAGATGGTACCACCTACCTCAAAATATACCACAACCTGATCCACCAACAATGAAAACCCAATAATGTATACAATGGCCCATGAATTATATCTTTATCACACAATTGATTCAATTAAGAAAACAAGGGGCCAATGAAATAGAGAAAACCCACATGCCTCAAGAACGAACACATGATTCTCCATGACCAACAAAGGAATGGCTTCTGGGATGATATCACACAACCGATATAGATGAATTCATGATAAAATACTAAATTATTTCAATATATCTAATAATGCAACCCAAGGGAACTAATGTGATCAAAGACAATGAAGAAGAGAAAAAGATCACATACCTGAAGTGACACATTGCAACCACAACGAAGATAGAATTTCAATAATATCATTCTAGAATGAGTGGAATATCATAAAATATCCTAGTAATTTTTCTCATTTGAGAGAAAGAGATTCTGGTGAATGAACTAAAAAATAGCCACACACATATTTTAGAAATTGTACACCAGACATTACATGGCGTGTAGCCTGGTTACGTGGTGTGTAACCTGGTTAAAGGACGTGTGATAGTAAAAGTCCCCCATACACCAGAAAACCTATCACCTTAGATTAAAAATCCATATTTTAATACAATCAAAATGTAAAAAATCTCAAAATGCAGTGTAACCTTTTATAGCGTGAATCCTTTCACAACATTCACCGAAAACAAATTACATGACATGTAACCCAGTTACACGGCATGAAATCCTCCTACAACCTACATGAAGATTATGATTAAATCTTAGAATATAATAAATATATGACTCCACAATTATAGGTATATTTGTACATCCATCATGACCATATATAGATAATGATATAATGAAAAACCATGAAAATGTTAAAGACAACCTAATAGATTGGTAACAGGATGTTACAAACTCCCCACCATTAATACTTTCCATCCTTGGGAAGTCATGTGGAAGATATAATCCCTAGAAAATGATCAGGACCTACTCCCTCATCATCAAATCATGTTCCCATGTCTCATGATAATCCTATTGATGTTTCCATAATACTCTGGCCAACAGAATAAAATTTCTACACAAGGCTGTCACTTGAGTGTCAACGATCTCAACCGATTTATCCAAAATAGAAACATATTGCTCTAACTCAATTTCTTCCCAGAGTTGATACATATCAATGATTTATAATTGTTTTTGAAACAAACCCAACTAGTCCCAGATTTCTATCCCATGATCCATCGAAATCCAAGACAAGATCCGGAAGCATGTCCTACAAGATCAAAATCACACGCTATGTTTTGGTCGTTTTTCTGTAGATGGTAAGTTGTGCTCAACATGACCAGAGATCTCATTTATTATAAGATAATCCTCTAGAACCTTGATGTAAACCTACGATACCTATCTCATGAAATGGAAGATGGACTCCCATGTAACCTTACAATCTCCTGCAGATACATATTACCCAGATCATTAACCTTAGTGGTGTCCTCGATTGGAATGAAATTAGCAGACTTCATCAACCAATCAATAACCACTGAGATAGTATTCCACTATTAGGGAGTCTAAAGTAATCCAACAAAAAATTCATTGGATACCTCATCCTAGTTCCAGACTAGCACGTGAAGAGGCTAAATAAAACTAGAGGGCTCCAAGTGCTTGACCTTTATTTGTTTGTAGGTGTAATAGCGGTACATATAATCTGCAATGTCACGATTCATAATCGGCCACAAGAATCATCATGTAATATCATAATACATCATTTTAGAGCCTGGATGGACAAACCACAATTATTTGTGACAATTAAACAAGATTAATCTCCTTACAGATACAAGGAGGACAACCTGCTTACAAATGTGGAATATAACATCTGAATAGAGAGACCAACCAAAAATGGTCTCCCCACCATTAATTCATTCTTAAATCTTAATGTAACCAAAATCCTGATTCTAAGCCTTATAGATAGAATCTAGAAGAGTATATGATAACTAAACACCATCCAGAACCATACCAGAAACATCCTCTTGAGAATCTTGATGAAACTATGAGAAAATCCACATAAGGTTACACTTCTCCTTTTATTCTAGAATATCTGATGATAGTATTGTTTTTCTAAGAGTGTCTGAAACAACATTCCCCTTCCCCAAGGTGTAGGAAATATTGATGTCAAACATCTGATGGTATTCTACCCATTGTATTTTTTTAAGACTCAATACATTATGAGAAAAGATATAACTCAAACTCTTATGATCAAAGAAGACTTTGAACCACTCCTCAAAAAGGTAATTCTTTCAACATTTATGTGTGTGCATAACTGGAGAAAGATCTAAATCGTGAATGGGGTAATTCTTCTCATGGGGTCAGAGGTGATGAGATCTGTAAGCTACAACATGGTCATCTTATATAATCACACATCCCAAACTAGCACTATAATAATAACAAAATACCATATACCCCTTACATGGCTCAGGTAAGATCAAAATAGTTCCAGATGTCTGAATTTGTTTCTGTTCATCGAATGAAGACTGAAACTTTTCATCGCAATGAATTTTACATTCTTGGTATGAGTAGGTAATGGTTATGTCATCTTAGAGAAATCCTTAACAAACATTCAGTAGTTTCCTGTAACACCGATATTTCAAATAGATTTTTTGTTTCCTTCCATGATGAAATTACCTTCATCTTCATTGGATCAACTGATAAGAATTGTTCTGAAATTTTACTCCCTAATAACATAACTTTTTGAATCCATAAAGTACATTGCAAAAGATTTTCGTACAAACGGTGACTACTCATAATTTCCAGAAACAAACTCGGATGGTACTTGTACTCATTATCAGATTTAAAATAAACTAAAATATGTTACACGAACAGTACCACAAAAGTTTCGAGATATTGATTGAATATCTAATTAATCAAATACATAAATTATAGAAGAATTATTTAGGCCAAAAATCCCCACAAGATATTCATAATGTCCATAAGTTTTCATAAAATCTTTCTTCGGTATATCAGACTCCCAAACTCTAAGCTGAAGATAACCTGACCGAAGATCAATCATTGAGAACCACTTTTCCCCATTTAACTGATCAAAAAAAATAATCCACATGAGTAAAAGGATATTTTTTGATAACTACTACCAAATTAAACTTCTAATAGTCTAAACACAACCAAATTCAACCATCTTCATTATTGGAAAATAGGATAATTGTTTCCCAAGGTGAAACACTAGGGAAAATGTAAATTTTTTCCAACATGTCATCCAACTAAATTTTGAGATCCTTTAGCTCTACAGGTTCCGTATAATAAGAAGGTGTCAATATCAGCTACATACATGGAATCTGGTCAATGTTAAATTCTATATCTCTCTGGAGGAATACCAGAGAAGTCATCAAACAAAATATCAAGAAAGTCACGAACAACAATGTGAAGGTCAACAATAAGAGAAACATCATCAGGATCAAATACAACAGTAGAAAACAAACACCTGGTTATTGGTAAGGAGTGCCTTACACGACCTGATCAAAGGTCCCAATCCCCTTGAAACACACGAGAGATCTTATCAGGAGCAAGAAACAAGACACATCGATGACAACAATAACCCTTGGATTGATGAGCGACAAGTCAATTCATACTTATTAGGACATCAAAAAAATCCAGATCAAGAACGAGAAACTTCTAGACCAACTATGTATCATCTATCATTAAAAAATAAGGACTCTAAAACCCCTACTATTTCCATATACCAAGTGGTGCAACTAACTCCATCTCAAAGGATTTAAGTTCTATTAGATGTTTAAGAATATAAATAATACATGTTGATATAAATGAGTGGGATTCACTAGTATGAAATAAAGATTTTTCTACTGCTAATACAATGAGGATATTACATCTCAATATTATAGTACCAAAATTAACTTTCATTGGACACTAATCTACTATGTGAATGTGCTTCACTATTAAGGAATGTGGTTGAAGCCTTGTAGTCTTTGAAGCTTTTGACTGCGTAGAAGTAGTGTTTGGACCCGACGAACCCATACTATAACGTTGTGTAGTCATATCCTTACATAAGTGTTTTATATGACCAACACATCCATAGTTGTTGTACATATTCACAGACATAGGAAAAAAACTCCTGGTGTGTCTCACACTACCACATTGAATACAAGTCATAAGGACAGAGCTAGCTATTGCAGACGGTGCAGAGGAGACTCTCTACTAAAATCCACCACCACCACTTCTGTGATGATCTTTTCACTTCTTATTCGTCCAATGGTCACCACTAAAAGGTCCACTAGATAGAAGAGAAGGGTTTGGAAAACCAAACTTGTCTTCCCTATCCATATCTGACATCATAGTCCTTTCTACCGTCTATACATAGGTAGAATGTTTAAACAGAAATACGTGTGATCTGATATCTAGTCACAAACCTTATAGGTACTTCAGAGCCTTTAGCTGGTCATTATTCACCATTTTCAGAGAAAAATGGCCAAGCTCACCAATCTGATTGGTGTACACTGACAACGAATGCTCTCCCTTCTGAAAATACTAGAACTCCTGAGACGTTTCCAACATCAATGACTTTGAACAAAACTTCTGGAATAATAGGGTATTGAAACCCTTCCAATATAGGTCCACATGTCTATTTTCCTATAGTATAAAATCCCTCCATCATTTTCCAAAACCCTCGATCCTGAATTCTGCACACTTTACCCTAATATTATCATGTGTCTATAAGATGTCAAAGATTTGATCGATCCAATATTTCTAGTCCTTTAAATATTAAAGATCATTCATTCCTTTAAAGTAATTTTTTTTTCATGAAATAATTCCCAAGATCGATCTATCTCTCCTCTAGCTCCTCTTTATACCTCAAAAAGTGCATTTTGAACTCATATAACATCTGTATCAACAACATGAACTACCCATATGATAGTCTCTATGATATTTGAATCCATTGGTGTATTTCTTTATATTTCATCATTTATTACTTCCTAAGGAACTTGTGAAAGATGTCTCATAATAATTCTGTTGCACATAGAAATAGAAGGAACGATTAGACAAAAGAGTAAATATCAGCTTAAACCAGAAAACTCATAATTAGAAAATGAGATTAAAAACAAAACCCAACACTAGAGACATGTATTCCAAATTTCCATTGCAACTTGAGTCTCATCACGACAAGAGTTGTTCAGGAACTTATCTCAACATACCTCTAAAGTCCCAAAAATACAATAAAAAACTTAATATATGATCCAAGATTAGGACTCTTGAGGGAATACCTCCTTTTATATCAAATTGTAATGAACCGACACATGTTACCATCAAAACCAGAACTTGATCTGATACACCCCATAACAGAAGGGTGTCATGAACCCCACGGCCTGGAAACAAACCCCCAGGCATCGAAATAAATATATAAGAGGAATGATTTCTCCCAACTTGTACAAAACACATGGAATATATATATGAATAAATAAGAAACAATGGAAATCCATCAAAAATATGCCATGACTGTAAGAAAAAGAACAGAAAAAATGACTGTAAATGTAACTAAAACTCCAAGAGACAAGTCCAACTGCCAAGGACCAAAACCAAAAAACTACTCCATGTGATAGCATGGATGAACTCTCATTATCCCACCAATAACTACCCAAATCAGCTGACATGCATCCTCTCCGCATCACTGTGGAACCTTTCCTTTCCCTACAATGGAAGACATATAAAGGTCTACACACCACCGAAAAGGTGTGCAGCGTGTGAGATAACAGCTCAATAGGATCCCACACAGGTGTTCCATAACAATTCTCTACATATAAATTATTGTATGATCATTTTAAACAATACATGTCATGATAAGTAGTAAAATAGTTTTATTAAAAACATCGTAAACATTTTCCTTTTATCATAGTTCAAAAAAAGTATGTATATCAATTTCAAAGAACATTTTCAATATCATCATTCACAAGGATCAAAATGCATATTGAGGCTCAAAAAATACAAATCCAAGAAATACAAATAAACAAAAACAATAGCACATGAATCATAAAACCAACGAATATAATAGGTCAGGCAGTATACTACGCATACCCAAAATCAATGAACAATACACTATGCTACATAAATCCAAATTTCTACACTCCCAGACCATGGAGACACCCTAGAAAGTGAATCGCCGACATCATATACATACCTAGTGTCAATAATCCACACTCTAGGACAAGAGGAACAACTCATAAAGTAAACCCCCACACTGGATGATGGCCTCAAGCTAAACCCTCCACCCAGTACCCAATGTAACCCATGTGATCTCTTTCACAAACATCTCAGTGTTTCAAAAAAATAATTTCAAAACCATTTCAAAAAACCATTTCAATGCTTTAAAAATAACCCTTTTCATTTAATTTATCAAAAATCAGGAAGAACACCATTTTTCATTAACAACTTTTTTCCACACTCATAAATCAATCATTTCAATTCCTTGTATAAATTTGTTTATAAATTAGGAAGAAAAAGGTTCATCTACATAGGATTGATACATTAAAACCTACCTTGAATCTCAAATCACACACACCCACAATTGGATCCATAATAAATGAAAACCCAAAAACATCTTTGACGACCCTATAATCAAATCCACATCATAAGATTTATCAAATTTATAAAATAAGGGGTTATTAGAAAGGAAGAAACACACATGCCTCCTAAAGGAATGTGTACCACACCACGACCAACAAGGGAATGGTTTCTAGAATAATATCACACAACTGATATTGAAAAATCCATGATGAAACTCCAACATAGACCAACATATATGATAACAAAACCCACGGTAGATACCATGATGAAAAACAGCAAAGAAATAGCAATATCAGTTACCCGGAGAGATGAACCGAAATCGCAATAAAGATCAAACACTGATCTAATCATTCTAGAATGAGAGAAGTCTCCCGAAATATCCTGGAAATTTATTTTGGTCAAGAGAAATTGAGTATGGAGAACAAAAAAAATTGAAATAGCTCATGCAAATTTTAAAAACTGTATGAGATACATTACACGAGGTGTGGTCATCAAAGTCCCACATATTCCGGAAAAATAGTTACCTCATATTAAAAAAACCTTACTCAAAAAATTCATGATGTGAAACATCTCTTCACATCGTGTAACCATTCACAACGTGAAGCCTTTCATGACTTACACCCAACAAAACATACATGACATGTAACCTAGTTACATGACTTGAAATCCCCCTACAGTCAGTAGAAGAATACAGTTAAATCCAAGAGTCCAACAAATCTCTGAATTCACCATTATAGGTGTAATCATATTTCGATATTGGTCCTATAAAGGAAATGAGAAAAAGAAAACCATGAAGAAGTTAAATATGTAGCAAATTGATCTGTAACATGATGTTACACAGTTTGTATCTCTCTTAAGTACGCAGTGTGTTCCTCTAGTACATGGGGTGTACTCCCATATCAGATACCTAGTTGTGTATCACACATGTTCTATCCTTGTGTTCCACCAATCCATATACACCTACACTACATTCAACCACATGGGGTCAAGCCGTGTAACCTTGATGGACACATACCCCCATAAAGGGATATCTAGCTAAGAACGTGACCACACCCCCAGAAGAAAACTACATGGAGTTTAATCACAATTACTTTTTGTGTAGTCCCAAAAACTCATATTCCTTGAATATAAATAACATTTTATGTGTTATCAATGACCTTCATGTAGTGTACATTGGTTTTCCTAAACAAAAAATCCCAAAAACATCCAAAATTTACCTATTCTTCCCCAAAGCCACAGATTGACCTACACAAAGTCCCCAACAACCCCTAAATAGATTTAAAATTAAAAAAGCTTCACTATGGGTAATTATAGTTAAAAACATAAAATGATCATACATCAGGGTGGAAACTACCAATGATTCATGCTCAATCCACCACTCAAAACCACTTCACTCTGATTTAGGTCTCAGATGAATCCCTGGGGCGCCTCTTCACTCTCCCTCTCCCTTTTAACTCTCTATAAAACTATCTTGTCCATTAAAAGGGAAGACCACAAGGGAATGCATGGTAATGTAAAGGGGAAATGGGAATATAAAATGGGAAAACGAAAAATGGAACACAACATAAAAGAAAAATAAAAAATGAATGGCGCTCAGGCCTGTGCCCAACCCGCGATACACAGTTATGCCTCACCTAGAAAAACCCCCCTATTATAGACTCAACTGTGAATATAGAATATCTATTCAATTTTTCTTTTAAGAGATATGATCGAAAAAACACATGTGAATAAAGTAATATTTAATTAAATAAATATGAAATATTCCTTGATAAATTTAATGGCACGAATTTCTATCAAACACATATCCTAGTGTAAGCATTGTATTCCAGAACCAATAGAGTTATCAAAAAAATTATCTAAGTTCATCTAATAGAAGAATTGGACATGTTCCCCTTAAATACACATGAAAATAAAAAGGTTCAAACATATCACAATTTTCACATCTCATGACGAAATGAAAACTCAGATCATGAATCCCCTAAAAGTAGAGGAGCCCATTCACCAAGACTCTCGATGGAGGAACATTCCTAACCATCATTAGTATGAATCCATAGTGGCCGATTGCATTTACAATGAATATTTATAATTAAATATCTTGTCGTAAATGTTTTATCACTTGGTGTTTCTACTTCTATGAATATATCCCTTTTAGACACCAACTATAAAAACATCTAGTACATCGAATCAAAATCAGTATATAATTGTTATAGTTTTAATTAATTGTAAAATAAGTAATATCAATCTCTCACAATATTTAAATTTTTCTTACATGGATACTTTGTGTGTTTGAGATTGAAAAGTTCATTATGTTCTTGGAAACAAGCGAGGAAGATTATAATGAAGTTAAGATAAAACAAAAACCCAAATTTACACCCATACTCGTGTTTATTTACCCAGCTGATAGTAATATGTTCTATCAGATCCACAATGTACAAGTATTGAACATTTTTTCATTGAAGGGTCATTTATATAAAAAAAACATGGTCATTAGAAAAGCTGTTCCACTTTTTTATGGAAGTTATTATCAACTCTAAAAGGATTAAATAAGATCCTATTTACTATCTCTTAGGATCAATGTATACTTAGTTATGATTTGATGTATAAAAATAAATGATATTAAAAAGATGTACTTGATGGAAGTAGACAAGAATTTTTTCAATACGGGTACCAAGGTATAATATAACTTATACATAAAATTTTCAAAATCAAATATACATAATGTTAATGGGTTTCACTATAGAAAAACTCATTTTAGATAAATTATTAAACATTCAAAAATGTGAAATAAAGGTCTAGGAGGAGAAACTACATGTTATGGAGAGAAACATTCATGATTTTAAGATGATACCAAATGATAATACTAATGGTATCCAACCATAAAATTGAAGTTATTAGATTTATCCTTATAATTGGTGATGAAATTAAATATATTTAAACAATGAATAAAATTATTAGGTTATTACTTTAGGTTCTGGGTGCAGTAGATGAATATGATGGGAGGTTCCCAAATTTAATTTTTAACCCTAATCAATGGTCAATCTGAGATCTATAAAATGATGAACGTCATGATCCATGAAATTGATTCAAATAAATAGTCAATGATAAATTACGATGGAATTGAATGATAGGGATCAATGAATATTTTTTATATATAATGTAATTAGAAGAAGAATTACCTCTAAGTAATTCATTCTTCATTGCTGTTTCTAGAGACAAATCTATCGTGCACCATCGTTTCGTTGTAGAAACCATTTGAATATTTCCCCTAACGGTGATCTACACAAGTTACAAGAATCAATAGATGTCACTGAAGGATCCTATGGGTGCTGACATAAAATATTGTTGTGAATGTGTTGTCTTCCTTGATCATCTTGAGAATCACTTTCAAAGCATTCTCCTTGATTTGGTGGGGGAGGATTTCTCGCCGTTCTTAAGAGATCTTTTTGGATAAAGGATCTCTATATGATTGTGAGGTTTCTCCTTGAATCGTTCGGAACAATTGAATAGTTTTATGAAAAAATAATATAATTTGGTACATATATATCAAGGGTTAAAATAAAATAATTGCACAAGTTCCCTTATTATTACTTAATCCTAGCAAAGCCCCATGTGAAATAATAGTAGTAATATTATTATTTCTTAACATGCACTTAACTTGAAAATTATAATTAAATATTATTCAATTAAATAATATTCAATATTATCATTTATCACTAGACAATTAAACTTGGTCAACCAATCCTCTATAATACCTATTGGGCCTTGAATAATGTATAATTATTTATTAAATAAATATAACTTTATTATTCACCAATAAATAAATAAGTATTATATTTAATAAATATAAAGTAAATATTTATATGTGATCAAGAATACATGAATAATTATTAGACGATGAATGGGAATAACATGTATTCACATCTTAAATAATAAATAATAATTTATTATTTAACCATGATTCTGGATACACATAGTGTGTGGCCCTCTAGGCCTCTTTCTCGGTGGCGTTATGTGTAGAAACCAAAAGTCCAAGGTTATAATTTAGTAACACTCCAAGGAAAACATAGAGAATGAATTTAATATTGTAATGATAAGTCAGCTCATATGAATGATTACCCTATAATATAATCTCTTTGCCACAATATTTCATATCGAGTAGGTTGCAAGCTAGTGCCATCAACCAATATGCTTAATATCTCTTTCATTGAATTTTTGGAAATAAAACATGATTATTGAACTCCATCGTCATGGATTTACATCGGCCATATCATTTCGATAAAAGGCCCTTATATATTAACCTATGTTAATGAATATAAGGTATAAATCCTTCCTCCATTATTTATTAATGGAATATTACTCATGATGCAGCTAATATATCCTACATCATTGTGAACATATTTCATCACAGTTTTTAGCAATACATCAATGTGTACAACTCATAATAATCATTAATAACAATGTTAATGTTTAAGGACCAATACACTTGTTCACTGATAAGAAAATCCACTGACACATGGAAATGTGCATTTCCAACTGTTGGATCTCATTCTCATAATATCAATACAAGACATTACCAAGGGCGTACACCATGAGAAGGTGCCTCAACGTCTTATATGTATCTACACATTATAGTCTATATAATTTACATCCCCTAAATGATATCATCCTACTAAATAACATATATTCAAGAATAGTGTCATAGCACTTCTGATTTCTCATAACATTGAGGAATTGATATGGCCTTTTTGTGCGGAAACTAATCTTAGGACTTTATTGCATACTATGTTATGCTGAATAACAATCACGATATTATTAGTAGTTTATTAATATTCAAAAACCTTGAATACAACTTTATCATAAATTATACATATGTTGGTTCTAGGTAACCAACTCCAATAGACTCTCACTTTCACTAGAACCAATTGCTAAAAATCACGAGTCCACCATCTCTCACATGATACTCATTCTAATATTGAGATAGGCCTTTAGTCAAGGGGTTCACCAAATTCTCTTCTGTGGGTATTCTTCTCACTGCAACTTCACCCCACTAACAGAAATCCATCAATATATTATAGTTTCGAAGTATATGCTTTGTCCATTGGCGTGACCATGGCTCTTTTCCAAGTTCCACCATTATAGTATTATCACAATACATTATGATAGGGTATTTTCTATTAGGTACAACATAAATCTACAGGACAATGTTCTGAATCAAAATGGATTCCTTGGATACATTAGAAGCTTCTATATAATCGGTCTCCGCTGTAGAATTAGCAAAAACTGGCTACTTTGAACTCTTCCAGCTCACAGCATATCCGTTGGGACAGAAAACGTATCATAATTTTGAATTTAGATCATTATGACCTGTCTTAAAATTAACATGATCATACCCTCTAATTTCAAGCTCCTCATCTCCTCTATATATTCTATGTTCTTCCGATATACATAAGGATATTCTTAACAGCAGTCCAATTATTTTATCCTAGATCTTCTTGATATCCTCCAACCATCCTCAATGAATAGACTACATCTATTATAGTACATGACATGGCATACATGATTTATCCTATCACTAAACATTATGGGATCATACTCAATATATCATTCTCATATTTTTTTGGGGACACATTTTCTTATAAATATGTCAACCATGTGACATTGGAATCAATCCCCGCTTGGATTCTTCCATAATAAATATCTTTAGAAAATCGTCAATATATGTACTTTGTCTTAGTCCAAGAAGCCTCTTGGACCAACGATGAATGATATTGATCCCTAGAATGTAGGTTGTTTCACCTAAGTCATTCATAGAGAAACACTTGTTTGACCATCCCTTAACATATTATAAGACTGTTATGTCATTTCCAATAAGTCATATTTCATCCAAATACACTACTAGGATAATTAAATCATTCTCATTAAACCTCTTATAATCACATGGCTCAAATTTATTCTTAATGATAACAAATTTTTTGTGGCTTCATCGAATTGAATGTTCCATGACCTGTATGATTGTTTCAATCCAAAAAAAGATCTTTGCAACTTGAAAATATTTTTGGAATCAACAGGAGTCACAGAACCTTATAGTTCTGTCATATAGACATCTTCTTATATGTTCTCATTAAGGAATGATGTTTTGAATTCCATCTTCCAAATCTCATAGTCATGGTATGATTCTATAGCATGTATGATTCTGATGGATTTAAAAATTGAAATTGGAGAAAAAGTTTCATTGTAGTCAATTCCTTGATGTTGTTTAAAACCATTAGCCACTATCATTACATTATCAGTACTTACATTAATAATCATGTACAGTTTCCTCTTGAATACCCATTTACATCCCATAGGCTTTACATGAACTGGCACATCGACCAAAACACAAACTTGGTTCAGATTCATGGAATCCATCTCATAATTCATATCTAATAGCCATCATGAAACATTTGATCTCTCTACTACCTCCTTGCAGGAGTTATGTTCATCATTGTCCAATAATAATGTGTCACCATCTTCGATGACTAGAAAACAATATCTCTCTAGTTCCCTTACATCTCTTATGCTCGTATATAGTACATGTGGTTCAGTAATTTCTTCTTCTACATGGACCTATGGAACTTGTTTCTGTACCAAATTATGTGTATCATGAGAATTAACTTCATTAAAGTCATTTATCCTCCCACTACCCTTTTTGAGTATCTTCCCCCTCTAAAGATATATGGATTTTCTTGTAAAAATCACATTCTTGTCTAGTGGGTTGCATGGGCAATGTCGCTTTGTTTCCTTTAGATACCATTTAACTATTCACTTCATGCACTAGGGTGCTAGTTTGTTTCTTGAGAAATAATAAACATACACCTCAAATCCTCATCCATATGTATAAGATAAATTCTGTTTCGTTACACTCCATAACTCTAAAGGGAATTCCAATTTTTGATTTATTTGGTACTTAGTTTAATGTTTATTCCCCAATTTGTAACAAATGCCCCCAAAAGGATGATGGAAGATCTGCATAACTCATCATCCACCTAACCATTCCAAAAATATACAATTCCTCCTTTCACTGGAACTATTATATAGTGTTGTATAAGGTGGAGTGATTTAAATTATAATCTAAAACTCTCATAGAAATTCGTTGAAATCTTAGTTTAAATATTCACCACCTTGATCCGATCAATGATTTTTTGTCTTCTTACCAAGCTTATTTTCTTACTTCATTCTTGAATTTATTTAATTTCTCAAATGGATACCACCTATAGGTTCGAGGCATAGTGGAAGTGTTCATTGGGTAGTTCCCAACATCAATTTTTTTTTCTGACTAATGATATACTTGAGATCTATACGATGTTGAACGTTGTGATCCCCAAAATTGAGTCAATGGAGTAGAAAAAGAATAATTGCGTCAGAACTAAGAGAGAGGGATCAAACATATTGTTTGTAATTAATTTAAATATATAAATAATTCTCTCTCAATAATTCATCCTTTGTATATTTGTTTGGTGACATATCTACAATGCATCATCATTGCGTTATAGAAACCAATTGTAGATTTCCTCTAGTGGTGATCCACATGAGTTCCAGGATTCTCCATATGTCATTGAAGGAGTCTTTGGGTGTTAGATTGGAAGATGCTTATGCTTGCATCATTCGCCATGATAATCTTGAGAATTACTTCCAAAGCATTCTCTTTGATCCAATAGTGGAGGATTGCTTGCCGTTCGTGGGAGCGTTCTTTAGGGAAAGGAGCTCTATATGCTTGAGAGCATTCTCCTTGAATTGTTGTGCACAACTAAATAAGATTATAAGAAAATAATATAACTAGGTATTTATATTTATAGGGATAAAATAAAATAATTACACAAGTTCACTTATTATTATTTAATCCAACAAAATCCCAATGTCAAATAAAATTAGGAATATTATTATTTCATGGAACACTCTTATCTTTCGAATTATAATTAAATATTATTCAATTAAATATTATTAAATATTATCATTTATCACAGGACTATTAAACTTGGTCCATTATTCTTCTATAATATTTATCGGGCCTTAAATATTTTCTATTTATTTATTAAATAAATAACCTTCCATTATTCACTAATAAATAGAATATATTATATTTACTAAAAAATTAAAATATTTTTATGTGATCTAGAATACATGAATAATTATTAAACATGCTTGAGAATAATATTTATTCAACCTATTAAATAATAAATAGTAGTATAATATTTAACTGATAATGTGGATACACATAATGTGTGACCCTCCCGGCCTCTTTTTCAATTGCATTAGGCAAACCAACTTAAAGTACAAGGTTAGCATCAAGTAACACACCAAGGAACACATAGAGGAAGAATTTAACGTCACAATGAAATGTCACCTAATATGAATAGTTACCATGTAATATAATCTCTTTAACACAATATCTCAAATTGAGCAGATTACATACTAGTGACATCAACCTATATGCTTGATATCATTTTCTTAAAATTTACAAAAAATTGAACTCCCACATAGAACTCCATGGTCATGTATTTTCTTATGCTATATCATTTATGTGAAAGGGAATTAGATATTAACTTATGTTAATGAATATAATGGATATGTACTTTCTCATATTATTGGTTAATTCAATATTACTTATGATACACCCAATATATCCAACATCACCGTGAACTATTATTATCACAGTTTTAGTCAATACATCTATACATGTGACACATAGTACTCTTTAATAATAATATTAAAGTCTATGTACTAATAGACATGTTTGTAGATAGGAACATCCAATGACACATAGAAATATGGATTTCTTACTGGTGGGCCTCGTTCTCATAATATCCATATTGGACATTACCAAGGGTGTATACCATGAGAAGTTGTCTCAATGTCCTATGAGTCTCCACCACTAATAGTATGTATCATTTGTGTCCCTCAAATGATATCATCCAACTGTAGAATATATATTCATAAATTGTGTTGGAGAACTTTCGGTTTCTCATCATAGTGAGTAAATTCAATGACCTTTTAGTGAAACACATACACTTAGGACATTATCACATTTAATTTTATGGAAAAGAAAAACCATTATGTGATAATAAGTTTATTAATATTCAAAAAGCATGAATCAAATTTATCATAATGTATAAATATTTTTTTAGGGATGCAACTCCCAAAATTACCACCATTGTATAATTCCTAGGTATAGGCTCTATAGGGAAAAAATCTTCTAAAATTATATCTAGATGTTTTTTACCACAAGTCAATAGCTTATGAATTATGGGTGAAAATAGAAATCACATTTTGTCAATTTTAAAAGGACAATTAATTCAAAAACATAGAGGTCCTTAACTTATATAAAACTAAAAACAAAGAAAAATTATTGATGTTTATTTTTTATCTCTCATTGCAAGAAAATTCATGTAAGGAAACGTGGGGTTTGATGGAATTTTATCACAAGTATTGTTTAATTATAGAAATATTGGGTATATACTAGGATAATTTACAAGGAATGATGATGTGGTATGCGAATATAACTCTACATAAAAATAACAGTGAACATTTTCCCATGGAAAAAATCATGAATCTATAAATTCATTTGTAACAAAATTTAAATGAAAAAAATTAGATGAGTAAAAAAGGAAGAAGAAGATAAAGGATGCTTTGAAGTTGATATGGGGGAATTCATTTCAATTATTAAGGATTCAATGATGGAAAGGGTTAAGAAAAATAAATCCCAAACCATGGAAGAAAATTAAGTCGATGGTTTTCTCGATTTAAATGTAGAACTTGAATGTTCTCTTGAGAATCTTGATGTATAATATTAGAATTATTGGAAAATTGGTGGGATACTAAAGGTTTCATAATAATACGTTAACTAACTCAATATTGAAATCACTCAGTTAAAATTGTTATGAATGGATATGGTGATACTTGATCAATATCTAATGAAATGATTAATTTTATGGTAAAAATTGAAGAACTATCCAGTGGGGTTGAGGACCTCAATTCCTTCACCCAGGAATGAACTGAAGTGGTTGAATCCCTTTAAAATGAATTTATGTCCTTATGAATGAAATTTATAGATAAATAAAATTATATAGTAAAAAATATTCTTCACATTGATTAGTTTTACAATAGATAATACAATGATATAGTGGGAAGATGTATGTGGAATTTTGAGAAAATAAAAAGTAAACAATGGCATAAGAATATAAGAAATATTGGTCTTAGTTGTGGAAAAAAGACAAAAAAAGGATCAGGGGAGTGGTTTTAGAGGATATAGGAGGTAAAATATTTGGGATTAATCACAATAATAGGGAAATAATAAAATCTAAGAAGCATTTCAATGTCTATAAAAATTTATAGATTATGAAATGATTAAATCCTACCCTCATGGAGTTCTAATTTTGTGGCTACCATTACCATGAAATGAGTTATTAACCAGTGGAGGAAAACTATTGGGCATGATAGGCACAACACTTTTAACAATTAATAATGTGAACATATCTTACATAAAATATATGAAATTATTTTTATAGATATTGTTATCAACGCTAGGAATTTAGACATAAAGCTATAAATTGCAGGAAGAAGAGAAAAACAATCACTCCAAAAAAAATCAATACAAGATGGATGTTCGACAAAAAAATTATATTCCCTTGAAGAACATATTTTACCCATTTATTGAAGAATAGTATGACCTTAAATTTTATGATAAATTTGATACATAGTGATCAACTAGTGTCTCAATTTTTCCAACTATTTCATTGATGGTAAAGAAGAAAAATGAGAATATTTCCTTTAATGAAATTACTAAAAGGAAATAAAAAATAGTAGAACATAGATACATTATAATGGGTTACCATCACACATGAATGGTAATATAAATCTCATAAATAATGTGAAATTATGTGTTTATGGAAAAAAATTATTTAATAATTATGGTTCATTTAAAATTAAATTTGAAATTAAATTTCATATACTGATGTGATGAGGGGAATGTATGTTTTATATTTGGATGGTCCATGACATAATCTATTGGGAATTATTTAAAATTTTGACTCCACCCCAAGAGAAAATTCAACCAGAATGGTTATTTAATCGATGTAGAAAATACAAATTAATTGATAAAGTGATGGAGAACCAATTATAGTTTATACAAAGTAGATTTCATGGATAAAATTTTTCTTCTTAAGGTGGAATAAGAAGATAGTTTTTGGAATTAATGCTCAAGAATATTTGTCAAAAAATCACGATGATATTTTAAAAGCTAAAAGTTGTGGATAACATTCCAAATTACTGATAAAATCAGAAGAAGAATTGTGATGAATGTGTGATGAGATATATGGTGAAAAATCTATAGCAGTCCAAAGAGAAAAGTAATTCAAATATAATAGATCTGGTTCATTATAATGTTTGTGGTCTCTTGAATGTTCATGAAATATAGATTGATGAATACATCATTTTTTATGATGAATATACTAGAATAGGTTATATTTTGTTTATGTATGAACAATAGATTTAATTAACTATATCATGAAGTTTCAAAGTAGATCTAACAGAGAAAATAGACGAAAAAATAAAATTTTAGGATTAATGAAATATGGAATAAAACCTTAATGAGGTGTAAAGGTACTTGAAGAATAATACTACTAAACATGAGGTCTCATCGATCAGAACACCATAGAAAAATGGTTTAAGGGAGAGACGTAATTGGATGGTAAAAAACATTGAAAACAATTTCTTATCAAGTGTATAATATCTTAGAACTATTGTAGGGAATACATGAAAATATTAATACACACAAAAAATTGAGCATTAACAAGTAAATGAGAAGAAGAGACTCCATATGAAATGTGGAATTAATGTAAAATAACATTGACGTAATTAAAATGTTTTGAAATAAGTGTTATATTTGGAACAATTAAATAAATCAATGTAAATATGGATATTCATTAGATGAATTTATATTCTTAGGATTCTCATCTTAGAGAAGAGATGATAGGTACATTAAAAATGTGTGAATAAGATATTGGAAATAAATGATGTAAGGTATAGGAAAGAAATAAGTTAACAAATCTATAATATAATATTTATGTAATGATTTTTAAAATCATGGAGAAATAAAAACAAATTCTAATGGCTCGCCTAATTTAGAATTTATAGAGGATTTCTATGTTGAATCAATGGATAAAGAAGTTATTGAAGAGATTTGATCCTTAATTCAATGAAGGAATTTGCTAGCTGAGTAAGATAAATTAAATATCATTAGTGTTGCAAATTCCCAAATAAAAACATAAATAATGGTATGTTTAGAGAAAACTACTCCATTATATCTAGTTTATCCTTCTCCATTTGATCAAGTAGTGAGGGATAAATCGTGGTTGAGTTCCCTAAACAAGGAATCGATATAAATCCAGAAAAATCAGACCTAGGGGCTATTGATGTTTCCAATAAATCACAACATCATTGGTGATGATATTTTGTTTACAAAAAAATTTTAAGATAAAATAATTTTGATTCAAAACAATATATAATTGCTGGAAAAGGTTGTACAAAAGTTGAAGGTGTTAACATGGAAAAACATTGCACATCGTTTGTGATGATCTAATAAATTGAACTCTTTTAGGATTATATTAGGAAATGAAATTTCAGAATCCATCAAATGGATTTGAATACATAGTTTTTGAAATTAGTGATTGATGGGGGAGTATATAATGAGAAAAATATGGGTTTTTAATAGTGAGTTATGAATTAAAGTTTTATATATTGAGTAAGGTCTTTTATTACTTGATA
The DNA here is from genome assembly GCA_963277665.1 of Viscum album. Taxonomy (NCBI): domain Eukaryota; kingdom Viridiplantae; phylum Streptophyta; class Magnoliopsida; order Santalales; family Viscaceae; genus Viscum; species Viscum album. The sequence continues at coordinate 805,228,381 of OY728139.1, forward strand.
CACGTGCCTCAAGACTATTATCTCAGTTGGAAACTTTCATCATGAAATGGATTGAAAAAAATGTGGATTTGATTAAAAAATATATGGTAAATCACCCAAGAAAGAGTAGTTTGTAATTTTTGTTTATCTTTAAGACATCACAATTGAAGGAATTATGTTTAAATCTATTTATAATGTTCCATGGATAATGAAATCCAATTTTCAAACGTTAATGGTCAGTGATCAAAGATATTTTATTGGGATTTAAGTAAATCAGTGGATGTGATGTAGATTAATTTTTTAAGAAACAATATATGAGGGAAATATTGAAGATGATTTAAATATATGATTATAAATAAATTAAAATACCAATTATGTTTGGAACCAATATTGGAAAACATAAAAAATTACGTTTTTTATTCTACTCATTATCATAGAATAATTGAATGTTTGTTGTATCACAAAATGATGAGACCAAAATTGTTTGTGTTGCATGATTGGTCACTCGATTACAAAGTAGTAAAAATAAAGAACACCTAATGGGTTTGAAATAAATTAGGAGGTTCATTTAAGGAATGGTTTATTATGGTTTTTTGTATTATGATGGATTGATTTATATTTGTATTTCTGTTTTGATAAATATTTGGAATGAGATTTTGTGGATAGAAAACCAAAAATATCAGGGGTATTTTTCATCGAGAAAACAATGTTTACGATGTCTTAAAAAGAAGAAATAAATCAAATATATTAGAAAAATAGAAGGAAATATAATTTTACATTTTAAATCATGCACCATGCTATTTTGGATGAAATAATAACAAGAGAATCTTAGAAAACATGTGATGCTTCCCATGGTTACACATTGTAACAACAAAATTACAATTGAACTGGTGATGAATCTTGTTTAGAATTCATACAACAAACACAGTGAGATCCTGTTTCAATTTATAAACAAAATGGTGGACCATGGAATTATTTAGAAATATCATGTTAATACACATTAATAAGTGAAAAAGATGTTCAAAAAACTTTTTCCTCATAGAAGTTTGATAATCATTATTTGAACCTCAATGTTCAATAACCTCCCTCAAATTGAGGAGGTTTCGAAATACCCTCCCCGACTATACATCTATGTCTAACTTGGAATCTTAGGTTTTACAGGACATTTAAGGGGTCAAATAAAATTTGAGTTCACCTTATTTTAAGAATTTCTATTATCAATGGGGTAACCTATCTTTGAAGGGGAGTATTTGGTTGGAAAATAGGGGGAGAAACATGGGGTTTTTTCTATTTGTGGGAGATCACATATCAAATTTATTTCAGGTTTTATAAATAAGTGGTATGAATTGAAGAAATAAGTCAAAAATTTATATCTTGATTTCTAATTTCTAATGTAATATTTACTCACATAGACATAGATTTATGAAAATCCAATTCATTACTATAAGGAATTTTAGGAGTACAATGTTTTTTAAATTCATTGATGATATCATGGATTTTTTGTTATCATCTGTGGGGATAATGTTTTAATTATGGCTATTATTGGTTTTTTTGGATGATATGGAGGTTTATGGAAATATTAGTTGGAAGTATTTTTCTTACCATTAATCATGGGTGTAAATGAGTTTCTTATGTGATATATGGGATAACACGATTGGTGGATATACTTGGAGAATCATTTGAAGAACTAAGAGGTTTTTTGGAGTTTTATTTACCCAAAGAGATAGGTTTATGGTGAAACATTGCTACTTGTATAATGAATCAAGACTATGTTATATTAACTAGATGGTATGTGATAATAGATCAGTTTTTCTAAAGGATATGTATGGTTGAAATTATGATACGAAGAGGTAAACTATGATATAATTGGATATTACATACCACAATGCTTGTAACTGATGATTAAATGAATCTAGTACTAAATGTGTAATACACTTTGAAGGTAAGTTCCACACAATTGTGGATGGTTCATAAAGAATAAAACATTTGTGTAGTGAGATGTGTGAGGTCAAGGCCATAATATATTTCTTGTCCATGAATAGAAGGTGAATATTAGTTTTTTGAAAAAAATTATGAGATCTATCTACAATTATGGTGTGCATTCTACAACAGTACTAATAACTAGTTACTTAATACCATGATCAATATGATTCCAAATTCCATGATCTACCTAGTCATGCCACGGAGGGAGAATTATATTATGGTTTTTGTGATGATTAATTTTCAATAACATGGGGCCTCACACTGCAACCAAAGGGACTATACTAATATTTGGCCAATTATTGTAGATTAGGATTCCAAGTAGGATCACACTAAATTGAAGTAAATCACACTAAAATACGGTATATTAAATGAGAATTATTCTATAATAATAAAAGTCACACCATGAGGTAATTCTATAAATGGTTCAAAATTTGAATCCATCTAGATTTTCATGGGATTATGGATAATTTTTTTAACATTATTATAAATTAATGGTCATTTTTAAGACCCAATTAGTGGTTGACATGTGTAAAATTCACAAAACATAGTTTTAATGATTGGACACTTGATATTGGGTATATCAGAGAATAAATAAAGCATACTTTTTAGAAAATTTAATAAATATAAAGATTTGGGAGAGGAGAGGATGTTGTTTTGAATTTTTTTGATGTTCAAGAATTTTTGACTGAATGTATGAACAACAATAACACCTATACTGGATCAATATTTATATTACATAGAAAATTAATTTTGATTAATCGTTGTTTCATGACTTCATGTATATTATTCTTTGAATCGGCAAATTAAAATGGAGAAAGATAGAGTTTCCCTTAGATCAATTGTGTCACATTCCTAGAAGTCTTAATCATCTACAATGTGTTGTGATGTCCTTTCATATGATAAAATAATATAAATTTATACTACTTGGAGTATCCCTTAGTGGTGAAAGACGTAATATTCATATGACACTACATTTACATTTTTTATAATCTGATATTGTGTCTTCTTGATATTGACATGTTCATTGTGTTCTTTCATACATGAAATAAAATCTGGAAGAAATTAATAAAAACTACACACTTTAGGTGTATTTGATCTGATGGTTTCAAAAAATATATTAAGGAACCCTTCGAGGAGCTCCATGCCTAGTATCTTGAAGCAGTTATACAAGTCCATTCAAGACTTTGGAGTTCAACAACAGGTCGAGCTAGCAAAACATGCTCGTCCACTGCTCTTGGTATAATATGAGGTGGTCATCTATGAAGCACACTCAATAATAAAGTAAACACAACCATCAATTACTTTAAAAAATATGGAAATTCATGACTGATGGTTGCATTTAATGTTTAGTTCTAACAAATCCCTTCTCCCTCATATTCCTATATTACCAAATCAAATCAATTAAAATATAGTTCGTATAGTATTTTAGAAACATTTATAGTTATAGGAGTAATAAATTAATTTATAATAGACATATATTTAATGAATTCGTCTAAATAATGTTTCAAACATTTATTAAAAAAACTACGGCATACTTGAAACAATTACAAACATCTTTTGAAAATAAACATGGTAGACTATATACCAACTATAAAGGGAATAAATCATTACAATCAGAATTAAAATTGTTAATTCATATGGACCTAATCATCACTAATAAATATATAAAATATAATATTTATTTTTGATCTTTAAGATGAGATAAATCTTCTATTAGTATAAAAAATAAAATAAAAAACAATGATATGTGATCATACATGATGGAATGTTCCTACCCATCAAGGATTAGCATAACCCATGATACTCATAATCCTAGATCATAATTGAAGAGTTAGAGAAACGTTGAAATACCCCTTGTAACATAATCTTCCACCATATATATAGTATCTATGAATATTTATGGGTTACATCTTGAGTCTTGAAAATTCTAACTCTAAAACATTCTCAAATATCATACCCATGAGAAAAAGTATTATTTTATAGTTTTTTGTAATGATCCTGAACCGATTACCTTAATGGTATCAAACAAGAGTACCATAAGATGTTAGGTACATATTCTAATCCCCATTGGTTGGTCAGAATTTCATGGATTAATGTAAAAAAAAATTGGAGATAATTTTACTTCCAAAAAATTGGTTTAAGTTAATAATGTTTCTTGCCAAAAAATCGGCATTACCTTTGAAGAGGTTTTACTAATTCACACACTGAGCCTACTCATTAATGTGGATATCAGTCTATTGGGATATTTAAACAATATATATAATCAATAACTATATGTACATGCATCCCTGGGATAAAAAATTCCAAATACATGAATAATTATTTGTAAAGTGGTAAACTAGCCCAAAATCTCATTTAAAAAATTATTTCAAAAAATGGATTAAACGATGAAAATAAGGTATCCCCAAGGTAAAATCACCCTATAATAAATCTTGGTCAAACCCCTATGTCAATGCCTAGCTTTCCCACCTAAAAATGAAAATGAGTGCTCCCATGATCCATACTTCATGTCTCTAAAGGCTCTATATGCTGGTGCATTTCCCCAAACTATATCATGTAGATAAGTATCTATGTATAACCCAAAATAAATGTCTAAGGTGATAATATAATATACCTATTAGTGCCAATTCAATGCCAAAAATTCTAAAACCAACAATATAATTCATACACAAAAAATTTAAATTCCTAACCTTATAGGGAGCCCAAGGGGGAAAACTACACCATCGATCCATATTCCCTTGATCTGAGTTTAAAAATTCAATATAATTTTCATGTTGACCCTATTTTGGAAGATGAAGTCACGTCTTCAGATATATGCCCAATCCCCACTGATTAAAAACCCTCAAATACACTACCCTTAACCATTCTGGATGAACCCAGATCCACGACCAAGGCTATCTAGAGAAGCAAGCCAAGATGATTTCACCTTTGTGAAATGAGATATCTACTCAATAAATCTAGGTTGCTACCACAAGTCTTCAATTCTGAATCCAACCGAAACAGCAAAGCTAAAGACCAATCTGTCATTGTGCTAGACCGCACCGAACAAGGAGTTTATGATGATAATTGACCTATCCACCACCGTCGTTGAAGAACATATGAGTGGCCATCCCTTCCCAAATTGGATCTACGGTTATGCCCCCTGTATAAATTGAGAAATCCACTATTGTGAAAAAATAGGATGTTGTATCCCATCCTTGATTTACAGGGTGGAGGAATCCCAAACCCAATTTCCTTCCATACCATATTAAACATCATCCCCCTCGTCTAAAAAACAAGGGAGAGGACTAGATCTCACCATTCCATCACTCATGAGGATAAGGAAGTTTTGACTCATGAGCATATTTTTTTTCCTCAACCCCATTGGAAAATATGTGGTATCTGTGGTTTGTAATCATGCTTACTATTTACATTTTCTTGAGTTTGATACTCAGTCATTCAATTTAAGCAATAAGGCTATGCATAGCTAATTAACATTCATAGAGAATATAGTTAAAGTATCATGGTTGTGAAACAAGAAGGGATCACAAAGTTGAATCCAGGGGTGTCTCCTTTTTTACATCCATTTTATCTCGCATAGTCATTTTTTGTTGTTTTCAATCACCAAACCAACCACCCCTCATGGTCTCCCCTTTTAAAAATAAAAAAAATAAAAACAAAAAATATACAACTGTTACATAACTGAGACTCCAAAATCCATATCCTTGAGAGAAAACAAGAGGCATCCACGAGGCTACATTGGGAGTTTAAAAAATTCATGTTGTTAAGAACCTTTGACTACCACACAATCAACATGGATACATTTTCAGGGAGGAAGATTCGAGTTTTTACTAGCTTTAACATATTTATGAATAATGTTTTTAAATTTTTATTTGATTTTCGTTTTCTTCATTCTTTTAGTATACAATATGGAATAAAAATAATTATGAGGCCATTCGTTAATGGATTCTCACCCATATTCCTCGTACACATTCCCACAGGAACCCCAAGAGAACTTTTAATGTCTACACAAATAAAATTCATTAAAATACACGAATGGTTTAGAGTATAGAAGCTACAGTATTAACAAACCCAACTACCATCAATAGTACATGCCCCCACACCATAAAACTGAAGAATATCTTACACCAGTAGAAATTTAGAGAAACTCATCTATGTTGATCAATTTTATAGTTAATGTGAATTAATAATAAGTGGATGTAGAGAAATGATTAGGGAATTGAGTATAATGTCTGCTATAATTTCCAATTCCATCCAAGATCTTGTAGAATAAAGGAATAAATGAGTAGTTAAAGATTTATACCCCTTGTATTTTCCCAGAAATATATTCAAGAGGAGGGACCTTTTTAAGAGTCAGAAGACCTTCATTTTTTCACTCTTGAACACATCTTCTCAAAGATACTGTACTGGGAAAAGAAAATAAAATTTCAAACACTTGAGGGAGATTTTCTTTCGAAGTTTTTTTCTCTAATATTATTGGAAATATATTTCCTTCTAATATCCTTTAGTATATTAATTAAATCACAAATTCAGAAGAATTTATGCTGTGTATGGGTGCAAAAATTAATGAAGTGAATAAGCTCCACTTTCAAGAGAAGATGGAATGCCAACTACTGCCCCCATCAACCTAATACAACTTCATAGGGATTATACCTCGAAAATGTGTTTCGTGATGAAACTAAAAAGGGAGATACCACTGAACTAGATCTATTTCATTATAAATTCATACATGATGGATTATCTTTTAATCCCAATAATTTTAATTATATAGACTCAGTACCATTGATTCTAATCCTGTATGATGAAGAATAAAGATGTAATGAATACTGCTTTGAACACCCAGTTGAAGTGCCACAAGAATTCCAAATGAAATTTCAAGGGTGTTGTATGAGCAAAAGGAGTTTCAACCTGAGTCATATGAGGGAGTGAATAAATCCTTAAAAACGTTTTATTTTTTTAAAAAAATTCTGTAAATTGATATCCATAATTTTCTGATTCCAAAACCCGCATCATTTTTGGTAAACATGGTTATAAAAGAAAAACCTATGGAAGGTCCACTTGACGAAAAATTTGATATGTAAATTTTAGTAGAGAAAAATATGCTTCTACAAATTGAGAAAGATTCTTCCAAAGATGATGAACAATATGAGCTAAAAAAATGTTACTTTACAAATTGTTTGGATCCACTTTTGAATAATTTAAAGAAGATTCCACAAGGGATGTGGTTTCTCATGATAAAGATTTTTCAGGACCTATGGTGAATCAATTACCCCCTCAACATCACACCAAACATCAACTATTGGGAGATAAATTTTAAGAATAATTCCAAGTGGTCCCTCATAAAGAAATAGATGTTGATGTTACTGATATGAAGGGAATATTTTGATTTAATCTCTCATTTTATTTTATTTTCACATTGAACTATCTATTGATTACCACTTGTTTGAATTTGTCTATGTAGCACAAGTGGAGGAAAAATTAGATGATGAACAAGTGACATTTCTTTTGGAAAAACCCATGGAGGCCCCATATTATCTTCATTCACTCCCACATAATAGAACATATTACATTAACTAGGGGTGTACCTGAAGAACTCTGTCCAAGGGGACCTCCAGGAAGAAGAAGAGATGAAATTGTTTGGATAGAAGAGTATATAGTGGTTTTTATCACAAAAACACCTTCCTCCTATATATTAGATATATTTACACGATTCTATAGTTGTGTACAATTTAACTACAACCCCTTTTAGGTAGAATAAAAGAAAAAATATTTACTCTTTTTTCATTTTTTCAAATGTTTAATATTTTTTTTCGATAGTTTTTTACTATGTTGAAAAAACATGGGAGGCTATCTCGACTATCCATAGGAAGTACACCTTAGGGAGAACATCACTCAAAACTGCTAGGAAATAAACACAAGTCCATGTCTTCGCATTTTTACTATTTAATCATTGTGTTTTTTATGAATTTTTCTGAATCATAAATTGATAGTGATAAAAAAATTTGGAGGAAGAGATTTAAACTATATATAATATAGTTATATGTTTCTAGTTATAGTATTAGAATCTATAAATAATTTTTTTCTACTAATTTTTTGAAAATATATAAATGAAAAAAATGTCTAAAAAATATTTAATAAAACTTATAAAACTCAAAAAAAAAATGTTTTAATGTTTTCATATATTGAAAATAGGATTTTTGTAGTTTTTTTAAGATTTTCTATTTATTTTTTGAACTTGATGCTCTCCTTCATAGTCTAAAAATTTCTTACTAGAGTTAGAGGATTTTAGTGGTTCTAAAACTATTAGAGTTATTTGATTTTGTAGCGACTTTTTCATTATTCTCATAGATGTTTGGGCTTATAACTTGGAATAAGAGTGCAAATGAAATTATTTTAATAGAACTAGATTTAAAATGTAAGGTGATTGGTAATTTTGAACTTACACTAAAGTAACATGACCTTCGAGGAAAATTTCAAATTAATGATCCAACTAATATAAAAATGATATAATTCCTTTTAAACTGGAATGAATATTGGAAATTGGGAACCCATAAGGAATCTATAAGACAATGAAATAGTGTGTGTGAGTGGCCATATGTAATTATTATAATATTTTATTTTTTCATAGTTCTTTTCACAAATATGTCTGATAAAAATACATTATAAAAAATAATTATTAAGTGTCTAAGTAAAAAAATGAATTCATTTAGGTCAGTTGAATTTTAAACCCATGTAGGGGATAAATGAATTATAACAAATTCATTTGATTCATATCAATAAAGTGGAAAATCAAACATTGGTTTAAAAAACTTATATGAGTGGAAAAAAGTGAAGTTCCTCTTGTTAGAACATTAATTTTACTTAAATCTCATTCAATCCACTCCTGGACCGGGAATGTTGGTTGGATTGAAGTGAGCCAGTGAATTAATTCTCATATGAGGGGTGATAATTTGTACAATAAATGAATCTTTATTTTCGTCTTCTCTAGCTGTGTTTTTAGATCTATGAAGGATGTATTTTCTTTGTTTTTCTATTTTAATTAATTAAATTCAATGAAATATTTCCCAAGAATGTAAAAATTTAAGTGAGAGAGAGTAATGTAAGCTGAAAATTTCAATATTTTATGTCTCTTTTTAAATGAAGATACCTCTATTTTAATTCAATTACTGTGTAAAATATTAATTCATAATACCATTTCAAATTATGGATATTAATTTATTATTAGATCAAAATATTATTTTTCAATGATTTATTCATTTTCTAGTTAAATTGTGAAGCCATACATTGAAAATAAATTGATTTTTAAAACATTGAAAAAAATTGAATGTAATGTAGAATAAATTCTTAAATATATTTAGTTTTTGAGTTTATTTCAATAATTTTTTTTGAATAAATTAAAATTCATAAATTAATTTTTAAAATGAAATTTTTATATAAAAAGTTATTTTTTTCATCTGTTAAAATTCTTAAATTAATTTGAGTATTAATTGTAAAAAATTGATATTCTTTTGAATTTTCAATTAATTGATTTAAACAAATTAGAATTGATTATTCGAAGAATGAAATTCAGATTTATGTGTAATTATTATTATTTTCTGATGTTTATTAGAAAATTTTGCCATTGAAAAAAAATATATTTATGTTTTAATCTTCCAGGGTAGTGATACAGTTAGCGCTATTCTACAAGTCCTCCTATTGTTCCCCAGTTTTTTCTATACAGCACACATAAGGTTCTGCCCAACCATCCATCATTACCCTACTGGTCCCGTATCACACAATATATATTTCCTTCAATGGTACCACAAACCACTACACCCCTACTTCTCCCCTCCTCTGATAGAACCACCTTCATTATGCTACCGCCACTAAACCATCTACTTCAGAAGAAGCTATTGTTGTCTCTCCTCCCATGGTAGCACATACATTCTACCACCACCGCTACATAGTTACCAGTAAGATTTGGGCCTGTTGAACCCCTTTGACAGCTAGAGAAGAAGTTTTGTGTCCCAAGGAGGACCGACTCAGAACCTCCAAACAAGTCACCAAGCTTGCACGAGTAGGCACCTGAATTCAGGATTTTCACATGAGTTAGCCAGCATACCAACATCATGCCATCGGTTGTAGAAGATGAAGATGCTCTTCTAGATCTATGCATGATATCCTGTTATATATTTTATATATTTCATTCAAAATATTTATTGTTTTAATTTTATCTAAATTATTTATATAAAGAGTTTTTTTCAAATTTGAGTCGGTGTGTATCTCATCAAGAGTTGTCTCTTTTCGGTAGAACCAATGTGTTCTTTCATCGAAATGGTGAGTTCGAAGCAGTGTGTCCTTCACCATGAGTTGTCTTCATTCGATCGTAACAATGTATTCTTTGACTAAACCAGTGAAATTCTCACCCTTTCAAATCAATAAATAAGTGACGATGAGATCACTTATAATTTGAATTAATTTCAATCCTAGAAATTCTCCAGATTTCTCCAAACATCATTTTAGTGGGGCAATAAGAAATTGGAATTTGATTTTCCCAAAACCATGGTGAAATCATTGAGGGATACTTCAACCGTGAACCATACACCATCGACTTGGTTGTGGATCAAACCCTTTTGGATAGTGATTTCAATTCACACGTCAAGGTTCTATCTGTCTTCATTTCCATCCAACTTATTTTTTAACAATCCAAAGGGTTTGATGAGGCATAACCTAGAAGATGGATTCTGAATCTCCCCACTTTAAATGCTGACGAACACCCATTAAAATTACAGAAGTCATGAACATTTGGAAAATAAGAAAGAAATGTAAAGATGATTAAGTCTTGTGTTGAGGAAAAATTCTCAATAATTTATCAAATCATCTCTACGACTACATCCTCCAAATTAAGACCACTCGATAGATTTGGGATGCACTCAAATTCAAGTATAACGCGGAGGAATAAAGTACCAATAAAATCACACCATAGTAGAAATGGTAAATTGAATTATGAATAAATCTTAGAAACTATTAAATTTGTTGGGCGAAACATGTTTTGATGCATGTCATATTCATAATAGGATTGCATCTAGAATAACTATGTTATCACCTTATGAAATTTGGAGAGGAAGAAGACATAATCATTATTATTTCAATGTGTGGGGGTTTTTAGAGTATTATAGAGTTCCTGATCATAAAATATTATAATTGGACCTTGAATAATTATAGGTGATTTTGTTGGATATGTAGAAAATAGAAAAGAATTTAGAATTATGGATTTCAGAGTTAATATAATGGTTGAATCGAGGGATGTAGAGTCTTTTGAAAATTAGTTTTTTAAAGATGATGTAAAAGAAGTTATTCCTCATATACCTATCCCATGTTCACCATATAGTTAAAATAAAATAGTAGAGAATTAGAAAAAATCTAGAGTTGAACCTAAATGAAGTAAAAGAATTATGAAGAAGAAATATCTACATCCAGATTTTATTTTTCTGGATTCCGAAATTTTTCTGGGTGATGGAGATTAAAATAATAATACTCTGAATAAGTTTCATATGGTTTTAACTATAGAGTATGACCCAATGACTTATAAATAGGCCTTGTCTTCAAGAGATTTTTCTTTTTGGAAGGAATCAATTAGTGGTGAAATGGATTATATTATGGGGAATAATACTTTTCATATTATGGACATACCAATAGGTTCAAAACCTATTGGTAGTAAATGTAAATTCAGAAAGAAATATGATTCCAATGGTAACATTCAATCTTTTAAACCTAGATTGGTTTCCAAAGGATTTAGACAAAAAGAGGGGATTGATTCTTTTGATACATATGCCACTATAGCACTAATTTATTCAATATGGATATTATTTTCATTAGATTCAATTAATCATTTTTATGTTTCTTCAAATGGATGTCAAAACTACTTTTTTAAATGGTGAATAAATGAATAGATTTAAATGGAACAACTAGAAGGGTTTGTTTTACATGGAAATTAAAACAAGGTCTGTAAACAAGTTAAATCAATTTATGGGCTTAAACAAGATCTGAAGCAATGGCATGAGAAATTCGATTCTATTATTTTATCTAATGGTTTATCTCATAATAATTCGGATAAATGTGTTTATTCAATGTTTACACAATAATATGGAGTTATTTTCTGTTTATATGTGGATTATATGTTAATTTTTGGAACCAATATAATTTGTATAGTTGAGACAAAGAATTACTTATCTTCTATGTTTGAAATGAAGGATCTTGGAATAGATGATACTATTCTAGGAATTAAAGTTAGAAAAAATAGTTTGGTTTATTCTTTAAGTCATTCTCATTACATAGAATATATGTTAAATAAATATAACCATCTTGGTTTTAAAGATGTCAATACTCAATTTGATTCTAGAGTTAAACTTTTTATAAATACGAGTAGTATTGTAGCATAAAATTAATGTTCTAGTGTAATTGGTTCTTTCATGTATGCAATTCATTGAACTAGACCTGATATTACTTTTTCGGTATATAAAATTAGTAGATATACTAGTAATCCTAGTGTGAGTAATTGGATATGTATAATGATAATTTTTTGATAAGTATAAAAACCAATGAATTATGTTTATACTATAATGTTTATCCAGATGTATTAGAGAGACATACTGATGCAAGTTGGATTACCAATATTGGTGATAACTGATCCACTTTGGGATGGTTGCTTACACTTGGAGGTTGTGCTGTTTCTTGGGTGAGAAAGAAAAAAACTTTTATTTCACATTTGACCATGGAGTCAGAGTTTATTGCCTTAGCGGCATGTGGAATGAAAGATGAATGGATTAGGAATATATTATTGGTTCTTAGATTATGGCCTAGTCTGATGCCTCCTATCTCTATCAATTATGACAGTGAAGAAATAGTATAAATGGAATATACTTGCATGTATAATGGAATGTGTAGAAATATAGGTTTTATCCATGATTATGTGAGACAATTATTACAAGGTGGTACCATACACATTGTTTATGTTATATCCTGTAAAATCCTTGCGAATCCGTTTACAAAATCCCTGCTGAGATAGGTTATTCGTGCAACTAATAAAGATTTTTTGTTAAATCCCATAGAATAAATCATTCTAGTAATGGAAATCCAACACTTTCTTTATCTTTATCCTAATCAAAGTGTTTAATGGGTAAAAACAAGTTATGGTTATCTTTGTTGATATTGACATTTATAACTCCAATTCTTGGTGTCAATATTGTCCTCTATGACAAGTGTTTGAGTTTTAAACTCATAAAAAAATATTAATACTCAATGAGTTGTGTTTTATAATAATGGATGCACATTGTAATATTTTGCCTATGTGAACTTAGAAGTGTTGTCACTACTTACATGTGTTAATGGGTTTTCTCCTTAGAGAGTTCATGAAAAGGATATAATCACATATCCTTAAAAGTGAATCAAAATGAGATGTTGGATGAAATTTCATTATATGTATGATTTCTCTGATTTATCTTAAAGGATAATAAGTTTAATCTTTCGATAACATATAAATCTCATAAACATTGATATAATGATACTGTGTAAAGATTTAAATCGAAAGATACCTTTGTTATGTATAATGAATAAATTTTTTTCTATATAATTAATATTTATGAATAAAACTGGGGGATTCTTATATTTTGTATATATTTTATTCAAAATGTATATTGTTATAATTTTATCTAAATTATTTAAATATTGTGTTTTTTCAAATTTGAGTCGGTGTGTCTCTCAGCAAGAGTTGTGTCATTTAGAACCAATGTGTTATTTGATTGAAATAGTGATATCGAAGAGGTGTGTCCCTCAAAAAGATTTGTCTTGTTTTGGTCGAACCAATATGTTCTTTGACCAAACTGGTGAAATATTCACCATTTCTATTATATAAATAACCAATGATGAGATCGCTTATAATTTGAATTAATTTCAATCCGATAAATTCTCTAGTGTTCTCCCAACATCATTGTAGTGGGGCAATAATTAATTGGTGTTCGATTTTCCACAAACCATGGTGAAATCCTCATAGGATACTTCCACCGAGAACCCTACACCATCGACGAGGGGGTGGATAAAACCCTTTTGGGAAATGAATTCTATTCACGCAAAATTGTTCCATCCGTCTTCTTTTCCTGCCAACTTATTTTTCTAACAGATCCACTGCCTGAAAACCCTCACCAGCACTTCCCTTACCCATCCCAACTGAACCCAGATCCACAACCGAGGATAGCCAGGGAAGCAATCCAGGCGGATTACTTCACCAGGAAAGGCGATCATTACTCAATCAATCAAAGTCGCTACCATTTGTCTTCACTTAACCCACCATAATGAAAAATATGTGAGTTTTTTTAAATGTGTTTTTAAAACAAATCTGAAATTCCACATAGGATAATTTTTTTAAAAAAAATTACGCTTCAACGATGGCATTGGAGATGCCGCATTTTCACAAAAAAAAGTATTTTTTTATTTTTATTATTTATATATTTATAATTTTAATGTTTTATTATTTTGTTAGTATGGTTATATATATAACATAACTTGTCAACATAATTTAACTTTTATTCAAGTACGTGAAATTTCTAGACTATATAATATAAATTATAATACAATTATGAATGTTATTTTAAACATTGCTTAAAAATATAAAACTTAGACCAAATTAAAAATAATTCCTGAAAAAATCTTGGTGAAAAAATATTTATAACCTATCTATTCCACCTAAATGAAACATAAAAATGATTCAAGTACATGAAATTTGTAGACAATATAATATAAATTATAAGACACGTATGAATAAAATTTTAAACATTGCTTAAACATATAACAAGTAGTCCAAAATAAAAATAATTTCATCAAAAATATTGGTGAAAAATTATTTATAACGTATCAATTCCTCCTACATGAAACAGAAAAATGTTTCTAGTATGTGACTATGATGGTCTATATAATCTAAACTATAAGACTGATATAAATGAAATTATAAAAATTTATTAAACCTATAACAAGTAGTCCAAAATAAATATAATTTCACAAAAAATGTTTGTGAAAAATTATTTTTAACCTATCAAATCCTCCTACTTGAAACTTAAAAATGTTTCAAGTACGTGAATTTGGTGGCCTATATAATGTAAACTATAAGGCCGATATGAATGAAATTATGAAAATTTCTTAAACATATAACTTGTAGTCTAAAATGAAAATAATTTCTTAAAAAACCATGTGGAAAAATAATTTATATTCTATCAAATCCACCAACTTCAAACTAAAAAATGATTCAAGTATATGAATTTTTTTCCCTATATAATTTAATCTATAAGACCGATATGAATGAAATTTTAAAAATATATTAAAAAGATAATAATTAGTCAAAAATATAAAATAATTTCTTAAAAAATATTTGTGAATAACTTATTTATAACCCATCAAATCCACCTACATGAAACTTAAAAATGTTTCAAACACGTGACATTTCTGGCCTATATAATTTAAACTCAAAGAATGATATGAATGAAAATTTAAAAATTTCTTAAACATATAACAAGTAGTGAAAAATAAAAATAAATTTATAAAAAGCATTGGTGAAAAATTATTTATAACATACCAAATCCACCTAAATGAATCATAAAAATGTTAAAATTATGTGACAATGCTAGCCTATATAATATAAACTATAAGAGAGATATAAATGAAATTTTTAAAATTTCTTAAACATATAACTAGTATTCCATAATAAGAATGGATTCTTAAAAAAACTTGGTTAAAAATTATTTATAACATTTCAAATCCAGCTACTAGAAACATAAAATGTTTTCAAGTTCATGACTTTGATGACCTATATAATATAAAATATAAGACCAATTTGAATGACATTTTATACATTTCTTAAATTCAAACTCAATTCACCCCCCCTCATGAGATTCCACTCTGACTAACAAGAAATAATTGTATTTTGGTTTCAACAGACATAAAACATGTTAACAAAAATGTACAATCAATGCCTATGTGTGTGGTGTGGAGTTTCCATACCACATGGTGGTATGTGAATAAGATGTTCACGTTGAGTGAACAGTTGTGTCTGATGACCTGGAGAAGGATGATCCTCAGGAACTTGAACGTCGACTGGCACATCATCCATCTTTGTGTCAGTGGGAGAAGCTGTCAACTGCATCTCGCACTACCATATTGATCCTTCTCCAAATAGGGTGGTAAATGGACCTGCCTCAATCGCAGTGGGGAACCCAGCCTATGGTGGAGATATACCCCAAGACACTGATGGATATGGAATCAAAGGCTATGAAGGATCTGGAGCCCTAGATGGAGAGAACAGTGGATACCCTGTCAGGAATTATGGATCCCATGCCACCTGAGGCACATCATGAATCAGTTGACCCTGGACTACTAGGAATCGACATCTGCCTATGGAACAGATGATCCCTCATGTGAAACACGATGTTGTCAATGACATCTTGGTAGTGGCCCCTCAGCACCATCAGCAGCTGTCAGATGTTCATCTGGGGCCGGAACCTCCTCTCCCCAATCCAGGCACGTGAAGATGATCCCAAAAAGCACACGAAAATATGCCCTCTCCTCTAGCATTGTAGCCTGGACAACTACCCATCTAAAGACCCCCTCCTCCTCTTCATCACTCATGAGAACAAGCTTCACTGTGTGACTTCCATGTAAATAGATTCAAATTGAGTTAGAGAATAATTCAATAAAAAAACTAATGTAAATTTATTGACTTACCATCCTCTTCATATCTATTTCGTGTTGGGTAAAATATATTGTAGACTTAAGTCTATACCATGGTACATAGCCACCCTGCTCTGAAAGAGTGAATCAATTTGTAGGAACACCCTGAATATGAAACTTTCCACGTCTGTGCTAGCATTTGATAAAACAGAAATTTACTTGGGACAAGTCATCATCCTGCCTCCCTGTCAGTTTCTTCCCATGAAGCCAGTCTGTCTGTCTTGATGGTAATGGAATTAATTGAGTATAGAAAAACTAGCACATGACTCTGTTAGGCTGATGCTACTCAATAATATAAATATGAATGAGGGGCACTATAGCCATAGCATCCCTATAAGGCCCCAGCCTTAAACCTTAGTTAATCTTGAGTTATTACAAGATTACACATTGAGGATCTTTTCAGGTTTAGAGTTTTAGAGAATTAAAAAATAAAACATGCATTACATTCCACATAAAAACAAATTGGTTACATAAATATAGTAATCATTTTTCCCATCAATGGAAACATATTTAAAATAAGACATGGATTCATTCTTGACACTTCCTTGACACTATCATCATATCATGTACCTTTCCCTTGACCTGTGAAAAACTTTTCAAAAAAAACTTGGTATGAGCATAAAAAGATCAGTATGGGTTATAAAAATATTTAAAATAAACTTAAGTTCATATATACATAAGAATGAAATCATACTTTACCCATAAAACATAACCAATTTAACATACCTCATAAAATCATGAATAAATCATTGAAATCATAAGACATAAAGGTAACTTGAGGCATTCGTAACATTCTTACGTAGGGAGTAACCCTCTTGGTTACGTTTGGAATACCCATCACAGTATATTCCATAAATCTCTTCGGATAAACCTTAACATTTCACTCCTTCGTGTTACCCAAAGCATTGGAAAGCTATATTGGGCTCACCCACCCTTAGTTTATCACGGAACCACCCGCCTTCATAATAATACCCAAGAACCTCAACATAATCGTATCACATAAAAAATGCATAAAGGAAACATAACATTTCCACCTTTCAATCACAAGATATCAATAAAACACATTGATATAAAAAAATTATGAAAACCATTTTCAATACCAAAATAAAACATGGTATTTATTTTTCATTAAAAAAAGGTATGGCTTGTAGAGGAAGATGAAACTCAAATAACGGTCACGGCGGCGGAGAAGTCGGTGTCGCCGCATACATATGACAAAAACATTCCATTTAGTCTTTTAGTAAAATGCTTCGTATAAAAAAAATTCCTTTTGGATAAACGAATAAAGTCAAAGGGGTTTATACACCGTATAAAATAAGGTTGTGTATAAAACAAAATATGCCTCAATGAAAAGAGATTGAGACGAAGTCCCATACCTCGAGTCCGACTTGACACGATCGTTATTTAATCTCCTGAATAATAAACTTGATTTAATTTACACTTGTTTAATAACCTTTTTAAAGTTCATTATTCCTTTTATATCACTAATTTCCATGTCATGAACAGTATGTAATTATTTAATTTAATAACGGTCGTTTTAACGATCATTGGTACTTGAGTAAAAAATAAACCCTTTATAATTACAAGTTTTCCATGTATCCATTATATCCAGAATTATAATCATGATTTTTATATCATATATATCATATATATCTAGTATATACATGCATTTATAATATTACATAATCATTTAGAGGTAAGAAATGAAATGCACCGTTCATGGTGACGGTAAGCCGTACGTACGCATGAACGCTACTTTCATTTCTATTTCGTATTTTATAGAATGGAATCATAATTATATAAAGGTATATTATAATTCTAGTGTAATATCATATATAATATCATAACTCCACCCTTTATATGTCCCACATATGGTATTAACGAATCAAATCACTTTGAGGGGGCGGTAGTCCGCACTTCCTTAAATGAAGATATCGTGTTTACCCATAATGGAAACCATAAAGGTATGCCCAAAATGAAAAATACATAATCTTAAAGAAAACATAAACATATTATATATCATATATAAATATAGTGTCATCTTAATGGCCACCTTTTAAGGTGTTAAAATAATGTTGAACAATCATCTTTTCGGGAGGCAGAAATTCGCCATCCACGGAAACAGTATGTCCATTAACCAATAGATGTAGGTGTGTGTAGGTGTAGCTCGAATACTTATTATAACAACATCCTAGTATAATGAAGATACTGGAGTTGTTAAAAAATAAATGAATAAAAAGAGTTTAGGGGGTTGGAGAAGCAAAATAAAACAAATGGACTCAAGTGAAGACATTACCTTAAAATCGGGTAACTCCCTTTGGTTTGAGCTCAAAGGATTAATTGGGAAGACTTCTTCCCAAAGTGAGGATTCAAGGAGTAAGATAGGGAAGTGTAGAGACTAAATGGGTAGGGGTGGCCAAGCCAAAGGCTTTGGATGTCCGGTTATGTAGGTAGAGGTGGGGCCTTTTATAAGAGGAGAGGAGGGGCACTCTTGGAAAGTAATGAAATGTCACTTTTTTTTAAAATGAGTGTTAGATTAAAAAGGTCCCAAATTGATATAATTATAGGTTAAGGTGATAAGGGTTATAATTCCACCGATACAATAGGTTTTGGACATGTGTAGGTCATAGATTTTACATTATCTTTTCATTTTATTTAAATCCATTATTAATGAGGTAATCACTGCATCATATTGATGTCATAAATAATTTAATTTATTTATAGTCTAAAAATTAAAAAAAACCACTATTATTTAGGAAATCGTTTTAGCTTTCTAATTAATATCCATAGTCAAACATCGGACTTGTATAACTCCATGTAAAAATTGTTTTAGTAAAATATCTCATGTTTGTGTTATTTTTACTTTTATATTAAATAAAAAGTAATTTATGTCATTTCCCAACCACAGTTGCTCCATGGGGTCCCCAAGTTGACCCATGGAATTTCTTGGTCGGCCATGACACATCCAATGGGGTAGGACATGTGTCAAGCTCATCTCATATTATTAAAACATTATTTTTACCTTAAACTACACTAATTACCTCTAATCGTGATTAAGAACATAAAAGATACTATTCACCAAAAAATTATTTTAATCTCATTGAACCACATTTTACTTCTTAATGACAAATATGTATGTTATATTTTTGAAAATTAAATCACAGAAGTGGAAAAGTTTCATTTAAACGTAAAAATCAGTTTCTTTAACTAGCACTTAGTGGTTTCACTATTCATCAAAAATTGAAGTTTTTCAGAAAAATACCAAAAGTTCACCCTAAGCTATATTTGATATTCCGAATTGAAAAATGATGTATATTTTACAAAATTCAAATCATATAAGTCACATTAATTAATTTAATAATTAATTCCCGCTGTCATGACAAATAGCATGTTTTTATGAAACAATAAGTATCAAAAGATTGACACTAGTTTAAGTCCAATTTCAAAGTTAAATTGATTCCAATGACCACCATTGGATTAAATGGTAAAAATATATTCTAATTTCACTTCAAAACAAATTCATAATTTAATATAACCATATAATTAAATTATATGAAAAAGCAGTTTTGATGTAAAATGCAGTATTTTTTCATTATTCATAAAAAAATAAACATTGTCCGAAAAAAACCAAAAAATTATCCAAAGTAAATTTCAATGTCCCAATCATAAAAAATATGTTTATTTTGTCAAAAATATCTTCTAAAATTGTCAAAATATAGATTTAAAAATGGTTTTCCATTAAAAGGCAGTAAAACAATCTTTTAAAAATATTAGTGTATTCCATGCTTAAGATTGAATTTTTTTAATTTTAAGCCTCAAAAACACTATCTAATTCATTAATAGACATAGATAAAAATATCTATTATTCATTACTTACTTGGGATGTTACATCCTTCCCCCTTTAGAAAATTGCGTCCCGACAATTTATTTACTTATCGAATAAATGGGGGTACTTATCCCTCATTGCATTTTCAGATTCCCATGTTGCCTATTCCATCATGTGGTTTTTCCATAAAACCTTTACCTGATTAATCACCTTATTCTGTAACAATTTCTCTTTGTGGTCAAGAATCTAGACTGGTTGGTCCTCATATGATAGGTTCTCTTCCAGCTGAACTACCTCTGGACTCAAAACATGAGATGGATCTGGCATGTAATTTCTCATCATAGAAACATGAAAACATTGTGTACCTAAGATAAACTAGGAGGTAAAGCCACCCGGTATGCAACTGATCCAACTCTCTCCTGAATTTCATATGGTCCAATGAACATTGGACTCAGCTTTCCTTTCTTACCAAATCACATCACACTTTTCCATGGTGAGACTTTGATGAAAACATGATCTCCTACCTCAAAAGATAGATCCTTCCTCCTATTGTCCGCATAACTCTTCTGCCTGCTCTGAGCTGTTCTCATGTGTTTCTGAATCAACTAAATTTTTTCTGCCATCCCTTCTACCAATTCTGGTCCCATCAGCTTCCTTTCACCCACTTCATCCCAAAATGCTGGAGTTCGACACCACTTCCCATATAACGCCTCAAATGGTGCCATTTGTATACTGGAATGAAAACTGTTATTATATTAAAATTCAACCAAAGAAAGATGTTGGTCCCAAATTCCCTGATAATCCATCGAACAAGCTCGTAGCATATCCTCCAAGGTCTGAATTGTTCGTTCTGACTGTATATATGATTGAGGATGAAATGTTGTACTAAAATTTAATTCAGTACCTAACGACTTCTGAAGGCCCTTACAAAAGATAGAAGTGAACCAGGATCACGGTCAGATACAATGGAGAGAGGAACTCCATGTAACCAGGGTATCTCTTTAAGATACAAACGGGAAAGTTGATCTAGGGAAAAAGTATCTAGTATAGGAAGGAAATGAGAAGATTTAGTCAAGCGATCAACAATAACCCAGATTGCATTATTACCTCGAGATGTCTTCGGTAATCCCACAAAAAAGTCCATGGATATATTCTCCCATTTCCACTCTGGCACTGGGAAAGGCTGAAGCATCCCTTTCAGTAAGTTCCACTCAACTTTAACCTGTGGACAAGTCAAAAACATCATAGTAAAATTAGCAATATCTCTTTTCATTCCATCCCACCAGTAATACTCCCGTAGATCTTTGTACATCTTAGTACTGCCAGGATTAACTGAAAATGGAGAACTATGAGCTTCACATAGCAACTCTCTCTTCAACTATGAATCACAAGGCACACACAATCTCTTCCCAAATCTCAAAACATAATAATTATCAATGTTGAATTCGGGCAACTTACCTTTCTGATCCATCTCTACCTTTTTCTGCAACTCACTGTCTTGCTTCTGTGCTTGCGTGATTTAGTCTGATAGAGGAGATTTCACTGATACCTGGAACAAAACAGAAGAACATCCTGCACCAAAAACTACTATTCCAATGTTCATCAAATCCTTAACCAAAGGATCACATAACAAATGCAACATTCCTAATGAAGAATTACTTTTTCGACTCAAAGCATCAGCCATTTTATTTGCTTTTCCCTGATGGTAATGAATTGTACAATCATAATACTTGATTAATTCTAGCCATCTTCTTTGTCTCATGTTCAACTCTTTATGAGTGAATATATACTTTAAACTTTTGTGAACAGTATATGTTGCAAACTTTACACCATATAAATGATGCCTCCAAATTTTTAGAGAAAAAACAACAGCTTATAATTCCAAATCATTTGTAGGGTAATTTACCTCATGAGTTTTCAACTGTCATGAAGCATAAGCAATTACCTGATCATTCTGCATTAGGACGCAACCATGTCCTTTTAATGAAGAATCACTGTATATAACAAACTCACCATTCCTGGAAGGTAGTTCCAAAATTGGAGCATTCACCAATCTTCTTTTCAACTCCTTGAAACGATCATCACATTCTTTTGTCCAGATAATCTTAACACCCTTCCGAGTTAGCATAGTCATTGGACTAGATAACTGTGAAAAATTTCTAACAAACCTTCAGTAATAGACTGAAAAACCATGGAAACTATGAATCTCTATTATATTTTTGGGTCTTGGCCATTCTTCAACAACCTTTTTTTTGCAGGATCAACGGTTATCCCGTCTTTAGAAACAATGTGACCAAGGAATGAAATTTTTTGCAACCAAAACTCACAGTTGCTAAATTTACCATACAATTTATTTTCTTTTATCGTCTGAAAAATAACTCTTAAATGTCTTTCATGCTCCTCTTTACTTTTAGAAAACACCAAAATATCATCAATAAAAACAACCAACATTTTTCACCTGAGTCAACTGAGCCATCACTATAACAAACTATTTAGTTCCAATTCCGACAATCTCAGGATGCTGATTCGGAATGTTATTTCCTTATGTATGCCTTCCTAGCACTGCTTCCCTATTTCCTCTGCGGAAAACCATTATGAACAAACATCTCTTAGATGATGCAACATGGTAATCTTCAAATGATATATCATTTAAAAAAAATTGGATAATCATTTAATAGAATTATAACTCCTAAAGTTATCTAAACCGGCCACTGATACCAACTATAAGGCCCCATCCTTAAACCATACTTTATCTTGAGTTATTACAAGATAACATATTGAGTATCTTTTCAGGTTTAGAGTATTATAGAATTAGAACATAAAACATGCATTACATTCCACATATAAAAAAAGAGGTTACATAAAGATAGTATTAATTTTTCCCATCAATGGAAACATATTAAAAATAAGACATGGATTCATTCTTGACACTTCCTTGACACTATCGTCATATCATGTAGCTTTCCCTTGACCTGTGAAAAACATTTCAAAAAAAAAACATGGGATGATCATAAAAAGCTCAGTATGGGTTATAAAAATATGGAAAGGAAACTTAAGTTCATATATACATAAGAATGAAATCATACTTTACCCATAAAACATAAGAACTTTAACATACCTCATCAAATCAAGAATAAATCATAGAAATCATAAGACATAAAGGTAACTTGATGCATTCATAACATTATTACGTAGGGAGTAACCCTCTTGGTTACGTTTGGAATACCCATTATAGTATATTCCCTAAATCTCTTCGGAGAAACCTTAATGCATCACACCTTCGCATTACCCAATGCATTGGAGAGCTATATCTGGCTCACCCGCACTTAGTTTATCACAAAACCACCCGTCTTCATAATAATGCCCAAGAACCTCAATATAATCTGATCACATAAAACATGCATAAAGAAACATAACATTTCCACCTTTCAATCACAAGATATCAATACAAAAAATTGATATAAAAACATTATGAAAACCATTTTCAATACCAAAATAAAACATGGTATTTATTTTTCTTTTAAAAAATGGTATGGATTATAGAGGAAGCCGAAACTCAAATAATGGTCACGGTGGCAGAGAAGTCGTTGTCGCCGCATACGTACGACAAAAGCATTCCCTTTTATTGTTTAGTAAAACGCTTCGTATAAAAAATATTCCTTTTGGAAAAATGTAAAAGACAAAGGGGTATATACACTGTATAAAAGAAGGTTGTCTATAAACCTAAATATTCCTCAATGAAAGGAGATTGAGATGAAGTCCCATACCTCGGGTCCGACTTGACTCGATCGTTCTTTAATATCCTGAATAATAAACTTGAGTTACTTTCTAATTGTTTAAGAACCTTTATAAAGTTCATTATTCCTTTTATATCACTAATTTCCATGTCATGAACACTATGTAGTTATTTAAGTTAATAACAGTCATTTTAACGATCATTGGTACTTGAGTAAAAAATAAACCCTTTATAATTACAAGTTGTCCACGTATCCATTATATCCAGAATTATAATCATGATGTATATATCATATATATCATATATATCCAATATATACTTGCATTTATAATATTAAATAATCATTTAGAGGAAAGAAATGAAATGAACCATTCATGGAGACGGTAAGCCGTACGCACGCATGAATGCTACTTTCATTTCTATTTTGTATTTTATAGAATGGAATCATAACGATATAAAGGAATATTATAATTCTAGTGTAATATCATATATAATATCATAACTCCATCCTTTATACGTCCCACATATGGTATTAACGAATCAAATCACTTTGAGGGGGTGGTAGTCCGCACTTCCTTAAATGAAGATATCGTGTTTACCCATAATGGAAACCATAAAGGTATGCCCAAAATGAAAAATACAAAGGCTTAAGGAAAACATAAACATATTATATATCATATATAAATATAGTGTCATCTTAATGACCACCTTTGAAGGTGTTAAAAAATGTGGAACAATCATCATTTCGGGAGGCATAAATTCGCCATCCACGGAAACAATATGTTATTTAACCATTAAGTGTAGGTGTGTGTAGGTGTAGCTATAATAATTCTTATAAAAACATACTAGTATATTGAAGATACTATAGTTTTTACAAAAGAAATGAATAAAAAGTGTTTAGGGTTTTGGAGAAGCAAAAAAAAAAAACAAACGGACTCAAGTGAAGACATTACCTTAAAATCGGGTAACTCCCTTTGGTTTGAGCTCAAAGGATTCTTTGGGAAGACTTATGCCCAATGTGAGGCTTCAAGGAGTAATAGAGGGAATTGGAGAGACAAAATGGTCAGGGTTTGGCCAAGCCAAAGGCTTTGGATGTGTGGGTAAGGAGGTAGAGGTGGAGGCCTTTTATAAGAGGAGAGGAGGGGCACTCTTGGAAATTAAAGAAATGTCACTTTATTTTAAAATGAGTTTCGGATTCAAAAGGTCCCACTTTGATATAATTCGAGGCTAAGGTGATAAGGGTTATAAATCCACCCATCCAATAGGTTTTGGACATTTTTAGGTCATACCTTTTACATTATCTATTCATTTTATTTAAATACTTTATTAATGAGGTAATCGCTGCATCATCATGATGTCATATATAATTTAATTTATATAAAGTCTAAAAATTATAAAAAAAATACTATGATGTAGTAAATCGTTTTAGATTACTAAAGAATATTTATAGTCAAAAATCTGACTTGTGTAACCCCATGTAAAAATTGTTTTAGTAAAACATCTCATGCTTGTGTTATTTTTACTTTTATATTAAATAAAACGTTATTTATGACATTTCCAAAACAAAGTGGCTCCATTGGGTCCCCATGTTGACCCATGGATTTTATTGGTCGGCCATGACATATCAAATGATGCTAGGACATGTGTCAAGCTCATCTCATATTATTAAAACATTATTTTTACCTTAAACTACAATAATTACATCTAATCGCGATTAAGAACATAAAAGTTACTATACACCAAAAAATTATTTTAATCTCATTGAACCAAATTTTACTTCATAATGACAAATATGTATGTCGGATTTTTGAAAATCAAATCACAGAAGTGGCAAAGTTTCATTTAAACGAAAAAATCAGTTTCTTTAACTACCACTTAGTGGTTTCACTATTCATAAAAATTGAAGTTTTCAGAAAAATACCAAAACTTCACCCTAAGCTATATTTGATATTCCGAATTCAAAAATGAAGTCTATTTTACAAAATTCAAATCATATAAGTCACATTAATTAATTTAATAATTAATTCCCGCTGTCATGACAAATAGGGCGTTTTTATGAAACAATAAGTATCAAAAGATTGACACAACTTTATGTCCAATTTCAAAGTGATATTGATTCCAATGACCACCATTGGATTAAATGGTAAAAATATATTCTAATTTAACTTCAAAACCAATTAAAAATATAATCTATCCATATAATTAGATTATATGAAAAAACAGTTTTGATGTAAAATGCAGTATTTTTTCACTATTCCTAAAAAAATGAACATTGTCAGAAAAAAACCAAAAAATTATCCAATGTAAATTTCAATGTCCCAATCATAAAAAATAAGTTTATTTTGAAAAAAAATATCTTATAAAATTTTCAAAAGATAGATTTAAAAATGGGTTGTCTTTAAAAGGTAGTAAAACAATCTTTTAAAAATATTAGTGTATTCCATGCTTAAGATTGAATTTATTTTCATTTTAAGCCTATAAAACACTATCTAATTCTTTAATAGGAATAGATAAAAATATCTATTATTCATTACTTACTTGGGATGTTAAATCCCCAAGCCCAACAGTGCAGTATGTAGGCAACTTGTCTCTAATAATTTAATATGGAATCCAGGAAATCGGAAAGGACAAGTTATTTTGTCAACACAACAAATAAATAAAAATAAAAATTGATGCTATTATTAAATATTTTAGACAGTGATCGATTGTATATACATACATGATTAGGTAAGATACAATCCAATTTTAGCCGATATATGCCAAAATGTTTCTCACAACCACTTCAAAATTGTGTCGTAGACACAACCTATAAAATACATCAACTATAGTGACAAATAATGAGAAATTATAGTCAATAACTCATAGTAGAATCAAAACAAAATTGAAATGACTTAGCATACCAACGTCCATGCGGAGCTTCATGCAGCACCTCCATCTGGACCGGCAGACCAGCAAGGTTAGGGCAGTATGCTGGGATGAGCTCCCATGCCCACATCTGAATAAGGATGATGTATCCTTAGGGACTTGTGCAGTCCCAATGGGATAGCATGAAAAATGATCTGTACATGTATTCCAAGCAGGCTGATCCCCAACTATACAACCCATACCGATTGAAGTCCTCTAGTAAGTGTATATATATTATATTCATGTGAATCCCTAAGTGATCATTACACATGGTCCCACCTATGTGCCGTAAGATATATGCTTGTGTGTAACACATGATGATCTGATCATCATCACCATCCTATAAATGTGGAATCTAAGACACCAACCAAAGCATAGATATGGAAGATACATATGTAGCCCTATGTTCAGACATAATATCAACGCCTAACAAATGTGAAGAATGGTCTGGCCAAGCTGCACGAGTGAGTCCAATAACGTGTCTTCCCTAGATAGGCAGATAGAGAAGCACTATCACATCCTCGAGGGTGATGGTCATCTCTCCAACAGGCAGGTGGAATGTGTGTGTCTCTGGTCTCTATCTCTCAATGAGGGCATCAAGTAGATGATGATATACAAATGTGAAATTAGATATGAGAAGGCCATAGAATCTTGAACGGTGCAAGTAATGTCTAATGGCATGTGGAGGCTCCCGGTGATAAAAATGTTGTACTCGATGCACCTTGACCAATCGATCTGGATGACCCTCTAACACGGCCTATGAAATATGGGTAGGCTAATAAGTTAGTAGTATGGTATCATCCATATACATATAAACAAATGAATTTTATTATAGATATTTTGGAGTATCATTATGATCAACTACTTATGGATTGTATTAAGATAAACCTTGCTAATTAGTAATGATGTTTTTGGAATTTATCTAATTATATGTATTGAATAACATATTCTATTCATTATGATACTAAGGCGGGTATAGGTAGCTCGCAAAGACATTTGAAGAAACCATTTATTCACTCCACAATGTTGGTCATCATGTGTCTGTACCTCTTCCCCCCTTCATATTCTAATGTCTATTTCTCTTTTGGAATCCGGATCAAATAACCATAAACTAATTGATTATCCTGAAAGATTTGTTCAAAATGTTCTTGAACCCACCATTTTTATGACTCATATGCTAAAAAGCAAAGATGATATTTCACATAAATTGACGCTATCTTTAGATGAAATAGTAAAACCGAATGAATAGAATGCGTACCAAGCCTCGTGATTGCCTTCTTTATCAGATCGTTATGGGATTTTTTTAGGCACATTGCTAGCTATGTGACTAATGAAAACCTAATGATGTTCATTTGGGTATCTCCATGTATCAGTATCCACATTGATTTCCTCATTAATTTCACAATTTCGATCAGATATCAAACTAACACCTCAATGTTTGGTGAAATGGTTGCTGATACAAGACTGAAACCAACTCCATGATTCATAGTTTTGGTTCTCTAAAATTGAAACAGCAAGAGGTAGTGGTGAATAATTTCCATCTTGGGTTGACACAATCAATAATACGCCCTTTTACACTCCATACAGAAATGTTCCATCAATATGAATAAACTATTTGCAGAAAAGAAATGTAGAGATACCGGGAAGGAATGACCAGAACAAACGATGAAATTGTACAAGAGATGGACTATGTCGGTTATTGTGAGACATGCGTTTTTTTGTAACCAGATGGAATATAACATGGTTATGATGACTCATTATGGATTTCAATTGCGACAACAACTGATATGAGTTATCCTAATCAACATAGGCCTTCACAATTGATTTCAATTTCACCCTCCGTGCCTTATTATAGGAAATCATATAACTAAATGTTTGTTGAATCCTCTCTTGCACAATGGATATTGGAACATCTTGACATGTACTAATCATCTTAACAATAATAGATGAAACAACTTCTACATCCAATGAGGTATGATCTTGTGTGAGGCTTGGCTTAATGAATGTACGAGCCACCTCAATCCTCCAAATTCTTCTCCCTCCAAATGTAATTTCTGGAATCACCCTCAAGTGAAATCTACAATCATCATCATAATTCTTATAATTTATAACATATTTACTATGAAATTATTGATGAACTACATAGTTGAAGTGTCTCTCAATAAGAAGTCACATTATCATGATTTTTAAAGAATCTTTAATAAGAAAATTCCTTCCATTACATAAGGTTTTTTCCAACTGACTAAACCTATCTGGTACAACTCCAAGGAACTCAGTTGCTGGTGTGCAAACAATATTTTCGAATTTGGGCATGCATGTCATGGATTTGGATGAAGATAAAATGAGTGATGGATGATTTATTATAGGTCTAGGTTGATGTACAACTAACTCATTTATCAAAACCTCTTCCATATCATCCGTTGGTCCCGCCTCATCAGCACTATTGTCACCATATGATACATCATTACGAAACTCCTCATTAGAAGTTGGATAAACAAGTATATCCAGGATATCATCTATATTGTGCTCTTCTTCTACATCAATTGGAATATGATCAATTTCATGGGGTGGAAAGTCTTCATCAACTCTTGTAATTCTATATCTTTGTATAACTGGATGTTGTTTTGTACATTAGCTACATCAACGTATAGCTCCATCATGGTACCATCTGACCATTGTTATATAAATTAATTGCATGGACCCACTGTGCATCTGCAACCAATGGACATGCTAGATTCCATTGTGTTTTCGGAAATTGAAAATTTCTATAGCTCATAAGAATGATCTCTTGATCAGGTCCCTTATTTAAGGAACCACGAATTCTATCTTGAAGGTCACTTATGATTACACAATCAGCTGTACTAAACCCAGTAATTGTTTTTGTACTATAAGAATCTCCTTTCTCAGTTTGAATAACCTCCCCATAGTAGTATAAAAAGGAAAACATGACTCACTACGTCAAAAATGTTTCTTTATCAAAATTATGATAGTGTAGAAAATATTAATAACGATATTTGACCATATGATATATATTAGAATATAATTTTAAGGCACCTCTCTAAAACCTAAAATATGCTACTAATGTTAGACCATATGATATGTATTATAATGTAATTTTTGGGTGCCTTTTTATTTAATGTGTTTGTTTTTATTCATTTCACTTTAATGTTCATCAGTATCGTCAGCTAATAATTATATGGATCCATGTTTTAATCCTATGTTATTTATTAATTAATCTATAGTTAATTAGGTTTAGTAAAAATTATTATTTCTATACTATATAATTTTTACATTTTACAAAACTTTCTTCCGCATTTCATTTTAAATAGATATAATTTTAAATTTAAACAGATTTTGTTGATATAGTTTTTAGCTAATCAATCATTCTTTAATCACAATTTAATATTTATTAAGTTATTCTTTAATTATTTATTCTTTAATCGTTAATCATATTATATTCATTAGTTAATTATAATTAACTAATAAAAACTTTAAATTTTTAATGGTTTTGTACTTATTTCATTCTATAACATCATATTTTTAATTTTATCATTGATCAATATACTGATTTGTTTTTTATTTTCATAGATATTTTAGCAGTTTATAAAGAAAATATGAATCATCTTAATCATATCCCCCAGGTGTTTCAAACTAGGATTCAGCGAGGCATATTATCATGCACCAGTTCTCGTTCGAGTCTAGATCAATGTGGTGTTTTCAGGTTTTACCCGAAGGTCTATCTGTGCTAGAGCCACATCCACTTGTTTGTATCTAGATAGGAATTTAATTTCTTAGATAACCAAATAATATTTAAGCTACCAAAATATCAAAATACTTAATAACAAGTTAATCTATTATTAATATATACTACTAACAATAATTATTTTAAACTATATATAACTAATTACAGAAACTAAATAACCAAATGTTAAGAACTACCTAAAATACTTAAAAATGAAATATTTTAAAGAAAAAAATAAAATTAAATAAATTAAAACATTAAATTAAATAAAGAAACATAACATTAAATGAAGCTTACTAAAAACCCTCAAAAAATGAATTTTTTATAGTGAGAGAGAGAATTTATAAGAGATGAAGGTAAGGATCAAGTGAAGAGAGGGAGGCCTTTAATAGGCAGTTCAGGCCAAGGCAGCATTGTCGATGCTATCTTTCGCCTCTGCGTATAGCCAAAGACGGCATCACAGAGGTCATCGATCCAGGCCAAAGGTAGCGCATGGGAGAAAAGGTCGCATCTTTGATGCCACATTTGCTCACAAACACAAAGGCATCATCGGCTATGTTGGCTTTGTAGCATACTAAAAAAATAACCTATGCCATTTTTTAGATTTCTTTTAAGAAACACATATAAAAAATCACATCCCCAGCACTGGATATGGCTTCAAAACTAGGATGATCCGATGGTGAGGTGAAATTATTAATTTTAATAAAATAAATTAATAATATTTGTTAAATTTGAATTAATTTACAATACAAAAGTTAATTATTAATGTTGAAATTAATGATTTAATTAAATAAATTGAAATATGTTTTTAAAGGAATAAGAAATGGTGCATGCTATGGAATTACTTCAATGTATTCTTTAGTCACGGACTGTAGAAAAAGGCTATATCAATGCTTATGTTTTTAACTACAAACAAGAAATTTTTTAATAAAATTAAAACATTATAGAAATTAATGATTTGAAAATCAAAAATAATTATTTAGCTAAATAAGGACTTAAAATAATAATGAATTTATTTAAACATTTAATTAATTAATCTAATGAAAAAATTAACACATAACTTATATTAAAGACTAAATATGTTATTAAACAAAATATTTAAATTACCATTTATAAGAAGAAAATTTATATTAAATTAAAAGGGATTATATTATTAAATGTCATAAAATCAATATAAAATAATTTTTTTAGAAGAAATTTAAAAAAATTGATTTTTTTAATTGATCTAAATTAAAATATAATTATTAAATTAAATGAAAAGTTAATTAATTTTACATCTAATTATTAAAAGTTTAATTAATAAAAAATAAAAAATAATATACTGTTATTCAAAGAACAATAAAAACCTAAAAAAGACATTATTTTAGTAAGATAAGTAAAACAAAAAAAATAGTTTTATAAATTGTAGAAATATATGAATAGTAAAAAATTGATTAATTAATAAATTAAACTAAACGATTATTAATGTTAAATTAACATAAAAATAGTATAAAATTAATTAAATGAATGATTAAAAATTGTTTCAAAAGACGTTGAAAAATATATAAAATTAAGGACACATCAACATTATAATTAATTAAATGGAATTAATTTTTGGAAAACCAATTTATAAATTAGATAATTCTAAAATGAATTTTTGAAATTAAAATTTCTATTTAGTTAAATAATGAAAACATGCTTTACTAAATATTCAAACCAATACTTGGTCTATGTTATGCAGAACTATTTATTATTTATTGTATTTGAATAAAAATATTTAATTACATTATTTATAGTAGGAATTAATAATAATTTTATTTCTTTATTTACCCTAATTATTGTTTACTAAAAAATGGTTAGGTTTTCATTATAATGATCGAGTTTCTACTTTAATAGCTATGCTACTATTATATTTTTCATATTTGAAATTGTTAATAAATATTTTCACATCCTATGAATAATTATTAGTTCCATAATTATTTTTTCACTCAATTTAATTTCATGGTTCTTTATCCGTAATATAAATCATTTCAATCTTATTTTCACAGGTTTTTTATCTATTTAATGTGTTTTCACTATGATGGTAATTTATAGAGACCGAATTTTCTTTAGAGTTCAATTTTTCATTGTATCCACCATTATTTTTTCATAATATATTATAAAATTAAATTATTTTTAATTTTTTCCACATTCTATATTATTCAATTATAGTGTACTGTAGTATTTCAAGTAATACATTCACATAAATATATATTTTAAAAAATTTAACTTTGATCCATAAATATGGGATGTTACGTTGGTTTCCAGAGTTCCTCAACGATTTTAGAACACCCTTTTTGGAACCCGTTATAAGGGTATTGTAGAAACTTATTGGTGTAAAAATGTTATAACAATTCTTTTAATTTTCAAAAAAGGTCGGTGTATATTTCTTATGTTTTGTTTATTAATTATTTTTTTTGAAAATAAGGATTCAAAATATTAATGGTATATCAAATTGAATATTCTATTATTAATATTGAAAACTGATAAATTGATTAATAACACTAAGGATATATTCATAAACGTTTACATTAATGAATTATATAATTCATATAAGTATATTTGTAATGCCTCGGAAGTTCTGTATATTTTTTTTAATTATATGGATCTATTTTGAGAACGAGAAATCTGATGGCACGCGATTCCGAGAACTACAGTGCCCAGAATGATCCATCGATGTTTTGTTATGCTTTAATTATCCCGTGTAAGCAGTTTTTGGGAAAAATTGGAATAACACATAAATGGATTCCCTGATCAAAAATCTAAAGGCACAATTTCATTTAGAATGGCAGATTTACCCTAGGTGCGACTTAAGTTTAGTCGGTGTGGGCCTCTAGTGAGAAAACCCAAAAATGGCATAATCGTGAATAATATAATTAAATAAATTTTTTTATTTTTCACATACTTATAACTCACCAATGGTATCTCAGATTGAAAATCCAATACCACCACTAAACTCATGAGGGTATTATCTCTTTAGGCTTTAACTAACTTTGGTCGGAACGGGCCACCAGTAAAAGTTAGTTTTTGGCAGTAAATAAAATAATAAAGTGAAAATTATTTTATTACGATATCCATAAAATTTAAATTGTAACTCTGATTGGAAATCTGAGAGTACCATTGTGTTCATTGGGGCGTTTTTTACATTGGAAGAGCCTAACCCAGACCAGCGTGGGATGAGGGTGACTTTAAATAACTTTGCGAACTTTTTTCAGGTACATTGAGTAAACGAGAAAGGGGTATTTTTTAAATTTTGGACCGGTGCTCATAATTGAAATTCATGGGCACCGTTGAACTTGAATCCCCAATATTTTCCTAAATAGACCTTCACTTCAACCACTATAGTTCTAGTGAAAAAGTAAGTTTTTCAAACTTTTTAATAGAATAAATAAAATTACATTATTATTTTATTTTTATTCTAATCCACCAATGGACAAGCAGTAAGGTGGTACTAGGGACGTCTCAAGCCAATAAATGTCTTGACCCTTCAATTCTATGTAACCGCACCATTGGGTAATTATGATGTTTCCTATTTAATGGGCCTCCATTAATCCCATGAACGATACACACCCTCCCCCTCTCCAATTTAAATAGAGCTTGAGGAGAGGTTTTGGCATAGCTTCACCAAACAACGAAGTGCTGTCAAAGTGTAGTGACACTAATCCCTTGTAGGATAGAGCCGGTACCTGCAGGAGGTGATGAGTAACACTGAAACCCTGAACCGGAGACTGACGAATGAGTGACGTCATTGGAGGCTAGTTACGGGGAATGAGAAATGCCAACACTTCCCCAAACACGGATTGTCTCAAATGTACTTGAGGTAGGGGATTATTTTTGTTTGGGTGTTTTGACTTCCTCTTCCCCATTATAGAATTTATACAAAGAACGTGGTCAACAAACTAACAGGTTGACCAATGATTCCTTCATCTTTTCTAGAGGATGTTGAGGGGTATCTTGTAGGGATTATTATTTGATTATTACTTTCCTCTTTCTTAACATCCATATTGATTTAAGAATATTTATATTCTTCTGGATTCAAGAACAAATATACCGCCTGCTACTGTTCTAACATGGAGGGTGTGGGATGAATGAAGATGACCCAACCTCTCCACAACCTTTGTGGTTTTTCATGCGTTGTTTATCCATTCTAAATTCCAAATATTTATTGGCGCTGGAAAAAATGAGTTTTTTTTTCTTAGAGCAATATATGGACGTGAAACCCTTGACAATAGGATAAAAAATATGTGATCGTTTAATATTTTGGGATTGGAAGGAATCCGCAATGACTCATGGACGGAGGCTGCAGCTGGCACCCGACCATCCATGAGGACGGAAGAGCGGCATGCGTATGTGCCACCAGATGATGAGAAGGATGAGGCCCCTTGGTTGTGGCAGTGTGAGGGCGGCGTCCAACACTGTGGATGGCCGCACGACGGTGGTGGCGGCGTGCGTCCGCACCGACTGGTGCACAGGGGACACAACACATGGTCGTTACGTCGAT
Organism: Viscum album; assembly: GCA_963277665.1. NCBI lineage: Eukaryota > Viridiplantae > Streptophyta > Magnoliopsida > Santalales > Viscaceae > Viscum > Viscum album. The sequence continues at coordinate 805,263,824 of OY728139.1, forward strand.
GGAGGGGTGTTCTGTAGAGCCCGCCGCCAGTGGCGGCGCGACGCATGGCTGTGCCGTGAAGGAGGGATAGCCATCCTGCCAGCCATGGGCTGGGTCAGACCCAACGAGCCGAGTCATACCTTGGGCTGGACCCGGGTCACGCCGGGTCGATCCGAACCGAGTTGGGTCGGCCCAAGAAGGTCGTGATGGGTTGGTCCAACTAGGTCGGACTGGACTCGGACCAACATTGACCCTTTTCGCTCGATTGGCAATATCTTGATGTACGAGCATATGTTTGATGAACCATCAATAGTTCTTGTAACATTGGAGTGATACTCACCTTTTAGTATTCCCTACTTGGGTTTTGGATAAAGTAGTGGTACAGACATGTTGGATTGAACACAAATCCAACCAAGAACTCAGGACTAAAACGCCAATAACATATAAACTGAGCATCTGATTGACACACAATCTATTGTGTAGAGACTCCTTTTACATGGAATTATGTTGGGAAACATCTTTGATGGACTTCATAGTAGTTGGAGTATTGACCTATGGATTGAGGAGCAGACCATCCCGGAACCAATCGAGCTTAGGGCAGGAAACTTGTAGCTGTCTGTAATACGAGAAAGGGACCCTTCGTGGGTCTGTGATCGAGGATCCCAATTGGATCCACTCTTAGAATAAATGTGGGACTACTCAAGGATCCTATGTTTGTTTTCTGTAATAGGATCTTGTGTGGGTCTAATGATGTATAAGGATCTTCTGTGGGTCTGATGTTGTAATAGGATCCGGTGTGGGTATGATGATGTACAAGTAACCTGTGTGGGTCTGATGATGTACTAGAATCTTGTGTGGGTCTGATGATATATTTAGATAATGTGGGAGTCTATTTTACTAGGATCATGTGCGGTTCTGATGATTTACTAGGATCCTGTGTGGGTATCATAATATACTAAGATACTAGGTGGGTCTGATGATGTACTAGGATCTTGTGTGGGTCTGTTATACTAGAATCCTATGAGGGTCAGATGATGTACAAGGATCCTCTGTGGGTATGATGATGTACTAGGATATTTTGTGGGTCTAATGTTGTACTAGGATACTGTGTGGGTCTACTGTACTATGATCCTATGTGGGTTTGATGGTGTACTAGGATCCTATGTGGGTTTGATGATTTAGAATCCTTCGTGGGGATGACTTTTAATAGAGTAAGTTGATTCAGTAGATACATATAATCATCTCTACTATTGTACCTATGTTATACTTGGTGTGAGATGAGTCCTTACCTTCGTGGTGGTATCTTGGTGGCATTTTTCTGTGTGGCGTACCTGTGTTGTACTTTCTTTCGTGGGGAAACCTTGGTGGTATTATTTTGTGTGGTGTACCTGTGTGGTACTTTCCTTCGTGGTGAAACCTTTTTTGTATTCGTCTATGGGCATACCTGTGTGGTACATACCTTAGAGTTCATACCTTGGTGGTATTCTTCTGTGTGGAGTACCTGTGTGGTACATTCCTTGGTGGTGATACCTTTTTGTTATTATTCTATGTGGAAAACCTGTGTGGTACTTTTCTACATGGTGATACCTCTGTGGTATTCTTCTATGTGGAATTACCTTTGTGGTACATAACATTGTGGGGTCACCATAGTGGTATTATATTCTTTGTGGAATAGTTTTTCTTTGAGATAATGAGTTGGGGCTTGGGTTTCCTCTTGAATGAGATGGGTATACCTGATAACATAGGTATAGGTATGAGCATATACCTTAGTAGGGTTGACCGTTGTTTTCATGCTTTGTGGAATATCCTTCGTGGATTTTGAGAAATAGTTGAGGGTATCAGGGCCCTACTGAGTATTGTTATACTCACTCCTGCACGGGCTATGCCCACACCTTGTTGTGTTTGGGATAGACAATGGGAATCGCTTTCTGGGGAGAAGATTCCTGTGACAAGAGGTAGCTCGGAGGTGGACCTTAGACGTGACGTACTGTAGAGACGACCATTCAATAGAAGTACCTACCCTTCGAGTAGGATCCTTGGTGTGTGATCACTGGTGCTGTTCAGCTTACTTGTACATTCTAGTTCTCTTTTACTTCCCAGTTGGGCTTGTATTCCGGTCCCTTTTTTCCTACTATACATACTTTTTTACTATTCATATTTATCGTGTTTGTATCTTTCTTTGTAATTGGTTGCATGTGTTTACAAGTTATAAAGTCAATGCCTTCCCATTTTTAGGGAATACACCTTCGGTGCTAGTCCCCAACCCCTGGACTACGGAAGGCGGTCTTGAGGTAGTCACAGCCTGGGCCCGGGGGAACGGGTCGTGACAAAGTTGAATCAGAGGATTCAGCTCTAATGTAGAACATTAGACTCAGATAATTTTAATGGAAATAGTGTTATGTGTAGTGAGTGTGGCTATTTTTTTAGGTAATACAGTTTTGGTGTGGCGGCCAATGTATCCATACACTAGGACCCTGACTATTGATTTCTGGATGAGTGCACAAAAACATTGATTGTGTTTGTGTTTTGAAAAGTTTTCTCATATTTTCTTGAGTCATATCACCATGCATAACATAATGACCATGGGTCACCTGTTCCTTATCTGGATGTCGTTGTGTGTACTTCAATCTAATATTGCTAAGAGAGTACACGATGATGACCCACCGAGTGACGAGGCTCTAGTGCAGGGCCCTCTTACTATGTCGGCACCATCGGGCGGTGTACCAGCAGCACCACCACCCATTGGATAGTAGTTACCACCAGTCGCAATGGTGGATGGTGCACACTAATAGAGCGCATTGCACGAGTTCCAACAGCATTGGCCTCTGAGGTTTCTAGGTGAGACAGATTCCCACGCAGTTGAGGGCTGGCTAGAGGAATTTGCTAGAGTTTTCTGCCTAGTTCATACAGTAGTAGAGAAGATGGTTATCTTATATACTATTATTTTTCAGTGAGTGACCATGTGGATGGTCCGCATAGTGATGAGGCTTTGGTACATGGACCATTATCCAAGATAGTACCTTCGGGTAGTGTTTCAGCTATATCATTGCCCGTTGGTCAGCAGTTACAACCGGCAGTTTCGGTAGAGGACACATATAGGTTTAGTGTCTTGCGTGTGTTTCAGCATCAGATACCCCTCAGGATGCAAGTTGAGCCCAACTCATTGGCGGCTAGGGACTATCTTGAAGAGGTGGCTGAGAGTTCTCTAGAACTTTTATAGCTTCGGCAGGATGACATGTCGGTAGATGAGTGTTCATCGAGGCATACTGACTATCCCAGGTACTCGATGAATACAATAATGACAGTACATCAAGGCTTGGACCTCTGAACAAGGTGTCTTTAGGGCATCTCAGCTAGAAATTTTCCTCTATGCATTCCTACATATGATAGGGTTCTAGGGAGAACCTTTGTGGTTGATTATTCTTTGGCTGAGCGGATGCATCCAGTGAATGTTAGTAGTGGGAAAGAAGAAAACTGATTCCAGTCTCATATAATTTGGCATGTAAAATTTTTCAAGAAGATGATGTGATTGGGATAGATGAATCTACAGGGTTGTAGACATGGAAGCAGAGATAGGAGAGTAGCATGAGACGATGTACTTTTCGACATGTTACAACCACCCCCCTTTGTGGTCCACACCAGGCTTAGGGAGCTAGATGGCAGGGGAAGAGAGTAGTTGCATGCGGTCAAGGAGTGCATCCCAAGGGCTCTAGGAAGGATTCTAGGTACATTCTATGTCTACTACAAGATTCTGTATCTATAGACATAGGTACCAATCATTACTTCCTTCCAATAATCTTGTCCAATGCCAAGAGTTTCCGTTTAAACCGTTGTATTGACTCTCAGATCTAGAGATACCTTTGAGAGGTGAGTCGAAAATCACAATTATGTCGATTGTGTGATCTGACCCTTGAGGTGAGGGTTTTAGTTGTAACCTCTTGGTGGAAGCATCGAAGACTTATGACATTAGTTTGGGTATGACTGGACATCCACAATTCATACTCAAATTGATTGTATTAGGCAAAAATGTTGTGGTTTATCTACAACATTAGGACGAGGTTTTCCTTAGTCAGGGAAAAAGGAAACCCAGGTACACGTGATAAACTCATGCATACGAGGGTGCATCCAATCATTCTTGAGTCTACCAGGGTTACCCTCATGGCATTAAGAGTTTTCAATTTCAGTTCCCAACGGAGTAACTAGAGTTCCTTTAGGACTATGACTTTGAGAAAATCTATACTCCTGGGATGGTTAAAGTTATAGAAGATGCACTTAGTAAGAGTTTTGGACTATCTCTACTTGGTGAGCTGATAGGACAACTATATGATTTTTGAATATCCTACAGGGATATAGATGGAGCATTTTATCTTCCATCTTTGAGAGTCACTCACCCACTTCATTAGCGAGTGACAGAGGCGCAGCGTGGGGACACTAACTGTGAGGCTCGACATGTTCAAATATCCTCAATGAATCCCCCTGATGGATTTTCTGATGGTGGTGAGAAATTAATCATCATTAGAGGACTTACCATGGTACTAGTGATGCTTTGGGATGAGGTTTTTAGGGAGTTCCATATGTCTCCTCTGGCAGTACATCCTGGTGTGGTGAAGATGTACCAGAACCTCTGGCATCAGTACTGGTGGCTAGAGATGAAGAAAGTAGTGGTAGATTTTGTACTATGATGTATCACTTGTCAGTAAATTAAGACTTCATAGGGATGTCAGAAGTATTATTCTGATAGGATATGGAGACCCTTGGAGTTCCAGGAGGGGGACAACATATTCATGCGAGTCTCTCACTGACATGGACTATGAAGATTTGGATGAGGCGACAAGTTATCACTGAGGTTTATCGATCCTTTTTAGATAATTCAGAGGATAGGTGAGGTATCATACCACTTTTCTCTTCCACAGTAGTTGGAGAGGGTGCATGACATCTTCCACGTATCCTAGCTAAGGATATACATGCATGAACCACCCCACATTATCGACAAAGGCGAGTTTGACTTTGATGATGGGGTGACATTTACGGAGGTTTCCGTTGAGATTGAGGATCGACTATAGCGGGTCCTTCATGGGAGTTCATTACCTCTAGTGCGCTTTTCCTGGAGCACAGGAACCTCCAGGAGTGTACATGGGAGCGAGAGGCTTAGATTCGTGCTCAGTACCCTCTTTTAGTTGCCTTTCCTTTGTTGAGGCTTTCGGGGAAATAAATCCCTAATTTGGGGAGACTGTAATGTATCTAATATTTCGTATAGTTTTTTAATTATATGGAATTATTTCTAGACTGTCATATTTGATGTCGTGCGAGTCCGTGGCACAAAGTGCCCAAAATGATCCGTCAAAGTTTGGTTATGCTTTAATTAGCACGCTTAAGCAGTTTAACTAAAAAATGGAATAACACTTAAATAGTGTCTCAGATAAGAAATCTGGGGTCACCATTGCATTCATAATGGCGGGTTTAACCTAGGCGAGACTTATTTTTAGTCTGTGCGGGCCTCCTCTGATAAAAACACAAAAATGGAGTGATTGTGAATAAAACAATTAAATAAATTATTTTATTTTTCCGATTCTTATAACAGACAAACTATAACTCAGATTGAATATCTAATACCACCGTTGAACTCATGACTGTATTATCTCTTTAGGAAGAAACAATATTTGGTCATCACGGGCCACCAGTAAAAGTGAGTTTTTGGCCGTAAATAAAATAATTAAGTGACAATTATTTTGTTGCAAAATCCATAACTTTTAAATAGAAACTTAGTATAGAAATCCAAGAGTGCCATTGGGTTTTTTGGGGTGTGTTTCACTTGGGAAGAGCCTATCCATGACTAGCATGGGTCGAGGGTGACTGTTAATAATTTTACAAACATTTATTCAGGTACATTCAGTAAATGCGCAAGCGGCATATTGTAAATTTTGGACCGGTGCTCGGAATTGAAATCTGAGGGTACCATTGAACTCACAACACCAATATTATATTAAAGAGACCTTCAATTCAACTATATTAGGTCTGGAGAATATGTTAGTTTTTGTATCTTTTTAATAGAATAAATAAACTGACTTTATATTTTTATTTTTATTCTAATCCTCAAATAGAAGAGTGGTATGGTTGGACTAGTGACGTGTTAAGATAATAAATGGCATGACCTTTCAATTCTAAGTAATCACCATGTTGGGGAATTAGGAAGGTTCCTAATTAATGGGCCTCCATTAATCCCACAAATGTTGCACACCCTTCTCCTGTCCTATTTATTTGATGCTTGGGGATAGGTGTTGGAACTGCTTCAATAAGCAGGGAAGTGCTGACAATGTTCGGTGACACTAAACCCTTGGAGGATGAAGCTGGTGCTAGTGGGAGGTGATGAGTGATACCAAAACCACGAACCGTAGACTGACGAATGACTGAAGTCATTCGTGGATAGTTGTGGGGGACAATGAATGCCTTCACTTACTAAAACACTAATGATCTCCAATGAAATTGAGGTTTGGGATTATTTTCATTTGGGTGATTTTGACTTCTTCTTCCCTATTCTTGAATTTATACAAAGAACATGGTCAACTGACCAATGGGTTGACCCACGATTCCTTCATCCTTTTAGGAGGATGTTGTGGGGTATCATGTCACGATTGTTATTTGATTATTCATTTCCCTGTTCTTGAAGTTCGTCTTGATTTAAGAATATTTATATTATTCTTGATTCAATCACAAATAAGCTCCCTGCTTTTATTCTAACATGGAGGGTGTGGCCAGAAAGAACACGACCCAACCTCTCTATAACCATAGGGGTTTTTTACACATTCTTCATCTGTTCTCAATGCCAAATATTTATTGGCGTTGTAAACATGGAGTTTTTCTATGTGTGATATATGGATGTGAATCCCTCAACGCAAGGATCTCAAATATGCGATTGTTTAATTTCTTGGGCTTGTAATGAATCTGCAATGTCTCTCAGAAGGAGGCAGCGGCCGACACCCAACAATCTGTGAGGAATGAAGGGCGGTGTGCGTCAATACCGTTGGATGATGATAAGGTTGTAATCCATCAGCCACGACAGAGCGAGGGTGGTGGAAGGCCATGTGGTAGCCGAGGAAGCATGCGTCTGTGCCTCCCAGCCTATAGGGGCCACAGAGCAAGGTCATTGCGGTGATGGATGGGCGGCCGATTGAGCCGACCGTCGGTGGTGGCGTAGCATGTGACTACACCGAAAAGTAGGGCTCGCCATCCTGCAAGCCGCGGGCCACCCAACATGGGTTTCCCAGCAGGCAGCCCCAACCGGCCGGGTCAGACCTAGGGCAGGACCCGGGTCCGGCCGGGTCGACCCAAACATGGTCGGGTCGGGTTGGGTTGGTCCGACTTTGTCGGACTGGACCCGCACCATCATCGACCATTTTCGAACTTTTGGCTATATATTGAGCTACATGCATCTGTTTGGAAAACCGTCCATGACTCTAGAATCCTTCAAGCGAGGCAGAACTTTTGGTATACACCACTTGGGTTTTGAATAATGTTGGGATATGGCCAGGTTGGATTGAACACAAATCAAATCGGGTACTCGGGACTAAAAGGAAAATAACATACTGACCGTGCATCCAATTGAGACATCGTCTATTGAGTTGAGACACATTTACCTGGCAGTCCATCTGGATACTTCTTCATGGGACTTCTTGGTAGGTGGATTATCGACCTGTGTCTTGAAGAGAGGATCCTCCCGGAACCAAGCGAGCTTAGTTCAGGAACCTTGAAGTTGGATGTAACATGAGAAATGGATCCTTCATGGGTATGTGCTCTAGGATCCCACATGGATCTGATTAATGAATCCATGTGGGACTAAACTAGAATTCTGTGTGGTTCTGCTTTAATATCATCATGTGAGGGACTGATGATGTACTAGGAAATTGTGTGTGTCTAATATTGGACTAGGATCCAATGCGGGTCTTATGAAGTAGTAGGATCATGTGTGGGTCATATGACATACAAGGATCCTATGTGAGTCTGATTATGTACTAGGTTTATAGTGTGGGTCTATTGTACTACGATCCGGTGTGGTTCGTATGATGTAATAGGATCCTGTGTGGGTCTGATGATGTACTCAGATCCTATGTGGGTCTGATGGTGTACTAGGATCATGTGTGGGTTTATTGTACTAGGATACTGTGTGGGTTTCATTATGTACTAGGATCCTGTGTGGGTATAATGATTTACTAGTATCTATTTTGGGTATGATGATGTACTAGGATCTTGTGTGGGTCTGCTGTACTAGGATCCTGTGTGGATCTGATGATGTACTAGGATCCTATGTGGGTCTGATGATATAGGATCCTACGTGGGTCTGCCTATTAACAAAGTAAGATAATTTAGTAGATACATCTAATCATCTCAAATATTGTACCTATGTTATACCTAGTGTGAGATAAGATCTTACCTTCATTGTGGTATCTAGGTGGAATTCATCTATGTAGAGTACCTATGTAGTACTTTCCATCATGGTGAAACCTTGGTGGTATTCTTCTGTGTGGCATACTGTTGTGGTACATTCCTTTATGGTGATACCTTTTTGGTATTCTTCTGTGTGGTGTACATGTGTGGTACTTACCTTCATGGTAATAACTTTATGGTATTCTTTAGTGTGGTGTACCTGTGTGGTACTTTCCTTCGTGGTGATACCTTGGTGGTATTCTTCTGTGTGGCCAACCTATTTGGTACTTTCCTTCGTGATGATACTTCTGTGTGGTGCTACCTTTGCAGTACTCCCCTTTGTGGCGTTACCTTTGTGGTATTCCTTCCTTCATGGGACTGTTGAGATTTGAGCTAAGGAGTTGTGCCTTGTGTTTCCTTATGAATGATATGGGTATACTTGATAACATAGGTATACGTACGGGAATATACCTAAGTTGGTTTGACAATTGTTTTCATGCTTTTTGGTTTATCCTTTGTGGTTTTGTGAGACCTTTGAGGGCCTTGGGGTCCCTACTAAGTATCGTTATACTCACCACTGCAAGGGCTACACCCACACCTTTTTGTATTTGGTGTAGATGACAGACATCGTTGACTGGGGATGAGAGTACCAGGATTAGAGGTATCTCATAGGATGACCATAGATGAGGCGTACTATAGAGACGATCATTCGAGATCGGTACCTACCCTTCAGGTAGAATCCTTTGTGAGTGTTCACCAGAGCTGTTCAACATACTCGTACTTTCCAGTTCTCTAGTACTTCCCAGTTGGACTTGTATTTTGGCCCTTTTTTCTTACATTACACACTCTTTTTACTATTGAGATTACTCGTGTTCATATATTTTTGTGTGCTTGGTTGTGTGATTTTATAGGTTATAAAGATAACACCTTCCCAGATTTTGGGAATACGCCTTCAGTGCTAGTCTCCATCCGCAGGCCTATGGAAGGTGGGCTTGGGGTAGTCACGACATGAGCCCCCAGGGACGGGTCGTGACAATAGTATTATGAAAAAAGTAAAAATTTCCATTTGTGAAGAAAACATCTTAAATATACCTAAAAATAGAAGTTAATTTAATTTTTCTCAAATTTTACCATAGGATACTATACCATCAAAATCTACCTATAAACTATCGCTCTATGTTATATGCAAAACGTGCATGAAGAGTTAACAAATTTTTAGAAGTCTATGAATTTAAAAAAACCAAATTAATAAAATAAATTAAAATAAATAATAAAAAACATATAAAATATAGAAAACCTAGTTACTATTATTATATCAAATGAAATTCTTGTCTCTATATTTTACAGAATGTCTCCTTATTTGTTTCCCATTGATATCTTCCCCTGGGACCTCCTCATTGGATTTATTTTCTTCCTCCATTGTTATTTTTTTACTACATGACTATTTTTCATAATCATGAGTGTTTTCAAATAATATAATTTCATTATCCTAATTTAAAAATCATGTATACAATAAACCTCTCACACCCATTTGGGAGTAAAAAGATAAAAATGAAATGAGTAATAGAAAACAACATAGCTATGTAAAAAACTAAAAACACCATCTTGATGTTATCTTATGATACCAAAAGATAGTGTTATTCTTTCACTTTTTTGGACTATAGTATTAATAAACATCTTCTTAACACGTGTAATGTCTTTTTGAAAACATAAACTTTTGAAATTGTGTTATAAAAAATATTTCTATTCCTTAAAGAGTTAATCAAAATAAATGGGACTCAAATGATAAAGGTATAAACCTTATAAAAAACATATATATACAAAATCAAAGAATGTGAAGAAGTAAATATTTAAGGAGAAAAATAATACATAAAATTAAACACAATTTGAAAAACAGCATAAAAAAATTCATAGTTCAAAAAATATAAAAAAACTCAATTCATTGATTAAAATATTGCAAAAAAGTAAATTCAAATATCGAAATATATATAAAAATAAATTTTAAGATAATATCCAAATATATTAAAATAAATAATTTGGAGATCTTGTCTATATAAATATTAAAATAATATGTAAAAAATAAATTAAAAATAAATTATTAATTTTTTGCACCAATATACTCCAAAAAGTTATTATTTGGGATAATCTAAAATAAACTGGTTATTAAATTCCTTCATCTATAAAAAAATATTACGTACTTGTATTGAAAATAGAATAGTTCTATATATAAACTATGAAATTATATACCTTATCATCAAGGAGTTTTTAATTATTTTTATATAGTCAATGTATAATATAAATTAATAGTCAATGAAGAATGATCATTACATTGTACTCTAAAAATGTTTAATTCTATCAAAATTAAAAGGGTTCAGAAAAAAATCTAAAAAATGATATTAAATTCAAATAAACTCATGATTAACATATAATTTGTGTGTGTCGTCTCAGAGGAAGTGTATTTTGATATCAATTTTTTATCTTGTTAATGAATTTTCATTTTGTAGGATAATGAAATAGTACATCCCAATAATAAAGAATGAAATTATGGGTGAAACTGAAACAAAAGTTTATAATTATGTACTGTATCCATGATAACTAAGAATAAAAACATATTGTATCAATATATTCATCATAAATAGTATAAAATGAATCTAAATGTTTCCTCTTGTTCGATCAAGAGACTAAAGCTGCACCTAGAATGTAAAATACCCTTGAAGTGCACTTCCAATCCATTCAATAAAGACCAAATTCTACATCCAAATAACTCATAAGAATAAGAAAAACATTTTCTGAATAAATATATCTTTGATTATATATTCTTGTATAAAAATGAAATATCCATTTAACATACTTAAGAAAAATATCTTCAAAATATCATCGAACCACATTCATAAGAAAATTGAGTATCAAATGATCATTTGACTAGCTATCAAGTGAAGAAAATTTATTTTAATACCCATAAAATAATTATAGTCAAATATTTCCCTAATTTAATTTTGATAATTCATAATAGAGTCACCTACTAGAGAAATAACACTCAATTCGTTTTCAAATCCCACATAATTAAGTTAATCTAGGATACAATTTTCTAATTTAAAATTTTTCATTCTAGTCACAGAATAAATTTTAAGAAAATAAAATAATTAAATTCAACCATTATCCAAATCATAATTTAAAATTCAACTAGATCAAAAAAACTAACTTCAATCCCATTTTAGGATAAAAAAATTTAAATGTAATTAGTATATTCTTCATAATGATATTGTTGTTAAAAACATTCGTAATAAAATAGTCAAATCTTCCATTACATTAAATGAATTATTTTAATGTAAATAATCTACATAATTGGTTATACATGTCTAGTAGAGCATATTTATGTCCATAATGATCTTCGTTATGTCTAAATACATTTCTTGGAAAATTGATGTCATCAATTCCAGTAGGTTGTTCAATATAAACATACTCTTAAAAACAATATTTCAAGAAGAAACATTATCTATACATATGAAATATAATAATGTATAAATAAATTGGATATGGAAATTTCAATTAGATGAATTTAACTCTCTCAACCTCATCATACATTTCTAGAGAATAAATTCCATATTACTAGTTATAACCCTAAGTCACTAATTTGTTCTTATTATGAACAATTCATCCAGTTTCATCAAAATTATTTTGGATGACTCATATGAAACATATTATTGAAATTTTTTTTATTCATTTAACCAATGTAGAAACCTACTTTGATTCAAAATAATAAATCTAAGAATAAATATAAATTATCTAAATATCTTCAACCAAGGAATTATATACCATTTAATTTTAAAATCTCTATAATAATGAATGTTTTTTATATTTATTTAACAAGAAATTTCTATTTCTAAGTGGATTATCTATATCACCAATGATATTCTCTATGGTATTATTTGTAATGGTCATTTATATTCAAATTAAACTCAAATGGTTCTCATTATATACCAATTAAATATCTTATTTTATACTATACTTTTCATGATTGACAGATTATCGGTGTGCTTTAACTTCTTGAAGAAAAATAGGAATTGTTTTAAAAAAAACTTTATATCCATATTTTATTATTTCAACATTTCCATAGGAATTGTCCGCATTAGATTTTTTATATATATATAAAAAAATGTTATGCATCCATCTTTTGAAATCATGATATTACATACAATGGGATGAGTGTCCAAGAAAAATACCTTCACTGTATTTCAGAAAAAAATCCATAAAAATTACCTTTAGTTTTTAAAATAAAAATCTTACATCTGAAAAATCTTATGTGTCTAGGATCTGGTTACATTATATAATATAAATTGGTAGGTTATTTATTTTAAAATATTTTAAGTGGAAATCAATTTATATTGTTACAATATGTAATAATTTCTTTAGAAAAAAATTACATAAAAACATATTATTCATAGAACAACATCCTGATAATTTAACAAAGGCATTTCTAATATTTTCAACTACACCGTCTTGATTTCATGGTGCTAAAAAATTAAAATTAATGAATTTCCCATTACATAAAGTATGGAGATTTTTTTTAAAGAGGATCTTCCATGACCACTTTTTATTTTGACTATATGTAGGTCCTCTATACATTCAACATGAGAATAATTTCATTAGAAAATAAATTTCTTCCTAATTTAGAGTAATAGAATTAACAATTATACACCTATTTTAATTATCAATAAGGGCAGACACATTTTGTCTTCTGTTAAAACTTATAAATTGGGTGGAAAAATTATCTATAATAAATTATATTAATGGTTAAATTTGTTTTATCTATATTGTAGGTCCAAACCTCAAGACTCATAGAATAAAATATTCAAAAGGGATAATATCTCTAAAAAAATAAATATTATGTTCTGGTAACCCCAAATAACCTCTCCTAAAATGAATATATTTGTTTTAAGTAATGTAATATATTAATATATTACACCAATTCCAAGATGAATGATATACAACACTACAGAAATGTATTTTATAAAAACTATACGTCATTCTAGATAATGTAAACATTATAAAACCTATAGATACATACAATTTGAAATCATTTGGGACTAGTGATGTATGTTTTTTCATTACACATGTTCATAGAGATAACTTCATAACATAACTGAGTTATATTAATATGGGTTTTCTTATATCCATAATACCTAAATTACATTTGAAATAAATGTATTTATAAAGAAAAAAACATGAACAATACTGATAATTTCTCCATTTTCATTATCCAATAATATAACATATCCAACATTGACAATATATATGTTTTATTAGTTGTAAATTATTTCTATCATGTTCCTCAATTCATCTACTATGATTTTTAGTTTCTGATAATGCATATTTTCCTATGTAACAAATGAAATTAAAATTTTGGTACCTTGAATTTCATGAGAACTTGAATATCGAAAAAATAACATTATAAAACCACATAACTCTTACTATAAAGTGTTTAAATCTATTATATATCTTAAAAAATATTGCCTACGATTTCTAAATGACTAAAAATTATTAAATGAAAAATATTTGTATCGTGAAATCATATAAGGAAATTATTATAGAATGGTAATCTTTTTTAATGAAATAATTTTACTCAAAACATGAAATTATAAATGTAAAATAAATTCTTGATGATTTATGATTTTTTTCAATTATCATAATAGTTTGTCAATGTTCTCTCTACAATAATGAAAATCAAATAGAATCATTTTTGTCTTGATAACATTATATGTTAGTTTCAATAAAATTTCATTGATCATGATCAAAACTTGATTAGATGTTGGGTAAAATTCAATTTTTTTTGTTCATTATATCATTTTACATAGAAATATTATCCATTATTGATTAATATATATTAATAAATTGTTTTTTTCTTTTGTTTTCTAGGAATTTCTCATATCTAGTCATACCATCAACTGATGGATTATCCCCATTAGCATAATTTAAATAATAATAAAAATATTAGGGAAAATGTTATATGGGAATCTATAGTTACCAATACAATGAAGCATGTTTACTTTCTTATCTATTAATTAAAAAAAATTGTAATATTTTTTCTATGGTAGTTATCTTCCAATTAATTTTTAGATGTAATGGAATATTCAAACAAGATATTTGTTTTGATATTCAATAACACCTTTATCACTATTCTTATTTTTTTAATCTAGATTCTTTAACCATTATTTTTATTTTTAATTTATCATGTTGGATTTAACCACGATTATTTAATTTATAGAAAACATTGTCAGAAATTCTTATTTTTCTGAAATATCAATTTTCATCCCATTAAATAGTCATTCTTGAAGCATTATTTTTTTATATCATAATAATTTTCATGTAACTATGATAATTTATTACATAATTTTATTTTAACTGGCTATTATCAGTTTTTATAGATAATTAATTTGTAGTTGCAGACATATAATTATTCCCTACATAATTTTAGAATATACATGTTGAAGAAATGGAAATAACATTATAAATCTCCTCTTTTCATTTTATAACTTCATCAAATTTCTATAATATAGAAGATTCAATATAATTTCATTAATAATATTCTTTATCAGATTTGACGAATCATCAATTGTAGTCAAATTGGATTACCATAATTTAGGAAGAATAACTATTATATTTTCGAAATATTTGTTTATATAATTTACATTAACCCATGATATTTTCAATCATAAACAACCTAAAAAATTCATTTCAGTAAGTGATTCACCTAAAATAAAATCAAATTCCTGAAAATAAAATTGAGGAAGTTCACTTTTTTTCTCGATGATATTAAATGTATTGAAAGGCGAGATTTAAATTTCTTTTAAAAACTCCATTTGTAGTCTCTGTACATGAAATTTGAATGTATACACTCAAATTCATTGAGCATTGAAATTATTTTAGTCATTTCAGTTATCCTGGAATTTATGCATGTCCTCACAAGTAAATTGATAAACTTCCTTTTACATAATTTTTGTAATTTATTTTTATCAATATAAAATTATTAACTACATTATTAATCATGAATGTATATAACCATTCCTAAAAGTATTCAGAGTTTTCTCTATAAAAAATAAGTTGATGGCCCAAATTTAAATTTAAATTTTTATTATTTGTCACCCTTCATGAATGTAAGAAAAATATTCTTCCTCTTCAACACATTTGTATAATGATAATATTACTAGATAAAAATTCAAATAGTAAATGGTAAATAACTAATGATGTAGAGGTAAACTATAATAATAAGTTGTTTTGGTAAAATATTTTTATGTGACATATGCAGATACCAACTATTTTCTAGATAATGATTGTATAGAATCTTTATGGGGTTATTTGAACTCAAACACAAAATTAAATTTTTTTCAGGGTGTAAAACATTAAAACATTGGATGTAAATTTTTTTGACCATATCAATGAATAATTTAAAAATACAGTATACCTATAATAAGTAAAACTATCATATGCTAAAAAATATAACTAATAGAATAAATAAAATAAAACATTCGTCTCCATGATATAGAACAAAAACATAGAGCATTGGATGAAAACAAAAAACTTATATAATAGATATATATATTATACATAAATATTCTCAAGGTAATAGTATTATTTTATCATTATGAGGTATGATGTTTTATAATGAAAGATAATGTATAAAATATCTATAAAAAGAACATCAAAAACTCCTTGATAAAAAAATTATAAAAGACATAAATATTTGAAAAATTGTCAATAACATTTATCTTTAATGAATATGTCAACATAGATAATACTTATAAATATATATTACACCCCCATACATCATTCAATAATATATGTAGAAGTAAAAATATAACTTTATATAGATCATTATTGAACATTAAGATCAGAAGCAACAATTTCCTCTCTTACAATCTCATAGATCTTATCGAATATATTAAATGAATACTATGAAAAAAACAAATATTATTTACATTAAATACATAAAATATAATATCTTATAAATACACTAATAAACCATAAATTGGGAAGATGTAAATTCTTTTAGATGACTCAAAACATCATGATGTAGTCTTAGAACATTATGTATCCATTTTTATCCTTGATGATATATTTTATTTAAAGAAATTAGAACTTGAAACCCTTATAGTAACATTATAAAAACACTAAGTTCAAGTAAAAAAAGCAACCTACTGATATTTCATTATTTTTTCCCTAGTTATGTTAATATTTATAAATAACTAGAATGTAATTATTCAATAATTTCAATAAAACTTATGAGAAAAAACATAATAACTACATATAACCACAAATAAGGAACTCATCATGTTAACCATAGTTAAATATTGATTGTATTGTTATTTAAAAAAAGGATATGAAAATTGTATTTTTCTTCACAAAAAATCACCGATGAATTCATAGTAGGATTTGAAACCAAATCCTAAAACCACTTCCCTATTTTTTTCTATAACATCATTGCATGTTCTCATATTGGGGTCTAACATTGAAATATGGAATATGAATCAAAATAAAATATTTTATTACTATACATGGATATATTTTTTTAGTTAATATGACTAAAATTTAGGTTCAATTGAATGAGAAATATTTAAAAAAAATATACCCATTTACCCTTATAACTAATAGTAAACATAAAAGGACATACACTTTATAAATAAGTATTTTTATCTATTTTTGTGTTATTTTTGTGTCTAAAAATAATTATTTGTGGTAATAATAAGTTTCACCTTTCTTCACAAACTATTTTAAGAAGGATAATCATTTAGATTATGATACCCACTATAATATATCTATATTCATCCATAGGTAGTTTAGTTTTGTATCTATCAAATCCAATAGCTTTTTCCTTTTTAATTCATATCATTCATGTTATTCATATATTTATGTTATCTAATTATATGTCTATTCATATTATCTAGTTATATTAATGATACTATGTTTAATAATTGAAGACAAATAATGAGTGTTATTAGAATGTGATTTCATTATTAATCCTATGAAGTATGAGATTGAATTTTGGGAAACAGAAAATTTTGGTATCTCAATCACTCTTTTGTTCAAGAAGTTTTTATTTTATATATGATCATAATTAATTAATTACTGTCTTATTTAACAACTGAGCATTGTATCGTGGTTATTTTTTTTTACTAAAACTTGTTTCTAATAAATAATATTTTTTAATAGTGGCCAAGTTAACATTCATAGGATTTGAGTAATATTTTATTATGTGACCATAGATATATAAAATAATCATTAAAGTATTTAACATAATCAATTTATTATATAATGTTTTATATTAATTACAAATTCCATAATTGTTTTTAAAATAGTATATATAATTAAATAATTTTATTCCTAAATAAAACAAGAAGTCCCCCCAAATTGTGTTCTATTATTTTCTGAATTATTTTTTTCTTAAATAATATTTATATTGATAAAGGTATTTCATCTCAGATATAAAGATTTAGATCAATCATTTTCTTTTTAATATTTAAACTATAAATCATTTGAAATAAATCATGATAATTTTTCATTAATAATAATTTTATTTTTCACATGTAATAAAAAACTACGTTAATTTGAGTTCTTGTTTTTCCAAAATAATTAATATTGGTGCATAAAATTTAAAATACATTTTTAGCTGTGATATATACATTTTAAATTCCAAATTAATCAATTTAACTTAGTTATCTCAAATTATTGAACATTATAATTTTTAATCATTTTAAAATATTATAATTAAATGCCACATAAATATGATGGTTGATATATTAAATATATTTAAGGTTAATCTAGTTATAAATAAAATAATAAATACCTTTAAGATAATAAAAATAGATAAAAAACTCGATTTATCATAAATATTTGACAAAATAAAGATCATTCCATTTCCAAAATCGAGGCATGAAAAAATTTAAATATTAAATAATATTTGATTTTAATGATGAATGTATATCTTAAAAGATAAAATTGATTTCAAAATATTATATATGGATTAAATATTCAACAAAATAAATTGATCTATAAAGTTCATATTAACTTATAGAATTTATTATCTATCAATTCTTAAATTGATAGAAAATCCCTTAAATAAATATGATGTTGTTATTTATTAATAATTACCTGGGGTTATATGAAGACTCAAAACTCCCAATTATATGAATGAAAATATAATAATATTGAAATAATGTTTGACATGTCATAAAATTTTTGGAAAATGAAGATCACTCTATTTGTGAACAATAGAGAATAACTACATGTTAATCGAACATCACATTCACATGAAATGATCAAATGTGTATTTATATTGTTTAAATTTGTTAAGAATTTCCAAATGAGATGAAAATTATTAAAATGTAATAAACAAATAAATGTCTAATAAGAAAATATCTGATAATAGTAATCATTTTTTGTCAATTAATGTTAAAATGTAAAAATAAATCCAATATTGGATAATATAAAAATTATAATGTGTTGGCATTATTAATTAAATATAATATTTAAATATTGAATAATAGTCCAACACAAAATTATATATCATGTTATTATTTTTTATACTTATTAAAATTATATTTTGGACCTTTAAAACAAAAACTGCACATTAATTTATTATTGAATGTTCATAGACTGAGAACAAGTGATTTTTTATAATAAAATAAAATTATAAATATCATATGTGACCCAAAATATAAAAAAGAGCATATAATCTTGGTTTATTATAAAAACTGATGAAAAGACTAAATTTTTAATTTTAGGAAAAAATATAAATCAATGCGGTTTTTAAAATGCATAAAATAATTTAAATTTTATTTTAATAAAACTAAACCCTATTAACATTTATAAAAATATAATATAAAATAAAATGATGATCATTTTTTATAAAATTCACAGAAAATGAATCATATACTAATTTTTATCTTTAATTAAAAATTCTATATCATAATATTTTCACTTTCTCTCTAGACGATCAATTATACAAATTTTGAGTTTAAATTTATTCAAGATATTAGATATGATTCATAAAAGCATAACTATGAAAAAATTCATTAGACCTGAAAATTAATTAAAATGAACAATGATTAACGTTTTTTTCAAAACAAAAAATATAGTTATCAATGAAATGACTAGAATTAATGAAATTTTTCAAAATATCCTTATTTATAATAAGACCTATATTATTGAAACAGGATTCCACTCTACACTACTAAATATGTCAATCTTTCTTTAAATTTAAGAGGATTTTAATAACATAGAAACTATTTGGTTATTTTTCCTTTTAACTAATCTTGCCTAATCAATGTATATAGTGTATTGACAAGAAAATAATTGAAGGTAGTTATGAACATTGAAATGAAAATATAAATATATAGATTTTTTCGAAGTTATTAATACTTTGTGTTCCCCATTTCCATTTAAATTTCAAAATGAAGTGTGCTAGGGGCCATGGAAAAATAAAATAATTATTGAAATAAAAAATTAGATTAATTAAAACACAATTTTTTTTTTCAAATATTAAAAAATTAGTTAATATAATCTTTCTTTAGTTCTCTATGTATATATATATATATTAATAAAATGATAAATATTTTTTTAGAATCAACTATTTTATATCACATATATAAAAATGTGTTTTTTCTATTTTCCAAAGTGATATGCATATTGAAAAGAATAATGAATAAATAACATATAACCATATCTCAAAAAACACTAGGAAAATGGTGGTTAACCACCATACCATTTATATATATATTAATAGTTCCCCAATCAACTAATTTATAAAATGTAGGGGTGGTACTTTTGTACACTAACCATCATAGTTGTTAATTCTTGCTTGAATGGGTCAAAAAATGTGTTAATATGATGATATATGACAACAATTAATATATATTGGGCATATTATTACATACATCCATTTCTATATAATCATAGTGTAATTTTTCTTATAACTTTTATTTTAAAATGGCTATACAAAATACATGTAAAAATAAATCACCTTTGACATGGATTAACTAACCAAGGTACTATGTTCCTTTGACTATTTTAAATCACAGAACTATCCCATAATTGTAGTTTTTTGTAGTATAATATAGAATGTAAATATCATTTGTGTATGTGTATGATTGATTTTATATTTCTACATTGGTTATAATAAGTAATACTAAAATAAAACAAGAAAATCTATGGAATGTATAAAAAATCATCACAATAATATTTTATAACAATACAATGTAACTCATAAATATTTAATTATTTAAAATATATTAACATCTTAAAATTTAATTAATCAAATATATTTAGGTTTTATTAAATTATCAAAGAATTTTGACAATGAAAATTTATAAGTATCTTTAGATAAATTTTAGATGTATTGATTTTATTTTATTGTATATTTCTTCATTAAATAATTTATTGTTATATGGTTTTATATTAATTTAATTGTTTCATTAAATTTAACGTGAAATGTAATAAATTATAAAATTATAATGTGTTGATGTTAAGGTAATTAATTATAAGGAAAATGTAGAGGAAATTGGGAAATTTAACTGTCTTCTTCACTACATAGAATAAGTATTTTTAATTTTTATGTTGATATTGTATAAATATATCACATTGATGAAATATGACATTGATCCAAGAGGTTTTTGAAGATATTTACCACTTTTGGATGCATAATTTTATCTTTAAATCTTGGATATGTTAATTAATGTAAACGTAAATTTTGAACTGAAGATTCCGAGTAAAAATCACATTATAAATTATATTTAACATGTAATTAACCATTTTTTTGGATTTATTATCAAACCTAGATGATGATTTTAAATTTATGAATAAGATATATGTTAATGTTCAATAAATAAAAATAATTATTGTCATATTATTAAATGGAATAAAAATGAATTATAATTCGTTATATATATTTACCAATGAAGAAGTGATTATTTTAATGTATTGTGAAAATCACTAAAATTTGTTGACTAAGATATATATTATCCATTATAATATATATTTAATACAAATTTACTTTTTTGGTATATAATTGATTTATTTCTATATATTTATAAAATTATTGTTGTTTTATTAATTTCATAGTTTTGAATTTCATATGTGAATATAGTTAATAATGATTTATATTTTAGTCAAAGTGGTTATATCACATTGACAGATTAAGTATCACAGTTTGATTATATTGTATCTTATAAGATATAAGATTATATCATCATGGTATATGATTATTCTAATTAAATTATGAAACTTGACCGTAGTATTTCTATGATGATAATGACATGATGTAATATCTTCCTTAAAGGATGAAATAACCTTGTTTTCTTGGGAATGAAGTGGTGTAATTATTATTGGTGGCCAAGAGTGGGGCTATATTTGTGATCATATTTTTATGTAATATAGGTTGTAAAAATATTCATCATGAGTGTTCATGAGTGGTTCTCTTATATGGTCACAAGAATTTTTAATTGGTGATGAAGATAATCATTTACGGTTACAATAACACAATGATTAAATATTGATACATTTCATTGTCTCTATTAATAATTATATAGGATCATAAAAGAGTTTTCATTTAAATAAATTCCTCAAAACGAATCAATTAAAGTGATGTATTTTTATAAAAATCGCGATGGTTGATGAAAGTGTTCATTAGTTACCA
Organism: Viscum album; assembly: GCA_963277665.1. Lineage (NCBI taxonomy): Eukaryota > Viridiplantae > Streptophyta > Magnoliopsida > Santalales > Viscaceae > Viscum > Viscum album. The sequence continues at coordinate 805,285,911 of OY728139.1, forward strand.
TGCATAGGTGGTCAAGTTAATGTTATTACTTTTTTAATGTTTCGTTTATCATGTTATATATATGAAGGAGTTATTATTATATCTTAATATATCTATAAATTTTAAGGGATCTTGTTCACCATGTGTATTTTTCAAATATAATATCAATAAATATTTTTCGGTTAAAAATTACCTTAAATGTTATAATAGTAAATAATTAGTATTTTTTGATTCTAAAATATTCCAAACCTTTTTATAATCATAAGAATTCATTTGTTAATTAGTTTTAATAATTAATGATTAAAATATTCTGATATTGAGATATGTTTTTTTCCTTTGTGTATATACCAATCTAATACCCAAATTGTGGTCAATACATGGCCACATGAATATTCCACCATTTGATTGTGGTTGGAAACTATTATTTAGGGTTAACTATTTCCATAAGGATTTGGCTTCCCATATACAATAATAATATTCAAATTATTATTGATTTATCAGAAATATCAAATGAGGTATACATGTGTTGAATATAGAAGAAGAATATAGAATATAAATGTATTCTTATGGGCTTTAATTCAAAATGAAAAAAATGAAAAAATATATTTTCATACATAATTTAATACAAAAAATTACAATAAATTTAGTATTACCCATGAAATTGAAAACAAGATATAAAGGTAAATTAGTGATGAATCCCTCAATATACATAACTTTTAAGGACCAATCACACCATCCAAGACTCAATTCAAAAAAACCAAAAAAACTGGGAATTCAATAAAATAAACATTAAGGTCAATATAAATTCAAATAAAGTGGAAGAATACATCATTATACATTTTTTTATAAATTTACACCAATTTTTTTTCATGCATGTTCCACTTTTCAAGAAATTACATACAATATGAAAATTTAATAACATTAATCAAATAAAATAATATATAATTTATATATTTCAAAAAACGCATTTATGAAGATAATATTTTTGTAATAAACATGTTTTGAAGAAATAAATATACTAAAAAATCGAAAACATAACTCATTTTAAGAAATGGAAACAAATTTCCATAACCTAACATGATGGAACTTATAAGAAATCTTGATATTTTACATCTATTAAAAACATATTGATTAATAATAAATTTATCCCTTCAACTAATTTATAGATCCATCATACCTAACTTGTTAGTTTAGGTCCACAACTCTTCTATACTAAAACTGGATCTTCTATAGCAGCCTGGATGGGACATACTATCCCTTACCATAAAAAAAATATTAAACACACAATACACATTACCAAAGGTCTCAACCAATAATAGTTAAATAATGAATGAACAAACATAATTTTTATCTCTACAATAATTAATAAATATTCACAATTGATTTGATAAATAATATTATAGACCAAAAAAATATCTTTTCATTTTTACATCCAAAAATAGCTCAATTTTGGTCTTAAAGCACCCAAACATTCCTTTTAATGAAATAATTTTACAAAACCCATTTTCCAAATAAAATATAATGAAAATTGATTATTAAAATACTAGAATTACCATACAAAATAAAAAATCTGAAGATTCATTACAATTATCTTATCTAAAATGTTTTCTTATTTATGCTCGTATAAATGTAAAAAATCGGAATCAATCAATAAAAAAATCCTCTATTAACATGAAATAAAATAATAACCTTATATCCCAATAATAATATATCATACTATTAATATAAAATTGATTAAAATAATATTTATAATGTTATGTAATTACTTTATAAGAGTATGTTTTTTCAAATATGATTAAAACTCACTTGGAAGTTATAAAAATATATATATACATTTAAATGGAAAGTGCTCACCATTATTAGTAAACCAAAATTTCCTAGAGAAATTAATTTTTTTGATTAAGTGTTTTGTGCAATAATGTATCCCAAAAATAGAAAATACCTAAATGATAAATTATTTATCATGTGGAAGGTGGTTAAATAAGGGGGAGGAGTGATGATAAATTACATACCTAACCAATAGTCATGATAAATACAACATTTTAGGGCACTCACTTCTATGAATAAGGAATATGTGAGGAAGTGTGTGAGAACCTATTCCAATTTTCTATATATAAAATAATGGGGAAATATCTATATAAATTACCTATGACACATAATAGAAATGATGATGATGATAATGATGATGGTGATGATGATTATTATTATTATTAAGAAGAAACAAAAATTAAAAAACTTTACCCAAACCTAAATGCAAAATTTTCATAAACCACACCCTCTAACCTAATGTGTTGGTTAACCTGCAAAAGAACTAAAATTATCCATCATTTAAACCAATTCCACCATATATTAAGGGTGAAGACTCTTAACTTATCACTATGGGCTATGTTTCATCTCACAATTCCCTTAAACAATACTTTTGTCCATATAAGCCTAAAATCTGTCATTCCTTTTGCACAATACACAAAAATTCCATAAACATCATCTCATGAATTGATTTCATATCCATACATCACCAAACGTTATCTGAACCACATATGATTTTTTTAATAGACCGTTAACAATACATAATCATATATCCTCCCATGGCAATTCAATCTATTTAGCCACATAAAAATTGAGCATTCTACTATATCACTAATGATAAATAGTTTTCAATCCTGTGAAGTACCGTAATTTCCATGAGTAACCCACACATAATAATATGACATTACCACTGTAAAATGATCATAAAACCTTATACTATTTAGTTAAATTACTCAATTGAGTATAATTAAAAAACTCTTATACTGATATTATAATATTAATCATTTATAATTACTCTAATAATTCTCACACAAAGGGTTAACTATCCTCCATAGAATATAGTGCTTTAATAAAGAAAAATTACTTTTGGATTCAATGATTCACCCCTATTTTCATTCCCTACAATATAGGACACATAAAATAAATTTAATATTATTTTCAGGAATTCATTATTAAATTAATTTATTTTTTTGTTAAGAAAGAAATCATATTTTAATTTATGAGATCAAGTGATTAAATGAACCTAATATAATTTCCCACTCAGCTACCCATATTATATTCAATAAAGAAGACAAATATTTTCATAATATATGCTAATATTTTTGGGGAAATGGGATCAAAATATTAATACGGGGTGTCGAAACACACTCATTATTTTTATAATTTCTAACAACAAAGATTTTTTAAAATCATTACATGTATAATATTTGTAATATATCATAGGGATGCTATTCATGGATTTATTCCCATAAAATTAAATTATTTCTTGATTCCCCTCTATGAAAATATATTTTTATTGACATTCAACCAAGGAATAATAGGGTCTATATATGTATTGAAATCATTTTTAAATTCAAACAATAATTTAAAATTTTAATTAATTGTTATACATTTTTCTTAGATGATGTTTTATTCCCAAAATATGACTTCAAAAAAAATTGTTGGACTAACAAACCAATTTTAATGTTGAATTTTTTTATAGAAATAACTAGTATACTTTTTAATATCACCTTCTAATAAAATTGAATATATATCTCTTACAACCCAAATTTACTCCAATTTAAAAATTTATTCTCATTTTACATTGAGTATTAATCTTCAAAATAAATTATTATCCTTACTTATATAGAGGGATTATTTTTGGATTTATGAGGAATTATATCATCAAATGAGGGTGAAAATGATTATATTATAGAATCATTATTTGTTAAAAAATGAAAGAATGTTAAAATAGTGTTATAATATATATATATACATATATATTAATTTTTCTATTTAGAAGAATATAATTCCAATGATAAAATTCAGGCCCCAAATTATTTACCATAAAATATTCAATGAAATTCTACTATATTGTTTAATAAATTAGTTAAGTAACTGGGTAACATCAAATTAAAATTAATATCAAACTATAAACCCTTTAGACACCCAATATTAGTAATTTTCATTGAAAGCCATACAATGATATTTCACATATTTAAAAAACAATATATTTATATTTTCCAAAATTTATAGAAATATAATCCCCACATCCATTTTTATTTATCCTCTTTCCACATTATATTGTGTCCCATTATTGAATTTCATCTAACCCCTACCAAATGGAGAACTAGTCATTCTTAAAAGTAAAATTATAACCAAAACATAGATAATTCTAAATCACACCAAAATACATAAAATATTATCTATATGTACCTAAGTGTCTGTATTCATTACATCCTTAACAATTTTTTTGATCCAAATCTTTTAGAAATGAAACGAGCTCATCCATAACATAACAAATTAGTAATGAATTAAAAAAATTTAAATTTAAATAAGAGTAAAAAATAGGAGATTATCCTATTTGATTTTGTTTCCATTTATTAAATCCATTATAGACATTTCATTGAACAACCAAACCTTATGAAATTAAAAAACATTACAAATGTTTGTATCTTAAAAGAATGATAAGATTGTCAATTTCACAGAGATACATAATCAAAATGAAATAATTAATTCTAAACCCAATAGAAAAAATATAATTTATATTTATTTTATCACATTCTAATTTAAGAACTCTTTACACTCTTAAATTGGTATCTATATACCGTAACAACCATTTAAACACTATTCAATTTCAACAAAGACACTTCACCGACCCAAGTAAAAAAATTCACATTTCCCAATATCCGTCCAAATACACTTTCATTAAATATCTTTAATAATATTAATAACTATCCCAACTAAATTATATAATCTTGAAACATATTTAAAAAGTTATTAGTTATAAATAAATATATATATTATTTATAAAATATACCATTATTGGTAAATAAAAATTTACTTATTTTTAATTTTTTAGTTTTTCATCAAAATTAATTTAGGTAAATAATATATAATTATTTGAGAAAAAATATTAAATAAAAATAGTGATCTCAAAAAAATTATTAGATTATAATCCAAATCATCATGTATATTTGGTTTTGTTTGTTGGATATACTGATCTATTTAAATAGTGTCTAGGTTTTTTGAAAGTTCTTTGAAGTATAAATTTAAATTTCATTATAAAATTAATATTTTTTGACATACCATATAATAAAAAATTTATTAATCATTTAGAATTGACTAAAGGGTATCTTTTAGAAATATATTATACATTTATTAATCTTTAAATTGTTTTAAATCATATAAAAATACAGAAATTTTATTTTTCTGAAACTCTGTTGAGGTAATTGACATTGATATTACTTTAGGCATGGTATAGTTAGTGAAATGAATATATATAGTTAATATTTTCTCAATTTTATTATATTTAAATTGTATAAAAAATATTAAAAAAATATAATATTTTATTAGGAAAATGTAATGGATTGTGATACACAAACATGGAAATTGGTATATTAAATATTATCATGGTAGAATATTTTAAATGGTCAAATGACTAATTAATGGAACATATTTAAACTTAAATAGATTTAAATTAAATGGGTATCAGACACTGGACATGGGAAAGTTGACGAAAATATTTAATAATTATGTTTACATATTTTATTATCTAATTTTTTTGAAGTATTTTAAATTTATAAAAATAAATATTGGTGGTCTTGTATTAAAAACCATTAATTTTAAAAGTGTAAATTTATTATATTTATTTTATCTTATTTTTTGTGAATATATTCATTAAATTATATAATAAAACAAGAATAGGAATATTTTAAATGGTGAAGTGTTCAGATCCGTGGGAATCACTAGAAGGGGGAGGGGATGAATTAATGATCCATTTAAAACATTTTATTAATTGATTCTTTTCAATTAAAACTCTATGGCTGGTTAATGCCTCGATCCACTCTTGTTGTGTCTCTCAGCCTTACCTCGAATGATGCTGTAAATGTAAAGAAATTGAACACAATGATTTACAAGGTTTGGTTCAAAGACTTATTCCTTATGTATTAGTTATTCACCCCAACACAGATTCTCCACAATAATTTTGGTTATTAATTACAATGGTTGATACAGAGTCCCACTTTATCCCTCCTGAGTCCCACAAGAGGTTCTTTATACTGCTTCCCATAATTATACTAGAGTCTCACTGGGTAGCTTCAGAATCCCACTGAAGACTTATTCTCCTCCCCAAATTCCACATGGGTCTTAAAGCTCTCGAGTCACAAGAGAAACTTCATTCATTAAGGTCTTATTTGATTCACATTATATGATCTTATTATCATCCCACACAGGATTGTTGAATCACACTTTCTTGTGAATCTCTTCACGAATCGTCAACAACCTTGGGTAAGGTCTGTTGGACTTGCTCAATATTTCTATTCACTTTAATTGATCAGACCTTAGTCTCAACAGTGCTTAAGAAATAACTTCTTCCATGGATGAAGACATGGCCTCACATATATGTGTTCCAATGGTATACACAACCTCTTCAAGAATAATAATATGCAAGAGTGATCTTACACAATATCAGCATTGTCTTTCTTCTTGGAATCCCAATCAATGAACACTCTGTTTAAAGAGCTTCTTTAATATATTCTGGCTTCAGTCTCAGTTCTCATTCACTTCATTCATTGATTTTATGGGATCTAATACCTCTTGTATTTGGATATAAAACCTTCTTCTTCTTCAGTACAATATCATAATTCACTAAGACTTCCCTTTATTTTCTTGGCAATTATCACATACACTTAGCTGATTATTCAAACATTGAAGATCAGCCCAATTAGCATCATATGAATTAATTATGCTTTATGCATGATGTGAAAGTCATTGGATCTTTTTGTTTACACATGTGTACTCACAATATTTTATTCTTTTTTTTATCTTTCTTCATGTGTGCATGTGCATACATGCATGCATGCACAATTGTTTTCTTTTTTCTTGTGTGAAAAACCCAATCGGTGTGTTCTTTTTGGAACACACACCTAATATTTCTTCTTTTCCATTTTTCTTCTTTCCATTCAATTCTTATCACACACACACTTTTTCATTTAATGTGGATTTAATGTCTGTCATGCATAATTGTTCATTAAACCCAAATTCGTGTTGTCCACCATTTTGCATTGTTATTATACTCTTGGGTATCTCAATTCATTCATATTAATTCATGTACATCATGAATGAATTCTCCTTCTTCCACAAAGTACCTCAAGTCCCTTCTTCCCCTCATAGGGCAGTGTATGTATACACTATCCTTTACATATTCTCACACAAAGGGTGTGATCTTTCCATGACCCAAATCCTACAAAAACAAAATATAATATATATATATATATATATATATATATATATCTCTGTGTGTGTGTGTGTTTGTTTGTTTGTTTTGACATAAGTTTCTTCTCATTCTTCCTGAAAATAGTAGGGAGAAAGTTCTCCCTCTTTCACGCTTAGGGTGCGTAAGAGTCACCTTTACAGAACCTGAGAGATTAGTGGTTCTGTATTTTAATGAGAAAAACAAGGGTGTAAGTGCATTTTTCCCCATTGTAGGATTCTCATGAGACACAGTGATGGTTTATAAAAACTATTGCATGTTCGTGTGTTTTTCATTGCACATAGGGTACAAATATTCTCTTTCGTGAACTAGGATGGTTTTTAGTTCTCCTTCGGACAAGGGATGCGCAGAACATCTTCACGTAGATAGACTGCACAGAATGCCATCATGTAGTGCTCTATTTCTCAGAGAAATGAGAGCTTTCTATTAATGTTTTCAACTAAATAGTGAGTGGTGGGTCACCTCCTTTTATAGGAAAGGTATAATCCTTCTTCATATTTACAAATCCTCAAGATATGACACAGTGATCATGATTTGAATACACAAGAAATACATAATTTTGAAATATTAAAACATGGGATACAAGTTCAAGCCGAGAATATTGGGATATTTTTTTCGAATGTTGACTTTTTCATTATTGCATGATCCTCATGTGCATGTGCATGAAAATAATTTCTTGGAAGGCTTCGAGTGTCTTCACAACTCCATTTTCATCGACAGACATATGAATTTTTTATATCGATTCATACATGAAACTTTTAATGCCTACAAGTGTTCAGTTTGTCCAGGCGATCACCATGCACTTTCCTTGGGCTTTAACAATATTAGGGAGCTCGATCTCAGGGGATCGGCTTCATCTGCGGTGATCAGTGGGGTCGGGATGGGTGGAGGTAGAAGATGTCCTCAAGTAATCTTCTCAGCCACTGGATTGACTCAGAGCGATCACATATGGGGCGATTATAACGTGGGAAGAGGGATAGAGCGTGTGGCGTAGATCCGATTTTGGATCAGACGAATGGTGCATATCACATCTGTGTTTTTAAAATACTGTCCCACATCAAAATGGGACACATATTTCGTGTCGTTTAAATTACAATCCATGGCATCTTCAGTTTATATTACTCCACCTCCCACCGCTGTACCACCCCGTAGCATTTTCACCCCGCGGGCACGCTCTTAGAACCCACTCTTCTCCTCAGGCATACAACTAGTGCCCCCAATGGATTTTAGTGTGCACTGATTGATCACCTTGCGTCTTCTACGGGCTTACACATTTCCCACATGCGCCTCTTGTGGGATGACTTCGAGGCCTTCCCCTTGGGCGCGGTAGACCCTCGAGTTCCGTATATGCCTTGGGTGAGGGATTCAACTAGCCTTTTAAGATTAAGCCTAATTTTATGTAACGACATATTATACTAAGTAGTTAGTATATACACCAAGAGAAAATTCCTCCATAAAATGCCAACACATCCTTCCACATTCAATGCCCAAGCATGCCTCATTTCTTCTTCTTCAACTTCTAGCATCATCCATTATTTTCTTTTTAGATCATAATGTCCAAAGGAACTTCTTATATGTTTCTATCATCCAATAATGAATTATGCATGGATCATTTGTTAATTAATCTTGCATTAAAGAATAGTTTTTGGCCTTAATTGTTGTAATGAGTGATGTGTTCTCTTTAAAACAGATGTATTCTTCTTTTAGGATTTGCACAAACAATCATCTGATTTCATTCACAAATCATCCAATTATGAGTCATTGGATGGATCTTCTTTCTCCTCGTGCAATTGAGTATTGCAAGGTCTTCTTCAAGTGTTGTAAAAATGTATCACCTTGATAAAATTCATGGAACTAATGACCAGTTCTACAATAGTCAGAGTTAAATCCTCCTAGAGAATTTATCAAGTGTAGAATTCAATGCATTAAATCATTAAGAATTCTCCAAGGCTTCAATAATATATTCATCAATACCTTTAATTCATATATTGACTTCTCATTGACAACAAATGAAACTCTTATGAATTTCCATCTTATTGACAACAAATGCAAATCTCTTATGCACTTCAATCCCCCACTTGGTATTTAGATGTAAATATCACCTAAACACACTTTGTATGGGTCAGTATGTGTGCAAATATATTACCCCCCTTATTGGAAACCAAATGAAACTGTGTAGTGGGGTCTGTTCAAAACATATTCTCCTCCCTTTGAATAATATCTTCTTGAATATTTTTGAGAGATGCATGATGTCAAATGGATCACTTAGCAATAAAACTTTATTGAATCATCTCTAAGTATACATGGGCTAACCCAGTGTAGAAAAAAAGAGATCCATGACCCAGATTTTCAATGTTGTCCATAAACAACCATACATGTGAAATCATTCTTAGAGTGTATCAAATATTATTCTAGGGGTTGAAAAAAATCATATTTATCAATGGAATGCTAAATCATATACATTCATCCCCAAACATATTAATAATTTTAGGTGAAAAGATAAATCTCCCCCTTTAATCCTATCTTTTCATCAATCAATCACTCCCCATTAATTGTCATGATAAATAAAATTATGAACAAGGGATGAAAGTGTGATTGGAATAAATGAGATTTAGAGTCAAGAGATGATATGGATTTCTAGATTTGATATGACATAATCCATGATATCATCTCTTAAATTTTTTCTCCCACTCAAGGGGTGAACTACCTTTGATTTTCCATGGGTGAAAATAATCATCAGATGATGTTCAGGATATTCATATTGATAAGCATCCACTATGGAACACTTCATGTAATTATTAAATAATGAATGATTAGTCCGACTTGTAGTTCTCAACTTTTTTCATTCAATTATAATTTTGAGAATGAACTTCATCATCAATTACCTACAATGTAATAACACATATATAACAATATTATAAGAGAATAAAATGGAATTCTTGTGATCTTCTTAATAGAATCAATGGGGTTGAGAATTTTCTCTTAACACAATATCACATTTCATTATAGATCTAATGTGTCTGGTACTCTTCATGCTTATGTGTCCTCTCCATTTTTCATTTTTATTTTTGCATTATTATCGTGGATACTTTAATTACATTCACCTTCAACTTCTGTAGATTTTTTTTCTTCATATTTATCAGTAGTGAACTAGCTTTTGGTTAATGTTGTTCAATTTTATCCATTTAGCCTAGTAAAATAGTTCAACATTCTTTTTCATGATGTACTACCTTCTTGAACCTTCCACACATTAGTTTTGAGGCACTTGTATTATCAGGAGTTGAAAACCTTTTATGAAATTTGAGTTCTCTTTCATGTGTAATGACATGTTTTCACTTTTCCATAGCTTTAGCTAGTATTTCATCTTCATATCCTTGTAGGTATTTAGGAATTTTCAAATGATTAGGCTAGATAAATAAACACTCATTATTACCATTTTTTGAGTTAGAGCTTCCATATGGTTTCTTTATTTTCTATATGTTTCAATTCTTAGTCAAATTATTATGAATATATTTATGAATTTCTTCAGTCAATCCCATTTTCTTGTGGATTGATTCTCCTTTTATTTTAAAATTTATTCCATTTATTTCCATAGATTGTTTATAGTGATCCATGTTATAAAATTTGTTTCCCTATTAAAACATCTTTTTCTTAGTTGTCATTCTGGGAATCTATGTTGTACTTCTTAGGAATAATTTATTTCACTGGTTTCTTGAATTTATTGTATTGTATATTCCCAATGGAAGGCATTTCTAATCCTTTTGATTTCTCTTTCCTTAATTGTGGTATATGATTCTTATCAACATATTCCATAGGCATGGTAAGACTAATCTAGCACTCATCCTGACCATGACCCCTTCTATTGAAATGATCACTAAAGAATTCATGATACTGAAAGATGTTCTTAATAGATAAATTCATCTCCATTCGTGTTTTCATATTTTTCTTTGCAGGATTCTTCATTTCTACACATCTACTTTACCTTAATGTTGGAATTCCACAATTTTCATATACTGACATATTATTCCATCAATCATTGGCTTGATTCCAAATCATCCAATAATACCAACAATTGACAATAAATATACTTCATTTTCTTTTAGTATAATTCTATCTAGATTTAGTGCTTTGTTGTTTCTGGAATTCTATTTATTTATATTGGCCATCCTTTTTGGAGTTTCTCTTCTTAATTGTTTCAGTATCCACCATTGAATTTATGATGTATATATTAAAATTTTTATCAATCCAAATCTACACATATTTTGGTTTTTAACCTGTACATGCAGATGAAGATGCATTAGTAGGAAACAAAATTCTTGGGTTATGGGATACTTTCTTCTTGGAGGATGTTTCCATTGTATTAGAGGAAGATTTGGTATTCCTATAGGAATTATATACATCAATGAAAACATGAGTGGAAGTATCTCTTATTTCATTTATTTGTTATGTTATAGCTCTGGGTGATTGTTGATTCTTCAATTTCACCTCTATCTCTAAACACTTCATGTTGAGGGATTTCTTCTCATCCTCAACTAATAATAGCTTAATTTCCCAATTATCCTTTAGCTTTTTCATTTTTTCTTTATGCCCATTTCATAATTTTTTCTAAGAGATGTTAGGATCCTTTACTTTGTTGGATTTGTCTTCTAGTTGAGCATCTTTTACAAACATTGAATCATTTTTCATCATTTCAAATGAAAGGAAATATTCAACAAACACAATTAGAAGTAATTATTTCTCACAAATACTTCCCTGAAATTATTCAATAACATAATTAGTTCTTTTATTTCATATAGAAATTTTTTCTTCATTTTCTATCACACATTTTGAGAGAGTATTGTAAATTCCAACCCTTTTATCCAATGCTTCTTCCATGGAATTAGATTCCTATTCCAACATGAATTTTTCTTCTTGAAGTGAATTAATTATAGCAGCAATGTGTCTTGCCACATATTTAGGGGATTTCAATAAATGATCATTGAGTAGATATATATAATCACTAGTTGATATATCATCTTCAAATATTGAAAAATATTCATGAAGAATAATAATAAGTATTGTCACATGTTGTATCCTTCAGATTACCTTCAGTAGAAGGGGTCTATCATTTAGTATAAATATTCTTCTTCAACTTTAATGCCTTTTTCTTCTTTCTATTTATTTGAGTCCTTCCAGAAATCTAAATTAGAGGTTTCTCATTCATCTACTAAAATCTACACTCCATAAAGACTCGCATGGATATTTTAGAGGTAACATTCCCTCTAATACCAATTGATGTTCCCAAATCAGTGTGAATCTATGAGTTTTAGATGGGGTGAATCAGTTATCCCCTTAAAACAGTTTACTAATTGATTATTTTCAATTAAACCTCTATGGATTGTTTAAAACCTAGAACCACTCTTTTTGTGTCTCTCAACCTTATATTGAATGATGTTGTAAATGTAAAGGCACTGAGCACAAGTATTTATAGGGTTCTATTCAAGGACCCACTCTCTGTTTTTTTTGGTTTTTTTCCCCAACACAGATTCTCCACTATAATATGGTTAGTAATTACAATGGTCGATAGAGATTCCCACTGCATCTCTTATAATTCCCATAGGTGATTCTTTATACTACATCCCACAATGTTACCATAGTCTCACTGAATAGCTTCAGAACCCAACTGAATACATATTATACTCCCTAAATCTCACAGGGGTCTTCTAGAACTCGAGTCACATGAGCATCATCCTTCTTTAAGTTCTTCTTAGATTCAATGTAGATGATCTTATGATCATCCCATGCATGTTTTATGAATCACATTTTCCTATTATTATCTTATTGTATATTGAACAAACTTTTGTAAGTTTTATTGGCCTTTCTCAATATTCCTGATCCCTTTAGTTGGTCACTCCATAGTCTCAACAATTCTCAGGCAATTCCTTCTTCCTCTAATGAAGACCTTGCCTTACTTAGATGTGTTCCAATGGTTCACAGAACCTCTTCAAGATTATTAAAATGAAAGAGTGATCTTCCGCAATATCAGCATTGCCTTACTTCTTGGATTCTCAATTATTGAACACATAGATAAAATAGCTTATTTAATTAAGTTTCCTTTCTGTCTCAGTTCTCATTAAATTCATGCCTGGATTGCATGGGATCGAATACCTCTTATATTTGGATATCTCAATTTCTTCTTCTATAGTGCAATAACAAAATGCTCTAAGAACTCTCCATATTTTTTTGTAAAGAATCGCATACACTTAAGTGATTATTCAAATAGTGAAGATCATCAATCATTCCCTAATTTGAATTAATTATGCTTCATGAATGAAGTGCCTAGAATTTATTCTTTTTTGTTTACCCATGTGCATTCAGAATCTTTGATTCTTCCTTTTAACTATCTTCATGTGTTCATGTCCATAGATGCATGCATGCACAATTTTCTTCTTCTTTGTTGTATGAAAACACCAATGTGTGTAGTCTTTTAGGAACACACACATCCTCTTTCTTCTTTCCCCGTTTTCTTCATTTCTTTTGGTTCTTAGCACACACACACTGGTTCTATTAATATAGCTTCAAAGTGTGTCACGCATATTTTTTTCATCAAACACAAATTAGTGCAGTCCATGATTTTACATTGTTTTTGCACTCTTGGGTATCTAAATTCATGAATGGGCATCATTCCTACATTCTACATCCTCCACCAAGTGCATCAGGTCCATTCTTCCTCTCTTAGGGTAGGGTATGTATACATTTTCCTTTGATTATTATCATGCAAAGGCTATGATCTTCACATGACCTAGATCCTGAAAACACAAAAAATAATATATATATATATATATATATAATTTTTTATAGAATATTTCATTTCTTCTTTATGAAAACAGGAGACAACGAGTTCTCCCACATTCACGCAAAGTGTGTGTGAGAGTCCCCTTCAGAGAACCTGAGAGGTTCGAGGTTCTGTATTTGCAAGATCAAAATAAGGGTGCAGGTGAAATGGTTGTTTTTTCTATGGTAGGATTATCTTGAAACACAACGAGGGTTTATAAAACCTATCACATGTTCATGTGTATTTCTTTGAACATAGGGTGTGGATCTTCTCTTTTGCAAACCTAGATAGTTTTTTGTTCTTCTTTTCTCAAGGGATGTATGGAACTCTTCAGTGTAGCTAGGATACTCAGAAACCCTTCGTGAAGTTACCTATTTCTCGAAGAAACAATAGCTTTCTCTCAATGTTTGAAACCAATGAATGAGTCGAGGGACGCCTCCTTTTACAGGCGAGGTAGACTCAATATTCCACATCCTAAATCCTCGAGATATTCTATGTCGATCAAGATTTGAATTCCCAGGAAATACGTCATTTTGAAAACATAAAATCCAGGATACAGGTTCATGTTTAGAATCTTGGGATGTTTCATTCGAACACTAACTTATTCATTATAGCCTGATCCTCACATGCATGCACGTGAAAATCCTTTCTTTAAAGGCTTAGAGTGGCCTCAAAACTCCATTTTCCTTAGCCAACATACGATATTTTTATATCAATTCATGCATGAAACTTTTAATGCAAGCATGTGTTCGGATCGTCCAGATGATCACCATGAACTTCACTGGATCTTCAACAGTGTTCAGGAGCTCAATCTCAGTGGATTGGCTTCATTTGTGGTGAGCAGGGGGGTTAGGTTGGCTAGGGGTTGAAGATAACCTTGCAGACTCTCTTCAATTGTTGGATCGACTCGAATCGATCACAAAGGATAGAGATTATAATGCAGGACATCAGATAGTGTGTAAGAATTATATCATATGAGAAATTAGAAGAACGCTGAAAATCACATCCGTGTTTTTAAAATGCCATCCTGTATCGAAACGGGATGCAGATTTCATGTGGTTTAAATATCAATCTTCAGTGCCTTCGGCTCACATTACTCCTCCTCCCTCCACGATACAACCACGTACCATGTTCACCATGTGGGCATGATCTTAGCACCCACTCTGCTCCTCGGGTGCACACCTAAAGCCTAATATGCATCCTAGTGTGCACGGTTTGATCACTATTTGTGCTCTGCGGGCTTACACACGGCCCACATGCACCTCTTGTAGGATTTCTTTGTGGCCTTCCCCTTGTGTATGGTAGACCCTCGGGTCCCACATATGCCTTGGTGAGGGATTAATTTAACCTTTGAGATTGGACCTAATTTTTAGTAAAGTCATATTATACTAAGTTTTTAGTATAAACACCAAGTATTAATTCCACATTAAAATTCCTACCCATCCTTCCTCATTTAAAGCCCAATCACGCATCCTTTCTTCTTCTTCAACTTTTAGAATCATCTTTTCCTTTATTTTAGATCATAGATTCCAAATGATCTTCAATATGTTGTTCTTATTCAATCATGAATGATGGATGGATCATTTGTTAATTCATCATTCATTAATGAATAATTCAGGTACTTCGTTTTTGTAATGAGTGACATGTTCTATTTAAGACACATGCCTTTATCTCTAAGAATCAACACAAACAATCATCTGATTTCATTCACAACCTTCATCCAATTACAAGTTATTGTATAGATCTTATTTATCCTCATGAAATTTAGTATTTCATGTTCTTATTCATGTGTTGTAACAATTTATCACCTTGATACAAGTCTTGGAACTAAATACCAGTTCTACAATCATTAGAGTTGTATCCTCTTGGAGAATTGATCATGTATAGCATTCAATGCATCGAATCAACAACAGTTCTCCAAGGCTTTACCAATTTCTTCATCAATACCTCTCATTCAAATATTGAATTCACCTTGACAACAAATGCAACTCTTATGAAGATCATTATTATTGAAAAAAATGAAACTCTCTTATGCACTTCAATTGTGTCTAGATTTGGATTAAAAATTATTATTTTTATTTTGGGACCCATTTATTATTGAGTTTGAATTAATCATTATTGGCATATATCATTGTTAAAACAAGTTTTTTTTCTCATATTTTGGTTGAATAATAATGATGAATTTTATTTATTTTTACATAGATGATGTTTTATATATAATTTGGACCCTTATTTCACCCTCAAGGTTCTATCATATTGCTTGAAAATTTTGATTAGAATTTCACTTATGAGGAACACATATTCATACATAGTTATCATTTCACCCCTAGTTATCATATTATTTTTAATTATCTCATTTATTAACAATGGATAATTAATATATATTATAAATTAATTTTTTTTTGTAATATAATTTGATTTTTAGTAATATGATTGGTTTTTTTAAATTTTTATAATTAACTGTCTTATCATTTATTTATATAATTAAAAATGGTTGTTTTTATATTTTCGAATGGTATCATTAATTATTTTATCATATCCATAGGCATTTACATCTATTATTACACATATATAGGGGTTATTATATTATTTTAAGAAATTATACTACCGATAGTACTGGAACATTACAAGTACACTATTTATTTATATAATGGTACTGTTTATCATGATGAAATAAAAAATAAATTATTCCTCACTCACTCAATATTACAGAATATTATTAATTTAAAAAAATTAAAAATAATAGGGTTCAAAGAGGACTGAAATATTGGAGTACACGAGAATCGTCTGATACAATATTCTTAGAGTTTAGGGTAAGAGAGAAAATAAAAAAAGGCTATTATAATAGTATCATCCTAGTCAAATTTAAAGGGAATAATTACAATTATTATGTTTCCCTTGTGATATGAGTAATGAATATCTATATCCTGGAGGAGAAATCCTTTAAAGTCCTAATAAACTAGGTGATAATCCAATGGTTAGTAACATAACTTATTAATAATGTGACAACCACGACCAATTTATTCCA
The DNA here is from genome assembly GCA_963277665.1 of Viscum album. Lineage (NCBI taxonomy): Eukaryota > Viridiplantae > Streptophyta > Magnoliopsida > Santalales > Viscaceae > Viscum > Viscum album. The sequence goes on from OY728139.1 coordinate 805,303,011, forward strand.
CTAGGGATAATAAAATATCGTATAGTTTCACAAAGAGATCATTCCATGTGTAACTCAAGCATCCATAATGGTTGAGTTTTCATGCTCAAAAAAAGTGATTCCAGAAAAATAGAACGTCTAGAATCAATGATTATATATCCTCTTTTTAAAAATCCTTAGCCACATGTTCTATATATATATATATATATTAAGGACATAACATTTTTGGTTCCATAATTCCTTACATCCCAACACATCTCTTCCTCCCCTAGTTATGTCATTAGAATATTTAAGGTTCAATTTTTTGATTAAGGAGGAAACCACTTCAATTTGACCAGTGAGTCCGGATTCATAATAATGGAGAGTTATTTCACATTATAGAATTGAAATGTTAACTTCAACATATTATCTCTAGACTCATTATGAGAATAAGCAAATATACAATATCTTGTAGACAAAACCATTATATAGACACTAGTTTCAATACACAAATCACTAATATTATGAAACCATGCATCCAAGAAATATTCTATGAATCCCACATTTATTTCATACCCTTGAAACAATGCATGAGGTATCAAATAAATTTTAATCAGTCCCATTTAATGATTAAATAATACAATAACTCTGCATTGGGGTTCAAACTACAAATATAATTTGAGGATAAATAGAAACCTTTTTGTTTCATTTAATATTATATTAGCATGGAATGGTTGAATATATTCCCTATGAAATAACATAAATGGTGCATTTTTTTCAGAATAACACTTCATCACAAAAATATTATTTGATTTATACTTGAATGAGTTAGAAAAACTCTGATACACACATCAATCCCAAACCATTTTGTGTAAAAAAAAATATTTATTCGGGTTCTCTGATAGTTATATCTTCTAGATGATAATATTTTGATCATTTAAAATGATTATATTTTTAAATATTTAGTATTTTTTATCCCTACAAATGTAAATTACATGGTTTGGATAAAAGTAAGGTTACAATGGTTTTTGATGATGGATATTAGACATGTAATCATATTTGATAAATATTAAATGGAGTGGATTTTAAATTAATGAAATATTTTTAGAGGTCATCAATTCTAGGATTGTAGATGGTCACAAATGGTTTTCATTCATTTATTTTGATATTAGTAGATATCTAGGAATTAATTTATTTTTTATATTATTTTATAAATATTTAATCAAATATATACCATCAAATATATGTTTATTTATGAATTGTTTTTATAAAAAAACACTTGTAGTTGATTTGGTTTCCATATTATTGTATTTTAAAAAAAATACATTGGTAAAATCATACATATATTATATAATTAACATATATTATTTATGTAATTATTTGGTCATTATTTTACCATTACAATGTGTTTTATTTAAATTGGAGGTGTCAATAGAAGAATTTATGATAGAATAGTGGACTTGTGATAAATATTAAATTGGTTATATAATTATAATGTGTATAAGAGTGTTTTCTGATGTGAGGGGAAAATTAGAAGTCTTGGATATAGATAAGTGCTTCTGGTTTCTATATAGTGACCTAGGGGTGGATATTCAATGGCTCAATCGTCTCAGGTATCCATAATATTGTGTCCCACTAAAAACGTCATGGATTTAGTTGGTGGATGATCAAGATGGATGATGGTGTGGGTGGTTGAGGATTAGTTCTTATGAATATCAAATGGTGCTCGATAGTTCTTGTTGAATATATTTATCATATTATGGGTTATTTTTATGGGAGTATGTGGTTTAATCCTGGTCCATATTTTGTTTTATATGATCTATAATAGTTTAGTTGTGTGATTTTTGAGGAAGAGTTTCAATGAGTTTCTTTAAGGGGTGACATAAATGGATACCACAATTTTTTTTGGAAAACTAATGATTATAGAATAGATATTGTGATTCCAGGACCCATTTACAATTTTTTATTTATTTAATTAAGTATAAATATTTATTTTTTATTTAATTTAATTCTGAAATACATTAATTTTTTAATATTATTGAGTATTTGTAAAGGTGTATGGTTGGAAATTTGGTTTCTGAAACATGTGTCGACTATGAAAACACATATGTATCATGAGAAATCCTAAATAAATGGTAAGCACAATTTTCTTTTAAATTTTAACACAACCCATATTATTTTATCTAATCAATATTGAAATAGGCTCACTTTTGAAAAATGGTTTGTCCAAACATGCTTCTAAACAGTGCACTAAGCCATGTCCTAAAAGTGGTTAACTTAATTATAACTATCTATCACCTATTTTTTTTATTCCACACACCATACCTATCCCTATGTATCATGACCCATTACTATAGGTGGCTTGACCACACCTCCACTCATAGTTTTCCTTCAATTCCCCCACAATTTCGAGTGGTTTTTTTATGATCTGGGTCCATTAATTTGTATTAAGACCTTCTGTCTATTCCTCCTATGATATTTTAATTTTTATAGTCTCTATCCACATCAAACAAACCATTTTGAAACCCTAACTATATTTTAATTGTATCTTTTATTGAATTTTGTTGTCTATAGTTAATGAGACACAAGTTTTGGCCATATCAAACCAAATTTGTTAAAGGTGATGAAGTATTCATCATTTCTAGTTTTATTTTAGTCCTCTATTTCTATTTAGTTTAATTGTAATTTTTTTGAGTTTTTGGTTCCTACATTCTCTCTCGGGACTCTTGGACCTCTTTGAGGTGGAATAGTGTCATTGTTTTCAATGGTAGTGTGTAATAATTAACTTTCCCATTTTAGGACCTTAAATATTAAAATAATTATTTCTCACCTCTTTAAGACATGTTTAACTTCTCAGTTATATTATTATATGTATTTATGAATTCATTGACAGGGGAAACCATGTTTTACTTTCCTTCCATTGAAGTATATAATTTTTTCCATTAAATATTTATTTATTAAATTAGTTGGAGGATGCATTCTCTTATATATTTACTGATAAAAATTTATGAATATTTTTTGTTTTGTAGAAATTTTTTTGACCTTTCTAACTAATTTATCATGTGCGAAGAATATTCTAAATGGAATTTCATGTATAACATGAAATAATGTGAAATTATAATGTTGTATAAAATTTATATTTAAATGGAAACAATGATCATATAAATATAAATATATTTATATTTATATTTATATTGTTTTTACACATATATCTGGGTATATTTATATAAATATTTAATTTTAAAAATTCAAAGTAGTATAAGTGAATTTGTGAAATGTGAGATTTATATATACATGGGTAATAATATATAAGTAAAACAGTAAATGGTTGAATTTTATTCTCATTATAGATTCCTATTTTGGTATTCAAATTTAATAAAAAAACTATTTATATTGGTATTATAAAATGCATTTGAATAAAAATCTAGATTTTTTTAATGATGATGAATAGTCATGATGTAATTTACTATATTTATGAGATTCCTTTAATATTATAAAATTTATTTTTTTGTTTATTCATGAATGATGAACTGATGGTGAACAATTAGAGAGGGATGATATGTTTAGTGTTTTGGGTAAAATGATCTCAAAACACATTAGAATCATGGTTCCTTGGGTAAGTGAACTTAGACAGGATGTGATCCAATTCTAGTAGCTATGACCAGTTATGTTTTTATATTTCGTCAACTGTCTAGTGATGTACTAAAATCCATTCTACTAGAAAATAGAAATAAATGTTATAGAATTCCATTTTCCCATAGTGACCCATATTTAGTTTTAATCATGATGATTCTTTTAAAATATTTGTTTTATATGATTCTCCTATTGATGATTTATCATTCACTATGTATGATTTATGTCCTTGTAATTATATCTTGAGTATAATTTATATTCATTAATCAACTTTTTAATATTTATTGACAAGATCATTTCAATATCTTTTGGAATAGTTCATTAATTTAAAACTAGTTTTGGCAAGTTAGTTTTTTAAGGATATGGTTTTCTTTTAAAAGAAATGAAAAGTTATTTTTATAAATTACTAAGAACCCTTCATTTGTATATTTTTTAAAATAAAATAATTTTTTTACTTATGTAATTTAGACTATGAAAACATGACTATCTATTTGAAGACTAAAACCTAGGGTGTAGTTTCTATTGGTATACCTATATATCTTATTTTCTCACACAAGTCTTTATCTATCTAGTTATAGGTTTTGATTAATTTATTATCCAATCAAAATGTTTTATATAGTATTGGATAGTGAATTTTATAGTCACATGTGGGTATGATATTTTTTTGTTTAATTTTATTTCTCATTATAAAATATGTAATGTAGGGATTTTACTAATTCTTATGAATAAAAGGAATTAATATTTTATGACTTCTAAAAGAATAAAATATAGAGATAATTATAAAAATTCATCCATGGGATGAAGACTCGGGTATGTGGAGGGATAAGATAGACTTTTATATATTGCTCTATTTTACTAATTTTTGTATTGAATTTTTTCTTACATAGTTAAGCACAAATTTCTAATATATAGAAATATCATTCCTTTTTTTCATAACACTTATTGTTGAAAAATACATTCTTATAATATTTAATATCATTACATACATATTTAAGTCACCCTAGGATAATCTGGAATCTATATCGGGGATATCAAGTATATACTTCTTCGTCCGATATAGGGATGGTGTGCACTTGTTCTTTACAAATGTTTTCAGAGAACTATGTTCATCATAAGGACTATTTTTTTGAATTCCTATTGTTGTTTTGAGAAGAGTGGAAGATAGAGTAAGTATTTACATAAATTGGAATGTTTACAAGGAAGGGTTTTATGAGATCATTCTCTCTTCAAACCCATAGTTTCAATAGGTAATTGCGTTTTGAGTTTTAATATTATTGGGGATCAACATTAATGATAAGATTTTATTTATTGTAGGGATGGTAATAGTGGGGGATTTTTGTCATTTAGAGATGTCACATGTCCTAGAAACCCATGTGGATGTTGAGTGCATAATTACAAATTGCTTCTTATAATCGATTCATGCCTGGAACATGGTATACTAAACCATGTGTCTTGTAGTGCAGAAACACTAGTCCATATAATTTTGATAGTATTGTGTAAATAAATCCATTTGGGTTTTTATGACATGTGTTGGTTTGAAAAATAAAAAATAAAAATAATTTATGTTTTTGAAAATTGATATAACTATTTTACATTAGAAATTAATTTTAAAATAAAGAATTGATAATTAAAAAAAGTAAAATCTATGAAAATAAATATTTAAATTTTGGGTGAATAGTCTTGTTTTTATTAGTATGTAACAAATGTGTTTTATATAAAATTAATTGAAATTATTTTTTGTTTTTTATTTTCTATATATAATTTAAAATATTTTATTAATTTAATAAGATGAGTTTGAAATGAAATTCGTATGTTTCAAATTTAATTCGTCATATTTTTTATTTTGAAATGGTGAAGAATAGTTTAGATAATAATTTATATTATTTAAAAAAACTTATTGCTGGAATAATTTATGGTTAGGATGATTTTGAAAAGTTATTTTAAATTTTTTTTATTCATTTAAATCGGGTTTTGTTTTTTGGATTGGCATTTTATTTTTTAAATTGTGATGGTTGTGGTTTTTTTATTGTACATTTCGTTTTTCTATGACTTATGAATTTTGACGGGTATTATATTGACGTGTCCTGATTTAAATTCAATGTTTATTTATACACTTGATTTACCTCTATAACATTTTAGTGCGTTTTGTGGAGTTCATATCTTAGGATAACACATGGTGGTGTATCTTGTAACTAGAAACTGTGATCCTATTGGTTAGTGAAGTTGGAAAACATCTTGGATGAGTGGTAATGAAAATTACCTTGATATTAGTTGAGTCATTATTAAGAGCCCTAGGTTGGTTTTTATCTTTTAGTTTCCCCGGTTTTTCTCTCCAAAAAATCATGATAATCTAGAATATATAATTTAATTTTTAATTGGTGGTTCCTATTTTCTTTTAGGGATGTTATTATCATTCTTGATCTTGTTCTGATAGGTTGGGAATTAGAAATCTTAGTTGTGTTCACGGGTAATTAGAAAATTTTATACCCCCAGAATTGGATGTACCCTAACAAATGCCTTATTTATTAGAATGAGTTCATTGAGGTCTTGGGGTCCTGGGTAATATGGAATAAGTTTCTTCCCCTACACTATTTACTTAAGGATTATATCAATTATTCTTGTTTGGTAACCCTTTTTGAGGTAATAATTATTTTGTCATATATTGTCACATATGGTTTCCCACTATTATTCTAATTCATGATAAATTTATTCCTCAACTATTTAAAAAATATATGTTTGATTCAATTCAAATTTCTAATTTTTTTGTATTAATAATTTTCATTGGTACTATTAGTCTCAAAGATTTTGTTAGATGAGGTGTTTCCCCTAGTTTGACCATTGTCCCATTGCCCCTAAGGGATACTATAGAAAGTATTGTAGTGAGGATTGGTATCCCTTCCTTAGATATTATTTCGGAATTGAGTATTAATATAGAGACTTGATTTTTTCCTTCTAATACTGTTAAATATTTCTATATATGTTTCAATAGATAAGCACTAGGGTGGAATGTGGTTCATTGGGCTGGTGTACATAGAATTTATTTAATAAAAATAATAACAATATTTTATATTTCGAATGGATTCATAATTAAATAAAATTTTATTACTATTAATCTGTTGATTGGATATGAAATCTAGGAACCTAGTTGGGTCTGGAGTACACTAATTTCCCTAGGCATGACATAAAATGAGTCGGCATGGGACTTTTGGACCCTATGTTGTTGAAGGTGTGTTAAGTGGGTTAATTTAATTAAATAAATAAATTAATTTAATTAATTGGACCTAAAAAAGATGACTATTAATATATCATTAAAGGAAATTTTCTAGGGTTAGCCTGACAATTTTTAGAATTCACCAGTGAGAGCTCCTCCCACCTCCCTTTAGAGAATCAAGAAGAACAATGATGGAACATCAGATCGGACCGGATCATGTTGGATTGAATGCATCAATTTCATTCAATCATTGTGTGGAAATTTCGTCCCCAATGATCAATCCAAAATATAGGTGAGACTCGTGTTTTGGTTTTTTTACTCTTTTGTATTGAAATATTTAGTAGATCGTTATTCATTATTTGATATGTGTCTTGTTATGGCCTTTGGATGGGCCCAAGTACTAGATCTTATATTTTTTAATAAATTTTATAACCCCAGTATCACATTATTGATCACCAACTAAGAACTCATGGCCGATGATGATTAAAATATTGTTTTATAGTGCTTTTATCTGTCAATTATTTTTGTTCCTCACCGATTGGATCCTCATAGTCCCATAATGATATTTTAGGGTTGCAACAAGCTTAATCGGGCCCTCCGATTCATGGCAGATTGATGAAATGAAAACAGTTTGGCAATCCAATAAAAGATCTTGAATCATTTTGGTAAATGGATGATTGATATTTTGGTATGAGATATGAGATATAAGATATGACATATAGGATATTATATATAAGATATAATATATCAGATATAAGATACAAGATGAGAGATATGATATATAAGATATTAAATTCAATATATGATATATGATATATAAGATATAAGATATGATATATGAGATATAAAATATAAGATATGAGATATGAAATATAAGACATGAGATATAAATATTGGTTAAATAATATTATATCAATTATATCTTTTATATGAGGGATCAATTTAATAAACCATCAGTGAAAACCCGATCCTTGAATTGAGAAAGTAATTTTATAATTGATGTTGGATACCATATTAGTTTCATTCCATGAGTCAATGAACCACCGAATAATAATAAATTTATGAATATTAGGGAATCTTGTATCTGTAATATCTCCCCATATAGTGTCGGAATGACAAATATCCTGCATCGCTACAAGCATAAAATTTAGGCAGATAATTCAAGACCAATATCAGGTATTTAATTTGGACTCTTGACCCAGGACTAAAAGATACCATTGAAGCATGATGTGGTGAAATTAAAATATTTCACTTTGTGTTCAATAGAGTCATGTGAATATCTTATCTTGATGGTTTTTATGTTTAGAACATTATGGTTCTATCCATTGTAGAATTTGAGATATGATGTGGGACATTAAGATCATGAAAAATTAAGGCAACACTTGATTATTTCAGTTATCATATAGAATCACCAGATATTTTTTGGGCTTACTCACAACCAATGGCTAGGTAGCGGCATTCCCTAATGATATTTTTTATTTACACTGTATATGTGATGGGTAGTGGATTTCTGAAATATTTTGAGATTACCCTCTAGTAGGGATTGTCAATAACATTCCCAAATCATATTACTGAGTTACCCACCAGAAGGGTAGGGTATTGGTGTTCCTCAATGTTACAGGATAACCGTCCAGTAGTATTGGGCAGTGGAGTTCTCCAATGACTTTACTAGGATTACCCTCTAATAGAATTAGGTAGTGGAGTCCCCTAATAATCTTCCTAGGTAGTACCATCCAGTAGGACTAGGCAGTGTAGTTATTTGGTGACTTGCAGAGTAGTAACCACCTGTCGTATTAGGGAATGAGATCCTTATCTAGAATTTATATCCCCCCAAAATGAAAAATAAAATGATGAGATGTGGTTTTATGTGGATTTAGACTCACTAAGAAGAGGTATTCATACCCTACCAAGACATGTTTTTTTATGTGATCTAAAACTATGTGGGTGAGTTAGTGCCACCAAAATCAGATAGTATCAATGTGTGGAGATAGAGTCCCTTATACTTGATGTTCTGGCCAGACATGTATGATGTCGAGCATCGTTGAGGGAATTAGTTTATACCTATTGGGGAATATTATTCTTAGGATGATATATGAGATAGAGATCTCATTACAATCTCATTTTTGATTCATTGACTAAAAATATATAAATATATATATATATATATTCATTCTTCAGGATTTACACATTTTCAGTGGATAATATCCTTCGAGGAGAGGTGAAGATGAACAAGGTATGCCATGTTCTTTTCATTTTCATATTCTCTTGGCTGGATGATTATATTATCCACCAATTAGTGGTGAATCCATGATGAGTAGTTCATATACTCACATTATTTATCCCATTATTATTGAAATATCATACATCCACTCTCTTGTTTAGATGAGCTATACACTTTCATTTCATCTTGTTATATATACTACTTCCCTCTTTAGTTATATCTCATTATTATCCCCCATCAACCATTTCAAGGAGTTTAACAGGGTATGTATATACCAACCCCTATATGGGTTTTCCCAACATAGGTCATGTCATTTGCAGATGATGGATAGGTCAACTATAACATTAGGGGAGCTTAAGGGAACATTGAACCAGGACCTCATATATTGGTCATATATTGTGATACATGAGCTGAGTTCTCATTTAGTTTTTTAGTTTTTCTTGTTTTCTATCAGGTTGGGACACATTTTAGGTTGGGCATACATTTTCCCCTTTTATTTTTAGTTTATAAAACCATAATTTTGTATCGTCTAGAGGTTCATGCATGTCTAGTTTATTTTATATCAATGTTTCATGTTCTCCCAATTCCATATGTAATTTTTATTTCTTTTGGATATGTGTGTGCATATAGTAATGTTGTAAAAATCATCCATGAGTAATTTTTTTTCCTTCCATTCTTGTCTCCACCCATGGAATTTGGAGGCGAGCTTGGGGTACATTCCTGTCGAGCCCCATCATGGGACGGGTCATGACATATTTTTATTAGATATAGTTTATTCCTAAGTAAATTGTTCAGACATATCCTATTAAATAGTATCGATATGATTTATGGAAACCCTATCAAAGTTTCTCATGTGCAACTCTAAGAATAAAGAGTCTAGTGATTCTATTACCGATCGATATATCCATTCATGAGGACATTGACTACCTTCTTTTCGACTCGGCGTTTTGAGACATTTGTTTTTTAGATTAATGGTACATGTATCATATATGATTGAGTCATTGTATATCCCTCTTGTGTCAAATACCCATTATTATTAATATATAAATACAAATATATGCACATATGACTGTGATACTCATTGATAACTTATTGTTTTCCTCCACTGTGCCAGCAAGCCAAGATACAATCTATGGTTCATGATGTTTACCTTATGAGAGAAGAAGACTCAATACAGGGTCCATCATGCAATCCCCTTGCTCAATGTGGTTAGGTAGGATCACCATTACCTATTAATAATAATATCATCGTAGTAGAGTAAGATGTGTATGCACACATGCTTAGAGCTCTACACGAGTTCCAAAGCTAGAGACCGCTGAGGTTTTGCGACAAGCCAAATAATTATGTAGTAGATGATTGTATTGAGTCATTGGTACACATATTCAAGATTTTTCGGACCCTAATGTATCATGTGGAGTATTTTTCATCCATCCATTACCATCGAGAATATGGAAATCAGTAGAAATAGGTTACACATTTGGACAATGAGTGGACACTCTCTTGGGCCGACTTCTGACAATGTTTTGTTACGAGTACTACCCCTCTCCCCTATGCTCAGTTCATATCTAGGTGACTATAGAATTTTAGTTGGGAAGGATGAAAATGTATGAGTATATAGAGAGGTTCATAAATCTTATGTGTTACTCTCTTGACATGATCAGGTATCGTTACACCTGGGAATGAATGATTGGGCATGGATTCCTCTGAGAGATCAGTGCTAGTATAATATCATTGTGTATTCCAACATATGTTTGGGTTCCAGAGTGGGTCCTACTGAATGAGGTATTTCTATCAGAGGGACACCGCTCAACTGGAGCTGGCAGTGGCCCTCATGGAACTAATTCTTCTATAATACCTAGAAGGCACCAATAGACGAGATCATGATGTAGGCAACTATTTAGAGAGAAGGTTCAGGGAAGTGGTCATAATGCTACGGGAAAAATTAGATCACGAGGGTAGACCTTAGAGGGATGGTTCTTTGCTTCTGACAAGTATGGTAACATGGTAGGAGCCTACCCAAAAAGATGTGTTGATTATCTCAGATAGATAGCTGATGGACAATAAGTGAAGAGGTTGTGTTGTGATTAAGAATTTCCCATGAGTGGAAAGGGTGATCCCCATAATGGTGGAGCTGGATGAGGATCCAGAGGATATGTAGGTGTTGGATTATTTTATGAGGTCCTTCACTACCAACACTGGGAAGACCACATCTAGCTCGAGGATATGGAGGTTAGGGGTGAGGGTAGCATCATGATTCGGAAGTCAGTGATCCTGCAGTGCATGAGATGATCAGTGGTATGATCTATGTTTATTCTACCCATGCATTAGTTTTAGAATACACATGTTCCAATAATTAATTTATATTTATAATACTACTATGGGAGATGGAGATTTTATTATAGGTGCTAAAATAACAACTTTGACTGGAAGTTCTTACTAGGAACTCTTATTATGTGTCATTCATCTTCATGTAGTGCGAGCTATCATTTGTTGAAAATTGGTTCACATTGGACCTTTTGGTCATAAAAATAAATCTCCATGAATTCATCTTGTGTATGAATTGATGTTACACGGTTTAATCCTAGATTTATTTTCACCACAGATAAGTCTGATGCCTATGCACTTATTAGATGAGATTCTCATTCTTTGGGGAGAGATATCTCATAGAAAAGAAAAGTTGGTTGAATGAGTATGAGGGTAAATATCGTCGATCATCAGTTGGGAAGTGTATCACTTAGGGTAGTGGGATCTCTATTCATGTGGGTTCTTTTAGTAGTGGATGATTATATGGATGTTTTCCTCAATGTTGTTCTGGGACTGCCTTCATGGTAGTAGATGAATTGATTTCCTTTAAATTCATCCTAGGAATACCTTGATATATTATGTGGCATGTCAGATGGAACCTACTATGTTTTTTGAGCTACAATTGTAGTTATAGGACCTTCATGATAAAGATTTTATACGACCTAGTGAGTCCCACTAGGAAGATCCAATGATGTTCGTGAAAATATAAGAGGAGAGATTAAGGATTTTTGTTTATTACCATCAACTGAACTAGGAAACAATAAAGAAAAAGTACCCCTTACTGAGAAATGGTGAACTATTTGATTGGTTGTGATATGTAATATGGTTCTTGAAGATCTATCTTTTATCCTTTTACCACCATGTGTTGGTTAATGAGGTTGACATTCCAAATTTATAATTCTAATGTCTCTACAGGCACCAAGAGTTTCTAGTGATGACCTTCGGTGTGATAAATGCCCCCACAAAGTTTATATCATTGATGAACAAAGTATTTAATCCATATATGGACCAGTTTTTTATTCTATTCAGCAACGAGATACTCATCTAATCTGAAATAGAGGAGGAGCATGCAGAGAACTTGAGTATGGTCCTAGACTTTCTTCAAGAGCACCTAGATTAGTGAAATCTCTCATAGTGACAGTTCTAGATATATGATTTTTACTTTTAGGGAATGTCAACAAGGTTTATCGATGGATACATCGAAGATCAATGTATTTTTTTCTTGGGATCCACCTAAGAATGGGTCAAATGTACGAAGATTCATTTTTTATTAGGGTAATATAGGAGGTTTGTAGAAGAATTTTCTAGAATCTCATCCCCTTTAACATCCCTGACGTAGAATAGGTTTCCATTTACCAGGTCAAAGTAGTCCCATATGGTCATTTAGGAATTGAGGTAGAGGATGATTAGTGATCCAGTGTTGGGACCACCATAAGAGGTTACAGAGTTCATTTTGTTTTGTGATGCCTCAGGAATTGGGATTAGTTTCATGTAGATGAGGCAACATGAAATTATAACAAAAGGGTCAAGGTAGTTGAATCCTCAGTAGAAAAACTATGATACGGATGACCTACAACTAGAAATGGTAGTCTTTACCCTGATTGTGTGGAAACCCTATCTTCTAGGAGAGTGCATTATGGTTTACTCAGACCTCCAGAGTCTTAGGTACTTCTTCACTTAGAGAGACCTTAACCTGAGACAATTATGCCACTGGGATTTCATACAAGACTATGAATTCAAGATAGTATATACTTTAGAAAAGATAAATCTTATAGTGTATTCTCTTAGTAGGAACTACCATTCTCTCATTGTGAATGAATCTTAATAGGAGTAAGATTCCAAATAACTGAACTTGGTGGAGTAGGAGAGTGTGACTTTTTATCAATCGATGGTTTTGAATCCTTCACTACTTGTGCACGCGAGAGTCTCGTATGGGAGACATTGACTATACGGTCCTACAAGATTAGATATCTAAATGTGATTCACTATAGGTATATTATGATGGGGAAAATTACATTATATTATTCTAATGGAAAAAACGGTTGTATTCATGATGCTGGAGGAGGTGATGTAGGAGTTTTTCACATCTCCCCTTGTTGTACATGTTAGTGTGGGGAGATGATAAAAAACCTTCAATAGTAGTTTTGGTGATTTGAAATGAGATGAAGCATAGATGAGTTCATATCATAGAGACTCACCTATCAGTATGTGAAGTTTGATCACCACCTTTAGCATGTTTCTTGTAGCCCCTTGAGATCCTAGAGTAGATTAGGGATGAAATTTTGATGGACTTCATCACAGGGTTTCCACATAAAACGAAGGGCCATGACACCATTTGGATGATATTTATCTGAATCCTGAAGTTGTATTACTTCCCTAACATTAGGGAGCAAAGCATGGTAGATATTTTGGGGAATCTATATGCATGTTAGATCATTCTCCTTCACAAGGTTCCCCCAAAAATTGCCTCTAACCATGAGGTGTGGTTTACATCACTATTATGGAGAGGCCTGTAAGAGTCATTTTGTACCCAGGTGTGGATGAGTATAAACTTTCATCCATGGAATAAAGGGAAGATCAAGAACATTATCCAGGTGCAAGATGATATGATGGGGAATTGTGTGTCACACATTAGTAAGAGTTGGGAGGATCACCTGACCATTGCAGAGTTTGTGTACATTAGAAAATACTACTCTACCATAGACATAGAAAATTTTGAGGCCCTATATGGGAGAACTTATGGGTCAATCATATGCTAGAAAGAGGTGGCTGAGACATCTCTTGTGGTCCTAGAGTTGGTGTGGGAGACAACAGTGAATTTTCAGGTCATGTGGTAGTGGATGGGGATGGCCCAGAGCAAACAGAAATCCTATACAGACTTCCGTGATAGGCCGTTGGAGTTTAAGAAGTGAGACTAAGTTTTATTTTGAGTCACCCCATGATGAGTACTATTAATTTTCATTCATGGACAAAAGATATACTTAAGGATCATTGGGCCATTCAAGATCATCCAGAGTGTTGGTGAGATTTCTTACCACCTCCCCTACCCTGAAATTTGGAGTGAGTGCACGCCGTGTTCCATGTGTCATAATTGAAGAGATATGTTCACGACACTAATAACATAATTTAACAGGGAAATATGGACATCGAGGTTAGAGAAACCATTACTATTCACCTTGTGGAGATCGAGGATCAGCCTTAGGGGACCCTGCATACACTACCATCCCTTTGGTTCACACGTTATAGAAGCAAGGAAAATTGCACGAGAGTTCCTGGGAGTTGGAGATAAATTCATGCTTAGTATCCTAATATGTTATCATAGTTTCTACTTTTGGGGTAGAAAAATCCAGAAGGATTAAATTATGCAAGTACTAGTTTTTTTCCTTCTAATACATTGAAACATTTATATGTATATATTTCTAGAGCAATGTGCTAGGATGGTCCGTGATTTTGAGGCCCAATGTTCCTAGATTTGATTTTATAAAATATTAATATTTTTTTATATTGTGTGTATATGGTTATTTAAATAAAAAATTATAAATATTAAATGGATGGTTGAATCCAAAATTTATGACAATGGTTTGGTTTAGAATGTGGTGTTTTCTCAAGGCATGACACAAAATTATTTAGTGTGGGACGTTCAGACACCTCACTCGTTGATGGTGCATTAAGTTGATTCCATTAATTAAATAAATTAATTAAATAAATTAATTTGACAAAAATTGTGACTATAAATATATATTTAAAATAAAATATTATAGGACTTGTCTCACAATTTCATGATTTTTCTTGTGAGGGATCCTCCCTCATCCCATTGGAAAATCAAGATGAATAATAATATAACATCAAATCGGAAGAATCATGACGTAACAAAGGCATCAGCTTCATACAAACGTTGTGTGGGTGTGTTCTTCACCAATGATCAATCCAAAATAGAGGTGGGACTCATCTTTTGATATTTTTAAACCATATTATTAAATTACTGAGTAGATCATTATTTATCCTTTTCTCTGTTTCTTGTTATGGCCTTTATATGCGCCCAGGTAACTACATTCGAGTTATTTAATCGACGTTCTTTCCTCAATTCCCTAATATTGATCTCTGGTCAAGAACACATGGCTAATTATGTTTAAATAATGGGTTTATAGTGTATATAGACCTTAATTATTTATGTTCTTCACCAGTTGGATCCCTGTGGTCCCGTCTCAACATTTCTGGGTAGCATTATGGTCGATCAGGCCCCAAGATCAATGGGGCAAAACAGTTTGGCGAAAAAAGTGTAGATCTATAAATATTGCAGTACGTGGACTCTCGATAGTTTGGTATAGGATATATGATATATGATATATGATACAAGCTATGAGATATGTTATATAAGATATCAGATATAATATACAAGATTTAAGATATGAGAAATATGAAATATGATATGAGATATGATATGTAAAATATATTATATAAGATATGAGATATGAGATATATTATATAAGATATAAATCATTTTTTAATAATCTAATATTGGTTATATATTCCAACTAAGGCATCTCTCTGATCAATCATCTGGGATAACATGATCCAAAAATTGTGAGGGTCACTTTAAGAACAATTTTGGATATATTTTTTGAATATGTTCCTCGAGTCAATGAAACACCAAATAATTATAAAAAACATTATTTTGGAATCATGTATCTGAAATATCACCCCTCATATAATTTCAAATTATAAACCATATCTAATTCTACGACACAGAAATTTAGGAGGAAGGTTCAAGACCAATATCAAATATTTAATTTGGATATCGACGTCATGCCATTGAGATTCAATTCAAGCATGATGCAATGAGAGGTGAATTTTTTACCAGTTGTCTCATTGAGGAATGTGAGTACACTATCGTAAGAATTTTTCCTTGTAGAATGTGATGGTGTCCCCCATTATGGATTTTGAGATTCGATGTGAGATGTTCTAATCATTAAACATGAAGGTGACACCCGATGAAGGAAGTAATTGTACAAGATCACCAGATCTTTTTAGGATTAGTCAAAACCAAAGGATTGGCAGTGGAGTTCCCTGATGATATTTTAGAGTTACTCTCGAGTAGGTCTGGGAAGTGAAGCTCCTCAAAATTATGGGATTACCCTCTAGACGGGCTGGGGAGTGGCGTTCAATGAGGGTCATTCCTCATTACCCTCTAATAGGACTGGGTATTGGATTTTCTCGATATTCTGATATTACCCTTCAATTGCGTTGGGTAGTGGACTTCCCTAACAAAATTAATGTTCATACCCTTAAATAAGACTATATATTGGTGTTCCCCAATAACCTTCCAGAGTGGTACCCTCCAGTAGGACTGGGCAGTGGAGTTCCTTAATAACTAGTAGAGAAGGACCCTCCTGTCATACCCAGGTACAAGATCCTTATCTATAACATATATCACCTCGACTATACGACACTGTGATGAGACATGGTTTGACATGAATTTATCCTCATGAGTAAGAGATATCATTTCCCCACCGAGGTGTGTTTTTGTGACGCGTCCTAATTTCATGCATGCTAGTAGGTGTCACCCAATGGAGATAGAATAAATGTGTAGTGATTGAGTCCCTTATAGTTGTTCATTAAGGGAATATTCATGGGATGTTTGTCATCATTGATGGACTAATGTTGAAATTATTGGAAAATCTTCTTCTAGGGGTGAGCGGTGAGATAGAGACCCCCTTATTATCTTTTTATGATTTTTTGAATGAGCATATATATATATATATATATATATTATTTCTTCTAGATTCACACTTTGTCCTCAGACACTCTCATTCTAGGAGAGGCGAAGATGTGTGGGTTATGCCACATGCTTTCTATACCTGGCTTCTTTTAGTTGAATGAGTCTACTATTCTGCTATTGGTGGAGAAAGATTGATTGTTATTTCATAGACTCAACATGTTTGGCCCTTTGTTCTTGGTTGAGATTACTTTTACTCTATTGATGGGTTCAAATTTACTCCTTTACTATACCTTGTTCTATCTACTGCTTAATCCTTCAGTTGTATCTATTACAACCCCCCCACATCATACTCATCAGGGAGTTCTACTGGGTATGTATATAATCACCCCTGTATGGTATTTTCCCGCATCTTCTGTGTATTTTAAATATAATGGGTAGGTCAACCATGAATTTTGATGAGATTAGGGATATTGGTTACTTGGTAAATATACAGTGGTCATATGTTGTGATTTTGGAGATGGGATCTCGTTTATCTGTTTTTTTTGTTTTATGTTAGGTTGGGAAACATTTCTATTTGGTCAGGTATTTTTTTCCTTTTATTATTAGTTTTTATAATGGTACTTTTGTATCATTTAGAGGTTCTTGAATTAGTAGTTTATTTTATAACATTACTACATCTTTCCCCCATTATCCCAGAACATTTTCATCGAGTTGGCTATGTGTGTGGACTGGTACTTTGGTAATGGCCTCTCCGAGTTTAGTTATGCCTTCGGCACCTAACGCCACCCCTTGGCCTATAGAGGTGGGCTTGGGGAACTTGAAGCTTGAGCCATGGAATGTGCCAGGTCATGAAAATTAAAATGTGGAAAAATATGTGGATTCTTTTCTTATAGAAATTTTAATATGTTGGGGGGACACCATGTTTTGTTTGGCCTAGGTCTGTTAGGGTGATTCAGTTTAAGTTCCCTTGTGGATTATCATTATTGTGAAATACATTCCAATAGTTGATTATTACTAATTTTATATGGATTCATATTTTTTTGGTGATTCTAATATATTGAACTATTTCTGAAGATATTTGAAGATTTTTCATATTATGGTTAGAATTTTATTTAGACTATTTGAGTTGGATG
This sequence comes from Viscum album, assembly GCA_963277665.1. Taxonomy (NCBI): domain Eukaryota; kingdom Viridiplantae; phylum Streptophyta; class Magnoliopsida; order Santalales; family Viscaceae; genus Viscum; species Viscum album. Next base: position 805,321,190 of record OY728139.1, read on the forward strand.
AGTATTTTTGTTGGAAAAGAGATTTATTGAATGCATTTATTACAGCTTGAACCAATATTTTTTTAATTTTTTTGTGTATTTTATTTTATTATGTTTTATGAGGATTTTTTTGTAGAACAATTATATAAAATAAAATTTTTAGATCTTCAGCATAGGTCCATGGTTTTCTAAACCATAAATATTTTGTTAAAATGGTTGTGTAACATGGATGTGTTGAAATATATAGTTAGTGAATGTTCTGATTGACCTTTCTCATAACCCATGGGATGTGATATACACACTATAGAGATATGATTATGATTAGTTCATGGTTTGACCATCCAAACTATCAAACCATGGTAGTTAAATTCTTTTAAAATAATATTTTTAATTCAATAACCCTCCCCCTTTATTTTTTGGTCACACACTACCCATACCCTTCTATATGGATCCTGAACCATAGAAAAGGTGTGATTATCCACATCTCATCTCATATTATCCCCTCCCTTTAATTGAGATTTGAAAAGTTTTATTTGTTCTTCAATTCAATCCCTCTTGATGAGGCCACCTCTCCCTTATTACTTTATTATTTTTTTCTCTTTCCTTTCTCCATTATTCTCACACATCATGGATGAACCCTATACCTATTTTGGGTCATTATTTTATTGATTCATTGTGTCTTGGGTTTGAACATCTAAATTTGAGGCCAATTCATTCTGAAACTACTCGAGGGGATGAGTTCTTCTTTATTTACAAGTACCTTTTGGTTTCTTCAGTCCCATTATATTGATATTAATTTAATATTTCATGAATATTTGGTTCATCGATTCACTTTACGGTATCATAGACATCATTTGGGAGGAATAAAAATTCTTTTATTAGTGTAATTAAGATACATGTAGGTTCAAAATTGTTTTAGGCCATTAAAATTTGGAACCTTTTAGACTCGACTATTTAACACATCTTTAACTACATTATGATGTTATTATAAATATTAATTAATTCATTGAAAATGGGAAACCACATTTCAATTTTATTACATTGAAGGTTATTTCCTATCCATTTTAATGTGGTGTTTTGAAATTATTTTTGAGATTATTTTTTATGTTTTTTAGTTGGGTATTATAAATAATATTTTTGTTTTCTAGAAGTTTTAAAACAAATATAACATTAATTTCAAATATCTTTTAAATTTATCTTTTCATTTCATACATTACATTAAATTCCATGAATTTATAATGTGGTTATGAATGAAAATATGGGATTATCAAATGGCTATTTATATTTAAATAATATATCGGTTTAACACATATACATAGGTATCCATAGATCTCTATGACTATATAAATCCACAAAATAATATGTGAATTTTTGAAATGGGATATGTGTGTTTGTGTGTAACTATATATTGGTAAAAAAAGATGAAATTTCACCTCAATATTCATACTTATTTTATTTAATGAATTATAAAATTGAATTTTAGTGTGTTTTATAAAATTTATATTATTGGAAAATATGGAGTTTTATAATGGATGGGAATTTTTTAGATTGTTGGTATTCTGTTAATAAGAAACCATTAGGATTATGAATAGTGATGTATTTTTTATTTTTGGAAATTGTAACTCATTGTGATCTATTTGAATGTGATGATATTTTAATATTTTATTGTGATACTATTTTAAACCCCATGTGAATCCATAGTGATTGTGTAGGTGAACCTATATGGGGTGAGCTCCATTTATACTGGCTGTATGTTGTGAAGCATGCTTATTTATTCCACCAGTAAGTGATGTATTACTATCCATTATATTATACAGTAGTGATATTTTTTCTATAATTCCCCTAGGCCTTATTGACCTATAGGGTACATTTCTATGATTCCTTCGTCAAAAATATTCATTTACGTGCTTCAGTTATTCTTGCATAATTTTACACTAATTTTGATTTATATTCTTATCATACTATCATGAGTATTAATTATCTTATTTACAAATGGAATATTAATGATTAGTAAAAATATAATTTCAAAGGTAATTTTAATTGGTGTTTTATTTAAAAAATGGTATTATACCTGAAAGATGTTTTATACGGTGATGGATTTATTTTAAAAGAAGATAAAAGGGTTGTTTATAAATGACTAAAAATATATTTGTTTTATTTAATTTTTAATAAAGTAAAAATAGATATTTAATTATGTATTGAAATGTTTCATAAAAGGAACTTATATTTAAATACTCAAATTTGGTGAATGGTTTCCTTTGAAAATCATTCTAAGATAAATTGATCAAACATATCTTTATATATATTGTTTAAGGTTATTGTCCTATGAATGACCAATCTTTTGGAATTTGGTTATAATAGATGGTGACATTTATAGTCACCATGATGAATATTCATTTTTTCCCCAAATCACAATAGTTATAAAGGCATTTGATTATGTTATATGGATAACAGGAGGCTATATATTGTAATAATCAAATAAGAGGAATATAGTGGAGGCTATACATATTCTTATATAAATTTATTCCTGAATGAGAAAAAATATTAGATCTAATTTTATCTTCTAGTCTATTTTACTATTTTTTTTTGATAAATTATTACTTCTCCAAACTAGTATGGATATCTGATATAATGGTAATTAAATATAGTTTTACATTTCTTCTTAAAATTGATTAGTGGATAAATATATTTCCAAGAAGTTTATATTGATGATCTGGAACATGATTCCATCCTAGAGTGATCATGAATATGTATTTTGATGTTATAGACAAGCTCAGACATCCGATGTAGGGATGACTCTGGCTGGTGTGTGACAACACTTTATACATGTGTTGTGTTCTTAATTTTTTTGGGTTGGTTTAAATTTTTTGGTTCTGTTAAATTTTATTACTTATCTGATATTACACTTGACAATTGTGAACCTATAATGTGATAATATGATATATTTTATCTCCTCTCTCAAATATGTATGTGCTATCTTTGGGTGTTGGAATATTGGTGATCTTAGGTGAGTTCATACACTTTCCATATTACTTTTCTATATTTTAAATCTTTATATAAGTTTTTTATGATATAGATGGATTATGTGAGGTTGAATTAAGTGTTTGATTATAAATGTTATGTTTTAGTATACAAATGGTCACAAAGTTATGATTTCAATATTTGGATAAACTCTTCTATACCATATCATTATACAATAAATTGTGAATCATCAAATGAGGTTGGGGATTCAAGAACTCTACATTTTTATTCATAAATTTGGTAATTGGGAAGATTTATTATTCTCTGAGTAATAATAAAAAGCTTTCATAATGCTGATAGTAAACCGTATTAATGAAATTGATGTGGAAAGGCTAATTATCACGATTTTAGATAATTTTATGATATTTCATTCACACATAGTGATTATTTTATGCTAATGATGAAAAAATTACTTATTTTTTCCATTTTAATGTACTAATATGTTTTCTAAATGGATCAACATCATAAAATACTCATAAAATAAAGATAGTAATAATATGGTTGTGTGGAAAAACGGAATAGGGGTAAAAACTTATTTTTTATATGGGAGAATAGGATAGTAATAGATTTGTAAATATCTCATATGTATTGTTGTGGAAATTTCAATATTGAATATATTTTTATGATTGTTATGGAGTTTTTTTTTGAGGTTTTTAGAGCGAGTATTGTGGATTTTTCTGTTGGGTGAATAGTGGGATACAGCTGTGGTTATGGTTTATACAACAGGGTTGTAGTTGGATTTCGTTTGTTAGAATGAAGGGTGAGTGGGTTATTTTGAGAGAATAAATGTATTTTTAATATAGTTCATTTGGTAGAATACTATTTATAAATAAAGTTATTGGTAATAATGAACATAATATGGGTCTTTCTAGAGTTCAGTATCATGATAACTATAGATTAATCTATAGTCGGTGAAATTAATAGTTAATGTCTAGAGATTAACATGTCTGATGGATTGTGTAGTTCTTTATTATATGTGGAATTGAACATGTACAACCTAATAATTCATAATAATTAAATTTATAATAATTTTTTTAAATATGACAATAAATAAAACAAATCTACATTATCATTATAATATAATATTTATAATGCATCCTCTGAGTTAGGGAATGCAAATAAAGGTAACCATATTATTAAATTACATTGAAAAGTAGAATAAATGAAATCAAGTAATAAAATATTTCCTCATTAGGCTCATATATCGGATTTGGGGTAGGTGATGTATTCTCTATCATTTTACCATGAACAAACCCAAGAAGAATTGGAAGAAGTTCAGCTTGAGAGAAATCAACTACGATATAATTCGACGATTATCAAAATCATTATGTATTCCAAGATACATGTGTCACCATTTGTAATAGACAATCCTTTTTATTATAACCTTAGGTTCTTTTTCATATGTCTTGAGGGGGAGTGTATGTAGAATTTAGTATGATATAAAATTGTAATTATTAATGGAATTAATTGTGAATTGTAGACTTCTGTAATTCCTATAAAAAATTAATCAAAGAATTTAACAAAATATTTAGTGTTATATTTATTAAAAAAATTATAAAATTTAATTAATATTCATATTTATTTTATCAATGTTATTGAATTAAGAATAAAGCCCATTATGATCCGTTTTTTTAAATAATTTTATTTCATACACATTAGACAATTTTTAACAAAATAAATAAAATTTAATCATTTTGAAGGATTATTAGAGGAATCTTTTCTAATTAGAGAAATAATTATTTAAATAATTATTTAATTTATATTTTTAATAAAATTATTTTATTATCACATAATGATTTATCGAAAAAAATTTATAATAAAAAAACTTTTCAATATGTATTATTTTTCAATTTAAATGTTAAATTTTTAAATATTTAATTTTTTATATAAAAAGGAACATAATTTTTATATTAATAAAAAAAATTTTATATTTGGGTTAGTTTCTGGGATTATTTCTTAATAGGTTTAAATCTTGGTAAATAGTGAAAAATATAATATTTAAAAATACTATAACTTTTAAGAGAACATCAAGATAGAAGATTGATTCAAAAATATATAAATAATTTTTATAGATCCAATATATGATTAAGCATTATAAGTAGACTTCCCAATATTTTTTTTTTAATTTAGAGTCCTTTTATGTAATTTTAGAAACTAGTGATGTTCTGTTCTAATAAAAGAACTACATTTGATCATTTTAATTAGTTAAGTAATTAAAAGGATAAATTTTACTTTTTATTTTTTTTTAATTTTCAGAAACCAAATTAATTAATGATAAAACAATAAATATCAAATCAATTAATAAAAAAATTATTTTTTGTTAAATTAAAAATTTACGCTTTAAGATAGATTTCTCTGAAACTAGTTTCTGTTTGGTTAAGCATGCCTTTATTAAAAACAAATATTTACCACCTCTATAAATTGATTCAGATAATTTTCTTAATTTAAAAAGATATAAAACCAGGATGATGTGGGTTATTTTTTGTAATAAAATTTTATTATTGGGGTGAAAAACATAATTAAACATTATAAAAGTTTATTATAGTAAAATAATTCAATTGAAAAAAATAAATAGAAACATAAATTTCCACAATAAATGTTGTTGATTATTGTATCAAACTAGACTCATTACATATCTTTTATTTTAATTTTTTTTTCATATTTTTAATGAATGATTCATGTCTTTGACCTAATGTGATAGGTATTTACAAAAGTGTTCCCCTATAACATATAAAAGTCACCTTTGACTAACCCCCTTATCCATAACCCTATGCCTTTTGGATCATCCAAATTATTCAAAAACCCATCCTATTTATCTCTATAATGTTTAAAAAGTTCATATCTCACTTAAATACACATCAAATATGTCTCTTGGAGTATTCTGTTGGAGTAATAAAAAACACTTAATCATTAATTATTCATTTCAATTTTTTCATTATTCTTCTACATTCACAAAATATATTCTACTAATAATAATATTATTATATCATTATACACATATTTATAAAGTGTGAATATTTTTATAAATTAATCATTTTCTTACTCTATCACAACAATTTGAAAAATTAAATTGTAGTTGGTGCAAATGTGTGGACTACAGTCTCTATAGACAACATGTTTGGTTTTTTTCACTCACCCCAATTTATTAATATCTTAATGTATTTAAATTTTAAATATGATATTTATGATATTATTATTATTATTTTATGAAAAATAATTTTGTAACTTAATTCATCTTTATAAATAAAATAATCAAAAAACCCTCCATGTGAGTAGGTGCAAACTATCATCCCTAAGATTGAAGTTTTTGGTTTTTTATCACTAACATATATGGATTGTTATAAAAATATATATGATTATTTTGTATGTTTTTTATGAATAATATAAATAACAAATAAAATTATTGTATCGTGTAACATGATCTAATTATGATTATATTATAACTCGTGGATATTGATAAATTACCAGAATAAGCTTCTCATGGATTCCATTTTCCCAAAAATTAACATTGAAATTAATGGAATAAAAAATAAATATAAAAAATCATTAAAATATGAATATTATTTTATCATGAATAATATAGTAATCATGAAAATTGTATCAAAGAAATGGTCTTGACATTGTGGTTACAAGACATGTATGCATCAATCAAAATTATAAATAACAGATGATGAAATTATTCATTAATAAGAAAATATATTTTTAGTGAATTAGCATAATAAAATAATATAAAAGGTAATAGAGTTGAATAGTAATATTTAATAATTTACTAATATCATTATATTTATTTTAAAATAGGTTAAATATATTTTGTAAATGTTGGGAGTAAAAGCTAAGGGTTATTCTTCTAATGTTTCCTTATTTAATACATGTTTTTTATTATGGACATTTATTCATTAGTTTGGTGTATATACATCCACAATGACATATTTTACCATGAACATCATTATTCATGATATTTAAAATTTAAATTTCATTTTTTCTATTTTTTATGTTTTTATTCAAAAGAAATTGATGCCTTAAAGGGGGTTTTCCAATAATTCACTGTTTTAGTTAGAAATGTTTATCCTCCATATCCATATAATTAATCCTAAAATGTTCAAATTACTTATTTCTTTAAATAAAAGTTATTATTATTTATTTTCAACCTAATAGAAATATTTACATATTTTTTAAAACAAATTCATTATAACCTTTTATTGTTGTGGAATTAATAATGATATTTCAAAACATTTTTAATATTCATATATTTTATTTTCCACTCTATGTTTTTGGAAATAGCCTTTATTTCATATAAAAATTCCATTTTTTGGATTTACCTCTTAAATTAATGTTATTAAAAGGATTAATGTGATATCCATGAAAATGAAAATTTTAATTTAGCTGTTAATTAATTTTCAACTAACAATTACATTCTAAACTAATGGTGAAAGAATGAATATTTTAAATATTTTCCAAACAAATGAATTTTGTATCCTCCATTATTAGGTTTATTTTAGAATCCCGAAGTTTTCATAGTTTTCCAAATAATGTTAATCTTTATCTTTTATAAAACATTATTTAAAATCAGTAAAAAAAATTATTTTTAATTCATTCATCTTTCACCATATAAATTATTTTTATTCATCTATATTTTTAATTAATCTTAGTGAACACGATTTAATGTTTCACATAATTTAGTAGTTACATGACCTAACAATATCATTCAGCTTCTTTAACTAAACGACTTATAATCATATAACTCCATTTTTTAACATGGGATATTATTTTCATTCAAAATTCATTTAATTCCAATATTTATGATTATTTATTATAAAGGAAACATGATTTTGCATTGGATTATTATTTAGTTTTTCATAAATTTAATTCATTAGAGAAAATTATGTGTTGGGTGAGGCCAGAAATTATATCCCCATTGATTTATCTATAGGTCTCATTAGATATATTATTTTTGTTATTTTTCTATATTCATTACCATTTATTAATATTTCCTTATCATAATACCTTGAAGATAAAATCATAATATCAGGGTAATGAGTCCTTTATGATAATATTTTAGTTCACTAGAACATTGACTTAATGGTATGATCCAAATTTCAATTAATATTCACTTTATGTTAAGATAATTATTCTAGTTTTTATTTATTAATTGTATAGTTATAATGATTTTAATAATTCAATACTTCCCCATTAAATATTTTATGTGTGTCCAAGTGAGATTGATATTTTTTATCCATTGATTTATTTAAATATTATGATATCAGTTATATTGCATTATTTTATTATTACAATTATTTTTATATTATTAATACATTATTTATTTAAAAATATTTTTGTCATGGAAAATAGTATATGATATTACTTATATTGGGTATGATTTTTGTATTTTCTATTTTGATTATTGTATTCCCATATTTGGATCACTTATGATCTAATATTGTTAATTATTATATTTAACCTTAATAAACATTTGATCTCAACATTTTATTTGGTTTCCATTCAATAGGATTCATAAACGGAATATTTTATTGAATATAAAGATGTAATAAAATTAATATAAATGGTTTTCAAGATGTTTATAATTATACGGTTTAAAATTTCAATATAATATTGAAAACATGTAGGTATATTGTATTTATATGAAATGAGACTAATATATATAATTTGATTTTATACATTGTATCTTATAAAAACTAAATAATGTTACCATTGGATCTACATTACAACAATTAGGGTTGTTACGTAATAGTTTAATAAACATAATTGTTTTGGTAATTAGTAATTCAATGAATAAAAATTTGTATGATTAATAATTTTTTGAATACTTTTTTGTGAGTATTTTTCTATGAAGTTTTGTATTGGGAATGGTGCGATCATTTTTAGTGACTATTGTTTCTGGTGGTTGTGGTGGTGTGATGATGTTTGTGAGATGTGGTTTTGTGTTTTGGGTGTGACCATCTAGTGATAGGATTCTATGTGAAATATATATATATATGTGTTTGTGTGTGTGGATGCGTATTTGTGTGTTGTATCCTAAAATGAGATTTATATACATTTCCCACACAAGTTTAATACCCATACAAACACCCAATACACATTTGGTATCATGTCCCCTAATATTTGGGGTTATGAGGAATTGAATGGATGACCACTCCATCTAACCTAATATCACTACCAATTGTTGTATGGGTTGTGATAGATTGAGTTGGGTATGTTTATACTAGCATAAGATGTGGGGTACCATAAGACTCAATGGGGTATTAGTGTGTTGATAAAGTATGATGTACTAATATACCAAATGGGAAACTTATGGGGTGGCACATGTTCATTGGAAACATTTATAGGGTAATCATATTCATTTAAGTTCTAGGTTCATTAGAAACCCCTATGGGATATTGGATGTGGTGATTTCATATGATGGGGCCCATTCATGAAAAGAGGAGGTAGTGATGTTTATATCTTTTATTCTTATGACACTATGAGATATGGATAAGAGATGTATGTATGAGACATTGTGTTTTCGTCAATTCCATGATAGGGATTAGCAGCACATTATATTTAACATCAATGTGTAAAAGAGACAAAACAATAAAAAAGTATCTTTAGGGTTACTTCTTATTATATTAATCAATAAAATATTACGATTATTGGATGTGTAAATACATGTTTATTGGTGATATCCACTTATAATTTTCCAAAAACCAACCCTAGCCAACCCCAAACTTGTAGATTTCGCCTGTCTGTGACAATGCATGAGAGGCATACCCCATCCTACTAGACTAAGAACTAGTGTTAGAATCAATTTTAACTTATTTTAGTGTGATTATTATTATGAAAAATTGATGATAAAAAAATAAAAATAGAATAATAAAATAAAAAACAACCGTATGAATGATATAAAAGTAAGAATAACACCGTGTGACCCCACGGGTCACGACCAACTATATAACCACAATCATTCCATGAGTGAGCTAGAGATGTGAGAACCTAAATAATTAAAAATATTGAGTAGGCATGATCACTAGTATTACCATTATAGATTTTCAAGGATGAACTAAACACTAACCCACACCATTAAAAACAAGCCCAAAATTTTTATAGTTTTAAAATAAAAAATATAAAAAGAGTATTTTATGTTCCCTTCAAAAAAACAAGTAACAATATTTCATTTCAAGAAAACATATTTCCATATTATTTAAAAAAAATATAAACCAAAAATATATTTCAAAAAATTACATATAAAATATACTGAGTTTTAAAATTGATGTCTTGGTATGGTTATCAAAATAGAATGGTAACATTGAAAATATACTTGAGAATAGAGAAAATTAGCATACATGAAGAACATGTGTCATGCAATCTTAGGTATTGGTTTGGAAGATTTAAGACTATTCTATAAAAACTATCACAATAAATATATACCAGTATTGGGAATCATGAAATACTGTCCATATAATTCCATTTATTTTATGAATTTTGTTTGAATAAATTTCAATTCTTCATTAGCATGGCTTTTAATTAGAACTGACTTTTAAAGAACTGTGATTTACTAATATTTAAAAAATATAATTATAATATCACTACTTAAATTATTGGAATGAATAAGAATAAGAAATTATTAAATATTAAGTGTAATGGTTTTATATAATGAAAACATATTAAAAAAATGTACTTAATTATTATCAGAGTATTTAAATGTTTTTGGAATAAAATTATCTAATAAAACGTTTGTATTATACTAAATGATGGAATTATATTTTTTTTTCAATTTTATAAAATTTATTTTTAAAAATAAATATTAAGTATTAAATATATATTTCATAGTTATGTTTTTGTTAAATTTATATAATTTAATAAAAAATATTATATTTTTGATGAATAGTAAAATAATTTTGACATTTTATTAAAAAAATATTTTCATTTAATGAATTAACAAGGTGAAATATTTTTTAAAAATAATATACGATTAAAATCAGTTATGAAACATATTTATTAATTAAATTTATGTTATTTGATTCAATTATATATTTAATTTTCATATTAAAACTCTATTTACATGTGGAAGGGTTATCTTTGGAAGATTGCTTTTTCGTCATGTCTATCAGATTAATTTTAAAATATATATTGTCCACTTATGATAATGGAATTTCAAAAATGAATTCCATGTTGAAGATAATTGTAATTAATTTTATTAAATATATTCATAATAATTTTAGGAAAAAATTAACTGTAGAATATAAAAATTAATTACCTTGGTTATAGTAAAATCATGTTTCTCGGGGGCTAAAATAAAATCATAAAGATTCAAATTAATTACCAACATATTAAAATCCAATTTTATGTACATATTACTCTACTATCATCATTATTGTTCTATAATGGTTAATTTTGGAGCCTTTTGGTCCAATGAATATTGTGGGTACACATTTTCCATTGCAAAAAATACATGTGGGTCCTATCCCCCACTTATAACGGTCACCACGCTCCAATCCTCTAAAACCAACCAAACCATTTGGGTAATCAAATAACTACCTATATAACTTCAGTAATTCCCTAAAAACGTCCTAATTTCCTAATTTTTATTATGAATCTATCCTAATAATACATTAGGTATAATCCTAAAGAGGTTCTTCAAGGAAGATATAAAAATTGTAGACCTGTGTTATTGATTTATTTCCTATTTTATACTTCAACATACTTAAAATATTCTCCAAATATGATGATAAAATAACAATATTACCACCCATGTAATTTTATTATGTTATTTTAATTGCATACCCTATATTCACTTCATCTCCCATCAAATGTAAAATAGAAATTTCAATTGTGTGTTTTGGAGAATACTATCTCACTATCCAAATTGATCTGTTTTCCTTGAGCACCATATATGGTTAGAGGAAATTTTGTATTTAATTCTTATATATTATATTTATTAAATTTTTATAATTTTATAATTATTACATTCCATTTATCATCTTTCCTTCAGACTCATTGGATAGAAATAACGTTACTATTTGTACGGTGGACTACTGCCTTATAAACCGATGTATTATGTTTTTAATTTATATTATAATTAGATGATAATAAGGATTGGCTACATGAGTATATATGACATTTCATACATTTTTATACTTTTTAATGATGATATCACATATTCATTCTTATTTCCTTCTCATAGTGGTACAATAATGTCACTCGTGTTTAAGGTGGGCTACCGCCTCATTAAGCGATGTGATTCATCATTATCTTACAATTTATATAGAAGGTAATAAGGATAAATTGAATGAATATATGATATATATATATATATATTATATTATAATGAATCTGGAATGGTGCTATATTTTTCACCTCTTTCTTCTATCAATTACCAAAATTGAGACAAAGTTTATGCATACATACATCTAACAATCTCCACAAACAATATATTTTATTATGTATCTCTACATTTTATAGATTAATATAAATTAATATATTATGGATATATATTATGATGAAATATTATTTAAAATATTGGATATTAAGTAACCACGTTAAAATTAAAATGATAAATACAGAATCCAAACATATTTGCACGAAGAATATATTACATGAAAGGTGATTTTAAAAAGGAATTATTAATAAAATGGTAAAAAATATCATGATAAAATAATATGTGGTATGATATATAAACTTATTTTTTTGTAATAGATTTATAATTAATCTATATTTATTATAGATGAGGTTTTAATTTGTATAACAGAATGAAATACTAAATGTAAGGGATTTTTATTCTAATTTGTCTTATTAGGGACATATTTTATGTTATATACATATCTACATTCATAAATATTATAAAATACCAGTATTTCATGATAAATAATTAATATATTTACTCTTATGATATTTAATGTTTAATTTGATATTATTATTTAATGTGGATCATGATTCAAAAGGATACAATGTGGTAAGGTGTTGATGTTACAATCTTATTATTTATCGAGGTTTTTTATGATTATCCTCATAAGGATGAAATCATAAGATATACCTCTTAATAAACATAAGATTTTTTACAGGTTATTTATTTTTTTAGAATACATGTTTTTCTTCCTAATTCATCTCTCTATATACTCATGATTTTAAAAGAGTTTTATAAATAAAATCATCTTTATATCTATTTGTGGCCAAAAACTCATTTTTTCCATATCCATGTTGTCATAAAACAAATTAAATAATTTTTAATGCTCTTATATGATGCATTATAGACATTCTTAACAATGTTATATTTTTATTAAAAATGTTTTAAATATATTCTTCATTTCATTTTAAAAATAGGGATTGTTATGATTTTACCAAAAATGTAAATGGAATATTTGTTTTAACATGTAATATATGTATAGAATTCTATTTCAACATGGTCAATCAATAATTTAATGAATCCATTACAAGATTCCTATTTTATTTATCAAGAAATGGATTTTTAAATTGTTTTATGAATTTGTTTAAAAAATTGATTTTCAATATCAAAAGGATATTTTAATAATAAAATATTCAAAGTGATATTTAAAAATCACATTATATATAAGATGGAATACCTTGAGGATACAAATGATTTCTTAGGGATATGATGTAATGTTTCAGCCCTTATACTTTCTCTGGATGATTTGTCCTTATAATGAATAGATTTTTATGAAATGTTTTCCCTTTCGTGTGTTATGATATGATGAATTGATGCAATCTTTTTGAAACCAATTTTATTTATATGGTTTATTGTTTGGTAAAATGGTTATGAATCACATTACTATTCATCGGTTCATATGTGATGAATGTTCTATGATCTTTTGGAACACTTATCTATGGATTTTATTAAGTGAATTATGTATATTTATAACTAAGGATGGTGATTAAATTATAACCAAGGACGAGTTGGAACTATATATCTCTTTAATACATTGGGTAAAGTTGGATAACTGATATATAAATATGTTATGCATGAACCTGAATACATGTTCACCAAGTTATACATGAACCTGATTACATATTCTGAATTTTATGCATGAACCTGATTCCATGTTCACATTTTTATACATGAAAATATATTTCAAATTTATTATATTATGAATGGACTTGTTTTCATATCTATAATATTATGTTTGGACATGGTTTTCATGTCCATAAGATTATTCATGGACATAATTCCATGTTGATAAGATTATTTGTGGACTTAAATTCATGTCCTTAATGAAATTAGTCCACCTATTTCTATTTGTACATTTTAACAATGTTATAATATTCTATATATGAAAAATATATTTGTTATATGAATATGATATTATTTAATTTCTTATGTGCATTTATTCTTGTATGATTCATATTTTATGAACTACCATGATTTATTCCATTAATCATGTTTAAAATCAATGATATGATGAGTATCGTTTTTAAATGATAATCTAAAGTTCTCATTCCCTTATTCTCATTTTATTCTGATGTATTCATTGATATATCTATTTTTAACCTTACTATGCATCTGATATCATCAATTATTATGTTTTTATCCCCATGGTTTGAATAAAAGTTTCACTTATAATGCTTATAACATGAGTTCTAGATATGAGTAAATTAGTGGTTGATATGTTGTCAACTTATGAACTATATTTTATGTCTCCATGTTTCCAAATAAAAAAGTCTAATATTGTTATTTCATGGGTCATTATTTTATTTAATGAATATTCATATATTATGTTATAATATATATTTATATAAATTGAGGTGACATGTAGCATGTATCAAAGGAAAGGGTATGTTAACCTTTAGAAACTAGGATGTTAAAAATCTAGTGATGAACCGATAAGATGAGTAAACCTATAGGATTACTTCCTAAGGATTTTTTATGGAATATATTATGTGGTTTCCTAGATATAAATACAATTATAGATACTATATGTTGACATAGTTTTAGTAAAGATGCATCTAGGGGAAAAAACCTTGAAAATAGTTGGTCAATCATATCTTAGTGATCATTCTGTTGTGTAGTGAGTAAGACCCCACTGTGCACCTAGTCCAATACTCTTATGTGATATTCTCTTGTTAATTCATAATTTAATTACGAATCTATCATGAAGGATTTTAATAGATTATGACCATGAATTACCTAGGTAAACCCTAAAGTTTCATAGACAAAAAGAATTTCAATTTTAGGAACCAAAAGGAATTGGGTTGATGCTAAATGTAATAGATAATTTGTTGAAGATAAAAAAGATTGGAAGAAGTCTAGATTTAATGATATTATTTTTATTCATAAATATTTATCATCATATATATTATTTAAAAATTTATCCCAACCAAGTTAAATAACCTGAGGGGATGAATTAGGGTATGAATGATTCAACTTAATTCCCTTTTGGATATTATTATTTCAATAAATAAAACACTCTTCTCCCATTGTAATATAATAAATTTTGAAAATAAATTTAATTGATCCAGAGACACATCAATTTAACTTGTTTTACCCACAATGGTAGACATCCAATGATCATAAAAAGTTACTAATATTATGTACCAAGTCCACTAACATGAACTATTTTTATAATGTTCAGATCATCCTCACTATCCCTAATCATTTTCTGGAAATCACAATTTTCAAAATCACAACACTATCAACTGATGTGTTCCCACTAATAAATCATAATATTATTCTTTTATAATTAAAATAAATATGTTTTACCCCTCATTTTGAGATACATTATGTAATAATTTCCTCCAGTTGATGAAATCAACATTATCATATAATTACTTAGAAAATCCATATAGCTTCACAGAACATTAGAATTCATGCAACAATTTCAGTACCTTCATGAAAATATTCCAAATTTCATGAATCATTGATATTTTATCATGGAATTACAACTTGTGAAAACATTTTTTGTTTTATTCGCAATGTTCCAACTTGTATAAAACATTTCCATTTTTTCACAAAATTATTAACTTATGTGAAACATTAATATTTTCATGGAACTCATTTATTCTTATATACATATGTACATTTTTAGTGTTATTTTAATGATGGGGTGGTTATATAATGAAATAAATGGTTACAAAAAACATTAACATGATTCGGTGAACTAATATTTAATTAGGGTTGAGATAATATAATTAGTGGGGTAATGAACAATTTACAGACATAGCCAACATTGTGAGAAACATCCATGTGTTCATTCCGCTATGTGTGCAATTTTTTTTATTTTTTATAGAAATCCCAACTTGTGAGAATCTTTTCATCAGAATAGAACTTAAATTATTTTCCATCTTCTTTAGTGTGAAACTCTATCTCTATTTCCTACACTCACGAAACTCTTCCTGGGTCATGAAAAACATATTTTCATGATATTATAGAACTTATGTACAATAATTTACAATACTTTATTCTGAATTGATGGATCTAAAACATCACTTTCATTCTACTTAAAAAAATTCCATCACCTTTACAGGCATGTTTTTGCATTTACACAAAAATATATCCTTTCCCAATTACTCGTTTTTTTTCCATCATCTAGATTTTTCCCCAAAATTGGAAAACACTTGGAAATGAAATAATTTTTACACACAAAATTAATATACCACTTATAGAGAATCCATTAATTTATATTGGATCTATGTCAATATAGCATATCAAAAATTCTTTTATAACACCAAAACTAAACTTGTAAACCTAAATTTTCAACAAACATAGTCATCTAAAAATCACTACAACATTACCTTGAGGGATTGTTTTCCAAACAAACAATTATCTTCATAACTAATAATCGTAAACTGAAAAGATGAGAAGGATATAATTCATTAAGAGATCAGATGCTGGATACCATAGAGTAACATGATTCAATTTCATATATTTCTAGAATATTGTAAAAAGTACTGAAGGGAGTTCCTTATAAGAATTATATTATACTTTATGTGTATAGAATACAAAGACATTGTTAATAATTATTGAGAAAAAATGAAAAATTCATTTAATAAAATGGATAAGAATAATTTTTTCCCAAATGCATCATCAATGATTTAATTTCTTAAATATGAAATGTATAGTCATTTCTCTAATCAATGTTATAGGGGAAAGCATATTAAGTTGAGGAAAAGGGTTTCCTAGGTAAAGGTTTGATTATTTATGATGAAGAGGCTAAAATTGACATATGAATGGATGAAGGTATTATTGAATAAGATAATTAATAATAGTTAATTGTTTAAGAATTAATTAGAATTCCTGGAGTGTTTATTTATTGGAACTCAATAACTATACCTTATGAATCATTAAATATAAGTATTTATATGTTTATGTTTTAAATTAAGGGTTTGAAATAATTTTTAAATGGTAATAATGACCTAGAAAATTCATTTAATGTAAATGTGTTTTTTTTAAAACACATTATTATGGGAAATACAACTCATAATAAGATACGAATGCTGGGATAATGATTTTGGGATAATGTGATAATGGAAATGGATATTGTAAATTTGATAAAATTAATTACCTTGGAACTGATTAATAAATAATGATATAGTGTTTTCTTTATTCTTAATGATTATAAAATTTTAGGATCTATTGAATATAGATAATACTATTATATTTTATATATGGAATATGGATAACCTTAATTATTTATAGCACATATGTTTTCATTTATATTATATGGTATTTCAGGATATTTTTATATTTCAAGA
This sequence comes from Viscum album, assembly GCA_963277665.1. Classification (NCBI taxonomy): domain Eukaryota; kingdom Viridiplantae; phylum Streptophyta; class Magnoliopsida; order Santalales; family Viscaceae; genus Viscum; species Viscum album. Next base: position 805,338,887 of record OY728139.1, read on the forward strand.
GAATATGTGGTCAATGTTATAACATATTTGGTATGTGTCATTAAGTGATACTTCATGTTTTCTATAGGATTAATGAATAGTGGATTTTCGTAATATTAAAGTCCATCATTTGATAATTTTGGACTTAAGTATTGGTTACACATAGAAGATCCTTAAGGTTAACTATTGATAGAAAACATTAGGATGAAATTTGAATTTTATTTGATAACATATTCAATCCATTTTTGTTTTGGTAAATATTTATTTCATAAAGGAATGACTTATGAATCTTAGGATGAGTTTAGTTATTTTGGAATTATTTTAAGGAATTGCATACCTGATCCTTAACATTTGCTGAATTAAAAGGTTATACCTAAGGAGAATGTTATTTATATTTATGAACAATTATTAGAGATTCTTGATCATATATATAATGTTTTATTAAATAAGACCTCTCACCTATTAAATGTTTTGATGATAAAATACCAGCTGGAGGAAGCTAAATTGGAAATTGAGGATTTAATGAGGCACAAGAACCCCCAAATTTTATTATTAGAGTACTGAATATTTAATGGAAATTAATTTTAATGGGGATATATTTTAAAATAAAAAGATTTTATGATTTTTTGAATAAATTAAATATATTTGATGCCGATGTTATATGCCAAACTGTGTTTTTTTAAACTGTATTTTACTCTTATTTAAGAAAGGCCATTATAAAATAGGTGTTAATACATGAAGTATGAATATGAATATCCAATTTTTAAATAATAATTATAATGTGTTTTTATATAGAAATCATATCGATAAAAATTACTTACTTTTTAGTAAAGTACTTCAATGTTTTTGAAAATACCATTTTCTGATAAAAAGTTTTTATTCGAATTTATGAGTAAATAATAACAATTTTTTTGATAGAATAAGAAAATAAGTTTAATTTTTGATTTATACATTTCAAAATTATCTTAGATTAAATTTTATTAATTTTCTAAAAGGAATATTATTTTGATGAACAATAAAAAAATATCATCATTTATTAAAAACTGCATTTTCATTTATATCGTTTACAAGGGTTCATATTTTATAAAAATAATTTCTATCTAATAATATTTAAAAAATAAATTTTTTAATACTAGTTATTTAATTTTTTTCATTTTCATATTTCTTTTCATATTAAAATATTCCATACATTTGAAACACTTATTTTGGGAAAAAAGCATTTTCATTACGTCTGTGGCTTTAATCATAGAATAAATTTATAAAAATATATGAATGTAATTTTGAAAAATTTAATCATTGATTGAAATCTATATAATTAATATTATATTATAATTAAAAAATATTTATTGGTCAAAATTAAAATTATAAACTATAATCATTAATTATTGCGGTTAATGATAAAACAAGTTTACCATGGGTTCAACTGAACATATAAGGGATAAAATAACCTATACACATGAAAAAAATCCCATTTTATGACCATATTTCAACCTTATAACCTCTAATGTTAAATAATGACCAATTTTGGACTCTTCAAACATCTGAAAAACATGGGTACGCGTTTTTTTTTCGAAACATCTATGTGTGTCATCTCCCTCGTTTATAAAAGGCCACCCACTATCCTCTCCTCTTCACAGAAAGAATAACCTTTGGTATAAAGAAACTAAGAATTATTTTCCATTTTTTCTTCACCAAATCACGTAATACTTTTTTTATTTGGAAATCCTTTTATGAATTCTTTAGTTTTAAACTTGTAAAGATTCTCCAATGAAGAGGGAAAATTATTAAACATTTGTTTTTTGTTTTATCTCCTCATACACCACGATAAAATCTTCTCATACTATTCTAATTTAACAACCCCAGTAATTCACACATATTTATATTCTATTATCTTAACTACATAACATATATACACATCCTATTTCCTCAAATAGAAAACAAAACCATTGATCATGGTTACAGAATACTTGTAGACATCGAAAAATGATTAAGGGATGAAGAAGGATTGGGTATAACAATGCAAATCCATATTTGGTACCAGCGATCCATTTTGGTGGTCCTAGAGGGGTCATGCGAAAATAATTTAGCAATGCGCAAAAAATATATACCGCGTGGAAAACTCCAGGATTCATGAGATTTTTGTGCACACGAATGGAAATTTATGTGCCACTACCCCCGTGGTTGAATTTTCGAGTTGTCGATGCTGGTCCACAAAATATTTCGCTTAGGCTTATTTTCTATGCAGATCGGTGATCCTGAGTGCCTATAAATAGAAGGTCCCCCCTTTGACTTCCCAGGTGAAGAATTTTAATCGACTCCCCAGCATGAAATTCATCTCCTGTGCATGCAAAAGATGGCTCTCAGGTACTACGTTTTTTGAGCCAGGTCTCATGGGGGTCCACCATTGCGTGAGTACCATCGGGGTTAATCCTTAGCCAAATCCCATAGAGTGACGTCCCCTATGCACAATTCCTTCAAATTGTGTGCAATCCTTTCTTCTGCGTGCAGTTACTTCCAAATTGTGTGACATCTTATCTGCACCGCCCCTGCCTTTTCCCCGCCTGCCAGCCATTTTCGCGCCCGCCAGCCCATTGTGCCCCCACCGACTGATTTTGTGCCGCACCGGCTTCTTTCGCAGCGCCCCGGTCGATTTCACGCTGCACCGGCCGATTTCACATTACCCCGGCCGATTTCATGCCACACCGAAGAATTGTACACCACCCTGGACGATTTTGTGCCACCCTAGGCGATTGCGCGCCGCCTCATCCTTTTCACGCCAACTGTCTAATTGCATGTTGTTGTAGAATTTTTCACACAAGCATCTCAATTGTACACCGGCCCCGCCATTTTTTGCTTAATAGTTCCTTTTTTGTGCGAGCCTCCCTCCTTGTACGCTAGTGATGTCCCTAAACCTGGAATCATTTTCGGGCTCCTATCGTGCCCAAAACACCTTCTCCATATACACTTTTCTCCTATGACCCTTTAGGTTCGTACGAAGTAACTTCAATGTCTCTTTAACGATATTGCACATTGTGTTGCTTCGCCTCGTGCTTCTTAGCATAGGAACACTAACAACTATTTCTTGTTCCCATAGCCACACTAATGTGGACCCCCCCACCAATGGTTCACTCCATGATACCCCATAGCAACGGCGTTGCTGATAGCTTCCATTACCCAAGGGGTGGGAGGTCCTAGTCATGTAAGTCCTAGTGGTGTGGACTAAATCCACCTCGTCCAAGCAGTAGGAAGTTAAACTACCAAGCACCATCATCCTCAACATGTGATGTTAAATTGTGACTTCCCCCCATGCATCATACGCAGGGATAAGAAAACAACCTAGGTGTAAGCCACTAGCATTTTTTGTAGGATGTAACACCCCTGCTCATCGTATCTTCCTGGGTTCCAATTCCCTATCTCGCTAGGATTTCTCACCACTCGGGCCTCCACACTGGAGAAATTCCCAATATTCATCTTCCTGTGTTGCTAACCACATGTAAGCCCCTATTTCTTCATTAGGCCACTAACCACGTGTAATCCCACTCCACTTCCCACAGACACACCTTTTGCGATGTGATAATTAGGTCTTTGCTATCTTTTGTTTCTCACATCGAGCATAACTCACATGGGATTAGAGCAAGCACTGAACATGACATCCTCTTTCGGAATCCTAGAGCTTAAGCCCCACAACCATATTCCAAACAACAAGGACTTTGATCCTTGCCAAGGTAGGGTACGTAGGAAGCCACCATGAGGTTCAATCCCACCATCCCATTGGTTGTTCTGACCCCCTTAACATCGGTTCATCGAAACATTATACAACCAAGAGTGTAAGCCCCACACCACCTAAACTACGATGAATTCGATCCTTCTTAAGCCACGGTACGTAGAAAGCATCCACTAGGTTCAATCCCTGCAATCACTTGGTTGCTTCGACCCCACCTCACATCAGTTCACCAACACATTGGCCTGCCTCATATCATAAGCCCCAAATTCCCCCCATATTCCGAACTACGTGGACTTTGATACTTTCCATGGAAGGTTATGTAGGAAGCCTCCATGAGGATTAAGACCAACACCCAACAGTTCTGACCCCCTTAACGTCAGTTCGCCCCCATCCTACGAGACATTAATCTATAGGCCCCAATCAGTGGAAAGTCATTTCCCCAGTCAGCAGTAAGCCATTTCACACCAAACCCACATAAAACTACGTGGTCTCTGATCCTTGTTTAGGCATGGTACGTGGGAAGCCTCCATGATATTCAAGCCCGAAACCCAATGGTCATCCCGACAATCATTACATCGATTCAACCCCATCCACAGGTAAGCTGTTATGACACCAATCAGCGATAATACATTGTCAACCCTATCCAGAGGTAATCCATTATGACCCCATGTAGCGGTAAGCCGTTGACATACCTATTCAGCGGTAAGATGTTGATTCTATATTCAGCGGTAAGCCGTTGAAACCCCCAATCAGTGGTAATAATTCATCACTGAACTACGAGGACTTTGATTCCCTACAATGGGGATACGTAAGAAGTCTCTTCAAGGCTCAAGATCAGAACTATTCTCACTGTCATGATTGTCCCATATCATTCCCCCTCCACTCCATTCAGCCTCCCATAATCCCTCTAGATTCTTACCTGGGCCTCCACATCTGGGTGGGATCTTGCCACCCCATTCCTCATTCAATTTATTAGTAATCGAGAGGCCGACCACATGTTATCCCCAACATCGGTGTTCCCTCCAGGGGTTTCACCCATCTGATCCACTATAGTCAATGTTTTAATTAGTCTGATTTGTCTCCACTGGATGTTAAAATTGCAGCATGCCCTATGTTAAACATGGGAAGCTGATGAAATCCTTAGATACATTCCCATGGAATATGATTCCCCACAATATATGTGGGATTCCTCAGGATTCCGCACCCTTGAGAAGCCCTATAATAAGTGGAAGAATCACAGACGTGCCAATGTTCCAGTGCCTAGACATGCCGGGGATGCCAAACGTGACTACTCCACTGACTGAAGGTTGTTCCCTTGACTATAACATTTGGAATATCCTGACAGAAAAAGCATAATTAAGCAGTCACCATGAAGATATGACACTGGGATGAGTTTTATGAACAATATCATAAGTCTATAAGGGTGACCCAGACTAGGTGATGAGTTTCAAGGAGGAATCCATGGAAGGAAGAATTGACATCACATCATCATGTTTCAATCATGGAGAAAACATCTGTAATGAAGGAATAGATTTCAGCCACCTCTAGAATGTGGGAATGTAGGGAAACAGTTGCGAGTCCTCCACAGACGGATGCACGCACCCAAACGAAATCATCAGAAACATAAATGGGGAACCCGATGTGAAGATTACTTTCCTCAATGTGGAGATTAGTATCACTTTATGAATCATTGGTTTGACGTGTCACTGGATACAGTTATCTGGCAGCGGGTTCCACCAAGAACATAGTGGTCCGGGTAAAAAACTCATGAGAAGTTGGGGAAGTAGAACATTGGACATTTCGTTCTATGACGTTGTCAGCGTGGATAAATCATACCGGTTATGGAAGATGGAATGAAATTGGGGCTTTGGTTGTGGATTGATTTTTCTTTCATCACTGATGAGTTCATCTCCCAACACTCATCAATCAGGTTGTGTCATCTAGAACGTGATCACCTCATGCACACTGATGTCGGGGCAGGGGCAGTGCTAACACGGCGGTCCCATGTGGCTCCACTACATCCACAACGGCTTCCACACCCATGGATGTGGGGCATCGATGCCCCATCTACCCAGCAGAGGTTATTATTTGGAGGGTAATCAATGAACTTGTGTGCTATTACGAGGAGGAGGGAATAATCCCAACACTGGATATGGCCCGCCTGGATCTGGAGGCATCTACACCTCATTTCCAATGACGCCCCTAAGGGCCACGTAGGGAGCAGCTACTCCCCACACTGACATACAACTATTTTAGGATCCTCTACCCAGAACTCATTGATGACTCCATGCCTTACGCTGACGAGGTAGGTCACATCCGCCCCAACCCGGTCAGAGTTCCACTCCAAGGACTCCCAGCGAGAGCTCCCACCTTGCTGCATCAGTGCCATCGCTTGGTCTTGCTGGATGAAGAGCAGGTAATCCATGTACCTGCACCAGCAGCTCCGGTTCAACCGACATGACGCCAGCATCAGGAACAAGTTGATGATGATGCCCGCCAGGGGGCATCAACATCGGCTGATATTGTGGCCCGAGCCATCACCAACATGTACTGTAAGTTCCTTGTATACCCTGAGCAGGGGAACATATATGTGTGACCAGGATCGAGGCCCTAACCGCCCCACGGTCAGGCTGCGTCGACTCTCGTGGTCACCGACATTGGCAGTGGCCACCGCGAACCAACCCGCATCAATTCCACCCAATACGGAGGTCCTCCTCGTACCACTACCATGGAGAACGTGGGATTTATCCACTTCGAGGCTCAGCATGGAGATCCACCCAATGCCACCTTCTATCTGATTAAAGGTATTCCACATGGAATTAGATATCAATACGTAAGCCTCTTCCGTACTCACTATACTGGGTATGGATTCGTTCCTCCAACCCCGACCGTCGGTGCGGGGAAGTTATGCATCTGATCTCTCTTCGACGTGGGAACCCTCCCCATGTCCTTTTGGAAGTTGGTTAAGGGACTCCTCTCCTCAGAAACTAGTGTGATGAAGGCTAGCCTTGCATCAATACTACCCCACACGGAGGTCCAACTCATGTTCAACTAGACTGGTACAAGAACCCTCCTGATACAGAGTTCACCCAGGGAAACAAGGATGGAGGTCATACCCATGATCCTACCAGTTCTTGTAGATGTCTTTCCTACTCTAGCGCTATCAATGGAGGTAATACCCATGTCCGCTTTGACATCTATCCTGGTGCTCCTCGAACCCCGGCTTACTCAAGTGGATACCCTCACCGCCTCAGCACTAGTGTAGCCGAAGGACCCCATGTCAGAAATCAGCCCTATCCCGATGAGCAACCCAGGGGAAGGATGGTTGTCTGTCGCTACCATAAGAAGAATTCGGGGAAGGTACAGACAGTGGTTAAGCCAGTCCACTACTCAAACCCTAATGCAGAGAATGACTCGGTACTAGAACCCTCCCCTCATTCATCTGAGTCAAGGTTCGGGGCAGGAACGAGGATCATCATCCTAGTACTCTCGGAATGTGAGGTCCATCAGATTCCTGCCTCCCTCCATCTATATATCTAGGAGGATGAAACTTTGGAGACACTACATGTAAAAATCATGCAATCACCACCATCATCACCAAAAGCGCTCTCTACCTAGACAAGAGATCACAAAGAACTATTCTGGGGACCAACGACAGGCTATCAACAACATGACATATCGCCAGTGGCCATAGTCCCTAATCCATAAACTATGGCTGTTAGCCAGTGTTACTGCGAAGTAGCATCTAGATCGCTACACTCTTTAGATGACAGCCAAAGATTCAGTGGCTAGTCAGCCCGCTCATCATACTCTCCATCGGCCTGCCTACTGTCTCAGTGGTCTGCTTCAGTATGGCTTCCTGTTTCTCAGCCACCCCTAGTTGAATAATGGGTCCATCAAGGGCTAGAACCTGAATCCTAGCCAAGGAGCATATGGATCATTCTCGTAGTGGAACACTTCCATGAGATGATCTGTCCTATGTCATCGCCAAATGTTCACTCGTCGGAATCCCTCACCCAAGAAGAGATTGAATGTTTTAAACAAACCCTCAGGGCGATGCACTATCACCTTTGTCCTAAGTGAGTGGTTTATCCCAGGAGCCAAGCACATTTTTATGATATTTGCGAGTAATGTCGTCTAGTCGATCTGGCTGTGCTCCCTCTTGCCCAGCTCCCTGAGTCACCAGGCCGCCGTAAGGCCCTCCAGCAACAATGCATTCATATTTTCAAGATACTTTGAAATATTATCAAGGATACATCCCCCCACATGTAGGTTCGTGGATGGGGGAAGTATTCTACCGTCCTCTTTAGTCATATCCGGCGGAAGCCCGACTTTCTAGGTGATATCGAGGCAATTCACCCCAAAAAGGGTCACAGTCAACAGAACCGACATAGTGTACGTGGAGGATTAGTTGAGGATTATTGATGGGGACATACCCCATGAGGGAATACCACCACTATTGGACCCATCAGAGAGGATTACTCACCAATATAGAAACCAACTAGGTATCCCTATTCCCACCTAGGGATTAGTAATCAGCTGGAATTCTAGTAAGGGTAAAGAGGACGTCAGAGCTACCAAGCACTTCGACCCGTCTACCTCAGTTCAGAGGACATAGGAAGACCCTGAGAAGGATACATTGCCCTAGAATCCTACTAAGCAGCTGATGTTGGTTGATAAACTCTTTGTTGAATGTGATGTAGAGCGACGACCGGACTATGTTGATCCTAGGCCCGAACAGTAGGGGCAGGAACAACTTCCCCTCATCAAGCTGCCTCTAGATAACCCTGACCATCCTACCTTGCAAGACAGGGTTGATGCCTGAAAAAATAGCAAGAGAGTGTGGAATGTCTCTCCAAACTCTCTAGAATGGAGCGACAATCCAAGGAACCCAGCTCGGGTTCCCCAACCTGCACCGCAGGTAGCCCCACCAGCCGATCCACAAGCCACTAAGCCACCTTATCATGTTGAAGAACCCTCTAATGCACCCGTGTTTAGGGATCACCGTCAATACTGGTACCCCCACCCAGATGATCCAATGGCGGACCTCATTGCTTGCCTTGAGGCATTGGAAACACGACAGGTGGAAATTCTTCCTGATGGAAAGCCATATTCAGCATAAGTGGATGATATGTCAGCAGCTCCAGGTTTCTGGAATCCCACATTCTCTCCCATTAATGGGACAGGGGACCCACTGTAGAAGCTGTACCAATTCAACTCAACGTGTGGGCCCATATTAGGGACTTCAGCATAGCAGGAGGCTGCCATGCACCGTTTCTTTGTTCAGACATTGTAGAGTCCTGCATTCATCTGGTACAGCCAGATTCTTGTAGGATCCTTAACCAGCTGGGAGGACCTACATAGGCAATTTCTCTACCTATTTAGCTCCACCACACAGAAAACAAGAAACACATAACACGTCAAGTTCAATCAAAGGCCTGATGTGCATGTCATGGACTTCATCGCCCGGTGTAAAGGGATTATATATTCTCTTGACATGCCACTGACTCAAAGGAAATTACTGATGATGTGTGTATGAAATTTCATGATAGAGCTTGTTCCCTCTCTCATAACCCAGAACTACCCTGGAGGTTTCCGAGATTTCTTTGATAAGGCACAACACCTAGAATAATCCATGCAACATGCCAGCCAGACACGCCCTTTGCCTCCTGTAATTCCTACAAGGAGGGATGTCAGAGCTGAGCCCTCCGTGGTGGCCAAAATAGAGGCCCTCAAAAAGGTGGAGTTATTACTAGTGGAGCCGTATATGCAACCTCACAGTGGCTCGTCACCACAGACGCATCCTCCGGCCCAGCAACGACTTCCTCAAAATTAACACGTGCCCTGCTAAATTCACCACCACCGCATAGGGGGGAAAATCGGGCCCAGCCCCCTTGACAGGCTCCACCAGCTCCTCAGTAATACAAAGATCCAAGGCCCCCTTCTCAGATATATGAAACTAGACCAACTCAATCAATAGGAATCAGGTACCTGACTACTTCTGATGTGCCTTGGAACAAGGGATTGTGCGATTTTTTAAGTGCAGAAGGATAGAAGTGGCGAACCTAACTTATCTCCCAAAATACCACCCCTATCATCGAGTCATGCGACACACACTCAAGTAGTGAAATGTGTTCAAATATTGTCTACAAAACCAGGTCGATAAAAATATAGTCTGGTTGGGCCCAGTCCCCACACAAGTTTCATGCGTCGTCGTAAGGCCAGTCAGCAGCAGCGATAGTGAAGGTGAGTGGCTGAAGGTTTCTAACTGCGAGTTCCATAAGTATGAAGACTAGATGGCGATCCAAATGGTCACTCATGCCCATTGTATCATTCTTGCATGCTTGAGTCATCCAGATTCTTCAGAGGCAGTAGCAGCTACTGTTGCATCGACATCGCACCAGGAATCCTTCCAGAAGAGCAAGCATCATCAACCTAAGGGAAAGTAATACACCTCTCCAATGCCATCATCGTCCTGCACTTTCGGCGACTTCAAGACTTCGGAGATGGGGATTCCTCCGAAACTCCACCCAGTGATGGATGAATCTTCAAGTGATTGTCAAGGTTACGCTTCAGTAAATCCCTAGATGACTCCCGAAAACGTTGAGAGACAGGCGAACCTCCCCAATGTCCCCAACCGATGCCAACATCGGCGGAGCCGCGAATACATGGGTTGTTGATGAAAATTAGTTGGCACATCCATCCCAGATATTCATGCCACTAAGACTAGACAACAGGCCCAACACATAACTCAATACGTGCATCCTCTTCATTAGGTGTTGTCATGATGGACTCCACCGCCATTTGTGACACTAGATCAGGTAGAGCCACTTCGACCATGCCGTAACAAGTCTCTCCCTAATATAGGACAATCTCAGTCATATGGCCCTCATCTGGTAGCTACCCTTTAGGCTTCGACTAGTGAGTCATGGGATATGCCTAGCACCAGTCAGCCGCCAGCCCAGCTGGAAGGGCCTTCCATGCCTCTTGTCATAGTGTGGAATCCTGCAAGCATAAGTTCATGCCTGGCACAGAAGTATGATATTATCAAGAACATTGTCGGTATCCCAAAGAGGCTTTCCATACTCGATGAAGGACCCACCACTATTGCTTTGATATCATCATGCATAGCCCCTTGGGCTGAAGACCAGACGAGATCAGATCAACATCCTTCATTATTATGGTTTCGGCAGCCCGTGAATCTCTTGATATGTTTTCTACATCCTCCTAAGCTGGAACCTGCCTCTAAAAGGAGGTTGTCAACCCAGCGGAAGTGTCTCCTGCTAGAGATCCCTCCTACATAAGCAAAGAATACAATTTTTAGTATCCTCCCCCCTCCTTTGAAGAGGGTGTCTCAGCCATGGTTGACGAACTGGTACAGGTGACCCTTGGTAGAAAAGTAGATCCAGGACCCACATTGATCAGTGCTTCCATGCCCCCCGATGAGCAACATCGGTACATGAAATTTCTTAAATAACACTATGACTTGTTTTCCTACAGTTACAACGAGATTCCAGGACTAGATTCTCTTGTTGCCGTCCACTGCCTTGGTCTTATGAAAAATCATCACGGGTTCAAGAATCCTCCCATAAAGATACACATTTCTCATGGTACCATAGTCGATGCCGAAGTTCATAAGATCATCCGGGTTAACATCATTAATGAGGTCCAATACCCCAAATGGCTGGCCGAAAATGTTCCTGTCAAGATGGGGAACAAACATATCAGAGTCTGCATTGACTTTTGAGATCTCAACCATCAGTTTCTGAAGGATGATTTTCCCCTTCATGTGACGGAATTTCTGATTAATGCTACAGTTGGGTTTCAAGCCCTCTCCTTCATGGATGGTTACTACGGATACAATCAAATTCGAATGTCCCTCAAGAGAAAGGTTTCCACATCATTCATGGCGCCACCAGGTATGTTTTGATACCAGGTCATGACCTTCGGCTTAAAGAATATAGGTGCCACCTATTAGTGGGCCATGAATCGCATATTCAATTCAATCCTTATGAAATTAGTGTAATGATATGTGGATGATCTGGTGGTCAAATCATGCCAGCTCCAGGACCATCTCAAGGACCTCGAGAAAGTCTTCAGCTTCTTATGTTACAGCCCCTGGAAGATGAAACCGTTCAAATGTGCCTTAGGGGTCACCTCTGGGATGTTCCTTGGCTTTGTTGTTAGGTACCGGGGCATCGAGATCGACCTAGAGAAGATCAAGTCAATTGGCCAGATGCCTCCCCCCAGCAATATTCGAGAGTATTCAAGTTTCCAAGGCCAATTAGACAACATACACCGATACATTGCATATCTGGCCGGCATGTCTAATCCCTTTTCTCATCTCATGAAGAAAGGAACCACCTATGAATGAGACAAAGAGTGCCATACCGTTTTGAAGGAAATCAATAAGTATCTACTCCGGCCTCAGTTCTTGATGCCACCTATCTCTGGAAAACTACTTATCCTTTATGTGACTGCCCATGAATGATCTTTCGGTGCCCCACTCACCTAGAAGAACAATGATGGGACGGAGAACAACCTATACTACATCAGTCGTATGATCATCGATATGGAGACCAAATACTCCTCTATCGAGAAAAGATGCATTGCACTCATATTTTCCATGTAGAAGTTGTGACACTACTTATAGCGCTATGTGGTAAAGCTGGTGTCTCTGGTAGACCCGCTGAAGTATATCCTTAGTCGTCCCATGATAATAGACCGACTAGAATGGTGGGAGGTAATCCTCTAGTAGTTTGACTTCTGGTTCATTCCTCAGAAGGATATCAAATGACAAGCATTGGTAGATTTTCTTACTGCCCATCCAAACCCCATGGATAAGTCCCTAGACCTGGATTTTCCCGATGAGGCAATCCTCTCGGTATATCCTGCCATCCCATGTTAGAAAATTCACTTCAATGGTGCCTCCCATAGTCCCACCGGTAGGGGGATCAATGATCCCATACTCAATATAGTAGGCCTTGGTATTATATTTTTTACCCCGGCTTAAGAAATCCTGATGTTTTCATTCCTGCTGTCATAAGGCTATACCAACAATGAGGCGGATTATCAGGCTCTGATCACTGGCCTAGAGCTGGCCCTCGAGATCAGTGTTCCCCATTTTCATGTGAAAGGGGATTCTAAACTATTCATCAAGAAAATTAATGGTCATTATGTCGTCATAATGCCAGAGCTCATACCATTATTGGAACACACTGTCTAGCTAATGGCTCAGTTCCCATCTCAGATGGAAGTTACTCATGTCCCTCGGTCTCAGAATGGCTGAGTTGATGCCCTGGCCAGCTTGACAGCATCACTTTCAAAATTTGAGCAGAATAACCTGATTATACACGTGGAATATCAGAGAGTCATTTCTCCCATCACCCCAAATGATGATGACAGTGTGCGAGTAAGCCATCTTACTGCTGAATCCTCCATTCTAGTACACCATGGTTCCTTAGATGTAGTGGTTGAAGTGACCCCCAAATGGAGAGCCCCCTATGTCAAGTATCTTTAAAATGGTTACCTACTGACTGATCAGGCTAAGCATAATCGAATCTGACACCATGCGATGCAATTTACCCTCCATAGTGGTCTCGGTCTTGAGAAGATCCTCTACAAGAGCTGGTTTGTTGGTGTTCCCATCCATTGCATTTAAGGAGTCTAGATTTATTAAGTCATGCAAGAGGTCCATACCGATACATGTGGAACCCACAAAACTGGGCCAAAGATATCTCATCATATCAGGAGACTGGGGTACTTCTGGCCCTCCATGATCCATGATTGCATCGAGTTTACCTAGAGATGTCATACATTCCAAATTCATGCTAAATTCATGAATCGGTCACCAGATCCTCTCCACTCCACCATGTACGCTTGGTCATTTCCCATATGGGGACTCGATGTCGTGGGACCATATCCACCGGCGACAGCTCGCCAGTGCAGGTTCATCCTGGCCGACATGGATTTATTTTCCATGTGGGTAGAGGCAGTTCCACTCAAGGAGGTCAATGCCCATTCTATCATTGACTTCATGATCTCCAATATCATCTAATGGTTTGGAGTCCCTCACGCTGTCCTCAACGATAATAGAACCATCTTCTGGTCAGTTGATTTGATGAAATTGTATACCAAGTACAACATCTGTTCGAACCATATATCTCTCTATCACGCGCTGGAAAATGGAAAGATCGAGGCATTCAACAAAACCCTCTCAGAAATATTGCATAAAATGGGTTTTCAGAACAAGAAGGGTTGGCCAGACAAGCTCCTCAATGCCATCTCGGCTTACAAAACAATAGCTCATAATTCCACCTAGGAGACCCCATATTCCATGGTGTACGGAGTTGAGGTCATCCTACCCATCGAGATTCAGCTGTCTTCCTTATACACAGCGGTCTCTGACTAGCTGACACAAGTTAAAATAGCATAAATTCATTTGGATGAATTGGAAGCACTTGATGAAAACAGGCTCCATGCCCTGCACAATCTGGAAAGACACCAGAACAAGATAACTAGGGCATTCAATAAAAGAGTTCATCTCAACTCCTTCTTGCAAGGTGACATCGTATTGGCCCTCCGGACAACAATGATCCCTGGAAGGAAACCACCCAAGTTGGAGCCCAAATTGGAACGACCATACATAATTACAGGGGTTACCCCAACAGTGAATACTCCCTAGGGACCACAAATGGTGAGTGTATAACGCCTCCCAACAAAGTCAAGTTCCTGAAGTAATATGTTTCCCAAGACTTCTCGATCCCGCATGACCCTAAATTGTGCGATGGTCCTACACGACATTAAACTGGACGGTCCCTCATGACCCTAAACTACATGTTGGTCCGGCATGACCATAAACTGTTTTTCTCCCACATGAACCTAAACTACTTCATCCCACATGATGTTAAACTGTATATCATCTTGCAAGACGTTAAACTTCACCCTCCATATGGCTTGATTCCCATCCTTATGGGATATGTAGGAACACTCAGATGATACGTCTTGAGTCCAGCCCCAAAACTCTTCTCTTTTAATATCCCCTAGGTATAGTTCCCTAAGAGGGTCCTTGCATGATATGGTACATGCTTCTTTAGCCCCACTAATGTCCAGATTACAAAGATCACACCATGTGCCCACTCTTTGTTCTTGTATCCTCCCACATCCTCACTGTACAACGTTATACTTCATGGCCTTCAAGAACTACGTATGGCTTGATTCTTATCCTCATGGGATACGTAGGAACACCCCGACATGTCTTATATTGGCCCATCCTAAAGACCAGAATCTCTCTTCAGGATGAATCATATGGTGTGGTGCAGAATTTTTCCCCAACCCACGTCAAGCTCATCTAGATCCTGCCATACTTCCCACTACTTGGAGTTGTTCACCACTTTCACAGATGGGAACAACTATGCTTCACCCACTCCTTTAATTAGGACTCCATCATCTTTCCTATACAAAATGGACCCAAATGGAATTGATTCTAGGCCAATGGGATATCCTACTACTTTGGGTCAATGCCCTCAAAAATGTTGAGCTACAATCAGATACATGTCCCACGTTGCGAATATGGTCAGTGGTTGATGCTCATTTGTTGTTCCCAGTCTAGGTCACTATAGGGATGATGTGTTTCAATCATGTTCAATAGCTATCCTTTGTCGTTAGAGCCACCCCATGATGTGCCAAAAATTTAATGTTGTGGTTCATTATGTCTCATTGTATCTCCAAGTGACGAACTCCCTTCAGGTGATGCTATATATTAGACCTCTATATGATAGGGAGATCTAAGTCTGGCTCCTTGTTTCCCACACCGACCACTGCTCATGTGTGCTTAGGAGCTATGATGAGGCGGTAACCGCAGAAGAGGTCTTATGGCTACAATTGGCTGGGACGCCCAGCCTTAGGCCCCTTAGCCTTTTCTCGGCCCTCGACCTGAGTTCTCATTTAAGGTTGTTTGGTGTGGAGTGGGCTTATGTCCTCATTCATGTCAAGCTATTTCTCCATGCCACACATATCCCCCTGAGACATCCTTCCTATCATTTATCATCCATACCTCCAGCACATGCTATCCCATGATTCGTGTGTCCAATATCAGACCCCTGACCCAAGCCATAACTCTTACGGGATTATATGATGTGGTATGGGATTATGTCCTCATTCACATCAGGTTACTCACCGTGTCGTACACATCCCCAGATGAGATACCTTATCCATACATGTACTCAATGCAGGATGTTAAACTGCAAACTAGTCCGGACTTTCCATCTAAGGCCCACCCTTAGTCCCCTTGTCCTTTTCGAGCCCCAGGCCCAGGTTCACACTTAGGGTTGTATGGTGTGGTATGGGATTATGTCCCCATTCAGGTTGGGGTATTCGCCACACTGTAAAACTCCTATATGTGGGGTATCTCACCCATTTTCATCTTTACTACATGAGGATAAAATTCATGTTACTCCTTTCAAGAACTATGTGTGGCTTGATTCCCATCCTCATGGAATACTTAGGACTGCCCAAACGTATAGACTTCGAGTCCAGCCCCATCTCTTAGAAATCTTCCTCTCATCTTGGCCCCATGGCATGCACTCCCCCAAAGAGAGGAATATATGTTGTGGTATGGGGTCTTGTTCTCATTCACATCGGGTTTTGTAACAACAACACCATTTACCTCCTCCTCATGAGAGTTTTCCATCCCCTTGTGCTATATTCCTCCTTTCAAACCGGTCCCTCTCAAGATGAGTCCCACGACCCTCCTCAGAAATTCACTAATGTGCCCAAGTGTACTATGGTTTAGCACCTGGAATGTTGAATTCTACCCGGAAAAGCTTTCACCCATTTCTTAGGCTTCGTGTTCCCCTTTATTAGTGCTTCCATCACCTTTCACACCCAAAGGGACCACCAAATTCTCTGAATGTTAGGCATAAGGGATATTCTACCATTATGTGACAAAGTCCTCAAGGGTTTCAGACAAAAAAATATTACAAGTCTCATATTTCGAATTTGGTCAGTGGTCAACAGTCATTTGTTTGTCCCCATTTCAGGCTAACATGATATGGATGCTGTGTTTCGAACATAGTCAACAACTATCCTCCATCACCACACCAACCCAATTAAGCCCAAAATGTCGGTTACATGATTCACATCCTTCTCCACCTCGTCATGTCCATGTAGAAATTTGAAACTCTTGGTACTATTCCTTTGTGTACATCCACGCATTAGGAGGAGAAAGCTGTGATAAAGAAAACATTCAGGGCTCCACCGATTTACACTATTCATGTATTTCACGTATTACAAATACCTTATCTGCCCTTGTTCCCTACAATGAGATCAACTCACATAGGCTTAGGGATTTGGTTATGGTTCTCCTTTACATGGGATAGTCCTACTTTTCTATGGTCTGGGTTCTATGACCTTAATCTAAGATCATTTCCTATTTCCCCTTTGTGAGGACTACGTAAAGCTTGATTCCAATCCTTATGGGATACATAGGAATGCCCAGATGTCTCGTCTTTGGGCCCAGCTCAGTTCCTCTAATTTATCTCTTCTACTCAGCCTTTTAGTCCCCCACCCTTATAGGGCCATGTGGTGTGTCATGTATTGGATATTTCCCTCATTCACATTGGGTTTGCAATAGCCACGCCACATACACCCCCTCTTAGGAGCTACTCCCTTCTACCTACTGTCCTGCATGAATTTAAACAGTATTTTGTCCTTCATAACATTAAAAGGAAGCTTTGAGAAATAAGTATAGCTTGTTTCCCATCCTCATGGGATACATAGGAACACCCGAGCATCTCATCTTCAGGTCCAGCTTAGTTGAGAGCTAGTCCCTCCTACTTCCTACCCTCTTACCTCTTTTTGGCCCCTTGGCCCGAGTTTTCATTCTCGAAATTGCGCACAGGGTGGTATGGTATTATCTCCTCATTCACGTTGGGTATTCTTTATAGCACCATGAAAATTCCCTCTTCATACTCGTCTATACTTCGTCTGTGTCATGCGACATGAAAATTCATGGATGGTCCACTCACATGACCCTAAATTGAGCTAATATCGTCCTGGCCGCAAGAAAAAAATAGCACTGCTATGTTATGTACAAGGGAATGTCATGATTGGTATCAGTTATACACCATGACAATTGAAATGCCTACAAATGGCTTCATTACTTTGGTGATACCTGGACCCTCCATCCCAGGTCCATTGCTACAAAAAAAACATTCATCCTAAAGTACAAACAAGATCTATCAAATATCACTCCTTTTTGTGTATGGGCCAGACCCGCACCACCTTATTCTACCTGGCACTAGTATCCCACTGTGTCATCTTATGAACTTCATGCAGCTTGATCCTCATCCTTATGGGCTATGTAGGAATGCTCATGCACTTTTCCTTGGGCCCAGTTTAACTCTCCTTTCTGGTCTCTATACCTAAAACCTTCCCAGGGAACACATGGTCGTTTGTACCCCAGGTTCCCATTTATGTCGGGTTTTATGATTATCCCACCATGTGTCTCTCGTGTTTCCTACCATCCATGGTCTAAGCTCTATGACCATAATCTTTGTCTACTATGTGTCCATACTATGTGATGATAAAATACAAATTTCCCCCTTCAAGCACTACACATGGCTAGATTACCATACTCATGGGATACGTAGGAATGCCCAGGCATCATATCTCTTAGTCCAGCCCCAGAAATCATAATTCCTGTTCCACCTCCTTTTTTCGTTCCCTTGACTTGAGCTCATTTGGGGAACCACGAAATTCTAGCTTCACCATGAACATGTTCGGGATGCCCCACGACATCATTGGGAGATGAAAATTTCTTCATCATAGATGTCCTGTTTGGAAGAATGTTTGATCACTGACCAGACCGAGGTACCCACCTAATGCATTTCTACCATCATGACATAATTTTAAGAGTATTGGAATATAGATGAAAGACCCATCACTACACTCTCCATGCCTTATGTGCCCTTTATTCGGATCCTCGCCCTCTTTCACATATATAGGAACCCTCTATTAGTATGGATCCATGGCTGATGGATCGCCTACAGTCCTAAGATAATGTTCTGGAAGACTAATTGATGAAATTTCGAGTCAGGCCCTGTGTTTCGAACATGGTCAGTGGTCAGACCTCATTTGTTATCCCTATTTCTAGATAATGCAATGAGAATGCTGTGTTTTTAACTCAATCAACAATCATTCTTAATTTTCATGCCATCACCATAGTGTTCTGAATACCTGGTATTTGATACACATCATTCATCCCACCCGTTCAGATTTATTCTAGTGCCACTGGCATTACTCCATTCATGCAAAAGTGCACATCGAGAAAATGGTAATTTGAATGTTCTAAGAACATCATTCTCTAGTCAGGTCACACTATTCTCTTTATGAGAATCCTAATTTCTCATTTGAACCTCGGGTTCCCAAAACGTGGTCGACACTCCTTCATTCAAACGACGTATTAGTATGAACATCCCTTATTTCTCACATCGGGTGTGACCCACGTCATATTATGAATGGATTTCTATTTATGTCAGGATTGTAGTTGAATTCATTAAACCAAATGAACAAGTAAATGAATAAATCCATAATCATAACCATACATGTAATTCAGAACAAGAGGTAGTAAATAGAAGTGAGTTTATGAGTTCGGACATAATAGGTCACTTATGGGTTAGCTTCTTGGATGGATCACTCCAGCGTCGCTACGTTTTGGATGGTGGCCTCCAGGATTTATTCCAGCCCTCTGATGACTCTCCCTTCATCAGTGGACGCAGAGTGAAGTCCACTGACCCTAGCCTATGATAGTGCCTATTTAGTATGGTGTTTAGGCATTTGGTGACCCTCCTCCACAATTTTCTCTTGGGCGTCTTCCAGCTAGGCACTCAACTGCTCCACAAGCTCAGAACAGATAGCAATGAATATCTCATTTTCCTTCACTTGTTCTTCAAAGCATCAGAACTCTTGGTCTGCCTTTATGAATGCTTGGGTACTCTATGACTCCTCCCAACACTGGGCAATGTCAGAGTGTCGGCTTCTCTCATGTAGCTTCCCATCCATGTTGTTGTGTACTGTCGAATGAAGGTGCTGAGAATCCACCCCGCTAGCCCAGAGAAAGAGAATCCAGGTTTGGAGTGATCCTATCCATTTTATCCATTCTGTATGTGGCTAACCGATAGTGCACTTGATACACTTCCACCCTTTTCATCGCATCATCCAGCTCTCCCCGGCTGCCTTTGAGTTTGAATCATCAATCTCATTGGGATTTTCAAGCCGATATTCAGGGAAGGAATCCATGAGACGTGCAGCAGGGTCTTATTTGGGTACCCCTACCAAGGGGTTAGTCTCTTCAATGCCTGAGAGACCTTCCTCTCTCGCATCAATCTCGGTAGCTCCCTCGCCAACATCCGACCCTACCCCAACATGAGTACCAATGATGTCCACTGCTCTTTTCTCCCTGAGTGTCGGGGCCTTCTCAGTTGGAGTAGTGTTTCCTAAATGGGACAAAACATTTTCAATTGAATCAATCACAGAAGACCCGGGTTCGTCAACCTGACAAGCCTCCAAGCCTATGATTACTGCACCAAAAATGAACACCATGATCAACTGAGCTCTCTGGCAGTAATTAACTATTGTTGAAGTAATGAATTTACATGAGCACAAAGCATCAGCCTCCGGTGTTTTAGAAACTACAAGAGTTGTCATTGTAGGGGATCCCTCAGCGCTCGTCATCTCAATAATGGGTTTTGGATCCCCACCTTAATCTATTGGTTCCTGCTCCTCCCATTAGAATATAGACTCTTGGTTGGCGCCAATATGCTCCTGAACAGGATAAGGATATATGATTGAGGGATACAAAAAATGATGAGGGGAAAGGATAGAAAAGGGCTGAGATGTACATCAAGTAGCTCAGTTATATCTATACCAGAGCCAATGATCTCTCCACTCTATTGGAGACTCCCTTGGTGGGATGCCCCCTGATACCCTCCAACTTAAGGATCCTATTCTCCTTCACCCCTTTATTCACCTTCTCATTCTTCCTCCTCTTATGTCTCAGTGCCCTTTGGCTCATTTTCACTGTTGTCATCTTCCGACGACAAATTTTCTGGTTCACGTTCCTGGCCAAGTATTACTTTCACAAAGAAAGACGGCTCCTCAAACTGTCCCAGTTTGAGTGCGTACATGTGTATGGCCATAATATATGCATGATGATGATGAATTTTCACCCTATCGACAATTAGAAAGTGTATGATCTTTGGAATCTAGATTCTATCTCATATTATCTTTTTCCACAGGGCTTCGGTGCCCATCGATTACCGTAGGACCAACCAGGCCTAGCACAATGTCGGAAAGATTACTTCATCGGAAGGGTGGAGGAGGTACCTTATCTGCTTCTTAATAAGTTCACTGACCGTTCTACTGGCTCCTCTCCCCTAGGCAATGAGGGCATGACCACGCCATGCGACATCCCCACTACTGATGTCCCGGCCTGTGTGGGCCCAGTTGCTTGATGTGCTTCTGAACTTTCCTTCCCAACAACACAATGTCTACTCTCTTGCCACCCTAGTTCTACACTAGCTACCTTGAGTTGTAGGACTCTCTTTCGCAAAATTCCCTCGGGTTATGCTATAGCCCAATGTTCGGCATATTCTGTTTGGAGGCCAGTATCAACTCCAGTGGGGGGAAAGGTAATGACATCACCAGAGACCTGGGCTGTGAACATCATCCACATTTGGAGAAAAACGTAGGGGTTCCTCTCTTCCAGGACACATGTATACTCCTTTTTCATCATCCACTGTATGCATCCAAACTACATGTCCATCCTTGAAGACACGTAGGAAATGTATGAGATTTTCCCACAAATCCGGGCCAAAAGTACCCCACCTGTGATTCTCTGGAAGTATTCCCATTGCTCTAGTGGTCCTTTCCCATTATCTATCATGTGGCCAGTCAGGGTGGGGAACGAGATTAAAGTGATGTTGGCATGATTTATGATTCTGATCCTTACTCCCTCCTCATTGAGCATCAATGGTATGACCCCAACGATGTTCAACAAGGAAGGGCCGAGGCCATTACCTGGAGGACGAATGATGTTTGGAAAGGTTTGCCTGCCGTAATGAGCTGTAACCCATATATAAAAGATCTAGGAGGGGCCACAAATCCTCCTTGGTGACCACCCTCTTGAAATGTGTTCCAAAATGGTGTATAGGTGGGCCAACACAGGGACTCCCAGATTGAACCATTGATTAGCGGCAATGATGACAGCCACCACCAGGGTCACTGGATGAACTCCCTTCTTTACGTCCCTCACCAGTATGAGCAACCCACTCAGTAATGTTGTAAGAAACCCTAAATATCAATCCTTTAGGTCCTGACTCTCATTTATGCTAGATCCACATGACTTATATTCCCCCGCCTCTTGGATCTTCCAGTAGGATCTTCTTTTTACCCTCTATGTCGTGGTCGGACATCGTCTCCCTCGCCCTGTCATCTTGACGTCCGGGTCTCTATGCAGGAACAAGCTAAAACATTTCTTATCAGCGATGTACTTCAAAAATTCCTTGACCCCCAGCCTCTCCATAGACAGATCCAACAAGTTCCATGTCAGTATAGGAGTTCGTGATCCGTCTCCCTAGATGTTTCTTATTGGGAGGAATTCATTGTACTGGTTCCAATCCAAAGGGATACACCCGATGCAATGAATGTCCCATAGGCTAATTCCAACATCCCTATGGTGAAGATGTAAGGTATTGTTATGGGGGACCATCGAGTAAAAAGCTCTAGACCGAGCTCATGCTGAAGGTAGAAATGAAACCATGACATCCACATCACCTTGAAAAAACCAATTTTCCACAGTTCAACCCAAAACTAGTCACACGTCTGGTGTACCCAATACACCCAATCCCACTCATCAATGGAATTTCCTCTTGACCGTAGATCCCTATCCTGGATCCATCCTTCGGTCTCGTCAATAACACTCTCACCGAAGGTGCTTGCGTAAAGAGCCGAAGAATCTTCCGCAACTAGGTCACTCCCGAAAATGGTCCAGGTCCTGGAATTCAGGATGTAAACATCCATATGCATACTTTCTCCGGCCTGATGGCAGGTTTTGGTGATATTGTATCATGGTAAGACCTCTTTGTGGGTCACCTAGGACCGCTGTGTGTCGACTTCAAATCTTGGCACAAGTACCTCCTCCAAGATACTGAAGTCCCATATCAGCAGGTTTGAAGATAGTGCATACTCCTTCTGGGATGGGGTCAATATGTTGAAAAGAGTATGGTTGCTGGATAAAATCCTTGGGGTGCCATAAACCTCTGGGATGGAGGCCATCTCAACATTTCAAGAAGTGAATGTATCTTCTCCCTCATCATTATCCCGATTGATAGCCATATTCTTCCGGAAAGGTCTTTAGAAGTTGGCATGAAAAATCATAGGCTGGGTCAAAAAATCATAAGTTGTCCTGAAAAATCAGAGGTTGGCATGAAAAATCAGAGGCTAGCATGAAATATCAGAGGCTGGTGCAAAATATCAGAACATGGTGGAGAAAACCCCAGGATTGCGCATAAAACGATTGCTGACCTCAGTGAATTATGCGCAACTGAAGCATTTTTTCATGTAGGGTGGAGGAAATTTTTCACAGGCGAGAGCCCATAGATTATCACTCCAGAAAATCTGTATTGATTGAGGGTCCCGCAGGGCATTTATAGGACCGGAAATGGGTTTCCGCGCACACGTGAAAAGTGGATTATGCGCTCTATATCAGTTTTACACGCCACTCTAGTTTTGAGCTTGTGCATGCCCTAGAGAGTCCTATATTTCAGAGTTTCCCTCGGAGTCCGACCATTGTGGACTCTCTCCAATCTGATTTATTGGGAAGAAATTATAAATGCCAAAATGTTCTCAAAGTCTGATGAAGGTTTGGGTGTGACAACGCGAAGCCATATTTGGAACCGGTGATCTAATCCGGGGGGCTTAGAGGGGCCGTGCGAAAAAAAATAAATGGTGTTGGAAAAATCCATCCCACACGAAAAACTTTGGGATTCTCAAGAGTTTTTTGTGTGGGCATGGATATTTACATGCCACCACCCTTTTAGTTGAATTTCCACACTTTTGACGTCGGTGCGTGAAATATTTCATGCATGCCAGTTTTCCGCATGGATCCGCAATCCCGAGGGCCTATAAATTGAAGGTCACCCCTTTGACTTCTTGGATGATGAATCTGAACGATCTCCACTATAGGAAATTAATCTCCCATGGGAAAAAAGATGGCTCCCATTTACTGAATTGGTCACGCCAGGTCGACCGGGGGTCTGCCTTTTCATGAGACCCCTGAGGGATAATCCTCGGCCAAATCTCATAGAGTCCCGTCCCCCGTGCGCAATTCCTTGCAATTTTGTGCAATCCTATCTTCCATGCGCAATTCCATCCAAATTTTACAACCTCCTTTCCACACTGCCCCATCCTTATTCGCTTCCGCGGGCCTTTTTCACACCTGCTGGCCCTTTGTGTGCCCACCATCATATTTCGCGCCGCAGCAGCTGATTTCATGCCGCCCCGACCAATTTCGCAACGCCCTAGCCTATTCTGCATCGAACCGGTTAATTGTGCACCGCCCTAGATGATTTCATGCCACCCCAACCAATTGCGATATTCCTCAGTCTTTTCGCGCCAACCTTCTGAGAGCGCGACACCATGGTCTTTTTCGCGCAAGAATCTCAATTGCGCGCCGATCCCACCATTTTTCTTGCAACTGTTCATTTTGTGCACGAGCCTCCATCCATGCGCACCCGTGATGTATCTCTTACAATAATCATTTTATGGTGCCTCCTGCACCCAAAACAACTTCATCATATACTCATTTCTCATATGACCCTATAGGTTCGTATAAATTAACTTCAAAGTCCGTTGGACGATACAACCCATTTTGTTGCTCCGCCTCATGATTCTTCGCATAGGCACTCTAATGGCTATTGCTCTTTCACAAAACCATGCTAATGTGGACTCCCCCCCAAATGGATCACTCCATGAAACCCCTTAGAAATGTCGTTACTGATTCCTTCCCTTCCCTAAGGGGAGGGAGGTACGAGTCTTATACGTCCTATGGGTGTGGAGTGAACCCACCTCGTCCGAGATGCATGACGTTATGATGCCAAGCACCATCGTCCTCAGCACATGTTGTTAAACTATGACTTCCCCCCATTCATCCTATATGGGGAGAGTGATACCACCCTGTTGTAAGCCCCTAGACTTTTTTTAGGAGGTAACACCCCTGCTTCTACTCTCTTCCTGGGTGCCAAGTCCCTCTCTTGCTGGGATTTGTCACCATTCGGTCCTCCACACTGGAGTAAGCCACAATATCCATCTTTCCGGGCCACTAACTGTGAGTAATCCCCTATTTACTCTTTGGGCTACTAACCACGCGTAAGCCCTACTCCACTTCCCATAGACGCACCTTTCGTGACATGATCGTCGGGTCTTTTTTGTCTCTTTTTTCTCACTCCAGGCATGACTCAGATGGGCTTAGAGTACGCACTAACCATGACATCCACTTTGGGTAGCCTAGAGCGTAATCCCCACACCCATATTCTGAACTATGAGGACTTTGACCCTTTCCAAGGTAGGATACGTAGGATGCATCCATGAGGTTCAAGCCCACCACCCATTTTTTACTCTGACCCCCTTCACGTCGGTTCACCAATACCTTGGGCATCCTAGAGTGTAAGCCCCACACCACCTAAACTATGAGGTATTCGATCCTTGATAAGGACAAGAATGTACGAAGCCTCCATGAGGTTCAAGCCCACCAGTCACATGGTAGCTCCACCCCCCCCCCCCTCACGTCGGTTCAACAACAGCTTGGGATGCCACAGAGCGTAAGCCCCAAATCCCCCCCCAATATTCAAAACTATGTGGACTTTGATCCTTTCCAAGGCAGTGTACGTAAGAAGCCTCTATGAGGTTCAATCCCAACACCCAGCAGTTCTGACCCCCTTTACATCGTTTCAACCCCATCCTACGGGTCGTTAAACTGTGGGCCCCAATCAGTTGTAAGCCGTTGCTTCTCCAGTCAGCAGTAAGCCGTTGCACACCAAACCCACATGAACTACGTGGTCTTTAATCATTGTTAAGGAAAGTTACATAGGAAGCTACCATGAGATTCAAGGCCGCAACCCACTGGTCATCCCGACAATATTTACGTTGGTTCAACCCCATCCGGCGGTAAGCCGTTGTGATTCCAATCAGCAGTAAGCCATTGTCAACCCTATCCAGCGGTAAGCCGTTATGGCCCCATGCAGCGGTATTCCATTGGCATCCCTATTCAGTGGTAAGCCATTATTTTTCCAATCAGCAGTAAGCCATTGAAACCCCCAATCAGTGGTAAATCGTCATCACCGAACTACGCAGACTTTGATTCCCTGCCACATGGATACATAGGAAGTCTCTTCGGGGCTCAAGGCCTACTCTACCTTCACCTTCAAGATGGTCCCATCACATTCTCCCTTCACTCAATTCAATCTTCCATCATCCATCCTGATTCTTACCCAAGCCGCCACATCCTGGTGGGATCATGCCACCCCATTCCTTATTCTGTTTAACAACAATCGAAAGGTCAGATAAATGTTGGCCCCAACATCAGTTTTCTCTCCAGGGGTTGCACCCATCTGAAGCACTCTAGGTAGTGTTCTGATAATTCTGATCCTTCTTCGCAGGACGTTAAACATGCTGCATGCACTGTGATAAACATGGGAAGCTGAGGGAAATCTCACATACATGCCCATGGCATATGATTCCCCGCGTTTGATGTGGGATGAATCTGGCTTCTATGCCCTCGAGAAGCCCAACAATAAGGGGAAGAAACCCAGACGCACCAGTGTTCAAGGGCCTAGACACGCCAGTGATACCCAACATGACTACTCCCCCCACTGAAGGTTGCTGCCCTGACTAGACCCTTCGGAATTTCCTGGCAGAAATAGTGTAATTAACTGGTGTCCATGAAGATATGGAAATGGAAAGAGTTTCACAAACAACGTCTTAAGTCCAAAAGGGTTGCCTGGACTAGGTGAAGAGTTCTGAGGTGGAATCCATGGAAGGAAGAACCGACATACCATCATACAATTCGAATCAAGGAGAAAATTTCCCTGAAGAAGGAACAGATGCCGCCTGCCTTTGGAAAGCAGGAATGCGGGGCAACAGCTACGCATCCTTAATATACGGATGCACGCTCCCTGACAAAAGTGTCGGAAAGAATACTACCACCACACTAACCCATGTGATTCATTTTCTATCATCACATATTATGGATGGAGATAATTATGATTTTAAAGATTATAAGTGAAATTTATGAAATTATCATACTTATTTAATTATAATATTAAAACTATAATATTACATTCAATCCCATCAATAACCAATAACATCACCCATGTGTCTGGTGAACAAAATCCTCCTGAACTAAAGTGATTGGTTTTTCATTTCAATTTTACATGATTTGTATAAATACATGATAAATGAATATATATTTTATTTTTAATATAATTATAATTCTATAATTATTATGTCTAATATACCTTCTTACTTTCAATTTCATGGAGGTATGACAATATCAATCATGTGTACGATGAACACATGTCTTGTAAAGCGATTTGATTCTTTATTCAATTATTCATTACATGAAAGTTATAATGGATAAATATAATAAATATTTTTGATATATATATTCAATAATGATGAATTTGTAATGGTGATGTTTTTTTTATTCCTATATTTTTACTTGTTGAAAAAATGGAAACAACATTCATGTGTACTGACATCATTTTCTCTCCATCAATGCTGTATATTAATTTCTATTTGTAACATTCATAGAATACTACTAATTCATTTATACTAAATATTATATATATATATATATATCATTATTATCATGTTGTATATTACAGAACCATTATTTAATTAATAGGACTAAAAATAATAAATCAAAACATCTCGGTAAAACAGATAACTTATTACCCAAAACTTGTTTTAAATAAAGAATTGTTAATAAATAAGTAATAAAGGTTCATAGGTAAGTCATATAGGGTATGATATATTTAATTATGGTTATAATATAGATTTATAATAATATTATAATTATTATTCTAGAAGATCAAATATTTATACATGACATTAAAACTTAAGATAATGGGGTTTTTCTCAATTTGTATTTTTTGGGTCACATTTTATCTTATGTGCTTATATTTTATTTCGAGATGCATAAAAATAAAATATGAAAATTCTTATCTTGAATTTATTTATTCACATAATATTTCATATTTCATTTTTTGTTATTCTTTAATGGGCCTTATGATTAAAAAATTTACCAAAGTGGTAAGGGATTGATGTTATAATCTCATTATTTATCGGGTTATTTATGATTATTCATCCAATGATGAGATATTATGACATACCTATATTGAAACACATAAATTTACATATATTCCTTTTTCTTTTCTAAGAATAAATTATTATTTTCAATTTTTTATTTCTTTGTACTGATGGTTCAAAAATAATTATTTTCAATGAATATTTACTTTATTTCACTAATCATTCAAATTATTTTTTCTCTATATCGATGTTTTATATAAAATATTTCATGAATTTTATAATTATATAATATTAATGTTTATATTAACTTTTAAACTATTTTTATTTTTAACTTTTTTTAGAGGAATCTACAATTCATTTTTTAAATAAGGCCTATTTGGATTTTTCCAAAAAGT
The DNA here is from genome assembly GCA_963277665.1 of Viscum album. Lineage (NCBI taxonomy): Eukaryota > Viridiplantae > Streptophyta > Magnoliopsida > Santalales > Viscaceae > Viscum > Viscum album. The sequence goes on from OY728139.1 coordinate 805,367,351, forward strand.
GTGAAAGTAGTCCTTATATTAATGTATATGACATGAGTTGAATTTTTTACCATATGAACCAATATATTATAAAAATATTCATAAATAATTTCACAAGTATTTTTTCAAATAAAAGGGTTTTGAAAATATTCTTTGAAATTCTTGTTTAGAAAAAGTTAGTTTCAAAGTTAAAAGGTAATTTTAATCAAGAAACGTTCTATGTGACCTTTCAAAATAATTTTTCATATAATAAAACATCCCTTGATGTTACTTATGATTTCATGGAGATAAGATTCAATTTTAGGATCCTTATAATTTCTCTTGATATTTTATAATAATGATGAAGAGATGTTTATGTAAATTATTACTTTTCCAATGGTTTTTCAATGATGAGTTGATGAAATATTTATGAAAAAAAATTATTTTAATGGGTTAAGATATAGTTAATTGATTATGAATCCCATTTTTCATCATCAATACTTATGTGATGAATGTTGTACGATCTCATAGAACACTTATGAATGAATTTTATTGTGTGATAGTGGTTACATTATAACCAAGGATGATGGTTAAATTATACAAAAGGTTGGATCAGACCAATATATATCTTCAACTAATTTGTTAATGATGGATAAATCATAATTAGATATGTTATTCATGAAGTTGCCTATATTTAAATAATTATTTTCCTATACATTTTTACATATTAATAATGTTATTAATAAACCGGATTACATGTTCAAAGTTTTTTGAGTAGAAAAATATTTCATGTCTGTATAATTATGTGTTGGAAAACATTCATTCCCTAATATTTAGCATAGATTTTGTTTTCATGTTTATAAGGTTACATGTGGTCCAACATTCATTTCCATAAGTTTTTGTGGGGTCTTGATTTCATTTCCTTAATGAAATGAGTGAACATTTTACTATTTTTATATACTCATAATGTATTATACTTATGTGAATTCCATAAATCTATGTCTTATACCACTATTATTCCCTCATGGATTATGTAAATAGATAAATTTATGATTCATGTCTTATGAATATCATAGATCTATTCCATGAAACATGATTATGATATATGATGTACCAAATATGGTTTAAAAAAATTAATATAATGTTCTCATACCCTTATTCTTATGTTATTATTTTTTAATAATTTATAAAATAATTATTTAGCATTATTGAGCAATTTATCTAACCATTTTTTATGTTTTTATCTTGACGTTATAAAGAAAACATCAATGTATGTTAAGTATAAGAAGTGTGTTGGATATGAAAAAAAATTGGGAAACGATGTTGGTCACCTTTGAACAAGTTGTTTATGTTTCCCTAATATGAAATGTACACAACTAAATTGTTTCTAGCATGGGTCATTATTTTATGTAATTAATATTTATATATTAATATGTAATATAAAGGTATTTAAATATTGGTCCATTATAAAAAAAATATCAGTGACACCCACCATGGTTCTATTGAGGGAAAAATACCAATAGAAGTCAGGATATCTACACAGGGCCACATAGTAGCACAGAATCTCAACTCGTGTACCATGTGAACCTAGGATCCCATAAAACTACCCAATTACACCGCTGAATATTAAATAGAGACGATACTTTTCCAAAATAGAATATAAACAAATAACTCCTTCATTAAACAAAAAATATCCAAAAAATCACATTCCATTACCATTATTAAGTGTATCCCCATTTAATGTCGCATGCTTAAGATTAAGCCCCACAAGTTTTCATAGAATTTCACACATTTGGAATATAAGTTGAATTTAAACTTAAAAGGTTATTCCTTAATAGGGGTTTCCATCATTATAAATCATATCAATGTGCCAAACAGGTTTCATAACTTAAAAAAACAACGTACATTAGAAAACAAATTTTCCCAAATATTTGGAGTTCTAAAATAACATTCCTCACTAACAACATATATAATTTTATTTATATATATTCACCCATTATCTAAATTTTCATATCCAACTCACCATGACTGAATATGTTAAATTCAGGGAACCTTATATAGACCCATATTTGTATTTTTATGTAAGTCACATTCCATAATTAAAAATTCTATAATTATACTAAATGATTTTATAAAAAACCCATGATATTATTCCTTCAATAAATTCTAGTTTAAATACCATAAAACCATAAGAAAAATTCATATTCATTGATAGAGACCATTTGGAAAACATTAAATCATTTAGGTTTTTATGAAATACAAAAAATAAATCTTGAAATAAATGTTACAACAAAGCGATCTATTATTGACGGCCTGGTGGTGAACATTGAAAAAAATAACATAATTTCAAATAAAAAAATCATTAACATAGAAAATAATTTTCATATAATAAATGAAACAATCTTTAAAAATCAATTAATTGTAGATTTTAAATTAATTTCATGGATATTTGGACCCCACCACAAAAAATTTCTTCTTTTAAAATATCGACTCTTATCCACCTTGAAGGTGCCCCATGGAAGTAAGAAACACCAAAAATAATTATAAAGAATCAAAACCCCAAATTTAGACAGAAGGAAACATTAACCTAGGGTCATTAGTTCCATAGAAGAAGAGGAGAGAAGATAAATATATAAGGAAGTAGAAGAGGAAGAAGCAATGAGGGATTACCTTGATGATTCATGTAAAAAAATCAATGAAAACATGAATTATCACCATGGAGTAGGATAGGTAACCAAGGTAGAGGTGTGTTGGGGGAGCACAGTGAGAAACAAGGGTCAAATGGGGGATATATATGGAATTTTTTAGTTGAATGTAGAGATGATAAATGGTAAATTACTATTTTTTCAATCTTAGATAAGACGTATGGTTTGGCCGCTTGGTCTATAGTTTGTTTTCCAACAATGCGAAAACAACATTCCCAAGAGGAAGGATTCTACAAGGTCTCTTGAGAGTAGATGTATGGTATCTTAGTAGTGATCTTATTCCCACGTGAAAAACCATATAGATGACCTATATCTTATTACTAGGTTGTACAGTTTATAGAGGGCATGAAACTTGTTTCCCTTAAACAAGCACCAACTATGAACTACCATTATTCCTCCTAAAAAATCCAAATTCATAGTAAAAAAACCAATAAGGAAATTAAAAAAAATTAAATCCCAAATATAAATTAATGTTTTCTGTGGTTATGGGTATACGTGAGGAAATTATCCCTAATATGGTACTTGTTTCCTCATGAAAGTTCAAAAGATATAGCTAATAATGACACAAAATAAGGATTAACCTATATAAAAACATGAAACCCCTACAACATGATAGCCAAATACTGAAAGATATATTTCAACCCAAAATATGAATGTATAATATTTAAAAGAATTTATATTTTCCATCCCCAAGGAACCATCCCAACATCCTAAAAATAGCTGATGATCTATATGCATTCAAACTGGAAAATAAAAAATCTAGAATTAAGGAATCACATTACCAACAACATTCTCAAAATATGGAACACACTGATCACTTGTATATATAAATCACCAAATAAGACACTTTTTTTATTTGTGACCCCCATTATCCTTTATCAGATGGCCCTATATCAAAATTACTATGACTTGGGTCTATAAGGGTGGGAATAAGGAATTTACTAGTCAACAATTCCTTGAATACCGAGTTCGCCATGATGTACCACCATATTAAGATTGTGGTCAAACATTGATTTCCCAATATGAAAAAACTAGTGGATCCAAAAAAGATAAAACCCTGAGATTTGAGACCCTGAACAGGAAACACCACCATTCCATAAAAATTTTATTCATATCATTCAATGGAAACTTCAATAAAAAACATTTTTCGAAAAACTATATACAAAAACATCCTCCATTTTATAAAATGGCCAGTGACACATCAAGAAAAAACATCAAAATAGAAAAATCTAACAATAAAATTTAATTTAAACTGATCCAACATTGTCACCATGCTCTTATAAATTGGTTGGTGGTTCATTTAAAAGAGTTAATATGACTTCATATCAATTCCTGGAAATAACCTACAATAATCATTATAGATTTCTAAAGTGTTCGCAGTATTATAGGTCATTGATTCTTATAGAAAATATTACATCTTGTTATGAATATGCCCACATTTATTTAACACTCATGCCTTCCCTTTGATGATTCTAATGAGTAGAAACATGATTCCCTCTTTATAAAACATCAAAACATTCCATACAAAACTCTATTCCATTCCCTTTTATTGGTCTACCAAAACTGTTCACATAGATAGTGTAAACATGAACCTCATTTGGAACTCTGGTTACACCAAATTGTAGAACAAATACCCTACCTCATGGGAAATTACATGTTTCAAGGAAGGTTAAAATATCCTAATGAAGTTGTGTTCAAAGTCCCAATTTAATGAATTGATCCTTCATGGATTCATATATAAAATGTTTTTGATGTTACGATGACAAATATTTGAAAAACATTGCACACTCCAAAAATATTTAATCTCCTTTTTTGATATAGTACAATTCCATTTCAATTTGTATCATTATATATTAAGATAAATAATTCCAGATGAATATATCATTAAAAAATTCCAATGAATAAGATTTTTTTGGATGGAATCAAAAAATATATTTCCACAACATTCATCATAACACTTCAATCATAATGGATTAAAATGCGATATAAATATGATTGGGATTCACAATATAAATGAAAATATTTTCAATTATTTTAAAAAATTACTCATTTTACCATTTTACTCATAGTATTATGAAATGAGATGGTTTGACTCTTAGAACAACTAGAAGAATTCGTGATACTAAGGTACACTAGTATTCATATCTAAAAATAAATAGGCACCTATGATGATACTTGACCAACTAAAGGAAGCTTTTATAATACCACCCACTGATCCCCCCTAAGGCTCCTTAAAGAATAGTGGGGGAATAATCTAAATTAAAAACATAAAACCATATATAATTACATCATGAATGAAAACTATATTTCTCAATCACATAAAAGAATACAAAACTAAAAACACCACTCCCAAAATATCCCTACATAATAAAAAACCCAATAATCTCAACAAAGATACATTAATAAAATTAAAATTATAAAAAAAACATCTCACCTTTTCAAAAACATTTTCATTAAGAAAAACAAACTTACAAAGTTTGGTCTTAACCAATTATATTTCATTTCTCTTCACATATATGTTTTTCCTTATGATATATCGAGAACCCTTTTTTGAATTATAATTACAACCCACTTATCACATGAGTACATCCATACATATGTAATCATTCCATGTAAATCCATGGTCCAAATAAAGAAATAATATCACTTTCCAAACTGTTTTTGAAAGACGATACCAAATTTTGGAACAAAGTCCTATATAAAAATGAAGTATTTTTAAATTTACAATTTTCCACTCCTTCCAAATTAAAAAAAATCATTATATAAAATAATTCACCTATCATTTTCAAAAAAATTTAATCTTAATTTTCAAATAACTCAATGCTTCTTTTAGAAACACAATTTTTATTATCCATACTTCATTTCAAAATCTAGGGAAAACCACACAAAAATCCAATAAAATATCAAGAACAACCAAAGTAAATCCGATCGTTTATGTCTCATAATTATTAAAAACAAATAGAACTGTCACTATACATGGATTTCCCAGATAGTGTGGTAATCCATGCCCCAATCATTTGAGATCATTAAAGGTCAACAGATGAATCTTCATGCTCTTTTCATGGTTTTATTGACTATGAATAATAACCATGAACCCTATAAATCCATATAAAATTATACTAAAATCATGGGGGATTCTCAAATTTAGTACCAACTCATAAACTCAATCATAAACTCCAAAGCATAAACTATATACCTTGAAAACATGAAAGAGGAAAACATGGATTTCGAGACCTAGACACCACAGAACACCAAGAAATTTGTTAAATCCTTCTGAATTGGTGGTGAAAAAGATCCTACCCATGACTAACTATATGAATTTAAACAATACTAGATCAAAAAAACCAAATATCCCAAAATAAAAGGGTTATCCTCATTTAACTCTATTTTTAAAAAACCAAGCCAAGTCAACACTAACTCGGTTACCCAAGCCATTATGTGACATATCCCTAGAGGTGTTCCTTATTCTATTAGACTGGACACTATTTTTGATCATCAATTTTTTCTCAATGTTAAATTATTTATCCCATGGAAAAGATAAAAATAAATAAATAAAAACATAAAACTAAAAAATTACATTCATAATTGAAATAAAATTAAACATACCTCATTGTGACCTCACAGATCACTACCATCCATAAAACTGCACTTGATCATTGAAAGATCCTATATTGGAAGAAATACAAAGTAAAAAATGATAGAGTAGACCAGAGCAATAATATTCTTATTAGGGATTCAAAAATGTAATCAATTCCTAATGAAAAACTATTATTGAAAAGTCCAAATGATTATTGTTTTAAAATAAGAAATATAAAAGGTAACATTTACATTCCCCTACAAAAAAGTAATAATATTTAATTTTAACAAAATGTCATTCAATCATGTTTTCATTATAATTTTTAAAACATGAATGAAACTATAGTACAATCCTTATAAAAATGAACTCCTGTTAAAATAGGTGTCTCAATAGGGAATGAAAAAAATTATATTTAAATGATGTATAGAAAATATAGGAAAATAAAAATATGTATAAAATAGATTTCATGATATCTAATTTTATGGATTTTGTGGCATCAGACTATGTATAAATAGTCTCATCATCAATCTCTACTGTCATTGAGTATCATCTAACATTGCCCAGACTATCGGCAACACCCTCACCAGTTCAGTCTAGTTGAACATCCTTTGGGCAGTCAGGTTATCATCTTATGTCAACTTATCATTTTGTAATTTTTAGTAGTGAAAAATGTGTACCTATGATCCAACATAACTTCCCAATGATTCCAATGATGAATAAATAGTGGGGATCTATTTTCAAATCATTATATATAAAAATATTTAATTATTTGCAAAAAAACCTCCAGAAACTCAAATATGATATACATACTCAAGAACATCTCTTTATCAAGTTAAAAATAAATTAATAATCCCCATACACGATCATACATCACATTTAACACATTTTTAACATACATTTCATTTCCATTTTTAGGGAAACTACTTAATAGTGATTCTAAATTAAAAAAAACATTTATTAGTGACATCATATCTCTTCACATTAAAATAAACTCCCTATATTTTGAGAAAATGTTTTCTTATGATTTTGAGTTTTAGAATCCCATTATTCACTTACAAAGCATAAAACTATATATATATATATATAATTCCACCCTTTAACTTGATGCACATATTCCATGCATCATGAGTGAATATGTGTAAAGGTGGAACCCATATGTATAACCATATTTGTGTGTATTTATATGTAAGTCATATTCAACAATTCAAAATATGCTAAATAATCTCATAAATTCCAAGAAATTCAAACCAATCAATTATTCATTTTATGAATATGTTTTAAAAGAACAAAAACCCTTTTAAAATTATCACTTTCCTTAATAAAAACCATTTAGAAAACCATTTTAATATTTTATATGATCCCCAAATATAATAAATCCAAGAAAATATATAAATAAATAAATCCCAAAATGATTGATTAGGGAAAAACATATTAATTAATTGAGAAACTATTTAAAAAAACCATAGTAATTTAAATACTATATTCATTTCATATAACTAAGTAACACTTTTTAAAAAAACATGACTCAATGAATTCAAAATAAATCCCAAGCATAGGGATCCCCACCATTAAACATGTTTCCATTGATGGAATTAATTTGAATCAATCTAATATATAATCCAAGGAAACTAGAGAGACCAAGAAGAACCCTAGAAACGAAAACCCTCTCAATATATAAGAAAAAATGAATCATTTGTCACTAATACCATAGAATAAGAGGAGTTAACATTAAAATGGAAGGAAGAAAAATAGAAAGAAAGAAGGATGGATTACCTTAAAAGATAATGTAAAAAAACATGAAGAATCTAAGATGAATCAGCATAGAGGAGGAGAGGTAACCAAGGAGGTTGGATGAGTGGACCTATAAGAGTATAATGGGATGAATGGTCGAGAAATTTTTGTGTTTTGGGATTAAAACAAAGAGGGTAAAATAGTAAATTACTATCTTTAGTAAAACAATATAAGAATCAAAGATTGGCCACACAGTCCTCCAAACCATGAAACAATTATGTGATGGCCTTTCTTAAGGGATAGCGGAGCACAAATAGTTTCCTAGGAGAGGGTGAATGCCTATGAACCAAATCCTATGGGCCACATGTTGATTCCACATGTCCACTCTATTTGGAGTGGGGTAGAAAACAGTTTTCCCTACCTTAGAGGAAACCATGTGTCATACTATTAGCTCAAAAAAATCTACAATCAGGTAAAGAAAATAAAAATCTATATAATAAAATAAATACCAAATATTAATTAAACATTAGAATAGTTTCAGTTGGGTTTTTAAATGAGAGTTTCATTGGGTCATAGGGAATCATTTCTATTTGAGCTTGTTTTGGGGTATTGGGAAATAAGAAATTATAGAAAAGTATATTTTAAGGCCCTGATGATTTGATTCAATGAACCTAGGACTTCTAAAATACCATCTAAAATGTTTTTTATAGTGTATATACATAAGATATGTACATTTTTCATGCATGATTATTGTTGTGTTTGAATGGGTTGATTTTGAGGAATTAAATAATTATAAATTAAACTATCATTATTATCTAAATTCCATTTTCTTGTGATTATTATTTTGGTACCTTTAATACTGATACCATTTATGGTAATCATATATAGATCTTTCAGGTTGGTGAGGTGTAATAATAATACCTGATTAATTGTTATATGGTTCAACGAGACATAATGGATGATCTCTGGTGGAAAATATTGTTTGAGTATCAATGGAAGGGTATAACTATGTATGAGGAGGTATTATATAATATAGATACATAGAACTAACTGGAGGAGAAACATATCTCTTTGGTAATGATATAAGAAAGGGATATATATCATGGGGTTTTTTTCATTCACATATGATAAGAATAACAGTAGTGGTGGATTTTATTTCTCTAGGAGTGGAATGTGGCAGATTTATCCGATGCAGTTTTTCTATTTTATATTAACAATATGTTTCTATCATTGATGATGTTGGTACCAACGAGGTAGGAACTACTCTTCTTTTTGTAGGGTAGACTCATTTTGTGAATTATTGGGATCAATTTAAAATACCCGTTTCTATTTTCCAATGAATTGGTTTTGAATGAGGAGTCTAGTGATCAAAAATTGGATGAGGCATTCTATTGATTCAATATATAGTGAATATTTTTACATTTCTTGTATACATAGATTTACAAAATTATCCTACAGTGATTGAAAATATATAGTCCCAACTAAAATAGTATTGATAGGAGATCCAATAGGGTTACAGAAAAAATAGATATGATTATAGTAGAAAATATGTATTGGCGTATTTCTGGCTTCTAATGGGTTTGAAATAGCCATTGATGTTTTCCTCCTCCCATTTATCCCTCGATAGAATTCTCATACAACATCCAAGGGAACTAGACCAGTGTTCTAGCATTTTAATATGTATGTTCATTGTCGATTTTAGTGACTAATCATATTTAGGGATTAATTATGTGATTGTAGTTTGGTTCCTCATTTTCCCCACCTGTTTTTGTTTCCATAAAAAAATTAGGGGATAAAGACTAATTTTTGTTCTTGTGAAGATAGATGTGGAATAGAAAATCCCTATGTCCTCCACCCCTATATACATAATATTATTTCTATCCTTGGAGGTGGTAATTAGTAGCGAGGTGTGGGATTTGGATGATGGAAACTTCATGTTGTGGATGATACTACACCAGAAAGACCTGAAATCATTTGATGTACCATTTTTTATTTTACCATTTTTTATATCTTGATTGATTATAGAGTTTCAAAGACCTTTTTTCAAACATCTTAGTCTATGATATTGGTATTATTTTTGAGAGGCTTCTAGTTCCTATGGTTGTCACCATACCTGTTAGAGTTTATAAGAGTCTACATGATGTGTTCTATGTTCCTGAGTTTATAATGGGGACTCATCAGTTATTTAGTTATTTATTTTTTTTATTTTAATTGAAACCATTGGAGGAAATTATTAGTATTTAATGGTTTTACTCTATATGCATGTTTTTTGATTTTTTCAAAAGGAGTGTATTTCTATCTAATGGATAGATCTAGTGTGTGGAGATAATTTTTGAGTGGGTGGAATAGAAGAATTGTAGATGATTAATTTCATTAGTGTATGGATTATAAGTTCACTCATTGGGTTCATTGGATTAACATGTGGTGTATTTATATAATGTAAAAGTGGACTATATATATGTATTTAAAGGGATGGTTGTAGCATTATACCCTTAACAAGATATCATGTTTCAGATAGAAAAATAGATCATTTTCTAATCAATTTCAATGGCTACTTATCAAACAGAACATTTTATTTTGTGGGGTAATGAGGATTCAGGTTTAGATACTAATGAATCATTCCATTATCTATTCTACTTTATCATAATTGAGGGATCAGTTTTTCCTAAATGAATGAGGACTGTAATGCACTTTCCCTAAAAAAACAAATTTAGTTACTTACTTTAATAAATTGTTATGATTATAAGAAATAAAATCTTGAAGTGCCAATAATATTATCTTTTTTTGGAAAACCAGATACATATATGGAACCCATTTTTTATATTGGGAATAAAATAAATAATAAAAAATAAAACAAAATTATCTACATCCATAAACATTATTCTAAGAATTTATCTTTATACACTAGGGAAAGAATATAAATAAGGATGAGATACAATGATTAGTAGGGGAAATATAAAGTGGAACTAGTAATGAGTCAATAATAATAATAAATACGTAATGTTAAAATAAATAGTAAAAGATGGAATTTAATCAATTAAAATTAATTAAATGCATCAAAAAAATTATCATATTGAAAATATTATGGGTAATAATAACTGAAATAAAGGAAATGGTTAATTAATGGATGTCATGTTTCCTAGGTATATGAAACCTCTACCATAAAGACCATTTACAAGAGGGTGAAAAATATACACGTTACAAACCGATATGGTTTGGACAACCATAACTCAACTGTTAAGACCATTCAAAATACTATTTAAAACATAGTGGTTTCAAACATAAAGGGTTCAATAGAATTAATTTGTCCCATTATATAACCAATGTATCTAAGATATTTCATTAACCAGTCCCCAAACCATGTATTTAACATCCAAATAATTCTTCATATATCAAATAATTGATTTAAATTATTTAATAAAGTTCCTAATCATATATCTGTATAGAGTAAAGGATACATATTTATCAATATTTCCCAAGTAAAGCAATAAAATTCAATGAAAAACCCATATGTAAAAATTTTATGCAATTTAGGTAATAATAATATCTATCATATAATAATATGTATATAAAAGTAAATATAATTTTCAATGAATATTTATTTTAATAAAGTTATTGTTTTGACATAATTTTAACAATCACAACAAAATGAAAGACTGCAATATAACCTTTAATAATAAGATATTTTCATCTTAGAAAACATTAGATGAGATAATTAAAATTAAAATAGTAAATATAATGAATATGAAATGATTCCTGATGTAATATATCAAAACATGTTGTATTTACACTATAAAAATGAAGTGGTGAATTTGACATTTATCTCGAAAAAGTAAAAGTTTGCATGAAAATCTCATACATTACACTGTATTTTGGTTGAAATCTCTTTAGAATCAGTTATAATTGGTTTGATAATATTATTAACTTATACCTAAATAATATTAATATTCATTAATTAATATATAGTCCTTTTAAAATATATTATAAATTAATAATTAACAATCTTTCATAATTTTTATCATTTAGGTTGTAAATTGCCTAATTTGTTTAGTACATTTTGACTTATAATATTAGTTCTTATTAACAAGATAATGATTTTATCTTATCAAAAACTTAAAAATTAATTTAAATATTACATATATTCACTATATATGAATTTATATAAGTCCATAATGTTTGGAGACATGAAATTAAATACACCATTCATGGACACGGTAGGTCGTATGTACATATGAATGATCGTATTAAAGGAATATAAATTAAATGATATATATATATATGTATATTATAATTACAGTATAATAACAATTTCATATTATCAAATTTTTTTAAAAAATAAAACCTTTATAAAATCCTTTTAATGGTTGAATGTGTCATATTGCATTGTGGAGGTGGCAGTCCACATGTCCAAAAATGATGTTATTGTATTCCCACAAAAAGGAACGCATGAAGGGTTGTATAACATATAATATTAAAAATCATAAATAAATTATAAATAAAATATATAACATATATAAATATATATTATATTTAAATCATTATTACCAACCTTGAATGCTGGAAATGGAATAAAGAACGACATCGGTTTGCATAGTGGTAGTTCATAGTACACAAAAACGATGCTTGTGTATCCCATTTGATTGAGTTCATGTAATTTAAGGTCATATAATTAATATAAAAATATCTAAATATTTAAGTGATATGTATTTTATAATATAATTAATATTTGATAATAATTGAATAAGTGGACAAAGAAATAAAACTAATGCCAATGTGGAAGAATGTTACCTGTAATCAGGTAACTTCTTTTGGGTTAGATAGAAAGACATCTTTGGATTTCTTTATTACCTATAGTAGGATTCTAATATGAGGATAGGGATTTTGAGATCATATTTGGTATGTTTTGGTATATTCTATTGTGTCTTGAGAGGTTTGAGTAAGGGGAAGTGTGAATTCCATTTTATAGAGGTTGAGGAGTGTCATTATCGTAAATATTAAAAACTAACACTATTGGGAGGTATCACTTACCTCATGTGCTCAAAAAATAGAAACGAATAATTAAAGGGAAATTAAGGACCTGAAACACTCACACCACACAAAAATAACTTCAATTGTATCATTCTGGTTCTTAGACTTTATGTTTTTTTATTGGATTCATTTTGGTATTTTATTTTGGTAACTATATTTTCAATATATGTAATCGATCCATTAAGAATAAATTAAAGTGATAATTATTATAGAATTTATAACCACGAATTATAAAATATAACATCTAACTTATAATAAAAATATATCATTTGTGTTGGAATGTAATTCAGTAAAATCACACGTAATTCATAAAAACATGATGTTAACACTATCAAAGCTAGAAAATGTTTCACTATTTAAGAGTCAATATGTTAAATATAAAAGATTAATTGAGACATTACTGGAATGTATTTGATATTTTTTGACACTTATAAAACATTTGGAAGAATATTAGATTTTCAGTAATGTTGATCCATAAATAAAATATCATTTATTGTAAAATATCATTCATATTAATTTTGTTTGTATCTATTTAATTTTAATTTAAAAATTTTAAAAATTATTATAATTATAAATAATTAAGAAAAAATCAATGAAAAATTATATATTCATATAAAAAAATATTGGAACAAAATATTTCATTTAATTTACTTTACATTTAATGATTTTAACATCATTTATTTTACATTATTATTTACCTTGTAATCACTGTTTCGGTGTTTCTTAAGCACTTTAAGTAACTATATCTTCTTCAAAAATTAATGAAAATTATTAATAAATTAAAAATAATTTATCTTCAAAAAAGATGTGTATAATATAAAATATGATGTTTTTTCATATCTCAAGGCTTTATAAATGTTAAAGGTTAGGAAAGTTCCTTTAATGTCTTTTTTCCTTACCTAACTTATAATATAAGTTACATTCATGGAATAATTTTTCAATAAATAATAAAATTTATAAAATTATTGGATATATTTAAAACAAGGAAATCCAATGATTTTTTTTATATTTTTCTAGGAAATCATTCACTTAATATTAAAGCTTAACAACTAAGTAATCTAATTTTACCTTAATCACTGTAATTAATTTTAATTACTGTAACTAAAAAGTGTTTTTGAAAAATATAAAACTATTTTTATCATGTTTCATAAGAAACCACATTATCTAAATAACGTTCAATAAATTTGGTTAATTTATGCACTGGATATTATTATATGAATTTTATGTGGTGTCTAATCTCTAAAATAAAACCGTTTCGTAATTTGCGATGATTAAGTTTTATCATAATTATAAGGTAGTTATATTTTCATAATATTTTATTACATATTGATATAAAAAAATAAATCATCTATGGAAATAAATTAATGATTTAGTAGTCTCTATTATTTTTATATTAATCTCATCTATACACACACATTTTAATGAATAAGTTCATATGTCATATTCCTTTTTATCTTCACCAACATCTGGATCTTGTACACAGTCAAAATATTTTGATAAAAAATAAATCAATTGATTCTCTCTTGATTTAGTTTTTTATAATTATCAAAGTTTCAAATAAGAAAATATCACTCTTGATCTTTTAAACCAAAAGGACATGCTTTTAATGTTGAAGCTCATTCAAATTATTTAAACTCATGTAGTTAGAATTTTGATAATTGATAATATATAATATATTACCATTATATTATATAACATTATCATGATTTATTATTAATATATTTTTTATTAATAGATTAATTCATTATAGAAAAAATTCCATTCCCATTATCAAAAATGTTAGAGACAATCATGAGTTTTTCCTTTAACCCAACAATAATGACAATATCATGATTTAAAAATTTAAAACAGCAATGTTTTGTACTTAAACATCATAAAAAATTAATAGACAATTTTTTTATGATTATAAGACCAAATTAAATTTTTTTTATTACATTAAAGAGATTTTATATATCAATAATGTGTTATGAGAAATAACAATCCAAGATCTACGGGTTTTCACCTTTGAAGGATTTGTTAGTTACCTTATCCACTATTTCATAGTTTTTAATAGTACTCCTCCTATTATATTTAGAATTCCAATTTTTATTCAAATACTCTTATTAAAATATTTAAAAACATTTTCATGGATATAGTAGTTTTCAAAAATAACACAATTTTTTAATGGAATCAAAAACAAGTTTATAATTTTATTTTCATTCTTGAGTGTTATCATAGTATTACTTTACTATCATAATATTTATTCCTCATTAAATCATGGATTATATTTAATTGATTAATGTATATATTATAAAAACACAAATAACTAATATTTTCATACACACCCTATAACTAAATAATTCATTGAAAATTAAATCACTTCATCAATTATATTTTATTCTTCTTGAAATTTGATTTATCATTCTTTGGAAATAAAATCCAATGAAATTTTTTATATTTTTAAAAATTATTTATATATTAATTAATATTATATATTATTTATAATTAAACTTAACCACTTTATGTTTTCCAAAAACCATTTATGTTTGAATTATTAGAAAAACTTCTTTAAGAACTAATGAGTTTATAAGTAATTTTGGGTGATATCTATTCTTTTTTACATTCATGTCATAACGAAAACATAATTGTTTTCATTTTTTGTTGTACCAGAATTGTTTTTATTAAAAATATAAAAATTAGAAAATTAAATTTATTAATTAAAATAATTTTATTTCACTTTCAATGGATTTCTAATCTACGTGATCTATACTTTTAACTATAATAGTAAATTTTTAAAGGAATATGTAGATTTAATTAACAGTATATCATGGTATTTTACAACCATATTCATGGAAATAAAATTATCTATGTTGAAATCATGAATAGTTCCCCCATATTCAACAATTGCATTGATATCACCAAAATTTATCAATAAACGCGTTTCTTCATAACATATTCAATAAACATTGATGATTTTGGGAATTTTTCAAATATTTATTCTATATTTTCCAGAATGATTTTTAACTTTAATGTTTTATATTTTTATTCAATAATTCCATTAGATCCATTCTCAATAAATGATCCTTTGGAACATTGTTTTCCTCAATATCATTCTACCACATTCACCTTCTTCTGATAGATGGTTAAGAAAAAATAAATTAACTTGTCCTTAAATATATGACCAACCTTATCGTCCCAGACATATTCTCTATTTTCAATATTTTTTATAAGACTTCACATAATGTTTTGAATCAGAATAAATCATCTTTTATGTATTCATATTTCGTATATCATTAAAGAATGTTCCTCCTCTTCGTATAATCTCTTCAATAATTTTCCATGATGCTCCTTACGATTAATCATCCATCAATTCTTCATGATTATTCATCAAGAATCATGATAAAAAGTTTCAAATTATTGAATAATTAAAACATATTAAATAATCTAACCCCTGGACGCTCCTTTTCATCTTTTCATGAAAATATGGAAAAGTGATATTTAAATTTTGATGTTTATGGAATATTATTCATACTTTGATTAAATTTTATTAGTTATTTTTAATTTAATGAACATCATGCCATCAAAAATATTGAATGATATTTTATCTCAGGGGTTCCTCAAAATGGACCCATTCCCATCCCATAGGCTATTAAGATGTTGTTGAATTTTATTATAATGAACTATACTATGTATTAATACACAAATTTTGAAATTTAGACACATAAACAATAAGGAATAATATATATTTATTTCCTCATAATGGTTGATTCATAAATAACTTCACCATAATTCAATGTTGAGATAAATTATTTTAACATGAATAAATTACTTATTCACAAATTAGGTATTAGTCATATATATATTATAATCTTCTAACTTATATTTAATAGAAATTATTGTATCACCTTATTATCTCCTTTGTGAATTTAATTGGGATTTATTTAAAAGGAATTCAAAATTTTAGAAAACATAAATTATGGAAATTCATTCAATTAAAAGGATGATAAATTTTTTTTGATCTCTCCCATAATCATAATCATGAATATTATTCTGGTCTTATAATAAATTTCCATAATGAATTTGCATATGATTATTCCATTTTTTGTGGTTTTCAGAATAAGTAATTCATGAAATAAATGATATGTAACCATATTTTATTAATATTTATTAAATAATGGTCCATTTAACGTGGGAATACCCTTGTTATTGATAAAACTCACACTCAACATTGAATTATTCTAACAAAGTATGTCTAGGAAAAATATCAATATCTTAAATAATACCCAAAATCACTCTAATATAACTAATATAATGATTTATTTGTAATTAAAACTTGGCCCAAATACTATACATATAGAATAAGCTAAAAATGTGAATCCAATAATATGGTTCCTCAGTTGTCCAGAAAATAAAATTTATTTAAAAAATTAATATTAATTTCAAATAATGAATGGGATCATTTAATAGAACTGAACATACATGATGATAATTGATAGAGTCTGAATAATATTGTAATGTCTAAAATTATATTTTCCTAAGGAACATCAACTCAATCAATCGAGTGGGTGACTTGATGATTATTAGTGGGTTTGGTCCTACATAACTCCTTATTATGTTTCTATTAGTATAGAACCGAGGATATAGAAAAACAATATAGTCCCCAATTTTATTAGAAGAATTATGAAAAATATTTCTCACCAATTTAAATCATTATTATACATTAAACCACTTTATTCTTAAATTATGGATCGAGTGTGTATTTTCATTATGGTCCTAAAATGGTGAAAATTTAATTTTTTAATAATTTTAAAAATTTGTTTCTATGTATCATTATTTTCATGCACATATTTTCAATATAAACAAAACATTTTTATGATTATCATGAACTATTTTCTAATTTCATATATTTTAATGCTATGAATAAAGAAAATAGTATCCAAAACTCAAGGTGTTAAATATCTTTAAAAAAAATTATTGCACCATATCCATAATTTCCACACATATCTTGAACTTGTTGGGTTGTTAAAATCTATATCATGGTTTAAATATTTTAAAAAAATAAATCTCTTCAAAAATGATATATTAGGTAATGAGCAATAAAAACTATTATGTTAATATTAATCTAAATTTTTTATTAATTACATATAAAATACATGAATGCTATAGTGTGGTATGAAATTATATATGGGGAGGTAATCCCCAAAATTGTGGTGTGACTTCTATCCCACAAAGAAAACCCCTAATCCCATATATTACACCATTATTATATAAAACTTTTAGACCTATAATACTTTTCACACTTCTGTATAACTGATGCTATTATTCCAAAAAAAAGTAATAATGGTATCAATAGAGTAAATTGTAGTTTATTAAAAATGTGTCAAAAAACACACACCATTATTCTATTAATGTATAATTAATATCATAGTATGATATCATTTTAAAAACATAAGAATATTTATTCAACTTCCATAATCATATCTCCAATAAATATCATGTCCATCCACTTGTATGTTAATAATAATTTTAAAAAACTAGTTTGAAAGACCATGAATAAATCAATTCATGAAATAATTAATTGGGATATTAAGATGTATGGGTTATGTGATAAAAAATACTTGGGATTGAATATTTCCATTAATGTATATACAACCCTCAATATAATAAATAAATTCTATATTCACTATGTATCATGTAAACTCTTCTCAAAAGCCTATTTATTAATTAAAATCATGATGTTTTTTAATCATGTAAGGATATTGATTTTTCCTAACATTAATTTGACATATCATTGATCAAATTTTATGATTCATTTTCAATGGTGTTTATGATGCTATGGGATATAATCAGTTACTAAATCTCTACATGATTGTTTTTTAATGAAAGTTTATTGTAACATACCGTTTTTTATGATCTGGATGAACTAATTGAGGGATGTGTTATCTATATTCCTAATCCATTATTTGAATGCTATACTCTATGTATTAGTTTTATATATATAATTTTAGTATATGGATGACCTTTTCCTATAAATTATGAACCTATAAACCCATAGCTAGGAGTGGAATGCAATCTTCCTCCACAAGTTATTGGTCACTATAAAAACATCAATTATTTAGATGAAATACGATCTAAATATTATTTGACGGAAAGAATACATTGAGATAAAACACTATATATGTATATATAAGTGTGAAACTAGAATAATATTCTCAAATAAACTAATGTATGTTGGATCGATTGTTGATATAAATTATATTGTAAATATCGACTTACCATGATTTCTTGTATACTGTGTGTTATTTTTCCCCTTATTATAACATTTATAAACTCATCTGGTATATTATATTGTGTATTTAGGTTTATAAAGGGTGTTTTATGATTATTTAAGTTCTTCCACTTGGAATGAACACCTCAAAAGATTTGTAGATCTTACTTATGGTATGATGGCTGAGACACATGTGATATTTGGGATCGTAATTGCATTGGGGGATAATGATTTTAGAGAGGGTAACACAACATGTATCCAGATTTTTTAATTAGATATCCTTGTATTTTCTTTCAATATATATAAATATAATATATTATTGAACCCATTGGATATCCTTTCTTACCTATATGTATAACAATAATAGTTCATTTTGTTATAACAGTTGTTTACACTTTATTTTTATATGATGGATATATTATATCTATAATTGAATTAACATGATAATTTTTTTAATGATTTATAGTTATTTAGTTTAAATTTTATAAATGTGAGGTTGGTTTTATTGTCTACCTATTGTAGAATATACAAAAATTCTACTATTAAATGGCCTTACAATTTTCGGGATGTGCAAATGAGGTCGATAAAGCCTTAAATCCAGACAGAAACCCCTAGTGAGAGCATTATATATGATATGAAAACATCTTTTAGGATGTTTTGTGAAGGGTATATATAGATATCAGAGATTATAAATTATATTGGACACCGATATATTTATTTTTGGACACATATTATGTGATGTAAATTTTTACTATGGTTATGGAATTGGAGTAATTATTTTTTGAAATTACAGTTTCAGTAATTGTTACTGTATGATATTATGGTTATATATAGTTTATTATATCTTATATATAACCAGAAATAGTGATTCATTCATATATCATACTACTCATAAGGTACTTTGAGTATGTTCATGATTTCTTAGGATGAAAAAATAACATTTAATGGAATTTGATTGTGTAAAAAATGAAAAGGGATATTGTTTTAGAAAATTCTTGGAAAATGTTTTGAATAATAAAACATTCATCAAAAAAATATTAATGTCAAGTTGAATAAAATTTTACGAGAATGAGAATTAAAAAATAATAACCATTTTTATTTTATATATACCACATACTTGATATTTTTATGTTATATAAATTACCACGTTGTATTATAAATGCATAATAGTATGTGGTTATAGGCTTAAAATTATTCTATTTATAGTGTTATATGAAATATGTGTTGGGAATATGGGATAGTATATTAATGTGATGATTTGTGTGAATTGAATCACTATAATATATTGAAACTATATATGTATTTACTTTGTAATGGGATATATATACCTCTTTATGTTGTTATTTTGTTAAATAAAATGGTATGGTTAATTTATACACCTATTTTAGTAGTGGGTGGAATCAATTTATGTATGGATTCATTGGTTCACTCATGAAATAAAGGAATTATTTTTGTATGGGATATATTATAGTGTAAGAAAATATTCACATGGTAAATAATTATTTAATTTTTTTTATAAGTCCTAAATGATCTTCAAGAAAATAGTTTGAGTTAAAATTAATTCTTATTAAAAAAAATATGATTATATTTGGAATAAATATTAATATTTTAATATATATATCACAATGATATGTCCATATAGTTTTTCTGTGTTATTATATGATTAAGTATAATAGATACTAATCAAGATAACATATATAGTTTGATATGGTATATTGTACAAGATTTAGTACTTCTATGTACATGACCATCATAATGTAATTTTTTTGTGTCCATAGTTCATTTTAAAAAATATATTTATTAATGTAGATGAACATTAAACTCATGAAATTCATGATATTCAAAAATATTTTTAAAACATTTTAACATTGACCTAGGATCTAAAGAGGCTGAAAAATTATTATATAATATTTAATTTTAATTTTAATAGATCAATATATTTTGGAATATATTGGTTCAATTGGTTATCATTTAACTTTACAATGAATCCTATTAATGGTGAAAACCCATTATATTAATAATATATTATGATGGGATTCCATAGAATAATATTAATTATCTCTTATATTATAAGTTTTACCCAAATATTGAGTACCGTGTAATTGTTAAAAAAATTAATGAACATAAATTAAAAGGACTATACATGATACATTATGGTTTTTAATTCAAAAAATTTGGTTTTTTCTATCATACATTATAGGTATTGGGTTTATTAATATATATTAATTTTATAGGGGTTTCAATAACTAATTCAGTGTATTTATGACTTATTTTTCTATAATTAAAACTCATAAGTGTTAGAGAATTTATCAAATATATAGATATATATTGTTTTTATAAAATGAGGATATTAAATGATGAGTGGAATCTATGTAGGAATAGATTTTGACTGAGGAAATTATGGAAATGATAGATGAGTCAATTAGTTTGAAAATACCTCATCTCTAAATCAAAATATTAATAAGATTTTGGATTGTTTCCAACATTAAAGGATAGATCAGGATCACTAAATATTACATCATTAAATGTGATAATGTCAATATTTTGATAATATATGTCATATTTGGATATTCTTATGAAGATCCACGGGCTATATTAGTGCATTTCTGGAGAAATAATTGGTGACATCTATTTTCAAGGTCCACATTAAACATTTTTCTTATATTTTTCAATATAAGGATTATGATTATAGAATATAAGAACTTTTTAGTCCGGTGTATGAAATGAACCATCATTATAATAATTGGTTTTATAGGGAACTATATTATATTAATATATTAATTTAAAATTCATGTATGGTGGGTTAATTGAGTTTTTTGAGCTAGTCACATGAGTAGTAATTTTTACAGATATGAAAGATCAGGTATTATATTTTACTTAGATAAAAATATTGAAAATATAATGGTTATAATTACCATATGATACACATATATATAATCATTTTATCGATAACATATATTAAAAAAATAATTCATTTTGTGAGGAGAACCTACCAAATTAGAGATTGATATTTTTTAACCAATATAGGGTTCAAATAGGATATTTAATATTGGGTTCTACAAAAATTAATAATTTAGGACTCGTTAATTAGTTTTTATTAGATGAACCACCTTTGGAAAACAAATTTAGTAGAATTAAATAAATAATTAGTATATCTCTTTCATTAAGATTATGTTCATACCTTTGCTAAGTGTATAATGGGTCTATCACTACATTAATGATTATCTTACTATATCCGTTTTATCCTTTGTTGGGAATCTATTAAGAGTTTATATATCTCTTATTTTTTCACTAATATTGAGAAATTTTGATATGGATAAGGAATCAAATATTACAATAAGAGAATGGTTGTTCTTTAAGATTATGTTGATAAGACAGTAACCTTATCTAAAATTTGTATACATGATAAATTATAGGGAGATGGAATTAGGGGGTGGATGTATCATTGAAGATATTATAGGTTGATATTTTGGACCTATAGTATAATTTGGAGAAATATATATATTCTTGGGATATGGGTATGGGAGAACACGATTCTATATCGTTATAATTGAAAAAAATAGTTTATATTACAATCTGATGAATGGAATCAAGATCAAAAGATATTTATTGATTATTATCATGAAAAATAAGCCATATATAGTAGTTTCAAATTAGATTAATTATTATAGATTTATTAAATAGTGAGATAAAGGATTTAATTTATTTACGTTATTTTTTATTGATATTCATGTTATGATATTTCCCTTATTAATTTAATAGATGGATATCTTGGTTTACTCCCTTAAATTAGATGAAATAATTATAATTTATTCACTCTGAAAAGTAATTTTAATTGTGTTATTATTTTCATATATTATGATAAAAACATTATATATGAAAGGATTTATTATTCAATTTAAAATGGTATTTTTTCCACAATAAAAGTGATACATGGGTGTTTAGGTAATAAATAAAGTTAAATTTTCTACATAATGAAAACATTTGAAAGCAGTATAATGATATATAACATAAAATAAGTAACATTAACTAAGATTTTCTAAAAAAGGTAAAACATTGGTGATAAATAAAATATATGGTGATACGAAATTTTATATCTTTTCTGAAAACGTATTATGTAGTTTTTTACAAGGTTGAAATAATAAAAAACTAAAAGGAAAATGGTATAAAAATAGTTTCAATAAATTATATAATGTTAATAAATATAAATGTTAATTTTTTTGAACATGTTGTAAATTTATTTTCAATAGAAGTTATACTTGATAATAAATATAGAAAATTATAATAATTTTTAATAATAAATCATTTTTATATATATCATATATAAAATATCTACTGAGTTAATGGTGATGGAATTAAAATGAAAATGAAAGTAATTTCAATTTTTAAAAAACAAAGAGAATATATTTACATGTATAGAAAATACTGTACATGTACATTGATGAGAAATACACAGTCCTGGGAGACATTAATCATGATAGAGAACATAACCAAAAAGAAAAATTTAATAGAAGAGTCCTATTAAATATAATTTAATTTATGTAATATTGACCAATAAGTAGGTTAAAGATGCATATTATACCATACAGAAATAAAACTACTATGATATATAATAATAAATTAAAAACATAGAAATGAAAAGGAGGTAGACTAGAGGGAAATGAATCCTGTAAACAATTTTTATTTTGATTGACCCCCTTAAATCGAGTTTCAAAATGATTTTTATATACTCTAACCACATTAATAATAAATATATATTTTCATTTAATTTATAAAGAGTCAGATTTTATTTTATTTTATTATTATTATTTTATTTAATTATTTTATTAAATTTTTTTATTCAATTATTAGAAAAATCCTTCTTGTGTGAGTTATTTTAACATTGTATAGTCCACAAATCTAAAAATTCCTTTACAAAATTGTAACAGAAAATGTTCATTATCTAATAGTTATATAAACAATTGAACTTCCTCAATATAGTGTTCTTGTCATTATTAATGTTAGGTGTTTTAGTATTCCTATAAATATTTAAATGTCACTAAATTCTTTTTAGTAATCATGTTTCATATGAATAAACTCACCTTGATGAATTATTCTTAATAATATTAAAATAATAAAAAAATATTTCATCAAAAAATATAAAAAATAAATTAATTTTATTATTAATACTATAAATAAATATAATGATAAATTTAAAATCATTAATTATGGAAATATTTGAACATATAACATCATCATACAATAAGATGATTTTTAACAACCATGGTTAAATGTTGTTTTTAAAATACATTATGATTAGTGAAAATTAAAAAATACATTATTTTTTTAATATATTATTGCATAAATTATAAATAATTTATTATTTATATATGTTTAAATTATATTATCAAAGTGATGAATGGAGAAAAATAAATAAAATAACACGGGGTTTAACCCCTTAACATAACAAAGTAACAACATATAAAAATAAATTAATGAGAGATAGTTTTTAATCTGCCATTGATAATATATTAGTGGTTAATTGACAAAATTATGAAATAATCATAGATTATAAAAAATAATTTGTTTTGAGGTGTCAATGATAAATGAATATAGAATAAGAGATAATATTTGTGACTTTTGGATAATTACAATGTTGTTTAACATACCACCTTTTGATTGAATAAATGGATTTCAAAGGAAGGAATTTTAGTTACAATGAGGGATAAAGAACCTAGACAAAATATTTTGAAGAGAAATTTGAGATAATATTATTAAATAAAAATATTTTTCTTAGTGATAAATTATGGGAGTCCAATGGGTGTTTATATATATGCACATATACATATATCATTGAATTAAATTTTTATTAATATATATTTTCAATCAAAAATAGGAATATTGTGAATTAATATAAATATTAAGGATTTTTTGTTAAGAAATATTTATTCTCTGGAATGGAAAAACTCAAAAAAAATAATTGAAAAATATTATTCTATGAAATAATTAAATATTTTTTTATAATGAATTGTAACTTAGATGTTGAAAGATATTTCAAATGATCGGAAATAATGTTTTTTATTCTTAAATAAATTATTTTAATCATTAAATGCATTTTATGGTTGTATGAAGATGTGTTGTGAATGAACGCACTATGCAATGATGTAATATGCTCATTACAGTATTTATATCAGTGAGTATAAAGTCATATCTCCCAATGGGGATAGGTGATTTTCTTGTGTTCATTATTGGGTGATAAAAATAAAAATAAAAATATATCTTATTTGGTGTGTTATAAATATTTATAGGATAAAATATTATGGGATATATCCAAATAGTTATAACCATGTGATTAACCCTAAATTTAGTGTAAAATAAATTATGATGGATGAAAAAAATGTAAAAAAAATTCTATACACCATTTAACTGTTCCTGAAATTTTTGCGAAAAAACACTGCTAAATTCCTAGAGAAACTCATTTTGATATGAGAACCAGGCCTCCATAAAGATAAATTAGGTCCCCATGAGATTTCCTAAATCTACTTATTAAAATGTTTTAATCAATTCCATAGTTTCATGTGAGCACTACCTATATCAATATAGATTATCATATTTCCATAGTATGTCCCTCACTAGTGTGCTTTTCAATCACATGAATGTTCATTTCACTCCAAACAATTCCCATAATGAAGTCTAACATATTCTAAGAAATGTACATTATACATTTTTAACTATTGTATATACCATAATCATTAGAATTTTTGAACACAAAGTTTCTATATAGATTCAAAAATAATATTGTGAGTTTTCAAAAAAAACAATATATCTCACATATATACGATACCCATGAAAAAAAACATATTGCTAGACATTAAAAAATGAATAAAAAATCCGATAAGAATAAATTCATATTATATTACCTAATGATATTCATATTAAAATGAAACTATCATATATTTACTATGAAATTCGTAGGAAACACACTATTTAATAAGGAAATATAGAAAAAGGTAGAAGAAGGATCAATATTGTGCAGATAATATGGAAATCCCTCCCAACATATGATGTGGTCCTCCATGTTGGGCCACAATTATAGATATCATCATTTATTGAGAAAATCCCTTATTATCCTATGATCTATACCAAGATATAGGACTATCTTTAGTTCTTATTACAATAACAATAGGCATCAACCCAATACATTATTAAATAGGCTCATGAATCACAGTGAGCACATCCATGGGGATACTGGACTAATAATACCACTAATTTAATTTCTTTGGACAATGATTTCATGATTAATTATCTATTCTGGATCCATTGACATATTTCTCAAATATTTGGCACATTCCCTGATATTTAACAATATTTTAGTGAATATAATTTTAACCCACATGAATTATGAGTAAAATACATGTGTAAAGTACTCTTTATCTATGTTCAGGGAAAATATTCCACTTATTGAGTTAGTTATATCATGAATAATATTCTTCCACCACATATAATAGTAATGTATAAATTCAGGAGGAATTTATGATAATTTAAGAAATTCAGGAGAAAATGTTGGTCAATAAAGATTACTTTTATCTTCCAATCTAATATTGGGAGAAAACATAGTTACATGTCATATGGATAATGGTATACTAAATTTTAATTGGATGTATCAATGGATTAAAATGTTTATAATTATTGATATTTGATTATGTGTTATAAGATGATTATATTATTTGATACACCATTGATATTGTGTTGTTGTTCCCTGAGATATGTTATTATGATTATCAATATTCACCGAAAATTAGTGCATCAATATGTAAATAGATCTGGATATACATAATAGTGTGTGTTAGGTTTCCAATAACTATTGGATTAGGAATGAATTGTGTGCTCAAACTATAGCAAAACATGATAATGTATCGCCTTCTTTTGTTTTTCCTTACGTGTATATAGGCCCCATGGTTTTTTATATATTTTATGAGAGATATATTTTTACCTTTTATGCATCATAATAGATCCAAACTAGGATTTCATTATTTGTAAATTACTTCTAAATTGTTTAGGTTGGACTATATAAGCCAGGGAATGTGGTGTTAATTATTTTTTTATTGACCCTGTAACTAATAACCCAGATCTGATGCCTACATTATTACATTGGAACTGATAAAAGGGGTCAAATCCCAAATGTATGATCATTATAAATTTTTTATAGAGGTAGATACATACATGATTCCAATTTTTCATTACGTTTAGATAAAAAATCATAATAATAGAAAATTATTTCCATCCACAAAACTTAATCAAAGGATTAATATTCATTTCATGGGGAATGGAAACAAAATAATGGTGATAAAAATGGCCATTAAGGTTTATATACATCGGGGTATATTAGGAATCAATAAATAATTCTCAATATGAAAACATATTTAGCTAAAAACATACCACTTAATAAATAACATGACTTTTATAATTGGATACTGAATAATCCATATGCTAAGGTAAATAATAGAAAAAAATCCATTTAATTAATAAATTGAGAATGAAATGAATACAGAGATAAATTCATAGTGAAAATATCATGGATAAAAATAATAAACTATTTATATTTAATGGAAATTTTTTTATTTGATATCATGATCTCAGGAACCATTATACCTTTATCGTCAAGTGATTTTACAACATAGTTTAAAACTATTTGATAAAACAATTCTGATTTGGAAAACAGATTTGTCTCATAAGACTTTTAGAGGAATCAAGGGGATATATATAACTATTACCCAAAAATATGTACATGTATAAATAACTATGAATATACTTAATAATCAGTTTAATTCATGGATTCATATTCTATATCATCAAATATCTTTATTGACTAAAGGATATTGATTTATCAATGTTTACCTAGTTAATGAAATATCTTTCCAAGTAAGTGCCTTTTGAAAAAATGGTACATTATTTAGGTGATAATTATATCAAATATGAAAGAATATGCATATTTAATATAAATTTAATTTCTAATGAAAAATTATCACTATAATGTGACTGTTTCACGATAATGTTAAAAATCACTAAAAATGAGATAGTACAATAACTTTTTCCACATTTTAATTTTCAAGTCAAATCAACTAGGATGAAAAAATTAAAATCAAAACTAAAAATTCCATTCATTATTAATTAATCACGACATTATATGTAAAATTGGATTTCTATACTTGATATAAATAAAATTAAATGCATAAAATTATAGTATGCCTCAATGAAGGGAAATTTAGATTAAGTCCCCTACAAGGATCATACTATTGTAGTAAGAATTAATTAATGTAATTATTATGTGTGTAAGATTTATGTATGCATATGAAAAGATTAAATAAATTAAAATATTATAAAAACTAATAATACACAATTAAAATAATATCAATGGGAAATAAAGAATTAATATATATCAATGAAATGAAATTGAGTTATAAATATATTATCCACTAGGTAACATTCATTTAAAATTCCCTTTTGTGAAATAAATAAAATTAAAACTTGAAATATAATTAATTATTAATGAATATAGGTAATAATTTTCAAATGGGAGGAATATACACCTTATAAAATAAATTAGGTGCATAACATTACAATATTCCTCAATAAAGGGAAATTGAGTCGGAGTCTCTTATCTCAACAATTAATTTAGGTGATTTATATTTAACATCATGTATAACGATTTTGATAATTTAATAACTTATATATTAACCATAATCATTTTTATAATATGAAATAAGATCCTCTTATAACATTTTACCAACTTATTGTCCATAATAAATTATTAATTTCATTATTTCTAGGGTTAATTTCCTTTTTTTCTCATGATTATTTTTAATGAATGTTATAGTTCATTTCAGTTATATATATTGAATAATATAAATAATGATAATATTGTTATGAATATTACATTTAATATATAGATAGATTAAAATAACCACGATTAAATTTTAGTAATGTAAAACGAATGAAATCGCTTCGTGTGGACAGTAGGTTATACGTACGCACGAGCAATGATACAATTCCTTTAATGGGTGAAATGGTAAAGAATTTTTTTATATATTAAATTAAAATAATAAATATCATCTCATATATATGATAAATATTCCTTACAATTATCCATATTAAATTCCTTGTAAATCATAAGTGTAAAAGGAATCGAATCACTTTGTGAGGTTGTAGTCCAATATACACACGAGCAATATTATCATATTTTATACAGAATGGAAAGTAAAAATGTGATATGTTATGTTATAATTAAATTATAATATTTATATGATTAATATCATATACATGTGTTATATCCATCATTATATCTATCATTGAATTGTGGTGATTTAAAACGAATTATATCTGTTTTTAAGGCAGTAATTCTTCACACATAGGATCAACAATTTTGTTTCCCCATTGATGGAAGAGGAGATAGATATAAATTATTAAACTAACATAATAACAAGTAAATAAAATTTATATTATTTTCCTATTTTAAAATTCATAAATAATATTTAAATAGGTGGGAGAAAATATATATGAAAATGATTACTTAAGAATGTTACCTCTTGTTCATAGAGGTTCTTTTGGTTTTCACCAAAATCATTCCTAAAAGGACTTTATGATAAATAAAAGTGTTTTTAGATGTTTCTATGAGATTATGTGAGTTATTTTATTGGTTAATGGTTAAGAAAAATGTTTTTTTAAGTGTGCATATATTTGTAGGGTTGATGGCCTTTTCTATGTGGGGGAGAGGACATACATTGATTAATTTAGAAATGATTCAATTACATTTACATTTTTATCATGAGAAACCCCTAGAAAATGGGTCATTAAAGACCCTTATAGGTGATATGGTTGAATGATGTCCATAAAGTGGTATTTGGATGAGTTTTTAGGTCATTATATTCTTTATTTTGTAGTTCAACCCTTAGAAAATTAGTTTTTACATTGACCATGGTAATTAATTTTTACTAATTTTATTATTAAAAATGGTAGAAAATTATTATAAAAACATTATATAATAGAAATGATTTTGATTCCAAATATTGAAACCATTTTTTCTAATTTAATTCACATAAGGGGAAGAATGTAATTTCAAATTATACATGCATAACAATTAAAGAAAGAGGTTTTTAATGAGAAAATTCTCATACGTATAATATGTTTTTATATAATAATTTAATATGTAAATGATTAAAATAACCTCAATTTTATTTATTATAATATAATTCAACTAATTTTAATTTAAAAATTATTTTAAATATTTTTTTATCTGTATAAATATTTCAAATGAAATTGTAGTTTTTGAAAAAATATATTATTTTTTAACTATTCATAGAGAAATTAATATTTTCATAAATATCCCAAATAAATCACCATAAGATAATTTTGATATTATTGATTCAAAAATTCTGTTATGTTTTTTGAATAATTTTTCTAAAATTTATGAAAATTTATTTTTTTGTAAGTATGTAATAAGTGATGATACAATTTAATTTCCAAAATATAGTTTTTTTTGAAAAACATATATATATTTTTGAAAATGATTCATATTCTTATTATAATAAATATATATACATTTAATTTATTTTCTATATGTATAAAAAATATGATTTTCATAATTTATTTATTAATGTTATATTCTATAAATTAATATCAAGGTTATAATGGTCAATTTTCAACGATATTTTAATAGATTAGATTTGTTTTAAATATAGTGTTGTGTGCATCGTAATCTAACGAAGATAGTGAATTTATTTTAAATAACATAAGATGAAAAGTATCAAGGTGTTACATTCATACCTATCATATAAATCACATCCTCAAATTGTTGTGGCTATTACATTCTAAACAAAGGATCATAGTGGTAATTCTTAGTATCATATTTTTCCCATGTTTCTTCTTCCATATTTTGATTTATCCAAATTACCTTTAGCTATTTAATTTTATAAATCCACAATACTTTCCCTCTAATATCAATAATATGTATGGGTTGTGTAAGGTAAGGAATACTATTTTCCAATTATATTCATCATAGGTGAGTACTATGTTAGTAATGGAATGCACTTTCTTAACATTGATATATGAAACACATCATGCAATTTTGAGAGAGTTTGTGGAATTATAAAATGATAATAAATAGCTCTATGTTTCACAAGGACATAAAAGCTTATGATTTAACTAGGGATCAACTTTCCCATATTAACAGACCTTACAAAACCATTCCATATAGATACATTCAATAAAACATGATCTCTCACAATGAATTCCAAATCATTCCCTCGATTATAGGCATAACAGGACTTCTCACATTGATTTTCATTAATGTGATCTCGAATTGCCACTAAATTTATTGTTTTCACTTCAAAATGTTAGAGGAATAGAAGTTTCCTTTCACCAACTTCATCCCAAAAAAATGGAGTATGAAATCTCTTACCATATAAATCATAATATAGTTCCATATGAATACATTAATAGAAAATGTTGTTATATTAAAATTATTCCAAATGTAAATACTAATCCCAGAAAACATTAATTTCATGTGATCATGAACTCAACATGCCTTCCATTATTTTAATACTCTATTTAAACTATACATCTTTTTTAGGATGGTTTAAAAGTATCAAATGAATCTTGATATCAAGAGAATTTTGAAAACTATTTTATAGTTTCAATGTAAAATTTAGAACACAAACAAAAATGATTTAAAGTGGCACACCACAAAGTCTTAAAATATCATTAATATAGAGACATGCGATGTGATAGAGAGGTAAATGTTATCTTATAGATAGTAAATGTGATAATTTTATTAGGTGATCATATATAACCAATATTTCATCATTATTATTAGGATTATTTGGTAGTCATAATAAAAATTCCTCAGTAATGTCATCACATTTTCACATAAAAATAAAAAGTTGTTTAATGACTCCTATACGATACTCACTAACAAATTTATCTTTTTGAAATTCAAATCATCTAGATACATAATAAGCAATTTTCCCCATTATGTTATCCCAAAAAAAATGTTCCCTCAAATCCCTATACATCATTATGTTACCAAGGTCTATTGATAAAATCGAGGTATGAGCATAATAAAAAAATTTATTTTTTATGATAAAATATAAATGAACGAAAAAATATATTTCAAAATTTTAGAAATTTTTTTTATCAAATCATGTCTAGTAATTTATCATAATTAATAACATTAATTTTCTTATGAATGTTACCATCATAATATTGGGAACATTTTAAATTTTCTAAAAAATTTATATTCACAATAATCTAAAAAATGTGTGTCGTATATTCTTTCTTAATTATTCACATATCCATATTTACTATATATGTGGACATATGATATCTCTCAATAATCCTTATGATAATAGCTCCATGATAATTCCTAATCATTCCATACACTACCTTATTTTTATTCCCTAGGTGGTGTTATATTTATAAATTGTAATATTTGAGTATCTCGAGCCATCAAATATGTCTAAAATTGAACAATTGTTTGTGGAAGAATGTATTTTATCCTTTTACGGTCTGTTAATTTCTCACATATTTCACCATATAGATAATTTAACCATATCCTTAAATAAATGAAAATAGATTCAAACTCAAGATCTTGGGTATTATAGTTCTATTAGTGTGTCTTTAATGTCAATGATGCGTGTGGAATAACACTGTCATTTTTATATTTGTAATTAATGAATTACCAACATTGTTGCAACATGATATATCACAAACCAATTATTTGTAGATGTTAGATTCAAAATCAGATCATAGAAAATCCATTAGTTAGTTCATCAAAACATTCATTACATACTTTTTTCCACAAAAACATAACACATTTATGTGTAATCTTGGTTAACGGGTTATCCAATCTAGGAAAATGTTGAAAAAGTCACCAAAAATAACCTAGTAATCTAATGATACTATATAACTTTTTAATATTCATTGGTTTTAGATTTTTAATTATTACCTTCTTCATAAAGGGATATACAAGGATTTCATCCTTATGGACTATATTTTATAGAGAATAAACATCCTGAAACAATAAATCATGTATACTAAATTTCCCATATAACCCATTCATTATAAGAATGTAATGAATGACAAGAAATAGTTTCTCATAGTAATAATTTAATTTAGAATAAACCAAAATATCATCAAATAATTCTATAACACAATCATCAATATATTACCTAAATACTCTATTCATTAGATCTATAATAATCGAGGGTGAATTTGTCTATCCAAATAGAATAAATGTAAACTTTTAATACCTATAACTCATTCAAAAATCTTTATTTTTAATTTCTTACTTCTATACTCTCTATTTATGATACCTAAAAAAGTTAAATAATTAAAAAATATTTTCTATGTAGAGTTGATAATAAAACACATCAATGAGAGGAAGAGGATACATTTTCTTTATCTTAATAATATTTATTTTCTTTTAATTAATTCTTAGTCTCATGGATCAATCATTATTTTTAAGAAAGAGACCATGGGATCCCAATGGAGCCATACTATGGAAAACCAAGCCATTATCAAAAAACTCCTATAGTTGTTTCTTCCACTACCCTATTTCTATAGTGGACATTTTATTGGGAGTCTTTGATACTGGTCCTACACCAGGTATTATGTTAATAGAAAACTAAACATTCCACTCAGAGGAATGTACATGTAATTATATTGAAAATACATCAAAGTATACCTATATAGCATGTACATACTCATTTTGATGATTGCCGTATCCATCCCATGATTTTGTTTTCTATTCTACATTTAGTATCTGCTTCAGTAATGTGACTTGGGGTGGATCTGGAGAAGTTCCATACAAATATGTATCAGCACTAATTATTGGGAATTCTATATCTACACCATGAATCATAATTTCCATATTCTTGCAATAAAAATTCTCATAATATTTTGAAACCCATATCATATCAAATATTATATAGAAGTCAACCATATAAATTATTATAAGGTAAAAAATATTGAAAATTTAAGTGTCATAATAGAGACTTCTAGACACATCCATTTTTTATTATGACCTCCACTTTGAGTATATACAGAAAACTCAATTTTTAATGATCTCGAAAAATATGTAATTTTCATGGAAGACATATAATATATAATTTATTTCATGGATCTAGAATAAAATAATGAGTTTTCTATATTTGAATAA
Organism: Viscum album; assembly: GCA_963277665.1. Taxonomy (NCBI): domain Eukaryota; kingdom Viridiplantae; phylum Streptophyta; class Magnoliopsida; order Santalales; family Viscaceae; genus Viscum; species Viscum album. Next base: position 805,401,790 of record OY728139.1, read on the forward strand.
ATTATTAATGTACCTACCACCACATCATTGGGTACTTACACAAAAACTATTGTGATCACATAACCCTAGACTTCTCCCCTAAGTCTCTTATCTAGCTGATTCCCTTGATGATCATGTAATTTATTTTTATTTTTCCCCATCCACATAATGTTTAAATAATGAATAATAATGTTTTCTTTCATCCCTTTTCATTATCTTACTTGATGACCCTTATCTCCACAATTTAAGCAAACTCACAATCCTTTAAATAATTAATTAGGATGATTATTTCCATAGTTCTCCAAAATGGTAAATTATTTTATTCTCTTCCTGAGAATCTTCATCACATTCATTTCTTATTAGTTCTTAATAAATATCTTATTTTCTTTATTTACCTTGAACATTTAGGATCTAGATAATTTCTTCTGCACATATATAGAACACAAAACTATGAAACCTATAGTGAAAATGATTTAGAGAATTTAATTATTTAGAGACATTACTTAATACCATTAATGAAATGGAAATTAATTTACTCCTTGTTGTGTATGTAATCTAATACATATTATGATAACATTGTAAAGGAAGAAATATACTCTAAAAAACATTCTTTTTCTTTTTTCGTTAATAAATGAATATTTATATTCATTATAGTTTCTTTCTGACAAGGAAAATATTTATCAAAGATTTATTTTTAAAAAGAATCCATGATTTATGTTCTATTTAATATTATCGGTAGTATTCTAGATAAGTTTCCACCATTTTTAGAATCAAAATTTTGACAATAGACTACAATTATACCCACTTTTTCATCAAATTGCAAGTCCATAAATATCTTCTACAAATAATTAATCCATTTCTCAGATATTTTCGGATTATTAGTATCACGAAATGATGGGAGATTAATTCATATATGTTGATCTGATAAAGGAGAATATTGTAGTGGAACAAGACACTATATCAAGTAAAGTTAATTTTTCATAAAAGGATTAAACTATCTTTATATATCCATAATTTTATAAATAATGACATATAATATATTAGATTATAAAATTGTGAATTTGAAATTATAATTTATAATTCCAAATATAGTGTAACAACAAACATAAATTTTATTTTATTTATTCATTATCTCTGATTTATAGAATTGGTTTCTGTCATGATACATATATATTGTCCGATCCTTTAAAATGTTTATAATGAAATTATGAATTATTCTAAGACTATCCCCCATGAGTGTAAAACTAGAAACGAAGTAATGCCTATTTTCATGCACCATGTTATGATTATTTTAATCTTAATAAACCCTATTCAAATTCTTAACACCTAGGTATATATATTATATAACCATGTTAACTTTTAGTATCCAGATAAGAATTTATTTCTAGGAAAATCCACTGAATACCTTCCTTAACAAAACAATAGGAAATTCTTTATTACTCATCCTCAATTTCTATCATTGGGTTACATTCCCTAATATATGTTTTAAATAATATATCTCCTATGTATTGAATTAAACATCTTTTTATTTCAACTATAATGATCCTGACTCCATTAAATCAGAGTTGATGCATACTTTATTACATTAGTATAGATAAATGGGGTAAAATAAAGAAGGATAGATCAAATTAAAAGTATTTCAGAAATATATATATAGATGATACCAATTTATATTTAAAATATAGAATAAAACATTAGAAAAAAAATATTAGCATCCTGGAAACTCATTCAAGTATTCATCTTCATAACCTATTGAAAGGAAAGAAAATAATGTTGATATTAACATATTAGTAAGGGTTACATAAAGAATTGGATACTATGAATAAATAAGGAATAATAAATATGGAAAAGTATATAAATAAAAAGTATATATTAATTAATAACTTGACTATAATAATCGGATATGTTTTAATCCATATGGAATGGTAAATCACTAAAAACACATGTAATTTAATTAATAAATTAAGAATTAAATCCATACTAACATCATATAATAGGAAAAATCTCATGGATAACCATAAAATATGAATTATAAATTATGTAAATTATTATTTTTTCAAATTCATGATCACATGAATCATGATACATCTACCATCAAGTAATCTCATAAGATATTTTAAAACAACTTGGAAAAACCCCAACTTATTTTTCAATCTAATCTATCCTATGAGACCAGTAGATATATTGAGGGGATATCTATCACTAGGACCCACCCATATCATTATATCCAAATAAATCCCCATATATTTAACAATCTATTTAATTCATGAATCAATTTTCTTAATCATCAAAAATTATTTAATGATATATGTTAATCAATATTTTCCCAATTAATCAAATAATATTCAATGTAAACCCCATATATAAATATGGTATATGGTTTAGGAAATAATCATATACCTTATAAAATAATATGTATATTTAATGAAAATTTAATAAACAATGAAAATTTCTCAACATAATGTGATTGTTTCAAGAGAATGTTAACGATTATAGATGAAAGATAGATTATACACCAACTTTTACTAATTGGTAATTTTGAAGATAAATACCCTTGGATGAAATAGTTTATATCGAAAATAAGAAATGAGTAATTATTAATGAATTATGATATTACATGTCAGTAGGGATGTATATATAATATATAAAATAAATTACGTGGATAACAATATATTATTCCTTAATGAAGTGAAACGGAGATGAATTCCTTTACAATGATCACAATATTGAAGTGAGAATTAATAAATGAATATAATATATACATAACATATAACATCCCATATAAAATTTTTAAATAAAAATTTATATAATCAAAAGTCATTATAGACACAATATTATTAAATTATTGGTAAAAAAGATCTAATATAACCTAATGAAAAGAAATTGACATATGAAATTCTTTACTAACTGTCAAATTTCATTTCATCTATCCTTGGATAAAAAAATTAAAATTGAAACTTATAATACTATTATTTATTAAGTAATCGTGATATTATATTTTAAATGGAATATATATACACTATATAAAATAAATTAGTTTTATAACAATACAATATGCATCAATGAATATAAATTGAGATGAATTCACTTACCTCACGATTTACATTAATTGAACGTTCATTAATAAAACATATACTAATTTTTTGTATGTTATTAGTAAATACCAAAACAATTATCATATTTATAATATAATATATTATCCTAATATAAAATTTTGCTTACCATTAATAATGTTTCATTGTTTTCATTGATTACGGTGTTCAATACAGAGTTTTCCCTTTCATGTTTTCTGCTAAATGTTCTTTTTTGTATAAAAATGATAAACTTGTATCATATAAATAATGATACTAATGTTATGAATAATCCAATTTAACCATTAGATATATTATTATATCCTCTCTTAAAATTTAGGATTGGGAAATGAATTTTATCGCTTCAAAGAGATAGTGGGTCGTATTAACACATGAACTATGATTTCTTTCCCTTAAAAGGAAGAACGATAATAATTTGGTGATATATTAAATTTTATGAATCGTTAAAATCTATTATATTTCAAATATATTCATTAATTTTATCATTATTGAATTAATTTTTATATTTAATTGAAGTAAAATAAATAGATTTGCAATGAGGTAGTCCACCGTACACATGAATGACATTATCATATTTTCAATAGCATTAAATGTAAGAAGAATATTTGATGTTATAAATCATTAGGAATATTTATATCACATATATAATATAACATTGTTCAACCCATAATTATATCCATCCATTAATTTTGGTGATGGAATATGAATTATATTTATTTGTGAGGTGGTAGTCCTCAGTACAAATTATTTAGTACCTCGTTTCCTATTTTATAGAAGTGGAGATGCATATATGAGATTAAATTAACATAATAACATCAATATATTGGATATTGTTTTATTATTATATTATTATGATTAAATAGTATTTTAATGATGTTTAAGATGAAATAAAATGAAAATTATCCGCTAAGAACATTACCTCATCTATGGGCAACATCTTTTGGTTTTAACAAAAAGAATTCCTAGTATGTGTTTATCATAAAAATAGGGTATAGTTTGTTGGAATCAGAGAAACAAATTTATATATAAAGGTTTTTTTTGAGAAAAAGGTATTTTTAATTGAAAATAGGGGAGCATATGGGGTGGCCCATTTAAAATTGGGGAGATAACACACATAGAATGTGTATAAAATATTCAATTACATCTAAATTTCTATTATGAATAATGCCTCCAAATGGGTATCACAAGACCCATATAGGTTATAAGGTAAATGTATTTAACTACAATTGGTGTTGGAAATGTTATAAGGTCATTGTAACACATATCATTGTAATTTAATCATTGATAAATTTGTTTTTACCTTAAGAGTAGTAATTAATTTCTACTGCTTTTATAATTCATACTAAAAACAACTAAATTGAACTTATAAAATAATATATATTATTATTTTTCTTAATGTGAAATAAAATTTCGCAAATTTATTTTATAGAAGTTATATTATCATATTAAAAATTATATCTACAGACGTGATGAAAAAGAGAATTACAAAATAAAAAATTCTCATATGTATAGTAGGTTTTAATATCAAAATTGAATATGTAATTTATTCCACTAACCTAAATTGTACTTATTATAAAATAATTGAACTAATCATTCAATATGAAAAATTTTAAATATAATTTAACTTTGTATATAATTTCAATGAAAGAGATATTTTCAAATTAAAATTTGTATATTTCAATATTTATAGTGAAATGAAAACATTTAGGAAAATCCAAACATTTCACCCAAATAATGTATTGATTTTCTAATATGAAATCTATAGTTCATTTTATCAAAAAAAAATTCAAATTTGTCAAATAATAATTTTATCATAAGTGTGAAAGAAGAGACAAAACTGTTTTATTTGAAAATATAGTTTTTTAGAAAACATTAATTTTTCATTCATGTGATTATAATTTTAATTATAATAATTAAATATTCAATTAATTTAATTTTTAATTCCATAAAATGTCTAATTTTAATTATTGTTTTACTATTTATAGCCACCAACTAAAAGACTATGTTATAATGGTCACATTTAAATAATATTTTAATAGTGTTTTTTTTATCTTGGTATCTCATGCATCGTAAGCTATCAATGAGATTGATTTTATTGAAGAATTATGGAGCTAAAATTTATGTAAGGACATTGTTTTTCTCATGTATAGTCTCAAACATATAAATATAGGCTTAAAAATGTCATTTAAAATTATATTCTAATAATAAAATGAAACAATAAATTAAAAAAATGAGTTAGAATAAAAAAAATATTTTAATATAAAAACAATTAATTAAATATTTCTGGTAATGAAAAAATTTTGTTCAAAATGGGTGTCTCTATTATGAACAGAAAAAATTAAATAAGTACTTAAGTATTTATTTTTAAAAGTAAATTGATGATTAACTGTAAATATTTGTCAATATCAACTTGTATAACCTTTAGATTGAAATACACCCAAATTAGCCTAAAATAATTTTTGATAATAGACATAATATTTCTCTAATCACTAAAACATACTTCAATAAACACAACATGGGAGTATTTATCTAATTACATTTAATGAAAATATGTTAATACACCTATTATCAACTAATTATAACAAATGAAATGATCATTATTTAATTAAAATAGCCTAAAATTATATATAGAACTAATATACATGATTAAAATTCATTATTTATAAATATAACTATCTTCGACCATTTTCTCATATGAATGGGAATATAAACTACCCACTTTTTATTATTTTATCTTTTTTAGTTTTTTTAAATAAAAACATATCTTGGATGAATTGATTGTGAATATAGGAAAAAAATTACAAAGATATTCATATCCACCATGAATAATTATAATATTTACTGTATAAGAGTAACACAGGAGTAGTTTTCTCCCAGATAGATCACTTTTAGAATTATTCAAACCAATCTAGATATAAATAATTATAAAAAATAAGTATAACATGGGATGCTTTTTGATAGTCAATAGATGAATGAATCATTGGATAACCAACTCATATATGTATTTTACACTGTTATTGATTTATTTAATTCATAATAAAATGTATTAAATAGGTGAACCATTTATATTAGAATTATTCAAATGATTTTGTTACAAGTTAGAATTACTCTTAGTAATACTCATATAAGATTAACATTAATAATGATGCTACAAAATTTTTCAATTTAAAAACTCATCAACATAATTAGATCAAGGATTCTTCACAAAATGTATTAATTGTAATCATATTAATACAGTAATTGTTATTTTTCTTAAATCCCTCATAATAAGTTACACAATTCTCATTAAGATTATTATTCAAAGAAATTAGTTTTTTTATCGGAAAGTATGTTAGATGGTCTAGAGGGGTGATAATATAACGTTATTAAAATTAAAAACAATTAATTAAAATTATAAGTGGAATTTGTTGGATTAATAAAATTGACATGTTATCCATAAAAATTGTATTTTTTGAAGAGTGAATATTGAATTATTAAATAGAAAATCATAGGAAATTGGATAATGGTTTTTTCTAAATTGGTCATAATCTTCTAGTCAGACGCCAACTGATGGAGAATGTCTGATACAATGAAAGGGAGAGATAGTTATAGAGATATATATGTAACTTTTTAATGGGATGAATACCAACCTAGGAAATTGTGATGAGGAACCAAAATCATAACCCGATTGTTATGAGAGAATAATAAAACATATGATTTTCAATAATTAGAAGCTACAACGTACGTGTATTTATTTTTCATCATGAAAACATTTGTTAAAAATAACTATTTTGTAAGGAAGAAGAACCATATATCTTTGGCTTGGTAGAAAATGAAAATATTTAACATTTAATATAGTATAAATCCATTTTTTAATGTTTCTTTTGTAGAACTCTAAAAGAATAGTTAATTTAGATACCAATAGATATAACTGGATATATTAAAAAGAATACTATTGATGAAACAGATGATGAATTCCCTTTGAAATTATCCATTACTATACGATAGGAATTCCAACAATGTTATAGTTCATATATTCTTGGTTAATTAAGTCAAATATGATTTTCCCACAACGAGAGTTCCTCAACAGATGAAATTGTTTGTCATTGGATCACATGACTATCATGTGAGTATATATTCTTTGTATCATTATGTATCAAAGGTGTGTATCATTGTATCTCTTCTAATAATCCTATATTCTTTTATATGGAAAACTAATTTTGCTAAAATAATGAATATTCTATTAGAAACCTTCAATATAATAAAAACTATGTCAACATAAATTCTCATCAAGATGAAAAAATCCATATTTAGTGAAGAATTTAAAAATATTTAAAATATATAATTTGAAATAATTTTAAACAAAGAAACAAATATAAGAATCAAATAATCAATATATCATCATAATTCATGATTAAAAAATTTATTTAATACCACTATAAAAATTACATTAAACAAAAATATCGAAATCAATTTTCCAAATATGGAAACATTATAAATATATAATTAAATAATTTAAAGATACATTTAATATGTTTTTATATAAAAAATTAATTTTTAATGAATTAAAACAAATCAATCATGCCTTAATAATTATACTCCAATGTACAAGAATCATGTTTTCCAATTAAATGAATATAATGAAAAGAAATAAAACAACAGTAATATAATTTAAAAAATATAATATAAATTTTTATTTGGTATACATTATATATAATTATAATACACATAAATAAAATACTAAAATTTATATGTATTAACATATTTCAAATAATATTTTATTAACATAAAATGATAATTAATTTTTAATGATAATTAGTTCAGAAATAGAAACACTATGATTTAATAAATAATTATGATATATTTGTGTTGTAAATAGATAAGATTCAATGATAATGACTCACAGTTGTAGATTTCATCATTGGTCAAAGATTAACTAATTGTTACACAAACATGCTACCATGAATAGAGGATGCATGCTACCACGAAATCACCATGTTACTATGAAATACTTTCAATTTGACTATATTGTATGTAGAATATTATATATCTATCTATATGGAAAATATAACTTCTATATATATGTATATATTTTTGGAATGAGTCCAGATGATACCATTCAAATTAGAATAGAGATGATACTATTAAGTCTATAGAGATGTTCCGGGTAGAATCTTCACGCTATCATGAAGAAAATGAGTATACTTCCCTGAATAAAATAAAAAATGCATGGTTTGTTGAAATTGAAGATGAATACAGTGTGGGACATGATTATTTTTCTATAATGTATGTTTGTGGTACTGTACTGGATAGAGGACCTGCTATTGTTATGTTTTTCATGATCGATCCTTCATGATACTATGACGGTCAGGTTTTGAAAACATTTTTGTTTTCAATATATTGTAGTGTTATACAGTGTAAATCCATGAACGTAGAAGCTACTAGATGATAAATGATCCACATGGTTAGACAAGAAGATTTTTTACCAGGAGAACATAAAACATCCTATGATTCCTAGGAACTGGGGTTGCAATGAATGTTGGTAGTGTTGTCATGGAGGAACCATGTCAAGCCATTTAAGGAAGTTTGATGATTAACAAGAGGATATATAAATATATATAGAAGAAAATATTACCCTATATATATATATAGGGATATAAAAAAATATATTTTTAAATAAAAAACATGATTCAAAAAAAACACATGAATAGAACACAACACAATGAATATTTATATGCATATAATGAGATATATCTATTATATATTAGAGAGATAAATTAAAATTATTTATATATGTCTTTTTATGTATATATATGTATATGATAAATGATAGTAACATATGGGATATAAAACAATAACAATAAATAAAAAACATATTAAAAAATTAATACACTTAAACAACAACACATTGGAGAAGAAAACATTAAGATTGGATTATATAATGAAATATATATAAATAATATGATATTATATAAAAACATTAAAACATAAAATAAATATAAAAAAATTTAACAAAATAATAAATAAAAGGAAATGTGATCAATGTAATAAAAACACTCAAAAATAATAATAACACCAATATTCCCCTTTTTGTTTCATTACAAAAACAAAAATCCAAAATATAACATTTTCTCCACTTTTTTTTATGTTAACAATTATAACAGACAATAATTAATTACATATTTTATGTAAGACTAAATAAAAATATTCTTTTACACATTAATCAAATATAAAAATAATAAGACAAATCACACCCCTTAAAACATTCCATGAAAAAAATAATAAACACATACAAAAACATGAGAAAAAAATATAATGAGCCACATGAAAAGAAATAAATATTAAACATAAGGAGGTATCGCCTTGAATTTATTCTTGGAATAATAAAGAAACAAATCCAATATAAAATTTTATGATTATATAAATTAATTTTTAAAAATCATATATTGAACAATTGTTTTCACATGAAATGAACAATTATTTTTTGAGATTCCACCACTAGATTAAACATTCATGTACTTCTGGAAGATTACTATAAAAATAAAAAGCCACCATTTGATACCCCTGATATTTTTTGTTATGTTGGATTAGTAACACAATTTTTCAAAATAAAAGAATATTTAAAGGATTTATTTTATTGTACATGAGAGGATAAATTATTAGAGACTCGAACTCGAGTGATATCAACAGATCATTGGAACCAAAGTGAACATTCAAAGGCATAATTTCCTTTCAAAATTCATTTCAAACATGTAAATACTAAAACCTCCATTATATATCTCTTAGATAAGGAATTATTATACATATTAATAATTTTATAAATATAATTGAAAAATAGTCTTATCTATAGTTTTCTTCATTATAGATATACTTTAATGATATTTCTATTTTTTGTGAATATTTTAAAATAGAAATAGATAAAAATTTATAACCTCATTCACTAAATTACCATTATCTTTATGAACAGTTTCAATATTTTCATAGATATAATCTTTTGTAGATGAAGCGGAATTTCCAAAATTGTGAATTTTCATTTCATTATTATATAAGATATTCTTAGTAATATTTAATGAAAATAATGGTCATGATAACATGAAATACACTTCAAGTTTTATATATTAAAACATATATTCCTTTAAGGTTTTTAATAAAATCCAAAGAAGCATTGTATGGAAATGAGCAAAATATTCTTTTTATTTTAAAAAAATAAATATTAGAAAAACAATATTAAATATATATTTTGGGGAATGATAAAATATTTTTGAATTTTTTTTTAAAAAAATGGCTATGGAAGAAAAAGTGGGTTTATCCAAAAAGAGAGATAATGGAAATTGTTCTTAAAAACATTAATTTAATAAAATTAATATAGAAAGAGAGGAAAAAGAAATCAAGTATCTTATTCTATATAAATAAAAATGGAAAAATAATTGAAATGAGTTTCTTGAGAGGTAGATAAAAATATTTCATCATTAGAAACATAATCATGAACATCCCAAATAAACAATGAGATTGAAAAATAAAATCATCACCACTTTAGTATTTTTGAATAATATACCCCAATATAGAATAAAATCAAAAGAATACTTAAATATATTGAAATTAAGGATTTTTGTGATATAAAATTTCAATGGGGTTATATATAAACCTCATAAAATAATATAGTTTCAATACATAACTTATATCCCAAAGAAAGAAATTTGAGACAAAAATCACATACCATAAGTCTCGATATACATAATATACATTTGACCTTACTTAATATTAATTAAAATTTTATAATAATTATATTATAAAATAAATAATATATATCATACCCAAAATGATTCACTAATGAAATGTTATTATAAATTTATTAAAAAATACTTGTTTAAATCAAGTTTTGGGTAATAACTGCTCTGTTTTTTCATTTATGTATTGATTTTTTATTTTCAATTGCATTACATTGATCATTATTCAATAATATAAATATTTATAACCATGATAAAAATATTATATACATTCCATTTATATTTATTTCCAGTAATCAATAAAAATTGTTTAGATAAAATCAAATACATTATTACTAGAGACGATAGGTTGTATATATGAAGGAATGTTAGTTCCATTTTTTTAGTGGATAGAATTAAAGGAAGATATATAATACATCCCAATACCAGATTTATTATGATTTCTTATATATCACGTAAATTTATTACATTTATCCTTATTACCTTATAGGTAAATCATAAGTTAAAAATGATTCTCCTCGCTTTGAGAGGCTATAACCTTCTGTACACCCAGGATACATTATTGTATTCCCATATAATGGGAAGTAATAATTTTTATGTGATAATATAATTATAAAAATAATATAATATCATAATAATATAAATTATAAACATTATTTCCATATGTGAGAGTTACTTTTTAAAAATGGTTAATATATCTTCATGAGGCAGTAACCTGCAATACACATGTTCGATGATTTTATTTACCATTTGATGGAAGAGAAGATAGATAGAGGTTATTCTATTGAAATAGTAAAATATAAGTATATTTTAAATATATTTTTATTATATCATCATTCTTGAATAATAGTTGAAGGATGTGGAGTAAGAAATAAAAAAATGAAAAGATATTAATTTTACCCCTTATATGAGGAACAACGTTAGGTATATACATAATTTCATCAAAGGTGGGATTGCAATTAAAAATTATGCCTATAATATGTGGGGATAAAATTATGTAATGTATTTTGGCTTGTATTTGCCAAAAAACGTTTTTAAATTGTGAATAGTATAGGTGAGTGTGTGGCCTCTTATTAGCAGGAGAGAGGACACACAACAAATAATTAAAAAGAATAACGTGCACCAAAATGTTTTGTATAAAAAAGGCTCAAAATGGATAATTGGAGAAAATTATATGAGAAAATTTCTAAATATATCCATTAAATGGTTTATGGAAATGTGTTTTTTCATTTTATTCCTTATCTTTTTAGTTTGACCCCTACAAACATTGTTTTGACCTTAAACGAACCTATCTATTTTTATTCTTTTAACTATTAAATTTGAAAAAAAATAATGTTAAAATTTCTATATAATTTTAATTAATATGATTCCAATTAGGAAATTAAATTTTAAAAATTCTTTTCATATATAATGTAACTTTATTTAAAAATTATATATATAGATGCAATGAGAATGTGTTCTTCCAAAGTGAAAATGTTAAAATGTTTATAAAGATTTAGCATCAAAATTCAATATGAAATTGTTTCTAATGAACCAAGTTAATGAAATTAAAATTTAATGTAACTAATTTTAATTTTCATACAATTTTAAAATAAAATTTTTCTTCTAAATTCATTAAACAAAATGTTATTTTAAAAAAATATAATTTTGATTCTATTCATGAAAAAAATAATCAGTTCATAAAATTAGAAAAAAAAATTTCTAATAAATTTTTAAAGGTTGAATCCAATTTTTTTTATATTTTTTCAAATAAATTTAATTTTAGTTATAAATAATTAATTTTATCATTTTAAAAATAATAATAAAATCCATTTTTAGAAAAAATGCATTTTCAAATCATATAAAGAAATTATGTAAAAAATTAAAAATATTTTTTCAATATTTAAATATTTTATGATTATTATTTCTAAAGTAGTTATTAGTTTTTTATATTTACAATTTTACAATTAATGTTATAATTTTTTTTCTTAGACAATCATATTAATAATATTTCATAGTTTTTTGAAACTCTGGGTTTTATATAAAGCAAGTTATTGGGAAATATAAATTTAATTGAAAAAAATATTATTCAGAAAACCACAAGGTGTTACCAGATACCCCAATAAGATTATATTTTCTTTAAAAACACCACCTCTTTTTTACAATTAATTGATGATACGACCACCTCGCTAAATCCTTAATTTTCATTGTAGCTTCTTAAATATGGATGTTTCTCCCAAATGTATTTCTCAAGTGAGTGGTCTTATTTGATTGAACATTTTATGTATGATCTAGATTATCCACTATTTATTCCTCATAATAAATATCATTATCCAATTGTAGGAACTCCATGTTCATTAAATGTAATGTATCCTAAAATTACATACTTAAGATAAATACATGGAACATAATAAGAAGCTGAGAGAGGTTTGCTGGATGCACCAAGTGATATGATATAGTTCTAATAAGATATATAATTTAAAATGGCCCAATATACCTAGGAATTATCTTTCTATTCCTCGAAAATTTTATAAGCTTATCCCATAGAGTAATTATGAGAAGTACATTCTTAATAACTCCAAATTCCAGATTTTTTGGATGAATATTTGAAAACAAATTCTATCGAATTTATTCTTCTGTAATATGTAAATTAATTTCTCTAACATTATCTTCCATTTCTTTATCCACGCTAGTTCCCAATAGATTTATTGATATAACATCATCCCATCATGTCGGTTTTATACACTTTTTTCAATATAGTTCTTCATTATAAAGCATCTAAATGATGATGTGAAATAAATTGTTATAAAAAAGATCAATTATAGGAAGTTTATTATCCCAAAAAACCATTGAAATATATAGAAAAATAACTCAAATTCAAATCTAGGTTTTGAATTTTTCTCTCAAACTAACCTTCTTTTTGAGGAAGATACGAAATAGTGAAACTCAATTTTATATCAAGGACTTTGTGAACACTTCTCCAAAATAACTACATAAACCTAAAATATCAAAAAGATATAATTGAATGTGGTATTTCATATACTCTTTTACTAATTTAATATATATATTGGAAATATTATGTTGAGAAAATTCATATCTTATAAAAATTAAATATGATAACATTTTAAGGTTATCGAATTAAACCCATATAAAATTGTTACCTTTAAATGTTTTTGGGTGTTCGAAGATAAAATCCATAGTGAAGTATTCCCATATCCATTATGGTACATGTATGTGTTGTAACATCTACTAGTATATTTCCTCTCAACCTTTACTTATTTATATACCATAAACCAATACAATAAATCTATCATATATATCTTAATTGAATCACACCATAAATATAATTTCAAATATTTATACAAAATTTTACATCTAGAATGAATTGAGAATGAATAAATATGAGGATCTTCTAACAGATCCTTCCAATTACCTGAGGATAAAAGACATACACAGTTCCTAACATATATCATTCCATCATAATCAAGGTTAAACTCAAAAAAATCATACCTTCATGATTAGATCTACATAATCATTTTATTTCTTATAAATATTCACATGGAAATATGGTTGAACTTTCAATTAAGAATTCTAATATTTCTCCCATTCCATTAATATTTCATGATCCATCCTTTAGAAATACATAAATATTAGATCGTCTTAAATCCTAATTATGGTTAACCAATCATGATCCTTTTTACTCAAATTATCTTCCATATTGTAAAATATCCGATTCTGGTAATATATTGAAAATTCATAATCTTTAATCAGGTCTAACCATCATATATTTCCTATATTTAACTCTTTACGTGTGAATATGTCCTTTTATCTTCTTTGATTGGTATATATGAATTTATTTTCTCCGAAATGATAATACCTTCATATATTTAAAGAAACTGTTACCATAGTTAAATCCAAATCATGGTTTGGGTAATTTCTCTCATGAACATTCAATTTCCAGGATCCATAATCTATAAAAAAGTTATTCTACATATTAATAAATCATAATCCAATATTTGAATAATTAATATAGGTTAAAAACCCTTCTCCACTTGTGGGTAATATAATTGTAGGTGCAAAATGTAATACTGTCACCATTTCCATTAAACGTCCCTCACATTTGTCAATGTGTAATAACATATATACCATCCAAGTAAAATTGTTTAGTGTATTAGATAGTAGTGAAAAATTCTCCAAAGAACGCTAATAATATTCATATATACCAAGTAAACTATGAATCTCAAAAACCATGGTTGTTCTAGTTCAATTTTTAATTTCCTCCACATTCGATGGATATATCAATATACGATCTATTGATAATATAAGAACATAAAATGAAACCACTTGTTTCCAAAATTCACACTTTATAAAATATTCAGACATTTTCCCCTTCTTAAGGGACTTTTAAAAAAGTTTTGAGTGATCTCCGTCCTTCTACTTATTATTTTAATGAATGAGAATATCATCTATAAAAACTACCAAAATAGATCAAATAACATTATAAACACTATATTCATTAAATAAATGAAGATTTAAAGGGAATTATTAAGAACAAATAGAATCATCATATATTCATAGTTTCCAAACATTGTATGGAATGTTGTTGTGGGTATATCCTCCATCTAACCCCAATTGATGATTTCCATAATGAAGGAAAATCATGGAAATCTATTAGATCCATGTAGTTGATCTATCAAATCATCAACATGGGTTATAAGAAACTTTTTCTTAATTTTTATCTTTTTCATATCCCGCTAACCAATACAGAGTCACATATATCCATATTTCTTCTTCTGAAATATAATAGGTGTTCCCCATGGTGACACACATGGTAAAATAAATCCCTTATTATGATTATATTGTTTTTTCATCACAAATTCTTGAAACTCACTTGAGGCCATTCAACATGGTGTATTTGAAATAGGTGTGTGACTATGTATGAGTTATATATAAAAGGTAACTTTATGATTCTATATAAAACTAGGAAACCCATCTCAAATGATATTAATAACCTCCCATGCTCTAATGAACCCGACTATAGTAACCCGAAGCATGTGTCTACTCTTTTAAATTATCATATATATATGTGTTGAAATCCTAAAGGACCGACCAATTTAGCAATTTTTTAAAACAAAATTTATACCATATAACCATAATATATAGGTAAATATAATAAAAAATATAATCATGGAAATATTTTTCATCTGTGAATACATTCTATGAATTCTTCTTTATATCCTGGGGAAAGAAAATGAACTAAGGGTGAGCTCAAATGCTTATTAATAGATACATACAATAGAATATATCATTAATTATTAAATCATAATCAATATGGAAAGGTGAATAAGTAATCATAGAAGACATTTAATCAGTAACATAAATATCATAGTTGGATAAAGAATACAAATTATTGAAATGTTAATAACATAAAACAAATGTAATGTTATCAACAAATAGAGAATAATATTCTTCCATTGAAATTGTCGTTGAGAAAATATCATGTATATTTATAATTAATAAATTATAAATGATGTAAATACATAATTAATAAACATTAACATTTATAGAATCATGATACCATTGCTATCAATACCATTCACAAGATGGATAAAAATATAGGTAAATCACCATCTGATTTGGCCAACTAATTTTCCTCCCAAGACCTGGTGATGCATTTTGGTGATATATGTAACTTTGTCACAACAATACCATTATTTCCAAATAATTCCTCATATATAACACTATATATTTAATTTATGAATAAATATGAATTGTTATAAAATATTCATTTTGAGTAGAGGATATAGATTCATCAATATTTCCACATTTAATAAAATTCCATTCAATATAAAAACCATATATAATAATGTTATCTGTTTTAAGAAATAATAATATCCATAATAAAATATTATTTAGGTTTTGGATAAATTTAGTTTCCAATAATAAATTATAACAAAAATCATATTGTTTCAATGGAATGTAAACTATCAAAACAATAATTGAGATTCTAAAATATTTTTTTGACCACATATGTATCAATAAAATTGTAACAACTCTATGAATAAACATGAAACAAAAATAATAATAATAATTAATAATTACTTATTCAATTTTAATATATCAATGGGGTAGTATATATACCACATAGAAGTTAATAATTTAATGTTATCAAATATATCTCAATAAAATAGAAATTGAGCCAGAATCCTTTACAACATTTTAATTTTCAGGTCAAAACAGATTATATAAAAAATAATTGAAATTGAAACAGAAAATACTTTGATTTATGAATTATTAAAGACATTACAAGTAACATTGGAAGTATTTACACAATATAAATGAAATTATGTTGAAAAAAATATAATATGCCACAATGAATGAAAATTGCGATGAATACCCTTACCTCACACTTACTTTTCACTAGACGTCATTTAAACTCACAAATAACGGTCCATAAAATGTCATTTATTTATATTATATCCATAATAATATTTTTAATACTATATATAATATCATTATAACATTTTACCACATGTTGTTTAATAATATTTAATTATTTACATTATTTTGGGTGTTAATTTCATTGCTTTATAAACCATGATTTTAATAGAACGTTTTAGTTATTATAAATATGATAAAAATAAATCTTCTCCTGAATTATTAGAATGTTATTAATATCATATTTACTAATTCTATACATTAATAGAACCATTCTTGAATTTGTTTCATGGAAAACAAATGACATCACTTCATTGACACTGTAGGCCTTATGTATGAATGAGCAATGATATCATTCCCTTAATGGGTGAAAGGGTATTTAATATTGTGATATATTTATTTTAACTAATAAATATAATTTCATTTATATCACATATATTCATTAAATTTACCCTTATTACATTCAATGTAAATCCTATGTGAAAAAATGAATCACATCACTTCACGAGACAACATACCGCTGTACATAGACGAGATGTTATCATATTTCAAATGAAATATAGTGTAAGAATGTATATTTTATTTTGTAATTATATAAGTATAATTATATAATAAATATTATATGTATAAATTTAACACACCATTATATCTGACCACGAGTGGTGTTTATGGAAAATGACCTCCATCGGTTCAGGGGGCAGTACTGCAGCATACAAAAGATAAATAGTTTCATTTCTCATTTTATAGAATAGAATATTGATATAGATTATGAAAATAAAATAATAGATTATCAGTTAATGGGCGAAAATGGATCTATTACACTATTAATATTTAATTATATTTGAATGAGGTGGAATTAGAACAAAAATACAAACGATCGTTTAAGAATATGACCTCTTCTTTAGAGAATCTTTATAGGTTTTTACCATAAGGAATACTAGGATGGATTTATGAAAAACAAAATACCTATATAATGTTGGTATATAAATAAGGATGTTATTTGTGTGGTTATTTTATGAACTAAATTGGTTTTTATATTTTAATAGGGGAATTGAGGGGTGGCCTTTTAAAAGTTGGGGAGAGGACACACTTGAACATTCTTAAAAAAATCAATAAAAATAATTTTATAATCATTATAGAAGACTAAAAAAATGTTCCATAATGACCAGAAGTGGTTATGAGGTCAATATATTTAAACAGAAGGGTTTGATGAATGGTTTATAGGTCAATTTTAACCATTATTTGTTATCTTAACCCATGGTAGAATTGTTTTTAACTAAACTATGATAATTAATTTTTACTGGTTGTCTTATTAAAAATGGAAAAAAAATAATATAAAATTATAGAATAATATAAATTGTACTGATTCAGAATATATAATCCATTACTACAAAATCAATTCATAGAAGTCTATGAAACCAATTTAAAATTATACCCACAAACCTGATGAAAAAGGGTGTTTCCAATAAAAACATTTCATGAGTATATAGGGTTCTAAAATAAAAATTCAATATGAAGTTTACTCTAATAACCAAAGAATTTATTTTATAATAATATTTAACATATATTAAAATAAAAATAAATTTAATATACAATTATATGTTTAAATAATTTATAAAAAATTAAAGTAATCAATAGTAATCATTACTTTTAACTCTTCATCGAAAAATGAAACTTTTCAAACAAATCAAAAATATTAACTCTTTTTTAATTGTTATTTGATGATGACATTAATTATTTTCATTTTTAAAAATAATGTTTATCAAATTTTAAAAAATTAATTTTATCATTTGTTAGCAATAAGGGTTGAAATCATTTTCATTGAAAATATATTTTTCGAAAAATAATTCAATTATTTTCAAATGATTCCTATTTTTTATTTGTGATAAATATAAATCAAATTAATTTTTGTGATAATTATATTATTCATAATTTTGTCTATGGTATTAGTAATTTCCAATATCATAGTGAGTTTATAATGATCATATTCAAATAACATTTTAAAAGAGTATCATGTTTCGTTTTAGAAACAGTGTTGTGTGCATCACATGGTATTGAATAGATTGAATTTATTTATATTGAAATAAATTAAAATGTCTAAGGATGTTACATTTTTCACTCTAATAAAAAAAATTAATCTTTGAAATTTCATGGATATTATCTTTTTAATAGATTTTTGTATTTATTCTTTATAATATTATCTGGTTCCAACATTACCACATCTATTTTGTGATTTCACCAATGTACCTTGACTAGAAATGTCATTTGATTCCTTAATACATTCTCTTTTATATCAAGAATATAGATGGGTTATTCATTGTAATATATATAAAGTTATAATTCTATTTCATCATTTGTGAGCACATGCATTGGTTCTAGCATGTACTTTATAACAATGATATAGGAAACAAATCAAGTATTTTTGAGAGAATTGGTTGAATTTCCATGTGGTAAGAAAAATATTTAATTGATTCAAGGATTTCATTGGGTCTGATGTACTAAGGACTCAGATTTAACATTTTACCAAATCTCATACCACCCTTCCATAGAGTATCATTAAAAAATACATGATCTCCCATATGGAATTCCAAAACCTTCCCTGGATTTTTAGCAAAACACTTTTTCCAAATTTGAGATGCATTAATATGAGCGTGAGTAGTCATTTCCATTAATGTTTATCATTAACTTTTTTTGGGTATACAATATTACATTGACTATATTCATCAAAATATGTTTTATTATGACATCTATTCTTATATAACACTTGATACAATGATATTTTAATACATAAATGGAAGCTATTGCTCTAGGAAAATTATTCCAATGGTATATAATGATCCCACATACCATTAAATTCATTAATTTATGTACTGAACATTCCTTTTAATGTATCAATAGTCTTATTATATTATTTATCTATTTGAGGGTGGTAATCAGTGCTAAAATAATGCTCCGTATCAAGATACTTCTGAAAAATCATCCATAACTTTAATGTAAAATTGTGATCATAATCATACATGATCAAAATAAGTGTCATGTGAAGATACAAAACGTCAATAATATACCTCCATGAGTGGTTCTAAAGAATTAAATCATCACTTATAGTAAGGAAATGATAAAAGTTGGCTGAGGGGGAATAATAGCCCATATTTCATCATTCTTTCTAGGTTTATTTGGTTGTTCTTTAATAGATAACATATTAATGACTACACATTTCCAATTAATAATAATATTAGGTTTCATTACATTTCTAGGATTCTATCCATATTCTTTATTTTTAAAATCCCAAAAAACCTCACACATAATATGAATTTTCAATCTTGATGTTATCCCACAAAACTTTCCTCCAAATTCCTTATATATATTTGTGATTTTAGGGTCAAAATAGAAATATAGATAAGAGTATGATCCAAAAATTACCTTTTATCATAATTATAGATGGAACACATAATATCTTATGAAACACTATAAAACAATTATTGCAAACAATGTATATTATTTTACCTTTAAATAAAAATATTATTTTCTTCTAAAAGTTCTGATCATCAGATTGAAAACATTTTATATTTAATCAATATATTATTTCATAGAAAAATTAAAATGGATTTAAGTATCTCCTTCCATAACAATTCCCATATACATATTTACTAGATCCATTTTCATAGGGTCACTCGTATTCCTCATTTGGGTCAAAAACCCATGATCTTTAATAATAGGTGCACATGCTAACTTATTTTCTATCCTTTAGTGTTTGTGTACATATAAATAAAAATGAAATTTGTAGCTCTAACAATCTGATTTTTCTCATATCGATCAATTTCAATGAAAATATGTATTCTAGGTTTTTAGGATCATTTAATATCTAGAATATTTAAAAATAATGATAATGTATTCACATATTCAATGGAAGGATTAATGTTTCTAACACAAGATCATTGTTTGGAGAGTAATATTAAAAAATATTCAACTTCAATGATGCAGATGAATTAATTTTTTTGTTTTTTATTAGGAAACATCCATGTACCATCTTCAAAGCATCACTATATATCACAAAGATATCATTTCTAGAAGTTAGTGTCAAAATAATATAAATGACCAACCTCTAATTTTGATCCTCAAAAAATTCTTCACATTATTTTCTCCAAATGAACATAACCACTTCAAGTGTATTCTTCGTAAATGGTTTATATAATCATGAAAAATTATAAATAATCACTTATAATAACCATCCAATCAAATGAAACTATGTACCTCATTTATGTTCGTTGGTGTTAATCATTAACTAAATACCATTATCATAATATGATTAACTCGGATTCGACCTTTCTATAAAATATGTAAATGAAAAGAAAATTTTTGAATCCTAAAATCACACTTACTAAATTTCATAAAAAAATCATTCCTTCGACGACTCTCATGAATGATCATTAATTGATTCTTATGGAACTCATAATATTTAGAATACCCAAATATATCATCAATGAATATAAACACAAAATCGTCAAGATATTCCTTGAATACATTTCTCATTAGATCTATAAATATAGAAGGTGAATTAGTTATTAAAAATGGATGTTCTAAAAACTCATAATATCTATACCTCATTTAGAAATTTGTCCATGGAATACCTCCCTCGTTTACTAAATTTTTTTGATTCCTATAATGAATTTCAATCATTTAAAAATATATAGTTCAATGAATTTGATAAAATAATTCATAGTTTTAAGGAATTTGATACCTTTCCATTATCATTATATATTGGCTTCCCTAAAATCAATTTACAACCTCAAAGATCCATCATTTTTCATAAAGAAAAGAGTTGGGATGCCGCATAGTGAAACAATACGGGGAATAAATCCTCTATTATACAATTACTCTATATTCTTCTTTTACTCGACTAATTCTATAGTGGTTATTCAATTGGGATACTTTGATATTAAACTTATATCAGGGATTAATCCAACGGAAAATTCAACTTCATGCTCCAGTTGAATTCTAGGTAATTAATTAAGAAATATATTAATGTATTATAATACAATAGATACATCTTCAATTTCATTATTACATTATCCATGCATATATTTCGTTTAAAATTCTTCACCAAGAATCCAATTCAAAAGAAATATTGGTGGTGAATCAAGACATGACTCAGATAATGAATTATTTTCTCTATATATATTAACATTTACATTTTAATCAAAAATTGTAATTTCCTTCTTCTTATAATAATTTATTTCACCGTAATTTGAAATTATCTTTGTGAATTATTATATCATATTTAATTTTAGTAATGATAAAATGGTCACCAAGAAAATAAAATTTATCTGGAATAATGGGATCTTCCTTCCACATCCTTGTTGAAGTGATACTTCTACTTGGAGTTTTCCCTTAAAATTCCATTGTTAAGATAATAGGGAAATAACTACTTTTCATGGAAAATATAGACGATACATATGAGTGTGAAGGTATAGAATAAAATAAAAAATTTGAAAAAAAATTATCTATAATTAATTACCTTCCCCGAAACCATTGAGTCCTTTCTTTTCCACTATAGTGATCACATATGTTTTGACATCTCCCATTGACCTATTTTTTTGTAGATTCACTTGATTCATGGGTCATTAATTTTCATAGTCCCCCTTATACCTAATGATAAAAAAATGAATAAAAAATTACTAATTCTTTACTATTCATTATTTCACATGATGAACCTTAACTGTACAATTATAATAAATTCCTAAATCCTTGAATCATTTCATATAACGATTTTTCCCATAGTTGTCACATGATGGAACTTACATTGCTATTTTGTATGTCTTTGATATATTCCTTTTTTCTTTCAAACTATTATTTTTTTGAATTCACTGAATTTGGATCTATATAATTAATTCGCTTTTTTTATGTTACAGAAAACTATTTCATCATATGATGATAATATTTGATGGATTGGCTCCATTTCTAAATTTTGACTTTTCCCTTCAATAAAATGTTCAATATTTCACTCAATGTTGTCTATGAAATACATATAATACATAGGTATCATTGTAAAGGAATAATCATAATCAAAAAAGATCTTCATTTTTATTGATGATAATGAAATTTATATTCATTTAAATTGGTTCCTCAAGAAAGAAATATTTTTTGAAGAATGTAGCCCAAAAATATTTCCATTTCATGAGTTCAATTTCCTTTCCACCCTAGTATTATGTATCAAGAAGTATAATTTGGGACATGATTATCAATCTAAGAATAATTATTTTTCATAAAATTATTATGCTATACTAATATAATCAAGATCTTATCTATTTCAATACAAGGTGTATTAGCTTTCTTAATGGTGAAATCACTTGATTGGAGATGAGTATTGAAACCTTTATTACTTCTAGGATCCATTTCTAAATAATGTAATATACTTAATTAACTCATAAAATTCTTAATTTTAATTGAAAATGAATAATTATAAATATAGTGTAACACATAACATATATTTGAAAAAAATTATGCATTTTTAATATGATAATCACAAACATGGTTTCGTGGTGAATATCAATACTTTTAAGTCCTTTATAAAGGTTTGTAATGAAAACATTAGTTATCCCAAGAATATCCGACAAGAGTTTCAAACCAGGTGGGATGTAAGGAAATTTATCATGAATCTTTTTAGGATTAGGTCAATCCCAGTGCACTATTGTTAGATCATTACCCCATGATACAATTGTGTCGGAACCACATTTAGATGTAGTATCCAGATAAGGATTAATTTCTATGATAAACCACATTATATGATACATATCTAAACATTATGATCTTCATCTATAAATTTTAAAATTGAATATCTTATGGACTTGTTACATAATTAATGTTTTCCTTAGTCTTGTTCCTATTGTTTCGACTAAAATTCCTTCGATACCAACCCTAATGACACTAAATCTAGTAACATGAGGTTGGTGGTGACTTTATTACATTGTCATAGATTTAGTGGATAAAATCACAAAATACCAAACAATTTCATAGTTTTTGGGATGCAAAAACATATTATTTATCCATTTTTAATAGCTTAATAAAGTACAAAGCAAGGTAATTGAAACAATGTTGCATTCTTGAACTCATTCCAATAATTCATATTCATATATCATTAAAAAGAATCTAAATAAGGGTGAGTATAAATAATTGTTAAGGGTTATGTATAGAAGAATCTATCGAGAATATATATTTCATAATCCCGATGGATATGTAAAAAATTGAACAAGCATTCTTTTTAATCAATAACATTGCTATAATAATTAAATTTGTCGTAAGCATGATCACTAGGTATATAACTGAAACACATCCCAGTTAATCAACAAATTTATAATGAAATTCATCAATATATAATATCATTTTGAATATATCATTGATAACTATAATCAATAAATTATTAATTATTGAAATTATTAATGATTGGACATCAAGATATCAGCTATCATGATACCTCTACTCTATTGAACATTCAAAAAAAAGTTTAACATTATTAGTAAAAACACATCTTATTTGGCCACCTAATATGTCTCATGTATCCTATTGATTTATCATGAGTCTATATATAATTATAACTATTCCCCACCTATGAATTTATATCCAAAAAATTCCTCGTATATAAATTAATTTCTTCAATAAAAGAATAAATATACCTTATCATAAAATATATTTATTGAGTAATGGAAACAAATTTATCAATATTTATTGAGTTAATGAAATACCATTCAAAGTAAAACCCTTAAATATTTTATGAAATAATCATAATCATCATATAGAAATATGTATATTAAAGACAAATTTATTATCCTTTTAAAATGACCACTATAATGTGATTGTTTCAAGAAAATATAATCAATAAAAAAGAATCTCAGATTGTATAATTATTTTTACAACTATAGTAAATTTCAACTTGTAGCCCCTTAGATAATAAAAATTAAATTAAATGATAATAATAATAAATAAATATTTATTCCTTTTAAATATAGCAATTAGGTAGTATATATTCAATATAAATTTATTATGTGCATATTAACAAATATGTCTCAATAAAATAGAAATTGATGCGAAATCCATTAGTACTTGGTAGTTGTCAAATCAAATCCCATTGGATGAAATAATTCATGTTTGAGCATAAAATAAAATTAACTATGATATATTCATGATGTAACTAGTAAATATGTAATTATGTACAACATATAAAATATACTAGGTGCGCAATAATAAAATATAACATAATAAAGGGAAATTGAGATGATGTCCCTTACCCTGACGTTCATTTTACTTGAACATTATTTTTATTAATTTATAATGGATTTAATAATGTTATTAACATATATAAAAATAATAATAATATTTATAATTTCATATATGATCATATTGTATAATCATTCCTCACATCTGTCAATAATATATCATTATTTTTATTGTTTATTGTGTTAAATGAACTGTTTTCTCATCCGTGTTTGCTCATGAATGTTTCTGTTCTTGTATATAATTGAAAAATAATTCATATAGATAAATATAATAATTCGATAATTATTATGTTTACTCATTAGAAAGATTGTTACAAATATCAATAAATTTTGGGTATGAAGAGTTAATTGAATCACCTCATGGAGATGGTTGGTCATACTTAAGAAAAAGGGATGATATTATTTCCTTAATGGATGAGAGGGTAATTAATTGTATTATATTTTAATAATATTTAATAAATATCAAATATATTCCTTAAAAATATTTTTATTATTTTTTAAGTAAATCATATTTTAAAAATGAATCATATAACTTTGCGAGTTGGTAGTCCACTATACACATGAGCATCATTGACATATTTTAAATGGAATAGAATGTAATAAGGAATTTGTGATATTATAATTAAATAATTATATATATATATATATATATATATTTTGAATTAATCCTAACAATATATCTAAGCATGAATGGTGTTGATGGAAAATTATTTCCATTGGTTCGTGGGGTTGTAGTATGCTATACACAAGATCAGTGATTTCGTTAACCATTTGATGAAAGAGAAGAAATATATCAGTTTTAAAATTAACATAATAAAATATTAATATATTAGAGATACTCATGTTATTTTAAAATTATTATTTAATTTTATTTAAATGGGATGGAAGAAGAATAAAAATAAAAATAATTTTTTAAAAAAGTTACATCTTTATTATGAAATTTCATTAGTTGTGACTCATAATAAAACCTAAGATATATTTACTACAAAAATTAGGTCTATAGGATGTTTGGGGAAGAATTAATAATTTATTTCGGTAGTTATTTTCTAAATAACTATCTTTTTAATTATGAATAGGGGATGATATGGGTTTCCCTTTTAAATGTGTTGGAGAGGACACCCATTGAGTTTTGGTAAATAATATTTTACAACAAAAATTTTATAATGAAAAAACATCAAAATTGGACTTTAGTAATCCTTATAGGTGATAAGTTTGAAATATTTCCATAAACATGTGTTTGGAAAGGTAGGTAGATCATTTATGACTCTTCTCTTCTTACTTCCCCCATGATAATCCAATTTTTTCATTAAATGTTTTAATGAATTTGTAATTTTGTGATAATTTATAATGGTAAAAAAGTAATTTTAACTTATTATATATTAATAATTATTATCAATAAAATATAAAATTCATATTTCCAATTTCAATTCATAGAAGTGTCGGAATCCAACTTATTATTATACAAACAAACACAACAAAAATATGGTTTTTCATAGGGAAATTTTTCATAATTATAGAATGGCTTAATATAAAAATTCAATATATAAGTCATTCAAAAATATAATTTTTATTTATTATAATATTATATAATATCTCTTAATTTATATTATATTTAAAAAATAATTTATCTTTGCAAATAATTTTAATGTAAAGACAATTTTCAATAATAATCAGTTTTTTCATTATTCATCAAGATTTGAATCTTTTTTTGAAAATACCTAAAATACACCAAAATCTAATTTTTTACATGTTGAATTAAAAAAATGAATTTAATTTTTTCTAATAAATTTTCTAATGGGGATAATTTTTTATCATATGTTCATATAAAACGATAAAACTATTATCTTTGAAAAAGAATAGTTTTTTAGAATACAATTGTTTTTAATTAAAATGATTTTTATATTGATTTATAATCTATAGATATAAAATTCATTTTTTTAAAAATATATATATTAAATAATTTATTTAGTCCTATTCATACCCTCTAATCTAACTACTATGTTATAATACTGGTGTTTAAATAATATTATAATAGAGTATTGTATTTCCATTATACCTGGTGTTTTGTGCGTTGAAAGTTATCAATGATATTGAATTTAGTTAAAAGGAAATAAATCATAATGTGATGGGGTGTTTTACACACAATATTTATATCATTGATATAAGTTTTATCCGTATCCAATTTGGATAAAGGACGCATTTGAAGAAGAATGACAACCTATACAGTGGATTATACATCCATTATAAGATCATATTTGTTGTAACACTGATAAAAAATCATAGGTTTGTTTATAATATCACAAATTAATTCCCTAAAATAGAAAGTGGTTTAGTTTTGTGTAGATAAATCCAATAGAGGCCTATGATGACATCAAATTGAACTTGTTGGATAATAAAAATATTTATGGCATGTACATTCCATCAAAAATGGACCATAGTAGAATCATATACTTGAGATACAATTTTTGTAAGATTGGTGGTTTTTACTTGTAATTCCATATCTAATCATTATGGTGTTATTTTTTTATTTGATTTCACAACATAATTATCACACCCCATGTCAGAAATAGTGATCACATGTGATTTTTCATTATAAATTATCTTAAGTGGTATCTGACATTGATCCTCATAAAGAACCATATAATTTGGGCACTAGTAATCATAAATCCCATAACCCATTAATTTGAAACACCAGATTTTTTGTAGTGTATTCAATTGAGGTTTCACTAATATCATTCTAATAATATTGAAAATTGATTTCATAGTGACCTTTAATTCGATACATAAAATATTATCTGGTTCATATAAAAAAAATTTCTTGTCTCCTTAAACACATAGAGTGTTAATGAAATATAATATTCTTCCCTCTATGGTTTTTAGAGCTTCCTTTGAATTTTATATCTCTTTTCTTTTCAAAACCTTGATATTAATGGGTATCCATAGTCTCTATTTACATCTTGATATCAAAAATAATTATTTCTTTATACCTAATGAAGTCCCTTATGTTGAATTATTTCTAAGACACTAACGAATTAATACACCTTACAGACTTGTTGGATGGTAATACATTAATATTACCTTTAATTTTATGTTAAATTCACCTCATTTGTAATAATATATTCATCATCATTGTCCTTTAACTCAATTAATTCCTTATACATTTAAATTTGATGAATATGAGGAAGGATCTTATTGAAAAATAAGTTCATAAAGTCATATCATTACACGGATTCAAGTTAATTGTGTTCACTCGTATTCTATAAAACATTTCTCTATTGATCGGATTCACCTTACAAATTATAGAAAAAAAATTTAATTTACCATTCTCTAAAAACAATTGAATGTAAAATTTCATTTCAATTGAACTGATCCATTTCTATGCAACCTGTGGATAACAAAAAAACTAAAAGAAAGTAGAATTAAACTCATGAATGACTCAATTAATAATTTTTCCCTAATTTTCTCATTTGGATGTTCAATATGAATCATATATTTAGAATGTTGTGCTCCCATAAAAATAATATTTTTTTTTCAAATCCATAAAATTTGGTTTCTCAGGAAAAAGATCATTGAATTTTCCATCACACTCAGTATTAACACTAGTCCATTGGGTTATAACCCTTAAGTAACACCAAAATGCCCAGTGTAATCAAATATAATCATAATGAGTAACCATATAATCGTGAAGAATATCATATAGGATTTAAAAATAAATAAATATTATTTTAAATCCAGGAAAATATATTATAAACCTAGGTTATTCATTGTCATCATATATTAAATATTTTAGGATGTTTTATAATGTGCATGGGAATTTCCAAATCATATCTAATGGAATTTTCAAATTATGTATGTATTAAGGACCAATATTATATAC
Source organism: Viscum album (assembly GCA_963277665.1). Classification (NCBI taxonomy): domain Eukaryota; kingdom Viridiplantae; phylum Streptophyta; class Magnoliopsida; order Santalales; family Viscaceae; genus Viscum; species Viscum album. Next base: position 805,431,131 of record OY728139.1, read on the forward strand.
TAGGTAATGATTGAGTAAAGGATAACATGTCTTTATTATATTTATTTACCCTAGGTACTTCTGGGTCCTAACCACATCCTCTTATAATATCTAGATAGAGATGTATTTTCTTGGAAGACACTCACCCTATTATTAAACAATATTGTTTGGTATTTATTTATATATTAATTTATCAATATTATTATCCTAATATATATGAATAGGGATCTCAATGAATTTATATCATCCAAGATTTTAAATTTTAACAAAACCTTCCTATAACAACAAATATAGAGACCCAAACTTTTAATACATCAATATTATATCTTAATATATGAATATTCATTTTATAACATAATGATTGACTCTATATAAATTTATTTCTAGAAACTTTGGAAACATTGACACATAATTGACTAGTTTTTAATTGTGTTACATTACATCCCACAAATATATTTATATCTAGAACCCTTCTTAGAAATATCATACAAATCACATTTGTTAATAATGTGTTGAAATGAAACATAAGATAAGGTGATCTCCAATGACCAGAAAGGGTAAAGGAGGTAGATACATAATCATTGAGTGAACATAATTTTTTTCAAAAGATGATAATTACATTTGAAATCGATACCCAACATAAGGCAATAAAATTATTTCTATACTACTCAAGGATCATTTCCAAGGAAATAATAGTATAATGGGTTCAACCCTAGATCATTATTGTAGTCAATGTTCCCATTAAATACTATTATAGTGGATGAAGTCTCTTACTGAACCAGGTTTACCCCCATTTGAGACATTTTTCCACATGAAATATTAATATTCCCTCAATTCATTGGAGAGCGATATAATAATCACCCATCAAATAATGAAAATCATAAAAAATACTGACACATGATTGTAAAAAATATACCTAATCAGAACCCATGATAATAATTAGGCTATATCAAAATTTTATCACATCATAATGCATTAAAAATAAATTTGTTTCATAAAAATTTCATCAATACATCATTGCCTAACTAATAAGGAATAAATTTAATAATAATATTTCCATTATAAACATAAATCGTCTATATAAAGAATAAATATTTTATTATTAGATCATATTCCCATTAAGTATTAAGAAACATCAAAGTATTTCATCATAGTTAAAAAATTATTTTGATGAATAATCATTTGTAACATTTCTTGAGGAAAATAAAATTTGTCTTCAAATAGAATTTTTAAAATTATAAATTCATGAAATATTTTAGATATAAATTTATCTAATGATAACATTGAAAACATATAAAGGATTCTACCATAAAAATAATGGCTATGATGGCAGGAAATATTGTTCCTTTTATACAAATTAAAAAAAAAGATTCCTTTTAAAATTTTCATTGTTTCCAATTGGGTCTTGTTTGGAAAACTACCTGAAGATAAATTTTAAAAAACATTAAAAAATTAAAAAGTGGGATCATATTTTTTTAATTAATAATTTTTTAAATGTTGGAAAATTTTGGAAAAAATTATTTGAAAACCTTTATGTGGAAGAAAAATGGCTTTAGATCGAAGAGAGAAATATATATGTTTTCGCACTAAAAAATTGTACTGTATCATAAATACATTAAAAAATTAAAATTAAATGAATAACATTTATTCTTTGGAAATAATAAAATTATAATAAAATAGATTATCTTCATAAGAGAGGTATCGTAATATTTCCATAAAGAAATATTAATCATAAACAATCCCAATAAATGTTGGGATTATAACATGAAACCTTTATAACTTTTGTATATTTTGAATCATATGTGTGATTAAAGAATAAAATTAATTGAAATATTAAATATAATTACAATAAAGATATAAATTATATAATATTTCAATGGATAATTATATACACCTCCTAAAATAAGATAGGTGTATAAAATAACATATGTCTTAAAGAAGGTGATTTGAGATAAAAATACATTTCCTTAAGTATAAAAATCCTTCCTATGCATTAAAAAAGTATAATAAATAAAATTTTATTAAAAATATATAAATGTATTATAATTATAGAAATCATTCCATAAATTATTTACTTATGTCTGTAATTTATATTTATTAAAAATTCCTTGTTAAAATCACGTTTAGGTACTAATTGCTTTGTTTTTCATGTACATTTTGATTTTTTATTTTATGTCCTCTAATTTTGATCATGGTTCCATAATCTCCCACATTTTACCCATGAATAAAATATCATATATATCAAGAATATATTAATTTATAGTAATCAATAAAATTTAGAGGTAAAAAAATGAAATACCCAGTTCATAGAGACCGTAGGCCATACACATGCAATAATGTTTTTTTACATCTTCTCGATGGATATAAGGAAATAAAGGTAAAGAATAAATCACATTTTCAAAGTAATTAATTTTTTCATATATGTTACACATATTCATTAAATTTATCCTTATTATCTACCATTTGAATTATAAGTAAAAAATGATTCATATCACTTCGTTATGCGGTAGTCCACTATACACACAAGTGACGTAATATTAGTATAATAGAATTGAAATTATTAATGTTAATGTGATATTAAGATTAAAAAAGTATAATAATATAATAAATTTTATATATAAACATTAATTAAATCCTAATACCGGATGGACCATAGGAGACAGTCGGCCATCTTCTCTAGTATTAGTAGTTTTAATAATCTTAAATCATGTTAACTAATATTAATCATTTATAAACACATCAATAAAAATTATTAATGTTTTGATAAGTAAAATTATGTATATCTATGTTCTTGTATAAATTTGGTACATTATGTTTCCATTTATATCGTATGTCAGTCTGGACAAAAATATATTACATGTATAAAACATTGACACTGATAGAAGAGATGAGATACTGATAGTTCAAATGACTCACCAATGAAAATGACTTGCCGAATCAAACAACCTATCGATTAAATTGATCTACCGACACAGATGACCTACCGATGCAGATAACCTACCATCGGTTTAAATTAACTACCCAATGCATGGTTCTATTGACACAAGAACTCAACAATAGTTAAAATGAGTCACCAATGTTATAAATCCCTGATGTATGGAATGACCAACAGAATGAAATACTGATGAGATGAGTCACTGGTAGAAGGAGATACTGACTGAGGAATCACTGATAGATAGTTTAAAATTTATTATATTTCAAATTTTTTATAACGGTCATATTATGAGTGTTTTAATGAGACTGATTAATTTGATTCTTTTTGTAGAAATCGTAAATGAGGATTTCATAAATATGATGTATTGTGTCTATCTCAAAAATTGAAATTATCGGGATGAATAAATATATTTTCAAAGAATAGTGCAGAAAATAAATATACATGGAAAGACTTGTGCAGAAACATATAGGGAAGAAAATACAAGAATACCGTCTATGAGCATTATACAGAAGAAGAAGAATGCACAAGTAATTATTCATTCATGGTTTCTATAATCCAAATAAATACCAATCATTAAATATAAATCATATCAGTAGAAACCAAGAAACCAAAGGAGAAGAACCTCTCACCTTCCTGGATTTCAAAACATAGTTCTCCATGACACTTTGTTTTCAGTGTCTATTTCTAGAAGAGGACTCAAGATGCATCTCTGATACATCAGAGTGTCTAGAGTTGAATTGAATCAATATCAGAGCATATCTAATCCAATTTTAATACATTATACATTGTTGAGTACCATTTAAATAAAAAATTTAGTTGTATGTGTGTCTATAATAAAAAACACACTACCTCTGGCACTAAACTGTAGGATACTAAATAACCTAAAATAACATTATTTTACAACTGTTTATACCAAAAATAATTTTGGAAGAGGTCTTGTTTGAACTGGTTGTTTTTTATCCCACAGAGAATTGTGGTAGACTTTTTGTGCCCTGGACAGTCTCTGTACTGTCGTGTTATCCCTGATAAAGGGTGTGGATCAAAATATTTATTTATATAGATTTCTTGGTAAAAGGTGATCACCAAGTGGAGTGTATTATGTCTCTACTTGGGACTAATCCTTTTATTTTATATCCACTATGTTTTCAATTTAGTATTTATCTTTATTTTTTGATAAAAGGCAAGAGATGAATTCTGCTTTTTTTAATCAAAAATAAATTTAAACAAGTTTAACGGTGGATGAAAAGACCAAAAACAAAGCTTTCATCATCCATGTATTTTTCTAATATTTTCATAAATATCACATTATTTTCCTGCAAGGAACTCCACTCCATACCGCAACTACGCCAATGTCCACATCCTCTTCTGTGAACTGCTTCCAAATCTCTCTAAAGATGTAATATGGTCTCAATATAGGTATTTGAGGTCGTTACCTTAGACTGTGTTTTCTTCCTTTCTATTGTTCCACCTCTCCTGTGCCCCTTCCTATGACTTTAGCATGCCTACAATGATTCATATTCTGCTAGGAGTCCTCATCATCTGATATAAGATTATGTGCCTCCTCTATTGTAGTAGCCTGTTCTACTAGCAGACCACAATTCTACTTCACTGGAGAGATTTCTTAATTTGTCTACAGCTCCATGTTTGTCTGCTGCCCTGCATGAGAAACAAATGAATATTATGAAGGAAAAATAGTGTTAGTTACATGTGAGGTGAAATCCATGGGGCCCAAGGGTGTTTAATTAACCTCCTTGTTCCCACATTCATGTTCATGTGCTGAGGCCTGCCCAATTGTTTGGACAGAATGAAGTGTCAAGTTTTAATTATCTTCTACCAAGGTATGGGGAATGTTGTTACAAACATTCAATGTTTTAGCAAATAACTAAACCCAATCAATGGGAAAAATATTATGAGAAGAAATTTTATGTTCCAGAAAGGTATACCTCTCAGGTTTTGAGTTTTCTTCTACAAATTCAGGGGGATTAGTGATGCCACCTTTTATTTTTTTATATGATAACCGTGAACAATATGTGAAAATAGTCTCTGGAAAAAAAATTATTTGTCACATGTGTAGACCCATCAATGTCACAATGAATTGAGCATTTAAGAATAACATGATGTGGTGGGAGTTCATCCAGGACTCTTTCCTCAATATAATCCCATGAACAATCATGGATAGTGGGTAGATGGCCTAGATATAATGTGTCTATGGTCATTATATCCCTTCTTGGAGAACCTTCATTCCATCATTTGACCATGAGGGGGGGGGGGGCAATAGAATGTTTTCCAATGGATATAGGTAGGTTTTGTTTCTTAATATATTTCAAACCATAATCATATTTATATTTCTTAAAAGATGATTTATGATTATGACCTCATAAGAAATAAAAATATCATGTTAAATACCTCTTACAATTATTATTTTAATTTCCAATGATCCTACAATATGGGACGAACCGTGGTAAGCTCTCGATTTTAATCCTTAATTCATGTTCTTTTTCATCATTAGAAAGGAATACATTATCAATAAATGTGGTGGAAAGGTATACTTTAACTAAGAATATAGAAAATTGACTATATATAGAAATTTAAATCTTTTTATCCTTCTTGATCAGGACCCCAATTTCCTATTCAATATCATAAAGGATGCGCATGTGCCAAATAATCCAATTCAGACCAAATACCATAACCCAATGTTGAACAGTAGAATTACCTATTTCTAGTGGGTTGAATTTGTAATCCCATTCATGGAAGAGCAGTGCCATCATATTAAAAGAGATTAATCCATGTCCCCAAGCCGGATTTTGGATATCTTTAGAGGAGAAGACAAAGTGGATGTATCCTCTCACTAAGGAGATGAACTTATAATTTTCAAATCCCCATATAGTGGACATCCTTTGGGATAGTTTATAAGTCTTCTATGAATCATCACCTTTAGGTAGAACAATTTGAGTGATGATTGAATGAGATCCAATTTCAAGCCACTCTGAGACCGCATCCAGATATGCTTTAATGTGTGCCACAAATCCATTTCTATTGATGCCAAAATTCATACCCATAAAAGGTGAGAATGGTTTTTTTGAACACTGAACTCTCTTTGGTTAACCTCGGGGGATATTTTCTTCACATAGATTAAATCCCCCAAATCTGATGTTGTGTGCATATATGCATCATAAATCTCCTGTGCCAAAAAATACAAATTCCAGCCATCAGTGTTGGAATTGAAGAATACAAAGGTAAGGAACCCTAATATTAATTTAGGTGTGATGGGGGCTCCGCTTAAGCACTCTCTCGACCACTCTCCATCCATCTCTCTCAATTTTGTATTTCTATGCTTTAACTTGTTTCAGAAAACTAAATTTTACTTTGATAGTTAGTCATCGATAGTATTTTCAAATGTTTTTCCTTATTAATATAGATTTAAAATTTGTATCAATATCTCATGTTGTTATAACTATGAATTAATTAATCTTTTAAGAAACCATTTTAACAGTCAACCTATTATAATTTCACTACCTTGGATAACTGGCCAGTTTTATTTTAAATAAATAGAACTTTTTAGATTATATTTTTAAACAAAAATTTTCATAGGATATAAATTCCACCCCTCTTAAGTTTCATACTTCAACCAATATTTGGTATCAAAGTAGTTTCTAAAATCCATATTTAAAAAATTTAAATTATTTTTAAAATAATTTTTAGCGGTGATTTTAGATGAGTTTTAATGATCTTAAAATTTATGTTAGTTCTAAATTTTTATTTCATTAAACAGTATACAATTCATTATTAAGTATGGATAATATATTGGTAGGTGCAGCTACCAACAGACCTCCATAATTCAATGGAAATTATTATGCACAATAGAAACTTAAAAGAAAATTCACTAAGAAGGTATGGGTTTTGAGATTTGGTCTTCAATTATAGATGAATATAAGATCCCTGATATTTACATACATACTTGGGACAACCCAAATAAGGATTCATATAACAATAATTTCAAATCCATCAATTCTCTATATTTTCCTTTAGGGGATGAAGAGTTTTACAAAATTTCTGTATGTAAAACTACCCATGAAATTTGGGACACTTTATCTATTTCACATGAAGGAACTGTTAGTGTTAATGAAATGATACTTAAATAATATACTATTAAATATGATAAAATTAAAATGAAGCCTGATGGGCCTATTTTTGACATGTATATTAGGTTTAATGTAATTTTGAACACTATGATCTCTCAGGGAAGAGTTGTTATAGTAAGGGAGAAAATCAAGAGGATACTGAAATTCCTACCATATAGCTGGAGAGGAATTTTTTTATCTATCAAAGAATCCATTAACATCATAAAGTTTCTAGTAAAGGGGCTGATAGAAAATTTGATGATGTATGAGGAATAACTAAGTGTCAACTACGAATATGAAAATAAACCCAAAATAAAATCTATTGGTTTCAAATATATTGCCTCGATGTAGAATGATAGATTTCAATATGAAACTGGATGTTCAAGTGAAGAAAAATAATCACAAGATAGTGATGAGGAGATGGGTCAAATATCCAAAAGTTTCACGAATTATTATAGAAAGAAGAAACTCTTTTGAAATTCTAACTACAAAGGTAAATATGATCGTAATTGACACTTAAAAAAATTATTGTAAAAGAAGTGACAAATCCGATGAAATAATCTTATAGGAATGAAAATGAAAAATAAATGTAAAATATGATTCCCCTATGATAAAATATAACAACATGTTTTATGATAAGGATAGAAAGTATAAAAAGGCCATAAATGAAACAGAGAGTGATTTTGGGGATAGCTCAAGTGACTCATAATATTTTCATGAAAAGTCTGATAAAGAAAATATATAGATTATGACAAACACATCCGAGGCAACATAAATTTCTTTGGAACACAGTTCCTATTATTCTTGAGCCTAATCTAAAAATGTTTAAAATATGAATAATAAAGAATCATTTTAATATTATAATATTATTTAAGACACTTGTAATGAATTAAAAGAAAAATATTAATCCTTGAAGAAACAATATGCTCTTACTACTCTTGTTAAATATAATCTTACTATAGGGAAAGAGAAAAATGTTCAATTAATCATGGAAAGAAATTAATTACTATAATCTAATGGACAATTGAAATAGGACTTAGAGAAATTTACTAATGGAAAAAAATCTTACAAATATTATTAGTAAACAAAATTCCCATAGATTCACTGCTGGAACACGATACTATCTTGGGAAATGATATATCACAAAAAACAAGTCTATAACTAAATTTTGGAAATCTATTATTCTACCTAAAAAAATTGGGTTTCTAGTTCCAGTTCTATAAATTCATTAACTAACTCAAGTATTTCTAGATAATATAGAGTCTATTTATCAAAAATGTTATATAATGATAATAGGAAACCCATAAAGTAGATGTGGGTTCCTAATGTAATGATTACTAATGTTACTAGCCACAAAAATATGGTTACCAAAAATCTATTTTTTTTATTTTGTAATAAAGCTACTTGAAAAGATCATGTAATAGCTTATGGTACTTGGACAGTGGATGTTCAAGACACATGACATGATATTACTTATGCTTCAAGAACATGATAAATATTGATGGTGGGCATGTCACATTTGGTGATAATGAAACATGGAAAATAATTGGCCTCGTCCAGATTGGTAACTCTAACTCAGTTTTAATTTAAAAAGTACTTTTTGTAGATGGATTGAAATACAATCTACTTAGTATCTCTTAATTATGTGATTGTGGATTAAATTTTATATTTAAAAATTATTCTTCCAATTTTTTTAATTATAATAATGAATTAACATTTTCTTCTTTTAGAAATGAAAATGTTTATTTTTTTAATTTAGATTCTTTAAATTTTCTAAATATTTCACTCATAAGAACATTTTATAAAGAATCATGGCATTGAAATAACATATTAGAACAATATAATATAATATTCTTTATAAATATTACTAGAAATGGCATAGTCATGGATCTACCCAATGTTGAGTTTCCAAATGAGAAATTATGTATGCCTTTTTAAAATTATGAACATCACAAAATCTCTTTCAAACCAAGGAAAGAAGTTTCAACTTCTCAACCTATCGATTAGGATTACATTTATTTGTTAGGACCTTTTAGAGTCTCAAGTATAAAAGGGAAGTATTATGTCTATGTTCTTTTAGAAGACTACTCCAGATATACTTGGACCTTCTTCTTGGCTCAAAAGAGTGAAGATTTATTTCTTTTTAACAAGTTGTCTAAGACTATTGAAAATCTTAGTGTTCATAGAATTATAACCATATGATGATACCATGGTCGTGAGATTGAAAACCCATAGTTTCAATCCTCTTGCTCACCAAATTTCTATAGTCATAAATTTAATACTCCTATAACACCCAAGCAAAATGGAGTTGTATAAAAAAAGAAAATAGTAAGAAATTTTTAGTACGATGATTTTTGAGTATGACCTACCTATATATTTTTTGCCAGAAACTATCAATATAGAATTCTATATATTCAATAGAGTCTCAATTAGACCAATCCTTAAAATAACTTCATATAAATTTTGTAACAATAGAAACCCCAAGGTTAACTACTTCAATGTTTTTGGTTTCTAACTCTATACTCATAACAATATGTCAATCTTATGAAGGTATCTATTAAAACATCGTGTTATAGAAATTCTCCAGATTCTAGTCATAATGAACCTGAACCTATTGAGGATCCTAATTTAACTAGTCCTTATTTTTATAGAACTATTATAACTCTTAATAACCATCGTTTAGATGAAATATTTGGATACATAGCAAAAGAAAAATAGACTATAGCATCTCTTAGAAATCAAGTTGAACATAAAGCATTTATATCACAGCTTTTACCTAAAAACATCAATGATGTTATAAATGATTAATTTTTATTGATGGCTACACAAGAGGAGCTAAATCAGTTTAAAAGGAATAATGTTTTGAAACTTGTTCATAGAACCAAATACACATTGACCATAGGCACTAAATGGGTGTTCAAGAATAAAGTATATTAAGCTCATAAAATAGTTAGAAACAAAGCAAGATTGGTTGCACAATTTTATAGTCAAGAATAAGGAATTAACTATATAGAAACTTATTCACCAATTGTTATACTTGAAATAATTGGAATCTTTCTTTCATATTCAGCACATCTCAATTTCAAACATTATCAAATTGATATTAAGAGTTCATTCCTAAATGGGTATATAGTTGAGGGTGTTTTTGTTGAACATACCCTAGTTTTACAAACCCTCATTTTCCAAATAATGTTTTTAAATTTACAAAAGAAATATATGGTTTAAAGAAAGCTCTAAGATCATGGTATGATAGGCTCATAATAGTTCTTATTTCTATAGTTTTTAAAAAATCTATAGATGATCATACACTATTTATAAAAATAATTTACAATTATTTTTTATTAGTAAATATTTATATTGATGATATTATTTTTGGATCTTCAAAAAAAATATGTGTTGATTTTTCAAATATTTGGCGATGTGAATTTCAAATTAATTTAATTGGAGAAGTCGAATTCTTTTTTAGATTTCAAATATTTAAAAATAAATAAGTTATTGTTTTGAATCAATGTAAATATACAAAGTAAATTTAAAAAATAGTTGGATTAGAAAGAACTAAATGTAATAAAACTCAAATTAGTACAACTTGTATATTGAACCTTGTTGTAGATGGTAAATCTATAGATCAAACCAATAATAGAGGAATTATAGGAGGCTTATTACACATAAATACTAGATGTCAAGATATAATGTTTAGTTTAGGTATGTGTGATCATTTTCAAGAAAACCCAAAATAATCCCATCTTCTTTCTATTAAAAATATTTTAAAATAACTCAAAAATACTCCAAAAAAAAGAGCTGTTATATCCTAGATGACAAAATTTTTCTTTAGTGAGTTATTCAGATGATGATTTTAGTGGCTATAAGTTGGATAGAAAAAACACCTCTGGCACATGTCACTTTTTAGTAAATTCTCTAGTTTCATGGTATCGTAAGAAAAAAAACTCTGTTGCATTATATATTGATGAAGCTAAATACATAGATATTGGTAGTTGCTGCAAAATATTTTTGCAGATGAAGCAAACATTACTAGACTACAGATATCAATTCAGACATGTCCCTAGAAATTTTAATAACACATGTGCTATTATTATTTCGATAAAACATGTTTCACATTCTAGGACAAAACACATTAATGTAAGGCCTTAGTTTTTGAGACACCATTATCAAAAATGTGATACTAATTTATAGTTCATTGGCACTGAACATCACCTTGATAACATATTCACTAGTACATAGAACACTGAAAGAATGAATGACATCATACAAGAGTTAGGAAAGATAAATCTATATGAAATTGTGTTTATATTTCTTTTACATTTTTCATGTGAAGGTTTCATTCCAACACTGACAGTATACAGTTGAAAATGTCATGTTGACACTGACACTATGTCATGCCAACTTTGTTTCCATACAGACACTGATGAATAACTATTTTTTTACCAAACCAACTCTATTTTATTTATTCTATTAAACCTAGTTAACAATGTCCTGATTTTGGGATTTTTAATTCCCTAAATTATATAAAATTGAATCGATCCACTCTACTCCATTACCCCTATACTCTCTATCCATTTCTCTCTATATCTCTAGACTGAACATTCCCCTTCCAAGCTCTAGACATAAATTATTCTAATGGACCATGTGAAATGAGCTCCTGATGGTGGAAAATATCGTTCATCTAAGAAATAGAAAGGTGAATCAAGAAAATATTCAGTACCTATAAATCATTCTCTAGAAAACCATGTTGTAACTATAGAAAAATAAGTTCTTAAGGAATTGATGTTAGAAATATTGCCTCTACTACTCATGGTACTACAAGATCATGGATAAAATTAATGGTTCTCAGATAACGAACGGCCAATTTACTCAAAGCTAGTTAAAAATGTTTACATCAATATGGAGTTTCTATTGGAAGGAAGTGATGTTTCCTGGATAAAGTCCATAGAATGAGGATTGATAATCTCTTTACCTTCAATACAATAGGTTGAATGTATTAAACTTCCTCATGAAGGTGAAGTTGATGATTATAAAAGAATATATCCACATAAGAGTGATATATTTTTCTTTGATACACCATTAAAGGATATTACTAATACTGATGTGCACAAAAGACCCATTTTTATAGATTTAAGTGGAAAATGTGGAATATTTATTATGTTTATTCAGCATCAATTCATTCCCAGGAATGCAGACATTGCTTCCCTGAATTATCAAGATGTCAACTTGGTTAATCTGCTCAGAAAAGGTATCAATGTAAATTTGTGTAGATACATTATTATGCACATGAATGAAATAATAAAACATTCTTGAAAAACCAATTCCCTATTTTATCAAAGAATGATCTCAGCTCTCATAATATAAAAAGGGTGTGTAATTGATGGAGAAGATATTTTTTCTGAGTAAAGTGGGATATGACTCAATAAATAAATTTGTATGAGGTTGAAAATCTACTGGAATACATGGAAGAGATAATGGGTTGGTGGTGAAGATAATATCTATAATAATTTCAATCTGATGGTCTATCCCACCAGGCCTATGAATATGGATGATACTGGTCTGGGACTAAATGAATATGTTTTTTACTCTTCAGATGAAGAAGTAGATCCTACCACTCCAGCTAGAGATGAGTGGTCACATATCGATGATATGTGTGATCCTAACACCATTGAACATTCCAAACACTACTAGAAAAAAAATGTATTTGCGACAAGTCATTTGCGACAGGATCCCGTCGCAAATGGCTTTTTGCGACGGGGGCCCGTCGCAAATGGCCCATTGCTGAAAACGGTGTCGCAACAACAATTATTTGCGACGGGCCCGTCGCTAAAGCCTTTTTTTACAACAGGGATTCTCCCCGTTGCAAATAGTACTCCGTATATTTGTAAAAAACCTTTCAAATAGTAATTGCGTCGGGGCCCATCACAAATACTTGTTGCGACGGGCCCGCCGCAAATTGTTTTTGCGACGGGTCCCGTCGTAAAAACTATTTAAAAAAAATAAAAAACAATTAATTAATTTTTTTAATGCATATAATAATAATACTATTTGCGACGTGCATAGTATCCCGTCACAAATACTATAAAAATAAAAAAATAAATTATTAAAAATTATTTTAATTAATATAATAATAATCCAATTATAATTCAAAAATAAAAAATAATAAATTATTAATAAATTATTTTAATTAATATAATAATAGAATAATAATTCACAAATAAAAATAATAAATTATTTATAAATTATTTTAATTACTATAAAAATAATAGAATTATAATTCAAAAATAAAAAATAATAGAATATTAATAAATGATTTAATTAATATAATAATATTAGAATTATAATTCATAAATAAAAAAAATATTAATAAGATATTTTAATTAATATAAAAATAATAGAATTATTTTACATTCAAATATTAAAATAATTCAATTATTAGAAAAAAAAATATAATTAAATTATAATATTATAAAATTTTAATATATATATAAAATTTAATATTATAAAATATAAATAATAATATTATTCATATTAATATTGTTATTTCAAAATATAATATTATTAATATTTTATAATGAGACAGAAACTACGAATAGAAAAAAAATCATATTTTGATTTCACATATTTTATATCATAAAAACAAACTCTAATCTAAAGTAGGGGGGAGGGGGAGGGGGATCTGCAGATGGTGGTGGAGGAAACTCCATCCCTAAAGCATGAGTGAGTCGGCGCATTTACTCCATCTGCTCCTGATGCTGCTGCTGCCATCGACTCGTCTGCTCCTCGTACAGCTGCTGCTGGCGTCGACGCTCCTCATCATGCTGCTGACGCATCTGCTCCTACTCCTGTCGGAGACTCTCTATCAGTGCAGTCTGAGATCACAACTGATCCTCATACTGTGTAGCAGAAGAAGATGCACGAGCTCCTCTCGAGCTGGACGCCGACATCACAGCACTAACATAATAATCTCCGGGAGTCAGTCGAGAGCTGAAACCAACTACCCGGACCTTCTCAAAGGCATACTGGGTGGCCTGCATCCATGTCGCCTCATCAAACTGACGCCCATTGGTCTGATCTGATTACTTGGCCTGACTCTAAGGTTGGACCTGTGACGCTACGGCCTCATATGACTCGTGTAGTTCTAATTTAAAATTAAAATTGTGAATATATTATATGCAGTTAATTGTTAAACATGAAAACAAATAATACTGACCACGATGTGATGATGATGATCACCTCTGATCTCCCCAGTAGCAGGATCACTATACATCCTCCAATATACATCGTACTCCGTAATATCAGGGTGCTCGACAGTCTATAAGAATAAAAAATAAACTGTTAAGATTTATAGTTATATAAAATATTTATAAATAATGTACATACCAGATGATGTCTATGAGTACTAAAAGAATGACTCCCAGCTCGATGAGTCACCTCCTGTCTCCCCCAATTCTCTCTCCCCACCGATGATCTCCTCTGAAAGGCACCACTCAACCAGTGCGCACATAATACATCCCATACATGGGATGAAATGTACTCTGGTCGGTGTGCTCTACATGACTCGTCAAAATATGACACTCATTCTTTCTTCATGGAATATTTTCTTAAATTGTGCAAAAACCGACGAAGGTGATCATGCATGGCCACCTCCCATGCCTCATGGATGGCGTCACGCATGGTATCCTCGATCGGATACCATAAACCCTACAAATAAATCAAAATATCAAGTTAGAAATGAAATAATTTTCAAAATAAAAATTATTTATTTACGTACGTACCAACCAATGGCCGAACATGGCCTGCTACACATCAATGGGAATCTGCTCCCATGTGGTCCACGGCTGAGAGGAATAGTTGTGCAAAATAGCGCTGCCCTATCCGATTGCTATATGTGGAAAACTGTAAAAATAATAAACATTTATTACGTGAATAGATTAATGAAATCTTAGTAAAATCCACAGGTTATCACACAGGTTATCACACCTCCATGTGCGTGGATCAAACCCAAGATGTGGACGTCACTCGGGGACGGGGTCCGGAATCATCAATCGTGCAAGACCGCGCCCCCTCCGTGTACTCCCTGGAGCACCTGCAGGTTGAGGGTCATCTGACAGCAACTCATCCGCATCGAAAGACAGGTCAGCATCCGCCAACTCACGAAATGTGGCATCATCCATCTGAAACAAAAAATGTTAATGTTGTTAGAAAATAATTGATAATTACTATTATATATACATATATACATATTATGATTGTATATAAATACCATGGAATTCTATCAATGTCATCTTCATATTTGTCCTCAACATCAGTGGAAAGGCCCAGTCGAATATTTCTATCTTCTAAAGCAAAGGATGGATGCACTCTATCAAAATGTTTCCATTAATCACCATCGGCTGGATGATTCAAGCTTTTATCGGTTGAAATAATCTCTTTATGCCATGATATCATTGTCACTATATTCTTAGACATGAATAAAAGCTGAATTCTGGATGTAAGCGGAAAATATCTCAACTGTTTTACAGGAATCAAACCAGACTTCCCGTGTTGTCCTTCTTTATATCTCAGTTGCCCACATGTGGGACAACTATCCAACGACTCATTTTCCCCAGAATATAAAATGCAGTCATTTGAACATGCATGAATCTTCTGAAAAGTATGTCCCAAATTTCGAACCAGTGTCTTACTCTCATAGTAATTTGCAGGCAAAACATTTCCTTCGGGTAACAGTGTTTTAAGCAAAGAAAATATCTGGTCAAAACATGTGTTTGACATTCCGTTATCTGATTTGATAGCTATAAATTTTTCAACTTCTTCTAATTTTCTCATCTTGCATCTAGGATATAATGCATCCTCAGCAGACCTCAACAACTCATAAAATTCAGACGGTGCCAACTCAGGATTTGAAGCTATTTCAGCCGGAGTTTCTGTATGTTGAACAGATGAACCTGCAACATCATGTACTAAATCATGAAACCGGGATGGATCCGGAATCAAGTTGGTATCACCTTCTCTGGAACTGTGTTCACCGTGTTGATACCAAAAAACATAATCTGGTTGAAAACCAAAACGCAAGAGATGTTCCCCCACTTTGTCAAACATGTCAAACGTTCTCAATGCACATTTTTTGTAAGGGCATTTTATTTTGCCTTCTGAAACAAATTCTAGATTTGATACCATAAATGATAAAAAAGTATCAACACCCTCTACATATACTGGATTTAAACCAGAACCGTTTAGATTTCTACGTTGATTTATCCATATGCGGTCACCAAATAATGATTGATGACGACCTCGATGTTCCATATTTTTCTATAAAATATAAAAGCATTACTGGTTTTGAATAATTTGTTAGAAAAAACACTCAAGATAGGATAATTATAGATTTCACATCATACACGACTGATTATTGTTAATTATTAATAATTATTGGTAATTATTACTAATTATTGGTAATTATTGGTAATTATTGGTAATTATTTGTAATTATTACTAATTATTGTTAATTATTGGTAATTATTGGTAATTATTCCTAATTATTGGTAATTATTACTAATTATTGTTAATTATTACTAATTATTGGTAATTATTTCTAATTATTGGTAATTATTACTAATTATTACTAATTATTACAAATTATTACAAATTATTACAAATTATTGGTAATTATTACTAATTATTGGTAATTATTGCTAATTATTTTTAATTATTAGTAATTATTTCTAATTATTGGTAATTTTTACTAATATTTACTAATTATTGGTAATTATTACTAATTATTACTAATTATTGGTAATTATTACTAATTATTACTAATTATTACTAATTATTGGTAATTATTACTAATTATTGGTAATTATTACTAATTATTGGTAATTATTACTAATTATTGGTAATTATTACTAATTATTGTTAATTATTACTAATTATTGTTAATTGTTACTAATTATTGGTAATTCTTACTAATTATTGGTAATTATTACTAATTATTGGTAATTATTACTAATTATAATTAATTATTACTAATTATTGTTAATTATTAATAATTATTGTTAATTATTACTAATTATTGTTAATTATTACTAATTATTGTTAATTATTACTAATTATTGTTAATTATTACTAATTAATATTAATTATTACTAATTATTACTATTTATTGTAAATTATTACTAATTATTACTAATTATTACTAATTATTGTTAATTATTACTAATTATGGGTAATTATTTCTAATTATTGGTAATTATCGTTAATTATTACTAATTATTGGTAATTATTACTAATTATTACTAATTATGGGTAATTATTTCTTATTATTGGTAATTATCGGTAATTATTACTAATTATTGGTAATTATTACTAATTATTACTAATTATTACTAATTATTTCTAATTATTACTAATTATTGGTAATTATTACTAATTATTGGTTATTATTACTAATTATTGGTAATTATTACTAATTACTGGTAATTATTACTAATTATTGTTAATTATTACTAATTATTGTTAATTATTACGAATTAATATTAGTTATTACTAATTAATACTAATTGTTACTAATTATTGGTAATTATTACTAATTATTGGAAATTATTACTAATTATTCGTAATTATTACTAATTATTGTTAATTATTACTAAATAATTTTAATTATTAGTAATTATTGTTAATTATTACTAATTAATATTAATTATTACTAATTAATACTATTTATTACTAATTATTACTATTTATTACTAATTATTACTATTTATTACTAATTATTACTAATTATTGGTAATTATTACTAATTATTATTAATTATTGCTAATTATTGGTAATTATTACTAATTATTACTAATTATTACTAATTATTACTAATTAATGGTAATTATTACTAATTATTACTAATTATTGGTAATTAGTACTAATTATTACTAATTATTGGTAATTATCGGTAATTATTGCTAATTATTGGTAATTATTATTAATTATTATTAATTATTACTAATTATTGTTAATTATTGGTAATTATTACTAATTATTGGTAATTATTACTAATTATTGGTAATTATTACTAATTAATGTTAATTATTACTAATTATTGATAATTATTACTAATTAATGTTAATTATTACTAATTATTAATAATCATTACTAATTATTACTAATTATTGGTAATTATTACAAATTATTGGTAATTAATAGTAATAATTGGTAATTATTATTAATTATTACTAATTGTTACTAATTATTGGTAATTATTACTAATTATTGGCAATTATTACTAATTATTACTAATTATTACTAATTATTGGTAATTATTACTAATTATTACTAATTATTACTAATTATTAGTAATTATTACTAATTATTACTAATTATTGGTAATTATTCCTAATTATTACTAATTATTACTATTTACCGGTAATTATTGGTAATTATTGGTAATTATTCCTAATTATTGGTAATTATTACTAGTTATTCTTAAGTATTACTAATTATTGGTAATTATTACTAATTATTACTAATTATTACTAATTATTGGTAATTACTACTAATTATTGGTAATTATTGGAAATTATTCCTAATCATTGGTAATTATTCCTAATTATTGTTAATTGTTCCTAATTAATGGTAATTATTTCTAATTATTGATAATTATCGGTAATTATGGGTAATTACTGGTAATTATTACTAATTATTGGAAATTATTACAAATTATTCCTAATTATTACTAATTATTACTAATTAGCGGTAATTATCGGAAAATATTGGTAATTATAGGTAATTATTCCTAATTATTGGTAATTATTGGTAATTATTACTAATTATTAATAATTATTCCTAATTATTGGTAATTATTCCTAATTATTGGTAATTATTACTAATTATATGAATAATTACCAATAATTAGGAATAATAACATTATTAAATTATTAGTATATTTTATTATTATTATCAAAATAAAATAATTTTCTATATTATATACAATTCTCCTTTCATCTGTGTGTTTTCTTTCTCTACATACAAATAATTCATATGGAGACAGAAAACACACAGATGAAAAGAGAATTGTATAAATAATATAAAAAATTATATTATTTTAATATTAATAATAAAATATAATAATAATGTAATAATGTTATTATTCCTAATTATTGGTATTTAATACTAATTATTAATATTTTTTCTTAATTATTAAAAATTATTACTAATTATTCCTAATTACCATTAACTATGAACAATACTAATAATTTAAATTTATTAAGTATCAAAACAATGTAAACATAATTAAATTACAACTAATTAAGAATAATTGAAACTAATAAAAAATTTAAAATAAATATTAAATGAAAATGAATATAAATACCATGAAACTTGATCTGAGGTTGATCTCTGATCGTTCTTGAAAACTTCAAAATCAACTCCGAAGAAAAAAATTAAACTTGTGAAATACTCAATTCTAGAACTAGAATTTTGAGAGAAGAAGAAGATGGAGTTTGAGAATGAGTTGAAAAAAACGGATGGGGGTATTTATTGGTTAGATCATTTGCGACGAGTCCATTTGCGAGGGGCTACCCGTCGCAAATAATATTATATGCGACGGTGCCCGTCGCAAATACCTTAGCCATCATTTAATACGGTCAATGGTTAAATAGTTATTTGCGACGAGGCCCGTCACAAATAACCACCTTCCGACATACTATTTGCGACGGGGGAATATGCCCGTCGCAAATACCTTTTACCGCTGCCGGTTATTTGCGACGGGCAATAACCGCCCTTCGCAAATATGTTTCCCGCGATTTGGCGCGCAAACGCGCCAGTTCTTTTGCGACGGGGACAACAAACCCGTCGCAAAAGGCTACTTATTTGTGACGGGCAAATACCCCCATCGCAAATAAGTTTTCAACGGGGCTATTTGCGACAGGATTTATCCCCGTCGCAAATAACCCGTCGCAAATACCCATTTTTCCCGTAGTGAAAGGTTTTTTCCTTTGGAAATCCTAGTACTCCACTTGCCATACCCTTTGATGATCCCACTCTTGATGATAATGGGAATGTGAAGACATAAGTATTTGTAGTATGAAGTTTATATGTAGATCTCGTGGCTCTGAGGAATAAGAAAAATGTGACTATGATGAATGTGGTAGTGATAGTGAAGAGTAAGAAGGTAAAATAGATGGAGATAAAAATGAAAATGAATAACATATATCTAGACATGATGATGATTAAACTAGTGGAAGTGATAATGACCATCATATGGAAGATCATGGTGAAGATGTTGAAATTATTGAAGCTATGGATCAGGCTCTATTGGAAGAACCACCTGAAGCTTTTGTTGAAGTAAGAGAAAATGATAAATTTGTTGTTGAAGTGGATGCTCATGAAATTTTTGTACCTCATTTAGACTATGCAAAAATAAAAAATCATGAGGAATATGAGTGACCATTATGGAAGCTCAGATTGAGTAGGATCTTCTAGATTGAGAATATCAAGGTGGGGAAGAGCATCAACTTGGAAGAGTATGGCTTGATACTCTCAGTCCTATGGATGATGATGTAATAGTTGAACGGGAGAGGAATCCAGGATATGTAGCACTGGGATTGGATTATGAAGATTCAAATTATGAAGTTTTTATAACTGTTTCAAGATAATCAATGTTTAAGACCCTTTCTAGTGACAATGTAACTAAAGAATATTTTGAATTATTTAATGAAGAATTTTGTACATCTATTTTTATATCTATCCAATAACATATGGTGAATAAGATTAAAATAGGAAGAAGAAAAAACACTAATTTAAGTGAATAATTACAATATCTTAGATCTTACATTTTATAAATAAGTAAATATGGATAAATAGATTCTATTCCATGTTAAATAGTAGGTATAAGTGAGGCTGATGAAGTTTCTATTGAAAAGAAATTAATAGAGGTGATTCAACCCCACCTAATTACAAATGATTAGAAAATTGTTATAAGAACTACCAAGATGAGGAATGAAATGAATGAAATTGCTTCTATAATAAATAATGCATCCTTAGAATATAATAGTTTTGTAGATACTATTCTTAAGACTTTGAAGGCTCGTACATTAAATCCTACTGATATTCCTTCCACACTTTTTCAGACCTCTTAGAGTATGGACATTGAGTAAGTCATGACTATTCAAAAAGAAGAGTTTAATGGTCTATATGATGCTTTTGGTTTGGGAAACATAGAAATGATTAAGAAGATTAGTGATTTTGTGCATGATATGGTGTGATTCTACACCAATGAGGAATTTTCCACTCATAATGAGCTTAAAAAGTGGATGAATTCATATTTCTAAAATATTTACACCAAGATCCAGTTGAAAATTAACTTTATGTATTTATCAATGAAATTGACATTACCCCTAGTTACAAGAGCATTCAAGGTACCAATAAAGAAATTGCGGGACATCACTCTGATTTTGGAAAAATACACTGTGAATAAGGATGAATTTGAGAAAGTGAAGAAGTATATTGGTTATATTATTGAGGATTTCATCATACTATTAAATCCATGCCTTCATGTACAATGTGAATCAATTGAAGTACCTACTATTTCAACTCTTGGATGTATTGGATTAGATCATACACCTCGTATGTTAGTTTCTCATGCTTTGACTTACAGTCTCCTTGTGATCCAAGAACAGATTCAACCTCCCGTGTTGTCCAAACACAAACCCATACTTGTTCCTAATGTTCCAGAAGGTGTGATCCTACATCAATTGAAAATTTATTCCGACCATACAATTACAAAACAACCACCTATTAGAGAATCTATTGATCCTTTTGAGAACATGAATAAACCTCTTAACCCTCAACTGTATTGTGGATCATTCTCTGATGGGGATGCTTGCTTGCCATTTTCTATTTTGTTTTGGGGATTTGTAGTCCATTATACCAGAAAGTTCAGTCAGAGGAAAACCTCCGACCTTTTATTTGAAGTAAAAGAAAAAGAAAAGTATATTAGACAGGCACAACAAGGTGAGAACAACAATTACATATCATAAAAGTCAGACTGATCGCCACATCCCTGATACACCATTTCCTCCGCAGTAGCCGATTCCCACTCCGAACATTCATAATGTTTCAGAATCTTGGAATACTTCCTTCTAAGATTGAGCTTCTCCAATGAAAGGAGCTCCTTAGAAGATTGAGCAATCCGTCCAACCTTCCCACTAGAATCTCTCGTAGCCATAGGCATTGGCAAGTGAGAATAGTCTTTCTGCGGCCTTCTTCGTGGTGGGTCAGTCTTCACTTTCTCCTCCACATACACTCTATTTTTGCAACCCTGAACCATATCACTATAGGACGGCTGAACCATACCACCATCATTTTATTTCTCACTATCATAGCAGTCCTCCCATTTACCAAAAATGTGTAGCACCCTATACCCGTCCCTCACACCTTGACCCTGTTGAGATTGAATATTCAAATCCATAAAATTATTTCAGGGGGGGTTGTCGATAGAATCACATCCACCATGCATGCCTTTTTTCACATTACAATCTCCAAATAAGTTTTCCAGTAGTGATGCATTGTCCATATTTTCTTCAGAGCCCTTCTCAGCAATATATGTCATCACAGCCCCCAATTCATGATCACAAGTGCCAACACTATCTACCCTTGACTCAAAATCAGCACCAAATGAAACTGAATTTTGATCCTCATGAGTCTTTTTAGCATCCTGCTCATAATCCAGGACCAAATCAGCAGCCACCAGGCATGCAAACCGGTTGCCGAGCTCAACGTTGGTTGCCTGCCTCCCAGGTGGTGCCCGCATCCCATCCACTGTCATGAAGGCACCAATTTCATTAGCAGTTTCCTTGACATGGGTTTCTTGATTCCCAACCAGCTTCACAATCCCACGCTCCATGTGTTGATAGTGCCTCTCAATCCCCTCTTGAGCTAGGGAATTATGACCTACAGCAATGACTTGCTCATCTTGTACAACGACAACTGCCGTAGATGCACTCACAGTTTCAAGGTAGAGAGAGTCCACACCACCATTTTTTCCACCCAGATCCACATCTTTCTCCATAGCAGCACAACTTCATTCAACATAAACATCCCTCTCAATAATAGCACCCACTTCTCTTAGGGGGCTTGCCATCAAGGATGGAACCTCAATCATTGGAGTTCCAGCAATGCCTCATGTATCCTTAACATCAGAAAAAGGCTCACCACTACCTTTCAGGGGATCAACCTTACCCAAGTCCCACTTCAACCTGTTAAATATATCACTAACCTTCAGTCCAGGAGGCTCCACACCTGGCTTCTTCATGTAATCCATTATACTTTATTGATTAATGGAATTTTGTGTTCTTTTCTTTCCTCTATTTCTACTTTTCTCTATTACTTTATGATACTTTTTATTTCTGCTCTACATGTTTTCTTTTTGATAATACCAAAAGGGGGAGAGCCTTTTGGGCATTATAATTATTTCCTTTATCTAACTCTAATCCAAATATATCATATCAGAATTCTTTAATAATGGGACATTATATGTAGAATGATTTCATTCAACATCAAATGATTTTATAGAATGACTCAATGATTTTTGAACATTAAAATGGGATATGGTTGACACCTAGGATAATGTTGGCCATCCTATATAGTATTAGAAGTTTTAATAATAACAAATCATGTCAACTAATATTAATATTTTATAAACACTTCGATCCTAATTATTTAGGATTTAATATGTGAAATTATGTCTATCTATGATCTTACATTAATTTGGTACATTCATTATATATATATATAGTTAGATAGTCTGGAAAAATATATTCCAAGTATAACAGAATGAAACCAATAGAAGAGATGTGACACCAACAGTTCAAATGAGTCAATGACAAAAATGAACTTCCAAATCAACGACCTACCGATACAAATGACCTAACGACGCAGACGACCTATTGACATAGATGAACTACCAATTAAAACATCTTACCATTAGTAGAAATGACTTACCGATGCTAGGTTATACCGATGCAAGAACTCACCAATAATTAAAAAAGACATCGATGTAATGAGTCATCAACATATGGAAAGATTAAATGAATGAAATAAAAATAGGATGAATCATCTACATAATTATATACCAATCGAGGAATCACTGATAGATAGTTTAAAATTTCATCTATTTTAAATTATTTTTAACAGTTGTATTTTCAGTGTTTTAGTGTGACTGATCAATTTAATTATTTTTATAGACATCTTAAATGATGATGTAAAAAATAAGAGGTATTATGTCTCTCTAAAACATGCACATTATAGGGATTAAAGAATATATAAACAAAGAAGTGTAAAGAAAAGAGAGATGCATGGATAGACTCATGTAGACATATATGCAGAAGAAAATACATGAGTAACTACTATGAGGATCATACATAATAAAAAGAACGCAGTATGAATTATTCATTCGTGATTTCTGTGAACCAAAGAACATTCAATCATCAAATTCCCAAAATTTTAGAAGAATCCAACAAACAAAAGGAGAAATATATATCACCTTCCTTGGAGAAAGAACACAATGCTCCATGCCACTTTATTTTTAGTGTTTGTTTCCAGAAAGCGACTAGGTCATAAACTCTAATACAACAGATATTCATAATCTAGACTAAATCACACTTAGAGCATATCTAATCCCTTCTTAAATTATTTCTCTTTGTTGTCTACCATTTAACTAAACATTAATGTTGTATGTGGTTCTATAATAAAACACAAAATATCTCCAACACTAAACTGGAGGATAATAGGAATCATCAAACAACATTCTTTTTACACATTTTCTTCCCATAATGAACTGTGGAAGATGTCATACATGAACTGGTTTCTTTGTTTCCATGTAGAACTTTATTAAAAGTCTCGTGACCTGGATAGTCTATGTACTATTGGGTTAACCACAATATAGGATGTGAATCAAATTAATTATTTATATTGATTTCATGGTTGCAGGTGATCAACAAGTGAGGAGGACTAATTATCTACTTGATACCAAACCTTAGGTTTTATGTCCACTGTGTTTTCAATTTAAATTTCTCTATTTTAACTTATGTTTTAGAAAAATAAATTTTACATTGATAGTTACTATTGGATAGTAGTTATAACAGTTTTTCCTAATTAGTGTACTCTAAAATGTTGTTTCAATATCTCATATTGTTATAAATGATAATTAATAAATCTATTGAGAAACTATTTAAACCTTCAACCTATTATAATTTCAGTACCTTGGTTAACTGGACAATTTTATTTTAGATTTCGGGATATTTTTAAATTATATTTTATAATATAATTTTTTATAGGAACCCAATTCACCCCATATTGAGTATCCTACTTTGAAAAAAAAATACCTATCAATGAATGATGGTTATTAAATATGAAAAACATCGGTTCATGAGATGGTAGTCTATTGTACACACAATCAATTGTTTTATTTCCCATTTAAAGGAAGTTGATATAGATATAGGTTATACCATTATCATAATAATATATAATTATATAGTATATAATTGTGTTATTATATAAGAATATTTTATTAATAATTAAAGGAGGTAGGGGAAGAAATAGAAAAACCCAAGGTTTATAATTTTACCTCTTCTTTAGAGAATACCTTTAGGTTTATACCTAATTAAATATTAGGACATATTCTTCATAAAAATAAGGACGCGATGAAATATTGTGGGATTTAAGGAATGTATTTGGTAATATATTGGTCAAAAATGGTTATTAGAAGTGTTAATAGGAGAAGGGATATGGTATCCTTTTATATTTGGTGGAGTGGACTCACCTAGAAGTGTTAAAAAGAATAATGTTTTACCATGTTTTTTAGATACAAAAATGCTCTTAAGTGGCTTATCCATGAACCATAGAGGCAATAATGTCGATATATGTCTATAAAATTCATTTTGGAAAAGTTTTTAGGTTATTTTATCCCTTATCTTATTAGTTTAATGCTCTGTAAATTGATTTTAACTTTAACCAAGGTAATTAATTATAATATTTTACTGTTGATTTTTGCAATATATAATTTCAAATTATAATATAATATTAATTATTATGATTCTAAATTTGTATATAATATTTCTTAATTCCATCCATTGAATTTGAAATGTTTATTTTATCATTATACATAAATACATGATGAGAAATCATCTATTCAAAGGAAAATGTTAAAAAATACAAAGACTTTTTATATTAAAATTCACTATGAAATTTTTTCAATGACTAAAATTGTAATAATAATATAATTTATTTCTATTTAATTCTAAAAATGTTAATATAAAATGGATCCTGTAAATTATTTAGAAGAAAATTCTTTTTTTAATAAAAATCATTATATTTTTTTATTCATCCAAAAATTAAAAAAAAATAGAAAATTCACAAATAATTAATCTAATATAATTTGGGTATTTTGGATCCAAAAATGATTTCAATTTATCCAATTAATTGTTTTGAGATGTTTCAATAATTAATATTATTACTAGTTCAAAAAATGAAATATTGTTAATTTTTTAGAAAAAGTTATTTTCGAAGCATATAAGTAGATTACTAAAAATTAAGTTCTAATTTAAAAAAATTATTTATTTTATTAAACCAATATAATTAATATTTAGTACATCGTTATTCCCAATCATATATCCATGATTAATGGATAGTTAATGGCAATCTTTCTTATATAATAATATAAATAATATTTCATCATTTTTAAAACACTATGTCATGTGTAACGCAAGCTATTAAAGAGCTTAAATAAATTCAAAATAAAATTGGAAATTCTTTCGGTTTTCAGATATTATTATCCTTATCAAAGACACTAGTATATGAGGAAGGAAAATAAGAGTTATTATAAAAATATTTATATATAAAATCAACTCTATTTCTTTTGGTAGATTAAATAGTCTCATTGTTCTTCAATTATATTTAATGTTATAATATATATCCAATCAGATCATATTTTGATTATTTTTTTAATATTTTTTTAGTGAAATGATACTTTTTTGGATTAACACTTATTTGTTAAATAATTTGGTATCATTTAAAATAGCACTACTTTCGACATTATTTAAAAAATTGTAACCATAATTTAAAAAATATATGTGAATTTGCTGAATGCCTCAATTACACATTCATGATAACCTTATAATATCATAAAAATTAACCCTAATAATCCCAAGATTTGTTATCAGTAACTTTTCGGTCCCTGTTGGATTTTCTTTAATGGCCTGTATATTTTTTAGGTAGTTTTGAATGAATATATTTGACTGTAAGAACTTCAAGTATGGTATAAAAAATGTAATTCATCACTATGTAATTCAAGACATAATCTTAAAATAATTCCCAATTATAGTTTTTAGTTCATCCACAAGTATTTTTTATGGTCCAGCCATGATAATCCAAAACTCATTACTCATATTTTTAATAAGTAATATTATTCGATCAATCCAATATATGTAATCACTTAAATTGAAATTAGGTGGTGTCACATGTTTCAGGAATTCAATATCATGACATTCCATCACCAAAATGGATCTTTCTAAACTCTTATTAAGCACTAGGGGATAAGTTATCTCATAAGAAAGTAATACTAAAATAATTTTCCTTCTAACAATAACAACTGATACCAATTATTGGTATCATTAATAAACAACTGTGTTAAACTGATAATATTTAAAAGCATCATGCTCAGATACTAATTGTATTCTAAGAATTTAGGGAAAACGGTCTATTGGTATAGAGGGGGTGAAAATACCTTTATTAAATTTTCATATATTATTTAAATATTGTCTAAAATTGGATGGATAGTTATAATTAATATGTTAATAAAAAAATTCATAATATGTGAAGACTGGATAAGGAAATATAAAATAGAAAAATACAAGGAATTTTATATTATTGTGGTCCAAGTTAGAACTTTTATAATCATCATACTTATATAATGATATATAGTACACACTGTGAGACAGAAGAAGTAAGTGACATAGTGAGATATAATAATATTTATAATAGGATACATCTCATACCAAGACATCATGAAAATCATCTCTATTAATAATAGGTCTTTTACAGGAGAAGAAAAAACCTAGTATTTTTTACATGGAGTATCCCCAACCAATGTGTAAGATCCTATCTTCTTTTACATACCATTTTCATTGTGTTTTCTATTAAACCACTTTTTATGGGTTTTTATTTTTATCTAATCCTTGGTGGTTAAGTACTTTTTAGGAATAATGATCATTTACTTGGAAAGATTACCTTATATTTGTGGATATATATTTGTTTCAATTAATGGTGTCTATGTATAATTGTTAAAAGGGGATTATGAGGGTTTCTTGTATATTCAGATGGATTTTTATATAGTTCAATATCTTTTTCAAGAAATGGGATTAAAGATCCTTTATGGATATTTACACAATTTTTTATTTTCCATGACATGTAACTTTCCCCTAGAAGATTCCCTGAACACGTTTAGGAAATAAATTGGTTACAGGCTATGATCTTGTTACCTTATGTGTAGATTTCATCTTGATGATACCATGAAATTAATACATTTTGTGAAATGGTTTCATGACAAGAAATGAATACAATCCCTAAAAATTATTCATATAATGTAATGTTCAAATAGGCATAATTTATTTTGATGTGACATGGTTTTTTAATAATTCAAAAATGATGAAACACACTATGTGAAAGGATTACACACCATGTTTCACTTAGGATCAGGGGGATTAATTCCACAATGCCCATGAAATTTCATTACATCCATGTGATACCATCCACTATCGAGCCCTATGAATTTTCAAAAAAAATGGGAGTGATTTATTCCCTTCTAGTTATCCCAATTAAGAGATCAATCTCCAATGAGTGGTTTCACTTTGGTCTTCAACTATATTCCACTTGTTTCTCACTTTCTCGGTGTAATATTTAGATGACTATGAAAATAGTTGTCGATCATTATACTGTGTTACTTGGTAGTTCTTCTGATCTTATACCACATCATTCTTGTTGAAATTAATTATTGTTAGTGTTTTCTTAATATCTAGAAAACGTTAGGTAGTCTACAACTTAAAACTATGGCATGATTAGTTATTTCTTATGTTAAATGTTATAAAGTCATAAACACAATATGTTCCGTAATTAATTTATTGGTGGATGATGAAAAATATTATGTTGGTTTTTTTATTGGATCTATTTGGATTCATTTATTTTTTGGGACTTGTCTTGCAAAAACCCATATGGTAAACCTACCTAAGAATAATAATGACATGGATAATGGATACAAGTGTGGTTATCCTGAAATGTGACCTAATGTGATTTATTAGGATATATTCACCCTATATAATGTATTTCCTTACTATTAAAATTGAACATACTAATTCGATGAGCATGATCTTGTAAAGTTGCATGGAAACGGTTTCTGATATATGTTTCTGAATGCATGGATAATGAAAATGAAAATGGTAATTAGCATATTTAACAATTATGGTTTATGATATTATGTTGTGTTTATGTTTTCATTTTTATTTGGGTTCTTATTAATGATAAATTTTTTTATAAAGGCATTGGATCTGAGTATGAAATTATTATATCGAGTGGTTGGACCAGATGTTGAAATTAAGATATAGAGGGATTATCTAGGAAGCATAAAATATTATATTGAGGGTTTGGCCCGTTTATTGAATAATTCTTATACGGAATGTTTATGTTATTTTTTAATTCTAATAAAGAAGGAATTTCATAATTATGTTATTATGTCAGGTATAATGTGGTCTTGGTTAGAGTATTTGTGTTATATGCTCATATATTTCCAAGCATGTTTCTTAAGTTGGTTGAATATTGTATCATATTAATATGATTAATTAATATAGTTGTTGTCACTTTATTTCATTAACATATTATTATAATAGTGTTGTTTAGAAATGGTGGTGTTAATATATGGAGTATTAGTAACACCCTATTTAGGATTACATTTGGTACTATAGTGGATTACATGGATGCCGTTTTGTATAAGGGAAAGGGACCTTGTTATAGATTGATTCTTGTGAGATGGGTAGGAGCATAGAGCTTGGGCCGAAACGAGTTTAGGATTAGGTTTTTTGAGTTTATTATGTCATATCATTCATTTTCTATATTTCTTTTATTTCACATTTATATTAATTTTTTCATGTCATTACATGGCTCATTTTTATTTAATTTATCATTTACTCCTTCACTTTTGAGTATTTTGTTTTATTATTGCCTTTATTATTATTTCAATGATATTTTTACTGTTTATTTTCACTTTTATAGAACTTTGTACCAGAGGGAATATTATTCCATGAATTCTATTTACATACCCACTTCTAGTTGATACCCCCTTCCATTCAATGATTCACTCTTAAGATCCAATAACCAACATAATTTTGACACGTGAGAGTGTTTTGGATCATGGGATGTAACAAAGTGGTATCTGAGGATCATGGTTTTATTTTATATTTAATTACATTTTATAAATGGGAGAAAGTAGACAAGGATATTTTATAACTTGGTAATGACCATTCTCATTGGAGAATCATACCCTTGTATTTGGGAAAATATAATTTCCTAGGTACGAGATTGTTGTTTATTTTGATCAATGTTAATGTTGATTTTGTTTTGCTTTAAGAGATTCTCATGGTTATTGTTGTTATTTTTTCTTGAGATTTATACTAGTGTCCTAATATGGAACAAGATGAGTATGAATTCATAATGATAGGAACATAATGATATATATTTATATGCATTGTTCATGATAGGACTCATATGTTTTAGGCTATATGTTTTCTTGTATAAACTATAAAATGGGATAACTATTATATATGAAAAACGAAATGAGGAATGTATTATTTCATGATAATGAAAATGTAATACTCATTTAAAGAGACCGTGAGATAGTGGTTAACTATTTTTGTCACCCTTAGAGCTTATCAAAAATTTTAGTCAGTGTTCCAGGAAGTTTATTTTTCTATTAGAGAAAATACAACATCACATCCTCGAATTGAGCATCATGATAGTGTAAATCATCATACACCTAACATAGCTGAACCAAAGCCTCCTATAGGTTATGAATATTAGATAAATTTTTATCTTTGTGATATATTCTTGAGGTTCATACTATCCATGGGAAGGGAGAGTGTTTTTTTCCTTTGATGTTTGAGCTAATGAGGGAGTTTCATCTATAGCATCTACTTAATTTCATGAGGGGGAGGTCCCATGTAGCTATGTTTTGGATCATGTCAATCAAGAAGATATTCAATCACATTGAGGCACATGAATATAAGTGGAGGGATTCGTTCTACATTCTTTTTTTGGGACCATCCATGTTTTAGTGGGATAATCTAGAGCAACATGGTCATCATGATGTGTTATCTAATAAGGTATTTGAGGTGATTCCCCTAAGACACTTCAACACAAATATGTTGATGGATTATAGGGATCAAGATTTCATTCATCTAATATTTAAGGGAATATCAGAGGTATAATACATTCGATGTTTCGATGACTTGAGTAACTTGAAGAAATCATTATATATAGATAATATGTCCATAGAAATGAGTTTTTAGGATTGGAATCTATTTACAATCAGTTTACAGAGGAATTTATTTCCCCTTGTTATATTTTTAAATGTGACTAATTCATAACTCAGGAAGTAAGGTAATATAAAATATGTACCCATGCAAAGACCATGCGGTTTTCTCTGGGAAAACATTGATATCTTCTTCTGGTAGAAACAAGTTCCACTAGGTTATTTATCACCATAGAAATAATGGGAAAATTATTCTGGGCAGTGGGAAGCCATATCAAACCCATAGTCTATAAAAGTGTTATGAATGTTGTGTATGGGGCCACAATTAGTATCATTATATATACCCTACATTGGAATCATATTCTTATTGTAGTCTGAGTCAACTATAGAGGTTTTATAGTGGTATGATGTAGTAGAGTAGTGGTTGGCGATTCAGACCAGTTCCAGAGTCTGGGAAGGGCCCATCTACCCCTTAGGAGACTGGTTTCAAGATTTTGATTGGATGTTTTGGATAAGGAAGGAGACTTGGTATCCCAATTCAAGAGTGGAAGTATTATTTAGACTTAATATCTGAAGGGAGTCAGACTAAAGCCTATGGAAGAGCATAAATCTACATACAGGGTTTGTAGTCTACTCCATCTAGCTTGGATGCATGGCCTTCTACTACTGTAGTTATGATTCTTGTATCATATACCCTTTTATGGGTTATGTTTAATATATGAAATAACATTCCTTTTAATCTTATATTATTGAAAATATATTGTACTTTTTTTGAAATATTGGCTAGTTTTTTGACCATCGACACAACATTGCATGTTCGTTGTGGTAATATCAAAATTTTGAGGTGGGTTTTCTAGAAATTAGTAGTTATCATTTCCTCTTAGAACCTATTATGCAATAAATGAAAATATTGGATTTTATTCTTGGTATGTATTTGTTATTAATATAAGAGGATCATATTTACTTTTATTAGATGAGAGTTATCTTTCTATCACATGAAGGAGTGAATTCTTTCAACATGGTTAGTGGTGTCTTCAAGGTGGTCATCCAGAACAAAATAAACACTGATTGGATTATATCATGACTCATATAAAATCCCTTGTCATGGATGATGGTGGATTATATTATGATACTTTTCTCCCAGTGGTATTCTATTTTTAGGATGTCTTTCCAGTAATGTTCAATTTCCTACTAATAGAGTGGGATATTGAGTTCGTAATTTAGTTTTTGTATGGAGAAGAACTAGTTTCAATTCCATGTTATAATATAACACCGGTGAATGTTCAAGAGTTTAAGGATCATATGGATGATCAAGAAATAAAATTATTTATATGACCTTGTATGTCACCATAGATTTTTCCCGTTTTTATTTTTCAAGAAGGATGGTGGAAATTATTCTTATGTTTGGATTATTTAAGATTTAATATGATGTCTACCATGAACCAATATCCCCTTTTATGTATTAATGATATATTTGATTAGTTGAGATGAAATATGATCACATCTTAGATCACTTTTAATTAATGATACCACTAGTTGAGAGTGATACCATTGGACATACCTCATACTAATTTTAGGAGGATGTGTTGATTTTATGAGTTCTAATTAGTTCTATATGGGTTGAAAAACCACTGATCATATTCAAATCATTGATGAATAAGAAATTATATTATTTTTATTGTTTATTTTTGGTTTCTATCAATGAAATATTAGTGTAATACTAGTTAGTGGATGATCATTCCCAATATCATGACATCATCCTGAGTGCACTTATGGTGAATCGTTTTTATGAAAATATATCTTGATTTGGATTATGTATTGATATCTTGAAATTCATGGGAAATATTATCTTAAAAACTAATGTATCATTGGATCTAGAGAAGGTTGTAGCCTAGTTATCTTGAGATCAACCAAATATGTCTTATAGATTTTGAGTTTTATTAGTTTAGTGGGTTATTATAAGTAAATTATCCTAGACTTCTCCTATCAGTGAAAATCAACATCTGAGATAGCCATGAAAGGTAAGATGATTGTTGACTAAATTGTTTATAAGAGGTATTTTCAAGAGATGAATAAAAAGATGAACTCAACACTTATCCTTTACATTAAATATGTCGGGTGAGGAATATACTTTTTACTATGACACATATGAAGTTAGAATAATATAATTTATAAAATGGGAGGATCAGGGGGTTTCCAATGGAATCATACATCAATGTCTGCATTAGAGGAATTATCCCATGCACCATTTAGATTCATCTATGGTCGTCCATTCCCTAGGAGAGTGAATAATCAATATTATTAGAGAGAAATTTTTTTTACATGTGGACTACAATAATCTGAGGTACATATTTTCCTAGGGGTAATTTAACCTTCTACAAAGGTGGTGGGTCGAGTATCTATTTTATTTTGACATTTAAATGGAGTATATTTTGAGAGTGGTAAATTTCATTACATATGCCTTAATATAGAATATGTAGAAGGACACTGTGAAGGATTTTCATGATTAGTTTGGTTTTATGGAACTCTTTACAGATATCCATCGTGATGCTTACAAGTCCTAGGGATGAGATGCATTGAATTCTACATTGATTATACCTGTACTTATTGCCTAATCCACACAAGGAACATTTGTGATTTGGTGTGCTTAAATATAAGGGAGATATTATATGGTAAGGATCCAAAAACTATATGGTATCTTTCTATAATAAATTCAATCATTTTCCTTGGATGATAATGGGTTACGATGAGCATCCACAAGGAGATGATGAGAGAGTTTCATGCTTTTTTGGGAGGTAAATTCTTGTTTGAAAAGGTTGTTTCGTGATCTTTGTAGATAATATTATTATTTAATAATTAATAAGTGTGTAGCAAGATTCGTGGAATGATATTTCACCTTTCATCATGTGAAATCCGTGAATTATAGGCCAATAGAGTTTTATACCCTCTTCCCATTGTAGAATCTAAATGGGATGATGTCATTATGGATTTTGTGATTGGGTTACCTAGAAACCTCACAAGAATGATGTAGTGTTAGTAATTTTGGATTGACTAACAATGGCATCCCACTTCATTCCCTTTAGGGAGACCTTTAATATTGATTATCTGTGTAGTATTTATTTGTGGGAGAAAGTATAATAGAATGGGGTTCTGAGGAGTATTTTTTTATAGGGATCCTATTTCACATTTCAATTATAGTGGGGTATTCATAAATCACATGGATCACATGTTCTTTTTAGTACAACCTATCATCCATATATCGAGGATCGATCTATGTAAACTATTCATATTTTATAGGATATGTTATAAGAATATGTTTTCAATTTAAATGGTTCATGGTATAAACATATATAAATAAGTTATTTTTTGTAAAATAATATATTTTTAGCATCTATACAAATGGAACATTTTGAGGCTTTGTATGGAAGGATATTATGTTATCATCATTGTTAGTTAGAGGTAGGTGAGTAAAGGTTTAATGGATGTAGTTTCATAAAGGAGATATTTACATAGGTTAATCTAATTAGGAGGTCATTTGTAACCATGAAAAGTAGATAGAAATCTTACACTGACTATTGAAGATGACCTCATGAGTTTCAGTTAGTTCATCATGTTTTCCTTCATGTGTTTACTATGATAGGAAAATGGTTTATTATGAAATATGGATTAATAGATCCTAGAATTTATAGTATATTTGAGATTTTGGAATGGGTTAGTCTATATTCAAAGAGATTATCCTATTCATAGTTCTAATGTTTCATGAATGATGTATCTCACATACCACACCATCATATATATCATCAAAACCCTTCTCTTGTTGTGGATGTTTAGGACTCAATGAATGGTGTGGGTGCATACATTAAGGATAAATTGATACTTATAATAGGCTCTATTTAAATTTCTCATGGGGGAAATACTATACCTCTTTTTCAATAATAGTGGTTTCATGGGATTTTTCATGAGGATGCATATGAGAGGGAATCTAATATGCAAGAATCTTAGCTGGAATTGTTATCTGACACCCCAAAATGATGCTTGGGGTAGGCTGGGAATGATAATTTATGAGATTGGGAGGTTGTAAGATCAACTATTTTTTCGGGTACATCCCTCTTTGATATTTTCATTGAACCTATTTTATTGGGTACTTATTCATCTTTGAGCTCTCCTGGTCGATTCCTTTTTATGAATATTGATACTTTTCATTGGAAAATGACCTAAATTTTGGTGATGTATGTTTTTTTGAATTAATTTTGTCCTTTAATACTTGTGGAAAAGGGACTTATGATGGTTTCTTGTGAGATTTTAATTGTTTATAAGTGGTTTGAGATCTTTTATAGAACCTGGGGAAAAATCCTACATCCATACATTTACATTGCATGTATATGTTACATGTTGAGTAGATGTCTCTAGGAAGATGTTATGAAATGATTCAGGATATTAATTTGTTACAGGACATGAACCAATTAAAAAACTTTTAAATATCACTATATATATATTTTATGAAAATAATAAATGCTTCTAAATGGGTTCATGACATGAAATCAGTAGACAATGTGAAAATGATTGATATTATTTAATGGCCATGAAGGGTTATTTTAGCCTTAGGTAATGTAATTTTTTACGTAACTCAAAAACTGATAAACACATGAAGTGAAAGTATTACACATAGCATAATTCATGGGACCATCAATTTTAAATCCACGATGAACAAATAATTTCATTACATCCAAGTGAAACCCATTTTTCACAATAACTAGGAATTTTCGAAGATATTTTGGAGGCCTTTCTTCCCTTTTAAATTTCATGATCAAGTGAATAATATTCGAAGAATGGTTTCTCTATGGATTTCCCCAAAATTATGATTATTCCAAATTTTATTTGTTTAATGATTAGAAAACATTGTAAACGGGTTTTTATCTTTATCTTTGGTGATACAGTTCTTCTTGTGATATTATGTTCCTTATATATTATTAGAGTTACCTATTTGAAGTTATATCATAATCACCAAATATTAGTAGACTATCTAGAACCAAACCCTATGGTCAATTTAATTATTGATTTTGTGTAATATTATAAACACATTGACAAAAAGGGAAAATAATTACTTTATTGATGGATAATGATAAATTTTTTGTTATGTTATTGATTAGGTCCCTTTGGGTTCATTGATATTTCGATCTGGTATGTGATAGTCAATATGTTGAGCCTGCCTTAGAGTAATAATGATTTGGATAAGGGATAAAAGTTGTTTTATCATGGAATGAGACATTATGTGATTACTTGGGGGTGGATTCACCTTTTAAATGCAATAATTTATTATTGAAATTGCTAAGGATTATTTGATATACATGGGTTTTCAAACTTGCTTGGAAACAACATATGAAATATTATACTAAATAAATGGATAATTAAAAATAAAATTATAATTGGAATAATTAAATATTTAGGATTATGATAGGATATATTTTTGTCTTTAAATTATGAATTAGGTTCTAATTAACACTAAAATACATCTGTAAATGGCTTGGACTAGTAGTTGAAATTATTGTATTGAGGGCTTCGATTGGATGTTGAAAAGATTATATTAACATCTTTTCTCAGATGATAAATTGTTAATATTGAGGTCTTGGTAAAATTATGTTGTTATTATATTATTTATTGATTTGGTTATCTTGTAACTCTTATATAGAGTAATTTTTCTAGTTATGTGACTATGTCATGGATATGTGGTTATGGTTGGAACATTTGTTCAACATGCTCAAAGATATTTCAATATGGTGATAAAGTAAGTCGAATGTTGTTTTATATCAAGTTAACTAATTAGTACACATGATAGCGCTTTATTGCATGAACGGTTTATCTGAATTTTTTTAGACATGGTGATGTTGACCTATTTACTTTTACTCACATCCAATCGGGGCCTCCATTTGCTACCTAATTAAACAGATTCATGTTTTGAGAAAGGGAATGTGGAATTTTTTAGATTGAATATTACTGGATGGGTTGGATCATAGAGATAGGTCTGACATGGGTTTTGGGACCAAGTGTATTTATTTTATAATGATTTCATATTCTTTTATATTTTTTACTTTCAGTTGAAATTTACAAGCATTATATGCTATCATTACATGGTTCACTATTGTCTGATTTATAGGTTCCTCCTTTACATTCTAGTTGTATGTCATGCTATTTATTCTATTATTATTACAATTAGAAATTTTATTATTATTTATTTACTCTATTATATGAATATGTACTAGGGGAAAAATAGTATCCCCAATATACTCTATACACCATTGCTATCAGTCAACAACCTTTAGCATATGGGGAGGAATGCTTGAGGTCATGTAACCAACCTTATTTGGCCACATGAGAGTATGCTGAATTGGGGGATATTACACATTCTGTACTAATTTTAGGTCATGTAGAAAGAACTGAAAACTTTTTTTTGATATTTTAGTATAACTGCTTCATTTTTTTCAGGAAGTGGATCCAAATACATACTTCTCAATGTGGTATAAACCAGTGGGTGAATTATTTATTTTTATGCCAGTACCCTCAAAGTACAAATATATAAATATATATTAAAATATAATGAATAAAGAAGTTATATAGATGATATAGTTAATTTAGGCCCTTTAAAATTATCCAACAGTTCAATTTTGGTTACATTTAAAGGTAATTTTCATCTCTTCATGGTGAATGATGTCAACGACAATCTTCCCACCTTGATTGTTTTTTAACAGATGAAACATTTTTTCATAAGATCACTTAATTAGAATATGATTATATAAAATTTTATTCCTCTATATTAGAGGAGGGTATCACCATATCATTTCCATAAATCATAGAGTCCTTTATATAGAAAACCATTTGTGTGGCACACTAGATTAGGTCTTTAGAACATTTCAAAACAATAAAAACATAATTAAACAAAAATCTCAAGGAGATAATGTTGATTCAATAAATATCAATGAAATTCAATCTAATTTAAATATATTACATAAAAAAATAAACAATCTATATAAATTTAAAATCCAATATTCAAATTACATCCATAATAATTTGTAAAATAATTCCATGAATATCACTTGAAAATTGACCGTATGAAACAATTTCTAAAATATCCATCAAATATGGATGAAATGTTAATATACATTTATCATATTTTAAAATAAATTAATCATTTTTATATAAATTTATAATTAATTATATAATAATTGAATGAAAAATCATGAAAAGTAGTTATATTCAATTTTATAAGAAATATGCTCTATATTTATGTGGTTAAAAAAAATAATATAAAATAATCTTACCACAATTTACTACCATATATGTTAAATTTTAATGAATTCAAAATAATATATAATTAAATTTGAGACCAATAAAATACTAAATTTATTATGTATACAAACAAAAAAATGAAATATTATAAACATGAAAAATATAGCATAATAATATACTGAATTAAAATTTATGTATACATAGGAATGGTCTGAGAGATGAATGAAAATGGATAAAGTGGGAATTAATATAGTAGATTGTTTGACATTAAGAATCGGGAAAAAATGTAATACAATGTATTATATTTCACATTCATATATTTACTCTTGGTTGTAGAAACATGCTACGTTGAATAGTGGAGGTGTGCTACTGAGAATTATTCAAGATATCATGAAGTAGTTCCAGTCATAAATTAACTGAAGTAGAACTAAATATATAAATATACATATAATATATGAATATTATTTTATATTAAAAAAATTTAATTAAATATATTTGAAACCAAGTGAATCCGCATCGTGATGATTCTCTAATGGTTTCAGAGAAGCTCAGGTTTGATGTTGCATACTCCAATGTTGTCAAAGTGTATCCAATCATAAAGGAATCTAATTCCACATGATTGAAAGAAAAAAATGACTTCTACACTAGGGAGGATGAATGCAGTGTTTTTTTGGATTCACGTGCTACCATCCTATATATAGGACCGACTACCATAATATTTTTCATAGTCGACACTTCATTCTACAAAGATGACGAGGGTGAGATAGTATGGTTTCTTTCACAATTGTTTCTTGATTTATGGTTTAATTATGCGAATAGGGTAGATGATACCATGGAATTGATCCACACACTCGAGGGAAAAGTGATTCTATCATGAGAAATTAAAAATAGTTACAATATATGGGAACTGGTGTGGAATCTCATGAACATAGTGTTGTCATGGAGGAGCCATGTTGATTCGATGAAGCTGGTTCGAATAATAATAATAAGAGTTTATAAACATATATATCATTATGCTATTATATATATAACAATGTAAATAAAATATTTATAAAATGATGAAATAATTCAAAACAGTTATGAATAGAACACAACACTATGAAAATATATATATATTTATTTTCTTTATATTCATGATATATATTAGAAAAAATAAACATATTATATATATATACGAAGATGACATTATAATTATATATATGATATTAAACATTAAACCTAATTAATAAAACATGCTAAAAAATTAACTCTTCAACATTATCAAATGGGAGAAGACAAACATATGATCATATTAAATAAATAAATACACCTAAATCATATCAACATGTACAATAAATTCAACACAGGAAAATAGTATAAAATTAATTAATCAATTTAAGCATGCGATGAAATTTAATCAATGAAATAAAAAAAATCCCAAGTAAAACATAAAAAACATGTGTCACATTGACCAGTTTGTGATGAAATTTCAAGTGGGGGACCCATTCTTCAAATTTCCCAACCAAAAAATTAGACATAATACATTTTATGAATATGAATCTAGAATGGTTTCCCTAAAATTATTTAATTTAATAATAATCATTCATTATATATGAAAATAATAGAATGTAATATTCTCCCCTCTAGTGATATAGATACTCCTCTATTTGGTGTTATGAGTTCATATTCTAAAGCTATTAGAGGAAATCTAGGATAGAAAAAATATTATGTGGTTTAAAAAGGAACGATTTTTTAAGCTAGAAACTAACTAACAAAATATATTTCATTAAATGAAAAATATCTAAATATCTATAATTTAGATTGCTTTATTATGAAGAGTTATTGAGATTGAATACCTTTACCTAGGAATTATTTTTATATTTTCCCCAATTGGTTAGGTAATGTGGATTCCATTGAAGAAACCACACATATGTGTTACTCATATTCTCCTCATAATAGAAACAAACATGTTGTCTCTTGAAGGTTCTAATTTATCAACTGTCACCTAAATAACTAAGAATTTCATTGAAGTAACCTTTTTGTAGTATAGTTTTTCAACGTTCCCCCTTTCTCAATTATATTGGTAATTAGATTTACTCTCAAGAGGATGATATACAACTATATATTATCTACTATGGTTCATTTTTCTTTTCATGGACTAGGTCCACATGTAGTATTTCAACTTTTTCAATTTCTATTTG
This sequence comes from Viscum album, assembly GCA_963277665.1. Classification (NCBI taxonomy): domain Eukaryota; kingdom Viridiplantae; phylum Streptophyta; class Magnoliopsida; order Santalales; family Viscaceae; genus Viscum; species Viscum album. Next base: position 805,472,192 of record OY728139.1, read on the forward strand.
AATAACCTCATTCAGGTATAGTATGTGCTCAATAGGTTTTTCCATCGATTGATTGTACTACTACTCAAATTCCCCTTATTGTGATGAAATCAAAACATTATTTTTTGGCTCTTAAATTAAAAATAATTGTTACCTACAAATTTCAATCCATAGGTGTATTTTATCTTGAATCGTGTGACCAGGTTCTATAATTGAGTTTCCCTTTTCCCGAACCTCACTAATTATTAAAATGTTATCTATATTCTATTTGAACGTGATTTACCCACACTAAATTTGTTATTATTCTATTATTGGATTTACCTCTACATCAATACCAGGAAAATCCATCATAGATTTCATATTTACCAATGAAACTAATATATAATTTCATACAGCTTACTCTACCCCATCCTATTCATATTTATTTCATACCCATTATAAAAATGAATTATAATTGTATAAAATAATATAAATTAATATATTAATGATAAATGATAAAAATATAAACAATAAAAATTATTTGAAAATGTGGTTGTAATTTCTTTCATTTTAAATTTATGATTATTAATATTTTATATTATTTCAAATTTTTGTGGGTTTTTTCCTAAAAACAAAAGAAATAATCACTTATCCCTAACATCAAGTCAATATTGTTCTTGTTTAATATGTATATTGATCAAATATTTACTAATTTTAATGAGTTTTATTCCATCATATCATAAATAATGATTAGTACCATTTTGAATGGGTGCTTCATGAATGAAATAAAAAAGACTTATTGAATCAGTTATGTACTTTTAAAAATATGGTTAAACTAGAAAATTTTTGCAATTAAACATCTAAATGGTATTTTGAACTTCAATACACTCAATTTGTGAAAAATTAATATAAAATTTAGTTATTGTTTTTAAATAATAATTTTACTAAATATAATATAATAGATCACATTAAAAGTGTCCACACTGACATATTTTGTTATAAATGAATAACTAAATCATTTTATAATATTATAATATATATATACTTAGATTAATTTATTTTAAATATTATTTACTTATACTTTTACTACTATCATTATTCATGATTCATTTTTCATGGCCAATTATTATATCAATACTCAGTTACTATTCATATGGTTATATATTGATTATTTTTACAATAATTCCACTTATTTACTTCATTTATCATGAAATAAATATTCCCAAAAGGATATATACTATTGTATTATAATATTGTCATAATATTTTTGTTGTTTTTTTTACACTATTTTTCACAACAAAGATATTTCATGGAACCCTTGACTCAATGGATTTTCCAATTCAACATATCTAATTTGTCTATTTCTATCTTATAAATTTACATTTTTTATTTCAATGACCATTTATCCATCAAATATAATATTAAATATGCTTAAATAAAATAATCATTGTTCGTTTTTCTATATTCTTCCATTTATTTACTATATTAAATTTACATGAATTAAAATTTTGAAAACATGCATAATTTTAATAAAGAATACATACTAACTAATAAATATATATTAATTCTAGGTTCAGTTATAATGGAAAAAAAATATTTTAAAATTTACATATAGGGTTCAAAAAATATAGAGATAAATTTGAATTCTCATATACTAAAAGGTGAACCCATTATGTACTTGGTAAAGTGCTCAAGGTATAATAGAAGAGAGTTTGAGGAGGGGATGAGCTTCATTCTCGACCAGATGTTATGCAATGGTTCATATATGGAACTTAATATCTAAGGATTACTTCTAACTCACTAGTTAGTTTGAATAGGATTTTCAAACCCAAATTTCTCTTAAGAATAGAGAGATAAAATTTGTAATTATATTTTTTCATAAAAGTTGATGTTATTATGAAAATGAAAAATAACTCATTTATGATTTTATCTCTCTTCCATATCCATATATATATATATATAATTATCATATATCAATGGATTCTCGATCTATCAATTATGAAGGGATGAGTTTATATTAGTTCTTGTTATTTAATAATTGATTGATTTTATATTAATAATTCATTATAAAAAAGGTCCATTTAATCAATTATAATTAATTATTAAATTTCTGATGAATAATTTGGAATCAATTAATTTTTTATTAATCGTAGATATTATATATTTTTGTAGGGTTAAATAAAAAATATTCAAGATTTATTCACTATTATTCTTTTTATAATTTTATTTTAATTTGGATTTATTTAAATGATTCAAATTCATACATTTCTTGGTTCTTTTTTATGAAAATAATTATTAACTATAAAATTTATATTATGATAGATCCTTACAAGTTAAATTAATTTCACTTTTTCTTTGTAATGAAATTTAATTTTTTTAATAATATGTTTTAAATGAGAATTATTGTCTTATTTTTTTAATTTCGATTTATAAAAGTATATGGTATATTTTGTAAACAAATTAATAATTAATATATTGAAGTCAAATATAAATTATTGATTCAAATGATTTATTGATGTGATCGTGACATTTTATAAACTATCGACTTTCCTAAAATAGTGTTTGATGTGTGATAAAAAGACTTATTGATTAATTTTAAAGAGTGATAATTATGAATAAAAATTATCAAAGCTTTTGTGGAGGGTTATAATGATGATATAATTCCTCATAATTTTGTTGAAGAAATAATAAACCCCATCAAAATAAAAATAAATATTAAAAAAATAATTAAAATTAAATTATTACAATATTATAAGGATTGGAATATTTCGATCAATGTTTGATTTTCTAGTCCAATAATCCTTTAGAATCCACGAATAAGACTAGTAATACATTCATTTGTGTGATTCTCTTTCTATCCAAGAAATTGAAGTTACCACTCTAAGAAAAATTATGGATGAAGGATTGATAAACAAACTAGGGAACATCTAAAATGAGGAAAACTAGTAACTCTCTCAGATGTGGTACACTATGGAACATAAATCCCCACATTTTCATTATCCAAATAAAATGATGTCTAATCCCTAGAATCTTTCTGTTATTTTTATACAATGGAATTAAATAGTATCCATGGTAGATAAATTCTTAGAAAACCAAAGCGCATTTAGTAAATAGACTCCAATGGTTATTTGGTGTATCAAATTGTATCCCATTGTGGAATAAGTTAAAATCCACCATTTTTGGTTCATTAATGAGCCTCCAAATTGTTTAAATCAGTAAATATGTTTATTAAGTGTCCCCTCTTAGTGTTCTTAATAATTAATATAATATAGTATAACTATGATTCCCATTACTTTATACCCAATCCCAAATCCCATTTGGGATTTTCCATGTCCTCATTTTATTATATTTATAAGATAAATAAATTATTATTATTATTATTAAATCACTATATTAATTATTTATTTTCAGAAACATTATTTAGATAAAAATTTGAAGCATATAAATTATAATATTATTTGTGTTTATAATAATCATAAATATATCTAAAAACGAACCAATCACATAAGTCTAAAAAATAAAAAATATAATTATATTATCTATGACCAGATGGTCCCTTTGTAATTTTTTAATTGATAAAAAATTTCATTCATAATCATTAATTAAGAGTGGTTTATAGAATACCATCTTTACATCAAAAATTATAATTGTGTTTTCTGTGATCTAATCCCTCACCTCTCCATTGTAAATGTTTTTTTCAGTTAAACTAAAATAATCCATTGCCCATCAATAATGTAAATCTATTATAGCATATATATTTGTTTTAAATTCACATGTTAACAATATCTAATAAAATTACATAACATGTAATTAAAATTTCATGTCCACACATCTAATTATTTAAAACTCAATTGAGGGAAATTACATCATAACCAATTTTATGTGTGGACACATTCAATAATGGTTAATCAAATACATCTTCTTCATTAGTTTCATAAAAAATAACCATTTACTGTAAAAAAATTACCAAATTAAATATGATTAGTATCAATGTATTAATCTTAACAATTGGAACCCCAATTTTACAACCCCAACCCAAAGGAACTATTCTTAATGTTTAATTATTTTACACTGATAACTTATATATATAAATGTTAATTTTTTCATTAAGTATGTAAATCCAAATTTAAACTTAAAAACATACATATATATATATAAATAATTAGTGATAATTTTTATCTCCATACAAGTTATCATATGATTTTTAAAAATATCATATTAGAACAACGTTATATGATAGTCAATAATTAGGGTAAAACTACTAATTAATATATTTTATATGGTAGTTATGAAATGGTATCTCATGTTATATGTATAAATAACATAATTATACATGTTACCATTTATCAAAATTGAATGACTAAACAAATCCAATTAAGAGGAAATTACATAGGGGAATAATAATATCATTCCACTTACCCAATTTTTAGGTTACTCATCAGATTAAATATAAAAAATAAAGAACACATGGATTTATTTCCTCCCAATGAAACATTGTGATTTTTGTGAAAGGAGGTTGGGGAAATTGCAAAATCAGGATCAGGAACATAATAGAAGAATTCAACATATCAATCCAAAGTATACAAGAACGTATATTGTTTTTTATTTTACATTACATAGTGTATCCATTATGTTCCAATAACATGGATCACAATATTTCCTTTTAGGATCACTCATCCAAGACCACTTCTAAAATGTATCGTGTCTAGATAATTTTATTCTAGTGAAAGATACTTAGAATGGTATGAGTGTTATACTTTTCTATAGTATCCCATTATGGTCTATTAAGGAAGATAACCCAGTTAATTTTTTTTGAGGATTATCATGAATCAAGGTATATTTAGAGGTAGAGAGGATACTTTTCACCAACTAAATTTTCTAAATCCATTATTACAATTTCAACTCAATGCATTTAAGGATTCCAAGAGGATAATATTGAGTGTTCAAATATTATGAGAATTGAGAGGAGAATCTTGACCCATGAAATTTAAATTAATTAATATGAAGATATTAATTCATTTATTTAAAGAAACAAGAAAAAATATATTCACTAATGTTATTGGGAAAACAACATGTAGGATCTTTGAAAACTGTGTTCTTGGAAAAAAAATATTAATTAAATAAAATAAAAAATACAATTTGAACATGCATAAAATGTTACTTATATGATACATTATATATAATTATGGTATTTAATAATAGTAAATGGATCCCTTGAATGATCTAAGCCTACAACATGTCTGGAATCCATTCGAGGGCTCTAGAGGTGGATCCCCCATATTATATACCTGCATTAACTTAGGTATGGTAACTAGAAAAATTTTCAGTATTATGTACCCTTTATAGATTCTTATGTTACTATATTGGGTTCGTAATTGATTGGATTCATAGAATGGTTTTTGGGGTGTTTTAGGGGTAGGGAAACAATGTTGTCACACCCCCTACCCCATAAATCACCACTACTAATCCATCAATGAGAGAGGGGATATAGTGACCTTCCATATCCCTTCTATAATAGGACAAGGGTTGGTGACAAGTAGTAAGTGTATAACACACATAAAATCTGTAGGAATATTTTTATAAGAAAATCATGATGAAATATAGATAATGTAAGTTAACCAATCAACTAATACACAGATAAATGTGAATGCGATCCAAATACATACATGTCATGTCATATAGATCAAATATGGATAGAAATGAACTACTAGTAACAAATTTTAAAAATGATTGTAACCAATAATACAAATTAGATATTGAACAATCAAGTGTTATTATTATCCAACTAGATCTGCATTCTACTCATGATGACCGTAATATACTTTATATATACATAGGGTGAGAATAATATATATAATTTGTAAGATCCTCCCTACAAAATATATTAATAAATATTAATAATTTGTATTAAATCCAAATAATCCTCATTTGATTTTGGTCATCATATAAATAGGTATACAATGTTCCTAGACCTACTATGGAAGTCTTTCACTATATACCGCATATAGGAGATAATGAAATTCAATAATAATTGATGTTTTCAACTACCCATTCCTTAATGGGTTTTCACGAAACCCTAATGATTTAAATCCTAAGATAAATCACTCTAGGAAATATAGAACAAAATAGTTAGGCTAATGTATTACAAAAAAAAATTCATGAATAATATAATCTTATATGCCATTCCAAATCTCAATATAGTAATAATCTATATTCTGATATCCATTATATCCTATATATCATGTATTATTAATTTAGTTTTCTACCTCAATCTATCACATTCAATCAAGTAATGTACCTCTATATATGATATCTGATACACATCATACCTATAAAAATCCTCAGTATACTATATTTGGAGGTAAATGTGTGTATAATAACCATAGGAAATCACAACCCTCTACATAATGATATGGTAAAGATAACCACTATAGATACTATAAAATAATACAATAATAAATAATGATTGGGGACATGGGGGTAGTAATGAATCTATACCTCACCGACCTCGATGATGTGGAATACACCATCCCAGACTCCACTTATTTTCAGTAACCAAACCAACGTAGGTGAGGTAGTCTATAAAAGCATAAAACCTAGATGATCAATCCTAGATCACAACCAAACTTTTGCAATTACTATTTAACTTGTATTACATTTGACCCTAATATCACAAACATTCATTTGGTACTAATTAGAACTATAAATCTTATATGCACACATGTAAGCAAGGAGTTTCAATAAATTACTAATTTTATTTTTAGAAAGTATAATTTTGTTACTAAATTAATTAGTCATTAATTAACATTACTCCAAAATACATTTGATTAACCATGAATGTAATGTCCATATCCTCCATAAATAATCAAACCAGTTCTAGGGTTTCTAAAGAATGATTTTTTTTTCATTTCATTAGGAACCTACCATATTGGTTTAAGCAATAGATATTATTCCACAATTACATATATTTAGGTACTCTAGAAAGACAATTAAACTACAATAAAGAGATTTATAAACAAGAACAACCATATATCTCATTTAGTGGGGAATTTAATGACAATAAATATGCAACATGTTTATTAGAAATCTTTAATCACATAGGAAAGAAAGCATCATTGCATTTAGAAAAAAATGTGTAATTACATATTTAACCCATTTCAACAACTTTAATTCCATTCCTGTCACCATCATGCATATATATATTTATATCACCAAACATGAATCAATTTCTACCACAATCCTTATCATCCCAACCCATATTTCAATAGTAAATATCCATATGAATCTTTCTTCACATCACATAGTAGGGCTCATATCGTAATAAATTAAAATAGTAATAAACCATATGAAAGTCTATTAAGTATGTTGGGTCTGAATAAATTTCTTTAAAACATTAAATATAAACGCGGTCACTCATACACAAACAAAAATAATTCATCATTCATAAAAAAAATTGATATCAATCAACCAAAAAATTTATCTTTATGAAGAATACAATGTTATTATTTCATTATTAAACATATCTAAAAACTGCAGGTTTAGACTATGGGTAATATAATGATCAACTATAATAATATTTTTTATTAAATAAAAATGCACTGAAGAATTAATTTCAGTTTAAAGAAAATCATAAATAAAAATATACTTTAAAATTTCATTTCTTATTATCTACCAAAAGAATTTAAATTTTATTTGGCACATAAAATTTAGTTGAAAAATAAAATTAAATTATACATGCATTATGTATCATTTGATTTCAATCAAATAATGTGAAACAATATATTTTATAGAAATTCTTATTTAACTATATAACCATCAAAAAATTACTAGATTTTTGTTCATTAACAAATTTTATTAAGATAACTCATTGAAACCAATATATGAAAAAATATAGATATTAAAATATAGATAACATATTATCTTGTAAAATTAGTGGAAAACATTATCATGGTGTAATATAATATGTGATTAGCTATAAACCATTAAATCATTAATTATTTTCATGCATTATTTTGGTCCATTCCTCTACCAAAAGGAAATATAATGTTTGGCCAATTTATGAATAAGAATGATATAATGGGATAATAAAAAATTCCCTAACTCATAGTGTTATCCTTTTTCATGGTACAATATAACCATAATTTGTCTCTACGATCACCTAAATTGGGAAGAAGAGCTACATCCCTCCAATAATGTCACACCATAACCTTGACATCCAATATCTAAATAATCTCTATGAGAATAATAGAAATAATATAGTATAACATGGAAATATATCATGACTTAATAAGAGATAATATTCATATGAAACATATAGTAATGATGAAGGATTCTTCTTGGATCACCACGAATTAATCCAAAGAAGGCCAGGTGTGTTTCAATTAAAAGGGAATTCAAAAGAACATAAAAAATATCATTTAGATGAAAAGGGTTTGTGAAAAAAACAAGGGAGAAATGTGGTTTTAGAGGGTTTATGAGTATTTATATGAAGTCAAAAAAATATAACACCATGGTGAAATCCAATTAACCCTGCCAAATAATAGGTTGAAAAAAAGTAAGCACAACACAACTAAAAGGACCATATCAAAGACTTTTTGGTCAAATAATATTTGAGAATAATGATGATCTATATGCCATTAATCCCATAAACGTGAGTAGGGACCACAATACAATCCCATCAACAAGATTATTCATCCAAATGCAGGATATGTTATAGAAAAATGCCCAGGTAAACCAATCCTAAAATTGGAAGAACCCAACAAAATAACCATTCATACTATTTAGTCACATCCATCATCATCATACCATAATAGTCAATTGGCCTATTAAACATCCCTTTTCCATTATTTATATTTACAAAAAATGTAATTAGCTCCAAATTCTTTTATTCTAGAGCAATATTCAATAGAATTATCCTCCACCATGTATCCACTACCCTTACAGTCTAGCACAATGCTCCAAGATGTAGAATCCTCAGTGATTTCATTATAAATCCACTCCCCCCAGGTTTTTCTCTCGGTATATCAAAAACACCAAAGAAAGAATAGAAATTCCTACTAGAATCAATTATTTTACATCATATACCTCAAAATAAATTACCATCATTAAGAATGTAAAACCATACCTAGAGAGAAATAAGGAAAATTATTTTCTGAACAAATCACCCTAGGAGATAACTCTCATAAATCCTTCCATCAAAGGAGCTCCATGACCTTACTTGGAGGAACAAAGTTCAAAAACAGAAAATAACAACAAGAGACTCATTAACAAACTCCTTAGGGAGATACTTTTGAAACAAGATCCATTTCACTAATAATACATTCAATAAGAAACTATTTCATTAATAAAAAAACATATGAAGACCAATTTATGAAATGATATAAAAGAATATTTAATCAAAAAAAACTCTAGATAAAGAGATTGTGTATATGGTCCACATTTATAAATACTCAACTTGACACCAAGGTGTGACTAAATTACATAAATTAAGGAAATATCACATCAAAACTACATCTTCTTCTGGTGGTCAAGAATCTCCATAGATATATCCTCAAATTTCACATCAACATCAATTTCTCACCAACAAATGATGTGAGAATGACCATGGAGATTACTATAGCACAACGCCACATAGAGGTTACCATTCATCATGGTCATCTATGGGGTATATGATATCAAATATTAAAAATTAAAAACATGAGACAACACCTCCAATAGCCCAAAAATCTTATGAGAATTTCAACTCTCGTGATCAAACCATCACATAAAATTATGAGGTGTCACATTATGAAACACATGAATTAATCAAATAACTCTAGTAGTCTCCTCCTATAGTTGGAATCTGAATATTTATGACCCTAGACTATTTTATTCCATGCATTAAACAAGTAAAAATTTCCATATTATAATTCAATAGTTTTAACTCGAGAATTATTGACTCACTGATCCCAGTCATGTAAAAAATATATGAAACAAGTTTTTAATATAGGATTCCAAAATAAATCTTGATATGGTAGAGTTGAAAATATATTTTTTAGAAAACTTGTCCAGAAGGAGATGACTCATCCATGACCCTATGAAATGTAGGACCTAAGAATGAATCCTTTAATCAAGAGTTTAGATGGAATTATCTCTATAGGAATCACTAATCATATGAAAAGAAGGGGAATTAAATGATTTAGATCCAAATTAAATATGGATACCTATTAGAACATGGAGATAATAAATTTTTAATTTTCATCCTCATGAATTCATGGAGTTTCACAATATCCTCATGATGTTTCCTCGAAAAAACACCCACTAATCCTAACTATTTGACCACTATAAATTTGGATGATTTTTTTAATAAGGCAACTGTAATACATAAAGAATATCAAAGTCTCTTAACTCATGATAGCTTTATTATTAAATTTGTAGAGATATCCTCTCATGTCCAATTAGTAATAGTTAATGGATAGAGAAATCCACTAGTTACAATTTCTCATAGTTCCCCTTTAGGAATACTAAACAGAAAAACACAAACCATACAAATGAATGCTTCCACCATGTCCTCAAAAACATCCACATAATGACATGGTAAATCATTTTTTTCTCTAGGATGTACCATATAGGGTGATAAAACTATCTTAATAATAACCAACTCATGTATTTCTAAATGGAATAAAATCCATTACTAAAATAACACTGGGTATTGACCTTCCTAAAAACAGAAATTATCATAGTTGATAAAGATAAATTTGTCAATCACAACCTCTACTCAAAATATATCAACTAGGAGTCCTCTACATACTGCACCAAATATGACTATATTTTCATCCATAAAATCTAAAATCATCTACTAACCCATCCCATATCAAGATGTATCACTAAGAGTTATTCGACCACTCTCTAGGAATCACTAGATTCATGAACACTATCACTAAATAACTTCCTACTTAGTGCATTGTCCCTGAAATTATCCTATCATGTCTTTTGAAAAAATATCAAAGTCATATTATTATAAGAATTTCATCCAAAAACACTATCACAAGTTCATGTTTTGCTAATGGAAAACATTACATATGCTCTTATGAACTGTCAAAATGAAAAAAATATCACTGATAAGGTAATGTCACTACAACTTCAATGTGAAAACAATGACACCCAATATGATATCATGGGTGGCTTAGTTAAGCTCATGGGGATGTAACTATCATGCCCAATAAAAATAACTAATCATTACTACTTCAGAATAATACCTAATCCCAGATGTGATGCATTATAAAAAACTAAAATTTGACCTTCCTACGCTAAAAAAATAAAGGATTGGAGCATAAAACAACATCTTTATCTGGAACTCGAATGATACCTAACACTATTCATTCAATTAGAATGACTACTATTTTCTATTCAGTTATTTTATAAAGGTAAAATCATGATTGAAGTTGGTTTTGTACCTCTTATAATAGACTGTAATACCAAGGAAACTCAACACCTCTGTAGCAGTCTTGGGGGATCCCCAATAACTAACTACCTTAATCATCAATGGACCCAAAACAACTCTTCACTAGTACATGAAATTCCTTAAGAAACAAACCACATGATCCTAGAAATGAAACATCAACAACATCCTTAATATATAATGATGATGATGAACACCCAAAATGGTACGCATATGCTCTGTATCCCACTCCTCAGTCTCAATGTACATGAGGATGTGTATGATTAAAACCCCCGTGAACTAATCCTAGAGCTTTATAAATAGTACATTCAATAAAAACATTAATATGGATAGAGTGTTCATCACACCAAATGAAATTATAGAGGAAATGTAATTTTCATGATGGATTTATAAAGAATTATCCATAATATATTCATTATTCACCAGCATTTGATGACACCTTAACCACGTATTGATATTTGAGAAATAACTGTCTAATTTAGGATGACTGAATAAATCATAAATCCACAGTTGATGGTTAGTTCTTATTTAAAATTTCCTAATTTAGGTGATCATAATTGATAAAAATATGCATAATATTATTTTACTTCTTCACGAAGAAAACTAGTTAACACTGCGGCAATACACATAGATGAACAAATCCTCATTGAAATTGATCATCAATCTATAAAAGTAGATCTTAAAACATAGAATGTAAAATTCTATATAAATTCATTTTGGTTCGAGAAGAACGTGGATATAGATCTAACACCAACCCAATATCCTTTCGAGTAGTTAATTCTACATCCTCATTAGAAAAAACATCAGTTTACTCAACAATAAACCTTGGAAACATCGATGGTTGGGTCTCTAATGAACTCAATAAAAACTCAGATAGAAGAAATGTATGGAAAACATCATCATCCAATCAAATAAACACTCTCTCCAATAAACATAAATGACTCTCTATCATCATTATAAAAAATAATGTCCCTCATAATTAAATCCATAATAGTCTATATAGAATACATCTAGTTCATACTGAGGATGATACTATATGTACATAGTTTTATACAGAGTAATATTTTAATGGGAGATTATTTTTAAGAACTATCTAAATATATATATATAATTTTAAATATAATCTTGGCCACTTATATGAATATTGAAGGTAAAGGGAACTGTAATTATCTCTAAATCATGTCTCAATGATTTGACTATAATATGTGATATTGCTGAGTCTGTTACTCCTAAATGAAATAATATATGCACCCATGAAGGAAAAATGTAAATAATACATTTACCAATTTCTAATTGTGCATACAATGTGGATTCTTGTGAATAAATATGACCAAAAAATCATTGAATATAATGATGAACACATGCATAATCACACATTTTTCTTTTATGTTAAGGAACTTCGCAGTGATACCCTATACATTCCACTTATCAAATCATTTGATATGAATATATATAGTACTACTGCTAATTCCTCTTCTAAAATACCCTCAATGGAGGAATATTAAGTATGAAACCAATTGCATTCATATTCTTTAGAAATATTAGAGACTTTCACTACTGATAACCCCATCCGAAACCTGAAAACAAACATCTAATCCATTGTAAAAGTTCCAAGATATTCCACATATAAATAAATGTAATTATGAAGGATTTAAAAAGCCTCTAGTTGTTATAATTATCATCTTTTTAGGAAACAGGTGTCCTTATAAAATAGTTACATTTCATTATGAATTTTTAGGACTCATACTTTATAATAAACTAGTTCATACTTCTGTCCTCTAAACAAAAGATTCTCTCAAGGAAAAAATGAGATAAATATACATCATAACCATGATGATCAAGGGTAGGATCTCTGGATGTAAATACCTATGATATTCCATTCATTATCTACCTCTGATAGAAATGGGTTTGAATAATATGGTAGAAGGTGCCTAAAATTGATCCAAAATTCCCACAATCTAGAACTCCCCTTTCAAAGGGTAAGAATATCAAAGAAACTAGCCACCATGATGGTTGAATATAAAAACTATACTAATAACTAGTCCCTAATATTATACCATGAGTGATTGACTCATCATATTCCATAAGAAATAAGATCCACCACTTCCTGGATGCTTTGTGTAGTATTGTCTTCGCTAAAGAAACCCAATGCTTCATCCAAGCCTGGATCAAACCAAAATATATCCCAAATTCATCAAGCTAGTTATTTATTACTGAATCTAAAATAAATCCATTATAATTATACATGAACTGGAACATAAAATTTCAAATTTTTCACCTCCATGTATCACCACCATCAAACATTACTCTATAGTAAAGACGACATGGCCTATTGAACATTCTCTACATGAACATGATAGTAATGTCAAAATGGAGCCATATCTATCAAATAACAAAAGTGTACAGTCTAATAAACCCTGAATATTTTATATTAAATATTTATTTTTATTTAAATTATATTTTTTACTTGAAGGTTATCATATCCTATTGTACACTAATTTTGAATGTAGTTGCAAAGAATAATGATGTATGATCCATTCCTAGGTCACTAGCACACAACCATTATCACTTCACCTTATAGTCTTAATAAAATTAATTTTTTGTATCATATCATAGAGATCCTTAAATACCCTTATCTCTATTATTCTATATTTCTTACATCACTTACTAAACATAGTTGACAATTTATCCCTACCAATATATTTAATCTCCCAGTTCCTAACTCTAAAATACATCATATCCCTCAACCTAAATCGTATGAGACCACTCTTTCACTACCATATCCTCGGAAAAGATACCCTCCCAGGTTATTAATGAGATAAGGGATATGATGAACACCTAAATCCTTCCTCTAATACACCATGGGTTGGAAACATGCACTATGGACATAACATATATACAAATGAAAGGCATTACCCTCTAAGAGAAATACGAGTAAATAAAGAAAAAAGTAATCCAATTAAATAATAATTATATAATTATAAAATATATCTATTTTATAGATAGTCAATGTAATAAATGACTAATGCAATAAAAAATGAATGTCATGTACAAAAATTTAAACTCGATAATGACCATGAATCCTTAATATCTCTTAAACCACCATGAAAGCGTAATATTCAAATCAATCTCTCAATGAATCCTATTGACCTAAAAATCATTATATATAAAAATAGGGGAAATAATATGTATAATAAGTGTGATCCTCTAAAAAATCCTAGATTTAAAAGATAAGTAAGTCAAACTAAATCCCAGAGAAAAATATGTTAAGATAACTAAAGGTAAAATCTATTCCCATCAGCAGCACTGTTAACACTTTCCATGTATCACATACAAGGGATAATATAATATAATATATAATGATGGTACCCCACCTCCACTTATCACTAGTTTTTTATTATACCATAAATAAATACATCATAATCCATCTCTACACAAAATAATCCTGTTAAAAACACCTTGGTTAAACTATGACAACAAGAATCTCGTTCATTATATCATTAAATCAAGTCATTCCACAAATATATATAGTAACCAAGTAGTCCTAGGATCCACCATATCATTTATTTCATGTATTATAAAACTCATATTATACCATATCCCATCACAACCCATATGATGAGTAATTTTACTAGTGTCATCATAGCCCAGACATGGAATAAAAATAATAATAATTATGACACTATATCTAGAGATGAATGTGTATGAAATCACCATATTCCATCATATCCCACTAAAAATATATATGGGAAGAATAAGAGCAGGGAGTACTATAACATTATATTACCAACAGAAAAGGGAGGGGCCCTAGGAGATAATCATACATCCATACCTCAAAAAAAAATGGATGTTGTGGAATACACCATACCAAAATCCACTAGGTGTCAGTTTCCCTAAGGATATTTTTAGGGTAGAGTATGACATTATAAAACATATAGGATATAATATTTCTCATGAATATGCTATTTTTATTAACATATTATTTGGATCAAGTGCAGTTATTTCCTCTTGGAAACACAACTATCACTATTAAGAACTTGATATCCTATATGAACATAAGAAAATAAGGGGTTTCATTAAATTACCTATTACATTTTTATAAATTAAACATAGGTTAATTAATTTATTAAATTTAATTATGAGTATTCAAAATTAAATTTCATTAATCATTTCAGAAAAGTCCATGTCATCCGTGTATAATCCAACTGATCCAATGGTTTCTCAACATTATTATCTTTTTCATTTCCTAAGTACCAACCCCATGGGTTAAAAATATTATTTCATATATAACTATTTCACAATTCTGGGTATTGTAGGATACATCCTAATATATCCTAATGATATTTATAATGAACCATAACCAGCTATCTCAGGCAGTGGTGAATGTAATTGGTATAAACAAGAAACTCAACCATCTGACTTCTTCATGTAGAATAATCAGAAGGTATATCAGATTTAAGAACAAAAGTGGTTAAGTTCATCATCATCCCATTCCATTAACTCCAGTTCCATCCTAAATAACATCATTCATTTCACTATTTTTCACACCATCACACGCTTCAGTTGCTACCACAACAAGTGCCCTCCTCATCCCATATCTTGTTAAAAAACAACCATACATGGATCACACTACATTGAATATAAAATTTTTCATTTAAGGAAACATAGAAGTCATAAAAACATGAAAATATATTAAGGTATACTAGTCCCTAAGAAAAAGGAATTTATCCTTTACATGAAAATAAGCTCACTCATCCCCAAAAATAAGGCATTCATCCCATATAATTAAATTTGATCTTTCATCCATGAAAATTCATCTTTTACAGGAATTAGGTTTTACTATATCATGAATAACCAATTCCTTCATTACAAGATTCAACTAATTTTATCCTTAACTATCAACTATAGAAAAAGAATGACTTATTTAAAAATGCTCTCGAGTTTTAATTTTATTTTCAAAAAAACCAAAAAAAATTATCATTTACCATACTAGTTATTATTATACTCGACAATAATTTATAATTTTGGATCTTTATCTAATTCCATTATCCTAAGGAAGAATTGAAATTAATTAAATATACATTAAATATCATTTTTTCCATCAAATTATAAGAAATAATAGATTTTGTAAATATTAATTTTAATTAATTGTCCTACCAAACAATTATTTCCTTTTTTTCTATGACAATTTAATCAATATTACACATGATAACCATTGAATAATAATAAATTTAATAAAAATAAGAAAAATAGAATATTAACTAGTGTTATAAAAGGAAAATCATTATCCTGGTTGAAGAACACGTGTGATCACAAACCATAATATCTTAATTTATTAATCAATTTTATTCATTATTAGGGTTAGTTATCCCACATACAAAAAATATAATACATATCCAATTTATTATTTCACATAATAAAAAAATAAAAAAAATGAATCTAATACCTCAAGGAATCAACATTATGCACTTGAAAATGAAATGTTAAAAAGGATCTATGGTCACCACACTTACAAGAAAGCTACATCCCTATAAAATTTTGTTCTTCAATGAAGACAACAAAAATAAGTAAATCCAAAATTATAATGATATATATAATACTAAAAACAAGGTAATATTTTATATGAGAAAGAATATTATGTAGATATGAAACCAATAAAAAAGTAGTATAACTCATCTTTGACAACGACATATTGATCCCAAAAATGAAGAGGTGGATTATGATTGAAAGAAGTTTTATGGGATTTAAATAATCATATTTAGATGCATTTGGATTGAATGGTTATTCGGGAAAATATGTGTTGGTTAGGGGATTTCATTACATATAGGAATTCTAAAAAAACATAACACCATAATGTATCCCACAAGACCTTGACATATAGATATGATAAAATAGAACTAAATGTGGACCATTGAAAAGGTACACACCACAAACATTATAATAAAACTATGATTGATAACCATATCCCCATACATTATTCAAATCCTATATACCTAATAAGGGACTACATAATAATCTAGTCCACTATCCTAAAAACCCATTCTAGAAATGGTAGGCTAAACGTTCAACTAAACCCCATGGAAAAGTATATCAAAATTGGTAGAAACACCTTAATTCACCCCTCAGAACACTACACTACAACTGTCCTAAACATACACACTTCTCCATAACATAGTTATTCCAAAAGTTATAGTGGCATTAAATTTATTCCTCCATTGATCCTACACTAAAGAAGGTGCCTTGATGATGTACCCACTACCCTTATGAAATTACTCAATCCTCAATGGAGTGGATTCCATTGATATTTCAACCTAACGCCCCTCTTACTCCCCAAAAGTACTATTGGTTTCACAAAAATCCTTAAACCAAAAATATACTAGGAAACTATGATCTAAGTCCTTATATATGTAATTTTTTTTTGGGAATTCCAATACCTCGCTTATACACTGCTAATGTAGTCTATTGTACTCTTGCGTATAGAGATATGCTCTAATTAGGTGGTCCAGGTTGTGATTCTTTTTATCCCCTATATCATTTTTTATTTGAAAATCATTTTAAAGAGGGTTTTTTGAACTCCAATGCACCGATGATCTAGACTTCTAGGAAATATATCAGAACTTTTATATCAACAAATTTTATTCTATGGAGGTCCATAATAGAAAAAAAACTTCTTGTATTAATATCCATTAGTGGTAACTAATATTAATCCATTAAAATTCAATTTATGTTTTATTCCACGTGAATTAATTAGATAATAATGTAAATGGGTTTTATCTTGGAACCAATTTTGGATTTCACTAGGTCGAGTAAAGGGATTCGATTGATAACTGAGAAATATGAGAAATTATTACTGGATTGGAATTTGGAAATAAGAAAATACTATTTATATGTAATTTGACTAGGCACACAATTTGTGGTGTTGAATATGTGAAAATTACTCTATTTATGTACTAATTTTAAAGGCCATGACATTCGATTTGGGTGTTTTTCAAATTAACAACCTATCAATCTGGAGGCTGCAAAACAAAATACAACAAAAAATAAATTGATTTACCATATATGATTTTTAATAAGTCAAATGGATTCATATAGAGGTAGTAAGATGAATATAATTATTGGATCAACCTTTTTCCTAATAATATTTAAAAATCATAACTTAATCCATGTTTTGAGGTTCTCACCACAACATCATTTTATTAGGAGATTTGTTTCGTGTGTATTTACCACATATTGTGTGAGGAGTAATGTGGGACATGTATATTTCATTAGTGTATTAGTTATTGAGTGTAACATGTAGCACCTCAAACCAAATTTACATTAATATGGAGATCCTATACATGTACATTACTTACCATCATTGTAATGAATCTATGTTAAGGAAATTTTATATTTAATAAATACAATAACATGAATAAATTTTGATTCATATACATTTGAAGATACATCTAGTTTTATTGTTTAATAATATTATGTAATTATTTATTCGGATAAATATCATGTCTTTCTATTCAAAATGATATTTTTACTCTATATATGAAAGTAATTAATCCATAATAACACTATAAAATCTCTCAAAAATTATCTACACAAGATATTCAGATACACATATCATTTATAATACATTTTATCATATCCTTATAAAAGGGAAACATAATAGGGGTGATATGAAATTCTATGTATGTGTAAATATAAGAGGTAAAAATAATTTATCCATAGAAAAAATAATATGACCATAAATAATATGGAAGGAATAGATAACCAAAGATAAATAAATAATAAAATGGAACATAAATCCCTACAAATCCATGTATAATAATTAATTTAATAAAAATCATATCGATAACCAAAACTAGTTTCTTACTGATCAAATTCATAATATCGGATAACTAATTGAAATCCCTAAACCAAGACATCATAATCTTATACATCATGATCATAACACCAAGACAAAATTTCTAGGTAATATTTGGTTTTTAGTTGGAATCCACCAAAATACCCAAGCTAGTTTTCTAATGAGGTTTATCAACGTGTCATGGTAATATATAATATTAGGCCCCAGATGGGGGAAATTATGTAAAATTCATTCATCTTATAATGGAATGAATAAACTATAATATGAGTTGAAAATATATCTTATTATTCATTAAATAGATATATATTAATATCAAGTATAACAATCTCAAAATTTTATAAATAAAAAATATAATATAATTCCATGTAAGAATCCTTCAAAATTACATTGTATTGTGAACATGGTGTGTATTTAATTAATATTTTTATTATTCAATCTACAAAAGGAATCTCGGTGGATTTCCATAAAACAATGAAATGAGAAATATGTAATCCACCGAGGAAACAAATTCAATGAAAAATACTACTTGTAGCAAAGGATGATTTTGGAATATAATAGAATTTAAATATTTTTTAATGTTTCAAACCCTAAGAAAAAGTATTAATATAGGATTTAAATTTTATCTTAGGGATAATATATACTCCATAAAAAGGAAACAAGTGTCAGATGTGATTCATATCTCAATGAAACAAAATTGAGATAAAAAATCCTTAAAGTAAATATAAATTAAGAATAAAAAATAAAGAGATTTTAATAAATTAAAATATGATAAAATGAAATATATTTATTGTACATGAATTTAAAAAATAAATCAATACATTATATTAATAAAAATATCGTACACAATATCATAAAACTAACATGTAATAAATATTAGAGACGAATGACACTTATGACTTTGCAAATATTTGAGTCAAATTACCTTGAATGATCAAAGTTAAAATGGAACATTATATATCATGAATAGAGGATTAATAATGACACAAAATATTAATGGGTCCATAGATACATCATTGTAATGAAAAAAGGTTTTATAATATTAATTTTAATATAGTGGGTGAAAGTTTGAGAGAAAATAGTCTTACATTATTTCCAGACATCCAATAAAGTGATTAAATATCATATAAAACACAGACCCTAATAATCTATTTCAAAACCAATTTAATAGCTATAACATTTGAAAGAAATATAATTATTATTTTACTATCTATATATATAATAGTTATTTAATGTCGAATTTAAATATCATGTGTAACTAATCTTGAATGTTTTGAACTTGTTCTGTAATGGTGATGTTCTCTTTCACTATTCTATGAAATATAATCATTAAAAATAATAAAATATAATGTATGTTATGATTAATAGTTATTAATAAGTACATAATTAATTTATATTGTAATTTTGGTCATGGATCATGTAAATCGAATTAGTGATTATTAATTTTCAGTGATTTAAAAAAAACGGTGGTTTCATAGTGAGTGAATACAATGTTAATGTTATCTTTAAAGAACCAAAAAATTATTAATATAACTATTAATATAATTTATTATTTTCTATTATATTCCCATAGTCATCCAAGATAAAAATTTATATCATTAGTCATGGATATGGATAAACTTACCGGAATAATAACATATGATGACTAATTAATTATTATGAATAGAATTTGATGAACTGTAATTATGAAAGAATCATAGAGAAATATTTATATTTTTATTTCTATTATATATCTTAATTTAAATTAATTAGAAGAACAATTTAACTAATAAAATGTTATCAAATTGTATGATGTAATTAATGTATTCGTATAATGCTCTTTTTGATGGGTAAATTTTCCAATGATTTTTATTACTCTTGTTGTTAATAGGATGAAAAATATTTCATTCATAAAAACATAATTTTATGTAAATAAAAAATTTATCAATTAATCTTATTCTAAATACCATCCATGAATGGTGATGGTGAGATGAAAATATAAATACATCACTCCATGAAGGGGTTATTCCACACGAATGAATGGTTGATGACACTATTTCCATAGAACTAAGAAATATATAATTTATTTCATCATTTTAGAATGTAAAATATTTTATATATATCCTACATATTTATTAATTACATCATTATAACCAGTCATAAAAGGTGGTCCAAAGGATGACATGTCATTCATGTAGGTAGAAGTCTAAACGTGCACATGATAACATTTTATTATTAATATAACTAGAGGTGTTCCAAAGAAAATATTAATTTTTTATTTCAAAATAATATTCATTTATTTTCTAAAAAATTATTAATAAATTTTTTCATGATAAGCATTAATGGGAATAGTTTATGGAAAAAATATGATGTTAATTTGTGGAGGTAGTAATCCATACGTCAACAATTCCATTGTACTTTTTTTATTCTCAATTGATGGAAATGAAAAAAATAATTTTTGTACATTTAAAAAAATAATGGAATATTAATAAACCTGATGTTGTCATTTTATTGTTTTTATAAAATCCATAGAATAGTATTATTAAAAATTTGTAATACTTATGTTGGGAGATTGCATTTTTTCTTAAAATGTATTTTGAAATGGAGTCAATATGATAAGTAATGGGGACCAATGGATTAAAGAAATATTAAAAGGTTATATGAGGAACAAATATAATGAGTTTTAGGAATAAATAAATAGGTAAATGTGTATGATTATGTGTTGTATGGATCACTTTATATGATTGAAGTTGAGGGAAATTTTATAAGTATAGTTCACATTTTCAAAAATGTAAGGTTACTATTTATGGGTAAAAGTCTCAGACAAGTAAAATATAGGATGGGGGTGATTTTTTTATAAATACATTATACAACAATTTGGGAACATTTTTTAAAATTTTTGTGTTCATTTACATTAAATAAATTAATTTTATTCATATTAAATTTTACTAGGGTAGCTATTTTTTAACATTATTAATTAATTCTAACAAAAAATTAAATTATATACTTTTTCCCTTATATTAAATTTTTAATTTGACGTGTGAAAATAATTTTATCAAAAACATTTCTACGGGTTTAAAATTTTAATTGTAAATTACATATAAATTTAACATAAAAATAATTTTATTTGGAAATAATTTTGTAATTTTTTATAATGTTAAACATATATTTTCAAATTTAAAAATAATATACATTAAAAATTCATAACAATTATCAATTAATGTATATTATACTAATTATAATGTTTTATAAACTTACATTTTGTTATTGTATATTAAAAAATTCAAAAAAGAAATATTTTTTGTAAAAATTGATTTTTTAACTATTCACCTAAAATTCAACTACTTCCAAAAAATACCACAATATCATATCAAGATAAAATTGATTTGAAGAATATAAAAATTATTTTTATTTGATCAAATTAAAATTATGAAATTTCATAATTTATCTTTTTAAATGATAACATAATGGAAACAACTTTTATTGGAAGATAACATTTCAAAATAGTAACAAGTTTTTTTCCTATCACTTACTAATGAAATATTGGTAAACATATTATTAATATAAACAATTTATTTTGGAGTAATGTATTTACTTTCACTAAAATATATATTGTTAGTTATGATTCAGTTTAAAATTTATATCATTCACATTTGATATCTTTCTAGAGTAATTTTATTTGTCAACATATTATTGTTGATAATGACATTAATATTAATTTATAAATATATTTCATAATTTGTTTATATTTATTTTTAAATTTCAATTAAAATTATATATTATTTAGGTTATATATGGTTTCATGATTCATTTTGTGTTTGGTATTTCATTCATCATAATGTATCTAACATACTAATATCTAATGGAAATAATATTTTGTTGTCACAATCTCCCTCCACAAATAGAACACATTTTTATTTAAAATTATTAATTCTATTTCACTGAAATGAATAGTTCACTGTATTTAAGTGATAGAAACATCAAAGGTTTAATTTATAGTGAGAAATAAAACATGCTATTATAGTTAATATGAAACTTATTATCGGGTATCAAAACCAATATGATAAATGTAATTTTTTTCAATGTTTATTTTCAATGTCGATAGATGATCAATGGTTTTTTTATTAAATGTTGAGAGATTTCAAAGTTTGAAAATTAATAGGATGCATTTTTAAATAGAGATAATATTTTCCTAATACCATATCAAATTAATGGGAAGAACGGGATCCATAAGAAGTAACTTCTCATAGACCATGATGAGGATTTAATAATGATCATACCTCTAAGTGTTTTTACTTATAACGTGTTATCCCTTATTTGGTGAAAATAATCAAGTGATAAGAAATTAAAAAATTAAGAAAAAAGAATCATTATCATCTTAAATTGTAGTTGGTGTGTTCTTTATCCTTGTTCCCATGGTCTAAAAATCTATTTATTGACTAGTTTCCACATTGATCATTTTATTTTTGTATTTATTATCACAGTTTTCGATGGTTTTCCAATTGATGATGACAATTTTTTTAGATTATCAATTTTCCATCAACTCAGGAACTTGATGACATTCATTTTTACACTTATATTTAATTTTCATTCCCTTCAATCAATCCCTAAGGTGATTCCTTCCTCGAATATGATAGAATGGAAATTAAATCCTCATTCCTTCATCTTTTAGTAACCCAAACATCCATGAGACACAAAAATTATATTATTTGTAGTATTTTTTGATTCAATGTATATTTCTTTTGGTTGCACTCTCTCATATTCCTTCAATCCAACTCCATTTTTTAAATTTTTAGAAAACACTTTCAAGGTAATGTGTGAACCTTTAAAAAATTCCGAGACTTCCCAATTCACTCTAAAAATAAAATAAAACAAAAAACAACCATCACTGCATGCCAATGTAAAACAAATTTGAAATTCCAAAACACATAAACCAAATTTCTTCCTTCACAACTCTGTTATCCATGACTAATGATCAGAATTCAAAAAAAAATGAAAATTGTGTAATTAAAACTGAACCGCACTGTGCCTCCTTGATTCCAAATACACCTAAACACTAACATGAGGGTCACATCTAGTACACATCATCGATTCCATCATCATTCCACAAAAAAAAATATCTTCAAAATCACTATTGTCATCACTTAGCAAAGTAGCTCCAGTCATCATCCAGAGAAAACTTTAGTTGAATCTGTCACACCGACAGAGGAGATCCCACAATCCTATAAAATCAATACTCACCACTATCATAAACATCCAATAACAAACATTTATTAACATCGTTCGAGCACCATCGTCTATTTTTAGCACCATCGTCTCTTTTTTAGCACCATCATCGTCGTTCAATAATTATCATCACTGATGTACCATGCCAGTTGCACATCCCAAATACCAATGTTCTCTCAAAAAACACATCCTAGACCCTCTATAAATTCACCCCCACCATACCGTTTTAAAAAGAAGCTTTGAACCAAGATGATAGAATAGAGTATGATCAGAAGAATGTATCTTCGGAGAACATCTCTAGATAACATGATGAAATAGAGGATGAGAATGAACCATTAATACACTATCTAAACATTGTACCATTGTGAGAAATATAAAATCTACACGCAAGATACTGAAAAATGAGGAAGAGATGAAACAAAAATACAATGCCAGAAAGGATAAGGATAATGACATAAAGAGCCAGGGGAAAATGCCTTCACCCAAACCACCCACACCATCCCAAAAATCCTTAAGTACAATCTTTCTAGACCAAAATGGGGTTTTTCTTGGTGAGTAAAGCAATAAGGGAAATGGAGGAGCATTGACATGTGAGCCAAGAAATGGATCTTCACCGAAATCCAAAACCAATTTCCCAAATCATTGTAGTGTCAAAGTGTAAAAAAAGAGGTTTTATTCATGATGGTTAGAGACATAAGAGATAATTTTTAACTGAAGAGGCCTATGGGGGTATCAAGGAGATAATAAAGGGAATATGAGACATGCCAATGAAATTCCTCTCACTAAATAGGGGTGACGAGAGGTAGGGAGCTATAGAGAAATGAAGAAACCTAACATGACTTTAGTTAATAATAAATCCTATATAATGTAATATAAAGATAACTTTATTTACTAATGAATATACCTTAGGAGTATTTGTCCATTTTTGTAGTCTTATTTATAGTCATCAAGAACTTGAGTTAAGATTTAATAAGTGATCTACCAACATTTTTCAGGGAAATTACACCATGGTGAATTTTTTCCAAAGTATCATCCACATTCTAGTATCTATATTGGGATTTAATTTCTAGGAGAAATAAACAATCTCAAATTTAATAAATATTTATGATATAGTCATACACTAACATTGGACCCTAGGACATATTCATACGGTTTTCACCCTAGATATATTATCATGACCCCTAAAATAATTAACATTTCATCAAATAACTTAAAGGGTTGTTAATAATTTTTATAATTTGATTAATAATAAATTTTCATCCCGTAAATTTACCATAACTACCATCTAAACTTTCATATTAGAGTGCAACCTATTTTTTTTAATAATATTAGTGACCTAGATCTATGACCCTAGAATTTGGTGATCATGAACTCATTCATAACATAACAACAATGAAATGAACCTATGTGACATAATATTATCAATAAAAATTATAATATCACTATTAATTACTGAGTCCCAAACATTAAAAATGTAATTATTTGGATTGGAGTTTTAAAGAGTTAGGAATAAAATTAAACTGAAAAATACAAAGCCTTCCTCATCAAAAGTAAATTTTTTTCTGCTATATATGAATCTAAATAATCTATTATAACTTATCAAAATCATCCACATTTTCTCTCATAATATATTCTACTAGATAAATTATGTTTAAAACATTTATTCATAACTAGGGGACATGTGAAAATAGGAAGGTGGTATCTCAAATTAATAGTTTGATTAAACATAAGTGACTCTAATAAAATATCATAACTGAGAATAAAATGATATTAGATAACATGGTAACAAGAGATAACCAAAAATAATGAAAAAATTAGTGAAACTAAAAATAATAATATATACATTGATTAAATAGAAATGAAAAGATCACATTGGTGACAATAAAATGCACCTTAGTTATGAACTACATAATTTTAGATAGCTAATTCCAATTCATAAAACAAGGAATCATTATTTAGTCTACATTATTTTTCCTTCAAGTCAATATGTCATGAAAATTGTTTTAGGAGGAAATAAACTAAAATACCAAATCCATTTTGTCCCGAGATGCCTATCAATGCATCGTGGGGATATATATTACAGGTCCCCATTATAATGTAATGATGTCTAATACATTAATCATATAACAGAATGGATACAATTTATAATTAATAACCGATATTTATTAATAATAAATAATCATTCATGGAGTCATAAAAAGTAAAATGACATTCGATATTTCCATAATCAGTACATGGAAAGGTTTCTATGTAAGCTTCCCTAAAAACAAATAGTGAAAGGTGTATATGGTTTTGTAAATAATTTCCCTAATAAATTTATTTATAGAATCATGGTTAATTATCCTTAAATAGTGTAATTAAAAATTCAAAATTTGTATAGGAATGGTATTGGAAGAAAAATAATGCCTATTATAGGGGATTATTGGAAATATAATGGTACTTATTTATTTCAAAACGTCTGAAATTCCTATTGAAATTTGTATAATACTTTTTCTAATGTAATACAAGACTAATTAATAACAAAAAAATTAGAAACAAGTGGAAAATGTAAATAATATCTCAATTAAAAAAATTCAAATGTGAACACACTTACCATAATAGTAATTTTAATATATATATATTATGAGAGGGATACCATACAATAAAAAATATAAATAAATTAAAGATATTAATTATTCTAGAAGTTAATGGGATCATGAATATATGATATTAAATAAAGCATGATGTTCAATATCAAACATGTTTAGTGGAATTGATAATAGGGTAAAATTGTACTTGAGGCTTTGAACACATTAGAATAAGATCCTATTGAATGATAGAATTCCAATTGAAACATTAAATACCATAAATAATGATATTATATAAAAAAAATCAGGAGAATTATATATAGCATTCCCATGAATATTTGGTTTATAATAAGAAATATGTTTCAAAGGATGAAAATTTGATAAAAACCCCTTACCTTAATTCATTACTTCCACAAATGTTCTTTAATCTCATATATATATATATATAATAAAATTATTTTTCTGTGAAATTAATCATATATATATAACTATTTATAAAATAAATTTATGATTTTTCTCTATATGTATTTTAGATAGTTATTATATAATTTTAATATTATGTGTGATGAATCTTGATAGTTTAGAACAACTTAAATAATAGTTGTGTTGTTATATGTTCTTATCCAAATTTAATCATTCCAGAATCATAAATGGAACAATAAATTATTTTTTTAAATTATTTATAATGTTTTGGTTTCATTTTAATTTAGTTTTATTTTTTATTCTTGTGGGAATAATTGGCTACAACCATTATTCA
Organism: Viscum album; assembly: GCA_963277665.1. NCBI lineage: Eukaryota > Viridiplantae > Streptophyta > Magnoliopsida > Santalales > Viscaceae > Viscum > Viscum album. Next base: position 805,499,968 of record OY728139.1, read on the forward strand.
AGGATCTTTAAACAGATGAACTATTGTATATTAAACAACAGGTTCAATATTTATTTAACCATTAATAATGAAAAAAAATATTTATTTAAATATTTATATCATAAATTATTAGTTATTAATTTCACATAGTCGTCAAATGAAATTAATTTATATAGTTTTTCAAGTAGGTGGATAAACAAACTCAAACCAGAACATACCATAATTAATGAATAATTATATAGTGAGATAGTTGAAATATAATTATATAATAAGCATAATAACCTTATTCTTTACTTATTAGGGTTATATATAAGGATTATAAATACTTATAAGAATAAAATAATCTATAATAATTATCTAATTTTCATGAAAAAACATCATTTTTTCTCTTAAATTCCTCTATTTTTCGATTTAATTTAAAATGGTAGTTTATTACATATATATTTAATAATACTCGTAGTTTTTTTTAAAACAACATGTATACATTAATGAACATTATATTTCACTTTTAAGCCAATTCACATTATCCTCCACCAAATAATGTGATGAAAAGAAAAATAGGAATTAATTGTTCCTTTGAGATGGTTGTCCATACAAAAGCATGTTTGATTAATTCATTTTCCATAGAAATGGAGAAATATTAAAAATGATTTATTATTTCAAATATTTAATATGTTTTAAATACAATAATTATTTAACAAATTAAATAATAGTATCATTCATTTAAATGTTTTAATAAAATTAAGATACAACATTCATGGAGTTGTTAGTATGCTCTTTTGCATGATACCATTTTTATTTACAATGAATTGGAGGGATCTTAATGTAAATAATAATTTTACATTACAAAATAACAAATATATTATACTTAAAATATTTATCCATTATTTCCTTTATTATAAAAATATGTGGAAGGAATTTAATAGAACGAAAATATTTTGATTCAGGGAGGTCGTAGTCTGCATGTACGCACTATTGACGTTCTTTTGTATTTTTAGTGGATGAAATTAAATAATTAAGGGATGTTCATTTAATAAAATTAAATATCATTATAATAATAATTATTATTTAATTATATTAATGAGTTTTAAAAGGGTTTATAAGATATTTAAAATGAATAAATGGATAATGGGTAAATATTAACCTCGATAGCTTGAGCATTCTATTTAAAATAACCATAGAAATAGAGGCATTAAAAAATTGGTTCTGGCTGGATTGTTAATGAAATTGGATATGGTTCTATAATTAAAGATATTTATTAATTTGAGTAATTAATTTTATGGGAAAATTGAAACATATATTAGTGAAAATATATCCTTTTATAAGTGAGTAGGATGGAAATCATAGATGCACCCATTACAATTTTCAATAATTTATAGAATTTATCCAAATGTTGAGCCACACCTCAACCATCGATATGGGTTCTTATTTTTAGTAATTTTTGTGTATTATGTAAACTTTTACCCTTTCTAATTTTACTATGGTAATAAATTTTTATCTTATGTGATTAATTTTAATGATAAATATTAGTGTCGACATTTTACATATTTTGATAGGGATAATTTAAAATTTGTATATTTTATCAAATAATATTTATAATGGATATAAAATAAAATTTAAAAATTAATTTTCATATCATGTAAAATAAATATTTATTATAATTATAATATTATTTTCTTTAATGTGGTTAATTATAAATTTTACATAATATTTTTTAAAATCAAAATATGTAAAATTCATGAAATATTTTTTAAACACATATTTTACAAATAAATAATTTATATAAACTTATATGAATTTATTATATAATTATAAAATCATAAAATTTAATGTTTTTTATAAACTAAATTTTTTACTATTCAACTAAAAATAAAAAATTTCCTGAAAAAATAAAATATTCATCACAAAAAATATTAACATATTGAATATAATAAAAGTTTATTTTATAAAAATAAAATTTTAACATTTGAGAATTTAACTATTTACATTACATCATAATGAATGATGTATTCCTAGGATAATAAAGTTTTTAAAATAGAACATTAATTATTTTTATTATTTCCCCTCAATTACTAACCAAATTGTTTTCAATATATTCTTCATATAAAAAATTTGCCTCATCTATAGAGTATTTAGTTTCTTAAAAAAACACATATAAGTATGTTATAAGAAATACTAAATTTTAAAGCATAAATATATCTTATTAGTTATTTAGAAACACTAGTTTGATATATCAATTCCATAGAATTGATAATGGATTATTTTATATATACATACATATATATATTTCATAATTCAGTTATACATATTTTTACACTCTAATTAATTGGAAACATTTTATCAATCATCTATTTTTCAGATTACATTTTTCTTGTCAGTCAGGGATAACAATATATCGAATATATTATATTTTAATGGAAATAAAATATATTATATTAAACATTTTGTATTACATAACCATACCTTGTTTTTTAATGAACTCATGTTATATGAGTGAGACTCATTTTATAACATCATAAAAAAGTTATCAAGACATTTATTGATACCCACAAAACACCCCCTTAGAATTGGATTCATTCAAAATGAAAAGAATTTAATTTTAGGGTATGATAAATTATAATTACACATTTTATAAGAATAAATTATAATTATAGGTATAATTCTTCAAGAAGAGATCATAAAGAGGAGAATCTCAAATCACGTTTTTTTATTTTTCTTATTGAAATACAAAACTCTGGGATTTTTATTTAATAGCTGTTATATTTTATATAGGTCATTTGAATTACCAATTGGAATAATTGTCTCAAGGATTTGGTTTTTCCATTCTCAATAATCGACAAATGGAATTCAATGTGCCAATATACGGTGAGTAGGAAAAAACAAACATGATTTTTTGTTCTAAAATAATGGGATGATATGGAGAATGTAATGAAGTGGAACATATGGTTGGGTTTGGGTTATAAGATCAAAAAATATCTACAACTAACCATATAATAAGAATCAACCCATATATAGTTCTTGAAAATTAAATTTTTTTAGTCTTTTATAGGATCTATGAAAGTGGAATCATCATGGATGTACCCATCAAAGGAGGCATGGGTTCCTATATATAATGTCCCAATGTATGGATGATGTTGGAAAAACCAACATTAATGAAAATAAAATATAGTATTAAATATTTCTGTGAAAGTTAATTTTTTATTTGGGACTATGATAATTGATATGAATATCACTATGTATCCTATAAGAATAGGTGTAGATCCACACATAGTTTTTAGAAAAGATTATATGTGTATATTAAAATCATATTTATGAAAAAATGAAATAAAATGAATGAATTCCATAGAGAAATATAGGTAGTAATCAACTATAATTTTAGTTTTCAATGTTATTATTACGAAGGATATAAGGACATTAAAATATTATGAATTTTCATTTTATAGGTTGTTAAAAATTCAATATGTATCTTATGATAACCGTAATCAATATATTTATATATTTTTTGTAGAATAAAGTTTCTATATTGATCAAGATCATTAAAATGATATAATAAAATGGAATTATACTGTTAAATATTTATTTAAGGATGACCAATTAACTTTGAATGAGTCAGAAAGTACTTTAAATATGATCTTTTATGTATAAAAGGGTCCATAATATTGAAAACTCAATGAACATAATAGTATTTCGGGATGGACCATTAGGTCCTGTGTTGCGAACTATGTACCTTATTAGAATTCACCAATTAGATAATATAAACTAAAATCATTGATTATAACGAGATAAGTATCTCAATTATAAAAAAATGGGCTACTAGGATGAGTATTGTAACTCTGGTAATATTTTTCAAAATAGACAATGCATACACATATATGAATGATTAAAAATTTGGACTGTCATGGTATTTATCATACATTGAAAATTATAAAAAAATACATAACATAGAGGGTATTTAAATTAAATTAAATAATTAGTTTATGAAAAAAGGTTATTGGTGTTATAATAATGTTAATGTAAATGGGATAAAATGAAGAGTTAGAATAAATAAACCATTTATAATGATGGTAATACCCTTGCACTGACTATAAATAGTGAATTGGATTATAGGGTTCTTTCATAGAACACCAAAATAATCCCTTTGGGGTTACAAAGTAAATTAAAGGAAAATATGATACTCAATATTCATAAGTAATTTTCACAGATAATTCAACCACACTATTAATATATAATATGAAATGGGATCTGAGAGTATATGCAAAATGATTTAGGGATTATACATGGAGAGTCATAACTCAAGGTTATGTGTTTCAGGGAGGGGAATATCATGTCATGTGTTTTGATATTACCTATAATAAAATACCAACTCACGTTTTTGGGTTTGTGGTAACTCAATATAAATGATATGAAATTGTTCATAAGGAAAATATTATTAAAAATAGGATCAAGAACCCTAATGTTTAAAAAATATTTTATTGAAAAACTTCACTGGAGATAGTAGTGTGATATGAAATTTCTTGAGTATACAACTATCTAAATGATATGGTCTTTTCAGTGTGAAAAAGTGGACTTATCATCAAAGAATTTTTTCTCAAGGTAGATTCTAAGCTCATGTGTGTTGAGTTTGGTTTTCTCAAAAAATATCTCATTCTATATATTCCAATGAGAATAATATTACCTTTTTTGGGTTAACATGTTCTAATATAATATTTTTGTTCCTTTCTTCATTTGTTACATATTTTGACAAACACTTGAAAGGGAAGACTTAATGGTTGAATAATTCAATTTTTCTCATATTTAATATTATGGGGTCCGGCCTAATGATAACTTCTATTTTTTTATTTTTTTACTCTACTTTCTTAATGATATATTTTGTTAGCTATTTAATTACAGGGAATGCGTTAGATAAAATATGCATACCTTTTTCTCTGGACACCTTCTACAATTTATCTACCTAACATGACATCAAGTCATTTTATTTGTAGTTTAGTTCATTGAAAATTATTTTTCCCAGGGACAAATATTTAGGCCATACAACATTAAACAACATTGGATGAAGTTTATAGTTTGTAATATTTGATAAAAACTGGGTTTTGTAACACCTCGAGATTTTGTGATTTTTATGAATTAGTTTAATATTTTTGATATTTTTACTTCAAAAAAAAAATATAATTTTTTTATTTTATAAAAGAAAAAATTTGGAATTATTTTATTTTCAATATCAAGAGATGGTATCACTATAAGCAATATTGAATCGTCATGCATAACATACAACACCGAGTTTCTATGAAACAACACTTTAATATTATAATTATTTAAATAAGATAGTTATAACCTCGACATTAAATACTTAATATTAATAGTAATAACTACTTTTTAAATATTATTTAAAATGGTTTTACAATGAAAATTATAATTTAGGTTAAATTCTTTATATGTTTACATCTACTATTTTCTTAAAATACCTACATTTTGGTTCTTTTGTGAAAAATATTAAAATTAATTTTATACATTCATAAAAATTTATTTTTTTAAAATAGAAATAATTTTTGTATTCATAATATCCAAATTAGATTCTAGGTATTTTTTTTGATATGTTTTAAGTTTTGATGAATACTGAAAAATACTACAGAGTAGATAAAAATATAATTTTTCATTTAAATAGATATTTTTAAAAAAAATTTATTTTAAAGTCACAATATATAAATTATAAAGATATTAATAAAATTTAGGTCATTGGAATAATTTTTACAATAAAATATTATTTAAAAATTGTTTGAACTTTTGAACGTCTCTTTTACCTCCCTTCTTGTCACATTTAAGATATTTACATTAAACATATGTTAACCAATTATGTGAATTGAATTTAAAAAAATGGAATTACATGGATGTAATTGTTATGAAAAATGTGGTATATTGGTATCAAAATTATTTTTTGCTAATAGGAAATTTTGAATTTTATTTACCATAGTTAAAGGCAAATAAGGTAATTGAAGGTAAAAATAATATTGTAATAATATAAAATTACCCTAAAACTTGTCTTAATTTCATCGGATAAGTTTATTTAGACCCAAATCATACCTAGGATCAAATTATGATCTTCTTGAATCAACTTCTGTAAGATTTTCAAATTTATTTTATTTTATTAAAAGAACAGTTAAAATTGTCATATTCAAACATTAATAAATAAATAATTGTTAACATAAGGATTTACAGAAGACAAAATCAAATATAACTATTCAGATGAAATATAAGTAATTTATCTTTATCAATTTATTTTATTTTTCATTTTTAGGTAATTCATAACTTAATTAAAGGCATGTATAATTTTGGGATAGTAACTATTTAATTAATTGAGATATCAAATAAAAAATATTATAAATATTAAAATAAATATAATTTTAATTTATTAATGAAAACTATAATTTCTTTTTAGGAACATAGGCATGTTATTGACATATTTTAATTTTTTTTATTTTATCATTTTAATTTTAAATTTTTCAGAAAACAAATATTTAATAGTATCAAAATTGACATAAATGATACTTTAAAATAATTATTATTTTATTAAATGTTATAAAATTTTTACAAATATATAATTAGTCCAAAAAACGTTAATATTGTTAAATATGTCATAAATGATCTGATTTGGGTTCTTTTATAATTTTATAGTAATTATATTTACCATATAGTGTAAAAAGACAAGTTGTCACAGAAAGAGTTAAATTGTTAAACTAAGGTCAAATCGAAAAGATAAGGTTATTCCTGTGACCTATATATTAATAAAATTAATTTTTTGATAGGATTTCTACCCATAATTATCTAAATTAAGAAATATATCACTTCGTATCTATATAAAATAAAAAAAATTATAATGAATTAATAGTTTTGGAGTTTCCAAATATTCCCATCCTCCCTCTTATAAAGCGGATCCTCTCTTTCTCCTTAATTCACACCTCTAAAGAATTTTTTCTGGGATGAACTCGACCCATTTTAGCACCCAAATTTTCGACCATCATCCTAGAAGACTTCAATATGGAATAAGGAAACTCAATGATTCCATTTCTCACAAACCAAGTGGAGTTAATTGATTAAAAGTCAATGTCTTCTCTCAAGATCTTTTCCATTATTTTCCTTCTCCACCCCAACACTCCCTTTATTAGATTATTTTATGAAGACAACTGTGTATTAAATATACTAGGTTGTTTTTATTCTATGTTTTCTTCCTACACTTACACACATGCCCATCTTATTGATATCAAACATACTATTTTTGTGTATGGAGGACTATTGCCTCAAAACACGATGATTATTCATGTTTCCTTTACCACCAATCACAGTGGCCATTATGTTGGAAACACTATCTATAAATATTATATATAATATTTATTATTTATTTAAGATTATTTATTCATTTTAATAACACATTCCTTTTTTACATTCCAATTGGTGTTAAAATATTAATCTTATTTGAGGAAGTGTGGACCACCGCCCCCTCAAAGAGATGTTATTTGTTCACACACCACATGGAATGTATTAAGAAAGGATTTAGTGAACATATATGTTATATATGATATAATAAATGTAATGGAAAAATTATATATATATATATAAAAATATATTTATATATAAATAAATATATATACATATTTTATTAACATACTTTCATTTAAGACATCAATTTAAAAGGAAACAACGTTCTTGAATACGTAAAAATTAGCATATCCATGAATAATAGAGCCTATTTTGTACTTAGTTTTGCTATATATTGTTATAAAATTAATATAATGGATATAAATGATATTTATATCATTATTTATAGTATTTCATCTTGATATATGTATATTTACCAATGATATAACGAGTTAATACACATGCAAATAAAAATGTGAATATTACCTAATGTGAAACCTTAACATAGGATCATTAACAAGCACAAAATATAAGGTCATAATAAAACAATATGTGGTATTATTTATAAGAATATTCTTCTATAAAATAATTATAATTAAATTATTTTTTTAAAACATGAATCTTCTTTGAGTAAAAAGAGAGACAAGACCCAATGTAATGGGATTATTTTGTCTCACATTAATTTCTCTAGTAAATTTCAGTTATAAACCACGTATTTATTTATTTTTTCTGGTGTTTATTATTACCATAATTGTTTTTTATGATTATTTTTATGATTTTTATGATATTCTAATGTTTATAAAATTTTCTTTATATTATAATTCATATGATTCGATTTGTTATAAAGTACAAAGGGATAATTTTGAAATATCATTATTATCCAAGATTGTTTATATGTAAGTATTTGATGCGTAATATTTATCATCCTCATCTATGTTTTCTAAAAATTATTTCATAAAATGTTTTAATTGATTCTCATGATTACTTTATATTATCTCAAATTGGTTTCAAAGAAAATAGAGTTGAAAATATTTTATGCTTTAATTTTTTAGGAAAAATTTGTGTTCCAAGTGATCTTTTATGTTTAAGAACAGCCAATCTTTTCATGTATTACGGTTTTGAGGAAATGTTTATCAAACCCATTTAGTTTGTAAAGGTTATGATATGATTACACATTTGTAATACCCACTTCATTTCATGGGTTGTGTTATTATTTTTAATGATTTTTTAGAACATTTAGGTACTATTTGATTAAGAGATTTATATGACTTATATATCCCTCTGATGCATTGGGTAAAAATTTATATCACATGAGATAGACTAAGATGGTATTGAGAGTGATACTTGTCAACTAAGATGGCCTTGGGAGTGAACCATGACTACCAAGATGGTATAAAGAGTGAAATCAAGATACTATGTTGGAAAAGTGAGTGAAACATGACTACCAAGGTGGTATGGGGAGTAAATGAACACTACTAACATGGTCCTGGCAGTAATGACTTAGCTAAAATGGGAATCATTATATGCTTATTTGTCTACCGGTATTCAATGTTTTATTCCCATGCTTGGATTTCTTAGAAAATGTTCTATATTTCCATATGATTCATGTCTTATGAACATCCATTATTTTTTCCATGTTTCATGTATAATATATTTGATATACAGGGTACAACCATCTATTTTTATGATAATGTTTTCAAAGACTTATTTTTTGATTATGATTACATATCTACCTTGTTTACCATTAATGGTCATTTGAGCTCACCCCTTTCTTATGTTTCCATTCCCCATGATACAATGATTGTTTTGGTAAATGTACTAAGTTTGGATATATTTATAATATATTTTGAGGATCATCCACTAGGATAAAATATTTTGTTTCCAAGATTCCAAATAATCTAAACTATAACGTTCCTTGAGTATGTATTATTTTAATGTACTAAATATTCATCTAGAATGTTTCAATATAAATATATGTTAATCCGGGTTTTCTATGGTTGGTATCAGAGGAATGGTTTAGTCAACCTATAGAAAATATGATGTGGAAGCATTAGTGAGAAATCGGGAGATATTTTTAAGGACATGTCTAGGGATGTCATAAGAATAAATATAAGTATAGGTTATAGTCAAAGATTATTTTTGATAATCATGAATGAACTAGTATTAATCCTAGTATATCATATATTGAATTATTGTATGTAGTTTACTTTACTTATGTGTATTTAATCTCTAATATATATTTATCACATTTTTCTTTATTGTCTTAGCTAATGTCTAGAAATAGATAAAACATAGTTAACCTTGAATGATTAAGAGATGAAAAGTATGTGAAATATGAAAATCAATTTCCTATGTGGAAATATCAGGAAGATAATCAAGAAGGTGGTATGAGTATTGGTTATGTCTTTAAGGATAAAGAGATTGAAAATGAAATGTGAAATGTATGGGGTGTACTAGAATTATTTTTTACATTAATAAGTAGAATCTTGGTTAGATTAAGGCTGAGGAACCTTAAAACATTATTCATATTTCAGTAAAGACTAATATGATGGATCCTAAGTAATAGGTAATGAATAATGTTGGATAATTTAGGTTTATATGATTTAGAATTCAATGATTATACAAATCCTGATACATATAAGTGTTTTCGGTAGAAGCTTTTCATGAATGATTAGAAAGGATATGTTGAATAGATCTTAATACCATGAAAAGTGATTTAAATTTAACATAATATATTTTAAGAAACATGATTAGGGGAAATATAACCCTTATTATTTCCCTTATGTTATGATAATGATGTTTGTATAATGATATGTTGGATATGAATAAGTAAATTGGATGATATTGGTTTCATTGAAACTAATTTTGGATTTATTTTCAAGAGGGTTATTCTATCATCGATGAAGTATAAAACTTTTTGGGAGTTAAATAATATATCCAATAAGATTATAAATAAGGAAAAATGGATGTTTTTAATAAGGATATATAGTAATTTAGGTTATTGCCAATACTTATGATAATACATGATGATGGTGTTCACATGTTTGGAAAGTGTCCAACAAGAGATACATTATGATATATAAGAGAAAAATATTAAGATTAATTATTGTAGATATGTCTATGTTTTTGGTTATTAATATTCATAAAAGATTATTGGGTTTTCCATTTTGTAAAGTTTAAGTTAAACATTATATAATATTGTGATATTAAAGTATTATCTTTCCATAGGTAGATTTATACATATTTTATAACTCTTACTAACCTATTTGTTGAAGATAGATAGAATGACATATCATTATTTTCGTGAAGGGATAATGTTTCTAGAATGTAAAATTCAAATTTATTTTCTGGAATAAGAGATGAAGTAGAAATTGATCATGGAACAATAAAAGGAGAAGTTATGTGGAAATCAAGTAATTATATCATCTCTTAAAAATTCCTCAACATTAGGAAAAATGATTATGATATAAAAGGTTGTCTTGTTATCATCATTTTGATGTTATTATTGACCACTTTGACTTTTCATTAGTTTATGTTTTTTTATTAAAATTATCTGGATTATCTATTTTCTTGTGATTAGTGATATTTATCAATATCTATTTACGCTTTCCCCATGCCCAAATCGTCCCATATGTTCTCCTATATAGAGACTTAATATTGATTTACTTTTCATATCAGTTATTTTAAAAAAATTCCATTCGAAAAGGAATATTTTGAATTCATTTTTATGTTTTGGGTTTCTATCAAAGAAACATTCAAATATCAAACATTTGACAACCCAAATTATTTTCGAGGGCGATATTCATTTTAGGGGGGATGAATGTTACATCCTGAGATTTTGTTATTTTTTTGATATAATTTAATCATATTGATATTTTCACTTCACATAAATCTTAATATATATATATATATATTATATAAAATTACTATGTTTGGATTGTGTTATACACAACTGTAAGGGAAGATTACATTACACGCAACACTGACTTGTCTTGCATTACACACACCACCGAGTTTCTATGAAGGAACACTTTACTATTATAATTATATAAATAATATATTTATAACCTATTGATTAAAAATATAATATTAATATGTAATAACTACTTTTTAATTATTAGTTGTGATGGTTTTGATAATGACAAATGAAATTTTTTGTAGTGTCTTTATATGTAAAAAACTATTGTTTTTTTAAAAGAACTAATTTTTATGTCCTTTTGTGAAAAATAATAAAATAAATTTTATTCACTATTCTAAATTGAATATAGTGAAATAAAAACCATTGATGAATTTATAATATTAAAATTATATTAGGGGGGTGTTTCGGTGTTTTTTTGGAATGGTTCAATTTGTGATGAATAAGGAAAAATACTACATAGTAGTTAAAAACTGACATTTACATTTAAATAATTATATTTTACCTTAAATTCATATAAAAGTCCAAATATATAAAAAAATTATTTTATTTAATTTAGGTCATTGGAATTGTTTTTAGTATAGAATTTGATTTAAAATTTTTTGAACTTTTATACGTCTCTTTTACCTGTCTTCTAGTCAAATTTACAGGATTAGTATTAAACATAATTTTTCCACTTCTCTGGATTAGATTTCTAAAAATATACATAAATGGTTGCAATAAGCATAAAAAATACAGTCTTTTAGGATCAAAATATTTTTTGCTGAATAGTAACTGTTTAATTTTATTTACCACAATTAATGAAAAATAGTGTAATTAAAGGAAAAATAATATTATAATAACATAAAGTGATCATAACATATATCCTAAGTCTAATTTGATAAGTTTATTTCACTCAAAATCAACCTTAGGTAAAAAATATGAAAATTTTAAATCTAATTATATTAGATCATGGCATTTATTATATTTTATTTAAATAAGAGTTAAAAATGTCATATTCAATCTTTAATAAATAAATAAATTTTAATATATGATTAATTATAAGATAAATTAAACTATAAATATTCATTTGAAAGAAAATAAATTTATATTGTACATGATAATTTATTTTTTATTTTTACAGATTAAATAACATAATTAAAGGCTTTTATAATAATGATGCATTAACTGTTTAACTAATTGAGATATCAAAGAAATGATATTATAATGTATTAAAATAATTATAATTTTACTTAATTAATGAATTGAAAAAAAAATATAGAAAAATTATACATGTTAGTGACATATTTTAAGTATTGTTTCTATGTTATCATGTTGGATTGAAATTTTTAAAAAATGAAAAAATTGATTATTATCAAAATTGACATGAATAATACTTTATTATAAATAATAATTTATTAAATTATATAAAATTCATAAAAATTTGTACATATTATAAATAAATTTTATATTGTTAAATATTACATAAATTATCCAATTAGGGTTCCTTTTTTATTTTATTGTAATTATATGAACCATATTGTGTAAGAAGACAAGTTGTCATGGTAAGAGTTAAATTGTTTAACTAAGGGTCAAGAAAAAAATAAGGTTTTGTTTGTGACATAGAAATAACTAAAATTCATTGACTGAGAAGATTTGGACCCATAATCATCTAAAATTTGAAATAAATTACTTTATAGCTATTTTAAATAAAAAATAAATTTATAATAAATTCATAGTTTTGGAGTTTCCTAATGTGCCCCTCCTCCCTCTTCTAAAAGGACACCTCTTTTCTCTTTTAGTCACACCTATAAATCCTTTTAGATCGGAGAAACCATACCAATTTCTCCTCCAGAATTACATCCCATCTTTATAGATTCCTACAATTGAGCATATGGAATCACATTGATTACTTTTGGCACAAACCAAATGGAGTTACCTGATTAATATGTAATGTCTTTTATCATTATCATTTAATTTATTTTAATTCTCCACCACATAGACTCTCATGATTACATTTTTTATTAAAAAAATATTATAATAAATTTAATATTATGTTTTATTCTATATTTTCTACATACACTTACTCCCACATCCATCTACTCGATATCAATCATACTGTTTCTGGGAACGAGGAACTACTGCCTCACGAAACGATGATTGTTCATTTTACCATTACCACCAATCATGGATTCCATTATTATGGAAAATATATCTATACCTATTTTATATAATATTTTTTATATAATTGTTATTGTTTATTTCTTTTTATAAAACATATTTTTATAATTTTAATATGGTGTTAATTCAATAATATTGTTTAGGGGAGTGTGGACTACCACACCCTCAAAGTGATGTGATTCGTTCACACACCACAGAGAATGTATTAAGGATGAGTTTATTAAAATCATATGATATATATGATATAATCATTTAACTATAATAATGATACATATATTCATGAATAAATACACATAGGTCATTTAGAGACTTTCCTTCAATACAATAATAAAAATAGAAACAGCATTCATGGGTACGTATAGATTACCATCTCCAAGAATAGTGTATTAAAATTCATAAATATTTATTATATAGAATATTGTAATATACATATATTGGATAAACATGATATTTATATCATTTTTTAAATTCTTTAATCATGATATAATTATAAGGACCAACGATATAACATATAAAGACACATGCAAACACCAAATCAAATATTACCTAATGTGAAACCCTAACATAAGATTGTTAAAAAGTGGGTAATATAAGGACATGAAAGACAATATGTGGTATTAGATATAATAATATGATTAAATAATTTTATTTATAGTAAAATTATATTTTTTATTCAAGAATCTTGTTTGAGTACCAAGAGAGTCAAGACACAAGGTAAGGGGATTACTTTTTCTCACATTAATTTTTGTGGGACATATGACTTATAGACCACCTATTTATTTTTTATGGTGTTTGTACTCACCATAAATTTTTTTATGATTATTATTATTTAGTTTATGATATTTACATTTTTATATCCTTATCAATATATTATTATGTGTATGATTCGGCTGGTTATAAATTGGTAAGGCATAATTTCAGAATCTCATTATTATCAGAGATTGTTTATATGTAAGTATTTATTAAAGTATATTTATTCTCCACATAAATTCTTTTGTAAAAAATATTTCATACTATGTTTTACTAATATCCAATAGATTTGTAAAGTTATTTTACCCATTATTTGACTTTTTACTACACAATTTGGAAGGAATATTTTTTTTCATTTTCAAAATGATGTACTTTTTGACTTTTTAGAAATAATTACAAGTATAATTTTATTACCATATACATAATTAATTGAATTTTAGGATTTTATGACACCTTATTACAATGAATATTCCCCAATAATATTATAATTTTATTTTCAAATATAATTTTTTCTTCTAAAATGGAATAACATTTTAAGAAAAGAAATCTATTTCAGTGAAGGATATTTTCCTCAAGAATAGTTTTAAGTGATCTTAATGATTCCTTTATATTCATTCAAATTGGTTTCAAAAAAAAGGTTTTTGAAAATATATAATTCTTTAAAATGTTATTTTTATTAAAATTTCATGTTCCATGTGATCTTTCAAAATCCTTCCCCTCCTAGGATGAGATACTTTGTTATAGGTCATGAATACCATTAGTATTCTTTCTATAGATGGTTTATGTTTTGATGGCATCATGATTAAGAAAAACACTCATTTTCATGGGATATTATTTTGATGAAATGATTATAAAACCACAAAATTTTCCAATGGTTATGATATGGCTACACATTTATAATACCCATTTCATTTCAGGGGTTAGGTTTTGATTTTTAATGATCTTGTATCACATGTATTCATAATTTCTTTTAGACATAGGTGGGACCTATATATCCCTATGATTAATTGGGTAAATATTTATATCTCATGAGATAGACTAATATGGTATTGGGAGTGAACCTTGACTACTAATATGTCCGTGGGAGTGAACCATGACAACCTAGATGGTTTGGGTAGTGAAACCATACTACTATGATGGTCTATGTATAGATTACTTGGATAATATGGAAATCATTATTTTCTTATGCATCATCCACATCTCATTGTATTATTCCCATTTCATAGTTTCTTGGGCTATGTTCTATAATTCCATATGATTAATGTCTTATAAACTACCATTATTTATTCCATGTTTAATGTATAAGATCTTTGATATGTAGGGTATTATTTTCTATTTTCATGATCATGTTCTAATACCCAGTGCTCATGATTATGCTTACATATCTCCCTTTTGAAAATTACTAATCATTTGAGCTCACCCCTATCTTATTTTTCTTTTTCTTGGGTTATTTTGAGTGGTTTTAGGTACAATTAATAATGTTGGAGATCATTAGGATAAATATTGAAGATCTTTTTGAGAGGTCCAGTTTTGGATATACCCAACACTGAGAGGGGTGGTGAATCAGTGTTGGGGAATTTTTAAACCAATTCCAACTTTTTATCAATGTACCTCTTGACCGGTTAGGATCTTGATTCTCTTATTATATTTTCCTTGTCACATGAAATAATTGAAAGCAGTAAAAATATGCACACAATATTTCTACATGTTTTTCCACTCAATAAGATTAGATATGCCCCTACCATGCTTGTGTATGACCATTACATTAATTCTCTAATATAATGTGATATTATTTTACAATGGAGTGGCTTGGAAAACAATCATCTAACTAGTGTGAGTCCCAACACTTTAGATTGGGGTGGAAAAAAATCCTCTTCCCTGGACTGGTGATAGCCTCATCCAACTTTCTACCTCTAGCTAGATCTTTATATTTCCTATGAATATATTCTTCTTAATTCTTCAAAAGGTGTGTTCTATTCTTGGTCTTCTTTAGGTCCATTCACTTGATTACTGCAAAGCAGAAGGAAAGTAATTCTCCCATCTCTCATTATTTTTTTTATAATGCAATACCAACTGCACTAGACTTCTTCTTTCTTCTTCTCAGTGCAACAACCAACTGAACTAAAGTTTCTTCTCTCTCTTTGGAAAGAATATTATAAACCAATGTGATTATTCAGGAAATGAAGATCAGTTCACTGGGCTTCATATGAATTAAATTGCCCAGAATAACTGTCTTCCTTCAATTGGGCACACTATATTCTTCTTCTTCAATTCTTTTTCTTTGAAAAATAGTATAATATGGAATTTTACTAAAGTGTCTTAACCTATATCTTCAATTCTCAATACCAACACATGAGTGTATCGGTATACATACTTGTTCCTTTGTGAAGACGTGAGTTTTGTTACAATTTGTCTCCTCATCACACAAGAAACAACATCCCTTCAAATAGTTTATATAAGTCATGAAATACAAGTGTGTTCACCTTCGTGCAAGAAAAGAGCTCCACGGTTCTTCTTCTTCACAAAGAGAACGCGTGATTCTTCTTCATAGAACTAGGGATGATTCGTGGATCTATCTTTATGAAGAAATAAATGGTGAGTATTCACCGGTTCTGAACTCAGGAAATCTCATTCACAAAACATGGAGAGGGTTTGAGAAAACCAGACTCTTGTTTGTGGTTTCTTCTTTTCATAGAGGGTATGATTCTCTTTCTTCTTGAGACACTTCAAGAGTGAATAGAACATATTAAAGGCCTGAAGGACCCCAATATTTTGTATACCTGTATTGGTTAACTTGCGAGCAATATTTAACTTTTTCATAGAAGACCTCTTAGTGCTACTTCAATCTTGAATGCAACTCTCTTCATGCACGCAATTATCCGTTATTGCATGCAAGTCTTTTCATGAACACAACTGTCATTTCTTCTGAAAAACTCTTAATACATTCACACACCTACCTTTTCCATAAATGTTTTACTTGTTTCAGATATCTGAATTATTCTATCCATTGAGCATGAAAAATGTGAGGGGGTCACCTCTTATTTATAGACCTCATCGACCCCCACATGCAAAAACACCGATGTTTCACGCAAGTTCTTGAAATGTCTCGCAAAACACTATTTGACATCGCATTGGGCGCGTAAGTCTCTTTCAAGACAAATTCAACTTTCACACACTTCTTGAATCTTTCATGCACTTCAGGACTTTTCCATTATTTCAATGTTTTTTCCTCGAAGGTTTTTCCTCGAATCAAGCATTGTTGCCTCTATATTGTACATTCCTTTGTCATTTATCTCTTCACTACATTCCATTACCATTCTTCAGCATTCATCTCGAAATCCACTATTGTGATATGTATCATTTGATCATAAAACATTATCAGCGTTATATTTTCAATAAGAAGTACTGAAACTTCCCTATCTTCCAGAAGCATCATTCATTCCAATCAAGTCTGAATATAACTAGAATCATATTTTATCCTCATTTCCTTCACAAGGCTTACATCACATGGTATTCTAACGTATAAAATTTGTGAAATAAAAATCAAAAATGCATCATCTAATTTATCAATATCTTTCATTGTTGTTGACAATGTGTCACTTTTGGTACACGTGCTTTGAACATTGGATCAACTCAACAATAATTTGAATTACCTTCATGAAGAATTTCCCAAGAATGAAATTCAATTCAATGATTGCATAAAAATTCTCCAAGCATCTTTAATTCAGTCGCTCTCCATTAAATTTAGAGTCCTTCTTCATCTCTTTCTTCATTTTGACAATCATTGGAAACTGTTGACAACAAATACAATCTTCATACACAAAGTGGTCCCTACCATCTCCCCCTTTTTATTTGTTATAAATACCTTAATGTTCACCTGAAATGAATGTGTCAATGTCAAAATGAGAATATTATCTCTCCCCTTTACTTATTTCTCTCACCATTAATTATAAAACATCCATTTCACTTTCTCTCCCCCATATTGACAATAAATAAAAATTTCATGGTAGAGAGGGTGTCAATTCTTACATAAGAAGTGTGCCATAAAAAATTTCAATCTAAGTCTACATGACCAGTGCATGGTGTAGAAGACAATAAGATTTCTTTAGACAACAATGTTCTCCATTATTCATTGAATCATGATACCTCATGATATGAGAACTAATACACTTGTCTTCAGGGGATTTATACTTTCATTACTGGCTTAGGATAATAAGTCTGACATAAAATATTAAACATGAAACACGTGAACTTACTTCCAGAAATTGATCAAAAACGTTCAGGTGCAATTGGAAGGATAAGTGTTCTTGGGTCACTTTGACTCTTCTTATATCACTTATTATCTTTGTTACTGCCCCATTGTAGAATGACCTTTATTTTTAGTAACCATGGATGAGATATTTAGAAATAATATACATTTTCCAGTGATATGATCTTCATAAAATCAATAGAGTAATTGAGTTTTATTCCAAATTATTTTGATACTAATTGAGATGATTAATTTGAAAGCTTCTTCAGGTTTCTCCCCCTCAAGGGAACACTTCTAATCATTAAATCCCAGGTTCTTCCCTAGAGATACTGCCTCACCTTCATTTCCATGTATGATAATAAAAATACAATACACAAATATTTAAGGGAATAAGGTGGATACACCTTTCTTCATTAATGTGAACAACAAGGTTGAGATGATTTTTTAAACAAGATGCATCCTTCTTCACACTTTCACAACTAATCTTCAATGTTGGTTGTGATTTGTGGGGCCTTCGTACATATTCCATTTCATTGTGTGTGTGATTATTCTCTCTTCAAGGTATTGAAAAGAACTTGAATCTCCTGGTGAATCATTCATCTTCTTGAGGAATTCTTGTCGGGCTGGGGTAAATTTAAAGCATCATCTAATAGTGTGACCAGCCATGATGTACCTCACAAATAGAACATATTTAACAGGGGAGTTTCATTTTGTTTGAAACCTCTTATTCACCTTTTCTTCTTCATGTGGAATCTTCTTATTACTTTTTGTACTATCCTTAGCATGTAAATATACATCATTTATCATTATTTCTAAATCTGTTGGCCAGAAAACTGATAAGTCTTTGGGAACTATGGAACCATGTTTTTAATTTCCACATTGATTATTTAGAGTGTAATCCTTCTTGATTGTTTTTTTGGATGCACTAATCTTCAGCTTCTAGGATATACAATCCAAGGCCTTCTCAACCTTCCCCCTTAGAGTCTTCTTGGGAGTTGTTTCTTATTCAACATTCTTCTGAATACTTCTTAAGGATGTTTCTTCTTTCTTATCCAGCTCCCATGATATTATTTTTCTGTCATCTTTGGGTACCTATTGAAATGAACATGCACCATTCATGTGAGCACTCCTGTTGCATACATCACATATATTATATAACATTGCAAATCGATTTTCATTATACATATACTTTTGGATCTTTGGATGTTTCTTCTTCTTCTCTGGCTTTCTCCCCCTTGAGATGAGCTTCCTCTGTGCTTTTATATTTAAGGGATTGTACCAACAATCCAGTGCAAAATTCATAAATATGTTTTAGCACTAGCGTTGTCCAACAATACTTCAATTAATTTCATTTTCTTTATAAGGTTACTGAATCTTTTTCTTGGTATGTTGTTCTTTCTGTGGGAATCTATCTTCCACAATCATTCCAATATTCAACTTATCCAGGGTGATAGGTTTCTTCTCACTTTTCCTTATCCATATATGTTTAGAATTTTTCTTCCATACTGCACTTTTTGTAGAAACAATTTTAGGGACATTAGTACAAGTTGTTGTGGATGGTATCTTTACATTCTCATCATCTTGTGATAGATCAATGAGTGAATCCATGATATTCTTTTCACATGTTGGTGGAAATTTGATGGTAGAATCCACTAGTGAGCATTGAGTACAAGTAGATATCGGTTCTTCATTTTTTGGACACTCAATATGTATCTTTTCAAGATTGGTAAACTCTGTTTCCAATTATAGACATCTCAAATTGAGGATGCCTTCATGGTCTTCAATCATAGTAATTCTCTCTTCACAACCATTCTTTAATATTTCAACTTCATCTTCAGGCCTCTTTACTTTCTTTTGTTACAAAGAGTCATGTTATTTGATCTTCTTGGAGTCTTATTCCAAATATAACTCCTGGATATCAATACTCATTTTCATATCATCTCCAAGTGCATGGATATTCAAGTCTAGAGTTTTATTGACTCCCCCTTTTTCATCAATATCATTGATCCACTTTGAAGAACTTACTTCAAAATCCCATATATTTTTCATCAAAATATCCAACCTGTCTACAGAGTATTAGACATTCAACAATTTTTTCTTTTAAGCCTTTATCCAGAACATTAGTTTCTTCTTCCAGCTGAGTGATATTTTCCTGCATGCATTGAAATAGTCCACAAACTAGGGATGTAATCTATTTAGAAATACCATGAAGAATAATTCTTAATCTATGAACTGATATTTCTTAAGATGTTGTATATTGATCATCACCACTTGTGCTAGCATTTTCATCATGAGAATAATTTTCAAATGTACTAACACATACCTCTTGATTAGTTGAGGTAGGAAGGGATTTCATCTTCTTGGTGGGGGCTTGATCCACCATCTCATTAATTTCTATGTTTTGTGTGTATTCAATGTCATCTAGATATAGAGAACCAGATGCTTCATTTTCTGTATATAAGAGGGACTTCTTCTTCAACTTTATCTTCTCCTTAATTTTTATTCATCATTGTCATGGTAGATATACCCTTCTTCCCATAGATAAATGAATCATCACTAAAACTGAACTTCATTGATATCATTAGAAAGAAACTAAAATCTTCAAAAGAGAATAACGTCACTATAGAGAATCTAACAGAGGTGAACCTCCCTATGATACCAATTGAGAGGACTAGTTTTAAATATGTCAAACACTGAGAGGGGGTGAATTAGTGTTGTGGAATATCTAAACCAATTCCGACTTTTTATCCATGTACCTCTTGACTTGTTAGGATCATGATTCTCTTATTCTCTTTTCCCTATAGAATTGAATAATATAAAGATGTTAAAATCTGAACACAATATTTTTACAAGGGTCACCACTCAATAGGAGTAGTTGCGTCCTTACCATGCATTTGTATAACTAGTTCTTGGATTCTCTACTATAATTTGATATTATTTATCAATGGAGTGTCTAGGAAAACAATCCTCTAGCCAGTTTGAGTTTCTACACATTGGAGGGGGTGGGAAACAATTCTCTTCTATGGACTGGTGACAGCCTAGTCCAACTTGGAACCTCTAGCTAGTTATTTATAATAGCTATGAAGATAGTCTCCTTACTTATTCAAAAGTTAGGTTCTACTCTTGGTCTTATTTAGTTCTATTCACTTGATTACATTCAAAGCAGTAGGAAAAAAATTATCCCTTATTTATTTCTCTTCTTTTCTAGTGCAATACCAACTACACTAGACTTCTTCTTTCTTATTCTTAGTGAAACAACAATCTAAACTAATGCTTATTCTCTCTTCTTGTCTAGAATTACAAAAACCAATGTGATTATTTAGGAAATGAATATCAGTTCACTTGTCATCATCTGAATTAAACTTCCCTAAAAAATTATCATCCTTCAATTGTGAATACTTTGTTCTTCGCCTTCTTCTCTTCTTTTCCTTTGACACAGTATAATATAAAATTTTACTACACTGTCTTAATCTATTTATTCAAATAGAAATACCAACACATGATTGTATCAGTATAATTCCTTCTTCCTTTGTGATGATGATAGTTTAGTTACACATATGTATCCTCATCACTCAAGTAGAAACACCCATGCAAAAAGTGTATATAAATTGAGCAACCAGAGTCTATTCACCTTCATGCAAGTAGAGTGCTCCACAGGTCATCTTCTTCACACATAGGATGCAAGATTCTTCTTCACAGAACCAAGGATGATTCGTGGATATATCTTCATGATGTACTACAAGGGTTAGTATACACTGATTGTGTACTCACAATATCTCTTTCACAAAACACAGCGAGTGTTTGAGAAAACCTGTTGCTTTTTTGTGGTTTATTCTTTTCACAGAGGGTGTGGTTCTCCTTCTTCGCGAGACACTTCAAGAGTGCATAGCACTTGTTAGAGGTATTCAGGACCCCAATATTTTGATCACCCATTTTTGGTGACCTTCACTAACATTAACGACTTGTGCACAACATTCAAATTTTTTAAAGGAAGACCTCTTGCATGCTACTTCAATCTTGTGTTCAACTCTCTTCTTACATGCATCTATCATTTCTTACACGCATGACTTTTTTTGCACGCAACTATCCTTTCTTACGCAAAACTCTTACTTCTTTCACGCAACTACCATTGTGTAAATTTCTTACGAATTTTAGATCTTTTATTTATTCTATCTTTTGATCATGAGAAATGTGAGGGGTCACCTCTTATTTATAGACCTCATCAACCCCCATGCACAAAAACCTCGAGGTGTCATGCATGTTACTGATGCGTCGCACAAAAACCCATTTGACATCCCCTTGTGTGTATAATTATCTTTTGTGACAACCTCATTTTTCCAACACATATTTAATGTTATGCACAACTCATGACTTATACAATTTTTGATGTTTTGTCCACAAATCATTCCTTGTGCACAAGATTCTTAACTCCTTTAAATCTTTTGCATAAACACTAATATTTCATGAAAGACTCTCCATTGAAGGATTTTTAGGTTAGAATCATGGAACACCAATTTTTAAAAACAAACCAAGCCATCATCAAACATGCATGAAACATCCTTTTCTAAAAACACATTTCTTCAACTCCGGATTTTCAGGCCAAAAATTTGGAAACACTGGAAAACGATGCCACCTTAAAACATTCTTTTGTGATACCTCTAGATATTATATTATAATGTCATTACTCTCTTCACATCATCCCATGACCAATCATCATCTTTAAACATTAAATCCACTATCGTGATATGTATCCTTTGAATGAACGTCATTAGTATTGTCAAATTTTCAATGGGATGTACTGAAACTTCTCTATCTTCCAGTAACATCGTTATTTCTAATCAAAACTAAATATAAATGGCATCATCTGTACTCACCCTTTCCTTCAAAAGGATAGCATCACGTGTTCTACTAACATATGAAATTTTTGAAATAAAAATATATAAAGCATCGTCTAATTTATCACCATACATCATTGTGGTAGATAATGTATCACATTTTTGATACACATGTTTTGAAAATAGGATCAAATAAATAATCTTCTGAATTTACTTCATGGAAAATTTCTTAATTATGACATTCAATGCCATGATTTCCTAACAATTATCATGGAATCATCACCTTAGTCAATCTTCATTATCATTTTATTCCTTCTTTATATCCTTCTTTACTTTGACAATCATTTACAATTTTTGACAACAAATAAAATCTTCATACACAATGTGGTCCCAACACTTTCACCGAGATAGAATATTTTGTTTCCATGTTTCCCAAGACACAAAACTATAATAGTCCTCTAGTGTGTATTATTGAAACATACTAAATATTCCTATTAAATAATTTAATATCCATGTATGTTAAGACTGGGTTGCTATAGGTTTCCTATCAAGTAAAATGGAAGCAATAACCTGAAAAAAATGATTCACCCATATATTTTTGGAATCCCCAAAATAGAGGGAACATAAAAACTAAATTAGGTTATAATTCAATGTTTTAGGTATTGTTTATAGTTTAATGATATATAACTCTCCTAAAGTATGGTTCTTATAGAACCTCTACATAGATCTAGATCATACATAAGAGAAAATATACATGTATGCATATTTAACTTGGATTGGGGATAAGAACTTAGATCAAACATGAATTGATAAGATCCGAACATCATTGTGGAGATGAAGATAGAATAAAACGTAAAATTAAATTTGTTTCTATAAATGAAAACCAAATCATATATATATATATATATATATGTATGTATATTTTTTTATGTTAATAATAATCAATAGACAAATTGTTTTAGAAGATAATATTATTCTCAAAGCATGTATGAAAATTTAGAAATAACTACTATATGTGAGGATATAATGAAAAGTGAAGATGTATGATACTACTGAAATTTATTATTATGAAAAAATTTGATAATCCCCGATTCAATTTGTATCATATGGTAATAACAGTCAAAACAAAATTATTTCTGTAAAGAGGCTGGTTTATCCTAATATAATGATATAATTGGAACAATATAATGAAATAGATAATACCTACACTAGTATATTATAGAGTACTAGATGATTAGGTCATTTTTTGTCTTAGAAAAGATTAATTGATCCAAATGTAAAGTCATATCTTATAATAATATAAATAAATCCAAGTTTAGTTCTTAAAATGGGGTATTTTCATCACAATATTGTTGTAGCATGACATTAGGGTTTCATATTTATTAATTTCAAAAAAATAATTGTACAAAGAAAGATTTTCTATATATTATGGTCTTAGTTAAGGATGATAAAAAAAATTACTATTATAGATGATTGATAATTCGAATCAATTTAAGGTTGTGCAAGATAGAACATTTATGTTTTTAGTTTTTGGTTAAAATTATTTCACTGAATTTTTTCATAGCTTACAATCATGTTACTTCATGATTCCACAATAGTCTTTAGAATCCTTAATGTTATAAACATAGAGATATTTTAGAATTATTTGAACATGGGGGACTTGAATGGGGTAAAACATGTCTGAAAATTTATAAATAAAATATATTGATATGTTAACTGGTGGGAATATTTAGTAATTGAAAAAAATAAAATTAAACCATCCATAAATGGTGTGTGTATTTTTATTAACAGTCATTAGGATCTAAAACCATTACCTAGGGGTTATAAGCTTAAATGAAACTATTTTTTAACCATTTATTTCCACTAGATTTATTCATATTAATGGATAAATCCATAACCAATTTCTATGATATGGAAAAAAATAATGATAATATTTCTCATGGTCATGGATTTCAATGATATAAATCTCTATTGATGTATTCTTATGTTACCATATATATAATTGATACATGAGAATTTTTAGCTAATTGTGACTTAGACATCAAAGATATGAATATGGTTTTCTAGAAGAATATTTTCTAAAAGGGTTTAAAATTCTCAAATTCTATACCATCTGGTGTTGGGAAGGCTATTTGGGGATGTAAAATAGACCTTAATGTAAGAGGAGGTGAAATTAAACCTTATAAGTAATGATGTGATGTCTCAAGATATAATATATAAATCTATGTAATTAGTTACATAAATCCAATTACATTCCATATTGAGAGTGGACTTTTACTAGGATTTACACTATCCCAAAGACATACAGAGGGAATTATGAAGAAAAATACCATAAATAATTGGGAATACATGGTTTAATGTCATATATGACATGACTCTCAAAATATATTATTTTTATATTGGATGTTCTAGGAACTATATATTTTCAGATCATATTGTAACGATCTATATCATTCCATTTATAATATTTTTAAAATGACCTTGTGTTTTTATATTTAAATTATAACGATAGGGACCATACATTATATAATTTAGTTCCATCCTACAAGTAACCTATAATATAATATTAAGTGTCTAAAAACGTGAAATTTTTATTGAACATACATTTTTAAGAAAGATAGTTCTATATTTAAGTGAGAATAACAAGAATGAATGTTTCATGAATATTTTTATTTAAATCACCCCATGTAAATTGTGCACTAATGTGTATATATGATATATTCAATGATATTATCTTTACTAATGGAATATACAATGATTCATCCATGATTTATTGATAAATAACCCTAATTATTTTATACACATGATTTATTCTTATTTCGCTGCACCCATAGGTGAAATAAAAATACAGGTATCTCAAACTCTAATATCCACTACTCTTTTTTTGAAACCAATAATTAATTATATTGAAATTATTGATTGTATTCCATAAAAATCAAAATGAGGGGATGTAGTTTTTCTAATGTTTGAATTCTTGTTCCTAGTTTCTCTAGACCCTTCATAGTATAATAAGGTAATTCTATGAAGAAAAGTTGACATGCTCATAAACATTATACAATTTGATGAAATAGATTTTTTTCTTCTAATCCCATATTAGTTTGAATTTTTTTACCATGTGTTCTATATAAAACGTGACTAAAAATTATGATACGTGGGAGAATGCTTAATAATCCTTATTAATTTGGGTGATATGGTTAATATATTTATGATAGGTACATTTATTGGTTTGAACATAACTTGAAGAACTCAAATATTACAGAATTTTATGTAGTGAACACTAAGGATAGATGATGTGAATAATAAACAAGATGATGTTTGGAATAATATAAAATTTACTCAAACCCCATGGGATGGGGTACATGAATGAAAGGATGACTATTGAAGCAATATAGTATCATATCATCATGGGGAAAAATAATCAATGTTCAATAAGTAGGTGTTTTTTGAAGGGGATAATCATGTATGGATCTAGAATGTCAAAATAGATATTTTGACTACAAAATCTTCTGAAGGGGGAATTTATCCATTATGTAACTTTGTAACTTCATTCTAATTATTTTTGTTTTCACACTTCGAATGAGAAATTTTTTATTCCATCATAATGGACATGAATGATTACAATGATTGATAGGAAGGAGACATTAAAATCCATTTCCATTTTTAGTAGTATAATGACTTGATAACAATTTAAGTCATAGTTAGGTATACATCAATAGTATATACCTTTAATATTGAGGATAGAGTCTATTAAAGTTTTGTTTTGAGTCATCAAAATGGTTTAAGACAACTTCTTTAATGGGAGGTCTAGAATAAACATTCTCTTTTACATTTATTATATGAACATCAAATGTAAAAATTTAGGATCTTTATAGGGTAGGATAAGAGTGTGGTCACCTTTTTTGGGATTGAAGCCATAAAAACAATGACAAAATCACTTTGACCCAGTTTATATAATATTTATTTAATACAATTTCTCATTTCATAAATCTATAATTTCCTATTTACCCTTTTCATTAATAATATAACATTTTCTAAGGTTAACATAGGATCTATATTAGAGAATGATATCATTTAGTGGGATTGTTCCTCTCAGTGCCCCACATGAGTAATAGATCTAGTTTGGTCCGATAATTTCCCATGGTTACCTCATGGAAATAAGATCTAATTTTTTAGAAGGGTGTCTATGGTCTCACTTATTAGGACAATGCATGTGGTCTTGTTTTGTGGAACAATGTTCATGTACTCATTTGGGGGTAAATTTCTCATTCATACGATTTTAGATAAAGGAAGGCCATGACTTTTTGAATAGTTTTTTAATAATTGGTAAAAACTATTACTCTTTTAATACACTATAGTGATTTTTTAGATCTTATGATATAGAGAATTAAATGATGCAATGGTCATAATTTCAATCAAAATTATTGTCATTACTAGTTGATTTAGTCATTCCGGGATCAAATAATATGAAATACTCTTTATCAACTAGATCATCTAGTTATCAAATTTATTGTTATTTTCTATGGTACAGATGAAGGGCCTTCAAACCTGATCATTAAGGATGGAATATACTATCTCCACTCATTTTAAAATTCATGTGACCACAACCTTATTGATTGTGAGTGAAAACAGTTTATCCTTATTTTTATGGATTCCTTATCTATGATGGATAATATTAAAATATTCATGTAACGATTCTATGAATGGAATCCATTGCATTTTTTTCTACTATCACAAAAAATTGAATGTCATGAGGTTTATTTAGATGGTAATATTGGTTGATAATTCATCATATATATTCCCATCATATATCACAAGTAATTGTAATTGAGGAATCTATATTTATAAGGATTATAGTAAACACTTCTATTTTATAATGAAATTAACAGCCCACTCATTATTTAACTACATGAAATTAGAGAGGACAAGGATAGTTTCTTTCCTCATCATGTAATTAAATAGGTTATAATATGTGGAACCCCTCATGTCACTCTGTTATTTATTTAGACTTAATTTATGTTTTCCTTCTGTGGGGTGGAGTCTTTGTTGGTCATGGGCAAGAAATTTAAATTTTGGGTGGCCTTTATGATATTTCACGGTCCGAAATCACTATTTTTCAAACCATGGGGTTCCCAAGCGGGTGGTCCTATACCATGTACATAAACAATTTTTCACAACTTCCTCATAGTTTTTCAAACTATTCAGAGCATATTAAGAGGTTGTGTGAGTCCCAGTTGGTCATGTAGTAAGGTGAATTTTTTTATCTATACAACTACTCCCTAGTAACTTTTCATATTTGGTTTTAGGGAAGTAGTGGTTCCCACACGGTTTGGGAATAGTTTTCCTAATCATTAGGGAGAACTATTTGAATTATCCATGTGTTTAATTTGTGTCGTTTTCTTAAAATACCCTCTTTGATATTAAGAAGTATTTTACCACTCTTCTACCCCACATGAGTCATTAAGCCCATGGGATCCCATGGGGGTTTTCCCATTCCTCTTTCATTTTTTATTTCCCACTAAATGGTGTTTCCAAGAGCTTTTAGGTGTGTTTCCCCTTTATTAGCCTCATTCCTTTCTACTCTCTTCTCACATGATTTTGGATTCCTTCGAGAACCATAGTAATAATGTGGCTCACTTTTAGGGTTTTTGGTTGGTATAATTAAGGGGTTTTTTGTATCGAGGGGTATAGGAACTCATTGGAGCCTCATGAGGGTGGTCATCATTAAAAGAGACATGTTTTGGGATGTTTCAAATTTGATTCCAGCTTTTTAGGGTTTTTATGAATTTTTTTTCATTATATTATTTTATCGATTCAATAAATTTATAAAATAATTTTTTATAAAATCATAATTATATATGGAATCGTTATGATGATTTAGAACCATTTAATTCAGATTCATACATTTCATTTTTTGTTTTATATTATAATATTACAATTTATTTAAATAAAACGAAATGTTTTTTAAGGATAATATTTTTATGAATCATCTTATTAATTTTTTTAATGATTTTTATGAGTAGAATTGGGATTTAATAGGGTTTTTGTTTTTAAAGAGTAATAATAATGATTTTCAAGAATATTTGATTTGGATTTGAGGTGTGGAACACAAAATGATTTATAATGTGGTGTTTTAATGTATTTAAAATAGAGATATGAAATGTTTTTGTGTAATTTTACCCTTATGTAAATGTCATGGTGGATCCTTAAAATGGTTTGATGGAAGTGGGAAGCCTTCAGCATTTGTCTGGATTTTAATGTTTAATAACCTTGATGCTGTGTAAAATTCAACTAATTTATGAAATGGATTGTTATATTAAACCACATAAATTTTTTTATGTTTTTTTAATGAAATGTTTCATGGAAATAATTTTATCCCATGTTTCATATTTTCATGTAGGATAGACAGTGTCTAAGGGTGAATTTAAAGCATTTAAATGCATTGGTGGTTTCTATCACAGTTATAATGGATTTTAGAAGTGTTTCATAAAATGTTAAAATCTCTTTGAAATCCAATACATTATTTTGTGTCAAAAGTTCATTCGTAACTTTGGTTTTAAATACTTTATATGGATGGATAACTTGATTTTCCCTTGCTTGTGTTCCCCATGTGTGGTTTTTGATCACTATGTGATTATTTTTTTCTCCCCTTATTTGGGATGCCCTAGAATGTACCCCTATATGGTTCAAACTCCAATAGTGTCCCCATTAGAGTGAAATAGGGCTATGCGAGTATGTCATCTCCAAGATAGATTTGTGTGATAATTTAATGATAGTTTAGACAAGCATATTCTGGTAGCAAGTTCGTGTGGTTATATCCATATTTGATCGGTCTAACACACAATAATGATTTGTGTTAGATCTTATTTAAATATTTTATGGTATGTGTTGATAGTGATTGAGGTATGTTTAAAATCATGATTGACTGTATCAATTCCCCATATTCCTTTTATATAGAACCTTTTTTTGAATTATTATAATTTTTAATTCAATTTGATATATTTAAATACTGTGGCTATATGTTATTCTGGACCAGTTGGTGATGGTTTCTTCCTTTGAAAATGTGTATTTATTAAAATTATTATAAAATATGTTATAAAATTTGAGGGCACTTGTGTGTGACTTCATTAAAGTGGATTGAAAATTAGGTGTTAATTTAATGGTTTCTTCGGCCAGTGGAATTATTTAAAGGAACCGTTTCAACTGAACCAAACATGTGATTTTTTTGATAAAGGAAATATGAATGTGTGTCTGTTAGAAATGTATTAGGATGGTGGGATGTTTTTAAAAATGGGTGTGTTGGTTTCAATAAAAAATTGAGGAAAATATTTTGAATCCAAAATTGTTGAATTATTTTTTCATAATTTGTATATAAATAAATCCTAATTTTTTATTTCAATTTTTAAAATTGAATTTATGAATTTCTTGGTGAAATTATTTTTATAATTTTTTTGGGTTTTTGAGCCCTACTAATATTTTTTCTATCCCTTTCATCTTTTTGGTTCTCGATTCTTATATAGATCATTCTTATTTGTGGTGGATTACATTGGGTGAGTTGGGTGGTGGTGAGTATCTAGTGGTTTCATGGAGCTGGTTTCGAGATCATCTATAAATGTTTGGCTTATTCTAGTTTTATTTTTCAGTTTTTAATCCTTTTTATATATATCTTTCTTGTTTCTCATTGATCATGGATGTTCATCATGTATATGAAAATGGTTTAGATTATCATTGTTTGTTAGGACCTGTTAAGAAGGTTTTTTATGTTTTTTTATTTTAGATAATACATTTTCATTATAATTTCATATCTCTACATTGTGAAAACCAATTATCCGTTGAGTTCTTGTAATGACCATGTAATTTTCGCAAGACTGTGGGGATTCATAATTCCCATCGATCATTTTAGCGAATAAGGTTAGGTTTCGGGTTGAAAATAATCTTAGGATGGTTCAAAAAAAATATAATAGAATAGGTTTTTATTTCCTTTAGTAATATCTTAAGATCCTTGAGTTTAACTTGTTATTTGGGGATGTCCATGTAGAGAGGGGATTGTGGTTGATAGAGCTTGATATGTATAGTAAAAAAGAGTTTAACTCTTTCTTATCCTCACCATCAAAATTCAATAGGAATATAGTTCATGAAATGTGAATCCAAGAATGTTTTGGGATGTTTGAAGGATTTTTTTGTGATGGATATTTGATCCATTTTGTTAAATTGCACGATATAGTTGGTCTCTAGTGGTTTTGGGGTTGAATGGAAAATTAATTGATCCATGCATTTGGTGAACATTTATTGGTAAACCATGTGGTGTCTGTGTAGTTTTGTCTTCCCCCATATAGGGTGTGTTTCATGAATAGTGCTCGGTTGCCTAACCAATGTGGACAAGGAATACATGAATCAATTCATTCCCCAGCTGAACTATTTGGACTCATATTGTTTTTGGATTTATCTGAGTGTCATTTTAACTTTTTATAGGTTGATTAAAGAGTTTTTTTTATCATTTTGGTTTGTGGTTAGTGAGCCTCTGTTTGTTTCTCATGTTGTGCTTCTATTCAATTTGATTGGAGATCATATTTTAGAAAATAGAGGTGGTTTCAGGGGGTTGGGGTTCAAAATATTTATTTTAGAACATTTATTTGTGAATAATGGGATGAGTGGATTCCCATGGTTTTAATAATGTTTAATAATAATTGTCGTTTCAGTAGTGTATTAGGAAAATTATTTATTTTATAAGGGAATTTATGTTTTTGAATCAATTTTGTAATGTGTTTCAGAAATGGGAAAACAGTTTCAAAAGGAATTTTTCTATTCTCAATTTTCAAATAAAAATAGTGGTTTTGAATGGAATGTAATAGATTTTCTTGTTTCGGTAATGGGTTTATTCCCCCATGGTGGTTTTCTAATGGTTATGTTGGATTGGTTTTTAATTGAACTCTTTAGTGGAATGTGGTTTCAATATTCCTTTGGTAAATGGTGGTTTCTAAATAAAAAATTTCTTTTTATATGTTTTTTCCTTTCCTCATTAATGTAATGTGTTTTTAGTTTTGATTCCTTCCTTATGAATGAGACATTTTTATTTTTCATTGATACTTGACTTGAGGTAGTTCATGTATTGTTTTTGTCATGCTCCAATTTTTTGACTATTATCTCTATTATGGGTCCTACCAAAACTCTAAAGGGAGTGGTGGATGCTGAACCTTCCATGTGAGAGTTTTTGTGAGTGTGTTCGTTGGTTTTAGTAGAGTTTTGTGGGAATTAGTGGTGATTCCTTCATGTATTCTCTTTGGAAACCATAATATTGTAATGTGGTATTCACCTTGTGTGGTTGGATTTTGTCGATGTTGTCCCTCTGGAGACCTTGTTAAGGATGGTATGAATTCCATGTTTTGGTATTTTTTGTTATGTTGATGTATGTTTCCCGCCTATTTTGATGTTAAATTTTGAGGGTGTTTCATTGTTTTCCTTCAGTCATTTTTGTTTCCTTACTCTTGGGTTTTTTCTATGAGTTTCATTTTATAAGACACATTGTTTGGGTGATCATTTCTTTGGGGGTAGTGGGATGTGAAAATTTTCTCATTATGTAATTTTTGTTCTCATTGTTTTTATGTGAGATAGGATTTGGGTGCAAGATTGTGTTACTAGTGTGTGTGAATAATCAGTTAAGAGTAATATACTAACTACTATCTAGTGCTGTCTCTTTTGTGTAAAGAACCATGTGTGTGTCATCTGCCATTTGACCCTTGATTATCTACTTATGTCATGACCCAAGGTGAGTAATATTGTTGTTCTTATGATTTTATTGTGTTTGTTCTTCCTTCTGTTGGGTTTGGAAGTGTATGTAGAGAAGGGTGTGTACCACTTTTGTTTGCCTATTTTTTTAGGATGTGTTCTGAGTAGTGGTTCTTTTTTATACTATTTTAGAGTAAATCTGAATGTTTTTTAGAACGTTTTTGGGAAACTCAAAATGATGGGGATACCATGATATGTCACTCACACATTGTATGGGTTACTGATTGAGGTTGTTATTTCTGTTTTTATTGTAAATGGTTGGTTCTCTTATAGTTGATGGGGTTTTTCATATCCAAGGATCTAAGATGCTAGTTTTTAGCTTAATACCGGCTATGTGGTTTATTTCATTATTTTCTTTTGGGATTATCTATTTTCTATTTACTTTTCATTTAATTGGTACTTCTGGGGGAATAAAGTGGCATGGTGTGGATTTTGTGACATCCCTTATGTAACTATGTTATTTAATGATCCATTATTTTATCTTACCTCTAGTGTTGTAGTGTTTTTTTTGTCATGGGATGGAAAATTCTATTTTTTGATGTCATTAGTAGTGCCCTGTTATCCCTCACATTTTTTTTCCTAACATGTAGGGCCCTTGTGGGTGGGAATATATCTTGGACATAGCCATTTTTTATAGCTGCTTCTTGTTTTTCCAAACTATGCAAGAAAAAAATGTGTGTTTTCCATGTATTTAATTTTTTTTGTTTTTATAAAAGTCATATCTTGATTTTATGATGTATGTTACCCCTCTTCTATCCGCACACAATTCTAATGACTATTGGGATCTTCTCAGGGTGTTACACCATGATCCTCCCAAGATTCATGCCCACCAAATGGTGTTTTCCATGAGTCTTGATATGAGTTTCCCTTAATTTCCTCACCTTCATCCTTCCCCCTCCCTTCTATCTTGGTTTACGCTACCATATCAACCAAAGATATCATCTGGTTTAGTTTTAGTGTTTTAAGTGGTTATGATGATGGGTATTTTGGTGTCTATTATTCAAGGAACCATTCTTAGACTATTGGGAGTGGTCACTATTAAAGGAGATACTTTTAAGGATGTTTCAGCTGGGGTTCCACTTCATCATGGTTTTTGTTTCAATGAAATTGTTCTATTTTAGAATTATAAGCATTCATTCACTTTATAAAATATATTTTTAATGAAATCACAGTTTTATGTATTAGCCTTTGATTATTTGGAACCATTCAATTGTGTTTATTACTTTCAATAATTGGTATTATATGTGAATTCAAGGTTTTAATTCATAAAATGGGATGTTTTATTATTATAAGAATCTTTCCAAATGACATAGGCATTTTTGAAATATATTTCATGAGGTGAAATGGATTTTATCTAGTTTTTTGTTCCCACTGAGTGAAAAATGATGGTTTTAATGGTAACATGGTACTTAGTTGAGGTGTCAACCCCAAAAAAAATTTAAAGGGGGGTTTTAATGTATTATAAATAGTGAATTTAATGTTTTGAGTGTGATTTAGCCCATGTGTGAATTATAGGGTGGATCATTAATATGGTTTGCTGAAAAAGGGAGGAATTTTAATTTTTTTGGATTTCAAAGAGGAAGAAACTTGATTAAGGGTGGATTTAAAATGTTTTATGAAATGGGTGGTTTTGTAAAACTCTTTAAATATTTTATGTGGTGTTTAATGAATAGTGTGATAGAATGAATAATTTTGGCCTTATTTCATATTTTCAAAAAAGATGTCATATGTGTATGGGTGACATTCAAATAATTTAAATGCATGGGTGGTTCCCTATTTTCCTAAAGGTAGTTTGGAAGTGTTTGATGAAATTTGAAAAGGGATTTTAAATTTCATTTATTCATTTGTGTTAGATTACCATTTGGAACTTTGGTTTTAAATTTTTTTTTGATGATACCCTTAATTCCCCATTTCTTTTTTACCCCTTATGTGTTTAGTAATCACTATTTGATTCTTTTTAACCCCTTGTGATGTAATGTGCTTCTTATTCCATGTGCACATGTTATGGGTATATGGATTTCCAAATTTAGGTGTTAAGGATGGGGTATTTATGATTATTCCATGTGGCTATATGTGGCTTGTTTACCTTTGAATCACTTACTTTATAGGCCTTGGTATGTCAGGTACTAATTGGGAAGTCCTTGCATGTATCTCTAGTTGATTCACATACTCTCTATGCCCTCATTACAGTGGAATACATATAAGTGGAGATGTAATCTAAATGATTCTTGTGTGGGATAATTGGATGATAGTTTGAACATAATTCATGACAGTAGCAATTTTGAGTAGTTATACACATATTCATTATGACCAATGCAGGTTATCCATTAGATTTAGAGCACGTGACAATTTTTTTCAATTTTTTTTTAAATTTATCGAGGTTATCTGAAAATACTCCCTGATTGTATCACATCCCTTGAATCTGCTGATATTTCTTGATTGTTACATGTATTTCAGTTTATATTCCTTGTGATATATTTACATGTTGTCCGTGTATATTGTGTTTTACCAATAAGTGTTGCTTATTTCCATTGAAAACGTGTTTTCAATAATTCTTAGAAAAAATATTTTCAAATTTAATGGATCTCTGGTGTAATATATTTATATTTGATTTCAAAGAGGGGTTTCATTAAAATGTGTCTTCAGCTGGTGGAATGTTTTATGATAACTATTTAAATTTTAATAAAATGTGTGAGTATTTTTTAGAAATTAAAATTTTTAGTGTGTATATTTCAAATGTCTTAGGTTAGTGGCCTTATTTAAGACTGTGTGGTTTGGTTTTGGTTTAAAATGGGGGAAAAGGATTGAAATGGAATATTAAATATTTTTTTGTTTTCCATAAGTTTTATTTGTGTAATTCTTAACTTTTTATATTTAGATTCAAACAAGAACTTATGAATTGCATTATGAAATGAATTTATTTTTTTGGAACTTTTCGATGACCTACAATGATTTTAGATCATGCCTATATCATTCATGTTCTTGGTTGTATGTTGGACCATTCTTGATCATCGTGGCCAATATATTATGAGATTAATGATTTTGAAAAACTAGAGGTTTCATGGATTTCGTTTCTGTAATGGCTTGAGTTTTTTTTGTATTTTTAGTTTATTCTAATTTTTATCCTTTTCATTAATTTCTTATATTTTTCTATTTGGTTTTTTGAAATTGTTCAATAATAGGTTAATGAGTTGGATCTGGGTAGATGGATATGACCTATTATGCTATATGTTTATGTATTTGTTACATCTATATTAATTTTTTATTCTGAATTTATATATTTATGTGGGAAAAATCCATCCATAGAGGAGTTTTAATAATTCCCAATCATTTTTTCTTGCCCATTGGGATCGAGAACACCCTTCATCCCTTGTAGTGAATTTGTTCAGGTTTCGGGTGTAATGAAATCTTGGGCTAGTTCATTACAATATATTACACCAATCATGTAATAAATAAATCTTAAAGGTTATCGAACAAAAAAAATGTTATGGACTATTTTGGTCCACAAAAAGAACATGAGTGTTGATTCCATGTTTTGTTCTAGGGTTACCAACATTGAGATATATATAGAGGGAAAATAAATGTAATGTTTATCTAAACCTACCATTATTTTAAATGTTAAAATAATCTATTACTGAGGTTGGGTGATGTTAGATTCAAATGTACCAACTATAGATATTATATCATATTTGGTAGTACTGTGTTAGAACTTCTATAGCATCTAACCAATAAGTAAGAGATACCACTAATTCCTATTATAGTAATGTGTAATCAGAAAGTTGAGATGAAATATTTTTCCTATCATTATATTTCTATAAAATTTGAAAGATGGGATAGTTACTCTCATGAAAATGGGCCTTGTGGCATTTCTTGACTACTGATTAATGTTTCCCCTGTGGGTGGAACTCTTGATAAATAATCATCACAAAAATTAAAGATAACTTGTTTATGTGATCATATAAGATTTGATTAATTAACTCTACATATGTGGTTTTATTGATGTCCTCCTATAAAATAAGGGAATCTGAAGTAGGTATGGAATAAACCTTAAAATTAGGCCTATTGGGTATATTTACCAACATAAATTTAATATCAAGATTCCCATTATTATCTATTATAACCTATAATAGGGAAATATTCCCTTTTTTGGTACATTCTCACCAATTTTTTATAGTTTCTTGGTAGTCTCTTTGGATATTCCTTTTCATTTATTATAGAAATTATATCCCTGATTCTTCAATAATGGAATTCTAGATTTTAATCCCAAATCATGTTCTTTCCATTTATCCCATGTAATTTCTCCTGCTTCATGTTCATACTTGTGAGTGATATTTTTTTTAAAAAATCCAGCTTCTTCTTTATATTATTTTATGTAATCATATTATTAAACATGAGTTTGGATATATGTGAATAAATTTATTTATCTGAAAAATATATAAGGGAATAAGTGTAACACCCCATCATTTTTATAAGATATGTATTTTTTTATTTTTTTTGTTTTCTTATCTTGAATGATGTACCAAGATAATATTTCACTACATGCATAACTAGCTTAGCTTGTGGTATACGCAACACTTCTTCTATTGTGTTTCATGCAATTTTGAGTTAATTAGATATATTTCATTTCATGCAAGACCTAGTTTAAAATAACAAGAAAATATTAATTTTTATCTTTATAATGTAGCACTTATAATTGATGGTATGTGAAATATTAATTGAATTATGATAATATGGTTTAAACATGTATATATGATAATTTTTTTAGTAAACAATTATTTACTAATTAAAATAACACCCTTTTAAAATAAAAGGAAATGTTTTTATGAAAATATATTTAAATGAAAATAAGTGAGTTTATAAACTAATAAAATCACTATTGATTGATTTTATTAATAAAATATATATTTAATACATTCAATATAATTTTTAAAATTTATTTTGTTTTATTTTCTATACAAGACAAAAGAATAAATTCAATTTTTGTATAAAAGAAGTATTTGTTCAAAAAAGCCATTTTACAACATTTTAATGGATACCCCATATTAAATCGAATTGTTGACACTTTTATATATTCTAATAAACAATATAAAATTTTTCTTTCAAATATGGATATAAAAATTTACATTTGATGATTTTTTGGAATTTTTTTGATATGTTTCATGTTTTGATGAATAATCAGAATATACTAAACATTAATTAAAAAAAATTTCATCAAAATAATTTTTGTTGTTAAATTATATTATTTAATATTTTTAATGTATAAATAACCTAAATTTTTATAATTTAATATAATTTAGGCCATTTCCATTAAATTTAAAAGGAAATTTCATGTAATACATTTCAATCATTTGCAATATCTTAACTTTTAAAACTCATTTTTTCAATCTGAAAATGCGGAAAATTTTATACTATTTATCAATAAAATAGTTTTATAATTTTTAAAAAATGATTCTTGATTATTAATTAGTGGTACAAAATTATATAAATAAATTTATTTTATTTTTGGGAAATATGAATAGTAACATTAGTAATATTTATTAATATGGTAAAAAGGTAAATCAGGTAATTAAAGTTAAAAAAATTATAAAATTACTCTAACGCTTTTTATAATATTATTGGATTATTTTTTACATCCTAATTCATCATTGGGTCAAAATGGTATCTTTTGGAAGCCATATGGATGAGATTAGGACATTTAAAATATTTTCTTTATATAAAAGTTACATATGTCCCACTCAAATTTTATTAACTATTTATTTTTTAATATATGGTTATTGAGGAAATATATTCGACTATAAATACTCATTTTAAAAGAAAATTTTGTTATTATCATGGTAATTTATTTTCAATTTTTTAGAAATAAATAATTACTTTAAAGGCATATATATTAATTATTCTAAGATTATTTAATTGATAAAAAGTGAATAATATAATTTTTATTAAAATTATAATAACTCATAAAAGAAAAAAACAGTTGATCATATATTATTATTAGAGTATATCTTGACCATATTCATCAAATGGTTGAATTATTGACCATTTTTAGCCATATTAACAATATTATTAAACTTGTAATATTTTATTTTCAGTGATGTCAATGTTGTCGCTATCACACCCTGTCATAGTGAGGCTCATATCGCAACTCCCAAACCCCACCACTAATAGGATAAGGGATCTTTATTAGAGCCGAGTAGGCATATCACTAACATAGGAGGTATTTCCTATAAACATGTATGCACACACACACATCTCTAAGTCCATAAAATGCTCAAATGTAAAACACCACTATATAAACAATGCTTTCAGAGAAATATATACACAACTATAGTACGATAGAATGTAAGTGAAGTAAATTAGACCAGAATTTAAGCCCACCAAAAATAGTTTGTAACCACATGTCCAACCAGTAAGAAAACTATTTTGGGATTGTTGTCTGATAGCCACATAAACACAACTCAGTCTATCCGGTCCCACAAAGCACTTTCTGGTCAAGTTCCACCTAGGACTCCATCAAATGGTCGATTTTCTGCACAAGACACAACAAATTTGGGAAAATAATTGCATAGGTTAGTATAATAGTAATTAATAGGAGACCCCCAAACAAAAAATACATCTAATAGTGGAATGAATATTCATCTCAACATTGGTATATGTCTAGAGCACATATAATAATAATATCTATATATACTCAACCAATAAACATAGTCTAGAGGAAATTCACCACCACTACATACTAACCCAAGAAATTTAGAATGAGGATTCCACAAATTGCTCATCCGGGAGAACACACTCCTAGGTCATATAGATCTAATAATGTCTTTCTGAGAGGTACTTCTCATCAGGTGTCACCATGAGAGAGATACACTGGTAGATGCGAAGAGATATATGATACATATATGCAGATCACAACCAGGTCCACTGGGTGATATAAAAAAACATGGATTAACACGATTTGTATAGGATCTATACTTAGTAATATTAGTCATTCCAATACCAAGGACTCCATCTAGGGAATGAAGAATGAATATAGAATCCTACTCTGGGCTTCTCGGGGGATTCCAATAACTCTATCTAGGAGGTCCTATTGAAAAAATCATAGTCTAATTAGTAATAAATTATTCAAAACAACACTTTAGGAATAAAATAAGGGGACAACCCCTAAAAAAACATTACCAAGATATAGAGTAAAAGAAGATAAATCTATATAAAAGGAGGTAAACAATGTCTACTATGGCCACACATTATTACCCTTGACCTAGGGTAGTTCCTGTGTACAAAAAGTCATGTCCTTATGTCATTCTGTGTATAAGAGGGGTATACGGAATAGTGAATGTGTCACACAACATGTCCTTGAATCTGTGTTCTTCATATATACTCTGGTCATGTACCAGTACATGGACTCAACCCCTGTATATGTTCCCATGAACTGTACATGGTGTAGTATGTGTAACTTGTCCAGTTCATGCTGTGTGGGGGTGTACACACCTTGTAGTCATCCTTCACACTCCACCCCAAGTTTGTGTAATTCCCATGTACACACCAAGTCGTCCAATATTGAACACATGATGTGTAGTCGAGACAACACGCCATGTGTATCATGTTTTTCTAGAAACCCTTTTTCATCCTTAAAACACCTTGAACAAGAATTTAGATCATGTTATGGTTGATATTTTTCCCAAAAACTCTATATCCAAGGTCATTTCACCACCCTAGCACCAAATTTATGGGTTTTGGGCCTTCTAATGGCTCCAAAATCTGATTTTATCCACCTCGACACAACATTATGGAAGAACGGGAGCTCATGAGTCACTTTGATCCATCCATAACATTCATTATTGCACCTCCATTGAGTCGTCTCAATGCCTAATCAATAGTTCATATCATTATTCATTTAATCCAAGGTGAAATGGTTGATTATTCAAATTTGTTGGATGAATGACGAACACAAACAAAGAATTCAAGAAAATTGTGGGAAAAAATGGCCAAGGAACAATCCCAAAGAACGAACCTCGGTTATTGTCCGTTATGGCCTTGATCCATTCCCATAAGAATGATAAAATAATAAAAACCAGTATTCACAAAAATTATCATGCATCAACACCATAAAATCATCCCATCTGACATAAACAATCGATTCATAGGATATTATGTTTGTTTATTAGTCTGCGTTCATCGTAAGAATCAATAATGGGAAAATCAATTCAAAATAACACATCCAACCTAGATTCAAATCACTCACTAATGAAGATCTTTAACCTCATCATTGTTGTTTTAGAGATCTTCCAAGGCTAGTGTTCATTGATATTTTATCTGAGCTTCCATTATTTCATGATCTAGATTATTCTCCAGAGGTTTCCACCAAGCCTCTCAAAATAATTCCAGGGGTAACAGACTTACCCTAAATTTCTTGAAATAAGGTATATTTAAGGAAAAAAATATAAAATTATCATTGCGTAAATTAAATAAAAGAAATTTTATTATTTTAAGTTCCCATTATTCATTTCTACCACTGACCCACAACGACCAATGATAGGACATGACTGTGGTAATGTATTTTTTCTAAAATCAACGGTGCCCTCAGACTTCTAGTATGGGCACCTATTTTGATGTAATTTTATATTATTTTGTAAACTATGTCCACATACTATTTATGATTTCAATATTATTAAATCATTTATTCCTAGAACATTGATCCTTGAAATCAAACTCCGTCGGAGTGAATGGTCTCAAAATTAATCACATATAATATTTAAAAATAATACACTCAAAATTGGATTCATTACATTCTCCCCACATTAGGGATTTACATTCCTGAAAAGCCAAAACAAATGCTACTAAAGATATATGTGGGTACTGAGCACAAATCGGATTATCTCACTCCCATGTGCTTTTATAGAGATTCATGTCCTACCACTATAAATGAACTAAAGGAATCCATCACCCACTAAGGATCCTATGACATGGATCCTTGATCTCTACTAGGTACTCAGAAAACTTTTCTCTATATTCGATGTCCAACTCTACCTAGTAGATAATGTGTGATGGGTCATGCATGTACCTCCTCAGATGCGACATGTGGAAGAAGATATGTACCCAATATAACTATGGGGGTTGATCCAAGTTGTATGTTTCCTTGGAAACTCTACATGGTATCTGAAAAGATCCAATAATCATTTGAGATATCTTGCATCCTAGA
The DNA here is from genome assembly GCA_963277665.1 of Viscum album. Taxonomy (NCBI): domain Eukaryota; kingdom Viridiplantae; phylum Streptophyta; class Magnoliopsida; order Santalales; family Viscaceae; genus Viscum; species Viscum album. The sequence goes on from OY728139.1 coordinate 805,542,246, forward strand.
CCAAATCTCTACAATCCACATTGAGGTGAAACTCATAGGAACACATGGTCTCCTTCCTCGAACTCCAAAGTCCATCGCCGCCTGTCTGCATACAACATCTGATGCCTCTATAAAATCCTCATATACTCCTAGATGATATTACCAATATTTTTTCTAGATTTCACCAAATCTGAGTCCATGAGTGCTGACCCTCCTAGGTCAGTCCAGCAATGTGGTGACCTACATGGTCTCTTGAACAAATCCTTGAATGGTTCCATACAAATCATGGAATAATATCTATTATTTAAGGTAAAATCCACCAGTAGTAGGTGATCCTACCATCTATGGCTGATTTCTGACATTCAAGGCCGCAAAATGTTCTCCAAAAACCTGAATGGTCCACTCCGTCTGGTCGTCCATTTCTAGGTGAAACACTGTTCTCAACCATAACTATGTCCAAAACGCCTGATGTAATCCCTTCCAAAATAAGGATGTAAAATTAGAAACATAATCTAAAACAAGTATTTATGGAGCTCCATGAATTAAAACTATATACTGAATGTAGATGTGTTCCAAGATCTCTAATTACCGTTTCCCTAATATAATTAAGAAGATGTTAGACTTGGTGGATCCATCAATGATCACCCGGATGGAATTATGTCCCCTAGACTTATGTGGTAAACTCATCACGAATTCAATCGATATCACATCCCACTTAAATTTAAGAACCTCAAGAAGTTTAGTTAAACCCATTGAAACCTAGTACTCATCCATCACATACTAAACAGTAGGGAATCAAGAAATAAACTCTACCAATCGCTTCATCATCCCTGACCAATAAAACCAACATCAGAGGTCCAAGTTCATTTTCTCCACAAATCAATGTATTGTCAAAGGGTATGTATGAAAATACCTCAGCACCTCTTCCCATAATTCCACAGGTACTAATATATTCCCTATGACAATAATTTCATGTTACCCACTTTTTAAATATCCATCGAGGCATGCCCTCTAGATATTTTATCATGTAATGTCTTAATGGTGGTATTCCCAAGTAGTTCCTCTCTAACTCATTGTATGATTGTAGGGGTAACAACCATCGATTGGAAGTAATATTCTCTATCTACATCCATAAAGGATAAATTCAATGAGGCCACTTGATCTGATTCCTCATTCAAAAACTAAAAACTATATCTTTTACTTAGAGCATCTTCTACCACATTCCCCTTCACAAGTGTATAGATAATCCCAAATTCATAGTCCTAGAGTAACTCTACTCATCACCTCTATCTCAATTTTACATCCTTCCGAGATAAGATATAATTGAGAGTTTTTTGTTTCGATTATATGATAAACCACTCTCTAATCAGGTTGTGTAACGACATATTCAACATGAAGAGTACCACAACAAAGTCAAGATCATGGGTCATTTAAATATGATCATGTGGTCTTAATTGGAATGAACCACAGGTAATCACTGCTCACCTCTACATTAAGACACAACCAAGACTGATTCATAATTCATCACAAAACACTAAATAATCGACACCTTCCTCTGGAAATCACAAGATCAAATCTCTCATCTAACTATGCCAAAACTACTGAAAATCCAATTGACATTTATCTATTCACATGATAAGATTCCCTTTTTGAGTCAAATATATCATAGGTTTTGATATTATAAAAAATCTGGTATGAATCTTAGATAATATCCTTATATCCCTAGGAATCACAACACCTAAATCATTTCCTTAGGTGGCTCCCATGCTAACACTACCTCAACATTGGATTGGTCCATTGTCACTCCATCCGCTAAGATAACATATCCTATAATGTGAAATTCGCGAATCTAGAACTATATAATCAATAGTTTCCCATAAACTTGATTCTTTCATACCACATTCATAACCATCTTTAAGTGCCTCACGTTATCCTACTCATACATTGAGTACACAAGGATATTGTCAATGATGACTACCACAAACCAATAAAAGTATAGATGAAATATCTGGTTCATGATTCCCATGAACAATTCTTGGGGGTTCGTCATGCCAAAGGGAATCACCAAGTACTCATAGTGACCATAACGGCATCTGATGGTCATCTTCAGCATATCATCATCATATAATTGCTGATAATGATATCCTGATCCATGGTCAATCATTAAGAAACATTGTGCCCCTTTCCACTGATCAAAGAGTTCATTGGTCCTCTATAGTGGATACATGTTCTTCATGTTCACTTGGTTCAAGATATAATAGTCCACACAAAACATTAAGATCTAATATACCTTTTTGGAAAACATAATTGGGTCTACCCATGGGTGAAACAATGGGTCTCAAGAATCCCTTCCTCTATAAGTCCTCCATCTACACCCTTAGCTAGAGAAGCTCTACCAGAACCATCTGATATGCTGGTGAAAATTTCTATGCTTTACCAAGTTGTAAATCAATACATAATTCAATCTATTATATGGGAGGCAATCATAGAACATCATCAGTAAATTCACCATCACACTCTCCAACCACTATTGGAAACTGGATGATCATAACATGTGATGAACCGAGGGTTATGCTACACAATGATGACTAATAAGATTCTCCCTCTTATGCATGAGTTGATCTTATGAAACAGGGGTTTCCTTTTCACTGAAAAAGGTAAAACTCCTTCCATAATTATAGACACACTACAACCTCACCTAAAATAGTCAATCCAAGAATATACTATAGAAAACAATTCCATACCAAGAATGATGTTGTAAAGCCTTCATGTATACAGCAAGAGGTTCCAACCGAAACTTTTTCCAACAAGGGTATGGTCACACTATTGGTATAGGTGTGTGATCATTGAGTATATTCCGGTTGGTGTATCCAAGCATAAGGGTCGAGTAAATGGATCAATCAGAATCTTTATGTATTCTAACAGATATGTGATTAGAAAGGAATGTCTAGAAATTATGTCTGTTAGTACGAAATCTAAGGTAAAACAATACACATATCATGCCTTGAATATTTCAGGTATCCCATGGGTCATATGGCTCAACCGCATGCATTTTTCCCCTCCCCCGTCATTCAGCTACCTAATCCTGGACTGGACCACTTGGGGGTTATGGTGGTAGCAAGTCGAAAGGTTTACCACCTACTTCTGCCCCACCATCTCCACTTCCATGTCATCCACACTATGGATCTTCATTCTATTTTTGTTGTCTCTTCTTCAGTGGTCCATCCACAGCCTCACTGTTAGTAGTAAATTGGGTTCAAAAATCTTGAGCAATATGTCCCCTACAATCACACAAATATCACCGAGTCTCTCTAGGATGATTGGATCCAACCTGTGATCCCTGAACTACAGAACCTCTCTCTTCGGTCTTCCTACTAAAACACCAACCATGTCCATTTCCCTCTGACTAATGTCAGATCCCCTCTACTGAGGCATCTAATCATTGTTTACCACTCTTCAATGTCACTAATTTTATGTTCTCACTAAAGAATCATTAAACCAACAAATCCCACTCAATAACCCAATAATATGTTCGAATGAATATAGGGATAATTTTAGATCAGATGCCTATATGCATACCTCACTCAAATGTACGATCCTAGAAGTAATGATCTCTAAAAATATCCATCAATGTCTTGGAATGGTTGGGGAAACTTGATGAATAACCATTCATTGAAATAATGCCTTACTAGAGCTATAGAATCTCTTGAAAACACACAGATCTCTGCATAACAGGTGACAACCTCTCTCTAAAGAGGTTATTAAACTCTGTCCATGAAATAATCTCCGCGTCTGGAATCTAGATGACCAGACTCAACTATCATCCTACTTAGCTATGTAAAAGGCTCACTAACAGGACAACCATCTGATTCGATAGTTTTCTTAATAGATGGAATACTTATATAACCACCTCAATAAAGTCATAAAACTCCAATGGTTCAATATCGACTCGAAACCTAAGTGGTCTCTATTATTAAATCTCATGAAACATGATCAGATTGCGCTCCTCATCCACTAGTACTGCTGGTACCACTTGATTCTCTACATGTGGCAGTATTGCCGTTTCACCAACTAGAGGTTACATTTGGTAAATTTATCCTTGTATCAAAGAATCATCCCGGAGGGAATCATCCTCATGATCAAACTATTGAATCAATTCTTGTATGCATCATTGAGGAATACTATATGAAAATAATAAATACCATAGTCAATGGGTCTATTTATAGAGATAACTAAAGGAGGACATGGAAACCTCAACCCATTCCTATATGATTCATGTACCATTATTTTCCCTAAAACATGTTTTTCTTGTACCAAGCCTAAATGTAGGTTATCAATGTCATTTTGTATGGATACTACGGCCCCAACCCAACACTAGATTCCCTATCCTGAATGTCGAACTCAAAACACTACTATTTCACAAACTAGTCTCACAGAAACCTGATCCTAAAGTAAAACCTACCTCCCCTAATAACACTCTTTAATAACTCATCCTAGTGGGGAATGTGTTGTGACTCCCCAATCCCACCTCAAAATTTCTAGGCGATGGTGATGAGAACAGAGTATAAATATCACTAACATGTGAGGTGTTTCCTGTGTACCTTTATATACGCACACATGCCCAATCCAAAAAAATGATGAAATATAAAAACCACTATGTAAAAAATGCTTGCATACAACTATATTCCACAACCTGATTATAAAATAATTTAAATAAAGTAAAAAGGTCCAGAATACAAGCCCACAAAAAATATTCTATAACCACAAGTGCTACCTATAAGAAAATGATATAGGGATTTTTGTCTGAAAGCCACAAGAACACACCTCGGTCCGTTCAGTCTCACAAAGGATTATCTTTTTTCGGTCCTCCTTGGACTTCATCAAAGGGTTTTTCTTATTCACAAGACATGAAACATTGGGCAAAATATTTATCATGGTGACTATAACAACACTCTGTAGGACACCCTGAAACCAAATCAATATAATAATGGAATGAAAAGTTAGCTCCACATTGGTATATGTCTAAAAAACATATTACAAGAATATCAGGATATTCTCATCCAAGACACAGAGTCTAGAAGTAACTCACAACCACAGTATTCCAACCCTATGAATTCTGCTCAATGATTCCACAAAGCACTCATCCGCGAAAACAATTTTCTAAGTCTGATAAAACTGATGGCATTCTTCCAAGATGTACTACTCATTGGGTCTCTCTATGAGAGTGATACACTAGTAGATCTAAAGAGAGATATGATAGATAGATGAGGATCAAAAATAGAGACATGGGGTGATACCAAAAACATAATCCCAATTAACCTACTATGTAGTTGACCGACAACTATTATGACTGGTTAGTTCAATACTAAGGAATCTACATAGGGCACAAATAATGAATAGAGGATCCTGCTCTAGGCCTCTCAGGGGACTATAACTACACTATCTATGAGGTTCTACTGATGGGATCAAAGTCCTATGAGTACAAAATGATTCATTCTAACCTACATGGAAACAAATAAAGGGATTAGCTCAAAATAATCCAATACAAGAAATGGAGGAAGAGTGGCTCAAGGAATCTGGGAAGAGGTGCACATTGTGTAGTAGGGCCACATGTTGTGTCCCTTGACCAATACTATTTCCATTTTACAGCGGCATGTATCCTTACAACATGTCATGTAGAATAAGGGTACATGGAGTGTATAATAGGTCACACACCATGACCTTGCATCTAGGTTCTACCCGTGTAATTTGGTTGTGTGCCAACAAATGGTGTCAACCCAAGTATCTACGATCGTGTACCATTGCATCAGTTTTCATATGTAACCAGTTTAGGATTTTCTATGTGGGGGACTACATTCCCTGTATTCAATATAAATACTCCACCCCTTATCAATGTACTACCCATGTACCCACTAATTCTTCTAATGATGGACACACACCGTGAAGTTGGGACTATACACCATGTGTTGTGGGTTTTGTATAAACTCATATTCTTCCTCTGTAAGCCTTGAATAATCTTTTAGATCTTATTTCAGTGGTCTATTCTCTATAAAACAAAAAATACAAGGTAAATTCACCACCTTAACACTGAATCGATGGGTTTTGGGACTTCAATTTGCTTGGAATCTGATTTTATTGATCACGATGCAACTCACCGGAAGAATTCATGCTCTTCAATCACATCAATCCATCCATCATTATCATTATCGCACCACCGTTGATTCATCTAGAAACTGGATCTCTAGTTTTAGATCATTGTAATATGAATCGATGGTTCAAGGATCAATTTTTAACATACAATGGAAGAATGAAGAACGCGCATGAAGAACAAAATAATATCGGGGGAGAAAAGGGAAAAAGGAAAAATAACAAGGAACGAACCTCAACTGATGTTTGTTACGAACTCAATCCATTCTCATAAATATGATAAATAACTAAAAACCAGTATTCATATGAATCATCACACATGAAACAATTAGAATAATATTATCACACATAAATGATAGATCTGTGGGTAATCTGTTTGTGGAGTATTCCACGTTCATCATAGGAATCAAGAATGCGAAATAGAAATTAAAATCTCACATCCTATCTGGATTCAGATCACTCACTGACAAATATTGGTTGCTTCATTGTTTCTACTAGAATGATATTCCAATATTGGTGTTAGTAGGTATTATATCGGATGTTCTGTCATCGCCTACTCGAAGGGATTAGAGGTTTCCACCCAATATCTCCAATGAATTACATGGTTATGATACCAACCTTGAATTTATAAAATATGGTTTAATTAAAAACAATTCATTGATGAAAAAAAATCTTAAATTTATTTTATTCATTTTATAGCCCATGATGAATTTCCACAACTAACCTGAGCTGACAAATTTTAGGTTGTGCTTATTGTAATGTTGTTGTTCTGAACTCAACAATGTCCTCAAATTTCTGATATGTGTACCTATTTAGAAGTTATTCCACTTTTTCAAGAAAAGTACATGTGCGTGCTAATTAATATTTTAATATTTTTAAAACATTTATTTAAGGAACACCATGCCTTAGAATCTGAAATCGTCTCATCTTTTGTTCTAGAAATTAATCCGTATAATATTTAAATATAATACATGGAAAAACTGAGCCATTACAATCACATTCATGTTTTAATAAATATATAATTTTAATGTAGTATTTTCTAGAATTTATATTATACTATAATAAATATTAAAAAATATAGGAAATTTATGTTTATCATTTTAATTTTTTAATTTTTCTTCAAAAATATGTGTATTAGTAAACTATGCACAGTAAATGAAGTATTTATTTTATTAATGGAAGTAACAAATAAATGTTATTAAAAATATTAAATAAGTATAATTTGGAATAATTAATATATTAAATGAATTTTATATATGACATTTACCCCATAGGGATATGATAAAATATTTTTTTGAGTTTAAAATCTTCTCTTGATATTTTTAAAAATCCTTGAAATGAATAGTTTCCAAATTGAGACTATTGATATTTTTCCAGAATAAGGATTTAATAAATTATTTTAAATTCATAAAATATTTTTTAAAAATATAAATTAATTATTTTAGTGTTTAAAATGTTCTAAATTGTTCATTTATTTTCTAATTGAAATCAAAAAATTAAAGATTCTACTACTTTAATGTTGAATAAATTGTTACCTAAGTTAAAATTAAAATTGAATAATTAAGGGTCAATTGAAATGATGCAGTTACAATTGGTAGAATAACTTTTATAGGTTGAATCATTATATGATATTAAAGTCTTATCTAATCTCATATTATAAAAAATAAATGTTCTTATGTTATTTATGTGGTTTGAATTTATTATAAATTAATATTTTTTTAAATTTCAATGGTTCCCCAACCTAAATTATAAGAAGAAGAATCCTCCCTCATTTCTTGACCACTCATTAAGCCTTCAGACTCCTCCATCACATGACCATTCCCTTATAAACATCCCATGTCACATTTTATAGGAGGTTGTATTCTCAATAGGATAACTATATTTCCATTAGGAGGATACCTAAAGGGAGGGAGAAGAAAACGAGGTAATATTCTTTACTAACTCTATCATGGTCATTTTTTCTTCTACATAATCTTCCATTAATTTTTAATTTATAATTAATAACTCATGTATCATCTATATACTAATATGTTATTATGGTTATGTAACAACCATAATAAACCTTCTAACCATCCGATGGAAGACTAAATCACCTTACGTGCCAACGTATGACTTACCGTCTCCATGTTGTGGTGAGACTTGCTTTTCCCAACCACAATACATGGATGATTATAATGATGGAAATAATCACTATATATGATTATTATAAAAATATATTTATTTTTGAATAATATATATACCATCCAGTTTCATACTATTTCATAATTAATGGAATGATATCACCACTCGTGCATACGTATTGTCTGCTAGCTCCATGATGTGATGAGATTAATTATTAATCCTCTCATTTAAATAATGATTATATAATTGTATATGATGAACATATATCATATATATTAATTTATTATAATTCAAGAAATGACATAATTGGAACCCATGAAGAATAACTTGTATTTACAAGAGAAAACATGAAGAAAATAATGCTCGAAAGAAGAGTAATATTGAAATATTATTAAATGGGTTATAATATGATCACATATGATATCATAAATTTAATTATAGTCCCAAATAATGTTTTTTATCAATTTTTAATCAACTATAAATGAGTTTTTGACACATACGAATGAACCCATATATAAAGCAATGGATAATTTTACAATCTCGTTATTATTCGAGATTGGTTATACGTAAGTATTTATTGGGTTTTATTTATAATCCATGTATATGTTTTCTAAAAATTATTTAATTAAATTTTTTAATATTATCCTATGGATTTTAAACTCATTTTTAACCATTTATTACTTTTTACAGGATGGTTTGGAAAGAATCCTTCTTTAATTTTCCGAATATGGTACTTTTTATACATTTCTTTAAAAAGTATAATAAAGTTGTTTTTTACTTATAAAGGATGAATTGATTCTTACTCTTTCACAATTCCCTTATATTCATTCATATTCCCTTTCAATATTTCAAGGTTATTTTACAAGAATATTTTTTCTTTTAAAATTGAACTGTATTTATTAAAATGAGAATGTTTTCGAATAAGAAAGGATATTTTTATGAACAATTAATTTGAAGTTGTCTATCAAAATTATATTCCATATATGATGAAATTAATTAATATGTATATGTTTTATATATAATATCAATATTATTAAATTTGATTTATTATGTTTATGATGAAATTATATTTTTGAAATCAATATATTTTTCAGGGATTATGTTATTATGGAATGATATTTATGGTACCAATTTCTTTTCCATGGTTTATGTTATGAATGGTTGATGTTTATGAAACCCATTTCATTACAAGTATTATAATATTATTTATGTTATTTTGGGGAATATTTGTATGATATTCATGATTTGATGGGTGTGACCTCCCTCCAATGCATTGGGTAATGAATTATATCTTAGGAGATAGACATGATTGTATTATGAAATGATCTCAGTTCAATAATATAAGGATAAATATAATTTTAAACAGATTTAGTAATACAAGTCTAGAATGAAACTTAAACAAGGTATAGTAATATAGGGCAAGAACAAGGAGTTAAATAGTTTTAGTAAATGAGTTTTTACCACTTTAATTGTCTTGGTAATGAGCCTTGGCTAATATGGAAATGATTTTCTTTGCTTATGTGAATGCCACAATTCCATGTTTTATTCTAATTCTATTTTATCATGGATCATGTTTCGTTATGAATTATTCCTTATGAACTACCATGATTTATTCCCTGACTCCTGATTTTGATATATGATATATATGGTATGATTTTCAAAAGTTAGGGTAATGTTTATACATTCTTATGTTCATGTTCTGTTTGATATTTTTCTTTGTTTACCCATTTCTGAGCATCTCAAATAACCCTTAAAATATGTTTTCTTGTAATCTAGATATAGAAAAAGTTTTTAGGTTGAAAAAATATAAGGGAAGATCTATATGTGAGATATTGAAGATCTTTCACTGAATTAGAAGAATGTATTCCATGTTTTCAAAGGCACACAACTAATATAGCCTTTGGGCATCTTTTTTTTTTGTAATTTATTAATTATTACAAAAATGTAATGCGATTTCCATGAACATAAATAATGTTTAGTTATAGTTGTTATTAGATTGAAGGTTTAGTCAAACTTTGGAAGATAATATTTGAAAATTTTAGTGAGATCACTTGAGATATTTCTGAGGATATGACTAGGGATCTCCCAAAGATAATTATAATTTTAGGTTACAATACAATAATTATTGTAATGGTCTTGAATAAAATTATATTATACCTAGGATATAATAGATTTAAATATTATAATTAATTTCCCTTAATTATGTATTTGTCATCTCTGATAAGTATTTCTCATATTTTTCTTTGTGTTCTTAGTCAGTAGTCAAAAATATATATATAACTTAATTAAAATTGAGTATTTCAAATGTGGAAAGGACGGTAATTATATGTCCTATGTAGAAATCCCATGAACATAATCAAAAATGTGGTATAAGTATATGTTATATAACTAAAGATAATAAGACTACAAATGACACATGAAAGGTATGGGATGATCTCACCAACTTGTTTAACTTAAACATAAGAATCATGATTAAATATGTTTTTGAGGAAACTTAATACATGATTCTGATTTTATATTCCTATAATGAATAAAGTATTAAAGACTGTGTGATGGGTTAATAATAATGTTTAATGATTTAAGTTTATATGTTTTGGAATTCAGGTATTATGTAAAAGAATATATAGTTTTATATTTTCATTAAGCATTAAAAATGATACAGTGAATGGTTATGATGACCTAGAATATTGATTTAAGGGAAAGTTAATATTTTTATTAAGGGTAGGTAACCATTAATGTGTTCAATATGATGAGAGATTTTTGTTTATATTGGATAAATATATATTGGATATGATTAATTGGATGATAGAAATTGAGGATTTGTTGACATGTGGGTTATTCTACCATGGATGATGTTTAAATTTTTTTGGACATATGAAATATTTCAAATAATTTTTGGAATAAATATACATGCATGTTTGAAATATGAATTTATGAAAATTCAGGTTGTTATATTGTTTCAAGATAATAATTGATAAAGTAATTCATATGTTTCGAATGTGATCAATAAGAGTAACTTTATGATATATGGGGTTGTTGACGCCTTCCAAATAAGCATTAGAAAATACAAAAAGGAAGGAATACCTAGTTATGTGAATTACCTTCCCCACAAAAGAAAATGAATTGATACTTTTGGATCGCATGGGCCTCCAAAGGAATCATGATTGTGTGACCGTTTTAATGTCACATGAAGGCTTCACACACAATGCATAACATGTGATAAATCCCATGAAGTCACCATTAACAAACCTTCTTTCTCTTAAGAAGGCTCTCTAGAAAACCAATGAACACATGATGATAAACTAATAAGTTCCCCCATGACTATTGGGTTTTCATTGTAATGTTCTTGAGGAAGAATCAAAAATTCCTCTGAGAATTAAGGGGAATAATATCAAAAGGAAGAGACACCCAGTGGTTGTGAAGATCATTATCCATGGTATCATTTATAAGGATACATGTACTTTATGACACTCATGAAATCTCACAAGACCCCTGAACCATTGAAAAATAAAACAAAAAAGATAAAGTGTAGAAGGAGAGAGGTACTTCTGATCACTAAAATACATACAACGCACCCTTATAGATCTATAAGACGCTACGAGACCTCAGAAACATGTTTTCCACACCCCATAAAATCATTTTTCCTTGTCATCATCACCTCACGGAAGTCATAGGGTATTTATATGAGACTCTATGCTTCCCCTTCGATGCCCTATTGAAAAATTGATGGATATTTCAATGAAATTTTCATACACCCCCATATGACCCATAATAGTTATACGAGGCATCATTAATTTTTTTTCCTAAATGTCCTTACCAGTAGAAATGAAAATTAGAGTAAAACAGGAAACTCTTTAATATAAAACAAAATAGGATAATAGGGAGGAGGCGAGAGTTTCTTGTGGTTATTGAAGGACATGCAGCATGCGCATGGAGAACCCAAACACCCCACAAGACCTCATCGACATGTCCCCCTCATCTCGTGAATTCCCTTTAGCTTTTCAACCATAACATGAAATTTTGTGGGCTTGTAAAAAAAACTCTTCACTCCCTCATTAATGCTATATTTAAAAAAGTAGTATTTTTTCATGAAATCTCACACACCTTCATACAGTCCACATTGCTCATGCAATGCATCACCAAAAAATAGATTAATTATCATTGATGTTACCTATAAAATCTCATATGAATCCTAACATTTCTCTCATAAAAAATTAAATAAAATAGGTAGGATAAAAAAGGTACTCGTGGACAAAAAATAAATTGAGACATGCTAGGTAAATCCATAGAATGGTCCCATGAGACCCTTAGAAAAACCATCATATTCACATGAAAAACCAAATACAACTCACCAAGCATCTCATGGAAATATTTCAACATGATCATGATCTTATGAAGGTCCTTGTACATGTAAAAATGAAAACATGAATATCTTTCGACACATCCATGCGATTAAATGAGACTTCACTAATTTAAAATAATTCAAAAAAGGAAGGGTTGATGGAAGATACTTATGGTCAGTGAAAAATATGTGACACACATAGATTGTTCTATGATAATGATTCACATAACCGCATTGTTCCAGCCCACTTTGCTGACGCAAAACTAGATTATACGCATATACTATGTACAATGCACAAAAAATATAGGGTAGAGAGGCTGATAAATTATCCTCCCCTGCATGAAAAATGGATCCGCTACTATGCGAATGATACTCTTGACTACAAATGTCCCAAACATCGGAGTGAAAATATCAGAGAAACAAATCATGAGTTCGACCATTCTTCTTTCAGGTAATATATATGAACGTTTTTAGAGAAATAATGTTACATAAAAATTTAATTTGCGTGATCATTCATAGATCAGGTGAAGGGGTACTGGAGAAGTATGAAAATAACATACTACTTGTCTTCCAGATCTCACTGGACTCAAAATAAACTTATACTGAACAAAAATACGACATTCAAAATACAAGGGCTATATCTAAGTATAAAAGTGTAATAATAAAATGAAACATATACTAACTTCCCTTCATGTGCTTCACATGGGTAATAAAAGGGACATGAAAACACCAATATACATTTCCTAGATCTCACAAAACTCATTCATCATGCTCTTTGGAACACGTGAAATCATCCTGAAATTTCAAAGAATGTCACAATAATCCTATGGGTACACCACCTTGGTCTCATGATTCTTATTGTGTCTATCTCCCGAGCCCTGCAGCGTCCTTTGAATAAATTTCATGACTCATATAATTGTTTTCTATAATACCGTCACGTCTCGTCATTTCATTTGGACATGAAAACCAATATCTCACCACAACAATTGGGTAAGCTAGCTAAGACCACAACACCCTCCACATATGGTTGTCATGTCTCACGATGACCTCCATGGACATTTTCTAAGATATGTGACATCCTTCGAACCATGTCTCAAAGACTCCTGAGACACCCCCCATATTTTTCAAGATAGGTCATGTGATGGATTCCAGTACAAGTAAAAAAGAAATTATATTTACCCAAGACAAGTTAATAGGGTCCATCGACACCCTCTAAACATGATGGAAAAGCCAAAAGGGCATCCTCTGATTTGATTTCACTACCAATAATAGTTGTGTAAGCCTAAAATGCAAGGCAAATATCATCCTGCAAGTACTAATGTAAAGGGAACTATGAAGACTCCGATTCCTACCATATCTAGGATTCATAGTCTCCCTCTCCTTGTTGTTTGATCTCAATATTTATCATATTGTCAAATCCTTGTATCTTATCTCCTTATGCAATGAAATTTAATTGATCACATTCTAACCATTTTTTCATAAAATTATCCTGGCTCAATTGGGATTAGGGAGTTCCCCTGATTATGTCATCTAGACTATACACCCTGGGGTTACAAGGGAAACCTCAGTGTGTAATCACCAACTACCAAAATATAATAGAATATCCCAAATCAATAGAAAATACAAATATATATGATCCCATATCATAAATAAAATTTCAAGTATGGTCATAATATCTTCGATTGTAATCATACACCTTAGAATTTCAGTAGGTTATGGGATAAATGAGCTATGAGAACCCAGATTTCACCCATAAATAGGATACGTAGGCTGCCTTTCAATGGACCGAGCTATATACCAAACATACCAATGAGAATCCCATCATATATGCCCCATATATATGCTCAATGAGAATGATAATCTATTACAGAATGTCTGTCACATCGAGCATAGCTCATGTTGGCTTAGGGAGATACAATGAACACCGCATTGGACATCATGAATTTCAACGCACTAGATAAATCATAGTATGTCTTCCCTAATGAGTGGAATGTTATGAAAACACCTCATATAAAGGTATATACCTTGGGTTGAGTACTAAGGGATAAATGAAATATTATGACCCTAATTCCTTCCATAATTAGGATACTTAGTATGCCTTTTTGAGACCTGAACTATAAAAATTTATGTCTCAGTAATCGTACATATGTCATATCCACATGATGGTAAACTGTATGGGGTTAAAGAAGTATGTGAGTTATGATTCCTATAAAATAATGATACATAGAAGACAATGGATTGGCCCTTTCCACTCTTAGTAATATTAATCGCCTTCTCGTAAGGTCGAACATTTAGAAGAATGTGGTCATACGTCTTCAACACATAAACAAACTATTCACCATCCGGGAAATAGATGAATATCCTCGAATAAATACAGAATGATTGAATAATGAGATTGTAGTCCCCTCAATTCGCTACTGAGAATCCCCTTCTTTATATAATGAGAGAAGTGACCAATAATTCAATTTATCAAGGTTACCAGTCTTGTATTGGGATTACGAAGAGATACCAAATAATATATTAAATCAATAATCGATTCTCCGAATAAGAAACAGTTTCCCCCAAAAAATGGTGTGATGAGCTCGAACTCGCATCCACTCAACCAATGGGTGTTCCCAAGAGTCGATGGGCCAAAAAACCAAATTACTACTATCATTTGGAAAGAGTGTATGTACCCAGCTACAGATGGGGGAATCATTAGGATTTTTTGGCAGGAGTAAAAATGGTATCCTAACGAGCGAAACCTATTTCATGCCATAAAAATATGAATACATAAAAATGGTGATCTGGATGTGAATCTATCCAATGTAAAAATAATTGGTTATTGGACATTGGGCCATTTAATTTGAATCTATATGAAAATAAAATTATAAAACAATTGATGATATCTATAATAATATATTTATAGTGCTATAATGTGTTGATCCTAATTGTTTTGAAAAAACCATATAGAAAAAAACATAGAAATAAATGATCTTATATATGGTCCTCTTTGGCTATGGTTTTCATGGAATGAGTCCATCCCTATTTTGAGGATTCCAAATGAGCAGAATGGATGAATTCGGGAATATCAGGACTATTGTGTGAACCATGAAAATTTGATTTATCATAGTATGACCATGATATTATACTAGTTTTTATCATTGGTCCTTGTTGTCTACATGACGGTAGATATTAAAAAAATCATGTTTCAAGAAAATTCCTTTATCATCCATCATTCTCTTTGAAAAATCATATATGAATGAAAACAATACAGGTCAAAATATAATCTAACCATCTCTATAACTCCAACGACATGTGGAAAATATGATGATTCAGGAATACCATTGACATGGTAAAATCATAACCATGGAACTCCTCATGATTTTCTCTAGGAACTACGATTAGCAAGTCTGCCTTGTCCGAGAATGGATGATGCTAAGATATTGGATCTCTTCACCATTAACAATAGCATTGGGTGTTAATCCCTAGAGCACGAATAACACTACCTTCTATATCTGATGAAGGTGGACAAGGAGGAATAATATAGTTCCCACTTGGTTCAGGTTTTATTGAGGAGGGAACCTATCAACCATTGACACTAACACCATTATATTTGTACCCATCAGTCACTTGTTGAGGGTACCATCTAACACAAAACCTCCTATGATTCCCATAAACTAGATACAGGGAAGATTCCTCATTGGAGGATGGCACTAGATATCAAGGAGGGGAACCATATACTCACTCATACTGATGATGAATACTAGTAGATTCTAGTAGGAACCAATAAGTAGGCTCATATACTATATCATTTGAAACATTTCTGCAGGCATACTCCCATATCTAGAATAGGGGAGGCTCATACACCTACCCTAAAAGACGAATCTCATAAGAATATTCATGTGGTACAAGGTGGACATAAGTGGGAACATATTCCCAGTTCAATTGAATTCAACTTATTGTTTATCATTGAGATAGAAAATTTGAAGGCTCATATCCTTGAACACAGTTTTCTAAAATACCAATATATTTTATCAAAAATGAAGTACTCCATAGGCATATTCTGTAAATGTTGTAGATAAAGGGATAGGCACATACTCTTATCCTTATAGCTAGGATAGCTCAACACTATGATCATCATGAACAATTGTATATACTAGATAAAATAGACATTCTTTCTCCCTCCTAGGAGGATTATTAGTATATTCCAATGAAGGTAAAGGAATCGGACCGGGATCATACTCCCATTCCAATCGGGGATCAACAGGTGAGAGCAACACATGCTTCGGGACATGGGAGAATGCCTATGAATGAAATCCAGTGAAAATTTCCAACGGTCCATGATTGGGCCCATATACCCATTATAGTCTGGGCCCACTACGTGAGAGGGGCACATTCGATAGGATAAGCTCATATTACTATCAAAGTAGTCTAACGACTTACTCCAAATGTTGATGATCAGACACATACCCTTATTCTAGTTAAGGATAACAATGTAAGAATTGAGAAATAATCGATACATGCTCAAATTTCTTTCAGTGAATCTTCATAACATACTATGGAAGGTCACAGAATCCAGGAATATATTCCAACTTCTATCGATGAATGACTGCACCGACATCATTCCAAGGAATCATTGGGAAAGGTTTATATTACTTATCCCATTCAGTGGGTCCTTCATCATATTCGGATGGGGAATGCATATTCGGACCAAGATCATATTCATGATCCAACCAGAGCCTAACAAGTGAGGGAAGCACATGTCTCACAGAAGCCTCATATGTTTGACAAGAACAACCAATGGTATCTTCTAAAGTCTCATGAACAGAAACATATTTCCATCCTGATCGAGGCTCACCATGTGAGAATGACACATATTTCAGGAGATGCCCATATTCATGTCAATAATGATGTCTCATCAGCATAATCTGACAACATATTAGTTGCAGTATCATAATCTTGTAGCACCAAACTATTATATAAATATACGGGAAACCATCACACATCAAGATTGCATCCCTGAACAATATCAAAAGGGAGGTTGACATTTTCCAACCACTATGTAGAACATGATCCATATTCCTAGTCTGCTCAATGATAGAATCTATTTTGTAGTTCGAGATACATTTTCAACACCACAAGGGTCCATCAACTCTTATATCAAATAGGGAGAATAAGTAGTTCATTACCATGATAGTTCTCCTTTTGGTAGTGTGGAGAAGGATCGTAGGGACCTTACTAATGAAATTTACCATGGTCAACCTCCACACAACACTATCTCCCATGGGAAATTCAGACCTCTCATTTTATAGACACCTATATATAGAGAAATTATAACGACCCATACATTACATACATTATTATTACATCAGAATTGAAGCACACTTATTACAACATATATCAAAACCAGGAAAGGACCGTATAGGTATAGAGTCTTTAGAAACTGGGAAACATAAACAACTGGTTCATAAAGCATCTACTTTGCCTCCCATTTATTTCATCATATCTAAAGTCCTCTTTGGCATATCCTACTTAATAACCTTCTTCCTAATCTGGGGAAAGAAAACATACCAAAAAGGGTGAGCTCAAATGCTCAGTAAGGGTAAACAAAAGAAATATCAACTATATCATATTCATACGAACAATAATTTTGGAAATCATAACCTGCAAAAGATATCATAATTCCATAACATGGGATAAATCATAGTAGTTAAATGTAATCCCAATAATCATTACATAAAACATGAACCTTTGTGGCATACACACATAATCATAGATAATCATTTCTTAGTAGTCAAGACTCATAGCCAAGACTATCTTAGCGGACAAAGTCCATTTCTAAACTGAGTTCACTCGTCGTTTCAGTCCTGTTTCACTGAACCAGATTAACCTGCCATTCCAGCCATGTCTATCTCATGAGATACAAAATCATTACCCAATGAATTGGAGGGCTATATAGGTTACACCAACCTCATAATTATACCATTCTTATGTGTGCCACAAAATCATAAACTAGACATCATAGCATAACCCATGTAATAAAAATGGGATTCTTAACATCGTGAAATCATTAAACAATTCATATAATATAAAAGAATTAATAAAAATAATTCCATCACAACATAATTAAATGAATGTAATAATAGGGATATAAATAGAACCCTTTATTATCTTAGATGGAAAATAATTTTGATAAAACACTTGAACTCCATTCTTGAGGAAAATATCATTTCTACATAAAAAACACTTTTCCTTTCTTAACATGTCATACAATTATAAACTAAAAGAAGTTGATTAAAAATAATCTTGAAAGCTTGTAAAGAATGATTCCTGGAAATAATGTTTTAAAAATCCCTTAAATTCGTATATGTTAAAAAACATTCTTCTCATACTTTTGTCAGAAAAGTTAAAAAGTGCCTCGTACGAAAAAAGACAAAAGATTCCTTTCATATCTTGTACTAAAAACTCACCGAAGGGTAAAATTTTATTTAAAAAAATGTATGTGGATGGAAATAATATTACATATTGAGGAAACATGGATGTGGATGACAATATTCTCTAGTAAATTCTAAAGTATAAAAAATCTCAGATAAAAGTGAGATTGTGAGATTTTCCCTTACCTTAGGTCTGATTTGCTTCGTATGTGTCTGAACCTCCTATATAATGATTTAAATAATGTCATTGACTTATTCCAGAATCATAATCATTGTTATTATATCATATATGGTCATATTCTTAGCTTATTATTAGTAATATTTCATTGCTACTTGATATTTGGGTGTTTATTACTTTTTGTTCTTATGCGTGTTTTGTTGAATAAATTCTTATTATTCTCTTTAGGTTATTGATACATCTTTTATAGAATGTTATTAGTGTAATATATATCATATTAGTTCATTAAATTCATTTATATAATCATTGTAAAATGATCATCATGTAGAATGAGTCGCATCACATCTTGGAGACGGTATTCCCTGCGTATGCACGAGCGATGATATCGTTCCAATGATCGTGAAATTGTAATGGAGTTTATTTATACTATTTCATAATCAATATCACTTTACAATAATCATATATATTTATTCTTTACACCATTATACCAATCCAAGTAAGCTGGTGGTGGAAAATAGATTACACCACGGCATGGAGACGGTATTCCATACGTAAGCACGCGCGATGATTTCATTTTCCATAGGATGGATAGATTGGGAAATAGGGTTGTTTCATACTTATAATAACATATCAGTATATGATTGATACTGATGTTATTAATTCATAATGAAACAACTAAATAAGAATAAGTGTAAGAATAAATAATGTTGAAGGAATCGGTATCAGACATTACCTCTTCTTTGAAGCGCATCTTTGAGACCTCCTTTTAGGGCACTAAAATTGGTCTTTGAAGAAGACCAGGACCTCTAGGATGTCTCTATGTAAGTTTATATGAGAAATTTATAGGGTTTGGCCGAGAATTAAGAATCAATGTGGTGTGAGAAAGAGAGGGAGGAGGTTCCCGTTTATAAGGGAGGAGAGGGGCACCTATGGAAAAACTGAAAATAGTATTTTATTATAAAGCCATATTCAGTTTTAAATAGCTCCAAATTGATTTATTTAGAAGCTAAGGTGGGTATGGGTAGAAATCCTCTCATCCAATATAATTTGGACAAGTTTATTTTAGTATTTTAACCTTATCATTTAGATTTAACTTTATGTTAGATAATTTTACTTTTACCGTGTCTTTTTGTGTTATTACACTATAAGGTTAATAAACATACCATAAAAAGCCAAACGAACCCCAGGTTGTTTTTTTATTAATATATATAAACTTATCTAAGTCATTTGGCCGATCCTTATATTTTTAGGAATAAAATTACAATTAATAATATAATATTTGTTTTAAAAACTATTTTATGTCAAATCTTGACACTATTTGGTAATTGGTTTTTGTGAAAATCATAACAGAGTGATAAGTTCTAAAAAAGTTAATTAAATCAACACTAACATGTTATATTAACATATAAAATTATTGGAATTCATAAAAAGTCTCAAATTACAATTATTTGAGTATTTATAACATCAAATATGTCAATATTTCTTGAATAATATAATTACTGCATTATCATTGTTTCATAAATAAATTAAAATATTTAAAGTCTAAAAATTACAAATAAAATACCATTTTGTAGTAAATATTATTATCTTACTAGTGAATATTTATAGTAGAATTTATCTTATATATAACCCTATATTAAAAATTATTTACTTATTAAACGTTGATTTTAACTATTTTAACCCTTCTTTAAATAAATTAATAATAAATGTTCGAATACAATCCAAGTGGGCCTAAATGGTCATATATTATTCCTAAGGTTGTTTTTGGTCTAATTACACTTATCCAATAGAATTAGGACATGTGTTAGGGTAATAATAATAACACTTTTACACTTAATTACCCTATTTACTTTTAACCGTGGTAAAAAAAGTAAAAAGTTACTATTCACCAAAAATTATTTTCATCTCATTGAACCACATTTTAGTCCTTTATATTAACTGTGTCTCTCGGATTTTCGAAATTCCACTCACAGAAGTGGTAAAATTAAGTTTTATGTGAATTTGAAAATTTTCCTAGGAGGTGGGTAAAAGACGCTGAAAAGTTCAATAAAATTTTTATATATCTAAAATTATTATAAAATGACTCCAATGAATTGAATTAAACTTATATAGGTATTATTTATCAATTTTTACCTAAAATAAATTTAAATAAAATAAATAATTATTTAAATAAAAAGTCGGTTTTTATATAGTAACCCGATGTTTTCACTATTCATCAAAAATTGAATGTTTTCATAAAAATACCAAAATTTCACCCTAGGATAATTTCGATATTCTGAATCCAAAAATGAAATCCATTTTGAAAAATAAAATTTAAAATGTTTCAAAAAGTGGTTATTACTATTCTTAACAGCTAGTTTTAATAATAGCATATCGTTGTTTAGTGAAACTCGGTATTGCGTACGACGCAAGCTATCAAGGAAGGTCGCAATTTCATGTAAAGAAATCCAAGATAGTGTTGTGTGTAGTTAAATATTGCTTTGAGGATTTATATATATAAAAAATTATTTCTTATAAAAGTCTCGGGTGTTACAGAGATGATACAAAATCATACACCTTCATATATATAGGTGATCCAATCATCAGGTTAAATTCTATATGGTTCCCCCATCATAAATTTGGATGATAAGGAGGCCAACTATGTTATATGGAAGAGTTTGGTGAAAAAACGCTTCCCATTTTGTTCTATCCCCTTGCTATTTCCATCAATGAGATCCCAAATATGTGATAAAAGGAGTACATTTCTTGCCTATGCCTAAATATGTGGGCTACTCATATGTGACTGAAGGATCAATATATCTTATATCTGGGATATGAGTGTCTCATTGTGAAAATAAATATAATTTGTTATCAGCTAGAATTGGCTTATATATCCATAGTCTAGGATTAAGAACCAAAAAAAACAATATAAATCTTCCACACGATTGTCGACATTACATCACAGGTCTTCGGTATATCATCTCTGAAGACACATCATGCAACTTTACTTGATTATGGGGAATCGAAGTAGAGTTTCACATTGAATCTACTCTATAATAGTATAACCTCTCAGATACAGAAACCTGTAATTTTATATCTTTCATAGATACCATAGTATCGGGTGATGCTCAGGAAAACCGAACAGTGGAACAGAATTCCCCCACGTGAATGGTGAATAGGAACCAAGGGTGGGGAGGGAGGATAAAAACTTGATTTCAAACTATTCCTTTTAAGATAGTAGGAGAAGATTACAAACATAGATATTGTACTTGTGATCACCTGAAAAAACTCTCGTATGGAATGGTTCTCACCATGGGCTAACATTTCACTCATTTCCCACATGAGAATATCTACACTACATTAGGAGGACAATAGTAGTAGCTATCGTATCATCCATCTAGAAGAGGATTCATCCCCCTAGTCCATGAATATCTACTGTTTCCTCCACCCCTTAGATCATCAATTCCCAATATGATTCATGATATACCATCCACAGCTGATGGAGGACCACATCCCGCTGGACTGGGGTTGTATACATATCAATCGCCATGTTTAGGTTCATTTTTTCGTTAGAGGACCCTAAATAAATTAGTGGTGATTCTAAATCTCCCCATCCCCATTGGGTTGTGGTCATTTACATCTTCATGTATCTCCAAAGAATCATCATGTCCTTGGATATTGTAATTGGATCCTCAACAACTATAGTAGTTATTGCCAATAACTACCCCATATGACCCCCACCCCTCAGGTTTGGGGGAATTTTCATTATCATCGCCATAGTGGAAATCAGTCATTTCTAGGTTGGGAGGAGGAAATCAATGGTCTTGTCCCACCAGCTCCTCCCACCATAAGTCGAACCAATGTAGATTCGGGCCTATTTGGGAGTCACGATTGGAAACTACCTTCAAGTAATTTTTTATAGACCAAGGAGGCAGAACCATATGAAAAATTAAATGTTACCCTATAACCATTGCAAGAAAAAATGGCTCAACATGGTCATTTGTTGGAAGGATGGCCATGATAGAAGTTGTACAAAATCAGCTTGTTGTGTAGAAGATAATGGCACAAACACTATTTCCCAATATGCCTCAGTGAATGTCATCACTTAAAAAATGGATGATATTGATCAATATGCATGTGAAAAAGATAGAAACATGAAAAACATACTTGAAGGTGAGGGTGAATTGGATGCACCAAGTGAGGCTATAAGAACTAGGAACCGAATAAGGGTCCAAAAGATGGAAACCATGATTATTTAGTTTCTAACGCCATGATGGAATAATACCAAGGAGATTATTACATCAACATCTAAATTACATCATAGAAGAAATGAGGATCCTTCCCTAGAATAATTATTTCCACAATATGAGAGTCAAATAAAAAATCTCCAAAAACACAATGAAGACTTACTCATAGGAAACATCCCCATTGGGTATCATCTTTAGGAGGAGATGGATGTTCTCTCTCCTAACAATAATCTTCTCTCAATTTTTGTATCTAGGAATCAAGTTGGATCTTAGTCTAGACAGCTCATTGACATAAATTAGGAATTTGAAAGTGATCATGACTTCTCTCCATTGTAGAAACAACCTCTCCCTCGCAAGTAAAACTATTTAATTTTGGGATGAATGAAAATTTTCATAGAGATAAAAGCGGGGCCACCACATCAACCCCCACAAAATAATTATAGATGGGAGATACACTAGGCAAAAATTCCCCTAGATCTCATTAACATCAGTGAGTCTCATGCTACTCAAATTGAAGCCATGGAAGGAAACATGCACATATACAACATGAGAGGAACCATATCCCATATTGTTGAAGACTTTCAACCTAAAACTGATTTCTAAAATCATACCTTATCTACATTTTATGGTGTGAGAAACACTGAACACCATCTTCACACACTTCATATCTCAATGTGGACTGATGATGGGACCACAAGATCAATAGGGGAAACAAAGATGAGCTATTTTTTATTCAATTTAATAGGGATATACGTTATTTGGTATACTACTCTGAAAATAGGATCCACGCTTGGATGGGAATACCTTCTTCATCAATTCATTTATTGATTCATTTCTACACTAAAGAAGACGATGACCACTGACCTGAAAAACTATAGAAAATCGGAGAATGAGAGGGTGTAGATACCCAAACATGACGTACAGGGACATTACATTACTTTTGCGGAATACTTAATACATGACAAAAAAAATCATAAGGACCACATTAGTTTATTGTCTTTGGAAACATGGAACATAATCATCTAATCATGGTGAAAGATCTTCAACATATCCCATAAAGATCTTTACCTTTTTTTTTCTTACCTTAAACCTTTCTTTATATCCTGGGGAAAAGAAGACATAAAAATGGTGAGCTCAAATACTCAATAAGGGTAAGCATGGAGAAAATAAAACAAACCCTTTATATTTGAACTTAAAAACATGAACATAATGTTTAAACATCAATATCTTGAGTTGTGAAATAATTCTTGGTAATACGTGATGCTTATATCATAAAGGAACATTTATCATGATAAAATAGGATAGGAATAAAACATGTAATAGTGTTATCCATTAAGCACATGTTATGAGTTCCATAGTAGCCAAGGCATTGCTCTAAAGACCATCATAGTGGACAAAGTCCATTACTGAACTGGGTTTACATATTGATCCAGCCTTGTATTGCTGAATTGGATTCAATTTTCGTTCTATCCATGTCTATCTCATGATATATAAATCTTTATCCAATGCATTGGAGGGAGATATAGGTCCCACCCATTTCATAATGAAATCATTCTTTCGTGTGCCACAAATTAAACATAAATCATTCATCATAACCCAATGAATAAAATGGGTTTCATACACATCATTCCATCATAACATAATCCATAGTAAACAATGGATATAATTTCATCAAAAACAAAATCAACCCATGTAAATAATAGAGACATTATGGTTGAACCATAG
Organism: Viscum album; assembly: GCA_963277665.1. Classification (NCBI taxonomy): domain Eukaryota; kingdom Viridiplantae; phylum Streptophyta; class Magnoliopsida; order Santalales; family Viscaceae; genus Viscum; species Viscum album. Next base: position 805,567,380 of record OY728139.1, read on the forward strand.
CCATATTGAAGAATATCAATATAGATAGAAAAAAGTTTTGATAAAACAAATGAACTGAATTCTTTAGGAAAATATCCTTTATTCTTTCAAATCATATTCTTTTCAAAAAATGACATCCAACACAAGAAATTAATGAAAATATTATTTCTCATAAAATATAGGGGTGTTACATTTTACCCCCCTTAAAATGAATTTCTCAATCAAAATTCATCAGGATTATAAATCATTTACTAATTGAATGTTTCATTCATAGAAGCCCACATCGTTAAAAGGAATACTAAAACTTAATTTTATAAAGGAAAGTTAGAAATATAACGGCCACCCAAGGTAACTCATCACTATGTTACCACATAAGAGAATATAGGTGAAATTATGGATATGGAAGATAAATCTAATCATTATGTTTTGATGAAAAGTGTTAGAGAACATGGATATAAAAAATCCAACAATCGCAAAGCCATAAATTTGTGATGATCTATGGTACCGTCTAATTCATCAGATATGAGGGTACTGGGACATCATTTTTGGTTTTTAAGATCATTTCCCTAAATTTGATGATTTTTTTTCATAAGGATAAATACTTATCCGATTTTATAGTAAAATAATCATTATTTATTCCATGAGAAGTTTCCACTTCATCTCTTATTCGAAGAAATCATGTTGAATTTTTCATTCTTGAAGTATTAACAGATCATGCGGTAGAATGATAGGTCATTCCTTCTATCACTATCACAAAAAACGTTAGCACAAGATATTAAATATACATAAGTTCATATATGATGAGGTTAATCATATATGGTTACAAAAATTAACTTATAATTCATATATCATACTGATTAATAAAATAAAACTAATTTATATTAACCAATGACTTCCTGAAGGACAGTGGTAGGAAATAAAGGCCTATCGAACTTCGATTGTGGGTTTGATTCCCGCAACCTTGTAAAACGTCACGGGTTGTCACTCATCCTAGAGGTTGTCCATTTCCTAAAACTATAATATTATAACATTCTTGAAAATGTTTTAGCCTTAAACAAAACTATCTGATGTCCAACTTAATCCATTCCAATCCTTAGGCTTATCCAAAATACTTCTATCCAATCTCATAGTTTAGAAAAAAGATTACTAGATAGGTTTTCTACCAAGCATTGAATACCATAATTTAACCCCATATATCATAAGATATATATTATTGGTAACATTCCAAAAATGTGAATAACTTATTAATGTATTCTATTGAAACATGAATTACCGTAGAACTATAGTGAAAACATGAATTCTATCAAAAGTTATCTCTTCCCATATACCAAAATCCCAAAAATTATATATATACTCAAACCATGATATCACTTTGTCCATATATCAATTAGTAGTTCATTAATACAATACAACATATTATTTTCTCATTATCCTTTCAATATTCATATATGATCTGCTTTTCAAAATTATTTTAATCGGATTTCATGGTTAATGGAACCATTCAAAATATACCTTCAAATACTCAAATAAAAACAATAGTGTAAAAATACTTATGTTTTTTCCTTATTACATAGTACCATACATTATTCTTGATAAACATGCAATCATTCTACTACTTTCTCAATCCATTGACCAGGATTCATCATTTTATTTTTCAACACTTATTTCATCTCTTAAATCATTTGTTGTCTCTTCATCATCATCAACATAAATACTACCCATACGACCGTGCTAATTCTCTTCGTGAGATTTTACCTTATGGTATTGGTTTTCATAATGCTCATACATTCACCATTTAAAACATTTAACAATTTTTTATTCTTAGAAATACCATTATCCTTGTATATAGTGTAAACTGGACCATTTCCTTTGCAATTAATGGCTTTGTGTCCTTATTTTCCACACCCAAAGCATCTTCCAGTTCATTTGAAACATTACCCCTAATGCCTCTTCCAACATGATTTACATGAGGGAAATTGAACTTCCATTATTCTATGATGATAAAAAAACTCTATCATTCTCTTATTAGCTGAGTCGGGAAACATACCAAAGTTGAGATTATTGATCATATTATGAGATTGCTGATTGGGCATAATAATGATGTTTGGACTTCCAAATCTCGTTTCATTTTGTTTCTCATGATGAATATCATTCCATTGTACATCATATTCTCCATTAACATGAAACTTCTTATTTTCAGCCATTTTCTAAAACCCAAAAATAATATTGTGAGATGAAAAAATAATACTAGGAAAACAAAATAATCATGGGGGATTACTTTTAGTCTCTAACATCTTAGATTTAATCGTAGGGATATCCCAAGACACACCTTAGAAATATCTCAAGGGATCTCACTAAAGTTTTCATATCCTAGTTTCAAAAGGTTTACTAAACCTTTCCTCTGATACCAACTATAGAGACCCAAACATGACGTACAGGGACATTACATTACTTTTGCGGAATACTAAATACATGACCAAAGAACTCCCATGTACCATATTATTTTAGTGTCTTTGGAAACATGGAACATAATCTTATAATCATGGTGAGAGATCTTCAACATCTCCCATAAAGCTCTTCCCCTTTTGTTTTCTTACCTAAAAACTTTCTTTATATCCTGGGGAAAAGAAGACATAAAAATGGTGAGATCAAATGAAAATTAAAGGTAATCATAGAGAAGATAAAACAAACCATATACATTTGAACTTAAAAACATGAACATAATATTTAATCATCAAAATCTAGAGTCGTGAAATAAATCTTGGTAGTACTTAAGGCATAGATCATAATGGAAAATTAATCATGATAAAATAGCATGCGAATAAAACATGTGATTATGGAATCCATTAATAACATGTTATGATTTCCATAGTAGCCAAGGCATTGCTGAAAAGACCATCATAGTGGACAATGTCCATTACTGAACAGGGTTTACTTGCTATTCCAGCCCTATATTACTGAACCGGATTCACTTGTCGTTCTAGCTATATAAATATCATGAGATATAAATCATTACCCAATGAATTGGAGGGAGATATAGTTCCCATAGATCTCATAATGAAATCATTCTTATATTTTCCACAAAATAAACATAAATTATTCATTATAACCCAATTAATAAAATGGGTTTCATAAACATCATCCCATCATAAAATAATCCATATAAAACAATGGATATAATTTCATCATAAAAAAATCAAACCATGTAAATAATAGAGACATTATTCTTGAAACATAACCAAATTGGAGAATGTAATTATAGATAGAATATAGTTTTGATAAAACACTTGAAATGAATTCTTGAGAAAAATATCCATTCTTCTTTCAAATCATTTTGTTTTCTTAAAATGACATGGAATTTTAAAAGAAAGGAATTTTGTTGAAAATAATCATGAAATCTTGTATAGGAAGCGACATGGAAATAATTCAATTTGAAACTATAAATATCCATTCATTCCATATAAGTTAAAAGAACATTCTACTTGTAATTTTTCCAGAAAATTCAAAAAGTACCTTATATGGTAAGAAAAAGAAATATTCCCTCCATACCATGTGGTAAAAGTTAAAAGGAGGTAAACATGACATTAAACTTACTTGTAAGAATAGTAAAAACTTTATGAAATCTGTTTTTTTATAAATCATTGACATGGATGAATAATATAACCCCAGTAAATACTTACGGATAAACAATCTCATATAAGAACTAGATTGGAATAATTATCCCTTACCTTATGTCCAATTTCTTCTGTATGTGTCTGAGACTCCAGTACAGTGAGTTTAAACATATTATTAACTTGTAATATAACTATAATAGTATTTCTGATTTCATATATGATTCACTTACGACTTCATATTACCCGTTCATTTGTCAATTCCATGTTAAAGAAGTCTTTTGGGTAAAATCATTTCATTTATCATTCATGTTTTGAATTTTAATTATTAATATGATTACATAGATCATGATTATTTACCTCTAGAATTTAAAACATAATTTATATATAATATATTCCGAATATAATATATATATATATATATATAATAGATCATTAAACAGAATGAAATACACCATTCATGGAGATGGTAAGCTGTACATATGCATGAAAGCTGTTTTCGTTTCCTTATTAAATTGAATGGAAGTAAGTAAATGAAATATACATAAATAAATTATCATTTTTATGTCCTATGTTTCATGATTATTTATTATACATACTTTATAATCGTTCTTGAATGGTTAACTTGGATAATGAATCTCATCGCGTCGTGGAGACGGTAATCCGTACGTATGCACGAGAGATGATATCGTTCTCATAATTATTGAATAGAATTGGAGTGGATTATATAATATCTAAGAATCAGTATGATCTTATAATGATCATATATATTTATTATTTTCTCCATTACATCCATCCATGTATGGTGGTGGTGGAAAAAAAGATTACCCCATGGCGTGGAGATAGTAAGTCGTACGTACGCACGCGCTGTGTTTTTGTTTTCTCGTATGATGGATAGAAGGTGTAATAGGGTTGTTTAATATTTATAATAACATATAAGTATATTATTTATACTGATGTTATTACTTTATAATGAAAAAAACTAAATAATAGGAAGTAGAAGAATAGATAAACTTGAATGAATCAGTAGAAGATATTACCTCTTCCTCGATGCACCTCCTTTAAACTTCCTATTAAGGTACTAGAGTTGGTCTTTTGAAAAGACCAGAACCTCCAAAATGTTACTAGGGAAGTTTAGAAGAGTAATGGGTAGGGTTTAGCCGAGATTTAAGGATCAAATTTGTGTGATGTGGAGAGGGATGAAGTTCCCTTTTATAAGAGAAGAGAGGGGCACTTTTGGAAACCAGAAAAATATTAATTAATAATAAAATCAAACCCCAAATAAAAACCATAAAAATTACTAAATTCGTATATGAGATTATATAGTGTTGTAATCTCATCAACCAATAAAATTTAGATAGGTTGTATGTTTATTTTAAACCTTATCGTTCTGATTTATCCTTATTTAATCTATTTAATTTTATTTGCGGTAATAATATTCTAATTTTAAAATTATTTTTAATACTTACTTATGTGTTGTGAATTTTCCATAATTATATAAATTATTAAATTTTAGACCATATAATTTTAAATTTTAAATTTTTAAATTTTTTAGTGATTTTTAAACAATTTAATATTATGTGATTTTTATAAAATATCAACAATATCAATTTTCACACTATTCATTTATATGAATTTAAATAAAATCTAAACAGAGGATAAATACAAACCAAAATATTTAATGGATTCCTAAATTGTAATATTAGTCAATAAAAGTTGTAGAGAACATTAAATATTTCATTTAATATATATTTTAATATTTTTAAATCCATTTATTTGATATTTCTCTTAAAAAAATAATTACTACAACATTTTCATATAATTGTTTAATATAATTATTTTTACATAAAAATTAAAAATAGAAAACTATAATGACGTTAAATATATTATATTTCATTAGAATACTTTTAGTCGAATGTATCTTCTAAAACACTTAACTTTTAAAATGATGTGTTTATTAACTTATGAACGTGACAACTTTGATATCATTTAAAATAAAATAATATAAATGCCATAATCTGTCTTATAAGGCTTAAAATGGTCCAAAAGGAGACCCTTGGATGATTATGTTATGTAATTACTCGAAAAATAAGGTTTGGTCAAGTTTCAGGTCCTTTTGATGGGTATTATTATTTTAATGAAAACAATATTATTCATATTTCACTAAATAAATAATTTCTACATCATTGATGTATAATCTATTAAAGTAATTATATATTTCCGTAAAATCAGAAATAAATTATAATAATTAAGAAAAATATTTTATCTTTAAAATGATTATTTATAATTGAATTTATATTATGTATAACCTTATATTAAAAATACATTAATTATTAAAGTTTGAGTGACACATATTTCACTTTCATTAAATAAAATAAACTAATGGACTTAATCAAATCCAAGATTATTCTAAAAGATACAATTTTGACAAAACTATATTTAATACGAAATATAATCATCCAATTATAATAATACAAGTTTTAGGGTAATTGTATAATATTATATTTACCATTAATTACCTGATTTACCTTTAACTGTAGTAAATAAAATTTACCGTAGTTACAATTCATAATGCCTAAAAATAAAAAGTAGCCTATTAACATAATTTGTACCTACTTATTCCAAATATGGAATCAATTTTTCCAAATTCAAAACATAGAAGTTTCATTATTTAATTTAAAATTAATCCTACTATTGAGAAAACGAGTTTTAAAAGTTAAAACATTGCAAAAGATTGAAATGTTTTTACCAATAAATTCAATGTAAAATGAATGTTAATGAAATAAATTATATTAAATGAAAAATATATATTCTATTTATACTTTAATACCATCCAATATTATAATTTAACCATATAAATTATCTCAATGGAAAAAAGTTGTTTTTTATTAAATTTTAGCATATTTTGACTATTCATCTAAATGTAAAGGTTATCAGAATAATATCAAAATTGTATCGAATGAAAATTTCTATATCCTGATTCATAAGAAGAAGAATAATTTTCCAAATTTAACTTATAAACTTTCCAAAAATTATATTTAAAATGGGTGTGCCATCAAAAGGCGACAAAACCACATTTTTTTTGAAAAAACAATTCTTTTATCGAAAATATTAATTTTGTTCTCATACCATGTACTATAAAATGTGTAAGATTAATTCTAATGTTATAAAATTCAAAATTCAGTTAATACTATTCATAATAGCTAGATCATAATAATATTATAATTATATCATCGTTTAGTGAAACTCTGTATTGCGTACCACACAAGCTGTTGAGGATGGTCACTCTTGCATGTAACACAAGCCAAGTATATTGTTGTGTATACTGCAAGATAATACGGTGTTTTGTATAGTGCAAGCTATTCTTCGTGTAGCCTACAACATAAGACATCAAAAAATATATTATTTCTCATAAAATCTCAGGGTGTTACATTCTACCCCCTTAAAATGAATTTCGCACTCAAAATTTGTCGGGGTTATAAATCATTTACTAATTATAGGTTTCTTTCATAGGAAACCACATCGTAAAAAGGAATATTAAAACTTAATTTCAAAAAGGAATGTTAGAAACATAACGGTCACCCAAAGAAACTCACCACTGGGTTACCACATAAGAGAATATAGGTGAAAATATGTATATGGAAGAGAAATCTAATCATTATGTTCTGATGAAGATTGGTAGAGAACGTGGATATGAAAAATCCTTGATTCAAAAATCCATAAATTTGTGATGATCTAATGTACCATATGATTCATCAGATATGAGGGTACTACGAAAACATTTTTTGTTTTCAAGACCATTTCTCTAAAGTTGATTAATTTTTTTCATAAAGATAAATACATATATGATTTTAGTGTAAAATCATTGTTGGTAATTCCATGACCAATTTCCACTTCATATCTTATTTAAATAAATGAAGTTGAATTTTTCATTATTGAATTATGAACAGATCATGCGATATAATGATAGGTCATTCCATATGTCTCTATCACCAAAAACGTTAGCACAAGATATTAAATATACATAAGTTCATATATGGTGAGGTTAATCATATGTGGTTCCAAAAATGGACTTATACTTAATTTATCATACTGCTTAATAAAATAAAACTAATTTCTACTAACCAGGGACTTCTTGTAGGACAGTGGTAGGCGATAAAGGCCTAACTCATTTCGGTTGTGGGTTCGATTCCTGCAACCTTGTCCGACGTTACGGGTTGTCTCTCGTCCTGTAGGTTGTCCTTTTCCAAAAAGTATACTATTATAACATTCTAGAAACAAATTTAGCCTTAATCAATACTATCTGATGTTCAACTTAATCCATTCCAATCTTGAGGGTTATCCAAAATAATAATGTCTAATCTCAGTTTAAAAAAGATTACTTGAGAACTTATCCACCAAACATTGAATACTATCATTTACCCCCATATATCATAAGATATATCTTGTTGGTCACATTCCAAACATGTGAATTCCTTAATCATGTATTCTTTTGAAACATTAATTACCATAGAACTTTAGTGAACACATGAATGCTGGAAAAATTTATCTCTTTCTATATAAAAAAATCCAAAAAATTTTATATACTCAAACCATTATATCACTTTGTCCTTATATCAATCTATAGTTCATTAATACTATCAAACAAATTATTTTCTCTTTATCCCTTCATTATGTGCATATCATCTTCTTTCCAAAAATATTTTAATCACTTTTCATGGTTAATTGTACCATTCAACATATACTTTCAAATACTCATATAAATACAATAGTGTAACAATCCTTATGTTTTTTCATTATTCCATAGTCCCATATGTTATTCTTGACAAACATGCAATCATTCTACTTCCTTTTTAAACCATTGACCAAGCTTCATTATTTTATTTCTCAATACTTTTTTCATCTCATATATCATTTGTTTTCACTTCATAATCATCAACATAAATACTACCCATACAACCATGCTGATTCTCTTTATGAGAATTTACCTTAGTGTATTGGTTTTCATAATTCCCGTACATTCCACATTTAAAACATTTAATCATTGTTGTTGTCTTAGAAATACCATTATCCTTATCCAATGTGTTAACTGAACCTTTTCCTTTGCAATTACTGGCTTTGTGTCCTTCTTTTCCACACCCAAATCATCTTCTAGTTCCTTTGAAACATTACCCATGATGCCTCTTCCCAAATGATTTACATGGGGGAAACAGAACTTCCTTTCCTCAATAATCATCATGAAACTCCATCATTCTCTTTTTAGATGAGTTTGGAAACTTACCAAAGTTGAGATTACTGATCATATTATGATATTTCTGATTAGGCATAATAATGATGTTTGGAATTCCACATCTTGTTTCACATTGTTTCTCATGAAAAATATCATTCCATTGTCTATCATATTCTCCGTTAACATGAATATTCTTGTTTCTAGCCATTTTCTAAAACCCAAAACGAATAGTGTTATTGGCAAAAATATTACTAGGAAAAAAACATAATCAAGGGGGAGTACATTTAATCTCTAACATATTAGGTTTAATCTTAGGTTATTCATGATCGTTATCAAAATTCTAGGATTGTAACCTATACTTCTACTTTACCATTGGGACATCCCATGACATAACTTAGAAATATCTCTAGGGATATCACTAAAGTTTTCGCATCCCAGTTTCCAATGTTTAACTAAACCATTCCCTATGATACCAACTATAGAGACCCAAACTTTATGTATAGGGACATTACATTACTTTTTCAGAATACTTAATACATGAAAAACAAACGCTCAAGGACCTTATTATTTTAGTGTCTTTGGAAACATTGAACATAATCTTCTAATCATGGTGAAAGATCTTCAACATCTCCCATAATTATCATCCCCTTCTATTCTCTTACCTAAAACCTTTCTTTATATCCAGGGGAAAAGAAGTCATAAAAAGGGTGATCTCAAATGCTCAGTAGTGGTAATCATGGAGAAGAGAAAACAAACCATATACATTTGAACATAAAAACCTGAACATAATGTTTAAACATCAAAATCTTGAGTGTGAAATAAATCTTGGAAGTACGTAAGGAATAGATCATAAAGGAACATTAATCATGATAAAATAGAATGGTAATAAAATATGTAATTGTGGAATCCATTAAACACATGTTTTGATTTCCATAGTAGCCAAGGCATTACTGCCAAGACCATCATAGTGGGAAATGTCCATTACTGAATTGGATTTACTTGTTTTTTCAGCCTTTTATTACTGAATCAGATTCACTTGTCGTTCCATCCATGTCTATCTCATGAGATATAAATCTTTACCCAATGCATTGGAGGGATATATAGGTCCCACCCATCTCATAATGAAATCATTATTTTGTGTGCCAAAAAATAAACATAAATCATTCATCATAACCCAACGAATAAAATGGGTTTCATAAACACCATCCCATCATAACATAATCCATACAAAAAATGGATATAATTTCATCATAGAAAAAATCAAACCACATAAATAATAGAGAAATTATTTTAGAAACATAACCATATTAAAGAATTTCATTATAGATAGAAAATAGCTTTTATGAAACACTTGAAATGAATTATTGATGAAAATATCCTTTCTTCTTTAAAATCATTTTATTTTCGTAAAATGACGTGCAATTTTAAAAGAAAATAATTTTGTTGAAAATAATCATGAACAATATTATAGGAAGGTTCATGGAAATAAGGTATTTTGAAACTATAACATTCTGTTCATTCCATATATTTTAATCCCACATTCCACTTGTACTTTTGTCGGAAAAGTCAAAAAGTACCACATTTAGTAAACAAAAGAAAGATTACTTCCATACCATGTGGTAAAATTCAAAAGGAGGTAAACATGAAATTAAAGATACATGAAAGAATAGTAAAAACGTTTATAAAAATTCTTTTTATAAAACATGGACATGGATGATAAATATAACCCTAGTAAATACTTACGGATAAACAATCTCAAATAAGAACAAGATTGGAATAATCATCCCTTACCTTATTTCCAATTTCATCCGTATGTTTCTGAGACTCATGTATAGTGGGTTTAAACATATTATTGACTTGTAACAGAACCATAATAATATATATGATCTCATATGTGATTCACTTACGACTGTATATTACCAGTTCATTTGTCAATTCCATGTTAAAGCAGCGTTTTGGGTAAAATAGTTTCATTTATCGTTCGTGTTTTGACTTGTAATTATTAATATGATGAAATAGATCATGATTAATTACTTCTAGAGTCTATAAAATGATATATATATTATATATTCAGAATAATATATATATATAATATATCATTAAACAAAATGAAATACACCATTCATCTAAACAGTAGGCCATAGGTATGCATGAATGATGTTTTTGTTTCCTTATTAAATTGAATGGAAGTAAGTAAATAAAATATACATAAATCCAATATCATTATTATGTAATATATTTCATTATTATTTATTATATATACTTTATAATCATTCTTGAATGGTTAAATTGGAGAATGAATATCATCACGTCATGGAGATGGTAATCTGTACGTACGCACGAGTGATGGTATCGTTCTCATAATTATTGAATGGAATTGGAGTGGATGATATAATATCTCAGAATCAGTGTGATGTTATAATAATCATATATAGTTATTATTTCCACCATTAGAACCATCCAATTATGGTGGTGGTGAAAAAAAATTACACCACGGCATGGAGACAGTAAGTCATACGTACGCACGTGCGGTGTTTTAATTTTTTTGTAGGATTAATAATAGGTGAAATAGGGTTGTTTCATATTTATAATAACATATAAGTATATTATTTATACTGATTTTATTACTTAATAATGAAATAACTAAATAAAATGAAGTATAAGAATAAAGAAATTTGAAAGAATCGATAGAAGATATTACCTCTTCATCGATCCACCTCATTTAAACTTCCTCTTAAGGGAATAGAGTTGGTATTTGAGAAGACCAGAACCTCCATAATGTTACTATGTAATTTTAGAAGATTAATGGGCATTGGTTGGCCGAACCTGAAGGCTCAAATTTGGGTGAAGAGAAGATGGATGAGGTTCTCTTTTATAAGAGAAGAGAGGGGCACTTTTGGAATCCTAAAAAATATTAATTAATAATAAAATCAATCCCCACATAAAAACCTTAAAAAATCACTAAATTAAAATATGAGATGAAAAACGGTTGTAATATCATCAAATAATAAAAATTATACTTTTTTTATGTTTATTTTAAAAATTATCATTTAGATTTATCCTTATTTAATCTATGTAATTTTATTGGCAGTAATAATATTCTAATTTTTAAATTATTATTAATAATTACTTATCTGTTGTGAATTTTCCATAATTAGATAAATTATTATGTTTTAAACCATGTTATTTTGAATTTGTAATTTTTAAATATTTTAGTGAGTTTTAATAAATTTAATTATATGTTATTTTTATAAAATATCAATACTGTCAATTTTGACACAATTAATTTATTTGAATTTAAATAAAATCCAAACAAAGGATATATTTGAACCAAAATATTTAATATATAATTAAAATGTAATAGTAATCTATAAAATTTGTGGAGAACATTTAATATTTCATTTAATATATATTTTTATATTTCTAAAACCATTTATTTGATATTTCTCTTAATAAAATAATTACTACACCATTATCATATAATTATTTAATATACTTATTTGTTTCATAAAAATTAAAAATAATATATGATAATTAATTTAAATCTACTATGTTTCATTATAATACTTTTAGTCGAATTTATCTTCTAAAACACTAAACTTTTAAAATGATATTTTTATTAAATTATGAAGGTGACAACTTTGACATCATTTAAAATAATATAATATAAATGTCATAATATGTTTTATAAGGCTCCAAATGGTCCAAAAGTATACAAATGGATGATTATGGTATATCATAACTCTAACAATAATTTTTGGTCAAGTTCCAAGGCCTTTTGATGAGAATTATTAATTTAATAAAAACTATATTATAGATTTTTCACTAAATAATTAATTTCTGCATCATTAATGTATAAGCTATTAATGTAATTATATATTTCTTAAAAATCACAAATAAATAACCATGATGAATAAAAACATTTTATCTTTCAAATTAGTATTTATAATTTAATTTATATAATGTATAACCATATATTAAAAATAGTTTAATTATTAACGTTTGAGTGGGACATATTTCACAATATTTAAATAAAATAAACTAAAGGTCTTAATCACATCCAAATTGGTTCCAAAAGATAAAATAGCAACCCAAGAATATTTTAGGACTACATATAATAATCAAATTATATTAATAAAACTATTATAGTGATTTTATAAAATTATATTTAACATTAATTCCCATATTTACATTTAACTGTAGTAAATAAAATTTACCATAGTTACTATTCATAATGCCTAAAAATAAAAAATATCATATTAACATAATTTGGACCTACTGAGTCCCAATATGTAATCAATTTTTCCAAATTCAAAATATAAAAGTTGTAGTATTTAATTTAAAATTAATCCCGCAGTTGAGAAAATGGGTTTTAATAGTTAAAACATTGCAAAAGATTGAAATGTTTTTACCTATGAATTCAATGTAAAATTAATGTTAATTAAATGAATGATATTAAATGGTAAAAATGTATTCTATTTATAATTTAAAACTATTCAATATTATAACTTAACCATATAAATTATCTCTATGAAAAAAGTTGTTTTTAATTAAAATTTAGCGTATTTTTTCTATTCATCAAAATGTGAAGGTTATAAGAATAATGTCTAAAATTTATCCAATGTAAATTTTTATATCCTGATTCAAAATAAGAAGTCTAATTTGTGAAATTGAACATATAATATTTTCAAAAATTATATTTAATATGGGTGTGCCATCTAAAGCCGACAAAACTTCATTATTCTGAAAAATACTTCTTTTATCTAAAAAATTTGTTTTGTTCTCATACCATGTTCTAGAAATTGTGTGAGATGAATTATAATGTTATAAAATTCAAAATGCGGTTAATACTATTCAAAAAAACTAGTTTATAATAACATGAAAAAATATCATTGTTTAGTGAAACTCGGTATTGCATACCACACAACCTAACGAGGAAGGTCACTCTTGTGTGTAACAGAAGCCAATTATATTGTTTCATATACTTCAAGCTAATTCGGTGTTGTGTATAGAGCAAGCTAATCATGGTGTATCATACAACACAAGATATCAAAGAAAAGATTATTTCTCATAAAATCCCAGGGTGTTACAGAGGGTGTCTGATGTCATAACATGTTTGTAGGTTTTGACCTACTCATTTACATCCCTCTCTCTTAATAGAAGCTGTTGTAACTCTACGTTGAAAATCATAATGATATTTTAGACTCCTTTTATTCAAATTAAATATCAAGGTGGATTCTATGAGTTTTTCAAAATTCTTGATCGTTTAGAAGAATCCATCTAGTGGATCTGATCACAAACTCGACTCATGCCTACAACACATGGGAAAAAAGACCATATAGAGTCGATGGAGCAGATATCACTATCAATCCAATAGAAGTTCTTGTCCAACTTGCTGGGAAGGTCCAAAATCTCCCAGCCCTTCCTTTTGAGCAGTGAAAACTGCCAAATCAACCTCGTCAATAAATACACATAAATCATGTTCACCCAGGATACAATGAATGGATCACAAAATTATACTCCTTATAAAATTAATAAGTTCCTATTTATATTGTGGAAGTCGTGGATAATAACATGCTCACACTCCTACAAACCAGGAAGCTTGAGGAATTCAACCTCACTAACTATCCCAATTACATCCCATTCCATAGAATGTTGGGTCATAATACCCAAAACTACTTTATCTTAAAGGGATTCTTTCAAGTAATGGTAAACTGTGGAAATGTGATGTTGCAAAACTCCCCGGAGTATGTGGCATGCATAAAAATCATTCGGTCATAATGGAGGTTGGTTGGTATAATGTATCATACAGACATGTGCAAAAATTATATAACTATAGGAATCAAAAGGTAGTTGATTGAGCCCATGCCACTCTGAATTGACACTTTCACAGATCCATGATAGCTCCACCACCCAAGGGGGAACATCAAATGTGCCTCCCAAAGGTGTGTGTGATAACCAATAGCATGAGGAAATAGAATATTAATAGTAATAGTCTCCTCCAAATCAATACAATACTCCCACTAATTTCTTCTCTATAGAATTTGAGTAATGGAAACGTCCCCACCAAACAGAACCCTCATCAGACGAAGAACTTATATATGGTTTTATCAACACAATACACTTATAAGAACTCTTCTTCATTGATGATTTTTCCTGAGAAAATAATATTACTGTACATAACTATGGGATAAGAGGTTGTGTGTGCCATAACATTGGATACATGGGAGAATAAAGATGTGATCAGACTCAATATTCTAGTTATGCTCTCATAGACTACATATATGATGCTAAGACTCATGAGAATGCTCTCTAGTAGGATCCAAAGTTGATAAGAGGTTCCTTATAGCCCTATAGAAGTTTTTGACATACAATTTTCTTTGATTAATGATTATCATGGGTCTAATTTGATAAACCCATGCAATGGGGAAGGCCAAGATGACCTGAAAATTATTAACTGATACTCCCTCAACCTCTAGGGAAGCAATGGGTTCATCCATCACAAATTCCATGATTCCTCACCCACATATCCAATAGCAACCCCATATAAAAAAATGAAAACCTATATAAAAAATATGAATTATTGAAAAAAATAATTATTCCCATGAAATCTCTTAGTCCTTAATGTACTCCATCATTCAAAATAACTTGGGGATGCACTTTTTGAATCCCTATGGAGCCCAAACGAGTTTGAGATAGAAGTTTCCACAGGTGAGGTATATTGAGTGGAGACCATGTCATCTGAATTTCAGGTCTCCATCTAATTCAATGATCAAAATTTTTAAGAGGAACATAAGGGAAATTAATTCTTCTGTATGTCTTAGGAATACTCGATTATGTCAACATCCAATGGGATCTGATTGATAATGGGGTTTTCAAAAATCTTATCCTTGTCTGAACCCTGTGAAATTTTGCATATGGAGTAGAGTATTTGTCACCCACTAAGCTAACAATTCATGGGTATGATAATAATGAGAAACTGATTGATAAGAAAATAAATATCTAAGCCCAGTTTTGGGATATTATATCAAACTATGAGTTTATGGTAATCTAGCAAGACACTGCGTGTGACATCACACTCGGAAGGCCCTGACACTATAGCCACCAAGAGACACATTCAACATCAAACTTGTGTATGATGTATCCCATTAATGGAAAATTTGGCATACTACATGATGATAGTTCTCCCTTTTAGACTTTTGGGGAACCATATGCTGAAAAATACATCTATAAAAAGGGAGGAAAATAACCAATGGTGTATGATGATATAAAAGTTCCCACTCCCAATGGATTAGGGACCACCCCTATAAATCACCAGTGTATTAATTATGATGACAATGTGATCCCCATAAACTTGGTTGAGGGCACAAATATAATCCTATAAGTGCAATCCCCTCTTGTCCCCAGTGACAACATCGAAGACTATCAGCTCCAACATCTTTGTTCAATGACTCAGTAAACGGGGGATGAAAATTTCACTTCTCATGGAAACATTCATTATTATAATTATAATAAAGACACCATATTTATATCTCCATATAAAAATGACTCCATACACTCAATGATGGGAAGGGATAAGGTTCTCCTTAGGAACACCCCTCCAGGATTCGAGGAAGTTGTCTCCACCACTATCAACAAACATAGGAAAATAAATCTTAGAACAGAGGAAGACATGTATACCTCATGTATTAGTGCCTCCATTCCCCTCGAATAGAATGATATGTAAATAAATTTTCTAAAATAGAAATGATATGAGTTCACATGGAACTACCCAGATGTGGGTCTAAACCATCATCAGCCACCAGATGAGCATTGAGGATCCTTGCAGGCAGACGAGAGGGAGCACCCCTCTAATGCCACAAATATAGAGGTATAAGATTACAAGTTGATTGAAAACAACATTGTTCGAGAATTGAAGCACCCAATATGGCCTTCCAACATTGTCCCTATCAAGAAGAAGAATTGGAAAATTACGTTCTAAATTGATTTTAGAGACATTAATCCATATTACACACAGGACTATTTCCCATTACTGATCACAAAACTCATTATTGATGAAACTCCTAGTTTCCAATCCATTTCATTCTGAGATGGGTACTTAGTGTACAATCAGGTAAAGATGAACACTCAGGATGAAGAATCCAATTACTTCATAGAACCTCTATGGACATTTTACAATTATCTAATCCATTTTTCTAAAATAATTCTAGATCCACATACCAAAATTTCATAAAAAGTTTTTTAATCAATTCACAAGAACGATAGTTGAATGTTATGTCGAAGACTTGGTGGTTAAATCCCAATAGTGGTGTGATCACTTTACGAAACTTAAAATAATTTTTGACAAGCTGTGACATCACAATATAAAGATGAATCAAATGAAAAGAATTTTCAGTGTAACATTAGAGAAATTTTTTTGTTTCTTGGTACACCACCAAGGAATTGAGGTTGACCCCAAGAAAACTTCTGATATATTAGCAATTTTACCCCCATAAATCTCAAATAAGTTAGGGGGATCCATGGAAACTTTACATTCATTCAGTGGTTCACTACCAACATGGATGGAAAAGCTCTCCTCCTCATCATGCTAATGAATAAAGGAACCTCATACCAATGGGATGATAATTACCAAAAATCCTTCAAATGTATCATGTATTACTTGATGCACCCAAAATACTTGATGCCTTTAGTGGAAATGAGGATAGTCACCTAATATGTGTCCACCATGGAATTATCATTGGACATCCTCCTCGCACAAAATAATGAATTAGGAAGAAAAAATAATCTCTATTTTCTCATTTTTATTATTCTAGTTATTGTGACCTGATACTCTGATGTTGAGAAGAACTTCCTTGTGGTCGTATGTGAAGTGAAAACAATGATGAATTAATTTTAGCACCATGAAGTCCAAACGATCTCTTGCATTAACCTGCTGAAGTGCATCCTTGTACTACTGATGTTAACTAGGTGTTTTCCTCATTTGGTGGTCATTAATTAATAATATGAGATTAATTTTTTTTATATAAGTTAGTGAAAGGAAAAGTCCATGATAATTTTCTCACAGTACAATTTACCCCGGTGAATATACCGGAAGACACTGAGCTTTTAGATGATATGGTCTTTTATGAACACAACACTCCCCAGACATGGGATAGATATTTTGATGGTGCCTCATGAGGACTTATTGAAACTAGGATAAAAAACCTGATGCTCTGATGGGTTGGCCTAGGGATTTTATTTTTATCTTCTAAAAAATATGTTTTCCCTTCTATTTCCCACTATCTAAAGGTTAAATAAATAACAAGGCAATATACCAATCCCTCATATCTATCTTGGAATTAGACTTACAGATGTAAATATCATACCTAAGAATCAAAGGGGATTTGATGTTACTCATTATTCAGGTCAGTAGAGAATATTCCATCAAGAAGGAAGAACCTTCTCCTCTCACTGGATATGTTAGGGGACTAATGGAAGAGTTTCCTTTTAAACCCATGTTATATCATGTTCCCAGATCATAGAATAATTGAACCACCACACTGTCCAATTTGGCCACCATCTTGGATGATCAAGATCAAGAAGAAACAATCATCCATATTATACATCAGATAATTATCAAAACAATTGTGATATATGATATCTAAGATATCAATCAGGTCAACACTTCCCCAGATCATGGTGCACCAATTGTCACCCCTAGATGGATGGAGCCAATAATTGGTTATCTATATGATGGGACTCTCCTAATGGATAGATCTGGAAGGGAACAAATTTGACACTGTGTAGTGAACTATACCCTGTAGGATATCCCAAATGAGAAGAAAGCCCTATAAAATCATTTATTCAATGGGATCCTTTTTATATTCCTTAGAGAAGGATATATTTCTTCTATAATAGAAGAAGTCCATGTGGGCTCCTGCGGCACCCATAAATTTAGGACTATGCTCTCACATCAGATTAAGGGGATATGATATTACTGGAAAACCATGATACAAGACTTTGGAGAATTCAGGAATAAATTTAATTCAAGCCAAATCAATGTGAACTTCTTCCACCAAACTCAAAAATTTCTATATATAACTAAATATTCATGGTTGTTTTCTGTTTGGGTGATGGATGTTTGGGGCCATATCCTCCAGTCATAACTAACCAATTTAAGTATTTCCTTACTGCAAATGACTTATTTGACAAATTTTCTAATTCCATATCACTCAAGAATGTTGATATGATGAATATCATCAACTTTTTGAAGTCTCGTACCATCACTAGGTTATTGATTAGTTTCACAATATTGATGGAAAACGAAATCAACTTCATTTCCAAGGAGTTGATGAAATTATTCCATGAGTAAAACATCATGTCCTATCACTCATCTCTCTATAACGTATTTAAAAATGGATAGATAGAGGCCTTTAATAATACTATCATTAATATATTCTAGAATATGGTGAACAAGGATAACAATTATTTTCCAAATAAATTTCTCCAAACTTTATGTACCTATCATACTGCTACATAAGAAACACCAAGCTCACTGGTGTACGTGACCGATGTTGTGTTACCGAAAGACATATAGATACCATAACACTGACTATCCATTTGAGTAAAACACTTAAATAATGAAAAATCACAGATTTTTTTGATGAGTTGTAATGACTAGAAGATAAGAGGTTTCACACACTTCACGATTTGGAAATTCATCAGAAACAGATGGATCAAGACTTTAATAAAAAGATTCTCCGCCATTAATTAATTCAAGGGTAACTGGTGTTGTCTTTGAAAACACAAATTATTCTTGGGAAGAAGTCCCCGAAATTAGATCCCAATTTGGAAGGACCTTATAGAATACATAATCTTTATCAAAATAGAGCCTATTCACTAGCCACAATTGATGAGGAGCATGTCACACCTTCCTTTAAATGATAGTATTCTAAATAAATACAATTCATATGTTGTTATCCTAAGCATTCACATTATAGTATGTCCCATCATTCTTCCTGACTACATGAAATTATACTATATGGGGTTCTTCCCTACCATTAGATGTTAAACAACACTGTTTCCTAACAAACACACATAGATTTATTCCTATCATCACAGGATATGTAGTGTTGCTTGATCCCATATTTTTGGGACAATCCATAGGATTATTTTCCTTTCATGAATGGTGATCCAATGTCCTTACCACATGACGTAAAACAACACGGGTTCAGAACTTCCCACTTCATGATGGGTGGCCCAATGTCTTTACCACACGTTGCAAATATACATAGATCCATAATATCGACAATTATTCATGTGGAGTCACCTACATCCTTATTGTATGATTTTAATCTGCACACTTACACTGTAATTACTTATGGATTGGTTTTAATTTCTAATGATATATATAGGGATACCTCAATCCAATATCTTGTTCCACCCACTAAAAGATATAAAATTACATTTTCATTCCCCCTTCATTCTATGTAATATAGTAAAACATGTGTTGTTCCCTATTTCTCAAACTCAGCATAACTCACGAGATCATATGAATTGTTTTAGGGACATACCCTCACAAGAAAATCATAAAGGTACACACCAGGCCTATTATGAGTCCTCACCACAAGACGTTAAAATGAATGGTCGATGTCCTTGATGCATGATGTTCAAATGAAATTTTTTCCAAAAAACTACATGTGGTTTGATTAATATTTTCATGAGATACATTTTAACTCCCAAACATCCACTCTTGGGCCCAACCAGAATGTTCACATCAATTCACATCGGTTTTCCTTTATCCTCACCACTGGATGTTTAACTATATGTAATTTCTAGAACTATGTATAGTTTGATTATCACCGATTATGAGATATGTAGGGATGCCCAAACATCCATTCTTAGGACCAGACACAACATTTATATTTATTCACATCAGTCCACCTTTGTCCATGTCACATTACATTAAATGGAATGGAACATCAAGAACTATATGTAACTTGATTTTTGTGACCACAAGACATGAAGTGATTGTTGGATCTCCAGTCTTGGGCCTAACTATAATTTTCAATTCAAATAATTCCCTCTTACATGTATGGGTCATACCTAAATAGTGTATTTCCTATTAAAGAACAACATGTGACCTGATTCATACCCTGTAGGATACATTGTGACACCCAAATTTCCAACTCACATCCCAGTCACAACAAAAAAATTAAAATCTGCCCCCTCAAAGTGAATGTGCCATACCTATGAAACATATTCAATTATAACTATGTGTGGTTCGATTCTCATTCTCATGAGGTATTTAGTGATGTATAAGTCACCATACGAGGGGATAGATGCAACATTTACACACCACTATGATGGATCCCACGTCCTTACTACATGACATTAAAATACATTGAATTATGACCTTACCGAATGAAATTAATCGAAATGGAATTACATCCTTGCGGCATGATGTCAAACTACATGGAAGTACTTAATTACTACATGACCTTAAACTGTAAAAAAGTATGTCCTTACTGCATGAACATAATCTTCATGGAAATACTTCATTACCACATTTTGTAAAATAACATGGGAGTACATCCTTACCACATGATCGTAAAACTATAAAGGGTCAATTAAGTCCCCACTACATGATTTTAAATAGGGAAAACTTTTTCTCATTCATCCTTACATAATAAATATACACAAGAGAATCACCCTGGTCAACCAAAGTATGGAGAGATTTCAACATATTTTAAAGGACCTTAATACATAATCCAGAGTTCATGTCTCGGGTGTCTCAGATATTCATAACTTTCCACGGACCATGGAAAGAATATCATTCTTCAAGGACCCTTTTCATTACTATGCGTATTTCCCTATGGATCCTGAATATGCGACTATGGAAATTAACAAAATGCATCACTCTGAAAAGGGATAATTTGATCCTTGTGATCATTGACATCATTACAGAAGAACTCAACTGGTCAGCGTGTATGAACTACCACCATTATGACAATCCCATATCATTACTCATGACCTGAGAACCCCATTCTATGATTTAAAAAATTTATATCTCATTCCTGCAAGTATTTTGTGTTGATCATGAACCAAGGTATACTAATTAGGATATTGTGTATCATTTCTCATATTAGGTCCATGTGATTCATGACCCCAAAATGCCAATGTTTTGATCAAAACTATATGACCTTGAAACTCTGTCCTAAAATGGTCTAAATCATAAAACATTAAACTACTAAAAAAAGAGAAAAAAATATTATTAGGTCGAAAATCCGACTAAAGGGGACCTTTGAAAAAATCGAGTCTCTTCTCGAAAAACTCCTCATATCTCAATGGTTTTGAAACAATTAGGTCATAAATAGAAAAGGAATAAAATCTCATTGTGTCTACATAGTATCCCTAGTGAAATCAATGTTATTCTCACTAGACCCCTGGTTTAGGAAAAATTTAATGTAATGGTTTGTCACATCTCCTCTCCATGAGAATATGTTTGTTAGGTGGTGGTACAACATTTAGTGACCTCCCACCCTCCATGTATTTTATACATTCCACATATCATTGTTCATGAGTTTGGGTGTCTCGAATCATTTCAACCTTCCATGGACCTTGGAAATGATACTCTACTTCAAGAACCCTTTTGATTACAATGCATATATTTCCATGGATCCCCTATATGAACCAATCACCATCAACTGAATGAGGTACTATAAAAAGGAAAAATTATGATCTTCTTGATCCCTGACATCATCACAAAATCAATCAACACCTTAGTGTGTCTAAAACTCTCCCTATATTACTATCCCATATCATCAATCTGACTCGACCACTCTGGATCATGAATTATAATCCCCTCACAAAATTATCCAAGTGGATTTTATGTCCTTCAGGTTACGTCACCATGTGTCGCACCCTTTCCTATGGAGGGGTTACGACACTTCATTCCCAAGAATTTGATAGCACACACCTAATGATTGGAAACAATAGGGTGTAGGGATTGTACTTCATGATTTAAGATCTAATTTAAAAATGTTTATAGAACCATTTTTGGGTATCCTTATTTCCATATCCAACATCGTCATATAGATGTTTTAGTCTACAAAAACCATTCATATCCCTCAGAGTGTAGTGGAGATCATCTTTATCTTGGTATGATTCTAATGCATAAGGTCCTCAATGTAAAAACAAAAGGCATCTTCTCCTTGAAAAAAGGGATTCATTCCTTGTGAGCCTTAGAAACACCGTGGCAAAACCAAGCATCTCATAATTTCATGGGACATACCTGACATGTCTGTACCATTTCATATTTTTGGACTCGTACTTTCGGATGATTAACAACAACCATATTCAAACTATACAAGAGGATCTAGCTTCAATAATATTTCTACCTCAACCAAAATCAACTCAATGAATCTTCTAAAACCCATGGAAATTATACTAGGATTCAATAGTTCTTTTTCATGACTATGAATCCATGTCTATTGATCCATCATATGCACCAATGGTCATCACCGAAATGTTTCATTCTGAAAAAATGTCATTCTTATCCTCACAAGGCTAAATTACACCACCGTAGAACCCAATAAATCAGAGTGTTTTAGGCCATTCCTGGAATGTACACACTATATGAAATGATAATACAAAAGGTTTTATATAAATGACCTTAAACTAAACCAATATTAGTTCCGTGCAAAATGACCTTAATCTAAATCAATATCAGGTCCAAGATAAAAGGACCAAAACTAAAGAAATATCAAGACCGAGCTATATGTACTTAATCTAAAGAAACATGAGTTACAAGATAAATGACCTTAAACTAATGAAATATTAGTTCTATGATAAAATACATTAATATAAAGAAATACTAGGCCTGAGAAAGAATACCTTTAGCTTGAGAAATATCAATTCTGAGATAAAATACCTTAAAATAATGTAATATCACATTTGAGATGAAAGGCCTCAAACTAACAGTATATCAGGTTTAAGCTAAAATACCCTAAACAAATGAAATGTTATGTCTGAGCTAAAAGTTATTAAATTAATGAAATATTTGGTCTGAGCTAAAATACCTTAAACTAAATAAATATCATGTCAGAGTTAATAATCCTAAAACTAATGAAATATCAGGTATGAGATAAAATAACATAAACTAATGAAACAGTAGGTCTAATATAAAATTCCTTAAACTAAATAAATATTATGTCTAAGATAAAAAACTATAAATTAATTAAATATCACTTCTGAGATAAAATAATCCAAACTAAAGCATTTATAAATTATGTAGCCTAAGGGAAAATATAAGGCTCGTGACAATGTCTAAGAAAAATTGTGATATTCTCACCAAGAATATATGATTTTAAAAATAATAGAGTACTCTCACACTAGAACATATATTTTACAATACAACTAGAATAGATTCATTAGTATGTAAAACCGTGTTAGTGGGAATTCATGGGAAATTCTCAAAAAAAATATCCAAATCCATACATTAATATTTTAATGACTTTATGAAAATGATGGATAGCATTGGAAATTCTCAAAATATCAGAAAAAACATCATACACATTATTAATAGAGATAAACTGGACAACATCATATAAAGTTCAGAAAACATGTTCATTGAAACCATATAAAAGGATGGATATCCACATGCGAGAGCCTCTTCTATGAATGTACGAGACAAATCTTTATTGAAATTTTTTCCATTATTATATCATCTTCTTAGATGAGACTTTGAGATCAGTATGTATTAACTATAATATATCCATAGATTGGCACGTTTGATCGACATGTTCTGTCTCCTTCTCTCCCACACGTTGCAGCTCTTCTATTTTGGAGACAACATCCGGTTTGGATTTATATGCCATGTCCAAGAGTCCTTGCAGCTCAAATATGATCTTTCACACATCTAGAGTGTATATTAAGATAGGGATAGATATATTTGAAGAAGTTTAATTTCATACTAGAGATGATCAGCTATAATATTTCATGTATTAGTTGCATCCCAGTGAGCATCAGCCTCTGTCACACGTTCGGTGGCTTTGATAATAGATATTCTCAAATTTTTATTCACTGAAGAACAAACCTCTGAAACTGCTACCCTCAATTCAAGGACCCTATTATATTGTCACAAAATGATCACCTCCTTTAATTGAGAATAAAGGGTAGAATACAAAATACCATAATACCTTAGGGTGGGAAACCGTAATCAAATATGACCCAATCAATATTTCAACTCGTCCAATGTGGATTCAGACACTAAAATATTGATATCCCTCCACATTTGTCACTGTATTGACAGATAATGTTTTGTAGACCCCAGACCATGGTCTAGCTTTAACATAGGGATGGGAACATATTTAGGAACTAGGCCTCATAGAGATAGGGTTATGCCCACATTCATCGATTATTAGGGGAGAGAACTAGCCTTCGCATTGGTATACCTATTTAGATGAACTCACAGAGGGGAAGACACCAAATCCTATGAGCATCAAGGTGAGGATTCTATAGTAAGGTGTGTGGGAGTATTTCAATTGTAGGATTTCTCATACAGCATTTCTATACACCAGAAGATGTGACTAAGGTTACAAGCATACATTTTTTAGTCATTTCACCACTAGAATCCACCACCTCTACCCCATCCATATGAGAAGATAAAATTAATTCATGTGATAAATGATTTTTTGGTGTCTCAACACTTTTTCTACATAAGTATGTCATTCAACATTGAAACGGACTACAAGGATAAAAGATGAAATTTGGAGGTATGATACAAGTAAAATAAATGGTACTGTCATGAATAATCATTTACCTACTTCAATACTCACCTCCACATTTTTATTAAATCAAAAGAATAGTTTCATTTCTAAGAACCCTCCATAAAAGAATCCATTTGTTTTAGATCAGATGGTACACATGTTAAAGCATCTGTAATAAGTAATGAATATGACTGAACATGAATTCATACAACATCTTTTTCTTGTTGGATTAGGTCTAGTAGTGTTTGATCTACTGGATCCACCAAATGATCATCCACATCCTTATAAACTGACAAGTTTCCCTCTAAACGATCCTAGAGGGGACCTACACATTTTCATAAAATCATGTATACTCTACCAAAAAAATCCAAAGAAAATAGGGGGATATAATACCTTGATTACATAGCAATATCCATGGGGAAGGATCTAACACTACAGTTTTCTTCCTTATCACTTTATTATTCCTTTCTGAAGAGGGGCCTTCCAAAGGTTTCAAAGTTAGAGACGTTACCTCATGACTGGATATAAACACCCTCATTTATACTTGTTGATATAGGTACCCCTCACCAATACCTCCATGTTCAGTACTAAATTCCCCTCCCTTGACCGGACAATGAGTATTATCTTTAGGAGACGACAGGTATGGATGATCTTAAAAAAACACCCCATGCATCCACACATATAAAAGATATCAATGAAGTTGAAAATAAAATAAAACATATCAAGAGCCACACTAGACCATGACTAACGAATTTCTCAGTAACATGGAAACTCTGTTCTTACATGAACATTTGAAGCATTCCTAGGAGAACCACTTGTTGTAATCATGATGAATAAAGTATCTGACCATGGGGAATTTCCAAAACACCATCAATGTATTAGAGTTTGGCTATCACTTACTTATAATGTTCTTTAATGTTAATGTCTCGAGGTGAAGTGATATAAGAGACACCCTCAAAAATAACCACTGTGAAGTCATGTATTCCCTAGAGGGAAACATTGAAATTCTTCATATTCACGTCCTCCCATTGATGAGATGTGATAGGGATCATAATTATGTGCACATACCTTGTATCCCTAGTATTAAATGCTTATTCTGACATTCATAAAGGTTCTACATTCTTACAAGGTGGTATCAGATATTTTGACCATTTAGTAGTCAACCTCTTTTCAGGCATTGGATTATATTCCATAATCAAGTGTCAGTAAACATTTCTCTCCAAATCAAATAAGTTACCATTCCGATATGAGTGAATCCAAACTACTGCATAACCGTGGGATAAGATGATTGCTGATTCATGAGGATGAATGCATATTTCCTCACAAGTTTCTTATATGTTAAACACCAGCCAACATTATTGATCTACTATCAAGTGTTCCTCATCTATAATATATAAAGAACAAGGAAACCTTTATTGGATGCACAAAAATTGGTGGGTAAACAGTCATGGTGAGTAATACTCACAAATGATGTCCCCGTCGATATGTTTAGAAATAATCCTCTCTTGATGTGAGATCATAAAAGAACGTTCTTCAAGGATATCCTTTCCATTTTAAAAAAACTATCTGTCATCATAGGTCTATAAGCTTGGAAGGAGAAACATTCATGTTGTTTTATAAAATCCATGATATCCAAATCTTTCAATAGGATAGGTGTTACTCCATTAATTCATTATTGGTATGATACAAAGACAATATAAGTAATTTCTAGAATGTTTAAGTACTCATAATCTCCCAAATGAGACCCCATATAGCCCCATGGTACATGGAAGGGGATCAAGATTCTGTAATGGTATTATCCCTTATAAACATGGTACATGAGGGGATAAAGATTTTCTAACATAGGGATCAGTAGTCTGATGTGCTCCTCCCCTAGCATCATAGTATCCATCTTAAAAGTGGGGACCCTAACTCCCCTTCCACTTTCATCTGAAGTAAGTACCCACTTAGGTACATGGAAAGGTAACCAACCAGTTGGACCAAATAGTAAACACCAAACATTCCCTTCCATCCACAATATCTAAGAAAAGTTCCTTCAACTATGGGCCAATAGGAACTCGGTGCACTTTACTAATCTTTCATGATATAGGCATTTAGCTTCCTTACCTCTAGTTTTGAGATGATATGACTGATGAAGTACTCTTCCAATGTTCTGAAAGGGATATCTTTCCTATGAAGAACTCTCTTTGTATGGCTCTTTTTAGCCATCTTAATCAACTCATGAGTTAAATAAGGAGTCCTCATCACATCATCCCAATATGATTGAGGAGGAAGTAATTAATTTTAAATGATACAAAGTATAAGTACAACAAAAATCTATTTAATTTCCCAATGACTGATTCCAACCTTGCTATACATAATATTGAAGTATTCATATCTGGGATCTAATAACTGAGTATCTCCACCATCAATATTTTGTTGCAATGCGTTGATGTATGTGAAATCCAAACAACCTCTTAAATTATGATTTTCTTCATATCATGAAGAAAATTCAGAAAATAAAATATTAAACCTATAAGGTCTACGCCATGTCCAGTTCATAGATCTCCCCCCCTCCGATCAGAATTCCTATCTTGGTATCCATATAAATGTTTGGTCAAATGACAACTTTCATATTATTGAATGATACACATAGACATCCTTATAAGAGGTACTATAAATCCCATTGAATTATATCAGCACAAATTTCAATAGATGATCATCCTTAGGATCCCCATTGGAGATAATGTTCCCCCCTTAAGAAATGTTTTCCCAGAATGTGTTCTGGGCCCTTTGGATCTTGGAAGAGGGTACAGACGATAACTTTAGTGCATTGATCGAAACATTATTGGTGAGACCAAACACATAAAGCAGTAGAAAGTCTAAAATAGGATAGTTTTAGATTTTTGATCCCATCAAATTTAATATGCCCTACTGAAATAACCTGACTATGAAATGAAAAAAGGAATCCATGCTCTCTACTATAGCATCACGATGGGAAATTTTTGCTCGGTCGTCCCTTTATAAAAGCTTTTGATCAGTTTTATGAGAACCATAATGATTCTAAAAATGTAATCGAAGCATGTTTGATGATTCAAATAAATATTTTCAATGCATGATGGGGAAATATGGCATCAGGCACATCGCATGACTCAGCAAGGGATTCAACGACCACATAAGGTGTCCATAAATCTGTTAATCTTCAGAGGACTTATGGGTTTCCTAACCCCAATAGGGAATCATGATAACTAAAAGACCCAATTTGAGACTCATGATCGAGTGAAACAAACATGGTCTTGTGAGTTGTCAATGATTGAATGATTGGACCAACGACTCTCATGAGGTACTCCAGACAACCAGAACACTCATAGAAGTAGTACGATAAATTAACGAAGTATAATTTTTGGTCAGATCATACAAGTGTATGAGAAAGAGAAAATGTTTAATGAAGATATCTAAAAATGGACTTGCAAAAAAGACTTGCGAATGGAGATCACAGTCAGGGTTTATAGCATTGTTTTGTGATAGTTCCACTTAGTGGATACAAAAACAAGAGCGCTCTAGGGAATGGGTGGCTTGTTGAATTAATTTTCCACCGCCCCCTATATATATTATGTTTCTCGAAATACCAAAAAATTCATGTAAGACCAAACATCACGTAAAAAATAGGCTTCTGACACCACCAAAGAATCAAGAGAGAATTAGTTTTCCTCAAAATCAAGTATGCGTCCCTATGATTGTTGCTCCCGAGGGGTGAATTTGATGAGACCCTTAAAATAAGCATCAAAAAATTAAAAAAGACAAAAATACCTAGATATGGTAATTACCTTCCCCAAAAAATTAAAGCAACCGAGAGTTTTTTATAACATGATCCTCAAAGGGACTCGAAATCATGTGAATGTTTCATGGTTATGTGAAGACTTCACTTGAAACGCATAAGCTATTGTGACTCCCATAGTGTCCCCATTAACGAGACTTCCTATACATCTAAATGATCTCTATACAACCAATGGTTGTGTGGTGATGATAAAATGATCATCCCAAGGGCGCATGATTTATCCATGGAAACTACCTGATAAACCATCAGAAATTACCCAAGGAATTAAGGGGAATAACATACAATGGAAGATCCCTCCAACAATTGAAAATCCCCTGCACCATGACATCATTAGAAAGGACAAATTCCCTCAATGAAACAAATGAAATCTCTCAAGACCCCTAAGCCATTGTAAAATAAATAAAATGAGATAAAGGGGAGGAGGAGATAGGTACTTGTGGTCGCTGAAGGACATGCACCCCACCCCAAGAGATCCACAATATGCCACTAGACCTAGGTGACATGTCTGCCTCACCTACCGAAAGCCTTTTGAATTTTCATACTTGCCTCATGAAAGTCCTTAGGTATTAATAGAAAACATTTTGGTTCCCCGTTGATATAAAAAGGATAATAAGATGGATTTTTCCATGACATTCCCACACACCCCCATTCTACCTCTATCGGTCATGTGAGGCATCATCATAAAGTCATGTAAATATACTTTACATTACTCATGAAAATTCACATAACTCATGAATCTTTGTAAGATAAATCAAAGGGGATAATGGGGGAGATGTCAGAGGTTCTGACGATCACTAAAGGACGTGCTGATATTCTTTGTTGAACCACATGGCACTGCAAGACCTTAGTGACATGTCTTCCTCATCTCATGAAATCCATTTGGTTTTTCATCTGTGATGCACAGATGTCCTCAGGCATGTGAAGGAAACTCCACACTTTCCCTTTGTCCCTCTAAGGGAAAATTGATGTATTTTTCTATGACATTCTTGCAAACCCCCATATGTCCCATAGTGGTCATGTGACACATATCCATAAAATATAGAAATTTTCTATGACATTACTTTTGAAATATCACATGACTAACAACCTTTGTCATATAAAACAGAGAATATAAAATATGGAGGATGCAGAAGGTACTCTCGGTCTCAAAGCGCATGAGACTGGCTAGGGAAGTATGCATCATGGTCTTGTGAGACCCTCAGAAGAACCAAAATTTTCTCACAAAAACCCACATACAAGTCACCAACCATCTCAAAGAAACATTTCAATAGTGACTTGGATCTTGCGAAGGACCTTGGACAAGTCAACAATACTAGATAAAATTCCATTGATAAATCAATGTGATCAAGTAAGTCTTCATTAATCAGCAATAATCTGATAAATGAAAAGTTGATATTAGAGACTCATGACTGATGGAAATCAAGCGACACACTCAGAATGGTCTGTGACAGAGACTCATGACACCGTGTGGTGTCATCCCACTTTTTTGACTCCAACATGGATCCATGCTAGATATTCTTCATAAAGAGAAAAGAATCCAGGGTGGTGAGGCCTATAAATTATCCACCCCAACATGGAAAATGCACTGACTACTATGAGAAGGAAATTATTGAGTACCAAATTCCCAAGAATCAGAGAAATATTCTTGGAGAAACCGGTCATTATACTGTCTAGTATTCTGTTAGGTAATATACTAGTGAAAAACTAGGGAATTATTGTGCCTTACTTAAGGTACATCACATGATCATTTAGAGATCACACAAAAGAATGATGGTGCGGTATGAAGAAAACATATAACTATCTACCAGATCACATGATAGTAAAAATAAATTGATAATGAAAAAAAAATAAGGTATTCACAATACAAAATCATGATCCATGATCAAAAGTGGATGACTTAAATGAAATACATGGTCGTTGACCCTCCCACTCATCACATGGATCATTCAAGAACAGAAGATAACATCAAAATACATCTCATGGATCTCACGACATTTCATCATCATGTTTTTTGGGAATGGTGAAATACTCATAACATGTCAAAAAATATCATATTAATACTCTGGGAATACCAACTTTGTCTAATGAATCCTACAAGGTCTATCACCCAATCCCTACGATGTCCTTCAGATATAGCATCAGGATTATATAATGTTGTTCACTTATATTAGTCATCTCTAACCATTGGATCTTGGCATGCAAACAAAGATCTCACAAAATCCTCTTAGAATGCTTGATGAGACCAGCGATTCCCTCATGACATGATGGTTAGGTCTCATGATGGCCTCCATGGATGTTACCCAATACACACAACATCCTTCGCACCAGGTTGCGGTGACTCTTGCAACACCCCCATATGTGTCACAAAAGGTCATGTGATGGCTATCAGGACAAGATAACCAAGTCATGTGATTCCCCCTAAACAAGTAAATGGGTTCAAGTGACATCCTCTATAAAAGTAGGCTAAGCACCAGATGAATCCCCATATTTCATAACCATCTCCATCCTCAGTGTGTAAACGCAAAATATAAGGGCATCCTAAATGCGTAAGCCCCAATGAAAATTTTAATATGATGACTCAAAATACTTATATATTCAAGATACATATGCCACATCCATTTGAGGTTCAAGCTCTATATTGATCAACCAGGGTGATCCCAATATCTATGCCCCATACACAATGCAGTTTCATTGATCACTTACTAACCATTGTTTTTCATAATGAGCATGGCTCACGCGGGCTTAGGGAGTAGCACAGATCATGTCATCTTCACTATACACCCTAGGGTTATAATGGAAACCTCAGTGTGCAAGAAAAAATTATTGTTATTATATATTACATACTTGATAAATAGGGAATCCATCTTGATATATTCTCCTAGAATTCTTGAATCCTCATGGGTAGTAATAACATCTCCGAGTGTGATCATCCACCTTATCCTACCAAAAGGTCATGGGATAAATGAACTATGAGAACTGTGATTCCTAACATAAATATGATTTGTAGGATTCCTTTCCATGGCCCGAACTCAACACAAAACATCACAAGGACTATCCCAACATACAAGTCTTCAATATATGTGCCAAGAGGTAGATAATCCATTCCACATTGTTTCTCAAATCGGGCATAGCTCATATGGGTTTAAGGGGATGAAATGAATACCTCATTAGAAATCATGAATCTCCAGTCACTAAGGAGATCCAAATATGTAATCCCATATGATTGGAATGGTATGAGTACCCCTTATATAAGTGTATATGACCTGGGTTAAGTCCCAAGGGATTAACTAAACAATGATGAATCTAATTCCTATCATAACAAGGATATGTAGGATTTATCCTTGATACCGTATCTTTAGAATTTTATGCCTCCTTAACCAAACATATATCCTATTTTCAAGATGGTAAACTGTAAAAGGTTAATGATCATTGTGGGGTTTGATTTCTGATATAACCAAGATACATAGGATGCATTATACTGGCTTAATCCCCTCCTCTGAATATTAACCACCTCCTCACGTGGCAGCACATTCTAAAGTATTTGATCATTCACCTTGAACACATAATGTATCTATTCACAATTATAGAAATGTATGAATAACTGTGGACATATACTGATGGATTCACTAATGAGACTGCACTTCCCCGTGTTCATTAATTTGACTACCATTCTATAACTATTGATAGAAGTATCCAATAAATAATTTTGTCTTGGTAACCCTTATTATATCAGAATTATGAATAGATACATGAACATATATTAGATATGTAAGAGATTCCCAGAGTAGGCTATTGTTCCACCAAAAAAGGGTACGATGAGCCCGACCTCCCATCCTCACGACCAATGTGGGTTCCCAAGAGTCATTGGTCCTAAAAAACCAGATGATCATTGATATTTGGAGATAAGGGATATACACAACTATAGATGGGGGAACCATTGGGAGTTTTTGGGAAATGTGGAATTTTTATCCCAATGAGAAAAAACCCATTTCACCCCATTAAATTCTGATGACACTTGGGGATAAATGTTAATGTGATATAGTAGACCTCGTTCTAATATTACGGTTTTTCATATTTAGGAAGGACTGTAAGGTTATCTATTTATTTAATGTTTATGTGAAAATTTAGATGAAGTTTGTGAGGTTAATCCATTATCTTAAAATTTGGGTTTTTTTCATGTCTTTTAACTTGTGATAACCTTTTTTACAAATATTGATGGAATAAATTTTCAATCATTGTATGGATCTCATGAACTGTTATTTTGTTAAGAATTCCAAATTCAACATCATTTAGTTGAATAATGGATGAATCAAAAATTATTCAAGGCATGAAAAATGGTGATATTTTTTTGAAATCAATTAATAATTTCATCTCATGAATATTTATTCACCTTTGGGGAAATGAACTTGAAACCAAAAATGTTCACCAAGTATATTCTTATCTGGTGAGTCAAATAGTCCCATAGATAATCATGGATTTATGGATATGTGATTGTATTTGTTCTCTTAACCATGTTCTCTATCACTCTCTGTATAAATATGATTGTTAAATTTCCCTTTAATATCTATGTTTTCACATTACACCCAAGTTCTTTTATGTGGTATCCAAGTGATGAGTTACATTCGGTAACCTTTATGTTTCTAAATATCCATTTTAAAATGAATTTTAGTATTCATTTAAAAATGTGGTTTTATATGAAATAAAAACTGAATTATTAATCCTTTTATAACCTAGATAAATTTAGTTGGTGAAATTCATTCTAGGGGGTAGAATGTGACTCCCTGAGATTTTTATTAGTTAATTTTTTTAATTTCTTTGATGTCATTTTTTGTACGCTGCACTAACATAAGATTGTGCTACATGAAAAACTAGAATATATTGTGTTATATTCAACATCCTAATACCTTCTGAAATATAAAACACTATTCTTGGCCTGTGTTACACAAAAGTTCATGTGGTTTTGGTTGATTTCATTTCACACAAGACAACATTTAAGTGAAATACATAATATTATTATGTTACCTTATAACCTATCCATTATAATGGAAGGTTTGAACATTATTAATCAAATTATGAAAATAATTTTTACAGATGTATATATAATTAATTATTCCATGAGAAATTAGTTATAAATGAAAATAAAACCCTTTTTAAATATAAGGAAACAATTTTTTTTTAAAACTATAAAAATGAAAATAATCAAGTTTATAAAATAATAAAATCTCTCTTGATGGATTTTATTAAATATATATATATTTAATATATTCAATATAATGTCTAAAATTAATATTATGTGTTTTCTAGACATGATATAGGAACAAATTCAATTTTTATATAAATTATTTTTTCTTTAAAAAAGAAAACATTTACCACCTTTTAATGGATAACCCACATTAAATCAAAATTTTGAAATTTTTATATATTATATTTAAAAAATAAACTACTTCTTTGATATAAGAATAAAAATCTAATCTGGTTGATTTTTTGTTATTTTATTAAAAGTTTCATGTTTTTATGAATAGTAAAATATAATAAATTTTAATTAAAAATAAATTTTCTCATAAATATTATTTATATGGTAAAATTGTATTATTTAACGGATTTAAATTGTAAATATATTATATTTCTATCATTAAATATAATTTATTTCATTGGAATTAATTTTACATTAATTTTTGATGTAAAAATTTTCAATCTTTTGTAATGTTTAAACCTTTAAAACTCATTTTGTCAATATGAAAATGAGATTAATTTTAAATTAATTATGGAAAATTATGAGTTTATAATTTTGAAATATGGATTCCATATTTTGAAATAGTGGTTCCAAATTATGTATGTAGTTTTCTTTTTTTTGGGCAATATGAATTGTAACATCAATGATTTTTATTAATATGGTAAAAATGTCAATCGTTTAATTATGGGTAAAAATAATTTTTTTAAATTACCCTTAAAAATTTTATAATATCATTGAATGAGTTTAATTCGACCTCAATCTTCATTTTTTTTGAAATGATATTCTTTGGAATCCACATGGATGAGATTATGGCAGTTAATATATTTTATTTATCGAAAAGTTAAATATATCTCACTTAAATTTTAATAAATATATAATTTTTAAAAGAAGATTATACAAAAGATAAATTCTACTATAAATACTCAATTGAATGATATTTTTTATCATATTATTTTATCTGTAATTTTTATGAAATAAATTACTACTTTAAATGCCTATACAATAATGATGCCGAAATTATTTAATTGACAAAAAATCAATAAAATGCTTTCAAATAAAATATAATAATCATAAAAAAACCAAAACCCCAAATCTTATTGGTTGAGTTTATATAATCCATAATCATCCAAGGGTCTAACTATTGACCATTTTGATCCACATGTAAAGTATTATGACACTTATAATATTTTATTTAAAATGATGTTTAAGTTTTTAGATTCATATTTTAAAAAATATAATATTTTTAATTAATGATTAAATAGAGGATATTTTTAACTATATGTATTATTATGAAATCTATATAATTTATATTTTCCATAGTATATTATTATTTTATTTTATTGAAAAAATAATTATATTAAATAATTACACAAAACTGAATTCGTAATTATTTTATTAATGGAAATATCAAATAAATGTTGTAAAAAATATTTAAATTAATAAAATTTGGGATAATTAACATATCAAATTAATTTTATATATTCAAATGAATCCACAGGGATATAATAATATATTTACTTACAGGGTAAAATATTATCTTAACATTTTAACAAATCCATGAAATGAATAGTGTCAAAATTGACACAATTGATATTTTGTCAAAATAATGTTATATTAAATTATTTTAAAGTCATAAAATATTTTCTTAAAATGTTAAATAATTATTATATGGACTAAAAGGATCTGAATTGTTCATATATGGTATAATTTACATCATGTAACTAAAAATGAATCTATTTTAATATTGAATAATTTGTTAAAATATAAAAATAAAAATAGAATAACTAAGGGTTAATTGAAATGATAAGGATTAAATTAACATACATAATTTTATAAATTTTTTTATTAATGATATTACAACCTTATCTCATATTTCATTCCTAAATATGAAATTTTTGAGTTTTTTAGATGTGGTTTTAATTTATGATAAATTAATAATTTTTGAAATTTTAATGGTTCCTCCCACCTTAATTAAAAAAGGGAACATCATCCGTCATTTAATCACAACTCTTTGGTTCTTAAAAAACACCCACACCATTACCATTTCAATTATAATCATCCCTATTCACATTTTATAGGTTCTGTTCTTCTCAAAATAAAAACTCTAATGCCTTTAATAGGATACGAGGGGGAGCTCACTAAAGAAGAGGTAATCTCCTTTACCAACTATCTCCAATAATTTCTTCTAATACATTGTATTCCTTTGTTGTTTCTATTATAAATTAATAAATAAATTAAAAAATATATACTTATATGTTATTATGGTGATGGAAAACCCATATTTCACCTTCAATCCATCCTAAGAAGGATGAAATCACCACCCATGTGTATGTACAACTTACTGTCTATACACTGTAGTGTAATTTGTTCTCACCACCACTTTACATAGATGTCTGTTTCTGACACTTTCTCCGGGGCACGTGCGTCCGTCTGCTGTGGAGGGTGCACTGCTTGTTGGCCCGCATTCCCGCTTTCTAAAGGCGAGCAGCATCCGTTCGTTGTTCAGGGACGTCTGCTCCTTGATTGAAACCGGGATGATGGGATGTCTGTTCTTCCTTCCATGGATTCCTCCTCGGATCTCATTATGTAGTCCGAGTCTCCCTCATAGATTTAAGACTGGTTCGTGAAGCCCATTCTCGGTGCCATATCTACATGGACGCCAGTTAATTATGCTACTTTGTCAAGACGCTCCAAGGGGTCTTGTTGGGAAAGCAACCTACGGTGAGGAGAATGGTCACGTTGGGGTGTCGTGGACATTTCTGTCTTTGGTCCCTCATCACAGGGCTTCTCGAGGGCACGAAATCCCGAGGCATCCCACATCGAATGCGGGGAACGCGTACCATATGAGGTTTTCCTCAGCTTCCCATGTTTAACACGGGGTATGTCGCGAGTATAACGTCTTGCGGAGACGGATCAGGTTGA
Organism: Viscum album; assembly: GCA_963277665.1. NCBI lineage: Eukaryota > Viridiplantae > Streptophyta > Magnoliopsida > Santalales > Viscaceae > Viscum > Viscum album. Next base: position 805,604,920 of record OY728139.1, read on the forward strand.
AGGATCCCTAGGGGGAACACCGATATTGGGGTCATCACGTGGGTGGCTTCCCATATATCATGGAGTGGGAAAGGGTGGCATGTTCTCACAAGGATGTGGTGGCCCGAGAAAGGATCAGGATGGATGGTGGAGTGAGACTTGGGGCTTATGTTCTGAGATGACCCAAGAAGGGGGATAGAGTTTAACGTCATGTGGGACGTGATACAGTTTAACGTCATGCGGGAGGAAATACAGTTTAACGTCATGCGGGACGTGATACAGTTTAACGTCATGCGGGACGGAATACAGTTTAACTTCATGCGGGACGCGATACAGTTTAATGCCATGTGGGAGAGAATACAGTTTAACGTCATGAGGGACGCGATACAGTTTAACGTCATGCGGAATGGAATATTTGGGGCTTACGCTCTGAGGCAGCCCAATGTGGTCGGGGAACCGACATGGAGAGGTCGGGATGACCGGGTGGTGGGCTTGAACCTCAGGGATGCTTCCTACGTACCATGTGTTAGCACGGATCAAAGTCCACGTAGTTTGATGGGATGGGGCTAACGCTCTGGGGCGGCCCATAAGAGGATGTCATGGTCGACGCGCACTCTAAGCCCATGTGAGTCATGCTCGGTGTGGGAAACAAGAGGGAGCAGGGACCAGACGATCACGTCGTGAAGGGTGCGTCCGTTAGAAGCGGAATAGGGCTTACGCGTTGAGCGGCCCAAAGATGAAATAAGGGCTTATGCGTGGTTAGAGGCCCTTGGTGTCGGGGGTTACTCCAGGGTGGAGGCCTGTGATGCAACAAAGCACAGTGGGAAAAGGACTCCACTGGCCTTGGCAGGGGGGAAGTACGTAGATGCACGTGTGAAATCATCCGCAAGAAAGGCCAGGGGCTTACGCTCTGAGGCAGCCCTTCCCCTGCGGACAAACGCCACTCTGACAAGGAGTATCACATTCCATGTGAGGAAGAGTCCATTCCCGTGGAGGCGAGTGGGCGTAAAAAATGTCCGAGCTGGGGGGACCCTACGTGCGAAGCACGGGGTCAGACCACAGTTTAACATCTTGTGTTAAGGACGAGGTGATTAGCAGTTTAGCGTCCTGCAGCATGGACAAGGTGGTTTTGCTCGACACCCATAGGGCTTACATTCCCAACGCCCTCTACCCCTTGTGTAAGGGAAGGCATCGGTAAGGCCGTAATGAAGGGGGCCACAGGGCGAACCACCGGGGGGTCCATGTTAGCGTGGCTATGCGAAGAAGCAATAGCCGTTATTGTGCCTATGTGGAGAAGTATAAGGAAAATCAAATCAACGGGAAACACGGCCCAAGGGACCTTAAGGTTACTTCGGACGAACCTGTAAGGTCGTGTGGGAAAACAACGCATGACGCGCATGCCCGGTAGGGGAGACATCAAGTACTGGTGCGGGGGGCAGCCAAGGGGCGCCAAGGTGAGGAGTCATGGGTTTTGCGTGCAAAAGGGCAGGTTTGCGCGCAAAAGACCGGGACGGCGTGCAATTGGAGCGAAGGAATTGCACACAGAGAGGGAACTACGCGCAGCGTTTTGCGCACACGGCAGGGTAGTGTGCGCACGAGTCATGGATTGCACGCAAGGCTGGAATACTGCGGATGGGGCAAATTCACTGAAGCCGGTGGAGTTGCAAGCAAAGGCGAACTCCAGGGCAAGGTTGCGCGAAATGTGGGTTTTACCTGGAAGTCATATTTCGCGTAGGGGGGGGGGGAGCTGAATTGCGCGCATGAGAGTCGCTTCAGATTCCTCAACCCCCAAACCGTTCGGGGTCATCTTCTATTTATAGGAGACCTCCGGCGCGGAATCCAGGTGGCCTGCGAAATTCTTCGCGCCAAGCGCAGCCGGCATGAAAAATCTCATCGCGCCGAACCAGGGCGCACAATGATTGTGCGCCTCAACAGCTCAATTCCGCAAAACCCAGTGATTCTACGTGCACAATACAATTTTTCGCGCGGAGCCTCCTTTATTTCTCACACCACATCCCGGGCCCCCAGATCGGGCCTCTGATTCCGAATATGACTTCGCTTCGTCATTCCGAAACTTCCTCCGGGAGTTACGGGATTTTTTTCGGCGTCAAAAAATTCCCCCCCCCCCTTGGAATTAGATCGACGAGAGGTTGCAACGATCAGATTCCAAGGGAAATGCCGAAATGCCAATGTGCTGTGCCTCCTGGTCAAGTTACATGCCAAATTCCGATGGGGCGCGCAAAACCTACGGACACGCGTGAAAAACTATTTCCGCGCGGCGCAGAACCCTGGCCTCGCTTATAAAAAGGGGCGCTGGGTCCTAGTTCCATACTTCCTCTTTTTCCGCGTGATAAGCCTATCGCTCTCATGCGCGAAATCGCTTCCGCTGCTGCGCGTAATAACTCTCTAACAGCGCGGAATTCCATCCGAAATTTGGCCGTAATCTCGCGCATGTTCGGGATTTTCCGTGCTCCGTGTGCCAATTGCACGCTCATCTCCAAGAATCCGCACAACTCTTCCTGATTTCGCGCCGAACTCGCCGATTCCGCGCATTGCATCCTGATTTCGCCCAACTCCCGAAAAATTAGAGATGGCGGCAAACCGAGTTGATGAGGGGGAAGCTGCTGCCCGTAGGACATAAATTGTAGCAAACAAGGAGGTTTATGGCGCCAAAGGGATTGTATCCAACAATCTGACCTTGATCAATCTGCTGACTCCAGCCCAAAAGGCATAGCTCTTATCGGACAACCTCCCGCTCTAGAATTTTGGCATCCTAGAGGAGGTGCCCCTGCCGGGCTTCGAAGTGGACACGCCACGGTCTTAGGTGACTCGGGAGGACGGACATACTCGCTAAAACATCACAAACAATAGCCATCCTTTAGGGGAAACTAGACATATGGATGTTTATGTCCTGAACCCGAGGACTAAGACCATTACTGGGGACGAGCATGTGGCGGAGTATTCTCTGGCCCTCTACGCGAGCACGTTCCGTCAAAGCATCACGGATGACACGAAGGGCTGGCTGAAGGATTGGGACTTGAGGTCCGAGGTAACTTTACCAGCGAATGGGCCTGGGCGTTCTGGGTTCGCCACACCTGTGACCAGTTCGGGGATGAGCTGCGGTATATCAACCTGTTCGAGGCGGTATGGACATTGCAGTTCCATTTCCACTGCCAGCCTGAACTTGGACCGGAGCTATTCACCGGCTGGTCTCCTGACACTAACATGTTCGACCTTCATCATGGGGAAGTCGCCATCAGTCTCTGGGATGTCCACTGCATCGGAGGTATCGCACTGGAGGGTTACCAATACGATGAGTTCGTTCCTCCAATGATCCCCTGGGGAGACAGGTCGCGGACGCCTATGCTGACGTGGAACTTGCTACAACTGGCCACAGAGAGGCTGGGGGTCAAGGACATCCTGAAGGACATCACCTACAAGGGCTGGTTCAGCCTGTTCCTTGAGAGGGATCCCACCGTCAAGATGCCGGGACGGGGCAAACGGTGCCCAACCGCGACTCAGAGGAGCAAGTAAGACTCATACTGGAAGACCATGGAGGCAGGGAAATACCAATCATGGGGCTACCACGTCATTGAGGCCCGAGACCCGAACGTTCGGTATTCCGGGTTCATTGCCGCCCTTCTAAGAGAGTGTCTCATACCGGTGCGGGACGCGAGGATGGGCGTCCGTCCAACGACTTTGGTGATGGAGGGCTCCATGGCCACCAACAAACGGTTCAACATGGGCGTCCCTGTGCTGGCCAAGCTGTATACCATCCTGGGGCGCATCTCACGAGGGGGGTCGCCTTAGAGGTTCTGTGGTCCCTTCTAGATCTTCCATGGCAGGGTGGCGACTCATCTCGGCGGGTATACATTCCCAAACGCCATCGGTCCTCTGGGAAATGGCTTGCAACCGTCCTTGATAAACATTTCAGGGGTGGCGCCATTGACGCTCAATGAGGAGGGCGTGAGGATCCGCATTGGCAACCATGCCAACTTCAACTAAAGCCTATTCCCCACCCCGGTTGGCCAGCTGGTGGACAACGGGCGAGGCACTCTGGAACAACAGGAATACTTCCATAGCATTAAGGGCGGGGTGCTTGTGGCTCAGATCGACGGGAAGGTGATCTGCAAGCCCTACGTGCCATCCCGATTCGCCAGGCAGTTCGGGTGCCTTCAGCGAATGCCGAAGAAAGTATTCATGGCTGTCGGGCAGGAGAAGAATCCATTCATCTTGCGCCAGATGTGGTTGATGGTTACCACTTTCGTCACTAGAGACGTCATTACTCTTCCCCCCACCGGGGTCGATGCCATCCTAGAAACCAAATATGTCGAAAACTGGTCTATTGTGTACCCTGAGGGGCTATTACGCAAGTGCGTTCGGAAACTCGAGGTTACTCGCACGGAAACAGGGCGATGGGAAAGAAGACATGGTGTCATCGGAAGGGGGGAACCAAGGGCGCATCAGGCAGCGAGGCCTGCGCAGGTCGGGACTTCGGCAGCGGGAACATCACATGGTTCTGCCACGTCCTTGTTACCCACAAGGGGGTCACATGAGGCAGTCAAAGAACTGCCCAGGAAGCAGATATGATATCTGCTTGAACCTTCCCAAGATGAAATTCTCCCGGCACTGTGGTCGGCCTGGATGACCCTGCGACAATCGCTGAGCGTCGAAGCTATCTGGCAGAAGATAATGCAGAACGAGATCCAACTGCCGGAGGTCGGGCTCGTTCGAATTACCGACTGAGTGAACTTCCATCGGCGAAATGCTTATCTGATGTCCATGGACGCATACGCACGCCAAAGGGGGCGGCGTGCGGAGCCAACATTCCTAGTGAATGTGATGCTCGGCCAGGAGCATGATCCGGAGGCGATGCCGCCGGGGAAGGCGACCACGACGAGGATCCGGAGGGGGAAGAGGAAACCGGAGATGATGAAGGCGAGGGAGAAGATGAAGAAGAGGAGCCCGAAGGTGAGGGGTCGCAAGGGGCGGCCTACCAAGGGAGTCTCCGAGAGAGCGGTGACATTGCCGACTCTGTTCTCGACATAACAGAGATTCTCGAGGTTTGTCTCTGTCTTCATTCATTTCCCTCATTCATCCATTTTACTTTCCAACTTCTAACTCACATCCCCATCCTACTCAGGAGAAACTCAGCGGTGGATGGGTGACCCCACCAGAGGAGGGCGGAGATGAACCAGTGGGACATGATGGGGATCTGACACCCATCATTGAATTAACAAGCGCAGAGGGGTCTCCCCTTATGGAGGCTCTTGCAGCGGCTGAAACACTGGGGACTGACGCTCTAGATTCCTGTAAGTCTCACGCTTCACTACTGGTGCTTGGTGTCAAAAGAACCCAGCTAACCAGTGTATTCCCTGTGCAGTGATCTCAACACTGGAGGCACATCAGGCTGCGGAGCCCGGGCCATCCGCAAGTGGACCAGCGACGGACATACCACCATGCTCGGAACATGCTCTTTGCACTGATCCAGCCCCGACAATAGATGGACAGGGGGCGGCGGACATCAGCGGCGCTATTCCTGAAACGCGGTCGGAAGCTGGTGGAGGCATCATTGCTGCTGGGGTGAGAGAAGGTTGCCCGGACGTCGAGGATTCTATTCCTCACGAAGACATCCCTCTGGTGGATCCTGCTGCCGATATGTTGGCGGCCTTCCCCCAATACCGACCCGTTGACCATAAGGAGATTGATGACTTAGACTCAGAGGCCGCCGAGGAGAGCCAGATGACACGACGCAATGGGTGGAAGTGTATCCAGTGCTTCCTTAGGCATCCCCAGTCGGATTGGATGAGGCAGATGGGATCACTTCAGACCTGGCTGCGCTTCCTATGCGCCGGAGGGGCTGATGCTCCGCGCCTTCATCTGGCGGTCCGTGATTACATGGCCGAGAAGATACGAGAGAGCAGCTGGTGCAACGATATTTCCCAATGCCGGGAAGGATCAGCGAGCACTCAAGCGCTGCTGAGGGATGAGCAAGAAGTCCAGAACCTTGAAGGGCGGGATGCAGATAAAGAGGCCTTCATCGTAACATGCTCTGAGCTTGTGGAGCAACTGACGGCCCAGCTGGATGATGCGCTGGAAAAACTGGTGGAGGCGAGTCGCCCGATGACCGTACTTCAAACCGAGCGGGCGCAGGCACAAGCTAGGGCTGGTGAGCTGCGCTCTATGGTGGCTGATGAGGAGAGAGTCTTCAAAGAGCGAGAAGCGGTCCTAGAGGCTACCAACCAGAGGGTAGCAGCGCTGGAACGATCGCTTCAGCACGATGATCCCTAAGGGCTTTGTTTTTTGCCATCTCATGAACTTTATGCTTGTACTGCTCATCATCTCAATCCAATATGTGGTCAAATCCACTCATTTGTACCCTTGGTTTAATGTGCTCAACCATTGTTTTGAAATGAATAACAACTCATCCCTAGGCTCATGTGGGTCGTGCCCAACGCAAGGAGCAGAAGAGGATCGTACCATCATTTCGTTTAACTATGGGGCATTGACAAAGCTTAAGGCGTCCAATATTGGTCCTGGACTTCTGAGGAGACCCCTCAGCCGATTGATGTGTCGACTTCTCAATGTGCCCTTAAAAACAAGCGGGGCAATGCCGGGGGCATTTAAATCCATCCAAACACAAGGGAATGTAGAGGAAGGGTGAATCGCGCTGCCCAAATTCGGAACCCAATGGGGCGCAACCATGGAGGATAACTGTCAACCGTGGCAGAAACACATCATCCATATCACGTTGTCCTGGAATGAGAGGACAATAAATGAGGGCTGACCGCTAAACATGTTCTCAACATGGGGCCTAACTCAAATATCGTTGGTCAGTTTTCCAAAACATTGGCCCAACACAGTAGGAGAACAATAGGTCGAGCATCCATACTGTTAGGGGGTCCCGTCAAACATGACCAGTTCTCCAGAACGTTGTCCCAGGACAGTAGGCGGACCATAGGTCGTGCATCCATACTGTTAGGGGGTCCCGTTAGAAACAAAAGTAAATGATGGTCCGAACAAGAGGGGACACAAGGTGTGGAAGGTGGAGTGGTGGTCGGTTCAAAAAAAGTCCAACACTCCCGAAATTGCGCCACCATGGTGAAGGCGCATTAGCTGGACGTACCAACCTGATCACGGGTCGTCCCAATTTTCAGGTAGGACCTCTTTGGCGAGAGAACTACCGCCTCCCATTATTACCATGGGGCATCCCGAACATGCTCGGGGTAGATCTCCCGATTACACCACTTCCAATGATGTTGGGCCGAGCGACCGACAATAAGGAAGGATGAGGATTACTAATCCCTGGGGCGGGACCCAAGACGAAACGTCCAGGGGGTCCTACGTATCTCATAAGGATGAGAATCAAGCCACACGTAGTTCTGAAAATACAGTTTAACATCATGCGGGATGACATACAGTTTAACGTCATGCAGGATGAAATACAGATCTTAGTTTTAGGTCTCAGAGCTCTGACCGTAAGGATCTTAGTTTTAGTTCTTAGAGCTCGGAACATAAGGATCTTAGTTTTAGGTCTTAGAGATTGGACCGTAAGGATCTTAGTTTTAGGTCTTAGAGCTCGGACCGTAAGGATCTTAGTTTTAGGTCTTAGAGCTCGGACCGTAAGGATCTTAGTTTTAGGTCTTAGAGCTCAGACCGTAAGGATCTTAGTTTTATGTCTTAGAGCTCGGACCGTAAGGATCTTAGTTTTAGGTCTTAGAGCTCGGACCGTCAGGATCATAGTTTTAAGTCTTAGAGCTCGAACCATAAGGATCTTAGTTTTAGGTCTTAGAGCTCGGACTGTAAGGAAAGGGGAGAAACAGACACATGGCCAGGCGGTTACAAAACCCGACATGAAGGAGGACCTAAGCCCTTCTCAACATGTGCTCTCCGGGGAAATGTTCGAGTCGAGGGACCGAACACGGAGGTAGGCTGGACCCGCGGGGAAGTGCCCCGGGTGTTCCTACGTATCTCATAAGGATGAGAATCAAGCCATACGTAGTTATGAAATAGCACAGTTTATGGTCATATGGTTTGGACCAACAACAAAATTTAAGGTCATATGGTTTGGACCAAAAACACAGTTTAAGGTCATATGGATTGGACCAACATCACAGTTTAAGGTCATGTGGTTTGGACCAACAGCACAGTTTAAGGTCATGTGGTTTGGACCAACAGCGCAGTTTAAGGTCATCTGGTTTGGACCAACAACAAAGTTTAAGGTCATATGGTTTGGAACAACAGCATAGTTTAAGGTCATATGGTTTCGACCAACAGCACAGTTTAAGGTCATATGGTTTGGACCAACAACACAGTTTAAGGTCATGTGGTTTGGACCAACATAGAGAAGAGCCTCAGGCAAAGGGGACTACGAGGGTTTAACAATTAGGGAGGGGCAACATATGCTAGCTCCCAGCTATGTTGGGACCTAAATGCAATGTCTAGGAAACTCCTCACTCCCATAAGGGGATGAAGGTGAAGCTGCATGCAACCCATAAAGAAGAGACCCAAGAACATACTCTAGCGCTCAGATCGCGGGAGCCCTCAGAGACACCGTTACGCCGCTCAGTCTATCTGATGTGCGGGGGTGTACTAAGGGTTAGTACAAGGAGTGTTGAGATTCCACCTTGGCACGGCGGGGCGGAACATGACATAAACCATACCACCAACATTCAGGGCCTGGGGAACCGACGTGACGACTGAGGATTACTGTTGACCATGTTCGCAACACAGTATCCTGTCGTGTTAGCCATGGGGATAAACAAATGAGCATCAACCGCTGACCATGTTCGCAACGCGGGATTTGTATCAATTTGTTGTATAAAACCCTCGGGGGAATTGGCCCACGATGGTAGGAGAGCCCTTGGGCATTGTATCCCAGCCATTCTTGGGGGTCCCTCCGGGTATGAAGGATGACGGGGGCTCGAATGAAGGGGAACACGAAGATTGGAAAGTGGATGGAACTTGCCTAAGTCGAATATAGCACTCCAAGTTCTACACCAGAGTGCCTTGAGCACATCAACAGACCACTGGAAAGGGTCAGAGGGCTTAGTCCGAGAGCGGCCAAGAGATGGCGGATCCCTGGGCAAAAGAGGGGGCGTAATACCAAACACCCTGGGCACCGGGAGATCATGGGATCTCCTAAGATATGGGGATGGACCTGACATCTAGGTGTTCAGGAGGTTCTACGTATCACACAAGGATAGAAATCAAGCCACACGTAGTTCTTGATATGAGTATTTAAATTCCATTGGACAGAGGAGGGCTAAACCCTTAGGACAGGGTGCGCGGGGTGCAGCTATCGCAAACCCGACGTGAATGGGGACATAATCTCACACCACGCCACGCGACCATGTGGACGAAGTCCCAAAGGCGAAACAGATATGACAACTGACCTCAAGATGGACCCAAAGACGAAAGGTATTGGCGTTCCTACGTATCCTATTAGGATGGGAATCAATCTAGACGTAGTTCTGGCAATATAGTTTAACGTCATGTTGGACGAAATAGAGGTCTTAGTTTTAGGTCTTAGAGCTCGGACCGTGAAAAGGGAAGAACCAAAAGAGGATCTTAGATATAGTTCATAGAGCTTGGACTGTAAAGCCCAGATGTAGGGCACAGTGTAGTTTAAGGTCGTTCTGGACCATACAGTTTAAGGTCATGCAGGACTATACAGTTTAACGTCATGAAGGACCATACAGTTTAAGTTCATGCAGGACCATAGAGTTTAGGCAATGTACTTCTTGAGGAACCTAGCGTTGGTGGGAGGAGTGATATGCTCACCATCCATAGTCTCCAGGGAATACGCACCATTGGGATAGACCTTATGGACAACAAAAGTTCCCTCCCACTTGGCTTCCAACATGGGTGGCTTCCTGCCGAGAATCATTGGCGCTCTGAGATCCAACACCAGGTCACCTTGCAGGAAGGAGCGGAGGAAAAACTTCTTATCGAAATCTCGATCCATCTTGATCTGATGCCTTTCCAAGTTATGTAATGCGTGAAGCCTACTTTTGTCCAGCGCTTCCAATTCGGATTGACGGATCTCGGAAACTCTGTCTGGCACTTGCTGGTCGTATACCGCCATGCACAATGAGGGCAGTTGGACCTCGATGGGAAGGACCACCTCAGCTCCGTATAGCAGGGAATACGGGGTCACCTGGGTGGAATTGCGAGTCGTCATCCTATAATCCCAGAGGGGATTGGGGAGCTTGTCCGTCCATCTTTTCTTGTTCTGACCAACCATTTTTTGCAGAATGTTACAGAGGGTTTTGTTAAATGCCTCAATCTGTCCATTCTCCTGCACATGATAGCGGAAGGTGTGGTTAGAGAGAATGTTGTACTTGGCGTACAATCTTTTCAGCTCGGCCGCTCGGAAGTTGGTTCTGTTATCTGTGAGGATAGCGTGAGGTTTTCCAAACCGGTGAATGAAATTGGAACTCACGAAGTCGGCGATAGAACCAGCCTTGACCTCCCTAAGTGGGGCTGCCTCTGCCCACTTTGAGAAGAAATCCGTGGAGTTTAAGATGAACCGGCACTGGCGGGCTGTCACTGGTGGGTAAAACCCTATGACATCCAACCCCCAGACTGCAAAGGGCCAAGAATACATAGTAGTATAGAGAGGCTCCAGTGTCCGACGCACAAAGTTAGCATGAACTTGGCATGCATGACACCTCTTGGTGTACTCGATGTAGTCAGGGATCATGGAGGTCCAGAAGTATCCCTATCTCCGAATCTAGTGGGACATCTTGGACCCGGCCTGGTGGGCGCCACATGAGCCAGCGTGCACTTCCTGCATGACCTGTGAGATATCAACTCCTTGAAGACAACGGAGGAGAACACCGTCAAACTCGTGCCTATAAAGGAGCTGCTCACGGGTGGGACCACTATGAAGGGTGAACTGCGGCGCGCGGCACCGGATTCGTTCCCGCTCTGATCGGTCCATCGGAAGATTGTCATGCCAGAGATATTCAACCAAGGGTGTCCTCCATTCAGGAACTGTCTCAATCACCACACCTGAAGCCCCAGGGGGTCCTGATGCGGGGGCACCAGCGGTGAGATGGTTCACTCGCGGGCCATGACCGCCCTCCAGGATAACAGGAGCAATGACTCTTCGGTGTGCCATGTGGATGATTAGGTCATCCTGTTCGAGCTCCGCGAGTGATGCGACCATGCTGGCTAAAGCATCTGCTCGACCGTTCTGCGACCGGGGAATGTGAATGACATCTGCTCGAGATGGGAACTTAGCCATTAGATGGAGGGTACACTCCAGCAACAACACGAGTTCTCGATTCCTGACAGCGTATTCACCGTTAACCTGCTTGATGACTAGCTCAGAGTCCCCTTTTACATACAGGTGGGGTACATCAAACTCCAGAGCCAACTCAAGGGCGGTGATGAGGGCATGATATTCTGCCTCATTGTTGGTGCAGCCCACTGACAACAAGAAAGATTATGGCAGAATGACTTGATCTGGGCTGATGAAGATGATACCCAGGCCCACTCGGTTAAGCCTAGGATCGTTGATCCTTCTACCGGTAGGGCTTCAGGAGGTGCCATCAAAGTGAATCTGCCAGCATTGGGTGGCGTGATCGACTGAGAGGATTGCCTCATCAGGAAAACCCAAATCTAGCGGCTGGTCCGCAGAGTTTGGATGAGCAGCTAAGAAGTCTGCCAACGTCTGTCCTTTGAAGGACTTCTGAGGTACGAACCTAATGTCAAACTGCTATAGGATCACCGCCCAGAGTTCCAATCAGCCGGTCAACATAGGCCGACTCAGGATGTATTTCAACGGGTCTACCGGAGAGATGAGCTGTACCTAGTGGTGCTGCAAGTAGTGCCACAATTTCTGTATGGCGAATACAAGCACCAGGAATCTCTTATCAATGGGAGAGTATCTAAATTCAACGTCGAGGATCATGCGGCTGAGGTAGTAGAGGCTATTCTCCATTGCTTCGTTGTTCTTCTAGGCGAGAAGGGCGTCAGGGGATCGCTCCAGTGCGGTCAGGTAAAGGACCAGCGGCTTTCCGGGAGAGGGCGGCATCACGACCAGAGGTTGAAGCAGATACTGCATGATTTCCTCAAAAGAGGTCTGGAACTTTTCATCCCACCCATAGGTGGCGCCTTTCTTCACTAGCCGAGAAAAGGGCTTACACTTTCCGGCCAGATTCGCAATGAATCAGCGTATATAGGCTAAGTGGCCTTGGAGGCCTCGAAGCTCCCGAATATTACTTGGGGGAGGCATCTGCTTGATGGCCCTGATCTTCTCGGGGTCAATCTCGATACCTCGATACCTGACGATGAAGCCAAGAAACATTCTGGAGGTGAACCCGAAGGCACACTTCAACGGGTTCATCTTCATGTGACGAGAACGGAGAAAACCGAACACATTCTCAAGGTCCTGGAGATGGTCCTGGAGCTGACGAGATTTAACCACCAGGTCATCTACATAGCACTCCACCAGCATCCCAAGGATCGGCTTGAATATGCAGTGCATAGCCCGTTGATAGGTGGCACCCGCGTTCTTCAGGCCGAAGGGCATAACCCGATAGCAGAAAGTGCCCTGGGGGGCCCTGAAGGCAGTGAACTCTTCATCCTTAGGGGCCATCTGGATCTGGTTATACCCGGAGTACCCATCCATGAAGGAGAGGTCTTGGAACTCAGTCGTTGCGTCGAACAACAGCTCTATCACGGGAAGGGGAATGTCATCCTTTGGACAGTGGCAATTATGATCGCGGAAGTTGATGCAGACCCTGATCATCCCTTTCATCTTCTTGACGGGCACAATGTTGGCTATCCACCTAGGGTACTGGACTTCCCTGATGAAGTTGTCCTTAATGAGCTTATCAACTTTGGCCTCAACCATGGCACCGTGAAAGTGGTACATTATTCTGGGAGACTGCTTGAACCCGCGATGGTTTGCTGGGAGGCCAATGCGGTGGACGGCTACCTTGGGATATAGTCCCGACATCTCGTCATAACTCCAGGAAAACACATTATGGTGCTGTCTGAGGAAGTCTATGTATTGTTGCCGTTCCTCGGGAGGCATAACAGCCCTGACCAATGTGGGTATCGGGTCCGCCTCACTACCGAGGTTCACATGTACGAGCTCGTAGACCGTGGCAGAGATGGCCTACTCAAAGGAAGGAGGATCATCTTCCATGTCTTATTCTACTCTTGTGGAAGGATCATCCACGGGGGGAGCCATTTCGGGGCTGGTCGACCCTGAGGGGTAGCTAGCACCGGCTTGGGCGGCATTGGTCGTCACGACAGGATACTCGTGCACTGCAGAGACCATAGAGACAAAGGCGGTTGATCCAATCCCATCTAGCCTACAGTCCAAGGGGCCATGCTTTTCGACATCGAAGCAGTGGTGTCACGTTGGCTTGAGCCGGTCGATCCCGACTCGGCGAAACAGGCACGTATGATGTATCGCCGTTGCCATAAGACCAACCTCCCGATATCTTATGGGGGTAGGAGGCTCAGGGATCACCCAAGACTGGTTGGTGTAAGAGTACGAGGTGATTTCCCACCATCGCTTAGACCCGGAAATATGAATTTCTCTGGTACCCGAGACAAAAAAGCACTCTCCCATATCGGGAGTCGCGGCCTCCAACAGATGGATTGGGATGACATATTCGTCATCCAAACCTACCCAGGGATCGCTCGTGACAGCGGCAGGCTCAACCTCACCTACCAAGATCTTCTTGTCCTTGCTCTTGTAATAGCCAGCGTCTAGGTAACGAGCTTCACAAGAGGCAAATGGGGACGCATCTCTTTGGAGCACACCCACTCGACCCTTAAGGGAGTATTTGAGGCACTGATGGTATGATGAGGGAACCGCTACGTGAAGATGGAGCCACGACCTACCCATCAACGCGTTGTAGGCAGTGTCCTAAGAGGCAACCATGAATTCAGTATTGGCAATTAAGCCGCCGAACTGGGTCTTCAGACGAATCTTGCCGAGTGGAGTTTGCTCGGTCCTGTCATACCCCTGGATTCTGAGGTCAGAGGGAGTTAGATCATCCTCAGACAACACCAGTTTTCGCAGTGTCCGAGTTGGGATAAAGTTAATCCCAGAACCCGTGTCGACAAGACTGCGACGGACCTCTACGCCATTGAAATGGCCAGTGATATACAGTGGGCGGATGTGCCCCTGTATGGGAGGGTCTTCATCTTCACCGGATAATGAGATAACCGCCTGACATTCGGCGTCCTCAATCACCTCGGTGTGGAAGGCTTCTGCGGACGCTACCTCCATTTCAAACTGGAGGGGGATCCTTAGAGCCTCGGTGAGCACCTCATGCATTTCAGACGACATGCGGAGGGCCTCAAGGATGGAATGCCTCGCCGGAATGCTGGCCATATGCTTCAGGACATCATAATTTCACGCCATACGCGAGCTTCTGCTTACAAGAGGCCGCTCTGCGATTGGGGCATGACAGGCCTTAATGGCGGGACCGGTGACTGACTGGTACTAGGCACGTCCCGCTGTTCTCTAGCTGAAGCCCGTGAGGTGGCTGCCATGCTAGGACCGGAAGGCCGTAGTCGGCCAGTGGCAGGGCTGGGCTAGTGGCGACTTGGGAAAGGCGATTTTGCCCGATCCAGCAACACAAACGATGGTATAAGCGAACCTGTTTTCACAGGTTGAGTGAGCCGCGAGTGCTGCTCTCTATACTGGGCCAGCTACCTGGTCTCGGTAGCGTGAACGTCCTGACTGGAGGTGATGACCGTCGTGCCCCGACGATTCACGTAGCCACGGCTCCATCGACATTGGCGACGGCTAGGGACATTGGGGAGGTTCACCTAGCGCTCCTCGTCGTCGGGAGCCACAAAGGGATTTACCAACTCTACGGTGTTAACCGAAGCGTACCCCGAGCTGTCGGGGAGGTTCACCTGGTGCTCCTCATCGTTGGGAGCCACAAGGTGATTTACAAACTTTACAGTGTTAACCGAAGCGTACCCCAGGCTCTCGGGAAGGTTCACCTGGCGCTCCTTTTCGTCAGGATCCACAAAGGGATTTACCAACTCTACGGTGTTAACTGAAGAATACCCCAGGCTCTCGGGGAGGTTCACCTGGCGCTGCTCGTCATCTGGAGCCACAAAGGGATTTACCAACTCTATAGTGTTAACTGAAGCGTACCCCGGGCTCTTGGGGAGGTTCACCTGGTTCTCCTCGTCATCGGGAGCCACAAAGGGATTTAACAACTCTACGGTGTTAACTGAATCATACCCCAGGCTCTCGGAGAGGTTCACCTGTCTCTCCTCGTCGTCGGGAGCCACAAAGTGATTTACCAACTCGACGGGGTTAACCGAAGCGTACCCCGGGCTCTCGGGGAGTCATCCATCACTAGACGGGGTCTCGGAGGGATCCCCATTTCTGGGGGCATGAAATCACCAAGCGTGCGAGAAGACGAAGGCAATGGAAGGGCGCGTTCTTTCTTCTTGCGCCACCGCCTGCTCATCTAGGAAGAAGTAGGCTGGGACGACGATGCCGAAGCGGTGCTCGCAGATTCCGAGGGCTCTGGCTAGTCCAAGCGGGCACGGATGATGCCATGGGCATGGGCGACCGTCCTGCGGGCCATCCAATCATTATACTTCTGAGACGCAAGGTCGTAAACATGTTCCCACCCATCCCTGTCATCACTACTGCCATCTGATCCCACGAAGACACCTGCAAAATGTGCCGGGGCTGGTCCCAACCTGACTATGTTGTTGTTAATCTGGTCTTGGAGCCAGTCCCTGAACATATAGCATTTCTGGATGGTGTGTCCCAGAAACCGGTGATAAGGGAAGTAGTTAGGGTGATCCGTGAGACACGCCTCTTCTAGCTTCTGGCACTCAGGTAGTCGCACGATCCTCTGCTCCAAGGCGCTATAGAAATAACCGGGGACCTGGGCCTCGCCAAACGGGTAAGCCCGATTCCATCTACTTGGAAAGGGGACTCTTGCAGCTGACCATGGCCAGGGGCCGGAGGAGCATGCCGAGGAGGCGGAGCCGGATTACCTCGCCTAGGTGGTGGCGGTGCGTTACGCAGAGGCGCCTGCCGATTTTGAGGCGGTCACTACGGGGCCGGAGGCTGTGGGGGTGGACCCCTATGAGCCTGCTGAGCTGGACTCATCGGCAGACACTCTAGCTGTCTGGGGGCCTCTATTTGCGCCACAACAACAGGCTCGGGTCTGGCAGCTCTCCTTGGAGAGATCACAAGAGGCAACGGGCGTGCCTGACTGGCATGTTGCAGGGCTTCTTCGAGGCACTGAGCCTTGTCCGAGTAGTCCCGGAACCCTCCAGGTTAATTCTGCGTGATCAGGGAATGAACCAACTCTGCCTTGATGTTCCCCACACAAATCGTCAGTAATTGCTCCTGAGTCAATGGCATGTCAATGGAGTACGTGAGCCCCTTCCACCGGGCGACGAAGTCCGTGACTCGCTCATCGGGCCTTTGCATGCACCTGAAAAGGTATGCAATGTTCGTCTTCTGGGTTGTGGAACTGAACTAGTATAGAAATTTTCGGCGAAGGTCCTCCCAGCTAGTCACTGATCCAATAGGGAGCTGGTTGTACCAAACGAACGCTAGTCCTTCTAGTGTCTGAACGAAGCACCAGAGCTTGGCACCCTCCTACTGCGCCGGAGTCCCTAACATAGGCCCGCACCTCGATTTGAAGTGGGACAAATGTTGTGGTGGGTCTCCGGTCCCGTTAAATGGGGAAAAAGTGGGGTTCCCAAATCCCGGCGGGGCCGGTATATCATCCACCCATGTGGGGTACGGCTTGCCATCCGGCGGGATCGCCACCATCCGAGTTTCCAGGGCCTCCAAGTGAGCGATGAGTACTTCCATCAGATCATCCGGATGGGGATTCATGTCCTAACAGGGATCTCTAACCACAAGCGCATTGCCAGGCTCTTCGATATGATAGTTGCGCTCGGCGGCTCGGGGGGCAGCTGGCGGAGCGACTCTCGTAGCTGTGGGAGGAAACCGAGAAGGGTCTCTCGGGTTTCCTCGCTGCTGGAGAGGGTTCGGAGAAACATATCGCTCCCTCTTGCCATGGGCTCTAGTGTCTCCCATGTCGGCGAACACGACACTGTCACGGTTTCCCAGGGGGATCTCAGCAATGGGTATATGCTTCTACCCCTGCTGTCCTGGTCTAGGGTTGCCGTAGACAGGACGCCGCTCTACAATGCGTTCGACCAGGAGCTCATCAACCAGCCTCTTTTTCTAGGCTAGCTGTTGGTGCAGCGTGGCCTTCTCGGGATCTTCCTCTACCTTCTGCACTAAGGCAGATGGGTCGACAAGTTTGACAGACCCGGCGGGCTCTTTATCCTTGCCGATGTTTCGGCCCAGCGACAGTGCCTTCGTGGGTATAGGAAGGCCTATGAGGCTCCTCTATTGGAGAGTAATCCTCCTAGATGGGTCCATTAGCAGCTTGTCCTCGGGGGGTGAGTCCCCGTTGAGGGGATCCACAATGTTTCCCTCATCTGTAGGTTCATCCATGTTGACTGCTACTGCCCTGGCGATGTTCCATCAGGGTCAGCCAGTGGATCGGGCTGCCGGCGGATCGCGCAGAAGAGGAGAGCAGCATACTGCCCCCACCCACGGACGTGTGCGTGGGGGGTGGACTCCTCAATTACACTACGGAGTACTTGAAAACTCTTGATGCATTGTTGTTGAAGGGCCTCGTGGAGGCCCAATGACTCAGGGTGCCCGACCGCGGGGAGTGATTCTAGGTCAACCTGGCGGCACTGCTCACCAACATCCTCGAAATGTGCATGGATCCTGGGATAAGGCACTAGATGATGGCGGAGGCGGGAGTGAGTCACTCGAAGAATCTGGCGGAAGCATTCAAACTCTCCCGGGGTGAGTGACTCCGGCACATCAAAACCCGATTATGTGACCGACCAAAACTTCTCAGGGAAGTGGCCCACAACAAGAATGATCCCGAAGCTCCACGGCTCCGGATCAGGGTCCGGAACATGCCGCCCCTGATCTTCCACCGAGGAAAGTCGGGGAATTGGAAATGGCATCGAGGTAGGCCATCAGGGCGGTGGGCTGGCCGGCGGGGAATACGACGAACAGGCCGATTGGCCGCCGATCCCTGGGTCATCATCCCGGGGTTGCGGTGCCCTGGCCTCCACGTCGTGGTATGATGTGCTGGTGGATGGGCCTCCTTCCACATCCTCAGTGCTCGCCGAGGGTGTGTCGTCTCGCAATCCTTCCGCCGGTCCCCAGATAAGTTCCTCACCCTCCCTAACAGGGGCAGTAGGTGCTTCCGAGGAGATCGGCAGCAACTGCGGGCTTGATCCCTGGCGGTACGCCAAGTCCTCGTCCTCCTGTATATACCATTGAAGGGAGGAGGGAATCATACGGATCTCTCATTCGTGGAGTATGACACTGACGCGCCGCGTCCCCATCCCTGCCCTCAACTCAAAATTTTGGGGGGGAGGTTCTATCGTCGAGTCGTACTCTACCTCAGAATCTGAGAAATGGACTGGTCTGATTCCCATCCGGACTCCCCCTGACATGCTTCCTACGGCGACGACGGCCGACCTTCCTGCTGTTGGGTAGCTCCTCAGGGTAAGGATGAATTCCGTCATGGGGTCCCCCGACCACAATATAGCTAGGGAAAAGGGGACCGAAGGCCGGGGTGCGAGAAGCACCGGGACAAATGTCAAAAGGGACATGGGGGGGACCTCCATGTGAGTGAGCGATTGGATACACAACGGCTCCATGATCGCGACCGGTGGTAGGGGGAGTGAACTCATACCCAATGCAGTGGGTGCTGGAAGGAGTCATACCCGGAGCATATCCGTCGCGAAGAAGATTTCGGCTTCCCAGATCGGTGGCACGGAATGAGCCTTCATGGTGAGCGGCACTACCTTGGATTGGTTCGCAGTGGCCATTGGCAGTGTCCGCGACCGGGAGATTCGACCCAACCTGCCTGCAGGGCGGTCGGGGATTCGATCCAAGTCTGGCACGCGGATGCCCCTGCTCAACATGCGCAGGGATCTTGGAACAGGAGTCAGCAGTGGATGGGGCCACAATGGTTGCTGATGCTGGTGCCCGAGGATGGGCATTCTCCCCCACTCTCGCCCAACACTGGCGTCGAGTCAGATGGGATGGAATCGGCGGTGCCGGCATGAAGATTGCCTGCTCCTTGGCACGGGGAGTCGGACGGCGGTGTCAACGCAGGCTGGCGGGGGTTATAGCCGTTAACCCCTGGGACAGATCGTCGATCGAGTGGACCCGGACATCCCCCACCTCATTGGCGTACAGGAGGGATGTGTCGCAGCACTCCGGGGATAGGCTCCCGAAGCGTTTGAACGTCGGCGTGCGGAGCGGCGGCTCCCTGCGCGGCCCTCGAGGGCGGCGATGGTGGTGAGGCGCGACCACCTCTAGATACAAGTGGGCCATGCCCCTGCTGAGGATGACCCCTTCGTCGTCATACCTACGAACCAGGTTATTGATCCCCCTCCGTTGGATGATTTCTGATGGGGAGGGGGGGCGCAAGCGCCTGGCTGCTACAGCAATCGAAGTCGAAGCGACCATGGGATAGGTGGGACCACGTGACGTAGCTGCGTCGGCACTGCCCCTGCCCCTGCGCCGGTGGGCAGGTGGGGATCGAGCTCCGAATGCAGTGATCTGATTCCTGGAAATAGGGAGATGAACCCATTAGCATCAACAGGAAAGAAGATCAACAACCGAGGCCCGACTTCATTCCTTCTTCCATGGTCGGCGAGAGGGATCCACGCTGACGACGTCACAGAACGGAGTAGTCAACGTCCCGACGGGCTCGACCCCTGGCGGGTTCACATCCTGGTGAGGGTTACCCGGACCTGGTGACATACTATTATTCCGATGCTCCAATGGCTACCATTACCTGTGTTGAGGAGAAGATCTTCAAATCAGGTTCACCATTTTTTGTTTTCGATGCTTTCGCCGGGGCGCGCGCGTCCGTCCGCTGGGGAGGGCGCGCTGCTTGTTGCCCCGCATTCCTGCTTTCCAAAGGTGGGTGACATCCGTTCCTTCTTCAGGGATGTCTGCTCCTTGATCGAAACCAGGATGATGGGATGTCGGTTCTTCCTTCTATGGATTCCTCCTCGGATCTCATTACCTAGTCTGGGTCTCCCTCATAGATTTAAGACGGGTTCATGAAGCTCATTCCTGGTGCCATATCTACATGGACGCCAGTTAATTACGCTACTTCGGTCAAGACGCTCCAAGGGGTCTTATCGGGACATAAAACTGCGGTGAGGAGAATGGTCACGTTGGGGCGTCGTCGGCATGTCTGTCTTTGGTCCCTCATCATAGGGATTCTTGAGGGCACGGAAGCCCGAGGCATCCCACATCGAACGCGGGGAACGCGTACCATCTGAGGTTTTCCTCAGCTTCCCATATTTAACACGGGGTATGTCATGAGTTTAACGTCTTGCGGAGACGGATCGGGTTGAAGGATCCCTAGGGGGGAACACCGATGTTGGGGCCAGCAAGTGGGCGACTTCCCATATATCTTGTAGCGGGAAAGGGTGGCATGATCTCACCAGGATGTGGTGACCCAGGTAAGGATCAGGATGGATGGTGGATTGAGACATGGGGCTTACGTTCTGAGACGGCCCAAGAGGGGGGATACATTTTAACTTCATGCGGGACGCGATACATTTTAACGTCATGCGGGTCGGAATACAGTTTAACGTCATGCGGGACGCGATACAGTTTAACTTCATGCATGACGGAATACAGTTTAACGTCATGCGGGATGCGATACAGTTTAACGTCATGCGAAAGGGAATACAATTTAACGTCATGCGGGACGCGATACAGTTTAACGTCATGTGGGATGGAATATTTGGGGCTTACGCTTTGAGGCTGCCCAAGGTGGTCGGGAAACTGACATGGGGAGGTCGGGACGACTGGGTGGTGGGCATGAACCTCGTGGAGGCTTCCTACATACCATGCGTTAGCATGGATCAAAGTCCACGTAGTTCACTGGGATGGGGATTACGCTCTGGGGCGGCCCATAAGAGGATGTCATGGTCGACGTGCACTCTAAGCCCACGTGAGTCATGCTCAGTGTGGGAAACAAGAGGCAGTAGGGACCATACGATCACGTCGCGAAGGGTGCGTCCGTGAGAAGCAGAATGGGGTTTACATGTTGAGCGACCCAAAGAGGAAATAGGGGATTACGCGTGGTTAGCGGCCCTTGGTGTCGGGGTTTACTCCAGGGTGGAGGCCCGTGGTGCGACAAAGTGTAGTTGGAAAAGGACTCCACTGGCCTTGGCATGGGGGAAGTACAGAGATGCACGGGTGAAATCATCCGCAATAAATGCTAGGGGATTACGCTCTGAGGCAGCCCTTCCCCCGCGGACAAACGCCACTCTGACAAGGAGGATCTCATTCCATGTGAGGAATATTCCATTCCCATGGAGACGAGTGGGAATAAAAAATGTCCGAGATGGGGGGACCCTACGTGCGAAGCATGGGGTCGGACCACAGTTTAATGTCTTGTGTTCAGGACGAGGTGCTTAGCAGTTTAACGTCCTGTAGCTTGGATGAGGTGGGTTCGCTCCACACCCCTAGAGATTACATGCCCAACGCCCTATACCCCTTGTGGAAGGGAAGGCATCAGCAAGGTCATAAAAAAGTGGGGCCGTAGGGCGAACCACCGAGGGGTCCACGTTTGCGAGGCTATTCGAAGAAGCAATAGCCGTTAGCGTGACTATGAGGAGAAGCATAAGGCAAAGCAACGCAACGCGAATCACGGCCCAAGGGACCTTGAGGTTACTTCGCACAAGCCTGGATGGTCGTGCGGGAAAACAATGCATGGTGTGCATGCCCGGTAGGGGAGACATCAGGTACTGGTGTAGGGGGCAGCCAAGGGGCGTTAAGGTGAGGAGTCATGGGTTTTGCGTGCAAAAGGGAAGGTTTGCGCGCAAAATATCGGGACGAAGCGCAATTGGAGCAAAGGAATTGCGCACAGAGAGGGAACTACGCACAGGGTTTTGCGCTCACAGAAAGGTATTGCGCGCATGAGGCACAGATTTCACACAAGGCTAGAATACTGTGCAGGGGGAAAAGTCACTAAAGCTGGTGGAGTTGCGCGCAAAGGCGAACTCCGGGGCAAGGATACGCGAAATGAGGGTTTTACCTGGAAGTCATATTTCGCGCGGGGGGAGCCGAATTGCACGCACAGGAGTCGCTTCAGATTCCTCAACCCCCAAACTGTTCGGGGTCACCTTCTATTTATAGGCGACCTCCGGCATGGAATCCTAGTGGCGGGTGAAATTCGTCGCACTGAGCGCAGCCGGCGCGCAAAAGCTCGTTGCGCGGAACCGGGGCATGCAAAGATTGTGGGCCTAAACAACTCAATTCCACGAAAACCGGTGATTCTATGCACACAGAAAATTTTTTCGCGTGGAGCCTCCTTTATTTCGCGCACCACATCCTGGGCCCCTGAGTCAGGCCTCTGATTCTGAATATGACATTGCTTCGTCATTCCGAAACTTCCTCTGGGAGTTACGGGTTTTTTTTCGGCGTCAACAATGTCTATAATGTAGGAAATAATAACAATATATGATTATTATAACATTATATTTGTTACATATCAATATATATACCATCCACTTCCATACCATTTCATAATTAATGAAATGATATCACAACTCATGTGTACGTGCGTTCTACCGTCTCCATGACACGATGTGATTCATTATCCACGATCTCATTTAATTTAGTATTATAAAAGAGAATAGAAATAATAAATATGATATATATTACATTATTATATTTATATAAATTATATAAAGGTATCCCATTTATATTCATAGGGATTTATTTGACAAAACATGCAACAAGTAAGGCTTGAAAGAAGAGTAATAATGAAATATTATTAAACAGGTGATAATATGATAACATATGATATCATAAATATAAATATGGATCATGATCAAGTTTATGAAAACATTTAATCTATTATATTTGACTTATTGATCTATTCAAAGGGACTCATACCTAAGATAAGGGATAACTTCACAGTCTCATTATTATACAAGATTATTTATTCGTAAGTATTTACTATGGTTTAATTTTCATCCATGTCCATGATTTCCAAAAATTATTTCATAAAATGTTTTACTATTCTTTTTTGGATGTTTTTAGTCATATTTTATAATTTTTTACTTTTTAGTACACTGTTTCAATGGAATCATTTTATACTTTTCCAAATGAGGTACTTTGTTGAATTTCTCCGTAAAAGAAAGAGAAAAATATTTTTTTAGCCTATATGACATGAATGGATTCATATTCTTTCAAACCACCTTTTTTCCATGAATATTATCATAAAATATTTCAAGGTTATTTTAAAAGAAATGATTTTCTTTTAAAATTTTATGGTATTATAGAAAATAAAATGTTTTCAAAGAAGAAAATATATTTTACTGAATAATTAGTTTCATGTGATCTATCGAAATTATTTTCCATAGAATATGACATTATTTAATAAGGCTGTGTATCATGTATACTATCCCTATTATTCCTTTTATTTCACTATACTTATTATGAAATGATATTTCTAAAATCCATATATTATTCCTGGATTATTTTATCATGTAATGATTTTTATGAGACCAATTTATTTTTAATGGGTTATGTTATGAGTGAATTAAATTTATGAAACCCATTTCATTCCATGGTCGATGATATGATTTATGTAATTGTAGCACAAATATGTATGGTTTTCATTATTTGGTGGGTGGGACATATATCTCACTCAAATGTATTGGGTAAATATTAATATATCATGAGATAGATAGGACGTGAATGTGAATTGATACCGATTCAGTAATACAGGGCTAGAATATGAAGTAACCCCATTTCAGTTGTACATGGCTATAATGGAATATAATCCCGATTCAATACTACAAGGCTAGAATGAGGAGTGAACTTGGTTTAGTAATGTACTTTCACCACTGTGATTTTCTTGGAAATGATCCATGGTTAATATGAAAATTAATTTCTATGCTTATGTGTTTACCAAAAAAAAAATATTCCAATGATATTTTGTCATGGATCAAGTTCCGTTATGATTTATGCCTTATGTACTACCATGTCTAGGACTGAAGATTATTATATATGTTATACATGGTATGATTTTAAAAAGTTATCTTTATGTTTTTACATCCATCTATTCTTGTTCTTTTGATATTTCCCTTGTTTACCAATATGGAGCATCTAGGCACAATGATTTCATAATTTTTTTCCCCATGATATAAATAAAGGTTCACAATATGAAAACATAGTGGGAGGATATTAATGGTAGATTTTCAATATCATAAACCAAATTAGAATAATGTGTTCCTTTTTTCCAAAGGCACTAAACTAGTATAGACTATATGTGATTTTTTTGTAATGTATCAAGTATTCAGAAAATGTAATATAATGTCCGTGTCCATTAAGTCGGGGTATTTAGAATAATAATTTCATTGCAGTATTTATGTTCATAATATTGTTATATTTTATCCTTATATATGATGATATATATGAAAATTGGTATACAAACTCTCTATCACTATGGATTGACATTCCTCCATCATATTATAGAGGCACCTAAAATTATCATTGCATCACATACCTATAATTTTTATATTTAATTTAAAGTGGGATATCACTTTTAGGATATACATTTTACTAAATTATATCCATAATTATAGATATTAATATGAATAAAATACCTAGGGTCTAATTTTCTAAAGACTAATGATTCGGGATAATGGTTATCTATAATTTACCTTCCCATTTACAGGATATGATGAAGGGGGATGTGGATGTTGGTAGTTATAGGTATGTTGTGTTTATATTGAGTTGAATTTGGTGGTTAACCATACTATATTTATATTTTGATGAATTGAAAAATGAGGTCTAGCGCAACCTCCTCCAAAACATCCTATGTAATAAGGGTCTTATACTGGTGGCAATGAAATTCAAGATTGGGTTGATCCCTCTTGTGAAAATTTAGCAATGTTTTATGTATAAATGTATTCCTACACATGATATTCCATTTTTGGAGGGTTGGTATAATTGTCATCAATGAATATAATTTAAAATTAGATTAATGTTGATATGAGTGTTTTTAGTCTCTCTATAAATATTTCTTCAATGTGTTTAAAATCATAAATTCTCCAAAACAAAGTTAGAATGATATTTTAAAATTGTTATAATTATCTCTTAATTGAAATTTCGTTGATCCACTTCATTCATTATAAATAGTTTCAATCCTTCGGTGGTTGATATCATATAATTTTGTAAAAAACATTTCGTAGGTCTGGAAACTATTGTATCATATGATAAAGGTCCCATCAATTGATTATTTTTGGAATCCATTTTTTTGATGTAATATACTCTATATGGTTGCAGAGATTGATATATCATGGTATATTCATCATATATGACATTTTTATTCTAAAGTATGAATAAGAAAACAATCAGAGGCGTATCAACTATAAAAATACATGGTTAGTGAATATATTTAAAAAGTATTTTATTTCATGTTGGGGTTTCCATTTCATTATGATAATTTTCTTTATCATGGATCTATTTTGGGTCTCACATGTCTTAAATTTTGTTAAATATAATTAGTCACAAACTATTATAGGGTTGTAATTATGGAATCATTTTTTATATTAGAGGATGGGAGGTTGACACAACCAAAATGGGGTATTGTGACTAGTATTGGTCTCTCAAATATATTTAATTCACATTCATGGAATCATTCCCAAAAACAATTCCTATGACCCTTTACCGAAATTGATAAAATTAAAACATGAATTTATGAAGATACATTACATATAAATTATATTTTATCTCATTGGATTCAAGTACTTAGTTACCCTATAGTTCGTCTCCATATTGGAAGGCACCTAGAGATTTATTGTTATCCCTTGAGGCATGAATATTATATATAATGTAGGATGTAGAATTTATGTATTTAGGAATAGGCCCATGAATGGGTATTCTAACATTTTAAAATGAGTAAAATAAAAAAATATAGTTTGGTTCTTTCTAAAGAGACACATTTTACATTTTATATTCATGGGACAATAACAATAATGGTTCCATTTAAGATTGAAGTGCCTCTGGATCCTTAGAACTGTAGAAAATGGGTGGTTGATTAAGATGTTAAAATTTATAATTTATAATTCTATGAAATTACTTCCTGAAATGTGGTAGTGGTTTTATCCATTTCAACATTTTATAACAAACATAAAATCAAAAAATGATAAAAAAGTATTACTTGTAACACAACACGTACAAGGTTAGAACATAGGGTGAAAAGTTGCTTCTATTCCATGATGAATGAAATAAGGACAAAAAAATTTATATTCATAATAGGAGAATACATCTTGGTCGAACTTTTATTAATACTAATTATATATATTGATAAGAAATATTATACTGATTATTTTTAGTTTAAATAGTTTTTGTACAATAATAATCCATAAAATTAGGTATGACTTTGAAAAATAGATCCCAAATTTTTAGTGGGAAATTGTCTATATATTATCATGTATCTAGTATTTGTATATTCAGTCTGCATTTTATTCACCTTATATTATACATCTAGTTTACCTCCTTGAGACCATGACCTAATTTTTAACTTAAGTTATATCTAATAAAAATACATTTTCACCATGAAATATCCATGGAATATCATTCTAATAACTAATATCATGTATGTAATATCTAAAAATATATGTTATATTTACTTTAATAAACTTCTATATCTAGTTACTCCTTTCGAAAAATCTTTTTGATGACTCTTTTAGGTTATTCACTTATTCAACCGATCTATTTAGTAGTTTATACCGCTCAAAAATTCATTATGTCTGCCTTTTTCACCTATTAATATTGTTATTATGATTTCAGAGTTCACAAAATTTATATTGGAAAAATAAATGTGAAAAAAGAGGGATACCATTTTTTCACATTAAATGAATCAAAAATATTTAAAACTCCTACATAATTTTTTTGATAGATTCTTATAAATTTCAGAGTACAATAGAATATTCATGAAACTTAATGAAAAATACAACAAATAAAATCTTATTTCAACATCCTTAACATCAATGTCAAATAAATATTACAATTTTCATTATCCAAGAAATATAAAAACAACATTGACTGAACAATTCAACATAATCAAGGATAAAGATATTTCTTTAGGCCCACTTAGTTTTCTCATCCCACCCATCCAGGGCCCTTTTTAATCAAATAAATAAATGATAATTAATACGGTTAAAACATTTTATTATTGAATGAGTTTCTATTGTCTTCTTTATGATAATTTATATCTAGTTAAAAGTCTTTACATTATCACTTTTCAAAACCTGGATGAATCTATCTAGTTATCCTAATTTTGATCAAAACTCATAAGTTACTGTGATTCATAATACTCGAACCAATACAAAATCACAGAATCATATGTCAAATGACATAGATAGTGATCATATGATGATCTTCTATTTAACGGAACCATCTCTATCCATTTCACAATCTTACCATATATCATGTCATTCCCAGTCTATAAATGTTTCAACTTAATGGTTCATCATCTAATTGAATTGAACTGATTCCTACATAACTCATCCTACATGACATTGGAAATCACAATGAAATTAACAAAAATATTTCCACTTTATGTATCGTACAGAATGTTCATCTAGAATTATAATATACTTCTATCCAATAAAATTGACTCATTGATGTGATTTTACTATATTTATGATCCTTTTAAAGACTTCAATCACAACATACTTTTTTCTATGTGGTTATAACTTCTATGATCTATCTAGTGATTGTAACTTCAATAATATAATACCAATCAAACTTCACTTATTAAAAAATATTAATCCATAACAAGAAATATTATTTATAAAGTATCTATATCGTATTTATTCAGCCACTATAAATCAGTTACCTTTACAAATTGGCCACATTACCCTTATGAAAATAAATACTAGAGATTATTATTCTCTGTATTAATAATCAAACATAAACATTCAAAAATTATATTTCGCATCCCTTAATACCTTGGTAAAGAGTCAAAACCTAGTACCACAGAGTTGGTTTTTAACTTATTACAGTTATATAAGATAATGGAATCTCATCAAGAAGGACCAAATAGTTTATTAGTCTTGGTAAACTAGATACACCTATTAAATTAAAATTACATTTTAAAACATCAAATATACAAAGTGTTTTTTTAGAACATCATTATTATCATTTTCATATCCCTAAATATCAATCCTAAAACACTTCATGGTAGCCCGATGAAAATAAAACATAAGAAAGGGGTAACCTTAGATGACCAATAACTATAATAATAAACTGGATGCTAAAATGAATAATTAATAATAATATATATGTAAAGTTAAATTAATGAAATACATTTCATTTAATATATAAAATCAGCATAATTTATTATAAATAAATTATGGTGAACTAAATAAATATAAATAATCCCAAGTGTTTGATTATAATATATGGAAATTATAAATAATGGAATTATGAAACTGAAATCAATAAATGTGCTCATTATGATGCAATTCATCATTCAGGACATATAAAACAAACTATCAAGACATTTCACAAGATAGATTTAATATGATGGTATAAAACTGCCTAATTAGGAAAATAGGTTTCTCTCATTGGTCAGGATGATGCATCAAGGGGGTATTTAAAACTAAGCCCCATCCCTATCATAATTAGTCCAATTAATTCCTCTTATAAAAGGGATGATTCATAATAAACATAAAAATTCTTATTGAAAAACTAACATACAAAATTTTAATATATATCCCAATCAAATAACCCTAATATATACCATTATAATATGGTGAGTAGTAGTTAAATTATAGATACACATTCAAGAAAATTAAAAACCATCTTAATAAATAGTAAAGATGATATCTATAAAACATATCCCTAATTTATCATTTGTAAAATAACAGTTTTATGATGCTCATAAGGACAAACACCGTAAAATGTTTATCATTAACATTCATGATGAGTATAGACTTTTCACTTTATATGACCTTTTACATAAAAAAGTTCTAATTTTTTTTTGAATATTATTTTATTTGTAATAAACAATGAAAATTATTAAATAATCTTTAAAAAATTGTATGATCAAGAGGATGTGAAATTCCTTTCATATAATACATGTTAAAAAATATTCCTTTTAAATTTTTGGTAGATCCCAAATGGAACTTGTTTTGAAAACAACATTATGATTCCATTTGAATGTTTTTGTAAAATATAAAAATAGATAAAAGTATATTTATTAAAACATTTTAAATTGATAAATACATTTGGAGTTTTTTTAGAAAACATGGATTAAAAAACGTTTTTTCGACTGAAGGGAGAAATAAAGTTGGATTTTTTGAATGTAATTTTCCAAATCATTTTAAGTACCAAAGTCGGTAAACATTTCTATATTAATTGAAATTTTTTATGAGTAAACATAGGTGAAGAAAAAAATTACTTTAATATATAATTATCTAATATTTCCCTAGGGGATACTTAAACAAAAATTGTCTTAAATAATTGTGATATTAGGAGAAAACTCTTACCATATTGGTAACTTTTGAATCATAAGCCCCACGAAAGAAATAATTTCACATGAAACATTAAAAAATGTGAATTTAATTAATACATGATATTACATATTAAAATGGGAAGTATATAAACAACACAAAGGAAAGAGTGATGAATATTGTGTATTTCTCACATAAGTAAATGTTATATGATAAACCCCTAACTCAGGTTTGACAACATTTATATGTTTATGAACCTCTTGAATAATTAATATTTGTTTATTATAAATTTATTATTGATCCAAACTCTTATATCTCATACCATATATGATTTCAATATATATTCTTTTTCCATTTTTATTAACACTATGTTATTAATGTTACTCTTTCGGTTGATAATTGCTTTATTTTTAAGGTCAATTTTAGTTCAGTATTTTTTAATTTTTTTAATTTTATAATGGTTTCGGAATCCTGAGGAAGTTAAAATTTATATTAATATAATTTTTTTATATTTATTTTTAGTAATATAATAAGGTTAGAAATAGAAAATGTGTTATACTAATCATGGAGATGGTAGGTTGTATGTATGAATGAACGATTTTTCCATTTTCTTGATATATAAAAAAATTAGTTAACCTTTAAAGAATAATTATTATATTAAATATATAATTTTTATTAATAAAATTTATCCTTATTACCACCCCTGTGAAAATAAAATGAAAATATTTCACATCTCTATGTGGAGGCGGCAGTCCACACGTACGCACAAGCCACATTAATATTTTCAAATGTATATGATGGTAAGAAGTTAGATGCAATATTATATTTAAATAAGTATGATTATATCATAAATATAACATATATTAATTAAATTTACATTTACTAATTTCCATGTATATAGTAATAAAAATACAAATCACATGTCTTCGTGAGGAGGTAGTTCGACGTACAGATGAGTGATGTTATCATATCCCCTATGAAATTAAATGTAAGACGGTATATTTTATACGGTAATTAAATGAGTATAAAAATTTCTTAAATATAATATAAATAAGTTAAATTCAACATTAGATCCATCCATGAAATTTGGTGATTGAAAAATAATTACATCATTTCACAACGTGATAGTCCTCCATATACATGTTCAACAATTTTTTTTCCATTTAATAGAAGCGGTAATTGATATGGTTTATTAAATAAAAAGAATAACATATTAGTATATTTTATATATTTGTTTCATAAAATTATCATAATTGAATAAGGTTTCAAGTAGGTTCAAGAAAATATAACCAAATAGGTTCATTTATGAATTTTCCTTCTTCTGCGGGGAGCCTTATAATGTTTATAACTAAATCCCTAATAGATGAGAATTCCAATAAATTAAATTAATATATGACTTTGGTAAGTAATTAATAATGTTCTTTAAGTATTTATTAACTAAACCAAAGAATTTTGATGTGTGAAGTAGTGATGAGTGTGGGTGGCCTTTTATAAGTGGGGGAGATGATGCACATGGATGTCTAGAAAAGATAATTTGATACCCATTCTTTTTCATGAAAATCCCCAAATCATAGTAATTTTTGAACCATAGAGGTGATAATGTATAAATATTCCCATAAAATGGTTTTGGTGAAATCATTAGATTATTTTAAACACTAATTTTCATATTTTATCACCACAGTAATCCCATTTTTACCTTAACAATTGTAGTTAATTTTTATTATTTTTACTCTAAATTATTGGAAAAAAGTATGATAATCGTATTAGATGATATAAATTATTAATTTTCAAAATATTTAATAAATTTTTATAAATTGAAATCAAATATTTAAGAGAATTATATTTAAAATTAAATGATGACATGATTGATGAGTGGTTTTTAAATTATTTTCAGTATCAGATATTTTAATATCAAAATTCAATATTAAATTGACTTTATTGACCCATATTAGTTAAAATAGAATATAATTGACCTAAATTTACTATAAAAAAAATTTAAAATATAATTTAACTTTGTAAATAATATATATTAAAATTTAGTTTTTATTAAAAATATGTGTTACCCTCTATTCGACCATAAATTTAATATTTTTATAAATTTCAAAAAAACTACAATAATTTAATTTTGAAATATTTATTTCATAAAGGATGTTTTCTTTAAATAATTCTCTAAAATTAGTAAAAATTAATTTCAAATTATGTTTTCAATGATAGACTGATCTACCTTTTAGATAAAAATAGTTTCTTGAAAAATATTTCATTATATTTAAAATTGTTCCTATATTATTTATAATAAATAAATAACCATTGAATTTAATTTATCCAGGTTTAAGAAATAAAATTTTCATAATTTAGTATCTACTATTCATACCTTCTATAAAAACAACATAATTATAATCCTCTTATTTAAATATTAATATTTCAATAGATTTTAACTTTAATTTCAAACTCCGTATTGGATGAATTGAATGATATTGATTATATTACATTTATTTAAAATTAAATATATCATAATGTCTATGGGAGAACAATTATATTCTAATTATAGTTTTTCATGTCATATATTTCATCAAATACAATGTTCCTCTTTTAAAATATTAGGTTCTTAGGTTTTATCCTCCTTAAATTAAATAAGTCATCAAAATTTAATTTTGACGTCAATAATCTATATTTTTACATTTTAAAATATACTTATTTAAATAACTCATCATGAGAATGGTTAATAAATAATTCTATTGATATGAGAGAAATTTATGTATGAAGGTGATCAGGATTATTCATATAAATCAGTCTCCAAATAAGAGGACATGGGTGGAATGTGCTGATATGGACATGAAAGAAAAGCATACTGCCCAAATCATGAAGTATGGTGACATATGTTGTTGATCACAAAAAATTGAATAATAAGTTTAATGAAAATAACCAAAAATACATAAATATATTATTATGTAATAGATCATTTTATTCTGCATAAATAAAGGTATTAGGTTAACAATTTTTTCACGATACTTTTCCTTGAGTTCAGTAATTCTGTTACTATCTATATAGATAAAATATGAAAATATACATAATGAATATATTTCTATTTCATAGTCATAATTTCATCCTTCATTTTTCTTAGATAAATTATTTCATCATCTCATACTCCATAAAATGAATATCCTATAGTAATTTTAATTTTTGAAGCATGAAAATTCACATTTAAAAGATCCACAGATCAATAAGAGAATTAATGGTCATTCCTCATGTCTCTAGATATTTTACCAAACCAATTTATTTAGTACATGTTATCCAATCGAGTACATTAATCACATATAACTCAATAGTAACTCCCAAAATTAAACATAATCCATCATATAAATGGTTTACCATAGGACTCATTCAAAATATTTTTGACAAATTCAATTTTAAAAAAATGTATAATTAAGGCCACTTAATCAACATTATTTTTGTTCCCAAGTAGGATCAAGACCACTAAGAGGGGTGTGGGTAAATTAGTGGTTCCTTTTTATTTTATTATAATGTTTCATAACTCCTTAATAAAAAAACATTCTTAACCTCTAAAACATTTTAGAGGTTTCTTCCACTCAAATGAAACTTAAAAACATACCATTATATTGAAAAAAATAAAAAGAGAAGGTATATAAGAATATTTACAAGTTTCAGTAAAAAGACCCACTCCCTTATATGTTGGATAGTCCCTCCAATATGGATTATTTCACTATATTCTTTCCAAAATACAACGGCACAAGAAAAAAAATTAAAAAATCCCAGTAGAAACATTCATTCAATATTTATTTATACCCCCAACTACCCTTTCTAGCATCCACATTCCACAAACAAGACTTTTCACCAACTTGTATGTATCCAATGTTATAACATTCACTTGCCTTATTATTTTCAAATCCACTTCAAAATGAATTCCCTTCCTCCATAGGTAATCTAAATCAAACATCGACTACATATAACCATCAATATCATCAAAATTATTTGTGGATCTTGTTGGTATTGATACTTCTTCTAAAAACTCAGTATGGGAATCTTCCAATGAAAAGTTAGTATGATCATCCCAATCTGATAAGCCCAATATGATTGTATCCATCTTATGGTCTATCTGATCTAATTATCATTTTTCACTTCCTTCTTCAATTGAGTAAGAACTCTATCTGAATCTCATAATTCTGCTTCCAATTGAGCATGTTCTAATGAACCTAGATATTATGGATTTCATTCTTATGGCCTCAGTATGATGTGATTTTTACAATGTAACTTTATCTGATGGATCATTCTTAGATGATCGTATTTAACATCAATCTGATGATCTTCCTTAGCTTTAACCTAAAACAAAATGTTTGGTTGGGTACTCATTACCAGTTCCAAAAATTTTAGTGGTCGAGTTCATGAAATTTTCTGAGATACCTTTACAAATTAACTCATATCTTCTTTCCTAGAGACCTAAAAATTAGTTAATGAGGGGTTATTAAAACCATTACCAATTAAATGAATTTCTAGAATCATTTAGTTTTATATAAATCTTGGATCATTTTTTGAATCATTCAATTACATTTCTAATATAGAAATATATTTTATTTTCATATCTCCATTTGAATCATTCAATTAATTTTCTAATATTCATATATCATTGATTTTCAGATCTCTATTTGTCTTTTTCAATGAATTATACTAATTAACAAACATCGGTTATATTATGATTATGATATTCCCCATTACAATGAATACTATTGTAAAAAAATAGATTGGTCATTATGTTTCTCCACATCATTTTAAAGAAATATATTCTCATTCTGATTTATTCATTATGATTCTCTAGTGTGATTTTCTTCAGTATAGTTCTGAAGACATATTTTCTCAATATGATTATAAAACTTAGTTATAATACAATTGAGATAATTTTAAACCACCTATATTCTGCATCCGAAAATCCCAATACGATTCCTAGGTGAATAAAATTATATTCCTAATATGATTCGCAGATGAATACTATCCCTAGTATAGAACAATTCATAGCTAAACATGATTCCCAAGTGAATAAGATTTGATGCTCTTTTTCTACCAATCTAATGATCTATATGATAATCAATACATTTTTCCTCCATTAATGTTTCACGATTTCATCACAAGTTTCTCAAATGACTTATGAATTTTGTGTCTTACAAAATTGAAAATAATTATCATATTCAAAATCAGGTTTATACATACTTTGATTACGTAGTCATTACAATTAATATATTCATCATAGACTCAATACGATTTACCGTATCTTTAAGCAGAAATCCCAATAAAATAAATCATATTCAATGACTCAAGACGAAGAGATGATCGCAATTCCTCAAAAAAAAATCTTGGGTACAAAAAATAAAAACTTCTCTTTTTCTTAACATCAAAATTGTTTATGTTATTGAAAACTGATAAAACCAAAACTCAATTGGGGTCCAAAAAAATCAATGTTTGTGTTTTTTGTGAATACCTACTTCAATAAGTTTATTTTAATTTCTCAATATTACTGATTCATATATCCTTTTCTATTCTCCCCCAATTCCTTATCGATTCTACTTAATATATTCGCCCCACCCTTATTGACAATAAAATCTAAAGGGTTAATCCGGATAAGTTTACTTAATATTTGAAAAGTTGTCTTATATCAAAAGGATGGAAGTTTCGATCTCAAAAAATGAATCTCTTATTTAGGATAAAATAAGCAATACATGACTTTCATAACAAAGAGACATTTACTAAATGACACTAAGACTACATGGAAAACTTTTTGTAGAAAAAATATCGAATGATAAAGGTTATAGATGTTGTCTATTACATAATATTAAAGTAATACCTTTCATGTTTCCTTTAACATTCTAATTTATGGGGGAATATTTAAACGAATATATTTAAGATAAAAGTAACATGCACCCATATCAACAATCATATCATAAGGTTCAGGTGTATAAACATAACATTCAAAACAAACATTTCATATCCTAATTACAATATTTTGAAAGAATATTAAGATACATAGCTTTATATTTCTAAAATAAACTCCTTTAATTCCCTAAAAGTTAGTACAAATACACAAATGTTTAAGAAATAAGGGGGAACCTCATAGATTCTGAAAAAATATTTTTTGTACTAAGATTCTTTTCTCGGTCTTTACTTTTCCGTCCCCTTCATAGATTTTTTTTCATTGGATGTATTTGCTTCCTTCTATTTATCCTAATCATATTTTGTAACACCTCGCCATCTATAGACTCTTTTGATAAGGAGGTAAAATTATTTTACCCCTTAAGGAACCCTTTTGTTTTAGGGATATTGTAAAAACCCTTTCATGACTTACAATTGTTCTTATTGGATAGTCAATCATATTTTATTAACATTACCTTATATATCACATCTTTTTAATATTCTCTGAATATTCAAAGAACAATCTATTGATATATTTTTTTTCAAATTTGATCATGTCTTTAGAAACCACTTGGTTTCTCATTATTTCATATCAGTTTTTTTGGTTCTTCTAACGTCATATCCAAGTCAATTTGTTCTTTCCAAATAACTAACCATACTTTATATTTTGACTCATTATGATTACATATCTCAAATTTCATAACATACTCATCTTTATTAATATACTCATCTTTCATTATCTTTCGAATATCATTTATCGGTTGAAATTATTTTAAGAACATTTGATATTATTTTATCTTCCTAGATCCCCCTTGATTCATAATTATTTTTATTAGATATGTTTTATACCATCATGAATAAGTTCTGTATCTGAAAACCCTACAACACCAATAGTGACCTTGGATATTTATATATAGATTGATAGTAATATTGTTCGGAACATTGTGGTTGTTTTTTTCTATTGAAAAATCATTGACCACTTTTCTTAGGAGGATACATTCAAGAGGAACCTATATATTTCTTGATGAAGGTTGTTTTCTCTCAAAACATCTTTTGTAAACATTTACTCTCACCCTTAATTGGAGTTTTACATTTAATTTAAATTTACTTGATGATTTTTTTCTCATATTTCTTAAAATTCTTTGTGTTGATAAAATAATTGACTATATTTATAACAACTCTTCTTATTTCTCATCCAACATGTTTTTCCTAACATTTTTTGATTTTCCATATTGATCTACCTTTAACTTGTTCTGTTTAATTTCATTAATATATGTAGATTCCATCTTTTTGAGATTCTCATTTCCAGCTGACATTTTTTCATAACATTTCAATTTTATTTCAATATCCCCATACTCAAATATTATGTATTATATATATTTCATCAACTTATTTCTTTCTTTATTGATTTGGGTATATTTTGAATTGCATTTTACAAATTATTTTTAATAATCCATTCAATTTTTGTAATATATTTATCATTATTATCACTTTCTAAAGAATCAATCCCCTTTCTAACTTCATCATCAAAGTTGAATTGATGTTAAAATTCATCATTAGATGAATAATCATTCTTATTTCATCATCTTAAATAAATTTCCTTATTTTTTACAAAAGGAAATATTTCCTTATGTTTTATCCATGTTTTCTTCTATGGTATCTCATCATCATCTTTGAAATTATATTCAGTAAAAGTTTTGGACATTTCTCGATCAACAATTTATTTCTTTTCCAGAACAATATATATTTTTCTTTTGTATATAAAATGAATACAATGGAGATCATATAAAGACATTATTTTAGGATCTCTATCTTCCAATAATTAGACATTGGCATCAAACATATTAAGAATAATTCTCAACATCTTTTCAAAAATATTTGAGTCATCCAATTTCTCACATAGTTATCTTATGGTGTTAAAAACATCATTTACCATTTTGAAGATGTCACCAAAAGAATCATACTATAAAAATCCCTTTACTCTATGAAACTCACTTTTAGTAGGTGATTATAGTAAACCTTTTTTTCTCTTCCATAATTTTAAAGATTTCTCTTATCAGTTTTAGTAAGATGAGTATTATAAATACAGGTAGGTAATACTTCGATAGTAATTTCCAAAAAACTATACCAATGGTACATAAGATATAGAAGTATTCTATCTCTGTAGACCTGATATATTGTTCAATTGAAAACTAGAATCACCTTCAAGTTCATTGAATTTATATTCTCCAATCCCAAGACAGATTTTTGAAAGGAAACCTTCCATATGATAATAATTTTTATTCCCAAGTTGGATCATGATTATTGGGGGTGGATCAGTGGTTCCATTTTAGGTTATGGTAATATTTAAAACTGTATAACAAAAAATATTCTCAACCTACAAAAACATTTTTATGTTATGATCCACTGAACAATATATCACAATATCACCTTTAATATGAAACAAATATAAATAGATGGAAACACATGATATTTATAAGGTTCAATACAAGTACACACTCCTTTCAATGTTAGATAGTCCCACCAACATGGATTATTTTAGTATATCATTTACAGAATAAAAAACCAAAGGAAAAAGAAATTATACAATCCTAGTAGAAACATCCTTATTATAATTGTTTATGCCCACTACTATAATTTCTATTGTCCACATCTAATAAAAAATCTTTTTCATCAAAAGTTAAGTATACAAAGTTCCAAGCATCGCCTTTGTTCTTCTTTTTAGATCCACATCAGAAATTGTTTACTTCCACTATAAGTAATCGAAACAAAACATTACTTGTGTACACTCTTAAAGACCATAAATAAATATCTTTAGAACTTACTGTTCAAGAAGCTTCTTCTAGAACCTCAATTCATAAATCTTCCTCAGAAAAGTAAATCAGATCTTTCTAGTATAGTAACCCATATATGATTGTTTGTATCTGATGGTCAGTCCCATATGGTTATCCTTTTTAACTTAATTCTTCTATTGGGTAAGAAGAAAACTAGAATCTAAATTTTTTTCATCTAATATAACTATGTTAGATAAACCTAGATATGATGGATTTTGTTCAAATGGCCTCACTTCTATGGACTTTTTCTGATGGAACATCGTTAGATGGATATTTTTCAAATGATTGATTTGAACATCAATATGATGATCATTCTCAAATTTAACATGAAACACAACGTTTTTTTGGTTACTCAATACATGTTTCACAAATTTCTGGGGCTTGAGAGATTTAATAGTTCTGGGATGCCTTTAAAAATTAACTCATATCTCCTTTCATAGATACCTCAAAACTGGTTTAGGTGGGGTTCCTAAAACTTTTCATACTTAACCAAATTTCATATATATTTTAATTATCTATAAATATAGGGTCACTTTTTGACTAATTCATTTTCTTTATGAGTCATCAAATCTCTTTTTTTGGATCTCTTTTTGAATCATTTAAATATTTTTGGAATCATTAAATCTCCTTGATTTACAAATATCTGTTAGACTTTTCCAGTGCTTCAAACTACTTAAAAATCTTCAGTATAATTATTATTATGATCTGCATCATTATGATAAATACTATTGTGAAATAATAGGTTCTTCATCACATTTTCCACATCAATTGAAAGAAAAATATTCTCATTTTGATTTCTTCATTTTGATTCTCTCATGTGATTTTCATTATTATGGTTCCTATGTATAATTTTCTCAATAGTATAATATAACTCTTTCAGAATAAAATTAAGACGATTCTAAAACAAATTTTTTCTATTTATGGAAATCCTTGAGTGATTCCCATCTAAATATGATTCACATTTGAATATGATTCCCAGATGAATATGATTGGCACATCCTTTTCTCCCAATATTACGCCCAATACAATTTTCACCACATGTTATCACCCTTTTTTCAAGATTGAATATAAATTTTCTCAAATTTTTTTTGGCTTTTTTAAAATTAAATAATAGTAAATAATCATTAAATTTAACATCACGGTCAGGAAGACTCGATCTGGTTGTCATTGAAATTAACATATTCAACCCAAACTCAATAATATTTCAAGATGCATTCATCAAAAATCCCACTACAATAAATCATATTCAATTACTCACACTGATGAGATGATCTTGATTCATCAATATGACATACTAGGTCTAAATATCACAAACTTAACCTTTTAATAACTTCAATCATATATCATCTATTGAAAACAAATACAACTGAAACTCTAATGGGGACTAACATTTACATTCCCTATAAATGTAATTTCTCTGAAAACGTGTCATTAAAATTATGAAAAAATATTTATCACCATAAAAAATTAATGAAAACAAGAATAATTCCCAAAAATAAAATCTTAGGTTATTTAATATATTCCATAAATCCAGACATGAAATAAACTCCAAAAAAGATAACATAAATCACCAACTAATTTCACACATAACAATACTATCCCATAAAAATATCTTTATCATCATTATCTCAACACTGGACATTTATTAAGGGTTATCTTCCATCAATAATGTGTTTTCTAAAAATATCATCATTCCAGAGAATCAATTTTCTTAGTTAACAGTACAATTCATCATATGATTTCTAATCATTAGAGAAACAGTACTACAATACACTCATAGATTATTTTATGATTATTGTAATAATATCATTGATTGCAAACTTATACAACATATTTATTTAATCCATATTCAATAACATTAATCATTCAAATTAGGCTATATAAAAACAATAAGCTTGACCTTGATCCCTTATATTCTTGTAGTGTATAATCCCATGACTCTTGGGACATTCATTTTCATAGTGACCCATATCCTTAATTTTTGAAGATTGAAAATTGAAAAAATCTTTCTTCCCATAGAAATCACAAGTCTGGAGGCCTTTCCATCCAAATTCATAGAAAATGCGCATTCTCTTCAAACACCTACTAGGGTGTTTCATTCCACAATGATCACATAGTGTAAAATAATTCTTTTCTTTATATCCTTTATCTGTCATTTAATTTCCATCATATTCATTATTTTTCTTTTCTACACGTCAATAAGACTTGGATAATTCATTATCTATCTTCATAGGACATGCTACTATGTCCTTGTATGCTTGGAATGTTTTTGATAATAATTCCCTTTAAATTATTTTCTTTAACACATTGATGAAATAGTCAATAATAACATCTGGATTACATATGTTGTCTATAGAATACCTTTCTAACCTTGTAATTTTGTCTTTATACTCATCAACATTTTTATCATCCTTCCATCTTAGACTCGTTAATTTACCCCTATATATGCTAGTTCATTGACAGAAAAATAATTTTTCCATGTAGAGTACCTTAAAATTATTTGATTCCATGACTAAATGACAACAATCGATCTATATCGCCTAATAGAAAATAAATTACTCTAAAACATTATCCATTTTGTAACACCCCAAGATTTCATAGTGTGTTTTTTCTTCAAAATAATTCAATAACTTGCACTACATGCAACACCAAGTTAAAGCACACCATGACTTACCAAACTAGCCGTTATGAATAGTAATACCTACTTTTTGAAATTTTATAAATTCTATCTCTCAAAATGGACTTCATTTTTGGATTCGTAATATCAAAATTACCCTCGGGTGAATTTTTGGTACTTTTCGGATAACGTTAATATTTTGATGAATAGTGAAAATTACTAAATTTTAATTAAAAACAACGTTTTTAATCAAAGTAATTAATAGTGAGAAATTATGAATTTGGGTGGTTTTAAAGTATAATTAGAATACATTTTTACCATTTTATCCAATAGTGTTGATTAGAATTAATTTCACTTTGAAATTGGACCTAAACAATTGCCAATCTTTTGATATATATTGTTTCTTAAAAACACTCTATTTATTGTGACAGCGGGAATTAATTATAAAATTAATTAATGAAACTTATATGTTTGGAATTTAGTAAAATAGACATCATTTTTGAATTCAGAATATCAATTATAGCTTAGGGTGAATATTTGGCATTGTTCTG
This sequence comes from Viscum album, assembly GCA_963277665.1. NCBI lineage: Eukaryota > Viridiplantae > Streptophyta > Magnoliopsida > Santalales > Viscaceae > Viscum > Viscum album. The sequence goes on from OY728139.1 coordinate 805,646,397, forward strand.
AAAAACTTCAATTTTTGATGAATAGTGAAACTACTAACTGGTAGTTAAAAAACTGAATTTTTCATAAAATTTAATTTTACCGCTTCTTTGATTGGAATTTCAAAAATCCGAGAGACACGGTTAATATCAAGATGTAAAATGTGGTTCAATGAGATGAAAATAATTTTTGGTGAATAATAACTTTTTACTTTTATTTACCACAATTAAAAGTAAATAGGGTAATTAAGGGTAAAAATGATATTAATATTACCCTAACACATGACCTATTTATATTGGACAAGGGTATCTCGACCACAAACAACCTTAGGAATAATGTATTATCATTTAGGTCCACTTGGATTAGATTTGGACATTTATTATTATTTAATTCAAAGAAGAGTCAAAAGATTTAAAATCCATTTTTATTTACTAAAACATTTTTAATATAAGGTTATACATAAGATATTGTCGATTGTAAATATTAATTAGAAAGATAATAAGAGTTATTACATAATGATATTTTATTTATAATTTTTATACATTATATAATTTAATTTATTTATGACACAATGATGATGCAGTAATTACCATTATAGTGAAAAATTAAAATAAATGATATTATAAATACCCAAATAAATATAATTTGAGACTTTTAATGAATTACAATAATTTTTTAGGATAATATGACATATTAGTATTGATTTAATGTACTTTTTTTCGAAGTAATAATTCTCTTATAAGTTTCAAAAAACCAACTATTGAATAGTGTCAAAATTGACATAAAAGAGTTTTTAAATCAAATATTAAATTATTAATTGATATTAAATTCTTAAAAATCTAAGGATCGGCAAAAAGATTTATATCATGATAGGTGTGTCATTAATGGACCACTTGGGAGTTTCTTGGATGTATATAGTATGTTTATTAACTATATAATATAAAAATACAAAGTGACATGGAAAATGTCAAACTAATTAACTAAGAGTTAAAACAAAAAGGTAAGGTTAATATAATGACTCAAACCTTCCTAAATTCTATTGGGGGAATGGTTTTGACCTATAACCACCTTAACCATTTAATAATCAACTTTTGAGCCATTAGAAACCGAATTTGAATTTATTATAAATTAATATTTCTAGCTTTTCCAAAGGTGCCCCTCACTCCTCTTATAAAAGGGCACTCCTCCTTCTCATTTCATCACACCTTCAAAGCCTTTTGGTTCGGCCAAACTCTGCCCAAATACTCTCGCAACTTACCTCACTACAACCTAGAGGCCTTATTTTGATCAGAAAACCAATCTACGGAGCCCTTTTGATCAAATCAAGAGGAAGAACCCGAAGAAGGGGTAATGTTTTTTCCACCCTTTTTCAAATTCATTTCTTCCTCCAATTCTTCTTTCTTTGTTATTACCATTATAAAATAATAACTCCAGTGTCTTATATATACTGTGATGTTATTATAAATATGGTACAACCATATTCAGTATTCTATCCACCCTTTGAATAACATGTCAGCATACGTGCGTCCGTACGGCTTACCGTCTCCACGTCGTGGTGTAATTGTTATTCAATATATTATTATTTGTATGGGTATAATAATGATGTGTAACTCATGTAAATAATAAATATAACATTATAATGATTCTGTATAAATGATATACTATCCAATTTTATATTATTTTAATATCAAAAGAATGATATTGTCGCGCGTGTGTACGTACGGACTACCGTCTCCACAAACATGACGAGATTCATTTTCCATCGTATCCATTCAAGTATAATTATCATTTGAAGATTTTAAAATAATTTTAAATGACATGATATCATTATGGATATGAATAAGATACAACCTATCCATGACAAACATGGCTTACGTAACAAAACATATAAAAGAAAACGAGTTAGTTAACACCCGAAACGACGATAATACTAAGATATTATTAACAAAGCAATGTTAAAAGATCATATATGATATCATATTAATATATGATTCTTGTATAATTTAATAAAAATTATTTCACCATTATACAGGAGGTTAAAACTACCCTCAACCATGGAAAAGTACAAGGTAAGGGTTATTTCACAATCTATTCATTATCTGAGGTTGTTTATACATAATAATCTACTGGGATCTCTTTATCATCCTCATCCATGTTTCTTAAAAATGTATTTCAAAATTGTTTACTATTTAAAAGAATATCGTTTAAGGTAATTTGTAACCTTGTTTGACTTTTTATATGAGTTTTATAAAGTAATCATTCAGTCGTTTTCCAAACAAGGTGCTTTTTAACCTTTTCGACAGAATTAGGGTAAGAATGTTTTTTTTCACTTATACGGCGGGTGCGGTTATTTTCCACCGTTATAAAATCGTCAATGCTTCCCTTACAAGCTTATAAGAATATTTTAAACGAAAATGTTTTATTTCATAAATATAAGACTCTTAAATGATTTCAAAATAGAAAGAGATATTTCTCTAAAAAGACTTTTGATTTCATCTATGTCAGCATCCTTTGATGGTTTTTACGCTTATTTGAAGTTGATTTATTATGATAAAAAACTTCTATATTGTATTGAAGGTTTTGTGATATGTTTGACTGTGGATGTGCTATTTTTATACCGTTCTTAGTTTATGGTGAAAGTGTTGACATTTCGTATCCTAGTATTAATACCAATGTTTATGTTATGTTAGAACCTTTTCATATGTGAAGGCATTGGACTTAATATGTGACGGGTGGAGCCTGATATAGCTCCTCGAGGAAACGGTAGGTCTCATGAGACAAACTAGTTTCTTTCCACAAGTCCTTGACAATATTTTATTTGTAGTCTTGGCACGAGGCCTTTGCTATGTGGTTATGAAAGTCTGGAATTATGCATTCCATCATTATGAAAGTGGTTATTGATATTGCATGTGATTATTCAATTAGTAGAATATCTATGTGAATAAGTAAATGGAATTATTTCATTTTAATTTTTCCATACTATGTTGAAGTTCAAGTCTAAAAGGCTTTTGTTTTAGTTATACATTGCCTTAAATGTTTATTCTTATTTTTTAATGTTTCCGCTATATTGTTATCCTTACTGGACATTTGAGATCACCCCTTTTCTATGTTTTATTTTTCCCAGGATGTGAAGAAGTAAGTTATGAATGACCTGCAGGGATTTTATGTTGGGATATGAGTGTGGAATATGGATACTATGTTGTTGTAATAGTTTTTCACATTATGATGTAATGTAAAACTTTATGAATATATCTATTGTTTCCAAGGCTACTAAACCAATTGGTCTTTCGAGATTTGATCTTTCTTGTGATCATTCCAATGTTATGTAATAATGCACCGACTCTGGGTCACTGGGGTCGGGTCATTACAATTGGTATCAGAGGAAGTTTAGTACAAACCTTGGAATCTATATTTAGATAAACTCTGATTAGATCACATAGACCTAAGATGGATCCTGAAGATTAGTATAGAAGAACTTCCTAGAATTTTGGTATTGTAGCGATTTTTTGAGTATTCCGAACAATACATCCCTGTTTGGATACAAGCAGGTAGAGGAGGCTCTGGAACATATGTATGTAGGGGTAAAACCTGAAAACAACGCTTTGAGCTAGACTCGAACGGGAACTGGTGCACGACAACGGGCCTTGCTGCACTCTTGGTTACGACGCTCCCGGGGGATATGCTTAGGATAAATCTCATTTTCCTTACAAACCATTATTAAGGGTTTATGAGTATATACATCCTCAAAGGAGACATTTTTATGATTATGGATTATATCCATTAACCATTTAATTTATGTTATGTGTTTTACAAGTTTGGGATTAGGTATTGTTATTTATAAACTAATCTAGTGTATATCATTGTTTAGAAATGGCGCCCGGTAGATGGAATGGTAATTCCAGCAATGCACATGATCCAAAGAGAAAGAAGGATCATATATTTCTTGGTCTTAAGCCAGAATTTATAAGAGAAATAGTCTCCCATGTATTATCATCATATGAAGAAATAATATCATGTGTTGATAAGATAAGTAAAGAGTATAGTGAGTCCTATGTCTTTGAAGGGAAGCAAGAGAAGAAAAGGATGGAAGAGAGAAAGATGGATAAAGGGAAGAGGGAAAAGAAGAATTTTCCCATATTTGATAACTGTGGGAAGAAACACCCTAGAACTTGGATGAATGGAATGGGAGTTTGTTATAATTTTGGAGGAAAAGGGAACAAAGTACGTGACTGAAATGGTAAGAAAATGGTTTGAAATGTTCAATGCTTTATTTGAAAGGAGTTTGGACACTACACGAACCTATGTCCCAGTCATCAGACTATGCCGCAAATGATGATATTGGATAATAATCAAGTTATGATACTACCACAGATGAAGAGGAATGATTAGAGTTCTTTTGTTGATTATGTCATTTTAGTGTTGTATCAACAATGAATTTGTTATAATATATATGGAGTATATAAGGATTGTACTACAGTACTATTTCATTAAGGACCTGAGATTGTGTAGAACAAAAAAAGTGACTCAATAGCAGGTTAAATTTTTGGAAAATATATGGTTGAGAGAATGACAAACCATAATATGGTTCTAATACCAAGGTAGTGATTTTAGAATAATACATGATTGATTTGGATAAATTATATTGGATATTTTTGACTACCTGGAAACTGATTAATGATTTGTATATTCCATCATTGTTGGGGTTTACAACATTTTTGGATTGAAAGAGTATATCTATTAGTCTATAAGGAATAACGGATCATGAATGTAATCAATAAGGTTTTATGGTAATTTAGGATGTTGCAGTGTTTTAAAAGAATATATGATGAAGGTGTCCACATGTTATTACACGGAAAAAGGGATCTTTATTGTGTTTACCTTCCTTATAAATTTTGGACTAAAGTATTTTGGATAGTTCTAGTTTGGATTATTTTGGATTGCCATAAAAGGACAACCAGGAGGTCGGGCGGCAACCCGTCGCGTCCTGCAAGGCCCAGAGACTTGAACCCACAACCGAAGGGCGACAAGGGTGTATCACCTACCACTGACCCACGTGATGTCCTGGATGAAATAATTTCGTTTTTTAATGGTTCTGCTAAATTAATTATAAATTCATTTTTTAACCCTATACGAATAGGATAAATATAATATTATTTTTAAGTTCTATTATCTTTTAGAGTGAATGATAAGTCTATGGTAGAAATTAGTTAAAGGATGGAACTCTACTTGTCAAGAATATATTTTTCTATTTCTCTTATTCTATGAAGAAATTAATTCTTATACTTTATTTAAGGAATCCTAAAACCAAAAATGTGTTATCCTAATACCCTATGTTTTGTTGAACCGATGGTATTTCAAATCATCATAGATTAATGAATTTATGGACCTCAATTTTACACTTGTTTGTGATTGATGACCTCAATCACTACCTATAAATATTTATGTTTTCCTCCAATTACATGTCTCCAATTGCCACCAATGATCTCCTAATTGAGATCATAATTTGGTGGTGACCCTTTCATTTCTCTTTTCCTCATATTAAGACTATATTTTAGTAACCCAATTTCTGATGTGGGTTTTCCCACAAAGATATTTTTTATTTTCATCCTTTTATTTTCGAAGAAAAACATCAAATTGCAAGGAAGCAATTTATTGAAGTAGGGGAGAATGTAACACCCCAAGATTTCATAGTGTGTTATTTCTTAAAAATAATTCAATAACTTGCATTACACGCAACACCAAGTTAAAGCACCCCATGACTTAACAAACTAGCCGTTATGAATAGTAATACCTAATTTTTGAAATTTTATAAATTCTATCTCGCAAAATGGACTTCATTTTTGGATTCGTAATATCAAAATTATCCTAGGGTGAAATTTTGGTACTTTTCGGATAAATTTAATATTTTGATGAATAGTGAAAATTACTATATTTTAATTAAAAAAAACTATTTTATTCAAAATAATTAATAGTGATAAAGTATGAATTTTAGTGGTTTTAAAGTATAATTAGAATATATTTTTACTATTTTATCCAATGGTGTTCATTATAATTAATTTCACTTTGAAATTCGACCTAAACAATAGTCAATCTTTTAATATATATTGTTTCTTAAAAACACGCTATTTATTGTGAAAACAGGAATTAATTATAAAATTAATTAATGCAAATTATATGTTTTGAATTTTGTAAAATATACATCATTTTTGAATTCGGAATATCAATTATATATTAGGGTGAAATTTTGTCATTGTTCTGAAAAACTCCAATTTTTGATGAATAGTGAAACTATTTAGTGGTCGTTAAAAAACTGAATTTTTCATAAAACATAATTTTACCACATCTGTGCTTTGAATTTCGAAAATCAAAGAGACATGGTTAATATCAAGAAGTAAAATGTGGTTCAATGAGATGAAAATAATTTTTGGTGAATAATAACTTTTAACTTTTATTTACCACGGTTAAAAGTAAATAGGGTAATTAAGGGTAAAAATGATATTAATATTATCCTAAAACATTCCCTAATTCTATTGTACAAGTTTATCTCGACCAAAACAAACCTTAGGAATAAAATATTATTATTTAGGTCCACTTGGATTAGATTATGACATTTATTATTATTTAATTCAAAGAAGAGTTAAAAGAGTTAAAATCAACGTTTATTTACTAAAACATTTTTAATATAGGGTTATACATAAGATAAATTCGATTTTAAATATTAATTACAAAACTAATAAGATTTCCCACATAATTAGATTTTATTTATAATTTTTAGACATTATATAATTTAATTTATTTATGACACAAGGATAATGCAGTAATTACCATAATAGTGAAAAATTAAAATAAATGATATTATAAATACCAAAATAAATATAATTTGAGACTTTTAATGAATTTAAATAATTTTATAGGATAATATGACATATTAGGATTTTTTAATGCGATTTTGTTGAAGTAATAATTCTGTTATGAGTTTCAAAAAAATCAACTATTGAATAGTGTCAAAATTGACATAAAAGAGTTTTTAAAACAAATATTATATTATTAATTGATATTATATTATTAAAAATCTACGGTTCAGCCAAAAGACTTATATCATGATAGGTGTATCCTTAATGGATTACTTGGGCATCTATTGAATGTATATAGTAAGTTTATTAACTATATAATATTAAAATACAAAGTGACATGGAAAATGTCAATCAAATTAAATAAGAGTTAAAACAAAAAATAAGGTTAATATAATGACCCAAACCTATCTAAATTCTATTCGTTGAATGGTGTTTGACCTATACCTACCTTATCCATTGAATAATCAACTTTATAGCTATTAGAAACCGTATATGAATTTATTATAAATTAATATTTCTAGATTTTCCAAAGGTGCCCCTCACTCCTCTTATAAAAGGGAACTCCTCCTTCTCATTTCTTCAAAACTTCAAAGCCTTTTGGTTCGGCCAACCTCTGCCCAAATACTCTCGAAACTTCCATAACTACAACCTAGAGGCCTTATATTTATCAGAAATCCAACCTATGGAGCCCTTTTGATCAAATAAAAAGGAAGAACCCGGAGAAGAGCTAATGTTTTCACCACCCTTTTTCAAATTCATTTCTTCTTCCAATTCTTCTTTAGTTATTTATTACACGTCTAAAATAATAACTCTAGTATCTTATATATACTGTGATGTTATTATAAATATGGTACAACTATATTTAGTATTCTATCCACACTTTGAATAACATGTCACCATACGTGCGTACGTACGGCTTACCGTCTCCACGTCATGGTGTATTTGTTATTCAATATATTATTATATGGATGGGTATAATAATGATGTGAAACTCATGTAAATAATAAATATAACATGATAATTATTCTGTATATATGATATAATATCCATTTATATGTTATTTTAATATCAAAATAATGATATTGTCACTCGTGCGTACGTACGGACTACCGTCTCCACGAACGCGATCAGATTCATTCTCCATTGTATCCATTCAAGTATAATTATCATTTGATGATTTAAAAATAATTTTTAGGAACTTGATATCATTCTGGAAATGAATAATATACAACCTATTCATGACAAACATGGCTTACGTAACAATACATATAAAATAAAACGAGTAAGTTAACACCCGAAACGACGATAATACTAAGATATTATTAACAAAGAAATGGTAAAAGATCATATATTATATCATATTAATATATATGATTCTTTTATAATTTAATAACAATTATTTCACCATTATACAGGAGGTTTAAACTACCCTCAACCAAGTAAAAGTACAAGGTAAGGGTTATTTCACAATCTCTTCATTATCCAAGGGTATTTATACGTAATAATCTACTGGGATCTCTTTCTCATCCTCATCCATGTTTCTTAAAAATGTATTTCAAAACATTTTTAATATTTAAAAGAATATGGGTTAAGGTCATTTATACCATTTTTTTACTTTTTATAAGAGTTTTATAAAGGAATCTTTCCGTCGTTTTCCAAATAAGGTGCTTTTTAACATTTTCGACAGAATTAAGGTAAGACTGTTTTTTTATCATATACGGCGGGTGCGGTTTTTTTCCGCCGTTATAAAATCGTCGAAGCTTCCCTTACAAACTTATAAGAATATTTTCAAAGAAAATGTTTTATTTCATAAATATAATACTCTTAAATGATTTCAAAATAGAAAGTGATATTTCTCTAAAAAGTGTTTTGATTTCATCTATGTCAACATCCTTTGATGGATTTTACGCTTATTTGAAGTTGATTTATGATGATACAAAACATCTATATTGTATTGAAAGTTTTGTGATATGTTTGACTGTGGATGTTCTATTTTTATACCGTTCATAGTTTATGGTGAAAGTATTGACATTTCATCTTCTAGTTTTAATACGAATGTTTATGTTATGTTTGAACCTTTTCATATGGGAATGCATTAGACTTAATATGTGATGGGTGGATCCCGCTATAGCTCCACGATGCATCGGTAGGTCTCATGAGACAAACTAGTGTCTTGGCACAAGGCCTTGACAAATTCGTATTTGTAGTCTTGGAACGAGGTCTTGGCTATGTGGTTATGATAGTCTGGCATTATCCATTCCATCATTATGAAAGTGGTTATTGATATTGCATGTGATTATTCGACTAGTAGAATATCCATGTGAATAATTAAATGTCATTATTTAATTTTACCTTTTCCATAATATGTTGAAGTTCAAGTTTAAAAGGCTTTTGTTTTAGTTATACATTGCCTTAAATGTTTATTCTTATTTTTGAAAGTTTTTGATATATTGTTATCCTTACTGGGCATTTGAGCTCACCACTTTTCTATGTTTTATTTTTCCCAGGATGTGAAGAAGTCAGTTATGAATGACCTGCAGGGATTTTATATGGGGATATGAGTGTGGAATAGGGAGACTGTGTTGTTGTAGTAGTTTTTCACTTTATGATGTAATGTAAAACTTTCTGAATATATCTAGTGTTTACAAGGCTACTAAACCAATCGGTCTTTCGAGATTTGATCTTTCTTGTGATCATGCCAATGTTATGTAATAATTCACTGACTCTGGGTCATTGGGGTAAGGGCGTTACACATTTAATTACTACCCAATGTTAGAAATAACTTCTCTAAGGAAATCATCCATTAACCACAAGAAACTAGATTTGTTATCCTATAGAGTGATGGATTTTGGAGATGTATAATGTAGTCTATAATTGTAACATCATGGGTAAATTTATAAGGCTAATTAATATGTTAAAGGTTACTTCTTATAACGAGATTCATCTTCACCAATATGATAATCATTTCATAAGTTCCAGTTATTGCTTCGACTCCAGATTCATTATGTTTTCAAGGAGAGAAATCCCTGGATGTGTTATGTCCATTGATATGATCCCCATTCCTTCCACTAGGCATAAAATCCAAACACTAGAATATAATAAATTATACCATAAAATTATGAAACATAATTTACAATCCCAATACTAAAATACTTAACATTAATTAAAAACATTATGCATAACTAATTTTAAAATCATAATCATGGTTTCATTGGGAAGGGGTTAAAATCATAAAAATATGTTCATGTCATTAATAATGGTTTTTAAGGGACATGTATATTAACTAAATAATGTTTATCATGAGTGTCAAACCAATTGTGCAGTAAAGTCCATTTTTTGAAACATAGTAACAGTCAATTCAAAATGAACATATACTTTTTTGATTTTTTACTCCTATGTATATCTATGTTAAAATCATTTCCACTTATAGTATCTTGATAGGGATGTATTTATTTGAATACGATATAATATATAATTTACTATCACATAAAAGACATATTTTAAAGGTATTTTTTTCATTTAGTTTACATCCTTGCTTTGTTTGGGGGGTTTACCTAGGTTTTATGGAGGAATAGATGAGTATTCATGAATTGGGAAAAACCGTGAGCCCAATTTCAGATTAAAAAATAAATTTTGTATCTTCTATAACTTTTTCATTTTTCAACATTTCTCATCCATTAAAATTCCAACATGACCTCCCTTAACCTATTAACACCACCATGGTAATATGGAGCTTTTAGAAATCCATAACCGGGGTTTATTTGCGTTTTTATCTAAGGGGTTGGGCCTGCCCGAAAGCCCAATTCCTGTTTTAAAAATAAATTTTGATTATGTTATATCTTATTCATTGTTTCTGATTTTTCGGTGATTCCAAGTGGAGCCCAAGCCCACGGAACCCAGCCACGCGACCCTTCTCTCTTCCCCGTCTTTGGTGCTCTGGTTTATCTTGAGTTGGTGCCGAACCTCATAGGATTCCTCAAATCGTCCAGATTTGAAGAGGTAAGTTCATTCCTTCATATCTCTCTCAGTTTTTACTCTTTTCCCCCATTAAAATTCCTAAATGATCTCCATATCCTTTTTCGAACCTACCTTAAAGGTTTGAGTATTTTTAAAATCAGATATTGGTATTTTTGGGGGAGATTTCTACAAGATATTTTAAGTAAGTTGTTCTCCTTCTTTCTTCTTTCAATTTGTTTTGGGTTACATCCAATTTACATAGGGTTTATTCAATTATCATTGAGGTTCCTAATTTCCAGGGATTAGGGTTTAAAAATTAGGGGTTTATCTTGTGTTTCATTGTCTGAAATTCTGGTTTTTTGTATGGTTTACCTTCCTTGGGGTGTGGCGGTGGTGCATTTGAGTTTTCGCAAAAAGGGTTCAAGGGTTTCCTTGGTTTTGGTAGGTGATTCCATTTTGTGTGAATTTTTTTTTGAATTAGCTTGATATTTTCATGGTACCTTAATGTTTATTTCCGTTGAATGTTTCTGTAAAAATTGGTTTTAGTTTCATTTATAATGAAAATGTATTTTAAGTTCCAATTTTTGGTGAAATTGGGGGTTTTTCATTCAAATCTTTCATTGGTTCATTTTGGGCTTACCTATAATGACTTAGTTGATTTTATTTAACTTTATAATGACTAAAAATAATGTTTTTTATGTTTATTCTTTTTTTTTTGTTGCTGTGAAAGTTTGCTTAAGTGGTGTTTGGGAAGCAAATGAGCTTTAAGTGCCATGTTTGTGTGAAAATGGTGGTTTTTAAAAGATATAACTTCTTGGTTCACATTGGGTTGCCCCATAACTGAATTGTTGGTTTCATTAAAGGGTATTGAACTTAAATTTTGCTTTAATGACTTACAAGTGTTCATATAGTGTGCAAAGTGGATACCTTAAAGAGCTTTGGGTGCAAAACAATGTGATGTTTTGAGAGGTTGTTTTATTGAAAATAAAATTATTTTATTGTGTGTTTTAAATGGTATAAAATGTGTGTAGCTACTGTAATATTTTTTGGGACAAGTAGTGACATTTTATATGAAAAAGTATGTGTGTTGTTTGCTGAATTTTTTTGAGAACAAATGGGGAAGTCCGGGTACCAAGGTGGGGCAGATTTGTACTAGTACGACTAGTGGATTAGATGGGTTTTGTCCCTGTTCCACCTAGCATTTGGATAACGACAAATCTAACTAAAATATGTGGATGATGATTGGGTACCACTAGGTTATGGGTATTTTCCCTATTAGTGGCTCGTGCATGAGAAACGATTTTTATATGGTTACTCTACACTGAGGTATGATGTACATAGGGCCCGAGACAACCTAGTGCTTAGGGGTGTTCCCGATTTTGATGCTCATTGGATTTGTGGTATTTACCCTTATTGTGGGGTTTTTTGGAAGTAATTTACAGTATATCACATTTATATTTAAAGTGTTAACATACTGGAATTCTATGGATTGAAAACTGTTTTCATTTGAACATTGCATTTCATTGATTTTTAACACTGTTTCACCTTGTGTATTAAAATTGCTTGTTTTGTTCACATTGTATTGCATGATCTTTGAAATCATATGGTGGTATTTTATTTGTCTTAGTCTCACACCCTACTTACACCCCTTGGGTGTAAGTAGACCTGCTTATGCTTGACTCAGGTAAAGGAAAGGCTAAGGGTGATGGCGGTTCAGGGTGTTAGTCCCCATCATTGGGGCGGAGTTGCGGAGAAGGCTTGCGGGTGATGACCCCCTTGTCGTGTGGAGTCCATGGGGATGTCTTTACGTTATCATTATTTGTTTTTAGACCACGTTTAGTGTCTTTAAAAATATGTATTCAGTTCTTGTTTTTGTTTAAAAATATTTTGGTTTACATTTTTCAGATTCAGTTTATTGATTGTTTTTAATGGTTTATGCCTTCATATTCAGGTAAATTGTTCCCAAACAAAACTAAATGATACCCGGGAACTTGTGCCAGACCGTGGGGATAGGGAACACCCTTAGGGTCATGTCATAGGCTATGTTTGGTGCCGGTTTTGGCGGCGAACAGATTCGGTTCGTGACAAAATGGTATCAGAGGAGGTTCGCCCCTTGGGTCAAGTTATTTGGGGAAGAGTCAGCATAGTCTGGAGATAGGAAGTTTGGGACTTGATATTTCAGTCATGGGTAGTGTTCCTGGCCAGCACACCTCCTGACGAGATTCAAGTCACAATGGGTAGTATGGATTTATCTGAGTCCTTTGGTTTTCTTGGTTTAATGATGACTATGGGAAATGAAAAGAGAGTTGGGCGAATAATCTCATTGAGCTCTAAGGGCCTGGAAAGCCATGTGGAGCCATGGATATTTCTCTAGAATACTCTTTGTGATGGTGAAGTGATTGGAATATGGCTGCCAACCATATGTCCAAGTCACCCACCAAAACTAGTTTCCTCTCACATTGTCTTTTGTCTCTTTGTTTTGGAATCTTGGAAATTTGGTTTTTTAAGAAAAAAAATGACTTCACTTTAAGGAGTGTGAATTTTTGGAAAGTTTTTTTCTAGTAAATTGAAAATGGTTTTATGTTTTTTTAATGCCTTTAAATGAAATTTCAGAATTATTTCAAAAGGGTAAATTATGTGTTTACACCTCTTATGAAAGTATGAACTATGTTAATTGGGGTTTTGAAAATATGTTTCTAATGGAATTTTTTTCAAAACTGTGGAAAAGTTTTTTGGATTGAATTAAGTGTTCTAGAATTTTTGTGTGGGGGTTGAAGATGGATTTTGGGTTTGGTGACTACTGAACAAAAAAATTATGAACGTTTAGAACTTTTTCTTGAAATGAGAAGAGTTGAGTTCTTAATTAAATAGAGATTTATGAAATGGTGTTTTTCATGAAATTAGAAGTGTTTTGAAATGGGATGAAATGTTTTGAAAAAATTGTGAAAGGCATGAATATGTTCTTTTATTGAATTATGAATTCTTTTCTAAATTGGTTTGTGAGATGAAAAAATTGGGTATTGATATTATTGTTAGTGTTTTTGAGAAAAGAAAAATTGTGGTTAATGTTTTTTTTTCAAAAGAGGAAATGATTGATTTTTGGTAATTGGTGATCTCAAGGGTGACCACAAAGAAATGTTTTTTTGGAAATATGGATGGATATGAGGTGGGTTCCCAGTGTGGCATGTAAACATGCATGTTTGAGGATCATGAGATACCATTGGTAAATGCGCAACCCACAAACACTGTTTTGTTTAAATAATTTTTTTGAAGGAAAAGGATGTGTTTTGATAATGTATGGTTGGGAGGTATGGATTATGTGTTTTCTGGATTATTATTGTGGGATTTTTCGAGTTCAATAACCCCTATTGTTTGAATGATGTTTTGGTTTTGTGTTTCCTTGATAAGTTGGAATGATGTGTTGGTCAGTGGTCTCTTTTGAAGAAACGTTTGGGAGGCCAATGTGGTGGATCCCATAATGTGTTCGGTTCAGGTTTGTGGTCTTTTGTGACCAAATGTCCAGATTGGCTTGGTCCTTGGGTTTTCCTGTAGTCTAAGGTATTCCCCCATAAAGTGTTAATGTATGATTCATGTTTGTCCTATGGTGATTCACCATTGGATGATCCTCCAGTTGATCAACATAAGGAATTTATTCTTGAGGTTTGGAGATTGTGTTTACCCCTCTTATTTTTCAATTATGTGGATCCCCCTATAGTGGGAGAGTGTTTGTGGTAGGTTGAAATAGACCTTAGTTTCTTATGTTTCCTAAGTTGTCTAAGGTAAATTAATTTTAGGGTTGTCAGTGTAGAATGATGTCTTAAAGGTCCTCTGGGTCTTTCATCAGTCTCATTGAAGCAAGAGTTCATGTTAGGCCACCAGTGTGCAAGATCTGGCCAAGAGTGGCTATTATGGACACTTGTTGGAATCATGTACTATTTTGGACTTATTATAAGTTCCCTCTCTTTGTGTTTTCATTTATCCACAATGGTTATGTTCAGTGATGCCTTGCGATTTCATGTGTTCATTGGACTATAAGGGTGAATATTGTGAAATCTTATGAGAGTCATTATTTTTTTGTGGGATGTGTGTCTCCCTATAGGAAATTCTAAATCCTATGTTCTAGAGGAATGTATTGTTATATGTCCTTTCATTCCGCTATTTAGCATCCGAAGAAAAAAAGGGGCGATGTGTGTGCATCCTCTAAGTTCTTGTTTTGGTAAAATGATGGGTTGGGGAAAAGTGGGTTTGAAGTGTGTCATGTCTCAATGAGACCATCTGATATTACAGTATAATGGTTTTTGGAACTGGAAGAAGATTTTCAGTTTAGGGGTTTCCAAATCCTAACTACGAGGCCGAAGATTCTTCAATCCATTGAGCTCCAGCCATAGGCCCTGGAGAGAAGCTGGCGCGTAGTTAGGCGAAATCCTAGAGTCGTTCAAACTTTTGGTCAAGGTCATATCATCAATATGAAAGATAGGAATAGTTTAAACCTCTGGTGTCATCGTCTTGTTCCAATTTATCACATTTGGTGGAAATAGGTGTGAGTACCTTGTTCCCATGTCGTATCCTGAGTTGTTTTTTTCCCTTTGGAGTCCCTTGTGTTTTTGGAGAAAAGTTTAAAATTTGGGTTAGGCAGGTTGAAGTGCATAGTTTTTATGTGGTTAGAAGTAACTATGTTCCATCCCAGGGGACCGTGTGATAAGATACAGAAGCTAATTCATGGTCTCCACACGTCCATGATCCTTGGCCAAGGAAAATGTGTGAAGTTTCCTCTGTGGACAGAATGATCTGCACAGTTAACACGCAGTTTCCCAAACCGTGTGAACCAACTGTGCGGCCATGCCAGCTCCATAAAATTCTGTTGTTTTTTTGTTGTTATCCCATACTATTTAGTTAATATGGTTGGGTTTTGTTTGGGGTATACCCACAATGGGACTCATTTAAGTTTCATTGGAATATGTTTGATATTAATCTACCCCTAATGCTGGGAATTCCATTCAAGGACCCCTGTTAGTGTCTTGATTTTGTCTTAAGGAAAGTTGTGTTCATTATTATGGTGGGGAGAACCATCATGGGAATCGTGTATGTTTTCATGGAAAAGGAATAATTTTAGTTTTACCCTTATGATGGGGAGACCGTTCATTCCTTCCCCAATTGTTATCCTTATTCTATCTAAGAAAATTGAGTTGTCCCTGGTGGTGGGATGTCCAGATTGGGTCACCCCGTACTAGTGACTCAGTTTTATCCTTAGTGTATTCTAGGTAGGAGGTAGTATTTTTCAAGTCTATCTATCCAAAAATTTGTTACATGGGTAATTTTGGGGTTGGAGAACACCCAATGGTTTTGTTTACGTAATGTTGTGGTAGCGTTATTCGAGTTCGTTGTTCGTTTCAAGTGGATTGCTTGAGCGTCGTCTTGTAGTGTTTGAGGTGTTTTGTTTTGGGATGTGTTTTTAATGTTTTTCATAATTTAATGTAAGTGGTGTACTTTTTGGTTGGTGAGGGTATCATCTTCATTCGTTTGATCAACTGGAGATGTTCGTCCTTTTGAAGCGGGTGAAAACGTGGCAAGGAAGTTTGTCTTGGTCTATCATTTGGGCTTTGATTTTTGCATCTGGTCTTGTTGTGGAATTCTGGGGGAGAAATGCTTTATGGTGGGGAGAATTTTCACATACAAGACGTATTTTAAAGGAATTGTTTCATTTAATTTACATCCTTTTTTGTTTTGGGGGTTTTCCTTGGTCTTATGAGTATTCATGAATTGGTCCAAACCGTGAGCCCAATTTCAGATTAAAAAATACATTTTCTATCTTCTATAATTTTTTTATTTTTCATCATTTTTCATCGATTAAAATTACGACTTTACTTCACATAACCTATTAACACCACCAAGGTAATTTGGATCTTTTAGAAATCCATAACCATGGTTTATTTGGGTTTTTATCTAAGGGGTTGGGCCTGCCCGAAATCCCAATTCATGTTTTAAAAATAAATTTTGATTATGTTATATCATATTCATTGTTTGTTCTTTTTTGGTGATTCCAAGTGGAGCCCAAGCCCAATGAACCCAGCCGCGGAAACCTTCTCTCTCCCCCCTCTTTGGATCTCTGGTTTATCGCGATTTGGTGCCGAACTTCATAGGATTCCTCAAATCGTCTATATTTGAAGAGGTAAGTTCATTCCTTCATATATCTCTCAATTTTTACTCTTTTTCCCCCATTCAAATTACTAAATGATCTCCATATCCTTTTTCTATCCTCCCTTAAATGTTTGAGTATTTTTAAAATCAGATACTGGTATTTTCGGGGGAGATTTCTACAAGATATTTTAAGTAAGTTGTTCTCCTTGTTTCTTCTTTTAATTTGATTAGGGTTACATCCAATTTACTTAGGGTTTATTCCATTATCTTTGAGGTTCCTAATGTCCAGGGATTAGGGTTTAAAAATTTGGGTTTTATCTTGTGTTTCATTTTCGGAAATTCGGTTTTTAGGTCTAGTTTACCTTCCTTGAGGTGCGGTGGTGGTGCGTTTGAGTTTTCGCACAAAGGGTTCAAGGGTTTCCTTGGTTTTGGTAGGTGATTCCATTTTGTGTGAAATTTTTGTGATTTAGATTTCTATTTTCATGGGACCTTAATGTTTTTTCCCTTGAATGTTTCTGTAAAAATTGTTTTTAGTTCCATTTATAACGAAAATGATTTTTAAGTTCCAATTTTTGGTGAAATTGGGGGTTTTTCATTCAAATCTTTCATTGGTTCATTTTGGGATGACCTATAATTACTTAGTTGATTTTATTTAACTGTATCATGACTAAAAATCATGTTTTTAATGTTTATTCTTTTTTGTTGTTGCTGTGAAGGTTTTCTTAAGTGGTGTTTGGGAAGCAAATGGGCTTTAAGTGCCATGTTTGTGTGAAAATAGAGGTTTTTAAAAGATATAACTTCTTGGTTCACATTGGGCTTCCCCATAACTGAATTGTTGGTTTCATTAAAGGGTATTGAACTGAAATTTTGTTTTAATGACTTACAAGTGTTCACATAGTGTGCAAAGTGGATACCTTAATGAGATTTGGGTGCAAAACAATGTGATGTTTTGAGAGGTTGTTTTATTGAAAATAAAATTATTTTATTGTGTGTTTTAAATGGTATAAAATGTGTGTAGCTACTGTACTATTTTTTTTTGTGACCAGTAGTGATATTTTATATGAAAAAGGATGTGTGTTGGTTGCTGAAATTGTTTGATTACAAAAGGGGAAGCCCGGGTACCTAGGTGGGGCAGATTTGTACTAGTACGACTAGTGGATCAGATGGGTTTTGTCCCTGTTCCTCTTAGAATTTGGATAACGACAATTCTAACTAAAATATGTGGATGATGATTGGGGACCACTAGGTTATGGGTATGTTCACTACTAGTGGCTCGTGCACAAGAATGGATTTTTCTATGGTTACTCTACACTGAGGTACGAGGTACATAGGGCCCGAGACAACCTAGTGCTTAGGGGTGTTCACGATTTTGATGCTCATTGGATTTGTGGTATTAACCCTTATATTGGGGGGTTTTGGAAGTACTTTACAGTATCTCACATGTCTATTTAATGTGTTAACATACTGTAATTCTTGGATTGAAAACTATTTTCATTTGAATGTTGCGTTTCTTTGAATTTTATCACTGTTTCACCTTCTGTATTAAAATTGCTTCGTTTGTTCACATTGTATTGCATGCTCTTTGGAATAATATGGTGGTATCCTATTGGGCTTAGTCTCACACCCTACTTACACCCCTTGGGTGTAAGTAGACCTTCTTATGCTTGACTCAGGTAAAGGGAAGGCTAAGGGTGATGGCGGTTCAGGGTGTTAGTCCCCATCGTTGGGGCGGAGTTGCGGAGAAGGCTTGTGGGTGATGACCCCCTTGTCGTGTAGAGTCCATGGGGATGTCTTTACGTTATCATTATTTGTTTTTAGACCAATTTTAGTGTCTTTAAAAATATTTATTCAGTTCTGGTTTTTGTTTAAATTTATTTTGGTTTAAATTTTTCAGATTCAGTTTATTGATTGTTTTTAATGTTTTATGCCTTCATATTCGGGTAAATCATTCCCAAACAAAAATAAATGATACCCGTGCACTTGTGCCTTCCTGTGGGGATAGGGAACCCCCTTCGGGTCATGTCACGGGCTAGGTTTGGTGCCGGTTTTGGCGGCGACCAGATTCGGTTCGTGACACTTACCAAAAACATTAGGACGTTATCTTATACATAAATGTATCTATAATGTAAGTAATATAGTTATATTTCATAATATTTTATTTCCAAAATATTTTTTTAAAGGTTATTAATAAAATTCCTATAAAACAAGCTATATAGACCCACACCACAGTAACATAGAGTCGGAGGTTAATTTATTATAATAGAATATCATTCAAGGAATTTCATCCCGAAGGACTAAATATTTTAGTAGTCCAGGTAAACATGATGCATACCTGAAATCAATATTACATTTTAAAACATAAAATGGATAATGTGTTTTATTTGAGAATTCCATTATAACCCTTTTTTCATCACATCAAATAACTCATAAAACACATCCTTGTATCATAGATAAAATAAAACATACGAAAGGGGTGAGGTAAAATTATCAATAAGGGAATGATTATAGCAAATGATACGATGGATAAACAATCATAATCAATATGTAATATTAAATAATATAAACACAATCTATTTATTAAATAAAAAATTCATAATATATAAAAAATAAATGATTATCAATGAAATGAATACAAATAATCACAAGATCCTGAATATTATCCATGGTAATTATAACTAATCCTATAATCACATAGACATAAATAAATGATCTCATATTATGATAATTCATAATGTAATGAATTCGAAACATATATTCTATAAAATTCACAATATAGTTTAAATCTAGGGGTAAATCCCAATCTAAATTGGCCATATTATTTATCACAAGAGATATTTTTATGCATTGAAGGGATATAAATAACTGTTCCCACCATCACATATTATGTCTAATGTCATCCTCCAATGAAAGGGGTGAAACATAATCAACATAAAAAATCATATAGAAAATGTAATATATGGAATGTTTATACTCACACTAGTCAAATAAACATAATCGCAAACCATATAGAATAATATAGTTAATTGAAGTAAAATTATACATCATTAATCAAATGATCATAAACCATAAAATAAATAATAAAGATGATATCAATAAAACATATCCACAGTAAATCATAGGTAAAATAAACTGTTTATTTCTTCAAATAATAGAAATACCATAAAATTTAATTGAATACATTCTTGTGGAAAATAACATTTGAACATTGAAAATAACAATTTATTAAAAAGAATTTAACAAAAACTACAGAAAATCTATTTATTTTAAAATTTATTTTTTCACTTATAATATAATAACTAAAACATTTATTGGAAATGATGATGATAAAGATTCTTCATTCTATATATGTTAAAACAAATATTGTTTTCAAAATTTCAATAAAATATAAATGGTACTTGTTTTGAAAATGATAATAATATTTTTTTAAAATTATTTAGAAATTTTAAAAAGGATAATTTTTTTATTAATTTATTTTGAAAAGGTTAAAAGAATGTTTTTTTTGAAACATAGCTATTAATGATAAATGATTTATAACTAAAAAGAGAAATAAATCATAATTTTTATAAAAAACATTTCTCATTCAATTAATATACCAATGAGAGGGAATATGTTACTATTATGTGAAAAATATATAATAACCATAGGATAAGACTTTTTTATGATATTAATATATAAAAATTCCCCTTAGGGATAATTAAACAAAGACAATCCCAAGTAAAGATGGGATTCTAAAATAACCGATTACTATCTGGGTAAATTTTGAATCATAAGACATATGGAATAAATACCATCAGCTAAAACATTAAATACCATGAAGTAAAATATGTTAATGATAAATATTATCAAAATAAGAACTATATAAACACCATAATGATTTTTTTGGGAATATTCCATATGTCTCATGGATGTAAAAGTGAAATGAGAATCCCATTCCTCAGGTTATAATTCCGTTATATCTATCCACAAAACCAGTAAAATATAAATATTTATATTATAATTCTATTATAGAACCATACCAATATATATCATACCATATATGATTTAATTATAATATTTTATCACCCATATATTAAAAATTATTTGTCCAAATCACTCTTTCGGATGATAATTGCTTGGATTTTCATTTATGTCTTAGTTCTGTAATTTTTGTCCATTTAATATTATAATTCATACGTAATATCAAAAATATATTCCACCATATAAATATCATATATATTAATTATATTTTTATTTAGTGTAATATATTAATGTGATATATAGAAAATTTATTACACCATTTAAGCAGATTGTAGGTCGAACATACATAAAAAACATTATTATTATTATATATACATAATGTATATTTATAAATCCATTGATTATTACTGTCCATTCTAAAATAATTTTAAAATCATTTCACAAAAATATATGTGGATGGTGGTCCACATGTACGCACAAGCGATTATATTTTTTTCAAACATATTTGATTGTATGAAGTTCTATGTGATATTATATTTATAGAATTAATTTTAGATAAAAAATATAACATGTATTCCTCATCTTACCCCTTACTATCTTCCATGATATGTATAAATGATGAATGTAACACATCGCTTCACAAGGTGGTAGTATATCGTATACACGAGAGACATCATCATATCCCCATGTAATAGAAATTTATAAGATATAAGTGATATTATAGTCCAAGAACTATACACATTTTATAAATATGATATAAATATGTTTAATTAATCATTATATATAGCCTTTTAATGTGGTGATGGAAAACTAATTAAAACGATTCGTGAGGCGATAATTCATTGTACACATGATTGACAGTTTCATTTCCCATTTTATGGAAGTGGATATTGATTATGGTTATGAAGATTACATAATAATATATTAGTTTATAGGAGATGTAGTTTTTATTATATTATAAAAGATTAAAGTGGTTTGAATTATGTGGAGAATGAGAAAAAATATATTCATGTTTATGAATTCTACATCCCCTTTAGATATCCTCTTTGGGTTTATAGCTAAAGCAATCATATGAAATCCTATCAATCAAAATAATACCTCTTGGAGGTGTTTAGGTATGTAAGAAAGGTATTTTTGGAGGTATTGGCTGATCCAAATTATTTTGTATTTTTGAATAAGGTTGGATAAATGGTGGCATTTTATATGCGAGGGAGAACACATACATTGAATTTATGAAATGATAATGTTAACGCATGGATTTTATCAATAGAAAACGTCGAAAACGAGTCATTATCAAACCATAGTGGTGATAATGTAGAAATATAGACTTTAATTTGATTTTTAATAGGTTTTAATTCATTTTTATACCTTATATTATATTTTTGACACCCCATGATAAACATATTTTTATCTAAACTATAGTAACTAAAATTTTTAGATACCGACATCAATTATGGGAAACAATTTATATGACCTTATTTAATAACATATATTATTATAATTAAAAATTATGGATTCTTTTTTTCAAAATTAATCTCAAAAATTGGCATAATTATATTTATAATTAAACAACATAAGTGATGAAAGTGTTATTTTCCAAATATAAAATTTTTATAAATATAAAATGTTCTAATGTAAAAAATCATTATAAATTATATTATAATGACAAAAAATTAAATAATAATATAATTGGTGTTAATATACTCTTAAAATTATTTAAATTATAATTTTATTATGTAAATAATTTATTGATAATGAACTTTTTCATTAAAAATTAATTTTCATCTATTAATTAAAAACAAAATATTTTTATAAGATTCTAAGTATTTAAACCAATGATAATTTTGACATTTATATTTGAATATTTAAGTTTATTTTTTCAATTTAATATTATGAAGATGGTAAAGATTACTTTTAAATTATATGTGAAATGTAAGATAAATTCCCCTTTTATAAAAATTATGTTTTTAGAAAACATTTCATTCCCATTCAAATGGATTTATTTTATTTATAATAAATATATAGCCACTAAATTTATTTAATATATGTGTAAGAATATAATTTTTATAATTTATTTATTACTATTTATTCTCTTCATGTTAATGGATAAGTTATAATTTTCATGTTTAAGTAATAATAATTTAATAGAATTTTATGTTTCATTCAAACTCAGTATTGTGTGCATATTAAACTATCAAAGATATTGAATTTATTTAAAAATTAAATGTATAATAATGTCTTGTGGTGTCACATTATCTTCTAATAATATATTTTTGTGTCATAAACTCTATCAAATATATGTTCATCTTTTAAAATATCATGGTGTTACACATAGTTTTCCAATGAACTAGGTTTTGTTTGTATGATTAAAATGTTAAACTTATCTCCCTATAGTCTTCATACTACTGAATATACACCCAATCCCATCCATCAGGAAAACTAAAACTAGTGGTATTTTTTCTTTAATGAAGTTTCAACTTCCTCTCTTTGTATCGACATATTATTTCTTGAAATTATTCACGATTTTGGAAACATTTATTAATCACTTATCATTATCTAACTCTAGAAAAATTTCATTAAAATTTTATGTAAACATCCTTCACCTACTCTAGAAACTTAATTAGAGAAATATTATTAAAAGTTTCTCTAACTAATTTTTCACCATTTTGAAAAAATACATTCATAAAAAATTATATTTTTAATAAATACAAATAATTTTTATGAAAATATCACAATGGATATCTAATATCCACCTTTAGATTTCTTAGAAACATTCAAAAGAATAATTAACAACTCAAACATAATCAAAACTATTTAAAACCAAATTTTTCTAACAAATTTCACCTTTTATAAAATCATATAATTTCATATATAGAGTTTTTATACACTAAACATCTCAATAAAGAATCTTTTTTTAAGTAATTACATCCATTTTTATAATAATATTTTTGTCCATGTTATTATAAACTCCCCAATAATTTTATCTTATTTATATTTATTCTATCTTCAAAATATTTATGATATCAAAATAATAATATTCTTATAATAAATGGATTAATTATTCTTAAAAATATATTAATATTCCCCCTTATGTCAATATAATCTAAAGAATGATGGGGGACTACTTAATAATTTTAGTAATTCATTGGTGGAGGATAAAAATGTAGTTTTTTCCTCAAATTCTTAAATCATTCAGTGTAATTATTTTGGGGCATAAATAAAAAATTAAATAAATTTTTGAAATGTACTCAATTATAAAACTTCTAAAATAAATATTTCTCTTAACTAATTGATACTTAATATCAATTATCATTGACCAAGAAATTTTTACAAGATTTTAGGAATTATAAAATCATCTAGTTGAACTTTCATCCACAACATAAGAGTAAAACCATGACTAGAAGAAATATATGTTTCTTCTATTCTGATATTTGTAAAAGGACATTATTTCATACAATTTAAACTCACACAACATTCCTTGAAGTAAAAAAATCATCTAAATTTTTACATTATATCCTTATATTATCCATCACAATAATCATTAGTGTATCCAAGAATGGTTAGTTATCATATTATTTTATAAAACAATACATATGAAGAGTTTTATTTAAACATACTGAGAACAATTTTAGATTCCCAATAGTGTGATCCCTTAGGGTTTATTTAATATTTTTGATATAATGTAATTTTATAAGAAATGTCTAGATATTATGCATTAATAAGGAAATGTATTCCTTTAAAAATATAAAAGTCATTCAAAAATAAACTTTTCCCAGATTAATCCATACTCAGCTTTATGGAAAAAAAAATGGGATTAGAATCTTCTATGTAATCTACCACTGAAAAAATTTGTAATAGATCCCTTAAATACATTCCTTGTGATAGAATGATATATCATTCCCCAGTTGAAAATGTAATCCAAAAAATATTTTTAATTCATTGAGAATTTATATTTTGATATTTTTTTGTTTATTCCGAATAATATATACATGCATTATCTCTACTCCCTCTAATAATAAATTCATAAATATAGAAAATAATATTAAAGATACATGAGTCTTTCATCATTGCATATTAGTTTCTCAAAACCATTCCTTTAGTTAATTACATATTCTTCAAACAACAAAAATGTTTTCAGTACCTATCTTAGGGAGCTTATTTGATGCTATAACAATCATTATTCAACTTACACATATTGGTTTCATAATTTTCAAGTAATTACCCACTATATATCCCAATGTAAAATTCTTTTTTAATTTCTACATTTAAGAAATATTACTTTATGTACATCTAATAAAATTTGTATCAACGATGTGATGTGACTACTAAGATAATTACAATAGTTTCCAATCCTGAAATAGGGGAATTTTTATTATATAAAAAGATCCTTGTATGAGTAACCATTAAAACAATTCAATCATTATTTATTAAATGTTCACAAAATTAATTTCGATTATTAATAAACACGCACTTTTTTGTCATATAATTCTTTCCTTCTGGTTATAATGAATGTTATCAAGTATCATTTCTTATAAAATGATTTAACTATTCCTCATAGCTTATAGACATTCTTTATGTTCAAATGCATCTATAATTGATTATGGTTAAACCTATTAGATAAGTGACGTCTGATTTTCTAATTTCAATTTCCTTCTAATTTGAACATGATATTTCTGATGTCTAATGTTGTTTTCAAGTTAATCCTATATATATTGTTCATGAAATTTGAGATATTTTATAGCTTTCTCATTTTCGTCTATAATATATTGACCTAAGTCACATTATACATGTTAAAGCTCACATTCATTTGGACTTTTGTTAGTATCACTAGATTTGTTTAATTTATCCTCTATAACATATTAAGTCATTTTTTAAGAATGTTAGATATTTAAAAACATTCACATTATATCAATAAACCAACTTATATATATATTTATTCAAAATATTTTAAATTCATCCATTGGATGAACATCCCGTGTAAATCCTTCCTCGTATTTTATATCAAACTTTTCAAAATCCACATTTTTATATATTGTTTGTATGTACTCTAAAAAAAATTAATGATTCAATTAATTTTTTATACCTAATATAATACGATTTCATTATTTATATTTTCCATAATAAACAACTATTTTTTACATGAACAATTGTAATAATAGTTTAACAATAAAAAAATAGAGTTTTTTCATTTTTAAATCTTGTTTCATCCCATTTCCAATACTATTATGTTTTTTCATTCAACCATTCCATTTTTTGAAACCTTTATAGATAACTATATAGATTTTAATTCCATATTTCTATAAATATAGTTGAAAATCATTGAATATGTACTCCATTCTGTAGTCTGTTGTAAATTTTTTTATATAAACTCCCATTTCCCATTCAACATTCCTTATAAAGAAACTAAAAATAGATATATCCTCTGATTTATCTATCATGAATATATCAATTTTCAATTCAGTGACGTCATCAAAAAAGTGATAAATAAAAAAATTCTTCTGTAGATTAATTTTCTTTGGTCTATAAAGATCATCATTTATATGTTTAATCAGTCTAGGGAATTCGATTTCATCTTTATAATGCCTTTCTATAACCATATTACCTTTATAATATATTTTAAAAACCTCATATTCTTCATTTTTAGTTTTGTTATGTATCTTAAATCATCATATTTTAAGAGTTTGTTAATTCAATTTCTCTAAGATGCCAGAACAAATTTTCATATTTCAAATCTATATAACATTAGTTATAATATTATTATATCTATAAATTATTTACACTATTTAATTATTCTTTAGTTATTTTTTATATATTTGAATATTTTTATGACGCATGAATATTACTTAATGATATCATCTTTATCATCAACTAAAAGTCGGTTAAAACTCAGTATGTTATTCCGGTTCTCCTTAATATATAAAAATTCATTTAATTTCATTTTTTTGCTTCAATATCGATTGTTACCATTCTTTATAAAGTAACAAAACAACTTTCAATATCATTAAAATATTTATTTATATTTATGTCACCTTTTATGAGTAATGAAAAACCAATATTAATAAACCGTAGTTTGTCCAATTTTTTAGTTATTAATTTTGATTGAAAATATATTTCATTATCTTTATAATTTCTTTATTCATTTAATATCTAATCATAAAATCCATATAATTGAATATTTTTTAAAAAATCTTTGGAAAAGTTACATGTTTGTCCATATATTCCCTAATTATCCAATATGTAACCAAACTGGTTTTTCATTGGAAAATTTCTCACATAACGGTATTTTTAATTTATTTCAGACAACAACATAGAAATGTTACTATCTTTTCATCTACTATATCCCCCCATATTACAGCTCCATTTTTTTATAGATACAAGTTGTATTAATAATTATAATCTTTATTTCTGTATATACCACTACACCAATAGTATCCAATGAATCTTAATATACTATATGAAAATAATTTTTTATCTAAAATAATTTATTTAGTTTCAACATATATTTATGTATTAGAAACTCCCTACCATTGAAAATTTTCTTTTGGTGTTTATTTTAAAAAAATTAATGTGATGGATTTTAAAAATATTTTCTCAACCCTATATTTCTCAATGTTTTTCTAATATCATCATTATTAAAATGATCAGATAAACATATATTTTTATTTGTTAATGATATAGCTTGAGTCATTGGATAAATTTTACATTCATATTTTCATATTTAATATATTACATATAAATCCCTGTTAAAATTTCTATTTAAATTATTTTACATATTTTCATCCTTAATAAATATAAATTGAGTTTTACAAACCTCTTCTTATTTAAAAACATGTTTCTTATGGATATCTTCAACCGTATTTCCCAATATTGAAATATTCAGTTTGAGGTTTTAAATTTCCTTAATGTACACAATTAATTTCTTATAACGATATTCCTTTCCACATTCCTTTTCATATCATAGGTTTTTTATATTATAATTTATTTTATTTGGTTTTTTTCTCATGACTTGAAACAAGTCCTAATCTCAGAAAATATTATATTTAAGTCTCTTCACATCAAACTAATTCATTGGTAGAGTAATAATTATAATTCTAATAACATAGAAATAATGTAATAATCTTCACTAGATTTTAATCATCCATTGAATTTTTTGAGTGGAGTCATACTGAAATTCCATATTCAAAATAATTCTTCTATTTCTATAGAATGATTTCATACCTATATTAAATTTATTATCCTCTTTAGTTTTTTTGTTAAACATATTTTTATAACATTTTTCTTAATATTTATATTCATATTCTCCATATTTATACGTAGGAAAACTCATATAATAATGAGAAATTCCCCACACTCGAAATTATTATGTGGGATTTTTCATCCTTACATTACCCTACCTCTTCTACAATGTTTTTTGTGATTTAAAACATGGTTCTTTTATTCATTATTCAATATACATGTGTTGAAAATAAAGGAGTTTAACAACATGATCGTCTTGGGTTTTTAGATTACTTATAGCTTCAAATTTTGTTTCGGCGTAAGTATTTTTTGAATGATGGAGAATTCATTATATCATATGAAACATGAATTTTATTTAATTTTTGAAGAGATAAATAATATGTTCATTATAAAATATTAATTATAAAATAAAATATGTTATGGATTTTTCTCATAAGTTTCTTAACAATATGAAAATCATCCTACAGTTCTCTAAATCACAATATGTTGTGAACAATTTCTATATGTCTTGTGAATTTTTTCATCAATACTTTATTCATCTATCATTACTATATATTTCTACTTTATTTTCTAGATATTTAAATTTTTTTCCTTGAATTTATTATTTCTCCGAAAGGTACGTTTTAGTTTGTAAAATGGTTCATTAGATATTTTGAGAACCATCACCATCATGAAAATATATTATGAAGGTCATAAGAATATAATTTATATCTTTCCAATCATCCTCGATATTTAATTTATTAGATTATGCCAGTGGATAATTATTCTCAATTCATGGAATCCCATTTGTAGATACATCAATTTCATTTAGGGAAAGTGATATAGGATAGTGTATCATTCTATTTTTCCAACCATGATAATTGTTTCCATAAAAGGTAGGTAAAATAAAACATTTCACTGAGTTTTGTTTTCCATGAAAATGGAATAATATGGGGACCAACTATAACACCACTATATATTACATAGGATCATGAGAACCAGTAATAATATGGGGGTGGTTGTTGAATAAATGTTGAGCTTTTATTTTTTTTATTATCTTAAATTAACCCTTTCTACTTTATATAATTTTATTCAGATCATGTTTGTGTAAAAAAACTCACAAGAATTAAATGATTAAATGTAATTCAAGGGATATATGATTTATATGTTCTAAATGTTGTACTAGAGCTGATATCACTTCCATGGTTAATTTTGTAGGTCAATGAAAGTTCACTTTTTATAATATGTAAATAAAATTGGTCCAACTAATATTATATTCCCTTTTTCTCATGATAGTAATGGTTATATAGAATCAAATTAGTTTATAAAGTTATTTTATATGATAGATCAACGAAAAAATATGAGTATTTTTAAAAACAATAACACAAAATAATATATTGAAATGATCTATGTGATTTTATCCAGTTGATATGTATCCATCTTGAGTACATATCCATGGTCTGGTATTCTCCATCTAGTGTGCCCTATTAAAACCACACTTATATTTCTAACCTATTTTATATATAATAAACATTACTTCTATGCCTTATAAAATTAAAAATACCCTTATGAGATAAACTGTATCCTGTTTCTCATATCTAAAAACCTATATCAAATTAAAAAATATATGTTCCCCTCAATGGTAAATTAGTAAGAAATCTCTACCTGATAACCTTATTAAGATCACCTCTTCCTATACCATTATTTTTGTAAATTCACACTACTTAAAAAAAATCCATGCCCTTTTTTTCCAATTGGGAATAGTGTTACAATAGTTCTAAGTTGAGGCCCCTTTTTATTGGTGATTTGAAAGTTGAAAATTTGGGAACTCATATATTTTATCATATAAAATAAATACATTATAATATAAAATCCTTCTTAATACAAATTAATTGATATATTCTTAGTAATTCCATATTATTCAAAAAAATGTTGAACATTTTAGAAAACTCTGATGATTTGAAACATTAGAAAACATAAATAATTTAAGTGTTAAGGAAAATTTACAATTATTCATCTCTCATATAAATAAGAAATCATTGGTATAAGAGATTAATATTATCAAGGATAAATATATTTAAGATATTATGTAATGATTATTAAAATATTTATCTAGTTGAATGTTAGTTCATTGTCATTAACATAAACCCCTTCGTCTAATGAAAATATTAAATTCTCCTCATTTCATCATGTAGATGGAACTATCATGTCATTCTATCACATCTCAAAAATTATATATTAAATTGATTAAAAAAATCATAATTGTACAACTTCTATAAATCATCTATCACATGACATAGATAATAGTAGATTGGTTCTCATCCATTTGATGAAGACTTATATGTTTGTTTCTCATCATTACCTCTACATGGATATTCTTTATATTATATCCTTCTATATATAGTGGTTCTTTATAAAATGGGATTGAACTAATACCTTCATAACTCATACTTCAGGAATTCACACATCATATAACATATAACAAAAACATTGGAACTTAAAATAATATAAAATCTATATATATCAAAAATTCATTATCCATTATATGGTAAAATTAAGCCATTGATCATGGTTAAATATATTTTTCAACATTTAAATATATCGGCCATATAGGAAATTCCTCATCCAATAAAAACATTCTTACTCCATCCAACTATTATAGATTCAATAGAATACTACTACTCAAACTTTGATATTTTAGAAACTATTCATTTCGAACATAAACTATGTTAAATGTGATATCTCTCTCTATTTTCTTCATCCACTAAAATTTATTTGCATGTAATTATTGGAAATATTTCCCTTATACAATAATAGACTAAACTTTAATAAACATATATATATATCCACTCGAACATCAAGTTTTAACCAATATCTATTTGATCACTACAACCCCAAACTATCTAGTAAAGTATGATCTGTCCTTATTATACTAATGTGGTATTTCTATCCCTATGTAATTCGTAACACTATATATCCATCCACTCCGATCCATTTTATAAACTATGTCTAGTGGTAAACATCAGATAACAATGTTATACCTCTATCCCATATTATCAAAACCATGGATCATGATTTTTTAATGGTGATTGAAAAATTTAAGAAAAACATACAATCTTATAAATATAGTAAAATTTCCTAAAAATGATAAGGTATCATCCTTCATATCCTCCAACAAAATCATACAAGAAACATTGTTCCTAGTTCCAGTAACATCATTCTAAACAATTTATAATAAATACATTCATAAAATATTTATGTTGTCAAAAAATAAAAAACATTGTGATAGAAAAAATCAAAATGGATAATCAAATATTACACATTATTAATTGATTCTAATAATTTAAACATCATTCATAGTGAAATAATATGTGAATGATTCATTTTAATTTTTTTATATAGGGAATATAAATGAGAATATAATTTTCATTTACAAGACAGAAGGATCTATTTCCATAGATATTATAGGTTCATAAAAAAGTATCGTGAGTCAGTAATTTTCAAAATCCAATAGGTGAATCTTGACTCAACGTATTTTGGAAATAAAATAAAATAATTTTGGCTCTTGATATTTTTTAAATTTGATAGGAGAATATCAACTCATGGAATATTTTTAAAACTATAAATTCCATGATAACTCATTGAATTTGTGGAAACTTAGTGGAGGATTTTAACGTATGGTATTTAAAGATACCAATTTGGGTATCCTTATTCAAGGTGTTTTGGGAAATAAAGAGAAGGATATCAACCCAATTTTTTCATGGAATAATGGTGGGGATTATTATCATTATAACAAAAAACAAATTTTAACCAAATGGAAATGTTCATAGTGTGTAACCCAATGTTTCCCTATATTAGTGACTGATGCAAAGGGATATTGAAGAAGGACTGATACCATGTCTATTCATTGATCCGAACTAGAGGTATAAGTTGGATCTGTCATGGTGAGGACTAATGGGTTACTAGTTTGGTGAGTTGGGTGAATGAACAATGATGTGTACATTTGAGGCTTGGTAATGGGTTCTAATCAGATATATAGAATAATGGGTGTTCATATTGGATAATGGGTTCTCAGTTATTCATAGATTAGATACTTTGGTGCTTGAGAGATATAGTACCCTGGTGTATGAACTCTTATGGAATGAATCTATTTATGAGGTCAGGACCGTAGAAATGTTTGTCCCAAATCCCTTTTTATTCAATAATTACCTATAAAATATTTTCATATGTTCAAGGGATTTGGTATATAATCCATCTTATAAATATGTATCGGTTTCATATATTTTTTCAAAAATGGGTGAAAGTTGTTTTTTTAAACATCATCCATAGAACCAATATCTGGGTATTGAACACGTGTAATCGATATAGTCCCCATGTATATATTTGTGTGTGCATATAATAAACTAGCCATATGGTTAGAGATTTATAAAGGAACATACAATGGGTTGCATCGAGTCATACCCAAGGATTCATTTATGCATGTTAAAAAATGGTACACACACATTTTGTGGGTGTGTGAAAGTAAGGAGTGAAAATCATCATGGAATGGGATTTTATGGACAATGCAGGGTGTGGACATAAGAAACCCACATTTATTGAATAAAAACATTTAATAAGTATAAAATTTATTTTAGGTTTCATTTTTTAATATATGATCTATTAAATCAATGCATAACAAATTAAATATTCTTATAGATATGGATATTATATATATGTGATGTCATAGAAGTCCCTAAAATACCCATAGTTGTTTTAAAATGAATATAAATAATATAGAATCCATTATTCCAATAACAGATTAAATCTAAATCCCACTACGAAAGAGAGTTTATCACATCCAAATCCCTTGAACATATGAAAATTGGGACTATATCGATTACACAAAATTTTGTTAAATTATTTTACTAATGTTTATATATATTATATAATCTATAAAATTTCTAGTATTTTATTACTTATTATTTAAATAATATAAAACTAATAAAACCAATTTTACGTTTAAAAATATCATTTTTCTAAAAATAAATATTATCACCTTTTGATAATGTATTTTGAAATTAGATTTAGACATTTTTTTCAAATTTATTGAAAAAAATAAAGATAATTTTTGAAATTATAATTTTTGAATCATATTTGGGAGAATTGTTTAAATTTTTTAAAAAAGATAAAAATTTCTGTGATTGTTGAAAAATACTTGTTTTTATTAAATAGTCAACATTTTAATTAAAATAATTTATAGGATACATTTTACATTAAAATGGTTTTAAAATAAAAATGTGTTCAACAATATATATATTAATACAATTTATTTCATTTTATTCAACTACATATTGAATTGGGATATTGAAATTTTATAGACTTAGTAAAATTTCTCATTGAAAAACCAATTTCTCATTACATATTTAGGTTTAATATTCAATTAATTCAAACAATTATATTAATTGAATTTAGAAAAAAATATCCCATATTTTTTCTTATAATGATTTATATATTATAATAATGAAAACATAATTTTTTACCATTATGAATAGTAATACAAGTAAAAATTAGTTGTCATGGTCAAGGTGAAAATCAGTTTACCGAAGGGGAAAATTAAAAATGATAGGGGAAAAATTAACCTATAAAAAATCCTAAAAAAACTTTCTATAAATTGTGAGACCATATCACCTATACTCTTAGATAATAGCACATTTTTTATCCTTTTAGAATGTGGAAATTTTTTTACACCTTTTCCCTGTAAAAAATTATTATTTTACAACTCACTTCCCTTAAAAAATTCCACCACCAATTCTATATTATTCACACATCCAAAACATTTTTTCATACATTACATACTAAAATGACTTAATAAATTAAATCCACAAATAATATAGGTATTTTTAGGTCAAAAATAATATCTATGATGAAATTAGGTTAAACAAAAAGATATTGTATAAAAGGGGATACAACATAATCATTCGTGTTTACAACAAACTACCGCCACATGAACCAATGTTACTAGTTTTTCATCAGAAAATCTATTTTTTAAATATAATTATTTATTTAATGATTATTTATGATAATTATGATAATATTATACTTGTTTAATTATAATACCACAAAAAAATATTACCTTGGAACCTATTTTGATATAAAAAATTCACTCGTATATACGGTGGAGTACTACCTCGCGAACGAATGTAATGTGTTTTTTATTTTTTATCCTAGATAGTAATAAGGATACATTAAATTAATAAATGTATTAATGTTAATATACATATACTTATATAAATATATAATAATGTATTATTTTTTTATTTTTTACTTAGGGGATGATATGATTACATCGATCATCTGTACAATGGACCACCACATTGTGAATAAATGTGAATCATTCTTCATGTACTATTTATATGGTGGGTAGTAAGTCAATTTATAAATAAATATATTTGAAATAAATCACATTAAAATTATTTTCTATAGTTAATATTTTATTTAAATTTATTTCATTTAATCCATCGATAAAATGGAAACTGAGTTCATGCGTATGTATGACCTACCATCTCTAAGAATGATGTATTTAGTTTTCAAACTATAAAATTTATGGATTAATATAAATACATATATACTAATTATATATTATATTTATTTTATTTTTGACATTTTATAGAAGATTCATCAATTTTCAATGTAATATTAAAAATCTAAAAAAACAAAACATACACGAAAACAATGAAATTATATCCATTAATGTTATTTTTACAAAGAAATGTAAAGAAATTGGTGATAAAAGGTCATAGGTAAATCATATTTGTTTTGATATAAATATATATATATTATATTTAATAAATTTAAAATTAATATATATTTTTCAAACAGACTGTTGAACATTTACAAAGGATTTCAATATTTAATTTAACAGATATTTGTCTCACTTTTTACCTCTATGAGAAACATGTATATTCACAACCTATTTCTTTAATGTGGTATATATAAAACCTATTAATGTAATTTAAGATTATTTACAAAAAATATATGAGGATTTTTATATCCATTTTAGGATATCTCATAAATGGGGTTACGGGTCTATGATACAAAAATGATAATGGATTTATTATAAAATTTCATTTCCTATTGTTATAGTTTATGTTTACCATTTTTTTGATGGAATATTATGATAAATATCTCAATAAACTCATTAATTTTATTATACTATGTTTATTTTAAAATAATTCATGTTTTCCCTTTATTTTCCTGTCTCTCAAGATAAATCAATAATATTGTTTATGAAAAGATGAAAATATTTTTTTCATGATACAAAAACCCTTTTACTTAAATATCCATGTAATCAAAATATATATTTCAAAAAATTTATAACATGAAAAAATTTATTTTTTGATGAATTTAACCAATATTTTACAATTTAAATATTATATTAAATGGATACTCTGGTCATTTTAAAAACAATACTAGATTAGATGCTTCTATAATTGTGAATGGAATCATTAATTTAACATGCATAGAATGTTTTAAATATTAATTTATAACATTCCATTTTTATTTTAAAATAAAAGTATTTTAAAATTTTTTATGTTTTAAAAATGGGTTTTCAATGTTGAAAGGATTTTTTCCTCAAGAAATGTTCCAAGTGATTTTAAAAAATCATTTTACATATAAGATGATATTTTTTGAAGTTAATGATTAAATATTTATGTGATTCATCAATAAAATATTCTTTTTCTCTTGATGGTTTTTTATTATGATAAAAATATTATTATGAAACCAATTTCATTCCATAGGTTATATTATAATTCATTTTTTTAGAAACAGAAATTTTATCTAAGTTTATTTATGTAATTAATGTTTCATGATCTTGTGGAAAATATATATATGTATTATATGATGTGTGTGACCTAATTACCTCAAATACATTATTTAAATATGGATAACTCTTTTGTAAATATGATATACATGAAACTGACTACATCTTCACAATGTTATGTGTGAACTTAGTGGCATTTTATATTGTTTTGTGTGAACCAAATATCATGTTAACATTTTAATGAATTGAAATATATTTTATGTCTATAATAATTTTTTGGACATTTTTAAATGTCCTTATGTTTAGTTTATTCCATAATTTTATGTCATTAAAATAATGAGTAAAATTTTGTGTATCTATACAAGTTCATAATTTTTTAATTTTATGTCTATGAAAAAAGTCTATTTATTATACAAATACCATATTATTATAGAAAATATTCATTTATTCCTTTTTGAATCATGTTTTAAGAACTTCCAATAATTATAAAATGACATAATATTTTTTTCTATGATATAAACGGTGTAGTTTCATATGTTATACTCATGTTTTTACACCCTTATGTTCTTGTTCTCTTAAGGTATTCCCCTTTTTTTGTCTTTAATAAACATCTGAGATCAACCTTATATATATATATTAATTATTTAAAAATAAATGATTAATATATGGTATGTTTTTTAATCTTATAGTGGGGAAGATCATTGTAGGAGTTATTGAATATCATTCACTAAATAATAATAATATTTACCAAGTCTCCAAATGCACAAAACCAATATGGTTCACGGGCGTGTATTTATGAAATGTAATGAATATTCCTATATTAAGATGTGATATCTATTTATGAGATGTTTAGTATCAACATTTATTATTATGTTAAAGGTTTAGTAATCCTTTGGAAACATTGATGAGAAAAAACTAGTGATATCCACAAGGATAGCTCTATGAATAAGTATAAGAACAAGTCTATGTTTTGGAAAATATCATGAATTTTTTATGATAGATAAAGGGTGTAATTTATAAGAAATTACATCATATTATGAATACTATAGGTTGATGTGGATATTGAATAATTTTAATATGTGGTTATAAGTTCAAAAAGGGTGCATTGAGTAGGAAATGGTCATCACCTCAGGCACAACAATGGGCCTTGAT
Source organism: Viscum album (assembly GCA_963277665.1). Lineage (NCBI taxonomy): Eukaryota > Viridiplantae > Streptophyta > Magnoliopsida > Santalales > Viscaceae > Viscum > Viscum album. The sequence goes on from OY728139.1 coordinate 805,683,448, forward strand.
GAACATTTGGTTTGAAACTCCCAAGGGATATACGGTGGAAATTCACAATAAAAAATATGATCTATCTTGAATAATTTGAATAATCATTATAAATTAAATAAATTAATCCTATGATTTTTTATATTTAAAATAAGGTGTTATGATTTAGAAATTCTAAAACATTTTTTAGTATTGTCTAGGTTTCCACTATTATTAGTGTTCTCACACTAGGATTTTTTATTTTAGTAAATGGATAGAGTTGGAATGATCTATATTAATGGTGAGTACAACCAATAATTCAACGATAGTACTCCAGATCAACCATGTGTTTTCTGTTCTAGATTAAAAAATCATTTTTATATGCAGACATAACAATCCAAATCTATGAATCATGACGAACATAAAAATTATAAAAGGAGGGAAAATCATTCTATTGATTCCTTCATGGGTAAAAATACAAATTGTTTAGTGGTTATGTTGATCAATTAGTTCTTGATAAATGAAATATTACCAATGATAAAATATTTTCTATTATCTAGTATTGAGAGCATAAAATTCATTTTGGTGGTTTATTATTTAGAATCAGAAGTAGATAAATTGTGTATTATTATTAAGAATATGAAAAAATAGAATTCATGGAATTGGATTAGTTTATGAAATTATTTTTCAATAATTACATTCTTTTTATTCCTTAAATGAAATTGGTAAATGATTTCCTTGAGCTAAAACAAAAGGAGGATCAATCCATTGGTACATATAAGGAAACATTTAAATGACATTCAAGGTATTCTTCTAGTGTTATAATCTTACCTAAATGTTAGTATGATCAATTATTTAGTGTCTTTCAACCAATTCATTAAAGTGGTAAATTCATAATATACTATGAAATGTATGAATAAATTGAACATTATCCTATCATGGCCGAAATTGATATTATAGTTACAAATAAATTTCATGGTTTGATAAGAAAAGAAAGATTTAATTTAATAGAAATTCTAATAACATCAGATAAAGGAAGATGTGTTTTATTTTTTTCACAATTTTTTCGAAGGAACAATGGGTAAAATTTTCTTTAAAGGACAATTAAATGTTTGATGTGTGAAAAATAAGGACATCAGGTAGTAGAATTATGATACAAATTGATGATTTTTTATAATAATTCAAACTGAGTAAAATATATAGAGAATACAGAACCCACACATAGCTGTATCAAGTGAAAGGAGTTTGGGAATTATGAAAATCAATACCCCAATATAAGCGATAATGAAAATAATAATACAAAATAACCTATTAAAATAATTAATAAAAAGGAAATATTTTGTATTAAAAAAGGATGATGAGAATGGTGATAATTATGGGAAACTTATCATTCACTCAGTTTGTAATTTTATTTTTGATTTTTATCAAGGATCCTTATAAAAATATGTTTTTCATTATTCAATGAAATTTGATTTGACTATGTGAATTGATATTCTCCCACATCATGGATTATGGAATATTGATATCATATTTTTATATTATTTTGGTACAAGGATGAATCAAATATTACAATGATTTTTTAATAATATTAGAGTATACATAAATAATAATGGGTGACTGGCTGACTGAATATCCCGAAGGCCGGAATTTTTATTGATTTTAAATAACACCCATTTAAAGGTAAAGGGGGAAAACCAATAAATCAAGGAAATAATGACATTAATAAAATCAAGAATCAAGGGGGTTGCATCTTAGAACAAAAAAATGGTGCAATGATTTAACCTAGCATCAACATCACTAAGGAACACCTCCACCAAAGCATTACTGCTCAGCAAGTAGTCTCGTGTAAGAGTGCACATGCATGGTACCGATGGTTGCAACATACCCTATCAATATTCAAATACAAAAATTATTGTGTGGTGAAGATGAACAGATCTATCCTCATCTGAATCAAAACCTTGAAGAATGTCTGGGTTCCCCAACAGATCATCCAATTCACCTCCAGTAACTCAACCAAAGAGAATCCAATACCACCAAATTCACAGAAATCCAAACATAAACATATTTTCACCATATCAGAACCCGGAAACAACATACAATGCCCAAAAATGACAGTACTCCCCCTCCAATCCACTAGAATTGACCCTAGGAAAACCGGATCACTGACTTCATGTTGGGACAAAGCCGACAAAGTAAACTAGAGACAAATCCACCATTATATAACATGTCGATGCCGAGTACACCACAACGGTGATGAAATCCTGAACTAGCAGTGTAGACCGACACGAGCACTGGGAAGATGAAGAGATGTAGACACTACGATACCTTAAATCCCTAGAAGGAGTTTTCACTGAGCCACTTTGAGTCGTGTCTGCGACGAGATCTTGAAGCTAGACCACTGAGAGTCACACACCGACGGCGATCTGAGATCTCACATACAAGAGCACTGAGTTCGTCACTGAATACAATAACTGACAATGAAACCATAGTCGAGGCATGAACCTGAAGCAGACACGAAGTCACCACCGAGCCCACAGAAAATATAGAACCAGAATATCCAACACCTGATGACGCATAGTTGAATGGTTAAAACCACAACTGAGGCCAGGCCATGCCGGGGGAGTGGAGGATATTCCTTGAAGGGGAAACCCAATGAAATCAAGGGAATGGGGGTAATCTACCTCTATGAGGCTTGTATCATTGATAAACCAAAAGAATAATGGGTGAATTATCTTTTTGAATCATATAAGTCTCTATGTGTGATTTACATAATTTTTTTATAGAATAGTTGGTTTATGGGTTTATGGCTGATCATGTAATCAAAGTCATATACAAAACCATTTGATATTTTTTGGGATGGGTATTAATCAATATTAAATATATTTAAGGAAGACATCATGGTAATAAAACACATTGGTTTTTATGTTTTAGTGAAAATTTAATTTGAGTATGAATGCTTCTATATTCTTTGGAAAGGGTATAAATTGTAATGGAAACATTTATGGATTTATAATCTATAATGGTTATTTAATTATTAGATATTAAAATTTTGGATTTTTTTGGAACTATGCCAATTTGGTTTTGGAAAAGGATAACCCACAAGGTAGTAAAAACATGTTTCATCCAGAAACCCCTTGGGGATTGAACCCACAATAGAAAAATGATTAGGGTATATAACATACCACAATCCTAAGTGAAATATTATTTCTATTGGGATAACAAAAATAGAGATATTATAGACTCATTATCTCGATGCTTAGAATATGTGATAGTAAAGGATGATAGATAAATGTATAAAATGATAACAAAACCAGTATCTTTACTATAAAGGAAATGAGAAAACATCACCACGAGATTTTTTGTCTGACTCACTAAAAAATATAATGGCCATAATGCTACAAGTTTTTTAGTTGATCAGCATATAAATCCATTAAAATATATAACAATCATAGAATAATTATATTTGGTTATGATTTCTAGAATAAATAATTTTTAAGAACTCATATTGCATGGAGTAAAACATTCAATTATATTGGTTTGGGATATGTGGATTTCTCCAATGTTCTATGGAAGTCATTTGTTGGCCATCGATACAAATCTATGTTTTATCAAAATGTTTCATATCTAAATAAAGGTAAATTAGGGAGAAATATTGAAACCTTTGAAGATATTATAATATATTATATGAATTTCAATGCTGGATAGGATAGAAATATTCATCTTATTGAGCTTTATTAAAAAAAATCGTTTAATCGAGAATTATAACGACACATTATGAATCCATTTATAAAAATAATTGTACAACTCTAATATATTAGAATGATGTTATAGAAATAATCAAACTAGGAGATCAGCAAGCTTAATAAATATTAGACAAGGTTAAAAATTTAGAAACATATAAGGTTTGATACATATCTAATGAATGTTTATACAAATAAATCAATGTGATATATCTTTTAATGTTGGCAATAAGGTTTCTCTAAGAATTTCTCCACGGAATAATTAAATGAAAACTAAACCCAATGTATATCGGTCCATTTGAAATTCATGATTATATCAGGATCATAAATTATCGGTTGGAGCTTCCACCAATCCTCTATCAAGTTCGTGATGTGTTCCATGCATATATCCTAAGGATATACATGTCAGATCCATAACATGTAATGAATTCAATGTTCATAACAATAGAGTATGATATTTATTATGAGGAACAATCAGTGGAGATTTTGGATCCTATAGAGGAATATATATAAAATAATTCCACTCAATTGGTCAATGTTTTTTGAAAAAACCTAGACCTTGATAATACTACATCCGAACCTGAAAATGTAATGAGGCTGAATTATCCCCATTTGTTGGTACCAAAAAGATGTGTTAATAGTGGAATTCATTTTAAAGGGTGTATATTCTAACACTTCCTGAGTTTTTAAAATATATTTTTCGAACTATTTTGTCATTTTAAATATTTATGAATGCATTTACCAATTTTTTTAGAAATCATTACATTAATCACTTATTTTTGCTTTCATTAAATGCAACATCTGGTTTAAATAAAGCATTATATACTATGAAAATATTTGTCTTCAATATTATAGTTTTTGTGTATCCATTGGATTTGTGGGTATAATTAATATTAAATAAATTTTGATAATATGTGGTATAAAAATCTAAATAAAATTAATTATTTTGTAATTAATTAACTCGAAACAAAAATGAAGGAAATTTCAAAATAATGGAAATCATTTTCTAATAATTCCTTTTTTTAATAGAAGCATGATTTGCATCAATTCATTTTACAAATAAATTTTCCTTAATCATTTTAATTAAATATATATATATATATATTCAAAATAATTTTAAACGTTCATCTTATGAATTTTTAATACAATAGATAATATTAAATACAAATTTATTCTTAAAAACTATATTTGTCTAAAAATATATTTTTCACCATTTTGGTAGTTATTTTAAAATTCTGCTTTTACAATTATAAAAACATATATTAAAATATTAACTTAACTTTTAAATCAAAATTTATGAACTTTATTTTTTAAAATTTTCTAGAATTGTATGAAAAAATATTTTTTTGTCAATATAAAAAAAATTAGTAAAAAAATTCTCGTTCAGTCAACGATTTGATATGATTAACTATTCATATATTATTTGAAATTTAAAATTATATCAATTATTTATATATTAATCCAATTAATCTTATGTTAGTCACTTATATAATTAATTGGTATATTAAAACATTCTATACTTATGAGAATGTTATTTATGAAAAATCATTATATAATCACATCTAGAGGATTAATTTTAAATTAAAATCTCCAATTATATAAATTGATTTTCAAAAATGGGTCCCATATATGGAATCATCATAACTTATATTTTAACACCCCAAGTTTTATAAAAAATATTCTTTTTAATTTCATTGATGTCTTATGTTGTATGCTAAACCATGATTATCTTGCGATATACGCAACACCTTTTTATCTTGCAGTATACGCAACCCTAACTTGGATTTCATTGCACGCAATCGCGACCTTCCTCGATAGCATGTGTAGTACGCAATACCGGGTTTTACAAAACAACGATATATTATTATAATATTATTATGGACTAGCCTTTATGAATAGTATTAACTACATTTTGAATTTTATAGCATTATTATTCATCTTACATATTTTCTAGAACATGGTATGAGAACAAAATAAATTTTTCAGGTAAAATAAGTATTTTTCAAAAAATGCAGTTTTGCCGCCATTTGATGGCGCACGCACATTAAATCTAGTTTTTGACATTTTTATAAGTTAAATTTGACAGTATAAAATTATTCCATGGATACAGATTATAAAATTTTAATTTGGATAATGTTTTGATATTTTTCTGATAACATTCATATTTTAAGAAATAGTAAAACCACGCTATATTTTAATTAAAAACAAATTTTTTCATCACAATAATTTATATGGTTAGATTATATTTTTAATTGGTTTTAAAGTGTAATTAGAATATATTTTTACCATTTAATCCAATGTTGGTCATTGGAATTAATTTCACTTTGAAATTGGATATAAATAAGTATCAATCTTTTGATAGTTATTGTTTCTTAAAAACATGCTATCTGTTTTGATAACGGGAATTAATTTTAAAATTAATTAATTCCACTTTTATGTTTTTAATTTGGAAAAGTAGACATCAATTTTGAATTCGGAATATCAAATAATGATTAGGCTGAATTTTTGATATTTTGCTGAAAAACTTCAATTTTCGATGAATAGTGAAACCACTTAGTAGTAGATAAAAAAACTGACTTTTTCATTTAAATGAAAATTTACCACTTCTGTGAATTGAATTTCGAAAATCCAAGAGTCACGGTTAATATGGAGGACTAAAATGTGGTTCAATGAGATGAAAATATTTTTTGGTGAATAGTAACATTTTTCTTTTATTTACCACGGTTAAAAGTAAATAGGATAATTAAGGGTAAAAATGATATTATTATTACCCTAAAACATGTCCTAATTCTATTTTATAATTGTAATTCGACCTAAAACAACCTTTGTAATATAATATGACCATTTAGGCCCACTTGGATTAGATTAGGACATTTGATATTAATTTATTTAAAGAAGGGTTAAAATAGTTAAAATCAAAGTTTAATAAGTAAATCATTTCTAATATAGGGTTGTAAATAAGATAAATTTGACTATAAATATTAATTTGAAATATAGAAAGATTTATTATATAATGGTATTTTATTTATAATTTTTATACATTAAATAATTTAATTTATTTATAACACAAAGATGATGTAGTAATTATCGTATTAATGAAATATTGACATAATTGATGTTATAAATACCACAATAAATGTAATTTGAGACTTTTTATGAATTCAAATAATTTTATAGGTTAATATGACATGGTATTATTGATTTAATTAACTTTTTTCGAACTAATCATTCTGTTATAATTTTCATAAAAATCAATTACCAAATAGATTCCAAATTTACATAAAATAGTTTTTAAAACAAATATTATATTATTAATTGTTATTTTATTCCTAAAAATCTAAGTCATGGAAAAATGACTTAGATAAGGTTATATATATTAATAATAAAGAACTTGGTGTTCGTTTGAATTGTTATAGTAAGTTAATTAACCTTATATTGTATGAAAAAAAGAAGAAATGGTTAAAGTTTAATTATTTAACTAAATCTAATTGATAAGGTTAAAATAGAAACCTAAACTTGTATAAATTATATTGTATGAGAGGTTTTAGACCCATCCCCTCCTTAGATTCTAAATAAATCAATTTGGAGATATTAAAAACCGAATATGACATTATAATAAAATAATATTTTTAGTTTTTTCAAAGGTGCCCCCCTCCTCCCTTATAAAAGGGAACCTCCTCCCTCAATTACTCACACCTCTTTGAGCCTTCAAGCTCGTCAATCCCCTGAAACATTATCTTCTACACTTCACTAGAAACATACTATAGGTCATGGTCTTCTTCAAAGACCAATTTTACTGCCCTAAGTGGAGATCTCAAAGAGGCGCTTCAAAGAAGAGGTAATGTCTGTTACGATTCTTTCAAATTCTTTATTCTTCAACTTCCTCTTAATCAGTAGTTTCATTATGAAGTAATAACATCAGTATCAATAATATATTGATATATTATTATAAGTAGGAAACATGAATATTTAACCATCTATCCCTCCTACGGAAAATGAAATCACCGCGCGTGCGTACGTACGGAATACCGTCTCCACGCCGTGGTGTAATCTATTCTACACCACCACATTACTTGGATGGGTATAATGGTGAAAGTAATGAATATATATGATTATTGTAAAGTGATATTGATTCTGAAATATTATAAATACACTTTAATACAATTCCATAATCATGGGAATGATATCATTACTCTTGCGTACGTACGAAATATCATCTTCACGACCCGATGAGATTCACTCTCCATGATAACCATTCAAGAATGATTATAAAGTATATATAATAAGTAATCATGAAATATATGACATAATAATGCTACTGGATTTATTTATATATATATTAATGTCATCTACTAAATTCCATTCAATTCAATAAGGAAACGAAAACAACGTTCATGCGTACGTACGGCCTACCGTCTCCATGAATGGTGTATTTCTTTCCATTTAACGATCCATTATATATATGTATATTTTGAATATATATTATTTATAAATCCTTTTTTACATTCTATATGTATGTAATCATGATCTAAGTAATCATATGAATAATTAGAAGTTAAAACACGAACGACATATGAATTGTTTTCCCAAAACGCTACTTTAACATGAATTTACAAAAGAACATGTAATATAAAGTCATAAGTGAACCATTTATGATATAATAACAATGAATATTATTCTTTAATAAGTCAATTTCATTATTTAAATCATTATACAGGAGGTTTGGATACATACAAAGCATATCGGACCTATAGTAAGGGATAATTTTGAAAATCTCATTTTTATCTGAGATTTATTATACGTAAGTACTTACTGGGGTTTTTGTTATCATCCATGTACATATTTTTTAAAAGTGTTTTTATGTATGTTTAATGTCCTTTTTACCGATTTTGACTTTTACTACATGGTATGTATGGAATCGTTCTTTTGTTTACGTTGTGAGGTACTTTTTGACTTTTCCATCAAAAGATTGAGGCGGATGTTTTTTTAACTTATACGGCATGAAATGATTTTTATGGTTTTATAAAGCCTTATTTTCATGATTCTTCCTCCAAAAGATTTCATGACTATTTTAAACAAAATATTTTTCTTTTAAAATATCATGACGTTTAGGGAAAAAAATTGATTTTTAAGAAGAAATGATATTTTCCTCAAGAATTCATTTCAAGTGTTTTATCAAAACCATTTTCCATCTAAGATGACATTATTTCATATGTGTATGGTTCATGTATAAAATCTCTATGATTTACATGGTTTCTCTTTTTTTTATGAAATGATATCCATTTCCTTTATATGGATTATGTGATGATGGGATGGCGTTTATGAAACCCATTTTATTCGTTGGGTTATTATGAGTGATGTATGTTTATTTTGTGGCACAAGTAAAAATGATTTCATTATAAAATTGGTGGGACCTATATATCCCTCCAATACATTGGGTAAAGATTTATATCTCCTGACATAGACATGGCTGGAACGATAAGTATTTCTGGTTCAGTATTACAGGACTGGAATGAGGAGTGAACTCGATTCAGAAAGGGACATTGTCCACTAAGATGGTCTTGGCAGCAATGTCTTGGATACTATGGAAATCATTACATGTTCTTAATGGATGCCACAATTTCACATTTTATTCCAATGCTATTTTATCATGATTTATGTTCCATTATGATCTATGCCTTATGTACTTCCATGTTTTATGTCGTTTCTCAATATTTTGATGTTTAAACATTATGTTCATGTTTTTAAGTTCAAATGTATATGGTATGTTTTATATTATCCATGCATAACCTTACTGAGCATTTTAGATCACCCTTTTTATGTTTTAGTTTCCCCCAGGATTAAATGAAACATTTTCGGTAAGGAAACAAGAAGTGGAAGATCTTTACGGGAGATTTTGAAGATCTTCAACCACTATTAGAAGATTTCATTCCAAGTTTCCAAAGACACTAAACTATTACAGTCCTTGTGTGTCTGTTTTTGTTATGTATTAAGTATTCCGAAAAAGTAATGTAATATCTATGTATATAAAGATTCGGGTCTCGAAAATTGGTATTAGAGGAAAGGTTTAGTTAACCTCTGGAAACTAGGATGCGAAAAAAATAGTGAGATCCCTAGAGATATTTATAAGGTATATCTAGGGATGTCCATAAGGTTAAGTATACGTATAGGTTATAGTACTATAAATGTGCTAACGATCTTAGAATTATACCTAAGATGTTAGATATTGATGTTACTCCCACATTATTATGTTGTTTTCCCTAGCATGGTATTTTCCTCTCACACTATTATTTTTGGGTTTTAGATAATGGCTGGAACCTGAAAGAATCGTGTTGATCAATGTAATGGACAATGAAATGATTGTCCTCCTGACCAAACCAATTTCATGGGAGATGGAGTGCACAATCTTATTTCTATACTTACACAAGCTATGAATCATTCTAGATTTCAAAATGAGAAGAGAAAGGAGCAACATTCTATTTAATCCTTCATGAGGCATCGTCCACCATCATTTAGCGGGTCTTCTGATCCCTTAGTGGCTGAACAATGGATCAGTACTACTGAAAAGATATTTCCAGTTCTACAATTTTCTGAGCATGATAAATTCATCTTAGCATTATATCTTTTGGAAGGTGATGATGATCAATGGTGGAATCTTATCAAGAATACGAGGCAATGAAATAAAATTGAGTCGATGGAATGGGACGAGTTCAAGAACTTGTTTTTCAGTAAATACATCCCTTGTATTCTTCGAACAACGATGGAAAAGGAGTTTCTTGAGCTTAAAAAGAATGATGATAAATCTGTTGGTATATACGTAGAGAATTTTACAAGACTTGCAACGTATGCATATGGCTTTATCATCCAACCTGAAAGTAAAGTTGATTGATTTTTCAGTGCCTTACAACCAAGTTTTCTAAAGGCATTAGCTATAAAAAACATCAGTAGCTATGAAGAAATTGTCTGTTGTGCTATCAAGGTAGAACTTGAAGTTGGTGTAACATATCCATCTCATGGTTTTAACAAGAAACAAAAGATGGAGTTCAAGTAGAAATCTAATAACAATAGTGAAAAAAAGATGAATGATTCTTTATGCTCAAAGTGTGGAAAGAAGCATGGTGGAGATTGCCTAAAAGTTACTAGAAAATGTTTTAATTGTGGAAAAAAAGTTCATCGAGTAGTTGATTGTCAAAGTAATGGGAAAAATGTTGCTAATGATGTGAATAGAGAAAATACTACAGAGAACTCTTCACCAACACTTCAATGCTTCAAGTGCAAGGAATTGGGGCATTATGATAATAAATTCCCTAATCCATGGGTTAATGATGATCAACGTGAGAAACCTCTTAAGGGAAATTATAAAGGGAAGTCTCATGCATTCACTATTTGTGATGTTGAGTATAAAAATGATGTTGTGTAGTGATTAAGTGTTTATGTAATGGGATTTCAAAATAGTATCATAGAATCTCATTTATGGTATTTTGGAATTTTGGAATATCTATGTATTGGTTTTCAATAATTATATGGTACTAGTAACCATGAGAAAGTGAGTAGAGGATATCTTCATAATGAAGGTATAAGAAGATAATGAGATGTTTGATTGTATTCATGATCTCATATCTGATATAAGGACTAAGTGGTATTATGGTTTGATAATATTGAATTATTGGGATTTTGGTATGTGGAAAGAATTAACTTTTGACAGTATTTATGTTTTCACTAAGGTTCTATGGTAATTTCTGTGTCAATAAAATATAAGACTAAGAGATTCATGTGTTTGGAATGCAACCAATATGATATATATTATGATATATGTGGGATAAATGCTTGTATTCACATTCTTAGTGGATAACCTTTCTAGTAATTGTTTTCTTTATACTATGAGCATGGACCGAAGTATTTTAGATAAGCCTAAAGATTGTAATGGATTATGTTGGACATCAGTTAGTATTGTTTAAGGATAGAAATTTGTTTGATATTATTATAGTAAGGTAGATTTAGAAAAAGGAAAACCTACAGGACGACTTACAACCCATAGCGTCAGACATGGCTGTGGGAATCGAACCCACAACCGAAGTGCGACTGGCCTTTATCGCCTACCACTAGCCAATAAGAAGTCCCTAGTTAGTACAAACTAGTTTTATTTTATTAAGCGGTATGATATATTAAGTATGAGTTCATTTTTGGAATCGTATATGATTAACCTCACCATAGATGGACTTATGTATATTTGATAACATTTTCTAACCTTTTGTTTGAAATAGATGGAATGACCCATCATTCCGTCTCATGATCTGCTAACTCTTCACGAACAAAAAATTCAACTTCATTTCTTTAAGAGATGATGTGGAAATTGTTCAAAGCATGAACAACAATGATATTGTACCAAAATCAAGAATGTATTTCTTCTAATTCAAAATTTTCAACTTTAGGGAAATGATACTGAAAGCCAAAAATGTTTCCCTAGTGCTATTATATATGATGAATTAGATGGTACCTTAGATCATCACAAATATATGGCTTTGTGATTGTTGTCTTTTTCATAGCCATGTTCTCTACCACTCACCATCAGAACTTGATGGTTAGATTTTTCTTCCATATCCATATTTTCACCTATGTTCTCCTATATGGAAATCCAATGATGAGTTACTTTGGGTAACCATTACGTTTCATAATTTAGTTTTTAAATATTGGTTTTGGTATTCCTTTTTATGATTCGGGGTTCTATAAAAGAAACTTTCGAGTAGAAAACCATTTATAATCCCGACGAATTTCGAGGGAGAAATTCATTTTAAGGGGGGAAGAATGTAACACCCTGAGTTTTATGAAAAATATTCTTTTTAATTTCATTGATATATTCTGTTTTATGCTACACCAAGATTATCTTTCTCTATACAAAACACCTTATTAGCTTTCAGTATACGCAACCCTAACTTGGCTTTCATTACATGCAATCGTGACCTTCCTCGATAGCGTGTGTAGTACGCAATACCGGGTTTCAAAAAACAACGATATATTTTTATAATATTATTATGGACTAGTCGTTATGAATAGTATTAACCCCATTTTGAATTTTACAACATTATTATTCATCTTACATATTTTATAGAACATGGTATGTGAACAAAATAAAATTTTCAGGGAAAATAATTATTTTTAAAAAAATTCAGTTTTGCCTAGTTTTGATGGCGCACCCACTTTAACTCTAGTTTTTGACATGTTTATAAGTTAAATTTGACAAAATAAAATTCTTCCTTGGATTCATGATATAAATATTTAATTTTGAGAATGTTTTTAAATTTTTCTGATTAATTTCATATTTTAATGAATAGTATAAACACGCTATATTTTAATTTAAAAAAACATTTTTCATCACAATAATTTATTTGGATAGATTGCCTTTTTAATTGGTTTTAAAGTGTAAATAGAATATATTTCTACCATTTAATCCATTTTTGGTCATTGGAATTAATTTTACTTTGAAATTGGATATAAATAAGTATCAATCTTTTGATAGTTATTGTTTCATAAAAACACGCTATTTGTTTTGATAACAGGAATTAATATTAAATTTAATTAATTCCACTTCGATGTTCTGAATTTGAAAAAATAGTCATCAATTTTGAATTTGGAATATCAAATAATTCTTAGGCTGAATTTTTGAAATTTTTCTGAAAAACTTCAATTTTCGATGAATAGTGAAACCACTTAGTGGTAGATAAAAAAACAGACTTTTTCATTTAAATGAAATTTTACCACTTCTAGGAATTGAATTTTGAAAATTTGAGAGATGTGGTTAATATCAACGACTAAAATGTGTTTCAATGAGATGAAAATATTTTTTGGTGAATAGTAACTTTTTAGATTTATTTACCACAGTTAAAAGTAAGTAGTATAATTAAGGGTAAAAATGATATTATTATTACCCTAACACATATCCTAATTCTATTGTATAAGTGTAATTCGACCGAAAATAACCTTAGACAATAAAATTGGACCATTTAGGCCAACTTGGATTAGATTAGGACATTTAATATTAATTTTTTTAAAGAAGGGTTAAAATAGTTAAAATCAAAGTTTAATAAGTAAATCATTTTTAATATAGAGTTATACATAAGATAAATTCGACTATAAATATTCATTAGAAATATGAAACGATTTATTACATAATGGTATTTTATTTATAATTTTTATTCAATAAATAATTTATTTTATTTATAACACACATATGATGCAGTAATTATCTTATTAATGAAATATTGAAATAATTAATGTTATAAAAACCCAAATAAATGTAATTTGAGAATTTTTATGAATTAAAATAATTTTCTAGGTCAATATGACATGTTCGTATTGATTTAATTAATGATTTTTGAACTAATCATTCTGTTATGATTTTCACAAAAATCAATTACCAAATAGTTTCAAAATTGACCAAAAAAAGTTTTTAATACAAATATTATATTATTAATTGTTATTTTATTCCTAAAAATTTAAGGTTCATCCATATGACTTAGAGAAGGTTATATATATTAATAATAAACAAAATTGTGTTTTTTTGGCTTGTTATAGTAAGTTTATTGACCTTATAGTGTAAGAAAACAAGAAGACACTGCAAAAGTTAAATTATTTAACTTAAAGTTAAATCTAAATGATAAGGTTAAAATAGAAACCTAAACTTGTTTAAATTCTATTTTATGAGAGGATTTAGACCCATCCCAACCTTATCTACGAAATAAATCAATTTGGAGCTATTAGAAACCGAATATGACTTTATAACAAAATAATATTTTTAGTTTTTCCAAAGGTGCCCCCTCCTCCCTTATAAAAGGGCACCTCCTCCCTATCTTCCTCACACCACTGTGAGCCATCAATCTCGGCAAAACCCTGCCAAATTCTCTTCTAAAATTCCCTAGAAACATCCTAGAAGTCCTGGTCTTATTCAAAGACCAATTTTAGTGCCCTAAGTGGAGATATCAAATAGGCGCTTCAAAGAAGAGGTAATGTCTGTTACGATTCTTTCAACTTTATTTCTTCTTCCACATTGTCCTATTTAGTTTCTTCATTATGAAGTAATAACATCAGTATCACTCATATAATTATATGTTATTATAAATATTAAACAACCATATTTCATAATCTATCCATCCTACGGAAAATGAAATCACCGCACGTGCGTACGTACGGAATACCGTCTCCACGCCGTGGTGTAATCTATTTTCCACCACCATCTTACTTAGATGGGTAAAATGGTGAAAGTAATGAATATACATGATTATTTTAAAGTGATATTGATTCTGTAATATTATACATACACTATAATAAAATTCTTCGATCATGGGAATGATATCATCACTCGTGCGTACGTACGGAATACCGTCTCCACGACGCGATGAGATTCACTCTCCATGATAACCATTCAAGAATGATTATAAAGTATATATAATAAGTAATTATGAAATATATGACATAATAATTCTACATGATTTTTTTATATATATTTATGTCATTTACTTAATTCCTTTCAATTCAATAAGGAAACGAAAACAGCATTCATGCGTACGTACGACCTACCGTCTCCATGAACGGTGTATTTCTTTCCATTTATCGATCCAATATTTATTTGTATATTCTGAATATTTATTATGAATAAATCATGTTTTATATTATGTATGTAAGTAATCATGATCTATGTAATCATATGAATAATTACAAGTTAAAACACGAACGACAAATGAAACAATTTTACCAAAAACGCTACTTTAACATGAATTTACAAAAGAACAGGTACTATAAAGTCATAAGTGAACCATATATGATATAATAACAACGAAAATGATTCTTCAATAAGTCAATGACATTATTTAAATCATTATACAGGAGGTTTAGATACGTACGAAGCATATCGGACCTATGGTAAGGGATAATTATGCAAATCTCATTTTTATCTGAGATTGCTTATACATAAGTATTTACTGGGGTTATTGTTATCATCCATGTACATGTTTTTTAAAAGTTTTTTTATTTATGTTTAATTTCCTTTTTACCTATTTTTACTTTTACTACATGGTATGTAAGGAATCTTTCTTTTGTTTACGTTATGATGTACTTTTTGACTTTTTTGACAAAAGTACAAGGATGATGTTTTTTTAACACATACGGCATTAAAGGATTTTTACAGTTTTATAAAGCCTTATTTTCATGGAGCTTCCTCCAATATATTTCGTGAATATTTTAAACAAAATCTTTTTCTTTTAAAATTTCATGACGTTTAGAGAAAAGAAATTTATTTTGAAAAAGAAAGGATATTTTCCTCAAGAATTCATTTCAAGTGTTTTATCAAAACCATTTTCCATCTAAGATGACATTATTTCATATGTGTATGGTTCAATTATAAAGTCTCTATGATTTAAGTGGTTTCACTTTTTTATATTAAGAAATGATATCCATTTCTTTTATATCGATTATGTGATGATGGGATGATGTTTATGAAACCCATTTTATTCGTTGGGTTATTATGAATAATGTATGTTTATTTTCTTGAACAAGTAATAATGATTTCATTATGAGATGGGTGGGACCTATATCTCCCTCCAATTCATTGGGTAATGATTTATATCTCATGAGATAGACATTATTAGAATGATATGTTAATCCGGTACAGTATTACAGTACTGGAACGAGGAGTGAACTCGATTCAGAAAGGGACTTTGTCTACTATTATGGTCTTGGCAGTAATGCCTTGGCTACTATGGAAATCATTACATGTTCTTAATGGACGCCACAATTACACATTTTATTCCCATACTATTTTATCATGATTTATGTTCTATTATGATCTGTGCCTTATGTACTTCCATGTTTTATGTCATTGATCAAGATTTTTATGTTTAAACATTATGTTCATCTTTTTAAGTTCAAATGTATATGGTATGTTTTATTTTATCCATGCTTACCCTTACTGAGCATTTTAGCTCCCCGTTTTTATGTTTTATTTTCCCCCAGGATTAAAAGAATGGTTTTAGGTAAGGGAAAAAAGTGGAAGATCTTTATGGGAGATGTTGAAGATTTTTTACAACGATTAGAATATTTCGTTCCACGTTTCCAAAGACACTAAACTATTATGGTCCTTGTGTGTCTGTTTTTGTTTTTTATTAATTATTCCGCAAAAGTAATGTAATATCTATGTACGTAAATCTTAGGGTCTCTACATATATTATCTAATAAGGTAATATTATTTTTTAAAAAAAATTAATAGTAAAAATAGTAAAATGAAATTAAGTCGGTTAAAGAGATATTGGGTTTACCAAAGGGTTAAAAAATTATAAGGTGTAAATGATGAAAAAACATGTAAAAACTAATTTAGTGGAAACATTCCCCCAATATAATGTATAAAGTTATATAATTATCCTTTTTTATCTTGGTTTCATGTGAAAAATATCTATACATCTTTTCCTTTTTTGAAAGTACATGTGTTTTATTCACCTAAAATATAAAAGGCTACCCTCATTCCTCTCCACATAAAATTTCAAAACCCATTTATTTTCTACAATAATTTTTCAAATTTATTACTTACTTACCTTCACACATTAAACATGATTTTTTGAATCATAAATCCAATCCTTGTAGAATTTAGGGTAATACTAAGGAGTATGTCCGAAGAAGAGGTAACAGTTACAACTATGTGTTTTCTGAATTTTTCTTATAACTCCTTCAAATAAATGCCAAATATGAAAAAATACTAAAAAAATATCTCCCTTGTAATAATATAGTATATTTTTTATGTAGCTACCAATATCCATCTCCACTTCCTTCAAATGGGAAACAAAATCATCATTCATGGGTATATCGAACTACCACCTCAAGTACAAATGTTATTTAGTTTCCATAACCACCTATCAAATATATATATTATAAAGGATGTAATGATTTTATATTGAAGGTATTATATAATAATACCACTTTAATTATAATAAAACATCTATATTCTTACCTCCCAACCCATTAGAGAACATAACATCACTCATGTGTACGATAGACAACCGCCTCACAACCCGATGTGAAGTGTTTTTCATTTTTGATTTAAATAGATTGTAATAAGGATAGATTAAATAAATAAATAATATATTTTTTTATAACTATAACTCTATAAACATATAATCATGTATACCATTTTACATTCTATTCTCTGGGGGATAAGGTAATGTTTCTCATGTCTACGGCTAACTACCATCTCACAAAGTGATATATTTCATTCTTTGTATACGTTTTACATGGAATTTAATAAGTTAATGTATTAATATTAACATGAGATATATATTAAATTAAAATTATAATAGATACATAAAATGTTATATAAATTCATTATGTTGCATCCATCGATGAAATTGAAACAACGTTCATGCATTTTTATGACATACCATCTCCATGAATAATGTAATTCATTTTCTATATTAAAAATTTATAGATCACTATAAATATATATATACTAAATTTATATGATATTTATATGAATAAAAATATATATATAATGGAATAAAGATCAATTTATTAGGATGTAAAATAACAAATCAAGGCATACATGAAAAATAAATCATTTATTACCCGAAATGTGATTCTAATAATGTATTGATAAATAACAAGTAATAAAAGGACAAAATGAAATATTATATTGTATGGTATATATATATATATATAATTATGATTATATAATGAATTTATAAAAAACATTTATTTATTATATATTGGGTTTAAACATGTATAAATTAATTTGATACATAATGTTAGGGATATTCTCCTCACTTCTTAATTCTCTGAGACACAAGCTATGGTAAACACCAATTTATTTTATATGTTGTATATAATTTATATGAATGTATTTCATGATAATTTTATAGAAATATTATGGAATTTACAAATAAATTTTGGGATCCCTTTTTCAGGGATCCAATGATTCAATGTTACCGAAGTGATATTGGTTTTATGATATAATTTTATCATTTATCGAGATTGGTTATATTTACACTTATGAAGATGAAATTATTTGATCAATATATCAAGAAAATAATGGTTTTATTTTAATATGATTATTTTATGGTGATACATGTTTTCCATTAATTTTCCACTCTTTATTTACTTGGCATTTTAAAAGAATGTTTCTAGAAAAATCTAATTTATTTCACTTTTTGGTTGAAAATCCATTTTTTCCATATGAATGTTTAATAAAAATGTTTCAAAAATGATTTATCATTCATAAATGTAATTATTAAATAATTTTAAAATATTAAATTATAAAAAATTCTTATAAATGGAATCATCATTTCATCTTCAAAACAATTATTGATTTTCCTCTAAATAAAAATTGAAAGGAATTTTGTTTAATGTGCAGAACATTTTCCAATGTAATTACCAATCAATTATTACTAGTTTACATTAATTTATTTTAAATTAATATTTTTTAGAAAATATTTTATGTTTCAGAAATTATTTTCATTGTTGAAAGACAAGTTTCCTCGACATATTTGAAAAGTTTATTTTCAAAATAATTTTCTATCTTAGATGAAATAATTTGATGTAACATATGCTTTAATTGGGATATAATGCAATGATACCATATTTATTTTTTATCTTGATTGGTTATGATTGTGATGAAATAATGATTTTGAAACCCATTTGATTCCATTATTTATATAATAATTAAATTTTAATGGAACACGATCACTTTTCTTGGGTTATGGACCAATGAAATTTTTATGATCTTTTGGAACACACACTTTTATATATCTATATTTATATATATTATGTGATATGTGGGACTTATATATCAATCTAATGCATTTATTAGAAATGAAAAACTCATGATTAAATATTTTATTTTTGTACCGAATTATTTATTCATGGTTTTATGTATGGAAATGTATTTATCGTCTATAAAGATTTCATGGACCTAGTTTCATGTCAATATGTTTAATCAAGGTAATTATTTCATTTCCTTAACATAATTATTAAACTTGTTTCTATTTATTTATCTTCCAAAAGTTATAATCAGATGTGTGTGCCATACATCAATATCTTATTCCAATGTTATGTTCTCTTGGATTAAGATATTTGTTTCTATAATGATTTTAGTCTTATGAACTACCAATAATTATTCAATGAAATAAGATGTTAAACATTAATATATAGGTTGTTGTTTTCATATGTTAGAATAATGTTATCATACCATTATGATCTTGTTATGATTACTTATCTCCTATTTTTACCCTTTGTGATAATCTAAAATCAAACATTTTTATGTTTCCTTTACCATGTTGTAAATAATTTTTTTAATTAGCGTATTTTTTAAAGGGTACTAAAGTGGATGATCATTATGGGAGATGTTATAGAGATTTCAATAAATGAAAAATATTTGGTACATAGTATATAAATTCACTAAATCATTATGTTAATTGGGAATTTATTTCAGAAATGTAGTGAAAATTCATTTATTAATTTGTGATATTTATATATGAGGTGTTTGGGTCTCCATAGTGATAAAGTTAAATAAGAATATTTCTTTATATTTTAGGAGAGATTAGTTCCATGGAATATGACACCACTTTACTATTCAAACAATATTTTTTAATTTGATATATTTATCTTCAGACAAAATAATTTTTAATATAAAAATTATTTATTCAAATATATAATTTATGAAAATATTATAATGAGAATTAGCAATATTATATTATGGAATAATATTTTTTCAGATTCATTGATGTTTTAAGATTACAAAACAAATATTTTTGAGAATCATTCCTAACTATAATATAAATTTTATAATGAATTTTGACACTATAATCAGCGTAACAGATTATAATGATATATTTTTCACCACCAATGAAAAATAAGAAAATTTTAATTAATTTTAGGTACTTAATTATATTTTTTATATATAACTAATAAATTGTAATAGTATTTTATTTGAATCTACTTATCACACATAATAAAAATTAGGCATTAGGTTGAGTAAAAATTATAGCATACATGACTATCCAAATCTAAAACCATATTTAATCATAATCATACATTATTTTTCAAAAAAAAATTGAAAGTTAAAGAATCATTAAATGATTTGTTTAGTTATTAATTTTTTAGAACCTGTTATGGATTTTGGTATTCATTTTTTTTAATACTTTAAAAATTTATGTATATTAGAAACAAAAAATTATTTTGTAAATATATAATGATATATTAAATGATATTTTTTAAACCCATCTAACGTATATTAGCAATACCATAATATCAGTGAAGTGTATTGTAGTGGAAGAAGGTGAATCTATATTCATTTGTATGATGTTTATCAAAGGGGATGTTTTTGAAGTAAAATATGTACTGAATATAATTCATTACATTATATTTGGTGTTTTTAGTTGAATAATTGTTCAATATATATATCAAGTTAAATATCAAGTCTTTCATGTAGTTTCAGTTGATCTAAAATATGTTCCCTTGGATTTATTGATAGTTTTTATTTGATTTCAATCATGGTTGAGAGACATTGGAGGTTGTTGAGATGTTTTTTTTTGATGTGTGGATTGTATTCAAGATGAATTTAGATAAATTATGATGGTGTAATTGAGTTTTATTAATTGTATAATTAAAATATAATTTTTTCAAATAAACATTTATTTGAAGATTAACCATTATAAGGATGATATTCCACCCTATAAGGATGTTTTCTATGAAATGGTAAGTATTATTTGAAATGTTGTAATAATAGTTTTTATATTCAAATAATGGTGATTTTAAAAATCATAAGTTTTGTTATGAAAATCATTCTTAAATTAAAAAATTATCAACTTTTATAATGATTTATATAGTTTGTGTTAGTATCACTTGGAACAATGCCAGCACGTACCTCAATTATATAACGTTCAACATGAAATTTTTGCAGAATATTATCTATAAAAAAATAATTTTAGCATGTGTAAAAATGTTTTATTTACATTATAAATATTATTATCATAATAATTATTCTAAGTTTCATATGTATCATTCCTTTTAGAATATTAGTGAATTTTTTCTATATGAAAAAATAGTTCCTTTGAAATTTTGTTTTCTGAATAAAATTTTATAAATTGATTATGGAATCCATATTCAAAGATTAAAAAAACAATAACATTTTTATTATTGAAAACATATGATATTTTGAAATATATTCAAGGATGTTAAGATTACATCATGAATTCAATACCATTAATATGGACTTATTCTTTAATAAAATGTTTTATGTCAAAAAAATTATAATATTATATTTTTTTAATTGTGTTATGATAGATTGATTTTAAAATAATCACATTAATATTATAATTATGTTTTATTATTAGAGTGTAAAAGTGTTTTAATATTCATGAATCTTAATTATTGATCATTATATCTTGATAGAGTACTTCATCCCATGAGCTTAATGATGAAGATAAGAACCCATTATGTTTGAGTGAAGTGATAAAGATATGTATTTTGATAAAAATAAAGTTAATATATTTGAATTATTAGCTAAATAACCATACATATATAATTTTTAAGTGGTTTTATTTATATTTTATTTATAATAAACAATATAATGGTATTTTTTGAAATTTCATAGTGACATGCAGTTAGTTGAAACAAAAAAAATCATGCTAATTTTGAATGTGTTTTCAATCTAACTGAATGAAGAAATATAAAAATTATTTGGTCTAATTTTTTTTATAATTTCACAATAATAAGGAGTTGGAAATTAACTGATAAAATTCAAAATAATTCTAGAATTTTGTATTTTTTTCATAAAATTGAAGCAATCATGTGAGTATTGTAGGATGATGAACATAGTATTAGAAAATAATAGAATTATATATCTCAATAGAGTTTGTTTCCTAATATTTATAAGTGATCATCTTATTTTCCTTTAATTCAATGGTTTATTTAATTATTATATGGATGGAGGTTGTGTAGTAGTTTTTAGGAATATTTTTTATTTAGTGAGAATGTTTTTGTAACATATCCTAAAGTCGTGTGGACATAGAATAAATTAACATGTCAATATAATTACTAGATCATTGAAGAGATCATTATAATTCTATTTTATAAATAATTTTATCTATAATTAGTTGCTTCAGAATACAATGTGTCTCTGGACAGGGATAGTGTGATTTAATTCACATTTGAGAATTGTGTAAATAAAATTTTCTTAGAGTGAAGAATATATGGTTAGTTATTCTAATGAACAATGAGAAGGAGTATGCCTTCTAAGGAGCTAAACCTTATAAAATTTTGGTTTCATATATTCTATCATTCTCTATATATTGTATTGAGAATGAAATTTATTATTTATTTGATCAAATACTATTCAAAATATAGGTTATTTTTTATAATAGGAATATTAAACAAAATTCTTCTATAGATTCATCCCCCACCCTCTCTATAGTGAAACACAATCCAAATAATGTCTGTAAATGGATTTTGGAATACTTAAATTGAATAAAGGGTGCTTAGTTTTGGAAATAATTTTATTTGGAGAAGTAATTTTGTTTTATATATAATCACACCATAACTCATTTCTTAACAAAATAATAAAACATAAATAATATTAAAACCTTATGATTTATTAATATGTAAATCCTCATCCAAATAATTTATACATAGATTATGGGTCAAATATAATTTGGATTTTAACTGGTCATTATTTCATGTAAATGAAGTATCATGGAGATTTTTTTAATCTTTAATTATATACTCACATGGAAATTAGAAGACCTTATTAAATAAAAAATATTTTTGATTGGATATTTTAGGGTGTCATTCTATTATGAGGAAACTCATTCCACAATACACCTTGATGAGTGGTTTAAGTGAAATAATAAGGTGGTTTGGTTATGGATTTGTTAAGTATGTCAATTTCATGAGTTAAAGGAGCGAATTAGTTATTTGAATACATTTAATGTTTAAGTGAATATATGAAACTATATAATTCCATGTGAATGTTATGGTAATGTTATAATAGTATGGTTAATATTGTGATTCTCACTTGAATAAATCATTCATTTTATTTTTTTAGTTCTTCCCATGTGGTTATTCATGTATTAAATAAAATAAAGTCAATTTAACCATAAATCATATCCACATGTGTGTTTAATTACTAGATATATCATATGAATAGAAATACATATAATGGTTTACATGGAAGTTCTCACATAAAATTATATAGGGAATTCATATTTTGATAGTAAAATGTAAAGAGGAAGAGTTATTTTTTTTGTGAATGTAAATAGTCAGAGATAGAAAATTGGATGAATATAAAAACTATGATGAATAATATTTGAAGAATATGTGTAAGAGGTTGGAGAAAAAAATAACAAGATGAAGTTCTATTTGTAGTGAATACTCTTTTCCAATTTTCTTTTGAGATTATATGTCTTCATTTTATTTGGAGAAAATTAATCATGTAAACACACACATTTTGTATCATGAATTTAAGAATAATCCCTTATCATTTTTAATTTACATGTTAATTATTAAGGAATTTATAATCATGGGATTTATAAGATCATACAAATGATATAGCTGCTCATTTTGAGTATTTAACCTTTTTAAAATCTATTTTCTATTATATGTATATTAATTGAAATTTATTTCATGTTTCTAAAATAATATTTTCTTACATATTAGCAATTTTTAAAGCATTTCTAAAAGAGAAACATTAAAATAATTGAAATAACAAATTCACCCCAGCCCTGCCACCACATGGTGAATTCTGAAAATTTGTATGGGACTCATTTAATGTTATATCTAAATAATTCAGGATCTCTTCAATGATTATCAACTATTTACTTTTTTCATTAAAACGTTTCCTCTAAATTTGAATATTTTACGTCAAATTTAATGATTTTATATTGCATCAAGTTAATTTGATGAATTTTAAAGGGATTCTATGTTTTAATTAGAGGAATTATTATACATTTAATGGTCAGATATTTTCATATATTTTTATTCAATTCATATATTTTTTGGATCATACTAACGGTTTTACATCTTGTGACATAGATATTGTAATGAAATTATTTATATGGTAATATTTTCAATAATGATGGAAAAAATCCAAACACCATTTTTTTCATGTATTTTAGGAAAGTTGTTTCAAGAAGTAAAATGGATTACTAGAGTAAAAGTCATTTGAGATAAATTTAAATACTTTTATACTTGAAATGAGAAATTTAATCATTCTAGAATATACATTTAGAGATTAAAATCTAATGTTATTAATATGAATGATGATGAAACAATGTATAACTTATTCAATATAGTTAATGATGTTTTGATAACCACCAATAGATTGGGTGAGAAGCTTAAAGGTAATATATCTTTTGAAAAGTTAATATATATTATTCTAGAAATAATTGAAACAATGGGTTTTCCACTTGAAGAATGTGATCCTGGTACACATATTTTGTTTGAATTGTACAAATTTTGATTTCATATAAAATTAAGAAAGGGAGAATTTTACTAATTTATAAATAAGATGAAAAGGAAATATCATTTAATGGCCTAGAAAATATATGTGAATAAAATATTTTATTTTAGATGAAGATTATTCTAATGATATAGAAGATAAGAAAATTAAATTTTCATTAAATCATTTAATAGATTTCATGAAGTCAGAGGAGAGGAAAATATTGGTTTCCTAGAAAACTATAGTTGAAGAGTTTCAATAGTAGATCCATTATGAATTGTGTATGAATTTTTATTATATTAAATAAATATAATTATTGACAAAATAATAATGAAATTCATAGAGTTACTCAAGTAATAATTTTTGGAACCACGGTCTTCTATGAATGAATTGGATTATGGTTTGTGTTTGTTGTCAATAATCAGTATAATTTCAGAATTCACACAATTAAAGTGATCATACAGTTCAAGCCGACAACATTCTTGATGGTGGCACCATTTCCCAGTGTTTGCCAAATTTTTGGGCTAGAAAATAGACAAATGGATAAAAGTTTTTTTGGAAAAGAGACTTGTGCACCATGTTCTTAAAGGAGAGTAAAATTGCACACCACATGATTTTCAAGATCAGAACATGGAAAAATGGCAAAGGAAAGAGGGTCGTGCAAGTGTTGGGTTGGTCGCGCAAGTGACCTGCGCGCCGTGAAGAGACTTGCGCTATAGTGCCTAGAAGGATTGGAATCTTGCACGCCTATTGTTTTTCAAGAACATAAAATCAAAATATGGAAAAGGAAATAAGGTCGTGTAAGTATTGGTTGGGTCATGCAAGTGAGTTGCGCGACAGAGCCTACGGGAGATGAGCTGCGCGCAGAGGCTTGCGCGCCGAGGGGTGACTTGTGCACCGCTACGCAGGTTGAAAAGTTTTCCTATAAATAGAGGAACACCCTCCACATTTCCTATGAAGTTCAAGAGTTAGATATTTTTCGAGCTCTCTTCGCACAAGTGGTTGATTCGCGCAAGTGGTAGTTGGGTCGCACAAGTAAAGGCTTCACACCGGTTGTTAGCTGTGCGATCAAGGAAGTATGGGAATCCAAGGCGCAGCGTTGCGCAGGTTTGGAGTTATAGGAGGCAGTGTCTTGAAAGTGTGTTGGTGTCACCTGCGTGCCAATTTTTTACCGCACAAGTGACTTGTGCGCCATTTTTGAAACTTTCACGCCAGTCTTGGAGAAGCGCGTCAGGTGAGGTTTTTGTACGCCGAACCTTTTGGAGCTACATGAAAACTAGAAGATTTACTTATACATTCGGTGCAATGTGGGATTGGTGTACAAGTGAAAGTTGGACTTCAATAGAGAATCTACATTCAAGAGAGGATACATTCTTTTGCAATGATGAAGAGACCTTCACGTCTATAAACTGTGTGTGACTTCACCAAGGGCAGTAAGCCAGGGGGAGTCAACGGGAGTGACCCGAGGGACACAATGAGCTATCCCTGAACTTTTGTAAAGGAAGTGAGTCGGGGACAGAGTGACTGGTCCCAATCCTTTGTAATCCACAACTAGTGAAGATTAGTAGAATTTGGTACGACCGACAACCTTTCGGCGTATTCTACTTAGACGTAGCCCACAGTGGTGAACTAAGTAAAAAAAGTGTTGTGTCCTCTATTTGCATTTTAATGATTTCTTTCTGATCATATTCATCATACAGGTTCAAAAAGATCCTAATAATGTGGGAACAAGATCCATCACATTAAAAGAAACATTTGTCACCTTGATTCACCCCTCCCCTCATAGGGTGTCCTGGGGTCCTTCAAGTGGTATCATAGCCAGGTTTCTGGTGCTGAATCTGACCTTTGTAATCATGGAGAATACATTCAAGGTTAGGGGAGTCCCTCTCTTCGATGGAAGTATTCTTCAGATTTGGAAGAACAGAATGATATCTCATCTAAGATACCTTAGAATGGAAGTTCTATTTTCCACTGTGCAAGGTATAGCTGTCACTGATCCAACAGGGCTGTCTATGACTGATACAGATATGAAAATTCCTGATGCAGATGCTAAAGTACAAAATGCACTCACTATAGCCCTTCCATATTAGATCTATCTAATGGTAATGAGCTTCACCTCAGCAAAATCCATGTGGGATAAACCTTAAATATTTATGAAGGTGATTGCAAAGTGAAGGAGGAAAAATTACAAGTCATGCACAATTGGTTCGATGATCTGAAGATGCATCCAGATGAGAATGCAGACTCATTCTTCAATTGAATTGCTGAAGTGGTTGGAGCAATTCGTGTTCTCTGTGAAGAAGTCAAAGACATTGATATACTAAATAAAATATTAAGAAGACTTCCACCCATGTATAATGCAAAAGTGTCAGACCCTGAGGAAATAGATCTTTCTAAACATTCTCTAGATGATCTACTGAGCAGCTTTGTGGAATATGAAATGAGAGTCAAACCAGAAGATTTTGCGACTTTTGTGAGCAAGGAAATGGCTTTTAAGGCCATGGATAAGCTAAAAATTTCAAAATATGTTATTGGTGAAGATGACAAAGAAAAATAAATTCTTTCTCTAATTGCAAAGAAGTTCCAAAAGAGAAAAGAAAAATTTAATGGGAAGTTACCTATGGAATGTTTTCATTCTGGAAAACTTTGCCACATTGCCTCTCAATGTTTAAGAAAGATCAATGATGAAGATAGTGAAGATGAGAACATTGAGAATCCTCGAAAAAAAATTCAAAAAGAGAGACTTCAAATCTGGAAAGAAAATACAGAGGAAAAGTTTTGGTCTATGAAGAGGAAGATGAGGATACTGAATTTTGTGAGGAAGAAGAACCTGAATTTAAAATGGTAAAGCATGATTCCTTGATGGCTATGGTTGAAAAATCAGAACCCTTGATCAATAAAGACATAGATAATCAGATTACTTCTAATGGTGATTCAAAGACAAAAATTAAGGAATAATTTTTCTGAGCTTGAGAATAAATGTAAGAGATGAAATAAGTGGAAGGAAATTGTGGAAGAATCATCATAATATGATGATGATCTTGAAGAAGAGATTGAATGACTAGAAGAACTAGTGATAGTTCATTCTTCAGTCTTTGAAAGCGCAGATGATGTTGTGGAACTAAAACATAAAATTTAAGATCAAGAAAATGTCATAAATGACCTATCATCTAGACTGGAAGAGAAGTCCAAGACTGTTGAGGGACTTGAGGAAGACGTTGTTAATCTTATAAGTAAAATTGAATGTCAATCAACGAAAAATGAGTGAAAGAAGAAAATTCATTTCAGACGATTCTCATATGCAGAATTACTGGAAAGAGCCAAGTGTGGTTTATATGGGGTTGGAAAAATCATGAGTGATCAAAGACCCGCATGCATGGGAAAGAGTGGAATTGGCTATAAAGCTGAGACTTCAACTTCTAGAAGTGAAAATACCCAAAATAAAGATAAGATGATAGTTGAACATGTTGAAACATTGCCTAAAGTGCTGAAAAATGAACCCACTATCCAAAAAAGAAGGAGAACTGAAAATTATCCTCAAACATTTAAAAATGACAGATAGTCTAACTATTCTCCCAAGGAAGAAGGTATGAGATGAAATTCAAGTGAGAAGAAATTTCCTCTCATAAAGTGTCAGTTATCTGGCTGTCTGGGCAATACAATGTCTTATTGTGAAGAGGCAAGAAGCTATCGGAATGCAGAAGATATGGGTGTTCAACAAAGGAGAACAAATTCATATCTGTATTCTTATAGAAGAAAAATTTTCTAGAGATATTGTTTTTATTGTTCTAAATTTGGTCATAAGGATGCTTATTGCAGGCAGAGAAGGGACATGGACACCTCATACCGATGTTCAAGACAAGTCAAGTCGCATCAGCAAGACAATTTTTCTCTTTCAAGTAGGTTTTCTCCTCTCAAAAGAATATTTAGACTATGAAGAACCTGGGTACGTGGAAGAGATAATTGAAAGGCCATAAACTCTCTATGCTCAATCCAATGTCTCTTGGAAGTAAAAGAAGAAGATCAAGAAATACAATCTTGTAGAAGTAGCCCTCAATGCTACAACTTGGATCTTTGATAGTGGATGCTCTTCCCATATGATGGGAAATGTTGACCTTTTGAAGATAATTGAAAATAAGGTTTATGGAACAATATGACTTGTTAATGATGGCGCTTTGAAGATTAAAGGCAGTGGGAATACTTCTCTCGCCAATGGAGAGTTGAAGAATACTGAAGTTCTTTATGTGTATGGTCTACACCACAATCTCTTCAGTGTAAGTCCACTCTGTGACACATGGCTCATATTAACCTTAAATCAAAAAAATTTCACTATAAAGGGAAAAATAGGTAATTATCTTATGAAATGATGTAGAACAGATGGAAACTTATATCAGGTTGACAACAAAGTGAACTCTTGCTGTTTGTCTATTGAAGAAGAAAACAATTTGTAGCATCGAAGGCTGGGGCACATTAACCAACAAGACATGGAAAAGATATCTAAGCTGAAGATAGTCATGGATATCACCATTCTGAAACATGAATGGGAAAAGTAATGTGATGCATGCATTTGTGGGAAGCTAGTCTGTAGTTCATATCGGCCAAAGAAGAAAAGGGCATTGCATCTTCTTGATCTCATTCATACAGACGTATGTGGCCCAATATATATTGATGTAACCTATAGAGAAATGTACTTCGTCCTTTTAATTGATGATTTTAGTAGAATGGCTTGTGTAATGGTGATTCACAGAAAGAGAAAAGTACTTGATTGCATGAAAACTTATCGTCAAATTGCTGAGAATGATACTGGACGGACAATAAAAGTCAAGCGATTTGACAATGGAGGGGAATACACATCCATTGAGTTTGAAAATTACCTAGAAAAAACATGGAAGAAAGCATTAGGTAGCTTCTGTGAGAACTCCATGGAAAAATTGATTTGTTGAGAATCAGAATCGACAGGTCAACAATAGAGCCTGGAATATGCTGATTAAGAGTGGTATCTCTCGCCATTACTGGAAGGAAGCTTTTTAATCTGCAGTGCACATTCAGAATCGAACAGGGATTTATATGGGAGAAACGAAGACACCATACAAATTGTGGCATTAAAGGAAGCATTCATTGAAATACTTTTGTGTTTTTGGATGAAAATGTTTCATCCAGAATAAAGAAGGAAATCAAGGTAAGTTTGGAGACAATAATGATGAAGGAATTTTTCTTGGGTATCCAATGAACAGAAAAGCCTACAAGTGTTTCAATAAACTCTTGAGGAGGATTGTGGAATGTAATGATGTTAATATCATTGAAGGTAAAACCCCAAATGGTTCCAATAATACCTATGATGATGAGATAGAAGATTATGATGAATGTGAACATGGAGTAAATACAAATACATAAATAGAGGAAGCTGTAAAAAACACTCAGGGCTCACATCAATATGTTGACTCAGAAGAAGAATCTAAAGAAGAAACTGTGGTGGGGGAGATTGTGAATGAACCTCACAGATGAAATCGAAGAGCTGATATTGATTCATCTAACATAGTCGGGGACATGTGTGCACCCACACAAACAAGGAGGATGAGGAATAACGCAGAATCTGCATTTCGGTCAGATGTGGAGCCATCCTCATTTAAAGAAGCTGAAAAGGATGAATCATGGGTAAAAGCCATGAATGAAGAGTTAGATCAGATTGAAAAGAATCAGACATGTGATTTTTTCCAGAGACCCGAACGTCACAATGTGATTGGTACCAAATGGATCTTCAAAATAAGTTTGATGAGCATGAAAGTGTCATAAAAAACAAGGCATGATTGGTATGTAAAGGATACTCCCAGATTGAAGGCATTGATGTTGAAGAAACCATTGTTCCAGTGGCTATACTGGAGTCAATCAGGATTTTCCTTTCCATGGAACTCCAAAGAGGATATAAAGTGTATCAGATGTTTGTCAAGACAGCCTTCTTGAACGGTGTAGTCGAAGAAGAAGTCAATATTGAACAACCAGTGGGTTTTGTTCTAGGAACTGATGAATCAAAGGTCTTCAAAATAAAGAAAGATCAATATGGTTTGAAGTAGGAACCACAAGCGTGGTACTTGCAGCTGGATTCGAATCTCAAGAAGATGAAATTCAAAAGTGGAGGAGTAGATCACAATCTATATGTGAAGAATTCTCCAAAAGATCAATTCATGGTTCTAGTCTATGTTGATGATATCATATTTGGTGGCAGCATGCAGAAATCAGTGAATGAATTTTCCAATAACATGAAATCAGAATTTGAAATGTCTATGATTGGGGAGCTCACAAATTTATTGGGGCTCTATATGATTGAAAAGAAGGAATACACATACATTTTTTAGGAAACGTATGCAAGAGAGCTGTTGAAGAATTTTAATATACAGGACTCCAAACCAATGTAAACTCCGATTCCAGTTGGAACTATACTTGGAAAGCATGAGGATGGAACCTCTGTAGATCCCACCATGTACAGAAGGATCATTGGAAGCTTACTGTATCTGATAGCGACACGGCCAGATATTTTCTTTTCCACATGTCTTGCAGCCCGCTTTCACAGTAATCCAAAAGAGGAACATATGAGAGCAGTAAAAAGAATAATGAGGTATATTAAAGGTACTCACAATTGTGGCTTATAATTTGATGTCAGAAGAGACAGGTAATTGTCATCATTTTCTAATGATGACTGGGCTGTTGATGTAGTGGATAGAAAGTCCACCAGTGGTGGACCATTCTATATTGGGAATAAATGTGTTGGGTGGTTAAGCCAGAAACAAGAAAGTACTTCTCTTAGTATAGTTGAAGATGAATATATCTATGCCACAAACGCATGCACTAAACTGCTATGGATGAAGAAACAACTAACAGACATTGGTGATGTGGTGAAGCAACCAATGGTTATTTACTTTGATAACAAGAGAGCAATTGATCTTACGAATAATCATGTTTAGTATTCTCGTACAAAACCTATTGAAATTAGGTATCACTTTATCAAAGAAAAAGTTGAGCAAGGAGTGATTAGAATGGACCATGTGGGAACTGATGAGCATGTGGCTGATATTCTGACCAAGCCACTGTCAGCAATAGTGTTTCAGAAACATTGGATGAACCTCGGTGTTCGGCCACCTCCCAGTGCATAAGGAATTTAAAAAACTTCCCCTCTCCCCATTTATGATAACTGTTTTTATCTGTTTTTGGATGTGATGTAGGTTTATGGGGGAGATAATATCCAAGATATATGGTTTAAGCTAAACATAGAACAAATTACCGGTCTTTGGATTTATTTTCAATGGGGGAGAAAGGAATAAATTCAGGCATGTTCAGACTTGCAATTCAGTGTCAGTGATAGGATGGGAATGATGAGAAGGAATACATCAGTCATGTAATGCTTCTTGGTCATCATTGACAATTCCAAAACACTTGAACCCAATTCAATCTTTCTCTCTTGTTTTCTACACCAAGCATTTCTAATGTCAAATTAGAGTGTTGGATGAGTTGATTCTTGCATTTTTGGTTTGCACATGGATGGGGATCTGTTGAATTTATTTTCTAATTGCCAACAAACCCAAAGGGGGAGATTGTTGGAACCATTGTCTTCTATGCATGAATAGGAGTATGGTTTGTGTTTTTTTTCAATCCTCAGTGGATGTTCATAATATGCACCATCAAAGTGATCATACAGTTCATGCCGACAACAGTATTGATGGTGGCCCAGTTTCCCAGTGTTTGCCAAATTATTGGGCCT
The DNA here is from genome assembly GCA_963277665.1 of Viscum album. Classification (NCBI taxonomy): domain Eukaryota; kingdom Viridiplantae; phylum Streptophyta; class Magnoliopsida; order Santalales; family Viscaceae; genus Viscum; species Viscum album. The sequence continues at coordinate 805,716,368 of OY728139.1, forward strand.
GAAAATACAAAAACAGAGAAAAGTGTTTTTGGAAATGAGACTTGTGCATTGTGTTCTTAAAAAAGAGGAAACTTGCGTTCCATGTTATTTTCAAGATCAGAACATGGAAAATGGAAAAGGAAATAGGGTCGCGCAAGTGTTGGTCTGGTCACACAAGTGACCTACGCGCCGTGAATAGACTTGTGCGCCAGTTCCTAGAAGGATTGGAAACTTTCATGCCTATTTTTTTCAAGAACATAACTTCAAAATATGGCAATGGAAAGAAGGTCGTGAAAGTATTGGTTGGGTCGTGCAAGTGAGTTGCGCGACAGAGGCTAGGGGAGATGAGCTGTGCACTAAGACTTGCATGCCGAGGGGTGACTTCCACGTCGCCGCACATGTTGACCGGTTTTCCTATAAATAGAGTACCACCCCTCCACATTTCCTACGAAGTTCAAGACTTAGAGATTTTTCAAGCTCTCATCGCGCAAGTGGTTGAGTCGCGCAAGTGATAGTTGGGTCGTGCAGGTAGAGGTTTTGCACCGGTTGTTAGCTGCGCGATCAAGGCAGTTTGGTAATCAAAAGCACAGGGTTTCACAATTTTGGAGTTATAAGACGAAGTGTGGCGCAAGTTTTTTGGTGTCACCTTTGCGCCGATTTTTCCCCCCGCAAGTGACTTGCAAAAAATTCTTGAAACTTGCGCGCCAGTCTTGGAGAAGCGCGTCAGGTGTGTTTATTGTACACTGGACCTTTTGGAGCTGCACAAAAACTGGAAGATTTCCTGATACCTTCAGTGAAAAGTGGGATTAGTGTACGAGTTAATTTTGGACATCAAAAGAGTATCTACATTCAACATATGATGCATTCTTTTTCAATGATGAAGATACATTCACGTCTATAATCTGAGTGTGACTTCCCCAAGGGCAGTGAGCCAGGGGGAGTAAACGGGAGTGACCTGAGGGACGCAGTGAGCTATCCCAAAACTTTTCTAAAGGCAGTGATCCGGGGACAGAGTGACTATTCCCAAACCATTGTAATCCATAACTAGTGAATATTAGTAGAATTTGGTTTCACCGACAACCTGTCGGTGTCTGCTCCTTGGACATATCCCTTAGTGGTGAACCAAGTAAAAAGTGTTGTGTCTTCTCTTTGCATTTGAATGTTTGATTTATGATCATATTTGTCATATAGGTTCAACAAGTTCCAACTAACTTGGGAACAATATCCATCACATTAAAAGAAAAAGTGGTCACCCTGATTCATCCTTCCCCTCTTAGGGTGTCTCAGGGTCCTTCAATAATGAATATAAATAAAACAATAAATTATTTATTCAAAGGTAATTGCTATGAATTTTTGTATTTCCATCAATAAAATATTAAAAATTAAACATAAAGACAATAAATATATATAATGTAATGATATTTTTTATGCTTCATGTGAAGTTTGTGAAATGAAACTCATGAAAAAGTGAATTATGAATATTATACTAGGGGTGTTATCTATAATCATGATAGTGAGAATGAAACAAAAATAAAGTTTATTATAAAAAATAGTTTATTTAAAGGATTTAAAATATTTATATATGGATAAATAGAACAAAAATATATATAAATAAATTAAAAAGTAAGATAATAAAAAATTCATGCATAATAAAAAGAAGTCAAAATTTCTGAATGAAATTAATATGACAAACATTTTTATTAATGAGGAAACGAAATTTGATATTGGAATAGAAAGGAATGATAAATAATTAATGGATGAAAAATAAATTTTTGGGAGAACACAAAATTATTATATTAAAAAAGGTGTCCATGGTTTGTGGTAAAATATTTATAGAATAGTGAAAATGAACTTCTATAAAACAAGTAGGTTTCAACTGGAATTACTCCTTTTTGGATACTATTTGTATTATAAAGGATTTAAGTTTCTAAATAGTAGATATTGGATAAAAATAAAAAATTATACAGTCCTATAGGATATGGGATAATGTGTTTGTGTTGAATCCAATCCTCCTCAATAAAAAAAGTTTAGAAATAATATGAAAATTCTATAGTAATGTATGAAAACCAGATCCAATAATTATGAGATTTTTTTAGAATGATACCAAAAAGGATACATTGTTCTACATTTTCTCACTTTTATATCATTGTATATCGGATAGGATCATCATACTCATAATTAATAGGATACTAAATTGAATGGAAAGGTGAATTAATTGGAGTTTAAATTGTAACCCAATGAATATCAAAATTAATATCCATTAATCATTCATAGGGGATGCTCAAAACAAATGATAAGATATATAAAGATTTTTAAAGAGGATAAAAATGTTAAAGGAAGTATTGGTTGCCTATATAACTGAGGGGACACTCATGATAAATGTTGTTTTATCTGGGAGGTCATGTAACACAATTATATTTTATAATATATTTAAATAAAATGTAAGTGTTGGAAACAATTCTTGTCAGACAAAATTGATCGTCAAATCAATGATTATATAGTAAATACTAGTTGTTAAATTAGATATATGAGTTGGGAAAGTGATTTTATGTTAACCATATATAAATTTTTTATTATCAAAAGTCTATGATTAATGTATAATAAATAGATTCTCAATTTTCTATGTAGTCATTTAATGTTTCATAAATATTTTAACTTGAAAAATAATTTCATTGATTTTAATCACTGAAACTTATAATTAATTTAGTCCATACTTATAAATTCAATTTTAGGAATTTAATATATTTTTAATCATCATTTAAATTTTATATTAGTTTGGAAAATTTATATTTTCATGAAAATATTTATTTTTAAGTAAGTTGGGAAAAATAAAAAAAAATCAAAAAATTTGATTTTTTATAAATTAAATAAAGTAATTTAGAAGTATATTTCTTTATTTAATTTTATATTAATTTTTCAAATGTATAATTTAATTATAAATAGTAAAATTAATTTTTTGGGACCCATCATTATACAATATTTTGTTATTTGTTTATTTTCATACTTAAATATGCATTTTTATAAAAAATTACATTCAATAAGTTATAAGAAATTATATTTAAATTTAAATATTCAAGTTATATAAATATAGTCTTGAAAATAGAATATTTATTTTATTTTGTGTATTTCAAATTTTGTAAAAATGTCCATATTATTGTTGGCCATTGTGAATATAAAACATGGTACACATTTTTCATTATCAAAACGGTAAAACATGTAAACAATGTTAAATATATGGGATAAGAAAGATAAATTACCAAAAAAAACATTGATTTAATTTTATTGTTTTTCTAGTCCTTTGTAATCTATATTTTATTTTTTTTATTTACTTTCCACTTTACTTTCATAATTACCTTTATATAATGTTTAGTAATGAATAAAAAAATTGTCACTTGCTTATTTTTAATAAAATTAATAATTTTTCCTCCTTATAGAAGGAGGTTATATTTAGATGTAAATATTTATTTAAAATACTATTGATGTTTTTTCATGATAATTTATATTCAATATTTCATGACATAATAAGTGGCTTAAATGTGTATGTAATAGTCACACAATGTCTTTTCAAATATTAAAAAAATGAAACAAATTATTCTAAAACATTTAAATGTTATATAATTTTCATGGATAGTTGAGTTAAATCAACTATTTATAAAAATATATCATATTAGTGATGTGTTAAATGTTATAATTCTAATTACATGTCCATATTGATCTCAATAATGTCAAACTATTTTAATAGTCCTAAAATATATTTTAATGGTATCTTATATTAAGTGATACATAATTTAATGCTTTAAGATGCACAGAAATGTTATATTTGGCCAAATGAATGTGTTATAGTAAAATATTTCCTCAATTTTTATCTTATTGGTCATTTTTCTTTTAATTGTATATTCTAGGACCCCTAATGTGTAAATAGCATTGATATAGTTGTAGTCATATTAAATGATAAACATGGGTGATAATACCTTGAGATAAGGGTTAAAACATTACTTAAAATTTTCAAAATTTTATTGTATGATAGGATTTAGAAACATATTGATCAATGTTTTAAAATATATAATCATGGTAACAATTTTTCCTAAAAAATTAATTATGATATTTAATTATTTTAAGTTAATCAAACTGTATCGTTTCCATCACACTAAAGGAGAACCACCTCTACTCTCTTCCTCACATCCACATGATAAACATATCATTAAAAAAACATAAAATAATTCAAATAAAAATAATTATCAATGTTCTATAGTTTTTATTATTTTCAAAATATAATCCATAGGTTCCTTAAGAAAAAATCCCATGGAGGTCTTTCAAAAGGGTGGTAATTATTTTTACCGATCTCTTTCGTTTTAAATATTTTAATTAATTTATTTTTGCACCATACTTTTATATATAATATTTTAATTATCTATCATATAAAAAGATGTTATTAGGGTTATGGAAAAAAATTATTTTTATCCTTTTACAAGCATTAGAAAATAAATTTTTTCCCATTCATATATGCAAACTATCAATTCTATAATGTGATGTGATTGCATTTTCACTTTTTTGACAACTTTTGGAATAACGGTATATTTAAGGAATATTTTGTATTTACAATATAATAATTTTAAATTTTATATGAATTATTATATACCTTTCTTTTGTTCCATTTTTTGAATAGTAAAAAACATCACTTGTACGTACATATGGAAAATCATCGAAAAAATTGATGTAATTCATTTTTCATCACGAATTTCTATGAATAATAATAAAATGTATAAAATAAATTAATGAGATATTTATGTTTTCATTAATATTTGATATATTATGAATCCATGACCATGTTTTATATACCAAAAAATTTAATGAAAACATTCAATGAAAAGAGACAAGTTTTCACATAAATGTTTATTTTAATGGAGAATGGATAATAAAATGGTGTTAAAATGTAATAAGTAAATAATATATAGTGTTATATATATAAATTAGGTTCTAAAATATATTTATAAGAAATATATATTTATTAAATAATAGTTTTAAATTTCTTATGATGAAATTGGAACTAAGCTTAAGAGTTTCCCACATAACATTTGTTTTTGTGATATATATGCCATATTAAACACTTGTTTCTTAATGTGGTATTTATAAAACCCCATTTATATGATATATAATGAGAATATTTGTATTAATTTTTATTAATATTTCATTTGAATTTATTTATTTCATTATGGTTGTGATTCATTAATTCCCAAAGTGATAATAGTACATGTTATAATCTAATTTGATTCAGATATTTTCTATACAAAATTTTCATTGAGGGGGGTCAAAATGATATTATATGTTAAACCACAAATAAATTTCTTTTCATATATATATCACATTAATTTTAAAATATTATTACCATTTTTTCCATTTTTTTATTTAAAAATATTGATTATTTTTTCAAAATAAAAGTGGACCTTAAATCATTTTTTAAGGATGAATTTTTAATTCCATGTACATAATGTTCAAAAAAATATAAATAAATTTTTTCCTATATAAATATATATTTAAAATTATTGTTCTTATCACATATAACTTAATTTAATTGGGTTAAATTTAATAATTTTAATGAATCTTTTTATGAGTACATTGTATTTGAATTTTTATTCAAAAGTGTGAAAACAGTGTTATCGTTTAACATGTATGGTATAAATAGATTTTACTACTATCATATACATTATTTTCATTTAATCATACATTAAATAATTCTATGGTCATTTTAGAATAATCTAATTTTCTCAATATCCTAGTATTTTTTCAGTAAAAATTTTATTAAAAAATATTTTATGTTAGGTTTTTGAAGAAATGATTGAATTATATTTTAATGGAATTTTTTAAACTATTTCAACAGCTTTTATGGTTTTTTCTTCCTCAAGGTTATGATATTATGAATCCATATATTTTCATTTTCAACATGTTTGATGATGATAATGATTTAAGGATGATTCTATTAAATGATTTCCTTTCCCATGGGACATGTATGATAAAATTAAACTCTTATGAAACATGTTTCTTTTCCATACGCTTGTCTAGTATAATCACACTAAATATTAATGAAACATGATTCATATCTATTGGTTATTATATGATGATATAATTAATATATTATTATATTTTTTTCACATATACATATTTTTCATAATGTGGCATTTTCCATTAAAATATATATCCCTCCAATGAATTTTGTAAGTATGAATAACATATGAGACTACTATGTTACATAAAAACCTGATTTCATGCCCCCAAATTATGTAGGGATTATTTTCATATCTATAATATTTTTATGGACTTAGTTTCATGTCCATAATTTCATGTGTGGACCTCCTTTCATTTCCATAGTTTTATGTGAGGACCTTATTTCATGCCCTTAATGAATTTTCCTTCTATTGTGTACAAATGTTCTAAATGTTATAAGATTATTTTTGTTCCATAATACCATGTTTATGATATAACATGTATCATGATTTAATATTAATGATTCTGAAATCAAATGTATTTTTTCTATTTTTTTATGAAAATGTCTTATAAAATGAGTCATGGTTAAAGATGTGTAATTGATTAGAAATGGATTTATTATATTGTGACCATATTCTCATACTCATATACAAATACTCAATTATGATCCTTGATTTATATCTCCTATATTAAAACTTACTTTGAAACTGTGTACACCATTTTAATAATTTACATTCTTCCCAATGTTATGGAGAAATGTTTTCTGTAATAAATTTAAAAGTAGTATACAATAAGAGAATATCATTGTGGGGGATATTGAAGATATTTTGTGAATATATTTGATAATGTAACCATTCTAACAAATACATTAAACCATTTTGTTACTTGAGAATATTTTATAAACATATGTATTTAATATTCATCACAATATATATTTTATTTCTTTTTCTCCTGCTCAAGTCACCTTTGTTGGTATGAGAGTAGGTGTTAATTATTTTTGGAGGTTAGTATAATTTAATATAAATAAAAAGCTAGGGATAAGTTAACTTAAAAGTTAATGTCTAGATGCATGGGTAATGTTTAGGTTGTGGAGTTTTTATATAAACTATATCTACATATAGATACTATATGGTGGATGAGGCTTTGGCATAAAGGATATAAGGGTAAAAACTCTAGAAGTGGTGGATTTGGGATTAAATCGATCATTATCGGTGCATAATGAGTAGACCTATGACATACAATCTTAATTGATACTCTTGTGAGTTATGGTTGGGTTAATTTAAATTATCCTTATGGATCATTATGAAAGATTTGAATAGATGATGCCCATTAATGAAATTTTTAAAACATAAGGTTCTGTAGATTGATAAATAGGTTTTCATGATATAAATAACCAATGTAAACTTTTTGATGATTATATGATTAATCATTATTATTATTATTATTACTCACACTATTCCTTTTTAATTTATCCATTGGCTTGAACTAGGTAAAATCATGTAAATTTTTCTTATGATAGATTACGGAATTATTAAATTCACATGGAACAAAATGAAATGAGATATAGAATGATATAACATGAGATTATTACTAATAAATGACTCTCTTATGTGATTAATGACCTAAAAATGGGACATTTTATTTTCAATCCAATTAAGGGAAAAATTATTCTTCATCGGAGGTTAGATTTTGAAGATCATAGAGGTAATATGATTCAGTGTCCTACAAGTAATGTGTGTGGGATGGAACACCAATGGAAATATCTCAGTAGTATATGAAGATGTTTTATATAGGGAAGATAAAGTCATATACCAATTAATTATTGATTATAAAGGGAAATATTTATGGGTGCTAATTATTTTCATCCATAGGAACCATTTATAGTTAAATGATTTATGTATGGGGAATATGGCTATTATTCGAGTCAATTCCAAAATATATGGGCTATCTACTAGGATATGGAAGGGAAAATGTTATGACAATTATTAAAGTGAGTTGATTGAAGTGTTCCTGTATTTTTAATTGATAATCATGTTATATGAGTGTTTAATAAAAGATATTTTTTTTATAATATTAATTAAAAAGATAAGGTTTAGTGTACAATAATTTTTCTTTAATTATTTTTAGACATATGTTAAATGGTATAAACACCCTTGGAAAGGGACTTAATGGCAAGGTGGTAATTTTTTAAACAACATGAATAAAAGATATATAACACAATATATATGTTTGATGTTGTGATAATATTTTTTAATTAGAATAAAAAGTTCATTAATACTGATAATGTAAATTTGAAATATTTAGAGTATTTTTTTTAATAATATACGATCTTATTATGGAATAATGGTGATTTTGTATATTTATGCAATGATTATAATATTTTAGGTAATATATGATTAATGACAAATTTTTTGAGGATATGTTCTTATAAATTATTGATATTATTTAGAGACAATATTTATGTAGATCATGGATGAGTATTTGATAAAATCATTAGAATATATGAGTTTTAATTTCAGTCAGGAATATTTTTTAATTGTTTTTTGGTAATTTATATATGGATTTATTTGTATAGAACCTTTGATGTTATTATGTATAATTTATATATTAGTGTGTGTATAATTATTCCCATTGGATAAATGTTTCTAGTAAATTTAGGTTTTTAATATCTATATATAAGTTGAATAATTTTTCATTATTTTTTAGACCCTATGACCTGTTAAAAATAAATTTTATCACATATTGAATGAGAATGTGTCATCACTATCATTTACCATATAGAATATAGGATGTATTATTTATGAGAGTCTTATTAATGAATAGTTAAACCATGAAACTATGATTATGGTATATAAATAAATAAATTAATCTTGTTATCTCATTTTTTCTACCTTAGGAGAATATGATTTCTTTAATACAAGTAAGAGTGATATGAATATTACGATTCTTATGAGGAATTTATCATTCTGTTATAAATAATCCTTTTTTAACTCATGATTAAACTAAATTAAATATTCTAGGATTTAAAAAGACATTTTTATGAATTATTAATTCTCTTTATGGTGATGCATAAATACTTCATGATGGTACAATCAAAATTATAATTTTTTTCTAGTTTCAAAAATTAAAATTATAGAAAATAAATATTAAAATTTAGTGGGTTATGTTTACTTAATTGGGTAAAATGTAAATCCTTGATATTTTAAAATATATTTAAATATTGTTTATTTATTTTATAGATTTTTGGGTATGAAACACCAATCTTAAAACAAATCGTGATATATTATAACCTCACTAAAAATTTCATTGAATGAATTTGTATAACAATGATATGAAATATTTCTATAAATGTATAATAGAATAAATACATAAATAATAATCCAAAATAAATATATAGACAATTTTTACTAATGTCATTTTAAAATTCAAAAACAAAATTTTCTTCAAAAATGGGTTATATTTCATTTTGTGGATGGATATTGTAATTAACTTATACCATCATTAGAAATTTTATTTTAGGAATTGAATATCATTTTTTAAATCATCATGAAGCATTATAATAGGGTTATATTTTCATACATCTTTCATAAATGATATATTATTATTGGAATAGGGAAAATAATTATATATTTTAAAAAATTACATTTTTTTAATTAAATTATAAAATTTATAATTCGCATTATGTTTTGAATTTGATCATAAATTACCAAAAGTCTCCTTGAATCAATAATAGTGATATTAATTACATACCAATGAACAATATAATTTATTTTTGTAAAAGTTATCTTTTGGACATAAAGAAAAAATTTTCTTAAAAAACATTATTGTTTTGTTTCACTCATTCATTTCTAAATTTATTTCTTCCACTTATTTAAATTGTTTCCTAAAATGTGGATTAAATATTTGGAATTCAGAGGTTCTAATTTCGAAATTATATCCCTTCTATGTATATTCATTATTAATAATAACTATGGAAAATATGTGTGTAATATTTTTGTTATTGATAGAAAAATAATTTTCATATTTATTAATATAAATTATGATGTTATATAATTTGTAGAAATATTATGTAATTTTGAAATCAAAAAGGAAATACTTCTATGTAAAAATATTTCATATATAGGTTTAAAAATCAATTATTTTATAATGTTGATAATTTTAATTTGAAAATATTTATATATTTATTGAAATAATTGTATCAAAATTTATATATGGTGATGTTTTGGGATTTTTTAAAAAAAATTAATTTTTAGTGAATATGGAAATTACCTTTTTTAAAAAAATTATTTTCAATACATTAAGTAGATTAAAAGATAAATTATTTTTTAATATCATTTCAAAATTTCTTTATATTTAATCCACTTAATTATTCATTAATCAACATTATATTGGATTTCATTTTATAGTTTTATTGGGTTAAAAAGATATTTTCCTAAAAAATCTTTTACAATACATAATTTTTTTCCATTTTAGTTAAATAAAATACCAAATAATGTGGAATTATTTAAATGAAATTTATAGATTATATATTATGAAATATTAATTATGTTTCATAAATTTATTATTCTTCATTATAGATATAATATAATTTCTTCTTTTATATGAAATATGCACTTCTTGAAAACCCATTTTTATATGTTTGTGGGTTTTATTTTGATGAAAATTCACCAAATGATATAAATTATTATTATAAAATGGATTATATATTTGGAATCAGAATAATTTATATTTTCAAGTAAGGTAAACTTAATTTTTGACCAAAATTAATAGTGAAAAATTTATAAATTTCTTATTGTGGTTAAGGTTATAGTGGTTTTACTGAAGTATAATAGAAAATGAAAAGGGTTAAAATAGCCTAAAATTATTAAAATTTATTTTACAGATATATTTTTCCATTATCCATTATATTATTTAAATTTTTTATTATTTTAACATTGTGAGATGTAATAACATTACTGGAATTCATTCCTTTCCAAAAATAAAACTATTCCACTCACCACACTTATTAGAGGACACCCCTCTCTTCTCTTCACACATTTAAAGCACATTGGTTTGGGAAATACCAATCCAAATAAATTCTATAATTTATTTCCTACCGTATTTCTATCTTTTTTGTATTTTATAAATCCAACTAAGTATGGTCATTAGTGTAAACCAAAATAATTTATCTGTATAAAAGGTAACGTTCTCCAACAAGCATATTTATTTTATTTCATCATCTACCTCCTTCAATTATTTAAAAAACATTATTACATAATAAGAATAGTTTATGAAATACTCTTATAGATTATTATGTTGATGTAATAACATAAATAATTCTCTTCTTCCATCAAATGTATTAAGGAAACATCACTCTTTTGGATAGTGGACAATTATCACATGAACTGATGTCATTAGTTTTTCTATTAATACCACTCACAATTGGGTATGATGATATATATATATATATAATATGATATATTTATAGCTATGAAAATATTATGTCATATTACTATTTTTACATTCCATTCCAAAGGGGATTCAATAATGTCACCCATGTGCACAAGTGACTACTTCCACCCAAAACGATTTGATTCATTTTTCACCAACACATTATCATTAAGAAGATAGGAGTAATTATAATAAATATATATGATATAAATATAATAAAAGTAATATTTATTACACATTTATCATTATGAATATAAAATATGTCATATTATTTCATACCGTTTCAGTCATTGGAATGGTGGTAACGTCGTTCTTATATATGTGGAATACCACATTCACAAAGTAATGTGACTACATTTTTTCCCTGAATCTACATTTATTATATACATATGTATATTTAAATAATAAATATTGAATATATGATATTAGGTAAATCTTTTAATGATAAAGTTATTACTTACCTCTTTTACCAAATTATTGTTAAAATATGGAATTGTTATTCCTTGGTACGTATTACCTATCATCTGCATGACTCTATGGTACATCATTTCAAGAAATCAACATTTATGATTGTAAAAATAAGTATAATTATTGTATAAAAATGATATTTCTATCATAATTACTATTAATGGGATGTCTGAATAATGTCATATTTAACTATTTTCAACCTACCAATGTATTTTTTACACAAAATCCAAATATCACGGAAACATCTCAAAAAAAATTGATTAAGTAATTATATATAACATTGTAATAAATGAAATAAAAGGAATAATAAAAATTAAAAATTATGTAAATAATTTAAATAAAAAAAATATTATTATTCAGGAAGATAAAGAACATACATGGCGATTCAGACTCAAGTTATGGGACTTCGTATGCATTTACTTTCATTAAGTAATATTTTTATTTTTTATATATATACATTATTAAGAGGTATATATACCTGTATGTTTTAATTGTATCTAATGTATCTCTCTATTCTCATAAAATTTATAGATCTGTGAATTTTATTCTTTATGTCAGATATTTATTTAAATATTTATCAAGTGATAAATGTATTTTCTTTTAAAAAAATTAACATTTAATGATTTTATTCCCAGTGATTATTTTAAATGGCCATGTTTTTAAAATTAATTTCTGAAAATTTTTATATGGATATAAAATTTTTATAAATTACATTATATACTTCTTTTTAAATTATTTTCAATTATTTTCAAAAGGAATATGATTACATGTTTTATATTGTACTTTTTGAAAAATGAAATCTGAATGTTCTACTCTTAACATACATAGTGACAAAAATAGTTTCAACTACTCTGGATGTTATTTTATTTTTTTATTACATTGAATGATTTCATGTTTTATTATTTAAAAATAAATAAATTTCCATTTTTGGGTATTTTGGTATTGAAAATGTGGTTTTAAATTAAAGTAGTTTTTTATATCATAATGCTAGTTTAATATAACATTTGAAGAAGTTTTCAATAGGTTTATGATATAAAATTGAAAGAATAATATTTTTACTAATGTTTTGATTTATCGACATTATATACTATGGCATATACATTATAGCAATAGGTAATCTTGTTATTGTTTATATGTCAGGTATTACCATATAGTTCTCTAATGCATAGATAATGATTATGTTCTCAAGGGAATTATATTGTAAGTTGGTCATATGGTCGTTAACATTTCTAAGGGTTTATATTGGTTATATGAAATGATGTTTCAAGGAACCTACATTAATTTTCTATGATTTATATTGAGTTATCAAGAAAATAATTTAATTTTAATATTTAATTTGATTGATCTATTTAAAATATTTATTATTCTATTTATGGGTAAAAACATGTGTTTTTAAGAAATGAGTTTTCATGAGTTTTCATGTTTTTCAATAAATTAAATGTTATATATTTTTTAAATCACATACTATTATTTTTATTCTCATCCCTTTCTTTTAAAACAAATCATTGGATTTATGGATGGATAATGGGAATAATAATTCATGTTGATAGTCATGAATATTTTCCAAGAAAAGAAACTATGGTTTATTTTAAAATATTTATATTATGACAAAATGGTTACTAATCATATGTTTTCACTTTATATTATATGGTTTTGTAGTGTATGATTTATTAACTGATTATCTTTATCTATAAACCTAGAAGGATCATAAACATTATAGGCAGATAATTATTAACTAAATCTCAAGATTAGGCAATGTTTAATGTAGGGTCCTTCTAGTTGGTACCTACAATTGGTATTGATATATTTATCGGAAATGATAATGGTAATATAATGTCCTTAAATGATTCTACATTATTGCAAAGATGAAATTCTTTTTAATGTTAATATTACTATATTGATTCATCAATACTAGGATTAGTGAAACTATTTTTCCATAGATGAAACATGGAATCTATATTGGAAGTAACTAAGAGGAAAAAATCATTCCGAGTCAGCATTATGAGACAGTTTTAATTGGAATAAAATAGTTTTTTATTAAGATGTATCATTTGACACAAGGTACAAATGGTGGTGGTGTCCATGCTTGAGATGAATATGCTTTACCTTGAATGAACATGTTAGATATGGAGAATTTCATGAGACAACATCCCCAATCATTTAATATAACATATGACAAAACGGTTTTCAAAGGATGGACTATTTTCCTAGGGAATATATATGATGTCACAAGATATTTAAAACATAAAAAGGTAACAAATTTCAGTTATCATTTGAAGGAGAATCTAATATATGGTGGTATTTAGTTATGAATACGAGAGAGAAAAATGATATCAATTTCATTGTATGGGAAACAATTATGTATATTTTCCTTATGAAATATTTAATTATAATTTTTAACTCGTGATGGAAAAAATTTCATAGAATTTATAATAAAAGATGAGGATCCTATGGACACATATGAATCCAATTTTACAACACTACCCATGTATATATTATTTTTCGATTGAGAAATTAATTGTAAAATTAATATAGGTTAGTTAGGATTGAAACTATGTCAACAAATACCATTGTCCACATGATAATTTAAATTTTATGAGAATGGATGTTTTATGATCAAATAGTTGAGATGTAGATTTCTGACCCTTATGTGCCTTGGGATGTTAAATGTAAGTAGTTGTTTGGATGGAAAGTGATGTGGAAATATATAAAAATAAAATATATATGTATTAACATGTTGTTACTATATTTTGGTAAGTGTGGTAAAAAGAACCATAAATAATATCTTATGATGTAAGGGAAGTGTTAATGACATTGATGATTTTTCCACACAGCTGGTGATTGCAAGGAAAATTATACTAAAGAAACTAAGATTGGGGTAATCTATATCCATAAAATGGTGAGGGTTTTAGGTTATAGTGATTTGGTTCATTATTCTAACATAATACCAATGTTAATAACTGTTGTTATAAATCATCAAGATCTGATGAAAAAGGGGGTGTAAAAAAAATTCTATTTCTATGGTTAATGTTGGGATGTCAAATAAAGTGGTGATATGTATGTCACTTCTATGTTAGAATTAATCTAATACCATGATTGAATCTGATTATTACCATTATTTATTTTCTATGAAATTTTTAATTACATTTGGAATATCTCTACATCAAAAGTAAGAGAGGTCATTTTGTGAAAATTCCATGTTGAATTATGAATTCATCCAAGATTTATATGAGTCTATTTTTTGTTATTAGTGTGATGGGTTTTCTTACAAATCAAGATGAACAGACCATAGTAGTTTTCTATATCAATCATGGAATGTATTTTATTTTAGATTATCATGCTACAATCGATTACAATTCTAATAATTTTATTTTCAATGATTTTATGATATGAACATATACAAAGTGTTTTTGAAATTTATATTAGTTGGTAGTGAAAGTTACCATGATCATATTTTTTAAACAAAATAAACTATTCAATGTAGTGGTATTTTAGTAGTTAATGAATACACAAATGTTTTCCATTTCATTTTCATTGTGTTATTCATGATTGATTTTTTGAGTTTACTGTAAAATTGTTTCTTGTTCTATGGTGATATCTAAACCGCCTTTTCAACTGAATCAAGTGGATGTTTTATAACTAAAAAATAAATTATAAGAGTTGTGATATGATGGTTTCATTTGACCTTGCACTTTAACATGATGTATTCTTAATTTGGTTTTTAAAAACAAATATAGATCGATATGATTTTTCATTGACTATAGTTCTTTGAATAAAAAAATATTAAGAAAAATTATACATTAACTCATAATGATGATTTGATTGATTAATTACATGGAGAATAGTATTTTATAAATGTTGGATTAAGGTCTAGGTACCATCAGTTAAAGGTGATGTTGGATGAGATTCTTAAGACAATATTTAATCTAGATATGGGCACATTGAGTTTGTAGGGATGAATTTTTTGTTCTCAAATGCACCGCTAATATATATATACCTTATATAATGAATTTTTCATGTGTTCATGGGAACATTTTTTTCATATTAATGACATATTTGAATATTCTAAATGTTAATAGGAACACAAAACAAAACCGAAGTATTTTTTAAAACTTTAAAAGAACCAAATATATATGGGAAATTTAGAATGTGAAAATATTTTTTTCAAAAAGTTTCATTCTGGGGAATTATTTTTTATTAATTTGTAATAAATTTAATCTATTATAAAAAATTGTAGTTTGTGAATGGCCATGAAAAAAATATCATATAGATCCATATTCTTTCTTGACTAACATGTTACTGTAAAATGTTTTCTGAAAACATTTCATGTTTTTCTATCCCACTTGCTACATTGATTAAAAAAGTATTTTAATTAATCATAACCAAACTATTCGATTATTTGTTAATGAAATAATATAAAGATTGCAGAGTAGTCTTGTATATGGTCATGCCTTATAGAAGTAGTGAATTTTCCATCTAAAATGATGTTTCTTTGAAAGGACATAGTTGTGTCCTAATGTATAATGATCAAGTAATTTATTATAAACCATGTCAGTTGAAACCTCATGAGTTAAATTACTCTATATGTGATAAGTAATTTTCTACAATGGGTTTTTCATTAGAAATTTAAAGGATTCATATATATGGATTAAATTGTAAAATATAGTAATCACAATGTTTTGAAGACTATATTATCATAGAAAGAAATAAACATGAGGGAGAGGGAGAGAGTAGATAGAAAGAACTAATCAAGGATGATCATTACAATATTCATTATCATCCGAGAAAAGAAAACATTGTCTCTAATGATTTGATATGAAACAATAACGCAATGTTACCAATGATATGATGGGAACATGACCCATAATTTTACGATTTGATAAATGTTTCCCTAGATGTTATCGATCATTGTAAATACAATGTTTTATTTCTGGTTTTAGTGAATCCAACATTGTCAGAAATAAATTTGAGAGCTCAAAAATATAATCAATGTTTGAAGGATACGGTATAATTTATTTATATGGGTAATTTTCTTGATTTTAATACTCCAAAAGAAGTTCTGTTACTATTTGGAAAGATGTTATGGGTGCCTTTTGTTTCCTTGAATAAGTAAGAGCTATTTATTGAATCTTATAGTTCATTGTTTTCCTTTCATTCAAGAAGTAATATGATATATAGAGACTATAGAGATTATTATTGGGGGGATGTAATGAAAATATATATTGTTGACTTTACCATTAAGTATTTGACTTGTTAGTAGGTTAAATCACAATAAAAATTACCAAATGGGATTTATAAATCATTTGTAGTGTTGGAGTGTAATGGTAAAATATATCAATATATTTTTTTTGGTATTATTTCCAAATACTTCATTAAAAAAATGATATTTGGGTTTTTGTTGATCCTCTAACTAAATAATAACTTTTCATTCCCATTCAATATATAATGTATTTAGATCATCATTATCAATTAAATCTAAAATATATATTATGGTTACATTGAGTTTGTCTCTCCATTATATCAGACTATGATCACAGGTCCTCATTTAATTTTTGAAATGGAAATTATATTTCATTGGGCCTTGAATTAAATTTATGTATAGATTTTAGGCCACAATTTAATGGGTTTTCTAAGAGAAACATTTAGACCATCGATGGTATTATTAATTCTTGTTCAATGAATACCTAGGTAATTCTAGATCAATATATCTCTTTGGTTGATTTTTTATAACAATTTTATTCATTCTAGTGTACACATATAATCATTAAAAGTATTATATGGAAATCATTATTGAACGCTAGAATTTTAGGATGATGAAGGAGAAATAAATCTAATGTAACAATATTTGTTAGAGTAAATGGATGAGAAAGTGTTGTGAATTGAAAAATATATTGTGATGAATAAAATTTAGAAGAATTATGTAGACAATCATAGGAATGATTATTCATTGGAAGTAGGTGATCATTACTATCTCAGAATATATACATGAAAAGGTATTACTTAAATTATTACAATTATTAAGATAAGTCTTTAATTGATATATATATATAATCGTGGAGAGAATTAGATCATTTTCCGGTTGATTTTCCTTACCTTCAAGCTTATCCTAAATACACCACCTATTTTATGTTTCAATTTTAAGAAAATATGTTCTATATTCATCTAATGTTTTGAGTATTGGAGTAGTTTTGTTGGAAGAAAATATTTTTTAAATTAATAAACACAAACGCTTCTTAATCTTAAAGAGATTTTTTTTGGAATAAGGTGATTAAATAGGTTAGGGTTTTTTTAAACCATATAGTTTAAGAAGAAGTATGAGAATCTGAAAATGCTATAAATGAAAGATATACTTACTTTTTTATAAATTGAATCAAATTACCAGGAAATAATTTATAAAAGTGGAGAGGATTAAAAAAACCCATATAATGATAGAATAAATAGTTTTTATATTTTTTAATATGAAATAGATAGGTATATTAGTTATAAAAATATTAATAATTTTTTAAATCAACAAAGATATAGTTTGAAAAAAAAACTCATTTATTATACGGTTTTATTTAAGAGTTTGATTTTTAAATTTATGAATTTTATATTTGAAAAAAATAAAATATTTTTTTATCATAATATAAAAATTTACCAATTCAAAATTTTTTGGATTTTTCGGAAAATAATGATTTTTCGGCGAATAGTGATAATATCAAATTTGGTAAAAAGTATTTTCTCTTCAATAAATTAAGTTGTTTAAAAGTATAATTATATTTTGAATAGGATTTAAAGTTACATAATGATTATTTATTAAAATTTTATCCACTCCATCAATATTTAATAATATTTATATTATATTTTAGTATATGATTGTTTTTTGTTTTCAAAATGTGATTTTTCTAAAATACTTATTTAAAAATGCATTATTATTATCCATTTTAATTAATTTAAATAATACTTAATGTGAAATTTGAAAAATTAAATTTATATATTATATATTATTATATTTTAATTTAGTTTCATACTATGATTTTTAATATTCATGGAGATAATATAAAATAATTTTTCCTTCAAAATACACTTTTTAAGAACCAATTTTCTATTCACGTGGATGGGTTTTAATTCAAATTTAATTATGAAAATTATTTTAAATGAATTGAGTAAAATTGATTCATTATTTTGAATCTTAATAATTTATATTGACTTATAATGTTAAATTAATTTTTTTTACAAAATCAATTGTGAAAATATTAAAAATTAATTACAGCATTAAAGGTAAAAATGGATTTATCTACGGTTAAACTAAAAATGTAAGGGTTAAAATGACATAAATACTAATATAATTATATTTTATGGAACCATTTAGTCATTATCCCATATAGGTTCTATAATCTTCTATTATTGGAGCATTGCAACATGAAACAAATATTGGTGAAATTCATTCTTTTTAGAAATTACAATTGTGCCTCTCACCTCACTTATAACAGGCCATTCGATATCCTCTTCTCTTTAGAAATTCAAAACTGATTTTTTGGTGAATAAATAACCAAATAACTTATCTAATCCATTCCATTTATACTACAATCCATATTTTTAGAAGAAATATAACCATGTAAGTCCTTCGGTGCAAACCAAAAGAAGGTACGAGAAAATGATGATATTTTTTTCAACGAGTGTCTTCATTTTGTTTCTTCCACCACCTCATAAATTTATTATAAACCCCTAATTATATAATAAAACTATCATATTCTATAAAATTAGTTTTAATTATGTTAGTTTCATAACATTAATATTTTTCCTCTCCTATCAAATGGGTTACAAAAACATCAATTGTGTGTAAGATAGACTACCAGCAAGAAAATTGATGTCATTTTTTTGAATTACTACATCTCATGGTTTAGTATGATAATGGTTATAAAGTATATATATTAATTTTATAACATAATTATAATTATGGATTCTTTATTTCATATTAACTTTTTTATTTCTAATTAATTAGTGTTTATGATAATGTCACTCGTGTGATTAGAGGAATACCACCTCCAGAAATGATGTGATTAATTTTTCATAAATTATTTATATAGATGTTAATAAATACAATGTTAATAAATATATGTGATATACATGGAATAATTATTTAATATATAAAATATTTATCATTAAAAAAAATATAATATTTAAATTTTAATCTTATAGTTTCTCTTGCTACAAAAATTATAAGATCGCTCGGGTATGTGTGGATTACTACATTCACGAAATAAATTGACTATATTTTAATAACCAAACCACATATGTAACATAATTATTTTTAACTAATAAAAAATTGATAAATTAAATGTATATTTTTTTATAAAAATTTAATATTCCAATACTTGTGTTTAATATGGATTTACAAAAAAAGTAACATCCTTATAAAGGCTTTGGAATATTCAATGAACTATTTTCAAAGTTAGGTAGTGAGTTAGAAAAGGATTATCGAGTCCATAGAGACTCAATGTTAATAACATAATAATATTAAATATATTATATTACATAGGGGTTATTTTTCTAAATAAATGATATAAATCATAACGAGTTCCTCACATGAAAAATTTGAGACCTCCATCAGATCTGTGATGTATAGATTTCTATAGGTATGAATAATAATTGTACATATTGGGCATGTGGTAAAATCTCACCTAAGTGTAATTCAATTAATATTTTCACAATATACTTTTTCATAAATAAAGGAATATATCCTGAATGATATCTTAGATGAGAAATCTAGGACCTCCTTTATGTTCTTATTGTGGGGTTTTCTATAGTCATGACATAAGTGTTGTGCATGTTGGGTTTTTTAGTTAAACTGTATATAAGGGTAATATTAAATTCTATTCAAATATTTTTTTCCATATAAAAATAAAAATAATTTTATTATTATTATTATTTGTGTCAAATAATAAAATAAAAACATACTTTTTTAAATAATAATTGTTTTATGGTGTAAATAATGAGTTACTAATGTAATTATTATTCTATTATTAATTATTACAATTAAATATAAATGTGATGTTAATATTAATCAACTAGTTTTCATCTACACTTTGTGTATATGGTTTTTATAATGTTAATAGTAAAAATAATATGAGAAGTTTAATAATAATAATAAAATAATTTTTTTGTTATAATTATGATTAATTTTAGAAAATAATATTGGTGTGTACGTATAATGTATATATAAGGAATAAATATATATGTATATATATACATGTTCTGGTTTATATATATACATATAAAGATAGATATATATGTGTGTGTGTAAAATATATATGTAAATATATATAAATCTGTGGGAGTATATTTGTATGTACAGATGTGTGTGTGTGTGGATATAAAATGTATATATATGGGTTAAATAAAAATGTTTATATATATGTGCAAGTTAATATATATATATATATATAAGTATTTATGATGGTGTATATATATATCTATGTGTTTGTGTGGATGACTTTTAATATATATATATATATATATATATATCTGTGTGTGTGTGTGTCTTGATAAATAAATGGATTTACAAGTAAGAAATAGTTAAAAACATTTATGAAGAAAAAAGGTCATTGGGGGGTTCATAGAGAGGGGTGCTCCACTCAAAAAAAGTGAGTTAATAGATTCATGTTTAATGTATGGAGGATGAGGAAAACGATATAATGAATTAAATAATGTTAATGAATGTAATTGAAAATTATGTCGAATTGTGGAAAGGAGGAGGCACATATGTCCTGTGTATTTTTTCCATCATGCCTTATCTCCCCTCACCCCTCTCTCCCCTCCACTCTCTAATATCATTTTTATTTTTATTTTATTATTTTTGTCATATATTTTCTCATCAATATATTATATGATATTGATCAGATTGATGGGTTGTTGGTGTCTTCGGGTTTGTCTCATTGAGAAAAAATGTAAACCTAATTCGGTTTCCCAATGCAACAATGTTTCACTGCTAAAATTGAAAATGGACATCAATTATCATCATCAATCGATGTTGCACATAAGGTAGGAATTAATTGGTATTAGCACATAGTTTTTATAGTATATATTCATGATTATTTGAATGTTTTTATTACCCAATTTGAAACTTATGTGTATGAATTCCTTATCTTTTGGGAATGTAATGTACGGGTTACTGACATGATTGTTTCTCATTCATGTGTATCCCATGAGACCTATGTTTGATTCTTGATCTTATGAGGAATGTGAGTTTAGAAATTGAATCATGATTATGTTGTTTCCACTTTGATTATGATCAATATGATTATTAACCTATTTGAATAGATTTTATTTTGATATGTAATTTATGTGTTGTATATGCTGTATTTTTGTTACTATAGTTGAGCATGCATGTTTTTCATATTGGAGTCTCATTTGAGATGTGACACATTCATGATACTATCCTCTATGATGGATGTTCTAGACCAAGGTGGATAGGTTTTGGACTATTATATTCAGCATGACGTGTCATATTCCTGGGGATATACATACAAAAGGGATGCTCTAGACTTGGGTCAATATGGATATTGGATGGATGATTGGAATATCCACTTAATAAGGATGTTTCAGACTAGGGATGTAATGGACATGGAATGTAATTATTTGTGGAATGTGTCATATTCTTTGGGATATCCACTTTAGGAGGATGTGTTTAGCTGGTTACTAATGTTCCAAATGACATTGTGTCAAGATGGGTTTTTATCCCAACATGGCACCAGGGTAGGTAGAGACAGTCCACAAGGACCTGATTTTTTCTTGGAGAATGTGTGATATATTATTGTTATATCTATACCATGTTTATTTTCATTTTATAAACATCTATATTTTATACACTGATGTTAAGGGTTATAGGTGGTTTCCGGATGATTCTTGTACTCATACCCTACTTTGGAATTTTAGTGTCCATATAGATTACATTGTTAGGGATCTAGTGAAGGGGAAGGGACCTATAGTGGATTTATGAGTATGTGGAGCATGATGGGGTAGAAAATTCTAGATGGAGTTTGAATGTTACATTTATTTCTGTTTTTTTATTAGATTACCAATTACCCCAAATCTATGTTTAGTTTGCATATTGATTCATCTAATCTGTCTGTCTATCATTTTCCACCTATAGTACTAAAATTATATATTTTATTTATTTATTTATTTATTTAGTCTTTTCTCTCTGATAGACAGTATATTCTTCCCATCGATCAACTCAAATATCTTGCTTCTATTTGTAACCCTCTAAAATATTAGGATTTTAGCAAGAGGATATGTGGTATTCCGGCACAGACATGGCGGTATGGGTCTTGATATTACAAAATGGTATCAGAGGTCCAAGATTCATTAACATGACTTTTACCTTTTCCTTGTCTTGGGAAGTTATATCTAGAAGTTAGGATGGTTAGAATTTTTGATGAGGAACTATTGTAGTGTCTGATCAACACTATGTAGTGGACCTCTATGTTTCTATAAAGTGGGAATTTGTGTTTGGGTTGCTTGATTCTATCACTGAATAAATTCACCGTGGATGAAACATATGATGTTGATATGTTGATTATTTTTATTTTGAATTTTTTTCATGGATTATGTTATTAACTTAGGATCACATAGCAAATATACAATATTCTTGTACTAGATCGTTCCCAAGTATTTAGTAAAATGTTAAAATTATGATATGTTATTTAGTGAATTATATCTTACATTCCTTATTTGATCTTGTTTTAATTTATATTTGAGTTTATATATGTTGATGTGACTGAAATGAAAATGTTGGTAATATTGACATAATCTTTGATTATAAGGTACGTTCTTTGTGTGTTTCTTTCAATGAGCTCAAATGGAATTAAAATTTATTGATTGTTAAAAAATATTTTGGAAACTCATATGGTGTGGATTAGTTGGTTCATAACTTTAATCTCTTCCCATGTACAAGAAGAATTATGGTGGAGAGAATTTTAACATCCCTAATTTTAAATGATATTAAATTTGACTTTTTTCAAAAAAAATTAAGTATTTTTAGTTGGAGAATTTAATTTTTTAGTATGTGTGCTTGTTATATCTTTTGGAAAAGGTAAAATCCTTGTTACCACTCTTGAATACTCTATGTACTATTTCTCAAGTAAGTTACTGAATGTTAATAGGTTTATGAGAACTATAGAGTGTCATTGTTAATTAAAAAATATATATATTATATTACATGGTCATGATTTTTGAAAAAAATGAAATAACTCTCAATGAGTGATACTTATGTGAAATATGATCCTACCATTATATCTATAATGTAGGGTGTACTGTAGGCATATTATAACATTAGTGTTCATTGAGAGTTTCGTCAAATCGCACTTAAGGTTAATTTGTTTTAAAAAAAGTTATATAATTTTTCAAAAATAATGGAATATCTCATGAATGGTGTCTCAGATGAGAAATTTGGGACCATGATTAGGTTCAGAATGGGTTTTACCCTAGGTGCAACATATGCTTTTATCACGTCAGGCATTTAGTCAAAACTTAAATAAGAGTAATAATATGTTGTATATAAATATATATTTGAAAGCTAGACATAGTAATAAAAAATTTATTATTATTATTATTTGATTCAAATATAAAAATGAAAATTTACTTCTTTAAATACTAATTGTGTTATGAGATAAATAATTTTTGTCTAAAAAAATTATTTTGATATTATTAATTATTCCAATAATATTAAAATGTGTGATTAATAATAATTTATAAACTATTATCAGTATTCAATGGTTTATCTTAATAAAATATTAATTGTGGAAATAATGTGAGATATATATTAATAATAATAAAATACTATTGTTGTTACTATTAATATTAATTTAGGAAAGTAATAATTCTGTATATATAATGTATATATACATGTAATAAATATAAAAGTATATACATTCATGTGAAAGTGTAAATATGCATAAAAAGATGTGTACATATATATATCATGTATATATATATAGGTAAAAATATATATAAATATATATACGCGTGCTAGAGTATATATGTATATATGGATGTGTAAATATATAGAACGTGTATATGTATGGGTAGAATATATATGTATATATATGGTCAGGTTTAAATATATAAATATATATACATATTGGAGAATATATGTGTGGGTGTATATATATATATATATTGGATACTTTTAATATATATATTTATGGATGAATAAAATGATTTAAGAAAAAGAAATAATTTAATTAATATTTCAACAAAAAAGGCCCTGGGGGTACATAGAGAGGGGCACTCCACAAAAAAGTATAGAATCAATTGGTCTAGGCATAATGAATAGAGGAAGAGAAAATGGCTATAATGAATTAAATGTTATTAATTAATTGAATTAGAAAATTTTGAAATATGAGAAATGGTGAGGTTCCTATGTCCGGTGCACTTTTCACATCCCACCTTACCTCCCATCACCCCTTCTCCCCATACTCTCTCTATTATATATTTTATTTTTAATTTTTATATATTTCATGACATATCTCCTCTCTATATTATCTGGTATTGATCGGATTGACACATTGTCAGTGTTGTTGGGTTTTTCTCAATGAGTAGAATGTTAATCTTAATTCATTTTCCCAAGGTAGTGAGGTTTCATGGTGAAATAAAACTCATACATCAACAGTTGTCATAAATCACAATTAAACATAAGATTGGAATACCATTAAATTATCACTTTCTTTATATATGTTATTTGAATTCATTTTGGCATGTATGTATAGACCATTGTAACAACTTTGTGCAGGAAGTCCTTAACTTATGTGGATTAACTATATGGTTTAATTAAATTATTTTTGGGAAAGCATGTGTCTCCCATGAGGACATTGTTTTATTCTTAATAGCATAAATTGTGTGTGTATATCACTTAACATTTTCTTGGGTTTTTTTCAAATGAATTTTCATTACTACTATAATGATACTATTTTACATGGAATGAATTTAGAGCATTAATTTTTATTATGTTCTATATAATTTTTCTTTGTGGTATTGCATTTGAGTGTGTATATATTGATTTTTGGACCAGTGTGTGAGATGTGACCCATGTATGAGACTATCCTCAAAGATAGATGTGCCAAAGATGGGTCAACATGTATTTTTACTATTATAGTTGGTAGTATGTGTCCCAGGCATGGGACTATCAATATAATATGGATGTGATAGAATTTGGTTGGTATGGTAGATTTGTAGAATATTTGAGTTATCCACACAAGGAAGATGTACTAGAAATGGGTATAAATGTACTTGGATTTCCCATTAAGTGGAATTTTTCACATTATTGGGGATATACATAAGAGGATAATATTTCTGGTTGGTTATCTATGTTTCATCTGTCATTTCTGCAAAGAAGTTGTTTTTCCCCACATGGTGGATAGGCAGGTAGAGTTAGCCCCTAAGGACCCGACATTTTCTTGGAACTTGTGTGAATTATTTTGGTATATATTTACCATGTTTATGTTCATGGAATATGGTTTTATATTTTATACACTAATTTGATGGTCCATTGGTGGTTTCTTGCCAAGTCATTTACTCATGACCTTCTTTGGAATTTTGTGGTGCTTATAGATAACAATATTAGGGATCTAGGGAAGGGGAATGGACATATGGTTGATGGTTGAGAGGTTAGAGTGGGATGATGTAGAAACTACTAGATTTAGTTTGAGGGGAACATCAGATACTGTTTTTTTATTTATTATCTTACCTCATAACCTTGATCTATGTTAATTTGGTTATTGTATCATGCATTCCATCATTCAGTGTCACTATGTATTAATCTAATTATTTGTTTTATTTATATATTAATTTAATTATTTTTATGTTCACTCTGATTGGGTCTATTTCCTCTATCTGGTTCCACTCGAGACCATCATTTCTAGTAGGAAACCTCTGGCATATGAGGATACTTTAATGATTTCATGTGGCATTCTGACTCAGACCCTATGGTTCAGGTCTAGACTTCACAACATGGGTGATATATATAAATATATTTTAAGGAATTAATATGGTATATATGATAATATGATCATTATTTAAAGATAATGAATTTATTGAAATGTTTTTATTACAATTATTGAAAAAGGAAACATTACTCATTGGTCTATACATCCCACCTTCTCCATGATCATGAAAAACACCATTTCTCAAAATAACATTCATTATTAGTCATAAAAGTATTTTTTTTATATATGCATATGATAATTATTTCATGATTATTATTCTATTATTTTTTAAATAATGACCTCTCTGACCATAGTTAACCTTTCAAATTTAAGTTTGAAACATAAGCCCAATATCATCAAAACAACTTATTTCAAAATAATTGATTATGTAATAATATATAACACATTAATAAGGGAAATGAAATAAATAATAATCATGAAACAAATTTATCAATAAAGTAAATAATTAACATAATTTTATTTTTCAGGATGATAAAGAATGTATGTGATAATTCAGACTGAAGGTAAGGAACTTCATCTCACTTTCCTTTTAGTGTGGAATATTTTGATATTATATGTCACAACCATAATTTTTAAATAATTTAATTTATTATTTTTCATGGAATCAGGTTGTTTGGGTTGGATCCCAACATAAAATTTTATGTTCTTATTTAAAACTGAATGTTTTCACTTGACTGCGTTCAACACAACATGGTCAAAGTAGTGTGGGTTCACCTCGGTCACTACACGACCTCACCCAGTTCACCGCATGATCTGACCGATGTTCAAGGAAGATGAATAGAATTTAATGAATAGTGAAATTGAAAAAAAATAAGTGTAATAAAATTTAAGGGTCCATTTTAATGATGATAATAATAATATTGTTTTAGAATATTATTATTATTAATATTTATAGCATTGAGAATACAAATTTTATTATGTTTTTATTAATATTAAAATAATAAATATTATTTCTAATGTTATATTAAGTTATTGTCACTGTTAATATTTTATTTGGTTTCGAAATATTTGGTCGAGGTGCGGGATGAGGCCTAGTTGATTTGATTTGAATTTTTCGATAAATAATTTTTTGGGGCCTGATAGCATATGACACACGGGCGACACATGATTTGGAAACTGTGTGGCTTTTCCTGGGCCATTGTGTGACCTGCTTGATGTTCAACTAATTAAATAAAATGAATTAATAACTATGAAATAAAATTAAAATGGTGATGAAATAAAAATAAAATAAAATAAGTGTTTTTAAATATATAAATGGTAATAATTTAGTTATTTGGGATATTTTTATTTTTATCATCATCATAATTATTACAATTTTTTATGTTATTTTATTACTATCAATTGAATTATATTATTATGATTATTATTATTATTATCATTATTATTATCAATATTATTATCAATATTATTCTTATTTTAGTTTATTATTAGTATTATTGTTGTAATTATATTTTTTTAATTTTTAATTTGGGTAGGGTTCCCCCCCCCCCAACATCTCATTTCCCCTTCTCGTCACACCCCCTGAAACCCCCATTGTGTCGCGCCCTACTCCCCCATGTCTATCCCCTCATATCGACCTCATACAGTCTCCTTTAACACAATTCTCCTCATCCCCTCCCTCTAACTCGTCACTTTGTAGCCCCATGCCAGTCAGCCTCTTTTACGGGACTTGCCTCCACGTGATGAATCCTTCACGTGACCAGCCTTGACGCCCTACCTCTCTCATGAGACAATCCATCAGTATGTCTATTTACTCCTTGTGGGGATTTCCTCTCTTTTAGGTGTCTAATTTTAGGGTTCTAATATAAAGTTTATGGTTCGAGTTCATGAATTAGGGTTCGCGCTGGGTTCCTTATAGTGTGAATATATTTTTACCTCATTTTTTTGGATGTTTCACCATGTGTGGTAGGTTGTTTCTTGCCCTTGAATTATTTGATTAATTAAATACGATTATTTTATTGTATTAATATGTTATATAATCTATTTGTGTGATGTGCATGTGATTTGGTGAAACAAAATTGATAAGTTTTCATGATAAAATGGGTTTTTATGAGAAATTCGGTGAGGTTTATGTGTAAACCTATCTTAGGTCACTTAGTAGAATTTATTAAATTGTGTAAATAATTTATTAGATTGTGTATGAGATGTAGAGTATATTTTAAAAAGGGTTATTATGTATGTTTGGTTTTAAATAAAGGATTTTAGTTATAATATAGTGTAAAGTGATCTTGTTTTTATCGAAACGTTTTTTTAAGTATGTAATTTATTATTTAAATAAGAAAATTGTGGCGAAAGTAGTTTCTGAAAATATTTTATGTGAAATTTATTTTAAAATTGTTTTTTTCATGTGACATTTTTGTGTTATAAAGTGAGACCTTGTTTCATGCTTCTGAGATGTTTTATAAAATGATCAAATATTTATTTAAGTGGTATTTGGAATGAAAAACATGGTTAGAATGGGATTCGATGTTGTTTGGTAGATGCGAAATGTGTTTTGATGCTCTTCGAGGTTTGTGTGTACTTAAATGGATACTGTCAAAGGAAAATTAATTATTTAGGGTGGGCTTCTCTTGTTGTGTATTTTTGAAATTTAATTGAAATTTTTTTTATAATGGAAATAATTTTTTGATATGGTTAACTTTTTTATTTGGTTATAAATAGATGTTTCTATATAGAAACAAGAGGGTTTGGTGTAAATTCTTCTTTCTTTTTCATGAAATGATTTAATAAATAGTTTAAATGATTTATTGAATTATTTAGATGATGAAAAAGTATTATATTTTAAGAGTTGAATATGAATTTGTTTTTAAAGTAGTATTTACATATAAAACGAGACATGTTGTTGGCGTAAACCCTCTTTTCATCCCTTGGTGGTGTTTTATAAGTGATGAAAACAGTTCATTTAATAGTGCAAGTGGTTCAAAACTAATTTTAAGGATAATTTGTTATGAAAGTTATTTGAAACAGATTTAGTATATGGAATTGTTTATGTTTATTATGTTATCCCTTGTTGTTTCCTTTATTAATGATTTTCTAAGTTGTTCAAATTGAATATGTTCTTCTTTGATATTTTTTAAATGGGGATTTTCGAAATTATTATGTGTTGACAAATGTAATTTGGAAAGGTATTTTGGTGTGCGTGTGTTTTTAAAATGTTTTTTGGGTATCAAAGTGGTGGATTTTGTCTGTAATGTATTATTCGGTTTGTGATATATGAAATTAAAATACTATGTGAATGTGTAATCTTTTTTGAGCACATGGGAAACCCCAAGTATCTATTTTTGTGGACTAGAACTAGTGTGCCAGTGATCTGAAGTGGTATCCTTCCTGCCACACTTATCAAGATTGACTCTTACACCACTAACTAATCAATGATGATGGTGTTGTTGGGGACCACTATGTTATGGATGAATATAATACTAGTAGATCTTGTTCATGAGAATGGATATTAAATATGGTTACTTTTCACTGATGTACGAGGTTCTAGTTTCCCACTCGTGCTAGATAAACCTTATGGGATTTACCCATGGTGCTTTACTATCCATGATGTGGTGCCTTTAGTCAACATATGGAGTAACATGTGGGTGCTTGTGTATATTCTAAATTAATTTTCCTCTTACTCTTTAAAATATTTTTTTCAAAATATTTTTTCCATCAAGTGTTCCTTTTTAACTTTCAGTTTGTAAACATTTTCCATAATGGTGTTTAAAAAAATGAATTTGAAAAAACATGTAAAATTTTATCTTGGATGTTGTGGAATAAAGTCTTTTTATTTGGTGGTATCCTTTTAGGCCATTTTTTCACACTGTACATACACCTTTGGGTGTATGAAGACTCTATTGTCCCTTTGTTTCTTGTTAAGGGAAGATGTGTTAGGTTAGCAATTATTTTTTCCTAGTTCCTTGGTGTTGTGATCATGGATGCAACGGCTTGAGGATTTTTCTCTTCTTGTTTCAAGAATATTTGAGGGTTATTTTGGTTTCCCCTAGTGTCGTTTTCCATTTAGGCATTTATTTAGTTGTGAAATTTAAAAAAAATTAATTTATAAATGTTAATGTTGGTTAATTTTATCTGATCTGTTTTTCGGGGTTTGTTGGTTATTTTAACGTTCTATGTATGGGTAAATCATTCCCACGTATTTTTATTTCAATACGTGGGAACTTGTGCCAGCCCGTGGGGTTCGGTAATGCCCTTCAAGTATTTTCGCAGACCAGGTCGGGCAATGGTTCAAATGGCGACCCAACATGGTTCGTGACAAAATGGTATCAATGGGTAGGTTATTTTTCTTGAGTCATGTTCCCTTGGGAAAGACTTTGGGTAGAATAGATCTCGGATTGTTGAGACATGACATTCCAGTTATGGGTATTGTTACTTGCCAGCACACCTCATGACATAATTCAAGTAACTTGGTAAATATTTTGTTTTTTTGAGTCTTTGGTCCCTTTGGTTAATAATGTTTGGGGGAAATTAAAAGAGAGTTGGGTTAATGATCTCATCAAGCTTGCAGTTCTAGGTAAGCATGTCGAGCTGGGGGATTTTCTGTATTACGCTCTCCGTGATGGTGGAGTGATTGGCATATAGTAACCAACCATATAACAATGTCACCTTCTGGCACTAGTTTCCTCTTGTGTTTTCTTGTGTGCCTTTGGGTATTGGATGTTTTTTTAAAAACCACTATTTGAGAATTTATGATATCTAGATTTTAAATTATAAATGACTTTATTTTAAATTTTTTTGGTATCTTTAATTTTTTTATTGAAATGAAACCCGCTATGATTCTCATTAAAATCACTTTTGAGTAAGTCGATGAAAGCCTATTTCTTTGTTGGGGAGTTCCCGTGGGCCTCCTGATATATGATTTCCATTCAAACAGTTTGGTTTTTGTATAATACTGCTTGGTGTGTTTCAGTTTTTGATGGTAGTTTCAATTGGTGTGAGAGTTTCATTCATTGGTCAATTAACTAGAGGTGTTATATCATTTGGGGTTGGGTGACAAATTGTAGAATTTCTTTTTATGAGTTTTTTAAGATTTTATTTATTTCACATTCTTTAAGCATGGGGCGTTGTTCCCTTTTCACCTATTTTTTCGTAGGGTTCATTTTGAGACCTAAGGGAGATATGGGGGGTCAAACCTAGTTATGGATTTCCGGGGATTAAAAGTTATATGGTGCGGATAATTTTAACACCCACCAAATGTAAATTATTTACATTATTATTTTCATGGCATCAGGTAGTTCAGGTTAGGGCCCAACTTAAAATTTTAGTTTTTTATTTAAAAATTAATGTTTTCCCTTGAATATGTTGAGAACAATGTGGTTGAAGCTGAGTGGCTTCGCCCGAGTCACTATACGACCTCACCCGGTTCACCACACGACCGGCCTGATGTTCAAGGAAGATGAAAAAATGCAATGAATAGTGAAATGGATATAAAATGAAAATAATAACTCTAATAAAATTTAAGGGACCATTTTAATGATGATAATAATAATATTGTTCGAGAATATTAATATTTTTATTATTGATAGCATTGAGAATATAAATTTTGTTATGTTGTTATTAATATTGTAATAATTAATATTATTTTTAATATTATATTATGTTACTATCACTGTAATTATTTTATTTCACTTAAATATTTTCTATTGAGGTGCAGGATGAGTCCTAGTTGAATATTGTATTTCTGTTAATAAATGAGTTTTCAAGGATTGAAAGCACATGTCGCATGGGAGAACCATGATTTAGAAACCGGGCAGCTTCACCTGGGCCACCGTGTGACCTATTCTATGTATAAATAATTAAATAAAATGAATTAATAATAACAAAATATAATTAAAAGTGTGGAGAAATAAAAATCAAATAAAATTTGTTAAAGATAATAATAATAATTATTATTATGCTATTTGGAGATATTATTATTATTATTATCAAAATTTTATAGCTTTTTATTTTTTTTATTACTATCAATTGAGTTTTATTATTATTATTATTTTTTTTATTATTATAAATGTTGTTGTTTTTTTGTTGTTATTATTTTTTTTATTTTGGGCACGGTTTATCCCCCATTTCTCTTTTCCTCTTCCTATCACACCCCATGGTACACCCTTTCTGTCACCTCCTACTCCCCCTGTGGCTATCCGCTCCTCTCCCCCACCTCCCTTATCCTTTAATGTGGTGGACCCCTCCCCTCCCTCTCCATCATCGCGTCGCAGCCCCATGCTGGTCGACCTCCATCGTGCGACCATCCCTAATGCCCTGCCACCTTCGTGTGACCAACCCCAATACCCCTCCACCTCAGCGACCAGCCCCGATGAACATCCTCAATAGCATAACCATCCCCGATGCCCCGCCTCTTTCTCATGACCACCCCCAAACCCTACCACTATCGCACGAGGAAACCCTCAGTAAGCCTATTTCCTTCATATATGATTTTTTTACTTGTTTAGGGTTCAATTTTCGGGTTCTAATATGAATTTTATGGTTCGAGTTCTTGAATTAGGGTTTTCTCTAGGTTCCATGTGATGCAAATATGTTTTTACCTCATTTTATGGATGTTTCACCATGTGATGTTGGTAGATCCATGCCCATGAGTTATTTGATTAATTCAATATGTTTATTTGATTCTATGAATAAGTTCTATAATCTATTTTTGTGATGTGAATGTGATTTTTAGAAAAAAACTACATATGATTTCTTACTAAAATGAGGTTTTCATGAGAATTTGGGTGAGGTTTATGCATAAAACTATCTTACATAACTCAATATATTTTCATAAATTGTCTAAATAATTTATTAGTTTTTGTATGTGAAGCATATTATATTTTAAAAAGGGTTACGATGTGTGTTTGGTTTTAAATAAGGGATTTTAGATATATTATTGTGTAAAGTGATCTTGGTTTCTTTGAAATATTTTATTAAGATTGTTGTTGATTATTTAAATTTCTAAAATGTTGCGAAAGTATTTTATAAAAATATTTCATGTGAAATTTATTTTTAAATGGTTTTTTTCTGCATGTGAAATTTGTATGTTTTGAAGTGAGATCATCATGCATGTTTGATAGATGTTTTATAAATTGATCAATTTTTTATTTTATTGTTTTTTGTAAATTAAAACATGGTTATTAGAAATTCGGTGTTGTTTGTTAGATGTCAAATGTGTTTTCAAGGTCATTGAACATTGTGTATACTTAAATAGAGATTTTCAAATGAAAATAAATTATTTCGTGTGCCTTTTTCTGGTTGTGCATTTTTGAAATTGAATTGAAAATTGCTTAAATAATGGAAAATTTGTTTTTATATGGTTACCTTGTGTATTGGGTTTTAAATTGACGTTTCAATATGGAACCAAGTGGTTTTTGGGGTAATGTCTTATTGTTTTTTCGTGAAATGATTTACTAAATAGTTTAAATGATTTATTGATTTTTTAAATGATACAAAAGTAATATTTTGGAAGATTTTAATATGAGTTTGTTCATAAAGTAGTATGTTAATATAAAATGAGACATTCTCTTGGTGTAATCCCACTTTCAGTCCCTTGGTGGTGTTTTATAAGTTGTGAAAATAGATCATTTAATTGTGAAAGTGGTGTGAAACAAGTTTTTAGGATAATTTGTTAAGAAAGTGGTTTAAAATGACTTTCCCACATGGAATTGGGTATTTTTATTGTGTACTCACTTATTGTGTCATTTAATAATGTTTTTATATGTTAAAAAAATTGATTATGTTCTTATTTAAGTTCTTTAAAATGGGGAATTGTGAAATGAATTTGTGACAGAAAATGTATTTTTGAATGGTATTTTGGTTTGTGTTTTATAAATGATGTTTGGGTATGTAAGTGGTGGATTTTTTCTGTAATGTCTTGTTTGGTTTGTCATATATGAATGTAATATAATATGTTAATATATAAAATTAATCAAGCATAAGAGAAACCCCGTGTATCTAGGTGGGTGGACTATAACTAGTGCACTAATGATCCGTAGTTGTATCATCCCATTTCACATAGCAAGATTGATTATTTCACCAGTAACTAAACATTGATGATGATTATGTGGGAGACCACAAGTTTATGGATGATTCTCCTACAAGTGGATCATGTGAATGAGAGAGGATAATAACTATGGTTACTTTTCATAGAGGTGTAAGTTTATAGGGTCCCACTTGAGAAAGATAAACCATAGGGGTCCATAGTTCCCTACTATCCATGATGTGGTGCCTTTTTTTAGCATAAAGAGGACCACATGGTGGTGAGTGTGTTATTAGTGAATTATTTTCTTCCTCTTTAAAAAAGTATTTATGGAATTTTTCTTCTTCAAGTGTTCCTTTTTAACATTCGGTTCGTAAGCGTTTTCCTTAAAAGTATTTAAAAATCAAGAAAATGAATAAATATCGTAAATTATTTCTTGGATGTTATGGAATAGAATATTTTTATTTGTTGGTATCATAATGGGACTTTAGCTCACACCCTGCATACCTCTTTGGGTGTTTGAAGACTCTGTTTTCGCTTTGTTTTAGGTTAAGGAAAGATGTTTCAGGTTGGAAGTTCATTTTTCTTAATGGAATGGTGTTGGGATCTTAGTGACGGTAGATTGAGGATGTTGATCCTCTAGTTGCATGAATGTTTTAGGGTATTTTTTGTTTCCCTTGGTTTTATTGTACATTTTGGAATTTTTTAGTTGTAAAATTTAAATTTTTTAATTTATTAAAGGTGATTTTGGTTAAATTTCACAGATTTGGTTTTTCGAATTAATTGGTTATTTTAACATGGAATATATGGGAGAATCATTCCCAAGGATTTTGATTTTGATACATGAGAACATGTTCCATCTCGTGGGGATTGGGAATTCCCTTCGGGTCTTTCCAAAGACAGGATTGCGCACCGAGTTGGATAGAGACCCATCTTATTTAGTGACATTATACACCTATAATATTTTAAATATTTTAAATAAATCCTCATTCATATTTTATTTCATGATGATCTTTATTCTCCTGGTATTTATTATTATGTTTAATTTTATTATTTTATATGGATTTTGAATCAAATATTTCCAATGTTATAGTGGAATTTCTTTAGAAAAAATCTTTTAAGGTTTTCCATCAATCTCTTCATTTTCTATGTCCATGTTTTTTATATGATGTTTTGAAAGAATATATAAATATATAAAATATATATAAAGTACTTTTTTCCTTTGTTAATTTTTTTTGTGGTTCTTATAAATTAATATTTTAACTTGTTTTATAATAATTATTTGGACAAATCAATAAAGGATTTTCATATTCATTATAAAAATTATGACAATGATTCATTCCACTACATTTTATATTATTTTTTAAAACTTCCTTGGACATATTTAATTTTTTTTTCTATGAAAAACCATTTTTTCCTTTTTTGTAAATTCAGTAATGAAATTTTTTTAAATGAAAATTGTATTTTCATATCTTAATGTGATTTTAATATGATTTTATAATTGTCTTTCAAACATTTTATTATATAAAATCTAAAGAAAAAATTGTTTTAATCATGTTTTGGTTCATAAAAATTATATACGATGGGTGTTCCCATATAGCTCTAGGTAAGGTCGTTATAGCTTATATGTTCCGGGCACCCAGATACCACTCCAATGAATTAGGTCATGATATATTCTATATATAATTACATTGGAAGTTGGTTTCATGTTAATTATAGTTTGTATGTGTTTTTAAGGAATATATAATGGTTCATGGGGATGATTTCACAAGGTACCTACATTTTTATTTTATGATTTCTAATGAGTTCTCATGGAAATAATTTCTCTAAAGGTAACATAAATTATCATCTTAAAATAATGATAATTTCATTTGTTTGTAAAAATATAATTTTTTTATGAAAATATTTTTCATGGGTTTCCATGTTTTCCACTATACATAATGTTTTCTTCATTTTATATCCCTTATTATTATTTTTGTGGTCTTACCTCATTTTAAAAAAATCACTTTATTTAAGGACGGGTAATGGAATGTTTTATTTCATGTCGAAATATGTGAATATTCTCCAAGAAAACAAATAATTCTTGATTTTAAAAGTTATATATTTTAGGTAAAATGGAAACTAATATGAAGTGTTCTTTTTTTATTTTATTTTCCTGTAATGTATGATCTCTGAACTAATTCTCAAAAACTCAAAACATTAAAAGACCATAAAAGAGAAAAAAATATATGTTTTAACTAAATATCACATTTTTGAAATGTTTAAGGTTAGGTCCTTATAATTTTACACGTTGGTAGGAGTAAAATATGTTTAATTTGGTTAAAAAAACAGATAATAGTAGGAAATATATAACTAACAAAAATTTATTTCACAGGATATGATCCATTCTAGCCTAATTAATTATCTATTATATTTTAGAATTTTCATTAGACTTTTCTTTGATACTGATCTTAATTTAGGATTAAGTAAAATATAGTAATAAAATGTTACCCTCTTAGTTTTAATATCTTTAATATATTTGTCATATGGATAATAAGTGGTTACATTAAATTATAAATGGTTTTAATGAAATTTTAATGATTTTTTCCTCTCATTGTAGTATATTTCTAATTTCTTATTATTTAATAATTACCATAAAAGATAATGTAATGTTGATATAGTGTTTGTTCATGTAGGTGAAAAATAAAATAAATGATGTTAAAATTTTTCAAATTGATAATGTGTTGATATATGATTATGGTCCTTGAATATTTATATATATATAAAATAATAGTGATGTTTGAAAAGTTAATATTTTAATTATTTTTCATTTTTTATTTTTTTAATGTCAAATTTTGTCAATAGTCCTTAAAATGACTTTAATGATTTGTTATATAATTTTAAAATTTAATAAATCATTAAAAATTCATAATTTGCGTTATTTTAGTGGTATATGGTATTGAATATAAATCAATTTCATATTATGTGCAACTTTCTCCATTTCTGACTTATCTTTTGTCCCTTAATGAGTAAAAAACAGTGATATCATGTTGCGTGTAAAGAAAGATTAATATTGGAGTTAAAACTAATAAATAAGGGTTAAAACATCCCCAAAATCAGTCGGAATATTATTAGATGATATAATTTTTTCTCATAATAACCCAAAATGTTTCTCATATCCACATTTTTTCACAGATGAAAAAAAATTAATTACATTTTAATATTTTAATTAATTCCAATTGTGTCATTTCATTCACTATAGAAGAACAACACCACTCCAGTCTTCCTTACCTAACAACTAAACACTTCTCTACAAAAACACAATCCAAAAAATAAAATAAAAACATAAATAGAAAAGGTATATTTGGTATTTTCACTTAAAAATACCGTCCTTATGTTCCTTAGAATAAAATTAATGAGTTTTTTCGAAGATAAGTTAATCTTTTCAATGAGTCACTTTCATTTTACTTATTATTTTAACTCAACCAATTTTTTAACATATATTCAAATATAATAACACCATTTTATTAAATGAATTATGATATTATTTTTTACATCATTTATCATTATCATTTTCCCTTTGTTATAAAATAATATTGATTCTTGTGTGTATGTATTGACAACCAACTCTATAAAGAATTGTGAATAATTTTTCATTTCAGTTTTACATGGATACTGATAATAACATATTTTATTAAAATATATGATATTTATTATATATTTAATATTAAATAAAGTTGATTACTAATTTACCTATTTTCATTACATGTATCTAAAACAAAAAATATCACTTGAGTATACATATAGACTACAACTCTATGAAGTGATGTAATTTATTTTTCATCACCAATTTTTTTTTATTATTTATAAAAGATTATATAATTATGAAATATTAAAATTTTGTCTTCATTGATACTTTTAATATATTGAACACATGAAGAGGTTTTATTCATTAAAACCAAATAACTGATACATGCATAGAAAAGAGGCCACATTTCACCCAAATTTTTACTATATTAAAGAAATTATTAATAAATATGTGATACTATCTTATATTTAAATAATTTAATGTATGATATATATGATTATTTTTTTATAATATATTTTTAATAAATCTATATTTATTAAATAATTCATTATAATCCCCTAGGATGAAAGTCGGACTAGAGGTATAGGTTTCTTGTCTCACTTTTCTATCTGTGGGATAGATTCTATAATCAAAACTTGTTTTTCCATAATTTGAATATCTTGAAAATATGATATGATATATCATGAATTTATTTTAATTAATGGTACTTAATATTTCATTTTATTTATTTAATTTCATAGCGGTTATGATTTAAAGGTTACCAAAATGGTAAGGGTTTATGTAACAATATTATTTATTTTATGGATTTTCCATAATAAATTTACATTGAGGTCAGTTATATATACATTATTTATTAAATGAAATATCAGTTATTATCCAATAAATATTAATAGAATTTTTATTCACTATTATCCTTTCCTCTCTTTGGTATATAAAAAACCAAGAACATCATTAATGAAAATTGACGTTATTTCAATTTTCATTAATGAACATTTTTCCTACGTCCATTCTCTTCAAATGTTTTTGATAATAAATTTTCCATATAAATGAAATATTTTTTAAATATATGTTTATTGAAATTTTAATTTATTTAACAAGGTTTTGAATGAATATTTCTAGGCAAATTCTTTCTAAATAAGTTGTTTTTAAATTTCTAAAAAGATAAAAAATGTTCTCTTTTAATGTAAATGTTATGAAATGATTTTCAAACCATCGTGACCATTAATTTAATTAAATTATAAATTAAATATTACCATTTTAATTTTCAAAAAAAGTAACATTATTATTGTTTGGAAATTTCTAGATAATATTTTATCAAGTGAATATGATATTGTTTTCATTCCATTATAGAAAATTTCAAATATTCTTTTAATGATATTTTACTATATATAACCATATTTTAATTATTTTGATACTTCAATGAGGATATGAACATATGGTACAATCCACTTTATTTCTCAAGATGTATTAGAAAGATGATGATAATAGTAATCCCATTTAATTCTAATGGGTTATTTATTTTAGGATGAAACCAATATGAAACATGTTTGATTTCAATGTTTTATTTTGTGATGAAATGATGACATGTTTATAAAACCCATATAATTTATATTAGTTATGATATGATGATATTATGTTTTTTTTTGATCATAGTAAACAAAAATGTATGGGTTTTAATATGTGATTAATTGACACAAAAATATATATCCCTATTTTTCATTGGGAATATATGGATAACTCAAGATACAACTATGTTATGCCTAATTTCATAGTTGAAAGTGTATGCAAGGACCTAGTTTCGTGTTCATAAATGTGTGTGTGGATATGGTTTCGTTTTCATAATTTTATGTGTGGACCTTGTTTCATATCAAAATTTTTATAAAAATACATGGTTTCATGTCCTTAAACTAATGTGTGAATTTGTTACTATTTATAAAAGTTCGTTATATTTTAAGGATATCCTTCTGGAATAGTCAAATATTTATGATATTGTCTAATGGATCATAATGTATTATTTATGGTTTCAAAAAAAAATTACATTTTTCTTCACTTTTTTATGGGAAATAATTATTCCATGAATACTTATTAATGATATTTAATTTATTTTTTATCGAACTATTAATATTTCATCATATTTTCACACCATTATCCCTGTTCACAATTATGATCATTTAATTATGTCTCATATTTTTATCCTTAATATGAATTTTATATCATCTTTTTCATAGGTATCATATTCCCCAAGTTACTAAGAAAGTTATTTAGTAAGAGATATCTTCATAGGGTACTATGAGACAAGAATGAATGGAAGATATTGAAAATCATTAATGCAAGAAGTTTGTTTTTTATCTATTCTCAAAATAAAAATAATAACTCTGGTATATAAGAGTGTATTATTATGAAATGAATTGAATATTCATCCAAAATGATGTAATATTTATGTATTTATACATGTTTCACCATAGTTGGTATCATATGGGGGCTTTAGTTATATTTTCATGTTATGAGTTCAAAAAACTGTTAAAAACAATGAGGATATTTTTATGTATATGATTACACCCTATAGTATCCCAAACCTATTTAAAAAAATCATTAAGAGATTCTTAAGATAAATAACAATCAATACAAAACAGTGATAAAAATTCCAAGAATCATTGGAAACTAGGTTCATAATAGTTACAAAACATAAAAATACTATACTTATATTATTATCTATAATGTGCTTCTGAAATCCGATTGAGCTCCAAAAAACACATGGTATATCCTATTGAATACATAAAAGGAGGGGGAAATCAAAAAAAATACTAGTAAGAGAATAAACATGATACGAAGCATA
The DNA here is from genome assembly GCA_963277665.1 of Viscum album. NCBI lineage: Eukaryota > Viridiplantae > Streptophyta > Magnoliopsida > Santalales > Viscaceae > Viscum > Viscum album. The sequence continues at coordinate 805,757,578 of OY728139.1, forward strand.
AAATGTGAGTCAATGGTATAACATGATAAAATAAGAATAGAGGGCATATAAGTAATTAATAGTGAGAATGATATAAGGAAAATTATATCAAAAGATCATAGAATAATAGGAAATGTGGTAGAAAAATATAATGTGACATAAAACTAATTAAAATAAAATCACTGAGACAATATATAATTTGTGGTTAGAGTCCCAAAATGGTTTAGGTTCACTCCCTAAGCCATATATGACGTCTCATGAGACTTAAAAATTACCTAATTCATTAACAGAATATATATTTCTTGACCCACCTATCAAATTAATTTCTTTTCAATGCATATTTATAAAAAATAAGGAATAAATAATAAAGAATAAACATACTAGTTAACCATGAATGAAAATGGGTAGGATAATCCTACCTCAAATCATAATCAAAATAGGTTTCTTAATGAAGGTAGTTGGGAAATGAACATAAGGAATGTATTACTGCATAAATATATTGGATAAGGGTCTAGGTATATATATTTAAGAAAATATTTTATATAATTTAGAATAAAACCATAACATTAATGATATTGATAAGACGAGTTAGAGAGAAAATGGACATATCCCACGAAATGAGTGGTTTAGGGAGGTCCCTTACATTATGATCAATTAAACACATGCGTTAATTATCATCCTAAATAAAAATATTATGTTAAATATTTAATTTATTATAATCCCTTTTCATAAATACTATTCCTATTATTTTTTATAACCATGTCATGTTAAATTACTTAATAAGTAAGGTTCTTTTTGGATGTTTTTGATGATGTTTGACTCATATGTGAAAATTTTTATAAGATCAAAGAGATTATTAATTCAAATTCTATTGAATAATAATCAAAAAATAATTATAATTTTTTTATATAAATTATACTTTAAAAAATAATCAATAATTTTGTATTTTAAATACATACTACATTACAATTAGGGAGAAGGTAGGTCATACGCATGAATGAATAACGTTTCCATTTTTGAATGATCATGATGGAAAGAAGGAATGTTATTTTTTATCATTCTATAATTATAATTATATTATAAATATAATATTATTTATTTAAATTAACAAATATAAATTTTCCATGTGAATTAGTAACAAAATAATGAATCATATCGACTCATAAGGTGGTAATCCTCCGTACACATGAATGATGTTATCATTTTGATTAGATTTCAAGGTATGAAATTATATGACATATTAAATTTATATAAATGGTTAATATAACATTATTATAATGAATTGAAATTAAATATATCATTATGAATATCTGAGATAGGTAACAATGTAATATAAATTAGATTGGTTGGTGAGGTGGTAGTCCACACTATACACGATTGATGGATTCATTTCCCAATTTATGGAATATTAAAAGGATTTAGGGTATTAAATTAAGATAATAACATCATAAAACATTTGAGATAATATTTTTAATATATCATCATGGTTGAATAACATTTAAATTTTTTTATGATGAAGTCAAAAAATATGCTCTTTTATTAATGATACATCTTCTTCAGAACACATATTTAATATTATACCTAAAACCTTCCAATATTGACTTCTTTTTTATCAAAACAGGTATTATAAGAAATGGGTAGAGAATTATGTAATGTATTTTTAAGGTATTGTAAAACACAATGGTTGTTATATGTGTTCAGATGAGAGGATATGGGTGCCCTTTTATAAGGGAGATGTGGAATTATTCAAGGTTCCCAAAACTATTTCATAATGAAAACCCACTCTAATACCAAGTGCCTATAAATAGATTAATAATTATGGGGAGGGGAGATAAGTCTGATAAACTCATCTAACCCTCTAATTAAACATGATTTAAACATGTTATCATCTTTACGACTAAGGCTTCTCACTTTTACCATTTTAATTTGTTTACCGTAGTAATAGTTTTTTACTATTTTTACTATTCAATATGACCATAATTTAATATAAAATTATTATATAATATAAATTATTCTGATTGAAAATATTTAATAAATTTTATCAAAATAAATTCTAAAAAGTTACAAAATTTAATTTAAAATTAAATATACAAACATATTGATAAAATGAGTTTTCAAGAAATTTATTTTTTGACCATAATATGATATTAAATTAAATTTATGAAAATAATCATCATTAATAGAATTTAAATTCATATTTATACATATTTAACAAATAAATTTGTTTTAAATAACTCATAATCAGGTTTTATTTAAATTAGTTAAAATGGAGAAGCACTATGTCTCTTAAAACTATTTTTAGGAAAATGTATTTTAATGACTTAAATTTACTTTTATTAAAATACACTATAAATATGATTAAAATATAATAATTTGGGTGAAATATAAAAACGAAAAAATTGTTTTATATATAATAAAATTAAATATATAATGGGTCATCTTTTAAAAAGAATTTTTTTTGTACAAAAAATCTATATTTTTTATAATTCACTGAAAAATAAATATATTTTTAAAAATTGTGTTTTATTATAATAAATTATAATTTATTTTCTTATTTCAAAAAAATAATTTTAAAAAAATTCTAATATATCAAACAATTACTTATAATATCATTTTTCCAAAATCAATATGAATAATTTTCTAAGAAGATATACTTTTTTGAAAAAAGAAATTTATTTATAAAAAATTATTTTCTTACTTACTATTAATTTTTAATTTGTGTAGAATATTAATATAAAATTCACAATCAATGAAATTTTATTTGTACCCATAAATTTAATATCTAGTTTATAAAAATCATATTTAAATAATTATGGCTTTTTTGGGTCCATTTTTCCGTGTAACATATGATATCAAACATTGTTTTCCCTTTCAAAAAACCATGTGTGTTAATTATTTTAAATCTTTTTGTTAAAGAAGAAATTATGGTATTTTTAATGAAAACCACATCACTTGTGTATACCGGTAAATTAATGTGTCAATGGAATAGATAAACCTATGGAGAATATCTCTTCATGTGGTAGATTTTGTACTAATTCACTCGACATTATTGATTGATGATTGGGACAATGACTGTGGACATATAAATAAAAATTTGGGGGACATGATTGGGTCAATTCTTGTATTTATTGTGAGGGTTTTCTCTCTCAGCGCCGCCTCCTGGTTTCACCCCGGTCAGGCGCCGCTTCCTCCCCTTCCTTGTTTGTGGTTCATGGCGGGGACTTCCTTGGCTCAGTCACCATGATGGTGTGCTTGATTTAGCCTTCTTTCACGGAGGCGTAGGCATCGAACGACTGAGTCCTAGAGTCCGCGGGTTGAGGGAGTCTTACCGTTCGTGGTCGTAGGCTCTTGGTGAGGGGTGTGGCTTCCGGGTGTCTGAAGGTTGGTGGCACTGGGTTTCAGAACTAGATCTGGTTTTTACTGGGTCGTTTTCCTGTTTTGTGAGTTTTTCTGTTTTTTTCTTTCTGTCCTTCTTGCTTCTAGTTCCTGGATGGGTGAATTTGTGTTGCCGTTTCATGGATGGATCTGGCGGTTCATGCCATAGTTTTTGATGTTCATGTGTCTTCGCGAGCATGGGTTGATTCTGTTCCTCATTGTTTCAAGGATGATGTTTTTGTGTGAGTGGAAGTTTCCGTATGTTGTGATTTCTTCGGCCTCCACCGATGATCTATTGTGCGCCGATGATGTTTGTACCATCAAGGTCGATGGACGCTGATGGTATGTGATGTTGGTGATGACGACGGTCAACGGTAGACGATGACAGTCGACGGTGATGGAGTCGACGGGAGCCGGTGAACCTCGTCGGTGTCCCGGTGAAAGTGGGTTTTCCGGTCGCATCAGGGGCGTATCCCGAGTATGAGGAGGCGGTGTTAGGTGATCCCGGGTTTTGTGGCGGTGCATGGGCTCATGGCTCGAGGAGATATGCGGTTTCTTTTGATGGGTGGTTTTTTAATTTTGAAATGTTTTGATTGTTTCCTTGGGTCCCAACAACCCCTATAAACCGGCTTTCTGATAATGAAAAAAGTTGATTTCAAGCAGCAGACTATTAATAACCTATGTTAATCCAAAGGTTCCATAGATGTAAAAGAAGTTTTCATGATTTATATATCTAATGAGTAATTTTTTATAATTTTTTGATTACATAGTAATATTATTGTTTCTAACAATGTGCTTTTGGATTTTAGTCAATAGTTGGAACCTGGTGGAATTAGTTTAATGTTAAATATGATGGAAAATATAATGACATTCCTCATTATCATCCAAATTAAATGTAAATTGGATGATATAACCTGTAATTAAACTTAATTTATTATCAAAATTACTATTAATAACCACAAAATGGGAGAGTTTCCTAACAAATATAATTTGATAAAAATAACATTTAATTGGAGATCAGTTGATGATGTCCATGGAGTGAAGAATATTCAGCATTCTATATGATATGAAAATGGTAAGAACACCCCATGTAAATATCTCAATATAATATAATGATGTCTTATTTTCCCAAATGAATGCCTTATTAATAGTAAATGTGTGAGAAAAATTAAGTGTTCAAGGGTAGAAAATGAAGTTCATCCTATGGTACCATTTATATTTCAAAGTTTTTGTGTGTGCAGAACTTAGGAATTATCTGAGATAATGACATATCCAATGTATAACTCATATACTATGTAATATCATATATTATGCCAATAATTCATGTGGAATTATTGAATTGTTTTTTATTGAGATCTAAGAGTTACATTGTAGAAGTGTTTTATTAAATATATAGTTGTTGAAATAATTAATCAACATTTATTTAAATTTCTACATTAGTTTTTATTTAAATATATTTATGCATATTCTTAATGGTATCACTAAAAAATATAATTTATTTAATTAAAAGGTAATATTTTTAAAAAAAAATTATTAAACTATAAAAAATAGTAGTACACACCAGATGTATAGATAATATAGTTTTGTTGGGATAATGCAATAATCAAAATTTATAAGGTAAATAAAATTGTTTTTTTAGAATAAATTTTTTGAATTATATTTGATATTGTTTTGGATTTATAGAGATTTGGGATATTTATCGAAATGATTACCATAAGTTTTTGGTATATTATTTGCATATATGATTTTTTTTGTTTATGACCATTTGAGAAATTTATATTATTTAATGATAATTCTTTGTTTGACTATGGAAGAGTATATGGTCAACTTATTCTAATACATAGGTTTCAATTTTGTGCAGGAATATATAAAAGATAAGTTTGTAATTTCTGGAATTATTTTTGATGGATTCTGAATGTTATTATGGATATTTTTCAAATTCATTAAAAATGTTTTAGTCATATTAAATTAATTCTACTAACCATTTCTGTTTTGTTAAATATCGAGATATAGGAGGATTTTTTTTCATTATTCTATTGAGATTATGATATAGTAAATATTAATTTTACATATTTATGCATGAAAAAGATTCATCATATTTATTTATCATATTGAATATGAGATGAAGAAAGGATGGAGAAATCCATATTGAAATTTTAATGGAAGAAATTAATCTTCTGGAAAGTAAATAAATGATGTAAGATTGTTATTTGGTATTCATAACCATGATGGTAAATTTATTTATCAACTCATGTAAGAGGTAGAATAATCTATATAGTTTAGGAGGAATGTACCCCACATATATAAGGGTTTATTTTTCCAAACACGTGACTTTAATAAATGATACACTTTTGGTTATAGAAATACTTTATTATGAAATTATATATTTCCTAGAAGTGACATAGAAATTAGTTATCATGTTATAATCTAGATCAAATTAATTAACCATTTAATGTTACACTAAATATAGAAATGGATTATTAAAAATTTTAGGGTGAAATTTATTTAAGGTTGTATAATGTAACACCCTAATATTTTTTAATATATTTATTTAAATAACAATTGTTTTATATCATGCTTCATAAAAAACATCCATCATAAAAAGAACCATATTATAATATAAAACATTTGTATAATTGTCTATTTAAATAGAGATAATCAAAATATAAAAAGACATATAATTTTCATATAATTCAAATTTATTGAATAATGTTAAATAAATAGGTATTCAATTTTAGGTAAATTTATTTTTTGATTCAAAAATATGTTTTCATAAAAAATGGTGTCTATTTAATTTTTTTATGTATATTATAATTAATTTATAATTTTTTTATAAATTTACATTATTAGGTTAATATAATTTTAAAAATCAGCATGATAATATTAACTTATGCATAAACGTTTTCCTTTTTAGGAAAGAATTATTTTTATGTGAATAATATGAAATACCCATATATTTAAATTTAGAATTACAAAATTCTAGTTGAGTTTTGAATTTGATATTAAAGTAAAACATGACACCTTTAAATAAATATAATCAAATAAATTACAAATGAATCATCATTATTATTGATTTTGGTATAAGTTCATTTGTATAATTACAAATGATTTTTATAAAAAAAAATTGTTGCTTTTAATGAATTTCTATTTAAAATTTTTTATTCTAATTTAGGAAATTGATTCTTAAAAAATGTTATCAATGTATTGAATTAGCACGTTCAAATATAGAAAATATTTTCTTTTTATTTTTTTCATTATAAATTGTCACCACAATAAATAGTTGTCATCTCCATAAGGTAAAACATATAAAACAAGGATAAAACTATAGGATAAGGCATAGAAATATCCAAATAAACTATTTTTATTTCATTTTATAGGTTAATTTTAACATTTATAATTTTATCATGGTTGTTTTATCAATTTCAAGCAACTAATATTTTTTCTTGATAATATAATTAATCGTATAAAGAATTGATTCCAAATTCCTCTCTATTTATTAAAATATATCTAATATTGTTCCATTTTGATAAAACATGATATGTTCCACTATAAATTTTTACATAGTTTCGTTAAGATTTTCATGGTTTATTATTTACAATTTTTAGTAATGGATTTTTTAACTTAAATACTTATGAAACATTGACACCATGCTTGTTCAAGTAGTATAAGAATCAGAAAAATGATGTAAAAATATTAAATGTAATATAATTATTCTAAATATTTTTTTTTCATGAATGTTTTAGATAGTAATATAATTTTACTTTTGTTTTAAAATTTTATATTGCAATTCCATTTCCATCTTGATGTTAGTAATGTAAAATGATAGGAATTGTCTTAAAATGTCATCAATTTTATCTTTGATTAAATAATAATTTAATAATTGATTTAAAATTCATATAAATCTTAAAATTATCCAATTTAATTGGATATTATTAATAATATCCACCATTTTATTCGTATGATTCAAATTTTTTATAATAATTTTTTACGATTAAATTATAAAAAAACATTGACTTCATGGTAATCATAAAAAATGGATAATGAAGGTTAACACTAAGAGATAATGGTTAAAATATCACTTAATATTGTATAAATGTTATTTTATGATTCATTTTTGAATAATAAACATTATATCATTGAATTAAATAAAATTATTTCCACTTACACGTGAAAAATATTTATTAGTTTTTTAATTCCTTTATGTAACCATATGTGATTCCTTTACTTTAAAATAATAGGAAACCACACTTACTCTCTCCAGGATAGTTCCTTGTGATTATTAGCTTGAAAAAAAGAAAAAAATATTCTATAAATCATTACAGAATTTATTTATGTTTTGTCCACTTCAAAATGCCATCCCTATGGTTCCTAATAAGAAATTTAAAGGATGTTTTTCTAAAATAAAGTCATCATTTAAACCAATCTATTTTAGATTACATAAAAATGTACTTTAATAAATTATATCATAACCATTATAATATAATATCATAATTATCTCCCATATACTAATATTTTAATATTTATATGGTATTAATTTTATCCATTTCCATTTTCATCTATTAGAAAGTTATAACATCGCTAGTGCAACTATGTGGACCACCACCACCTCGAAGGGATGTAATTATTTCTATCTATTTAATATGATTTATGATAAATAATTATTTAATGAATATATATTTTATTTATGATATTATAAATATTATATCATGTTTTATTTTTTTCACCTTTTATTCATTTCATCCATCAAAAATATGAAACTTAACGAGTTCATATGTATAAACTACCGACTCCATGAAGTTATATAATACAATATTCATCACTTATTTTTTGAATGGTAATTAAAATAATAATAATAAATAAATTTTATATTCATATCCTTAATAGTATTAATTATATGACAAAATCATACGATGTTTCAAGATATGGAACTATCGACCACAACATTGATGGAAAAAAATATTTTTCATAGGAATTCCCATTTTAATGAATAAATTATAAATAAATGGTTAATAATTTATTATAAGTAAATCCTATATGTTATGATATGCATGAATAATGTTCGAGATTATATATATCAAAAAAAATTATTTCTTATATAGGTTTTCAAAACCACTATTTCCAATGAAAATGTTGTCTTCTAATATTATACTCAATGACTTGATTGTGTTGGGTTTCAACGGTTATAAAAAATATCACAGAAGGTTCATCATTTTTGGATCACTTACAATGAGGATTTTAGGAAAAAACACAATCTCATTCCCTTATTCAATATTTTTATGAAACTAATTTCCAATATAATTCAGATATTTGGGAAATTTTCACATTGTGCATAGGGACTCACAATGATCGATTGTATGGGATTTTAGGCACATAAAATGATTTTGAGGGAAATTATTTCATAATTAAGGACTCTCATAATAATTTAGTTCATATTAAGGAATCCTTTATTAATACCAATGTATTACATCACTATCTAATGAATCCAAAATCAATTATTAATATGTATGAACCCTATAATAATATTTATGTTCATTAATTTTTTTCATCATTAGGGAAATATGTATGGATCTAAGGTTCTCAATTGATGTTACCTATTTCATGTGGATTAGAGATTATTTTTTGTATATAATTATGATTCTTGTTCTAATCCATGAAGTGGGATCTATTATGGTTAACATCATCAATGGATATCGGGTTGTTTTAATGTCGGGGTCAACCCCTTTGATGGGATTCATACATATCATTTTTATAGGAATCCTAACCCACGTAGTTTATTGAATCATAACGGGAAAACTCATACATATTGTTTTCTTGTGAAGAGGAACAAAGTGTTCTGATTTTATCACGTGTTAAGGATATCCAGGGGAGTTTCCTAGTCAAGAGATAGTATTAGAGTTAAGTAAAAGTGATAGAATAAATATATAAGGGATATAAGCTCTCATGTTGGATATGACCCCTCTGTAAATATAGAAAGTCAAAATTAGGGTTTATTTTAGGGAGTTTTGTTTGTAACTCAAGGAGTATTCATACATATACCATTTATACAAGAATCAAATCCCACATAGTTCGAATTTGAGGACCCAAGCCTATAGAGTCCCATTAATGGTCTATTTCTTAAGAGATTTGGTCCTCTGAGATGGTGACATTGTTTGAGATTAATCCATATAGAAATATTCCCATTGTTTCATAAGTAATGTGGTTATTTTTCTATAGATACATTGAATTGATGACCCATGCCTATAGAGGTCCTCTAAAGAAAGGCGAGATTAATATCTAGAAAATGATCTTCTGCTAAGACATAAATCTCACCATGTGTATATCATTATCAAAGCAATCCTCTAAGACTGCGTGATTCATTCTCATATGTGAGAAACAAGATGAAGTGGAATATATGGAATACATCATCTTCCTCATGTCTTGGTGATAAAATGGAATAGAGAAGGCCCTAAACATGTGTATGGGATTCAGAAGAAACTTTAACTACCATAAGGGTTGGTTCCTCATGACCTATGGTATGTATAACATAAAAAATTACACAGAACCCACCTAGAAGTTAGGAAACATTGTCTACACCACTAACTAAATGTATTGACAACAAAGGTGAGACATATTGTTTTGTATTTCACCATGATTTTAGATATCTAGATGCATTATTGGTGGATTTAGTTTATTATCACCTATATGGGAATCCCAATGAAGTAGGTGGACTTCCCTTAGTGAAACTAATTTGGGGTAAATGGAGTATCATTATTGGTATGTCCCAGGAAAGAAAAAATGCCCATGCATATGTGGATGTGAGGAGAGGTAGAGAGTACTCATTACATGTAACTCACGTGTGAATTAAAAGTGCTTCATATAAGGTAGTCCTATTTGGGATATATAATACTTCAAGACAATGGAAAACCTAGGCAAGATCACATGGGTGAGGCTATGTTTTATGCTCTAGGGTTTTCTCATATATACCAAGAGGGGTCTTGCACATGACCAAGGTTTAAGAGGAAACATTTGTGTTATTCCATTCTTTATTATTCGGAGTGGTTAATCACATTGGTATTTTTCACTTCACACCTGAAGTGTAATTTTATCTCACAATTCCACTTGATTCCCTTTTCTGTCAGGAGTTTGAGAGGTAACTAATGGTTTTGAGGTATTGGATGAATTACTACGATGATAAGAAAAATGAGAATCTCATATTTTTTTCATCATCCCAAATCACAAGTCTAAAGGTTCTATTTATATGGACACATGGGTCCCTATGTGAAAGAGTGTGTCCATGCTTGTACATAGAAAAAGTGGAATGTTCAGGTGTCTCATCCTGTTGTGTTATACCTTTCTAGATCATGTATGTGTGTTCTATATGATCCATTTGGAATGAATTTAGTGTGCATATAGGTTGGCCTATTTGAGTTCCTTGGATATCCTTAGTGCTCTTCGATTATTATTTTTATAAAATTAATTTCCATTAAATCACTCCAACCGATGTGAATAAAGGTCGTGCAAATAAAATCACCCAATCATGATTGATTTTGATTGAGATAAGAGGTTATGAAATAGAGGGAAATGGATTAAATTTCCATGAGGGATGCATAGGTAATCCGTAGTCACACCACTTAGGTATTATAGAGAGTAATCTTATGTTTACTAATGTGTCTAATGCTCAGTGATTATTTCATGTACCTAATACATTCTGCTTCTTCGATCACACAAGTCATCCATGATTCCCTTCAAATGACCCTAATCATCTAAATACATGATATAACAACATGAGAATCCAATATGCATTGGATCATTTGGTTGAGTGGCCTTTGTGATGAACTTTATCTAGTGGATTTCATGAGGCACATGGTCGAAGGAACTTGATTGAGTCACCTACACAATGTAATTGGTTGAGTGTCCTGCACAATTTACATCATATTCCAAAATTATTAAACATTCTGAAATTTATATTTTATCTTTAATAAAAAATAGTTATATATTCATTTAGGTTTTCAATGGATGCATATATGGCTTTCCAAAAAATTGTTTTTGCGCATGTATAAAAAATAATCCTGGTGGTCAAAAATTATTTCTATGACTTGTTCAACTCTATCCTCAAATAAATTTCATATAAATTGATGAAATATCACTAAGAGTAATTGAAATAAAATTATCATCCACTATACAACCATAGGGCTCTGATAGACATATTTATCTCAAAGAAATAGAGGTACATATTGATGTCCTAGTTCATGGAATTTTCTAATTTCTTCACTATTAATATCTACTCTCATAGTATATTTACTAATATTGGAATATTTCCCACTACAAAAATCATGTATCATATTTTATGTGCCTCATATGTAAAGTCTCACACCCCTAAATCAAAACCCAACTAATATCCATCAATCTTCCATGTGTTTAACATGGAAGGATTGAGATTTTTCCTTTAGAGGATGTGTTCTAATACATTAGAATAAAATTATTCCCACATGATTTTTCTATCTCTAGTGTTTCCAAACACAATAAACCTTCTCACATTTTATGTTTCACATCTGGATGGACATGTGATTCTTTTTCGATAGAAAACATTACATTGAAAATTCAAGAATAATGAATCCATTTTCAACATACTCACATGTGTATGAGATTAATATATGAAGACCCAAAAGTGGGATGTTCCCATGATTCCTCAATTGAATTTTATAAAAAAACATAGGAGGATGCCCCCTTTCGGGGAATCTCTTAACAAAAAATCGAGATCATGGGTGTCATATAGGTATCAATTCTATTTGTTGATCCCTTATGGGTGAGTGTGGTAAACTTCTATGGTTATTTCACTGAATTTATTGTATGATATCTTCTTGTTGTTAATTTAGGGTGCCATCTTCTAGATAATGACATCAAATTTTTTGGTTGATCCTGATGTGGGGTCTTCCTTGCAGACTCATACAAAAGAATGTTGGTTTAATACCACTTTTAAGGGAGTGGAGAAGGTTTCGACATTGAGTGTACTAGTCATAGAATACATTTATCCCTCTAAAATAGGTCCTAATAAAAAATTAGAGATAGAGTAATATCTTCTCACAACATGTCATAACTTCAGGTGGTATAACTAGAAGATAGACTCAAAGATGCCTCTAGAGGACCTGTTATGATGAATTCACTGACTCCCCATACATTTTTACTTTTTTGAATACATCATGTTTTGATTCCTGCATGATCCACCATGTTGTGAAGTCAATCATTCTACAATGATAGGTGGATCAAAGGTCGTAACAAGAAGAGGCGTAGCTAGCGGGCTTGTTTGAAGATGTTAGGGCTAATGTTTCTCAAGAAGATATCAGTTATGACAATGAAATGGAACAGTATAAATGTATTCATGGGGGCAAATATCTCTTAATGAAATTCATTCAAGAAGAACTAAATTCCATAAATAATTATATTGTAATAACTCACCATTCATTGAAGTGGGTCTTGTTATAACAAGATGATTTTGTGGCTATGGAGAATGAGAACCCCTATCATGATGAAGATCCAATCACCACACCATTATATGGTATTCTGTAAGCTATAAATAAGGATTTACCCCTGTGTAAGCATATTAATTTTTATGTTGATTTAAACCTATAATATTTTACTGAGAGACTCAAGTATATAGATGCTTCTCTACATTGAAATCATGAATAAAATAGACTGGTTTGTTCCTTGATAATTTGTTTCTATGATTCATTCATAGTTATAATCATAACATAAAAAATGAATCATTTTATGTAATTGCAATGTTTTAAAACCATATAATTACAAAGATAATGATTAGAGAGATCTAATTTTTCCCTAATTTTTTTAACCTAGTGATCATAGTTCAACTGTTTCTGGGGTAATATAACAGACCCTAAAAAATTTGTGTCTTTTGAGTCATCTCCCTACTTTTTTGAGTATGTAAAAATTAAAATGACCTTGAGGGTAATACTTGTAATTTTATTCACCCTCCCTTTACTGGTACTCAACATAAATTTTATTGAATTTTTTTTATTTCTTGATTTTTTTACAATAATATGAAGGGTCAAAATATAGATTGCTGAGACTCAAATTTCTTCTTGGGTTCCATTTTTTGGGTTTTCATCCAAGTGATTATTTAGTCCCTTTTTGGGATGTTTAAAATCATTCAAGATGTTCTAAATTGACTAGTGTTTTAGGTCAAAAAAACAAATTCAACAAGATATGAATTGATGACACATCTATGGCTTAATCACCAATAATGCTCTCATATTTATTAGATACCAAAATAAGGGAATTTTAATTTATGATTTCTAAATATAAAAAATGATATATAAACAAATTATACGTAATGAACATTGACCTTACTTGAACGTTGTTTTCAATCATGATGCCCTCATTAGGTAATATAGAGATAGAAGAGTTATCTCTGTGGAATGAATTCACCTCTGGTTGATATGCAATTTTTGGGGGTGACATAGGAAAAAAATTGTTAATGTATCAATTCATAGTCAAAACAAGGGTTTCCTCAAGAAACTAAACTCATATTGTAGATGGTTGTAGGTTTTATAAAGACATTGATTTCACAACACATGGGAGAGTGGTATGTGAAGGGAATTTGTTTGGGAATCAAGGGAGAATATTTGTTGTAACTACATATGAATGAGATGTTTCTTATAAAAAATTATTTTTAATGGACTAATAATTCAATTGGGTGACCAATATCTAGAAGAAAGCTCCATATCTAACAAGGTAGGAAGAATCATGAATTTCAATGTCATGTGACCTTGAAATATAATAAGAAGTTTAACATATTATAGCATGGACGTTGAGGGATTATATTTGAGTTTATTTAGATTTTTACAATATATTAATGATTTTCACTTTATCGTATATTAGATCTAATAAATTTTTATCATTTTGAGGCATGAATGGGGAGTTTGAAAGTTCTAATATGTGGGTGTCTGAATCCTAATAGTGACATTTGAAATGTAATCAAGGAATGACCATGGACCATTGTTTATTAAATGGGCTCCAATAATAATGTTTTAATGGGTTATTGTGATAGAACATGTCTTTCCTGAGAAATAATGTGCCTATAGATTACATTCCATTATTGTAGGGTATTTTTGAATAGCCAACTAGGGTGTGTTACTATATAGTCAAAGTAAGGAATCCTCTGATTGGAATTCTTTTTTTTTTGAGTGACTTAAGAAAATACAACATCCAGAAATTACAACATAGTCATACAATGGTTTATTTGGGAATTTTTAATTCTATTATCAATGGATGGAGAAGGATTATTGAGATTAGGATTTCAACTAACATAGAGTGTTTATTTTAGGAATGATGTACCCGAATTTTGAAGGACTATTTCATATAAAAATTATCTAGAATGGGGAGAAACTTTCCATGCGAATTTCTAACATATATTCCAGAATGGGTAAAATTTTAACATAGTTGGGATCAAGACATATGATCTAGGTGTATTTGTACATGTCCTCAAAGAAAGAGTCAATACACACATAGTTCTAGAAAAGATCACTCACACTGACTTATTTTTGTGTGTGGAGTTAGGGATAGTTTTAATAAAGGCTCTCAAATGGGGTGATAACTTATATGAGATACTATTATTCATATCTAAATCATTCATAGAATAGTTGGGGTATTTTTTTGGATGGAAAGAGAAATGGAGATCTAACCGTTAATATATATCCTATGATAGCCAAAATAAATCCATACCTAAGTATATAATTTACATCATCCAAGAAAAGTAATCTATGTAGTTTAATGTAATGCAGTAAGGATATATGACATGATTTTTAGGCTCAGGAATCTAAGACCATGTTACCCATTTTGTTAACTTATATTCCTTGGTAATTTGGGTGATCCATTAGAAATAATCCTAAGTACATGTTGGTTGTTCTTGGTGTGATAAATATAGAGTGGAAAATGATTATCCACTATAGAATGAAAATTAAAAGGAAGGACATGGGAATATTTATTTTTTAGTGGCTAGACCAGGATATTATATCCTAATGTAGTTGTTTATATCATTAGAATGAGAATCAAGTGGTGAATAATTTTGGAAAACTGTGAAGTTTGCATTAATGCAAAGGGAAAATGATACATATAGTTTAAAATCATGTGGTAAGGAGAACTGTTGACATGAAATTAAAAAAAATCTAATGTTAGTCCCAATACCCAGGATCTGTACATCGCTATATATCCTATAAATATGAGAATAAATCATCATAGTATTGTTTGAATTACTTCAACTACGAGTTCAACATCATGTGGTAATGAAGTCATGTGTCATTTAATTCATTTTCATACAACTAGGACATTATGTCATGGATAAGATGATGTTGTATGGATAAGAGGGGTAATGATTCCTCAATAGGATGAAAATGTGGGGGAGGAAATCATAAACCATAATCATAGCAGTTCTCATGTTATGAGAAGTGGTATGAGACAAAATACAAGGAATGAACATAGAATAATGTTCAGAAAGAAGGTTCAAAACATACAATTGTTATGTATTATGGACATAGAGAGGTCCCTCCTAGGAAAAAAGAAACCATTGGTGTATATGACCATTTGGTGTGTGAATTATGAAAATCAAATTATGGAGTACCAATGAATTTTCATAAAATGTAATCCATTGAGTCATAGTCCATTTATTGCGTTGACATATGCAAATATAGTTGGGATGTATTAATACGTATTTAGAAAAATTTCCTTTTGGAATATGAAGTTACACTAATGATGGATAAGGAAGACATATGCATATTTGGGATTTCTCAAAATAAGATTTATAATGTGGGGAAGTAAAATGATTGAGAATAAAATAAATATTTTACAGGTCTTGACCATGATGTGTGAAGTCCATTGTACAGATTTATTTTATCGATATATCAGAGAGAAATATTTTATTTCTATGATTGGAACCTAGGTGAGGGAACCTAGTTTATGTTCTGTTACATAGATCTCTATTTTTATGTAGGAGAGGGTAATGTTTTTTTCATTTCTATTTTGTCTTAGTGCATAGGTTATATGGGTCACTACAAATCCCATTTGAGGGGATAATCAACCCACACATAGTTCTTTTATTAAGGCTCCTCTATGAAGGTATGATTCATTCAGAGGGAGGGGATATTTTCTATGTTGTGGAAATACCTAGGATTGGAGATTTAGAAATCACTACATATCTTGTGATGGAAGGAATCATGTCATAGATAGTTTTGGAATAAATTATTGGTGGTAGACCAGTTCTGAAGATCATGATCTACTCATGTATGGACAGAAAATGTTATGCATTTTTATGTTGTTCTATGAGGACATAAACCATGCAGTTTTATTTCATATATTTAGTATATTGTTTTAAATTATAATGTATTGTGACAATAAAATTTAGTATTTCGTTGAAATTATTACATATTGGACTATGAAATCTTATAGTTTTAGGATGTACAACTAGGACCATAAGGTATTCCTTTACGGTCATTCATATAAGAAAACGATGTTTTATAATTTACCTTTATATTGCAACGAAATTGGTGTCATGGATTTTATGATCATACAATGTTGATGAATTTTTCGTTATAACATGATTCATATATAGATAAATAATGTATCAGTAAGGGTCATAATGAGATATCTATCAATCATGGTCAGGGAATATTCCCCATTTTAGTCGACCTTTTATATGAAGTATGGTCCCTCCCACTTTAGGTTAATAATTGGAGGATTCCTCTATGGTATCATTAGAGTCTAGTGGGACAACACCAATTCTCCTGATTGAAAGTGTGGAGGTTGAATTTATTTTTAAATGATAGTACATCCTATTTTTATAGACCTCCAAGTGATTAAAATTACACAATCTTTTCTCATCTACTAACACTAATTCATCCAATTGTTTTTGGAATTTTTTGTGTATAGATACGTGATCCCAAATGGAGATACGGAGAAATAAAAATTGGACCTCGATGGGTAGTACTGCCTTTATCCTATACTATAGTGAATACGGAGTCACTCGCATGGAATAGAAGGTGGTAGTTTAGTAAACCTATTTTTCTAGTATTGGATTTCCATGCCAGGACTTTTTATCTTTATCCACCAATTTTTGGTGTATAATTGAAATGGTCATCTTGAAGGCCTCTATTTTTTCATTTTCCATGACAAGATAAGGGTTCAAATGTTTCTATTTGACATTATGCTCATGATAATTATTTTCTTAATCATAAGAACAAAATATGGTGTCATTATCCATAAGTATTTCTTGAGGGACAACGAATCATTAAATGATATTGGATTTCATGATGTTGAAAATTCTTTAGCAAACAACTTATTTGAGGGGAATTTTTTTCCTACTATTTGGATATGAAAATATTATTCATTATGATTTAATTTTACTACATGTCCATAGTTGTAGGATAAGTCCCCACAACACCAATTATCCATAATGTTATCGACTAGGTGAATTTGGATGTGTGTTTTAACTCTGGGGGTTCATGGATGATGTAATCAAGCACCTCAATGCAATAAAACTTCATAGTGAATTATTTGTAGTACAATTTCATTAATGGTTAGAGGTATCTAAGCCTCCATATTTTTTTGGTAATCTTAAACCCTAACTGGCTGGAACCATGAGATCCTATATGTACTTCTTTCATGACCACAACAATATCTTCTTCATCGATGAACGTGAGAAGTACTACATAAAGATATCATTTATGGAGGACATTATTCTATTATTATCTTTCATAAAGATTAATGTTGATCTCCCATAATCATATTTTGTCATTTTTATCTATTTTTAACTAGAGAACCCCATTTTAGTTAAATTACCCAATGGGAATCATTCAACAGGTCAAAGGGCCATCCGATTTTTTGATGGGATTAAAATAATTGATTTAAATCGGGAAAACAAGCATAAAAGGAAACACTGTTTTAGGGAGCATAGTGCTGAAGACTTTTTCAGCATGTTATGGATTTACTAATTCCATGGATTCATTAACCAATACATTAGCCTATGATTTATGTGATCATGGGACATGAGTCAATATTAGCTATGAGGAAAATTTTCCATTTGTCCTCAGAGATAGTGAAGTAATCTGACTAGATGTTAATTTTTATGGAATAATTATCAAATAAGTGCTTATTTAGAAAACATGATTCATCATTCAAAATTAATTAGTCTAGTTACATTATATGTTCTAATTATACCACTACGATGAAGTCTTGATATTATTCCACATTTTTTGAGTAGCCTTATGAAAATAGGGATGGATAAGGCATAAATAACTTTTATTGAGAGGTAAGCACATCTCCTGACCTTACTTTTGGGGAATTTAGGTCTTACACTCTCTTCCTTATTGATATTTTGGATGAACTATCAAAATACATCTTTTATACCTAGGGTACCTCTTGAATATAGAATATAACTTCATCACGTAATTCTATATTTAACAACGTTTCTTCTGTAGATGTATTACTTTCAAGTAATTCATCCAAATCACTGAATTTTACCACCATCGGGGGTAAAAACGAATGTAAAATATATGAAAGATAACTTCCTTTATTTCCAAGCATCCAATCATTATTGTTTGACTGAGGATTTATTTTTGAGGGAAATGATGAGAGTCCAAATGTGCATAGAGGTGCTATAGTTAGTGCCTCTATTTTTTGAAAAGTGAATATTATCTAATGGAAACCCTTCTTGACATCTTCACAATGTTTCTCAGTTTTATTCATTATTGGACAGAGATAATCAATCTTTTTATCATTCTCTATGTCAATGTTTTGTGAAAGGAAGGAAGACAATGATCATTCCAATGTTTTAATGTATATAATGAGTGGTTTCCCCTCAAATGTATCCTAAAAAATTGTGAGATCAAGAAGTATTTATGGATTATATTTAATTATTCTGATATCCATCCATCCACTTATATAAGGCCAACTTATTCATAAAACTGGTGAAGAAAAAACAATATCTTGTAAGGTTTTATATAGAGTAATGAATTTAGGAAATTTGTCCTTATAATCCTCTATAATATTAAATATTCTTGGTGGTGAAATATTGAGTATAGTTTTATATTCATAGGGTCAAGTTCTATGGCATGATGGAATATGAATAATATAATAAATTACTCTAAGTTGTCCATGAAATCACATTTCAAGGGGTTCATCACCAGGGTGTACATTGACAGTTTGTTAGAGACAGTCTCATGATCAGGGATGTTGTTAGAGAACAGTTGAGACATAACCACTTGATCATCAATGTAGTATTCAATGATCCTTACCATGTCGGGTTTGAAGATGTGATTTATTTTTTATTGATATGAAACACTGACATTATTCATGTCTAAGGGAATTACCCCATCTCAAAATACTACCTATTCGCCTGAACGAGGTGTATTCTTCATATTCATAATAAAACAGTATCTTCGTATACCAAAAATACCCATATATGATGTAGAGGGATTGGTATCCATCTGCAGCATCAATCAGAAGTTTTGTAATCAGAATTGTGAAATAGCCTTTCAGATAGTGCCTATTGACATCTTCGATGTTGACCTAGACACTAATATTCCCATTATTCTAATTTGTTTGGATGATATTGTCAATGTATTTTGAATACTATACATACCAAATAAAATTGGATCTGAACATATTATGAAATAAATCCTCATTTTATGAATTATGAGCCAGGTGTATCCTTTTGTATTCATATTTATATCCCCGGTGTTTTTATAGAAATCCCATGTTCCACCACAACATCAGGGCCAAGAATATTTGTGTAATTCCAAGAGAACACATCTCGGTGACTCTTCATAATGGATATAAATAACTATTTTTATTTGGAATACATGGATTCACTTATCAAATTGTGCCATGTTACATCTTATATAACTATTTCTTTCACTGAGTTCATGAATGGTTCTAGAAATACCTTCGTCAATTGATGGAGGGGAATCCCAAAGTTCCTCCACTTATTATGTTACTTATTCATCGTCCTCATTTCTATGAGAGGAATTAGTTGATGAAGGAATCACTTCAGAGTTTTGAATGGAGTACACATTTTGATATCAGGAATATAAATCATATTTCTATAACCCAGCTGATAGTGTGGGGTGTCTTTAAATTTCTATGGGATTGGAATAAATGATAATGATGGTTAATATTAATCATGTTTTGACTCATCTGATGAATCTTGGATCTTTTGAAACATAGTGTATGAAGTGAGTTAATTTTCATAATATATTTTACCAATTTCTATAGAGACAGTGGCCATCAGTACGGATATCATTATGTTTGTTGAATTTGAACTCATTATTGGGACCATTACTTCTAATTTCGGGATGGGAATCACATACTCTTCACTGGTGTATTTTAATGGGTTCGATGAACTTATTTCTAGACCATTCGTGGTCATGATTTGAGAGACCCCATCGATCATAGGTTGTCTTCCTTACCATTGATAGAATCATCGATCAATATAATATGTTTAAAATGATTTGATTGTGGAATTACCACCATAAAATGACTCAATTTATCCATTAATTAAATATTTAGATCCTTGATGGTTTAATGATTAGATTTAAAAAATCTAATGAAACTATGGATTTCCCATTATAATGTTCAAATCTATGACATGCCGATCAACAAGAAATTATGAATCGGATAAAAGTTCTCTAAAATTGGACATCATCTTGATAATAGTAAGATGATTATTTTCTATATTCTCATATCCATTCATCATCAGAGCCGAAGGGGAATAGTGGGGTTCAATGTATCATAGATATAAAAATATTTATATGATAATGAGGTTTACCCATATCCATTGTTAATGAAAGATCATCAGATATCAACATCATTCATCATTCCAGAAACATAAAAGGGTATTATGTGTCCTCATATAATGGAATTTTTATCCCATGTATTGAAATAGATTATCATTTTTAATTCAATAGTATTTTCCATTATATCATGTACATCATCATAAGTGACTTCACTACTAAAAAATCGGCCATTAGCGACTGCCATTGGCGGGCGTTTTAGGCCCGTCGCCGTAGGCCTATAGCAACCGCTAAATGCGGTCGCAGATGGAGGCCGAAATTCCGGCCTACAACAACCGCCTGACGGTCGCTGTCCTAATCCTCAGCTGATCTATAGTAACCGCCATTGGCGGTCATAGTTATGATGATCGGCTGAGCTATAGCACCAACCAATGATGGTCTCTATCTTGTTTAGTAGGCAGTTGCTATCCTAGAGAAATTATTTTTTTAAAAAAAATCATAGTTCCCAATCAACAAAAAAAGGGTAAAAATCATATAAAAAACAATTCCAAACAGCATAAACATCAAGATCACCAAAAACAATAAATGATAGAGGTGCTTGAATGATCCAAACAGGTCCAATCCATTTCAATCATCTGCTTCAATAAACCAACAATAAGATACAAAAAACTTCTAAACAAAACAAATGTAAATTAGACATATTTATTTAGTTAGTATATATATATAATAAAATTAAATATGAAATCAAATTATAGGTACTATAATAATTTGAAACCCCCAATTAACGAAATGTTATCATTTCAGTATTTTTTTTCTTGTTTTGGAGTCTTTGTTTTTTCTTGTGGATGTGTTTTGTGGTCTAAAAAGGAATGCCCTCTGTGCACACCATGTGAAACTATTAAAAAACATATTCATTTTTACTGTACACTCCACAAGTCAAATTGATGTTTCATCTACTCCTACATGTCAAAAATAATATTCCTATTGTTTTTGTGTGATTTCAAGTCATTCTGAGGACATTTTCTATAAATTCGACTGTTACACGTCATTTTGGTGTTTTATGACTCTAAAAACGTGTTTCCAATCGCCTCGGTCAAACGATAAATCCAATTGATGTTTCGCCTTCCTGACCATTTCACAATTTACACCACGATTGTTGTCGTATGATTTCATGGCATTCTGAGGTCGTTCGGCTGGTTTTGACCACCCAACGCTCCCTTTTAGAGTGCACCAAACTTTTAAAAAAAATCTAGTCGTATCGAGAACACCATATGTCCAATTTACTTTTTGTCTTCACCAACATGTCAAGAATAATATTTCTATTATTTTCGTGTGATTTCAAGTCATTCTGAGGATGTCTTCTGTGAATTCGAATGTTACACGTTGTTTTGGTGTTTTGTGACTCTTGAAATGCGTTTCCAATCACCATGGTCAAATGACACCACAGATTGACGGGACATCTGCCCGAATATTTTACAATTCACCCCACGGTTGTTTTCGTATTATTTCATGGCATTCTAAGGACATTCGGTTGGTTTTGACCATCCAATGCACCCTTTTAGAGTGTGTTGAACTATTAAAAACAACATATCCAGTCGTACTGTGCACACCACATGTCCAATTGACGTGTCTTCTCCTCCCACATGTCAAAAATGGTATTATTATTTTTTTATGTGATTTAAAATCATTCTGAGTACGTTTTCTGTGAATTCGACTGTTACATGTCGTTTAGGCGTTTTATGACTCTGGAAATGTGTTTTCGGACACCGTGGTCAAACGACACCTCTGATTAATGTGACGTCTGGATGACCATTTCACAATTCAATCCATGGTTGTTGTTGTATCATTTCATGTAATTGTGATGTCGTTCGTCTGGTTTTGACCACCCAATGAGCCCTTTTAGAGCATACTGAACTGTTCAAAAAAAAACATATTCAGTCGTACCGCACACACTAAATGTCTGATTGACGTGTCGTCTCATTATACATGTCATGAATAGTATTTATAATTTTTTGTGTGATTTCAAGTCATTCTGAGCACGTTTTCTCTGAATTTGACAGTTACACATCGTTTTAGCGTTTTATGACTCTGGAAATGCATTTCCAGTCACCGCAGTCAAATGAAACCTCTGATTGACGTGATGTCTTCCTGAACATTCCAAAATTTACACCACGATTGTTTTAGATAGATTTCATGGCATTCTGAGGCCGTTCGGCTGGTTTTGATCACCGAACAAGCCCTTTTAGAGTGCGTCGAACTGTTCAAAACAACATATTCGGTCATACCGTGCACATTGCATGTACGATTGAAATTTTTTCTCCTTACACATGTCATGAATAGTATTCATATTATTTTCATGTGATTTCAATTCATTCAGAGGAAGTTTTCTCAGAATTTGACCATTACATGTCATTTTGGAATTTTGTGACTCCAGAAATGCGTTTTTGGTCACCGCGGTCAAATGACACCACTGATTGATGTGATTTCTGTATAACCATTTAACAATTCACTCCACGGTTATTTTGATATGATTTCATGGAATTCTGAGGTCATTCAGCTGGTTTTGACCACCCAACGTGCCCTTTTAGAACACGTTGAACTGTTGAAAGCAACATATATGGTCGTACCGCACACACCGCATGTCTGATTGACATGTCGTATAATCCTACATGTCACAAGTAATATTAATATTTTTTTCATGTGATTTCCTGTAATTCTAAACACTTTTTCTGTGAATTCGACTGTTACACATCGTTTTGGCATTTTCTGACACTGAAAATGCATTTCCAATCACCCCAGTCAAAATACACCTCTGATTGATTTTTCGTCTACTAGACCATTTCAAAATTCACACCACAGTTGTTGTCGTATGATTTCATGGAATTCTGAGGTTGTTCAGCTAGTTTTGACCACCCAACATGCCCTTTTAGAACACGACGAACTGTTCAAATTGTCATAGTCAGACGTACCGCGCACACCACACGTACGATGGACGTTTCATCTCCTCCTAAATGTCTCGAATAGTATTTCTATTATTTTCCTGTGATTTAATGTCATTATGAGCACGTTTTCTTTTAATTCTACCATTACACGTTGTTTTGGCATTTTATGACTCCAAAAATGTGTTTCCGATCACCGTGGTCAAATGACACCTCAGATTGGCATGTCGTCTGCCTGACCATTTTATAATTCACCCCACGGTTTTTGTAATATGATTTCATTGCATTACAAAGTCGTTCGGCTCATTTTTACCACCCAATGATCCCTTTTAGAGCGTGCCGAACTGTTCAAAACAACATATTCGGTCGTACCGCGCACACCACACATCCGATTGACGTGTTTTCTCCTCCTACATGTCACAAATAATATTCATAGTTGTAAAATTGGAATAATGGTATAATGGAATAATTGTCATTTAGACTACATTCAATTGGACAATTGGCCAACTGGACAATTTCTCTAATGGCCTAACAGCCCAATTAACAATTTCCCTAATGAACTATTGGTCAATTTTCATAATCAATCCTGGGGTGCAGGGGGGGAGGGACGGTGTTGTCTGGGGTGCGGGGGGGGGGGGGGGGGGGGGTTGTCCAGGGTGGTGGGGTTGTCCGGGGTGTAGGGGTGTAGGGGTTGTCAGGTGTGTGGGGGGGGGCGTCCGATGGCAGGGGGGCTGTTTGGTGGAGGGGGGGCTGTCCGGAGTGGGCCAGGGGCCTACAAATAGTGAACCTAAGCTCAGTCACAAAACAATAGTTCCATGGTATCTATTAGGAATCACATGGTTTTTAAAAACTATTCACAAAACATGTAATTGAAAACATTAAAGAATAAAATGAACTAAAAATATCCAAATCATTAATCAATTTCATGTTTACTTCTCAATTTGTGCACACAAACATTATATAAGGACAAAACACACATGATACCCCCAAATCTCAAAAAATATCACTAGGAACCCAACCTATTCATAAATAAAAACTCCACAAATAAAAAAAGAAACACACCTCGTGAATAAGATGTGTCATGCGTGGTCTTGACTCCTACCTCCATCTAGTGGGCCAGGGGCCTACATCAAATAAAAATTATGAAGATTTTCATAACAAAAATAATAGAAATTAAATAAATAAATATTGTATAAACCTGTTTCATATGATCCCATGCACCATCACCTGGATGCACATATTCCCGCAGTTCTCTAACCACAGCAAACAATTGCGCATTTACCTCCTCGGAAGCGTGCAGTCGTGCCTCCAAATATTAAAAATTTTGTGTCATCTGAACAATAGCAGGACCGACAACCATATCATGTGACACTATAGAATGAGGAATCCTCGTTCCATTGGTTAATCTATATCCATGCATGTCCTGACCAATAACGCGATGGATGATCTCATCCCTTAGCATGGGAAGTTGTTGCTGGTCATCTAGCAGCTGTTCTAACTCACCTTCAAATTGTGCCTATGAAATATTTAAATATATATACATATTAGTTAATATAAAGATTTATTTAATTATTTTTAATGAGTACAATCACTAACTATCATTGCTACCACCTCTGGATCATTTCGATCAAGAGTCCTCATCCACACCAACATTTTATCAGTCACTGCACCATGCTCCCGTAACTATATATGAATAGAATATAAACACAAAACCATATTAATTAATAAATTATAAAAATGAATAATAAATTTCTCATGTAGGATTAGAGACATGTGACGAGTCCCGAGCCTGTGATGTGGTCCCTACAACACTCGATTCTCAGAATGACGTGTTGACACCTCCTACATTCAATTAATTAAAATTTCAAAGAAATCAAAAATTCTTGAAAATATATATACCTAAATAAATATACTAACCACAACACCCTTATTTGACCAATATGAAACTAATTCACACCACTAAGCCGTGAGGACACCTCTTGGGACTTTTTCCAGAATGTTTGGGGCACCCACATTTGGTACCCAGTGGTGCCTCTTGACTTTTCCTTTATAATATTTCCACATCTTATGGCATTTTCTCATACACATGGGCCAAAAATCATTGGGTCATACTTTCAAATTTTGCTATTAATGAGTAAAATCACATATGATTTTATTATTTATACATTGGGAAGAAAGTAAAATGGTCTTCTTACTTGAACCTCCCTCCAAAGACGATCTAATGTGTCCTGAGGGATATAAGCTTAGTCACATGTGGTCAATGGAAATTGATGTGGGTCATGTATAATATGACCCAGATAATGAATAAATGCAGGGGAATTCAATACAACAGGATGAAATAGCTCATCAAAGGAAACATCAAACATCGTGTCGTAATTCCATGAAAAAATGCCACGACTAGGGCCTCTCTTACAAGAGGAAGAAGCAGTCGAGTCCGATCCTATTGAAAACAATTATATATATAATTTTCAAAATGTTATATATATATATATATATCAATTACATAAAAAATAGACACACTGGCATTCAATCATACCATGACCCTGAGATGTAGATGGCTCATATGGATGATGTGGATCTGCTGCCTCTTCCCCTGACATGCCTGCAGTCAAAGAAAACATTACTAAGGGGAATATCCAAAGGGTCTGAAAGATAAATTGGATTGTTTTTAAAAAATAAAACATATAAAATTTTTAATCAAACAAAAAGAGATTTAATAATTAGTTGTGAATGGATTTTAAAAAATCAGAATGTTAACAAAACATATATAAATATTATTTACAAAACCAATAAATGCATAGCCAAATTTCATATTGAATTTATAAAAATTAAAGTAGCACATGAACCAAATGAAGAATACCTTAATGGGAAGATACACCGACAATAACATAAATATACCAAAAGATAAATCAACCTAAATATTTATAAATGAATAAACTTTCAAAAGTGAGGAATAAAACGTACAAGGATTTATAAAATGGTTAGATAATTTATGATATCCTAGTAAATTCAATACTGAATAGTGGGAAAACAATTATACCTTTCATTAAGTATGAAAATCGACAATTTCTCCTTCAAAGACTGCTCTGACCCAATAAATATCTTCTTCACGTTGAACCACAGTATGTTGATCAAACTATTGGTAATCAAATGGAACAGTCTTTAGTTTATCTTGTTCAAATAAAAACAGTCCTCACTGGGACATTTTCACAATAACTTGATAACATGGATTCGAAGGAAAAGTAACGAAGAAAACTTGTTCTGCTTGTGATGTCAAAATGAAAGGTTCATGATCAACACGTTCATTTCTGTATAACATATAGTTAAAATTCACCAATGAAAACTAATATTGATCAACTTTACATACATGCACTACATCAACCCAATTACACTTTAACAATATGTACTTCAACCCGTGTGGGTATACAAATTCAATGATGTCTATCAATTGACCATAGCTTTAACCAGAATCGATGAATGGACAATCGATTCCACTTTTTGTGTTTCTCGTTTCTCGTCAACATCATTAATTTGAAATCTAAAACCATTACCATCTATAGCTTTATAACGACTAGCCGTTATAGATGGACCCTCATCCAGTTGGATTAATACTTCGGTTAGTATAGGGTCCCCTAACTCCCTCATATTATGAACCTTCATAATTCATAGAATTCAATAATGATTTATGCATAAATAAATTAGTATAATACTTCACTCATAATAAAAATCAATTTATATGTATATAATCTTTTTAACAAATCATGAAATGATGCATATTGAGATTGTTGAATTTGATACTCAATACCATGATATATCTCTTCTTTCATATCATTAATATGTTTCCTGTAAATGATAACATGATTTTTAAATGATAAAATTATGCAAACAACATGTAAAAGTTAAAAAATAAATGTGATAAGACACTTACTGTATTAATGGTGCAACTGATGGAGTATTGAACAAAATATATCGATGCGGTTGTATCCACTCGATGTTTTCCTTATCAAATATGGTTCCTTCTCCAACTAGACCATCATGAATCCGAGAGGGCTTATCTAATTTTGTTTCAACATTTGTAAGATATTCTACAAAAAAACTAGTACACTCATCCATAAAATAACCATTGGCTATTGATGACTCTGAACGAGCTCTGTTTCATAAAAATCATTTCAATGCACTCAAATATAGCTCAATATGATACATCCACCTGAATTTCATTGGACCAGTAGCCATTACTTTATCAGTTAGGTGATCTATCAAGTGGACCATAACATCAAAAAATGAGGGGGGAAATAGTTTTTCAAAATGAAAAGGCGTAAGTACAATTCGGTCATGCAATCTTTTTAAATCACTCATTCGTTGATTTCTTAAACAAAGCTGTCTAAAAAATTAATCATCTCAATCAATGGCGGAACAACATTGGGGGATAAAAAATCACAAATTGCAATTGGAATCAACTACTGAAGTAGTATGTGATTGTCCTGACTTTTAAACCCTTGAAATGCCCTACTCATCAGATTAACACACTTTGAAATATTAGAAGAGTAGCCATAAGTAACCTTAATCATCTTTAAAATGGAATTAAATGTATCTTCTTCTTTGTAGTCATCATATACTGTGCAGCAGGGATAAATGCCTTGTTTCCCTCAGCTAACTATAAATGAAACTGTTTCCTTAAAACCATTTCTTCCAAATCATGATGTGCATTAACATGGTCCTTTGATTTTCCACTTACACCTAAAATGGCCCACAATATGTTATCAATTTTTTTTTCAATGTGCATGACATCCAGATTAGGCCTTAAAATGTTATTTTTTTAATACGGATGACTATAAAAAATACTCTTCTTTTTCCAATTCTGATTGTGCTGCCTACCCATAGCACAAATATTACGTAATGGATGTGCCACCAAATCATGAATTTCATATACCATGCAGTTTTTTTCTTCCTCAATCTATGATAGCATTTCAACTCCTATCATGATCTTTAGTGTTGGGCTGAACTCTCTAGAACCATGAAATGCCACTCTGTCCCTTCTAAACCCGTGCTGAGGGGGGAGAAAACGTCTGTGACCCATGTATGCCCATTTTTTGGACTTTTTAAGCCATACAGATTTTTTACTTTTATTGAAACATGGGATAGAAAATCACCCTTTTGTACACCAGCTGATAAATTTTCATATGTCAAGAAGTCATTGATTGTCCACAATAAAGTAACTTGAAGTTTGAACATTTCATTCGTTTCACAGTCAAAAGTCATCACACCATCGGCCCAAAATTCATTCAACTCATCAATCAATGGCTGATGGTAAACATCAATCTTATCCCTCAGAATTCTATGTCCATCAATAAGAGAATAAATTAATATAAATTGTTTCTTCATACAAACCCACGGAGGAAGATTATAAAGAACCAACACCACGGGCCATGTGCTATGAGTTTCACCAACCATAGACATGAATGCATTGAAACCATCTGTTGCCTACCCCAATAAGACATTATTAACATCTTTAGAAAATTTGGGATGCCTCTTATCAAAATCATTCCATGCATTAGAGTTTTTCGGTTGGGTTAAGATATCACTTTCATGAATTCTTTATTCATACCATCTCATTAAATTAGAAATTTTAGATGATATAAAAATCATTTCAATCTCGGTTTAAGTGGAAAGTTATGCATTTTCTTTACTGCAATCTATTTCCCCTGTATCACAATTTGAATTTGATGTGTCTAATTTCCCCTATTCTCATTCCACCTAGAAGTTCCAAAAACTGTAAAAATATCCAAATGGACAGTTTACTTTCTAAACAACATATAGTTGTTTTCACATGCATCCATGGTCTCATATTTAAAACCTATGTTCTCTGTCAGCTTACGAGCACGGTAATACGACTCAAGAATCTTAGCATTGACATGAAGAACCTTTTTCAATAACACTAACAACATATTGAATTATGTGTCTAACCATATATTCAAAGTCTTCAAATGAAAAAATTATACAATGAATGACAATTGATTGTAAGAAGTACGTCCATGATATAATTCTATTTTTCCATCATCAAGTGCTTCATAAAACCTCCTCGAATCACGATCTACACCATGGTGATGATTTATCTCACCAGTCTCAAGATTCTGGATGTCAATGCCTTCAGGATCCAACCCTCATACCATTTTAGTAAGAATTTCATGCATTGGATCATTCATCCTTGCATCAACATCCATCATAACTGCGTCCGTATTTTTACAATGAACATATTCTTCTCCACGACAAGTCCAAATCTTATAATTTTTCAGAAATATGTTGAAGAATAGGTTCTCCCCTATATTATCTCATTTTAATTGATATTTATTAGCACATTTTCTTCATAGACAACTAATATAGTCACTTTCGAATCCTCTGGTGAAGTCAATAAACTGCATAATTCCATTGAAATATTCTAATGATGTTCGATTTGGAAGATCAATCCTACTCTTATCCATAAAAATAACTATATAACAAAACTTTACACAGGACTTATTAAATTCATTTTTCATATCAAATATATTTCAAATAAATACTAACCAACTACTTTTGGACCATTGATAAAATAATAAAATTATATCTCTGAATAATAAACAAGAGAATAGATAATGGAATGTATGTGAAAGGCCATGTCATACTTGATTTCTCTACAAACCTGGAAGGGAGGGGAGATGAATGTGGTGATGCAGGGGAGGGGAGAGGAAGCATAGGGGAGCCGGAGCTGGAGATAGTGCATCGAGGGAGGGGACAGGGAACGACGGCGGTGGTGAGCCAGATGAGAGAAGGTGGTAAGGTGGCGATGGTGCAGCGATGGTGGGACGATGAGGGTGGTTACAGAGGACATTGGGGATCGGTAGTAGATGGGTGGCATCCGGGATGGGACGAGCAGTGGCCATGCGAGGAGGGAGGGGACTGGGCAGTGGCGGTGCTGCACAGGAGGGGATGGTGAGGGAGGGGACGTGCGGCAATGGTGCAGAGAGGGAGGGGGCGAAGAGGGAGGGGACAAGGGATGGTGGAGAGCCGGAGTGGAGGGCGGTGAGGGGCTGGGGGATGGGTAGAGAGGGGGTGGAGGGATGAGGGACAAGGGGCAGAGGGATGAGGGGGAAGAGGCCAGGGGCGGAGGGCTAAGGGCTGAGGGCAGAGGGTAGAGGTCAGAGGGAAGAGGGGGTAGAGTCTGGAGGGGGTGGATGTAACGTCTTGGCTCTGGGTGCCACACAACGGGTTCCCTGAACCCAGTTCCCCATGTGACCTCAAGCGCATTTCCCCAAACGCTAGAGGCTGCCAACTAGCAGCGAGGGCCCATGTCTGATAGTGGGGAAACTATGCCCTCATTTATCAAAGTGTAGCGCAGCGGAATAAAATGAAAAGCATACAATAACAGTGGAAGCAACAAACCATACACATTTAATAAAATAACTTCAGTAAAATATAACCAACCAGTTATATAGATATGATGAAACATGTCTCATGTTCTTTGAAAACATCCAGAACATGTTACATATCAGTACAATACAATACAGAGTACAGTAAAGAAAAAATGAAGCAGTCGATAGCATTGCGAGCCTATGCCTGGTCCCATGCTCCCCTACTCCTCAGAAACAGTCATGTATCTATATATGGACTCTTTCCCTTATCTATACCTACAGAAACGAAATCTGTTTGGGCCGAAAATCATGACTCAAACAGGGTGTGAGAAATATATCTCAGTAGGCACCCAACAAATGCTCGCGCCCAACTGGGTGTAAACATACAACAATAGTGTTCAAAAGTAAAATGAAATAAACTAAGAAGTAATCAAAAGTAACCAACTTACCAGTTATATTTCCATTTAATTATTCATTTAATCCATTTAATATAAGAAAACCCCACAGTGAATTTCTATGTAAACAGACAGCGTCCTCAGACAAACAAAATCTCACCCTCAGGTAATCAGAATCCAACCCGCTGGTATTCCCCACAGGCAAAAAATATTTTTCCCTCATACGTAGGTAGCGTCACCCTTAGGCACAGAGTGTATTGCCCACAGGCACAGAAGAAGTTTCCCTCACGCTAAGATTACAACTGCCCTCGGGCTAAGAAAAACAACACACACAAGCTAATTAAAACACTACCCTCATGCGCATGTAACCGGGCCATGCCCAACATGTATATAAAAATTCACAAGAAATTCCTCTCAAGGAAATTATACAAGCATTACTTTAAAGGCACACCCTCGGGTATCCTGGCCAAACGACTAAATAGAGGAACACACCCCTGGGGTGGTCCTGGATCCATGAAACGATCCCAAACAGCATTTTATTATCACAATTAGTTACCTATTCAATTCTAGGTTTTTAAAATAGCCCTGGCCTCATCCACATTAGAACCCATATATGGGTTCGTAGCTCAAAAACACAAAAAACGCGCAGCAGTTGGAAAATAAACACCAAGCCACCTACCATTAACGCCCACAGATGATATATGAAAACGACGATCCTCAATTTGTCTAGTGACCATGTAGATATGAGTTAGAAGAAAACCCATTCAAATGTAAATAACTCCTTCAAGGGATAGAATTGGAAAAAGACACACTAGGAGAAGGAATCTGTTACCCGCGCGGTTCCAACGAGATCGACGGCGGCGGAATCGGTTTTCCGGTCCGCGATCGACGGATCTCCAAAGCTTCAGCCGCCTCTCTTGAGCTCCCTCTTCCCATTCTAAGACTTCCCTATGAACAGGGGAGGATACTACCCATTTTAAGAGAAAGAAAAAAGTACACGGCGTGTAATTCTATGTACAAGGCATGTACTTCCCATTTTTTTAACTGTTCCCCAGGCGGCTTCCCGCCAGTGTGGCACTGTTCACCTGCCGACATGACTACATGGCATGTCTTCATGAGTACATTGCATGTGTTGTCGCACAGCTGGCCACTGCCTTAATATTATCCTGTCAACTGACTACACGACGTGTAAAGGACAACTAAACAGTGTGAAGTTGGTCTTTACACCCTTCATCGCCGACATGGCGACACGCCTTGTGTACTCTTCCCACATGGCCAAAAATACACGACGTGTGGAAAAGTACACGGCGTGTACTTCATAAATTTATGTTTTTTCCCCATTTTCATTACTTTCTCAAAAAAACTTATGGAAAAGAGAAAATAAGAAACATGTACCTCAAAAATAAGAACCGGGTTCTTACAAACATCCCCCTTAAAGCAATTCGTCCCTGAATTTCCCTTCCAAGGGTGGTGAAGATATAGCCATGAACAACTCTGGCCACTGAGAACATACATCAGTCTCCCGCTCCTAGGGTTCATCCTACACTCGACCATGCTGCCATAGCACCCGTACGAGAGGAACTGACTGGGCTCGGAGAATGTTCGTGCTCCTGTCAACGATACGAATCAGATGCTCCTCAAAGTATGCATCCATCTGAAGCTCAACATCTTTGGGCTGAAGGATGTGAGATGGGTCTGAATGATAGCAGCGCAATTGAGATACATGGAAGATGTTGTGAATGTCCCGGTACCTCTGTGGTAACTGAAACTAATAGGCAACCATCTCGACTCTCTCCAAAATCTCAAATGGCCCCACAAACCTCGGTGAAAGTTTACCCTATCTCTTGATCCACCCATGTCCCAGCCTTGGCGAAAAATGCAAGAAAACCTGATCCCCGACCACGAACTCCAAAGGTCATGTGCGGCGATCAACATAATATTTCTGACGAGACATTGTGGTAGCCATCCTCTTCTGAATCAACTAGACATGATCAGAAGTATCCTACACGAGAAGTGGTCCCAGTTAGGCTGCCTCACATGCCTCTAACCAGAATAAATGTGATCTGCATGGCCTACCATATAAAGCCTCATAATGTGCCATCTCAATAGTTGCATGAAAAATATTATTATATGCAAACTCGACTAGGGAATTATGCTTCTCCCAAGAGGCCCCAAAGTCTAGGACTCATGCACGCAACATGTCCTCAAGCACCTGTATCGTACGCTCTGACCGGCCATCGGTCTTATGGTGGTAAGTTGTGCTCAGAATCACCTGTGTACCCAGTTCCCTCTAAAAACTCTGCTAGAAAAGAGACATAAAACGGGTTTCCCTATCCGAAATTATAGAATGAGGAACCCCATGAAGATGTACGTTCTATCGGACATACAACTTTCCGAGCTCGTCAACACCGAAGGTCTCCTTGATCGGCAAAAAGTGATATACCTTCGTGAGTCTGTTCACAACAACCCACACATCATCATTGCCTCAAGGTGACCTCGACAATCCAATCACGAAATCCATCATGACATCATCCCATTTACACTCTGGGATGGGTAACTACTGTAACAGTCCGGCTGGCTTCTTATGCTCTGCCTTCACCTGCTGACAGGTGTAGAACCTTGTAAAAAACCAGCTACATCTCTCTTCATACCCAGTCACCAGTACTGACGTCTCAAGTCACGGTACATCTTGGTAACCCCGATATGAACTGCCCAAGCCGAATCATAAAACTGCCATATCTGCTCCTCGCGTATATCCCCTGGAACCCATACTCATCCATGAAAACGTAGAATTTCATCATCGCATATCGTCCAACCAGGAGGAGGGTCCTCAGTTGCCACTGACTCCCGTAGAACTAGGCCATATTGGATTAGATATTTGTCTCAACATCACTCTATCCAGGAGGGTAGAAGTCACAGCTAAAGATGACAAATATGTTTTCCCCTGAATATCATCCACCTCCAAATGCATCTCAGAGAACAAAGCCATAAGCTCCCACTCATCATTGGCCTCTTGCACACAACCTGTATCTAAGTCTTCCTACTCAGTGCATCATCTACTGCATTAACTTTACCAGGTGTATAGGAAATCTCCAAATCAAAGGACTATAGGTACTAGACCTACCTTCTCTGCCTCATATTCAGGTCACACTGAGTAAAGATATACTTGGGGATTTTGTGGTCGGTGAAAATCACAAAGTTCTCTCCCAAAATATAATGTCTCCAACAGTGTAACACATGAACAACTGCAGCCAACTCGAGATCATGCGTCAGGTAATTCCTCTCATGTGGCCTCAACTGCCGAGAACCATACAAAACAACTCGATCGCCCTGCATCAACACTGCTCCCAGCCCAATACCTAATGCATCATAGTAAACTGTATAGATCGTAACCTACTCTATGAGTATCAGGATCGGTTCTGATTTGAACATTCCTTTCATATTCTGAAAGGCTGTCTCACAAGATTCCGACCAAATGAACTTCACACCCTTCTTAGTCAAACCCATTAACGGTGCTGCCAAGCGGGATAAGTCCTGTGTGAAGCGTCTATAGTAACCAGCCAGCCCTAAGAAACTATGTATCTCAAACATGTTCTTGGGATGCTCCCAGGAAACTACTACTCTCACCGTCTCTGGGTCCACGGAAACTCCTGCCTCTGAGATGATATGAACCATTAAGTGAATCTGATCCATCCAAAAGTGGAACTTTGAGAGTTTAGCATACAGTCGATGCTCACTCAGTGTACTCAATACGATCTCAAGATGGGTGGAATGGTCATGTCGAGTGTGAGAGTAAACCAAGATGTCGTCCATGAAAACTACCAAAAAATAATCAAGATAAGGATGGAACACACGATTCATCAGAGC
Source organism: Viscum album (assembly GCA_963277665.1). Taxonomy (NCBI): domain Eukaryota; kingdom Viridiplantae; phylum Streptophyta; class Magnoliopsida; order Santalales; family Viscaceae; genus Viscum; species Viscum album. The sequence goes on from OY728139.1 coordinate 805,793,295, forward strand.
CATGAAAACTGTTGGCGTGTTCATTAGTCTGAACAGCATAACCAAGTACTCGTACAGACCATATCTGCTCCGAAAAGCTGTAAGAGGTATATCTGATGGTCACACGCGTAGCTGATGATATCCTGATCTAAAGTCAATCTTTGAGAACACTCGTTCTCCATGAAGCTGATCAAAAATATCATCAATCCTTGGCAAAGGATATCGGTTCTTAACCTTCAACTGGTTCATCTTCCGATAATCTATATAGAGTCTGAGGGTACCGTCTTCCTTCTTCAAAAAAGGACTGGAGAACCCCAAAGAGAAGTACTAGGACAGATAAAACCCTTCGCCTATAACTCCTCTTACTGTCTCTTGAGCTCCCGCAACTCAGTTTTAGCCATCCTATAAGGAGGAATTGCCAACAGTGTTTCCCCTGGCATAAGCTTGATAGAGATATCCACCTCTCGCTCCAGAGGTAGACCAGAGAAGTCGTCCGGGAAGACATCCCTAAAACGATCAACCACTGGATGTAAATTTGCCTGACAAGTCCCCTGATCATCCAGATATAAACTCTCAATATGGGATGTGACCCCACCTCACCCATGATGCTCTGGTCTAGCTCGACTCGCCTGAACATCCCATTCTCCCTTATATAGAAACTATCCTCCATCTGGTGACGTGAAATGCACCCTGCGATGATAGTAGTCTACAAAGGCTAGAAAGGGAACCAACCAGTCCATCCTGAGAATGAAATCATAGCTCATCATCTCTAAAACATAATGGTCCCAAAGAAAGTGACACCAACCAACCTCAAGGGGCCACTCACTGCACTGACGCACAACAGCCGTTCTAGTCCCCAACGAGGTGTCTAGAATCATGACATCAGAAGAAGAAGAAAAACAGAGTCCAAGGCTCTCCACAACGGGTACAGATATGAAACTATGTATTGAAATCGTATTAAAAAGTACTGAAGATAAGACAGAAGCTACTAGAATAGTACCTCTGATGGTAGAATATCCGGGATCCTGCTCCTGCTGGGTCTGTTGCACTGCATATGCCTGCCCAGTGCCGCAGCTCTGCGACACAGTCTGGCTACCCTGAGCTATCCCACCCTACTACCTCTCAGATCCTGGTGTCTGGCTACCACAGCCATGACCACCATCCCTACCTACACACCCTGACATATTCCAGTTCCCTGACTGGTAAAAAGCTACTGGTCCTGCTCCCGCATGCGGAGTCTGAATAAATCCCCTCTCACTTGCCACTGGTGGAAACGACCTACAAAAGAGTTGTAGATGACCCATCAAGACGCAATCTCAACACTCCACTGGGTCTCGTGGAAACTGTGGCCTCTTGTGCCCCTCTCTACCACACCGGTAGCACTTAACTAGGCCACCTGAAGCATTATTCTGACTGGTACTGCCACCTTGATAGAAGTCCATCTGTGTCTTCCTCTTACCAGAAGAAATAGTACCAGTAACTGGTGCTGAACCGCCCTAGCCCACAACACTAGATTCCCAGAGGTTCATCTCTGTAGTCAGCACCTGGTTCACAATAGTATGTACAGTAGGCAACCTGAAAACATTCACCAGTGCTCGAATGTCATACCGAAGACCATCCTCGAAGCATCTGGCCCTCAACGTCTCATCACCCACCAGAACGGGTGCAAAACGCTGAAGATCGGTGAAACGAGCAGAATAATCCATCACTAACATATCACCTTGCTGCAGATTCATGAACTCTCGAGCTCTATCTTCCCTCAGCATCTCTGGGAAAAGGAAGTCATAAAAGACTACCTGAAAGTCTTTCCACGTGATGTCTCTGTGATGATCTTGCTGGGTGGTACCATCCCAGCACCTCTTGGCAGACTCACAAAGCATATAAGTCGTGAGCTTGACCCTCCTCCCTGGAGGTGTCTCAAGACGCTCGAAAATAGTCTCCATCGATCCAAGCCAAGACTCCATAGCTTGTGGTCTACTATCCCTTGAAAACGTAGGCGGATGCTGCTGCTGGAAGATACATGTGAGCTCGGCCATAGATGTGGCAGCCTGCGGTGCTCCCTGAATGGTCTTCATGAACCACATAAAGCCTTTACCGAACTATGCCTTCATGCTTGTGTCTGGTATAACAGTTGGTGCCGCATATGGCTCTGCTGGAGGATCCACTGGTAGCCCATGGCCCACCATCTCTGGAGTATAAATGTCGTCGCTCTCCTTGAGAACAATTTGCGGTGGTCTAGACGGCATGACACTACAAGGTCAAAAACAGGTCTTAGATTCAATATTTATCAAAGACTGAAAGTGAAGGAACCATAAAGGGAACAAGAGGAAGAAGGAATTTCATGATTTGAAAAACAATACTACACAGCGTGTACAATGACTACACGGTGTGTACTTGACTTCCCTTCCCCTTCCCGGTTCCTTCGATACAGATAAGTCACATGGCTCTCAATGAACTAAACTACACGGCACGTATGGGGTAATTTTCCAACTGCTCGTGTTGTTTGTGACACGGTCAACTACTCAACTTGACACTACACAGAGTTTTACACCCACACTCGGCATGTACATCACCACTTCTTCCAGCCACATGGCTAAGTCCACACGGTCTGTCCTCGAACAAGACTACACGGCATGTCCCACGGGTACACGGTGTGTACTAGATGAGATTCGCTGACCCGTGTTGTTAGTTACACGGCCAGACACACGGCTCACACTACACATCGTGTTCTATAGACACACGACGTGTATCCTAAAGGATTACGCCGACCTGTGTTGTTTGTTACACGGTCGTGTCCCCAGGTCAGACTACACAGCGTGTTTCATCGTGGACACGACATGTATGTCTTAAGGTCTCCTTAATCCGTGTTGTTAGTTACACGGGTGGACTGCGGGTCAACACTACATGGCATGTACATCTGGTACACGGCGTGTGTTCCCCAACATTTACCTTCCCTGTGTCACCACCCACATGGTTTGTCACACGGGAAGAGACTACAGGGCGTGTACTTAGGGTACACGATGTGTACTCAAAAAAGTTTATTTTTCTTCCCGAACAAGAGAATGTACACGATATTTTTAAAGTACTACACTGTGTGTATACTGGGTTTCCAGACAGTATGCCTCAGAAACATCTCTAGAACCCAGAAAATACCACAAAACAACACCTAAGTGTCAAATTCCGATTTGTGAGGGCCCATACTCCCCGCGAATCAATGTTTGACATCTTATATGTGTTATAACCGGATAAACCGTCAATGATCCACTAAATTCCAGTCAATGAGGTCCTATACTCCTCAAAAACAAAAGTTGGGAATCCATTCTATAAACAGGATCACACAATAATACCCTATCAAATAGCAAGTCTCTATCAAAGCAGATATCACAACAACATGTTTTACTAGCACAACATCTATCACAACAACATGCAATGTCTAATGCACCTACATTGCATGGAAACTATGCATGGAATGTGATTTCTATCATGTGCCTAAATGATGCATGAGATGGCATACCCTCATCTCATCAGGTTGCAACTACATATAACCCATGCATAAAATATAAACAGCACAATGACAAGTGTGTCACTCTTCGGTGAAAATCAATTCAACTTTAAAATTGCAAAATCAGAAAAATTGAAACACGATATAAATTGGCTTTTCCCTATACATGGGTTATCTATGACAAGGCTCATATTATTACCAACTACCATTCTCTTCCTATCCCTTACTAAGGCTCCAAATAGAAATTCATGAAAAGGAACCCCTCTGATACCACTTTTTAACATCCCGGTTCCGGGTGCCACTCAACGAGTACCACGAACCCGATTCTCAACGTGACCTCAAGCGCATTTCCCCAAACTCCAGAGGCTACCAAATTGCAGAGAGGGCCCAAGTCTGATAGTGGGGAAACTATTCCCACATTTATCAAAGTGTAGTGTAGCGGAATAAAATGAAAAGCATACAATAATAGCGGAAGAAATAAACCATATACATTGAATATAACAAGTACAGTAAAATATAGCCAACCAGTTATATAGATATGATGAAACATGTCTCCTGTTCTAAGAAAACATCCATAACATGTTACATAGTAGTATAACACAATATAGAGTACAACAATGAAAAAAACGAAACAGCCGGTAGAATTGTGAGCCTAAGCCCGATCCCATGCTCCCCTACTCATCAGGAGCACTCAAGTACCTATATAAGGACTCTTTCCATTATATGTACCTACAGAAACAACATCAGTTTTGGCCAAAAATCATGACCCAAATAGGGTGTGAGAAATATATCTCAATAGTCACCCACCAAAGGCACGTTCCCAACTGGGTGTAAACATGCAACAACAGTGTGAAAAAGTATAATGCAATAAACTAAGCAGTCCTCAAAAGTAACCAACTTACTAGTTATATTTCCATTTAATTATTCATTTAATCCATTTAATATAAGAAAACACCACAGTGAATTTCTAAGTAAATAGACAACGTCCTTAGACAAAAACAAATCTCACCCTCATGTAATCAGAATCCAACCCACAGGTATTGCCCACAGGCATAACAAATTTTTCCCTCAGGCGTAGGTAGTGTCGCCCTTAGGCACAAAGTCTATCGCCCACAGGCACAGAAGACGTTTTCCTTAGGCTAAGATAAAAACTACCGTTAGGCTAAGCAAAACAATGCCCACGGTCTAAGTAAAACACTTCCCTCAGACACAAGTAACTGGGCCATTCCCAACAAGTAAATAAAAACTCACAAGCAATTCCTCTCAAGGAAATTCAACAACCATTACTTTAAAGGCACACCCTCGGGTATCCTGGCCAAACGGTTAAATAGAGGAACACACCCCTGGGGTAGTCCTGGATCCATGCAATGATCCCAAACAGCATTTTATTATCACAATTAGTTACCTATTCAATTCTTGGTATTTAAAATAGCCCCGACCTCAGCCACACAACACCCCAAATATGGTTTCATGGCTCAAAAACACACAAAACGCAGAGCAGTTGGAAAATAAACACCAATCCACCTACCTTTAACACCCACGAATGATATACACGATCGACGATCCTCAATTCATCCAAAGACCACATAGATCTGAGTTAAAAGAAACCCCATTCAAACATAAATAATTCCCTCTAGGGAATGAATTAGCAAGAGAAAAACTAGGAGAAGGAATCTCTTACCCATGCGGTTCCAACAAGATCGACGGAGGCAGAATTGGATTCCCGGTTTGCGATCGATGGATCTCCAAATCTTCGGCCTCCTCTCCCAAGCTCCCTCATCCCGTTCTAAGCCTTCCCTGTGAACAGGGGAGGATACTTCCCATTTTAGGCAAAAAAACAAAGCACACGACGTTTATTTCCAAGTACACAACGTGTACTTCCCATTTTTTAATTGTTCCCCTGGTGGATTCCCTCCAGCATGGCACTGTTCACCTGCCGACATGACCACAATGCATGTCTTCATGAGTACACGGTGTGTGTTGTTGCATAGCTAGTCAGCGCCTTAATATTAGCCCTCCGACTGACTACACGGCGTGTAAAGGACCACTGCACAGCATGTAGTTGGTCTTTACACCCTTCGTCGCCGACATGGCTACACGCCATGTGTACTCTTCCCGAAAATCCAAAAGTACACATCATGTGGAAAATTACACGGCGTGTACTTCTAAAATTTCGGATATTTCCCCATTTTCCTTAAGTTCTAAAAAATACATAAGGAAAAGAGATAATAAGAAACTCGTACCTCAAAAATAAGAACTATGTTCTTATAGTGGAGGCTGGAGGCCAATGTCCAGAGGGGGCAGAGGCCAGAGGGGGCAGAGGGTGGAGGGACGAGGGTGGTGAGGGGTGGTAGGAAGCATTGGGATGGGTAGCGTGGGCAGAGGGTGGTGAGCGATGGGGGATAAGCGGTGGAGATCGAGGGAAGGGGACGCAAGTAATGTTTTTGTGAGGGGAGGGGGTGTCAAAGCCTTTTTTTAAAGCCCAGCGACCACCAAAGGTGGTCACCCATGTCAGGGGGCTTTAAAGCCAATTTCTCAAGTAGTGATTCAAAATCAATCTATTTAAGTCATGAAAAATCCTTTCTGAGTGCTTCCTGGAGATATTTCTATAGACATACAACATCCATGATTGAGAACCTGGATTGATCCAAGACAAATTCCATCATAATTTCATACTTTTGGGAAATTGGTCTACACCTCCCAGTATATGGATTCTATTTTTCCCGTGTTTTGGGTACTGAGTTACATGATGTAGATAGGTTAATCTTGATAACATGATTTTATGGAACTCTTGTCCCTTATGGGTAAGTTTGATTAGGTTTTCTTATGCATCAAGGATGATTTTGAAACAGCGTACCCTATTGTTTATCATTAAGTTGATTAGTTTTGGGAAATAAATTTCACATTTGGTGTTGTATTCCTTATTATATTGGGTCTCCTAAAGTGATATCTCATGACTTTTGGATTCATAGATAGTTTGTTCTGGGATGTGGTTGGAGTAATGATTTTTTTTTCATGATTGTGACTTCCCATATATGATGTGTCCCTATGGCCTCTACCCCTTATTCCTCAATCAAATGCAGGGGAATTTTTTTAATAGCTACACCCATCATTAGATATTGTATCCACTGATTTAATAATATTAATAGAACCTAATAGTAACTCTTTATCTGAGTATGAATCCATCTTGAGAGTAAACTATTTTTTTACAATTTGAATGAGATGTACCCTATCTTCAGGTACTGAAGGAATGAATTATTAGAGATTCAAATCTATCTTAGGCCTTGGTATGGGTTTTTATTCCTATATGTGTTTCCATCCAATCCAAAAATGTCATTTATTATAAGACTATCCCTTAGAGTACTGTGGAACCTAAGGAGTTGGTCATGTCGTATTAGGCGTGGCTATGGGTATAGTTTCCTATTACCACTATGCTTGGATGATATCATGAGACTAGTCGGTCAGTTTTCTAATCATCCAATCACATAACTTATGCGCACCATTTCTAGTAGCATCCTTCCATTCATCCTCTTCCTCAGGATTGACTATATAGATGTACAATACTTGTACGAGTGGATTTCCCTACTTTACATATTTGAATTTAACCATTTATTTCATGATATATTTTAAAATTAAGAGTTCTCAGATGGTGTGAGACAATATTATGTGTAATGGGATATAAATTTTCATATCTTCAAGACTATCCTGATCAGGCTTTGTGGTATTTTTCTACATGAGTATGTTGTTTTCCAAGGCTGTGACTAAGTATCCATGGACATTGTCATCTTGGAAAGAATAACATATATTATTTAGTTCCTCAAACTTGTTTCTATAATGCTCCCTTCACTCATCATGAAATGTAATACATTATTAGTAACACTCAACATGAGTTGTTCTGAATTATGGTGTGTAATATAGAACTAGAGTTTATATAGGGGATGGATTACGTATGACTATGGAAGCCTATTATTACCTATTCTATCCCCTTTAGATGATGAAATTACTTGAGAATTTACCTTGGTTCTCATGATGGAATCTTGAATCTTTGAGTAAATTTGGAGAGATCCCAAAACCCTTTTATATATTATAGGGATAAGCAGTGTTTAAAACTGATCATAGAGATTTTATATACAGATAGAAAATAAATCTTCATGGGGAAGATTAGGTTCATGGAGTAAGACAAACCTTTCAATTGTGTAATGAAATCTGATAACCTCTCATTTTCTAACTATTTATAATTACATATGTCTAAAAATATATTTTTCAACTATGTTGAGATGAATAGAAAGAGAAATTACTAATGGAGGTCTTCCCATATCACAATTGACCAAGCTAGAAAACCAGTGTACTATATGGGGGATGACCTTTGGAGTGTTTTAAAAAAGAATAATAGTTTCACTTCTTCATGTTATATAGGTTCCCACAATATGGGATCATAGTAGGTCCTAAAATTCATCAATTGTTTCTTTGGATCCCTTGATCTATTAAAAATCAATGATACAGGGCCCCCAAAATTTAGTGGGGGATGGGTCGAATGCACCCATTCTAGAGAAGGTCAATTTTCATGGTGTAATTTTGTCTAATATTTATATATAGATTATAATATATATAAATGAATCAATATTATTTATGATCCAATGAGTTATATCTAGGTGAATATGGCTTGGTAAGGATTAGAAACATATCGAATCAGACGTGATGGATCTATTTGTACTCATTGTGGGTAACTTGCAAGGGCAGGCTCTTGATGAATTTTTTGACCCACCCATTGTTGAGTGCTCAAGGGAAGGAAATATGGTTATATTACTATCATTTTTTCAAAATAAACTACTCATTGTTCCCATGCATTTATTGGATGGTCATCTTCCACTTCAGTTGCTAGGGTGATCCCACATTGTTATGGTACACTTGTTGTGATTCCAAGTTGAGGATCTTCTTATAGAATCTATCCAGTATGAAATTTATGATGTATTAGTTCTATGCTAAGTCTTCTCTACTATTTCATATATTTTTCATTAAATTAATTTTTTTACTAAAGTGTAAGGGGTGTAACTTCTTCAAGAGGTGGGTGAGGCACAAACATGCCTTTATGCTTTTATTTGGTGGCTCTTTGCTAATGAGGTAGTAATGGAGTGGTTGTGGGAATAAACAAATTCAGATAAATCATCTTATTTTGAATACTCACACCTCATTAAATAGTTTTATTGTGGATCATATATTTATCCTAATCATACTCCTATTACTCTTATGTATTCGACTCATGTTCGTGGGCGTCTAAAGGAGTAGTGTTAAAAATGATTATAGATGTGTAACACATATTTGGAATTCCATTAGCATCATTGACAGATTTATAATTATAAGTTAACATGGGGTATCATAATAGCAATAATTATTCCTATATGAATCTTATGATGAATGTTAATTAGGAAGTAATCCCAGGAAAATAATATAATGAATGTTTCAAGAGAGTAAATCAGGTCATGAGAGATGATGAACTGGGAGGATCTTTTCACTCGTATTAAACCTAGTCAGGAGAATAATGGAATTCACTAAAGAGGAGGTTGTTGAGGTAGAAAATTCCCCAACCTTGTGGGTTGTGTCTATTGAAGATCCATTTCAACAACCTTTTGATTCTATTTTAATTACCACTAAATTTGTGTTAAAAATCTCCCATCCCTATAGGTTGGGGTTGCTCATGGATTTTTGTGTTAACTACTTCCATATATTCTTTCTTAATTTTAAATATTCATGATAAAACATGTTCTTGATTCATGATATGAAATTAACCTATGATAAATTTTTATGAAGTCCTTTGTGACATTTGTGATATTTGAGATCTATGATTTTTGACATCTATTAAGTGGGATGATTTCTTGATATTTTAATATTTCTGATGAAAACAAATTCTCATCGATCTCTCTCTTCTTGTCTAAATACATTGATAATTTTATATATGAATTTTTTTTAGTGTACCATCTATTGGAAAAATTATCAGTTTTTTGAATTCGGCCAGAGACAATGACATTACACTATGTCACTTATAGAGGACATTGTTGATTGAGGATCATGGTGAAATGAAATTATCTATGAATGCACCATAATAATTTATGAACACTATAGGGAGAATCTGTGATTATATGATGCAATTCCATTAACACATTGAAACATTCATGTTTAATGTATCCTTTGTTTCATCCTATTTTTGATGTAGTGTATTTATGAGACTTGTTAATTCAATTTTGGATGTAGTTTCTTTATACTACCTTGAAATTCCATGTATATTCATAAAAAAATATTTTTTTAAGTGACGAAGAGAATTATATATATTTAGGCATATTCCATTCACTGAATCTTTCAACAATGCCTTTGGAATGCTGTATTGGGGAGCAATTAAAGGGAAGAAAAAGACATGTATGTAATCTCTAGCCAGTTGTCTCATCATGTTCAACATGTTTTCTTGTTATTTTTCTAGAGTCTCATTAACCTGGTCCAACAAAAGTGGATTCTTCCCTACTTATTTACTATAATAAAAATTATTGGTGGGGGATTCCTCTTTTATATATGATGGAATGAAATATAAGGGTGGTCCAGAGAATGGATATTTCCTTGGGATGCCTTCTTGCTGGGAAAGGACATCACCTAATAATGAAGAGGTATTAGGAAAGACATGCCTCTTTTTCCTATATGCCTAAAGGTATTAGGAATGTCTCATCATTAAATCATCAAGGGGAGGGACTTCCTAAAAAACTATAATGTCATTATAAGGAGGACTACCATCATGACTTCATATCCAACTATGATGAATATTCCTATAGTATACATAAAATAGATGACTTTTAGTGTGACTGATTTGAATGAGATAACCTCCTTATTGTTTGATCTTCTGCCCATAGGGAGGGATATCATAGCTCTAATAAGGAGATTATATCTCTAGATTGATTAGATTATGGACATGAAGTAATCCTTACAGATAATATGTTTGGAGAGGACCTCTGAAACTATAGTTATTGATTCCATAATTTTTTAATAGATGAGTAGAGTCCTAAGCTTCCACAAATACATGTCTAAGGGATTCAAGAACTCTAGAATTAACTAGAATATGATCATAATTCATCTCTTAACTATCCATTTTCTTATGGTGTTCCTTATTTTTGTATCCCTTATTGTGGGTGATTAGAGACACTTTCTAGGGGTAACAATTTCCAAATGAAGATGCATTCTTGATTGTCTCCCGTGTCTTTTTAAAAAATTTATATCATTTTTCTTGAATTATGGTATGGGTTATATTAGCCCTGATGTTGTCATTATAGTAGATAAATTACCTACCTTCTTAATGAGGGTATGTTATTGATTCTTATTTCTATATATCATTGTGACATTTGTCCCACTACCCCCTATATAAGAGTGTAAGTGTGTATTCATTGGATTAAAACATTTTTTTTCTTGGTCATTCACCCCAACTACCAGTAAGATGTTTTATATCAATCTATATACCAGTGATGTCGATGTTATTATATCCTCATTTTTTTGAATATGGGGAGGTATTTGAGTCTACACTTTCAAAATTTTCATGATGTAATTGGTAACATTATTAGCTATACTGGGGGTATATTCCAATTCTATTGTCGATGAATGGGTTCATGCATACTACTATAATCAATTTCCTGCAAGTATGCACTTATCGTACAAAGGTGTGGGGGTAGAGGGTTGGGTCTAAATCTTTATTTGTGGTATTATAACTAATTTATCTAATTTTTTCTAGGTTAGTATATCATAATTTATAGATTCATGAATCTATGTTCTCCTGGTCGAAGATTATCCCCTAATTTGGTTGGTGGGATTTTCTGATCTGGGAAGGTGTTTTTTCTACTCATGAGTTTCCACTAAATTAGACAGGTGGTCCTGTTGAGAGGGAATAGAAGTGTGGACCTACACTCTATTTAATGGTTTCTACTCTTGTTGGTCCATATATCATGCATAAGAATTAGTAAATAGGGTGAGGGTTCCATGGAAATCAACCATATATTATTGAGGTCCTATAACCATATGATGTTTCCAGCTGTAGATTTATATAGGTTCCATTTGGAGGAATCTATATTTTGTTTGTATGAGTTCATTACTGGTATGTCAATATACCTCCCAGATATGATGGAGGAGCTGATTTCTACATTTTGGTGATAGGAACCTTAATTAGATTGAGGTAGAAAATGAATTCATCTTCTTAAAGGATACCATCTACCATTAATTTGATGAATATAAGGGATTCATCAGTTGTATGGAATATCATTCAACGTTCATGGCCAGTATGACACCATTTTAGAGGTACTCCTGGAATTGTGTATTTGAAACCTAGAATTACAGATACTGGGTTGGTGCTGGTGTCCTTTATTTTTTTGATGATCTAGCTACTGCAGGGAACAAAGCATATGTCAATGGGAACTGATATGATTATAGTTGGATCAAAGGGAAATATGGTATAAATCATCTAGATTATATGGAAAAAACAAATAATAAAACCCCTTCAAAAAAGCATCTCAAAAATTGAACACATTTTAATTGGCCCTCACTCAATTTCAGCATGAAAGGGGTCTGACAAGTGGGCAACAATGTTTTATTGGTTATCGATTCATGTTAGGTTCACCATTTTCCTAATGAAATTTTTGATTTTTTAGTTTAAACTCGACTACCTGATTATGGCGGTTTAAATGGATGCACAAAATTTCACATCACGTTTAACATTTTTTTTTCTAATGAAAATATGGAATTTTTATTTTATGTTCGGTGACTTGATTGGGGGGGTTAAAATGGTTTCATATTCATTCAAATTAGGTTCATAATTTTTGGATTTCTTCTTATAGGTTATGTTCATGGATCCATGAACACAAAATAGTTCCCTTATTCAATATGTATATTAATCTTCTTTCTAAAGGCAAGAGATCGTTTGGGAAATGATCCAACCATTCTTAATAATTCACATTGGTAAAGAGGATGGGAGGATGGGATCAACACACCCTTTTGGGGAGAATTATTGCATACTCAAAGATTGTCTAGAATATTTAAGACATATTTATGAATCCTTTATTAATACCAATTGTGACACAGATCTACCTTGAATTTAAAATAAATGTTTATCATGTATTAAATATAGAAACATCAGTATGTATATAACGGTCTTCATTAATGGAGAAATGTTTATTTATCCAAGGATCTATAAATATGGTACCTTATTTCAAGTATATTAGTTATTATTTATTTTTTTTATCATTATGATGATTATTATAAGACATGTATTGGTAATCTCTGGCTTTTATCATCATCTATGAAGATTTGAGTTGTTTTGATATCAGGATGAGGCACGTAAGAAGGTCTTCCAACCTATACTTGTGAAATAAATTATAACCAACAAATTTTTATTCTAATTAATGGGATTCACCATACCTTTTACGTTAGTGGGATGATGACAAAACTATGTAGTTTAATTTCATGTGAAAATGACATCCAATTGGAAGGATACTAATCAAGAAATGATGTGTAACTTATAACAAAGCAGGATGAGGTACCTTGAAGGGATATAAGATCCCATGTTAGATATGAACCCACATATAATGTGTCCTAGGGAAAATTAATGTTGATTTTGGGTGTTGGGATTATATCTCATGATATTTTCCTACGCATCCCTTTTGAATGGAAATCAAAGACCATGTTGTTTGAATTTAAGGACCCACACCTACAGAGGCACTATGAAGGATTGTATAATAGTGGATTGGTCCCTTTCAAATAGGGATATGGCTAGGGAATACATTATATATGATTATTATTATTTTATCACAGAGAATGTTTCCCTTTGAAATGGATATATATCTTTGAGGACATGTTCCAATAGTGGCCCTCTAAAGGAAGGTGAGATGATGATCCAGAAAAGGATTCTCTTCTCAGATATGCATCTAACTAGGTAGATTCCACGATCATATTTATCCATTAATATCAAATGATTCAAGATAATATGTGAGAAAAAATATGAGAATAAAATCTTCCAAAATACACAATCCTCATGCCTCTGAGAAGATACGAGAAGGAAAATTCCCAATATCTTATTTCTGACACTAAAAAGTCACTGTAACTTTACCCATGGTGGGGTCCTCATGACTGATGGGATACATAGTTTCACCCCCCTTTAGGGTCGTACTTATCAAGTAGGATAATTTTGTTTTACCTTGGACCGTAGGAAATCATAATTTAATGGGATATATTCTTTTGTGTCTTTCATAATGATTGTGAATGTATAGAGGCTTTTATGGAGGTATATATTTGGTATCATTCAGATGGGAGTCCCAGGAAAGGAGGTTCCCTACCATTAGTTTCAGTATATAGGGATCAATGGTTCCTCACATAGGGTATGTTAGGGGAAATCATAAGTAGAAACATACTGGTGGAAGATATGTGAGATAAATGGGTATTTTTTAGGGTATGACCTATATAGATCTGAAGTTATTTGTGTAGGTTAGATATTTGTGGTCAATAGATGATTTTTGGATGATGAAGAAACTGATAATCAACAATTGGGTGAGGCCTAGTTTTAGTCTCAAAGGGTTTCCTAAAGTATCCCAAGAGGGGTCTCATACAGGTCTCAAGGTATAGAGGGATGATTTGCAATAGTTTAATATTAATAAGTTGGGAGTGGTTCCTCACATATTTATTTTAGGTTCCACACCCTAGTGACAAATTGATCCCACTATTCTTTTTAATTCCATCTTCTCTATGTTTCTGGAGATCTACTAGGATGTTTTCAAGTGTCGTACGAAAGGACTATGGAGAATATATCTTCATAACTACTCTATATTTTTTTCTTCCTAAATATGGATCCCTAAGGTTATATTTATAGGAATAAATGATAATCTCAGTGAATGAGTTAGTTTGAATAGTTCCATAAAACAATTTGTACATGAAGGTCTTGCACACTGATGTTGATGCCTCCTATAGGGTACTTAGGAAGGGCCTACGTGACCCTCATGGTGGGAATGTCGTGTACAAGCAGGTTGAAATTTTTGAGTGTCTTTTATCTCCATGTTGATATTCCCTTTTTTATTTTATAATATAATTTCCATTAAATTGTTTATCCCATGAGAAAAATTGAGTATCACTAATCACTTGTGAATCTACTCAGACTTTTTGTTAGTGTTTCTCTTCTCACATTTGATTCTATGAGACAAAATCTATATATTATACTTGTTTCATTCATGTAGAATATATTATACACATTTGATATGATATATCCTAAATATGTTTATATTTATTCTATTGAAAATATCATCTGATGTAATTTCATTTGTGGGGTTAATGATTTAAATGTTACCAAAGCGGTAGGGGTTTATGTTATAGTCTCATTCATTCTTAGGATGATCTATTATAAATTTAAATTGAGGTAATTTATATGGATATTAAATTTTATTCACCAAAAATTATCTTATTCATTATTTATTACTATAAAATTTATGTATTAGTCGATTTTACTCTTTTTAGAATTTAAAATAATTATGAAAATGTTTATAGATAAAAGATTTTCATTTAATTTTTGGTCGATGATCTTTGTCTTCAATGTTTGTGCTCTTTAATTTCATTTTTGGGATGCTTTTTACATATACAGTAAATATTCATAAAATTTCATTTTTGATTCCTTATACTTTAGATATAGTGGTATAAAATTATTTTTTCAATGTAATGTTTTCTAAAGATGTGATTTTTGATTTTATAAAATTGTTAGATGAATGTTCACATTCAACATATATGGTATGAAAAAAATTCCTAACACCATGTCTACTATTTTAATTTAATAATCCATTACATATTTCCATTGATATATTTAGAGAAAATAATTTTCCCATTATTCTTTAATGATTTAGTTAAAATTTTATCAAAATAAATGATTACTTTTAAAATTTTTTCTAAGAAAGTATTTAATGTAATTTTAAAGGAATTTTTCTTCTATCCCATCATACATTATGTTTTTTATACTTAAAAATTGTTTTTATCTTTTCTTACAATCCACCTTAATTTTTTGGATGGCTTATGAATTTATTGATTTAAGGATGATTGTAAAATCCCAGGTAAATAAAGGATATGATATTCTAATATTTATTAATATTTTTCAATTAAATATTAATATTAATTTAATGTTTATGCTATGTTCTATGGAGTACCCAACACACAACAATATATTCCTCTAAAATCTCATGTTGCACACAAGGTTGAGTCATACTGAAAAATAATAATATAATATTAGTTTAAATGGTAGTCAACGCCTAGGCGGTGTTTTGGTGGGAATGAACTGAACTAACTAAAATATGATTATATATGTTTTTAAATTATTTTACATTTATCCAATAAAATTTAGAGGCTTCAAATGAGAATTAATATGATTTTAATCATGAACAGTCTAATTTTTTCAAAAAGGTCATTTTACCGGCTTTTGATGGAGAACCACTATTAAATATGATTTTTGTCACTTTTATATGTTCCATTTTACAAAATAAACATTTTCTTTAGAATAGGGATATAAAAATTTACTTCGAGTAAATTTTTGGGGTTTTTCATATAAAGTTCATTTTTTATGAATAGTAAAAAATACGGCATTTTAAGTCAAAAATGTATTTTCATCTGATTTATTTATATAGTTATATTGTCATTTTAATTTTTTTTAATGTGTAATTAGATTAAATTTTTACCATTTAATCCAATTCTGGTAATTGGAAGTAATTTCACTTTTTAATTAGACAGAAACACATGTTAATCTTTTGATTGTTATTATTTCTTAAAAACGTGCTTTTTAGTTTTAACAATGAGAATTAATATTAAATTAATTTATGATCATTATATGTTTTTAACTTGGAAAAATGGATTCCATATTTGGAATCATAAGGTCCAAATTGTGTAAATTCGTATCTTTTATTTTTAGATATTATGAATAGTAACTTTAGTAATTATTTTATTTACCACGGTTAAAGGGTAAATCTGGTAAATTAGGGTAACCAATAATATTATAATAAATATAAATTACCTTAACAGGTGTCCTAACCCTATTGGATGATACATTTCCGACCATGGTCATCCATGGGTCGATTATGGAACCACATCAAGTCACTTGTAAGTGAAAATGACATTTTCTAAAAATTAATTTAATGTTAAGGAAAATGTAAAATAATCATATATCATTCAGAAAGAATAATTATATGGGGTTATATAAGTGATATTTTTAACTATAAAAATTATTATGAAATATAAAAATATTTCCTAGATCATGTTATTTTATTTATAATTTTTATACATAAAATTAAAAAATTAATTATGACACAATGATTATGAAGTGATTTATTCATTAACAAAGGACTAAAATAAATGATATTATAAATGTTAAAATAAATGTAATTTTGATATTTTTTTATCATCCCATAATTTTACAGATTATATTTACATGTTATATTTTTATTAATGATGTTTTTTCAAATCAATCATGTTTTTATATAGTTTTAAAAAGTCATGATATAAAGAGTGTCAAAATTGACATAATTCATATTTAAAATATAAAATATTTTATTAAATATTATAAAATTAAAAAAAATATTAGAAAAAATAGTTATAATAAGTCTAAAATTGTATTAGTGAATCCATAATTTGATATTTTTCTTGTTTTGGTAACTATTTGTATTCTCAAAGTGATAAATGTTGGATATAACGATAAGAGTAAAAAGGGTTAAATTAAAACATTAAGGATTAATAAAGTATCCAAAACCTATCTAATTATTATATTATGAATTTATTTAGAGTTAATTTCATCTAATATTCTAATTTAATGAGTTCTGGACATTTGTAAACTAATTACCAATTTATAATAAAATAATATTTTCAAACTTTCTTGAAGAGCCCATCCTCCCGCTAATAAAAGGCCCCCACCTCCAACCCATTACTCACACATCTAAAGCCCTTTGCATCTTCCAAAATATGATCCTATAAGCTTCCAAAATCCCTCTATTCCATATAGATTTCTTACTTTTGGAATAATTCAATTAAATAGAGCATTTTGTTTTTAACAATAGGGAGTTACCCGATTTAAATGTAACATATTCTCTCAAGTTCTTTTTTCCCTTCTCACACCCCCCTAAACTCTATTTATTCCATAATTTTAGAAAAAAATAGTATCCTAAATATAGTATCATTTTTTTATGTGGAGGATTCTAAAAACACTTCCACACACCTCCATATAATGGATAAAACATATTCATTTGTAGATAGTGAACTACTGCCTCACGAAATGATGATTGCTCAATTATCTTCTACGGCCTCCCATAGTAGACATTATGATGTAATTGTATCTATATGTGATATATATTATATTTATATTATCTATATTCTTCTTTATTTTTCAATTATAGCATACTTTTATGGTTTCCATAATGTGTAAATACAATAATTTTATTTGAGGAATTGTGTACTACTGTCCCCTCAAAGTGATATGGCTCGGTCAAGACATACATAGAACATATAAATGATTGAGTTAATCAAATTTTATATGATATTATAATATACCTATGTATAATTATGTTTTCATTTCATTAAATACAAAATATAAATGAAATTAGCGTTCATGCATATGTACGACATACTGTTTCCATGAACGGTGCATTTCATTTCTTATTTACAAATGTTATGTACTATTTGTAATGACCCACCAATTATAATTGGCTTCAGAGCTCAACGAGTTATTAATAGGCATTAAGCGACATCCCCAAGATGCCAAAGGCTGGAAATAAATTCATAAGGGTTTCAAATACAACTTGGGGGATGATTTACCCTTTAAGAAATAACCCATAGACCAACCAAAGTTCACTATATAATGCATGAATAAATTAAAGACCAATAAACACTTCATTTATATCAAAATACATCAAAGTAAACAATAGTGGAAGGCCAAACTAATCATCAAAGTACATAGAGGATGAACAACTCAACACTCTAAAAAGACACTATAACTCTACGCTCCATAAGCTCCAAGCTCCATGACATCTCCCAAGCATCACCACGATCCACTAGAAATAAGATGAATTACCTTTACCTGTGTCCCATAATATGACATCTGAAAAATCACCAATGTGCCAAATAAGGGGTGAGTATAAAACTCATTAGTTTTTCCCCCAATGACTTACATAATCATGCCACTAGGATAGAAAATTTAGCCACATTTATATAAAAACAGTTTATATAAAAAAAATTCGCAAAAGCAGTTTATAACTAAATATAAACAAATTTTCAAAACCATTCATAACTAAAGGCATTCCATGAGAAATTGAAATCAATTATCCCGAAAGTTATTTTTCCAGAAAAATAACCAAACAATATTTATAACCATTTCACATTATCCCTTTTTGGCATACCCAACCATTCCACAACCCATGAAACCAACCATGCATGCTTCATTATGACAGTTCCATACTCATGAGCGATTTCTTGTCGATCTACCAAGTCGTCACAAGGTAATTGTTTCCCATGTGCCATTACACCTTTTTCACCGAGCACAAGGTCATATTTCAACCATTCCTTGTACATATAGTTACCATGTTCCATTAAAAATTTTCCATCGAGCATAAGGTCCTATTTCAACCAAGCCCCGTACATGCAATATGAACACACACCACATATTCCCATCAATCATTCCAAAACACATTTTCAATAAAAACATTTTTTTTATTTAAAACCATTTCTATTAAAACCATTTCAATGCCAAACCATTTCAATTCCAAACCATTTTATTAAAACTCCCTTTTTATTGAAAACCAATTCCATCAAAGTCATTTCAATCTCAAACATTTTCAATAAAACACCATTCTTATTGAAAACCCAATTTTCATAAAACCATCTAAAATTTAAGCATATCCATAATTTAAAATCAACATTTTAAATACAACAATCCAAATCACATTGCACAACAATTCTCCCTGATTTCGTAAGCTCATAAAAACCATAAATCATCACTGAAGAAGATTTATTCTATGTTCGCAATCAAATTTATTCAAATACACCAATATAAATCTACGCCAATAAATTCTAGAAAGAAGAGTCAAGAGTGAAGCCACCTACCTTTAGGGTTTTGATGAAAACTGCAACGAACGAAGAACACACATGGAAACAAAGTTACTTCTTCAAAAACCTGCATTAGATCTCTCCTCCTAGCAAGACCAAGACCAAATATCATCATATTTGTAATCCACACTCATAGATATACCCATAACAGGCGTAGATCTATGAAACCGATAGAAGAGGAGAATTAGATCTAGGTAGATCGAAGAAAATGATCTTGAACGAAGAAGAATGATCACATACATCAAGAATCTAGCTTTGATTCGCCAAGAGAATCCTTCAGATCGCCTTCGGAACGATGGGGGAACCTTCTCTGGCCTTAAGAGAAGAAAAATCCCAAGTTAGGGATTCTTAGGAAGAAAAACGAGGAAGTTAGAGGCAAAAAAATGAGATACATTATTTAAGGATCTCATTTAAGTGCTCGCATAGTTAGTTCGCACGGTTTGACAAACTGTGTGCTAACTGTGCGTTAGCTACTGCCTTGGCCACCCTTCTCGCACGATTTGGCTGCACGATTAGACAAACTGTGCGCCACCTATATGGAATATAATTCCTCCAATACCAACAATGCATGATTTGGCCGCATGGTTTAGAAAAACTGTGTGCCAACCATGCGACTTCTCCTTTTTCCTCAAAACATCATTCCAAGCTCTCCCAACTCTCCCATTTGTCACCCTTAGCTTTATAACCATTAAAAGCATCATGAAATGGTTACATACCAGAAACCGGTGGTACTATACTATTGTGTGTATATATATATACTAGATATATATGATATATATGATATTTAAATCCTTAATATCATTATGGTGATAATGTACTTTTGACCACATAGGCAAGTTGTAATTATAAGAAGTTCATTTATGACTCAAGTACCAAATGTCGAAAAACTACCGTTATTAACCTAAATGATTATGAAATGTTTATAATGGGGTAATTAGTGATATAAAAGGAATAATAAACATAAACCAGTTTATTAATAAAGTATAAATTTACTTTAGTTTATTAATCATGAGATTAAAGAATTAACTAGTGAAGTCGGGCATGGGGTAAGAGAAACTTTCAGCCACTTCTTCTAGTCAAAGACTTCTTTTATGTTATTTATTGAAATGAATTTTTTTTATATTGGGATATTTTCTTATATATATTTATTTCATTAAATTTTATGTCCATGTGAATTGATTCCCTTTTCTCAATCATCAAATCAAATCCTGAATTCTTAATATATGACGTTAGGCTGCCGAATTTTTGTAAGGGAACTTCTTAACCTAATTTTCATTCACTAGGTTATTCTTCTACATTTAATTATTTCATGAATTATTATGTATGATATAAATTTTGATTTCATATAATTTATTTTTACAGTAATTATGTGTACCTATAGTGAATACACATAATTGATCTGTTTTTTAAAAAAAGATCTTTGTAAGGGACTACATCTCAATCTCATTTCATTGTGGAATGTCTTGATATTGTGCACCTTTATTATTCTATAATGTGTATATACTACCCTTTTGAATTTTTATATCATGAATTTCTATATTCTCATTATTTTTTTGATTTCTTTCTTTTATTATTTTTATTTAATTGTTTCTCAAGTGTTACGAGACACTTTAACTAAAACATCATTTTAAAAGATTAAAAGATTTTTTTTATAAATATTTATCATTAATATCCATTTTTAAAAAATGTTTTTTAAGATTTATTTATATTGAAATTATTGTTTTAAAATGGAATTCATTTAGATGTTTCAATGTGGTATGGGACACTTTGATACAAAAAATATTATTTTTAAATGTTTTAAATGTGTTTTTTTAAATGAATTGTTAATGTCAATATCTTGAACTGATATCTTGTTATTTCAATGTTGAAATGTTATTATTATATTATCCTTGTATTATGTGTTATGATTATTTTATATTTCATGGGCATTGTTTACAGATACGGGTGGTTCTGTGATAAACCCAGGGAGGGAGAGCCCATGATAGCTCTCCAATGCATTGGGTAGCACGGAAGAGGTCAATGTTAATGTTTCTACTGAGAGATTTTGGGGATATACTATGATGGGAATTCCAAACATAACTCCCTACTAAGTTGTGAAACCTACAATTTAATTATGTAATGTATTATATAAGTTACCATTATGATTTTTATCTATATGTGTTATTAATAAATCATATGATTTCTTGAGGTGTGTTAAAGAGATTATGTTTTTAATGTATTGATTGAATAATGATTATTTTTATTTATTTTGTAACCCTCATTGATCTTTTTATTCTTATCGCAAGTTTTTGAAAAAAAAATTCAAAGGGTATAAGCCAGGGTAAGAGAAAGGAATAAGTCAAGAAGAAATTTATTAACAAAATAATTCTTTTTAGCTTTTAAGATTATTTTATTTTATAAAAAAATAGATACTGAGTAGAAGTGTCTACTTTGTAATATTTTACATGTAATGTAATAAATATGGAATACTTCTCTAAAACTCTAAACCTGAAAATATCCTCAATGTGAATTCTTGACTTAACTCAATAATATTTAATGATTAAGCTCAGTGCCTCAAATTTGGTATCAGTGGTCATTGTAGACAAATTTAGATGTTAAGATATAGTTAAATTAGTATTCATAAATTAATAATGGTATGATTGAAATTATATCGCATTTATAGATTACCATGTTTCTTCTCCTATGATATTTATGTGTTCAAAATGGTTTTCCACAGAGGAAAAAATGTAGCTATGATGGGATGATATCAAGAGGAAAACGACCATCTAAATAAGAAACCTAAGAAGGTCAGAATCAGAACTAAATAGTTTGTTATAGTGATCACACATTTGAATCATGCTATAAATGGTAGTGGTATCCATGAAAATGATCAGTCGGATCAACCACATAGGAACATGTCAGTAGTGGATCATTTCATGAGGCAACATCCCCCATTATTCAGAGGATCATCTAACCCAGTTCTAGATGAAGGGTGGATTAAAGCACTATAGAAGATTTTAGATGTCATGGGGTGTTCAGAACATCAAAAGGTTAGTCTTGTTTTTTACGGTTTTGAAGGTGAAGATGATTAGTGGTGGTCAATGGTGAAAAATATTAGGGATTTTGAGAATATTGATTCTCTTTATAGGAATGAATTCAAAGTAGTGTTTCGTGAGAAATATTTTCCAAAGGCGGTTCATCTTAGGAGGGAAAAAATAATTCCTAGAATTGAGGTAGGAGGATGACTCAGTGGCTTCTTATGATGTAATATTCACCCAACATGCAAGGTATGCTCCAAATTTCATAAAATATGTTGATTGTAGAATCAATCATTTTTACTCAAAATTAAATCCAAAGTATTGAAGCTCTTTAGCATCTCATGAGTTCAAAAGTTATGAAAAACTTGTTCGATGTGTAGAGAAGGTGTAAATGGGGTTTGCTGAAGATCATGTCTTCTTTAAAAAACAACCTTATAATAGGTAGAAGTGTCATACAAATGGAAAGAACTCTTCAAAAAGTATGGTGGTAAGAAACATAATTTTTCTGTTTTTGAAAATTGTGGTGAAAAGAACATTGGGGAATGCCTTTTGAATTATTCTAAGTGATTCCAACATTGTAAAATGGGACATAAGACTTGTAATTGCACTGAAAAAGATCTGGTAGATCAGGGTAATGGTAAGAAAAAATAATATTTATAGTTAGTAAAATGTATTTAGTTAATGAAATGGGTCATTATGCAAATGCGTGTCCAATGAAGAACTCAACTAAGGGAAAGAAGCCAAACTATAAGCTTAAAGAGGTGGTGAAATCCTTTGAAACTACTTCAGCAGATGATGGTCCATATAATGAAGTAGTATTAGGTACACTGTTTGATTATTCAGATTATGCCAATGTGTTATTTGATTCAGGGTCTACACATTCATTCATTTCTGAGAAACTTTTTACTAAATTTGGAATTCCATCACAAGATATGAATCTTGAACATAAGGTAAAAACATCGACATGAAATTTTGAGAAAAAAAGATATTATAAGATCTGTCCTTTCCTTGTCTGCAGAAAAAATATACCTGCAAACCTTATTTTTTTCCCTCTAGTAGAGTTTGATGTTATTTTGGGAATGGATTATCTTTCTATTTATCATGCAAAGTTTTACAACAAAGCTAATGAGGTTTCTGTTTTGAAATAATTTCAGTTTGTGTAAAATAATTAACCCTTACTTTTGATAACATAAAAGGAGGTTGAGAAACAGGAAACATATGGAAATTAATGTTATATTATACATATTGTTGAAAACGAAGGAACTGTTTAGATTAATGATGTGCTGGAGGTAAATGAGAATCTCAGTGTATTTACTGATGAGCTTCATAGTATAATACCTGATTATGAATTTGAATTTACTATCGACTTAGTTTATTATTCTAATCCAATATCAAAACACCCTTATCAAATTGTTGAAATTGAACTTTTATAGTTAAAGAAGCAATTGTAGGAATTATTAGATAAATATTTCATTCAACCCAGAAAATCACTATGGGGTTCCCCTATCTAATTTTTAAAAAGAAAGATGGTTAAATGAGACTTTTAATTGATTATGGTGCATTGAATAACATCACTATTAAGAACAAGTATTTATTGACTCATATCGATGATTTTTTTGATCATCTCTAGGGAGCATAGTATTTTTTGAAAATTTACTTTGGGTAAGGGTACCATCGGTTGAAATTAATGGCAGTAGACATCAAAATGAACATGTTTCATACTCGATATGGCCAAAATGAGTTTATAGTTATGGCTTTGGGATATCCAATGCACCTGCTATATTCATAGATCTTATGAATAGAATTTTTTGTTAGTTCTTGGATAAGTTTTTGGTTATATTTAATAATGACATTTTGGTTTATTCCAAAAGTAATGTGAACATGAAATTCATTTCTGGGTTATCTTGAAAACATTAATAGAAGATAAACTATATGGGAAATTTAGAATGTGTGAGTTTTGGTAATAAAAAAAATCATTCCGTGGTCACATTTTTTCTAAAGATGTCATAACTGTTGATCCTGCTAAAACAAAATATGTTGAATAATGGACCAGACCCACAAATATAACTGAGATCCATAGTTTTATTGGTTTAGCAGGTTATTACATGAGGATTTTTGATAATGTTTCATAGTTATCTATCCCACTAACTAAGTTAACTAGAAAAGGTTTGATGTTTATTTTGAAAAAAGAATGTGATGATTGTTTTCATGAATTGAAAATAACATTGTTTAATACTCTAGTATTGGAATTACCTTCTAGAGAAGGTGATTTTGTTATCTACGGTGATGATTCATTGAAAGGACTTGTTTGTCTCTTTATGTTGAATAATAAGGTATTTTATATGATTTACATTAGTTTAAACATCATGAGTTAAATTACCCTACACATTATTTGGAATCATCTTAAGTTATTTTTTATTTAAAAATTTGGAGGCATCATTTATATGGAGTAAAATGGGAAGTATATACTGACCACAAAAGTCTGAAGTACATATTCACTCAGAAAGATATGAACAAGAGATAGTAGAGATGGATGGAATTAATCAAGGATTATGATTGAAAGATTAATTACCATCTAGTAAAAGAAATTAATGTGTTTGACCTATTTAGTAGAATAAGTAATGCAACATTAACCATGTTGCATTTGGAAAAATATCCTTTGATTAATGATTTGATGAAATTTAGAATAGATGTTTTTGGTGTAGGAAATTCCTCTATTTTGTTGCAAGTGTTGGTGAAATCATCTCTATCAGACATAATTATGAAAGCGCAGAAGGAAGACAATTAGTTGCTGAAAAATGTAGATTTGGTTCAAAAGGGTTTGTTACCTAAATTTAACTTTGATAATGATTTTATTTTGAGATTTTGGAAGAGATTATGTGTTCCTTGTGATTCAGAGTTAAAGAAAGAGTTTTTATGTGAAGCTCCTAGTACTCTGTTTTTAGTTCATCCTAGCATTACTATGATGCACCAAGATCTTCAAAGGTATTACTAGTGGGATGAAATGAAAATAGATATTGCTGAATTTACTATGAAGTGTTTGATTTGTAAACAGGTTAAAGTAGAGTGACAGTTACCAAAAGGGATGGTTCAGCCTTTACCGGTGCCTGAGTGGAAAGGGGAAATATATCCATGGAATTCAATGTGGTATTACAAAAAAAATTGAGGTAACAATAAAATCTAGGTTATTGTTGATCGATTGACTAAATCTGATCATTTTCATCTTATTCGAGATATTCTGTCTCTTGATAATCTTTCTCGATTGTATGTTAAAGATATAGTGAGGTGCA
Organism: Viscum album; assembly: GCA_963277665.1. Lineage (NCBI taxonomy): Eukaryota > Viridiplantae > Streptophyta > Magnoliopsida > Santalales > Viscaceae > Viscum > Viscum album. The sequence continues at coordinate 805,819,214 of OY728139.1, forward strand.
TGGATTTCCCCAATCCATTGTATCTGATCATGATCCCAGGAATACTTCTAACTTATGGAAAGGCCTTCATAAGTAGTTGGGTACTGAATTAAATTTTATTATAGCTTTTCATCCTCAATCAGATGGGTAGTCAGAACGAAAAATTCAAACATTAGAATATATGCTACGTGCTTTCTCAATGGTTTACTAGGGATGTTTGGACAACATCATTATTTTTTTTAATTTTCATATAATAACATTTTTCATTTTAGTATAGAGATGGCTCAATTTGAGGCATTATATGTAAAGTAGTGTCAAACTCTTGCTTTTTTCAGATGAAGTAGGTGAAATGAATTTGATGGGACCATAATTGGTTGAAGATATGGAAGAGATTTTTTAGATGATACAGAAACACATGATGAAATCTTTTGGTAGGTATAAAAGTTATGCAGATAACCAGAGTAAGGATCATTCATTTGAGGTAGTTGATCATGTAATTCTAAAAGTTATTCCTTGGAAAAGATAATGTGTTTTGGTAATAAGGTAAATCTGAGTTTGTATTTCATTTTACCCCATGAAATACTGGAGAAAGACATATTAGTTTCCTACAAAGTGGCTTTACCTCTATTTTTATCCTAGTTAGACAGTATTTTTCATGTTTTAGTATTGTGAAATTATATACAATATCAATCTCATGTTTTGAGTCTAGAGGTAGTTTAGTTGGAAGAGAATATTTCTTATGAGGAACAACCTATCCAGATTCTTGACCGAAGAGATAAAGTGTTGGGGAATAATGTAATTCATTAGGGAAATGTTTTGTGGAAACACAATATGGTTGAAGGGGAAACATTGGAATTTTAGAATTCTATAAGGGATAAATACCCCCCACTTATTTGATATGTGAACAAAAATAGGAAGGACACAATCATCAAATGGGGGTAAGGATGTAAAGTCCTAGGTATAGAAAAGATATGATATTTTCATATTTATTAATATTTTTGAATTAAATGTTAATTTTAATTTAATATGGATTCTGTGTTTGATGGTGTACTGAATACCTGAAAATGGGTTTCTCTGAAATCTCATTTCGCACACAATGCAGAGCGATACTAAAAATATAATAATACAATATTATTTTAAATGTTACTTAACTCCTAGTAATTGTATTGGAGGGAATGAACAGAACTAACTACAATATGATTATACATGTTTTTTAAATATTTCTACGTTTACCCAATAACATTTTGAGGCATAAAATGAGAATGAATCCGATTTTATGCATCAAAAACACTAATATTTTAAAAAAAAGGTCATTTTACCACCTTTTGATGGAGAAGCCCTTTTAAATATAGTTATTGTCACTATTATATGTCCCATTTGAAAAAAAACATTTTTTTGGAATAGGTACCTCCAAATTTACTTGGGTTAATTTTTTTTATTTTTCTGATAAAGTTCATTTTTTAATGTATAGTGAAAAATACTACATTTTAAGTCAAAACTATCTTTTCATATGATTTTTTATATAGTTAGATTATCATTTTAATTGTTCATAAATATAAATTAGATTATATTTTTACCATTTAATCCTATTTTTTCCATTCGATGTCTTTTCACTTTTTAACTATATATATACACATGTCAATCTTTTGATAGTTAATCTTTCTTAAAAACACGTTTTTTGGTTTTTTCAATGGGAATTAATTTTCAACTAATTTCTGAAACTTTTTTTTTTAAATTTGGAAAAATGGATTCTATATTTGAAATCAGGAGGTCGAAATTTTGTAAATAGGTAACTATTATTTCTAGACACTATGAATAGTAACATTAGTAAATATAATATTTACCACAGTTAAAGGGTATATCTGGTTTATAAAAGTAAAACATAATGTTATAAAAATATTAAATTTACCTAACATGTATCCTAACCCTATTGGATGATACATGTCTGACCATGGGCATCCTTTGGTTGATTTTGGGACCCCATGGAGCCAATTATATGTGAAAATAACATTTTATAAAAATTAATTAAAGGTTAAGGAAAACGTAACAAAAACATATTTTTTTTAGTAAAACAATTTTTTATGGGGATATATACATGATATTTTAATCAATAAAATATTATAATAAATCTAAAACGTTTTCTTATATCATGGTATTTTATTTTTAATTTTTAGACATTATATAAATAAATGTAATTATGACACAATGGTGATGAAGTGATTTCTTCATTAATAAAGGATTGGAAGAAATGCTATTTTAAATGTTAAAAGAATTGTAATTTGGTTATATTGATATAATACAAGAATTTTATGGATTATATATACATGTTATCTCTATATTAATGATGTTTTTTTGAATCAATCATGTTTTTATGGATTTTTAACAAGCCCTGATATGAATAGTGTCAAAATTGACATAATTCATATTTTAAAATATAAAATAATTTATTATAAATTATAAAAGAACAAAAAAATACAAATTTTGACGAAATAGTTTTAATAAGTCTAAAATTTATTATTGGATCTTTATTTTTATATTTTTCATGTTTTGGTAACTATATTTATTCTCAAATTGTTAAATGCTTGATAAAATTGTAAGAGTAAAAAGGGGTTAAATAAAAAAGACTAGGATTAAAAATATATAAAAACCAATGAAATTGATATTGTATAGTTTTATTTAGGCTTATATTCGTTTTATCTTTGAATGTAATGATTTTTGGACCTTTGGAAACTGATAAAATTAAGAATAAAACAATACTTTCAAACATTCTTAAAGAGCCCCTCCTTCCTCTTATAAAAGGACCCCACCTCTAACCAATTACTCACACCTATCAAGCCCCTTGTCTCATCCAAACTCTTGTTCAATAAGATACCAAAATCCCTCTATTAAACTTAGAAACTTTAATTTGTGCATAAAGCAATTCTATAATGCTTATTGGTTCAATACAAAGGGAGTTACCCTATTTAATGTTAATGTCTTCTCTAAAGTTCTTTTCTTTTATTTTCCTTCTCCAACCCCACTAAACTATATTTATTCTAATATTCTATAAAAATAAGAGTATAAAAAATATAATTGGATTTTATTATTATAATTATTCTTACTACACTTCCATACATCAACATATAATGGATACGAAAATACTGTTTCTATGGATGGCGAACTACTAACTCATGAAATAGTGATTGTTCAATTATCTTCTACCGCCTCTCATGGTGAACATTATTATTTAAAAGTATTTATATGTTATATATATTATATTAATATTTTATCTATTCTTCTATATTTTTCATTTATATAATACCTTTATATTTTCCATAATGGTTAAATATGATAATTTTATTTGAAGAAGTGAGGACTACTGCCCTCTCAAATTGATATGACATGTTCATTCCATACATAAAATGTATAAAGGATGGTGTTAATGAAATTAAATATTATAATGTAATTTAATTATAATATACCTATGTATCCTTAATTTTTCATTCTAGTAAATATGAAAAAAAAGGAAAGTAGCGTTCAAGCGTACGTATGGCTTACCGTCACCATGAACGGTGATTTTCATTTCTTATCCCCAAATAGTATGTACTATTATAAATATATATATATATATATATATATAATGAATATATATGATATATATGATATCTAAATCATTAATATCACTATAGAGATAATTTAATTTGGATAACATGGACAACATGTAATTACAAGAAGGTCATTTTTAACACAAGTACCAAATATCGACAAAATGAACGATATTAATGTAAATTATTATGTAAAGTTTTAATGTGGTAATAAGTAATATAAAAATAATAAAAAACTTTAAAAATGTTCAGAATCAATTATAATTTATCTTTATTTTATTATTCAAGAGATTAAAGAATGAACGAGTCAAGTCAGACACGAGGTAAGGGAACCTTTCACCCTCCTCTTCCAGTCAAAGACATATTTTATGTTATGTATTTAATTAAACATTTTCATATATTGGGATCTGATTTTATATATATTTATTTCTTTCAATTTTATTTATATTTGATGATAGACCCTTTCCTCTCTCGTCAACTCATTTTCGGAATTTTTATGTGACACTATTTGGTTACTGAAGTTTTATAAGGGAACATCTTAACCTAATTTCCATTTATTTGGTTAATATTATAATATTAATTATGTTGTTTTATGATTATATAATATATAAATTTTCATTTAAAATCTTGTATATTTACATTACATATGTGTACCTATAGTGAATAAACACAATTGATCTATTTTAATCACAAAATGTTCTTTGTTGGGGACTACTACTCAATGTCCTTTCATTGAGGCATGTCTTGATATTTTGCACCATTATTATCTTAAAATATGTATATATACCCATTTTACTTTTTATATCATGTATTTCTATATTATCATGATATTTAATGTCTTTTTATGTTATTCTTTAATTATTTTTATTTAATTGTTTCTCACGTGGTACAAGACTCTTTAACTAAAACATCTGTTTAAATGTTTTAAAGATTTATTTTTATAAATATTTCTCATTACTTTCCATATTTTGAAAAAATGGTTTTTATGATTTATTAAAATTTAAATTATTTTTTAAAATATAATTCCATTGAATGTTTCAATGTGGTATAGAAAACATTGATTCAAGAATCCACTTTTTAAATGTTTTAAATGTGTTTTTTAAAAATAAAATGATTATGTCAATATCTAGAAGTGATATCTTGTTATTTCAATGTGGAAATGTTATCCTTCCTTTGTAATTATTTTATGTGTTTTGATTATGTTATTATTTTTGGGAATTGTTTACATATATTGGTGGATCCTTGATACAACTTGGGAAGTTTAGCCCAAGATAACAATACAATGAATTGGGTAATGTGACGAAGGTAAACATTGATGTTTCTCCTAAGATATTTAGGGAATATACTGTGATGGGTATTCCAAACGTAACTCCCTACGTATCTATGAATGATACAATGTATATATGTTATGGATTACATAAGTTACCTTTATGATTTATGATCTTTATGTGTTATTCATAAATCTTATGATTTCATGAGGTGTGTTAAAGAGCAGATGTTTTGTATGTATTGTTGTACTGATGATTTATATCTTTATTTTATAACCCTTACTAAGATTTTTTTGCTCATCCCTAGTTTTTGAAATGTTTTCTCAGGGTAAAATTTAGGGTAAGAGAAGGGAAGAATTCAAGAAGATTTATATCAACAAAAGAATTTCTGTTTTCTTATAATAGTTTTTTATTTTATGAAAAAATGGATACTTACTAGAAGTGTCTACTTTGTAATACTTGAGATGTAATGTGATTGTTACAGAATATTTCTCTAAAACTCTAAACCTAAAAAGATCCACAATGTGAATTCTTGACTTTACTCAATATTATGTAATGTGTATGGTTAGTGCCTTTCAATGATTCAATGAAACATCTTTCTTTCCAATTTTTAAATTTTTTTATTCTGAAAACTTTATGAAACATGTTACAATTATATGGGTTATTATGGGTTTAGATTCTAAAATGTTTGTGAAACTGTTTTACTTTCCATGGGCATTGTATATTAATATGAAGAATTTTTTATGATCTTATAGAATACAAATGTATGGATTTAATTATGTGATAGGTGGGACAATAATAAAATTTCCCACCAATGAATTTGGTAAATATGGATATATCATTAGTTAAATATGTTATGTGGGAACATAATTTCATGACAAAATATTTATACATAATGCTAGTTTCATATCCATGATATTATATGTGGACCCAATATCCGGTCCATAAGTTCAACTATAGACCTAGTTTCATGTCCATAAGTTTTTTTGGAAAACATTTGTCATATATTTAATTTAATTGTTGATCATGTTATGTTCTATACATGTTATAAATGTTATAATTGTATTATTTTACCATATTTCTAGGTTTATTATATTCTCTCTTATCTTATGATTGATTAATGATTATTCCATACTCTTATGTATTTTGTTTTCAATAAAATAAATCTTTATTACTGTCACGACCCGCCTTCACCAAAAGGAGGGAAGGGTCAGCAGGTTGCTAGGCCCTTCCTTCTTTAAGTTTAAGGAGAGATAATGACCCCCGAAACCCGCCTTCAATAGGTCCCGGAGTGGAGACTAGCACCAAGGGTATAGGAAATTCTCGCGAATGGAAGGAATTACCCTTTTTATTTTATAGGATCGAAAGATAAGGAGGAGGAAACCCAACAACACCAAGGTAGAAAGAAAAGTAAAGCCAAAAGTAAACCATTCCCACATGAATGTTTCAAAAGTGAAAGCCACAAAGTGCAAAAAGGTGACTACAAGGTAAGTACCAAAAGAAAAGGAGAACAACTGCAATGGCTGCAAAAGTCCGAGCTAGTAAGGTCCTGCGTGATCCCCGAAGTCCTCCTGGAAACCTGAAAGCAGTTTTATGTACGTAGGGTGAGCATACAAGTACACTCAGTATAGAAAACCAAGACTCTCGTGCACAAGTGGGGGAGCGTACTAAAGTCCCGTGAGAAAAGAGAAGAACCAGAAACTAACAAGGCAACTATCCATCCCAGGCCTCACCAAGGCTCGCTCCCCAAATAACGAAAGTCAAGTAATATATATATAAGAGCACATCGATTTTTGGGTACCCCGTGCCACTTTCCCACTAGTTATTGAGACATCATACGCATCGGACCAATCCCTCCATTCTCACCGCAGTCCCACTGCCACACCCGCCCGCACACACCTGGGCCACAACCACACACAGTCCCACTACCGAATCCCGCCCGCACACACCTGGGCCACAACCACACGCAGTCCCACTGCCGTATCCCGACCGCACACACCTGGGCCACAACTATCACATGTAACCATGCCTGCAAACACCTAGGCCAGAACAACCACTGCTATGCCCGAAGACACCTGGGCTAAAGGATCCACTGCCACGCCCGAAGACACCTGGGCCTCATCCTGAAGACACTTGGGAAACCACCTGCCGCACACACCTGTCCAATCACCACAACACCCTGCCCGATGGTTCTTGGGCTAATAATGGACTTCAGGCCATCACAGCCTGCCCGAAGATACTTGGGCTATCCGGGAAAGGGAGCAGAAAAGGAGCTAATAACCATCCACTAAGTACAGTGTTGGGAAAAACACCATCCCCCCATAAATGGGGGTGTTCGGCACTAAGTGCTCAACTTGGGTGGGGAGCGAATAAGAAACACAAAGCTACAAGTATAGATATAGGTAACAAACACTCACCAAAAACTTAGGTTTTCCTAGCCAACCTACAGAACACAACACCACTGAGTCCGAGTCACAATTCACAACCCTTGTCCACAAAACCATTTGTCCCATTCTTGTTTCACGTTCAGTCAAAATGTTCATTTAATTTTAAGCACTACTGGGCAACAACCATAAGCATAACCAAGGAAAGCATCAAAAGCATAGATCAACCAAAACACTCACACCCGGTTCTGTTAACAGAGGATCTCTCCCCAAATTGTGATATTTTAAGTAACCACCCGGATTTAAAACTCACAACCTCCGAAACCATACCAACATGAGATCCCATCCCCAAATTCACACAGCCACAGAGAGTATAAACAGATCAGGGGATCCCATCCCCTCCCACATTTCCAGCAATCGGCCCGAAAGGAAGACAACCAACCACCGCTACCAACACAAGTCAGGATTTTTTAGATTTAAACGACTTAACAAACTCCATGATTTCAAATTCCGTGTGTTCTAACCGGGAGTTATCACAGAAGGGTTGATCCTGGTGCTTTCAATTATTCAGCCAGATATATGTGATTAACCAATTTCACAGCAGGAGTTCACAAATTCAGCAATTCATTTAAAACATCACGAGGGGATTTATCAGTGCACATACAACGACCACCAACGGCCTCAATTTTCAGAAAACATAAACCAGCACAACTAAAAAGGATGATCACAAGATAAGGCATAAACAACGATCACAACCCCTTCCCCTTCTTTAACCAGTTATTATCTTCATTTAAAGGCTCAACCATTTCTCATGAGAACAAAAGATAACGCCCACCCCGCATGATGCACAGAAGTGAGAGACGAAAGATTTTCCCTACTTGTTGAAAAATGATCGACGTTTAGGCCGGGGGAGCGGAACTTTAGGGATAACAACGCGGCGGTGCCGATGCACCAGAAGAGTCACGATCGAAGAAGGGGGAAACCACGGCCTAACCCTTAATTTATAAGAGCCGGGACGGTTGAGATAAAAACGCTGAACCGCGTAAGACGTGGAAGTCGTGGGTTGACCACGTGGCTTGACCCATCATTAAAGGTGCTGAGTGGTTTAAACCGACTCATGAGCCGATTCAGTATTTAATTAAACTTTTGTGCATGTTACTGGAACAACCTGGCAAGGTCGGGTGACGTCAGCCGGTTCCGCCGATTGGTCGCACCGATTGGTCTCACCGATCGGTCTCACCGATTGGTCGCATCGATCAGTCTCACCGATCGGGATCGGTCTCACCGATCGGTCTCACCGATCGGTCGCACCGATTCGTACACCTTAAGGATTCGGATTTTGGCAAAGGAAGGGACCAAGGGGGGGGGGGGTCTGGGTTATCACAATTACATATATCATGATTAAATATATTTTTATGATTAGTCAATAATTTATACTGAACTTATCATATCCAAATACCCATATTATTAATCTAACATATGATCATTGATTTATGTATCCTATATTTACATATAAAGGGTATTTTATCTTATGTTACATTCCTTAAAAAGATATTAAGAATGATATTATGTGTGAAATTTCATCGTAGAGTACTATAAGATAATAATATAGTGGGATATGATTAATATAATTAAAGAAATACATTTTTAAGTATCTTTTTACTAGACACCAAACCATTATGGTTCGGAGACATATATTATTATGAGGTGTATTGAAAATTCATTTAAAATGATTTAATATTTATATATGTAATGATTGGGTATCCTTAGTTGGTATCAATGAATGGTTTATTTGTTTTTAGATATTAGTATCAGATAAATTCATTTAAAACCCTTAGAATATGATAAAGTATAGGGAAACATCTTGAAGATTTTGTGGATTTGATAATTTTAAATTTTTCTAGAAAATACATCTTATTATATATTCTATAAATTAGATGTGGATATTCAACATGGGGAAGTAACTCTGAATATTTTGGATTGTTTATTAACTCAATCATCCCATGTTTAGGATTTTTTAGGTTAAGAATTCATTCCTTCATATACACTCAAAGAGTATACAATTTGGTTATTTCAAATTTTCATTATTAACCATTACAAATGATTAAAATAGATGATGTCCATGAATGAAATTTGTTAAAACTAGGGTTCTATAGCTTGAAAATAAATTTTCAGGAATTATAAATCCTATGAATAATTTTTATTATTATTAATTGATTAATCACAAGGATTATTTTTCTTTATAAATTGATTATTGGTTTCAAATAATGGTTGGAATCAGGAGGAGTCATGTTATTACTAAATTTGACAAAAAATTAAATGATTGAACTCTTTAGAAACCAAATTAAATATAAGCTAGAATGATAATCCTTGTGTTTATTCCCAATAATATATATTTTTATACAATTAAAAAACACAACATGGTTGAGTATCCTAAAACACCCAATAAGTGAAAATGGTGTTTAGGGTGGTTCATTTGATGAATATGTTGGATTAAAGAAGATTTAACATCATACATGTCAATTATGTGGGAATATTCCGAAAAAAGATGTATCATAGAAATGAGATGTTTTATTATATGTGGAGAATAAGGGAATATATTGAGTAATTTATTTGTCAAATGAATTTTTAATGAGAAAAAAACATTATACTCTTATGGTACCATATATACTTAAATATATAATATGTTGGGATCTTGTGTTTTATATAGGTCAATGACCTAATCCGAGGTAAAAATCCAAGAAAAAAAGGGAATATATTATTCTAATAACTTAATTAGAATTATTTATGTTTATTTCAATTCTAAAATTTTAATTTATATATCTCTTATCAATGATATTTTAGTTATAGAACTGATTGAAAAAGCTAATGATTGTTCTATAGTAGTTTTATGTTATATATTTCCAAACATATGTAAAATAGTATCAATAATAAAAAAAAGATTTAGAGTCAAGGTGATATCATTTGATAACAAGTGATTAAACTATGGATAACCATTAATATATATAGGATTTTGAGAAAACAATGGTCTGTTTGTTAGAGACATGATTGATCATGACAAAGTATATTAGATAGTTTTTGAAATGTTATGTTTTTTAAGAATATTTTCTGTTATGAATAAATACTAAATGATAGTCTCTTTGATTTAGTATCTCCTTTTATGTTGGGATAATTAGAGGGTATGTTTTTTATAATTGGTTATGTGAAATATAAATGAATTTTTTATCATGGAAATTTATTTTAAATTTATTATCATGGAATAATTACCATACCTTCTTAGGAACACCCATCATAGAATTTTTTATGTAAAATAAAAATGAAAAAAAAATCATTTCAAATATATTAACATTATTAAAATTTGGATGAATTTTTATATTCAATGAATTTTTTGATATATATAACATTTTAATGATGTGTTGAAGTTTTATATTTTAATTCCATTTCTATCTTAATGTCACTAATGTCAAACTATCTGAATTTTCCCAAAAATTTCATTGTTGGTATCTTATATTTAATGATTTAAAGCCCATTAAATTATTTAACTGGGAAATGTAAATGGAATGTTGTCTATAATGTAAGACATTATCCACTAATGGTCAATTTACATTTTATAGTAACTTTAATTACCTTTAAATTAAAACAAAACATATTAATATCAAGGTAATCATATAACAGTCTAACTATGGTGTGTTAAAACAAAGAGACAAAGGTTAAAACATCACCTATCAATTTACAATTTTTTAATGAGAGAATATCAACTAATCCTCATACAATGTTTTAAATTTATTATCATAGGTCAACTTTCACATGAATGTTTTTTATTATATTTAATTATTTTGAGTAATTCCATATTTTTTAGCTTGCATCACTATAAATGAACATATCCCATATTATTTTCCTCACAACACCTTGAGTGACATATCTAAAAAAACACTAAAAGATAATCTACTATAAATATTTTTACAATTTAAATAGGGTTTTCTAACATCAAAATAGCATTCATTAGGTTCTCATGATTAAATCCAAAGGGGTTACTTCAATGGGGAGGTAATTGTTTTAACAAATCTCTATCATTTTGCAACATATTTTAACTATTTAATTTTTTTTAATAAAAATTAAAATAAAAAAACATCAGTATTTAATTTATACTATAATGTTATTTTTTCTGTTTCATGAACAATATCTATATATTTTAAAATCTATTAGATGAAAATATTTTTTTTTGTGTATAAGTATGAACAAACACTTTTATGGACAGTTTTGATTCATTTTTCATTTACATTTGACATGTATGATAATATAGATATATTTAAATAATATACATATAATATTTATTATATAATAATGATACTATAAATTTCCTTTTTTAGTTAACTTTTTTTCACAGTATGTATCCAAAAGTTTAGGCATCACTCACGCGTACACATATACTACCATATTCACAAAGTGATGTATTTTATTTTTCATCACCAATTTATATGAATGGTTATAAAAGAGAAAATAATGAATAAATTTTATAATTATATCACTATTTCAATCATCTATATAATGAAATCACAACAAAGTTCTATGAAATAAAATAATCAAACAAAAACATTCATTGAAAATATAATAGTTAATTTTGATGATGAAATTTACAATAAATTAATGATAAGTAGTTATGAGTAAATAATATATGGTATGATATGTAATAAAATGTCTATTAAATATTTAAATAATAATTATATATTAATTATATTGGTTTTTAAAATATCTTATGAAATATATCTCACTAGAGGTATGGTTTTCTCATCTCACTTTTGATTTTATGAGACATATGACATATTCACCACTTATTTCCATGATGTGGTGTATATTATACTAATTTAATATTACATGAAATGAATATATTTATATTAATTTTCATTTATTCTTATTTCGATTTTATTTCCATCAAGTGGTTTATCATTCAAATATTACCAATGTGGTTAGGGTTTATGTTATAATCTAATTTCATTTTGGTATTGTCTACACTAAATTCACATTGACAGAGAATATATATATATCGTTATTTTTTCCCTGTATTTTTTATTATCTTATGATTATTCAATGATTTTATGTATTTTTAAAATTTTATTATATTTTTTACATTAAATCAATGAAAAAATATTTGAAAATTAAATTCATCCTTAATTACATTATTATCAATATAATTTTTTTTCAATATAAATGCTCTACAAATTTTTTTCATGGATATTTCTAAATATACATGAAACATTTTAAAATTTTCATTTTTATTAAATTTTTTATTTAAATTTTTTTTTAATCATATATTTTTTTTCGAAAATTATAATTTTTTTAATTTTTTTAAAAACTGTGAAAATAATGGTCTTTTTGATGTATATGGAATGAATTTATTTTCACAAATTAATTAAAAATAAAATTTTGATTATCCAATTATAATTGGTCATGGTTATTTTCAATGAAAATAATCTTTTTAAAAAATATTGAAATTATTGTTCAAATTATATTTAAATAAAAACATATTTTTTCATAAATTCAATGAAATGTTCAAATGTATTTTTCATTTCATTCAACATAATTTAATATTTTTTTTGATTTACCAGGGATATGATTTTATGATACCATCTACTATATATCTCTAGATTACTTATGATGATGCTGATCTAATGAAGATTCTATGAAACTAGCTTTCCCCACATATTAATTATGTTATTATGAATCCATTATGTATGATATATATTTGACATTTTTTATTTTTTGATGGAATCATAAAATGACTGTGAAACCCATTAACTTTCATTGGGTTATGATATAACGATATAATGAATATTTTATTATATTTTAGCACACATATTTAAGGTTTTAATTATGATAAGGGTGGGATTGAAATTATATATTACTTATATATATTTGGTAAATTAGGATAAGTCATGAGATAAGTATTTTATGCATGACTATGATATCTTCTTCATAAATTTATTCTTGAGCAATATTTCATATAAATAAGTTAATATGTGGACCTAGTTTTATATCTATAGGTTTATTAATATCCTAGGTTTCATGTCTACAATTTTATATGAGGACTTGATTTTATGTCCTTAAATGAATATGTTAAGCAGTTACTATTTGTACATATGCACAATGTTCAATATATATGCTTATAACATATTCTTGTATTTACTTTTTTTTAGTCATGGATCATGTTTTATTATCGGTTATTCAACAATATTATGCCTTTAGTATTTTGTTAGGTCTGATCCTTACTCCCGGAATCATGATTAATGATATTTAAATTATTAGTTATGACTTTAGTATGATATGATCATATTATAAAAACATTATCCTTACCGCCACTTGTGATCATTGATTTATATCCCTTATGTTTTCAAGAAATGTTTACTTTATCTCACCATTTTATTATGTGAAATTCTTCTCATTGTTTTAAAGAAATGTGTTATGTAAATAATTTATAGTAAAGGATCTCTGTGAGAAGAACATTGTGGTATATATTGAAGAAGATTTATGAAATATGATGAGATAATATCTACACTATAAAGACACTAAACCATTATAGTCCATAGGCTTGAATTATTGTGATATTTTTGGATTATTCTTCCAAAATTATGTGACATGTATAAATATTATGTTTGGGTCACAACAAGTTATTATAATGGACAAGAAAAAATTAAAATAACATCATATTTATTAATGTGTTGAAACATAACGGATTATGTGTCTCTTAGTTGTGAGATGAAAGGGATAACGTATTTTTCATAATATGGAAGGTTTTTTAAATAGTTTGAAATAGGTATATTTTTAATTAAATTGTAACAAAAGCAGGGAAGCTTCATTAATGTTTTTGAGGGGGAAATTTTTTCCTACATATGGATAATTGATGAAACAATTTTATTTAATCATGGAAATGGAAAAACTATTTCCAAAAATAAAGAGCATGGAATTAATGTTCATCATGTTTCGATGTATAAAAAACAAAAAAATGGATGTTATCTACAATGTAAAAGAATAATATTGTGAAGTCTTTATAAATAGATGTTGGTATTAAACAAAACATCCATAATATTTCATTCATTTAGATTATTTATTTCTTATGAGACTGAAATCAAATAATTGAAATAAAATTTTTATTTTATTTATGAATTACATATTATTTCATTTGATCTCTTTGTGGAACAAAACATTGATCCCTTTAGGATTTATAAGATCTCCAAAATAAAGGTTTAAATGAAATATGGTTTCTCCTAAAATATGTTTAGGGTGGAAAATATTGATTAATAATTAAGAGAAATTTTTTTATCTAATATTGGAAGGTATTATATTTTTCATGAACATAATACACAATATTCCACACACAAAAATGGTATTGGTAAAATCAATAAAATGAGATTAATAAAATCGATCATACCATGTTGGTAGCACATTACAATTTTAAATCGTTCTCAATGAATGATATTAGTATATTAATTTAAATTCAAAACAATATTTTTCACACATCCAATTTAGATATGATTTCATTAAATATTTTTTACAAAATGGACCCAAAATTTAAAGACATTAGTTTATATGGAAGACCGTGAATTATTTAGTTGAAAGATTAAAATTTAGGGATGATCAACTAGATATGTGTTAAAATTATATTACTTTATTATCCAATAAATACAAGATGATTTCAATTAATTAACAAATATGCAATAAAGATTACAGGTAGTTATGATGTGATGGTGCTAGAACACATAAAAAATTAGATCAAACTCAAATTAGAATGTTCCAGAAGTAAATATAATCATAGTAAATTTAATGAGAGTCCTGATGTTTTTTTAATAATGTGAATTTAGAGGAATCATATATTTATGATAATGATTCACATATCTATAGTAATGAAAAAAAATCTTTTTCAACTCTTACAAGCCTCATATATTGTTGTGAGGTCCAAAATATAAATGGATCTTATGAACATCCAATTCAAACTAGGGTAACTTTGAGGATAACATAAAATACCATAATTAGTTCTTTAGTAGGATTGGGATATGTGATATATGAATAAATGCAATTAAAATTGATCATTTTTCTAAATTGGGAGTTTTATTAGATTTCTATAATAATAATTGTAAGTCGATATTGAATGTAGAAAAAAATTGTTTTTTTTCAAAAAATTATGTATTCTATTATATTTTAAATAAAGTATAAGATATAATATATATATATATATATATGAATAATACTTCATAATGGAATTATAAAAGTGTATGAAAATTATTTTCATGTGATCTATCATCCAGTTAATATATTTGTTACTATTGGGAATTTTCATTCTATAATATTATAGAGGTGAAACAATTTTTTTCAAATATATAACCTAGAAGCCTTCCATAATAGATAATTGGAAAATGAAATTTATACTAAGCATCCTAAAGGATTATTTCTTGGAGAATATTAATTATAAGTTTTTATGTTAAATTTTTTTATGGATTAATACAATCCTGAAGGGAATGGTACTCAATGATAGATTCCTACTTGACATATTATAAATTCAAATGGGTAATAGTGTATACCAACCCTATATAATATTTGATAAAGAAGTATCTCTTATGGTAATTATATATATATAAAATATTATCACTTCTGGAAATGGAAATGGAATTTTTAGGAGTTTCCAATGAATATGGAGACGTTTTTTGAGATCTCTATGTTTTAAGAGATGAATTATTTCATTAATTTTTTAATTTCTCAAGAAAATGAAATTTTTTTTCCTTTCATAAGAGAATAATTTATTGGAAATTTTTAAAATTTTAGAAATGGTGAATTAAAATATGGATTTTACACCTATTTTACTAGTAACATATCGTTTAATGGGTGAAAATGGAAGGAATTTTGATCCAAGAGAGCATAGAAAAATTATTAGGTGTTTACTGAACATAATTTATTTTTGACTAACTATTTTAGGTTGTTACACTTTGTGATGGATTTAAATATATTCCAATGTAAATTTATTTTTGGTTACCATATGCATTGTTAGATAAAAAATCAATTGTGAATAATTGGTGGAAATATGATTGAAATGTAAATATTTATATATTTGAATATGTATATGATTATTAATCTAGAAATTTGTATAATGAAATACTAGAATCTAGAGTAGTTTTATTTCTATGAGATAGTTTTGTTTCCTGTAATGAAAATAAAAAAAGTTTTATATACATTTCTATTAAAAATGTATGGTTTTTTTTTGCATATCAAGTGGAAACCAAATAAATATGGATAAAAAATCAATAGAAATATCTCATTTTAGATGTGATGTTTCCACTAATCATGCGATGTGATGATACAAATTCCATCAATTTATTAAGAAATTTAAAATATCATTATCAATCGATAAATATCATGAACAATTAAAACATTATTATATATTTTATAGAGTGAGAAGTGATAAATTAATGATTTTTTCCTCTATGGATTACATAACATATCAATTTAATAAATTAATTCTAAAAGAATCATTAAAAATAATGAGTTTGATGCTATAAATTAAACATCAATTTATTAAAAGATAATGTATGTACATTCCATCACCTCTCTACATTTATTTTTAGTTTTATTTTATATGGTGGAGTAAAAAAACATAAATTAATAAAATTATTTTTTCATTAAGAATGATAACATATTTAGTGTGAGTTTTTAAAATTGAAATTATATGATCCTAACATGTGTTTGTGAGTTGATGTGTTTTGTAAAATGTCCTAATGGTTGTTGTTAAACATGTGTGTACAAATATAATGTTCATCATATATTTGATTAGATTTGAATAAAATACATAAAATGATACTTATTATAAGGAACAAGATTTTTTAGCTAATGTTAATATATTAATAAATATATTTGGTACTATTATTCATATTTCATTATTCATATTTCATGATCCCACATAATGTCTTTAAATAATTGATTACAAATTAATTAAAAATAGAAAAGTGTCATCTAAGATAAATTGTTGAAAAAAGATTTTTTTATTTTAATGGATTCTTGGATGAAAACAATAGCCAAATGCACTAATTTTTAGGAACAAGAGTAATGATATTTTTTAGAACATATTACTAGGTGGTTTTTAGATTGGAATAATATGAATCCCTATAAATTGATGTCTTGTTTTTAAGTGGTGTTCATGGTATGATAATTGGATTAAATATTTATTATGATGTTTTATTACATTTTATTAAAAGAACTAGTTTTTATATAAATAAATAATTCATTGTCAAGGGATTTATTTTCTTTTAGTTGAGGTGAAGTTTTTTTAGATTCTTTGATGAGAATGGAAGCTGCTCGTTTTTTGAAAGATTTATTTTTGGATAAGTTTTAGTGTGGAAGATGTAAATAACTTAAAATACTAATTTTCACACTATAATTCATGTTGTAAACTAATAAAACCTTATGAAGGAAGATTAAGTCATTTCATACACAAACGGTTATTTTCATGATGGGGGGTTATGAATGAGGATGTTTATGAATTGGTATTAAATACATGGAAATCACACTTTCATGATAAAATTTTATTCTGTAAATATTTATTTAGGAAAAAATGTGTATACCATGATAATTGGTTTCTTTCTATATCATATTCTATTTGTTATTACATCATGTTGGTGTAGCTCATATTGTAATACACTAGGATAATGAGTCTCTTTAAAATAAGAAAAACTGTATTTGTTTTGGATATATAAATTAAAATGTATAGAAAATTTATTCCTTAATAACTAAATTGTGAGAATATAGTATATATATAGAAATAAAGTAAATAATTACGGGTTTTTAATGGATATATTATGGATGTAATGGATGACATAATTTTGTTTCAGGGTAAAGAAGTCCAGTAACACAATGAATCTATCTTTGATGCCTTGAATGTGAATATCATGACATAGTAGTATGTTCTATAATGTGATTTGTCATGAATATTTAATAAATGTTATTTTCTATGGTCGCTAACATGGTATTTCAAGGGATTCTCTAATAAAATATTTTAAATCCATAAATCATAGCCATGTGTGGTTAGAAGTCATATATAGGTGTGATCGTTGGATAATATTCTATATTTGTTAAGGATGATGTTTTAAACTACAATTTTGGTGGGAATTCAGATTTGAAAGATGGAATATAGATAGGTTTAGTGCTTTTATCTATGTAGATATAGATAATTATATTTAAAATAAGAGTGATAATTGTAATAAATAATAATAATAATATAAAAAAAATTAAAAACATAATAATAACCTGATGAAGTAGTATACTTGTTAAATACACTTTTAATGTTATGATTTCATACTTTTTATCATTTATTTATATAATAGAGAATTAAAAATTGTAATATCCAAATTTGTATCATTTGTTCAAGGATAATATATTTTCATTTTTAGTTCACATGGTGACTGAAGTATAATGTGTAATCATGGGTTTTAATAGATCATACCAATGATATTGTTATTCATTTTGAGCTATGATCCTTTTCAAATACACAATCCATATATTATTTGAGACATTGAGTTTTTTTGAAGTGTGTATATAATTCTTTATATGTGTTTTAAGGATTTATATGGTTTATTTATAGATAAAATTAAAATTAACACCATTCATCTATCCCCACTCTTTGAAATTTCTTACATCATGGTTGGGAACCTTTTAAATATTCATACAATGAATGCTTGTTCCTTCACCATGATAATAGCCTTTGAAAAAATTTAACAACCAATTATTCACTAATTATAAAATTTTGATTGCATTTAAAATTAAAATTTAGGCATTGATATATAATACAAGAATAAATAATATCTTCCAATTAACCCATTTATATATACATGGATCATATTCATTTCTGAAAAATTCAACGTATTTGATGGATTATTGAAAATGAGTTGTCCATCGCTAATAAACATATTTCATTTTATAAATTGATAATTTCAGTATAAAAATATCATCAACGTTTATTGGATTATCAAAACCATCAAGTTTAATCATATATTTATCCTCTATAAATTCCCATAATGGTATGTGGTTATGATATCTAGGTTAAATATCTCATTATTATAATATAAAATTATACTCAAAATAATATAAGTACATATGATCATAGAAACTATTTTGAATGATTATTTATAGTCAATGACATCAATTTGAATAAACCTCAAAGAGACTAGAAGAGCATTCTGGATAGCAACTCATCTATCTTTATTATTAAAAAATAACTACTTGAAACTAATGGGATTTTACCCTTCATGAGACTATACCAGTTTCTAAATCAAATTAATTTAAATTGATTCCATTTTTAATCAATTTGTTTTAAAAATTTATCATAGTACTAACTCATAAAAAACTATTAGTAAGATTTATGATCATATTCTAATATTGTTACAACTATATAAAATGAAATTATAAATCCATATCTTCTAGGTTCTTTATGAAATCATCTATACGTTCTTAGTTATTTTGTATACTGATTCAAACCATTTTTATTTAAAATATTACATTAATGAAATAAAATTTTCTTAATGGTCATGAACTACATAATTCTTTAACTTACTCTCAATTATCCTTTTGTAAATAAATTTCCTTCATGAAAGCTAGAAAATCACGATATAGTCACATTATAAAATTATGAATTATAGAATTAATATTACATTGTCCTTTTAGGACAACAATAAATTGATATTTATTTGATTTAGGATCTTGTTTTCTAGATGTAGTATATATTAAATATAACTCAGAGCATAATATTCATAAAAGAAAAATTGGGACTCATATTAAAATATATCACATGAAATGTCTTTAGATATCAACGGATAGAAAAAGTTATTATATAATAGAATTATTTTCCATAAAATTACACTAAAATAAAATAGGTAGGTCTATATAACTCATCATAGACTAAGAAAAGTCCAGAATAGATTAATTTATTATTTTTAGAAGAACCATTTAATTTTGGTGTATTAGATATTGTGAGTTGTGATATTATACCACAATCCCTATCATAGTTATGAAACTATATACTCAAATATCATTCATGTTTATTAAATTGATGTGTTTAAATACTTTCATCTATTTGATTATGAATATAATTTTTTATTACTTATAATATTGAGAAGGATTTATACTTTATTTAAATATAATACTCATACTCATCCCTACTGAATTCATAAATAAATTTAATTAATTAGTCAAGTACACCTTAATTTACATTAAATATAATAACAGATGCATCATTATTTATTAGTTATAATAAATAATAATCTTTTCTGAATTTATAAATAAAATAAAAATTCATTATTTTTATTAATAAAAAATTATCATTTTTTCAAATTACATCGAATAATTTGAATTCAATAAATTATAAATGCAGAGTCATTGGATGTGATACTTATTTATAAGGAGTTGGTGGAAAATCAAATTGTACAAGTAATTAAAATAATTGTTTTTTACCTAATTATTTTTTAATATACATATTTTATTATCAAGAAAAAATATATAATCTGTTATATGGGCTATTAAAATAGTAATTCATTGTAATCATATTTATTCATAACATTAATATTCATTTTTAAAAAAATTGAAAATATTCCCCTTCAATGGATAGATAGATTGATGGTACATGATAAAAGTGTTCTATAAAAACTTATATCCACTAAGAAGTAAATTTATTGTCCTCAATGATAATTTTATGACCCTTTCACTAATCCCAAAATATAGATCACTTATCTGTTAATAAATTTAATCAATTCATTAAGAATTTAATCAATTCCATAAAATGTGATAGTTTTCTAGCATCTAATACCAATAATTCCAAGTTAATGAAATTGATTTCTGTAATATGTAATTAATCCAAAAAATGACTCTTTTTTCCTTCATATTCAATCTAATGGAATACATTGTTTTAATTTTACTATATAACTTTTTAATCATTAAATCCGTGGTTGATAACATAAGACATCATTCTTCCTATGTATCTTTATCATAATTTTCAAAGAAAAATTTCCCTCTTATAATCTATAAATTAATATTTTATATAGTGTGGGTTTAACTATAATATATAATTTATTATCATTTTTGATAAAAAAAATTAAATTATGTCACCAATGAATGAATATTTTACTGATAAGTTTTCAATTCTAAGGAAAAAAAAGAGTAATTGTTTGAAACATAAATATAAAAAAAAGTATGATTCATTATCATGGTCATATATGTTATTATTTAATATTGTATTTTATTCAGTATCATGACTATAAAATTATGACCTTATAACTATTATAAATTTAAGAATCCCAAGCCATATTTCTATATATAACAACATATATAAGTAAAAACCTCTAGTTATTTATAATAAATATATATATATATATATCATTGATTGATTAGTGAAAAATATATTTCTAAATATTTTCAAAATAATATCATTTACACTATTTCATTAAGAGGAAATTTCATTTGGTTACATAAACAACTGTCACCAAACATTCACATTAAGATAAATTTTCCCATGTTTACCTAAAAAACAATAGATTATTGAAGCTTGGAGAAATAGAAACTGTATAATTTATTGATCAAAGTATTGAATAATTTGATTCTAACAATAATTCCACAAACACATAGATATTTTAGGATGTATTTGATATTTAATCTATCCATACACTTTATTTATATTAAAAAAATTTATTTAATTATATTCAATGAAATTCACTACTATGTATATTATACATAGGTAACACATCATTTGCAGACACATTAGTTATTTCATATATCATTTAATATAAAACAAATATTTTTTTCTTAATCATATTATAGAGAATAATAATATGTCTCCATATTTATTTTGATAAGAATTATTTCTCATTAATTTTTTGTTCATCTTCTAGACTATGAGTTATGGTATGTAATAGTTAATTAATGGATTTTGTGAAAAACAACAACCTTGAATT
The DNA here is from genome assembly GCA_963277665.1 of Viscum album. Classification (NCBI taxonomy): domain Eukaryota; kingdom Viridiplantae; phylum Streptophyta; class Magnoliopsida; order Santalales; family Viscaceae; genus Viscum; species Viscum album. Next base: position 805,841,407 of record OY728139.1, read on the forward strand.
ATCTTTAATAAGAGAGATCATAATATAAGTCATTTTATTATTATTTTATCTGAATATTAAATGAATTTAAATCTTTTTTCCAACACCATAAAACCATATGATATTTTTTTTAATTAATTTATAATTTTTTCATTATTGATTTTATCTCTTGTACCAATATAGGAGTAGTAGGATAATACACCTCATATGAACATAATGGATTCTACATCCCAATAAAATTATAAAACTACTAAAATTTCCTAAACACAATGGATTATAAACTCTTTTTATTACAAATAGAGCACCTTGGATGAGAGTAATCTTCCACCACACAATCTTGTGTCATATCTCCCATGAATCATTTAACTCTTTAACATATTATTTAGTACCAAATAAGGGATTGAATATTTTTTAAATGAAATTTATTATGTGTAGTTGAAATTATAATATAACTAACCCATACAACACAAATTTAATGAAAATATCAATATTAAAAATGTAAAATAAAATTATTTTAAATATTTTTTGAGAATATTTAGATAATTTTTAATTTTAAATAAAAATACTCTATTTTTTTCAAATAAATAAAAAATTTAATGATTACATATTCATATTCTATTCCTATATAATATAATCTAGTAACTATTCAATGATAGAGGTATGAATAAGGAAAGAGAGTTACACCAGGGAATGTTTCGGTCGAGAAAAACATGGGAAATTTCTTGAATAAAGAACACTATGTAACACTAAGTAGGAACAATGATTTCTCATAACAAAAATAAGTCTATTTCACTTCTACATTATGATTTTTATAAAGAATTATTTTTATTATCATGCAAGGAAAATAAATCCATAGAAAAATAATGGTGTCATAATGAGTAACCATCAATGGTTATGTAGAGAATTAAATAGCTTCTAAAAGTGAATTTGATCCCAATTCACTTTGGGTGTTGTGTTAATTGGCCACTAAATTGTAAAATGTTAGAAAATAATGTTCTTATATGGTCTACCTTTATAGACTTAGATAATTTCTACAAGTCATGGTCCTTAGAATCCCATTACTCTAGGAAAAATTCCAAACGCATTTAGAATTTTAATTTTCCCTTGTTTATGTATTACTAATATAAATAACCGCTAATTTATATTATGAAACCACATTGATTATTTATTTAAATAAATATTATTTAGTTTATTATATTTAATATGTCAAATGATAATATTATTTTAATTTGAAAATTTAAATATATATTAAAATTAACTAATCACAATAGCGCAAAATTTAGACATCACATTATCTTAATTTTAAACCCATGGGGCCTTTATAAAGATGAAGATTAAAATGAATAGCATATGTAATCATAAACCCAATGTGTTTTCTTGTAACATGATTTAGCTACCCAAATTAAAAATTTGTTTGTTGGAGAATAATCCACTAGATATCTATTAGTAATGCTCATTTATTCTTGACATGATTATTTAGAGTGAGAAATGAATAATATTATGCATGTATACTTTATCTCACATTTTCACTATTTCATAAATGAAAAAATATTATATAATTAAATCATGTGTTATTTAATTGGAATGGACTTTCACAGACATAGTCAAACTCCAATTAGTGTAAATGATGTTAGAACTCATCATATAGGAAGACAACCAATAATGGTAAATCAAATCATCTTATATGATTAGTGACAGCCCAATTACATTCTAATTAAGGAAAATTTACAAATGAAACTATACAGTAATGAAAATAAGAAACCTAACAAGTAGGGGATATATTTTATATCTTAAATTTTAGTGACCCATATCCCATATTCACATAATTAGGACCGATAAAATGAATATAAAAATCTCTATGGTATACATTATGATGGATATATCGATTCAACTTCACCAAATTGTACCTCATGAGTAAATCATTCTTATATTATTATGGGATAGTTATCATATTATGTACCATGTTCTATGTTATAGGAATATAAATATAATGATGTTTTTATATAAATATACACTACATGATACAATATATCCCTTATTCAATAACACATGAAACACTTTAATGAACTAACAGTAAGACTATGTTATTCTATGATCATGAATTATTAATTATCAAAACCAACATAATTTCAAAATTATTGAATGTGGATATAATTAGTTTTTTACTATCAAACATTCCTTTTTGATATTTCTTTATTGAAATTCATAGAAATTGATAAAACTCGTAGTTATAAAGAAAAAAATTTAAAATTTATAATCATTTGTAGTTATATAGAATAAAAATATTAAACACTAAATTTTAAACAACTATATACTCCCAAACATTTGTAGTAACATTTAATGAACACATAAGAACCCTTGAAAAAACACAGGGGGACTACAACGTAAAAACAATTTCTAAACTATAGGCAATGTTGGTGGTGTTTCACAATCCTTGTATGTAATATATCACTCAATTATTAATGGTTTTAATTGATATAACACATAATAATGGTAGTGATTTAAATTCCTTTTTCTACCACCCTCACTGATTAAATATACAGAGAAGTAAAATGTGGGTGAATGATCATATTAAATACTATGAAATGTTTCACTGTATCAATACATGAAATATAATTATATATTCATTTTTAACTAATAAATATAATTTGTTGGAATTTTTTATAAAATAGGATAAGATATCCAAATATTGTATCCAATGTATATTTATTAGGTCTTAGTATTATTTTATATTTTTTATGTGTATTATTTTATTATTTGTTTTTAACTACATTTTTTAAATGGTATTATAAACACCAGAAAGTATGAGTGTATACTCATATTATTTCTAATTTCAATCATCATGATAGGAAAATAAGTTAAAATTGGTGGTTATGGAACTATTATGTAGTATATTAAATGAATTTTCATCCTTAATTACCATTTAATAATTACTTTCTAGTAGATTTATATGATTCCCAAATAAACTTTCTCCCATATAATGTGGATAATGCTTTAAAGAAGAATTAAACCAACATTTTCCATGTATAAAACTATTATGAAATTATTATTGAATGATTTTATTTACAATAGAAAATATAGAATCAATGAAAAAATTTAATTAAAATTAGAATATTAATTATTTATCTTTGGGATTATCATATTATTTTTAATCAATTATGTTCATGTCCACAATAAATTCTTCATTATAATAATGCTAGTTTTAATATAGAAGATAAAAGATAGATTTTTTTTTAATTTTTTAAAATTTAAATAGCCATTATATGTTTTTATTTATTAGTTTTTATCTAATAACAATAACATTTTTTCAAGAAAATCATTACATCACCTGAATAGAAATTTTAATCCATCTAATTTGAAACATCTAAAACACAATCACACACAATCTCTCTAGGATAAACTCATTTTTCATGAAACCATGCCCCATAGGTTCTTATAATAAAATAAGAGTTTAAATTGAAACACATTTTTATTATTATGAATATTATGAATTATCAATAGAAAATATTATTTCTTTTTTTGGGACATATTCATTAAACTGTGCGTTAATAATTAAAACTATGGTCTTGAATCTGAAAATATATTATTCAAAATGAAAAAACAAGTGGAAGTGTTAAAATAATGGTTATAGAGTATGAAAATGATGGATTTTATGGTCACATACTCGAAATATATTTTTTCATTCCATTATAAAGGAACCAAAACTCAAATAAATAGTCATACCCTCAGTCTGATCACCCTTTGAAAAAATAATATCATCTACCATATTTCCCTCCCACTAGTTGTGAATAATTTTAAAATGTTAGAGTGTAATGTTTATGGATACTATGATGGGCTAACTAAGGCTTCAAGGATAGATGGAGTGTCATAGTAGAGCATTAATGACTATATTATAGAAAATTAAACCAAAAAAATACTAGTATTATTTGACATATACTATGTGATCCCAAAAAAATGATTCATATTTGTCCTTAATGGGAATTACCTCCATATTGAAAGCAGATAAATCCATAATGATGGATCCTTTAGAGTTCCATACAATGACTCCTCCACATATAAAACCTTGGTTACAATACGTATATATTTTATAATTCAATCAATGTGTATTAACCTTATATGTCATCCTAGAATAAACCCATAATTTATGTTTACAAGTAACTTCTATAAATATGTTAAAGACATGTCCTATAAAATCTATGTCATTAAAGACTTATTTCATATATTACATAAAAATTCCATATTTTTTATGAATTAATATTTTATTGATAGCGGAATTTTATACATTCCTCAGTGATGAACAACATAATTTGGTTCCCAAATAAATTATATTACTATGAATTACATGATTCCTTTTCCCCTGAACACCTATATCTTACCTATTTGAAACATAAATGATGTAAAAGGAAATATATCCAGTGAAGTATATCATTATTTAGAGTATGATATACCACTAAAAGAAAACCAAATAGGTATTTCTCTATCAATTTTTAAAATTATATTGAAAATGGATTCTTCATTTTTATTAAAAAATACATGAACATTGATTCAATATAAAAACATTTGTTTTCAATATTATCATTTTATGAATATTATTGTTTTCAGATTCACAAGATGAGATGATTAATATTAGGAGGTTGTACCTTTCACCATATATTCTTTACGAAAAGATAATTATTCTGAAGATATTTGGGAAGCATAGGGAAGTATAACTAGGAGAAATAACATAATATATATATTATAAAGACAAAGAGGTTATTCTAATATATATGTTGAATTATTTTGATGATATACATATATTATAAATTATGAAAAACATCAATAAATAGTTAAATAGTTGTGGGGTGCATATATATTTTATTATGAAATTACATTTTTATTTTCTTCTTCTAAGTGATTAATTTTCCCCCTAATTTATTGTTTATTGGTTGAAGAATTTATAACTCATATAAATGATTTATGGATAGAAATTATATATACTTAATATGATAATAATGTAATGAGTTGATTTTTATATAAATTAAACAAGAATAAAGAAGAATAAAATTAACTAAACATGGAACAACTATGAATCTTAATAGATTAAAATAATCTATAAATCAATTGTACCAAATCAAGAACTTTTTTCATTAATTATAGGAAATATATTTTTAAAATAATCCCAAAAAATGATACTAATATAACATACTATAAAATATTGTGTATTAAAGAGTGAGAAACCATATGAAAACGTCAATTATTTATTTTATATTTTCAATATATTTCAATATGATATAATTTCATATGTTTTAATATATATAATTATTTCACTTTTCCATAAGACAACATGTAAAGGATTTCATGAAATGAAATACCCCATAATTTAATGTCAATTTAATATGTTGGTGTAAAAAATAATTTCAAAATACATCTTTATTTAAATAATTTCTCAACATTACAATGACATTTTTTAAATTCAGTATAATAGTGGAGAATAATTACAGAAATTTTACAATTGAAATGTAAAATAATATAAAAATATTAAAAACCATTTTTTTTTCTTTTAATACAACTAAAACAATATATGATACTTTATTATAATCATTTTATTCATTATTACATGTATAAATAAAAGTAATTACTACGAACAAATGACAAGTAGAGATGTACATGTTATGGAATGGCAAATATTATATGGTATTATAGTGGAACTACAAAAGGTATTCATTGAGAATATATATATAATATGTTGTTTCCATGAAAAAAATTTATCCTTAATTGATATAATCTTTATAAGACTAATTATATAAAATCATCAAAGCTTATAGGTATCAATGTTCTCCAATCCCAAAAATGAATATGAGGAAATATTCCACAGATTTTATTATCCATACAAAATCAAATACTTTGAATCTAAATTTATTATATTCAAAATTAATCCCTCATTCAAATTATGAAAATATTATAATCATTACATTGATTCAAATTCTAAATAATCACAGAAGGGTCAATAGTAAGAAAAAAACCATCATACATAAAGGCCCACTAGGATACTAGTAACCTCCAAGAATCCATGTGCGATTATACCTGCAAATATAAATTATTTGTACCAGAAAATAGTTTTTATTAGGTTCTACAACAACATAAATTTTACCTGAAACCTAAAACTGAATAATATAAATTTTATAAGAATATTATCAGTCACTGAAGTAAATGAGGTCAAATATATTCACAATGTTTATGATTTTTTAAATAAATCCTTACACAAAAAAATTGCAACTCAAATATTTTAACTCATAGAAGAATTAAAATAAAATAAAGAGTTATATAATTGGTTTCATTAACAAAATACAATATAGGAGGAAAAATAGTCTATAGAAATTAGATTGAAAATACTTTTTTATTTATAATAAATATAATTTGGTGGAAAATAGATAAGATAAACCGAAATATTAAAAACTGTTAGTGATAAATAAATAGAAAGAAGATATAATACTATAAAAAATAATGAAAATATGTTTCCTATTGAAAATAAAAAATGAAAACAGAATAAATAATTAAATATATTCTTTTTCAAATATTAATAGAGAAAATGGATGAGATAATAAAATTTAAAAAAAATTATTGAAATATTTTAAAAAATATATATTTTTGTTTTTATAGGATTCAAAAAAAATTACATCTTTAAAATAATATTGAATGAATTGAGGATAAATAAATAATGGTGGAAAATATAAGTATTGTAACATTAAATTAACAATGTTTAATTATTGTCCAAAAAAATCATCCACCCATATATAACAATACAATTATTTATTCATACCATATACAATTTATTTTGATAAATATTATAAGTCACATTAGGGAAATAGATAAATTTTAATCCACGTAGACTATGATTTATTCAAGATAATCAAGATACATGAACTAGAAAAAAAATATTTCATGTTACCATTAAAAAATAATTTTGTTAAGTGGTAATCTTGAATTTTTTAGGATGTTTTATTTATATTTAATAAATAAATCTGTCTTGTAAACATTATATCATTATATGGTAAGAAGAAGATAGATTATCCTCACATTTTTACAAAATTATTCATCTTCAAAAGAAATTTATTTACCAAGGATGAATATGGGAATGTCATTTTAAGTGTAAAAGGGGGTAAATTACAACCTTCTAAATGTCATTGAGATTACCATAATAATTAATTCATAATTTAAATACACATATTGAATCCATTGATATAAATATGTGATTATAATATATTCAACTAAACGATAAAAATCATCATACCTATAGATATTCTAATGACAAAATTAATGATATAAATGATGATGTATTGAAACATTATTTTGTAGAGTTTAATAAATTTTAAAATTTGGATGGAGACATAATTTCTTGTTGACTGTATAAGTAAAATAGCATGTACAGTTAGGTATTACATCATCTAGAACTATTCATCTTTTTGGGCCTTTGAGCAACTGGTTTGGTCCTCAGGTCCTTTAAGGCCTTCAGGCCAGTAAGGATTTTAGGCCACCTCAAGGAATGCGTGCCACCTCAAGGATTTTGGGCCACATGAAATTATGATTAATAGACTAGGTATACACAACAAAGAGTATACTCTAGATGAGGATTTAGAGAAAGAACATTCAATAGATAATAATCTAATGGGTTTGGATGAAATATAGGTTATGGAGTTTCTATCGGGACCAGCCTGTCCATGCACGATAAGCCTATTAGAATATCCATGCGAAGGGGGAGAGATGAAATCATGATATAGAAGCTAGGGAGTAGGATTTTCTTTTAGGTTTAGTCTAGATATATCTTCTAATACCTACTGTTATTGTAATCTCTAATCCTCTTGGTTTTGTAAGGGTTCCCCCTTATCCCTTGAAAGGGGGTTACCAAAAATAAATAAAAAAGAAGGCTTTTGATCCATTCTGGTAGTAGCATCTAAACTAAATCCATGGTTCTCAACACATAAATAATAGTTCAAATGTGAGTAAAAACATTTTTTATTATCATTGTTTTATATTCTACAGAACAATAATGAAAACTAATGATTGTTCCTCATAGTTAGAAATGGATGATTTTATGTATACATGAGGAAATTCAATGAATAGGTACCCCCTTGTGCACCCACATAATATTTTTGAATTAATAATGAAATCCTGTAGAATAACCCTAATCCTATTATCACCCTAAATAATAGTAGTTGTAGTGAAATTTTTACTCAAACTATTTGATGCTATAATTATTTTCCAATTTTATGGGATTTTTTGGGTTATCCCAAACATGTTTGTACGACATAAGGGTGGACTAAATGTTATTTCAAATTAATTTACTGAACTAATTATATAAAACTAATAATTTTACACCATTTTTTTGCCTTTTACTATATACAAGAAGATAATTCCTAAAAAGACCATTTTCCTTTCTATTAAAATTTAATAAATGTTAGAAAACATATAAGGGAATATTTATTATCAAATTTCTGGTGGATACTCACATTATGATGAAATTCTAATCTCACTAGAAAATTAAGATATTATTATGTTTACATTACATTCAATAACATTTTCCTTTCAGTTAATTTCCATTTAGATATGTGACGTTCAAATCAAATTTCATTCTTCTAAGTTATTTTATTCATTAAATGATGGAATAATTTAATAAAATACACACGGATAACATCTCAATATATTGTAAATATTTTGACAGCATCTTTGTAAATTTGGATCAATGTTTCATGTGATTTGAGCAATAAAATAAATCATTAATATTTTAAACAAATCCATTTGATTTTTATAACCCTTATTTTTTTAGTTTGAAAATATTAAAATAATTTATTGAGATTGTTGATATAAAAATGGAAAATATATGTAAAATTCATATTATTAATTATGTTCAAGTGATCCATATATTTTATAATCATGAAGGATTATATCAAAGGATTTCATGATATTTATCTATAAATACAAGACCATTAATTAACTTATTAACAATACCAATTGGGTCAAAATTAATTGGAAATCTAGATTTCACTACATGAAATCATATGGAGAGACAATTGAAAAAATTACCATCCCATCTCATTGATTCATGATTATATTAGGGAATTCTAGGGTAATATATGTGTAAAATTAGTAGGGTTTTTGGAATTTGTAGGTAACCGTATGACCTTGATGAGATCACCAGTCATTAATTGATGTATGATGTATATGGTGGTTGACCTCAGGGGGTGTAGAGATGACCATGAATTGTTTTTTTTTCAATGGGTCTGGGGAACACAACCATGAAGAAGATGAAGGTTGATATTGATGTTAGAAGAATGATCAATGATAAGAGGTTATGATAGTGTATGGTATGGTTGGGGACTGTAGGGTAAATGTGTAACACATTGACCTGGGTGATACGAAAAAATTTCCACATTCTAAATTGTTGTAAGGAATCAAGCATGCATCCTCATTTTTTAGAGGTTTCTAATTGGAATTAAGGGACAATGGTTTGATAATGGGGTGATTTATCCCAAAAATCATAGATGAAATATTGGAAATAACTAGATATAATGAAATATGTAAATAAACAGATTGTAGAAGATATAAATAAACTTAAATAAAACAATGTAACATTAAAAAATAATATTTTATACAAGACCGAATGGCTATTTCATATATACGACACAGATCACCCACATGGATTATAAAATATACATGAAATAAAAAGTAAAACAAATGGTGAGAGGCTCTTCAATTTACATCAAACCATGACAGATACCCAATATCCACATAATTATCTTATCCATCTTACTCGATCAGTCATGATCCTCATCCTCACCTATTCATGAATCCATGTGAACACATTCTCGGGTACCCTAGTGTAATAGAACCCTTATAAGGGAATAAGTATGGAATTTAGTAGGGAACCACTAATGTTTTTTTATACATTACCAGTAATATATTGTGTATTTAAAAGTTTTCTACATGATTGGAATAAACTAATAATAATAATAAATACTAAACATAAACCAAAATATAAAATCATATGAAGTAGGAACTCAATCTAGTTGGGACACAAATGGATTTAAATAAATAAAATAATTAACCAAACCACAATAAATACATGGGACTATGATCCTAGTAAAATGGATAGTGTTCTATCATTTATATAAATATATATATATGAGTAAGGTAAATAAAATCAAAAAACAGCAGCAGGTGATCCTTTTTTCTGTTTTGTAGATCTTCTAGATATCCTATGAAAAGAGTATCAAGCTATATTTCATACCACATAAGTTTTGTTTAATTAGTAAACCATGGGGTCTATAATCTTGATAAAAAATACCCACTTCATCCAGATATAGATATATCTTAGAGACATCCACATAACCATAGGGGGGTAAATGTCAATGTCTTTGGATCACCTGTACTCCCCTCCAATCACTATAACTTGGGATTCTAGGAAATATCTGGAAATACTATAAATATGGAACTATGATATATTCCATACCACTCATACCATGTAAATATATCCTGATGGATGATAAATTGGTTTTGATCCTTATTCAGTCAAAAATTAGAGCACGAATGAACCATATAGAGGATGACCCTTAGGCGGTTTGAATGAAATTATATCCAATTCCAAGTACATCCTCAATATCCATTAAAATAAATAGTCCAATATTCACTTCCCCTGGGAGTACATATGTGCAATTTATTAATGGTGTATCCACTCTTCCCTAGTTTTTTTCATAGTCATCACATATGTAAATATTAATCATCCATTGAGTATATATAAAATCAATAGCGAGGAAAAAAATGTCCAACTCTACAATCAGGTAATAAATTATGGTGAGTGTAATAATCTCTATCAAAAGAGTATCACATTTACAAGTATTACATTTCTGGATATCATAATCTTAGGTATTTCATTCCAAAGAATCATAATCAAACAGACTCCATGATTGAGTATCATAATTACAGGGACCCCATCTTCGAATATCCTAATCATCGGGATGTTATCACATAGAAACGTAATCATAGGGGATATAAGACCAACTATCATAATCATAATGATCACGAAAAAGATCCTAGGAACTCCATATGAGCATAAAAATAGTAATATAATAATAAAATAAAAGTCTTGTAATCATGGTCCCATGAAAAAAATCTAGAAATCCCAATAAAATGAAAAATATAAAAAATAATTAGAATAAAGATCCCCAAAAGTATGTTTGGGAATCCCAAAAAGAACATCACTTCACAATAGGATCATAGACCAAAAAACATGGAAGCACCTTTAGTAATCATTTCTATATTAGTAGAAAATAGGTGATTTATTTAATAAATGAATGATGTTGGAAGACTTTATAACCCACAAATACCTCTATAACCTCATTGATTACATGTTTGATGTAGTTTATAAGGTAACACTAGCTGCCATATCTACAAAAAAACCCATAATTAACTTGCTCAGGATGCATAATAACTACCAACCCAGGGGGTACCTTCAATAAAAATGTTGGTGAGGCATCTCATTTGATAATCCCAAGGTCCATGGTAAATAGATCCATCCCTCTTAGATTACATTAAGTGAGTATGCAAGATATTCAACCATTATGGTATCCTAAAAGGTAATAAGTAGAGTAATCCTATAGGGTATCCTCAGTCATGGTCCTGGCATCACATCATGGAATGTAGATAACACACTTGTATTGTTAGTGACCCGGGGAATTCATCGATGACAATATACCCATTTCATTTAATTATAAAATTCATCAGAATGAACTTTTATTGGGGTTTCACCGCTAAGGGAAAGATCAATCATATATACAATACCATAAACATGCATAAATTATAATGTTAATATATGAGATACCAACTACCATCTAGAGGCTATACCCCATTTATTTTTTAATGAACAAAAGCTGCTGCTAAGGCCTGACCAAGCATATTTGACAGAAGCAAGGTCTTGTATAAAAACCATAAAATTATAAATTAATATATTATTGTTACACCAAATTAAAAAAATTAATAATATCATGATGAACAATTTATACTAATTAATTCATAGGTGAATAATACCCAAAATATAAATGGTCAATCTTGTCATCTTTTAACCACAACCAATTCTCAACAAAAACTAACAGCACATCCTTAACACTTAATCAGATGGAATATTGATGATATGGTGTCAAAACAAACACTCAAGAATTTAATTTGAATCATTGATGATTGGAAAAAAATCATTGTGGTAACATACATCAACCAATCAATACACAGTGATATGTAGATGACCTCTTGAGACATCGTCATCCAAGGAAGAGAAAAATCCCAAAAAAATTGTCAATTCCATAATGACTAGTCGAACTAATGAAGAACCCTAAATATAAACTCTGAAAAAAAAGAATAAGAGATAGATAAAAACATTGAAAGAGAAAATAGTGAAATATTACCAGCTAACACTATCTAATCGCACCCAATATCTCTATGATTGAAGAAGAATAGATAGAGAGGAGAATAGAATCAGGGAAGAGATCCCATGTATGCCCTCCTTTTTCCAAATGAAATAAATGGAGTGCGGTTATCCCTATTAAACCTTTTTAAAAATCCATTTTTTATGTTTCATGATGTCAAATAGTTTCACAATATAGACCTGATTCATGACATGAACTTGTTTGAAAGTGTTAATTCCTGAGGGTAATCCATGGACTTTCACATCTGGTATTCAACATGTCATATTCCATGAATCAAATTTACATCATGAATGGAATTCAGGACATGAGTTTGTTATTATAACTATTTTAATAGTCAAACTACCAATTTTTCCTCTAGTACATTCTTAGAACCCCCATGACCACCATTGAAACTTATAAAACATCCAAAAACACCACATAAGAATGTTCAAACACTCAAGACATCATTCTAATTTCTATCCCAAAAAATGTATCATCCACTAATTGAGAATGATTCAAAATCTCTAAAAAACTAATAGTTTAAAAACATGGGATTGTATAATCTCAACTCAAAAAAACTTCTCTCCCTTTAAAATAATTTGGGGAAACTGAAAACACCAGAACCCACCAAGGTCATGAATTACCACTAATATATCTTTGTTACATCTATGAATGAACAATGTGATTTGATGTTCTTATTTTTATCATTCTCATTTTCATGTATCTTTAAAAAACCAAATAATTTATGATCCAATACCCATGGATCTTCATATGCTATATAATTTGGATACTTGTACTCTGACTTCAACTAAGTATACATTCGAAACTTCAAAAAACATTTTCTAAGAAATTATTGTTTACACTATTTTATTAAGACATGAAATCTAAATGAAAATGACCATCCAATGATTGGCCTCACCCCGTCCCCCCTTAGATTATTCATTTTCATCACACTAATGAAATATTTCCTTGATTACCACATCCCATGACTGTAAATTATTATAAATAAAAAATATAATGGATAAATATCACTCACATTCAAGTGTAAATGAAAATGTCACATGTCACCCATCTCTAAGCCGTGAAAACCAGACCCACCAAAAACACCAATTTTTAAAAACATAATGAGGTTCACAAGAATTAAATAACCAATGTTGTACTATGAACCATATATATATATATATCATTTTTACAACACCTTGAGTGAACCTCAGAATGATTCCCTCTATCAAACTAGAAATTAATTTGATTTATCTTTGTATGTAGTTGTCACCCACTCATTATACTAAATATGATCTCAAGAAATATGTAATGATCACCTCTAAACCAATAATATGTTTAGATTCAATTAATATGCAAGCATATCTACCTCCAAGTCATAATCACATTAAAATGGGTGTAGCGTAACTTTAATCAACTCTAAAACCCATAAATTCCAACAATTTTTGTCTAGGTACAACTATAAGTCAACTGTCTCATGACACCTAGGTTATCCTTAATGTCTCATATAATATGGAGGGACATTTCTCATTTTTTAAAAAATATGAGGAAACTATTACTATTGCATTTATTCAAATCATAAGCCTTCAACATTAACATGGCCACTTATCGAGTAATTATTTAAATGGTATCACTTGTAATGCCCTGAACCCAGTTACCCAGAGTCATTGCATTATTTTAATACATTGGCATGATCACAAAACATCAAGTCTCGAAATACCAATTTGTTTAGTATCCTTAGAAACTCTAGATACATTCATAATGTTTTAATTATATCATTAAGTGAAAAACTACAATAATATAGTCTCCATAGTCCACACTCATATCCCCTTTAGACTATCCCTGTAAGTCAGTCATAAAATATTTCTTCACATCCTGGGAAAAATAAAACATAGAAAGGGGTGATCTTAGATGCCCAGTAAGGATAACAATATAGTGGAAGATTTAATAAATAAGAATTAACATTTGAGGCAATGTATAACTAAAACAAAAGCCTTTCAAACTTGAACATCATAATAATATGGCAAAGATAAAATGAAATAATGCCATATACTTATTCACATGCATATTCTACTAGTCAAATAATCACATGAAATATCAATAACCACTTTCATAATGATGGAATGCATAATTCCAGACTATCATAACCACATAGTAAAGGCCTTGTTCCAAGACTACAAATTAGATTTTGTCAAGGCCTTGGGCCAAGACACTAGTTTGTCTCATGAGACCTACTGATGAAATTTTTTTAGAAGATAATTACATTTAAAATTTCTCAAATATACTCCAGTGTTTTTCTGAAAACATTATGCAACCTTCTGAAAACAAAATAACTAATTCTAAGACTGCTCGACTAATTACAGGCCATGATGGGTCCACACCCAATCCCTTCCTATCTACCACACTCGAGAGTCGGGTTTTCTAAAAACATTTATAAGCTTTCATTAAATATGTATACATTTGCACTGGATTTTCATATATTTGAGAGAAATATATCTTTTTTCAAATCATTTAAAAATCACATAATTATAAAAGAAAACCTTTATTTTGAAAATATACTTATACGTGTGTAAGGGAAGCTTTAAAGGTGTAATAACGGCCGAGAATAACCACACATGCCATATAAGTTAATAAAATACATTCTTACCTTAATTCTGTTGAAAAGGTTAACAAAGACCTTGTTTGGTAAATGATAGAAAGATTCCCTTATAAACATATTACAAAAAGTAGACAAGGGTATAAATGAATTCAACCCATAGTCTGTAAAATAGTACGAATTGTTTAAAATATATTTTTAAGAAAAATGGATGTGGATGATAAAGAGGTCCCAGTAGATAATTACGTATAAAAAACCTCAGATAATGAAGAGATTGTGAAATAAACCCTTACCTTGTACATTTCCTTGGTTGGGGGTAGGTTAACCTCTTGTATAATGGTGAAATAATTGGTATTAAATTATACAAGAATCATATACATTAATATGATATCATATATGATCTTTTAACATTGCTTTGTTAATGATATCTTAGTATTATTGTCATTACAGGTGTTAACTTATATGTTTTGTTACATAAGCTTGGTTTTTTATGGATATGTTGTATCTTATTCATATCCAGAATTATATCAAGTCCTTAAAAATTATTTTTAATCATAAAATGAGAATTAGTCTCGAATGGATATGATGGGGAATGAATCTCATCGCGTTCGTGGAGACGGTAGTCCGTACGTACGCATGAGCGACAATATCATTCTTTTAATATTACAATAAAATATAATTGGATGTTATATCATATATACAGAACCATTATCATGTTATACTTATTATTTAAATGAATTACACATCATTATTATACCCATCCAAATAATAATGTTTTGAATAACAATTACACCACGACGTGGAGACAGTAAGTCGTACATACGCACGTATGGAGACATGTCATTCAAAAGATGGATAGAATCCTGAATATTGTTGTAAAATTTTTATAATAACATCACAGTATATATAATATACATTAGTTTATTATTTTATAATGGGAATAATAATGAAATATGAAGTGGAAGAACAAAGGAACTTGAAAGAGGGTGGTGGAAATATTACCTCTTCTTCGCGTTCTTCCTTTTGATTTGAAAAAAAGGGCTCCTTAGGATGGATTTTGGATCAAACTAAGGCCTCTAGGATTAATTTAAGGAATTTTAGAGAATAATTGGGCAGGTTTTGGCCATATCAAAATGCTTTTAAGGCTTGAATAGTTGGATAGAAGTTGTGTCATTTTATAAGGGGGAAGAGGGGCTATTTAGGAAAAACGTAAAGTATTATTTTTTAATAAATTCATATTCGGTTTATAATGGATCCAAAGTGGATTATTTAAATTTTAAGGCGGGGATAGGTCAAAAACACTCAACCAATAGGTTTTAGAAAGGTTTGGGTCACATTATTAACCATATCTTTTAGTTTTATCTCTTAGTTAATCAGTTTTACATTTACCATGTCACTTTGTATTTTTATATTATATAGTTAATAAAATTACTATATACATCCAATAGACCACCATGTGGTCTAATAATGATACTTCTATCATGATATAAGTACTTTTTCTGAACCTTATATTTTTAGTAATAGAATATCAATTAATAATATAATATTTGTTTGAAAAACTCATTTATGTCAATTTTGACACTATTCGATAATTGATTTTTTTAATGTACTAAAAACGTTATCAATTAGAAAAAAGTTTACTTAAGAAATCATATAATGTCATATTAACCAATATAATTCATGTATGTCATCAAAACTTTCAAATTATATTTATTTTAACATTTATAATACCAATTATTTGATTATTTCATTAATAAGGAAAATAATGCATCATTATTGTGTCATAAATAATATTAATTATTAAATTTATAAAAATTATAAATAAAATACCATTATTTAGTAAATATTTTTAGCTTTATAATGAATATTTATAGTCTAAAATCCATCATATATAACTCTATGTAAAAATAGTTTTTCTAAAAGATATATGCTTATGTTATTTTTGTATTTATTTTAACTTAATTAATATAAAGTGTCATTATCACTTACAAGTGGATCCATGGGATCCCAAAATCAACCCAATGATGTTCACGGTCGGACATGTATCAATAAAATACTGTTAGGACACGTTTTAGTGTAATTTATTATTATTATAATATAATTTTGTTACCCATATTTACCGGATTTACCCTTTAACCATGGTAAATAAAATATTTAACGAAGTAATTATTCAAAATGGCTAAAAGTAAAATCTACCTATTTACACAATTTGGAAATCATAATTAAAAATATGGAATCCATTTTTCTAAATTCAAAACACAGAAGTGGCAAAAATTATATTAAAATTAAATCCCATTTTTAAAACAAAAAGCAATTTTTTAAGAGATAATAACTATCAAAAGATTGATAGTTGTTTATGTTTGGTTTAAATGTGAAATTATATAAAATTACCAAAATTTTATTAAATGGTAAAAATATATTCTATTAATACTTCCAAACCATTAAAATTTATAATTTAACAATATAAATTAATTTTATTAAAATTTTTTTTAGTTAAAATATAGTATTTTTCAATATTCACCCAAAAATAAAAGTTATCATAAAAACACCAAAAATTTATTGAAACTAAATTATTATGTCCCGATTCAAAGAAGAAGTTCATTTTTTCAAATTTAATATATAAAAGTTTCAAATATTGGGTTTAAAAAGGATTTTCCATTAAAAGGTGGTAAAATTGTATTTTTTTTAAAATACATATTTTATCTGAAAAAAAATAAATTGGTTCTTAAATTATCTCTTATGAACTCATAATATGGATCCTAAAATTATAATGATAATATCAAATTTAAAATTTAGTTAATACTATTCATAACAGCTTTTGAACGGCTAGTTTGGTAAGTCGTGGTGCGCTTGAACTCAGTGTTGCATATAACACACGCTATTGTATTATTAAAAAAGAAGCGTACCGTGGAAGTTTGGGGTGTTACATTCTACCCTCCTTCCATAAATTGTGTTCTCTCAATTTGAAATTACTTTTGGAAAATAAAAGATTGAAAATTGAAAATATATTTGTGGGAAAACCAACATCGAAAATTGGGTTAATAAAATTTAGTCTTTATAAGAAGAAAGGGAAATGAAAAGGGCCACCACCGAATCATGATCTCGATTAGGAGAACATTGGTGGCAATTAGAGATATATAATGGGAGGAAAAACGTAAATATTTATGGGTAGTGATTGAGGTCATAAATCAAAAACAAGTGCAAAATTGAGGGCCTTAAATTCATAAATCTATGATCATTTAAAATAACATCAGTTCAACAAAACATATGGTATTAGGATAACACATTTTTTTAAGATCCCTTCACTAAAGTATAGTAATTAATTTCTTCATTGAATAAGAGAAGAAGAGAAATATATACTTGACAAGTAGAGTCCCATCCATTAACTAAGTTCTACCACAAACTCATCTTTCCCTCTAAAAGATAATAGAATATAAAAATAATATTTTATTTATCCTATTCGTATAGGGTTCAAAAAAATGAATTTATAATTCATCTAGTATAACCTTTAAAAAACTACATTATTCAATCCAGGACATCACGTGGTTCAGTAGTAGGTGATACACCTTTGTCGTCCTTTGGTTGCGGGTTCTAGTCTCACGACCTTGCCAGACGCAACGGGTTCCTGCCCGACCTCGGGGTTGTCCTTTTATGGAAATACAAAAATAATCTCAAACTAGAATTATCCAAAATACTTCTGTCCAAACTCACAGTCCAAAATTTAAAAGTAAGGTAAACACAATGAAGATCCTTTTTTCCGCGTAATAACATCTGAACAGCTTCATCATGTATTATTTTAAAACACTGCAACATCCTGAATTACCATAAAACCTTATTAATTACATTCATGATCTCTTATTATTTATAAAACACCGGATATACTCCTTCTATCCAAAAATGTTTTAAACCACAACAATGATTGAATATACAGATCATTAATCAGTTTCAATATAGTCAAGAATATCCAATATAATTTATCCAAATCAACTATATCCTATTCCAAAATCAGTACCTCAATATTAGGACCGTATTAAGGTTTATCATTCCTCTAACCATGTTATTTCTAGAACGTTTAACTCGCTGTACAATCACTTTTCTTAGTACCATAAATTCTCAAATCCTCAATGAAATAGTACTGTAGTACAATCCTTATTTATTTCCAGAACATCATTGATACAACACTTAAATGAAATAATTCTAAAATAAAATCATAAGAACACTAGTCATTCCTCATCATTTGTGGTAAAATCAGAACTTTTTTATTATCCAATAGCATCATTTGCAGTATAGTCTGATGACTCGTACATTGGTTCGCGTAGTGTCCAAACTCCTTGCAGATGAAGCATTGTAAATTTGAAACCTTTTTCTTACCCTTGCAGTCACGTACTTGGTGTCCTTTTTCTCCACACATATAACATACTCACATTCCCTTCAATCATTTTCCAACGTGATTCATTCCATAGTTATCACATATGGGAAAATCCTCCTTTACATTATTCCCTTTATCTTTCCTTCTCTCTACCATCTTTTTCTTCTCTGGCTTCCCTTCAAAGCCATAGGACTCCGAGAATTCTTTACATATCTTATCAACACATGATAATATTTCTTCATATGATCTTAATACATGTGAGACTATTTCCCTTCTAAATTATGGCTTAAGACCATGAAATATATGATCCTTATTACTCTTTGGATCATGTGTATTACTGATGTTCTCATTCCTTCTACTGGGCGCCATTTCTAAACAATGGAATACACTAGATTAGTTTATGAATAGAAATTCCTAATCCCAAACTTGTAAAACAATTATCATAAATTAAACAGTTTATGGATATAATCCATAATCATAAAAATGTCTTCTTTAAGGAAGTATATACTCATAAACCCTTCATAACGGTTTGTAAAGAAAATGAGAATTATCCTAGGAGTATCACCCGGGAGTGTCGTAACCAAGAGTGCAGCAAGGCCCGTTGTCATGCACCAGTTCCAATTCGAGTCTATCTCAAAGCGGTGTTTTCGGGTTTTACACCTATGTACAATTCTACCAGAGCCACCTCTACCTGCTCATATCCATACATGGTTCTATTGCTCGGAAAACTCACAAAATCTCTAGAATACGAAAATTCTAGGAATTTCTTCTATACTAATTCTCAATTTCCATCTTAGGTCTATGTTTTATAATCAGAGTTTATCTAAATCTAGCTTCCAAGGTTGTACTAAACATCCTCTGATACCAACTGTAATGCCCCTACCCTAGTTACCCAGAGTCGGTGCATTATTTTAAGACATTGTCATGATCACAAAAGATCAAGTCTCAAAAGACCGATTAGTTTAGTAGCCTTGGAAACACTAGATACATTAATAATGTTTACATTACATCATAAAGTGAAAAACTACAATAATATAGTCTCCATAGTCCACACTCATATCACCTTCAGACTATCCCTGTAGGTCAGTCATAAAATATTTCTTCACATCCTGTGAAAAATAAAACATACAAAGGGGTGAGCTCAGATGCTCAGTAAGGATAAAAATATAGCAGAAGCTTTCAAAAATAAGCATAAACATTTGAGGAAATGTATAACTAAAACAAAATCCTTTAAAACATGAACTTCAGAATAAAATGGAAAATATAAAATGAAATAATTCCATTTACTTATTCTCATGGATATTCTACTAGTCGAATAATCACATTCAATATCAATAAACACTTTCATAATGATGGAATGCATAACGCCAGACTATCATAACCACATAGTCATAGCCTTATGCCAAGACTACAAATAAGATTTTTTCAAGGCCTTGTGCCAAGTCACTAGTTTGTCTCATGAGACCTACCGATTCAATTTTTTTAGAAGATACTTACGTTTAAAGTTTCTCAAATATACTCCAGTGTTTTTCTGAAAACATTCTGCAAGCTTCTGAAAAAAAAAAACCAATTCTGAGACTAATCAACTAATTATAGGCCATGATGGGTCCTCGCCCAATCCCTTCATGTCTACCACACTCGTGGGTCGGGTTTTCTGAAAACATTTTTAAGCATGCGTTAAATACATATACATTTCCACTGGATTTTAAAATATTTGAGGGAAATATCTCTTTCTATAAATCATTTTAAAATAACATAATTATAAAAGAAAACCTTTATTTTGAAAATATCATTATATGTGTGTAAGGGAATATTCAAAGACGTAATAATGGGAGAGAATAACTGCACCTTCCGTATAAGTTTAAAAAATACATTCTTACCTTAATTTTGTCGAAAAGGTTAAAAATGACCTTGTTTGGAAAACGACAGAAAGATTTCTTTATAAAATTCTTATAAAAAGTCAACAAGGTTATAAATGACATTAACCCATAGTTTGTAAAATTGTAAGAATGTTTTGAAATATATTTTTATGAAACATAAATGTGGATGATAAAGAGGTCCCAGTATATAATTACGTATAAACAACCTCGGATAATGAAGAGATTGTGAAATAAACCCTTACCTTTTAATTTTCCTTGGTTGGGGGTAGTTTAACCACCTGTATAATGGCGAAATAATTGTTATTAAATTATACAAATATCATATACATTAATATGATATCATATATGATTTTTAACATTGCTTTGTTAATAACATCTTAGTATTATCGTCGTTTCGAGTGTTAACTTATATGTTTTCGTACATAAGCCTTGTTTTTTATGGATATGTTGTATCTTATTCATATCCAGAATGATGTCAAGTCCTTAAAAATTATTGTTAATCATCAAATGAGAATTAGTCCCGAATGGATACGATGGGGAGTGAATCTCATCGCGTTGGTGGAGACGGTAGTCCGTACGTACGCATGAGCGACAATATCATTTTATTGATATTAAAATAATATATAATTGGATGGTATATCATATATACAGAACCATTGTCATGTTATATTTATTATTTACATGAATTAAACATCATTATTATACCCATAAAAATAATAATGTTTTGAATAACAATTACACCACGACAAGGAGACGGTAAGTCGTACGTACGCATGTGTGGTGACATGTCATTCAAAAGATGGATAGAATATTGAATATGGTTCTACCATGTTTATAATAACATCGCAGTATATATAATATACTGGAGTTATTATTTTAGAATAGGAATAACAATGAAATATGAATTTGAAAAAGAAAGGAACTTGAAAGAGGGTGGTGAAAACATTACCTCTTCTTCGGGTTATTCCTTTTGATTTGATCAAAAGGGCTTCATAGGTTGGATTTTTGATCAAAATAAGGCCTCTATATTAATGTTAGGTAAGTTGAGAGAATAATTGGGCAGGGGTTGTCGGAAAAAAAGGCTTTGAAGGTTTGAATAATTGGTTAGAAGTTGTGTCGTTTTATAAGGGGGAAGATGGACTCTTTAGAAAAAAACATGAAGTATCATTTTATAATAAATTCATATTCGGTTTATAATAGAAAAAAAGTGGTTTATTTAAATTTTAAGGTGGTGATAGGTATAAAACAAATCAACCAATATGTTTTAGACAGGTTTGGGTCACTTTACTAACCTTATCCTTTAGTTTTAACTCTTAGTTAATTAGTTTGACATTTTCCATGTAAATTTGTATTTTTATATTATATAGTTAATAAACATACTATATACATCCAATAGACCCCCAAAGTAGTCCATTAATGATAAACATATCATCATATATGACATTTTTTCTAACCTTAGATTCTTAGTAATATAATATCAATTAATAATATAATATTTGTTTTAAAAACTCATTTATGTCAATTTTGACAATATTCAATTATTGATTTTTGATAAAGTCATAACAACTTTATTAATTAAAAAAAATACATTTAAGCAATACTATTATGTCATCTTAACCAATAAAATTCATTTCTGTCATCACAACTTTCAAATTATATTTATTTTAACATTTATAATACCAATTATTTGATTCTTTCATTAATAAGGAAAATACTGCATCATTATTGTGTCATAAATAATATTAATAATTAAATGTCAAGAAATTATAAATAAAATACCATTATGTAAGAAATATTTTTATATTTCTAATTAATATTTATAGTCAAAAATACAACATATATAACTCTATGTAAAAAATGTTTTCCTAAAATATATATGCTTATGTTATTTTTGTATTTATTTTAACTTAATTAATATAAACTGTCACTATCACTTACAAATGGATCCATGGGGTCCCAAAATAGACCCAAATATGCTCTTGGTCGGATATGTATTAAAAAATAAGGTGAGGATATGTTTTAATGTAATTTAAAATTATTATAATATTATTTTGTTACCCTTATTTACCGGATTTACCCTTTAACCATGGCAAATAAAATATTTACCGAAGTAGTTATTCGAAATTTCTAAAAATAAAAGTTACATATTTACACAATTTGGAAATCCTAATTCCAAATACGGAATCCATTTTTCTAAATTCAAAACACAGAAGTGGCATAAATTAATTTAAAATTAAATCTCGTTGTTAAAATAAAAACCGTGTTTTTAAGAGATAATAACTATCAAAAGATTGATCGTTGTTTATGTCTAGTTTAAATGTGAAATTATGTCCAATGACCAAAATTGTATTAACTGTTAAAAATATATTCTATTTATACTTCCAAACCATTAAAATGTATAATTTGATAGTATAAATTCCTTTGATTAAAAAATTTGTTTTCCTTTAAAATATAGTATTTTTCACTATTCACCCAAATATGAATGTTATCCGAAAAACATCAAAAATTTATTGAAACTAAATTATTATGTCCTGATTATAAATAAGAAGTTCATTTTGTCAAATTTAATATATAAAAGTTTCAAATATTAGATTTAAAAAGGATTCTCCATTAAAAGGCGGTAAAATTGTATTTTTTGAAAAATACATCTTTTATCTGGAAAAAATAAATTTGTTCTTAAATTATCTCATAGAAATCATAATATGAATTCTAAAATTACAAGGATAATATAAAATTTAAAATTCAGTTATTACTATTCATAACTGCTTTTGAACGACTAGTTTGGTATGTCGCGGTGCGCTTGAACTCAGTGTTTCATACAATACACGCTATTGTATTATTCAAAGAGAAGTGTACTGTGGAAGATTGGGGTGTTACATCACTCGTTACCAACACATACCATTATATTCCATCTCATACTACTATTATTCATTCATAATAAATCTTATATGATCATGATACATATCACATTAATTGGAGTAATCCAAAATACCCCATTGAACATTTCTTCAAAACAAATCTTCTATAATGTTCCATGATTATTTCCATGAGCTATTGTATTATTCAAAGAGAAGTGTACTGTGGAAGATTGGGGTGTTACATCACTCGTTATCAACACATACCATTATCTTCCATCTCATACTACTATGATTCATGCATAATAAATCTTATATGACCATGATACATATCACATAAATTGGAGTAATCCAAAATAACCCATTGAACTTTTCTTCAAAAAAAATCTTCTATAATGTTACATGATTATTTCCATGAGCTCTCATAACATAAGGTAATTTCCAAATACTTATGAATCAATGAAAAACTATTGGGCAATAGGTATTGTCACTTAATGAGTCATTCCCATAAAATCTAGTCTCAAAACAAAAACAGCACAGGTGCTTCCTTAGAACCCAAAGGCATCATCATGCTTATATCGCAAAAACCTGAGCACTAACCATTCATAAAAATTGAAATAAAATACAACCAATATCATTTCTATATTAGGAATCCATAAACATAGGAAAACCACACTTGTAGTTTTCCCTTGATCAAATGGAACATCAACCGACAATGGTTTGAGTCAATACAATGGGCCTCAAGGTCTCTAACATAGCCACACCAATAAAGTATCATAAAAAGGTATATCTATTTAAACACTTATCCTAAATATAAAACCTCTCATAGATTAATATAACATAGACCTGTACGTTTAATGACTATGAAGCATTATTCAACTGGGTCCTTGATCATCTTCAATCATCCTTATAAGGAACTGCCACTAGAGACCATGAAGCCAACATAGAGAAGACATTGAAATGAAACATATTAGATATCCACATAAATTAATACCACTCAAGATCTAATTCACTATAAAGTTCCCACTACCTATCAGTATCATACTCAATAATCTGACTAGATGACCATAACTAACAAAATCAACTACCATGGTTGACCTACGATTCCCAAGAGTATCTGCACAAAATTACCCCAATGTTCAATGCCATTAATCATAGTCATAGTTGGGTTAATTATAAATTAATTCCAATACACAAAGTAAAATCTATATGTAATTTTATTGACACATTAATTAAATGATCATATGAAAAAACACCAAGAAATTGGTCCAACACATGGGAATCATGTTCCCTATCGACCTACTTGGCTCACTACACCTTACTTGGATAATGACAGAGTCATCAACCTCAAAATAAAATGTATAAAATAGGTTCACATCACTATCCATCAGAATTTAATATTTATGTATAAGTCATCCAAAACTTGTATAATTGAAAACAAAATTATTGGTAAACTCCATTTAATTTTTTTTGGAAAATTTATACAACTAGCCACTTCCATTAGAAATTATGAAAAAGTAGAAGTCCTTTGACATTTTAATCATATATACTAAATATTATTCACAAGAAACTGTATTCATTCGTTGAACAAGTGTCTAAATACATCACTATCCTCTTGAAAACAAGCCAGGATATTGAAATATATTAATGGAATCTCTCCAATGGGTTGAGAGCCATAATTATATAATAACTCATAACATATAAACTACATGATAAATTATAAAAAAACTAATATAAAAATATAAAATCACATATCATGAAAAATATTCTCATATCCTTAGAAAATTGAACTTCTTAATCGAACATGTGTTCTCGACACACTATTTTGATATAAATCAGTGATTCTGACACAATCATAACACTTTTATCTTCCATACCACAAATTTTAAAACAAAAAAAAACAAAAAAAAATGATTAAATTGTTTTATTTCCCTTCCTTGGAGAAAATAAAATATTTTCTAGAGTCGGTAGGCCACATGGCCGCATACGTTCCCCCTCCCACCACAATCCATAGGATACTGACTAGTACCTAAGGCATAGGTTTTTATTGTGAGGATACTACATCCATATATCAGATTAGAAATTGATAAAAAAAACTAGATATCATCCACTAGAAAAAAATAATCATAGTTTATAAGAAGAAAATAAATTGAAATATATCTATGATGTAATGATAAATGTAATTATAAACATTTCGGAAAGGGAATGTCTTACATACAACACTGGTCAACCACTAAGCTGATAAAATATATATGAAATAAATAAATAAATAAAATTGTATTTAGGTACACTATATACATGAATCCATACAACATACCTAATGTACACAAACATATCTAATCCAACATGTTCAATCAGTATCAAACCTCATCCCTACCTATTTCTATAACCAAGTGAACATCTGATCGGGTACCCCAATGTAATGGTGGCCCATATATAGCCAGAAATGTATAGTTTATATAAAAGTTTTCTACTCAATAAAGTAAAATTATTAATTTTAAACGACAAAAATAAATCAAAAGTCACATTTTTACAAGGAATTCTCAAGGAAAGTGATCAACCTTGCTGAGACACAACTGGAAAAAATTAAATAAAATATAAAAGTTAACCACAATCGATCCTTGGGTCTATTACCCTAGTCAACTATGTAGTTTTATATCATATATATATATATATATGTTTGCATATATATATATATATGTTTGCATATATATATATATATATATACACAATGTTATGTATTTATATGTGTAAGGTAAAAAATATCAAATAAAAACATCAGTATACCATTGGTTTTGTAATCTTGATCATTTAAAAATCTTATGAAAATGACATTTATATTGATGTGTTACCACTAAATCTATGTAAAATTTGTTTAAACATTGGGTTTTAATCTCGATTAACAATATCTACTTCTTATAGTTATGGAAATATACCTGAACAATCCACATCACCGCAGAGGGATACCCATCCTAGACTCGGGATCTCCTGTGCTCTCCTATAATCACAATATAGAAGGATTCCATGTAATATATTAGCATCCGGTAAATATGGTACTCATCTAGATTTCGTACTACGGATTCCATGTATATCAAATTTGATGACTGATCCCTAGGTCCCATTTCATATGGGGTCATGAAATTAGAACTTGGATAAACCCCATGAGGGATGATCCTTATGCGATTTACAAGCAATTATCTCTATATCAAGGTATATGATCAGTATCCATTCAAATAATTATCTCAACATACCCACCCATAGGGATTACATATGGGTGATGTAGTATTGGTTTATCCCCCTGGCCTTAGGGAGAATCCTAGGCATTGCTCAAGGAGATAATTTTCATCCTTTGAGAATATGACAAATAAATTGAGAGGGTCACCATACCCAACACTTAGATCAAGTAATATATTAGGGATAGATTAATAATACCCATAAATCGAGTATCATAATCACTAGGATGAAATAACAGAGTATATAACAATCATATGGACTCTAATATCGAGTATCATAATCATATGGATGCTATTCCAGAGTACCATAATCATATGGAATCCATGATCGAGTGTCATAATCACAGGGAAATCATTCTTGATTAGCATAATCATAGGTATCAATATCTTCATCCTAAAAAGTGAATTTGATCGTCTCAATAGTACTATAAAAATCAAATATGAGGATTAGAAATTGGATTGCATGAAACATGTTGGGAATTGAAATTAAATAATAAACAATAAATAAGTTCAGAAGTCATATATTAAGAATTACATCTAGGAATCCCAGTTAGAATGTAACATCGCATCAGTCTCATTTGCCAAAATTCAAGAAGAACAACTAGTAATAGCCTCCTCAATAGTAGTAAACAAGAGGATCCATAAATAAAAGAGTGTTGGTGGAAAAATTTCCAACTAACCACTATTACCACAACCTCACTTATTACATGTTTAGTATGACTTCTAAGGTGAATCATTCTACCATTGATACCAAAACCCATAACACACTAGCCTAGGGTTGGTCAGTCATTATTCAACCATAAGGCCACATAGATCAAAAAGATGGAAAGGCATCCTACTTGTGATCCTTAAGGTCTAATGTAAAAAAGAGAGATTCCTTTTACAGTCATCTATATTGATATTTAAGAAAGGGATCAAACATGGGATCCTAAAAAGGATTAATAAGAGGCATTACATAGTGGATCCTTAATAATGGTCATAGTCTCATATCCAGTGGTGATGATAGCACACTAGGGAGGTTAGTGACCCTGGGGGTACATCTATTATAATATACATGTTTCATTTAATTAAAAAAGTCATCATAATGAATTGTTATAGGGGAATCACCCTCACGGGAAGGATTATAAATCCATATAATACCCTAAACATGAATATATACTAAATTGAAGCTATGATAGACCACCCACCTTAAAGAATCATAAAACCATTTAATTTCCAAGGGATGAAACCATATTCAATGGCCCATCAAATCTCATTTGATAGGGTCCCGTATCAAAACCAAAACATAAAAAATTAAATTATTATAGATAAATTATAATTATATAACTAACATTATAAATAAAAAATGGAAATTGTTATATATATAATGTTACCATACCAAAAATATCACTCGTCAATCGCATCACATAAGAACCATGACCAAATTCTCTCCAACAACATGTGATTCCTCCTCAAACATGAATCAGTCACAGTCCCTAGGAAAAGTAAAAAACCCAACAAATCATTTTAATTTAGGGAATTAAATAATTATGAAAAATATCACCACAATGACATACCTCAACCAATCAGTACCTAACGAAGTGTAGAGCACCTCTCGGGATGTCCTCATCCAAGGAGAATAAAAATACCCCACAAAAATGGTTGATGTCACTATGGATGATTGAAATCAATGAAGGACCCTATATAATAAACTAATACCACCAATAATTACAAGAGAGAAACTATATAAAAGGAGGATGGAGGATGATCATACTCACTAATGCCACATAATCACACATGAGATCATTGTAATTAAATAAGAAAAATGGGAGAGAAGAGGAGAATTGACTAAGATCTCTCATGAATTCCCTCACCTTTCTCAATGAAACAAATGGGTCGAACCCCTATGAAAACACACTAGTGCAGAAAACATTTTTTACATCAGTTATTTTTCATTTTGTACGCCGGTTTCTAGCCGACGTTAATATGGGCGACGTTATAAATAACATTTTTGACATCGGTTATTTAAAAACCGACATCAAAAACATAAAATCTCGATGTTTATAAAGTCGGTTATTTAAGAACCGATGTGATAAAGAAAATGGGAAGGTTTTATCACGTCGGTTATTTAATAACCGATGTGATAGAAGGCCTGGAAAATTGTTTATCACATTGGTTATTAAAAAACCAACGTGATAAAAGGACGGGGAAATGGTCTATCATGTCAGTTATTAAAAAACCGATGTGATAAACCGGGGGGAGGGGGGTTTATCACGTCGGTTTTTTAATAACCGACGTGATAAACCTGGGAGGGGGGGGGGGTATCACGTCGGTTATTATATAACCGACGTGATAAACCTGGGTGCGGGGTTTTATCATGTCGGTTATTATATAACCAAAGTGATATACCGAGGAGAGGGGTGTTTATCACGTCGGTTATTATATAACCAATGTGATAAACCAGGGTGAGGGTTGTTTATCACATCGGTTATTATATAACTGATGTGATAAACCAAGGTTAGGGGTGTTTATCACGTCAGTTATTATATAACCGACGTGAAAAACCGGGGGAGTGGGGTTTATCATGTTGGTTATGTAATAACCGCCGTGATAAACCACGGGAGGGGGTTTATGACGTCAATTATTAAATAACGGACGTGATAAACACATTTTTTTTTAAAAAAAATGAATGCAGTCAATCCTCTCTCCACCAGAATCAACCAGAAAACAAATCAAGAAATCGTACCACAAAAACAGAAGTATATCAAAATTAAGCATGTACATTGATAACATATAAAACATACCCCCTAGAAAGCCTCCACCCTCATGTATACCCCATGGATAGCCCTCCCCCACCCCGTTGGAGCCCCCACCGTCATGTATACCCCATGGACAGCCCTCCCCCACCCCATTGGAGCTCCCACCCTCATGTATACCCCTTGGACAACCCTCCCCCACCCCATTGGAGCCCCCACCACACTCCTGGACTGCCCCCGACCCCCGGAAATACCCAAACACCCCTCGAAAACCCCCCACCCCACTGGACAGCACCCCTCACCCCACTTGACAACCCCCACAACACCCCTGGACAGCCACAAACACCCCTGGACAACCCCCCACCCTCATTTATACCCCCCACCCCTGGATAGCACTCCCACACCCCTGGACCGCCTTCCCACACCCCTGGACAGCCCTGCCACCTCCCAGGACTGTCCCCCCACCCCACCGGACAGCCCTCCCAGACCGTTGGACACCCCCCAACCCCACCGAACACACCCCCACACCCTTGGAACCCCACCCCCACATACCCAAATCCATACCAGAAAAACCATCAAAAGTAAACCAAAACAATTAGTAGAGAAAAATTAAACATTCACTTATATAACATTCAAAACTTACACTGTCAACTTAAAAAAAACTAAATCCAACCTAAACAATTACCAAATACACAATTACAACGACAATATTCAAAATTATATTTTACATTACAAACAACTAAAATTCAATCAAACCTGTAAAATAATTTGACCACATCACTTGTAAGTGTTTGATGTCTTCAGCAGTATAGGGTTTAGGGTCATCAAAATGCTAAAAATGAAAAAGAAGGTAGCTAACGTGTATAATGAATAAATCAATTTGAAATATTATGGTAATGTTTAAGAGGAAATCGAACCAGGTCAAAATTCACAACTGTCCCAATTGTTAATATTTCATACATAAATCTTAACATATAATATCCGCATTCGATGAGGCCTTGTTGTTTATGACAATTCTGTTTGAATGAGTGTAAATTCAATATATTATTTTTATGTAATAAATCAAAAAGTACAAATTATGAATGGAAATTTACCTTCTCATTTACATATTTGATCTTTGTATTTCTTTTCTTGGTGTTTTTTCGAATGTAGGCCCATGCACTATTAGAAAATAATATGAATGGGGTAAATTTAAAATTCATTATAATATATAAATCTATTGAGAAATTGAAACTTACCTTTCCAATATATTCTTAAAACATTCCCTCCCATCACCATGGACAGAGCATATCCAATAAAGATATTTCTCCCTTGGGAAAAAACCCCCTAACATCTAATGATCACTGATAAAAGGAAATTTAACGTTTGTGGTTTTTTATGTTAAAAGATAACTATGTCTTTGAGAGAAATGTGTTTCATACCTCTCACAAAAAGCAATCATCCAACATTGTGGGATTATATTCTTTTCAAATCTTTCACCAATATAAACCATTCTTTGTTCCTCATTCAATGCAGATGCTTCATGGGAAATCAATTGCGAGTCCATGAATCCATATACTTCTGTCAGCTCATTCCTCTCACAAATTTTATAAAGATACCTAATACAAAACATACATAAGTATACATTTTTAATAAATACAACGCAAGGAAAACGTGAAAAGACTTACATGGAAAACATTTGCACCACGTTGATGCCCAACTTATCTCAAGCAACAAGCTCCATGATATCAGTTTTTATAATCCCCACACTTATAACACGTCCAAAAACATGATCTTCCATTGGAAACTCATAATAACCCAACAACAAATGTGAATATCTTGACAATCTGTCAAGACCATTTGAATTTGTATCTGATGTCATAGTGATTTGTCTTTGTTGTTGTCTATACAGTATTTCTTTACCTTTGAAGTATTCCTGTAAAAAAATTGAAAAATATATTAGTTTTCAAATGATAAAACAAATTTAATAAAAAAATAAGATAAAAGATATAACATTCATACCTCTATGGTAATGAGTCAAAGAAGTCTGGATGGCCAAAATAATCAATGTCCGATACTATGTCCAACAGTCGCCACCTCATCTGTAGGTATTGGTACCCTAACCGATCTATCTATAATATCATGTATCGTGACCCTCTAATTCTCGACCTGTAATTGTTGATGATGAACTATATATCCTATACAATATACCAACTCATATGCTACTATATGATGTTTAGAATCATCAAAATACAACTTGAAATATGTAGGAAGTTGCGGCGGAGGCGTAGGAAAACAAATGGGGTCTACAGGCTGAGGTGGGGGAGTGGGAGCTACTGGCGGAGGTGGAGGATAAATAATGGGGTCTGCCAGGGGAGGTGAAGGAGTGGGAGCTATAGTCTGAAATTGTCTTTGCATTTATGCAAACATAGACTGCACTGACTCTCTAATCTTTTCCTCTATCGTCACATTAATATTATGAACTTCAGCCTACAAGGATTCTAATTTTTTTATAAACCCCCTCAATGTTAGAATTTTAAGAAAGTGGAAACACTTTTCTTACCGATACACCTGCCAGATATCCTCTTACACGACCAGGATGTTCGGGCCTTCCCAATGTTGTAAATAAAATAACTTCCCTCCCAGTAGATGTAAATGTCCCCTCTAAACTCTACTCCTCAAGAGAGTCCTGTATTAATTAATTTAACATTTCTGTAATGATTGAAATTATATGAAGAAAATACATAATATAAATAAATTAAATATATATCATACAATCCTATCAGCTATGATTCTCAATTCTTCCGAAAGATATTTCCCTTTTTTCCCTTCCGATCTCTCTTCCATTTTTCATGTCTAGATGGAGGGGATGGAGGGGCCACCTCTCCAGAGCTTGAAGACTCATCACATAGTTGTTGAAATTTTTCTTCCATCTTTTGTTCTTCCAATAATGCATACCCTCCCCGAGATAAACTATGAGGGTATACATTTTTAGATTGGATCTCCTGATGAGCTTTCCATGTTTTCTGTAATTTAAGAATAACAAATCATTAAAAAAACATTAATAAAATCATTTATATAAGAAAGTTTATAAAAGTTTACATTTCCCTTACCATAAATGACTCATTTCTTCTACTTTCAAAAAACGGTCTCCATGTATCTACATCTATAAAAGGATATATACGACATAGATTGTCATGACTCCTATGAACATAAATGAAATCATATGAGAGGGTTGATTTGAAATCCCTCCATCTCCTGGTAGCCAACGATAATCATTTCTTCCTGACTCCTCCAGTGTCAGGAATATCAAATTTCATCTGATAAAAAAGTGGTTAAACATATTAAATATACTAGAAACATTAAAATAATTGTCAAACAATGGAAACAGATCTTACCAAAATCGCCTCCCACAACTGAGAGATAATCGCTTTATCCACACTTCTACAATCATCATACAGAATGCTTACTTTGCTCTTAGCCCGAGTTGCTACAAAACTCTTAAAATATTTTACGTTCAGACCTCTAGGAATATCATCATCATCAAACTCAACGACTATCCTCTGATCCTGCATACGGGAAAGTGATCATTTTGGTAAACGTGTGCACCCACATTTACCAACCTTTGAACTCTTTGTCGTAATAGGATCATGTGAATGTTCATCCCCAGAGGTATGACCAGCAATATTGTCCTCTCTAGAATCATGTGGTTGATCATCTGAATGATCTGTCATTATCCTTCAAATCAAAATAAAAACAAACGTCAGTTCACAAATATACAAATTCAAATATTTTAATACTACTGTAATCAGAGAATAGAAAAGTGTACTTAGTTACATAATAGTAAACATTGGTAATATGGTAAGCATGTTAAACAATGGTAAAGATGGTCAAGATGGTAAAAATGGTAAAAATGGTAAACCTGGTAAACATGGTAAACATGGTAAACATGGTAAAGTAATTGTCAGTGAACAAAAAATAGATATATAAATGATGTAATGGTTATAAAAATGATAAAATAAACTAAAAAAACTTAATACAAACAAAAACATATACATATTTTGTTTGAAAACATGTTTTAATAAATAAAAAACATACAATATCTAACATTTATGGAAAAATAAATGTAAACAAGAAATAAACATATGTTACCTGTAATTTTAGGAATGCACAAATGGATTGTTTTCCCAAATTCCTTCATCGTGATCGTTCCTTATGGCACAAACTATGTCTTCAACAAGATCATCATTATGTTCTGTTAATCTTTCCATGGAAGTAGAGATCTCACATAAATTAGCATATTCATCAAGTTCATCCTCACCAACATATTTTTTTTCCCTTGTAAAACAACAACCCACTACATATCTGATTGATCTACTACATAGAAAATTTGTTTTGCATTTGTTTCCATTATAAAAGAATCAGCTGTGTCTTCCAATCTATTCAGATTAACTAGTGTCATTCCAAATTCATCGTGTCTGACACTATTGTTACCGTTAAACCATTTATATTTAAAAATGGGAACGTTAATTTTAATGTAATCGAACTCCCATATGTCTTCAATCACTCCATAATATGAACATGGTGCAGAAATTGGGTTTTTGTCCTTAGCACTCGAAAAATGCATTGCTTCTGCAAACACCGATACACCACTATTCTGAAATGCACTTCTATTGTCCTGAGCTTTTATATGAAATGTATAACCATTAATGGCATAACCGGACCATGTTATCACATTTAAACATAGACCACCCACTATCCATTTTAATGTCTCTGATACATCTGATCTACCAAGCAATGTCTTTTTAATCCATGACAAAAAAGTTTTGTTGTGCTCATTCAGAATCCTCATTTCTTTCTTCTTTGGATGAAATTTTTTCAACTCATTAATATTCAATTTGATATACGGTTGAGTATCAGCTATGTTATTCAAGATGTATGATTCTAACTTCTTCATCTGTTCAGCTATCAATTATTTTACTTTCAAGCCGTGAATCCCCTTTCCCTCATTATTAACTCGTTCATGGTGAGATGGAGGCAAACCTATGTGTTTCTCCGCACCCAAGTTGCTCGTACAAAACTCTGATACCTCCTCAGAAATATAATTTTCAATAATGGAGGCTTCAGGTTGATATAGATTTTTAACATACCCCTTTAATATTTTCATTTACCTTTCAAAAGGATACATCCAACGAAGATATACAGGTCCACAAAGCTTTATTTCTCGAACTAGATGAATCATTAAATGAACAATTATATCAAAAAAAGTCGGAGGAAAATACATTTCCAATTGAAAAAGTATAAAAATTTCACCCTTTTCCAAAATGTTCAAAGCATTCACATCAATCGCATTGTTACAAATTGAATTGAAAAAATAACACAACTTCATTATAGTCTTTCTGTCATGAATAGGCAATATTCCATTCAATGAAACTAGTAGAATTTGTTGCATCATGATGTGACAACCATGTGATTTCATACCTATCAACTTCAAGTCCTTTAATGAGACAAACTTTTTTACATTAGAAGAATAACCTTGAGGAAATTTTGTATCATGAAGACGCTGAAAAAAGCTAATTTTCTCCCTCTTAGGTAATGTATGACAAGTCGGGGGAAGAAATGTTCGTCTTCCTTTAGGTGTGGGAGCTAACTCCAAACGTATTCCCATTGATAGTAAGTCTAATATTGCATTAAACCCATATTTAGTCTTTCCTTTAATATCTAACAATGTTCCAATCAAAGAATCACAAATATTCTTCTCCACGTTCATGACATCAATACTATGTTTAACTTCATGATACCTCCAATATGGTAACTCAAAAAAATTGACATTTTCTTCCAAATATGTCTATCATTACCAGATTTCTGTGTCTTTCCCAATGTCACATCAAGGTTTTTCACCCTCTCAAAATACAGATCATGGGATAAAGGTTTTGGAGGAGTATCAAATTCTTGTGATCCATTGAATGCCTTTTTTAGTTGTCTATAAGGGTGTTCCATAGGCAAAAACATTCGATGACCCCTGTACACTGTTTTCCTCCCATGATGCAATTAACAATATGACGTGTGTTGTTCACAAATTGGACATGCTTTATGCCCTTTAACACTGTATCCAGACAAATTTCCATACGCTTGGAAGTCATTTATAGTGAACAGAAGCACTGCATGCATTTGAAAATAATCCATTTTATAAGAATCATACACCCTAATACCATCAGCCCATAACAGTTTCAAATTAGCAATCAACGGTGACAAGTAAACATCAATATCATTACCGAGTTTCTTTGGACCAGAGATCATTGTAGAAAACATGACATATTTTCTCTTCATACAAACTTCAGGATAGAGGTTGTAAATTACCAATAAAACAGTCCATGAACTATGTGTGCTACTGAGTGTTCGGTATGGATTCATTCTTTCTGTGCACAACCCTAGTCTGAGATTTCTAATTTCATTTCCAAATGTAGAATACTGCGCATCAATTTTCTTCCATTGTGGAAAATCAGCTAGATGACGTATTTTTCCATCACATACCCACTCTTCAACATGCCATATTAACCTTTTTTCATCATGTGAATTAACAAATAAACGTTTGAAACGATTAATTATAGGAAGATACCAAAATACCTTTGAAGGGAGATTTGTAATCTCTACACCAGCCTGTGATTTTTCTTTCACATTATACCATGATGTCCCACATTTTGGACACTCTGACAAAAATTCATATTCCTTCCTATATATAATGCTATTATTCAGACAGGCATGTATTTTCTTGTATCCCAATCCCATCGGGCATAATATTTTCTTGGCTTTGTAATGTTAATCTGGAAGATCGTTATCTTCAGGAATAATGACTTTCATCAATTGTAGCAGCTCTGTAAAACTTCTGTCAATCCATCCATGTTTTGCATTCAGGTTAATCAATCTTAACACCGCCGTCAAAACCGTAAAATCTGTACAACCAGGATTTAATGGGTTTTCAGCATCACCATATAGACGCGCAACTGTCGGTTCTATCTCAATTTGTTCTGCTACAATATTGCGAATCATTTTTTCAATTCCATCGGAGTTACCATCTTGTGAATCATCATCATCAGTGACATTCTGTCTAGTTTCACGATTCCAAATCCAAGGTATGTAACTCGGATTAAAACCATGACAAATAAGATGATCTTTTATCTCTCTACTTTCCAACTTCTTCATATTCAAACATTTCAGGCATGGATAGAAAAAAATGCCACTACTTGGAACATTTCGTTTTGAAAATTCCAAAAAG
The DNA here is from genome assembly GCA_963277665.1 of Viscum album. Taxonomy (NCBI): domain Eukaryota; kingdom Viridiplantae; phylum Streptophyta; class Magnoliopsida; order Santalales; family Viscaceae; genus Viscum; species Viscum album. Next base: position 805,878,740 of record OY728139.1, read on the forward strand.
GCATCAACACCTTCCTCATATTCATTCTCATTCTACGTGCCGTAATCCAACATCGACTCATTATTACCTATAACAAATATCATCAAAAAATATATATTTTTAAGATAAGACAAATATATGTTTATATGAAAAAATCATAATTTGAATGTAAAAAAATTTAAAATATAAAACAAATCTATGGGTATTTAAAAAAATATGCTGGAATATTATTTTTAAAACAAAATATAGTTAGATATAATAGTTTTAAATTTCATTGAATCAAAGAAAACCATGACGCCTACATAGTTGACAGAAAATTATAGAAAATGGAGTAAACCTGAGAATCACCCCCACCCCCCAGACAACCCCCAAAACCCTCTGGACAGGCCCCCACCCCCTTGGACAACCCACCACACCCACCCACCCCCTTGGACCACCCATGGACCCCACCCGCCAACCCTCTGGAAAGCCCCCCACCCCTCTAGACAGCACCCCACCCCTCCTGGACACCACCCCCCACCCATACCCCTTGAACACCCCCCAGGACACCCCTCAACCCTCTGGACTGCCCCCACCCCACCGGACAACCCCCAAAACCCTATGGACTATCCCCCACCCACGTGGACAGACACTCACACCCACCCACCCCCTTGGACACCCCCCCCGGACACCACCCGTTTCCACATATTTTATATAACATATTTTGTTTATAAAAACGTTTCATGAAATATGATGAAGTTTTTAATCGTAATTTTTATGAAATATTTCTTACTAGAAAGGGTCTTAGTATTGGATAGAATAGTAAATAAAGTGGCATAAAATAGCAATATAATCCTAAAAAATTCATATAATCCAGCTTAAATAATTAAATAAATATGTTTGTAATCAACCAAAAAATCCAAAAGGTGTATGAGAGAACAATTAGAGAAAAACATGGAAATGAGACATCAAACGCACCCCTGCAAACATTTATTATTAGACTCACACCAAGAAAAACCGCACACATATGTCGACGCCATAATCCAAACACCCACACTATGTTCCAAAACACAACTCGCATGATTAAATCCCTAATAGTTATGACATCCACATTACCAGAAAACAACTCACATCCTAATAACAAAACATTGTCAAGTGATCAACAACCACATCCCATTTACCATTCAATAGAGGCAAAAAATATCCCAGATACCAAAATTTTGGTCTCAATCTATGGAAGCCTCACCACCAAAATATCTTCTACAAAGGGCCCGATCAAAACAATAAGTAGGCTAATTTTTAAAAATTTCTACCGGGTGAATCATGTTTCAACCCCCTTCTCAATTAGACATTAACAAAAATAACCAATGTTTTATCATTTATAAGCATTATATTTTCAAAAACCCAAGGATTTGAACTTTCAAAAACCATTTTATTATACCAAAATTTCAAAAAAACATTAATTTAGATTCGTATTTCAAAACATTTCTTTGATAAAACAATTAAAAGAAAAAACTAAGAGACAAAATTTACTAGAAGAAAAAGTTCACTACCAGCACCTGAATTTATAGGTACATTCAATCATAGGTATATCTGGATGTCCTGAAAATCCTACGTTCCTATCATAACGCATAAAATCAGACATACTCTCTTTCTATAATATTCAAAGAGATATACATCATAAATCATTACCATCACATCCTAGTTTAAACAAAAAAATCGCAAAACATAATTATAGACTATCCGTGAAAAAAAAACGAACGAAATAAATTCATGGAAGGCTTACTTGAGTGTTGCGAGTTGAGATGATAGATCCGAGAGGAGTAAAGAAGATAAATGATGAATCCAAAATGAGTTTAACGCAGGTCGATCGATGAGCCGATTAGGGTTTACAACACGATAGAGACGAGCATGCGGACTGTCAATCGAAAAATCGTAAATGAAAGTTCATGGGGATATAATTTTTTAAATGTTTTATAAAGTCGGTTATTATATAACCGACGTTATAAACTATTTTTTAAATTTATATTGTTGGTTATTTTAAAACCGACGTAAAAAACCAAAGCACTGTGGGTTTTTTACATCGGTTATTTTATAACTGACGTAAAAAATGAGTTATCTATGGGTTTTTTACGTCGGTTATTGTATAACCGATGTAAAAAACACCCATCGCTTTGGTTTTTTACATCGGTTATACAATAACCGACGTAAAAAAACCCCCAGAGCTTTGGTTTTGTATGTCATTTTTAAAATAACCGACGTAAAAAACCCCGCTCTTTGAGTTTTAACGTCTGTTAATTTATAACCGACGTTCAAACCAAACACACATGATTTGTAACGTCGGTTATTAAAATAACTGACATTAAGAATCTAATCACTGCATTTTTTAGGTTGGTTATGAAATAACCGACGTAAAAAACCACGTTTCATAGATTATCACGTCGGTTATATATAACCAACGTAAAAAATTGTGATGTAAATAACGTTTTCTGCAATAGTGACATTTTAAAAATTTATTCTCTTAGGTATCATAATGTGAAAAAGTTTCATGATGTAAACCATTTTTACATTGTGAATACCCCAGGGTAATCCCTATGATTTCACATCTTTTATTCTATAAGATGAAACCTATGAAACCTATCCATGATGTGAACAGAATTGATGACATGAATTTCTCAATGCATCTAGTTTCTACATCACACCTACCCATTTTCTTTTAGAACATATCTAGAAACCCCTGAGAAATATATTGATATTATAAAAAATCTATAAATACCACATTTGGTGGCCTTTGATGTAGATAGGTTATACAACACTTGCTCATCATAATGGAAGGTGATGAACCATGGGAAGATATATTGTGGGAGTTAAGTATTTTAATGTCATTTAATTCACCTTAGGAATTTGTTTTATCTATATTGGTGCCTGAAAATCCATGTAATGGTATCCCTATATATATATAACTGATAGAGTGTTTCATTTTCTTAATAAGAATTGAGTGCTTCCCTTATTTGTTCAAAAAATAAAATTTTAAATAATAAATGTTATTTTTTGATGATTATATTATTATAAAATTGTAAATATATAATATAATCCTAGATGATACACTTTTAATAGAATCCCGTAACATGAGTCATCCTTTTAAAAAAACATATGGTATAAGAAACATAATAGTCTGTGTTTAATTTTCATGAAACACATAGATCATATTTTTTAATAAATTTATAATTTATGTACAACCATAAACAAATATAAAATAATCTACATGAAAATAAATCTTAAATATTTTTGTTTTATTTCATATTTATTATATTTTTTTCTCATCTATACCTATTGAAATCAATTTTTGATGTAATCAAAATACATTGAAATAATTTATAAATAAGAAGGATGTAATGTTGTGACCCATCATATGGTGGTTTAATCACATGTTTCTAACCTATGGACACCTAACAAGAGTGGAAGTATTAATGTAATTTTATACCAATATTCATGTTATGAGTCTATAAATTTATATAGTTTTGAGGACTATATAATTGAAATAATTTCCTTCACAAATATATTTTTTCATTTTTAATATATTAAATTCCTTAAAATGTTAATATTTAAATATTATTTATCATAGAAATATTTTTTACATTTTTTAAAATATGGAAATGGAAAATAGTATTAGAACAAGAAAAAACATATTTATGGAAAAATCCATTAAAATTAAATTAATTCAGAGATGAAAAAAATCGAGGATGTATTTAAGAAGTTAATGTTTAATGTGTCTTAAATTTTTTCTATAAATCCTTATATAGACACATAATTTTCCTTAAATTATGATAGAAAATATAATTAGTATTATTTTAGATTAAAATGAACATGGATGCTCTGGATTTGGTTTGTTATGTGTTATATGAGGAAGGCATACAGTATTTGTAGATAAGATGAAATAACTCATCATCAAATTAATATAGTAAAATGTTTTGATGTCTGAGGATATATTTTATGGGAAACATTCCTGCATCATATGTAATTGAAAATATCATGGTTTTGAACATTATATCTCCATTTTGGTTGGTTTTAGGAGAAATTTGAATATGTGCACCCTTAAAGGGTGTAAAACATGGTGTCATCCAATTTAAATGTTTAACTTGATCACATTTTTACCTTTTACCAACTCTTTTTTATCACATTAATGAACTCATTCAATCATTTAATATTCTTAGTGATTTCATTGATCTATAAACCAATAAATTAGAAATTAAATCACGCATAATATATGAGGAATGAAATCAATTAACTACAAATGACTATGTCCAAGGAACACACACGTTTGATGTTTTAATATACAAAAATACACTATTAAAATTAATATTCTACAATTGATACACTTTGGGTCATTGGAACTTCAAGACACAGATCACTGAATTTACATTTTTTATGTATGGGGAAATACATTATAATTAAAAAATATTATTTTTCTCCATTATGCACTGATTTTTTGATGTAAATATTATTTTATAGACTTATGGTCTCTCTATGTTTTTTATGTGCTTATAAAAGCATCTAAACCCATGCTTTATTCTCCATTGAAAGATCCTTATTCATTTAACTCTTCCTCATCAATGTCAAATGAGATAAAAACATAAAATTGAGGGCTAAATATTTATCTTCTGATTTCAATTCAAGATGAGGGAATTCTATTAAATGGAAGTTCAACTCACTATCTTCTAAATAATTTCACTTCAGGAAACTCCACTATAAGATGAATAATTTTAAATTAGAATTTTTCTATTTCTATTTTTTCATCAACCACCTTATATATAAATGAAACACAATATTCTTATCACTCATGTAATACTATATATATCCCAATCAAACACAATGAATTATATTCTATCTTAAATAATTGAAAATAAAAATTATGTTATATTATTTATAAGAATTTTTATAAGATATTTTATGTAGATATCAAATATCATATAACATTTTCATTTATAGTTCTCCAATACAATTTGATGTGTTTCACCCCAATTGATGTTTTATTAATACAAGTATTTAAATATTGTCAGCCATCATAGATTATCTCTCCATTAAACAGAAATTGAGTTCTGAAACCAAATAATTAAATAAATTGGAAACATCCAGATTATATATCTTGAAAAAATATTAAAATAATATTCCCAAAACTATAACATATTCTAAAGTATAAATTCATATAAATAAATATTTAATAATCCATTAATTTTTTATTATATTTACTATTAGACACTAAATCGTAAACTTATAAAAAATATTAAAAATTATATACTTTTATTTATTTTAATTTCTTTCTTCTATGCATGAAGATACAAATCATTTCATAATTAATGATTAATTTGGAATCAAATAAGGGTGTATCATACCACAATACTTAGATGTCACTATATTAAGGGACATTAATATATATAAATTAATCCAAGTTAATTTATTATAGAATCATTTTTTTAATAAAATATATATTATATTAATAAGCATATCATCATAGTGAAATGTTTAATGTAGTTGATGAAAAACATATTTTCAAACCAACTAGTTAAATCACTATAGAAAAATACATTCCTTGAATATTTAAAACTATAAATTTAGAATATAATTCATGAAATTTCCTATTTTTTAAATCTAAGTGGACTTATAGATGTATTTTATTGAATCTAATGATGTATACATGGGTGAAGAATAATTCATGTAATATTTAATGATAGAGATTGAAGTTGAAGAAGTTTGAAGTTTTTTGAGGTTTAAATTATGAATTTGAATATCAACTATTCTCAAAAAATATTTAATTGGTTTATTATAAAGAAAAAATCTATGAACAAGATACAGAGGTCACATTTTTTAGATAATATTTTTTAAAGGGAATAATATTGATTAGACATCAAGGTTATTGAAAATATTGAATTTTAATAGTAAGTTTTTATTAAATTTTTCTTCTTTGAAAGTAGAGATTTTAAGGTTTGAAGGTTATATATAAATGTGAATCTATTGATGATAAGTATAAGGAGTCGTAGGGAATATAATAATTCCCTAACCCAAACCACTAGTCCTATTTGGAGTGTTACATGATGTCATGTTTGCATATCCATAAGAAATAAGATGTAAACAAGAAGAAAGGGTATATGTTTTTCAGTGGGGATACTATTCCAAAATTATAATTTCCATGAAATAATAATATTATATATATAATAAAAAATAATAATAATAGTAATGATGATAAATCATCATAGACGACATACCATTCATACAAATATGTATATAGGGCTCTTAGTGTGGGAAGCCAATGCCATTAATTAGTGAAAGATGGTAAAGGAATAAATAAACAATATTATAACCAAAATTATATCCTATTACCACTCGCAAAAAAAATTTCCTCTATTAAACCATCATCAAAGACAACATTCTCATACATAGATCCATATACATGAAGTCCTCAAATGAATCAAAATTCTCACACATGGTGTGAATAATAAATTATAGTATGACCCAAAAATTATTATTTTTCTTATTGTGGACATGTATAGTAGGATTATTATTTGAAAAAGGGCACAAATATTATAAACCATAATCCACCAAGAAACTTTGTGATAGACAAAACTCCATGAGAATCGTACATACCGGTTTTTATCTATTCTATAAGGAAAGTATATAATATATAAAATGGTCAAGAGCTAGCAATAAGGATGGGGGAAAATTCATTTAACATCATCAAGGAATTGGAATGGAATTCTACTAGTTATCTACAATTCTTAGAGTTCTAACACATTCCTTGGTTTCTAGAAGGCATTGGGTTATTTCTATTATACAATGTTATCATGGTCTTATACTATATAGGGAACCAGTATTTTTATATATCATGTTCACTATCTTTATAATAATTATTCATACCATGATGGTCACCTATCACTATATACCATGGAAATCTGTCATACAAAAAAACAATATATATCAAAATATTAAAATAATATCATGGAATCTTGAGAATATATTGGTTTCATATAATAAAAACTTAACATCATTGTAAATGGTAATAGGATACTCTAGAAATGCTCATGTAAAAAAGTACCATATATGTGTATTACAACAACACACACACCCATAAGAAATCACTATCAATAAATAATAACAATTAATGAAAATAATACACGAATCAAAGAAACTATAGTATACAAGATCCTCAAATGATAATGATCTTCCAACATCATGGATGAAGATGAATAAATTTAATTTTCATCATTGAAATAGATAAAAAAAACTATATAATATTATATCACAGGTCAGGGATATCTATATGGATTTTGGATTAATCATTTATGGTGTTTAGAATGGATAAACTTGATATTTCCATGTAAAAACATCATTCTAGGAGCACATACATTTAGGACTCTGCAGATAGAGATAATTTTTGGGCTATGAAAAATGAAGGAATGTTAATTCATTGAATATATAATCAACCAAAAAATGGATTTTGAATTCATTGAAAATTATAGAATCATTCCTAGGTTCTATAAAATATGTAGTGATCCATCATCATTCCATCAATATAAAATAGATTCATGACTAGAATCAATAAGAATAATTTCTCTTGATGATCATTCTTAAAATTATTACAAATAAATGTACCATTCTTTAGAGTACACTCCCTGGTCAATGGGGTTATCATAGACACATTGAATCCTCCCCAAAAATACAATGGATTGATCATAGGGTTGTGATTATATCATTAATCCACCATCAAGAATTGGTTTTGGAAGATAAATCATGAAAACATATGGGAGGAAATCTCATTCACCTTTGATGATATTGATTTGATAAAGAGTTACATTATATGTGTTGGATAAATCACAAATATACATGTAAAGGGATAAAATGTCATTATATCTAAAAATAAGAGATGTTCTAACTTAGATCAATGTTCATATATCATAAAGAAAGAATGAATTAGAATTTATCTTAGAATATATTACAATAATAGTGTCGTTGGGTCATCCTAATGATAGACGGACAAGGGTATGTGAATGGAAGATTGAATTTAGAAAGTGATCAGATATCCAATTAAAAATTTTTTCTTAGGGGAAATAATATGGGTAGAAAATTGGAATAATTTTTTGGAATTAAAACATGAATGGTGAATTTAATGAACCACCATATTGGTTATACAAGCTGGTTGGTAGGCCACATTGGATGGAAATTTCTTATCCAACATTATTTTTGTATTCCAAGAAAAATACTACGTATTTTCTCATGTCCATCAGCTTGTTTTTTTGTCCCCTCAACAAAAATAAAACCCACTATAACCACATCAGATGGATAATCGAATCCCCCAGTGAGTGGGTCTATTCTATTAGTGAACTGCTAGATATTTTCAATATACCTAAAGGAAATTAAATCACCAAATCTTCCACATTTTGTTTCCAGATCCATAGTCAAAAAAAACAATCCTTTTCACAATATATATATATATATATATTACCCAAAAAACACACACACCATTATTATTTTAAAACATAGAGATAATAGATACAATATCTAAGAGTTCTAATGTGATGAAACCCAATAGTGTCACCTTTAACAATGTCAACTTATCCATGTGGTTTGGGAGCCAATACTAGCGGATAGAGACCATGTGCTACCCAAACTATCCTTCAATTCAATAAATTCCACCTCTTTATTTCCTTCATTCCATATGTGAAGAAGGTTAGTCTTATTAGTGACCAGATACTTCCAATGATAAATATGATATGAAGTTGATGAAGGAAAGGATATCTTCCTTTCCAGTGTGTCAAAAATAACAATACATTCAGTTTCAATCCCCACATGATCAATTTCATTTTCCATTATAATCACCATAACATTCTGAATTACACAACCCTCCACAAAGAGGGCATCACCATGCATGTAATAATCTCCAAATGAAAGAATAACATATACAATGGAGTAATGAATTCCCCCCACCATAGAGAGGAATAAAAACATGACCAATCATCATTAAATGTAAATCCACTATGAGGGGCCCAGAAATCCTTGTTTCACTATGGATGAAGCCACTTACTCAATAAAAAAGGATCATGACCATGGATGAAATTTCTGATAAAGGAATAGTTCTCCCAATACTTTATAAGTAGAGCCATATTATCTAAAATGAATTTGATCATGAAAAGAATTTTATGGAGTGAGTAGTGATTTTCATCAAGGCGAACCTCATTTCCTATCTCCCATATACACTAGAGGTTGATGGTATGAAAATGCACTTACGCCTTCCTCCCAGGGCTATGATGATATGCTCATACTGTCCACTATCTATACATATCAAATCTAGGTTTCTTTTAGTAGAACTGGGTCTCATGGTGATGTGTTGGGATTCTAGTAGTTCTTTTTGGCGTGTCAAGGAAACCTATAGGATCCTTGTTCCTATTTTTTCCATTCAATATAAATTGATCTATAGGAATCCTATCTACAATGTCCTCAAACTTAATGGGGATGTATTTTGTAATATTGGACTTATAAATAGATGCGGTGTCATCTGATAGAAGTGTGGTTTTGTTATCTCGGCCTTTAACAACTTCTATGACAAACGAAGTTCAATCATGTCTATGGTTAACATTCTTCTCACCAGGAATGATAATTTCTTTAATTATAGAATCTCTATTACATTCATAGAAACAAAATAAATGGCGATTAACATCTCATGTCTGGGGAAGTACCACACCCCAGTCAATCTAGTATATAATTTTCAAATTAAATAGGGGTTTTTCTAATGCAACAATCATTCTTCACAGTCATCATTATGGTAACAATGTTATTGAATTAATTGATTTATTGGGAGATCTTGATTTATACATATTGGTTTATTTTGGTATTGTGTCCCTCCCATTAGAGTGTCTCAACTTAGTTAGAGGTGATGCACTTAGCTTTTACAATTTTAGACCCTCATCAGAGTTTTATAACTTTTTGTTCCCTCTACATTTAATGTAAATATTTCTTTTCTCAAAGAAAGGATCTGATGTTAGAATCATGATTCTTTATCCCAATGAAGGAACTAAATTATCTCTAAAACAATTTTTCCTAGTCACCACCAAAAAATATTGGAGGATAATTCTTATTTATTGTTTCTACAACACATTCATTTCAAAATAAGATAAATTTATATCTTATATATTTTAGAATCTATGGGAAGGGTATTTAATTAATTTGAAATAATAATAAGACTACTATCATAGGAAAATCATTTCACCTGATAATACTTCCACATTCATCATGTACTTGATTGCCATGAAAGAACATATGATAAACCTTACCTAATAATGTACATGATGAGGTGAACATAAAAATGCAGTGATAAGACTCGTCATTTATTTGTATTAAATTAAAAAATCATGTTGATTATGTTCTTGGACTATATTAATAAATGTAGGGAACTTGTTGACCTCCCAAAAAAATACTTGCAGTTGGGGACCCAGGAAAATTGAGCTCCAAAACTAAACCTATTGTGATTCCAAAACATGATACGTTCAAACCCAATAGTCTAGTTTGAGTTATATAGAATATTATAAAAATTCTATTTGAATATAATTCAACTGAATCCAAACCATTCCCTTGGTATTATTCATATCCTTCCCATAATTTCTAAAAATGATCTTACCTTTGAGATACCGACCTTCTATCGCATCCCATATGAGTTTAGATTTCATGTAGTGCATGGTTCCAACAACATCACTCATGTTAATGCCTCCAATATTTATGGAATTATCCATCCATTTACAAAAATACCTGTGACACGTACCATCTAAATGGGCATCCCAAATGATTTAAGATAGGATCTTCTTAATATCCTTGATGATAACCTTTGTAATATTACTAAAATAGAGGATATACATCAAAATAGAGGTTATTACATAGTTAACCAATGTGATCAGACCCACAAAATAAAGAAAATTATTTTTCCATTTGTGGACGTAATTGGATATTTTTTCAACCACCCTCTTCAAGTGGTGGATTTTTATAATTCAGTGGGAGATAGCTGAACCCAGGTACACCTTGTGGAATCTCCTTCAATTAATACCAATAGTGTCTTCGATAGTCATGAAACATCACTATGTACAAGTGTATAATAAATAAACACTACTCTTAGCATGGTTAATGGGTTTACCACTCCATATAAAATAATATAATATATAATATTTTAATACTAGAATAGATATATTTCATCCATTCATGAAAAGACAATTTAATTAACAAAGAGAATACGAGAGATTCAAATGAAACAATCCCTTATAAGGAAGGGATGAATAGTCCCATTTTGGACATTTTGGATAAGGTATTTATTAATATAATCCTCTGTCAAGATAAATAGACTCATTGATAGAGTTTCCACAAGCCTCATTCCACTAAACTATTTCATGAAACCCCACTTTATGACTATAAAAGTGATAGATACCCAATGATTAACTATATAGTCTAAAAAAATCAGATTCCCAAATAGAAAATAATATTGAATTCCTCACATTCAGAATTAAATTTCATTATAAAATGACATATTATTTTCCCAAATCAAACATGAGGGAAATTATTGAACAAATAGACTCTGATTTTATATATCAAATTATTTGTTGAGAAATACTGATGAAACATTAGATTGAACTCCGCTTTATGAACCTGTGTTGTTCTTCATTTTACCAATTATTAATGACCAAAGAATTTATTTTTCTGAAAATACTATAAATAAATGTTTAGTTAAAAATTCACATTCTATTGGGTTTCAATTATCTTGGAGGGGAGGGAACATTTTCTATAAGAATATGAACCAAAAAAAGTGGAACATGCCACTAGGGTAACAGATCCACCTCTAAAAAAATCATAAATTGAATCCACAAGCTGCATCTTCACCAGTTCCCACATGGCCATATAAAAGGATACCAGGAATCAATCTAGAATACAAATATTTTTAGGTATATGCTATGGATAGTCTCCCAAATACACTTTTCTTGTTGGATGGATTCAAGAATATATTTTTTATAATCAATAAAAAATATTTGAATAAAATCAAATTATGCATCTTGGCCAGTAGGGTATCTTCCTTGCATACAAGGGATAACATCCACACATAATCCTATAAAAATATTCTCATCCCTCCTTACTATAACAACTTGTACACTTGTGAAGGTGATACAATCCAGTGAAATATTTAGACAATAGTATCACCTCTTCTCCTTGATGCATGCATGAAAATAATCCATGTCGTGGTCCCCTTCAATAATCCATGTATCCCTAGACTAAGCCCATGGTTCCCACGTTTTTATAGGAATTTATTCAGTAACTAAATTTTCTTTTGCATGAGATCATAAAAAATCAGCATCCTATCCTTCCTCTAGATAGGACTCATTGAGGTATATTTTTCCACCAAGAGATTTATGGTCATGAAATACTGACAACTATACATTATTCCATGTTTATAGATTTATTCTGAATTGAAAATGTGTTTTTATGAAACATGACCAATGATCTTCTTTATATATGGTTGTTCCATGAGGCCCTACCTACATGGTGAAAACATGAATTATATCCCCATAGATTGGATATGACAAAGAACTAACTATTTATACTACTCAGAGAAAGGTTAGAAACCAGTGGTGAGTGGTTTGAATGATCCTAGACAACATGAGAGACCATAGTCTTCATAGACATTTTTTAAGCATCAGTCAAGGTGGCAACACATACTACTATTCCCATTATTATTATTACATAAGGTTAATTTTTCAATGGTGAATCATCGGTCTATGATTCTAGTTTGAGAAATGAATCATACAAAATATTTCCTTGATTTTCTTGAATAAAACCTTACGCATTTCTTATTTAAGAGATTGAGAATGGAATTTTTCTCCACTGATATACCATGCCAACTCTCCCAAGTAAAAGGAAATGAGATGGAATCAAAACTCCTCCCTTTACTAAGAATCACATTTGGCATAAATAAAATAAACAACATGGAATAAAAACCAACAATAACCATGATAGAGATAAATTCACCGAAGGTGGAATACTTCTCAATTGGGATAAAACATTCCAAAATATTCCAAATATAACTGCTAATTGGATCCCTATATAAACAATCACAAATTCCCATCTAAATAGTTGACTCTATGTTCTTATAGGGGTCCTGTTTTGGGTTAATCGATGATACAAGTGAATTGTTTCTATGATTAAACACATTGAAATGATATCTCTATTCACTATTTCCCCATTACCATTGGTGTTATAAATAAAGAGATATTTCATTGAATAAGGATACAGCTAGTTTTGGGTATTAGTGATGTTAATTTACTAAAATGAAGAGGGGTATTATCAAACTTCTTACTAGGCTGACATCTTTACATAAACTGATTGGTGTAGACTAAATATTCTTGAAACCCAATTTAAATACTTCTAAGGACATTGATAATTGTAAAAGTGTATCCAAGGATTTGTGCCCATTTGATATGGGAATATGAGAAATTATAGGGGATTCTGGGACTAATAATTAGGTACCTTCAAAAAGAAGCTCATGAGTAACTATATATTACCCATTCCAGAGAACAACCTCAGAGTTTGGGGGAGAGTATAGTAGAGAGTGATCCTAAAGAACCTAAGAGGATGCCTCAGGTATCATATGAAAAACTAAAAAATCCAAAAAATATTATACCTTTGAATGTAAAGGGATTAAAAAGAGGGTACAATACTTGAAGGGGATAGAGAATCATCCCAACAGTCAGGAGTGGAGGAGTCCCCATAGAATCTTCAATAGAGCTCGAACCGGATGAGGATGAGTTAACCAACAAGGCGCATTGACTCTCTAATGTCCTCCAAACTAGAACCAATTCTTCCATAAAAAAAGAACCCATAAAACCGAAATGATATCACCTATAAGATGCAAGAGAGTGGGCTTGAATATGAAAATATGAATAGAAACAGGGTAGACATACATAAAATTGGCTCTACCCCCAAGAGACCAAATCACCATAATGAAGAAGGGTACAAAATGAAAGAGACATGTAGAGATCTCTATCCACACATATTAAAATGGATAAGGATTACAAATGATGAAGGGATAAATAACAGTGGAAATAATTAATTGAGACAGTTTTTTACCCAAGAGTACAGAATGATTGAGGAACATTAGAAGAAACATAATAAGAGAAATTCAGAATTCCTCTTAGGGGGAGTCCTGTTCAGAGTAAACATCCTTAGACCATCGAGATAAGGTGATGAACCACTTTCCTAGTACATAGTAACTTCAATAACATACCTTAAAAAAATTATTGGAACTGATCACAATAGAGAATGACATCTGGTATAGCACTAACACCCTTGCAATATAGTCCACTCCCCATGTATCAATGAGATCTAGAAACACATGGAGAGGAATATATTCTAATAAGTGAGATCCATAATAGAATTCTATTATCCTAAACCATTTGGTGATCTGAATGTGTACAATATAAAATTTCTCTAGCTTCCCCCATATCCTTGATGGTTGATTCCCTAACCAAGGATACACCCTCATAATGACCCAATCACCTATCATAAAATACAAATGTCTCCTACTATGGTCATAGTGTGACTCATAATTTCTATAATATATGACCAACCTAATTTATACTAGAGTAACTCTCTCATAGGTATCTTGTAACATAATAGGACCTATATATACTACCTCACCAATCTTATACCAACTATGTATTTGAAAACATGGCCACCTATAAGGTGCCTCCTAAGGTTCCCTCTAAATCGAATATTGATAACTATTATTTTAAGATATATCCCCCGTAGTTAGGTGATAATATGAAGATCTAAAGAAGTCTATGGAACAAGACTGAAGGTTATTCTCTATCACATGAATTTAATTCTTATATTATTTTTCATTCTTTGGATGGTATGCTATCCTCATTATTATCTATATTTATAATGATTTCTATAAACACTTCCCTAAATGAATCATACAATTTTCATCCATTATAGAAACAATTAGAATTTTTATTCCATGTAATAGTATTGACATTCAAAAATACAACTTTCTAAGATCACATGTTATGTGAGTCTCATGTATCCATATGAAAAGATTGAAATTTTTGAGCTAATAAATAATAACCAATATAGTTTCCTGGATTCATGATGTCCTGGGTAAACCAATAAAAAATTGCCTCATAATGTATGACCACATACATATGAGAACATGTTATAGTTGTATAAAACAAACATTACATAGGTGCTTGTATATTTTCCGCTAGAGCATAAGGCATCAAGAATCAAATCTAGTGATGTTATTTTTCATTACTAGACACCAGAACTAGTGCATGATGTAATGGTACATATTTTTCTCACTATGATATAGTAATCACATGGATTCATATATTTCCCTCACAAAATCATCCTATATGGAAACATTTACCACTACTCCTCTACTTTAACTGTTTTTATCATTTTCACCCAATCACAATCTAGGTAGAAAGTCGCCACTGAATAACTATCAACATAACCCAAAAAAATCTAAGTCAAAATCATATGTATTATTTCTCTAGTCTACCAAGGAATATGATACCACTAATATAGAACATTTCATCTATCCAAGATCCTTAAAAGCATCAATATTCTATTCTTCTAACAACCTTATCATGTTTCACTATTCTACTTATGTTTATTCACTAAGCTCATGAGTTGACTTTGTCATATAGATACGCGTGTATACAAAAACATTTATACTACATGGTTTATATGTAGTAATAATGTAAAATATTTATATTAAATTTCTATATGCCTCTGAACAAGTTCATATCCCATTGCTAATGATATATTAAAGGATCTTGTGGTCAACGTATACTAAAAAACCTCTCACTGAATAAATAATGTTATATACCATGCATAGTGTGAAACATTGATATCAAATCTAGCTCATGAGCAGGATAGTTCTAATCATGGGTTATATTTTACATGACCCATATGTTTTGGCCAGATCTATTTACATCAATACTACTATAAATCTACTACTTGATTCATTATAGTAAATAGAAATACAAATCCTTTTGTCAAGATTTATGAACCGAAGAATTATAGTCGAACCCTATTCTATAAAATAAATCCATCTTTACTATGATCAAAAAATTAGCAAATCATCCAATTTTTCATTAGTGAAGTCATGTGTGATAATAAATGAGAAAAATTAATTTTAAAAACATGAATAGTATCCTATTAAACCAAAAAATATCATGATATCAAACACATTCTATGTTTTTTCCTGGAAAAAAATAAATCAAAATTTTCCAGTTACATGGATATTCTTGTCTATGGCGCCACATTCCACAATGTTTTTGTACTTTTCAATCCAAAATTTACACTATGATATATAAAAAATTGATGTTCCAAAAATATATTCAAGACTATCCTGATATGTTTGGAATGCTTCCTTATGGTTAGTGAGTAGTTGATAATGTATTTAATTAATACCAAAATGAAAGAGTGATAATATGGGTGTAAGATCTTTTCATGAGATCCAAAAGCCCTTCTAGTGAAATCAATTTTCCAAACGGCATCATCAAGTACTCGTATAGTCTACTCATACCCTGAATATCTTACATAGATATGCAATCCTATATATCCCTAATATTATTATATCATGATCAAAGGCCAGCCTTAGAGATCCATTATGATCCATATAACTGATGAATGATATAATTTTCACTTGTAAAAGAAATATATGTTCTTCAACATCAACTAGTTAAGCTTTTAATAATCTATGTGGAGTTAAAGACTAGAAATCTTCGTTTTGGAGAATAAGAAAGGTGCTACTTATTTTGATGAAATCAATCTAATTAATCCATTTTTTTCTGTATGTGAGAGTTACAAAAATATTTTCCTCATCTCATATTATTCTATATGATATTTATGTATCAAAATGGGATGCACACCCATAAAGAGATATATCTCAATATAAACTCATATATTATGGGGATGTAATCTAATTTCATTTGTTGATAATTATTGATAAAGATTACAAAATGGAGGAAAATTCAAGGGGGATTACATCGATCGAACTAAAAGTCCCAATTTTGGAATTTCTATCATCATTATTCCAGGAAAACTCAACTATTGAACAACTATGCCTTCTTCCATTATCCACTCTTTGGTGAAAACATTTTTCTCCCTATTTGGTGACATAAATTAAACTCATAAATGATATCTATCCATTTTAGCTTTGATGATGATCAACCATTCTATATTGATAATTACAAATAATATCATCATCTTTGGACTAATGAAGTATTATTGATGTTCATTATTGAAAAGATAATATGACACTCTGGGAATTAGTTAATAAAGTCAAACATTTTACCAATGTTGTATTTAAGTAATGTAATTAAAGAGTCAAATTTAAATGTATTTCACGTGAGGAAATAAAATTTTTAGATATTAAGGAATTTAATGTATGAATATAATTAAGGGAAGTTGATTTGTTAGAGGATCCCAGACTATTTACTCAAAAAGTACATGGTCCTTAACTATAATATATTTTAGTTTGATCCACTTTATAAACATTTAATATCTCACCTCTATAAGCTTATCCATTATTCACATGACTTGTTTGAGTAATCTTTATTTGAACCAAAAATTGAGGTCCCCAAATGTATCATTTTTCATATATCATGTATTTATACCACCCTTGCAGAACATCATCATCAAATCTAGAGAGAAAAATTATAGAATATTCATTTTTCTTATGGAATTTGTGATTGGTGTTATAAGGTTATGTGTGAATAATATGATATTTTTTTACATTTCAATAGTATAAGATCTGTGGATCTCCTCTTAGGGGGTGGTGAATGAGAAATACTTTCCTCAACATGTATTATACAACCCTTATTATCATTAATGGACTTCCTCTTCCTACTACTTGAGGTGACACTAATTATAACATTAGTATATCCACCTACATGTGTAATGAATAATGAAATAAGGCCAGTAAATCAATCCTCTAATAGTCCCTTCTCTATGGTTAAGGATTTATCAAGAATCTATAGGCATGTCAGTAGGTCAATGTTCCAATCATGTCATTTGATGTCAGAGTGATGACTTATCTCAAATATCTTATCCTTCCAAGGAACTTTTCTTACCAAGACTAGATTAAATGAGATAATATATATTAAATGATAGGATTATAGAAATATTTTCATGGATCCCACCCGTAGTACAATAAACTCATACACTCGATCCAGAATTATCATATTAGGAAACGATTTCAAGAAGCATAGTATCCTGAATGTCTCTCAGGTGATACCATCACATATTTCATTCTATCCCCTATTTAATAACTAATTATTGGTGTTTCCCAATAGAAAAAAAATTTTAAATTTCACAATATGTTACTCAATTGTCTCAAAAATCATGAATTATCTCTCAATGAGGTATATCCATTCCTTAGAATCTCATAGTCCTCTTATTTTTGAAAGGATGAGGGATGATGATGCTGGATGTCCTTAGAACAGTTTTACATGGATGTATACACACCTTCACCATAGGTTGGAACATGTTATTGGCATCTTGGTTGACGTGGGTCATCTTCCTAAACTACTAGAGATGGTGTGGTAGAGTTCCCTACTTCAACCTCCTATACAGTCAGTAGTGGAATATGGGTGTCCTCCTAAGAGGGAGTTCCCTAGACTAGGTCAGCTGGTCATCCCTTATGAAATAAATGAGGAATAAAATTACATATAATAAAGGAAAATATTTATATATTTTAAGATAGTTCTTAATTATTCTATGTGATCACATGAAGGATTCGCTAGGAGTACACCCAAGACAAACGGTATAACCCTCCTATAACTAACCAAGGTAACATCACTTCATGTTTGACTCAATAATGTATATATAAACATAACTATATTCTTTAGTTCTAATAATTACTCCCAATATAGATATACCATAATAAAAATGAATAAACTACATCATGCAATAGAGTACAGTCATATATCAAACATATAGCACAATCAAGGAATTAAATTTATGAACTAAAATACTGCATAAGAATAATTATATATATGATATTTTTTCTACATAACTAATCATAGTGCATGAATTCTCTTTAAATATAATTAAAATATCAACATAAATCTCAAAAATGATAACTAGAAGTTCCATTACACATGAGCATGCTGGGAACATGGAAACCCCATACCCAAGTCACACACAACTGTCTCATTTCTATCATATCTATGGTTGTTGATAATAATAAAAAGAAAACTATTGACCAATAATTTTTTTTTAAAACCATAACCTGAAAAACTAGATTAATCCATAATGTCACATAACCTCCAATACACCTTGCCATACAAAAGATGCTTCTAAATAGCAGTGATGGTATATGTCCATCAGTGGGGAGATTATACCCTCAGTATCATGTCCCTGTAAAAATAATAATATAATAGAATATAAAAAAATAAAATAATCATATTAAACATGTGAAAAATATGTATATGGAATTATAATCATATAAATAATTAAATGGGGATCTATGTTTAGTGAAACAAACACAATTATAAGTGAATGTTGATAAATAAATAATAGTTCCATCTTGGGTATATCCCTGTACCACTCTAAGAACCATACTCTTAGGCTTAATCTTTTACCACATTCCCTTTTACTTTTCCTGGAATCCTAAACAAGATTTTTGAATGCACATCGAAATTCCAACACATAGTGTGAGTAATAAAGCCCAATAAGACGCCACTAAAGTGTACTAAACCTAATGAGAACCTATTTAATAAATTTATTCCATGAAAACAATTAAAATTTATGTAATATAAATAAACATCTATAGAGAAAAAGAGTCCTCACAAATCCACCATGATCCCTTCACGTACCTGCATTAGCTCTATTGAAGAAGGATTTCCATTTTAATGGAAAATGATCATGAAATACCCAAATGTCTAGAAAAAAATTACTTGGTATCATCAATGCTTCCTATAGAAATTATACTTGGTATCCACATAGAATTGACTTTTCGAATGTTCTTCATTATCCTCAAGGAATCATGTTCTATCCGAGATAAAAGGTTATCCAGCTCAAACATTGTATTTGGTTTCACTCTAACCACTAGTGCCCATCATAATCACTCCGATATATGTTGTACTAATACCAAAAGGGTAAACTATCATGATATATATAAAAAAAATCCAACATCTTAGTAATAAAAAAATGGGATGTAAAAATAATATATTCATAAATTGAAATCATGAAAATACTATAGAATCATCTAATAACATGTGATCAACATCAAGAATGGAAACATGATACTCTAGAAATTCTCATGATAACATGGATAATATATGTGTATCAGGATGACTAAAACAAAAAAATGGAATAACCCTGAATCAAGAATAAAAAATCAATGCCAACACAATATGAATCATGAAAAAAAGATTATACAGTGGTATAAAATTATAAAAAATATCTTATCTCAATGTTTTTTATGAATAAATCTATAGATCCTCAAGGAAAAAATTAATAAACACATTGTAATGTCATAGATAAAGTCTAACATGTTAGTTATGTTTACCATTAGTTTTTGTTCATCATGAAAGAAGTTAATAATGGGTACCCAGAAGTATTCCTACACAATAAAATCATTATAAAAATAGATATCATAAGGATTCTGTCAACAAATTTAATTTCATATTATGTCAATGGAAATAATTATAATTCACTAATACATCATAAATCGATGAAGATATTGCTAATCAGATGACAATTATAATATAGGGCCTTGGATCTAGATAATGATCATCGATCCATCAACATAAAAGATATTTAATATGTTAATAAAAATAATAACGTTCCATGATGATAATTCCTAAAAGGCATACTTTTAAAAAATTTATTATTGAGAGGTATTTCTCTCATCAACGGTTTTGATGTAGACACATCAAATTTTCCACCAAACAACCATGAAATTTCCACTAGATTATGGTTTCATCATCTATCATCCATTAAAAATGGGTTTATGAATTTAGTTCTTGAAAACATACTGAAAGAACACATATGTTTGATTGTATATCATGATTCGATCAATAAACATTGTCCACATGTTATATCCATCCCTTATAAATGATGAAAGGGAGAAAATTTCATTTGATGTACATGTAATGCATATAACCAACATAGATCCATGTAAATATATAAAGGAGTAAGGATGTTTTTCATTGATCTATGAAGATCATACATTTATAGAATCACTAGATCATCCCAATAATGAATGATATCTGGAAGGTGAATTGGGTAGTTTCAGAGGAATGATGGGAGGTATCATATTCAAATTATGTTCTTAGGGTAAAAATATCCTGATTAAATGGTTGTTATACGATGTAGAAATTAATACTATAGTGTTTATTTAATGCATACCATGAATAAGCACACTTTGTGGCTAATGTTATCTACAAAAAAGAGAATACCCATTGGAATCCCATCAGTTTCATGATGGGTTTGACCGTTATGTATGTGGTTATCACTGACCCACCTCAAGTCAATTCCCTCCAAAAATTGTCCAACATCAGTTTTTATACCCTTAGTCACTAAAAATATTTCCCTTTACAACCCATACTAGAGATGAATAATAAATGAATGAAGGAGTTTATAAACTCAAAATATATCATCAGTTGAAATAAAACAAGGATTTTAAAAACACACTTCGACATGTGGTTTTATATTTATTTTCATAACAATTTTGAAGTTTACTAGTGTTTCAATATAAAAAATTTCATTTAACTATGTTATATATCATTGAGTGAAAGAGTGGAAAAGTTCATGAACAAATAATGTGTAAGGATCTGGTCCTAAATGTTATAATCACAAAAGAATTAAAATAGATTATAAGGAATATCAACACATCATTGATATGTTCACCGTAGATGTATCATACTGTTGGTGAACCTTTTGAAATCATTGTATTAATGTCCTTTACATTTCAAATTTCTTTATTGTCTTATTATATGATATTCATGAAATATTCGACATTCACTTTTAAACATCAGTATATAATCCATTTTATTTTCAAATAGCATGACATTATAAAACACCCTAATTCATCCCACCACAAATAGGTTCTATACTGGGACATTAGTTTCTTATAAGTAAAAATCAATAATTCTATTATCGCAAACATTAAATCAACTAAATGAGTGAAAGAAAATTTTAATATTACATAAACATAAATATTTTAATATTAATTAGTCCACCCAAAATAAATATTTCAACATTCATAAGACCAAATTACTTGATTTTTTTTGAAATAAAACAATATTTATAAATTTTAATCTCATTCATATTATAAATTACAGAAATTAAAAAAAAAACAGAAATACATTCATAGAAACATATACAATAAATTTTCAAATAAATAACATTAATATGAAATCTAAAACTGTTTTCACACCTTATTCATATAAAATTAATATTCAAAAGAATATTTAAATAATCATATAAAAAAATGTGTTCACTACGCAATGCATATAAATAAATTAAATATATACATTCAAGATATAATATTTTGAAAATTTGATTTTACCATCTGCAAACATAAAAATGAAAAAAATAATAAAAATGATTTTATAAATTAATTTCTGAATCCCTTAAGTGACCTTTTTAAATCAATATGTGACCTTAATGAACATTAAATATGATGAACCTCTATATATTTTTTAAAAAATATCTATATTACCAAAAAATCATTTTTCCGAATGTTACATCTTATTAATTATAAAAGTGAAAAACCTTGAATCAAACTAACTCAAAATTAAAAACAAATTACTATTTTATAATTAGGAAAATGAATAATATGTTTTAAATATAACAAATAAATTTAAAATCATTAATATTGGTATTTAAAATAAGATGGAATAGGTACACCCAGACACATTTTCCCTGAAAACCCACCATTTTAAAAACCAATATTTCAGACACATTAAAAATAACAGGTCATCATATCTATATTATATTTCAAAAAAGAATCCATTTTGACACTCTCAATCATGTACCATAACAAAACCATAAATAAAAAACCTACCCATGTAAAACATATCCATGTTTTAGTCAAATAATCCCATTACCCAACTAAGATTAATTTATTCCTTTAATGAAAACTGAATTTTTCTAATAACAGTTAAATCCAAATTTTATTATAAAATATAAAAAACATTAAAAGAAAAGAAATTATCTTATATAACTATCTAAAAATTATATAAAAATGTAAATCAATTAAATAACCCTTTTTGAAAACCCATTAACCTATGTTATATTTGTTTTTAATAGCTATTGAATTGGTAAGAGTCGCATATCTATTTATAGAATTATAATGACAACCACTAAAAATCATTACAACAATAATCATTAAATTAATTTTAGAACAATAAAAATCAAAATAAAAACAAATATAATATTACGAAATCATATAAAAAATACACATGTATAATGGTCCGTATATGCCTATGTAATGTATGAAACATAAAATAACCATCGCCTCTCAATTGCATGTCATTAAAATCAACATCTAATGAATAAATATAAATTATAATTTGATACCATTAAAATGTATCCTAATCATTATCACTCAGATGTCCCCTGGTAACTCAAGGATCATTACTAAGGATGTTTAATAAACATGTTTAGTAATATACCTGATGAGTCTCGATTCTCTAATCTCAATTCCTAGCATTGATAAACCCATATAGGACCACTTTGATTCAATTTTTAATGAAATAAACATGATTTACCTTGAATGAGGTCTGATTCACCACTATCATTTTTCACAATACATATAATCACTAAAAGATATTGAAAAGTGGTGACAGATAGGCATACATGATGTGGAAATAGTTTCATCAAAATAACACTAATCTCTAAATTAGATTTCTATAGTAATTTATAATAAAAACTAATAACGTATAAAGAAATTGTAAAATAAAATTCTTTAAAAAAACCAATATACACATCCAACAACAACATATATAATTAAAAATAAAGAAAAAAAATCACATTTCCTAAATGGTTGAGACCCTTCATAGATCATCATAAACCAATATTTATGTTCTAAACTAGGATATATTCCCCCAAATGACTAAAAACCTCAAAGAAGCAATCATATGATGTAAAACTATTGTATATATATCTATAAATACACTAGGACACACTTATCAGAGGTGATTATACACATTCTAAGTAGAAATTTCCCTTAAAAAATATAATAACTCAAGGAATTGATAAATATAAATATTCTGTTTGAAATAAATATAAAAAGTTAATTTTATAATTTTCATTAAAATTAAATAACAATTAAGATATGTGTTTATAATTTACCTTGAATAGTCTATGTCATTTAAATTCATATCCTAAAAATTAACATTCATAAATATAAACAAAAGTGATTGAAATTACATGTTTTATGACATTCCAATGTATTACTAAAAAATACATATGAAATTAATGAACTAAAACCTATGGGATTTTTCAAAGGACCAATAGATATGATATACAACATTATATAAGCACCAAGACAATATAAATTCAAAATCTAGTGGGTTATGACACTTTCTTAATAGGAATAATAAACAAGCAATGAAATTAGAATATGTATATCTATAGATAAATACAACGGTATTCAGTAAAATAAAGATAAAAATACATATAAAATGGGGAACGACTATGAAAAATAGAATCATTACATAGTGTATGTACATGAGCTAAAGACCATCTGGTGTCACATGTTATTCCCATGAATCACATCTATATTACAAAATATTTATTTAATAAAAAAACCAATTGTAATAGAACTTATTATTAATTATTAAACATCAATAAATTAAGTCTTATAAATTTCAGGATAGTATATGTAGGGTTATATTGAAAAAATCAAAAAACATTTGATTTCCTATATTTAATAACATAAAATGGGATTTTCCTTTATAAATATAATAGTAATCCATCATAATTTATATCGAAACATTATGAAAAAATAATTTCCATTGATTTCATTAAAAAAATTAGTTTTTATTTCTATAATAACTTAATGTTTTTCATTAAAAAATCAATGGATATTATACATTTTAAAAAACATATGATTTATAACTAACAAATCCATAAGTAATAATGAATAAAAAACTAAATCTGATTGAAATATTATTTAGATTCCTCATTATAATCTTAAATCTCTTTTAAAATATAAAATCATTGAATATAATATCAATTGATAGTAGTTCTATGGTCCCCCAACCTCTTGTAATCATTGCAATAATGATATATATAAAAATAAAGGTCATGTAATATATTCAAAATAAAAAAAACTATATAAATCAATATAAATTTGTATCGAATGAAATAATAGGGATTCAACAAAGCCTAGATGTTGAAATAATCACATTGACTAAAATTAATGATTCCTTGTCTCAATATAATGTGAGTGGGGATAGTGTTAACCCTCAATCCTATCGAAATATAAGTACACTTTTTTCAAAATTGATGGTTTCTTCCTCTCATGATGAAACACCCAAACGAAATACCTAACATTCTAAAAATAATCAATAGTGAACATAGTGAATGATAATAAAGATATATTTCATTATAAGGATAGGATAACTAACCCCAATTCACCATTGAGATTTCAAGGTAGAAGATGAATATGATGATGAAGGTAAAGGTGAAATGGTTATCCTCCCAAAAGATCGCTTGGAAACACCCAACCCAAGATTGGGATATTCCTCATTTTTCTTATAATTACTCTCTATTCTCTCATTTCAAATATTATAAAAATAAAAATAAAAATAATAATAATAATTATTATTATTATTTTCATTGGTAGCATTACTATTATTATTATAAATTTCCTATATTTTAATGACTTTAATTTTACTAACAGTAATTTATATAGTCCCACAAAACCTTATTAATCCTATATAACATATTTGAAAAATAATTATTTATAAATTTTATATTATCTATATTTTTAGATAAAATATTTTTTAATAAACACTAACCTATATATATATATATATATATTTGAAAACTATTTTTTAAAAAATTAGAATAATAATTCTCAAAATTAATTGACGACAATATATTATTCAATTCATTTTGATGTTCTATGATAAAATAATTGTCTACCCTTTGAGTAGTAATTTTAAATATTTACCATATTTTATAAATTATATACTAAAATAATTTACATATTTATCTTTTAAAAGGTGGGTGAAAAACAAAGACATCCTTAGAAATTTTTTTTCTAGCATAGATAGGTTGTCCAGTTATGTGAATGTCATAACACCATGTTTCCTAACATTTTTATCATATATATAAAAAATTCATTTCAAAACAAAATAATCATTATAATAACATAGACAACATCGTCAAATCTGATACCTAAATAGTACCCAAACTAGGTCATACTAAATCCACTTATTTTCTCCAATGTCTAGTGTATTATGAGAAGTGATTATAGTCACATATTATTATTAAGTAATGAATTAGAATTTTATAATAATAAAATTACAGTTTTTTTTGATTTTTTCAGAAATCAATCATGGTATATATATAATAAAAATTTCTAAAAATTAATATAACAATTTTTATTAAAAACGAATACCATGTACACAAAAATTACTTAATATACAAATAAATATATATATTAAATATATATATAAATGTCTCTAAAATAGTTTTTTTAATAAATTTTGTAATAATTATGAATATAAAATAGTGTCGAAACACTCTAAAAGAATAATTTAAACAAAAATTGTAACATACCAACCCATATCCTACCAAACATAGCCTCCAATACACCACCAGAATATTATAGACTTATCCTTTCGTATTAACATAGGTATCTTAACTAGCATTGTAATCTAAAAACTAATCAGACACTAGTATGTATGTAATATACCACAAGTGAAATTGTATGCCCAATGTGGAACACATGTTGGTTGTGAGAATAATGTATTAGTTTGACACTTTGAAATATATCAACACATAAAAATAACAAACATGATTAATAATTTTATATCTCTAAGAATTTACATTTAATAAAAATAATATTTCTTTAAAAAACATAAAAATTATTTTACCAATTAATAATGATGATGATTACGAAACATTACTATATAAAAAACTTACTCTCATTTTTAGAGAAGGTTATAAATGTAACTTAATACATTATTGGAATACATGTTCTGGGGCCTTCCCACCCCTAAAAAATATTTCTCCACAGGCTACCTATATAATATCATTCATTATAGGATTCATATAAATATAAATATATATATATATGTGTATGTATTCATGCCCCACCGTGGATGCCTCCCTCCTTTTATAGGATGGGCATCCTTATATATAATACATCACATGTCATAGGAATATATTTATCATTATTTTTATATATATATATTCATAACCTACAATATATATGAGGCAACTATTTTGATTTTTTATAAAAATATCATGTATATATATACACACAAGTGTAACTTATGTACACTTATAAATCGATGACCAGCATAATAGGGTAAAAAATAACAAGACATTCCATAAAAATCAAGTCCAATGATATATATATACACTAACTAAATAAAGTAAATAATTATCCAAATCTTAAATAATGATAAAAATAGATCTCCTCATTGAGGAATAATAAAAATATCACTATATATGTATATCCAATACCATGTGTCAGGTTATACGGTGTTAATTAAAGAGACATAATACTTTACACATTAATTCCACAAAAAACCAATAGATAAACATCTGGATATATCACTAACCAAAATTATATCATCTCACATCCCATTAAACCTAATTACTATTTAAAAAATAACTACTGGAAAAAAATTCTACTGATATCTCATATGTATATATATATATATCATCATAGAATATATGGTAGTGAAATAAGTAAATATAGAATATAAAAAAAATCATGTGAGAAGATAAAAAATAGAAAACAAATTATATATTGATAATCGAAATAAATTAATTACCTAAGAAATCATAATCAAACTCTATATATACACAAAATAATCAAATCAATACTGAAGTAAAAAACATAAATAAAAGTAAAAAAATTCAAACTATTCCAACCAATGAAAAAATGGAATTGATGAATATCAAAATATATACTAGAAAATTCAAGATCATAGGGAATAAGTAGGATATATGAAGAGGGAAATGACGATACTAGTCTATTTAAAGAGATGTAATGAAATCATGAGGATAAGTCAATAATCATACTAGTATGTTTTATATCAACAAAATAGTTGAGATGAATGATTCATAACCATAGAAATATAATATTTATACATGACTCATAATCCCAGTGACCCTTTTTATGGTGAGTGAAAATTTTCATACATATAAATCACATATATATAGAATTACATTCATTACATAACATAAAAATACATTCCATAATTCTATATATCTAGCACCTTTGGAAATTGGAAATAGAAATAATTGGTGAATAATTGTACTAGACCATTTTCCACCAATTTCCCAAAAATTGGAACCCTTCTTAGTTATATCATACATAATACCATTATTCATAACCTGAGAATTGAAAAAAATAATGTGTGTGTTAGTATACACGGTAAGGGTAAACAAGTGAGATATCAACATAATATGAGCATACGAGTATGTTAATTAGATAATAATATTTGAAAAACCATATGTTGCAAATCCTAGATCACAAACTTGAGTCAGGTAATAAATAATGGTAGTTCATAAGACAATAATCAATAAGGAATTAAATAACATGATATGTGAAATCATTACATTTTCATAAGATAATGATTTTTGGCATACAAAAAAGAAAAGGAAGTCATTTACATAGTATTCCAGGATCATATCGTAGGCTATCATAATAGAATGGTTTAAGCCCCCCAACCATGATGTTAGTCAATGTTCAGTCCCAGGACTATAATAGTGGACTATGACCCTTACTGGACTATGTTCAATCCTCATTCTAGTCATATTTATCTCATGAGAAATCAGTATTTATCCAATTAATTGGAGGGAGATATAAGTCCCACCCATCACATAATGAAAATCATAGATCTTTGTTATATAAGATCATAAAAAATTCAACATATTAGAATCCATGAAAATAAATGGGTTTTATAAAAAATAATTTATGGAATAACCAATGTAAATGAAAAATACATCACAATCATTTCATCGGTTCATCTTAGAAAACTCGTGCAAAAGGAATGGGTTTCTTAAATTTATTCTCATAATAAACATAAACCATATAGATATAGAATTAGGATGTTATCATTGTTTCATATACCTAGTAACACTTATGTAATATTAAATTATTTTGACTTGGATGGAAAATCATTTTAAAATATAAATTTAAACCTTTCACGAAGAGAATATACATTTCCATATGAAATTGATTATTAATATATAAAAAATTATTATGTAATAAATTAATATTTTTATTTTCAAATATTCAATTTCAACATATAATATACAATCTAAATCATTAGTTGGTCATGATACTAAAAAACTATGTCCATCCCATGTTTGATAAGACTAGGATTATTTCCTAATTTTTTATAAATATTTAAATGTATCCTGTTTAGGAAATTATAAGAAGATTCATTAAAAAATATTTTTTAAAAAACATAAACATGGGTAAATATTTCAATAAATAATAATTTTATATTATTAATAAGTATTTAAATCATTTTTTGAAAACATTTATTTGGAATAAATAATTTTTGATCGAAGAGAAAACTAAATTCAATTTTCCTTCAAAACATTTTTAGAATATTGAGTAAATAAAGAGAGGGGAATTTATGGAAAACGTGTGTTCATTATAAATATCTCAATGAGAAGAAATTTCGTCATTTTATTTAGATATATATCCTAATATATAATTATATAATACATAATAATCAAAGTACATGATAAATAATTAGACTGTAACATAAAATCAGTACCACTTTGGAAACTTATGAATCATGATATCTACTAAGGAAATAAATTTTGATGAATATGTATATAAATATATGTTTCATTAGAATAATAATAAAATTAATTCAATGGAATTTTATAAATTTCAATAAATATACATGTGGTGAATTTGGAATATGCCCCACATAAGAACAACCAAGATGAGAATCAGTTACATGGTATGATAAATTTTGAATCATAAGCTCCATGAAATAATAAAATTATGTTAAAAATATAATAAAATAAATATAAATAAATTTATGGTATAAATATTTAAATAGTCTTTATATACACAAAATAAAATAAGATAGGTTTATAACATAACCAAAGTATCAAAGAAGGAAATTTCAGAGAAGAATCTCCTACCTCAAGTATTAAATATATTTATATATTCTCAAACATAATATATAATAAATATAGGATTATTATAAATCTATTATAGAAAAATTATAATTTTTATAATAACAGAATATATTTACTTATGATATCTTTTTTAAAAACACTATTATGGGTGAGGACTGCTTTATTTTTAATTTGAATTTTGGCTCGGTAGGTTTTGTCCATATAGATTGATTTTAGAACCAAAACTAAAATAATTTAAATAATGATATATTTTTTTATAGAATAATGTTTTATATTCATCCATAAAATTTATAAATGGTAAAAATAATTAGACAGTTCATGGTGACAATAGGTTATACATAGAAATGAACATTGTTTTTATTTTTCGAAGGAAGGAAAGAAAGAAAGATAAATATGAAATAAAATTTTAGAAATAAATTTTATATCATAAATAACAGATATATTCATTAAATATTTCATTATTACCATCTGTTTCAATATAATAATAATAATTTATGACATCGATTTATGGGGTGGTAGTCCACAAGTTCTCACAAGCGATGTTTTTTGTTTTTCAACATGTTAGAATGTTAGAATATATTGGTGATATTTTAATTATAGATTTTTAGTCATGTTATAAATATTATATAAATAAATTAAATATATCCTTATAAACATAAAAGATATGTGGTTACAGAAAATGAATTTCATCAATTCCTTATGTGATAGTCCTCTATACAAATGATTAATGGGTTTTTCCCATTTGATGGAATAAGAGATGAAAGTATGTCTTAAAATTAAAATTATAACATATTGTAAAGTGATAGATACATATATTAAAATATATGGGTAGTTGAATAATATTAATAAGTGGTAAAATGTTTAATAAAATGGAAAATATTTATTAATGACTGTGCATCTTCTTTGTAGTGTTAATTTATGTTTACACTTAACCCACTATTAGGAGGGTTCCCTAATAAAAAATTCATTTATGACATGTTTCTGTAAGTAAGGACTGGTTTTATGTAGGTATTAATTGGTCCATAATTATTTGGGAGTGTGAATAGTGTTGGAGTGGCGGTCCTTTTATATATGGGGGAGGTGACCTTCATTGAATTTTCTTTGAAATTTATAAAAAATAATATTATATGGTAAAGTAATTACATATAAAAATTATCCCAATTGTAAATATATTAACATTTTGGATAGGATAATTTTTAAATATTTCTATAGAATATTAATTATAAATTTTTTATTGGAAAACATACCCTTATCCTTTGTTTAACCCCCTGGTAAATCTACTTTACCTTGAACCATGGTACTTTATTTTTACTATTATAACATGTGGATTTGAACTAAAATTATGCGTAACATATAAAATAAAATTTGTTATTCTAATTCCAAATATATAATATGGTTTTCAAAATATCATTTATATAAGTGTAAAAAAATTATTTACAATTAGACTCACATATGAAAAAAGAAATTATTTTCCAAAGAGAAACTGTTCATAAGTATAGAAAGTTTTAGTATAGAAAATAAACATAAATTTTATTATTATAAACTAAATATTAATAATCATAATAAATTTAAATAATTTTACATCAAAACCCTTCTAAATTATAACACAACTTTTTAATTGGTTTATAAGAAAATGTAGATTCCAATAAATATCATTATTTTTCTCTAATAATTAAAAAATAAAACTATTCAAATAAATTCCAAAAAATCCACATAAGATAATTTTGTTATTTTTATATTCAAAAAAAAGTTAAATTTTTTAGTGAAATTTTATAAAATAAAAAAATTAATTTTTTTTTTCACAAAAAATAAAAGACAACATTTTAAGAGAAAATATTATTTTTGAGGCATATAAATACTTTACAAAAAAATAATTAATTTTTTATTAATATATTTTTTTATAAAACTATTATACCCAATAATCAAAAAGATATTATTCCTATTCATACTAAAAAATATTATTCCCATGTTATAATGTTCATATTTCAAAAATTATATTAATAATGTATTATGGTTCAATAATGCTAGTTGTTGTGTGTAACACAATCTATCAACGAAATTACATTTATTTGAAGAAAAATATTCTATAGTATCTCAAGGTGTTAAATTATTCCTTAATTAAAATGAATTTATCCCTTTAAAATCCATAATTATAACATAAAAAACTGAAAATACTTATGAGACATCATAACCTCAAGTTCCCACGTATCATCATCAAGTGTGTGATTTCACCATAAGACAGTACCATGTGGGTTTTCTTATTTAATAGAATGTTATCTATAATATATATAATCTCCAAAGGATTTTTATTATTTCAATGATCATAATAAAATGGTATCACTTATATTTTCATTAAATGTGAAGGAATAGTTCTGTACTTCCTCAGAGAAGATAAAAAACACATCTTTGACTTGAAAGGGGTTTTTAAGAAGTGCCATGCGGTAAGACTCAATCCCTACATGATCAATAATCGTGAAGGGAAAATATACCTAAGGATCATATATCCTTTATTATTGAATCTCATTACCATATTAAATGGATAAATTCAAAAATAAACCTTATAAAAAACTTAATACTACAGATCATGTTGATTATTTTAAACAAAAATTTTTTATTGAATTTGTGTTTCCGTAATTTATTTTTAAATAGAAATATTATTATAATTAATTTAATCAGTTAGATCCTATCCCAATATCATTCATTCTCCATATTTATCCCAACATATTATATTTCAACACTTCTTTCCAAAGGGTAATTGACAAGGATTCATCTTAATAGTTGAGTGAAATATATTAGTGTTAGAAAACAAGACTATATGAATTTTTTAATCCCTACACATTGAAAATCCTTAGGACATGATCTCAATATATCCTACAGGTTTTTAATTTATATCTGGACTAAAAATATATCTTATGATGATGCATAGTACAAAAACTCCCTTTTGTATCCCGAGCTTTTTGAAGACTTTTCTATAACATCATTGTAAACCAGGGATCCTAGTAATTCACCATAGATTGTGGTACTCCATGAAACTAAAAACATCCTTAATTTATATTATGGAATGTACTACTACAGTTAAATATTATTTGATAAAAATGAAGTTTATTTATTAATAGAGAGAATGAATCTAACTAATATTTTATTATTTACGTTATATGTTTTGGGGAGTCCAATTACTAAATCCTTGGTAATTATATTTTCTATTTCTAATGGGTAATGATTGTAAAATCCACTTTGAAATTTTACTCAAATATTTTACATACTTAATTATTAAGAACTGATATGAAAACACTATAATATCTCTCATCATGCCATCCCACCAATAATACTCTTTTAGGTATATGTACATATTCGTAATTATAAGAGAATTAGAGAATGAATCACTATCAGTTTACTATAAAACATCCTCCATAAAATATGTTATGAATGGAACACATACATTATTATTTAACCAAATCATTCCATCACAATCTATATTAATGTCATGAATATTTATCATCTTCTTTTACATCTCCATATTTTCATTATACACCTCTTTAATCTTCATGTTGATCGATGGTTTAAAAATTATTTATGACAGATAATATTTCGTCTCTTACATCAGGATCTAAAAATCCATATTTTTCAAATACATAAATATTTCAACTTTTGTATCCCAATCATGTACAATCTAGTATAATCGTTTAAACTCAAAGTGTTTTCTACCTAGTTAGCATATTAAATGTGGTAATGTATCTTAAAGCCCTAATATTTAATCGGTTCTAATAATATTCTCTAAAATATATTCAAATAATTATATGTGAATATATAATTTAAATATTTATTATGAGTATATATATCACCCCATTCAATATAATGATATAATATCAATATATTTAATTCAAAATATAGAAAAATTAATTTTAAATTCTGAGTTGGGAACTTTTTTCATGAACCTTTAATTTTTTTGATGTATTAGCTATCACCATATCATTCTACATGAGAACATGTCCCACTAACTCATTTAATTAATTAATAAAGATTTATAAACCTTTTCTACTATAGTTTAATGTAATTACATGTGAAATGACTAACCTTCACAAAGATTCTTTAAATGTTCCTAAAATTCATCAATCTAATGAATCATAACTCCCATCATAGTTCACATTGTGAGATTTTTGGGGAACGATGAGAAATGTTTCACAATGTGTCCATAATATATAGTCATTCAATGAAAACTATAGATCTCAATCACTATTTTTATTTTTTTAAAATGTTCAATAGCAACCATATTTGATGGATGCATCAATATATACTTTCGTGAGAATATGTTACCAATAAATGAATAATTATATTACCATAATTCACACTTCATAAAATTTTCATACATTTTTCAATCCATTCGGTATTCATCACAATTCTCATGTAATCGATATGACCTAAAATAAAACTTGAATATATAAAAATTTCATATATAAATACAGGAAAAATGTTTTCAAGTTAATCATTAAATACTCTTTTAAATAAATCTATAAAGAAAGCGAGAGAATTAGTAATCCCAAATTGATTCACAATATTTCGATAGCGCCCATAACTTGTTTTTAAATTTGTCTTGTGTACAACATCCTTTAAAATCACCAATTGATAGTATTATGAAAAACTATGAATCTTCATAAACTGTTGGGATCAAAACAATTTTTCAAAAAACCATCAATACAGGGAAGATGACAATTGTTTCAAATTTTGATCGTGTTCTGTTCCTGATGTTTAATTTACTATCACATCGATCTATCATTCTTTATAAAAAAATGGAAATTTCAACCCAAGGTGATGCAATTAGAAAAGTGAATAACCTATTAATATTCTCTTGTGGTTTCTTCTTAAATTCCTTCCATGTAAACAAAGACTTTATATTTCTATTCAATTAAATATGTGTGCCTCCATGTATGAGTTATATGGAGAACACAACATCTTGATTCATTATAATACTAGAAAAGGATTTCATAAATTCATAAAAAAAATTCTCATATAATATGAATATAAATGATTTTGAGTTTCCCCCCAACCATATAAAATAAAATCCATTTTTAGTTGGAATCATGACACAGAGAATGGGTGAAATTTCCATTTAAAGTTCATATTTATTATCACATGACTTAATGATCATAGGTTGGTTTGTAATATCATAAGTGACTACCCTTCATAGAAATTATTTTTGGTATTTATATATATAATACCAATACATGCCGAAGATAGCATAAAATTCAACCAAATGGAGATTTTTAGGATTTTCAAGAATTACATTCCCTCAAACTTTAATAATATAAGAATCATATACTTGATATGAGATAATTATTCCATTAGGGGTTTTCACTAAAAATTCTACATCAAATAATTAGGGACAAAAATTTGTATTTCTAGATACTTTTAATGATATAAGTGAATTTATATAAATAATCTCAAACAATATACTTCATTATTTTTTCAATCCATTTACCACTGTATCATCATTGTTATGTACACAAACCCATAATAAAGGTAATATGGTTTGATTAACAATAATGCATAGTTAATGATAGTAATTAATCTTTAAAAATACTTTAAAGGATTTCTAAATCATTATACCTTATTTTTAATCTATAACATGTTTTTTATAACCTAGGTCTTTCATAGTAATTGTTAAAATCTTTTATGATGGCGTGTTACATTTTTTTTGTTTTTTTAAAACATGTCCTCTCAAAGTGTTAAAACAAGTGTGTGTTAAGGACTATTAACCTACAGTAATTAATAATCATGTTAATACACAATGATCCTTATTTTAAATCATTAACACTAGGTAAAACAATTTCAACTACATGTCCTTTTCTAGTATCCATGTCAGGATGTAATTTCATATAAATTACATACTCTATCCTTCACAAAAATTATTGGACATTTTCCTATACATAGGATTATCCATATGTATCATACGATGTTTTTCTCATACAATTTTCTAAAGGTTAACTAAATCCTACCTTGATGTCAACTATAATGAACCATAATTTTATTACAAATATATCGTATCTTAATAAACCAATATTCATTACATAACATAATGATCCACAAAAAATCATATAGGTCTAGAACCTTTGAAAACATGGAAACATAAAAAACTCAATTATCCACTGGAAGAGGCTAATATTAATTTTTAATTTATATAGTTTTCATGTTATTTTTTATTCATAAATACCATTAGAGTTCATTTTACACTTTGAACATCATTTCGCATCATGATTGCAATTCTTTCATAAAATGCACTATTACATGGTACATTCTTGAACATCTCATAAAACACCAAATGGTCTTGATTTTATTTTCATATTCTATTGTCAGGTTTCCCATGATATAAGTAATAATTCATTATTTTGGAGAACATGGATATTAAATTTGGAAGGCCACCAAAAGTGGGCTTTAAACAAACCACATTCTGGGCGATGTTATTTGGACAGCAGCCCAATCACTGAACCACTACGGGAAAAATGGGCATTTGCGACGGGGGAATTTGCCCGTCGCAAAAAAGTTGGTATTTGCGACGGGTTAGCTTTCCCCGTCGCAAATGGACTGGCGCGCTTTGCGCGCCAAATCGCAGGCAAGTTATTTGCGACGGGCGATTACCGCCCGTCGCAAATAACCGGCGGCGGTAATAGCTATTTGAGATGGGAATATACCCCCATCGCAAATAACCGGCGGTAATAGCTATTTGCGACGGGAATATACCCCCGTCGCAAATAATATGTCGGCAGGTTATTGTTTTCGTCAGTACCCATCGCAAATAACTATTTAGCCGTTGACCGTAATAAATGAGGGCCAAGGTATTTGCGACGGGTACCGTCGCAAATAATACTATTTGCGAGGGGTATCCCGTCGTAAATAGTCCCGTCGCAAATAATCTAACCTATAACCCCCCCCCCCATACGTTTTTTTTCATTCATTCTCAAACTCCATCTTTTCCTTCTCTCAAAACTCTATTTTTAGAGTTCAGCGTTTCTTAAGTTTACTTTTTTCGGATTTGATATTGAAGTTTTCAACAACGCTCAGAGATCAACCTCAGATCAATTTTTATGATATTTATGTTTATTTTAATTTAATATTAATTTTAAATTTTTTATTAGTTTCAATTATTTTTAATTAGTTGTAATTTAATTATGTTTACATTGTTTTGTTACTTAATAAATTTAAATTATTAGTATCCATTGTTCATAGTTAATGGTAATTACGAATAATTAGTAATAATTTCCAATAATAAAGAATAAATGCTAATAATTAGTAATAAATACCAATAATTAGAAATAATTAGTAATAATTTCCAATAATTACCAATAATTAGTAATAATTACAAATATTTAGTAATAATTACCAATAATTAGTAATAATTTTCAATAATTTCCAATAATTAGTAATAATTTCCAATAATTACCAATAATTTGTAATAATTCATAATAATCCGTAATAATTACTAATAATTAACAATAATTACTAATAATTACTAATAATTTGCAATAATTAGTAATAATTAACCATAATTATTAATAATTACCAATATTTACCAATATTTAGTACTAAATAGTAATAATTAGTAATAAATAGTAATAATTACCAATAATTAGTAATAATTAGTAATAATTACCAATAATTAGTAATAATTTCCAATAATTACCAATAATTAGTAATAATTTCCAATAACTACCAATAATTTGTAATAATTAGTGATAATTAGTAATAATTACTAACAATTAACATTAATTAGTAATAATTACTAATAATTTTTAATAATTAGTAATAATTAACCATAATTAGTAATAATTACCAATAATTATCAATATTTAGTACTAAATAGTAATAATTAGTAATAATTCCCAATAATTAGTAATAATTAGTAATAATTACCAATAATTAGTAATAATTTCCAATAATTACCAATAATTAGTAATAATTTCCAATAATTACCAATAAATTGTAATAATTACTAATGATTAGTAATAATTACTAATAATTTACAATAATTAGTAACAATTACTAATAATTTGCAATAATTAGTAATAACTAACCATAATTAGTAATAATTACCAATAATTACCAATATTTTCTACTCAATAGTAATAATTAGTAATAATTACCAATAATTAGTAATAATTAGTAATAATTACCAATAATTGCGGATAATTACTAATAATTAGTAATAATTAATAATAATTACCAATAATTAGCAATAATTAGTAATAATTACCAATAATTAGTAATAATTACCAATAATTAGTAAAAATTACCATTAATTAGTAATAATTACAAATAAATATCAATAATTAGTAATAATTACCAATAATTATCCATAATTACTAATAATTACTAATAATTATCCATAATTAGTAATAATTACAAATAATTATCCATAATTAGTAATAACTACCAATAATTATCCATAATTAGTAATAATTACCAATAATTACCAAGATTTACCAATAATTAGTAATAATTAACTAATTACCAGTAATTATCCATAATTACCGATAATTATCCATAATTAGTAATAATTACCGATAATTATCCATAATTAGTAATAATTACCAACAATTACCTATAATTATCTATAATTAGTAATAATTGTTAATAATTAGTAATAATTACCAATAATTACCACTAATTAGTAATAATAAATAATAATTACCAATAATTAGTAATAATTAATAATAATTACCAATAATTAGTAATACATAGTAATAATTAACAATAATTAGTAATAATTAGTAATAATTAGTAATAATTACCAATAATTAGTAATAATTACCAATAATTAGTAATAATTACCAATAATTAGTAATAATTAGAAATAATTACGAATAATTACCATTAGTTAAAAATAATTACCAATAATTATCCATAATTAGTAATAATTACCGATAATTATCAATAATTAGTAATAATTACCAATAATTACCAATAATTACCAATAATTAGTAATAATTGGTAATAATTAGTAATAAATACCAATAATTACCACTAATTTGTAATAATTAATAACAATTACCAATAATTAGTAATAATTAATAAAAATTACCACTAATTAGTAATAATTTGTAATAATTACCAATAATTAGTAATAATTACTAATAATTAGTAATAATTAGTAATAATTACCAATAATTATTAATAATTACCAATAATTAGTAATAATTATCAATAATTAATAATAATTAATTATAATTACCAATAATTATCAATAATTACCAATAATTACCAATAATTAGGAATAATTACCAATAATTAGGAATTATTACCAATAATTAGGAATAATTACCAATAATTAGAAATAATTACCAATAATTAATAATAATTACCAATAATTAGGAATAATTACCAATAATTAGTAATGATTCGTATCGATTACCAATAATTAGTAATAATTATCAATAATTAGTAATAATTACTAATAATTAGGAATAATTAACAATAATTAGGAATAATAAAATTATTACATTATTAGTATATTTTATTAATAATTTTAAAATAATATAATTTTTATATTATATACAATTATCCTTTCATCTGTGTGTTTTGTGTCTCCACAAGTAATATTTCTATGTGGAGACAGAAAAAACACAGATGAAAGGAGAATTGTATATAATATAGAAAATTATATTATTTTAATATTAATAATAAAATATACTAATAATGTTATTATTTCTAATTATTGGTAATTATTCCTAATTATTGGTAATTATATGAATAATTACCAATAATTAGGAATAATTACCAATAATTACCAATAATTAGGAATAATTACCAATAATTAGGAATCATTACCAATAATTAGGAATAATTATCAATAATTAGGAATAATTACCAATAATTAGGAATAATTACCAATAATTAGGAATATTTACCAATAATTGGGAATAATTACCAATAATTATGAATAATATAATTATTACATTATTAGTATATTTTATTATTAATATTAAAATAATTTAATTTTCTATATTATATACAATTCTTCTCTCATCTGTGTGTATTTTGTCTCCACATGTAATATTTGTATTCTTTTTCAAAATTATCAACCTACTCACTAACGGAGAGGTAAAAGTGAATGAAAATATTACATGTGGAGATAGAATGTTAAACACACAGATGAAAAGAGAATTGTATATAATATAGAAAATTATATTATTTTAATATTAATAATAAAATATAATAATAATGTTATAATGTTATTATTATATAATTAATATTTATGAAAAAAATAATATTAGTACTATGAAAATATTAAAAAAATTAAAAAAAATTAAAATTATCAATATTTGAAATAGGTTTTGCTTTATTGTCAACATATTCAATTCTTAAAGGGTCAATTTTTAGGTCTATCTTAATAAAAATCTTGTGTTAGTCATGTATGATGTAAAATCTATAATTATCCTTGCTTGAGGGTTTTTTCTAACAAATTATTCAAAACCAGTAATGCTTTTATATTTTATAGAAAAATATGGAACAACGAGGTCGTCAACAATCATTATTAGGTGACCGCATATGGATAAATCAACGTAGAAATCCAAATGGTTCTGGTTTAAATCAAGTATATGTAGAGGGTGTGGAGACTTTTTTATCATTTGCGGCATCAAATCCAGAATTTTTTTCAGAAGGCAAAATCAAATTCCCTTTAATAAAATGTGCATTGAGAACGTTTGACACGTTTGAAAAAGTGGGGGGACATCTCTTGTGTTTTGGTTTTCAACCAGATTATGTTTTTTGGTATCAACACGGTGAACGCAGTTCCATATCAGGTGATACCAACATGATTCCGGATCCATCCCGGTTTCAAGATTTAGTACATGATGTTGCAGGTTTATTTGTTCAACAGACAGAAACTTCGGCTGATATAGCTTTAAATCCTGTGTTGGCACCATCTAAATTTTATGAGTCGTTAAGGTCTGCTGAGGATGCATTATATCCTGGCTGCAAGATGAGAAAATTAGAAGAAGTTGCGAAATTTATGGCTATAAAATCACATAACAGAATGTCAAACACCTGTTTTGACCAGATATTATCTTTGCTTTAAACACTGTTACCCGAAGGAAATGTTTTGCCTGCAAATTACTATAAGAGTAAGAGGCTGGTTCGAAATTTGGGACTTGTCAAAAGATTCATGCATGTTCAAATGACTGCATTTTATATTCTAGGGAAAATGAGTCATTGGATAGTTGTCCCACATGTGGGCGACTGAGATATAAAGAAGGACAACATGGGATGTCTGTTTTGATTCCTGTAAAACAGTTGTGATATTTTACGCTTACATCCAGACTTCAACGTTTATTAATGTCTAAGAATACAATGACAATGATGTCATGGCATAAAGAGAATATTTCAACCGATAAAATATTGAATCATCCAGTCGATGGTGATTCATGGAATCATTTTGATAGTGTGCATCCATCCTTTGCTTTAGAAGCTAGAAATGTTTGACTAGGCCTTTCCACTGATGGTTTCTATCCGTTCGGATCTTATGGTAGTCAATATTCATGTTGGCCTGTTTTTTTAACTCCGTACAATTTACCTCCATGGATTTTGATGAATGAGCCATATATATTTTTGACATTACTAATTCCAGGACATCCGAAGAAAAATATTGATGTTTATTTGAAACCATTGATTGATGAATTAAGTTTATTGTGGAGTACTGGTGTCAGTACATATGATGTTGCAACGAAACAGAATTTTATACTGAGAGCAGCATTGATGTGGACAATTAGTGAATTCCCAACATATGGGATGTTATCTGGCTGTAGTACACATGGTCATAAATCTGGTCCTTACTTTATGGGAGAGAACAAAGAATTTATGCTCATTAATGGAAAGAAACCTTGTTATTTTTACTGTCATCGTAGATTTCTTCCAGCTGATCATCATTTTCACAGAAACAGATCTCATTTCAGATAAGGAACAGTTGAAAGGGATGGACCTCAAAAAATGCTATCAGGTTCAGAGTTAAAATCAGTTGAATTTTCATTACCTCCCATCACTTTTGGTCTCACAATAAACCATCAGAAAATTTCTGTTTTTGGAAAAGAACACAATTGGATTAAGCGTAGCATATTTTGAGATTTGCCATATTGGTCTGATTTGTTGGTCCGACACATGTTAGATGTCATGCATATTGAGAAGAACTGTTTTGATAATTTGTTTCATACAGTGTTGGATACGCCAGGAAAGAGAGAAGACAATGTAAATGCACGTTTAGATCTTTCCCTAATTTATAGGCGTCTAGAACTAGAACTGTTTGAGAATGTCAGAACAGAAAGGTTACTGAATCCAAAAGCAGCTTATACACTGTCTAAAGAAAACTGTTTATTATTTTTTCAGTGGGTTGCAGATTTGAAACTTCTAGATGGATGTGCTTCCAATTTGGGTAGATGTTTAAAGAATGGTCATATTACTCGATTAAAAAGTCATGATTGTCATGTTATAATGGAAGGACTTCTACCCATTGAATTAAGAGTTCTGTTGAATTCTGTGATCTGGGATTCCATAACAGACATGTCTCATTTTTTTCGGGTAATTTGTGCGGCTACACCAGATTATGATGCTCTATGAAAACTTGAAGAAGATGTTGTTGTAATTATTTATAAACTGGAAAAAATATTTCTTCCATCTTTCTTCGACTCAATGGATCATTTGATGTTACAGTTTCCATATGAAGCCAAATGTGGAGGTCCAGTACAGTTTCGATGGATGTACCCATTTTAAAGATGCATGAAAAAATTGAAAAGAAAAGTATGTAACAAAGCATCTTTTGAAGGATCTATTGCAGAAGATTATTTGCAAGAGGATATATCTTTTTTCTACTCCCATTATTTTGAATATGAGTATCCTTCAAAACACAACCAAATGGGACGGAACGAGAGGAATATTGATGAAATAGACAATCAATTATCTGTTTTCAAGCAGCCAGATCTTGGTTTTGGTGGTGTTTATGAATGCTGGATTTCAGATGATGAACATCACAGAGCTCATACATATGTTCTGCTCAACTGTGAAGAGATGACATCAGTTGTACTGTAAGTGTTTATATCACTTATTCTATCATTTATGTCACAGTAAATAACTTTGGTTTTTATAGGTTGTATGATAATCATATCTAGAAACAAATTCCACAAATTACAGCAGCTGCTCTCGAAGAATGCCGAGTGGAAAATTTCTCTCAGTGGTTTAAAAAAATGGTAACATAAATTCTTTAGGTTTTATCAACTCATTCAATGTATAGTTTACTATATTGATAATTATTTCACAAATTTTCAGGTGTCTCGACATGCTGATAAAATTGAAAAACGGCTGTGTATATTAAGAACCCACCTTCCAAACTTGTTAAAACATAGAATTCATATGTGGTGAATGGATTTCGATTCCACACACATGCATATGGGGAATCGGAAAAAACAATGAACAGTGGAGTTAGCTTGAGAGGATCTCATCATCGAGAAAATGAAGTTGAATTTTATGGAATACTTGATG
Source organism: Viscum album (assembly GCA_963277665.1). Classification (NCBI taxonomy): domain Eukaryota; kingdom Viridiplantae; phylum Streptophyta; class Magnoliopsida; order Santalales; family Viscaceae; genus Viscum; species Viscum album. The sequence goes on from OY728139.1 coordinate 805,922,615, forward strand.
AAATCATTGAACTCTGTTATCTTGGACAACATTACATAACCATGTTCAAATGTCGGTGGTTGGATACAGAGAGAGGCGTGCGTGTTCATCCGACTCATGGAATCATCGATATTAAATGTAAAAGTGTTCTCGCTGTAAATGAAACATTCTTAATTGGCTCAACATGCTCATCAAGTTTATTATGAAAAGTATTGTACTACATCAAGAGACTTGACTTATTGTTGGAGTGTAATAACAATCAAAATTCAAGACAATCAGTTTAGTCAAAGTGAATGTGATTTCACGGATGTGCAAAGAATTGATGTTTTTCAAGAGAGTACTCAAAATAAATCTTTTTTACAAAGAGACATGAGTATCGATGAAGACACCCCACATTTAAGAGTCGGTGATGACGATGATGTTAATGATGTCACATTTGAATTTGAAATGGTAAGAGATGAAGCAACTGGAACTCGAATGGATATCGATGATGTTGAGGAGGAATCTGAAGATAACATTGACATATATGAAGATGATGATGAAGATGAACACTGATAGAATTCCATGGTAGTTATATACAATCATAATATATATATATATATGTATGTATATATAATAGTAATTATCATTTATTTGCTAACAACATTAACATTTTCTGTTTCAGATGGACGAAGACACATTTCGTGAGTTGGCGGATGCTGACATGACTTTCGATGCGGATGAGTTGCTGTCAGATAACCCTCATCCCGCAGGCGCTCCAGGGAGTACGCGGAGGGGGCGCGGTCTTGCACGATTGATGATTCCTGACCCCATCCCCGAGCGACGTCCATGTCTTGGGTTTGATCCACGCACACAGAGGTGTGATATCCTGTGTGATAATCTGTGGATTTGACTAACATTTCATTAATCTATTTACATAATAAAAGTTTATTATTTTTACTGTTTTCCGCATGTAGTAGTCGGATAGGGCAGCGCTATTTTGCGCAACTATTTCTCTCAGCTGTGGACCACATGGGAGCAGATTCCCATTGATGTGCAGCATGCCATGTTCGGCCATTGGTTGGTACGTACATAAATAAAATATTTCTATTTTGAAAATTATTTCATTTCTAACTTGATATTTTGATTTATTTGTAGGGTTTATGGTATCCGATCGAGGATACCATGCGTGACGCCATCCACAAGGCATGGTAGGTGGCCATGCGTGATCGCTTTCGTCAGTTTTTGCACAATTTAAGAAAAGATGCCACGAAGAAAGATGGAGTGTCAGAATTTGACGAGTCATGTAGAGCACACCGACCAGAGTACATTTCATCCCATTTATGGGATGGATTATGTGCGCACTGGTTGAGTGGGGCCTTTCAAAGGAGATCATCGGTGAGGAGGCAGAATCAGGGGAGACATGAGGTGACTCATCGAGCTGGGAGTCATTTTTTCAGTACTCATAGACAGCATCTGTTACGTACATTATTTATAAATATTTTATATAACTATAAATATTAACAGTTTATTTTTTATTCTTATAGGCTGTCGAGCACCCCGATATTACGGAGTACGTCGTATATCAGAGGATGTATAGTGATCCTGCTACTGGGGAGCTCAGAGGTGATCATCATCATCACATCGTGGTCAGTATTATTTGTTTTCAAGTTTTAAAATTAACTACATATAATATATTCACAATTTTAATTTTAAATTTCAACTACATGAGTCATATGAGGCTGCAACGTCACAGACCCGGCCTGAGAGTCAGGCCGATTCATCAGATCAGACCACTGGTCGTCAGTTTGATGAGGCGACATGGATGCAGGCCACCCAGTATGCCTTTGAAAAGGGCAGGGTAGTTGATATTAGCTCTCGACTGACACCCGGAGATTATTATGGCAGTGTTTCGATGTCGACGTCCATCTCGAGAGGAGCTCGTGTATATTCTTCTGCTACACAGTATGAGGATCAGTTGTGATCTCAGACTGCACTGATAGAGAGTCTCTGACAGGAGCAGGAGAAGATGCATCAGCAGCTGCAGCAGCATGAGGAGTGTTGACGCCAGCAGTAGCTGTACCAGGAGAAAATGGGTCGATGGCAGCAGCAGCACAAGGAGCATATGGAGTACATGCACCGACTCACTCATGCTTTAGGGATGGAGTTTCCTCCACCAGCATCTGCAGATCCACCCTCCCCCCTCTTTTAGATTAGAGTTTGTTTTTATGTTATAAAGTTTGTTAAATCAAAATATGAATTTTTTTCTATTCGTAGTTTCTGTCTCATTATAAAATATTAATAATATTATATTTTGAAATAACAATATTAATATGAATAATAATATTATTTATATTTTATAATATTAAAATATATATATATTAAAATTTTATAATATTATAATTTAATTATATTTTTTTTGTAAAATTTGAATTATTTTAATATTTGAATTTAAAATAATTCTACTATTTTTATATTAATTAAAATAACTTATTAATATTTTTTTTATTTATGAATTATAATTCTAATATTATTATATTAATTAAATCATTTATTAATATTCTATTATTTTATATTTTTGAATTATAATTCTATTATTATTATATTAATTAAAATAATTTATTAATAATTAATTATTTTTATTTGTGAATTAAAATTCTATTATTATATTAATTAAAATCATTTAGTAATTTTTTATTATTTTTTATTTTTGAATTATAATTGGATTATTATTATATTAATTAAAATAATTTATTCATAATTTAATTTTTTTTATTTTTTATAGTATTTACGACGGGATACTATGCCCGTCGCAAATAGTATTATTATGATATTCATTAAAATAATTTAATAATAGTTTTTTATTTTTTTTTTAAAAAAAAGTAATTGCGATGGGCCCCGTCGCAATTACTATTTTAAAAGTTGTTACAAATATACAGAGTAATATTTTCGACGGGAAGCATCCCTATCATAAATAATAACTTTAGCAATGGGCCCGTCGCAAATAATTGTTGTTGCGACGACATTTTCTGCAACGAGCGATTTGCGACGGGCCCCCGTTGCAAAAAGGCCATTTGCGACAGGATCCCATTGCAAATACCTGTTTTTCTAGTAGTGAACTATAGAGGCCATGATTCAAGCCCAAAGAGTCTCAAATTTTAACTAGAGATATAATGTATCATTTTAAACATTTCATTAAACAGTGTCTCAAAATAATTGTAATTTTCTAATGGAGTTCCAGGTGTCCCAAGTTGACGATGCAAATCTGGACCAGATTCTGAGGCCTAGAAAAATAGACCACCATTTAAATCATATATCGCAAACCACAAAGTATTTTGGGATGAAATTTTACATAATATTAGGAGACATCCGGGGTTTCATTTATGTATTCTATGGACCACTCCAATTATGCCTTATTGAAGGTCCTTTCGGTGCGTCTTTCTGGTGGATGCAAGTTGGATTCCATTTCAGGGGAAGAGTGGAAAAGTCACATCTCCATTAATTGTCCACCAAAATTTCCCCCACACAATTAATTAAAGGAACATGGGATGATGGGGGCTTATCTAAAGACTTCCAAAATTCATATTTAAGGTAGTAGTGGTGGATTATTTGAGGATCTTGGAGCTTTGTTTTCATTGTAATGTTATTATGAAAAATTGTCTTTGTAATGTTCTTCCTTCTCACGTAAGTTGTTCAAATCACCTTAGTTTTCAATGAAAGTTCATATTCTTCTCTTATTATATTATTATTAATATCACCTTGATACCGTTTCCTCAATGTGTGAACTTGTTCACTCCAAACCTTGTGATTTTTTTCACACAACAGTGGAGTGTTCGTTATTTTGTTGTTTTTACTTCTTCAATTCCACCCTCATAAGTCTATTTCCCGCTTCCATTGAAAACTTTTCATCATTGTAAGGATAAATATTTTATGAGTTGATCCAAGGGAGTATCCAGGGGCTAGATTGAATGTTATTTATCACTCTTTAAATGTTATTAGTTTCTTTTATTAAGTTTATTTCATTCAATGATTTTCTCGCATCCTCTTCCATATTGAATTTATTCACCCCACCTTTATGTGCTAAGTAGATCCTATACCTTGGAGTGCTCATGAAAATGTTCCTACAAGTGTATATATTATTATTATTTGTTTTTTAAGGTTCTTAATAATTAAGTGATGAGGTTTGTTTGATTTCATTTTATGAATCCTTCTCAAGATAATGAAATTGAAATTGTAAAAGAACAAAATAATTCATCCAATCCACCTTGAGAAATAACCTAGGATCGAATAATTTTCTCATAATTTAAATTCACATAGATCATTTAGTGCTCTTTTAAAACCATCTAAAATCAACCCTAGTTGGCCACTTCATATCCAAAAATCCATCTCTTCTCATTGAGTGTCTAAAGGTACTTCTTAGGTCTCTAAGGTTTCGACAACCCAAGCTACACTGTAGGCGACCGCTTTAACCTTATAACATGGGTAAATTTGGGAGACACCAAATTTTGGCACCTTTTTCGGGGACCAAGTAAGTTCCTTATACCAAAAACCTTATTTTATTACACCCATTATTCTATTCTCACCTAAATTCTCTTACCTTTTCCCTTTCTTTCTTTTTTTCTTATGGCACATGTCTGCCTACACCCGCGATAACTCAAACAGATTAGTTAGGGTGGAAAATACTAGGATATGGGAGTCAAGTTCACTAAGGGATTGTTTACATTTGATAAAAAATATTTTTTAAACTCAAAATTCACCAATTAAAACAAGTCCAATGGATGGTCTTCAAAGAAATCAAATGGTAAACCCTGTGGGTGATCAAATGGGAAACCCAAACCAAGAAGCCCCAAACATTTGGAATGTGGTCGGTCAAACCATGAACGAATACCTCCCAACATCATGGACCAATGACCCCTAATGCATTTGAAACAATTCCCGAGGAGATTACAACTACATCTTTAAACCCCATGTCCTAAACCACCTTCCAACATTCCATGGAATGGAGTCTAAGATGCCCTACCTTCACATTAAGGAGTTCAATGACATTGTAGAAACCATGTGTCCCCCACATCAACATGAATCTGCTAAAATGTGGTTATTTCCCTTTTAATTAAAGGATAGAGCTAAAAATTGGCTAAACAATTTGATACCATCATCCATCAACTCCTGGGACTAATTACAACGGTAATTCTATAAAAAATACTTTCCCCACCACAAAACAATAGCACTTAAAAAGATCATCCAAAACATTTTTCAAAAAGAGGGAGTGTAATTCAATGAAACATGGGATAGATTCAAAGTCACCCTAAATATGGTTCCACACCATGGTTTTCATATTCAAGAACAAGTGATAATTTTCTATGAAGGTTTGGGATCATGGAACAAACAATTCATTGACATGATGTGTAATGGGACCTTTAAAAACAAATCCCCAAATGATGCTTAGGAGTATCTATAAATCCTTGCTGAACAAAACCAAACATGGGGAACATCACCTTATTCTAAAAATCTATAAAGAACTACTAGAAATAATACACTTAGAGAAGATGAAAGCCTCAAGGCTAAACACTCAGCACTCATTAGGAAGATTGAAGAGTTAGACCTCAGGAAAATTTATGAAATCCAAACTGTAGACCATGTTTACACAATATGTGACAAACAAGACCACAAAATAGAAAACTTCCCAAACATTCCATCCATCAAGGATGTTCTTCTAGGAGGAACACCTGCTGAAGTCAATTCCCTAAACATTCAAAATCCCCAATAGCAAAACACATTCAACCCATGGTATAATGACCACCCACGTTTCCACTGGAGAGATAACCAAAAACCTAGCCAACCATAGGGACATAATCCATACCCAAATCAGAACTACCAAACCCATTACTAGTTCCAACCACAAACTATCCAATACCAAAAACCACCAGTCCATCTTCAACAAACCATCCCACCTCCAAAATATCCCCCTGGGATAAACCAATCATCTCAAGCACCAACCCAAACTGTTCTACAAAGCCTACTAGAATAACTATGAAACAAAAATGGAGAGGATGAACTCGGAAGTTTCTTCCCTTAAACAAGAACTTGAAACCATCAAAAATGGAAAGACACCCATGCCTACTCAGGCTGTACCATCCTCAAATTTAAGGGGAGAGTCAAGTTGCACTCAAACAACTCATGAACAACTAAAAGTTGTGACTGTTTTAAGAAGTGGGAAATCAATTAAGAAACCTGAATAGATAATTAAAAACCCATATGAAGATTCAAACATGGATGAAAATTCAAATGAATCAAATGATCAAAATGAAAAGCACGATAACATCATCAAAGAAACAACTCTTCAACAAAAAACCCCACAACCTGCACCATTTCCCCAATGCAAGAGGGGGAAAACCAAGCCTGAATTGAGTGAAACATTGAGGGAAATATTCTCCAAGTCAAGGTGAACATTACCCTTCCCCATGTCATCCAAACCATACTTGCCTACTCAAAGTAACTTAAGGAATTGTGCACTTTTGAATGAAAATTTTCACATAAAAATCATGTCATTTTGGCTGTTAATGTGAGTACCACCATTCAAAGGACCATTCCTCCTATGTTGAAAGACCTGGGATTCCCTTGCATCAATGATTAACTAGGAGAGTGCAAAGTTGTCAAGGCCTTGTGGGACCTAGGTGCTAGTGTCAATATCATCCCATATGTTGTGTATTTCCAGTTAGGCCTAGAAGAGATCCAAACTACATTTGGCACACTTTAAATTTCTGATCATATCATTAGGGTTCTAAAGGGTATTTTAAAGGATGTTCTAGTAAAGGTTGAAAAATTCATCTACCCTACAAACTTCATTGTCCTTGACAGCCGTCCAAACATAAGAAATAAGGAACAAACCCCAATCTTCCTTGTTCATCCTTTCCTTGCAACAATCAACTCTGTTATCCGAGTTCGAAATGGGAACATGACCATCACCTTTGGAAACATGAGTCTAGAATTGAACATCTATAATGCAAGCTCATAAATAGGGGATGATGAGGACATTGATGAAGTAAGCATGATAGGAAGCATTGATAATGAATCCATAGAACATCAAGTAACATTTGATGGAAGTTTATGTTAGGATGAGATTGATTTCCTTTGTTCACGTGAAGGAAGTTTATCTCCTTGGATGGAATCATTTTCAAATAACTCTTATGATGAAGTATTGGGTCCAATAATTAGTGAAACCATTTAGGAAACCATATTCATGGAGACCAATCAAAATTCCTTCCCTAAATCTGATCAAACCAATCTTGTATATGAAAATTATATATTTGGGGAATCAATATTATCTAAAACTATAAAAAAAATTCATATTGATCCAATGTCCCAATCTTCTGCTGAAATTCTGAACCAACCTGATCTTGAATTGAAGGAACTTCCCACTCCACTCAAGTATGCCTTCTTAGGGGACAATCAATCACATCATATTGTCATTTCTTCTTCTCTTAAAGCCAATCATGAGAGTATGCTTCTAGATGTACTTAGTAAACATAAGAAATCCATTGGTTGGACCTTGTCTGATATTCATGGGATTATCCCACTTATTGGGACTCATAGGATTATTATGGAATCTGATTCGAAGCCATGTCATCAAACTCAATGGCGACTCAATCCTAATCTCATGGAGGTAGTAAGGAAGTAACTTCTAAATTTTTTAATAGATGGTATTATATATCCCATAGATGAGAGTGAGTGGGTTAGCCCAATCCAAGCGGTTCCCAAGAAGGCAGAAATCAATGTTATAACCAATAAGGATGGATAGATTTTTCCAACTAGGGTGAGTATTGGATGGAGGGTCTGCATTGACTATAGAAACCTAACTCATTCACCAAGAAGGACCATTTCCCCTTATCATTCATTGACCAAGTCCTTGAGAGAGTGGAAGGTCATGTCTTCTACTATTTCATAGATTGGTACTCAGGGTATAATAAAATTGAGTTCTCCCTAGAGGATCATGGGACGACTACATTCACATTTCCATTCAGCACCTTTGCTTTCAAATGCATTCCCTTCGGGTTATGCAATGCCCCTGGAACCTTCCAGTGGTTCATGATGAGAATATTCTCAGACATGGTAGGAGATTTTCTTGAGGTCTTAATGGATGACTTCTCTGTGATTTGGGATACATTTGAGGGATTTCTGAGGAATGTGGAGAGAGTCTTTTCAAGATGTGATGAAATGAATCTGGTCCTAAACTGGGAAAAATGTCATTTCATGGTTAAATAGGGACTAGTTCTAGGCTATATGGTCTTAGGTAGGTGGATTTATGTTGATAATGCCAAGGTTGACATTATTCGTTACCTTCCATCACCCAAAACTGTCAAGGAAGTGAGGTCTTTCTTAGGAAATGCTGGTTTCTATAGAAGATTCATCAAGGAATTTTGTTCAATCTCACTTCCACTTTGTTCTCTATTAATAAAGGATGCCCCATTTCATTGGATAGAATGCTTTGAGGGTTCATTATCAATACTCAAATCCACTCTCACCTCTCCTCCCATTATGAAATCTCCAAATTGGAACCTTCCTTTCAAACATACGTGTGATGCTAGTAACTTTGTTTTTGGAGCTGTGTTAGGACAACATTGTGATAAAACTCTTTATATCATTCCTTATGAAAGAAAATCCTTAAATGATGACCAAATCAACTACACCACCACTGAAAAGGAGTTACTTGCTATTGTTTTTTTCCTTAGAGAAGTGTAGTTCATACCTCTTAGGATCCCCCATCACTGTGTTCACGGACCATTCTGCACTAAAATACCTCTTCCAAAAACATTATTCTAAGGCTAGACTAATTAGGTGGGTCCTTATCTTACAATAACTTGACCTCACAATCAAGGATAAAAATGGAATTGAAAATTTTGTAGTTGACCACCTCTCTAGGATGGAATTCAATGACAATTCAAATCACCTTTATGTTTCTGATTCATTTAATTATGAACACATATACTCTATGATTGACTGTCTTTGGTATGCCGACATAGAAAATTTCTTAGTTACAGGATTCATTCCAAAATTCGTAGGGACTCAAGCTCGAAAAAAATTCCTATCTGATGTTAGACACTAGGTGTTTGATGATCCATACCTCTATAACTTCTGCCCTGATCAAGTCATTAGGTGGTGTGTCCCAGAATCTGAACAAGAGTCTATCCTTAAATTCTATCATAGTGAGGCATGTAGAGGTCACTATTCCTCTAAGAAAACTTTTTCTAAGGTTCTTCAGAGTGGACTCTTCTCGACCAACCTCTCAAGGGACACCAAATCATTTTGTAAAATTTGTGCTAGGTGTCATCATGTAGGGTCCCTCACAAAAACAAATCAAATTCCACTCACTCCCATCATAGTTATTGAAATCTTTGACTACTGGGGAATCAATTTCATGGGTCCCTTCCCAAACTCTAGGGGATATTTGTACATTATTTTAGCTGTAAACAATGTCTCAAACTGAGTTGAGGTGATTCCTACGAAATCTAATGATCATCAAAATGTGATTAGATTTCTCAAGGAAAACATCCTCTCTAGATTTGGAATTCCTAGGTCTATCATTAGTGATCGTGGAACTCATTTTTGCAATCATCCATTCTCAGCATTCATGGACAAGTATGGAATTTCTCACAATGTGTCAACTACTTAACACCCACAATCTAACGTTCAAGATGAGTTATCCAGTTGATAAATCAATGAAATTTTAGAGAAAACAGTTAACCCATCTTGGAAAGACTGGTCAAACAAACTATTAGATGCTCTTTGGGCCTATCGAATTTCTTTTAAAACCATTTTAGGAATATCCCCATATAGGTTGGTTTATGGTAAAGCATGACATTTTCCAGTAGAGATTGAACACAAGGCCTTTTGGGAAATTAAGAAAATGAATTATGGCCTCTCATTGGTCGAAACAAAAAGGAAATTAGATCTCAATGAACTTAAGGAAATTAGGACCGAGGCTTACGAGAATTCAAGGATAAATAAATCTAAAGTACAAGCCTACCAATATCAAAATATTAAAGCAAAACACATTGTACTAGGTAAACCAATTCTTTTGTATAGTTATAAACTTCATCTACACCTGGGAAAGTTTAGTTCCAGATGGTCAGGCCCATACATCGTGCATAAGGTGTACCCCCATGGGGCTGTAGAAATTCAACATCCCACCAATGGTCAAAACATTAAAGTTAATGGCGATAGAGTCAAACCATTCATTGAACCATTTCAAAAATAAGAAGTTATTGAATACTTGTTTGAACCAACCTTAGATAAGGAAAATACTTAAACAATTAGGAGTTTAAGTCAAGCTAGTGACATTAAACAAAAGCGCCACATGGGAAGAAACCCGTGGTTTTCATGTTTTATTTTATTTAATTAGAACTTAATACTGTTGACATGTTCTTATTTAATGAGTAAGGATGGGTATGAAAGGGGAGGACCATATTCACCCATGTCACGTGGTGTGATCCTTGAGTAATACCTTACCCAGAAATTTAAAAGAAGACAATGTATCGTCAGTTTGTTTAATTTTATTTACGTTTTTGTAGGTTAAAAAAATATATTTTTGACCTGTTCTTATTTTATGCGTATGGATGGGTGTGAAAGGGGAGCACCATATTCATCCTTGTCACATGGTGTGATCCCTGAGTAATACCTCACACAGAAATGTAAAAGAAGACAATGTATCATTAGTTTGATTTAAAAAAACAAAAAAACAGGGAAAACCATAAAAATGATGATACTTGTAATTAAATAAATCATTGTATTGTTTGTTTTGTTTGGTTTGTTCTTCTTTGTATGGTTCAGGGACTATTTTGGGTGATATATTTTCAATCATGGAGGTGCCTACATCCCCCAATAGATCAAAGGAGTAATCTGGAGCATCATGAACTTCAACTTCAAAAACCAGTTAAATTCATTCCATGTTTATCATTTTCAATTTACTCTTTGAACTCCTCTCATATACCCCTTATAACTTTTCTTATCATTAAACAATGGGGAAATTGTTATTCTATGTTTGGGGGGATATGAAATAAATATTTTGATCTTGTGTGCAAAAAAAATGTATGGAAAGAAAAATTTTCATTAACCTTGAACAAGATAACACACATTGAAAACTCTGAAATTGGATATCAAATAATTTTAAATGCCTTGATTATGATTTTAATTCATGTTTATGTTCATGTGTATAGATTTTGGAAAGTGTGGTTGTCCAATGTGATTTTTCACCATTTATATTTTCATCCATTATTTAAAAAACACAATGCACGTCCTTTATATTGTGTGGTATTAGTTTTAATTCTTGGGGTCCATAATAAATATAATAGGGTTGGTGATCATTTTAATTTTAACATGAGTATTCAAAAAAATCAATTGCGCATAGAGAAATGAATTGACCAAATGTGTGTCTTTCGGGACTTGGGGATCGTGACTCCATAGTTGTCTGGCCCAGAGTTGAAAATTTTATCTCTATTTTTGGTAATTTGAATTTTCTTTTTATTGAGTTAACATGAGATGATTCCCGATTAAGTGAGGTTCACTTGGTTCCCTAATGTATTTGAGCCTGGCAGTCATCAGCAAAGTCTTGCTATATGGGTTGACAAGATTGAGTTGAATTTCAATTACCTTGGAAAAATTGAAAAAAAAAACAAAAAAAACAAAATTAAATGAGTACTCATCTTAATATTAAAATTTTATTTCTCCTATCTCTTACAAATTTTCTCCCATGACTGAATATGAACCCCCTTGTCTATTGTGACGCACAACACTTCATCATGCTGAATTGAATTTGAATGAAATATGGCGATAAATTTGAAAAGGGTAATGGTCATGGACTTGGGATATGCCTATGTACACATCTTGCTTTAAATGATTTTTATGGGTTTAATAATTTTTTGGTATGATATTTTTGGGTGAGAAATGTGTATTAAATGTTTTTGGAAAAGGGAATTCGAATTTCATAATTTTGAGAAATATTTTTCTCAGGAATAGAAAAACTCAAGTTGGGGGGTGTGATTAGACACTGGAAGAAGATAATATTCATTTTTAATTTATATAGTTTTCATGTGATTGTTATTCATTAATACCATTTTAGTGCATTTTACAATTTTAACATCATTTCACATCATGATTGCAATTCTTTCCTAAAATGCACTATTAAATTGTTCATTCTTGAACATCTCATTAAACACCAAATGATCTTGATTTTTTTTGAATATTATATTTTCAGGTCTCCCATGATATAAGGAACAATTAATTCTTTTGGTGCAGTTGGAGATTCAATTTGGAAGGCCACCAAAGTGGGCTTTGAACCAACCACATTCTGGGCGACGTTATTTGGACATCAGCCCAATAAAAAAATTATAGAGGCCATGATTCAAGCCTAAAGAGGATAAAACTTTCCTTTATATATAATAAATTATGAGGAACATTTAATTAAATGGTGTTCCAAGGTAATTATAATTTTTTTAATGGAGTTCCAGGTGGCCCAAGTTGAAGATGCAATTCTGGGCCAGATTCTATGGCCCAAAAAAATATCCCACCATTTAAATAATATATCGAAAACCAAAACGTATATTGGTCTGAAATTCTATAGTCTCTTAGGAGACATATTGGGATTCATTTATCTCATATATGGACCACTATAATTAGACTTCTATAAGGTCCTTTCAGAGCGTCTTTCCGGTGGATTCAAGCTAGATTCCATTTTGGGGGAAGAGCGGAAAAGTCACATCTCCATTAATTGTCCACCCACCTTTCCCCCACACAATTAATTAATGGAATATGGAATTATGGGGGATTGGAAAAATACATCACAAATTCCTATTTAAGGCAGTATTGGTGGAGGATTTGAGGATCTTGGAGCTTGGTTTTCATTGTAATGTTATTATGTCAATTTGTCTTTGTAATGTTCGTCTTTCTCATGTAAGTTGTTTGAATCACCTTAGTTTTAAATAAATGTTCTTCTTATTATCTTATTATGTTTTTATTAATATCACCTTGATACCATTTCCTCATGGTGTGATATTGTTCACACCAAACCTTGTGGTTTTGTTCACACAACGGTGGAGTGTTCGTTATTTTGTTGTTTTTACTTCTTCAATTCAATCCTCATAAGTCAATTTCCCTCTTTCATTGAAAAAATGTCATCAATGGAGGAATAACTCTTTTATGAGTAGATCTAAGGGAGTATCAATGGGATGGATTGGATGTTATTTATCACTCTTTAATGGTCATTATTTTCTTTTATTTGAGTTTTTTTCATTCAATGATTTTCTCTCTTCCTCTTCCTTATTGAATTTATTCACCCCACTTTTATGTGCTAAGTATATCCTGTACCATGGAGTGCTCAAGAAAATGATCCTACAAGTGTATATATTTATTAGCATGTGTTTGTGAAGGTGCTTAATCAGTAATTTATGAGGTTTTTTTTGATTTCATTGTATGAATCCTTCTCAAGATAATGAAATTGAAATTGTAAAAGAATAAAATAACTCATCCAATCCACCCCGAGCAATAACCTAGGATCAACTCATTTTCTTATAATTTAAATTCACATAGATCATTTAGTTCTATTTTTAAACCATATAAAATAAACCCTAGTTGGCCACATCATAGCCGAAAATCCATCTCTTTTCATTAAGATTCTAAAGGTTCTTCTTATGTCTCTGAGGATTCGACAACCAAAGCTACACTACAAGCAACCGCTTTAACCATAGAACTTGGGTAAATTTGGGAAACACTACAACTACTCCATTAGTGAACCATATAATCTCTCAAATATTTATTCATCACTAGTAACATTTTTAGAAAGATAATTCATAGTGAATGTTTTCATCTCCCATGGAATAGAAACATAGTAAAGGGTGTTTTAGAAAATGAGCAAGGGTAAAAAGAGATATATCAACATAATATTAGTATAAGGTTGTGAGCACATGTGAATAAAATTTGAAAAACCATAACCTAATTATAATAAATTATAATCCTGGGTCATGTCCATAATCACTGAACTTCATGATACATGAATCATAAATGATTCAAAGAACATATTCCATGAGAGAAAAAAATTATCCTAAGATATAGATGTTTGGAATAAACATCAGAATAGATTTTTTTCATTAGTATTCATGTATCATTCCAAAATCTATCATAGTGGAATGGGTTTACTCTCCATTCCGTTTTAGTATTCAATATTCACTCCTAAAACTATCATGGTGGACAATATCCCTTACAGAACTGGGATTAATCCACACTACATTTTATTTTACCTTATGGGATATCAATATTTTTTCAACTAATTGAAGGGAGGTTTATGTCCCACCAGTCACCTAATGAAAATCATAAAAATGTGTCCCCCAAAATCATAAATTATTTATAATACGAAAATAGATGAAAAAATGTATTTCATGATCATTTCCTCATGGAATAAATCATGAAAAATAAATAGGTTCCAAAAACATTTTATCAATTTATCATAATAGTACTGAATGAAAATTAATGTGGTTAATAATCATATTTTATTCAAAATCATAATACATAATATGAAATAATATGTTTTTCGTCATTGGATTATATCACTATTAACCATTAAGTAACATAAAATTATGTCATCTTAAATAGAAAAACTAATTTAGAAATATCACTCAAATCATTTCTTAACGAAAAATATCATTTCAAGTTTAAAATAAATAATTTAAAATATTAAAAATTCATAAATAATAAAGAAAATTTGTTCATTTTAAAATAATATTTTAAAATTTTATGTGAACTGTAAAATAATTGAGTAGACATGATAATGGGAAATTCAATTCTTGATGCTTATTATATAACAAATATTCCTTTCACATTTTAGGTAAAATGTCAAAAGTACCATGTTCAAAATAAAATAATATGATTCCTTTTAATTAATTTTTGAAAAATTAAAACATGATTTAATTTTTATTTAATTAATCATTGGATATTAGTAAAAAAATTGAAAATATTTTCTGATAACATGGATATATATGACCGTTTTCTTTTCAATTGAAATGTGAAAAAAGATGATTTTCCTTAAAATTTTTTTTATAATCTATAGATTTTATACATAGAGTAAAATATAAAGTAAATATGTATTCTCCATAAATATCTATAAGGGAAAATAATTCCTGATATCACTTAGAGATGGATCATATGATTTTATCATTTTATATATAATAAAAAACTATCTCGATAAACAATGAGATTGTGCCATAAAACATTTACTGACATTTGAATCATATGACCCATGAAATAAATAATCTTATATGGATATGTATATCACCATTATTTTCAAGATAATTATAAGAATATAGATTTATGGGATGTATATATAATACACAAGTGAAACATGTGGTGAATATAGCATGTATCTTGTATTAGTAAACGTGATAAGAGACTCCCATACATGCTTTGGTAAATTTTGAATCATCATCCCAATGAAAGAACAAAATTAAATGATACATTAATTATACTCAGAAAAAATAAATTAATGATATAACATTTCAAAGGGTCTTTATATTCACATCATAAAATAATACTAGTGCAAAACATGACATATTTCCCAAATATGACACCTTGTGACAAAGAATCCATTACTTCAAGTCTTGAGTATCTTCGTACACGTTCCAACCACCAATATAATAAATATAGTAATATTATAAATTTATTATAGAAATATAATCATACATATCAGAAAATTTATTAATTATATATAACACTTTCACACACATTTATTAAAAACTCTTTGTTTAAATCATTATTCCATGTGAGAACAACTTCATTTTTCTTTTATAGTTTAGTTTCATAGTGTTTTTCATTGTTCATTGATTATGGATCAATAATATAAATTTTTTTAATTCATGATATATATAATAATTATATATATAATTATTTATAGTCATCCATAAAATTTGGATATGGAAAAATGAATTACTCCATTCCTAGAGATAGTTGGTCGTGCGTACACATAAACACTATTTAAAATTTTCATGGATGGAACAAAAGATTGGAAAATATTAATTTAACTTTCTGTAATAATTTTTTAAATAATATATATCATATATATTCAACAAATATGTCTTTTCTCCAATGCATGTCAAAACTAATTTGAATAACATATCACATCGCTTCACAGAGGTGGTAGTCCACATGTACATGCAAGTTAAGTTATTCTTTTTCTATGTAATGGAAGACACATAGGTAAATTTGATATTATAATTCGATAAATATAATTATATATTACATATCATATAAATTAATATACTTTAAATCCATTATTATATCCATTTGTTTGACGTAGTGAAGGAAAATGAATCACATATATTTGCAAGTTGATAGTCCACCTTACACATGATAGATAGTCTATTTTACTATTTTATTAAAGAGGTGAAGGATATAGGTTATTAAATTTATATAATAAAATATAGTTATATGGGTTAATAATAAGTTATTATATCATCATTTTTGCAGAATATTTTGAGGGGTTAGAAGAACCAATAACACGAAAATGAATGGTAAAGGACAATACCTATTCTTCAGATATCCAATTTAGGTTTACACTGAAAACCTATATATTAGGGTTTTGTATTGAAAAAAATGCCTCTTAGATATTGAAATGGTAGTAAAACTTTTTTTTCGTTATGTAATGACACAAAAAATGATCTCTCAATATGTAGAATAATTGAGTGGGGTGTCCTCATATAAGTGTGGGAGGGGTCTTTCTTGGAAATTACTTCAGAATTTTAAAAATTAATAAACAATTATAAGTTTAGTCAAAATAAAAATTTGTTCAAATGACTTTAGATTCTAATTTGATATAGGATATGGTTGAAATATGGATATAAAATGCGATTTATACATTTTTATAATAAAAAATATAATTATTTGTTGGTTTAACCCCCAAAAAACTCATTTAAGCCTTAAACATGATATTTTTTTTTCATTATGTTCACAATTAATTTTGATCGAAAATTAATTTGACCATAATGTATAATATTAATTTTTCTGATTCCATAATATAGAATCAATTTTTCAAAATTCCTACCATAGTAGTGGAAAATTATAGGTAAATCATAGACCATCAGATGTGACCAAAGAGCGGTTTTCCACAGAAGAAGGATTCATAAGTATATAAGGTATTTATATAAAAAACAAACATGAATTTAATTCCAATGAACAAAATTAGATTTATCATATTTTTTCTAATTTTCTTCTAATTTTTTTAAATAAAAATTTCAAATGATATAAAATAAGAGGTGGTTTTCAATAAAAACTATAATTTTTCATTATTAAATAAAAAAGTATACTTTTAAGAAAATTACAAAAAATCACCCTATGTTAATTTTAAATTTTGATTATAAAAATGAAATTAATTTTATGAATTACATTTTTTAAAGGTGAAAGAAAAATTATTTGTTCACAAAAAAAATTCTTTGAGAAAATAATATTTTTGAAGCATATAAGGACTTTAACAAAAATTAAGTATTTCTTATCAATGTGATTTCTTTATATAAAACCATTTTACATAATTTTCAAAATGTGTTTATTTATATTTATACCAAAACAAAATAATGGATATTTTATAAAGGTAGGGTTCAAATAATAAGACTAATAATGAGTTACATTTCACTAAAACTCAATGTTTCATTTAACTCAAGCTATCAAAAAAATTAATTTATTTGAATGAATTATTAAATGTAATAATAGGGTGTTATGCCTATAAATAAATATGTTTGAACTGGTATGGAAATTGTTTTTCTTAAAAACAATTTGTAATTAAAAAACCTTCAAACACTAATAGAAAAAATTAACCTTTTCTAATCCATCAATAATCTCAATAATCATGACACTGATACAAATACATAATAAGGTTAAATATTGTTCATTTGACTCTAATTAATTTATGTGAAATATAAATAGGAATGAATTGTTTTTATTATCCTGATGGATTACTAATGTAATTATTTATAATGACGAAAAGTATTTATATCAATCAATGAACCTTAGTTCAAAACCAATCATAGATAATGTAAGTAACAATGTGATAATATAATGAATAATATACTAAGATCACATTATTTTCATCATACATTAATCACTCAAATATTTACCTGATATTGTAGACAAAAACATAATCATTTGATGTTTAATAATGTATAAAAATTACATAGATATATATCACTAATCATGGATGGAAATGATTAAATTACAAATTAATTTCTTATTCTATAGAATAATACATTTTTTAATATAAATAGATACTTATTAATACCCATACTCATACATAAAAATTATCATTAATATTTTCTAATTGATTAAAAATCATGCGGGTGTATCTTATTTTGTATATAAAAAACTAATCACCAGGAGGATGAGACCACCCACATTAACCATTTATCTAATTTCCAAACATTACCCAATAACCTTAAAAACTCTTCAAATGACAATAAAACCATTTATATATCAATATGAACAACATTTAATAAATAAAATAATCAAAATAATGAATAAACTAACGAAAATACATTCAAATAACTCACAATATATATCTAATTTATTTAAATAAATAACCCCATAAATTTAAAACTAATATAAATTAATTGCATCTCATAAATAAATTAAATATGTAAATTAAATCATACCACAAATTCCATAAAAAAATAAAACTCGAAAGTAATAAAACCATCCATATATCATTCTTTTATTTAAAAAACAAATAATTCATAAATAACAATTTTCTTTGTGACGTAATAGTGGGAGTCGTAGAACCATATTTGTCACTACTTTTGATTACGATTTCATGGCTATAGTGAGTTATTATAGATGTTTACTTACCAATTTAGTGTATACATTTCCGTTTCCACAATTAGATGGTAATATCAATATATTAATAGTTTTATCCAAAGGTTATAGAAGATCCCAGTCAATAATGAGATCCTCTAGATACTAGGATATTAATCCTAATCAAATTTCCAAAGGTCTAGATACATTTTTATAATTAGACATAGTTTCTGTTTGACTACCTAGAACAAGGGTCTCATAAGCATTGAAACATATTCTCGTGAAGTTTTCACTTGGTGATCACTTGTAGCTGAAATCATGAGGACTGACCTTCGAATAGAAAAACAAATGTTTCTGGTGTCATTGGAAGTTAATATCTATGAATATGTATATTGGGCTTATGACTTGATATCCTTATCAATGTTTTCTATTTTACCATTTGAATTGATTATAGGAGAAAACCCTTATAATGAAATCACTGTGAGATAGCCTGGGTTTGTTGCATCATTGGTGGTATTACATTAGTTGAATGATCAATATAGAATTTCTAGCGTCTAGGTTGGTAAGGTAAAATCTATAGTTAGGTGGATCAAGATGGTAGTACCTTCATAAATCCATGTTCATGGTAGTCATAACATATATCCGTCCCAATAGATTAAAAATCAATAAATAAAAAATCATTTTGACACAAGTGAGAACTTTTCTTTATGAGATCTCTAAAGACAAATAGATTTTATTACACAATGGTTCTTAGTATGCTACTTGTCATTGATATTACAGCTCCTTGTATATTTAACGGCCTTGATGGGTTCCTTGACTCCACTCTTTGTCTATGAATCATATTCCACACTATTGAGATAATGGCCTAGATGGTCACACAAAATGGTGTATTCAAGAATCTTTCATATTCTATTGAATAGGAATATAAGACATTTTGGGCCCCACCACTTGGGTCTGGGATATATATGTTGATACATGATCATCAAGGAATAAATAAATTCATTCAATTCAATTTATGAATAATTAGTATTTCATTTATATAGTAATTGATTTTATATTTATTAATGCAAATACATGGAGAATATTATTTGAACGAATATTATTTTAATATGCAAAGTTCATTTAATTTTTTTGGGAATGAAGATTCGATCTAATGGAACTATTTTTATAGTGTAATCTATTTTATTAAAAGAAATTGATAAAAATATAAATGATATTTATTATGTGGTAAAAAATTCATAATATTCCATTTATATACTGTGTATGAATTTTCGGGTTTTGGGGAGTCTTTTATGGATAATTTCCTAACACACTATATATACGAGGAGAGAAGCTCTTGACTTTCAACTATTAACTTTGAAATCGTGAGATCATATCCATCTTGTACCACATTCTAGAGATTAAATATCTACATCAAGGTGATCTGATCAAGCTCTCTGAAGGTCAATGTGATGATCGTAGGAATGTCGAAGTCGTCATCCGATTTCAGTGTTAGTACCTGAAATTTAACAATCAATTCTCCCAAATAATTCTTATGTATATGTGGATGATCTCGAGATGTTTGAATTAATATTCTTTGATTATAGATCTCTATAGTGGAGTGGACAATGAACACACAGGTTCAGATCAAACTAGGTATTTATGGTTCTTCGTGATGCATGATCCTCGGGATTTAATTGGGGTTATGCTACACCAATGATGACATAGTTTCATTAATATCTAATTAAAAATTCTAAATCCCCATCCCACCGTATTATGCTATATGACCTGGTAAGTTCAATTGCTATCATAATGACATTTTATATATTTAATCCATGAAAAATTAAATTTTAATCAAATTTAGTAGTGGGTGTTGCTTCAGTCAAAATGTTGTAAATGTTGTTTGAATCAAACACCAGATTACCAGCCAACGATCCTATGATGTTGTGAATGTGTATTGATCATATTTTATAGTTTTAATTTAATGATCATGTATTTAAAATCAATTTCAATTTATATTTGTAACTATTTACAAGGTAAAATTCTGTTGAACCATTATATTCTAGCCAGAGATATCATGGCCGGAATAGTAACCTGATTATATCTTTGCTACTATAATCAGTTCTAGAAAAAGTATATTATATAATTAATTTTGTAATCAAAAAACTAACTATAGGATTAATAAAAAGATAATTATATGTCAATGTAATTTATAGATGGATTTAAAATGAAAAAGGGTGTCCTTAGTATTTATCTCCATTCCTGGCAATAAAAGGCAAAAAATCACTATATTTGGGTGGTCTCTTATGAGTTTTTTATATATTTGTTTTTTGAAAAAAATTAAAAGGTGTAGGGTAAATGTTTTAAAAAAATGTTTACTAAAGGTAGTAGTGGTTATTCCACATTTATCTTTCATGGGAAAGGCTGCAATGGTACTACCGCATTTCCTCTAAAAGTAAGACAAAATTATTAATTTTGTATTTAATTTTTTTTGTTAATATATATATATATAACAAAAAATTTCTAGAAATAATTTCTTATATTTAATATCCTTCAATACTTCCATTACAATAGTTTGGATTATGATAGATGCGCTCACAACGCATTAATAGGTCATCAGTTCGGCCAAACACACCCTCCTGTTGCGGTCCGTAACACACCCTCCTGCCGCGGCCTGCTAGTTGTGGCCGCTTCGGCCAGCGGTGACTGCGAGTACCACACTTGTCCCATGCGGCCATCTTGGGTCGGCCACACTTGGCCACCATGTCACGACGCCTTCCACAAACCGCGGTCGGTTGCCGCGTGTCTCCTCTGGCCCCTGCCAGCCCCCTCCGACATGGTGTGCTAGCGGTTTCTTCCACGGTTTACCAGACGTGCTCCGTTGTCTTTTCATGGTGCTGTCTGCACCTATGGCTCTTACGCACTATTGTTGACATAGCGTGACCCTCTATTTCATGTTTCCGTCAATACATAAATTTTTCCACGAAGTTCACATCAAGAACAACTCAGCGGAGGGTCTGTGCCTTATTCATTTGGATCGCGTCCTCCGCATTAAGGTGATGGAAAGATGGAGAGGATTTAATTCATCAATGTCAACTTCAAAATAAACCCCTACCTCAAGATCATTGGATAACATAAATGTTTTAGGAAGAGTCAATGTTTGTCATTCAGTGTCTCTAATCCTTGACCGCTGTAACTGGTTGCATTCTCCAAGTGGTTTGTGTCATGGTACTTTTCTAAAGCTTCGTCGCTTGGGGAAGCCATGCCAATACTCCTCCCCATTGTCTGTATTAATAGGAGAGGGTGAGGTTGAGTAATGCATGTGGAATTAATTGGGTTTAACTAATTATGTAACCTTCAATATTCCAAGGGTGTTGTTGCAAATAATTGAGCCATCAATCCATTTAATGGCTTGACACATCATTGGTCCTGCCTCTGCCACTCGTATGTTGGAGGAGAATAACGAAAGGAAAAAATAAGTTTGTTATTTTATTATTCTTTTAAATGTTAAAAATATAATTTTTTCCCAAAACATTTTGTGGTATATGTGGAGCCTCTCTTAAGTGAATCCCAGCAATGCAGATTCAGTGTTGCCCTCAGATTTTTAATACAATCAGCAGCTCAAAAGTTAGAAAATTCCACTCACACGTTTATAGAGAATACCTTAAAAAAATACCAATAAATTATCAACATTCACCCTCGACTCGTGTGTGTCGATAACTGGATCCACCTAAGTGGATCACTCCCAAAGAACTCAACGGTACAATCACATTTTCTATCTGAGTTACCACTTAGATGTTATATATTTTAATAATAAAATAATTCTTACTTAATTATTTTATTTACAACCAAAAACTAACAGCCACAGTTGGCCCGTGTCGAAGAATGATAGTATATGTTAATAAAAATCATACCCTCACAAGCTTAGCGATGGTCTTAGACTATTAATCTAAGTCACCATTTATGAGTTATAATCATTTGAAAAAATAAAATAACTATCATTAATTATTTTATTTGCGGTTATGCCATTTTCAGGTTTTCTCACTAGAGGCCTGCACCGACTATGCATAAGTTGTTCCTACGGTAAACCTGCTATTCTGAACGCAACGATTCACTCTGATATCTGATCCGGGAACCCGTTTAAGAGTTATTAAAAACGTTTCATGAAAACTACTCACAAGTTCTAATAAAAGTTTAACAAAATTTTGATGGATCATTACGGGAACACCGAGCCTCCAAACCACATGTTGTATGATTTTGAGAACTCTTTATAATCCCAAATAATTATAAAAAAATTAATATGGAATTTACTGGTCTTTACATTCTCCCCACCTTTGGTCCTCTCTTCATTGAAATCCAAAACAAAGGAAAATCAAAAAAATAAGGGTACAAAGCCCGAATCTGGGCCTCCCTCTCCCATGTGCTCTCCTTGAGGTTCCTATGCTGCTCAGAACTTTCGCTAGAGGGATCATTTGTCCACAAATGACTCACTCCGGCCAATCCTCTACATCCACCGAAAACTCTGTAAATGTCTCCCCATCATCGATTCCCAACTCTCCCCAGTTGACAATGTGTGATGGATCATGCATGTAACTCCTCAACTATGACTCATGGAAACAATTATACAACAGATGCATTTTTGGAGGAAGATCTAGATGGTACGCCACCTCTCCTACTCTACTGGGGATCTGGAAAGGTCAGATGAACCCTGAAGATAGCTTGCCACCCCAGCCAAATCCCTGAAATCCTCATCGGGGTGAGACGTATAGGAAGACATGGACCACATCCTCAAATATCAAGGGTCTCCATCTCCTATCAACATAAGACTTATGCCCACTCTACACATTCTTTACATGTTAATATTTTTTGCTTCATGATACAAACTCTGACATAACCTGCTTCATCTCTGGCAACCAGTACTGACTTTGGATGTCATGGTACATCTTCACCACTCCAGGATGTGCCTCAAAAGGGGAAGTACGGAACAATTTCAACACCGAATCCCATAGAGTCACTAGTACCACTGTGCAGCCTCTAAATAGATTGACGTGCTCCCCCCCCCTCATAAAGTCCTTCATGAGATCGTCCTGAGGATATCCAAGCACGTCGGGCCTTGTAGTCAACGTCCCAATGTTGTGCCTCATGAACACTCTGAAGAATTGGGGGAGTGAAAGTCATAGGCTGGATGTAAGGTACTCCATTATTATACACGAAGGATATCTGCAGTGTGAATAGTTGGTCTAATGCCTCACTTTACAGATGTAGACAAGACCTTCTTCTGAGTGCATATGCTACAACGTTCCCCTTCCCAAGAGAATAAACTATCTCAATGTCATAGTCGTATAGGGACTCTAGCCATCATTGTTGTCTTAGGTTCAGGACCTTCTGCGAGAATATATAACTGAGACTACTGTGATCAGAGTAAATAGTAATAAATTCATTCATCAAGTAGTGCCTCTATATATTTGGTGAAAATACTAATACGGTTAACTCCTTGTCAGGGGTAGCAATGTTCTTCTCATACTGTCTCAACTATCGTGAACCATAGGCAATCACTGCGCACTCCTACATCAGGAATAAACCTAGTCTGCCCCTCATGTTTCGCAGTAGACAACATACCCAAAACCCTATTTTGGTATCCCCTAGAAGAGGCACTTTTCAGTCTCTGTCTCTGCTTCTGATAGCTCTACTGACACTTCCTCGTCCATATTAAAGGCTCCCCATTCTTCATAAAAGTTGAAAAAGGGTGCCAATACCATGAAAAAGTCAGATTGAAATCTTCAGGAGTACTCTGCCAAAGAAAAATTCTCTCTCCCTTATGGGAGGTAGTCCTGGAAACATATTGTGCAAAAATGTCCCCACAATCTGCCACTACCGTTGGGAATTGAAAACTCAGAACTCCTGATACCACAAGGGCAAGGCCCGATGAATCTAGATTGATTGGATGCACCCTCCCATGCATGAGTTTATCATGTGTTGCATGGGTTTTATTTTTTTTCGCTGACCATGGAAAGCCCCATTCCAACGCTATAGACATACAACATCCTTTTTGCCTAAAACAGTCAATCTTAGTATAAACAATGGATGTCCATTTAATACCCAATAAAATGACGTAAGGCCTCAACATTTCCACTAGGAGGTTCCAACTGAAACTCTTGCATCAAGGGTTAGATCAAACCATCATAATATGTGTGATTTTCGAGTCTCCTCCAAATGATATATCCAGACGTAAGGGTCAAGTCATTGTTTTAAATGAAAACTCTAGGTATTTATCATGATTCGGCATAATAAGGAATGATTGGTACCTATTTCAATTCACATAGCAGCTAGTAGTAGAAATATACCATACCTCAAATCATTCCTGATGCCCTTGAGTCACATTCCTTGATTGCATGCAGCTACACCCTTCCCCTGTCCCCCAGCTGCCAGAGCCTGGTGGGGACCACATTTGGGTGGTGCTTATAACATGTCAAAATGTATACCACCTCATACTGGTATCCTAGATCCACTTCCACATCTACCGCCCCACAAATTTATCTGTCCCTAACACTTCCTCTCCTGAAACATTTTATATGCCCAAGTATCTAAGATTGACATTAGTTTCCTGCTTTCCCACTGCTAACTATCATTAGTTATATCCGCACAGCCAAATAAACTTCAACCAAAAAGGTTCTCTATACCATCCTAACATAATTTGGAATGCATATAGGAATAGTGCTGGCTTAGATGTCCTTAAACGCGCCTCTCTCGAATGTCCGAGACCCAAAAAACTAACAGAACTATATTCATTGAGTACCTGGGATGGTTGGTACGCCTCAATAAATACTAATATACTAATATTTCATCCTACCAAAGATGTATAATATCTTGTTAACACTCACCCCATAGATTGTTATGGTAAGATACCCCCTTCTATGTGGACGGTTCTCAATCATGTCCACAGGAAATTCACCTCTTCGCAAGATTAGGGTAATCTAAACCCTGTCATCTTCTTGTTGAGCTACAAAAAAGTCTCTCTACCTAGACCACCATCTGATCAAATGGTTCCCTGGCTAGATGGAAACTCAGCCACCTCCTCATGCCAGTCCTTAACAACCTGTGAGTCAGGCGCATCATAGAACTAGCAGGGTATCTAATGCTGAAACATGTGTAAGGCGCTAAGCCTATATGTGACATCTACCGATACCGCTGGTTGTAACTACTTAACAATGAGGAGTGATATAGCTAGTACACAACCCTAAGGTACCATATTGGGTAACAATCCATGTATAGAATCCTCATCACCATGTGGACCATCCTCATGGCCATGCACTGACAAAGACTATTATCTAGGATCATTATCGTATTTGTTGGTTTCCCATCTAGTAGAAAAACACTAGTCATATCCTCCATATAGTTATTAGGTGCCTGGAGATCTGTCTCACCTTGAAACCTTAGAGGCCTCTACTGCTGGAACTCATGCAATACACTCATTAGATATGCATGGTCCATTGGTAGGATCTATTGATGATTCACATAGGATCGCTAGAATGCTAATCCACACAGAACCGCTCGGTGGGCTGTCATCGTGTACTCTCTCAGAAATCCTAGATGGATGTCTATGAGGATACATCCTGATAAGGAACAGGTGTACCAAAATCATTATGTTATACCTGGTGATCTAACTCCAAAGAATCCAAGGAAATTTTTTTTCAAAACACACACAATTAGTGTTTTTGTGCACCAAGACAGAAATTAGAATTTGGGGTCCTGGTGTATGGATACATTAGCCTCCGCACCAATATTGGATTTCCCAATCTGAAAACCACACTAAATAAACATAACACAATTTCTAAAGTGAAAATATTTGACTCTTATTTCTTCGGTTTAATCATCTCCTCTGATACAAGTTCTCACAACCAGTCTCATGGGGGGCCGCGCCGTGACTACCCCAAGCACGCCTTCCATAGGCCAGGGGATGGAGAATAGAACCAAAAAGGCATATCCCAATAATTGGAAGGAATTACTATTAAAACTATACAAATTCACTATCCAAGAACACAACAAGAAGAATCCAGAAAGTAAACTTATGTAGTAAAAAGTGTACTGATTGTAATGGTGGCCAGAATACAAGCCTAATTGTAATGTTCAAGTAAAACGGAAAACGGAAAATAGCTATGGGATCATCCACCATGGATTCAACCTAAAGGATAGGTACATATTATCTCCACAACACTCTATATCAGCCCGTCTCCACCGTGTACCTCCTAGTCCTAGTTCCCACAAGTCTCAGCCTAGCTTCTCATCTTCTGCACAAGACACAATAAGGTGTAGGGGAAGACCTTGTAGTGGTGAGTATAACAATACTCATTAGGGACCTCAGACCCTCAAAGGTCTCCTAGAGTCCCACAAAGGTAATACCATAAAACAAGACCTCAATCACAAATCACTAAGAATTCACCGACTCTACTTTGGTATATTCCCATACATATACCTATGATATCAACATAAACTCATCTCTTATATTGGGAATCACATGTACACAACATTTAATCCATTTTCACATTTGATCCACTAGAGAAGTATACAAAAAAGGTAACACCATGAAGGTAACACCATGAATGTAAAAGTACCACAATGGAAACACCATGATGGTAAAACTACCACAAGGGTAACACCACGAAGGTAGAACCACGAAGGTAATGTACCAAAAGGGTAACACCATGATGGTAACACCACAGAGGTAAAATTACTAAAAAGATAACACCAGGAAGGTAACACCACAAAGGATAAGTACTACAAAGGTAACACCATGAAGGTAACAAAATAAAGGTAAAAGTACGACAATGTTAAGGATTCATATCACACCATGTATATAAATTAAGTAAAGAAGTACATATGATTAGTCATAAATATAGATCATCTTATTCTGTAGAGAGGCTCTGTTACTAACCCACATAGTATTGGTATGCACTAACCCACATAGGATCGCTGAGCGCGAACCCACACAGGATCTGACCCACACAGGATTGGTATGCACAGACCCACACTGGATTCCTGAGTGCTAACCCACATAGAATCTAACAAACAAAGGATCAGTTAGCGATGAACCACATAGGATTGTTGAGCCCTGACCAACATATGACAACAATTCATTCTTCACGTCACTTCCAGCCATGATATTCACGCACTAAGCACGCTTGATTCTGGGAGGATACACTCCTAAATCTATCATTAAAAGATCAACCACCACAATGTTATATGAAGAAGTATCCCAAATATTATCATGTATTAAGGGTTCAAACATGACAGACTACGCATTGATCGGACGCCCGGTCTGTGAGAGATTTGCGCTTTTCTAAAAAGGGACATGTTTGATTCAAGTCTAATCCAACCCATGTTGCATGTCAAGCATTGAAAAAAAAATCACATAGAGTATCTCAAAATGACCGCCCTGTCACTAGAGTCCTTATTCCATAGACGTCACATAAATTGGACCACCGGTCTATTAGTGTCATCCCTTTTTTTGAGTGGGGGGTGATCAAACCACGGTCCAAAGCGGCTTGTTCAGGCTCAATGGAATATTCCAAAGGGACCTCTTCCAAAAATTGGTCCCAAATCCACTGACGAAGTGTCAATCAAAAACTCGGTTCGTCAGTTATGGATGTTTCTTTATTCAGGTATTAGATGGGTCTAGGCCCGATTCGACTTAATCAGACCAGGCCGACGCAATGTGTCCCGGTGTGTATCTGACACTGCTTGGGTCTGTACCACTAAGGCTCGGCCCACTTCACTGGGTCCACCCCATCGGGGTTGGCCCGGTTCGGGTCATGGGCTCGGGCCGCGGTTGGCCCGACACGTCAGGTGGGGCTCAGCCCACCCACGTTGGCATGCTGGATGGGTGTTGCCCACTTTGCCGACTCGCACTGGCTCGATTTTCCAGAAGGAGGACCACCTTTTTTTCTGGACATGCGGTTGCAGGGCCATTTTTTCCAACTGGTGGGGTGCTGCCCCACCACCTTAACAGGTCGGTTGTTCAACTGGCTGGGTTCCATAGGCCCATATTGCACCCTCTAGTTGTTCTTTTCTCAAACATCCTCTTATCTAGGGGGCTACTGTGGGCTCCGCACTTGTCCTACAGAGCCAACTCTGGCCGGATTCCCTTGGCCACCATGGTACGCCGCCGTCGACCACCCACAAACGTTTGTTTCAGGTCTCCTCCATCCACTATTGGAGGCCTCCAACATGGTGTGCCAGTGGTTTCTTCCGAGGGTCTCCTGATGTGCTCCGGTGTCTATTCTTGGGGTTGTCTGCACCTACGACTCTTCTGATCTTCCACAGACAATTCATGACGTGCTATTTCTTGCTTCCATCGATTTGGAAATTGTTACCCGAAGTTCAAATCAAGAACGAAGCGGTGGAGGGTTTGGGCCTAGTATGTTTGGGACACACCCTATGCGTTAAGATGATAGCAAGTGGGGGTGGATTTAATACATCAATTACAACTTCAAAATAAACCCCCTACATCAAGATCATTGAAGAAAATCTATGTTTTAGGAAGAGTCGGTGTTCGTCATTTGGTGGTTCTCATCACTGCACGCTAGAACTAGTTTCGTCCTCCAAGTGGTTGGTGTCACAGTACTTTTCCAGAGTTTCGCCTCTTGGTGAAGCCATGGCAATAATCCTCATCAAGCTCCATATAAATATGAGATGGTGAGAGCGAGTAATGTACGTCGAATTAATGGGGTTCATATAATTAATGAACCTTATTAATTTAAACTGTGCTGTTATAATGATTTGAGGAGTGAAAATATTTAATGTCTTGACACGTCATTGGTCCCGACACTGCCGCTCATCCATTGGGGGAAAAGAAAGAAAGGAAATAAAATAACATTGTTATTTTATTATTCTTTTAAATTTAAAAAATCTATATTTTTCTCCTAAACTTTTTCATTCAATGTGAAGCCTCCCTTAAGCAAATCATGGTGCTACAGATTCAATGTTGACCTTATATTTTTAATTCGAGCATTGGTTCAAAAGTTAGAAAACGTCTCTCGCACGTTTAATGAATGTACCATAAAAAAAGTTTGATAATTTATTAACATATACCCTAGACCCATGTTTGTCGAGGTTAGGATCCACCTAAGGGGATAAATCCTCCACAAACTCAATTGTAGTCTCATATTTTGAGTCTGAGATACCATTAAATGTTATAGGTTTTGACAATAAAATAATTGTATCTTAATTATTTTATTTACGACCAAAAACTAACTTCAACAGTTGGCCAACGCCGACCATTATTAGTATCTTCCTAAAGTAATAATACCCATAGAAGCTCATCAGAGATCTCAAGTTTTTAATCTAAGTCAACATTTGTGAGTTATAAGCATTTGAAAAAAATAAAATAACTTTATTTAATTATTTTATTTACCATTATGCCATTTTTTGGTTTTCTCACCAGAGGCATGCGTCGACTAAACATAAGTTGTTCCTAGGGTAAACCCTCTATCCTGAACGCAATGGTTCCCTTGGATTTATGATCTCGGAACCTGTTTAATAGTTATTCAAATTTTTACTAAAAAATGCTCGGGTTCAAATTAAGGCTTAAAAAAATGTGACGGATCATTCTGGGCACTCCGGGCCTCAGATTCGCATGCAGTCAAATTTCACATTCTTAAAATAATCCCAAATATATGAAATTGGATTTTTATAAAATTTATATGTCATTAAACATGATATTTGGGAATTTATTTGGTTAAAATGCTCCGAGGAATCCTTTATAATTCCTCCCATACCCTTATATTTTTACATTAAATATTCAATAACTGATGTTCCACTTTAAGATCTACTTTTTTGATCAACGACACATTCTAGTCGATCATTATTTTTAATTTCATATTGTGAATTTTCAATTATCACTAAAAGATAATACAATACATCTAATTTTATTTTTAATTCACCTTATTGAATATATATTACATTTTTATATTCATCCTTTATTAGGAAACTCATTTTTAGAAACCAATTCTGCGATTTATAAATTTTTTAGTGGTAAACATTCAATGATGATTTTGTGAGTAGTCAACCGAAAAATAATAATTATAAAAAAATGATAAATACCTTTTAAATATTTTTATATCATTTAAACACTTTACCCAATAATTTATATTATTACTATTAAATTTTTATTTTGTATGCATAAACATGATTGATACTTCTAAAAAATACATCAATCATATATTTTTAATATTTAACTTGATTAATGGAACAATATTTATTTTATTTTAATATTATAACATTTTATAAGAATAAATATCACTTATTTATTAACACACATATTAGAGGTTACTAAACATCATTATAAATAATCATGTAAAATCTAAATTTTGTTGATTTTTCTGGTAACTAAAACACTTGGATTTAAAAAAGGTGGAAATTTTAATTACATTTTCATTAAAATGACTATATCACTAATTTCATCTCAATGAGCATGAATAGATTTAAAAAAAATATATATGTGAGTGAAGAAACTGAAGTGCCCAGATCAATGAGAACCACTAAGAGGGGGAGGGGGAGAATCAGTGACCCCATTAAATATTTTTTCTGATTGATTATCTTAAATTAAACCTATCGGGATGGTTAAAGCCTCAATATACTCTTCTTGTGTCTCTCAGCCTTACCTCGAATGATTTTGTAAATTTAAAGGCACTAAACAAAAGGATTTACAAGGTTTTGTTTATAGACACACTCCTTACTATGTTGGTTATTCTCCCTAAAAGAGATTCTCCGATATAATTCAGTTAGTAATTAAAATAGTCGATACAAAGTCCCAATGTATCTCTCTGGAGTCCCATAAGAGGTTCTTTATACTAATTCCCAAAGTGTTACCAGATTCCCACTGGCCTACATCAGAGTCCCACCGAAGATTTTTTCCTACTAGATTTCACAAGAGATGCTTCTTGATTCATTGTGGAAGGATCTAATGATCTTTCTTCATGAGATTGTTGAGTCACAATTTCTAGTGAATATCCTCATGAATCTTCAATAGCCTTTATTACGTTATTTTCTCCTTGCTCAATAATTTTGATCACATTTCATGATCAGTCTTAAATTAAAAAATGCTCCGGAAATTATCCTTTTTCTCATGAAGACCTAGCCTCACTAATATTTTTGAATGTGGTGAACACAACCTATTCAAGAATGAAAGTGTGGTTCTTCACAATATTAGCTTAGTCTACCTTCATGGACTTTAAATTACTAAAAACTCAGATTAATGAACTTCTTTAATTCAGTTTGGATTTAGTCTCAAAACTCACTTACATTATGAATGGATTGCATGGGATCCAATACATCTTGTATCTAGATATCTTAGTTATTTTCACACTTTCATGTGTTGATGAAATATTTCATGTATGTAGAATATATTTATTGTAAACCCAAACATTCCATGTTTGAATGTATCAACAGGTTATGTTTATTGTGTTTGTTTCGTTCAATGTTCACTGAGTTCCAATTGGTGTGCAAAACCTAATGGGTATCAATCTTGAAGGACACACACATTCTCTCCATCTCTTACATTTATTTTCATTCCTTTTAGTTATCTACACACTCATGTTCCTTTTAACGTTGTTTTATTATAAGTGTGTTATGTATATGTTTTCTTCAAAACTCATAGTTCCTTCTTTATGTGTGGATGGACATGCATTAATTCATGTATGATTATATATGTTTTTCTCACATATTGTTCATCCTTGATTCGTGAAAACCCATTTTCCACTTATTTGTTTGGTCCTCCTGAAACCCAAATGGGTTTAATCTTTTGTGCATGTGGATTAATTTTCCCCTCTTCTCATATGTGATGTTAAAGTATTCATACACTTATCCTTCTCTTGTGATCCACAATCTAGTAATTCCATGGTATTATTTAAATATTTACATGAAAACATGAACCCCAATAAATATTTTTTGAATATTTTGTATATAGGTGGGTATTCTTTCTCACTTCATGAAACTGAATGGGCGCATGAGTTCTTATTTCATCACAAAAATGGTACATGTTGATCTCCTATATAGAAACAAGAGTGATTTTTGGTTTTTATATTTTCAAGAGAACATAAAGGGAGGCATGAATCCGTTTTTTTCTTATCGGATCACATCCACAAAGCACTATGAGAGTTTAGAAAAACTAGTTAGTTTTTTGTGGGTTTTCTTCGCACAGTGGTGTGGTATCTTCTTCTTCATGAGGATGTTTCAAGAGTGATTAACACATTTTTAATGCCTATGTGGTCTTCTTATTCATCGTGTAGAAGGGATGTATTGAACCTCTATGGTATGAAGCTCCATTTCAGATAAACTAGAGCTTTAAACTCAATTTATTGAACAACCGAATGACTTGAGGGACTCCCCATTCTATTGGAATAGGATTCACATTTATGTACACATGTGAATCATGAAGATCTGAGCTTTGAATGATCGATATTTTGGTTTCATAATTTCAAATCCAAGGGTTAAAGAAAAGCCGCAAGTCTCGGTTTGTTTTCAATCAACATGGTCTCATTTTTTATAGAGAAAACATCACATGCATGAATCTACGAACATATGAATATCATATTATCCATGAAAGCATGATCGTGGAGCTTTCATCATAGACTCATCAACTTTGCATTCCTATGATTCCTTGGAATCTTCATTTTTTCAAATTCATGCAAATGAACTTGAATGAAGGAGTATTTTCATGTCTATAAGATCTCCATAGATTTGATTAGAGTTTCATTGATGGAAAGAGTGATGAGAAATATGGTTGGGATCATCAGTGGCTCACGGGTGCCATGTGGGTGTCTGGAGGTTAAAGAAAACCTCACCAGATGATATCAGACAACGGTGGATCAAACCTGAACCACAAAGATTAGATGGATGGACCGGATGCGCGTGATCGATTGCCCAATTAATCAAATGGTGGACCACATGTATGAAATGTATTGGACTGCTGAGAATGCATCCTTGTTTTTAATAACTTTTCCAACATCAAAATGCACCGTAGATTTAGTGTGGTTTGAATATCAATCCACGACAGTAGTCACTAAAAATTCTCCTCTCTCCCTCCACAGTACCGCCCAATACCGTGCTCACCCTACGGGCGCACTCTTATCACCCACTCTACTTCTAGTTCACACACCTAACACCAAAATATCATGTTATACCATACGGGTTGATCACCATGCATGCACTTTCGGGCCTATACACGGCCCGCACACACCCTTCTTCATGTGGGGCTAGCCTTGAGGGTGTCCCTCAGGAGTGGTTGACCCTCGGTCCCTGAAATCTATTGAGGATGAGGTCCTCGGCTAGCCTCCATGGTTGGAATAACTTTTTATATAAGGCCCTACATTGTTAAAAACCATGTGTAGAAGAGTCCATGGGAAAATTATTCTTACAAAGGCCTTCTTCCTCAGATCTTCATATTCAAACACAATCATTTGTTTTCCTTTTGGAATAACTAATCCAAGAGCATAAAAATTCCTTTAATCACATAATGGATGATGTATGGATCATGTATCTATTACCCATGCATTAAAGCATAATTCATGGTCTTCAATGTTGTAATGAGTGTTGTGTTTTATTTAAAACACATGTTTTATTTATTGAGGACAAGCCTAAACAATCAACTGATTTATATCCTATTGGATAATTGATCAAGTGTAGTATTCAATTCATTGAATCAACAACATGTCTCCAAGGATTCACCATCTTCTTCATCAACACTTTTCATTCACGTATTGACATTTCATTGAAAACTTGTTGACATATTATTTCTAACAAATGCAACACCTTGCAAAACAATATCCCCCATTTTATTTGGTTTTCAATATCAGTTATGAACATTTTAAAATTGTAAATATTTTTGCCATGATTTTCTACCCTTATTGGCAACCAAATGTTAAGGTGTAGTGTGGTCTTTTCAAAAAATGTCCTTCTCCATTTTAATAATATCTCCAAGAATATTTCTGAGAGAGGGATGATGTCACATGGATCACAATGAAAAGGGCCTTTAGTAAATCCACTCTATGTCTACATGGGCTAACCCGGTATAGATAACAACAGAAATATGACCATGGTTTTAAATTCTATCAATAAATAACCTTAAAAGTTTTATCATGCTCAGAATGGTTCAATTCTTGACAATGGCATGGAATATAATCAAATTTATCCATGAAATGCTAAATCCTACAAATACATCACCAAACATTTTAACTAGTTAATGTTAAAATATAAAGATCCCCCTTTAATCTCATCTTTTCATCAATCTAGAACTCCCCCATAATTGACATTACAAATACAATTAAGAACAAGGGATGAAAGTGTGATAAGAATAACTCAATTTTAGCTTCTTATGATAATATGAATTTCCTGATTTGTCATGGAATAATCCATGATATCATATCCTTCATATTTTATCATCCTCAAGGGGTTAACTCCCTTTTAATTACCATGTTTGATAATATCATTAAATATGATTGAAGATATGCATTTAAGAAATCATCCACTATGGATCCCTTCAAGTAATTATCAAATCATGAATAAAGAGTCCAACTTGAAATTCTCCACATTAGTCATCCAGTTTTCATCTTGATGAAGACCTTCATGCTTAATTCCTTGAAATGTAAAGACATGCATACAAAAATTTTTCAAGGGAATAAGATGGAACACTTGTGAGCTTTTTAATGGAAGCATTAGGGCTGAGAATATTCTCTCAACCCAAGAACTACTTTCCATGTTGCTCTAAGGTGTCTGGTGCTCATCGTGTTGGTGGTTCCTCTCCATTTTGTAATATGATTGTTCTTTGTTAGCACATGCACTTTATTTTTATTGACCTAAAAATTTTGAGGACTGTTTTTCTTTTCTTATGCTAGTAGTGAATTAGCTTCCATTGGTGCATATTTTTCAATTTTCAACATCTCAATTTGGACTTGTAAAATTGTTATACATTTTTTTTCATGTTGTCCAACCTTCTTTCAACTTCCAAATAGTAATTGTGAGACACATGGGTTTCCATGTGCTTACAAAAACTCATGAAATTTTAAATCTCTTTCATGTGGAATGAAATGTTTCCCTTTTCCCTTATCTTTATCGAGTACTTCATTTTCAGCTATTTTTAGTTCTATAGATATTTAAAATTGATTCAGTCAGATAACTAAACACTCCTTAACATTTTCTGATTTAGAGCCTCCACATGGATTCTTTATTGCCTTCAAGTTACCTTTATTAGTTAATTTATTAAGATTACCTTCATGAATTTCTTTAGTCAATCCCATCTTCTTTTGGATTGATTCTCCTTTAAATTTGAGATTTCTTCCATTCATTTCCATGTATTGATTTAATTTATCCATGGTATGACATTTCTTACTACAAATATAATCATATTTTCATGGTTGAGATGAAATTATTAGAATTCATATTTATCTTCTTTATGGGAATAGTTTCCTTCACTCATTTCTTGACTTCATTGTATTCCATATTACCAATGAAAGACTTTTAAACTTTATTTCTCCTTCATATGTTGTGGTCTATGATTCTTATCAACAAATGCCTAAGAAATGGTATGAATAATCTAACACTCATAATAATTGTGACCACTTCTGTTTCAATTATCACATAAGTCTTCAAGATATTCAATTTTGTTCTCAACAGACAAATTCTTCTTCATCTAGAAATTATGATTTTGATTTGTAGGTCACTTCACTCCTCATATCAACTTTCCCTGAATGATGGACTTTCCTAATTGTCATGTTATGACATGTTATACAAGAAATCATTGGTATGATTCCCAAACAACCTACAACACCAATAGTAGGCAATAAATATCCTTCTTTTTCTTGTAGTGTTCGTCTGGAACGATTCAGTGCTTTGTTGTTTCTAGAATTATCTTTCTTCTTTTGGAGAAAACATTTAGGATTTTTAATTTTTAATCATCTCAGAATCCATACATGAATGTTTAATGGATTTATCAATATTTTTAAAAATTCAAATCTTCTTATATTTTGGCATTGAACCTGTACTTGCAAATGAGACTACATTAGTAGAAACCGAAATAACTAGGTTATGGGATACCTCCTTCTCGGAGAATGTTTCCATTGGATTAGAGGATGGTTTGAATTTTTTATGGGAATCATAGTCCTCAATGAAATCTTGAGTGGAATCATCTCTTCTTTCATCTTTTTGGAAGTTTCCATTTTGGATTGATTGTTGATTCTTCAATTTCACCTCCATCTCTAAACACTTCAGGTTGAGGGAGTTCTTTTCATCCTCAACTAATCTCATATTGAATTCCAAATTCTCCATGTATTTTGTCATTTTTTCTTCATGCATATATTTTAATTATTGCAAAGATATTTCAAGCCCCTTTTCCTTATTAGTTCCGTATTCCAATTGAGCAGATTTGAGAACCATAGAAACATTGTGCAACATTTAAAATGCATGGATTGATTCTACAAATACAATATCAAAGAATTATTTCTCACAAAAACTTCCTGAAACTATTCAGTTACTTGAGAATGTCTTTAATTTAAATTATAAATTGTTTCTTCCTTTTCCTTTACAAGTTTCGTGAGAGTGTTGGATATGCCAACCCTTTTAGCCAATGCTTCTTCAATGGCATTTTCTTCTTCTACTATCTTTAATTTTTCATCTTGAAGAGCCCTAAAGCTTTAAGCCATGTGTCTTCCACTTCTCTAGAGAATTTCATCAAATGATCATTAAGTACAGTCTGAAGATCACATGTTTATCTTTCATCATCACAACTTGTGCATGATTCGAAATAAGATCCATAATAATAAAAGGAATTATCACATGTTGTACCTTTCATATTACCTCCAGTAGATAGTTTATCCCCATTATCAGTAATATTATTCTTCATATTCCTTGGTTGATTCATCTTTCTATTATTTTGAGTATTGAAAGATATCTCTATTTACGGTTGTTCACTAATCTCCTCAAATATGTACATCATAAATACTCCCTTGTATATTTTAGAGGTATCCTCCCTCTGACACCAATTGAAGTGCCCCGATCGGTATAAATCACTAAGAGGGGGAGGGGTGAATAAGTGATCTTTTTAAATATTTTTATTAATTGATTCTTTTAATTTAACCCACTATGGATGGTTAAATCCTCGATCCACGCTTCTTGTGTCTCTCATCCTTACCTCGAATGGTGCTATAAGTGTAAAGGAACTAATCAAAAGGATTTAAACGATTCGTTTGAAAGACCTACTCCTTGCATTGTTGGTTATTAGACCCAAAACAGACTCTCCACTATAATTTTGTTAGTAATTAGAATGGTCGATATAGAGTCCCACTGTATCTCTTTTGAGTCCGACATGAGGTTATTTATACTACTTCTGACAGTGTTACCAGAGTCCAACTGATGACTTCTTCATCCAGGATTTCACAAGAGATGCTTCTTGATTCAATGTTGATGGATCTTCTGATCTTCCCTCATGAGCTTTCTAAATCATACATGCTTCTGAATATCATCATGAAACTTCAAAAGCCTTTTTCAAGGTATGATTCCATTCCCCAACAACTATGATCACTTTTCTTGATCAGTCCTCAATTCAACAATGATCGGGAAATTATTCCTTCTTCTGATGAAGACCTAGCCTCACTAACATGTGTGCAATTGGTGCACACAACCTCTTCAAGAATTCAAGATTGATTATTCACAATATCATCTCAGACTACCCTCTTGGATTCTCAAATACTAAAAAATTTGATAGAAGAAATTCTTTAATTTAGTCTGTCTTCAGTCTCAAAACTCAATTACATCATGCATGGATTGCCTAGGACCTAATACCTCTTGTATCTAGATATCTCAGTTCTTGTCACATGTGCATTTGTTGATTCAATATTTCATATATGTATAATATTTTTCTTGTAACCCCAAAAAATCCTATTTTCATGTACCAACTGTGTAGGTTTAATAGGTTTGTCTGTTGCACTGTTTACTGAGTTCCTTTTTGTGTGCAAAACCAAATTGGTATCAATCATGAATCACATACACATTCCCTTCTTCTCTTCAAATTATTTTCTTTTTTGGTTCTTTACACAAACAGTTGTTCTTATTAACTATTGTTTTTTATTAGTGTTTTATATATATGATTTCTTTAAAACTCACAGTTCCTTCCTTATGTGTTCATGGACATGCATGAATGCAGGTATTCCTGGATAGGTTTTATTCACACACTGTTCCTTCCTTGCTTCATGCACACCCACCATCAACTTATTTATTTGGTATTAATCAAACCCGAATAGGTGTAGTATTTTGTGCACACAAATACCTCTTCTCACTTTTGTGTGTAAGTATGCATTCAATTCTCCATCTCTTGTGATCAATAATCTTGAAAAGCCATAGGATTCAATAAATATTCACCATAAAACAAGAACCCTGTAAATATTTTATGAATATTATGTAGACAAGAGGGTGTTCTTTATTTCTTCGTAAAACCGAAGGGGATCATAGGTTCTTGTTTCCTCAAAAAAGGTTATTTGTGTATCTACTTCATAAAATATAGAGTTTTTCTTGGTTTCAATCTTCACAAGAGAACAATAATGGTGGAATGCACCGGTTGTTTGCCTACAGTATCCCCACTGCGAAGCACCCTGAGGGTTTAGAACAACTATTCAAGTGTTCTTAGGGTTTATTCACTCATATGTGTGGTCTCTTATTCTTGTAGAGGACATTTCAAGAGTGATTATCACCAATTGAATGCATGTGGGGACTTCTACTTCTTTTCGTAGTAGGGTTGTGCTGAATCTGTATGGTACGATGCTTTTCTTTAGAGAAACGGGAGATTTTTTTTCAATTTAATCAACAACCAAATGAGTTGAGGGGATCCTCTTTTTATAGGTAGAGGATTTTCATTTATGTTCTAGTATCTAACATTAATATATGGTATTTGAATTCCCAAGATCTTTGTCTTCAATATTTCAAATCCACTGGTCCATGATAAGCTGCAGGTCTCAGTTTGTTTTTATTCAACATGGGATCCATATTTTAGGGAGGAAACATAACGTGAATGCATTTAAGATTGCATGCATATCTTCTTCTCTATAAAATCTCATTAATATATCTTTCTTAATAGCGTCTACACCTTTGTGTGACTTATCTTCCTTGTAATCTTCATTTAGTCGCATGCATGCAAACGAAATTGCATGAATGAGTATCTCCATATCCATACAATCTCCACAGTCTTGACCATCGGTTCTTTGGTGATCAGAGTGATGAGAAAGATGGTTGGGATCATCACTGGTTCGCGGGTGCCATGTCTGTGTCGGGAGGTTGAAGAAAACCTCACTAGAGGAGATATGATTGAGGTAGATCAATCCCGAACCACATAGATCAAATGGATGGCCCTGATGCACATGATCGATCCTACCATTAATCGAACGATGGACTGCCTGTATATTATATATCAAACAACTGAGATCAGATCTGTGATTTTATAAACATGTACCACATCGAAATGCACCACAGATTTAGTGCATATTAAATATCAATCTATGACATTAGTCGCTCAGAATTCTTCTCTCTCCCTCCACGATACCAGCCCGTTGCATGTATACCATTCGGGTATGCTCTTAACGCCCAATCTTCTCCTAGGGCATGCACCTATCGCCCACTATGCATGATAGAGCTCACAAGTTGATCATTGTGCATAAACCTATAAGCCTATACACTGCCCGTGCACACCCTGACTCATGCAGGGCTAGCCTTGAGGGCTTCCCTTAGGAACAATTGACCGTCGGGTCCTGCATGTTCATGAGGATGAGGTCCTCGGTAGGCTTACTTGGTTGGACTAACTTTTTAATATATGGTACTACTTGGTTAAAAACCACGTTCCCAAGAGTTTATGTACACCTTCATACTACAAAGCCCTTCCACCTATCTTCTTTGTCTTCAAACACCATCCTTTTATTTTTGGAATAACAACTCCAAGAGCTTCAACATTCCTTTAATCCAATAATGGAATATGTATATATCATGTATCTAATCTTGATGCATTAAATAATAATTCATGGCCTTCAATGTTGTAACAAGTGATGCATTTTCATTAAAACCCATGCCTTCTTTATTGAGGATGAACACAAAAATCTTCTGATTTATATCCTCTTGCAGAATTGATCATGTTTTGTATATAATGATTTGAATCAATAAAAAGTCTCCAAGGATTCACCAACTTTTTCATAAATACCGTTCATTCACATATTGACATCTCATTGACAACTTATTGACATCTTATTTACAAAAAATGCATAACCTTGCTAAATAGAAACCATAAAATTTGTTCACTGATATATATCATTATATACTCTCTTTTTTGAAATCCATGAAGATAGACCACCTAAACCATGTCATTACTATTATATATATTTAATAAATTAAACAATATCCCCATAATCAGTATCAAAATGATCACATTAACATAAATAAAATTTTCAAGAGATTATAATAGGATATTTTATGTCATAGAATTATATATATGAGGATTATTATATCTCTATTTCAATTTTAAATCCATGTGACTACTTAAATGAATTTTGTAAATTTTATACAATATAACATTAGCTTAAATATATTATAGAGATTATCTCATAAAATTCATTAGGATCTCGTAATTTCAACATCCAGATAGAGTAAATCACCTTTAAATATTAACATTCTCCATGTCAAATATCAACATGAAATAATTTCTCATTGAAAAATCCTTTCTTTGATACTCTTTTAACAACCATAGGGCTCCAAATATCCCAATGATATCCAAATAGTAAAATAATTGGACCAATATGAATATATAAATATTTTCCAAAAAATGGGTTATATCAATAGATCATATATCTACTATATTTTAATATACTAGGAATATAAAAAAACTTTCATGATTACAAATATTTGTATCACCATATAATCAATTTCAACGATCAATCTATTTTTTAACCCTCTAATAATTACATTATGAAAGATTCATGATGAAAAATGAAACATTATAAGAATAAATTAAATATAATAAAAAATCAATCAATAAAACATTACAACAGATAGCTATTAATGGATTCAATAACGCTTAGTCATAAAATTAGAATACATTAAAAACCCAAAAGCCTAGTTGACCATGATATAAAAAACATAAACAATATATAATCTAAATGAGGATAAAATATATTTCCTCTAGATGGATGATATAATTTTTATCAATAATATGTTCAGTGTATATATATTAGAATAAACCATAGTTTTATCTTCATTTTGGGATTCTCATGGTCCGGCTCAGCCACACATCACTTTTTTGGGATCCCCTATAAATAAAAAATCTTATGATAACATGAATTTATATTTTTATTTATTACATGATTCAAGAAGTAATATTTCATAAATAATAACATCGCATTGACTGATAGTGTCAATTTTTATAGAGACATTCTACATAATAAGATATTGAACAAAAGCCATGATCATTTACCCTTAATGATACCATAATATACTATCTTTTAGAAATATAATTAATAACATTTTCTGTATATCCTAGGGAATGAAAAAAATAATGTTGTGAAATAAATATATTAATAAGGGGTAAATAAAAATTTTACAAAGGATGATTTCATATGAATAAGTAAAAAAATGTTCATTTGAAAAATATCATAACCTCATGAATGATAAATAAAATAATAATAATTCTTCCACCTATATTGAATCTAAATATAAATCAAAAAAATATTAATGTGGAAACATAATATCAATATCATGTATCATAATAATTTCATATAACTATTTATTCATGCGAGATTATGATAATAATGAATAAAACCCCTAAAATATGGCAGAAACATTATCATAGGGAATCATTTGATGAGCCACACCATCATTGTAAATGACTACGAGTAACTATAATGTACATATGAATACCTATATAATGAGATATTAACTACCAATTAATTAAATATAATGTGATATTAGACCCAAAATTTCATTCATCAATACATACATGTGGCCCTTAAAAATCATTCACTTTTCACACCATAATGAATAGATCAAAATTTAATGGGTCTCAAAAAACATAAAAAAGGAATTTATTAATTTTTTATAAAGAAACCATGAAATAAAATAGGTTTAATTAAACATCCAAATGGATATAATGTGCATTTCATAAATAATCCATGTAAATAAATTAGGGTCAAATATGCATCTAAGTGTTATAAAATAACATCATGAATTAAATTATTTGATACCGAAAACATGATCTACCAAAATTATCACATATATATAGAAAATATCGGTAGAAAAATGAAACATAACATAATTGGATATAAATAATTGAATATAATGAAAACTATATCATTAAAATACATTTCAAGAAACATTTTATATTCATTTTTGTAAAATTCAACGGTACAAATACATTTAAAAAAATTTCCATTACTTTTTTAAGTGAAAAATATTTCAAAAAGAAACCATTCATGAAAATAAATTTGTAATAGGAAATATTATTCCACAGAAATAAAAAGAAGAAAATAATTTAAAATAGAGAATATTTTGAACATTTTGGAATGAAAATTAAAAAAGGATGGTCTAACTCTATAAAAGATGCTTGAGCTTCCATGTCATGTTATTTTTTACTTGATGCTCATATAAGTGTTTTAAACTCCTATAAAATGACCATAAACATTATGATTACCTATTTTAGAGGCTTATTCATAACAATTTTCATTTATGATCCTTATTTGTGAGATTTTTCTTTATGAATTAGATTTTTAAATCATTTTTCAAAATCAAGTGTCAATAATCACAATGGTTTTAAACTATGTTCATAAAAGAAAAGATTATATTTGGTTTTATCCCATGTAACATTATTTTAAAAACCATTATTGATATGGAGAATGATTTATAAAAAATACCTAATTTTTTATAATTACATTACATGGGATTTTTAGTCATGTTTCATGAAGATGAAAATAGTTATGAACTAGTGTCTAGTTTTTACTGATATTGATGAATTTATTTATACAATTAATGTTTATTGTTTTATTCGAAATAAATAAAATAATGATACATATTAATAATATGTATAATAATTAATCATCAAATATAAACTAAAACTATCCATTAAACTGATAGTGAAAATGGAATGCATCATTACTTTGGGGCAGTAGTCCATAGGTACACAAGATTAACTATCTCATTTATCAATAAATGAATGGAAACAAAGTATATGAAAAATTATCATATAATTATGATAATTGTATCAGAAACAATATAATAATTTAAAGAATTCATCCTTATCACAATAAATTATAAGTGGGGATGATAAATAAGCAACATTGTTTTTTGTGGGTGGTAGTCCACATGTACACATGGTTATTGTCATTTTCATTCATAGTGGAATGAAAGGATTTAATAATTTAATCTCAATTAATATAATAAAATTAAATCATTATAGAGATACAAATTTTATTTTATTAACAATTATATTTTATTTAGGAATAAGTATTGTTAAATAAATTTCAATGGTAAATTATTAATCACATGGGAATTATGAGTTTTGTCATTGAAAACCCATAGGAAAGGAATGAATTAACAAATATAAAAGATATTAAAAACTTATATAATTGATGGATGGTTTAAGGGGGAATAGATTGGATAGTTTTCAATATGAATATTGAAGTATATGTGATTCTTGAAGTGATGTTAGAGTTACTGTTTTATGTGATGAGAAGTATGTATTTTAATGTAACCATTATATTTTCAATAATATACATTTATAATTCAATGGTAAATGGATGATAAAAAATGGTTATTTTAATTTTATTTTGGGTCATCATTCACCTCAAACACTAATTTTTTAGATATCCATTACTAATTTATTGTTTTTTCTTTTAACATTTTATCATTTAAACAATTTTACTTTTTCCATAGAAATAAATTTATGACCACATAAAATAATTTTAATGAAATAATTTAATATTATAAATTTTAACTAATTTTTAAATAATGATTAATAATTTTTAAATAATTTTTAAATTAAATATTTGAGGTATTTATAATTATTTTAAAAGAAATGTATATACCGCTGAAAACAATTTATATAAAAAATTTGTTTATATCTTCAAACTTTTATGTAAAAACATAGATTATAATATATAATAATATTTGTGACTTACATTTTTATATAAAAAATAA
Source organism: Viscum album (assembly GCA_963277665.1). Lineage (NCBI taxonomy): Eukaryota > Viridiplantae > Streptophyta > Magnoliopsida > Santalales > Viscaceae > Viscum > Viscum album. The sequence continues at coordinate 805,967,576 of OY728139.1, forward strand.
CTTTTTTTATTTAAAAACAATCTAAATCCTAATTTTTTAAAAAAACACTTAATTCGAAGAATATATCGAAATTACTTTTAATTAATCAGAATATTTAATTTTGTATTGAAAATACTGCACATATTATTTAATTATTTAAATTAATATATTAAAATGAAAATATTTATTCATTTAATATATATTTTATTACATAAATTTTTTATAAAACAACTATTTTATTTTTTTACATGAAGAAAAAATCACAAAAATTATTGTTTAAAAAATTATCATTCATGACGAAAAATTATTCTTTTAAGAAAAAACACTAAAATTCATAGTAACTAAATTGTTATTTGTGTAATTTAATGATTCATTTTGTTTTAAAATATTTATATACTAAAATTTGAATATTTATATTTTGAAATAAAATAAATTAATTAATGAAAATGTTGTTTATTCAACACAACATTTTATAATATTAACACATATAAATTATTTATCATAAAAATGTAATAAATTTATATGGTGTACCATCATAGTGTTTTTATGGAGTTTTTAATAGTTTTCATATAATATATTAGGTATATTGTATTTCTCATATTCTATAAATGTTATTTAATCAAATAAAACATGAGTTCATTATATTTTTTAATTTTGGGGTGTTATATTCTACCAAATTAAAATAATTTCATTCATGAAATTATATTACATTGAAGAAAACTAGTGGGGGTATTATTTTCTCAACACTTCTATAGGTCCAGTTATATTTTCAAAAAATCATGTAATTCCTCCTATTTAATTTGACCATATGAGTTTTCATTCTCTACAACACCTTTTATAAAAATTTTAGGATCTTTAATTGTTTTTCCACTTATGATAGATCATTTTAAAATTGAACAACTTCTGATAAAATAACATGTGAAATGTCTAGTATGGACTTTCTCAAAAGAGAATCATGGAAGAAATTTTATATTTGTGTGAGTTTTTGTTGGAGTTATAAATTATAAGATATATCCATGAAATAATAAATTATCTACAATTCCTTTATATATCAATCTCTAAATATAAATTTATTTTTAAATATCATAACACACATGAAAGGAGATATTTATGGGAACACATTCTCATAACCATGAATATCAAAATCACATAAATTGTTGTATATATAATAATTTTTTAATTTCATTCTGTTTTCACATGTCAATTATGGTTTGAACCGTCCCTACCATTTAATGTAAATGTGTAGACATATCAACTACCTCTCTCCAACTTATTCTCAACAAGTCTTAGTCATACATATCTTCCCATATTGATCTTTATTTTGATGCATTTGAATGATATAACTAAAATGTTGTTATATGAGAACTCTAATAGGGTAGGTTTTTATATTAACATCCTTATATGTCCATAAAAAATATTTCATACTATCCTCTAGAGTTGGAATAGTAATATCATACTGAACACTAGTTTATGAATGATAAATAGTAAAAAAATCAACTCTACCTACAAAGATTTTTTAAAAATTATCTACGAATTTAAGGTGATCCTCAAATACTGATCCAATAAAATGGAGTGCACGAATATATTTCACCTAACCACTTCTATTATATATATGGCTAATTTGGTAATGTTATAAATTTTATTTGATGAAAATTAAATTGGATGAACATATATGGAAATAAAAAATAATCCAAATTGGGTGATGGACTTTAAGAATTTTGTCGAGTCATCTGAATAAATCCATAGAAATTTTATCCTATTTCTATACTATCATGGGTAGTTTTTTCAAAATACCCTTAGAGTAATTTCATTCATACTTAACCTATCACCATACCAAGCATAATGAATTTTATTATGAAATTTTTCACAACATATAATCCCACATAATGTTTTTTGAGATCTCTTTGCATATTTTTTCTTAGATAAATATAGAAGGATGATATATGTGAATCATAAAAAATTTATCTCTTATATTCTAGTTTTAATGGGAGCCATATCTGAGTTCCAAACCTTATAACTTCATCTTTATCTTAGTTGAACTCTATAATATTTACTACCATTTTCAACATCTCAAAATATTCGTTTTTTGTTTCCTTAATATATACTAGAATGGATGGGTGAAAAATAACATGGGAGATATATGATTTCTTAAAATACACTATTAATTAAAGATTAACCATTTTTGAATCCATAACTATTTATTCTCTTTAAACCCTCATCATAGATAATGTAGTATGATATTTATTCTTAAATAATCAATAAAATTATTTTTTTACCTAGGGTGGTAATGCATTAAGATGTCATAGAATTTGATTAATTACAAGCATCTCCCTTAGTACATATATAAATAAATCAATATTAATATATATTTAAACCACTTTTTTCAGTATAAATATCACACATCTCACCATAGAGATAATAATGCCTAATTTTAGTGCCAATATCACCAACACTAGATCTAAATAATTCATTGAGTGATTTTAATCATGATATTTTATTTAGAATGAGGAATAAGATTTTACCATTTCATTTCATGTGATGATAAATCCCAATATCTTCATTGAGAATTCATTATAGGTTACAAATCCTTCCCCACTATATGGTAATGTCAAAAAATGTGTTTTGACAAATATCATCTTTAGTTATAGGAAATATACTTCAAATTCCATCATGTAATGGAACTTCACACCCTAAATGTTTCAACTAAATAGTGGATTTATATAGCCATGAGAATGTTTTCTAAAATAATTGATAGTATCCTATAAAAAAATAAAACTATAGATCTCAGTTACTATTTTAGGTTATGATATTATCCCATAACTTTCTTTTTTGAAGGAATAAGAGATATTCCCTTACTGGTGGTTATATATTTAAATATAGATAACTTTTGAAATCATGATTATCATGTTATATATATTCAATACAACTTATCTTTTCTTATGGTTATCAATAAATATATCAATTTATTTTATTTTTATTTCTTGATATTTATTTATTTATTATTATCATATATAAATATTAACACAAACTTATCCATGTATTATTTAATAAATCACTTTATTAAATTTATTTTGATGCATGTGGAATTATTCAATCTGAATGGGATCTCTATAAAATCATAGTGCACATATTTCATTCAGAAATATGTCACTGAAATATCCTCCATTTTCACCCATATTTAATGATATCTATATCTAAAGGTCAATATATGAGATGTAATGAGATTGAAATATTCCTAAAATAGATTGTAAAAAATATATTTCTTAAGTTAAAAAGGTATTAAAATGGTAAACCAAGGTCTTATACAAAGAGGTGAATACACCAATCATGTTGGTCACTTGAAATTTGTTAAATAACTGGAGGTTGTTGATTAATTTTTTTAATTTTTAAATAAAATGAAGCAATTAAAACGTAGTTTGAACACAAAATGAAGAAGATAATATTTGGATCATGGTATTGTCAGCTGTTTTCAATTTCAACATGGTCATAAAAATAATTCAACCTCTATTCTTATTGAATTATTATTTAAATACTCCTCGATCGAGTTGTTAATCACCCTTAGTTGGAGAATGCAATGGAAATAAATCATGTTTGCGTGAAAATTAATAAAAAGTCCCAAAAAATAAAGAATTTTTCTCATTAAGAATATAGATACAATTAACTTATTCCATATACGTTACAACAATCCTTGGACACTAACTGTGAAATACAATCTTCTTGATCGATACAAACTACACTAGTAAGAGTCATATTAAAGATATTTAAGCAATTCAATAAAAGATGAATTACAGAAAAACCCATAATAAAATTTTACTAATGAGATTTTTATTCCATAATGATTGAAGTCATTTAAAATAAAAATTTAAATATTTAAATTAAATTTTAGGACTCCAATATTTCAAATGAAAAACTCCCCCTTCCCTTATCATTGAGGATTTTACCCTTCTATGTGATGTGTAATAGAGTTTAAGGGGGTGAAAAGAGAATTATGAAACTATGAAAAGAGAAAATAAAATACACATCACTTCACATTTCCAACCATCCTATACATCCCTCTTCCAAATTCATCAAAACATTTCAAGGAAGAGGAAAAATAACTTTATAGGGATGGGAGGTGGAATCATTTCCATCTTGATTCATTCAATTGGAAGATTTATTTTATTTTGTATAATAATGGAAATATATTAGGGAGGCATCATACTAATGGTTTTCTTATATACAATGTACATGCTCCCACATAATACGATATTCATCCGAAAACCATAAAAAAAGTTATATTTAAATTACTAAAGAAAATGTAATTTTTCCAAGGAGACTCCTTAAGTGCCTCCAATTTTGTGCATAAAACGGGAGACTTAATGACATATATTATCAATGAAATTTATTTTTAAATATTTTCATGGAGTATTTTATCCAATATAGCTATAATAAATTCATTAAGAAGTATCTAGGCTGAAATATTTATCCATTAATGATGTGGGGAACATTCGGTCAGCTAGAAACATTTTTCCACATGATTAATTTCTGTTATCCTAGTGTTACAAATTGTATCCGTGTTCAAAATAGAAATTTTAATCCCATGATAAAATTAAGCCTTAAAAAATAATCAATTCAATTTTACCAACATTATAAATTTTATACTAAAAATAATGAAGCCGTATAAAACTCCAAAATTTTCATAATTAATCAATTGTCAAAATTGATCCCAAATTAACAATAAAATAAAGTAAAATAATAATGAAAATTAGTTCAAATAGATTATTTGGAAGGGATTATATCATTGAATAACAATTGAAGAATTATGAAAATATTATCTCTCTAAATTCCCTTACACGTAGCACTTGGTCTCCTAGGCAATTCAGCATCAAAATAAATTCAAGGAGAATTCAAAACACATACACATTGAGCCCCCTAGAAATAAAAGTTATCATACCTCCTCAAAAACTATATTTTAAATTTTTCCATCCATTTAATTATGTTTATTTCAACATAATTTCCGATTCTTAGGCACAAAAAACCCCTACCTCGTAGGAATTTTCTATTCTCTCACCAATTCCAATTTTCAACAAGGTTTTTCTCATCAAAACCCAAACAAGAATCACCATATGATTGATAAATTTCAACATATACAATCAATGTGATCCATGGAAAATGTGTTTATCAAGATTAATTATCAATGTTGTCTATTTATTTTTGTTTTTATGATTTAGATGTCAAAAAATATGAGGCCTAATTTGTGGGTCTTGGCTCTTATTGAAGAAAAAATGCAAGGTACTAATTTAATATCTTTTTTTGTATCCTCCACACCCATTAGAGTAAAATCAATTATTTGAAAATAAAACATAGAGGAGTGTAAAACACATTCATAATTTCATCATTATAATTGTAAATATTGACAAACTTATTTTTTCTTGAATGATCTAGTTAGACACGTATTTTTTTTGTTTTTAGTATCTCTAGAAATGCAAGACATCTTTTATCATGAATTCTCTAGAACGAAACATATTTCAAAATAATAAATTTTGTATCAGAAAAATCATATATTAAAATAAATATTTCCACTAAAAGTGTCAGTAAATGATGTAACACAATACGATACATCTTCTTCTAACTCATAAGTTCAATAAGATCATGAAATTTCATTTGAAGAGTAGGTGGGCAAAGGAATATTGTCCTATAATGTTGCTAACATACCATGCTGTTAATATATTATAGGGCATATGAGACTAAATTTTCTGTGAAGGCTAGAATAATATATATGTTATTGAAAAGGGGGATTAAAAAAATAAATTCTTTAATTAGTTAAAACAAAATTAGATCAAACAATAATGTTTTAATAGTAATAAATCAAATTCTAGTTTAAAAATCATGGTATGGTTCTCTCAAAATTGAATTGAATATATTGAATATGAAAAATGGTTCAGAAGCCTCACTGGATAGTTAATTCAATGATAATATCAGTGAGATGTGGCCTGATATTCAAAAATTAGAGTATATTTCATGAAATTTATGATGATTTGAATATGAAATTTTTTTAGGATTTATTTAATCTCAGTTTCATGGAATGCATTTTTTTCAATCATTGAAATGTGTTTTCAATATGTAAATGATAATAATTTGAGCTCATAAGTTTGAAAAAAACACAAAAATTGAGAAATAAACACACACATATATAAAAAAACACCCACATTTTCAAATAATAGAAAAACAATATAATTGGACTATAAATGTTCTATTTCCATCCTAGAAATTATATAGTGGATGCAATTCATTCAAATAGATTTAACATGTAAGAATATTTGAAAAATAATATGATAAATCAATAATGTGTAATGTAGATATATGGTATAAAATAAAAAGATTAGTGGTGTTTGATCTCCTCTGCCAGATCTAAATCAATGGTCCCATGTAATTTTGTGAGCCTGTGTCCATTAAGAGTGAATAGATCATACTCTTCATGCTTCAAAATCTACACAATACTGATAGGATATACATGAGTAACTATAAATGGACCTTCAAATATTGAATTAAGATTACCTATAATCATCATGTGTCATTTTTTTAATAAAAAAACATTGTCTCTAGGGTGGATTTTGTTTTGTTGTATTAGCTTTTCATGAGACACTCATGTTATCTCTTTGTAAATCATGCAACTTTCAATGTCTTCCCTTATAATTTCATCTAGCTCCTACAAATTGAATATTATCTCTTTACCAATTAATTCATTGATCCAAATTCATCATCCTCACAACCTAATATTCCTTATGTTCCAATTACATAGGTAGGTGAAATCTTTTTCTAATAAATAAACCAATATGGGATCATTCCTATTAGGGTTTTATAGGCTTCCATGTAAGCCAATAATGTTTTTACATACTATGGATCCAATGCATTCTATCTGTTTTAATAGTCTTTTGAAAGAATATATTGATTTCCATGTTGGACACCTCATATTGGCCATTAGTCTTTAGATGGTTGGTAGTCAATGTTTTATGATGTACACCATAATTTTGCAGTAATTTAACCATTATCCTATTGAAAACGTGATTCCCTTTATCACAAATGATGTCGTTAGGAACCCCAAACCTAAAAAATTTGTTATTGAAAAAATTTAACAAAATTTTTAGCATCATCAGTACTAGTAGATTATTATTCCACTAATTGTGATACATAATAATCTACCAGAAATATATAAGAAAATCCAAGTGACATTGGGATGGGGGTATAAAATCTACTATGTAGACTTCAAAATTTTCACAAAAATTAATTCTAGTTTTGGGCATATTTTTTTTCTTTTTAATATTTATAGAAAACTAAAATTCATTACACCTTTTTATAATTTTATGTGCATCTAAAAATTGTGAGAAAGTATAATATGTGTCAAAACTAAAATAAATAACTTATTTAACACTTAATAAAACACCTTTTTTATTACATGGACAATGAAAATCTTCCAATGAAATGTATTGTCCCAAATGTAATATATACATTCAGATTTTAGATCATCAATTTAGTGTTAATTTTAATGATATTTGACCCGAAATATAACCATATAATTGACCCTATCAGTATACCCAGTCACTGGACCTTCAATAAAGTAAAACTTATCTCTTAGAAGGTTATCATTCAGTGGTTCTTTGCCTGAAATTTTAGCTTCTGTATGTTGGGCAGTCTACATAAGTGATCATACACTTGGTTATAAGATCCATTAAATTAATTTATTTCTAAATTGAACTCATTCAGTGTTAACAACCATCTCACTATCCTTGGTTTAATTTCATTTTTCTTCATCATGTACGTATGTGATGCATGATTAATAAAAATGTGACTTTAGTTCAATGAAGATATGATTGAAATTTTTCTAATGAAAATAAAAAAATTAAAAACACTTGGGGGTATGTAATATAAATTAGACACATGTAATGGTATATAGTTATATGAAATTAATTGTTACTTTCCCTCAATTTTATAAGAAAGGACACCCCTATCTACATAGTTAGAGGTATAAAAATGAAGCTCAAATGGTTCTTCCCAAATTGGTGGTTGCATCACCAGTAGTGTAATTAATACCATCTTCAATGCATCATAGGATTCCCAAAATTCACTAATTAAATAAAAATAATAATATTTCATAAGTAATCTAAATATTTGAAATTCATTCATACTATAATATTTGATAATCCTTCAATAGAATAATGCACATCCAAAAAATGAGCTTACATCCTTCAAAAATGTTGGGTAAGGAAATGAATTTATTAATTTAAATTTATTCATTATGCATTTAAATAATTTTTTAAAATAAAATCCCCAAGTAATATTCATCTCTGAACTATGAAATGAATCTTTCAAAATTTAGAACAAGATTATTTGTAATGAAAGTTTTCAAAACATTATATATATTTTTCAAACAATTGTTAAATGAATATCAAAAAAAAAATAATAATCATATAAAACCTCCATTAAATTATTAATGTGGTCAAAATAAATACCTAACATGAACCTATAAACTATACCTGAAGCATTACATAATCCAAATCACGTCATTTAATATTAAATATTATTTAATGGATAAGTAAATGTTGACTTCTCTTGATCCTCGAGAGAAATAGGTATTTGGAAATAACCTAAAAATACATCCAAAAAGGAATAATGAGTCAACCATACCAATCTATCTAACATCGGGTTAATGAAGGGGTGGGGTAATGATATTTCTGAGTGACCAAATTAAAAATACTAAAATCTATTCACACCCACCATCTGTTTTTATTTCCCGCTAGGATTAACTAATTGTTTCCCTCATCATAGTGGTTAGGTCAGTTTATTTTAAAAAATAAATGTTGATAACCCATTATGATTATGAAATGGCAAGATGATCCCATATTTCAAGATATTCATGATCAAGTTATTCAAAACCTTTATTAAAATGGGTTTCATCCTCCATTGGGTCTATCTAAATGGATTTATTATCCCTCAATATGAATTCTACATGAGCAAATTTTTTGGCTCATTCTTAGGATATCACCAATGATCCAACATATTTCATAGTTATTCTCTATCAACATAACTATTAGTTATTTTTCTTGGGTTTCATAAATATTATTAAAAATCATCACACATAATTTCTATCCCTCCATTAGGTTTACATATTTCAAATCAATGGGGAGTGGTTTAAATTCTAGATCAGGGTGTTACTCAAGGGGAAATATTAAACTAAGGTTCCCTACATCCAAAGACTAGAAATCCAACACATAATAAATCATATCATCTTATTTATCATTTAACAACATGTCCATGAAATAATATTTTACCCCTTTTTACCACATGAAATCAGAATCTTCATCATTTTGGGCATCAATATGAGATGTTATTTTTTTCAATGGAAAAATTCACTCTTAAGGACATGAATTCATGAAACATACTTAATTATTCAATAGGTTTGTTACAAAATTCATGGGAGAGTTCATAGACTGGGTAATCATTTAGTCGGTGCATCGTGGATTCAAAAATATTAGAGTGGAATGTTCTATCTCCAAACACTATTGATGGTGTCCCTTTATGTACATTGATGATGATTTTACACATCATTACGAAATTTCTCTAGAAAATGATGTGTTAGTGTGATGAATTCCTATATTATTTTATATTCATAACATAAAAGTTTTATGGTAAAAATATATCATTGACTTTTACAAGGAAATAATCTATAACCCTTAATGGGAATACTATGGATCTATTTGCAAGCTGGACCACCACTTTTTTTGGCTTCAATTCACCCATATTAAAGTAATATTATACCATGTTAGTAAATACATTAATTGGAAAAAATAGATCTCATATATAATTTGAAAATTTTAAATAAACAATGGTTCATAGAAGGGAAAATTTCCATCAACATTGACATTTGGTTGGTAACAATTCTGTGAATGGTATGAGACACATCTTCCAAAATTGATACAGAAATTACCTTGAAATTTACTCATATTGGTTAAAATATCATTTAAAAATTTATCATTCTTTGTTAAAATTTGAGTTCTTCAAGTGGGGGGATATTAATTGACATTTTCTAGAAAATTCATAGAATTTATTTTTATAGTGATTCTTTCTACAATATCTTTGATTCTATCTGCTTTGATAGAAATAGTGAAGGTTTTTATTTATTATTCAACTACCACATGAAATGGTTTTTTTGTATCTACCATGTCACCCTATCCTTCTACTCCTCTTTCCTTTCTTTATCTATGTTTATTTTCTTAAAATATTAAGAATTCCAAAAATAATTCTCCCTAGGTTCAAGTGGTCTTATTTCACATTAATGTTTTTCTTGTGGTGGTTTTTATTATCCAATTATTGATTTCTTCATGATGACATTCTCATTTAGGTTTCATATGTTTATGAGCGTAGTTTCCCATTTATTTTTTGTCCAGGAAGTTAATGAGACTATCGAACATTTTGGAAATATATTTTATGATTTCATTTATCCCCTCAAACATATAATTCTAATATAGGTTCTGAATTATATGTTTTGTAATGATGGATGGATTATTATAGGGTCTCTATAATGTGGGTGGTAGGGGTTCTAGTTATAAGATTTATTTTTTTGAAATAGTGGTAGGTTTGGTAATTGTTTTTGGATTGGGTGGTGATTTTGGAATGAGTTTTAGTATGGGGGTCTAGAATGGATCTGATGATTTCCAAATCCATTTTGAACATTGTTAATATCTATCCATCCTTGATTTTGTTGTAACATCCTTGGATGAAAGGTTTCAGCACATGTTTCCATTCACATTATTCCATCACAATGGTCAATGAAATGATCAGGTGATGATCATAAACCACATACCTTAGATATTTCTTGTGTGTCAACAACATGTTTCAAGGCCATTTTCTAGCCAAAAAAGATAGCTCTTCAATCCAAGTTTCTAGTAAGGTTGATGTATTAGAAATTATTACCTCATGTATACATCTTGGTCTAAAACATATTGTATAAAATTATTGATAGTTCTTGGAAATCTTTTCAATAAATCCCTTGAATTATTATTGTTACTTTTAAATCAATGATCCTCTAGATGATGCATCTGGAATATTTTTGGAATTCCCTAGTAAATATATAAAAAATAAGGCAATAAAGTGATTCTCCATAATTTCATGATTTGGGCATCTAGAACATATATTTTTAAATCATTCCCAGTACTCGTAAAGGGTTTCTCCAAATGATCATCAAATGAATTATATTTATTATTCTATGGTTGTGCTTCTATTGAAGGGGAACAATATTTTTACACATCATGTCACTAATTAATTAAAATCTTATAAATATCCTAGTTGTTGTCCATAAAGACCTTCTTTGTAAGATTCATCAATTTAAAAGATAATTCCTCCACTTAAAATACTCATCAGCTACTCCATGGGGTTTGACGATATATAACACATAAATGAGCTATTTCATTTGTTTTTTTGACTTCACCTAAAATCCACATAACTTTTGTATGCAATGGGATCATGTTAGGTTTCATCTCAAAATACTTCTGTCACTTTTCCAGGGAAATTTGATTATTTTCTTCAGTAATTATAGTCCACATATTTCTGTAAGTGTTTGGTTCTGGTTTCCATCAATGATGAAAGGCTCAATGCGAACAATTGATTTTTCACTAGTGTATATATGATGAACATCATCACATTTAGATTAATAATTAACGTTTTACGTATATTAAATATGTATTATTCAACTTATGTAACTATATGGTGTGGTTTAGTGTTTTTTTGTTATGGTCATGCCACTATTAAGAGAAGAAAGAAATGAATAAAACATGTTTGTTGGGACCACCTCCATAGAAATGGCATAATTTTTTGACATTTCCCTATCCTAGGGTGTGACCAAATATATATTTTATAAGGTAAAAATTTAGAAAAGTGGTTAACCATGGATATCAACATAGAGCAGTATAAATAATCATTTTTTCACTTGAAATTTGAGAAATAAGTGCAGGTTGAACAAGAAATATTTGAATTTGAAAAGAAATAATGGAATTAAAATAATTTTTAACCCAAATTGATGAAGAGTGTGGTAGGTTCAAGGTATGATAACCTCTTTAAATGTAATAACAATCATAATAATAATTCCCCCTCTATTACCATGTGGATGATAAATGAAAGAATCCTCGATGAAGTTTTTAATCACCCTTGGTTGAATGAACAAATGGAAACCACTCATGTGTGAATAAAAATTAATAAATCATCCACAAAAAATTAAGGATATACACAATCATGAGTTATTTAAACATAGAAATATATAATCAATTCAATTATTCCACACATGTTCTACTGCTCCCTAGACACTCACCACCTAACAAGATATGATCGATTGAGAAAAACAATACTAGAAAGATGGAGTTTAATGATCATGAACAAAATTTATAACAAATAAATGACACAAAAAACAAAAATAATATATAATTAAGTGAATTTGGAACTATTTAAAATATAAATCATTCCATTCAAAAATAGAGATTTTAAAATTAAATCCAAGACTCCGAAATTGTAAAAGGAAAACTCCCCTAAACCGGATCACTCATGGTTTTACCCATTTATGTAAAGTGTAATATAGTTAAAGGGAGAAGAAGAGAGAATTTTAAAACTCAAAAAATGGGAAATGAAAATCCACATCATATCATGATTCTAATATGATATCATAACATCACTTTCACTTTCTTCACAACATTTGAATAGAAGTGGACACACATATTTATATGCATGAGAGGTGGAAAAAAATCCCTCCAGATTCATTATATTGAAATTATGATATTATTTGACATATTAAATGGTCAAATATAATTGAGGATACTTAATTAATGTATTTACTCTCTCTATCCTTAAACTTTTCCCTAGAAATATGAGTGTAATTAGACTTGGGTCAAAGATATTATGTCCAAATTATTAATAAAATATTTTTATTCTTGAGGATACTTCTCAAATCCATAACCTATTCCTCATAAAATGGATTAAATAATGATATAAAGTATTTATGAAATTTAATTTTAAATAGGGTTTCATAAAAATATTTAAAATAAAGGTGCAATCACCTCATTAAGATGTCTCTAGGAAATTTTTTTTATCAATTATCGAGTTCTGATCCATTGTCATTACTTGAAACATTTTTCCACTTGATTGATTTTTTGAGCCATTGTGTTTCAAATTAGATCTAGGTACAGAATGAAAAGTTGAACCCCATTAAAAATTTATGACTCAAATAATAATCACTTCAATTAAATCAAAACTGTAAAATAAATTCATGAAATATGGAATCTCTAGAAATATATTAAATTTACAGAATTAAGAAATTTCCTCAATTAAGTCACAAATTTACTAAAAATATATAAATGATGCCAATCAGATCAAATTATTTATTTGGAAAGGATCAAATCATTAAAATATATGAAGAATTAAAAAAATATTTGCATTATCAGAGATCATATATGATGATCGGGTGTGTGATCGATATGGGGTAACAAATATTTATTTTTACTTTTAATATTATTAATCTCATGATATTCAATTAAATTTTACATTAATATGTATTTATTCTTAGTATAGAGTAATCGTACACCCCGTTATAAAGGAAAATTGTGGAAAAAAACCATTCTCCAAATTCTCCCTTATACACTACCCCCATTACTCCAATTTAATGAGACCCAACCTATATGATCTATTTCATATATTTATATATCAAAATATAATTTAAATTTATATTTCAACATCACACATTTTAGGAAGACTAGATAATTTATATGGGAATGCATTTCTATATTCTTGAACAATGAAAATTTAATCAATAATGACTTTCCCCACAAAAATTAATTCTATAAATTATTCATCATTATGTATTAGAGAAAATATTATAGAATTTTCATTTATGTGGTGATTATACTTAAGTTTATATTTAATAATAGGATGATCTAGAATATAAAATGAGATATCCTTCTTTGAAAAATAATATGGACTATTAGTAGTTATTATCAATTTATACAAAATATTATGTCAGATTAAAATATGTGATGAATAATTAGATCTAAAAAATGTAACATATTACAAATCACTATTAAAGAAGATTTATATATCATAGATGTCATCATTATTCCACTAGTTAATTTCAGGGATATTTATATATAAAACATTTGAAATGGTGATTCTATATTCTTAGAAAACAATCGCGATATTAAAGAGTGGTATGAACCAAAAAAATGAAATATAGATATTGTAACAACATAGAAGTTTATAAATAATATTTGTCTCCTAAAAAAATGTGTGTTATAATAGAATATATTGTGATATACAAATAATTAAAAAAGAAATTTATTTCATTAATAAATATCATTAAATTCATTAGTAACAAAACCAATTAATATTCAAAATATTACAACTAGTAAAAAATACAAAATAAAAAATCTAAACTAGAAATATATGGATCACTCCAATCTACTAAAATCATCTCCCTAAGTTCCAAAACTATAGAAAATAAACAAAATATTTAAAAACCAAACAAAATTATAGAAAATGAAAATATATTAGCTTGATAAGAATTGAGTTGAATTTTTATTGATGAAAAATTATGGGTAATTATTGAAGGTAATGTGATAATTGATATATTAATGTTACTAATGGATTAGTAATATGACTATTAGAAAAAGTAACATGACTACTAAGACTAATAACCTCACTCCCGGAATAGTAATTTTTAATAAAAACAATAAATTTTGATATAAATAGTATTTATCCTAATAATTTAATTAAATATTAATATTATAATATCCATATGTAAATTACATGAGAATAAAAAAACAAATAATATATAAGAATATTTTTAATAAGCCATATTTTAATGTATTTCATAAAATTCATTATTTTTATATTAGAAATTAAAATTACCAACGAGAAAAATTTATTTTGATAAAATTAACATCATTTTAATATTTGGATGTTGAAATTTTCTAAAGGATATTTTTTGGTAATTTTTTAAAATACTACAATTTTCTTCTGAATAGTAAAAATACATTTTCCACATAACTGATGTATCTTAAAATACATCATTCAGGATGTAATAATGGACTAATAAATTGTATAAATTTGGATTTGGTGATGATATATATTATTTCATAAATATATCATTAAAATAAAGAAATATAATTTTCAAACTTAAAAATAACATTCCAGAACCTAAAATCCAAAGTGATTTATTAAAATAATAATTTTCCATTTTTCCACTTTCCATTTTAATAAACAAATGAATTAAAATTATAAAGTAGATTCAAATTATTAAAATAATTTTCTTATATATATATATATATGTTATATATATTATAAAAAATTCACTTTTTGATGTTTTACCTTTGATGTATTATTTTATTTGATATTTACATAAAAAATACTCCTCTCCTCAGGTATAAATAACCCAATCCCCTCCCCGTCAAAACCCACTATTACATCACAAAACAAATACAAAAAACTATATTATTATTCTTATATAGAATTTTTTAATCCAAAGGTACATTCTTGAGTAATCCAACTACAGGAATCAATGGATTTTAATTGTTGTTGAAGAGAAGTAATACTGATGATTAAGTATGTTTCAATTAACTCTTCTCTTTTTTGTTTCATATTATTATTTTCTTTCATTTTTTTTCAAATCCCCTTATCAGAAACACACATTATAATATTATTTAGGAATTAATTTAACACTATACTAAAGATTTTAACTCAATTTAAGTATCATATATCCCATATTTGTATATTTGAATCATCCATTTTCTCGCACTGCCGACAATGTCCCGCTGAGGTTCGGTTAACCACCTATAAAGAAATTTCCATATAAACTATTATAAAAATCATCTTTAATGGATATTATGAATTATATCTAATATATGAACATTTAATGATATTTATCATATTCTTAATTAATTAATTATTCTAATTTTTAAATTAAATTTAAAAAATAGAAAAATTTAGTGAGAAAAAGAAATTTTAAGTAAAATATGATATGAAATTGACTACCACAAAACAATGATAATGAAGATATAAAACAATATAATTGAAAAATATTGGAAAAGATTTCAATAATTCACTTCTGGGTCAAAGTTATAATAAATCTATGTTTATTATTATAGATTCCCAGAAATGATGAAATAAATAGGGATTTATAGTAAGGGGAGTCTTAAACAAAACCCTTTTTCATTAGTTCATCCCTCTTTCGCGAAATCAATGGTATGAATACTATTCTAATTTTACATTAATAAAATTTAATTATTCTTCTTCTTTTCCTTTTCAGTATATAAATGTTTCCTACAAGATTTTATGAAAAATAAAAAGATGTAACAAAATATCTATTCTATCCAAAATACATATTTACTCCTCTGTATTTGTTTCTTATTCAATCAAGAATGATTATTATTATTCAAAATATATTTTAAAATTTTTATTAGGGAACACCATGTTCATTAATGATATCATTATTTATGAAATCATTTTTAAAACCATTCATTTTATGGGTTATTTTATGAATATTATTGTAATAGGTTTTATATGGAATGCATGATTACATAAATATTATGATTTGATGGGTGGGACCAAAATTATATTGTCCTCTGTTTAATCGGATAATGTGATCTATCTCATGATATGAATCGGATAATGTGTAAACATGATAATATCATAGTTTAAAAATATGGAATTATGATTATGAATATATGGTATGCATGAAAATGATTCTAGATTTGTTCCATACATTGTGTGGGATATCACCAATATGACATTATGTTTCATGTTAAAGCATTTTAACATTACATGCCATTATCACATGTTTCCCACAAGAAATTAAAGATGAAGCCATACATATTATATTATGATGATGATTATTCTCAACAATGTTATATTGATTCAGGTCCCTTATTTACTCTATTAATGAGATTTTTACTTTCCCCTTTCATTGATGTATATTCTCAATTAATTACATATACTAAAAATAATGAAATATATTATGAGTATAAATAAATATTATTTAAACAAATGTTTACATTTTTATGTACAAGTTATGTTTGATCCATCTTATCCTAATACAATAAAACATTTGATCCTAGATTTTAATCTCTATAATGTTGTTTATCTTAAAAATTTTGTAATAGTCATTGAAGAAACTTTAGGGACTCTATTATTGGTATTAGAGCATACTTTATTCAATTTGGTAATTGGTATTAAAAAATAATATTATATCCTTATATATAGGCCTATGTATTGGTAAAAATCCTTGATGAATATGTTTAGAAAATGATAGATATATGGATCCCACAAAACATTACGTCAATGTAAATTTCAAAAAATAAAATATTATCAATGATTTTCTAAAATACCTCTTATTTAAAACATTTCTCTTTTAGAAAATCGTGGGAACTAGGAAAAACATTGCTAATAACATATGTAGGGGTCAACGCATTGATTTACCAAACAACATCCCAAATTCCTGGGAGATGGAGTTTAAAAAATCATTTTAATGCTTACCCAGTTCTTCCAGACTATGAATAATAACCTAAACCACATGGAATGTACATTCTCGTGTAATAATATTAAATTATCCATTTATTTCATTACACAACAACCACCACCGACATTTAGTAGAATGCTTGATCCACTGGTTATATAATATTGGGTTAACTTACTGGGGAAGATATTCTCTATGATCTATTGTGTTGAGAAGGGAAATATGACTATGAAAATATATCAATTATATGAAGAGGATGATTAATGAGTGGCGTTATGTAAGAATACCACTCCAAATAATGAAATAGAAGAGATGGAGTTGGAAGACTTCAATAAACAATTCCATAATAGGTATTTACCTCAATATATTTAAACAAATTTAGAGTGAGAATTAATACAAAATAATCAAAAGGAACTGGAATAAATTATGAAATAAATTAAAGACTTAACCAGACTTGAAAGATATTACTCTAGTTTTTTTTCCATAATTATAGAAAAATAGATAGATTATATAGTGGTTTAAAACAACACTTTCAAAAGGATAGTGATGTATAATAATTATAAATTTGTAAAGAAGTTGTTGGATGCACTCTCAATGTAGATATGGGGTTTGGATAATGGACCCATGGTTAAGGAGATGAGAATAAAATAATGGAGTTCTTGCTAGGAGGTTAAATGTAACAGTATGAAACATGATCCAACTACCCACATGTCAAAATTGTGGAATCAATCATCATGGGAATTATATAAAAAGAATTGTGAAATGATTCAAGTATGAGAGGGAATGTTGATATGATCAATAATGGAGAAGACACATTTTTTATTTGACAAATATAATAGATGATATGATAGCAACAGCTAATGAACCACACATGGTTCAATTCATTAATTGTAGGTATAACAAGAACTATTAAATCGAGTTCATCAAATCACATTTCCCTGAGGATATTTTTTTTTTCAAAAAACCCAAAATCCAAAAAAGAAATGGAAATTTTATTTCATCAATACTATATAAGTGGAGCAAGAAAAATAATTTATACATGCTACACATGATATTCAATCAATAATGGAAAATGTTTTAATTTAATATGTATTTAAACATTGCATTACATTCTATAAGTTTGTGAGAACTATTGAATCAATTTTATGATACATTGAAGTATGAATATCTATAAAACACATAGTAATGCATTTCTTTCGGCAAATTTGATTGACATTCTATTATATGTTTTTATTTTAGGATTATTCCATAGAATATCCTAATATATCCCTTGGTGTAATTCGATAATATAATGGGCATGGATTGGTTTTTATTAGAGTAATTATCCTCTATCAGGAAAGATAAATCTATTTTTATATTATAAAGCATTCAATTTTCTTTTCAAATGTAAATAATATCAAGAATCTTCATTGGAAAATACCCCATTAGTGTGGGTGATGATACCCTATGATTAAGAATACCTTTCACAATTGATCATCTGAATGGTAGGTTGGACAGTCATGAGCCATGTGACCCTGCCCACTGCATGTGAAACATTGTGTGTTCCTTGTATAGATGGCTCTATCTCGTGTTCCTCACACAACCGAAGCCATGTCCTTAGGTCATCCACTAGATGATCTGGTCCACTTCGATCTCTATGACATCTGTCTGCTGCCAGCTGCAGAAGAATCTGCTATGTGACGCCCGGGGGTGGGTCTCGCTGCTGGTGACTACTCAGCAAGGAAACTATCCACTAAGAGGTATCTCTCTAGAACCCCCTCTTGTTTCAGGATGTTGAGTGAGATCATCATTGCCATAATATCTCTCCTGAGACCTTTCTTGAATGTCCGGGCCCTAAAGAATGGGTCCCACACCATATCTGTGGAGTTGCACGAGAGGTCGGTGAACCTCGATGGGTATTGTGCCACCATCATTGTACCCTACTATAGATGAAGTAGATCTTGTATCTGTACTACATTTTGGGTGGATGGGACAAACTCCGCCCAAAATAGACTGTCAAAGTCTTCCCAGAGAAGTGTTGCCTCGTCATGCACCTGGAGCAACAGGCTTCACCATTTTCCTGCTACTGCCTGAAGGAGACTCATGAAAAGAATCACTATAAGGTCGGCTGATGTCCCAAACAGTCTGAAGACTCTCACCACAACCTCCATCCAATCCTCAGTTGCCTGCATGTCCATCTCACCCCTAAACCGTGGTGGCCTCTCGTGCTGGATCTCATGCAACATGCTCAACTAGCATGTGTCATATATTGATGGGGGTGGTGGAATCGGTGGCCCAATGGGTAGTGGTACCGCTGGTGCCTCTGCTATGATAGGGTCATGCACCATGGCCTTGTCACTCGGTGGGATGTCATCTCATAAAACTCTTGGAACCCTAGATGGATGTCTGCGTGGAGGCATCCTAAAAAGAAACAGGTGCTTCACGGTCAAAAACTAATACCTGTAGAGCTGACTCATTGAATTCAAAAAAAAATACTCTTGAAAACACAAATTCAATCAGTGTTTTCATGCACTGAGTCAAAAATCAGATGTCAGGGTCCTTGTGTATGGATACGTTATTCTCCACACCAACACTAGACTTCCTGAACTAAAAACCACACTAAATACCCTTAACACTATTTCTCCATATAAAATATCATAGTCTTATGTTCTACGGTAGAACCGAGTCCACTAATACCAATTTGTCACGACATGTCCCCCGGGGCCCATGCTGTGACTACCCTAAGACAGCCTTCTATAGGCATGGGGTTGGTGACTAGAAACAAAGGCTTAAAACCCTAAAACTGGGAAGACATTGCCCTTATAACATGAAAATGCACACATCAAATGAAAAGCTGAAATAAAAACACTAAGTAAATATGTATAACAAAATAGAGATGAAAAGTAAAAGGGGCCGAAAATAAATGCCCAACTATAAAGTATAAGAAACAATAAAAATGGAAAACATCTCATGTAATGTCCACCGAGAAATCGTACCTGAAGGGTAGGTACAGATAGACTCCACATCACTACACATCCATTTTTCTCCTCTGTGTACCGTCAGGTCGTGGGGTCCACCTCCGGGTACCGTCCAGTCAAGGTACACTCAGCCTCGGTCAGTGATGTCCATCATCTGCATCCAACACAATGAGGTGCGGGCATAAACCATGTAGGGGTAAGTATAACGATACTCAGTAGGGACCCCGAGACCCTCAAGGTCTCATGAAATCCAATAATGATAAACCACAAGGTATGAAATCAACAAATAACCCCACTTAGGTATATGCCCATACATGTACATAATTTATCTGGTAATCCTTCTCAATCATGAGGAAAATACAAAGTTACTGACTCAGCACACACATGTACACAACATAGGTAGAGAGATAGAGATGATTAGATATATCCATTGAATCATCTATTCTATCGAACCTACGTAGGATCTAGGAACATTAGTCAGAGTTGTCGAATCTAGATAGGATCGAGGAACAGTAGTATGAGCTGTCGAACCCACATAGGATCCAGGAATAGTAGTCAGAGCTGTCGAACTCAAAATGGATCTAGGAATATTAGTGAGATCTATAGAACCCACAAAGGATCCAGGAATAGTAGTCAGAGCTGTTGAACCCATAAAGGATCCATGAAAAGCAGTCAAAGCGCATCCAGCCACAGGGTTTCTGCACAAAGAACGCTTGATTCCGGGAGGGTCCGCTTCTCAAGCCAAGTGTCTATACATAAACATCCATGATGTCCCAAGTTGAAGTTTCCAAAAGATCTGTCTTTCCAAATGAAATGCAACATTATAGACGGTGTGTCAATCAGACGCCTGGTCTGAGAGCCATTGGCATATCCGTTTCGAGGGCCCGGTTGGATTTACGTTCGATCCAACCCATCCACACCCCCATCTGTGTCCAAATCTCGATTGGGGTATAGCAAAAGAACCATATCCTTCCATGGTTTCCTTTTCTATAGATGGTTCGTCAATCAGATGCACGTAGGTCATGTTATGGGTAAAAGAGTGGAAACAGGTCAAATGGGTATGGGTCCGCTCCGACCAAGTCCGATCGGCCCGACCCGATTTGCAGGTTAGACCCGGTTTGCGGGTCTGATCCAGTATGTGGCGGCAGCTTAGCACGTGAGGGCATCCCTGCCCGCAAGGGGTGCCCGACCCGCGTAGTGTTCAGCCCGTTCTAGGTCCGGACCACGCTGTGTCCATCCAGCACTGGGCATGACCTGCGCTGGGCCTGTAGCTGGTGGCCCATGGGGTCCTCCCTTGCCATGTCTAGGGGGAAGGCCGCGCCCCCTAGATTCCCGAACAGCTTAGCCGTTTGGGGGGTGGGGTTTTCAAAATCGGCACCAAGGGGCGCCTGTCCATGTCATGCGGGACCCACGCAGCGGGGCCCCGTCAATTTTGGCTGTCCTAGTGGCCAGCCACCTCCTGCGCGGCGTGGTTGCACAACGACTCCTCTAGCAACATGGCGGCTCAGGTTTCCAGTTCTTCTTCTGGCCGGTTTTGGAGCAGCGATGGCTGCACCGCTGCGGCCCACTCCTCTAGTGGTGTAGTTGTGCCACCATTATCCAGGCGGCCAACGAGAGTTCCAACCACCGTTACTTCATTATACCGTTGTCATTCGCCGGTTCCGACCACCGGTGAACCTTCCACATGTCACCGAACACGTTCCAGTGGCCTGATTGTCATTCCGGAAGTAGTCGCACACTCATTGGGACGCCGCCTTCATTCCGCAACCATTGTTGTCAAGAATCACTCATCCCGGACTCATTCTGCACTTAGCATCAAATTCCACAAAGAAGGTGGAGGGTTCGGGTCGTGTTCTTTCGGCCAGCACCCTCTGCGTTAGGGTGATAACATGCAACATCGAATAATAAACCTCGACAGAAAACAAAGAACGAGAAACAACCCAAAGTTCAAACCCCTACCTTATTTTATTCGTCGACGAAGGTTGCGATGAAGAATACAGCGTCGTTGGGAATAGACGAACATCGATGAGAAGGGAAGGATGGTCATTGATTGAAGAAGTCATACGTTAGTTGCCTCTGCAAGCTGCTTCTGATCCAGCTCAGGGTCGGCTTCCTCATTCTTCGATCTCTGGTGGTCATTCTTCGATGGGAGGAGTGTTCTTCATTGGAAAGAAAACTTTTCTCCAAGTTCTCTTCCAACCCCCCTCACAAAAAAATAATGATCAATATAAATTAAATTAGGTTTTATAAATTAAATTTAAATTATACCATTAATTAAAGATGTGTTGGAATAATAAATTAAAAGGGGGGTGGATCCATTAAAGTGGAAGAGTTTAAGAGGCTCCCTCACACATAAAAGGGGAGTTCAAGAGGCTTAATCCTCAGGTGGTCCCCACCACCATTACCTCGCTTGGGAGGTAACGTTTGGGTGGGCCCCTCCACCATAACCTCTCATGGGAGGTTAAGGTGTGGCAGTCTACACCTCCAACTTTAACATGGATGATTCAAACAACCAAAATAAAAATAAATCCACCATTTTATTTTTATTTAATTATTTCCCTAAACACCAAAAAATTATCATTTAATCTCGACCCACTGCTGTCGAGGTGAAAGACTTCTTAAGTGAATACATACGCTCCGAGTTCAACGTTGCTCTTAGATTTTAATTCCGAGCACGAGTTCAAAAGTTTTAAAAACTGGCTCGTACCTTAACTGAACGTACCTGAATAGAACTTCAGAAGTTGATTTTGGGCACATCTGCCTCAGAATCACACGCCATCAATTTTTGAAGACTCATAAAATTCCCATGTATTTATGACAAAAATTTCCACGCAAATTCGTGGCATTTACATTACAAATAGTGTACAATCATCAATGAATAAAATGATATAAAAATAATCTATGTTATACTTTTTTATAGTTTTTCTAAAAAATTTAGTTAGAATATGTTCAAGGGTTCAATAATAGAGAATATAAACAACATTATGTGGCCTTTAAGACATTTTAATTATTTGACTAATTTGACAGATTCCATCTATTTCATTCTTTATCATGGGAAAATATCTCACAATATCATGATTCATGATTTCACTTATACTCATATTACCAAGATGGGAAAAAATTATATGTTATAGGTTGTTTTCATATTCTTCACCCATGTAACATGAATTTATAGAAACAAAAATTTGAAAAAGTTTACCAATGGTTCTTTTTCATTGAGAGATAGTTAATATATACTTTGATGTTTTTATAATACTTGAATCATTTTTGAACAGTACGTTATTCTCAATGTCCAATATTTTTTTATATATAAGAAAAGTCTTGTTCACCCCTTCAACATATAACACATTATTAGAATTCATATTTTTGGATTCAATATCTTTTTTTCCAACTCAATTACTTTTCAGAGAACATTCATTTACAATGGATGCTTATCCACCTCCATGATTCTCAATGTTTCACAATATTTGTGTGTCACTTGTCATTGGTGATGAATATCCACTATCTTGAATATATGGCATGGTTTTTCAACTATCTCTTCAAAAAAATCAGTGAAACCTTTCATTTTTTCATTCATTTTTTAACTCCATTTTCATTCTCAATATTGGATGTTTAATAAGAGAGAATTCTAATTCACTTATTAGAAATATGGTCATACTGATCATAAATTGTACAAATTCCTTCCAAACACTAATATTAATTTAGTGTTGTAAGATAAGATGAATTCTTGATAACTTATTGTTTACTTTGAAAATATTCCATCCTTTTCTCATATTTTATCACTTTGTTTCTTATATCATTTCCGGTTTTAACAACCCAGGTACTTATAAAATAATTTCACTTCATTCTAGTATTATATATTCAACTTCTTTATAAATTTATAAAGGAATAAGTAGTATTCAAATAATGTAAATAATTTATACTAAATGAATAGTAATTTGGCCATAGGAATTGTGATATAACAATTACGAAATGTAATTGGGCCAAATGAATAGTAGGACTATAAATGTTATTATTAAAAAAATATTTTATAAGTTTAATCATGAAATATTTATATAATTGAATAATTACATGAATGTTTTGGAAATGATAAATTATGTGTTGGTATTTTTGTAAGTCATAAATATTTAATTATTTTTTATTTAATTATTTAATTTAAAAGATAATTTTTTTTCATAATGTAGATTCATAAATATGTTTTCTTTGTATTACAAGATAATTTTATGAGACTGTAATTAAAATTTTAAATTGTTATAAATTTTGTTATGATTTTAAAATTGGTATTTTTGAATAAATTATCTTGTAAATTTAAAACTAGATTTCTCATATTTATATTTTTTTCAAAACATGGAGTTTATTTTTCTAATAATACACATATAAAAATGGTTAATTTTAATTTTTGGGATTTTTCTAAAATACTTGAATTATTGGTGAATAGTTAAATATGGTTATTTTCGAAATGAGCTAAATACATAAATTATTGAGACATGGAAAATGTTTTGTTGTGTTAAGAGACCTTAGTTATAAACCACATGCACTTATTTCTATATTTAGATACAAAAACCAACATTATTGTTTGTCTCAAAAAATATCAAAATAATTATTTGAATAATTGAACCCCATCTCCTCTAATATAAATTCTACCCCTCACCCTATCCCCACCTCACACATTTCGAGCTTCGATACTTGTCCAATTTTTACCCAATAATCTTCTCAAACCACTAATTTACATTCATGAACCACATGTCTCAACAAAAGGACAAAACCAATGTTTTAATGGATGTTTTCAAGGAGGATAATTCAAGAGGCACAAATCCTCATTTATTTTATTTTATTTCCATTTCAAATTGGTTTTATATTCTTATACATTCTTCACCTATACTAATTTATTAGGAATGAAAAATATATTATCTTATATATTATATAATTTTATCTTGTTTATGGAGAAATTCATAATCATACTTATTCTACTCTACCTCTTAATTTAGAAATAAATACACCATCTCTGTTGAGTCGATTTATCGACATCGTGTACGATGTGTTATCAATTTTTATTACTTCCATCATGGATGGACATAAAACCATTTTAATGGTTGAAAAAGATTTTAATGTGTATTATATAAACTATTTTATGTTCTTTAATTATCACATATACGTAATATTATGTTATATGATAAAACTGGTTTGGGATTATCAAAGAACCTCCAAAATGATCAAAATTAATATCCTTAATGTTTTATTTAATGTTTAATCATCATATATAAAAATAGAATTATTTATGGTATCATTGAATATTATGGAAACATATCAATACATTTTTTTCTACTTATGTATTTTCACATCTATTCTATAAGAATATCCATTACAAAATGACCATGGAAACCATGTAATGAACTTACCAGAAATAATGGGAATAACAAATACATATTAATAAATGGTTGGAATGGTGTAATAAAATGATCATATAACATGATGTAAAAAATATTTTTCTTTAAAATATTAATAACACCCTCTTAACCAATACACTGGAGGATTAAAAACATTTTAATTAATATGAACTTGATGTAAGGGAATTAGTTACCCAATTCTTATTATTTGGGTTAACCTTCCACTTCATTGATTATGTGTAACTATGACCATATATGAAATGAATTTTGATTATATTAGGTTTTATTATGTGTATTTATAGTGAATACACATATTCTATTATTTTATCAGCTCTCACATGAAATATAATATATTTATAAGGGACATTTTCCAATAATAAAAATCTGATATTAATTTAATTTTTTAAATGTAGTTATTCATATGATGTATTTTTATTTGTTTGATGACTATGTTCTGGTTCTTTTGAATTTTTTATGATTAATGGTGGGACCTATATCTCAGTTAAATTTGTTGCGAATGTTTCCTGTTGCAGGTCATCCTTATGGATACTCCAAGTGTAACAACAATGGTTAGACCATAAGGTAGTATTGAGGGTTGCATTTTAAGGTAGTTGTGAGGTTACATTTTGAGGTAGCTATGAGGGTTTAAGATAATATAGTATCCATGATATTTATAAAATAACGTATAAAATTACCTAAGTTATCAATATTGTTTAATAATGTTTTCCTATGATTTATGGAAATCTCATGTTTTAACAAGTATGTATACGATAATTAATTGGTTAAAGCATGTATTTGGGGAAATTATTTAATATTCTTATAAGAATTTATGTAGTAATGAGTTCTCTCCTTTTTTTTATATCCCATACTAAGTGTGTTGTTCTCATATCATGTTTCAAATGGTTTTTCATAGGTTTTAAGGATGGATAGGAGAATATGAGAAGCTGAGATGAATGTTGTGACGACTATTCATTAATTGATTTCATGTTTTTATAGACACCATGTGTATTAAGAGAAAATGGATATTGTTTTAGTTGTACAAAAACATTACGCTTATGGGTTGATGTGTGACTTCCCAGACCTACATTCCACATGATCGGTTCCCCTTGATAGGTGGGCCACATGACCTCAAGTTCATATCCCCCAACACCAGAGGATAAGAACTAGACAGGAGGGTCTAGGGTACGTATGTGTGGATACTATTCCATCATTACCAATGTTTAGGCCAATGGATGGATATAAAAATAGGTAAATAGAAGATTAAATATATATAAATAGAAGGAAATGTGGAAAATTGAGACAATAATAATAATAATAACTAAAACAATAGGAATAACATTCAACAATAGATGAGGATATGTCATGTACTAGAAAACTGGTTAACATGGATACGAGAGAGTAGTGATAACATGATTCATAATATTATAAATTAAATAAATAACTATCTGAAGAATCTCGCGCTCTAGATAGATCATATTCTATTAGGTTCCATCCTAAATAGCAAGCAATCAAGTGATTGAAGTCGTATGCTTCCCATTTTCTACACCAACAACCATCTAATCTTCTCTGGGTACCAAACAATATTGAGATATGTTGTTAGATAAATCTGATTGGGCACCCCAAATATTGTGTATAACATCTAGCCTATTTATTGGAAATTTAACCGTTTTCAAGCATCCATATATAATGTAAATAAGTACAATGTAACTAAATGCCCATGTACCGGTTGCAGCACTTGGCGGGTGTCTAAACATATAACCAGATCATTTTATTATCAAATATCCAATTTTATATTAATATGACTTGTGAGAACTATCCAAAATTGGTATCACCTCTTGATAGTAATAATATTGTATGTTCAAATATTTAACAAAGAAAACATGCTTAATTAAATTTAATAGTGAATTCCTAGGGTAACAACCAAGGCGACATAGAACTCAAGGGTGACCAACTCAATAATAATTGCAGCCTGACATGGGGTAAGATTGTAATAAAAGGAGCATAGTCCAAGTAATTCTACAATGTGTATCCTACTGAGTCCAATGTGATTGAACAAGGTAAAATCTTGCAATGTAATGAATGGGTCCAACGGTATTTAACCATGTAACATACATGTCCATGTTAGATCAAATGTGTGTATCAAAGGCATCATGTTATGATATTTAAGGTATCCAAGGAATGCATCCATGGAATCATGTAGTACTACATAGGGGAACCTATGGTATAATACCAATAATCCATGAATAGGAATGGATCCTGATCTATATGGGTATCACCTTAAGAAAGTTGTATCCTTGAATCAGAATAGGGTTCCTAAGAGAGCATTGAATTCTTCGATAAAGATCCAAGGAAAGATGGAGTCAGGACATTCCTATTTTATTATGAATTCATATAATATCTCCTTTGGTTCAAGCCTTACATTTCATTACTGTGATTAGGTTATATAGTATGAAACCTTTTTATCCCATCATTTGGTTCAATCCTTTTCATTAATTAGTGTGATAAGGCCAAGAAACACGAAACTATTTAATTCATTGGAGTAATATTCCATATTCATGGTTCATTCTTCTACGTTCCATTAATGAGTTAATGAGTGCTACAGATATTCAACATAGTAATCATTCAAATTAAATTATCATTTTGATGCCCTTACCTTAGTCGGGTCATGTGGTATGCATACATGGTACTTTCCATAATGAAATTCATGATATAAACGAAGCCAATTAATATAGTAACAGTAACACTTAGGAAGGTCAAGACAAGGAACACCAGAACGGTGGAACAAGTGTGTGAAAACACAAAACAACAATTTTGGAATAACCATTGACATGGGAAGGATGGATTTGGGTTTATAACCACAAGAAATTAATCCTGTATTTGGAAGGAGAATAACCATACAGGTCTAAAAAGTATATGTAGGGCATATTAATTCCATAAATGGCACCCGATGAAATTGGTGGTCCCCACAAGAGAATTCCAAAATAAAAAAAAACTTTAGGGATGAGTTATATACCACCAACTTTAGGTTTATACGACTTTCCTTTTTTGTTATTGGACCTTGATTTGGTTCATCTTGGATTAGGTCTATAAAAATTGAAAAAGTCTCATACCCTAATATTTCTATCAAGAGAAAAAGATAAGGAGAATGATTAATAGGACTTGGGTACTTACCATTTTTCATACTATGTGACAAAAATAAGAACCATCCGTTGCTGGATGAATGAGATCTCTTGATTCCAATGTTATATCTTGAAAACAACCTCAATTGAGAGAGAAAAGGTTTAATCCTAATTAAGATCATATTATTGATGATTGAGGTGGCTTGATAGATAATTATTTTTAATTTTTTAAAATTCTATAGAAAAATGGCATGTGTGTGAATTTTCAACATGGTATGAGAAATCGTGCACAAACCGTGTGAGGTTTCATATGTAGAAGGGAATATTACACAGTAAGTCCGCATGGCCATGTGAAACCCATGATAAGTGATTCTACAAGAATATTTCAATCTTGAATGCTAGAAAAACCTTGAATAAACCATGTGGTAACGGTAATACATGTCCAGGTTTCCCAAGAAATATGGATTACGAGCTCAAAACTGGCTCTGGACACCCCCAAGACCCATGCTAACTCATTGGGAATCCATATTTGGTGGAAAGAAAACATTTATAAAAAAATATTAAGGATCCATACCCGAGTATAAGCCAGGGTTATTATAATATCCCCCCCTTAAATGAACTCATCACATAGTTCACCTACCACAAATAGAGAAACAATATCTGAGAACAATTCTTGCCACTGATCATGTATATCAGCTTCCCTCTCACAAGTCCTGTCCTCTACCCAGCTGTGCTACCAGAGCACCCATATTAAAGGCAGATAACGACATCTGAGATAATCTATGATCTAGTCAATGATTCATAGTTGATAATCCTATAAGTTAGCATTATCATCTAACTCTACTTCTATATGATATAAATTGTGAGAGAGATCAACATGATATTGTAAAAGCTATGAAACATGAAAGAAGTCATGCATGACATGGTACCTCTGAGATAATAGCAACCAATAGGATATAGACCCAACTCTCTATATAATATATAAAAAACTGAAATAATGAGGAGAAATAATTCATTACTTCCATAACTATATATTCCCATGCCAGGGTTATACCTAAAGAAAAACATGATCCCTGACCTTGAACTCTAGAGGTTTCTGAAGATGATTGACAAATGATTTTTTTCTAGATTGAGTTGGAGCCATACACTTTATGATAATCTCAACTTGCTCTGAAGTCTCCTGAATGAGATGAAAACCTAGTAGGGATTACATATGTTCCTCTATCTAGTACATGGTGAACGACATGCCTCACCGTATAAGGATTCAAAATGATCCAACTGATTTGTTATCTGAAAATTTTTTTTATAGGAAAACTCGATGAGAGAGATCTACATCTCCCAAGAACCATAAAAATCAAGGACATGTGATTGATCAATATTATCTTGATCCTCTATTGTCATTTTTGATGGTCCATCAGCCTATGGGTGAAAATATATGCTTAGAATCACTTGAGTCCCCATATCCTTTTACAATCCATTCCAGAACTATGATGTGAAATGATAATCTCAATCTGAAACGTTAGTACAAGGGACCTAGTGATGTCGTATGATCAAACATACATACATTCTTCTCAGATTGTTAACTACGAAAGAATCCTTAATAGTAATTATGTGGGATGAATTTATTAGTCTTTAAATGGATACCCATATAGAATCACTACCTCTTGACAACCTCGGTAATTCAACTATGAAATCCATGGAAACATCTTATCATTTCAATTATAGCACTGTAAACAGCTATAGAAATACCGAGATCTTGGGTGCTCCACCTTCACCTATTGACAGGTAGAACACCTCATGATATAGACTTTTATCTGAAATTTCATCCCAAACCACCGATAATGGCATCACATATCTTCATATGTCATGGAGATTCTTTGATGAACTACCCACTGTTAAGTGTGGGACTCTTTCATCAACTCCTCTATCTTATTTTTAGAAACCCATATACATCTACATTGAGGTAGGTCAACGTCTATGTCCACAAACCAATCTTGAGGTGGATTATCTCATGGAGAACCCAACCTTCAAGATTTGAAAATTGACAAACCTTAACTTTCTCAAGGAGGGAATATGTAACTACCTTGTAGGAGAGATAAGACTTATTGTGACTATCAT
The DNA here is from genome assembly GCA_963277665.1 of Viscum album. Classification (NCBI taxonomy): domain Eukaryota; kingdom Viridiplantae; phylum Streptophyta; class Magnoliopsida; order Santalales; family Viscaceae; genus Viscum; species Viscum album. The sequence goes on from OY728139.1 coordinate 805,998,660, forward strand.
GATACTATAGGTGAATCTAAGAATATAGGGCCATTAACTTCCACTCATCACTGGCTTCCCATAGTGCATATTCTAGAGTTTTCAGACACAGTGCATCCAAAAAAACATTACATTTCCCATGCACGTAGGCTTTCTAGAAATAGAATGATGGTAGATGTTCAACCCATATCCCCAATCTGAGGTTAAATTCACATTTAGAAAAAAAATATTTGTGGCTCTTGTGGTCCGTGTACACCACAATGAGCTCACCCATAAGATAATGCCTCCCACAATGTAAGGCCTAGACAATAACTACTATCTCAAGGTCATGAATTGCGTAATTTCTCTCATGAGGCCTCCAATAATAAATTCCATACACAAGAACTATGTCCTCTTACATCTATAAAACTCTAAGGGTGATGACAGAGGAATCAAAAAAGAATGTATAACCTATACACAGCTTCAGAAGTGTCAGAATAGGTCCCAATACCATCCTCCCATTTTCTCTTGAGAGGTTTTCTCACATGATTCTGACCATAAGAACATGAAACCCTTAATTAATAGACCAATAAGAGGCAATTAAAGGCAAGAAAATTCTTGTATGAAATGCATGTAATATCAATCTAGACCTAATAAACTAAATATATCAAACATAATATTCAGATGATCATAAGTATCTACAACACTAACCTTTTTTGGGTCAATATATACTCCTAATTTGGATATTATATGACCCAAGAAATGTAAAATTTTGATCATGAAGTGGCACTTAGTAAGATTCGAATAAATCAGATGTTCTCTCACAGTACTCAAAATGATATAATGATATTTGTAATGGTCACTAAGTTTGTGAGAATACACTTAGATGTCATCCACAAAGAAAAGGAAAAAAGAATCCAAATATGGGTGAAATAATCTATTCAACAAATCCATGAAAATGGAGATCACATTCATAAGACCGAATGAAATGAAAAAGTACTCACACAAACCATACCTATTACGGAAAGATGTATGATTTCTATCTAATGGGCTGACACACACTTGATGATAACCCGATCTCAGGTCGATCTAAGAGAAGAAGTTTTCTCCTCGGATCTAGTCAAAGAGATCATTTTATCGAGGTAGTGGATATATCTTCCTGATCATTTGCTGTTTCGACCTTCTGTAATCCACAAATACACATAATGTTCCATCCCCTTTCTTGGAATAAGGGATGGGAAAACCCCAAGATAATTTACTGGGCCGTATAAAACCATTGGACTCAAAATACTCTAACCACCTATTGATATCATGAATCCCTATAGGTGTCATCTTGTGAAGAGGAATGGAAACTAGAGTTTCTCTAATAATAAGATAAATTTAAACACTACCTCTCTCTCAGTAGCTAAGAAGAAAAATATTTTGGAATGATATCCCTAAAATGATCCACTATTGGAGGGAAATTATCTTATCCTAAGCATTGATCCGCTATGAAGATATTTGAATCTGTGTGGTCTCTCCACCTAAATTATGATTCCCTAATCCCTCTTTTCCAGTGTGGAAATTCCACTGACCCTTATGTAGAAAACTGATTCCATATAGTGATGTAATAGATATGTTGTGGGGGTAGAAGTCTATAAAATCATGATAGTGGAATAACCAGTCCAATTCGAAAATTAAATAGAAGCTAGTCATCTCAAGAATGAAGAAGTTCCATAAGAAAGTGAAACTACATGCCTTGAGGGAATAATCACTTCACTAGAGTATTCCCTCTCTTGGTACCCCAAATTGTGTATCTAGTGTCATTACATCATAGTGATATAGTATCTCTAAAACGAGACTCTCCATAGTAGAAACATAGATAAAAGAGTTTGAATCGCCTATATCAAATAATGCAGACAATATAGTAGAGAAAACATGAATGGTACCTTGTATTGTAAATTGTCTCACAACACGATCCTCAGGTATTGGCTGTAGTGCATGAAACTAACCTGATCCATGTCCATGTGGAACAGATGGAGTACCATGATCAAAGCTGGTCTACTAGCGCTATTGGTGATTAGGGTTATGGCTACCATGACCACGACCTCCTTCTCAGCTAAACCTGCTGGTACTATCCCAATTCCCTGCATGATGTTTCATAAAATAACCCTCTCCTAATAGTGGGGCTATTACAGAACCTATTCCACTCGAGGTTGGTGGAAAGGTCCTGCAGAAATGCTAGATATAGCCCATACAATCACAAGACAAACACTCTAGTGGGACTCTATCACATTGATGAATTAAATCTCCCTATCTTCCACAATGATGAATCACATTAGAGATATCAAAATAGACACTCTGGGTTCACTTCCCTAATTAGCAACCTTGAATGGACACTTCCCGCCCTCAAAAGAATGTCTATCTGACAAGGCAATGGTCCACTAAACCTGATACTATTGTCGTCCCTCAAAATTTTCATAGTGATAAGATCCTATTTGAATATAAAAGAAAAAATTATATAGGCGAAAGAAATTTACAGACAAATATATTTCATATTAGATCCCATACTAAAAACATATTACACACAAAAGATCGTCACATGATATAAGTGGTGAAAAGGACAACAACTCCATGAAATGAGATGAATATTCCATAACTAACATAGAACCCTACTCAACATACCTAAACTCTATGACTCTGTCAGATATCAGTGTCTGGGGAAAGAAAATCTACTTGATGTCATCTAGAAATCATCCCATGAGATGCGTTGATGATGACTGACCGGGGTAATCACATCCCACCAATGCTCAGTCAAATCCCCAAACATGTAATTAGAAAGCATAACTCTCAACTATAGACGTATTTAAAAATGATGAAAGATAGAAAGAGTGGATTATATAAAATACATACCAGCCTATAGACGGTCATCCCTTGAAAACGTAAGAGGATGTTACTGCTTGAACTCATGAGTCAGATCAACCATCGTAGGTGCAAGTTGTGGGGCACCATGCATGGACTGCATCAGTCATATAAAAATATCCCAAACATGGGAATTAGTTCCCTATTTTGTTATCGTAGGTGGTACCTCACATGGATCTTATAGAGGTAAGACTAGAGGCTCATGGCCTACCATGTTTGGAGAATGGTCATCACCACCTTCCTGTCGTACGACATGAGGAAATCATGGCAGAAATCGTCCACAATTTCTATGCACACACCTCAGAACAATCTTAAGAAGAAATAAAGAAACACTAGTAGAAACAGAACATATGAAAACTCACTACCTTTGGAATACTACCGAAACTACCCACACTGGTGGCCAGGTATCCGTAAGTGATCTTTTATAAGATTCATTTAAAATTACATTTAAATACCATGTTTATTCCTTTATATTTAATACACATGACAATGCGAGATAAGGATGTGCAACCAATTCATTTTAGATTTCTTGAATCAAATTATAAAAGAAATCCATTTCTGATAAATCAATTCCTATACAACTATCATTGTAAAAAAACACATTTATTTATTGAACAACGGCTTGACTTGTTAAATTACTCATACAAACCCTTGAGGGACCATACACCTCATGAATTGAGATAAAAAATCACTCAATCACAACCCATAGTAATATATGTACAAGAATAAATCACAACATTACTCAATAATCATGATCATATAATTAAATGATAAGAAATTAAATGCACAGATATAGAATAGAAATATGCATGACATGTGAATTCTAGGTTCCTATAATAATGCATGTAATAATGCTCGTTGCCCTCGTATTATAGGACCTTGGGTGACATAAAATCTTCTAACAGAGTAATAATTAACAAAACCACATAGCTTATTCATCACCCAATGGTTATAAAATATCAACTATAATAGGAAAATGTGTAATAATAATTATAATCTAGGAAACATGGTTTTTACCCAAAAAATGGATTTTTGATGCCCATGTACATCTTATAACCAAGTCCCAAGCATTAATAATCTACAATATATTTTCTCCAAAAAGTAAATAATGAAAAGAACATACATTGATATCACATTGTGACATCCTAGACCTGGATTCCACTTGGTCGGTTCCCTGAGACTGGTGGGCCACATGGCCTCTAGCACATATCCCCTAAACGCTAGGGGAATTCAACTTTTAGTGAGGTGCTAAGTTGTGTCTATGGGGAGACTATTCAAACATTACCAAAGTGTAAAAATATATATTAATGTAAACATAAATAAGTATTAGAACAATATATATAAATAGATGGTTCATCAAATAATAGAGACAACAATAATAATAAATAAAAAAACTAGAATAACATTCAGAAACAGATGATGATATGTCATTTACTAGAAAATTGGAAAACATCGATACAAGATATCAGACAGAACATTTTTAATAATAGTTAAAAGGAAAAAACATTCTATCCCAAGAATCCGGATATTTGGCTTTGTCAACATCTACCAAGATCCATCCTAAAAAGAATACAATCTAGTGTTTGATGTCACATGCTTCCCTTTATCAACAACTACAAGCATGTAATCTACCCTGGGTACCAAACAGAACCCAGAGAAGGTGTGAGATAAATCTCAGTGGGCCACCAACAATTTGATCATTAACATATGGAATATATAATGTAAATGTAACAGTGTTCAAGCATATATATATATATATATTAGTAAGAAATATAATGTAAATAAATACTCAAGTACCTTGTTTAACCTTCAGATGGTGTCTGCAAATGTAACTAGTATATTTAATTAAGTAATTACCAATTTTATATATATAGGGCTCATGATTAATAGCCAACACCGAGAAAACCTAGTGATAGTATTAATATTGAATGTTCCATGATACAAGAAGGAAAATGTGATCAATGAAATTTAATTGTGAAGTACCAAGGTAACAACCATGGTGATGTAGAACTCTATGGTTGACAACTTAGAAATAACAATAACCTAGAATGGGTTAATAGTGTAATCCAAGTATCATAGTCCAAGTCATTCCAAAATATGGCACTTACCATGTCCAAGGTGATCAATATAGCTAAAACAGGGATAATCAATGGCTAAGCTTGTTGGGATTTAACCATGGAACCTACATGTCAATAATGGATCCATTGAGTGTTTCTAAGGCGTCCAGTAATGATATTGAAAATATCCAAGGAGAGTGTCTATGGAATCCCTTAGTACTACATGGGGGATATTACAATATAACAAATGGTTTCCAAGAACAGAAAAGGATCGAAAACTAGGTGGGTCTCAACCTAAGCAAGTTGTATCGTTGAATTGGATATGGATTCCCAAGTGCTCATGGAATTATTCGATCAGATAATGGGAGAGATCATGTTAGGAAATTCTTATTTTATTATGATGTTATGTAAAATTTCCTTCGGTTCAAGCATTTCCATTCATTAGTGTTATAAGGTCAAGTAACATGAAAACATTTTATCAAGTCATTTAGTTCAAGAAATTTCATTCATTGGTGTGACAATGCCAAGTATCATTACACCAATTAATATATTTGAAGTATGTTCCAAATTCATGGATCATTTCACTACCTTCCATTAATGTGGTACGAGGTGCTATGGATATGTTACCAATTAATCATTGAAATTTAATTATCAATTGGAATTACTTACATTAAGTGGTTCAAGTGGTACACATACATGGTACTTTCAATAATTCTATTCACAATATAAATCAATTGAATTAATATAGAGAAGCTTACCCTTAGTAAGGTCAATCCAAGGAACAACCGAACGGTAGCACAAGTGTGTCAAAGCACTAAAAAAATTATGGCATAATCATCGACATGGGAAGGATAATGTGGTGGTGATAACCACAAAAAACTAATAATTTATTTGAAAATATCATAACTATACAGTTATAACAAGTGTAAGATTGGAATATTAGTTACATAAATGGATCCCAATAAAATCATTGGGCCACACACAAAAATTACAAAATCAATGAAATTTAGGGATGACTTATAGACCACCCACCTTTGGGTTGTGAAACTCTCCTCCTCCATTATTAACTATTTATTTTTCTTATATTGGAGAAGATATATGAAAAAGGGATAAAAAATCTCATACCCCAATATCTTAGTTTTAAGAAAATGTAAGGAGAATGGACCAATAATACTTAAGTACATACCATTGTAGATCCAACGTGACAAACAAAAGATTGAGAGGATAACAGATGAAGGAGATCTACTGATTACAAGGATATATCTTCAAAACCCCTCAAATTGAGAGAGAAATGTGTTAATACCACAGAGTCTCAGATTAAGGAAGATGGAGGTTGCTTAAAATACCCTTACTAGAAAACTTTCAAATTTACCCAGAGAAATGGCATGTGCATGGGTTTTCCACATTGTTTGACAAACTAGGTGAAAACTGTGCGAGGTTTTCTTGGTAAAATGGTGTATTGCATAGTTTTTCCATATAGATGTGCACAAATAGTGTGAAGGGTTTCTATCTAGCTATTTAAATCTATTGGGTAAGCCAAAACGTGCACCAACCATGCCCTAACTCTGCAACCTATCCATGTTTCCCACAAATATGAGGTCCAGGATCCAAACATGCATCGAATACCCCTGAGACCACTAATAACTCAATTGATATCCATATTAGGTCCATTATAATGATTAAGACAAATATTTAAAGGAACCATTCCTGAGTGAAAAATCATGTTCTTAAATGATTTTTATGAAATACATATTTACTTTTTAAAACTCTAAAATATTTTTTTTTTGGGAATGTAATATGTGAATTATAAAGGAATTTAAGAGGTTATGTAATGCTTAAGGTCTGGTCCTTATAGATGGTATCATATAATGATTTAGATAAAATTATGGGTAAGGATTATGTTAATATAATACCATAAATTATTTTTACATTATGATTAAATGACATAGAATTTGATGATTACTATTTTACATTATCTACAATATTTTTTGTTCAGAATGTGTTTCCTTAGAAGAAACATTGATGATGAAATTGGAAGGCACATAGAGGATGATATCTATTCGAATCTGCAACCGGGAATGGTGGGAATAGAAACCAAAGAGTTTGTTATTGTTTTTCTCAGTTTATTTATGAAATAAATGGTAGTGGAATCCATTCAAGAGAGAATCCAGAGCTACCACTAACGAAAATGATGATAGTAAAACATTTTATGAGGCAACACCTTTTGGATTTCAGTGGATCATCTTACCTAGTGGTGGTTGAAGGTTTGATTAATTCCCTGGAGAAAAATTGATGTCATGTGGTGTTATGATAATCAATAGGATAGACTTTTTATTTATGGTTTTGAAGGTGGATTTGATCATTGGTGGTCAATGTTAAATAATATTTGGGTTAACAAGAAGATTTATGCCTTTGAATGGGATGAATTTAAGAATATTTTCCACAAAAAAATATTTTCCTAAGGTGGTTTGACATAGGATGGTAAATAAATTCCTTGAACTGAATAAAAAAGATGAGGATTTAGTGGTCTTGTATGAAAAAAGCATCTAGTTATCAAGGTACTCTCTTTATCTTATTCAAGATCTTGATAGAAAAATAAATTGTTTTTACTTAGGATTGAAGAAAATATATTGAAGGGAATTTGCCTCTTGAGAAGTCAAAAGTCATGAGAAAATTTTCCAATGTGATGAGAGGGTATAAAATTAGATTTTGAATGGTCATCTGTGCTTTTAAAATAATAATATGAAGTGGTTCAGATGGCAATTGACTGGAGAGATTCAATCAAAGAAAACTGTAGGTATCAATGTCTTGTTTCCAATTTTAGAAAAGTTTGGTAAAACCCCCCTAGGGAATGACTTAACCCAAATGGCATGAAGGAATTATATTTAATTATTTTTTATAATACATGTTTCATGGGTTTAGGGGGACCCATTACATGACATTTAGTTCTAGTGTATTACAAGAATAAATGGTATTAGAAGAATTCATCCAAGACATGAATTTGGAAATTTCCCTACAACGCATCTAGATCGGGAAATAATCTTCCCACCTCCACATTAACGTTTTGTTTAGAAATACCTTTATAGAGGTCTATTGGCCTGATCCCTATAGAAATTTCAATACCCTCTCATTCTTCTAAATTCAGACATATCTTTTCTAGGGAAAAAAAATTCTCTGAACCCTCATATTGATCTTGATTATTTGTTTCATCTAGATTAATATACACTTCATGATATGTATGAGGTAGCCTAAAGGCCTTGGTGTGGCTTGAAAAGCTTGAGGTGGACCGAAATAATTAACGGGCCCAAATTCCTTGGGTTTCTTGAAGCCCTTAAGGGATATAGCATAAAATCGGTGCCCAGATGTGAATATTGTCAGATACAACAACACATTTTATAGAAACATATACCATAACTACTACATTAGGTACTGTAGTACCTTCTAGAGTAACATGGAAATTTTCATTTACCCATATACGTACCTAGGTATCGGGGATGTACATGAAGAGTCCTAACCCACTAGGTTGAGTCTCATGTTTAGTGGAATTCCTTAAAAAACATTGAAGTGTTTTCGATGTGGTATGTTTGGACATATAGCATTATATTTTATTGAAAATGATCTTATGATCAATTTTGATAATAAATATATAAAGTGTTTTAAATATTGTGAGATGGGTCATTATGTAAATACTTTCACAAATAATGATCTGAATGATGGAATGAATCTATATTATAGGTAGAAAGGTGTTTTGGGATCCTATGTGACTACTTCAAATGATTTAGTTCCATCTAATGAAGTGTCATATTGTATTTTCTTTGTTTAATCAGTTTTTTTAATGTCAAGTTTGATATGGGGTCTACACTTTCATTTATTCTTTAGAATTTTTCTTGTATGATGGAAATTTCACCTTAACCAATGAGAATATAACATATGGTTATAACACCCTGGGGGAATATTACAGAAAAAATGCATTATAAAAATATTCCTATTGATATATGTGGAAAGAGAAAACAATAAAAACTTGTTGTTTTTCCATTATTAGTGTCTAATTCCATTTGGGGTTTAGATTAGATTTCTATTTATTATGCTAGGATTTATTGTATAACTAAACATGTTTTTTTTCAAAATACTTTCAGTTTGAATACAATATTCTAACCATACTATTGATAAAATTTTAGAATGCATGGAAACTATTAAAATTTGGAAATGTAATTTATATTTCTAAAATTGTTAAAATAATGTAACTATTTATATTAATGATGTGTTAGTGTTTTATGAATTTTGGGATGTTTTTTCTAATAATTTTTTGGTGATATACCTGATTGGGAAGCTGAACATACAATTGAATTAGTTCTTGATTATAATCCAATTTCAATCTCCCCTAATCATATGGCTATAGTAGAACTTCTGGAATTTGAAAAATTAGTTCCATGAGTTTCATAATAAAGGATTTATTCATCCTAGAACTTCACCATGGGGTTATCTTGTTTGGTTCATTAGAATGAGTGATGGTTCCATGAATCTTTTCATTGATTAATGTGCTTTTATGAACATTACTACTATGAATAAGTATTATTTTCCTCATATTGATGACTTATTTGATTATATCCAAGGAGCTCAAAATTATTCCAATACTGACATAAGATCTAGGTACCATCAGTTGAAGGTGAAGTAGGATTACATTTCTAAAAAATCATTTCATATTCAATATGAGCATTATGAGTTTATTATTGTTACATTCGATTCAATAAATTCCCTTGTTGAATTCATGGATATTATGAATATAATATTACATATCAATTTTGATAAGTTTGCTGTTGTTTTTATTTATTACATTTTATTCTATTAAAAAATTTATGTGGATCCTGAAAGAAATTTATAGATTTTCATGAAAACTATCAAAGAGGAGAAGTATAGGGAAAATTTTCAAATGAGATTTTCGGTTCCAATAGTTTTTTTCATAAGATTTTTATAAATAAGGATATAATAATAGTTCATCCCACTTGGAAAAAATTGACTGTTGAATGTCCAAGACATACAAATGTTACAAATATTTGAATTAACATTGATTAACTTATTATTACAAAGGATATGTTAAAAAAAATTCACAGTTACCTGGACATATAACTAATTTAACAAGAAAAGGGGTTAAATTTATTTGGAAAAAATAATTTGATTTATGTTTTCAAGACCCTAAAATTATATTGGTGAATTCCTTGTTTTTGGAATTGCCTTTTAGAAATAGTTATTTTTTCATCTAAAATGATGTTTCATTGAAGGGACTTAGTTGTATTCTAAATTAGAATGATCAGGTAATTTACTATGCTTCAAGACAACTGAAACTCCCTGAGTCAAATTATCCAACACATGATGTTAAATTAGTAGCTATGGTTTTAGTTTTGAAAATTTTGAGGCATCATTTATATATATATATATATATATCGATGAGAAATTTATAATTACCATGAATGTATAATGAATATTCACATAGAAGGAATTAAACATGCTATCATGAAGATAGATTGAAATTATAAAGGATTATGATTGCACAGTCAATTACCAACCTATAATAGAAAAAAAAGTGGAAGATACCTTGAGTCAAAAAAATCATGGATCATTAACCATGTTATGTTTAGATAAGACCCCATGATTAATGATTTGATGAATTTTATATTGGATGTTATCGATATATGAAATTCCTTTTTTTCACATGTTAGTGTAGTCCTCTCTATTAGTAAGAATTATGAAATCCCAAAAGGAAGACTGTGGGTTGAAGAAAATGGTTGGAATGGTTAAAAATGGTAAGTTTATAGAATTTAAAATTAATAAAGATTGTGTTTTATAATTTTTAAAGAGTTTTTTAGTACCTACTGATTCCTTACTAAAGAAATAATTATTATATGAAGCTCATATATCTCTATTTTAAACTCATCCTACATATACTAATATGTTATGATACATTCAAAAGTTTTATTGGTGGGATGAAATGAAAATAGATAATGTAGGTTTTACGATGAAATTTATGAACTCTCAATAGGTTAAAGTGGAATAACATTTAACAAAGGGGATGCTTCAGTATTTTCTAATTCATGAGTTGAAAGGAGAAAATATATCAATGGAATTTATTATATGACTACTTAATAATTTTGATGTAACAATTTGATTTGGGTTAATGTTGTCTAATTTAATAAATCTATTTATTTTATTCCAATTCGAGATATTATTAAATTAGATTAGATTTATTGATTATACGTCAATTATATTTCCATGTTACATGGAGTTCCTATTTCAATTGTATCTAAACATGATAACATGTTCTCTTATATCTTTTGAAAGGCCTTGATAAGTCATGGGGCATAAAATTAAATTTTAACACTTCCTGTCATCCTTAATCTAATAGACAGACTGAGAGAAAAATGCCACACTTGGTGGATATGCTTCGACCATGGTGATTGAACATCAAATAAAGTTGGGATTCATATCATTCTATATTTGAGTTTTATTATAATAAAAATTTTCATTATAGTATAGATATTCACCTTTTCAGGTATTATATGGGATGAAGTGTCAAAATCTAGCCTTTTGAGATGAATTCATGGAAGGGATGTTGATGGGACCCAAGTTAGGATAAGAATTAAATGGGAATGTATAGATGATCCAGTAACACATGAGGATATCTCAGATGAGGAAGAAAAGTTCTATAGATAACAATATTAATATAATTTTTTTGATGTAGGTGATCATTTTTTTAGAATCAAACCATGTGAATTTGTAATGAATTTTGGTACGAAATAATAATTATGTCCACATTTCATTGGACCTTATAAAATCATAGAGAAGGTTGGACATGTATCCTACCGAGTAAGTTTTCCTCTTGGATTATCTCATGTACATAATTTTTTTCATGTTTTAATGATGAGAAATTATGTTATAGATTTATCCCAGGTTTTAATACCATAAGAAGTTCATATGGAAGAGAATCTCTCTTATGAAGAGAAGCACATTTATATTCATTATTGTAGTGATCATGTACTGAAAAATATGATAATTAATGTATTGTGGAGAAACCACATTGTTGAATTTGCAACATGAGGATATGAAAATTCTCTGAGGGAATGGTACCCTCACTTGTTTAATAAGTAAGTAAAAATTATCATAACATAATTTCTAGATGGTGGGTAGAAAATAACAGTACATGTACATATAAAATAATTTCATATCATTTCAGAATTAAATACTCATATTAGTCATTATTTTATAATTAAATAAGTTGTATTTTTTGATATTAATGAATTTATACTAATATAATAGTAACATGACCATAGTAATAGTGACATGACCATTAGAAATAGGATTTTGGCCCAAAGAATAATAACCTCACCTATGAGGGTATAAATAAATTTGTTATCATATAGGTGTAATCAAAATGTATTTTTATCATGGAATAAGTAAATAATTGTTTTGGGAATGATAAATTAACTATTGGTTTTTTATGCCATAAATATTCAATTCGACATGTTAAAAAATGGCCAGGGTTAATGTTTGTGATTTTTCTAAAATACATGTATTTTTGGTGAATTATAAAATACGACAACTTATGAAATAATCTTAATACATGAATTATTATGTCCTATATTATATTATACTGATGTAATCACCCTTGTTTAGAACTCACATGCACTAATAACTTTATTTAGTCGTGTCAACCAACATTACTAATTATCTGGAGAAAAGTAATAAAATAATGATTAAAATAATCGAACCCCCCGTCTGCACTATAAAGACCACCCACACCCCCTAGTCTCCTCCCACATTTTAGTAATTTTTCCTTTAAAAATTTCTACCCAATCTATTTTCCAAGCCTCTTCCCCACGTCCAAGACATATTGGTCTCACCAATGTTCCAATTCTAAAGGCCATAATGAGGTTGTCAAGGAGGATAATTTAATGGGTAAAAAACCTCTTTCATTTTATTTTATTTCCTTCGTGATTCATTTTGTTTTATTATATTCTCTTCACCTCCACTCATCTAATATTAATGAAATAAAATGTATCGTATATATATTAAAATTTTATCATGTTTATGAAAAAAATCCATCATCATGTATCTTCTTCTATCCCTCTAAATCTAAAAATAAAATCTTCGTCAGTGACATTTCGATTTAACTACATCGTGGATGATCTGTTTTCAATTTCCATTAGCTCCTTCATGACTGGTCATACACCTATTTTAATGGTGGAAACCAATTTTGATGTGTATTTTATAACCTATATATGTTCTTCAATTTACATATATACATATTATTATGTTATATAATGAACCTTTTTTTTGATTATTGTTGAACCACTAAAATGATCTAAAAAACTATCATTAATGTTCTATTTAATGATTCATCACCATATTTAAAAGATTTATCATATCATTTTATATTATGGAATTTTATTTATACTATTTCATTATACAGCTCTTTCATATCCTTTCAACTAGAAAATCATTTATGAACCGACCACATAAATCAAAGAAAAATGCACCTGACATAATAGATGTAACAAAATATTATTAATAAATGGTATGAATGATGTAATTAAATTATCAAATAAGGTGTTATAAAAATAAATATTATTCAATAAATATTAATAACACTCTTTTAACCATTATACATGTTGTTTAAACATATTTGAAGTAAGATGAACATGATGTAAGGAAATTCATAACCCAATTTCAAATATTTGGATTAACACTATAATTAAATGATTATGTGGTACTAAGATAATTTGTGAATTAAATTTTGATTATATTATATTTTATTATGTGGATTTATTGAGTATAATATATTAAATTTATTTTATAAACTCTCACGTTAAATATATGATATTTGAAAGGGAATTTTCTTACAATAATAACATTTTCATTTATTTTCATTTTTAAAGGGAAGGATTTATATAATGTATTTATTATTATTTTATGATTATCTTTTTGTTATTAGGAATTTGTTAAATTTATGGGTGGTTACAATATCTCCCACCAATTAATTGGGTATGTTTATGTTGGAGTTCATCTGTCTGGTTACTCTAAATGTAACTGCGATGGTGACACCAAAACTTAGTGATGAGGGTTACATTGTATGGAAACCATGATGGATACATTGTAAGGTATCCATGAAGGTAAAAAATCATACATCGACAGTAATTGATATATCTTACTTATATAATTCCCCATATATCTTATATGGTTTATTTATTATTTTCTTTGTATTATGGAAAGGCCGTGTTCTTCACAAGTATGTATATGATACTTTTTGGGTGAGAAGATTGTATTTGTGGAAATAATTTCATATACTTATATGAATTTTCACTATATGGTTATATCATTATATTATGTTCCTTATAGGGCATTTTGTGATCATCCTATGTTTTAAAATTTTTTCTCATGTTTAAAGGATGTGCAACACAAAAGGAGAAACCAAATGGATGATGTAAAGACTTTTGATGAATAAATTTCATGTTTTTACTAAAAAACATTATATTATCTAAAAAATGGATACTGAATTAGTATTAGTCACTTTGTATTCATAGGGGATGATATGTATGAAATATTTCCAAACATTATAAAACTTAAAACTGAAAATATCTTCTCGAATGTAATAAATTAATTCTAAATCAATTTACCAGATAATGTAATGATTAAGGTGGTAGCTTATTGTGGGGGGGGATGTTATACATGATTAATTGTTAATTGTTCCCAGTAAGTACACTTCACCAGCAATAACCTTTGAAACAATATCTTAATAAATTATAATTTAAATTTCTTGAAGATTTTTGTTATTGTATCCCTATATACTGATATGGTCTCTACTATGGGGGAAACACTTCATAGAAAATTATTTTCTACTATTGAATTAAAATATGATTTATCACTGGTATTCATGATACATAAATTGATTGAATATATTTTTGGACCATCATTATTCATGATAATAGATTTATTTTTAGACTAACTCAGTGATGAATTCACCTTCTTATTTGAATCCCACTTTTCACATGTTTTTTATGATTCTTCCATGACTACAGAAGCCATGACATAATTTTTCCAAATAGTTTTCTATCCATTCTATGATTCAATACATATAGACTAATTATTTTAATGTTGTTATTTTTTATAGACTTCATGGAAATTGATCGTATTTTATATTTTATCAACTTTTAGTTCATTACATTTGATTTGTATAATGTAATGAATCTATATCTTGTCACGTTTTTCATTTTCCTATGTTATCTTTTATTTTTCATTCAATAATAGTCTCTTTTAATTTTTAACATTTATGACTTATCTAGTTACGATTCTAATTCATTATCCAGAAAGTTGTTTAACATTTTTCATTCACTTTTTTCATCATCCCTACCATATGATTCAAACCCCTTTATCATATGGGATAAAAATTTAAGTTTAATCTTCTGGTTGGCTTCATTATGTTCAGTTAGATTCTTCTTCATTCCCACTAAACTTTCACATTTACTTTTAAAAAAATTATTATTTCATTCATGAATTTTTTTGGGAATTTTGAGCTCTTCCCACATTTTTTAAGGTTTCTAATCATCTATTACATGTTCCAAATACTCCTGGTTTTGAAAATTAAAAAAAATGTCCAATGCCATTATAGTTGCTGAACCATTCTAATAATTTACATATACCCAAAAATATTAATTTATTTAATTTTGTTTATATAAGAGTAATTAATTTTTTATAATCTTCAACTTTATTTTTGTTATCATATTCACTTAATTCTATCATTTTGTCTTCTCTAATTTTGAGCTTTACATGTGCAAACAATAAATATCATTTTTTCTCATCTACTTCATGACTGAGATATTTCTAATATAATATTCAATGAGTATGTTATGTAATAAAATAATAGTAATATCATAAAAATATTCCAAATAATATACATTATGATCATACTTATTATAAAAATTTTTCAGTAGTTTTATTTTACAAAAGATAAATCATTTAGATTTTCATGAAAAAATTGAATTTTATTGACAATTTAATTTACTCTTGTGATGTAGTGATCAAATTTTTATTCCTCACCCATATTGATATCTTCAAATTTTCTATCTAGAATTTAAAATTGTTCCTCCTTGACTTTGATGTTTCTTTCATAACTAAATTCCAATTTATCCAAAATTCCCTTGGTAGTTTTTAATCCCATAATCATTGTGTAATTGTTTCTAAAAGAGTCATAATAATTGTATTTTCATCTTTCCAATTTATTTCCATTTTTATTTTTTCATTAAAATACAAAACAAAATCTCTATATATATTTGGGAATCCAATATTAACTACATATTTAACTTCATGGCCTTGAGATATTAGATAAAAAACATCAAAATCTTCCAACTTATATAGTTATTTCCATTGAATTTAGATCAGAATTATAATTAACTGTAAAACCCCAATACATTATAAAATATTTATTTTAGATTTATAGAAATTTATTTTATATATTTATTAATAAACAAAACAATGTTAATATTATATTAATATAAAACCGAGTTAACTTGCGTTACACGCAAGATTGTGTTTTATAGCCTTTTAATAGGGCACATATTTTAATCCAATTTTTTTTAAATTTTCTCTTTCAAAAAAAAATTCAATTTTGAATGCCTAATTTCAATGTTTTATTGTGTTAAACTTTTTTTATTTTTATTAAACAGGTATATTTATTGATAAATATTGAAAAATACTACATTTTAGTTGAATACTCTATTTTTTGTTTTAATAATTATAATTGTTACAATATATATTAAATTTTTTTTAAAGAAAAAATAGATAAATTATACATATATTAATCCTCTGAAAGTCATTGAAATCATTTTTATATAGAATATATATATAATATTAATAAACATTGAAATATTTTTAGTTCAAAAACTCTCTTTTTCACCGCATCTATGGGATTAGCATTAAAATTCAATTTTCCACTTCTATGAATTGAATTTCAAACAATTGATTTACATAATTTGAATTAGTATAATATTTATATTATAATAAGAACAAATTAATATTAAACAAAAAAATTAGTGAATTTAATTATAAATAGATACATCAATTAAGGTAAAAATTCATTTATTTAGACGTTAAACATTAATATCAAGGGAAAAAATGACTTAGACACTAGGGAAAAATCCCTTGGATAACCATATTTGGACCATATAACCTCTTCGTTCTTATTTTATGAGTTAGTGGGACACTATTTCAATAATTTTTCCTAAATAATAAGTTATGGACAAATATAAAAAATAAATCATCATTACCTTTAACATTTATAAACAGTTAAGATATAGGGAAAACATCATATTTTTGGTTTTACATGTCTTTTTAAAATTTAAATGAGTTATTTTTATCATATAATTTTAAAATTTATTTTTATTAGAAAATTAGTTACTAAAAATGAGTAAGGAATGCCAACACATTGATTATTTTTTTAATAATAAAATAAATTAAAAAATATTGAAGTGAGAAAAATTGAATAAATTTATGTGCACCCTTATTTTTATAGACGAATTAGTCATTTTAAATAGAATTCAACATAATATATTCTAATTTATCCTTTTATTGATAATTTAAAATTTATATTACCTAAATAATAGGAAAATTGATATTAATGTTACATTATAGTATATGATATTTTATTAAAATAATTAAAACTACAAAAAGTATTATTCTATTTAAAATGGTTTTAAAATATTGAAAATTATTAAATATTTTATATTTTTCAACCAATTCATATTTCATAATTATAATTATTACCCCTAAATATAGAATACATTGCTAGGAAGGTTCATGTTAATGCAATTTTTTTGTGTGTTACATGGGATTCAGTTAAACTTAATTTTCCAAAAAATGGGTTTTTTATTTATTAAATTAGATAAATTATTTATAAGTAAGTGTTTTTTTGTATTATTATAAATATATATTTAATTTTTTCTTGATGGTTAAATTACTTGGGTTATAAAACTAGTTATTTTAATAAAATCCAATTTGGTAAGAGTGGGGAATGTTCTATATTAATGATAAAATTAAAAAAATGAATCTATTTTTTTGTGTTATAGGTTTTAATTGACCATTATTTAACTTAAATATATCATTTTTTAATTTTTTTAGTGCATGGTTTTAGGGAGTCCCCCCCAATAATGTTTACCTTTTTATATTTACAACTATTCCACTCCTCCTCAACTATAAAGAGGAAATTACACCCCTATTTATTCACACCAATAAATCCCTTTTTAAAATAAATAAAATGAAAAAATAATCAACCAAATTCATTCACATAATCATAGGGGCCGATAGTTTTTTAAAAATCACACTGTGGAATTATTTTTTTATAAATAAAAAGGAGTTACCCGAATTAGAGGTAATGTTATTCAAGGATAAATTGTTTTGTTTACTTTTCCACCACTAATTTTTTTAATATCGTGATTATAAAATAACCAAAGTATATTAAATATAATTATATATTTTTATTTTATATGTTTTATATACACATTCCCACACATCCATCATATGGGATACATAATCATTATTCATGTGTATGGTGGACTACTGCATTGTGAACTTATATTGTTTATATTTTCCATTACCTCCTTAAAGGCTATTAATAATGACATATTTGTAGTTATATATGATATAATATATATATATATATATATATAATGTATTAATTCATATTTATTTAATTTATAACATATAAAATCCATATTCCCATTTTTAATAATCGGAAAACATTATTTTGGGGGGTGTGTACTACCGCCATCCCAAAGTGATGTGATTCATTCACACATTACACGGAATGTGTACAAGATTGTTTTGATAAACATATGGGAAATATATCATAAAATTATATTATTATAATTAATATATAAATATAAAATTTTACATTTTATTATTTTAATATGTAAAAAAAATGAAAACAATGATCATGTGTACATATGACCTACCCTCACCATGAACGGTGTAATTCATTTAAATAATCATATTTTATGAATTATTCTAAATAAATTTTCAATGAATATATATGATAAATAAATAATCTCAAAAAATATATATATAATTAAAAAATTATATAATTAATCATAACAACAAATAAAAAGTCAAAACAAACTGAAAAGATGGGAAATTAATACCTAAAATAGTGAAAATAATGAAACATTACTAACAAATGGGTAATAAGATATTATAATTAAAAAATATATGAAATTATAAAAATTAATATGGTTATGAAATAAGTTATGAACATTTTTAGAACCATTATATATGATGTTCAATAGCATTCAGAAAAAAAGATACGTATGGTAAGGTATTTTCATCTATCTTTTTTACATCTGTGAGACAAATCTCATTTTCAACACTTCCATATTTTGTGTGGTGTATCAAATTCCCATTTTTATATGTTATATCAGTAAGCATTTTATAGTAATTTTATTTATAGTTCTACCTTTTCATATCCCCTAAAAGGGGTTTTTACTTGAAAAATACCTTGTTATAAAAAGTTATCTCTACAATCTCACATTCTATTCGAATTATCATCATTCTCCTGAAAATATTAGTCAATTATAATATATTTTCATTGGAAAGTACATTTATTAAAAATATCCATATCATCAACCATGTATATGATTATTTTCAAAATCAAATACCTTTTTCAAATCTATTATTTTATTGAAATTTATTGACTTACTTTCAAAATATTGATAAAAATGTATCCTATAATCAATATGGGTATTCAACAAGGAAAATTTTTCATGAATTTAAATTGACTATTTTATATATGTGGAAATATTTGGACAATAATGACATGTGTTGGGGATCAGTTAATTAATGATCTATGCTACATCTATAGTCTCCTTGGATGAATTCAGTTGGACAAACACTTCACGATTATAAATAGATTATTTTAAATATACTTTTAAAGGAATTTAAAAAAAATATTTTATATACATGGGAAACATAGAATGAACAATTTGTTAATTCCTACATTTTAGTCATTATTATCTAATGTATATTCCCTATGAAAAAAATATATAGATGCACTTTCATCTTAGTAATTAATTATATGGAATTTGTTATCAGTTATTTAACTTCATATATTGATTATTCTCATTTATTCATAAATAATTCCATTGTACTCTTACCCTTTATAATAGTTTAAGCTTACCCTTATTTAATTTCATTTCACCTGGATATGAAGATGAATTCATAGAATGAGTTTGAAGGATTCAATTTATTTTTCATTATTAGGTTTTATGTTTAATATTCTTTTCCCAATGTAATAGTACTATCATGTATGTAATATAGTATTCTAGCACTTATAAATAGGACAGTCCATGGATTTTATTGCTTTTAATCATTCCTATGTACTAAAGTAAGTAACCGACTATAGGATTGTCAGGTTGGTGCATAACATTTTGAATTAAGTAAGTTTTAGTAAAAATTTTTGAAAGAATATTTAGAAAAATATAGATAAGATGACATAAGATTGTCATAGAATTTGAGAATATGTATATAAGAACATCCCAATGATACCATGGTTATGGCTATGAGATTAGATATGAAAAAAATTAAATGTATTTTACTTATTTCACTATTTTTAGGATTATACATGAAAATATATAATAGATTCTATGATATCATTTAGATTTGGTTCATATTAGAATAAGTGTGAACCTCAGAAGTGGAAATGATCCAATGAGTACGAATTATAATTTATTTAATGTTATTAGGATAATATTTCCAAAATAACTATTCTCCCTTGCATTCTCCTCATATAAAGGCATATTTTAATGTAATAATGAGACAATGAAAGAATGATCTATGTTTTATGGCTTTGGAGGGAAGCTTGAGAATACGGTGACATTTGGAAAAAATATGTACAAAAATAAGAAGGGAAAGACATATTTTTCCTTATTTAATATTTATGGAAATAATCATCTAGGAAAATTTTCAAAAGTAATTATAGGTTTCTACATGTATAGAGAGAAATCCCACTATTTTTGTTCTTGTATGGATACGAAAATCGTTTCCAATGTAAAATCCTTCAACAAAAAGGTATAGGACACTACACAAGTAAACGCCTCATGTTTCAAAGGAATATACCCTGAAATACGTTAATAGATCCTGGGAATTTTTTTTCTAATTTCATGGATGAAGAGGAATGATAATATACCATATTTTGATTGAATAGTTATTTAATTTGAGTAAGGTACTATTTAGGATAATTATAAAATATTTAATGAATTAACTATATTACATTTCATTAAGGATTTGAATGTATGTCTTGAATGGTACGAAGAAAAATTATTTATTAGAAAGTTACCATTTTTGAAAAACACCATGTTGAAGGAAATATAATCCTTAATATGTTCCGGATGTTTAGAAAATTATTATTTCATAAATAGATTATTTATTTAGATAATGAAAATTGGATACTAATAACTACCATGAAACTGATTCTAATGTTTTCAAACATCTTACATGGAAGGGTCAAAAGGATAACTATTTATAAAATGGTTTATGCTGACCTTTAGATAGGGTTTTAGATATTTATATATTACTTTACCATATGATGATATTTGTTCTATGATATATCATAGAAATAGTTCATGAAATAACAAAAGGATATGATTTCACTCATGAAAAAAAATGGAATCAAGTAAATATATTTACATACATTATTATAGAGTGAAATAATTCCCCAACTATAGGAAATATTATATTGAGTTTTTTTATTCATATCATTTTTATGATATCAATGACAGTTTTTATTACTGTGCTTTAAGGCCTTGTGTCCATCAAATTTTAGCAAGAAAATTTCTTTACCACTCTCTATTAGAACATGATAGTTCGATTTCTAATCCTTGACCACATTTTCATTAATTTAATAAATGTTAAATCCTAGTTTTGTGGTTTACATCAAATTTTTATTTCTCTATTATTAAGAAAATAAATTATTAACATGGTTTAAGATATGGTTATTTCAAAAATATTATTTTAAAGTTAAAAACCCTAAATTACTAATATCAATTATGAAATATGAGGATGTAATTTATTTAATGTGGGGAGAATTTACTACCCAAATATATTTCAATAATTTAATTTTCAAATAAAATTCAGTTTTTTCTAGATTAATTTATATGAAAAACATGGGTATGTTTACACTACACACAACCTTGAGTTAGCTTGGGGTACACACAATACTGAGTTTTAGCACCTTATAGTGGTGTAGAATGTTTTAAACCAAATTTTGAAACTTTTTATAAAATTTATATATCAAAATAATTTTTTTAACTTTTAAGTTCATCTTTATCTTTTGGTGCCTTATTTGTTTTTTAATGAGAATTTTCCTTTTTTTTAAAAACAGAAATATATTGTATTTTAGTTGAAATATACCTTTTTGTTTAAATAAATATTATTGTTAAATTATATTTTTATCTAGTATTAAATTTATTTTTTATGTCAAACCATGATCTTTCCAATAAAATAAAAATCTCCTTATTATCAATAAAAATTACACAAGTCTGAAAGAAGAATATTTAGTAAAATCCTTCTTGAAAAAAGGTTGTTAATCATATGACACAAGATCAACCCAATGAAAATCATTATTGTTAATTCCTTTGTTATCATGCCTATCCGCCAACACATTTTCCTTTATATAAACATGAATAACAAAGTGGTCTCTTGAGTAGAGAGATTCTGGACATCTAGTACTTTGATTAGTGAGCTTACAAGAAAGATACAATTCCCTAGTTCCAAAAGCTGAGAGAACAACAGTTGACTCACATTAAATCCATAGCTTGTTCCAACCCTGCCTTCCAGCTTGGTCAAAAGAAATTATAACACCAAAATTTTTGTTTTAATAGGAGAAGCAATACAACATTATCCCTAGATGCACCCAATAACATTTCCCTGATAGTCCCTATACAAAACACCTAATCCATAGGGACTCAGATTTCCCCTTGAGGCTTCATTAGAGTTGACTTTAATACACCACTAAAAGGGGTCTTGCCAAATGTCTTCCATTGTACCATGCAGATGAAGAAAGTTTCCTTTCAACCCAATCCGATTAAGACTAGAAAAAATCAGGAATTGAGTTTGAGAAAAACACACACTTCAATGTTTATACCTCTCAGATAGTTGTGAGAATCCCTACAAGAGCAACACAAATTTAAAATGCTAGAAGTCATGTATGAACTTATTTATTATCGTCCATATCAGATGAACAGCCTCTACTACAGTAGCCTGATGAAGATTCCGAAGCTGCGTTGATAAGTGAAAATAACTCCACCTCTTTATGAAATCGCCAATTGAGTTGAAAAAAAGAATAGGACTTAAAATATATCATAAAATTCCTCCCACATTTCCAAATATTCTTAAAAATAGAGGAATAGGTGGTCTACACCCTCCCTATGATAAAAGAAAAAAGCACAAGTGGAGAAAAGAGAAATACAACACACCTACAGAAATCCACCAGTTGGTATTTTTTTTGTGAGCCAACCTCCATGAAAGAATAGACTGGGATAGCCTTAAACATTATTTATTCTAGTTACCAATCCATTTAACGTCAATTTATCTACCAATATTGTGATTATAAAATACTTTTTAGGTGAGAGTTCTATTGACATCAGCCTCCCAAGCCCAAAATTCACCCTTAGGGGACCAACAATATCCGTCCACAATCGAAGTGTTATAACATAGAAAATTAAATATGATACTAATCTAATCCTTGATTGAAAAATAAAATTCCAATTTTGAATCCCCCACTAGGACCATGTCAATCAGATGATCCCCAGTCCAATTCGATTTCCAAAAATGAAGAGAGGAATCCTTGGAAACGAGCCGTCGAGAGTCAATATCAATTTTTGAAAAAATATTCTTGAAGTCAGGCCTCACTAATGAGATGATATAATTAAAATTACTTATCTTAATACTGTTAATAAACCTCTCCTGGAGAAAATAAATAGCCTCAGATTGCCTGTACATAAGCTTCTATATAAACCTGGCCTGCGTAGAGACATTAAAACCCAATAGAATATTGATGCCCAAACCACCCTCATCATGTGACTTGAAAACATCATTCTAAGGAACTTTTGCAAACCTCCATTCCAAAATAATGCCAATCCAAACAAAATTCTTAATTTAATTATTGATTCTCTTGATTAATGAAATCAACTATTTATACACCACAAAAGAGAACAAAAATTTAGAGATGATTGTTGATTTCACCAAGAATTCCCTACCAACCATGGATAAAGATTTTCCCTTTCATATAAAAAGTTATCATTTTTAAATTGAAATAATATCAATTATATATCAATTAAACCATTTAAATATATTGGGATAATTTTTATATTGAATTTATATACGAAAATTTAATGAACTATTGATCATTTTATCTTTAATATTCATCTTTATCGAAATGTTTGTGTGATTAGCTTTAAATTTCATTTTTACACATATATAAATTCAAATTGGATAATAGATATAAATAGTTCAAATCAATATAATATTTGATGAATAATAAGATCAATATGGGTTTTGACCAAAAATATTTGGGGATGTAATTAAAATAAATTACAACACTTAAGTTAAAGATTTGTTTACTTAGTCATTTACTGTAAATCATAAGGAAAAAATTGATCAAGAAAAATGTAAAAAATCCACTGGGTTAAAATAATTATACCATATCCCCTTTTGGTTCAAAATTTATTAGTTTTTTGGATACTATTTTAGTAAAATTTATTATATAATAAGTTAAACAAGGAAAAAATACAAATAAAGAACCTTCCTTGAATTTGACACATATATAGACATAGATATAGAAAACACATCATA
This sequence comes from Viscum album, assembly GCA_963277665.1. Classification (NCBI taxonomy): domain Eukaryota; kingdom Viridiplantae; phylum Streptophyta; class Magnoliopsida; order Santalales; family Viscaceae; genus Viscum; species Viscum album. Next base: position 806,023,463 of record OY728139.1, read on the forward strand.
TTTTATGTTAAAAGTATCATTTTGTAGTAAAAATGAGTTATTATTATCATAATAATTAGAAAATAATTTTTAATGATGAATTAGTTTCATAAAATTCTTAAGAAACTCCACAATAGTGATTATTTATTTAAAATTAAATAAAACAGATGATGTAAAAAATATTAAAAGTAAATAAAATTGATTAAATTATTATGATACATTATATTTTAAGATTTAAAAGGTCATATTAAATATATTTTTAATTAATATATTTTAATTCCACCATTTTATTTGGATTTTAAATGTTAAATTAAGTATATAATTTCAAAATTGACATAATGTTATTTTATACTAAATGATATTAAATTAAAACAATTAAAATAAAAAAAATATCCTATAATCTTCCATTGGATTTTTAAATTTTAAAAAATCACAAATATTTTTAATTTATGGACCAATTCATCTTTTATAATGAACATATTAACCAATAAATTGTCAAGACATTATTATCATGGTTCGAGTTACATAGTCCTTTTGTGTGTTACATGAACTTCTGTTAATCATAATTTTCTAGACATTGGATTTTTATTTTTTAAATTAGATATAATATTTAGAATTATGTTGGTATAATTTTTTTTAATAAATCTCACTATAATATAACCATCATAGTTAAATAAATTAAGTTAGGAAACAAGATACATCAATAAAAATGAAAATAACAAAAGTATGGAATCTTAGATATTAAAGAAAAAAATAATAAAAATTAACTTATTTTTGGGAGGTGGAGGGTTTTAACAACCATAATTTAAATTTAATACATTATTTTTGAATTTATTTGTCATAAGAGAAAAGTAATTCATCCCCATCGTATTTAACTTTTTATATTTACAATAATTCCACTCCCCCTCAATTATAAAAAGAATTAACCCGTCACATTTATTCACACCTATAAAATGAATTGAATCATCCATTTAATTCCCAAATAATCTCTTGATTTCTCTCCCCTAATATAAAATGAATAATTTTTTGAATAATGGAAACCATTTAAGGATTTTGGTATAAACTAAAAGGAGTTACCTAAATAAGAGGTAACATTCTTCAATGATCACATTGCGTAATTTACTTCTCCTCCTATCGATTATTTTTATATAATTTTTATATAATAAACTCAGTATATTAAATATAATTAGAATTTTTTTATTCTAACAGTTCTAAACATACTTTCACACACATCATTAAAATGGGATACGAAATCATTAGTCGTCAGTATGGCAGACTACCCCCTAACGAACCTATGTCATTTGTTCTTCCATTACAACATTTTATGGCTGGTAAAAATGATGAATTTATAGGATATTTATATAATATATGATTTTTATAATGTATTACATTTTCAGTAACTTTTTTATAACTCATAACATTATGATTTTCAATTTATGGGAATACGATAACATCGTTTGTGGGTGTGTGGACTATTTCCATCTCAAAGTGATGTGATTCATTCACACTATTCATGGAATGTATAAAGGATAGTTTAAAAATACATATATAATATATATTATGTAATTATTATAATTTAATTATAATATACAATAATACAATATATTTGTCATTATTTTAATACAATAATAAAATTAAAACAGCCTTAATGTCTACATACATCCTACCATCTCCATGAACAATAAATTTCATTAACATCTCCATGTTTTATAAAATATTAAAAAAAAACTTATACACTGACTATATAGGATAAATACATATGGGATTCCAATTTTGAGATTATTAAATCATGATATGATTAATATTAATAATAAATAAAAATACAATTCATAGTCGAGAATCTAGGAAGTTAACACCAGAAATCATAAAAATAATCAATGACTACAAAAAATGGTTAATAAGATATTATAAAATTTAATATATGATATAATAAATATTAATTTTGTTATATAATATGATTTTAACATGCTTAAAACATTTATAGAGTATTTTAAAGAGAAATTTACACAAAGATATCACAAGTATAGTTATTTTCATCTCACTTTCTACATCTATGAGATACATGTCATATTCACCAATTAATTATTTTTAATGGTGTATCTGATACCCATTTTTATATGTTATTTCATGAATCCTTTTAGATTCATCATATTTACTGTTTTAAATTTATTTATCCCATCCAAGTGGGTTTTACTTGAAAATTACCAAGTGTTGAATGTTATATTTACAATATCACTTTCCTTAATGAGTGTTAAATTCATATTGAAATAATTATTCTATTGTAAAAATTATTATTAGAAATTAAATTTCTCATTAATATCTATATATTAAACCTTGGATATGATTATTTCCTAAAATATATATCATTTTTACATATGTTCTTTATATTGAAATCTATTTCTTTTCTTGGAAAATATTGATAATTCAATATCCTTTTCTAAATATAGATATTCGAAGATAAATTTTCAATAATAATTTACATTGATTATTCAATATATGAGGACTACATTATACATTAAATAAATAACTTATTGATTGTATAATGTAATCACATTGATGCATCAGTAGTCCCATGGGATGAATTTAGTTGGACCAACCCAACACATTTGTAACCAATGTGTTTTAAACAATCTTGTGAAAGGTATTGAAAGTAATGTTTCTATGTACTTAGAAAACATTGAATCAATTAATTATTAATTTCCTAAATTTCAATAATTATTTTCCACTAAATTTTGAGTGTGAAAAAATATATGGATTCACTTACATCCAAGTTATTGATTGTGTAGAATGTGTTATTAGTTTTTTATATTTCCATATTGATTATTCTTATTGATTAATGATCGCTTCCACTATATGTAGGACCTTACTATGAATTTTTGCGCACGCTTATTTTGTTTCCTTTATCCACGATATGAAGATGAATTAGTGGAATGAGTTTCATGTATGATGTTAATAAGTCATTATTATGTATTATATTTTATTTTTTACACTAATATAAAATGGGAATCATTTAACAAATATAGATTTTTAAAACTGATAAATAGATTAGAATTTTAGGAATTTATTCCTTTTAATCATTCTAATATACTGAAGTAAAACACTAGAACAAGGCTTCTGAGGTAAAGGTACTACATTAACTATCTTCAGTATATTATGGATCGTGATAGAGTAATCCTCTACATGATACCAATTAATGTTTCTAGGGTGGTGTTTCACTACTAAGAATAGCGACAGGATAAATTAGAGGTGATTTTTAAAAAATTTCATTCTTCTGAAATTATACATTGTAGACATGTTAAGATATGATCCTCTCTTATGATAAATGAAACACTCTTTAATGAAATATAAATAAATATCATGGAAACATTAGAAATTTTATAATTATACGTCTCAATATTATACTACACATTTTTTTGATTAGCAGGTCTTCCGAGTCATAAGTGTTTAATAAATAAATTTTTTTACTGGAATAGAATCCCAATATGCATTCTATTATCCCACTAGTAGAAAATATTTACAAAAACTATTACACAATTTTTTGTATAAAACAATATAAATTTCACTACTGAATGTAGGTGTCTTCTGTAAAATTTGATGAATTTATTTTATTTTGAGCCTTCAAGATAAATAAATTAGAATATTCTCACATTCTAAAGAACATGATCGAATTGGTTCTTCCTAAAATTATGTATATTGACATCTGAAATATATAATTCTCTTATTGTATGTTAAATGAACATTAATCAGATAAAATAATTAGTTTATATAACATATAGGTGCTGGAATAATATATGCAAAAAATTGTTCAACTACAAAAATATAAATTTACACTATTAAAAACATGTAATTTTCTCAAAAAATATATTCTACACTTTGGTTCCCAGACACTATTTTAATCCTGGAATCAACCTATAGTTTATAGGTAGAAATATAGTGGTTATCAATTTGTTGAAAAATGATAATTATGATAAAATGGTAATAATATTAAGGGGGTGTAATGACCTCCGCATAGAATTTACACCATGAAGAATCTTCCCTACGAAGTTTTCTTGTTCTGTTTATCATGAAAAAATAATTATTACTCCAAAAGAGACCATTAAAAGTGCTAGAATAGGCCTATATCAGGACAATAAAGGTGATTACTAGCTCGGTGTAGTTAAAAGTCCAATGAATTTATCACCTCTATAAAGGTGTTGACATAGAATTCATTTGTCATTGCTTTTAAAGGTATTGATAAAAGACCCCATTTATTAGTTATTTTATATAACGTTGATAAAGAGAGACCTTATCACAACTTTAATGAGCTCTAATAAATATTCCATTATCGAATCATTAAAATTCATAGATAAAATAACCCTTTATCGACACTTTTAGAAGCACGATTAAAGGTTAGAATTATCAGTGCTTTTTAATAATATGATAAATGGATATTAATGAGTGATTTTAGTAGCATAAATAATGGGATTCTTTATTAGTGCATTTATTTTCACTAATAAAGGTTAATATTACAGTTCGATTCCATAAAACACTACGACACCAAATTCACGACATGAATTGTGTTGTACCAACACACTACATCCCTAGAAATAGAAATATATATTACTAAAATATGATAAAATAATTAATTTAAATGAAATAATATTTATTACAAAAATAATTTAAAAATACAATTATAGAGTATGTCAGTTGTTTTATAAATAAATTAATGTAAATTAGAAAAAAAAGGTGCACATGGAGTCATACATGTCAAACCATGAGTCGAATTAAGGTGTAATTGATTCCTACACATAAAAAATGACTTATGAACCATTTTACTAAAGCACATATACTATCTAAATTTAGTTTCTTATATTTTTGTATGTTAATTGTTTTTTAATAAAATTAACGATTATATTGAATAAAATAATAAATTTTGAGTCATAATGAACATACCATGGGTCATATTGAGGTTTGGATGATTCTTACATGTCATAATTTATTTCTAGATAATTTTCCTTAAGTACCAGAACAGTTAAATTATTTTTCATAGTTTAGAGTATTTTAGTTGTATTTTTCACTAATATTAATGCCCATTTTGAATAAAAATATTCACATTGAGTCATACATAACACAACATGTTCTATATTGAGGTGAATATGGTTTATACATTTCCAAAATGATGAATGGATCATTCTAATAAATTATAAAAACAACCTGAATGTGTTTCATCGATTTTTGAGTGTGCAACGTTTGTTTTTAACAAAAATGTTATTTTAAACCGGAAACATGCCCTCTGATCCATATAGGTGGCATCACATGTGGGTTTGACATTACGCTAATTCATACACATCAAAAAATAAATTATTTTAATTTCACAAGATTTAAAGACAATCCATGAATGATTGTATATTTTTTAGTGAGTGACTCTTCTTTGTACTAAAATTTCAATATTAAAAAGATAATGAACACGTGAAGCCAAACCCATCACACCCTACATCAGATTGAGGTGTGACCGATTTATACACATCATAGATGACATAAAGTTCATTTTAAAAAATTACCAAAACAATACAAATGTTTTTGCACATATTTAAGTCTGTTAGTTGTTTTTTCACGAAAATTAATATCAATTTTGAAAAAATATGCACAGAGAGTTGATGGTACCACGATTTACTGTTTTATTCCACCCTTACACCGCTGTTTTAAACTAGTTTTGTAATGAATATTCCAAATATAATAATAAATTTAACATTATGTTTGAATAAATTAATTAATTTTAATCAATATTATAATTGGAAATGTTACTTGTTTTAATTATTTCAATGTAGGTGGAGAAGACTTGGAGGGCCCTTGATGAAGTGGAAGAAAACTGGGCCAAAATTGAATGGATCCATGGACATATTTACACTATTTTGAATAGTACACAAAATAATTGCATCCCAATGGTCTGATATTTTGTGATAATATCCGAAATGTAATATTCTACATTTCATATCAAGGAACCCAATCCTGATTCGACTTCTTTGGGGCCCATCCAAACTGATCAGTCTAAGCCACCGAATATGCACAATGTCAAAAGTGGCGTTCTGTATTGTATCAATATCTCGATATATATTTTTTCAATTGGTGCCAAACATTCAGTGGTGATAGATAACATGTGGTGATACAACTTTCCAGTTTATTCAAAAGGGAGATTCGACTTTCTACTATCCGAAAACCTTTCTCTAAGTGGTTTATCACAATCTAGGTGCCCAAAACCACTTCTCATTTTGGCTATAAAATAACACCTTGGGCACCCCATTTGCAAGTTTGAACCAGAAGCTATACTCTGCCATTTTGGAGTCCTAGAGGAGTCTCCTAATCACCTTGGAGGTTCCAGAGGACCCTATACTCATAGGGGAATCAATGAAGAAGAAGGAGTTCCACCCGAGCTTCCTCCTCCTCACGAGGTCGAGCTAAAAGTTGGTTGTTCGTTGTGAGGGAGCTACACACATGTCAAGGGAGTTTTGATGCATACACTAGCTACTGGTTTGGATTAATTTGTGTGTTTAAACATTTCATTCCATGTATCTTATTTTATTTCAGATTTGAATGCTTTATTTGATACATGTGAGTGTTATGCTCTTAATTTATAAGCGGTCGGTGTGAGGTTTTGAGTGCGTGACTTGTGTTGTTCTGATTGGACCACACAAGAATCATTTTCTCCCACACATTATTGATATTTCAAAATTATTTGGAAGCTCTTATTACATGAATATGTTCTGGTCCTTGGCAATACGATTGTTATGTCAAGGTTTCGTTCTTCAAGCATTGAAATATGAGCTTAGGAATTAATCGGGATTCCAATTAATTCCAAACAAAGAATTACTCTAATCCTAAAATAAATCTGTATGAACAATGAACATGATATGTGTGTAGTGAAATCACATCGACAATTTTATCTCATATTTTTCAAATTCCACTTGTTCTTTCATCTTATAAAATATTTTTATTAAGTTACTTTCTTTAAGAGGTTTTCAAAATCACCCCCTTTTTTAGTAGACATAATTAAAAATACACACTCTAAACCTATAAACACTCCTCGAGAGAAGAACTAGGGTATTCCCTAGACTGAAAATAAACCTTAAAAGAATAATCAATTTAATGTGTCACGACAACACGATCAAGAGTCATACAGTTCACACATGCATCAGATTGAGGTGAGGCTGATTCCAACATGTACCAAATGACATATGGATCATTATCTCATTGAATAAAAATAACTAGAATGTAATTCCTCCGTTTTGAGTATGCCAGTATTTTTTAATAAATTTTTATTTGAAACTCGAAACACTCACTTTACACCACATAGGTGGAATCATGTGTGGGTTTGATATGAGAATGATTCATACACATTAAAAATGATTTATGAATAATTTTGTAAAATTATCAAGAAAATATGATATTATTTTAACTATTTTCAGTGAGTGGTACATTATATTATTAAAATGTCAATTCTAAAATGATAACATACCCAATAAAACCATTAATCCTTAATGACCATGATATATCAATCTAGATTTCTTCTAATAGAACATCGATACACTTTATGAATTCAGTGGTCGATTACACAGATATTTATTCAAATATTTAAGATGAATTATATAACTTTTGATGATTGTGAGTTGTATAGATGTTTATTCAATAAAACTTGTGGATAAATTTAATATTCCACCACAAAATGAACTTATAAGTGTATTACTATCTATTATAAATTACTTAAATAGTGAAAAACAGTATTTCAATAAGTCAACAGAAGGACTTTCACATGGTCTATTACATTAAGTGAAAAATGTATTTTCATATTTAAAACAATTTTTTTCAAACACAATAATGGTATGATCATCATTATATTATATTTCCAAACAATTTTATTGTTTAAAACCAGTGATTTTTATCCTCCTCCTGTTTTGTCTCTACCTCGGTCTTTGTCATTGCATCACCCTCTATATTGGTCTCTGACTCTAACTCTACCTCTACCTATGCCTCCACCTCTAACTTCACCTCTTTCTCTACCTTTTACTCATCCTATGCCTAAGCCTCCACCTCCGCCTCCGCCCCTAAATCTGTGATTTACAAATAAAAATATTGTTTTCTGGACAGCACTTCTAAACTAATTGATTTCCTCCATTATAATTCTCCTTGAGAAAGAGATTAAAAAATAATTTATAACCATTATGATAGTAAGGATTAACTCCCCAAATACATTTTGATGGTCATAACACATACTTGATCACAAACATAGTACATAATAACATAAATTATTTATTGGTATTCATTCTGAGAAAGTTTACATTTCCTAGTCATCTAAAGATAAATTGATTTATTCTGTTGACTAACTATGGTGTCAGAAATAATGATTGTACTTAGAATCTGTAGATAAACAAATTATTTTAAAATATATTTAATGAAATTGTAATTACATTTGGAAATAAATTTTAGGAGGATGTTCATCTTTTCATAATTACTATTTCTCCCATAAACATGTATAAAAATATCCATAATAGATGTCATTATATTGTTTCTGATACTATATAATCATTTCAAAAAATAATTAAATTGTATGGAAGTATTTTTATAGTTAAATTCTTTTATATATTACAAAGTTTTATTCTAATTATAGTAACACAAATGCGTTTTCCCTTCAGAGACCAAAAGTTTTCCATAAAGTAGCCAATATTTAGTGAGTTATATATTGTAAAATAATTATTGTTTAAACTGAAACTAAACATATTATTCTTTGTTTATCTATAATACGTTGATTTTAGACTATTATAAATTCACAATAAACATTATGTGTGGTTCGTTGGTTGCATATATGTGCATTGAATCTAAAAAATAAATATTTAGGTGCTCTTGATTGACTTAATTTAGCATTCAATGCATAAAAAAACAATTCAGTAATGATAGAACATAAAATATATTTTTTTATTAGATTATAGATTTTTATCATTGAATTGTAGGAATTAAAAAGAGTGTTCTGTCTGATTGTTTTTTATTCAAGACTTTGAGTAACTCAAAATTTTTTAGGTTAATTTATTTCTTATCCAATGTAAATTCTAGCCGCCAAGTTATATATGGATTAATAAATCCAAATCATTCTTTGTATGATCTTCCCTTTATATTGTTTTGAAGTAAAATCCTATACAAAAAATGAATAGTAATTAAATTTAATAAACAAATTACATCTCTATTTGGAATGGTTTATAATGAAAATTTACTTTATGTATGTATTCCCAACATAGATTCCCAACCAATATTTCATGAGAATTTCATTTAGAGAGCTGATACAAATTATTATTGTCATGGAATATCCATATATTTCTTCCACATATTTAATGTAATAAATAGTTTTATCTTTAAATGTGTTATCTACATGATGTTGTATTGATAATAAATGTTTCTCTGGGACTAGGGGACAAGTTATTCTTGGTGGTTGTTTTGTTTTATTTGATTATTCACTAGATTTTTGTGATTTAAAATTATATTTCTCAACTTCTTTATCCATCTATAATATCATAACTCACTTTAGAACTGTTATCATAAATTGTTACATGTTTTTCATATAAATAATTTTTTTAATATTGTACCTCATATATCTTTATAAGATTTGATGTCCACGATATGAATACTCCAATAAAGTATTCAACCATTGTAATATCGGAACCATCAAGTGGAATATGAAACTCAGTAGTCGACTCATAAGATACCTCAATCAACACTCTCAAGTGATATTTGGATGGTCTTGATACTGTAATTGGTCTTTCTAGATATTATACACTATTCCCATCACAACATAGTGGTATGTGGGTATTGATAGATACAAATCACATACAATTTTACCCTATAGAATTTTAGTAATATAATTTTATTAAAAGTTTTTTGATTTATATTTAAAATAATGAGTAATGAAAAAATTTTATTAACCCGGTTAAGGTTTAGAGTTCGGAAGATTACTAGCCTCAATTCTAGTAGGATCACTTGGTTCATTTACTTACCATTGCTCCACTACTGGTTCACTTTGATCCTTTTTACACATTTTTCTACCAAAACCAGACCACAACATAATATCTTATTGTGAGCCAATTTCTGCCTAAAATCATCTAACCACATTATATGCATCTTATTGTGGTTTTATATAATCTAAATGTGTTCTAGTAAAGAATTCAAAACCCAATCCTCTAACATGACCTTATATATCATGCCACTTCAAAGCTACTTAGAATATATTTTCTTCTATTATAGTCATTTATGATACTTATCTCAAAACCATATAAACAATAGGAGAATAAATAGATATTTTAAGAGGTATCGTAATAACGAATAATGAATTACAAATATTTCCAACATACACATGATTATCATACTATTTTTTTCATCTATTATTTAACCCTACTTATTTACATGTTCCTCCTTCCATAGCACGTGATGTGGGATGGAAGTGGATTCATGTTTTGATTTTACAATCTGTATATAAATATAGGAAAATATTTTTTTTATTTCAAATAATTAGTTATTTATTTTTGATTTAAAATTCATACCCATTTATTCTATAATGAAACATACCCTATCCTTTCTTAAGGATATGGTTACATTGGTTTTGAATCATTTTATTTATTTTCAACCCTCATTTTTTATTTCATAAATTAATAATTTTTAATCATGTTGGATTAAATAAATAATGTCAGATAATATATTATCAATTATAATTGAACTTAAATTATTTATAATTGTGATGATTAATGAAATAAGTACAGGTTTATTTCTTTATAATGTGTTCATAAATTTGTGCTGGCAGAGGATTTATTTATCGCTCATAATCCTTATGATATTATTTTTTAAGAAGAGTATGGAAGCCTCTATAGGATTTTTCAGTGGCCTTTAAGACAAATTTATTACTAAATAATTCTAATGTAAATGAAGTCTATAAATAATAATGAAAATATATCAATATTTATTTATATACTTTTTTATAAAATTGAGAAAGTTAATTTTAAAATTTGTGACCTTCTTTACAAAGGATTTCCTTTATTATAAGTGGGATGTGGTGCCATGAGTCTATATCAACTAGTACATTCATCCTCATTGTGACCAAAAGATACCTAATGAACATTGAATTTTTGGGACTAATAGGTTTCCCTCATTGATTCCGACCAACCTAATATTTTATACCCTGACTTCTTGCATTGATAATTTTATTCACCACTATGATGTTTCTCCATTATTGTTTTTTTTCATCTACATATTATTGGTCCCCTAATAATTACAAATTTTTATCAACAATAGTCTATTATTCATCGATTTTGGTAACATCTTTATTAAATGAATACATTTTCTACATGAGTAGTCAATCATTTATTTTTTCATGAATAAAAACTAAATAGTACACTTTATGCATAAAAGAACATAATTGCGTACATATTGTAGGAAAATTATTACTTTCTTGAACATAGATACAATTCTTTAATACAACAGTACAACTTACCTACACTTCCTTTATTTAATTTATCCCCATACATTGATTGCCTTCTAACATTTGATAGTAGAATGAACCCCTTTTTTAAACTAACATTTCTCTCATCATTGTGTTTCCAAGGTTCCTTAATGACATATCAGATGAATAATTATTTTTTCATTTTATTAGTTTATATTTATCTATGATATTTAGTGGAAATCCACCTATGTTTCTTGAAATAATATATCCAAAATTCATCCCATTAGATGTAATGGTGATCATTTTTTATTATTACTACTCATAGTAATTCAATCAACATATGAGAGACGGGGAATGGGTCTCAAGTAATGAAATGAAATAATAACCATTCAGGAGATGAATTTTATGTTTCTATTGAGGTTCCAAAATATAGAAAATGAAAATTTAAATATAGATTATAGAATATCATATTAATAATATGAAGGAATAATCATTAAAATACACTTGAATTCTACTTACAGACATTTAGTTCCACTCACAAATAATTATTTTTTTCCTATTCCATTGAAATGTTTATTTTTTGGGAAGGTCTTAGAGGTGATGAAAACATGTTGTGGTATTAGTGTGAGGTGGATATGAGAACATGACAACCATCCATTTCTCCATTATTTTTAGAGAATGTATCCATAAGAAAAAGCTAAAAATTGGTCCAAACTATTGTACTCATTATGGGAGGAATACCTTTGAGAGTCAGATAGGAACACATTTAAATTTTAAAGGTTGAAGGAGATGTAGAAAAAATGGTGTGTACAAAACCATGAGTATTTTCTAATGTAAACGTACTATAGTAGTATTATCATCCACGTATTCTTAACTGAAGAGTTATACTAGAATAAAATTCAACAATACTCAAAATAAATGTAACTTTTTATGAAGTTTTTTCAAAAGTAACAGAGTGAATGGTATAAGAAAATGAATATCATGAAACCAAAAAAAATCATTCATTATGTTTTGATTATTTTCCAGTGTAATGTATTGTGTTTGTAAGAAGTGATAAATGAGGAGGATGGAAGGAAGAAGGAGTCGAATAATGAGTTTGGAGAAACAATATACAAATCCATAGCAGCATATTTGATGATGATTAGTAAATACAATCCATATAAAAGGTGTGAAATCAAGGTTATTTGTAACTACAATGATAGGATGAATGCTAGTTTTAAAGAGGGATTCCAATACCTAATCAAGATATTGAAGGAAATGAAGTGACTCGAGATAGATTAAATAAAGGTAGTGGAGGTTAGTAATACTTTAGTAATGATGTATTTTATCTTTATTCAAGACAGTGGGAATTTTTATACAAGATGAATGAACTATGGAATTTTATCCGTGGAGTGTATTATATTGTATATATATCATTTCAAAATTAATCCTTATTTTTACAATTGTATTTTTGAAATGGGAGGTAATTTTTTATGAAAACTTATTTATGTTTCTTACACCCATTATGTGTTTTATGCTTCCTTAACAACAGCAGATGGAGATGCAGTTCGTAGTGGTCTTGTACAAATCTGGAATGAGTATACATATTATGGTTGTCATTTTGTAGGTATAGTTATGTGATAGAGATAATGATTGTGTTTATTATTATTTTTAGAGATTGGGGTTACCATTTGGATCCAAAGAGGGATTATACACTTGGATCGAGTAGTTCTATAATTATTATATGAAATTCAATTCAACATTTATCATAATGAACATTATTGGTTCATTTTAAAACTCAAAACTAGTGATTATGTAATAATTTGTATATAGATAAATTTAGAAATTCACCACACATAAAATCCATCTTATCTAGTTGTATCAATACTCATAAAAATTGAGAAAACATTCACTTTCAATTAAGGAATATATACCAACTTGTGCCTATGAATCTATTACAAAATTGACATAGATTAGTCTTTTCCATATACTTAATTATAGAGAATATTAATGTGAATTTCATTACGAATAATTTCTAATACGAATACCAGATGAAATATAATATACGAATTAACAAATATTAGGAAGATTCTATGCCATATGATCAAAAAAATAGTATAATACGATGATTTTACCTATAACTATATAATTACCTAGTTTAATATATTCCATAGACTACTCAGCCATAAATAATATAACCATCATTTATTATGACCTTTTATATAATGAATATCTCAAAAGGAACATTAGAGGGTCCCCATCTAACCACATAGATAGAAATGTTTCACATCAATGAGGAAATATGGATTAAAGTGTCCTAGGAACCAACCCTAATGAAATCACTCAAAAATTCTCATAAAATGACATTGAATTGGAATAACTCCAATATAATGGTCTTGATGAAATAAATCACACTCAAAATGATTTTTACAACCCTTCTATCTGCTACAGGATTCTCCACCTTACAATTTTGGATATATTTCTAATTCACAATAAGATCCCTCCAACAACATACCTCCCTTTAATTTGTGAATTATTTCACCTTCTGCTCAGTATTGATCCACAATTATTTTAATCTTATAAATTAATTTAATTTATTCAATGCAATACTAAATTTATTATTATGATATATTAACATATAATCCTAGAGGAACCATAGATACTATATCTTCCCATCAATGAAAATTATACCACATAGATTAAAGTATATATAAAATTACCACTATGAAATGAGGATCAATTTATGTTGAAGCATACAATGGTTGTTGATTGGATCCTCCATATTGAGATATAGGTGTCAGAGTGGTGACATATTCTATATTAATGTTGAAATTCACATAATTTTCCACTTCCAAAAATAGAAATCTTTCTGGGATAGGAACAAAATAATATATATTAATTGTGAACCCCCTCCCCTATATCTCATTCATTTCCTTTTTAGTATTATATTTGATACATTAAATGTAATTTTAAATATATCAGAATTAATCTTTAAAATATAATTATGAATCAACACACTAATAGCAATGATAAAGGGTGTTACAAAACAAGCTCAATAAATTTATAAGTTATATAAACCCAATCATCACTAATAAGTAAATAAGAACACACTTTTTTTTTATTTTTTTATTTATATTAATATAAATTTATAATTTATTATAGAAAAATATAAACAAAAAACATAAGAACATGAAATTTCATATATTATTACTAATTTTTAACTATCAACTCCAAGATAAAAGGCATGAGACTCAAGAGGAGAGGTCAAGGAAAAAATAAACAAAAAACAACCTAGATATCATATTGTAACATAAGTATGAATCATAGTTATGTAATCCAGACATATTTAAGGATTACTTCTTATGTCTAGATGGTTTTTTATTTTTAATGTAATGAATTATAATTTCCCTAGTTTCACTCTGATTACATTTTGTAACATTTTTTACCTAGTATACACAAATATTTCCCATTTTAGGTAATCATATCACCTCACAAACACTATCAAGTCACTAAAGAGCTGTTTCAATTCAAATGGATATATATAACATTTCTATGAAACGGGTTAACCACATTAATGTTTAACTAAACTAAATATGATCATTCAATAATGCCATCATTAACTTTGTAGTATCATGTTGTGAAAATTCAATTTTTACTCCATACATGCGTATACACATATATTGATTGAACTTACCATTTAAAAAAATCTATCTCTTTATTCAAAACCATTGTATATGAAGGAAATAGCTGAAATAGAACCACTTGATGAATTTTAGTGGCAGTGATATGAGATATATAGTTCATCATGGTTAAGAAAGGAGAAATATCTAAAATAAAGGAACCCAAAAAATTAAACAACGGTAGTGGAAAAGTAGAATATAAAATACATATTATTCTAGTTATGATTCATTCATGGGAACTAAGTAGAGTCGCGCTAGAATTAGACTATGTTACGAGTGCTTGAGAATCATGATTGACAGAGTCATGGTTATGGTCATTTTAAATACATCTTTGAAATTTTTAACAGTTCTACTAGAAAAAGTGATGCTATATATTCCGTTTATTAGTACTAAATTGATAAGTGATGATAAAAGGGATATTTTTTAGTGATAGAAAATCTTTGATAAAAGACATAATTATCAACGCTAACATTTTATTGCTGATAAAGATTGATTTTGACATGGAATTTTTAGTACTAATAAATACTTCTTTTATTATAACTAAAACATTTGTGATGATAATGTATTTATAATTACAATTATTTTAATAAATTTATTATAATTATATAATTATTTAAATATATATAATTATTTATTTATAATTATATCTAAAATTATTTCAAAAACTAAATTTATTTATTTATAATAATTAAAAATATAGACATTTATAAATATAGTAAATATAAATTTATAAATATTTTATTACAAATATTTTTTTATCATTATTTTGGGGTATATACTCCTAAATAAATGAATTTTATGAATGAGTGAAATAGAATAATTTAAAATGATTACACTTTAAAAATATTGAAAAAATGGATAAGATTAATTAATAACAAATAAACTGCTAAACAAATATGGGAATATATATATATATATATTGATGTAAAGATGAATACATATATAAAATACTAAAACATAGAAAATAAATGTATATAAATAAATAATAGAAAATGATTAAATTAAGAAATATGATAAAAAATATTAAAAATCAATAATATAACTGTAATAGTATTAAAAATAAATATATAAAATTGACTGATTAAAAAAATAATATATTAAATCTATCATGTTATAGTAAAATTCAAAAATATAATAAAAATTTGAATAGATTATATAAATATTATGTGTATGTGTTTCTATATATTTCATTAATATATATTTTTATGTGCTGTATATATATAAAAATCTATTCACTATATATATATGGATATGAAATCAATGTAACACATAAATTTTGATATAATTTAAATTAAAAAAAAACAACAAAAAACTGAATAAAATATTAATTTATTTTGAGTTAAAATTTTATTCATTATATATATATATTTAATATACATTATTTATTATTATTACTAATAAATATATATTTATCTATTATACATATTCATTTTAATTAATAATTATTTTTCAAAAATTCATAAATAATTTTTTAATTTATTCATTTTTATTTTTTTAGTTTAAATATTATAATTTATTTATTTTACATTTCTATATTTAATATATAAAATTTATTAATATATAAAAAATATATATATTTATTTCAAATTTATTTATTTTTAACCATAATTAAATAGTTAATAAATGTTTGATATTTTTCTTAATTTAATATTTTTAGAATTTTATTTATTTAGTTATTTAATTTTACTCATTTTATATATCTTCATGTTTAATATATACAATTTTTAAATTTTTAAAATTTATATGTATGTATATTCAACTAATTTATATTTAGTAATAATTATTTAATTAATGAAATTGATATTTTTCTTCTTTTTATTAGTTTAATTATTTTATTTTATTCTCGAAAATTATTAGCACTAAAATAGTGTTGATAAAGGGTATCCTTTATCACTTCTAAAAATTCATCAATAGAGGGTATCATTTTTAGCGCTAAAAATAAAGCCCTGATTGAGGGAAACCTTTAGTAGTGCTAAATTAAATATCTGATAAAGGATTCTTATTATTAGCGTTAAAAAAACTCTGATAAAGGGTGTCTTTTAAAAATTCAATTTTCTATTGCTAAAAAGTAACAGCACAATTAAAGGAATGTTTTGTAAGAGTGAATTCAAGGAAACCCCTCATAAAATAAATATCATCTACATGGAAATTTATTTGTCCCCAAATATTTTTTATTCATTTATTCATTGAATTTTCATTCATCTATTCATAACACTTTACAACCTATCCACATACTTTAATTCTAGCATAATTACATTCCCATATAACACTTAATTTTCTATGAAGATTCCCATAATGAAGCTCATCTACATAGAAGTTTGACTACATATTGAATGGGTTTTGCTAAAAATTACCTCAAAAATCATTTTCAAATAATATTTTCATCGTCATTATTATATCACTAGTTTACATAGGATCTTAAAAAAACACTTCATATAATAAACCATACATTCCACTATATAATCTAATTTCTTATGAACCTATACATTGTATATTCACCACATGTTGCATGAGTGTCCACAAACTCATCTTCACAGAGCACTAATCTATAGAGATTATCCTCATATAAACTTCTTCATAAAACCATCATAAAACAACCTTTATGAATTATTTATATTATTTTTTGATGATATTATATAGTAGTATTTTAATTTCAAAAAAGCATTAATATATCCCTTGTGGAAATCAGTCCCCCTTACAGTTTTTCAGTCAATAAACCTGTATCCTCATATGGTGCGTACGAGACAGTGTTGAATAAGATCTAAAAATTTGAATAAAATTAATGCAGTAGATATAATGGAGTTGGTCATCACAGTCTAATTGTCTACATTATTTTTACATTTTTTAAACATCTGAATAGTTCCCCCCTTTGCGTTCATCCCATATAAAATTTTCGTGTTTTATTTTATGTGGCTTATTACTCTACAACATACACTACCTCATCTATCTGAATACACTGGATTAGAACCAATATCACATTCAAACACCATGGGCCTCCAGACTAGTGGGATAAAAGAAAAAACTACATGTTCAGTCAGTATTTTTCTCTAATGGATATATATATGGGTTCACCCACACCTTTTAGGTACTATGCCTCATTGACCACCCATGGGCTCGCTAGGGCCACTTCCTTGAACCCACATGACCTCGAAGTGCCTCAATGTTGAGGAAAATATCAGATTGGGGAACTATGTAGTGTTTTATCCAATTTTTTATTTTCAGAAATTCAATATCCACATACGTAGAAAATTTATAGGGAATATTAAACCTAAAAATAACTTTCATTATAACTTTATAATCATCCCGTTCTCAAATCAATATTCAATATATTTTCTTTGAATTATCTTCATTTCATTCAATAATTTCCTAGAAATCATATTACCATACTATTAGAACCTATATTTTTTATTTAATCTTTCTTCAAATAACAATTACATTTTCTAAATTGAAATTTCAAAGAATCATAATTGGTTTTATTATACTGATCCATAACTATTCTCTTGTAATCAACACTTCATAAAAACTCACCAAACAAATATTGACACTATTTTGGAAGAAACAATAATATTGTGTTTAAGAAATTCTAATATTATTAACGTACTAATAATTTTTTATGACTATGGTACAACATTTTCCATCATTTTACATCGAATGATATCTGACAACATTTCCCATGCATATGAATTTTTTATCATCTATATATAGCAGTGTAATTCATTTTTCACCACCACCATACATTGGTGGATAGAAATATAGAAATAGTAAATATATAATAGATTTTGGACATAATTATTCTTGAATAATTTTGATATCATATCTACCTTCATTCCTTCAAATACATAGGAAAATAATAACAATATTCGTGCATATGTGAGGACTGCCACTTCTCTAATGAGACGTAATCCAATATTCAGTTACTATTTACATGGATGGTGATAAGTATAGATTTAATGGATATATAAGATATTTATATGTAGATTAAATTTATATAGATTATGCAACCATAATATTAGTATAGGTATAGAATCTTTAGTAATGTAACATGAATGAGAAAATAAATCATTTTTCACCTAAAACAATAATTATAATTAAATATTAATAATGTACAGGTGATAAGATGTTGTAAGTGTATTATATATCATATTAATAATATTTATATGGGTTTTAATAAATTTTTAAATTTTTTGAATCTACTATAAAGGTTGTTAAATCATGATCAACAATTCAAACATACTAGGATAGGATATTCATCACAATTTCCACTCCATTGAGGAATATTTGGTATTGTGAAACGATTTAATTTTATGTAGTGAATATTTTTCACATTTTATGTATTTAACTTGAATAAATATTTATTCCTTATGATTATTATTTCAATTAACATTTAATATTTCAATGGGATACAATCTTAATGTTTCCAAATAGGTAAAAATTTATTCAATATTTATTTAGGATTTCTCTAATTTCATTTATGAAATCCTAAAATAAAACCTTCCTAAATATTATCAACATTATTATACTATGGATATGTATGTATTTTCTATGTCTTCATACAACTATTTCATTTTTTGGAACTTGATTCTGGAATAGAAAATTTTAATATATAAGATGATCTTATTTCTATTCTAATCAGTAATTTATTTATTTTATTTTTTTCAAAATATGATGGAAATTTTTTTTGTAATCAAATTTAATTTTATGTTATACATGAAATCTTAAAGGATATAAAATGAAACTTAAAATGTTTTATAAAGGGGTTATATATATTTTTTTATACAATAAATAAAATGGAATGTTTCTTAAAATTGAAGGCATTAACAGATTATCCATCTATGATAACTATTTTATGTTCATAGCTTCTTATAGATGTTTCAATGTTTTTAAAAATAAAACTATTATATTAAATATTTTTTAAAAATTTCTAATATATTTTTTTATAATTCTAGAGGAAAATATTTTATTATAATACAATAATTTTAATTAATCAATAGATACATCATATCTATTTTTACTTTTTTAGTATTTGAAATTCTCGTGGAAGATTAAATTTCTTGTTATTATTTGAAAATTAAAATATTCTTAATTTTCCATATTCCTTGTATCATGTATATATTTATATCTTACACCATATACCATTTCTCCATAAGTAATTTTAATTTGAAGGTTATTTGATTGACATGGGAAATATATATATTCTATATTCTTTAATCCAAATAAAAATGTTCTTATAAAGGATGTTGATTATGAATTAAATTAGACATTAATATAAAATGAATGAATTGGAAAAAAATAATTTTAGGGGCCTAAAATTTTATATCCCTTTAATTCACCTCTTGGTCATTTGAGAAAAATTTGTTTTTCAATATTATTAAATGTTCTTTTTGTGTATTCCTAGCTACAATATTAACTGTCTTAGAAAAAGGATTTGAAGGCTGAGATATAATTATATAGGACATCATAACATCAAAAATTATGCATTTAATTCATTTATAATTTTGTTTTATTATCCATGATATTAAATCTTTTATATTTTCCATGCATGGATTTTATGATCATTTTAATGATTAAATGATATATGTTATCAATTACTTTCATATCTATATTTATTATATCTAATTTAATCAAAAAACATCCATTATTATTTAGTAATCCTATATGATATATTAATAACATTTTTTTATATCTATTACCAAAATATTTTGTAACTATGTTCTTGTTAATATGAGAAAAAATACATCAAAAATATTTTTAGCAAAGGATTATTACTATGTTTCTTGGGAAAGGGATAAATTTATAATGTTTTGTTAAATTATTTTCATAAATAATTAGAAACTAAAAAGTTTTTGGTTCAAGGGTTCTATCATCATTAAGAAGTTGTGTTAGAAAGTAATTTTTGATGTGGGTAAGAGAGGTAAAACACTTTATTGTGGAAATTTTAGTAAGACAAAATATTGGTTATAAAATAAATATTTTTGTAATAAGAATATATGTGGTTGAAATTCAATGAGTCTGTGCAATTTATATTTTTGATGGACTCACCTAGAAAGAAAAATGACTATGATTTGACAAATTTTATTAGATAAATATTTACATGAAGTAATAGTTTCTAAATTTTTATATTTTCATTAAATTAGATTGTTTCACTAGAATTAATATTTCAATACTTGTATAAATAGAAGGTGAAAAAATACAATAATTTATTATTTCATGTTTTACATATAATAAAGAAAAAAGAAGAAGATAATGTAGAACCTTGAATACAGAAACATTAATGTGAAAAAAATCCATAGATATTTATAAAAAATATTCAAACATCCTTAATAGATCATGAAAAAAGAAATACAAATGATTTTATTTGTAGGAAAAACCATTTTTATGATTTTTTCATGTTAATTTTTTTTAAATATTATTATGTATTCTGATACTGAGATATTTTGAACAATGCTTCTAAATAAATTCCATTGATAAAAAATTATTATCAGTAAAAAATTCATTGGTTGAAAATATATCAAAAAGAATGAAATCAAACAGAAATTAATGATTTCATTGAAGAATAAATTCCAATTGTTTTATAAATTTTGACATGAGGAAAATTATCCATATTGAAAAAAACTAATCAATTAGAAATACAATTTCTAATGAATAGAACCAATTGATTATAAGGATGGGGAAAATCACCAAAAAAATTTCTACCAGATGAAGATTGATCATATGATTAAATATTATAAAAAAATTCATTGGATAACCCATTATGAAATAAAATTCATTACATCATAAAATACAAAATGATTTAGTCGTGGATTTTTTTCATTCAATTTCTCTGATTTATAGCTAAGATATGAAAAAGTTTACAGGTTACATTACATATAATGTTTAAGAAGTCACATAAATAAATTTTATTTTAGAAAATTTACGATGTAGAAGGAGAATTCTAAAATAATTGATAAGCATCCATTGAATTTCATTGAATTGATAATTATTAATACTATAAACCATTTTTGTAAGGATGTAAAAAGATTGACTCCATTTAAAAATTTGGAAAACAAATATATAGGGGTGAAAGATAATATTGTTTCATAATAGTGATAATATATACGAAGAAGCTTAAACACAATAGAATTTATGTTGGAATAATTTTCCAACAAAAATTCAATTTTTTTTGAATAAGAAAAAACATATTTTCTATCAGAGAATCAGATAGAGATTCAATTTAGAGAACGTTTAAAACGTTTCCCAGTAGATATTTGAGGTATAATAATTTTTTATTCAGAGGATATAACTCTTTTCAGAATAACTAGAATATATTTATTGAGGTGTATGGGATACAATTTCACTATATAAAGAATGAGTGCACCTGATGAACATCTAATTGATAGAGTAAAATTGGATAGACATTCTCCAATGGTACTCAATTTTTCCTCTTCTGATGGACCTATGACTTCCACATGTGGTGCGATTCTCCTATGGTTGTGATTTAGGTTATTCTCCCAACATTCCATTACCATTTCAAAATCCATCAATAGTTAGGATGATTGGAAACCTAGTAGGTAGGTATTTATGATCTGATAGATGAACCAATTTGATTTGACATCTATAAACCCCCAGATTTTTTTATAATTTTATGCCTTAAGGGTGCATCCCAACTTTTTTTTCATTATAGAATATGAGGAGTTTTGTTGTAAACATATGGTTGTATATGAATCATGGGTTGATTTTTTTTCACATTTAAAACATATGGGTCACTTTTGTGTGGCCAGTCGGCATGGATCAATACATTCAGATAGGCATGGTTGGGTGGGTATAACACGTAGTGTCACGATTCATGTGATCGGTGCGGTAGCGGGTTTGGAGGCCAAGACAAAGGAAGGTCTTTCCCCAGTGGACAGTCAGTTAGGATTTCCTCAAGTAGTTATGAATGTCTCTTAAGAAACAATAAGTAGTGGAAATGGGGGTTAGAGTTGGGGGAACTTATGATAGAAGCAGAAACAAGTCTACAAGATTAGAATAGGAAGGTACGGAGGACCTCCTATGTGACGCATATGATAATATGGTGTGCTGTAGCAGTGGTAACTGTGATACAGGTCTGACATCATCACTGATGGAACCGTGGGAGGGTATGTATTAGGGTTTCTGAGCTAGTCTTAGTAAGGAGGTGGATGTTATTGATATGGGAAATCTATATGATGGTTTACATAATGGGGACCTGGTTCTGGATGATCATGATTCGTCTAGGTTCTCCATAGATGGGCAGATGGACCTCCAGTCCAGTAATGACAGTTCTAGCTAGTTTACAGATGCATTTGTGGGTGAGGTTCTGGTTCAGGGTGAAGGAATCTCATGTCCAAGGAGAGGTATTAAGCTGAATGGAATCTAAAAACCGAGAAAGGACTACTCATACTTTCCAATCCCTATGGAGACACAGTCAGTGAAGAAATCAAAAGACAAGCTGATGGTTAGTGGTCCTCTCCCTTCTTCCATGAAAAATAGTTAGATGTTGAATCCATATGTGACTCTTGATCAATCCTTGGAATTGATAATGATATCGGTGGTATAAGTGGTATTGTAGGTTCTAACACTTAATTTTACTGAAGAATATTTATCTATAATGATGGGGAGGCCATTAATGATATACCTAAAAGATGAGAAATATACATGGATTGAAAAATGAGATGTAATTTTAGTTGGGGGGTTCAACAATGGGATCATGGATCATGAAGAATATAGTGAGGTTTGGGACAAGTTGACTTTCAAGTTTGAAGTCCTTATAATAGAAAAACTAGAATTCCAGTTAAACATCATTTCTTGGAAATTATTTATAGAAACTAATTACAATATGCTTAAATTATTATTCAATGGTTTTGGAATTTAATTTTGTTTTTTAAATAATGTTTTTTCACTTTTCTCTTAAAATTATTTGAATAATAAAAATTTCAATTTCAATTTGTGAGAAAATTAAAAAGTATTATTGAGGTAAACACCAAATATAAAGTGGTAATTTTATTAATATTTCATATAAAAGTTGAAGATATTAGAATAGAATATTAAAAAAGTATTGATGAAAACTTCATAATAGTAAATTTAGTTTTATGAAATATCAGAGTTTTTGGAGATGTCATATATTATTATACTATTTTTAAGATAGTTGTGAGAAAGATGCATTATATGATTGATTCTAGAATCATTTAATTGGAAGATAAAGATGACATATCTATTGATTTAGTGTGTAACATTTATTCTTGATGAAGCTAATATTTTCACATATTTTATACTATAATTTAATTTTTATAAAACCAGCATAATGTTATTTAGTATTCAATTGTTACATTTTTAGTTTTTTGTGTTATTTTGAGCCTAAATGGAAAAATGGCCAAATTCTGGATATTTATCAGATTTTTGTCATAGGGGTATTTTTCTCATTTATCATAAAATAAATTTTCAATTTTTTTGATTGTAATTTTTGTGGAAACCTTATTTTATTTTC
Source organism: Viscum album (assembly GCA_963277665.1). NCBI lineage: Eukaryota > Viridiplantae > Streptophyta > Magnoliopsida > Santalales > Viscaceae > Viscum > Viscum album. The sequence goes on from OY728139.1 coordinate 806,048,034, forward strand.
TTAAAATTCGTCTTCAAGACCGGGGTCTGATTCATGCATCTAGAGGCCCAAACAAATCAATGAAGTTGACAATGTTTCCGGGCGGACTGTGTGGAACCCACCATCGTAATGGAAACATAATTCGTCATAAACTATTTCAAATGATGGGATTAAAATTTTATATGAAAGATGACTCCCTGAAGCATTCACAAAATTAATTTCAAGCCGTTTGGAATCCGTTTTGGTTTCCATTGAATGATAGAGTTTTGAAGGAAGCTTCCAGGAAGCTTCATCTAGAGAAAGTGATTGATAATAAAAACGTATAAATCCTTATATACACGTCGAATGAATCCTAAACATTGAGGGAGGATGGAAAACACATTTATGAACAACATTAATTAAAGGTTACATGCTTTAATAGGCCAACTAATGGGTCCAATATTAAAAAACGTCTGGAGGATGAAATCTGCCTATAAAAAGAGAGGAGCTCCTACCTCTCAAACCATTCCATTCATCACCACACCATCCATCAAAAAGGGGGTTTGCTCGAGAGAGAAAGAGTGTAGGAGTATTCCATGATTTAATCAATCCATGAAGGGCTAACTCCAAGAGGTGGTGGGCTGCAATGATCCGAATACATTTCCCATTTTGAGATTGTGCTTTCATTGTAAAATATTTTATATTAAACTATCCTAGAAGTTGTTTGCAAGAATGAAGGATGTATTTTCCTCTTGTGTTTTCAATTTATTATAAAATATTCTATATTTATTAGATTATAATCAATTTAAAGTGTTTTTCCTCATGGTTTAAATTTCTTTGGCAAGGTCTCGCCTTTGAGCATGATGAGTTCAACCTGTTTTGGTTACTCAGAAGTCTTCAGGTAAACAAAACACTTTCATTAGAAGATCGACACCCATGTATGAGGTTTAATATGGTATCTAGATAATTAGGGTTTATTACTTGAGGTATTAAGGTATATATTCGATAATTTAATGAAAATATATTCATAAACAATGATAACGGGAGTGTCCAATGATCAACATTTGTCCACCGCTGCTACCTTTAGCTTGTTCTTTCCAGCTCGATTTTCATTGGTATTTTAATTGATAATGTAGATTTAATTTTTCATTTTGATTTCATTTTCATAATCAAAATCCCCCCATATATATTATATAAACTGGTTTTATATTAGTTAAATGAAAAAGTGACAATTGAAAATACAGTGTGTATAAGCGTCCTCCTTGTGATTGACCCTAGGGTGCGCCATTATGTTGCATTATTAGGATAATAAGAATTTAATTTAATAGGGTAAAGCGAATAAAATCCCCTATCATCAATGTTTTACCGTTTCTGGGGAGGACAAGTGCTTACACATACTGTTTTTCATAAAAAAATTAAAAAAAAGAGCTTTATTGCATATCATTCATTTCATCCGTTAGTATTGGTTTTTATGGAAAATTTTATAATTATTGGCATGTGGATAAATTTTATGGTGACACAAGCAGGGAATATACATTGAATATTAAAATGATTGAGAATTCCCAGGAATTGGAAGAAAATTCCTAGTAATTGGAAAAACATTCCCTGATAATTCAAGAGAATTGTGGAATGATGGAAAAAGCAAGCAAGATGATAACATCGCTGGCCGCCCAAGTTGAAGAAGTTAATGTCTTATGGATAGAAAAAAAATTAATATGAGGATAATGATAATCCTATCCAACCAATATTTTAAGAAGAAATTTGTGAGGTTGAAGAAATTATTGAAGATCCAATTCCCTCTCCAAGAAATGAGTTCCCAACTGCCTTGCATGATGAAAATGAGTCTGAAGATGATATTTATGAGGGAGATTTAATTTCCGAGCCTTATTTTTCTTCAAATTTATTTGATTTTGAATTAAAAACTAATCTCCCACATGAATATATTTTAGATTCAAAATCACTTCTTCAGGCTCTGGATGAAGAAGAAGAAGGTCCTCATGATGAGGAGATAATGGAGGTTCATGTTGAGCTGTACATTGGTGGAAACGTGGATGATGGAACTAAAGAAGAAATCCGTGGTGAGAAAATTTACGAACCCGAACCAGAAGAGAAGCGACTTTCTATTCTTCTACATTATCCCCCAGTGGACATCACTCCTATAAATGATCAAAATAGGGATCTCCCATTTATTCTTCACCCCCTATACAACTCAAATTATTTTGTTCATATCTTTTGGGGGTTCAGATATTTTCCTTGTCTTTGGGGGTTCTCACTTATGGAATCGCCTGATGGATGTCAGGAGAAATAATTTTTGGTGGTTTCTACGAATGAAACCCCATCCACATTTGGATTGGGGTTAACCCACTATAACTCCCTAAATAGGGGTAGTAAAAACCAAGCACCTACCTAGGGGAAAACCAAGCATTATTCCACTCCTTAACATTTTTTTCTAATGCATTGAATTATTTATTTATTTTTAGGAAGAAGTGGTAGAGCCCAGAAGATTAACTCAATGGTTATGCTAACAAATAAATTCAGGTTGTTTCTTTCATTCTATTTAGTTTTTCATTTCTTATTTATATTTTATCAAGCTAAAATGATGGGTTGTGAAATTTAATTGTGGGGGAGTTTGAACCTGCTTAGTTGTTTGCTATCATTCTTTTTTTTATTTTCTTTTTTTAGGATCCATGATATTTCATGATAATTCTGACCGAATTTCACACAATAAATTATTTTGATAAAATTGAACTGATTTTTGAAAAACTAATGATTTTAAATTATTTTTGATTTGACTTTTTTTCGTAAAATTGGATTTTCAATCATTTTTATGTGTTTGACCATTTTTTGAAATCCATGGCCCTAAAACACTGACACAAAATATTTTTCCTATCATATGAGGTATTCTAAACCAGTTTGATATATTATTTATAATACCCACACTTTATTAAGGGAAACTTGTAATTTTTGTGAGAACCGGAATTTGTGACTTTTCTCTTTTGAAGCATTGGATTTCATTGAATGTTTTTTATATGATTGAGGGACTACTTTGGCTATCCACATATTATCCTGAGACCTACTTTTACATTTATCCTTCGTTATCCCTTAGATTCCATGAATTTCCTTATATGTTTATGCTACAGTACAAGATAATTTATCCTTACCTACCCATTCTCTTGGTATAGTAGCATGGATATTTCAATTTGGAGTGTTGGGGAAGGGGCTTTCGTGTGAATTCATTTTGATGTGTTTTATTGATGGGTGTTGTGAGGTGTGTGTCAAAATTTTGGGAAATAAACTAATTAGGCATGAGTCATAATTTCAATATTCTTAATTTTTTTCATTTGGTTCTCCTTAAAAAAATAAAATAATGTTGTGCCTTTCGGGAGCATTAAAAAAATGAAAATAAAGTTGTACCTTTCTCGAGCATAAAAAAACAAATAAAATTTGTGCCTTTATGGAGCTTTAAAAAAATGGGGAGAACATTGATGATATAATTCACCATAATAATTCATTGTCTCACGTTACATGCAATAAAAAATGGTGGTGGTGTTTTTTTTCACATTCTCAAGGAGTATTGAGGGAGGAATTTTCTGTTTTTTCACTTGATTATTCACGCATTATACCGAAGAGTCAAACCTTCTCTTTCTAACCATGAAATTTTAAATAATTTACCAACCAAACCAAAGGCACAGATTCATTTGAACCTTTTATTAAATCCATCATGATTGAATTCATGTTTATGTTTCACACTGTGGATAAATAAGAATAGTCACAATCTTATGGTGGTACATGCAACTTTCAAGTATGAGAACAACTCCTGAATTAATTTCTCTTCAGAGAAGAGTGACATAAAATTCAAAGTGTGGTAGGTTGTGATTGAGCCATGGATAGATTTATGAGGTAAAAAAAATTAAATTTTTGGAATGAAAATGAAAGGAAATTGTTTTTCATAGAAGTGAAATGATGAAATTTTGTTTTTGATAAGATCATGGATGTTTTCTCATTTTTTATTATTGTGTGAATTTTGATTTGAATTTAAGATAATTCCTCAAGAGTGAAATGATTATGTGTGGGGGACTGATGAAGCTAATATTTTCAGATATTTTATACTATAATTTAATGTTCATAAACCCACCATAATGTTATTTAATATGAAATTGTTACATATTTAGGTTTTTGTGTTATTATGAGCCTAAATGAAAAAATGGCATAATTTTGGATTTTTATCAGAGTATTGTCATAGGGTTATTTTGGTCATTTATCAGAAACTATATTTCAAAATTTTGTGATTTTAATTTTTTTGGAACCCTAATTTTATTTTTCTCTACTTTTTCTTCAACAATAGGGTATGATTCATTCATCTAGAGGACCAAATGAATCAATGAAGTTGAAAATTATTCCAGGAAGACTGCGTGGACCTCACCATTATAATGGAAACATAATTCAGCCTAAACTTCTCCAAATGATAGGATTCGACTTGCATATGAAACATGAATCCCAGGTGCATTCAAAAAATTACTCGCAACCCGTTTGTAATCCATTTTGGTGGCCATTGAATGATAGAGTTTTGAAGGAAGCTTCCAAAAAGTTTCATCCATAGAAAGTGATTGATAATAAAAAAATCATAACTCCTAGACGCGTCCAATGAATCATAAATTTGGAGGGAGGATGGAAAAACATTTATTAACAACATTCATTAAGGGGTCCATGCATTAATCAGACAATTAATGGGTCCAAAACTCAGAAACCCCCGAAGGATGAAATTTTCCTATAAAAATAGAGGAGCTCCTACCTTTCAAACCATTCCATTCATCACCACACCATCAATAACAAAGGGGGTGGGATTGAGAGATCAAGAGTATAGGAGCATTCCCTGATGTAATCAAGCCATTAAGGGCTTAGTCCAGGCGGTGGTGGGATGTGACCATCTGAAGACATTTCCCCTTATGAGTTTGTGCTTTCATTGTAAAATATTTTCTTTTAAACTATCCTGCAACTTGTTTACATGAATATAGGAGGTCTTTTTCGCTAGTGTTTTCAATTTCTGATAAATTTTTATATATATCTTATATTCTAATTAATTTAAAGTGTACTTCCTCATGGTTTATATTTCTTTGGCGATGTCTCACCTTTGAGCACGATGTGTTCGACCTGTTTTGTTTACCTGGAGGTATTTGGGTAATCAGAACACATTCATTAGAAGATAGACACCCATGTATGAGGTTTCAATGTGGTATCTAGATAATTTAGGTGTATAACTTGAGGTAATAAGGTATACATTGGAAAATTTGATTGAAATATATTTGTAATCAATGATAAAGTGAGTTTCCAACAATAAAAGTTTGTCCACAGCTTCTACCTTTACCTTGTTCTTTACAGCTCGATTTTCATTAGTATTTTAATTCCTAATGTAAATTTATTATTTCATTTTGATTTCATTTTCATAATCAAAATCCACCATATATATTATATAAACTAGTTTAATATTATTTGAACTAAAACGTGACAAATGAATATACAGTGTGTATAAGCAGCCTCCTTGTGATTGAACCTAGGGTGTGCCATTATGGTGCATTATTAGGTTAATAAGAATTTAATTGAATAGGGTAAAGTGACTGAAATCCCATATCATCAATGATTCTTATGAGATTAATAATCTTATAAAATAATGATATAATATCAACGAAAAAATAGATTTTGAGGTAATTAATGATATTAAAATCAGTGATGTTTATCAAAATAGTTGTTTACATTATATTAAAGATGATAAAATTAATGAAAAAATCATGTCCCTTAACTCCAAAAGTTACAAAAAGTTATAGAGGAATGTGTGAAAGAAGACTACCACTTAAAATTTTCCAATGTGAAAGAATTATAATCTTTTAGATGAATTATATAATTAAAAGTTATTTTATACTATCAAAATACTAATGAACAACCATGATAACATATTGAGAACCAAACTTCTAAGGAATATAAAAAATCAATTAGTGGAATGAAAACTTTTACTAGAAATATAAGAAGTATATTGAGTAATAAATGTGAAACAAATTATACTGAGAAATTTTTTCAAAAGATGAATATCCGAAAAATTATACATCCATATATTAAAATACTGATAAAAGATATGATTTATCAAATATATAATAGTAAGAATAAGGTAATGAAACATAGATATATTATAATATGAGAGAAACATTTCTAGAATATTTTGTGAAAAAAAGAATATTTAAGATATCATAGTGTTGATGAAATATTGTGGAATGAGTAATGATTTTAGGAAATATGTTCTTAATTAATAAAATTAGTACATTAATGTGATTATAAACCACAATGTAATAGTTTTCGAACAAATAATTATGGTGGAAGATCCTAGTATGAAACTTCATTCCAAGGATGATGATGTCTGAAAAAATTAGTCAATACATCTTAATTCTAAATCTATATTAAAAAATATGAAAAAAATATTATCAAATAATTATAGGTAAATGGTAAAACATCTCATGTTGTTATGAATTACCATTCTCTGAATTAGGTGAAATAATTACTCAGCAAATGTAAAATTTCATTTTATTTTACTAATTATTCAATTGTTTTGAAAAATTTAGGATAAAATATTTTCGAAAGGATACCATAAATCATTCAAATTAAAAAATAGGGAAAATTTACCCCAGGAATAATATTATCCCATTCCACGTGGATGAAAATTTTAGGGGCATTATGATCCTTAAAACTATATATGTAAATCTCCTCCATCTATAAAAATATAAGATTCGATGGTTTTTGTTGATTGTATGGATTTTTCTTGGGTTGAAAAATTATAATGGTTGAAACAAAATGTATCTTCCTAGAATAGTAAGGAGCTCTGGGGGAGAAATTGTTGAATAAATGTAAGTTACATTGTAAATATGTTGGAAGATTGAAATGAAAAATCTTAATTGGATAGAAATTTCCTAATAAAAAACCTAATTGTTTCTCATAGGATGGGTGTGGATGATGTAAATATGTTTGCTACATTACTATATAATTAATGAAATCTCTTCCCATAAAATTTTCCTATTCAAGGAAATAAAAATAACCTATAAATAATAATGTTAAAGAAATATCCTTTATTTTTGAGATAGCTATGAATGTAATAAAAAATGAAAAAACCAAGGATTCTTGATTGTAGTTGTTCCCCACATAAGAATGGCAATATAAAATCCATAAAATATGTCCAAAATAATGAAGGGGGAGATGATACGAATTCAGTGATAGTTTCTTAAAAATAATATGAATTTGCACTATTAATATTGATTATCAAATATGGAAATCCAATGAGGTTTTATATTTTAATGGGATCAAAAAAAATTTACCGAGTGTTATAATACTATGCGAGGATATTAAATAATTTATCATTATAAAAAATTCAAACTTCATCAAATGTATGTAAGAATAAAACTTTTTTACAATGTGATGATGAAGTTGTAGATATATGTTCAGATTATAGAACATTTTAACTCATTCTACTTAATATCAAAATAATTAAATTAGTTGTGGAAGTGAATGATTGGTAATATTGGCCAGAATAGTATGAGTAATGTTTATAAAGGTCATTTCATAAGAAACATTCAAACATTGAATGATAAAGATGACATTTAAAAAAAATATGTTATATAGAGAACATGGATAGTAAAATACATAAGAATGATGAAATACAACACTTCTTACCTCTTAGTCTATTTATATTAAATCATTATGGGACAATAAAAAATCAATAATAAATGTGATTTTTAATTTATAACTATTATTTATAACGTAAATTGGATATCAAATAATATATTTATGAATCATGATTTCTAGGTTGCAAAAATGTTCTGGTATTTGAGAAGGGATGTTGAGAGAGATTGGTGATTGAATACTATTATTTAGAGCTAATAATGGAAAGGATTACATATGTAATTGTTCTGATTTCTATATGATGAAGAATAAAATGAAACAAAAATATAGTACTCTAATCGTCTTCAATAAAATGATGTGATGTAGTGGAAATATAGAATCAATTGAAACTTTTTACTATGTGTTATAGTTTTGTATACACATTCTATGTTTTTTGAGAGAGAAGAAATTAGTATTATTTAACATGAACCTAAATATTGTCTTTTTCGTTGTAATATAATATTAGTACATATTACATGTGGTTCAATAAAACACCTTCATTTAATTATATTATTTTTTGGATCCCCATCATACATAAAATGAAAATCAAAATATTAGAACATTTTATGAAACATCTGAAAAATTAATTTTTAATAGATATTTATCCCATGGAAAAAGTAATAAATATAAAAAAGAATGTTAACAGATGTCAGTGGATTATTATGATGTGAAGGTTGTTCAAAACCCAACATCCTTATAAAAATTTATAGATAATGTTTAGGAAGGTATTTTGAAGACTTTAAATAAGAACAAATAATTTAATATGAAGGATATCCAAATAAGGTACATTAATATTCATAATAATTATGTGATGAGGAAAGTTAAATATAGAGAACAAATTTATTCTTTCATAATCTTCAAATAATTACGAATATGAAAATATTAATGGAAATAATAAATCTCATGTTTAGACTAAAATGTAGTTGACATTCAAAAATAAAAAAAAAATACAAATCTAAAAGGTTGAACTAGAATTAGTTATAGAAGTACATATACATAAAAATTGTTTGATTAAATGAATAAAGAGGAGGATAATATAGGGAAAAATAATTCTTGGAAAAAATTCCATGTCTAGTGAGAATGAATATTATTTAGACAAAATTGGTGTTCTAAAAATTTAGATTTATCATGGTTTTATTTTGAGAAACAAACAACTTGTTTTTAATAATTATTCTAAGGTATAAGGTATGGATTTTAAAGAAACCATTTACCTAGGGAAATTTTTGAAACTATAATAATATTTTAATTATTTTTTTCACATCATTTCTATATATTTAATCAGAAAGACGAATATTCTACTATAATATTTGAAGGTAAATATTTCTTCACCATTTATGATTGTTTCTAATATTCAATGTGAAAATGAACTTTTCAAAAAACATATACAATATTCCATATCATACCACAATGATATCAAGTATCATTTCATAAAAGATATTTTTTACGTTAGAATATATTTCAGTAAAGTATAAAATTGATGATGTTTCAAAAAAACTATTCCAAAATAAAGAGTTATTGTTTTGATGCTCAAACTTTTGATTTAGCCTCTCATAATGTATTCTTGATGTTCCCTAAATAATTCAAAAACCATTTAATCATAAAAGAGTGAGACTACGTATGTTTATATAAAAATGAATATAATGACATCATTATAAAAAAAATTGGGAATGAAATAAAAAAGAGAAAAAAAATAAAGGGGGATTTTTATCTCATGATAATGACAGAATTGTTTGTCGTGGAGAGATGTAATTAGTTCAAAAAAATTAATTTATCAAATAGTGTTGTGATAGTAAATTATTTATGGTGATGGTTTCGATATGTTGATCTTTTTAGATTACATAGTTTTTTCAGAAAATGTTTTGTGAAAAAACCATGTTTTTTTTGATTTTTTAATGAAGGATGCCAAAAATACAAATGGGGAAGATTAATGATCCTTTGTGATGTTTTCCTAAAAATGTATATTATTTTTTAACTATATATTTTTAAAAAATATATTTTTATTAATAAGGAAGGTATGATTCTAATATTTTTTTAAGTGATACATTCTATGAAGTTTCTAGAGAATATAAGGAAGTTATAATGTTTTATTAGACAAACAATTATACAATATATAACAATTAATGCTATTTGTTAAAAGATTCTATCATCATTAATATTACATTAAAAAGGTTTTATTTTTTGGAAGTAATGATTAGTTATTCTATTTTCTAGTTGAACATTATTACATTTGTAAAATACAGGTTACATGAAAAAGATATTTCAATAATAATGATTGGTCAAACAAGTCCTTGGGTTTTTACAAGAGGAATTTTACACGGATTCACTAGGAAGACCAAAGAATTTCCAGCGAGCCCGTACCCAAGTGGTAAGGGCTCCTTCTTGGAATACAAGAGACCCAGGTTCAAAAATGTGTAGAGGTGAATGTCTGGGGTACTTTAGAAGTACTGTAGTAGGTAGTATTCAATACTGTAGCAGCTAGAACTATTCACCTAATTTGGGCCTTCAGGCCACCGGTTTGGGCCTACGGGTCTCTAAGGCCTTCAGGTCATCAATGGTCTTCAGGGCCTTAGGGCCTCAGGGCCTTCGGGCAACAAAGACCACAGAGTCACTCAGTTCACACAGAGCAGGCCCCAGAAGAGGATCATAACAACAAGACTAGCACTCATCTAAAGCAGAGCTACCAGATTGGAAGAATGAGAGGGTATGACAACCGCCATCGCGACCAGGAACTGTGCAGCTTTATATGGGGCAATGCAAGCTGATCGACAATGCAAGGTGGGGAGATAGGTGATCAATGATTCAGAATCTAGGGGAAGGGTAATTCATGTGGGTTGGGCCTACGGGTCATGTATTAGGCATAGTATGCCTTTGGGACTTCAGGTCATGTATTGTGAGTTTTGTCAGGCCTCATTCTTTAGGCCTACGGGACAAGTACGGGCTCCCCTTCATCCCTTAAAAGGTGGATTATCGATTATAAAATAAAAAATAAGGCCTTTAGGCCATTCGTGTAGAAAAACTAGGAAGACCAAATATTGATCATCAGAAATACCTAGTTTGACAATGAAAAGTAATAATAATTAATTAATGTGTTTTTCTAGATAGTACAATAGGAATGTGGCACTAAAAATCCGATTTCAATATATATTAAAACAAAAATTGTGATCAATATAAAAAAATGAGAATTTAAATTTAATGTTTTACTTGTAAAGGATAATTCAAAATTATATTGTTGAGATGTACACCAAATGAAAAAATTTCATGTGAAAAAAGTCATTATAACTTTTAACAATGCAGTAAAAAAATCTTTAGTTCAAGATAAATGTATAATGGTTTATGTGTTTTCTAGAAAAAACATTTTCTCTAAAATTTTAATGTGAAATGATTTTTTATGAACGAATTTATGATTTATAATTATGAGAAATTATTAATAAGTGTTTCTAAATGAATGATATCAGTCAAAAATTCATCACTAATCATACATTTAAGATTAGAATATTCATTATACATATATAAATTATACAAGAATTCACAATTTAACTACATATATATCTATGGAATGATAAATCTAATTGTCGTATCATTTTCAGGTGGAGTGTATTGTTTTTAAAAATATAGATCAACTAGAGAGACATTTTTCATATCCATTACCTAGATAAAATAAATTGTTGGGGTACTTTCACTGGACAAACCAAACATTGGATGGAGATTTTTTTTTCAAGCCACTAGACAGTCATATTTCACTAGATGTAGTTTTATGAGAAACATTAGATGACATTATAAATTATCAAGATTTGTTTTTATGATATTGTTTCTTTAAATTAGTTCGGTTTGTAGATTAGATAATAGAATGTGTTTATGTTCATTAACATATTGTATAATAGAAGTTATATAAAACATATTGATGAATCAGATTTATAGAAGATTCATAAGTATTCTTGAATGGTGGTGATGAGTTTAATGAATATAAATGAAGTAGGAATGCATAATTTAGTAAATCATTGGAGAAGGAAAGTTGAATTTTCCCACTATTTTCACTTATAGAGAACCTATAAAATGGTGGTGAAAATTTACCACTATAAATAAAGATATTAATATGCGTGATGAATAGTAAATTTTATAGAATTTTCATTTGTATGAGTTTCCTATCAATATTCAATTTCATGTTGAATAAGATAAGTGAGCTGATAATTGCTCAGACAATCAGAAATAGTTTCATTTTGGAGAAATTGGCTACAGATTATAAGAAGATATTTGGGATGCATTAGTTTTTTTAGAGGACATAACTCAAGTCATAATATTGGTCATTGTTTTATGTTTATCACAGGAGATGATCACTAACTAAAAAATTAATGAGTTTACTATATGTACATTTATTGGACATAGAGAAAATAGATTGAAATTTTATATGAACATTTGTGTCATAGTTTTAACAAAGTGACTTTTTTTGTTTCATGATTTTTTAAGAAAAACATTATAATATATAGGAGTTTGTATAATCATATCTATTACTACATAGAAGGTGTCTAATGGGGGATGAATCAAAGATTTATTCCAGTAACAGTAGAATTTTATTTCCATTAAGTAATGGGAGTCACCATACCAATGTCATATGTTATCACACAGAGGAAAAAATTATAAATTTTCAGTTCCATTATTTTATTATCGTTTTTTTCTTGTGATTTTTTTGTAAAATTTCATAAGGGAAAACATTTTTCTTGGTAATTTCATAATTTCTTAATTTTATAATAAAACCATTGATTTAACCCCAACTAGTTTTTCAAAGATCCTATAATGACCCTTACATAAGATATACTATGAATTTGAGCTGACACTTATTCTTATTTACTTTCCTTGTGATATAATGAATAATTAATTCAATGATTTTCAAGGATATAAGAAAATATAATTTTTTATGTTTTATATTTTATTTAAAATGTAAAATTGGAATCACATAAGTCTCTAGTTCTTCTATTATACTAAATAGATCGGTCGTTCAAGGTGATATATCTTCTATATTATGAAAATGGAATAGTGTAGACACATTCTTTAGGATTTTTTAATTATGGTCATCATAGTTGGTTTCAGAAGAAGTTTAGTAGAATCATTTGGAACAATATTTTAAATGAATATTGTTTACATGAAACTTATGGCTTCACAATAGTATTAGAGAACAATTATCATTATAGGGATTTTTATTTTATTTATCCAAATTGATATTGAATATGATCTAACGTATTGTATACCATTTTTAGGGATAAAACCTAATGGAATAAAGGGAATCATTTCATATATTCAATGTATGGTTTTCTATGAGGAGGAAGAAAATAAAACTAGTTTCAATTCTAACATGATGATATAGATACATGGTAAGGAAGCGTAGGTTTTGTCTAAAATCATAGTATATATCAGTAAATAAGATGTTTTATTTAATTATAAAGATATATTGGATCATTTCATGAAATAGATGCCTCTATCATTTAGATATACTTCTAATCCAATGGTATATAATAAAACTATTATGTATTTTAAATTCATAATTACAGTTGTGGGGTGAATTGAATGGGAAAAGGTTATATTGATCATTTATGGTCATAGAGGTGTTTTTGATTAATTGTAGTCATTGATCTGGATTAATAGGAAGTATGAATAAATAGAACATATAAAATAGAGATATAATAAAGTAATATTCTTAGAAAACCATTTTCCTTATGAGAAATCAACTGAAATGAAAAAACAATCACTTCTTAAAGAAAAAGGAATAATAATTTTTTTATATATGAGGAAACCTTTAAAAGAAAAACCATACATGTTATGGATTACAAACGTAATACAAATTTCAAGATGTAAATTTCATTGAAAAACTTAATCCAAACCCATTAATAGAACTTGTTTCTCATTACTTTTTATATTATAATGAAATATTATTTTTGTCACGACCCATCCTCAGGGCCCATGACGTGACTACCCCAAGCCCTCCTTCCATAGGCCAGGGGATGGCGATTAGAACCAAGGCGTAATTCCCGGTAAAAGGGAAGGAATTTCCTTTGTAAAGTAAACAAACACCACCGAGAAAGCAAGCTGAAGTAAACACTAAGTAAAACTGGGTACAACAGTAAGTGCAGAAAAGTAATTGGGCCATTATACAAACCGAAACTGAAAGTAAAGTACAACTGGAAAGGGAAAACAACAACTGAAAGTAAAACCCCAGCCTCGAGCCCTCCACTAGAAGTCCCACCTGAAGGGTGGGTACAGATAGCCTTCACAACTCCTCGGGTCCAACCGTCCGCTCTGAGTATGGCCCACCAAGTGGTCCACCTCCCGGTACTGACCTGCTTATTGTGCCTCAACCACGATCTGCGTTGTCCGTCGTCTACAACCAACACAACGTAGTGCGGGCATAGCCCGTGCAGGGGTGAGTATAAGGTACTCAGTAGGGACCCAGAGACCCTCAAAGGTCTCCCAGAATCCACAATGGATAATCCACAAAGGAAAGATACAATCACGAAGTAACATCCGACACTACTTGGGTATATGCCCATACATATACCTAAATCATCAATTCCTGTTCAGCTCCAACATCCGAGCCCAAGTACAACCCAGTCCACACAGGAAAATGTAACCCATTCCACATTGGAAATCACGACCCAATAAACAAAGTAAATCATAATTTAATCCACATAGGATATCAAGTCAATATTATCGAAGATAAAGATTGAAAGATAAGATTCATCTCACACAGTTATACTTCTTCAGAAGATGATAGATATTATTAGATGTTGTCATTGATTCATCTAATCCATCATACCCACACAGGATTGATAGGTACTATCCCCTGCAATGACCCACACAGGATCAATAGGTAACTAACCCCCGTAATTACCCACAAAGGATCGATAGGTAACTAACCCCCGCAATGACCCCCAACGGATCGATAGGTAACTAACCCCCGTAATGACCCACACAAGATTGGTAGGTAACTAACCCCCACAATGACCCACACAGGATCGTACCCACATAGGATCTGTAGGCACTGGCCCACACAGGACCGCTGAGCGCTGACCCATAAAGGATCTGACCCACACAGGATCAGTAGCACTGATCCACGTAGAATCGCGGAGTGCTGTAGTTTTCACTGTCGAATCTACAGAGGATTTCTGTACAGTAGTCATTATCGTTGTAGTCGAAGCCTGATCTATGGTTTCCTCACACAGAAATCCTGTTTGGGAGGGTCCTCTCCACGAGCCGAAGGGAAAATACATCAACTGACACATAGTCTGAAGTTGATGTATCCAAAAGTTCCGTATCATCAACAGGAACTCAACGTCACAGACGATGCATCAATCGGACGCCCGGTTGGGTTTTCAGAAAAAAGCAACTCGACTGTACTCCAACTATGTCCAATCCATGAGAGGAGTAAGCCAAATGGTCCGTCTCACTTAGAGGAATCCAACAAAGTCGATGGCATGTCAATCGAACGTCCGCAGCTCAAGTTATAAGTGTTTCTGCTCCAAGAGCCCGGTTGGTTTCATGTACGAACCAACCAGGCCAACCTCAAAGTACTCTGAAACCTTGAGTGTAATATACTGAAAGGACCATCTCGTTCCAAGGATCATATCTACGCTGAAGGTGCGTCGATCGGAGGTCCGCAACACATGTTATAGGTAAAAGACCGTGATAGGTCCACATGTGGGGTTTCGGGCCCGGCCTGAGACCCCCTGGGTCGGCCCGAACCGGGTCAACTTGACCCGGGTCCATGTCCGGCCCGCTTGGGCGCGGCCCAGCCCAGACGGCGCGGCGCAGCATGGCCTGGGTGTAGCCCAGCTCGGCGGCCCGGCGCGCTGGCCAGGAGGCTTGGCCGAACGACTGAGCCATTTGGGATACGGGGGGGGGGGGAGGAGGCCTCCACCCACTTGTTGTAACCGCGTTCCCATATTGGGGGCCACTCACATCCGACCAGCTGGGGGTTTCGACCCCTAGATCATCCACTTTCCGGCCGGCTAGCTCCGGCCGACCGGCTGCTGCCGACTCGGGACCGGCAAGGGCCGGTCCCCCTGCTCCGAAGCCGGCAGCCCGGAACCAACCGCGGCCTTGGTCAGTATGGTGCAGCGCGACTGCACCGCGCCCCTCCTCCATGACCCTGCTCTGGCTATGGTGATTTTGTGGTTCTCTGGTGCGGCGCGACGGCTCCGCCTCTTTGGGTCGTCTTCAACGGCGTGACGCGATGGTGTTGCGCTTCTTTGGTTCGTCTTCAACGGCGCTGCGTGACGGCGCTGCGCTTCTCCCCCTTTCCTTAATAATTTCCACACTGTGCTTCGGCACCGCGTTTCCTTTCTTGTGCCGCAACAATATCAAACAACCAATCGGGAGAGGAGGGTTGGTCGTGTTAGTGGGGTCCGACCCCCTCCCGTTATTGCGGTAACAGACACCTCCAAAAGAAAAGAAGAAAGGAAACAGAAGAATTCATGAACAACAATTAAAATAAATCCCTACCTCAAGCGTAGCTTGAATGGAGGTTCTTCATGGAAATAACTGTCGTAGAAGAGGTGTCGCGAAAGGAAAATCGTCGTGGAAGAAGGCGTCATTGGCATCGCGGTACACGGCATCGCATGGTCGATCTCCGAGGATTCGGCGTTCTTCATAAGAGATCGGTGCGTTCTTTGCATTCTTCGCGTTCTTCGTGTTCTTCGATGAAGAAGATGAAGATCTTCAAGCCTCCCTTAACTTTTCTCCCAATACTCTCAAGCATCAAGTCCCCAAAACAAAATAAAATAAGTACCTCAATTATTTTATTAACACAACATGAGCATTTAAAATTCAAAAGTTGAATTAATTTACTCAATTAATTAACTAAAGTTGTCAAATTAAATCAAGGGTTTTGGAAGGTTATGGAAGATGAAGGGGTGGGGTTCATGTGGGGCCCACCACTCTCATAACCTCCCATGGAAATTTGGGTGGTTTTCCTCAACTTCCACCCAAAGCATTAAACCACTTAGTGAAAAATAAAATTGATGCTCAATTTTATATTTCCATCCAAAAAAATTTAACAACTTCTCTTGTGTAAACGCAACTCCGAAAAAGGAGTTCCTAAGCAATTACTGGTGCAGTGAAACCATCAGTTCCCTTAGAATTCGATTCTGAGCACCAGTTCAAAAGATAGAAAAGCTTGCTCGTTCGTTTACTGAATGTACCCAAGCTAATCTTCGGATAGAAATTTGGGCACACTGGGCCTCAGAATCAAGTGCTGTCAGAAACCGCGTTCTTGTAAAATACCAAAGAAAATTATGAAAAAATTTCCCTTGAATTTTACAGGCCTTTACATTACTCCCACCTCAGGGCTTTACATCCCCATAAAGATAAATCAAAAACTAGGGAAACAAATGTGGGTACTAAGCAGCAGCTAAGCCTTCCGCTCCCAAGTGCTCTCCTGGAGGTTCCCATGCTTCCATCTGATGCGCACTAGAGGAATCGACCATCCACATAGGACCCGATCTGGTCGATCCTCGATCTCCACTGGATCCTCAGAAAAAGTCACCCCATCATCTATGTCTAGCTCCCCATGGTCAATGATATGTGTCGGGTCATGCACGTATATCCTCAGCTAAGATATGTGAAAGACGTCATGCACTCGGTGCAACTGAGGTGGTAGAGACAGGAGATAAGCCACCTCACCAATCCAGCTGAGAACCTAGAATGCTCTGATGAAGCGTGGGGACAACTTTCCGCCTCGTCCAAATCTCTATATTCCACATCGAGGTGAGACCCGCAAGAAGACGTCGTCGACATCCTCGAACTCCAGTGGCCTCTGCCTCCTGTAAGCATAAGACTTCTACCAGCTCGGAGCTATCTTCATCCACTCATGGATGATCTGGACCTTCTCTGTCATGTCCTAGACTATCTCTGGTCCCCCAAGTGCTGACTCCCCATGGTCTGTCCAGCACAAAGGATATCTGAAAGGTCGGATGTACAATGCCTCGTATGGTGCCATCCAGATGGTGGAGTGGTAGCTTTTGTTGTATGTGAACTCCACTAAAGGTAGGTAGTCCTTCAAGCTGCGACCAAAGTCGAGGACACTTGCGTGAAGCATGTCCTCGAGAGTCTGAATGGTCCTCTCCATCTGACTATCTATCTGAGGGGGAACGGTGGTGCTCAAATGTAGGTTCGTCCCGAATGCCTCTTGCAACCCCTTCCAAAGTCGGGAAGTAAAGCAAGAATCTCGATCGTAGATGATTGATGATGGCACAAAATGAAGCCATACAGTCTCCTAAACATAGAGATGTCCCAAGATCTCCACTGAGCCTGGCTCTCTGATGGGTAAGAATTGAGCCGACTTGTTGAGTCGGTCGAAAATCACCCAAATGGAGTCGTGACCTCTAGAAGTGTGTGGATGTCCAGTCACGATGTCCTTAGATATGCTGTCCCACTTCCACTCTGGGACCTCCAAGGGTTGCACCAATCCTGGTGGTACCTGGTGCTCTGCCTTCACCTGCTGGCAGGTGAGGAATCGAGAAACGAACATTGATACAGGAATAGACCGCAAAGCGCTTTCCCATTAGATAGTTTCTCCACATCTTTAGAGCGAAGACCACTGCTTCTAACTCCAGGTCATGGGTAGCGTAGTTATACTCATGCTTCCTCAACTGACGTGATCCAATGGAAATCACGACCCGCTCTTGCATCAGGACACATCCGCGTCCGGTCCCAGATGCATCGCAGTAAACTACGTATCCAACTCCCTCATCCAGAAACCTCAAGATAGGTGCACTGGTCATACTCTGTCTCAGCTCCTGGAATCTCTGCTGATATCTATCTGACCACACGAAGGGTTGACCCTTCCTCCTTAACGTTTTGAAAAGCTGGAAAGATTTCTCCTTTTCCAAAAAGGGAAATCTGGTCTCATCCCCTAGATGAACCACACTCCTTGCCTAATACAGTCAGTCCCGTCATGAATAGTTAATTCAGGCCACGGATAACGTTGTAAGGCCCCAATGATGTTACCAAGAGATCCAACCGTTACTCTTGCCTCCAAAGGTTGCGTCACACTGTCGGCATTAGTGTGTGGTAACTGGGTCTCCTCTAGTAAGAATCTCTCATGTGAGGGTCAATTCAATAGTTTTTAATTGCCACCTCTTAGTATTAACATACAAAAGACAAGAAATCAAATGTCACCAATGAAAGTGTCTTTTATTACATCAACTCAAAGTACAAGGACACAAGGCAACACAAACAAAGAATCTAGAGGCATTATAGTCGAGGGCCTCTATGCCTGGAGCTAGTCCCGTAGTTTTCCACTTGCTTTCAAAGCTCCAAGATCGTAAGCTTCAGCTGCCTGAAGCTATGCTCTCCCCTATGGTCGGGGTGGACCTCCTGGTGGTGGTGGTGTTACAGTCTCAAAATGTCGCCCACCACCTACCACTCGACTAGCTCCTTGACCTCGTCCACCTGCTCCCTGCAGACCGCCCCGGTTGAACCTCTCCCTCTGCCTAGGTGGTTCCTCAACCATATGATACTCCTCTTCCTGGAGGGTCGGGAAGTCACGAGCCATGTGGCACTGCCCTCCGCATACATAGCACCATATTCGACTCGTAAGACCGGCTCTTCTGCGTGTGTCCCGCACCTCCGGGCCAATATCCTAAGGTTGTCTGCCTGAGGGTCTGGTCTGTCTAGACCCATGATTCATCTGTCAACTGCCTGCTGCAGAAGACTCTGCTACGTACCGCCCTACGGTAGGTCTCGCTGCTGATATAGGTTTATTAAGGAATCTCTCGATCAAAATGGATCGCTCCTGTACCCCTGTCTGTGTTGGAATGTAGGGGGAGATCAGCGATGCCCTAATCTCCTGCCTCAATCCCTTCTCGAAGGTTCGGGCCCAGAAGAATGGGTCTCGTACCATGTCTGTCGAGTAGCGCAAGAGATCGGTAAATCTTGCTGAGTACTGGGTGACTGTCAAGCTACCCTGCCGCAGCTACAGAAGCTCCTGGATGCCCACCGCACAAAGGGTGGCTGGGACGAACTCCGAGCGGAAGAGGCTCTCAAAGTCCATCCGGAGAAGAGATGACTCGTCATGCACCTGGAGCGTCAAACTCCACCATCTGTCTGCTGCCGCGTGCAGGAGGCTCGCTGCGAGGATCACCATGAGGTATGCTAGTGTCCTCACTATCCTGAAAACTCGTACAACTTCCTCCAGCCAATCCTCGGCTGCCTGAGGGTCCATCTCCCCATGTAACTTGGGCGGTCGGTGACGCTGAAACTCGTGCAGTGCCCTAAGGCGACATTCATCGTTAGCGGATGTGGCTGGTAGCATCGGTGGCTCGGCAGGTAGAGGTACTGTCGGTGCCTCTGATGTCAAAGGGCCCTGTACCGAGTCCTCTTTTCTCGGTGGGCTGTCGTCACGTACAACTCTCGGAACCCTAGATGGCTTTCGTCGTGGGGCCATCCTGTAAAGAAACAGGTGATCCACGGTCAAACAATATACCTGGTGAGCTGACACAATGTAATAACAAAGAAAACTGGAAACACACATGCAATCAATGTTTTCGTGCATTATGTCAGAAATCAGAAGTCATGGTCCTGGTGTACGGATACGTCGGCGGCCGCACCAACACTAGACTCCATGGATTGATAACCACACACAATAATCTTAACACTATTAATTCACATATAAAAAGTTCAGAGTCCTGAGTTATGCGGTAGAACCGAACTCCTCTGATACCAATTTGTCACGACCCATCCTCGGGGCCCGTGTCGTGACTACCCCAAGCCCGCCCTCCGTAGTCCAGGAGCTGGCGACTAGCACGAAGGCATAATTCCTGCTAAAAAGGGAAGGCATTTCCTTTGTAAAGTAAAAAAACACCACAGAGCAATCAAGATGAAGTAAACACTAAGTAAAATTGGGTACAACAGTAAGTGCAGAAATGTAAGTGGGCCAGCATACAAACCCAAAATGAAAGTAAAGTACAACTGGAAAGGGAAAACAACAAATAAAAGTAAAGCCGCATCCTCGAGCCTTCCAATGGAAGTCCCACATGAAGGGAGGGTATAGATAGCCTCCACAACTCCACAGGTCCAGCCGTCTGCTCCGAGTACGCCCCGCCCAGTGGTCCACCTCCGGGTACCGACCTACACCCTGTGCATCAACGACGATCAGCGCTGTCCGTCGTCTGCAACCAACACAACGTAGTGCGGGCATAGCCCTTGCAGGGGTGAGTATAATCTACTCAGTAGGGAGCCCGAGACCCCCGATGGCCTCACAGAATCCACAAAGGATAATCCACAAAGTAAAGATACAATCACGAAGCAACATCCAAAACTTCTTAGGTATATTCCCATACATATACCTAAGTCATCAATTCCAGTTCAGCTCTAACATCCGAGCCCAAGTACATCCCAGTCCACACAGGAAAACATAACTCGTTCCACAT
The DNA here is from genome assembly GCA_963277665.1 of Viscum album. NCBI lineage: Eukaryota > Viridiplantae > Streptophyta > Magnoliopsida > Santalales > Viscaceae > Viscum > Viscum album. The sequence goes on from OY728139.1 coordinate 806,069,108, forward strand.
AGGAAATCACAACCCAATCCACGTAGGAAAGCATAACGTAATCCACGTAGGATATCAAGTCAATATTATAGAAGATAAAGATTGAAAGTTACGATTCTTCTCACATAGGTATACTTCTTCGTAAGACGATAGAGATGATCAGATGTAGTCACTGATTAATCTAAGTCGTCGGACCCACACATGATCTATAGGTACTAACCCCCGTAATGACTAACAAATGATCGATAGGTAACTAACCCCCGCAATGACCCAAAAATGATCGATAGGTAACTAACCCCCGCAATGACCTACAATGGATCGATAGGTAACTAACCCCGCCAATGAACCACACAGGATTGGTATGTAACTTACCCCCTCAATGACCCACACAGGATCAGACCCACAAATGATCTGTAGGTGCTGGCCCACACAAGACCGCTAAGCGCTGACCCACACAAGATCTGACCCACACAGGATCGGTAGCACTGATCCACATAGGATCACTAAGTGCTTTAGTTGTCGTCGTCGAATCCATGGAGGATTTTTGTACAGTAGTCATCGTCGTCGCAGTCGCAGCCAGCTCTAGGGTTTCCGCACACAGCAAGCTCATTCGGGAGGGTCCACTCCATGATCCAAAGGGCTGATACATCAACTGACACATAGTCCAATGATGATGTATCCAATAGTTTTTTATCGTCAATAGGAACTCAACGTCACAGACGTCGCGTCAATCAGACGCCCGGACCGACCCGGACGAACTCAATGTACTCTGAAACCTTGAGTGTAATATAGTGAAACAGACGTCTCATTCCAATGATCACATCACCGCTGACGGTGCATCGATCGGAGGTCTGCATCCCATGTTATGCGAAAAAACCGTGAGAGGTCCGGAAGTGGGGTTTCGGGCCCAGACCGACCCGACCCGCTTGGGCGCGGCTCGACGCACTGGCGGCCCTGTTCGCTGGCCAGGTGGCTCGGCCAAACGATCGAGCCGTTCGGGATGCTGGGGGGGGGGGGGGTGGGGGGGGAGTGCGGGGCGCTGCCCCCCCCCCCCCCCCCCCCCCCGCTTGTTGTAACCGCGGCCCCATAATGGGGGATGCTCACACTACAAAAAAACATGGTTTAGCGGTGGTTTTGTGTCGGTGGTTCACAAACCCGCCGCTAAACTTTTTTCGGTGAAGGTTTCGCGGCAGTTTTTAATCAACCGTCGCGAAACCCGAATTATTTTACACAGACGCCGACCCTTTCCCCCTTCCCCTTCGCGATCCCTAACCCTCGCGACTCCGCACCCCCCGCGCTGCCGGTGACTCCCCGCCCCCCGCGCTGCCGGCGACTCCTCACCCCCTTGCTCTCCGGCGAAACCCGCACCCCCCGGCACCCCCCTCGACCATCGGCGACCCCCTCAACCTCCGGCGAAACCCGCACCCCCCGCGCCCTTGGAAAATCTAGGTTCTACTATGCTTGGTGGAAGGTTGGTTTGTTTATCATATAGTTGGATATACTGGTGTGATTTAAATTAATTGAATGGAAATTCCATTTATCTAAAAAATATGCACTTCTAAATATTGATAAATGCAGGTCTTCACCAAAACAACTGGAGGATATTCCTCCCCCTTAATACATGGGCAGTGTAATTTATTTTAATTTTTTTCGTGCATATGATAATTTTTCCACTTCTTTTTTGATAAATTATATATCATGTTTTTCTTTATTATGTTCTTATAATGAGTTTTGTTTTCATAATACAAGATACTATTATGATTCTCAATTTTATTTTTCTTATCTATATGACATTTTTATGAACACTTTTATGTGTATTTTTATACTTTGATTATACATTGTTTATGTTGTGGAAATGAAGGTATTTAATGATGGTCGTTGATGACAATATGGAAGAGGAGTCTTAAGTGGGACTGACTTTCACAAAAAAACTGCATTGGAAAGAGAAATACAAGGGAGTCAATATAGAAAATATCTTAGTCTGGTGGTTCCTCTTCATTCTCTAGAACTTTTTATTTCACATTAATTTCTATTGGATTTACATCATCCAAAGATTAATGAACTTTTATATACATATTTTGACATTTTAGTAAATGTTTTGTAGTTTTATTTAATTGGTTTCATTAATAAATGTCTAAAAATTTCTTGTAAAAAATGGCCTGATAACTTTTATAACATTATATGATCACATGTTTTTGTGGATGTTGTGAATCAGGTGGGATTTGATATCAATATTTCTACTATCCTTGAGTGGCTGTTTGTTCGTCTATAGTTTAGTTTTAAGATAGGATTGAGGAAGGAGGCATCATTATGAAGACCTATAGTGTGATCAAGGGTTATTTTTAGTAGCACTTCATGACATCTAATTGGGTTACTAGTATTTTTTTCAATTCTATTCAGTTTTTAAGATGTTCTGTCGACTAGGGTGGTTATTATATCACGTGCAATCACACGGGGGTTGATGCTGGTTTTTTTAAATTATGTAAAGGAAATATCCATATATTGGTCTTCAAAGACCAAAAAACCAATAATCCTTCATTTTTATGGAATATTATAATCAAAAAGATTCACCCACCTCTCAAGGGGAGCCTCAAGATGGAAAAATATGGCCTACATCTACTATTTTCAATATATAGTAGATTATAGAACATTGATGAGGTGTTGGTCCTCCTCAATAATTCCCTGAACAAATAATCATGATACTGGGTATTGATGATATTTCATTAGAGAAGTTGTGAAACCATTATATTGGACTGGTATTTGAGATAGATATAACCTTTCTCCCCTTTTCGTTTTTCATTGATGAACATATCTCTTTATTGTATGGTTAGTTTTTCACCAATCTATAGGCTCAGATGTCTAATATTAACATGTATTCTATTCCTCCTATATCGGGTTTGGATGCGGAAGGTTGGGTATATATGTTCTCAAACCTAATTGAGTTATTCCCACACATGTCATGTATATATAGATAATGTACAAATTAGTTGTGTATTATGTTTGGAAAAGGTATAATTGGGTTAATTTGACCTTACATGGTGGTCGGTGATTATAGATCAATAGTCGATCTCTCTATAATTCATTAGTTTCATATTATTGTCAGGATATGTAATATTTCCCTATTAGGTGTATATTTTTTCAATTTGTTTTCATATTACGTATTGTACTATTTTTTATTCTCTAAAGTAAATCACATGATAGAATGTAAATATTTAGTTTATTTTCACTTATTTTTTTATTATGAACATATTCATATATATGGTTGGGTGCATGCATACATGTACATTATGAAGAGGCCTACCATTATAATTATTCATTCTCGTCACATATCTTTAAAAAATGGCCTATGGTGGAAATAATTGGGTTTTGGTGGCCTAGTCTTCCACCGCGAGGAGGTCATTACTGCGTCGAGTCTCAAAAAACCATAATGGGAAATAAAAACACATGGGTCATCAAAATAATGAAATATCTAAAAAATTATTTCAATTATGACAAATATACATTCCACCTTATCAACAACTACATGACTTAAATATTTCAAAATACCAACATATATTCCTATGATGTAGACATTGTTTTTGGGAGAGGCAGATAGATAGAGAAGGGGAAGGGGAATAAATTATATGGTTATAAAGAAGTATATGTAACCAACACATCAAAAAGGTGATGCTAATGTCAAATAGGACATCATTTGATTATAAACTACTTGCATCAACCTTGGATGAATTCCTCTACAACATCATTCATGTCCATGGTTGGGGTCAAACATGTAGTATTATTTTCATTATGTATGACTACATTTGATGTTACCTTTACAATGTTCTTCATTTATTTTTGGATCTTTTGATTAGATTTTGGAGATTATTTACACTGGATCATTTTATAAATCATCTGATCTGATAATTATATTTCTCAAAACTGATATGAGATGTCCCAACATTATTATCTCATGTTGTAACATGTCATTGGGTTAGAGGTACATCACCATTTATAATTTTTAAATAGTTTTAATTAAAATTAGATTAAGTTATGTTAATTTGTTGATTGACATGGTTCAACTTCATAGGTAATTTTTTTGGGATAAAGGTTGGAGTTCACCACAAACAATACATAAGTGGTTGGTTATTATATAGGTGTGATGAGGTGGGCTAGTGATTTTTAGGAAATTATTCCTTGTTGGTTTTAATTGAAATAAATTATAATTTTTATAATATATTTATGTAATTAACTATAAATTGAATATAATTATGTATTTGGTGTTATGCCTTGAGATAGGTACTAAAGATATGATTTCAGATTTAAAAAATCATAGACAAGAGTTATAGGAATTCCTTGGACAGACTTTTGGACACCAACCGTTTCCTTTGACATGATCACTAGATGAATGTCATTCTAGGCTCAGTCAATGATCTTATGTGGATGTTTTGGTCTTTTACCAATATCTCACTTGTAAACATGGAGTATGTACTACCTAGGGATAGTTTCTTGGACTCTAACTTGATGGTCTTATTTTATCCCAAACTTATCGTCGGACTCAAAGGTGATGTTTAAAGGTTAATGATTATAGTGGGATGGATCTAGGTTCCACCCTTGTTCGTGCTGGGGAACAATGTATTAAATGGTTAGGTGATGGAATGACTATGAAATTTCATTGAAATTCAGGTATGGGCTTATGTGAATGTGGTTGTGGTAAACATAGGATTTCATAGAGGAAGGAATTGTGGTTCAGGTTGTGATATGTGAGTCATCTAAGATGATTATCTTGGGAATGGTTAGCTGAAGGTGGATTGAATTATTATACTTCTTCTTAGATGTATATAGGTGAAAGTATCCATTTAAACCTAGGTGATCTCTATATTCTGGTTTGATTTATTTTTCAGGGCAGTGGTGTAGTAGAACCAAATTTTTTTTCCAGTTCAGCATTTGGAGGCGGTTTTAACCGCCGCTAATTCCATACATAGTTTCATTTAGCGGCGGTTTTAACCGCCGCTAAATATATTATGTTTATATTTAGAGGCGGTTTTTACCGCTGCAAAATAGGCGCATCAAACGGCATAATTTTGCGACAGTTAAAACCACTGCGAATAGAAAAGTGTGGCATACCCATAAAACCGCCTCTAAATGGAGAGAAACCACCAGGAAATGAGGCATCTACGACACATTTTTTAAACTGTCGCGAAATAGAAAAAACCGCCACTAAAAGATTGTTGACGCCAAGTTTAGCGGCGGTTTTTGTAAACCGCCACCAACCCATTTAGCGGCGGTTTAAACCGCTGCTAAGGGCTGGTTTTGTTGTACTGTCACGTCCGGCAAGCTGGGGGTTTCAACCCCCGGCTCTTCCACTGTCCGGCCGTCCGGCTGCTTCCGATTCGTGACCGAAAAGGGCCGGTCCCCCTGCTCCGATGTCAGCGGCCCGGAACCGGCCGCCGATTCCCCTGCTCCGCCGCGGCTCAGAACCGGCCGCGGCCTTGGTCCGTTCGGTGCAGCCCGAAGGCGCCGCGCCCCTCCTCCGTGGCCCCGCTCCGGCAGCGGTGCTTTTTTGGTTCTCCGGCGCAGCATGACGGCATCACGTCTTGGTTTCTTCTTCAACGGCATGACACGATGGGACATCACTTATTTGGTTCGTCTTCAACGGTGCGGCGCGACGGCGTTGCACTTCTCCCCCTTTCCTTAATAATTTCCTCGCGGTGCTTCGGCACCGCATTGCCTTGATCATGGTGAAACAATATCAAACAACCAAAAGGGAGAGGAGGGTCGGCCGTGTTCGTGCGGTTCGACCCCCTCCCGTTATTGTGGTAACAGGCGGCTCCAAAAGAATAGAAGAATGGAAACAGAAGAATTCACGAACAACAATTAAAATAAATACATACCTCGAGCGTACCTTGAATAGAGGTTCGTTGTGGAAATAACTGCCGCGGATAAAGGTGTCGCGAAAGGAGAATCGTTGAGGAAGAAGGCGTCGTTGGCGTCGTGGTACACAGCGTCACGTAGTCGATCTCCGAGGATTCAGCGTTCTTCGTCGGAGATCAGTGAGTTCTTTGTGTTCTTCGTGTTCTTCATGTTCATCGATGAAGAAGATGAAGATCTTCATGCCACCATTAGATTTTCTCCCAAACCACTCAAGCAAAAAGTTCCCAAAGCAAAATAAAATAAGTACCTCACTTATTTTATTTACATAACTTGAGCATTTGAAATTCAAAAGTTGAATTAATCTACTCAATTAATTAACACAAGTTGTCAAATTAAATGAAGGGTTATGGAAGGTTATGGATGATGAATAGGTGGGGTTAGTGTGGGCCCTACCACTCTCATAACCTCCCATGTGAAGTATGGTGGTTTCGCCCAACTTCCACACAAATCATTAAACCTCTTAGTGAAAATTAAAATTGAAGCTCAATTTTATTTTACCTTCCCCAAAATTTTAACAACATATCTCTTGTAAACGCAACTCTGAAAAAGGTGTTCCTAAGAAATTATCGGCGTTGTAAAACCATCGGTGCCCTCGGAATTTGATTCTGAGCACCGGTTCAAAAGATAGAAACACCCACTAGTTCGTTCACTGAATGTACCTGAGCTAAACTTCGGATTTAAATTCCGGGCACACCGGGCCTCAGAATCAAGTGTCGTCAGAAACCGCGTTCTTGTAAAATCCCAAAGAAAATTAAGAAAACATTTACCTTGAATTTTATGGCTCTTTAAAATTTTATTCCATCAAAATATAGAAGCAATTATCTATGATATATATATTCAATGGAAATAAAAATAATTATAGGTCATCTAAGTAGTAATAAAAATGTAAATTTTCAATGATAAAGAACATAATGAGGTAATTTCCAAAATGTAAAAATTATTGAAATAATCTGTTGTGAGAATTTTTAAAGGGAATGAGAGTTTATTAAATGTTTGAATGTTATGGTATTAGGGGGAATGAATTCAAGGGTAAAAAATAAATTAATCATTTTCAATGATTAAACTATAGATAAATGGGTAGTTATTAAAAATAATTTCCCAATCATAAATGATGCAAACTGAAGAAAAGGATAGTGGGAGAAGGCCAAGATTATCTGATTAGTTCAAATATGTTTGATTTTCCTAAATATGTGGTAGGTGGAACTTTTATCATAGACTCAAATTTTACCAATGAATTAGTAGATTTTAGAACTTCACACACTTTTATATCATTCATGTTTTTCAAAACAATTAGACATTTCTATACCAGGTTATGAAGGTATTTTGTACTCATATATACTAATGAGAATCTAAACACAACAAGGACTTGTTGATTTGTTTAAATTAATATACCTAAGCATGACCTATTTGTTGAAATAATTATTAAACCTACGGTTTACTTTTATATAATCCATGGTATGGGTTGAATTTTAAAATATACTAAAAAACTATTTCCAAGAGTAGGAAATTATTATTCATGATGATGATGTATAATTACCTATCTTTATAAGGGAAACATCACTATCGAGGTTTTATGTTGATCATCCTCCAATGGATCTCCAGAATGAGATTCTTGAGAATGAAGAGAAGAAAAAATCTATTAATGGAATGACTCATTTTAAAAAAAATTGATGATTTTTATATAATAGAAACAATTGATGTATTTCCTGATGAAAAACATGGAAATCCATAAGAATGTCAAATTAAGTTGTCTATTGATTTAATATCTAATGAAAGACTTATCTTGATTACTTCTTATGGAATGAAAACTACTGAATTATTGGATTTGAAGAAACAACTTTTTGATTATTGTGAAAATTGATTTATATTCCTTAGTTTTTCTTCCTTGGGGGTCCCAATCATTTTTCTTAAGAAGAAAGATAGACCTATGAGTCTATACATTAATTATAGTGAAATCAATGTTATAAACATTAAGAAAAAATATGTCATTCTTCACATTGATGACTTTTTATATAAAAATAATATAGATATATACTTTTCAAATAACAAACATAATTTTGGATATGAGTAATTGATATTAAATATGGATTATATTTTAATCACAACCTTTTCTTTAAGGTATGGAAATTAAATGAATACTGTGATTCCATATGGAATAAATAATATAGAAACTTTTTTTTACATTTAATGACAAGAGTTTTCATGAAATATATAGATAATTTTATTGTGGTATTTATTGATGAAATATTAGTGAACTCCAAAAGCTATGAGGACTGTGAGAATAACATTCCGATGATTCTTGAGGCTCTTCAAAAAAATGAGTTATAAGGAAAATATAGAATATGCACATTCCAAATGCAGAAAGATTTTTATATTCTCTAAATTACCTCTTTTGATAAAATCACAGTTAATCCTATAATGAGAAAGGTAACCAATGAATGTATTACACAATCAATCATAACTGAGGTACGTAGTTTCATTTTTCTTGAATGATATGATTAGTTATTTGTTCAAAAAAATTCAGTATTAGCTAACCCATTAACCAAGAATACACGTAATGAGGTTTAGATCACATGGATTATGAAATATGATTAATATTTTGATTAATTTAAATGGATATTAGGGAATTCCTCTATTTTTCCTCTACCATTAGAAAACGATTGACTTTTTAGATATATTTATGCATCAAATAATGTATTATGTATTGTCTCTATATAGAGGGATAATGCCCTTTCGTAATTATCAAGGATGTTTATGCCTCATAAATTGAACTATCCAAATAATCATCTTGAGATGGAAGATGTAATCAATGTTTAATGATAAAAGGGATTTATATATATTGTGAATGATATGCTATATAAATTGACCAAAAGAGCCTAAAATAAATCTTTTCAAATTAATAACTCCATATGCAACGAATGCAATGGATCATACTACTCATGGATTATGATTTCCCAACACACTTCCATCTAGGGATTGAAAATAATATAGAATATTCCTTGAGTATATCATATCATGGATTAATCTTTTTCAAAATTATGATTTAATGGGATCATAAATTAATAGAATAATTAATAATAGATATAGTAATTTTTTACCCATGTGAAAAATCACACCTTTTTCAAATGATTTACAAACTTTATTTTTTGGGAAAGAGAAATGTTATTGACCTAATGATAATAATTTTCAGACATATAAAAATATGAATGATGGGAACTGACAGACCTAAAATATGAAGATATATTTTTAATATTTGGAAATGGATATGTGTTCCATATATAAATAAACAATGTAAATTACTATATGATGCTCACAATTAAAATTTCTCAACACACCATTGTATAACAATTATGTATAAAAATTAATAAGAACATTTGTTTGTGGAATTTTTTTGAATAAAATTAACGAATTTAAATCATGTTTTTTTTAAATAAGTTAATGATAAAATATAGAATCATATAGTATTCATGAAACTTATATATATTTTTCTATATAAATGGTATGAAATTAATATGTATTTTTTTACTAGATATATATATATATATATTCATAAATTTAATGATAAAATATGGTTTATTATTGATTATATTACAATTTATGAACATTTATTCCTTATAAGAGAAGATTTACTGTTTTAGCACCTTATTTGAATCAATATTAATAACTCTATAAGGCCTTTGGGTGTTACACTTACAATTTCTTATGATAATGATCCATGATTTACAATGAAATTATAATAACTTATTCTGAAGAATCTGGTCACTATGCTTAATTTTATCACTTCCTATCACCATCTAACTGATTAATGTTCCAAATGAGTATTCAGACATTTAATGGCATATTTATTTGATGTTCACATGAATTCCAATATATGCTGAATAAATAGTTCTTTTAGATGAGTTTTCAATTAACAATTTCTTCCATTAAACTAAAAAAATATTTCTATATGATGAATTATATAGAAATAGATGTCAATATCAATCAATTTGGGATAAATTATGTGAATGAATGATTTAATACATAGACCATGTTGAGTTCAAAATGATCATGGTATGGACTATTCCAATCCACATTAATGAAGTTCAAAGGAAGAAAAAGAACTATTCTGGTAAATAAAGGTAATATTTGGAATATCATATAGAAGTACATTCTTTCTTGAAGTCATATACCTAAAATATATTTATATGGTTTATAAATAAACAAAAGTGAATCCGCAGGTACGTTGGACCTGATAAAATTTAGGAATGAATTTGACCTCTAGCATACATCATTGAAATTCCACCTTGCCTATCTAATGTAGATGTTGTGTTACACATCTTTTACAACACAAGATTCTAATAGATTTATATTACATATTTTTAGATAAATATTCAACACATGATAGAAACAAACACATATAAGATGTAATGGTTTAGTTCTTTTAGATACATGGAACAAAATTTTTTAATTCATCAATGTCCTTCAATGTCTCTCAAAAATATCTCCCCCTTTAGTACACCTACTAAAAAATCAGTCTTCATAACCTAGGGAAATGAAACAGATGAAATATTAGGTACAAATGCCTCGAAAGTGTAAACTATGTGCATACATGTCCATAACATCAATATAGAGTTATGAGAATAAGAGAAAAATATGTGAAAAACATAATCTATACATAAAATATCATAAACATAATTAATTTAATTTATATTGGTACATTATAATATATGAATCAAATGAAAAGAATATAACATGATACATTATTGAATAACATTTGAATTAAACATTGATTTATGGAATACACATCAACTTATATGATTCTGAACATGTATAATTAGGGATATGTTCAATCATTAAGTTAAGAATAAGAAATAAAGACAATAAAAAATCCTATAGACAAGAAATCAGGTCCCCATATAACATTCTATGCATGAAAGATAGGTTCACACATGATTTTATGGAATTAAAATATGGGTACAAGACTAACACTGTGAACATGAAATCAGTTTCTTGTATAATATTTTGAATAATCAATTAGGTTCAAGAATAATATTGTGAACTTGTAATATGTTTGATACATAAAATATTTACTCATTATTTATCAACATTTATCCAATGAATTGGAGGTAGATATAGGTCATACTATTCTCATGATGAAAACCATATTTATGAGTGTTTCAATATGACATAACATTCCTTATATCATATCCCCTGAAATGAAATGTGTTTCATAAAAATTTCATCATATCATACCTTATGTCTTCACTTATGTTGTTCATATTAAAACCTCTAGTATAATAAATTTATTTTTATTATTGATATATTATAAAAAAAATAATTATATATAATTATATATATATCATTACAAATATTATTTAATTATGTCTATTTATTACTAATTTGTTAATAATTCTTTGTTATGGTTACGATTTTGGTATTAACGGATTGGTTCTTCTTGTATGTTTTGAATAGATATTTTTTATTCCCTTACTCTAATAATAAATCCATATTCTTTATAATGTTAAACATGATATTTATATTATAAAAGTTCTTTATATATGTATTTATTTTTATCCATAAAATTTAGTGATAGAAAATGAAATACAACGTTCAATGAGATGGTAAGTCGTATATACATGGGAACTCTATATCAATTTCATGTACAATTTAAAGAAATAATTTTAAATGATATATTATCATTATAGAATTTTTTTTATTTCATATATATCACACATGTTAATGAAAAACATCCTTACTACCTTCTATGTGATGTGTGAACGAATCGCATCATTTCCCGATGCGGTAGTCTACCCTGCACACGAGCGACATTCTCATATTCCAAAAAATGGATAACATGATGGTATGTGTGATTTAAAAAAACAATAAACTCGTCATTATAACCATCTTTTAGATTTGGTAATGTAATAACAAATGGCATCGGTTTGCGAGGTCGTAGTCCATCATACGCATGAATGATTATTTCATAACCAATTTAATGGAAGTGTAAATGGTTGTAATTAATTAACCTACTATAATAAGATATAATTTTATATAAGATAATTATGTTTTATATTGTCTTGGTATAACTAGATTTGCTGAGTTGAAGGAAGTAATAAAATAAAAAAAATTATTGATGATCATTACCTCTTCATCGAGAATCCTCCTTAGTTTTTTACCAAAATCCCTAATTTGTTGGGTTTTCCTTCATGAATAGGGATTATACTTTGAGAGGATGAAATTTTGTGGCATGATTTATGTATGGAATAATTTATCCAAATGGATTTGTAGATGTGGAGATGTGAGTGGAGTGTGGTTTCTTTTATAATTGAGGAGGAGTGTGATTTCTATAAATACCTAATTTTATTTAGTATTGGGCAATAACAGAGACACCATGTGCCCAAAAAAATTACCAATACTGGATTTAATGGATTATTTGGTTTAAAATCACCTCCACCATAAAAATAAAACACATTTTTTTATCATTTTGTTCCTTAGTCTTTATGTTTATTCATTTTATCCTTTAATTTTTTACCATAGTAACTTGTATCTATTTATTTACCTAGATAATTTATCCATTAATAATAAACATAAAATTATATATACTAGACAACTCATACCTAATGATTCTAAAAACTGAAACGAAATTATTAAACAAAAATTATACATGTCTGTAGAATTAATTTTTACACAAAGGCATGATATGCACCAAACCCCTCTTTAACCTTAATCAAGGTAATTACATTCACTATTTTAACAAATAATTATGGTCAAAATTAAATTTAAAATATTAAATAATATAAAATTTTCTTATTAAAAATATGGAATGAAGTTTTATAAATTCCAATGATGTGTTGGATGATATTATTTTTAAATTATTCTTACGGAAATGATAAGAAAGTATGTTCTCAATGAAAAAATGATCCAATGTTTACATTGATTTTATATCTATGTTAAATATTAATATTCTTCCAATGGAATAAATTTTATTAATAGTTATATATAAAATCTAGTTTCACTTTTAAAAGTTACAATATAATTATCTATTTTTAGTGATTTAAATGAAAATACAGTTTCAATTAAAATTTATTATTTTCACTACTCATAAATAATTTAAAACCTTCATAAGAATAAAAAGGATTCATAAATATAACTATTAAATTATAAAGTCAAATTTTAATATATATTTTTTAATAAAGTTTTTAAATGTTCTAAAAATTAATCGTAATATATCTGCACTAAATGAAATGAAATTACTTTTTAGAAAAATTATTTTTAAACCTAAAATTCGATTTATTGTTATCTATCATCTGGAAAACTCATAATATCGATGTTAAACATTAAATTTAATTAAAATAATATAAATATAATTCACTAGTTTTTTAGTTTATTGATATGAAACCCACTTTTTCTCTTAAAAACCGTTTTTTTGGAAAATATTTCATATTGTATTCAAAAAAGACACATTTTAATTCCTAATTAATTAGTTAACAAATAATTACTTATATGTTTAAACCCTATTTTAATATTTTAGTCATTCCTAATCATATCAACCATTCCAATAGCTATGTGATAACTATTATAATAAATAATTTTTTTTTAATATTAATTGATGTTTATTAAAACTCCATTTTGTGCATAACCCACGATAAATGTGGTATTATATTTAACAAACACTAAACCTAGTGTTTCATATAATTAAATATATAAACATTTTTTCATGTAAAAAATCATATAAAAAATATTAAATTTACATGAATTTTTGTTTCATAAAATATTGGCATGTTAAATTCCACCTCGCTTAAAATGAATTTCTCCTTAAAAATTCATCTGAATTATTAATGGTTTTATAAATAAGGATTCCATCATAGATTCCCAAATTATAAAAATTAATTATAAATCATAATGTACAATGGGATATTTTGAAACATCATGGTTAACTAAATTTACACATAACTCAATATCTGCATAAGTGAACATAGATGGGTAGTAAAGATTTGTACATAGAATAAATCCATAAACAAATATATAAATTGATAGGTATAATAGATCAATGCAAAGAGGGTAGTTTTAATATGGTTATATACAAAAAAATTATTAAACAATGTGGTCATAATATTTTTAATATCATAAAAAATGATGATGATTATAGGATAACATTTTCATTAAATATTATTTTCATAATGCTATGGAATTTTCATGAGAATATAAATGTAATTTATTTCAATATAATTTGTAAATACAATCTCCTTCATTGGATGTGTCTTGACTTATTTTCAATTAATCTCATGGTAAATGAAATTTAGGTGATTTTTTCTGCCAAAACACTAAGAGATCATAAGATCTATAAATTGAATGATATGTTATTTTTTCTAACATTATTTATCATCCAAAAAATGGTTATAACATATTATTCAATATTCATCAATATTCATATGATGATCATATATATTAATCACTATAGTCTCATCCAAATTTCAACTAAAACAATTTCTTAATGGTTGTCCTAATAAGCCTTTAAAATTTTAAATTTATAAGTAAGGAAACTCAATTTTACAAAATCAACATATCATTAAACACTATATATCCAAAAGTGCCTCTTAATTATCACACACAAAACATGTAAATACATTATTTATATATTTTATTATATCATGGTAATAAAAAATAATTACCATAATAACTAAATGAGAACATACATACTAACTCCTTGAGTTAATAAATCCTCATATTGTTTTAAATATTCCATAAATCCAATAATTCTATAAAATACACTAACAATAACATAAACCACTTTGACCAGACATCATTAATTAGTTCCAATGTAATGAGTACCATACACTTTACATTATTTATTTTTATTATATCTTTAACCCAATATCATTATCTCAAAACATGGAAAATATTATGTGTTATGTTCCCTTAATCAAAATATAACTATTCTAAAAATAAATATATAGTATATTTTAACTGATACAAATATTCTTAAAAATATATAATGAAAAACTAATATAGAAAAATATTTATATATTTCTTAATTCCTATAACATAATTCTTGAATTCTAAGAGATATAGACATTAAAAATCCCATTTCTTTCTGAAACCATTAACCAGACATCATAATTTTATTCCTTAATACCACATTCACAAATAATGGAATTTAAATCTTGTCATAATATTCAAAAACATTAATTTAATAATTATATAATAAACACTATTAGAATATCCCATACCTTTTATATTTTCTTCGTAGTCTATTTCTTATAAGGAATATAACCATTACTAAAAAAATTGTACTACTTATCTTTATGAGCTTTATGAAATTGGATTGTATAATAACCCTAATATCCATATTCAATTTATTCATCCTCTAATAATACATTTGGGAGACTAATATTATCATCTATTGTGTTAACATAACTTGTCCCTTTCACTTGGAAATTACATAATTAGTATCCTTATTTTACAAACTCAAAACATATTCATGTTCTTTGGAGAGTAGTTGGGGTTTGGCTTAGTGGTAAGAAACCCTAAATTCTACATGAAAAATGGGGTTCAAAACCCATCAAGCGCTTGTACTATAGTAGTACTATATTGTACTGTAGGAGTGGCCACACTGTAGTAGCGGCATGCACTGTAGCGGCTGTAGGGTATTGTTGCGGTGGCAGGGTACTGTAGTAGTGGTGAGTACTGTGTAGTAATGGAGCAGCGCAGGTACTAAAGCATTGCTATTAACAGAATGAGTATTGGGCCAAAAAATCAGCCTACATGCCATGTAATGTGATAAATTACCACTGGGGCTTCAGGACATGTAATGGGTCTCCCTATACCCAGTTAATGATTTCTTTTCTTTTCTTTAATAATAAATGAGGATTCTACCCCAACGTTAATAATATGTTCCTTAGAGACATAAACATGGCTTCTTTTTTCAAAAAATGTGAACTATAAAAATCAAAATATTCTAACCCTTGTGGTATCCACCACCCATAATTTGAGTGAAATATATCATTATATACATCGATGAGTCTCAATGTTGGTTAAGATAAAAATTGTTAACCATGTTATGAAATAAGTAATTTTTCATAATCAAAATATTCTGCACTATGTTCATCATCCCATTTGGATTATTATAATTAAATTTTCTATCACACTCAATGTTAACTAGGTTCCTTCAATTTCACACCATTTACTGAGACCAGAAATCTAAGTATAAGAAAAAATAATCTTATTAGATGACCACATAATCGTGAAACATTAGTTACAAGATGTAAAAAGCATGAAAAAATATTTTTAATATATGACACTCTAGATCATTTATGGTCATTATTTAAATCAATAATTATGGTTCATAAAGAGTTTATAAATTTCTATTGAATATCCATCAGGTGTTTCAATCCAACTGTTTAGTAAGGAATTTTATCATGCACTAGGTGAAAAACAAATCTAGATCAATGATCCCATTTCATTGTTATTACAACTTAATACCTCTGTTCCTAAGCCATATCTACATGTAGTATCGAGACATGGATGTAATTTATTGGAAAACACTCACTCTATGGTTTGAAAAAATTATAGGAAATTTTTTATATACTTTGATTAATCCTTATAATTATACATAGACATATACCTAGATATGTCCTTGTAAATATCACAAGGGAATCCACTATGGTTTTTTCTTCAGAGTTTACAAAGGATAACTAAATAATTCCACTGATACAAACTATAGTGAGCCAAGATTCTAATACATGAATATTATATCTTTTTATAAACTTATTCAATACATTATACCATCAATATCCTAAAAACCATTATAGTTTATTTCATTATGAATAATTGAAGAAAATATTTTTTTTAATGAAATATTTTCAATGTCACCCATAAATCTCATCCCCTTTAGTACCCATACATAAAAACATTACCCAAAACCTAAGAAAAGAAAACTTGACAAGGAGTGAAATAAAATTCTCAGTAATAGTAACCTTGGGAGAAAGATAAGAATAACATGAGCATAACGGTATGTGAACATGAACATAACATTCGAAGACTATATTCTGTACATCAAATATCATAATCTCATGACCTGGAATAAATATTTATTGTTCATAAGAAACGAATCATTATAAACTGAAATAAAATGATCTATTATTGAATAGTAGTGTCATAATAAATAGACATATAGAATACACATTGTCTTATAACACTGTGAATAGTTAGAAATAGGTTTATGTTAACTCATTATGTTAAGGAAATGAAATCAGAATATCTCATAAATTTAGGTAAATTCAACAATTTATATACATTATACTATGTAAATGAATGATAGGTACACACATAAAATTATATAAATGAAAGATAATTCCACACATAAAATTATGGACATGTAATATGGTTCATTCATAACATTTTCTACATATAATCATGTTCTGGAAAAATATTGTGAGAATGTAATTAGGTTCACACACTACATATTTACTCATGAGTTATCTATATTTTCCCAATTAATTAGAGGAATGTATTATCACAACCAATCTCATAATAAGAACAATATTTATGTGATCCAAAAGATAATGTAACATTCAATATATCATAACCCATGAATTGAAGTGGTTTTCATATACATTTTATCATATCATAACATTAAGTCTTTAATTCTATCGCACACATTAAAACATCATTTATAATTAATATAATTATATTATAAATCATTTAATGAACCCTGAATATACCTATCAATGCATCAATTATATAATCATGGAAATTTTTATGCATTTATTAACAATTCCATGTTTTGGCAATGTTTCACGTAATAACACATATGTTTTTCATGTATTTTTTATTGGTAATTTTTTATCCTATAACATTAATCAGGGATAAATCATATCTATAATGTTATATTTTTTTATAAATTTCATAAATATTATTTAAATATAATTATTTCTATTAATATATAATATTTGTTTATAGAAAGTCAAACATACCATCCAGGAAGACGGTAAGTCATACATATGCATGAATGTTGCTTCCATTTTCATTAAAATATAATGAAATAAATATAATTGAAATATTATCAATATAAAAAAAATTATGGAATATATACAACATATATTCATTCAAATAATCTTTTTTACCTACCATAAATTGAGTGAATGAATCACGTCTATTTGTTAAGCAGTAGTCCCCCGTACAGTTGAGAGACATTATAATATTCTCAAAAAATAGAAATCATGAAGTTTTATGAGATATAATAATTTTAAAAGAAGAATAATATTTTATATGTCATATATAAATTATAAATATATCATTATAAATATCCTTGAGAAATGTAAATTGAATAACATATGGAATCAGTTTACGAGGTGGCGGATAATCGTACACAGAAGTGATGATTTGGTTACCCATTTGATGGAAGTAGATACATTTATAGATCATTAACTTAACATAAAATCATATACGTATATGTAAGATATTTATAATCTTATTTCATCATAATATAATTATACTTTTATGAGTTCAGGGAATAAATAAAACATAAATTCTCATTAATGAACATTACATATTTAGAGGGTATCCTCCCAATGTTTGCACTAAATACCTTCCAATGATGGATTAATGTTCAATATAAGGCATATAAGATGAGATGATGTATTTTTTTTTGTTATTTGGGTATGTATTGGTATATCCAAATTTTTTAGAGGTGTAAATTTGTTAGGGGAGTGTGTTCCCTTTTATTATTGATATGGAGTTGTATTTTTAAGTATCCAAAAGTATTCACTATTGGGTGGTCATTGTTACATCATGGTCCTCCAAAATTAATCAATAACATAGTTTATGGATTATTTTTTATATAAAAACATCTAAATGACAAATAAAACAGATTATTTATCATTTTATTTTTTACTATTTATGTTTACTCAATTGAACCCTTTTAATTTTGAACATAGTAACTTATATCTTTTTATTTACCTAGGTAATTTTACCTTCAAGACTATGATTAAAATTATATTTTTTATAATTTATACATAATGATTCAGTATATGAAATAAAATTTATTAAATTAAAATCTTCTGCTTGTGGATAGTTATTTTTTTCAAAAACCCTTGAAATGCGTAAATCCTAATTTTAACCTTAGTCCTGGTAATTTATTTTATTTATTTTCACTAATCATTAAGTTAAAAAATATCTTTACAAGATTAGATTATAAAAATTATGTTGATTATAAACATAGAATGCATCTTCACAAAATAAAATAAATTTATATTAAATAATTTAATTTAATATTATTCCTAAATGCGTGATTAGAAAGTCGATTTTCAAAGAGAAATTGTTCAATAGTTTACAAAACATTTAAAATAAAATTTAATATTATAATGAATTAAATGAATTATAATATATTAATATGTAAATAATAGATATAATTTTATTTTAATAAAAATTTAAAATAATAAATTACTTTAAAAAAAATATAAATTAAATGGGGTTTTCAATTAGAAGTGAATATTTATCATTATATATTAAAAAATGCCTCTTTTACGAAAATAAGAAAAATAATAATTAACCAATTTTTTATTTTTTATTTTTCAAAAATTATTTTTATAATTTCAAATAATTTTAACAAAATTAGTAAAAACTAATTTTAATATAAGTGTTCTAAAGGAAACAAAAAAAATTACATCATACAGTTCTATGCATAAAAAAGTATTTATTCTAATATCTTGTATGGAAAATATATAAGATGAATTTTAATAATTATATTTAATATAAAATAAATAAACATACTTTAGTAAATTATGTTTTATTAATTTATTAATTTAAAATACACTTGTTCAATAAAAATAATGTCTCTAAAAATGATTTCCTTTAATTTTAAAATGGTTATATTTTCATTTCAAAATAATTAGTCAAAAAAGAAATCATTATATTTGTAAAAAATATTTTAATAATTAATTAAATGCTATTCATATCCGATATTCCCACAACTAAGTGATATCTACTATATTAAATAATTGTTTCTTAATTGTATTTTATGTTTCCATTGTACGTATCATTGCATACAATACATGATAAAATCGGTATTATGTGTAATGTAATAAAAAATTTGTATTGTGTGCAATTACAGATAAAATAAGAGTTTGGTTTAATGAATGATATTGAAATGTCTAAATTTATTTGAAAAAAGTACAAAATATATGGATGTTGCAATATCTCTTAATGAAGAATTACATGGTAGACCAAATTCATAATCTCATTATAAAGGAAATATAATTGGAACACTATTTATCATAATGTGAAGAGTCTATCCATATTATAGACACCAATGTATACTTTTTGGGGAATCAGACAACATTTTTGTTAATTGTAATTCAGATAATTCAGATGATATGATATGCTACATTATAACTAGATGAAATTATAATAAGGAACTTAGGAAACTATTTCATGAGGACATATTTAAGAAATTCTTAGATTGAATGTTTTTGAGGGATGAAATAATGTTACACGCGTGCATCATATGTAGTAAAATTTAATCTTTTTAAAGGAATAATTACATAATACTAATAGTTTTATTCAGTAATATGATTAAAATATATATTATAAAATTTTATAAATTGAATTTTATAATATTAACATCACTTTAAAAATTATAATATAAAATTTATATTTGTGTTAACTTTTTATACAATTTATAAAATTAATTTATTTTTATGTAAATAGTGAAAAATACAGATATTTCTGATACTATCAATTCTTTTCATTAAATAAATCAATATAAAATACTTGATAAATTTTTAATTTAGTATTAATGTATCATATGATCAATTTAATTTCTAATAATACAATTTGAATCAAATTTTTCATGATTTTTATGTCAGTTTCTTTTTATGGTCTAAAAGAACATTTTTAAAAAACTAATTTTTCACTGAATTTTATGCATTCAAATTAAAATTAAAATTTATAAATTCTGGTATATTAATTTTAAAAAATTGAAAAGACATTTGAAATCATGATTATCATATTTTGGGAATGGTTCCCTTTAATTTTCATGTGATATGAATAGTAAATATGATAAAATTTTAAACATTTTTCCAAGTTAAGAAATTAAGGTAAAAAATAATATGAGAAGTTATTAAACGTCCACATAAAATTTTCCATTATTACATTAAATTAGAGTAATTTATTCATATTCAAACCAAATTCTAATATAATCAATTTTGGTTCCATTTGGCCATGGAAAAGATCTTTATATTTTTTATGTCATGATAAATCCAATATGTAAGTCTATTACTTTTAAATTCTATTTTATTACCACCAAAAGATAATGATTTTTTATGAATAAATTTAAAATAATATTTTTAACATAACAATTTTTTTTCCATGTACATTTATTTTAAAATTTTATTTTGAATAATTAGATTAAATGATAACACAACACTTCCATAGTATGTAGTCAATTAATTAGAATGGAAAATAAATTATTTTCAAAATATTAAAAGTAAAAAAATTTGAGTGAATTATTATTTTCAATTAATTTCATAAATAATTATAAAATATTACTAATTTTTAAATTCAATTTTTTAAAATTTCATCTTTTTATACCTGTTTTTAATGTCAAATTAAATGAGTAGTGTCAAACTGTCAATAATGAAATTTTATAAATATTAAATTATATTATATTTATTAAACATCATGGGAAATATGATCTTGTATAATAAGGATAATATATAATCTAAAATATCATCTTGGAACATTTATGTGCCAATTTATATTATGTGGTAGCATTCATGAACCTTAATGTGCTGAAACCTTTTATATTAATGTAATTTTAAAGAGTTAATGGCGAGTTAAAACAAAGAGATACAAATGAAAAAATAACAAAAATTATTTATAATTTTATTTTAAAAGTGTATTTAGAACAATAATCATATTAATTTATAATTATATCAATTTTTTACTATTTTGAAGTGAAAAATAATTTATAATAATTTAATATAATATGAATTTCTAAAAATTATTGTTTGTTAACATATGATGCAACACCCCTTAAATATATTATTTAAATAAAATTTATCAACCTAGATCATTCAACCCTGTAAAATTATCTTCTAAACATCATTATACATATTCTAGGGATTCTGGTATTTTCAAAATACCAACTCTTGGTCTCTTATGATAATATATAAGGGATATCTTTCGAAATAGATATCATCAGGTTTATGAACTCGTTCAATTTTTTTATTCTTCAAAATTTTCTAAATATATTTTAACCATATTTAAATAATATCCAAATTATACTTAATGTTTTTGTATATTATTATTATTATGTTACAATAATTTCTTATCACATATTCATCCTATGAAAAGTTAAAACAACACATGTGTGTAAGCATGGATTTTTATCTCCATATAGTGGTGTAAATAATTATTTTATCAATAAATTTATAAATGGTTATAAATATTGAGATGGAAAATATATATGATATGTAAATAATAATAATAATTTTGGAATTATAATATCATAGCTATCTTCTAACCTTCAAATACATCAGTAAACATTAATGTTTCTCATGTGTATGTGTGAACTGCCATCTACATGAAGCGATGTAATATATTCTTCATTACAATTATCCTAGATGATAATAATGATATATTCAATTAATATATATATAAAATATATATCATTATTAATATTTTGGAGATTAAGTATGCCTAATAAAATTATATTAACTAAATTTTTTAATGAAAAAAACATTTGTAGGAAAATAATTTAGATAACATCAAAAACACTAATAATAATGACATATTGTTAGTGAACAGGTGATAATATCATATAAGTGTATCATAAATGATATTCTAATTATTAATATAATTCTTGAAAACATTAATAATAAAATTAAACTACTATACATGAGGTTACATATTGTTCATGTAAGGGGAAAGATGAGGTAATGGAATTTGTTTAAATTTATACTCTATTGAGACATATTTGGTATTCCGCACCTATATATTTCTATGTGGTGTATACAATACCCCTTGGTTGTATTTAAAATGAATAAAAAAATATTTACGATTAAATTTTCAATACAATTTTATTCATTAATGGGAATACAATTTGAATATTACCAAAGAGGTACGAAATTATTTTTTAATATCATTTATTTAAAATTGCTCTTATTTTTAGTAAGGGAGTCTTATAGTTTATCCTTATTTGAAAAAAACTTATATCGTATCATCATTAGGTTTTAGTAGTTTTAATATGTCATAGTGTAATATTTTTATCCTTTTCTGAAATAAAATTTTCCAACGTTTTTTACAAAAATTCAAACGCAATATTTTTTTATCAAAGATGATGTGAAATGATTTTTCCACCACCATAACCGTTTTTTTCTCATATTTTCTTCTTCAAGTTTCAAATAGTTTCACAATGAAAAAAATTAATAACATATTATTTTATAATTGAAATTCATTTTTCATGCTTTATACAATGGAAAATACTTTATAAAAAACTATATCTTCGATTAATAGATAAACATATTTAATATCTTATTAAAATTTCAATCATTACCATTCTATTAAAATATTCCATTTTGATTGAATATTTGACATTAAATAATTATTAAATATATACATTTATTATATCATGGAAATTATTATTTCATAAACTATATACCTGGTTTATATAAAGTGCTTTACGTAGTATGGTATTTTATTAAAGAGGGAAATATTGAAATTATTTTGTCATTACTCAATATTGAAATTTTTTGACAAGAATTATTCTATATGAATTAAATTTATCATTAAATATATGAGAAATTAGTTAGAAAATTAGGTATGGGTGGGATATAATTTTATATCATCTCGATGCATTGATAGGAATCATGAGAAAAATTAGTTAGCCACAATTATTAAATTTATTTCTGCTATATTCCTACACATAGTTTAAATTATCTTTTCATAGGTCTTTGATAGTAGAAATATCTTGATGTCTAACATTATTTCATGAAACTGTATGTATTTACTTTATTGAGAATTCAATTATTATTATCCTTGATATTATTACAATGATTATATCTAGGAAAACATTTCATTATCATGTTATTGATTAAATGATATGTGTTTTCAATTTTTTATGTTTCCATAATTATTATGCATTTTTTATTCATAATATGTTTCATTTTAAATAACCTTTTATGAGAATTTATCTCATCTTTATTCAATTTTTCTTCCCCTTGATATTATTAATAATTCTTTTATTGAGTTTCAAGGATGCATAAAATATCCTTTTTGTTATGTTTTATATTTTATTTCAAATGTAAAATGAGAATCATGTATATAGATAATTCTTTAAGACTACTGGATGGATAATTTCTTTGGTTTGATATCCCTTTTATCTTATACCGATGTAATAATGTATACATCAACTCTATATTACTCGACTAGGGGTTGTAAAAAATTTTAAGGTTTTGAAACGTATATTTTTTATTAAATTAACATAATACATAAAAACAGTTTTCAAAAAACGTTTATTTCTAAAATATTAAAATTTATATAAAAGATAAAATTATCATAAATAAAAACATTTATTATAATAATTATTTTTTTTCAATCAAAAAATAAAAATTAGATGCATAAAAAAGCACGTCAAAGTGAATTTTAACCATAAAACCACTTATTTAAAATAAAATACTAAAAATAGATTTTAATGAAGTATTAATTTTATTTAGTATTTAAAATATTAAACATAGGATTCATAAGTTAAATTAATATATAATGATTGATAATTTAATTTCATATATATATATATATATATTTTATTACATAAAAGTTTTAAAAAAGTTATTTGATACACTTACTCAATGATAAAATCAGAAAAGTATAGTTTTGTAAATATTGGTATTTTTCTACTAAAAAATCAATATTATAAATAAATATATCAAAATAATACTATGTAAATTTTTATGTGAAGAATTGGGAAGTTAAATTTATGTTATAAAATTTAAATTCGATTATTTTTAAATTTTATTTTTAATAGAAAATATATAATATAATGAAAATGTATTTTATTAAAAATAATATGTTTCCATATTAACTGATATTATATATTTATCATTAAAGGGTTGTAAAATTTAATGGACTACCACATTGTTGTTTATTTAAGATTTATTTATAGCATTCTTCTAATATGTTGTGGTTAATTTTAATGGGTATATCTTGTGATGAAATTTATCAATCATAACATCATTTTTGAAAGGACTAGAATTTCAGGTCATTACATTCGACCTCCCCCCCAAATGATTTTTTCTTCATATTATTATTATTGCATGGGAGAAATTGAGGGTGCATTCCTCTCCTAAAATTATCATGTTCCAACATAGATTCCTTATACATATGATTCCACTAAATAACAATAACTAGATGAGTGGTCATGTTTTGTAATACCATGTCTCTATTATCAAGGATATTTTTTACTTATTCCTCATATGAGAGATCATAGTATAATTTTATGGATTTAGATTATAGAACATGTGAAGAGTTTGGTATATAATTTCTAAAAAAGGTAAATGGAATTAATCAGGCACTTGGGAGTGGTGTGGATCGACTGCAAAGTGATAAGATATATTTTCATCATTATCATGGATCTAAAATGGGTGGATATACCTATTTATTAGAATCCTCCTCTTCCCAAATATCATCATACACTTCCAAAGTGATATATGAAGTAATACCTTTTTAGTGACATTAAAAAATAAATCTCATCAACAATTATCAGCATAACTATTTTTTGACTTTATGCCGCATCAATGTGTCACAAAATGGATTGAAACTTATCTATAATTATATTTTCAAATTCAAGACCTATCATATTTATCTCACTAAAATCATCCCAACATATGGATATCAAACATATTTTCAAAAAAATATCCTTATATGGTGCTATTTTAATTCTATAATGAAATTTTTTTGTTATAAAATAAACCTAGTGGGTCAAGGTGTTGATTCCAACATACGTTTTGTCATGACCCCCTCCCCACAAAGTGTACCCCTCCTGGGCCGACAATGTGAGAAGGGAGATAAGGACACCCCGAGTCCCGCCTCCAGTAGGCCCCGGGTTTGTGAGTAGCACCGAGGGTATAGTAAACACACAGATGGGACGCATTACCCTATAAGAGAACATGTGCGGAAGAGAGAGATAAGATAGATACCAATAAAATCCAACTCAAAACTAGAATATAAACGAAACCCATTTTCATATATGAAATTCCATGAAAAATTACTACAATTGAAAAGGGAAAACTACAAGTACACAAAAGAAAGGAAAACAGCTGCGATCACCAGCCCGAATAGCTCCTACAACCACAATCTAGTAGTAACTAGCCTGATCTCCAACCTGATCCATGTGACCTGAAAAATAGTTTATATAAACGTAGGGTGAGTATAAAATTATACTCAGTAGGATCCTCCCCTATGCCTCTCATATAAAAGTAAGGAAATCATGATAAAACCCAGTGAACAACAAGTGAAACCAACACATCACCTAAAGAGGTATACTAATTTCCCAATCTCACCCTGGATACTCACACCAAGTAACACATACAAGAATATAGAATATATTAAATAATATCAAGGGTACCCCACTACTAATTCCCCACTGGTTTTTCACTTTTCCCCAATGACATACTTCCTGTGTATCTCTCTCCAATGGCATACCCGTATAAACATGGGCTAAGACCCACAATCTACACCTCGTGCACCACAAAGTCTTGCCCGCAGAAACCTGGGCTAATCTCCACACCATCCTCATAACCAAAAGTAACTAGGTAGTTTCTAGGAGCCACCACAACCCACATAACGTGTATCATACTTTGGGTATTGTACCTCAAGCCATTACATCCCATACACCGCTTAATGATCCTCATTCCATCATAGCCTATACACGTTACAGCTATTGTAGTCCATAGGATACTACATCAAGAATATATGTGTAGAAATAACCACAAGCCATTACATCCCTCTACACACATAATGGAGAAAACAAACCATTGTGCCAATGACACTAGTATCTACCAAGAGAAGAGAGCGGGGTCAAAGGGGGTAATCAGCCATTCATCCTCCCACCAAAATGTTGGGGAAAGCACCCCCCAGGGCTCCGAATACCCGTGGTGTCAGTTTCCCTTACAGACTGGGTGGCGTAGCATATATAAATACAAAAAGTACGGAATATATATAACTCACAACCACAATATGGGAATAACCTAGTCTTAGCCTCCACTATAGCTAATGTCCCTCGGACTCCGGGCTGCTATTTCTAAGACTAGGTATCCTATAAGCACAAAACCAGTTAAATAACATAATTTGGTTACGTCATTCCCTTTTTCATCAATTTTACATTACATTAATTAATTCATTTCACGTTAATTAACCATAAACAAAAATCACATTAAACATTATTGACATCACATTCAAAATCAATTGTCCCTTCAAAAGTTCTCAACCTCTTCATTAAGATTCATTAAACTCCAACCCCATGGGTTAACATCATTTATTCAAGTATTCATTATAGAATTACTTTCCCATATTCCCAGGCATTCTAGAAAATCAACCTATGATACTAAACACAAGGGGGATCAAAACGATGAGTAGATATACTAACCGTCGAGCCTTTGCCTCCTATATCTAGATCATAGACTCATTCTCCCTTGAGAGGCTAACCATGGAAAGCACATGGCGTACCCCGTGTGTCTTCACCTCCTTCGAAAGAAGGGTAAGCAAGTCCACCTTCCTTGAGAAGTGGTGAAAAGTAAAGCAGCTAAATGACCAATCGAACCACCAAGCATCCAACAATCACATCCATCCCATTCCATCATCACCGGTGTCCTCCGCGACACCCACATGCATAAACCAATGCAGCTCGCCACTCTAGGGGTCATCCGCTGCCACAACCACACGACCTCCCTGCTTCCACATATGACAAGACCCCACTAGGGTAACATCAGAACACAAGATATCATAGCACCCCTTCCAGGGTCACAACACAACATAAGCATTAGGAAAACAATCATTACAACAAATGGGCTCTTGTCCATTTAACAAGGCATCCAGCCTTCAAACAATAAACACCAAAAATCACATCAAATGTTCTTTTAGACCTAATTCACAATATGAGGGTAACTCCGAAAACTTCTCAGAACTCAATTAAGTTATTTAATCCATCATTGAATTACAAAAATTAATTTGTTGGTTCCAACATCATGAACCAATTCATTAAGCTATCACCAAAAATTAAACATTCTTACTATTCCAAATTTGATCACCATCAAATTAGAAGAACTACAACAGTGACAACAATTAGATTCATTTACATGCCTCTTATCTTTATCCAATTAATTATCAATTAATTCCGGTGTTATGTTATTTACCAATTTCATCAAGAATAACATGCTAACAAGCAATTCATAGATATAACACTATCTAGCAAATCAAGAGGAAAACCGTTATCATGGTACAAAGCAACAACATGCGATCAACCCAATTCTTTTAATACAGTTTAAGTATTTAATTAGGTCAATTCAAAAGTCATCCAGCGTGATTACACATCCGAAAAATAAGATTGCACATTAAATAGAGAGATGCATGAATCCCCTACCTCAAGGGTTTTCGAGAAAACCCACAATGGTCGATGAACGCCTAAGAAACCGGGTCGATTCACCACGAATCCTCCTTAGATCTCCTCTCCTAACACAACCAATACCGAATCTCAACATAAAATACATCCACACACTTAGATCTAACCATATCGGGCGTATATCAATGATCCTGGGAGAAGAGGAGGAGTAGATATACGTAGATAAAAGAACCAAACAAAAGGATCACTTACCTTGAGAAACCGGCTTCGATTAGCGAAGAGAAGCCTCCGGATAGCCTCCAAAATGCTTGGGAGAGGTTATTCCACCTCCAAGGAAAGGTAATACTAAGTTATGTCCAATTAGGGGATTAAACGTGGTGATTAAAGGCAAAACGAGTAAGATCCACAATTTTAGGATCTAACATTATGTGCCTGCACGGTTGGTCCGGACGGTTTACAAAACTCTGCGCTAACCGTGCGTTACAGTCTTCCTTGAGAACCCGTCCTCGCACAGTTAGTCCACACGGTTAGTCCGCATGATTAGAAAACTCGTGCACCAACCGTGCGTTAGCCACTACCTCCAAGACCATCCTTGCACGATTTGGCCGCACAGTTTTGGAAAACTGTGCACCTCCCATGCGAAGACCATAACCCTTTAGATTACCTTAAAAGTCCACCAAAACTCACCCCAAGCCACCTTGTCCTTCCAGATCACTTCCAACACCACATTTTAACAAAGGAATCGACAGGAGAGGTCTCGGTCATTACATTTGTTACCTCTCAAAACATTCTCATCCTCGATAATCCAAAACTCACCTAAAGAGAAAACAAAACATGGTCTGAACATCCACCCACCGAGATACCTCTCAAAAGAGAGAAAGCCACCAAAGAAACAAAGGGAGCCATCTCATAAACATTATGGTCTCATAACCACATAAGCTACAACGATACATGAAAGAGTTAAACATCAAACACCTCTGGGTACTAAGCACGTATTTGTGACTCACGTACCCAGGTACTATCCTCCAAGACACCGTGTCGCCAAAAGACACGAACCAAAAGAATAGAATGTCCACGCTGCACCTTCTCCTTGCGGTCTTGGATCTCCATAGGTCTCTCCTCAAAGGTGGCAGCTTCATCAACATCAATCTACCCCCAATCGATGATGTGAGAGTCATCATGAAGATGTCGACGTAGCTGTGATACAAGGAAAACATCATGTATCCGACTTATCTGATAGGGAAGTTCCACTCGGTATGACACATCTCCAATACGAGCTAACACCTCGAAAGGCCCAAAAAAACAGGGAGAATGCAGTCTCCCTTGACCAGACCTTCGCTGCCCACGTCGGGGAGTCACCTTTAAAAACACATGATCCTTAACATCAAAATCCATGGGTCTCCTTCTTTGGTGAGAATACGACTTTTGACGATCTTGCACTGTCTTCATCCTCTCACGAATCACCTGAACCATCTCTATTGTATTATGCACTATTTCCAGTCCGAGAATTGCTGACTCTCTAACCCTAGTCTAGCACAACGGAGGACGACATGGTTTTCCATACAAGGCTTCAAACAGCGCCATACCGATGGTAGAGTGAGAACTATTTTTGTAAGAGAACTCCACCAAGGGTAAGTGCCTCATCCATGAACCTCCAAAATTCAGGGCACAAGAGCGTAACATGTCATTAAGAATCTGGATGGTTCGCTCTGTCTGACCATCCGTTTGGGGATGAAAAGAAGTACTAAGGCATAGCTGAGAACCAAAAGCATGCTGGATAAATTTCCAAATCCTGGAGGTAAAACGAGGATCTCGATCAGAAATGATTGTCCTTGGGACTCCATGATGTCTCACCACCTCTTCTAGATACCGCCTCGACAAAACTTCCACTGATCTCGACTCCTTGAACACTATGAAGTGGGCCTATTTTGTTAATCGATCCACTACCACCCAAATAGCATCATGTCCTCCCTGAGCTCAAGGTAAACTGTAACAAAGTCCATTGAGATTTCCTCCCACATCCATTGATGAATCTCTAATGGCTGGAGAAGGCCACCAGAAACACAGTGTTTGGCCTTCACCTTCTAGCATACGAAACAATGAGACACAAACTCTGCAACCACGCGCTTCAACCCAAGACACCAAAACTGACTCCTCAAGGATCGGTACATCTTCGTTACACCAGGATGTACTGCTAAGGGGGAACTATGGAACTCTCGGAGAACCGTCTCATGCATTGCCAAGGGAACAAAAATCCTTCCAGGATACAATGCTTAGTGTTTATCATCCTCTGACCCACCATCAGGGGCCTCACCACAAACAACTATGTCTCTCCAGACCTCCACCTCATGATCCCCCAACTGGGACTCTTCCACCTTATGAACCATGGATGACTGCACAGTCATCTGGAAAAGACAACATCTTCCCCCAACTTCTCCCATATCAAGAGGCAACACTGACAGTTCCTCCATCACTCTCCAGGAATCACCAAATTCACGCACAACATCACTACATGACATTCAGCTCAGCACATCAGCTACAAAAATTCCCTCTCTAGGTGTATATGATATCTCAAAGTCGTATTCGTACAATAACTCCATCCACCGACACTGTTGCAAGTTTTCATGTTAGGCAGGGAGAAAACATACCTCAAACTCTTATGATCGGTGAAAACCACAAAACGCTATGCAATGAGGTAATGTCTCCACAATTTCAGAGAAAACTCCATGAATTTCAAATCAAGATCATGGGTGGCATAGTTGTGTTCATGGGGGCGCAACTTCCGAGACCCATGAGAAACAAATGACCTCTGTTGCATGAGAACGCAGCCTAGCCCCAAATGTGAAGCATTGTAGAAGACATCAAACTGGACTCCCTCAGTCGAAAGACAAAGTACTGGAGCACTTACTAACTTCCCTTGTAGATAATCGAAGGATGCCTGGCACTGATCAGTCCATATGAAATCCAGATCTTTCCTGGTCAAAGTTGTTAGAGGAGTCGCAACCGAGGAGAAATTGGCTGTGAACCTCCAGTAATATCCTGGGAGACCAAGGAAACTTCGTACCTCTAAAACTGTCTTGGGGGTTGCCCAAGACACCACTACTTATATCTTCAAAGTATCCACAACTACTCCCTATTAGGAAACAACATGTCCCATGAAACGGACTTCTAGAGATCAAAACTCACACTTCGATAACATCCCAAACAACTGATGTTGATGAAGAACTCCCAAAACAGCTTGCAGATGCTCTGCATGCTCCTCTTCAAATGTGGAGTACACAAGGATGTCGTCGATGAAAACGACTACGAACATGTCCTGGAACTCACGGAACACAACATTCACCAATCCCATGAACACAACTAGATCACTCGTCACACCAAACAGAATTGCAACGAACTCATAATGCCCAAGACGACAACGGAAAGCAGTCTTCGGGATATCCTCATCCTTCACACGCATCTGATGATATCCAGGCCGCAATTTGATCTTTGAGAACCAAATTTCACCCATCAGTTGATCGAATAATTCATCAATCTGTGGAAGAGTATAGGGGTCCTTTATTGTCACTTTGTTTAAGAGACGATAATTGACACACAACCGCAACCTGCCGTTGGACTTCTTCACGAACAAGACTAGTGCACCCCATGGTGACAAACTTGGTTGAACAAAACTGCACTGCAATAGACCATCAAGCTGTATATGTAGCTATCATAACTCAGAAGGGGCCATCCTATATGGATACATTGATAAAGGAGAAACTCCTGGCTATAGCTTGATCCCAATCTCGATCTCTCATTGTGGGGGTAAGGCTACAACCACTTCTGGAAAAACATCAGGGTACTCTTCTACGACCCTAGGAAACACGAACTGCCGATCCTCTAAAGGACTCAGCATCATCTCAACCACCATGGTTGATATGGATGGAACATGCCTATGACCCATCTGAGGATCTCTCTCACCAAAAAACAACACCTGCTCTCCATATTCACCGATGAAGATGAACATCTTCCTGAAGCAATCCACGATAGCCTGCACCGAATACAACCAATCCATGCCAAGGATGACATCATATGGTTGTATCCATAAACATAGGGAATCTTCCCAGAAGCGGTGTTTCCCCAACACTAGCTAATAATCTCTAAATACATCAAACATGCTAGCTCGACCTCCAACTGGCGTATTCAATTCCAAGGGCACTAGAAGCCTCTCTACCTCAACTCTCGAAGCATGGACAAGGGTAGGTGATATGAAGCGGTGTGTCTCTCTTGAATCAAACAAGGCATACACCAAGGTAGAAAAAAAAGCAATGGGTAACTCTAATGACATATGGATCATCTGTTGCTGGCAATGCTAGAGCATAAAGCTGACCACTACATATTCCACAACCTCTCGGAACCTGATGACGACCACCACCACGTCCGCGCTCTGCTCTATAAGGACAAGGACCATCATGGGGTTGTACCTTGCCTGCCACATCTACCCTCCGATGATTGAAAGCTAGTGCAACTGGTTGCTGCTGCCTCGGCTGGAACTGCGTCAACAGAGGAACCTGAAGTGCAGTGCTCGGGGCACATGACCACACTGAAAGGTCGGGCACTCCCGCAATAGATGACCATGACCACCACGGGAAAAACAAGAACCTGGTACCTTGGCATAGGCTTGAGAGTTTCTGCCTCTGGAGAAATGAGATTGGAAGGGATGGGACATACCCCCAGGTGAACAAAAACACTTCTGCCCTAAAAACCGGGAACCCCAGACCACTGCTCTGCTTCATGAGGAATCATGATGATTCCCCTCTTGTAACGATCTGGTCCTGTCCAAAGTCCTCTCAACAACCTTTTTCCTTACCAGTACCTCAAGATATGTCTTCGTCATAAATGGGGTGACCTGGCACTATATCTCTGGATGCAAAGCCTCCTCAAATGCCTCGCTCTGGCCTCCTCATCTGGAAATAGGTCCGAAGCATATCGTAGAAGGTTCCTAAAACGGATCCCAAACTCCTGAACACTAGAGCTCCCCTATAGAAGGGTGAGAATCTCATGACGACTGGATTCCTTCACAGTAGAATAAAGGAACTCAACTCTAAACATGTCTCGGAACACCTCCCATGAGATCGCTGACTCCTCATGATCCCCGAAGAACAACAACCACCACTACCTTTCTGCTCCATGCTTCATTGTCACAACCAAGTACAAACAGTGCTCCTTCCGAGCACGGATCGAACTGAAGCCTATCTCGACCTCCTCCAACCAGTCATCCGTGACTACATCTGAAATGGATCCCTCATACTTCTGCAAACGTTGGTGCTGAAACTATAGGAGTCTCTTCCTCCAAGTGTCGTCGTCGTCAACTTCTACCCTACGGCGACCTGTTGGAATAGCCTGTTAGACGTATTTTATGAAAACCTGATGAGTACGTCGACCTGGAGCCATACCTGCAAAATAACAAAAAATTAGAGTCCCTAATCCTGGAATATGGAAGACTCAACATTAATTAATTAATTGTTTTCTTTCATTTGTTTTAGGTTAACCTATCCCAAGGTCTACCCATTCAAACACAGGCACAAAGAAGAATGATGCATGATCCTTTCCTACGTCTCTGCCCTAAAACTAATATCACCCTGTATTGTAGCCATGTAAATTTAAAGTTCTGTGCTCAGATCATAGGGGGCCCTAAACGCCTATGTCACAGCTGGTTTCTAGTGTTTCCCGCACTTGATATACATTAATGACACTATTTCCCTACCAACCCATGCAACCTCACATGTGCCAAACTCCAAACTCCATCTTATCCCTCAACCAGACCTCTAATACCACTCTCTCACGACCACCTCCCCACAAAGTGTACCCCTCCTGGGCCGACAATGTGAGAAGGGAGATATTGGCCCCCAAGTCCCACCTCCAGTTGGCCCCGGTTTGGCGACTAGCACCGAGGGTATAGTAAACAGACAAATGGGAGGCATTACACTCTAAGAGAACACGTGCAGATGAGAGAGATAAGATAGACACCAATCAAATCCAACTCAAAATGGAATATAAAAGAAAACCATGTTCATATATGAAATTCCATGAAAAAGTACCACAACTGAAAAGGGAAAACTACATTTACCCAAAAGAAAGTAAAACAGCTGCGATCACAAGCCCGAACTGCTCCTACAACCACAAGCTACTAGTAACCATCCTGATCTCCAACCTGTTCCAAGTGACCTGGAAAATAGTTTATATAAACGTAGGGTGAGTATAACAGTATACTCAGTAGGATCCTCCCGAAAGACTCTCGTGAAAAAGTAAAGAAAGCATGCTAAAGCCCAGTGAACAACAAGTGAAACCTACACATCACCTAAATAGGTATACTAAGTACCCAATCTAACCATGGATACTCTCACCAAGTAACACATACAAGAATATAGTATATATTAAAGAATATCAAGGGTACCCTGCTACTACTTCCCCTCTGTTTTCCGATTTTCCACAACGACATACGTCCGGTGCATCTCTCTCCAAAAGCTTGCCCGTATAAACATGGGCTATGCTCCCTAATTTCCACCTCGTGCACCATAAAGGCATGCCTGAAGACACCTGGGATAGTCTCCACACTATCCTCACAACAAAAAGTAACCAGGTAGGTTCCTGGAGCCACCACAACCCACATAACGTGTATCATACGTCATGTATTGTACCTCAAGGCATTATAGCCCATACACCGTGTAAGGATCCTCAAGCCATCACCGCCTATACACGTTACACCTATAGTTGTCCATAGGACACTACATCCAAAATATATGTGCAGAAATAACCACAATCCATTACAGCCCACTACACACATATATGTGGAGAAATAACTGCTATACCAATGACACTAGTATCTACCAAGAGAAGAGAGAGACGTCAAAGGGGGTAGTCAGCCATTCATCCTCCCACCAGAATGTTGGTGAAACCACCCCCAGGGCTCAGAACCCCAGGGTGTCAGTTTCCCTTACCGACATGGTGGAGTAGCTTATAAAAACACAAAAAATATAGAATATATATAACTCACAACCACACTATGGGCAAAACCTAGTCGTAGCCTCAACTGCAGCTAAAGTCTCTCGGACTCCGGGCTGCTATTTATAAGACTTGGCATATTATAAGCACAAAACTACTTAAAGAACTTCATTAGGTTACCTCATTCCCTTTTTCATCAATACCACTTTAAGTTAATTAATTATTTTCGCGTTAATTAACCATTAACGAAAACCACATTAAACTTTCTTGGCATCACATTCAAAATCTAATGTCCCTTCAAATGTTCTGAAACTCATCATTAAGTTTCATCAAACTCCAACCCCATGGGTTAACATCATTTATTCAAATATTCATTACAGAATTACTTTCCCATATTCCCAGGCTTTCTAGAAAGGAAACCTATGCTACTAAACACAAGGGGGATCAACACGGTGAGTAGAGATACTACCCGTCGAGTCTTTTCCGCCTATATCAAGAGCGTAGACCCATTCTCCCTTGAGTGGCTAAACATGGAATGCACGTGGCATACCCCACGTGTCTTCACCTCCTTCGGAAGAATGGTATGCAAGTCTAGCTGCCTTGAGAAGTGGAGAAAAGTAAAGATGATAAACAACCAATCAAACCACCCAACATCCAACAACCAGATCCATCCCATTCCATCATCCCTAGTGCCCTCCTCGATACCCAGATGCATAAACTGATGCATCTCGCCACTCTAGGCGTCATCCGCTTCCACAACCACAAGGCCTCCCTACCTCCACATATCACAAGAGCCCTCCAGGGTCACATAACAACACAAGATATCACAGCATCCCTTCCAGGGTCATAGCACAATACAAGAAGCAATAAAACAATCATTACAACAAATGTGATCTTTTCCCTTTAACAAGGCATATGACCTTCAAACAACAAACACCAACAATCACATCAAATGGGCTTTTATCCCTAATTCACAACAGGAGTGTAACTCTGAACCCTTCAAGGAACTCAATTAAGTTATTTAATTCATATTTGAATTAAAAATTTCAATTCGTTGTTTCCAACATCATGAACCAATTCAGTAATCTATCACCGAAGATTAATCATGATTACCATGCCAAATTTGATCAACATAAAATTAGAACAACTATAACAACGACAATAACCAGATTCATTTACATGCCTCTTATCTTTATCCTATTAATTATCAATTAATTATGGCTTTACATTATTTACTAATTTCATCAAGAATAACATGCTAACAAGAAAAACATAGATATCACACTATCTAGAAAATAAAGAGGCAAACCATTATCACGGTACAAAGAAACAACATTCGAACAACCCAATTCTTTTAATCCAGTTCAAGTATTTAATTAGGTCAATTCCAAAGTAATCCAGCGGGATTACACATGCGAACAATATGATTGCACATAAAAGAGAGAGAATCATGAATCCTCTACCTCAAGGGTTTTCATAGAAAACCACAAAGGTCGATGAATGCCCATGAAACTGGGTCGATTCTCCACGAATCCTCTTTAGATCATCTCTCCTAACACATCCAAGACCAAAGAACAATATAAACATCATCCAAACACTTAGATCTACCCATAACAGTCATAGATCTAAGATCCCGATAGAAGTAGAGGAGTAGATCTACGTAGATCTAATAACCAAACAAAATGATCACATACCTTGAGAAAACGGCTTCGATTCGCAAAGAGAAGCCTCCAGATCACCTCCAAAACTCTAGGGAGAGGTTCATCCACCTCCAAGGAAATTTAATCCCGAGTTATGTTCAATTAGGGACTTAAACGAGATGATTAAAGGTAAAACAAGTTAGATCCACATTTTTAGGATCTAACATTAAGTGCCAGCATGGTGAGTTCGCACGGTTAAACAAATCGTGCGCTAACCGTGCATTAGCTTCTGCCTCGACAACCCCTCCTTGCACAGTTATTCCGCACGGTTAGACAAACCGTGCGCTAACCGCGTGTTAGCCACTGCCTCCAAGACCAGCCTTGCACGGTTTGGCTGCACGGTTTAGGAAAACCGTGCACCTCCCTGTGCGAAGATCATAACCCATTTATATTTCCTTAAAAGTCCACCCAAACGCAACACAAGCCACCTTGTCCTTCCAGAGCACTTACAACACAAAATTTTCACAAAGGAATGGACCGGAGTGGTCTGGGGCATTACATCAGATACCACTCAAAATATTATCATCCTCGAGAATCCAAAACTCACCTAAAGAGAAATAGAAACAGGGTTTGAACAACCACCCATCGAGATACCTCCCAAAAGAGAGCAAGCCACAAAAGCAATAAAAGGAGCCATCTCATAAACATGAAGGTCTCATAACCACATAAGCTCTAATGATACAAGAAAGAGTTAAACATCAAAAAAATCTGGGTAATGAGCACGTATATGTGACTCATGTTCCTAGGTACTCTCCTCTAAGCCACCATGTCTCCACAAAACACAAAACCAAATGAATAGAACATCCACACAACACCTTCTCCCAGCATTCTTGGATCTCCACATGTCACTCCTCAAAGGTGGCGGTATCATGAACATTGATCTTCCCCAATCGATGATGTGGGAGTCGTCATTAAGATAACGACGTAGCTGTGATACATGAAAAACATCATGTATCCTACTCATCTGAGGGGGAAGTTCCACTCGGTACACCTCAATTCCAACACGAGCTAACACCTCGAAATTCCCAACACAACTAGGATAAAGCTTACTCCCACGACCAATCCTTTGCTGCCCACGACGGGGAGTCACTTTTTGAAACACATGATCCCCTACCTCAAACAATAGGGGTCTATTTCTTTGGTCATCATACGACTTCTGACGATCTTTCACTGTCTTCACCCTCTCACAAATCACCTGAACCATCTCTGTTGTATTTTTCACTAGTTCCGGTCCAAGAATTGCTGACTCTCCAACCCCAGTCCAGCACAACGGAGAATAGCACGGTCGGCCATACAAGGATTCAAACGGCACCATACCGATGGTAGAGTGAAAAATATTATTGTAAGTGAACTCCACCAAGGGTATGTTCTTCATCCATGAACCTCCAAAATCCAGGACACAAGAGCGTAACATGTCATCAAGAGTCTAGATGGTTCACTCTGTCTGACCATCCTTTTGATGATGAAAAGCAGTGCTAAGGAATAGCTGAGTACCAAAAGCATACTGGAGACCTTTCCACACCCTGGAGGTAAACAAGGATGTCAATCAGAAATGATCGTCCTTGGAACTCCATGAACTCTCACCACCTCCCCTAGATACTGCCTCGACAAAACTTCCACTGAGCTCGACTGCTTGATCGCTATGAAGTGGGCCGATTTTGTTAAACGATCCACTACCACACAAATAGCATTATGTCTTCCCTGAGCTCGAGGTAATCCTCTAACAAAGTCCATTGAGATGTCCTCCTACTTCCACTGAGGAATATCTAATGGCTGGAGAAGGACACTAGGAATACGGTGTTCAGCCTGTACCTTCTGGCAGACCAAACAACGAGACACAATCTCTACAACCGCGCACTTCAGCCTAGGCCAACAAAACTGACTCATCAAGGATCAGTACATCTTTGTCACTCCAGGATTTACTACTATGGGAAAACTATGGAACACTAAGAGAACCTTCTCGCGCATTTCCAAGGGAACAAAAATCCTATCATGATACAAAAATCGGTGTTTCTCATCCTCTGACCAACCATCAGGGGCCTCAACACAAACAACTATGTCTCTCTAGACCTCCACCTCAAGATCCCCCAACTGGGAATCTTCCACCTTCTGCACCAGGGATGACTGCACTTTCAACTGTAAAAGACAACCTCTTCCCCCAACTTCTCCCATATCAAGATACAAAGCTTACAGTTCCTCCATCACTCTCCAGGAATCACCGGATTCACGCACATCATCACGATGTAACATTCGGCTCAGCGCATTAGCTACAAAATTTCCCTTTCCAGGTTTATACGATATATCAATGTCGTATTCCAGCAAGAACTCCATCCACCGACCCTGTCGCATGTTCAAGTCACACTGGGAGAAAACATACCTCAAACTCTTATGATCGGTGAAAATCACAAAGCACTCACCACTGAAGTAATGTCTCCAGAATTTCCAAGAAATCACCCTGACTGCCAACTCCAGATCATGGGTGGCATAGTTGAGTTCATTGGTGCACAACTGCTGAGACCCATAAGAAACAACTAACCTCTGTTTCATGATAACTCATCCTATCCCCAAATGTGATGCATCGTAGAAGACATAAAACTGGACTCCCTCAGCTGGAAGACAAAGGAATTGAGA
Organism: Viscum album; assembly: GCA_963277665.1. Taxonomy (NCBI): domain Eukaryota; kingdom Viridiplantae; phylum Streptophyta; class Magnoliopsida; order Santalales; family Viscaceae; genus Viscum; species Viscum album. Next base: position 806,108,906 of record OY728139.1, read on the forward strand.
ACTTACTAACTTCTATTTTTGATACTCGAAGGCTGCCTAGCACTGATCAGTCCATATGAAATCCTGATCTTTCCTGGTCAAAGCTGTCAGAGGAGTCGCAACCTGAGAGAAATTGGACACGAACCTCCTGTAATAGCCTACGAGACAAAGGAAACTTCATACCTCTAAAACTATCTTGGGGGCGGCCCAAGACACCACTGCATCTATTTTTGAAGGATCAACATCTAATCCCCGTTGGGACACAACATGCCCCAAGAAACGGACTTATCGAGCCCAAAACCCACACTTTGACAAAATCCCAAATAGCTGATGTCGGCGAAGAACTCCCAAAACAGCTCACAGATGATCTGCATCCTCCTCTTCAGATGTGGAGTATACAAGGATGTCATTGATGAAAACTACCATGAACTTGTCCAGGAACTCATGGAACACAGCATTAATCAATACCATGAACACAGTTGGAGCATTCATCACACCAAACGACATTACAACAAACTCATAATACCATGACGACAAAGGAAAGCAGTCTTCGGGATATCCTCATCCTTCACACGCATCTGATGATATCATGACCACAAGTTGATCATTGAGAACAGACATGCACCCTTTAACTGATTGAATAAGTCATCAATCCATGGAAGATGATATCAGTTCATTATTGTCACTTTGTTTAAGCAACGATAATCGACACAAAACTGAAACTTGTCGTCGGCCTTCATCACGAACAAGGCTGGTGCACCCCATGGTGACACACATGGCCGAAAAAAACCGCACCGCAACAGACCATAAAGCTGTATACGTAGCTATTGTAACTCAGAAGGGGACATCCTATATAGGGACATAAATATAGGAGACACTTCGGGCTATAGCTCGATCCCAAACTCAATCTCTCATTGAGGGGGTAAGGATACAATCTCTTCTGAAAAAACATCAGGGTACTCCTCTACGACCCTAGGAAACGCCAACTGTTGATTCTCTGAAGATATAAACATCATCTCATCCGCCATGGTTGATAAGGATGGATCACTCCTATGACCCATCTAAGGATCTCTCTCACAAAAAACACCACCTTCTCTCCATCTGCACCGATGAAGATGGCCTTCTTCCTGAAGAATTCCATGATACCATGAACCGAATACAACCAATCCATGCCGAGGATGACATAATATGGTTGTACCTGTAAACATAGGAAATATCCCCAAGAGCGGTATTTCCCCAAAACTAGCTCACAATCTCTACTTACTTCAAACAAGCTAGCTCGACCTCCAACTGGCGTAGTCAATGCCAAGGGCACTGGAAGCCTCTCTACCTCAAGTCCCAAAGCAAGGACAAGGGTAGGTGATATGAAGGAGTGTGTCACTTCTGAATCAAATAAGGTATACACTAAGGTAGAAAACAATCAAAGGGTACCGCAAACGACATCTGGATCGTCTGGTGCTGGCAAAGCTAGAGAATGAAGCTGACCACAACCTCCTCCAAGGCCTCTCTGACCCTGATGATGACCACCACCACGGTTGTTCTCTACTCTCTGAGGATGAGGAGCATCATGGGGATATCCTCTACCTGCCCCATAAACCCTATGTTGATCGACTGCTAGTGCAACTGGCTGCTACTACCTCAGCTAGAACTATCCCAACAGAGGATGCTGGAGTGGAGCACCCAGTGCACGATGACCGCCCTAAAAGGTCGTGCCTTCCGGCTGCAGATGACCAATACCACCATAAGAAAAACTAGCGCCTGATCACTTGGCATAGGCCTGAGAGTTGCTGCCTCTGGAGAAACGAGATGGGAAGTGTTGGGACCTACCCCCCGGTGAACAAAAACTCTTCTTCCCTGAAAACAGGGAACCCCAGACTACAGCTCTTCTTTGTGAGGAATCATGAAGATTCCCCTCTCATAACGATCCAGTCCTGGCCAAAGTCCTCTAAAAAAGATTTTCCCTTTCCAGCACCTCAAGATATGTCTTCAGCTTAAATGGAGTGACCTGGTGCTGGATCCCTGGATGAAAATCCTCCTCGAAATGCCTCACCCTAGCCTCCACATCTGGCAACAGGAACTAATCATATTGTTGATGGTTCCTAAAACGGATCCCAAACTCCCGAACACTAGAGATCTCCTATAAAAGTTTTAGAATCACCTGATGACTGGACACCTTCGTAGGCGAAGAAAGGAACTCAACTCTAAACATGTCTCGGAACTCCTCCAATGAGATCGCTGACTCCTCACGATCCCGAGTAATGACAACCACCACTGACTTCCTGCTCCACACAACATTGTCACAACCATGGACACCCAGTGATCTTTCCGAGCATAGATTGAACTGAAGCCAATCTTGACATCCTCCAACCAGTGTTCTGTGACTGCATGTGAAATGGATCACTCATACTTCTACAGACTTTGGCACTGAAACTCTCAGAGTGTCTTCCTCCAAGTGTCATCGTCTTTAACTTCTACCCAGAGGCGACCTGCTGGAATAGCCTACTGAACGTCTTCTACGCAAACCTGACGAGGACGTTGACCTGGATCCATACCTGCAAAATAAAAAACAATTAGAGTTCCTAATCCTGAAATATGGAAGACTCAACATTAATTAATTAATTGTTTTATTTCATTCGTTTTAGGTTAACCTATCCCAAGGTCTACCCATTCAAACACAGGCACAAAGAAGAATGATTCATGATCATTTCCAAGGTCTCTTCCCTACAACTAATATCACCCTATTTAGTATCCATTGTAAACATGAAGGATTGTGCATCAGATCATAGGGGGGCCTAAACGCCTATGTCTCACCCGGTTTCCAGTGTTTATTTCACTTGCTAAACATGAATGAAAATAATTCCCTACCAACCCATGTAGCCTCACTTGTGCTAAACTCCAAACTCCATCCTATCCCTCAACCAGTCCTCTGATACCACTCTGTCACGACCCCCTCCCCACAAAGTGTACCCCTCCCAGGACGGCAATGTGAGAAGGGAGATAATGACCCCCGAGTCCCGCCTCCAGTAGGCCCCGGGTTGGCGACTAGCACCGAGGGTATATTAAACACACAAATGGGAGGAATTACCCTCTAAGAGAACACGTGCGGAAGAGAGAAATAAGATAGACACCAATCAACTCCAACTCAAAACTGGAATATAAACGAATTCCATGTTCATATATGAAATTCCATGCAAAAGTAATAAAACTGAAAATGGAAAACTACAAGTACCCAAAATAAAGTAAAACAACAGCGATCACAATCCCGAACACCTCCTGTAACCACAAGCTAGAAGTAACCAACCTGATCTCCAACCTGCTCCAAGTGACCTGAGAAATAGTTTATATAAACATAGGGTGAGTATAACAGTATACTCAGTCGGATCCTCCCTGAAGCCTCTTGTGCAAAAGTAAAGAAATCATGCTAAATCCGAGTGAACAACAAGTGAAACCAACACAACACCTAAACAGGTATATTAAGTTCCCAATATCACCATGGATACTCTCACCATGTAACACATACAAGAATATAGTATATAGTAATGAATATCAAGGGTACCCTGTTACTACTTCCCCACTAGTTTTCAACTTTTCCCCAAAGACATACGTCCTGTGCATATCTCTCCAAAGGCTTACCCGTATAAACATGGGCTATGCGCCACAGTCTGCACCTCGTGCACCACAAAGGCTTTCCCGCAGACACCTAGGCTAAGATCCACACCATCCTCACAACCAAAAGTAACCCGGTAGGTTCCAAGAGCCACCACAGCCCGCATAACATGTATCATACGTCGGGTATTGTACCTCAAGCCATTATAGCCCATACACCACGTAAGGATCCTCAATCCATCACAGCCTATACACGTTACACCTATAGTAGTCCATAGGATACTACATCCGGATTATATGTATGGAAATAACCACAAGCCATTACAGCCCTCTACAAACATATATGGGGAAAACTAACCGTTGTGCCAATGAAACTTGTATCTACTAAGAGAAGAGAGTGTGGTCAAAGGGGGTAGTCAGCCATTCATCCTCCCACCAGAATGTTGGGGAAATCACCCACCAGGGCTCAGAATCCCTGGGGTGTCAGTTACCCTTACCGATAGGGTGTAGTAGAATATCGAAACACAAAAAGTATAGAATATATATAATTCACAACCACACTGTGGGCATAAAATAGTCTTAGCATCAACTGCAGCTAACGTCTCTCGGACTCTGGGCTACTATTTCTAAGACTAAGAATCCTATAAGCACACAACCAGTTAAAGAACTTCATTAGGTTACCTCATTCCCTTTTTCAACAATTCCACATTTCAGTAATTAATTATTTGCACGTTAATTAACCATGTACAAAAACCACATTAAGCATTCTTGGCATCACATTCAAAATAAACATTCCCTTTAAAAGTTCTTAACCTCATCATTATGTTTCATCAAACTCCAAACCCATGGGTTAACATCATTTATTCAAATATTCATTACAGAATTACTTTCCCAAATTCCCAGGCATTCTAGAAAAGAATCCTATACTACTAAACACAAAGGGGCTCAACACGGTGAGTAGACGTACTACCCATCGAGCCTTTGCCTCCTACAGCAAGAGAGTAGACCCATTCTCCCTTAAGAGGCTAAACAAGGAAAGAACATGCCATACCCTGCATGTCTTCGCCTCCTTCAGAAGAAGGGTAAGTAAGTCCATCTCCCTTGAGCAGTGGGGAAACGTAAAGCAGTTAAAAGACCAATCAAACCACCAAGTAGCCAACAACCACATCCATCCCATTCCATCATCCTTAGTGTCCTCCCCAACACCCACATGCATAAACCGATGCATCCCGCCACTCTAGGCGTCATCCACTACCACAACCACAAGGCCTCCCTTCCTCCACATATCACAATACCCCTCCAGGGTCACATCACAACACAAGATATCATTTCACCCCTTACAGCGTCAAAACATACCACAAGCAGCAGGAAAACAATAATTACAACAAATGGGCTCTTGGCCCTTTAACAAGGCATCCTGCCTTCAAAAAACAAACACCAACAATCACATCAAATGGGATTTTAGCCCTAATTGACAACAAGCGGGTAACTCCAAACCCTTAACAAAACTCAATTAAGTTATTTAATCCATCTTTCAATTAAAAATTTCCATTCATTGGTTCAAGAATCATGAACCAATTCAGTAAGCTATCACCGAAGATTAAACATGCTTACTATGCCAAATTTTATCAACATCAAATTAGGACAACTACAATAGTGGAAACAACCGAATTCATTTGCATGCCTCTTATCTTTATCCAATTAATTATCTATTAATTATGGATTTATCTTCTTTACCAATTTCATCAAGAATAATATGCTAACATGCAAGGCATAGAAATCACACTATCCAGCGAATCAAGAAGCAAACCGTTATTACGGTACAAAGCAACAACATGCGATCAACCCAATTCTTTTAATCTGGTTCAAGTATTTAATTAAGTAAATTCCAAAGTTAACCAGCGAGATTACACATTCGAACAATATGACTGCACGTAAAAGAGAGAGAAGCATGAATCCCCTACCTCAAGGGTTTTTCAGGAAAACCACAACGGTCGATGAATGCCCAAGAAACAGGGTCGATTCTCTATGAATCCTCTTTATATCTCCTCTCATAACACAAACAAGACCAAATATCAACATAAACTATATCCACATACATAGATATACCTATAATGGGCGTAGATCTAAGATCCCGAGAGAAGAGGAGGAGTAGATCTACGTAGATCTAACAACCAAACAATAGGATCACTTACCTTGAGAAACCGGCTTCGATTTGCGAAGAGACGCCTCCGGATCACCTCCCAAAAGCTTGGGAGAGGTTCTTCCACCTCCACGGAAAGTTAATCCTAAGTTATAGAAGATTAGGGGATTAAAAGAGGTGATTAAAGGAAAAACGAGTTATATCCAGAATTTTAGGATCTAACATTAAGTACCCGCACTGTTAGTCCACACGGTTTAACAAACTGTGCGCTAGGCGTGCATTAGCTTCTGCCTCGACAACCCCTCCTCGCACGGTTAGTCCGCACTGTTAGACAAACCGTGCACTAACTGTCCATTAGCCACTGCCTCCAAGACCATCTTTTCATGGTTTGGCCGCACGGTTTAGGCAAACAGTGCGCCTCCCGTTCGAAGACCATAACCCTTTAGATTTCCTTAAAATTTAACCCAAACACACCCTAAGACACCTTGACCTTCCAGAGCACTTCCAACACCACATTTTCAATAAGTAATGGACTAGAGAGGTCTGGGACATTACACATTTAAATACATCGAAGAAGATATCAACAATTCATATAGGGTTTGAATTATACTCTAGTACTGAAAAAATGTCTTTAAGTGATAAGTATTACTGAATATCATATAAGTATCTAATGTATTCTCTATAATTCTCTTGAAAATCACAATAATAATTGTATCCCGATCTAATATAATGGGAAGTGGAAAAGAATTCATCTTTGAATCTTAATTTTGTATTTCATGGTTAGTTTATAAATGTTAAATAATCTTTGATTAAATTAAGATGTACTAAAATTTGAAATTAATTAACTAAAATATAAATTACATTATATCTTATTTATGTTTTTGGGAGTCCTGTGATGAAATCCATAGTGATCTATTCCCATTTCCATTATTATATGGGTAATGGTTAAAACATACCCTATGACTTCTATCATTCACTATTAAATTTCTAGAATACTAATCATTGAGGGATGTATTATATCATGTGTTTATTTATATAATCCAATAAATGTATTGTTTCATATCTTTTTATATATTTATGATTCTTAAAAATAGATAATGCTGATACATTAGTATTATCCTGGATTTCCCTCTTGTATTTTGGTTTTTATGGGACACATATTCAAGTTTTAAACTATTTTACTATATCATTATCAAATTTGAAATCTTGGATTTTTTATACATTGTGATATATCTCTTCACCATCTTTCTTGAATTTTTTCCATTATAGAAATTGTATTTTGAGCACTTAAATTGGTGAGATAGGATTTTTCACCATCCCTTATGACTTACAAATTCACTCATTGACAAACATATTATATTAGATCTATTTTAACCCTCATCATTTATAAGTCTTCTTGGTCGTTCTTACATAATGAATTATCCACCTTGTTTCCCTTGTAGGGTGGTAATATATTGGGAAGGTATAGTGTTTGATCAGTTAGAACCACATAATTTGGAACATATTTAACAATTTTTGTGTGAATGTAAATTTCAAACTCATTTTCTCAGAATGTATATAGAATTTAATAATTTAGATATAATTATTCAAAATATATAATTCAATGATAACCACTTCTATCACTTAATTATGAGTCTGGTAATTTTTCTTATTTTTTAACTATCATGAGGAATAATTAATTACCTATCCATTTTACATGATAACAAATCCCATTACATTCTTTAAGGAATCACTTTTCTAACAAACCATTTCCTCTTATTGTGTAATGTATGTGTATGTGTTGAGACTAATATGTTCTTTAGTTCCCTAAAAATCTATTCACATTCCTACATTAAACGGACCATTACACCCTTACATATTATCTTATTTATTATATTTTATAGTTATGATAAATTCCCCACAAAGCTTCGGCAGTGTATCGTTAATTATAAAAAATATATAGATATTAGTTACGGTAGTTATTTTTGGAAATTATACAATATATTTTATTTTATTTATCTAAATATATGCCCATATAGGTTATTACATGACCCTAGAATAAAATTTTTTATCGAAATATTCATATTTAAAATATTTTCTATACAACTTATCTATTAATATTATCATTAACCATGTCCAAAAATTATCATAACTAACTTACTTACACACTATGTATACAAGAATATCATCTATAGGGATGAATGAAAAATATTCCAGGTTATCTCAAAAGAAATTCTTCATTAGATCCATGAAGATTGTGGGATAAGTTGTAAGTGTAAATGAAATAACTATGACTATATTGTGTCAAAAACTTACTCAAAATGCTATCTTTGAAATATTTTCCATTTTGACCATAAAAAGTTGATTTGTAGATCAAGGGTTATCATTTTTAATGTACATAAACCCAATGATTTGATTTCAAAATACATTAACTTGCAGTAACCAATATTTATTCATAATTTTTAGGTTTTTATTCTCACAACAGTTATTGAAATGTGTCATTGATCTACCATTCTCCTTTACAAATATAACCATTTATTCCCATGATAAACATCTATGATATATAAATAATTTTCTAAATAAACTGTTATATATTTATTTGATTTATCTAATTAAATTGTAGAAATTTGATATTGACTCCTTAATATAATCATTTATCTAAGTATAAGTTTATTATAGAACTCAACCTACCTCTTTGGGAGAAGACTCTAAAGTTTATATGGGAATATATCATTATATTTGTGTATAATTGAAAAGTCAACATCATTTACTTTCCCAATTATCATTTAAACCATAAATAACTCCTTAACGTTTATTACAATGTGTATTATAAATTTTTCTTTCTGATGAGTGATCATTTTTATATTGGTACTTCAGAATAGGATGATGTGAATTATGAAATATCATATCATTTTAAAAATTGATATGGGATCTATGTGGTGATACATACTCAAAATATGTAATTATGTCAGATCTAACAAAGGGAATAAGATTTATATCGACATGATTTATTGTTCCCAAAATCATAATCATAAGAATATTTATATATATTAGAGGTGATCGTTTTTTGACTATGTGATTTTATAGATAGTATGATAGCCATAACAAGAGTTGGTGATTACACATATTAGGAAATATATGTGATTTGAAAGAATGTGATGAACTATAATAAAATATGGCACCTGAATATCTAAAATAATGTGTATGATTACCTCACAAATATTCATTATCATGGCCTAATTTAGTGTTATTGTTCATGAATAACTTTTTATTTTCTCCTGTTTGGGAGAATATTATGGCCTATATTAATCATTGACCCAATAAATGGGGCATCAATTCACATAGTGTCCAAACTCATTATAAATGAATAAACATGTTGTGTGTACATAACTATCCATGTAATTCATCTCATATTTTGTGATAATCAAAATCATATCATTAAATTAGTATTTTCGGGTATAATGGAAAACTTTAACCAATATAATGTACATCAATTACCAATTTAGGTAATTACCTAGGTGCTTCATTCCACAGTTTTTCCAATTAGGAGGTTGAATTTTATTCCTCTCATGTGACTTAACATAAGGGTTTTCATGGTATCATACCTTCATTTTACCTCTATTGAGTACTAAGAGACCCAATATTCCATATCCATAATTATTCCAATTTGAAAAATATCTTTATAGCTTTTAAAATCTATTAATGAAAATAAAATCAAATAATATATTTTAATACATATAAACAATTATCCATTTTACATTATGTATGGGAGATAAAAATTTTGTTGTATCCTTAATACCTTGTGATGTTTTCAAATTAAATTTGAATGGTTTCATACTCTTTTTGAAACAACTCTTATTATTACCTCTATATATCATAATGTAAATATTTAATGGATAATAGTTGGTGAATACATTTTCTTCATTTGACCCATTCCAATTAGTCTACGTCCAATTTATTTAATTTATTCATAATATGGGTTTCCCATTAGTCATCTGCACATTACAAATGGTAAAAAACTAGAAAACCCATCTCATATTCAGAGCACTGGGGAATGGAAAATACATTTCCCATCTAATAATTCAATTGTACAGTGATTAGTGGATTTGAATATCCACTTCATGATGGTGGGTGTTTATGTATAAAGGAATAAATATAATGTTACCCATGCCCTGGGAAAATCAATATCTCAAAGATATTTTCATTATTATTTATATATTGATATATTTGAGTGGTAATTGTTTTTAGGTCTTAAATTCTATCACCAATTAAATAGGTTTTTTAATTGGGGTGACAAAAAATTGTCCCTCACACTAAATTTTAACCCAGATCTTATAGTTTCTATCATTACTAAATCAAAATATAGTTACTATGAGTGATGCATAATTAACAACATTGGGTAAAAAATCCTGGTAGGTAATTAACCAAATGTTTTTTATTCTATAAAAATACAATATTAGTTAATCATTATTTTTTTCATACTATTAAATTCTTGGTTAAGATTTAGGCCGGGTTTTCTCAGGCATCATAACCTAACACATTAGATTAAATGAGAATTAAGTCCTTTAAAAATGATTCATAAAGATTTTGTGATCAATAAAGCATATCCATCATGAGTTTTTATCCAGCCATGATGTTAGGTATTTTTCACATTCACTAGGTAATGATTTAGATAATATATAATATATCATCTTTGGGTTCATAAAACCAATTTAGAACTATGCTACATCCTGTATCCACATTGAAGTATCTATACATGGATGTAGTTTTAAAAAAACACTACCACTTAATTATGAAAATTCAGGATGTTATACTTTACTAATACCAATCAAATAGACTTGTCCCTATGGTTTTAATGAAATTTCTCTAGAAAAATCATAAAAAATATCTAATCCATTTATATAATAACATCTATAAATACTAAATGTAAAAATGACATTATTTTAACATTTGTGAAAGGATTTAAAACATTATATTTTATGAATAATGATATCTGAAGGACCAATATGTTTACTATCTTTCGAAACAATACACATAATAATATTAATTATCAAAACTAAAAAAAATTCTTTAAATATACTTATACCATACCATCTTATAGTCATCTCATTAATAACACTCATCCTACTGAATGGGGGAATGAAAAATTATGAAACATGTGATCTAAAATTTCATTAAGGGGTGATGAAACATTTCATCCAATGATGAGTACCTAAGAATAAGTAAAAAATTAATTATAATATAAATATTATAATATCTTATGTGACAACCATAAAACATATGTTCTATTTAAAAAATAATGAATAAGAACATAATTCCCTAAAAGATTTTTATTGTAATCTAATAGATGAATAATGACATAAAATCATTTCATATAAACCATGAATCATTAGATTATAATATATTAATGAATGTCATCCCTTAACTGTGGAACCAATATTATCATAAGTAAACATTATTGACGTGAGTCACATAATCAATTCACAAACTCATGAGAAACTAAAATGTCCAAATGAATAACTATCTCATGATTTATAATATATTAACTAAGGAATTTGATATTGATATTGGACCCTACTGGTCATTCATCCATATATACACGAGTAACAAAAAAATAATTGAGTTATCTAAAAAAGAATCTTGAGAAACAAAATAATTGTAATAATGTATCCAAATTTAAATAATTTAAATTTTCCAGAAAACCACATGGAAATAAAGTGGGTTTCACAAACCATCCGAATGGAAATCATTCACTATTAATAAAAATCACATAAAAATAGGTTTTATTAACAAAAAATGATATAAAAACATGTCGAATTTAATAATTTTATCTTAAAAACTCGATGTATAAAAATAATCAAATCTCAATGAAAATATAGTGTGAAAATGAAACATAACTCTATCAAAGATAGACTATTTTTTGATAATAAAATACATATAATGAAATGATCATGATGAAATCATTTTTTATTCATCATTTATAAACTTATATTAAAAATTATATTTTGTAAAAGATGTATTTTTTAATGAATAATATGTGGAATGAAGATTTTCAATTGAAATTAATTTTGTTCAAATCATCATTTTCTCGAAAAATAAAAAATTGACATCATATAATTTGAAAATATTATTTAACATAGATGTAATAAGTTAAAAATTAATCATACATCTCAAATATATATGTTTTAGATACTATATTCTATAAATTTACCATTGATTTATATGACAGTACATTAACCATATGTACCATGAAGATTAAAATCCAAATTACTTATTTCAAAATCATATTAGGATATATTATCATTTATACTCTTAATTAAATTTATTTATATTCATGTATTGTATTTTCATAGTATATTGTCAATAATGGCTGTTAATAATATTGACCATCTTAAACTAAGTTCATTAAAGTGGTGTCGATATAACTTTTTTCTATATACTTTCATCATTTACAACCCATTAATGGTACTTGACGTTATTTTTTTAAATGAAATATAATGTTATAATTCTATTAAATTTTCATTTTAGTCATGTTTCATAATTTAAAAAATTTTGGATGAACTAGTTTTGAGTTATATACTAATATTAATTTATTATTGTATTACAATCATTAATTTTTATGCAATCCTAAATGAATAATATTAATGACATATATTACAAAAATAAATCATAAAAATTCATAAAATATTAAATAAACAATTCATTATAGAGGTTGAGAGAAACATAATTCATATTGTATTGAGTAATAGTCCATATGAACTCCTCATAATCAATCTCTAATGTAAATTAGTGAATAAAAAAGATGGTATTTGGTATTTTATCATTTAATATTTATTTATTTGAAATAAAGAAATTATAATTCTTCAAATCTATCATTTTTATCATCCATGATAGGAAATGATGATAAATGAACAATATCGCATTGTAGAGGTGGTAGTATGCATATAGAAAAGATAGATACTATTTCATTTGTATAGTTGATGGAAAGGATTTAATAATTATTTTAAAACTAATTTAATGAACTGTTTCTTAAAAAACACCTTATAAATGAAGGGCCTAAGGAAAATAGAGTTGACCAGAAGATTAAGGATATATGTGAGGGATAATGAATAAGAAAATTGGAAGTGTTTCAATCGGAATTTCAAAATATAGGTGTATCATTAATTGGTGTAATTTGTACCTTTCTATAAGTGAAGAGGATTTGTGTTTTTCAAGAAAACATAACAGTTTAAGCAATTTAAATTTACTATTCAATATTGAATGTCCAAAAACATGAAAATGGAGTTAGAGAAAATTATTATGGGAAAAAATAACCATAAACAATAATTGTTTAGTTAATAATTACTTTTAATTGCATTTTCTATTAAATTATTAACTTTTAATCTAATTTTACCTTACCATGGAAATTAATTTTGGACTATAGTAATTAATATTAATGATAAAATATTAATATTAGAACATTTATATAATTTTAAAATTATGGTTTAAAAATTTTAAATTATTTTACCAAATAAAAATTTTATGGTTTTGAAGTGTTATTTATAATATAGAAAAACATAACAAGTAATTTTTTTTATAATATCATCATTTTTAGGTTAAAAACTTATGGTATAATGTTATTAGAGATAATATTTATTATGATATAAATTTTTTAAAATTATATGTATTGATTTTAAAAAAATAATTAAAAAACCACATTTCACCATCAAAGAAATTAATTATATGGAATGACTAAACAAATTTTTTTATTAATATAGAATTTTAATTTATTTATAAATATGTTGGTAAATAGGATTTATATTCATAAGTAATAATTTAAAATTAATAATATCACTCCATAAATTAACATTCTATTAGATAAATTCTGTTTAAAATATTCTAGGATATTATTAATTTCTGATAGAATAATAAAATTTATATGGTTCAAAAAAACATTAATTTTATACGAAAAAAAATAAATTCATAAAAAATTTAAATGTTTATAATAAGTTAATTTATTTTTGAGGAATTTTAACTTTCATTTTATTTTTTAAAAATAAAATGTTTAAATTTTTAAATTTAGTATATAAAAATAAAATTCATAAATTAATGATAAAAATGCTTATTGAAAATAATAATTTTCAATATTAACTCATATTAATCATATCTCTTATATATGAAAAAAATTAAAATTTTTACTATCTTAGTTTTTATGGTATCTTTATAATGATATTTGTTCTAATATTTTAGGGTTTGTTCATGTTGGGTTTTGTACTTAATGACTGTTATTGAACATAGAATTAATTTCACTGGGTGGTGAATTTTAGATAATAAAAATAACTCCCATGTTATAATAATTTGTATCATTCACTAAAGAATATGTAATATGGGAGCTTATAAGAATTGGAATGAGGATATGATGATAGTTTAACACCATTTCGGAGACATTTGAGAAATATAATGGGTAACATAAGATAAACATACCTCTACCGAAGGTTACCAAATGACCTAAAACATTCTATCTTGTACATATGAGACATATGGCTAGCAGAGATAGTCTATACTCATTATTAGGGAAACAATAATCTCAATATCATTGTACTAAATAATAATAAATAATTCAAAATTATCCATAATAGATAAACAAAATATATTATCTTTAAAACCTCAATATTATATTATATAACATAAACACACAAACAAAACTTCAATTCATCCAATCACATATACAAAATAAAATATAAAATTAAAAATAACAAGGGGGTTACCTAACTACCTCGTTCTTAAGATGCCTTACCAAACCAAACTCTAGGGTCGGGTTCAAAAAACATTCTTTTATTAAAGGATTTGATAAAAACTAAGACAATAAAATCTAAATATGAATATATATCAAAAAGTCTTATAATTTAATAATTATATCTCTTAAATTCTCTCACATCCATAAGAGCCAATGGTATTGTGTATTTAATTATTTAATATATGAGATTATAATAGTTAAAAATTTTACCTAATCATACCATACTAGAGAAACACATAAACAAATCCTATATCTTACTCGTCTTCATAACCTACAGAATGAAAAAATAGAGTTCTCAAATCCTTATTATCATTAAAGATAAAAAGTAAAAATTTATGATCATTTTCAGCATAAGATAAATATGAGGGTAATCAAGAATTGTCAATGTTTTTCAACAAAATAATAAATAATAATATATAAATAAACACAGATAATAATTCATAAAAAAGTTTATAAGGATATAAGATTTAAATAAGATATAAGCTATTATAATACGAGTATAACATAGAACATGCGAATGTGTCATAAAAATATGAGTAGAAATATATCAATCAGGGATTAGGAATTACTACATATATTATATAACACAGTGTAGTGGGAATAAATACTGGACTTCCATACCATACTTGGCATGGGAAAACGATTTTTGATCCCTCATTGGATTATGATGAAAACCCTGTTGCACCCTTGTTCTTTTTCTAAAAATCAACAACCTCCATTAGATGGGGAAATGCTAAATATACCATATTAGGTAGGGGATAATTTCTCATAAACCCAATGACGTTTGGATGAAAACCTATATAAAATATTGGTCTTGGCCTACAACTCATGAACCCACACTATCTTAGGCTTACATTTTGTAAATCCTCTTAGTCTTAGGTTACTATAGTGTACAATTTTTATATCACGATAAATAAAATATTAAAAAATTGATTAGAGGGTTATATCGGAAACCACTCATATCATAATAAAAATACATTTACTTATGATACATATAAAATATTTCACATCATTAAAACCCGATGGAATAAAAATTAATTTTTTATTATTATCAATGGTATTACATAAAATGAACTCAAGAGTTACATCATTTGATAACCACAACTCAATAACCCAATATTAGTTTCTCATAAGAGAATTTTGAGGATATTATGGAAAAATTACTCCAAAAGTGATATATAATTTTTATTTAATTATTAATAGATAAGACAAATAAATATATATTGTTGATAAAAAATTTATAGTCCAAATGTAAAAATAGAAACATACAAGTCCCCTTCAAAAATAATTTTCATACATGGAACATGAAAATAAAAACAAATTTAAAAAAATTAAAAAATGGATCCTTGAAAATGAAATTAGGTATAAATGAAACAATTTGGAGTGGATGATAGAAAAATAAATATTCATTTTTTGAAATTTATGAAAACACATAAGAAAATGTACTATTTAAAAAAAAAATCTTTAATCTTGATTAATATTTAAAAGTTTATACATTAAAATGAAAATAGTTTTTTAAGGAAATAAGTTATAGATGAATGTTATTTTAATTTTCATCAAATTTGTGGGGAGGAATGGAATAATAACTTTCCAAAAATACATCCCTTAATATATCTTTATAAATAATTATTAAATTTTAATATAGAACATTTAATTGTTTAAAAGTATATAAATATTTACTATTATTAAAAATATCATTACCCATCAAAACATAATTAAAAAACTATTTTAAAACAAGAAACAGAATATATATAAAGATAATTTGTTGTAAACGAATTATTTTTGATAAAAAATGTCAATAAGATCTTATTTTCAATTATTTGATTAAAAAATCCATTTGATTAATATTAAAATATTTCCTTGAAATTTATTTGTGAATAATATAATATATTAAGGTGAAATTAATAAATTATTTAATCATGTATATGGGATTTCATGAAATTATTTTGGACATAGTTGACGATGATTTATGACCATAAGGAGGAGGTGGGGTCATTAACACATTTAAGTTTCACATCACGTAAATTATTTTACAATGGAAATTTAATTGAGAGAAAAAATTTAAAACATCAAGAAAAACTAGTGGGTAACAATTATTTTGTTTATTAGAGATAAATTATAGACTTTATTTCCTAGATTACAAATCATTCATAAAAATATCAGTTTGAAAATGATTTTGGAAGGAAACCGATAAGGTTTCATTAACACTTCAACAAAAATACCTTCAAACATAGTACTTGTGATCGATTTTTAATACCTTATATATTAACTAAGGTATTTTAGAAACTTATACATGGTCATCATGTATAATATATAGACGAAATTTTTTTTTGAAAATGGAAGAAGTCTCATTGGACACAAATTTTGATAACAAACCCCTAACCTTATCTCTTTAATTTCGTTAAAGAACTTTATCCTCCTATATAAAAAATATCCAATGAAATTACTTATATAGTAATCTTATACATATTTATTGAATTTTATATTCCATAATTATAATCATTCACAGAACATGTATGTGTTAGATAATTATTATTTATATCATCGGATGTTAGTAATTTTGGTTATTTCAACCATATTTCCTAAAATTAACATCAAACTAAATTCTTTGATAAGAATAAAATCATTAATAGTTTATAAAATATATATAAAATATTAATTTTTTTATTTATCCCTATGTTCCTTTTTTGAAAACTATGTACATAATCCATGAGAATGAGATGTATTATGAACTTGGTATGTGTAATTTAACATTTTAACGGATTACTTTATAATGAAGGCTATTATTTCTAATATCCTTTCATAGATTAATTCTAAACATATATTAATATTTAATTTAAAATATATTGTTACAAATTATTTTTTAATGATTTCTACAGGGTGGTGATGGAAAACATAACATGTCTCTCTATGAATGCGGTAGTCTATATGAACATAGGGATGATGTTTTCATTTTCCAGAGAAGATAATGAATGTATAAAATATATTATAATAATATAATTTTAAAATATTATAAATATAATATTTATTTATTAAATACACATTTAATCCATACAATTATGTTTTTTATGGAAAATTAAACACATCAGTTTTAAAGATAGTAGTGTTTACATTTCCATAAAAGAAGTTTTCACTTTTATAATGAATAGAGGAAGGCTAAGAATTATTATTATATTATCAGAAAAAATTTCAAATTAAGATTATTATAGGTTTATTTATAATGTATTTTATAAAACAGCTTTGTAAGACAATTGAAATGAAATTTCTAGGAATGTATAATACTCCCATTGAAGATTTGATTGTTCTTTTGAGTGACTTCATAGAATAGTAAAATTAGGGAAATATAATCTAACCAATGGGATACAAAAAATTAAAAGGACATATATTATAGTTGATATAGGTAATAGATAATTTTATTTTTAAAATAATAGTGTGGATTTATGTGTGTGGATGTAACCTCTTTTTATATGTGAAATAAAATGGCTATTCTTGGGTATAAAATTGTAGGTGATTGATAAGAATAAATTTTCATGAATGTTAGGTGAGTTAAATGAGGAATGTTATGTGATACATATTGGTATAACATTGTAACCTAAAATAATTTTTCATAGAATATCTATGTGTTATGTAAAATTAATAAAGTCTATGCCACTTAGGTTACCTATTTTTATCCATTAATAACATTATTTACAACTTACCATGAAAATTAATTAATTTAAAAAAAATAAAAGAAGGAAAATATTTCAAAATGTTAATGTGAGAATACATAATTTTATCTCCATTTAATTTTAGTTAATTTGTAGATATAATAAAATGAAATTTTATATTAAGTCATATAATATACTTAAAAAATTAAGTTATTGAAGAATAATTTATTTATTAAATATTCAATGTGCTTAGTTTAGTTTCATTAAAATAACTTATTAAAATCATGTAAATATAATTATATATATAAATATTACATTATAGTAAATATTTTAAATAAAACAACTTAATTTACGTAGTTATGAGTTAAACAAACAGCTAAAAAACAATTCATTGAAAATAACTTCTTTTCCATGGAAAATAATATATACTATGATAAATAATTTTTTTTAAACATTATTATTAAAATTTTAAAAAAAATTGGATATGTTGATTAAAATTTAAAAAACTATTTATTTTACACAATTTGTAGTGTTTTGAAATACTATTTTTTATATAATTGTGCCTAAGGAATACAAAGGAAATTTTTTGTAATATATATATTCTTGCCTAATATTATTCCATTAATTATTTAGAAACACTATTTTAATATTATAAATTAATTTTTATTTAAAATATCATTTAATTTTCTTTATACGTATATTTTGTAATTTGGTTACCTCTATCTATATCATTTAATTTATAAACTATAATATATCAATGAAATAATAATACATATAATATTCTCTAAAGATAATGTTTTGTGATATTTTTTAGTTCAATATTACATGCGGAGGAAGAAATTCAATATTGAAATTTATTAATCATCATAGATGAACTAAAATCATGAGGGATTTCATTCTACCCCAACTAAATAAATTACTACTTCACATCAAGTAGAGTCTGTGAATTTAGGAAATGAATCATAAGGTTTATAAATTCAAAGAATTATTATTCCCATGAAATAAGGATATATTTTTTTTAAAGTGTGGTCAATGATAGAATGTTATTTGTGATTATGGTATATGAACAAAATGTTTAAAAAAATTATTCTAGAATTGTTTTTTCTATAAAAGGTAATGATAATATTTGAATTGAGTTCTTAAAATAATGGTTGGTATATGATGTTATGTTATTTTCATGTATTTTGGTGTTGGAAATAGATTTAAATACAGATGAATAATATTTAATTATAATTATGAAAATAATATCCTTTAAAAAGGAATAGTGGATTTTGTGTAACATCTACCCGTCCATATTGATGGGAATATTAAATTCAATACTTTATTATCATAGTATACAAGAATAGTAATGATTAAATGGATAATTACTTACTAACATAGTCTAGGATGATGTATATGTATATTATCTATGTCTATAATTTGATAATGGAATTTATATAGATAAGTCACATGTTCCATATATTTATGTTATTGAACTGTTGACTCATATTTGGATGAAATATATTTCTAATTATAAATTTGAAAATACTATTCATTTTTCTTCATAAATATTTTTCTCTATGACCACATATTTCCAAAGTAAACAATATTCAAAATCCTTAATGTCATTTATTTTTCTTCTTCTTCCAAATATCAATACACAGTGTACATTTATATCTTTACATTAGGGCCATTATCCAGAGTACAACCTTGAAAATCTATCATTATTATCTCTGAAATTTCTTTAATTTTAACTAGGTAAAAATATATATTAATAATTCATGATACCCAATTAGGAGTAAACAATTTTTTTTACTTTGATTCATGTATCATTTAAGGAATTATTTTTATAATACCACACAATATATACATTAAAAAATACAGGATGTTATCATATACTTATATTTATACCTAGTTTTTTAACTAATGATTTCTTATTCTAATAGCCTAAAACAAATACAAAAATCTATAAAAATAACTAATCATTAAAAATAATAAAAAAATAATATGCTAATATCGACTAAACATCTATATATTTCACAATGTTTCAATAATATTAACATTTAAACCTATAAATTAGTTCACAACCCCCAGAAAAAATGTTTTAGTGACATTGGAGATTAAAAACATAAGGATCTTATTGTGACCATTTCTCCATAATCAGACCATGCAAGATACTCATATATACATCTTCTATGATATACTCTTCTTTATAACTTGAATAATATAAAACATAAAGAAGATGTGATGTCAAATTCTTAGTAAGGGTGAGCAGAAAATGATATAATTAGTTTTCAAAAGTGATACAAAGATAAATATGTGGTTTTTAAAGAATAATCAAATCCGATGAACATGTCATTGGAAAAAATATATGCAAATAAATAGGTATCATAAATAATAAATCAATCCATAAATATAATGGAGTGGAAAAATACATACAACATCATAACATGCGTATAATAAAAACAAAATTTGTAACATCCCAAGTAAGTAATGAATAATAGATATTTTTATCTATGTCTATTAATGATTAAGATAGTGTTATAGAGGCTTAAAATGAAAATAAATACAATCTTATGCATGGAATACACTAATATTCTTAAAAGATTGTTTTACTGCCTTTTGATGGCAAACCATTTTTGAATCTATATTTTGACAATTTTATAGACTATGTTTGTCAAAATAAACTTATCCTTTATGATTGGGACATCAAAATTTACGTTGTGTGAATTTTTGGTATTTTTCTGACAATGTTCATTTTTTAATGAATAGTGAAAAATACTGCATTTTACATAAAAACTGCTTTTTAACCTAATTTATTTATATGATTAGATTATGTTTTGAATTGGTTTTTAAGTGAAATTAGAATATATTTTTACCATTTTATCCAATGGTGGTCATTGGAATCAATTTCACTTTGAAATTAGACTTAATCTGGTGTCAATCTTTTGATACTTATTGTTTTGTAAAAACACCCTATTTGCTCTGGCAGCGGGAATTAATTATTAAATTAATTAATGTGACTTATATGATTTGAATTTTGTAAAATAGACTTCATTTTTGAA
Source organism: Viscum album (assembly GCA_963277665.1). Lineage (NCBI taxonomy): Eukaryota > Viridiplantae > Streptophyta > Magnoliopsida > Santalales > Viscaceae > Viscum > Viscum album. The sequence continues at coordinate 806,130,080 of OY728139.1, forward strand.
TTCAGAATATCAAATATAGCTTAGGGTGAATTTTTGGTAATTTTCTGAAAAACTTCAATTTTTGATGAATAGTGAAACCCCTAAGTGGTAATCAAGCAAACTGAATTTTCAGTTAAATGAAAGTTTACCACTAATGTGTATTGAATTTTTAAAATCCGACATACATGGTTGTCATTAAGAAGTAAAATGTGGTTCAATGAGATTATAATAATTTTTTGGTGAATAGTAACTTATTAAGTTCTTAATCACGATTAGTGGTAATTAGGGTAGTTTAAGGTATAAATAATACTTTAATAAAATTAAATTACCTAGACACATGTACCAACCTCATTGGTTGTGTCATGGCCGACCATGAAATGCCATGGGTCAACTTGGGGACCCCATGGATCCACTTTTGTTGGGAAATGACATAAATTACTTTTTATTTAATGTTAAAGTGAAAATGACACAAACATAACATGTTTTACGAAAACAATTTTTAAGTGGGGTTATACAAGTACAAATTTTGATTGTAAATAGTCATTAGAAAGCTAAAAAGATTTCCTACATCATAGTATTTGTTTTATAATTTTTAGACATTAAATAAATTAAATTATTTATGACATATTAATGATGCAGCGATGACATCATTATTTGACGATTTAAATAAAATGGAATGATAATGAAAAATATAAAACCTACACATGGCCAAACCCAATTGGAAGAGTGGATTTAGAACCCTTATCACCTTATCCACGAATTATATCAATTTGGGACCTTTTAAAACCGAAACACATTTTCAAATAAAGTAATGTTTCTTTACTTTCCAAAAGTGCCCCTCCTCTCCTCTTATAAAAGGCCCCCACCTCTACCTCATTTCACACACTTCTCAAGCCTTTGGCTCGGCCAAAACCTGCCCATTTACTCTCTCCACATCCCTCTCATCATCTTAGAGGATTACCTTTGGGAATAATCCTTTCAAAGGAAGCCTTTAGGATCAAATCAAAAAGAGTTACACTTTTTAAGGTAATTCATTCTCTAATGTTCATTTGTTTTATTTTGCTTCTCCAACCCCCTAAACTCTTTTTATTTACTTATTTTGTAACAACACCAGTATCTTAAATATAAAAGTATGTTGTTATAATATTTATTTGAGCTACACTCACACACAACTACATCAAATGGTTAAAGAACATGTGGTTTCCGTGGATGGCGAAATTCTGCCTCCCGAAACGATGATTGTTCAACACTCATTTAACACCTTAAAAGGTGGCCATTATGATGTCACTATTTTTATATATGATATATAATATTTTTATGTTTTTCTTAAGCTTCTGTTTTTTCATTTTGGGCATACCTTTATGGTTTCCATTATGGGTAAACACGATATCTTCATTTTAGGAAGTGCGGACTACCGCCCCCTAAAAGTGATTTGATTCGTTAATACCATATGTGGGATGTGTAAAGGATAAAGTTAATGATATTATATATGTTATTATACTGGAATTATAATATACTCTTATATCATTATGATTCCATTCCAGAAAATATGAAATAGGAATGGAAGTAGCGTTCATGCGTACGTACGGCTTACCGTCTCCATGAACGGTGCATTTCATTTCTTACCTCTAAATTATGTAATATTATAAATGCATGTATGTACTGGATATATATGACATATATGATATCTACATAATGAATACCATTCTGGATATAATGAACCTTTGAACAAATTAACAACATGTATGTGTAAGAAGTCTATTTTGGACTTAAGAACCAAATACCGACAAAATGAACATTATTAACTTAACTGATTACATGATGTTCATAACATGGTATGAAAGGAATAATGAACTTGAAAAAGATTCATAATCAAGTAGATATTAACTCAAGTTTATTATTCAAGAGATTAAAGAACGGTCGAGTCAAGTCGGATACGATGTATGGGACTTCGTCTCAATCTCCTTTCGTTGAGGCATATTTTATTTTATACACAACTTTCTTTTATACGGTGTATAAACCCCTTTGAATTTTACGTTTATTCAAAAGGAATATTTTTTATACGAAGCGTTTACTAAACGAAAAAAGGGAATGTTTTTGTCGTACGTATGCGGCGACAACGACTTCTCCGCCGTCGTGACCGTTATTTGAGTTTTGGCTTCCTCTACAAGCCATACCTTCTTTTTTAAAAGAAAAATAAATACCATGTTTTACTTTTCTTTTATTTTGGTATGGAAAATGGTTTTCACAATGTTTTTGTGTTGTATTGATATCTTGTGATTGAAATGTGGAAATGTTATGTTTCCTTTATGCATGTTTTATGTGATACGATTATGTTATGGTTCATGGGCATTATTATGAAGACGGGTGGTTTCGTGATAAACTAAGGGCGGGCGAGCCCGATATAGCCCTCCAATGCATTGGGTAATGCGAAGGAGTGAAACTTTAAGGTTTCTTCGAAGAGATTTTAGGGAATATACTGTGATGGGTATTCCAAACGTAACCAAGAGGGTTACTCCCTATGTAAGAATGTTATGAATGCCTCAAGTTACCTTTATGTCTTATGATTTCTATGATTTATTCATGATTTGATGAGGTATGTTAAAGTGATTATGTTTTATGGGTAAAGTATGATTTCACTCTTATGTATGTATGTACCCATGTTTCCTTTCCATGTTTTTATAACCCATACTGAGTTTTTATGCTCATCCCATGTTTTTGAAATGTTTTTCACAGGTCAAGGGAAAGGTACATGATAAGATGATAGAGTCAAGGATGTGTCAAGAAATAATCCATGTTTTATTTTAAATGTGTTTCCATTGATGGGAATGAATAATACTATCTTTATGTAACCACTTTGTTTATATGTGGAATGTAATGCAAGTTTTATGATCTAATTCTCTAAAACTCTAAACCCGAAAAGATCCTCAATGTGTAATCTTGTAATAACTCAAGATTAAGTATGGTTTAAGGTTGGGGCCTTATAGTTGGTATCAAAGGTCGGTTTAGATAACTTTAGGAGTTAGAATTCTATTAAATGATTATCCAAAAATATTTTTTTTAAATGATATAGCATTTAAAGATTACCATGTTGCTTCATCTAAGACATGTTTGTTCAGAATGGTTTTTCGTAGAGGAAACAGGGAAGCAGTGCTAGGAAGGCATACAGAAGGAAATAACCTTCCGAATCAGCATCCAGAAATGGTCGGAATTGGAACTGAACAGTTTGTTGCAGTAATGGAGCAGTTGACTCAAGCGATAAATGGCGGTGGTATCCATGCACGAGATCAGCCAGATCAATCGCAGAGGAACATGTCAGTGGTGGAAAATTTCATGAGGCAACATCCACCATAATTTGGAGGATCATCTGACCATGTGCTAGCTGAAGGGTGGATTAAATCACTGGAGATGATTTTTGATGTCATGGGGTGTTTAGACAATCAAAAGGTTAGTCTTGCTATTTACCGTTTGGAGGGTGAAGCAGATCAGTGGTGGTCTATGGTTAAAAATATCAGGGACGCCGATGAGATTGATTCTCTTGACTGGGATGAATTCAAAGGTATGTTTCATGAGAAGTATTTTCCTAAGGCTGTTCGACAAAGGATGGAAAAGCAATTCTTGGATTTGAGGCAAGAGGAAGACTCAGTGGCTGCCTATGAAGAAAGGTTCACTCGATTGGCAAGGTATGCTCCAAATTTTATTCGGGACCTTGATAGTAAAATCAATCGTTTTTACTCAGGATTAATGCCAATGTATCGAAGGGCATTAGCTTCTCGTGAGTTTAAAAGTTATGAAAAGTTTGTTTGATGTGCTGAGAAGGTGGAAATGGAGTTTGCCGATGACCAAGTTTTCTATAACAACCAGCAGAAGAAGAGACCGAGGTGGCAAGAGAAAGGTAAGAATTATTCAAAAAAGTCTGATGGTAAGAGAACTAAGTTTCCAGTTTGTGATAAATGTGGAAAAAGGCATGCTGGGGAATGTCTTCTGAATTTTGGGAAGTGCTACCGATGTGGTAAGATGGGACATAAGGCTCGTGATTGCACTGAAAAGGATCAAGGTGAAGGTAAGAACAAATTTGATTTACAGTTAGTGAAATGTTATAAGTGAAATGAGATGGGTCACTATGCAAACGAGTGTCCGACAAGAGCATGAGTGATGGGAAGCAGTTAGACTACAAGCAGAAAGGGGTGGTGAAATCCTTTGCAACTACATCAGCAGATGTCGGGCCATCAAATGAAGTTGTATCAGGTAATTTGTTTGTTTTTTCAGATTATGCAAGTGTGTTGTTTGATTCGGGGTCTACACATTCTTTCATCTCTGAAACCTTTTCTAGTAAAATGGGAATACCATCTCAAGAATTGACTCCTGAACATTTGGTAAAAACACCTGGGGGAAGTGTCGAGGCAAAAAGAATTTATAAAAATCTCCCTATCCTTATCTGCGGAAAGAACCTACATGAAAACCTTATTGTTCTACCTCTAGTAGAGTTTGATGTTATCCTGGGTATAGATTGGCTCTCTATTTACCATGCTAAGATTGACTGTAGAGCTAAAGAAGTTTCTTTTCAGAATGACTTTCAGTTTGTTTACATGAATGAACCCTTACTTTTGATAACATATCAAGAGGCCGAGAAACTTGTAAAAGATGGAAATGAATGTTACCTTGCACACGTCGTTGAAAATAAAGGAACTGTTCAGATTAATGATGTGCCAGTGGTAAATGAGTATCCTGATGTTTTTCCTGATGAGTTGCCTGGAATAATACCAGATCGGGAAGTTAAGTTTACTGTTGACTTAGTTCCTGATGCTAAGCCAATTTCAAAACCCCCTTATCGAATGGCACAAATTGAACTTTTAGAGTTGAAGGAGCAATTGCAAGATTTATTAGAGAAAGGTTTCATTAGACCTAGCACATCACCATGGGGTGCTCCTGTTTTATTTGTTAAAAAGAAAGATGGTTCTATGAGACTTTGCATTGATTATAGAGCCTTGAATAATATCATTGTTAAGAACAAATATCCTTTTCCTCATATCGATGATTTGTTTGATCAGCTCCCGGGAGCTCAGTTTTTTTCAACGATTGACTTGAGATCGGGGTACCATCAGCTGAAGGTAAAGGAGGCAGATATTCCGAAGACCGCGTTCCGTACGAGATATGGCCATTATGAATTTGTAGTAATGCCTTTTGGGCTAACCAATGCACCTGCTGTATTCATGGACTTAATGAATAGAATTTTCCATGAGTTCTTGGATAAGTTTGTGGTGGTTTTCATTGATGATATTTTGGTGTTTTCTAAACGTAAAGAGGAGCATGAAAAACATTTAAGGGTTATCTTGCAAACCTTTAAAGAAAAGAAACTGTATGGGAAATTCAGCAAGTGTGAGTTTTGGTTGCAACAAATTTCTTTCCTTGGTCTCATTATTTCTAAAGATGGAATAACTGTTGATCCTGCAAAAACAAAAGTTGTGGAAGAATGGCCAAGACCCACAAATGTAACCGAGATTCGTAGATTCCTTGGTTTGGCGGGCTATTACCGAAGGTTTGTTAGAAATTTTTCACGGTTATCTAGTCTAATGACTAAGCTAACTCGTAAGGGTGTTAAGTTTATCTGGACAAAAGAATGTGATGATTGTTTTCAGGAATTGAAAAGAAGATTGGTGAATGCACCAGTTTTGGCACTACCTTCCAGGAATGGTGAGTTTGTTATATATAGTGATGCTTCATTGAAAGGACTTGGTTGCGTCCTAATGCAGAATGATCAGGTATTTTCTTATGCTTCATGACAGTTGAAAACTCATGAGGTAAATTACCCTACACATGATTTGGAACTAGCTGCTGTTGTTTTTGCTTTAAAAATTTGGAGGCATCATTTGTATGGAGTAAAGTGTGAAATATATACCGATCACAAAAGTTTAAAGTATATATTCACTCAGAAAGAGTTAAACATGAGACAAAGGAGATGGATGGAATTAATCAAGGATTATGATTGTACAATTCATTACCATCCGGGAAAAGCAAATAAAGTGGCTGATGCTTTGAGTCGAAAAAGTAATGCTTCATTAACAATGTTGCGTTTGGAACGTGATCCTTTGGTTAAGGATTTTATGAACTTTGGCATAGAAGTTTTTGGTGCAGGAAGTCCTTCTGTTTTGTTTCAGGTATCAGTGAGATCATCTCTATCAGATAGAATCAAGCAAGCACAGAAGCAAGATAGTGAGTTGCAGAAAAAGGTAGAGCTGGTTCAGAATGGTAAGTTGCCTAAATTCAACATTGATAATGATTGTGTTTTGAGATTTGGGAAGAGATTGTGTGTGCCTTGTGATTCACATTTGAAGAGAGAGTTGTTATGTGAAGCTCATAGTTCTCCATTTTCAGTTCATCCAGGCAGTACTAAGATGTATAGAGATCTGCGAGAGTATTACTGGTGGGATGGAATGAAAAGAGATATTGCTGATTTTACTGTGAAGTGTTTGACATGTCAATAGGTTAAAGCAGAGCGGAAGTTACCGAAAGGGATGCTTTAGCCTTTACCAGTGCCAGAGTGGAAATGGGAGAATATATCCATGGACTTTGTTGTTGGATTACCGAAGACATCTCGAGGTAATAATGCAATCTGGGTTATTGTTGATCGCTTGACCAAATCTTCTCATTTACTTTCTATACGAGATACTTTCTCTCTTGATCAACTTTCCCGTTTGTATCTTAAAGAGATAGTCAGGTTACATGGAGTTCCTCTCTCCATTGTATCAGATCGTGAACCCAGGTTTACTTCTAACTTTTGGAAAGGCCTTCAGAAGTCGTTGGGTACTGAATTAAATTTTAGTACAGCTTTTCATCCTCAATCAGATGGGAAGTCAGAACGAACAATTCAGACATTGGAGGATATGCTACGAGCTTGTTCTATGGATTATCATGGAAGTTGGGACCAACATCTTTCTTTGGTTGAGTTTTCATATAATAACAGTTTTCATTCCAGTATACAGATGGCACCATTTCAGGCATTATATGGGAAGCGGTGTCGAACTCCAGATTTCTGGGATGAAGTGGGTGAAAGGAAGTTGATGGGACCAGAATTGGTAGAAGAGATGGCAGAAAATGTTCAGCTGATTGAGAAACACATGAGAACAGCTCAGAGCAGGCAGAAGAGTTATGCGGATAACCGGAGGAAGGATCTATCTTTCGAGGAAGGTGATCATGTTTTTCTCAAGGTTTCTCCTTGGAAAAGTGTGATGAGATTTGGTAAGAAAGGAAAGTTGAGTCCAAGGTTTGTTGGACCATACGAAATTCTGGAGAGAGTTGGATCAGTTTCATACTGAGTGGCTTTACCTCCGAGTTTATCTCAGGTACACAATGTTTTTCACGTTTCGATTTTGAGAAAGTATATGCCAGATCCATCTCATGTTTTGAGTCCAGAGGTAGTTCAGCTGGAAGAGAACCTATCTTATGAGGAACAACCGGTCCAGATTCTTGACCACAGGGAGCAAGTGTTACAGAATAAGGTGATTAAGCAGGTAAAGGTTTTGTGGAAAAACCACATGATTGAAGAGGCAACATGGGAATCTGAAAATGCAATGAGGGATAAGTACCCCCATTTATTCGATAAGTAAATAAATTGTGGGGACGCAATTTTCTAAAGGGGGGAAGGATGTAACATCCCAAGTAAGTAATGAATAATAGATATTTTTATCTATGTCTATTAATGATTAAGATAGTGTTATAGAGGCTTAAAATGAAAATAAATACAATCTTATGCATGGAATACACTAATATTCTTAAAAGATTGTTTTACTGCCTTTTGATGGAAAAACATTTTTGAATCTATATTTTGACAATTTTATAGACTATGTTTGTCAAAATAAACTTATCCTTTATGATTGGGAAATCAAAATTTACCTTGTGTGAATTTTTGGTATTTTTCTGACAATGTTCATTTTTTAATGAATAGTGAAAAATACTGCATTTTACATCAAAACTGCTTTTTAACCTAATTTATTTATATGATTAGATTATGTTTTCAATTGGTTTTGAAGTGAAATTAGAATATATTTTTACCATTTTATCCAATGGTGGTCATTGGAATCAATTTCACTTTGAAATTAGACTTAAACTGGTGTCAATCTTTTGATACTTATTGTTTTGTAAAAACACGCTATTTGCTCTGGCAGCGGGAATTAATTATTAAATTAATTAATGTGACTTATATGATTTGAATTTTGTAAAATATACTTCATTTTTGAATTCAGAATATCAAATATAGATTAGGGTGAATTTTTGGTAATTTTCTGAAAAACTTCAATTTTTGATGAATAGTGAAACCCCTAAGTGGTAATCAAGCAAACTGATTTTTCAGTTAAATGAAAGTTTACCACTAATGTGTATTGAATTTTTAAAATCCGACATACATGGTTTTCATTAAGAAGTAAAATGTGGTTCAATGAGATTATAATAATTTTTTGGTGAATAGTAACTTATTAAGTTCTTAATCACGATTAGTGGTAATTAGGGTAGTTTAAGGTATAAATAATACTTTAATAAAATGAAATGACCTAGACACATGTCCCAACCTCATTGGTTGTGTCATTTCCGACCATTACATGCCATGGGTCAACTTGGGGACCCCATGGATCCACTTTTGTTTGGAAATGACATAAATTACTTTTTATTTAATGTTATAGTGAAAATGACACAAACATAATATGTTTTACGAAAAAAAAATTTAAGTGAGGTTATACAAGTACAAATTTTGATTATAAATAGTCAATGGAAAGCTAATAAAATTTACTACATCATAGTAGTTTTTTTATAATTTTTAGACATTAAATAAATTAAATTATTTATGACATAATAATGATGCAGTGATGACATCATTATTTGACGATTTAAATAAAATGGAATGATAATGAAAAACCTAAAACCTAAACATGGCCAAAACCAATTGGAAGAGTGTATTTCGAACCCTTATCACCTTATACACGAATTATATCAATGTGGGACCTTTTAAAACCGAAAAACATTTTCAAATAAAGTAATGTTTCTTTACTTTTCAAAAGTGCCCCTCCTCTCCTCTTATAAAAGGCCCCCACCTCTACCTCATTTAACACACTTCTCAAGCCTTTGGCTCGGCCGAACCCTGACCATTTACTCTCTCCACATCCCTCTCCTAATCCTAGAGGATTCCCTTTGGGCAGAATCCTTTCAAAGGAAGCCTTTAGGCTCAAATCAATAGAAGTTACACTTTTTAATGTAATTCATTCTCTAATGTTCATTTGTTTTATATTGCTTTTCCAACCCCCTAAACACTTTTTATTTACATATTTTGTAACAACACCAGTATCTTAAATATACAAGGATGTTGTTATAATATTTATTTGAGCTACACTCTCACACAACTACATCAAATGGTTAAAGAACATATGGTTTCCGTGGATGGCGAAATTCTGCCTCCCGAAACGATGATAGTTCAACACTCATTTAACACCTTAAAAGGTGGCCATTATGATGTCACTATTTTTATATATGATATATAATATATTTATGTTTTCCTTAATCTTCTGTTTTTTCATTTTGGGCATACCTTTATGGTTTCCATTAGGGGTAAACACGGTATCTTCATTTTAGGAAGTGCGGACTACCGCCCCCTAAAAGTGATTTGATTCGTTAATACCATATGTGGGATGTGTAAAGGATAAAGTTAATGATATTATATATGTTATTATACTAGAATTATAATATACTCTTATATCATTATGATTCCATTCCATAAAATATGAAATAGAAATGGAAGTAGTGTTCATGCGTACGTACGGCTTACCGTCTCCATGAACGGTGCATTTCATTTCTTACCTCTAAATTATGTAATATTATAAATGCATGTATGTACTGGATATATATGACATATATGATATCTACATCATGAATAACATTATGGATATAATGAACCTTTGACCAAATTAACAACATGTAAGTGTAAGAAGTCTATTTTTGACTTAAGAACCAAATACCGACAAAATGAACATTATTAACTTAATTGATTACATGATGTTCATAACATGGTAAAAAGGAATAATGAACTTGAAAAAGATTCATAATCAAGTAGAGATTAACTCAAGTTTATTATTCAGGAGATTAAATAACGGTCGAGTCAAGTCGGATACGAGGTATGGGACTTCGTCTCAATCTCTTTTCGTTGAGGCATATTTTATTTTATACACAACTTTCTTTTATACGGTGTATAAACCCCTTTGACTTTTACATTTATTCAAAAGGAATCTTTTTTATATGAAGCGTTTACTAAACGACAAAAGGGAATGTTTTTGTCGTACGTATGCGGCGACAACGACTTCTCCGCCGTCGTGACCGTTATTTGAGTTTCGGCTTCCTCTACAAGCCATACCTTATTTTATAAAAGAAAAATAAATACCATGTTTTACTTTTCTTTTATTTTGGTATGGAAAATGGTTTTCACAATTTTTTTGTGTTGTATTGATATCTTGTGATTGAAATGTTGAAATGTTATGTTTCTTTTATGCATGTTTTATGTGATACAATTATGTTATGGTTCTTGGGAATTATTATGAAGACGGGTGGTTCCGTGATAAACTAAGGGCGGGTGAGCCCGATATAGCTCTCCAATGCATTGGGTAACGCGAAGGAGTAAAACGTTAAGGTTTCTCCACAGAGATTTTAGGGAATATACTGTGATGGGTATACCAAACGTAACCAAGAGGGTTACTCCCTACGTAAGAATGTTATGAATGCCTCAAGTTACCTTTATGTCTTATGATTTCTATGATTTATTCATGATTTGATGAGGTATGTTAAAGTGATTGTGTTTTATGGGTAAATTATGATTTCAATCTTATGTATGTATGTACCCATGTTTCCTTTCCATGTTTTTATAACCCATACTGAGTTTTTATGCTCATCCCATGTTTTTGAAATGTTTTTCACAGGTCAAGGGAAAGGTACATGATAAGATGATAGAGTCAAGGATGTGTCAAGAAATAATCCATGTTTTATTTTAAATGTGTTTCCCTTGATGGGAATGAAGAATACTATCTTTATGTAACCACTTTGTATATATGTGGAATGTAATGCAAGTTTTATGATCTAATTCTCTAAAACTCTAATCCCGAAAAGATCCTCAATGTGTAATCTTGTAATAACTCAAGATAAAGTATGGTTTAAGGTTTGGGCCTTATAAAATTAATATTGAAGAAACACAGTAATAGAAAACCTTAAATCATAGTGTTGTAATCACAGACCAATACACATATCATTGTGGAGTAGGAATCAATACTGGACTTCCTTAGCATAATGGTATAGGGATAAAATCCCATATACCCTTTTGATATTGGGATAATAACCCATGTACCATCTTGGTATTGGAAAAAAATAGGTCACCCTTTGGTTTTTAGTGTACATCCCATATACTATCTTGGGTGTGGGATAATAATATGTATGGATTCTTATGCTCGATCAAACAACCCATTCCACCTTTCATGCTTGGTATTTTTGTCAAGAACCATCTTTTCATTACTCTAATAACATTTATAACCTCTTAGGAGGATTCTACTCTATCTGTATGCTATTTTATCAGATTAGATATAAATAATAAAACCAAAAAAAAATATTTTTATTAAATTGTTTTTGACGATAGCTAATAATTTTTAAAAATAAAATTTTAAAAAACAATATTCATTTATATTGATAAAAAAATTTATACCATAATGAATCCTTAACAACACAAGTTTCTATAGTTACTAATTGGTTAATCCAAATAAAAACTTTATGTAAAATTAATGTGTGATTTCTTATATTCACTTTAAACTAAAAATATTAGGTGTCTTGGGTACCATATGTATAAACTCATATCTCATTAAAATTGTTAATGATTTACTCACTTATCTGGTAATCACTTATTATATACACGTTTTAATCACTATAAATCATGGGACCCAATAATTTGAATTAAATAATAGTTATGTTTTTAGTGAAATTCAAATGAAATTTTCTTTTATGATATTTATTTTTATTAGTTCTTTTATGAATTTTTTATATTAATTACATTATTATTTAGAGATAATTCTCTTATTTTAGTTAGGAATTAGTACTCATATGCATCACTTATCTTTGTATCCATTTAAATTTTATTCATTTTTTCCAGAAATATTGTGTTGAACTAAAGGATTAAATATGAAAAATATTAATTTTCACCCAATAATCTACTTTATCTAAAATTATATCTAGATTTACATATTATTTATATTTATTATTGTGGACATAATTAATTTTTACCATCCAAATTTCCATTACAATGTATCTAAATGAATGTTTTTCCTACTAAAATAATTTTTCCCACCATTTTCATTACAATCTCTGGATATACATTGTAGATGATTCATAGTTAATTAAGTGTATATAGGATAATAAATTGAAAATAATAGACTATATTCTAAGTGATTTGGCTATGCTTTGGGATATTTAATCCTCAGATAAAATTATGAACAACTACAAATATTTATTAAAAATAACCATTTAAAGTAATATTTGTTGTTTTATTATTTATATTAGAAATCACTATTTAACTATCAATTTTTTTACTTGATTTTTTTTATTTATAATATTTTAGGCCCAATTTGTTTAGGATTATGTGAATTATATTTTCTTCAAATAATCTCACAATAAGGAGGAATATTTATTCAAACTATAATTCATATTAATTTAGATATTACCTATAAAATATTAAAATTGTTTGTTTCCCTGATAAAATTAGACCTTATTATTATTTTTTGATAATGTATAGAGTTACATGTTATTTTTTCTGTGGATGGATCTTTTTTTCATTTATGTTCATATTATTTGAATAATAAATTCATTCAATATTAAATTAGAGTACATATAATTTAATGTTTATATTTAATTTTCAATATTTTTTCGTTTAACTAAATATAATTTGTGGTTCATTATTTGGAAATAGTTCTTTTAAAATATGTCATATAATAAGAAATTAGAAAAAACAAGAGATTTCCATTTTTTGATTGAATTATTTCACATTTTAATTCCTAAAACAATCCCAAAGTAAAAAAGAACCAACTATAATGAAAATATAAGGTCAACCCTCTAGAAAAGTTAAAAAAAATAATCAAAATTTATTTTTTAAAATCACAAAAAACAGGTCTACCATTGATCCATGTTACTGTATCACGCTGAGTTTTTGTGCATTATTTTTTTCAAATGTACTTAATCTTTTTTATATTTTTCATTTCATGCAATAATGAATATAGATTTCATTATAATAAATCACTAAGTGGGTCCAATGTTATACACAAAACCAATCCAATATTTTTCTAAAAAACACTTAGATGAGCTTGTGATACAAGAAAAACTGTGTTTTTGTTGTATTACACACAATACTTAGTCCCTTAATTAACTTTCTTATATGAAAGTCCATTTCATACCGAACTACATGATACATTTAATATTATTATTAACATAATATTATAGCTACCACTTATCCACTAGAATGGAACATAATAATAAAATTAAATACATAAGAAAACTATTATTTATAATAATATATAAAATGAATATATTTTTTATTGATTAGTATGAGTGGATGTAATAAATATTTTAAGATAAAGAAATTACTTTTCTAATAAAACTATTTTTTAAATGTGAAAACACGATTTTATCCCAATAAATTAAATATTTTTTTGGGAAAATATTCGAATAAAAAAATATTTGTTAAATATTTAATAAATATTTTTTGTACTCATCCAATGAGATATGAATAAATCCAATTTAATGAATATAAAGATGTATTTTTGTAAAAGGCAATTTTTCTACATTTTAATGGAAAACCAATTTAAAATTTTATATATAAAACCTTTAAAATTCATATTTATAAGAAATAAACTTCATTTTGAGAATTCCATATATCATAATTTTCTTTTGGTAAATGTTTTATATTTTTAAAAGAAGATTCATTTTTCAATAAATAGAGAATAATGTTGAATTTTAATTCGAAACAGATTTTTATTTAATTTTTTTATATAGATAAATTATGTTTTAATGTAAAATTAAGATTAATTATAAATAAATTAATACAATTATGGACATTTGAATCAATTTCACATTGAAATTGGATATAGGAACATTTAATTGTTATGAAATTTTTTACATTTAAACCCCGATTTATCATCTTATCTATAGGATTAAATTTAAATTAATTTTTTCCGATTCTGTTATTTTAAATTAGAAAAATGGATTTTAAATTTTCAATCAAAATAGTTTATAATTTATAGTAATATCAACATAGTTTTTACTAAAAAAATGTGAATGTTATTAAAATTAATTATAGTGATTAAGAGAAAGGCTATCTTTAAAATAGACTAAACCCTAAACTAAAGGGCCCAGATTAGCTAGAAAATATTTCAAAAAACATGGATGGCCATATGAAGATCCTATGATCAAATTTAACTTATTTGTACTATTATTGGATCAAATTATTATGGAATGAACTTGGGTGGAATTCCCATTTCAAAAATTTACTCGAATGTCACTCCACCTCCAATATAAAAAGGCACCCAACACTCCTACTTACTCACAACTCTCAAGACATTTGTCTAAAAAACAATACTCCCTAATATCCTCTAAAAATACGTCCATTAATATTATAATCCTAATTTTCTGTTATAAATCCTTCCAAGTAAGCCCTTTTTTTCAAACATAGAGAAGCTTCCCAAAGAAGAGTTATCATTCTTCCACTACCTCCTCTATTTTATAATCATTATCCACTACCTATAATATTATTATTTCTTTATTATATCATAAACTTAATATCATAAATATAAACATATTGTTTTTATTCTAATGATTTCACCTTCACTTACACAAACATCTATCTAATGGGCAATGAACATATCATTATTCTGTACAGTGAACTACCATCTCTGGAAATAATATTGTTAGTTTTTTAATTTAACACCTATCATTGGTGGGAAATATGATGGTAACACAATTGCTATATGTTATATCTGATATTTATTATTAATTAATTATTCTTAAAATATTATATAAGACATACATTCCTTCTTTCCATTTTGTGTAAATATGATAACTTCCTTGGTGGATGTGTGTCTTTCCACCTCCTTAAAGCAATGTGATATGTTCACTCTCTACCTGGAATATATTAAGGATGATTTTAGTAAAAATATTTTATATAAATGAAATTAAAATTATATTTAAAATGGTTTATATATGTATAATAATATATGTATAATTTATATTTTTTCATTAAAAATAAAAATAAAATAGAATCAACACTAATGCATATGTATGACATATAATTTCCATAAACGGTAAATTTAATTTCTATTTATAACATTAATAATTTGTTATAAATATTAACCTACATGTTATATATGATATTTATATCATTTTATAAATTCATTAAATAAGGTAATCATGATCTATGTAATATGATGAATATTAACAAGTCAAAACAAGTATGGAAAACAAGGAAGATATTACTGAAAACAATACTTTCACCTAGAATTGTTAATAAATTGGTGATATAATGTCATAATTGAATCATTTATAGAATAATTTATAAGAATATGGAAATATTTTGGGTTTATAATAAATTTATATTTATTACATTAGTGTTTTTAATGTGTTTACTGAAAATTCAATACTTATGGTAAGGGAATTTTATGTCATATTATTTTCCATAAGATACATTCCATATTAACTACTCACATCATCTGGGTGGTGAATGTAATTCCCTATGAAATGTAATATAATTATTTACCTAAATTTAATTTTATTAATTCCTTTAATTTATGTAATCCATTCATGGGATTTATGGTTCAAAACATTCCAAATTGGTAAAGTAATTGTGTCTCGATTTTCCTTCTTAGAATCATATGCCATTTTTTCACCAGTACAATTCTATAAGATGTATATATTTCCCTTATACTTGTTATCTAAAATATATCCTCATTTTCATGTTATATTTATCTTAATTTAATTTTATTATTTCCATTTTATTGTGATTAAATGTTAATATTGTGGTAATAGTTTTTTGCTACAATCTCATCATTTGTCATGATTATATTTTATTATGGTTCTGTTGATGAAATACTATGATTTTCATCTTAAGATCATATAAAAATTCTTCTTTACACTATTTATCCTTTATATCTTAATTGTCTTGTACCATTTCTTCCACTCGTTGGTACTTAATAAAATTATGAAAAACATTTTTATGACGATTATAAATTATTTTTCCATTAGGTTGAAAGTACGTGTTCATTCGATAAATTTTTCTCTTTAAATGTATTAAATTTTTTTCTATTATCATATGATCTAAAAACAATATTTAACAATATTTAACCATATTAATTATCATTTTTAAAAGGAATATTCTAGTCATTTTTTGATCAAGGATATTTTGTAAGCATTCTAAGGTGGAAAAGTGATGTTCATTATGTATGGAATTACCAACCATTTTGACAGTCATTTCGTTAATTATTCCATAATATGATTATAATGATAGTTTTATAGATAATTTATTCATAATATTATGGATTTTTTTTATTTATAAGTGGTTTTCATATATAATGATTATAAAAAATATTTTATGTTTAAATGTGTTTTTTAACGATTCCTTTATATTCTCCAAAACAGTTATATTCAAATATAAGATTACATTGATTTCGAGATTTCATCACAAGTTTTCAATTCCTTTTTCGTAAAATGTTATTTTAAAACAATTTCAAGAAATATTTTTATTTTTTTAATTTATTTTCAAATAAATAGGTTTTCAAAAAAAGTATGTCCTTTCTTTATCTGTTTTAATTGTGTTGTTGATGAAAAAAAATAAACTATTTTCAATATTACATAATATTTTTTAGAATATCTTTTAAAATAAATATATTTGAAAAGGGATTTATTTTTTAAATAGTTTTTCTCATGTATAAAAATATATTTTTATTGAAAAATATTTTAAATTAATTATATGGATTTATTTATAATAAAATGTATTTTTGAAATGGTTTTATTAAAATTATTTTCAAATAAATTCTATATTCCATAAGTAATTTACAATTTTATTTTTCAAAATCATTCTCCATATAATTAGAAATAATTTCATCTATTTCATGATTTATGCACGATATTATCCATGAATATCCATCATATGATTTCTGGAATTGTCTAATTTTGATTGAATCGGTTTTATGACACAGGTTTCACTTCCATATATTATATATTTTTGAAACACACATCTTTTTGTGGGTTATACCTTGATGAAATGATTATGAGATCTATCTATTTTCCATTGGTAATTAAATGATGAAAATTTTATGATATCCATTTCTTTTCACGGGTACTGATATAATGTTAATGAGATCCATATCTTTCTATGGGTTATGATGGGATGAATGTTTTATGATCTAGTGGGCCATGTATATTTTATTATATTATATGATGTGTGGGGCCTATATCTCCCTCTAATTCATTGGTAAATGTTTTATATCTCATGACATAATGACGTGAATCAAGTTGAAAGACATGTTCCACTATGTTAATATGAGGAAATTTTATCCACAATGGAAGATGAGGAATCCTGATCCACTACAGGAAGATGGGGAAATTAGATCTACTATGGGATGATTTGGAAACCTGATACCTAATATCAAAAGGGTTGTTATTGGGGATGGTGATGTTTCTTACCTAGTATGTGTTGTCCCCATGAAGTTCCTGATTATGTTTTGGAAATTTTCATTGTGTTATAGGAAATGATGTTACATGTTTATGTGTCTTCCACAAATTCTATGTCTTGTTCCTTTGATATGATAACATGATTCATGTTCTTGACTATCATATTATTCAGGTCTTCTGAAAATCCAATATTTATTTCATTATAAAATTTTAAATATAGGTTTTAATCTTCAAATAAGATTCTCATGTTCTCATACCCTTATGTTCATTTTATGCCTACATATTTCCTTTATTTACCCTTACTGAGAATTCATAATCACCCATTTCTTATGTTTCCATTTCATTAGTTATGAATAAATGATTTAATTAGGAATACAAAAGGGGAAGATATTTATGGGATATGTTGAAGATATTTCACCAAACATGAAAAATTTGTTCCACATTTCCAAAGAAACTAATTTATTATGGTCGATAACATGAATGTTTTTAATGTAATGAATATTCATAAAAAATTATAGAATTTAAAATTATTTTAAGAATGGGTCTCTACAGTTCATTTCAACGGAATGGTTTATTTATACATTGGAAAATAGAACGAGAAAACAGTAGTGATATCCCTATGGATAATTTTAAGGATATATATAGGGATGTATCTAACAAAAATCCTAAGCTGTTATTGAATTAAAATAAGGTTTTATAATTAGGTACTATAATTTATTTTTCATGATTTTATAGTTTTACATGATTATTTTTGTTTACAAAAAGAATTCTATTTTTAGTCAATGGACGGAACTAGAATAAACTGGTTTTATAGTTATTATGATGGAAAATGTATTGATGAGAAGTCAAATGGGATAGTTACTAGAGTAAAGGATGTTATGATCATGCCTAATAAGTTATCACATAAAATTATTAACAATGTATACCTTAACAAACTATCAGACTCTATAGAAAATAGAATCAAAGAGTTCACATATAGTTTAAGTAATAAAGACCATGGATGAAAGAAGAATTATCTTTTTTTGTGTGTTAGGAATGTGGAAAGAATCACCCTTGTCAATGTGTTAGAGGAACAAGAAGTTTTTTTTACTATATAAATGATGGACAACTATATAGTACATGAAAATGAAAAATTAAGAGTTCGATTAATATAATTGGTGTGAATATTGGCCTCCCTAAAAGATTGTCGAAGATTAAATTCTTTTTGTGTGGAATTAATGGTCATTTGAAAATAAATTTCCTAAATAAAAAGATACCAAATATAATCAGAATGGTGGAACCAATATTTTTTATATTTTTAATTATTATATAACTAAAAATATTATATGAATGGAAATATATATTATGTAATAAAATGAGGAAGATTTATTTTATATTAAGGATGAAATGGAATAATTGATGTTTTCATGTATTTTTATTCAAGAATTATGTCCTATAAATAGTAAAAATATATACATATTGTTCAGTTTATGTTTTTTTCAATGGATTTATAAGATTACATTCAATGGTCCCAATATTCTAGAAAAGTTATTTAATGGAAAGGTGATGTTCATGGGAAGCACATTATTAATGGAAGTATAACACTTAATATGATCCTGATATTAAGATATTGATGTTGGAAATGAATAAATAAATTGGACAACAATGATTATTGTATAACTAATTATGTATTTTTTGATAAAGTGTTTTATACTATTATGGATGGAGTTTACATAATTTCTATATTTATGGAATATGTCCAATAAACATTAGAATAAAGAAACATACATGTTTTTAGTATGGTTTTATGGTAATATATGGTCTTGCTGTGTTTCAATATAATACATGATGATATAATTAACATGTTTGGTATGTGAAAAATATGTGCTACTTTATGAAATATAGGGGATAAATTCTAAGATGTTTCGAGAAATTTAGTGAAATTTTCTCCAATGTTTTAGACTTTGATCATTTTTATGGGTTATAAGGTTTACTATTTAGGGAATAGTTTATTATAGTCATCGGATATGGTGTCAAAGATTGAAGTATTATCTCATCACATGAGGATTTATTCATATTGGATAACCAAAACTAACCTTTTATGGTGATAAAAATAGATTAAATTAACTTTCATTCAATCCATGGATCTCATGATCTATTAATGCTTATGGAATGATAGATTCACGTTTTTTTTGTTGAATGAGAGATGAAGTGGAATTTGATCAATGAATAATTATGGTAATGTTGTTCTCAAATTATTTATGTATATATTTTCTTGAAAATTATTGATATTTATGAAAAAAGATCTTGAAGACAAAAAATTTAACTAAGTAACATCATTTATGATGAATCAAAATGCCTATTAGATCATTGAATATTTGTGAATATGATTATCAAGAATATCTAAACCATGTTATATATCAGTCTCCATAAAAACATTATAGGTATATTTATTTTTCATATCCATGTTATCACATACCACATATGTTCTGTTATGTTTAAACCTTGTTATGTGTTACATTTGGTAAGCATTTTATTTCCACCCATTTTAAAGGATGTTTTAGTATTCATTTTTACGATGTTGGTTTTTTTGATTGGAACATTAATGTATTAAATCATTGACAACCCAAAATAATTTCAATGTAAAAGTTCATTTTGAGTGGGGTAGAATGTCTAACATTGGATTTTTTTGATTTTTTTTTTCAAATTAATTTAATCGTTTTGATATTTTTTCATTCCACGCAATAATAAATATAGCTTTTTTATACGACTTAAATAAGTTTGGATGGAATTATCCACTCTACTAAGTTAATAATATGCTACATGTGACACTCAAATTAGATTTTGGAACCCACAACTCTATCATTGGCCTGTATAACACACAATAATGACTCCCTTTATTGCCTTGTGTTACACGCAAGATCATGTTTTACCGAGCAATAAGATAATATAAATATTATTTTTAAAATACTATTATAGATACAACCTAGACATTAGAATATAAATTAAGTATAAGGTTTACTAAATTGTTAAAATATTATTGAAACATTTATATTATATGAATCCATTAGTTATCAATTAGTATAATTGAATGCAATTACTTTATAATGATTAAGAAGTTAGTTTTCTTATAAAACTATTTTACTTTATGAAATAATAATTTCATACCAATATATTATAGAAACAAATTTTGATTAATGTTTTAAAAAAAATTATATAATATATACTCAATCAATACTTTTCATACTCTCCAACATATTTTATAGGTATAATGAAGAAATAAATCCAATTTAACAAAAAAGTGATGTATTTTTATAAAAGGTAACTTTAATGCCCTCTAATAGTGAATCCATATAAAAAATAATATTTGATTTTTAGTTGAAAAAATATCATTTTTTAAATTGAAATATGTAATTTTACTTTCGGTAATGTTTTGGAATTTTTCTATGAAGTTTCAGTTTTTGATGAATAGTGAAAGCATTGAATTTTAATTCAAAACATCTTATTCATCTAGTTTATTTATAGTGGTAAATAATGATTAAAATTTGGTTTAAAGATAAATTATATAAATTATAAATAAATTAACCAATTATTATTATTTGAATAAATTTCAACTGGAAATTGGGTATAAATCATTTCATAGTTTTGAATGTTTTTTACTTTAAAACCCTAATTTCTCATCCCATCTGCGTGATTAAATTTAAATTAATTTCTACAACTTATGTTACTGAAATTTGTAAAATTGTGTTCAATATTTGGATTCATAATAACTAATTACCTCTAATAATTTCAACATAGTTTTTTACTAAAAATAGTATAGAATGTGGTTAAAATCAATTAAATCAATTTAAGAGAAAAATAACCTTATCAAAGGACTAAACCTTAATTATAATGGCCAAAATCAGCTAATAACTTATTAAAAATCATTTGTATGGACGTATTTAGACCCTAAACTTACTTTCCTTAGATTGTAACCATTATTGAACCACATGACATTGGAGAAACCTAGGTGGAATTCCCTTTTCAATCATTTAAAAAAATTCCACTCCTCCTCCACTATAAAAAATAACTCAACCCTCCCGCTTATTCACACCTCTCATGTCCTTTTCCTAAAAAACATTCAACACTAATATCCACCAAAAATCCATCCCTTCATCTTAAATTCCTCCATTTGGGTATAAATCAATCCAAGGAATCTCTTTGGTGAAAACCAAGAGGAGTTATCCGAAGAAGAGAAATCATCCTGAAGGTTCTGGGCGTAGTAGAATCGTGGTTGATATAGGACCCAATATAAATTTTTACCATGATCAATGATTATTCCATGACCAATACAATGATGAACATCAGTCTCACTAGAATATAATGAATGATTTATATATATTAGAAGGAGGCCCGAAACCATTAGAGAGGATCTTCCAAATCATGTTTATAATTAATTTAATAATGTTCGAAATGAAAATAATACCTGGATCATATGTACATTGTTCATTGATGAAGTTGATCATACATAATGACCCTTATACCTCATATAATTGTAGTTGTGATGATATAATCTAGAATCTATCTAGTGGTTATCCACTTGTGATCTAACGGCCTCTAATCGACACCACTTGTTCTCTGGGTGCCATCGCAACAAAGCAAGTGTCATGTGCCAGTCTTTATTGATTTCTTGTTCTTCAACCTTTAAAAATTTCCCTAATTATTGAATGTTATTGGAAGAGGATATGAGATAGAAATTTTTTAGCTCATCATTTCACAATTCATGAGGCATGCAGTTCGGTACATGACTCAATAGATGTACATGACAATTTATTGACATGGGGCTTCAGTTACAATATTTAATTTCCTAACAGTAATTAAATTCATTCATAACCTTAGAAAAAACACATTATTTTAATAATAATACCACATAATTATTTATTGTATTCCAACTTCTACAAAACATAATTATAAATAAAATATGGCATCACAAAATATTAGCTGTGTTATTATTATTTTAACTTGCGCCAACTAGTAAAATAATTATTTATCATCTTGAAAATATATATTATCATTCCAGAACAACCTTTTTCTGATTGAACAACACTTCTATTTACATAACACCAATATAAGTAAATTAATAATTTATTCTCTTAAATAAATATTTTATTTACAAACTAGTAAATAAATATATATATTAAATGATCAATAAAATAGATAAATATATTTTACCCCCAATTTAGAAAATAAAAATTTATTTAATTTATGGAATCATTTTAACATTAATAAAATCATTCCACTATCTTGATAATAATATTTTTTCACAAATTAAATTAAAATATAATTTAACTAAGACCACCAAAAGCACATAGTGTGGGACCCTCTTGGGTTTTTTCTCATTGTAATTAGGAGTGATTGCATAATATCCAAGAGTACTTTCGGACAATGAGTCAATGATCCAAAGCTAAATAACTTCATATTTCAAAAAATACATCCACTTACAAACACTCACTGTTTAATATAATCTATTTGTCTCAATATCTCATCCAGAAGGATTCATGGTAGTTTCATCAACATTTATATATGATACATCGTTTCTTGAATACATAAAATAAACTCATCATTACACAGTGGACTAGGAATGTTTGAAGATGGTTCAATTATAATGAAAGGGACAAGATATAAACATCAATAAATGGATGGGGAAAATACTTCTTTGAATTATCCATTAATGACATTCAACTCGTGATGTACCCAACATGCCCTACATTCTTCCAATAGTTCATGCGATTTTTATCAGTAAATCAAAGTGCATATGTCTTGAAACATATTAATGATAGTCATAAAGTCTATGGATCATTACACATGCTCTCAGATGGGATTATCTGATGACACTAAAACATGTGGAATTCTTATTGGTGGGTTTATTCTCATAATATCATGTCTTGAAGATTTCCAAGTACGAACTTCATGAGAGGTAGTCTGATCTCCATACGAGTACCCACACATGAGGGTTTTTATGCTATCTGTCCCATTACAATATTTCATTTATACATAGAACCATATTTAAAAATATTTTTATAGCACTTTAAGGTTCTATTCTTAGAAAGGAACTTCTATGAACATATCAATGAGAAAAAAACACTATGACATTATTACACTATATTCATGTAGAATAATGAAAAATATATAATTAGATGTTTAATATGTAATTATATTAAATATTCATGAAAAAAATGTATAACTTGTTCGTTCTAAGACACCAAATCTTACAAAATCCCACTTGGACTGGAGATAACTACTATTGAATTTCAATCCCTTATACCATAGTTGATGATCATGTTTCTTCTAAGTCAAGGCATTAGTATATGGGTCCACCACATTATCTTCATTGGAAATACTACTCATTGAAACATCACCAATCTAAGTAAAATAGCACTAGAGAAGACACTTTAAATGTATGTCCTTCGTCTGCTGATGTGACCTTGGATCTTTTGCAAGAGCCACTACTGTGTTATTATCATAGTACAGTGTGATGGCATCCTTAGTACAAGGTATCACATCTAGATCCTAAAATATGCTTCACATCCAAACTGGTTCATTAGCTTCCTCAGAAGCTATGATATACTCATACTCTACTGTAGAATCTGTGACCACACTCTTAATTGATCTATCCCAGCTCATTTCACCTCTATTCAAAGTGAAGATTCATCTCGTTTGCGACTTCATGTCATCTTTATCTATACAAAAACTAGAATCTGCATATCCTCTAATTAATAGTTCCTCACCACCTCCATAAACCATGAACATATCCTTAATATGCCTCAGATAATTTAGGATAGTATGGAATGCCATCTAATGGTGTTTACCTAGGTCATCTTGATATCAACCTATCACACTCAATGGGTTGGTGATATCCAACATAGTACATAGAAAATCATGCATGACTAACCCAATCATTGGCGTGTATGGAGTCCTTGGAATTATCATTCATTCTTCATGTGTCTGAGGACACATATTCTTGGATATATTAATATATTGTGACACTAGAAATAATCCTCTCTTGGATTTTTTCATAAGGAATATCTTTAGTGTCTTATCAATATATGTACTTTGAATTAGGCCCAACAATACCATGGATCTATCCTTATAGATCTTGATCCCAAGATTATTTGATACTTCACCCATGTCATTCATGTAGAAGCATTGATTCAACCATTCCTTAACATATTGTAAGACTCGTATCTCATTTCCAAAAAAGTAATATGTCATAAACATGTACTATTATGAAAAAAACTGCACTCCCACAAAACCTTTTGAAGACACAAGGCTCACATTTGTTCTTGATAAAACCAAATTTCATTATGGATTCAACAAAATGAATTTTCCTTGAAATGGATCCTTACTTTAATCCATAAATGGATTTTTACAACTTTCATATATTATTGGAATCCTTTAGAGTCATATCAATTCAGGTTGTGTCATGTAGACATCTTATATAAGGTTCTCATCATGGAATGATGTTTTGACATCAAGCTTCAAATATTATAGTTATTGTAAGAGGAAATATAAAATATAATTATGATTTACATCAGGATTGAAACTATTGAATAGGTTTTGTCGTTGTCAATTCATCGACGCTGATTGAACCCTTTTGCAACCAGTCATGCATTATATAATGGCCTTGTCCTTCAAAGTCCATTTTCTTCTTAAATACTCATTTTCATCCAATAGGCTATACATAAACTGGAGGATCTTCCAAAATCAAGGCTTGTTTTTGGTAAATGGAATCTATTTCAGAATTCATGGATACTTGCCACATCAAAGCATTTGTGCGACTAACTGCTTCCTTGTAGGTTAGAGGATCAATATCCCCAAAATGATAATAGAAAATTCACATGACTCATCATTTATCTCACCTTGTATAACAAGGTACAACTCCTCCTTTCACCCACACCATTCCACTGTGGTTTGTAATGAGTGGTGACTTGGGATAGGATCCCAAACACCCATTAGTAATCAATGAAGTCTTACTTAAGATATTCTCAACCTCATTCATAGTGGAGTTTCTTAATCATCTTACCAAGATGGTTCACAACTTCATTCTTGTATTCATTGATATTTTCAAAAGAATTTAACATATACCTTATTGAGTAGGTATATTCATATCTAAAAAAATCATCAGTAAAAGTTATGAAGTATATATACCCGCCTCTATCTTAAATTTTAAATGGTCCAAACATGTTGGTATGAACCAATTGAAGAAGCTTTTTATCTCTTTCACCTTTCCCACTAAATGGGTCTTTTACTATTTTTCCTTGTAAATATGTATGACATACACCACATGGTTTATGTTCAAAAGAATCTAAACATCAATCTTGATGTAACATTTTCAAGAATTTTTCATTTACATGACCTTGTTGGTGAATTCAAATTTTTCTGTGGCATGAGTCATGTGAAGTATCTACGTTATCTATTTCTATTACATGGTTTTTGTAATCCCAAACATAAAGATTGTTTTATAAATGAGTCCTACCAAAACAATTTCTATCTTTGTAAAATAAGAAACATTCAATTCCAAAATTGAAAACAAATCCATCTGTTTCTAATATTGATACAGAAATTCAGTTTTTTTAATCGACAAAACATAATAAAAACCCTTTAACACAGAGATCATCCTAGTTGGAAACGTGAGGTGGTAGTCCCCCCATTGCTACATTAGTGAGTATGGCTCTGCTAGCTGCCCATTGATCTACCTCCCCTCATACAATCTTCCCGAATCTACATGGTTCCAATATTTATATAGAAATGTGAGGACAACAATATGTATCTAATACCAAATTTGTATGAACATATATATTACATTCGATAAAAAACACACATGAAGCTTCCCCTTTCTACTTAGGCTGGGTGTAGTTATTCTTCTAGTGTCCCTTCTTACCAAATTCGAAATAAATAGTTTATTATTCACATGACTCCCCTTTGATCATCCTATTCATGGAAGGGTGTGAAGAAACTTTGGGATTAAAGCTCTTCACCTTCACTTTCCTCTAACTCACCATAAGGATTGAAGGATTTTAAAGCTTCATATCATGGCCCACTGAGAGAATGAGGAAAAGAAGACCAGATAAAGACTTATCAATCACAGTAATACTAAAATTAACAACTAATATTGAAAATCTATGAGGGACATGTGTAATAATGAGATCAGTAGCCAGTTATTTGGTGATTTTAAACCCTATACATCCAAGCAATAAATATATCCAATGAGCTTGACTACATAAGACCTAGATAGGGAACCTTATACAAGATTATTATAAAGGAGTGCCTTAGATATCTCAAACGGTTCTTGCCTTCCTCTAACCTTGTAATGACAACAATGGTTCTCAAGAATTCTATAGGCATCTCTGTTTTCATGAGACTTACTAGACATTGATGACAACATCAAACATTGATCATCGAACACATTGTTCATATGTTTCTAATAGACCAAAAACTCTTCTTCAATAACCTCTTAAATAGGTGGATCAGGTAATGATGAATCATACTTGTAAGACTTCCGTTCATGGTGTAGAATAAGCCGAGGGTTTCTAAACCATTCCTAGAATTTTCTACCTATGAGATTGTTGTCTTTATCCAGAATTGATTGCAATAAAAGTTTGGTTAAATAGTTTTCATTTTATTCTACAATTGAAAGACCAGATCATTAGTACTTTATTGATAACATTTTATGAAAAATAATTGTTTTTATTATGTCTCACACTATTTAATAATGTCCTAATGGCCCTCACCATTGTACTCGAAATATCCAGTTTCGATGAAATTCTCTTGGAATGAATCCATATTTCCCTTCACATAACCCCAAAAGGGGATGTTCAAGCTATTTGAAGGTATTTAGGTAGGTAGGTTGTTGCCAATTGCGGTCTTTCTTATCCTTGATCTATTGATTAGGTTCGCTAATCCTGAAATCCTATCATTGTATTTCCTCAACTCTTGCCTCCAATACTACACCAATTATATCAAGGGAAACTCCTCTTGATGTAATATGGTTAAGTATAACCTGAACCTTTCATAAGGGATTCTAGTATAATCGTATGTTTTCCCAGAGGGGTTAATCAAACACATAGTTTTATTGAGTTTTTCATTTAATCATGTAACTGAAGGCTTGGAATGACATAATATTTTATTTGAGGGATTTGTATCTCATATGCGTGAATTTATTATTAACGTTATCATAGGATTTTTAATATTAACTACAACTTATATAAGATATTAACCTAATCTTTATAATATTTACTCATAAGACTATTTATTTTAGTTCCATCTAGCTTCTTATTTAATTCATTAACTATGTGATTCAATAATACATCCATAATGAAAAACCATAAAACTAAAAAAAATAAAATAATTTAAAGGGTATGATCATGATCTATTATAATGGTCAGTTTATCTAGCAGTTGAGAAGCTATCCCAAACCTAGGGGAGAAACAAATTGAACCATTTTGGGTTTGTGTTTAAAGATTTCCACCTCTCCAGCTCTATATCTCCTAGGATTGGTTTCTTCTCTAATTCAGCTTGAACTACCTCCTCTAGCCTGGGATTTCTATCCATTACATATGATTTTTTTACTCACATTATGGTGAGGGGTAAATAGGGGTTTAATATAAAAAGATCCATGGGAATTCATGCCCAATATATTAATGAGGAGAGATGGCTCGTAAGATAAAAAGTAATTTATTAAATAAATTATAATGAAACCAATCACATTAAAAGGTTTTGGTCTAGCGCATGATCACCCACATGCATGCAACACATTTTTAATTTAACACAACTATTTTTCAATTATTTAATTAATAATTATTATCATATATCATGCATTAATAAATTAATTATCATTTTTAATTAATCATTTTTTTATCTTAAACCTTTTTTTCTGAATCTCCTTGAGATTCTCATCCATCCTAATTTTAAACAAATAAATTCATTTAAATTTATATTTTTATGTAACCCTTACCATGGACGAAACACGATGAATTCTCATTGATATGTATACAATGAGTTAAAATGAAAATAAAACATATGTTAAATTAATCACATATAAATAAAACACCTATCACATATTATGCAACATCTTTTCTCCCCCACCATTGTACACGTCTCTAGGGTGTGTATAATATTATAATAATTTTTAATAAATCTATGTAATTTGGATTGTACATGGCCTATAATTTTAACTACATGAATTATATTAGTGTTCATCGTTCATCTGAAGTACATGACTGATGATACTGCGTGTAAATGTACATCGAAAATCATCAGAGTGCACGACTGTCCAGTGTGCCACACACCGTGTAGTATCTGTGTTACATGGTCTTTAGTCAGGAAAGCAGTGTACAGTGTACATGGTCCCACTATAAATCAAATGGACTACACATCATGTTCAGTGGTCTACATAGAGTGTAATCTAGAAACTGTGTTCCACTTATTCTCAGTCAACACACAGAGTCATTAAGGCTTATACCTACTCAAATGAAACGTCTTCATTTGGCCGACCTAACCCGATACATTAAACCTTGAATACACATCATTAACTACTAAATACATGCTATGTGTTCTAGTTTTGTACATAAAAGATCCCTTTTTACCTCCCAATGAGATCCTCTATTTTTTATTAATCAAAATTTAATGAAAATATCATTTCTGTATGGTGAATGAGAAATGAAAGAGGAGGAACATATCTTATGATTTAGATTTGAAGAACGATTAACATGAATTGAAAAAAATTTAATAAATCATCAATCATCAATTAATTTTTTAAATAATTATAAACTATGATGTATCTCTGTATGGTACCACTGGATGGTTATGGGCACAAATGATGTGTGTTTGTGACAAGACCTAACATTAATTTGTACCATAATCAATGATTATTCTGGGATCAATACAACGATGAACGCTAGTCTCCATGTAACAATATCAAATATTTATATAAAGAATGAAATTTTCTAAAACCTTTAGAGATGATCGTATATATCATGTTTATAATTAAAATAATTAATTTTGTAATGAAAATAATAACTGGATCATTAGTACATTATACGTTGATAATATTGATCATCCAGAATAACTCTTACAGATTATCTCATTTCCCTTTCATGAATCCAAAATATAATCCCAATTGTGGTGATCCCCACATTCTATAATAGTCTCTAATCGACACTACTCATTCTCCACATACTAGAACGGTGAAGCAAGTGTGTTGTGTCAATTGTTCTTGGCCACATGTTATTATGCCCTGAAGAATGTCTATCATTATTGAGAGGGGAAGGAAGAGGATTTGAGAGAGAAATTATTTATCTCAACAATTCTCAATTCACCAGGTGTGCAGTTTGGTATAAGGAATAATAGATGTACATGTATATTTATAGATATGGGGGTATTTTTACAATTATTAATTGTGTAAATAAAATTTTAGACATTCATAACCTTAGATAAGACCAATGATTTTAATAATAATATTGCATCATTATTTATGGTGCGCCAACTTGTGCATAATGGATGTATAAATAAAATTCCGCGTCACAATATAATAGTAGTGTTATTATTAATTTTATTTTTTACAACAAGGAAAATTATTATTCACCATCTTGAAACTAATTATTTTACTACCAGAACAACCATAGTCTTCTCGATATCCACTTCCATTTGTTTAACACATGAATAAATAAATAAATAATTTATTCTATTAAATAAATATTTTCTTTACAATCTATTAAATATATATTTATTAAATGTTGAATAAAATAAATTAATATAATTTACCCACAGTCCAGTGATGAAATATTTTTTTTATGAAATAATTTTTACTTCAATAAAATTATCACCTATATTGTGAATAATATTTCTTCCATAAATTAAATTCAAATAAAATTTAATTGAGATTAACAAAAACTCTAATAGTGTGACACTCTGGGATTCTTTCTCATGGGAAATAGGTATGATTTCATAAATTCCAAGAATACTATCTAGCGACGGGTCAAGGCACCCAAGTGAAATAAATTAATGTCATAATAATGAAATAAACATATAAACGTTTACTATTTAATATATTCTATTTATCTCAATATCTCATCAAGATTTTTTCATGATTGTTTCATAAAACATTGTGCATGATATGCCATTATTTGAATAGCTAAAATAAACTCATAATTACACCATGGACATGGAATTCCTCGCGACATTTTTATTTAAATGAATGGGTCGAGATAACAACTTCCATAAATTGAAGGACCAAATCCTTCCTTGACTTATACATTAAAAACATGCCACTCCTGACGCACCCAACATACATTACTTCCTGTCAACTATTTTCATGATAGTTTTAATCTGTAAATCAACGTGCGAAAGTCATGAAACATATTAATGATAATATTAATGTATAAGTATCATTACACATGCTCAATTATAGGAATATCTTATGTCACCAAAAGATGAAAAATTCATACTGGTGGGTCTTTTCTCATAATCACCCATCGTAGAGATTACCACGTATGAACATCATGAGAGGAAGTCACATCTGATTATGAATAATCACAACAAACATTATATATACTATGTGTCCTATTATTGTATGTTATCCAACCGTAGAACGATATTTATGAATATTTTCCCAGCCCTTCATGTTTCTCATCATTGCGGGGAACTTCTATCACCATGCCAATGAGACAAATACTTCAAGAAGTTATTACACTGTTGTCATGTAGAAAAATGAAAAATATGTAATAATTTCTTTAATATTTAAATATATTAAATATTCATGTAATTAAATTTCAACCAGTTGTTTCAAGGAGACTATCTCTTACACGTCCTTCCTCAATATCTTTTGTTTAAATTTAATTTTACACCACCTCAACTCTTCTTGTTTTGTGAATATATAATTTAAAAAGTGTTATAAATACATAGATTTATTTTCATTATAAGGGTTTGACCTATAAATTCACAGAAATCTATAAAAAAAATTATGAACATACCATTTTTTTATATAGTAAACTACCGCCTCACGAAATGATGTTGTCTGTTTTTCATTTAACACCTCCCGTGGGTGTGAAATATGGAGAAAACACTATTTTTATATTTTATCTGTGATATTTATGATTTATTTACATGTTTTTAATAATTATATAAAACATACATTTATTCATTCTATTTTTATGAAATGATAACATTATTTATGCATGTGTGGACTAGTCCCTCCTCAATGCGTTGTGATTCATTCACATTCTACATGAAATGTAGTAATGATGGGGTTTGTAAAAATATATGATATATATGAAAAAATAAATCTACTAGAATTATTATATATAAATACATATTGGTATATGAAATTTACCTTATTTCATTCAAAACTATATTAAGATGTAATCATCATTCATGGGTATATTCAACTTACCTTATACATGAATGGTAAATTTAATTTCTATTTATACCTCATATAGATTATTATAAATATTTAATTAATGGATATATATGAAACTTATATCATGTTTTTCATTTGGGAAATAAGTAAATCATGATCTATATAAGAGGACCAAGAATAAAAATTCAAATCTTGTATGAAAAACATGGTTATTATTACATGAATGTTACTTACACATGGAATTATTAACAAACAGGTAATATAAACTAATAAGTGAATAATATATAGTATTAGTTATAATAATATTTAACATTTGTAGAGTTATTATAAACACATATTCATTATATAGATGTTTTTAATGTCTGTGAATAAAATTCAATAGTTATAGTAATGGAATTGCACATGAGCCTCAACCTAGTTGGTGAGGACTCAATAAGTGCATCTAGGACACCTGGGATCAAATCCAGGTAGAGGATAATTTCTGGGTTACTATAATAGTATTGTAGTAATTACTAGAGCAGGAACAGTAGTAGTACTGTAGTAGGTACTATAGTGGGAACTGTGTATAACTGTAGCAAGTACTATAGTGGGAAATATAGTAGGCACTATTTTTCACTGTTGTAGCCAGGAATATTCCTCCATTTGGGCCTTTGGGCCACCAATTTGGTCCCCAAGTCCATTAAGGACTTTGGGACACCTAGGAAATCGGGTCAGTAAGGATTTCAGGCCACCTCAAGGCCTTCGGTCCACCTTTAGTGCAAGTGAAAATCATACATCCTACAAAGAACAAGCTTCATAAAGAGGAAGAGCAAGGAGCCTTCACCATAGCAGTAGCTAAACAGATTGCAATAATCATATGGAATGTCCCCTGCCATCGGGACAAGCCTATGAATGCACAGGAAAGCCTTGCCAAATAGACATGCAAAGGTGGAGAGATGATTTCATGATGAATATGCTGGGGGGAAGCAGTTCCAAGTAGTTAGTCTGGGTTGTATGTAATGTTTGAAGCCAATGATAAATGAATTCCTCTAAGGCCTACGATCCATGTAATACTTACACATATGGGCCCTGTAATGTTTCCACCTCACCCCTTGAAAGGTGTATTATCAAAATTAATAAAAAAATTAAGGCCTTCAAGCAATTGGAGGAGGTAGTAATGGAATTTCATCTGACTTTTTATTTCCATTAGATACTTTTCATATTCTACACTCGCTTTTTTTATGTGGTGCATAAACATTCTCATGATGTAATATATTATTAATTTAAATTATTAAATGATATTAATATAGATAATTTATGTTATCCTTTCATGTTTTATGTGTTTCAAAAGTTATAAAATTGATAAGGTAATTAATTTTTCAACTTTCCATCATTGAGATATATTCAATGTTATACACCTATACATTATTATGTTATGTATATACTACCATTTAATATGTTATTTCATAAATATTTGTATTTTCATGATATTTTAAGAATAATTTTATGTTATTATTTATATATTATCATGATTCAATGTCATCAAAGTGGTAAAAAAAATTATTGCAACAATCTCCTTGTTTATCAGGATTATTAATGATTATGGTTTCATTGATGAAATATTAGGATAAATATCTTGAGATAACTAATTTTTTTTATTCAATTATGGCAATATAGGGTATCATAATTTTTCATTACCATTTTTACACTCTTTGGTACATAAGATAATTATAAAAATGTTTTTATGAAATGATGACATTAGTTCTCCTTTCGTTTAGAAATCTGTGTTCTTTCAAAACCATGTTTTCTAAAAATGGATTGAAAATTTGTTGTAATAATATTTTATCATGTGTAATGGGATTTTTTACCAATCTTTTACCTTTTTAAAACAGTTTTTAAAAAGTAATATTCTTGTTATTTTTTGATCAAGGCACATTTCAAAATTTTAAAGTAGAAAAGGGAATGTTTGGCATATAAGAACATACCCACCTTTTGTACTATAATTTCCTTGAAGAATCATTTTTATATTTAAAATTTTAATTTAAATAATTTTTTTCCTAATATTCATTGAATTAGTATATTTTTAAGTGGTTTTCAAAAAAAAATTATGGTTAATTTTTTTTCAAAGCTTTCTTTATAAGTTTTCAAAATTTTATTTTGAATGATTATTTTTTTAATGATATCAAGATTTATTCTTATTTTTTTTTAAATATATCTTCAACAAAATATGTTTTAAATTGCAATGAAATTATAAATAAAATGTTTTTTACAATTTTTTCTGTGAATGATTTATAATGTTTTAAGGAGTTTTAAAATAAATTGGTTTTAAAAATATTTTCAATCTTCTATTATTTGTTTTTAAATATATTTTAAAATAATAAAATATTTCAATATGTATTTTTAAAGTGTTTTTTGAGTAAATGATATTCTACTCAATAAATGTTCCCTATGAAATTATGAGGATTTATATATAATAAATGGTATATTTTGAAATGGATTTTTGAAAATTATTTTCAAAAAATGGATATTTTTCATATGAAATATCCCCTATGATATTTCAAAAATCCTTCTCTATTTAAGATGAAATAATAATTCACAGATTATTATTTAATGGGAAATGATACAATAATACCACTCATATTTTTTCATGAATTGTTTCTATTTTGATGAAATAGTTTTTAAGAAACCAATTTCTCTTCTGTGGGTTATATGACTTTGAAACCCACATGTTTTAAGTGGTTATGATTTGATGAAATAATTATTAGACCTAAATATTTTCCATTATTAATGATATGATGAAATTTTTTTATACCCATTTCATTTCATGGGTTATCATATGATGTCTATGAAACCCATTTATTTTAGTGTTTCATGATATAATGCATGTTTTATTATCTCGTGGCACAAGTATGTGTGATTTTATTATGTCATATGTGGGGATTATATCTCCATCCAATGAATTGGGTAAATAATTATATTTGATGAGTTAATAATATGAATCAAGTTGATGATCCTGATACACTATGGGAATATTGGGAAACCTGATCCACTGTGGGAAGATGGTGAGACCGAGTATATTATTGGATCGTGGGGAATCATTATCCACTATGGTAATATGAGTAAACCATATCAATTATTAATAAATGACTACAAATGGTTATGGTAGTGTGTCTCGACTAGTAGTCGTAGTTACCATGAAGTGCTATGTTATGTTTTGGCAATGTGCTTGGATTATCAGGAATTATTTACATGTTTATGTTCCTAACACACCTTCTATGTCTTATGCCTTTGATATGATCACATGGTTAATTTTTTGATTATATTATGATTCATTTTTTATGAACGTACAATATTTTATCCATGTCTCATGATTATAAACTTTTTATACTTAGTATGACCATCATACTTTATGCTCAGGATATAATACCCTAATGTTTAACTTATTTATACATATTTCCCTTCTTTTCCAATATTGAGCATTCAATATCACCTCTTTATTATTGTTCCTTTCCCCATGTTATGAATAATGGTTTTAAGTATGAGTAATAGTTGGTAATATCATTAAGGGGATTGTTGAAGATGTTTCACCAAACAAAAAAAATGTTTTATGTGTTTCCAAATACAATAAAATATTATTGTCATCATGCAAGTATTTTTGTAATAAGATCAATATTCATCTAATATGATGGAATATCAATGTCTTTTAATCATGGGTCACTATAGTAAATATTTATAAAACCATCCCACGATAAAATTAACAAACATGAATGCATGGATAGGTCCCCAAGAAACCAATCAGAGCATAATCCTCTATTTTTTAGAGCCTTTTACAATGACATATATAAAATACTATAATCCTCTTTTTGAAAAAAATGTTATAAAATTACATTGAAATATCTTAATAATATGATCATGATCGAAGAAAAAAATACAATAATTCCATTTTCTTTATTTGAAAGAAACTAATTTTATTTTGGTGGAGAGGAAACATTGTAATTGAAAGGATTGGGTGTCTCAATTATAGCCCAAACATGATTAAATATTTCATCATTGAATATGTATCTCACATTTCTCTCTATATTACAATATTATATTGAGTCAAAAATACATTCCTTTTTATCCTATAATAATTCTTATGAACAACATTTTTCATCAAGTGGGATAAGTTTTGTATGAAATGTTCAATATATTAGGTAATTTTTCTTGTAAAATTTATTTATTAAAATTTTCAAAATATATTAATAAGAAATAACCCCTTGTGATAATTCGTATATTGAATATACATCCCAACCCATTAAATAGTGAAGAACACTTGAAAATTTCATGTGATTCCTCCCTACACAACATGAGTTTCACATTTCATATTGCAGTTATATATAATCATGTAATCGTTGATAAATAATATTAATATGTGTCCATTTGATAGTCGAAGAAAATTTTCATCACATGACCTCATTCAAATGTAGTTTTGATAATATAAGAAGTCAGAATTTTTCAGACATTATCTAATTCCATTTCCATGTTTTTTTAATTCTTATATTTACAAACATTGTTTGGTATAATAAATCTATTTTATTTTTTCACATGCAAATGAACTTGTAAATGTAAAGGAAAGTTACATATGATTGGATATAAAACATAGTGAGTAGTATTCCTTACTATATTAGGCTCCTGAGAAGGGTAAATATTTTATATATATTACATTTTATATGATATAAATTAATCTATACATGTTTTTAAAACCGAGTTTACCCACTAGAAAAACATTAATATTTTAAACTTTTTTGTGTCACTAGTCTTTTTAAAGGAACCCAATTCATTTGATGATAATTTTATTTTTATTTTGTGAAACCAAACTAGTTTAATTAGATCTTTAGTGATGATGATATGGTCTTATTATTACATTTTTAAAAATATTCCATGTACAAGACTCTTATCTAGAACCCATCAAATAAAATTATTTCCCCTATATGAGTTTTATTCATTGAACAGTTTTTAATAAATTGATAAGTTTAATTTACTGATAAAGCTAAAAAATATTTTTATAAAATGAAATTTCAATTTTTCTTGTGATGATAATAATTATATGGGAATAATGGTGTTGTTAGTTCTTATTTTACTTAGATATTTAAATGAGAATAATCATGTTATCATATTGTTGAAAAGAAAATTTAGTGTTTCATTTTTTTATATTGTTCTCACATGATGTAAAAATATTTATTCATTTATAATTTTTATCATGAAGAAAAAAAATGTGTTTGTTCATTATAATTTTTTTATAGAGTGATTATAATAACTAGGTCCCACTTGTTTATGTTTATATATTGATGCCTTTTTAAATGTACAATGTTCTTAGTATCCTCTTAATTCCTCTCATCTCATTCCCATAATATTGACTGAAATATTATTGAAATACATGATGTTGATGAAATGAGAAGTACGATCAAGTATCTAATAGAATGAGATTATTAAGAGAGAATGACAACCCATACATGTTCATACTACTGTCATCCAAGTGGTGATATGAGCACTTTATCATTGTTTGATTTGGAATATTATTTTATGATAAGATTTCATTTTCTATCATTCATTTAGATCCCTTTATGATCATAATATTATAGACATAGTTAAAAACTCTTACAGACACTTATATTACAAGTTGTGTACTTCCCCATAGAATTCATTTTATCCAGAATACATGAGTTTTATAAATGAAACATGTTTTCATATCAGGAGAAACATTATGATTTTCAATGTGAATTATTCTCTATTTTTACTTACCCATAAAACCATTTATTTTTTTATAATTACAGATGTGCACAAAAATATAAAAAAGTTACTTAAAAATAGAAACTCATTAGTATAATTTAAAATAATAAAATCATATTAAAGCTTTTAAATATATAAACATTAAACTCGTGAATACATTTACCAACTCATGAAATCATATTCAATTAAAAAGTTCTTTCATAATACACATTATATAAAATCAAGATGGAAAAATCAAAATCATGAGGGTTTGTTATAAAACCTACTAAATCGTTATTTTTTTCATAAAATCATACCTTCTAACCATAAAAAATAATTATCCTTCCATTAAAACAAATGATAATTATAATTTATTTTTATATAAAATGAATTCAAAGAAAACATAGAGAAGTCATATTGGGGATATGGGACATCATCTTCATAGTGAATTTAAAAGAACTCTTATAATTGTGATAACAATTATGGTCAAATTCCAATATAATTACCCCAAAAATTATTCATTACCTAATTCGATGGAGATATTTATTTGGAACACCCATTATTATGAGCTATATTCGGCTCACCCATTGTCAGGAGCTATATCTAGCATGTTATCCCTTATAATGTATATCAGGATCTCATATCATACTTAAAATTTTACAGGGAGCATAAAAATTATAAAACACATGGAATATTAATTTTTTATTATCTAATCCATAAAATTATTATTTTAGATTAATAAAAAACAATCTTTTGGGTGTTTATATATCCTTCAACTTTAAAAAATAAATATAAAAATTTAAATTCAAAAAAATAGAAGAATGACGGTTATTCTTTGAAGAAATATTGATAGCATATAGAAAAGGAAAAAATATAAAATAATGGTTTTAGTGTAGTGGAATCCATTGATGAATTTAACTTTAGATTTAATATTCCTTTTTTATTTTGTTATGAATTTAAAAAATCTTCAATAAATTTATTCCATTAAAACCAGTTGAATAAAAGTAAAAAAGAGTCAAAAAATACCATCATAATTAATTTATTTCTATATAAATACATAAATAAGATAAATTAATTATAATGTAAAAGGAATAGAAAAATTTAGAAATTATATCATAAAAAAATTAACATGAGGCTTTCAATGTATAATGTCCCTTAACACAAGCATAACACTACACATATATTACTTATCCTCATCTCCTTACAATAACCTCACATTATTAGCACTATAATGAATCTACGGATGGTATTCTATCCAAAATAATACATATAGAACATGAGGTTGGATGTTAGTATAGTATTTGGGTAGGTCTTAGCTGAGGTAGAGTGGTCAATGGGTGTTTAGAAGAGATAAGAGGATGTTCCATTGATAATTGAGGGAGTCTAATTCTTGAAAATTTATTAATGTAAAAAAATTAATGTATAATAATTGTCTTGTTAAATTGGTAACATTGATATAATTAGTAAATAAGATTTTTAATTTTTATAATCAACTCATCCAATAAAATTTATATGGTTTTATACTATGTTTTTACCACTATCTCATTGTTTTAACACCATGTTAACCCTTTTAACAATTATAATGATATTAATGTTCATTAATTTTTAAGGTTGAATAAAGTCTCTATAATAGTATAAATGGACCATAAATAGATCATGGGTAATATTTTAAACTATATTATATACAATTTCTTCATAATAAGAATTTTATAAACGTTAAATTATTTAATGAAATAATATTTATTACAAAATATCATTAATTTTAATTTGTAACTAATAATTTTATTTGACCATGATAACAACATAAGAGTGAAAAAATAAGAATATAAACCTTTAAAATATCTATAATGTTTTATATGCATCTACAAAATTTGTGGTGCACAATAAATTAGAAAATAAATATTTGAAATAAATAAATAAAATTACAATCAAAAAAATAACATAATTATTATCCAGGTAACCATTATGAATTATTCATAATATATATATTTCCCCATGTGATCATATAAGAGAAATAAAATATTATTAGATGGAAATTTTGAATTTATTGTTCTTAAAATATTATAAATTTGAATATCATATCTAAATGGAAAAAAGGAACTATTTTATGATTTTTATGGTTATTCATGAAATATATTATTTAAATAAATTAATATCAAATGTCTTAATGAATTTGATGTTATATCATATTTTTTTAACACTAATAAAATCATTTTACCCTTTCTAAGGTAACAATAAATTATAATAGTTTATATTTAAAATGACTAATAATAAAATAGACTTATTTACAAACATTGTTCCTCGAAATGAAAAATGTGGAATAAATTTTTAATTACTCAATATCATGGTTTTTAGAATAAAATTTAACATCGTATGAAAAAAACCACAAAAAATAGTTTTCAGAAAACAAATCATACTAAGTATTAAAATTTATTTATACCAAGTTTGTTTATAGATTCATTATAAAGAATAAAATTTAATTTCATAACTAAAATAAATGATTTAAATTTTAAAAATATTCCAAAATATAAGATAAATATGTAAATAATTGAAATGAAAATACAGTTTCAAATAAATACATTTTAGTTAACTTTTCATTAACAGTGAAAATTTTCAGAAAATTCTCAATACTTCACCCTAAGATAATTTTGATATTATTTATTAAAAAATTCAATTAATTTTTAATTTAAAATCTATAATTTATTAATTTTTATTTTCAATAATAACTTGTAATATATGAAAACCACGTTTCATTAGATATAAGTCTTCTTTCTTGTGGAATAAAATATTAACTAATATTATAATAATGATTTTAAATATATAAAATATAATCAATCAATATTAATGATAAAGTAAACTTATTTATTCAAACGCCATTTTGGTTGTTAAATTTTTCCACCCTTAAGAAATTTCAACCACAAAATTTTCATCATTTCTCAAACAAGAGAGTTTATTTTAAACTTATTGCATTTTTATATTATAAATATTCTTATTAAACCATAAGTTTATTCCTGAAACCCATAAATTCATAAACTAACATATTCCATAACACTTGGGCTTGGTGTTCATGAATCCATAATAGAGGTTCCTTGTTAGAAATATTATCTTCCAAATAAACAAATTCAAGGATCAAAAATTGAGATTCAACTGGAAGAATGATTCATACCAAAAAACATATAATATATTATATAAGAGAGATAAAATCGAATTATAGGAAGATGTTAAATAAATAGATCAAAAATTCACTGTGAAAATGTATGGTAGAATTAATCTCATATGTATTTTAATCTTTTATAGTAAAATACTTTATACATTATTAGGGATATACTTGGAAAAATACGTTTACCAATGTTAAATGATAGGCCTTTCCTCAGATAATCAACATAACCTTTCTGCTTGCTCTAACATATCGTGAATTAAACATGGTTTAATATACATAGACATCACATTAATTTTTAGAAACATTTATTACATTAAAAAAACATATTCTTTTCGGTCTTAAAGGTATAATTTCATTAGAAATGTGAAGACGCAAACTATTGGTTCACTGATAAGATACATCATCTCCCACTACGTTCTTAATAACTATCACACATCATAGAAATATTATATGTAATAAATTTATTCATAATTAGGGGAATGGAAGAATATAAAGGGAGAGCTCATATTCTTAGAAATGGTAAACAAGGGTGATACGTATGCATAACAATAACATATGGATATGAGAACATGATTCTAACATTTAAAAAAACATACTCATTGTAGAAAATTTCATAATATAGATTCATGACATAATGATTGAAATTTAATAAGGCATTGATCATAATAAAATCATTGAACATGATCCATGAGAGAAAAAAAATTCATAAGACATAGATTATTTGCATACACAAAAATATAAAAAATCATTTTCATGGTAGCCATTTTCTCTTCCAAGACTATCATAGTGGAATGGGATCACTGTAAAAACATTTATTGTTGTCAAGGTTATCTCCCAATATTATAAAAATTGAAAAATTACCTTACTAAATTGGGTTCACTCCCCATGCCAATCCTTTCTATCTCATTAGATATATTTCTATACCCAATGCATTAGAGTGAGATACAGGTCCCACCTATCACATAATGAAATAATACATATGTGTTGCACATGTTAATAAAAAATTAATCCTAACAAAACCATTATACATATATTAATCCAATATAAGTCATTAGAATTATTTTTATATTCAATATATATATATATAAGCATAATGAACTTTTGAACATTTTTCACATTAAAAAACCACTTTCTAGCCATGTCAACAGGATTAACAATAAATTTTATTTTCCCACCTCTACATATTAAAATTAAAATATGGATATAATTATTTAGAATAAAATATTTATATTTAAATAATATAAAATTAACTTTTAAACAAAATAATTGTGAATGTAATTGAAAATAATTAAATCGAATATGGAATTATTAGTTTACTTAGTGGGTAAACATTACTCATGAGGGTA
Organism: Viscum album; assembly: GCA_963277665.1. Classification (NCBI taxonomy): domain Eukaryota; kingdom Viridiplantae; phylum Streptophyta; class Magnoliopsida; order Santalales; family Viscaceae; genus Viscum; species Viscum album. The sequence continues at coordinate 806,172,393 of OY728139.1, forward strand.
AAATAACCTATAAACAAGACAAAATTACATTGGATACCCATAGTTATACTATATAACTAATTTTTTCCATCTTATGAGTTATTGGGATTATATTCCATGAAGGTGAACTATATAATATGTTAAGTGAGGAAAAGGACATAAATTGAACATTCCTTACCACTAACATATATAAAAACATAAGATACATAAAATATCATAATTTTCAATGTAAATATCCTTTAAAAAATAAATGATCCATTATTATCATAATAATTTATCATTAATTATTAGAGATGAATTTTTTTCTTAAAATTCTTAATAAACTCCAACACAGTGATCATTTAGTTAGTAATAACAAAAAATGATACTAAAATTATTAAAAGGGAATAAAATTGAATGAATTATTATTTTACATTATTTTTTTGGAATAATAGGTCATGTTACATATATTTTATCTTAATATATTCTAATTACATCAATTTTTTGATATTAATAAATTTAAATAATTAAATAATGTAAAAATTAATATTAATGTTATTTTATATAAAAAATATTATATTAAATGAAATAAAATTAATAAAAATCAAAACTCGTTCCAATTGATTTTTAACTTATAAAAATGGAAAAAATGGTCAATTTATTAACATATTTATATTTTATAATGAACATATTTACCCCAAAATAATGAAATCATTGTTAGCACACTTCAGGTTAATGTAATATTTTTGTGATTTATAAGAGCTTATATTAAACTTAATTTCTAACACACATAGATTTTTATTTTTTATATTATATATCAACTTTATAATTTACTGGGTGTTTAGTTTCAAATAATTTTCTATTTAATAATTTATTGATCGTAAAATTACATAGGGTAGAAAACTAGTTACCTTAATTAAAAATGAAATGGTAAAACTGGTGGAACTTAGATGTTAATGAATAAAAATATATAAATGCCCCTGTTTTGTATGGTAGAGGTTTCTTTCAACCATAATTTCAATTTAATACAAAAATTTTCAATTTTTTTCTAATAATGCTGTAAGGAAAAACTCCCAATAGTATTTACCATTTTTATATTTCCATGAATATCACTCCCCATCTACTATAAAAAGGCATTCACTCCCCCAATTTCTTCACACCTATTAACATCTTTGTCTCGTCGAATTCCCTCCATAATAATATCCTTACATCCCCCATCATATAAGTCTAAATTATTATTGAAATATACCCACGTATGTCTTTTGGTATAAACCAAAATGAGTTACCTAAATAATAGGTAATATTCATAAATGATCACTTCTATTTTATTTGATTCTCCATCATATTAATTATTTTTATATCATGATGTTATAATAGCCTCAATATATAAAATATAATTATATATTTTTGTTATATTATTTTTACCAAAAAGTTTACACACATCCATAAAATGAGATACACAATTGACATTTTTTTCTATGAAGAACTATATCCTCGAATACAGATGTTGTTATTTCTTCTATTTCTACCTTTCAAGGTTTGGAATAATGAAGTATTTATTGTTTATAAAATATATATGTGATATTTGAAATTTATCAATTCTTATTTTGTTATTTTATAACTCATAACTTCATGCTATACATTTTCCAGGAATATGTTAACATAGTTAATGGACGTGTGGACAACCTCCACCTCAAAGTGATTTGATTCATTCATACTAGACGTACAATTTATAATGGATTTTTTCAATAAAAACATGTTATATATATCAAAAAATTATTATATTTTATTTAATATATATACTATTTATTATTTATTCTTTAATTGTGACAATGAAATGAAATCGACATTAATATATATTTACAACCTACCATATCTATGAACATTGAATTTAATTTGTATCTACATTTTTTATGAATTATTCAAAATGAATATACATTGAATATATATGAAGATAAACTCATGGTTCACATTCTAGATATATTTAAATCATGGTCTTATTAATTGTAACAATAAATAAAAATTTAAAACATACTTGAGAAACTAGGCACCATATACCAGAAATAGTGCAAATAATGAATGATTACTAACAAATACGTAATAATATATTATATGAAGATCATATATTACATATTATATTTTAATATGATTCTTTAATAAGATAGTTACATTATTATAACAATAATTAATACGGTTAAAGATATTCTTTCCAAATGGAATCATAAGATAAGAGATTTAAATCTATCTTTTTACACATGTGAGAGAAGTGTCATATTCATCACTTTTGTCTATTGTGTGGTGTATATACTTTCAATTTTAATATTTTAGATCATAAATAATTTTATCTTAATGTTATTTAAATTTTCACATTGAATTATCCTATCAATGTGTTTTGATTTTAAAATTACAATGTTTTAAAAATTATCTTTGATATCTCACTTTTTTATTTCTAATTGTTAAATATCACATGAAATAATTAGACTATTTTAATAGTTTTTCTTTGGAAAATACGTTATGATTTCAATTTTCATCCTTTGAAAATGCTATAATATTATAGCTCTTTTTACCCTCATCCTTGATAAGTTATCATGATTGTTTTTTCTTAATGTATCAACAACCTTATTTTGCTTCTTTCTCTGTTAATGCATTGAGAAGTTAAAATGTGTGATTAGTTCTAAAAATTATAATTTGGAATATATTTAACTATTTTTTTAATATATATTTCTCTATTTTATTCTCTCTGTCTATATATAATTTTTCAATATATATATAATTCCAACAAATTTATAATTCAAAGACCACTGATGTTATATCATAATTGGTTTCTCGGTAAATTTTCTCATTATTTTTTACTATCTTGAGGAAAAAACAATTACCTTTTCATTTTACCTGAGAACATACCCCATAACCTTCTTCATGGAATTCATTTCTTCTATAAAATAAATTCCCTATTTTAGTGTAATGTAAGTATATATTTTGAGACCAATATATTATTTAGTTCTTTAAAAAATTATTCATATTCATCCATAAAAATGGAACATTACACCATTACATGTTAATTTTTTATAATTTTTTACAATCATGAAAAATTCCAAAAAAATTGTTTGGGTCTCTTTAACATGGGAAAATTATGGATATATTTTATCAGGGTTAGTCTAGGAAATTATTCAATATATATTTATTTTATTTTTCTAAATGTATTCCATTACATGATATTATATGACCCTAGAATAAAAACCTTTATAGGAAAAATAAATATTTACCATATTTGGAATACAACATATCTATTCATTTAGTCATTAACCGAAAAAAAATTATCTTCATTATCATCCCTACTCATTATGTAAATAAAAATACCATCTATAAGTATTACCAAAAAAATAATTCAAGTATTATATAAAGACTCTATTCACTACATACATGATGATAGCAGAAAAATTAGTCAATCTGAAAGACATCACTATAAACATATATTATCTATACCTTATTCCAAATATTTTCTTTGAAATATTCTCTAATTTTAACCTCAACTAATGACATATAGATTAAAGGATAATATTTAGTACTTACTTAAATCCACTAATTTGATTTTTCAATTCATTAATATGTGGTTAAAAATATGTATACATAATATTTAACTTTTTAATCTCACAATAATTAATGAAAATTATAATTGGTATAACATTCTTCCTTACAAGTATAATCAGTACTCTCCATAAAAATGAAAAAGGTTATATGAAACCATGATTATAATTAAATATTAGCTATTTCTTTGATTCGTCTAACTCAATGAAATCCATTCTACAGTGAATCCTTTTGAAACTCATTGATACAAGTATAAGATCAATTGAAAACTCAACCATGATCTTTGGGGGAAAACTCTATGGTTTTTTTGGGGAATACTTCAATACATTCTTATAAATGGGAATGCCATCAATATTAACTTCCCATGTTGTATTTTAATCCATAAATCCCACATTTATTGTTAGTAAATTTTTATTATAGAATTTTCTTCCTAGGGATGGTAATTCTTATATTATTAAATAACAATAGGATCATGTGAAATACAAAATAATACATCATTCTCTGAAAATTTTATACAAATCAATGTGGGGGGATATAATCAAATCGTATTTTTTTAAAATTCAACCATGAGAATAATAATGATATATACATGAAGTATACATCCCAAAATCACAGTCACAATAGATTTATATATATTATACATGATAATTATGTGACCATGTGATTTCATAGATAGTTCTATATGTATCACATGAGGTGGTGATTCAAACTTATAGAAAACTTATGTGATATTAAATATTGTAATGAACTACAATCATATAAGGAACCTAAAGATATAGAATAAAGAGTTAGTTTAACTCAAATACCTTCATTATCATGATCTAATTTTGTGGTATTGATCATGACTTACTTTTATCTTTTTCCCTATATGGGATTATATTGGGACCTATATTCATCATTGGCCAAAGGGATGGGGCATTGATGTGCATAGTGTCTAAAATATTTATTCTACAAGAACTATTTTGTTGTTATATCACCATACAATACCTACTTATAATTTGTTTTGAAAATTTGTACCTTATACTTAGATTAGGTTTTGTGGGATTGGTGGAGAAATTTACGCACCATAAAAGACTTTTATTACCCATTTATGCATTTACCTAGGTGCTTCCTCCGACCCTTTTAAAAATAATGGGATTGAAATTTCTTCCTCCCTTGAGACATTCCATAAGTTATCCCCTGGTATTCCCCCTTCCATTTCCTATATGATAGTACTAATAGAACTAAAATTTCATCTACACTATTAACTTAAACAAAAAAACTGTAAACCTTCAAAACTATCTTATGGAAAAAACCTTAATGGAATATATTTTAATCCACATAAGAAATGATCAATTTTACGATATATATCAGAGATAAACTCATAGGTCTATCTCGAATACCTTGTGATGTCTTCCTAGTATGTTATAAAGGATTTATACTCCTTTTTTAACTACACAAACAATTAACACTGAATTTTCATGTAAATATTCTAGGAATGTAGTCGGTAAAAACATTTTACTAAATTCTACCAATTACATAGAGTCTAATTAATATTTATTCATTGTATTCTTTATAAGAATAGACCATTAGTTATCCACTCCTTTAAAATAGAACATCATTCTAATGTTCTGAGAACCAGATAATTGAAAATACATTTTCCATCACATAGTTTCATTACTCAATGATAAGTGGACCTTAATATCAACATTAAGAGGGTGGTAATTTCATTATGAACTAGTCAATAGAGAGATACTTATACCTTCGTTAAATCTAGAGCTCCATGCGGTTTTCATAATTTTTAATAACTTTAGATATTTTAGTGGGAATTATTATGATGTATTATACACTATATCTAATATCATAGGTGTTTCTATTAGGGTGACCACACATTTCCCTTGCAAAAAATGTTTACGTGGGTCCTTATAGTTTCAGTCATTAATAAAACAAAAATTGGTTACAATGCGTAATGAAAATTTAACAACATATGGGATAATATTGCCTAATAAGAAGTCAACTATAGAAATTTATTTTCTCTCACACTATCATTTTTGTTGAGAATTATTTTAATCATACAATTTCATTCATGGTTAATTGTTATCTTTGGATTTCTCATATATCTTAACATATTCAATTAACATAACCGAAAAATAAATCATTCAAAATTCCTCATAATGTGTATGTGATCTACTGAAGCATATCACTCAGGATAGTCTATCCAGGTGATTTATTATGAATGTTTTCATGTACCAAGTTTTAATTTTTTTTAATATATAATAATCCCATATTAATATAATAAAACCATTGTATAACTATGGATGATTCTATATCCACGTATCTGTATCTGGATAAGGATGTATAATTAGGATAATAACACAACCACTTCATTACAAAAATTTTCGATGTTATATTATACTTATACATATCCATTACACTTATCCCTATGTTTTTTACTAAATTCCTCTAAAATAATCTTCATAAATAACTAATATGTTTCGCTAATTCCAAATATAGAAATCCAAACTATAAATCCCATTATATTAAAATATTTTCAAATATTTAAAAAATATATTTTATAAATAATAATATTTAAAGTTCTGATAGGGTCACTATCTTTATAAACTAGCAATATAATTATCATAATTTTTAAAACCCATGTTTATTTCCCTTTAAAGACACCTTACTAAACCGAATTCTAGAAATTTCATTAATAAGAGTCATCCTATCTACATAGGTAATAGAAAAATATGAAATATTGGACCTCAAATTCTCAGTAAGGTGTGACTAAACATTTTATACAAGGATAGGATCAAAATAATAAGTAAAATCTCAATTATAGAATAATTATTATAATATAATGAGTGATAACCATAAAACATATGTTATCTTCAATGTGTATGACATAAGAACTTAAAGCCTTAAAAAATAAACATAGGAAAATAATTATTATATAATGGAAAATAGTTATTTAATATAAGCCTTTAGTCATGATATCATAATATCATAATGAATGACATCTTGTAACAATAGGAATAACCTTATCGTAGGGAAATATTAAATCTATGAGCCACATAATCTATTCCAACACTCATGCGAAACTAAAATGTATTCGTGAATACTTATTTAATGAGATATACATTCCTACATAATTAATTGGATGTTGATAAGGGACTATACATTTCAATAATCAATACATAAGTGTGCTTCTTAAAAATCAACCACTTTTCTTAAAAAAATCCTATTGATGTAAAATGTGTTTTACAAAGTAGTCAAAGGGAATTCATTTAATTTTCATGAAAATCCCATAGAAATAAAATGTGTTTCATAAACCATATAAATGGAAATCATTCTATTACAAAAAGATGAATATGGAAATAAAATGGGTTTTATTAAATATCAAAACGGTATAAAATAACCTCATTAATCAAATAAATTGATAATGAATGTATGATATCAAAAAATAATAAAATAATAAAGGAAAATACTCGGTGAAAAATGAAACATATATCTATTATAAATAGTTAATTTTATGATAGTCAAATACAAATCATGATATTACCTTCTTGAAAACATTTGTTTTATTAATCATTGTAAAATTTATATTATTAGTATATTTTTAATGAAATACATATTTATTAATTAAAAATAATAAGAAAGATGAAATATAATTAATATTTATTTTGGTGAAATATTTATTTTCACAAGAAATAAATATATTACATCATATGAATAGGATAATTTATTAAAGATATAGGATACAGAATCAATAATAAATCATATATATCAAAGGATGAAGTTTGAGATACTATGTTTGATACTATTGACTTTTATTTCTATATAATTGTTTTAAACATCTGTATAATTAAGAAAAAAATATAAATTACCAATTTAATAACCATATTCATATAAATTTACTTTTATACACTTCTTTAATAACAATTCTCTTCATGTACTATATTGTTATAAAATATTTTCAAAAAAATTTACTAATAATATAGGGTATTGTAATGTTTGTTAATAAAACTTATGTTGATATTGATTTTTCTCCCATTAATAATAATTTGCATAACAATAATGGTACTCTGATTGATGTTTTAAAAAGAAAAATAATATCTTTAATCAATAATATTTTGGTTTCAAACATGTTTTAAAAATAAAAAATTGTTGATGAACTAGTTTTAGGTTATTCATTAATATCGATGGATTAACTCATGAGATTCATAATTTTTTTTTATCATATTTAATTAAACATATTAATGGAATATTTTACATCTATATATCTTCAATTCACATAAAATATAAAATAAACCATTCTTAATAGATTTACTGAAAAACAGATTGCATCGTTATATGGAAGTAGTAGTCCATATGTATAAATGGTTAATGATCCCATATCTCAATTATTAGACAACAATATAGTATATGGGAAGTTATCTTTTAATATTTACTTATAGGAAAACAAAAAATTATAATTCCTCAAATCCAACTATGTTATCATTCATTAGAGGTAGTGATGATTAATGAACAACATTTCTTTTTAGATGTGGTAGTCTGCATATACACATGATAGATATTATTTCATTTTTTATTTGATAAAATGTATTGAATAATTATTGAATAATTAATATAATTGTATTTATTTATTCTAACTATATTGTTTTATTATACTAATAAGGTCATATATTATTTAGTAATGATTATATGGTAAAAAAGACTAAGAGAAAGTAATACTCATGTCGAAATCTTGATTTTTCTCTAGGAAAGAACCATGTAAATGATTTTTGTAATAAAGACAGAGATGACTAATAGCTTGCAGAAACGGAAGAGGGTTAAATAAAGTGAATCTTTGATCTGTTTCAAAAATAATTTACCAATATAGGCATGTCTTTATGTGTTTTAATATTTATATTACTATAAGGGAAGATAATGGTAGTTTTTTAAGTAACCATTGCATTCTAAATAATGTAAAGCTACTATTGAATTTTGAAAGGTATAAAACATGAAAAATGAGTAGAAACAATTGACTATGAGTACATAATCACAATAAAAACTCATGTTTTATATAATCTAGAATCTTTTTTGTCATTTTCATTTATATTTTTATCTTTTACTCTAATATAATTTTACATTGGGAATTTATTTTTTATTTATTAACTAATTTTAATGAAATCATTAAGATTAATATATTTAACTAATTTTATAATTATTATTCAAAATTAATAAATAAATCTACCAAATAAAATTTTTATGGTATTGAAGTGTTATTTTGATTATAGACAAAAAAACATGTAAACAATTTAGTAGAAAAAGTGAATTTTTAAGTTAAAATATTTACTTACTTGATATTATTATCATATATATAATTTTTATGACATATGTATTTTAAAAAAATATGAGTGTTTAGTAAAAAAAATCATCAAATGAATTTAATCATTCAAATAATTATTTATGATGAATGAATGAAACTATTCTTATTAATGAAATAACAAAATTTTCATCTATATATATAGGACATAGGATTTTTATCCTTAAGGATTAAATTGAATTATATAATATCACACCTCAAATTTAATTTCTATTACATAAAATGTTTTTTGAACTTCTGGGATATACTTACATTATGATAAAGTACTAAAACTTATAATATTCACAAAAAAATTATTTTTCTCCTCAAAACAAATCCTTTATGAAAAACACAAAAAGTTAAAAAATGTATATTTTAATGTGATGAATTTAAAAATGAATTTTATTGTTTAAAATTTATATTATAATATTTGAAAAATTATTTTTAAAAAATATAATTTATAATATTATGTAATAAATAATTTCCAAAAACAATTCTTTTGAATATTAACTTATATTAATTATATATATTGTGAATGTAATATATTTTAATTTTTTACAATATCAGTGTTTATTATATCATTATCAATAGATTTCATCTAATAATTTGGTGTTTTATGTTGGGTTTTGTTCTTAATTCCTTTTATTTATCATTGAATCAGTTTCACAAGTTAACGAAATTAGGGTTATTATAATAAACCTCATGGCATGCTAATACCTCACAAAGGTTAATTAATATGGAGTATGTGAGCTTAGAAGTATCATGAGGTGTCTGGGAAGATAGTTTAATACCGTGTCAGAAAACATAGAGTAATATTGTTGAAAAACATAATCTAACTTTTCCTCTATCCAAGTTGACATAATTACCTAAAACATTCTTCAATATACACAAGATTATTATGAATAGTGAGGAAAATCTATTATTTTTTTGGATAAATTACTCTCAATATCATAATAAAATTTAAAATATATAGTCAAACATCATCCACTATGGATAATTTAAATATACATGCATTAATAAATGAATATTATATTATATACCTGAACTATCAAAACAAACCCACTATTAAGGAAATCATATATTGAATATAAAATATAAAATTATTAGTAATGAGGATCCCTAAAATCCTCGGGCCTATGTGGAACTCCAAACCCACACTCTAGGGTCTAGTTATAAAAAACATTAATCATAGTATTTGATAAATAATGATATGATCTAATATAAATATGAATATATCTCACATTGTTTTAATAATTATTTCCTTATATCTCACAAATACTATCAAATCAATGAGAACCCAAGGTTTAGTTTCTTTAACATTTTTCAATATAATAATATTATAGTGAGTATTTTTACCTAATTACATCATAATAGAGAAGATTATAGACATTTCCAAGGTTGTATTCGTTTTCATAGCATAGAGAATGGGAAAAAATGAAAAGGGTCAGCTCAAATTATTAATAAGGCAGAACATAAAAGATAAAAATTGTTGATATTATGCAAGCATAAGATAAGTATGGGGGTATGAAAGAATATTAAAGGTTTTGGAAAAAATAATAGACAATCATACATAAATAATCATGGATCATCATTAATAAATCAAGGTATAAGTATGTAGAGACCCAAAGCTTGACGTACATGGACATTACATTACTTTTGCAGAATACTTAATACATAACAAAAAGAGACACAGAAGGACCATAATAGTTTAGTGTCTTTGGAAACTCGGAATATAATCTGCTAATCGTGGTGAAAGATCATCAACATCTCCCATAAAGATCTTCCCATTTTTTTACCTAAAACCTTTATTCATATCCTGGGGAAAAGAAAACATAAAAGGGTGAGCTCAAATGCTCAGTAAGGGTAAACAAAAGAAATATCAATCACATCATATTCATAAGAACATAACATTTTGGAAATCTTAACCTCCAAAAGAGAGCATAATTTCATAACATGGGATAAATCATAGTAGTGAAATGAAATCCCAATAATCATAACATAAAAATGAAAATTTTTGGCATACACACATAATCATAGAGAATCATATCTTATTAGTCAAGACTTATTGCCAAGACTATCTTAGTGGACAAAGTCCATTTCTGAACCGAGTCACCCTCGTTTCAGTCCTGTTTCACTGAACCGGTATAACCTACCATTCTAGCCATGTCTATCTCATTAGATATAAAATCATTACCCAATTCCTTGGAAGGAGATATAGGTCCCACCCATCTCATAATGATACCATTCTTATGTGTGCCACAAAATCATAAATCATAAATCATTGCATAACCCATGTAGTAAAAATGGGAATCTTAAACATCGTGACTTCATAAAACAATTCATATAATATAAAGGAATTCATAAAAATAAATCCATCACAACATAATCAAATAAATGTAATAATAGGGATAAAAAGATAACCCTTTATTTTCTTAGATGGAAAATAATTTTGATAAAACACTTGAACTCCATTCTTGAGGAAAACATCCTTTCTACTTCAAAAACACTTTTCCTTTCTAAACATGTCAAACAATTTTAAACTAAAAGACATTGATTAAAAATAAACTTGAAAACTTGTAAAGGAATCATCTTGGAAATAATTTTTTAAAAATCCATTCATGTTGTATAAGTTAAAATAACATTTTTCTCATACTTTTTTCGGAAAAGTCAAAAAGTACCTCATACGAAAAAAGACAAAAGATTCATTTCATATATTTTACTAAAAACTCACCAAAGGGTAAAATTGGATTTAAACAATTGTAGGTGGAAGTAAATAATATTACATATTGAGGAAACATGTTTGTGGATAATAAAATACACCCTAGTAAATACCAAAGTATAAACAATCTCGGATAAAAATGAGATTGTGATATTCCCCTTACCTTAGGTCTGATTTGCTTCGTAAGTGTCCGAACCTCCTGTATAATGATTTAAATAATGTTATTGACTTATTCCAGAATCATACTCATTGTTATGATATCATATATGGTTCACCTATGACTTTATATTACCCGTTCTTTTGTAAATTCCATGTTAAAGAGCGTATTGGGTAAAATTGTTTCATTTATCGTCCGTGTTTTGACTTGTAATTATTCATATGATTACTTAGATAATGATTACTTAATTCCAGAATATGATACATTATTTATATATAATATATATTCAGAATATATATATATATATATATAATAAATCAGTAAATAGAATGAAATACACCGTTCATGGAGATGGTAGGCCGTACGTACGGCTGAACGTTGTTCTCGTTTCCTTGTTGAGTTAAATGGAATTGAGTAGATGAAATACATATATATACACATAAATCCAGTTTCATTATTATGTCATATATTTCATGATTACTTATTATATATACTTTATAATAATTCATGAATGGTTAAAGTGGAGAATGAATCTCATCACGTCGTGGAGACGGTAGTCCGTACGTACGCACGAGCGATGATATTGTTCTCATGATCGTGGGACTGTATTGGAATGTATTTATACAATTTCAGAATCAATATCACTTTAAAATAATCATATATAGTTATTATTTACACCATTATACGCATCCAAGTAAGGTTTTGGTGGAAAATAGATTTCACCACGGCGTGGAGACGGTATTCTGTACGTACACACGTGCGGTGATTTCATTTTCCGTAGGACGAATAGATTGTGAAATAGGGTTGTTTCATACTTATAATAACATATCAGTATATTATTGATACTGATGTTATTACTTCATAATGAAACAACCTAAGAATAATAAGTGGAAGAAGAAATAAAGGTGAAAGAATCGGTAACGGAAATTACCTCTTCTTTGAAGCGCCTCTTTGAGACCTCCTCTTAGGACACTAAAATTGGCATTTGAGGATGACCAGAACCTCTAGGATGTTTCTAGGGAAGTGGAGAAGAGAATTTGGAAGAGGTTGGCCGAGCTTGAAGGGATAAAGTGGTGTGAGGAAGAGAGGGAGGGGGTGCCCTTTTATAAGGGAGGAGAGGGGCTCCTTTGGAAAACTAAAAATATTATTTTATTATAAAATCATATTCAGTTTTAAATAGCTCCAAATTGATTTATTTATAAGATAAGGTGGGGATGGGTCTCAAGCCTCTCATCCAATATAATTTAGTCAAGTTTAGGTTCCTATTTTAACCTTATAATTTAGATTTAACATTATGTTAAATAATTTTACTTTTACCGTGTCTTCTTGTGTTCTTATACAATAAGGTTAGTAAACTTACTATAACAAGCCAAACGAACCCCAAGTTGTTTATTATTAATATATATAACCTTATCTAATTCATTTTGCCGAACCTTAGATTTTTAGAAATAAAATAACAATTAATAATGTAATATTTGTTTTAAAAACTATTTTATGTCAATTTTGACACTATTTAGTAATTGATTTTTGTGAAACTCATAACAGAATGATTAGTTTAAAAAAAGTTAATTAAATCAATAATAACATGTCATATTAACCTAGAAAATTATTGGAATTCTTAAAAAGACTAAAATTACATTTATTTGGGTATTTATAACATCAATTATGTCAATATTTCATTAATAAGATAATTATTGCATCATCGTTGTGTCATAAATAAATTAAATTATTAAATTTCTAAAAAATACAAATAAATTACAATTATGTAGTAAATCTTTTTATATTTTTAATGAATATTTATAGTCTAATTTATCTTATGTATAAACCTATATTAAAAATGATTTACTTATTAAACATTGATTTTAACTATTTTAACCCTTCTTTAAATAAATTAATAATAAATGTCCTAATCTAATCCAAGTGGGCTTAAATGGTCATATTTTATTTATAAGGTTGTTTTTGGATGAATTACACTTATCCAATAGAATTAGGACATGTGTTAGGGTAATAATAATATCATTTTTACACTTAATTACCCTATTTACTTTTAACCGTGGTAAAAAAAAGTAAAAATTTAATATTCACCAAAAATTATTTTCATCTCATTGAACCACATTTTAGTCCTTGATATTAACCGTGTCTCTCGGATTTTCGAAATTCCCCTCATAGAAGCGGTAAAATTATGTTTTATGAAAAATTATGTTTTTTAACTACCACTTAGTGGTTTCACTATTCATCAAAAAATGAAAGTTTCCAGAAAAATATCAAAAATTAGGCCTATGCTATATTTGATATTATGAATTCAAAAATGATGTCTAGTTTATCAAATTCAAAACATACCAGTTACATTAACTAATTTAAAAATTAATTCACGTCGTCAAAAAAATAGCGTGTTTTTAAGACATAATAACTATCAAAAGATTGACAATTGTTTATATCTGCTTTAAATGTGAAATTACATCCAATGACCAACATTGTATTAAATTGTAAAAATATATTCGAAATATAATTTAAAACCACTCAAATTAATAATTTATAACTAGTAATTATTTTTATTAAAAAAGTTGTTTTTAATTAAAATTTAATAATTTTCACTATTCATCAGAATATGAAAGTTTTCCGAAAAGTACCCAAATTTCACCCTAAGCTAATTTTGATATTCCGAATCAAAAAATGAAGTCCATTATGAAAAATAAAATTTACAAAATTTCAAAAAGTTGTTATTACTAATCATAAAGGCTAGATTTAATAATATTTTAATAGCATATCATTGTTTAGTAAAAACTCGGTATTGCGTACTACACACGCTATCACGGAAGGTCGCGATTCCGTGTAATGCAAGGAATGTCAAGGATGTGTGTTGTGAAATATCCTTTTAGTGTAGCATACAACACAAGACATTAATGAAAAGAATATTGTTCATAAAATCTCAGGGTGTTACATTCTACCCCCTTAAAATGAATTTCTCCCTCGAAATTCGTCGGGGTTATAAATGGAATACTATTCGAAAGTTTCTTTGATAGAAACCCACATCGTAAAAAGGAATACCAAAAACTATCTTTAAAAACAAAAGTATGAAACGTAACAGTTACCCAAATAAACTAATCACTGGTTTCCACATAGGAGAACATAGGTGAAAATATGGATATGGAAGAGAAATCTAACTGTCATGTTCTGATGGAGAGTGGTAGAGAACATGGCTATGAAATATCCAACAATCACAAAGCCATAGATTTGTGATGATCTAAGGTACCATATGATTCATCAGATATAATAGCACTATGACAACATTTTTGGTTTTCAATATCATTTTCCTAATGTTGAAAATTTTGAATTAGAAGAAATAACTACATTATTTTGACATAATCTCACCGGTGTTATTGCCTTGAACAATTTCCACTTCATCTCTTAAAGAAATGAAGTTGAATTTTTCATTCGTGAAGTGTTAGCAGATCATGTGATAAAATGATGGGTCATTCCGTCTGTCTTAATCAAAAGTTTAGCAATAGTTATATACATAATTCCATCTATCGTATATCGTTCCAAAATAGAGTATACTTCATCTATCATACCACATAATAAAATAAAACTAGTTTATACTAACCAAGGACTTCTTGTAGGCCAGTGGTAGGCGATAAAGGCCATTCGCACTTCGGTTCAAGGTTCGACTCCCACAGCCTTGTCCGACGCGATGGGTTGTCGCCTGTCCTGCAGGTTGTCCTTTTTCTAAAACTAAATTACTATAACATCCCATCAATAATATCAAAAAAAGTTATATCCATAAACAATACTAACTTATGTTCAACTTATTTCATTCCAATCATTAGGCTTATCTAAATACTTCGGTCCAAGCTCATAGTGTAAAGAAAACGATTACTTGAAATGTCATCAACCAAGCATGAAAATATCATCATTTATCCCCCATATATTTTGTTGGTCACATTCCAATCATGTGAATACCTTAATCATGTATCCTCTTAAAAAATGAATACCCATTGAACCATAGTGAAAAAATGAATGCAGTTAATAGTTAACACTTTCCACATACCAAAATCCTCAAAATTCTATATACTCAAACCATGATATCACTTAGTCCTTATATGAATCAAGAGCTCACGAATACTGTCAAACATTTCATTTTCTCCATATCCCTTCATTATGCGCATATCATCTGTTTTCTAAAATATTTGAATCACTTTTCGTGGTTACTGGTTCCTTAAAATTATTGAAAACCACAATAGACTAATACATAAATATTCCAATACACAATAAAATTACCTCAACAACATTATTCTTGAATACCAATACATAAAAACTTTAATACATCCTCTTCAATGATTGTCATGGAATAAGTCCTTCCTGGATTTAGAAGTAACATTTTAGGTCAGGGAATTGAGTTGGGTAATGCACATGTTCTCCACAAATAATACATTGAACTCCATAATAGTCTGTCACTCTATGACCCTTTTCTCCACACAGATAACATCATTCCCTCAATTTGAGGTATTCCTCAAGGTTCTTCTTCCATTCTTTAGAAATCTCAATCTTCCTTTCTTTATGCTCCTCAACATGCGAACATGCATAATAGTCTATCATCCTCTTATTTGATGAATTAGGCATACTAATAAATTTCAACTTGTTAATCATATATCGCGATGACTGATTCGGCATAATCACAATATGTTTCTCTTTAGGCATTACACAATTTTGTTGCTCATAGTCACCAATTTGTCCATTGGATTCAATGTTAACCGAATTCCTTATGGTTCCCTCAATTAACTAAAACACATAAATAATTATGTGAGAGGCAAAATCATGCTAGAGAAAAAAACATACTAAAGGGGGAGTATCCTCAATATCTAACATCTTAGGTTAAATTCTAAGATCATTACCATAGTTCTAGGACTATATCCTATACGTATACTTATCCTTAGGGACATCCCTAGACATACCTTAGAAATATCTCTAGGGATCTCACTAATGTTTTCGCATCCTATTTTCCAAAGGATGACTAATCCTTTCCACTGATGACAACTGTAGATACACAAAACTTGACGTACATGGACATTACATTACTTTTGGGGAATACATAATACATAACAAAAAGAGACAGACAAGGACCGTAATAGTTTAGTGTCTTTGGAGACTCGGAATATAATCTTCTAATCGTGGTGAAAGATCTTCAACATCTCCCATAAAGATCTTCCCCTTTTTTACCTAAAACCATTCTTTATATCCTGGGGAAAAGAAAACGTAAAAGGGTGAGCTCAAATGCTCAATAAGGGTAAACAAAAGAAATATCAATCACATCATATTCATAAGAACATAACATTTTGGAAATCTTAACCTGCAAAAGAGAGCATAATTTCATAACAAGGGATAAATCATAGTAGTGAAATGAAATCCCAATAATCATAACATAAAACATGAAACTTTGTGTCAGACACACATAATCATAGAGAATCATATCTTATTAGTCGAGACTCATTTCCAACACTATCTTAGTGGACAAAGTCCATTTCTGAACCGAGTCACCCTCGTTTCAGTCCTGTTTCACTGAACTGGTATAACCTACCATTCCATCCATGTCTATCTCATGAGATATAAAATCTTTACCCAACACATTGGAGGGAGATATAGGTCACACCGATCTCATAATGATACCATTCTTATGTGTGCCGCAAAATCATAAATCATACATCATTGCATAACCCATGTAGTAAAAATGAGAATCTTAAACATTGTGACATCATAAAACAATTCATATAATATAAATGAATTCATAAAAATAATTCCATCACAACATAATTAAATCAATTTAAGAATAGGGATAAAAACATAACCCTTTATTTTGTTATATGGAAAATAATTTTGATAAAACAGTTGAACTCCATTCTTGAGGAAAACATCCTTTCTACTTCAAAAACACTTTTCCATTCTTAACATGTCATACAATTTTAAACTAAAAGAATTTGATTAAAAAAAACTTGAAAACTTTTAAAGGAAGCTTCTTGGAAATAATGTTTTAAAAATCAATTCATGATGTATAAGTTAAAAAACATTCTTCTCGTACTTTTGTCGAAAAAGTCAATATGTACCTCGTACAAAAAACGAAAAAAGATTCCTTTCATATCATTTACTAAAAACTCACCGAATGGTAAAATTGGATTTAAACAATTGTAGGTGGATGGAAATAATATTACATATTGCAGAAACATGGATGTGGATGATAAAATACACCCCAGTAAATACCAAAGTATAAACAATCTCGGATAAAAATGAGATTGTGATATTTCCCTTACCTTAGGTCCGATTTTCTTCGTAAGTGTCCGAACCTCCTGTATAATGATTTAAATAATGTTATTGACTTATTTCATAATCATACTCATTGTTATGATATAATATATATTTCACTTATGACTTTATATTACCAGTTCTTTTGTAAATTCAATGTTAAAGAGAGTTTTGGGTAAAATTGTTTCATTTATCGTCCGTGTTTTGACTTGTAATTATTCATATGATTACATAGATCATGATTACTTAATTTCAGAATATAAAACATTATTTAAATATAATATATATTCAGAATATACATGTATATAATAAATCAGTAAATGGAATGAAATACACTGTTCATGAAGACGGTAGGTCGTACGTACGCATGAAAGCTGTTTTGGTTTCCTTATTGAGTTGAATGGAATTAATTAGATGACATACATATATATACACATATGTCCAGTATCATTATTATGTCATATATTTCATGATTACTTATTATATATACTTTATAATTATTCATGAATGGTTAATGTGGAGAATGAATCTCATCACGTCGTGGAGACGGTAGTCCGTACGTACGCACGAGCGATGATATCATTCTCATGATCGTGGGACTGTATTGGAGTGTATGTATACAATTTCAGAATAAATATATCTTTAAAATAATCATATATAGTTATTATTTACACCATTATACCCATCCAAGTAAGGTGGTGGTGGAAAATAGATTTCACCACGGCGTGGAGACGGTATTTCGTACGTACGCACGTGCGGTGATTTCGTTTTCCGTAGGATGAATAGATTGTGAAATAGTGTTGTTTCATACTTATAATGACATATCAGTATATTAGTGATACTGATGTTATTACTTCATAATGAAACAACCTAAGAAGAAGAAGTGGAAGAAGAAATAAAGGTGAAAGAATCGGTAACAGAAATTACCTCTTCTTTGAAGCGCCTCATTGAGACCTCCTCTTAGGGCACTAAAATTGGTCTTTGAGGAAGACCAGAACCTCTAGGATGTTCCTAGGAAAGTTGATAAGAGAATTTGGCAGATTTTGGCCGATCATGAAGGCTCAAAGTGGTGTGAGGAAGAGAGGGAGGGGTTCCCTTTTATAAGGGAGGAGAGGGGCTCCTTTGGAAAACTAAAAATATTATTTTATTATAAAATCATATTCGGTTTTAAATAGCTCAAAATAGATTTATTTCTAAGATAAGGTGGGTATGGGTCTAAATCCTCTCATCCAATATAATTTAGACAGGTTTAGGTTCTTATTTTAACCTTATCATTTAAATTTAACATTAAGTTAAATAATTTTACGTTTATCGTGTCTTCTTTTGTTCTTATACTATAAGGTTAATATACTTACTATAACAAGCCAAAAGAACCCCAAGTTGTTTATTATTAATATATATAACCATATCTAAGTCATTTGGCCGATCCATATATTTTTAGAAATAAAATAACAATTAATAATATAATATTTTTTTAAAAACTATTTTATGTCAATTTTGACACTATTTAGTAATTGATTTTTGTGAAAATCATAACAGAATGATTAGTTCGAAAAAAGTTAATTAAATCAATAATAACTTGTCATATTAACCTTTAAAATTAGTTGAATGCATAAAAAGGCTCAAATTACATTTATTTGTGTATTTATAACATCAATTATGTCAATATTTCATTAATAAGATAATTACTGCATCATCGTTGTGTCATAAATAAATTAAATTATTTAATGTCTAAAAATTAAAAAGAAAATATCATTATGTATTAAATCTTATTTTCTTTCTAATGAATATTTATAGTCGAATTTATCTTTTGTATTACCCTATATTAAAAATTATTTACTTATTAAACATCGATTTTAACTATTTTAACCCTTCTTTAAATAAATTAATAATAAATGTCCTAATCTAATCCAAGTGGGCTTAAATGGACATAGGTTTTTCCTAAGGTTGTTTTTGGTCGAATTAGACTTATCCAATAGCATTAGGACACGTGTTAGGGTAATAATAATATCATTTTTACCCTTAATTACCCTATTTACTTTTAACCGTGGTAAATAAAAGTAAAAAGTTACTATTCACCAAAAATTATTTTCATCTCATTGAACCACATTTTAGTCCTTGATATTAACTGTGTTTCTCGGATTTTCAAAATTTCACTCACAGAAGCGGTAAAATTATGTTTTATGAAAAATTCAGTTTTTTAACTACCACTTAGTGGTTTCACTATTCATCAAAAAATGAAAGTTTCCAGAAAAATACCAAAAATTAGGCCTAATATATATTTGATATTATGAATTCAAAAATGATGTCTATTTTATCAAATTCAAAACATATCAGTTACATTAACTAATTTAAAAATTAATTTCCATCGTCAAAACAAATAGCGTGTTTTTAAGAGATAATAACTATCAAAAGATTGACAATTGTTTATATCTGCTTTAAATGTGAAATTATTTCCAATGACCAAAATTGTATTAAATTGTAAAAATATATTATAAATATACTTTAAAACCACTCAAATTAATAATTTATCACTATTAATTATTTTTAATAAAAAATTTGTTTTTAATTAAAATTTAGTAATTTTCAATATTAATCAGAATATGAAAGTTATCCGAAAAGTACCAAAATTTCACCCTAAGCTAATTTTGATATTCCGATTCCAAAAATGAAGTCCATTCTGGAAAATAAAATTTACAAAATTTCAAAAAGTGGTTATTACTTTTCATAATGGCTAGTTTTAATAATAATTTAATAGCATATCATTGTTTAGTGAAACTCGGTATTGCGTACTACACACGCTATCGCGGAAGGTCGTGATTGTGTGTAATGAAAGGCAAGTCAAGGATTCATGTTGTGCAAGCTCCTTTTGGTGTAGCGTACGACACAAGACATTAATGAAAAGAATATTTTTCCTAAAATCTCAGGGTGTTACAAAGTATCTAAGGAAAACATAAGATAAAAGCAATTATAAAATGAGTATAAAATAAAACATACCATTGAGGCACAAAATAAGTGTTGAAATTACAAAATCATGGAGTGTGAATAACTACCTATTTCTTAGAAAATAGTAGTGTAAGAGTAACTACTGGATTTAAATAACACACTATCATTAGGCTAACTATCTGTGACCCCTCGTGGGATTAAACTATTAACCTGCATACCCTCATGAGGCTTGGGCTATAAATTTTGTGCCCTTATGGGATCGTGAATCCTAGAATATACTCTATTAGGAAGGGGATAATATTTAATAATCCATATAGGTGTGGGATGGAAACTTATATTCAATCTTGGATATAGCCTACTACTCATGTACCCTCTTTTTCTTATAGAAACAACATATAAACACTCTTAGGCTACGGGTACTACTCATGTACCCTTTTTGATCTCATGAGAAATTAAACAGTAACAAAGTAATTAGAGGGTCATATAGGACACCACCCATATCATATTGAAAATAAATACACATATATTCCATATAATATTTATCACATCATGAAAAACCAATGGGAATAAAATAAACGGTGTAACATTATCAAATGGTATCACATAATTTGATGTCAACAGTTCCAGGGATTGATACCAAAACACAATCACCCAAAAGGAGTATGTCATAATGGAATTTAGTGGGTGATTCATTAATAATTCATCCATAATATATTGATATATTTTAGCTAAAGTGTAAAATGAACATTAAATCGCGAAATGTAGCTGATAAGTCATTTTGAATCCATATGTAAAAAGGTAAACATACATGTAACCTTCAAAAATCATTTTACTTAAAGAAATACGAAAGCATATTATAAAAATAAATTAAAAAACCGAAAAAATGATATTTGAAAGTTAAATTGGGTTTCCCTTTATATTTTTGTAGTGGAAAATAAAAAATAAATATTTTCCTTTTATAAATACTAAAATAAACTTAAAAAATAATTATTTAATAATAAATAATTGGATCATTATTAATCATTCAAAAATTTCAAGTTAAAATTAATAAATTGTTTTATTTATAAAAAAATATTTTATAAAAGAATGTTATCTTTATCATCTATATATGAGGGGGTAATAACATAAAAGACTTAATTCTTACAAAAGCCTCAAATATCTTTTATAATCAAATTTTATTTTTTTAATAATACTTTTATTTTTTGAATTGTATATAAATATGTTTTCCTAATAAAAATAATAATGCATTTATACCATTTATAAAACCATTTTAAAACATTAGAAGGAATATACATAATTATAATATTTCTAAAAGAATGTTTTGACCAAAAAAATCAAACAGATTATATTTTAAAAATTTTGAAATAAAAAAACCATCGGGAAAATATAAAATTTTTTTCTTCATATTTATTTAAATATTGAAATATTTTTAATTGAAAATAATCATTTATTGAACTGTGTATAAGATAATATATAAAATGAATGTGGACATAGATGTGGTGGATTCTTGATTTTATTGTTGAGGAGGGTTCAGTATCACATTCATGTGTCACATCACGTAAGTTATTTAACAAGATAAGCTTAATTAAGAGAGTAAATGTAAACCTTCAAAACAGAAATTTGGGGTTGAAAATGTTTAGTATTATAGATATATATTATACATTTCCCCAGATTAAAATTTATTCATAAAAATGTCATTTTGGAATGTTTAGTGGAAGGAAACCCATAGATATTTGGTTAAAATTAAACAAAAATTCCTTAAAAATAGTACATTTTATAGATGTTTAATGGCATTTATACGAAATAAAATTGGATTGAAACAAATCCATAGTCTTAAAATGCTCCATATAGAAGAATAAAAGAGGTGGGTTTCAAATAATTCTCAAATAACACAAATTGAGATGAGAAAACCCATTACCTTAAATCTTGAATTCCATTAACGAAAATTATCAACTTCTATAGTAAAAATAAACATATAAATAACATATATTTGAATCATATCCATATAAATATAATTTAATATTCTACACTTGTAATCCTTAACAATACATGTATGAGTTTTTAATGATTATTTACATCATCAAATGTTAGTAATTTTGAATATTTCACCCAAATGTCATAATAGTAACATCAAAATCCTTTATTTGAAATATTGATAATCATTAATATATTATAAATATATATAAAAATAGTTTTTCAAAAAAATTAATATCACCAAGTTCCATTAATAGAAACTATTTTTATGATCTATGAGAAATGGATGCATGATGAACATATTTCGAGTAATTTATAAATATTAAAGGATTTATATATAGTAATAGGTAATTTTTGTGTTATACATTCATAAAAATGTTATGAACAAATATTAATATTTAATAAAAAACATATTCATCAGAAATATTTTTTAACCATTTGTTTCCGATGGTAATGAAAAACATTACACATATCTCCATTATTCCAGTAATCTACAGAGACTTATGGATGATGTTTTCATTTTCCAGAGATGTTAAAGAAAAAAAATTTATTATCATCAAAGAATCTTAAAATATTAAAAATATAATATTTATTTATTAAATAAAAATATAATCCATCATTGAAAGGTGATTATGAATAATAGAACTCATTTATTTTGGGCGTGATAGTGCGCACATATGAATTAATAATGTTTTCAGTTTTATTGGAAGGGAGGAAGGTAGAGAATGATTATTATTTTATCATAAAAAATTTAAAATTATTATTGTTGAAAATTACATTTTAATATAATTGATAATATATGTTTGGAGGAGAATGGAGAATAAAATGATTAGAATGGATAATACTCACGTTAAGGATTTTATTCATCTCTTGAATAAATTAATTTATTTGGATAAATTAAAGAAATTATATATATATAATGGATGTAAAAGAAGAGAGGAATTATGTGATAGTCATAATGGGTCTGGGAACATCATAATTTTAAACTGTGAGTGTGAATTTATGTGGGTGGATGTCACCTCCTTTTATTCATGAAAATGATGTCCATTTACTTGGTATAAAATGGTAGGTGAATGATAATAATGAAATTACTGGGATGTTAGGTGAGTTCAACGGGTAACGGAGAGTGATACATTTAGGTATTCCATTATATCCTCAAAATGTTCTTCATGAATATCTAAGGTGCATATAAACATAATAAAATATATTCCACTTAAGTTACCAATTGTTAAACCCCTATAAAATGGTTCACAGTTTACATATGTTAAATAAATTATTCACAAGAAATATATAATATGAATCAAAAAAATAATTTTATGTTTTTTAATTTTATATCTATTAAATATTAGTTAATAACTAGATATAAGAAAATTATTTTTATGATGTATTATATATTGAAAAATAGCTTTTAAAGAAAATTTTATTTTTAAAAGATTAAGAGTAATTAATATGATGTCATACCAATGTTTTACAAAAATGATTCAATATAATAATATTTATATATTATTAAATATTACATTAGTGTAATTATTTTTAACATTACAATATAATTTACATATATATGAGGGATACAAAACATGTAAAAACCATTCATTGAAAAACTACAATTTTATCATGGAAAATAATATATAATATTTTTGAGAGGTGATGAATTTGTAAATGACCAATAAACAAAATATTATTTTAAAAAAGAGGGTATTTCAAATGTCTAAAAAACACAATTGTCTTTCAATCGTTATCATAAATAAGATTAGGATCATTAGGAAGGTCAACCGGCCAATTAATGTCTTGGTTAACTCGCTTATTAGCAAGACCATTTTCCAGCCTGTTGGGTCTATGAATGGTATGAGGGAAAATGTAGATGTTCTCCAGGGGAGAATGAAGATAGTTCATATATGGGGTCGTAATATTCCAAGCAATATGTTCAAATCCATTCCAAATGGCCGAAACAATAGATGTTGAATGACTTTAAATCCAGATATTGCTCAAACTATTTTGCCTAGAAAAAGAATATAGCGCAGATCACACTCATCATTATAGGTTACAGGGAAAAAGTGATTCCATATCTACAATTGAAACAACCGAGGAATTTCCCAATATTGTCTTTGAATATAGCCCCTCAACTCTAGGGACTCATATTGAACTTAGATTCATTATACACATTCACATTATTCCAACCTAAGAATGGGGCTAGCTAGAACACTTCAAATGTTTTGCTAGGCCGACAATGGACTCTATCAATATGAAGACCAATTTATTTGAAAAAATTTCTATTGTTTTTAATTATTATTTAAAATATAACTGTGCATAATGTATAAATAAATTTTTTTAGTAAAATTTTCTTCATGCATAAGATTATTATTATTTTTATTTAGAGACACTATTTTAGTATTATAAATGATTTGATGTTAGAAATTTCACTTATTTGTCATTAATAATATCTAAAATAGTTTGGTTACATATATTTATATCATCTAACATAACTTCTATAATATAATAATCATATATTATAAAATATACTGTTCTCTAAATAGAATGATTCAATGATTTATTTAGTTCTTTATGCGTACATAGAAAGATATTAAATTTTGTATTTTTAAATTAAAAATATAAATTAAAATAAATAGGTATTTCATTCTACAACCAATAATAAATTACATCCTCTTAATTTTAATTATTATTTATTAATCTAAATAACTATGGGTGTTGATAAGATATAAAATAATCAAGATTTAATATGAAACTCATTATCCTATATAATACTATAAAACTCATATTTAACATCATAATTGGATTACAAGAATAAAATTTATGATAATTATTCTTCTAGATTCGATTTTATAATTATGAAATTCTAGATATATTAGTTCTAAAAAACACATCTCAAGGTTCCCTAATTCCATTGTTTCTTTTGGAGGCTCGAAGGTGATTAAGGGATTCGAATATAATGTTTTAAAATATCATTCAATCCTTAATTTCCATAAAACTTTAGGATAAGGTTAAAGATGATTTGTATAAATAGTTTTTGGTTTTTTTACATTCATAATAATTATAGAATAAGATAAACACATATTTTTCACGAATTTAATTATTTATTCTAGTAAAATAGATGAATTTATTTCCTTTTGTTGAGCATGAAATTATCGATACATGAAAAAGTCCAATGTTTTATTTTTCAAAATGTGTATTATGGGAAAATTTGGATCTTAACATATGACTGAATCATACTCATAATATTTATTGATATTAAATAATAATATATTATTGTCAAATGCTTTAATTTTTTTTTCATGTGAGTTATATGGCGAAAGTAGTTTTCAAAACACATCAAAATCATTGTGTAATAATTATTTCAATCATATCATCTAGAATGGAAAGTAGAATTGTGTGTATGTTCATAAAATCTATATTTACAGGATTTTTTAAATTCCCCACTAAATTATCATAATCTATATGAATAGTAGTGAATAAATGAACTCTTTCATTCTTACTTGGTCTATGATGATATATTTGTATATTATCTATGTCTATCATTTGATGATGGAATTTGTATTAATAATTCCTATGTTCCCCATATTTAACCCATTAAATTATTGAGATAGCTTGGTAGGAAATTTATTTCCCTATATTTTTTTAACATAACTAATCATTTTTCTTAATAAATTTTGTTCACTATTCCCTCCACTTTTTTTGTAAAATATTTTGCTACTCCATTGAGTCATTTCTATTAGTACATCTTCAAATATTTATGACACATTGGATTTTCAATATCATTCTATTACGATCTTTATCCTGAGAATGTACATGAAATCCTATCCTTCCATAATCTAGAGTATTTAAATATTCAACTAGGTTCATATTTGTAACCATAATTCATATTATTCATTTACGATTAACCATAATATTCTTTACTTTTATTCTTATCTCGTTTAGTTACTCATTAAAAAAATCATTGAATTCCCCATCACATCCACTGTTAATTCAGTTTCTCTCTCTACACAAGCCATTAAATAAAAAAATAAATTATATATTATAATAAAATTAATAAATCAATAAATAGAAACAATATAAATATAAAAACTAACTCATAAATGTCAAGAATAACCAAACATATAAATTACTAATTTTTTATAGTAGGTTATCCACATTTGTTTACTATTATAATTTCTAATAAAAATATATTTAATTTTTTCATAATGATATAAATAAAGTATATATAAACTACTCATATCCCTCTACAATTTCAAACCATGTCTATAGTTAGCCTACTTTTTCATGCACCAAGTTAATATTGTGTTAATACCAAACCATGATTTTCAATGTTATTACAACTAGGGGGATCTATAGAAGATAATGCATCAATATATATGTATCCAAAAAGGAACATCATTGTTATAATACCATACAAACTCTATATTAAAATTTTTTAGGATTTTGTCCTAATTTTATATTTATACCTATGATTTTTATTAATGTTTTTTTATCCTAATAGAATAAAATATATAAAGTGATATAAAAAACTAATCATAAATATTAATATAAAATATGATAACATGACATAAAATTGAATATATTTCCCACAATTTTTATAATTTTAAAATTAAATCATATAAACAATTTCATAACCCTCGAAAAAAAAGTTTAGTTCCATTGGAGATTATAATCAAAAGAATCTAATGGTGAAAATTTATTTGTAATCTTATCATAATATATACTCATCTATTGATCTTATTGGGTATAATAATATTTATAAATAGAAAATGAAAAACATTAAGAATATGTGATATCAAGTTGTCAGTATTGGTGACTATAAAATATAATAATTAGTGTTCATAAATGAAAATAAGATAAGCATGTCGGTTTGAGATCATATTTAAACATCGTAAATGTATCATTTGAAAATAAAAACCAATTAAATATATATCATTAATAATAAATCAATTAATAATTATATGGGAATAACATAAGTCATAAGATATTGTATCATTAGTATAATAAAAATATTAATATATAATAAACCTAATCATAGAGATCATAAAATCATGGTGTACTTGTCGCTATCCATTACCCATAATAGGGAGTAGCATGAATCACTACTAGATTAATATAAAATAATTATCATGGGATAACATCTCATATACACTCAGATTCTTTTTCTAATAACCGATGTACCATCATGGGCTTAGGAAAAAATATAGTACCTTTTTGTTTGTAGTTAACTTCTGATGTACTATCTTGGTCATAGGATAACAATATGTATACCATTTTGGGGTATGTCTAAAAACCCATGTACCCTATTGGGCTTGTGATATTAGCCATGTGCACTATTTATATTAGGATAATAACATGTATAACCTCTTAGGATCTGGATAGTAAGTGTGTAAAATTTTTAATATCATGATATATGAAGCATTTTGATTCAACAAAAAGCAATTTGTACTAGAAAAAGTTTGATGACATATAATATATTTGTTTTTCAAAATGAATACCAATATATATTATGTTTTGTATATATAAAATGTAAACACCGTAATAATTTTTTAAAAACACATATTTATAGAGTTATTAATTGGTTAATCCAAACATATAATTTAATAAAAATTAAATATGATATTTTATAATATTTATAACACTGGGTGTTTTTCCTAAAAATCAATATGCAATTATAAATAATTATTTCCAAAAAATATATTCAACATATAAATTTAAACATTTTTTATAAAAATAACTAATATAAAAAACAAAAAAAAATTCATACTTTTAGTTAATCCCCTAAAAAAATAATATTTTTATTAATTAAAAAGCATTTTAAGATAAAATTACACTTTTATTACATAAAATGATATTATTACTAACATGAAATTATTTCAAATATTTTGATGAAATGGACAATTTGATCAAAAATATATTATATTAGAAAATAATTTAGATTATTTTTAAAATAAATTCCAATTGAATAGAATTGAAAAAATAAGTAAGTAACATTATATTCATAAATTGATCATTCAAAATGAATTGAAAATCATATTCCCTCCCATGTCCTCAGGTTTTCCCTATTTATCCCCTATCCTCACACCATCATCTCCCACCTACCAACATGCTAGTGGCCTCTAATTTTACTCACAAACATATATCCTTATTACAACCTACACCGACAACCACATTCCCCATATTCATTAACATCTCTTACACCCCACTCTATCATTGATTGATTTTTTATTTTGACATTAATCTATAAATAATAAGTGTCTTGGGTACCATATTTGTAAACCCATTTCACATTGAATCTATTTATTATTTACCCTTTATTAGGTAATCACTTTTTATCTTCATGTTTTAATCATTATAAATCATGGATTCTAATAGATTGTATTAAATAGTAGTCAATGTTTTAGTGAAATTAAAATTAATTTTGAAGTTATTTTTTTTTTGTTTTTTGATTATTAATAGAATTATTATCTAAGTACACTCTACTGATTTGATTCTAGAATCACCTCCTATATTCATAAATTCACTTTAGATTTATTTTAGTTTTATATATTTTATTCTAAAATATATTGTTGAACCAAATGAAAAAATAAGGAAAAAATCATATTCACCCCAAATTATTTTTTATATTGTGTTATATCAAGATTTTACATCTTTTTATATATATTACTGAGGCCATGATTAATTTATACTATTCTAATTACACATAAAATTTTACAATATTGATAGTTGGCTTATTGATATAATTTATTCCACCATTTTTATTACCATTTTAATGTATACATTATTGATTTGTAAGTGTATATCATGGTTTTATAATGTATGAAATATGTATTAGAAAAATATCTTATAGATGATTTGATTTTGTTTTTGGATATTTAATCCATGGAACAAATTATGAACAACTTGAACTCTTTAATAAAAGGAACCATTTAATGGTATATTTTTTTATTCATTTATTTATATTGGAAAACCCTATTTAAATATCAAATTTTATTAACATATATTTTTTATGTATTGAAAATTTTTAATATCTGAATTTTTTAATAACATATAATTTATCTTTGGTGTTAAATATCTCACCATAATGAAGAATATGAAGTTAAAATATAATTCTTAGTTATTTAGTTTTATTCCATTAATATATTAAAAAATATGACCCCATTATATAATTAAAACTCATTATTTTTATTGTTGATATTATATAGAGATACATATTAATTACTTCAAGGAAAGAACTTATTTCCCAATTTATGTTCATATTACTGGAAAGAGAAATTAATTTCATGACAAATATGAGTAGCTATAGAAAACTATATATATATATATATATTTTAATAGATTATATCATTTTATAGATATATTTTTTTGGTTTGTTAATTATAAATTTGTTTCTGATATAATTAAATCCTATAATAAGTAATTTGAAAAAAAACAATAGATGTTCATTTTTTTTATTGAAATATATCACACTTAACTTCCTCTAAAAAACAAAAAGTAACAAAGAAAACATTTTTATAAAAAATATAAGAACAATCCTCCAGAACACATAACATAATTTAATTATAAATTATTTCATTAAATCATAAATAAAAAATATAAATTTAATCCATGTGAGATTTAATCAAACCATACCACCAAACAAGTAACAAACATGAATTCTTATACAACTCCACATGGAAACAATAAGAGTATAATTATCTATTTCTCAGAGAGATTTCGTAGAATTGATGTAATTTCTCCAACATTATTTCCATAAAAAATATTATAAAATTGCATTTAAATGTCTTAATAGGATTGTTATTATTGAATAAAACAATACCATAATCTTGATAATGTTTTCAAAAAGCATCAAATTTTCTAGTGAAGAAGAATGAGACATGGTAATAGAGAGTATTTTGTGTCCCAACTATAACTAGAACTTGATTAAAGGTTTTTTTATTCCATATGGGTCTCAAAATTCTCTCAATATTACCATATGATATTTAATTGGAAATAAGTTACTTTAAATCATTCATTAATTATTCAAAACCACAGTTCACATCAAGTGGGATAGGTTTTATATGTCATCCTCAATATTATTGAATGATTTTATTATATTACTAATTTATTAAAATATATAGATATAATCATAAATAAATAACCCTTGGGACAATTCCAAAAGTGTATAAACACAAAAACCCCATACATAGTGAATAATATATGAATATTTGATGTCATTCTTGTCTACGCAACTTTATTTTTACATTAGATGTTACAGCTACATATTATCCCACACTCTTTGATAAATATTATTATTAGATAAAATTTGTAAAATTAATGAATGTTTTCATCACCTTACCTCCATGGAATTTATTTTTGATTTTATAAGTGGTTATACTTTTGAATATATTGGAAAATGGAATTGAAATATTTTTTAAATTAACATATTTACAAAACTTGTTAAGTATGAGAAATATATGTTTTTGTTTTGTTGTCACATTCACTTATAAAAGAAATTGGAAATTATATTCAATTAGATTGAAAAGAAAGAGAATAATATTGATCACCATATTATGCTAATTTGATGGGTAAATATGATTTTGGGTAAATAAGATTGTTTACCATGTAAAATAATTTATCCAAGTATATAAATCCAATTTTAACAACAAATGAAACATTAACATGTTTTGAAACTATTTATGTGTCACTGGTATTCTGAAAAGGACCTTTATTCATTTGATGATAGTTTTTATTACTTTCATGAAACCAGACAAGTTGAATTTTAACCTGAGTGATGATGATATGGTCATATTATTAAATTAATGATAATGTTCCAGGTATAAGAATCTTATCTCGAACCTCACGGATAAACATATTTCCCCAACTACATATTCTTTTAAATCAAATTTTTTCTAATAAAATGAAAAAAATAATATCTTATAAATGGAAAGAAATCACTAACTTTTAAATCCAAATATAAATTTTATAGTGATGATAATAATGATAAGGGAATAATGGTTCTTTTTGTTTTCCTATTACAAAGGGATTTAAATGAGAATACACATGATATAATATTGTTGACAAGGACATTCAATATTGATTATTAATATGTTGGACTCAAATCATGTTAAAACTATTCTTTAATAATGTGAATCAAAAAGATAAAAAAATGTCTTCATTATAATTTGGTTATGGAGATAGTATAATTACAAGGTACCACAATATTAAATTAATATATTGATGCCTTATTAATTTTATAGTGTTCTCTCAAACCACTTAATTCTTATAATCTCATTCAAATATCATAGGTTGAAATGTGAATGCATTACATGATACCAATGAAAGGAAAAATTTGCTTGAGTATCTAATCACATGATATTATTGAGAGAGAATGATAACCCATTTATGTTCCTTCACTTTTCTTCGTTGCAGTTATATGATCACCCGATCCTTATTTGATATATAACATCATTTTTATGGAAATAATTAATTTTTTAATCATTTTTATATACTTTTTGGGTTAATAATATTATAACATTAGGTATTAACTCTTACAAACCATTATATTACATGTTGGGAACTATCTACTTGTTTAACTTTTCTCAATAGTATATGATTTTTAAAAACAAAACATTTTTTCATAAAATATTATTATAATTCTCAATATTATTATTCAATATTTTTACTTATCCTTAAAAGTAGAGAAAACATTTTAAAAATTGGGATTTGCACAGAAATATTATCATGGGCATGTTACGGCAATTATGACATGTTTTTATGGGTTTCGAGTTGGCATTCCATTCAACTTTTATCACTTGGATCTAAGGCTATTTTCCTTTGGCCATGAAAATGTAATGGGATTCCCCTTCCCAGTTAAAAAGGGTTTCTTGTTTTGATTTTCTAATAAATAAGGGATCAGCCCTATGCTTTCTTCTAGAATATTTTTTTTATTTTGTAGATAATTTCAAAATGTTTCATATAGTGAATACTTTTGAAAACTATTTAATGAATTTAAAATAAGATCCTTAAAACACCATCTTAATTAATTTATGACCATATATATAGATACAATTTTTTTTATAAATATTCAATATAAACAAAAATATTTAAAAAATTAATATTTGTAAAACATAAAATGATTCTATTAAATGAAGTTTTTTCTTTTCACAATTACAAAACATCACATACATTCTTTGTATTCCTCTCCTTTGAAATCAATCTTTTTATATTCACTATAATGCCTCAAAAGTTGGTATTCATCCCAAAAAAGGAGATCAAGAAGAAGGGGAAGGAATTAAAAAATGCATTTGAATTGTTCATAATTATGGTAGAGTGTGGAAAGGATGTGAGGACTAGAGAAGAGGATGCTTCATTTATATGTGAGGGAGGGGAATTCAAAGAATTTCTAAAAGTGTAAAATTAATATAAAATATACTTCTTGTTAAAGTATTACAAATTGATATAATTAGTATATAGGATGAATATTGTTCAAAATACTCTCCTCAAGTAAAATTTATGAAATTTTATATAATTTCTTTACCCTTATCTATGTATTATTCCCCCAGATTTTCCCTTTTGATGATTACAATGATATATTGATTTTTACTCTTTAAGAGTCAATAAAGTCTCCGTAATAATTAAAATTCCAAATAAATGTAAAACATTGATACTTTAAACCATTTTCCATAGAGTTGGATAATGATATAAGTTTAATAAATTTTAAATAATTTGATTATTTTATTATTATTGAACATCAGTAATGTCATTTTTAACTATTCAATTAATTTTACCATGAAAACAACATGATAGTGAATCAAATTGAATATAAACCTTTAAAATAAATATAATATGTTATATGTTTCTATAAAATTATTGGGATATAATAAATCACACAATAAAAAATACATTTGGCATTTTTAAACTAAATTGCATGATTTTTCTACTTCTTGAACAAACACCAAGTCAGTGTTCTATAAGCTATTATGGTAATTATAACAATAGTAAAAACAAAAAAAAAAGAAAAATGTAATTTTATAATTCTCCATATAATCTATATGATTTATTCAAAACATATTTTTATCCCTATGTGAACATAGAAGATAAATTTAAAGTAATGAGAGGGAAATTTTTTAATTTTTTCTTAATCTATTACAAATTTCAAAATCATAACTATGTTTAAAAACACAATATTTAATAATATTTTATTTTTATTAAAGAAATATATTCATTTAAATAATTAAATTCATGTTATTTAATGCATTGGGAGCCATATCACACTATTTTGACCCTAATAAAATCATTTTATAATTATTGAGGTAGTAAAAAAATTATTTTGTTTTATATTCCTAATGACCAAACATAAAATATATTAAATTTGACCACTAATTTCCAAATATGGAATCCATTTTTTATGATTAAATATCATTATATTTAGTATTTAATATATTAATTAATTGATAAAGATATGAAAAAAATATTTTTTCAAAAAAAATCATTCCTAAGTATAAAAATATATTTTTATCGAATTCATGTAAAAAATTTATTCCAATGATTAAAATTGGTTTTTTAACTATATATATATTTTTAAAATTTAAAAATAATCCAAAATAGAATATTACATTGTTAATACAATAAATTAATAAATTTCTTCCAATAAAAAGATTATACTTCACTACTCATTAGAAAAATCAATCTTCTCAAAAAACTGTAAAAATTTCAACCGTAGATTATTTTGATATTTTTTAAAAAGGATAAATTTTTAAAATTAAAATTATAAAATTTTGAAATTGTGTTTTTAAATAATACCACATAATAAAGGAAAAACAAATTTGGATAAAAATAAGGTATTTTGTCCTTTTGGATAAAAAATTAAAAAATATTCTAATAATGAATATAAATATAAATAATCTAATCAATTAATATTAGTAATAAAATAAAATTATTTATTATGATATCATCAAAGTTGTTAAATTATTCCTTAATTGAGAAATTTTAGCCTCACAATTTCATTAATTACTCAAATATGTGGTAATATTTTCTCTTTATATCATGGTATGGTTTTCATGATGCTTATTAAATATTATTTTTTCTCCATAAAAACAAAACATCATGAATTACCTAATTCCCTAACACGTGAAGTATTTGGTGATGAATCTGTACAAGGGGTTCCTCATAAATAATATTCCCTTCTAACTGATCATTTTTAGGGTTCAAAAGATTATTTGAAATTTGAACTTTTATAACAAAAAAACATAAAATAAATCATATATGACAGATATATGTGATGGAAAAGAAAGTATATAAGAAACTGATCAACCATTCTCCATGATATCATATCGTCCAATGAACCACATACATAATTTACCCTTTTATACTAATCCAAATTATACTTTTGTAGGGATATCACTTGAAAAAATATGATTACATATCTAAAAATAAATTCATTTCCTATATTTATCTAAATAATATTTCTTTATAGTCAAATATTCTATTATAGATACCCCATATTTTTATAGATAGATATTACATCAATTTTTTGAGAATTTACTAAATTACACACACAAACATATTAGGGACATAAAGGTATAATTCCTTTGGAAACATGGAAACACAGACCACTGGTTCATAACTAATCTAAATCATATCCATCTTTGATTATCATGACTGTCAACCTTTTATAAAATATCAGATGTTATAAATTCCATCATACCATTGGGACTGGAAACATAGGATAAGGGGATCTCATATTATCAATAATGGTGAATAATAGAGATACATATGAATAACATAAAAATAATGGTATGAGAGTAAAATAATTACATTTTAATAACCATACCATTCATATAAAATATCATAATATATTGTTATGACATAAATAGTTCATGTTTATAATATATAAATAATAATAGAATAAATTTGCATGATCCATGACATATTTTTTTTAATAAAACATGGATTTATGGCATAGATTTTAAATATAGAAAAACATTTCTATAATAGTCAAGCTCTCTACCATGGATATCATAGTGGGATGGGTTTACACCACAAACCATTATAGTATTCATGGTTAACTCCCAAAAACATCATAATGGAAAAATTCCATCACTAAACCAGATCACCCCCAATCCAATTCTATCTATCTCAAGATAGAAATATTTTCACAAAGCATTTGAATGAGATATCGGCCCCACCCATCAAATAATGGAAACCATACATATTTGTTTCACATGTTTGCAAAATATGAATCATTTCATAACCCATGAAATGAAATATGATTTATAAAAATTTCATCATATCATAATCTATGGAAAATTAGTATTTTTTATAATCATTTCATCATTTTAAAATTGTATAACATGTATAGAATTATGTATGTTACACATGAATTTAATCATGGTATAACCAATAGAATAGAAATAGGTTTCATATATATATATTGTTATCATAATCTATTAAATGAAATAAAAATAATGGTATCCTTATCTCTGATCCCCTGCAATGTTTAAATTATATCAGGTGATGTAATATTAGATGGAGAATAATTTTTAATGATAAATCACTTGGAAGGATTCTTGAGAAAGATAAAATTTCATTGAAAATCAATTTTTAAAAAAAATAATAAAATATTTTGTAAATCCTTTTCATTGAAAATATACCCAAAAACATATTAATGAAGATTCTATAAAAATAATTGACGTGTTTTTGGGAAATTATTTTAATATCATCGATGTTAAAAAATATATTCCATTTAAAGTTTTTTAAAACCCAAATCAATATTGATTTCAAAATGATATAATGACTACTTTAAAAATATTTTGTAAAAAATTGAAAAGGTGTACAATTTTATTTAATAAATAATGTTTTTTTCATATAACTTTGCTAAATGAAATTTTTATAATCTCCTAATTTTAAAAATATTAATAACACATTATGGTTTTTTTAAAACCTAATGAAGTTTGTAATGAAATTGAAAATCTTTGTTGTGTGTAACACAATCAAAACTCAGTATTGTGTGTAATGAATGCTATCAAAAAAAATTAATTTTTTTGAAAACAATAATTCCTTAAAATTATGGTTTTATATTCTACCACTCATAAAATTAATTATTCCTTCAAAATTCATCACACTGATATGAAAAAAAGAGGGTACTTGTTCTTTATAATTTTTTTTCCCACGCATCATCCTCAAACAGGTAATTTCATCATTGAACATTCACATGTTGAGTGGTATTATTCCATATAAACTTCTTTGTATGATCCCAGATCTCCACCGAATGTTCCTCCTTAGATATATATTAATCAAACAATATGACCTCAGAGATCAATACATGTGAAGTGTCAAGTATGTACTTCCTTAAGAGAGAAACATGGAATATATCATGGACACGAGAGAGTTTTGGTAGAAGTGTTATCCAATATTATAACATCTTGATATGAACAATAATTTAAAGGGTTCTAATATAACTAGGTATGTTTTCTATTTATACCCTATTCTCATAACCTTCTTCCATGGATAAATTATTAGAAAAACCTTAATACTAACATAAAATTCAGGATCACCCCGATGATTATAAGCATAACATTTCATTGAAATATGGTCTACCTTGATGTGTTATGGAATTGATCTATCATTTTTTACCATTTATTCATCTATCGTAAGTCCCAATAAATTTATTTATCCAAATTTATTCTTATACTATGGATCTCTACATTTACATCTATAGAGGGTTTGATAAGGATCCATCTGTATTCATGTGAGAAAACCATTTTTCAGAAGAAAAAAATCAACTAGAGGAAGGTGCTGATCCAACCACCTTGTAAATCTAAAGAATATGATAAAAATATCCTATTGAGGTCAAGTTATTCTTTTAAATTGACCATATATATAAGTATTATGATTAGTTATGAAACAAAACTCTGTATCAAGAGCATGAATAACACTTTTCCACAACATTGAGGTATACCACAGATTTTGATCACACTCAATAGAATGTGGTACACCAAGAAATTTTAGGAATTACATAATATATATCATAGATATTTTACCAAAATAGAATACATATCTAATATTATTGAAGTGTTATATTTTTTGGTGATCGACTATAATTCATATGGAATTAATACCTTTAGACGTTTTGGGGTGCGCAAAGAAAATTTTCATGGTGATGTTTTCTAATTTCTTTTCGGGTATGGATAATGGATGTAACATCCCATTATACTTTTGTATCTCAGCCTTAAATTGTTTTAATATATATCACCTAGAAATAAATTATACAATATATCTATCTATGGCATCACTGCATAAATATTACTGAAAATATCAACACATCCTTTTAAATCTAGGATGAAAATATAATGAAGAACTATGAGCTTCCTCTAACATCTCATGCTTCAAATCTAGTATTGAAAAAATTCATACATGGTTCCTAGATGTTATCATTTCTTCATGATAAAGGTAAAACTTAGGACAATCTGTGACTATCTTTTTCATCTCAGAATCATTTTTTTATACCTATTAAATATTCACATGGATAAATTGTTGGACCACAAATTGAAAATGTTATGATTTTTCCCGATCATTCATGATTTTTATATTTATCCTTTACAAATTGAGAAATATTTGACCTTTTTTCCTAATTATAGATATGTTATTATTATCCTTTCGGCTCAAGGAATCAACCAGTATTTTTCATTCTTAGGGTGGTAATGTATTAACCAGTTATAATGTTTATTCATCTCTAACCATCTTCTGTAGCCCATATTCAACTCCTCCTATTTTTATATATAAATAATAAAATATGATCAGTAGATGTACCACTATTTTATCCTTAAATATAATGCCTCCATATCATTTAATGAAAAATTTACCACAAGTCACAGCACATCATGGATTGGTTAATTTTGATTATGAACCTTCAATATTCATGACCTGTAAGAAATAATCATGTGATTCTTCCTAATAATTCACCCAAATACCTTATTGGATGCATAAATATAGATTACAACCCCTTATATACTACATGGTATTGTAATCATAGGTGCACTAAATAATATTCTCTAACGTTCCCTAAAATTTTACTAACATTTATTTTTCTAGAGAAAACATTCTTCCTTTAGAGTTAACTACGAGACTATATGATATTATCATGATAAATTCTTTACAACCAGTCTATAATAAATAGATATTATAATACAATAGGATGTTAATCACTATGGTAGTTATGGACCTAAATTCAATAGCCTCTATCGTTGATGGGTATACCGACATACCCTATCTTGAGATTATATGACCCCAAAATAAAGCCTTTTAGAGAAAAAATAAAAAATTTGTAACTTTTAAATATAGATTTTACATCCTTTATATCATTAATATAATCCTCATATGATAATAATTCACTACTTTTCTCATTGAATAGATAAGAAAATCATCTATAATGACTACCAAAAAGTGTCCATGTTAATCACTAAAGTATATATTCATTAAATCCATAATTATATAAAGAACATTTGTAAGGCTAAATGGTATCACAAAATATTCATAGTGTCCATACCTTTTAAATAATGATTTCTTGGGTATATATCCATTCTTTTCCCTCAATTGATGATATTTAAATGAAGTTCAATCATGGAAAATTATCAAGCTCGATGCAGTGGATAAAATAGGTAATCAAAATGGGGTAAAGGATAAATGTTCTTGATCATGATTTTGTTCATATCCGGATTATAATTTTAGAGTCACATAAATAATAATATATATATTTAAAAAAATAGGATCAATCTATTTTTATATGCATGGATGAATGAATCTGTTGTTTATAATATCGTTTTGTTTCTTTATTAATCCTTGAAACTCAATCTGGTCCATTCTTTTGTGGGTCTTCGAAATTATTGTGGCACTATGTTTGATCTCTATTGCTAACTCAAAATCACAATTTATAGGATGACAGTGAAACTCTCATAGAAATACATCAACAAATTACCACATAGAATATATATAATTGATTTCACATTTATGCTCAAAAACATTATATAAAAACCACTTTTAAATGGGAATTAAGACCCATTCAATGGATGTCATCTCCATCAGTAGTTCACACATATCGATGCATTTATAAATGAGAATAGTTTTTATTGTAATATAAAATATGACTTTACATCCTCAAAAATTGATGTGTTATTTATGCAGGGAAAACCAATCCATGCATAATATTACATCAAATTAAACAAGAAGAATAATTACAATATTTACAGGATGAACATTCCCACCAACTACAATATTATAGGGATTATATAATTGAGATGTGATCATCATACCATTATGTGTTTTCATTTCTAATTATATATCTAAGTATTTTGGTTTCCTCTAAATAACCTTAATAAATTTATCAAAAAAATTAATAATGGGTAGACCTACAGTCAAATAAAAAATCAGAATTTCAAGAGTTGGTTGTAAGTATACTTTTTACTATGTCATTATTATACCCCTCATTAGAAACTGGGATCTAAAGTGATTTACCTTTTTATCTCTACGTATGTGGTCACAAAAACCCATCATTATCATTAACCTACATATTTGAGAAATAGTTATCATAGTTCCCATACTTTATTAATTTAAAATGTTGATGTGTGGGTGGTTCATTCTATATAACTTTATCCTTATTCACATCATTATAAAACATATTATCATCACATTAGTAATCAATTTCATGAATTTTCATTCAAAACATAAAAAAAAAATTTATTTCCCTTAAGTAAATTTTCTCTATGGTTTTTCCCAAAATTTTAGCAAAAATGGACACTCGTCTTTTTCACTCCATGGTTTTAGTTTTTTATTTGAATTCCATTTTTATCTTATTATGAAAACAATTAGATTTATAATTATCTAAAACCAAAATATTCACCTTGACAGAACACCGAATAATTTCTACATTTATGTTAAAGTATTTTATGTTTAATTCCAATTGAATACATGGTTCTAAGAGACTGAATATGTGATTAACCTTATATTCATATTGGATGATAATACCAGATTTTTACCTCAGAATTATTATAAAACTTCTTACTTTGGTACAAAAATATTGATAATAATTTTTATTTAACTGAAAAAAATCCTTCTCCGTTTTCTTTAAAATAATAAATGAAATGTAATTATTGAAAAATATGTTCTCGAACTCATCCTAATCCAAGGATTAAATTTCATCATTTATCCTGGTATTCTTGGAATGATTCAACCATTAATCTACTTCACCTCACAAATAGTAAACAAGTAATATCAATTTTTCATGTTTTGAACACCTGAGAATAGAAAATATATTTTCATTGAATCTATTACATTTCTCATTAACTAATGGATCATATTATCCCCTAAAAATGTGGGTGTTTTATCATGAATAACTAAATGTAATGATCCCCCCTCCATCAATCATTTGAATGTACATGATGAATCACAGCTTGGGAATGTTGTGTCTGAATAGTGATGATATTACTCATACCATATCCAATAAGGGTTCGATGATCATGTGGATATCCAATTAATTTTTTATTATACTCATCATTAACAACATTCTTTCAAGATCCTTCAATTGACTAAAAAAAAGTATATTACAAGATTCAATAATCCCAATAGGGAACCACATAAATCGGAAGAAATACGAATAAAATGTACAAATCCCCACATATATATTTAATATATGACACCTTATGATTTTCATATATATTTCATGACCATTATTCAAATACCTCAGTATGTTTCATTAATAGTTTGTAAATTTCCAAATCATGTCCCTCAAAAGAGTCAAATGAGGTGTTCAAGAATTACCATTGTCATTCACAAAGGGACTAATGATTCCATTTTTGCCATCCCTTTTCCATGTTATCACC
This sequence comes from Viscum album, assembly GCA_963277665.1. Lineage (NCBI taxonomy): Eukaryota > Viridiplantae > Streptophyta > Magnoliopsida > Santalales > Viscaceae > Viscum > Viscum album. Next base: position 806,214,197 of record OY728139.1, read on the forward strand.
CATATCTACCTAATTTCATTATCCAAATATACTTATAATATCCTGAATGTGATTTATTGTTTTGGAAACCACTCAATCTATCATTTAATAAAATTCCAAGATATTTTATTATATGATGACTCATACTTAGACATATCCTTAGACATGTCCTTAGGGATATCAATAATGTTTTATCATCCTATTTTCTAATGGTAAACAAAATATTCCCTCTAATACCAACTATAAATACCCTGACCTATCATACATAGATATTATAAAATTTTCGGTGATGTTCATTACATTAAAAACTCATTATTAAGGACCATAAATGTATAGTTCCTTTAGAAACATGGAAAACGAACTATTAGTTCATACGAAAACTACCTCATATACAAAAATTTACTTCATAAAAAGTTCCCTACTTATTCATATCAAGCACAATAAATTTCTTCATAACCTGGTGAAATAAAACATAAGAATGGGTGATCTCATATTCTCATCCAGGGTAAAAAAGGGAGATATATAAGATTAACATTAACATAATGGTATAATAACAATATAAAAACATTTCAAAAAATATAACCTAAAATGAAAAGATCATAAAATAGTGTCATGTCATAAATATAGAATGTTCATAACACGTGAATCATAAGTTAATAAAAGAACATTTTCCATTAGGGAATAACATTTTTATAAGAGATAGGTTTATTTGATACATAGAAAAATATAGAATCATTTCCATATTTGAGAAATATCACTAATAATGTTATCATAATGGAATGGGATCACTCCTAAACCATCATAATAGTCATGTTAGAATCCAAAGACTATCATAATGTATATACTCCATTACTTAATTGGCAACACTCCATATCTAAATCATTCCAATATTTTGAGATATAAATATTTATCCAATGCATTGGAGGTAGATATTTGTCCCACACACCACATAATGAAAATCATACATAAGTATTACCCATTATCATAAAATTTGCATCATATAATTATCCATGAATTGAAAAGGCTTTATAAAAAAGTCATTATATATTAACCAACAAAAAACATAAATGTTTCATAATCATCTCATCATTTAATCATTTTATAATTCATGCATAACAAATCAGGTTTCATAAAAATTTTATCTTGGTATAACCCAGGGAAAAAAATTAATTTCATGATTGGATAAGGTATTTAATGGGTTTTTAAAGAAAATTATCATAATATTACACCATCATAAACATAATTATAAACATACAAAATAAGTGATAAGAATAAAATATAAAATAAATACCCCTATTGTAAAATTGAATTGTAAGCCCCATAGAGGAATAAAATTAGATTAAATCTAAAATATCATGATAACAAATAAATTCCTCATATTACATGTCAAATATAATGTATATACAACTCATAAAATAATATAGGTGCATAATATGACATTTGAATCAAGGAATGAATATTGAGATAAAAATCGTATAGCATAATACTCAACATCCAATAAACACTTTATAACCTCCAAATCATAAATATAATTTATTTTAAATATATTAAAAACATATAATCATATATATAATCCCATATATTACTTGATTATGGTCTTTTTCTACATGTTTATTAACCATTCCAAGTTAATGTTGCATCTCATGCAACAACTACATTGTTATTCATGTATATTTTGATTTTTATTTTTTACCTCATAATTAAAAAATAATTACATTATATAAATATTTGACCATTATATAAATATCATATAAATTTTTTATATATTTTTGTAGTGCAATCCATAAAGATTGAAATATAAAATTAAATACATCATTCATGTAGAAGGTATGCCATATTTACACAGGAACACAATTTCCATTTTATCGATGGATTGAATAAAATAACGGTAAATAATTACATAAAATTACAGAATAAAATTTATGGAATATATATCATATATTTTCATTTAACCCATCCGTATGATCTTTTATATAAAGTGTGAACTAGTCACATCACTTCACAATGCGAGAGTCCACTATACACTCGAGTGAAGTTATTGTAATCACATAGAATGAAACGTATGAGTATATGTGTGATAAAATTGTTATATAGTTATAAAAATATCATAAATATCATGTATAAATATATAATCCATCATTATAACCATATGTGATATGTTGTAATGTAAAAAATGAAAGACAATGTTTCCTGAGGTGGTAGTATGTCACAAACATGAATGGGGAACTTGTAACCTAATAGATAGAATTAGAGATGGTTATTAGTAATTAAAATAAAATAATATATGTATTAATATTGAAGATAATGTGGTTATTGTATCATAATATATTATTATGACCTGAATGAGTTGATGAAATAAATAAAATCAAAATGAACGATGAAGAATGTTACATTGTTCTCAGGAAACCTTCATAAAATTTCACAAAGGACATTGAAATATAGATATATGAATACAATTGCAACCCCTCGACCCGAGAATCCAAGAGTCGGTGCATTATTATGTATCATTGTCATGATCACAAAAGGCCATGTCTTGAAAGACCTATTAGTTTAGTATCCTTGGAAGTACTAGATACATTTCTAAGGTTTAAATTACATCATAAAATGGAAAACTACAACAACATTGTTTCCATAGAAAACACTGAGATTCTGTAGACCATCCCTGCATTTCAGTCATAATATTCTTCTTCACATCCTGGGAAAAATAAAACAAATAATGGAGTGAGCTCAGATACTCAGTAAGGATAACAATATAGCACTAACTTTCATAAATAAGTATAAACATTTAAGGAAATGTATAAGAATAAAACAAAATCCTTTTAAACATGAACTTCAACATAATAAGGAAAAGATAAAATTCAAATAATTCCATTTAATTATTCACATGGATATTCTACTAGTCAAATAATCACATGCAATATCAATAGCCACTTTCATAATGATGGAATGCATAATTCCAGACTTTCATAACCACATACTCAAGGCCTTATTCCAAAAATACAAATAAGATTTTTTCAAGGCCATGTTCCATGACACTAGTTTCTGTCATGAGACCTACCAATGCATTAGGTAGATATAGCAGGATCCACCCATCACTTACTAATCCCAATTAATTCCTCATATAAAAAGGTTTAAACATAACATAACATTCATATTAAAACTAGCATATGAAATGTAAGTACTTTATCCACAAACCATGAATGGTCTAAAAATAACACATCCACAATCAAACATATCACAAAACCTTAAATACTATATGGATGTTTGGTATCATAATAAATAAACTTAAAATAAGATTAAAATCAATGAAAGGATGTTGACATAGATGAAATAAAAACCTTTTAGAGAGAAATATCTCTTTCTATTTTGAAATATTTTACAATTCATATATTTATAAATGAAAAAATTAATTTTGGAAATATTCTTATAATATTTTAAGGGATTCATTGATTATGATATAAATGTGGAAAATAGCCACACCTAACGTATAAGTTATAAAAAATAAATTATTTCATTAGTTTTGTCGAAAAGTTTATAAAATAACTTGTTTGGAAAATGAAGGAAAGATTATGTTAAAAAAACCTTATAAAAAGTCAAAAAAGGGTATATATAACTTTATCCAAAAGTCTAGTAAATAGTAAAAATGTTTTGAAAAACATTTTTAAGAAAACAATGATGTGGATGATAAAGAGGTCCCAGTAGATACTTACGTAAAAATAACATCGGATAATAAAGAGATTGTGAAATTAACCCTTACCTTGTACTTTTTCTAGGACAAGGGTTGGTTAACCTACTTTATAATGGTGAAATAATATTTATTAAATTATACAAGAATTATATACATTAATATGATATCATATATGATATTTTAACATTGCGATGTTAATAATATATTATAATTATCATCGTTTCGAGTGTTAATTGATTTGTTTTCCTTTATATGATTTGTTATGTACGTAATGTTTTTTATGGATAGGATTTGTCTTATTCATATTCAGAATGATATTACGTCGTTAAACATTTTTTTAATCATCTAATGAAAAGTAGTCTTGAAAGGATTACGATGGGGAATGAATCTGATCGCATGCGTGGAGACAGTAATCCGTACGTACGCATGGGAGACCATATCATTCATTTGATATTAAAACAATATATAATTGGATGGTATAACATATATACATAATCATTATAATGTTATATTAATTATTTTCATCAATTACTTATCATTATTATACCCATCCAAATAATAATGTATTGAATAACAATTACACCACAACGTCGAGACGGTAAGCCGTACGTACACACGTATGGAGACATGTTGTTCAAAGGATGGATAAAATAATGAATATGGTGGTAACATATTTATTATAACATCACATTATATTGAAGATATTGGAGTTATTATTTAATAATGGAAACAACAAATAAAAAGTAAGTGGAAGAAGAAAAGAACATGAAAGAGGTGATGAAATATTTACCTCTTCTTCGGGTTCTTCTTTTTGATTTGATCAAAATGGATCCATAGGATGGATTTATTACTAAATTAAGGCTTCTAAGATGAAGTGAGGATAATTGAGAGGGTATTTTTGTAGTTATTGGTGGATCCAATTGGATTTGAATGTTTTAAGTAGAGAGATGTGGGAGTGCCCCATTATAAGAGGGGTGAGGGGCACCTTAGGAAAAGCTAGAACTATTATTTTATAATAAAATATTTTCGGTTTATAATGGATCCAAAATAAATTATTTAAATTAAAAGGTATGTATTGGTAGAAAACCACTCATCAAATAGGCTTTGGACTGGTTTGGGTCACTATATTAACCTTATCTTTTATATTTAACTCTTAGTTAACTAGTTTTACATTTACCATGTCTCTATGTATTTTTATATTATATCGTTAATAAAAAAACTAAAAAATTTCAAGAGAACCCCATGTGGTTCATAAATGATACAAATATCAGTATATAATTCTTTTGGCTGAACCACAGATTTTTAGGATTAGAATATCACATAATAATGTAATATTTGTTTTAAAAACTCTTTTATGTTAATTTTGAAACTATTTGATATTTTGTTTTTTCAGAATTCATAACAGCATTATTACATAGAAAAAAATTCATCTAAACAACCCTAATATGTAATATTAGCCTAAAAATTAGTGGAATTTATAAAATATTTCAAATTAAATTTATTTTGATATTTATAATAGCAATTAGTTTAATCATTCATTAATACAGAAATTACTCCATCATCATTGTGTAATAAATAAATTTAAATATTTAATGTCTAAAAAATATAAATAAAACACCATTATGTAGGAAATATGTATATATTTATAATTAATATTATAGTCGAATTTATCTTATGTGTATCCCTATATTAAAAATGATTTATTTATTTAATGTTGAATTTAACACTTTTAACTCTTCTTTGAATTAAATAATAATAAATGTCCTTATCTAATCCAATTGGACCTAAAGGGTCATATTATATTCGTAAGGTTTTTTGGTCGAATTAAACGTATCCAATAGAATTAGGACATGTGTTAGGGTAATAATAATGTCATTTTCAACCTTATTTACCCTATTTACATTTAACAGTGATAAATAAAAGTAAAAAGTTACTATTCACCAAAAATTATTTCCATATTATTAAACCACATTTTACTTACTGATATCAACTGTATCCCTTGTATTTTTGAAATTCAACTCACAGAAGTGGTAAAATTATGTTTTATGTAAATGTGCAAATGCTCCTTGGAGGTGGGTAAGAGACGGTAAAAAGTTCAAAAAAAATTATATATCTAAAATTATTATAAACAAACTTCAATGAATTACATTTAACATATATAGGTATTGTGTATGTATTTTCACCAAAAATAAATTAAATAAAATAAATAATTCTTTCATGAAAAATTATTTTTTAAACTATAAATCACTGTTTTTCACAATTCATCAAAAATTGAAAGTTTTAAGAAAAATACCATATATTCACCCTAAGATAATTTTGATATTCCGAATCCAAAAATGAAGTAAATATTGAAATATAAAATTTATAAAATTTTAAAAAGTGGGTATTACTATTCATAACGACTAGTTTGATTGGTTGTGGTGTGTTAGAACTCAAAGTTGCGTACAACACACACTATTGTGTTATTCAAAGAGGAGCACACCGAGGAAGCATGGGGTGTTACATTCTCCTCTCATTAAAATAATTTTGTCCTATAAAATTCTATAATATTACTACATAAAAAGACTCGGGTGTTTCTTCATCATAAGTTCTCGGGTTCCCATGTTGCCTCTTCCATCTTATGGTTTCTCCATATAACTTTTACCAGACGAGTCATCTGGTTTCTCAACACTTGTTCTTTTGTATCGAGAACCTTGACAGGATCTTCTCAATAAGATAGATTAGATTCCAATTCTAATTCCTCATAGGTGAGTACATGCGTTGGGTTAGGCATGTATTTTATCAATAGTGATACGTGGAACACATCATGAACTTTGGAGAGACCTGGTGGCATTTCCAAATGGTAAGCTACAACCCCAATTCGTTATAAAATTTCGAAAGAACTGATGTACATAGGACTCAATTTACCCTTCTTTGCAAAATGTCTAACACCCTTCCATGGAGATACCTTCAAGAAAACATGATCTCCTTCCTGAAATTTCAAATCCTTCCATTAGTTATCGGCATAGCTCTTCTGCCTACATTTATCTACATTGATGTGGTTTTTGATTACCTTAACCATTTCCATTGTTTCCTACACCATTTTTGGGCTTATGAGATTTCTTTCACCAACATCATCCCAATAGGTTGGTGTGAGACATCTCTTCCCGTATAATGCTTCATATAGTGCCATTTGAATACTTGAATGAAAGCTATTTTTTAAGAATATTCTACCAAAGGTAAATATTGACCCCACATACCTTGAAAGTCATGTGAACATGATCTCAACATGTCTTCTATGGTTTTAATAGTCTGTTCTGATTGTCCATTAGTTTGGGGGTGGTAGGAAGTTCTCAAACAAAGTTTAGTATCTTGGAAATTCTGAAGACTTTTCCAGAATCATGATGTAAAACTTAGATCACAATTAGAAACAATCGATAGTGGTATTCCATGAAGTCTTACAACTTCATTAATACATAGTTTGGCCAATCGCTCAAGTGGTAAATCTTCTTTTACAACAAGAAAATGTGCTGACTCGATAAGACGATCAAAAATGAACCATATTGCATCGTTCTTTCTAGGAGTCTTTGTTAGTCCCATGAAGAAGTCCATCACAATATTATTCCATTTCCACTAAGTTATGGGAATAGGATTCATGAATCTTACAGGATGTTGCCATCCAGCATTCACTTGTTGAAAAACCTTACATCATGACACAAAATCAACAATCTCTCTCTTCATGTTGTCCCACAAAAAATGTTCCTTCAAATCTCTATACATATTAGTGCTACCTGGGTGTATAGAGAAATTGTAACTGTGAGCATCATCCAACAATTCCCTTTTTAGACCCAGTATATCAGGACCACAAAAACCCTTCGAAATTTCAAAATTCCATCTTCATACACAAATTCACTCAATCTCCCATCTTTCACAGCTTCAATATTCTTTTGAAAATCTTCATCACTAGTCTGATAACTCTTTATCCATTCTAGTAAAGATTTTTTTCCAACCATTTGAAAAAGTATTGATGTTTCAACTTTCATGGTTATTCCCATATTCATCTTTACTAGATCCATAAAATAGGATCCCTTTCAACTCTCATATTTATCCAAACTCCATGATCCTTTCTTCTTGAAGAATCTTCCACCTTATTTTCCTTCCCCGGGTGGTTGCGTACAGTGCAATCATAATCCATGTGTAGTTCAATTCAACGCCTATGCCTCATGTTGAGTTCTTTCTGTGAGAAAATATACTTCAAACTCTTGTGATAAGTATATATCTCAAATTTTTAACCATAGAGGTAATGTCTCCATATTTTCAAAGCAAATATTACAAATGCTAACTCAAGATCATGAGTAAGATAGTTTTCCTCATGAATTTTTAGCTGTTGTGATGCATAAGAAATAACCCTATCATTCGACATAAGGACACAACCAAGTCATTTCTTTGAATAATCACTATGAATAACAACCCCATCATTCCTTGATGGTAGAGTCAAGATAAGAGCATTGACTAATCATCTCTTTAGTTCGTCAAAACATTCTTCACACTCTTTTGTCCAAAAAATATCACCACCTTACAAGTGATCTTGGTTAATGGGTTAGCCAATTGGGAAAAATTCTGGACGAAATGCCGATAATAACTTGCTAAACCAATAAAACTATGTACCATAGTTATAATTGTCGGTGCTATACATTATTGGATTTCCTTGCCCATAGAATGGTCAACAATGATTCCATCCTTAGAGATGATATGGGCAAGAAAAGAAATCTCATGAATCAGAATTCACACTTGCTAAACATCACATATAATTCATGTCTTCTAAGATTCTTCAGGATAATACGCAGGTGATTTTCATTATCTTCATTGATTTTGATGTATACTAAGATATCATCAATATATACCACTAAAAATTCATAATGATATTCCTTGAAAAATCTATTCATTAGATCCATGAAGACATATGGTGCATTAGTCAGCCCAAAAGGAATTACTGTAAACTCGTAATGCTCGTACAAGGATTGAAATGTTGTCTTCATAATGTCTTCCTTCTTCACACACAACTGATGATATCTAGATCAAGGGTCAATCTTTTAAAAGTATTGAGCTCCATGAAGTTGGTCGAATAAATCATCAATGTGAGGTAAGGGATACATGTTCCTTATTGTTATAGAATTGATCTATCTATAGTCAATGCACAACCTTATAGATATATCTTTCTTCTTAACAAAAAGGACAGGGGATCCCCATGGAGAAACACTAGGGAGATTAAATACCTTGTTTCTCAATTCCTCTAGTTTTTACTTCAGTTTCACTAATTACACAGTGGCCATTTAATAAGGGGTCTTTGATATGGGCCTTGATCCAAGAGTTAAATCAATGGAAAACTCAGGTTCTCATTCTAGAGTATGTCTAGGTAAATCTTTTGGAAACAAATCAACTTATTCTTTCACAATAAGTACATCCTCTATTTGAACATTCCATTCCTAACCCACAGTTATTTCATTCTCTTCCTCCCCAATAATTGAATTTAGTAGAGCTACTGGGGGTGGATCTAGATAAGAATCCGGTGGTGATGATTCTTCTCTAAAGATAAGGTGTTCCCTATCATCGTCATCAAAAATTGTAACCTCCTTTTTCTTAAAATATATTTTTTCATCATTGTCTGAAAGCCAATCCATACTAAGGATATCATCAAATTCAATCATGGTCATGACGATGAGATCATCATATAATGAACATTTATATGCTCTAATGGGGACTGATTCACAAAGCATTGATGCAATGATACTTCCCTTAGAAGTTTGGAATGACAAGTCCCTTGTTAAATCAAATTGGAAATATCTAATTTTCTTAGAAAACTGGTAAGATATGAAATATTGCGATGATCCTGAATCCAATAAAGCATTTTCTAAACATGAGGAAGCCATTAAATTACCTGCCACTACGTCTTTTAGAGAATCAACCTCAGTATTATAGATAGCGTATGCTTGGCCTCGATCCCTTGGCCTTTTTTGAGGTAAGTTCCTCTAAAACATAGGAAATTCATTCTCATAATTCCCCCTTTGACTAAAATTGTAGAATTCAACATCAAAAACATATTTCTTCTCCTTTCAATCATGTGTTTGGTGGCCTTTTTCACTACACTTGTAATAGAATCCCATTCCCTTCAAGAACGTACCAGGGTGTTTCTTCCCACATTAAATATAGGATGGATATTCAAATTTTATATTCTTACCCTTATTTCCATTTCCAGAGTGTTCAACAGATCTCTTCTTCTCTTTCTTTTCTTTAAAGTCGTAAGGCATAGAGAATTTTTTTCCTGTCTTGATAGCACATGAGAAAATATCTTCGTACGAATAGAAGGATTGTGATACTAATTCTCAGTGGAAAATGGATTTAACATATCTAAGAAATGATTAATATTACATCTTGGGGTACGTATATAATTTGTTTCATGCCTTTATAACCTTGTAATGTTAGACTCATACTTTGCAACATTCTCATTCTCCTTTTTCCTCAGACTCAATTATTACCTTTCCATATCTGCTCGATGGTCATGAAGGATGTATTTTTCAAAGAAAATCTCTTTAAACTCCCTCTATTCAATATCTAAAACTTCATTATCTTCCTTTGTGTTTTGAATCAAGGACCCCCATTAATCAATATCTCTAGTGAGGTAGTAAACTGCCACAACAACTTTTTCCCTTTCGCTACTCCCTATAGAGTGGGATTTTTTCTCTAAAATTTTTATCCATTGCTCATACACTAATGGTTTTGTAATCATATTGAATATTGGTGGTTTTTTCCTTATGAAAAGATCTAACATTGATCCTCCATTAAGTGGATCGGGGTTCTCCATATGTGTAAGGTTATTATTCATAACCTTAGTGATTTGTTCTAGTATGGTGATAAACTGATCAGCACTAGTTGTCTCACCAGCTCCACTATAATTATCTTGAGCTGGAGGAAAATACCTACATGGAGTGAGTGCATTGATACAGTTTCCATTCCTTCCACTAGGCACTATTTCTAAACAATGGCATAAACTGGATTAGTTTATGAATCAAAATACATAAATCCAAACTTGTAAAACACTTAACATAAACTGAACAGTTTATGGATATAATCTATAATCATAAAAAAAATCTTTGTGAAATTATATTCTCATAAACCTATCATAATTTTTTGTAAATAAAATTATAATTATCCTAAGAATATCCCCCGGGAGTGTCATAACCAAGAGTGTAGAAAGGCCCATTGTCGTGCACAAATTCCCATTCGAGTCTAGCTCAAAGCGATGTTTTCGGTTTTTACCCCTAGGTACATCTGTTCCAGAGCTGCCTCTACCTACTTGTATCCAGAAAGCGATGTATTTCTTGGAAAAATCACAAAATCTATGCAATATAATGTTCTAGGATGTTCTTCTATACTAATCCTCAAATTCTATCTTTGGGCTATGTGCTCTAATCAGAGTTTATCTAAATCTAGATTCCATGGTTTGTACTAAATTTTCCATTATACCAATGGTAATACCCCGAAACCTGAATCTCAGAGTTAGTGTAACAACCCAATCTTCCATGGTACGTTTCCCTTTGAATAATTCAATAGCTTGCATTGTACGCTACATCGAGATTCTAACACACCGCGACCAATAAAAGTAGCCGTTATGAATAGTGATACACACTTTTTGAGATTTTATAAATTTTATATATCAAAGTGGACTTAATTTTTGGATTTTTAATATCTTAATTATACTAGGGTAAATTTTTGGTACTTTTCAGATAACTTTTATATATTAATAAATAGTGAAAATTACAAAATTTCAATTAAAAAAAACTTTTTAAATCAAAATAATTAATAGTGATAAATTATGAATTTGAGTGGTTTTAAATTATATTTAGAATATATGTTTACCATTTAATACAATTTTTGTCATTGGACATAGTTTAACATTTAAACTGGACATAAAAAGTGTCAATCTTTTGATAGTTATTATTTCTTAAAAACACGCTTTTTATTTTAACAACAGGAATTAATTTTAAATTAATTTCATCAAATTTTGTGTTTTGAATTCAGAAAAATGTATTAATTATTTTTATTCATGAGATAGAAATTGTGTAAATAGGTAACTTTTATTTTTGAACATTTTGAATAATTACTTCAGTAAATATTTTATTTACCATGGTTAAAGGGTAAATCCGGTAAATAAGGGTAAAAATAATATTATAATAATATTAATTTACCCTAAAACGTGTCTGAACCCTATTAGTTGATAAATTCCCGACCATGGGCATCTTTGGGTCTATTTTGGGACCACATGGATCCACTAGTAGGTGATTAGGACACATTATATTAATTAAGTTAAAATAAATACAAAAATGACATAAGCATATGTATTTTAGTCAAACAATTTTTACATATGGTTATATATGTTATATTTTTTTACTATAAATATTAATTAGTAAGATAAACAGATTTACTACATAATAGTATTTTATTTATAATTTTTATACATTGAATAATTAAAACTGTTTATGACATAATAATGATGCAATATTTTCCTTATTAATGAAGAAAGAATCAAACAATTGGTATTATAAATGTTAAAAGAAATATAATTGGAAATTTTTGATGACATGCACGAATTTTATTTGGGAATATGACATGTTATGAATTATTAAATGAATTTGGTTCGAATTAATAAAGTTTTATGACTTTAAAAAAAATCAATTATTGAATAGTGTCAAAATTGACATAAATGAGTTTTTAAAACAAATATTATATTACTAATTGATATTCTATTCCTAAAAATCTAAGGATTTTACAAAGGAATTATATCATTATAGGAGTATAATTAATGGGCCACCTGGGGGTCTCATGGATTTATATAGTAATTTTATTAACTATGTAATATAAAAATACAATGTGACATGGTAAATGTCAAACTAATTAACTAAGAGTTAAAACTAAAAGATAAGGTTAATATAATGACAAAATCCTATCTAAAATATATTGGATGAAATGATTTCGACCCATACCCACCTTTGACTTCGAATAATATACTTTGGAGAAATTTTAAACTGAATATTATTTTATTATAAATTAATACATTAAGTTCTTCCTAAAGAGCCCCTCCTCCCCCTTATAAAAGTACACCACTTATAACCAATTATTAATACCTTCAAAGCCTTTTGGATCAGAAAAACTCTGCCCAAGTACCCTATAAACTATCCTTACTTAATCCTAGATGACTTTTATAGTCATAAAGCCAAACAAAGGAGCCCTTTTGGTCAAATCAAAAGGAAGAACGCGAAGAACTGGTAGTGTTTCCACCACCATCTTTCTAGTTCCTTTCTTCTTCAAATTCTTATTTCTTTTTTATTTCAATTATAAAATAATAAATCTAATATCTTCTATATACTATGATGTTATTAAAAATATGGTACAACCATATTCAGTATTGTATCCATCCTTTGAATGACATGTCACCATACGTGCATATGTACGGCTTACCGTCTACACGTCGTGGTGTAATTGTTATTCAAAACATTATTATTTGGATGGGTATGATAATGATGTGTAATTGATGTAAATAATAAATATAAAATTATAATGATTCTGTATATATGATATACCATCCAATTATATATTATTTTAATATCAAAAGAATGATATTGACGCTCGTGCGTACGTACGGACTACAGTCTCCACGAACGCAATGAGATTCATTCCCCATCGTATCCATTCAAGAATAAATTTCATTTGATGGTTGAAAGTAATTTTTAGAGACATGATATCATTCTGGATATGAATAAGATACAACCTATCCATAACAAACATAGCTTATGTAAAAAAACATATAAAATAAAACGAGTAAGTTAATACCCGAAACGATGATAATACTAAAATATTATTAACAAAGCAATGTTAAAAGATAATATATAATCTCATATTAAGGAATTTGATTCTTGTACAATTTAATAACAATTATTTCATCATTCTACAGGAGGTTAACCTACCCTCAACCAAGGAAAAGTACAAGGTAAGGGTTTATTTCACAATCTCTTCATTATCCGAGGTTGTTTATACGTAATTATCCACTGGAGCCTCTTTATCATCCACATCCATTTTTCTTAAAAATGTTTTTCAAAACATTCTTACTATTTTATAGAATATGTGTTAAATTCATTTATAAACTTTTTTTAATTTTTATAATAATTTTATAATGAAATCTTTCCGTCGTTTTCCAAACAAGGTCCTTTTTAACCTTTTCGACAGAATTAAGGTAATAATGTTTTCTTAACATATATTGTGCGTGAGGCTATTTTCCGCCATTATAAAATTGTCGAAGCTTCCCTTACAAGCTTATATGAATATTTTGAAATTAAATATTTTGTTTTATAATTTTGTGACCTTTCAATGATTTCAAAATGAATATTTTGAGAATTTGTGAAAGGTACTCTTTATCAAGATCATAATTTTAAATGTTTTAAAGATTTATCATTGTAAATATTTTTAATTAATGTCCATGTTTTCAAAATGATTTAAGGATTTATTTATATGTACCTAAATGTTCTGAAATGATATTTCTTTTCAAATGTTTCGAAGTGGTATGGGACACTTTTATTCAAAAATCTCTTTTAAATTACTTCCTTTATAAATGGGTGACATTTAAATTATTTCAAAAAAGAGATATTTCTCTCAAATAGATTTTATTTCATCTAATGTAAACATCCTTTGATGGATTTTAATCTTATTTGAATTTGATTTCTTATGATACAAAACTTCCATATTGTATTGATGGTTTTGTGATATGTTTGACTGTGGATGTGTTATTTCTATAACATTCATGGTTTATGGAGAAAGTGTTGACATTTCATATGATAGTTTTAATAAAAATGTTTATGTTATGTTTAAACCTGCTCATATGAGGAATGCATTGGACTTAATAAGTGATGGGTGGAGCTCTCTCTAGCTCCTCAATGCATTGGTAGGTCTCATGAGACAATCTTCTGTCATGGCACGAGGCCTTGAGAAAATCTTATTTGTAATCTTGGCACGAGGCCTTAGATACATGGTTATGATAGTTTGGAATTATGCATTCCATAATTATGAATGTGGTTATTGTTATTTCATGTGATTATTAGATTAGTAGAATATCCATGTGAATAAGTAAATGGAATTATTTAATTTTATTCCTACAATATTATGCTGATGTTCATGTTTAAAAGGCTTTTGTTTAGTTATACATTTCCTTAAATGTTTATGTTTATTTAAGAAATTTTCCACTATATTGTTATCCTTACTGAGCATCTGAGCTCACCCCTTTAAATGTTTTATTTTTCCCAGGATGTGAAGAAGTATTTTATTAATGACCTGCAGAGATAGTATGAGGGAATATGAAGACAAGATTTTTTATAGTTTTTTCACTTTATTATGTAATGTAAGACTTATTAATGTATCTAGTGTTTCCAAGGCTACTAAACTAATCAGTCTTTCAAGACATGATCTTTTGTGATCATGCCAATGTTATGTAATAATGCACCGACTCTGGGTAATTGTGGTCAGGGCATTACAGTCAGTGCATTATTACATATCATTGGCATGATCACAAAATGGAAAACTACAACAAATTTTTTTTCCATAGACAACAATGAGGTCCCATAGACAATCCCTACATGTCATTCATAATATACTTCCTCACATCCTGAGAAAAATAAAACATATAAAGAAGTGAGCTCAGATGCTCAGTAAGGATAACAATATAGTGGAAACATTCATAAATAAGCATACACATTTAAAGAAATGTATAAGACTAAAACAAAAGATTTTTAAACCTGATCTTCAGCATAATATGGAAAAGGTAGAAATAAAATAAAGAAATTTACTTATTCACATGGTTATTCTACTAGTCGAATAATCGCATGCAATATCAATAGCCACTTTCATAATGATGGAATGCATAATGCCAGAATTTTATGAACACATAGTCTAGCCCTCATTCCAAGACTACAAATATTATTTTGTCAAGGCCTTATGACAAGACACTAGTTTGTCTCATTAGAACTACCGATGCATCGAGGAGCAATAATGATCTTCACCCATCAAATACTAAGTCCAATGCATTCCTCATATGAAATGTTTTAAACATAACATAAACATTCATATTAACACTAGCAAACGAATTGTCAATACACTACCCATAAACCATGAATGGTATAAAAATAACACATCCACAGTCAATCATATCACAAAACCATCAATATGATATGGACGTTTTGTATCATAATAAATCAACTTCAAATAAGATTAAAATCCATCGAAGGATGTTGACATAGATGAAATAAAAACGTTTTGTATTATAATAAATCAACATCAAATAAGATTAAAATCTATTAAAGGAAGTTGACATAGATGATATCAAAACCTTTTTTAGAGAAATATCTCTTTTTATTTTGAAATATTTTGAAAATTAATATAATTATAAAAGAAAACAATTATTTTGGAAATATTCTTATAAGCTTTTAAGGAAATATTTAATGATGTTATAACGGTGGAAAATTGCCGCACCCATCGTATATGTTAAAAAAAGACATTCTTACAATAGTTTTGTCGAAAAGGTAATAATGTAACTTATTTGGAAAATGACAGAAAGATTAATTTCAAAAAAATCATATAATATTTAAAACAAATTTATTAATGATATTATCCCATAGTCTAGAAAATAGTAAAAATGTTTTGAAACCCATTTTTAAGAAAACATGGATGTTGATGATAAAGAGGTCCCATTAGATACTTACTTAAAAACAACCTCAGATAATTAAGAGATTGTGAAATTAACCCTTACCTTGTACTATTTCTTAGTCATGGGTAGGTTAACCTCCAGTATAATGGTAAAATAATTGTTATTAAATTATCAAAGAATAATATAAATTAATATGATATCATATATGATCTTTTAAGATTTCATTGTTAATATTATCATAGTATTATCATCATTTTGGGTGTTAACTGATTCGTTTTACTTTATATTTTTTGTTACGTAAGTAATGTTTGTTATTTATTGGAAGTATCTTATTCATATTCAGAATGATATGAAGTCTTTAAACATTTTTTTAATAATCTAATGAAAATTAGTCTTGAATTGATAGTGATGGGGAATGAATCTCATCGCGTTCGTGGAGACAGTAATCTGTACGTACGCGCGAGGGAAAATATCATTCTTCTGATATTAAAATAATATATAATTGGATGGTATATCATATATACAGAATAATGATCATGTTATATTTATTATTTACATCAATTAAACATCATTATTATACCCATCCAAATAATAATGTATTTAATAACAATTTTAACACAATGTGGAGACGGTAAGCCGTACGTACGAACATATAGTGACATGTCATTCAAAGGATGGATTGAATAATGAATATGGTTGTAACATATTTATAATAACATCACAATATATAGAATATACTGGAGTTATCATTTTATAATGAGAACAACAATTAAAAAGGACATGAAAGAAGAAAAGAACTTGACAGGGATGATGAAATATTTACCTCTTCTCCGGGTTCTTCCATTTGATTTAAACAAAAGGGATGTTTAATATGGCTTTCTGACTAAAGGATTGCTTCTAGGATAAATGGAGGGTAGTTTAGAGGGTATTTGGGCTGAGGCTGGCCGAGAAAAATGGATTTGAAAGTGTGAATTTGAGATAAGGGGGAGTGCCTTTATGTAAGAGGGGTGGGGGTATCTTAGGAAAATTTAGAAATATTATTTTATAATAAAATACTTTTAGGTTTTCTAATGGCACCAAAATGAATTGATTTAGGGATAAGGTGGTTATTGGTAGAAAACCACTAAACCAATAGGTTTTATATAGGTTTCAGTCACTATATTAACATTATCTTTTAGATTTATCTTTAAGTTAAATAGTTTGACATTTACCATGTCTCTTTGTATTATTATATTATATGGTTAATAATCCTTCTGTATACTTTCAATCGAACCCCAAGTGGTTCATTAATGATACACCTATCATTAAATAATTCTTTTCGCCATACCATAGATTTTTAGGAATAGAATATCAATTAATAATATAATATTTTTTTTAAAAACTCTTTTATGTCAATTTTACACTATTGGGTATTTTGTTTTTTTCAAAATTTATAATAGCATTATTACTTCGAAAAAAATTCATCTAACTAACCTTAATATTCCATATTATCCTATAAAATTAGTTGAATTTATAAAAAGTTTCAAATTACATTTATTTGGATATTTATAATATCAATTATTTTAATCTTTCTTTAATAAGGTAATTATTGCATCATCATTGTGTCATAAATAAATTTAATTCATTAATGTCTAAAAATATAAACAAAATAAAATTATTTACAAAATCATTTTATATTTCTATTGAATATTTATTGTCGAATTTATCTTATGTGTAACCCTATATTAAAAATGGTTTAGTTATTAAACATTGAATTTAACACTTTTAACTCTTCTTTGAATTAAATAATAATAAATGTCATAATCTAATCCATGTGAACCCAAATGATCATATTTTATTCATAACGTTTTTTTGGTCGAATTACATTTATCCAATAGAATTAGGACATGTGTAAGAGTAATAATAATGTAATTTTCACCCTTAATTACCCAATTTACTTTTAACCATGGTAAATAAAAGTAAAAAGTTACTATTCAACAAAAATTACATTCATCTTATTGAACCACATTTTACTAACTGATATCAACCGTTTCTCTTGGATTATCGATATTCAACTCACAGAAGCCGTATATTTATGTTTTATGTAAATTTGAAAATGCTCCTAAGAAGGTGGTTAAAGATGGTAAATAGTTCAATACAATTTTTTTATATATATAATTATTATAAACTAAATCCAAAGAATTAATTTAAAATTATATAGGTATTATGTATCTATTTTGACAAAAATAAATTTAAATAAATCAAATAACTATTTAAATATAATGATTGTTTTAAACTATAACTCAGTGTTTTTCAATATTCATAAAAAATTTAAAGTTTTCAGAAAAATACCAAAAATTCACCCAAATCTAATTTCGATAATCCGAATCAAAATATAATGTCCAATTTGAATGAAAAAATTTATAATATTTCAAAAAGTGGGTATTACTATTCATAACGGCCAGTTTGATTGGTTGTGGTGTGTTAGAACTCGAAGTTGCGTATAACACACGCTATTGTATTATTAAAAGAGAAGCATATTGTGGAAGCTTGGGGTGTTACAAAAATATTGATTATATGATTATAATATGGAATTTGGTAATTTTTATGGTCAGGAATTATATTATAAAAATGAATTTTATTGTGTGATGATTAGATTAGTGTGGGTATCTTTTTATAAGCGAGGTGAGTTGAATACTTGTATGTTTTTAAAAGAAAAATGTGTGACAATATTTTTAACATGGAAAAAGGATAAAAAATGAATTATTTTAATGATTATGAAATTTTACAATATAAATATGGCAATACAAATGGTTTTAGAAATGTTTTAACATCATTTTATAACTTATTCTTTTCATTTAAGCATCTGTATACCCATCATTACCTACACTACTGTAATAAATTTTTTCGATTATGAATATTAATTTTTAATAAAAATTATTTTGACCTTATTATATAATTTAAACTATAATGATTCTAGTTTTTTATTCCATTTTATTAAATTAAGATCACATAATTGGATAATTTTAATTTAATCATAATCTCACAAATGCAATGAGAAAGTGTAATTTTAAAGAGAAAATGTTTGAAAAATATATGGTTTTTATATCAATATTCAATATGAAAATGATTCAAATGACCTATATAATATATGTATATATATAGTTAAACTAATTTTACTTTAAACCAAAATTAAAATTGAATTTATATTAACAAATAATTTAAATGGAAATTCACTTTCAAATTAAAATTCATTATGTTTGGCTATTCATAAAAAACATATTTTCAGAAAAGTAGAAAACAATAACCCCTATATATTTTTTATGTGTTTATTTAAAAAAAATTGTTTTAAAAAATAAATTTTCAAAAATTTTCAAAAATTAGTTTTATAAATTTCCTAGAAAATAAATAAATAATCATTTGTTTGAGAATTTTTTGTTAAAAAATAAAAAGTTATTATTGAAAAAATATGTACTTTTCTATCAACATGAATTAATTATATAGATCTATTTTAAATAAATTTTAAAATGATTTATTATTATTCCAGTATCATGGTTTCACAACTAGGTTATACTAGTTGTATTGGAATAATATTAATAATATATCACAATTCTGTTAAAACATAGTGTTGTGTATAATGAAATCTAAACACAATGTTGCGTGTAATGCCATAATAACATAATATTGGTTGTAATGAAATCAATCAAACATATTTATTTTATTTGAAGAATAATAATTTGTGACACTCAATTTTTTTATTACTCTTATATAGATACATAATATTTACCTTCTCAAATATTTTTTCTACCAATTTTGGTTCCAAAAACTTTTATTCCCCTAATTCCTCCAAAAAATATTCATCATGACACCACATTACATATAAATCCTAAAAATTAATCATATATGTACTATAATAAAAACTATTACTATAAATTAAATTAATTTATTGAAATATATTTACACAATCTTTTGATATATGTCATTGCACGAGCTCAAAGTATGTCTCCCTATGTCTGAATCATTCATTCTGATTGTCCATAAAATTTAGGATTAAAAGCCATAATAAAAATCAATTCAATATCCAATGATTTTTAATATTTTTTCATAAATTTATAAGTAAAATGGATATCCCAATCAAATACATTGATGATAAGAACTCCATATAACTTGAATATCTACTTGAGATATAGTTAAGAAATCTGACCTAAAGACATAGAATCTTGTAATGAAATGAAATAAATTGATTTATTTAATCAATCAACAATATCCCAAATAACATTTTTACCTTCATATTTCATTATAAATTCAATTATTTAATTAAAATGTATATTTTCAAATTTTCACTCAGTCAATAGTAATGGTTGAAGCACCCCATTTGGAAATTGTCATTGTGATTTATCCTATTTTAAAGTAAAAAAAATTCATGGTAATGTCATCAATATATATTTTTCTTCTATCCCAACATTAATAATCTTAATGGAATATATACATCTTTCAATTTACAGAGATTTCATAAAAGGGTAAATTATGATCTTCAACTACAAATTTTCTCTTTAAATGAGAATCATAAGAAATATATAAACTTGTTCAAAAAATGATAAAATAGTATTTGTAAAAATCAAACCCTATAAATTTAAATATATTTACACACTCTATCATTTTACAAAAAAAACATGATTATAACAATTATAATTATAAATTCCATTTGATATAGATGGATGTATTTTCAACTAAAACAAAGTAGATGGAGTTCTGACAAGAATAATTTATTTTACCAAATTCATGAAATAATTGAACCAAGTTCCATGTTCCAAACCTAACATGGTTTATGTATCCTTATAATTATCAATGAAAGTATTGGTTACATTTCATTTTCAGTTTTTAATGAATTGTGCAGTGATAATCATTAATCAGCTCAGGTCATCATATTTAAATCATGGTCAAATATTTTTGAGTTAATTGAACGTAAACATTTTATTATAAATATATGTTTCACAAATTAATCCATATAAATGGGTCTTTAAAATTTTAAATAAGTTACTATAGATGTTTATTTTTTATCATGTAGATAATAATTTAACACAAACTATTTTAGTAAACATGGATCATATAAATTACTGAGTATTTTTCCTTCTGTTGGCGCCAAAATATTGGATGAAAAGAATGAAGAAAGGAAGGCCATGCGGCCTGCCCTGCGAAGCCCCGACGTGGAGCCCCCCAAGCAATGCGGCCACTATGAAGCAACAGAGGCGAGATGGTCCACGAACACCCCTGATGTTCGTGAGCCCACCACGAATAACCATAGGAGGTAATGCTCCTCAAACACCCATGTTGTTCGCGAACCCTCCGCATAGAAAATGAGGCGGTACCTCCCCGCGAACCATGTTGACGTTCGCGACCTGCCGCAAAGCAACCAAATCCCCCTTCATGTCGCATGATCTTTATTTTGCAGTGCCTATTGCCTATAAATACCCGGATCCCCGTGAGCCACAAGGATGGACAATCCAACCTTTCAGCTTCTCAGCTCCTAGATCGCGAAGCACTCTTTGTTCTGGGAATCATGAGCTCCGCGAGGTATTTTTGCTTCGCGAGCGGCCTCCACCTTGCCTCGTTTTGAGCCCCTATTCTGAGAGGGATTCCCTCCGCGAAGCCTATGGGCATTCGTGAAGGAAGGGGATCCCCAAGGGGACCCAGGAAGTCGTGGAGCATTTATGCTTCACGAAACACCCCTCCAGTACACGTGATGCACATGCCATGGTAGGGTCACAGTATGTCGCAAAGCACACTGCTTCACAAAACATTGCTTTGCGAGGAACCTTTTCTTTATGAGGAAGTGCTCCGCAAACACCCTTGAACTTCAAGAATCACCTCCCATTCGCACATCCACCTCATGATAAGGCTAAGAAACCCCGCTTCGTGAAGCACCCCTCTTCGCAAGTTCCCTCTACTATGCAGAGAAACCAAGCTCCGTAAGGCCCTTTCCTGTGGATGCCTCTGTTTGGCAATTCCTTTTCCTGTGAAACCCTCCATGTATGAACGATTTGAATTCAAAGTCCCCTCAATGATAGTACCCATAGCGCTGCTTTGTCTAATGCTTCTTCGCATAGGCACACTAATGGATATTGCTTCCTCGCATTGCCAGACTAATGTGGACCCCTTGATGGTTCGTTCTGCGACCCCCCTTCATCACAACATTTCCGGTATCTTCCCTCCCACAAGGAGTAGAGGGTACCGGTCATGTAAGTCCTAGGGGTGTGGAGTAAACCCACCTCGTCTAAGCTATAGGATGTTAAATTGCCAAGTGCTTCGTCCTCAACACATGACGTTAAACTGTGATCTGGCCCCATGCCTCACACGCAGGGTCCCCCCGGCTCGGACATTCTTTACGCTGCTCGTCTCCACGGGGATGGGATCACCCCCACATGGGATGATATCCTCCCTCTCAGAGTAGAGTTTGTCCGCGGGGAAAGGGAAACCTCCTTGGTGTAAGCCCCTATCCCCTCTTGCGGAAGGTAGCACCCATGCACCTCCGTACTTCCCCATCACCAAGGCCAGTGGAGGGCATGATAGGGAACAAGGAATCTCCTTTGTTCAGTAACAAATCCCTCTACCTCTGTGCTTTTTCTCCCTCGGGCCTCCATCCTAGAGTAAGTCCCAACACAACGGGCTGGTCAACGCATAATCCCCTCTTCACTTCTCCTGGACTCACCCTTCACGACGTGATCATCAAGTTGCTGCTGCCTCTTGTTTCTCACACCTAGCACGACTCACATGGGATTAGAGTAAGCATTGACCCTGAATATGCCCATATCCAGCATGACGTTAAACTGTATTCCCCCATCCAACATGATGATAAACTGTATGTTGTCCTTCATGACATTAAACTGTACATCCATATGAACTACGGGGTCATTGATCCATTTCAAGGAATGGTACGTAGAAATCCTCCACGAGGTTCAAGCCCACCGCCCATCATTTCTTCACGTCTGGTTCCACCATCGTCTCGCATGATGTTAAATTGCATTCCAAACCAACGATAAGCCATTTTTACTATCCTGAAAGATGGGGTCTTTGATCTGTGTCATGGCATGGTACGCAGAAAGCCTCCTGAGGTTCAATCCCACCACTCGTTGGTCGTCTCGACATCCGTCACGTTGGTTCTCCAAACTCCACCACGGGCTGCCTTAGAGCGTAAGCCCCAAACACCCTCATCTTGCATGATGCTAAAATGCACACCCAAACTACGGGGATATTGATCCATGTCAGGGCATGGTATGTCGGAAGCCTCCACAAGGTTTAAGCCCGACATCAGTGGACCCCCGGGTTCACTTTCACGTCGGTTCACTAATGAAACACCACCCGAACTACGAGGACTTTGATCCATGTCAAGGCATGGTATGTAGGAAGCCTCCACGAGGTTCAAACCCACCACTCGGTCATTCTGACCACTTTCACATCGGTTCACCCCCGTCCCACATGATGTTAAACTATATTCCCCAAAACCCAAACTATGGGGACTTTGATCCACATCAAGGCATGGTACGTAGGAAGCCCCCTTGAGGTTCAAGCCTGTCACCCATCGGACCAAGGTCATTCTTAATGTCGGTTTGCCGACACCCTCACCTTTTTTGAACTATGTTGTCCATGATCCATGTAAAGGGTTGGTACATAGGAATCCTCCTCAAAGTTAAAGGTCAACACCCAATGGACCAAGGTACCCTTTAACTTTAGTTCTCCAACACACCCTCGTCCCGCATGACGTTAAACTGCATCCCAATCCAGCGTTAATCCATTGTGATCCCGCCACCCAGTTGTCCCGAAATCCCTTCATGTCAGTTCAACAGCCCCTTTTCAACCTTAACTACGAGTACATTGACCCATGTCATGGAATGGAATGTAGGAAGCCTCCATGAGGTTTAAGCCCCACCACCTTTCATCTAGGCCAAGGTCCTTCACATCGGTTCACCGACGCCTCAACCTGAACTACGAGGACATTGATCTATGTCAAGCCATGGTACGTTGGAAGCCTCCCTGAGGTTCAATCCCACCTCCCATTGGTCGCTCTAACCCCCACATCACATCGGTTCCTACCAACCGAAATACGTGGACTTTTATTCCCTGCCACAGGGATACCTAAGAAGTCTCTTCGAGGCTCAAGACCATCATTAACATCATCTTCATGATGGTCCCATCTCATCCCTCCACTCCATTCAATTTTCCATCACCCATCCGGATTCTTACCCAGGCTACCACATCCTGGTAAGATCATTTCACCTCGTTTCCCCTCCCACAGTATTCGAAAAGCTGCCCACATGCTGGCCCCAATATCGGTGATCCCTCAAGGGGGTTCTTCAATCTAATCCACTCCAGCTAGTGTTCTGATCAGCCCAACCTGTCTCTGTTGGACATTAAAATTACGACATACCCCATGTCAAACACATAAAGCTAAGGAAAACCTCAGATGCATGCTAATGGCATATGATTTCCAGTGCTTGATGTGGTATGGAACGGGCTACCGCGCCCTTGAGAAGCCCTATAATAAGGGACAAAAGATAGAAACGCCAATTCCCCAGTGCCCAGACACGCCAGTGATGTCTCAACATGACTACTCCCCCAACTGAAGGTTTCTGCCCTGACCAGAGTCCTGACAGAAGTAGTGTAATTAACCGGTGACCATGGAAACAAGACACTGTGAAGAGTTTCACGAACAACATATTAAATCTATGAGGGAGACCCCGACTAGGTGACAAGTTCTGAGGAGGAATCCACGAAAGGAAGAAACGAAATCCCATTATCCTGGTTTCAATCAAGGAGCAGAAGTCCCTGAATAAGGAGCGAATGCCACCCGCCTTGGGAAAGAGGGAATGTGGGGAAACAAAAAGTCGTGCTTGTCGTGCCCAAGCGGATGGACGCGCGCGCCCCGACGAAAGCGTCGGAAAAACAAATGGTGAACCCGACGTGAAGTTATTCTCCCCAAAATGGAGATTACTAGTGCTGGAGACATCAGTAGGTTGATGTGTCACCGGATCTAGATATCTGGCATCGGGTCCCGCCATGAAAATAGCAGGCCTGTCGTGAAACTCACCAGAAGTTGGGGCTGTAGAACGTGGGGCATTCTATTCTACAACGCTGTCGGCGTGGATCCCTCTTACAGTCCACAGAAGATGGAATGCCTCTGGGGCACTGGTTGTCGATTTCTTTTCCTTGTAGTGCTGATGAGTAAATCTCCCTCCTTCTCAGGAATCAGGTTGCTGATATAGGGACACGATCACTGCCCATTCACCTACGCAGGGGCAGGGGCCACACCAGCATAGCCGATCCACGTTTCTCTACTACTGCCACAATGGCGTCTGCATCCACAAATGTGGGGTGCCCACGCCCCATATCCCCATCAAAATTCATCCAATGAAGGGTGATTAATGACCTCTTATGTCGTTACGAGGAGGAGGGCATAATCCCAACTTGGGATATGGATCTCCTGGACCTGGAGGCATCTAGAATGCACCATCAACGCCGCCCTGGAGGTCCACGTAGGGAGCCCCTGCTCACCACCCCAACATTCAATAGTTTCAGGAGCCTATCCCTAGAACGCCTTGACCACTCCCTACCTTACGTTGATGAGGTGGTTGACGTCTGGATCAGCTCGCCCAGAGTCCCATTTCAAGTGCTCCAAGAAAGGGCCCCCACAGGGTCGCGCCAGCGTCGCCATCCAGCTTTTCCAGATGAACATGTAGGCTATGCGCCTGCAACACCCGCACCGGCTCACATGACCTGACGACAGCGTAGGTCCCGAGATGACGACACCTGCCAAGGGGCATTAACGTCAACAACTACTGTGGCCCGAGCCACCGCCGACATATATCATGAGGTCCCTGCACACATCGAGCAGTGGAGCTCTTATGCACAACCAGGATTGGGGCCCCAACCACCTCACAGGCAGGCTGGGTCGACTCCCCAGGTCGCAGGCATGGGTGGTGATTTCCGCGAACCATTCTGTGGTGATGTCACCCCGTACGAAGGACCTCCTTGTACTATTACACCACAGAGTGTGGGCTTTCCCCACTCCAAAGCTCATCATAGAGTTATGCCTCGTGCTACCCCTAACTCGAATGTAGACCTGCCCCGCAACTATGACACTCGGCGCAGAAGCCTTTCTCGTTCCCACCACACCGGGCATGGAATTCCTCCTCCCCCAACCGTTGATGTGAAGACATTTCCCATCCGGTCACTCTCCAACCTAGGGATCCTCCATACATTCTCTCTACTGCTGGCGAAGGTCCTCCTCACCCTGGCAACCAAAGGGGTAGAGGTCAGCCTTCCTCCTCCCATGCCAAGCATGGAGGTCCTCCCCATGCTCTTGCTAGTTCCAATGTGTGTTTCTCCTACTCAGGGGATACTCATGGAGGTCCTCCCCATGTCCCCTTCAACATTTGTGCCGGTTCTCCTCGCACCCCGGTTGTCTCAAGAGGCAGTCCTCCCTGACCTGAGAACATTGTGGCCCCAAGACTACATGTTGGGAATCATCCTTATCCCATGGAGCCACCCAGGGGTAGGAAGGTGGGTCATATCATCCACAAAAAGAATCATGGGAAGGACCGGATGGAGATCAAATCGGCCCGCTACTCATATTGTGAAGCAGAATATGACTCGGTAGGAGAACCCTCCCCTTGGTCCTCTGTGTCAAAGACCAGTGCAAGAACAAGGCGTGTTAGCCTCCTCCTTCTAGAATGTGAAGTTCACCGGATTCATGCCTCTCTTCGCAGGTACATCCCGGTGGAGGAAATTATGGGCGTCCCATAGGTTCCGACCATGCAGTCACCACCGTCGTCACTAGAAGTGCCCTCTACCTCGACCAGAGATCATAGAGAGCTATTTTGGAGACCGATGGAGGTTTACCAACAGCATGACCCATTTCTGGTAACCGTGATCCATACACAAGAAGTTGTGGCTGTCAACCTGTCGAATTGTGACATTGTCATCATTTCACATCACTCTTTGGAGGATGGCCCGAAATTCAGCGATCAATCAGCTCGTTCGCAATATTCTCCACCACCCAGTTTACGATCCCAGTAGTCCACCTCAGTACCGCTACTGGTTCCTCTGCCACCTCCGGTTTAATTGTGGGGAAATACAGGATTAGACTCTGAATCCAAGAAAATGAGCTTCTGGAACATTCTTATGGCAGATCACTTCCTAGAGAAGATCTGGCTGGTGGCAGCATCAAACTTTTGTTCACCGGAATCCCTCACCCTGGAGGAAGTAGAGTTCTTCCATCAAACCATATGGGAGATGCACTTCAGTCTTCGTTATCATCGGGTGGTGTACCCGATGATCCAAGTTCACTTTGAGGAAATCAGTGAGCAATGTCGTCTGGTCAATTTGGCCGCACTCTCTGTGGCCCATCGCCCTGAGTCATCAGGTCACTAGAGCGCCCTCCAACAAAAATGCATTCAGAGTTTCAAGGAACTCCCCAAAATCATCAGGGAAGTAACCCCCACGTGCAAGTCAATGGCTGGGGACAGTATTCCACCCTTCTCTTAAGTCCTATCCGACATTAGCATGATTCGTTATGCGACATTGAGGATATGCCCCCAATAAGGGTTGCGGTCAACATGGTTAACATAGTGGACAAAGAGAACGCGTTGGGGATTCTTGATGGAGACTTACACCCTGAGGATGTACCACCACTATTGGACCCATCTAAGAGTATTACTTGTCAGCAGAGGAACCTGTTAGGTCTCCCTTCTCCCACCGAGTCGCTGGTACTCGGTCAGAATTCTGGTAAGGGTAAATAGCATGTTGGGACTGTCAAGAACTCCGACCCGTCTGCCTCAGTGCAGAAGATGGACGAAGACCCTGAGAAGGCCGTGTTGCTCCAACAACTTTCTAAGAAAAAGAGGCTAGTCGAAGAACTCCTAGCCGAACGCACTATAGAGCGGCGACCAGACTATGGTTATCCTGGGCCGGGACAGCAGGGGCATGAACAGTTTTCCTCCGGTGAGGTTCTTCCAGGCAACCCCGATCATTCTACTACCATAGATATATAAGAAGCTTGAACTCACTGAAATAGGGCACGATACGTCTCTCCAAACCTTCCTAAACGGCGAGGAAATCAGAGGAATCTAACTGAGGTACCCCCAGCTGCCCCGTGGGCCGTTCTACCAGTCACTCCATGAGGTGTTGAAGCTGTATACCAAGTCTAAGAGCCTAATAATTCACTCGTGGTTAGGGATCCACATCAAGATAGGGACCCCCACCAGGATGATCCTATAGCAGTACTCATTTCCCGCCTCGAGGTGTTGGAAATGCGGCAGGTGGAAGTCCCACCAGATGGAAAGCCATACCCCGCATGGGTGGATGATATTCCTGCTCCTTTGGGTTTTGGGAATCCCACTTTGTCACCCTTTCATGGGACAGGGGACCTGCCACAGCACTTGGATCACTTCTTCCAGGAGTGGCCCCATGTTGGGGCCCCAGCAAAGCATGAAACCGCCAAGCTCTGATGTTTCGTGAAGGTGTTGGAGGGCCCTGCATTCGTCTAGTACAACCAGCTCCCTATCGGATCGGTGACCAGATGGGAGGATATTCTCCAGAAATTCTTATATCAGTTCATCTCCACCACGTGACAGACCAGCATCGAAAACCTCTTCAAGAGAAAACAAAGGCTAGATGAGAGCGTCACGGACTTCATCACACGATGGAAAGGGCTCACATACTCCCTCGATATGCCACTAACTCAGAAGGAATTACTGATTATATGCAAAGGGAATGTTAAAGAAGAACTGGTTCCTTACCTGATCACTTAGAACTACCCTGAAGGGTTCTGAGATTTCTCAGACAAGGCTCAGCGCCTCGAGGAAGCTCTGCAACAGGCTAGTCAGGCGTGTCCGCTGCCCCCTGTGATCCCAGCAAGGAGGGATGCCAGAGTCGAACCTGCTGAGGTGGCCAAGATAGAATCCCCCAGATAGCTAGAATTGTTTCCATTGGCACCGGATCCGCATCCTCGCAGAGGCCCACCACCTTAGGCACAACCTCTTGTCTAGCAGCGACCGCCTCAGAATCAACAAGTTCCCCCGTCCAATGCACTGCCACCACTTAGGCGAGACAATCAGGCTCCTCCTCCTCAGCAAGCCCAGCTAGCCCCTTGTCAAGGCCAGGCTCCCAGATCCCCCTATCTGGAATGAAGTCACCAGACTTACTTGTTCAATTAGAATCAGGTCCCTAGTTACTTTTGAAGTTCCCTAGAGTAGGGGTTGTGCGCTTACTCGAGTGAAGAAGGCTGGCAGAGGCGAATCTCACCGATCACCCCAACTACTACCCCTATCACTGGATCCTGGGACACACCGTCAAGCATTGCAATATGTTTAAAGACATTCCCCAAGACCAGGTTGACAACATCATACTCATGTTGGGTCCGACACTAGCACATGTGGTAGGTGTCTTTGTATGGTCAGAGAGTGTTAGCGACGACGAAGGTGAGTGGAAGCAGGTTCCCAGCCGCGGATCCCAGAAGTATGATGATTGGATGGATCCTAAAATAGTCGCCCATACCCATCGTATTATTTGGGCATGCCTGAATCAACTGGAGACTTCAGATGATGTGACCATCACTTTTGCATCATTATATCAGCCGACCTCTTCCCAAAAGAGCATGTAGCGGCGGCGCAAGAAGAAACAACGCGCTCCACCACTGTCTTCGTCATCCCATATTCTCGGTGAATTCATGCCCCTAGAGTTGTGAATTCCTCCAAGAATCCACCCAGTGGTGATGATTCGTCATGTGACAGTCATGGGTACGCTTCGGTTAATACCGTGGAGTTGGTAAATCCCTATATGACTCCCGACGAGGGGGAACGCCTGATGAACCTCCCCAATGTCTTCTGTAATTTTCAACTTCGGCGGAGCCATGACTACATGGGTCATCGGGGGTGAATCAACGGGAACCTCCAGCTAGTCCGTGCATGCTACTAAAACCAGATAGTTGGCCCAGCGTAGAGCTCAGCTTGCGTGACCTCCTCTAGTGCCCTCAGATCTACCTCCACCGCCGTTTGTGCTAATAGATCAGGTAGAGCTTCCCCATACATACCACGACCAGTCTCGCCCTACTACAAGCCAATCTCAGTTTTCCAGTCTTCATCCGGGAGCTACTCTTGAGGACGTGACTAGTGCACAATAGGATGTACCCAGTACCAGCCAGCCGCTGGTCTAGCTGGTAGGGTTCACCATCCCTCCAATTGCAGAGCGACCTCCTGTAAGAAAAGGCTCACATTCGGACTGGAATAATGATGTTCAGAAGAATCTTTTCGGCATTCCAACATGTCTTTCTACCCTTGAGTCTCTCCACCTATCGTCTGAAATGCGTGAGGTGCTTGCTGAGGCCCTAAGGAGTCCCCTCCAGCTCCAGACGGAGGTAGCAGCAGCATAAGCCTTCCAAATTGAGGCAATTGAGAATGCCAAATTTCAGGCAGTTATCTCATTCTCCGGTAAACATGAAGACCCTCCCATACAGGGGAACATTCACCCACTATACATCATTGGTCATTTCAATGGCGTGGAAGTCTATCGATGTCTCGTTGACACAGGTTCTGGGATTAACATAATATCGACTTGGACACTTCGGAAGCTGGGTTTGTTTGAGGATGATTTAACTCCCTCCAAACTCATAATCCAGGGATACGGTAGGACCAAGAAGACCCCGTTTGGTAAGATCCTTTTGAAGACCCAGTTCGGTGGCCTAGTTGACAGTACCGAATTCATGGTCGTCTCCCAGGACACCGCGTACAACACATTGATGGTTAGACCATGGATCCATCTACATTAAGTGGTCCCTTCATCGTATCACCAATGCCTCAAATACTCCCTCTATGGTCGAGTAGGAGTGATCCAAGGAGATGCTTCTCCTTTTGCCTCTTTTGAAGCCCTCTATCTTGACGCTGACTATTACAAGAGCAAGGATAAGCAAATTCTGGCCAGTGAGGATGAACCTTCCCCTGTCACAAGTGATCCCTGGGCAGGTCTGGATGATGCCTACCTATTCTCGATCCATCGGTTATAGGCCACAACCCCCAACGTGGGGCAGTGTTTTGTCATTTCAGGTAGAAGAGGAAGGCATATTCCTAGGTCCAAGTGACAGCGGAAAATCAACTCGTACTCCTACACTAACCAGGCTCAGGTGATATTGGAACTTCCTACCCCTGTAGGGTATTGGGATGTCAGGGTCATGGCAATGGCAGTATGTCACACGTGTCTCTTCCATCGGGCTGGAATTAACTGGAACAAGCCAACACGCCACTACTGATTTTATGTCATAAAGCGTGGCCCCATGGGCCGAAGACAAGATGGTATTGGATCAACTACCTTCGTCAATATGGTCTCAGTTGCGCATGAGTCTCCTGACGTGATGACCAATACTGCTCAGTCCGGCAATAGCCTCCCATTAGAGTCTGATGGGTCGATAATGACTCCCCCACGGAAGATCCCTCAACAAGTGGGGAATAAGATCTAGACGATGCTCCCCCCACCTTTGAAGAAGGAATCTCTACCACAATCGATGAACTGATACAGGTGAACCTTGGTAGCGAGGCAGATCTGAGACCCACATTGATCAGTGCCGCCATGTCCCACAAGGAGCAACAGTGATATGTGGAATTCCTCAAGCAGCACCAAAATGTGTTCACTTGGAGTTACGACAAGATTCTAGGACTAGATCCCTAGGTATCCGTCCACCGCCATGGCCTCCCGACAAACCCTCACGGGTTCAAGCAGCCTCCCAGAAAGATGCTCCCTTCTCACGGGGCCATGGTTGAGGATGAAGTTGACAAGCTTATCAAATACAACTTCATCAAGGAAGTTTAGTACCCCGGATGGCTTGCCAAAATTGTGCCAATTAGGTAGAAGAATAGAAAAATCAGGGTCCGTATCAACATCCGGGATCTCAACTGCCACAGCCCGAAGGATGATTTTCCCCTCCCAGTGACTGAATTGTTGACTGATTCTACAGCCGGATTCCAAGCCCTCTCCTTTATGGATGGGTATTCTGGGTACAACCAGATCTGTATGGCCCCCGAAGACGAGGATTCCACCACATTCAGGCCCCCCAGGTACTTTCTGTTACCAAGTTATGCCCTTCGGCCTGAAAAATGCATGTTCCACCTATCAGCGGGCCATGAACCGCATATTCAAGCTAATTCTCGGGACATTGGTGGAGTGCTATGTGGATGATCTGGTGGTCAAATGTCGCGAGTTCCATGACCATCTCATGGACCTTGAGAAAGAGTTCAGTTTCCTTCATTCCCACCACCTGAAGATGAACACACATAAATGTGACTTCGGGGTCACCTCCGGGAAGTTTATTGGATTTGTTGTCAGGTATCGAGGCATCAAGATCGACCCAGAGAAGATCAAATCCATCAGCTAGATGCCTCCCCTGGTCAATATTCAGGAGCTTCGAGGTCTGCAAGGACACATATACTATAGACGTTGATTCATCACGAATTTGGCTGGAATGTGTAAGCCCCTTTCCCGGATCATGATGAAAGGCTCCACCTATTAATGGGATAAAGAGTGTCAGGCCAACTTTTGGGAAATCAAGAAGTTTCTGCTCTAGCCTTCGTTCCTAATTCCACACGTCGCCGGAAAGCCGCTATTCCTTTATGTGACCACTATGGAACGGCCTCTTGGCTCCCTTCTTGACCAGAAGAACAATGAGGGGACATAGAACATCCTCTACTACCTCATCTGCATGCTACTCAATACAGAGACCAGACACTCCCCCATCAAAAACAGCTTCCTTGAGATCATGTTTTATGTACAAAAATTATGACACTACCAGTATCACCATGAGGTAAAATTGGCCTCTCGGATGGACCCACTAAAGTACACTCTAAACCTCCTCAGGTTTACTGGAAGACTAGAACGTTGGGCCGTAATTCTCCAGCAGCTCGACATCATTTTCGGGCATTAGAAGAACATCAAGGGGCAGGCATTGGAAGAATTCCAAGCTTCCCATCCCACCCCCATAGATCAATCCCTAGACATAGATTTTCCTGATGAGGCAATCCGCTCAGTCGATCATGCCATATGATGTTGAAAAATGCACTTCGATGGTGCCTCCTGGAGCCCCACCGGTAGGAGGCTCAATGATCCTAGGCTCAACAGAGTGGGTCTGGGAATCATCTTCACCACCTTGGCGCAAGCCATTCTGCTGTACTCAATAATGTTGTTAGAAGACTGCACCAACAATGAGGCAGAGTATCAGGCTCTAATCACTGGCATCAACCTAGCCCTTGAGATCGATGTGCCCCATTTTCACATGAATGGGAATTCCGAAATAGTCATCAAGAAAGTCAATGGCGACTATGTCGTCAGGAATCCAGAGCTCCTGCCATTGTTGGAGTGCACCCTCCGTCTAATGGCCCAGTTCCCTTTTCGATCAGAGGTTACTCATGTCCCTTATTCACAAAATGTTTGACTGTACTCTTTGTCCGGTTTAGCTGCATCACTTGCATAACCAGAGAAGGATGATCTTATTATACATGTGGAACACCGGATAGTCATCGCCCCCGTCACCCAAGAGGATAATGATGGCCCTCGGGTAAGCCACCTCACCACCGTATCCTCCATACCAGGAGCCCCAAGTTCATCAGATATAGTGGTTGAGGCCACTCCCGACTAGAGGGCACCTTTTTTCAAGTATCTCCAAAATGGTGGCCTCCCAGATGATCGGGCGAAGCGTGAGCGAATCTGATGCCGTGCACTCCAGTTTTCCCTCCAGAGTGGTCCCAGTTTTGATCAGATCTTTTATAAGTGGAGCTTCAATTGGGTTAGCCTCCATTGCATTCAAGGAGTATAGATTACTCAGGTCAAGTAAGAGGCTCATGAAAGTTCCTGTGGTGCCCTCCAAGATGGGTGAATGCTATCCCATTAGATCTAAAGACTAGGGTACTTTTGGACCTCTATGATCCATGATTGTATTGAGTTTTCCAAGATATGCCATCCATTCAATGTTCATGCTAACTTCCTGTATCTGTCGCCAGGGCCTCTCTACTCCACCAAGTACTCTTGGTCATTTGCAGTATGGGGAATCAATGTTGTGGGACCATATCCACAGGTGACAGCTCAACATTGTAGGTTTATTCTGACCGCTACAGATTTATTCTCCAAGTGGGCAGAGGCAGTTCTAGTCAAAGTGGTCAAGGCCCGTTCCATCATTGACTTCATGAGCTCCAATATCATCCATAGGTTTGGAATACCTCACACTTTCATCACCGATAACAGCACCAACTTCCGAGCATCCGAGCTGAATAAATTGTATGCTAAGTACCATATCCGTTCGAACCATACCTCTCGCTATCACACATAGGAAAATGGAAAGATTGAGGCATTCAAAAAAACCCTCTGAAACATTTTGAAGAAAATGTGGTGCCATAAAAAGAATATTTGGCCGGACAAGATCCCCAACACCCCCTGGGCATATCAGACGACGACTCGCAATTCCACCCAGGTGACTCCATATTCCCTGGTGTGTGGGGCTGAGGTCATCCTTCCCATCATGATGAAGCTCCCATCGCTACGGACTGCAGTCTATGACCAGCAGGTGCCAAGTAAGGTGGCCAAAATCCACCAAGATGAATTGGAAGCACTGGACGAGAATAGTCTCCATGCCCTACATGATCTATAACAGCATCAGAACAAGATAGACAGAGCCTTCAACAAGAAGGTTCACCTTTTCTCTTTTCTACAAGGCGACCTGGTATTGGCCCTCCGAGCGCCAATGATACCTGGCAGGACACCACCCCAGCTGGATCCCAAATGGAACGGACCATATATCATTCATAAGTTCTTCCCCAATGGAGTATACTCCTTGATAACCATGGATGGTGAGCACATAACTCCTCCAACCAATGCCATTTTCCTTAAGAAATACTTTTCCTGAGCCTCTGGGAACTACATGACCCTAAACTACACCCCATCCCTGAACAACATTAAACTGTATAGTCCTACATGACCTGAAACTGAATGGTCCAACATGACCATAAACTGCACGACGATCTCGCATGACCCTAAACTGCACGATGGTCCTACAGGGCCTTAAACTGTCCCGTCCTGTATGACTTTAAACTACAACATCGTCTTGCATGATGTTAAACTAAATTATCATCCATCATGATGTTAAATTGTTCATATTTTCCCATCATGATATTAAACTGCTCCTTATCATCCCACATTACGATAAACTACAAAAAGCTCTGATCTCTATGACCCTAAACTAAGATCTCCCTCATCCCCATTTCAAGACGATAAACTGCAAGCTGGTTAGGCCTTCCTGACCGACCCCCAGCCTCATGGCACATGACCTTCCCCAATCCAGTCTCTCTTGTGGGAGTGTACGGTATGGTGTGGGATTATGTCCTCATTCACGTCGGGTTATTTGTCGTACCATACACATCCCCAGATGAGATTCGGGTCATCATTTTACATGATGTTAAACTGTGCTTCTAGAACTACATATGGCTTGATTCCCATCCTCATGGGATATGATGGAATGCTCAAATGCTTCGTTTTGAGCCTATCCCCAAACTCTAATCTTTGACTATCCCCCCTGGGTGTAGCTTCCTCAGAGGGTCATCTCATGAGGTAGAGAAGGATTCCTTAGCTCCAATCATACAAGGATTATAATGGTCACACCATGTTCTTGTTCCCATTCTTCTATCATCGCTTGTCTTCAACACTTGATGTTTAGCATCATGGTCTTCAAAAACTACGTATGGATTGATTCTCATACTCACGAGATATGTAGGAACACCTAGACATTTTGTCTGTTGGCCCATACCCAAATCCAGAATCCTCCCCTTGGATCAATACATATTGCAGGGTGCATACTTTTTTCCCCAATTCACATCGAGCTAGCCTCGATCTGGCTGTACGTCCCCCCTCCTTGGAGATGTTCGCCTCTTTCATATATGGGTACAGCTATGCTCCACCCACTCCATGATAGGGATTCGATCACATTCCCCATTCTGAAGGGCCCCTGAATGGTATGGATGCTAGGACTGAGGGCTCTCTTACCACTTCAGGCCAACGCCCTCAAGGATATCGATCAACAAGCCGATACAAGTCCCACGTTTCGAATGTGGTCAGCGGTCGATGATTATTTGTTTCTCCCATATCAGGTCACCATAAGGACGTTGTGTTTCAAACATGGTCAACAACTGCCCTGGATCTTCCAGTCCACCCCAAGATGTCCCAAACATCATGTATTGTGATTCGTTCTGCCTCGTCCCGAAGCGACAAACCCTTTCCAGGCAGGGCCATTTTTCGGGCCCCTGTCACAGGTTCTCTATGATGGGATTGTGTGGTGTGGTGTGGTATTATGTCATCATTCACGTCGGGTTAATTTCCATGATGCACACATCCCCGGACGAGACACCTTATCCTCCTCTTGTCCTTACTGCTAGATGATAAACTACAAGCTAGTTAGGCCTTTCTGACCGAGGCCCATCCTCAGGCCCCTCGGCCTTTCCGGCCCCCACCCCTCATCCTTACTACAAGATGATAAACTGCATGCTGGTTAGGCCTTCCTAACCGAGGTCCAGCCTCAGGCCCCTTGGCCTTTCTGGGCCCCTGGCCCCTCTTCCTCACTACAAGATGTTAAACTGCAAGCTGGTCAGGCCTTCTTGACCGAGGCCCAGCCTCAGGCCCCTTGGCCTTTCCGGGCCTCGACCCCCATCCTTACTGCAAGATGATTTACTGCAAGCCGGTATGGCCTTCCTAATTGAGGCCCAGCCTCAAGCCCCTTGGACTTCTTGGTCCCCTTAGACCAAGTACATAACCAGAGTGTACGGTGTGGTGTGGGATTATGTCATCATTCACGTTGGGTTACCCGCCGTGTCGTACACCTTCCTTATCCAAGGAATCATATTCCACGACCATCATCCCCACTGCGAGACATTATACTGTGAGTGGGCCAGGCCTTCCTGACCGAAGCCCAACTATCAGGCCCCTTGGCCTTTTCGGTCCCATGGCCCAGGTTCTCTCTTACGAAGTCTATGGTGTGGTGTGGGATTATGTACTCATTCACGTAGGTTTAATCATCGTTCCGTACACCTCCCCTACCCAAGGAATCCTATTCCCCGACCCTT
Source organism: Viscum album (assembly GCA_963277665.1). Taxonomy (NCBI): domain Eukaryota; kingdom Viridiplantae; phylum Streptophyta; class Magnoliopsida; order Santalales; family Viscaceae; genus Viscum; species Viscum album. Next base: position 806,251,710 of record OY728139.1, read on the forward strand.
GTCCACACTGAAAGATGTTAAAATGCGAGTGGGCCAGGCCTTCCTGACTAAAGCCCAGGTATCAGGCCCCTTGGCCTTTTAGGGCCCCTGGCCCAGGTTCTCTCTTACGGGACTATGCGGTGTTGTATGGGATTACGTACTCATTCATGTGGGGTTACTCACCACGCCATAAACATCCTTGTTAAGGTATCCTTCCCCCTGGGTGTCTTTGAGAACTACGTGTGGCTTGATTCCCATCCTTATGGGATACGTAGGACCACCCGAATGTCTAGGCTTCGGGTCCATCCCCATCACTCGGAAATCACCATCCCACCTTGGCCCCTTGGCCTACCTCCCCTATTTTGTTTCATCGACCCTTTTCGGCGGTCTACCAATGTGCCTAATGGTACTCTAGTTTAGGGCTGAGAATGTCAGACTCTACTCGGACATGTTCTCACCCAATTTTCAAGATTTTTTTTACCCTTCATCAGGGCTTTCATCACCTTTCTTACCTAGAGGGACCCCCAAGAATTCCCTAGAAACTATGCTTAAGGGATCTCCTACCCTTATGGTCCAATGAACCAGAGGGTTTCAGACAAAAAATTGATACAAATCCCGCATTGCGAACATGGTCAGTGGTTGATACTCATTGGTGTTCCCACATCAGGCTAACGCGATATAGATACTATTTTTACGCCATGGTTGACAGTTATCCTCCATCACCACTCGAACCCCATTAATCCCAAAATTTTGGTTACACAATTCAAATCCTTCCCCACCTTCTCATGTCCAAGTAGATCTTCAAAACTCTTGATGCTATACGTCAGTGTGCATCTGCATGTCAGGGGAATAAAGCCATGGTAAGGGCATCCTTCAGGGATCTGCACTGATTTCCCTTTGATGGACGCTCCAATTATTTCAATAAGGATCTTCTTCCCTTTTTTCCCACATTGAGTTTGACTCACGTGGGCTTAGGGTCCGGGTTGAGGTCTTCACTTACTTGGATGGATGCCATCCACCCCATAGTCCGAGCTCTAAGACCCTAAACTAAGATAACCTCAAAACTATGTTTGTCATGATTCCCATCCTCATGGGATACGTAGGAACGCCCAGACCTTCTATCTTGTTGTCTGGCTTGAGTTATTCTAATTCATACTATATGTCCCGCCTTTGGGACCATGATTACGAGATTATGTGGCATGGTATGGGACCATGTCCTCATTCATGTCAGGTTTGTGATAGCCACACCACACGCACCTCGTTATAAGAATTATCCCTCTTATTTTCTGTCCCACATGAACTTAATAGGAATCCTTTCTAGAACTACATGTTTCTTGATTCCCATCCTTATGGGATATGTAGTACCACCTGAATTTCTAGACTTCGGGTCCATCCCCAACACATAAAGATCTCCCAACCTTCCGGTCACCTAGGCCCATTGGTCTGTTCTTCTCTACGAGAGGGATATTTAGTTGTGGTACAGGGTTCTTGGCACCATGCCCCACATATCCCAGGAATCCTCCATCTCTTGGACACCCTCATGTTGAGTCCATCGACCCCTTGCAGTGGTTCTCCCATGTGTTAAGATTACTCTGGTCTAGGACCAAGAGTGTCAGATTCCACTTAGGAAAGTTCCTTCCACTTTTCAAGCTTCATGCTCCCCTTCATTCGGGCTTCCATCATCTTTCATGCCTGGAAGGACCCCCAAAAATGGCCTGGATACCACACCTAAGGGCTCTCCTACCATTACGGGCCAATGCCCCTGAGGGTTTTTGACAAACAATTGATATAAATCCCGTGTTGTGAACATGGTCAGAGGTCGATGCTCATTTGTTTGTCCCCATTTCAGGATAACCCGATAGGATGCTGTGTTGCGAACATGGTCAGCAGTAATCCTCTGTTGTCACACCAGCCCTTTCAGACCTTGAATGTTGGTGGCATGATTCACATTATGTTCCACCCCATCCTGCCCAGGTGGAATCTCAACACTCTTGGTGAAATCCCTCAGTGCACCTCTACACGTCAGGGGGAAAAAGCAGAAATACGACATCCTTCGGGGCACCCACGGTCCAAGATCTAAGACCAGAAACTAAGATCCTCATTAAAGGATATGTGTGGCTCGATCCTCATCCCCATGGGATGCAATGGGTCACCCAGACGTCTTGTTTCTGAGTCCAGCTCAGCTAGGAGGTAGCTTCTCATGCCCCATTCACTCTCGCCCCTATTTGGGCCCCTTGGCCCAAGTTTCCTATATCAGAATTGCGTACGACGTGATGTGGGATCATGTCCCCATCCACATTGGTTATGTTTAATGGCACCGTACACATTCCCCTCCTAGAATCGTCTCTTCTACGTCTGCGCTGCGTGATGTTAAAATGTATGCTTGGTCCTATCACATGACCCTAAACTGTGACATTATCGTCTTGGCTGCATGATGAAAAACGACACCTCATTGTGATGACCTTGTTGTAGAGGAAATCACATTGGGTATTGGTCACATACCACACAATTTGGCATCACCTACTACAACTTGATTCTTGTGGAGACACTAGGGATTTCTCTCCTAGTCCTATCGCTTCACAAAAATAACTACTCACCTTAAAGGACAAACAATATTTATCAAATTCCACTCATTTTGGTGCGAGGGCCATGCTCAAACTCCCCTTTTTCCCTGGCACTGGTACCTTACAGTTCAACCCTCAAGAACTACATATGTCTTGATTCTCATCCTTATGAGATACGTAGAAGCGTCTGGGCACTTCCCCTCTTGCCCAACCAAACTTCTGTGTTCGTCCCTCGACTCAAGAACCTCCCCATAGAACACATGGTAAGTAGGGCTTATACCCTCATGGTCGGGTTTTGTAACCAACTTACCATATGCCCCTATTCTTCTTACACGTTCGTGGTCCAAGTTCAAGGACCTTAAACTAATAGCTCTTCAAAAACTACGCACAGCTTGATCCCCATACCCATGGGGTACGTAGGAACGCCTTTTCACTTTGCTCCAGGCCCAGTTCAACTCTCGTTTATGGTCCCTTGAACTGAAAACATTCCGAGAAGCACGCCGTGGTCAGAACACCTAGTTCCCATTCATGTTAGGTGTTTGATTTACCTCACCATGTGCCTCCTGTGTTTCCTCCCATCCATTTCATGATGTCTACGATCTTAAACTAATATCACCCTATGGGAAGCGACTCGACTCCCTCTATCTAATATGTATCGTTGTCATATTTAGATGTGTTTTGACAAAGATCCCAGAGTGTGGGATTTTCATGGGGACATTCCCCTCATCCCATGACCAAGCTTCTTGAGCTCTCTATTTGGATCCTCAACCTCTTCCACATCCAAAAGGACCCTTGGACTACATGGATTATAGGATTAAGGGATCTCCATAGATGATGGGCCTAAGGGCTCTCCAATTGTTTCGGTCCAACGTCCCTACAGATCTCTAACAAAATTTGCGACATGGTCCCGTGTTTCAAACATGGTCAACAGTCGACCCTCATTTTTTTGTCCCCATTCCAGTCTAACGCGATATGGATGCTGCATTTCCGCCACGGTCAATAGTTATCCTCTATCGTCACGCCGCCATCATTACGATCCAAATATCGAGCGTCATGATTCAAACAATTCCACTTCCTCATGTTCAAGTGGAATTCCGACATACTCAGTTCTATCTCTTCACGCGTCTAGGTGCGCTACATAGATAGTTTAACATCATTGGACTGGTATTTTCTGAGCGTCCCTTTTCCCTAACCTTCCCCTTCTTGTGTCAGGAAATTCCCCCATTTCTTCTTGTTTCCCACATCGAGCACGACTCACATGGGATTAGTAGTTTTGTGGTAGGATGTATACCAGAACAACCGGGCTTCTTCTCATCATACATGACGTTAAAATGTACTTCCATAACTATGTGTGGCTTGATTCCTATCCTCATGGGATACATAGAGACACCCTGGTATTTTTTCTTGTGTCCAGCCCATAGGAATCATACGTCATGTTCCTCCCCATGTTCTGGCCCATGGCCTGATCCCTCGTAGGGGACCATACAACTATAATTCTGCCCGAAACAAGTTCAGGATGCCCCATGATGACATTGGGAAGTGACAGACCCCCCTCTCTAGAGAGGCCCTATCTGGAAGAAGGAATGATCCAAGATCAAACCGATGCGCCAAACTAGAGTATTCCCACCACGGTGGTGTAATTTCAAGAGTTTTGGATTCTGTTTTAACAAACCATTAGTCTACATCCCATTGTTTGCGTACCAATTATTTGGACTATCATCCTCTTTTATGTCTGGATGAACCCCCTAATAGTACGGATGCTTGACCTATGGTCTGCCTGCTGTCTTGGGCCAATGATCCGGTGTTCCAAAAGACTAGTCATTTTTGGAGGGACCCCCTAACAGAATGGATGCTCGACCTATGGTCCACCTGCTATCCTGGGCCATCTCCCAGAAAGACTGATCAACGATATTTGAGTTAGGCCCCATGTTACAAACATGGTCAGTGGTCAGCCCTCATTTGTTGTCCCCATTTCAGGCTAATGCGATATGGATGATGCATTTCCACCATGGTCAACACATATCCTCCATTTCCCCTCCACCCCATAGTGTTCCAAATCATGGGTATCATGATTCAAACTTCCCATTCCAATCCGTTTGAAACGACTTCAGCGCCACTGGCGTTGCACCGTTCGTGCACAAGAGCATGCTATAAAAACAGTAATTTGGATCTTATGAGAACTACATTCTCCATCCAGGTCTCTCCCATTTCCTGGAAATCTGGACCAGTTATCCAGAAAAAAGTCAAAGCACAACTTTATGTTTATGGGTTTGTAATCATTATAGTACCTGGGGGTGAACTCCGCCCATAGACGGATTGACCCCATAAAAAGAGCGTTTCAACTCCACCACCCTTCAACTCGTGGCATCCAATACTTTCGACTGCCGACTCAACTCCCACTCCTCCTCAGTAGTGATAGGGCTAAGTTCATCACCATCATCTCGGTCCCACTCTACATCAGCCGGAATGACGACTGTCTCTTCAGAAGCCTGCCTCATTTTCTCTTCCACATCCATCAGCTAGGCCTTCAATCACATGATCAACTTAGATTGTGAATTGAGAGAGGTTGAGTGCTCATCCGCCCTGATCTGTAGGTTTTGGACTATTTTCATCCTCCTAGAGCTTCTTGATGTTCATCACCTTCCTCCACTGCTATCCTACACTGAGGCCACGATCAAACTCACGGATCTTCTCTTCCATAAGATCACGGATGATCATGTGAGGGTGATGGGCATCTTCTCCCCCAGCACATAGTTCACACAACCATGAGCAAAGTCGGTCCATCTCGTCCAGTCATAGCCCTTGGGGGTGTCATTGATGAAGCACATGATCGGTTTCATGATCAGCGACAGACTATTTTGTTGTCCTCTTCATCGGAGGTTGTCTCATCCCAGTCTGCGAGATTAGTAGGCTTGTACGTGGGGTACACCCTCAAGATGTCTTCAGCGAGATCTACATCTGGTGTGGGATCAGGTGTAACATCTGGCGTTAGATCAGACGTGCCAGGACATGGGTTGACCGACAAATCCTCATCATCGGACCCCACCTCGATGACCACAGGAACGACCCCTCTAGTGGTCCTTCTAATGGAAGGGGACACTACAGCGCTGGTGGGTGGGGTAACGATCTCCATGATCATCGGCATTCCCCTAAGAGGGATTCCACCAGAAATCCCGACCAGCCGTGTTGCAACAGCCCATGCCAGCCGAAGAACTGTACGTAACAAAGAAGGGTGTGGACATCAGTTGGCGCGATTGGAGTGTGATAGTAATGAGCTCAGCAGAGAGGACATACCAATATTGAACTCCTATTACTTCTCTAGAGTCAATGTTGATGGGAACCCAAGGCGTGGCCCTCCATGCATTGTCATAAGGTCTAGAGATTCTGGAGGAGTCACCTCAGGTTCCCTAGCCCCACCAGACACCGAACTGGAGGCAGCCACAGGCGCAGGTTAACGAAGGTCTTGCATCATCTCCCACTGAGGGGCGAGAGTGAGGTCTGCATACAAGCTCCTCCTGCATAGTTCATATGTTGGTAATAATCCCATAATGACCTGATAACAGACCCCGAGGGAAGAAACATGGAATGTTACCTTGAGATCCTCTACAAAATCATTGAGATCTGAGTCCGGATTGACGACTTAGCCTTCCTCCAAAGGGCACTCTTTATCATCCTCGTTGCCCCAAGAGGACTCGTCTGAATCTTTAGATATGGGGAAGCGCTCCCTCAACTCAGCGGTCGACAGTTGTCGGGGGACCGTCTGATCCAGCAGTACCCTCACCCGGTATGTCATTGGAAGCGGGGCACTGCTAGATTGTATGTAATCCTCCAGCTCATCCAGATATTGCTCCGCCTTTGTAGGAGACACCACAAAACCGACCGGAACAGGGCTTATACCTGGTAAATCCATCCCGAGACGGTTCAGTAGTTCCCACATCTTGGGCCGACATAGGTGTTTCCGGTTGACATCCCAAATTTCCCAGGCCTCCGGAAAAACTGCATTCTATGGAATGTCGATATGGCACAGCCGCTTCCCCAAATCCTGAGTGGGCATCCTGCAGAATCCCCTCAGTGGCCACCCCTCCAGATGGCTTTTCTCTTCCGGGACCACCGGGTCCAGCGCCACTGTTGGAGATGTCACCGCTGCCTCACCCTCAGTTGGTGGAGGTCTCACTGCCACGGCAGCCCCGCTACTGCAAGAGGCCTGTTCTTCCCTCCAACCCCAACCTCGGGATAGGGGAGGCCCACCGTCACCAACTCGAATAGTTGGATGCTTTATCATTTCTCCTGGGTAAGCTGCCTCCCAGCTGATGGTATACTCTTTCACCAGTCCAAAGGCGGCAGTGGATAGAGGCAATGCATTTTGCATTTTCCCGTCTTCCCGGGTGAACATGAGCCACAATTTCATCATTACACATAGGCGCTCCTCATGGCGCACCTCCCAGTAGACCTGCGGGGTCATCTTCTTCAGACACCAGAATTGTCTCGCGAACCGGTGCGGGGTGTACGGCTCACAGAGCGGCTCGCGGTCCACCCTCACCACCAAAACTCCACCTTGAAAGGCCAGGAGATAGGCCTGGTGCTATTCGGTTCGCTAACCATCATCGGTGAATACCCTTGACAGCAATGGAAATGGGTGAAAGTTAAACTCGTCCACCTTCCATACCCGTTTTAGCACCATCAGTAAGGTTAGTTTGATTAGGAAGCTCCTGGAAGCATTCAGAATGGAGGGGAGGAAGTTTAACCCTATTGGCGAGAGGGGGTTTAGATATTCCTAAACCTACCTGACGTGCGCCATGATCCACCCATACAGAACGTGGAAGGGCCTGCATATCCTCTGTGGTTTCTTTCCCTCAATAACATGCCACAATATCTTTTACAATATAGTGATCATTGGAAACCTTAGATTGACCCGCCTTCTAGTGGACAGCATGGATGCCATGATAAAATAGCTAGGCCGCACCCCCATTTTGGTATCCCTCATCGGTAAGATCCAACTGCAGATAAGGGCCACGATGAACACCACCAGCCTGACTATCGGCTGTTGTTCAGTGCTGACACTAAAACCCCAGGACTTCCATTGGCTGTTCTCCAAGAGCTGACAATATGAGTGCTCCTTGCCCTATTGAGCCCCCGTTGGACAAGTTTGTGGCCTCGGGGGAACCCCTCGATCCTCCGGGAAGTTCAGGAACTGCTTGAACCACTTCTTAAAGTGGTCATCTCTTAGAGCTTCATTTTCCTATCTGGGGACCAGTCCCATCAATGCCAGCACCAGCCGCGACATCTTCTCCAGATCCTCCCAAGCACTTAGTACAGGGAGGAACTCATCATACATATCCCCCAAGATCGGGACCCCCAAGATGTGATGGACATCCCACAGACTAATTCTAGACTCCCCATGGTGTAGTTGAAAAGTGTTGGTCCTAGACGACCATCTTTTCAACAGCTCTGGCATCAGCTGTTTCAGTTGATAAATGTGGAATTGGGAGGCCCACGCCACCTCATACAAGCCCACTCTCCTCAGATCGGCTCTAAATTCCCCGCAGGAGGAACCTACCCAGTAGGCCCATGCCTAGGTAATGGTGAGTTGCCACCCTGGAATAGGTCCCACTCATCAGACCACCCCTTCTTCGAACACCTCAAAGTAGCCTTCAGTATGGCGCGATACATGGGAGGAGATGTCTCCGGTTGCAATGGATTCCCATCAATGTTGTTCAGATGGTTGTACAGACAATCAGCGGTGACAGGTGTGAAGTCATCCCACAAATGACTATCGGCCTCCCTGAACCATTGGTGCTGGAACAACGTGATCCTAAACCAGTAAGATGGTTCGTCCCTACTCCCCTCAATAATGAAGACATAATCCCTCAGCCCGAAGCTATACAAAGGTAGAATATTTCACAACAGATAGTTCTTTTGGATCTCTAATAGCAGTTCTGTCAAATAATTACGGTCTGAGTGGCTTTGAACAAGCTCCCCCCCAGGCCCAAACAGTTGGCAATATCATCCCTCCAGGCGGCATTTGCAAGCACCCCCCCAGCGCAACTTCATGATGGGCCATTGGGTTTCAGAACTTAGACAAATTTCAGGTCTGGCTGCAAAGCTTGTTCATAGAGCTCATTTGCAGAACTCAGTCGCAAATCCAAGACGCCGATCCTGGCCTCATCTTACAAGCAGACGTTCGCTTGGCGCAGTCGCGAAGTCAGAGACTTGTAGTTTGTCGCGAAGCTCGATTGGCGGTGAGCAGAAGCGGAGTACATGGAGCTTCGCGAATCGAGAGAGAAAAATGACAAAGTCACGGAGAAGGGAAAGGAAAAAAGAAAAGTCAACCCCTTTATTTATTGGCGGTGGACCCCGGAGCTTCACGGTGCGTCCATCCCGTACGGAGATTCACGGTGTGTCCAGACCACATGGCCCTTGTCCGCCTCGCACGTCCACATCGCGAGAAATCACCACGAAATGCTGATAATCTTGGATATTTCCCTCATACATCGATCCTTGAACCCTCCACGGCTCCAAGTATAAGGGGGAATTTGTTGGTGCAAAAATATTGGATGAAAAGAATTAAGAAAAGAAGGCCCCACGACCAACCCCGTGAAGACCCAACGTGGTGCCCCCCAAAGCAATTCAGCCGCCACGAAGCAATAGAGACGGGACGCTTCACGAACGCCACTGACGTTTGAGAGCCTCCCGCAAAGCACCAGATGTGGAAACGCTCCGCGAACTCCCTTGAGGTTCACAATCCCACTACGAAGCAAAGGAGGCTGTACCTACCCACGAACCTCGTTGACGTTCACGATCCTCCATGAAGCAACCGAAGCCCCCTTTTTGTCGCGTGAGATCTTATTCGCGTCCCCTCTTGCCTATAAATACCTGTCCCCCCTGATCTATAAGGAGGGACAATCCGACCATTCGGCTTATCAGCTCCCAGATCTCAAAGATCTCTTTTCTCTAGGAATCATGAGCTCCCCGAGGTATTTTTGCTTCGCGAGAGGCCTCCGCCTTGTCTCATTTTGGGCCCCTCTTCCGAGATGGATGCCCTTCATGAAGCCTAAGGGAATTAGTGAAGGAAGGGGATCCCCATGGGGACCCATGCAGTCGTAGAGCATTTATGCTTCACAAAACACCCCTCCTATACACATGATCCACATGCTAAGGTAAGTTCACTATACTTTGCGAAGCACACTTCTTCACAGCACTTCGCTTCGCGAGGCACCTATGCTTCGTGAGGCAGTTCTCTACGAACACCCTTCCACTTCGCGAAGAACCTCCAATTCACACCCCCACCCCATGCTAAGGCTAAGGCACCCCAATTCGTGAACCACCCCTGTTTTCAAGTTCCCTCTACTACGCAGAGCAACTGAGCTCTGCAAGGCCCTTTTCTATGGACCCCTCTATTTGGAAATTCCTTTTCCAATGCAACCCTCCATGTATGCATGATGTGACTTCAAGGTCCCATCAATGATACTACCCATAGCGCTTCTTCGCCTAATGCTTCTTCGCATAGGCAGGATAACAGCTATTGCTTCTTCGCATAGCCATGCTAACGTGGACACCTCGATGGTTCACTATACGTCCCCCTTCACCACGACATTGCTGGTACCTTCCCTCCCACAAGGAGCAGTGGGTATCAGTCATTAAGTCCTAGGGGTGCGGAGTAAACTCAACTCATCCGAGCTGAAGGACGTTAAACTTCCATGCACTTCATCCTCAACACCTGACGTTAATCTATGATCTTTCCCCATGCCTCGCACGCAGGGTCCCCCCGGCTTGGACATTCATTACGCCGCTCATCTCAATGGGGATAGGATAACCCCCCCCCCCCCCCCCCCACATTGGATGATATACTCCCTCTTAGAGTGGTGTTTTTTCGTGGGGGAAGGGAAACCTCCTTGGAGTATGCCCCTAGCCCCTCTTGCGGAAGTTAGAACCCATGTGCTTCCATACTTCCCCACTACCAAAGCCGGTGGAGGGCGTGATAGGGAACGAGGCATCTCTTTGTTCGGTCCAAAATACCTCTCCCTCTGTGCTTTGTCACCCATCGGCCTATATCATTGAGTAAGTACCAACACCATGGGCCTCTCAATGCGTAAGCCCCTCTTCGCTTCTCATGGACGCACCATTCACGACATGATCATAAGGTCCATACTGCCTCTTGTTTCTCACACCGAGAACAACTCACGTGGGATTAGAGTAAGCATTGACCTTGACAATGCCCCGTCTAGCATGACGTTAAACTGTATGCCCTCATCCAGCATGACGTTAAACATTATGCAGTCCTTCATGAAATTAAACTGTATATCCATATGAACTACAGGGTCTTTGATCCATGTCAAGGCATGGTACATAGGATGCCTCCATGAGGTTCAAGCCCACAACCCATCGTTTCTTCACATCAGGTTCCACCCTCGTCCCGCATGATGTTAAACTGCTTTCCAGTCCAACGGCAAGCCGTTGTGACTATCATGAACTATGAGGTCTTGGATCCGTATCAAGGAATGGTATGTAGGAAGCCTCACGGGGTTCTAGCCCACCACTCGTTGGACGTCTCGACCTCCTTTACACCAGTTCACCAAAATCCACCATTTGCCTCCGTAGAGTGTAATCCCAAAATTCCCTCATCTTGCACGACGTTAAACTGCACACCCAAACTACGTGGAATTTGATCCATGTCAAGGCATGGTATGTAGGAAACCTCCACGAGGTTTAAGCCCACCGTCAGTGGCCCCCAGTTTCACTTGCATGTCGGTTCACTGACGAAACACCATCTGAACTATGAGGATTTTGATCCATGTCAAGGAATGGTATGTAGGAAGCCTCCAGGAGGTTCAATCCCACCACTCTTTCATTCCGACCTCTTTCACGTTTGTTCACCCCCATCCCGCATGATGTTAAACTGTATTCCCCACCACCCAAACTATGAGGACTTTGATCCATGTCAAGGCATTGTATGTAGGAAGCCTCTCTGAGGTTCAAGCCCATCACCAATATGAACAAGGTCTTTCTTCATGTTGGTTCGCCGACACCCTCGCCTTTTCTAAACTACAGGGTCTTTGATCCATGTCAAGGCATGGTACGTAGGAAGACTCCATGAGGTTCAAGCACAACACCCAATGTACCAAGGTCCCCTTTCAAGTTGGTTCTCCGACACACCCTCATCCCGCATGACGTTAAACTACATCCCAATCCACCAGTAAGCTGTTGTGATCCCGCAACCAAGTTTTTCCGACATCCCTTCATGTCAGTTCACCAGCACATTTTCATCCCGAACTACTAGGACTTTGATCAATGTCATGGAATGGTATGTAGGAAGCCTCCATGAGGTTCAATCCCCACAACCTATCATATGGTCCAAGGTCCTTCACGTTAGTTCACCGACGCCTCAACCTGAACTATGAGGACTTTGATCTATGTCAAGGCATGGTACATAGGAAGCCTCCGTGAGGTTCAAGCCCACCACCCATTGGTCGCTCCGACCCCCCTTCACGTCGATTCCTACCAACCGAACTACTAGGACTTTGATTCCCTGCCACATGGATATGTAGGAAGTCTCTTCGAGGCTCAATCCCATATTTACCTTCATCTCCATGATGGTCCCATCTCATCCCTCCACTATATTAAATTTTCCATCACCCATCCTGATTCTTACCCGGGCCGCCACATCCTGGTAAGATCATGTCACCTCATTTCTCCTCCCACAACATTTGGAAAGCTTCCCACGTGCTGGCCCCAGTATCGGTGATCCCTCAAGGGGGTTCTTGAATCTTATCCACTCCATCTAGTGTTCTGATTAGACCGACCCATCTCTGTTGGACGTTAAACATACGACATACCTGATAAACACATGAAGCTAAGGAAAACCTCAAATACATACCAATGGAATATGATTCCCCGTGCTGGATGTGGGATGCCTCGGGCTTTTGTGCCCTTGAGAAGCCCTATAATAAGGGATAAAGGAAAGACACACCAATTATCCCACGCCTAGACACGCCAATGATGTCTCAACATTACTACTCCCCCAACTGAAGGTTGTTGTCCTAACCAGACCCCTTGTAATGTCCTGACAGAAGCAGTGTAATTAACCGGCGACGATGGAAACATGGAACTAGAAAGAGTTTCACGAACAACGTATTAAATCTATAATGGAGACCCGGACTAAGTGATGAGTTCTGAGGAGGAATCCATGGAAGAAAGAATCGACATCCCATCATCCCGGTTTCAATAAAGGAGCAGACGTCCTTGAATAAAGAGCGAATGCAACCCGCCTTTGGAAAGTAGGAATGCAGGGCAACAAAAAGCCACACTTATTGTGCCCAAGAGGACGGACATGCGCGCCCTGGCAAAAGCATCAGAAACACCTTCATAACAAAATCATCTTCCAATAATGGATCCTAGATTTTTGTAAAAAATTCATCATTTCTTGGGGTAATAGTGAAAAGTGTATCATTTAACAATCACCTGATCAATTCCATGAAAAAATAATCACACTCTTTGATCTTGATGTACTTAAATAATTATAAACAGAACATACTCAGTGGGATAAACTACTGACAAATTTATTGAAATATATGTCAATAGTTTCCCTCAAATATAAGATAATTAAAAATATCTATAATTTTTTTTTGTCGTGCATTCTTCTACAACTTTAGTTTTATCATGGTTAACAGATACATGAACTTATAAAAAATATTTCCATGAAAAAAAATTGTTTGGTATCTAATATTTCCAATTTATATATTGTCTATATATCTTATTTTCTTTTACTATTTGAAAAGCTATACTTAGGTGTATTTCTTAATCCCCGTTAGTTTCACAATATAAAAAATATCATCTATAAAAATAACCACAATATAATATAAATATTCATGAAAAACTCTATTCATAATATTCATTTATATAAATGGATCTCTAGCCAACATAAATGGAAAAAATATAAATATAAAATTCTTGTATCTAATCTGAAACTCTGTCTTTAGAATATATCAAACCATTAACATCAACGTATGGTATCATAATCTATGGTCAACTTTTTGAAAAAAAACTATACTCTCTAGAACAAATAAAACAAGTAAAATATATCTAGAAATTGATTCTTTTTCTTATCAGCTATGTAATTCGAGGATCTATAATAAATTCATGGTGTTATTAAACCATATATACATTTAACAAATAAAATAAAAGAATCTAATGGTGAAGTTCTATGATGAATGAATCTTTTATCAAGAAACTATTGTAACATAATTTTCAATTCCAAAATTTATACTTCATCAAGTAAATAACGAATTTAAAAATATTCTTATCATTGAGCACTAAGTCAATAATGAACTCAACATTCGTGTTCGGAATAACACCCTCCAACTCGTTAGTAAATACATCCATATATTCAAATATTACTAGAAAATCACTTATTTCAAATATTTCATTCTTTTTAACTATATGATCTTTTAACCTTTTCTTTTCATATATAATATATTTATTATATTATTGATATGTTTCAAAAATATTAAATCATTTAATATAACTCTCATAGCACTATAATAAAACATCCAATGATATATTGAAGGTAAATCCATACAAAAATAATATAATTTTATACTAATGGAAATTCAACATCATTTTCATGAATGACCAACCCAATAATAAAAATTGATTTATTCTAATAAATCTTATATTCATTAAACTTTCCATCCATAATTTTTATAAAAATACTTATCGTCATTTCATAAATTGATCTTACAAAAATGTAAATTTCTTATAAATAATTGAATGTGAAGATCTAAAGTCAAACAGGGAAATAGTATAATTTTATTATACATGTATCGTTCCTTTTAAAACATTTTTTGATGTCCTGATATCAATTATAGTATTATAAAATAATTTTGGACAACATTTTTATTGCTACCATGAATATTTTCTTCTATCATTCCTATATTGGGACATGTACAAAAAAAATATTCATCATATTACAATTAAAGAGTCTAAAATTTATATTTTAAGCAATTTTATAATCATTATATTTGTACTCATGTTCCACATGTCTAAAAATTTCACATCCAAAAAATTAAGTTATTAATAAGACATTCTCTATATTTATTTTCATAACACATATCAAAATATGGAATACCTATGAATTTATTTGGTAGATTTTTTCCTATTTCATGCCAACTAAAAAATTCATTCTTCTTATTAATAAAAAATATATTATCATCGACAAATTATATTTTTATCTTCGTGGAAAATAAACCAAATTGTTTATAACTTCTCAATACATTAGAATATAATTCTTATTGATATCTTGGATTTAATACAGAGTAAAACTGATAAAAATTAATTTTATCTTCCAAGGTAAAAATTGGTGTGTACTATTCCAAACATGTGGTGTTTTATTTATATAAGACCATGTGATATTTATCACACAATAATATTTCCATGAATTTTTATCCAATGTAAACCTTCAGGATGGAAATATTTTTCAAGGTAAATATTCATAAATTCATCCCATTTTAAGGTATGAATATGTTCTCTTTAAAATAAATTCTTAAACATTGAACATAATTTGAAGGATTTACCTTCAGGATGATAAATAAAAAGATTTAACTTTTGGTGCTCAAACAACACATGACTGTGTTTATATTTTCCATGTAATCATCCCTCAGGTTCCACAGGTTTATATAATCCACCAAAGGATGTAGGATGATGTATTATTAAATTATTTACTATAAAAATACTCCTCTATGATGAACATGGTTTCCCACTCATATGGATACCATAATAAGTTATAGTCTATGTAAACAGATCCATCACAATAATAAACTCATCAATTCTATTTATAAACATTCAATTTCTCTTATTAACAAGAAATATTATCCCCTTGGTTCCATCCTAATTCACAATACAAGCTTATTCTAGGAAAACCCATAATTAATTGGCATAATTTAGATGAAGAAACAAGGTAATCTTTAAATTAAATGTCAGGATAACCATAAATTGGAATCTCTTATGGTTAATTACATTAACATATCTTCAAAAGTTTTCTAAAAAAGTTCCATGATACCAACTATAAAAACACGATCCTTATTCAATAAATAATTTATATTTTATGAAAATAATAAATTTTATAACATTACTAAAGATCTTTTTAGGGTTGGAGTTTTAGAGATTTTCTTTAAAACATTTATAAACCAATAAAATTAAAGATGGACACTTCCACTTAATATCTATTTTTCCAATAATAGAAGATATTTTGAATTAAAATATATTTTATTTTCATTAAAAATACTTATAAATTTCTTCATGAATAATTATTTATTTATATACATCATCAAATCATATTATGATTATCTAAATTAAGTGTTTGAGAGTAAATATCTTTTCAATTGATATAAAAAGATACAAGTTATTCAATTTGAATACTAAGATATCATAAAAAATATATTTCATTAACATAATAAATGTATAGATCATATTATCACTTACATACTTAGGAAATCATTACTAATTCCCAACATATTTCATAAAACAATTTATAAGAAAACTGAAAAGAAAAATAATAATTATGATGGTTTCATAGAAAAAAAAAGAACTCTTGATAAAAATATCATCAATACATACCTTCTTATGCTAAATGTGAATAATGATTCCTTTTAAAACTCTTTGTCTTACCAATTAAAATCAAACTATTTATACAAAAACTCATTTTCAATAATAGAAAACTCAATCAGGTGACTTGGGACATCATCGTCATAGAATACTTAATATAACATTTATTATTTAAATGTCCATTATGTTTAACATCAAAAATAAGTGTCTAGAGAACATTATCATTACTAAATTCATTATATAGTTATATTGTGATCATCCTTGATCATGGGAAATAGCAGGCTCACAAATTATCATTAGCTATGTCAGGCTTATCCATCATAATGAGATTTATCGAGATCACATATCATCATAAATAATGTCCAAAACCAATAAAATATTTAAAATATATAAAAAATTACATTACCATAATCATATTTATTAAAATATTAATCAAAACCCATAAGAAAACTTTTAACGGTATTGATATGTCCCATTCATTTAATAACCAATATTCAATATTTAAATTCCAAAAATAACAAGAGTGATGTTTTTTTATTTAAAGAAAAAATATATTCCTAAAATGGAAGATAAAATAAAAAATAATTTTTATGATAGGGGGAAAACAAGTTGAATTATTATATGACAAAATAGAATATTCCTATTTACATTTTCTTTTGAATGTAAAAACATTAATTAAAAAGATTACTTTTTAAAATCCTTTGAATTAAATTGAAATGAGACACAAAATTTAAATTTCAATTAATTTATACCTATAACAATACGTCAAAAAAATTATATTTTTGAATATGAAATTGGTATAAAAATATTTATAAAATAAATATTTAAATCATTTAAAATATTATTTTAAGTGTAATATATACTTTTCCTCAATCTCGATATGTTACATTTTTTCTTTATCTTACTATTATTCCCTTTAAGGTTGATATTATGACCAAAATGAGATATGTAGAATTTTGGGAGGGAAATTATGATGGTATTTGATAATTTCTTGTTTGATGAAAAGTGATCAACATGTGTAAGGAATAGAGTATATGATGTCCCCTTTTATAAGTGATAGGATGAGTGTTCTTGTAATTTGTTAAAGTAATAAATTAATATAAATAATTTTTTATATCTATGTGGATCCAAATTGATATAATTTGAATATATCTTAAGGATGGGAATAAATTTTATCATATGATATAATTTTTCAGTTTTTAGATTAACTTTTTACCCTAACCAATTTTTTGACCCATGTTAACCCTTTTGAAAATTACAATGTAATCAACGATTTTTATAAATTAGGGGTCATGAATGTTAATATAAAATGATAAATAACACCATAACGGAATATAGACGATATTTTCAACTTCATTCCACTCACAAGGATGATTATGCGATTCATAAGAATTTAAAATCGTTTGATAAAATATTATTTATTTTAACGTATAAATATTTTTTTGGAACTATTAATTTATTTTTAATTTCAAAACAAAATTACTTAAATGAAATTAATACATATACCATTAATATATGTATGTTATGTAATATTTTTCAGTAATATTATTGTTACACTATTAGAAACAAAAAATATATTACATTTTTTAAATTATTTGCTAGATTTTTATTTTTATTTTTTCACAAGTATTGAGTTGGCATCCCAAAAGAATTTATGGTTATTTTAGCATCACTAAAAAAATATATTACCATTATAAAAATAATATCAAATTTCTAAGAATAAACAAGGTGTTTCCTTTTCTTCTTTTTTATTTCTCTGTCAATATATAATGGAAATTAAAAAGAAGGAGAGTTGCATTGTGTATTTTTCTTCAATAGAAATATTAAAAAGGTAATTGTCAACAAAAAAGGGAAAATATGTCATATTTGTTATTTTTGATGATTATAGACAAAATAAGATCATTCCATTAAATATAGGAAGGTTTTTAATGAATTTAAATCCATAACAAACTAGTTTTAACCATAATTAAATAATTTTACATTTAACGTGGTAATAAATATTTTAAATGAATTCTATTCATGATGAGAAAATGTAAAATTGAATTATTGACAATATTTTTACCACCTAATTAATAATATGGATTCAATTTTTTATTAATTGATTTAAAAAAGTGTATGATGATAATTTAATATTAATCTTGAAATATACTACAAAATGTTTATTTTAGAAAATTCCTTTAATCTATAAGAATATTTTTTTACAAAATCCAAATAAAAAACACATTAAAGAAACAAAATTTTATCATTTTAATAAAAATCAATGAATTAAATTTTAAAATTATTCCAAAATATTATTTTTTATTTTTAATACTTGAAAATAATTTTTTTCTAATGACATGCAATATTTTAACTATTCATAATTTATTTAGAAATATCTTAAACATTTGTTTGTAGATTTATGTCCTGATATTTTCAAACCTAATTATAATTTTCTATGATTTAAATTTTATAATTTTTAAATCAGGATTTTATAAAACAAGATATAATACTTGAAAATCAATTTGGGTTCAAAAAATGACTTTTCATTTTAACTGAATTTTTTATAATATTTTAATAATGTATACCATTTTAAATAATATAATAAATATAAAATAATATTAGATAAAAATTAGTTATTCAAACAATACTTTTGTTTTTATATGTATCATTTACAATCCCATGTTTATGAACCCCAATGTTTCAACATTATAATGAGGTATGTCATAAAATGGGGACACACTCTAGGTAATAGGTAGGATTTATTTTTGGTGGTTCTATGGGATTTTTTTAGTAAATGGTTGAAAATTGGGATATTTGGGTGGGGGAACATGTAAAATGGTATTTTCAATGTAAGTAGTAACCATGTGATTGGATTTATAGGTTATAGTAAAAATTTACACTATTTGAGAATTATATCTATCACTGTGTGATATTTATGGAAAACAATATGGATGACTTGGATAATTTTATAGGACCACTCATTAATTGATCATAATATTATTAACTATGTCGATATTTCAAGATAATCTTGTTCTTTAGTTTTCAGGGGCATGTAGATTATATACAGTTAGTGCATGGTTATCATCACGATATAGCCCAACAATATAACTCCAGAAAACTTCATTAAAAATAAAAAATTTCCCTAATACCCTAATATATTTTTAACTCTAATATCGTACTAATCTAACATTTTCACGAACCATCCACTCATTGAGGCTCTCTAGGGGTTCCCTTTATAATTTCTAGATTCCTTATATATTGAGGGGGATCTCATAAAAGAATATTTTTATTTCCACTTATTCACTTATCATATTACTTGAACTCTCTAGGAACTCTATTTCCCTTGTCTATTTGGGACCACAATAGGATTTTTTTTGCTTATCGATATGATTAATTTATTTTATTTTAGAATTAGGATTGTGAGGTCTATATCTCTTCAATTATAATCTTTTTTTATGTAGGATTCATTATTTTCTTTATTTGTAAGGTAGATTTTATCTTCAATTTCACTATATCATGGTATTATAAAATTTCATATTAATTTTTCCTTATATAAATGATTTATATTATATAAATGTAGATTTATTTAAAAAAATAAAATATTGGGTCACATGTAAAAAGGTTCATAAAATTCATTTTTCTTAAAAACGTTTTATTTCTTAAAATGTACTAGATGAAATGACTCAAAGATGATCTTAATTTAGAAATAATTTTTCAAGAACGGAAGAGGTGATGGTTCACATGTAAAAATGTTTTATAAAATAGTTTTTATGGTTTACATGAATGTTTTTTTGAAAAAATAGAACTTCTGGGACCATTGGTGTGCATTTTAATAGATATAGGAAATCATCATTGTTTGTGGAGGAACTAAGGGTTAGGTATCCATTAATTTGTGGAAATGTTTTGATAATATTAATTTCTTAGGACCTTTTATTAAATCAGTATTATTGAGCATCAAGTAATTTTGTATTTGCGATTATTATCATTTTCCAAAATGAGTTTTAAAGGCTAGTGAAATGTTTTTCAATGTTTAGTACATGATGATATCGTTTGATGTTTTAATTCTCACATGTTAATGTTATAGTTTTACCATGGTTCGTTTTGATCACTACCCTCTATGTTATCATTAATTGTTATTTCTAAATTATTTTTTATTTGATTAAGAACCATTTTAATGGATACCCAAAAGATTATTTATATGAAATTTATTCAATCTAATTGTCTTTATAAAAATATTGTTATTTTAAAATTTTTAACTAGTGGTTTCATAGTGACAAACATTATATAGATTCATGGTAGAACCCTACTATATGTTTTTCTCACATTTTGTATATACCATATTTCTTATGAATTATATTGGTTTCTAAATATAGTTATTGGGAATAGAATTATGTTTTCTATTTAATTATTTTCATTGATTCCTTATTTATTGTGATTTGATGTTGTGGTGATGAAAGTTCCCATGGAGACTGTGGTTTAGTCATGGTTTTTTATTTTATGGTTTATGTTTTTTTATTTTTTTTATTCCACATGTATTTTTATCATTTCTCTTATGATGTACTCAGATTGTTTATATATTTGTCAATATACATATGAAATGTTTTGTTTTATGTATTTATATTCATCTGAGGGTTATACATAATGGGTATTGTGTCACTTCCAAATGGGTTGGTTTATTGAAAAATTGTATCAAAGTCAATATTTAACTGGATGTGTGTTGGAGCCACCTGGTTTTGGATAAAGACTTATAGTTGACATTTGATAGGGACATTTGTAATCATGTGGTATGTACTTAAGGGACCGAGGGTAGCTCACATTAATTTATATCCTCAAGTTACAATGTGTGATAAATTAGTTTTCATCAATATTTTGGAATTATTTTTGCTTTTATTTAGATAAACCTAATTTTGGTGTTATTTAGATGATAATTTTCATTTCCTTCTATTGGATTTTTATTTTTTCACCTTTCATTCAAAGATCATGTTATTGGATTAATTGTTGTTGCTTTTGAACATGGTAATATGTTCTAGAAATACAAATCTGATTCAAAAATCTATTTCTAAACTAGTTAGGATTTATATACTCTGATTAATAGATAATATATCATAGAATATCACATCCAAATCTTATATATTAATTTTCAATGGGGATTTCATAATAGAATCCTAATGTAGACCATTTTTTTGAAGAATATTTTATATAAAAAATACATAATATATGTGAGATGGGTGTTGGAAATGAGGAACTGATAGCGGAACATTACGTGAAATTTACCTAAAATAATCCATTAATATTTCATTATGACAATATTACCCAATAAACTGACTATTAGACTGAATATATTTAGATTATTTTCCTACTCTTGAAAATTTAATAGGGATCAATGATGGGTTTCAACTTGTATATGACTGAATGATTAAGAAAGAATTGATATAAACCAATATGAATGATGTATTTAATCAGAATATTACCGATACATCAATAATTAAAGTTATCATTCAATGGTTTTATCCTTAACCATTGTGTGAAATAAAGAATCGTGAATTTATAACCTAAGAGCTTGGGGAACATTTATTTATTGACAATGTTACTCATATCGATGAGTTATTCCAAAAGTCACCCATGTATGTTTTTATTTACTAAATTAAATAATTGTGGATAAATATTGTTTTAGAAGCCAATATTTGGATGATGATAATCCTCATATGTTTATTGAACATTTCTGATGTGGTTTATAATTTGGTTATGGCTGAGGCAGACTTAGGTGGTAATACATGATTATGTGGATCGTTAGTTACAGTAGGGGTAGCTATAATGTATTGTATATCCAGAAATGGAAATGTAGAAATTTTTCTCCATTAATATCAAGGGAAATTTTAAGGGATTCATCATGTCAGTACTAGGTTGTTTATTATCACTATATGAGATATTTTCATTTTAATATAGACATTATGGATGAACCTAGTGAATTATATCATTGTGGATAATTCAATCATATTTATCATTTTAATATAATAATTTTTCAAGTCATTAGAACTGTGTCAACTATTACAAAGGGAACACTAACTGCTTTTGATGCACCAAATAGTGATGGATGACATTCTTATCTATGTAGGGAAACTCGTTTAGTGAATAAGTCCCATGGAGATGTTGAGTACAAAATTCATTATGAATTAGAGTATGTTCCAGAGGAATATAAATTAGGGTTTACTTCTGTGAGATGTACGGTGGTAAATTTATCCTCTATAATTAAATATTTATTTTATTCAGGTATATCTCATTATATTATATCATTATGTTTTTTGGTTTTTTTTGGACAAAACTCATGTCTTATTCCATTCTTGATGGAACATTCTACTCCCCTGGGGAAGAGAAGATAGCAGGGATTCAAATGTTCGGAGTGTTCTTTCATGATAAATGACCATGATGTATTTTTAGAATTTTCATTTCATGATCAAGATATATTCCACCTCATTAATGGAACATACTGAATAATCAATTTTAAAGACCATTTTTATTATTATCATTTTCCTATTTAGTATAAATTATCTAGTGGGATACTCTCATTGTAATGACCTGAACCCACACATTTGGATTTAGTACTAAAACATGCTATGTATTTTTTATATATAATAGAAAACTGAAAAATAAACCATAAATTATGAAAATGAGGACCTTTTTGGGATTATGTTCAGGATAATTAGACAACAATAAACATATATGAATTAGAGTTCACAATTGTTTTATCTAATATAAATAATTGGATTCATCTGCATTAGCACCATAAATGTCCTTTGAACTTCAACAAATTATAGTGAAAAATATTTTAATAACATTGGATGTGAAAAATAGTTCAGTAAGGGAAATAAAAAGAAGGAATGAAACCATTAGTCCATAAATACTTTTTAACATATTAAAACATTTTCACAAGACATACTTCTAACCCATAATGTATCATATACATACTTTGGGAAAACCTAGGGAAGACAACTAAAACATCTAGGTAACTTGAGGAATTAATAAATTATAGTGGAAACCATAATGGATTAGATATTATTTATAACTCTCATAGATACCATATAATGTAACCATAACAACAACCTTGCAATATAACACTCTTGTCTACCTTATGGTGTAACCATCGTAGCTACACATGGAGTTACAATACGGCTGACCTCAAACATAATCATACCCAATTCATTGGAGGGATATATAGGTCCCACCCTTAATCATAAACAACTCCCAATATCCATAAGATAATCAGAATACATGAATAATTACATCAAAAGATTTTATATTTTTTTTAAATATAATTCTAAAAGAAGATATTACAAGAAAAACCCCTTACATATATCATATGATTGAAGGGAGACTTAATATAGTGTATGGAATATCTATATACACATTAAATATAGATAATTAAACATTATATAAACACAATTTATCACAAAAAAAAATTAAATAATATAAAACCCCAAGCTTCCATGGTACACTTCTCTTTGAATAATATAGTAGCATGTGTTGTACGCAACTTCGAGTTCTAATACACACCACAACCAATCAAACTAGCCGTTATGAATAGTAATACCCACTTTTCGAAATTTAATAAATTTTATCTTTCAAAATAGACTTCATTTTTAGACTTTGAATATCAAAATTATCTTAGGGTGAATTTTTGGTACATTACGGATAACTTTCATATTTTGATGAATAGTGAGAATTACGAAATTTTAATTAAAAACAAATTTATTAATATAAATAATTCATAGTGATTAATTATTAATTTGAGTGATTTTAATGTATATTTAGAATATATTTTTACCATTTGATACAATGTTTTTAATTGGACATAATTTCACATTTAAACTAGACATAAAGAAGTGCCAATCTTTTGATAGTTATTATTTCTTAAAAACATGCCTGTTTTGAGAATGGGAATTAATTTTAAAATAATTTCTGCCACTTATTTTTTTTCAATTTAAAAAATTGGATTCCATATTTAGAATCATGAGGTCCAAATTGTGAAAAAAGGTAACAATTATTTTTATACATTTTGAATATTTATTTCGGTAATTATTTTATTTACCATGGTTAAAGGGTAAATCCGGTAAATATAGGGTAAACAAATAATATTATAATAATACTAAATTATCCTAAAACGTGTTCTAACCCTATTGGTTGATACATTTCCGACCATGGGAATCTGTTGGTCGATTATGGGACATAATTGATCCACTTGTAAGTGATAATGATACTTTATATTAATTAAGTTAAAGTAAATACAAAAATGACATAAGCATATATCTTTAAAAAAACAATTTTTACATATGGTTATATATGTTATATTTTTGACTATAGATATTCATTATAAATATAAAATGATTTCCTATATAATTTCCATTTATTTATAATTTTTATACATTTAATAATAAAAGTTATTTATGACACAATAATGATGTAGTATTTTCCTTATTAATGAATGAATCAAATAATTGGTATTATAAAATTTAAAATAAATTTAATTTTAATGTTTTGATGACATCCAAAAAATTTATTGGTTAATATTACAGGTTATTTTTTATTTAAATGAATTTATTTATAATTAATAATGTTTTTAAGACATTAACAAAAATCAATTATTAAATAGTGTCAAAATTGACATAAAGGAGTTTTTAAAACAAATATTATATTATTAATTGATATTATATTCCTAAAAATATAATGTTAAGACAAAGATCATAAATAATGATAGGTGTGTTATTAATGGGCCACTTAGGGGTCTCTTGGAAGTATATAGTATGTTGATTAACTATATAATATAAAAATACAAAGAGACACGACAAATGTCAAACTATTTAACTAAGAGTTAAATCAAAATCATAAAGTTAATATAGTAATCCAAACCTATCAAAAACCTATTAGTTGAGTGGTTTTAGACCTATCCCAACATTAACCTTTAAATAATCCACTTTTAAGCCATTATAAACCCAATATGAATTTATTATAAAATAATATTTCTAGCTTTTCATATGGTGCCCTCGCCCCTCTTATAAACGGGAACTTCCCCTTAGCAATAATTCATAACTTCAACTCCTTTTGGTTCGGCAAACCCCTTCCCAAATATTCTCTCAGATTCTCTCAATTCAACCTAGAGTCCTTATTTCGATCTGAATGCCAACCTATGGAGCCCTTTTTATCAAATCAATTGGAAGAACCCGAAGAAGAGATAATGTTTTCACCACATTCTTCCAAGTTCTTTTCTTCATCCACTTATTCTTTCTTTGTTGTTTCCATTATAAAATAATAACTACAGTATCTTCTATATACTTTAATGTCATCATAAATATGGTACAACCATATTCAGTATTCTATCCATCCCTTTATTGACATGTCACCATACGTGTGTATGTACGACCTACTGTCTCCATGTCGTGGTGTAATTGTTATTCAAAACATTATTATTTGGATGGGTATGATAATGATGTTTAATTGATGTAAATAATAAACATAACATGATCATTATTATTTATATATGATACACCATCCAATTATATTTTATTTTAATATGAAAAAGAATGATATTGTCACTCGTGCTTACGTAAGGACTACCGTCCACACGAACCCGATGAGATTCATTCCCCATCATATCCATGCAAGTCTAATTCTCATTTTATGATTAAAAATATTTTTTAATGAATTGATATAATTATGTATATGAATAAAATTCAACCTATCCATAACAAACACAACTTATGTAACAATACATATAAAAAAATGAATAAGTAACACCTGAAACGACTATAATACTACGATATTATTAAAAAAGCAATATTAAAAGATCATATATGATATCATATTAATGTATATGATTCTTGTATAATTTAATAATAATTATTTCACCATTATACAAGAAATTAACCTACCATCAACCAAGTAAAAGTGCAAGGTAACCGTTTATTTCACAATCTCTTTATTATTTGAGGTTGTTTATACGTAATTATCTTCTGCGACATCTTTATCATCCACATCCATGTTTCTTAAAAATAAATTTTTTAAAAAAATTAATATTTAATTGAAAATGGGTTAATTTTATTTTTACATTTGTCGAATATTTATAAGATGTTCATAATGGAATCTTTCCGTCATTTTCTAAATAAGGTCCTTTTTAACCTTTTCGACAACATTAAGGTAAGAATGTATTTTTTTAACTTATACAGTGGGTGTGACTATTTTATGCCGTTATAAAATAGATGAATCTTCCCTTACAAGCTTATATGAATATTTTCACGGTAAATGTTTCTTTCATAATTATGTGACTTTTAAAAGATTTCAAAAAGAGAGATATTTCTCTCAAAGTAGTTTTGATTTCATCTATGTCAACATCCTTTGATGTATTTTAAGCTTATTTGATGTTGATTTATTATGATACACAACTTCAATATTTTATTGGTGTTTTTGTGATATGTTTTACTATAGAAGTGTTATTTTTATACCATTCATGGATTATGGAGAAATTATTGACATTTTGTATGCTAGTTTTAATACGAATGTTTATGTTATGTTTAAACCTATTCATATGATAAACGAATTGGACTTAATAAGTGACGGGTGGAGCCCGCTATAGCTCCTTGATGCATCGGTAGATCTCATGAGACAAACTAGTGTCTTGGCACACGGCTTTGAAAAAATATTATTTGTAGTCTTGGCACAAGACCTTGATTATGTGGTTATGATGTTCTGGCATTATGCATTCCATCATTATGAAAGTGGTTATTGGTATTGCATGTGATTATTAGACAAGTAGAATACCCATGTGAATAAGTAAATGGAATTACTTAATTTTACTTCTGCCATGTTATGATAAAGTTAATGTTTAAAAGTATTTTTTTTAGTTATATATTGCCTTAAATGTTTATGCTTACTTAGGAATGTTTTCGCTATATTTTTATCCTTACTAAGCATCTGAGATCACCCCTTTCTAGGTTTTATTTTTCCTAGGATTTGAAGAAATATTTTATGACTGACCTGCAGGGATAGTCTAAGGGGATATGAGTGTGGACTATGGAGACTATGTTGTTGTATTTTTCCATTTTATCAAGAAATGTAAAACTTATGACTGTATCTAGTGTTTCCAAGGCTACTAAACTAATCGGTCTTTCAAGACTACTTCTTTTGTGATCACGGAAATGTTATGTAATAATGCTCCAACTCTGGGTAACTAGGGTCGGGGTGCTTTAGTTTGTATCAGAGGAAGTTTAGTACGAAACTTGTAAGCTATATTTAGACAAACTCTGATTAGAGCACTCAACCCTAAGATAGACTTTGGGGATTAGTATAGAATAGAATCCTAGAATTTTGGTATTGTAGATATTTTGTGAGTTTTTTGAGAAATACATCCATGTCTGGATATGAGTAGGTAGAGGCGGATCTGACACAATTGTACCTAGGGGTAAAACCCAAAAACACCGCTTTCAGCTAGACTCAAACGGGAACTGGTGCACGACAACGGGCTTTACTACAATCTTGGTTATGACACTCCCAGGGTATATGCTTAGGATAATTCTCATTTTCTTTATAAACCATTATGAAGGGTTTATGAGTATATACTTCCTCAAGGAAAACATTTTTCTGATTATGGATTATATCCATAACCTTTTCAATTTATGTAAGTGTTTTACAAGTTAGGATTTATGTATTGTGATTCATAAACTAATCTAGTGTATGCCATTGTTTATAAATGGAACCTATTGGAAGAAATTAAAGTTGTATCAATGCACGCACTCCATATAGGGATTGACCTCCTACTCAAGATAATTATTGTGGAGCTGGTGATGCAACTGGTGCTGATCATCTAATCACCATACTGGGACAACTGACTCAGGTTATAAATAATAACCTTACCCTTATGGATCACCCAGATCCACAGCGTGGATGATCAATGTTAGATCACTTCATGAGGAAACAAAAACTAAAATTCAATGGGAGTAAAAATCCACTAGTATCTGAAGAATGGATAAATACCTTATAGAAAATATTCCATAAATTGGGGAGTACTGAAAGGGAAAAGGTTATCATGGCAGTTTACCACCTCACTGGAGATGCTGATCAATGGAGGTCATTGATTCAAAACATGAAGGATGATGATGAAGTATCAAATATGGAATGGAGGGAGTTCTAAGAGTTTTTCTTAGAAAAATACTTTCATCATGACCATCGAGAAGATATGGAAATGCAATTTTTGAGTCTGAGAGAAAAGGAGGATAAGAATGTCGCAAAGTATGAGGATAACATTACAAGGATAGAGAGGCATGTAAAAGATTATATAAGTAACCCAAGGAGTAAGAAAGATCATTTATCTGATGGGTTAAAACTAATTCTCCACTGAGCATTACTCTCACAATCCATCTCATCGTATGAAGGTATTTTCTCATGTGCTATCAAGACAGAAAAATAATTCTCTAAGTCTTATGACTTTAAATTAAAGAAAAAGATAAAGAGATCTGATTATCACTCAGGGAGTGGAAATAAGGGGAATAAGGGAAAGGTTGAATATTCCTCCTGCAATAAATGTGGGAAGAAGCACCCTGGTACTTGATTGAAGTGAATGAGAGTCTGTTATAAGTGTGTTGAAAAAGGCCACTATGCTCGTGATTGCAAGGGTAATAAAGAAGCTACCGATTTTCAATGCTACAATTACAGGGATACTTAGTGGAAGGTAATGTAATGGTTTCATCAAGTTTAGAAAATACTTTATTTGATTCTGGATAATCACATTGTTTCATATATTCCCAGTTTCCTAATAAAATTAGATATTTCCAATTTGAGTTAACAAGGGATTTGTCAGTCAAAACATTTAAGGGAATTATCATTGCAACAATTCTTTGTGAATCAGTCCCCATTAGAGCACATAAATGTTCTTTTTCTGATGATCTCATCGTCATAACCATGATTGAATTTGATATAATCCTCGGTATGGATTGGATTTTGGACCATGATGTGGTGATTTATTGTAAGAAGAAGGAGGTTATGATTTTTGATGATTATGATAAAGAACACCATATCATTAGAGAAGAATCTTCACTACTTGATTCTTATCTAGATCCACCCCTAGTAGCTCAACTAAATTCAATTATCGGGGAGGAAGAGAATGAAATAACTATGGATGAGGAACAGAATGATCAAATAGAGGATGTACCTATTATGAAATAATATGTAGATGTGTTTCTAGAAGATTTACCTGGACATTCTCCAGAACGAGAAATTTAGTTTTCCATTGATTTAATTCCTGGTTTAGGGCCTATATCGAAGACCCCTTATAGAATGGACACTATGGAATTAGTTGAACTAAAGAAACAACTAGAGGAATAGAGTAATAAAGGATTTATTCTCCCTAGTGTTTCTCTATGGGGTGGCCATGTTTTTTTTATTACGAAAAAAGATGGATCTATGAGGTTATGTATTGACCACATGGAAATCAATGCTATAAAAATAAAGAACAAGTAGCCCCTACCTCGCATTGATGATTTATTTGACCAACTACATGGAGATCAATACTTTTCAAAGATTGATCTTCAATCTGGATACCATCAGTTGTGTGTGAATAAGGAAGACATTCTGAAGAAAACATTTGGAACTAGGTAAGGGCATTGAATGTTTACAGTAATGCCTTTTGGGATGACTAATGCACCCTCTATTTTCATGGATATAATGAAAAAAGTTTTCAATGAATATATTGATGACTTTGTAGTGTTATTTATTGATGATATCTTGGTATGATCCAAAAATATATAAATATCATGAAAATCACTTGCACATTATATTGAAGATTCTGAGAAGACATGAATTATATGGGAGGTTTAGCAAGTGTGAATTCTGGATTCATGAGATTTCTTTTCTTGTCCATATTATCTCTATGGATGGAATCTCTATTGAACCTTCTAAGAACATATCAATAAAGGAATGGCCAGTACCGACGAGTATAACTGAGGTACGTAGTTTTATTGGTTTAGCAGGTTATTATAGACATTTTTTCCAGAATTTTGCTCAGTTGGATAACCCATTAACAAAGCTCACACATAAAGGGGTTAAATTTGTTTGGAAAAAAGATTGTGAAGAATCTTTTGAATAAATTAAGATAATATTAGTCAATGCTCCTATTTTGACTCTACCATTAAGAAATGATGGTTTTGTTATTTATAGCGATGCATCGAAGAGTGGACTTGGTTGTGTCATTACGTAGAATGATAGAGTTATTGCCTATTCATCACAACAGCTGAAAATTCATGAGAAAAACTATCCTACTCATGATATTGAGTGAGCTGCTATATTATTTTCTTTGAGGATATGTAGACATTATCTCTATGGTGAGAAATGCGAGATATATACCGATCACAAGTGTTTGAAGTAAATTTTCTCTCAGAAAGAACTCAACACGAGGCAAAGTTGATGGATTGAACTACTCAAGGATTATGATTGCATGATACACTACCACCCGGAGAAGTAAAATAAGGTAGCATATGATTTTAGTAAAAAGGATCATGGAGATTTGAAGAAGATGCGAGTTGAAAGGGATCCTATTTTTAGGGATTTAGTAAAGATGGATATGGGAATCACCATGGAAGGTGAAACATCAATAATTTTTCAAATGGTTGCCAAACCATATTTACTAGAAAGGATAAAGAGTTCTCAGGCCGATGATGAAGAGTTTACAATGATGATTAAAGCTTTTAATGATGGGATATTGAGTGAATTTGTGTATGAAGATGGAATTTTGAAATTTGGGAGGAGACATTGTGTTCCCGATATACCAAATCTAAAAAGGGAATTGTTGGACGATTCTCATAGTTCCAATTTCTATATACACATTGGGAACACCAAAATCTAAATAGATTTGAAGGAACATTTTTGGAGGGACAACATGAAAAGGGAGATTGCTGATTTTGTGTCAAGATGTATGGTTTGTCAACAACTGAAGGTTGGAAGGAAAAAACCTGGTGGAGTGTTGAAACCTCTTCCCATACCTGAGTGGAAATGGGATAACATCATAATGGAATTTTTTAGGGGACTACCAATGACTCATAGAAGGAACGATGTAATACGAGTCATTATTGATCATCTTACCAAGTCATCACATTTTCCTATTATAAGGGAAGATTTTCCACTTGAAAGTCTAGAAAGACTATATATTAATGATTTTTTGAGGCTTCATGGAGTACCACTATCAATTGTTTCGGATCGTGATCCCTGTTTTACATCAAGAGTCTGGAAACGTCTTCAGAAATACCTGGATACTAAACTTCATTTGAGCACTTTTTACCACCCCCAAACTGATGGACAATCATAATGGACTATTCAAACCTTAGAAGACATGTTGAGATCATTCTCACATGACTTTCAGGGTAAGTGGGATCAATATTTACTTCTGGTGGAATTTTCCTATAACAATAGCTTCCATTCAAGTATTCGGATGGAACCATATAAAGCATTATACGGAAAGAGATTTCACACACCAACCTGTTGGGATTACATTGGTGAAAGAAAACCCGTAGGCTCAGAACTGGTGGAGGAAATGATAGAAAAGGTGAAGGTAATCCAAAACCACATCAAAGCAGCTCAAAGTAGGCAGAAGAGCTATGCTGATAACCGAAGGAAAGATTTGGAATTTCATGTAGGAGATCATGTTTTCTTGAAGGTATCTCCATGGAAGAGAGTTATAAGTTTCGGTAAGAAAGGTAAATTGAGTCCCAGGTACATTGGACCTTCCAAAATTCTAGAATGAATTGGGGAAATAGCTTACCATTTGGAAATGCCGCCAAATCTCTCCAAAGTTCATGATGTGTTCCACGTATCCCTGTTGAGAAAATACCTTCTTGACCCAATACATGTACTCACCTATGAGGTATTAGAACTGGAACCTGATCTATCCTATTGTAAAAATCCTATCAAGGTTCTTGATACAAGAGAACAAGTGCTGAGAAACCGGACGACTCATCTTGTAAACGTTTTATGGAGAAACCATAAGATGGAAGAGGAAATGTGGGAACCCGAGGAACATATGATGAAAGAACCAACAGAGTATTTTTATTCAGTAATATTCTAAAAATGCAAAGGATAAAATTATCTGAAGGTGGGGAGAATGTAACACCCCAAGCTTCCACGATATATGTAATGACCCAGAAATTTCATGGAAATTTTTTTCTTAATTTTATTTGGAATTTTACAAGTGTGTAGTTTCTGATGGCGTTTGATTCTGAGGTCCGGTGTGCCCGAAATCAATTTTCGCGGTTTTGCTCGGGTACGTTCAATGAACGAACGAGTGGGTTCTTGAACTTTTGAGCCGGTGCTCGAAATTGAAATAGGAGGGCACCAATGAACTTGTAGAACTGGTTTTTGCTTAAGAATACCTTTTCTAGAGTTGTGTTTGCTCGGGTAGAGTTTTACTTAATTGGGTTAAATAATTAATAAAATAAAATATTGTGCAATAGATTTTGTTTTTATTCAAGGATGTGTTAACCTAAGCTAAGTGGTTGAGTGGGACCCACATCCTAACTAATCCACTAGTTAGGATATTAGTGGGGTGGGGCCCACATGAGTCCCACCCTTTCAACTTCCTCAACCCCTCCTTAATTTCAGTAACGCACCCCCCCCCCCCAATTAATGAAATCCAACTCGTGCGTTTATTTAAATATTAAACACCTCTATTAATTGGGTGGCATAAATTTTGAAATTAATTCAATTAATTGTTGTTTCGTTTTTGACTTTTCAAGAGATTTTGCAGGAGTAATATAATAAGACAAACTATTATTTTATTGGTGGTTAGCTTGTTGAGAGAGGTCTTGGGAGATTGACTCGAAGCCTTGAAACTTTTTCTTCCTCGACGAAGAATGTGAAAAATGCGATGAACACAAAGAACGTTGACCTCCGATGAAGGTCGACATGAACGCCAGATCCTCGGAGATCGACGACGCGATGCCAACGAATCTTATCTCCGCGATGCGACGATCCTCCTTCCGTGATGCCTTCTTCTGCGACGTGAAATCCCGCGACGAAGTTTCGTTCATCTTTTTGTCGATCTTGGAGTTTAATTTGATAATAGTAATAAACTCATGATTTTTTCCCTTCTAAAACAAGAATGCGGATCAACTCATTATTATTTTGATCCGTAGAAGGTTTTGTTTGCGGGTTTGGAATTTCCTTTTGATTGCAGAAAAACCATAGGGTAATTATTTTTCTTTTTGTTCATGATTACCTTCATCGTTGATTGTCATCTTATTTGAGCCGCATGATATCGCAATAACGGGAGGAGGTCGGACCGCACGAACATGGCCGACCCTCCTCCCCCCTTGGTTGTCTGATTTTGTTGCAGCACGTGTAAGGCAGCACGGTGTCGTTGCACCGCGTGGAAGCTATGAAAATGGGCGAAGAAGTGCGGCGCCATCACGCCGCGCCGTTGAAGTCGAACAAAGCCGCGGTGCCGTCGCGTCGCGTCAGAAAACTATGAAGAGACATGATTTGTTTATTTGGTGTGCGGATCAACGGGCCATGGAAGAACGGGCCGCAAGGGCGATTTGAAGTCTTTTCAGCGAAGGGAAGGTCCCAGGAGGACCGCAGGCGAAGACAGAATTGAAATCGTACCACCGGAGCGCGTCCGGTGGTCCGCGAATGGTGCTGCCATTGAGCCGTGCTGGCGCGGCGCCCCAGAGGCGGCGGGCCGACCCTGGGGGGGGGGGGGGGGGTATCGGGCCGGGTCGGACCGGGCCCGAACCCCCAAATTTCGGATATTTTCGTTCAAACGCACATATCGTGGGCCACGATACTCCTATCGACGCACCGTCAATTGTGATTCTGTCCTTGGATCGAGACGTTCGTTTCGGTATGTTACAATCAAGGTTTCGGAGAACTTTGAGAATGGCTAGGTTGATTCGGATACGAAACCAATCGGGCCCTCGGAACAGAAACACTTATATCTTCAGCTCCGGATGTCCGATTGACGTGCCGTCAACTTTTTTGGATTCCTCTTGACGAGGCGGAACTTTTGGAAAATTTCTCCTTAGTTTTTTTTGCAGTTGGATAGTGTCCAGGCTGGATTGTAACTGAAATCCAACTGGGCCCATGGAACGGAATAGCTGATAACATTCAGACCGGACGCCCGTTTGATAAACCATTAGCGGCGTTGGTGATCACGTTGAGAAACAGTCCGTATGAGAATACCCTATTAGAGTTCGGGGTACAGTTGAGATACGGCCGGGTTGGTTCGCACACGAAACCAACCAGGCCCCTGGGACGAAAAGGCTAGGAACTCACAGACCGGGCGTCCAATTGACGCGCCGTCTGTTGCGTTGAGACCCCTATGATGAAGCGGTCCTTTGAGATACTTCTTCGTGGGATCTTGTGATACATGGAGTATCAACCACTAGCTCGTTGAGTGGACCCTACCGGAGATGATCATGTGGAGTACAGAGACCGTGTAGCCAGCTGAGACCCGATGACTGCTTGACCGACTCGACTGGGAGTGAGTCGGCTAGCCGATTAGATGGAGCAATACTTTTTTGGGTGTAGACCCATGGCTGTGACAACCGGGTCCTGGTGACAGCACAGCCACCCCTCATTAACATGGTCGTTGGGTCCTGGCCCACCAGGTACCACCAGTTGCCCCACAGACACGTGGGGCCCACCCTAGGGTCCACCCACATGCCCAAACGGGTTATCTGACTAATGATAGTCCCCACAGGCCAACACATGTCCTTTCTAGTGTGCTTTGTCCTCACTCACACACACCCTGGGAAACTTCCCAGAAGGTCACCCATCCTGATCACTACTCCATACCAAGCACGCTTAACTGTGGAGTTCTAATCTGGTAGGCTCCCGAAAAGGAAGGTGCACCTTGTTGACATGAGTCATATCATTTAGTCATTTAACCCTTTATCATTTGGGGAAGTTACAATCACCCCCCCCCCCTTTAGGGCACAACGCCCTCGTTGTGGGCCCTACATCTCAACCCAGGCAGTGCACCGCACTTAAGGCTGGGTTCCTCCTCTGATACCAAATGTGTCAACCGGGTCTCGGTGACAGCACAACCACCCCGCCTTAACATGGTCGTCGGGTCCTGGCCCACCAGGTACCACCAGTTGCCCCACAGACACGTGGGGCCCACCCTAGGGTCCACCCACATGCCCGAACAGGTCATCTGACTAATGATAGTCCCCACAGGCCAACACATGTCCTTTCTAGTGTGCTTTGTCCTCACTCACACACACCTTGGGAAACTTCCCAGAAGGTCACCCATCCTGATAACTACTCCAGGCCAAGCACGCTTAACTGTGGAGTTCTAATCTGGTAGGCTCCCGAAAAGGAAGGTGCACCTTGTTGACATGAGTCATATCATTTAGTCATTTAACCCTTTATCATTTGGGGATGTTACAATCACCCCCACCCCCTTTAGGGCACAAAGCCCTCATTGTGGGCCCTACATCTCAACCTTGGCAGTGCACCGCACTTAAGGCTGGGTTCCTCCTCTGATACCAAATGTGTCAACCGGGTCTCGGTGACAGCACAACCACCCCGCCTTAACATGGCCGTCAGGTCCTGGCCCACCAGGTACCACCAGTTTCCCCACAGACACGTGGGGCCCACCCTAGGTTCCACCCACATGCACGAACGGGTCATCTGACTAATGATAGTCCCCAGAGGCCAACACATGTCCCTTCCAGTGTGCTTTGTCCTCACTCGCACACACCCTGGGAAACTTCCCAGAAGGTCACCCATCCTGATCACTACTCCAGGCCAAGCACGCGTAACTGTGGAGTTCTAATCTGGTAGGCTCCCGAAAAGGAAGGTGCACCTTGTTGACATGAGTAATATCATTTAGTAATTTAACCCTTTATCATTTGGGGATGTTACAATGGCGGACAGAGTACTACTCAGTTTGGGTGCAAACCCACAGTACTCGTCCGGAGAGTACCTCTGCAGGCTATTAGGGGGGATGCACTACTCTGTTTGGGTTTCATACCCCGGTGGGAAGCACTATTGTGTTTGGGTGGCTGACACACGGTACTCGATAGGAGGAGTACCTCAGAAGTCTTAGGTTAGTGAGCAGTACCTCGGAGTTGTGACAGGATCACTGTACACTCCATAGATGGGGCTCTTTTGAAGTTACAGTTGTGAGAAGTACCTCGGAGTCGTGACAGGATCACTGTACACTCCAGAGACGGGGCTGATGAGCAATTACGGTTTCGATAATGAAAATACTGGTTTGAGCTGAGTCTATGACATTTGTGTTTACCTCATGATTGAGATGGGTCACTTCATAACTGAGGTATATGTATGGGCATATACCTGGGTAGTGGTTATCCATTATTTTCCTGATCTTTGTATTCCTCATTATTGAGATGGATTACATGATAACTTAGGAATAAGTATGTGCTTATAAATAAGTAAGGGTTATCTGTTGTGTTCCTACATTGTGGTTATCCTTGTTTGATTTAGAGAGACCTTGAGGGTCTCAGGGTCCCTACTATGTATCGTTATACTCTCCCATGCACGGGCTATGCCCGCACCTCATTGTGTTGGTTGCAGACGACGTGTAGTGCTGATGGAGGCCGAGTGTTCGAGGACTGTACGGTACCCGGAGGTGGACCACACGAAGAGTCAGTATCCGGAGGTGGACTTCACGACGAGACAAAACTCAGAGGAGGTTGATGAGCGAGAGCGTTATAGAGGATATCTGTACCTACCCTTTAGGTAGGATCCGTGGTGGACGATCCAAGAGCTGCACTATCTGTACCTACCCTTCAGGTGGGATCCTTAGTGGATGATCCAGGAGCTGCTTTATCTAAACCTACCCTTCAGGTAGGATCTGAGGAGGACGACCCAAGAGCTGCTTCCGTTTTTCTTACTGTTGTCTTTTTCTATTGTTCTTTCGTTCAGTTGTAGCTTTACTTTCAGTTGGTTTTTTATTTTGGCCCATTTACTTTTCAACACTTTCTTTTGTTCTTAGTGTATTACTTCCGCTTGTACTCTGTGGTATTTGTTTACTTTTATAAAGGAAATGACTTCCCAGTTATCAGGATTTACAACTTTGGTGCTAGTCGCTAGCCCATGGCCTATGGAAGAGGGCCCTGAGGACGGGTCGTGAAAAATTGGTATCAGAGGAGTTCGGTTATACCACAGAACATATAACTCTGATATTTTCATTCTATGAAGAAATAGTGTTAAGGGTACCAAGTTTGGTTCTCAGTTCAGGGAATCCAGTGTTGGTGCGGGCAGCCGACGTATCCATATACCAGGACCTTGACAACTGATTTCCGACTTTGTGAACTAGAACACTGATTGTGTGTGTGTCTTGAAAGGTTTTCCCTTAAAATAGATCAAACCAGGTCAACTCACCAGGTATAAATCATTTGACCATGTCACGTTGTTTCTTTTAGGATGCCTTTTCATGAACGACCACCTAGAGCCCAGAGGGATGTGCATACTTATAGCATGTCGAGCGACGAGGCTTCGGTATAGGGCCCTCTTGTAGTTGAGGAACCAATGGAGGCACTAGAGGTACTACCATATTCTAGGCCACCGATTCCACTAGCCCCAGCTGTAGGTGATGAAAGCCGCTTGAGAGCACTGTACGAGTTCCAGCGCCAGAGGCCACCCAGGTTCCGGGGAGAGACGGACCCACAGGCGGGTGAGGATTAGCTGGAGGCTGTGGTGGGAGTCTTCAGGCTAGTGGGGACGCCATCAGACTTCATGGTGATATTTGCTACCAGCCTTCCTCAGGAAGCAGCAGGCAGGTGGTGAAGCCACTTGATCATGTTTTGCGATGGGATGAACTTCACACATGGAGACTTCGTGACCTTCTTCAGGGTGGAGTTTGTACCAGTTTCTATGCACCCCGCGCGTGTTCAGGAGGTGCTTCCTTTGCTGAATGGTTTTCCATCAGTAGCAGAGTCATCTGTAGGTAGTATACAGATGATTAAGGGGTCCAACAGGACTAGAGCTAGCCGTACGAGGAGCAGGAAGTGTTATGAATGCGGCAAGATGGGTCACCTGGAACGTGACTGTCTGACCCCCCGCACAGTTGATCTGCGGGTGTTGAAGGATCCACCGAGGCAGAAGCAGTGGTGGGTTCTTGAGCAACAGCCGAGCAGTGGACAAGGTAGTAGAGCTCCAGAATCATGTGGATAGGAGCGGAACTAGTGGATACCTTTTTGTTCAGGGTACTTCTAGTTCCGTGTTGTTGTTGTTGCTGTTGTTGTGTCTTTGTACTATGAGCTGCTATAATAAAAGACACTTATCTTTGTAGTGTTTTCTTTCCTATCCTTTTGTTCGGTTGATAATGAGAGGTTCTGGTTAAAAACTGTTGACTTGACCCCCACCTTTGAGATTTCTACTGGAGGAGACCCAGTGACCTCATACTGATGCCGACAGTGTGACTCGACCCTTGGAGGCGAGAGTGACAGTTGGATCTCTTAGTAATTACGTCTAGGCCTTACGACGTCATCCATGGCATGAATACATCATTCATGTTAGGATTGACTGTATTAGGAAATGGGCGTGGTTCATCCGGGGGATGAGACTGAGTTTCTCTTTTCTACAATGGTGAAATCTTAGCATCTCTTACATATCGTAGGCAAAGAAGGTGCATATCATCCAGGAGTGGATGAAGACTGCACAATGTAGTAAGAAACAGGAAACTGGTGCCATTCTTAGAGACTAGGGTGAATTAAATGTATTAAGAAGAGGAATCTTTAAGGAGAGATTAGTCTGCGAAACAGTAGACGTGGAGACAGAGCTTGGATATCTGCATGAGGTGGTGTACTTTTAAACATGATGCAACCACCTGCCTTATTTTTCCCCGCCAGGCTCAGGGAACTGGAGGACGAAGGAAGTGTGCGGCTGCATGTGGTCAAGGAGTGTGACCCAATGTCTCTAAAAATCATTCAAGGGACAGTCTGTGTCCACTACTAGTTGTCGTAGTAATAGACATCGATATTAATCATTCCTTCCTTTCACAAATACTTTCGTAGACCTAGAGATTCCGGTAAGCCGTAGACTTGACCCTCACGTCTGGAGATACCTTGGGAGAAGACTCGATAATCACACATACGTCGACAGTGTGGTCAGACCCTCGATTTGAGAGTTTTGGTTGGAATCTCTTGGTGGAAATGTCAAGGCCTTATGACGTTTGTTTTAGTATGGACTGGGAAATCACAGTTCATACACAAATTGACGGTATTAGGAAAAAAGTATGTGGTTTAACTATAACGTCGGGAAGGGTTTTCCTTGGTCAAAGAAAGAGAAAACTCAGGCAGCACAGGATAAACTCATGCATAGGAGGGATTGACCGATCACTCTTGAGTCGGTCAACCTTAGCTTGTGGCAGCATGAGTTTTTAGTTTCAGTTCCAAATCGAAATTAGATACCTCTAGAGTTCATGGACGATGATCTTGTCCTTATACAGGTCTCACCTCGACAAGGTTTACGGAGATGTGGTCGAGGATAAATGTTATCTCCGAGGTTCAATAGAACTTTCCAAGTCCTCATCAGGGTAGGCGAGGTGGTTGCCTCTTGACCCATCCAACTCAGTTGCACAATGTGCATGACGACTTCCATGTATCTCAGCTGAGGGGATACGTGCACGACCCTTCACATATCATCAACCATGAGGAGCTGGATGTTGGCGATGGGGTGACATTCACAGAGGTTCTAGTGGGGATCGAGGATCGATAGGAGCGGATCCTATGAGGGCAGTCGATTCCTTGAGTGCACTTTCCCTGGCAGTATGGTAACCTCAAGGTGAGCACATGGGAGCAGAAGGCTCAGATGCGTGCTCATTACCACTTTTGTATCTCTAGTTTGTGTTAATGCTTTACGGGGACGTAAAGCCATGAGGTGGGAGTATTTTAAAGACTCATAAATTTCAAGGAAATATTTTTCTTAATTTTCATTAGAATTTTACAAGAGCGCAGTTTCTGACGGCGCCTGATTCCGAGGTCCGGTGTGCCCAAAATCAATTTTCGAGGTTTAGCTCGGGTACGTTCAGTGAACGAACGAGTGGGTTTTTCTAACTTTTGAACCGGTGCTCGGAATTGAAATCTAAGGGCACCGATGAACTCATAGCACCGATTTTTTCTTAAGAAGACCCTTTCTGGAGTTGCGTTTGCTCGGGTGGAGTTTTACTTAATTGGGTTAACTAATGAATAAAATAAAATATTGTGCAACCGATTTTATTTTTATTCAAGGAAGTGTTAACCTAGGCTAAGTGGTTGAGTGGGACCAACATCTTAACTAATCCACTAGTTAGGTAATTAATGGGGTGGGTCCCACACGATCCCCAACCTTTCAACTTCCTCATCCCCTCCTTAATTTCAGTAACGCACCCCCTCCCCCAATTAATGAAATTCAACTCCTCTGTTTATTTAAATATTAAACGCCTATATTAATTGGGCGGCTTAAACGTTGTAATTAATTCAATTAATTGTTGTATCATTTTTGACTTTTCAAGAGAATTGGCATGAGTATTAAAATATGACAAACATTTATTTTATTGTTGGATAGCTTTTTGAGAGAGGGCTTTGGAGAATTACCCAAAGCCTTGAACCTATTTCTTCCTCGATCAAGAACATGAAGAATGCACAGAACGCGAAGAACGCCAACCTCTGACGATAGTAGACAAGAACGCCGGATCCTCGGAGATCGACGACGCGACACTGACGAATCTTTTCTCCGTGATGTGACGATCCTTCTTCCGCGATGCCTTCTTCCATGACGTGCAATCCCGCAACGAACCTTCATTCAACTTTTCCTCGAGGTAGGGGTTTAATTTGATAATATTATTAAACTCATGATTGTTTCCCTTATAAAATAATAATGCGGATCAACTCATTATTATGTTGATCCGGAAAAGTTTTTGTTTGAGGGTTTGGAATTTCCTTTTGATTGTGGAAAAACCATAGGGGAATTATTTTTCTTTTTGTTCTTGATTTCCTTCATCGCTGATTGTCATCTTATTTGAGCCGCCTGATATCGCAATAACAGGAGGAGTTTGGACCGCACGAACACGACCGACCCTCCTCCCCCCTTGGTTGTTTGATTTTGTTGCGGCACGTGTAAGGCGGCGCGGTTCCATTGCACCACTTGGAAGCTATGAAATTGGGAGAAGAAGCGCAGCACCGTCGTGCTGCGCCGTTGAAGTTGAACAAAGCCGTGGGGCCGTCGCGCCGCACCAGAAAACCACGAAGAGATGAGGTTTTTTTATTTAGCGTGCGGATCGACGGGACATGGATGAACGGGCCGCAGGGGCGATTTTATATCTTTTCAGTGAAGGGCAGGTCCCGGGAGGACCGCAGGTGAAGACGAAATTGAAATCAGACCAACGAAGCGCGTTCGGTGGTCCGCGGAAGGTGCTGCCGACGCACCGCCGCAGCTGAAGCCGCAACAGAGGTGGGATCCCGCGGCCGCGTGGGATCTAGTGGAGGAGAGATGCAGTGATCCGCCGCGTCGCTGGCAGAGGAGCGGCCCCCACATGGGGGCTGCGGTTTCTAAAGGGGGGGGGGGGGGCGTTTCTTCTGCTCGTCCGTTTCGGCCGGGCCGTGTGGGCCGGGCCATGGCCACCGGGCCGGGCCGCACCCTAAAGGGTCGGAAACGGACCAGGATCGGGTCAACCCGGTTCGGGCCGACCCGGGGGGGGGGGGATCGGGCCGGGTCGGACCGGGCACAAACCTCCTAATTTGGGACAGTTTCGTTCAAACACCCATATCTCGGGCCACCGACCTCTGATCGATGCAC
Source organism: Viscum album (assembly GCA_963277665.1). Classification (NCBI taxonomy): domain Eukaryota; kingdom Viridiplantae; phylum Streptophyta; class Magnoliopsida; order Santalales; family Viscaceae; genus Viscum; species Viscum album. Next base: position 806,293,610 of record OY728139.1, read on the forward strand.
TGTCAGTTACAATGCGATCCTTGGACGGTCTTTTCGGTATGTTATGCTCAAGGTTTCGGAGAACTTTGAGTATGGCCAGGTTGGTTCGGATACGAAACTAACTGGGCCCTCGTAGCGGAAATGCTTATATCTTGAGCTTCAGACGTTTGATTGACGTGTTGTCGACTTTGTTGGATTCCTCTTGCAGAGATGGATATTTTGGAAAACTTCTCTTGAGTTTTGGTTGCAGTTGGATTGTGGCTGGGTTTGATTTTACCTGAAATCCAACCGGGCCCCTGGAACGGAAAAGCTGATAAATTTCAGACCGAACGTCCGTTTGACGAACCGTTAGCAGCGTTGGTGATCATGTTGAGAAAGTTTCCCTATGAGAATACCCTATGAGAGTTCAGGGTACAATTGAGATACGGCCGGGTTGGGTCGCACATGTAACCAACCGGGCCCCTGGGACGAAAAGGCTAGTAACTCACAGACCGAGTGTCCGATTGACGCGTCGTCTATTGCGTTGAGACCCCTATGACGAGGCAGTCCTTTGAGATAATTCTTCGTGGGACGTTGTGATACTTGGAGTATCGACCAATAGCTTGTGGAGAAGACCCTCCCGGAGACATATATCATGTTAGGTTTATCATTAATGGACCACTTGGGGGTCTCTTGGATGTATATGGTAAGTTTATTAACCATATAATATAAAAATACAAAGAGACATTGTAAAAGTGAAACTAATTAACTAAGAGTTAATACTTAAAGATAAGGTTAATATAATGACCCAAACCTATATAAATTATATTGGTTGAGTGGTTTTCGATCCATCCCCACCTTAAACTTTAAATAATCAACTTTGGAGCTATTAGAAACCGAATATGAATTTATTATAAATTATTATTTCTAGCTTTTCCAAAGGTTCCCCTCACCCCTCTTATAAAATGGCACTCCTCTTTCTCATTTATTCACACCTTCAAAGCCTTTTGGTTTAGCCGAACACTGCCCAAATACTCTCTCAACATCCCTAAATACAACCTATAGACCTTATTTTGATCCTAAATCCATCTTATGGATCCCTTTTGATCAAATCAAAAGGAAGAACCCGAAGAAGAGGTAATGTTTTCACCGCCCCTTTTCAAGTTCCTTTCTTCTTCCACTTCTTCCTTCTTTGTGATTACCCTTCTAAAATAATAACTCAAATACCATATATATATATATATACTGTGATGTTATTAGAAATATTTTACAACCATATTCAGTATTCTATCCACCCTTTGAATAACATGTCACCATACGTGCGTACGTACGGCTTACCGTCTCCACATCGTGGTGTAATTGTTATTCAATATATTATTATTTGAGTGGGTATAATAATGATGTTTAACTCATGAAAATAATAAATATAACATGATAATTATTCTTTATATATGATATACCATAAAATTATATATTATTTTAATGTCAAAAGAATGATATTGTCGCTCGTACGTATGTACGGACTACCGTCTCCACGAACGCGATGAGATTCATTCTCTATCGTATCCATTCAAGTGTAATTTTAATTTTATGATTTAAAAATAATGTTGAAGGACTTGAAATCATTCTAGATATGAATACGATTCAACCTATCCATGACAAACATGTCTTACGTAACAAAACATATAATAGAAAATGAGTAAGTTAACACCTGAAATGACGATAATTCTAAGATATTATTAACAAAGCAATGTTAAAAGATCATATATGATATTATATTAATGTATATGAATCATGAATAATTTAATAACAATTATTTTAACATTATATAAAAGTTTAACCTACCCCCAGCCAAGGAAAAGTACAAGGTAAGGGATTTTCTTATATCCCTTTCAATTCGGTGAGATTTGCATTGTTCGCCACTAATTTATTGAATGTGGTATTTTCTGTACTTCCATTTAATATAGATTTTCATTATTTTCTTTATATTCATGTTATTCTGTAAATAATTTTCTGTTTATTAACTTTTGGTCATACGACTCAGTTGATTACAACGTGGTAAGGGGTTTCTTATCTCACTTTTAATTCCGTGAGATTCCCATTGTTCTCCACTTATTTATTGAATGTGGTGTGTGTACTGCCCATGATTGTATTAATTATGTAATATACTTTAATTTATGGATATTTACATCATCATTGTATTACCCTTCTTTCATGGTTGCATGTTTCATATGTTACCAAATCGATAAGGGAATTTGAAATTTCAATTTCCACTCATTCGGCGTTACACATACTTCATTAATTATATTACTCCAAGATTATGTGTGGAATCACTATTCATTTTCTTATGTCATAATTTTTACTCCCCTTTTCTGTGGATATACGTTTCATACACATAATCACTCCATTGATAATTTCTCAAGTAATCGATATGAATTTGATAAGAGTAGTTTTAACTCATTCTTCATTTGTTGAGTTAAACATCTAATTCATTGGTGTTGCCTTTACAAGGTTATGTGTGAATATCCTTTGATTTTTTTACACTGAATATCCAATCATATTTACTGTATTTATATTTTTCACAAATAACTATGTCGTTGATTTATCCTTAACCTATGGATACGGCCTTTATGAGAGAGTTTATCTCAACATAAATTCCATTGAGACTTCTTTGTTTTTATAAACCAAATCACTTTTATGTGGTGTATATAATGTAATTTGACATAGTATATCATGAATCACTTTATTCTCATGATATTAAAAAGTTTTTATTACCTCAATTATTTGTATTCAAGTGTCTCTCTTTTGGTTTGAATATCTATTTAAAATACCATTTTTAAATTTTTAAAAGACTTATTCATCTAAATCTTTCTCATTAACGTCCATGTTTTAAAAAATGGTTTTAAGGATTTATTTATATGGACATTAATGGTTTAAAATTAAAACTCCTTTTAAAATGTTTCAAAGTGGTATGGGACAATTTGATTCAAAAATCTATTTTTAAATGGCTTCTTGACAAATAGTGTGACTTTTTAATGATTTCAAGAAAAAGGGGGATATTTCTCTCAAATAGTTTTGATAATTATTTTCATCTATGTAAACATCCTTAATTATTCATGATTGAGGATAATGTGATACAATACAATCTTCCATATTGTATTGAATGAGTTATGCTTGACTGTGGATGTTCTATTTTTATACCATTCGTGGTTTGTGGTTAAAGTATTGACATTTCGTATACTAGTTTTAATACGAATGTTTATGTTATGTTTAAACTTGTTCATATGAGGAATGCATTAGACTTAATAAGTGACGGGTGGAGCCCTCTATACCTCCTCGATGAATCGGTAGGTCTAATGAGACAAAATAGTGTCTTGGCACAAGGCCTTGACAAGATCTTATTTGTAGTCTTGGCACGAGGCCTTGGCTATGTGGTTATGATAGTCTGGAATTATGCATTCCATCATTATGAAAGTGGTTATTGATATTGCTTGTGATTTTTCGACTAGATGAATATCCATGTGAATAATTAAATGGAATTATTTCATTTTATCATTTCCATATTATGCTGAAGTTCAACTACAAAAGGCTTTTGTTTTAGTTATAAATTGCTTGAAGTGATTATGATTATCTATGAAAGATTATGCTATATTGTTATCCTTAAGCTCACCCATTTCAGTGTTTTATTTTTCCCAGGATGAGAAAAAGTAATTTATGAATGACCTGCAAGGATAGTATAAGGGGATATGAAGACAAGATGTTGTTTTAGTTTATTTACCTTATGATGTAATGTAAGACTTATGAATATATCTTGTGTTTCCAAGACTACTAAACTAGTGGGTCTTTAGAGACGTGATCTTTTGTGATCATGCCAATGTTATGTAATAATGCACCAATTCTGGGTATCTAGGGTCAGGTCATTACACTTGGTATTAGAGAAAGTTTAGTATAAACCTTGGAAGCTAGATTTAGATAAACTCTGATTAGAGCACGTAGACCTAAGATGATATTTGAGGAATAGTATAGAATAACTTTCAATAATTTTGATATTGTAGAGATTTTATGTGTTTTTCGAGCAATACATCCCTGTATGGATACGAGTAGGTAGAGGCGGCTCTGGAAAAGATGTACCTAGGGGTAAAACCTGAAAAAACTGCTTTGAGCTAGACTCGAACGGGAACTGGGGCACGACAACGGGCCTTGCTGCACTCTTGGTTACGAGACTCCCGGGGGATATGCTTACGATAATTTACATTTTCTTTACAAAAAGATTTAAAGTAATATATATAAGATGAGAGTAAATGACCTTGGTTAATCCTAATGTGTTTCAAATTGAGAATACGGTGACATGTTAATCTCTAAATGATTTTATGACTACTGTTACTCACACAATGCTTTCTGGTTATAGTCAATGGCTGGATTCCAATAAAGTCATAGTGACATTGAGAATGATGTACAAGGTGGTAACGGTGGTGGAAATGAGCAACAAAATGAAATGTTGATAGGCGTAAAAGATATCATCTTTATTCCAAATCAGTTTTACAAAAATATGATCAAAAACATATATATTAACCAACTCCCGGACTCAACAAGGAAAAGAACGGTGATGAATGATAAGAGCTCCAGCAGTGGAGACCTTGGAGAAAGGAATCCTCAATTTCCATCTTGTAGGAAATGTGGAAGGAGACACCCTGGAAAGTGTCTCAATGGGACAATGAAATGATTTACATGCGGGAAGGAAGAACATAATGTGAAGAATTGCCGAAGAAAAATGAAGAGTACTATGGAAGAAGATAAAAATGTTCCCAAGAGTCCATTTATAGTCATTTGCCGTAAATTTAGGAGACATGTCCATTACCCGAGTGAATTCCATATTCTATAGGATATTTTCTTGGTCAAAGAAGAAGCTATGTGGAAATAAATGGTTGGAGAAATGTTTAAAAAGTATTACTGCTCCTTGTTGATGGGTTTACTTTGGAATAATTTTCACTTGTATTTATAACCCCACAATTTTCCATGTGAGAATGATATTTGAGGAAGAATTATCTCTTCTCTTGTGGATATAGGTATAAATAGCCATTTGGTTTTATATGATCATTGGGGTTTGAGACAGTTATAAGTTATTAAAATTTGGGATGAAAATTTAAGGTATGATACAACATATGTGGTTAAATTATGTTATGGTATTTTGAGGAATTTATCTCATTTTGGTAATATTATAAAATATAGTTTTTGAAAAAGGACAACACGTAGACCATGTGATAGCCTGTTGCGTCGGACAAAGCTGTGGGAATTGAACCCACAACCGAAGTGCGATAGGGATTTATCGCCTACCACTGGACTACGTGAAGTCCCTGTATAGTGTGACTAATTATTTTTAGTTAAATGATTTTATTGATCAATAATAAGTTGATTTGGGTTCTTATGTCTTATCAAATGAATACACTTGTTATAGGAAAATGATTTGGTGGTTATGTGATAAATGTTATTTTGGAAGATGTTCGCTTTTTCGGGAACACTATATTCCCATGGAAAATAGAATATTATGGGGTTTCATTTGTGGAGTAATGGTAGATTTTTATCTATGTTTTTATTATGGATTTATAGTGATTTCGGTTATTTATGGAAATGATTAACCTATAATAGAGAATATGTGATGAGGTTAATTACTTTTATGTATGTGAAAATAAGATTATTTGATGTAATTTGGAGATAAAATTTAACATGGGAGACATATAATCAAATTCTTCTATGTTTTGGGTTTCAATATTAGTTTGGATTATATTTAAGGAATTTAAGGACAATTGATTATCAAATGGTATTTATTTATCTTTTAGGTATAATTGGTTTAATTTTAGAAAATAAGATTAGTGTTAATTTATCTCTTTTTGGGGGATCATTAGATCTTGTACTAACAATTTTGGTTTTGATTAATCTCTAAAGACAATGTAAATATATTGTTTACCCTGAATGGATCATTTGATTGTATAGAAGTTTATTCTAGCTCTTCCAGTGTTACTAAGTCTTCTTAAATACTAATCATTTAAAAAAAATGAGTTAGTGGTGGAAATTTATTAAAGAATGAAACTATACTTAAAAAGTATGTATATATCTTTATATTATTAGACAATATCATAAATGATTTCCTCATCCTTATGTATTGTAACTTAAAACAAAAAATGTTGTCCGTTTACTTTTCCTACTATGAGATTAATGATCATTTTTTCCAACCCAAGTTTGTGGTTTTCTTATTGTTAAATATCTTCTAATCATGATTTCTATACCTCACCATTAGAACTTGACACTTATTTTATCATCTATATCCATGTTTCCTACCTGGAATCCTATTATGGGTTATCTTGGGTGACCTTTATACCTCTCTTTCTTTTTTTTAAAGTGATAGTTTTATTGACTCTTTTTCCAATGTGGGACATTCCATTATATTCTCAGGAACAATTTTTTAAAATTGCGAGGACGCAATTTATTGATGGAGGGTTGAATGTAACACCCCAATCTTCCACGGTACACTTCTCTTTGAATAATACATTAGCGTGTGTTGTACGCAACACTAAGTTCAAGTACACCACAACTTACCAAACTAGCCGTTTAAAAGAGGTTATAAATAGTATTAACTGAATTTTAAATATTATATTATCTGTATAATTGTAATCCATATTATTAGTTTCTAAGACATGATTTATGAACAAATTCATTTTTTAAAGATAAATGAAGTATTTTTCAAAAAATGAAATTTTACCGCCTTTTAATGGAGAATCCTTTTTAAAACCAATATTTGAAACTTCTATATATTCAATTTGACAAAATGAAATTCTTATTTAGAATTGGGACATAAGAATTTATTATCAATAAGGTTTTGGTGTCTTTCTGATAACTTTCATATTTGGGTGAATAGTGAAAAACTACTAAATTTTAACTGAAAACAACTTTTATAATCAAAAACCTTTATTTTGTAAAATTATAAATTTTAATGGTTTGGAAGTATAAATAGATTATATTTTTACTATTTAATCCAATGATGGTCATTTTAAGTAATTTCACTTTGAAATTGGTCATAAACAAGTGTCAAACTTTTGATAGTTATAATTTCTTAAAAATACGCCTTTTTGTTTCGAAAGTAGGAATCAATTTTAAATTAATAAATGAAAATTTAATGTTTTTAATTTGGTAAAATAGACTTCATTTTTGGATTCAGAATAATGAAATTATCCTACGGTGAAATTTTGGTACTTTTCGGATAACTTTTATATTTTGATGAATAGTAAAAAATTACTAAATTTTAATTAAAAACAAATTTTTTAATCGAAATACTTAATAGTGATTAATTATGAATTAGAGTGGTATTAAATAATATTTAAAATATATTTTTACCATTTAATACAATGTGGGTCATTGACCATAATTTCACATTTAAACCAGACATAAACAAGTGACAATCTTTTGATAGTTATTATCTCTTAAAAACACAATTTTTGTTTTAACAACGGGAATTAATTTTAAATTAATTTCTGCCACTTCTTTGTTTTGAATTTGGAAAAATGGATTCCATATTTGGAATTAGGATGTTCAAATTTTGTAAATAGGTAACTTTTATTTTTAGGCATTTTGGATAATTACTTTGGTAAATATTTTATTTACCATGGTTAAATGGTAAATCTGGTAAACAAGGGTTAAAAATAATAATATTATAATAATACTACATTACCCTAAAACGTGTCATAACCCTATTGGTTGATACATGGTCGACCATGGGCATCTTTGGGTTGATTTTGGGACCACATGGATCCACTTGTAAGTGATAAGGACACTTTATTTTAATTAAGTTAAAATGAATACAAAAATGACACAAGCATATATCTTTTAGAAACACAATTGTTAGATAGGGTTATATATGTTGGAGTTTAGAATATAAATAATCCTTATAAATCTAAAAAGATTTCCTACATAATGATATTTTATTTATAAATTTTAAGCAATAAATTGGTTAATTTATTTATGACACAATGGTGATGTAGTAATTACCATATTATTGAAAAATTAGAATAATTCATATTATAAAAACCCAAATAAAAATAATTTGAGACTTTTATTGAATTACACTAATTTTATAGGTTAATATGACATATTATTATTGATATAATTAACTTTTTTAGAAGTAATCATTCTGTTATGAGTTTCACAAAAATCAACTATTGAATAGTATCAAAATTGACATAAAAGAGTTTTTAAAACAAATATTATATTATTAATTGATATTAAATTTTTTAAAATATATGGTTTGGACAAAGGGACTTATATAATTATAGGTGTATCATTAATATACCACTTGAGGGTAGATTTGATGTATATGGTATGTTAATTAACCATATAATATAAAAATACAAAGAGACATTTTAAAAGTGAAACTAATTAACTAAGAGTTAATACTTAAAGATAAGGTTAATATAATGACTCAAACCTGTCTAAATTCTATTGGTTAAGTGTTTTTCGACCCATCCCCACCATAACCTTTTAATAATCAACTTTGGAGCTATTATAAACCGAATAGGAATTTATTATAAATTAATATTTCTAGCTTTTCCAAAGGTGCCCCTCACCCCTCTTATAAAAGGGAACTCCTCCTTCTCATTTATTCAAACCTTAAAAGCCTTTTAGTTCGGCCAAACCTGCCCAAAATACTCTCTCAACCTTCCTCACTACAACCTATAGACCTTAGTTTGATCAGATAGTCATCCTATGGAGCCCTTTTTTATCAAATCAAAAGGAACAACCCAAAGAAGAGGTAATGTTTTCACCACCCCTTTTCATGTTCCTTTCTTCTTCCACTTATTCTTTCTTTGTGATTACCATTATAAAATAATAACTCAAATATCATATATATATATACTATGATGTTATTATAAATATGTTATAACCATATTTAGTTTTCTATCCACCCTTTGAATAACATGTCACCATACATGTGTACGTACGGCTTACCGTCTCCACGTCGTGGTGTAATTGTTATTCAATATATTATTATTTGGGTGGGTATAATAATGATGTGTAACACATGTAAATAATAAATATAACATGATAATGATTCTTTATATATGATATACCATCCAATTATATAATATTTTAATATCAAAAGAATGATATTGTCGCTCGTGCGTATGTACGGACTACAGTCTCCACGAACGCGATGAGATTCATTCTCTATCATATCCATTCAAGTATAATTATAATTTTATGATTTAAAAATAATTTTTAAGGACTTGATATCATTCTGGATATGAATAATATACAATCTATCCATAAAAAACATGGCTTACGTAACGAAACATATAATAGAAAACGAGTAAGTTAACACCTGAAATGACGATAATTCTAAGATATTATTAACAATGCAATGTTAAAAGATCATTTATGAGATCATATTAATGTATATGAATCATGAATAATTTAATAACAATTATATCAACATTATAATGGTGTTTAACCTACCCCCATCCATGGAAAAGTACAAGGTAAGAGATTTTCTTATCTCACATTCAATTCCGTGAGATTTGCATTGTTCGCCACTAAGTTATTGAAATTACTATATTTTGTACTGACATGTGATATATATGATCATTATTCTCTTTATATTCATGTTATTCTGTAAATAATTTGGTGGTTACTAACTTTTGGTCAGATGACTCAGTTGATTACAACGTGGTAAGGGGTTTCTTATCTCACTTTTAATTCCGTGAGATTCCCATTGTTCTCCACTTATTTATTCCATGTGGTGTGTGTACTTCCCATGATTGTATTCATTGTGTAATATACTTTAATTTATGTATATTTACATCATCATTGTATTACCCTTATTTCATGGGTGCATGTTTCATATGTTACCAAATCGATAAGGGAATTTGAAATTTCAATTTCCACTCATTCGGCTTTACACATACTTCATTGATTATATTACTCCAGGATTATGTGTGGAATCACTATTCATTTACTTATGTCATAATTTCCAATACACATTTCTATGTATATACTTTTGATACACATAATCACTCCATTTATAATTTCTCAAGTAATCTATATGAATTTGATAAGAGTAATTTTAACTCATTCTTCATTTGTTGAGTTAAACATCCAATTCATTGGTGTTGTTTTTACAAGGTTATGTGTGAATATCGTTTGATTTTTTTACACTTAATATCCAATCATATTTAGTGTATTTGTATTTTTCACACATAACTATGTCATTGATTTATCCTTAACCTAAGGATACGGCCTTTATGAGATATTAAATCTCAACTTAAATTCCATTGATACTTCATTGTTGTTATACACCAAATCACTTTTATGTGGTGTATATAATGTAATTTGACATAGTATATCATGAATCACTTTATTCTCATGATATTAAAAAGTGTTTATTACCTCAATTATTTGTATTCAAGTGTCTCTCTTTTGGTTTGAATATCTATTTAAAATACCATTTATAAATTTTTAAAAGACTTATTCATCTAAATCTTTCTCATTAATGTCCATGTTTTAAAAAAATAGTTTTAAGGATTTATTTATATGGACATTAATGGTTTAAAATTAAAACTCCTTTTAAAATTTTTCAAAGTGGTATGGGACAATTTGATTCAAAAATCTATTTTTAAATGGCTTCTTGACAAATAGTGTGACTTTTTAATGATTTCAAGAAAAAGGGGGATATTTCTCTCAAATAGTTTTGATAATTATTTTCATCTATGTCAACATCCTTAATTATTCTTGATTGAGGATAATGTGATACAATAAAATCTTCCATATTGTATCGAATGAATTATGCTTGACTGTGGATGTGCTATTTTTATACCATTCATGGTTTGTGTTTAAAGTATTGACATTTCATATACTAGTTTTAATACGAATGTTTATATTATGTTTAAACCTGTTCATATGAGTAAATCATTGGACTTAATAAGTGACGGGTGGAGCCCGCTATAGCTCCTCGATGCATCGGTAGGTCTCATGAGACAAAATAGTGTCTTGGCACAAGGCCTTGACAAGATCTTATCTGTAGTCTTGGCACGAGGCCTTGGCTATGTGGTTACGATAGTCTGCCATTATGCATTCCATCATTATGAAAGTGGTTATTGATATTGCATGTGATTGTTCGAATAGAAGAATATCCATGTGAATAAGTAAGTGGCATTATTTCATTTTATCTTTTCCATATTATGCTTAAGTTCAAGTTTAAAAGTCTTTTGTTTTAGTTATAAATTGCTTTAAGTGTTTATGATTATCTATGAAAGCTTCTCCTATATTGTTATCCTTAAGCTCACCCCTTTCAGTGTTTTATTTTTCCCAGGATGAGAAAAAGTAATTTATGAATGACCTGCAAGGATAGTATGAGGGGATATGAAGACAAGATGTTGTTTTAGTTTTTTTTACCTTATGATGTAGTGTAAGAATTATGAATATATCTACTGTTTCCAAGACAACTAAACTAATCAGGCTTTCGAGACTTGATCCTTTGTGATCATGCCAATGTTATATAATAATGCACCGACTCTGGGTATCTAGGGTCAGGGCATTACAAACAATGTTGATTTGAAAATGATATTTGAAAACAAAACTATAAGACTTTAATGAAACTTGAACCCAAATCCCATGGATGATAGTACGTTTTATGCATCTATAATCCTTATTTTACTCATTAAAATTATGATAAAAATACATAAATAATCGATATATACATTATAAAAAAATAAAACAATTGGTGATGTGGCATAAGACTCAATGAATAAAAATTTAGGTGAGAAAGACTCATACATTAATTGTTTACTTTCACAAAATTACATTATCAATATTTCTTTGTTAAAAATAACTATATTAATAACCTATTTTATAACTATATCCATATCTATTTTCATTTATAATCAATCATTATAATCATTCAAACCACTTGTATTTTTTTTATTAAATTATATTTTTCATCATCAGATGTTAGTTATTTAAAATGTTAAACAAATGATTCTCAATATAAATTAAAAACCAAATAATTTGATACTAATTTATCCAATAAAAAATTAGAGAAGATATTTAGTTTTTTAATGATCTATATATACCCATGTTTCCTTTATCATAACTACGGTCACATAAATTGAGAATGCGATTCATGTTGAACTTGTTTCATGTGGTATACAGATACTAATCTAAGAAATTATAAAGATCAATAATTTTTTTGTAATTTTTTAAAAATATTCTAGAAATAAATTATTATTTATTATCATTTATATTCATAAAATATATTTTATAACTATTTTTATATAGTGGTGTTAAAAATCAGAACATGTTTCTGCATGGATTTGGTAGTTAATACATACAAATGATTATGGCTTCTATTTTCTATATATTAAAAATATAATATAAATGGTATATATTTATTTAATATTAAGAATGTTAAAATATAGTATTTATTAATTAAAATTCCCCTTTGAACCATCCATTTAATTTTTCTAGAAAAAATTAATATATCCCCCATGGAAGGTATAGTTTGCGCATATGCATGGATGCGACATTCCCTTTTCTAAGGAAAGGAAAGGTAGATACTTATTATTCAATTATGGTAAAAAAAATTTGGAATAAAAATAATACCTATTCTATTAAATAAAAAATTACATGTTAATTTTGGAAAATATAAGTGAAGAAAATACTATATGTGGATAATTATCACATTGAACATTTCAGTCTAATCCTGAAATATATCATTGAATTTGAGGATGTAGTGAAATTTAATGTTACCAAGGGATGCATATAGATAGATAAATCTGCAGATATTTTTAATAGTTAGAGATCGATGGTAATTTAAGGCAATTAGTTTTTCATGTTGTGATAACTCCTCTTATTAGTAATGAATATGGACGTATCTATGGAATTGAATGTAGAATAAGTGTTGTGAATGGAAATTCATGAGGGATGGGTGAGTTAGGTGGGAATGGTTTGGTGAAATTTTAGGTATGAATTTTTAAACAAAAAATGTATTCTATAATGTATAAGTGTCATGTAATCTTAATAAAATTGGTGATAATTAAATTATCTATTTTTACCTCTAACATCCAAAATTTAAAATTTACCATAGTCATTAATTTATTTACGAAAATTTTAAGATTTACCTTTTTCAAATTATGGTGATGAGGATTATAAATTTAGACTACATTTAATAAATTTGAAATTATTAAATAAATTAATATTAACTTATTAATTGAAAAATTAAATATAAATAAAAAACAAATTTTTGTAGAAAAGTATATTTTTAAAGAAAATTTGTACTCTAAGTGTAATATTAAATCCATGAATTATTTAAAAAGTCACTGAATAATTTTTTATATATAAGGAAAAAATATAATTTACTGTTTAAGGAATATAAAATTAATAAAATTATAGAATAATTTTGAATTAACTTCTATAACAATTATTTCAAAAATAAATGTTTTATCATGGTGAATAATAAGTAATTTTGAAATATGTTTCATATGTTACAAAATAAGAATTAACTTCTTAATAAATTATGAAATGATAATTAATATTCTAAAACCATTATATTGGACTCAAATTATAGTAATGATAAATAGTAATTTTAATATAAGTGCTAACAATTCATAAAATTTTTTTTAATAAAACATAATTTATTTATAAAATGTTTTGGTTAGTTATTTTGTTACACTAGTTGAACTCTATTAAGGAATTATAATTAAAAATTATTATTATTTTTATTCCAACTTATATTTAATTTTTTTACCAGAACCTATGACTTCCAACTCAATATCTATATTATAATGATCCCATGTTCATACCTATAATTTTATCTTAATGAGATTTGTTTTGTTTATTTTTCATTGCAGTTTGCGAAGGATGATATTCAACACAGTATTTTATAAACTAAAAATATATTCTAAAATATAGGTGTGTTATAGCCATATCTATATCCCATAACCATTTCACTATTTACATGCTCCATCATAATACTCTATAAAACTTCTGTTTAACTAACACACTTTATATAAGGTCTTAACACACACAATAGTTCCTGTGTAGGATATGTGAAATATATATCAATAGTGTATTAGAAATATCCTCTAATATATTAAAAAATATACATGTTCATGCATGAAGATATAATATAACACAAATATAAATACATACATGAATTTTTATTAATTCATATTGCGTTGAAAAATAAACTATAACACCATTTCATACCTAGATAATAATATTTTTGGAGAAGTATTCTAGAAACATAACCCAAAATATACCTAATCGTCCATAGAGAGGGATTTATTCTTTGTCCAATTCATTATACTCCATCTTATGGTCTGGTCATGTACCAAATAATCATATCATATACCATCCTTTAATGAAACCCTATCACTCACTATGCAATCTCATAACAAATCATGTCCGACATCTCATTCCATTTCCCTCCCCCTCATGGTGAAAACATACACTCCAATATATACTAAATCATATACCTCTACCCACTCACTCAGGATGAAGTCTCATCACTTTTCATTACCATATCTTATACTCACATCCACTCACTCTGGGTTTGGTCTTATAATACATCGCCGACAAAGTATCACATATTTACCCTCTCTATAATGTTGAGTACCCATCAAATGTCACATACCACATCTGATATAATATCTAATCCACTTCCACGTCACAAAAGGTTTTTCCTCTTATCAAACCACGAAATCTTCCATATGACTCAGGTTAGGTCCATTATACAAAACCACGACCATTACCCCACCCCACACAGGGTAGGTCCTCATACCATCATATATGTAATGGATTTCATAAACTAAACCCTAGATATATTCTCTCCCCTTATATCCTAAGCACACTAACTCATTCATTATAAATCATAGGATGACCTCCATAATACATAATTGAATATATATAAGGATGAAAATCCATACACATATACATCCTTTTGTAACCAATGAGGGAAATATCGGGGGTCCCTAGGACTAACCAAGTATACGTTTATTAAAACCATCCCAATATATCAATCCCTGATGAAATAATAGCCCATAAAAATTACTTTAATGTATCCTCAAAAGGATATTGTATATCCATGTTATTAATTTTATACATCAACAACTATGTATTTGTAATAGAGGACAACCTTATGGAAAAATTAAACTAAAAACATTAGAAACATAACTCTATGTTATTGAGTCATTTCCAAAAACCCTCACACGAGGTCTCATCAAAAATCTTTCATGGGAGATATCTAAAGTCCAAAATCCATAGGAAACCCAACAATTTACATAATACCATTCCCCTAAGGACTATTCATAATCACATCAAGAACCAAGTCTACTAACCACCCTCAGGGGGTACTCCTTGAAATACATGATAGATGTTGTCATCTCCCATATTTCCCAGGGATGATGATTATTATTACTACCATACATTCCTTATGAAACCAAACCTAGTATATCCATATCTTATCCCATGATCATGACCAATATAAGGCCTTTTTGAACTCAATTTATATCCTATCCCTATTAGAAATAATATGAATAGTGTTCTATATTATTTAACATGTAATATAATTCTAGTTTTGATCCATGGTGGAACTAAGCTAAATATTATCTCTAAATGGGGATCTATAAATACCCAACAATTTTTTCCAACAAAAATATCCTTACAAGATTGTATAATGATGAATAAAAAGTATATCGTTAATTATTATAGGCACCACCATCATAAATTTATGAGCTACATTATCCATCCACATCCAACAAAAACCATTTTGTTATGACATATTCATCCATATCATTACCACAACCCAGAAACAATTAATAATAAAAAATATGTAAATTATTTAATTATAAAAAATGATTATATTTAAATATAACACAATGAAAAAACCTAAAATACCAAAACCCTATCCATGGTTTTGTATATGTTATATAGAATAACTCTAGTTTCCGTATGAGAAAGAGCCTCATCAACCTACATGTACTTGATTTTAAATTTCTATAAAAGTGTCTAAATCAATAGATAACTCTCTTCTATGTGAACCTAAAAAATTGGGTGAATGAATGTTTTCATAATCCATCATAATCCTCAAGCCACCAAAAAAAGACTAATTTATTGGATTATTCCACTATTATTTGGTGGAATTATCATTAAAACCCAAAACCAAACCACAAAAAAATAGATTTCGAGTTGAATGAAAAATAATTGATCGTAGTAAACAATTTTATATATCCATATCAGTATGGGAAAATTTACATAAAAAAAACCTCATCAATGTTTTAAATAGGAAATAATTCATAGCATAGATCTAATGAAAAGTCTATTACATTATATCCGTCCATCCTAAAATGAGATTAGGGTGATGTGGAAAAGATAAGATTTACCTTTCTTAAAATTAACTATATATTATACTTATTGTGTCTTGACCCAAATGGACATAGTGAATACAACCTATTTATGGATTTAATTTTAAATTTATCAATTAAATCAAAGTGAAAATAGAAAACTCTATAAAAACACCAAACCCCACAATCAATCATTGTAGTATGGACCAAGGATCTTCAATGAAACACCTCTCTCAAAGGAAAACCCTAAGAAAACTAATTTGGTTTACTCATAGTTTATTGACCCATTGTCCAAGAAATTATGATTTCCTTTATGAAACTGTCATTAATGAATCATGCTAACTATAGTGTGATCTCACAAAATTTATAGAAATATTAATCTTGTAAATCATCTCAAGGATATATCCCCATAATTATGTTTTTACGTTCCATGGAATATTATTTTCATATAACTCACTAATATTAATATATTTTTATGTGATCCACCACCGCTATGGTATATTGTCATTTAATTATCACACAATGTTTTTATTCGTTGCATTTGTAGTAATCTCAATAACCTATAGCCAAAAGTTCAGCCTATCTCTATGGCTTCATCCTCCAATGTTCAAATAAAGCTATCAAATTCCACTAAAAAGCTAAAAAATTATGAAAAAGCACATAGAATTTTATAAACCCTAAAATCCAAATCCAAGATCATATACTCAAAATAACTCCACTCCTTGTATTAAAATTAAAACATCCCTAGATTTCTCTAACCATTAATCATGCATGTAATTGAAAAATCTTCACATTTACACTTCCCATCCCCAATAAGAACAAATAAATTCTTCAAAACATCCAAAAAACTATCATATTATAATACATATTATTTTTCTTGATTCCAAAATTATCTAGGTGAATCTCATCAACTAATACAATAAACCTAGATACACTTAATTTCCTATAAAAATGGCTAGTCTGGTTCTCAAAACCTAATATGCATGTTCAATATGCTACAAAAGATACTAATTCCCGGTACCACTCTAATTTATAATTGTAAATACTCTTTTGTACCTTTATGTATAATGTTTATTGGTACGCCCATTCAAACAAAGAAGTTATTTATTTCTTCCACCTAATCATGATTCTATGACTCTTTGAGGCATTGTGGAGTGATCCTAATAATAAACACTAACATCCATAAACAATACTCAATGAAATTAAAATATTGGTAAAAAAATCTGACTAATTCAACATCATATTAACCCTATTTGAAATGATGAACCCTCAATATATGTCACATCCAACTAAAAAATTAAATTATACCTAATATAACCTCAACAAGAATAAATCAACCAGAAAACCATAACTAAATTATAGAATTAGTATTTATGATCTAATCAAATTGAATATTTTTTCTTATACAACAATATCTTAGGTGTGATCCCAACCACCCCACTCCTCTTCCTACTAATTTGATATCACAATGAAACAAGGATAATACATAAAAAAAGGTATATGATTTTATATACTATAAATATTACATCATTCCACTTTACAATCACCATATTATTCTGGTCCCACCACTAATAATTCATTTCTCTTTTTGATCCTTGATAATCTAGGCCCAAAAAACCTTTATTTGGTCATATATATAAATCATTTACCTTATAGTTCACTGAAACAATACAATCCGAACATGATAAAACTCATCACTAAATTCGTAGTAGATGTTCCATGAAATATTATATTTTAATACCATAAATAATTATTATTATTTCACCATTAGGAAGCTTCATTATGACATAGTACATTCCAATACTCACTAATATCCCATTCAACTAAATATTAAAGAACTATAATCATATAAAAACCTCGATCTAACCACTCCACACATTTCTCACGAACCCTAATCAATCCTCTATAAAAAAGGGGGACCATATACATAAATCCCAAAAAATTACTGTAACTCACCTCAGAAAAATAGGGGACTAATGGTGTTCAACCCCACACCATCATCACTAAAAAATTTGGCACTCCCAAAAACTGTAAAATTCTCAACAAAACCACACGATAGCTATTCTATATTTACACATTGTAAAATCTATCTCATGTGACGAACATTAATTTTATATCAAACATTAAGAACCCGTTAACCAAGGGCTCATGTAACCAATAACTCCACCTTTTATAGGGAATAATGTACCCCATAAATAATCATCTAAAAAGTTCATTTACACTACCCATCTTATTCTCATAAAAATCTAATAGGAATACACTTTAATTTCACATGAACATAAAATCATACTCAAAATCCCATGAGTCAAAGCTCATTCATTCTTTTAACTCATGTATAATATCATAGATACGAATCCTATTAATTTTAATATACACCCCCAAGAAACATTAATTATTTTCTATTTATTAAATCCCAAGGCTTGCCACTCATTAAAAATGTAGGATACATGATCACACTTCATTTATTATTCTACATAACTCAAAAAATCTTACCTATAATCTATACATCCCACACCCAAACATATAGTATAAATACCATTATCACATCATAAACCATATAAAACCAATCTACTCTAGGTATCTCACTTATCCTACCCTAAAAACATAACCATGATACAGAATGTACAATAAAAATTATACATATTAGTAGCCCAAGGAATATAACATACCATTCCACTACACTATCAAGTCTATCCAACATATCAATGAATCCCTCCTTTACCTAAAATAACTATGGAATCCTAGCCAAAACCAAATCATCAAGGGTATCTATTAATCACCTACACATAAGGAATATACAATCACAAATATATGATATCCCATAATAGTATCCATATAATCTATCATTATGGAAACTATAATGTATATATGTGGAATAACAAAAAAATGTTAAATAGAAAATGGTTGTATAAGTCATTTTAGAAACATTAGACAACCATAACAGTACATCATTAGTCAAATGAATAAAAAAGAACATAAATTTCATGTAAAACCTACTTTATAACAATAAGGAATAAAATTATTTGTAAAACAACCCTATGTTTAGAGAAAAATCAAACTAATGATTATAATTGTTCAAAAAAATACATGAAGATATATCATAATGAAAATATTGTAAACCCAAAAAAATAATTTCATAACCTTAGTGACTTGTTCGTCCTAGTAGAAAGGTTCTCATGAATCACTTGTATTATATCTATCACAGTCTTACAAAAATTTGTATCTTATATACCAAGTACCAAATAGAATGAAAAATTAAAAAATTTAATAACATTGTTTATTTCATAGGATAACTTCACTCAAATAACACTCTACATAGGGTAGCCACATAAACTAAAGAACTCATCCACATCCCATAGAAGATGTTGAACAATAGTGAGAGAGTACAATAAATTATATTGATAAACTAATTTGAATTATAAAGCAATCAATAAAAATAAACGATAAAAATTCATTATTAATAAATAATATGATTATGTATGTTATTGCAAATGAATGTGTTGTCACCCAACACAAGAATCTCAACCATTATCACACATTTCCTATCACATATTCAAAATAAAATTAAATAATAATAATTATAAACTATATCCCCTATAACCTCAATCCTAACGTTAATCACATCCTCAAATACCTATCAAGCAACTCCAACTCAATCCAATATATTACATGTACATAAATTTTGCAACAGACATAATGATAGCACACACACTTGGGTTCCAATTATAGGATAGAGAGACATCCTAGTAGGGTTTCAGTAAGATTCCTAAACAGACACCATCATATACATAACTATAATGATGATAAATGTAAATAATATAAATAAAATGACATATAGTTATGTTTTCTAGGTAATTATATGATAACCATGATACCAAGACAACAGAACATATTTGGATAAGATTGATAATAGTAGTCACCCCACAATAATAACATTGACTGTTACCTAATACATATAATATCCCATATTTCATAACAGCACCCTCTCACTCAGCATGAGGCCTCACTCCATTTTAAGTATTATATCTAATACAACCATCCTATCATTTAGGTTGTGGTCTTATAAAATGATTTAAAGAACATACAATTTCCCCACCCTCTCACTCAGGGTGAGATATCATACTATATAACTAAAAACGTCTCATACTTCTACTCTCCAAAACAATTTTAGGTTTTATCACATATCACATAATATATCCCAAACAATACAGTCACCTATTCTCTCTCACTTATGGTAGGTCTTAATATTAAACAAGAACTACCACCCTATCACCTGTGTTATGTACATATATCAATATCAAAATTAATTTTTTTAAATCAATAAAATTCTGCATATAATCACACATGTAAAGGGTTAAAAAACCTAATAACTATATCTTTACAATATGATCACATCACAAGCACACCTCATCATCCACCAAGCATTGTAGGCTAACCACCACTGTAACATCCTAGGAAATTATAGAATACAAAATTTTCAAATTTATTATTAATATTGAATTAGTTATCTTTTTTAATATAAAAATGATTCTCTATCAAAAAGAATTCCCAAAACAGAAAAATGGATTTCTCTTAAATATTATGTTGTATACAGGACTGAGTTATAAAAAAATAATATATTATTAATATTTTTAATTTTTGTTGAATTTATCTCATAAATGATATAATATTGGGAATGAATGATATTTACTAAATTAATGAAATAGCGTTTACACATTTTATATAACGGTTCAATGGTTATAAAATTTATTTGGAAATTAAATAAAAACCAATTGAATATAAATGATTCGATTTTCTGAAAAAAAGTTCAAATAAAAATAAGTGATTTGATAAAATAATAAAATCACTCTTTAGGGAATTTTTAATGAAATATATATAAAATATATTTTATTTAATGTCAAAATTTTATCTTACAAGGTTTATAGAAATAATATAAAACAATTTTATTTTTCGGATAAAAGAATTATTTTTCCAAAAAATTGATGTTTTTTCACCATTAGATGGAGAACCAATATCAATTATGGTTTTTGAAACATTTATATATTCTATTTGAAAAAATAAAATTACTATTTGGAATTGGGATATCAAAATTTACTTTGGATGAATTTTTATATTTTTATGATTAAATTTATTTTCTAATGAATAGTTAAGAGCATTACATTATAAATCAAATCTAATTTTCATCTAATTTATATATATATATATATATATATTTTAATTTTATTTTATTTTAATGTGTAATTAGATTATGTTTTTATCATTTAATGTAATTTATTTAATTGGATGAAATTCTATATTGAAATTTCATAGAAAACTATGTGAACCTTTAAACATTTTACATAAAGAGAATGTTTTCTCATTCTGGTAAAGAGAATAATTTTAAATTTAATTTTTACAATTATGTGAATTTAATTTTAAAAAACATTAATACATGGTTTTAATATGAATGCATTTTTTTCCAATCTGATGAAAATAATTTTTTGTGAATAATAACATTAGTTTTTTATTTACTAGAGTTAAAAGTAAATTGGGCAATTAATTTTAAAAATTTTATTCTAATAAGATAAACCACACTAAAACATATACTAATATTGTTGCATGAGTTAATTAAGACCACGAAAATCCTTGGGAAATAAGTTTCACCTTTTGAAACCAGTTGGGTGTGATTATGACCTTTATAACTTATAATCTAATGTAAACAAAATATGTCATAACCTTGTCTCTTGTTAATAAAAAATTACAATATAGGGTTATCTAAGTGATATCATATAACATAAATATTACATAGATATAAAAAAATATTAACTATATCATGGTAGTTTTTTTAGAAATTAAATAATTCAATTTAAGTATGACACAAAGATGATGTCGTAATAGATATATTAATGAAATATTCAAATAAATGATATTATTAATATTTAAAATAAAATTACTTTAATTATTTATTGAAATACAATTATTTTGTGGATAAATATTAAATGTTTTGAGTTATATAATTTTTTTTGAAAGAATCAATTTTATGATATTTTAGAAAAGTCATGTAATGAGTATTATAAAATTGACATAATTCATATTTTAAAATATAAAATATTTAATTAAATGATAAAAATTTCTAAAAATATATGATTCAATGTAAAATTGTAGATAACTCAAATCATGTCATTAATGACCCGTTAATTGGTTGATTTCCATGAATTTGTAATTATTTTGACTCTCAATGTGTAAATTACATGACAAAATTGTAAGAGTTAGAGGGGGTTAAAATAAAAATATGTGGATTAATAAAAATAAAACAAATGGATAAATCATATTGGATGATTATATTTTGTATTATATTCATTCTATATTTGAAATAAATGATTTTGGATACATTTTAACTAAAATTAAATTTACATTAATTTAAAATTTTAACAATTCCAAAGGTGCCCCTCCCCACTCCAACAAAAAGGAACACATTCTTCTATATTAATCCCACTTGAATAACCATTATCCCGACATAATATTCCCAAAACCCCTAAAATAATCACTCACAAAATTAATGAGGCTTTATTTTAGGCATAACACCCTCCTTAGAAGTGTTATTCTGTTCTTAAAAGGCGATCAACAGAAGAAGAGGTATCCTTTTATTTTTAAGTATTTCTATTTTGTTGCTTCTTCTACTTCATTAAAATACTCATCTTCTATATGAAATTGTAATGGCCCAGACCGCTCTAGTCCATTACATTGCAGAAATCAGCTGTATGAGGTGTTTCCGGAGGTTCGGGTCCCTTATCCTCAACACATCGACAAATTTACATTTCTATGAATAGTTCCATTGGTGAACACTTCCAACGGTAGACCGTTGTGAACAGTGGATCAGTAATCTTCTATGAATAGTGTCACTGGTGACCTTATGTGAATAGTTTCATCAGTAACCTTATGTGAACAGTGAAATTGTGACCTTATATGAACAGCGACATCAGTGAACATCTGTGAATTGTGCATGAGTAGCGCTAGGCGAATAGTGTCATCGGTATCATTTTGTGAACAATGCAATGGTGAGGTTCTAATGATGTGGTTCCAAAAGTGACCCTTTTTCCTTTTCCAAATTTTGAGTTCTTGAATAGTGTTTCTAGAATGGTGAGGTTCCAACAATGACCTTTTTCCATTGAAAATTTTTTAGATCATGAAAAGTGTTTCTAGAATGGTGAGGTTCCAACAGTGACCATTTGCTTTTGCAAAATTTTGAGTTCGTGAATAGTGTTCCCAGAATAGTAATGTTCCAATGGTGAGCTTTTTTTTCCCAAATTTTGAGTTCTTGAAAAGTGTTTCTAGAATGGTGAGGTTCCAATGGTTACCATTATCCTTTATCAAATTTTGAGTTTATAAATATTGTTTCCAGAATGGTGAGGTTCTAATGGTTTCTGTTTTCCTTGGCCCAATTTTGAGTTCATCAACATTGTTTCTAGAACAGTGAGGTTCCTATGATGACCTTTTTCCTTTTCCAAATTTTGAGTTCATGAATAGTGTTTCCAGAACGGTGAGGTTCCAATGATAAGGTTCATGAATAGTGTTTCCGGAATGGTGAGGCTCCAACGGTGAGGTCCCAATAGTGAGGTTCATGAACAATGTTTTTCCATAGCCAACTTTCAAGTTTGTGAAAACTATCTCCATCTTCCTATAGTTTTTCCCCTTTAACATTTCATTTGACATAAAAAACAATTAAAGCCTTGTTTTAAGGACTCTAAGGGTGATTTAAAGGTCCTAACTCCGATATTAATTTCTCTTAAGGCTCAAGATGTTTTTACTTGGTCCAACCGCGTGGTTTAATGTGATCCTCTATTAATGAAAAACCCATCGTATATTAACCCACTCCTCCGTTAAATCTTCTAAAGGGACGAGATATATTCCTCCCTAGTTCCTCGTCCTTGTTATCAGGTGTGAGACTCTTGAAAAACCCATTCCTTCTCATAGAAGTTGTGAAATCAAACATTCCTCATAGAATTGGTTCAGCTCGGTTTTGATGCAACCAAGCAATATTGATTAGTCTTTGATATAACGTATGCTATATCTTTATTATTTTGGGATCATCTCCTTCTTTATCTTTTCCATTTTTATGGAATTTTACCCCCATGTTTCTAATGGGATTTTCTTGGGTGTTAGCCGATGTGGTGGTGTTTCTGCATCATCGAGTGGATACAATTTTCATGAGGGAGGAGATCATATCTCGTTGTGTGGATCGTTATTGTATAAAGAATGTCAAGAACTTTTTGAGGTTGTGGATTCATTTCTAATCTTTTCATTTATATGCTATTGTATAGTTAGAATGTTCTATCATATTAGATCACAATGGAACTGAAATAATAAATATTTGATCTGAAAAAAAAATTGATATCAATCGTATGTCATTGCACCTTGTTTTTATAGATAGTGTGATATATATGATTTCATTGTTTAGATTTTCTTTCTTGATGGAAATTAGTAAAGAACATAAAGTCGATATTATTCGATAATTGTTTGGCTAAAGATAAAGAGGAATATAAATGATTATGTTTTTTATTGTTGTTATTTTATGTTAATCAAATTTTTGTTGTAAGCATGTTTAATTATTTATGATTTATTATAGGTTAGTTTTCCTGAATTAGGAACCTAAAAATAATAAATCGGATAATCCGAGATGGATTAAATAACTAGTTATTTGATAAAATATAATTCCTTATAGGGTTCTGAGTTACCCTGTTATTATTTTAAGGGCAAAGAGGCCATTTGATATGATGTTTTTTCCTGCTTCGTGTGTTTTGATGTGAGCCTAGATGGCTATTGTGAGATGTGGGGGCATGGAGGCCTGTTGGTTGTGGTAGAACTTGATTCCTAGAGTGGCACGATGCATCGGGTTTGCCATGCGTGTGTCGGGGAGGACACCAATGATGATGACATGGGTTGGATGTGAATGTTTGGGTTCTTTCTGATTCTTTTCATTTGTTTATCTATATTACTTTCCCCACCGTTGAAGGCATCTATTCTTTCTTACCTTCTCCCGAAAGGGGTGCTGATGCATGAGGTATTCCACATGATTTCCGTGTTTAGCTTCTCAAAGAGAGTACGGGTCTACGCTCTTACTATAGGCGGAAAACACAGGACAGTTAGTTTATCTAATCACCATGTTGAGCCCCCTTCTGTTTAGTAGCTTATAATTTTTTTCTAGAATGCTTGGGAATATAGGGAAGTAATAATATTATTAATAAATGAATTATAAAAATATGTTAACAGTAGTGATTGGAGCTTGCTGGGACGCAATGTTGATGTTACAATTTAATGGGACAATGGACTTTGGGTGTGATGCTAATGAAATTTAATGTAGAATAGTTAATAGTTAATTAATGTTTAATAAATTAATTAACATAAAGTGGAACTAAAAAAATGGAATGAAGTAAGGCAATAAAGCTCTTTAAATGGTTGTGTGCTTATAGTATTCCTAGTCTTAGAATTGGTAGCCAGGAGTCCGAGAGATGTTAGCTACTGTTGACTCTAAGACTAGGTTAATCCCATTGTGAGATTGTAAAATATAGTATATTCTGTACTTTTTTTAGTTTCTATACACTCCTCCACCATATATGTTAGTGAAACTAACACCTTGATGATTCTGAGCCCTAGGGGGTGTGTTTTCCCCAACATTCTCATGGGAGGATGGATGGTAGTTTACCCCCTTTGGCCCTGCTCTCTTATCTAATTAATTACTTGTGTTGATATGCACAATGGATAGTTTTACCCATATATTTTTATAGAGGTATTTAATGTCTTGTGGTTATTCACACACATATATTTTGGATATAGTATCTTTTGGACTACTATTGGCATAACATGTGTAGGCTGTGATGACTTGAGGATTCATACACGGTGTGTGGGATGTAATGGATTGAGGTATAATGTTTGATGTATGATACATGTTATGTGAGATGTGGTGGATCCAAAAAACTAACTAGTTACTTTCTTGTGTGGATGTGGTGGTTTTTTTGCATTTGGATCATGTTGTGGTGCTTCGCTCAGTTCTCTGCGGGAAAGCCTTTTTAGATAGTGATGCTTAGGACGTCCGACATTAGGGAAAAGAAACTAACTAGTGCAGAAGGAGTAGTGGGGTACCCTTGATATTATTTATTATATTTTATACTCTTGTATGTGTTAATTGGTGAGAGTATCCATGGTGAAGCTAGGAACATAATATACCTTTTTCAGTGATGACATAGTTTAACTTGTTTTTCACTATGCTTTAGCATGCTTTATTTTCATTTGCATGAGTGGATCCATGGAGGATCCTACTGATTGTATTGTTATACTCACCCTATGTATATATAAACTATTTTTCAGGTAACTTAGAATAGGTTTGAGATCAAGCTGGGTTCTACTAGCATGGGGTAGTAGGAGTTGTCCGGGCTTGTGGTTGCTGCTGTTTTTTAATTCGTTTGGGTACTTGCAGTTTTCCCCTCCCAGTTGTAGTAATTTTTCATGAAATTACATATGTTCACATGGGTTTTCATTTATATTTTAATCTGATATGGAGTTGTTTGGTTTATATCTTATCTCTCTATTTTGAATGTGTTTTCCCAGAGGGTCATGACTCCAAAATGTGTGTTTACTATACCCTCGGTGCTAGTCGCTAACCCAGGTCATACTAGAGGCGGGACACGGGGGTAGTTATCTCCCTTCTAAAATTGCTGGCCTAGGAGGGGTACACACTGTGGGGAGGGGGTCATGATCAAGTAGTATTAGAGGTCTATTTCAGGGATAGGATGAATTTTGGTGTTAGTAACTGATGAGGTTTCATGAGTTGGTCAGGAAAAAGTGTCATTAAAGATTAGAAAGTGATGTAAAATGGGATACCGTCTATGAAATAGGCATTTAATCCCCCCTTGGATCTGATGTACAGACATTTATTTTTACAATGGCTATTAAACAAGGTGGTACTAATTTCAGGGTAGAGACCTAGGAAAGGATCATGTATCATTCTTCTTTGTGCCTGTGTTTGAATGGGTAGACCTTGGGATAGGTTAACCTACAATGAAAAAAGAAAAAAACTGATTCATTAATTAATTAATGAAGAGTCTTCCATATTCCATGTTTAGGAGCTCTAACTATTTATTATTATTTTGGTATATCTCTAGGTTGATGTCCTCATCAGGATCACATAGAATATGTCAAGAAAGATATGCCATTAGATCACTGCATGTTAGAGGTTGACTGTGACGACACGTAGAGGAGGACACTCTGAGAGTTTCACATCCAATGTCTACAAAAGTATGAGGGATCCATTTCAGATGAAGTCATGGATGACTGGTTGGAGGAGGTATACATTGTCTTTATTTCGAGCCGTGTTCTGAAGCAACATTGGGTGTCATTGGTTGTGATGATGATGCATGGAGCAGTAAGGTGGTGGAGGTTCTTGTTCCTCAGGGATCGTGAGGAGTCAGCGTTCTTAGGGGTGGATTTCAAAGACATGTTTATGGTTGAGTTTCATTAATTGACCATGAAGGAGTCTAGTTGCTGGGATCTTCTTACCCTTTGACAGGGGTAGATCCAGTCTGTCAGATTTTGGAATCCATTTCTAGAACCATTTACGATATGCTTCAGACCTATTTCTTGATGAGGACGCCAGGGTGAGGCATTTCGAGGAGGCTTTGCATCCAGATATCTAGCACCAGGTCACCCCATTTATGCTAAATGCATATCATGAGGTTCTGGTATGGGAAGAGTTCGTTGAGAGGGCTTTGGCCAAAACTAGATCGTTATGATAGGAGAGTCTTCATGATTCCTCACTAAGTTGTGCTACGGTCCGGGGTTCCCATTTTATTGGGACGATGTGTTTCCATTGGGCTGGGGGTAGGTCCCAGCCCTCAGCATCTCGTTTCTCTATGGATGAATCTCTCAGGCCTATGCAATGGTATCAGGCGATAGTTTTTCTTGTGGTGGTCAAGGTCACTAGTAGCTAGAGTTCTCAAACATTAAGAGCAGTCAACATGCACTTGATGTTTGGCTCTAGGTTCCTCTATTGAGGTAGTTCTAGTAGAGGCAGCACATGCAGGTTGTCACCAACACTAGATTAGAAAATGGTAGATGGGGCAGGCAGAGGACAACCCCGTGATTCTCCCCATCCTAAGAGAGTAGATCACAACTGTGGTGGTGGTCATCATCAAGGATAGAGAGCTCGTGGGGGAGGTCATGGTTAGATTCATGCTTTAGGGTTGCCAATGCCAGGCGATCCAGACATCGTTCGAGGAACCCATTGCTTGTTTTCTACAGTAGTGTATTCATTTTTTGATTCAAGAGAGACACACTATTTCATATCACCTACCCTTATACGTGCATAGGAACTTGAGGTAGAGAGGCTTCCAGTTCCTTTGGCGTAGAATGCACATGTTCGAGGCCGATCTGACTTGTTTGAAGTATGTATAGAATGTGATCTTCTTTTGGGGAAACACCACTCTTGTGTAGATTTCCTATGATTACGAATACAACCATATGTTTTCATTCTTGGACTATATTCGTTGTATTCGTTACAGGCTATCGTGGTTTGCTTTCAGAGGCTTGTTCTGTTCTTCGATGTAGATGGAGAGCAAGTGTTGTTCGTTGGGGAGTGAGACCCTCAAATGGGTCAGAGGTATGTTTTTTCCTTATCATCTATGATGGTCAAGATGATGCTATGTTCATCAAGGGTTCAGTAGTTGGCATTTACTAGGGTTGTAGAAGAGTACATTAATGTCATTCCAAAAGAGGCCGGAGCATTAACCCCTCGAGGAGAGATCGATTTTTGGATCAAGATACAATTAAGAGCATATCCTATCTATATGTCTCCATATAGGATGGACCTATACGATTTACGAGAGATATGTATATAGCTTGATGGTATGTTACAATGCAGTTTTGTTTGGCCGAGTGTGTCACTGTGGGGTGCACCGGCCTCGTTCGTGGAAGAAGGCTGATGGAATTTTGCGGTTGTTTGTCGATTATCATTTTTTAAACAAATGGATAGTGAAGAATCGCTATCCTATTCCATGGATTGATGATTAATTTGTTCAACTGAAGGGTGAAATTTTGTTCTCAAATATCTATTTATAGTCAGGATATCATCATATGAGTGTGAATGATGAGGATATACTAAAGACTACTTTCCGTTGTCATCATGGGCAATATAACTTTGTTGTAATTCCGATCTTCGTGAAAAATTCTACAGCTATATTCATGGGATTGATGAACGCTATGTTCTTTTAGTTCCTAGAAACGTTCATTGTATTTTTAATTGATGAAATCCTTGTATACACCACATCTGAAGAAGTGCATGCACAACATCTACATGCCATTTTGGGAGTTCTTCATCAACATTAGATATTTGGGATATTGTCGAACTGTTAGTTTTGGGATCAAGAAGTCCTCTTCATGGGTCATGTTGTGTTCTAGTATGGATTAGTTGTGGATACATCAATGATAGAAGCTGTTGTGTCTTGGGCAGCCTCCAAGACAGTGTTAGAGGTTTGATGTTTCCTTGATCTCATAGGTTACTACAAGAGGTTGGTAGCCGATTTCTCACGAGTTGTGACTCCTCGAACAGATTTGAATAGGAAGGATCTAGAATTCATCTGAACTGATCAGTTCCAGGAAGCATTCGAGTATCTAATAGATAAGTTATTAAGTGCTCTAGTTCGTTGTCTTCCAGCTAAGGGAGTACAGTTTGATGTTTTCAACGACACTTCACATATGTGGTTAGGTTGTGTTCTGATGCAGCAGAGATTATTTGTTTCTTATGGTACTTGGTAGTTACATCCCCGTGTATGTAACTATGATACCTATAATCTTGAGTTGGCAGCTGTTGTTTGTTCTCTAATGTTGTGGAGACATTAGAAAATTTGTGAGCGCTTTGGGGTTTTCAGTGATCCTTAGAGCTTGTGGTTTGTTTTAACCCAATGTGACTTAAATTTATGACATCATTGGTGGATGGAGATCTTACACGATTACGATTTCGGAATATCATATACACCTGGAAAGGGGAATGTTGTAGCTGATGTGATGAGTCTGAAATCACATAGTAATGTAGTGCGTTAATCTTTTGACTCATGGAGAGTAATGAAAAAACATTCATCATTACATATTGATATGGGAGAAGTTGGGGGAAGAGGTTTCCTTTTTAAAATGATGGTGCAGTTATCACTGCTGCAGAAGGTGGAAGAGTACCATTTGGGGGATCTAGAGGTGGAGTTCTAGAGAGATAGGGTTGTTTGTCGCATGGCCCCTGATGGTTGGTCAGAGGATGAACAACACTGAGGGTTGTATCATGGAAGGATATTTTTTTCCATTGACGATCTGTGATAAGGTTATTAGAGTCTTTTATATTTATCCTCTAGTAGTGCATCCTGGAATGACAATTATGTTCCAAGTCTTGAGGTTCTAGTTTTGGTGGCCTGGGACGAAGCATGCAGTTGGGGAGTTTGTGTCTCAATGTATGGTATGCTAGAAGGTGAACGCCAAACATCGTGTTCCTGGTGGTACGCTTCATCCATTAGATATCCTAAGTGGAATTTTGAGGACATATCAATGGACTTTTGTAGAGACCCGAAGCTTATCGTACATGGACATTACATTACTTTTGCGGAATACTTAGTACATAACAAAAACACACACACAAGGATCGTAATAGTTTAGTGTCTTTGGAAACTCGGAACTTAATCTTCTAAACGTGGTGAAAGATCTTCAACATCTCCCATAAAGATCTTTTTTTTACCTAAAACCTTTCTTTATATCCTGGGGAAAAGAAAACATAAAAGGGTGAGCTCAAATGCTCAGTAAGGGTAAACAAAAGAAATATCAATCACATCATATATATAAGAACATAGCTTTTGGAAATCTTAACCTGCAAAAGAGCTCATAATATCATAACGTGGGATAAATCATAGAAGTGAAAATGAAATCATAACTTAAAACATTACTCATTGTGGAATACACACATAATCATAGAGAATCATTTCTTGTTAGTCAAGACTCATTGCCAAGACTATCTTAGTGGACAAAGTCCCTTTCTGAATCGAGTAATCCTCGTTTCAGTCCTGTTTCACTGAACCGGTATAACCTACCATTCCAGCCATGTCTATCTCATGAGATATAAAATTTTTACCCAATGCATTGGAGG
Source organism: Viscum album (assembly GCA_963277665.1). NCBI lineage: Eukaryota > Viridiplantae > Streptophyta > Magnoliopsida > Santalales > Viscaceae > Viscum > Viscum album. The sequence continues at coordinate 806,325,104 of OY728139.1, forward strand.
GAGATATAGGTCCCACCCATCTCTTAATGATACCATTCTTATGTGTGCCACAAAAATCATAAATCATACATCATTTCATAACCCATGTAATAAAAATGGGATTCTTAAACAACATGACATCATAAAACCATTCATATAAGATAAAGGAATTCATAAACATAATTCCATCACAACATAGTCAAATCAATGTAAAAATATGGATAGAAACAGAACCCTTTATTATCTTAGATGGAAAATAGTTTTGATAAAACACTAGAAATGAATTCTTGAGGAAAATATCCTTTCTTCTTTAAAATCAATTTCTTTTCACAAAACATCATGCAATTTAAAAGAAAGATATTTTATTGAAAATAGTCATGAAATCTTTTAGAGGAAGCTTCATGAAAATAAGGCTTTATAAAACAGTATAAATCCGTTCATGCCGTATAAGTTAAAAAAAACATTCTTCGTACTTTTGTCGGAAAAGTCAAAAAGTACCTCATACGACAAAAGATTCCTTTCATAGATATTAATAAAAACTCACCGAAGGGTAAAAATGGATTTAAACAATTGTATGTGGATGGAAATAATATTACATATTGATGAAACATGGATGTGGATGATAAAATACACCCCAGTAAATACTTATGAATAAACAATCTCGGATAAAAATGAGATTGTGATATTTCCCTTACCTTAGGTCCGACTTGCTTTGTAAGTGTCCGAACCTCCTGTATAATGATTTAAATCATGTTATTGACTTATTACAGAATCATATTCATTGTTATGATATCATATATGGTTCACTTATGACATTATATTACCCGTTCTTTTGTAAATTCCATGTTAAAGAAGCGTTTTGGGTAAAATCGTTTCATTTATCGTAGGTGTTTTGACTTGTTGTTCTTGACATCATTATTACTTATATCATGATTTACTTACTTCCAGAATATAAAATATGATTTATATATCATATATATTCAGTATATATATATATATAATAGGTAGATAAATAAAATGAAAAACACCGTTCATGGAGACGGTAGTCCGTACGTACGCATGAACGCTGTTTTCCTTTCCTTATTGTCTTGAAATGGAAGTAAGTAGATGACATACTTATGTATATATATAAATAAATCCAGTAGCTTTATAATGTCATATATTTCATTATTATTTCTTATATATACATTATAATCATTCTTAAATGGTTAACATGTAGAATGAATCTCATCGCGTCGTGGAGACGGTATTCCGTATGTACGCACGAGCGATGATATCATTTCTATAAATATTGAATTGAATTAGAGTGGATTATACAATATATCAGAATCAATATGATGTTGTAATAACTATGTATAGTTATTCTTTACACCATTATACCCATCCATGTAAGGTGGTGGTGGAAAATAGATTACACCACGGCGTGGAGACGGTATTCCGTACGTACGCACGCGCGGTGATTTCTTTTTCCGTAGGATGGATAGATGGTGAAATAGGTTTGTTTCATACTTATAATAACATATCAGTATATGAGTGATACTGATGTTATTACTTCATAATGAAACAACCTAATAAGAAGAAGTGGAAGAAGAAATAAAGATGAAAGAATTGGTAACGGTAATTACCTCTTCTTTGAAGCTCCTCTTTGAGACCTCCTCTTAGGGAACTAAAATTGGTCTTTGAGGAAGAACAGAACCTCTAGGATGTTGGTAGGGAAGTGGAGAGGTGAAAAGGGAAGGGGTTGGCCGAGCATGAATGCTCAAATTGGTGTGAGGAGGAAGGGGGAGGAGGTGTCCTTTTATAGGGGAGGAGAGGGGCACCTTAGGAATATCTCAAAATATTATTTTATATTAAAGTCAAAATCGGTTTATAATGGTTCCAAAGGGTCTTATTTCGAAGCTAAAGTGGGGATGGGTCGCAATCCTATCAACCAATAGTATTTAGACAAGTTTAGGGTATTATTTTAACCTTATAAATTAGATTTAACTATAAGTTAAATAATTTAACTTTTACCGTGTCTTTTTGTTTTCTTTCACTATATGGTTAATAAACTTACTATAACATGCCAAACGAACCCCAAATTGTATATTATTAATACATATATCCTTATCTAAGTCATTTTGCCGAACCTTAGATTTTTAGGAATAAAATAACAATTAATAATATAATATTTGATTTAAAAACTATTTTGTGTCAATTTTGACACTATTTGATATATGATTTTTGTGAAAGTCATAACAGAATTATATGTTCGAACCAAGTTGATTAAATCAACACTAATATATCATAGTAACCTAGAAAATTAGTGGAATTCATAAAAAATCTCAAATTACATTTATTTGGGTGTTTATAACATCAATTATGTCAATATTTCATTAATAAGATAATTACTGCATCATCGTTGTGTCATAAATAAATTAAATTATTTAATGTCTAAAAATTATAAATAAAATACCATTATGTAGGAAATCTTTTTATATTTCTAATGAATATTTATATTCGAATTTATCTTATGTATAACCCCATATTAAAAATGATTTACTTATTAATCTTTGATTTTAACTATTTTAAATAAATTAATAATAAATGTCCTAATCTAATCCAAGTGGGCCTAAATGGTCATATTTTATTTCTAAGTTTGTTTTTGGTCGAATTACATTTATCCAATAGAATTAGGACATGTGTTAGGGTAATATTAATATCATATTTACCCTTAGTTACCTTATTTACTATTAACCGCGGTAAAAAAAAGTAAAAAGTTACTATTCACCAAAAAAATTATTTTTATCTCATTGAACCACATTTTACTTACTGATATCAACCGTGTCTGTCGGATTTTCGAAATTCCATTCACAGAAGCGGTAAAATTAAGATTTATGAAGAATTTAATTTTTTTAACTACCACTTAGTAGTTTCACTATTCATCAAAAATTGATGTTTTTCAGAACAATGCCAAAATTTCACCCTAAGCTATATTTCATATTCCGATTTCAAAAATGAAGTCTATTTTACCAAATTCATATCATAGAAGTTGCATTAATTAATTTTATAATTAAATCCCGCTGTTAAAACAATGAGCGTGTTTTTAAGAAACAATATCTATCAAAAGATTGACACATGATTATGTCTGGTTTAAATGTCAAATTACATCCAATGACCAACATTGTATTAAATTGTAAAAATATATTCTAAATATACTTTAAAACCACTCAAATTAATAATTTATCACTTTTAATTATTTCGATTAAAAAAGTTGTTTTTAATTATAATTTAGTAATTTTCACTATTCATCAGAATATGAAAGTTATCCGAAAAGTACCAAAATTTCACCTTAGGCTAAATTCGATACTCCGAATCCAAAAATGAAGTTCATTTTGAAAAATAAGATTTACAGAATTTTAAAAAGTGGTTATTACTATTCATAACGGCTAGTTTTAATAATATTTTAATATCATATCGTTGTTTAGTGAAACTCGGTATTGCGTATTACACACGCTATCGAGGAAGGCCGCGATTGCGTGTAATGCAAGGCAAGTCAAGGATGCGTGTTGTGCAAGCTCCTTTTGGTGTAGCGTACAACAGAAGACATTAAGAAAATTAAAAAGAATATTTTTCATAAAATCTCGGGCTGTAACATTCTACCCCCCTTAAAATGAATTTCGCCCTCGAAATTCGTCTGGGTTATAAATGGTTTACTATTCGAAAGTTTCTTTAATAGAAACCCACATCGTAAAAAGGAATACCAAAACCAATCTTTAAAAACAAAGGTATGAAACATAATGGTTACCCCAAATAAACTAATCACTGGGTTTCCACATAGGTGAAAATATGGATATGGAAGAAAAATCTATCCATCATGTTCCGATGGAGAGTGGTAGAGGACATGGATATGGAAAAGCTAGCAATCACAAAGCCATAAATTTGTGATGATCTAAGGTACCATCCGATTCATCAGATATAAGATCACTAAGACAACATTTTTGGTTTTCAATATCATTTTCCTAAAGTTGAAATGTTTGAATTAGGAGAAATACTTACTTGATTTTGGTACAATCTCACTGTTGTTCGTGAATTGATCAATTTCCACATCATCCCTTAAAGAAATGAAGTTGAATTTGTTATTCGTGATATGTTAGCAGATCATGTGATAGAATGATGGGTCATTCCATCTCTTTCAAACAAAAGGTTAGCAAAAGTTATAAGTCCATCTTGTGGTTAGATTAATCGTATATGGTTCCAAAAATGAACTTATACTTCATATATCATACTTCTTAATAAAATAAAACTAGTTTCTACTAAACGGGGACTTCCTGTAGGCCAGTGGTAGGCGATAAAGGCCAGTCGCACTTCGGTTGTGGGTTCGATTCCCACAGCCTTGTCCGAAGCGATGGGCTGTCGCCCGTCCTGTAGGTTGTCCTTTTTCCAAAACTATATTACTATAACATCCCATCAATAATATCGAGAAAAATTCTATCCTTAAACAATACTAACTTATTTCCAACATAATCCATTCCAATCTTTAGGCTTATCCATAATACTGCAGTCCACTCTCATAACATAGTGAAAACGATTACCAGAGATTTAATACCATCGTTGATCCCCATATATCATAAGATATATTTTGTTGGTCACATTCCAAACATTCAAAGTCCTTAATCATGTATTCTCTTGAATACCTTAGTGAAAACATGAATGCAGTTAAAAGTTAACACTTTCCACCTACCAATATCCTCAAAATTCTATATACTCAAACCATGATATCACTTAGTCCTTATATCAATCATGAGCTCATGAATACTGTTAAACATTTAATTTTCTCCTTATCCCTTCATTATGCGCATATCATCTACATTCCAAAATTATCTGGATAACCTTTCATGGATACTGGTAACATTAATCATACACTTTCAAAACACAAGGAAAGACAACAGTGTAACAATCCATAGATGTCTCTTTATTCCAAAATTACACATGATAAACATGTAATCATTCCACTACATTCTCAAACCATTGACCGAGCTTCAAAAATTCTTTCATCTCACATATCATTTGTAGTCTCTTCATCATCATCCACATAAATACTACCCATATGACCATACTGATTCTCTTCATGAGTCTTTCCGTTAGGGCATTTGTTTGCATAATGCCCACACATTCCACATTTAAAACACTTAACCATTTTTGATGTTGTAGCAATACCATTATCCTCATCCATGGTGTTAACCGACCCTTTTCCTTTGCACTTACTTGCTTTGTGTCCTTCTTTTCCACACCCAAAGCATCTTCCAGTTCCCTTGAAACATTCTCCTTGATGCCTCTTCCCACATGATTTACATAGGGGAAATTGAACTTTCTTTCCTCTTTGATCATCATGAAACTCCATCTTTCTCTTATTAGCCAAGTCAGGAAACTTACCAAATTTTACTTTATTGATCATGTTGTGAGATTGCTGATTCGGCATAATAATGATGTTTGGACATCCAAATCCCATTTCATTTGGTTGCTCATGAAGAATATCATTCCATTGTCCACCATATCCTCCATTATTGTGAATCATCTTGTTTCCAGTCATTTTCTAAAACCCAAAAAGAATAGTGTGAGAGGAAAAAATCATGCTAGGGAAAACAACATAATAAAGGGGGAGTACCTTCAATATCTAACATCTTAGGTTTAATTCTATGATCGTTAGCGTAGTTCTAGTACTATAACCTATACATATACTTATCCTTAGGGACATCCCTAGACATACCTTAGAAATATCTCTAGGGATCTCACTATCGTTTTCACGTCCTAGTTTCCAAAGGTTGACTAAACCTTTCCTCTGATACCAACTGTAGAGACCCGAAGCTTATCGTACATGGACATTACATTACTTTTGCGGAATACTTAGTACATAACAAAAACACACACACAAGGATCGTAATAGTTTAGTGTCTTTGGAAACTCTGAACGTAATCTTCTAAACGTGGTGAAAGATCTTCAACATCTCCCATAAAGATCTTTTTTTTTACCTAAAACCTTTCTTTATATCCTGGGGAAAAGAAAACATAAAAGGGTGAGCTCAAATGCTCAGTAAGGGTAAACAAAAGAAATATCAATCACATCATATATATAAGAACATAGCTTTTGGAAATCTTAACCTGCAAAAGAGCTCATAATATCATAACGTGGGATAAATCATAGAAGTGAAAATGAAATCATAACTTAAAACATTACTCATTGTGGCATACACACATAATCATAGAGAATCATTTCTTGTTAGTCAAGACTCATTGCCAAGACTATCTTAGTGGACAAAGTCCCTTTCTGAATCGAGTAATCCTCGTTTCAGTCCGGTTTCACTGAACCGGTATAACCTACCATTCCAGCCATGTCTATCTCATGAGATATAAAATCTTTACCCAATGCATTGGAGGGAGATATAGGTCCCACCCATATCTTAATGATACCATTCTTATGTGTGCCACAAAAATCATAAATCATACATCATTTCATAACCCATGTAATAAAAATGGGATTCTTAAACAACATGACATCATAAAACCATTCATATAAGATAAAGGAATTCATAAACATAATTCCATCACAACATAGTCAAATCAATGTAAAAATATGGATAGAAACAGAACCCTTTATTATCTTAGATGGAAAATACTTTTGATAAAACACTTGAAATGAATTCTTGAGGAAAATATCCTTTCTTCTTTAAAATCAATTTCTTTTCACAAAACATCATGCAATTTAAAAGAAAGATATTTTATTGAAAATAGTCATGAAATCTTTTAGAGGAAGCTTCATGAAAATAAGGCTTTATAAAACAGTATAAATCCGTTCGTTCCGTATAAGTTAAAAAAATACATTCTTCGTACTTTTGTCGGAAAAGTCAAAAAGTACCTCATATGACAAAAGATTCCTTTCATAGATATTAATAAAAACTCACCGAAGGGTAAAAATGGATTTAAACAATTGTATGTGGATGGAAATAATATTACATATTTATGAAACATGGATGTGGATGATAAAATACACCCCAGTAAATACTTATGAATAAACAATCTCGGATAAAAATGAGATTGTGATATTTCCCTTACCTTAGGTCCGACTTGCTTTGTAAGTGTCCGAACCTCCTGTATAATGATTTAAATCATGTTATTGACTACTTACAGAATCATATTCATTGTTATGATATCATATATGGTTCACTTATGACATTATATTACCCGTTCTTTTGTAAATTCAATGTTAAAGAAGCGTTTTGGGTAAAATCGTTTCATTTATCGTAGGTGTTTTGACTTGTTGTTCTTGACATCATTATTACTTATATCATAATTTACTTACTTCCAGAATATAAAATATGATTTATATATCATATATATTCAATATATATATATATATATAATAGGTAGATAAATAAAATGAAAAACACCGTTCATGGAGACGGTAGTCCGTACGTACGCATGAACGCTGTTTTCCTTTCCTTATTGTCTTGAAATGGAAGTAAGTAGATGACATACTTATGTATATATAAAAATAAATCCAGTAGCTTTATAATGTCATATATTTCATTATTATTTCTTATATATACATTATAATCATTCTTAAATGGTTAACATGTAGAATGAATCTCATCGCGTCGTGGAGACGGTATTCCGTACGTACGCACGAGCGATGATATCATTTCTATAAATATTGAATTGAATTGGAGTGGATTATACAATATATCAGAATCAATATGATGTTGTAATAACTATGTATAGTTATTCTTTACACCATTATACCCATCCATGTAAGGTGGTGGTGGAAAATAGATTACACCACGGCGTGGAGACGGTATTCCGTACGTACGCACGCGCAATGATTTCTTTTTCCGTAGGATGGATAGATGGTGAAATAGGTTTGTTTCATACTTATAATAACATATCAGTATATGAGTGATACTGATGTTATTAATTCATAATGAAACAACCTAATAAGAAGAAGTGGAAGAAGAAGTAAAGATGAAAGAATTGGTAATGATAATTACCTCTTCTTTGAAGCGCCTCTTTGAGACCTCCTCTTAGGGCACTAAAATTGGTCTTTGAGGAAGACCAGAACCTCTAGGATGTTTCTAGGGAAGTGGAGAGGTGAAAATGGCAGGGGTTGGCCGAGATTGAATGCTCAAATTGGTGTGAGGAGGAAGGGGGAGGAGGTGTCCTTTTATAGGGGAGGAGAGGGGCACCTTAGGAAAATCTCAAAATATTATTTTATATTAAAGTCAAAATCGGTTTATAATGGTTCCAACGGGTCTTATTTAGAAGCTAAAGTGGGGATGGGTCGAAATCCTATCAACCAATAGGATTTAGACAAGTTTAGGGTATTATTTTTAACCTTATCAATTAGATTTAACTCTAAGTTAAATAATTTAACTTTTACCGTGTCTTTTTGTTTTCTTTCACTATATGGTTAATAAACTTACTATAACATGCCAAAAGAACCCCAAATTGTATATTATTAATACATATATCCTTATCTAAGTAATTTGGCCGAACCTTAGGTTTTTAGGAATAAAATAACAATTAATAATATAATATTTGATTTAAAAACTATTTTGTGTCAATTTTGACACTTTTTGATATATGATTTTTGTGAAAGTCATAACAGAATTATATGTTCGAACCAAGTTGATTAAATCAACACTAATATATCATAGTAACTTAGAAAATTAGTGGAATTCATAAAAAATCTCAAATTACATTTATTTTGGTGTTTATAACATCAATTATGTCAATATTTCATTAATAAGATAATTACTGCATCATCGTTGTGTCATAAATAAATTAAATTATTTAATGTCTAAAAATTATAAATAAAATACCATTATGTAGGAAATCTTTTTAGATTTCTAATTAATATTTATAGTCGAATTTATCTTATGTATAACCCCATATTAAAAATGATTTACTTATTAATCTTTGATTTTAACTATTTTAAATAAATTAATAATAAATGTCCTAATCTAATCCATGTGGGCCTAAATGGTCATATTTTATTCCTAAGATTGTTTTTGGTCGAATTACATTTGTACAATAGAATTAGGACATGTGTTAGGGTAATATTAATATCATATTTACCCTTAGTTACCTTATTTACTATTAACCGCGGTAAAAAAAGAGTAAAAAGTTACTATTCACCAAAAAATTATTTTTATCTCATTGAACCACATTTTACTTACTGATATCAACCGTGTCTATCGGATTTTCGAAATTCCATTCACAGAAGCGGTAAAATTAAGAATTATGAAGAATTTAATTTTTTTAACTACCACTTAGTAGTTTCACTATTCATCAAAAATTGATGTTTTTCAGAACAATGCCAAAATTTCACCCTAAGCTATATTTCATATTCCGAATTCAAAAATGAAGTCTATTTTACCAAATTCATATCATAGAAGTTGCATTAATTAATTTTATAATTAAATCCCGCTGTTAAAACAATGAGCGTGTTTTTAAGAAACAATATCTATCAAAAGATTGACACATGTTTATGTCTGGTTTAAATGTCAAATTACATCCAATGACCAACATTGTATTAAATTGTAAAACTATATTCTAAATATACTTTAAAACCACTCAAATTAATAATTTATCACTTTTAATTATTTCGATTAAAAAAGTTGTTTTTAATTATAATTTAGTAATTTTCACTATTCATCAGAATATAAAAGTTATCCGAAAAGTACCAAAATTTCACCTTAGGCTAAATTCGATACTCCGAATCCAAAAATGAAGTTCATTTTGAAAAATAAGATTTACAGAATTTTAAAAAGTGGTTATTACTATTCATAACGGCTAGTTTTAATAATATTTTAATATCATATCGTTGTTTAGTGAAACTCGGTATTGCGTATTACACACGCTATCGAGGAAGGCCGCGATTGCGTGTAATGCAAGGCAAGTCAAGGATGCGTGTTGTGCAAGCTCCTTTTGGTGTAGCGTACAACACAAGACATTAAGAAAATTAAAAAGAATATTTTTCATAAAATCTCGGGCTGTTACAACTTTGTTACTGGTTTACCTCAAGATCTGGGTGGAAATGATGATATTTAGCTGGTAGTGGAACATTTATCAAAATCGGCCCACTTCATAGCAATCAAGGTGTCTAGCTCAGTGGATGTTATTTCGAGGCACTATTGGGAGGAGGTGGTGAGACATCATAGTGTCCCATGGAAGATCATTTCTGATCGAGATACACATTTTACATCTAGGGTGTGGAGAGGTCACCAGCATGATTTTGGTTCTTAGCTATGCCTTAGCACTGCTTTTCATCCTCAAATGGATGACCAGTCAAGGAAAACCATCTAGACACTTAAAGACACGTTTTTCTGTTGTGTTCTTGATTTTGGAGTTTCATGGATGAGGCACATACCCTTGGTAGAGTTTGCTTACAATAATAGTTTTTAATCCTCAATCGGTATGGATCCTTTTGAAGCCTTTTATGGCCGACTTTTTTGTTCTCCGTTGTGCTGGACTGGGGTCAGAGAGTCAGCAATTCTGAGACCAGAACTAGTGAAAAATACGTTAGAGATAGTTCAGGTGACTCATGAGAGACTGAATATAGCACAATATTGTTAGAAATCGTATACCGATCAAAAGAGGAGACCCTTAGGGTTTAATGTTGGGGATCACGTGTTTCGGAAGGTCACTCCCCGTCGTGGGAAACAAAGGTTTGTGTAGCATCCTGGATCTAGAAGCCACACAGAGGCACCCCATACCTTGTTTGTCACATGGACTCAAGAATATTTCCTCTAATTCCAGAGGGTGCCAACTTGCAGTGAGGGTCATGGGTGTGATAGTTGGGAAAATATTCCCTCATTGGCAGAGTACACAATGGAAGAAAACAAAAGCAATAGCGGAAGCAGTAATAATCCATAAAGAAGTAAACAACGAAAGACTGAAAGTAAGTAACAACTAGAGCGCATAAAAATATAAATGATGCATGGTACATATGTATATGAAAACAACCAAATACAACACAATGCTGGAATACAACATTACTAAACCCACGTACAAAAAAAACAGATAAACATCTCATCATCATTGCAAGCCAATGCTTGGTTCCATGCTCTCCCACTCCCCAGCAATTCATGTACATAAAGTAGAAGGGAGCTTGACCTTATCTATCCCTGGAACAATATAATATTTTTGGGCCCAAAAGCATGACCCAAACAGGGTGTGAGAATAAATCCCAGTAGACAACCACCTCAATATCAATTCCTCACAGTCAGTGAATATATGGTAGGTAAAAGTACAAAATGCAGTAAACAGGAAAGTACTCAGTAGTAAACAATTCCAAATGTCAAGTAGGCAGCTAAACGAACAAGGTAAACCTCTGGGAATTACACACTACCATCCCCTCTGGTCCAACCTAAAAAGTAATATATACCCTCTGGGTAGTGCACTCAGCCTAGCCCCTTTTTTTTAGTCATACAAATTCTTAAAGACTCTCTAAGGAAGCACTCAAATTACATTCCTCTTATAGTCTAAGGTAGTTAGGGACTCTCTGATGAAGCACTCACGGTCAATTCCCCTTATATCCCCAAGGTCAAGGACCTTGTGAGGAAGCTCACATCATCAATTCCCCTTATATCCCAAGTTGTTCAAAGACTCTCTAAGGATGATCACTCAGTCAATTCCTCCTATAGTTTAGGATTGTTCAAGGTAATTAAATGTAAACAAAGACTCTCTAAGGAAACTCCCTCGGTCTGTCCCCTCATAGTATATAATGCTTAATGACTCTCTGAGGAAGCTCACTATGTTTATCCCGTTATAGTCTATAATACCAATAGACTCTTTGAGGAAGCTCACTCGGTCTATCCCTTTATAGTCTATAACACCAGGTTGTCACGACCCTGTGCTTGTCAATGAGGATAACAATGAAATATGGCCAAGGTAAACCTTAAGAAGTACTTTGATAAACAGTCTAGAAGTCAACATCATGTCATAAAATAACTCTCCACCCTACAATCACTAGGCATGGGAAATAGGAAAAACATGACCAAACAGTCGGAAACAGGAGTTGCATGGGTAAAGAAACCAAAGCATTGAAGTTCAACCATATTCATATCAAATCAACATATACACAACCCTAGATGCATGGTAGACAAAACATAGAGGTAAAATGGTAAATGAACAATACAACGTTCAAGGGTGTGGGCCGAATTACACATAATAATAAAAGAATTTCAACTGAGAGGCACAAACCACCAACCTTTACGGTTCCGGCGAAAATGATCCACAATCATCCGCACCCACAAATCCAGGAAACTGCTTCATGAAAGACCACTCTAAATACCAACCTTATCATCCACAAGTCTTAAAATAAACACCCAAGGCAAACCGAACACTACATCTACATGCAATGGACATAGATATAGAAAAACTAGAGAGAGGGAAGAGAATATCTAGGGAAAACCAAAGACAAACGAAGATGAGGGACTTACCTAAGAAGGACCACCTTCGACCCACAAAGAAACCACTTCTATTAGCCTCCAAAATGAGTGGGGAAGCACCTTCAACCTTTGAGAACCAAAAATCCATAGGGAGGCTCGAGTGGGAGAGAGTTTGGAGAAGAAATGAGAAATCTCTAGTGGTCTAAGACTTAAAACCCTAACTTTAAGTGGCCACACAGTTACCCCACACGGTTTGGAAAAACGTGCGCTAACTGTGCGGTTACCACTGTCTGAATGAGGGATTTCAAAAGGCTTTCCCACACGGTTTGACAATCCATGCTCTGCCCATGCGGAGGCCACTATCATGGGTTCCACGGTTTCCTGGGCTGGCCATATGGTTTGTACATACTGTTCACCAACTGTGTGCCAACCGTGCGCCCCTGAACGACCTCCAAAATTACCTCTTTTTCTCTGAAATGATCATAAAATGAATACATACCTTAAATGAGGGTCCGGGTTCTTCAATACTTCCCCCTTAAATAAATTCGTCCATTAATTTCCCTAGCAAAGTGGAACAGAATATGAAACCCCAATAAATTCTGGCCACTGTGCTCGTACATCGTCCTCTCTCTCCCAAGTCTCATCTTGTACTCACCCATGCTTCTATAGAACTCATACCATAGGAATAGACCAACCATGGAGAACATTTGTACTATGATCAACAATCCAGATTGGATGATCCTCGAATGGTGCATCCACCTCTAACACAACCTCCTTGGGTTGCAAGACATGAGACGGGTCTGAAAAGTAACGTCGAAGCTGTGAAACGTTGAAGACGACATGCATATCCAGGTACTTCTGAGGTAACTGCAATCGATAGGCAACCGGACCAACTCTCTCAAACACCTGAAATAGTATGACATACCTCAGGGAATGCTTAACCTTTATTCTGAACCTTCTGTGCCCCAAACTCAGTGCGACACGTAGAAAAACCTGATCTCCGACCTCGAAGTCCAGAGGTCATCTCTGCTGATCAGCATAAGACTTATGACGAGACTATGCAGTATCCATCCTCTACTGAAAAAATTCTATATGTTCTATGGTCTCCTGGACAAGATGATGTCCCAACATAGCTGCCTCTACTACCTCCAGCCAACACAAGGGTGATCTGAAAGGCCTACCATACAAAGCTTCACAAGGTGCCATCTGAATAGTTTCATGAAAACTATTGTTGTAGGAAAACTCCACTAGAGGTATATGTCTCTCTATGAACCTCCAAAATCTAGAATACATGCTCTAAGAATTTCCTCAAGCACCTGAGACGTACACTCGGACTAGCCATCTATCTGGGGATGGTATGTTTGTACTCAAAAGTACATGTGTACCAAAATTTTTCTGAAGCCCCTGCCAGACCCAAGATGTAAAATGTGCATTCCTGTCTGAAACTATGGCGTGTGGAACTCCATGTAGATGTTAAATCTCATGGATGTACAACCATCCCATATCATCAACACTGAAGGTCTCCTTGATTAGCAAGAAGTGAGAAACATTCGTGAGTCTTTTAATGACGATCCAAATTGAATCATTCCATCGATGCGACCTTTGAAAACCCGTCACGAAGTCTATCGTGATGTTGTTCCACTTCCACTCAGGAATGGGTAACTATCGTAGAAGTCACGCTGGTCACTGATGCTCCTCCTTCACCTGCTGACTGGTGGAACACCTCATGACAAACCCAGTAACATCTCTCTTCATACCTGGCCAACAATACTGATAATGTCGATCACGATACATCTTGGTGAAACGATGATGAACTTCCCAAATGGAGGAATTAAAGTCTCACTTCAGCTCCTCATGTATTTCTGCTAGCACCCATACACGCCCCTGGAAACGCAAGATCTCCTCCTCACCTATGGTCTATCCAGGAATAGGGTCCTCTCCTGACACACTTTCCCGCAAGACTAGGCCATTAGAATCTGATAACTGCCTCAATTTCAATCAATCACGAAGAGTAGATGTAAAAACTATCAAAGATATAAACATCTACTCATGTCTGACATGCACCTCTAAATGCATCCTAGAGAATATAACCATAAGCTTCCACTCACTATGGTCCACCTGGACTACCTGTATCTGAGTCCTCCTGCTCAACGCATCAGCAATTGCATTACCTTTCCCTGTAATATAGGAAAGCTCGATATCAAAGGACTAAAGATACTCAACCTACCTTCGTTGTCTCACATTCATGTCATGCTATGTGAAAATTTACATTAGACTTTTGTGGTCGGTGAAAACCACAAAATGCTCTCCCAGAAGGTAATGTCTCCAACAGCCTAAGGAATCAACAATAGCAGCCAACTCCGGATTTTTCAATGGGTAGATCCTATAATGTGGCCTCAAATGCTGAGACCCATACACAATGACTCCATCTTCGTGCATGAGCACAGCTCCCAGACTGATACCTGAAGCATCGCAGAAAACAATATAGCTCTTGCCTGAATCTGGAAGGACTAGTATAGGTGCTGAAGTCAACATACATTTCACCTCCTGAATGGATGACTCACATGAATCTTATAATAAGACCTTTTCTCCATTCTTAATTAGGACTTTTAGTGGTGCTTCTAAGCGTGAAACATCCTGAATGAAGCATCTGTAGTATCCAGCTAGCCATATAAAACTCCGCCCCTCAAATATGTTCTTCGGCTAATCTGAAAAAAATACTACTCTCACTTTCTCTAGGTCTACTGATACTCTCGTCTCCGATATAACATGACCCATCTAGTGAATTTGAAACATCCAAAAGTGGAATTTTGAGAGCTTACCATATAACTGATGCTCTCTCAGTGTAATCAGAATGATCTCAAGATGTGTGGAATGGACGTGTCTAGTGTGAGAGTACACCAAGATATCGTCCTAAAATACAACCATGAAAGCATCCATGTATGGATGAAATACTCGATTCATCAGTGCCCTGAAAACTGCAGGCGCATTCGTGAGACCGAACGGCATACCATATACTCGTATAGACCATACATGCTCCAGAAAGTTGTAAGAGGTATATCAGATTTTATAACAAACAACTGATGATAACCAAACCTCAAATCATCTTCAAGAACACCTGGGCTACTCAAATCTGATCAAAGAGGTCATCAAACCTCAGAAAGGGATATCGGTTCTTGACCATCAACTAGTTGAACTTCCGATAATCCACACAAATCCTAAGAGTACC
Organism: Viscum album; assembly: GCA_963277665.1. Classification (NCBI taxonomy): domain Eukaryota; kingdom Viridiplantae; phylum Streptophyta; class Magnoliopsida; order Santalales; family Viscaceae; genus Viscum; species Viscum album. The sequence continues at coordinate 806,340,739 of OY728139.1, forward strand.
ATATATCTTCTTCACAAAAAGGATAGGAGAAACCCAAGTATAAGTACAGGGTAGGATGATACTCCTCAAACTGCTTCTTGAGTTCATGTAGCTCAGGTGTAGGCATCCTATAAGGAGGAATGGACACTAGTTCGACTCTAGGCACAAGATCAATTGAAAAGCCTATCTATTTCTCCAGGGGAAAAACATTAAATTCATCTAGAATGAAATCTATGAAATTATCCACTACCAGAGGAAAGTCTAACTATGAAGTCCCCTTATCATCCAAATAGAGACTGGAAAATTGATCGGTAACTCCTCCTAACTGATGATACTCTGGTCCCGCTCCGCTTGCATGGACATCTCACTCGCCCTTATGAAGAAAAGATCCACTCTATGGTGATATGAAACTCACCCTACAATGATAGTAATCGACGACATCCTGGAAGGGAACCAAACAGTTTATTCTGAGGTTGACATCATAACCTGTCATCTCTAGGAAATAGGGGTCCCAAAGGAAGTGACACCCACCAACCTCAAGAGGGAAATCCTTCCACTGATGTACACTAGATGTCCTCATCCCCAATGGAGTGTCTAACGTTAATTTATCAGTAGAGGAATAGATACAGTGCCCAAGTCTCTCCACGAAAGCAACAAATATAAATCTATGGGAATCCCCTGTGTATAAAAGAGCGAAATACAAAACTGAGGAAACTAGAATGGTACCTCGAACTGTAGAGTGCCTGTGATCCTTCTCCTGCTGTGTCTGCTCCACCACAAAGGTCTGGCCTGCTCGATGGCCCTGTGACCCTACCTGGCCATTCTGAGATGATCCACCCAACTGTCACTGATAGCATGTAGACTGGCCGCCACAGTTGTAACCTCCACCTAGGCCTGCATGGCTAGAAGAACTCCAGTTCCCAGACTGGTGAGAAACGGGTGGGGATTCTCCTGTACGAGGAGTCATAGACGAACCCCTATCACTAACTGTTGGTGAGAAGATCTAATAGAAATGCAGTAGATGGCCCATCTTGTTGCAAGATCGACAATCCATTGGGTCTCTCTGGAACTGCGACATAGTATGACCGCTTCTCCCGCACTGGTAGCACACCACTTGGCTACCAGAAAACGCATATTGCCTATTCTGATATCCTCTCACAGACTCCCTTCAACACTTCCTGCTATCAATAGGAGGAATAGAAACTCTGGATGTCGAAATGCCCTATCTCATAGCAATATAATCCCTCAGATTGCACTCTGTGATCAGCGCCTGGTTGACGATGGAGGATATTGATTTCAACCTGAAGATGTTCACCTGAGATCGGATATCATGCATCAGACCATCATCAAACTTCTGTACAAGAAACAACGCATCACCTACAAGAATATGTGCGAAACACTACAGATCAGTAAAGCGAGACAAGTACTCCATAACAGAAATATTACCCTACTCTAGACTCATGAACTCCTAGGCCCGATCGGACCTCAAGGTCTCTGGATAGAATTATTCATAGAAGATGAACCGAAACACATCCCACACCATACTCTACGGGCGCCCTGCCTGTGAGATCACCTCCCAGCACCTCATGGCAGAGTCTCGAAGCATGTAGGTAGCGAGCTTCACCCACTTCTCTAGAGGTATCTCTAGATGATTGAAAATCATCAGTGTGGATTCCATCCATGACTCTGTAGCCTGGGGTCCTCAATTCCCTAAGAAAATAGGTTGATGTTGCTGCTGATGGACCCGCGTCAATTCTGCCATCGACGGGGCAGGGGGCGGTGCTCCCTTAAAGGTCCACATCATCCTAAAAATCCATATCTGAACTGAGCCTCAAATCCTGTGTTGGGAATATATAAAGGTGCCACGACTGTCATAACTGGAGGATATGCAAGATGTCCCTGATCTGCCATATCCAGTGTCTGGTCACTGTCTGACAAATGGTGTACAACCGGACGATGTCTCAGTGGAATGAACCTACAAGGTCAACTACAAACCTTAGATTAAATATTATTACGGACTTAAAGCAAGAAGATAATTAAAGGAAAAGAAGAAATAAAGCAATCAAGTTTTTCCGAACATGACTACAAGGCATGTACTTGAATTATCTTCCCCTGCCTGATTCCTTATACACGACTAACCCACATGGTTACCTTAAAACAAAACTACATGGTGTGTTATTTCCCGACATGGAGTATACTAAACAAACATCATCGACCCGTTTTTTTAGTTACACGACTAGATAAAAGGTCCCTACACACGGCATGCACATCCGGTATACGGCGTGTTCTACCTTGATTTTCACAACCTCATGTCTCTGCCCACACAATCAGTACACAGTGTGTAGTATGGGGTTTTCTTGATAGTAAGCATCATACACTACTCTAGAACCCAGAAAATACTAAAAAAGAACATTTCTGTGCCAAATTCCAATCTGTGAGGGACCGTACTCCCCGTGAATCAAAGAGTGGAATCTTATACATGTTATAACAAAGTGATGAAGTCAATTATCCACCAAATTCTGGTCCATGGGGTCCCTTATCACCTCAAGAACCAATGTTTAATATTCATTAAAACAAAACCTCACACAAACAATACCCTATGAAAAAACATGTATGTTTATCAAGGAATTTATCACTACAACATGGATATTCTACACAACATCTATCACCACAGCATGAAATTTATAATGACCCCTAATTGGAATGAAATAATGTGATTTCTAGAAAGTTCCAATACGATGAAGGAGATGTCATACCCTCATCTCATCGGGTTTCAATAGAAATAGAACCTCAATAACAACAACAGTAACAACGTAAGGCATGTGAATCACCCAACGGTGAAATTGAATGAACTTTAAAACTGCAAAACCACAAAACTTTCAATAATTGAGGTAAATTAGATTTTCCCTATATGCGGGTAATCTACTCTTATGAAAAACTTATTACTAATTACCTATTTCATCTTATCCCTTCCTATAGGCTCAAAATAGTAAGTGAAAAAATATAATTCTTATGATACCACATTGTAATGTCCCGGATCCAGAAGCCACCCAGAGGTGACCCATACCCGATTGGTCACATGGCCTCAAATGAATTTCCCCGAATACTAGAGGCTGCAGACTTGCAGTGAGGGAAATGGGTGTGATAGTGGGGATGTTATGCCCTCATTGGCAGAGTATAGAACAAAAGAAAAAAAAATCAATAGCAGAAGAAGTAACAATCCATACAAAAGTAAATAGTAGAAGACTGAATGTAAGGAACAACCAGAGAACATACATATATAAATGATGCATGGTACATATGTACTGGTGAATGGCCAAAGAAAACACAATTCTGGAATACAATATCACTAAACCCAAGTATAAATAAAACAAATAAACTTATCCTTAGCATCGCAAGCAAAATCTTGGTCCCATGATCTCCTGCTTCTCAACAAGTCAAGTAACTGAAGTAGAAGGGTGATTTCCATTATCTATCCCAGCAACAATATAATATGTTTGGGCCTAAAAGAATTACCCAAATAGGATGTGAGAATAAATTCTAGTAGGAAACCACCCCAAGATTTGTGCCTAACAGTCAGTGAATATATTAGAGATAAAGTATAGAAAGCAGTAAACATAAATGTACTCAGTAGTAAATAAATCCATGTTGCATATAGGCAGATAAACAAACAAGGTAAACCTCTAGGAAGTACACACATCCATCCCATCTGGTCCTACCTAACAAGTACAAGAAACCCTCTGGGAATTAATCTCTACCTATCCCCTCTGGTTCAGTCATACGAATTCATAAATACATTCTGAGGAATCACTCACAGTGAATTCCCCTTATAGTATATGGTAGTCAAGGAAACTATGAGGAAGAACACAAGGTCAATTAACCTTATATCCCCAAGGTCAAGGACTATCTGAGGATTCTCACCCAGTCAATTCCCCTTATAGCTCAAGTTGTTCAAAGACTCTCTGAGAAAGCTCACTCGGCCAATTCCTGCTATCGTTTATGATGATTCAAGGAAATTCAAAGTAAACAAAGACTCTATGAGGAAGCTCATTCGGTTTATCCCCGGATTTTCTATAATGCTCAATGAATCTATGAGGAATCTCACTCGGTTTATCCCCTTATATTCTACAATACCCAAATACTCTCTGAGGAAGCTAACTCTGTCTATCCACTTATAGTCTATAACACCAGGTTCTCACATCCATGTTCAAGTAAACAACTTAACAATGTAATATGGCCATGGTAAACCATAATAACTACTTGGAAAAATAGTCTATAGCTTAACAACATGTTATAAAAATAAATCTCCATCCTACAATCACTAGGCATGGGAAATTGGAAAAACAGGACCAAACGGTCGAAAACCGGACATCCATGGGAAAAGCATCCAAAGCATATCAATTCAACCCTATTAATATTCAATAAACATATACGCAAGCCTACAAGCATGGATGACACAAAAAATGGGTAAAAATTTAAATGAACAACACCCCATTCAAGGGTGTTGGCACAATTGCACATAATACTCAAAGAATTTCAAAGGTAAGGCACAAACCACCTACCTTTAGGGTTCTGGTGAAAACGATCTACAACAAACCGCACCCACAAATCCGAGTAACTACTTCATAAAATACTTATTTAAATCTCCTTCCTAATCATCCATAAGCCATAAAATAAATACCCAAGGAATACCCAATAGTAGAACTATATGCAATGCAAGACGATCTAGAAAACCTAGAGGGAGGGAAGAGAACGTCAATTGAAAACCAAGGAGAAACCAAGAGTAGGGACTTATCCATGAAGAACCACCTTAGATACACCACAAAACCATTTCTATTTTCCTCCAAAACGATTTGGGGATCTCCTTCAACCTTTAAGAACCCAAAATCCTGAGTGAGACTCGAGTGGGAGAGAGTTTGGAGAAGAAATGTGAAATCCTGAGTGGCCTAGGACTTAAAAACCACAACTTTAAGTAGCCCCACAGTTACCCTGCATGGTTTAGTGAACCATACAGTAACTGTGCGGGTGCCACTATCTCAACCAGGGATTTCACATGGATTTATCGCACGGTTTGAAAAACAGTGCACTGCCCATGCAGAGCCCACTGTTAAGGATTTCACGGTTTCCTGGGCTGGCCGCATGGTTTGTTCACACTGTGAGCCAACTGTGTGCCAACCGTGCACCCCTGCACGACCTCTCGAATTTACTCTTTTTCTCGAAAATGACCAGAAAAGGAAAACATACCTAAAAAGAAGGTCTGGTTTCATACATTTTGGTCTTTAGAAGAATGTTTTCTTTGTGGTTTATTGGTCATTTTGAGGTGTTAGCTTGTGTAGGATTTGTGGCGTATCATGTAGCACTTCCCCTATAGAGGAATCAGATAAATGATGGTTTCCATGTATCAAAGAACCACCATTATCTTCATGATGACACTCATGTCATCAATTCGGGGGAGATCAATGTTGATGATGACTTGACCTTTGAGGAGCGACATGTTAAGATCCAAGACCGCAATGAGAAGGTGTTGTGAGGGCATTCTATTCCCTTGGTTCGTATCTTGTGGTGACACTGTTGACAGATACATTCTTAGTAAGAAGATTTGTTTGGTGTTTAACACTGGTCATGTATCGATGTTTCCTTTGTGGTTATAGAAACATAAGGTTTAAAATTTGGATTTCTTTTGTTGCTTCTTGTGGATTGCTCTCTTTTGAGAGGTATCTCGATGGGTGGTTGTTCGAACCCAATTTTTTCCCTTTAGGTGGTTTTTGAATTCTCGAGGATGAGATTGTTTTGAGAGGTATCTGATGCAATGGCCCGTGCCTCTCTGGTCCATTCCTTTACGAAAATTAGGTGTATGAGGTGTTTCTGGAGGTCAATGTGACTTATCCCCAACACTTTTCCAAATTTCCATTTTTATGAATAGTTCCATCAGTGAACAGTTCCAACTATTGACTGTTGTGAATAGTGCATCGATAACCATCTGTGAACAGTATCAACGGAGACCTTCTGTGAATAGTGTCATCATTATCCTTATGTGAACTAATCAATGGTGACCTTATGTGAATAGTGATGTCGATGACCTTATATGAATTATATCATCAGTGACCTTTTGTGAACAGTGCTTCGATAGCCCTAGGTGAACAGTGTCATCGATAACCTTCTGTAAACAGTTCAATGGTGAGGTTCTAATGGTGACCTTTTCAATTTTCAAATTTTTGAGTTCATGAAAAGTTTTCCAGAACAGTGAGGTTCCAATGGTGACCTTTTTCCTTTGCCAAATATTGAGTTCATGAACAATGTTTCTAGAATGGTGAGGTTCCAACACTGACCTTTTTCCTTTTCCAAATACTGAGTTCATGAATAGTTTTTCAAGAATGGTGAGGTTCCAATAGTGATCTTTTTCCTTTCCCAAATTATTAGATCATGAACAGTGTTTCCAGAATGGTGAGGTTCTATTGGTGAACTTCTTCCTCTACCAAATTTTGAGTTCATGAAAAGTGTTTCTATAATGGAGAGATTCCAACCGTGACCTTTTTTCCATTACAAAATTTTGAGTACATGAATAGTGTTCCCAGAATGATGAGGTTCGAATTGTGTCCTTTTCCAATTTCCAAAATTTGTGTTCAGGAACAGTGTCTCCAGAACGGTGATGTTACAACAGTAAGGTTCCAATGCTATGGTTCATGAACAATGTTTCCATAATTGTGAGGCTCCAATATTGAGGTCCCAATGGTGAGGTTTATGAACAATGTTTTTCTTTTTCCAAATTTCAAGTTTGTAAACAGTGTTTCCAGCTTCCTATAGTTTTTCCCCTTTATCATTTCTTTTAATGTTACTAGCATTTAAAGTCTTTTATTAAGGACTCTAATGCTGATTCAAATTTCATAACCCCTATATTAATTTCTCCTAATCCTCTGGATGTTTTTACATGGTCAAACTGTGGGGTTAAATGTGATCCTCTTTTAATGGAAAACCCAGCGTATCTTAAACCACTTCTCCATTAACTCTTATAAAGGGAAAATCCATTTTCATCCCTATTTCGTCCTCCTTGTTCTCGGTTGTTAGAGCCTCAAACATCCCATTCCTTCCCATAGGAGTTGTGCAATCAAACATTCCTCCTAGTATTTTTTCTACTCTGTTTTGATGAAACCAAGCAATATCGATCAACATTTGATATAAGGCATGATCTATCTTCATTATTTCAGTTTCATCTCCTTATTTCTCCTTTCCCTTTTTATGGAATTTAACCCCCATGTTCCTAATGGGATTTTCGTTGGTGTTGGCCGATTGGTGGTGTCTCTGCATCCTTTGGAGGGTTCATTTTCCATGGAGGAGGAGATCGTAACCCGTTGTGTGACTCGTTCTTGTATAAAGAATGTAAAGAATTTTTTGAGGTTGGGGATTTTTGATTCTCTTTTCTTTTACATGAAACATTAAAGTTATCATATTTTATCCCACTGGATCACAATGAAATTGAAATAATAAATATTTGAAACGGATAAATAAATTGTTATCGATAATATGCTATCACCTCTTGTTTTGATAGATAGTGTGATATATATGCATTATTTGTTTAGTTTTTTGTTCCTGATGGAAATTGTTAAAGAACATATATCCTGATTTAATTGATAATTGTTTGGAAAAATATAAAGAGGAATGTAATTGAATCTGTTTCTTCTTGTTTTAATTTGATGTTAATCGAATTTGTTCAGTAAGCATGTTTAATTATTTGTGATAGCATACTGGTTAGGATTCCTAAATTAAGAACCTGTGAAGAACAAATTGGTTAATCCAATATTTATTAAAGAACTGGTTTTTTTTAAGATAAATCTTTATAGGGTTTTGAGTTACCCTCTTGTTAGTTTAAGGGCCAAAAGACCACATGATCTGATCTTTTTTTTCATGCTGCTTGTGTTGTGATGTGATTGGGGATGACTATTGTGGGATGTGGGGGCATGATGGCTTATTGGTTGTGTCAACATTTTAATCCTAGAGTAGCAAGATGCATCAGGTAATGCAAGTGGGTGTCAGAGAGGACACAGTGGATGATGAAATGGGTTGGATTTGAATTCTTGGGTTCTTACTTAATATTATTCTTTTTTTATCTTCATTACTTACCCCACTACTCAAGGAAGTTGGTCTTCCATACCCTTTTCCTAAATGGGGTAAAGATGTGTAGGGTACGCCACGTGCATTCCTTATTTAGCTTCTCAAAGGGAGGACATATCTACACACTTACTATTGGGGGAAAATAATCGAAGGGAAGTTCATCTACAGACAGTGTTGAGCCCCCTTGTGTTTAGTAGCATAGAATGTTTTTCTAGAATTCCTGGTAATATTTGAAATTAATAATTTTGTTAATAAAATATATAAAAAAATTTGTTAACCCAAGGGGTTAGAGCTTGCTGGGAATCAATTCTAAGGTTACAATGGACAATGGACTTTGGGATTGATGATAATGATATTAAATGTGGAATTTGTAATGGTTAATTAAAGTTTAAATAATTAATTAATGTAATATGGAACTGATAAAAAGGAAATGGAGTAAGGGACAAATGTTCTTTAAATGGTTGTGTGCGTAGAGGATACCTAGTCTTAGAATTGGAAACCGGGAGTCCAAGAGATGTTAGTAGCAGTTGAGTCTAGGTCTCGGTTATGCCCATAGTGTGGTTGTCAGATAAAATATATTCTGTACTTTTGGGGCTTCAATACACTACTCCACCCTGTTAGTAAGGGAAACGGACTCCCCAATTATTCTAAGCCCTAGAGGGTGTTATCCCAAATATTCTGGTGGGAGGATGGATGGATGACTACCCCCTTTGGCACCACTCACTTCTCTTTAAAATTACTTGTGCTGTTATGCAAACTTATTAGTTTTCCCCATATATGTGTGTAGAGGACTATAATGTATTGTGGGTTTTCACACACATATATTATGGATATAGTATCCTATAGAATACTAAAGGTGTAATGTGTATAGGTTGTGACAACATGAGGATTCTTACATTGTGTGTGGGCTGTAATGGCTTGAGGTATAATTCCTAATGTGTGATACATGTTAGGCGATATGTGGTGGCTCCTGAAAACTACCAGGTTACTTTCTTGTGTGTACATGGTGGTTTTATTGCATGAGGTTAATGATATTGTGCTTTACTTAGGTGTATGTGGGAAAGCCTTTTTGGAGAGAGATGCTTAAGACGTGCGACGTTGGGGAAAAGTGACAAACCAGTGGGGAAGTAGTAGTGGGGAACCCTTGATATTCTTTTTTATATTATATAATCTTGTTTGTGTTACGTGGTAAGAGTAGCCATTGTGAGGCTAGGAATATAGTATACTATTTTAGGTGATGAGTTCGTTTGAATTTTTGTTCACATGGCATTAGCATACTTTGATTACTTTTGCATGAGAGGCTCTGGGAAGGATCCTACTGTGCATACTGTTATACTCACCCTATGTATATATAAACTATTTTCAGGTCACGTGGTGTAGGTTTGAGATGAAGCTGGTTACTTTTTACTTGGGTTTGCAAGAGCTGTTCGGGCTTGTGGTTACTGCAGTTTTTATATTCTATTGGGTACTTGCAGTTTTCCCTTCCAGTTGTAGTAGTATTGCATGACATTACATATGTGCACATGGTTTTTATTTTATATTTTATTCTAATTTGGAGTTTTTTATGTATATCTTATCACTCTCTTTCGCATGAGTTCTAGTAGAGGGTAATGCCTCCCATAAGTGTGTTTATTATACCATCGGTGCTTGTTGCCAACCCGGGGCCTACTGGAGGTGGGACTCGAGGGTCATTATCTCCCTTCTCACATTGCTGCACTAGGAGGGGTACACCTTGGGGGGAGGGGAACATGAATGAAATAAGAACTATATTATTATAAATATACTGACCTATTTTTTTTAATAACATCACATAAATCTATCTCCACATCCATCAAATGAGAACAGAATTAATCATTCGTGCGTACTTGTGAACTATAACGTCCACTACTTGATATAATTTGTTTTCCATAACCATATCTCAAAACTGGTCATAAATAAAGAATTAATGTTTCTATATGTATTTTCATGAAATATTTATCATTATAATAGAATAATATATCAATTATGTTCCTACATTCTAATCACATAAAAATGACAACTTCTTACTTGGTACGTGTGAACTATAACCTCCACGAAGCGATGCAATTTTTTATTCACAATGTCCCTTGTATGATAAAAATATATTTATATAAATTTTTATTATAATTCTAATTATATTACAATCATTTTATTAATGTAAAAAAATAATTTCCTTACTTTCATAATGATCAATTCAAAAGGGAAACGTTACTCATGCGAACATACAACCTACCATCTCCATGATTATAACGTTGTTCATTTTTCATACCATAAATAAATGATCTAATTTAGAACTACAATTGATGTTGGAATTTTATTATTATGTCATTATTTTTATTCTAGGAATTATTTTATTAATTAGCACATAAACTATTGATATCATAACCATTTTATATTCAAATCACGTACTGAATATCGACAAAATATCTGTTGTGAACTAAAATCCTTATATAATTGTTATAACGTGGTAATAACTGATATAAATGGAATAATGAACATGAAAAATGCTCTCAATTAATTATAAATTGACATAAATTTTTTATTCATGAAGAGAAATATAACGACCCGTCCCCCGGGGCCCATACCATGACTATCCCAAGACCATCTTCCATAGGCTAGGGGCAGGAGACTAGCACCGGAAAGACGTATCCCTATAACGGGAAGTCATTACCTTTAAATCATTACAAACATACAATCCAAGAACACAACAAGAAGAAACCACCATGTATACTTCTATAGTAAAAAAGTGTACTGAAAGTAAAGGGGTGGAATACAAGCCCAACGAGAAAGTACAAGTACAAATGAAAAAGAAAATAGATCCTAGAATGCCCACTGAAGATCCTACACGAAGGGTAGGTATAACTCACGGTCAGTAGTCACTTCATCAAATAACATAAAATGGTCCACATATGAGAACTGTCCAATCCTGGATCCCATAGCCTTGATCAACGCTATATGTTGTCTGCACAAGACACAACAAGGTGCGGGCATATCACGAGCAGGGGTGAGTATGCCAATACTCAGTAGGGACCCTGATACCCCCCGAAGGTATCCTATAGTTCCACAAATGAATAACCAAAAATAAATACCTCAATCACAAAGCAGGAAGTGGTCATAAACTATACTTAGGTATATACACTTACATATAACTATGTTATCAAAATATACTCGTCCCATACGTGATGAAACATAAGGCACCAACCGTTAAGCAATTTTAAAAATTGGTCAATGAGGGATGAATACCACAAAGGTAACACCACTATGGTAACACCCCAAAGGTAAAATACCACAAAGGTAACACCATTATGGTAACACCATGATGGAAAAGTATTTCAATGGTAACACCACGAAGTTAACACCCTGAATGTAAAAGTACCAAAAATGTAACACCACAAAGGTAAAACCATGAAGTTAATGTAACACAACGGTAAAAGACTCAACTCACATAGGTATATAACATAATCACATAATTGCAGATGATTAGACGTATCGCTGGATCATCTGACTCTATCAAGGGGCTCTAATGATGACCCACAAAGGATCAATATGCGCTGACCAACACAGGATCACTAAGCACTGACCCACACAAGATCTAACCCACATAGGATCGGTATGCACTGAACCATACAATATCATGAAGTGTTGACCCATATAGGATCGATAAATTTCCACACACATAAGTATGGATGTTCATTCTTCACGTTACATCTAGCCACAAGATTCTCGAACTAAGAACTCTTGATTCCGGGAGGATCTGCTCCTCAAGCTATCATTCATACCTCAATTGCCACAAATGTAACAGCCCGAGATTTTATGAAAAATATTCTTTTTAATTTTATTAATGTCTTGTGTTGTACGCTACACCAAAAGGAGCGTGCACAACACGCATCTTTGACTTGCCTTTCATTACACGCAATCGCAACCTTCCTCGATAGCATGTGTAGTACGCAATACTGAGTTTCACGAAACAACGATATGCTATTAAAATATTATTAAAACTAGCCGTAATGAATAGTAATAACCACTTTTTAAATTTTAGATATTTTAGCTCTCAAAATGGACTTCATTTTTGTATTCGGAGTATAGAATTCAGCCTAAGGTGAAATTTTGGTACTTTTCGGATAACTTTCATATTCTGATGAATAGTGAAAATTACTAAATTATAATTAAAAACAACTTTTTTAATCGAAATAATTAATTTTGATAAATTATTAATTTTAGTGGTTTTAAAGTATATTTAGAATATATTTTTACAATTTAATGCAATGTTGGTCATTAAATGTAATTTCACATTTAAACCAGACATAATCAAGTGTCAATCTTTTGATAGATATTGTTTCTTAAAAAAATGCTATTTGTTTTAACAGCGGGATTTAATTATAAAATTAATGCAACTTCTATGTTATGAATTTGGTAAAATATACTTCATTTTTGAATTCGGAATATGAAATATAGCTTAGGATGAAATTTTGGCATTTTTCTGAAAAACATCAATTTTTTATGAATAGTGAAACTACTAAGTGGTAGTTAAAAAACTGAATTATTCATAAAACATAATTTTACCGCTTATGTGAATGGAATTTAAAAAATCCGAGAGACACAGTTGATGTTAGTAAGTAAAATGTGGTTCAATGAGATGAATATAATTTTTGGTGAATAGTATGTTTTTACTTTTATTTACCACGGTTAAAAGTAAATAGGGTAATTAAGGGTAAGAATGATATTAATATTACCCTAAAACATGTCCTAATTCTATTGGACAAGTTTATCTCGACCGAAAACAACCTTAATTGTAAAACATTATCATTTAGGCCCACTTGGATTAGATTAGGACATTTATTATTATTTAATTCAAAGAAGAGTTAAAAGAGTTAAAATCAAAGTACATTTACTAAAACATTTTTAATAAAGGGTTTTACATAAGATAAATTAGATTGTAAATATTCATTAGAAAGATAAAACGATTTACTACGTGATGGTATTTTATTTGTAATTTTTAGACATCAAATAAAGTAATTTATTTATGACACAAAGATGATGCAGTAATTATCTTATTAATTAAATATTGACATAATTGATATTATAAATACCAAAATAAATGTAATTTAAGACTTTTTATGAATTCAACTAATTTTCTAGGTTACTATGATATATTATTGTGGATTTAACCAACTTGGTTCGAACATATAATTCTGTTATGACTTTCACAAAAATCATATATCAAATAGTGTCAAAACTGACACAAAATAGTTTTTAAATCAAATATTATATTATTAATTGTTATTTTATTCCTAAAAATCTAAGGTTCGGCCAAATGACTTATATAAGGATATATGTATTAATAGTATACAATTTGGGGTTCGTTTGGCAGGTTATAGTAAGTGTATTAACCATATAGTGAAAGAAAACAAAAAGACACGGTAAAAGTTAAATTATTTAACTTAGAGTTAAATCTAATTGATAAGGTTAAAATAATACACTAAACTTGTCTAAATCCTATTGGATGATAGGATTTAGACCCATCCCCACTTTATATTCGAAATAAGACCCTTTGGAACCATTATAAACCGATTTTGACTTTAATATAAAATAATATTTTGAGATATTCCTAAGGTGCCCCTCTCCTCCCTTATAAAAGGGCACCTCCTCCCCCTCCTCCTCACACCAATTTTAGAACTCATGCTCGGAAAACCCCAGCCATTTTATCCTCTCCACTTCCCAAGAATAATCCTAGAGGTCCTGGTCTTCTTCAAAGATCAATCTTAGTTCCCTAAGTGGAGGATTCAAAGAGGCATTCCAAAGAAGATGTAATATCCATTACCGATATTTTCAATTTCTTTCTTCCTCAACTTCTTCTTCTTTAGTTGTTTCATTATAAAGTAATAACATCAGTATTACTTACATACTTATATGTTATTATAAATATGAAACAACCCTAATTCACATTCTATCCATCCTACGGGAAAATGAAATCACCGCGCGTGCGTACGTACGGAATACCGTCTCCACGCCGTGGTGTAATCTATTTTCCACCATCACCTTACAAGGATGGGTATAATGGTGTAATGAGTAACTATTTATTATTATTATAATGTAATATTGATACTGAAATAATATATATATTCTCAAATACAATTCCACGATCATAGGAACGATATCATCACTCGTGCGTACGTACGGAATACCATCTCCATGATGTGATGCGACTCGTTCTACATGATCATCATTACATTGTAATTATATAAATGAATTGAATGAATAAATATGATATATGTTACACTAATACCATTCTGGATATAAGGTATCTATAACCTTAAAATAATAATAAGAATTTATTCGGCAAAACACGCATAAGAACAAAAGGCAATAAGGACCCGAGTAACAAGTTACAATGAAATATTACTAACAAGAAGCTAAGAATATAACCATAGATAATATCATATCAATATGTATGATTCTGGAATAAGTCAATAAAATTATTTAAACCATTATACAGGAGCTTCGGACACGTACAAAGAAAATCAGACCTAAGGTAAGGGAAATATCACAATCTCATTTTTATCCGAGATTGTTTATTCGTAAGTATTTACTGGGGTGTATTTTATCATCCACATCCATGTTTCATAAATATGTAATATTATTTCCCTCTACCTACAATTTTTTAAATCCATTTTTACCCTTCGGTGAGTTTTTAGTAAAGGAAATGAAAGGAATCTTTTGTCGTTTTTCGTACGAGGTACTTTTTGACTTTTCCGACAAAAGTATGAAGAATGTTTTTTTTAAGTTATACGGCATGAATGGATTTCTAAAACATTATTTCCAAGAATTTTCCTTTACATGTATTCAAGTTTATTTTTAATCAACTTATTTTAGTTTAAAATTGTATGACATGTTAAGAAAGAAAAAGTGTTTTTGAAGTAGAAAGGATATTTTCCTCAAGAATGGAGTTCAAATGTTTTATGAAAATAATTTTCCATATAAGATAATATAGTGTTCTGTTTTTATCCCTGTTATTACATTTATTTGATTATGTTTTGAGGAAATTATTTTTATGAAGTCATTTACCTTATATGATTTGTTTTATGATGTCATGACGTTTCAAGAATCCCATTTTTGTTACATGTGTTATGCGATGATGTATTATTTATGATTATGTGGCACACGTAAGAAAGGATTAATTATAAGATGGGTGGGACCTATATATCCCTCCAATGAATTGGGTAAAGATTTTATATCTCATGAGATAGACATGGCTGGAATGGTAGGTTATACCGGTTCAGTGAAACAGGACTGGAACGAGGGTGACTCGGTTCAGAAAGGGAATTTGTCCACTAAGATAGTCTTGGCAGTGAGTCATGACTAACAAGAAATGATTTTCCATGATTATGTGTGCATGCCACAAAGTTTCAAGTTTCATGTTATGATTATGGGGATCACATTTTCACTTTTATGATTTATTCCCTGTTAAGATATTATGATCTCTTTTGCAGGTTATGATTTTCAAAAAGATATGATATGATTTTTATTTCCTTTATTTTCCCTTGCTAAGCATTTGAGATCACCCTTTTATGTTTTCTTTTCCCTGGGATATAAACAAAGGTTTTAGGTAAAAAAATGGAAGATCTTTATGGGAGATATTGAAGATCTTTCACCACGATTAGAAGATTACGTTCCGAGTTTCCAAAGACACTAAACTATTACGATCCTTGTGTGTGTGTTTTTGTTATGTACAAAGTATTCCGCAAAAGTAATGTAATGTCCATGTACGTCAAGCTTCGGGTCTCTACAGTTGGTATCAGAGGCAAAGGAGGTAGGAATGTATCTGATCCTTGGGAACTCTCACATGTGAGCGTTGGACGAAGCATGGCTCTCCGCCCAAGGGCTTCATGAGGAAATGGCTGCCACTGGGGATGGTGGTGTGTCCCACCCAGGAGGTATAGCCGCCCATGGAGTGCCCTGATAGGTATCAATTATAGTCCACTGGAAGTAATTCCAGACCGCTACAGTTGGTATCAGAGTAAAGGTTTAGTCAACCTTTGGAAACTAGGATGCGAGAACTTTAGTGAGATCCCTAGAGATATTTCTAAGATATGTCTAGGGATGTCCCTAAGGTTAAGTATTCGTATAGGTTATAGTACTAGAATTACGCTAACGATCATAGAATTAAACCTAAGATGTTAGATATTAAAGGTACTCCCCATTTATTATGTTGTTTTCCCTAGCATGATTTTTGCCTCTCACACTATTCTTTTTGGGTTTTAGACGATGGCTGGAACTCGAAAGAACCGTGTTGATCAATGCAATGGACAATGCAATGATTTTCCTCCTGAACAAACAAATTTTATGGGAGATGGAGTGCAAAATATTATTTCTATACTTACACAATCTATGAATCATTCTGGACTTCCAAATGAGCAGAGAAGGGAACAATATTCTATTGAGTCCTTCATGAGGCAACGCCCACCTTCTTTCAGTGGGTCTTCTGATCCACTAGTTGCTGAACAATGGATCAGTACCACTGAAAAGATATTTTCAGTTCTTCAATGTTCTGAGCATGATAAAGTCATCTTAGCAGTATATCGTTTGGAAGATGAAGCTGATCAATGGTGGAAACTTATCATGAATACGAGGCAAAGAGATGAAATTGAGTCCATGGAATGGGACGAGTTCAAGAACTTGTTTTTCAGTGAGTACTTCCCTCGTATTCTTCGAACAAAGATGGAAAAAGAGTTTCTTGAGCTGAAGCAGAAGGATGATGAATCTGTTGGTATATACGAAGCAAATTTTACAAGACATGCAAGGTATGCATCTGGCATTATCATCCAACCTGAAAGTAATGTTGATCGATATTTCAGTGTCTTAAAACCAAGTCTTCGAAGGGCATTAGCTATAAGAGACTTTAGTAGCTATGAAGAAATTTTGTGTTGTGATATTAAGGTAGAAGTGGAAGTCGGTGTAACATATCCATCTCATGGTTTTGACAAAAAACAAAAGATGGAGTTCAAGGAGAAATCTCAGAATAATGGTGAAAAGAAGATGAATGTTTCCTTATGCACAACGTGTGGAAAGAAGCATGGTGGAGATTGTCTTAAAGGGACTAGAAAATGTATTAAGTGTGGAAAAGAAGGTCATCGAGCAGCTGAGTGTCAATGTAATGGAAAAAGGTATTCTAATGATGTCAATAAAGCAAACATTGAAGAGAACGCACCACCAACACTTCAATGCTTCAAGTGCAAGGAAATGGGGCATTATGCTAATAAATTCCCTAATCCAAGGGTTAGTGATGATCGACATGAGCAACTGCTTAAGGCAAAGGACAAAGGGAAGTCACATGCGATCACCATTGGCGATGTTGAATATGATAACGATGTGGTGGAATAATTAAGTGATTAGGTAATGGGATTCCAAAATAATGTTTTATCATAAAGTATTGGAATATTTATGTATTGGTATAATGTGGTATTCAATGTGATTGAGATATTTTTGGAAATAAGATGATATGAGCATAATGAAGGGAAAATGAGAAAACGAAATGTTTAACAGTATTCATGGGCTCATGATTGATATAAGGACTAAGTGATATCATTGTTTGAGTATATAGAATTTTGAGGATTTTGGTATGTGGAAAGTGTTAAATTTTAACTGCATTCATGTTTTCACTAAGGTATTCAAGAGAATACATGATTAAGGACTTTGAATGTTTGGAATGTGACCAACAAAACATATCTTATGATATATGGGGATCGACGATGGTGTTAAATCTCTGGTAATCGTTTTCACTATGTTATGAGAGTGGACTGCAGTATTATGGATAAACCTAAAGATTGGAATGGATTATGTTGGACATAAGTTAGTATTGTTTAAGTATAGAAGTTTTTTTTCGATATTATTGATGGGATGTTATAGTAATATAGTTATAGAAAAAGGACAACCTGCAGAACGGGCGACAACCCATCACGTCGGACAAGGCTGTGGGAATCGAACCCACAACCGAAGTGCGGCTGGCCTTTATCGCCTACCACTGGCCTACAGGAAGTCCCTGTTTAGTAGAAACTAGTGTTATTATATTAAGCTGTATGACATATGATGTATAAGTCCATTTTAAGAACCATATATGATTAATCTCACTATAGATCGACTTATGTATATAATTTTTTGCTAACCTTTTGTTTGAGACAGATGGAATGACCCGTCATTCTATCACATGTTCTGCTAACACTTCACGAATAACAAATTCAACTTCATTTATTTAAGAGATAAAGTGGAAATTGTTAAAGGCACGAACAACAGTGAGGTTGTGCCAAAATAAAGTAAGTATTTATTCTAATTCAAATTCTTTAACTTTAGGGAAACGATCTTGAAAACCAAAAATGTTGTCCTAGTGATCTTATATCTGATGAATCAGATGGTACCTTAGATCTTCACAAATTTATGGATTTGTGATTGCTGGATTTTCTATAGCCATGTTCTCTACCACTCTCCATCAAAACATGATGGTTAGATTTCTCTTCCATATCCATATTTTTCACCTATGTGGAAACCCAGTGATTAGTTTATTTGGGTAACTGTTACGTTTCATACTTTTGTTTTTAAAGATTGGTTTTGATATTCCTTTTTACGATGTGGTTTTCTATTAAATAAACTTTCGAATAGTAAACCATTTATAACCGCGACGAATTTCGAGGGAGAAATTCATTTTATGGGGGGTAGAATGTAATAGCCTGAGATTTTATGAAAAATATTCTTTTTAATTTTATTAATGTCTTATGTTGTACGCTACACCAAAAGGAGCTTGCGCAACATGCATCTTTGACTTTCCTTGCATTACACGCAATCGCAACCTTCCTCGATAGTGTGTGTAGTACGCAATACTGAGTTTCACGAAACAACGATATGCTATTAAAATATTATTAAAACTAGCCGTTATGAATAGTAATAACCCCTTTTTAGATTTTAGAAATTTTAGCTCTCAAAATGGACTTCATTTTTGGATTCGGAGTATCGAATTTAGCCTAAGGTGAAATTTTGGTACTTTTCGGATAACTTTCATATTCTGATGAATAGTGAAAATTACTAAATTATAATTAAAAACAAATTTTTTAATAGAAATAATTAATAGTGATAAATTATTAATTTGAGTGGTTTTAAAGTATATTTGGAATATATTTTTACAATTTAATGCAATGTTGGTCATTGAATGTAATTTCACATTTAAACCAGACATAATCAAGTGTCAATCTTTTGATAGATATTGTTTCTTAAAAACACGCTATTTGTTTTAACAGCGTGATTTAATATTAAAATTAATGCAACTTCTATGTTATAAATTTGGTAAAATAGACTTCATTTTTGAATTAGGAATATGAAACATAGCTTAGGATGAAATTTTTGCATTTTTCTGAAAAACATCAATTTTTGATGAATAGGGAAACTACTAAGTGGTAGTTAAAAAACTGAATTTTTCATAAAACTTAATTTTAACGCTTTTGTGAATGGAATTTCAAAAATCCGAGAGACACGGTTGATTTCAGTAAGTAAAATGTGGTTCAATGAGATGAAAATAATTTTTGGTGAATAGTAACTTTTTACTTTTATTTACCACGGTTAAAAGTAAATAGGGTAATTAAGGGTAAGAATGATATTAATATTACCCTAACACTTGTCCTAATTCTATTGGACAAGTGTATCTCGACCAAAAACAACCTTAAGTGTAAAATATTATCATTTAGGCCCACTTGGATTAGATTAGTACATTTATTATTATTTAATTCAAAGAAGAGTTAAAAGAGTTAAAATCAAAGTTTATTTACTAAACCATTTTTAATATATGGTTGTAAATAAGATAAATTCTATTGTAAATATTACATAGAAATATAAAAAGATTTCCTACATGATGGTATTTTATTTTTAATTTTTAGACATCAAATAATTTAATTTATTTATGACACAAAGATGATGCAGTAATTAGCTTATTAATGAGATATTGACATAATTGATAATATATATACCAAAATAAATGTAATTTAAGACTTTTAATGAATTCCACTAATTTTCTAGGTTGATATGATATATTAGTGTTGATTTAATCAACTTGGATTAAACATATAATTCTGTTATAACTTTCAAAAAAATCATATATAAAATATGTCAAAATTGACACAAAATAGTTTTTAAATCAAATATTATATTATTAATTGTTATGTTATTCCTAAAAATCTAAGGTTCGGCCAAATGACTTAGATAAGGATATATGTATTAATAATATACAATTTGGGGTTCGTTTGGCATGTTATAGTAAGTGTATTAACCATATAGTGAATGAAAACAAAAAGACACGGTAAAAGTTAAATTATTTAACTTAGAGTTAAATCTAATTGATAAGGTTAAAATAATACCCTAAACTTGTCTAAATACTATTTGATGATAGGATTTCGACCCATCCCCACTTTTTCTTCGAAATAAGACCCTTTGGAACCATTATAAACCGATTTTGACTTTAATATAAAATAATATTTTGAAATATTCCTAACGTGCCCCTCTCCTCCCTTATAAAAGGGCACCTCCTCCCCCTCCTCCTCACACCAATTTGAGACCTCAAGCTCGGCCAACCCCTAAAATTTTCTCCTCTACACTTCCCTAGAATAATCCTAGAGGTCCTGGTCTTCTTCAAAGACCAATCTTAGTTCCCTAAGTGGAGGATTCAAAGAGGCGTTCCAAAGAAGAGGTAATATCCATTACCGATCTTTTCAATTTCTTTCTTCTTCAACTTCTTCTTCTTTAGTTGTTTCATTATAAATTAATAACATCAGTATTACTTACATACTGGTATGTTATTATAAATATGAAACAACCATAATTCACCTTCTATCCATCCTACGGAAAAATGAAATCACCGCGCGTGCGTACGTACGGAATACCGTCTCCACGCCGTGGTGTAATCTATTTTCCACCATCACCTTACAAGGATGGGTATAATGGTGTAATGAGTAACTATTTATGATTATTATAATGTAATATTGATACTGAAATAATATATATATACTCAAATAAAATTCCACAATCATAGGAACAATATCATCACTCGTGCGTACGTACGGAATACCGTCTCCACGATGTGATGTGACTCGTTCTACATGATCATCATTACATAGTAATTATATAAATGAATTGAATGAATAAACATGATATGTGTTACACTAATACCATTCTGGATATAAGGTATCTATAACATTAAAATAAGAATAAGAATTTATTCGGCAAAACACGCATAAGAACAAAAGGCAATAAAAACCCGAGTAACAAGTAACAATAAAATATTACTAACAAGAAGCTAAGAATATAACCATATATGATATCATATCAATATGTATGATTCTGGAATAATTCAATAACATTATTTAAACCATTATACCGGAGATTAGGACACGTACAAAGAAAATCATACCTAAGGTAAGGGAAATATCACAATCTCATTTTTATCCGAGATTGTTTATTCGTAAGTATTTACTGGGGTGTATTTTATCATCCACATCCATGTTTCATAAATATGTAATATTATTTCCATCCACCGACAATTTTTTAAATCCATTTTTACCCTTCAGTGAGTTTTTAGTAAAATAAATTAAATGAATCTTTTGTCGTTTTTCGTACGAAGTACTTGTTGACTTTTCCGAAAAAAGTATGAAGAATGTTTTTTTAACTTATACGGCATGAATGGATTTCTAAAACATTATTTCCAAGAAGTTTCCTTTACAAGTATTCAAGTTTATTTATAATCAACTTCTTTTAGTTTAAAATTGTATGACATGTTAAGAAAGGAAAAGTGTTTTTGAAGTAGAAAGGATATTTTCCTCAAGAATGGAGTTCAAATGTTTTATCAAAATTATTTTCCATCTAAGATAATATAGGGTTCTGTTTTTATCCCTATTATTACATTTATTTTATTATGTTTTGAGGAAATTATTTTTATGAAGTCATTTACCTTATATGATTTGTTTTATGATGTCATGATGTTTCAAGAATCCCATTTTTGTTACATGTGTTATGCGATGATGTATGATTTATGATTATGTTGCACACATAAGAAAGGATTCATTATAAGATGGGTGGGACCTATATCTCCCTCCAATGCATTGGGTAAAGATTTTATATCTCATGATATATACATGGCTGGAACGGTAGGTTATACCGGTTCAGTGAAACAGGACTGGAACGAGGGTGACTCGGTTTAGAAAGGGACTTTGTCCACTAAGATAGTCTTGGCAATGAGTCATGACTAACAAGAAATGTTTTTCCATGATTATGTGTGCATGCCACAAAGTTTCAAGTTTCATGTTATGATTATGGGGATCTCATTTTCACTTCTATGATTTATTCCATGTTATGATATTATGATCTCTTTTGCAGGTTATGATTTTCAAAAAGATATGATATGATTTTTACTTCCTTTATTTTCCCTTGCTGAGCATTTGATCTCACCCTTTTATGTTTTATTTTCCTCAGGATATAAAGAGAGGTTTTAGGTAAAAAAATGGATGTTCTTTATGGGAGATATTGAAGATCTTTCACCATGATTAGAAGATTACGTTCTAAGTTTCCAAAGACACTAAACTATTACGATCCTTGTGTGTGTGTTTTTGTTATGTACCAAGTATTCCGAAAAAGTAATGTAATGTCCATGTACGTCAAGCTTCGGGTATCTACAACAAAGGTCTATGATGAAGTATCCCAAAGGACCTCTATGTCATAAGGGTTCCAACACAATAGATTTTGTGCCAATCGGACACCCAGTTTGTAAGATATAAGCATTTTTGTGCCGAGGGCACTGTTGGATTTGAGTACGATCCAACCTAGAAAACCTCCAAATTTCTCTGAAAGTCACGTAGAGTATCTCAAAAGGAATACCTCGTCTCAAGGATTTCATTGACATAGACAGTTTTTTATTTCGACACTGTACGAGGGATATATTTCGAACACATG
Organism: Viscum album; assembly: GCA_963277665.1. Taxonomy (NCBI): domain Eukaryota; kingdom Viridiplantae; phylum Streptophyta; class Magnoliopsida; order Santalales; family Viscaceae; genus Viscum; species Viscum album. The sequence continues at coordinate 806,363,824 of OY728139.1, forward strand.
ATCACACAATAGTAATATTATTATTATTGATTGTTTATTGAACCCGATCCACAAACCGGATTTTAAAATTCATCATTAGAATTAAATTCACATACTTAATTGCCGGATAAAGTCTCTATAGATGAAAGTCAATTGTTTTTCATATGAAAAAGTTACGGAGGGATGATGATCTAGTTATAATAATATATTATTATTTTTTGGTCGTTTCAGGTACCCGATCCAAAAACTGGAAAAAGACATCCAATTTTGGAATCATGATTTTCGTCTTGATGTCAGGGTCGTACTGATGCTGAAGGTTCATGAAATAGAGGCAGCATAGAGAAGTAATGAAGGAAAAAGTGTTTTATCAACCAAAATAATATTAATAATATTATTATATTATAATTCTTATTTACACTTGATTTCCTTCCATTCTCACATTCCACGCACAAGTCACCCCTCCTTATTCTATTTGTCTCTGCGCGCATGCGTCACTCCCCAATTCTATTTTTTATTTATTGTTTATTTTACATTTATTTCCTTTATTCTTTATCTATCTAATTTACTCATACTTTCACGTTTTCTTCTCTTCATCAACCCAAATGGAAAGAGCTTCATGCATCCACCTCCGCCATCCCTTCACATGACCGCCTCTTCAGCCAGATCTTTCGCCCTCAGCCTCACTCTCCTATTGAGAGGCAAATACCTCAGCGTCATGGTCCTCCGTGTACTATCTCATAGTATTCGGCTAGGACACCTATTGCACACCTAGACTGCCAGCCGAAGCAACCTCAGACTTTCAACTCACCGTCAAACAACATTTTCCACGTCACCTTGCTCGCCCAGATCCACACCAACCACCGCAGTACATGGCACCACCCATCTCTCCTGGAGTCTCTCCTTGAACACATGCTGGAATTACACCATGGTGTTTCCCCTTCCATGGGTCATTGTATCTTCATTATAATCCCGAAAATTGTGAAGATCTATGATTCACGATACTCGGGTCGAGATCATGGATTCTGTATGCCGTTCTCAACAACACAATGAGTTTTTAGCATGAGTAATTATTTGGAGATGAAGAAAAAGTGAAGAACAAAATAGAAAGGATCATGGTCTATATGTGGATCAATGGCCAAGTTTGTTTGGCCAACATCAATGAGAATCAATAAAAAAAGAATTAAAAATAGATATTAATTATAATTCAAAATAAACCCACTAACCTATAAATCCATTGAAGAATGTTTGTAATTGAGGTTGGGTCAGTGTTCATCATTCCCAGAGTAACCTTCCAACGACGACGCTCGAACAATGATCTTCAGTTCCTGATTCTGAGATCTATTCTTCATCAAGAGCTTCAAGATCATACTCCTACTTTCTCCAATGGAAACAAACACCCAACCCTGAGGAAGAGTTAATATAACTATTAATTTAATAGGTGATTAATTTTTTAGAATTATTGGTTCCTATTAATTAAAGGGATTTGTGGTCACACATTTTGTGTAACTAGACATTTATTACCAAACATTTAAATTCACAACCACCATTTTGTGGTCCATGCCAAAAAAATTTAATGGATAGGTGGGAGGATATTTAAATAAAATATGTTTATTTTATTTAATCCTCCATGAAAAATGAAAAAACCAACTTATTCTCAAGACCCTCTGCGGTTGAGGATAAGCATCCCTTATGTGAATCCTGACCCTTCGATCTCAACGGTCACTACTGGAAAGATGATCTTTCCCAACAATTATATACCAACGGTATGTAAAAACCGTTGGTATAGCTACCATTTCCCAATGGTTCACCAAAACCGTTGGGAAAGCCATTGATTTCCCCACCTTTCCCAACGGTTTGGCAAACCGTTGGGAAAGGGTCACTCTTTCCCAACAGTTTATGTGAAACCGTTGGGAACCAAAACCGTTGGGAAAGGGTGTGTTTTTGAGCCTCTTTCCCAATGGTTCACCAAAACCGTTGGGAAAGAGTGACCTTTCCCAACGGTTCACCAAAACCGTTGGGAAAGGGTGTGTTTTTAGCCTCTTTCCCAACGGTTCACCCAAACCGTTGGGAAAGGGTGTGTTTTTAGCCTCTTTCCCAACAGTTCACCAAAACCATTGGAAAAAACCACCCAACATTTCAACCCTCGGCCTAAATAAATTCAACCCACCCAAACCTATCCCAACAGTTTTGAAAACCGTTTGGAAAGGGATATCCCAACGGTTTTGAAAACCGTTGGGATAGGTTCTTTAATTTTTTTTCCAAACCTACTAACCGAGAACATTATATAAATCAAAATTTTAAATAATTATGATAATACGTATATATATTTATGAAATTATGTTTACAAAAGTGATGTTAGCTTAGTGGTTAAGTCGTTCGATTATAAACGAGGGGACTTGGGATCAAATCCCAGCGGATGTTTTTTTTTGTGATTTATATACCAACGGTTCAATTACCGTTGGTATAGATTTCATATTACCTATACCAACGGTTTCCAAAACCGTTGGTATAGACCTATCCCAATGGCTTACATGGCTACATTTCTCTAAACCGTTGGTAAAGGTTAGTTTTCCAGTAGTGGGTGCCTTCAGAATTTTAATCTGAGAACCTATTCAAAAGTTAGAAAAATCCACTCGCATGTTTACTGAACATACCTTAAAAAATGTTCAATAAATCAATAACGATCGACCATAACTTGTGTCGGTCGGGATTAGGCTCTTCCAAATGGGAACACGCACTCACGATCTCAAAGGTAATCTTGGATTTTCTATATGAGATTCCATTTAGAATTAACGATTTCACAATAATATAATTTTCAAATAGTTATTTTATTTACAACCAAAAACAAACATTCACGATTAACCCACACATGCCAATGTTAGTATCATCCTAAGGAAATAATACCCTCATGATTTTAGTGGTGGTCACATATTTTAAATCAATGTTACCATTCATGAGTTATAATCAATTGAAAAATATAATAATTTTATTTTATTATTTTATTTATAGTGATTCTGTTTTTAGGTTTTCTCATAGGAGGCTTGTGCTGAATAAACTTAAGTCGTTCCTAGGGTACAACTGTTATCCAAAACGCAATGATGCCTTCATATATTTTATCTGGGAATCCGTTTAAGAGTTATTCCACCTTTTTTCGAAAAATTATTATGTACCCTAAATAATACTTAACAAAACATCGACGGGACATTCCAGGCACTCCAGGACACAGAACCAAGAGCCATAAAAATTCACTGTCTTGAAAAAAATCCATATAATTAATAATAATTAAATGTAAAAATCTTTGTCTCTAAATTCTACCAACATTAGGTATTTTTATCCCCGAAATACGCAACGTAGAATAAGGAAATAAATGGGGGGTACTGGTCATGAATCCGAGCCTCTCACATCCTTGTGCTCTCCTAGATGTCCCTATGCTGCCACCGAACTCACTCTAGAGGGATTGGACTTCCTTAAAGGATTCTCTCATGTCGATCTTCTATCTCCACTAGGATCTTCGTAAAATTCGTCCCATCATCAAAGTCCAACATTCTGTTGTCGATAACTTATGTTGGATCATGCATTAATCTCCTCAGATTTGACACAAGGAATAAATTATGAACATGTTGCATCTGTGGGGGGATGATATAGACGGTATGCTATCTCACCCACTTTGTTGAGAATATAGAAAGGTCCAATGAAACTCAAGGATAGCCTGCCTCCCCTACCAAACCTCTGAAATCCTCGTCGTGGTGAGACCCATATGTGGACATGGTTTCCCTCCTCAGACACCAAGGGTCTCTGTCTCCTGTTAGAATATGACTTATGTTGTCTCCATGCAGTTTTCACTTGCTGAAAAGTGAGGCATCAAGACACAAAATATGCCATTTTTTCCTTCATCACTAGCCACTAGTAATGATTTAGGAGGTTCTGGTACATCTTCACCACTCTAGGATGTACCGTTAATGGGGTTGTATGGAACTCCATCAACACTTCCTCCCGATGTGTCACTAGTACCATGGTGCGTCCTCTAAAGGGAATGATGTTCTCCCAACCAAAAGGAAATCTATTAAGAGACTGTCCCGAGGATATCTGAGCACATCGAGCCTCACAGTCATCATCCCCATGTTGTGCTTCTCAAACATGATGAATAAATGGGGGAGTGACAGTAATAGACTAGAGGTCATTTTCGACTTCTTTATCCATGAAGGGTATCCATAGTGCGACTACCAGTTCTGATGCCTCACTCAGTTGATGTAGACCAGCACACCTGCTGAGTGCGTCTGCTACCACATTCCCCATCCCAAGAGTGTTGGGTGTCTCAAAGTCATTGTCCTAGAGGAACTCTATCCATCGTCGTTGTCTGCGGTTTAGGTCCTTCTGTGAGAAGATATACATGAGACACTCGTGATCAGAGTAAATTGTAAACCATTCAACCATCAAGTAGTGCCTCCACATCTTTAGCATAAATACCACTGTTGCTAACTGTAGGTACTGGTTAGCATAGTTATTCTAGTCATTATCAATCTCATATCCTAAAAGCTCTGCTGAAACTTTTCTGCCCAGATCAATGGATCCCCCTTCTTCATCAAAGCTGACAAGGGTTCCGCTACACTAGAGAAGTCAGGTAAAAATCTCTGGTAATTCCTAGCCAAAACAGATGTCCTTCTCCCTTCAGGTAGGTAATCCTGGAAACATATTTTGAAAAGATGTCCCTACACTCTATCACCCCTGTTGGGATGTAAAAACACCAAACTCCAGCTTCCATGAGGGTAAAGAAGGATGACTCAAGAGTGATCGACTACACCCTCTTTTGCATGAGTTTATCATGTGCTTCAAGGGTATCGTTTTTCACTGACCAAAGAAAACCACATTCAAACGTTGTAGATAAACCACAACTATTTTTCCTAATATATTCAATCTGTGTATGAAAAGTGGATGTCTAGTCCAATCCCAAAATAATTTCGTAAGGAATCGATGATGCCGCTAAGAGGTTCCAACCGAAACTCTCACCTCAAGAGTTAGATCACACAATCAGCATAAATGTGATTATAGAGTCTCCTCCCAAGAGTATCTGCAGACGTAAGGGTGAAGTCAATGGTTTTACCATAAACCCTTGGTCTTGAACAAGATTCTTGGAAAGAAATAATGATTAGTTCTTATGTATATTAACATAGTAGCTTGTAGTAGACAAAGACCATACCTCTAATCATTCTTGGAGATCATGGGTCACACTCCTTGAACACATGTAGCTACTCCCATCCCAAGTCCTCCATCTCCTTAAGCATGGTAGGGGCCCTATTGAGGTGGTGGTTGTAACATGTCGAAATTCATACAACCTCATAATGCTCTTCTAGGTCCAAGTCCATGTCCACTGCCCTACAGATTCATCTGTCCCTATCACTTCCTCTTCCGGAAATATTTTACATGCCCATGTATCTGAGACTGGCATCAGTTTCCAGTATTCCCACTATTTTCATTCACAGGATTCATCCGCTCATCCAAAGATCATTCAACCACAATGGTTCTATATAGCACCATAACATAAATAGAAACAAATAGAGTAATATTGATGGATCAGATGTCCGTAAACACACCTCCCTTGGAGGTCCGAGCGTTGAAGAACTAACCGTACTATATTCATTGATTACCTGGGTTGGTCGGTATGCATTGATGAATACTCAGCTACCCACATGTCATCCTACCGAAGCTATAGAAGCTCAAAGGAACACTCATCCCTTAGCTCTCTATGGCAAGAGACCCTCTTTCTTTAATGAATGTTCTCAAGCTTGTCCTTAGAAAAGTCACTTCTTTGCAAGAACAGGGTAATCTAAACCCTATCATCATCATGTTGATCCATATAGATGGATCTCTTCCAGAACTATCATTTGATTGAATGGTTCTGTAGATAAATGGATACTCGGACACCTCCTCAAGCCAGTCCTTAGCCGCCTGGGATTCAGGCTCACCTCAGAACCCGAGGGGTATGATATGCTAAAACATGTGTAAGGAATGAGGACTACATGTGTCCTCTACTGGTATTAATGGTTGTAACTGTTGACCACCAAGAATTGATATAGCTGGTACACCACCTGAAGCAGCTAATGTCGTAAGAGGGCCTAACACCGAGGCCTCATCGTTCTATGGGCCGTCATCATGTACGCTCTCGAGAATCCTAGCTGATTGTCTGAAGGACAAAATCCTTATAAAGAACAGGTGTGCTATGGTCATTATGTTATAATTGGATAGATTAATCCAATGAAACCAAGGAAAAACACTTCCAAAACACACACAATCAGTGTTTCATGCACGGAGTCAGAAATCAGAATTCAGGGACCTGGTGTATGGATACGTCGGCCGCCAAACCATCACTGGACTCCTCGAATTAAAAATATCACTCAAAACACGTATCATTATGTCTCCATTAAAATGATTAGAGTACTAGTTCTTCTGTATAACTGAGTCCTCTAATTCCACTTTGTCATGACCCGTCACCCGAGGCCCATGTCGTGACTACCCCAAGCCCACCTTCTAAAGGCCTGGGGCTGGCGACTAGCACCGTAAAGGCATATCCCTATAATGGGACGACATTTCCATTAAACCTGTAAAAACACACAATCAAAGAACACATCATGAAGCAACCATGATGTAAACATCTATAGTAAAAAGTGTACTGAATTTAATGGGGACAGAAAACAAGTCCAACTAGAAATTACTAGTACAAATGAAAAAGAAAACAACTCCTGGAACACCCACTGAGGATACTACCTGAAAGGTTGCTCCATATCATGATCAGTAGTCATTGTGTCATCTCACGTCAAATTAACCACGTCTTAGCACCGTCCTTTCTTGGCTCACTAATCCTCGATCGACGCTATCAGTTTTATGCAGAAGACACAACCTGGTGTGGGTGCAGCCTGTGTAGGGGTGAGTATGTCAATACTCACTAGGGACCCTGGGACCCCTGAATGTCTCCTTGAATGCCACAAAGGAATAACCACAAAGAAATACCTCAATCATAAATCATGAATCAGTCATCAAATATATGTAGGTTTATTTCCATACATATACCTATGTTTGCACAATATACTCATCTAAAACATGAGAAAACATAAGGCTCTAACCATTAATCAATTTGCATTATTGACCCATGAGGGGAAAATAAAATTAAGTTAACACCGCGATGGTAACACGATGAATGTAAAGTACCACAAAGGCAACACCATGATGGTAACACCACGAAGGTAACACGACGGAAGTAAAAATACTAAAAAGGTAACACTATAATGGTAAATTACCAAAAAGGTAAAATACTCAACTCATAGAGGTATATAATATAAGCACAGAAGTACAGATGTTAAGACGTATCACTGGATCATATTACTTTGTCAAGAGGCTCTGCTGCTGACCCACACAAGATTGATATGCACTAACCCACATAGGATCACTGAGCGTTGACACACACATGATCTGACCCACATAGGATTGTTATGCACAGAACTACAATGGATTGCTGAGCACTAACCCATGCATGATCGATAGATGCTGACGCACATAGGATCAATGTTCTTTATTCACGTTACATCCAGCCACGAGATTCCAACACGAAGTACACTTGATTCCGGTGGGATCTATTCCTTAAGATATCAGTCATACCTCAACCACCACAATGTTCTAAGAAGAATTATTTAAAAGTGTTTTCATTTCATAAGGGTTCCAATGCAATAGTAATCACGTCAATCAGACACCCAGTTTGTAAGCTATATGCATTCTAGTGTCGAGGGCCCCGTTGGATTTAAGTTCAATCCAACCTGGCTAAACTCCACCTTTCTTCTAATGTCACAAGGACTATCTCAATAAGACAACCTCATCTCATGGATTTTAGCACCACTGACAGTTCATCATTCCAACACCGTTTGAGGGGGATATGTCGAATACATGATCTCATAATAATCATATCATTATTATTGGGTGTTTTGTGAAACTGAGCCCCAAACTAGAATTTAATATTCAACATTAGACATAAATTGACAATCTTAATGATATTATAATGTATCCACTGATGGTAAGTCAATCAGACATGGAACTCAACAGTTATGGTGGGTCGAAGATCAAATAATAATAATATATTATTATTATTTGAGCATTTCAGGTACCCAATCCAAAAAACCAGAATAAGAAATCCAATATTGGACTCAAAATTTTCATTTCAATGTCAGCGTCATACTACTACTGATGGTTCGTGAATCCAAGGTTTGATGGATAAGTTATGGAAAAAAGCGTTTTATCAACCAAAATAATATTATGATTATTATATTATTATTATTATTTACTTTTGATTTCCTTCCATTCATAAATTCAATGGACAAGTCACCCCCTCCTTATCCAAATTGTCTCCACATTCATGCATCACTCCCCAGTATTAGTTTTTATTTAATATTTTTTTTCATTTATTTATTTTATTCTACATCTCTCCAATTAACTCATACTTTCACATTTTATCCTCCTCGTGAACCCTAATGGACAGAGCATCATGCAACCACATCCTCCATCCCTTCACACGAAGGACTCTTCTGCCATATCTTCCACCTCCGGCCTCGCTCGACTTCCATGTTCTGAAAACCCCAATGTTGTGGCGCTCCCTCGACAGTCTCGTACTCCGCAGGCTGGCCACCTTCTACGCACCCGGACTGCTATCGAAGCCACCTTGATCCCACCGCACACCGCCAGACCACCTTCACTGCATTGCATTTCTCTCCTGGAGTCGTGCCGACTACCATACTACATCGCACTGCTTATTTTGCCCAAGGACGCGCCTTTAACACATGTCTGAATCACACCACTGCATCACCCCTTCCTTGGGACACTGAATCTTCGTACAAAGCCAGAAAATTGGGACAATCACTGATTTGCAATCCTCAAGTCGATATATCTGAGTTTGTATTCCGATCTCAATGAAATATTATGTTTTTAGAGCATTTAATTATTTGGTGATGAAGAACGCGCACTGAAGGAAATAGAAAGGATCATGGTCAATGTGTAGTTTGATGCCAATGATTATTTTTCCATCATCATTGAGAATCAAGAAAATGAATATATTAACAAATAGATATTTATTATATTTCACAATAAACCCCCTACCGCATAAATTCGTTAGAGAACGTTTGCGATTGATGGTGGGTCACTATTCGGTATTCCTACAAAATGCTTTCAATGTCACCACTAGAACGATGATCCTCTGTTCTCAATTTTGAGATTTTTTTCTTCGTCAAGAGCCTTAAGATCCTTCTCCCCCTTTCTCTTATAGAAAAAAACACCCATCCCCAAGGAAGAGTTAATATAACAATTAATATAATAGGTGATTCATTTATTTATAATTAAGAAATCATATTAATTAAAGGGATTAGTGGTTACACATTTTATGTAACCGGTCATTAAATTCCCATCATTTAAATGTCTGAACACCCTCTTTTGGTCCCTGCCACCAAAATATAAAAGGTGTGGTCGGAGGATATATAAAATAAAACATATTCATTTTATTTCATCCTCTATGAATAATGCAAAAACCAACTTCTTCTCTTGACCCACAGTAGTTGGAGTTAAAAATCCTTTAAGAAAATCATGATGCTACGAGATCAATGGTGCCTTCATATTTTTAATCTGATAACTAGTTTAAATGTTAGAAAATTATGATAACATGTTTACTAAATGTACCTTAAAAAAGTTAAATAAATTAATAACATTCACCCTTGACCTGCGCCAGTCGAGGTTAGTCTCCCCCTAAGGAGAACACGCCCGGACGAGATCAAAGGTACTATCAGATTTGAAATCCGAGTTACCATTTAGATGAGATGGAATTTACAGTAAAATAATTGTCACATAATTATTTTCTTTACGGCCAAAAACCAACATTCACTGGTGGTCGATGCCATCCAATGCTAGTATTAGCATATAGAAATCTGACCCTCAAGAGTTTAGTGGTGGTATGAGATTTTTAAATTGAGTTACCATTTGTGAGTAATAAAAATTTGAAAACTAAAATAAATTTATTTTATTATTTTATTTATGGATATGAAATTTTCTAGTTTTCTAACTGGAGGCCTGTTCCAAATAAACTTAAGTTACACCTTGGGTAAAACCACCATCAAGAATGCAATGGTGCCCTCTAATTTATGATCTGGGAAATATTTATGGTTATTCCAAATTTTTATGAAAACAAATTATGTGCAATAAAAAATATTAACAAAACGTCGATGGGTCATTCTGGGAACTCTGATCCCCAGAATCACACGCCGTCAGATTTCACAGTCTCAAAATAATTCAATAAAATTGAAGAAAATTACCTGAAAATGTATAGGTCATTACAACAAAGAAAATATGTGATGGTTTAGCTCAAGTTAAGGGACTTCATCTCAATCTAATTCCATTGATTCATATTTTGATATAATACACCACCTTCTTTTATAAGTTGTACCATCAACCCCTTTGAAATTAAATTCATTCCAATGGTTTTTAAAAATATTTTTTTATATGAAGAATTTTTCATTATTATTAAAAATGAAAAAATTAATGTTTTTTAATGTATGCGAAAACATTGACTTCTCCACCACCACAACCATTATTTTTTATTTGGATTCCTCTATACACCTTAATGTTTATAAAAGGAAATGAAATACCATATTAAATTTTTAGGTGTTTTGTTAGTGTAAATGTTTTGAAAGTGTATTGACTATTTCAATATCATGATATTATTTAATATAATTGAAAATGATATTTTATGAGTGAAATATTGATAATTGAAATATTTTTCTTTTGTGAATATATAATGGTACTAGGACATTTGATGGGTGGTTACATGATAAACCAAAGATGTGTAGTAATGTGATAGATCATTGATGGGTGGTTTTGTGATAACCAAAGATGTGTGGTTACATTATAAACTCCATTGAATTGGTTATAGAAGTTGGTTGTATGGTGATTCCATTTATAAGAGTGATTTTTGTGGATGTCAACTGTACATTATTCCATTTATGTACGATTATTTTCCAAGATAACTTATATGTTATATGTTTGTTTCAATGGGTATAATGTAATACTTTGATTGAAAAAAGGGCGAGTAATGAGCATATATTCTGTGAAATGTATTTACTACTTCTTAAAGTTGAAATTTTTTACCTTATGATAATGTTTTCATGGTTTACATGTTTTGGAAAAAACTAGTTGTTTTTCCTATTTTTGAATCCTTTATTGAGTATTTTATTATCATCCCACGTTTTGAAATTATTTTCAATGGATTTAAATAATAATAGAGTCAAGGATGGTATAATGGAAAATTTATGATGTTTAATGATGATAAAAAATCATGTTTCCTTTAATATTTTGTTTGTTTTATGAAAAAATGGATAGTGAGTTGAAGTGTCTAATATTAATATTTGAGTTGTTATTTTTGAGTTATATCCATATTATCTAAATCTATAAAATGGAATATACACTCAATGTGAATGAATTAAAAATTATTAACTTAACTAAAGATTATGCATTGTTTTAGGCTATGGACTTATTGTTGGTATCAAAGGTCTCTTTATATATAATTAGAGGTTTGGGTGATATTTAAGCATAAGTAACAAGTTATATATAACCAAAATGGTTAGAATAATAGAAAGAGTCATTATTATTTTAGATAAATTGAATGATTTTGAGATAACATGAATATGTATATCTTAATGTTTGAGATATCATTATATTATTGATATACTCACACTAACCATTTTTGTTTTAGTTAATTTGTGGATCCAGTATGCATAAACATAAAAATGGATGTGATGGAAAATGTAGTGGTTCTCTAAATAAGAAACAGATTGAGATGTGAGCTACAATGAGAACTTTAAGGCTTATTATAAACCAAATATCAAGAGTCATGATTAATCACTAAATCCTTTTTGAGTTTTCGAAGGCATTATATATGATATAAATGAATCCATGTGGAAGTTCATGTAATAGTGATAAAGGTGCGTGTATTCAATTACATATGTGTTGATGATGTGGGAAGAAACACCTAGGAAAATTAGTTAAAGGGGGAATATATAATAGATATAGTAATAAATTGATAAATCAATAACCTTCCTTGGAAAAAAGAAGAATTCAGTTTACTCAGGGAAATGGAAAGAATTTCTTTTCGGGTAATCAATTGCATGCTTTAAATATTAGGAGTATGGTCATTATACAAATAAATGTCCTATGAATAAGGTTTATGGATGAGATAAGTAGTACCATACAAAAATATTTTTTCAAATACCTAATGTGAATCCAATTGATGATAAAGAGAAAAGAAAATGAACTTTGAATTTTCTTGATTATTTCTTACATAGTGATTTGATATTATTGATTCTTATGACGTGATTCATATTTTAGTTTTTAGGAATGAAATATTAAAGAATAATATAGAAAAACATAGTTAAAGGATCATAAATAACGTCGATGGATTAAAATGTCAACATATAAAGGATAAATGTTTTATAGTAGACTACAATATGATGAAAATTTTAAATTTATTAATTATCTTTTGATGATGGAATTACATTAGAATAATTTTTCTACTATGTGTTACCCTGATGATTCCAATGCGAAAAATTTATTTAATTAAATATTTATTGTTGTTGTGTTGAAATAATTAAAAGTAATGGATAACCTCTAGTGTATCTATGATCATTGATTTTGAGGTAATTATGTGTTATCACATGATGGGTTTCAAAATGAAAGGTATGAGTTAATCATTTAGGACCAAAAAATTTATGGCTATTTTGAGGATTTTATCTCATTTCAGAAATGTTATAAAATGAGAAATTTTTAGGAAAATGACCAATAATAGGATGGGTGAAAACACAACGCATTGGACAAGCCTATGTAAATTGAACCCACAACTAAAGTGTGACAAGGCTTTATCACCCACCACAAGCCTACGAGAAGTCCCTAATTAGTATGTCATTTTATTTTTTGTTCAAAAAGATGATTGAATTAGAATAAATTTATTTTTTGAACTTATGTTTTATCAAATGTATATCCTCGGTATAAGAAAATGATTTGGGGGTCAAGTGATAAATGTTATTTTGAAATATTTTCACTATTTTTGGAAACCTATATGCTTAAGGAAATAGAAAACTATAGGATATTCTTTGAGGAGTAATGGTTGATTTTTATTTAGCAAGAATCTTTGTTTTTATTATAGACCTATGTAAATTTGGGTTATTTATTGAAATGATTAACCTATCATGGAAAATATATAACTTTAGAAATTACTTTTTGGAAAGTTTCATTAAGAGTAATTGATATTAGTTGGAGATAAAATAGGTTGAAATCACATTATTCTATGTTTTGAGTTTCAAACTATGTTTTGATCATTTTTATTGATATTAAAAACAATTATTTTTCAATTGGTATATGTTCAAATCTTGGTATTATAGTTTAATTATAGATATTATATGTACTCCTTCTTCTTTCTATGTTTATTATATTTGGGGAATTATATTATTTTATTCAATCTTTGTGGTTTTGGTTATTGTTTTGAGATTGTATGAATATATAGTTAATCATTTTTGGATTATGTGATTCTCAAGAAATTGATTCTAGTGTTTCTAATATGAAAACAATTCATCTACAATACTATTCATTTGGAGAAAAATATAATTTTTTACTGGAATTCGATAAGTTGACGAAACACTTCTTGTCAAATTACTATATTTTATAATGTTCCAATTCAATGTAGTAAAAAAATTCCACAACTATATGAAAAAAGGATACTAAAACCATAATGTTTTCATGTTACATTTCCTACAATGAAATAATATTCCATTTAACCCATCACATGTTTGTGGTTTTTTATTGTTAACATTCTCCTTGAAAAGTTTCTATAACTATACGTCAGTACATGATGGTTAGTTTTTATTCCATATCCATGTTTTCTATATGGAATCCCAATATGTTTTATTTATGGTGACCTTTGTAATTCAATTTCATTATTTTAAAGAGGAAGTTTTATTGACTCTTTTTCTTAATGAGGGATTTCAATGATGCAATTTTTAAAATTGAAAACTTAGTTACCTTGCTTGCATTAAAAATTGTGAGGATGAAATTTCCAAAGGGGGGATGATGTAACATCCTAGGTAATTATAGAATAAATTTTTTTCATATTCATTAACAATTATAAATTATATAAAAATTGTACCTTTATAAGTATATCATGAACAATATCTTATCTCACACGCAATAATGGGATTCGTTGAAATCTTACGTTGTAATGAAGACTCAGTTATACCGAATAATTTTATATTATTAATATTATTTTTTTAAGTTGTAGTTATCAAATAATTATTAGAATGTTGGTAATTCACATTTATAAAAAAATTAAAATACCGGTTAAAATTTTTTATAGAAGGTGTCATTGGTTACAATGTTAACTAGAAAATTAAATAAAAACCAATTGAATATTAATGATGTTCTTTTCCGAAGGAATGATATTTAAATGAAAATAGGTGAGTTTATAAAATAGAAATATCAATATTGAATAATTTTATTAATGAAATATATATCTATATATTCAATTTAATGATTAAAATTAATCATATATGTTTTCAAGACAAGATATAAAAAAAACATCAATTTTTTAGATAAAAGAAGTATTTTTCCAAAAAATGCATTTTTGTCGCCTTTTGAGGGAGAACATATTTAAAACATTTTATTGAAACATGATAATTTATATCTGAACAAATAAAAATATTCTTTTTAAATGATTATTCAAAATTTACTTTGGTTGAATTTTTTTATTTCTCTGATTAAATTCATTTATATATAATAGTGAAAACACTATATTTTAATTTAAAACTGATTTTTTCTCTGTATTATGTATATAGCTATATAGTCATTTTTTTTGCTTTAATGTATAATAAGATTATTATTATTTTTATTTAATAGGATTTAGTTTGTTGGAATCAATTTCATATTTAAATTGAATAGAAAAATTACGTGATCTTTTGAACATTTTACTTTAAAAAACATGTATTTTGATTTTGATAAAAATATTAATTTTAAATATAAATATTCCACTTTTGGGAATTTAATTTTCAAAAAAATATATACTTTTTTGTTATAATTTTAAAATTTTCGATCCAATATGATCAAAATTATTTTTGGTGAATTTTACCTTCAATATTTTATTTTCCACGACTATAGGTAAATAGGGTAAATAAAGGAAAAAATAATATTATAATAATATAAAAATAAACTGAATAATTTCCTAATATTATTGGATGAGTTATAATTGACCATTAAATACTTTTTTTCAAAATTTTAGCCTTTGGAACACACTTGGGTGTGAATATGTCATTTATAACATTTAATTTAATGGAAAATATGTGATAATAATGACTTATATTATGAAAAGAATTTTAATATGTGTTTATATAAGTGATATCTTCGACTGTAAACCGTAAATAGAAATATAGACTGATTAAATACATCATGTTAATTTAGTAATAATTTTTTGTGGTTAAATAATAAAATTTAATTATGACACAAAGATGATATAGTAATATATTTATTAAAGAATAAATCAAAAAAATTATATTAATAATATTAAGAAAAATATAATTTGAAATATTTCATATCATACACCAATTTTATTGAGGAATATGACCTGAAATTATTGATTCAATATATCGTTTTCTATGAAATTATGATTATAGTATATTTTAATAAACTCATGTAATGAATAGTTAAAAATAAACATAATTCGTATTTTATTTTTTAAAATATTTAATTAAATGATATAAAATTTATTAAAATATATTATTTAAAAAATGTTTATAGAACTCTTAAATTTTATTAACGACTCATTAACAGTTTGTTTGGCATGATTTGGTAACTATTTCAACTCAGAGTGTGTAAATTACTTGACAAAATGGTAAGAGTTAAAAGGGTTTAGAACAAAATGATAAGGATTTAAAAATATCCAAAATTATCATAATTCTTATTTTGTGAATATATTTTAACTTATAATCATCCAATATTTTAAAAAAAAATGAGTTTTACCCATTTTTAATCTAAATTGAATTTATATTAATTTAAAACTTTTAATAGTTCCATGGGTGCCCCTCCCATATCCAATAAAAGGCACCTATTTATAGTTATTAGTAACACTTTCAAGATAGTATGGTTCTTATAATATAGACCCAAAAATTGTTAATAATCCCTCCCCACATTATTGAGGCCATATTTTAGGAATAACTCCCCCGTTAGATATGTTAATGTGTTCTAAAATGGTGATCAACCCATGAAGATGCTTCATTTTCTTTATGTATTTTTATTTTATTTCTACTTCCACTCTTCCATCCCATATTCTTCTTAAAATATGAAATAATAACTAAAGTATCCATAATTTAATGATATTATATTATGTTAATATCATTATCTTAATCCATATCTGTTTCCATCAAATGGGAATGTAATTAATCATTAGGGAAAACATCTAAACTATAACCTCCATAAATCAATGTTATTCGTTTTCCATAACTGTCTCTCAATACAGGTCATAATTATTGAATTAATGATTTTATATGATGTTAATTACATATTTATCATTATAATATAATATTACATCAATTATTTTCTTACATTCCATGCATATAAAAATGACAACCTCATTTCTGTGTACGTGTGAACTATCAGCTCCACGAAGCGATGTCAATGGTTTTTATTCACCACCTCACATGTATTATATATAAGATTGTATTTAAATGATTATATTTAAATTAATGATTTTTTTGATAATTCTTTAATGATAATATAATAAATACCTTATTTCTAAAAAGACCAATGAAAAATTGAAATGTTACTCATGCGTGCATACAACCTTCCATCTCTAGGATTATAATGTTTTTTATTTTTCAAACCCTAAATAAATGGATTGATTTAAAATAATACTTGATATATAAAATTGATTACTATTTAATTAATTTATTCAGTAGATTGTGGAATTAATTAACACATCAACTAATGATATCATTACATGTTCAATTTTGAACCAAGTACTTAATATCAATAAAAACTCTGACATGAACTTAAATCATCTTGTATATGTTAGAGAATGGTAAAAAGTGATATCAAATGAATAATTAACATAAAAAAGGTTCTCAATATAGTATAAATTTACAAAATTGTATTATTTTGTAAGATAAATAAAATACGTAATGAGTCAGACATAAGGTGATGGTCTTTTTCTTAATAACCATTAATTGAGGCATTTCTGGATTTTATACACTAACTTATCTTATAAGGTAAATAATCAACCCATTTGACGTTTAATTCATTCAAAGGGATTCAATTTTTATTTTATGAAGTGCCTTATATTATTTATAAAATAAAAAGTGCATGTCTTTTAACGCATGCGACAAAAATGACTTCTCCACCTCCGTAACTGTTATTTTATATTTTGTTTCCTCGATAAGACATAATTTTTTTAAAAGATAAAGAAATACCTAATTCCTATTTTAGGAGTTTTGGTAATTAAAATGCTTTCAATTTTGATTGACTATTTTAAAATCATGAAATGACTTCCAGTAATTGAAAATAAAATTTTATGAGTATAATTTTGATAATTATAATCTTTTATGGGTAATGATTATATAATGGTTCTTGGAAATTTGAAAGGTGGTTACGTGATAATCCAATGACATTTGGTTTCTTGATAAACCTAAGATAGGTGGTTTCATGACAATATAGGGATGGTTGGTTATGTTATAACCACCAATTTATTGGGTATGAATGTCGGTGATATGGATATTCCATTTGTAAGAGTGATATCAATGGAAGTCAACTGTATTGAAATTCCATTTTAGTATGATTATGTCCCATGTTACATTTATATGTTATATTTTTATTTTTATGGGATTATGGTAATTTTTAATTAAAAATCAGAAAAAATTAGATTATATTCAGTGATGTGTCTTTATTACTTCTTAATGAAAAAGTATTGATTTATGATAAAGTATTTACGGATTACATGTTATTTCAAAGGCTAAATGTTTTAGATATTTATGTATCTCATAATGAGATTTTTATTATCACCCTATGTATTGAAATCATTTTCACATAAGTTGATGAATAATGAGTCAAGGATGGATTAGGGAAAGGTTATGATGTTTAGACATGAATCAAAACCATGATTATTTTAAACCATTTTTTTGTTTTATAAAAAATTGGATAGTGATTAGATGTTTATAATGCTTAATATTTGAGATGTCATGTATGATTTGAGACCTAATTATAAAAATCATTAAACATAAAATGATCATTGAGGTGAATGAAAGTCAAATTATTGACTTAACTAAATATTAAGTAATGTTAATGGTTGGGTACATATAACCCCAATATAGAATCAAACACACAATCACTACGTGTCATACCCTTAAACACACCAATGTTTCATAAAATGGAAACCACTACATCCATTATACAAATCATAGTCTCCACTGATCAATACTAATGCATATCTTTCATCCCTTGGTTACCCCATCACTTTTAGACCATGTATTACCATGATTTCAAGAGGTTATTCCAACCGACCATTCATAATTCCTGTATCAATTACCTAGTACAACTAACCAATGACCTCTATGTGATAATATATCATTAATACCCATGGAAAAATAATGGAAATTCCTCCTAAAAATTACTCAAAAAACACATGGTTCCCATATTATATCTCTCATATGATATCTCTTATGCCAAATCATCTAGAGAAAACTCTACACATTACCCCATAACAACCCTCAATGTAATTTTTAATCAAATACCATTTAATAATGACACTACCATCCTATAACGGGGAACTCAAATCCATAAGTTATAGCATGATAACCTCACTCATTAACAAATATCAAATTTATTCCCTAGATTTAATGTTTTCTTTATTGAGATCAAATTTATAAAATATCATGAGTCTCTCATTAACTCAATTGATATCCACCCATACTTGAAAAAAAACTATTGATCTCTCCAAATTACTTGTTATTAAATAAAGTACCTTCACAAAGCAGTAGAGGACATAATCAAGTTTACTAATCCTCAAATAGATCACTCATTACAATTAATTTTACACCACTCAAAAACCTATATTGGTATATATAATCAGTTATATAATAAAATATGGTTAACTATTAAATAAACCACCTACCCTCATATATGACTTATTATCCTCATCCACATAATTAATGCCCCATTTAAGCCTAAACCAAACTATGACAACATATCTATCCCATATCTAAATAATAATTCCCAAAAATTTAATTATAAATAATTTTTAGTTAAATAATGATTTCGAATTAATGTGGAATAATAATTCCTTACTATAAATTAAAACCATTAATCTCAAAACTGAAAACTAGGGTGTTTTATGGACCATAGAACACCCCAAATATATATTAAAATTACTAATCATTCTGTGTTTTTTCATATCTTAATTTATAGAGAAATTGGGGAAATCCCTATTTGAATATCTATGAATCAATATTCTTCCAAACCAACGACTGAAAACATGTGTTCATCATCCCTTGGCATCCTTTATCCACTTCATGTAAAATCCCCTATATATGAGATGACTCCACCCACTAAACTATAATATTCATCAATATCCTAAACAAAAATCTTAATATAAAATAGAAAATTGAAAGAAGAAAAATAGTGAAATAAAGAAGGGACCATTCCTCTAAACAATCAAGAAAACATTCCAAAATAAACCCATAATAAATAGGTAATATATGGGGAATAAAGAGGATTGGCTCCTACAAAATAGTTCCACCATACAAATTATTTCAGCCAAAAAGTGAAGGGGGTTAGTTTGGAAAACATTTTAATTCCCCCACTTAAAATAAGTATATAAATAATCCCAATTTTGGTGTAACTACAAGGGTCATGGTGAAAATACCACATTCAAGTATTTCATTGGGGAGAAAACGTTATTAGTCTATGAGTATAATATATTTATCTTATTATATAAATTATACAAAGTAATACATATTTTTTGAAACAACTATCTCTTTAAATAATTTACATTGATCATGATAGCAGTTTCTATATAAAATAAGTTTGAAATAATATATCAAAAATGTATATTCAATTTAAATATAGAATATTTCTACTTATCATTTACCACCTTTATTTCAAACATGTTTTCACTTTTATTTCAAGGTATTACGTAATAATTGAATTTATAAATCATAGTATACATTGTTTCAACTAATGGACTCAATCTGGTAAACTTTTTATCTTCTAAAAGGAAAAATGGAATTGGAGTACCTAGTTATTATCATTTTAAATGGATTATAAAAAAATTATTTATTTAATTTTATAATGAGTTAATTAAAATTTTAAGCGAAAAATTTATTTTAGTAGGGTAGAATTTAAATACCAAGGAATTTTTAAAAATTATATTATTTTTTAATTAATATTTGTGTTATGAATTTATATTTATTTTAATAAGTCTTTTAAAATAATTATTATATTTTATGTGACAAATGATAAAATATAATCTAATTAGAAACATATTATACCTTTAAAATTAATGTCTTTAATTTATTATAAAAAAATTTAAATGTTAAAATAATGTTCAAAAAATCATTTATTATTGCTATATATTCAATTTTTTATTTTTATATAATTTTTAAATTGATATTTATATCAATTATTTAGATTTATTTTGGTATTTAATATTTTTATAGACTTAGAAACAATTTTAATTGTTGTGGGTTTTTATTAAAAAAAGAAATTTAAGTTATTTATAAAATTTAAATTATTATATATACTGGGTTTTTCTTTTCAAAAATATAATTTAATAATTCAAGATTGATTTTTTTAAAATAAATAATATATTTTTAGGATTTATTAAATAATTAGTTTGAATTATGTTAATAATTTTTTTTGAAAGATGAGATATGATAGTAAATCATATCTTTAATGTAAATTCATTATTTTGGAATAAAAATTACTATAAAACAAATAATTGAAATTTTTACATCTATTTATTATATTTTAAATGTATATATATATAAATTAATTTTTTAAATTTAATTTTGTTATATTTTGAGTGATATAATTGAATTTAAATTATATTCAATAGAATAGCACAAATTCATGTGGAGTCATACTCACTTTTCATTGTATTTATATATAAATGATATTGAAAATTATAGAATCCAATGAGATTTTGATATCTATGTTATATATTCAATGTATCATATAAATATTATCCAATTTATAGTAATAATGTTTATATTAGATTAATAAGAAAAAATTTATTGGCACTCCCATAGTGTTTATGAAGAATTAGTGAAGAAATAATTGGAGTCATTGAGATCATATTAAAGAATAGATAATGTTATAATCCACTTGATTAATAATTATTATAAATAAATATTAATTTTTTTGTGAATATTTATAAATTTAGAAAGTAATAAAATAAATTAATTATCAGAATTATTACCCCACGCTCTGCAAGGTATGAAGTGCCATTTTTTATCATAGTAATGATATAAGAATATAAATGATAATAAATCATATTATTTGTGGTTTTAAATTTAAATATTGAGGAATAATATGTGATATTTATTTTATTAATTTACATTCAAAATTAAATAAAATTTTTATTATTGAAAATAGATATGGAATGTCAACTAACATATTCTACAAGAATGAGAAGAGTCCAAGATGGTAGTTTTAGAAAATTTAATGTAATAATACTCATAGTAATTATTGGATTACAATTTTTTAGTGATATATATGATATTTATAAAATTCTGTAAATATTTAATGTTGATATCCATAGTATCTATATAATTTCAATTTCAAAATTCTAGAATAACCCTAACAATTTATATAAAGGGTGATTATTATTAAAAAATATTAATAAAATAACAAAAAATTAAAATCATTATATTAAGTGAATTTGGAATGATTAATGGGGTTTTATATCATCTAAAATACATTTTGGGGTAATTTTTCATTTCTAAAATTACATTATTTACCTTAAAACACTTGATATTTTAAAAAACTCCATCCAATTTGGTATATTAAATGATATTAACTATACAAATTAAAATAAAAATTGAATGATTAGTATTATATATATAAATTTTCAAAAATACCTTTCGATGTTTCTATTTCCAATTTTATAAGGCTTTAGTATAACTAAAGGCCCCCTTTTAAAGGCTTCCATGTAAATCGAATTGGTGCAACTCGTAGATCATTTAGAGGTTTCCGAACCACTTTATTCTTTCTTAATCCATCTTATTCTCCCGAAACCACATTAAAAGACCAATTATCATTCAAAAAAATCACACTATCATTTTAATATCATATATATGATCCATAAAGAATGTAATTTCATCCAATAAAGCTCATTGAACTCTTTCAAATAAGATGTATCTATTTCCAAAAATACATGTTTGGAAAAACTTGATTGGTTTAATTTTAATTATATGAGTAAATTTTTTTTAAATTGAAATAGAAAATAAAAATAACATTAAAAAAATATATACTAATTTTAAATTAAATATTAAATATAAAATGTTTTACATCTAACTTTTAATTATCTTTTAAAATGATCATTTTTCACATGGTATTTTTATGATACTTATATGAATTTTCTAATTTTTTAAATTAGGACTATTAAGACTAATAAATAATGATTTATTCATGATTTAATATAACATAATAAATAATTTATATCCTTTATTTTATTTTTTAATTGTAAAATACTCTTGATAATTATGAATTTAATTGTGAACAATCATAATAAATTATATTTTTTTAAAACACACTAATCAAGAATGCTTTAATGAAACCTAACGATCTATTAATATAATAATCTAAAATAATTTTAAATTTAAAAAGGAAATATTCATTAATATATTTTGAGAATATATAACCATTGAATATGTATCCATAAATATTTCTCTTATATAAAATCTATTTTGGATCTATGGACGAGAGAACATTCCTATTAATGATGAAAGTAAAATAAATCTCAGAAATGAATTATAAGTTGTTATAAATGAATGATAATAATAATAATAATAAAAATAATAATAATAATAATTATTATTATTATTAAAAAATAAAATCCACAAATGGTTCTTAATCAAGGGAATAATTAATATAATAAATTTAATTTTGGTATAAAGAATGATTGTGGTGAGACGAGACTCGAGGCAAAAGGATTCTTAACTAATATTTCCTTAATTAAATTATATCCTTTATTTTATTACTATGTTTCCCCAATATTATAGTTTTTTTTACTTTGATTTTATTGTATTCAATGTCCATTTTTTTGAATATTCAAATTTTTATTACATTATATCCTCCTTGATAGTTTCTTACCACACATGTTTCTCTCTTTGAAAGGGTGACTCATCTCACTTTCAAGTCATTGAGATATGATTCAAATTATCACCTTTTCCCTTTTATAGTTATAATATTGTTCCATGTATGTCTTTTATCATAATTTTGATGATATTAATGGGATTTAATACATCATCTTTGGAGTATATTATAATGTATTTTTTTTCTAGACATATCAATAATTAATAGCCTTTCAATCAAATGTATTTTCTAAAAAACAATATTTATGACTATATTTCCATTAACATAATTTTATATTATCCTAATAAAATTATATCTATTTTCATATAAAATAGATTTATATTATTTAGGTTTATTTATGTGTTTCCTTACTAATAATTCTGTTATTTCTTAATGATGATTTCTATTGAATTTGAATATATTTAGAGAATTTTCAAGGGATCATTTGTTAAATGTATTGTAAAAGTTATCAGTTCCTTACATATTATTTAGTTTTATTTATCAATCATACTTTTTATATTTCTATTATTTTACAATTTTTTCCTTCTAATTATTTTATAAATTTTATCAATTTCAAATAAATATTATTTAAATGTAAAGGGAATTTCTTACTATTTTCCATATGAATTATCTATAGACTTTGCCATGTTTTTTCATATATATCATCATATATCAATGTGTCTTAACATTAAAAGGGAATGTAATTTAATAATATCATTTAAATAATTTATCTA
The DNA here is from genome assembly GCA_963277665.1 of Viscum album. Lineage (NCBI taxonomy): Eukaryota > Viridiplantae > Streptophyta > Magnoliopsida > Santalales > Viscaceae > Viscum > Viscum album. The sequence goes on from OY728139.1 coordinate 806,387,937, forward strand.
GATAGATTATGGTCCTGTATTCAAGAATTTTTCCAAAAAACCTTTTATTTCCCAGTGGTTAACAGATCTAATACAAAATCATGACTGTTTTTATTTATTTTTAATACATATATAAGGTTTTTTTATTATTTGAAATGTGGTATAATAGTTATATAGATATCTCATGAAATTGGTATATCATTTTACCTCATGATATTATATAAAAAGAATTAGGGAGTGAATCTAACAGACTAAAGTTTAATTTGAATATGGGTCAACCCAAAGCACCGTGGGTTTTTATCCACTATTTATTAATTGTATTAGAGATAAATTTGTTAATTTTTTTAGTATTAATGAGTATGTATATTCTATATTCTTATTCCACATTCATAAGTTATGTATTATGATAATTTCCTCATGATTACACATTCATATGCCTCATTATAGATGTTATATTTAAATACTTATGACATGCATCAAGATTTATGATCCATGTATCATAGGATATGGTTTTTATGTGTTAGGATAACAATATCATACCCAAAGTTTCATCTAATTATTACTTATTATCATCAATTACAACAGATTTTGTTTACTATAGAATAATAATTTCACAGACCTTCTACATCTATAAATAATTTTTATAGGTCATTAGGTTTAGTAGGAAGTATCGTTAAGTCAAAGTAACAAATATGATGTTTTATTAATTAATTAATAATATGTGTTAGTTAATAAGTTTTCTTTATTGGAAAAATTATCTATTTTTTAGATAAAAATGTGTTTTTCATGTAACATTTTTTTCATGATTCTATAAATATAATAACACTGGGAATGTTAGTGAATATATCTTTTTTATAAATCATATAATTCAAGATGATTAAGTCATAGTCATTACAATTAGGGTCAAATCAGGGTTTATATACTTTTTTCCTATGGATGTTATTTTGGAGGATAATTTAAGATTTATAGGGACTATCATGTGTTAACCAGTCTATAGGGGGTTATAAATTCAAAGTCATAGGTCATCTTTTGATATATTTTGTTTATAGGTTTTAATTTTGGTAATTTGATTTATAAGGATTCTTATTGGGTTTTATTTAGACTACATATTTGAGGTGTAGAAAACTCTAAGACATAGAATGTCAATCTAGGTCTATATATTAGTCATTATATGTGATAATTCACTGAAAAACATGGATGATGTTTTGGGGTGAAAAGTTATTTGTTTACAGGTTTGTTTTTACGATTTTTTTTGTGTTTTTTAGAGAATTTATGATTAAGTTAAATATGTATATGATATAATTTATTTATTTTTATTTTTATGTTATTCTAGTTAATTTAATTTTCAAGGAAAATGTTAAATTTATTTTCGGGATAACACATGAAAACATTTTTTTTTAATGTCATTGAATTTTTTCATGATGAATTCAGAGAATATCTAATGTTTAATTATTGGGGATTATAAAACGATAATTGTTTATGGTCTTAGGTTGTGTTTAGGTAGGTTATTGTATGTTTTTATTGTTTTTATGGTATCTAATATGAATTTATTTCACATTAAAAGAATGGGTTTTTTTCTTTTTTGACAATTTTTTAACAAAAACCTTGGTTTTAATTTATTATGAGATATAATTGTAAAAAAATATTACTTATGATTAAAAATTGTATATATATTTAGAAAATATTGAAAACAATATATTTTTAAGGTAATTAACCATTTTATTATGATTTAGTAGATAAATAATTTATGGCTTTAACAATATTGTTTAAAAAAATTAATGATCATTTATCTAGGATGAAATAATGAGTTATCAAATAACAATCATATTCATCCATGATGATTTCATTGCAATAATTATTGAAAAATACAGTTCAAGTGATGATTAAATATTTTATTAAATTTAACCATCTCACATAATATATTAAAATATATCATATTTTCTTTTAATTTATTAATATGGGTATTTTAATGAATTCAATTGTATTTTAAGGATATAATATTCCCATGTTACTTAGTTTGGGAATTACCAAAACGTAGTTTATTAGTTTATACTAATGTCAAAAATAAAAAATAAACCCAAACCTTTATATATTTTTTTAACAATATGTTCTCTAAGGAATAAATATTTAATAAATATTAAAAATTATAGGAAATATTAACAAAAATGGGAATAACCATGTTTATAAGAATTCAACTAAGATATTTCCTGAATGTTTTATACAGAACATGTTCAACATTATATTTCAGAACTATATGTTAAAATTACATAATTAAATATAACTAAAAATAATATATATCTCTCATTTCTACTAGTTCTCCACTTTTGGTATGGGGAAATCAATTTAGTGAATTTACAAACCATGTGATGCATTATAAAAATGTATAGACTCTAACTGATGTACCATAGAGCCTCTAACTCTGAAATTTTAATATGAGTTCATTGTGATCTAAATATTAAATGATTTTTTTTAACACAAATATTTTATTACAATAAATTCAAAATTTTTAGGACGCCATTTCATTGATGAGGGATGAAGGGGATAACTTGGGTACTTATAAATTATATATTTATGTTCAATTAAATTTTTTTATATATTTATATTTGTTCAGGAAATATTAATATTGCAACATATCTATACTTATTTCATTAGAAAATGATAATATAATAAAATTGTATAATCATTATCAATAAAAAATAATAATGATTACTTTATGATATAAATGTTTTTTAAAAGGTTAAATAATATTGCATAAAATGATTTCTTATTATGATCTATGTGATTAATAATTCTATTGTTGGTTATTTTACATATTGGAATTTTTTATAGTTATACATATTTTTATAGAAATTTATTATTAGAAAATTCTTATAAATAATTTGGTAATGGAAAGACTTTTTATTTTACAAATAAATATTTTTTGTTTAAATAACAATATTAATTTTATTTATATTTAGTTTCTATTTTAAAAATATATATATTAATAATTGATATTTATTTTAATAAAATGATGAATTTAACTTTAATATTCATGTCAAAATTACATGGCTGGGGTTTTTTAATAATTTAGGAAAAACATGATTTGATAATAAACTATTATTCTGATGTATATTCAGAGTTTTTTCTTGAAATGTTATTTTAAAAACATATAAGTGAAACTTTTAACTTAATAAATATTTTTAATCATAATATCATAAATACATTTTTTTATATTTAAATTATTTATATAACAAGTGATACATTTTAATTTAATTTCCAGTTAATATATTATCTTAAATTTAAGTGGAACCACAATTCCAATTTATTGTATTTTTATTTTAAATAAACCATAAATTTATATAAAACTAAACAATATAAATTCGAAAATAGTATAATAAAAATTTTATAAAAATATTATCTAAATAATTAATTTTAATTAGATGATAAAAATGAAAACACTTTTTATCACTTATGCAATTCTAGTGAAACATAGGAAAAGTCAAAATTTATGTCCATGATCTAATATCTATGAGTTGATAAGGTTGTGACTAACTTGGATGGTATATATGATGATTAATCCATGATTTTGGAGTATATATTTTAATTATAAAATTGTATGGAAATTAAATTATCCAAATTATTACACAATTCGTAAACAATAGATAAACAATTCTTATCTAAAAAATGTTATCATGGTTTATATGGGAATAAATGAAGTACCTTAGACCCTTCTTTAACTGGTAGACACTATATATTGAACTATAACTACCTAAATAAACATTATTCATGAATTTATTTAAATGATAAAATTTCTAATTTTAAATTGAATAAGTTAACTCATTTTTTAATTAATCACATCAAAATTAGCTTACTATGATATGTTGAGGTTTTTTTGAATGGTTTATTTTTAGAAGAATTTTTTTTTTCAGGAATATTTTAATATTTATAACATTTTCAATAGATAATAATGACTTATACGTTTAAATTTTTTGGCAAATTGATATTTATTTAAGTAATGATTATATGACTATTAAAATATTATATTTACATAAAAACACTATGATAGGTAGTTCTGCAAAAATTGTAATTTTACATCAACAAAAAACTAATTATTAATTTTTTATTCATGTTTTTTCAACATAAATTAAATAGTTTATTTCATTAAAAATCTAGTATCCTTTATTTTATTATAATAATTAAATTTAGGATATTAAAATTAATATGCAAGATAATTTAAATTTATATTTAATTTCACTTCATAATATCTGATTTCTTTAAATTCAATTTTTTATAATTATGTGTATTTGATATAAAATTATAATTACAATCTTTTAGATATTTTATTTGAAAAAAAATCAGAATAAAATTTTAATTTAGAATTAAAAAATTAGGTTAAATTTCTGATATAAATTTTTTTCATTCTAATTAATCACTATGGTTAGAAATTAATTACCAATTTAAATGTAAACTTGGGTGAAACCTTAACAAATAAAAAATACTGAAAATAGTAAAATCCATCTAAAAATTGAAATATCGAGGTGATAATCTACCCAAACTCATTTCAATCTCATATCATTCCATTTTTTCCTTTGAAAAATTAATAGTTACCTTAAATTGTTTAAAATGCATGTCCCTCCCATAAATATAGTTCCCTCCACTTGTAAAAGGGTTAAATATTCACCACGTGAAGACTCAGCTATCAATAAAAATAATAATTAATATTAATTTATTTGTATCCTCCTATAAATATTTATAAAGTTCAAATGATTTTTGTTTACATTATTTAGAATAAGGCCTTTATTTCTGTGGAAACCTCCATGAGATTTAATTATACCTGGAATTAGAATTATTAACTACATAGTTTTTCATCTCTATGATATTATTTCATTTATATTAAAAAAATATAAATATAATTATATTATAATAATTAATTTAATTAAATTTTACTATATTGTTTTAATTATTATTTCTATTCATATACCCCATCCATTAAGAAAAGAAAAATTGTTGTTCATGTGTTATGCCGACTACCGCCACAGGAACACAATGTGTTCCATTTTCATTCACTACATTTAAATGATTATTATAAAGATTTTATTAGAGGATAGAAATTATTTTTATTATATTAATAGTTTGTTGAAATTTTAAAACCTATTATGTTATGATCAACAAATGATAATCATCAAATTAATGTTTTAAAATAAGTGTACTAAGATGATAAAATTTCACAAAAATTGTGTGATATTTTCATATTGATTATTCATTAATCTAATTTCATATAATTATAATACATGAAATTAATAATAACATAATTATATTATTATACTTCTACCATAATAGTATTATAATAAATCAACCATATAATCATTCAATCAATTAGTTTATATTTATGTTTTGGTCAGTTTGAAAACATAATTGAGAAATATTATTACTTTATATCATCAATGGAAATTAGAGAATAATTAAGTGTATAATATGATATAAATGTGTAAATAATTATAATTTTTTGATATATTTTTTATAAATATTAAACTCATTAATTATTAGAACACACTTAGATAATCAAGAATCATCCAAACATGTTTGTTATCGAATTAATATTCAGTGATAAAGACTAAAAAAATAATAGAAGAATTTTTAAAGTTAAAAATAATATTAATAATAAACAATTACCACATTAATGATATATTAATGATAAAAAATAAAAAAATAATACACATAAATATGTCTATTTTGAAACTAGTTCAAATGATAAAAACTATAATCAACTAATGTATAAAATCGATAGAATTACTATAGATACCGTCTATTTGTGAATAGTATAACTAATAATTAATATGAGTAAGGTTTTTAATTTAGTGATTTATAAAGAAATGATTTAGATATATGGGAATAATGTATGATCATATAAGTCAGTTTAAGAGGCAAGGGTTTTTATCTCAAATTCATCTCTTTAGGTCATGTTTGGTATTATACACCTAAAATCCACTATGTGGTGTATATTTTAGTTATTTGAGATAAAACATAATTATAATAATTTATTTATTGAATTTAAACATCAATTAAAATCCCTATATTATAATATGTTGTGATTGAATTACATCCCAAGCCATAAAAAAAAAATTTTTCCTTAGTTTTATTTCTTTGGGACTTCTATTATAAACCCAACTAATTTTATTTTGTAAAATTAAAGAATTACCATTGTAGAATTTTTCAATAATACTCTTGAAATTTAATTTATTTAAAATTTTATATTCTAATCCCACTCTCATATTCATTTGAATCATGATTTACCAGAACCAATGTAAAATTTATGTGTTTTAATTGTGGAAAACCCTCCTTAATTTTAGTCAACTAAAAACATAAAAGTATTTCTTATAAAAACTTCTATATTATAATAATAATATTAGGATAATTATTTGGAATAGATTTACATAGTATTAATCACCCTAAAATATGGTTTTTTGTTTTTCTTCACTCATCACCCTAATGCATGGAAAGTTAGCCTTTGACTGCACATCTATTGAGACACTCTATGTGGAATTGCATTGGAATATTCAAAAGATCTTAGTGAAATATGATAATTTAATTTTCTTTCCTTTTCCATAGTATCAAAAATATGAAAACTATAGAAACCAATTACAATCTTCCATGGAAAACATATCACATTGGAAGTACACTAACACTTATATTTCATTGATAAGGTTAATTCATGGTACATTTCTGATACCGCAAAAAATATAAATATATGAACATATATTCTCCTTGAAATAAAAATTATTTTATTGAATTGGGAGGTATTTGAATTTTTCATTTCCTATTAGATAGATATATAAGTTTTATTCAACAAGAAGTTCCTTAGGGAATGGTATGAAATATCATGAAGACTCTTTTTGGGGAAGCATCAGATATAATCAGGTTAGAGTTCAGGAATGAATTTATATATTCAAATCGATGTATTTATAGGTTTAATGATACAAAAAATGGCTCTCCCTCTTTACATATTCCAATTACAAGATAAATGACCTTATATAATGTATTGATAAAATTTAAGTAATTATGAATTTCATGAGTATAATGTTCCTGATTATTATTATCCATGTAATCATTTTACAATAAATGATAAAGAACACCATTTTCTTCAATTTATTTTGGTTTCATGTTATTAATTTTTTTACAATATCACTTATTATAGGTTTATGTTATGTAAACATTATTTTATTGTTACTCCGTAATGAGAATCTGATCTTAAAATTGTTTTTTACCTTTCTCCGTGAAATATTTTGGTAGATTATATAAAACATTTAAAATTATTATATAAGGTATGCCAATTATATAAAAAATTATCCATATAACATATTATTATTTAAAATGTAATTTATGAATCAATAAAATACTCCAAGACTGCTAAGTAGTTCTATCCATTCAGAACACTATTATTGTCACAAACCGAATCTAATCGCCACCAAAACCAGCACCAAACCTGGCCCGTGACAAGGCCCAAAGGGAGTTACCAATCCCCATGGGCTAGCACAAGTGCCTGGGTATCAAAAAAAAATTGGGATTGATTTACCTGAGTTTGTATACATAAAACAACAAAAGAATCCAAGAAATCAAATCTGGATTTTCAAACCAAAATATCTTTCACTAAAATTCATAAATGAATTAAACAATTTTAGAAAATGTTTGATTACCATTACAAAGGTACAAACCCAAGAAAAGACAGCCCAAGAACCTCCACATGGAAAGATGGACCACCCTCAAGCCATCTCCACGACACTACATCACGATCGACTGCTAAAAACCCGAACCAATGTCATAAAACATGTACCCAAACCTGTGACATAAAATAAGCAAGTCTACATACACCCAATGGTGTATGTAGGGTGTGAAAGAAAGAACAGTAGGATACCACCGCTAAGAGATTCCATGTGATAAAAATTTCATAACAAAAATCATTGCATGTTTTGCAAATAATAAATACTTGTTACAATTTTCTAAAGGATGCAATAATAAATGAAAACAGTTTTCATGTGGGCTAATTTTAAAGGACCAACAATTTTAAAATAAATAACAAAGCTACTGAATTTTCCATCCAACAATACCATATACCGACAGTAAGTACAAATGATCTAATGAGCATAAGTAATAGGAAATAACCCCTAGGCACTAGCTAGCTGTGGGTCTCAGGTACCTCGTATCTCGATGAGAGTAACCACAAAAAATATATGTTATCATGAACAAGACACTAGTAGGGATCATACCCATAACCTAGTGGTCCTAAATCATCATCATCATAGTTTAGTTAGGGTTGTAAGCGTTAATCTTGTTAATTGAAACTGAGGCCAAACCCCATGGATTCACTAGCATAATAGTACAGGTCCACCCACCTAGATACTCGGGTTTTCGCTTTGTGCTCAAACAAGGTAAAAAATCCAATAAATATAGTTTTCACATGAAAATATCACTTCCACATCACACATTAACCATACAGCCCCATGTACATCTCACAAGACACAAATTCCACTTTTCATTCAAATGCATTTTGAAATCAAACTCACACCAAAATTGCCTACAACACTTTTCACATTTATTTAACACTTCCACAAATCCTTTAAACAATTTTATAAAACCATTAAAATATATTCAACTCACATAACATCCCACACATAAGTCACATAATACCCTTCTCACCTTCACAATTCATTTTATAAATAAACTCACACGAAACAACCCACACCCGTGTTTCGCACACAAAACACAATTTAGTAAAACATTTGGGCAATTTATAAAACATTATAAAAATGTTTGAAATCTCAAATCACCACTTTACCATTCAAAGACCCACATTATTTGAACAAACTCACCCAAACAGTAGATATAAACCCTTTCCCAACTTTTTTTAACCAAATAAAACATTTTCAATTTTTTATAAAACAAACCCAAGAGGTATAACCATTGTTTACACACTAAACCCATTTCAAAACCCTCATTCAAAACCAAAATCATCCCAATACCAATCGAAAACATAACTTTCATCCCTAAAATAATTATTAAACCACCCCCAAGTGTCATATAAATACATCAGATAATACCACAGAGATACACATGAAAAACACACGTTTTCATAAATCACCTTCAAGAAGTACAACACAGTTTTACACCATAAACTCATTCAAAACCCTATATTCAAGATCCACATGGCAATAAGAAATTAACAAAATATAATTGGTATCCCCTTTCAAGACTTATAAATAACTTTCATTTGTTATAAACTAACCCAAACATTACCCCAAGAGTCACACAAGAAAAGTACCAAATTTCAAGCTAAAATACATCTAAAAATTAAATGTTTAACCAAATCCATCAAAAACACTTTTCAAACCACAAAACACAGATTATAAAAATACTAAATTAATAATCCAAGAAATCTAACTCAACATAAAATGGTTATACATGGGATCATTTACCCTTTTGAGTCGAAACCCTCAAAACGTGGTGTGAAACCTTAAGCGCACCACCGCTGCACCACAAGGAATATAAATCCAGACCTAAACCACAATAATTGTCCCAAATTACACCAAATAAGACCTTAGGATAGAACCTCAACTTCTATATATGAGGAACTTCAAGAAAGAAGAAATAAAACTAAAAGAGGATGGAAGAAACCAAGAAGGAATTCTCTTACTTGAAAAATCATGAGGAAATCGGCCCCAATACACCAATATTTGAATCGTGAAGTACCCAAAACTAGTATGGAGGATTGAAGGATTTATATTAAATAATGTGGGGACCTATTTTGGGGTAAAATACTGAAAATTTCCGGAGTTATGAATGAATCATTTTTCCTCATCAAATCTGGTCGATTTGAGAAATATTGAGAAAGACCCCCCTAATCCACGGGGTAATGAGCTCCAAAGTGGAAAACGAGAAAAAGGGGGTGAGCCTGAGGTATTTGTATTCTAGTGGAAGGTCAAATAACTGAAAAAAATTAATAAAAGAATGATATATTGAAATTTTAAAAAACTATCTTAAAGAAGGAAATGGGATTACGAGCAGTCCCATTACCTTAAACAAAAACCCAAATCCATCATGATTTTGGATTTATATGTGGTCCAAACTGATATGGTGATTTTAATATATCAGGGTAGGCCCATAGTGAATTGTAATGGGTATAAAATATTTAAAATTTAAGGAGTTATAGAAGAAACAATATTTGTTTTTAAATCTGGAATTGGGCTCACGGTTTGGCCCAAATTTTTAAAACCCACCATTTTCACCAAAATGAGTGGTAAACCCCAAAAACAAATTAGGAATGGAAATTAAATGAATAATGAATTTAAAAAAATTTCATGGGTATGAAAATTATCCCCACTATAATACTTTCCGCCCTCGTAAATCCACATCATGGACAATGGAAAAACCAAACCCAATAGAAAGGAAGAAATGGATTCCTTTGCTAAGCTTCACCCCAAAAGGACAAAACACCTCCAGTGATCAATTAAGGAAGGGATATTTCACAACCAAAACATAAAACTCTTTACTAAAATGTTCAATCACATTCAATATTTATCTTAAAAGAAAAACTCTCAAACACTATCTGAACAAGGCTCAAGCAATTTACCAAAACAGACAAGAACATCGAACAAGGTTACACATACCTTGATATAACTAAACCATTGGGAAATCTCAAACCCCAATGTTTACCCAAGGATATTGTAGGTTATTAGATATATCCAAACAAGACTATCCACTTCCAATACAAGACCAGGGACGAAAGTGAGTTACTGGTACAAGGATTCACAAACTGGGCACCCCACCATAAGAGACAACCTAAATGTTTCCGAGAAAGAATCAAAACACTAAAAGGGGAGCCCCGAACAAACTCCCCGGTACAAGGGGTATAATCCCATTATAAATATTTAAAATAATATACATGATCTCACAATAAATCTCCCCATCATAATAACCAACCATCTTAACTTAGCAACATGGGCCGGCACAGAGAGACCCCAAAACTTAAAGAGTTGGGATGGCCGCATGGTTAGCCCGCACAGTTTGGGAAACTGTGCACTAAACATGTGGATCCTTATACCTACATGGTTTTATAGGAAATGGTTACTACTAAATGTGCACTCAACATTTCGAGAAAAATCTAAAGCATCTCTCCCAAACCCAAATGAAACAAAATGGGAAAAGAAATTCATTGGGAGATAACATGGGGATGAGGCCCCCACCTCTTTCCACCGAATGGGAACAAAAGAAGCAAGATGACAACACGAAATGTTTAAATTATTCCCATATTTCATACTAAGAACATTTCTTTGTATAAGGTTAAAGAATACATTGGGATTTCCTCTAACTATGTGACAGCTTCTCTCCAGGACCCATGGATGGAGTTGGAATGATTGAAGCTTCTTCGGCCTCACAGTTAGGATTTGGAAACCCCCAAATATAATTTATACTTCTGATGCTACAAAAAACTACACGAAATCCCAGATGGGTTCACCAAGACATAACAAACTCCATAAATCACATTACCCTAACTTGGAAATTCACTGAAATAAGGGTTTAGAGGATGCACTCACATCACACCTTGTTTCTTCAGGTGAGAAAAACAGAAATAAAGGACGCATATAAACACCTTCCTCTAAAATAGAGGATGTCGAGAGCTCCCAAAAGGAGAAACACTTCTGAAAAAAAGAGACTCACAAAATATTTTACAACATCATCTTTACAATCATATGAGCACGCGACATCACATCGAATCACCGAACATGACCAAAGAGACTGATAGAAATAATACACGGAGGGGGCCTTACACAACACCCCCAAACACCACAAAATTCCATAAAGTGGCCATAACAGCCTCTCGTGACCAGATTTCCCACACTGGTGGTTTAACATAAACCCCTTCTTTGAAGAGACTATTAAGGACTTAGAGGCCCTCTTAGACACTATCCATACTGACAACCCCAGACAACATTACCCTTCGATGAATCAGGTAGCTTAAGAATCTAAGGTCTCTTTCAACCATACACGAGCAGTCTTCTGCAACAAGAGTATCCAAAAAAAACAAGAAAGTAAATGGTGTAGAGTCATTATACAAACCTCAAGAAAAGATTCCTTACATTGATCAACTGGAGGATTTGCCAATGGTGAAACAATCCGGGTTGCACTTCAGTTGGGCACTAAACCTTAATGGGGGCGTACCATATCCAATGAGAGAACCCAAGGACCCAAACAAGATTGTTCATTAGTAAAAACATGCCAAAAAACAGATCCAAACTCATTAATGGAACCACCTTCAACGTGTCCCGAAACATATATCATAGGAGACTATTAACCGGACCTTCTACCCAGCTTACCTACCAAACACAAACCCAAAACTGAGTTTGAACAGGAGGGGTTCTTGGACTCAAAACATCCCAAAACATCAAAATTTTCCAAAAACACATAATATAAACCATCCAAAACAATTCATCAAGACATCATGTTTTTATTTAAAAACATTTCGTTGAAAATCAAAGGTTCAACAGTTAGCGTATCCACCAATGGTACCCCATGGGCCTCACACATGCATGTTTATGTTCCACCCTAGGCACCCTCCTCATGTTCATTCTGACACTCATCCCGTCATGACATCAAATATCCATCATCCCATATAACCCAATTCATGTGGTCACTCATGGAAGTACCAAAGGTTAAAACGAAAATTTCTTACACTTTTCAAAAACAAAACAGTCAACCAACCCATCCTTTTTCTCAAAACTGCTAAAAATGAGATCAAAATCTCAATTCACATCTTAAAAAACTATTCATAAGGGCAAACCCATTTAAAAAATAACTCAATTTCAAGTTATTCAAATCAATTTTAAAACTTCTCATGCCATTAAAACACCCATTAATTGTTTAGAAAACTATATTGGAAACACTTTTGAAAACCAACTTCAATATGGTTCTTGATTTCAAAAGTGGTGTAAGCACACTATTTTCAATTTCAAAACAATTACGAAAATTCCATTCCACTATTTCAAAAATCAAACCATTCCCTCTTTATTTGAAAATCATTTCACAAAAACTTTTCGCTTCCTAAAACCAAGTCACTTTAAAACCAAAGTTCCATGATTTCAAAACTAAAGCAAAGAACAATACGAGATGATACTAGTTTTAGTGGGTGTCATGGACATATGGTTGGCAGCCATATTCCATTCACTTCACCATCACATAGAGTGTTCTAGTTAATATCCCCCGCACCACATGTCTTTCCAGACCCTGTGAGCTCAATGAGACCATTAACCCAACTGTCTTTTCATTTCCCCTAATCATCATCAGACCAAGAAAACCAAAAGACATAGATAAATCCCGACTTCCCCTGGCGACATGAATCCAGACATGAGGTGTGGTGATCAATAACACTACCCATAACTGGAATTTCATGTCCTGACAATATAAACTCCAGACTATCCTATCTATTTCCCAAATAACATGACCCAAATAGAGCGAACCTCCTTCTAAAACAATTTTGTCACGAACTGAATATGATCGCCCCCAAAACTGGCAACAAACCCATGCCGTGACAAGGCCCGAAGGGCATTCCAGATCCCCACGGGCTGGCACAAGTTCCTGTGTATCAAAAACTTAAAACCGGGAATGATTTACCCGATTTTTTATACTTAAAACAAAAAATGAATCCAAGAAATCAAATCTATATTTTACAAACCAAAACATCTTTTACTAAAATTCATAATTGAATTACAAAATTTTAAACAATGTTTGAAGTCCATTAAGAAGGTACAAACAAATGAAAAGACATCCCAAGAACCACCACATGGAAAGTGGCACCGCCCTCAATCCATCTCCGCGACACTACATCACGATGGACTGCTAAAAACTCGAACCAATGGCATAAAACCTGTACCCAAACCTGTGACATAAAATAAGAAAGTCTATGTTGGGAAAAAATCCCTCAAGGTAACATTGTAGTATTTTTGGGTTGATTGTGTTTGTTGACAAAGCAGGTGTTTCATGGATATTTGTTGAGTTCCAGAGAAGTTGTTGACAATCCATGTTGACAAAGAACGATGACAAAGGAAAAGACGATCTGGAGGCGGTACAAAAGAGCAATACAAGGTGGCACTGTTTCCCAGTGTTTTCCAAATTTTTGGGGTCCAAAATTTGGAGTTTGGTGAGCATCGCGAAAAGAGGATTTCCATGAAGAGCATAATTTCATGTGGCAAAGGCATGAATTTCGCGAACATAGGATGCATGGTTTGGAAATTGCGAAGACCATAAGAATGGAGGCGGCGATGCTTCGCGATTACGTCATGCTTCGCGAACGATAGAAGCTGAAGCGCATCGCGGAGGAGAAGGGATTTGCGAGGGAGCTTCGCGGCGAAGGCGCGAGCCACAAAGGTAAGTTGACGGTGATTCATCGCGACTACGTCAAGCTCCGCGAACGGAAGGTTGCCATGGAGCTTCGCGATTTGGACAGAATTCCGGCAGAAACATTGGAGCTTCGCGATTTCAGATGACGTGGCGTTGACTTTGTGCAGAAAGTACGAGGGTCGGTGGAATCTCCAATAAATAGAGGCTGACCCCTTCGAGCGAAGTAGAGAGAATTTTCAGAGAAAATACTTTGCTCTCGATTTGCGAAGGTGGTTCGCGGAGCCAGTGTACTTCGCGAAAGAGGTGCTTCACGACGGATATTGTAGCTCCGCGAAACCTGCAAGCTCCGTGTTGGCTTACTTAGCTTCGCGAGGGTCGTTGCGTTGCGACGGCTTGAGCATCGCGAGAGTGCTTCGCGAAGGAGCTTCGCGAGTGAGCTTCGCGAAAAGGCAGGAGATTTGCGAAGGCTTGTTTGAGCTTCGCGAAATTGGGAGCCTCGCATTGTAGGGTGCTTTGCGGAGGTCTTTCCAAAGGTTGTTTGCCCAATGGATAGTGGCAATGTGATATTCATCTACTGGTGAAAGTTGAACTTCAACATAGCATATACATATAGAGAAAGATGCATTCCTTAATGAAAATGAAGATACCTACAGGTCTATAAACTGTGAGTGGATCCCTTCCAAGAGCAGTGATCTTAGTAAGAGGAAGAAGGTGATCCTCTCCACCGGCAGTGAGCCAGAGAGAGAGAAACAGGGAGTGACCCTTGGGAAAGCAGTGAGCTAACCCTAAACATTGTAAAGGCAGTGAGCCTGGGCATAGAAGTGATCTAGCCCGAACCTTGTAATCCACAGCTAGTGAAGATTATTGGAATTTGGTACGACCGGCAACCTGTCGGCGTATGCTCCTTGGACGTAGCCCTTAGCGGTGAACCAAGTAAAATTACTGTGTCATGTGCTTGCTTACCTTTCTGTATATATCGTGCAGTAGGAAAAAGAGAGAAGAGTGTTTTGCTTAACAGCGAAACAAGATCAGAACGGGCATTAATTTTTAATTAGCCATACCCTGATTCACACCCCCCCCCTCTCAGGGTATCCAGCCTAGTGGACCTAACAAGTGGTATCAGAGGGAAAGGTTGAAAAGTTGTTCTTCTCTCAATAGAGGTAACCAATCATAAATGGATTCCGATCTTCGACGGATATAATTTTCAGATATGGAAGAAACGGATGCAACACTATTTCTGATCCTTGGGAATGGATGTGTTTTCAGCAGCTATGCATGGTATCACAGCTGATATTAATAGTGGTGCGTTATCAGAAGCTAAGCATAGAGAGTTGGATGCTGATTCCAAAGCAATCAATGCCTTAGGGGGAGCCCTTTCCAATCCCATCTACCCAAAAGTGATTTCAGGGAAAACGTCACATTACATGTGGGAAAAGCTTTTGAATATATATGAAGGGGACACAAAAGTCAGAGAGGCAAAGATGCAGGTGTTGTGGAACAAATATGAAGATCTGAAAATGAACCCGAATGAGTCTATTGATGCATTCATTGAAAGGGTAAACATTGTTGTGGAAGATATGCGAGGTCTTGGAGAAGTCATTGAAGACATAAAGATTGTAAAGCGCATCTTAAGGAAACTTCCACCTCGGTTCAATCCGAAAGTTTCAGTACTAGAAGATAAAGATCCAAAAGAGCTGACATTGGACAATTTTCACAGTACCTTGGTTGCATATGAAATGAGGAACGATGATAATGAGGCTGTGGAAAAGGGGAAGTCTAAAGAGGTGGCATTTCAGGCCATGAAGAAGCTCACCATTGAAGATTATAATGAAGAAGAAGAGACAGATGAGGTGATGGCATTCCTTTCGTCGAATCTACAAAGAGGAAGAGGAAAGTTTAAAGGTAAACTTCCACTAGCATGCTTTAGATGTGGAAAGGTTGGTCATCTTGCGGCAAGATGCCCCAAGAAGTTTCAATATGATGATGATGATGATGACGTTGAAATTCCCAAAAAGAAGGCTTCAACTTTTGTGAAAGGGAAGAAACAATTCAAGAGAAATTTCTTCAAGAAAAAGAATCTTCTTTCACATGAATTTGAAAGTTCAGATGAGTCTGAGGATGAAGAAGTTGAGGAAATAGAAAACTGCAGAGATCGTGGGGTAAATGCCTTGGTGGCAATTGCTGGTAGTTCTCAAAAGGGAGAAGAAGCTGATGCTAAAGAAGAAGAAGAAATTGAAGGGAGAATTGATATGGAAGCCGAATTGGAAGCAGCTCTTGAGGAGATAGACGTTTGGAGAGCCAAAACGAAGAAAGCCAATAAAGTGGTTCGTGATTCCAAACTCTATATGCAACAACAGGATGAAGAAAAGTCCGAGCTGTTAGAAGAAATTGAAAGACTAAAATCCTCAACACCTGAGAGCTCAGAAAATATTGTTGAGTATAAGCTTAAAATTGAGGAACAAAAGAAGGAAATTGGTTGTTTGACTAACACAGGAAAGGAGCAGGTTAGATGTATCAAAGAGCTTGAAGAAGAAGTGGTCAGTATGCGACAAAAACTCAAGGATCAAGATAAACTCTTGACCCCCAATGTGATATCCGAAAAGCAGGCTATTCAGAAGACAGAGAAGATGAAAGTGGAGCCTAGCAGTTCAGTAGGAATGAAACAGCAATTGAGCTCAGATGTTAATGTCGTTTCTGGGCTTAGTCAAGAACAAAAATTTGCAACAATTGCAGTCAGACCACAAGTACTCATCCCGAAAGTGAAGGTTGATTTGGGATCAAAACAGAATCAGAATATTCAGAGATCCCAAAGGGGAAATCACAGTGCTGAAATATCACGAGGGAATGCGTCCTATGTGAGGTGTTATTGCTGTGGGAAAATGGGACATTCACAGTATGTGTGTTCCATAGCCAAGAGATATAGAAGGGAACATGAACAGAGATGGCAACCAAACAGAGAATGGTTTTCCAGAACACATTTTGAAGGACACTGTTTTTGGTGCGGAGGATTTGGACACATGGGTAGGTATTGCACTTCAACCATTCAGAGAAATGTTTCAAAGCATAATCAAAATGTTCTCAAGAAGAATATCAATAAACCAACAAGTGAGTTAAAAGTTCAGAACAGATTTGCAGCTCTTCAAGAAGAGGGTGGTCCATCATACTCTGAGAAAGAACAGAAGCCTCAATCCATGCCGAGTGTGAAATAAAAAGTATGGACCAAGAAGAAGAAAAATGAGAAGGCTGTGGTGGCAGAGATTGCCCTTAAAGCATCAGATCGATCTGGTGTTTGGATCCTTGATAGTGGTTGCACATCCCACATGACGGGTAATAAGGATCTTGTTACAGGCATCAAATATGACAAAGAAGGAGTTGTCAAATTTGGAAATGATGAAGGCCTGAAAATTGTTGGCTCAGGGAAAGCCATGTTTGGGGGCAAAGAGATGAGATGTGCTGATGTCTTGGTAGTAGAGGGTCTCAGTCATAACCTACTCAGTGTCAGTAAACTATGTGACTCTGGTCACTCTATCCAATTTACCAAGAAGATGTGTGTTGTGAAAGGAAAAGATGGAGCAGCTGTTCTGCAGGGAAAAAGGTCTAAGGGAAATCTCTATATTGTAGGTGGGGAAGAAGATACTTGTCTTTTATCCAGAGAGGAAGAAAACCAGTTGTGGCATAAGCGACTTGGTCATCTATGCAAACCATCTATGGAGGATCTCGTTAAATGTGATGCAGATAGAGACCTTCCCAAACTATCACGTGATCACACTCATACGTGTGATGCTTGTCAACAAGGGAAAATCATCAGAAAGACATACAGGCAAAAGGAACAGAAATCAACTCGAGTGCTCGAACTGGTGCATGCTGATGTATGTGGACCTATCTCACCACGAGCTATAAATGGGGAAAGGTACTATGTTCTTTTCATTGATGACTATAGCAGAATGGCCTGGGTATTCATAATTACCCATAAGACAGAGGTGTTCAGTTGCATAAAGCAGTATAGGAGGGAATCAGAAAAGATGCTTGGGCAGAAAATTCTGAAGTTTCGTACTGACAACGGTACGGAATTTACAAACAGTCAGGTTGAAAAATATCTCGAGAAACATGGGATAAGGCATCAAGTTTCATCAGTAAGAACTCCCCAACAGAATGGAGTAGTTTAAAGGAGAACTCGGATCATCAACAACATGTCCAGAACAATGCTTATTGATAAGGACCTTCCAGATAAATTTTGGAAGGAAGCAGTTTTGACATCGGTCTATGTTTCAAACAGATCCATGTTATGTCTGAAGCAAGGGAAGACTCCGTATGAACTATGGTACAGAAGGAATCCAACGTTGAAGTACTTTCGAATCTTTGGATGTAAGTGTTTCATTCTCAACAAAGAAAATCATAGGAAGTTTGAGGCACGAGGTGATGAAGGGATATTCCTTGGATATTCTGGGAAAAGCAAAGCATATAAATGTTTCAACAAAAGTCTGGGAAAAATAATTGAAAGCAATGAAGTCACTATAGTTGAAAATGAGCAGAATACTCAACGATCCAGTGAACAGTTCCTGGATGAAAGTGATGATGAGGTAAGAAACCCAGGGGGAGCAGAAGTGGAAGAAGCTGACTCAGAAGAAGATACTGATGATGAAGAGGAAAGTGTCAAGTCTGTGTCTGTGAGAAAGCCAAAGAGTCGAGCTGAAATTGATAGGCAGAATATCATTGGTGATCAAACAGCTCCAGTTCAGACTCGAAGAATGAAATCATCACAGCAAGCATCATTTTTGTCTCAAGTGGAGCCGAAATGTTTTTCTAATGCAACTGAAGATGAAAACTGGGTTCAGGCCATGAATGAAGAGCTTGATCAGATTGAGAAGAACCAGACATGGGAGATTGTTTCGAGGCCAGCAGACAAGAATTTCATCGGGACTAAATAGGTCTATCGCAACAAGATGAATGAAGATGGCACAGTGATTCGGAAAAAAGCATGACTAGTGTGCAAGGGATACTCCCAAATAGAAGGAATAGATGTTGATGAGACATTTGCACCGGTTTCAAGGCTGGAGACAATCAGAATATTTTTGTCCATAGCAGTGCAAAGAAAGTTCAAAGTGTTCCAGATGGATGTCAAATCTGCATTCTTGAATGGGGTTCTGGAAGAAGAGGTGTATATTGAGCAGCTAGATTGTTTTCTCATTCATGAGGATGAGAACAAAGTTTGCAGGCTGAAGAAGGCGTTGTATGGGCTGAAACAAGCACCAAGGGCATGGTACTCAAGGCTTGATCAGTACTTGAAGAAGTTTGGTTTCCAGCGTGGAGGAGTTGACTACAACCTCTATTTCAGCAATGACAATAATCAAAGGATGATGGTGCTAGTGTATGTCGATGACATAGTTTTTGGCGGATCAGATGAAGCTTAGTGCAGACAGTTTTCCGAATTCATGAAAAATGAGTTTGAAATGTCAATGATTGGAGAACTAACGTTTTTCCTTGGTCTACAGGTGACACAAGGAAGGAATGGAACTTTCATTTCTCAATCCAAATATCCCAAGGAGGTTCTAAGAAGGTTTGGAATGGATAATTCCAAGGAAATGAAGACTCCGGTTGCAACCCGGATGAAATTATCAAAAGATGAGGATGGCAAGGCAGTTAATGTCACAGAATACAGGCAAATCATTGGAAGTCTGTTGTACTTAACCGCAACAAGGCCTGATATTGTTTTCGCCACATGCCAAGCAGCGAGATATCAAAGTAATCCCAAGTAAAGTCACATGCTTGCAGTGAAAAGAATACTTTGGTATATCAAGGGCACGATTGACTTCGGCTTGACATACAACGACAAATCTCAGACTGAGTTATTGGGATATACTGATGCAGACTGGGCCGGTTCAGCAGATGATAGAAAATCATCATCAGGTGGTGCCTTCTATCTTGCTGGATTGTGTATTTCTTGGCTAAGCAAGAAACAAGATTGCATTTCATTGAGCACCGCAGAAGCTGAGTATATTGCGGCCACTCAAGAATGCACACAGTTACTGTGGATAAAGAAGCAGCTTGAAGATATGGGAGTTGATGTGAAGTCTCCGATCGGAATCCAGTGCGATAACTCAAGTGCTATAAATCTCAGCAAAAATCCCGTCCATCACTCTAGGACAAAGCACATTGAGATAAAGTATCATTTTATCAAGGAGAAAGTTGAGCAGGGGATCGTGAAGTTGGAGTATGTGCCTATAGAGCTACAGGTTGCAGACATTCTGACAAAGTCTTTACCCAAGGAAGCTTTTGAGAGGCATCGACTAGCTCTGGGAGTTCAGTCGATTCCCCACACTTGAAATAGTGTGGATATGGGACCACCCCCCTCTCCCCGAGGTATGGTGTGTTTTTCCCTAATGCGCTGATATTTGTTCTCTACTATGTTACAGACTACAAAGGAGTGACCTTTGGGTTCGTTGACAAAGGGGGAGAAAAGTGTTTGTTAAAGGAGAAGAAAATAGTGATTGTTCAAGGGGGAGACAGTGTGGAGATTTGATAAATCATTTTTGATACGGGGAGAAGCTGACAGGTGGAGAAGCCAAGGGGGAGCAATGAGAAAGGGGGAGAGATTTTTAAATTTGACGATGCTAGAAGTGATCGATCAAATCATAGAAATCACGACAGCTGAGGATCGTGATAAAAGCAGAAAAGTGGTGTTGAAATGGAGTGAGACGGTGTCCAGCTATCACCAATTGGTATCCGTGTGGTTCAACAACTGGTTTTAATTTAAGAATTGGTATCAGGGTGGAATCGACAATTGGGGTCTAACATGAAGTGATTCATTGATGAACTTTTCATACTACTCTTGTTTCTCATGTCGAGCATTGCTCATGTGGGCTTAGAGTATGTGTTAAGTGAATCCTTGAACGCTATCAGAATCGCAAGAGGCGAATGGTGGTAGCGGCTGGAAGAAGACTCAGTGAGGTATCAAAGTGCAGAAAATCATCCTGAGCAGAATTGTGAAGAGTTGTCAACAAACCCAAAGGGGGAGATTGTTGGGCAAAAATCCTTCAAGGTAACATTGTAGTATTTTTGGGTTGATTGTGTTTGTTGACAAAGCAGGTGTTTCATGGATATTTGTCGAGATCCAGAGAAGTTGTTGACAATCCATGTTGAAAAAGAATGATGACAAAGGAAAAGACGATCTGGAGGCGGAGAAGGGATTTGCGAGGGAGCTTCGCGGCGAAGGCGCGAGCCGCGAAGGTATGTTGACAGTGATTCATCGCGACTACGTCAAGCTCCGCGAACGGAAGGTTGCCGTGGAGCTTCGTGATTTGGACAGAATTCTGGCAGAAACTTTGGAGCTTTGCGATTTGAGATGACGTGGCGTTGACTTCGCGCGGAAAGTACGAGGGTCGGTGGAATCGCCTATAAATAGAGGCTGACCCCTTCGAGCGAAGTAGAGAGAATTTTCAGAGAAAATACTTTTCTCTCGATTTGCGAAGGTGGTTCGCAGAGCCAGTGTGCTTCCCGAAAGAGGTGCTTCGCGGCAGCTATTGTAGCTCCGTGAAACCTGCGAGCTCCGTGTTGGCTTACTTAGCTTCGCGAGGGTCGTTTCTTTGCGACGACTTGAGCATCGCGAGAGTTCTTCGTGAAGGAGATTCGCGAGTGAGCTTCGCGAAAAGGCAGGAGCTTTGCGAAGGCTTGTTTGAGCTTCACGAAATTGGGAGCCTCGCATTGTAGGGTGCATTGCGGAGGTCTTTCCAAAGGTTGTTTTCCCAGTGGATAGTGGAAAAGGGATATTCATCTACGGGTGAAAGTTGAACTTCAACAGAGCATCTACATACAGAGAAAGATGCATTCCTTAATGAAAATGAAGAGACCTACAGGTCTATAAACTGTGAGTGGATCCCTTCCAATAGCAGTGAGCTTAGGAAGAGGAAGAAGGTGATCCTCTCCACCGGCAGTGAGCCAGAGAGAGAGAAACAGGGAGTGACCCTTGGGAAAGCAATGAGCTGACCCTAAACATTGTAAAGGAAGTGATCTTGGGCATAGAAGTGATCTTGCCCGAACCTTGTAATCCACAGCTAGTGAAGATTAGTGGAATTTGGTACGATCGGCAACCTGTCGGCGTATGCTCCTTGGACGTAGCCCTTAGCGGTGAACCAAGTAAAATTGATGTGTCCTATGCTTGCTTAACTTTCTGTATATATCGTGCAGTAGGAAAAAGAGAGAAGAGTGTTTTGCTTAACAGAGAAACAAGATCAGAATGGGCATTAATTTTTAATTAGCCATACCCTGATTCACCCCCCCTCTCAGGGTATCCAGCATAGTGGACCTAACAGTCTACATACAACCAAAGGTGTAAGTAGGGTGTTAAATAAATCAAAATAGGGTACCACCGTTAGGAGATTCCATGTGATAAACATTTCATGACAAAAAGCATTGCAGGTTTTGTAAATAATAAATGCTTGTTACAATTTTCTAAAGGATGCGATAATAAATGAAAACATTTTTCATGTGGGATAATTTTAAAGGACCAACAATTTTATAATAAATAAAAAATCTAATGAATTTTCATACAACAATATTCTATACTGACGGTAAGTATAAATGATCTAATGAACACAAGTAATTGGAAATAACCCCTATGCACTAGCTAGTTGTGGGTCCCATGTACCCCGTATCTCGGTGAGAGTAACCAAAAAAAATATTCGTTCTCATGTACGATATAGTAGTAGGGATCATTCCCATAACATAGTGGTCCCCAATCATCATTATCAAATTTTAGTTAGATTTTTAAGCGTCAATCTTTCTAAGTGAAACTGAGGCCAAACCCCACAGTTTCACTAGCATACTAGTACACGTCCATCCACCTAGATACCCGTGTTTTCCCTTTGTTCTCAAACAAGGTAAAAAAACCAATAAATATAGTTTTCACATGAAAATATCATTTCCACATCACACATTAACCAAACAGCCCCTTGTACATCACACAGGTCACAAATTCCACTTTTTATTCAAATGCATTTTGAAGTCAAACTCACACCAAAATTGCCAACAACACTTTTCACATTTCTTTAACACTTCCACAAATACATTAAACAATTTTATAAAACCATTACAAGCTATTAAACTCACATAACAGCCCACACACATGTCACATAATACCCTTCTCACCTTGAAAATTCATTTTCTCAATAAACTCACACGAAACATCCCACACCCATGTTTCACACACAAAACACAATTTAGTATTTTTTTGGAAATTTATAAAACATTATAAAAATGTTTGACATCTCAAATCACCACTATACA
Organism: Viscum album; assembly: GCA_963277665.1. Classification (NCBI taxonomy): domain Eukaryota; kingdom Viridiplantae; phylum Streptophyta; class Magnoliopsida; order Santalales; family Viscaceae; genus Viscum; species Viscum album. The sequence continues at coordinate 806,411,565 of OY728139.1, forward strand.
TTCAAAGACCCTTATTATTTGAACACACATAGCCAAACAGTACATATACACCCTTTCCCAACATTGATTAAACAAATAAAACATTTACAATTTTTTAAAAAACAAACCCAAGAGGTATAACCATTGTTTGCACACTAAAACCATTTCAAAACCCTCATTCAAAACCAAAATCACACCAATAACAACCCAAAAAAATATTTCATCCCTAAAACAATTATTAAACCACCCCCAAGTGTCATAAAAATACATTAAATAATACCACAAAGATACACATGAAAAACACACATTTTCATAAATCACCTTCAAGAAGTACAACATGGTTTTACACCTTAAAATCATTTAAAACCCTCTTTTGAAGGCCCACATGATAATAAGGAATTATGAAACCAGAATTTTCAGCCCCTTTCAAGACTAATAAATCAATTTCATATGTTATAAACTAAACCCAAACATTACCCCAAAGGTCACACATGAAATGTACACAATTTCAAGCTAAAATACAACTACAAATTAGATGTTTAAAAAAATCCAATAAAAAAAGTTCTCAAACCACACAAAACAGATTATAAAAATACTAAATTAATAAACCAATCATGCTAACTCATCATAAAATGGTTACACATGGAATAACCTACACTTTTGAGTCGAAACCCTAAAAACTTGGTGCAAAACCTTAAGCACACCACCGCAGCACCACAACGAATATAAATCCAGACCTAGATAACAATAATTGACCCAAAAGACACTAAATCAGACCTTAGGATCGAACCCTAGCTTCTAGATATGAGGAATTTCAGGAACGAGAAAATAAAACTAAGAAAGGATGGAAGGAACCAAGAAAGAATTCTCTTACTTGAAAATTCATGATGAAATCGGCCCCAATCCACCAATATTGGAATATTGAAGTACCCCAAACTGGTAGGTAGGATTGAAAGATTTATATTAGGTCATGTGGGGACCAAATGTGGGGAAAAATACTGAAAATTTATGTAGTTATGAAAGAATCATATTACCTCATCAAATCTGGTCGATTTGAGATATATTGAGAAAGCTCTCCCTAATCCGTAGGGTATATGATCTCCAACGAGGAAAAACGCAATAAAGGGGGTGAGACTGAGGTGTTTGGCTTTGAGTGGGAGGTCGAATCACTGAAAAAAAGAAAAAAACAAATGAGATATTGAAATTTTAAAAAAATAATTTTATGCTAGAAATGAGATTACGGGCAGACCCATTACATTAATCAAAAACCCAAATCCATCATGATTTTGGATTTCTATGTGGTACAAAGGGATATGGAGATTTTAATATACCAGGTTATGATAATTGTAATGTGGAATGGGAATAAAATAGTAAAAATTGAAGGAGATATAGAAGAAACTAAATTTGTTTTTAAATTTTGAATTGGGATCACGGTTTGGCCCAAATTTTCAAAACCCACCATTATCACCAAAATGAGTTGTAAACCCCCAAAACAAATCAGGAATGGAAATTAAATGAATAAGGAATTTAAAAAAAGTCCATGGGTGTGACAATTATTTTCTACTAATAATGAACTAAAGCAATCATATTTATGTTTTTTAGGATTTGGATAATATATTTAATTTTAGATCAAATTTAGTTTAAAATATCAGGAATAGATTTAGATGAACCAAGTATTATGGAATCATTTCTATGAAAAAACCTCATGATTTGTGGTAAAAAATCATAGAAACATAATTGAACATGAATTTTACAATTCAGTATCAAGATATAATTATGTTTATTCCATTGTAGAACAATGTAGACTAACTAGAAGAATGGAAACCTTATCAACACTCAAAGTAAATATATGGATATTATCCTTTGATAAGTTGACGAAGGTGGTGTTGATGATATTCAATTCACAACTGTAATGGGGTAGTGTACCCATTTCATAAAAAATAATCTCGCTCGCATAAAGAATCATAATAATCCACAACATAGTGTAACTACATTGGATCACTTCATGTGATGATAACATCCACTATTCAATATTACTAATAATCCATATGTTGTTGAACAAAAGAATATTTCCCTAGAGAATATAACTTTGAATTGTTTTCAATTATACTCTTAATACCCTTATTATGGAGTATATACTATATATTTGAGATATCTATTTATAAAATTCTTCTACTAATTTCATATAAAGTCATATTTTAATCCCTCTCGTTCTTGAGGATTTGATTTAATTGCTACTCAAACGACATACTTTGTTTTTTCATCTCAATTTTTATTTTTTGAAACTGAAATGGTAATTTCCACCTATTTTATTTTCTGTGGTGATAATTTTCCAATAAATACCTTTTTAATATTAATATTGAAATTTATATCTCTTAAAGGTATTAAATTTTTCACCTCTTTATTATTATTTTTAACCATTTTTTACTAGAACCATTGAAAACCCCTAAAATTTACAATGTGAAAACTAAACCTACATTATTATTAACTAAAACTAAGTATACATTCCAATAAAATATATCCCTCTCTGAGTACTAGGATGTGTATTTTTTACGTGTCAAATATTAACATAGGGGTAATCAATACTAATGTTGTTGGTTTATCATTTAATGAATAATCACCTTAATGTAAGGTTAGGTGGCCAAAGACTACACACCATGTGAGTCACTCATAGTGGATATACTACAAATTTATCACATACTCATAGTGAACCATGATAATGTATTATTATCACCACTTTCAGTTTATCATTCTGATTAAAAATATTTAACATAAATACTTTCTTCCCAGGATAACTCAAAAGATTGTGAGTACCCTCGACTATATAATTATTTAATGATTGTAATTATTGTTTCTTTAATGATAACCCGTAACTTCTAAGTTTATTAAGGGGGGTTATTCTAGACATAAACATTATTATATTGAATTAAGAACTATTTTATTTTCTTATTTTTTATTTATGAAATAATCATGTTTTAATTGGTAAGATGATCTATAGGGAATATTATGAAAGGACCTTTTGAATCTAATGGGGAATTTATTAGACATAATTAGGTAAATTTTGGGGCCCATAATTTTATATCCCATTGATTCATTAATATGCCTCACTAAAAAAACAATTCGGTTTTATTGTATACCACTTCCCATAATCATAGAAGATTCTCAAATGAAGGCCTAGATAAAATGTTTTGATGTTTGAAATTATTTGTTCCATCTGTAGGAGATCAATTATTTTTACTATCCATGAGTTCATTTATTTAAAAATATATATCATTCCCTTGGTTTTAGATTCAAATGGATCCATGTTTATCATTTATTTGTTCTATATCACTTATTCCATGTTAACTTTTTTGTAATATATTATGGTATGGGACTCTTTATTGGGATATGATCTCACCTATGTAAGGTTTCATATCCCATGGAATCATAGGGTGTAATATGTTTAATTATAAGGGATATAAGAGAAGATCTAATACTATTCTCACTAATTGTCGATTTTTAAACTTCTATTTTAAAATATAATTTATGTATATATCCAGTCATCCATGATAAATAAGTTGCTTGAACCTATGATAAATATTTTATTATATAGCAATAATGTAATACAACAACTTGCACCATGTTTTTGGAGTCAAGGATGTTACAATAAATAATATTATAAATAGTTATAAATTGTATTACTGATGGATAATAAATCATATTTATATTAGTAAGTAATTTTTAAAATAATTTAACTGAATGACTATTCAGAATGTTTATAAAAATATAGTTCTTATATAAATATTAGAATAGTAAAAGAAGCCAATATTAATATATATATTTTTTAATTATATATAGATTAATTTTATTATTCAATGATTTTTTTGGTGAATATGATTTCTATATAATGATTTACTTATTTAAATTTGGATTACATAAATATATAGATATTTTTAAACCCATATTGGAATAATAACCCTAATAATGACTTTATAGGGTATTTAATGTTAAAAATTATTTTTAAATTACAAAAAAATCATAAAAAATATCTCGTTTCAATTGATTATGAGTCATGGTTTTGAATATAATCTATTCTCCATTTAGGATCCATTTCCCATTTTTAAAATTATATTATTCATGATTGAAGATTTAATGGTATTAAAAACCCATTGAATTTTTTTTATAAAATGGGACCCATTCTGCTATCTCCAAAAGACATCTAAATATTTTTTTCTCTTTATATTATACTATGAAATAAAATAATTTATATCTTAATGGGTAGTGAAATTCAAAGTGAATTTAATTTTTTAGTACTTCAATTGTGTTCATTTTGAATCTAGGGGTTTGGATTTGGATTATAATATTTGAAAAAACTTATAGATAATGTTTTAAAAATGGAGTGATGACTCATTGTTTTTTGGGAGATCATGTAAAAGTTAGAGTGGTTTTGGGGAGGGATTTAGGTGTATCATAATTTCATTATGGGTAAGGGTGTAGAAGAACCAATAATTGTGTAGAAAATGTTTACATAATGATTGGGGGATTCATGACGTAGTTGTATTTTTGGATTTTAGTTAACGAAATCAACCATAAAAATTTATTAAATCAGAAGGAGGGATAATTCCATGATTATCAATCATAAAACGTTACTGGGTACTATTATAGATTTTTTTCCTTTTGTCACATAGGAAATCTAGCAGAACAAAAAACAATACATTTCCTCCTAATGGACTTCCATGAGGAGTTTCATTATTGGTATAATGAAATTTTTGTTCCTCAAAGGAAAGAGGCGATCTATGCCAAGGTCTTGGGCCTCACATTATAGTCTTGAATTGAACTGCATCCCAGAGAATTAGTTATATTATTGTATTGATTTGGGATTAGATCCTTTGATTGAGGAAAGAAAATTTACTACCAAGGAGTGTCCGTGTCATGATGGATTCATGAAATTGTTCGGGCCTCCTATATCGGATAAGTCACACTGTGACCTAGAAGGGATATTTAATATAGAGGTAATGTGAGGGAGTGTTTCATCATGACCACTGTGATTGCATGGTGACATGATGTTGAGGTGGTTTTTTGATATATATTCATCCATCCCTTCTTTTGGTTAACCCCCTAAATGTTAAATGGAGATGGTTTATTGGGATATATCCCTTAAATACCTCCAACCATCCTTCCCATTTAATTCACCATGGAAATCAATGTTTTAGAGGTTATTTAAGTGATTATAGAGGCATATTTTCCATTATTTGGATTTTGATTTATGTTTCACATTTATTCCCTCTATTTTATTGTGATTCTGAAAATGGATTTGGAAATGATGCCCATAAAGAATGGATGAATTTGTTGATGGTGATGGGTATTTTATATATAATTTTCAGAGGAAATCTTATGATAAGGAATGCATTACTTCATTTAAAATTTTTTCCAATGTAATCCAGTAGCCTAATATATATATGGGGTTTAATTGAATTGGATAAATTAGTTACTAAATGGTTGTTGAATTTTCATCATTTCACTAGCAATGTCCTTAAGGGTATTCCATAGACCTTTTAGGTGTATTTTTAATGTTATTAATTAATGAGATAACATAGTTTTATGTTAGAAATTTATTCTTGTTTTAATTATAATCAGTAATAATTATAAATAGATATAATTATTTTTTTCTGACAATTTAGGTAGATATGTGTTCTCTAGTGTTTATATGATAGTAGATGGAATTCAGTGGTGGCTAGGAATGGTACTTAATAGAGAATATAAATTGAGGAAGGTGATCTTTATGTATTCCTCAATAAAATATGATATTAGTCAAAATAATAGGGGATGTGATGTCTCTCCGTGTAATTTTGATTGATATAATGTTTAATTTTTTTTTAAATTACAATGGATATAATGAGAGTATCAAGGACTACGATGGACCCTTGAACACAATGTGGACTCCTCAAAAACTAATGAACAAGGTCTTAAAAATTAATACATCAAATGTGGTATATAGACCAACGAGGTGTAGAATTTTATATATATAATTTAAGAGAAAAAAATTCCAAAATAAGAACATTATATTTTTTATCTGATGTGACATGAAACACCGAGGTTATATCACCCACAAAAATTAATTAATAAAATTTAATCTCTTTGATATCTTGAGAAAAAATAGAGATTTCGAATGAAATATGAAATAATATATTTTCATAACCTAGATATCATATTGGTGGGTATAAATATTAAAAACTAAAAAAATAAATTGCAGTTACACTCTGTGCCGGGGACGCGGAGCCGTGGCCAGCGTAGGCCATGACGGAGGAGGCCGGCGTCGTCGTGCCGGTTGCGTAGTAAGAACTACGGCCTGCATTGTAGGCCACGTCGGCGGAAGGAACGGCTGGCCCGTCGGCCGGTCGGGCGGAGCAAGGCCACGGCGCCTGGAGGGCGCCTCAAAGGAGAACCCGAGGACCTCGTGTGCGGGTCCCTTGCACCAGAAGGCCGGCCGGCCAAGCCAGCCAGTTTGGGTGGGAAGCGCAATAAGGTGCCACCAGTTCGGACAGCCGGGGGGATGCGCCCCCTCGGACCGCTCGGCCAGCTTGCTGAGCCAACCGAGCTGCGCCTAGCCGAGCCGCGTCGGGTCGGGCCGAGCTGGGCCGCACTCTCTTCGGGCCAGTCCGCTCCCCTCACGTCGGACCACGTAAACCATCGGGCAGGTCTGACACCCCTACCGGGATGGACCATCCAAAACTGGGTGACCCAACCCGTCCGCCCACTGGGCATATCAGTCGGGGCCTGTTATTCACTTAAACGTGAATAACATAATGACTGTGCATCTGATCGACGTTCCGTCCGTGGAACTGAGACCCTATCTATGTGGCAGGTCATATTTCGATAAACTATTTGATTTTTGGACAACTTTGATAAACAACCAGGTTTGGAGTGAGCATATTTCCAAACGGGCCCGTGGAACGAAAAAGACAATATCTCTTAGACCAGGCATCTGATTGACGCGTAGTCAGTCACATTCAGTTACCTTTGATGAGACATAAATTTGGAATACATAACATATGGACTTCGTGACAGTTGATGTATCGACCCCTTTACTCGAGGAGCAGACCCTCCTGAAATCGAGTACGCTTTGTGCAGGAACCCGAGAGCTGGCTGCGACAGCGATGACTACCATGATGGGATCCTTCATGGGTTCAATGATGAAGACGACTGTACTTGGATACTATGTCGGTTCGGCAGCAAGGATGAATCTACTTGGATCCTCCACGGGTTCGATAGTGATGACGACTATACTTGGATCCTATGTGGGTTCAGCAACGATGGTTACTGTACTTGGATCCTACGTGGGTTCGGCAGCGAAGACTTATGTACTTGTATCCTATGTGGGTTCGGCAGAGGAGATGATTCAGAGGCTAGATCTAATCATATCCACCCTCTACATAGTAGTACATCTGTGTGAGTTGAGTCTTGACCTTAAATCATTACCATTGGTGTGATTGACTTCGTTCCTGTGTGGACTGGGTTGTCTGTTGGCTCAGATGTTAGATCCAAACTAATATTGATGACTTAGGTATATATGTGGGGATATACCTAAGTAGGGTTCGTTGATACTTAGTTTCTGTATCATTCCTTAGTGGTTTACCCTTCATGGATTCTCGCAGACATTCACGGATCTCGGGGTCCCTTCTATAAGTATCGTATACTCACCCGTGCACAAGCTATGCCCGCACTACATTGTGTTGGATGTAGACGATGGACATCACTGATCGAGGTGGAGGCTTGTGGAGCTGGACGGTACCCGGAGATGCACCACTAGACGGGATGTACACGGAGCGGATGATCGGACCCAAGGAATCTGATAATTTCTTCTCTATGAAGAAATAGTGTTAAGATTATTGAGTGTGGTTATCAGTCCAGAGAGTTGAGTGTTGGTACGGCAGCCGACGTATCCATACACCAGGACCCTGACTTCTGATTTCTGACTAAGTTCACAAAAACATTGATTGCATGTGTGTTTCAAAAGTTTTATTTGTGATTACTTTGTGTCAGCTCACTAGGTATATTGTTTGACCGTGGAACACCTATTTCATTTTCGGATGGCCCCATGTAGGTAGTTAGGTTGGGTTCCGAGCTACGTGCGAGATGGAATCCCACCGAGCAACGAGGCCTTGGTGCAGGGCCCCATTACAGCAGAGGCCCCAGCTGTACCATTACTCACTGAGCCATCGACGCCACCAGCCCCAACAGCAAAGAGCACACTCCGCTTGAGTGTGTTGCACAAGTTTTAGTGATAGAGGCCTCCAAGGTTCCGCAGAGAGACGGACCCTCAGGCAGCCAAGGATTGGTTGGAGGCTATCGTCAAAGTATTTATATTGGTAAGGACACCAGTAGACCTTATGGTGAACCTTTCCATGAGTCTCCTGCATGCATCAGAAGGTAGATGGTGGAGCCTAATGCTCCATGTGCATGACGAGGCATATCTACTTTGGATAGACTTTGAGAGCCTCTTCCACTCGGAGTATGTTCCCTCCACCCTCTGTGTGGTGCACATCAAGGAGTTACTACAGCTTCGGCAGGGTAGCATGATAGTATCCCAGTACTCGGCAAGATTTAATGACCTCTCACGCTACTCCACATACATGGTACGAGACCATTATTTCAGGCCTAGACATTTGATCAGGGAATGAGGCTGAGATCAGGGCTTCGATGATCTTCCTTAGCATTACGACGCAGGTAGGAGTACTAGAGTGATCCCTTCTTGTGGAGAGATTTCTTACTGAGCCTTTTCTAGCAGCGAGACCCATTGTAGGGCAACACGTAGTAGAGTATTGTACTGATGGAAGTAGACAAATGTCTCAGAGGTCCAAGCATACCAGGCCATCAGGTGGGTGACATGAGGATACTGGTTCCGATGTGTGGGGCACACGGAGCAGAGCCAGCCATACGAGGGGCAGAAAGTGCTATGCAAGCAGCGGGAAGGGCCACATGGATCGTGACTACTTGACTCTCCATGAAGAGGAGCATTAGACAGAAGAAGAACCACCCAGGAAGAGGTAGAGGTTCGACCGTGGAGGTCCGCAGGGAGAAGGTGGACGAGGCAGAGGAGCTGGCCGAACAACAGGTGGTGGACGATGCTTCAGGGCTCTACCACCACCACAACCAGGAGGACCACTGCGACCACATGGAGCTGACAGACAGGGGAAGGGTCATATCTAGGAAGACGAGGCCTATGACCACGGTGCACCTGAGAAGATTTGAGGTACTGTCTGTGTCTACTCCAAACTTCCTGCAGTTCTTATAGACACATGAGTGAGTCATTCTTTTATTTCCTCTTCCCTTGTTTGGAGCTTGGATATTCTGACGGAGCCTTTTCCTCAATCCGTATGGCTAGAGACTCTTACGATAGTATACTCGACGATTACGCACTAGTGCCACCAGTGTGAGCTTACTCTAGGAGGCAGAATCTTTGACTGGGATCTTCTTGTAGCTGCGTCGAGGCCTTACGACATCATTTTGGGTATGGATTGGTTATCTACATTCCATGCCCAGATCCACTGTATTAGGCGCAATGTACGGTGTGTCAACACGGATTGGACCAGTTTCACATTCACCGGCAAGAAGGGAGCCTTTTCAGTATAGGATGGGCTTACGCAGAGGAGAGGGTTGCTGATCACACATCATTTGTCTAGTCTCATCATAGGAGTGGTTGATGTGCGGAGTACGAGTTTTCTTGTTGTGGTGGGTCAGTATGCATATGTTTTTCCAAACAACATTCTAGGTCTACCTCCTCACATAAGGGTAGATATCTACTTTGAATTGTACCCCAAGACAACACCGATATCCACTCCAGCATATCGGATGGCTCCCGCCGAGCTTCGTGAGCTGCGGGTATAGATGAAGGACTTACAGGGAAAGGGATTCATCCGACCCAGGGTTTCACCCAGGGTTTCTCCAATTTTAATTACCAAGAAGGCGGATGGGAGATTACGACTATGTGTCAACTATCGTCGCCTAAATCAGGTGACCATAAAGAGAAAGTACCCACTCCCGAGGATTGAAAACCTCTTTGATCAGCTCAAGGGAGCACGATGGTTCTCAAAGATAGATCTCAGGTCACGCTATCATCGGCTCATAGTTCAAGATGAGGATGTGCAGAATATGGCCTTCATGTGTTGGTATGGAAACTACGAGTTCTTGGTTATGCCCTTTGGAATAACCAACAAACCAGCAGTGTTCATGAGTCTCATGAACAATATATTTAAGCCTTATCTCGATCGTTTTTTCATAGTCTAAATTGATGACATTCTGATTTACTCGACTATTGAGGAGGATAACGCCTACTACTTATGGGATGTACTGGACACACTCCGAGAGCACCAGGTTTATGGTAAGCTCTCGATGTTCTAGTTCTAGATTCGATAGGTTCCCTTCTTGTGGAATGCCATCTCATAGGTGGGAGTTGCAGTGGATCCTATGAAGATCGAGGCAGTACTTGCTTGGGAGCTACCCATGACTGTGACAGAGGTGCGGAGTATCCTAGGTCTGGCTAGGTACTATCGGAGATTTGTGCCTGACTTCTACAGAGTTGCGACACCACATTCATCATTGACTAAGAAGGTGAAACACTTCGTGTTGTCATATAGATGCCAGCAGAGCTTCTAGGAGCTGAGGAAAAGATTGACAAGTGCACCCATATTGTGTCTAACGGAGGAGGGCGTTGGGTACGTGGTTTACTACGACACATCAGGGACCATACTCGGATGTGTCTTGATGTAGGAGCAGGCAATGATCACCTATGGTTCATGAAAGTTGAGGAAACACAAACAGAACTACATTACACATGACGTGGAGTTAGCAGCAGTTCTCTTCGCCCTGAATATGTGGCGGCACTATCTGATGGGTGAGCACTTTATAGTCTACTCTGACAACCAGAGTCTCAGGTACATTTTCTCGTAGAAGGACCTGAACATGAGACAATGAAAATGTGTTGAATTCATCCAGGACAATGACTTTGAGATAACCTATTCTTCTGGGAAGGGGAACGTAGTAGTTGATGCCCTCACCCGGAGATTGGGCATTCAGCTTCTTGGAGAGGCGACCAAGAAGTTAGTTTCTATGCATATATCCTTCATGGATAGAGATGGGGCAGCCTTTCTATAGTCTCTCACAGTCACTCCTCTAATACATCAGCGGGTTAGAGAGGCACAATGTGGGGATGTTGACTATGAGACGCGACATGCTCAAATTTCTACAGGGCAGGTGCCTGATGGATTTTTTGAAGGAAGAGAGCATGTCATCCTTTTCAGGTGACATAACATGGTACCAGTTGCACTACAGGAGGAAGTTCAGATGGAGTTTCACAGTTACCCTATAGAGATACATTCTAGAGTGGAGAATATGTACGAGGACCTCAGACGACAACACTGTTGGCCAGGTATAAAGAAGGATGTAGCAGAGTTCGTTTCACGATGACTCAATTGACATCAGTTGAAGGTGGATCACCAAGTACCAGCAGGTTTGATACATCCCTTGGAGGTTCAATTGTGGAAGTGGGACGGGATATCCATGTATTTTTTGATGGTGCCTCCATGTATATCCAGGGGACATGACTCTATCTGGGTGATCGTTAACCGACTCACCAAGTCGGCCCACTTCCTTCCGATCAGAGAACATGGCTCAGTAGAGAGCTCAGGACACCTCTATGTTCAGGATATCGTACGACTTCATGGTGTTCCATTGTCTATCATCTCTGATCGAGATACTCTTTTCACATGCTGACTTTGGAAGGGGTTGCAGGAGGCATTTGGGACGCAGCTATGCCTGAGCACTGCCTTTCATCCTCAGATGGATGGCCAGATAGAGAGGACCATTCATACACTCGAGGACATGCTCTTTGCATGTGTCCATGACTTTGGTCGTAGCTGGGAGGATCACCTATACTTGGTGGAGTTTGCGTACAACAACAGCTACCACTCCACCATTGGGATGGAACCATACGAGGAAATGTACGGCCGAACTTGCAGATCACCTATATGCTGGACTGACCTTGAGGAGTCAGCACTTATAAGACCAGAGATGGTTTAGGCTTCAATGGAGAAGGTGCAGATCATCTAGGAGTGGATGAGGACTACACAGAGCAGACGCAAGTCCTATGCTGATAGGATACAGAGACCACTGGAGTTCGAGGATGGTGACCACGTTTTCTTACAGGTCTCACCTCGATGTGGATTATGGAGATTTGTACGGGGTGGAAGGTTATCTTCGTGCTTCATCGGTCCATTCCAGGTCCTCAGTAGGGTAGGTGATGTGGCTTACCACCTAGCCTTCCACCTCAGTTGCACCTGGTGAACGACGTCTTCCATGTATCTCAGCTGCGGAGATACGTGCATGACCCAAACCACATCAATCATCATGGGGAGCTGGAATTCGATGATGGGGAGACATTTGCGTAGGTCCCAAAGGAGATCGAGGATCAACAAGAGAGGGACCTATGTGGACGGTTGATTCCTCTGGCTCACATTCGTTTGTAGCACGAGATCCTCCAGGAGAGCACATGGGAGTGGGAGGCTTAGATACGTGATCAGTACCCTAATTGGTTTCCCTAGTTTACATTGTATCTTTATGGGGACGTAAATCCCTGAGGTGTGAGTAATTTAAAACCCATAAATTTCAAGGAAAATTTGTTCTTAAATGCTTTTGAATTTTACGAGTCTGTGGCTTTTGACGACACCTGATTCCGAGGCCCAGTCTGCCCAGAATAAATTTCGAAGATTAGCTCGGGTACGTTCGTTAAACGAATGAGCAGGTTTTTATATCTTTTTAACCGGTGCTCAGAATTGAAATATGAGGGCACCAATGAACTCACAACACCAATATTCTCTTAAGGGGACCTTCACCGTAGTTTCATTTTATGCAGGTCAAAAGTTATGAATTGGGGAATTTTCTTAAATAAATAAAATTGGTGTGTACAATTTTATTTATATATGAGGTAGTTATATCCTACAAAGGGGAGTTAAATGTGGACCCACAACAACCTAACTACCCAAGTTTGGATGTTTGAGAGGTGGGGCCCACATGATCCCCTACCTTTCATTTTTCCCTATAATCCTTAAACTCAATTAATTAAATTGGCAACACCCCTTTAAGTGCCAAACTCTCCACCTCCCTCACTCCATTAATTCATGACAACCCTTTAAATTATGAGGACCTCTCCTCTCCTTCACCCTCTATTTAACTCTTTCCAAAATACCATAATTAATGAATAAAACCTCTTCATTTAATTAATTATTTGTTTGAATGTTTGAATTTTAAATGGCTTGTGTTAATAAAATAATGAGGGTAGCTTATTATTTTATTTTTGGAGGGCTTTCATTGTGCTAAGGAAGAGAGAGCTCTTGAGAGAATAGTTTTCTTCTCCGAAGAAGAATGATGACTTCTTCGATGAAGAACGCCGGTTCCATGAAGAATGATGATGCACCAACCATTCTCTTCTCCGCGACAAGGGAGGAGATGCCACTTCCTCTTCGGACACACTCTGATGTCTCCTATGAATCCTTTCCTCGCAACACCGTATTCCACGACGCCCGATGTGTGATGTCAATTATCGAGGTAGGAGATTAAGTTCAATTTTAATGGATTAAAATTGTGCCTTGGTTCATCATTGAATAACCTTGATTTTCTTGGCCTATTGCTATTACATAACGCGGAGGGCACGGGCCTAACAAACACGACCCGATGACCCTCCATTTGATCGTATTTAATTATCTGGAATTGACGATCGGAGGCAGAACACAGAAGAGACCAGCAGCGCAAGGTCCGCAGTCACACATGCAAAGAGAAGATGCAGCCAAGTGGGCCACAGCGGAGGAAGCACGGTGCCGTCACCCCATGCCGGGGACGAACTGCGGCCAGTACAAGCCGTGGGGGAGGAAGCCGGTGTCGTCGTGCCGGATGAGCAGTAGGAACCGCGACCCGCATTACAGACCACTTCGGCGAAAGAACTAGCCGGCCCGTCGGGCAGTCAGTCAGGCGGAGCAAGTTCGCAGAGCCAGGAGGGTGCCACGCTGGAGAACCTGCGGACTGCCCCTACGTGCCGCTTGCGCCAGAAGGTCGGCCAACCTAGACAGCTAGTTTGGGAGGGCAGCACCATAAGGTTCCTCCGGTTAGGACAACAGGGGGCCGTTCCCCCTCAGACTGCTCGGCCTTTGGAACGAGCCACTCAACCAGCTGGTTGAGCCAGTCGGACTGTGCGCCCAGCCGGGCCACGCCCAGCCGAGCTGCACCAGGCCGGGCCCAGCCGGGCCACGCTGTGACTGATCGGGCCGCGCTCTCTTCAGGCTGAACTTCTCCCCTCAAGACGGACCACGCGAACCTTCGGGCCGGTCCAACACCCCTTCCGGGATTGACCTACCAAAACTGGGTGACCCAACCCGCCAACCCACTCGGCTTATCGGTCCAGGCACGTTATTCACTTAAACGTGAATAACATAAAGACCATGCATCAGATCAACTCACCGTCTACCGCACTGAGACCCTATCGATGATGTTGTCCTTTTGCGATACTCTAAGTGATTGTTTCAAAACATTGGTAAATGACCGGGTTTGGAATGAGCATATCTCCAAATGGGCCCCTAGAACGAAAAAACCAATATCTCTCAGACAGGGCATCTGATTGACGCACTGTCTGTCGCATTGAGTTTATTTTGAAAAGATATAACTTTGGGATACATCAACTATGGAAATATTGAGAGTTGATGTATGAACCCCTTTACCCGAGGAGAAGACCCTCCCAGAATCAATTACGATTTGTGCGGGAACCCTAGAGATGGATATGACTGCGACAACTACTGTGCTGGGATCCTCTGTGGGTTCGACGATGAAGATGACTGTACCTGGATCCTATATGGGTTCGGCAGTGAGGACAACTGTACTTGGATCCTCTATGGGTTTGACAGTGATGAATACTATACTTGGATCCTATGTGGGTTCAGCAGTGATGGTTACTGTACTTGGATCCTACGTGGGTTCGACATCGATGACTTCAGTACTTGGATCCTACGTGGGTTCGGTAGAGGAGATGATTTAGAAGCTACATCTAATCATCTCCACCCTCTACATAGTAGTATACCTGTGTGAGCTGAGTCTTGACATTCAATTATTACCATCGGTGTGATTGAATTCTTTCCTGTGTGGACTAGGTTGTTCTTGGGCTCAGAAGTTAGATCTGAACTAATATTGATGACTTAGGTATATGTATGGGAATATACCTAAGTAGAGTTGGTTGATACTTCCTGTTTGTATCTTTCCTTAGTGATTTACCCTTCGTGGATTATCGGAGACCTTCGGGGGTCTCGGGATCCCTATAGAGTATCGTATACTCACCCCTACACGGGTTATGCCCGCACTACGTTGTGTTTGATGCATATGACAGACATCACTGATCGAGGTGGAGGCTTGTGGAGCTAGATGGTACCCGGTGGTGGACCACTAGACGAGACGTACATGGAGCGAACGAAGAGACTCGAGGAGATGAGAAGACTATCTGTACCCACCCTTCAGGTGGGATATCCGGACGATGACTCAGTGTTTTCCGCTTTTATTTACTGCTATTGTACTTTCTTTCTCAGTTGTAATTTAATTTCAGTTGGTTTGTATATTGGCCCATTCACTTTTCAGCACTTACTTTTGTACTCGGTTTTTCTTAGTGCATACTTTACTTTTGTACTTTGTTGTGTATGTTTACTTATATAAAGGCAATGCCTTACATTTTTATCAGGATTTCCACCTTTGGTGCTAGTCACCAGCCCCTGACCTATGGAATGCGGGCATGGGGTAGTCACGGCACGGGCCCCAAGGAAGGGTCGTGACATTTTTCCAAAAAGAATATTTAGACATGATTTCCAAACATAATATATAAATTATATTTTTACAAAAATATACAAATTTATTTGATAAAATGAACTGAATTTTTTAAGTCAATAAATAAAAATTATCTTATAGTGAATTGTTTGTATTTTTACAGAATGTTTAATTGTTCGATATATGGTGAAAAATATCTATTTTTATTGATAACAATTTTTTAATTTAAAAAATTTAAACAATTATGTTAAAATATAATTTAGATTTAATGTAAAATTATTAAAATTATATTAAAATTTAACTAATTTAGATAATTTATTTAAATTTTGTATATTATTTTGAAATTAAAAACTATTATACTTTTGAGAAATCTCTCTTTGAAACTCACTTTTTCATCACGTTTTTATGAATAATTTTAAAATAGGATCTAACACTTTTAAGAATTTAATTTGAAAAAAGGATTCCATTTTTGGAATTTGTATTATTTATATTTTATAACAATTTCAATATAATTTTATACCATTATGAATAGTAAAAAATAAAAATTAATTACCATGTTTATCATAAAATTTACTAGGGGGTTAACTAAATAGATAATGGTTAAAATAATGTAAAAACATATCCAAAACCCTTTATATGGAAATATTTAGACCTTATAACCTATTATATTCTAAAATTACCCCGTATAGATACTTTTTAATGATAAAAATGTGGGTGTAATTGACTCTTTTGGAAGCATCCATGTTTGTCCTCCGTCCTTCTTATAAAAGGCCACACCATATCCTCCCATAAATACACTTAAAATAGATTTGGATTAAATATTAACTTCCCAAATGACATAATTAATCTCCTAAAAACATCTTAAATCCTATAGTTTGATTAGAAATCAAATCTAGAAATACATTTGGTGAAAACCTAAGGAAGTTGTCTCATGAATATGACCTGTTATTAAACAAGTGTTTTTATTTAGTTTTTTCTCCCAAATCCTACAAATAATATTAAAATATGAATATATGATAACCTCTGTTTCTTCCATATACATAAATTTTTTTAATAGAATAATCTATATCCATTTCCTATTCTATCAAATTGGAAATGAAACTATCCATCAGATGTATAGAGGGCTACCACCTCATGAACTGATGTAATTCTTCATCCATCACCATCTTTCAAGGAATTATATAATTATGGATTTAATACATGTATATAATATTTATGATATTATGACATGTATATAATTTTAATATTACATAGGATTTATTATTTTTCCTATAGTTAAAAATACGATCATGTCGCTCGTGTGTATGGTGGAATACTGCCTCATGAAAGGATGTGGTCCATTTTCAACTTTTTATTTACATGTAATGTAATAATGATGATTTTAATGAATTTAAGTGATATATATGAGATTATAATTTTTATTTTATATTAATAATTCTCCCCATTCCTTACCATTTAACACGTTAATGGAATGATATCATCGCCCATGAATATATCGGTCCAACCATCTCCATGATGTGAAGTGATTCATAGTCCACGTTTTCCCTTAAAAAATGATTCTTCAAATTTGTATAATTTGTAAATATGATATATATAAAATTAAAATAATTCTATAGATGATTTATATTTTTCATATACCAAAGAACAAGAACTTTCATGACCAATCATGATTGAGAAAACAATGCAATTAACGTCCTAAATAATAAAAATAATGGCATATTTTTCAAAATTAGGTGTTAAAATGTTATCATCGAATCATATATATTATTATAAATATTAATAAAGTATGTTATAAATTTATAAAATTCCTAAAAACATTATACAAAAGGATAATTGACATTCAACCTAAAGGAAGTGTGAGGTAATATATTTAATCACAATTTCCCTTTATTGAGGCATATTGTATGTTATGCACCTAATTTATTTGACAGTGTATATATCTTGATTTTTATATGTAAAATCATGAATAATTAATAATTCATAGTATTTTAAGTTTCAATTTTTTTATTTCATCCAAGCGGATTTGACTTAAAGATTTCCATGTGGTTAGGTGTTTTGAAACTAAATTTCATATCATTTAGTTATACAACTTAATAATTATCATTGAAATTCTTAGATTATGTGTTTACTAACCCTTTAATATATTATATTATATTTAATCATTTAAAGTGTGGATTTACTTTTGATACACATAATAGATTCATATATTAAGTATCACATCAACTTTATGATCATTTGTAACCGTTTATTTAACAATCTCATTATAATTAGTATTATTTACAAATTAATTTATATTAAAAGAAATTATTTCATAATTTGGTATAAAAACCATTTAATTTTTTTATATACTATTTTTTATGATTTTATTATGTAATAGTGCAATCCATTCCACTCTTTGGTACATAAAATGATGGATAAAATGCTTTAATAAAATCCGACTTCCTTTTACTTTTATGTCTAAAATAATTCTTCTTCCAATGATATGTATTCAGAAACTATCTTAATAGATGCTCCAAAATTATTCAAATGAATTAATAAATTTATTTTTACAGATTTTCACTTTTTACAAAATTTTCTTGAAATGGGTATTAATTTCATTTTAAAATTGATGATCATTTTAACCATTTTACAATATTGTGAAAAGAATGATTTATTATCTTATATGAATTGTGTATAATTTATTATTATCATAACTACTAATTTATTTTAATATTCCTTTATATGTTTAAAAAAATTTAAAGAGAAGTTCTTTCTTAATATTATATGACTTTTTAGTTTTTCAATAATATTTTTAATGTTAAATGGATTTTTTCTATTAGAATGTTTTTAATGATCCTTTTTGTGAATTTGTATTCAACAAGAATGACGAACCTTGCTTTTACTTATGATCCAATGGCTGTATATTGTATTGATTCCATAATTATTCTTTCTTTGGATTGTTTATGATCATTTTTCCTAATTAAAATAGATACATCAACATTATTGATTTATTTTTTAGTTATTATAATTCCCTTGAAATATAAAATTTTCAGTGATCAGTGGAAATTAAATTTTAAAAACAAACTAGATTATTTATCATGAATATACATATTTTATAAAAATTATACCATTTAAACATATTTTGCTTCACTGTGAATGTTATTTTATTGACTAGGTTAATATATATAAATCCATATGAATTGATCAATACATATATTAATTGATAATTTATATTATTCCTGAATTAAATCAATCAATCAATACATGAGCAATTCATTTGACATGTAGATATGAGTTGGGTATTGTTATAGATATCCCCATGATGTATTGGTATTCCCATGTTATTAATTAGTTCGCTAGCCTTATTTAACTTGGTTTTTAATATATACTAACCTATTAGTTTTAAAAAATCTAGTGAAAGGTAATGAAAGGATATATATCATGATGTCTAAGATCCTGGTGTATAATAATGAGGAATTTAAATCATCAAAAATTCAGTTATTATTATTAAATAAATTGTCTCTATGATATCATCTAAATATTAATTTCATTCATTTTTTTGTATTAATGCATTATGTTTTTTGTTATTTACCATTATATATTGATTATTCATCATACATTTATTATAATCATGTTATTGATTAAACAAATTGTGTTTTTGGTTATTTACATTTACATATTAATTATGATAGTGAATTTATTTAAATGAAATTTGTGTTTAGTTATTCACATAACTATTTTTATGGTCTTTGGTTCGTGCTTGAATCCACTATTATTAACCCCTACTAATAATATGATCTCACCATTGTTTTTATTTATTTTACTAGAAAAATAATATTTGTAATATAAATGACATGAAAGGATATTATAGTTGGAATAATAATATTACTGGAAAAAATTGAAATTTATTTTTTCAAATGTAATATGGGAATCATGTATGTGTCTAGTTTACCCGAACTACTAAACTATTCATTCCTTCATGATATTTTTTAAAAGGTTGGGACTGATGGCTAATTTTTTTATTAAATAAATGTCCTATTTTTTTGGGTGGATGGAGACCCATTACATAGACCGAAGGATCAAGGCCAATTTTCTTGATTACATGGCTTGAAAGGTCGTTTTTGGTACAAAGGGTCCTTCAGAAAAATGTACTGCTACAGTACCCATGCCTCTATAGTACCCAGGCTTCTAAAGAGCCTAATATTATACCACAACCACTACAGTTCCTACTACTATGCCTATGCCGCTACAGTGTCAACCCCACTACAGTTAGTCAACTACTACAGTACAACTATAATGCCCTACTACATTCCTGCTGTAGTACCTAAAAATTATTCCCTACCATGATTCGATCTTGGTTATTTTGGATTCCATGAAGAAGTATATAACACTTAGGTATATTCTTATTGGGAAAACGTGTGTAAGGGTAATGCTATCCTCCCACTAGGGGCCCTCCATGCGCAGTGTGTTCTGCACATTCACTGCCTAGAAAAATGGATTTGAATCACCCTGGGCATAACATGCATAGTGTTTGAGTCTGGTGGGACTCAAGCCTGGGCCAGTTCCTACTAAGGGTGATGTTTAAAACCAGTGGGATCCACTCGGCTAACACCCCTAGGCTCAGTCCTTCATTATATGATTCCTTGTAATTTTTTAAATGCATTAATTTTAGAGATCAACTCTTTGTTACTAGGGTTTTTGTCCTTACACTTGGTATCAAATAAATGTCAGTAGAAACCATAGGAAATAAATTTATAAAAACATTGATTTAGGAATATATCCCCCTAATATAATTTGAGTATATGTATATATTAACAAACTAATATTTTTTCATGGTAGGTATTATATGAGTTTTCATGGAAATACATCACATTTTGAAGGTAAAATGTTGAAATGGTTTTAGAATAAATGAACCTAAACGTAATAACTCTGAAAAATTTAATCGAGATTGACTCAAAAATTACCTAGTATATGAATGTATACCATAATTCCCACTAGGATTGATATTTATGAGAGGTATTCATTGGATACTAAACATTTAATTTAAAAAATGTTATCAAATATTGGAATATATGACGATAATAATGAAAAAGATTGGTTAAAAAAATTATTTTCTCATATTACAATGTCTTAGTGATTTATAAATCTTATAAATGGTTTTATGTTTTTTTACAATATGATTATTGTTGCTCACACTTTGATATTTTGTATTATTTAATGGATGGAACCTAAAGTAACCATGATAATAATGATTACGAAGGAAAATGTCGT
Source organism: Viscum album (assembly GCA_963277665.1). Classification (NCBI taxonomy): domain Eukaryota; kingdom Viridiplantae; phylum Streptophyta; class Magnoliopsida; order Santalales; family Viscaceae; genus Viscum; species Viscum album. Next base: position 806,432,625 of record OY728139.1, read on the forward strand.
GAATATAAGAAAATAAATGGTATTTTATATGGATGAAAGATATTATTATTATTCCTAATTAGTTATTATAAAATATTAAAAATAACCTATAGATTAACAAACTTCAGAGCACACCAATAAATAAAAGAATAAATACGTCTAAGAGCTCGGATGATGAATATCATAGAAGAAATAAGGATTTATTTCAAACATGTTGAAAAAGGGAAAAGAGATAATAAGGGATGATTATGAAAGTATCATAAAATATTTTATGTGTGGAAGATTTTGTAATAATGTAATGAATTTCAAAGGAAAAGTGATGCAAATGATAGAAGGAAATAAATCTCATGCAAGGTTTCCATTTATTGTTTATTGTCTTAAATGATGGGAACCTAGGAATTTTCCAATTCAATACCATATTCTAATTGTTGTACCCTAGACCAAGGAAGGAACTATGTTAAAATAAAATGGTGGAAGTATTTATATACTAGGATTTATGAATTAAATTGTAGAAGTATATTTATGAATGGTATTTTGGTAATAAAAATACATAAACATCTATGGATCACATTAAATTCTATAATTACATATGTATTAATTGAATTTAGAGATATGTATACCATAATGGTTTTATGAGTTTAATATAGATCCTTTGTAAAAGGTCTTAAAACCCCATTTTCTATTTTATGTGATGGTAGTCTATAAGGGTTACGAGTATTTCTAGAAAATATTTCTGGGAATATAACCAATAAGTATAGTGCATGAAAATCATATTTAAGAAAGAATTCATGTACATATTCATAGAAATAATTTTAATGTTATTAGAAACCATTAATATTTATGTTATCATTGATGTGGTATTAATTAAGGGTCAAACAAATTTTAGAATTTTATAAAAATTATATTATTATGGTTTTATAAAAATGAGAACCTACATACCGAGTGATAATATGTCGCATATAGAAAGTACATGGGGCTTGAACACATAACAAAAGGACAATAACTGTTTAGCACATACTATATAAATACATGACATTCTAATTAATATTTCATTGTTTTTACATATATGATTTTATTTATAATTATACATGACGAATCAATGGTATTAATGTTGAATTTTAGAGATTAATGTATATTAATAAATAACTTGTTGGAACTGTTTGGTTTTGGAAAATATTCAGAAATATGTGGGAAAACATGTCATTTTTTATGGACCATAAAATCAATTAAAAATTAATTTTTTTGCATTAAGAATAAAAATCATCATTTTTTTATATTCATTTCTTAGAGTAAGTGACTAATTGGATGTTGATCTAACCATAATAAAATGATGAAATTGTTCATATGGAATAAAAAATATCAAGTAAGTAAATTTCAATATATTATAAGATTTTAATATAATTCATAAAAATTATAAATGTATCTTCATGAAAAATCATTAAATTACTTTCATATTTATAAGGAGATGGCCTTGAACCTTAAATAATATTGAATTAAGTGAATAATTCCCATTGAGGATCTTTTTAGGTTTAGAGTTTTAGAGAATTAAGACATAACTATTACATCTCAAAATATTACAAAGTAGACACTTCTACCTAGTATCCCTTTTTTTCATAAAATACAAACTCTTGAAAAAAAGAGTCATTTTAGTTCCATGTTTAAGAAAACATGACTTTTCCTTGATCCCATACATGACCCTATTCCAAATTTTTTCATGTGAAAAACATTTCAAATAACTTGGGATGAACATAAAAATCTCAGTATGGGATACATAAAGAAGGAAAACAGTTTGTTTTTCAAAAAAAAACAAGTAAACCATGAATACTTTAACATAAGTAATACTTTTCACCATTAGAAAGTAGTAAATACTATTCACTGAATGAAATATCATTACTTACCCTTTTGTAAACAAAAAATTACCATAAATCCCATATAAAGATCACATAACACAAAAAGGTAACTTGAGACATAAACATACATAAATGTAATAAACATACGATCGACTTCCATACATATCACTAAATGGAATAGCCATACGACCGACTTCCATACCCAATGCATTAGAGTTTATAACGTAACCACCCGTCCTAGTATTCATGACACCACCCGTCATTTGGTTTATTATGTAACCACCTCTCAAATGTCCAAGTACCATTATAAAAGCATAAGACATAAAACAAATATAAAAGATAGAAAACATTTCCACATTTCAATCAAAATAATATCACTTAAATATATTGATATAACAAATCAATTATCAAAACCATTTTCAGTACCAAAATACATAAAAGAGTGTATGTTATTTATTTTCTTTTAAAAATATTACGGCTTGTTGAGGAAGCCAAAGAACAAATAATACTCAGGACGGTGGAAATGGTCTTTGTGACCACATATGTTAAAGGAAACATTCCTTTATTTTTGTTTAGTAAAATGATTCATAGAAAAAGATTCCCTTTGAAAAGTCAAAGGTGTTTATATAGCGTGTAAAAGAATGTCGTGTAATAAAACAAAATATGCCTTAATGAAAGGATATTGAGACGAAGTCCCTTAACTCATGTCTGACTTGACCCGTTCGTTTTTAATCTCCTGAATAATAAACTAAAGTTAATTTATACATACTTAATAACCTTTTTCATGTTTATAATTCCTTTTATACCACTTATTACCATGTTATAAACATTATGTAGTCATTTAAGTTAATAAAGTTTATTTTGTCGATATTTGGGACTTGAGTAAAAAATGAACACCTTATATTACAAGTTGTCCATGTGGTCAATTATCCATTATATCCAGAATGATATTCATGATTTAGATATCATTTATATCATATATATCCAGTATATATATATATATATATAACAGTACATATCATTTGGAGGTAATAAATGAAATGCACCGTTCATGGAGACGGTAAGTCGTACGTATGTATGAACGCTACTTTTATTTGTATTTCTTATTTTAATGGAATTAAAACATAATGATACAAAAATATATTATAATTATAGTATAAATTCACATATAATATCATATATAGTGTCCTTAACTCCATCATTTATACATCCCACATATGGCATTAACGAGTCATATCACATTGAGGGGGCGGTAGTTCACACTTCCTCAAATGAAATTATCACGTTTACCCATTATGGAAAAAAAGGTAGGATATTAATATAAAAAAAGAATTATAATGAAAAAATAAACATAATATACCTCATATATAAATAGAGTTTCATGATAATGGCCACCATGAGTGGTGGTATAAGATAATCAAACAATCATCGTTTCATGAGGCATTAGTTAGCCATTCATAGAAACATTATGTTCTTCATCCATTAGATGGAGCTGTGTGTAAGTGTTGTTCTAATAATTCTCATAAAAACATACCTGTTTATTAGGGTTACTGGTTTTGTTACAAAACAAATGAATAATAAGAGTTTAGGGGTTGGAGAAGTAAAACAAAAGAAACCAATTTAAGAGAAACGGTTACATTTAATTTGGGTAACTCCCTTTGGTTTTATCCAAAGGACTTCTTGAAGTTCCTCATACCTATGGTAAGGATTATAGGAGGAGTAGAGGGATGTAGGGAACTTAATTGGGCAGAGTACAGATGTGCCAACATGCATTAGAGATGTGAGGCATTGGTTAGAAGTGGTCTCCTTTTATAAGGGGGAGGATGGTCTCTTTAGGAAAGAGTGAAAACATATTATAAACATATTTTTGGTTTCAAAAGGATCCAGAATCATTAAATTCTATGATAAGATGAATAATATTCTAAATGAAATCATCCAATCATAATTGTACATGTTTTGGATAATATTTTAATCATTATAAAGTTATTTATTTAAATCATTTATTAATGAGGTAAATACTACATCATTATCGTCTGAAAACTAATTTAAATTATTTGATGTCTAAAAATAATTTAAAAAATAATATGATGCAGGAAATAGTTTTAGTTTTCAAATGAATATTTATAGTCAAAATCATTACTCATATAACACCATATAAGAATTAATTTACTAAAAGATATTTGTTTTGGTCATTTTTGCCTTTACATTAAGTTAATTAATCTAAAGTGTCATTTTCTTTTATAAATGGCTCCATGGGGTCCCAAAATAGACCCAAATATGCCAATTTATGGCCATTACTCATCCAATAAGGTTAGGGCGAGTGGTAACATATTTTTAAATTATTATAATATTCTTTTAACCATGAATTACCCTATTTTTCTTCAACCGCGGTAAATAAAAGACAAAAGTCACTATTTACCAAAAATTATTTTCATCTTATTGAACCAGATTTTACTTCTTTATAATAAGCATGTATGTGAGATTTTCAAAATTAAATTTTCAGAAGTGGAAAAATTTTATTTAAATGAAAAAGTCAGTTTTTTTAACTACTACTATGTGGTTTACTATTCATCAAAAATTGATGTTTTTAAGAAAAATACCAAAAATTAAGCCTAATATATATTTGATATTCCCATTTCAAAATGATGTCTATTATTTCAAATTCAAAACATAAAAGTTTCATTAACTAATTTTAAAATTATTTCCCTGTTGTTAAAACAAATAGCTTGTTTTTAAGAAACAATAACTATCAGAAGATTGATATTTGTTTATGTCTAATTTCATAGTGAAATAAATTTAAATTACCAACATTGGATTAAATGGTAAAAATATATTTTAATTACACTTTAAAACCAATTAAAATGATAATATATCTATATAAATAAATTATATTAAAACGTAGTTTTGAATTAAAATATAATATTTTCACTATTCATTAAAAAATGAACTTTTTCGGAAAAATTACAAAAATTTACACAAAGTAAATTCTGAGGTAACAATTTTAAAGAAGGAATTTATTTGTTCAATTAGAATTTTTTAAAGTTAAAAAAATTTATTTATTTAGTGTTCTTCATTAAAGGCAATAAATCGACCTTTTAATGTAAATTATGCTTAAAAGTAGGTTCATTCAAATTTTAAATCTCTAACTTTTATTGGATAAATGTAAATACATTTAAAAATCATGTACAATCATATTTTAGTTAGTTTTTTTCCTTCCTACCAATACAATAGATAGTAGTTAACTACCATTTAAAATAATAATATTATATTATTAGTGTGCAACGTATGATTTCAATGAAACCCGTTGTTGTGTATCAGGTATGCTATCGAACATAGCATCCCCTTTAAAGTAAAATTAATATTTAATTAAAAAATATTAGTAAATATTAAATATGTATTATTCTTTATTTACCTGGAATGTTACATCCTTCCCCCCTTTTGGGAATTGCGTCCTCGCAATTTTATTCATTTATCATAATATGTGGGATATTTATCCCTCAAAGAATTTTCAGATTTCCACGTTTCCTCTTCAACCATATGGTTTTTCCAAAAAATCATTACCTGGCGAATTACCTTATTCTACAACACTTTCTCTCCATGGTCAATAATCTGGACTGGTTGTTCTTCCTAAGATATATTCTCTTCCAACTGAACTACCTTTGTGCTCAAAACATGAGATAGATCTGGCATATACTTTCTCAATATCGAAACATGAAAAACATTGTGTACATGGGATAAAAATAGAGGTAAAACCACTCTATACATAACTAATCCAACTTTATCCAAAATTTTATAAGGTCCATTGAACCTCAGACTCAGCTTTCCCTTCTTACCAAAACACATCACACTTTTCCATGGAGAGACATTGAGAAAGACATGATCACCTAAATCAAAAGAAATATCCTTCCTATGGTTATCTACATAACATTTCTGTCTGCTATGAGATTTTATCATGTGCTTCTAAATCAACATAACTTTCCCTGCCATCTCTTCTACCAATTCTTGTCCCATCAGCTTCCTTTCACCTACTTCATCCCAAAAAGATGGAGTTCAACAACGCTTTGCATATAATTCCTCAAATATTGCCATTTGTATACTAGATTGAAAACTATTATTAAATGAAAATTAAACCAATGATTAATGTTGGCCCCGACTTCCCTTGTAATCTAGTAAACAACCACGTAGAATATCCTCCAAAGTCTAAATTGTTCGTTCTGATTACCCATCTGATTGAGGGTGAAAAGTTGAACTAAAATTTAATTCAGTACCCAATGACTTTTGAAGGCCTTTTCCAAAAGATTGATGTAAACCTGGGATCATGATCAGATACAATGGAGAGGGGAACTCCATGCAACCTGACTATCTCTTTAACATTCAACAAAGCATGTTGATCTAGAGACAACATATCTCGAATATGAAGTAAGTGAGTAGATTTACTCAATTGATCAACTATAACCCAGATTCCATTATTACCTCGATATGTCTCAATTAATCCCACAAAGAAGTCATTGGATATATTTTCCCATTTCCACTCTGGCACCGGTAGAGGCTGAAGCATCCCTTTCGGTATCTGCCACTCTGCTTTAACCTGCTCACAAGTCAAACACTTCAAAGTAAAATCAGTAATATATCTTTTCATTCCATCCCACCTGTAATAATCCCAAAATATCTCTTTACGTCTTAGTACTATTAGGATGAACTGAAAACCTAGAACTATTAGATTCACATAACAACTTGATCTTCAACTGTGAATCACAAGGCACGCAAAATCGGTTTCCAAATCTCAAAACACAATCATTATCAACGTTAAAATTAGGAAATATACCCTTCTAAACAAACACTACATTTTTCTGCAACTCGCTATCTTCTTTCTATGCATGCATTATTCTATCTGATAGAGATGATTTTACTGACACCTGAAACAAAATAGAAGAATTTCCTGTACCAACAACTTCTATTCCAAAGTTCATTAAATCAAAAACCAAAGGATCTCGTTTCAAACATAGCATGGCTAATGAGTCATTACTTTTTGGACTCAAATCATTGGCTACTTTATTTGATTTTCACATATGGTAATGGATTGTTGAATCATAATCCTTGATTAATTATAGCCATCTCCTATATATCATGTTTAATTATTTCTGAGTGAATATATACTTTAAACTATTTTGGTCAGTATATATTTTAGATTTTACACCATAAAAATGATGCCTCCAAATTTTTAAAGAAAAAAAACAACAGCAGCTAATTCCAAATCATGTGTAGGGTAATTTAACTCATGTTGTTTCAACTGACATGCAGCATAAGCAATTACCTGATCATTCTGCATTAGGACACATCCAATCCTTTTAACGAAGCAGCAATGTAGATAAAAAACTCACCATTTGTAGATGGTTGTTCCAAAACTAGATCATTCACCAGTTTTCTGTTCAATTCCTAAAAACAATTCTCACATTCTATTGTCTAGATGAACTTAACACCTTTTCAAGTTAACATAGTCATTGGACTAGTTAACCATGAAAGCTTTTCATCAAACCTCCGGTAATAACCTTATAAACCAAGAAAAATACGATTCTTGGTTATATTTGTGGGTCTTGGACATTCTTCAACAACTTTTGTTTTACCAGGATCAACAGTTATGCCATTTTTTGATACAATGTGTCCATGGAATGAAATTTACTATAACCAAAACACACACATTCTGAATATCCCAAATAGTTTATTTTCTTTTAAAGTTTGCAAGACAACCCTTAAATGACTTTCATGCTCCTCTTTAATTTTAGAATAAACCAAAATAGCATCAATAATCAAAACAACCATTTATCACCTGAGTCAACTAATTCATCACTATAACAAAATGTTCAATTCGGATTTAGACCATCTTAGGATGCAGATTTGGAAGGTCATTTCCCTATATATTCCTTACCAGCACAACTTCCCTATTTCCTCTTCGAAAACCCATTATAAACACAGAAATATCTTACGAGAAGCAACCTGGTAATATTTAAATGCTATATCACTTCAACATTAACATAAATTACTTTATCGATATTAATATAACAATACCATAACTCCTAAAGTTATCTAAACCGGCCTCTGATAACAACTATAAGGACCCGAACTTGATCCTTATGTAATATTGAATTAATCGAATAATTCACATTGATGATCTTTTTAGGTTTAGAGTTTTAGAGAATTAGGACCTAACTATTCTATCTCAAAATATTACAAAGTAGACACTTCTACCTAGTATCCCTTTTTTCATAAAATAAAAACTCTTGAAAAAAAGAGTCATGTGTAGTTCCCTGTTTAAGACAACATGAATTTTCATTGATCGCATACTTGACCCTATTCCAGATTATGTCACGTGAAAAACATTTCAAAAACATGGGATGAGAATAAAAATCTCAGAAAGGGATACACAAAGAAGGAAAACTGTTAGTTTTTAAAAATAACAAGTAAACCATGAATACTATAACATAAGTAATAATTTCCACCATTATTAAGTAGTAAATACGCTTCACTGAATAAAATATCATTAAATACACTTTTTAATCAAAATATTACCATAAAACCCATATAAAGAACACATAACATATAAAGGTAGATTGGGACATAATCATACATAAATAGAATAAGCATGCGGTCGATTTCCACACATATCACTAAATGGAATATCCATACAGCTGACTTACATACCCAATGCATTGGAGTTTATAACGTAACCACCCTTCCTGGTATTCATGGAACCACCCTTCATTTGGTTTATCACGTAACCACCCGTTAAATGTCCATATACCATTATATAATCAAATGTCATAAAACAAATATAATGGAAATAAAACATCTCTACATTTCAATCACAATATATCAGTTAAATATATTGACATAACAAATCCATTATCAAAACCATTTTCAATACCAAATTACATAAATGAGTATATGGTATTTATTTTCTTTTAAAATCCTTACTACTTGTTGAGGAACACAAAGATCAAATAATACTCGCGGCGGTGGAAAAGGTCGTTGTCACTACTTATGTTAGAAGAAACATTCCTTTTTTTTCATTTAGTAAAATTCTTCATACAAAATGACCCCCATTGAAAATTCAAGGGTGTTTATACAGAGTATAAAATAAATTCCTGTATTAAAACAAAATATGCCTCAATGAAAGGAGATTGAGATGAAGTACCTTACCTCATGTGTGACTTGACCTGTTCGTTCTTTAATATCTTGAATAACAACTAAAGTTAATTTATAATTGATTAAGAAACTTTTCAAGTTTAAAATTCTTTTTATATCACTTATTACCGTTTTATAATCATTATGTAATAATTTTAGTTAATAATGTTCATTTTGTCGATATTTGGTACTTGAGTCAAAAAATGAACACCTTATATTAAAAGTTGTCTTTGTGGTCAATAGTCCATTATATCCAGAATGATATTCATGATTTAGATATCATATATATCATATATATCCTGTATATATATATATAATTATAACAATACATATCATTTAGAAGTAAGAAATGAAATGCGCCGTTCATGGAGACGGTAAGCCATACGAACGCATAAACGCTACTTTTATTTATATTTCTTATTTTAATGGAATTAGTAATAATGATACACTGGTATATTATAAATCTAGTATAATTTAATATATAATATCTTATATAATATCATTAACTCCATCCTTTATACATCCCAATTATGGCATTAATGAGTCATATCTCTTTGAGGGGGCGGTAGTCCGCATTTCCTCAAACGAAATTATCACGTTTAACCATTATTGAAACCATAAAGGTAGGATATTAATGTAAAAAAGGAAGAATAAATAAAAAATAAACGTCATATATATCATATATAAATAAATTTCCATCAAAATGGCCACCATTAGAGGCGGTAGGAGATAATCGAACATTCATCGTTTCGTGAGGCATTAGTTAGCCATCCATAAAAAAATTATATTCTTCATCCATTAGATGGAGGTGTGTGTAAGTGTAGTTTAAATACTTCTTATAAAAACATCCTAGTATATGGAGGATACTGGTGTTGTTACAAAACAAAGGAATAAAAAGAGTTTAGGTTTTAGATAAGTAAAATAAAAGAAAACAATTTAAGAGAAACTGTAACTTTTAATTTGGGGAACTCCCTTTGGATTTATCCAAAGGACTTCATGAAGTGCCTTATGCCTACATTAAGACTTCTATAAAGAGTAGAGGGATTTAGGGAGCTTAATTGGGAAGATTTTGGATGATACAAAAGGCTTGAGATATGTGAGTATTTTGTTAGAAGTGGTCTTCTTTTATAAGGGGGAGGAGGGGCTCTTTAGGAATGTGTGAAAACATTATTTTATTAGAAACATATCATCAGTTTATAAAGGTAAAAAATCATTAAAGTCGAAGATATGATGAATAATATTCGAAATAAAATCATCCAATCATAATTGGACATGTTTTGGATAATATTTTAATCATTATAATCATATTTGTTTAAATTATTTATTAATGAGGTAAATACTACATCATTGTGTCATAAATAATTTGAATTATTTTATGTATATAAATTATAAAAAAATACTATGATTTAGGAAATATTTTTATATTTACAATGAATATTTATTGTAAAAAATATTACTTAAATAACACCATATAAAAAATAAATTACTAAAATATATTTGTTTTTGTTATTTTTGCCTTTAGTTTAAGATTATTAATCGAAAGTGTCATTTTCTCTCATAAGTGGCTCCATGGGTTCCAAAAATACACCCAAATATGCCCATAGTTGTAAATTACTCCTATAATAATGATAGGATAAGTTTTAATGTAATTTTGAATTATTATAATATTCTTTTTACATTGAATTACACTATTTACCTTTAATCGCGGTAAATAAAAGTCAAAAGTTACTATTTACCAATAATTACTTTCTTCTTATTGAACCACATTTTACTTCTTTTTAACAACAATGTATGTTGTATTTTCAAAATTCAATTAACATAATTGGTAAAATTTTATTTAAATGAAAATGTAAAATTTTCTAACTACTACTATGTGGTCTCACTATTCATCAAAATTGATGTTTTTCAGAAAAATACCAAAAATACAGCTTAAGATATATTTGATATTATGAATTCAAAAATGATGTCTATTTTTTGAAGTTCTAAACATAAAACTGTCGTTAATTAATTTTAAAATTAATTCCGGTTGTCAAAATAAATAGCGGGTTTTTAAGAAACAATAACTATCAAAAGATTGATACTTGTTTATGTCCAATTTCAAAGTGAAATTTTTTCCATTGACCAACATTGGATTAAATGGTAAAAATATGTTTTAATTACCCTTTAAAACCAATTAAAATAATAATCTATCTATATAAATAAATTAGATTAAAACACAGTTTTGAATTAAAATACAATATTTTCACAATTCATTTAAAAATGAACTTTATCGGAAAATTAAAAAATTTAGACAAAGTAAATAATAATGTCCCAATTCTAAAGAAGGATTTTATTTGGTCAATTACAATGTATAAAATTTAACAAAACAATATTTAAATAGGGTTCTCCATTAAAAGGCTGTAAATCGACCTTTTAATGTAAATTATGCATAAAATTAGATTTATTCAAATTTTAAGCCTCTAAGTTTTATTGGATAAATGTAAATACATTTAAAAATCAAGTATATCATACTGCAGTTAGTTTATTACATTATCTCCAATACAAAAGCTAGGAGTTAACTTCCATTTAAATTATTAATATTATATTATTCGTGTGCAACGTAAGATTTCAATGAAACCCATTGTTGTGTATCAGGGGTGCTATCGAACATAGAAACCCCTTTAAAGAAAAATTAATATTTAATTCAAAAATATTATGAAATATTAAATATGTATTATTATTTATTTAACTAGGATGTTACAATATTTGTGGTATCACATTTCTTTTTAATCTATAATATATTTATAGTTTTTAGGTACATAAATTTTCATTAATAATTCACATTCATGGGATCAATGTCCTCTATCACTCTCTATAATTATTTATTCCTTTATTCCATTTAAATATTGTCAATTCCCACAAATTTTATGCTACTAAAACTCCCTTTTATGTGTCATTAAATATGACCGCTAACTTCTCATTCCCTCTTATGAAGATTATATTTTATTAACTCTTTTACAAATTGTATTTTCAACATTGGAATTATCAAATATAAATTCCATGATTTCAGAGCCCAAGATAATATTACAAAGAAACAATTTATTTATTATGGTGATATTTTAACACCGTGAAATTGTAATATAATAATATATTATTCAATTGCCTTTAAAAAATGAAACACTAATATTAAACAATTCAAAAAATATATCTTCTTAAATTAAATCTCTTTGCTTTATTATAGACCATGCAAACATGAGTGTAAATGAATCAAAATATTGTATACAATTATAAAATTCCCATTAAATTTTTATATATGAATATTTAAAAATAAATAATTAAATTTATTTTAATCAATTTATTGTAAATTAAATAAGAATCAATGAAATGATAAATTAATGTTTTTTGGAAGTCATTTTTTTCTAAAAGATGATTTGGACGTTCTTTGAACAGATAATTTAAAATAATTTTTTACAAAATTTAAAAAATTTATATTAACATTTTTTTATTTTTTAAATAATCATATGATTTTTATTTTAGTTTTAATTTATTGGATTTTTCAAAAATCATACATTTTTGGTGAATATTGAATAATACTGATTTTTAACAAAAACAACATTTTCAATTAATTTATGTACATAGTTAAATTATATTTTATAATTATTTTAAAGTATTATTATTTTAATTATATTATAGTAAGTTAAATTCTGGTTAATTTAATCGTATTCATATTATATTTTGATATTAAAACATTCTACAATTATGATAATTTTCTCTTTGGTAACCAACATTTTCCTCACGTATGATGGTATAATTTTAAATTGGAATCTTCAACTTATGTTATTTGAATTCAAAAAAAGATTCGACATTTAGAATAAAAATAATTTATAATATCTAAAGATTTTAAAATTTATTTTTTACTAATATAGATAGTAAAAGAAAGAAAAATTAATTATTATTGTCAATGTATGAACTATTTTACCAGTGGTTAAACTAAGATGATAACTGTTAAAATGGACTAAAAACTTGTAAAAAACATTTTCTAGCAATAATGATGCCTAATAACCAATATGGTTTTGATAATGACCAATTTTGGCTAATTATTTCATGACAAAAATAAGGGTGTAACTGATTCTTTTAAAAAAGTGTGTGTTTGTCCTCACATCCAATTATAAAAGACCACCGAACTCCTCCCCTATTGAAACATACAAATCAATATGTTTCTGAATATAATTAACAAAATAAATTTCTTAATCCCCAAAATGCATAATATATCCATTTTTTATAATAAATCATTCTATGGAGGGATATTTTTTCAAACATAATCTAGTTTTCCAAAGAAGAGTTATCATTCTTAATTGAGTGTTTTTAATTTGATTCTTCTTCCACCTGAATAATGTATTATTATACCATGATTATATAATTGAAAAATTTATTCCATATAATAAAATGTTATAATATATTATAATAAAATATATCTATATCCTCTTTCATCAAATTGGATGTAAAATCATCGATCATTTGTACGATAGACTACTGTATCGCAAAACGATGTAATTTACTTTCCATAACCAACTTACAAGGATGGATATAATGATTAATTTTAAAAATTTATATGATATTAATTATATTATTATACTTCTAGGATTATAATATATCATATAAATTCCTACATTTCAATCAGGTTAAAATTTAAATGCTATGCATGTGTATAGCGGACTACCACCTCATGTAGTGATGTTGTTTGTTTTCAACATACTCTTAACATGGAAAATAATACGGTTAAATTTTATTAATATAAATGATATATATAAAGTATATTTACTATTTTATATTAATATATAACCCAATTTGTTTTTATTTTACTCTTTAATGGATCGACATTGTCGCCCATGCATGTGTATGATCTACCATCTCTACGAAGTTATGTGATTCATTTTCCATATACACCCATCCAAAATGGTTCCAAAAAATATATATATTAAATATGAGATTTTAATGATTAATAAAAATATATAATTTAGGTATATATATCATATCCCAAATAAACATAACTTCCATAACAATTCACAAATGATAAACCGAGGAAATTTACATATAAAATAAGGAAACTAATGAAATATTATTAGAAATCATGTGATAAAGTAGTATAATAGGATCATTTATGATATTATAAATATTAATAGGGTTATTTTTTGAAATATTTACATGATCAAAACCGTTATATATTATCTTATTTAGCATTCAACGAAAAGATAGCATGGGGTATGTGAATTCATCTCAATGTCCATTCATTGAGGCATATTGTACTGTTATAATTCCAATTAAGTTTATATGGTGTATATATCACTATTTTATATGTAATATGTTGAATACATAATAATTCAAGTTAGTTTATTTTTAAATTATAATTATTTAATCAAATGGTGATTTGAATTAAAAATTACTAAATGGTAATGAATTTCATAACTAGACTTCTCTCCATTGGGGTTTATAACCTATTTATTGTCTTGGATATTATTAGATAATATGGGTATTGACCATTCAATATCTCTTGATATATTTGAATTTTTATTATATGAATTTACATTTGATACATATAATATATTCATTTATAACCTCTAAGTTCAACATTATGATCAATATAATGGTTTATTTCACAAACTCGTTTTAATCAGAATTGTCTATCATTGAATTTACATTAAAGGAAATTATTTATTCATTAGATAATAAACACAATTAATTTTATTATACTATATTTATTAATTATTCCTCCAAGGAATTTTATCATTTTAATAATATTTTGTATATAAAATGATTGATTTTTTTTATAAAATTCGACTTAATTTATCTCTTCGGCTAATAATCAATTTTCATCCAAATCAATGATTTTAAACAAATAAAAAATTTATTAAAATTATCAAAATGAATTAAAATCTTTTTTTTACCCATATTTGACATTTAAAAAAAATAAAGGATTATTCTTATCACTTTCCAAACAAGGTTCATTTTATCTTTTGAAAACATTCTGAAAAGAAGGTTTTTAAATAGATATTTATTTACTATAATTTCGTTCTATCATAACCTATAATTTCATTGAAAATTCCTTTGTATGTTTAAAATTTTATTTTAAAAATAATATTTTTTTAACATTATCAAAATCGTTATATAGAAAAGTTATTTTCTAAGTGAAAATGATATTTTTCTCAAGAATATGTTTCAAAATTGTTTTGTGGTATTTCTATTCATCAAAAAAGACACCCCTTTAATTTTCTAATACTCCTATAGTGATATGTAATGTTGATTCTATCCTAATTTTTAATACGAATGGTATAAGATCATTTTTAGCAAGGAAACTTTTGATGTTCACTTTCATGATTAATTTCGTTTTCTTTAACTTTACATTGAAATATCCAATTTTGGGTGATTATTTTACAAAAAAATTCCCTTAAATGTCATAATTTATTATCATGGATATAATTATTTCTTAAAGCATATATAAATTCTTTGTATGGTTTGCTACATTGAATTTTATTTTATTTATTATGGAAGTAATAATAAATCATTATTCATTACATAATACATATATTGGTAATTAAGATATATTATTCCTCTCTTTAATCGATTAATTGATATATGAGAAATTATTTGTACATGATGATATTGTTTGGGCCTAGTTATAGATTTCCCCTTAATGTAGTAGTTGTCTATTGAGATGAATAAGTTGGCTAGTATTAATTAAATTGGATTCTGGTGTATACCTACATTCAATATTCAAATTGATTCATCATCTTCATAATGAAATCAACCTCTTTTTAGTCATTTCTAATCATCATCCATATCTAAATGAATGGAAGCTCTGTAATGTAGAATAAGAAACCTATGGCATGGAACTCCATGTGTTTTAGTTACAACATCATTGGATTCTCAAAATAGTCATCAATTATTGACCACGACAAATCCCAAGTCAATGTTTCTTATATGTATAACTCTCATAAAAAATGCGCTAGAAAATGGGAGACCTAGTGTTCAATTTCTTATTCTTTTTACCAGTATCAAAATTCCCAACCCATGAATTAACCATGGTGACCAAAGCTCCCAAAATGTTTTTACAATTGTGTGTTTAACATTATTTTAAATTTAACATGAATTATTAAATGGTGTGGTTTTTATTGTATAACTATTCTTTCACCTAGACCTCCAAATATCTTTTTCGAAACACAATTCACCACCTTGATGTCGTGATATTCAATTTTTGGTATAGGATATTATACAATATCGTCTCCCTCAATTGAAAGTAAAATATCAAAATATTGAATCACAATAATTCAAATTGATTATGATATCTAATTTATGAATCTCAATGCTCAAACTATTACATATTTTATTTTTTTCATCATTGTATGAATTGTTCAAATTCAAAAATCATTTATATAAACTATTTATTATGTTATCATTATGTACGATGGGTTGATTTATTACTTATGATATAATATCATATCTTAATGTGAACTAAATGAATTGTTTAACAACATCATTTTTTCTAATAAAACCACTCTATGAGGTGCACTGCCATCCTAGTGGAAAAGTTATATATGTGTTAATAACTCATTGAATTTATATTGTGGTTGTTCCAATGGAATCATTTTGTGTTATTTCTTCTTGATGTGGTATATTAATGTATATGGCCCTTTTTATTCTAAAATGAAATTGAATATGGATGTGTCCCTCAGAAGGAATCCTTGTTTCCTATTATGGAATGATAACTAATTTCACTATTGTTATTTAATTTATTAAATTAAAGATGAAATCTTTTAGTGATACTTAGTTTTCATTGAATGGAATTATAAGGAATGTATCATCATGATGGTGATCAGCATTGATAATTCATTGTGTATACATAGGGGTGATACTGGTATGCAGGGATGGGCTCACCCAGACTTTTTCTTACACGACAATGTGAGATATCGGTTCCTGAGGGGAGATACCTTGTATATGAATGATGTATATACATTTACACAAGAGAAAAAGTGAGACTTCATACCCTAAGTGGGATACTAGAAACATGATCATTGGTCATTGTCTCATATTATGCGGGGGAGATACTTATGAGGTAATTCATGGATCAAATTGGACAGACTCTGATTGTAGTGATCATTTTTGGTTCTCTTGGTGTGATAATGGTTTTACATGATATGTTTCACCATGGACTGGCCCATGATGTTGCATATTTAGTTTTGGTAATTACTTTTTTTGAAATGATGTTATTCAATATTTGTTATTAAATGGATTCATCTTCCAAGTCAAATCACATGCTTGTGTTTGGTTCATATCATGATACATATTTTATGATGTTGATATAACTTCCCCCATATCTCATTTGTATAGGTTTCCTATGTTTTATTCATTTCCAAATTAAAACAATGTATGAATGGTTGGGCATGGTCTCCTTGAGAAACTTGATCCTAATAAAATTATTTATTTATTTTTCTTGGATTATTTACTTTTGATATAAATCCAAACTACATGTTTTATATGAATAAATTGGATTATGATTTAGACACCATTGGTGGTGGAATACTGAGTATATTTCACACACTATTTCGGTCCCCATTATACTAGGGTACCCGAACATACCACATGTTTGGGGTACTCGGTTCATTGGATTATGGTGTTCACTTATACAAGGAGTTAAGAGCCCATGACTGAGTTAAAATTAATGATGCTTGTGGATTCCACCGTTTGAGATTTTGGTCTATCTGATAATTATATTCATTTTTATTTTATTTTACTTCTTGTTTCAGGATTCAAATTTTATTTTTGTTGAACCATGTTGAAATGAATGCAGAAATGTATATTTGGTGTTTCCAATTTATTCTGTTATATATTTTTATTATTATATGGTTTCCATTTAATATTATTGCATCCACTATTTAATAATTTTTATTTATTATTATACCATTCTGAGACGTTGTTTGTGTGGTTATAACTGCACCACCATGCCACAATTAGGACCTTGATTTAAGTCGTGACCCTCTGGAATATGGGGAAGCACACTTGAGCCATATGGATAATAGTCAAAATACCCTTTTAGAAATCAGTTGGTCTGGGATGTTACATTACAAATTTTTTTGTATATAATACAATTACATAGGTATCGATTGACCTTTATAAAGATATTGAAATTAAATGGTCACCCTTAGAAACATACTATTAATTCTTAATTCGTCAACATTAATTAAAACCATTTCAATTCCATTATGAGATTTCATCATTACATTATAAATTTTCAAATCATCATTACAAATATTTTCCATCTATTTTATATTCTATGATCCTAAATAATATTTAAATGGATTCTTAAATCATCAAGATAACCTATTATTTATTTTATAATAGATTTACGACCTCAACTTTATCATTATTTTTTGAAACATATTATTTAATATTATAGATATGGTATTTAATCCATTAATACATGTATCTGGTGTCCATGATTTCCACCTCCATAACCATCCTATGTGAAAGAGATGGATTATTTAAAAATACTAATTCAATCTCATAATGGTTGTAGTACCAATCCCTTACTATTAGTTATCTATATATATAAAAATGAACAGTAGTCTCATCAACTTCATAACATATATTTATTTTTTCCCAATAAACTATAAATACACGTACAGAAAAATAATACTTTTTACATGAGCACTTCGACCTTCCCCTTTATATATATTGTCAATACCATTAAACAGATTATTGCAATATGGTTTTCATCTATCTCCCCTTATTAAAATTAAATATAGAGAAAATATAGGGGTTTTATTACCAAATATATTTTTTTTCAATATATATTTTGGGTATTCTTTATATCTAAATTATAGACTTTAACATTTGGTTCAATCTACAAACAATATACCCATAAGACTTTAGTTGATAAAATTGTTGTCTATGTGGGACAATCCAATGGTGAAAATAATATAAAAATCAAAATTATAATAGGGATTCAATTATAAGGTATAACATCTGATACCATTATCATTGTTACATTTTAGGGATTTAAAACAAATCAAGAGACATATATCTTGTAATCATTGAAAAATATATTTCTAAAATTCTAAGTTCAGGATATTATAATGCACCTACATAATTTGATAACAGAAAAAAAAATCACCATTTTGAATCATATTTTATATTGTCAGCACAAGGGAATAAAATATGATTGTTATACCAAAATTATTGAATTAAAAATTCTTTCTAGAAAATCCATATTTCTATATTTTCATAAAATAACAGAACCTACTAGTATCTTCCTCATAACATAATCCATTGTATGTTTCTATTCCTTCAATATTTTACCATGTTTGATATTATATAATAGGACAATATAATTTTAGTCACTTCAATTAATGTATATAGTTTTTACAATAGCTAATCTAGCTCCCCAATAAAATTTCTCCTTAAATTTCCATCATGTAATCACATAAATAAATATAAATAGAAAAAACATCAGTTTTCATTTCTCTTAAAATATAAAAATAATATTTGGAATCATATCATATACATAATATTACATTAACTTTATCTATAATATTGTGAGATCTTATTAGTCCCAGATCACTGTTCTTTTATATCTTCATTATTTCATTGGTATAATGGAGTAATTATTTGTATTATCTATCTTATTTTGTATAAAATTATTACTGGCATTTATTAATAAATAAATTCCATCAAAGGGTGATTTTACTTTTTTATTTTCTTCGCAATCTTTTTTTGATATGAAATAATGGTAATGCAATAAAAAATCAATATTTTCATAATTAAATATTACAACTTTTTATATGATCTCTCATTATATTTCACGAATACTTTACTAAAAACCATAATGTTTTAGTGTATTTATAAACTAGATACAAAAAATCTTATGTAATTAATGATATTAAATGTATTCCTTAGATATATTCTCTTTTTACAATTCATAGACATTCCCTACATAAAACCATTTTTCAAAACTATTTGAAATTAAATTTATGAAATGGTGATCTCATATGCTTTATAAAGATAAAAATGGGAGATATTAATATATGATCACATGAAGAATAAGATATAAATAAGGGTAAGAGAACATGAATAAAAATTATAAGACTCATGTCCAATATATCATGGCCCATAATCATTATTCATGTAATAGAACGTTATCATTTCAAAAAAAGATAAACCCCATGCGTGATAAATAATAAAAAATCAGTCATTAAAAATAATTTCATGTCCTATAAATTTTGAACCATCAAATGTATAGAAACCATTTCATATGGAATGTTTAACAACTCATACCATAAAATATTAATGTAGCATACATTAACACCTATTTCACGTAGTGGATCAAGAACATTGACTTTTCCCCATTACGACTCAAGCACATTAATTTGTGTCCCATAATAGATCAAACACATCGACTTGTTTTCCATAATCACATCTTGAGATTTAAACATGAACCATTTCATTTAAGGAAAATATAATTTTATCGCACCCAACACATAATTAATATCAAATAGATTACTTACAGGAAATCATTAAACACTCATAATTCCATTGTATCATAACATGATTAATGAAATCTAATTTCATAAACATTTCATCAATCCAGTATTGCATAACCAATAGTAAAAGAAATGGATTTTATAAAAATGTCATCATTATATTCAAAACCCATCTATAGAATGAATAATTATCGTTCTATTGGATCATATCACCATTTGAACACAATCAAAATGGAATCGTATTATCATGGACTAATATAAATTGAATAAAAGATCAATAAAATATTATTGAGGAAAATATCCTTTCCATTTTTAAGACATATCTTTTAAATAAAGAATTTCCACAATTGTAAAGAATTTTTTTATTTTAATATAAAATTTGAATCATATAATATAATACAAATATCATTGACATGTAATGATGGTGGTAAGTAATATTCATGTCATTAACTGTACAACAAAGAATTTATTCACGCATTCTGTAAAATTCAGAAGTACCTCCTTTAGGAAATAAAAATATGATTAATTTTAAACATTTTTTTAAATAAAAATAATATAAAAAATCTATTTAATCAATAATTTTTTAATATTAATTTTTTTTCTTGTATTTTAGAAAAACGTGGACATTGAATAGAAATGATTTTCGAACATAAAGATAAATAATTTTGGTTTTACATAAACCCATTCCATTGAAATCTTGAGTAAATTAGGGGGAAAACATAATTTAAAACATTTAATTTCAATAAATAACAATATTAAAATAACATTTATGAGTTTTATTATATATATATCACAATATTTACTCACTTGAAGCATAATCATAAAACACTCCCGATAAACATTGAGATTGTTTCATAAAACGGTTACAACATTGGTAACATTTGAATATTATGACCCATTAAATAAATAAAAAATTATGGATATGTAAATAAAAATAAAATTTATAATAATAATAATAAAAATAAATTCTTGGGTTTTATATATAAACATAAAATAAAAAATGGATAAATATTACAAATGTATTATATTTATAAATGTGGGATGAAAGTCCCTTATCTCATGACTCGAATTTTAGAATAAATTTTAAAACCTATTATATAATTTATATAGGTTTGTTATATATATATATATTATATAACCCTAAAATATATTACATGACCAATAGTATTTAAATATTACATTTTATAACCAATTAATTAAAAAATATTTTTTAAATTCTCTATACTAAGTGACAATTGATTTTCTCTTCACGTATGTTTAGATTCAGCAGATTCAGTAATTATATGTCAATAATTATACCATAATATATATATATATATTCACGTTATAAATATCATTTTTATTCATTACATATGTATTAATAGAAATTGATAAAATTTATAGATAAAAAAATTTGTTACACTTTTCATGGAGATGACAGGTCGTACATACGCATGAACATTGATTCTAATTTCCTATTGATGGAGAAAATTAATGTTATATAATATTTCACCTTCATAGAATAAATAATATATAATATTCATCATATTTATATATTATATATATTATTATTATAATCCTTGTAAAATTAATATTAAAAAGGAGTCGCATCACTTCGTAGAGGTCGTAGTCCGCATGTTCGCAAGAGCGGCATTATTAGATTCCAGTATATTTTTTGGCAGGAAGGAAGATATAATATTATAATTATATAATTATATTTATTTAAAAATTAGATTATCTTCATTAAATTAATAATTATACAAATCCATTGTAGGATGTTATGGAAAATTAATTACACTAGTTCATGAGGTGGTAATCATCATTGCACATGATCGATGGTTTCGTTTTACATTTGATGGAATAGGACGCAAATATTGGTTTTTCTAACAACATAATTAAATATATATAAATTATAGATATGTTTTTATTCTATTTATTAATATATGATTCAATGATGTAAGATAATAAGTAAAAAAATGAAGAGAATATTGAAGGCAATTGCCACTGATTAGAAAAACATCCATTGGATCTCTCGTTAAGGACCCTAGGGTTGGAATTTTGGAAATTATAGAATCTATAAAGTATGTAATATAATTTTTGGGAAATGTTTTGGTAGATTATTCTTTTTAAAAATTTCATGTAATTTTTGGAAAAGTTAGGAGATGTGGGTCCTTTTGTAATTGAGGAGATATAATATTTTTGTAAATACCCAACACTCCTCAATAATGTGAATTCAATGTCAAACTATTGTATCGAATATTTATGAATAATATTTTTGGGTAATATAAGGCAGATCAATGCCCCCCCAATGATTTTTAAGAATTTTATAAACTTATCCTTAATGTTCACTATCTTTAACATTTTTTTTCACCATGGAAAATAGTTTTTTATTTATTTACCTTTGTAATTTATCCTCAAAGAATAAGAATAGATGATAATTATTACATAATTTAAACCCATTGATTCTATATTTTAAATCCAATTTTTAATATAAATTTTCTATGATTGTGGAAAATTTAATTTAATATATGTTCATGTAATATGCAAAACTTTATTTTCACCTCAACCGTGCAGATAATTGTTTTTTCTATATTTACTATTCAGTATGGAAAAAAAGTTTGAAATATAACCTAATATTAAACAAGATGATTCCGAATGAAAAATTAATTTTATTAAATTAAATTATCATTTTTTGAATAATTTAATTTTATATTAAACCGTCATAGGCGATAAAAAATAATGTTTTTGAATAAAAATGATTTTATAAGAGTGAACAGTTTTAATATCAAACATTAATAGGAAATTGATTCCAATGAGAAAAATGGATTAATAATAAAATTTTAGAGCTAATATTATTCTTAAAATATTTTATTTAGGATGAATCATTGAAATTTATTTTAATTAAAAGTAATATTTCAATAAAAACAGTATTTTTCACTATTCATCAAAACACTTATATCTTCGAAAAATACAAAATAATATTTTACAAGATAATATCTACATGTTAACAATTTTTTTAAATAATTTAAAATTTATTTTCTAAAATTTGAAACAAATAATTTTATTTTTCATTCCCAAAAAGTAAGAAAAAGTATTATTTTATTAAATATTTATTTTCATAACATAAGGAGACATTACGAAAAAAATAAGTACTTATTTTGAATATATTATATTAAGATAATAAATAATTAAATAGTTTTGAAAATTTATTTAGCAAATTCATTCAAATAAATCAATGGACATGTTATAATGGTCATATTTAAATAATAATATTTTATATAAAATATTATTTTTGGAACAACTCGATGATGTGTGAAATGAATGGTATCAAAGAAATTAAATTTTTTTCAAAAAAATATATTTCATAAAATCATCTAGTGTTGTATTCTAGACTCCATAAATGAGTTTTTCCATCAATGTTATATTACATTGATATTAAAAACTGATTTCACTTCTACCTCTTTATCTTCAGGTTCCAAAGTTTCCTCCTCAAATTTTTGGTTTTTCTATAGAAATTTAATGAGGTGAATGGTCTTGTTTCATTGAAAAATATCACTAGGATGTAAAATCTATATAGTTAATTCTTCCCAAAAAAATTAAATATCGAATGTTATGACCTCTATGTTCAGTACATGTGAAGGATATGGTATTAAAATACCCAGAAGTGATACATCGAACACATCGTAGACTTTTTAGAGGTTCAGTATAATCACAGAGATATCAATATCCATACCTAATAGATCCATAATATTGAATTTCATAATATAAATATGGATTATATTTCCATTATTCTTAAATATTATAACATTCTACTGTGTATAAAGTAACAAAAACCCATCTCAAGAGCATTAAAATCAAGGTCATGTTGATGATTATAAGTATAACTTTTCTATTGTCTCTGAGCTTCCATGATTTTATATAGAAGGGGCATGATGTTTTATACCATTTAAAACGATATTATAGGTTACAACAGTATTATTTTTCTAAATTTATCCCATAACCTTGATGACATACACTTCTTTCTGTAGATCGAATCATAAGGGCCATCTGAATTATTGAGTGAAAGCTTGTGTTTTAAGAAAACACTACTACAAGAAGTTGTTGAACCCAACCACCTTGATAATATATAAAAAATTATCTCTGAATATCCTCTAGGTTTTGAATAATTATTTCAAACATACCATCTATCGGAGGATGGTAGGGTGTGCTGAAACCCAACTTTGTGCCAAGGGATTTCTGAATACACCACCATAACATTATCATAAACCTCAAATCCAGATCGAATTCAATTGAATGTGGTACTAAATTGAACATAACATCTTAATAAATGTATATTATATATATATAATCCTGAGAGAGTAATTATTTGATATCAATGATGTATGGTGACTTCTTCTGGATATCATCTCTAATCCAAATTGTGTTCTAGCCTTTAGATATTTTAGGTAGTGTAATGAAAAAATCCATAGTGATGGTTTCCTATTTAAATTATATCATGGGAGAAGGTTTTAATATCCCATTAATCATTTTTCAAAGAAACTTATCATGATAACATACCATGAACATAGATATAAACTCAATAATATCACTCTTTATCTTGTCCCACAAGAAAAACTCTTTTATATGTCTATACATTTTATTACATCCTGGTTGAATTGATAATGAATAATAATGAGAATTGTCTAAGAACATTTTCTCGAACTATGGTATGGTTAAAACACATACATGGTTCTAGAACCATATCATTGCATTATAATAAATGTTATCCTATGGAAAACTTCTCCCTTAATTATATAGCTCTACATATTCATTCTCTACTTCTGTACTGTTCACTTATATATATGGTTAAAAAATTACTTTATAAAAATATATTTCTCACCATATTTTATTATTTATTTGTTAATCCTTTTAAAATATTGAATTATTGGATCTATTTTTATCCTCATCATAGATAATATATCATGGTCTATTTAACCTAATGTATAGGCCATGTTGATTACTTTCATTTGGTGGGAATGTTGGGAGCTGTCCAAACCTTT
This sequence comes from Viscum album, assembly GCA_963277665.1. Taxonomy (NCBI): domain Eukaryota; kingdom Viridiplantae; phylum Streptophyta; class Magnoliopsida; order Santalales; family Viscaceae; genus Viscum; species Viscum album. Next base: position 806,458,167 of record OY728139.1, read on the forward strand.
AAGAAATTCAAACTATATTATTTGGATCATATTAAACATATTCTACATGAATATATACATTATTATTATATGATCAGTATATATATATATATATGTCACACCATTCTCGATAAAGATAATTCTTCCATATATTTAATGAAAATGTTACCACAACTAAGTCCATTTCATGATATTTTTTATTTTTCTAATGAACGTTCAATTATAATGGAACATAATTTAGATTGATATAATTATCCTTTATAATTAATTCATATCCAATATTTTATTATTCTATGTTGATTAGAAACCAATCATTAAATTAGGTTAATTTATGCACAGTTCATTGACTAGACTTTTCTTTAGTTCGATGAAATTTTCTTCACACTGATTTGTCAAAATGAACATTGATCACTTTTGAGTTAAATTAGTGAGTGAATTACATATTCATGATAAATTTTCATCAATCCAAAAAAAATATTAGTAAAAAATAAGGAATAAACATATTATAGTAACCATGGTTAGATTGAGATATTGTTCATCAAATTTACTAATTTATGGATCCACACATACACCCTATATTTAGATTATATGACCCAAAAATAAATTCTTATAGAAAAAATAACAATATGTAAAAAATTATAAAACATATCATTTCTCTATGAAATTAAAAAAATTCTAAAATCATCTTCATGTTCATACATTCTCTTCACATATATATCCGTTTCATATATAATTACATCAACAAAGTGACCAATGTAATCTATGAGGACAATATTTTTTATATAAAAGAAGATTGTGGGGTAATTAGTATGACATAATGCCCTACCAATATATTCATAGTTCATATACAATTAATGGAATTATATATTCTGAATACACACCTTCTTAAACCTCAATTAATAATATCTTGATAAAGTTCATTCTTGGGAATGCATTGATCGTTATGCTATTGATCAAAAACACATCAATATTGACTATGGGGAAATTTTTATTGATTATGATCTTGTTCAGAAGCCAATAATCAGTGTTTTGTAACATCAATTCATATTTATTATTATAAAATAATAGGTTCATGTTAATGTGACACACTGGACTGAATAAATTCTTTTCCAATATTCTCTTAGAGATGCTTCTTCAATTTATGAAACTCAATCATGGCCATCCTATACGGTATCATTGAATTAAATGTATAAGTACGAATAATTTCTATTGAGAACTCCTCTTTTATTTTATGTGAAATATTATGAAAATATTTTGAAAATACATCAACAAAATCCCATTCAGTAGGCTTGTCATCAATGGTGAGTTTTTTCCCAACCACCTAAGTGAAAAACCCCTTTAAAATGTGAATCAAAACACATAAATGGATTTCAATCACATAAAAATACATATTTATCATTACAGTAATAGACAATAATAGGTTGGTTTACAATATAAAATGTGATTTCCCATCATTATTGATTGATTTTGGATTTATGTAAAGAAATCAAATCCAGGCAGAAGATAACCTCAAATTCAATTAGATGGAGAAAAAAATATTAGTGGGAACAAAATTCCATAAAACATAAATTGGAGAATAATTAAAGATTTTACATGTGATCATCATACTATTATAGGTTTTCAATTCTAATTCAACATCTAATCCTTGAGTTTTTGAATTAGAATTCACTAATATTTTTTATAAATTATATTATTTATATAAATATAAAAAAAATAAGGTAGTTAAATATTATATCATAACAATTACCATGTAAATGTAATGCTCTGACCCTGGTTACATATAGTTGGTGCATTATTACATAACATTGGATTGATACAAGGAATCATGTCCTGAATGAACGATATGTTTAGTAGCCTTGTGTGTACTACATACATTTATAAGTATTACCTTACATCATGAAATAAAAACATCATCAACATTTTGTCCACTTTTGATCAAACTTATATCTTTATCCTACCCTACAGGTCAACCATTAAATACTTCTTCATATCCTAGGATGAATAAAACATTTATTTGGGTGATCTCAGATTCTTAATAAAGATAACAATATAGCAAAAATGATAATAAATAAGTATAAACATTTAAGGAAATGTATTAGACTAAAAAAACCTTTTAATCTTAATATTTACCATAATATGGAAAAGATATGATAAAATAATGCAATATACTTATTCATGTGGATATTCTACTAGTCGAACAATCAAATTCAATATCAATAGCCACATTTATACTGATTGAATGCATAATTCCAGACATCATAACCACATAGTCAAGGCCTTGTTCAAAGACTACAAATAAGATTCTGTGAAGGCCTTGTACTAAGACAGTAGTTTGACTCATGAGACCTACCGATGCATCAAAGAGCTATAACGGCTCCACTCATCACTTACTATGTCAAATCCATTCGTCATATTAATTTTTTCAAACAAAATAGAAACATTTATATTAAAAATAGTATATTAAATGTCAATAATTTAACCATAAACCATGAATGTTATAGAAGTAGCACATCCACAATAAAACATATCATAACTCATTCAATATAATATGGAAAATTTTATTATAATATATTAACCTCTATCATGAATAATATCCCATAAATGATGTTTAAATAGTTAAAAATGATCAGTAAAAATCATTGAGAAAAATACCCATATACATGAAATCATTTAAAAGTCAAATAATTAATAAAGGAAGTCATTTAAATGATAGTTTTTAGTCAAAGTGTCCCATAAAACATTAAATATTTTTAATGTAATTAACATTTTAAAACATTCATGTCCATATAAATAAATCCTTAAACCTGTTTTGAAACCATGGAAATCAATTAGAATGGTTTAGAAAAATAAATCATTAAAACATTTGAAATAATGATTTAGTAAAAGTGTCCATTAAAAATAATCCCTTTGAAAACTGTTTTATGAAACATGGACAATGATAATAAATATATCCTAGTAAAACATACAAATAATCAATCTCAAATAGTAACGAGATTGAGGAATTAACACATAGCTTATACTTCTCCTTGGTAGAGGGTACATTAACCTCCTGCGTAATAGTGAAATAATTGTTATTAAATTATACAAGAACAATATAAATAAATACGATATTATATATGATCCTCTAATATTTCTATGTTAATAATATTTCAGTAGTATCATCATTTCTGGGGTTAACTAATATGATTCCCTTTATATGCTTGGTTACGTAAACCAAGTTTGTTGAAGTTAGAATGTATATTTTTTATATATTGAATTATATTAAGTTCTTAAACATTATTTTTTATTATAAAATGAAAATAATTCTTTAATTATTACAATGATGAATGAATCTCATCGCGGTCGTGGAGACGGTAATCTGTACGTACGCACGAGCGAAAATATCATTATATTGATGGTGAGATAGTATATAATTATATGGTATATCATATATAAATAATCATTAACATGCTATATTTATTATCTACATCTGTTATACTCATTATTATACCCATCCAAATAATGAACTATTTGAGTAAAAAACTACACCACGACATGGTGATAGAAAGCCGTATGTACGAACATATGGTGACTTTTTCATTCATATGATGGTTAGAATAATGAATATGGTTGTACCATTTTTATAATAACCAAATATTATATATAATATGTTGGATTTATAATTTTAGAATTGAAATAACAAATAAAGAGGAAGTGGAAGAATAAAAAAACCTGAAATAGGTGATGAAATATTTACCTATTCTTCGGGATCTTCCTTTTGATTTGATCAAAAGGGATTTTTAGGTAGGATTTCTGACAAATGGAAGGCCTCTAAGATGAATTGAGGAAATTTTGGAGGATATTTGGATAGGGTTTGGCTGAGACAAACGGATTTGGAGTAGTAAAATTAAGATAATGGGAGGTACCCTTTTATAAGAGAGGTGAGAGTCACTTTTTGAAAATCCTGAAATATTATTTTATAATAAAATCATTTTTGGTTTCTAACGGCTCCAAAATGATTTATTTAGAGGATAAGGTGGGTAGTGAACACCAAAATCTCAACCAATAGGTTTTAGATAGGTTTTGTTCACCATATTAACCTTATTTTTTAGATTTAACTAATAGTTAAATATTTTTACAATTACCATGTTCTTTGTATTTTTATATTATATGGTTAATAAACATACTATAAGAAGCCATGAGAACCCCAAGTGGTTCATTATTAATTTATAAATCATTATCTATGTCCATTGGCCAAGCCTTAGATTTTTAGGAATATTATATCAATTAATAATATAGTATTTGTTTTAAAAACGAAATAATGTCAATTTTGACAGTATTTAGTATTTAGTTATTGTGAAAATCATAACAACATTCAAAAAACATTTATTTAATCAACTATAACATGTCATATTAACCTATAAAATTAGTGAAATTCATCAAAAGTCTCAAATTACATCTATTTGGATACTTATAATATCAATTATTTTAATCATTCATTAATAAGGTAATAAATGTATCATCATTGTGTCATAAACAAAGTAAATTATATAATGTCTAAAAATTATAAATAAAATTCCATTATGTAGGAAATCTTCTTATAATTCAAATTTATATTTAAAATCTAATTTATCTTATGTATAACCATATAATAAAAATGGTTTAGTTATTAAATATTTAATTTATAACTTTTAACTCTTCTTTAAATAAAATAATAATAAATGTCCAAATCAAATCCATATGGACCAAAGGGGATCATCTTTTATTCTCAAGGTTGTTTTTGGTCAAATTAAACTTATCCAATATAATTAAGAAATGTGTTAGGGTAATTATAATATAATTTTTACCCTTAATTATGCTATTTACAATTAACCGTTGTAAAAAAAAAGTCAGAAGTTACTATTCACCAAAAATTATTTTCATCTTATTGAACGACATTATAAATACAGATATCAACCGTGTAAATAAGAATTTTGAAATTCAACTCACATAAATAGTAAAATTATGATTTATGAAAATTTTTAAATTCACATAGAAGGTAGGTAAAAGATATTAAAAGGTTTAATAATACTTTATATATCTATACTTATTATAAATTGATTCTAATTAATTACATTGAAAATATATATGTATTATTTTTATACTTTGAAAAAAAACAAAAAAACTAATTATTTAAATAAAAAGTTAAACAATAAAATAATGTTTTTAACTATTCATCATAAATTCAATGTTCTCAAAAAATACCAAAAATTCTCCCTAAGATAACTTTGAGATCATAAATTTAAAAATGAAATGTATCTTTCCAAATTAAAAACATAGAAGCTTCAAATAATAATTTGAAATTCATTCCCATTGTCAAAACCAAAAGGGGGTTTTTAAAAATTAAAAACTATAAAATGATTGTCTTTTGTTTATGTCAAATATAAATGTGAAATAACTTATAATATCTTACATTGTATTAAATGATAAAAATATTATATAATTATACTTCCAAACCATTCAAATGTATAATTAAACACTATGAATTATTTAGATTAAAAATGATGTTTTCAATTAAAACATAGTATATTTTAGTATTCATAAAAATATGAATGCTATTAGAAAATTACCAAAAAGTTTTCGTAACTAAATTTTTATATCCTGCTTTTAAAAAAGAAGTATTTTTTTAAAATTTAATATAAGTTTCAAGTATTTCATTTTAAAATAATTCATCCTTAGTAGGCTGTAAAATTGTATTTTTTGAAAAATACTTCCATTATTTGAAAAAATTAATTTTTTCTTATATTATGTCTATGAAACACATAATATGGGTGTTACAATTATATAGATTATATAAATTCCAAATGCATTTAATACTATGCCTAAACACATCATGAAAGGCTAGTTTGGTATGTTGTAGTGTGATCAAACTCGGTGTTTCGTTTACGACAAGATATTGAATTACTTTAATGAGATAACATACTATGAAATCATGGGGTGTTATATTAAACATCATCATTCAATCTTAAATTCAATAATAAATCCAAAAAAATCATTAAAATTAAAAGTAACTTTTTATCATAAATTATTGTTAATCAAACTGATCAGCCAAATTAACATGAAATACCAAGACCTATTCTTATGAATCTATGAAACCATAGGTTTATCCAATGCAATTCATGGTTATAAACTATATAAATCCATATTTTTTTCTTGTAAATAGATTTTGAAATTAAAAAATACATCTCCTCGGATAATCATACTTCGTGCGCAATAAATTCTCGTTGTTATATACCATGTGATGATAAAGTAAAATCCAAATATTCCCTTTTTAGAGATATTACCCGTAGTTATGACCATTTTATAGAAACATCCACTTATAGAATGAACATAGAGATGTGTTCATCTCAATAAAACATAATAACTTTATTTCCAAAACATTTGGTTGTTATCCAATTAATAGACATATCTCCAAGGTTTTTAAAACATATTTCTTACTCTAATTGCTAAATATTGACTAAAACATTCTCTGATACCAACTATAATGACCCAAGCATTTCATACATAAATACTACATATTTTTTTAAGAATATTAAGAACATTTCTCAAATACTCACCCATGGAATATAAATGCTTGGTGACTTTGGATTCTTGATACACCCAGTCATCTGATTTTATTAAACACCAATGTTATATCCCAAAAATATCTTCTCATTTATTAAACGTTATATACATACAATAAATTAATAAATTATATATAAACATGGGAATGGAAATATAAGATAAGGTGAGATCAGAAGCACAATAATGGTAAACATAGTAGATGTCAATTCATGATCATATTGAATCATAAGATAAGGAGAAGGGTTTTGATCTTAAATATCACTTTCATGGATTATACTCAATATTTCATACACCATAAACACAATTCGTGGAATATAAAATTATTATATCAAAATACATAAATCATAAAAGCAATCATTCATTGTTAATTAATCATTAACCCCATGTTCATGTCATATATACGTTTCACCATCAAATTGATTGAAACCACTTCATATGTCAAGGTTAACTATATAGACCATAAAATCATAAAGGATTAGGTATCTACACATTTTTCATATAGTAGATCAAGAACATAAAATTATTTTCCATAACTAATCATACACAATGACTTTTTTCTCAAATTGGATCAAGCACATGAATTTTTATCCCATATTTGATAAAGAACATAGACTTTTCCCCAAAATTATCTCAGGAGATATATCCACTACCAATGAATTGAAGGGATATATGATTATAGGACCACCCATCACATACTGAAAATCATAAATAGGTTTTAAATAAATCATTAAACATTTTTCAAATCATCATATATTAACATAGGAAAATAAATCAGGTTTATTATAAATTTATGATTCCATAATTGCATAAACCATAAAAGAAATAATTGGGTTTCATAAACATGTCATCATCGTTATACGAGACCATACATATGATGAATAAGGATTTAACCACATGATCATATCCCTATTATAACATAAGTAACACCAATATTTGTTCTCATTGATAAATATAAATTTTATAAATAGATCAATAAATATTTCATGAAGAAAATAATATTTCCATTTGAAATCACTTCATTAAAATTTAAATATTCTCGAAACAGTAAATAAAAAAATTTCTTTAAAAAGAACCTTTCAATGTTATAATGTATTAATTAAATCATTGGTTGTTCATAATGGTTTTCAATAATTTTCATGTTGTACATATTGATTTTTTTTACTTTTACACACTTAGTGAAATACCAAAGTACCTCATTCAAGAAATGACTAAATATTCAGTTTGACTAATTTTTAAACAAAATTGTAAAAAATAAATTTAAAAAATAAATTAACAATAGAAAAAAAAGATTTTTTAAAAGATTTTTAGATTACATGGACATAAAAGGGATACAATTTTCTGGTGAAGAGAGAAATTTGGTTGATTTTCATTAAAATGTTATTTTGGAATCTTGAGTACACAATAGAAGAAAACTAATGGAAAAAAAATTATATTTCCATAAATTAAGAGATGAGAATAAAATTAAAGATTTTATATAGAGATGAATCACAATATTTCAACATTATTAGCCTAATCATAAGAAATCTCGACAAATAATGACACTATTTGATAAATCCCTTAACACATTATTAACTTTTAAATAAGAATCCTCATGAGAAAAATATACATAGAAGGATATTTAAATCCCCATTAAACTTATAATAATCTTAATAAAATTATTTCCTGGGTATTATATTCAACACCCAAATAAATCAAGTGGTAAATATGGAGTGCATTTCAAATAAATAAAGGCGAGATGAAAATATCTTACCTCATGTCTCGACATTATTTATACACATTAAATAATACTGTATAATAAATATTTTTATCATAAGCATATTAGAAAAATATAATCATATATATCATAATATTTATTATTTACTTATATCATTTTCACCCAATTATTAGTAATTATTTAATAAAACCACTATTTAGTGGTATAATGACTTTATTTTTTGTGTGCAATTTGGTATTATAGTTTTTGTACATGTAAATTATTCATGGTTCCATCATCACCCTAATTTTATTAGTTATATTAATTCCAAATATTATAATTGTATGTTTATATTGAGTAATAAATAAATGTTAGAGATATAAAAATTAATTACACCATTCTGGAAGACTAATGGTTGTACGTACGAATAAACATAGTTTTTTTATTGATGGAGAAGATAAAAATAAGTATTATTTAACCATATAAATAATAATTATATATATATATATATACATATCTATTGTATCCATTTAATATATCCTTATTACTATCCATGTAAAACATAAATGAAAAACAAGACGCATCACTTTGTGGAGACCATAGTCTACACATATCCACAAGAGAAATTATATTTTTCTTATAGATTGGAAGGTAAGAAGGAATAAATGATATTACTATTGAATAAATATTATTATTTAATAATATAAATATATAAAAACATTAAATTCTCCATTATATCCATCCCTAATAAGTAGTGATGGAAAAAAAATTACATTGGTTTGTGAGGTGGTACTCATCCATTCACAGGTTTGATGTTTTCATTACCTTTGGATCGAAAAACTATATGGATATATGTAATGAAATAAAAATAATAGAATTATATTATAAGTTAGATACTGGTGTAATTATATTATACTTTTTAAGACACGAATGATGGTTGTAAGAAAGGAAGTAAAAAAATAAACAGTTTGCTGATGTTAACTACTTACTATTAGAAAAACCTCACTTGGATATCTTATTAAGGATTCCAGGGTTAGAATTTTGGGAAGTACATAAGAAATATACCATAGATAAGGATTTTTAGAATGATTTTGGATGTATTTTGTAGATCCAATTGTCTTATGATGTGTGAATTACAAAGGGGATGAGGTTCCCTATTATGATTAGGGAGGTGACGAAATTTTTTAAATACACAGAACTATTAAACAATGGGATGTACCTTTCAAACCAAGTGCTACCAAAAGTGATAAATATTTTATTATTGGGAATATATTTTTCATAAAAATCTAAAAAACCCTGTTTTAAATGTTTTATTAACTTTACCCCTAAGTGTACTTTTATTATTTTAGTTTTCACCAGGGTCACTAGTTTTTTATTTATTTACTTAGTTAATTTATTCATTATGACTAAAATTAAATGATAGTTATTAGATAATTTGGACCCAAATTTTCTTAATATTAAATAATATTTATTAAAAAATCATATACGAGTGGTAAATTATCTTTTATATAGGTGTGTGTAATGTGAAAAGCCATGTTTTTACCTTAAATGCGATTATTTATTTTAAATATTTTTACAATTCATTAAGAACCAAATTTATATGGGCCATAATAATTTATTTTAATTTATATTATTCAATTTATTTAATATATTTTTCCAAAATCATTACACTTATCTTGGAGAACAATATTTTAAATTAAATAATTAGACACTATAAAAAACGCATGTCCTAAAGATATTTTTTACATAAGAATAAAAATATTTTCTATAAAAATTCAATATGAAATTAAAAAATTGAAATTAATTTAATTAATATTAATCTAATATAAATAACATTATTTATAAAAAATTTTAAAATACTGTGTTATTTTGTAAATGATTTAATAAAAAAAGATTTCAATAAAAATAAGTATTTTTCACTATTCATAGAAAAATAATCCTCTTTAGAACAATATTATTGATCCACCCAATGAAAATATTGACATGTGAATTACAAAAATAATTTCTATTTTATCAAATATATATTCAAAAATAGTTTAAAATATTAATATTTTTTCACAAAAATAAATAAAAATCATTTTTAATAAAAAAAATAACTTTAGGGAATATAAAAACATTACCAGAAATCAATTAAGTATTTGAACAAAAAATCTCCATATCTAAAATATAAATCAATGTTTTAAAAAAAAGTTCATTTATATTCATACCTTCATATTTGACTTCAAGGTTCAAATGGTTATGTACTAATAATAATAGTAATATTATTAAATTTTGAATTTCTATAACATAGTTGTGTGTGTTACAAACCTAATAGAATTAATTAAATTAATTTTAAAAAAAGTTATTTAATAAAATCCTAGGTTTTAACATGGAATCCATTGTCGAATGAATGGTTTTTTCACCCTCCACAAACTATTTAATGAAATCCCATGTCATACATGTTGGAAAACCTCTCTTGGAGTTTTTAATCCCCTTAATGTAAAACAATTTAATTTTTTTTCAGTTTTTTTCTTGATATTGTTTCATTGATTTATAAATTATTAAATTTTATATATAATTATTAAAGCACTCTTTCATAAATTTTTATTTATTTGAGACATATCATTTATTCCTCAAACATTTTTTGATTACCATTTCTAATAACTTCTTGACCTATACTTTTCGGATGTAAATAATTAAACAAAACCTTCAATTTAAATATTGGATAGATTATATTAATGAATTATACATAATTCTATTAATTTAATATTTACAAATATTTACTAAAATGATCCATCATGTTTCCCCATTTACCATAGTTGAATAATTTTATATATATTGAGAAATACTTCGAATTTCTATCCACTATGTTATTGTGAATTATTTTCTTGAATTTTTCTTTTTGAACAACATTATTTTATTTTTTCATCCATAAGGAAACTTTTACTTATTTTCTCACCTTATTAGATTTTTATTTTGTTATGATTTATATCCTATAAATTATGTTTTCTGGTGTATACCATCACACCTTATTGATATTAACTCTTTTATACTAGTAATCATAGAAGTTATTCATTGATTCAAATCACTTTTTAGTTTATGAATCATTAATTTTTTTGGAGTTTTTAATTTTTCCAAAAGGCTTTATCCTTATTTTAGTAATATTACCCTATCTACTGGTCATATAAAAACTTCTTGTATTGTAATATTGTTCCAAAAATAAATTATTTTTTTCTTGAAATTCTAATATCAATGATATTATTTTAATAAATCTTATTCTCCCCACTTTATATGCAATCTATATTGCTTTTATGTTATTATTTCATGATATTTTATGGTTGTGCATCCAGATATTGGGCTTATTTTAATGATTTTTTCCTTTATATTTCATTATCCACCAATGGTTTGTTATTTTATTTCCTAAAATTTTTATCCTTATAAATTTTCCAATATTTGAATTTTAAATCGACACCATAAAATGAATCATTATTAATACAAGATTAAATTTTAGGATAGGTGAATCCACTCCCTATGATGTAGATATATATATACTTATTTTGGTGATCTCATCATATTTTTACGAAAAATATTGGTTTTATTTTTGAGTTATGAATCTCATTAAAAATATTTATTTGAGTATCTCTCTTCATATATATTTTGGAAGTAACAAATTGTTATATATCCATATATCTCAACTCCACATCTAGATCACGGAACACTATATTGAGGGATTCCTCCTTGTAAATAGCTAATGTCAACCTCTATTTGTAATATTTTTTTATATAATCAATAGATTCCAAATACCTCTTATTACATTCTAGTATGTAATTTTAATGGTTCTTGATCCTCTTGTCTTGGATTTCTAATTTTTCATCCATGAAATTCATAGATTTTTTTGTATTTTCTCCAAATAATAGATATCTTAATTCTGTAAAATTAATATCACAACATTCTGACAACATTATTTTATATTTTTTTGTTTGTTGTGAAATATTTTCATTAAAATCTAATATTGATTATTTCTTTTCATACATAAGGTTCCGTCAATAATTAAACATTCAAAATTAATTACCTAATGAATCTTCAATTTAGTCATCATATTTTTTCCCCACCTTATCATCAAGAAATTATATGAAAAATAAAAATGTATATGTGATTATATCAATAATAAAATTCATTAAAATGATCATATCTTCTTTCTAATGGGACAAGCTTCCTCCTAATCTCCATATCTTATACGTGTTTCTTTAAAATGTTCATATTATTAAAAAATATGAAGTTACTAGGTATCACATTAATCAACTTCAATAGGTAATAGATTATTATTTTATTTTTTCAATGTCTTTTTAAATTTTCTTTCCAATTTTTGTTCTTATTTTTAGGAGTTTTGGTAGAGAATTTAGATTTAAATTGAATTGTAATTCAATTAAACTTATCTATCTAATGAACTTCAATTTTATTGAAACCTACACATTATTAGTAATAATAATATTATAAGAGAAATAATATTATATCCAACTATGGGAAATCCTATATTATGTTATATGCCACCTGTAGAACCTAGCAGATCATACATGGATACATATATTGGGGAGGAATAATGCCCATAAAATATAAATATTTTTTTATTTTTTTATAAATAATCAATGCATATTGATAAAACTCAATAATAGTTATGATATATTGATATTTTAAGGTTCAATAATACCATTATTTAGTATTAAATGAACGAATAAATATTAGTATCTACTATTGAGGTCATTATATGTTTTTTTTTCTCTATGAAAACCAAATCCTTCTAGGTAGGATTTTTTTTAGGACACATATTTTTTTGTGAGTTTAATTTGATGAGATTATAAGTTCCAAAGAATATCGACATAATGACTGGGTATGAATAATACATTTCCATTTGATTGTAATATTATGTATGATAATAGATATTTATATTTTCAAACAAATTATTCAGATCCCACTAGAACGATAACATAATTTATACTACAACCACCATTTATTCAACGACCACATCGAACCATGGAATCATTTTTAAAATTCAATTATATTTACAAAAATACAATATTCATTTTGGACCTATCATTCACTAATAGTCACTTGGTTTTGTATCCATAGTATATCTTCTCAATTCAATAGTCTCGATTAAGTCTGATTGACTTTGGAAATAACATTAGTATATTTTTCTTAATTATCATCTCATATTTATAAAGTTACATCATGGGATACTTATTGTTAATCTTATTCAATACATAGGTCTTCTATTAGATACATTATACATATGATAATATGTAGTATATCTTATCATTTTAATGTAGTTTTGTATTAACTCTTAGTTTGATAGATTATCTTAATAAGTATATAATTAATTGTTCTTCACATCAATTTTTTTTCATTAACATGTATATAAAATGTTTAAAGTAATTTTTGAATATTATTTCGATAATAATTTTAGAAAATACTTTTAATTATGTATTTATATTTCATTATAATTAATTTTATATATTAACCACTAAATTTAAAACACTTTAAAATTTAAATTCAATATGACCCATGTTATCCTTTTTAATCTCCTCAAGACACAAAAAATTTTCATCAAGAGTTATTAAAATAATTTCATCTTATTCACCTAAAATTAGTACCATTTAAATCATTTGAAATATAATTCTTTACATTAATTAACACATGTAATTATGTATGATAATTGATTCATGTCGCAAGAAACTCCCCATACAAGACATGCACTAACAAGGGATTCTCAAAACAGTCACCAATGAAAGACCATAGGAGTTTCCAACTCATTATTTCATATATGTTTACTTATTATTTAACACACTCAAATAATAGATGGATCATTGTTTTTTACTACTTCCTATTTAATATCAGGACATTTGTCTCATTAATTGTCCATAGAACCATAAATTCCCACTAATATATTAGCATTATAGTGAGTTATTAATTTTGTAGTAAAAATGACTTATACAATGGTATAATGTTCATTTATTCATATTTTTACTCCATGATCTCCAAAACTCTTTAAAAAGAACCAGATTCTGTACATAGGTGTCATGATCTCTACATTGGCCTAGAGGATCCCATACTTCATCTTCTTCCTCAGCTGAAACACTATAGTCTAATGAATAGTTCGTAAATATTTTTATTTATTATGATATCTATACCATAAATATCAATTATCAAATTATCACATGGTTTACTATCATCTTTATAACTAATGAATTTTAGATACTCAAAATTCCGTTAATCTGTTTCTAGTTTTTTACCCTTATGTGGGTCGAGATGACCTGTACAATGCTTTTAAAAACCATGAGGCCGTTATGTTGATTGGAGAAACATTTACATAATCTACTAAACAACATTACGTGACATGAAATTACATATATGTAGAAATCATATATCGTAGATTAAATTTATTTTTGTCCTTAATAAATCATATATAGACAAACGGGGTCCTAAGATACATTTATGAAACACATGGACTGATTTTATTCATTTATCATGTTAACTTCATATAGATAGTACTATTTAAAATTTACACTCACGTAGTTACTGGTAATTATAATAATTATCAATATATATCAATACTATTTTAATTTTATTTTATTCTTTCTTACATACATTAAAAATTAAAAAACATCTTCTAAAAATATTTAACACAAATTTTATTATCATTTTACCAAAAAAATATTTTGAAGGCTACTACACTCATTATTCTAGACATTTATTTCTTTAATAACAGACTTAGGACCTGTTATTTATCCATTTTAATCAAAATTAAATATATAATATTATAGATAGTGAGTTTCATCTAGAAATACTTTTCCTTATTCCCTATAAATTTCAACTCAATAATTATTACAAATTATAGGGTTTTCTTCCTTGAATTTGTTGGCATGAGATCTCTAAAGTTGCCAGATCACAACATTGATAATTATTATCCATAATTAAATTTTATAATCACCCTAAACAATCAATACATATTAATTATATCTCCGTTAAATATATTATAACCATATTGATTAAAAATATTTCCCTTTAAATGTGATTTTCATGAGTCTCATTGTAATCAGATAGATAGTAGTATAAATGTCAGTCTATTATCTATTTTTATCTTCTTTGATTGACACAGTTTTATCACTATATTAATCTTATTTCTCTTATAAAAACCTGAAAAATATCTCATTGATTCATTGTATTTCATTTAATACATTGTAGAAAATATATTTTGGAAATAGTATATGATTCTTACCCAACATCATTGAATATATCTATAATTGTAGCATTGGGATTCCTTCACATCATATCTATTTTTTCTCTAATAGAATGTATATTCACAATATTTGTTGAATACTATTTCCAATAATAATTATGGAATTATATTAGAATAGATTATTAATATTTCATATTCTTTTATCCTATATATTAATCATCATGTTAAATTTTCTATAAATTTTAATTACATCTACGTCGAGGAATCTATTTCAATCACATATCTAATTTTTCTTCTCCATGAAACATTAAAATCATATAATCTTATTCAACATTAAATATATATAATTTATATCCTTAAATATATTCCTTCACATATTAATTATGGAAATGTAATGTTATGTAGAATTTGAAACTTGTTCTATGGAACGCCCAATAATAATCATACCAAAATTAGGTATTCTCAAAATAGTAACCATTTATAGTCCTTGGGATGGTATAACTGATCATTTCTTATAGGTTTACCTCACATAACAAAGATCAATATAATGGATGGCTTAATGAAATCAGTCCTTTTTTTAACACAGTCTCAGAACACCTGACTCGTGAATTTTCAACGGTGAAAAACTGTTAAATGATATGTTATCATGGGGTGATGTTCAAAAAATTTAATGATTAAAATCATGGTGTTCTTTTCCTATAATTTTCCCCCACAAATAGGATAACTCGTTTATATACAACAATGTTTCCAACTTGGTGTGGTTCTATTTATCATGGAAATAAGGATGCCAAACTCTAACTTCTTCCTTGACTATATTTCCAAAGATAATAGATTGAATCACAATAATTCTAATTGATTATAATTTTAATATATAAAAATATGATCTCAATGGAATTAATTATTTATTCTGTTTATCATTAGAAAAGAATTTTAGAAACTCATCAAACCATTATACGACCTTAGTTGTTTTTGTGTTACCTTACATAGGTACATGTGGGCTTTACATAACACTCAAAAATAACGAAAACATTACACAACTAGGATTAATGTTTACATAGTTTTTTGTTTACCCTTACATGACATCATAAAATCTTTATAAAGACATCACATATCATATATGACCATTAAAAATGTACTAAATTGCCTTTACATAGATCACTAGGTTCGTAAACTACATTTTCTCATTTCCTGGACTACAGTTATATAAGTATCATGTTATATTGAAATATATAGAGTAATTCAATGTTTAGCCATATACAGCTGCTATGAAATCCATAATTCATAAACCTCAATAAAAACTATTACAATTCAATTAAATTAATTCTTATAAACATTAAATATTATTAAATCATCATCTAAATAAATTTATCAATGATTCTAGTATTCTTTAATATTTATAATCTTTCTTCATATTTTTCACTGTTCTATATAAACATATCCTTACTTAATATCTGATTTTTAAAATCCACATTAGTGAGATACATCAAATATAAATATAAAATACATTTCAAAGTGTATTACACATATAATTACCTTTGTTTATTTTCAAGGCCTTTTAGATCCATGGTCATCAATAGTAAGAGGTCGTTAATAGAAGAATATTTTGACATATTCTCCTCAAGGTAGCATCCTATCTCATTCAAAAATAATTATAAAATATACATGAAAAATAGTTCTGTTAACTTCCCAATATATATTTTTTGTTTCTATGATAAATATGTGATACCCTTATTGAAAAAATGTAAATTTCAAGATGGTATCATCACCAAGAATTTAAATATAGAAAATATATGCACATACATTAAAATTTTACTTGGTTTACAAAAAAGGGATAATCAAAGGAGAATACACTTGTAATTGTTTTTATAATGAATGAAAATATATGTGCCTTGTATTTGATTATAGTGTTTATGTTAGGATAACTACAAAAATATAGTCCACTACAATTTTATTTATATACTTTCATTGCATCAAGGAAGATTATGAAAGAAAAAATGATGTATAGGTCCCTAACCATGAATATGTATAAAATATTCAAACACCAAACATTAATGAGTATTCCTTACTAAGATCAATCCTTCTTTATAAAATAAAAATAATCAACGATTTATTCCAAAAACATATAACCCCTTATAAAATTTCATATGTAATGTAATTATCTATATAAATCTCTAATGTTTTTTTGTTCACTCTTCAAAAATCTCTAATAATCATATGTTAATAAGAATAATTATGACTTCCATGTTCCATATATACTAAATACCACGTGTCCACCACTTATTAGATATTACCATCATATTATATATATAATAATTTCAATAAAAAATTCTTATGTTTTATTCAATTCAGAAACACAAGAATCACTAGAATTTCTATATCTGTTATTACTAAAGAGTGGGCATGTCACCTCAATGTATAGTTTTCCACCATGAGGTATATTGATCTCAAAAACTAAGGTATTCAAATTCAAAATTCATGGGTCTTTTATATGTTTCCAAATTAAAATTAATACTGTAGTGAACCACTACAATGTATTTATTTATAAACAACAACATATTTACATTTACCTTTTTTTTCTCCAAGTATATTTCAATATAAATTCTAGCAGTCTCCCTTATATCATGCTTTTTCTTTGGTATATAACAAAAACTATGTTCATTATATGCCTCCCACTATATTGGTCCCATGTAATGAAAATATTCTGATATAAGGGGTGAATCAAGGTATAGATATTCCTTTTTATGACCCATTCCAATGACTGGGATCCACTGTTATAAGTAGATTTATCTCCCTCAAATAGTATTTAGAGTGATAAATCATTAATTAGTGGGATATAGTGGTCTTACTTATATCTCCAAAACTAAGCTAATAAAAGTATTATACATTGGAAATGTATTTATGCATTGAAACTCTATGTAAACTTATTATTACAATTCATATAAGCCACATTAACATTCCAGGTTAAAAACAATTACTGTATTGTGATATAATATTTCCCAAGCACTCAGGCTCTCATTTCTACCCCATGTTTTGATTTCATTAGTATTTAGGAATGAATAATATTACTACACCAGAAAATATTTACATATCAACTTCACCTTAGAAAACATAAATAAATACAAATACAATTGACAAAAAATATTGACTGAACTCCCTTATATTATTTTTTTACTTTCCAGTGATGTTGTAGAACTTATTTCTTCTTCTATTTTTATATTTTAATAAAAACATTAAAAAATCCACATTCCTCTATTTTTTATAAATTTTCTAGATTTTATACTTCGTTTCTCACATCAACTCTTATTTCTACTCTTGATACTCTATTTTATTATTTTTATAGAGATATCTCCCAACATTTTTTCAAAAATATCCATAATCATGTATAGATTAATTTATTTTTATTAGGGTAATTCAACACCTAAATCATTGAATTATATATTTATAATTACTAAATATGGATATACAATTTCATGGATGAACTCCATCCTTCATTTCATGAACCTATGACCATTTTAATACTCAATTTTTTCATGTTTTGACCCACTTGATCACATATTGAGCCTCTACTATGACAATACTATTGAAATATACCCAATTACAATCAACTTGTAAACTCCATTCTTGTAGTGTAAAACTCCAAATTGGTAGTAACACTATTATATAACTAAGTAATATAAAAAATGACTATAATTACCCAAGTATTTTTTTAATATTATTAAATTATTTTTAAAAATCCATAACAATTAATACAAAAACAATTATTGTAAAGGAGTACCTTATTTGGAATAATGGGTTGATAAAACATAAAACCATGCATCTTAAATTTATTTTATGTAGTAAATTCCTAGAATCCATTTACGATCTTGTATCGACATGAGATAGTCAAGGGAATACATAATAAAATGGGATAGGTAAAAGGCTAGGTAGGGAATAAATATGAAAAGGATACAAAACCTGAGTGTTAATGGTATTACATGATACCACAATGGTTAAATATTGTGATTTGTTTCATGGAATCATTTCAGAAAGCACATGGTATCATAATATCATGTCATCATATGAAATATGGAAATAATATAAAACAGTAAGTAAGAATAAGTCAAGGGTAACTTCCAAGAAAACATCACATGGTGGACGAAGTCCGATAATGGACTTGATTCACCCCCTAATTCCATTCATTTTGTATCTTGATTATAATACATTACCTAAATAATTAGAGTGATATATAATTCTAGGCCCACCAGTCACATTCATTAAATAGTCATGCATATGTCCACTACATATGGATATAAATTAGAAGGCATAAACATAAGAAATACCCATGGAATAATGTGTATTTCCTAATCTTGTATCATAACATAATAGAATTTATTCCATAAAGGATTAATTTATGATATGGTCATAAATCATGTATTGCCCAATCAATGTAATCAAGAGTAAGGTAGGTACATATATGGGAGACAAATATACAAAATTTTGAATCATTGTATAGATTTAATGATTTTTTCACATATTAATATAAATGAATTTAAAATTATTAAAAAAAATTATTGAAGAAAAGACCCTTTTTCCTTTTTTATTACATTTTAGGAGGTCATCATATGGGAAAAATGACTTGGAAGGTTCTCTTTGAAAATTTCTTGAGTAAAATACTGATTCCATTTTGAAAACATGAATTTAAATATAAAATATTCTCATACAATATATATTTTTTGAAAACAATCACTGAATCATAAAAAGAATATTCAAAATATTGAGTGTTCATGAAATTAGAAGTGTTCTGTTCGTATCGAATACATTAAATAAATAAATATTCTTTTCCTGTTTTTATAGGTTAAATTAAAAAGATTCTTTTAAAAAAATGAACGGAATTTTAATTTTATATATTTTAAAATAAAATTTTCTATAAAAATTACTTTAAACAGTCAAAGTAAAACATTTTTTAAATCATATTTTGAAAATATTTATTTTAAATAAAAGGATTTTAGACCGAAGAGATAAATATAGTAATGTTTTTTTAAAAACATGTTCCCAATCATGTTAAATACTAATTAGATAAAAATGTTAATATCAATTAAAAAACCATGAATAAATATATGATTAAAAAAATTAAATGGTTTTATTGGTCAATGATAAAAAAATTTACATAAATTAAAAATCATACATATGAAATCATGATTAAAATGATATTGAAACATAAAAACTTACCGCTTTGGTAAATTTTTAATCATAAAAAACGTTTATCAATATATAAGAATGATAATGTAAAATCCTATTATGTATTAAGGATTCATTATGTATTTTATAAAGGGGAAATATATGCATAATAAAAATGAAATTAGTCTGATACACAAACACATGTCTTACAATAGGATGTTTTGAGTCGAATCTATTAAAATGTTCACATCAATGAGTTGGGGGTTAATAAATCAAATTATTATGTGTAAAAAAAGGTAAATCCACACAAATAAAATTTTAAATACAATATAATTCAATAAAAAATCATTTCAAACACAATTAATGTGTAATTTACGCAATGAAGTTGTGGTATATCTCAATGAATTGAGTTTGAGTAAAGAAACCCCTGACCTCATGCTTCCCTTTAGTTGTGAACTATTTAACTTCTGGTATAGTTTTATAAAACATAATATTAACTTATACTGTAATCATATTCTTATTTATAATATTATATATGATACCTTTAATAACATTATATTAGTTATTCATTAACAATCATTCCTTGTTGTTTTTTGTTTTGGGTGTTAATTTTCTTTTCTTTCTCATGATGGTTTTATCCAGAAGGATAGAGATATGAAACATAAGATATAGTTCTATAATTTACTTAATGATATTAATTTAAAAAATATAATTATATTAAATATATCTTTATAGTCATTATTTAATTTAGAACAAATATAATGAATCACATCACTTTTTAGAAATGGAAGGTTTTATATAAGAATGAGAAACATTATTATTTATATTATAGGAGAAAGGGTATGAAAATAGATTGTATATTAATTTTAGTGAATAAATATAATTTTATTTATATCATTTATATTGATTTAATGTTTCATTTTCAAACTCTCATTTATGTTTCAGTGATAAATTAATCACACCCCTTCGTGAGGTGGTTTTCTTTCATACACATGAACATAATTATCATTTATTCAATGGATTTTTTGGTAATACATTGAACCTTTTACTCATATTCTTTTGACATTATTCCAACTTATTTGTATTGAATTCCAATTAACTATCAGTCCTATATTAATGAGTTTTCCACCAAATAATATTTTTATATGTAGGTTTTATTAATGAAATTATTATTTTGAAAAGTATTTCTTTTGTGAATGAGATCAAATCTGAGTTATGGGAACCCACACGATCCCTCTTTTTCTGTGTTTAAAACATACATCTTATTCTCAACAATTTAGTTATATATTATTCTTTAATTTATTTCCTTCATAAGAATTGAATCATATTTCCCAGGGAGAATGTAAGAATTATAGATGAAATTGAATCAATGTACTATGTTATAAAAGTTTTATCCACTTACGAATTTTTATCCAAGGGATTTTACGACTAATATTTTAATGCACCGACCCATGAAGCCTTGTTCTTATGTATTATTTTATTACATTGTCATGATTAAATGGAATCAAACATTAATGGTTTGATCAATTAAGTAGTACAAGAATGATAAATTACATAATTTATACATGTAATACAATGGAAAGATAAAATAAATACCTGATATATAATAAAAATTATTAAACTGAATCCCTGAATACTAATTTAAAAAATTCCTCTTCATAACCTGGAGAAAGGTGACATAATAAGGGTGAGATGAAATGCTGATTAAAGGTAAGTAAAGAAGAAGAAATATTGAATCCTTAGGAATAAATTAACATGTAATGGTAAATAACTAGAAAACAATTTCTATTCAAATAACTACATAATGAAATATCTATATGACCAGGTAATAAACATAACATGAGTCCATCCGAATCAATTAACATATAATGAAATATATCCATAGTTATAACAATGAAAAAAATCATGGAAGAATAATAATTGAATCTAAATAAGGTAAATGATTGATTTTTAGACACCATGTATCCTAGGTACATGGACCTAGTACCATCAAGACCATTCATAATATGGTTTAGGTGTATGGTAAAAAACCACATCTATTTTGGACAACTATTTCATCTAATGAGACTTCTGATGCATCGAGGGGATATCTATAACTGGTTCCCACCTATTTCATACCTGTATGAATCATTACTCATACGTAATAGTCAATTAAATAATTTAGTATATGCCTTTTCAAATATCCATATTGAATTATGGATATAGATATATCAATTAATCTACAGTTAATCGGATAACTATCAAATAAAAAATTTATGTAAAAAAGATATATAGTTTAAGAAATAATAATATAAATTGTATAATAATATTGATATTCATATAAATTTTCAATGAATAAAGATTTAATTAAATTTATTGTTTTATGATAAAATTAAAAATCACCTTAGGAAGTGAGATTTCAATGATATTAATTTACAATATTCATTATGAGAATAATAATTAAAAATTCCAAAGAGTCACATTCAACATTGAATAAGTGGAATCACAATATTAAAATATTTATGACATTAAATGAATCATATAATATCATGTGGATAATATAACATTAAAATCGTAATATATACACCAAATACAATGGAATTGGCACATAATAATTGATAAGTCTCAATGGGATGTAAATTGATATGAAAGATACTTATCTAAGAATTTCTTTTTTCTTGTGGTATTTATCACCTGTATAGTGATTTAAAATATGTTACTAACTGATAGAATAACCATATTCATGTTTATAATATTATTTATCATCCTCTAATAACATCTTATTACCTGTTTGTTAATAATCTTTCATTTGTTTCTCAATTTCAGGTGTTAATTACATAATTTTCTCACGTATGTATTTCATTTTAATTTTATGTTAATATAAATAAGATTATTATTTCATAATAACTATAATATAAAACATGAATTAATTATAATATATATTATGTATATATGTATTTATAATAATCTATTATGTTTGGAGATAAGAAATGAAATACAACATTCAAGGAGATGGTAGACTGTACGTACACATGAATGCTAATTTCATTTATATTTATATTTGATGTATAAAAAGTAAATTATATAAGTAAATTATAATTATAGTATAAAATATCTGTTATTTATGTTACAATGTATTATTAAAACATTATTTAATATGTTATATGTATAGTTATAATGAGTCATATCGCATTGAGGTGGCAGTAGTCCACATTTCATCAAATTAAATTTTTTTATTTAAACATGATGAAAATCATAAAGGTATGATCTGAATAAAAATACAAAAATCATAAATACATCATAAATATCATAAATATCATATATAATTATATATTTATCATTATTTATACCTTGAGAGTTGGTACATTAAAATTGAACAGTCATAGTTTCGTGAGGCAGTAGTTTTCCGTACACAGAAATAATATGTTCCCAACCCATTAGGTGGATGTTTGTTAATGTGTAGGATGAAAACATAGTATAAGAAAAAATGTTTAATTTAGTATAATTTTTTTGTTATTTAATCATGAAATTATAATATTTTAGCGACTATATAATGGAAATAAATCTAAAAAATATAAGAATGTTTGTAACCTCTTAACCATGTAACTTCTTTTTCTTTGTACCAGTAAGTTTCCATATATGTATTTCTATCCAAAGGTAGGATTAAGGTTCCATGGAAATGGTTTTGGGACAATATTTTGGAAGATTGGGGTATACCAATGTGGTTTTATCATTTTTAGTAAATGAGATAATTTGTTACCAATTATTGTTTGGGAGGAGTGACACTCTTGTAATATTTCGGAAAAAGAATTTATACCATATGTTTCATATTTCACATGGATCCAATAATAGACTATATTCAATTAAATAGATTATATGGTAAAAATATATCCATCCAATAACAGTTGGAGATGTTTATAGGTCGTTTTGGACCTTAAGGTTATGTTTCAGTCCCTTATCATTCATAATTTAACCTTAATAGTTGTAATTAATTTTAATCACTTTCACTATTATTTTTTGGTAAAAAACAAAT
The DNA here is from genome assembly GCA_963277665.1 of Viscum album. Classification (NCBI taxonomy): domain Eukaryota; kingdom Viridiplantae; phylum Streptophyta; class Magnoliopsida; order Santalales; family Viscaceae; genus Viscum; species Viscum album. Next base: position 806,482,806 of record OY728139.1, read on the forward strand.
TTAATATAATTTGAAATTATAAATTATGATTATTAAAAATATGGAACCCATTTTTCCATATTTCAACCATATAATTCACAGAAACTAATTTAAAATTCATCCCAGAAGCAGGACGACAATGCATGGATTTAATGTAAAAACATCCACGAGTTTGATTAGATTTTATGATAAATTTCCAAGTGAAAATTATTATAATGACATAAATTGTATTGATATTTAAAAATATTATATAATTAAACATTCAAACAACTAAAAAATTTAATTTAACCATATAAATAAATTAGATGAAATAGATGTTTTGAACCAGAATTCAGTATTTTTAACAATTCTATAAAAAACAAAGGTTTCAGAAAAATATCAAACATTCACCCTAACCAAATTAATATAGTTATATTTAAAATATTATATTTCTTTACATATTAAATCAATGAAATTTTCACAATTCATATTTAAAATGTGATTACCATTAAAATTTGGTCAAATTTTCTTTTATAAATATAGAGGTTTTTTGGGTAAACTATAGTTTGTTCCTTTATTATGCCTATAAAACCTAATTGGTGAATATTAAAAACATTTAAGAGAATGCTTAATATATATATTTCATGAAAATAATTCAATTATTGTAATTTATTATGATTATTAAGATAAAACTCTTTTCAAAGAATGAAAATAAAAAATATTTATATTTATATCCAATTGGTTATTAATATAATTTATCCTTAATTAGTAACACATGAACTCATTTTATATTTATATAAAAAATAAAACTTCATAGGATAGAAAATAAAATTTATAACATATAACCTAAAATTCTATCTAGAATCAAATATTCTGAACATTTATTAAATATATAGTAAAATTTATAGATAAGAGGTAGACGGGTTCTATGAAACTGAAATGTACTCATCCTCCTAACATCATGTCTATATATCATAGTATGACATATCATTACAAAAATTTGAGTCACTAGGAGACATATATATATATATATTGAGATTTATTCTGTTTAAATATCTTATGAATTTCTATGTCCACCTTCCTAGGCATCTTGGAAGATTCTCTTGTAGATAAGTTCCTAGTAACGTTGGAATACAACTTGAGTGGTCTCTACTTGGGGGGAGAAAAGGTGAAATACTCACCATCAGTAATCATTTCATTGCCACTAAAGACTATCTAATTGAAAGATGCATGATGACCACTATTCAATGAAATAATATGGGTAACAATCCACCTTTCATCCTCGGAAACATTCCCCCATTTCGTAGATACATTAGAAGATTAAGAGATCTTTCAGATTTCTTGGTTATAATAAATAAGCTATTGTTAATGAATCTTATCTAAGAAATAAACCCGAGAGTTTAACCTCAGAGAATGTGGAGGGTTTTCCCCAATGAAGGAACCCTTTTATCCAAATAAACCCGAGGATCTATGGGTCCCCTTCATGCTCTCTCCAGAGACAAATCCATCAACAAACCCTTGACAGATAGCATAGACACTTGAGTGTCATATTTACAAGAAAACATCAAATCTTCCACAATGGGAAATAGATCCTTGAGTGTATCACCATCATGTATGATGATCTTTGACAGGGTTTCATCTTCCATCCATGAATTCCATCGGTAGAGTTTTTCAAAATGACCCCTCACTCCACATGTATCACATGAATAATGCTTCCAACATGTCTCCAAAGAGTATCCAATATCCATATATCCATTACAGAAAAAGGAGTTTATTCACACTCAACTTAAATTTTAATTCAATTAGAAGGAGTTGGGAGATTTACCATTCCAATCAGGGTAGAGATGAGGTCAATCTAAACCCACATCCTAGAAATGTGAAAAAATCGAAAATCTTCAGTCTCTATGTCGAGGGGAATAGGAGTCCCCATATTTGTTGCGATATCATAGAAAATCTTCAGACACCAAAAGACCCAATTGATCCCCTGAATTCAAACCCAAAACAGATAATATGAATTCCATGAACTCATTACATTAACGTCTAAAGATCATTCATGTATGTAAATCCAATAAAGATTCAGCAGCATGGTCTTAATGCTCTATGAATGAATCTTCTAGTCATTTGAAGGAAACAAACAATAGAAAATACTCAGACCATGTGAGACACATTTCCAACTTGAAAAGCCCCATAAAATCAAGGATCGATGAATCAAATCTTCATGATTCCATGGGTTTCACATTTAGGTAAAAAAAATGTTCAATAATATATATTTTTCAATTGTCTATCTCTCCACAAGTATTATAGGATTGGATTCATTGTGAGATGATGAACCGTTTTGAAGGATTCTACCAGGACATGAATCATTGAACATAGTAATTGAACTAATTCTATTCAACTTCATCTATGAATTTATATTCATTAAAGTATCAGTATAAGACTTATAATATAAATCCATAGAACTAAAAAAATTGGATACACCATAGCATCCTCGTCATAGGGAATTATCCTTCAGCCATAATTTCATCTAATAATCAGCATGGTTTGGATTCACAACATCAGTATGTCTATGCAAAACCTATTCAAATCAGGAATGGAGATCAGAAATCAGAAGGGGCATGCCAAAAATTACATTATACCATTAGATCTGTCAGGTAGATCTGAAACTGAGTGATAATATTTTGTGGAATGAGGAATTAGTACATCCTTAGGGCCTGAGATAGCAAGAAAACATTATAGGTCATGTATCACAATAGTAGATTTATTAGGTAGATCTGAAAAACAAGAAAGGATATGTTTAAGGATGAGTTATCTGCACGTTTTCACAGTTTCTAGATACTATAGGATGCCATCTAAGAATGTTTCTATTTCCTGTCACAAATTCTAAATCATTTCATCATGAATTGAAATATATATAGTCTATTTTAAATGTTAAATATATTTTTAATTCTGAAGTTATTATATTCAATTATATTTTTGGTGTTAGGTTTCATACACGTTATTTAATACAACATTATTATATTATAATTTTGGGTTGTTGCATTATTCCCATATTAATTAAAAATCATTATCAATATTTAAACATTATCTCAGTAATAAAGGGGTTTATTTTTGATAATAAACTATTGTTGAAATACCTACATCATGAATTGGGTTAATAACACATATTCTTAATAAGAGAGTAATTAACGTATAATGGTCATGTAACTAGGTTCATTACATAGAGAACATAGATTGGAAATGAAAACATGTTTTCGAAAGAAAAAACTAACAATAATGTTTTAATGTCTAATTCTATAGAACATTGTTATGATAATGTTATCATTAACAAGGCCATAAATCTATTATTATCTAAGGGTCCAATTGAATCATTGGAAACAAAGGTACTATGGAAACATTTATTTTTCGAAACCCTTTTCTCTAGATTTGAAGAATTTATTCAGAGTTTATATATATAAGCAAATATATGTTTTAATTTCATAAACACAATCTTATCCTTTAATTGCACCTTATACTATTTCCCCATTATATCTTTTCACACGATTTTTTATTTAGTGAAATAATTCATTAACATATAAAATCTCATCAAACGGTCAACTTAAACCATTTTATATATGGTTAAATTTTCTGAAATATAATGATACAATACCATGTAAGGAAGGTCGGTCGATTTTGAAAATGAACTAATCATTAGCCCTTAGTCAATGTAAATCATCTCTAATTGTTCATATTCCAATCATGTAAATATCTTCATCATGTGTCCTCTAGAAATATGATAGTAACTCAAATAACCATAAATCTTGGTTAAAAACCTGCATTTTTTCCTTATATCTCTTATAAGACAGATGTTATTGGATATATTCCATAAATACAAAAGTGTTGTTAACTCAATCTGTGATATAATATAACACATGTCAAAAAATAGTTAATAAATTCATTGGTAGTCACCACTTGTATAAATAATTCATTTTTTCTTCATTATCTAAAAACTAGGAACATATTAATTTTTTTTCCATCATAAAAGTGTTTTCTAAAAAATTTAACTTTCTAATAAAATAGTTTTCTTTGTACCATTTAGAATATTATTAATAAAAGTTATTGAAAATGCACAATAGTAAAAAACCTTATATGTTATAAAATTTATATGATGAATACATCATCAATGAAATACGTTCTCAACATATTTCCAAGATCTAAAAAAATGTAGTACATTATTCATTCCACTTCAGTGGTGTTAGTAACATATGATTGACCTTGACCCCTTATATTCTACATAGTTATATTACCTTGACACTTGGGGTATTCGTTTTCATAATGATTCCCTTTATAATTGTAACACTTAATAAATGTGTTCCCTTCATCCCATTACATTATTTTTCCAAGTGAACCATTTCTCCAAACTAATAAAAAACTCCCAATCCTTTCATGAATTTTCCTCGGTGAATTTATCCACATTTATCACATTCTTGAAAATAAATCTTTCCCTTCAACATAACTTACTCATTCCATTATCAATGGTGTTAAAAGACATCTTCATCTCTTGGTTTCCTTTGGATATATTTGATCTAGATATTTCCTTTTCAGTTTTGATAGCACATAAAACAATATCTTTTTAGGATGAAAAAATATGAAAAATAAGTTCCCTTAGGAGACATTATTTAAGACATTCAATTAATTTTTTTATCATTAAACCCGTGTTTTGTATATAATTTTTAGCATCCCTAGCCAACCATGTAAATGTTTCTTCATAATATACAACACTCTATTCTTCCTTTTTATTTTTGATAAGTAACATCCTCTTTATCTCAATTTATTTACATCAAGGGATGTATTTATCAAATAATTTTCCCATATATGTATTCCATTCCATGAGATCAATTTATTATATCAATTTTATATTATGGATTAGAGACCACACTTCATAATAATCACATTGGATATGATAGGCCACAAGTATAACCTTTTAATTTTAGCTACATTCCAAGGTCGTAAATATCTTTTTTGAAGTCTTAATCCTTTGTTCAACATCCATTAGACAAATATCCCACTAAATGATGGGTGGTTCTACCATATGAAGATGTCCAATATATGAGATTCTCTTCATTGAAAAGATTGCTCCATTCGATAAAGGTTATTATTCATAACCAGATTAATATTCTCTAACATTTTGATGCTTTTCTTTATTCCAATACTAGCTGTATTTGTTTGTTGAATAGGGAAATATATAAATTTTTAACCCATATTAACCCCATTCATCCTTCCAGGTTCCATTTCATAACAATTAAATATACTGAATTTTTCTCTAAAATTATTAACATCCTATAACTATAAATATTGTATATAACATAACATAAATTTAAACATTGTAAATCCTTGAATCATTAACATTTGATATATTTTGGAATCATTACTTTCAAATCCTTCATAATGGTAGGAAATAAAAATGTGAATTATCCTAAATGTATCCCCATAGAGTGTCAAACCATGAGTGAAATTAGGCCAGTTGTTGAATACCAGGTTTCCCCATGTCAGGCCCGAGACACCTTTACATGGTTGTTACCCATAGGTAAATTAGTTCTAGAACCATGTCCTCTTATAGTATTCAGGAATGTATTTATTTATAGGAATACCCACATAATCCCTACATTATAAAATTCTGGGATGTTTAGGTATACTTATCATCAATGTCTATTTAGTATCGTACTCCCTAATATGGGTTTTCTAAATTATGTTTCCAAGGATTCTACTAAACTTCCTTTGATACCAACTGTAATTCCTAGACCATAGAAGCATGGTGCTAGTGCATTGTTTTCTTTATATTGGCATAATTGCAATGAATCCAATCCTGAAGTACTAATCATATTATCATTCTAGGAGATAAATATTACATACCTGATACCCATAATACATTGAGAAGATAAAGTAAAACATGGTAACTAATAAAATAAAATAATCATTATCCTTGAATGGTTATTCAAATATTTCATCATTATAAGATGGGGAAAAGAACATACAATCGATGATCTCAATTTCTTAGTAAGGTTAACTAAAGTGGAATAATTAATTAATAAATAAAAATAAATTAAAATGGAATGTTAAATAATTGATAACACATGATATTCAAATAACTATTTAAGGCAATATGAATATGAAAATTTAGTAATTTGAATCTCCATCCATCTAAATCAATAAACATAGAATGAAATGTTACCATATATACATATATTGAGAAAAGATATAATTAATGAATAATAAATAAATATAAATGAGATAAATTCTTAATTATTGGATTACATGTTTCCTAGATACATGGATACAGTACCGTCAATACCTTTTATAATATAGTTTAGTAATTGGGTAAAACCCCATCCATTTTGGCCATCAATATTATCTCATGAGAATACTGATGCATCGATGGTCTGTTTATAACTTGAACACACCCATGTCATACATATTTTAATCATTACATGAATATATTAGTCAATATAAATAATAATCAATATGCATTATCTAATATCCATATTTAATGAAGGATATAAATTTATCATTTATTAACCAATTAATCAAATAACTGTCAAATGAAAACTGTATGTTAAAATGATATATAGTTTAGGAAATAATAATATAAATTATAGTATAAAATGGATATTAAATTATATTTCCAAAAAATTAATATAATATAGTTATTCATTCTATATAAAGATAACATACACAAAAGTAAGTGAGATTTCAGTGATATTTATTAAGAGCATTCCTTAGAAGAATAATCCTTAAACATTCCAAACCATCCCATACAAAATTAAAACATTTAATTCATAATATCTAGAATGGAATGAAATTAATTGAAATAATGAATATCATGAGAATTATATCATATTAAAATGTAAATATATACACCAAATAAAATTTAATTTGCATATAATAAGATGTAAGTCTCAATGGAATGTAAATTGAGATGAAATTTCCATACCTTGACATTTATTTTGTTTTATAGAAATTATCATACTATATTGTTGAATAAAATACATTAATAATTTATAATAGAAACATAATATTGTTTATTGTATTATATATTAACTTTATATAACATCTTATTACCCGTTTCTTAATAATAATTAATTATTTTCACTATTCTGGGTGCTAATTTCCTAGTTTTCTCAAGTATGTTCTGACATATAATTTTTTATTCCTATTAATTAAATCATGATTTTATCATATGCAGAATTTAATCCATAACATAAGTATCATGTGTATTTATTACATATGTATTTATAATAATATAACATTATTGAAGATAATAAATTTAATTCATAGTTTATGGAGATGGTAGGTCGCGCCCACACATAAACACTACATTCATTTATTTATTCAATTAAATGGATTAAATTTAAATTATATATGTATATTATAATTATATAATAATATATATATTTAATATGTTGCATATTTTTATTAAAATCTTACTTTATACATTCAATGTATAGAGTGAATGAGGCACATCACTTTGAGGAGGCGATAGTCCACACTTCCTCAATTGAAATTATCCTATTTAAATAATATGGAAGGCATAAAGTTACATTAAAAATAAAAGATAAATATGTAATGAGACATTATAAATATAATTTATATCATACATATACTTATTTTTCATCATAATGGCCATCATGGGGTGGTAATGGAAAAATGAACAATCAACATTTGGTGAGGCAAAAAGTCTCAGTACAGAGAAACAATCTGTGTGTTACACATTAGAAAGAAGTGTGTGTAATTTTAAGTCTTATTAATTGGATAAAAATATAATACTATTTTTAGGATACTAGTGTTACTAAAAAATCATTAAATAATAATTATTTATTTATTTTATAATGTAAATAAAACTAAAATTCATATTGAATTTTGTTACCTCTTAATCAGGTAACTTCTCTTGGTTTGAACAAATGTGATTAATTATATGGATTTATTACCAATGAAATTTTTCATGGTTTTGGGGAGGATTTTGGAAATCTATTTTTGTATATCTTGGTGTAATCTATGTTGTTATGGAGGTATTTTTATGTGGGATAAGTTGGTGGACTTTATAGTGGAGGAGAAGTGACACTATTGTATTATTTTGAAAAATGAATTGTTACCACGTTTTTCATGTAGCATGTTGATCCAATAATATACCCTATTATATAAAATGGATTACTTGGTCTAAATAAATCCACAAAATATCAATTTTAGAAGTTCATAACTCATTTTGGTCATTGATGCCATGGTTTAGTCCCTTATTATACTTAATTTAACATTAATCATTTTAATTAATTTTTATCACATCCAATAAAATTTTAGAATGAAAAGAAGTTGGCATTAATAAAAGTAATAAATTACTATTATTAAAAATATTGAATCCATTTTTTCAAAATCTAATAATATAAGTCGCAGAAATTAAATTTAAATTCATTTTGCATGGGGGACAATAATGGTGGTTTTTAAAGTAAAAAATCAAAAATATTTATATGTTTTTAGAATCAATTTAAAAGTGAAATTGATTCCAATGACATATATTTTATGAAATGATAAAAATATTATATAATTAAACTTTAAAACAAATTAAAAATATTATTTATCATTATAATTAAATTATATTAAAAATAAATTTTGAATTGAAATTCCATATTTTTAGCAATTCATTAAAAAATGAGATATTCTAGAAGAATATCCGAATTTCTCCATAAAATATTTATTATGTTTCTATTTAAAATTTGATCATTATTTTTCAATATTAAATCAATTAAAATTACAAAATATTTATTTAAAATGGGATCACCATTAAAAGGTTGTAAAATTTCCATTAAAAAAATATAGGTTTTTATGTGTAAAATATTGTTTGTTCATATCATATGCCTATCAAACCTAAGGGAAGAATATAATAAATTATTTTTATGAATATATAACATATATTTTTCATTATAATAATTCAATAATTATATTTTAAAAATCTTTATTACCATAAAACTCTTTTGGATGCATATAAATAATAATATTTCTTTTTATATCCAATTGGTTTCTATTCTTGTTTCTCATTAATTGGTAACCCATGAATTCATTTTATATTTATGTAAACCATAAATTTTAATTTTTTAGTTAATACTATTTTTAAATTTTAGTTTATATATTATTATATTAAATAATAATATTTTAATAAAATATTATTTTTTTTGTAAACCTCGGTATCCAGTGTAATGCAAGCCATCAAAGAAACTCTCTCTTGCGTGTAACACTTGGTAACTCGGTGATTCATGAATTGAAATATATAGAATATAATGTTAATAGTAAATATATTATAAAGTAACTGGTTATTATATTACCTTATGTATTGGTATCACATTTCATGCGCGCTATAAGATACACTGTTCTTATATTGGAATTTTACGGTGTCACAAATATTTTCATACACATTAAATAATTTTCCTTGATTTTTTCTTAACCTAAACAAATGATATTCATTGAATGTAAAAGAAAGTATATTTTTAAAAATTGATTCTTCTTATATTATCCAATTTTATTTAATTTTGAATTACAACATATAACATCCTGACCCAGGATCCCCTTATAGTGCCCTCAGCTGGTCAGACACATGGTCTCAAGAACACCTCTATGTATAACATTGGCCATCGATTGGAAACTATTGTAACATGGGGTATAATGGTGAGTGTATATCATAAATATCAGAGTATCAAATCAGTGAAATAAATAGATAAATAGTGGAATCATAATATAATCCAAAAATAGAAGGAAAGGAATCCAAGTGTTATTAGTAACCAATAAAAACAAAATACAATATAATATACAACATTATGTAATGTCATGTATCTATTAAAAAGGAATGGATAGAAATGGAAATAGTAATCTAGTACAATACATGTATCAAAATGTCTGGAATGATAAAAAAATTTATCTATAGTAGTATCACTAGCCATAGCTCAGCCCTGAGCTTCAAAACTCTCATGTTATAATCACTCAAGCATCCATAGCCTGGTTCTTTCCACTATTTCTACATGAATGTACATAATTTACATGGGTACCATCGGTTTCCCAGATGAGGTGTGATATAAACATTGTAGATCACCACCAAAAGTGTAGATAAATATCTATTTAGTGCATATAATATGATATGTGTGAAGATGTATCAATTATAAGAAATAATAAAATATATTAAAGGGTTTGGATCTTCTTCCTAAAGGACACCAGGCTGAATCTACATCCTACAGATCATTTTAGATAATCTCTAAATATGTATCCATATGTACACCTATATATGTTATTTTTAAGTAGTTAAACCAATGTCTATATATATATATACTTATACTAGTCTAGAGATGACGTGTAACTTAGGAATCCCTAGGTAGTAGCATGATTCTTTTTGATGTCATCGGATATTGTGCCTTGTTTCATAATAGTTGGGATGTTATTCCTTTCTGTTATAATAAAAAAGGTTCTCCATTCCCATTCATCATAATTCATTAGGGTTATCATACCAATTTGTTAAAATTCATAAGGGTCTCTATTCCCATTTATCATAATTCATAACTGTTTTTGTGATAATTTATTATAATCTATAAGGGTCAACATGACCATTCATTATAATGTATTGGGGTCCCCATGTAAATTCATTATAATTCATAACATTCTCCATGTACACTAATCATAATTAATGTGTTTTGACATAGCCTTTAATCATAATTCATAAGGGCTTCCATTCCCATTCATAATTAGATATATTGGTATCCTTGACCCAGTGTCCCATATGTAAGGGATACTATGAAAAAGTATCGAAATATTGGGATTCCATGCCCATGTTTCATAGTATATGTCTTCCATACATTTATCTTATAAAAGTAAGTATTTCATGGCCATATATCACAAGTGTAATGGATTCCTTGTTCTTATCTCATAATATTAATTAAAGGTCTATGTTTTTATGTTGATGTCATTTATATTTCTTATATCATTAACATTTAACATTAATAACTGTGTAGATATTGTCTAATTAAAATGCATGACATGATTATACCACTCATATCTATTCAATTCAATGTAGTCATCACAATTTTTAGTCACTCTAAAATCATATAGAATATAGATTTCATATTTATAAATTTATAATAATAATTAATATTCCATCAGCACACCTCACTAGGTGGAAATTATTCAAGGGGACAAACCCAACCATATTAAAGAGGGTTCTAGGGTATATTTATCATAGGTATTTCATTAAACATGATTTATCTATATTTTTGTGGAAACACATAGATACTAAGTCAAAATACATCAAAACCATTGTAAAAATTAACAATTATTTTGGTATAAATTCATAAACACCTACCTTATGACTGTTGAAGAACACTAATCCAGTATTTTCCTCTGGATTGGTTTGTATCTGATGAAAATGGGAAAAAAGAAAAATCCTTAGAAATAGGTCCTATAATATTGTACCAAAATAGTGTTGATGATAAAATACAGAATGGGTAAAGGATCCTAAGGAGTGGATCATATATTTATTGAAATTATATGAGATTATCAGCATTTAAATAAGCTTCTGGATAGAATAACTACCCAAGATCCTAGTTGAGGAGGCTTGGGGAGCTCTTTATGGGAGAAAATAAATAATTTATGTCTATTGGAGGAAGTAATAATAATGGTGTTAAAATTATAATTACTCAAGAAAAATATAAATATTTAACACTTTAAAAACTATATCACATGGTTTTACTTCAATTTGGGGAGAACTGTGCACAAAACATGCACCATCCTTGCAGATCATATTGTCCAATAACACACACTTTTCAATTGTGTAGTTTTAGAAACAATTCACAATCTTTGAAAATTGGATCGGTAAAAACTAGAGATTAATTGCATGGTCACATGGCCCAGAACACATAGTGAGGGAAAACTATTCATCCCACTTCTCTTCAATGAGTGACCATGCATGGAATAATGAAACCATGTAGACTAGGTGGCATAATATCTTCTAATTGGGTGGGCTAGCTATTTTATCCACCATATGTGGTTTTAGTGCCTATAAAATTCCCAAACACCCTTTATTCTACCATATCCTTAATTGGAATTAATCATAGGTACAAAATATAGAAGAAAATAACATTAATAAATCTATAACTCATAGTAATCCTAGTTTCATACATTATCCCCCTTAAAGTTTCTCATCCCCATTTTTTCCTTCCAAGGGTGGTGAAACATCGTCTGAGAATATCTCTACCCACTAATCATGTTCATCAGCCTACCACTCCCAAATCTCATCATGTACACAATCATTCTGCCATATCACCCATACCTTGGGGATATGCTTTCAATGGGGAGCCTTCATGATCCGATGAATGATTCACATGGGATACTCTAGAAAAGAATCACCAACATATAATTTCACATCCTTAGGATCAATAGTAAATGTTGAGTTTATGTTAATGGTGAAGCTATGAATTGTGGAAAACATCATGCATGGAATAGTACCTATTATGGAATAGAAACTGATAGGATAAAAAATTGAATTTATCAGAGATCTCAAAACGCCCTAAAACAATGGGAAAACATCACATTCATTCATATCTACCATTTTCCATGTCTTAGTGAAATATAGAAGAAACCCCCCTTAAATATTATTCCAGTGGTTATCAATGTCGATCACCATATGCGTAATATCTAGAATAACTAATAGACGTCATCTCTTATCTTAAATTCACGTTATCCAATGTATCATGCATGAGATAAGAACCTAGAATCACTACCTATCATAAATTTAGATAATATAGTGGTGAATGATGCAGCCAACCATATAATTAATCATGTAGAGCCATTCGAATTATTTTTGGAAATATATTTTTGTTGGAAAACTATATGTGGAATATATGATTCTCCCAAATACTACATATATTAAGAATTTGTGATTGGATCATGTTCTCTAGTACATATATCATCCATTTAAATGGCCATCAGTATGAGGGTGAATGTTTGTTATCCAATGTGCATTCACACACTATTCTCTTTGTAACTACATCTAGAACAACAATGTCAAACATGTGACCCTCAATGAAATGATGAAACAGATATCCCTGTATAGCTATATAATCTCCTTGGAAAAAAGTATTCACATCTCATCAAAAGGTAAACTATCTTGATTTGGTAGGAAGTGGGGTACCATTTTTAGTCATTCCACAAATACACAAACAGTGCCGCTACTAGGATGTGACCTTAATAAACCAGTCACAAAATCCATTTCAATTTCATTACATTACGATTCTAGGACTACTAATGACTCCAAAACATAAGTGGTACACTATTTTTTTACCTTCACCTATTGATAAGTGTAATGCCTAGTGATGAAACACACTATAGGATGATTCATCATAGGGCACCGATACTGGTGATGAATATTCTGATAAATCATGCAGATACCAGTGTGAACTATCTACTAATAAGAACATGTTCCACCCATTATATCCTCTTGTTTATCCTTAATAACTTATATACTCCCCTGAATACCAAATATGATGTCTCTATCAAAAAACGATATTGGAGGTTGTTCATATCCAAAAATACATTCTCATAAGACAAAACCTTCTAGGTCTGAATAGAAAGTTTCCTTCACCCAATCCAAGCGTAAATAGTTAACTACTAATTCTATAAGAAAATAAAAATTTTTACTATCCGGAAACTCTAGACACAACTTATAAAATATGGCCATTAACATTCCTTCATTACTAACATAATGACTGGCTTCAGCCTGAGTTTTCTAGCATAAAAAATCTGTTACTGTATTACACTATCTAGGAGTATAGGCAAGTTCAAAGTTGAAGGGCAAGTGATATTTGTACCAGTTTCACTATCTGATATTCATTTCACTCTATGTAAAGATAAATTTCAGGATCTTGGGATCTGTATACATTATAAAGTTCATTATCATTAGATAATTCCTCCTATAATGCTATTCATGAATGAATGCTCATTTCTCAAGGATATGCATTTGTTAATAATATATGTGAGGTATAAACTGGTGAGACACATACATAATGAATCAATCCTCATACATCAATATAAAACCCATACAAATGTATGATGCATCATAAAACATTGTATAGATTCTTCCATGCTTTGGTAGATTCAAAATCAGGGTAAAATGAAGTCTTTATTTCATATTTTAAATGTCCTTCATGAACACTTCAGACCACAAGAACATCACACCCTCACTATTTAGATAGGCAATAGGTGTTTCATGTTGTAAAAGTCATGTATGAATTTACATTAATATGTATCTATCCATAAGAAACACTATATGTAAAAAAACATTCTGGTTTTCTCCGATGTAACAAGTACACTCACCTTCTATAGGTCAACTGATACTCTTACCTATAAGATTATATGACCATGGAAGGGAAAATTATTGATCCAAAAGTATCAACTAATGATATTAACATATAGTTAGTCCTCACATAGTACATTCATAATAATCTCAAGATGTTTTTAATGATCTCTTCAAGTATGAGAATACACAAAGATGACATCCATAAAATCTACAATGAAGGAATCCAAGTAGGGGTGAAAAAACCAATTGATTAGATCCATGAAAACGGTATGAATTTTTGAGAGACCAAAAAACAAGATAACATACTCTTATAAACCATATTTAATTTTAAATTTTTCATGTTGTATATATAGTGGATTAAATCACACTTGATGATTTCCTAATCCAAAGAGTATTTTTTAGAACACTCTAGATCCTCAGATTTGGCGTATGAGAACATCAGTTTGATGAAAAGGATATAGGTTATTCACATTAAGATGAATCAAATTTTAGTAATCCTTACAAATATTTGGGAAATGTCAACCTTCTTGAAAAATGGATCAGTGATCCATCATGAAAATAATTGTTTCATATAAAATCCTTTCCTTCCAAATCCTCTAACTATCTATCAAGATACTAAAACTATATAACAAACATCTTTTAATTAGTAATGGATATTATTTTATCTCCTACAACCATATGAATAGTAAATACTACCTCTCGCATATCAAGTATTCTAGAGAAGTGTCTATGAAAGACTTCAATTAAATGATCTACAAATGGAGGGAAATCTGCTTGATTTGACCCCTAACTATAGAGACTGGAAGCTTAACATACATGGACATTACATTACTTTTTTGGAATACTTAGTACATAACAAAAACACACACACAAGGACCGTAATAGTTTAGTGTCTTTGGAAACTCGGAATATAATCTTCTAATCAGGGTGAAAGATCTTCAACATCTACCATAAAGATCATCCCTTTTTATCTTACCTGAAACATTTCTTTATATCCTGGGGAAAAGAAAACATAAAAGGGTGAGCTCAAATGCTCAATAAGGGTAAACAAAAGAAATATTAATCACATCATATTCATAAGAACATAACAGTTTGAAAATCATAACCTGCAAAAGAGAACATTATATCATAACATGGGATAAATCATAGTTGTGAAATGTAATCCCAATAATCATAACATAAAACATGAAACTTTTTGGCATACACACATAAACATATAGAATCATTTCTTATTAGTCAATACTCATTTCCAAGACTATCTTAGTGGACAAAGTCCATTTCTGAACCGAGTGCACTCCACGTTTCTGTCTTGTTTCACTGAACCGCTTTAACCTGCCTTCCAACCATGTCTATCTCACGAGATATAAATTCTTTACCCAATGCATTAGAGGGATAAATAAGTCCCACCCATCTCATAATTATACCATTCTTATGTGTGCCACAAAATCTTAAATCATATATCATTGCATAACCCATGTAATAAAAATGGGATTCTTAAACAACATGTAATCCTAAAACAATTCATATAAGATAAAGGAATTCATAAAAATAATTCCATCACAACATAATCAAATCACTGTAATAATAGGGATAGAAACATAACCCTATATTATCTTAGATGGAAAATAATTTTGATAAAATACTTGAACTTCGTTCTTGAGGAAAATATCCTTTCTACTTCAAAAACATTTTCCTTTCTTAAAATGTCATACAAATTTAAACTAAAAGAATTTGATTAAAAATAAACTTGAAAACTTGTAAACGAAGAATCTCGGAAATAATTTTTTAAAAATCCATTCATGCTGTATAAGTTAAAAAAACATTCTTCTAGTACTTTTTTCAGAAAAGTCAAAAAGTAACTCGTACGAAAAATGAAAAAAGATTTCATTAATATATTCTACTAAAAATACACCGAAGGGTAAAATTGGATTTAATCAATTATAGGTGGATGGAAAAATTATTAAATATTGAGGAAACATGGATTTTGATGATAAAATACACCCCAGTAAATACCAAAGTATAAACAATCTCAGATAAAAATGAGATTGTGATATTTTTCTTACCTTAGGTCTGATTTGCTTCGTATGTGTCCGAACCTCCTGTATAATAATTTAAATAATGTTATTGACTTATTCCATAGTCATACTCATTGTTATGATATCATATATGGTCATATTCTTAGCTTATTATTAGTAATATTTCATTGCTACTTGTTATTCGGGTGTTTATTACTTTTTGTTCTTATGCGTGTTTTGTCGAATAAATTCATATTCATCACTTTAGGTTATAGAAACCTCATTTACATAATTTTATTAGTGTAATATATATCATTTTCATTCATTCAATTTATTTATATAATCATTATGCAATGAAGATCATGTAGAACGAGTCGCATCACATCGTGGAGACAATATTCCTTAGGTACGCACGAGCGATGATATCATTCCCATGATCGTGGAATTGTATTGGAGTGTATGTATAATATTTTTGAATAAATATCAATTTAAAATAATCATATATATTCATCCCTTACACCAATATACCCATCCAAGTAAGGTGGTGGTGGAAAATAGATTACACCATGTCGTTGAGACGATATTCTGTATGTACGCACGCGCGGTGATTTCATTTTCCATTGGATGGATAGATAGTGAAATAGGTTTGTTTCATACTTATAATAACATATCAGTATATTAGTGATACTGATGTTATTACTTCATAATGAAACAACTAAAGAAGAATAAGTGGAAGATAAAATAAAGATGAAAGAATCGGTAACAGACATTACCTCTTATTTGAAGTGCTTCTTTGAGACTTCCTTTTAGCGCACTAAAATTATTCTTTTAAGAATACCAGGACCTCTATGATGTCTCTAGGGAAGTGGATCGGATAAATTTTCATGGGTTTGCCGAGCTTGAAGGCTCAAAGTGGTGTGAGGAAGAGGGGGAGGAGGTTCCCTTTTATAAGGGAGGATAGGGGCTCTTTTGGAAAAACTAAAAAAATTATTTTATTATAAAGAATAATTCTGTTGAAAATTGCTCCAAATTGATTTATTTCGAATATAAGGCGGGGATGGGTCGAACACCTCTCATCCAGTAGAATTTAGACAAGTTTAGGTTCCTATTTTAACCTTATCATTTAGATTTAACATTAAGTTAAATAATTTTAATTTTACCATGTCTTCTTGTGTTCTTACATTATAAGGTTAATAAACATACTATAACAATTCAAAAGAACCCCAAGTTGTTTATTATTAATATATATAACCTTATATAAGTCATTTGGCCGAAAATTAGATTTTTAGGAATAAAATAAAAATTAATAATATAGTATTTGTTTTAAAAACTATTTTATGTCAATTTTGAAACTATTTAGAAATTGATTATTGTTAAAATTATAACAGAATTATTAGTTCTAAAAAGTTATTTAAATCAATACTAACATCTCATATTAACCTAGAAAATTAGTGTAATTCATAAAATGGCTCAAATTAAATTTATTTGGGTATTTAAAACATCAATTGTGTCAATATTTCATTAATAATATAATTACTACATCATCGTTGTGTCATAAATAAAATAAATTATTTAATGTCTAAAAATTATGAATAAACTACCATTATGTTGGAAATCTTTTTATATTTCTAACTAATATTTATATTTGAATTTATCTTATGTATTACCCCATATTAAAATTGATTTACTTATTAAACATTGTTTTTAACTATTTTAACCCTTCTTTAAATAAATTAATAATAAATGTCCTAATCTAATCCAAGTGGGCCTAAATGGTCATATTTTATTCCTGAGGTTGTTTTTGGTCGAATTAGACAAATCCAACAGAATTAGGACATGTGTTAGGGTATTAATAATATCATTTTACCCTTAATTACCCTATTTACTTTTAACCGTGATAAAAAAAAGTAAAAAGTTAATATTCACCAAAAATTATTTTCATCTCATTGAACCACATTTTACTTACTGAAATCAACCGTGTCTCTTGAGTTTAGAAATTCCACTCATAGATGTGGTAAAATTATGTTTTATGAAAAATTCATTTTTTTAACTACCACTTAGTGGTTTTACTATTCATCAAAAAATGAAAGTTTCCAGAAAAATACAAAAAATTAGGCCTGAGATATATTTGATATTATGAACTCAAAAATGATGTCTATTTTACCAAATTCAAAACATATCATTTTCACTAATTAATTTAAAAATTAATTCCCGTTGTCTAAACAAATAGTGTGTTCTTAAGAAATAATAACTATCAAAAGATTGACACTTGTTTATATATGGTTCAAATGTGAAATTACATCCAAAGACCAAAATTGTATTAAATTGTAAAAATATATTCTAAATATACTTTAAAACCACTCAAATTTATAATTTATCACTATTAATTATTTTTATTAATAAGTTTGTTTTTAATTAAAATTTATTAATTTTCACTATTCATCAGAAAATGAAAGTAATCCGAAACGTACCAATATTTCACCCTAAGCTAATTTAGATATTCTGAATCCAAAAATAAAGTCTATTTTGAAAAATAAAATTTTAAAAATTTTAAAAAGTCGTTATTACTATTCATAACGGCTAGTTTTAATAATATATTTATAGCATATCGTTGTTTAGTGAAACTCGTTATTTCGTACTACACACGCTATCGAGGAAGGTCGTGATTGCATGTAATTCAAGTCAAGTCAATGATGCGTTTTGTGAATGCTCCCTTTGGTGTATCGTACAACAGAAGGCACTAATGAAATTAAAAAGAATATTTTTCATAAAATCTCGAGGTGTTACATTCTACACCCCCTTAAAATGAATTTCTCCCTCCAAATTCGTCAGGGTTATAAATGGTTTACTACTCGAAATTTTCTTTAATAGAATCCCACATCGTAAAAAGGAATACCAAAACCAATCTTTAAAAACAAAAGTATGAAACGTAATGGTTACCCAAATAAACTAATCACTGGGTTTCCACATAGGAGAAAATATGTATATGGAAGATAAATATAACCATCATGTTATGATGGAGAGTGGTAGGGAAATGGCTATGGAAAAGCCAGAAATCACAAAGCCATAAATTTGTGATGATATAAGGTACCATCTGATTCATCAGATATAAGAGCACTAGGAAAACATTTTTGGTTTTCAAGATCATTTCCCTAAAGTTGATGGAATTGGAATTAGAAGAAATACATTCATGATTTTGGTATAGTCTCACCATTGGTCATTCTTTGGACAATTTCCAATTCATCTCTTAAAGAAATTAAGTTTAATTTGTTATTCGTGATGTGTTAGAAGATCATGTGATGGAATGATGGGTCATTCCATCTGTCTCAAACAAAAGGTTAGAAAAGTTGTCAAAACTTACATAAGTCCACATATAGTGAGATTAATAATATATGGTCCCAAAAATGGACTTATACTTCATATATCATACTACTTAATATAATAAAACTAGTTTCTACTAAACAGGGACTTCTTATAGGCCCGTGGTAGGCGATAAAGTCCAATCACACTTCGGTTGTGGGTTCGATTCCCACAGCCTTATCCGACACGATGGGCCGTCGCCCGTCCTGCAGGTTTTCCTTTTTCTAAAACTAAATTACTATAACATCACATAAATAATATCTAAAAAACGTTCTATCCTTAAAAAATACTAACTTATGGTCAATCTAATCCATTCCAATCTTTAGTATTATCTAAAATACTTCGGTCCAAGCTCATATTATAAAGAAAACGATTACTTGAAATGTCATCAACAAAGCATGTGAATACCATCATTTATCCCCTATATATCTTGTTGGTCACATTCCAGTTATGTGAATACCTCAATCATGTATTCTCTTGAAAAATTAATTCCCATTAAACCTTAGTGAAAATATGAATGTAGTTAAAAGTTAAGACTTTCCACATACCAAAATCCCAAAAAATTTATATACTCAAACCATGATACCACTTAGTCGTTATATCAATCATGAGCTCGTGAATACAATCGAACATCTCATTATCTTCTTATCCCTTCATTATGCGCATATCATCTACTTATAAAAATATCTCAATCACTTTACATGGTTACCAGTACTATAAAATTATTGAATACCATAATAGACCAATACTTAAATATTCCAATATACCATAAAAGTACATCAATAACATTATTCATTAATACCAATACATAAAAACTTCAAACCATCATCTTCAATGATTGTCCTAGAATAAGTCATTCCTTAATTTAGAAGTAACTTTTTAGGTCAAGGCATTGAGATGGGTAATTCCCATGTTCTCCTCAAATAAGACATTAAACTCCATAACGGTCTGTCACTCTATGTCCCTTTTCTCCACACAGATAACATTTGTCCCTCCATTTGAGGTATTACTCAATGTTCTTCTTCCCTTATTTAGAAATCTCAATCTTCCTTTTATTATGCTCGTCAACATGCGAACATGCATAAAAGTATATCTCCCTATTATTTGATAAATTAGGCACACCACTAAATTTCACCTTGTTAATCATATATCACGATGACTGATTTGGAATAATCACAATATTTTTCAATCTAGGCATTACACAATTTTGTTTCTCATAGTCACCAATTTGTCCATTGGATTCAATGATAACTGAATTCATTCTGGTTCCCTCCATTGACGAAAACACAAAAATAATTCTGTGAGAGGCAAAAATCATACAAGGAAAATAACATAATCAAGGGGGAGTACCTTCAATATCTAACATCTTAGGTTTAATTATAATATCGTTACCATAATCATAGGACTATAACCTATACTTATACTTATCCTTAGGGACTTCCTTAGACATACCTTAGAAATATCACTAGGGTTCTCACTATAGTTCTTGCATCCTAGTTTCCAAATGTTGACTAAACCATTCCTCTGATACAAAATGTAGGGACCCGAAGTGTAACGTACATGGACATTACATTACTTTTTTGGAATGCATAGTACATAACAAAAACACACACACAAGGACCATAATAGTTTTGTGTCTTTGGAAACTCGGAATATAATCTTCTTATCGTGGTGAAAGATCTTCACCATCTCCCAAAAAGATCTTCCCTTTATTTTTCTTACCTTAAACCTTTATTTATATCAAGGGGAAAATAAAAACATAAAAGGGTGAGCTCAAATGCTCAGTAAGGGTAAACAAAAGAAATATTAATCACATCATATTCATAAGAACATAACGTTTTGAAAAACAGAACCTGCAAAAGAGAGAATAATATCATAACATGGGATAAATCCTAGTAGTGAAATGTAATCCCAATAATCATAACATAAAACATGAAAATTTGTGGCATACACACATAATCATAGAGAATCATTTCTTATTAGTCAAGACTAATTTCCAAGACTATCTTAGTGAACAAAGTCCATTTTTGAACCGAGTTCACTCCTCGTTTTAGTCCTGTTTCCCTGAACTGGTTTAACATGTCGTTCCAGCCATGTCTATCTCATGAGATATAAATTATTTACCCAATGCATTGTAGGGAAATATAGGTCCCACCCATCTCATAATTATACCATTCTTATGTGTGCCATAAAATCATAAATCATACATCATTACATAACCCATATAATAAAAATGGGATTATTAAACAACATGACATCATAAAATAATTCATATAAGATAAAGGAATTCATAAAAATAATTCCATCACAACATAATCAAATCAATATAATAATAGGGATAGAAACAGAACCCTATATTATCTTAGATGGAAAATAATTTTGATAAAATATTTGAACTCCGTTCTTGAGGAAACTATCCTTTCTACTTCAAAAAAATTTTACTTTCTTAACATGTCATACAATTTTAAACTAAAAGAAGTTGATTAAAAATAAACATGAAAACATGGAAAGGAATCTTCTTGGAAATAATGTTTTAAAAATCCATTCATGCCGTATAAGTTTAAAAAAACATTCTTCTTGTACTTTTTTCGGAATAGTCAAAAAGTACCTAGTACGAAAAATGACAAAATATTCCTTTCATATATTTTACTAAAAACTCAACGAATTGTAAAATTGGATTTAAACAATAATAGGTGGATGGAAAAAATATTACATATTTAGGAAACATGGATGTGGATGATAAAATACACCCCAGTAAATACCAATGTATAAACAATCTCGGATAAAAATGAGATTGTGATATTTCCCTTACCTTAGGTCTGATTTTTTTCGTAAGTGTCCAAACCTCATATATAATGATTTAAATAATGTTATTGACTTATTCCAGAATCATACGCATTGTTATCATATCATATATGGTCATATTATTAGCTTATTATTAGTAATATTTCATTGTACTTGTTATTCGGGTGTTTATTACTTTTTGTTCTTATGTGTGTTTTGTCGAATAAATTCTTATTATTATTTTTAGGTTATAGATACCTCATTTCCAGAATGGTATTAGTGTAATATATATATTATTCATTCATTCAATTCATTTATATATTCATTATGAAATGAATATCATGTAGAACGAGTCGCATCACATCGTGGAGACGGTATTCCGTACGTACGCACGAGCGATGATATTGTTCCCATTATCATGGAATTGTATTGGAGTGTATGTATACTATTTAAGAATAAATATAAATTTACAATAATCATATATATTCATTACTTACACCATTATACCCATCCAAGTAAGGTGGTGGTGGAAAATAGATTACACCACGGCGTGGAGACGGAATTCCGTACGCACGCACGCGCGGTGATTTCATTTTTCGTAGGATGCATAGATGGTGAAATGGGGTTGTTTGATAATTATAATAACATATTAGTATATTAGTGATACTGATTTTATTACTTCATAATGAAACAACTAAATAAGAATAAGTGGAAGAAGAAATAAAGATGAAAGAATCGGTAACGGACATTACCTCTTCTTTGAAGTGCTTCTTTGAGACTTCTTTTTAGGGCTCTAAACATGGTCTTTTAAGAAAACCAGGACCTCTAGGATGTCTCTAGGGAAGTGGATAGGAGAACGTTTCAGGGGTTGGCCGATCTTGAAGGCTCAAAGTGGTGTGAGGAAGAGGGGGAGGTGGTGCTCTTTTATAAGGGAGGAGAGGGGCTCTTTTGGAAAAAGTAAAAATATTATTTTATTATAAATCCAAATTCGGTTTTAAATAGCTCAAAATTGATTTATTTTGAAGCTATGGTGTTGATGGGTCGCAATAATCTCATACAATAGAATTTAGACAAGTTTAGGTTCCTATTGTAACCTTATCATTTAGATTTAACATTAAGTTCAATAATTTTACTTTTATTATGTCTTCTTGTGTTCTTACACTATAAGGTTAATAAACTAACTATAACAATCCAAAAGAACCCCAATATGTATATTATTAATATATATAACCTTATCTAAGTCATTTTGCCAAACCTTAGATTTTTTGGAATAAAATAACAAATAATAATATAGTATTTGTTTTAAAAACTATTTTATGTCAATTTTGACACTATTTAGTAATTGATTTTTGTTAAAATTATAACATAATTATTAGTTCTAAAAAATTTAATTAAATCAATACTAACATGTCATATTAACCAATAAAATTAGTGTAATTCATAAAAAGACTCAAATTACATTTATTTGGGTATTTATAACATCAATTATGTCAATATTTCATTAATAAGATAATTACTGCATCATTGTTCTGTCATAAATAAATTAAATTATTTCATGCCTAAAAATTATAAATGAAATACCATTATGTTGTAAATATTTTTATATTTCTAATTAATATTTATAGTCTAATTTATCTTATGTATAACCCCTTATTAAAAATGATTTACTTATTAAACATTGATTTTAACTATTTTAACCCTTCTTTAAATAAATTAATAATAAATGTCCTAATCTAATGCAAGTGGTCCTAAATGGTCATATTTTATTCTTAAGGTTGTTTTCGGTCGAATTACCATTATCCAATAGAATTATTACATGTGTTAGGGTAATAATAATATCATTTTTACCCTTAATTACCCTATTTAATTTTAACCGTGGTTAAACAAGTAAAAAGTTACTATTCACCAAAAATTATTTTCATCTAATTGAACAACATTTTACCTACTAACATCAACCTTGTCTCTTGGAATTTTTAAATTCCACTCATATAAGCGGTAAAATTATGTTTTATGAAAAATTCATTTTTTACTACCACTTAGTGGTTTACTATTCATCAAAAAATGAAAGTTTCCAGAAAAATACCACAAATTAGGCCTAAGATATATTTGATATTATGAACTCAAAAATGATTACTATTTTAACAAATTCAATACATATCAGTTTCACTAATTAATTTAAAAATTAACTCCTGTCGTCTAAACAAATAGTGTGTTCTTAAGTGATAATAACTATCAAAAGATTGACACCTGTTTATATCTGGTTTAAATGTGAAATTACATCCAATGAACAAAATTGTATTAAATTGTAAAAATATATTCTAAATATAATTTAAAAAAACTCAAATTAATAATTTATCACTATTAATTATTTCAATTAAAAAGGCTGTTTTTAATTAAAATTTAGTAATTTTCACTATTCATCAGAAAATGAAAGTTATCCGAAAAGTACCAATATTTCACCCTAAGCTAATTTCGATATTCTGAATCCAAAAATGAAGTCTATTTTGAAAAAAAAAATTAAAAAAAAATTAAAAGTGGTTATTACTATTCATAATGGCTAGTTTTAATAATATTTTAATAGCATATTGTTGTTTAGTGAAACTCGGTATTACGTACTACACACGCTATCGAGGAAGGTCGTGATTGTGTGTAATGAAAGGCATGTCAATGATGTGTGTTGTGAATTCTCCCTTTGGTGTAGCGTACAACACAAGACATTAATGAAATTAAAAAGAATATTTTTCATAAAATCTCAGGGTGTTACACTGACCATCCTTGTAAAGGCTATATATATGGCATGTCACTCCACCTATACCAAGATACACACATATATCTCCACCTTCTTGGAAATCCCAATTTCCCTTTGGAATATATTTACTACCATCAGGTGATTTGAGAGACATTGTCTATTGATATCATTATATATCGGCATGATAGGGGAACAAAAATTACATCATAAGAATGAATTTAAATCCCGCCATCTCAATGATAAAGTGACCCCATAAGAAAATATGGATATCCACTTCAATGGGTAATTCCTTGAACATGAATATGCATTTTTATCAAATTACTAACGAAATATCAAGTGTCATCACGCCATAGAAGTACTCAATATAAATACCATGTCATTATACAATATCGACATTGATTAGAAAAATGAAGTACCCATGTCGAATAAATCTGATATGATAGTAGAGGTTACTAAAATAGTACCTAAAATGGTAGATGTCTTGGCACCCTCCTCCTCATGTACAAGATGTACTATATAAATCTAGCGTGATCCATTACCATGTGCTGAAACCTGACAAACTTGAGTGGGTATGATCTACTGGTTCTATATATATATATATATATATATATATATCATAGATACCTCATCCACACCATCTTACTCTACC
The DNA here is from genome assembly GCA_963277665.1 of Viscum album. NCBI lineage: Eukaryota > Viridiplantae > Streptophyta > Magnoliopsida > Santalales > Viscaceae > Viscum > Viscum album. Next base: position 806,508,677 of record OY728139.1, read on the forward strand.
TGTATATCTAGTATCATACCAGCTACCTACCTAGAGAGGTCCTTCTGATCTATCTCTGGAATGTATAGTATATATGGACCTCTCCCATTAGGCATATAAGTGAATATCCTAAAAAATATTGAATATTCCTCGACCCATTCGATCCTTGAATCTTAATAGGGTCTTTTGGAAACTAGTAATTTTTCTTCCCTAGCATTCCTCATTTTTGAAAGATCGTGTAACTATTATTAGGTTTCATCTGGCTTCTCGTACTCTTTCTTGGAGAATGAATGTGTTTCTTTTGACCGCTAGTTGAACCTCATACCAATATCTTTTTAAATCAAACTTGTACGACAACACCAGCTTCTCTAAGGTTTTATCAATGATGAGACCCTGTTTTACTAAAACAAACACAGTATTAAACTAATAAATATTCAAAAAATATATTTAATAAGAATTCTAATCCCATCCTAAAATAATCTCACATTCAGTGGATCATCTGTGTTATAGTTTAGAATAATGCGATAATACTCTATAAAATGAGATGAGTAGTCCATAACCAACAAAAAACCCTACTATTAGTTAATGAACTTCTTATTGTGATCATTCCTAAGGGTCTTATGGACTAATCAAATATAGATGAAATATTTTAAAACCCTCATAATCTCTTCTATATACTGGATATATTGGTAAAAAATATAACTACTAAAAAATGGACTTTAGATTCTTTAGATTTTTTAGTTCTAGAAAAATACATTGAGAAATGTCATCTTTTTCAGCATAACAATATGCACTGATAATGATACCCATTATTAGCACCTTTTTTAGCGATGATTAAAGGTCTCCTATATCATTGCTTTAGTTTTGAGGTGATAAATATTACTCTTTACTAGCCCATTATATTTTAAGATTAATAAAAATGTTTTTTATCAGTGCTTTCATAGTGCTGATAAATATCATGATTTATCAAGCCTTTTTTAGCACTGATAAAGATTACTCTTATCAATGTTTTTAATTTAATACGGATAAAAGGAATTCAAATTAGCAGATTTATAGAAGAACTGTTAAAAGTGTCCAGGGATTATTTAAAAACCCCAAACAAGTAATCAGTCATCGCTATTCTAAATCTCATATGGTACTCCTCAGCTACCGGCATGAATCCACTACGATCCATCAAATGAATCATGAATAAAATCCAATGAATGTTATTTTCAACTTTTCTTATATCCTTTTTTGATCTTATGGGTTTCGTGTTTTCTATTTTTTCACTATTATGAAACATTCATTTGATATCCTCTTGTCTATCGTAACAACTACACTAGAGGAATATTATATTCCCCAACATTCCTTATAAGGTAATCTATCATATCTTCCACAAAGAAAACCACGACTCCAATATTACAATGTTGTTGGTAATCCACTCTATGTTCCATGTATCCTCCATGTTCCCATGTATTAACATCAATAATTTTTTTTATTTTCTTCCATTACCATGCATAATAACCCCTATTCATTTGATATAAACATTATTATGAACTTCTACAATTGGTATTTTTCAACACAAACCCCTAACAACCTGTTCAATCAAAAATTACTTCATGTGTGAATGATTTAAAAAGTGTCTATATTAAATATAATGTTTTAGTTCATTGTTAATGAGGTAACCTAAAATATCCTCATAGTTTAATCCTTTATTATTAGAAACCCCCACCGCAGATGAGTCTTAACTCTATAGTAACTTGTTTTTAGAACAACAAGATATGGACTCTTGTGTTGCCAAGGGTAATCGAAACAATTTTTATAAAGGCATGAATTACTGATTCAAAATGACATGCCAGAAAATGTTAGAGTGTAATTTATCAATATATAGACACACATCACCCCCTTCCTAGAGAATCTTCATTTATTCTATGAACTGAAACATTAAAATTAATACCTACATACTTCATCAAAGGTATGTTAATTATGACTGTATTCTTAAATCTAAACTATAATTTATCTCAATAAATTATAGAAGATCCTAATAACAATTTTTTGGAAAACCATACAGATGGTTGGAAATTATGATTCACTTATCATATCATTCAACACCAATGAATTGAATGTCTAAATAATTTAGCACACTATCAAATTAATTTTTTATTAAAAGATGATTCTAAAATTTAAATTCCTTATGAGAAAAGACTATTCATATATATTCCATGCCGATGGGAATTTCTCACTATATTCCAAAAAAAGACATAAATCTAACATGTTAATATGGCTTATAGAAAATCCTTTGATCCCTTTATGGTTGACATAGAATAACATCCTCCTAATAAAACATTGCTTTTGTCATCCCAATAAATAACCTATTATCATATATTCAGTGTCAATATTTTTTCTTGTAACAAATTTGGTTTCACATGAATTAGAAATATTAGTCGAAGTACAATTGGTCCTTGGGTCCTACTTGTCCTCCCTAACTGATAATCAGTTGATCTTTGAGAGAAAGATAATGACATCTGAATGAATATATGGTAGTTGGATCTACACAAGTTTGATTGTCTATGGTTTCAAATGAATTAAATATTATGTTGTCGAAAGGTAACATGAATAGACTTAATCAACAAGAATGTTTGATGAAATGGAGGCATCTTCAATCCATTCAAGAATTATATACCCAATTTTATTGTGAGGTCATGGATCCTAAATGAATCATAATAGATATTCATTACTAAAAATGTATGGCATTTATGCAATGAGTAATAGCCTTTCGAAACTAATTCCTAAAGAGGGGAAAATCAAAAAATGAATAAAAAATAACCGTGATAGAATTTTATATTGGATCTAACCAAGAGTCAATATAAAGAATAAATATAATAGATTTTCACACATTTCACTCCAATGTTACTATGATTTCTATTGAATTTATTTGTGGAACAATAAATGTAATAGATCGAATCATTGTACATTTGGAGGAAACCCCTTCTCATTGTTGAAAGTGATAAGAGTTGAGTAAGCTCCTTTTCCCGTTATGTCTTAAGATGTCATAAAAAACTCAAAGGATGGGTAAAACCGTTTTGGGTACTCATTATCTTTTGTGTAATATCAATAACACACATACCCAATATATTTGGAAGGGATAATATTTGTTTTATAGTTCTACTGAAAAAATATTGAACGACTCGTAATGATCATCCATCAATGGACTCAAGGACTTTGTCATGAGAGTAAACATTTATTTCTTATCTTCTTAATATATTCCATTGGTAATACATTTATGTCAAAACCACACATTCTCAATGCCTCCATTTCTGAATATTTCTTCCAGATAAATACCTCACACAACAAGAGTAAGGCATTAAATAATAAAATAGTGAAAGGAAATTTTTTTCAAAATATGAAACTACAGTACAACCCAGCGCGTCTTCCTGTTCATGTGTAATTACAGCTAATGATTGTATGTTACAAAATTAATTTATTTGAATCGATGTATCTGTAGAGGAAACGATGAATTACATTAACATTTTTCGAGAAATTCATATATAAGGACTATGAAAAAAAAATTATAAAAAAAATTGGTAGATTATTTTTTATAATGTTTATTGGGATAAATTTTTATTTTTTTAATAGGTTTTATTTTATTACAAAAATGGGATATAGTTTTGATAATATTTTTTATTTTAAAAATAATTTTTTTATGGATTTTTTTTCTAATTTTAATTTAATTTATATATATTAGGTATTGTAACTTATATTTATTAATATCTACTGTGTATTTTGTCTGTTAATGGTGTTTCAGTGTGCTATAACATCACACTATAGTGTCACCTTTATCATCGCTTTTAAAAGCATATATATAAAACACATTTATCACCCCTTCTGAAATAACAGATAATATTATATTATCAAAACTTATAAAATATCCAATAAAAGATTCCCTCAGCTATTCAAAAAAACTGCTGATAAATGGGACCTTTATTAGCCCTATTTCAGCACATATAAATGTCTTGGGATACTAACGTCTCTCAAGCTGTTAGAACATTAGTAGCACTGATAATGGCTATTATAAGCACTGTTAATGATATGTTTTGTAGTAGTTTATCCACCCACCATTTAGAGAATATTAGATTAATATAAATAGTGATTGTATATATCCTCTCAAGAGTTGTCTCAAGGTTCTTGATGGTGTATTAGATTATTTCAATCCATAAATCAGTAGCCTTGGGGCTCCCATATTTTAAAAAAGGCAGTCGATATTATAGATAAAACTACCATGTTAGACATTTCGGGAAGGGGTAGGTTTTGGAGCTCCCGATATAATCATTATATGATTAAAAACACTAAACAATCCAAAAATCTTTTCCCACATATGGGATAATAGGTGTTTCTATAGGTGGAACTACCATGAGTGTTTGGGGTTCCTCGGTTCCCACCACCTCTTGGACATCATCGTCACCACCATCCTAGCACATGACTAGAGTACATCATGGTGGCATCACTCTTTAATTCCAAGGACATAGATCATATTGGATTAGATAATAGTAAATATCAAAAATAAAAAAATAATATTGGTGAAGTTCTTCCATTGTAAAAAATATAGACCCCAATTCCTACTCAAATTGCACGGTTTGGGTGATAGGAACAATCAAGAAGAACAAAATTGACACTCCTTACATCCCTCTACTAATGTTAGAACTGGGTCAAGCTCTATGCTTCATTGTAAATTTCCAAGCAATTGAATTTTCAATTAATTTTAAAAAGTAATATACCTTTAAAATTATGATTAGAATCCCCATTTAATGGTGACATTTTTTATAAATTAAATATGTATCAATTCTTGAATTTACATAATAAAATAGTTAAGTAAAACCCCATTCCCAATTAATACATGTATATTCATTAAAAATTCAATTACTAGTTCATTAATCTATATCTAAAACTTTACAATTGATAATAGAATATAACATGTAATTTTAAATGATTTGACTATATAAATAATAATTCACAATCATATAGGTGCATTCCTTATGAAGATTAAAAATAATATTCATGTATTTCAGATCAACTAATGTATCAGTCTATATAAGCTCAGTGATGTAACTCAATATCATACAATGGGTTAGATAAGTTTTCCTACTAAATATATATGGTAAAAATATTTAGGTTGACTCGGACACATTAATTACATATTACCTAATCACCATTTCCATATAGAAATATTAGTTTCATAAGATATGTCTCCTTCAATTAACAAACAAAAAGTATCTTATAGTCATGAAATGAATCTTACATGGAATGGAATAATGTATGAAATATTACACATATAAGGTTCTTAAAATGATGAACGATAATTTATTCCTTCATATATTAGTCCATGGATAAAATATAATCCAACAAAATAATAATAATATCATCACATATAATGTGTTCCACTTAATGGTGGAAGGAAATCAACTATTATAGGCACAGACATGACCATCATATCCCATCCCAGACAATTCCTTGGTTTTCCATCAACGGGTTAGATACCCCCAAGAACATGCTCAATTCCAATCTAGAAATCATCTTAATTTCCTTTTAGATATCATAAAATAATCAGTAATATAAAATAAAGCACTGATACTAGTTTTTAACACATTTACCTTGAAGAAACATACGGTTCCCTGAGATTGTAGGTTACATGGCCTAAAGAACACCTCCCCATATGGCAGAGTATGAAGACTAATAGTAAATATCTAAGGAGTTATAGAAGGGATACACTACCGTCATGATCAATTTATATAAAAAATAATATAAATATATAAAAAAAGTCAGCATATCAACTAAAATTAAAAGTTAATGAATCCCAATGTAATATGTAAAAAAAACCGAAGAAATTATATTATTTTTTACAAAAGGATGTAATTCCATATATTTATAAAAATGGAAAAAATATATCTTGAACTAGGTATCCAGTATAGTACATATATCTAAATGACAAAAGGAATTTTTTTATCTCTAGTAGAATCACGAACCATATTTTAGTCCAACACATACACACTCTCATGCTATAATCACTCAGAAATTCACCACTGGGTACTTTTCCATCTCTTTACCTACATCCACATAATGTGCACGGGTACCATTGGTGGACCGGATACTGTATGAGATAGTTTATGAAGGCCACCACTAACTGTGTCAATAAATATCCATTTTAGGAATATAATATGAGTATTATGAAAATAAAACAATGGTATTAAGTTTTAAAAATGGTAAAGGTTTAACTTTTGTTCTAGAAGTACCCAAGACATACACTACCTGCTTCAACCAAGGATGAACAGTTTCTTAAAAAGTAACCATACGTATAAAAATATATGGCATATAAATTTAGTGAAGCCCAAATAATTATATAATGATTCTTTTACTAGTAATAAACTAAGGAATAACTCATGTATCCATTAGTAGAATCTTGTTTTTTTCAAGTGTCAAGGGATTCCATGAGCAGTCACATAACTGTATGGATGTCTTGACTATGTATTATAATCTGTAAGGGTCTCCATAAATAGTCATCACAATACCTAATGGTCTTCATACCCATTCATCATAATTCATTATGGTCACACTTCCAATTTATAGTAATTAATAATTTTCATCATTCCAATTCATCATAACATGTATGGGTCATGGTTCACATTCATCATAATCTATAATGGTATCCATACCCATTTATCATAATTATTAAGGGTCACCATGCCAATTAATTATAATTCATAAGGGTTTACATGTCTCTTCAATAAATTATATATGCGTATTCAATCCAATGTGTCATAGATGTAATGGATTCCATGCTCAAGCATTACAATATAGGACATCGTACCCAAATATCAAAATATACGGATTCCATGACCATATTTAGTGGAAGTACGGATCCCTTGCCCTTATGCCACAGGGAAAGGGACATTATTCTTGTATCTAATAAGAGTAGTATGTTTTCAATGCATAATGAAGAGCCAATAGATTGTTTATATATCATTAATAGTTCTTTTTAATAATGTTGTAATAATATTCACATTTATGAAAGTGATGTTGTCATACAACTGAGATCTAATCAATTCATTTTAGTCATAACATTTAGAAGTTATTCCAAAACCATAGAGAATATTATTTTTCCATTTATACATTTATATTTATATTGGAAATTTCATCAGAACACCTCAATGGGTGGAATAAATTAATGTGTATCTAACCCAACAATATAAAAGGTAATTCTTGGTTTTCATTATCAAGGATATTGAATTAGACATGATTTATATTTATTTTTAAGAAAATCATGGAGAATGTAGTGTTTTGAATCATATAATATTGTGTATGAGAATGCATAATTTATAAATACTAAACCACCCACTTTATTCCTTTCAAAGAACACTCATATTTTTTTAGCCTGTGGTTTGGTCTAGATAGGATGAAAATAGAAAATAGACGAATGCCATAGAAATTAGTCGTATGATCTCACTCCAAAATTTCACAGTTGATAGAAAGTGTACTAATAAATGGTTCTTAATGAGTGGATCACATACCATGGGGAATCCACTATGGTGATTGAAATTCGAATCAAAGTCTACATGGAAGAATTATCTATGAATCAACATTAATAGGATTAAGGAGATATTCACAAGAGAAGAATAAATCCTCAGGTATCCTAAAGGAAGAAATAAAATAGAGGGTTAAAAATATATGGCCTCCAATCCAAAATAAAAAAATCACCCATTAAAATCTGTGTCACACATGTTTTCTACATGGTGTTTTAAATTGGGAACTGGTAGTGCATGGCCTACTACCCAAATACATGACTCATATGATTCACACAATGTTTTTTGGGAAAACATGTGTAAAAAGTGCAATACGGTTCTATTAAAAATTATATTCCATTTTCATGGTCACGTGGAATGAGTTTCATACATAGGGAAAACTGTGTGGCCCTATTCTTGTCACTTTAGAACCTCACATGGATATGAAAAACTAGTAACTCATAGTCTCATAGTTTCTATGAACCATGAAGACCATATGTTTTATCAATTGGAAATGGTTTGGGGCCCCGAAAAAACCTGTAAAACATCATTTACTTCATATCCTTATTTATAATTTATATTAGGTAAACTCAAAGGAATTATACTGAAATATAAAGGATATGTACCTCATAGAAATACTAGTTTCTTAAATAAAAAATATTCTTAATCTATACTCTATGTCAATATATTTCTCCCAAATAAATTTTAATAACATTATACTTCGTATATTTTTCCTCATATGTCCATTTTCACTACATAACTACTATTTCATCATAAAAATATAGTTATACCTCCCACTCCATTTTACCATCCTCATAAAACAATGATGTATATATATTATTAATTTTTGGCAGAAATGGTGGTTATTTTATCTATTGGGTTCCATTTTTCTCAGTATTCATTATTAAATATATCTTTTCCATTGAGGATAAATTCATTAATTTTTTACCTAACCATTACATGAATATTAATAGTTATTAAAAACATATCCATTGTTGGAATTTGTTCATTCCATTTCTATTTTGCTTGATTCCTAAAATAATTTCATTCTATGTGAAATATATATTGTGGGTGAACCATATTTCAAAACAATAATAGTAGAGGAGTAATAGTGCATTTTTTTCATTTTACAAATTATAGATTTTCATAATTATTTTGAGATATAAAACTCAACCTACTTCTAGGGAGTGATTGCTTATTTTTTTCTCATAAATATCCATATATGTTTACTAAAAATAAAGAATCTTGTCATATTTACCATTATTTGGTATCTATATCACTTATGTGATGGTGATTAATATTTAAACTAATACTCGATATACCCCCTTAACAATATTTTTAGCTCATGTAATCAAACATTCTAATGTCATGTCGGTAACTATAATTCACTTTTCATCATTAATCATTCAGTAAATCTCCGTTAATTTATTTTCTTGCATCTAAATTTGTTTTAAATTATTTTTCATTGTATTTTTTATGAAATATATAATCTAATATTTTTCATTAATTTGGGGCATCATCTTAATTTTTTTCTCAAGTTTTATAAAACATTCAAATTTTAATCTTTCTATTTCTGACTTCAATTTAGATTTCCATTTTTCTTATTATTCTATATAATGTTTTCAGTAATAAAAAAATAATTTTTTATTAATTTTTTCAACAAAGTTTAATCTATACTATAGTATGTTCCCAGACAACTTTGACATTATGTATTCTCCCAACATTATTGTTTTCATGTTTTTTATCCTTCGATTTTGTTATTTCTGTGATATAATCAATAATATCCTCACTAATTTGTTTTTAGTGCTCATTATATTCTACTTCTATTTCTTCCTATTTAAAATCTTCAATCGAAAAATGTTATCATTCAACAATTTTTAGTGTTATCTTGTCTTTATTTCCCCAGAGTTTATATACTTTTTCATGAGTGATTACTCTTCATAATCATCTCATAATTTATTTGGTCACCCAATAGTGAGATACCCGATTTTACCACACTAACAGATCATGTTGATAAATAATTTTGATTTTTCTAATCACTATTTAATATATAATATATGAAATTCCTCACCATGTTAACATCTATTTGTCAATTTATCTATCCAAACAAAGTTTCATAATTTTCTTTAATATCAGTTCATATGGATCATTCATTTTGGTGGACTCTTTGTCATTTTTCCTTATCTATAATTCATTTAGAGTGTGTTAATGGATATTAATTGTCACTTCATTTAGATCATTTCCATCTATAAGTAATTGCATTTCACTAAAATGAAAATGTAAAATTCTAAGATTCCTATTTTCAATTTTTATATTATTGAGTGCTTCCCACAGTTTTCACAAATATATAGAATAATTTTTACATGATCTATGAATTAATCTATGATATCATTCAAGTACATCCTCAAATCCAATATTTGAGTGATAAATCATCAAAATCCGCATTCAATTCCTTGGAACAACCTTAAATGATGTTAATAATATATTCCAAGAAGGATTTTTCTATTCACACAACAGAATATTAAAGTACATATCATTAAATAATGATCCTACAAATTTGTGGACTCATTTAGTTTTAACTTCAATCTCCCTTAGGTATTTTTAGATAATGTTCCACACTTTATGCTGGTTCAAATTCAATGTATTGAAGCTTTGTAGATGTATTTTCCCAAATATCGGGAAATGAAAATCAAATAATTATTCCATTGTTGAAATATGTTATCATCATAGACTAGAATCCTTATATAGTTGACTACAACAATCATGTCTTTAAAGATAAATAACATCTTCATGAAATGTTATATTTGATATGAATTTTTGTTCCCATGAAGAATAATACCATGAGAGGGATGTGAATCATGATATATCTATTTCATTGAATTTCTATATTCCAATTATCATATTCCACTATAATAAGTATCCATTTATCCATCACATTGGATATGAAGTGAAAAATAATATATAATAGTTGAATAATAGTTTTACTTGGTATAACCAAATAGGGATAATCAAAATAGCATACCACAATAATATTCCCATGTTCCAATGCACTATGCACAATTATTATTTTAATTTTGAGGGGCCCTACTTTCCCCACTGAGATTATATCCTTTATAATATTTAGATATCACTACTCTAAAAATATCATATATCTTACTGCACCTCTAAGTGTTGTCGTCATTAGTAGAAGAGATCCAAGAATTAAAATACAACTTAAATTGATGGAATTACTACTTCACCATCATCCATGTGAAGAAAAATTCAAATATCTAGTGATAAGGCCTCCTAATAATCTATTAACTTCTTCATGATATTTCAAAAATCAATCTAGAACTTCACCATTCATCCTTCTAGATATATTTTTAGAAAAAAATGAAAACCTTCAAGAAAAATTCCAAATTTTTATATAATTAATCTTCTCTTTCGTTCCACTTATCGTCATTATTTTGAAACTCTAATATTTTTGTACTTTTATAAGTATATCTCTACCATTGTTTTGTTGAAAAACTATCATAATACGTTTTTTAGTAAACTCTTATAATAGGGTTACTCAAATATAAAATCATCATATTGTAAAATTTTCTTACCTAAGATTAGAAATACTGTTTTATTGTGTGATTTATTATTCATAGAATAATCCAAATAATAATTTGGATCCCTAAATGTGTCAGAACATGAGATTTTTCTTCATTTATTGAACCACCACCTAGACAATCCCACTAAAATATAACCAATTCCTCCCATGGTAAGAAATACTATATAATGGTGTGAAACACCACCTAAAATGTGCCTGTAAAATCTACCTATGTTTAATAATTTCACATTCACCCTTATCTTGAAAAAAACACTCATTCTTGATGTTCATTCATATAAATGACACTTAAAAAACTTGGGATGAATCATTGAATTCACCCTCTTTCAAAAAATGAATCTAACTCTTTTCAACTTCACATTTGTGACATAAGCCTACCTAGAAAAACAATCCACATAGCTTCAAAAGTCTCAAAGAATAATATTCATAACCTATCGTCAGATCATGAACCCCTTATTATGAATCTATCACAATCCACATAGCTTCAAAAGTCTCAAAGAATAATATTCATAACCTATCGTCAGATCATGAACCCCTTATTATGAATCTATCATTTACTCCCGATAACCTTATCACATTCTGACCTATCATGTCATTGTGTGATTTTTTCCCTTATAGAATGAAATCTTACAACTAATTATGAACTCCCTAATCCATAATTGAGGCACTATATGTGAATTTATCTAATCAATATTCTATATAATTGACAAAAAAACAAAAAAAACAAAAAATATATTATTAATAAATCCATGGAATAATGATATTTTATAATCATCGCACATAAATCATCATATATTTTATAGCCTGGTCTTCTCTCTAACCAAATATTTCAATATCAATTAAGAACAATTTTCAACAATCCACCATACTCTACCATCATATACAAATTTTCCTTCCTTTTTTTTCATTAATTTATAGATTACAACATCGTGTAATTCCATATCACATGTCTTTTAGGAAATTCACTCAATAAAATGATCTTCACCATGGTCATGATGTCTATTACTCATCAAGTTCATCACAACACCAGAATGTTTTACACCAATATATTTTGATATTATTATCTTTCGAAAAAAATTATCAAGTCCCCCCATGACTCCTCCATGTTTTTATAATGTTAAATCTATTAAAAATTTCCTTCTTTGTACTCAATTACATTCCTTGTATTGATTACTATCATTAATCTTTCAAATAATGACTAATAAATAAATAAAATTAGTTTCTGATTAAGGTAGAATAATTTCAATAACTATCCCATATGAAGGGCCTTATTTCAAATGTTACTCCCATTTGGATTTATTGTAAATATGTCATGAAATTCTTCACACATACTATTTTATTAAATTAAAATAAAAATATATAAAATTTTCATTACTCTAAGTCAAATTGATAAATTTATAGTGTAAATAATGAATTTTATTCCTCAGTTAATATTTGAGAACATCATCTCAAATATACCACTTTCAAAGATGTTGTGAATCATTGAACCCTCCATTAATTCACTGAATCCTTAATGTTACTCACGATGAATTATGTATCCCCAAGTATAATACAACAAAATACTCACACTCCATGTAAATAATCCCACTCAACGGAAGGTTTAACCTCTTTAGTATACTAATTATTCACTAACCCCACCTATTGACATATTTAAAAATTCACTGACTTCTCCATGATTTCACTGCCCCCTCGAATTAATCACAAAGTATCCTTAATTAAAAAAACCATAAAAAGAATAAAATCATATAGTGATATGGAATTATTTAAACCTCATCATGTCCATGGAGGTATATGAACATTGAGATTTGGCAGAGCCTTACCAATAATAGGTGTGAATTATGTATTTGAGAATATTTCGGCCACCCATTGATTTGATTAAATATCATATATTTTAAAAACTACTAGTTTCACTTTATCTAGGATAAAATTTTAATTAATATCAATGTGTTCAATATGAGTTATTTTTATCGAATTTTTCATTAACACAATAGAACCATTATTGTCATAATATATTATATTATGAATATACACTTTTTTACTAAGATCCTTAAATTATTTTCCCATCCATATATACTTAATGCATTCCTCTATCAGTAAAATATATTCTCCATCAGTTATTCAAGGATATTTTATCCAATAATTATTCCTAGTGTACACAATAATTGTAGATGAAAAATAATAACTTCTAATTATGAATTTTATATGCATAATATCTACAACCAATTCGAAAATTTTTTATGAAAATAAATCATGGTATATTCCTACATTATACACCAAAACATAATAAAGATATTATTAAAAATACATAATGATTTCTTTCATTGTTCTAGGAAATGATTCCATTGGATTACTATGGAACCTCACTACCGAACACATGGAATATAATATATTCAATCTAGCATCTATTATATAAAAATTATTCCAATCATTCTATGATATAATATTTGATCTAAATATTTTCCCTACTCTAATTTTTTAACTTTAGTTCCAACAACAATTATAATTAAAATGTGTTTTTGACCATTCACATAAAATGTATTATATAGATCTTTTTTTTCAAAATAAATAAAATTATACCCCTAAATTTGATTTACTTATATCCTGATAAGCTTTGTAATCTCACCAATCTAGGACATTGAATCATTAATAAAATTATATCATTAAATTCTTTTATTTATTTTTTTTCATTCATCCATCTAATATGATATCATCAAATTTGAAATGTACAATAATTTTATCTTCCAATGATGGTTTCATGTAGAGGTTATGATCCATACCTCATATTTTTAATTTCTATCTTGTATATTTAAGAGACCAAGTAGATATGATAAGCCCTTGATGTTTTATCCAAGACATGATAATCTTAATTTTCAATCACCGCACCTTTGTCTCAACTTATCTAATTGGAAAACCTATAGGTTATTCAATATAAATTTTCTATTTTACCACTTGATTAAAAAATCTGATCTCACATCCATAAAATTCCAATTGTAGCTTCATTGAAATGAAACAACAATGAAAAGAAACATTGAATCATTTTTTACCCCTAGTGAAAATATTTATTCCACTTATAAACCATCTAATTGATTACATCCTTCACATATTGTACTTTATAAGGCCAAATCACTAGTTCTGGCCCAGAGTACCACATAGTATAATTTTTACCAACCATTAGAAATAATTAATGTCTAGTAGTGATGTTATTGATGATGTTAGTGGGGATAATATACCTTTAATGTCATTAACTACAAGTATAATTAATAACACAGTTGAATAAATGATAAACGCAATAACAAATGGAATGAAAATTATCTAAAGACACATGTCATAATAATAAAGAATCCCCAATGGGGAATGTCTATAAGTGTTTCAAACAAATAGAAATATGTAAAAAACACTATGAAATCCCTCCATAAACAAGTATGGAAATACATCCAATAACAATTCCATGAACCCTATATTCCTATAATTGATTCTTTTATATCCCCTGTGTTTGTATCCACATTTTCTTCATGATTCCTATGTTGGTTGTGAGTATAAACCTAGTAGGAAACAACCGATACATCCTTAACACATGTTCACAATAAAAATTTAACATTGTATTTAATGATAATAAATAATAGGATAAAATAAAACTATACATATGACAAGTAGTCAAGCACTTACCTAGATGTTGTAAACCCCAAACTCAATTTCTTTGGTATGATTCCAATAAGTATTTCAATGTCTATCACAAAACATAATAGGACATTCCATAAGTCATAACATCAATTTGAACTATACACTTGTCAAAAATATATCTATGTTGCAATTTTAAGATACACATTACACACCATGGTGACATTGGTAGTTTATAGGAACACAAATGGCTCACCCTAGTGGTGGTTTTAATCATTGGATGATGGTAAGTCCCACATGGAATGTTCGACAAATATTTATGTTTTTGTTAGACTGGTATAGAAATCTCCCAAATTGGATTGTATCTAAAGGATAATCAACTCCCATATGTTGTATACTCCCATATATGGTATAATCACACATATATTAACATGTTTATGATTTATATTATACTGTTAAATGATAAATAGTCTACAAAAATTATCATATTAACAAAATCCCCCACTATGTGTCTGTCTTACCAATAATAATAAAAATGTACATCCTAAAATCAGTTTTATGGGTTTTCAAGTTGTATAGTAAAAAAATACATTTCATTGAAAGGAATAATACGGAATATCAGGAAAAATTCTCAAGAGGCTACACCTACATCATAAGATCACATTTAATGGATGGATATTAAGGGTCACTCACACACATGAATTAAATATATAACAATAATGGGATTCATGTTTTAATGATCATATATGATAAAACCATATATATGGCCATATGTGGAACGGAACATCCTACTCGTGATCATAGACATCATGGTTTTCCATGAAGTTAGTGACCTAAATCAATATGATACCCAATTACCAAAGAACAATATCTAAATTTTTATGATATATAATAAATTTAAAATTAAGATTACAATATCAATGATAGAATTCATGAATCTAATTACAGAAGATTCACCAAGAGAAAACCATGAAGCTATGTATAATTTCAATGATCTTCAAGAATGTTATTTTACCCTAAAGATGGTAATTTCATCACTCTAATACATAATGAACTATAGTATAATTTATTATAGCCTCATTCTATGTCCATTAAAGAAGGATATATGTTGTCTTCAAAAATAATAATTGCATAATATAGTTCTCCACTAGACCACACCAATCTAAAATCTATATTAATGATATACATAAGTAGTTATTAGATTACACCATGGAGAGAAAATATATATCCAAAAAATCAATAAAATAGATATCAGAAAAAGTTTATAACTTCGGTCAGTCTTTTTCCAAGAACGCTAAAAAAATCAATCTTTTATAGTTTAGGAGAATCAAGATGTTTAATATGAGAAAAACAAATGAAGAATAATTTAATCATACCATAATTATTTATGAACATAGTTGATGATCAAAACACAGATAAAAATAGAGATATGTGGAATAATGTTGTCGTTTTAGTCATTTAAAACCACATTCTACTACCACTATAACACTAAATACTACAAAATAGGTATTTTGGGGTCACCCATATCATGGCCCATAGATCCCGCCCTAGTGTCCTGAGACCATTATTTCCATCCTTGTTTTACATAGGACTACGCAAGCGGCCACCATGGCCTGCACCATGCCCATGGTGTTTCCCCTTTTGAACAAAAAATCCATAAAAGCCAATTTAATTATTTCTAAAAGCACAATAAAATTTTGAACAAAAGTTTCAAAAATAATATGTCTCAAAACCCTCTTAATATATGTCCGAACATACAGTTACATCACCATTGAAAACAAGGGAATCAAAATTATCCCCATTTAATAAATTTTAGTCCTTAAGAATTATTTGTGGTGCCAATATTGAATAACTCATTCCATCATTCCTTGACATTTAACTCCCTCTCCCATGTATCCTATTAGACATATTCATGCCGCTATAAGATGTAATAATGTACCACCATAATCCACTATAAAAAATCTCACCTTGGTCAACTATACAGTTGATAATTATTCATATGATGTATCCCAATCCTAATCATCATCTTTTTTGTCTATAACATGTATAGGATCGAGCCTACATATCAATGGTTATGATTTTTGAAACCCATTATGAATTCCTTGAAAACATTGGTGAATTACCAAACAATATATTTTTTATCCTTATGTACTCAAAAATATCAAATGGTCCAAAAAATAATAGTGATATATTTCCTTTCTAATGAAGATACTGATTTCCCAATTGAAGAGTCACACACTATAAAACCATGTTACCCACATAAAACACCAATTGTATCCTCATATGGTCATAATATTATCTATTTGTAATTGTTTTAGTGGAAACCCACTTATAGATCAACTAACCTTTATCCAAACTCTTGTTCACCATACCCATTCCCACAATTTCTGTGTCACCCACCATATTTCATCATTATTGTACACGAAAAGGTAAAAATATGAGTATATAACTATCCGGGCACTCTAAACAGGTGCTGCCACTCATTATTGGAACTCTTCCATTCATGGGCGTGGCCTGGGATACTCACTTGGCCGTTTTGACCTCTAAGCCCCATAGGTTCCCTAGGATGTGTGGCACATGTTACCTTGCGGGTTAACCAATTTTTTTATTAAATCCTCAATAAAATATAGATAGATAAATTCATTGTATAATAAAAAAAATTTCATCACTATAAAAATGTAAATATAATCCAAAATTATCATTTTTAATTAGTCCCCTCATATATAAATACTTTCAGGGTATTCATCATTTTTGGGTAATGGGAAAATTCCTTAGAAAATGAATTTGAAAATTATGATCATCCCTAAACATCACCATAATAGAATGTTAAGTATGACGATACAGACCTGACTTCCAATTACATTATAAAGTAGTTTTTTTAATGAAATACATCCAATGATATTAGATAAATCTATAATATTTCTTTCGAAATAACCTCTTTATTAAGTTCTATAGGAATTACCACTTCATCTATAATCAACAAACACATATTAACGTAATGCGACAACAAATGAAACACATAGGTTCAAAAATATACCCATTTATATTTTTGTACTTGTACCTTAATATATAACATGACACATAAAATCCAATATATTTTTATCATATTTACTCCACGTTAATTAAAATGAAATTAAATGGGAAGTGTATTCTTCTTATCATCTCTTTCTTCCCAACAACCACTTATCTAATTTTTCATAAATAAAGAATGATCTCACATGATACATGGAAAATATCTTATTATTAATCTACAATATGTTTATGTGGGATTAACCTATGTATTAAATAATAGAATTATAACAAAGGGTATATATGTTGTCTTTTAAATAACTGGGCCTTTGAAATCCAGATTAGAATGTCTACAAGGTAATACAAAATCATGGACACATTTTATCAAAAACATCATAAAGATCATGTGTGCAATAATCATTTACCTTTTTATAAGAAAAAAATAAATCAAGCACTCATCTTAGATAAATTAAATTTAAAATGGTAAAATAATATGAATATATAACCCAACCATCATAATACTCCCCCTGAAAAAATGCATCCACTTTCATTATCATGAAATTAAATTAATCCCATGATGATATACATATATCCTTTAATTCCCTATATTATTAGGAAAATAAACATAAAGATAAAATTAATAATTATGTACCAATAGATATTATTCAAGTCAGGTGATAGGAAAAAATATAATGTTTCATCCTTAACTCAGCAAACCTCTATTTCTAAATTCCATTTCTGAAAATCTCCTGATCTTTAGTAAAAATTTATTCTAGATTTATATCTCCATATTCAACATTTTATTTAAAAAATTATACCTAATAAAAATATTCTTCTATAATTAATGTTGAACTTAATTTTTAGATTTTCTAATATGACATTTATTATCACCAAAAAATTTCAGTGGTATCTTAGTCTAAATTTTAAAATTTTCTAACACCACTTTCATCCAAATAATTTTTGTACCTAAAAGTGTAGCTAAAAACATTCATCCTCATTCATGATCAGTTTTACTGAATTCCACATCATTCTATTACAACTAAAATAGCCTTTACCAATAAATATTGTTCCACGTGAAGTTGATATCCAATTTATATATTTACTTTCCCAATCACCATCTATAAACCCCAATAGTTTCAAATACACACTATGGCTATCTAAAATCCCATATATAATAGTTTTCTCACAAATCTCATAATTATTTTTTAATTAAAAAAGTGATACTATTTTGAATCACTCTGATATCTGGAAAATAGAGTCACTGTAGAATTAATATTTTTCCTTGATGCTGTGAAAAAAAGTAGACTTCGAATTATTCATCAAAATTAATTTTTTAGTATTATTTTATCTGGATTCATCCTTTCAAGATTTATTTCCAACTAAAATGGGTTTTCAAACTCATTTTTCATTTTCAATTCCAAAATTTTTCATAAATTCCCTACAATAATATTTCTATGATAAAAATATGAAATTTTGTTTTTTCTCAACTTAAAATCCCAAATAATATGTCATCTAACTAACCATTTAAATATCAAAATTTCATTTTATTTTATAGGTAACATATACACCTATATAATCCTTATAAACAAAAAATACGATGTCACCGAAATATATAATGATTATGGAAGTACTTTTTGACATTTCCCTCTGATAAAGGATACTATCAACATTACCTTTTATACAAATTATATCCCATATACAACAATATAATTTGGAATAATAAGTTGTACTGGCACATTTCAATCCATACAAATATTTCCTCAATATACATACCATGATTCCATTATTGACAAAAACAAAACCATTAGGTTGTTTATTATAGTATTCTTCTTCAATTTCATCCATTTTTTCAATATTCTTTTCACAACATCCTAGATTTGTTTCTTGATACTCCACCTTTATCATTTTGATTTTTTATAACATCTTAGTGAAAAACCAAATTTTTTTTAGGTCATGATATAAGATTCATAGTGGATTTCATCTCAATATGATAATTTTCATAATTCATATCTTGTACCCTTTCCCCGTGTTCAAATTTATTTATCACGGTATTAGGTAAAATATGTTAAATAGGTGCAGTTTAATTTAAAATTAAAAATTATATTCTAGTTTAAATTGATATTTTAATTTGCATTGATATTTTTAATCTCACCATTTTTTCCATTTTTATACTATTTTATCTTTTTTTCATCAACTTCAAATATATAAGAACAGACTTTACAGACATGGATATTATATAATTTTAGTGAATATTTATCACATTAAAAAACTATAATATCCAAGGCTATAATTGATTTAGTGTCTTTAAAAACATGGAAACATTTCTTTTATCTTGGTTAAATATTGTTAAAATATTGCTTAAAAAACTGCCAATTTAATAACCTTAAATAAATAATTTCTTCATAACTTGTGTAAAATAAAATGTAAGAATGGTGTGAGCACAATTTCTTATTATGCATAAACAAAGAAGATATATAAGAATAATGTGATCATAAGGGTATGAGAAATTAACTGTAACATCAGAAGATCATACACCACATAACAAATATCATAATAAAGTGTCATGGAATAATTATTTTTAGTTCCTAAGAAATGAAACATCATAGAATCAACAACAAAACCTATCAAATCATAACATTAGAGTTAGACATAGAAAATTGTCAGAAAAATAATCACATAATATCCAGTGTCTATAACACATACCAAGACACTCATAAAATGAGAGGCATGGGATAATCACTGTTTTAGCTTCATTAGGTTTGGGATGACCTCTCAAGTAACATCTTGTTTTTGGATTGGGATTCCCTCCCCTGTACCCTCTTGTTTTAGTCTTGGGATTCCCTATCAAGTACCCTCTCTTTACAGGCAAGGGATGACCCCCATATACCAAGTTATTAAAGGTTTGGGTTTCAATCTCATATAACCTAATGTTATCATCATAAGATTACCTCTTATATACTAACCTGTTTTGGGATTGGGATTCCCTCCCATATACTCTCTTGTTACAGGCTTGATATTCCCTCCCATATACCGTCTTGTTACATGATACATATTCCCTCTCGTATAAATTCTTGTTGCGGGAATGTGATTCCCTCCCAAGTCAACTTTGAGATCATAGAACATTTATCATTACACTATGCATTGGAGGGAGATATAGTTCTTATCGATCACATAATGAAATCCTACATACATGTTCCATGATACAATGAAACACCCATTATATCATGACCCATAAAAAGAGATGGGTTTCAAAAGAATTATATAGTAAAACTAAAATGAAATGGGAATCATAAATATTTAATCATATCATAACATGTGGAAAAGAGACATGTGTCATAGTTAGTTCATCATTGAATAAAATGGGAAAAAATTGTTTTATAATCATTTTAAAATTTTATATCCCATGGAATAGAAAAGGGTTTCAAAAAACATATACTCTTAAAAATATACCATTTAGAGAAAGAATATGAATGGTACCCTTTGATCATAACCCTGTTAAGTCATATGTAACATCAAATGATTTCACCATAGTAGAAAATTATCCTGAAATATCATTTAAAAAATTTCATGCGGAAAATATCCTTTCATATTTGAAAGTTATATTGTAAAATCCAAATGCATTTTGAAGATATTTTTCATGAAAATAACATTGAAGACTTATATAGGAATAATTTTTTATACAAAATAATATATTTTAAAACATAAAACATTATCAAAATATTTTTATATTAATGTTAGATAAAATTATCATTTAAATAACTTTTTATAAAAAATTTCATTGAAAGACCACAGGTTTCTGACCAATGGTATAGATAAAGTCTGATTCCCATACAAAAGTTTTCATAATTATATTATGTAATAAAGGAGTATAAAAATGGATTAATTAACTAAATATATGATTAATATCCATTGTATAAAAAAATACATGAGTATTATAAAGAGAAGGATCATATGATTACGTAAATGTAATCATTATCATAAATAATCCTGATAAATTATAAGATTGTAGAAATAATTTTTTTCACTTTGGTGATATTTAATATTAGGAACCGACCTTAACATTAAATAATATTTAAATAATTTAAAAATTCAAAATGATGATATTTTTATGTTAATATTTTTATAGAATTAGGCCATAACTATTATATTACATCTCAAATATATTGATAATGTTTAGAAACAATTACCACATTTAATTTTCAATTCAAATCATCTTGTGTCAATTAATTAAAATTGAAATATATTATACCATGATGTATAAATGAATAATTATATTACCTAACTATGGGGTAGTATATACACCATAAAAATTTAATTAGGTTCATACCATTACAATATCCCTCAATGAGGGTAAATTGAGACCAAATTTCCTTATAAAGATCATATTACTAAAGTAGGGATTAATCAAAGAATTAATTACATATATAAAATTTAAATCCACATAAAAATGTTTATATACTATATAAAATAATAAACATTCACTACACACATAATCATAGAATTTCATAATCAATGAAGTGGATGTTTAACCCAATGAATTGAAATTGAGTTATGAAATTCATTAACTAACATTTCCTTTTTATTAATCTAGATTTAACCACATATTTAGTTGTTTCAAACATATTAATATCATATGAAATAAAAATAAAAATTTTAAATATATTATATGTGATACTTTTATAACATATTATCGGTAGTTTGTTAATAATATTTCATTATTCCCTTTGTTTTAGGCATTAATTGCATTCTTTTCTCATTTGTTATTTGTCAGTAATGATATGGTTCTTGTGTGTATTTTATATTTCCATACTCTATAGATTAAAACATAATATATAATTATTATCTTTATTCATCAATTGTATTTTTAATCCAGAATCTATTTTTTTTATATTTTGAAAGGACACTTTTAATAGCTTATTGTGTATCCCAACAACATTATCCAATAAAAACCATTAAAAAGAAAGAAATTCCATATAAATACTATAATAAACCCCCATCCCCAATGATTGCATGATTATGTCGTGTCTCCAACATTATATGGACACTCAGATAACTGTCTCATGCAGGGCTTCCTGGGCCTGACACCGATGAAAAAAGTCATACCCTCTCATTCATCCAAATCAGGATGGCCAAGCTCTGGTGAACACTTCCCTCTTTCAAAACTCAACTATAGATATTCATTTAATATTAACTAGAATCTTTCACATTTTAGAATAAAAAATATAATCAATGTTCAATCATGATATCACAATACATTAAGACCAATAATGAATGATGGTTTTCAAAATTAACTATGTTATGTTCATAGAGATGGTAGGTTGTACGTACTCTTAAGTATAATTTCCATTTTAGAATGATCATTATGAAAATGTTTTAAGTAATGGGTTCTCCTTAAATATTTATAATAATATAGTAATTAATGTATTATTTATTTAATTATACTTATATATTTCCTCTATTTAGTATGGTAATGAATAGAGAGTCAGATCACATCGTGATGTTGTTACTCCACACATACATGAATGATGGTATCGTCATTAGGTGACTGAATAGGTAAGAAAGAACATAATCTATTTTTTTATTATAGTGATAAATATTTCAAAAAAATTATAATTTTTTCATGTATATCACATATATTTATTGAATTTATACTTCTTACAATCCATTTAAAATATTTCTAAAAAATGAATCACATCACTCTGCAAGGCGGTAGGCCATCATACACATGAGAGACATTATCATATCCCCTACGTAATGGAAATTAAAATAGCTTTAAATGATATAATTACTCAATAATTAAAATTATATTATAAATATAATATATATTTTTTAGCTACACAATCATACTAAACCTTGAGATGTGGTAATGGAAAAATGAATGACACCATTTCTTGAGGTATTAGTTTATTGTAAAAATGAATGATTACTTCATAACCCATTAAATGGAAGTGGAAATTTTATTACATCATGATATTAAAATAAACACATCTCATCATGTGTAATATATTTATGAACTTATATCATAATTTTTTATTAATAACGTATAAAGGTGGAGGAATAAATAAAATAAAAACACTTATGGGAAAACATTACCTCTTATTCGGGTTGCCTCCCTAAGTTTACACCAATATTGCATAGATGGATTTATTCCCAAAATATGCATTCTATAATGCGTTGAGGTAAATTTTTAAGTTATATGGATAGGTATTAGCCAATCCAAAAGGGTTTGAAAGTGTGAAACATATAGTAGAGAGGGTGGAAATCTATAAGTTAGGTGAGTGAAACAATTATAGTTTTAAAAATAAATGATGTACCCATGTTTTTTACAATTAGAAATTGTACAAAATGGAGTATTATAGAGACTTAGAAAATATAGGGTAAGAATATTTGATGATAATATATTTCAGACAAGTATTTTTGTAATTTTTACCCTTATCTTTTTAGTTTAACTCCTTGGTAAGTCCATTTTAAACATAACAATAATAATTAATTATTTAATTATTTCACATTAAATTTGGGAAAAATTTAAAGATGAAATTATCAGATGATATAACATATCTCTATTACATTAATTTTATCCAATTTCACAAATTCTATTAACAAAAGTGGATGATTTAAATTTTAAATTATTCTATTAGATGTGATGTGATAACGGGTCTTCAAAGAGAAAATGTTTAGAAGGTTCTAATTTTTTATTATCAAAATTCAATAGTAAAATGATTCAAACAATCTATATTGTATAAATAAATATATAAATGAACTAATATGAAATTGTAAACAATTTTATATGTTATTTAATTTTATATAAAATTTAAATTAAAAGGCAATTTTCAATTTAAATTAAGTATATTTAACTATTTTTTGAAAAAAATAAAAAATATAGAAAAATACTAAAATTTCACACAACGAGAATTTTGATATACCAATTTTAATACATAATTAAATTGTATTAATTATCTTTTATAAAATTAGTAAACATTATTTTTGTAATATGTTTTTGAAGCATGAAAAAAACTAAGATTTTATTAAAAATACAATTTCATAGAAATTATTTTATTTTCATCTATATGATTATAATTTTAAATCAATAGATAAAAAATAGATTTTGAAAAATATATATATTTCATTGTTATTTTGTCTTATTAGTACCCTATAATTTAATGGCTACATCAGAATGGTTTTTTTAAATAATATTCAAACAATGTATAATGTTTTGTTTAATCCTAGTGTTGTACGCATTCCATGTTATCAACAAAATAATATTTATTCTAAAATAAATATATTGTAATAAAATGAGGTTTTATATTATTCACTCATAAAAAATAAAATCCTTGGAATTTTGATTATGTTACCTTCTAAACAAATGAATGTATCTCCTCATTATAATAACATCTGGTTCCCATGTTGATTCCTTTATTTTGTGATTTATCCAAAGTAATTTTACCTGTCCAGTTGTCTAATTACTCAATACTTTGTGTCTTGTATCGAGAATGTATATGGGTTATTAATATTATGATAGATCATATTCCAATTATATTTCATCATATGTTATCACATGTTTTTGATTTAGTATGTACTTCCTTTATAATGTTTTATAGAACACATATATACTTTCATGAAATCATGGTCTCCTAGTTAGAATTCCAAATCATTCCTACGATTATTAGTAGAACAACTTTTACGACATTGAATTGATTTCATGTGATCATAAAAAACCTATACCATTGTTGGTTGATCTTTAAAATGTTATGGGCCCATGAGTTTAATTTCACAAACATCATCTAAATATGATGGAGTTGGATATATCATTCAATTTAATACTTCAAAAAGTTCTATTTGAATACAAGAATGGAAACTATTGATATAACAAAACTCTCCCAAATTTAAATAAATATCCCATATACCTTGAACGTCAAGTGATCATGAATTTAATATGACTTAAACTATTTTAATAGTCCTTCCATACTGTCTATCATTTTGGGAATGATAGTCTGTTCTTAAATAAAGCGCAAAATCAAGAGCCTTATGAATAATATTACAAAATATCAATGAAAAATAGGGATTCAAATCAGAAAAAATTTAAAATAGTTTTCATTAATTTCATATATCATTTTCAATATAGAGCTTTCTATGGTGATCATGATGTAAATCATCTCTTATAGAAAGGAAATGTTTATATTTGGTTAGGAACTCAATAATAACTGAATTTGCAACATTATTTCTATGAGTCATTGATAATCATGAAAA
This sequence comes from Viscum album, assembly GCA_963277665.1. Lineage (NCBI taxonomy): Eukaryota > Viridiplantae > Streptophyta > Magnoliopsida > Santalales > Viscaceae > Viscum > Viscum album. The sequence goes on from OY728139.1 coordinate 806,534,654, forward strand.
AAATTCTATATTAACATCTTTAAATTTTCACCGATGAATAGGAAGATATTTCATTTTTCCACCAAGATGTTTTTTATAGCTTTCAATTGTTGAAAAGAAATCTAGAAAAATAACAATCAATTTCCAAATTTATGTTGTCCTACAAAATATATTCACTCAAATCCTTATACATATTTATGCTACCAGAGAGTATAGAGAAATTTTAACTTTGATAATCATCTGAAAACTATATTTTCATATCGATTATAGATGAAAAATATAAACTCTTTCAATATTTTAGAACACCATCTTCATAAATGAATTATTCAAATTTACTATTATTGATAGATTTAATTATCCTCTAAAATATCTAATCAAAATTTTATCTTTTCTAATAAATATGGTTTAACACTCATTTGAAAAATGAAGCATTTATCGATTCAATTAATAATTCCCTTATCCATATTTACTGGATCTTGGTACATAAGAACCCTATCAATCTTCATTTGGGTTATAATTGTATGATCATTCCTACTCAATGCATATGTTACCTCATTTTATTTCACAATGTGGTAGTGTATTGAAAATTAATAATCCATGAGTAGCTGAATCCATCACCTTTTCCTCATGTTTATATATTTTTGTGAATATATATATTTTTTTCATTTAATTATCTTTGTATATACCTCATTAATCACAATAGTGATAATATATTCATATATTCAAAAAAAATATTATAGCATCCAACTCAAGATCATGGTGTGGATAATCCTATTCCTTAGTCTTCAATTTACTTGATACATATGCAATAATATTACCATTTTGAATTATAAAACAACAATGTACCATATTCGATGCATCACTATATATCACAAACCTATAATGTATATATGGTATAGTCAAAATTAATGAATTTTCCAATATGATACTTAATTCATCAAATCATTATTCATATTAAAGGTTCAAAATAAACATCACCCATTTACATGTTATCATTGTTAATAGGATAGCCAATAAGGAAAAATTATGAACACCTAAATGATAGTAGCATTATAGTCTAAAGAAAATACAAACCATAGTTATGAGTTTTGGGGTTGGAAATTATATTACTACCTTTTTCATTGTGGGATGATATAAGGATCCATCCTTTTAGAAAATATGGATAAGAAAATAAACATCATGGAGATAAAAACTCAACTTACTGACTTTTTTCATAAAGAATAATCCATTTAAAAGTATCTAGAATGATCCACATGTGATTATCATGCTCTTTATTGATTTTATAGTAATCTAAAATATTTTTAATGAACATCTTGACCAAATAATCAAGATATTCTTTGAATACTCTAATAATTATTGATAAAATTCTTGAAGTCATTGATTTTACTCTTTTCATTCAGGATCCATATAGCCCTTTTCTTCTCCCCAATTAAACACTCTCAATCCCTTAAAGAACATTACACTATGTTTTTCTAATATTTTTACATGATAGATATTTCTCTATTTCTGAATCGTTTTATTCAAAACCTTATTATGCTACCCTAATATAAAAATAATTTTATCAGTGATAATATTGACTGTATTGGCTTCATCCAAAGGGAAATCGTTATATTGGCCATTAATATTCATACCATTCTTCCTTACATGTTTCATTTGTAAAATTTATCATATACAAGATTAGATCTTATAATTTTGAAAATCAATTCACATTGTATAATTAAAAATATTTTTTAACACTTATAATAAATTATAATTTAATCTATTTTAATCCTATTAATGAAAACATCACTTCTTCATGGATATATATACCTTCTAATCCTCCATAATATTTTGTAATTAAAAAGTTAATTATCCTACACATATTACTCCTGAGTATCAATCCATGTTTCTAGTGAATATTTTTGTCATGAAATATGTGCTGATTGTGTCTACCCAAAGGCACAAGTTTCTGTTTTATTACTCCTAGGTACATATGTGTACTTAAACTATTTCCACTTAAAGCCTCTATATAATGATGTATTGATAGGAAAAACCACACAATCTATTCCTTACAAAAAAATAGAAGTTATTCTAGACTTATTTTCAAATAATATCATATGATTACGTTCACTAGTATATTTTTTCATTAATATATTTCCCAAATATTCTAGTAAACATTAATTGATACCATCAACAATAACCTTGACCCTAGTATCTACATGTCGGTGTCTGCTTTATTAAATTATCTTATATACCATGAATGAAATCATGAAGGAATGATAATTTTTGTAGTTTGGAGAACCAAATAAGTACATGATAACTATTTTCCATTGAGAATAAAAAACAAAACATTATAAATTTCAAAAATGAATGTATTAATCCTTTAAAATCATTTAAATATCTCTTATTCATATCATGATTAAGTTAAAAAATAAGGGTGAGGTAAAATGCTTTTAAAGGGTTATGCATAGTGTAATCTATCTTGAATAAATAAATATTCATAAATATGGAATGGTAAATAACAAAAAATACATGGCATTCATAAAACATGAATGCTTGAATATATAATTCATAATCAATATGGTAAGTTTAATAAATTAATACACACGTCATTTAATAAAAAATATGAGAATGAAACAAATCCTTAGATAATATCATTGTGAAAATATCATGGATTATTATAATAACTGGATTCTAAACAATAGAAATACATAATTATTGGATTTCATGAACTCAAGTATTCGGATACCTCTACTATCAAAACCTTTCACAAGATTCGTTATAATATGGGTATATACATGTTTAATTTTTTTAATTGATTTTTCTTATGTGACCAATAGATGAATAGATGTGTTATATTGTGTCAAGAGCCACCAATAAATGTAGGCCCACAATATTTCTCATGTATTGAATAATTGATATATTTCATGATTTAGTATCCCTTATCATCACATACATCTATTGATTAAATGATATAGAGTTATCAATATATACCCGATTAATAAAATATCATCAAGGTATGCACCATATGTGAAAATTGAATGTGGTTTGAGAAATAAAAATTTTCATCATATTATAATTTTAATATTATATAGAAATGAAATTTATAATGAAAAGTTATCATATTAATGTGATTTTTTCAGGATATGGTAAATAATCACAAAATAAAGTGAGATAGTTCGACAACTTTTACCAATTAGTAATTTTCAATTCAAGTTCCATTGGACGAAAAAAATAAAATTGAAACCCAAAATTCCATTTGGTATAATTAAATCATGATATTACATGTAAAATGTTATTTATATATACTGTAGAAAATTAATTAGTTTCATAACATTATAATATGCCTCAACGAAGGATATTTAGATGATGTCCATTGAAAAGATAATATCATTGATGTGGGGATTAATCAAGAAAATTATTATTTCTATAAAATTTAAATAAATATTAAAAAGTGAAAATAGAACATAAAATAATAAAGTATTATTACATACATTATCTTATCATGGAATAATCAATGAAGTTTAATTTTAACCCAATGAATGGAAATTGAGATATGAAATAAATAACTTCAGGATTATTTCTAATTTAATAGAAATTGAAAACATTTATTTTAGTATTAAAAAAGATATAAACATATACCTGAACCATATTAATATGAAAAATATTATATATTCTCATAAAATATCTTATCACTAGTTCATTAATAATAACTCATTACTCCCATTTTTTTGGGTGTTAATTACCTTCATTTCTCATTAATAGTTTGTCTTGAATGTTCCAGTTTTGGGTATATTTTATAGTTAAATTATATAAATAATAACAATAATTATATAATTATAATATTTATGAATTAATTAATCTTTTAATTCCATAAAAGAAATTGTGTTTTGATAAATTAAGTATGTTACAATCATAGATTTTGTAGGTGGTTTTTACACTACAGTAACATTCCAAATTTTCAACGTCTATTATGGAAACATGGTATGTAATGCTTCATATTTACATAATGATAAAAATATCATAATTGAAATATTATTTCCGTAAATATATGTAAAAACATAATTCGTTCGGTTTTATGAGGAAATGAGATTCACATAACTTTGTGAAAGAAGTATTCCACTTCTACAGAAATGATGTTATCATCTATATGTGAGTAAAAATGTTAAAAATAAAATGAACTAATATCTTTATATAATTATAAACACTTAATGAGTATCATAACAATGTATTATATATCACATGTATTTACTATCATTATCTTTATTACATTCCCTATAAAGCATCAATCTAAAATAAATCGCATCGTTTCATGAGGTGGTAGTCCATCATACACATGAGCGACATTATCGTATCCCAAATGAAATAGAAATTAAAAAGGTATATATGATAAAATTACCCCATATAAATAGTTATGTTATAAAAATAATATATATATATATATATATATATTATATCTATCATCTTATGCAATTATGATAGGTGGTAATGGAAAAAATAATGACATCATTTCCTGAGGTTGTAGGCTTCCATACACATGAATGATTATTTTAAAACCGATTTGATGAAAGTTATAGTGGTTATATATCAATCCCCTAACATAAAAACTATTATAATAATGAATATATTTAGATAATTATATAATCAGTTTTTAATAAAAATTGATAGACGTGGAGGAATAAATAAAATAAAAACAATTGTGGGTGAATCTTGCCTCTTCCTTCAGTGGACACCTTAGGTATACACCAAAAGCCTTCCTAGGTTGGATTTAATCCCAAAATAAGTCTTCCAGGATGCGTTTTATGAAATTTTGGAAGCTATTTGAGATTTTATTGACCTTAACAAAACTTTTTTAATGTGTGAATAAGAGATGAGAGAGAGTGGCCTTTTATATGTGAGGTGATTATGACAATTGTAATGTCTAAAAAGAAAATTTGTTCCCATGTTTATCACAAACAATATTGGTAAAAATGAATTAAAATTAATTATTAGACATTATAGGGACATAATATGGACATCCAGTATATTTTAGATATGTTATTATTCATTTTAACTATTAATTTTTTATTCAAACTTCATAAATTAATTTTTACCTTAACCACGATAATTAATTTTTTTAATTTTCAATATTATTTTTTAAAAAAATAATTTTAAATTATTATATAATATAATATTTTATGATTAAAAATATGGAATTCATTTTTCCAAATTCAATTCACACTAGTATAAACATTTAATTTAAAATTAATCACATAGACATGACGAGAAAGTGGGGTTTCAAAGAGAGCTTGTTCTACAGATTACAATGCTTTTATATAAAGATTATATATATAAATGATTCCAAGGAGATAAATTTCATTAATTCATATCTAATTTAACAAATTTTACTTTAAAATGAAATTAAAATATCATTTAAATTTATAAATAATTGAAAGGAAAAATCATTTTTCAATTAAAATTCAATAATTTTAACTATTCATCAACAAATTGTAAATTTCAGGAAAATCTAAAAAATGAATCCAAAGATATTATGGCTATGATTAATTAAAAAATATTCAAATTTTATCGTAAAATATACTGAAATTTCTAATCATCAAATTCAAATTATGTGCGTGAAGCGCAACTAAAACTCCTTTTTAGAAAAAATATTGTTCTCTATCAAAATATGAATTTTTCCTAAATAATTTTTTATTTTTTATTATCAATGAATAAAAAAATAATGTGAAAAAAATATTTAGTTTTCATAATTTATTTATTCCTATTCATACAAAAAAATTAAAGGCGAGAATTTAATGATCATGTTTATATGATATTTTAATAGAGTATCACGTTTCTTGTAATCCTAGTTTTTTATGCATCACAAGATATCAAGGAAAATAAATTTATTCAATAATAAATAAAATATAAATTATTTCGGTTTATCAAATTCAATAAAAAACATATATATATTCATTTAATAATAATCCAAAAAAACACATCAAAAATGGTTTTCCATAAAAATTAATTTTTATGTATAAATAAAATTTTATAAAAATTAAGAGTAATGTCAAATAAAATGAAATTTAGTGGATTATATTTAATAATGAACAACTAATTACTTTTTCAAATCAAATGAAAAAAGGATTAAATTATTAAATATTTTAATTGAAAGGAAAACTTTATATAATATCGTTATTTATTACTATTCACTTCAAAATTGATCTTTTCAGAAAAATAAAAAAATCACCATGAAAAAATAATGAAATAATAATTCCAAAATATGTATATTATTATAAAGATAGATTTCTAAAATTGGTATAAATTTCTTATAATATCCACACACAAATTTAATAAAAAATACATTTTATTTGATAGTATTTTTGAACAATAAAATAAAATAAATAAAAAATGAGTATTTATTTATTTTAATTTAAATAATAAATTTATTTTTATGAAAAATCTATACATAATTTTAATTATTTTATTATTCCAATCCATAATTACAATTTAACTCCTTGTTTATCACTTGCATGTAATAGAATATTTTGGTCTATTTCAACTCAATGTTCAGTGTAAAATGCGATATCAAAGATTTATATTTTATTTAAAATTAAAAGAAGTAAAATCTAATGGTGCTACTTTATAACCCATTAATATAGTTTTTTTACATAAAATTATATCATTATAATAGAAAAAAATTATGATATATCAATTTTATCACTTCTATAGGATCCCATTTGATTCTTCCAATTGCTTATTATTCCATAGAAATTTCATCGAATGTGCATTTTTGTTCAGTAGAAATTTATCTCTAAGGTATAATATTTATTATATTATATATAAACGATCATGAAATAGTGCTAAAACCTCTCTGTTTGTCAAATTTGAAGGATTGAGGATGTTCTCACTCAAGAGAGATACATGGAACATATCATGAACCTGAGAAAGGTTTTTTGGACATGCCATGATGTAATATACAATCCACAGATGATCAATAATAATTAAGTGAACAATATACATTGGGCCCAAATTTTCCTTCTTTCTGAATCACAGAAATTTTATCTGGGGATAAATTCAAAATAATACCTTTTCCACAACATCAAATTCTATATATCATTAATGATTTTCATTAGAACATTCTATCATCTTTTAGTTTCCTGGATTTTTTGTTGAATGGCTCTAAAATTATATTATATTTACAAATTGAGGTTCAATACAAATATAATTTATTATTTAACTTCATCAAATCACATTTTGGGACTCATATGGACCTATATAAATGCTTTAGTGAAAGATATTTTTGTAAGAACACTCGACTAGTGGAAGATGTTGATCACAACCATCATTAAAATCTAGAGAACTAGTTCTCAACATAACATTTAGTGTTTTAATAGTCCTCTCAAACTATCCTTCAACATTGAAATTATATGATGTATAGAAATGAAAATCTATTTTGAAATCATTCTATTGTCTTTTGTAGAGTGATAAGGTAAAACTCATATATCGATTATATATAATAGAATGTGGTACTCCATGTAGAATAACAACTTCTATTACATATTATTTTAATGATATTCAAGAGAGAGATATTCTATAATGGTGGTGATGTGTGATGACATTGTAAGTAAACAATCTAAAATCGAAATAGCATTATCTCCATTAGATATTTTGGAGAGTCTGATTACACGATCCATATTGGTATTTTTCTATTTCTATTCTTTTATTTGTAATGGTTGTAACATTACCTTATACTTATGTCGCTAAACATTAATTTCCAAACAGAAATCACTAAGATATATTTTTTATTATATATCTTTTCCTATTTTCCATGTGATATAGGCTATCGTATCATTAAACATCTTGATACATTAAAAATAAATATAGAACAATCAATAGTGGGGTTCATACAACACCTCACACTTCAATTATAGTTTTTGTTGTATTCATATATGATTAATGATACTTATTGTTCCATCACAATCATGTTTGAACTCAATAAAATTTATCACCATATTTTTTATATATGTATTTTTATTCTGTACATTTTTATTCTTCACATTTATAGGTGGATAAAAACTCATTTGAGAAATATAATATTCTTTCTCTTCCTCTAATATTTCTAGATCTATACAATGAAAATATCTAAATATTGGATCTTTTATGATCTTTATCAAAGACATGTTACTGTGATCTTTTCCACTTAGAAAATTCACCACCTTGTTTTCTTTCCTAGGGTGAAAATATATTGAGCAATTATAATGTTTATTCATCTACCACCATCTTCTCAGGAAAAAATTAATCTATTTTTGAGTGAATGTATACTTTATATTTTATGATCAGTATATTTATCATACCTTTCAAAATAAATATAATACCTTTATATCTTTAATGAAAATTTTATAATATCTAACTCTAAATAATAAGCTGTGTATTTTTTTTTCTCGTAAACCATCAATATTAGTGAGGCATACACTGTCACCACATCATTTTTCATGGTGAAACATCATAGTACCATTTTATGATGAATCAGTTTTTGATTAAAAATATTCTCTAGGATAGGGTAAAGTGAAGATAGATGGGATTATAAAAGTTGATTATGCATCATTGAAATTTTCTTCACATTTATATATAAAATGAAACTTCAATCCCTTTTTGATAATCATAGTGAGTCATTTAGATATCCATGAGAAATTATTCATAAAAATTTGATAATATCCCACCAAAATAAGGAAACTATTGATATTTTTCATAGTGATTATTCTTTTATAATTCCCAATATGTTATGTCTTTGATGAATTAACTAATATACCCTGACTTGAGATTTTATGAAAAAAAAAATTTATAACTAAAATTAACACATTGTAAAATTTTCATCCAACTTATCCTTCATTATAGTATTAAATAGAATTATTATATGATAATTGTGATATTTATTTATCTTGTAGTAAAAAATAATATAATTTACATGGACTACTAAATACTAATCATGATTGTAGGGGAATTAGTATGACCAATTTGCATCACAAAAAAGTCTATGGCACAACAACTCGCATTAAAGGATGCCTTAGTTATGTCTTCACTTTTGAAAATCAAATTATATTATCCAGATAAAATATAATTATTGGAAATATTTTTAACTCCATGTAATTGATAAAAAAATCATCAATATGAGGATGAGGTGAGATGTTCTTATTTTGATATAATTTATTTTTAATAATCAATTTGCAATCTCATTAATGAATCATTCTTCTTAAAAAAGAGAACATGTGAGACACTTGGTGGAAACCATTTCAAAATGAAACACTTATCCATATTCTCTTGGGGAATCTCCTTTAATACATGTAACTGAATCTGCTCCATTCTATATGAATCATTTGATATATGTAACTACTTCAAAACATAGGTTTAACAACAACGGTATTTACCAGCTTAATAAAAAATGATGATAAATGGCATATATCACTGTGCAACGTCATGCTCTGAAAAATTTAACCGTTTATCAACACATTTCATTTATTACTAATAAAGGGTCCCTTTATCGACACTTTAATTTTATCGATGATAATGGTTATCCTTTATCCGTACATTATTTTTACCAATAATAAAATGTACCCATTATTAGAAATTCATTTTTAGTGCAGATAAATATTTATCTCACCAACAATATTTTAGCACTCCTAAAAGTCCTAATAAATAAAATTAAACAATTAAATATATAATAAATAAAAAATAATTTTTTTTAAAAAATACTAAAATTTTTATTAATTAATTAATTTTTTATAAAAAATAATTAATTGATTCTGCATTTTTAAATATCAATAAAAAAATTTATATAATTATAATTATTAATGTTATTAAATTATATATATTAAATATATAGATATATATTAATGAATTTAAATATGCTTTATATATTACAAAAAAAATTATTTACATTAACTTAAATAGTCATAAAGTTATTGAATATTTTTTTATAATTAATAATAAATATTCATAAAAATATTTACTATTTTCATAGTACTCTACATATTAAAACATTTCTGGGAGGGGGATTTAAAATAAATCATGAAATTATTTCACATATAACTACTTAGGGACACTTGATCATGAGACCTCCCATGAGACCCCTCAATTTTGTAACCAATAGGTTACAACCCTTGTGGAACATAGTAATCGACATATAATTGAATATCATTTGATTTTCCAATTAAACATATATATATATATAGAATATGTGTAATAATGATTTCACATATACGTAATTAATGAAACATTATATATAATGTAGAGAAAAAAAATTATCCATTTTTCAATATTGTTATAGATCATTTATTCTTAATATATTCTATTTCACTCATTTTTTATCATATATGGATTGATATAAAATTAGATATCCATTAATATTTATTAAAAAATATTTATTAAAAAAATATTTATATATAAATACATTTATAAATGTTCATTAATGATATTTAAACAATTATAAATTTGTAGTTATAAATAAATAAATAATTTTTTAATGTATTTAGATAATTATAGAGATAATTATATATATTTAAATAATAATTAAATTTATAATAAATTTACTTAAATAATCAATATATTAAATATATATTATATGTATAATTATATAAATATATATAATGATATAAATATTATATTTTTAAAATATTTCAAGAATTATAAATAAATAGTTATAAAATTTTAATAAATATATTTAAAAAGTGATATATTTAATATATATTTACTTATATATTTTTATTATGTGTATATAAATATTTACAATTTTCTATTTGTAATTGTAATTGTAAATCCTTTATTAGTTCTTAAGTAATAAGTGATAATAAAAGCATCATTATCAACAAATTTTTCACTAATAAAGTTGTTTCTCTATTAGTTCTAATAAGTCCACTAATAAAATTATCTCTTTCTCTATAATTTTAGTTCTGATAAAGATTTATTTTTTCAGATCTTTTTTTATCGTGGGTATAACATCATTTTATTGTTCTAAAGTCATAAGCGTTGATAAAAATGACTCTCTATCAATGTTTATTTGTAAGAATTGATAATTCTATAAATATCTAATTAAAACCCTAACCACTTTCAAACCCATCGTGATATCAAAATAATTTCTCTGAAGCCAGCCCTTATCAACACTCTTTCTTAGTGAATCAAACCTCAAATCAAACCACTTGACTACCTCTTCAACATCATGTCTGACATCTAGTGTTCGATTGAAGTTAAGTTTTTCATAGAGGGTTTCAGATTATCTTCCACCTAGGGAGGTAGGAATGACAATTTTTTTTTGAATTCATTTAAATTTCTTCATCAATGATGTGTTTTTTGTGGTCTGATGATTGTATACTAGGGCGATAAGCTGTCATATTTTCTCAATTTCTAATTTTGATTCAACTCTTGATCTCTCATGTGGTGTTTATTGTTTCAAGACTTGATGTTGAAACATGGTGTAACATGATTTTTAGTTGGTTTTTTATTTTTTTTAATTTCCCAAATTGATCACCCAATGATATCATAAAAAACTGTTCATTCATTATTTTATCAATGGTATTAGATATATGTGGAATTTTAGAAATTGATGTTGCAGATTTTATGTGTTATGTAGCTGAAGGTCACATTATGTTTTTCTTTTATATTATACATATTCTTATATTCTTTTCACTAATTATCTAGATTGTTGTAGGAATCAAATGTATGGATGCATCATGTATTTTTTTTGTAAATTTTTTTTCTACTTTTTTTATATATTGTCATGGCCAAATCATTCAAATTGTGCTATTTTTAATTCCCATTTTTCTTGATTCCAGCCCAAGGGGGTCGAGGATGTACCTTGGGAACTATCATATCCCAGATAATCTGTTTGATATATGGTTTTCATGGGATTTGTTTTGGAAATAATTTCTATTGTAAAAAGATTTGTTCCTTTTCTTAATAATCCAACTTCTTATGTCTCTACACATTAATATATATATATATATAAATATATATATATCCCTCCTCTTTATATTATTCAAATATTATTTAGAAAACCCTTCAAAAAAATATATGAAATATTATACCTTGATGTTATGTAATATTTTACAGTTACATTATAATTTTTCACTATCATCCTAATCCTACTATCTTAATAATATACAAATATAATACCCTTTTGAGATTAACAATTTCTTGTCATACCACTTTTTTGAGACCTATATACCACTATTAGAATTTTATTATTGGAAATGTATATTTTGAAGAATCCCCCCCCCCCTTTGAGTATTTATTTAACTAATAACAAGTAGATTTCCATGTAATTACTTATATACCTAGCTGTATGAGATGTAAAAATATATTATGTCAAAGAATTTCACTTTCAAGAAAGTTGGCATATAATTAATCTCCCACACTCCATGATATATATTGACATTCCATCCACAAAATTTGTAAATTTTACTCAACATTAAATTGGTGCCAAAATGTTGTTTCAATATTCATTTTGAAATTTATAAAAAAAAACATACCATATATAAACAGATTGGGAAATAAATATCCCATGAATTCCATGAGACACCTATAAACTCAGGAAACATTCAACTCGGTAATCATGAAAATTCAAACATAGGTCATTGTTAATATAGAAAATATTATCATTATTCATTCCTTAGACCTCTAATTATTATATCATTCACATTGACAAACACTTGAGTTATGTCTATAAAATTGTTTTTCATGTAATGATTATGATCAATTCCTAATTTTTTATATTAACGATTCATTAATAATTTATCTGACCATCAATACTAAGATCTTCGTTATTGGTTCAATTCATACATCTCTTTTGTCAATTTAAAAATATTATTTTCATATTTAATTATGAGAAAAATATATGTTAAATTGATATAAACTTTATATTCATGTAATTCATTAGTAAGTGATAATTTTACATCCAAGTAGAGTACATTATAATTACTCAGGATGGGTAGGTGTGGTTATATGACATCTGAGTAGTCTTGAGATTGTTTCAAGTATTGGTATACCATTAATTTTAAATTTTATAATTACTTAGGCTACTACAAGACATATTCATGTACAATTTTATATATTCTAGTCGATTTAATGATAGATTATTATTCTTGTATATCATATTTGATCTTCTTATTAATCCTTAATAGCTTATATTATATTTTTCAATTATATAGTGGATTTAATAAATATTTGGTGTGAAGTAATTATTTTCGTATATTCAATTGCCCATTTTATTCATCATACTGAAGTTATTCGAAAAAATAAAATGTTGATTTTCCCTTATTAGATTTTTCTATAACATTCACTTATGATAATGAATATCTTATGTGCATTTATTTATATATTGAATAAAAGTAATCATGTATAGACAAAATAGGATAGATTTAAACCCAAAAAAAATGCATGATAATCATTTAAAAATGAATTTTATGGAATTAAAGAGTTCATCAGGTATACAAGAGAGCAGGAAGATAGCCCTCTAAAATCCCTTTTCCATGTATATATTTTTTTAATTCAAGGAAAATTTTCCCGAATGTGTTGGAAGAAAATTTTATTTGTTACAAAATTGACCAAAGCTATAAATGATGGACTAAACATAGGGAAAACAGAATGTGGATATTAATTGGGATGATACTATGGTTTATGAATCATATGATATGAATTCCATTGTTAGATAATATGGAGATCGCATGGAATAAATAATAATGGAAATTTATGAGGACCTTCGTGGTTGTCCAAATTTTTTTGAGGAGTTAATATTTATTCCAAGAAACCATTTTACAGCAATTGTACTAAGTACACAACATTTTCAGTTTTGTTGAAGTTATATTATTTGAAACATGGATGTGAATGGTTTGAAATTAGATTTACCAAACTACTTGGACATCTAAAACATATTATACGAGAAGAGAATGAACTACCTTTCTGAATATATAATTCTAAACTGCTTTTTTGTTAAATGGGAATGATATATAATATTAATATGATTGTAAAATTGATTTCATATTATATTTAATGGACTAAAAATCAATTATAAAATAACCTATGTGTAGAGAATATCTATATAAGAAAAATTAATCATGTCCTTCAAAATTTGTATGGTACATTCCTATCATTCCACAGTTTATAACACTATATTTATGTTAGCAAACTGTAAAACAATTATCATGGAATTTCCATACAATAACTAATCATGGGAAACTATATCATCTAGGAGATTCTCTTTAGTAGATTAAATTAGAGTACGAGTTTCCTAAATTTGGATATGAGAAGATGTACTTTTATCTTAAATTATCTATAGATGTAATAAATCTTTTTGGTGTAATAGTAGTACTCATAGTGCATTTCCCATCATGTCTATAAATTATAACACCTTTCCATGTTTTTTCATGAATCAAAAATACATTATGTTGTCTTTTATTATATATGAACCAAAGAATCCTAGTAATTATATTTATGTCTATTTGTATCTATTTGTAAACGATACTAAATTGATTTACGATACAAGTATTATAATGTTTAATGTTCATTTATGTGAAGAATTCACATTAAGTTCCAGGATTTATGGAATGAGAAATGACATACCTTCTTATAGAAATTTATTAGGCTATAGAATTAATGTAATGTTGGGGTGTCCCATTTATGAAAAACCCATATACTCTGTTCAGATGATGCATTCCCCAATGACTGTTTTGTTAGGAAATGATAAACTTTTTCCACAATGAAATAAATATCAATCATGATTGACATGATTCTATGGAAATATAGAATAATGTACAACACTATCCTTACAATGGGCGATCAAATTTACAAAAAAACTAAAAAATATTAACACTTTTTCGTTAATCCATTTAAAAAACATCATAATATTATTTTGGATGAATAGAACAACATTCAATTAATTACTGTAATATTAATTTTTTTGTTTGTAAAATATTTTATTGATTTCATGCATGTAGAAAAAAATGTATTAGATAGTGTTATTGGAAGGTTACTAAATAGTCCTCGAAAAATAAATGATGGCATCAAGGTTAGGTTGGAGATGATTGAAATGGAGATAAGGGAATAGATGGTATCAGTGAATGGGGAAACGAATAATTTTCTTCCTCCAGAATCATACAATTTATCTAGATATGAAAAATTCTAAATTATTTCTTTTCCTTAATAGTGTAAATGTTCTTCACGGGTATTCATAAAATATCAATAATTTTGATTCAATAACATATTTAAAGCTACAAGGACAAAAATAACTTGAATATCATGTTTTGATGCACGATTTAATTAATTTTTCATTACATTTAATTCTTACTCAAGATGAATAACAAGCATTAACCAAAATCAACTTAATTATCAAATCCATATGAACGCCTGGTGATGATTTTCAATAATAATAAGCTAACTAGAGTCATATTTCATAGATTGGATATTTTCATACCACCATCATTCATTGATATAATTGTCCACCTGATGGTACACTTGGTCATAGTGTTTCAATTATATGGTCATGTACATTAAAGAAGGATATTCCCCATTTAATGGTGTGTGAATAATTTGAAATGTTATTTCATGAATAAAATTCAGATAGAAATTTTTCTTAGAGAATGATATATTCTTGAAGAAGAAATTAAAATCTATACTGATTACCTATCAAGTTTGGAAATCACCAGTCTCCCAAAGTCTCATCAGAGAAAACCCCTTATGGGTAATGTGGATTTCAGATGATATGTTGTACCATTACCTTTACAGAGTGGGAAAATGCATATGTTAAAATATTACATAATATTGAAGACGTTGATCCATACATTTAAGCCCATGAAGAAATTATTAGATAATTGAATACATCAAGGGCTGAGGGATGGATATCAAATACACATAATCAATAGTTTATAGGATTTTTTAGAGATCAAATTTATAATGATTTATATAAAAATATGAATTCAATTTTGGAACAAATTCTAGGGATATCATGAAGGCCAAATGAAAATGTTATATCTTTCAATGGGTTTTTAGTCAATGTTTATATGTTCTATAAAAAAGTACATGATGAATTTAGAATAATGAAAAACAATGGTGCTATGTCAGAGGCTGAAGTAATGAATATATTTATTTACAAGGATAAAAATAAAATTTATTAAAATATTTCATATTTTGTATTTATCAAAAAACTATACGATTTGGATTATACAAAATTTCATGTGTCACTTTTCTATTGAAAATGGTTGGACAATATAAATGGGTGGAATACTGATGAAATTGGATTTATTAAGGTGAATTTCAGTGTGGGAAGTGGAAAAGGTGAGCCAGTCAAAATGGAATCAAAAGAAATGTATATATTGTATGTCTCTGATCCAAAAAACAAGAATTCATTGATTTTAATTCTAGAAACTGAAACAACTGTTGAGATAGATGAAAATTCTATTGAGGATGGACCATTCACTGGGTTATTACAACTAGTTCATGTCAGTCCAAATATAAAAAATGTCTTGAATATTAGATGGCACCACAAAAATGGGATTTGAATTTTTGATAGAGGAACCAAATCCTAAAAACCATTAAATAAAGGAAATAGGGTTTTATGGGAAGGTAAAAGTGTTTTTTAAAATATTATTATTTTCCCTCATAATATTATTTGTTCTCTACAACATATAAATAATCTATATTAAATTTTTTACTACTAATGTAGAAAATGTCTTGTGCACATTACATAAGAACAATCTATAATGAAGGAAACACATTGAATAGATATAAAGTTAATTCTTTGATATACATTCTCTATTTTATAGATAAATTATATAATTATGTTTTGGATTTATTTTTAATATTCGTTGTTGAGTTTCATTATTTTATAATGTTTCTGTCCAGGTTTCATGCCTTTAACGAAAGAGAAATGACAAAACCTCTGCTCAATTAAGTGTTAATGTTGATGTTTTCATATTTATGATTACTTTTTTTCCTTTTTAGTATTAATCACATAATAAATGTTTTCTTGTAAAAGTGTATTCTTTTGTTCGATTTGGGGTGTTATGTAAAAAGTTCATGATACTTGTCCGTTAATACCATTTCACCCCTACAGTGCTGTATTTATCACTTTCTTTCAAATTACCTCTAATTCATTTAAAGTAAGAGAAGTTTTTTTTCCTTTCATCAATGACATAGGTAATATTGATATGTCTAGATTAAAATCATGTTCAATAATATTAGTGAGTCTTTTCATATTTTTGTTTAATTATGTTAGTATTACTCATATAATAATTTTTGTATATACAGGTGGATTCTTTTGTTCGAGTTGAGGTTCCCTTTCCCACATTCATTCTTCTTCTCTATTAAAACCATTTCACCCATATAGTTATTCATTAATTACATTTTTAAATTTACCACCACTACCTTTATATGAAGATAAAAAACTCTGGATACACTCAATTAGAGTGGTAAAATTGAGGTTTTCACCCTAAAATCATGGTCTATAAGATTAATGTACTATTTCATATTTATGTTTAATTTATTTGTTTTTAGTATTACTCATATAATAAAAGTTTTAATACATAGGTTTATATTATTTGGATTTTTTGTGCTCTGTTGAACATTCATACTTATTCTCCATGAAAATATTTCCATCCCTACTGTAGTGTATTTATCACTTTCTCTCAAGATACCTATACTGCATTTTTGGGAAGAGAAATGATACTACCGATGCTCTATTAAAATGGTAATGTTTATTTTTCATAGTAAAATCATTATACATAGAATTAATGTATTGTTTCCAATATATTTTTAATTTATTTATTTTACGTTTTACTCAAATAAAAATTGTTTTTTAGGTAGAATTTTTTTGGTTGAGGTGGTTTGTTCGAAGTTGCGAATGCAGTGTTGGATGTTTGAAAAATAAATTCAATCGAAATCATGATAAAATTAACATTTAGTATTTGTTTGTGACATTGGTATGTGTTGGAATTAGTGACACCTCAATCATACACACGTTGTGACCAGTGTGAATGCATGTAATTGCTTTCATTTAAAATTCACCTTATTTTTTCTAAAAAAGATAACTTACTCAATGTGTCTTTTATGAGTATAAAGTCTTCATTTGAACTTAAAAATAATAACTCATTGAAAATATAGAAAATGCATTCGGGTTATCTTGATTATTTAGTAAATTGATCTATAAATAATTTATGGCATGTATGAATTGTTCTCTTGTTAAACCGATATCAAATGTGATTCATATGAGTCAAAGTGTGTGTTTGAAGTTTATAATGAAAATTATATAAAATAAGAATAGTGGAGTACTCAAATTTGAGCACCCAAATTCTACCTTTTCACACATTGGACAAAAATTCGTAAGTGATATGGAACGTGTAGGAATCATCCAGACCTCATCACAATTCATGGTGTTCCCAATATGACTCTAAGTGAATATTTATTTAAAATTTACTTCAGTTTTAGTAAAAAAAACTAACATAATCAAAACAGAACAAACACACACATATTGTTTTAATACAGGTGGAAAATTATCCATAAGATATTTGAGTCAGGAAATAATCAGACAGAACTCAAACTGATACACAGTGTGACTGATATGGCACAATGTTAATGTTTTTATTTAAAATTTAAATCATTTTTAAAAAGGCCAACTAACCTAATCAATACCAGTAAAACTCTTTTAAATTGTTTAAATACTTTAGTAAAATGATCCATATGTCCTCTGAGATGTGTTGGAACCTAACTCACATCAATCTGATGCACGATGTGACCAGTTTGACTCTAAGGATGTTTTAAAAAAAAATTAAAATCCATTTTAGTAAAATTAACACCTTATATTAATTTATTTATTTTTATTATTACTAACATATGATGTTTTTCTTATACAGGTGAATTCATTTTCACAATTAGTGGTGGTTTTTTTAAATAGCATGAGTTAAATCCGGATTAAAAGGAAAAATAATGATTTTAAATGTATGTAATAATTTTTATTTATGTAATTGTATGAACGGATGATTGAAATATATATAATATAGTGTTTTTTATTGTGTTTTTGTTGTAAATTTCATTTCATTTAAATCATGTATTGGTAATTGTTTTGGTTGATATCTGGTTTTTCTAGTGCTTCGGTGTGCAGTTGTAGCACACTATAGTATGGCTCTTTATAAACGCTTTTAAAAACAAAGAAAAAGGAAATGTTTATCAGCACTTTTAAAGGTACAAATAATGGTTGACTTTATCAGTACTTCTATAAGAACTGAACAAAAGTTTATTTTATCAGTGCTCATAAAAGAGTTAGAAAAATTATATTTTATCAACTCCCAAAAGAAACTAAAAAATGACCATGTAGAAGTTCATTTTTAGTGCTGATAAATGGCCAGAGATTTTAACCTCACTTTTATAGTTACTTATTTTCTTGTGCTGATAAAGACCATTCCTAGCACTGTTAAAGGAGATTTTTTTAGTAGTTATAGATATTGATGGTATGAGTTCTATTTAAAACTCGACTTATCAATTCATAGGTTGATTATGACACACTAATATAAAACATATATAAACTCACATAGAATATAAATATATGAAATGTTCACCTTCAATCTAATCATCTATGATAAAAACCCCTTCTAATAAAAATCATGTCTCAATAAATTTATGTAATTTTAATTAGAAGATCGTATTTATCATCACCCTGATAGGAATTCATAGGATGGATTAGAATATCTAATGTGACTTACCTTCCTTGTTAATTTATAGAGAATTTATATAAAAAAATAAAATACATGCTTAAAATATAATAAAATTAAACTAGAAGAAGAAAAATGAAATTTATTGGATATACACTCCCATAAACATCAATTGTAGAAGAATCATAGACTTGAGTTGTGATCATCATTCCATTAAGCGTTTTCTAAACTATTTCAATATTTATTCATTGCGATGGAATTTTAATTCCATTAAAAATAATTTTGTTATTAAATAGTTGGTAGATCCTTAATGTAATAAGATATTAATAGTTCTAGACTATAGTGTATGTAAACCTTTTATCACATCATTAATCTACCAAATATCAGAAATATTGATCGCATGATTTTTCCAATTTTTATGGGCAATGGAGGTTTAGTGATGTCGATCATCATCATCAAAACTTATCATCAAACACAAGTTTGAATAATGACCATAATCATTTAATTTGAAACCCAAGAGTGTCTGTGATGCCTTATCTTGAACATTTTCTCCATTTTCATAAATAATGGAATTTCTCACATCACTTCAAAATTCAATTTATTGATGAACATCACTTAAAATCATAAAAATATCTTAATTCCTTTAAAAAATCCATCAAATATCTTTCCAATATACTAGAATAATAGAAGGTTCATATTTTTATCTATATAGTTATTATTATTATAACATCCTATGATTTGACACAGTCTATTCCAAAAAAAACTATTATATTTATGGGTAACTTCAATCTCCATTTCTACCATGGTAAAATATTAAATGATTTAGACATAACTACTGAAGTACCTTATGTATAACTCTCTTCAGAGATATGGTTTTAATCAATAAAAAATCAATCTGTCTTATATTTGAGTATAATAAGAATACCAATGTAATATATTATATGATTGGAAATATTTTCCTAAAATGTACTAATATATTTATTATCCTCCTATTTTAGATCATAGAAAAACATTTATATTTCCATATGAACAGTACAAGTAATGTACTTGTTGAAAAATTAGATTTTAAACTCATTCTAAACTATATAGTCATTTTATTAATATTTCCATGATATATTGATAAAATTCCACCATTGATTTATTTTTTCATAAAATTGATAACAACTAGAATAAAATTTTTTGGATAAAAAGATTGAATATAGAAAATAACTTTTCAGTTTTATAGGTTCATCACTCAGAAACTAGTGGATCAATAAACCCACTAAAAGATGTTGGATGATGCCCAATTAAGGACTTAATAATACATGTATTTCTAATTTTATCCTTTAGAAGATAAACATGATTAATTGATTGAAAAATTAGTGTTAGAATTTCAATTCAATTTTTCATTCCATATTCCATCACATTTAGTTTCTCAATAGGAAAATCATAACATTGTTCATTTCATTCACCATTTACATGGTTCTTTTATGATAACACCATTAAATAAAATAAAAAATCATATTGTGAATAATAATAATCAATGTGATAAAACATATAATATTGAAATATCTCCCATAGGATATCTAAATGAGGATTCATTCTTTTAAATTAATTATAACATTGGATTAACCTGGTAATAAATATCCATTATCTATTCAAATCCTTCACAATTGTGGAAATAGAAAATATGCATTATCCCATGTATTTCACCTCGAAGTTCCAATCCATGGGTGTAGTCTTAGACTAACACATCATGTATCAATGAAGATCATTTTAATAAAAAATCCATTCAATTTAGAGTTTTACCCCAAGGTGAATGTATACCACAACCACATCATCTTGATAATATTTAAACAGGGATGTAGTTTTTAGGAAAACCAAATTCCTTTCTTTTCAATAACATTTTTTCTCCTCCTATAGATAAGAATATCCTAATATTTCTCATTAATTTTTTCCCATCCATGTATAAACAAATAAATGAATCTTTATTCGACCATAACTATAACATCCCATACCTTTTGAAATTAAATATTAGGGCTTTGGAAATGAATATTCAACACATAACATTAGAATCCTCACTAAAATTGTATGGATTTTTTGTCTTTGAAAACATAGATAGATAAAATATAATAAATAAAATAAAACCTTCATCTTCCACATACTTCTTCAAATCTATCATACTTTTTATGAATATCATACATTAAACATTCCTTCATATCACGTTGAAAAGGAAACATAATAAATGGTGATCTCATATATGTAGTAAATCTAAAAAATGGTGATATCTATGATAATTCAAGAATATCATGAGAATAATGATGTAAAAACATGATTTTAACCTTCAAAAACCATGTCCAAAAAGTCATTAATAAAAATAATGTGTTGTAGAATAAAACATGATTGTTTATAAGTTAAGAATCATAAAATAATCAAAAAAATAATCTATAAGAGCGTGACATTAAATAAATATCATGCCATACAGATGTGGCCTATTGTGTGGAATAATGTTGATCATACAATATTTTTCCAGGTTACAAACTAAAACATTCATCTATTGTTAGACATGGGATAACCACATCTTTAACTACTTCAATATTGGGATGACATCACGTGCAACCTATTTTATACATGGGATAACCAATCGGTTACCGACATTCAATCATGGGGTAACCTCCCATGTACCCTCTTTTGGGCTAGTGATAACCAATTGTGTACCCTTTGACCTCATAAAACATTAATCACTACTCATTGATTTTGAGGACTATAGCAATTCAGTAATATCCATCAGATAATAATAATAGGTTGAAATATATACAAAAATATCCTAAACCATTCATCATATCATTATACCATAACTGGTGGAAAATAAATGGGTTTTACCAAAATATGATTATTATCATCATAAATGAATTCATCGTGGATTTATTAACCTAATGAAATAAAACACGTGTCGTGTCAATTCTCACTTAATTATAAAGCATCTGTAAAATCAAATAGATTTTATCATAAGAACATATCTTCATTTTATAATAATAAACAAAAAATGATAACTTCATATATGAAATATATATTTATATAACATTAAAAAAATTTCCTTTAAAATAAGTAAAAAATAATTTTTTTTATATATTTTAAAATAAATATTCCCATAATATTGGGAATTCTATTTTACTTGAAAATTACAATATAAAAATATAATGGAAGATTCAGATAGTATTATTTCCATTATGGTGGTAAAATTTACGAACATAGTGTATATTAAAAACATTATTTTCACACTTCTGTAAAGAGTAGAAAAGAACCTCATTTAGAAAGAAAATAATATTACATTTCAATATTTTTTGAGAAATTGAAAAAATTGATAAACTGAATTTAAATAATCAAAATATAATAATAAAAAAAATTATAGAATACATTTTAAGGAAAACATGGACATATATGAACAATATTTTAAAATAAATAGAAAATTAATGTCAATTAGTTTTAAAAATATAATTTTTTTATCTTGAATACATAATGATAGGAAAATTAAATAAATTTTATTTAATACCTATAAATTAGAACATTAAAATAAAATACCTATCATTTGGGAGAGTAATATCTTATGATTTTATCATTGAAAATGTAAGCATTAACAATACATGTAAAATGTGATTGTAGTTTAAAACTACCACAACTTTAGTAAATTTATAATCATTAAATAAAAGATATAATTAAATTAAATATTTATTTAATTTTCATTAAGATAGATATAATAATGATATGACTTGTCAATGTTGAATTATATTGATCTCTTAAATATAAATAGAATCATAACATTAATTATGTCATAATGAAACAAAATTGTCATGAGCTACTTTTCAAACATTGGTAATATTTTAATCAAACCCTCATGATATAGGTAAAATTAATTGGATTTATAAAAATTCCTGAAATTAATGAAATTTAATTCAAAATAAATTTATGGGAAGTATATACACTGGAAAATGGAAATATTTAGGTAATATGGAATATGTATCATAAAAACAATTGACTTGAGAACATTAAATGTAGAGACCCTAAGCCTGACATACATGGACATTACATTACTTTTGCGGAATACTTAGTACATAACAAAAACACACACACAAGGATCGTAATAGTTTAGTGTCTTTGGAATCTCGGAATAAAATCTTCTAATTGTGGTGAATGATCTTCAACATCTCCCATAAAGATCTTACCTTTTTTTAACCTAAAACATTTCTTTATATCCTGGGGAAAAGAAAACATAAAAGGGTGAGCTCAAATTCTCAGTAAGGGTAAACAAAAGAAATATCAATCACATCATATTCATAAGAACATAAAATTTTGGAAATCTTAACCTGCAAAATAGATCATAATTTCATAACATGGGATAAATCATAGTAGTGAAATGAAATCCAAATAATCATAACATAAAACATGAAACTTTGTGTCATACACACATAATCATAGATAATCATATCTTATTAGTCAAGACTCATTTCCAAGACTATCTTAGTGGAAAAAGTCCATTTCTGAACCGAGTCACCCTCATTTCAGTCCTGTTTCACTAAACCGGTATAACCTACCGTTCCAGCCATGTCTATCTCATGAGATATAAAATCTTTACCTAATGCATTGGAAGGAGATATAGGTCCCACCCATCTAATAATGATACCATTCTTATGTGTGCCACAAAATCACAAATAATACATCATTACATAACCCATGTAATAAAAATGGGAATCAAAAACATCGTGACATCATAAAACAATTCATATAAGATAAATGAATTCATAAAAATAATTCCATCACAATATAATCAAATCAATGTAATAATAGGGATAGAAACAGAACCCTTTATTATCTTAGATGGAAAAATAATTTTGATAAAACACATGAACTCCATTCTTGAGGATAATATCCTTTCTTCTTCAAAAACACTTCTCCTTTCATAAAATTTCATACAATTCTAAAATAAAAGAAGTTGATTAAAAATAAACTTCAAAACATGAAAGGGAAGCTTCTTGGAAATAATGTTTTAAAAATCCATTCATGCCATATAAGTTAAAAAAACATTTTTCTAGTACTTTTGTCGGAAAAGTCAAAAAGTACCTCGTACGAAAAACGACAAAAGATTTCTTTCATATCCTTTACTAAAAACTCACCGAAGGGTAAAATTGGATTTAAAAAATTGTAGGTGAATGGAAATAATATTACATATTGAGGAAACATGGATGTGGATGATAAAATACACCCCAGTAAATACCAAAGTATAAAGAGTCTCGGATAAAAATGAGATTGTGATATTTCCCTTACCTTATGTCCAATATGCTTTGTACGTATCTGAACCTCCAGTATAAGGATTTAAATAATGTCATTAACTTATTAAATAATCATATTCATTGTTATGATATCATATATGGTTCACTTATGACTTTCTATTACCCATTCTTTTGAAAAATCCATGTTAAAGAAGCGTTTTGGGTAAAATCGTTTCATTTATCGTAGCTGTTTGGACTTGTTGTTCTTGACATTATTATTACATATATCATGATTTACTTAGTTAAAGAATATAAAAAATTATTTATATATCATATATATTCAGTATATATATATATATATAATAGATAGATAAATGAAATGAAAGACACCGTTCATGGAGACGGTAGTCCGTACGTACGCATGAACGTTGTTTTCCTTTCCTTATTGTCTTGAATTGAAGTAAGTAGATGACATAAATATATATATATATACATAAATCCAGTATATTTGACATGTAATATATTTCATTATTATTCATTATATATACTTTATAATCATTCATTAATGGTTAATGTGGAGAATGAATTTCATCGCGTCGTGGAGACGGTAGTCCGTACGTACGCACGAGCGATGATATTGTTCTCATGATCATGAACATGTGTTAAAGTGTATGTATACTGTTTCAATATCAATATAACTTTATAATAATCAAATATATTTACTCATTACACCATTATACCAATCCAATTAAGGTGGTGGCGGAAAATAGATTAGACCACGGCGTGGAGACGGTATTCCGTACGTACGCACGCGCGGTGATTTCCTTTATCCGTAGGATGTATAGAAGTTTAATTAGAGTTGTTTCATATTTATAATAACATATCAGTATATAAGAAATACTGATGTTATTACTTTATCATGAAACAACTAAAGAAGAAAAAGTTTAAGATGAAAGAAATTGAAAAATATCGGTAATGGATATTACCTCTTTTTGACGCGCCTTTTCTTAACCTCCACTTAAAGAACTAAGGATGGTCTTTTAAGAAGACCAGGACCTCTAGGATGATACTAGGGAAGTGGAGAAGAGATTTTTGCAGGGTTTGGCCGAGCATTAATTCTAAAATTGGTGTGAGAAGGAGAGGGAGGAGGTTCCTTTTTATAAGGGAGGAGAGGGGCACCTTAGGAAAATGTCAAAATATTATTTTATATTAAGGTCAAATTCGGTTTATAATGGCTCCAAAGGATCTTATTTCGAAGCTAAAGTGGTTATGGGTCGAAATAATCTCATCCATTTGGATTTAGACAAGTTTAGGTTATTATTTAATCCTTATCAATTATATTTAACTCTAAGTTAAATAATTTAACTTTTACCATGCCTTTTGTTTCTTACACTATATGGTTAATAAACTTACCATAAAAAGCCAAATGAACCCCAATTTGTTTATAATTAATATATATATCCTTATCTAAGTCATTTGGACGAACCTTAGATTTTTAGGAATTAAATAACAATTAATAATATAATATTAGTTTTAAAAACTAATTTATGTCAATTTTGACACTATTTGGTACATGATTTTTATGAAATTTATAACATAATGATAACTTCTAACCAAGTTACGTATATCAACAATAACATGTCATATTAACCTATAAAATTAATTTAAGTCATAAAAAGTCTCAAATTACATTTATTTGGGAATTTATAACATCAATTATGTCAATATTTCATTAATAAGTCAATTATTGCATTATATTTGTGTCATAATAAATGATAATTATTTAATACCTAAAAATTATAAATAAATTCCTATGATGTATATAATTGTATTATCTTTCTGGATACTATTCCTGTTTGAAGTTTTATGAAGTTTATAACTAAATTAAAATTATTAAACTTATAAGATTTAAGAAAGTGACAAGTTGTCACATTCTTTGGATTTAATAATAATTAAATTATTTTCATGGAAAAAAGTCCATAAAATGAATCTAATCCGACCCTTAGGTTATATGGGTCTACTTTTAGCCATAAAATAGGATTTTTACAAGTGTTAGTGTAATTTTATAATCTTATATTTACCCTTAATTACCGAATTTATCTTTAATTATATTAAATAAAATTTACCGTAGTTACTATTCTCAATGCCCAAAAATAAAAATTAGCTTATTAACATAATTTTGACCCACTGATTCCAAATATGGAATCCATTTTTCCAAATTCAATACACATAAGATGCAGAAATTAAATTAAAATTAATCCCGTTGTCGAAAGAAAACGGGTTCTTTTTTAAAACACTGCAACAGATTGAATTGTTTTAACCTACGAATTCAAGGTAAAATCAATGCTAATGACATACAATAAATTAAATGGAAAAAATATATTCTATATATAATTTAAAACCATTCAATATTATAATTTAACCACATAAGATACTATGATGAAAAAATTTGTTTTTAATTAAAATATAGCGTGTTTTTACTATACATTAAAATATGAAAGTTATCTGAAAAATATCAAAACTTTATCTAATGTAAATTTTTATATCCTAATTCAAAAGAAGAATTTTATTTTGTCAAATTGAACTTATAAACATGTCAAAAACTAGATTTAATGTGGGTGCATCATTAAAAGGTGGCAAAACTACATTTTTTGAAAAATACTTATTTTACCCGAAATATTTATTTTGTTCTTATACCATGTTCTAGAAAATGTTTAAGATGAATAATAATGTTATAAAATTAAAAATTTATTTAATACTATTCATAACGGCTAGTTCATGATAATATTATAATAATATGTCATTGTTTATTAAAACACGGTATTGCGTACAACACACGCTATCGAGGAAGGTCGCGATTGCATGTAATGCAAGCCAAGTCAGGGTTGCGTTTTGTGAAAGAATCCTTAATTGTTTCATATAACAGAATCCAACCATATTTCATTTATACATTGAATATATATATATATATACTCAATGTTGCGTAGAATAACTATTATCAAAATTGTGTGTAACACGATCCAAGAATAGTGTTCCATATACTGCAAACTAATACCATTTTTCATATAGCGCAAGGTAATCTTGGTGTACCAAAAGACATTAATAAAATTAAAAGAATATTTTTCATAAAATCTCGGGTTGTTACATTCTACCCCCTTAAAATGAATTTTTCCCTCGAAATTCGTCGAGGTTATAAATGGTTTACTACTCGAAAGTTTGTTTAATAGAAACCCACATCGTAAAAAGGAATACCAAAACAAGGATTTTAAAAACTAAATTATGAAATGTAATGGTTACCCAAATTAACTAATCACGGGGTTTCCACATAGGAGAACATAGGTGAAAATATGGATATGGAAGAAAAATCTAACCATCAAGTTCTGATGGAGAGTGGTAGAGAACATGGCTATGAAAAAGCCAACAATCACAAAGCTACTGATTTGTGATGATTTAAGGTACCATCTGATTAATCGGATATAAGGGAACTAGGACAACATTTTTGGTTTTCAAGATCATTTCCCTAAAGTTGATGAATTAAAAGAAATAATTGCATGATTTTGGTACAATGTCACTGTTGTTCATGAATTGAACAATTTTCAATTCATCCCTTAAAGAAATGATGTTGAATTTGTTATTCATGATGTGTTAGCAGATCATGGGATAGAATGATGGGTCATTCCATCTCTTTCAAACAAAAGGATAGCAAATGTTATAAGTCCATGTTATGGTTAGATTATTCGTATATGGTTCCAAAAATGAACTTATACTTCATATATCATACCGCTTAATAAAATAAAACTAGTTTATGCTAACCAGGGACTTCCTGTAGGCCAGTGGTCGGCGATAAAGGCCAGTCGCACATCGGTTGTGGGTTCGATTCCTACAACCTTTTCCGACGCGACGGGCTGTTGCACGTCCTGCAGGTTGTCCTTTTTCTAAAACTACATTACTAAACTATCCCATCAATAATATCGAAAAAAGGTTCTATCCTAAAACAATACTATCTTATGTCCTTAATAATCCATTCCAATATTTATTCTTATCCAAAATACTTTGGTCCAAGCTCATAGTATAGAGAAAATGATCACGTGAATGCCATCATTTATCCCTCATATATCTTGTTTGTCACATTCCAGTCATGTTAATACCATAATCATGTAATCACTTGAAAAATGAATACCCATTGAATCTTAGTAAAAAGATGAGTGCTATAAAAAGTTAACGCATTCCACATACCAAAAACACAAAATTCTATATACTCAAACCATGATATATCTATTTCTTTATATCAGTCATGAGCTCATGAATACTATCAAACATTTAATTTTTTCTTTATCCCTTCATTATGCGCATATCATCTACATTCCAAAAATATCTGAATAATATTTCATGGATTCTGGTACCATTAATCATACACTTTCAAAACTCAAGGAAAGACAACAGTGTAACAATCCTT
Organism: Viscum album; assembly: GCA_963277665.1. Classification (NCBI taxonomy): domain Eukaryota; kingdom Viridiplantae; phylum Streptophyta; class Magnoliopsida; order Santalales; family Viscaceae; genus Viscum; species Viscum album. The sequence continues at coordinate 806,563,981 of OY728139.1, forward strand.
AGATGTCTCTTTATTCCATAGTTCCAAGAGATTAGTTATACAACATTACACATGATAAACATGTAATCATTCCACTACATTCTTAAACCATTGCCTGAGGTTCAACAATTCATTCATCTCACATATCATTTGTAGTCTCTTTATCATCATCAATATAAATACTACCCATACGACCATACTGATTCTCTTCATGATACTTTACCTTAGGAAATTGGTTTGCATAATGTCTGTACATTCCACATTTAAAACATTTAACCATTGTTTATGTCGTAGCAATACCATTATCCTCATCCCTGGTGTTAACTGAACCTTTTCCTTTGCACTTACTAGCTTTGTGTCCTTATTTTCCACACCCAAAGCATCTTCCAGTTCCTTTGAAACATTCTCCTTGATGCCTCTTCCCACATGATTTACATTGGGGAAATTGAACTTTCTTTCCTCTATGATCATCATGAAACTCCATCTTTCTCTTATTAGCCGAGTCAGGAAACTTACCAAATTTGAGTTTATTAATCATATTATGAGATTTCTGATTCGGCATAATAATGATGGTTGGACTTCCAAATCCCATTTCATTTGGTTTCTAATGAAGAATATCATTCCATTGTCCATAATATCCTCCATTATCGTGAATCATCTGTTTTTCAGCCATTTTCTAAAACCCAAAAAGAATAGTGTTAGAGGCAAAAATCATAATAAAGGGGGAGGAACTTCAATATCTAACATCTTAGGTTAAATTCTAAGATCGTTACCATAGTTCTAGGACTATATCCTAAACTAATACTTATCCTTAGGGACATCCATAGACATACCTTAGAAATATCTCTAGGGATCTCACTAACATTCTCACATCCTAGTTTCCAAAGGTTGACTAAACCTTTCCTCGGATACCAACTGTAGAGACCCGAAGCCTGACGTACATGGAAATTACGTTACTTTTGCGGAATACTTAGTACATAAAAAAACACACACACAAGGATCGTAATAGTTTAGTGACTTTGGAAACTCGGAATAAAATCTTCTAATCGTGGTGAAAGATCTTCAACCTCTCCCATAAAGATCTTCCCTTTTTTTAACTTAAAACATTTCATTATATCCTGGGGAAAAGAAAACATAAAAGGGTGAGATCAAATTCTCAGTAAAGGTAAACAAAAGAAATATCAATCACATCATATTCATAAGAACATAACATTTTGGAAATCTTAACCTGGAAAAGAGATCATAATTTCATAACATGGGATAAATCATAGTAGTGAAATGAAATCCCAATAATCATAAAATAAAAAATTAAACTTTGTGGTATACACACATAATAATAGAGAATCATATCTTATTAGTCAAGACTCATTGCCAAGACTATCTTAGTGGACAAAGTCCATTTCTGAACCGAGTCACCCTCGTTTCAGTCCTGTTTCACTAAACCGGTATAACCTACCATTCCATCCATGTCAATCTCATGAGATATAAAATCATTACCCAATGAATTGGAAGGAGATATAGGTCCCACCCATCTCATAATTATACCATTATTTTGTGTGCCACAAAATCATAAATGATACATCATTACATTACCCATGTAATAAAAATGGGAATCTTAAACATCATGACATCATTAAACAATTCATATAAGATAAATGAATTCAAAAAAATAATTCCATCACAATATAATCAAATAAATGTAATAATAGGTATAGAAACAAAACCCTTTATTATCTTATATGGAAAATAATTCTGATAAAACACTTGAACTCCATTCTTGAGGAAAATATCATTTCATCTTCAAAAACACTTTTCCTTTCATAACATGTCATACAATTATAAACTAAAAGAAGTTGACTAAAAATAAACTGGAAAACTTGTAAGGGAATCTTCTTGGAAATAATTTTTTAAAAATCCATTCATGCCATATAAGTTAAAAAAACATTCTTCTCGTAATTTTTTTGGAAAAGTCAAAAAGTCACTCGTACGAAAAACGACAAAAGATTCCTTTCATATACTTTACTAAAAACTCACCAAAGGGTAAATTGGATTTAAAAAATTGTAGGTGAATGGAAATAATATTACATATTGCGGAGAAATGGATTTGTATGATTAAATACAACCCAGTAAATACCAAAGTATAAACAATCTCGGATAAAAAAGAAATTGTGATATTTCCCTTACCTTATGTCCAATATGCTTTGTACGTATCTGAACCTCCTGTATAATGATTTAAATAATTTCATTAACTTATTACAGAATCATATTCATTGTTATGATATCATATATGGTTCACTTATGACTTTCTATTACCCATTCTTTTGTAAATTCTTTGTTAAAGAAGCGTTTTGGGTAAAATCGTTTCATTTATCGTAGGTGTTTGGACTTGTTGTTCTTGACATTATTATTACTTATATCATGATTTACTTACATAATGAATATAAAACATGATTTATATATCATATATATTCAGTATATATATATATATATAATTGATAGATAAATGAAATGAAACACACCGTTCATGGAGACGGTAGTCCGTAAGTACGCATGAACGCTATTTTCCCTTCCTTATTGTCTTGAATGGAAGTAAGTAGATGACATACATATATATATATATATAAATCCAGTAGATTTATCATGTCATATATTTCATTATTATTAATTATATATATTTTATAATCATTCATGAATGGTTAATGTGGTGAATGAATCTCATCGCATCGTGGAGTCGGTAGTCCGTACGTACGCACGAGCGATGATATCGTTCTCATAATCATGAACTTGTGTTGAAGTGTATGTATACTATTGCAGTATCAATATCAATTTATAATAATCATATATATTTACACATTACACCATTATAACCATCCAATTAAGGTGGTGGTGGAAAATAGATTAGACCACGCCGTGGAGACGGTATTCCGTACGTACGCACGCGCGGTGATTTCCTTTTTCCGTAGGATGGATAAAAGGTTAATTAGAGTTGTTTCATATTTATAATAACATATCAGTATATAAGAAATACTGATGTTATTACTTTATCAAGAAAAAACTAATGATGAAAATGTTTAAGAAGAAAGAAATTGAAAAAGATCGGTAATGGATATTACCTCTTTTTGACGCGCTTTTTCTTAACCACCACTTAAAGAACTAAGGATGGTCTTTTAAGAAGTCCATGACCTCTAGGATGATACTAGAGAAGTGGAGAAGAGATTTTGGCAGGGGTTGGCCGAGCTTTAAGGCTCAAATTGGTGTGACGTGGAGAGGGAGGAGGTGCCCTTTTATAAGGGAGGAGAGGGGCACCTTAGGAAAATCTCAAATATTATTTTATATTACAGTCAAATTCAGTTTATAATGTTTCCAAATGGTATTATTTCGAAGATAAAGTGGGGATGGGTCGAAATAATCTCATCCATTATGATTTAGACAAGTTTAGGTTATTATTTAAACCTTATCAATTAGATTTAACTCTAAGTTAAATAATTTAACTATTACCGTGTCCTTTTGTTTTCATACACTATATGCTTAATAAACCTTACCATAACAAGCCAAACGAACCCAAAGTTGTTTATTTTTTAATATATATATCCTTATCTAAGTCATTTTTCCGAACCTTAGATTTTTAGGAATTAAATAACAATTAATAATATAATATTTATTTTAAAAACTAATTTATGTCAATTTTGACACTATTTGTTACATGATTTTTATGAAATTCATAACAAAATTTTAAGTTCAAACCATGTTACTTATATCACCAATAACATTTCATATTAACCAATAAAATTAATTTAAGTCATAAAAAGTCTCAAATGACATTTATTTGGGCATTTATAACATCAATTATGTCAATATTTCATTAATAAGACAATTACTGCATTATCTTTGTGTCATAATAAATAATAATTATATAATCTCTAACAATTCTAAATAAATCCCTATGATTTATATAATTGTATTATCTTTCTGGAGACTATTCATTTTCAATGTTTCATGATGTTTATCACTAAATTAAAATTATTATACTTATAAGATTTATGAAAGTGACATGTTGTCACATTCTTTGAATTTAATAATAATTAAATTATTTTCATGGAAAAAAGTCCATAAAATGAATCTAATACGACCCTTAGGCTATATGGGTCTATGTTTAGCCATCAAATAGTAATTTTCCAATTGTTAGGGTAATTTTATAATCTTATATTTACCCTTAATTACCCTATTTACATTTAACTATAGTAAATAAAATTTACCGTAGTTACTATTCACAATGCCCAAAATAAAAAGTAGCTTATTAACATAATTTGGACCCACTGATTCCAAATATGGAATCCATTTTTCCAAATTCAATACACATAAGATGCAGAAATTAAATTAAAATTAATCCCATTGTCGAAAGAAAACGGGTTCTTTTTTAAAACATTGCAAAAGATTGAATTGTTTTAACCTACAAATTCAAGGTAAAATCAATGATAATGACATACATTAAATTAAATTGTAAGAATATATTCTATTTATACTTTAAAACCATTCAATATTATAATTTAACCAAATAATATATTATGATGAAAAAATTTGTTTTTAATTAAAATATAGCGTGTTTTTACTATTCATTAAAATATGAAAGTTATCATAAAAATATCAAAACTCTATCTAATGTAAACATTTATATCCTGATTCAAAAAAAGAATTATATTTTGTCAAATTGAACTCATAAACATGTCCAAAACTAGATTTAATGTGGGAGCTCCATCAAAAGGCGGAAAATCTAAATTTTTTGAAAAATACTTATTTTACCCGAAAAATTTATTTTGTTCTTATACCATGTTCTAGAAAATGTGTAAGATGAATAATAATGTTATAAAATTAAAAATTTATTTAATACTATTCATAACGGCTAGTTCATGATAATATTATAATAATATATCATTGTTTATTAAAACCCGGTATTGCGTACAACACACGCTATCGAGGAAGGTCACGATTGCGTGTAATGCAAGTCAAGTTAGGGTTGCGTGTTGTGAAAGAATCCTTCATTGTTTCATATAACAGAATCCAACCATATTTCATTTATACATTGAATATATATATATATATATAGACTCAATGTTGCGTAGAATAACTATTATCAAAATTGTGTGTAACACGATCCAAGAATAGTGTTGCGTATACTGCAAGCTAATACGGTTTTGCGTATAGCGCATGGTAATCTTGGTGTAGCACAAGACATTAATAAAATTAAAATAATATTTTTCATAAAATCTCGGGGTGTTACATTAAACCTAATGTTTGATTAGCTTTACAAGAACACTATCCTATAATATAAGAAATTATAATTTTTTATATTTATATACAAAAATAATTATATCACAATATATGATCCCCTTATTAAACACCTATATATTAATAACTTCCTATTAAAACCATCGCTTACATGTGTAGTTGTTTCTTTTTTCATAAAACGTTTTCGTTTAGTGGTTCTACTCCTTGAAATATGGTCATAGATCCATTATATATTAAATTTTAATTATAAAATAGATATGATATATTTTTATTATATACATATTTATAATCGTACATATAATATAGAGACATAAAATAAGAATGAATTTCTCATGGAGACGGTAGTCCGTCCGTATGCTTGAACATTGTTTTTTATTTTCTAATATAATTATATAAATAATGATAGATAATACATTATAAATACAAACACATAATTTTATAATAATATTATATTAACATTGAATACATCATAATAACCAACCATTATTTATGGGGATGGAAAATTAATTATATCGCTATGTAGATATGTTAGTCCACACATAAGCCCAAGGAATACATTCATATACCATTTGACAGAAAATAGCATAGAAAATTGTATTTAAACAATATGAATATTATTTAATTGTTTTTAGGATACAAATTTTATTATTCTATTAAGTCTTAAATAGATTTATATGAGGTAGAAGATTAAATTAATTGAATGAGGTTGAGTAAGATTATTACCTTTTCGTTGACTGAATTTCTTTGCATCAGTTATTAAGGACCATTGGAATGATAATTTAATAAGATCAACACCTCTAATTTATGGGTAATATATTTTTGAAGATGATAGGGTAGGGTTTGGATGAGATATGTTTCTTAAAGTGTTATAAAAAAGATATAGTATTGGGGTTCATTTAAAAGGGAGGGAGATAACATAATTGGATGTTTTCAAATGATTTTAATATAATAAATGTCATACTCAATCCCAAATTTCCTAAATGAATCATATTCAAATAGTAAGTGATATTGGATAAAAATATTTCCATCAAATTGATTTATAAATTTTCAAATGTAAATCTTGTCCTTATCTCTTAGTTTAACACAATGTAATGTTATTTTAACTAAAATGATAGAAATGATTTTTTTCCTTGTCCACTATTCATAATGACCTAAAATTAAGTCATCCATATTATATAACCATAATTATTTCTTTCTCTAAATATGTAATCCATATTTTCAAATTTATTATCAAGAAGTTAAATAATTTTATTTTAAAATAAACCTACAAAATGCGTTAAAAATGGATTCCAGAAAAATATATTTTTGAGTATGAAAATTATTTTATACCAAAAACAAGAATAATGTTGATTATGCTGAAATTAATTGGTTTATTTTTAATAAAAATTAAATAAACAAATTTTATAATAAATTTAAAATAAAATTTTAATTTTTAAATTAACTTTGCACCTATTTTTTCATAGTGAAGTTATATTTATACTCACCTCCAATTTAATTTCTTGGTTATCTTAGTTATATAATAGTATGTAATAATTTGTTTAAACACAGTATTGTATGTAAAAAAATTTATTTAATGAATAATGATTATTTAAAATAAAATAACTATCAAATGTTTAGGTCCTTTAATATACATCTATGTGTTAATTTACTACCAAATCGTCACCAATTTTATTAGTTATCTTATTTTTAATCAAACGTTAGAGATAAATTTTACTCCTAAATTTATTTATTTTCTTATCTTTTTAGTTACGTTCTACAAAGGATGAATTCCTTCTTATATGAAAATGGAACACATTCTGATAAATAACATTTTTATATCTATAATAAAATTTAGCATTATAAAATAAAATCTAATCCATACCTAGAATAACATCAAACTCCACTGATAGTAAAACAACATGATTTTTAGGAAAACCCATTCAGTAGATCATAACAGGATGATTTCAATAAACATTGTTTTCCTCTATACGGTGCACTAGTGTTTTTACAAAAAATAATTGCTTCATTTTTTTAGATTTTATTTCTCTTCAACTTTTAAATTTTCTAGATATAAAATAATGTATGGACCCCTATTCAACCAAGACATTAGAATAATATAGAAAAACAAGTAATTATTCCCTTATCAATTTATTAGAGGATCATGAAACTAACATAGTAGTAGAAAATGAATTTTCCAAAACTCTCTACTTCTGATGTTCATAATATTCACCTTGGGTAACTAACATAAAGCATATTATAGAATAATGAAATAAGTAATTATAATAAAAACATCTAAATACTAAAATATTTTCTATTTTCCTATTACTGGTATGATGAAACTCTTTTGTTTATAGTCATGTTCCAAATGAATGAGAATACCTCATCTGTAAGAATTTCTTGGTCCAAAATGTAGTTTAAAAAATTACCACATTTTTAATATTAAGGGGTATTTACAATAAATTTCATGGTTTAATAATTCAATATTACATTCTAACATGAATGCTTTATACCCATATTATCATTATGTATATATCTATCTAAAAACTATATCTCGTCCATCTGGATACAAACAAACAATTTCCTTAACACATCTAAATCTTTTAGAGGCCAAATCCCTTTATATAAATTTTTTAAACCTATGAAAAATATATCAAGTTTTTTTACTATTTGGAATTAAATTTTATGTTTACATAAAAAATCTAGTAAAATATTCTTCATATGCATCCGTTGAGCCATTTCTTTGTGCTTAAACTCCCAAAAAATTCCTTTCCATTCTAAGTCATATAACATTATGAAAATACTTATCAAGAATAAGATCTTTAAATACCATCCACTACAAGGAATCAATATTACCTTTTTCTATAGTATTATTAAAAAGAGGATTCCATAAATCAAATTACCCTTCTAACCTACAAATTACATTAGTTACATTTTTTAAAGCTACTGATTTTTTATTTTTTCACATCATTTGGTGGACTATTTGTGCATTTTAAAATCCAAAATGGTCAATTATTATATATTTATTTCTTTTTTTGGTTACGTTAGATTAGTTTTCATAAATTATCAAAATAATTTATAAATATGTTTGTTTCGTAGTTTAAAAAATAAATTTTATATATTTTTATCAATTTATAATATTTATCTTCATTAGTCTCATGAGTGTATTAATGTTGAATTTATATGATGTTGTTAATTTTTCATGTTTTTTTCATTTTTTTTAAATTAATTAAATATTTAATTAGTGAATAAATTTTATTTTTATTTATTTAAATAATTTATCATTTTGATTCATTTAATAATTTATTCCATTATTTTAGTTTTTATCGTTTCATTATCCTGATTATAAAATAATTAGTGAATTATATTTAATTATTACATTTTAATCTCAAAAAATTATTTATTAAACCAATTAAAAATTAGGTATTTTTTATATATAATGTTTATTTTTTAAATTAATTGAAAAAATTCTTGTTATTTTATTCTTTCTTGTTTAAATTAATTTAGTTAATAAATGATTCTATTTTATTTTTTGGATGCTACAATGACATAACCATTTCACAAAATTACAACAACTACTTTGCAACATAGAAAATTCACAACATTGGTCACATATAGAATTGTTCATGCGGTTCATATAGCCATTTATTTGTGGGAAGCAATGATTCAATTTTTTTTTGGTTTACATAAATTTCAATTTATTTTTATTTTATGTTTTAAATTCTAAAGGCATGAAGGTATTGGAATACCAAGTAAGTGATCGACATGTTCAATTTATCTGGTACCCAAAATCCATGTACATGATTCCACTAAAAACTAAACGAGGAAATGAGAATTTACTATAAATATATTGTATTTTACCAAAACAATTCGTGAAAAACTATAAATGTGTTTTTATAATTGAGTTATTTCGAAAAATATTTTTTTTTAATTGGTATAAAATTCAATTAACAAATTTTTTTAAACCAACAAATGAAATTGTTGTTATTAATTGTTTGACACCAACGTATAATACAATTATTTGTTTGACACCAACGTATAATACAATTATATTAATACAATCATTTTTTTCTAATAAATTAATATATTGTTATTAATTATTTTTTCCAACAATTTATTTTCAACATATACATCTGTTACCAATAATTATTTAGAATAAACAAATCATTTAATAGACATATTTTTATTATTAACTGTTTGTTAAAAAATTAATATTACTATTATAAAAGATATATTAATATAGGAATCCTTCATTTTAAAAATAAGAAAATGTTAAATAGATTATCTAAACTATTCTTGTTGCCACTCCCTGCCCCAAGTGATGTCCTCCCAATCTTCATCACTCACCACCCATGCTGTTGCGATCCTCATAGGCACTCACACCCCTAGTTAATCACACCCCACATCTACAAACACAATTATCTACAACTGCTCACACCATCCACCACCGCTGTTAGATAGTTTTTTCTTCTCAATAACTATATAGATGAGGTGTAGGGAGGGTTATAGATATAAACCAATTTCACATTCAATCCATCCATGTTTTTGCCTCTTATCTATTATATACTTCCTCTCTTGATGTTTTCATTTCTTAAAACCATGTGTCCATATTTTTTAAATTTATGGAATTTAATTTAGGGTTTCAGTGAAATTAATATTAAATTATATTTAATGTTTCTATTCCCAAACAGCTCATTAAAATGGTTAGATGGAAAATTTATTCCTTCGACCATGTTCCAACATTTCATAGTATATTCCATGTTTTGAGGTAAATAATTTAGATTAAAATGGTGGGTTGTTGTAGTGCATTCTAGATTTTTGAAATATTGAGATATTAATGAATCATTGAAGGGGATATTGTAATTAAAATTTAGTTTTCATATGACTTCCAATATGTTATATTATTTTGTGAATGTTTTTAAGGGTCATAAAAAACTATTTTATTCCCAATATTTTTATTTCACATTTTTTTAGTTTTTCTATAATATTGTGATTGATTGTATATGATGAGTATATTCATTGAAAGGGTTTTGGATGTGATGTGTGAGATACTACCGAGGTTTCATATCGGTATCTATTCTGATTCCATGGTCATCTCCATGGTGGGTTGGGCATTAGAACCTAGTTTTATTGTTTTGAGATCGTACATCATGATAACTATATTGATACAAACTTTTCTAGGGTGTCCCTAGTTATTATTTTTTCTACGGATATTGGGGAGGTGTATTTCTAATGAGGTTGATGTGGAATAATTTTGTGGTGTGTGTTATTATTGGAAAATTAATTTCAGTTATTTATATTTTTTTTATATTATCATTAAGACCATCACAAAATAATACCTAGAGTGTATCCCTTGACATTTTCAATATTACTGGTTTATCATGGACATTTTAATTCCATTCTTATGATATCCCTTTATTATTGATTGCCTAGTAGTATTATTAGAATTATTTTATTATATTATCGAATATAAAAATTATGATTCCATCTTAATTTTGTTTCATTTATTTCTTGATGGAGGATTTACAAATTTTCATTTATGGATGGGTTTTTAATAGTTGAGTTAATTAAAATTTGAACGACCTTGTTATGGTGGGATATTACGAAATGTATTTAAAAGGATTAAAATGGAAATTTTGGGTCTTCCTTAACAGAAATGGTTACCATTTCGATTTTTCAATGTGGATACATTTATAAATGATTTAAAATTAATGATTCCATTTTTTATTGAATATGATATTCATAACTCAAATGGGACTATTTACTTGGGGAGATATCATAGATATAGACCCAAAAACCATGGATATAGTGTATGACTGTGGTTTACATAGACTATATTCATAGGTACATAATGCCATAATCACGGATAGAGCATGTATCCACTAAATAAATTAAATAAATCCACTCAGATTTGATATTAAGACCACTTTTTTATTCCATATAATGGTTTTTGAGTGACCTTATACTCAATGAATGTATTGATTCCACACAAAAAGTCACATAATTGTATATATTATTAGACATTAAAATGATAAAAACATCACATTCTATAATGGGATGAATATCTATGATCGATGTGGGCCAAGTTCTTGGGTCCCACCTATGGAAATTGTCCAAGAAAAATATGACCCTTGGAATTTTAAGAAAACCTACAACCATGATCCATGTGAAAATTGAACATATACTATTTCTCCATAATTGTATACCATGGAGTATCATATATTAAAATTTACAAAAAATTTCAAATAGATTCATCGTCATACCACATTCTTATTATCTTCCTACCTATTTCTAATGAATGTTTGGAGTTTTTAACAGCCACCGCCTACCATGGTTTTAATTGTCCTTGGATGTAGGCTAGAAAATCTATATAACCCACATAGTCTATTGTTATAGGATGTCACATTCATCGCTATATACATTTTTTATGTCAAATTATGGAAATATGGTGCTATAAGGATATAGATTTTATGACCCTAAATATAGAACCATGATCATATATCAAATTTCTAATAGTATAATGCTAATTTATTTAAATAAAAAACACTATTTTTTGAAAAATATTGATCAATAATTTAATGTTTTTATATATAATGGATTTGAATAGAATCTATGGAATGATCCTACTCAGTCTGTTATCTCACACCCTCCATTCACACTATAATGTCTATATGTTTTGGTAGCACATATGATTTAAAAAAGGTATGATTTTCCATTATAATTTTTACCTTATCTTATGTTCATATTGGTGAGTAGATTGTGTAGTGATACAATAGGTTTCAAGGAGTCATGTTAATAGTTTATTTTGAGTTTTTATTTTATTTTGGATGTCCATATAATGGTTAAATCATAATTTAATTTTTATTATATGGTTATTTTGTTGTATTATGATATATGTTTTTTTAGATGATTCATTCATGTATTAAAAAATAGTTTGAATCATTACATGAAAGATTATGACATATTTGGGTTGTTAAATTTTTTAATATGATTATTGATGTCTCATGGTTGTCTAATAATTGGAGCTATATGATGGACATTTAGTAGAAGATTTGATGGCTATTTCAACTTCAATTTAAGGAAAATCCATTCAGAGTGTGATTATCTGATGTCCAAGAACCATTTATCAATCCATGAGCATTTGGAATTTCCATCAATACTAGTGATAGGCACGGTCAGGTAATGAATTGGTTCTATCTAAGATAGTTCATTACATTCTTCCAGTATAGAATGTTTGGTTCTAGATTTTATAGTAATACATCTAATACCAAGGGGGACTTTGTGTTTAATGACATGAAGCTTCAACCAATAATAGTATAAGATAAGGGTTATAAAAATTATGCCAAATGGGGTTATATGGTCATTAAGACTCTTAGAGGTTGGTGTGTATTATATAGTGTTTTTCAGTAGTTGAGGAAACTAGAGTAGAACTACCTAAACTATGATCTGGAACTAGAAGTTTTGGTCTTTACCTTGAAGGTGTTACAACACTACCTTATAGATGAGATATTTATTGTTTACTCCAATCAAAAATTGTCTCAGGTATATCTTCTCCTAGAATGAAATAAACATGAGGTAGCAGATGTGGAAAGTGTTCATCTAGGACTATGAGTTGCTGATAGTATATAAATATGGGAAGGGGAACGTGGTGATAGATGCACTAAGTAGTATACCTAGGTTGCAGTTTCTGAGTGAGGTATGTAAGATGTTAGCCTCGATGCAAAAACCCTTCATAGATGGTGATGAAGCATCATACATTTAGTTGATGGTTGTCACTCCACCATTCTTTCATCGATTTAGGGAGGTATATTTTGGTGATGTAACCTGGGAGACTTGACGTGCTCAGTTATCGATAGGGAATGCCCCTTACAAATATTGATTAGTGAGGAGCATATCATCATTTTCAGAGGGCGCACTGTTGAACCAGTGAAGTTGTGAGAGGAGGATCCAAGGGAGTCCCCCCCTTTCTATTCATCCAAGAGTGAAAAATACATATTAGGATCTCTGATGTCAATACTAGTGCGTGAGGATGAATAATTCAGTGGAATAGATTGATTATTGATGTCTCACTTGTCAAAAAGTGAAGAAAAAGAATCAAGATCGAGTAGGCTTGGATCATCCACTTGAGGTACCAGAGATTAAATGGGATGGAATATCTATATACATCGTGACAATTTTACCATGTACGTCCATGGAAAACGATACCATTTGGTTGATAGTTGATCAAATCACAATGTCAACCCACTTCCTTCCCATCTATGAGTTGGGTTTTTTAGAGGGATTGGGATGAATCAACATTCAAGAGATAGTTTGGCTTCATGGGGTGCATTCGAGGATTGTTTCAGACCATGATTCTCGCTTCACATCCCTACTATAGAAGGGACAACATGAGGCATTTAGGAGTCAACATCATTTGAGCAATGAATTTTGTCCCCAGATAGATGACTAGATGGAGGGGACTATCCATATTTTGAAGGACATGCTTGATGCTTACTTCTTGGACTTTGGTCATAGCTGGGGGGACCATGTACCACTGATGGAGTTCTCATACAACAACAGATTCCACTCTACCATTAGTATGGCACCGTTTGAGGCACTATATGGGAAACCAGAAATATCATCGTTTTGCTGGACACACATATGGGAGGAAACACTCATGGGTCCAAAGTTCGTATGGGTCACCACCGAGAAGGCACATGTCATCCAAGAGTAGATTGGGACTTTCACATAGTATGAAAACCCCATAGGATGAAAAGAGACAAAGTTTATTTGAGTTAACAGATGGAGGCCTTGTGTTCCTTAAGATCTCACCTTGATGGGCAATATAGATATTTTTCTAGGGCAGAAAGTTGTCTCTGATATTCATCAGACCTTTTGATATTCTGAGTAGAAATGGCGATGAGGTGTACCACCTAGATCTTCACCATTTGATTCATACACCGCAAAATTTGTTTCATGTGTCGCAGTTGAGGAGGTGCATGCATGACCCATCACATGTCATCTACTAGGGTAGTTGGGCATTGATAATGAGGGGAATTTGGGGTGTCTCTAGTGGATATTGAAAATCGATAGATGCGGGTACTTTGTGGGTGTTCGATTCTTCTATTGCTTGTTCTGCGGTAGCATAGGAATATCCAAAAGACAACTCGGGAGTGGGAGTCTCAAATTCACGCAAAGTATCCCAATTTTTTATTTATCCCATGTTTTGGCTTTCAAGACTAAAAATTCCTATGATGGGGAGAATGTATTATCCCAAAAATTCCATGAAAAGTTTTAGGAAATTTTATGGGATTATTTTGATACTAGGTGCTCAGATGACACATGATTGCAAGGCCTAGTGAGACATGATTAATTGTTTTAACTTTTCAATGACTATTAAAAATAGTTGGTGTGTGCATTTTAGGAAACTATTAAATGGGGGCCTATATTAAAAAACCAAGGGAACCATTGCCTCTAGAATGAAACATTTACCAAATAATGGACCTAACCTTGACTGAAACGGGTTGAGGGAAAAAAGTTAATTTTGGGGATTTTTTAGAAAAAATAAAATAAACATAAAAGAGATTTATTTTATTCAAAAAATATTAACTATGATGCAGCAGTGAGGAATCATTTTAATTTTATAAATGAAATATTGTAACAACGTGGTGTCTTAGCATAATAGAAAAGCTAAAATGCATTTCATTAATTAAAAGCCTAATGTGGATATGGGAATCAGAGAAGGATTGTGGTGATATCTCGGATCTTCTGGTGAACTTGTGTTGGAAAATGATGAACCACCTATGATGCTGAAAAACTTATTTTTTTCCATTTGAAGGATCTTACCATTGATAAGAGTTGTGGATAGATGAAGGATGTTAAAATATATATGTTATTCACTAAAAAATTATCT
The DNA here is from genome assembly GCA_963277665.1 of Viscum album. Classification (NCBI taxonomy): domain Eukaryota; kingdom Viridiplantae; phylum Streptophyta; class Magnoliopsida; order Santalales; family Viscaceae; genus Viscum; species Viscum album. The sequence goes on from OY728139.1 coordinate 806,579,114, forward strand.
GATTCTATATAAGGGTTCTTTTTCAGGTCTGGCCTCCCATTCCCCATTCTTCTTTTCAAAATGTCAAATATGTGTAAGTTCATTAAAACATTCACCCGTGGATTGATGGTCCTTTATGTAATGGGATTTTTACATGTGGGGAGTAAATAGTTGATTATATCATGGTAATTATTAGAACATATCACCCTTTCTTTTCTTACATAAAATATAAAGGCTAAAAGAAAAAGGCCAAAGATCATTGACTTGGGTTTTCATTGGGATCTATCTTACACCTCGCATTCATCACCGATGGACTCCCGTGGTAATGTTCGATTCTTTCCAAGAGATTCTGAATGTGGATGGACCCCTGGATCGATGGAATGATGGTTCTGAGCAGACAATAGTGGAGGCAGTGACCAGAGGACAATAGTGGGACGTTTGGATCAAAAAACTTACAATCAATGGTAGTCCGGTGGCCTGCAGAACCACCCACTTATTCACTGGTGATAGCCCTTTTGTGGCATGCATCAGTGGTATGTGGTAGAACACGACGTCGATCATGTGCAGGATTCTGTGTGCACTAGCAACGAAGGAGGCTCCTGGAATCCAATATGGGCGATGATTAGAGGCCACCGGTAGGTGGTTAGTAGCAGTGTGGATGGACACAACATCCAACCATGTCACATGACGAGGGACAATTTTCTATTTGTACAGCGGAATGGCCTCGTATAAATGATATGGGGCAGCGACACAGTGGCCCATATCGCTCGAAAGGACACGACACTTGATGTATCCCAGCTAGACAAAACTGGCTCTCCAGTGTAGGCTAGTCTTGATAAAGATCAGGTTATTGGGCAATAAAGTGGGTTGGATCACGGCCCAAAGGGTTGGGCCCTTGGGCCAGGTCATACCGGGTTAGGTCAGGTTGGCCGAACCGGGTAGGGTCAGGTTGGCCGAACTGGACCGGAGTGGGTCTTCCATTGACAAGACCCAATCAACCCCTTTCCACTAAAAGCCTCACAACATCAAAATCATGACTCTGATTGATGATATCATTACAACATTGGGACCCTCACGATGAAGAAGTCTTTTTGTTATACTATAGGTTTGTATTCTAATGAGGAGAGATATAAGCGATGGATTGAGGAGTATATTCTCATTAAATCAAGGGGGACATGAACATGATTCTTATGGAATGTTGTGACGAGAGGATATGGATGAGTGGGTCTAGCTGACCCATCGGCGAGCGGGTCTAGGTGACCCAATAGGATTTGGCAACGATCAAGTCTAGATGACCCAGCGATGAGTGTGTCTAGGTGACCTAGAAGGCCTATGTGATTAGAGGTTCAATGTGACTCAGTAGACCTAAGTGACTAATCATTGATGAGTGCTTCAGTAGAACTAGGTGTACAATGTTACTCTTTATATCCATTATTTACTTTCACTATATTATACATATGTGAGATGACAATAGTTTGCACATATGTTGCTTGGTGGTATTAGCACTGTGTTTTGGGGTATTTACTGAGTATTGTGTTACTAAACCCTATATGGGATCCTCCCATAGTGTCATGTCTTGTGTAGGCGAGAGAAGCTTCAACAGTGACCTTGGTGGTCTGGGACCATACGGTGACAAGTGGGATATGAACGATGAGGTGTAATTCTATAGCTTTAGGTTTCACCCCTTCACCTACCATTATGATAGGGTTTGACATAGATTCACACCATGATATTGTACTTTTCTTTTTGGGGAGCTTCTATTCTAGCCACATTACATTTAGCTTTGTACTGTTACTCTCAGTGGTTGTCTTAGTGGCATGAATGTTTACTATTTAGCATTGTGGGTAGCGTATGTGTGTGCGCGTGTGTATAGGTACTTAGGAAAATGCCTCCCACTTGCGGGATAATTTCATTGGTGCTAGTCCCCTCCCCTAACCGTTGATATGTATTCTTTGGGTTATAAGGTTATTTCATCCTAGGGACGAGTCATGACATGAATTTTCCTGATATAAGATTATTGTATTAAATAATGATGAATATAATGTGATGACATGTCAGTATCAGAATTTTATTTAAATTTTATAAGTATTAATTTTTACTCTTAGGCTATCCAAGATCAATTTGAGATGGATTTTTTTTGTGGTAACATGAATACTATAATTTGTTTCATGGGAAATGTTGTTTTCATGTCACTTTGAGTGATATATAACTAAAAATACAAGTTAATTATTCCACCAAAAAATTATATGAAATTTTCTTGGTTTCTTGGAGATTTAATTTTTTGTTACTTTCAAATAGATATATACAGAGTAAATATTTTTTATGGACATGGATAGTGATTATTTTTTTATAGATTAATGGAAGATATATGGGGAATCAAAATATTGATGATGAACCAGAAAATCATGAGATAGATAAGAAATCAATATCAATATAGATGATTTATTGTGTTTCTTCTTCTTCTTTTCTTATTCAACTCTATGTTGTATTAATGGCATTTTATCATTATTGTTTCACCCGTCATCAGTAAATGAGTTTATTTGTGAAATTGGACTATGATGGATAGAAATTATTAAATCTTTTTTATCTCATTAATTCAATCTTTAAGTAGCCATTTAGTTCAATGGGAATCTTTCATTTTTAATGAGTATCAGTTGTCACTATTCCACAGATCGAAAAGTGAGGAAAGGGAACCATAAAACAATTCAATTTTAACAAAAGTAGCAAATATTGATAAAGAATAAGGTTTTCATCACCATTAAAAAAAATAAAAATCTCCGAGATGATGGACACGTTATTTTTTCAAGGGCTACATCACTAAAATATGAATGTTCACTAAACCAACAACCCAGTGAATCTTTACTTATTTTATATTCAATTAACTTATATAACATAATGAGAGTATAGTACACAATGTTATTAAATTAAATTCATTGTAGTCTAATAGCCATATATTCATCTTTTCCAAAGACTCCTACATGTTTTCTGTTTATACAATAACTCTATCATTTTTTCATTCATTGTCTTTTTATTTTATTCTTTATTTTTGTCACATACTTCATTAAGTCTTCCCAATGAATTATGATATTGTTACCTACCACACAATTTGTTGTTTTTGAGTCTTTTTAACAGTTATTTATCATTAAGATCATCAATATTCATTTCAAATCCCCATACATCGCAAAAAAACATCTTCTCTAATTAATTTATCCAATATTCATAATTAAATAGACTAAAAACAAATAAAATCCTACGGTTTTTTGTTTCATGAAAATAACCAAGATATACATGTTCCTCTATAGATAATTAAAAAAAATTGATCAGATTCACGATTAATAGCCTGATCAACCTTGTTGACACGACCACAAACTACCATATTTTAATCATTCTAGGAGGTTGATTTTGTAGGTTACTTTCCCTTTTATAAATTTATAGTTTATATTTCATATATACAATATATAAAAGAAGTCACAATATACATGTATTAGATAAAAAAATATGAATTTTTTTTAAAATTATAAAATTTTAATATAATGATAAATTAAAATGTCTTTAATGAAAAATTTAATTTTATCTTATCCTCAAAATATTTATAAACCTATTTGTGGATAAAAAAAATAATGTACAGCAACATAATTAACTCATAATAACATGATTTATCATAGGGGATTTAATATCTAATATTCTTATGATCCTATATGACCATAAACCCTATCAAACAGAATTGAAAAAATTGGTTGAGCATAAAGATATCAGTAAGGGATTAAAAAATGTTAACCCATTAGTCCAGTGAAATACATTAAACCATTGAAAATGTTTAACCATTTTTTAGAATAAAACATCGGGAACATAAATAATATTTATTAATTAAAAAAACTTCTCTCAAATATAAACTTTAAAAATTACTATAAATCTTATGAAAACCCATGAGGGAATCATGTAAATCATGATAAATCAGGACAAAATTTCTTTTAAAAAACATTCACTTTTACAAGATTATACCCTTTCTTTAAATATTGAAATAAAAATATTTACATAAATCATTATGAATATATAAAATAGAAATATAATAATATCATATTCATAACCCATATTTGAAATTACTATGTCTTATTTAATTCCATGGGATTAACCTACCAGATTTTCTCCCTCAATTTTCAACTATAAAGACTAATCACTACCCAATGCAATGGAGAGCTATATTGGGCTCACCAATCATAATGAGTTATATTAGGCTCACCAGTCAGCATTTTTAACACTAAATTATCGTATGATGAAAAAACAATTTGTTAAATATTAGGATTTGATCAGTAATCTTTTGAAAAACTCACTCAAAACCATAAGAAACATAACATTTAATTTTCAGATAAACAAGTGGAGAAGGGTCAGTTTCTTTGGGAAACACATAAAGAAAAATATCCTTATAAAAATCATAATAGGATATTATTTTAAAAAAATTGAACATTAATATTGGATTATTTATAATGGATCGTGAATGTGATGATGTAAAAATTATATTATGTTATAATCATTAAAAAACTCCATTTTTTACATTGGTAAAAATGTGAAAATGAGGTAAAAAGATTTAAGAAAAATTCTAATACCTTAACTCTAATTTAGCTTCATATGTTCTCTAAATACTTAAAAATAACATTATAATAGTTATTTAGATTAAAATTAAAAAAAATCATGTACTTTATATTTTAATTATTCTATTTATTTCATTTATTACTATATTTTATATTTTTACTATATAGATATGTATTCGCTTCACTACATTCATCCCAAGCTGGCTTGGGAAGTTCTCTAAGGGAAAACTATTCAGGGGAAGGTTATGTCCTCAAGTTGGGTGGGTGATGTATTGGTAGATGATGGAAATTTTTCCCCTTTATAGTCCAAAATCATTCGACTTATCAATAAGCTCAAAAATAATTCTTGTTGGATTGTTTTGGAAGGAATTTTTTTTGATACCAAAACTGGTCAGGTTCAGTTCTCAGATTCCCTGGTTTCCTAGCTCCTTTGATCTCATTCAAGTAAGACAACCACCAGCCCATGCCTATCAAAGAAATTATTGACACAGAACATTAGGAGATCTAGGAATATATTTTCATCAACTCAGACCTCGGATTGATGCGTATTCACTATTTCATCGTGAAAATTCTCTTTGAATGATTAATGTATGCTCTTATATTTTCAAGATTATCTTGATAACTAGGATGATGCAGTTGGGTGTAAGTCAATTCCCTAAAAATATAATTTTCTAATGTGGAGGATCAGGAACCAAGAAGTGGCCACATATGATTAGATCAAGATGTTGGGTATCAGTATGGCATATAAATGTCATTTCTGTGATCGACAGCAGGTGTAGAGTACACCACACTAATTTTTTTTGCGAGCGATTGGACCCAAGTTATATGTTCCTTCTTCGGGGGTTGTACAACATTCTACTCTGGTATACATGATGATGAATCCTTTCTGGATAGATGGTTATATGTACCAACATTCTCAAGAACGGAAAGGATAGAGAGGTTAGTTTTTCTAAGCGCGGGGTGTTAGTGCTTATAGCAGGCTACGAACCAAGCCCAGTTCGAAGGGACTCTACGTACGGTGAGGTACATTGTTGTGTGTATGTTGAACCTACTGGTGGATCTGGTCATGTACAACCCAAACTGTCATGAGGCTACTTCACTCAGGTTGTGGATGGATAGTTCCCCTCCTGCGAATCATTTTAGTACCAGAATTCAGGGGCAATGGATCTATTGGCATCCTCCATCTTCCAGTTACAATCTCTATTCAGATGGTTCCTATGTTCTGGGAGAAATGAGAGGAGGGGCATGGTTCAAGGATAGAGTGGTAGTGTGGTGCTAGCCTTTACTGCATATTTTGTTTTCAGAACCATGATTCAGAGTGAGGAAAGGGCAATGCTCACGGGGTTATTGCTTTTCTATGAGAGTAATATCTTTATTTCTCAAGATGATACTGATTCATTGATCCTTCATGATTCATTACATTATAAAGGGCGTGTTAAGTGGTCAATATCCTACATGGATAGAAAATACCGTACACTAATTTAAATTGTTAGTGTGATGCACACTTGGTGTGAGGGGAACAAGATTGCATATCAGCTAGATACTATGTCATAGTCGGGATCCAACATCACATGCCTCCCATCTATCAACCTCTTGAAGTTGCAGGAGGTTAAATTAATCTGGGGTGATGCCCTGGGTTTCCACTACATCAGGCCTCCCTAATTCATGAGCTCCCTTGTTCTTCATGCTATTTCTGGTGTGTTTTTTTGGTTTCTTGAATCTTAATACATGTATCCATGACATTAATTTCAATTAAAATTTGAGGTTGGATGTAAATGGATAATTATATATTGGTTTCTTTATTTCCGTTTTATTTTTGACATAAAAATAACATCGGTGGATTGGTTATTGTAAAATAGGATATGGTTATATTATCTGAAATATATTATAACAGTAATAATTTTCATGTTTATACATTCAATATACTTGTATAAGCACTTATATTAAATGGTCATGAAAAATGAATCACATAATATAATGGAGACTGTAGTTAATACGTACACATGAATGAAATTTTAATATTTATTTGTGTGGAATATCAATTAATTAAAAAATAGTTTTCTTTTTAAAACATATAAATTTCATATTTATTCATTAGTTAAATGTTTATGACTAGCCAGTCTAGGAGAAAATGAGAAATGATTCACATAGCCATGTAGAGGTCGTAGATCACACATACACTCAAGTGACATTGTCATTTTCCAATGAATGGAAGGGTCTGAATTTAAGTAGTATATTACCTCTTAAAAATAGATTTACATCATAAATATAATATCTATTCATTTTACAATCATTATAACCAAATGATTTATTTTTTTAGAAAAACATAAACACATTAGGTTTTTGTGGTAGTAGTCCACACGTACACACGAGTGATGTTTTCATTTCCTATATAATGGAAAAGGAGATTAAAAATGATTTTTCCATAAAAATTATAAAATTAATTTATATTTAATAAACTTATGTTATTATATAATCATTGTTAAATAATATTTTGTTGAGTTACGACAAAAACAAAACCTGAAAGCACTTCGTTATGAGGTATACCTCTACTTTGGGAAGTATCCTATGGCCCACAACATTAGCTTTAGGAATGGTCATTTCCTTTTAAACAGACCTGAACAATGTTTAAATATTTTTTTTTAATGTATTATGTTATTTATTGGTATTGATAAATGGCTTAATTTACTAACATAATAGAGGAAATGATTCTTCATATTACGAGTGAAGGGAGTTCCACTCTTATAATTATTCAACATTATAAATTAATATAATTTCTTATTCAAGGGAATGATCCTATAAATAATTAAAATATAAAATTTTATTTTATAATGTTAGAAATAATCCCTCTCAATAAAATTTAGAATTATATTTTTTGACCTTGAAAAATTTATTTTACTTTAATTAAATAGATTACACTTTACAACTATAATAATAATTTAGAATGGTTTCTATTATTTATGTCAAAAAATGAAATTTAACTAATTAAAAATTTTGATCCACCAAATTCAATATATGAAAATAAAATTTCAAGATCCAATTTTTTTTTAAATTTTTATAAATTTATTTTAATAATATAATGAAAAATTAAAAAACAATTTTTTATGAAAAAAATTGTTATTCCAAAAAATGATTTTATATGAAAATAAAGTATAATACTAATTCATATTGAATTAATTGGAAATTTTTTATTATTTTGAGACAAATTTTAATTTAATAATTTTCACAAATATAATGGTAATGATTAAATACTAGAAAAATAAAGGCAATTTTATTTATAAAAAGTAGTATTTTTTCAATATTCACAAAAAAATATATCTTTTCAAAACAAATCACCCAATGATAAATTTGTTATTTTGATATTGAAAATGAAGTCAATTTTCTGAAATCAAATTTCTAAAATTGATAAATTTAACTTTTATGTAAACCCATATAATTTATAAATAAAATTTGGTTAAAAAATATTTCTTATTAGAATGAAATTTTCATAAAATTTCTATATTAAATATAAATCCCAAAAATATTTTCCTAAATATTACTAACAAATAAAGATGACTTATTATAAAAATTTCCTTGGTTTTTATGGTGCGTTATAGGTTGATAATTTGATTAGGGTTGAGAAATATGAGGCTATAACATATAAAAGATTCCGAAATTTATTTTATAAATAATTTTACTTCTAAAATTTTCATATGGAAAGGTCTAATGAATAAAAAAATTTAATTAAATAACATATTTAATTAATAAATTAAACTACCATGTTTAAAATTTTATTTATCTAATGTAGATGATAATTTAAAATAAGGCTATAAAATTCTTAAACTTTTATCTGGGTCTTTTGTTAGACCTCTAGATATTAAGATATATTTTCTTTAAAATAAATTTAATCTCTTCGATAGTTTTCGGTAGATAAATCCCAATTTTATGATAACCATAAAATAGTAAAGGATTATAACATATTCATTTAATTGGTCTTATGAATTTTGAAAAAATAAATTATGAAAATATTAAGGAATATAGATGTACAAAAAGATTCATTAGTTATCAATTTATTATAAAAAATAATTTGACAAGAAAAATGAAAAAATGGACTGACTTCTAAAATAGGTTTCATCAAGCTTTAAAAATGTATTTGATAAAAAATATTAAACATTTAGAACATTTATCTTAAAAAAAATTTAAATCATCATGTAAAAATTATCATAGAGTTAATTGTTTCTATTTTCTAAAAAAATTATTATTTCTATTAATAATGAAAAATAATTATTTTTGTTGAAAACGATCATCAAATTTAATGAATTTTCACGTTAAATATTAGTTTAGAAAATATTTAAAAGTATCATTAGTAAAACTATAAATTTATTAATCCATTTTAGGTCATTTTAGTCAATTACATATTCATATTTATTATTATTTTTTATACTATTGAAACATTTCCTTTTTGAAAACTCTTCTTGCATCTCATATATGTGATTAAATTTAACTAAAAATAGTCCAATTATGTGAATTTAAATTGTAAAAATGGGTTCCTTATTTGGAAACCATATAATTAAAATTTTATAATATAGTATAAATTATTATTTTTTAATACTGAATAGTTAAAAACAGTAAATATTAATTATTATGGTTAAGGGTAAAACATGTTTAACTGGTTAAAAACTAATAAAATAATAGTTTAAATGACATAACAACTTTTATAATTCATATTGGATGGAAATATTTCAACATTATCCTATCCTAGATTCAATTATATTTTTATTTTAAATAATTCTTAAATGGAATGAGTTCATAAATTTGTATTCTTTTGAAAAACTTCCATGTAGTTCCCAAGATGGTCCCCTCCTCTACTAATAAAAAGACACAACCTATACACTCCTATAGAAACTTCATTATCCCTATGTATAATCCATTTATTAACCTAATTAAATTATTATATCCCATTTCATGACCTTGATACCCTTTTTTTATTTGGAAATAATTTTATTATGGATTTTTCTATAACTATAAAGTTGTATTGAAAATTAGATGTATAGATATTATCCATGTGTCTTCATTTTATTAATTCCTCTAAATAATTGTAATATTATTTAAAAAATATTAAATAATAACAAAATAATATAACTTATACTGAGATTTTATTATTTTAATATAATAACCTATATCTATCTCCTCCTTGATCATATAGAAATCGAAACAGTCGATTATATTTACAGTAGACTACCGCTTCACGAACCAATGTAATTTTTTCCCTAACCATATATCAAGGGTGGATATATTGAAAATTTTAATATTTATATATGATATTTATGAAATAATTATAAATATATCACTTTTATATTCATACCTTCTAATTGGTTCGAAAAAGAAAACATTTCTTATGTGTACCTGTGGACTACCGCCCCAAGAAGCAATGTCAAACCTATTTCATTTTACAAATACATGGAAGGTAATATTGATTGTTTAAATGAATATATATTATATTTATGATATAATTATTATTATTTGAATGAGAAGTATTATTCTCCTTACTTTTCTTTAATTTTTTAAAAAATGGAAACAACGTTCACGCGTACATATTGCCTTTAATCTCTATGAATGGTGCAACACATTTTTTATCGCAATATTTTATTAAATATTATTAATAATTATATAATGAATATATATATATATGAAAATTATATCATGGTTAAAATTTTATAGATGATGCAACCATGATAAATGTACAAGGACTAAAACTAACGAACCAAAACTTATGTGAAAAATGTTTTAGTTATCACTATAAATAGTGTTTTAATACCAAATTTTTAATAAATATGTGATAAAAATTTGTAAGAAAATCATATATGATATGATATATATGATTATTTTTCTTTCAAATATTTTTAATAAATATATTTATTTAAATTAACAGAGGTTAATATCTGTACACAAGAAATCATACCTGATGTAATTCTTTCTAATTCACTTTTAATTTCATGAGACATATGGCATAATTACCACTATTTATTTTAAATTTTATATACTACCCCATTAATATTTTATAACATGAATCTCTCTATATTCATGGTATTCATTATTTAATTTTATTTTCTTGTGCATAAAATACAAAAGTTACCAATGTTGTGAGGGTTTATTTCGAAATCTCATCATTATTAAAAACAATTAGGCATAAGTATCCCTTGAAAAACCTCTATATTTTTGAAAATATTTCCCCTTAATAACATTATTTCATTAATGGATTATGTTACATGTAATGTTGTTTTTGAAAAACATAAGGTATATTATAAAAATATTTTTATATGACCATTAAAAGTAACCCATTTAATTTTTGGATATGAATAAAATTAAATCATTTTTGAGATATATAAACAGATCACGCTAAATAATATTTTAGTTAATTCTAATTGAAATAGAATACAATTTTTTACAGTCATATTATGCATAAAAAATTATTACTTTAAATTAAATTATCGGTTTTTATGAACAAATATTACTTTTAATTATTGAAACTATTATCAATTTGATATCAAAAATAAAATTATATTTTTTAAATCATTATATCAAAATTATATTAGGGTGAATTTCTAGGATTTTTCTAAAAATATTGATTTTATAGATAATAGTGTGAAAATTTGATATTTTTATTGAAAATGATGTTTTTTTATCAAGAATATACAAAAACATTTTTATTGAAAATGTTGAAAAGTATAATTATATATATAAATAATATAAAAATTTAAATCCATTATATTACTTTTTATGTTGGACGTTTTCATTAAACATTTTGATACATTAAAAGAATTTTTTTCTAAAAAACAATATTTTTAAGCGTGAAATATGTTTTTTTCTTAAAAATTAAAATAATAAATATTTTGGAAATATATTAATTAAAAACATATATTATATATTCAATCAAATTATTATAACATCAATTTGTTATTTTTATAATAATGGGATAAGAATAATCCATGTGTGGTGATTAATAGTGTATTTTTTTAGAAAGATGTTTTCGTTAAGTTTTTCACACATATTCTTAAATTAATACCTTCCAATTATATGAAATTAATATGATAACATGGATTAAATATTTGGAATTATTAGAATATTTTTTAAATATTCCCCTTTTATTTATTGAGTGATATAAATATTATTCATGGTCAAATTTACTACCTTAGTAAAGGGTAAATCGATTTAATTTAGGTTATAACTAACATATAATTCCTAGGTTCTCATCCTCATTCTTATTTGATTAAGATAACTTTAAACATAACAACTTGGGCTCAAAATTGATTTTTTAATTTACCCTTTTCTATGAATATGACTTATTTTTTATTTTAATGAAAAAACTATACAACGAAATTACTCTCTTAGATTTAAATATCCATTTATCTGTTCACATAGATATAAATACTGGATATGAATTAATATTAAAATAAATTTGGAAAATAATGAAATTATTTTAATGATGTTAGTTAATTTATAATATTTAGGTGACACATAATTACCTTATATTCTTATGTAATGTTAAAATAGTAACTTTCTAATTAATGGAAAATTAAAATAAGTGATTTAAAAAAATTAATTTTATATAATTTGAGTAATTTAGAGTTTTAAAATAATTTAATAGTTTTATATCACACATTTATGTCGGTTTGAAAGGTTACATTCAAATTCAAAGCTTATATTTCTATCTTATTATTCTAAATAAATTAATAGTGTAAAAATTGGCAATAATGATTTTTTTATCAGAATAATATTTTAATTAATTATTTATGAATCGTAAAAAACATGAAATAATAGAAGGATTATATCATATAGTATAATATTTTATAACACGGCCATTTATTGGAAAATTTCAATGTATAACTAAAAATTATAAAAACTTATTATTGAAAATGGTGATGTCATAATTAAAATGGAAATTTATCAACTAATGGTTAATCAAATTATTCTGGTTGAAAATGAAACCAAAACTTCTCTAAATTCTCTTGTATTATAATATTACTACCCTATCACACATTACATTCTACTCTATGTTAATTGGGTGTAATTTTTATTGAGAATTAATTTATTATAATTTATTCTTTTTAGAAATTAGAAATTCACCCCTCACATAAATTATAAAAGGGCATATCCAACATCATCTCATTACACCACAATGATCTTTATAGGTCAACCAAAAACTCCTAATTTCTATTCCCTCCCAATTCACATTATATAGGTTCTTTTTTTATATCCAAACAGTCACAATGATAATAAAATTCATCTTTTTGATAAATTAGCAGTCTCATTTGTATACAAAATGATATATCAGAAAAAATAACATAAATGTGTTACAGATATTACATAATTGAAAAAGACTACATAAAAAATTGTAATTTTCAATACAATATATTCGGAGTCGAACACTATGTTAGTGCTAGATTCTGAGGACTGTAACGCCTCACTGAGTAGAGGATAAACATATTTAATATATTATATTAATTGTGAAAAATTAATTTAAAATAATTTTATAACTACAAGTCGCTGTGTAGTATATGAAATTTCAGACAACTGATAGGTCAGGGATGTGGTGTTTTCCCTTAGTGGGGTATGATAATTGTTGCGGAATGAGGTGTTTACCCTAGGTAGTGTTTAAAATTTATACTCCATGGAAATTATTTTTATTCATTATTTTATATTAAATATTTAGTTTTACTTAATTAATGAAAAAATTCATTGTTAAAATTATTCTTCTCAAATGGAGGATATCCTCCAGAGATGAAACATCTTCAATCATAAAATTCTGAATTCATTATTTTTAACTCATTTAAATGTTTATAAATTAATAAAAAAAGTAATAAGGACTTAATCATTTTGATTTGGGAGAAAAATAGATTAAATTAGGGAATATTGTCTTACCCTATGTTAAAATCATTTTAGGTTTTCTGAATAGCTAATTCATTCAGAACATTCTTTGGGATATTTTTTTTGAGTATGAATGACCTCAGAATACCTCGATGGTGATTTTAGAACCTTTGTTGAGTGATTCATCTTCCTGCCAAATAAAATTTATTTATTTATTTATATAAATATTTCAATCTTCTAAATTCATTATATTCTACATTATTGATCGGAATTACACACCTTCTATGTCATTGGATTCATCTCGATGCACATAAAATAGACCATATTTTTCATTTGAAGGCAGAAATGTATTTCTAAAAACGATTTCTGACATTTTAAATGGATCATTAACAATAAAATAATGATATATAATTTCATATATTTATCAAGAGACAATTTATAAAATTTTAAAAAGAAAATTGCATAAAATTATCAAAGGTCCATGAAATGATTTATCAAAAAATATCATTATGAAATTATTACTGGATAGTTTCATGAAATTACCACATGATAATTCATTGAAACAAACTATCAGACTATAATTGAAAATTTGTAATTTTCAAGGAATTATTATCAGAATATAATTATATAAGTTATCAAAGGATAAGTATTTTTAATTATCAAAATATAATTGATATATTATAAAATTAACATTATTAAAGTTGTAAAATAATAATTTCAATATTATAAAAATAAAATTAAAATTGATTTTTTACGAGAAGTTATAAAATGATAATTATAAAAGGATAATTTTTGAGAAATTATCAAAATATAATTATAAAAGGATAATTTGTGAAAAATTATAACAATATAATTATAAAAGGTTAATTTAAGAGAAATTTTCAATAATTAATTATAAAATGATAATTTTGAGAAATTATCAAAATATAATTAGAAAAAAATAAAATGTGAATAAATATAAAAAATTGATCATAAATGGATAATTTGTGAGAAATTATCTAGGGGAGAGAGTGTATCATCACATGTGATATTTTATTTCTTTTTTATGTAAAATATTTAGTTTTGGTTCTAAGAACCCTTAATGAATATTGAACTTGGATAAGTCGATGATTACATTAATAAGGCCACGAGGATGTGTATCAAAAAAACATAGTGGTTTATCCAAGTTGCAGACAATGATTAATACTACAAATTAATTTCCATATAATTTTGATATATTGTTTACAAATGTTACCATATTTAATTTATGTTTCTGAATGAAATTATATTATAGCTCACTTGTGATCACATGTAGGTGTGTGTAGCCCATAGTATGGTAGGTTTTGTTCCAATTATTGATGTGATAGATTGATTCCATGATAATGTTTGATTAACACATTTATTTATATGATGATGATATGTTTCTCATGATGTGTGACATAGTTGTAATCGTGCCATGACTTGTCATTTCATCGGTTGGAGGTTTCCAATGGGTTTACCTGATAGGTGGTAATTGATGTATGATTATTCTAAGAGGGGTTCCTGCATGATGTATGGAGAAGATGATGGCAGAACATGATATAGATGTAACCTGATATCCACTTAATTCCATTTGGACTCCGAGTTGATGACCAACACATGATTCCTTATGAATTTTGAGTATTACCTAATGCCTTATAGATTTCGGTTAGGTTACAGATGCTTGATACCTTGTATATTCTTAGTATTACATGATGCCTTGTGGATTCAGGGTTGGTTGTTTTCACTTGATGAATTGTGGATTTTGAGTGACTCTCCAACAACCTTATTTATGATTTTGGATATATATCTAAATATAGTACATTTTCTGACATAGAGCTAATGCAGTTACAACTCAGGGTTTGATACGTCATGGATAGATCATGACCACTCAGTTTTGGATTGTATTAATATATTTATTACACAATTATTATTATTATGTAATAAACTAGTATACTTGAGAACAACATGTTAAGGATTCATCACTAGTCTCTTACTGAGTCTTGTACTCTCACCCTACTGGAAACTTTTGATGCGTTTTTTGATTGTAAGAGGAATCTAGTTAAGGGAATGGTCTCTATGGTTGATAGTTGAGAAGAGGATAATTGATATAGTACCTGTACAAGACAGAATTTAGAGGATACAATGTTTATTCATTAACAATAACTATATTATTTCTTTTGGACATGCTTTCAACTTACGGGAGATCATTTATTTGTATTACATGTATTTCATCATTACTTTTACATATGTTTACTCTAATTATTTATTATATTATTCATTATTTATAATTGATCATATGAAAATATATTGTGGATATAGAATCCCCATTGATGGAATCAGACCCTCACTACTACTCGGTAGCCTCTTATGCATGGGGAGAAATTCATAAGGTCCTATAGCATTCTATCTTGGATCTTGTGGTTCGGGTTGGGAAGTTACAAAATGGTATCAGAGCATCGAGACTTAGTAACATGTTTCTTCCCTTTTACTGGTTTGGGATAGGTTAGCTAGGAGATTGGAAATTGGGACATGGGTAGGTTAACTATGTCTGTTTTAAGCCAGCACTGAATAGTGGACCTCTGAGTTTCCATAATGATGGAAACTTAGGTTTTGTTGTTAATATTTATTGACCATGGGTGATGCACAATGTTTTATATGGGATTAATGTGATTTTTTATATGTTCATGCGTTGTGACTATGTACATAGGTTCACAATCTATATTAATATAGGTTTTTGTGTTTCATTGATTTTCATTAAATTGATTCGTTGAATTTTTCTATATGTTTAAGATAGTTTGTTATATGTGATTTATCTGTGTTGACATACTGTGAGATATATCATTATTTAAATGATTTTTTGAATAGATCATACTGTTTTGATAGTGTATATATATATATATATACGATGATTTTATATAATTTGAAGAGATTAAAACAAGGGTTCGCGGTCGGATGTGTATTTAATGGGTTATGTTTAGAATCCTACGAAAAAAATGCATGATCCCATAGACTGGTTAGGTGAAACATTTTGTGATCCCATAGATTTATTAGGATTAACCAAAATGAATCTATTTATTTTCTTATGTGTGTTACTTTAAATTACAGAAGATGTTTCCTCTAGAATGTCTAATGGGACTACATGAGAAGAATGATGGAATGATTTTGAAAGGGAGTATGTTTCTTCATTACCACAAAATATTTTGGAGAAAGTAGTTAAGTATTTTCCTGCACTTTCTCTGTGGTTTAGCTAGTAAGGTTTTCTGAATCAAAATTTTTTTGATAGTTCATTCATTAGTTTAGAGTTTCACAAATTATAGTCGAGTTTTCCATGATTTTCAACTCTATAAATATTTATCCTTCCAAAGTACTGAATGTGTTACTAAAAACATTTTTCTCATTTAATTATAATATTATGGTTTTATTCTATTTAATTTTCATGTTATCCGAACAAAACGTAACAAATAAACATGAGACATTTTATTTAATTAAGCAATGAAGGTTTTATATTAAAAAAAGATTAGAAGGAAGCATACTAACCCTAAATACCTATTAAGAGACCAGTTAGAATTTTAGGGAGACCAATCAATACAATAAAACACCAAATATGATAATAAGTGTCTTACAGATCCGTCACAACGAACAGTAGTAGGGCCAGAGCCACCAAAACTGCACGATGAATTAGGGTAATGATGTGAAACATCGTCGTCAATTGTCTTGAATATGGAAAACCGAAATGCATGGTTTATAAGGCCTCAAATTGAATGTTTCCCCTTTGGAGACCATAGATTTTTTAACGTCTGTAACTATAGCCCTTGGTTTTCTTGGTGGTTTAATTTAAAATTATTGGGTATAATTATTTTTCCAAAAATATTTAAAGTATGCATTGAAATTATAACATTAAACATATAAACACTTTTTTATAAACATTAAAAAGGATTAAAATTTAATATTTTTTATACACATAGTGTCATTTTAAAATGAGGTATGGATTTCAAATACTTTCCATATATTTCAAATGTGTTGAAATGTTTTTATAATTTTTTTTCAAATGTTTAAATATGGTTGTAACTAAATATTTGTCTTTGATTTTATACTAATATGATATAAATATAATGAGTTATTTAAAATTGATTTATTAATTTATGATTTAAAACATATAAATATGTAAAATGACGGAAAATGTTTATTTTAGGACTTGGTTTAGATATAATAGGGAATTATCATGTATATATGAATATGAAAACCTATTTCTATATTTATTTAAAAAAGACTAATTACTTAACTTAAATATAGGTGAGTACCCCACCTAGCCATGGGCCACCTTGTGGTAGCCCTCAATGCATTGATGAGGCTTATGACCCACAAACCACTGGAAATAGCCCAAGGGAAGTGCACATGCATTGTTCTTGCTTGGTCTAGAGCACAGAAAGGGGACATACATACCCCTAATGTATCATAGGTGCATGTGCAAGGTCCAGAGAGCTCCACCGTGCGGGGTAGCACAAAGTCGTGGGTGGGAGAAGGTGTACTCCCATAGAAGCAACTGGTACGGGATGGTACCAGGAGGGCGGAGGCTGATATATGAATGAATGCATGGAGCCTCAGGCTTAAAAGGAAGTCGCAGTGTTTTCTCTGTTTTGATGTGGGACCATGATTTTCAGCCAAGATGTGATTTGGGCCATCAGATCACACCGTGCATGATCAAATCCATTCTTTGGTTTGTTTAATGAACTTACACAACCACAATTTAATTTTCTACGTTTTTATGTCGTCTGATCGAATCGAGATAAAATCACAGTCAATACTTTAATTTTAGAATCACCACATCTATTTGAGTCATTCGATCATCACTCCCTCAGATCACAACTATTCATATTTTATAAAATTCGTTAATGCACCCCAGCCATCGGATATGGGTTATATTTATTCTCAATCATCCAATTCCTTCCCATGTTTTTCTCATTTATGGTGTATTATTCCCCCTTCATGCACTGAACCAGTGGATTATCCCATGTTTTCATTTCCATTTCTTCCACCCATGTGCTTCCAAATAGACCCTCTCTTTCCCTCATCTTCTAAAAATACTCAACCTCAGTAATTTTATATACCGATTCAGACTCGAGTTTCTGAAAAGTTTCATAAAAATATATATATATGTTTTATGTATAGTATAGTTTATATGTATGACCCGTTACACTTCCATCCTCTCAGGTGTTCATCTTCTCAATCCTCAAATGAGTTTGCAAGCCTCTCCGCCACCTCAAGCAAGGTAAGGGTTCTATTTTTGTCTTTCCATGTTTCTGTTTGGGTTTATATATATATATACACACACACATCTATAAGTATATATATATAAGGTTTAGAATATTCCTAATTGTCCCCTCTTAAGCGGGTCAAATGTTAATATTAAACATGTTCATAACCCTCTACCAATCAAGGGATTGAATTCATATGTGTTTCATAAATAAATATATATATATATAAGTTTATGTTTATATATATACAAGTGTATATGCATATGTATTAGAACCAACAAATTTATATATCATATAGAACAAATAAAATTAATGAACCCTTATTTGAATTAATGAAACTTGTATGTGTCATTTAATCTAGGTGTTAAACACTTATACATATATTGTATATATATATATATATATTAAAACCCTTTTATGTTTATGGCATGTTTTTCAACTTATACACCATTGATAAACTAATGTTCGTTATATGTATAAAACTTACTAGTTCCATCAATTATTTAATTTTAGATCTTTTATGTATAATCTATAATATATATATATATATTCATCTAGGTTTAGATAAACCTCTATTTTGCTTAAATTTAAGACTCCTAGATACTGAATTTCAATGTTTGATTAGTTTTGTAATATGTAAAGAATTATATTTTTTTACAGAACAGTAATATATGAATGTATGAATATATATATTTTCATATTTAGGTTTTAATCATAAACTGATTATGTATTCATAAAAAACATTTTTCGTTGGTTTAAAAAGGTTTTTGAGATGTTCAATGATTTAATACACCAGGGTTATAATACATATTATTTTTATCAAGATAAATAATTACTCAAGTGTATGCCTTCTTAATATTTTGTAGTAGAATGAAAGAATTTATTTATTTTTCTAATGTACTTCTATCTAACACAAGTAATGTTTCAATCATTAAACTTTCTTCTTTTAAATATGCCATTTATCTGCATGTGATTTAAATATAAATGACAATCATCCTAATTTTAGAATTGTGGATTCTGATGTATTATATGATTTCATTCATAATTTTATCTGATAAAAATGTGTTTACTATAATTTAGTTATTGACACATGTGTTTCTAAAATGATTTTCATTCATTTTCAGGCATTGATTGAATTATTATTAACAGTTATAAAAATTAATTACTTTGTTTATGAAAATTCTATCAAAATGGCATTTTATGGAATTAAGAATTTAAATTATTCCATTGGGTTTGAGAAACATTGAATAAATATGAAATGAGAAATTAAATTATTCAACGTGGTATGGAACACATTGAATAATGTGAAATAAATAAACTAGTAATATGTGACACATTGATTGATAAGTAATTTCCTAAATCAATGTAGAATGAGAACTTTGATTTAAATAAATGTTGAATGCATTAGACATATTAAGTGTCAGGTGGGGACTACTAGAGCCTCTTGGTGCATCGGTGGGTCTCTTTAGACAAACTATGGTTTTTTTCACAAGTCCTTGACGAGTTTGTGATTAATGAATTTTTTCCAAGTCCTTAATCATTAGACATCTTTTCTGAGGCTTTGACGTAGTCCCGTATTAAAAACTTTTCTCATTATGACTATGTAACTTAATTATCCAAAATAAGATTCGAGTAGTATAATATTATTGGTTAAAGATATTATGTTTATGAGATTCAAAATGATGTAAAATATTATTGATTATTATTTATTCAGAATGGAGGGATTTATTATTCAATGCATGATTCACAATAGTAATGGTTGAAATTGAAGTTATTATTTTTATGCGCAACTCTGATCAAGAGTTACTCTTAGTAATAATGCTTGTAATTCCATATTCACATGTAATACCTATTTAGAATGTATTTTGCTTATTATTCTGAATGACCATGCAAATAATTGAATCATGTTACATTATACTTCTATCATTATTTCATGAAATGTGAAATTATAATTCTTAGAATAAATTCTATGATTTTATACATGTGTTACAACATTCCTTAAGATAATTTTTATGGGAAATTTTAAAAGAATATTTTTGAAAGTGTTGTAATTGTTATATAATATTATTTTAAAACCCCTTATCCAGAAATTGTATTTTTACCCAACATTTTAAATCTGTTTTCATTTACAGGAATAATAGATTTAAGTCACTTTGTTCGGTGGATACTTTGTACAGTTTCTTTCTCTTCCAGATTTGAATGAATTGTAATAATTGTATCTTCTTCACTAGGATATAAACCAAAATGATCATATCTAGTGGAACAGGTGTGTGTATTTTTCAAATATCTTTTTTTTTAATTTTTTTACCCACCATTTTTCCAATGAAACAACAATGGTTTCAGGGTAGTCGGGGACCAGAGCGTGACAGTTGGTATCAGAAGTTCGGTTAAGATAACTCTGTAAAACCCAAACAGAACTAAAAAAATATTTTACTATGTATGATGTTTTCTTAATTTTGAGCTGGAAAAAGATAATACAAGTCTTTTTTCTCTTTCTATTGATGCTCTAGAGAACATAGTTTCCATATCCATCGAAAACAACTTTATAAACAATTCATACATTCGTATGACATGAAAACACCTCTAGGATGTGTCAAACTCTCCCCATGTACTTAAGCTCCATCAAAGTAAGGGTTTAAGATACCTATTTATGTTAAAAATAAAATTTCCATGCTATGCACGCCAGGGAAAGTACTTAGAGGTTCTTTTTAGATGCTTCACCACAGCAGATGGAATCCCATCCCTCATAGCTTTCCATGAATCTGTAGCAGCGGGTGACCTCTGCATACCATATATATGCCAAATCAGGATGTATGGCCATTACAGTCTGTTGACTGACATTGAAATCCTTGAAATTGAGGCCTTCTGTTCTATTTACAGTCATCAAGTAAATACTGATGACTCTCGGATTTACACCCCTCATGTATAAATTTAGAGACACCATAATTGTACCAATGAGATTGAACCAGATAGCTTAGGTTGAGTTATGTTTAGGGATATTGAGAGTTTTGAATTTTTTTTTGGGATTTATGTAAATGAGAATGGGGAAGACCATTAGTCCTGGGTTTTGTGTACCAGTTGTTTTATTAAAATAAAACATTTTGTTTCTTATTTCTCCAACATTTTAAATGTTTTTTCTTTTGGATGATTTTTACTGATTGATGTTTCATGAAGATTTTTTTTTCAAATGGAATTACAAACCCATATCTTATCTCTTCCCATTGATGTACTATAGGACATTATGTATAGAACGTGTGTAGAAGAATACCTTTTCCTTTGAAAACCTATGAAGAACATGAAAACATCTTTATGAAGTATCAAAAAATCCATACATTATCCACTCCTGGCAAGGTAATGCTTATATCTACCGCCGCATAGCTACGGTCCAACTCGCGGAGTATATGTGAAGAGGAAAGTACCATTAGGTCTTTTCCTATGATTCTCTCTATCCCGAAACCTCACCAACAGGGAAAGGTTTCAAGAATATATCTCTGATGGGAACCTTCTTATATCCAACATGCACCAAATCCTAATATTCAGTTCATATGACCCTATTTATGACATTGAAATTCTCAAGAACGAGACAGTCTGATGATTACTTAATTAGATTGCCTATTCAGAAATCTATGAAAATTCTACCATTCGATTGCCCCTCTGAAATCCTAAGTCTGTAATGAATGAGTTTAAACCTTAATATTCGTGGTGTGTTTGGGCTAAGTAAGTGGAATAATTGAACTCCAATTTGGGTATTTAGCTGACCGCACTCGCTTCGAGGCCGTTCGGGGCTGGGGCATGATAGTGGTAGGATGTTGCGATGAATGTCAGGAAATATTTTTCGCAAGTTATGAAATGAACTGAGAGGAAACATTTCCTATTAAGGGGGGATAATGTGACACCAAAAACCTTTTTATCATTTAATAATAATATTATGGTTTTATTCTATTTAATTTTCATGTTATCTGAACAAAACATACAAAATAAAAAAATCATTTTTTTAATTAGACACTGAAGTGTTTACATTACAATAATATCAAAAGAATCCATAGTACCCAAAAAAACATATTAAGAGACATATTAGAGTTTCATGCACACCACCAATACAAAAAAAAACACCAAAGAAGATAATAAGTGTATTTCGTATCCATCACAACAAACATTAGTATGGCCATAGCCACTTATACCGCACTGAGAATAAATGTAATAATGTACACCATCTTCATCAATCATCTAGAATTTGGGACACCCACATTCATGGTTTATAAGGCATCAATTTGATAGTTTCCCCTTGGGGGACCGTTGAGTATCTAATGAATATAATTATTGTCATTGGTTTTCCGGTGGTTTAAATTACAATCTTTGGGTATAATTATTTTTTTTAAAAAATTACATTTATGAATTGAAATTATAACATTTAATATATAAACACTTTTTTATATACAATAAAATGTATATTGATTTAATATTTTAGAAACACATAGTGTGATTTAAATATGAGATATTGAATTCAAATACATTCCAAATATTTCAAATCTGTTGAAAATGTTTTATAAATGTTTTCATTCTTAATGTTTAAATAGGGTTTTAACTAAAACTATGTCTGTGATTTTTATAATACTGGTATAGTTGTTTCTTAATGAGGTATTAAATATTGATTTATTACATTGTATTTTAAAACATTAGCATTTGTAAAACACTAAAAAATGATTGTTTTAGAACATGGTTAAGCTATAATAGGGAATAGACACCTATATAAGTATATGAAAAACGATTTTTATATTTAATAAAAAGAATATTTACTTAAATAAAATATATGCATATACCCCACATATCCGAGGGATACCTTGTGGAATCCCTTAAAGCCTTGATGGGTATTCTCACCCACAACCCCTGGAAATATCCTTGGGTCATTGTGCCAGCATCGTGCATGCAAGATCTAGTGTGTGCATAGGGGGCATAACTACCCCTAAAGGTGCACAGGTGCATACGAAAGGACAAGTGCATGTCACTTTGCGGAGGGGGGCAGAGAGTCGTGGGTGGGTGCCATAATGTGCCCATAGAAGAACCCGATATGGGGCGGTACCAATATGGGGGAGGGGATTTATGGACGAATTTCTGGAGCCCCGGGCTTATAAGGATGTCATGGAGTTTGCTCTGTTTCGATGTGGGATAGAGATTTTCTATGGGAGTGAGATCTAGGCCGTCAGATCGCACCACAGATGACCTGATCCATTCATTTTGTTTGCATAAAAGTCCAATGTGGCCAGTGTTTAATTTTCCATGTTTTGTACATCGTCCGATCTGATCGAGATATAATCACAACTGTAATATTCATTTTAGAATCTTCACATCTGTCTAATTCGTTCGATCATGTCTCCCCCAGATCAAAAATGTTCATCTTTTATAAAATTTGTAGACACACACCATCCATCAGATCTAGGGGAGATTTTATCCCAGCCGTCCAATTCTTTTTTGGGTTTTTCTCATCTGTGGTGTCTTCCTTCTCCTACATGTGATAAACTATATGTTTCTTTTGTAACCTCATAAGTATATAAAGAATATAACAATTTCATATTTAGAAAAATGTGTGAATTTAATATAAAATTTTCTTTAAAGGGGATGGTATGTTCGATGGAATACCTGATACCCAACAACAAGTTTCATTGAAATCATATAAAGCACACAATGCTGAGTCATACTGAAACATAATAATATAATATTATTTTAAAGGGTAGTTAATGACTAGACATTATATTGGCGGGAATGGGAAGATCTAACAACAATATGAATATAAATTATTGTCAAATGTTTTTAACTTTATGCAATAAAAGCTAGAGGCTAAAACTATGAATTAATCCAATTTTAAGCATAAATACAGTAATATTCATTAAATGGTTGAATTACAACGTTTTGTTGGAGAACCCTCATTATATATAGTTTTGGTCACTTTTATATGATCTATTTGACAAAATAAAATTCTTCTTTAGAATCAGGAAATCAAAATTTACATAGGGTAAATTTTTGGTGTTTTTCTAATAATATTGATTTTATAATGAATAACGAAAAATACTGTATTTTAATTCAAAACTTCCTTTTAATCTTACTTATTTATAAGGATATATTATCATTATAAATGGGTTTAATGTGTAATTATATTATGTTTTTAATATTAAATCCAATGTTTGATAGTGGAAGTAATTTTATTTTAAAATTGGACATAAATAAATGCCAATCTTTTGATAGATAATATTTCATAAAAACACGCTTTTTTGTTTTGACTCTGAGAATTAATTTTAAATTATTTTACGCCACTTCTTTGTAATGAATTTAGAAAAATGGATTCCATATTTGGAATCAGGATGTCCAAATTTATGAAGCAGTTATCCTTTATTTTTAGATATTATGAATATTTACTTAAGTTAAAATTTTATTTACCATGGTTAAATGGTAAATATGGTTAATAAGGGTAAAAAAATATTATTATAATAATTTTAAATTACCCTAACATGTGTAGTAATCCTATTATTTGATAAATTTATGACCATGGGAATCCTTGGGTTGATTTTGGGACCCTCGAGAGCCACTTGATAGTGATAATGAGAAATATATTAATTAATTTAAAGTAAATACCAAAATGGTTTAACATATATCTTATAGTAAATCAATTATTTTATCAGAATATATAAGTTATCTCTTAAAAAATAAATATTAATTTGAATTCTAAAAATATTTCTTACTTCATAATATTTTTTTATAATTTTTAGAGATCAAATAAATAAAAATATTCATGACACAATAATGATAGAGTGGTTACCTCATTAAAGGATGATTTAAATAAATAAGATTATAATGATTAAAAAGGTATCCACATCCATAATAATTATTATTGGATGATTTTATTTCAAAAATGAGTCATATTATATTAGACTTTAATAATTTTATGACCTTTAGAACCTGAAAATCGGTATATAATAAATTAATACTTCTAAACATTTATAAAGAGCCCTACCTCCCCATTATAAAAATCAATCACTTCCTACACATTCCACACACTTTTAAAGCCCCTTGGATCATCCAAACTCTATCCAATTAATCTCCTTACATCCCTCTCCTCCATCTAAAATCCTTATATTAGGCATAAGGCTCTTCACGTAAACCTTTTTTTAAACCAAATGGTGTTACCAGATTTAAAGGTTACATCTTCTCTTAAATTCTTTTCCTTTATTTTACTTCTACAACCCCCAAAAAATTTTTTATTATTTTATATTATAACAAAAACATTATCCACAACATAATAGGTTGTTTTTATGAGAATTATTTAAATTACACTTACACACACCTTCATCTAAAGGGTAATGAACATACTGTTTTTGTGGATGGTGAACTACAACCTTGTGAAACGATGATTGATCAATCTTCTCCAACCACCTCTCATGGTGGCCATTATGATGGATCTTTATTTATATATGATATATATTATTTTTATGTTTTCTTTTATTCTTCAGTAATTTTTATTGAGAAACATTCCTTTATGCATTCTAATATTTTTAAATATGATAATTTCATTTGTTGAAGTGCAGATTACTGCCCCCTCAAGGTGATATCAATCATTCATGACATACATGGAACATATGAACGATGAAGTTAATGAAATTATGTAACAAATATATCATATGATATTATAAGGAAATTATAATATACCTATGCATCATAATTCTTTTATTCAATTAAATATTAAATATAAATGAAAGTAGAGTACATGTGTACGTACGACTAAGCGTCACAAAAAATGGTGCATTTCATTTCTTATCTTCAAATGTTATAAAATATTATAAATAAAAATTTATAATAGATATATATAATATATATTATATCTAAATAATTTATATTATTTTGGATATAATTGAATTTTGACCACATGAACAACATGTAATTATAAGAAGTTCATTTTTGACTCATGTACCAATTATCGACAAAAATACCATTATTAACTTAAATGATGGAATAATGTTTAAAAAATTGTAATAAGTGATATAAAAGTAATAATAAAATTTAAAAATGTTCTCAACCAAGTTGAAATTAACATTATAATATTATTTAGGAGATTAAAGAATGAACGGGTCATGTCGGGCATGAGGTAAGGTTCTTTCTTATATCTCTCTTAATTACATGATATTTCCATTGTTTGACACATATTTATGGAATGTGGTTTCTTTTTTACTTCAATTTCATATATATTATCAACATTATCTTTATATTCATGGTATTCTGTTATTCATTTGGTGGTTATTAACTTTGTAACACCTCGACCCCTCTTAACCAGAGTCGGTGCATCACTTCTTATGTTGTCCTAGTTAGAAGGAATGAAAATACTGAAGGAATGATTATTTTAGTATTCCTGAACAAACTATATATATATATATATATATATATCTAAAATTACATTTTAATTGGATACAAAGTATAAAACATAATAAAAACAGAAAACTGCATCCAGAAAAACTCAATAAATAATATACTCTTCATCACATTTGGATGGTAAAAAATTGAAAGGGGTGAGATAAAAAATTAAGTAAGGGTTAAAAATATAGGAAGAATGAATCCATAATAAATAAATCATAAATTTTTTCATATCAATATGGAATAGTGAACAAATGAAAACTCACGACACTAATAAACAGAGAATGAAACTGTATCCATAGATTTTTTCATAGTGAATATCTCATTTATAGTAATAACTGATAATTAATGAATATAATTTTTATAATTAGACATCATGTATCTGGAACTTGATACTATAATACCATTAAAAAGGTTTAGTTCTATGGTTAAAAACCTGTCATAAATTTTGGAAACAAACTCGAAGGGTTTGTCGCTAAATGATTTGATTCATTAGACCTATCGATGCATCGAGTGTCTGTAGCGGACCCCACCCGCCACTGCAAGTCCAAATAATTCGTTATAAATTTATTTAATAAATGGGAAATATTCCTTTTCAATATCCATATATAGTAGTGGATACATATTCACCAATATTACCATAGTTAAAACAACATTCCAAATAAACACTGTACGTAAAATGGTATATGATTTAGACAATAAACAATCCCAAGATATGAAAATATGTTTATTTAATAGAAAAATAACTTCAAATGAAATTTTATCTCTAATGGGTAGTAGTTTCACCACATAACTTTTATTTGTTGCAATTAAATGTTAGTCACAACAAAATGGTAGTTGAGACAAAGTCCCTTAACATACTGTAATCGGTCAAATCATATGACCAGAAATTAATAACCATAAAATTAATCATTTAATACCATGGATATAAAATTAATCATCATATTATATGAAAAATGTAAGTACACATACACCACATACAAGAAATAAACAATGAAAAATTGAAATCTCACAGAATTAAAAGTGAGATAAGAAACCCCTCACCTTATGCCCAACTGTGTTCTTCATTTGTTTTAATTATATAAATAATAATATTTAGATTCGTTAATAAATTATTACATAACATCTTATACATGTAATTGTATTATTATAACTTAATTAGGTAAATTCATGTACCTTTTTATGGGTTTAATAGGTTGAATTTTATTGTATTGGAAGCATTTTCATCCTTGGTTTTCATGATTTGTTTACTTGAATTCATGAATGGATGTTAGTTTGAAATGTGTTTAAACATCAAGAATTGTTAATATATATATATTATTAATATTTATGATATATAATTGATATTAAAATGATTCTGGGTTATATTCATGAGGATTCATCACTAGTTAAAAGTTATTCATAATCACTTGGATTTAGCTTGGCATTTTTGTGTACAATGAACTTGTTTGGTATTATCATTCCATATTATGAGTGTTTTGGGATTGAAGATCATTAATGAGATGAAATACATATATTATGATATGGTTCAGGAATATAAATTGTTTTGTTATCATAATTAAATATGGTAATGAAAATTGGGAACTCGTCATCCTTGAATGTGATAAATTAAGACATCTCGAAAAGTGATTTTATTTTTAGTATTAGAGTAGGGTAAAAGTGAGATGGTGATGAGATATTCCATAATAATAATATAATTCTAGTTATTTTACAGTACTATATTTATCATAGATTTTTTATGAGGGGTTATGAGGAAATAAGTATAAAAGAAAGGTACTCAAAATAAGATAGAAATTGAGAAATTTCATACGACAATTTTGCAGCCTAATGTCGTCACTTAAAGTCTAATAAAATAGATTTATTAGAGAAAGGGGGTATCAAATCAATTTTATAGAATATGGTCTGTATGGAGAATATTTAATGAAATTTCCTGACATATTTTAAAATAAAATAAAATATAAAACACAAAATTAAATCATTGTGAAAAGAGAAGGGTGGTTGATTCTCTTACCATGTAGAGTAACTCCCAAAACCTATAGGTTGCGACAATGGGGGGGGGGGGGGGGTTTAGGACACCTTGAGAGGACGCCTATAGAGTTAATACCACAATAGATTCGAGTATAATGTGTTATTAATTAAATAAAATGAAGGGGTGAGTGGGCATTTTTTGTAATCAAGAGGGAGTTTTTTATTAAATAAAAGGGGCACCTCATTAGTGGTTTTTTGTTTAACCATTGGCTTGTCCATGGTATTTTTCCATGGTTGTATCCACCTAGGACACCACAAGTCATATGTTACTGTAAAAAAGTCGACCATCCTTTTATATTTAATTATTACAACTTTATGATGTCATTAAACTACAGAAAACCCAAAATTGTATTTTTACTATTCACGAAAAATTCAAGTTTTTTTGAAAATTTACCCAAATTTTCCCTAATAATTTTTAGAAATTTAGGATTCAAAAATGAAATTAATTTTTTGAATATAATTTTCTATGTATTTTTAATTTAATTTTTATAAAAAAAATCATAGTTAGTTCCAAAAATAACAATTTTAATGATAAATTAGATCTATATAACATTGAAAATTTAATTAAGATCTGATTATCTTATTACGTTTAGAAAATAAAATACTATCATTATTAACTATTTATAATGGTCATATTACTATTCGTTGGGGCATGTTACTATTCATCAAAAAACATGTTGGTTCTATCAGACTCCAAATGACATACTGGTCACAACTCTAGATGCCCATTTATTAAAATTCAAAACGTAGAAGAGGAAAAATTATGTTTAATGGCTAGGTATTTACTATTTCTTAAATAAAAAAGAATTATTTAAATGGAATATAATGCATTAAAATTTTTTGGCTATGAATAGAAGGTATTTAAGAGGATCATACCATAAAATGTTTGGGGTTTCATATTATTCCCACATTTTGTAATTTTATACAAGAAATTTTATGTATAAATCCCACCATAAAGATGTTGGTGATTCTTATTCATAACATCTTCAGTTTCCCATGTTGCATCCTCTATATTTGGGTTTCTCCAAAGAACCTTTTCTAGACGAGTAGGCTGGTTTTATCAAACATGTTCCCTTGTGTCAAGGATCTCGATAGGCTCTTCATAGTATGAAAAATCAGTTAACAGTTCTTTTTTTCATAGGTGAGTACATCCACTGGGTCTTTCATGTATTTATTCAACAATGACACATGGAATCCATAATGGACTATTGAGAGACATTGCGATATTGCAAAATGGTAATCTACATCTCTGATTCTTTCCAGAAATTCAAATGGTCTGATGTACCTGCGGCTCAGTTTCCCTTTCTTACCAAACCTTAAGACACCCTTCCATGGAGATACATTTAGAAAGACATGATCTCCGACATGAAATTACAAATCCTTTTTCTTATTTTCATCATAAAACATTTTCCTACTTTTGGATTCTTTAATGTGGTCTGTAATTGTCATCACCTTTGCTATGGTATCATAAATATGTTTTGGGCCTATAAGTTTCCACTCACCAATATCATCCCTACAAGTTGGAGTTAGACATATATTTCAATATAATGCTTCATATGGATCAATTTTAATACTGAAGTGGAAACTATTGTTGTATTGAAACTCCACAAAAAGAATGTATTGATCCCATATACCATGGATGTCAATAGATCATGACCTCCACATGTCTTCTAGAGTCTGAATAGTCATTGCAGACTGTCTGTCAGTTTGGGGGTGATAAAAAGTACTCATACAATGCTAAGTATTCAAAGCCTTCTAGAGACTTATCTATAATTTTGATGTAAACCAAGGATCTCAATTGGACACAATTGATAATAGTGCACCATGAAGTCTTAAAACTTCATTAATATAAAGTCATTCCAAGAGATCATGTGGTAAATCCTCTCTTATTGGAAGTAAATGTTCTGATTTTGTAAGACAATCAATAATTACCCATATAATATCATTCTTTCTAGGTGTCCTGGGCAGTCTAGTGAAAAAATCTATTACAATGTTATCCCACTTCCTTATAGGAATAGGTAGAGGATGCATAACTCCTCTAGGATGTTGTCTCTCTGCCATCACTTTTTGACAAACTAGACACCTTGTAACGTAGTCAGCAATTTCCCACTTCATATTATCCCACCAAAAAGATTTCTTCAGATATATATACATCTTTGTGCTACCCGATAGTATAGTGAAATTTGAGCTTTAATAATCATCTAATAGTTTCTTTTGTATCTTAGTATAAGATGGAACACATAACCCTGTCCCAAGCATAAGATCTCCTTCCTCAAACACAATGTCTTCCAACCTCCCATCCTTAACATCAATAATTTTCTTGTGTAGATTTTCATCATTAGATTTAGAGATTTGTATATTCTCTATTAAATATGGTTTAGAAATCATTTGAAGAAGGAAAAATTTCCCCTTCCTTAACAATTCCCATATCCATCATTAGTATATCCTTGAATATAGGATCTCTTTCAATCCCTATTGGGGTCATAAGGCCATGATCATTATTTCTTAATGCATCTGACACCTTATTTTACTTTCATGAGTGGTATTGTACTGAACAATTTTAATCTTTGAGTAACATGAACCATATCCTTTCTTCATGTTGAGTTATTTTTGTGTGAAAAAGTATTTCAAACTCTTGTTATCTATGTATATCTCAAAGATTTTACAATAATGATAATGTCTCCTTATTAATAGAGTAAAGAATATAGTTTCAAACTAAAGACCAGGTGTTGGATAATTTTTATCATGATTATTCAGTTGAATTGATTCATAAGAAATAACTTTACAATTTTTCATAAGGATTCAACAAAGCCTCTTTTTTGATCCATCACTATATATTACAAATCTATCACTTCTATATGGAAGAGAAAAAATTGGAGCATTGATCAAACTTTTTTTCAATTCATAAAAGAATTATGTATAGTCTTTTGTCCATGCAAACATATCTGTTTTACATGTGATCTTGGTTTGTGGGATTTCCAGTCAGGTGAAACTCTGAACAAAATGCTGATAGTAACCTACTAAGACAATAAAACTATGTACCATGGTTACATTTCTTGTCATGGGCCAATCTTGGATTTCATTTGTCTTTCTATGATCAACTAGGATTCCATCCTTTCAGACAATATGGAATAGAAAAGAAATTTATTGAATCCAAAATTAACACTTTCTAAACATACAATATAATTCATATCTTCTTAGTGTTTTCAAAGTAATATGCAATTGAGCTTCATGATCTTCAATTCTTTTTCTGTATACCAGGATATCATTAATGAATACCCCAACCAAGTTATCAATATATTCCATGATAAAATCAATCCATTAAATCCCTAAAATCTTGGAGTGAATTAGTCCCACCAAAAGGCATCACTGTAAACATGTAATTCCCAAACCTAGTTCAAAAGGATGTATTAGGAATATCTCCCTTCCTTACACATAGCTAATGATATCGAGATCATAGATCAATCTTCAAAAAGTATTAATATCTATTAAGTCAATAAAATAAGTCAACAATATAGGGAAAGGGATATATATTTTTTATTGTAATATAATTGATTTCCCTGTAATCAATGCATAGACTCATGGATCCATCGTTCTTTTGGACCAAAAAGACCAAGGCTCTCCAGAGAGAAACACTAGTTCAAATAAATCCTTTTCCACTCAACTCATGTTGTTGTTTCTTTAGCACCACTAACTCCACAATTTCCATTCTACAGGGGGTATTTGATATAGGTCTTGCACGATGAATTATATAAATGGGAAACTCAATTTCCCACTCTAGATAACATCTAGGTAAATCCTCTGGAAACACATCAATGTATTCTTGCACTATATATACATATTCAATTTGAATATTTCTTTCCTCACCCATAGATATTGGGTTCTATTTCTCTTCAATAATTGCATTCAATAGAGCTCTTAGGGGTGGGTCTAGATAAGAATCAGATAGCGAGGTCTCTGCTCTAGACATAGAAGATTCTACACCATTATCGAAAATTGTATCTTTTTTTCATTCAATAAATCTTCACATCTAAGTTTGACAGCTAATTCACACTGAGAATTATATAAAGTCAGTCATTGATATGATAATAATGTTATAAACTAAATCATATTTATGTGTCACGAGGGGTACTAGTTGACATTCCTCTATTGCAATTATGCATCCCCTAAAATTTTTGACTGATAACTCATCTGTTAAATCGAAACAGACATGTATAATTTTCGTGGAAAATTGGGAAGATATAAATTAATGTGATGATCCAGAGTCAAATAAATTGTTGGATATGTTTGAGGAATAAAATAAAGTACCTTCCACCACATTATTAGGAACTACAACTATTGTGGTTGTAATCTCATAATCTCTCCCTTTCACTCTTGGGTTTCTCTGACGCATGTTTTCTTGTTAGTCTATACCCTAATTTTCATAGAGTCCCATATCTCTACAATAGTAGCATTGAAAATCCTAAAATTGATTCTTCTCCTTGAATTCCTGAGATAAATGGCCCTTTTCTTCACACTTATAGCAAACTTCCAGTCCTTTTATGCATTTCCCGAGATGATTTATTCCACAGTTCTTGCATAATGGAAATTTATTTGTTCTCTTGTTCTTCTTTGGTGCTTCAAATTTCCCTTGTTTATCAGAGTACCAAATTTTATATTGGTATCCCTTGAAAAAATATGCTCTATAAAATTCCTTCTATATTTTGATGGAACTTGATTCAATTTCATCATATAATGAAATGTTGTTGATGATAATTCCCTTCGAATACTTGGCTTAAGGCTTTCAAAGAAATGACCAATATTTTCTTCCAAGTCAAATATGTAATCTACGGAATACCTGACTATCCTTGTGAAAGTATCCTCATACTCTGCAACAATGTATTCTTCCATTTTCTTTAAGTAATATAATATCCTCTTCATTTTAGTTCATTGCACTTAAAGGAAATACTTCTCGAATATTATTTCCTTTAAATTCCTCCATTCCATATATTTTATTTCTTCTTCCTTCATGGTATTCTATATCAAGGACCCCCATTGATCAGTGTCACCCTTGATACAATATACTGCCGGTACCACCTTTCCATTTTCATCTAATCTTAATAACATTAATATCTTTTTAAGGGACTTGATAAATTGCTCAGCAACCACTGGATTAGTAGTCCATGTGAAGGATGGGGGATTATGCTACATGAAACGATCCAACATAGGTGTGGAATGGTTATTTGATACAAACAATGTAAGTTGTCACAATATGGTCAGGATCTGATCCACCCCACCATTGACTTTGTTGACTTGCTTAGTGGAGAGATCCCTAAATTTACCACAAGTATTGAATCCCCTTATTCCATTAGATGAGATTTTTAAATGATGTAACACACTAGATTATGGTATGGATCATAATGTATAATCTTACCTTAAAAAACACTTATCATAAATTGAGATCCTACGCATGGATAATCCAATTATAATAAAAATGGTTTCTTTGAGGAATAATTTATATTTAAATCCTTAAAAATGGCTTATAAAGATAATATGAATTATCTTAAGCATATCCCCTAGGAGTTTCGTAACCATAAATGCAGTAAGGCCCATTGTCGTGAACCAGGATATCCCACGTCATGGCCGAAACTCTTTGTTTGAGCTCTCATTCATAGATACATTTGTGCCAGAGCCTTCTCTACCTGCTCATATCTAGACCATGATATATTTTCTAGAATGATTCACATAATCTATTCCATACCAATATACCAGGATGTTCTTGTACATTTATCCTCAAATACTGCATTAGGGATTTGTTCCCTACTATACATTTCCTACTCTAGTTTCTATTTTTTCTACTAAACCTCCTCTAATTCCAACTATAACACCCCGACCCCTCAAGACCAATGTCGGTGAATTACTTGTAATATTGGCATGGTTAAAAGGAATGAAAATTCTGAAGGAACGATCAGTTTAGTTTTCTTAAAGAAACAATATATATATATGTAACTCAAATTACAATGGAAATGGTTACAAACTACAAAACATAAAAAACTAAAAACATCATCTATATAAACTCAAGAAATGATCTCCTATTAATCACCATTTGAAGGTAAAGATTTTAACGGTTTGAGCTCAGACGGTCAGTAAGGGTTACAAATAGAGGAATAATGAATAAATAATATCATAATAAAAAAATTGACATAATAATATGGAATGGTGATTAAATGAAAACTCACACCACTAATAAATGGAGATTGAAACTGCATCCATAGATTTTTTCATAGTGAATATCTCATTAATAGTATTAACTAATAAAGAATAAAGTTAATTTTTTCTAATTTGTTATATTATATCTAGAACATGATACCATAATACTATTAAAACAATTTACATTTGTCTATAAAAACCTATCTGATTTTTTGGAAAAAACCTAAAGTGTTTGTCGCCATCTGATTCGTCTAATGAGACATGTCAAGGCAAATAGGAGTTATTGCAGTCCCAACCGACCAATACAAGAACAAATCATTATTTATAAATTTATTTAATAAAATATAAATATTCTTTTTCAATATCCATATATAGTAGTGGCTATAGAGTCATCAATATTACAGTACTTAAAACAACTTTCCTAATAAACACCTTATGTTTAATGGTATACGATTTAGAAAATAAACATACTGATGATATGAGAATAAGGATATTTAATATAAGTATAAAATAAAATTAAAAGTGATCCCAATTGGGTATTATGTACACAACATAAGGATTATTATGTGCATAATACAAATTTAGGCACAACGAAATGGTAGTTGAGTAAAAGCCCCTCACAACAATGTAATAATTTATTTCATATAACCAGAACCAAATAAACATAAAATGAATTATTGAATACCAAAGATTAAAAGGGAATCAGAATATTATATGAATCATTTCAGTACAAATACACCACATACAAGAATTATGCAGCAAATAATGGGAATCTAATGGAATTAAAAGTGTTATAAAAATATCTTACCTTATGATCGAGTGTGTTCATCGTTTATTTTAATTACCCATCTAATAAAATTTAGATTTACTAATTAATAATTACAGAACCTATTATAAATGTAATTGGTTTATTATAACAGTATTAGGTTCATTCCAGGCCCTTTTTATGGGTTTAAGAGGTTAAATTATATTGTTTTGGAAGCATTTTCATCCACGGTTTTCATGATTCGTTTACTTGCATTCATGAAAAGAAGATCATTTGAAATGTGGTTAGAAATACAGAATTGTTAATATATATTATTAGTGTAATTAAAGAGACATAAATGATCTTATAATGATCCTAGTATATATACTTGATGATGAATCATGAGTTAAAAGAAATGAAAAAACGCACGGATTTAGATTGGTAGTTTTGCGTACAATGGACTTATTTTGTATTATTATTCTGTATTATGAGTATACAGGTATTCCAGAACATTATTGGAATAAATAATATATTGTGATATGGTTCAACCAGAAAAATGGTTTCATGACCATATTTAATGATGGTAATGAAAATTGGGAACTCGTCATCCTTGAATGTGACAAATTAACACATCTCAGAAAGTGTTTTTATTTTTTGTAAAAGATGAGGGGGAAAAGAGATGATGATGAAATATTCAACTAGAATAATATGATTAAACTTCCTATGAGACACTATAGGTATCATATAATTTGGATAAGGGGAGATGTTGAATGAAGTATAAAAGAAAGGAACTCAAAATAAGAGAAAAATTGAGAAACCTCTTATGAGAATTCGGCAGTCTACCAGCGTCAATTAAAGTTTAATAAAATAGTTTGATGAGCGAAATGGGTTATCTCACCACGATTACATTATATTTTTTATAAGGGTAATATGGAATGAAATATCCACACATAATCCAATTGAAAATAAATGTGAGACATATAATGAAATCTTTATGAAAAGAGGAGGGTAGTTGATTCTCTTACCTTATAGAGTAACTCCCAAAACATGTTGGTTGGGATATTTTAGGGTTAAGGAAACCTTGGGAGGACTCCTAGGTAGTTAATAACACATTATATTCATGGATAAATAGTTTGGAATGAAATAAGATGAATGGGTTGAGGGGGTATTTATAGTAATCAAGTTGGAGTTTCTAATAAATTAAAAGGGGCACCTCATTAGTTGTTTCTGCAAAACCATGGGTTTTCCCAGGGTATTTGCCAATGGTTTTTTCCACTTTAGACACCTCATGTCATAAGTTACTTTAAGAAATTCTAACAACCCTTTATATTTAATTATTACAACCTTATGATTTCATTAAACTATAGAAAACTGGAAACAATATTTTTAATATTCATGAAAAATTCAAGTATTTTAGAAAAATCACAAAAAATAACATAAACAATTTCTCGACAACTAGAATTAAAAAATGAACTCCATTTTTTGAAAATAATATCATATGTACTGTTAATTTAATTTTTAAATAATATCATAGTTAAATCGAAAAATAATCAATTTAAAGATATAATTAGTTCTATATCACATTGAAAAATTAATTAAGATCTCATTGTCTTGTCACCTAAAGAAAATAAAATATAATCATTATTTACTATATATAAGGGCCATATTACTATTCATTGGGGTATGTTACTATTCATCATAAAAACATGTTGGTTCTGTCAGACTCTAATTGACTTACTGGCCACCACTCTAGATGACCGTTTTTAAAAATTCAGATCATAGAAGTGGAATATTTATGTTAAATGGCTGGGTTTTGACTATCTCTTTAATAACAAAGTGTTATTTCAATGGAACACAGTGCTATATGAAATATAGGATATGAATTGAATGTATTTAAGAGAGGTGTACAATAAAATTTTTGGGATGATACAAATTCTTTTTCGTACGACTCATTTAATTACAATGTGGTAAGGGGTTTTCATCTCACTTTTTTCATCCAATGTGATTCATGATATATTTTACACTATATAATTTGGTGTGTTCTATGTACTGCCTATTATTTTATTCATTGTATAA
The DNA here is from genome assembly GCA_963277665.1 of Viscum album. Taxonomy (NCBI): domain Eukaryota; kingdom Viridiplantae; phylum Streptophyta; class Magnoliopsida; order Santalales; family Viscaceae; genus Viscum; species Viscum album. The sequence goes on from OY728139.1 coordinate 806,617,219, forward strand.
TATAATTCAATATATGGGTATTTATATCTTTATTGTATGAATCTTCTTTCATGGGTTGTATGTTCGGTAAGTTGACAAACCGGTAAAGGAACCTTTCACCTTCATCTTTTAGTACAAGAATTAATTTTGTTATGTATTTTAATTTACATTTTATTATGTTAGGATATATTATTCTATATCCTTATTGTTTAAATTTTATTTCCATGTGATGAGATACACTTTTTTCTCTCATTAATTTATTTTTTTAATTTTAAAGGAACATTCTTAGGCTGTCAATTTGTTGTAAGGGAACATCATTACCAAATTTTTATTCCTTTGGTTAGACATATACTTCTTGATTATGCCATTATATGAATAATTAGGAACGAAATATGGTTTTTTACTCTTAATATCAAATTATATTGGGTGTATTCTTATTTTTCAAAAATAATTATGTCATTGATTTGCCTTTAATCTGTGAAAATGATCTCTACAGGGTACTTTGTATCAATTTACATTCCATTAAAACTTACTTATTGTTATACACCATTTCACATGTACATTTTGTATATACTTCCGTTTTACATATTATATCTTTAATATCTCTATTCTCATGATATTTTAAGCATTGATTGATGTTATTCCTCAATTATTTGTATTCAAGTGTCTCCCATTTGGTTAGGAACTATTTAACTAAAATATTGTTTTAAATGTTATAATGATTTATTCTTATAAATATTTCTCATTAATTTCTATGTTTTAAAAATGGTTTTATTGATTTATCTATATGGACATTAATGTTTTAAAATGTAAATTCTCTTAAAAGATTCAATGTTATAAGGGACACCTTAACTAAAAAATATATTCGTTACATGTTTTAAATGGTTTTAAAAATGGTTTGATAATGAATTGATTATGTCTATATCATGAAAATATATATTGAAATTATAATGTTGAAATGTTATCTTTAATTTATAATAGTTTTATGTGTTATGAATATGTTATGGTTATTCTGAACTGTTTACGTATATGGGTGGTTATGTGATTAACCTAGGGTGGGTGAGCCCGAGATAGCCCTCCAATGAATTGGGTAACATGACATAGCTATACGTTAATGTTTATCCTATAAGATTTAGGGAATATATTGTGATTGTTATTCCAACATAACTCCATATTTAACTGTGAGAGCTACAATTTTTGTATGCCAAAATTTACCTTTATGATTTATGATTTCTGTGTGTTATTCATAAATCATATGATTCTATAAGGTATGTTATGATTGAAAATTATATATTCATTAAATTGTATTCATTGATGGGATAATATTTTCATTCCTTATCTTATATCACTTAGTGAGATTTTTTTCTCATCTAATGTTTTTGAATTGTCTTTCAGAATGCATAATGTGGAATAGGGTCATGCTTGGTGTCAAGAGAAATTCATGCTGTATAAAACATTGAACTAGACATGTTTTTTTAATAGTATTTATTTTAAAAAATGGAAACTGAGTAGTTGTGTCTACATGTAATCTTCATGTTGATATGTAATAGTTAAGGCCTAATTATTTGAAACTCTAAACCTGAAATGATCATCAATGTGAATTATTCATTTAATTCATGACTATGTAATTTTTTATGGTTGGTTCATTATTGTTGGTATCAAAGGATGGTTTAGAAAACTTTAGTGATTTGGATTTTTCATTAAACACGATGTTAGTCCGTCTGTCTATTATTCCAGTTAAATCCATGTTTTATAAATTTTTCAGATCAGGTAATGTCGGTTACAAATGGAAGGAGGAGGATACCAAATTAAATTCCTATCTATTCCTAATGAAATTCTTCCAATAATTATTTCAAAGTCAAGTTCTAATGATTGTGAAACTTTTTCAAGCATGAAAATCACTTGGAAGAAGTTGTTTGAGATATCAGGCACCTACACTATAAATAGATATCACTGTGGATCATGGGTTGTATTTAATCAAATCATATTTTCTCAATATTAAAATATTTTTATGAAAGGTTAATATTATCAAGGAATTTTCAAATATTTTACCTTATTACAAGATTTTGAATCTTATTATGATTTTGAAAACGTAATTGAAGAATGAGACATGTGCACAACCTATTTATATTTTCTTCTATAACATAGTCTCTCATCAAATAATTATTGTATTTATAAAATAACAGTTGATTGAATGTTTTAACTCAAACTCTATATGAATATTTTTTAAAAATCATGTTTTATCAGGTGTTTTGAACATATATGTCATGCATGATTATTTTTCAAAATAGTATTTCTACGAACACCCACATGACCTAATTCATACAAGGTGTATTTGGATGAAGGACTCAAATGATTTTAAAGGATATCCAAATCAATGTTACAATTCATGGAACATCTACCTACGTGAAAAAAATGATGAAGAAACCATATGGAAACCATGATCAAGGAATGTTTTTATTACTATTAAGAATGGTTTTATTTTATCATATAGAGTTGATAAAAATGACCATATATAATAATTTGAGGTCTTAATGTATTATAATGAAAATTAAAGGTATAAGAAAACCTTTGAAGCTAAAATATGATAGGTTTATTTTTTAGTTTTATAAAAAGGGAAACATATATGATTAGTGACAACCCGTCGCATCCGGAATGGCCCCATGAATCAATCCCGCAACCCAAGGGAGACAAGGGCGCATCGCCTAACACTGTCCTAAATGAATTAACTGGTTAGTCTGACTTATTATTTTAAGTTAAATGGTTTTATGTATCAATAATAATTTGAAGTTGGGAAATTAGTTTTTATAAATTGGATATCCTTAATATATTAAAATTATTTGTTGATTAAATTATAAAGGTTATTTTTTAATATGTTTCCTCTTTTGGAAACATTATATGCTGAAAGAAATATATAATACTATGGGATCTCATTTGTAGACTAACGGGTGAAATTTTATTTTGGAAGAATAATTTTTTTATTATAGACATATGATGATTTGATTTATTTGTGGAAATGATTTACCTATCTTGGAGAATATGTGATAAGGTTAATTAATTTTTAGTATGAGCCTTTAAGAGTAACTAATGTAATTTGGATATAAATGTTAAGATTAATCTTGAAAGTCTATGTAATTAAATCCATCTGATATTTGGGTTTCAATATTGGTTTGGATTACTTTGAGTAATATTATAGATATTTTTTTATTGAATGGTCTTTTTTGAACATTAGGTATTGTTTGACAAATTTTGGATATTAAGAGTAGTTTTTTTGTACAAGAATATCCTTTTAGGGATTATCTGATCTTTTACTAACCATTTTGGTTTTGGTTCACGTCTGAAGACATGTGAAAAATATAGTTCAACTTTTTTGGATTATATGATTCTCTAGATTCTGATTATATTGCTTTCAAGGTGAACAAGTCATCTTGAATACTCATCGTTTGGAGAAAAGATGTGTTTTTTGAGGGAATCTAGTAAAGGATGAACGTCTACATGAAAAGTAAGTATGATTTCTTATATATTTATTCAAGCTCTTAAATAAATTCCTCAACTTTATGAAAATTAACTTAAAACAAAAACATTATCCATTAACATTTCCTACATTGAAAAAAAAGACCATTTAACTCGTCACAAGTTTGTGATTTTATAGTGGTTAATATTCTTCTAATCATCATTCCTACCACTCTCCATAAAACCTTGATATCTTTTCACTCTCCCATATCCATGTTTTCATACATAGAATCCAATGAAGGGTTATCTCGAGTGAACTTTATATTTCCCTTTTCTTTATTTTAAAGTGATATTTTTATTGACTCTTTTTCTGATGTGGGACATTCAATGATGTTTCCATGGCCAAATTTAAACTTGTGAGGACACAATTCCCAAAATAGGGGGAAGGATATAACATTCAAGGTAAGTAAATAATATAAAAATTTTATATTTATTAAAATTTCTTATTATATATTAATTTTACCTTAAAGGGGATGCTATGATTGATGGAATAACCAATATGAATCAACAAAATTATTTGAAATCTTATGTTTCACGAAATGATGAGTGATACTAAAAATTAATAATATAATATTATTTTAAATGGTTGTTAATTCCTAGCCATTTTATTTTCGGGAATGGACAGAAATAAATACAAAAATAATATACATGTTTGTAAAATGTTTTTACATTTATCCAATAAGGGTTGGAGACTTAAAATGTGAATTAATCCAATTTTAAACGTAAATTCTCTAAAATTCTTTAAATGGTTGATTTACAGCATTTCGATGGTAAAACCTCTTTATATATTGTTTTGGTAACTTTTATATGTTATATATGACAAAATAATATTCTTCTTTAGAGTCATGACATCAAAATTTACCTGGGGTAAATTTTTTGTTGTTTTCTGATAAAATTCATTTTTAGTGAATAATGAAAAATATTTTTATATTAATTCAAAACTGTCATTTATTATAATTTATTTATAAGGATAGATTATATTTTAAATTTGGTTTAAAGTGTAATTAAAATATTTTTTTAATATTTAATCCAATGTGGGTCATTGTAAGTAATTTCACTTTGAAAGTAGACATAAATATGTGTCAATCTTTTGATAATTATTATTTATTAAAAACACTCTTTTAGTATTGACAGTGGGAAGTATTTTAAAATTAATTCCTTCCACTTCTATGTTTTGAATTTGAAAAAATGTATTCCATATTTCGAATCATTCGGTCTAAAATTTTTAAATAGCTATGTTTTATTTTTTGATATTATGAATATTTACTTCAGAAAACAATTTATTTATCATGGTTAAAATGTAAATCTGGTAAATAAGGGTTAAAATATGATTATAATAATAATAAATTACCCAAACATGTGTACCAGTCCTATTGGTTGATACTTTCCAACAATGGTCATCTTTGGGTCAATTTTGGGACCCTAGGGAGCCACATGGGAGTGATAATGAAACTTTATATTAATTAATTTAAAGACAAAATTGACTAAAACATATATCTTTTAGTAAATGAATTATTACATAGGGATATATAAGTTATCTCTTAAACTATAAATATTCATTTTCACGATAATTATATTTCATACATCATGTTATTTTTTTTTAAATTTTTAGACATCAAATAAATAAATTTTTTTATAACATAATAATGATGTAGTGTTTACATCAATAATGAATGATTTAAATAACTAAGATTATAAATATTAAAACAACATACAAAAACTATCCAATTATTATTGGATTATTTTATTTCAAAAATAATTTATCTTATATTATACTTTAATAAGATAGGTACATTTAGAAACTGAAAAAAATTATATAATAAAATAAAAATTTTAAACATTCTTAAAGAGCCCCTTATCCACCTTATAAAAATCCCTTACTTTTAACCAATTATTCACACTTCTAAAGCCCCTGGGCTCATCAAAACTCTTCCATATTAATCCTCCTACATCCCTCTACTCCTTCTAGAATTCTTACCTTAGGCAGAAGGCACTTCAACTAAACATTTTGGTTCAAACAAAACGGAGTTACCCGATTTAAAGGTAACCTCTTCTCTTAAGTTCTTTTCTTTCATTTTACTACTCCAAACCACTAAATACATTTTATTACATAATTTTATTATAGAAACAATATCATAAATATACTCTGTTGTTTTTATTAGATGAATTCTAACTACACTTACACACACTTCCATTTAATGGGTAAAGAACATACTATTTCTTTGGACAGTGAACTACTGCCTCATAAAACAAGGATTATTCAATCTTATCCTACCACCTCTAATTGTTTCCATTATGATGGAACTGTATTTATATATGATATATATTATTTTTATGATTTCTCTATGCTTCTATAATTTTTATTTACAGACATACCTTTATGCTTTCCAATATGTGTAAATACGATAATTTCATTTGAGGAAGTGAGGACTACCACCCCCTCAAGGTGATATGATTTTCTCATGACATACATAGAATGTATAAAGGATAATGTTTTTGAAATTATGTAACGTATATATCATATCATCATAATTGGATATATAATATACCTATTTATCATTATGTTTTCAATCCACTAAATATCAAATAGAAATGTATGTAGTGTTTGTTTCTATGTACGGCTTACCATCTCCATAAACGGTGTGTTTCATTTATTCTCTCCATATGTTATGAAATATTATAAATACATACATATAACAGATATATATGATATATATAATATCTAAATGATGAATATAATTATGGAGATAATGTACTTTTGACCACATGAACTACTTGTAATTATAAGAAGTTCATTTTGGACACAAGTATCAAATATGCACAAAATGACCATTATTAACACAAATTATTGAATAATGCTTATAAAATAGTAATAAGTTATATAATAGAAATAATAAACATGAACGTTTTTTTTTATTAAAGTAGAAATTAAATATAGCTTATTATTAATGAGATTAAAGAATGAACGGGTCAAGTTGGACACGAGGTAAGGGGTTTCTTATTTCATTTTTCATTCTTTGAGATTCCCATTGGTCACCACATATTAATGGAATTTGGTGTATTGTGTACTTAAATTTGAAATATATTATTAGTATTATCTTTATATTTATGGTATTCTATGATTCATTTGGTGGTTATTAGCAATTTTTCATACGACTCATTTATTTACAATGTGGTAAAGGGTTTTCATCTCACTTTTTTATTCCCATGAGATTCATGAAATATTTGACACTATCTACTTTTGTGTGGTGTATGTACATCCCACAATTGTATACATTGTGTAATGTAATTAAATTTATGGGTATTTCCATATTTATGGTATGATCGTTTTTTCATGGGGTATAGGTTTTGTATGTTTCCAAATCGGTAAGGGAAATTTTCACCTTCCTCTTTTAGTCAAATTTTATTTTTGTTATGCAAATTAGTTTAAATATTGTTATGTTGGGATACGTTCTTCTATATCCTTATTTCTGTAAATTTTAAGTCCATGTAATTAGATACCATTTTTCTCTTATCAACTCATTTTTAGAATTTTAATGTAACGTCCTTAGGCAATCAATTTTTTGTAAAGGAATTTCTTTAGGCAAATTCAATTCTATGGGTTAAACATATACGTCTTTATTATGTCCTGATATGAATAAGTGTGAATTATATTAGATAATTTTACATTTAATATCCAATTATGTTGGGTGTATTCTTATTTGTCACACATAATTATGTCATCGATTTTTCCTTAATCTAAGGATATTTACATTGAAAGGGACTCTGTCTCAATTTACATTCTGTTGAAAAATATTTATTATTATACACCAATTTAATTTTATATGGTGTATATAATTCCATTTGAAATATTATATCATTAATCTCTCTATTCTTATGATATTATATGCTTTTATTGATGTTATTCATCAATTAAATGTATTCAAACGTCTCTCATTTGGTTCAGAACTCTATAACTAAAATATAATTTTAAATGTTTTCATGATTTATTCTTATCAATTATTCACATTAATGTCCATGTTTTAAAAATGGTTTTAAATAATTATTTATAGCAACATTAATATTTTAAAAAATTTATTCATTTAAAAGCATCAATGTGGTATGGGATACTTTGATTAAAAATTATCTTTATTAAATGTTTTAAATTGTTTTGAAATTGGATTGATAAAGCATTGATTCTGTCAAGATCGTAAAATGATATATTGTAATTTCAATGTGGAAATGTTATATTTTCATTATTCTTATTTTATGTGTTATTAATATGTTAAGTTTATTGATCATTGTTTATTTATATGGGTGGTTCCTTGATAAAGCTTGGGCGAGTGAGCCCGAGATAGCTCTACAATGAATTGTGTAATGTGATGGAGGTAAACGTTAATTTTTCTCCTATGATATGTAGGGAATATGTTGTGATCGGTATTCCAATGTAACTCCCTATGTAGTTGTGATAACTACAATGTAAGTATGTTTTGTATTCCACAAGTTACCTTTATGATTTTTTATTTCTTTGGTATATTCATAAATCTAATGATCTCATAAGGTATATTATGATTAAAATGAATGGTTTCATTGAATTGGATTTATTGATGGGCTAATGTTTTCTTTTTATGAGTTTATATTAAAAAATGGATACGGGGTAGTAGTTTATACATGTAATTTTCAAGTTGATATATAATATTTTGTGCGAAATTCTCTAAAACCATAATCCTGAAAAGATCCTCAATGTGAATTATTCTTTTAATTCCAGATTATATAATATTTTATGGGTTGGTCCTTAAATTTATTCCACTTTCTCATTTCCATTTCTCCCACACCTGTTACTCCAGTGGACCCTCTCTTACCATTATCATCCTCAAGGGATCACCCTCGACCGTTTTATATACCGAGTGGGCCTTGATATTCTATCATGTTTCATTAACATATATATATATATATATATGTTTAATGTATAGTATAGTTTATATTTACGGCCTGTTACTCTTCAACCCACTCAGGTGTTCATCTTCTCAAGCCTCCAACGAGTTTCAGAGCCTCTCCTCCACCTCAAACCATTTAAGGATCCTATTTTTGTCTTCCCATGTTTCAGTTTGGGTTAATATATATATATATATATATATATTCATACATATAGATGTATATAAATATATATATATATATATATATATATATATGGTTAAGAATATGTCCAATTTCCCCTCTTAAGATGCTAAAATTTTAATATTTAACCTTTTCATAACCCTCTATCGAGCAAGGGATTGAGTTCATATGTGTTTGATAAATATAAATACACACACACACATATATATATATATATCGATATATATATATATATATAATTATATATCTATATGGTTTAGAATAGATCCCTTAATATATCATATGGAAGAAATAAAACAAATAATCCTTTATTTTAATTAATGAATCATGTTCATGTCATTTAATCATGGTGTTAAAACCTTATACATATATTTTATATTCGGTTATATATGTATATATATTAATACACTTTTATATTTTATGTCATTTTTTGTAACATATACACCCTTGATTAACTAATGATCTTATGGGTATAAAACAATAATGTGACATCAAGCATTTAATTTAAGATATTTTTTGTACAATTTATTTAATCATATATATATATATAATTATATATATATATATATTCTTAAATGTTTAGATAAACCTCTATTAGACAGGATTATAAGACTTATAAATTCATAATTTCAATGAATGAGTTGTTTTATAAAATTTAATGAATTATATTTTTGTTCCAAACACTTATATATTTATGTATGGCTATATGTATATGAATCTTTGGATTTTAATCATAAACTAATTAAGTATTCATAAAAACTGATATTTGGTGGTTGAAAAAGGATTGTGAGATGCTCAATGATTTAATACACCATGGGTTATAGTACATATAATTTTATAAAAGAACGATAATTATCCTTGTGTACGCCATCAAAATATTTTGCAGAAAAATGAATTAATCTATTTATTTTATTAAAGCACTTGTATTTTCCGCAATAAATGTTTCAATCATTTAATTTTGTTCTGTCAAATTTTCCATTTATCAGCATTTTTTATAAATATTAATGACAATCATCCTAATTTTAGATTTGTGTAGTCACATGTATTAAATGTTTACATTCATAATAAGGATTTCAAATATTTTCAGTTTTTGAGATAAACTGGTGTTTAATGTACATTAGTTATTGACACATGTGTTGCCTACCATACTTGTCATTCATTATCATGAATTGATATGATTGTTATTAACTCTTATATGCATGTATTTCTTTGTGCATACAAATTCAAATGAAATGGAATTTTATAGAATTAATAATTTAAATTATTCATAGTTGTATGGGACACATTAATAAATATGAATTTAGAAATTAAATTATTCAAGGTGGTTTGTGACAATTTGAATAATGTGAAATAAGGACCATATAATATTTGACACTTGGATTAATATGTAATTTACTAAATCCAAGTGTTATGAGCACTTTGATTTGGAGAAATGAGGAATGCATTAGACTTATGTATGATTTGGGTGGGGCCCGCTACAACCCCTCAGTGCATTGGTAGGTCTCAATAGAGAAACTACAGTCTTGGCACAAGGCCTTGACAAATTTATGATATATAGATTTTGGCTGAGGCCTTAATCATGAGACATCTTATCCAAATCCATGACACAGTCCCGCATTATGCACTTTCCTCATTATAACTATGTAATTTAATTATCCAAAAAATGATTCGACTAGTAGAATAATCATGGTTAAAAGTATATGTTTATGAGAATCAGAAAGATGTAATAGCTTCTGGCTTATTATTTATTCAGAACCTTGAGATTTATTAGCTAGAGTGCAATTCATAGTAGTAAAGGATTAAATTGAAGTTATTGGTTTTATGCACAACTCTGATTATGTATTACTCTTAGTTATAAATTTCGTACTTTCATATTCACGTTTTATACATATTTATAATTTCTTTTAATTAATATTATGAATGAGAATGCATATAATTGAATCAGGATTCCTTATAACTCAGTAATTATTCCAGGAAATTTTCACTTATAAATCTTAGACTAAATGTTATGTTATGATACATGTGTTGCAACATTCCATAAGAAAATGTTTTATGCGAAAGTATAAAAGAATGTTTAAAAAATGTCGTAGTTGGTATATTATATTATTTTAAAACCTCTTATTGGGAATTAGTATGATCACATTACTTTTTCAATCTGTTTTCATTTACAAGATTATTAGATTTAAGTCACTTTTTTTAGTGGCATATTTGTGGAGTTTCTTTCTCTTCTAGTTTGTAATGAAATGAAAAATTGGTACTTGATTTCTAGGAACTAAACCAAAATGATCCTCTCTAGTAGAACATGTGTGTTTATTTTTCTTCATTCCTTTTTATAAAAAAAATTACACACCTTGTTTCCAATGTATCCTCACTGACTTCATGGAAGTCTGGGTCCAGGGCCTTACACTAAAGGCTCTTTGGATGGTGAATAATGGGTCAAAATATTTCTTCAAATCACTATCCTAATAGAATCTCTGATGGAATGATACATTAAACATAGATTGAGATCAAGTTGTGAGTGTATCCATTTCGATACCCCATGTCGTATAATGAGCACCAAGAATAAGAAACTCATGGTTCATAAATATGACATGGTGAGGAAGTAATTAATAAGGTCCTATACTTTACAATAGGATTTAGCATTGGTTGTCCTAGAAGGATGGAGGTAGTATTTTTCTATATATTTGTTATGATAATCTAAACCATATGATGGTGAATAACTGATATCTCTTTCCTAAATTGATTAAATTTTTGATCAAATACCTGAAGCTCAGTGGGTCAAAAAAATTGATCTTCAATCAGGCTACCACAAGTTTTGAATTACGTATGAGGAAATTATAAATTCAACGTCACAAAGTAGATATAGACTATATGAGTACTTGGTGATGTCGTTATGGATGACTGATTTACCACTAGTTTTTTTGGCCCTCATGAATGAGATCTTTCATCCATACTTGGTCCCTTATGACAAAGTGTTCATATAGAGACTAGTTCTATACAACCATTAATATTACATAACATTTGTGGAATATATAAATATTATATAAATAGATAGAAAAAGACCACACAAGTCTAGTTCCTTTGGAATCATATAAACATAAATACAGGTACATGAATGAGCTAAATTATCTCCCACTGTCTTCTTCTTGACTAGCTACCTTGTTAGAAACCTCAAAAATAATACATATCATCACACCATGTGAATGTAAACATAAAAAGAGGTGACATCAAATGCTGATTAAGGGTAAAAAAGGGTGACATGTAAGCATAATCCAGAGAATAAGGGTTTTATAATGTGATCATTTTGATAGAATAACATAACATATATATAAAATATCATAACATAGATCATGGCATAATTATTTCGAGTTTACAAGACATGAATAATAATAAAAAAAAGAATAACAGTAGTCGCAGTTAATTTCCATGGCCATTATAGTAGAATGAGTTCACTCCTCATACAATAATAGTAGTCATGGTTCACACCCATGGCCATATTGAAAGTAAATGTTCACTCCCAAGACCATATTAGTAGAATGATTTCACTCCTCATATCCTCAGCCTCTATATCATTAGATATAAAACTTTAAAAAATTCCTCAAATGGAGATATAGGTCCCACCTATAACATAATGAAATCATACATACATATGCAACAAGATCATAAATAGACATATTATAACCCATGAAATTATATAGGTATCATTAAAATGTAAACAAATAATAAAAAATATAAATTCATCGTAAACATAACCTATGAGAAGAAGTGGTTTTCAAAAGCATATAAATTGTGAACGAGAATGTTGTTTCATAATATCATGCCATCAAAACATAATTCATTCAGATAAATAATTTTAATGGAAACATTAAATATTTTCCCCAAAAGTTATTAATTTCATGAATGGATTAAATCATATATGGGAAATTATTTTGAAAAGTCTTTTAAAACATTTCTTCAGAAAAATTTTCATTCTTGTTTGATAAATTATTTTTACTTCCTAAAACATTTTGACAACCTCATTCTAGGAAAATATATTTTAAAACTTATAAATAAATATTTTAAAACCATAATAAAATTTTAAAATCCATTTTTCATTGATAATTAACTTCAAGGATCTTTTGAAAACATTTATGAAAACATTGTTTTTTAATATAAAAGATTTCCGACAAAAGAAAGAGGTGGTAATATTTTACTAAAAACATTATCTTAAGTAACCATGATTTGAAACAATTTACTAACTACTGTGAATATCTGGAATAAACATATTATATGTAAAATCATGAATAGTCATGATCTATATATCATATTATTTCATCAAAGGAATCAAAAATAAAATAAAATAAAATATTGAAACAAATGAGGGGATTGTCCTAATAGACTCATATAACGTGGTGAATTGGGATCATACACTACATGTAAGAAAATTAAATTACATTAAGAATATTATATATTTTAAATGATTATATACATTATATAATATGTTAAATGGAATTATATACACCTTAAAAAAAATTAGGTGCATAACAAAACATGAGTCTTAATAAACGAAAATTGAGAGAAAACTGTTTCACGGATATGGTAACTATGGAATATTAAATCCCCTGAAATAAGGATCATAGAATGGATATGTGAATACCCATAAATTCAATCATTTTATTTATTTTCACCCAATAAAAGGAAAAAGTGGTAAACATAGCTTGTATCTCATAGTAATTAAAAGTGAGATGAAATCATGTTACATTGTGCCTTGACTCTCTCTGTACTTGTAAAAACATCATGTATAATGAATTTAAGCTTATTATAAATCATTTAAATAATAATATTATTATATATTAAAATATATTATTTTATTATGACTTTATAGTACCTTTATTTTAACGATCCTATGTTAAGGTTTCACTTTGGGTAATATTCGCTTTGTTCTTCACATGTATCTTAATTTGTTATATCATTGACCCTTATACTTATATAATTAACACATAGTTTTTAAAATTATATAAATATAAAAAATAACCATTATAATAATATTATAATTATCTATTGCATAATGAATTATGTAATGGAATAAACTATTCATGGAGTTGGTAAGCCATATGTACACATGAACACTGTTTTCAATTTTTATTGTTGTATTGAAAGAATATATGTAAATGAAATATTTAAATTTATAGGTATATATATCATTATTAATGTAGAATTAATTTATTATATAGATCATAAAATTTCACAAAACCCATATTTAATACATTCTAATTGGTGTGTGAATTAATCACACCTCTTTGAGGGGGCGGTAGTCCACATTATCTCAAACAAGATTATTGTATTATCACTGAATTGATGGAAAAAATATCTATGTTTTAAAAGTAATAAAGAATCATAAATACATAATTAATATAATATATTACATATTTAAATACTTTCTCCATCATAATGGCCATCATGATTGGTTGTAAGATTGAAATAAAAAATCGTCATTTTTGAGAAAATAGTTCGTCATAAACAGAAACAGTATGTTTAACATCCATTGTATTGAGGTATTCATATGTGTAGCTTAAGAAAATGAATAACAAAATCATATTATATGTGATATACTGGGTTTTTTAAATAATAAGTGAATAAATATATTATAGGGGTGAAGAAGTAAAATATTGTATAGGAGCATGAGAGAAAATGTTTCCTCTTAATCCTGCAACTCCTTTTGGTTTGTGCCCAAAGGATTCTTTTAGAGGGTTTATAAACATAGGAAGGAATCATGGTTAGAGGAAATATTGTTGTTAATTTTATTTTTCAGGGGTTGTTTTATCTTAAAAGGTTTTATACGTGTGCGGAATTCCTAGAGTTGGTGTGTTTTATAGGGATGGAAAAGTAGTCACCAAGAATTTTTAGAATAAAATTCGGTGTGAACATGTTTTCAACTAAACAATCTCATAAAAACAAAATCAAAACTCAATAATGTAAGGTTTATTTTAGAAATTTATTCATTCAATTAGTTTGGTACATGTTTCTATATCATTTGGGTCCTTTAATGTTATACATTATTCCCTAATTAAGATTAATTTTTCCTTAAACATTGTGATTAATTTTAATCACTATTACTAATCATTTTGGTAATAAAACTAACATGGAATTATTAGATTCCAAATATTAGAATGAATAAATCTGTTTATTTTTTTTTAATTCAACCCACATTATTGGTAAAATTATTATTAGTGCTAATTTGTCAAACTGGACGAAATAACTGGGTTTTAATGTCAGAAAAGGTTTTAATTTTATTAAGAATTTATATTCATTTAAAAATCAAAATTGATTCTAATGAATTAAATTTAACTAATAGATAAAATATTTATCTCATTGGATCATAAAACATATTTATATTATCCTTTACCATTAATAATTAATTAGAAAAAATTTCAGTTTTTATGTAAGAAATAGTATTTTCACTATTCATCAAAAAATGATGTTTCTCTGAAGAATCCAGAAAAATCACTCTAAGTTAATTTTGAATTTATGAATTCAAAAATGATGTTTATATTTTCAAATTAAATTTCTAAATGTGTCAGAAATTACTTTCATTATTAGAAGTGGTTTGTTTTATAAAATGATGTTTTAAAACATAAAAAGGACTATACCAAAAAAAATATTTCAATATAAAAATGTTTTATTTATAAAAAAAATATAAAAAATATTTGTAATGTTTTTATTACTCTCATATAACAAATTTTAACCTCTATGTTATAATTATATTATTTAAATGAATAAAATAATTAAAAGAGATTTTTTCTAGAAACTCAGTGTTGCGTGTATCATACGCCAACTCAGTGTTGTGTACATCATAAGCCAAGTCAGTGTTCTGTGTAACCTAAACCTAGTTAGAGTTTCATGTAATAAATGCCTAGTAGATTTCGTATGAAAATGGAATCTTTTACTTTCTTTATTTTATGATAAAAATGATAATTTAAATTTATTAAATAAACTTAGTAAAAACTCAAGGTGTTATATTTTACCCAATATAAAATGATTTTTTCAATCATAATGTTTCACTTATGTAAAACTAAATGAGGATATTTCTTCTTTATTATATCTGTATGTTCCCACATAGCCTCCATTAACTGGTGATATCTCTACAAAACATTGACCAGGCAAGTTGTCTTGTTTTGTAGAACTTTCTCTGATTGGTCCATCATTTTAGATGGTTTCTCCTCAGAATAAAGATATTTCTCAACAGTTATGACCATTGATTTCAGTAAAAGTGAATGTTTAGGAATGTAGTTCCCTAGGAGTGATACAAAGAACCCATCATGGACTTGAGAGAGATTTGGAGGAAGTGCCACATGATAGGCTACAATCCCTATATGATCAAGAATTTCAAAGAGGATGATATTCCTACGACTTAGTTTCCACATCTTCCTGAATCAAATTAATTTATTTCTGGGTGAGATTCGAAGAAAAAAAATTCAACAACTTCTTCTCTAGATCACGTTGATGGTTATCAGCATAATTTTTCTACCGAATTTGATCATCCTTAATATTATGTTGAATGGTTCTATCCATATAGGATATTTCATCAGGGATCTCAGTTCCCAATAGATTTCTTTCTCCAACCTCATCCCAGCATGTCGGAGCCCTCCATTTCATCCCATAGAGGGATTCATATTGTGAAATCTAAACGTTTATGTTAATGTTTTTTTGTATGAAAACTCAACTGGAGGAAGGCGTTGATCCCAACTAACAATGAAATCTAGAGAAAAAGATATCAACATATCCTATAGGGTTTGAATTGTTCTTTCAGACTGTCCATCTGTTTTAGGATGATTACAAGTACTGAAAGTCAATTATGTATCACACACATTCTATATTGTTCTTTATAACATTGAGGGAAACCTCATTTCCCAGTCAAATACCATGTAATGTGGTACATCATGCTACCTTATACTTTCATTAATGTATATACTGGAAAGCAGGTCAAGGGATAAATCGTATTAGATATAAATTCAATGTGCTAACATAGTATTGTGATCAAATATAACCCATGTAGAATGAAATACTTTAGTGTTTTTGGTTATTCCAATGATAAAATCCAATGTTCTATTCTCCCATTTCCATTCTAGTATAGTTAATGTATGAATCATCCATTTAGGCTCCTTTCATGGATAATTATCTTATTAACATTAGAAAAAATGGGATACAAACTTGGTTATATATCTCTACATTCCATCCCACCATATGTATTAATTACATTCTCTATACATCTTCATAATTCCAGGATGAATAGATTGAAAAGATATATGAGCTTCTTATAATATCTCTTTCTTTAAATCTATCATGGAATGAACACATTCATGTTTCCTAAACCATATCATTACATCCGGATCATGGTTAAACTCAAGATCATTTCAAACCTTCTTTTACTGCTCTTAATCTTCCTTCAAAACCTCCTTAATATTGACATGGATAGAGGACTAAATCTTAATGTGATAAAAATAATATTTTCCCCTTCCTTTTTAGTATCTAGATACATCCTTTAAAATTCCATAAATAGTTGATATGTTTATCCTTATCATACATAATCTATCTTGATCTTTTTTATTCAATGCATCAAACACCTTATTCTCTTTCCCAGGGTGTTAATGTATTGAGAAATAATAATTCTTTATAAATTCTCACTATATTCTCCTGTTCATGTTCAACTGCTTCTATGTGAATATATATTTTATAACTTTTTTATTGATTTATATATCACACATTTCCATATAAATATAATGCCTCCATTTCATTAATGCAAAGATTACCACTACTAAATCCAAATTGGGTAATTTTACCGGTGAATCTTCAAATGTCGTGAGGCATATGCTATAACCATTTTATTTTGTATAAGAACATATCCCAATCCCGTCATGGATGAATCATTATAAATTCCGAACCCTTCTACACTACAGGGTAATGTATGCACAGGTGCACTAACCATCCATCATTTTAGTTCCACACAATTTTCAACCCATTCATCTATCCGAAGAAACATAACCCCATTCCAAGTTAACTAGGTTAGAGGATAATATGGACATGAGAAATTATCCAAAAACCATTGATAATATCCTACTATACTATGAAAATTATGGATCTCAATCACTGTAATTAGTCTATATAAACTTTCAATAGTATTTTTTATTGATGGATCTAATGTTATGCCATCTCATGAGATTATGTGACTAAAAAATAATACCTTTGGTAGCCAAAATTCACACTTTTTAAATTTTTCATAAAATTTATTTTTCGTAGGTTCCCCCACACAATTTTAGAGTGATCTTCTATCACTTACTTTCTCTTGGAATAGATAATAGTATCATCTATAAAGAAAACCAAAAACTGGTCTAGGTAATCTCAAAAAGAAAATATTCATTAAATCCATGAAGATAGTAGGGGAATTTGTAAGGACAAAAGGCATCACTATATATTCTTAGTGACATACCTTGTATGGAATTTCATCCTATGTATATCTTACTTCTTGAACCTCAGTTGATGATATCTAGAATGAAGGTTAGTCTGGGAAAATTATTGAGCTTCACATAGTTGATCAGGCAATTTATCAATATCTGTAAGATGATACATTTTCTTGATTATGATTTTGTTCAACTCTGGATAATCAATGCAGAGTTGCGTTGATCCATCTTTCTTGTTCACAAAAAAAAAATTTCACCCCACGGTGACAAAATCAGTCAAATTAATACATTCTCATTATTTTCATGTTGTTTCTATTTTAAGTCCTATAACTCAATGAGGGACATTATATAAGTAGTCATTGAAATTGGTGAGGAGCCCATAACAAGTTTTATCAATAACCCATCCTTGTTCTTTGGTGGAATACAAGTAATTTCATCATAAAAGACATCCACAAAATCCCAAAAAATAACAATATCATTTAAATAAATCTAATCCCAAACCATTTGAGATAAAACCCCTTTTGAATGGGAATTTAGGCCCATACACTGGATTAAATCTCCAAAGGAAGTTCATAATGGTTGTTACATTGATGGATGCTCATAGAAGGGTCTGAAATATCAACATAACATCCCTTACATGAAAATTGCTGTCGGATTTATGAAGATAAAGATAATACATTCCTAGGATTACATCACATTTTACCAAATGAATAATGAAATGATTTTCAATAAGAACATTCCCACAATCTTTAGCCAGAGGAAAATCAAAGACATGATATGCACTGATCGTACTATTAGGGTTTCTCACTTTTAATTACACGTGTAATTTTTTAGGTGGAATATTAACACCATTAGAAAATTATTTTGATATTAATGAGTGGATAGATCTAGAATGAAATACGAAATTCGTAGTCTTATGATGGATTTTAATTGTACCTTTCATCCGGCTTTTATCACACCACTCATCAAAAATATAGATGGTAGGATATTTCCCTTTGTCCCTCAGCTTAAGAGGTTTCTAATGTCGATCATCATTAACAAACCATAGGTTTGGGAAGTATTTAGAATAATTCACATTATCCTTATGCTTGTAGTACTAAATTGTAGGTGGTGCATTATGTAAGTTTTTTTATCCCTTATCATATTAAGCTAGCATATTACCTTCACATCAGCAATAAATTTCCTAGTGAACTTCTTTTCCTCGCAAAAAAATTTATTAAACCCCTTAATGAAATTTCATATATGATTCTTCCCACACATAGATAATAAACGAATGTTCATCTTCATTTCTCCATTGTTATTATAGTTTCCTTTATACTCTATCTTTATCTTCTTGTCAAATCCATGGGACTGATACATGACTCAAACCACTATTTCCACCTTTATTGCACAATGCACTATTTATTTGTAGCTACTAAAGTCTCTTATAGAAAACTCTCATCCGAGACTTGTTGTTAATGAACCAAAGACCCTTTGAACATTAATTTTAGGATGTCTGATAGTTTTGGAAGCATACCTTTCATGTCTCATGAAATTAGCCTCATAGTTACCAACATAATCATTATCCATTTTCATCAACTGAAGGAACTATTTATCCATCATGATTCAATGAATTCGAGGAATGTACTTATTGAAAAATAAGTTCTTGAACTCATTCCAAACCATTGATTCAATCTCATCTTGTTGTCTTGTATTCATAATTACAGTCTACCACTGACCTACTTCTCATTCTAACTGATAAATAGCCAGAATGACTTTCTCATTATTCATAAACTGAAGAGAAGGGAAAATCTTTTTAGTGGTACAAATCCATTATTTTGAAACAAGTGGACCAGAAGACCCTATGAAATAAGGTGTTTGTTGCATACTGAAAGAATCAACAGAATGTTGGTCCCTTTTTTCACCATTAGAAGTCCACCGGGTTTCATTTCATGAGAATTATCTGGGATAAGAGAAACATGATTCTTTATTCCAGCTCTCATAGCATTCAGTTTCTCAAATGAGCAATCATTTCATTGTTCGTTAGAATCTCCATTAATGTAATTCCATTGATTTCTAAACATTTATCCAAAAGAATATATTAAGAAATATTTTTTCATAATTAGGAAAAAAATAATCCTGAAAAATCACTTATATGATGAATAACTTATGAAACCTTCCTTAATATATGATACCATATGTTTATCATTTGTTATTCATAGCGAAACTAAATCTAAATAAATCATAATGGTTCATTAAGGGTTTGCATCTTCCAAAATCAAATCCCCCTATATTGTCACTCTAGTTTTGTAGTAAGGCCCATAGTTGTGTACTGGATTACCTTGAGTCAAGCCCCAATCATCTTGTCAAAGTTGTTACCCATAGTAACATTTGTTCCATAGTCATAAACACTTGTATTATCTAGATAGGTATGTATTTATTGGATAAAAAACAATCTATACTTATCCAAAATTCTTGGAAATTTTCCTATACTTTGAATCAACCCTATTATTATCCTTATACATGTATTGAGGGTTCTCTCTATGATTTTTCATCCTAGTTTCCAATGGATAACTAAAAATTTTCACTGATACAAACAATAGCGACCCACAATTTACAATCATTAACATTAAGAAATTTTTTTGTAATAGATAAACATTATATTAATATAAACAAGAAGACTATACTAGAATAGTGCCTTTGGAAATGTGGTAATATAATCTTTGGTACATAAATTAGCTACATTGTCTCTCATTATGTTCTTCATTACTAGCACCCTTCTTAGACACATCAAACAACATACATATCTTCACATCCTCTAGAAGGAAACATAAAAATGAGTGACATCAAATGATCATAAAGGGTAAAAAAGGTAGAAATGTAAGAATAATCATGAGCATAAGGGCATGAGAAAATGATCATGTAGATTGAATAACAAACCCATAATATCAAAGATCATAACATATATCATGGTAAAATGATTTACAGTTCATAAGACATGAATCATAATTAAATTAATAGCATATGGCATGGAATCATATAATAAGTATAAGACATCATATTTTGGTAAACACATAAGAATATATCTAATCTTATAGTATACAAAATCATTTCTTCTAAGAACATTTTAGTAGTCATGGTTCATTTCCATGGCCATCATAATATCACGAGTTCAATCCTCATACCACCATATTAGTCATGGCCCACTACCATAACCATATTTGTAGTAATGTTTCACTCTTTGGACCATATTAGTAGAATTAATTTGACCCACATACCATCATATTATATCTCATGAGATATAATACATTACCCAATGGGTTAGAGGAAGATATATGTCCCACCCATCATATAATGAAATCATACAGACATGTGACACATTAACATAATGTGACATATCATAACCAATGAAATGATATTGATATCATAATAATGTAAACATATCATAATCTGTGGAATGATATATGTTTCATAATTATTTCATCATATACATAACCCTTGAAAGGAAGCGGGCTTCAAAAGCATATAAATTGTGAAAGAGAAATAGGTTTTATAACATCCTTACATAAAAACACAATCCATTCAGAGGAAGAATATGAATGAAAACATTGAATAATTTTATCATAAAAGAATTACTAACACTAATGGATGTTATCTTACATTGGAAATATTTTCTAAATTTCATTTGAAACATCTCTTGAAAAAAAATATCATTTCTTCTTTTAAAAATGATTTTTATAACATAAATCCTTTTGAAATCCTTTTCTTCTGATAATAGCTTTGAAAAAATGTAATGTAATATTTCAAAACACTAAATAGTTTTAAAAATCCGTTTTTTCATTGAGAATTATCTTAAACTACCTTTAATTTTTTTTTAAACATGGTTTTTTAATACAATAGATTTCTAACCAGAGAGAGGTTGTCAAATTTTACTAAAAATGTTATATTATGTACCAAAGTGTAAAGAAATGGTACTAATATTAGGAAATCCAGAATAAAAATACCGTAAAGAAAATCCTGAATATTCATTAATGATGGGTCATGATATTTCATTAATGTTGACATAAACCTAAACAATCTCAAAAAACGTGGAGATTGTCTCAATAAACACTTATAACATGGTGACTTGGGATCATACATTCCATGTTAGAAAATGAAATTTAATAAAGCCTATGATATCATGAAAAGAAAGTGATTAATTATATAATATGTAAAAGTAAAATATATGCACCTTAAAAAGTGTTTAGGTGCATAATAAAACATGATTCTCAAAGAAGGAAAATTGAGACAAAATTATTTTACCGATTTGGTTTCTTTTTAATGTTAAACACCATGAAATATTGATCATAGAATGGATATTTTAATAAATATAAATTTAATTATAAGAGACAAATAATTACATCATAGTCAGTATGTAAAGCACACAAAAGGATAGAGTGGAAAACATAGATTCCATCTCACATAAATTAAAAGTGAGAAGAAAATCCCCTTAGGATGTGTTTGGGGTCTCTATGTAATCATACAAGATATCAATATAATAAATATAAGTTTTATTATATATACCATTAAGATATATATTGTTATAATTATTACCATGTCATTATTTATCATGACGTTGTATTACCCTTTCTTTAACTATCATATGTTGAGGTTTTACTTCAGGTAATACTAACTTTGTACTTTACATGTCCCTTAATTTGTCATATCATCGATCCTTATACTTATTTCATGACTAAAAAATGTCTAACATGAAATAAATATCAATTATATCCCATATAAGTTCAACATATCAATATATATAATAATTATGTTCATAATGGAATACATCATTCATGGATACGGTAAGGCGTATGTATGCTTGAATGTTGTTTTCTATTTTTATTATCATATTGGAAGACAGTCTGTAAATGACATATATATATGTGCGTATGTGTATGTGTGTGTGTGTGCTTATATATCATTATTATATTTTCATGTATTTATTATATATATCATATTATTTCACTAAAGTAATCCTTAATAAATTCAATTTGGTGTGTGGACGGATCACATCGCTTTGAGCGGGCGGTAGTCCATACTTTCTCAAATGTGATTATCATATTAACACCAAATGGAAGGTAAATATATTTTTTTTAAAAGGAATACAAAAGATTAAATACCTAATAAATATAATATATTAAAAATATAAATATAGTTTCCATCATAATGTCCACCCTAAATGGTGGTAATGGAGAAATAAACAATCATCATTTCATGAGGACGTAGTTCGTCGTACATAGAAAAATTATCTTCCAAATCCATTATATGTAGTTCTGTGTATGTGTAAGTCATAAAAATTGCATAAGAATAACTTATTATATTGATTAAACTAGTTTTTTCAAACAATAATGGAATAAAGGTAGTGGATGTGGTGAATAAAGAAAAATAAATGAAGGGATATTGAGAGTAGATATTACCTCTTAATCGGCTAACACTTTTTGTGTTCGGCTAAAATGCTTACTTGATATGGTTTATTCCAAAATGTAGGATTCAAGTTAGAAGAGAGGGTTTTTTAGAAGTGTTTTTTAGGGCTTAGTGGAACTTAAAAGGTTTTAGAGGTGTGAGGAATGGGTTGATGTGGTGGGATTTTAAAGGGAGGGAAAATGACCCACATAGAATTTTTAGAAACAAATTAGGTCTGCACATCTTCTTATCTAAACAAAGTCATAAGAAACCAAAAAACTAAATAATTGATGGTTTATGTCAGAAATTTGGTAACCCAATGCGTGTTGTACAATTTTATAGGTCATTTGGGACCATAATATTAAGATTTCGTCCATAATTAAGCTTAATTTGGCCTTAACTACTGTGATTAATTTTAATACCTTTTTCTAAAAATTGTTTAAAAAAATAAAATAGAATTATTAGACACTGAAAATTTCAATGAATACAATTTTGTATGTCAAATTTCAGAAATTCAATTCACAATAGTGGGAAAATAATTATTAGTGCTAATCTCTGAGATGGAATGAAATAACAAGTCATTAAAGTTTGAAAAAGTTCAAATGTTTGTTAAGCTTTTATATTCAGTTACAAAGTAAAATTGATTATAATGAATAAAATTGTATTAATAGAATTAATATTTTTATAATGTGACTATAAAACATATATATAATAAAATTTATGATTAATAAATAATTAGATAAAAAGGTAGTTTTTAAAAAAATGATATATTTTTAACTATTCATAAAACATGATGTTTCCCCGAAAAATGAAAAAATCACCATAACCAAACTTAATAATTTTAATTTAACTATGAAGCTTAATTAAACAAATTAAATATTTAAATTTTTATAAAATTACATTCATTATTATAAGCAGTTCATTTGAGAAAATGACCTTTAAAACATAAAAATGGTTGTACCATAAAACTATATCTTTGATTATCAATAAGAATTATATTTATAATACAATTATAAAAAATATTTGATAATTTGTTATTAATATTCATATAACTATTATTAACCACTACGTTATAATTATATTTTATAATAAATTTAAAAAATAAAAAGGTATTTCTCTTAGAAACACAAGGTACTGTGTATCATTCGCCAAATCAGTGTTGTATGGATCATTCACTGTGTCGGTGGTGAATGTAATGAAAATGATGTCAGTATCTCTTATAATGCATTCTAAGAATGTTTTGCGTGAAAAAGAAATATTTGAATCACTGTATTTCAATATATAAATGAAAATTTAAATTTATTTGGAAAAAGGTATGTAAAAACTTGGGGGGTTAATGTTCATAAATGGTATCCTAATCTACTCGATGAAACCCGAACAATGATCTATTCCCCTCTTGATAGTCCTGAGTATGATTTTTAGAACACATTCGTTACATCTAGTTATATAAGTGTGGCTCCAGGATTCAATAAGTGTAAATTTCAAGGACATATGGTGTCTCAGACCAGTATATATGTAAACTTTGAGAAGGATGGGGAAGTCAAGTATTAGAAACATCCCAAAAAATTTGTTTAAGATTATGAGTTCTCTAGGGTTAGTAGGATATTATAGAAGGATTATCTATGACTTATCTGAACTTTCATCACCCATGAAATCACTGACAAATAATCAAGTGAAGATCAAGTGGCCGGACTAGTGTAAGAAAGGATTTCCATGAGCCGAATAGAAGGTTCTTGATAGCTCCAATACTGAAAATCCCCATGCCTTTGATTGGTTATATACTGTATTGTGATACCTCAAGAATTGGTCTTGGAGTTGTGTCGATGTGAAGAGTGTAATTAATATCTTATGGGTCACATAATCTATGACCCCATGAGAAGAAAAATCCTACACATGACTTGGAGATGAAAATGGTGGTTCTTACTCTAATGTGTTAGAGACACAATATCTTTGGGGATAGATTTATTGTTCACCTAGACCACAAGAGTCTTCTCTATATCTTGACTCCTAGGGACCTAAATATGATATAGTGGTAATGGGTTGTGTATTTAATGACATTGGAATTTTGAGATGTCATTAGTATTATGTTGTTAATCATTCTTGGTGAGTGTAGTACTAGGTTGGGTTACCTCCTAGTAAGCACATGTGTAGAACAATTGGGTGTGATCACACCAGCATAAATGATCCTGACCCCATTTTAAATCTATTGGTTTTGAATCCTAATTCCATACCTATCAGAGGGTGATGGTGAAGCACCATCATCCTAGAAGGTTGTTGCAGCAAATCCAGATATGTATGTGGTTTTTTAAAGAATCCACAATGGAGTTTTTGATAGGATTACCTATGTCCTTGATGAGTGTTGATGTTGTATGGGTTATTGTTAAACGATTAATGGCATCATCTAACTTTATACCAAGCAAAGATACTCAGTCAGTAGAGGTGCTTGGAAAGATAAATGTTTGAGAGACCATGATACTATATGGAGTTACATTGAGAATTATTTCAGATATAGATGCACATTTTCATCAATCTTTTGGTATGGATTTTGGAAATTCATAATGTATTAATGGGGATTGATCACAACATATTATACTCAGACCGATAGGGAGTATAAGAAGACTATACACATTTTTCAGGATATGTTTTGAGCTTATACGATATACTTTGGTGGAGAATGGAATAATCACCTAACATTTATTGAGTATTCATACAATAATCGTTATTATAATTTGATTCATACGTAATCATATTAGTCTTTTTATTGCAGGCATTGTCACTCACCACTTAGTTAGCATGAGTCTGTTGAAGCAGCATTTGTGGTCCCTAACATGGTTCATATGACCTATGAGGGAGTGAAACTGATACAGAAGAGGTTGATCACCACTCAAAGTAGATAAATATGTCATGTGAACTGTAGGAGAGGAACTTTGGAGTTCGCAGTGGGTGATCATGATTTCATGAGAGTGACACCTATGTTAGGGGGAAATGTTTGAGGAAACAACGATAGTATGAAACAAATTTTCATGATGCCATTTATATCACTAAGAGTATAGGGGAAGTGTCATATCTTATAGACCTACCATCTCGCTATCGCGGTTATTAAGAAATATTCCAGGTATCACAGCTTCAGAGGTACATACCTGATCTATCATATGTTATTAATTCCAAGGATGTTGAGCTTGAGATAGAAGAATCTTATGAGGAGTGTCGAGTGTAGATCATGAATTGAAGTGAGAATGAATTCTGAGGGACTGTTATACCACTACATTGGATTCAGTGGTAGCATTGATGGATCCAGGAAGAGATGTGGGAGTTTGTGCCTAGTGTTCAAGCCCAATGGCCTGAGTTATATGACATAGACTGCTAGAGATACCTCTTGAAGAAAATTAGCCAATTGATGGGGAGAATTGTAATGTCCTATTTTTTCACAATGAGAATAAAAAACCCCTTTTGATATATTATAAATGTCATATGTGAAAAAATGAATTATCAATGAAAATTAAATTAACATGTTAAATGTTATTCATAAGTAAAAAATCATTGTTAACAAATCAGAATATTTAATGGAATATTTCATAAGTCATACACTGAGTTAGTATTGGATTTTGGGGCATATAACTCCTAGGTAAAGAGAAAAAAATTAGATATATTATATTAAGTGTGAAAGATTTAGTCAAAATAATTGAATAATTCCAAAATGTTTCATCGTATGGGAAATAAGCTACCATAGATTGGCCCGATAAGGGGTTTTTACCATTAGCGGTATATAATATTTGTATGTTTCAGACATTTAAATTCCACATAAAAAAGCATCATTTTTATATTTAAATAATTTTTATTCGATTTTTTGAATATTAAATAATTAATATCTCATAAATTTCTTGTCATATTATAAATCTAAGACCATTGTTCTGTCAGGAATTGAGTTTTTACTTTGGAGTGTAGTAATTTTATAATAAATTAACATTGTCATTATTATTTTATGTTAAATAATTAATTTCAAATAAAAAAATAAAAATAAATCTTTAAACCCCTTCTTATTTATTAGAGGATATACTCTATGAATGAAATAGCTGGAATCAAAAATAGTTAAATCCACTATTTATTGGGCCAATTAAAATAGAAATTCATTAATAACACAAATCTAATGGAATCATCATTATGATTGTGGAAAAAGGTAGATTAAATAGGGGGTTATGGTATTACCCAATGTTGACGTTGTTTTTCTTTTTATAAATGGATGATTCATTCAGATCATTATTTTTGATCTTTTGTTTGGGTTTTAGAGATGTTTAATTACAATGTGGGCCATTTTAGATCCTGGGTAGAGAGATTCATCTTTTTCTCAAACCAGGATTTCCAGTTTACCATTTAGGATGATGATGATTTCCACATTCCTTTTAAAAATGATTTATTTATCTATTTTATTATTCTTTCCATCATCTAAATTCAATATCTAATATATTATTGGTCTGATTTATGCACCTTCAGTGTCATTAGATTCATCCCAATGATCAAAACCTAAATATTATATTTTTCTGATGGTTGGAAGGTACTACTAAAATTACCATATCAAATTTTAAATGGATTGTTTAAAATATATTATCAAATGAAAATTTCTTAGATTTATCAATAGTTGATTTATAAAATTTTGATTTTACAATTTTATTGATGTATAAAATGGAAATGACATGTTTAAAAAAATAATTATCAAAAAACTTACTAGATAATTACATCATATTATCACACAATAATTTGTGGAATCAAATAATCATAATATAATTGGAAAATAATAGATTTATGGAATAATTATTACTATAAAATTTTGCAATTTAACATAGGATGATTATTTAAAATTATCAAAAGTTAATTGATATATTATCAAATGATAATTATTAAAATTCATTAATTATAATTGATTGAGTATAAAATAATAATTTTTAAAATTATCAAACAATAATTTCCTGATTTTAGAAATATAATTAAAAGGGATAATTTAAAATATATTATCGAACCTTAACTATAAAAGGATAATTTAAGGGAAACTATCAAAATATAATTATAAGAGGATAATTTTTGAGAAACTATAATAAGATATTTATAAAATTATAATTTAATAGAAATTATAAAAATATAATTTCAAAAGGATTATTTTTGATAAATTATCATACTATAATTATAAATGGAAAATATGTGAAGAATTATCAAAATATGATTATAAATGGGTAATTTCTGAGAAATTATCTATGAGAGAGAATGTGTTATCACATGTTATATTTTATATCTTTTTGAACTAAAATATATATTTTTAGTTGTAGGAACCATAGATAACCGTCAAGCTTGGATGAGTAAATGAAAATGATAATAAGGATATGAAGAGGTGTATCCAATCATGAAGGGTGGTTTACCCTAGTCACTAATAACGATGTATTTGCGGTAGGAAGTTAAATAACTCTTTAGTCCCTTTTAATCTATGTTTCCAAATTTAATTTATGTATTTGACTTAATTAATTTCCTGGTTGAATTATGGTCACATGTTCCTGTCTGTAGCCCATAGAATAATATGTTATGTTCCCATGACTGATGTGATTTCTTAATTCCATGATTATGTTTGATTCACATGTTGTTGTCTATAATGATTCATTGTTTCTCTTGCTATGTGCTATGGTTCTTATCATGATATGACTTGTCCTGTTATCCATTGGAGGATTGGAATGTATGGACTTGATAGATGGCCATTGAGGAATGATTACTCCATGTGGGGTGTGTGAATGATGTGTGGGAAAGATGATGGTGCGACATGATAAACTCATGGCATTGAATCTACTTGAATCCTTGTGGATTCATATTAGATGACCAACACACGATGTATTGTAGATTCTAAGTATCACACGATGCCTTGTTGATTTTGGGTTGGTCACTGATACTCGATGCCCTGTGGATTTTGAGTATTACATGATGCCTTGATGATTCATCATAAGATGTTTATACATGATGCCTTGTGAATTTTGAGGGATTCTCCAACAATCTTAGGGAGGGTTTTGGATATATATCGACATATATTATATTTTCTGGCATGGACAAGAAATATGAATAGTCCGGGGTTTGTGGTGTCTTTGTTACCACACAACCACTCATTTTTGTGATTGTGTGTTACAATGATTATTATGCAATTATTACTGTTTGTAATAAACTTTTATACATGATCACATCCGGTTAGCGATGCATTATTGGTGTCCTGCCGAGTCTTTTACTCACACTCTACTCGAGCATTTCGATGTGCATGAAGAAAATATGAGGAATAATATGAAGGAAAAGGTCAATATGAAGTATAATTAGGAAGAGGAGCCTGGAGCTAGTAGCGTATTTTGACAGACTCCAGAGGATCTTATGTTTATTCATTTACTTTATCTTTTTTATTTCCATTGGTCATGCTTTCATCTTATAGGAGTATCTGAATATGTATTAAATTTATGTGATCTTAAATTTTATTCATTTTTACATTTATTATTCATTATATTATTTATTGTTTATTATTGATCCAATGAAATGAAATTGAGGGTATAGTCATCCCACAGATGGGCTTAGACCCTCACTACTAGTCAGTTACGTCTTGTATATGGGGATGCACACATGAGTTCACATAGTATTCCAACTCATATTTGGTTGTTTAGGTTGTGATGTTACACTTTTATTCCCCAAGATCCAATACAAGATCCCTTTAGAGTATATCTAAAGGATTTTCATCAAATAAAAAGTAATATGCTTAACTGCTCATTTTTATTGTACGCTTCTTTACCTCATCTAAATATGTTGTATTTATATTAATATGATAACTATAGTATATTCAATGTTTTTTAATTTTATTATGATTTGAAAAAACCATTATACACCGTCTTTTCCATTAAATAATATTTGAATGTATCGCTTGTTCATACGTACGTCTTACCATATCTACATAGCGATACAATTCATTTTTAATCACCATATTTTATGGGAGGTTATTATTATGTGTTCACTGTTTATATATGAAATTTATGTAAACCATATACTTATTTAATTATAATATTACATCGACCAACATACCTTCCATTCTGTAGGAAAGTGATAGTGTCATTTGTGTGTTTGTGTGCACGACCACCTCCAAAAAGTGATGTGATTTGTTTTTTAGTTCAATTTTATTTTGATGGTAACAAGGAAATATTTAATGAATATATATGATAAAAATAAAAAGACTATTAATCCATAATGGTTAATTATTATTTACCTTTCATTCCATTATTCGTAAAAATGTAAATAACATTCATGCGTATAGATGTACTACCATCTACAAGAATGGTGTAATACATTTTTTTATCATTGTAATTTATGAATAACACTAATATTGTATATAATGAATATATATCAATTTTATATTATGTAAAAAACTCTAGATATTATGTAACCATGATCAAAATACATAGTCTATCAAACCAGAATATACATGAAATATAAAAAAAATATCACCTGTAACAATGATTTTTAGAATGAAGTGTTAACAAATGAGGGATAATAGATTATAAGTAAATGATATATGGTATTATACATATTATTATGGTTCAGTAATATATATATAATAAATATATATTTAATATATAAGATGTTCTAATGTGTATAAAAGAAGTCATGCTTAAGGTAATATATTTATTTTCTCATTGTAATTTCTAAGAGACCAATTCCATGTTCACCACTAGTTTCTTTTGTTTTTTGAATATAATTAAACATTGACATGTTATATAATGAATATAATTATATTAATTATTTTTATAGTTTTATTTTATTTAATAATTTAATAGACATTATGATTCAAAATCATCCACTATGGAAAGGGATTTTTGCCACAGTTTTATAAATGTGGGACGCATTCCATATTCACCATTGGTTTCATTTATGTGGTGTATGTACATCCCATAAATGTTTTTTATGTTTCTTAGTAAGGATTTTATTTGTATTTATATATATATATTGTTATTTTTTCACACGGATTAAAATTCTAATGTTACCAAAGTTATAAGGGGTTTAATGATACAATCCCAATATTTATCTGGATTTTTAATGATTAAGTTTTGATGATGAAATAGTATGATCAGTGTCTAAATATACTTTTATATTCTCTTCTACTATGGTCATTTCGTGAAAATATAATAATTTCATTATCAAAATTTTTTTTAATCAAGAGACCAAAAACATGTGTAATTGAAAATCTAATTCATTTCTCTCCTCGGTAAAAAACAATTATTCCATACCCATGATTTAAAAAAAATTAAAAAGTTTTTTAGTATTATCCTATTATTTTTATTGTAATTGTTATCCATGTTTTCATATTTGAATAAAAATTTTAAATGACTCTATATGTCATCTTCTGAACAAGGTACCTTTTCACTTTTCTGAGAAAAGTGTAGAATGAATGTTTTTAACTTATATGGTATAAGTAGAATTTCCACCTATCATAGTAGATCAATATTTTGAAGACTCCACTAAATTTTTCTTGGGTCATTTTCTGTGAAATTGTTTTACATAATATTTTGAAAATTTATAAATTTCAAAGAAGTTATTTCAAAAAAGAAATGTTATTTTCCTAAAGAAAGCTATAATGACATTTTGATTCATCATTGACAAACAATTTCAATGTTATATATGATTTATAGGTATTTTCACCCAATATCATACTTTTAATTTCTCAAAATGGGTTTTGTCAATTAGGGAATGATATTTATGAATCCTGTTTATTTTCCATTTTTACACTATGATATAATTTTTATGAAACCCATTACTTCTCATGTGTTCTAATATGATGAATGGTTTTTGATCTTGTCGAACACATAAGTATGATTTTCATTATGTGTTTGTGAGAAATATATATCCCTCTAAATAAATGGGTAAATATTTATATCTCATCATATAAATTGGAATGTAATGGGGTCTGAACCCTATTTAGTAATGGAAATGTTCAACTATGTCAGTCATGGGAGTGAAACTTTAGCACTAATATAGTTTTGGGAGTGATCCCCTATAATGAACTTGAACCTAGTAACCACGGGTCAATTGTTACATTATTTTATAGGCATAATATACAAATAATTTTATCCCAAAGGACCAAATTTTTTAATAGTATAGAAAACTAGATACATCTGTGAATATCATATTATAATTTAAATTTAAAATTCCCAAGTGTTTTCATTGAGGACTAGACATTAATCTTTCATATATCTATAAATATAAAAAGAAACACTTTTTAGTATCCTAGAAAAAATGAAACATAAAAATGGGGTGAGCTCAATATCACAGTATGAGTAATCATAGAGAGAAGTATATCATGAATATATAATACTAATAAATATGAAAAGGTAAATTACTAAAAGACATAATAGTTAAATATTAAAATTTGAGTAATATGGTAATAAAAAATGAGGATCAAATAAATCCATATAAATAGTAAAATGAGAATGAAACTAAAGAATGGATATTCTAACTAATCAAATAATCACATGGATATCAATTAATAATTTCATAATAATGGAACACATAATATTGGACATCATAACTGAAGAACCATTATGGTAAATTTTAACAATGTTTGTTGTATTTGTTGGAAAATAATATGTTTTTTAAAAGAAGTTATTTCATTAGAGAATGAGACCCATATCCATTTTAATGATGATTCATCAAAATCAATGTTTTTAGAATGTTAGAAGACTATAAAGTCTGAATATAGAATGTTTTCATAATTTATAAAAAAATGTTAGATGATTCTTTTATGATATTGATGTTCTCACAAATCATGAAATCATACATGATTCAAGCTTTTGAAAAAATTGTAGAGATTTTTTTTAGAAATTCAAAATTACAGACTGAAGAATTCCATCATAATTTGAAATCCAATTGTAATGTGATAAGAAGGATACATAATTTGTAATCATAGAGAATGATAAATAATTCAAAATCAATGACAAGGATTTATAATTCATAATTATTTGAGAGGGAAACATAATTCTTAATCACTAATAAGGATAAAAAATTCATAATCACTAATAAGGAGAGAATTTTTAATGAGTTAATAATGAAATAAAATTTTTAATGAAATGGGAATGAAACAAAATTTTAAATCAATAAGAATGAAACAAAATTAGTAATCATCTGAGAATGAAATAGAAATCATATTCACTATTAAGGAAAAAAATTATAATCACTAAGAAAGAAATAAAATTCCTAATGAAATAATATATAAAAAGAATGCTTAACTAGCTTATAATGAAACTGATTCATAATAAACTAAAAAAGAGAGGCATATTTCAAATTAAATGATTATGAAGAAGAATCAAAAAAAGATTCTAGAAGTTTAACAATTAGTTATAGAGGTCAAACATGAAATTAAATTTATTTGAAATCTTGGATAATTATAAGGATTATTTAATAAGATATATTTGAAGTTTAAATGTGGGATATTTTTACAGTTTTTGAATTTGAGGAACTGGGGAATGTTTTTCATGTTTCCCTTTTGGATTTCTATGTCACTAATAAATACATTCTTAGATATTTTGTTCCTCGTGACTTTTAATGAAAGTAGAAATGGTGGATTTCTAAAGAAATCAAGTGAAAGTAATTTCTAACAAGATATCTCATGAGGAAAAACATACACAGGAATGCTTGTTTACCTATTTTTGAGATTGATGAGAGTTTGAGTTTTTATATTCATAATGTGTTCATCATATTGAGATAATAAAATCCAAACTCATTGTATTTAGAGCATCAGATTTAGGCTTATTTTATTAAGATAAAAATATCCAGACTCATTATATCGAGAAAATCAAACCCATCCAAATTAGACTGAGGATTCAGATTGACAAATAGTGAAGTAGTTTCACATAATCCATTATTATATTATTTCGATCATTTTTTATATGAAATCATTGTAAACTGAGTGGAGTTTTTATAGTATTTTCAATAAAGCTATATAAGGTATCTAATAATATTATGAATAATATCTATTCACTTCTTCACAATAGTGTATTTCTATAGACCACTGATAATGGCTATGGTAGGGGTGTAGGTTCTCACACTATGGCTGAACCATGTAAATCATGTTTTCTTTACCTTCATTTCAACCTTTTTGTGAACAAATATTTAAAAAGTGTTTATAATGAAATAAATCTTAACGGGTTTAATGGTATAAGTTTCTAAATGTTTTTAAACCTACTATAAGTTAACAACTGATTACCCCCCCCCCCCTTCGCATACATTGTTCAGTCATTTATAACATAAACTAGTATCCGACTGAATGTTCTCTTATTGAATCCTTAACATGGATAATATAAATTCTATAAATAGTTTATAAATTACAACAATTTATGGAAATATTATTATATATGGAAAAATAAAATTATTCCTTATCATCAGTCTTTTGGATAGACATTTTTTGACACTAATATGATTAGTTTTCCCCCAATCGAGAATGAATCTCCTATAATGTTTTCAGATAATAGAAATATATAAGTTGATGAAAATGATAGAAATGAAATCCTTATGTCCTTCGAATATAAGTTATATCATAATTTGATGGGTCTCAATAAAACATGCATTATATGGGACATGATGGAAGTGATTTTTAAGGGAATACAAACTTTAAGGAAGAAAATCTCCAAATATGGCATAGTAAGAATGTAGAAATCAAAAAAAGAGATGAAGAAGCTATTGATGAATACTTTACCGATGTAAATAGAATTGTTGCAATATCATGGGATTCATAAATATCATATAAGATTCTACAATTATTATGAATCATATAAGAATCTTTCTAGATAAATTTTATTCTAAAATTGATTCATTAGAAGATAAGGATGATTTGTCTCCTAATTAATTTCTTAACATTTTTATTTCTTATTAAATGATGAAAAATAATGTGTTCAAAAAGAATATGAATGATGAAGTTTATTTTGAAGAAATGTGAAATATTAAAATCTAAAATGTTGACGAAACTGATTCTTGTGAGTCCTATGATGAGGAAGATGATGAATTGAATTATAAGATTAGGTCTCTCATCTATAAAAAGTATTTAAAAGGAATATGAAAATATAGAGGTAAAATTCCTCTAATATTTTTGTTGTTGTGGTGGAATCTGAAACATTAATATGAATTTCCTCATGAATAAATTTATAGAATGTAGATATGATTCTGTTGGAAAACCTTGACAGAAGAAGTGGAATAAAAATGATAAAGATGAAAACTCGCCCAATAAATACAAGTATATGATTAATGTAAATGAAAGAAGAATGTTCACTAAGAAAGGTGAACCAGAGTCCACTAAAGAAAATTATTCTAAAGATGAATGATAATGAAAATTCCAATCCTTAAATAAAAAAGTTAAGAGAACATAATATTTCTTCAAGAGAGAACAATATTGTGAAGAATATTATAAAGAGTATTATGTCGGAAAGTAACTTCTTGTATGTATTGAAAAAAAAACTCTTAAAAAATAAATTATATTATTGGAGAGATATTTTGATAAAATTTTTAATGGATGAAATCATGCCATTAATCAAGACAAATATTACATTCAAAATATCATAAGTTTCAAACATACAATTGTTGATCATGGAAAAATATTGAGGATCTAAATATGATGCTGGAAGGTAAGGGTGAAAAAGTTACCAATTTTCAATCAATACATTTTAATTCCAAAAGTACTTTGGTAAATATGAATAAAAATTTCAACAAAGCATCATAATTAACATAAAATACTTCTAAAGATACTGATAAGGCTTAATACAAGAATCAGGTAAAATCAACTATCACCAAAATTAATGT
The DNA here is from genome assembly GCA_963277665.1 of Viscum album. Lineage (NCBI taxonomy): Eukaryota > Viridiplantae > Streptophyta > Magnoliopsida > Santalales > Viscaceae > Viscum > Viscum album. The sequence goes on from OY728139.1 coordinate 806,653,509, forward strand.
TTTATATGATTTTTTAACATATTATGTTCCTAAAAAGGTATTGAGAATGATTGGGTGGATAAAGGATGTGATTAGCCTAGAAAATATACAAAATAATAAAAATCACTCAAACTAAATGAAGTTCCATTTTTAGAGTGTGTTATAATAGAAAGAAGTTACCAACCTCAATAATGATTATATATAGACATATCTTTACTGAATAGAAGGTCATGATTTTATTGCTATTTATGGTGTTTGGAATCAATAGTCACAATGCTTATGATTTTTGACACAACATATCTTTACCTTGATTAATGATTGAGAAATGTGGAAGACATATTGAATGTTGAATGAGTAACTCTCTTAACTTATAGAAATATGGAAATGTAAATTCACAATATATTAGAAACATTCCACCAAAAAATAAATTTTAGTTTTTCAATGATGTTTTTGGAATATGTTATCAAGGTTTTCATTATACCGAATGATGTATGAAACTCTTTCAAGAACAAAATTTATTATGATATAAAAGAAAAACACATTGAAGAAAATAAATTTGAGGAAAGAGCTTTTGTTGTTGTGATAGATTTAAAAGCAAGTAAAATGAACAACCCTTGGATACTAGATATTGGTTGATCTTCACAATAGAAAACTGATATAAAAATATTGAAACATTTTTAATGTCATGCTATAGGAGAAGTTATATTTTGTTATGATAGTTCAATAAAAATCAGAGGAATCAGAATGACTGATATTTAAGTGGGAAAGTGGAAATTAAAGTATGTTTTATTTTTTGACAGGATAAAACATAACATAATTAGTGTATTTAAACATTATGACCTTGGACATAAGTTTTAAAAAAACCCTTTTTTAACATCAAAATTTTAAAATATGAAAAATTTATTACAAAAGGAGAAATGTTTTTTGAAACTCTTCCAAATAATAGAATTTAGCCACTCCTATTACTTGAATGAGGATGATTAAAACAAATTGGGGGACTGATGATGTGGGATCATGGATATAAAAATATGAACAAAATTTCTAAATTTTATGTCATTAGAATCATATGATAATTGAAAAGAAGAGAATGATATGTTTTTTTAACCATTAAAAAATGGAAATTGACTACGAAAAGTCAAAAAAGAGTTAAAATTAAATCTAACAGACCACATAATATTATTCATTCCAATTTTAGTGGGACAATTAGAAAATAATAATCAAGAAAATATTTACAATTTTTCACTTTTATTGATTATTTTACATGGATGAAAAAAATAATGTTTATGAAGCACAAGTCAGATGATATTGAAATGTTCCAATTATTCAGAAAATATTTTGAAAAAGAAATTGGGGTTTCTATAAGGAAGTTTCAAACATATAATGGTACCAAATATAGAATAAATAATTTTAAAACTTATCTCAGAGATCATGGTATCCGATATCAGTATATTACACCCTATACTCCTAAAAAATGAGTAGAAGAAGAAATGAAAAGATGTATGGTGGAAATGGGAAGAAATATGTTAGGAGAATACAAGCATTCAAAATTCTGTTGGAGATAAGCTATTAATACTACAATACATGTTCAAAATAGATGCTTTTGACAGTAGAAACTAACATGAATTCTTATGAAACATGGTATTATAAAAAACCTTCATTTAAATACATTATTGTTTTTTGTGGTCTATTTTTTCTCAAAATAAAATATCCAGATTTGTGAATTTTTAGGAGATATATGAGGAAGGAACGTTTATAGGTTATTCACCAAATGTAATATGTTACAAATAATGGAAAAAATGTTTAAAAACTATGGTTGAATCCTATGATATTAAGGTAATTGGAAATAAAATTTCCTTAATATTAATTGTTGATAATTATTAGGAGGATAAACTTGTGAATTCCAACAATATTTAATGTAATTAAAAATATCCATATTAAGATTTAATATATTTATGCGATGAGGAAATTTCAAGGCTCTAGTTCAGTGTAGATGGATGTTGAGATAAGAAAATAATACTTCACTTATCTCAAATGTTGAACCACAATTAATTTCAGAGGCTATTCAAAAATAATAATTGGTGGATTCTATGAATTTATAGTTGGATTATATAGAAAAGAATGAAATATGGGAATATTTTTGATGAATATAAAATAAAAATATTATCAATAATAAGTGGGTCTATCAAAACATATTCTACGAGCATGGAGACGTTAAAAGAAAAAAAGGCTTGTTTGTAAGGGATGATCACATGTGGAAGGCATGAATTTTTATGAAACATATTTTCATGTTACATATCAGTAAATTATGTTAATTTTTCTTACAGAGATTTCTCAAAATAATTAAATAGAATATCAACTAGATGTATAGAAAAATTACGTAAATAGTTATATTGCGGAAGGAGTTAACATTGAAAAACCGTGTAGGGTTATACTTGATGAGGATGAATGAAAAATTTATAAATTGGAGAATACATTGTATGGGATGAAACATGATCTATGTGCATGGTATACAAAACAATACTATTTTTTTAGAATGAAAAATATTTGTAATGGAATAGTGGATAGAAAATTATATTTGAATGATTTTTTCTTAAAATATGTAATTGTAATCTTTTTATTTTCATGATATAATTGTTATTGGGGCAAGAGAAAATATTTTTAAAATATATTATGGTGAAATGATGATGAATTTTGAAATTTCCATGTAAGTAATTTTAACTTTTTTCCTTGCATACATGTTTAAAAACAAATAAAAACTCTTTTTATAATCTATAGTAAAGTTTTCAAGAAAACTATTAAAGAATATTGAAATAGAAGAATCCAAATAAGTTTAAGATCTTATTTCATTGATCACAATGTTGAGTAGAGATGAATCTGGAATATATCTGAATCAAAAACCCATTCAAAACAAGATATGAAAAACTATTTACCATATATCCTCAAGGATGGATATAGTTTACGTTGTAACATTGTGTGTTATATATCAATGTATTATGAAATATACACATATTTTGGTAGCAAATAGGATTAAGAGATATGTCAAAGGAATAAATTCCCTTGGGATGTTATACAAAGTAAATAGTGAAATTAAGTTTCATGGTCATACTGATGCAAATTGGGATAGATATTTTACTGATATAAAACCAACCTTAGGAGGAACATTTTTCTTTTGAGACTTTTTTGTTAGTTTCCATAGTAAGAAACAATGCTTAGTAACTTTTAGTAAAACTAAATTCAAATTTGTTGCATCTACTCAGGATGTTACAGAAATGTTATAGATATATGTTCCATGGGAAGATTCAGATGTAAATGTTAACAAATCATTAAAGAGACATTGTGATAATAAAAGATAAATTTAAATTTCTAAAATCATATCCAACATTAAATATCAAAACAATTTGATGTTATGTTTCACATTATAAAATATATATTTTCTAATGGATATGTTTTGATGGAATATATTTCAATAATGTATCAGATTGACCATGTCATTACAAAGGAAATTTTGAAAGTATTTTGTGTGGAATTGATGCTGAAACATCATATTTTTCCTCCTCCAATTATATACTAAACCATATAAATAATAACCCCCACTGTTTTTTGGATTATGATGAAAAATGGAGAGAGAAAGTAATGAATTTGTACTTTTTAATATGTTTTCACTAATCATTATAAAATGAATCAGTATCCAAGGTTATCATAAAATAAGGGAGATAAAGATAAATCTGATAGGAAAATTTAAATGTTAGGGGAATTTTACATCTACTAGGACGTAAAATTTTATTTCCACCATGAAATGGAATTATTCCAAAAAATACATACTTTTTCCAGTTGTATAGTTTGAGGACACACTCATTTTGAGAAAGGGTATGTTTTGATAAAAGTTAAAAAAACATGAGATGTTCAATAATTTTTAGTTATGAAAAAAATTTGTGAATTGGAAGATTTGTTAACAATGGTTGTCAAGAAATCCATGGAGGGAGATTGAAGTACCATTGTGATAAATTGTTTTAACAACAATTTCATAATTGTTTACAACTAACCTTTTTGTAAAAGAATTTTATTATGTCATGGATTAATAACCATATTCCTCATAATGATGATTCATTTGACTCATAATTTCATAGAAAGTCTGGTTTGGTTGTTTGAAGAGGTCATATTTCTACAGGTGAGTTATGAAAGATGACTTCGAATTCAAGAGTAAGAATTTTTCAATACATCCAATACAATGTCGAATGATTCTATGTTGTTCAGGAAGTTCTCTCAAATCATGAAAACATTGATGATAAAATATTTTGAATAAATGGTTGACTGTTTTTATGAATTTAAAAATAATAGAGTTAAGAATTCGTTCATAATGAAAAATTCAATCATTTTTAGGTAACAAGGATCCAAAATTCATATTCACTGATAATAATAAATAATTCATAATCATTTATAATGAAAATAGAATTCATAACGAGTGACAAGGAAATAGAATTTATAGCAACTGGGATGGATATAGATTATGTAATCACGGATAAGGAAACATAATTCGTAATGATCTAGGAAGGAAAACAATTTCTTAATTAGCTTATAAGAAAACCATATTCATAATCCCTAAGAATGAAATAGAATTATTAATGATCAGAGAAGGAAACATAATTAATAGTCAATGAATATGATACAAAATTTATAATCGCAACGATTTAAATATTATTTTAATCAATTAAGATGGAAATAGAATTTGTAACGTGCTAAGAAGGGAACATATTCGTAATGAAATGGGAAATAAAGAAAGATTATAAAGAGTTTATTATGATGAGTACTAAAAAATAATATTCCAAATGTTTTATGAAGAGTTCATGAGGTAAAAAATAAAGTTCTATATTTTTGTAAATCTTGAATCAATTTAATGGGAAATGAATATATTAATGGAGAAGTACAAATTTTATATATTTTATGAGTTTTAAAATTGGGTTAATCAAGAAAAGTTCTGAAAGTTTGTCACATTTTTTAGAGTCACTAATAAATAATTTTCCATTTTATTTGTTCATCATGGATTTTCAAACAAGTGGGAAAGGTGGAGCATAGATGAATGAAATTGAAATTAATTTTCATAGATATATGTTAGGAGGAGGATATGAAAACTGAATGTTTACTAACTTGTTTTAGCGTTGGAGTAGAGATTGTGTTTTGAAAATTGAAAAATTGTTCATCATATTGAGCTTGTTGTATTGAGTGAATCAGATCAGTACTCATCATTTTGAGAGAACTAGCTCAAGAATCATTATATTGAGAGAACTAGATCTAGACTCATGGAATAGTGAAAATCATGTCCAACTAAATCAGATGAAGGATTCGGACTGAGCAGTTATTGAGTAGTTTCAACAAAGTATTTATTCTTTTATTTGACACAATTTTTTTATAATAAAACATTGTAAACTAACATGAGTCAATATAATCATTCTTATCAAGAGATAGAAATTGTATAATATGAGTAGACAAAAGCTATATTCACTTATTTATAATAGTGTATTTTCATTGACAGACAAGAGTGGATATAGAAAGGTTTTAGGTTTTAATACTAAGTTCGAACCTTATAAATCTTGTGTGATTTACTTGCTTTCCTACTTTTTCATGCACATGTAATTACTAATCTTTGATAAGGAAGTAAATATTAAATTATTGAAGGGGTTAAGATTCTAATATTTTTGAAACATATAAAAAGGGAAAAATTAATTCATCCCCCCTATAGGTTGTTATTATATCCTTTGGAACATCAATAAATTTACCTATATATATTCATTCCAGTACATCTTACATTAATGTTTAAGGCCTCAACCCATCACCCAATCTAGTTTTTCTAATGAGACCTACTGAAACATCAATGGGATTTAATAGTCCTTAAAAATAACTAATTAATTCCATTTTATTTCTTATGTGAATTGGGTGAATATAAAATTAACATAAACAATCGTATTAGAAAAACTAAAATAAAAAATTTTCTCATTATTCCTAATCAATGAACATAATCATAAACTATTCATATTAATATAAGGAACAATATCAAAATATTTCAACTCAATCAAATGATCATAAAACATCTAGAAAAAAATTATGTTTTTTATCATTAAAACAAATTCCTAATAGATCATAAGTTAAAATGAGTGTTTTTTTCATTAATAAAAATAAATTCAATAAAAATCCATTAAAAATTTTCTTGAAGAAAATATCATTTTTATTTCAAAAATCTCTCATTAAGACAAAAATTTTATATAAGATTTTGAAAATAATATTATTTGAAAATAAAATTGTAAACATTCAAAGTAATTTTAAAGACCTAGAAATTTCAAGGAAATTTTTTCTATTTTCTTTGGAATTTTACAAGAACGCAGTTTCTGACGGCGCCTGATTCCAAGGCCCGGTGTGCAAGAAATTAATTTCCGAAGTTTGGCTCGGGTACGTTCAGTGAACGAGCGAGCGTGAATTTCTATCTTTTGAACTGGTGCTCGGAATTGAAATCTGATTGCACCGATGAACTCGCAACGCCGGTAATCGCTTAAGAGATCCTTTACCGTAGTTGCGTTTGTGCGGGAGAAGAAGTTAATTTTTGGGGTTTATTTAAAAAAGTGAATAAAATTGTTAAATCAAATTTTAACAATGTTAAGTGGTTAACTTCTCCCATGGGAAGTTGGTGGTGGGCCCACATCCATCCAACTTCCCATGTGTGGATATTTGAAAGGGTGGGGCCCACACGAACCCCCCCCCCCACCTTTTCAAATTCCTTAAAATCCCTAACCCTCTTAACCCCTCAATTTCCAACTCCCCATTAACTCACATTCTTTAATATTTGACAACTTGATTAATTAGTGAGGTGAGTTAAGTATAGTTTATTTGAATTTCAATGTTTTGAAATTCTTGCCAACACTTTGCAATTAATTAATTAAACCAACTTAATTAATTATTTTGAGTGTTTGAATTCTTTTGAATTCATTTTGCCAACATTAAAAAGAGAGATTATATTCTTCTTTTTGGGTTAGCATAAACCTTGTGGGGAGAACTAAGGAGAGGAGAAGAACTCTTGGAAGATCACCAACCTCTCGAGGAAGAACGTTCCATGTTTCCGAAGAACGTGAAGCAACACCTCTAACCATCTTCAACCGGAGTAAGGAAGGGAAGCACCGCCGCCTACAAAGTATACAGAGGTTGACGTCTCAGCTCGACTTCACCGAAATCTTCTCCCACCAACCTAGACGGAACGACGCCCGACCACCGCGACGCTTGTCTTCTGTGGGTCGTTGAAGAACTCCGTTCTTGAAGCCGAGGTAGGGAAATTTTATTTTGAAATTCTCTTATCTTTTGAGAAAAGAACGACAAGCGCGGACCAACCAATACCAGGTTGATCCGTGGATCTTCCGATCAAGCGGTTGACGATTGAAGGTTTTTATTTATTTAATTGTTCGTGAATACAAACTTGGTGATGATCATGGTTTAAAACCCTTTTTTGTTATCGAATAACGCGAGGGGGGGGGGGGGTCGGACCGCACAAACACGGCCGACCCTCCTCCTTTATTTTTCGTGATGGTTTCTTGAGGATGATACGAGAAAATGTGGTGTCGTTGCACCACATGTTTTATTGCTGAAGATACACGTGGTGCCGTCGCGCCGCGCCATGGAAAGAAATCCAAGAACGCGACGTCATCGCGACGTGTCGAAGAAAGTCAAAGGCGCCGCGGCCGGAGCGGGGCCGTGGCGGAGGGAAGCGATGTCGTCGCATCGTGCCGAACGGCATAGGCCGCGGCCGGTTCCGGGTCGTGGCGGAGCAAGATGACCGGCAGCCTGCACCGGGCCATTGGTGTCGGCGAAGGAAGGACCGGTCGTCGCCGGTCCTTGCTGGCGAAACCGGCCGTCCAGTGCGGGCCGGCCGGGCAGTGGAGACCGGGGGAATTAATTTCCCCCGGCCGGGTCTCAAAAGCGGTCCCAATTGAGGGGAAGCGGTTCTCAAAGGGGGGGGGGGGCGTTGCCCCCCCGCGCGCGGCACCAGAACGGCGCCCAGGCCGCGCCACCGTGCCGGTCCGCGCCGCCGTGTCGGTCCGCGCCGCCGCGCCGGACCGCGCCGCCGCACCGGCCCATGTCGTCGCGCCGCCGGCCGGGCCGGGTCGTCGGGCCGGGTCGCCGCCCGGGGCTGGTCGACCCGGTTCGGCCGACCCAGGGGGGGTCAGGCCGGGTCGGCCCGGACACAGACCCCCAGTTTCGGACCACTTTTGTTCAAATGCCCGTATCTTGGGCTACGGGCCCCCAAACGACTCGTCGTCAGCGGCAACACGATCCTTGGATCGAGACGGTCGTTTCAGTATACTATACTCAAGGTACACCTTCCTTTTCGGGAGCCTACGTGGTTAAAACTCCATAGTTAAGCGTGTTTGGTCTAGAGTAGTGATCAGGATGGGTGACCTCCTGGGAAGTTTCCCAGGGTGGGTGTGGGACGGAAAGGCCAATAACTAACAGACCGCGCGTCCGATTTACGTGCCGTCTATTTCGTTGAATTCCTTTTGATGGGATGGATATTTTGGCATACTCCGCCCGAGGGTTGGACGCAGGTGGAGTACAGTCGGGTTGGTTTTGCCTTAAAACCAACCGGGCCCCTAGAACGAAAAAGACATTAACTCTAAGACCGGGCGTCCGATTGACGCGCCGTCTGTTGCGTTGAGTTCTTGTTGACGATATGGAACTTTTGGCATCCTCCGCCCGATAATTGGATGCAGATGGATAGTGGCCGGGTTGGATCGCACCGAAATCAAACCGGGCCCCTAGAACGGAAAACCTGGTATCTTTCTGACAGAATGTCCGTTTGACGAACCATCAGCAACGTTGGTGATCTCATTGAGAAACGGTCCCTATGAGTATACCCTATGAGAGTTCGGGGTATAGTTGAGAAACGGCCGGGTTTGGTTTGCTCACGAAACCAACCAGACCCATGGGACGAAAAGGCTAATAACTCACAGACCGAGCTTCCGATTGACGCACCATCTATTGTGTTGAGACCCCTATGACGAGGCGGTCCTTTGAGATACTTCTTCGTGGGACTTTGAGATACTTGGAGTATCGACCTGTAGCTCGTGGAGCGGACCCTCCCAGTGGCGAGCGTGCGGAGTACGGAGACCGTGTAACTAGATGAGACCTAACGACTGCTTAACCGACTCGACTTGGAGTGAGTCGACTAGCCCAGTGGACGGAGCTCTACTTTCTGAGGTGCAGACCCATGGCGGACGGAGCACTACCTGTGTGATAGTTCAGACCCGCGGTACTCATCCGGAGAGTACCTCAGCAGGCTACTAGGGGGTGTGCACTACTGTGTTTGGGTGACATACCTCGTCGGAAAGCACTACTGTATCTGGGTGGCTGACCCGCGGTACTCGACTGGAGGAGTACTTCAGCAGTATTAGGTTAGTGAGAAGTACCTCGGAGTCGTGACAGGACCACTGTACACTCCAGAGATGGAGCTCTTCAGCAGTTACAGTTTCGATAATGAAAATCCTTGTTTGAGCTGAGACTTTTGACCTTTGTGTTTACTGCATGATTGAGATGGGTCACTTGATAACTTAGGTATATGTATGGTAATATACCTGGGTAGTGGTTATCCGTTGATTTCATGATCCTTGAGTTTCCTCATGATTGAGATGGGTTACTTGATAACTTAGGTATATGTATGGGCATATACCTAAGTTGTGGTTATCTGTTGAGATCTTCTTTGTGGTTATCCTTGTTGGTTTTAGTGAGACAGTGAGGGTCTCGGGGTCCCTACTGAGTAACATTATACTCAACCCTGCATGCGATATGCACGCACCTCGTTGTGTTGGTTGCAGACGACGGGCAGTGCTGATGGAGGCCGAGTGTTCGAGGACTGGACGGTACCCAGAGGTGGTCTACTCGACGAGTCATTATCCGGAGGTGGACTTCACGGCGAGAAGACACTCAGAGGTGGTTGGCGGGAGAGAGCGTTGTGGAGGCTATATGTACCTACCCTTAACGTAGGATCCGTGGTGGACGATCCAGGAGCTGCGCCAACTGTACCTACCCTTCAGGTAGGATCCGAGGGGGACGAACCAGGAGCCGCTTCCGTCCCACCAGCTGTTGTCTTTTTCTGTTGTACTTTGTTCAGTTGTAGTTGTTCTTTCTTTTGGGTTTGTATTCTGCCCCATTTTTCCTTTCAGCACTTCTCTTTGTACTTAGTTTTTATTTCCGCTTATACTCTATCATGTTTGTTTACTTTTATAAAGGAAATGCCTTACCAGTTATCGGGATTTATGCCTTCGGTTCTAGTCGCGAGCCCCTGGCCTATGGAAGGCGGGGTTGGGGTAGTCACGACACGAGCCCCGAGGACGGGTCGTGACAAATTGGTATCAAAGGAGTTCGGTTCTACCGCAGAACTTATGACTCTGAATTTTTCATTCTGTGATGCAATGGTGTTAAGAGTACCGAGTGTGGTTTTCAGTTCAGGGAGTCCAGTGTTGGTGCGGGCAGCCGACGTATCCATACACCAGGACCCTGACAACTGATTTCCGACTTTGTGCACGAAAAAAATGATTGCGTGTGTGTTTTCAAAGGTTTTCCATTAAAACATCTCAAACCAGGTCATCTCACCAGGTATAAACATTTGACTGTGTCACGATGTTTCTTTCAGGATGCCTTTTCACGGACGACCAGCTAGAGGCCAGAGGGATGTGCGTGATGACATCCTGTCGAGCGACGAGGTTTCGGAACAGGGCCCTCTTGCACTTGAGGCACCAGCGGTACTGCTACCCGTTGGGCCACCGATGCCACCAGCACCAGCAGTAGGTGATGCACGACGCTTGAGCACGCTGCACGAGTTCCAGCGCCAGAGGCCACCCAGGTTCCGGGGAGAGACGGACCCGCAGGCGGCTGAGGTTTGGCTGGAGGCTGTGGTGAGAGTCTTCAGGCTAGTGGGGACACCGACAGACTTCATGGTGATCTTTGCTACCAGCCTCTTTCAGGTAGCAGCAGGCAGGCGGTGGATCCACTTGTTTCAGTTTTGCGACGGAATGAACTTCGCTTGGGAAGACTTCGAGACCTTCTTCATGGTGGAGTTTGTTCCAGTAGCTCTACACCCCGAGCGTGTACAGGAGCTTCTGCCTTTGCTGCGAGTTTTTCGATCAGTAGCCGAGTCATATGTGGGCAGTAGACAGATGATGCAGAGGTCTAGGAGGACCGGACTAGAATTTGGACGTTCTCGGGTATTAGGACTTGTGGTGCGGGGCACCCGGGGTGGGAACAGAGCTAGGCGTGCCAGAAGCAGGTTGTGTTACTCATGCGGCAGAAAGGGTCACCTCGCACGTGATTGTCCGACTCCTCGTACAGTTGATCCGCAGGCTTTGGATGAGACACCAAGGCAGTAGAGCTCTGGGAGCAGGTGGACAGGAACAGAACTAGTGGATATGTCCCTTGTACTTCTAGTTCCATGTTGTTGTTATATTCGTTTCTTTGTACTATGAGCTGCAATAATAAAAAGACACTTATCATTGTTTGCTTTCCTGTCCTTTTGTTTGGTTGATACTGAGTGGTCCCAGTTAAACTGTTGACTTGACCCTCACTTTCAAGATTTCTACTGGAGGGGACCCAGTGACCTCACACTGATGCCGATAGTGTGACTCGACCCTTGGAGGCGAGAGTTACAGTTGGATCACTTAGTAGTTATGTCGAGGCCTTACGACGTCAACCATGGCATGAATGCATCATTCATGTCAGGATTGACTGTATTAGACAATGAATGTTGTTCATCTAGGGGATGAGACCAGATTTCTCATATCGGCAAAGAAGAAATCATAGCAGCTCTTGTGAGACTAAAGGAGGTTCAGTTCATCCTGGAGCGGATGAAGACTGCACAGTGCAGTAAAAAACAAGGAACCAGTGCCAGTCATAGGGACTGGGGCGTGTTAAATGTTTCAATAAGAGGAAGCATTAAATAGAGATGAGTGTACGAAACGGAAAACGTGGAGGCAGAGCTAGGAGAGCATCATGAGGTGTTGTACATCTTAACATGCTACAACCACCCGCCTTAGTTATCCCAGCCAAGCTCAGGGAGCTGGAGGGCGGTGGAATAATGCGGCTGCATGCGGTCAAGGAGTGTGACCCAATGGCTCTAGAAATGATTCAAGGGACAGTCCGTGTCCACTACTAGATGCTGTAGTAACAGACGTCGATATGAATCATTCCTCGCTTTCACAAATCTTGTTCCAGACCTAGAGTTTTCGGTAATCCGTGGACTTGACCCTCACGTCTGGAGATACCTTGGGAGGAGACTCGATAATCACAGTTATGCCGATGGTGTGGTCAGACCCTAGAGGCGAGAGTTTCGGTTGGAATCTCTTGGTGGCAGCGTCGAGGCCTTACGACGTTAGTTTGAGTATGGAATGGGCAATAACTGTTCATACTCAAATTGACGGTTTTAGGCAAACATCGAGATTGGTTTTCCTTGGTAGGCGGAAAAGGAAACCCCAGGCAGTGCAGGGTAACTCTTGCACAGGAGGGTGAGACCGATCACTCTTGAGTCGGTCAACCTTACCCTCGTGGCAGTAGCCTTTCGAGTTCCAGTTCTAACAGAAAATGGAGACCTCTGGAGTTCGAGGATGACGATCACGTCCTTATACAGGTCTCACCTCGATGAGGATTACAGAGATGTGGCCAAGGCGGAAAGTTATCTCCGGGGTTCAGCGGACCTTCATAGGTCCCCAGCTGGTTATGCGGGGAGGTTTACCACTTGACCCATTCACCGCAGTTGCATCAGGTGCACGACGACTTCCACGTATCTCAACTGAGGAGATACGTGCTCGACCATTCGCATACCATCGACCATGAGGAGCTAGACGATGGCAATGGGGTGTCTTTCACGGATATTCCAGTGGGGATCAAGGATCGACAGGAGCATATCCTACGAGGACGATCGATTCCTAAGGTTCACTTTCTTTGGCAGTACGGAACCTCCGGGTAAGCACATGGAGCGGAAGTCTCAGATGCGTGCTCTATACCGCTTTTGTGACCCTAGTTTGTGTTGAAGCTTAATGGGGACGTAAAGCCCTGAGGTGGGAGTAATGTAATGACCCAGAAATTTCAAGGAAAATTTTTTTTCTTATTTTTCTTTGAAATTTTACAAGAACGCAGTTTCTGACGGCGCCTGATTCCGAGGCCCGGTGTGCCCAAAATTAATTTCTGAAGTTTGGCTCTGGTACGTTCAGTGAACGACCGAGCGAGAATTTCTATCTTTTGAACCGGTGCTCGGAATTGAAATTTGATTGCACCGATGAACTCGCAACGCCGATAATCGCTTAAGAGAACCTTTACCGTAGTTGCATTTGTGCGGGAGGAGAAGTTAATTTTTGGGGTTTAATTAAAAAAGTGAATAAAATTGTTAAATCAAATAACAATGTTAAGTGGTTAACTTCTCCCATGGGAAGTTGGTGGTGGGCCCACATCCATCCAACTTCCCATGTGTGGATATTTGAAAGGGTGGGGCCCACACGAACCCCCCCCCCCCCCCCCCACACCTTTTCAAATTCCTTAAACTCCATAACCCTCTTAACCACTCACTTTCCAACTCCCCATTAACTCACATTCTTTAATATTTGACAACTTGATTAATTAATGAGGTTAGTTAAGTATAGTTTATTTGAATTTCAATCTTTTGAAATTCTTGCCAACACTTTGCAATTAATTAATTAAACCAACTTAATTAATTATTTTGAGTGTTTTAATTATTTTGAATTCATTTTTCCAACATTAAAAAGAGAGATTATATTCTTCTTTTTGTGTTGGCATAAACCATGTGGGGAGAACTAATAGAGGAGAAGAACTCTTGGAAGATCATCAACCTCTCGAGGAAGAACGTTCCACATTTCTGGAAAACGTGAAGCAACACCTTCGACCATCTTCAACCGGAGTAAGGAAGGGAAGCACCGTCGCCTACAATGTATACAGAGGGTGACGTCTCAGCTCGACATCACCAAACTCTTCTCCCACCAACCTAGACGGAACGGCGCCCGACCTCCGCGACGCTTGTCTTCTGCGGGTCGTTGAAGAACTCCGTTCTTGAAGCCGAGGTAGGGGAATTGTATATTGGAATTCTCTTATCTTTTGAGAAAAGAACGACGAGCGCGGACCAACAAATACCGGGTTGATCCGAGGATCGTCTGATCAAGCGGTTGATGATTGAGGGTTTTTATTTATTTAATAGTTCATGAAAACAAACTTGGTGATGATCATGGTTTAAAACCCTTTTTTGTTATCGAATAACGCGAGGGGGGGGGGGGGGGGGGGTCGGACCGCACAAACACGGCCGACCCTCCTCCATTGTTTTTCGTGATGGTTTCTTGAGGATGATACGAGAAAATGTGGTGTCGTCGCACCATGCGTTTTATTGCGGAAGATACGCGCAGCGCCGTCGCGCCTTGCCGTGGAAAGAAATCCAAGAACGCGACGCGACAGCGTCGCGTCGAAGAAAGTCAAAGGCGTCACGGCCGGAGCGGGGCCGCGACGGAGGGAAGCGATGCCGTCGCATCGCGCCGAACGGCATAGGCCACGGCCAGTTCCGGGTCGTGGCGGAGCAAGATGACCGGCGGCCGGCACCGGGCCGCCAGTGTCGGCGAAGGAAGGACCGGCCGTCGCCGGTCCTTGTTGGCGAAACCGGCCATCCAGTGCGGGTCGGCCGGGCAGTGGAGACCGGGGGAATTAATTTCCCCCGGTCGGGTCTCAAAAGCGGCCCCAATTAAGGGGTCACGGTTCTCAAAGGGGGGGGGGGGCGACGCCCAGGCCGCACAGCCGTGCCGGTCCGCGCCGCCGGCTGGGTCGGGTTTTCCGAGCTGGGTCGGGTCGTCAGGCTGGGTCGCCGCCCGGGGCGGGTCAACCCGGTTCGGCCGACCCAGGGGGGTCAAGCTGGGTCGGCCCAGACCCAGACCCCCAGTTTTAGACCACTTTTGTTCAAATGCCCGTATCTTGGGACACGGGCCTCCAAACGACTCGCCGTCAGCGGCAACGCGATCCTTGGATCGAGACGGTCGTTTCGGTATACTATACTCAAGGTACACCATCCTTTTCAGGAGCCTATGTGGTTAAAACTCCATAGTTAAGCGTGCTTGGCCTAGAGTAGTGATCAGGATGGGTGACCTCCTGGGAAGTTCTCAGGGTGGGTGTGAGACGGAAAAGCAAATAACTAACAGACCGGGCGTCCGATTTACGCGCCGTCTGTTTCGTTGAATTCCTCTTGATGAGACGGATATTTTGGCATATTCCGCCCAAGGGTTGGACGCAGGTGGAGTACAGTCGGGTTGGTTTTTCCTTAAAACTAACCGGGCCCCTAGAACGAAAAAGCCAATAACTCTAAGACCGGGCGTCCGATTGACGCGCCGTCTGTTGCGTTGAGTTCCTGTTGACGATACGGAACTTTTGGCATCCTCCTCCAGAGAATTGGATGCAGATTGATAGTGGCCGGGTTGGATCGCACCGAAATCCAACCGGGCCCCTGGAACGGAAAAGCTGGTATCTTTCTGACAGAACGTCCGTTTGATGAACCATCAGCAGCGTTGGTGATCTCGTTGGGAAACGGTCCCTATGAGTATAACCTATGAGCGTTCGGGGTATAGTTGAGATACGGCCGGGTTTGGTTCGCTCACGAAACCAACCAGACCCATGGGACGAAAATGCTAATAACTCACAGACCGGGTGTCTGATTGACACGCCATCTGTTGTGTTGAGACCCCTATGACGAGGCGGTCCTTTGAGACACTTCTTAGTGGGACTTTGAGATACTTGGAGTATCGACCTGTAGCTCGTGGAGCGCACCCTCCCAGTGGCGAGCGTGCGGAGTACGGAGACCGTGTAACTGGCTGAGACCTGATGACTGCTTGACCGACTCGACTTGGAGTGAGTCGACTAGCCCAGTGGATGGAGCACTACTTTCTGAGGTGCAGACCCATGGCGGACGAAGCACTACCTGTGTGACAGTGCAGACCCGCGGTACTCGTCCAGAGAGTACCTCAGCAGGCTACTAGAGGGTGTGCACTACTATGTTTGGGTGACATACCTCGGCGGGAAGCACTACTATGTCTGGGTGGATGACCTGCGGTACTCGACAGGAGGAGTACATCAGCAGTCTTAGGTTAGTGAGAAGTACCTCGGAGGCGTGACAGGACCACTGTACACTCTAGAGACGGAGCTCTTCAGCAGTTACGGTTTCAATAATGAAAATCCTGGTTTGAGCTGAGACTTTTGACTTTTGTGTTTACTGCATGATTGAGATGGGTCACTTGATAACTTAGGTATATGTATGGGCATATACCTGGGTAGTGGTTACCCATTGATTTCATGATCCTTGTGTTTCCTCATAATTGAGATGGGTTACTTGATAACTTAGGTATATGTATGGGCATATACCTAAGTAGAGGTTATCTGTTGAGATCTTCTTTGTGGTTATCCTTGTTTGTTTTAGTGAGATAGTGAGGGTCTTGGGGTCCCTACTGAGTAACGTTATACTAACCCCTGCACTGGCTATTCCTGCACCTCGTTGTGTTGGTTGCAGACGACGGGCAGTGCTGACGGAGGCCGAGTGTTCGAGGACTGGACGGTACGCTGAGGTGGACTACTCGACGAGTCAGTATCCGGAGGTGGAATTCACGGCGAGACGACACTCAGAGGTTGTTGGCAGGAGAGAGCGTTGTGGAGGCTATCTGTACCTACCCTTCAGGTAGGATCCGTGGTGGATGATCCAAGAGCTGCGCCAACTGTACCTACCCTTCAGGTAGGATCCGAGGAGGACGAACCAGGAGCCGCTTCCGTCCCACCAGCTGTTGTATTTTTTCTATTGTACTTTGTTCAGTTGTAGTTGTACTTTCTTTTGGGTTTGTATTCTGGCCCATTTTTCCTTTCATCACTTCTCTTTGTACTTAGTTTTTACTTTCGCTTATACTCTGTCGTGTTTGTTTACTTTTATAAAGGCAATGCCTTCCCAGTTATCGGGATTTACGCCTTTGGTGCTAGTCGCCAGCCCCTGGCCTATGGAAGGCGGGCTTAGGGTAGTCACGGCACGGGCCCCGAGGATGGGTTGTGACAGTAAATTTTAGAACTTTTATTGTTCATTAATGAACCAAGTCTCTTACATTCTGAAGACGTTAAAAAATATTTCTTTTATATTTTATTAAAAATATTCATTTTTTGGAAAATATCATGAATATTCAATTAAATAAATTAAAGATTAAAAAAGGTGTAAACAATAATATGATAAACCATTTAGATAACATTAAATAAAAATTTGAAAACATTCATAAAAACATGAATTTGTATGAAAATTGATTTTCGACCAAATAGAGAAATAAAGTAGGATTTTTTTAAAAAAGTTTTATTAATAATCCTAAGTACCAAAGAGAGGAAAATGCTAATATAACATTAAAAAATTATAAATAAATTGAGGATAATATATTTAAATTGATTTATTTTATAATTATTAAATAATTTCATTCATTGTAAAATAAAGTATGAAAAAATCTTAATTAAAATGAGATTGAAACATAAACCATTTACCACATTGGAAATATATCAATCATAAGTCCCATGAGTATAATAATCTCTTATGAAACATTAAAAACCAATAATATAAATATATAGATAACATAATATATCGAAATTTATAGTATATACACGACACCAACAAAATAAGTGGTGAATATAACATATGTCTCTTTAAAGTAAATGTGAGTCGAGAAACACTAACATTAATAAAAACTTCCTTCATTAATATTAAAACATAATTTACAAACAATATAGGTTTATTATAAATATATTATAGAACCATAATCATATATCTTATATAATATAATATTTACTTATATCCTTTTATCACCAGTTTGTTAATAATTATTTTTTAAAATAACTATTTACAGTTGAAAATTACATAATTTCTCTAGTGTTTTATATTTTCATAATTTGAGTACATTTACATTGATCATTGATAAATTGTTTATAGAATGAAAAAAATTAAACAAATATCATATATATTCATTTTATATATATTTACAGTAATCCTTAAAATATAGAGATGGGAAATGGGTTATATTGTTCTTGAATATGGTACGTCATACATAGGATATAACATTGTCTCCATATTCTTGATGGATGGAATTAAAATAAAATAAATATTAAATAAAAATCCCAAACTTATTATTATTATATATATATCTTTTATATTAAAAAAATTATCCTTATTACCATCCATGTAATAATTAAATGAAAAAACAAATCACATCAGTATATGGAGATGGCAGTCCACAATACGTACAAGTGATGTTATTGTTCTAAAATGGACTATATGATAAGTAGTTTTATGGGATTTTATATTTAAAAAATTATATTTAGGTTATAAATATCACATATATTCATTAATTTTATCCTTACTACATTCCTTACAAAGCATAAGAAAAAAATCAATCACATCGCTTCGTGAGGGGGTAGGCTGCCGTTCACATGAGCGACCTTATCATACCCCCTTGAAATGGTAATCATGGAGTTATATGTGATATCATAATTATTTATGTATAATAATTTTAGAAATATAATATACATATATTAAATTCATAATTATATCCATGATTGAAATGTGCTAATTCAAAATGACTTATATCGGTTCGTGATGTTGTATATTTTCGTACAAATGATCAACCAATTAGTTTCCCATTTAATAACCCTACTTCATATTTAGTAATATAATAATCGGGAAATTTATCCCTTGTAGTATTTGAAGTTATATTACCTCGATGATTGGGGAATTAATTTTTTTGTAGTTCTATATCCTTTATTTAATGCATTACACATTGGCTTATTATTCTTTTCCTATGCAATCTTGATCGTAATTGTATCTCCATATACACAAATATAAAACACACATTAACGTAAAAATGTAATAGAATGTTTATTTCCATAATTATCACATGGGGAAAACATTCCTTCCCTTATTCCTTTTATTCATCCTTTTCTCTATCATCCACTTCTTCTCTTAATTTCCATCAAATCCAAAAAAATTAGAGATTGATTTCCAACCAAATATAATACATTATACTATTTATTTTTGTGATGAGAATGTTTGGTAGACTATTTACCTTTGAGTAGTTTCCCAAATCCCATCAAATGAAAGTTATAACTTTTTGTTCATATTACATATTAAGTTTTTAGCATCCCTTTCTCACCATGTAATATATTTTTCATTGATAGTGAAAAATTCATCTTCCTTTTTCATAAGAATCACGAATTGTCCCCCTATATCCAGTCTTTTATAGTGCGGGACCTATTATCCCATGAAGTGTTCTTTAAATCCCTTCCACTCAATGCTCACTATTTCTTCTTCATCCTTAGTGTTTTCAATCAATGTCAATCATTGATCTACAAACTCTATGATATTTTAAACATTCATAATATCAATCTTACATTCACTAGTTTTAAATGAGGGAAAATATTATATAAAGAACTCATCTATTTCTTATCTATAAAATCATTTATAGTTATATTAAATGAAGTAGGATTATAATTATTGATGTAGTCTATAACTGATACACCATTACATGGATTAGTATTCTACTCTATATAGTAAAGTTTAATTCTAATAAAATAATTCATCTAACATAATATAGTGATAATTTGATCAATTCTAGCTATAACTCTAGCTCTAGCTTCATTATTCTTCGCAAAATGGAATCTCAAAATGGAATATTGGAAATGAAATTATTCTAATTACGTGTATTTGGAATCATTTATAATAAATGGCATATGGTTTATTAGATCTTAATATTATGAAAAATAATTTAAAATATCATAACAAGTGAAAAAAAAATCATAAATTGAAAAAATTATACATTTATAATATCATAGTCATAAAAATAAATCATTGGAAAAAAATTCATGTCATAAAAATATTCTAAAATCCTTCACATTGGTGTGTAAAAAATTTAATTGTCCAAATAATATCCCCTAGGACTGACATATTTGGAGAATGATAAGGCCTATTTTAATATAACTTGTAATAATAAATTAAATCATGACACACATTTTTAAGAGTTATTACCTCTATGTACATCTATTCTAGGACCAGATACACTTGTACTATCCAAAAATGGATGTACTTCATGGAATACCAAATAATATTTAACATAAAAAACATTTTTGTATTCTATACTTATAATAAATTTCTAACATAGGCTTATATTTCCTAATATATATTTTCCAAAAATATATATTCTATGTGTTTTACTAACCCTTCTATGATACAAAAAATAAATACCACACCCCTAAAAGCCTAGGGCCAGTGGGTACATTTTTACATTGAAAAAACATACAAGGAATTTCAACTTGAATGATCAAATGGATTAACAATATTAGTAATTTAGATATATAAATGAATATTATATTACAATTGAGAACACAAAATACACTTAATTGTTTCCTTTAGAAGCCTATATTTCTTATTTTCATATCCCTTCAAATCAATCACAATACAATTCCTTGTTTCATGTGGAAAATAGAACACAATAATGGGGTGCGATTAGATTCTCCAGAAGGGTATGCATAAATGGGAATCTATCACGAATAAGTAATCATAATCAATATGGGAAATTAAATAACAAAAATGAAATTTTAATAAGAACATGATCATAATATATAAGAAATAAATTATTGTAAAAAAGAAAAATAAATAATGACATTATCTTGAAACATAATCATCAATATTATAACTAACTGAATAATAATAAGGAAATAAATGAGTAATCTAATAATGAGTAAATTCATAATATAGAACATCATAACCATACATTCAAGGACTCTTTCTAGGATTTCATACATTAATGGGTAAGGCCTTAGGTAAATCACAAGTTATTTTGTCTCATGATACCCACCATGTGACTATAGTGTGCCTATCCCATCACATTATAAGTCCAATTAATTCCACATTTGAAAGGTTAGAAACATAATAAACATAAAAATAAATATTCTAAAAACTATAATATGAAATGTTTATAAATTCCTTAATCCATAAACATAATCATAAACCATTCAGAGTAATATGGTGAATTGAATAAAAATAGTATATCTTAATCACCCTATCATAAAACATCTTGAGAAATAATTATGATGGTATCATCATAATATATTCCCAACTGGTCATAACATAAAATCAGTGTTTTTGTCATTTATTATTAGAATTACCAAAAAAATCCTTAAAAACAGTGTTGTTGAAAATATCATTTTAATTTTGAAAATCATCTTTTAAAATTAAATGATCACAAAAAATTGAAGTTTATTTTGTTGGAAAAAATATAAAGACTTGCAAAATAATATTTTAAATATTTATGTTTTATGATGGTGGGAACATTAATTCATGTTTTATATGTTAGAAAAATATTCATTTCACTTTTTTGTTAAAACCCAAATGGGTATTGTATGGTAAGTCACATGAAGATTCATTTCCAAACATTTTGACAAAATTTAATCATGTATAAAAGTTTCATTACCTTATTATTTAGGTAATGATTATAATAATTAGTGAATATTTTTTTAGAAATAAAGGACATGGATGAAAATATATTTTCGACCAAGTATATTAATAATGCTAGATTATCTATAAAACACATCTCATTCATTTTTAGTACCAAAGAGAGATAAATGTAACTATTTCATGAATATGGAATGAATAAACTTTGTATAAAACAATTTTTTTCATATAAAATGTTCAAATTATTTCCTTTAATAGAAATTATTGAATAAATAAATCCGTATTAAAATGTTAATGAAAGATAAATCCCTCACCACTTTGGTAACATTTGAATAATAAACTATATGAAATGAATAACATATAATGAAACATTAAATATCATGAAAATAAATATATTCATGATTTTAAATATTACAATGTTTATTATCTACACCACAACAAAGGGGTAGGTGGTGAATATTACATATGACTCACAAAAGTGAAAGTGAGATGAGAAACCCCTACCATAGGTCAGAATTACTTTGTACTTGTTTAATCTAACAATATAATAAATATATGATAATTATAAATATATTAATGTACCATAATAATATATATCATTCTATATATTATTTACATATGGTCATTTATCACCCATTTATTAAATATTATTTGTTAAAATAACTGTTTTGTGTAATAATTTCGTTGTTTTTCATGAATGTGTTGGTTCGGTAATTTCAGTCCATTTACATTGATCAAGGATCCAAAATATCCATAATTTAAACAATGATTTCAATATAATATATATTATTTATATATTTGTTTTTATTAATCTATAAAATATATATATATAGGAAATGGATGACATAGTTCATGAAGATGGTAGGTCATATAAAAACATGAATATAGTTTCTATTTTCCTTTTGGATGGAACCAATGAAAAATAAATATTAATTTACCCATTAGGCATTATTATTAATCTTTATATATCATTTATTTTAATAAAATTAATCCTAATTAACATCTATGTGAAAATAAAATAAAACATATTTCACATCTCCCCGTTGATGCGACAGTCCACATATATTCCCTAGAGACAATATTTGTTTCCAATAGACTGGAATGTAAAAAGATAGATATGATATAATATTTCCATAATTATATTTTGTTCATAAATTTTACATGTATCCATTTACATTATCATGAATAACATACATACAAATATAAAGTTAAAATTCACATCATGTCGCTTCATGAGGGAGTAGTCCGCCATAAAGACGAGCAACATTATCATATCAACCCACAAAATCATATGTAAGAAGGTTTATGTGATAGAATAATTCTATAGGAAAACAATTTTTTTAAATATAATATATATAAGTTAAATATTTCATTATGTCTATATATTCAAGATGTTAATGGAAAATAATTTATATCAGTTTGTGAGACAGTTGTTTGTCTTACACAAGATCAATAGTTTCATTTCACATTTGATGAGAATAGAGATATATATGAATTATTAATATAGAATAAAAATATATCTATATATATGGGATAAGTTTTCTATTATATTATCATAATTTCAAATAATTGTTAAGGTTTTTAAGAATAAATAAAACAAATATTCATGTTTATGAATTTCATATCTTCTTCAGAGTGACTTTTTTGTTTTTACCTACGGATTCTTATGAGGGACAAATAATAAAACAGAGTAATATATAACGTGAGGGGGAAATAATAATATATTATGGGCATGTGTTTTCCAATCCCTGGGGTTTTGGATGAGTTAATAGGGTATTTGAGGGGTGACCATTTATAAGTTGGGTTGAGGACACACATGGAAATATTGAAAACATAAAACGATACTGAAGTTTTTATCATGCTTAAATCCACCAAAATATTTCATTATCACCACTTATATAATATAATGTCTCTATATGTTCATAAAATGGGTTTTATCACAATTTCTAGGGAATTTTAAATGTTTTCTTTTTAGATTAACCCCCCTAAGAAAACCCATTTTTACCTCAACTACAATAATTAATTTTCAATGTTTTTACTATTACTTAGGGTAAAAAATAATTTTTAAAATAGCAGATAATATTTATTTTTATTATTAGAAATATAAATTCAATTTTCAAAATTCAATTCAAATAAGACGTGGGATTTATTTTTAAAAAACCCCACAGTCACGATGAAATAATGTTTTTCCAAAGAAATATTTTCTTAAGTATGTAGCATTTTTATATTGAAATTAAAAAAAATGATCCAAAATATACTAATTAGTCAAATTTTAATTTAATTTTTGTAAATTTACATTATAACCCATTTAAATTATAAATTATCATTATAAATACTTTAAACTAAGAGACAAATTATAATAAAAATATCAATTTAAACTATTCATCAAAAAATTAATCTTTTTAGACAATCCAACAAATTCATTGACATATATTTTGGACATGTAGATTTAAAAAATTATTTATATATTTACAAATAAATTTTCTTAAATTAGTACAATTTAATTTTATGTTATGTGTTCAAAGCATGATTATACAGTATTTTGGAAAAATATTGTTTTTAGGAAACTTTCCATTATATTTAAGATTATTATTATTTTATTTATGATAAATGTATAACTATTGAATTTATAGCATACATATGTAAACCATATAATTTTCAATATTTATTGAGAACTATTCATAACCTCTGACATAACATCTATGAAATGATGGTCAAATTTAGATAATAAAATTTTAATTTAGTGTAGTATTTAATTAGGAATTGGTGTTTCATGCATCAGAAGATATCAAAGAGATTTAATTTATTTAAAAATATATAAATAATTATATATGTTTTACATTCTATTGAAATAAATGTTTTTATATTAATTTATGCTATTGAATATTATGTGTTTCTTTTAAAATATCAGGGCATTACAACCCATTACACTATGATAATATTTAAAATAACCATTTAATTATTATAAAATGATTTCTTATAATTATATGCAAGCCAAAAATATTATGTATTATTCCAATTTTATACTCTTGTAGTTAATTTTCATTAATTACAATATGATTCATGTAGTATGAACTATCCATATTAATTTCATGTCTAATGAGCATTATTTATGATATAAAATTGATTCATTTGAAATGTTATTTTATTTTTCATACCCTCATATTCAAGTTAATATCATGGTATCATTGATATCACCCTTTTTTACCCTTCTAGAACATCTAATCCCACCCTTTATTATATTTGTATTCCATAGGTTATGAAGAAAGGTAAAAATATTGTTTTTTCAAATAAGAGTTATAGTTATGATTAACTTAGTGGGAGAAGATATAGATCGTTTAAAATTGAGATGCATATATGTTAATGTTTTCAAAGGCTCTAGACCAATATAATTATGACATGGTTTGTTATGTTATGTAATGAATATACATATATTATGATTTGATATCTATATATGAAATATATGGGTGTTTATATCCTTTGTGGGAATATTTTGATAACTATATTTTAAAAAAAATCTATTTTATACTCTTATGGTAATTATTTATCTTTCTAGTTTTGGAACCATATTTTATCATCGATACATAAAATGATTGATATAATTATTTTAAGAAAATTTTTACTTATTTCTATCTTTGGTTACATATATTTTCTGTTCCATTTACATGTTGTCTAAAAACATTTTTAATTTTTTTAAAAAATATCCAATGATTTTTAAATTATTTTATACACAAGATTGTATTTTTAGAAGAAAAAAAATAATATTAATCTTATTGTAATTTTCATAATTTGTTAATTTTTGAGTTTTTACCAAAAATTTGAAAGGAATCTTTTTTACATTCTCATGATAATCATTATTTCCCACCGTCATACCCACTCATTGCTTTAATTCTTCTATTACAAGAATTAAAGGAACTTTTTAAGGAAAACATGTCATCTAATATTATAAAAAATTTAGTTTCAAAAATAAATATTTAAAGTAAAAGGAAATTTTCCTCATGAAATATTATTGGTATTTTTATGGATTTTTTTCATCAATGTTAACAACTGTCATTTACCTTATGATACATGGGTAATTTGTTTTATATATACCATCATAATTATCTATCTATTGGATTATTATTAGTTTGACTTGGATGTAGTATATTTTTTACCATTCAATATAATACTCTGGATGGATTATGATTATGTTTAATAATTGGGGAATGTATTAAAATTCATGTGATAGTTTTTGAATACAAATATTTCTGTTGACAGGGATTATTGGTTGTGGAGAATATTAACATTTTGAAGAATAGTTTATTAACACGAATATTTATATTTACTATTTTTCTCTTCATTCATATGATGACTGTATTGGACTTAGTATGTGATGTTAAGGGCCAAAAATATCTCGTTGATGCATCAGTATGTTTTCTGAGACAAACTATCTTGGATATTTGGCCAAGGCCGCAACCATTTATGAAAGATGTCTTGGAACATGGTCCTCCGTATATTTTTATATTGTTTAGTGTTATTTAGAATCTCTTTTTGATATATGTTTTTGATGATCATGTGATTATTTGATTCCAAACCCCATAGATAAATTTCAACCTCATTTTTTTTTGTATTGAATTAATTCATTCGACATTTTTTCCAACAATAATATTCTTTATTTGCATATAATTAATTAAATTGAATGTTTTTTAGTTATTTCTCTTCATATATTAATTATTTATTATGTATTCATGAAGCCTTTGTTTTATCCCTACCCTTACCAATAATAAGGGTTGACTATTTTCTTATGTTTCATTTCCCTAGGATTTTGGTAAGTTTATTATGGATGATGTTTAGAGAATTTGTGAAGGGAATAATGGTGTTCTAATATAAAATTATTGGTTGAATTTTATGTTTTCAAATGTAATGTGATATTCATGTATGTTTCTATTTTTCAAATACTTTTAACCTATTTGGTCTATTAGGATATGATCACTTATATTTAGAACTAATTAAACAATGTGACAGCCACCTATGTGCTACAAGGTTATAGATCTTTATAGATGGTATTAAAACTTGATTAGTAGAAACCATGGAATTATATTTAAGAAATCTTAAAGAAAAGAACATAATCTTAGGAATTAATTTAATGATATGTTTATGCATACCAAAACATTCAAATGTTTTGATAAGGTAGAGAATATGTGGATTTTTCATAAATACATCCATTCATGGATACTATTTTTAGATTTAGATCTCCCATAGATGTACTTATGAGTATTAACTCCGAAAATGGTGTATTAGTATTTGACTTGATTATCATAGAGTTCATGAAAATGATCTTTTCTTTACACCTATTTCGACACTCTTGGGAGATATTATTAGTCAAATTCACATTTTCTATACAAAAAATTATGAATTATTTAAAAGTAATTTAATTTCGTGATAATATATCAAAATATACCCAGTTTATGATTCAATGATTATCTATACATAAATATTTTAAATTATGTTTAGTGTATTAGTAGTTATGATAATATGAATAATGATTCACAATTTTATAGTCTATTATATTATATTATATTTCGTAAAAATGTTTCCTGGTGGAAGAATTATAATCCATATCAATAATATTAATCCATGTATGTATAAACCTCTCAAAAAATATAATAAAGCCGAATTTAAAGAAACAACTAGATATGATATAGTTTTAACTATATTTTAGATTCTAAATTGGGTTTTTTCTAATAACCATTCTCATATGGATCTTCCAACATATTTAAAATTTGTTGTAATAATGTAATACTACTTAATGCTCTTGAAACCTCCTTCATTTAACGGGGCTACAAATCCATTTGTAGCTAAGAAAAGGACATGATCTGTAGAAATGATATTTCTCTTTATTAGTAAGTAATAAAAGGAAAAAGTTTTTCATGGATGTTTTTAATCTCTAAGGTGATATAGATAAGTGGTGCTAATTGGATCAAAACAACAAGGATAAATTATAATTAGAAAACATGGAGTGTAACGATTTTGAGTTACTCTTTTGGGAATGATATTTTCTTCACGATCAATGAGACGATATGGAGAGAAAATTATTAAATCTATGACAAAGTCAATAGTAAAATGATTCTATGTATGAACATAATGTTATGAGGTTATAATGGTATATTGTAGACTACTTAAGTAATCCAAAGATAATTATTAACCATTTATTTGATTTTCATGATCCAATACATCAAATGGAACTAGCCTCATAAACATTTTTATCATATAAGGAAATAGTAACATGTTGTATTAAAACAAATAAATAATTATATAAGAATTATGGATTTGAAGGAATTAAATATAAGAAATAGGTGTTTGTTAATTTTTGAAAATGAAAAATGACCTAGGGTAAGAAGGGAAGAGTGTAATTTCTAGCTTTTAATAAATGTGTAATGAAATACCTTGGTACACACATTCATGGAATGGGAGTTTTCAATAATGTTGGATATAAATGATAACATGATTAGGATTTATGTGGAATAAAGTATCTTTTAATTGTAAATGATTCCACAATATACATATGGGACACTATTCAAATAATCATACCATTAGTTAATGTAATTGTCATTAGAAAAGTCGATGGGAGAAAGGATAATCTTATTCCAGTACAATAGATGAGGTTGAAGACCCTAATGTTGTGTTGGAAGGTAATTTAATCACATATTCATATATAGCTATTGATTTATTAGATCTTAGGCCTTCACAGTCATTTATATCTTCTAAATTTTCATTAAAATTTGATATTTCCCAAACACTTTAATAAGGGATTTATTATTCAATACTCCTTGTGGAAGTCTCATAGCAAAAAGGTTGTATCATTCAATTCACATAATGATGCGTAAAGATGGCCTACATTATGAAATTATAATTATAACTATAATTGATTTTGATATAATCATTATTATGTATTATCATTCATAACATGGTTGAATAAATTATTATAAATTCAATGAAGTTATCTTCCATGATGAAGATGTGTAATTCCATAACTTCAAAGGGGTAACATCATCTTTTGTTTTATGTCTAGATCCACCCCCATTATCTCTTTTGAATAAAATCCTTGGGAGAAGAGTATACAAATTCTATGGATGGAAAATGTAATATTGAAATTGATTATGTACCTATTTTATAAGAATTTATTTATGTATTTCTTGAGGAATTACTCAAAAATACCCCAGATCAAAAAGTTGTTTTTCAATTAATTTAATCTCAAATGCAAGAAAAATTTCAAAGATTCCATATAGAATGGTCACAATGGAATTTTTGGAATCACACAAACAAATAAAGGATTTGTGTGATATTAGATTTATAAGCCCAAGTGCTTTACTTTGGGGAAACCCTATTATTTTTGTTTATATTAAAAACATATATATATATATATTATA
This sequence comes from Viscum album, assembly GCA_963277665.1. Taxonomy (NCBI): domain Eukaryota; kingdom Viridiplantae; phylum Streptophyta; class Magnoliopsida; order Santalales; family Viscaceae; genus Viscum; species Viscum album. The sequence continues at coordinate 806,682,420 of OY728139.1, forward strand.
AGGTTCATTTAATATGTAAAATTTTATTCCATAATAATAAATAATATGTATCCTATACCTTGCATCGATGACTTATATGAGTATCTTCACGAAGCATAATTTTTTTCAACCATAAAAATATGTTTTGGGTATCAAATATTTGATAAAAGAAGGTATATATTCTAAAAAATGAATTTATAATTATTTATAGACATTATATGTTTATAGTAATTCCATTTGTATTGGATAATTAATAATTCGTCTTCATGGATCTTTTTAAAGGATTATTAATGGAAAATATTTAAATTTTATTGTGGTATTTATTGATGCTATTTTGTTGCAATCTAATAGCTATGAATATTATGAGAATCCATCTAGAATCATTATTTTGAATATTAGAGGAGAATATTTATTTCGAATAAATAGAATATGATAATCTGACAATCAGAACATTTCTTTTCATGGCCATTTTTTCTATGATGATGAAATCTTTATTCATCAGACGAAGGAAAGGGGTATCCAAGAATGTCCTACACCAATGAACATAATAGTGGTATGTGGATTTATTAGTCTGGTAGATAACTATCAGTTATTTGTATAAATATTTTCCCAATTGGAACTCTTGTTAACCAAGAATACTTGAAAAGAGGATAAGTTAGTATAGATAAATTAATATAATGATTGTTTCGAATATTTGAAGAGGAGATTGTTGAATGTAAAATTTTTAACTCTACTATATATAAATGATTGGTTTGGGATATACAGTGATATGTAGACGAAGAGATTGGTTGTGTCCTTATGTATAATGATTAATATATTTCCTATCCATCAAGTATATTATGTATTCTTGAACAAAACAATCCATCTCATGATCTTGATTTGATTTATGTAATATTTTCATTGATGTATAGAGAAATTATCTATAGAGTGAAATTGTGAGATATATATAGATTATAATAGTTTAACGTACATCTTTTCATAGAAATAACTATATATGAGGAAAATTAAATGTATTGATCTACATAATGAATTTTATTACTCAATACACCACGACCCAGGTAATGAAAATAAGGTTGTTGAGTAATTTTGTTTGAATGATAAAGGAGTACAAGACAAAATGAGGATTGTCATGGATCATATATTAATGGATTAATTAAAGAACGATCTGGTAATTATAAAGCAATTTATGACATTAATCTATTTTCAAATTATTACTAAATAAGCTATCTTGGGAAAGATAAAAGTTCACAACACGATGAAGAGAAGCTTCGAAAACAAATTAATCAATGGATGGTAGAAAATTGACAGACTTCATTTAGGAAGATGGAGTTTTGAAATTTTTAAAGAGACTACGTGTTACATATTTATATGAACCAAAAAGGAATTTATGGATGATTCTTTATAGATTTATTTTTTATAGACTAGGGTATTAACATTATTTTAGAGATATAAATGATCATTTTTTTGTTGGATAATATGAAGAAATAATGTATTGATTATGTGTCAATATGTTGGGGTTTTCAAAATGTGAGGTCTAATAAATATAATTCTATACGATTAATGAAACCACTACATATTCATATAAAAAAATGATATGATATAACTATACACTTTAAAACAAGATTACAAAAGTTTCATAGATTTAATGGTGTAATATAAATTAATGATGATCACCTCGCTAAATTTTCATATTTACTCATGATGAGAAATGATTTACCACTTGGTCTAATTGAATGGATATGTATTAATAATGTTGTAAGACATCATCGCTCCTTTATTTCAATTTCATTTTATTTGGGCCCAATAATAACACAAAAATTTTCGAATAATATTTGTAAGGTTCTAATACGAAATTTCATTTCCGATCAGCTTATCACCTTCCAAACCATGAATAGTATAAAAGATTTATTTTTACAATACAGTACATGTTTAGGTAAAAATCCCTTGACATTAATGGTATTAGTAATTAGTATTTTCCTAGGATAGAGTTATATTATAACAATAGATATCATTAAAATATTCAAAAAATGTCATATGAGTCATTATATTGAAAAAAATTCATACACCATTGTGTTGGTATAAATTTTTTGAAAGGATTATTCTAGACCTAGAATATAAAAAGTATAGAATAATAAAGGTAACAGCTATTAAAAATGCTATCAATGTAAATCAACCTTGGAAAATAAAATATGAAGATAATAAAAGGAAATTGTTTAATTTTCAAGTGATAGATCATGTTTTCTGGAAATTATAATATAAAAGGTTCGTAAAAGGTTTGGTAAGAATGAGAATATAATCCTTAATTACATTTCATATTTCCAAATCCAATAAATAATTATAGTAATATCTTACCATTTGGAAATTCCACCAGGTCAATTTCAAGTACCTGATGTGTTCTATATATAAATATTATGGAAGTACATGCCTAAATCAATGCATGTTATACACTCTAATGATAGAGAATATGATAACATTCTATATTAATTTTAAGAGTTTATCTTATTTTGGACATAAGAAAAAATGTTTTTTGGAATTGGATGACTTGGGTGTTAATGTTACATTATAGAAATCATAAGATAGAAGAGGTGACATGAGAACATAAAGATGTTATGATGAAAAACTATCCTAATATTTTCATGATTTGAGATTATTCAAATTTAGAGGAATATTGTTTTTGAAGGATAAAAAAATATAACATTATGATACTTTATTATATATTCAATTTTTAACAAATCTAATATCCTTGATAGTCTTTGGTACATAAAACCTTATGTCTAAAAGAACAATAAAATAGTAAACCGATATAACCCACCTATTAAATATGATGGTGTGAATAAGACTAAATAGATTATAAAAAACAGTGTTTATACATTTTTACATAAATTAATTAGTTATAAATTGATTATAAAAAACAAAATCATTTCAAAGAAAAATAAATGTATTTGTGAACATTGTTTTTACAAAAAGTGATTTTATTGTCTTTTAATCAATTAATTAAAAATTAATATTTTCCCCAATTAGAATTTTTTTAAAAAAATAAAATTTATTTTTGAAATCATAATGGCAAATTTATTTTAGGTTGAATGTTTATAATTTCTAGAAAAGTTAAATTAATTGATGAATTGTGTGAAATAATGATTTTTTAAAATTTCCTTCTATTTTAAATAATTTTCAATTTTCAATTTTTTATAAAAATTCTAAATACTGAAATATGATCAATTATATCATTATTAATTCATGTTAGTTCAATGTAATCAAGTATATATTCAATTTAGATATAAAATCATTTTATTTATTAAACACCCATCAATTTGTAAATCTTTTTATTTATCATGTCTATGGGTTAAATTTAACTTTCCACTTTCTAAAAATTAATATTAAAAAATATATTCCCTATATCAAATCAGAAAAATTAATATTATATAATAATTCCAACGTAATGTTTGGTCAAAATCAATAGAAAAAAATATTTATCTTGGTTAAGGTAAAAACAGGTTTACCAGGTGTTAAACTAAAATGATAAGGGATGAAATATCATATTAACATCCCTACTTCTTATTGGATGGCTATATGGTGATGATGTACTATCCCACCATCGAATATAAGTTTATATAGAAACATTTATTTATGGAATGAATTTATATGTTTTTATTATTTATATAAATTTCCATAATGTTTTTAATAAAGAACCCTACGCCACATATAAAAGGACACCCCCTCTATATCATCTCCACACTTAAAGTGTCCATTTGTTCAAAAAGTGCACTCCGCAATCCATTTCATACACCCTTCCATATAACCTAGATTCCCTTTTGGATGAGAAAATCATTCTTAGAAGGATTTAGGTATAAACTAAAAGATGTTCTTTGAATAAGAGTTATAGTTCTTAACCTTGAATCTTCAATGTTATTTATTCCTCTAAATATATTAAATATTCTAAATAAATATAATAATAACACTAATATCTCCCATATGACTTAAATTTATAATGTTAATGGAATAACCTAATGTAACACCCTGTTACCTTTCTTTTCTGATAATTTATTATCTATTTTTTTTTTGTTTTAATTTTTTGTTTCGGTACGTATTTCCAATACTGATGTTGGTAAGATACCAATAATGGTGAAGTAAAAGATTTTATAAAATTCTCAACATATAAATTGGAAATTATTCTGGTCATTGGTCACATACGTGTAGTGTATGTTTTGTACATGTCATGTAGTGTTTATTGGGTTGAAGCCATGAACTAAATACACAGCGGAAATTGTGTACATGCTATGTATCATGTACACACCATATAAATAAATAATATAGTTTGTAATAAAAAAATTATATGGTTTTTTCATCATTAATTACCCTCATAAAGTACACATATTTTATACACATTACACTTTATGCAACAATACAGAGTTAGGATATTATGGTTCCTCCAGGAAAAATATTCATTTCATATTTTGGTATCACTTATACTTATTGACCGAGAATCTCTCAAGAATGATTTTTGGAGACCAGCAATCCTTTAGAAACACATTTATTATCAATTGATAATTTCTTTGGTTGTAGATTGTTTTCCTAGGTAATGGTTGCTTCTGTTTCTTCTGGGTTTTTTTGCATCTTGGTTTTGGATGTGTTTTTCTAACTGGATCATGTTTCTTATCAATAATTTTCAGTGTCTTGTCATTCATAGTGTTTCGAAGTCGGATCTTGTGGCTTCTAACCCATTTCATTAATTAGGTTTATGTGTTATACATCCTTGAGCTAGGTTGATTTGTCCATGTTTTCTAATTTATTTAATTTCATATTATTCTTATTGATTCCTAGAGATTTTAAATTAAATTGCATCTATTGAAATTAAAAATATAATGTTCTAAATTTTAAAAATATTTTTTTATTTAAAAATACAATTTAATTATTTTAAAATGGAAATTAACTTTTAAACCCCAAATTATTATATATTTTATTTGAAATGGATTTATAAAAATACAAGCATGGTTTTAAAAATGTAAGTTGAATAACATCACACAATGGAAATTGTGGATGAGTCGAGAAATAGACATGGTTAGCCTTTGTGTGTGTGACATTTATAAGATGTATATCTTGAATATCGATTGATAGTTTTAGCCCTCGATATTGTTTAGATACTTCCTTATTCATTTTTTAGTCTCATGGGTGTCTTGTAATAATTGTCTCATTGGATTTAGATTGACAGAAATGAGTATTTATATTTCTCGTTGTTTATTTGATGATAGATTATATCATGGATGTTGGCTCACATGTATATTTATTATTGGTGTGATTATCGAAATTCATTTATAATTTGTATATTTCAAGATTTGAATGATATGACATGAAATTTGAGAAAAAAGCAATGATATTTTTTATAAATGTTTTTATTTTTTTATCATGGAATGTGTTTGTAAATATATATTTTTAAATCTAGATCTTTTGAATTTTTTATATTATAACATGTATATATTATTTGGTTGTTTCTTAATGGTCCATGTTCCTGACAACCTACATCTACCAGAGGGTAGTTTTAGACCTTATTTTTCAAGACACGGGTAACAGGAAGGGAATTCCACCACATGTATAATTCCCTTTATGTCTCTATTTCGATTTGGGTTAGTTTGGAGGTGATAGTTGGCCACAAGGAGGCTTTTTAGTATATACATGTCACACTTTCTATTTTAGAATATTTTTCTTAGTTGTATATTCCTTTTTTCCAGTTTTTTCTCAATTTATAGTTCTATTTCATTTATATTCAAGAATTTTTTGGTTATCATTGTTTTAACTCACCCAATAATAGGTTTATTTGGGTGACTGGTCTAGTTGACCTGTGTTGGTTCGCTAAAATTTCGTATGAAATTGTTTTACTCATTCTATAATGACATAGAACTAACAGAATTGGTTTTGTGTCGTGGGTATATAGGAGTATGATCTTACGAATTCAGATAGTTTGTGTGGAATAGGGGAAAGGCCAGCTAACTCTCATGGCGAAATTTGAGTTGACATGGGTGGCTGGAATTTCTTTACTAAGTCCAATACCATTTATTTATGTTCATTTGAATGAATTGTATGCTAAATCTATTTATATTCACATATCTTATATGTTTGGGGACTTGTTCTGTGTACATATGTTTCAATAAACTATATGGGGAGATTATTCATTTGTTCATATTCCTATCAAAGAGTTTTTTCTTTTTTTATACAATTCATAATTTAATTAACTTTTTTATCATTTTGAAGAATTGTTTTTGATTATGGATTTTGGTTTACTGGTTTTGTAATATTCCAATAAATTATTGATTATTTCCTTATATTTAAAATATGATTCTTCATAAATGATTTATTCCAAAAATGTGATGGGAATATATGAGGTATGGTCTATAGGTGGTTCCTCTAGTGGACCCTACATTGGTTGAAGTAGTTATCCATACCATTCAGACTCTACGGTTAAGGGGTAGTGAACCTTAGAAAATTCAAAGATCATAGCTCAGAATTGATGAAAAATCTTCCATCTATCTTATGTGGTGACAAAGGTTAACAAAAATTAGAGGAGTGGATTTAATGGATTGAAAAAATATTCACCTCTTTGAATGCTCTAGAATATTTTTCGGTGGGTTATATATTTATATCCTCGAAGGGATATGAAGAAGATGGTGGGAATCTACAGTGAAAGATAATTTTTACGAGGGTCTAATATATTTTTATTAATACAAAATACATAATCAACTATTTTTTCCAAGCAGTTTACTTTTGTAAAATATCATAGAGTTTTTTACCTTCGAGAACAGGGAGAGTACCATTACAGAGTACACAACCCATTTTTCATAATTTGTGCATTCGGAAATGGAACATATCACTAATGATTATATAAAGTAATGGATGATTGACATGGAGCAGAGGGGGAAAATGTGGCTGATTATTATTTTTTTATGACATTGTTTTATGTAGTGGAAAAAGTAATCTTGGCTAAGCCAAACATAGCTAGAAGTTTAAGTTTGGGTGGAGCTTAATTTGGTTAAGGGGCCAAATTGTGTGCATCTACTGGTCAGAAAAGGAATTGGAGGGGTAGAACCTATTTCTAGGGGTTCATCAGGGTAGAAACATGTTATTTTCTATGAGTTTTGGAGGAATGGTCATACCAAGCCTCATTTTTCATATGTTCCTTGGACCTGTCAACATTGTGGGTGATCTGGACATCTAAAGACTTGTTATGAAAATATGTATCAAGGTAGTTAGCTGGGATACACATTCACAAAAGAATTATAAGTTCACATTATTGCTTCTAAGGGTGTTGTATCTCATTCTTATGATAAGGGGGATATCTAAGTGGTAATGTCTGGATGTAATTATGTTTCATAGTGTTCACTAGTGGAAATAAAAGCAGTATTAGCTACTGATAGAGGTACAATGTTTATTTAAGCTTATATGGTTATAACATTGTTTGATATATGTGCCATTAATTTTTTATATCATCAATGTTACATGATGTGTTAGTTTTTTTGTCCTATGTATTTATTTTTTTATCTTTACACACCTTTGGGAATGATCCTATAAGGATTCATGTGTCTCGTGTGTCGGGTGGTGCTAACAGTCTTTGAGGGCCAGTGTGACTTCTTAGTTCTTGATCAAGACAAATTTGACTGGATTAATGGAATGGATTTGATGCTCAGTGTGAAGGAAAATATAGAATATTATCACCATCAGGTATAGTTCTACACATATGATTGGTGAAATCTTGTTTTCCAGGGTGAGTGGGACTCGACATTGGGAAAGGAGGATCTGATTGTTCGTTATGCTAGTATAAACTAAAACCAGTTTTCAAAAATGTTTCTTGATGTAGTTATCCATTTATTTGGAATTCATCTACCTATAGTTATGTGTGTGTAACCTAATGTATTTAGATATGATTGTTTTTGTTTTCCACCATAGAGAGTGGTGGAGTTTAATATTGAATTTTCCCTTGAATGATTCTCATTTCTATGCCACCCTATTGAATGTCACCTACAGAGTTAATGAAACATAATTTCCAACATGAGGACCCATAAAATAAAGGATCTTTTCATCATAGAGTTTCAGTTTGTGGGTTTCTAGTACCCTTTTTTGAGAAGTAATAGGGATGTTTACTATAACATCCCAGGTAAATAATGAATATGAAATGTTCATATTTATTAATATTTTTGAATAAATTGTTAATATTACTTTAAATGGAATTCTATGTTTGATGGCATACCCAATACAAAACAACGAGTTTCCTTGAAATCTTACAATTCACACTAATAATATAATAATATTATTTTAAATGTTTGTTAACGCCTATCTATTGTAATGGCTGGAATGAAACGAACTAAGAAAAAAATGATTATATATTTTTGTTAAATATCTTGACATTTATCCAATAAATGTTAGAGGCTTAAAATTCGAATGAATCCAATTTTAAGTATAAATATTCTAATATTATTTAAATGGTCGATTAACCGCCGTATGATGGTGAACCATTTTTTAAATCCAATTTTGAAAATTTTATATGTTATATTAGACAAAATAAAATCCTTATTTCGGGTCATCAAAATTTACATTTTGTATTTTTTTTAATTTTTCTGATAATGTTCATTTTTTATCAATAATGAAAAATGCTATATTTTAATTCAAAACCTCATTTAAATATAATTTATTTGTTTGGTTATATTATCTTTTTAATTTGTTTTAAAGTTTAATTAGAATATATTTTTAATATATAATTCAATGGTGTTCATTTGAATTAATTTTACTTTGAAATTGGATATAAACAACTCTCAATCTTTGGATAGATACTGTTTCTTAAAAACACACTATTTGTTATGACAGTGGGAATTAATTATAAAATTAATTAATGAAACTTCAATTTTATTATTTGGTAATGTGGACATAATTTTCGAATTTGGAATATCAAAATTACTTTGGATAAATTTTTGGTATTTTTCTGGAAAATATTTATTTTTAATGAATAGTGAAAATACTGCATTTTACATCAAAACTGCATTTTCATATAATTTAATTGTAAAGTTAGATTGTCCTTTTAATTGGTTTTAAAGTGTAATTTAATTATGGTTTTATCACTTAATTCAATTTTTTTTATTGGACATAATTTCATATTTCAAAAGGATTTAAATACAAGTCAATCTTTTGATAAAGTTTACTTCTTGAAAAACCCATCTTTGGTTTTAACAATGGGAATTATTTGTAAATTAATTACTTTATTTTCTGTATTTATAATTTAGTAAAATATATTGAATATTTTGAATCAGAAGCTCCAAATTATTTAATTAAGACACTTTAGTTTTTGGACATTATGAATAGTAACGGCGACAATTATCTTTAATTATCATGATTAATTAGTAATCAGGTAGTTTAGGGTAATAAAATAATATCATAATAATAAAAAATGACCACAACATGTGTCCAAATCCTCTTGGTTGTGTCATGTCCGACCATCTAATGCCTTGTTCCAACTTAGGGACCCCATGTAATCACTTTTGTGTGATAATTACATTTTATCATATTATTTTTAAAGTAAGGAAAATATAACCAAACTATGTAACACCTAAGTTAAAAAATTGTAATTTTGTTTACATAAATGATATCTTAGACTATAAATAGTCATTTTAAATATTAAATGATTTCCTACATCATTGTTTTTATTTTATAATTTTTAGACATTAAATTAATATATTTATTTATGACACGATGATGATGTAGTGATTGCCTCATTAATGAACAATTTAAATAAAATGAAAAGATAAGGTAAAATATAATACATACACTTGTCTAAAACATATTGTATGGAATGATTTAAAACCCTTATCACATTATCCTTTAAATATATCATTTTGGGACCTTTTAAATCCAAAAACTATTTTATAATAATGTAACATTTCACGACTTTTCCAAAAAGTTACCCTTCTCCCTCTTATAAAAGGCCCCCACGTCTACCCCTTACCCTTACCTCTCAATCCCTTAGATCATCTATCCTCTACTAATGTTATCTCTCCACATCCCTCTATTACTCCTAGAAGTCTCACTTTGGGCAGAAGTCTGTCCAAGGAATCCTTTGGCTCAAATAAAAAAGAGTTACCCGATTTAGAGGTAATGTCTTCTCTCGAGTTTATTTCTTTCATTTTCCTTATTAACTCACCAGTAAATTATTATTATTTGATACCATAATAACAGAAGTATCCTCAATAATCTAGTATGTTGTTATGATAATTATCCTACCTACACTTACACACACCTCCGTCTAATGGTTAAAGAAAATACTTTTTCTATAGGACGCGAATTACTGCCTCATGAAACGATGATTGTTCAATATTCATTTAACACCTCTCATGGTGTACATTATGATGGAACTATATTTATATATGATATATCTTATAATTATTTCTTCTCAATTCTTATGTACTTTATATTTATAACATACCTTTATACTTTTCATGTTGTGCAAATGCGATAATTTCATATGGGGAAGTGTGGACAACAACCACCTCAAGTGATGTGACTCATTCATTCCAAACATGTAATTTATAAATTATGTAATTAATGAACTAATTTTACCTATATAAAATATATATTATACATGAATTATAATATATATATATGTCTAATTTAGTTTTAATGTCCATTAATATGAGAAAAAAATGAAAGTAGCGTTCATGCGTACGTACAACTTACCGTCTCCATGAACAATAGATTCCATTTATTATCTAAAAAAATTATGGAATATTATTAAATACATATATATTGGATAAATATGATATTAAAATCATTAAAAATATTCCAGAGATGATGTACTTATAACTACATGGACAATTCTCTTCAAACAAGTTCATTTTTGACTCATGTACCGAACATCGACATAACGTATAATATGAACTCAAAAAATTAACTAATTATTATAACATGATAATATGTGATATGAATTGAATAACAAAATTTAAAGGAATTACTTTTGAAATTATAAATTGACCTATGTAAATTTTTCAGGAATATAATGAAACTAAGAAGACAAGTCGGGCTTGATGTAAGGGGATTTCTTATCACACTTTTAATTCCATGAGATTTCCATTATTCGCCAATTATTTATTGCATGTGGTGTATTGTGTACTTATATTTGATATATATATTATCATGATTATATTTATTTTCATTGTATTATTTTATTCATTTGGTTCTTTTTATCTTTTGATCATATGACTCGATTTATTACAACAAGGTAAAGGGTTTTTATCTCACTATTTATTCCAGTGAGATTCATGATATATTTTTCACTATCCCCTTTTAGTGTTGTATGTAATACCCATTATTATACTCTTTGTGTAATGTAATTTTGTTTATGTTTATTTACATCTACATTTTATTGTCCTGCTTTCATGTGGTGTACGTTTCGTAGGTTACCCAAATTAGTAAGGGAACCATTCACCCTCCTCTTTCTAAAAGACATATTTTTGTTAGGTCTTTTAATTTAAATCTTCATAATGTTGGGATATGTTCTTATATATCCTTATTACTGTAAATTTTATTTCCATGTGATGTTATATCCTTTTTATCTCTCATCAACTCATTTTATGAATTTTAATGTGACGTCGTTAAGCTGTCGAATTTTGGTAAGGGAACATCTTACCCCAATTTATTTTTTTGGGTTAATCCTCTACATCATGATTTTGTCATACTATGAATATGTTTGGATGACATATGATTTCTTTACACTTAATATCCACTTATATTTGGTGTATTTATATTTTTCACGCATAATTATGTAAATGATTTATCCTTAATCTAAGGATATCATCTTTCTAAGGGACTTCATCTAAATCTCCTTTCATTGATGCATACTTCAATTTATATACAACCTTCTTTTATGAGTATTATAATAAACCATTTTGTCTTTTAATTTCATTAAAAATGAATATTTTTACACGAATCGTCTTACTAAAAGACAAAAGGAATGTTTTTGTCTTACATAGGCAGTGGCAACGACTTCTCCACCACCGTGACCATTATTTGAGAATCAGCTTCCACTACAAGACATAACTTTTTTAAAATGAACAATAAATACCATATTTTACTTTTCATTTATTTTGTTATTTAAAATGGTTTTGATTATGTTTTGATTATATCAATGTGTTGTATTTATATCTTGTGATTGAAATGTGGAAATGTTATGTTTCCTTTATACATGTTTTATATGATACGATTATGTTATGGATCTTGGGAATTGTTTATGAAGTTGGGTGGTTCCATGATAAACTAAGGGTGGGTTATCCCGAGATATCTCTCCAATGCATTGGGTAATATCAAGGAGTTAAACACTAAAGTTTCTCCGAAGAGATTTAGGGAATATACTATGATGGGTATTCCAAACGTAACCATGAGGGTTACTCCCTATGTATGAATTTTATGAATGACTGAAGATACCTTTATGTATTATGATTTCTATGAGTTATTTATAAATCATAGGATTTAATGAGGTAAGTTAATGTTCATATGTTTTATGACTAAAGTATGATTTCATTGATTCTTATGTATACATGGACTAATGTTTTCTTTCCGTATTTTTATATCCCTTGCTGAGATTTTGATGATCAACCAATGTTTTTTAAATGTTTTCCACATGAATTAAATATGAATAGGGTTAGGGATGGTATAAAGGAAATTTCACGATGGCTAAAACATGGAACTAGACATGACTCTTTTGTTTGAGAGTTTTTATTTTATTGAGAAAATGGAAACTGAGTATAAGTGTTTACTTTGTAATCTTTTGACATGTAATAGTTATGTTCTAATTATTTAAAACCCAAATCCTGACAAGATCCTCAATGTAAACTATTCATTTATTTCATGATTATGTAATGTTTTGAGGTAGGTGCCTTATAGTTGGTATCAATGATCGGTTTAGATAACTTTAGAGGTTTTTGTATACTTTAAGCACAAGTGACATTACCATAATGGTTTCGATTTCAGAAAGAGTCATAGTTATTTAGATAATGTGAATGAGTTTTAGATTACATGAATAATTATATGTTAGTATTATATGATTATTTTACTGATATACTCATACTGACCTTTTTGGTTTTAGTAAATTGCTGGATCTAGCAGGCACCAAAGTAACAGTGGATGTGATGAAAATTGTGACTGTTTTCTGAACGAGCAACTGAATGATATGGGAGATGCAATGAGAACTCTTGTTCTTATTCTCAACTAACTATATGGAGTCATGATTGACCACCTGAACCTCAGTGATTTTTATAAGGAATCATATACTCGAGAAACAAATCCCTACAAAAGTTCAAGTAATAATCATAATGGTAAGTGTGTTCAAAAACATATTTGTCAAAGATGTGGAAAGAAACACCTTGAAAAATCATTCAAAGGGATAGAAAGATGTTATAGATGTGGAAATTAAGGACATAAAGTAAGAACCAGCCATGAAAAAATGTAGCATATAGTTTACACTAGGAAAGGGAAAGAAGATCTTTATGAATGATCAATTGAATGTTTTAAATGTGGTGTACATGGTCATTATGAAAACACATGTCTTACGAAGAAGTTTCGGGTATGGGATCACCAATATCCTACAAATATATGTTTACCAATACCTATTTCCATTCTGATTGAGATGAAGAAACTAAAAAGGACCAATTAAAGGTATGTTTTATTTCTTAACATATGTTTTTCTATTATTGAATCCTAGTATATGATTCATGATTTTTTTATAGGAAAGAAGTATTTCAGGATAAGTTGGAAATTAATGGTTAATGGATCATGAAGAATGTTGAATGAGTAAGAAATTAACATATGAGGGATTCAAGAGTAATGGTAGATTTTAGGATAGTGAAACTCTTAAAAGTATTAAGGCTCTTTTGATAATGGGATTACATTAGAAGTATTTTTATAGTATTTGTAACCATGTTTTTGTTATATGAAAATTTTATTCAAGGAATAATTATCTTTTTTGTGGATATAGTTATAAAGAACTACTTGGGTTTATATGATCCTTGAATTTGAGGAAATTACTGTTTAACACATTTTGGAATGAAAAACAGAAGTTATTAGATAACCTTTGTGGTTAAAATATGTTATGGTAATTTTTGATGAATTTATCACTTTTTGGGAATGTGATAAAATAATGTAGTTTTTGAAAAGGTACAACACGCAAACGGTGTGACAACCCATCGCGTCGGATGAAGCTGTGGGAATCAAACCCACAACCAATGTGCAACTGGTATTTATCACCTACCACTGGACTACGTGAAGTCCCTAGTTAGTATGACTAATTTTTTTTAGTTAGATGATCTTATGAATCGGGAATAAGCTGATTTTAGGTTATCTATTGAAATTATTAACCTATCATGGAGGATTTGTGATTAGTTTAATTACTCTTCAATATGATACTTTAAGAGTAACTGATGTTATTTGGAGATAAATGTTAATATTTACCTTGGAAGACTATGTGATTAAATTATTCATAGATTTGGGTTTCAATATTAGTTGAGATTACTTTGAAGAATTTTATGGATAACTGTTTATTTAATGTTCTTTCCGGAACCTTGGTTTCTTTTTGTTGAATTATGGATATTAAGAGTAGTATTTCATTTTATAATGGATTATCCTTTGGGGGATTATCTGATCTTGTACTAACAATTTTTGTTTTGGTTAAGGTCTAAAAAATGAGAAATATATAGTTCATCTATTGTGGATTAGGTGATTATCTAGAAGATAAATCTTGTGCTTTTTATGTGACCAGGTCTTTTTGAATGCTCATCGTTTGGAGAAAAGTTTAGTTTGGGTAGAAACATATTAAAGGATGAAACTCTACTTGAAGGTAAATTTATTTCCTAATGTTTTTATTCTATGTAGTAAATGAATTCCTCAAAATTATGAAAAGGAACGTAAAACAAAAACATTGTTGGTTTACATTTCCTACTGGGTAATCATAGACTGTTTACACACATTATAAGTTTTTGAATTTATTGTGGTTAACATTCTTTTAATCATGTTTTCTATCACACTCCATTATAACTTGACCCTTTGTTTTCTCTTCCATATCCATGTTTTCCTACATGGAATCCTATTAGGGGTTAACTCGGGTGACCTTTTTACTTTATTTCTTTTAAAGTGATAGTTTTATTGATTCCTTTCCGATGTGGGGCATTCAATGATGTTTCTGAACCCAATTTTAAATTTTCGAGGGAGCTATTACAAAAATAGGGGAAGGATGTAACATCCCAAGTAAATAATTAATTTAAAATGTTCATATTTATTAATATTTTTGAATAAAATGTTAATATTACATTAAAGGGAATTCTATGTTCGATGGTGTACCCAATACGCAACAACGAGTTTCATTGAAATCTTATGTTTCACACTAATAATATAATAATATTATTTTAAATAGTAGTTAATGTCTAGAAATTGTAATGGAAGGAATAAACATAACTAACTAGAGTATTATTACATATTTTGGTTACATATTTTTACATTTAACCAATTAATGTAAAAGGCTTGAAATGTGAATGAATCTAATTTTAAGCATAAATATTCTAATATTTTATAAAAGGTCGATTAATCATCTTTTGATAGTGAACCATTTTTTAAATCCACTTTTTGAAAATTTTATATGTTATATTTGACATAATAAAATCCTTCTTTATAATTGGGACACCAAATTTACTTTGTGTAATTTTTATTTATTTTTCCGATAATGTTCATTTTTTATGAATAGTGAAAAATGTTGTATTTTAATTCAAAACATCCTTTTAATGTAATTTATTTTTATGGTTATATTATATTTTTAATTGGGTTTAAAGTATAATTAGAATATATTTTTACCATTTAATTCAATGGTGGTCATTGGAATTAATTTCACTTTGAAATTTAACATAAACAAGTGTCAATCTTTTGATAGATATTGTTTCTTAATGACACACTATTTGTTTTGAAAATGGAAATTAATTATAAAATCAATTAATGAAACTTCTATGTTTTGAATTTGGTAAAATGGACATCATTTTTGAATTTGTAAGATCAAATTTACTTTGGATAAATTTTTGTTATTTTTCCTACAAATGTTCATTTTTAATGAATAGTGAAAAATACTGCATTTTACATCAAAACTACTTTTTCATCTAATTTAATAATATAGTTATAATTTCCTTTTAATTAATTTTAAATTTTAATTGAATTTTATTTTTATCACTTAATGAAATTTTGTTCGTTGCATGTAATTTCAATTTTCAACAGGACGGAAGAAAAAATCAATCTTCTGATGAATTTTACTTCTTAAAAAACTCATATGTGGTTTAGACAACATGAGTTATTTTTAAATTAAATAATACAATTTCTGTGTTTATAATTTGGTAAAATGGATTCCATATTTTGAATCAGAAGTTTCAAATTATTCATTTAATAAACTTTTGTTTGTGGACATTATTAATAGTAACGACGTGAGTTATCTTTAATTATTTTGATTAATTAGTAATCGGGTAGTTAAGGGTAATAAAATAATACCACAATAATATAAAATGACCCCAAAATGTCAAGACCCGTAAAATTAAAGGGAATTTTTTTCTTAATTTTCTTTGATATTTTACAAGAATGTAGTTTCTGACGACAACTGATTCCGAGGCCCGGTGAGCCCGGAATAATTTTCCGAAGTTTAGCTCGGGTACGTTTAGTGAACGAATGAGTGGGTTTTTCTAACATTCGATCTGGTTCTCGGAATTGAAATCCAAGGGCACCGATGAAACCGTAGCACCAGTAATTGCTTAAAAAGTCTTTTTCCAGAGTTGTGTTTTCTCAAGAAGAGTTGTTTAGTTTTGTGGATAAAGACTTCTGAGAAATAAAATTTGTGCAACTAATTTTATTTCATTAAAGTGGTTAAAACCTAAGGATGGAGGTTGGGTGAACCTAACTACCTAAGGGAGGTTAAATGTGAGGTGGGTCCCACATGATCCCTACCCCTTCACATTCCTTAAACCTACTCTAACTCCCCCATTATGTGGGTGAACTCTCATATTCCTTATCTGCTTAACCCCCTTTAATGTGAGACCAATCACCTCCTCTCTCACTTCTTAAATCATGCCAACTCACTTAATTAATTATTTGTTTTAATTATATTTTTGAATTTCAAACTTAAATCATGATAAATAAAATAAAAAAAGCACTTATTTTATTTTTGGTTGGAGCTTGTTGTGTTGAGAGGGGATTATGAGAAAAAGTTGAGTCTTGAAGTTCTTCTTCTTTGTTGAAGAACGGGAAGAACGCGAAGAATGCATTGATCACCGACTAAGACTGTCGAATCCTTGAAGATTGTAACACCCCAGGATTTCATAGTGTGTTATTTCTTAAAAATAATTCAATAAATTGCACTACACGCAACACCGAGTTCAATCACACCATGACGTACAAAAAAAAGCCATTAAAAGAGGTCATGAATAGTATTAACAACATTTTGAACTTTATATAATCCTTATAATTTTAGAATCCCTATTATGAGTTTCTTAGTCATAATGCAAGAACAGATTCATTTTCAGTATTGCACTTTTATCAACTTTAATAGTGAAACCTTTTTAAATAAAATATTTTAAACTACCTGAATAAATTGGGACATCAAAAAAAATTTAAAATGAAACATCCCAAACTTCCACGGTACGCTTTCCTTTGAATAAAATAGTAGCGTGTGTTGTACGCAACCTTGAGTTCTAACACACGCCACAACCAATCAAACTAGCCGTTGTGAATAGTAATACCTACTTTTTGAAATCATATATATTCTATATTTCAAAATGGACTTCATTTTTGGATTCGGAATATCAAAATTAGCCTAGGGTGAAATTTTGGTACATTTCGGATAACTTTCATATTTTGATGAATAGTGAAAATTACTAAATTTTAATTAAAAACAACTTTTTTAATAAAAATAATTAATAGTGATAAATTGTGAATTTGAGTAGTTTTAAAGTATATTTAGAATATATTTTTACCATTTAATATAATGTTGGTCATTGGACATAATTTTACAACTAAACCGAACATAAACAAGTGTCAATCTTTTGATACTTATTACCTCTTAAAAACACGCTTTTAGTTTTGACAGCGGGAATTAATTTTAAATTAATTTCTTCCACTTCTGGGTTATGAATTTAGAAAAATGGATTCCATATTTGGAATCAGGATGTCCAAATTGTGTAAATAGGTAACTTTTATTTTTAGACATTTTGAATAATTACTGCGGTAAATATTTTATTTACCATGGTTAAAGGGTAAATCCGGTAAATAAGGGTTAAAAAATAATATTATAATAATACAAAATTACCCTAAAACATGTCATAACCTTATTGGTGGACACATACCCGACCATTAGAATCCTTGGGTCAATTTGGGGACCCCTTGGAGCCACTTGTATGTGGTAGGGACACATTATATTAATAAAGTTAAAATAAAAATAAAAATGGCATAAGCTTACATCTTTTAGAAGAACAATTTTTACATAGGGTTATACATGCTGGCTTTTCGATTATAAATATTCATTAGAAAGATAAAACGATTTCCTACATAATGATATTTTATTTATAATTTTTAGACATTAAATAATGTATTTTATTTATGACACAATGATGATGCAGTAATTACTAAAATAGTGAAAAATTAAAATAATTGATATTATAAATACCCAAATAATTAAAATATGAAACTTTTAATGAATTAAACTAATTTTATATGATAATATGATATATTAGGATTGGGTTAATTGACTTTTTTCGAAGTAATCAATCTGTTAGGAGTTTCAAAAAAATGAACTATTGAATAGTGTCAAAATTGACATAAAAGAGTTCTTAAAACAAATATTATATTATTAATTGATATTAAATTCCTAAAAATCTAAGGTTCGGCCAAGAGACTTATATTATGATAGTTTCCTCATTAATGGACCACTTTGGGGTCGCTTGGATGTATATAGTAAGTTTATTAACCATATTATATAAAAATACAAAGAGACATTGTAAAAGTGAAACTAATTAACTTAGAGTTAATACTTAAAGATAAGGTCAATATAAGTACCCAAACCTGTCTAAATTCTATTGGTTGAGTGGTTTTCGACCTATCCCCACCTTAAACTTTGAATAGTCAACTTTGGAGCCATTAGAAACCGAATATGAATTTATTATAAATTAATATTTCTAGCTTTTCCAAAGGTGTCCCTCACCCCTCTTATAAAAGGGAACTCATCCTTCTCTTTTCCTCACACCTATCAAGCCACTTGGCTCGTCCAAACTCTGACCAAATAGGCTCCACACATCCCTCTCCTCCTCCTTGAAGCTTCCCCTTAGGCAGAAAGCATTTCAAGAAGTCCTTTGGTTCCAACCAAAGTGAGTTACCTAGATTAAAGGTAACGATTTCTCTTAAATTATTTTCATTTATTTTGCTTCTCCAACCCCCAAAATCTTTTTATTTCCTTTTTTTTGTAACAACACCAGTATCCTCAATATACTAGGATGTTTTTATAATAAGGATTCAAACTACACATACACACAACTCCATCTAATGGATGATGAACATAATGTTTCTGTGGATGGCAAACTAACGCCTCACGAAACGATGATTGTTCAAATACATCTTACCGCCTCTCATGGTGGCCATTATGATGGAACTGTAATTAAATATGATATTAATTATATATATTTTATATATAAGCTTCTGTAATTCCATTTTATTTCATACCATTATTCGTTTCATGTTGTATATACATACGATAATTTCATTTGAGGAAGTGCGGACTACCGCCCCCTTAAAATGATATGACTCGTTCATACCACACATGGAACGTATGAAGGATGGTGTTAATGAACATAAGTAACATATATAAAATATTATATTATACTGTAATAGTAATATACCTATGTGTCATTTGGATTTGATTCTTTTAAAATGAAAATTAAATGGAAGTAGCGTTCGTGCGTACGTACGGACTACCATCTCCACGAACGCGATATGATTCATTCTCCATCATATCCATTCAAGTATTATTCTCATTTTAGGGTTAAAAATAATGTTAATATCATTCTGGTTATGAATAAGATATAATCTATCCATTACAAACATGTCTTACGTAACCAAACATTTAAGAAGAACGAATCGATTATCACCCGAAACGACGATAATACTAAGATATTATTAATAAAGCAATGTTAAAAGATCATATATGATATCATATTAATGTATATGATTCTTGTATAATTTAATAACAATTATTTCACCATTATACAGGAGGTTAACCTACCCCAACAAAGGAAAAGTACAAGGTAAAGGTTTATTTCACAATCTCTTCATTATCCGAGGTTGTTTATACGTAATAATCTACTGGGATATCTTTATCATCCACATCCATGTTTCTTAAAAATGTATTTCAAAACATTTTTACTATTTACAAGAATATGAGTTAAAGTCATTTATACCCTTGTTTGACTTTTTATAAGAGGTTTATAAAGGAATCTTTCCGTCGTTTTCAAAACAAGGTCCTTTTTAACCTTTTCGACAGAATTGAGGTAACAATGTTTTTTTAACTTATACGGCGGGTGCGGTTATTTTCCGCCGTTATAAAATCGTCGAAGCTTTCCATACAAGCTTATAAGAATATTTTCAAAGAAAATGTTTTATTTTATATGGATCTTAAATGATTTCAAAATAAAAGGAGATACTTCTTTAAAAAGAATTTTGATTTCATCTATGTCAACATCCTTTGATGGATTTTAAGATTATTTGAAGTTGATTTATTATGATACAAAACTTCTATATTGTATTGAAGGTTTTGTGATATGTTTGACTGTGGATGTGCTATTTTTATACCAGTCATAGTTTATGGTGAAATTATTGACATTTCGTATGCTAGATTTAATACGAATGTTTATGTTATGTTTAAACCTTTTCATATGGGAATGCATTGGACTTAATAAGTGATGGGTGGAGCCCGCTATAGCTACTCGATGCATCGGTAGGTCTCATGAGACAAACTAGTGTCTTGGCACAAGGCCTTGAAAAAATCTTATTTGTAGTCTTGGCACGAGGCCTTGGCTATGTGGTTATGATAGTCTGGCATTATGCATTCCAACATTATGAAAGTGGTTATTGATTTTTGCATGTGATTATTCGATTAGTAGAATATCCATGTGAATAAGTAAATGGCATTATTTCATTTTACTTTTGCCATACTATGTTGAAGTTCAAGTTTAAAAGGCTTTTGTTTTAGTAATTCATTGCCTTAATTGTTTACGCTTATTTTGAATGTTCCGCTATATTGTTATCCTTACTGGGCATTTGAGCTCACCCCTTTTCTATGTTTTATTTTTCCCAGGCAGTGAAGAAGTAAATTATGATTGACTTGCAGGGATATTATGAGGGGTTAATAGTGTGGATATGAAGACTTTGTTGTTGTAGTAGCTTTTCACTTTGAAATGTAATGTAAAACTTTATGTTTATATCTAGTGTTTCCAAGGCTACTAAACTAATCGGTCTTTCGAGATTTGATCTTTCTTGTGATCATGCCAATGTTATGTAATTAATGCACCAACTCTGGGTAACTGGGGTCGGGGCGTTACAGTTGGTATCAGAGGAAGTTTAGTACAAACCTTGGAAGCTAGATTTAGATAAACTCTGATTAGAGCACGTATACCTAAGATGAACTTTGAGGATTAGTATAGAAGAACTTCCTAGAATTTTGGTATTGTAGAGATTTTGTGAGTTTTCCGAGCAATACATCCCTGTCTGGATACGAGCAGGTAGAGGCGGCTCTGGCACATATGTACCTAGGGGTAAAACCTGAAAACACCGCTTTGAGCTAGACTCGAACGAGAACTGGTGCACGAAAACGGGCCTTGCTGCACTCTTGGTTACGACACTCCCGGGGGATATGCTTAGGATAACTCTCATTTTCTTTACAAATCATTATGAAGGGTTTATGAGTATATACTTCCTCAAAGAAAACATTTTTATGATTATGGATTATATCCATAAATAGTTCAATTTATGTTAAGTGTTTTATAAGTATGGGATTATGTATTTTGATTCATAAACTGATCTAGTGTATGCCATTGTTTAGAAATGGCGCCCAGTAGAAGGAATGAGAACTCCAGAAATGAAAATGATCCAAAGAGAAGGAAGGATCATATCTTTCATGGTCTTAAGCTACAATTGATAAGAGAAATAGTCTCCCATTTATTATCATCATATGAAGAAATAATATCATGTGTTGATAAGATAATTAAAGAGTTTACTGAGTCCTATGGCTTTGAAGGGAAGCAAGAGAAGAAAAGGATGGAAGAGAGAAAATTGGATAAAGGGAAGAGGGAAAAGAAGAATTTTCCCATATGTGGTAACTGTGGGAAGAAACACCATGGAACTTGCCTGAAAAGTATGGGAGTTTTTTGTAAGTGTGGAGGAAAAGGGCACAAAGTACGTGACTGCAAGGGTGATAAAATGGTTTCAAATGTACAATGCTTCATTTGCAAGGAGTTTGGACACTACGCGAACCTATGTCCCAGTCATCAGACTATGACGCAAATGATGCTATTGGATAATAATCAAGTTATGATACTACCACAGATGAAGAGGAATGATTAGAGTTCTTATGTTGATTATGTCAATTGAGTGTTGTATCACCAATGTACTTGTTATAATAATTATAGAGTATATAAGGATTGTACTGCAGTACTATTTCATTAAGGACTTGAGATTGTGTGGAACAAAGAAAAGTGACTCAATAGTAGGATAAATTTTTGGAAAATATATGGTTGAGATAAAGATAAACCATAATATAGTTCTGATACCGAGTTAGTGATTTTAGAATAATACATGATTGATTTGGATAAATTATATTGGATTTTCTTGACTACCTTGAAACTTATTAATGATTTGTATATTCCATCATTTTGTTGGGGTTTAAAACATTTTTGGATTGATGAAGTATATCCATCATTCTATATGGAATAAGGGAGAATGAATGTAATCAATAAGGAATATGGTAATTCAGGATGTTTCAGTGTATTAAAAGAATACATGATGAAAGTATTCATATGCTATTACGGGTTAAAAAGGATCTACATTATTTTTACCTTCCTTATAAATGTTGGACTGTGAGTTTGGACAGAAGTATTTTGGATAGTTCTAGTTTGGATTATTTTGGATTACCATAAATGGACAACCCGGAGGTCGGGCGGCAACTCGTCGCGTCCGGCAAGGCTGCGAGACTTGAACCCGCAACCGAAGGGCGACAAGGGTGTATCACCTACCACTGGCCCACGAGATGTCCTGGATTAAATAATGTTGTTTTTTTAAAGATCTGGTAGATTAATTATAAATTCATTTATTTTGGAACCCTGTACGAATAGTATAAATAAAAAAATTACATTCTATTATCTTTTAGAGTGAAAGATGAGTTTGTGGTAGAAATTTATTAATGGATAAAACTCTAATTATAAAGTAAGTATATCTCCTTATGATCTTAGCCAATCTTATAAATATATTCCTCAACATTAATAAAAGGAACTTAGAACAAAAATGTTTTCCTAGATGGTACCTTAAATAATCACTAATTCATGGCTTTGGGATTGTTGGCCTTTTCATAGCCATGTTCTCTACCACTCTCCGTCAGATAATTTATGGTTAGATTTCTCCTCCATATCCATATTTTCCTACATGGAACCCTGGTATGTGTTATGTTCGGTAATCTTCATACTTTCCACTCTTTGTTCTAAATAGATGCCTCATTAATTCATTTTTTGATGTGGGATTTCAACTATGATATTTTGAAACGTCAAAAATGTGTTATCCTAATACCCTATGTTTTGTTGAACCGATGGTATTTCAAACCATCCTAGATTGATGAATTTAAGGACCTCAATTACACACTTGTTTGTGATTGATGATCTCAATCACTACCTATAAATATTTACGTTTTTCCTCCAATTATATGTCTCTAATTGCCACCAATGTTCTCCTAATCGAGATCATAATTTGGTGGTGACTCTTTCATTTCTCTTTTCCTCATATTAAGACTAAATTTTAGTAACCTAATTTCCGATGTGGGTTTTCCCACAAAGACATTTTCTATTTTCAACCTTCTATTTTCTAAGAACAATTTCAAATTGTGAGGACGCAATTTATTGAAGGAGGGGAGAATGTAACACCCCAGGATTTCATAGTGTGTTATTTCTTAAAAATAATTCAATAAATTGCACTACACGCAACACCGAGTTCAATCACACCATGACGTACAAAAAAAAATCCATTAAAAGAGGTCATGAATAGTATTAACAACATTTTGAACTTTATATAATCCTTATAATTTTAGAATCCCTATTATGAGTTTCTTAGTCATAATGCAAGAACAGATTCATTTTCAGTATTGCACTTTTATCAACATTAATAGTGAAACCTTTTTAAATAAAATATTTTAAACTACCTAAATAAATTGGGACATCAAAAAAAATTTAAAATGAAACATCCCAAGCTTCCACGGTACGCTTTCCTTTGAATAAAATAGTAGCGTGTGTTGTACGCAACCTTGAGTTCTAACACACGCCACAACCAATCAAACTAGCCGTTGTGAATAGTAATACCTACTTTTTGAAATCATATATATTCTATATTTCAAAATGGACTTCATTTTTGGATTCGGAATATCAAAATTAGCCTAGGGTGAAATTTTGGTACATTTCGGATAACTTTCATATTTTGATGAATAATGAAAATTACTAAATTTTAATTAAAAACAACTTTTTTAATAAAAATAATTAATAGTGATAAATTGTGAATTTGAGTGGTTTTAAAGTATATTTAGAATATATTTTTACCATTTAATATAATTTTGGTCATTGGACATAATTTTACAATTAAACCGAACATAAACAAGTGTCAATCTTTTGATAGTTATTACCTCTTAAAAACACGCTTTTTGTTTTGACAGCGGGAATTAATTTTAAATTAATTTCTTCCACTTCTGTGTTTTGAATTTAGAAAAATGGATTCCATATTTGGAATCCGTATGTCGAAATTGTGTAAATAGGTAACTTTTATTTTTAGACATTTTGAATAATTACTGCGGTAAATATTTTATTTACCATGGTTAAAGGGTAAATCCGGTAAATAAGGATTAAAAAATAATATTATAATAATACAAAATTACCCTAAAACGTGTCCTAACCTTATTGGTGGACACATACCCGACCATGAGCATCCTTGGGTCAATTTGGGGACCCCTTGGAGCCACTTGTATGTGGTAGGGACACATTATATTAATAAAATTAAAATAAAAATAAAAATGGCATAAGCTTACATCTTTTAGAAGAACAATTTTTACATAGGGTTATACATGCTGGATTTTCGATTATAAATATTCATTAGAAAGCTAAAAGGATTTACTACATAATGATATTTTATTTATAATTTTTAGACATTAAATAATGTATTTTATTTATGACACAATGATGATGCAGTAATTACTAAAATAGTGAAAAATTAAAATAATTGATCTTATAAATACCCAAATAATTATAATATGAAACTTTTAATGAATTAAACTAATTTTCTATGATAATATGATATATTAGGATTGATTTAATTGACTTTTTTCGAAGTAATCAATCTGTTAGGAGTTTCAAAAAAATGAACTATTGAATAGTGTCAAAATTGACATAAAAGAGTTCTTAAAACAAATATTATATTATTAATTGATATTAAATTCCTAAAAATCTAAGGTTCGGCCAAGAGACTTATATTATGATAGGTTCCTCATTAATGTACCACTTTGGGGTCGCTTGGATGTATATAGTAAGTTTATTAACCATATTATATAAAAATACAAAGAGACCTTGTAAAAGTGAAACTAATTAACTTAGAGTTAATACTTAAAGATAAGGTCAATATAAGTACCCAAACCTGTCTAAATTCTATTGGTTGAGTGGTTTTCGACCTATCCCCACCTTAAACTTTGAATAGTCAACTTTGGATCCATTAGAAACCGAATATGAATTTATTATAAATTAATATTTCTAGCTTTTCCAAAGGTGCCCCTCACCCCTCTTATAAAAGGGCACTCCTCCTTCTCTTTTCCTCACACCTATCAAGCCACTTGGCTCGTCCAAACTCTACCCAAATAAGCTCCACACATCCCTCTCCTCCTCCTTGAAGCTTCCCCTTAGGCAGAAAGCATTTCAAGAAGTCCTTTGGTTCCACCCAAAGTGAGTTACCTAGATTAAAGGTAACGATTTCTCTTAAATTATTTTCATTTATTTTGCTTCTCCAACCCCCAAAATCTTTTTATTTCCTTTCTTTTGTAACAACACCAGTATCCTCAATATACTAGGATGTTTTTATAAGAAGGATTCAAACTACACATACACACAACTCCATCTAATGGATGATGAACATAATGTTTCTGTGGATGGCAAACTAACGCCTCACGAAACGATGATTGTTCAAATACATCTTACCGCCTCTCATGGTGGCCATTATGATGGCACTGTAATTAAATATGATATTAATTATATATATTTTATATATAAGCTTCTGTAATTCCATTTTATTTCATACCATTATTCGTTTCATGTTGTATATACATACGATAATTTCATTTGAGGAAGTGCGGACTACCGCCCCCTTAAAATGATATGACTCGTTCATACCACACATGGAACGTATGAAGGATGGTGTTAATGAACATAAGTAACATATATAAAATATTATATTATACTGTAATAGTAATATACCTATGTATCATTTGGATTTGATTCTTTTAAAATGAAAATTAAATGGAAGTAGCGTTCGTGCGTACGTACGGACTACCATCTCCACGAACGCGATAAGATTCATTCTCCATCATATCCATTCAAGTATTATTCTCATTTTAGGGTTAAAAATAATGTTAATATCATTCTGATTATGAATAAGATATAATCTATCCATTACAAACATGTCTTACGTAACCAAACATTTAAGAAGAACGAATCGATTATCACCCGAAACGACGATAATACTAAGATATTATTAATAAAGCAATGTTAAAAGATCATATATGATATCATATTAATGTATATGATTCTTGTATAATTTAATAACAATTATTTCACCATTATACAGCAGGTTAACCTACCCCAACAAAGGAAAAGTACAAGGTAAGGGTTTATTTCACAATCTCTTCATTATCCGAGGTTGTTTATACGTAATAATCTACTGGGATATCTTTATCATCCACATCCATGATTCTTAAAAATGTATTTCAAAACATTTTTACTATTTACAAGAATATGGGTTAAAGTCATTTATACCCTTGTTTGACTTTTTATAAGAGGTTTATAAAGGAATCTTTCCGTCGTTTTCAAAACAAGGTCCTTTTTAACCTTTTCGACAGAATTGAGGTAAGAATGTTTTTTTAACTTATACGGAGGGTGCGGTTATTTTCCGCCGTTATAAAATCGTCGAAGCTTTCCATACAAGCTTATAAGAATATTTTCAAAGAAAATGTTTTATTTTATATGGATCTTAAATGATTTCAAAATAAAAGGAGATACTTCTTTAAAAAGAATTTTGATTTCATCTATGTCAACATCCTTTGATGGATTTTAAGATTATTTGAAGTTGATTTATTATGATACAAAACTTCTATATTGTATTGAAGGTTTTTTGATATGTTTGACTGTGGATGTGCTATTTTTATACCATTCATAGTTTATGGTGAAATTATTGACATTTCGTATGCTAGATTTAATACGAATGTTTATGTTATGTTTAAACCTTTTCATATGGGAATGCATTGGACTTAATAAGTGACGGGTGGAGCCCGCTATAGCTCCTCGATGCATCGGTAGGTCTCATGAGACAAACTAGTGTCTTGGCACAAGGCCTTGACAAAATCTTATTTGTAGTCTTGGCACGAGGCCTTGGCTATGTGGTTATGATAGTCTGGCATAATGCATTCCAACATTATGAAAGTGGTTATTGATTTCTGCATGTGATTATTCGATTAGTAGAATATCCATGTGAATAAGTAAATGGCATTATTTCATTTTACTTTTGCCATACTATGTTGAAGTTCAAGTTTAAAAGGCTTTTGTTTTAGTAATTCATTGCCTTAAATGTTTACGCTTATTTTGAATGTTCTGCTATATTGTTATCCTTACTGGGCATTTGAGCTCACCCCTTTTCTATGTTTTATTTTTCCCAGGTAGTGAAGAAGTAAATTATGATTGACTTGCAGGGATATTATGAGGGGTTAATAGTGTGGATATGAAGACTTTGTTGTTGTAGTAGGTTTTCACTTTGAAATGTAATGTAAAACTTTATGTTTATATCTAGTGTTTCCAAGGCTACTAAACTAATCGGTCTTTCGAGATTTGATCTTTCTTGTGATCATGCCAATGTTATGTAATTAATGCACCAACTCTGGGTAACTGGGGTCGGGGCGTTACAATGATCGACTACGCGACGCTGTGTATCGTGATGCCAATGACCCTCTCCTTATGCGACGCCTTCTTTCGTGATGATAAATTCCTTGATGAACCTTCGCTCAACAAATTAGACGAGGTATGGGATTTATTTATTTTATTCGTGAATTCTTCCAAGGTCGTTCCTCATTTCTATTGGACCACATGGTATCAATTAACGAGAGGGGGCCGGAAAACACAAACACAGCTGAACCACCTCCCTTGATTCTGTTGATTAAAAATGTTGTGGTTTGGAACGGAGACGGCGCGGTGATGTCGCACTGCGCGAGATCACACGACAAGGATGTGCGGAACAATCGCCCCGTGCCATTGAAGTCGAACAAGGTCGCAACACCGTCGCGCCGTGCCAGAGAATCACAAAAACACCGCAGCTAGAGCGGGTCCACGGCGGAGGGGCGCGACGCCGTCAAACCACGCCAGAAGGACCAAGGCCGCGACTTTATGCCGCGGTGGAGCAGGGACTGACAGCCAACTTCTGGCCGCCGTCGTCGTAGCAGGGGGAACGGCCCACACCGGCCCCGTGGTGCAGCAGCCGACCGACTGGAACATGCCGGACGGTCAGAGGAGGAACCGGGGGTTCGTAACCCCCGGCTGGCTGAATAGCAGCGACCCCCCGCATGGGGGCCGCAGTTAGGAAATAGGGGGGTCAGCGCCTCCCCCCCAAACCGCTCGGCCGTTTCGGCCGAGCCGTCTGGCCAGCGGACCGCGCTGTCCACGCAAGTGCTCCAGGCTTGGCCATGACCAGGTGGGTTGGACCTGGACCTAGGTTGGGTCGACCCAGTACGGGCCGACCCATGGGGTATTGGGTCGAGTCGGACAGGGCCGGAACCCCCTATTTGCGGACCTCTTACGGTCGTTTTCCCAAAACTTGGTCTACAGACCTCCGATCGATGCACTGTTAACTACGATGCGATCCTCGGATCAGGCGAGCATTTCGTTATATTACCCTCAAGGTTTGGAGAACTTTGGGATCGGCCGGGATGGTTCGAACACAAAACCAATCGGGCCCTCGGAGCGGAAACACTTATATCTTGAGCTCCGTATGTCAGATTGACATGTCGTCGACATTGTTGGATTCCTCTTGATGAGACGGAACTTTTGGAATACCACGCCTGTGATTTGGATGCAGTTGGAGTATGGCCGGGTTGGATTGTACCTGAAATCTAACCGGGCCCCAGGAACGGAAAAGCTGATAACATTCTGACCGGACGTCTGTTTGATGAACCGTTAGCGGTGATGGTGATCTCGTTGAGAAACGGTCCCTATGAGTATAACCTATTTGAGTTCGGGGTACAGTTTCGATACGGCTGGGTTGGTTCGCACACAAAACCAACTGGTCCCCTGGGACGGAAAGGCTAATAACTCACAGACCGGGCGTCCGATTGATGCGCCGTCTATTGCGTTGAGAACCCTATGATGAGGTGGTCCTTTGAGTTACTTCTTTATGGAACTTTGAGATACTTGGAGTATCGACCTATAGCCCA
Source organism: Viscum album (assembly GCA_963277665.1). Lineage (NCBI taxonomy): Eukaryota > Viridiplantae > Streptophyta > Magnoliopsida > Santalales > Viscaceae > Viscum > Viscum album. The sequence continues at coordinate 806,712,415 of OY728139.1, forward strand.
TGGAGCGGACCCTCCCGGAGATGAGCGTATGGAGTACGGAGACCGTGTAGCTGGCTGAGACCTAACGACTGCTTGACCAACTCGACTTGGAGTGAGTCGACTAGCCCAATGGACAGAGCACTAAATTGTTTGGGTGCAAACCCATGGCAGATGGACCACTACAGTGTTTGGGTGCAGACCCGCGGTACTCATCCGTAGAGTACCTCTGCAGGCTATTAGGGGGGATGCACTACTGTGATTGGGTGGCAGACCCTTGTGGGTAGCAGTACTGTGTTTGGCTAGCTGACCCGCGATACTCAACAGGAGGAGTACCTCAGCAGTCTTAGGATAGTGAGCAGTACCTTGGATTCATGATAGGATCACTGTTCACACCAGAGATGGGTCTCATCAGCAGTTATGGTTTTGATAATGAAAATCCTGGTTTGAGCTGATTTTATGACCTTTGTGTTTACCTCATGATTGAGATGGGTCACTTGATAACTTAGGTATATGTGTGGGCATATACCTGGGTAGTGGTTATCCGTTGATTTCATAATCTTTGTGTTTCCTCATGATTGATATGGGTTACATGATACCTTAGGTATAAGTATGGGCTTATACCTAAGAAGGGTTATATGTTGTGATTCTTCTTTGTGGTTATCCTTGTTGGATTTAGGGAGACCTTGAGGGTCTTGAGGTCCCTTATTAGTATCGTTATACTCACCCCTGTACGGGATATACCCGCACCTCGTTGTGTTGGTTTCAGACGACAGGCAGTGCTGACGGAGGCCGAGTGTTCGAAGACTGGATGGTACCCGGAGGTGGACCTCACGACGAGACAGTATCCGGAGGTGGACTTCACAGTGATACGATACTCAGGGGAGGATGACAGGCAAGAGTGTTGTGGAGGCTATATGTACCTACCCTTCAGGTAGGATCCGTGGTGGATGATCCAGGAGTTGCGCTATCTGTACCTACCCTTAAGGTAGGATCCGAGGAGGACGACCCAGGAGCTGCTTCCTTTCATCCAGCTGTTGTACTTTTGTTCAGTTGTAGCTGTACTTTCGATTGGGTTTGTATTCTGGCCCATTTAGTTTTCAGCCCTTCCTTTTTTACTTAGTGTATTACTTCATCTTGTACTCTGCGTTGTATGTTTACTTTTTTAAAGGCAATTCCTTCCCAGTTATCGGGAATTACACTTTTGGTGCTAGTCGCCAGCACCTGGCCTATGGAAGGGGGGCTTGGGGTAGTCACAGCACGTGCCCTGAGGACGAGTCGTGACAAATTGGTATCAAAGGAGTCGGTTCTATCGTAGAACTTAAGACTCTGATATTTTTTTTTCTATGAAGCAGTAGTGTTAAGGTTACCGAGTGTGGTTTTCATTTTAGGGAGTCCAGTGTTGGTGCGGTGGCCCACGTATCCTTACACAAGGACCCTGACTTCTGATTTCCGACTTTGTGCACGAAAACACTGATTGCGTGTGTGCTTCCAAAATTTTTAAAGTCATCTCAAACAATGTCAGCTCACCAGGTATAAATCATTGACCGTGTCACATCTGTTCAGGATGTCTCCACGCAAACAGTCAGTTGGAGTTTCTGAGAGAGTACTCGATCATGGCTCACTATGCGACACGGCTCTGGTGCGGGGCCCTTTTTACTATGTTGGAACCCTCTGGTGGTGTGCCAGCAGCACCACCACCTATTGGGCAGCAGATGCCACCAGTCGTACTAGTGGACGGTGCACGCTGGCAGAGCGCATTGCACGAGTTCCAGCAGCAGAGGCCTCCGAGGTTACAAGGCGAGGCAGATTCCCAGACAGTAGAGGACTGGCTGGAGGCGATTGCTATAGTTTTCCGCCTAGCTAAGACACTAGTAGAGTTCATGGTAGACATGACTACTAGTGTTTTCCAGTGAGTGACCATGAGGATGGTCCGCATAGTGATGAGGCTACGGTACGTGGACCGATGCCTGTGATAGTACCTTTGGGTAGTGTGTCAGCTATAAATCACAACATTTTGGTCAGAAGTTACAACCGGTGGTACCGGTAGGTGACACATGCATGCTTACTTCCATACACGTGTTCCAACATCAGATACCCTCAAGTTCCGAGGTGGGCCCGACTCACAGGCGGCTGAGGACTTGCTTGAGGAAGTGGCTGACAGTTTTCTAGAGCTTTTATAGCTTCTTCAGGACGATGTGTCGGTAGCTGAGAATTCATCGAGGCATACCGATCATTCTATGTACTCGATGAATACAATTCGATCAGTTCTATAGAGCTCGGACCCTTGAGAATGGTGTGTTTATGGATATTTTAGCCATCAATTTATTCTCTATGAATTCCTACTCACATTATGGTGCGAGAGAGAACCTTGAGGTTGAATTTTCTTTGGCTGAACGAATATAACAGGGGAATGTTAAATGTTGGAATGCAGCGGGCTGGTTCCAGTCTCAGATACTTGGGTGTGTGAATGTTTCAAGAAGAGGAAATGTTAAGGACAAATGTGTCTTCAATGCATAAGACGTGGAGGCAGAGCTAGGAGAGAAACATGAGGTGGTGTACATCTTAACATGTTACACTCACCCGCATTTGTAGTCCCTGCTAGGCTTAGGGAGATGGAGGGCAGGGGAAGAGAGTAGATTTATGCAGTCAAGGAGTGTGACCCAATGGCTCTAAGAATGATTCAAGGGACAGTCTATGTCCATTACTAGCTGTCGTAACAGCAAACTTTGATATGAATCATTCATTCCTTCCACGAATCTTGTTCCAGACCTAGAGTTTCCGGTAAGCCATAGAATTGACCCTCACGTCTGGAGATACCTTGGAAGGAGACACGATAATCACACATACACCTATAGTGTGATCTGACCCACTAGGTGAGAGTTTCATTTGGAATCTCTTTGTGGCAGCGTCGAGGCCTTACGATGTTGGTCTGAGTATGGATTGGATCCACAGTTCATATATAAAATGACGGTATTAGGAAAATGTCGGGATGGGTTTTCCTTGGTCTGCGAAAAAGGAAACCCCAGGAAGAAAATGATTAACTCTTGCATAGGAAGGTGTATCTGATCACTCTAGAATCATCCAATCTCACTCACGTGGAAGCAGGAGTATTGAGCTTCAGTTCTAATTAGGAGCGGACTAGTTCCAGGTATAGAGGCCATTGATCATTGTGCTACCAGCTTCCTTGTTGTTGATGTTGTTGTTTGTGGTTTTTTTGTGTCTTGTACTATGAGCTCCAGTAATAAAAGAAAAATAGATTTTTGACATTTAATTACCTGCCCTTTTTGGTTTGATTGATAATAAGAGGTTCCGGTTAAAAACTATTGACTTGACCCTCACTTTTTAGATTCTTACTGGAGGAGACCTAGTGACCACACATTGATGCCGACATTGTGACTCAACCCTTGGAGGCGAGAGTAACAGTTGGATCTCTTGGTAGTAGCGTTGAGGCCTGAAAATGTCATCCATGGCATGGATTAGTGCCATTCATGACAGGATTGACTGTTTTAGGCAATGAACATGGTTCATCCAGGGGATGAGACCAGATTTCTCTTATCGGAAAAGAAAAATTCTTAGCAACTCTTGTGGGACCAGAGATGGTCCAAACCATGATATAGATGGTCCAGGCCACAACAGAGATGGTCCAGGTCATCCAGGAGAGGATGAGGACAACTCCGAGCCGACATAAGACTTATGTTGATAGGAGTCAGAACCACTGGAATTTAAGGATGGAAACCACATTTTCATACGAGTCTCACCTCGACGAGATCTATGGAGATGTGGCCGAGGCGGAAAGTAATCTATGAGGTTCAGTGGACCTTTTTAGGTCCTTAGCAGGGTAGGCGAGGTGGTTTACCGCTTGACCCATCCACCTCAATTGCACAGGGTGCACGACGACTTCCATGTATCTCAACTGAGGAGATATGTGCTTGACCCGATGCATGTCATCGACCATGGTTAACTGGACATTGGCGATGGAGTGACTTTTGTGGGGTTCCAGTAGAGGTTGAGGATTGAGATGATCAGATCCTATGAGGACATTCAATTCCTTGGGTGTGCTTTACTGGCAGTACATGAACCTCTAGGTGAGAACATGGGAGCGGAAGGCTCAAGTGGGTGCTCAGTACCACTTTTGTTTCCCTATTTTGTGTTAATGAATTACGGGGAGATAAAGCCCTGAGGTGGGAGTAAGGTAAAGACCCGTAAAATTCATGGGAAATTTTTTCTTATATTTATTTGGGATTTTACAAGAACGTAGTTTCTAACGACACCTGATTCCAAGGCCCGGTGAGCCCGGAATAATTTTACGATGATTAGCTCGGGTAAGTTTAGTGAATGAACGAGTGGGTTTTTCTAACTTTTGATCTGGTGCTCGGAATTGAAATCCAAGGGCACCGATGAAACCTTAGGGCCGGTAATTTCTTCAAAATACCTTTTCAAGAGTTGCGTTTTCTCGGGAAGATTTGTTTAGTTTTGTGGATAAGGACTTCCGAGAAATAAAATGTGTGCAACTAATTTTATTTCATTAAATTGGTTAAAACCGAAGGATGGAGGTTGGGTAAACCTAACTACCAAAGTGAGGTTAAATGTGAGGTGGGGACCACATGAACCCCACCCCTTCACATTACTTAAACCTACTCTAACTCCCCCATTAAGTGGGTGACCTCTCATCTTCCTTAACTCCTTAACCCCCCTTTAATGTGATACCACTCACCTCCTCTCTCACTTCTTAAATCATGCCAAATCACTTAATTAATTAAGTGGTTTAATTCAATTTTTGAATTGCAAACTTAAATCAAGAGTAATAAAATATGTGAAGCACATATTTTATTTCTAGTAGGAGCTTGTTGTGTTGAGAGGGGATTGGGATTAAAGGGGGAGTCTTGAAGTTCTTCTTCTTCGTCGAACAACGTGAAGAACGCACCGATCTCCGACGAAGAACGTCGAATCCTAAAAGATCGACTACGCGACTTCATGTACCACGATTCCAACGACCCTCTCCTTCTACGACGCCTTCTTCTGCGACGATAAATTCTGCGATGAACCTTCGCTCAATGAATTTGACGAGGTATGGGATTTATTGTTTTTATTCGTGAATTCTTCCATCGTCGTTCCTCGTTTCAATTGGACCGCTTTCTAACAATTAACGGGAGGGGGCTAGACCTCACAAACACGGACGACCCACCTCCCTTGATTCTGTTGATTAACCTTGTTGTTGTTTGGAACGGAGAAGGTGTGTTGTCGTCGCACCGCACGGGATCATGCGGCAAGGATGTGTGGCGCCATCACACCGCGCTGTTGAAGTCGAACACGGTCACGGCATCGTCACACTACACCAGAGAATCACGAAAACATTGTGGCCCGAGTGGTTCTATGGCGGAGGGGAGCGGCGCCATCATGCCGCGTTGGACACACCAAGGCCGCGGCTTTATGCCATGGCGGAGCAGGGACCAGCGACCAACTTCCGTTCGCTAGCGTCGGAGTAGGGGGACCGGCCCGCGCCGGTCCCGTGGTGCAGCAGCCAGCTGGTCAGAGGAGGAATAGGGGGTTCTTAACCCCCGGCTGTCCAGACAGCAGTGCCCCCCCCCCTTCATGGGGGTCGCGGTTACGAAACAGGGGGCAATGCCTCCCCCCCCCCCCAAAACCGCTCGACCGTTTCGGCCGAGCCATCTGTCCAGTGGACCGCACTAGCTGCGCCTGCGCTCTGGGCCGGGCCACGCCCAGGCCGGGCCGGGCCGGGCCGCGACCAAGCCGTCCGGACCCGGACCTGGTTCGGGATGACCCAGGATGGGCCGACCCAGGGGGTATCGGCCCGGGTCGGACTGGGCATGAAACCCCTATTCGTGGAACCCTTACGGTATTTTGCGAATAACTTGTGCTACAGACCTTTGATTGATGCACCGTAAACTGCGATGCGATCCTTGGATCAAGACGGTCGTTTTGGTATATTACAATCAAGGTTTTTGAGTACTTTGGGTTCGTCCGGGTTCGTTCGAACACAAAACCAACCGGGCCCTCAGAGCGAAAACGCTTATATCTTGAGCTCCGGACGTCCGATTGACGTGCCGTAGACATTGTTGGATTCCTCTTGATGAGATGGAACTTTTGGAATACTTCTCCTGAGATTTGGATGCAGTTGGTGTATGGCCAGGTTGGATTGTACCCGAAATCCAACCGGGCCCCTCGAACGGAAGAGCTGATAACTTTCAGACCGGACGTCCGTTTGATGAACCGTCAGCGGCGTTGGTGATAACTTTCGAGAAATAGTCCCTATGAGTATACCATATGAGTGTTTGGGGTACAGTTGAGATACGGTCGGGTTGGTTCAAACACAAAACCAACCGGGCCCCTGGGATAGAAAGTCTAATAACTCACAGATCGGGCGTCTGATTGACGCACCATCTATTGCGTTGAGACCCCTATGAAGAGGCGGTACTTTGGGTTTCTTCTTAGTGTAACATTGAGATACATGGATTATCGACCTGTATATTGTAATGCGGACCATCCCGGAGACGAGCGTATAGAGTACGAAGACCGTGTAGCCTACTGAGACCTGACGACTCCTTGACCGACTCGGCTTGGAGTGAGTCGACTAGCCCAATGGATGGAGCACTACTTTGTTTGTGTACAGACCCAAGGCGGATGTAGCACTACATTTTTTGGGTTCAGAACCACTGTACTCATCCGAAGAGTACCTCTGCAGGCTATTAGTGGGGATTCACTACTTTGTTTGGGTGGCAGACCCCGGCGGGTAGCACTACTGTGTTTGTGTGGCTAACCCGCGGTACTCGATAGGAGGAGTACCTCAATAGTCTTAGGTTAGTGAGAAGTACCTCGGAGTCATGACAGGATCAATGTACACTCCAGAGGCAGGGTCTTCAGCAGTTACGGTTTCGATAATGAAAATCCTGGTTTGAGCGGAGTCTATGACCTTTGTGTTTACCTCATGATTGAGATGGGTCATTTGATAACATAGGTATATGTATGGGCATATACCTGGGTAGTGGTTATCCGTTGATTTCATAATCTTTGTGTTTCCTCATGATTGATATGGGTTACATGATAACATAGGTATAATTATGGTCTTATACCTATGCAGGGTTATCTTTTGTGATTCTGCTTTGTGGTTATCCTTGTTGGATTTAGAGAGACCTTGAGGGTATCAGGGTCCATACTGAGTATCGTTATACTCACCCCTGCACGGGCTATGCCCGCACCTCATTGTGTTGGTTTCAGACGAGGGGAAGTGCTGATGGAGGCCGAGTGTTCAATGAATGGACGATACCCGGAGGTGGACCTCACAACGAGTTAGCATCCGGTGGTGGACTTCACGGCGAGATGACACTCGGAGGAGGTTGACGGGGAAGAGAGTTGTGGAGGATATCTGTACCTACCCTTCAGGTAGGATCTGTGGTGGACTATCCAGGAGTTGCACTATCTGTACCTACCCTTCATGTAGGATCTGAGGAGGACGTCCCAGGAGCTGCTTCCTTTCTTCCAACTGTTGTACTTTTGTGCAGTTGTAGCTGTACTTTCGATTGGGTTTCTATTCTGGCCCATTTAGTTTTCATCACTTCCTTTTGTACATAGTTTATTACGTCCTATTGTACTTTGTGGTGTTTTTTTACTTTTATAATGGAAATGCCTTCCCAGTTATCAGGAATTATGCCTTTGTTGCTTGTCTCCAGCCCCTGGCCTATGGAAGGCGGGCTTGGGGTAGTCACGGCACGGGCCCCGAGGATGGGTCGTGACACAAAATGTGTCCAAATCCTCTTGGGTGTGTCATAGCCTACCATGGGATTCCTTGTGCCAACTTAGGTACCCCATAGAATCACATTTGTGTGATAGTGACCTTTTTTCATATTATTTTTAAAGAAAGGAAAATATAACCAATCTATGTAACACCTTAGTAAAAAATTATAATTTTGTTTATAGAAATGATATATTAAAAATTAAATATTCATTGGAAATCTAAAATGATTTCCATCATCATGGTTTTTTAATAATTTTTATACCTTAAATAAATAAATTTATTTATAACACCATAATGATGCAGTGATTACCTCATTAATGAACGATTTAAATAAAATGGCAAGATAATGAAAAATATAAGACTTATACTTGTATAAAACCTAATGGATGGGTGGATTTAGAACTCTTATCACCTTATCCTCGAAATATATCATTGTGGAACCATTAAAACTCGAAAAACATTTTATAATAAAGTCACTTTTCAAGACTTTCCAAAAGTGACCCTCCTCTCTGTTATAAAAGGCCCCCAACTCTACACCTTACCCACACCTCTCAGGCCCTTGTATTTTCCAAAATCTACTCATGCTATCTCTCCACATCCCTCTCTTACTCCTAATAGCCTCACTATGGGAATAAGTATTTCCATGGAATCCTCTGGCTCAAATCAAAAAGAGTTACCCGATTTAGATATAATGTCTTCTCTCGAGTTTCTTTCTTTTATTTTCCATCTTAACTCACCACTATCTTTTATTTTTTGATCCCATAATAACACCAGTATCCTCAATATACTAGTTTTTTTTATGACATGTATTTTCCCTACACTTAAACACATCTCCGTCTAATGGTTAAAGAACATGCTGTTTCTATGGGTAGCGAATTACTGCCTCGTGAAACGATGATTGTTCAACCATCTTTTAACACGTCTCATGGTGTCCATTATGATGTAAATATATTTATATATGATATATATTATATTTATTTCCTCCCAATGCATCTGTATTTTATATTTAATACATACCTTTATGCTTTGCATGTTGTGAAAATGAGATAATTTCAAATGAGGAAGTGTGGACAACTGCCTCCTCAAGTGATGTGACTCATTCATTCCAAACGTGGAATATATAAATAATTTAATTAATGAACTTATGTTACCTATATAAAATATATATTATTATGGAATTATAATATATATATGTTAAATTTAGTTTCAAAGTCTATTAATATAAAAAAAATGAAAGTAGCGTTAATACGTACGTTCGACCTTCCGTCTCCATGAACGGTAAATTTCCATTCTTATCTCAAAACATTATTTAATATTATTAAATACATATATACTGTATATATATGATATTTAAATCATTAATACCATTCCGGAGATGATGTACTTATAATAACATGGACAATTCTCTTCAAACAAGTTCATTTTTGACTCTTGTACCGAACATTGACTAACAGTATGATATGAACTCACAAAATTAAGTAATTATTATTAAATGATAATATATGATATGAATTGAATAATAAAAATTAAATTATTTCCTTAATAAATTATAAATTGACCAAAGTTTATTATTCAGGAATATAAAGAAACGAACCAGACAATTCAGATTTCAGGTAAGGGGATTTCTTATCTCGCTTTTACTTCCGTGAGATATCCATTGTTCACTAATTATTTATTTCATGTGGTGTATTGTGTACTTACATTTGATATATATTATCATAATTCTATTTATATTCATGGTATTATGTGATTCATTTGGTTCTTATTATCTTTTAGTCATATGACACGATTTATTATAACGAGGTAAGGGGTTTTTATCTCACTCTTTATTCTAGTGAGATTCATGTGATATTTTTCACTATACCCTTTGTGTGTTGAATGTACTACCAATTATTCTACTATTTTTGTAATCTATATTCGTTTATGGGTATTTAAATCATCATTTTATAGTCCTCCTTTAGGGGGTGTACGTTTCGAATGTTACCCCAATCGGTAAGGGAACCATTCACCCTACTCTTTTTAAAAGTCTTCTTTGTGGTAGGTATTTTAATTCACATCTTCTTATTGTTGGGATATGTTCATATATATCCTTATTGCTGTAAAGTTTATGTCCAAGTGATGAGATACCATTTTTATCTCTCATCAACAAATTTTCTAAATTTTAATTTGACGTCGTTAGGCTGTCGAATTTCCGTAAGGGAACTTCTTAACCCAATTTCAATTCATTGGGTTTAACATCTACTTATTGATTATGTCATACAATGAAGATGTGTGGATTCTCTCTAATTTATTCACACATAATATCCACTTATATTGGGTTTATTTATATTTGTCACACATAATTATGTATGTGATTTATCCTTAATCTATGGATACCATATTTGTAAGGGACTTCGTCTCAATATCCTTTCATTAAGGCATACTTCAATTTACATATGACCTTATTTTATTAGTTGTATAATAAATTCTTTTGACTTTGAATTTACTTCAAAAGGAATATTTTTACATGAAGCCTATTACTAAAAGACAAAAGGAATGTTTTTGTATTATGTATGTGGCGACAAGGGCTTCTCTTCCACCGCGACCATTATATGAGTTCCAGCTTCCTCTACAACCAATAAATTTTTTTAAATGAAAAATAAATACCATGTTTTCCTTTTCGTTTATTTTGGTATTGAAAATGGTTCTGATAATATTTTGATTATATCAATGTGTTGTATTGATAACTTGTGATTGAATTGTGAAAAGGTTATATTTCTTTTATGCGTGATTTATGTGATATGATTATGATATGGTTCTTGGGAATTGATTATGAAGTTTGGTGGTTCCATGATAAACAAAGTGCATGTGAGCCTGAGATAGCTCTCCAATGCATTGGTTAACGCGAAGGAGTTAAACGCTAAGGATTATTCAAATAGATTTATGGAATATAATGTGAAGGGTATTCCTAACGTAACCATGAGGGTATATACCTATGTAAGAATGTTATGAATGAATCAAGTTACCTTTATGTGTTATGATTTCTATGAGTTATTCATAAATCTTATGATTTCATGTGTTATTTTAGAGTTCTTAGGTTTTATGAGTAAAGTATGATTTCATTTACTCTTATGTATAGATGGACTAATTTTTTCATTCCGTATTTTCATATCCCTGGTGGTTCCATGATAAACAAAGTGCATGTGAGCCTGAGATAGCTCTCCAATGCATTGGTTAACGCGAAGGAGTTAAACGCTAAGGATTATTCAAATAGATTTATGGAATATAATGTGAAGGGTATTCCTAACGTAACCATGAGGGTATATACCTATGTAAGAATGTTATGAATGAATCAAGTTACCTTTATGTGTTATGATTTCTATTAGTTATTCATAAATCTTATGATTTCATGAGTTATTTTAGAGTTCTTAGGTTTTATGAGTAAAGTATGATTTCATTTACTCTTATGTATAGATGGACTAATGTTTTCATTCCGTATTTTCATATCCCTTGATGAGGTTTTTATAATCATCCCAAGTTTTTTAAATGTTTTCCATAGGACTTAAAGATGAATAGGGTCATAGATAGGATCAAGGAAATGTCATGCTATCTAAAAAATGGAACTAGACATGAATCGTTTTTTAAAGAGTTTTTATTTTATGAATGAAATGGAAACTGAGTAGATGTGTCTACTTTGTAATCTTTTGATATGTATTAGTTATGTCCTAATTCTATAAAACTCTAAACCTAAAAAGATCCTCAATGTTAATTATTCATTTAATTAATTATTATGTAATGTTTTAAGGTGGGGGCCTTATACTTATGGATTTTCATTGACTATTTGAAGTTGAATAAGGTGATTGTTCAGAATAATTATCCTTTACCTAGAATTAATGATCTCTCTGATCACCATAGTGGTGATCATTGGTTTTCTAATTTTATCTTGTGGTTAGGGTACCATAAAATGATAGTACTAGAGGTGTAAATGACCTGTATTGTGTTTCTGAGTCAATATAGTCAATATAGTTTCTATTTATTCCATTTCGACTAACTAATTCTCTTATGGTATTTAGAGCTTTGACGAACCAGATATTTCATTAGTTGTTGGAAACTTTTGTTTTTATGTATATGGACGAATTATTGGTATAATTTAAGTTATAGGAGGACCATTTGGACCATTTATATATCATTCAATGATATTGAAGGAATACCATATGTATGGTAAACATTAAAATTAGTATTTTTAGATCTGAGAGGTAATGTTTCCATGCTATGTGATATATGAGAGGAGAATCATAGTGGATCCTGAAAATATAGGGGAATTTATGTCCTGGGAAAATCATAGATTTTTTTGCGAACTGAATCTACATGGGGTTGTCTAGTTATTATATATGGTTTGATCATTACTTCTCTAATATCACATCTTCTATGGAATATTTAACCAATATGGGTGTCATGTTTTAATGTAATGACAAGTGTCATAGTTATTTTGTGGAGATGATGATGAGGTTGACTTCATCTCAAATTTTGATTCTACCAGAGTGGGGTCAGGTAATGTTGTTTTCTATGATGCTTCTTGTATGGGTTGGGGATGTGTCTTGATATTTGGAAATATGTTATGGATTATCACTCTCACCAATAATTCCCTCGTGAGAAGAACCACCCTACCTATGATATTGAGTTAGAATCTATTATAAATGAACTCAAAATGTGACTTCACTATCTATTTGGAGAATGTTTTACAATATATTCTAATCATAAGGGATTGAAATAAATTTTACTTAGAGAGATATGATCTTGCATCAGATATGTTAGGTTGAGTATCAATAGACAATTTATTTTGATATCCTTTATACCTCTAAGAAAGGAAAAGTATTTTTTAATATATTGAGAAGAAAATTTATAATGAAATCCATGTTGGAATAGGTTGAACAATGTTCTTATATAATTTTATATTATGATATGATCATAGAATTAAAGGAGGTTGGTGGAAATGTTATATTCTATTCTATAAAGGTTATCACATTATATGACGAGTGAGTTTGACTTGAGCAGACAAAACCACTAGGAGTCGAGGCATAAGAGAAATACTAAAAGGCGAGGAGACCTCTGGTGAATGGTCTCGATTTCCTAATGGATCATTATGCTTCTAGGTTAGGTTTGTTGTGTATTTTTTATTGAGATACGATTTTTTATACCTTGGAAACTAATCATCTTGGTTCAGGAACCATGGGGCTACAATGATGTACCACAGTCTAAGACTTCATTATTATACGTTGGGGATTATGTTTTTAGTTTATGAGTTTTTTTCAGTGTATCATGTGTAAAAGAGTCTCTCTTAAACACCAATGGATTAAAGGATTTCATTTATCCTTTACCTTTACCAGTGTGAATGTGGGATGTTATTTACATGGATTTTGTCATAGGTTTACCATAGACACCTTGTGGGTAGGATGTGATTTTGGTTATTATTAACATGATATCTAAATTAATGCGTTTATTTATAATAAGGGGAATGATGAATGTAGATCATATTGGGGTCTTATATGTCTAAGGGATTGTGAGATGTCATGGATTTACCTCTTTAATGGTTTTTGATACGGACAGGAGGTTCATATCATGATTCTGGATAGGATTTCCTAAGACAATGGGTTCCCAGTTGAAATTGAGCATGGAATATAAACCAAATTGAATGGATAGGCAGGGAAGGATATCCATATTCTTTAGGATATTATTTGGGGGTAAATTCTTGATATCAGTGGATCTGGGGATATTATTTTTCCTTTGGTTTTATTTTCATATAAAAATATTTATCATAAATCTATCATGTCGGTTCACATTGAGTATTTTTATGTGTATCCATGTCGATCACCCTTCTGCTTGGATGATTTGGGGGAGTGGTCCTTTGTTGGGCCATGTTTGGTTTAGGATACCATGAATATGGTGCAATTTATATAGAGGTATTTTATTATGACACAGATTCATCATGAAACTTATTCGGACCATCAACATTGACCAATGGAGTTTGTGTTTGTGGATTGGGATTTTCTAAAAATTTCACCTCACTTGGGACATCGTCAATTGGGTAAGTAGGGTATGTTGTCCTGGGGATTTGTGGTCCCCTTTGAGATTGTTGAGCATCTATTGTGGGTGGACTACCAGTTTATTTTACCATATGTATTAACTTCTAGTCCTTGAATGTTTTTTGTTTCCTTGTTGAGGATGTCACACCCGGATTTCTAAAACAATTTTTAAATATTATTTTAATTATTTTTAGTCTCTTTTGAAAATCTTTGTTGAAGTGATGTCTAAACCCAATTAAATTTTTACTTTATGCTCGTAAATGAATATTTTAGGCGTGGTGGTGTCCGACGCATGGGCGATGCAAGGTCGAAGCTTTGAGACTTTCCCTGGGTCGCCGCGTGACCTCAACCAGTTCACTGCATGTCCTCCTCGATGGTTAACTAATGAAATAAGAAGAATTAAGTATGGTTTTAATAATAATAATAATGTTAATGTCACTTGAAAATATTATTATTATTTTCATGGATAATAATTTAATTGAGTGTTGTTTTTATTAATTTCATTTTATTATGTTCATCATTGTATATTTTATTATTTAGTTTATTTTGTATGTTATTATATTATTATTATTGTTGTTGTTATTTTTGTTGTTGTTGTTGTCGTTGCTGTTGTTTTGGGTTTTGTGTCACCAGATGTACGAGCATGGCATGGTTCTGAGACCGCGCGGTCTTCTCGGCTTTCAAAAAAAATTAGATAAAACACTAAGGAATAATAAAACGATGATGAGTAATGAAATAGAAATAAAATGAAAATAAAGACTGATAAAATTTAAGAAATTGTTACTGATCTTATTATTATTTGGGGATGTTATTGATTATTATTTAGTATTATTTGTGATAACAATTAAGTCATTTTATTTATTATAATTATTCCTGTTTTAGTTTTATTACTTCTACCATTACTATTATTAATATAACCAATATCTTTATTATTATTAGTTCCTTTTCTTTTTAGATTTATTATAATTTATTTGTTTATTTTTTTTAAATTTTTTTACCTTGTTTTGAGTAGGGGTTTCTTCCCCCTTTCCTTTTGCGCCGCGGCCTAAACCTCCCCCTGTAACCCAACTTCTTCTCCATCTTCATCATGCCACACCTCTCTCACCGAACTCCCTCCTCTTACCCAGATCATCACGCAGCCTCCATCTCCTCCTGTCCGGCAGCCTCCCCATCTCGTTCCAGTAGAAGCACAACCCCACCCGGCTACCCCGCTTGCCCGCACCTCCACTCACCCGCACCTCTGCTTGAGCAACCGGTAAACCCTCCTTGGCCAGACGCCAGACACCCCTTCTATGCAGCACCTCCAGCGAACGATCCTCTGCTCCAGCCTGCTCAATCCGGCGACGCACCACCCCACCGCCTTCTACATCCGGCGAAGCACCGTACCGCTTCCCTGCTCCATTTGGCGATGCTTCCCACCGATGTCCCCCTTACCAGCAGGCACCGCCCTCGCTGGCCTCCCACTTCGGCGAACCCCCCCCCCCCCCCTGTATTGTACGACGATCCGCAGTGCCCCACCCCCATGCCTCTTGCCACCTCTTTTTTTTTCTGTGACCCCGCAGACCAGACAGCCTTGCACCAGCCACCCCTCACCCCCATTCCGCCATCGGAAAACCACCCCACACATCCCTGACCCCCAGCCAGGACGGCTCACACCTAGCGTGACCCCCTCACTGGTCGGCGCTGTTCCGGCTCCCCCGCCAGCATCTTGCTCTCCTTCCGCGTGTACGAAACCCCCTCTAGTGAAGTCCTATTGCTTTACCCCTTAATGTGTTATTCCTTTTGTACTTTTCGGCGAGTATGAGGTCTAATTTTGGGGTTTATTTTGGTAGTGTTGGGTGAGTTTGCCTTGTTTTGGTTTCACGCTCAGTTGTTGGAGGTGCGATTGGCGTGAGACGGTCTTGGCGCACCATGGTTGTGAAGTCCGCTCTGACAAGGTAGGTGGTTCCTATCATAATTAATGTTTGATGAATTTATTTGCTTGTTTAATTAATTCAGCATATTATTTAGTTAGTTTGCAGGGTGCAAAGTGGTCTTATTTTATTCTATTGAGATCTCATATGTAATGGTTTGTTATTAATGTGTTTTTTTGATATTAGTGTGATGTTATAGAAACCCATGTCAGGTTGGTTTACTATTTTATAAATTGTTATATTTTTAATTAAATGATATTTGTGGTGAAAATCATGTTTCGATAATATTACGTCGTGTGTTTCGTTCAAAAGTGGCATTTTAAATAAAACCAAATTTATCGTTAGTGAAAACATTATTTCATCGTTTGTTAGAACTTCTGTTAAACTACTCAAACTATTTCTTTTTAATTAGTGTAAGTGGTGTGGATTGAACTCTTGATGTGTCTTTGTGTGTGTTTGGTTACAAAAGAAGGTTTGGTTGGTTTTGTGTATAAATTCTTTCTCTTCTATTCAAAATTTGATTATTAAAAATATTAAATGTTTTATTAAATAGTTAGTAAGGATGCAAGTTGTTTTAATTGGTTCTGTAAGAAATGCAGATTGATTTTTGGAACATTTTAGTGTGCGAATTATTTCAAATGGATCTTGTGTGTGTGAATGGTGGTT
The DNA here is from genome assembly GCA_963277665.1 of Viscum album. NCBI lineage: Eukaryota > Viridiplantae > Streptophyta > Magnoliopsida > Santalales > Viscaceae > Viscum > Viscum album. The sequence goes on from OY728139.1 coordinate 806,728,788, forward strand.
TTTGGTGTGCTTGATGTCTTTCTTGGTTTGAGTTTATGATTATAAAATGTGGCATGAACATTGAATTACATGATCACAAATGGGAAGCCTGGGTACTAGGTGGGCAGACTAGACTAGTGTGCTAGTGATACGGGAGTGGCCTCGGCCCAGTTTCACTTAGCAGGATTGACGCATACAACACTAACTAATCACTGGATGATGACTGGAGACCACTATGGTAGGAATTTTTTCCCTACCAATGGCTCGTGCATGGAAATGTATGATATGGTTCATCGAGATGTGAGTTTCTAGGGTCCCACTTCTCAGTAGTATCTTTAGGGTCTCTCCCATGTATTGTGCTCTTCTTTCGCTTTATTCACACTGTTGGCACACGGTGTGACGTTTGGGTTACCACGAAAAGTTCGTGTGTGTGTGTGTGTGTACGTGTGAGTGTGCGTGTGTGTGTGAGTGTGTGTGTGTGTGTGCCCGTGCGTGTGTGTAATTTAATTTAGGTTGTTTTCCTTTAAGATATGTTTCCCCTAAAAAACGTTTTCATTAAAATTATTTATGAACATATTAATTTTTATTCTATTAAATTTAAAATGTATTTGTCGTTTAATAATGTTCCGTGGAACTTTTTCTCGATGGAAACCTACTAGGCTTTTAGCTCACACCCTACATACACCATTGGGTGTATGTAGATTCTATTTCTTCTGCTTTCCAGGTTGTGACTTCGTGCTCAGTGATGGTGGTTCTAGTTGTTGATGGTACTCTCATGCAGGTTGGTGTTGTTGCGGGTGGATGCTGCATCTCTCTGGTTGTTTGGAGGTTTGAGTTTGAGTTTCTTTTGTTGTGGCTTATTTTGGTTTTGGGTTCTAGTTGTAAACCCTTGATTTTGTTTTTAGTTTATGGCCCAGTTTGGTTGTCTACTTTCAGCTTCAGTTTCTTTTTCTTATAAATTTTTTTGTGTGTACTATTTTGGGTAAAATCTTTCCCATGAATTAGTTTTGATACCCGGGCACTTGTGCCAGCCCATGGGGATCGGGAATTCCCCTCGGGCCTTGGCGCGGACTGGGTCGGGCACCAGGACGGATGGAGACTCGGCCTGGTTCGTGACAATAATGGTTTTATAGGCAGGTTTACTCTCTGGGGTCATGTCCTTTTGGGATAGAGTCAGAGTAGACCAAGATTAAGGTTGTCGGGACTCAACGTCTTGGCTACGAGTAAGGTGCCTGGCCAGCACACCTCGTGGCGGGACATAGGTTACCAAAGTACGTTGAGGTTTTTCTGAGTTTTTGGTCATCGTGGTTAATCTTGTCTAGTGGAAATGAAAAGGGAGTAGGCTCAGTGGTCTTAATGATCACGTAGGGTCTGGAAAGCCTTGTGTAGCCAGGGACACTGTCCTAGAATACCCTCTGTGGCAGTGGTGTGATTGGAGTATCTCCGCCAACCATATGTTCCAGTGACCCGCTAACACTATTTTTCTCTTGCACAGTTCCTCATTTCTTTGTTTTGAAATTGTGGACATTTTGTTTTTAAGTAAAAAAGATTTGGTATTGGAAAATGTTTTGGACAACATTTTGAAATAAAGAACATTAAAATGAATATGAGGAATAAGGTTCGGAAAGTGTGTGTTGGAGTTTTGGTTTTGAAAATCATGGAAAGGTTTGGTTTTGATATTAGGTGTTCCCATGGGAAACCACATGGGTGAATGTATATGGTAAGAGAAATGGTTAATGGAACGAGCGGATGAGTTCCTGGATAGACATGAGGTGGGAGCCGGTGCGGGAAAAGAACATGCATGTGTGGATGTAACATCCCAGGTAAATAAAGAATAAAGAATTTTCTTATTTATTAATATTTACGAATTAAATATTAATTTTATTTTAAAGAGGTTGCTATGTTCGATAGCATACCCGATACGCAACGATGAGTTTCTTTGAAACTTACGTAGCACACTAGTAATAAAATAATATTATTTTAAATGTTAGTTAACAAGTAGTCGTTGTACTGGAGGGAATGGATAAAAATAACTAAAATATTATTAGATATGTTTTTAAATGTTTATACATTTACCCAATAAAAGATAAAGGATTAAAATACGGAAAGAGTTCAATTTTAGGGCATATATACTCTAATTTTCACTAAAGGTTCACTTATCACCTTTTAATGGTGAACCGTCGTTAAATATAGTTTTGATCACAATTATACTTTATTTTAGACCAAATATAACTCTTCTTTAGAATCAGGACATCAAAATTTACTTTGGGTAAATTTTTGGTACCTTTCTGATAAAGTTCATTTTTTTATGAATAGTGTAAAATGTTGTATTTTAATTCAAAACCTATTTTTAATCTAAATTATTTATATGATTAGATTATTATTTTAATTGGTTTTAAAGTGAAATTAGAAAATATTTTTACCAGTTAATCCAATGGTGGTCATTGGAATCAATTTCACTTTGAAATTGGACTTAAACTGGTGTCAATCTTTTGATACTTATTGTTTCGCAAAAACACGCTATTTGTCATGACAACGGGAATTAATTATTAAATTAATTTATTTGACATATATGTTTTGAATTTTGTAAAATGGACTTCATTTTTGAATTCGGAATATCAAATATAGCTTAGGGTGAATTTTTGGTAATTTTCTGAAAAACTTCAATTTTTGATGAATAGTGAAACCACTAAGTGGTAATCAAGCAAACTGATTTTTCAGTTAAATGAAAGTTTACCAATAATGTGTATTGAATTTTGAAAATCCGACATACATGGTTGTCATTAAGAAGTAAAATGTGGTTCAATGAGATTAAAATAATTTTTTGGTGAATAGTAACTTTTTTTCATTAATCGCGATTAGAGGTAATTAGTGTAGTTTAGGGTAAAAATGGTATTATAAGAATGTGAAAACACCATGACACTTGTCCTACACCTATTGGGTGAGTCATGGCCGACCAAGACAAGCCATGTGCCAACTTGGGGACCCCATGGAACCACTTTAGTTGGAAAATGACATTAATATATTTTTATTTAATGTTAAAGTGAAAATGACACTAACATAAATTGTTTTACTAAAATAATTTTTCAGTGGGGATATACAAGTCCAAATTTTGATTATAAATAGTAATTGGAAAGATAAAAATATTTCCTACATCATGGTATTTGTTTTAAAAATTTTAGACATTATATAAATTAAATTATATATGACATTATAATGATGCAGCGATGATATCATTATTTGACGATTTAAATTAAATGGAAAGATAATGTAAAATCTAAAACCTACACATGTCCAAAACCAATTGGATGAGTGGATTTCGAACCCTTATCACCTTATCCACGAATTATTTCAATGTGGGACCTTTTAAAACCGAAACACATTTTCAAATAAAGTAATATTTCTTTACTTTCCAAAAGTGCCCCTCCTCTCCTCTTATAAAAGGCCCCCACCTCTACCTCATTTCACACACTCCTCAAGCCTTTGGCTCGGCCAAAACCTGCCCAATTACTCTCTCCACATCCCTATCCTCATCCTAGAGGATTCCCTTTGGGAAGAAGCCTTTCAAAGGAAGCCTTTAGGCTCAAATCAAAAGGGAGTTACACTTTTAAAGGTAATTCATTCTCTCTTGTTCATTTGTTTTATTTTGCTTCTCCAACCCTCTAAACTCTTTTTATTTACTTCTTTTGTAACAGCACCAGTATCTTCAATATACTAGGATGTTGTTATAATATTTATTTGAGCTACACTCTCACACAACTACATCAAATGGTTAAAGAACATACGGTTTCTGTGGATGGCGAAATTCTGCCTCCCGAAACGATGATTGTTCAATACTCATTTAACACCTTCAAGGGTGTCCATTATGATGTCACTATTTTTATATATGATATATAATATGTTTATGTTTTCTTTAAGCTTCTGTATTTTTCATTTTTGGCATACCTTTATGGTTTCGATTATGGGTAAACACGATATCTTCATTTAAGGAAGTGCGGACTACCGCCCCTAAAAGTGATGTGATTCGTTAATGCCATATGTGGGACATGTAAAGGATGGATTTAAAGTTATTATACTGGAATTATAATATACCTCTATATCATTATTATTTCTTTCCATTAAAGTATTATATAGAAATGAAAATAGCGTTCATGCGTACGTACGGCTTACCGTCTCCATGAACGGTGCATTTCATTTCTTATCCCCAAATGTAATGTACTATTAAAATTACATGTATATAATGTATATATATAATTAATGATACATCTAAATGATGAATATAATTCTGGAATTAAAATATACATACCTCTCATTTAGTTTTAATTCCACTAATATGACAAAGAAATGAAAGTAACGTTCATGCGTACGTACGGCTTACCGTCTCCATGAACGGTGCATTTCATTTCTTACCTCTAAATGATTATGTAATATTATAAATACATGTATATGCTGGATATATATGATATATATGATATCCAAATCATGAATTTCATTCTGGATATAAAGAACTTTTGACGACACGAACAACATGTAATTGTAAGAAGTCAAATTTCGACTTAAGAACCAAATATTGACAAAACAAACATTATTAACTTAAATGGTTACATAATGTTTATAACATGGCAATAAGTGATATAAAAAAATAATGATGTTTAAAAAGGTTCTTAATCAAGTATAAATTAACTCAAGTTTATTATTCAGGGCGTTAAAGAACGATCGAGTCAAGTCGGACCCGAGGTAAGGGACTTCGTCTCAATCTCTTTTCATTGAGGCATATTTCATTTTATACACAAATTTCTTTTATACGGTGTATAAACTCCTTTGACTTTTACTTTTATACAAAAAGAATCTTTTTCTACGAAGCGTTTTACTAAACGACAAAAAGGAATGTTTTTTTTAACGTACGCGGTGACAACGACCTTTTTCCGCCGCCGCGAGTATTATTTGATCTTTGGCGTTCTCAACGAGCCGTAATATATTTAGAATAAAATAAATACCATATACTCTTTTATGTATTTTTCTGTTGAAAATGGTTTTGAAAAAGGATTCTATTATGTCAATATATTTATGATATATTGTGATTGAAATGTGGAAATTTTATCATTCCTTTATATTGGTTTTATGTTTCATGATTTTATATTGGTACATGGACATTTAAAGGGTGGTTACGTTATAAACCATATGACGGGTGGTGCCCTGAATACCAGGACGGGTGGTTATGTTATAACCTCCAATGCATTGGGTATGGAAGTCGGCCGTATGGCTATTCCATTAAGTATGTATGGAAATTGGCCGTATGACTATTCCATTAAGTGATATGTGTGAAAGTCGACCGTACGGTTATTCCACTTAAGTATGTTTATGTCCCAAGTTACCTTTATATATTCTATGTGTTCTTTATATGGGTTTTATGGTAATCCTTTGGTTACAAAAAGGTAAGTAATGATAATTTATTCAGTGAAGATTTTTTTTACTACTTCATGAAGGTGAAGGTATTTCTTTGATATAGTATATATGGTTTACTTGATGTTTGAAAAACTAACAGTTTTCATTATTTTTGTATCCCTTACTGAGCTTTTTATGCTCACCCCAAGTTTTTCGAAATGTTTTTCACAGGAAATAAAGTGGAATAAGGTCAAGGATGGGATCAAGGGAATTTCATGCTATCTAAAACATGGAATCTTGACATCTTTCTTTTTAAGAGTTTTTATTTTATGGAGACTTAGTAGAAGTGTCTACTTTGTAATCTTTTTAGATGTAATAGTTATGTTCTAATTCTCTAAAACTCTAAACCTGAAAAGATCCTCAATGTGAATTGTTCATTTAATTCAATATTAAGTAAGGTTTAAGGATGGGGCCTTATAGTTGGTATCAAAGGTCGGTTTAGACAACTTTAAGAGTTAGAAAAGTGTTAAATTATAATATAATTGAAATGATATAGCATTTACGGATTACCATGTTGCTTCGCCTAAAATATTTCTGTGTTCAGAATGGTTTTCCGCAGAGTAAACAAAGCAGCTATGTTGGGACGACATCAGGAGAAAGATAACTTTCCAAATCAGCAACCTGAGATGGTCGGAATCAGAACTGAACAGTTTGTTGCAGTGATGGCACAGTTGACTCAGGCTATAAATGGTGGTGGTATCCATGCACGAGATCAGCCAGATCAACCGCAGAGGAACATGTCCATGGTGGAACATTTCATGAGGCAACATCCCCCATCATTCAGAGGATCATCAGACCCTGTGCAAGCTGAAGGGTGGATTAAAGCACTGGAGAAGATTTTTGATGTCATGGGGTGTTCAGAACATCAAAAGGTTAGTCTTACTGTTTACCGTTTTGAAGGTGAAGCTGATCAGTGGTGGTCGATGGTGAAAAATATAAAGGATAGTGATGAGATTGAGGATCTTCACTGGGACGAATTCAAAGGTATGTTTCTTGACAAATATTTTCCTAAGGTGGTTCCTCTTAGGATGGAAAAACAGTTCCTAGAATTGAGGCAGGAGGATGATTCACTGGCTGCTTATGAAGAAAAGTTCACTCGATTGGAAAGGTATCCTCCAAACTTCATACGAGATCTTGATAGTAAAATAAACCGTTTTTATTCAGGGTTAAAGCCAAAGTATCGAAGGGCTTTAGCTTCTCGTGAGTTCAAAAGTTATGAAAAACTTGTTCGATGTGCGGAGAAGGTGGAAATGGAGTTTGCCGATGATCAGGTGTTCTATGACAAACAACAGAATAAGAGTTCTAGTTGGCAGGCAAAGGGGAAGAATTCATCAAAGAAGCAAGGAGGTAAGAAAACAAAATATCCATCCTGTGAGAAGTGTGGTAAAATGCATCCTGGAGAATGTTTATCCAAGTATGGTAAGTGATTTCGGTGTGGTAAGTCTGGTCATATTGCTCGTAACTGTAAGGAAGATGATCAAGCAGGAAATGAAAAGCCAACGGTAAGATGTTTTAAGTGTAATGAAATGGGTCATTATGCAAAAAAGTGTCCAACGAAGAACTCAACTGGGGGAATGCAGCCAGACTACAAGCAAAAAGGGGTGGTGAAATCCTTTGCAACAACTTCAGCAGATGTTGGGCCATCGAATGAAGTGGTATCAGCTCCAGGGAGCTCAGTATTTTTCGAAGATTGACTTGAGGTCGGGGTACCATCAGTTGAAAGTAAAAGAAGCAGACGTTCCGAAGACTGCGTTCCGTAATAGATATGGCCATTATGAATTTGTAGTTATGCCTTTTGGGTTAACCAATGCACCTGCTGTATTCATGTACCTTATGAATAAAATTTTCCATGTGTTCTTGGATAAGTTTGTGTTTGTGTTTTGAGGTTTGTGAAGAGGTTATGTGTGCCTTGTGATTCACAGTTGAAGAATGAGTTGTTTTTTCATCCTGGCAGTACTAAGATGTACAGAGGTCTGCAGGAGTATTACTGGTGGGATGGAATGAAAAGATACATTGCTGATTTTACTGTGAAGTGTTTGACATGTCAACAGGTTAAAGCAGAGCAGCAGTTACCGAAAGGGATGATTCAGCCATTATCAGTGCCAGAGTGGAAATGGGAAAACATATCCATGGTCTTTGTTGTGGGATTACCGAGGACATATCGAGGTAATAATGTAATATGGGTTATTGTTGATCGCTTGACCAAATCTGCTCATTTCCTTTCTATACGAGATACTTTCTCTCTAGATCAACTTTCCCGTTTGTATCTTAAAGAGATAGTTAGGTTACATGGAGTTCCTCTCTCCATTGTATTGTATCGTGAACCCAGGTTTACTTCTAACTTTTGGAAAGGCCTTCAGAAGTCGTTGGGTACTGAATTAAAATTTTAGTACAGCTTTTCATCCTCAATCAGATGGGAAGTCAGAACGAAAAATTCAGACATTGGAGGATATGCTACGAGCTTGTTTGATGGATTATCAGGGAAGTTGGGACCAACATCTTTCTTTGGTTGAATTTTCTTATAATAACAGCTTTCATTCCAGTATACAGATGGCACTATTTGAGGCATTATATGGGAAGCGGTGTCGAACTCCATCATTTTGGAATGAAGTGGGTGAAAGGAAGCTGATGGGACCAGAATTGGTAGAAGAGATGGCAGAAAAAGTTCAGTTGATTCAGAAAACACATGAGAACAGCTCAGAGCAGGCAGAAGAGTTATGCGGATAACTGGAGGAAGGATCTATCTTTTGAGGTAGGTGATCATGCTTTTCTCAAGGTTTCTCCTTGGAAAAGTGTGATGAGATTTGGTAAGAAAGGAAAGTTGAGTCCATGGTTGGTTGGACCATACGAAATTCGGGAGAGAGTTGGATCAGTTTCATACCTAGTGGCTTTATCTCTGAGTTTATCTCAGGTACACAATGTTTTTCATGTTTCAACGTTGAGAAAGTATATTCCAGATCCATCTCATGTTTTGAGTCCAGAGGTAGTTTAGCTGGAAGAGAACCTATCTTATGAGGAACAATCGGTCCAGATTTTTGACCACAAGGAGGAAGTGTTACGGAATAAGGTGATTCATCAGGTAAAGGTTTTGCGGAAAAACCATGTGACTGAAGAGGCAACGTGGGAATCTGAAAATGCTTTGAGGGATAAATACCCCCACTTATTTTGATAAGTGAATAAAATTGCGAGGACGCAATTCCCAAAAGGGGGGAAGGATGTAACATCCCAGGTAAATAAAGAATAAAGAATTTTCATATTTATTAATATTTACGAATTAAAAATTAATTTTATTTTAAAGGGGTTTCTATGTTCGATAGCGTATCCGATACGCAACGATGAGTTTCTTTGAAACTTACGTAGCACACTAGTAATAAAATACTATTATTTTAAATTTTAGTTAACAAGTAGCCGTTGTACTGGCGGGAATGGATAAAAATAACTAAAATATGATTAGATATGTTTTTAAATGTTTATACATTTACCCAATAAAAGATAAAGGCTTAAAATACGGAAAGAGTTCAATTTTAGGGCATATATACTCTAATTTTCACTAAAGGTTCACTTATCACCTTTTAATGGTGAACCGTCATTAAATATAGTTTTGATCACAATTATACTTTACTTTGGACCAAATATAACTCTTCTTTAGAATCGGGACATCAAAATTTACTTTCTGTAAATTTTTGGTACCTTTCTGATAAAGTTCACTTTTTAATGAATAGTGTAAAATGTTGTATTTTAATTCAAAACCTCTTTTTAATCTAAATTATTTATATGATTAGATTATTATTTTAATTGGTTTTAATGTGAAATTAGTAAATATTTTTACCAGTTAATCCAATGATGGTCATTGGAATCAATTTCACTTTGAAATTGGACTTAAACTGGTGTCAATCTTTTGATACTTATTGTTTCGCAAAAACACGCTATTTGTCATGACAGCGGGAATTAATTATTAAATTAATTAATTTGACTTATATGTTTTGAATTTTGTAAAATGGACTTCACTTTTGAATTCGGAATATCAAATATATCTTAGGGTGATTTTTTGGTAATTTTCTGAAAAACTTCAATTTTTGATGAATAGTGAAACCACTAAGTGGTAATCAAGCAAACTGATTTTTCAGTTAAATGAAAGTTTACCACTAATGTGTATTGAATTTTGAAAATCCGACATACATGGTTGTCATTAAGATGTAAAATGTGGTTCAATGAGATTAAAATAATTTTTTGGTGAAAAGTAACTTTTTTTCATTAATCGCGATTAGAGGTAATTAGTGTAGTTTAAGGTAAAAATGGTATTATAAGAATGTGAAAACACCATGACACTTGTCCTAAACCTATTGGGTGAGTCATGGCCGACCAATACAATCCATGGGCCAACTTTGGGACCCCATGGAGCCACTTTAGTTGGAAAATGACATTAATATATTTTTATTTAATGTTAAAGTGAAAATGACACTAACAAAAATTGTTTTACTAAAATAATTTTTAAGTGGTGTTATACAAGTCCACATTTTGATTATAAATAGTAATTGGAAATATAAAAAGATTTCCTACATCATGGTATTTGTTTTAAAATTTTTAGACATTAAATAAATTAAATTATATATGACATAATAATGATGCAGCGATGACATCATTATTTGACGATTTAAATAAAATGGAAAGATAATGAAAAATCTAAAACCTACACATGTCCAAAACCAATTGGATGAGTGTATTTCGAACCCTTATCACCTTATCCACGAATTATTTCAATGTGGGATCTTTTAAAACCGAAACACATTTTCAAATAAAGTAATATTTCTTTACTTTCCAAAAGTGCCCCTCCTCTCCTCTTATAAAAGGCCCCCACCTATACCTCATTTCACACACTCCTCAAGACTTTGGCTCGGCCAACCCCTGCCCAATTACTCTCTCCACATCCCTATCCTCATCCTAGAGGATTCCCTTTGGGCAGAATCCTTTCAAAGGAAGCCTTTAGGCTCAAATCAAAAGGGAGTTACACTTTTAAAGGTAATTCATTCTCTCTTGTTCATTTGTTTTATTTTGCTTCTCCAACCCTCTAAACTCTTTTTATTTACTTATTTTGTAACAACACCAGTATCTTAAATATACTAGGATGTTGTTATAATATTTATTTGAGCTACAGTCTCACACAACTACATCAAATGGTTAAAGAACATACGGTTTCTGTGGATGGGGAAATTCTGCCTCCCGAAACGATGATTGATCAATACTCATTTAACAACTTCAAGGGTGGCCATTATGATGTCACTATTTTTATATATGATATATAATATGTTTATGTTTTCTTTAAGATTCTATATTTTTTATTTTTGGCATACCTTTATGGTTTCCATTATGGGTAAACACGATATCTTCATTTAAGGATGTGCGGACTACCGCCCCCTAAAAGTGATGTGATTCGTTAATGCCATATGTGGGACGTGTAAAGGATGGATTTAAAGTTATTATATATGATTTTATACTGGAATTATAATATACCTCTATATAATTATTATTTCTTTCCATTAAAGTATGAGATAGAAATGAAAGTAGCGTTCATGTGTACGTACGGCTTACCGTCTCCATGAACGGTGCATTTCATTTCTTATCCCCAAATGTAATGTACTATTAACATTACATGTATATAATTTATATATATAATTAATTATATATCTAAATGATGAATATAATTCTGGAATTAAAATATACATACCTCTCATTTAGTTTTAATTCCACTAATATGACAAAGAAATGAAAGTAGCGTTCATGCGTACGTACGGCTTACCGTCTCCATGAACGGTGCATTTCATTTCTTACCTCGAAATGATTATGTAATATTACAAATACATGTATATGCTGGATATATATGATACATATTATATCCAAATCAGGAATTTCATTCTGGATATATAGAACTTTTGACCACACGAACAACATGTAATTGTAAGAAGTCAACTTTCGACTTAAGAACCAAATATTGACAAAACAAACATTATTAACTTAAATGGTTACATAATGTTTATAACATGGCAATAAGTGATATAAAAAAATAATTAAGTTTAAAAAGGATCTTAATCAAGTATAAATTCACTCAAGTTTATTATTCAGGGCGTTAAAGAACGATCGAGTCAAGTCGGACCCGAGGTAAGGGACTTCGTCTCAATCTCTTTTCATTGAGGAATATTTCGTTTTATACACAAATTTCTTTTATACGGTGTATAAACTCCTTTTACTTTTACTTTTATACAAAAGGAATCTTTTTCTACGAAGCGTTTTACTAAACGACAAAAAGGAATGTTTTTTTTAACGTACGTGGTGACAACGACCTTTTTCCACCGCCGCGAGTATTATTTGATCTTTGGCTTTATCAACAAGCCGTAATGTTTTTAGAATAAAGTAAATACCATATACTCTTTTATGTATTTTTCTGTTGAAAATGGTTTTGAAAAAGGATTCTATTATGTCAATATATTTATGATATATTGTGATTGAAATGTGGAAATGTTATCATTCCTTTATATTGGTTTTATGTTTTATGATTTTATATTGGTACTTGGACATTAAACGGGTGGTTACGTTATAAACCATATGACGGGTGGTGCCATGAATACCAGGACGGGTGGTTACGTTATAACCTCCAATGCATTGGGTATGGAAGTCGGTCGTATGGCTATTCCATTAAGTATGTATGGAAATTGGCCGTATGGCTATTCCATTAAGTGACATGTGTGGAAGTCGACCTTACGGTTATTCCACTTAAGTATGTTTATGTCCCAAGTTACCTTTATATATTCTATGTGTTCTTTATATGGGTTTTATGGTAATCCTTTGGTTACAAAAAGGTAAGTAATGATACTTTATTCAGTGATTTTTTTTTACTACTTCATGAAGGTGAAGGTATTACTTTGATATAGTATATATGGTTTACTTGATGTTTGAAAAACTAACAGTTTTCATTATTTTTGTATCCCTTACTGAGCTTTTTATGCTCACCCCATGTTTTTCGAAGTGTTTTTCACAGGACTTAAAGTGGAATAAGGTCAAGGATGGGATCAAGGGAATTTCATGCTATCTAAAACATGGAATCTAGACATCTTTCTTTTTAAGAGTTTTTATTTTATGGAGACTTAGTAGAAGTGTCTACTTTGTAATCTTTTAATATGTAATAGTTATGTTCTAATTCTCTAAAACTCTAAACCTGAAAAGATCCTCAATGTGAATTATTCATTTAATTCAATATTAAGTAAGGTTTAAGGCTGGGGCCTTATAGTGGAGATCATGGGACACCATTGGTGTTTGTGAAACCCACTAGCTTGGCATATTTTCAAAATGTTTTGTTAAATAAAACTAGGTGTTTTGCTAAACGGTGTTTTTGTTGTGTGTCCTCGTGTTTTGGAAATGTCGGATGTGAGGCATTTTGAGCCGAGGATCCTTTCTGAATGATTTGTGTCCCAAGTTTGAATTCATATTCGTGAGTTGGTGTGGAAACTTGTAGTTAATGGTTTCTTTCTAAAAGTGTTTCGGGAAACCCTTCCAGTGGTTCCCCCTGCACATCTAGTGTTTTCTTGTTGTATGTTTTGGCCATCGGACCAGTTTGGTTGGGTCCATGGTTTTCTTTCTTGACTAGTGTATTCCCCCCATAATGTGTTGACATGTGATTGAAGTGCGGCCACATGAATATCACCATTGGCCGACCCTCCAGTTGATTAAAGTAAGGGTTCTCCCTTCTGGGTGATAATGCTAAGTCTTATTTTATCTCTTTTCGGTTATGTAGATCCTCTCGCAGCGGGATAATGTAGTCAAGGGGAACTGAAGGGAGTTTCGGTCTCTTTGAGTTGTCTGAGTCATTGGGTATGAGGTTTGACACTGTTGTGTCTGAAGGTCCCCCTAGAAGCGGGGAAAGAAATTTCTGCGGGGAAGGGTGAAGGCGGTTCAAAGTTATTGGTGCTGGAAAATGTCTTGAAGGGCTTGTAGTTCTTTTATCAGCCGCAATGGTCATGGTTGGGTAACATCTTGCAACTTTAGGACCATTTGATAGTCAATGGTTGTTTGGAAGCGGTAAAAAAGACTCAAGTTGGGTAAAGGTGGAAGAAACCCTATGTTGTTGGTGCAGTCTATTGTTCTAAATGACTTATGGTATTTTGTTTGTTTCTTTTAAGAAAAGGTTTGTGTTAGGCAACTATTTTGGAAAACACAGTTGTATGAGGCTGCTATGGTCATTTTCAAGAATCACGTGTTGTTCAAGATGCAGTTTAATGTCTTTCTCAGCATAATGCTTCTCTCAACAGGAATGATCGTGCTTAGTGATGATTTGTGGTGTCATATTCTCATCCAGTGTGAGAAAGGGTGTTTCACATGCACCATTCATCTCATGTGTTTTTGAATGTTCTGTGTATGATCAGTTGGATGTGGTAATGTGTTGTGTATGCTGGTGTTGTCTCGGTTGCGGTGTGGTTTCGTGTGACACCAAAACGAGAAGCTCTGTTTAGGAGTCTCCAACACCTGACTTTGAGGCAGGAGATGCTTCAAACATCAGGGCTCTAGCCATAGGCCTCAGATTGAAACTAGCGCATGGTAAGGAACCCAGAGAGTGTATGAGACCCCGACTTTATTTATGTCATCGGTGTTAAAAGAAGAGGCAGTTTAAATTGTATCAATGGTTGTTCTATTTCGAACGAACCTTCTTGTTGCGTAGGGTTTCAGTGACTATGTAGAGGCATGTCCGCCTCGATGACTTGAAGTCTTTTTGGTCGCGTTCCACTAGATGTAATTGATTTAGTGGCCTTATGGGGTTTGTTGGGTAACTCATTATCATATTTGAATAATTCTCTTCCAGGAATGTGGAAATGTTTGTTTTTCTTGGGTCATGCTTTTGACACCCCTATAGTCGGGACCCTCCCTCCCCGCCCCTTATGGGGTGTTCGGTCACCATCAGGAAATTTTTTCAATGTTATGTATCCTTTGTCAGTTCTAATGGCGGCAAGACCCAGGATGGGTCTCGCAAAAAGGTCTCTGGAATAAATCGGTGTTGGCCTATCCTTAATGGTGTGGAGTCTGCTCGGACCTCCCCATGTTGGTTTTCTAGTCTCACCTTGGGAGTTGGTAGGTTCTTAATGGTGGGGAGACCCACATTGGGTTTCACATGAATGTCTCTATAATGAATCAGTGATGGACATTTCATTAATGGAGGGGAGTCCCCTCGAACCTCCCCGTGTCGGTTTCCTAGTCTCGTTTCGAGCACTAGTGACTTCCTAATGGTTGGGAGTCCTCATGCCTCCCCATGTTGATCTTTTTCTTCTGTTTTTAAATATGGCTTGGTGATAAGTGATAAGAGTGTTCCTTGAACGTGGTTTGACCTAGTTTGTTCATTCTAACCAAATGGTGTGGTTTTCGTTCTATGGTACTTAAGGTGTTTCAGTTTTTGAGGTTGGTTCCTATGGGTTCAATAGTTTTTTTCTAAAACAATCAGCTGGAGGCATTCTAGCTCTTTGGGGCGGTTGAGACATTTCAGAATGTCTTTTTATGAGTTTCTGGATGTTGTCTTTTAGTCACGTTCTCAAAGCATGATGTGTTTTCCTCTCTTTACATTCTTTTTAGTGGGGACCATCTTTGAACATTAATGAGGTGTTGCTTCCAACCTTGGGCTTCAATCATAGTTGTGGCTTTCTAGGGACGGAAATTGCTATGGTGGGAAGAATTGTCACACCTGGATTTCTAAATCAATTTTTATTTATTATTTTAATTATTTTTAGTCTCATTTGAAAATCATTGTTGAATTGAGGGCTGAACCCAATTATATTTTTACGTAATGATAATAAATTAATATTTTAGGTTTGGCAGTGTCCGACGCATGGGTGAAGCATGGTCGAAGGTGCGAGACTTTGCCAGGGTCGCCGCGCGACATAGCCCGGTTCACCGCACGTCCTGCTCGATGGTTAACTAATGAAATAAGAATAATTAAGTATGGTTTTAATAATAATAATAATGTTAATGTAACTTGAAATTATTATTATTATTTTCATGGATAATAATTTAATTGAGTGTTTTTTAATTACATTTTATTATGTGTATCATTGTATAGTTTTTTATTTAGTTTGTTAGGTATGTTATTATATTATTATTATTATTATTATTATTATTATTATTATTATTATTATTATTGTCATTGCTGTTGTTTTGGGTTTTACGTCACCAGACGTATGGGCATGGCACGGTTCGGAGACCGCGCGGTCTTCCCGACTTTCAAAAAAACGAGATTATACACTAGGAATAATAAAACGATGATGAGTAATGAAATAAAAATAAAATGAAAATAAAAAGAAATATAAAATTTAAGAAATTGGTACTGATATTATTATTATTTGAGGATTTTATTGATTATTATTAAGTATTCTTACTATTAACAATTAAGTCAATTTATTTATTAAAATTATTCCTGTTTTATTTTTATTACTTCTACCATTACTATTTTTAATATAACCACTATCATTATAATTATTAGTTCGTTTTTTTGGATTTAGTTTTATTTTGTTTGTTTATTTTTATTTTTATTTTTTTAACTAGTTTTGAGTAAGGTTTTCTTCACCCATTCCTTTTGCGTTGTGGCCTAAACCTGCCCCTGTAACCCAACATCTTATACATCTTCATCATTTCGTGCCTCACTCACCGAGCTCCCTCCTCCTACCCGGCTCATCGCACCACCTCCCTCTCCTCATGTCCGGTGGCCTCCCCCTCTCGGCCCGGTCGAAGCGCAACCCCACCCGGCTACCCTGCTCACCCACACCTCAGCTCGCCCACACCTCCGCTTGAGCCACTGATAAACCCTCCTCGGTCAGCCGCCAGACCACCCCTTCCAGGCAGCCCCTCCGACGAATGATCCTCCGCACCGGCCTGCTCTATCCGGCGACACACCACCCCACCGCCGTATCTATTCGGTGAAGCACCAGACCCCCGCCCTACTCCATTTGGCGATGCTCCCCACTATCGGCCTCCTTACCATCTGGCGCCTCCCTCGCAGGACTCCCACTCCGACGAACCCCCCTTGTATTGTCCAGTGAACCGCAGTGTCACACGCCCATGCCTCTTGACACCTCTTTTTTTTCCGGTGACCCCGCCGACCGGACAACCCTACAATGGCCGCCCCACACCCACTTTCCACCACCGGACAGCCAACCCACACCTCCCCGACCCCCGACCAGGACTACTCACACCATAGCGCGACCCCCTCGCTGGTCGACACTGTTCTGGCTCCCCCGCCAGCATCTTTCTCTCCTTCTGCGTGTACGAAACCGCTTACAGTGAAGTCCTCTTGCTTTACCCCTTAATGTGTTGTTCCTTTTGTTATTTTCGTCAAGAATGATGTCTTATTTAGGGGTTTATTTTGGTAGTGTTGGGTGAGTTTTCTTTGTTTTGGTTTCCCTCTCGGTTGTTGGAGGTGCGGTTGGCGTGCGACGATCGTGGCGCACCATGGTTGTGAAGTCCGGTCTGACAAGGTAGGTGGTTCTGCTCATAATTATTGTTTGATGAATTCGTTTCCATGTTTAATTAATTCAGAATATTATTTAGTTAGTATGTAGGGTGCGAAGTGGTCTTATTTTATTCTCTTGAAATCTCATATGCATTGATTTTTATTAATGCGTTTTTGTGACATTACGATGATTTTCTGGAAACCCTTACCAGGCTGGTTTAGTGTTTTATAAATTGTTAAATTTTTAATTAAATGATATTAGTGGTGAAAATCATGTTTCGATAATATTACGTCATGTTCTTGGTTCTAAAGTGGAATTTTAAATAAAACCAAATTTATCGTTAGTGAAAACATTATTGCATCATTTGTTAGCGCTTGTGTTAAACTACTCAAATAGTTTCTTTTTAATTGGTGTAAGTGGTGTGGATTGAACTCTTGATGTGGCGTTGTGTGTGTTTGGTTATGAAAGAAGGTTTGGTTGGTTTTGTGTGTAAATTCATTCACTTCCCTTAAAAATTTGTTTATTAATACTCTTAAATGTTTTCTTAAATAGTTATTAAGGATGCAAGTTGATTTAATTGGTTGTGTAAGAAATGCAGATTGTGTTTTGGAACATTTTAGTGTGCATATTATTTCAAATTGAATATGTGTGTGAGAATGATGGTTTTTTGTGTGAGTGATGTCTTGTTTGGTTTGAGTGTATGATTATGTCATGTGGCATGAACTTTGAATTAATTGAGCACAAACGAGAATCTTGGGTACTAGGTGGGCAGACTAGACTACCGTGCTAGTGATACGGGAGTGGCCTCAGCCTAGTTTCACTTAGCGGGATTGACACTTACAACACTAACTAAACATTGGATGATGAATGGAGACCACTATGGTAGGAAGTGTTTCCCTACCAGTGGCTCGTGCACGGGAATGCATGATATGGTTCACCAAGACGTGATGATCGAGGGTCTCACTTCTCACTAGTATCTTTAGGGTCTCTCCCATGTATTGTGCTCTTATTTTTCTTTATGCTCACCTTCGGCACACAATATGACATTGGGGTTACTAATAAAAGTGTGTGTGCTTGTGTATGTCTGTGTGTGTGTGTGTGTGTGTGTGTGTGTGTGTGTGTGTGTGTAAGTTAGTTTAAGTTGTTTTCATTTTAGAGATGTTTCCCCTTAAAAAACGTTTTCATTAAAATTATTTAAGCACTTATTTATTTTTATTCTATTAAATTGCAAATGTATTTTTCTTTTAATAATTATCCATGGAAACTTTTCTCTGTGGCACCCTACTGGGATTTTAGCTCACACCCTATATACACCCTTAGCTGTTTGTGGATTCTCTTTCTTCTGATTTCCAGGTTGTGACTTCGTGCTCATCGACGGTGGTTCTGGTCGTTGATGGTCCTCTCATGCAGGTTGGTATGGTGGTGTGTGGATGTTACATTTCTCTGGTTGTTTGGAGGGTTGAGTTTGAGTTTCTTTTGTTGTCGCTTATTTTGGTT
The DNA here is from genome assembly GCA_963277665.1 of Viscum album. Taxonomy (NCBI): domain Eukaryota; kingdom Viridiplantae; phylum Streptophyta; class Magnoliopsida; order Santalales; family Viscaceae; genus Viscum; species Viscum album. Next base: position 806,747,189 of record OY728139.1, read on the forward strand.
GTGGGTTCAAGTTGTAAACCCTTGATTTTGTTTTCAGTTTAAGGCCCTGTTTGGTGTTCTGCTTTCAGTTTAAATTTCATTAGATTATCAGTTGTTTTTTGTGTTCTATTTAGTGTAAAATCGTTCCCATGCGTTAGTTTTGATACCTGGGCACTTATGGCAGCCCGTGGGGATCGGGAACGCCCCTCGGGCCTTGGCGTGGACCGGGTTGGGCGCCAGGTCGGATGGCGACCCGGCCTAGTTCGTGACAGATGAGGTATATAACATAACCTTCGCATATAATTAGATGTTATTCTATTGATATTTATCAAGGTGCCACTTTGGTTGAGCAGCCAGTTTAGATTATGTATCATTAGGATAAGATATTCTCTAGTAAATTGATCACCCTGGTCTGAGTACTTTGTAAGGGAACAATGGGTCACCAAATGATTTGTGAAAAAGATTAATTTGGGAGGCTTTATTGGCAAACTTTTTTGTGGAATTAGGATATTGTGTACTTCCTAGGGAAAATGACTTTAAAGTGGCATGATTATAACACCATTTTACCTTATTGTTGAGTTTTTTTATGTTTTATTTTATTTTTCACATTTATGTATGTGACTATTTCCAAACCTGATGTTAGGAGGATTCCTATAATGAAAATTTATGGGGTTTTTTGGATTATCAACATATACCATGGACATTATTCTTCTTATTGGGAATTTACATGTCAATTAAGTGAAGTACATGTTGTGTAATGGATGTTGGGAATACTCATTATACTGAACACATAATGTGAATTTTTTATATTTCATATATCAAAAACAAACCGTGTAAATTAAATACCTCATTTTCAATAAAATGGAAATGGGTTTTCATTGTATATGAACATCAGGAATTAGACATTGTGTAAACCTATTACTCACCCTACAATAGTAATGAGTTATTTTTTAGGGTTCCCCCCAAAATAAATTTCATTTCATCTTTTTTATGTTCCTCCCCCTCTTGACCAAGAAGCACTCAAGGATGATTTTTGGAGAACTTGAACCCTTCTAGATTATTTCATTAGGTGATTAGTCAGTTTTACTGTTGTGGTTTTTTCATCTAAGTAATAGTTCCTTATAGTTTTCCTCTTGTTTTTTTGTGACTTGGGTTTGGTTATAGTTATGTAATTGGATTGAGTTTCCTTTAAATCATTTACATTAATTTTTAATTATTAGTCTTCTGAAAGTAGATATTGTGGTTTCCAATCCCCATAATCAATGGTAGATAGGTTTTCTATACACTATAGGTAGGTGGTTCTATCAAAGTGTTATAATTTCATTAATATCTTATTGTTCATATTACTTCCTAGAGGTTTGATATGGATTCCTAGAGGTTTGATATGGATTTTATGGTATTTAAATTAAAAAGTGAATGGGTTCACATTTAAAAAGGGTTTTAAACTTTGAAATGAAATTTCCTTATTTTGAAAAGGGAAATGGATTTTCAAACCCTGAAAAGATTGTCTTAGCATTTAAATAGTTTTAGAAAAATGTGAGCATGGGTTTTAAAATAAAAATTGAAAAACATTTTATAATTAGAACATTCGGTGAATTGAAAAATAAACATCGGTACCCTTAGTTTGTATGACACTTCGTTGAGGTAACCTCTTATATATTGATGGATTTTGGGTTGTAATTGGTATTAGTTATATCCAGCCTCATACCATTTTAGGATCGTGAGTATCTTTTATGAATTTGTTTATAGGCTAGAGCCAGATTGGATGGTGAAATATTATTTCATTTTGTTTATTACATAACATATTATTTCATGGATGTTTCCCATATCTATATTTATTGTTGTAATGTTTACTAGATATATTTTATAGCGGTAATCTTCGTATATTTGTAAAATTAATCATGAAATTTCTGAAAAAATCTGTAATAAATGATTGAGAAACATTGGGATCCAATAGACCTTGTTTTGTATGACACATGTAATGGGAATAGAAATCTATATCGTTAATAATTCTTTTTATATCAATTTTCCAGTTTGGGTTTCATTGGAGGTTTTGGTTGGTAACATAGAGAAATGTTAGTCTAGATTTTTCGTACATTCCAGTTTAGCCCATTTGGTTCAGATTTATCTTCATTTATTTCCACTTTGTACTCTAATTGATGTCTTATATTTATATATTCAACACATATTTTTTTATCATTTTTAACTCACACCATAATTGGATTGTTTGGGAGATAGATTTGGTTGAATTAGGTTTTTCTATTATAAATAATCCAAATTTTCATTAAATATAAAACAAAACGTTCAATCACGAGTACAGTGGACAACAACCACACTGAGTGATGTAATTCATTTTCCATCACCATCATTGAAGGATTGGAATAATTATGGTTTTAGTTTTTATATATGATATTTATAACATATTAATACTTCTATAGTTATAATATCACATCTAACTTCTTACCTACCAATCCATTAGAAAACCATAATGTTGCTTGTGTGTATGTGTGGACTACAACCTCCACAAAGAAATGTGAAATGTTTTTATTTTTTCATTGACATAGATTATAATAATAAATTTTTTAATGAATATATAAAAGATAAATGATATAATAATTATTCATTAAAGGTGAAATATAATTTACCATTTTATTTCTCTATCCGTTGATAAAGGGAATCAACATTCATGTGTACGTACGACATACCATCTCCATGAACAGTGAAACTCATTTTTTTATCTCTATCATTTATGGAATATTATTAATAAATATATAATATATATATATATATATATATTATCTATATCAGGGATAATATTTTATAAATTATGAATACATATTCAATTTATAAGTATTGAAACTCCCAAACCAAAACAGATGTTAAAAACAAAGAAGTTATCACACATGATTGTGTTCTTAATAAATAATTGTTATTTAAAGGGTGATTAATGGTTATAATAAAATAATATATGGTGTTATATATTTATGATTAGTTTTCATTAATAAATTTATATTAAATTAAAATTTATTATAATATTGGGTTTGACAGGTGTTATGGAAATCAGACCTGATGTAAGGGTATCTAGTCTCACTTCATCTTCTATTGGACATATGCCATATTCACCACTTTTTTTCATTGGTGTGTTTCATATAATTCCCCTTTTATATTTCATATCATGAATATATACATTCTATGAATTTAAGGGTTTTTAATTAAATTTATTTATTTCACAAGGCATATAATTAAAAATTAAAAATGTAGAAAGTGATTATTATGCAATATCATTGTCATTCAGGATTATTTATGTTTAGGAATCTGTTATAAGAATGGTTTAATATTTATATCTTAATACCAATATATTTTTTATTCTTCTTATTCATTAATGGTTAGGTAATAGTGACATATTCATCTCTTTAGTAATTAAAATTTTTCAGAATTTGTTTTTAAGAAATGATGTCTTTATGTCCCTATTCAGTCAAAAATACTTTCTCTTCTATGACCATGTTACCCAAAAATGTTTTCATTTTTTTTAATTTTCTGTTATTATTGTTCAAATATATTTTTACACATGATTCTATTTTACAAAAAACAATTATTTGAATATTCCTCTGATTTTCTAAATGATAAACTTTTAGAAATTTTATCAAAATTGAGAAATGAATCTTTTTTAATGTGCAAAGCATGTAAACATTTCACACACTCTTGGATAGTACTTGTTTGGATGCGTCCATCATAATTATAATTTGTTTTTTATGGAATATATATTTCAGAATATTATAGAATATTTTAGTTTTTTTAATTTATTTTCAATTTAAATGGATATTTTCCACCAAGATTTTTTAAATGGTATTTTTTGGATATTTTTATTCATTAATGATAATAACCATCATTTTAAATTATGATATATTCATAATATATTATAAATATTCAAACCATATTATTTCTCCCAATGGGTTTTTATCATTTTAAATAGGATTTACAATTTTTATGTCATTATATATTGTTATTGAGAAGTTTTATGATTATTATTATTGACTGGGGAATGTACTAACATTTGTATTCTAGTTTCCCAAAAATAATGTTTATGTTTATTATTTTTATTGTTATGGGAAACTATTAAAATTTTATAAGATAGTTTTAAAATATGTATGTTTATGTTATATAGGTTTCTCTCCTTTTATATGAGGAATAAATATGGCTTATTAGGTGATGAGTGGGGCCTATTACAACCCCTCAATTCATTTGTAGGCCCTATGAGACTAACTAGATTTGTATTTCGACAATGACATACCAATTTATGTAATATATATTGGCATAATACATTGATTTTATATTTATAAATAATAGAATTATAAATTCCACTATCGTGAAAAAAAATTTGATTTAAAAGTGATTATTTTATTAGTTGGAATATCTAAGTCTATTTTTGAAGCATGTGTAACTATTTATATTTCATTATCTTGATCGTCATTTATTATATCCATATTATTAATCATGTTAGATTTATTGTTTAAATGTAATGTGATTTAGTTATTTACATTTGTATGTTGATTATTTCTTATGTATTCGTGATATATTAGGCTATGCACATTACCTTACTAAGCATTAGATATAACCCCCTACTTAGGATTTCATTCCCCACAATTCCATAAACTATATTATAAATGATATGAATGAATATTCTCAAGGGAATAGTGGTGTCTCAAATAAAACTCTATATAGGGTTTTATGTTTTCAAACATAATGTATGTTTCAAGTATGTATCAATATTTCCAATACTATTAAACTATTGATTACTTTGGGATGTGACTACTGGTAACTACCACCAATGTAATAATATAACCACCGAATCAAGGATACTCTGATTAGGGGATTAAAATATTACTTATGAACTCTGATCATGAGTTATATTTTTACCCATTCCTACATATTCTATTCTAGATAACTATAATATTCCTAAAGGATCTCTAATATAATCTGTGGAAATTCCCTAGGGGGTGAATACGTGATTTTAATTTCATTAAATATACATTTTAAAACAACTCTATCTACCTGTTATTGTGAAAATTGATCGATTAAGAACAATAACAAATTAATTTCATAGTATATTGACATATCTCACATCCGAAATTGAAATTTCTAATACATTTAATGATCCCACTTTCACTAAAACAATATAACCCATTACTTTCAGTATATAGGTACAACTAGAAGAGAATATACTTGTATTATTTTTACAACCATTCTACAGATTTTGATCCTCATTCTCACACTGATGCGTTGATAGTATAATTTTATTTCAAAAAAAAATATAATTACTTGAATCAAATGGGACTTCAAATGATTTATTTCATTTTTCTTACTCATTTTTTTCTTCAACTAATACTTTCACATGTTTCATCCTTTATATCTGTGAAAAAATATCTATAACACCCTAATATTTTAAAACAAGAAAATTATTTTTCATTATACTTAATGATATTCAACCCTTAATTATATTTTTTTTCATGGAAAAACAAGTTTCTTTGATATATTGTTTTAAATGAAAGACCATGTTTTATCGATCAGCAATATCCTATTAATATTTTTATTTAATATGATAGTTAGCACCTAGATTTTGGAATTTTTGTGTAAATAAATAAATTACAAAAATATTAAAAATTATATTCTATATAATGTTATTATATTCACACAAACATATATATATATTTATTACAAATAAAATAGGAATTATTTGAAAGAAAAATTATGGTTTTCTAAAAATAGTTTTTAAAAATATGTTTTAATAGATCTTGAAGAATATAATTTAAAATTAAATTTTACCAATTTTTATAAATAAATATTCAAATATAAACATTATTTTTGAATGAATTATATGAAAATAGATTAGTGTGAATTATTTGTGTTGACATCACCTGTTTTGATAATCCCAATTATGCTTTCATATTATTTGATAATCCCAATTAATGTTTATCTATATTAAAATTCTCTCAATATCTGATATTGTATTATCAAGATGATAATAATATTACATAATCCTTGAAATATGTTAATCAATGTTTTCCTATGATTATATATGTTAGAAATTAATTCTAACTCAATCAGATGTGTTTTTCATAAAACATATAAGTTTTAAGTCACTGATCTGTGTATAACTACGGATAAAGAGCTACCAGTACTCAGTCTACCGATAGACTTAGTCTACTGATAGACAGAATCACCGAAAAGAAAAGGCTACCGATATGTACAGAGCTACCGAAAAAAACCTATCTACGGATAGAACAGGTCTACTGGTATGCTTAAGTCTTCTAGTATACAGTTGATCGCCGATATGTACAGAGCTACTGATATGAAGAAGTCTACCGATAGAACCAGTTCACAAACATTTACCGATTGAAGTCTGCCGATAGAGTAAATCTACCGATACAAACTACCGAATGACCTACTGATACACAGACTCGCGACTGATATGAAGCGACTAACATAGTCTACCGATACAAGTACAGAGTCACTGATACATCGAGTTACCGATACCACAAGATCTACCGATGGATTACGATCTACCTATAACATGAGATACTGATAGAATCAAGTCACCGATATATATAGCTACTGATAAAAGTTCAAAAGAGCTACCGATGGAAGGTCCTACTACACAAAGACCACCGTACACATTTACCAACACGAGCTCTGATGATTGACCAACTAGTCAAACTATATACTCTCAATACTATTTATTTTTTTAGCTAACAGTTATATTTTTTGGTTTTAATGTAGTTAATGTTATTTAATGAGTTTTGTTGCCATGTTAGGGAACCGTACCTAGTACCCATGAAAAAATTAATCATTCTCTTTTGCTGGAGCTGAAAGCTATAAATGGAAGGAAATAGAACACTGAAAACCAGTGATACAAAAATATAAAAACAATGTGTCAAGAACCAAGTAACTAAGATGGCATACGAAGGAGGAAAAGGAAAAGACTCAACAACATTAAAACGTGGAGCATTCACACAAGACTACATCCATGCTCCAAGAAGCATGGATATACTTAAAGCCACTCTTCTTAAGGAAACCACAAGATGCATCTTGAGTGAAGAAATACAACAAACAATTAATAAAATCAAGATGATAAGATGTACCTGGAACAAAGAAGAAAATGACACTCTATTTTCTGAGCAGAAACCAGAGAAGGACTCCGAAGCTTTTCTGACCAATCAAACGAGTCCAGAGCTGCACTGCCAATCACTAAAGTCCTTTTAAACACATTCTCACTTACTTTGGTGATTCTTTCATTTACATTTCTAGAAGTGTGTGTAACATGTTTATTTTTATACACACTTTATCCTAATTTAAACTGGAGGATTTTTAAATCCTCCCTCAAACTCTATAACTCTTTTTTTCCCACTTTGGATAGTGGTAGAGGTCTAATAAGACCAAACAACTGTGAGTTGTTATTTGTTCTCCCATGTAGAACTATGGTAGAGGACCTTATACCTGGACAGTGTGTTTACAATTTCTTACCCCGGTCCAGGGTGTGGATAATTTTATATAAATTGTGGAGAGGACTAAGTCTCGGCTTGAGACTGAGCCTCTTGGTTACATCTTCTATGCATTTTTTTAAGTCATAAGTATACTATATATATATATATCATATTCCACTTCTAACTACTTTTAAATACATACCAATTTTAAAGATACTTTTATAGTTAAATTATGATGTGTTTATACTTATTGTAATCTAGTAAGTTAGTTTAAAAGTTTAATTTAATCTTCAGATTAAGTTAACTGAGACCTAATCCATCTTTGACAAACTGACTGAACAGTTACTCTCTGTATAAATTTAGTACAGTTTAACTTTTATTTATAATTAGGGGATTTTAAGAGAAATAATTTTAACAGAAATTATAATTGGAACTCAATTCACCCCCCACTTGAGTATCCACTCAGACCAACAATTGGTATCAGAGGATTGTTTATTTATACAATCTTTCAAAAAAAATCATTTTTTAAACTGTGATTTATGTTACATCTGTAAAGATCATAAATTTCTGTTAGTTCTAAATTTTATCTCTTTAAAACTATTTTTTCTAAACTCTAGCTATGGACAATAGACTAGAGGTTTCTGCTACTAATCGACCACCTTTCTATAATGGTACCAATTATGCCCAGTGGAAACTGACAATGAAAATTCATTTAGAGAGTATGGGTTTTGATAACTGTACTGCTATAGAATCTCGAAAAAAAATTCCGGAAACTGAAAGAACAACTTGGGATGAACTTACAAAGACTTCATAAAATAATAATATTAAATCTATGAATTCCTTGTATTGTTATTTAGGAGATGATGAGTTTAACGGAATTTCTTCTTGCAAAGCTTCTTATGAAATTTGGGATACTTTGGCAGTTTCTCAGGAAGGAACAACCAATGTTAAAGAAATGAGATTTAATTCTTATACTATTAAATATGGTAATTTTAAAATTAATACCTATGAACCTATTTCTGACATCTATATCAGGTTCAATGAGATTATCAATACTATGAGCTCACTTGGAAAGGTTGTTCTAGCAAAGGAACAAATTATGAGAATCTTGAGATGTCTACTAGAAAGATGTAGGGGCACTTTTTTCCATTAGAGAATCATGCGACATCAGCACACTCCCTATTAATGAATTAATAGGTAAACTTATGATGTATGAGGAGGAACTTAATGTAAATAGAGAAGAAGATGATGAACCCAAGAGAAAATATATTGCATTCAAGTATACTACTTCAATGAGAAAAGTCAAGGAGAAAATACATGTACTTACGGAATGTTCATCAAGTGAAGATTCAGACTCTAACAGTGACGCTAAGATCGCTCAAATAACCAGGAGATTCAAGAAGTTTTATTAGAAGAAGAATTTCTTTTGAAAATCTAAGTACAAATGAATGTATGACAATAAGGGTAATTGGAATAAGGATTGGAAGAAATCTGATAAGGAAGATGATATAGTCTGCTATGAGTGCAAGAGGAAAGGACTCATCAAGTCTGACTGACCAAAATTAAAATTCAAAAAGAAACATTATTATAAGGACAAGAATTACAATAATGCCATGAAATCTACATGGAGTTCTTAGGAGGATAGAACAAGTGAATGTGATGTTTCTGATTCTGAAAAGAATAGTGCCAACATGTGCTTCATGGACAACACATCTGAGGTACCTGTTTCCTCTATTCTAATGATTATTATTCTCGAAATAAAAATGATTCAGACAATGATGAAAATATGTCTAAGGTTGAATTATATGAATATTTTAATATGGTGGAATAATCATGTAATGAAATTAAACACAAGTATAAGTCATTAAATAAAGAGCATGCTCTCACTATCAATGTTAAATCTGCCTTTGATATAGAAAAAGAATAGAATGCCCACCTGTTAAAAGAAAACATTGATCTAAAAATGTCTAAAGAGCAACTAAGAAAGGACTTAGAAAAGTTTACAAAGGGAAAAGAAACACTTACTCAAATTTTAGGCAAGCATGTTGCATAAAAATACACTACTGGTTTCGGATACCAACCTGGACAGAGACAGTTCACTAAAACTCGATTTACTCCCAGGTCTGGGAAAAGTTCTTCTTTTTCCAGTTCTAGAAATTCATATTCATCATCTCGTTATTCATATGGTTATAGATGAAATCAAGTTTATCTTTAAAAATTTAAAGATTATATAAATTATATGCGACCCATAAGAAAAATATGGGTACCTAAAGCTTTGATATCTAACGTATCTGGACCCAAGAAGATCTGGGTTTCAATGTCATTTTACATATAAATTTGTTTTGTTGGAAAACTTCTTGAAGAGTTCTCACAAGAAGGTATGGTACTTGGACAGTGGATGTTCAAGACATATTTCTGGAGATTATTCATGATTTAAAAGTTTAATAAATGTTTATGGAGGACATGTTACCTTGGTGATTATTCTAAAGGAAAAATCATCGGACGAGGACAGATTGGTAACACTAATTCAGTTTTGATTTCTAATGTTTTATTTATTGATGGACTTAAATACAATCTTTTAAAAAAAATTCAACTATGTGATTTTGGATTTAATGTGAAATTTTAAATTCATTCTTGTAATGTTTTAAATTTTAAAAATATTTTAGTATTCTCTTCCTTGAGAAATTAAAATGTTTATGCTGTGGATCAGAATTCCTTAGCTAATAAAATGTTACTTGTTTAAAAGATTTTCATAAAGACTGTTGGTTGTGGCACAGAAGATTAGGACACTAGAAAATCTATTCACTTAGAAATATGATTAGGAAGAACATGGTTAGAGACTTACCAAAACATGAATTCCCAAATGACAAAGATTTTAATCCTTGTCAAAAGGGAATGCAACATAATGTTTCTTTTAAATCAAAAAAGAAGTGTCAACTTCTCAACCTCTTGAGTTGGTTCACATGGACATGTTTGGACCTTCCAAAGTTTCTAGTTTAAATGGGAAGCACTATGTCTATGTCCTAGTATATGAATTTTCTAGATATACTTGGTTATACTTATTATCTCTCAAAAGAGAATATTGTTCTTACTTTGTCAAATACTCCAAATCCGTAGAAAACCATAGGGGACTTAAGAATAAAACCCTAAGAAGTGATCATGGTTGTGAGTTTGAAAATCGTGAGTTTGAATCTTAGTGCTCACACAATGGCTATAGTCACAAATTTTATTCTTCTAGGAAACCTCAGCAGAATGGTGTAGTAGAAAGAATAAATTTAACCCTTCAAGAAATAGCGAGACCCATGCTTAATGAATAAGACCTGCCTATTTATTTTTTGGCTAAAGCTATTAATACAACTTGTTATATTATTAATAGAGTGTTAATTAGACTATTTCTCATGAATAACCCATATGAGTTATGGAATAATAGAAAACCCAAAGTTAGTTACTTCAGAGTCTTTGGATGCAATGTTTTAATTCTTAATACAAAGGATAATCTTGACAAGTTTGCATTTTAGAGTCATGAAAGAATTTTTCTGGTTATTCTTAAACTAGAAATGCCTATAGAGTCTTTAATAAAAGAACCAAATGCATAGAAGAATCTGTTCAAATCATGTTTGATGAAACTAATCCACATGAGCCTAAAACCTCTCTTGAAAATCTTGAAGAATATTTGACTATTCTGGACCTTAATGATAAATCTAAATATCCTGCTATAAAAATATCCAATTCTAGACATATTCCAAAATCTGCTTCTATAGAACCCGAACATTGAGATGAACCTTAAATTTATATTCCTACCTTTACAATATCAACATGAATTCTAAACAATCATTCGTTGGATGATGTTGTTGGTAATCATGATAGAGGGACACTGACTAGAGCTTCTTTAAAAAACCTGGTTGAACATCAAGCCTTTCTTTCACATCTAGAACCTAAAAATGTCAATTATGAAATCAATGATAAATTTTGGGTAATGGACATTCAAGAAGAGTTAAATCAATTTGAATGAAAAAAAGTCTAGGAATTAGTTTACAGACCAAAGGAAACTTTGATAATATGCACTAAATGGGTTCTTAGAAACAAAGTTGATGAGTCTGGAAACATAGTTAGAAACAAAGCTAGGATAGTTTCACAAGGATATAGTCAAGAGTAAGGTATAGACTATGAGGAAACCTTTGCACCTGTATCCAGATTAGAAGCCATTTGGATCTTACTTGCCTATGCTGCTCATTTTAATTTCAAGTTATATCAAATGGATGTCAACAGTGCTTTTCTAAATTGATTTATAATTGATGATGTTTTTTTGAACAACCACCTTGATTAAATCATCCTCATTTTCCAAATCAAGTTTTAAACTTTCTAAAGCTTTATATGGATTAAAAGATGCTCCAAGAGATTGGTATGATAAACTTAGAAATTTTCTTATTTCCAAATGTTTTACTAAAGGGGTTGCTGATCCAACTCTTTTTATTAAAAGAATTTGTAAAGATCATTTAGTAGTAAAAATATATGTTGATTATATTATTTTTGGATATTATAAACACTCTTTATTTACTGATTTTTCAATGATTATGCAAAATGAATTTGAAATGAGCTTATTGGGAGAACTCAAATATTTTGTTTCCTTTTATGTTTTCCAAAATGAACATGGTATCATTTTCAATCAAAGTAAATATAGAAAGGATCTTTTAAAACGTTTTGGTCTGGATAGTATTCTGGAAAGTCAAATTCCTATGAGTACAGTCTGTAAATTGGATGCAGATGAAATTGGCAAACCAGTGGATCAAACCATTTACAGAGGTATGATTGGAAGCTTACTCTACCTTACTGCTAGTCGACCAGATATTATGTTTAGTGTGTGTGTGCAAGATTTAAATCTAATCTAAAAGAATGTCATTTTATTGCTGTTAAAATAATTTTCAAATATATTAAACACACTGTAAACTTAGGTTTGTTTTACCCAAAAGGACAATCCTTTGAATTAATGAGTTTTTCATATGCTGACATTGCTGGTTGCAAGTTGGACAGAAAAAGCACATTAGGAACATGTCATTTATTGGTAAAATCCTATGTATCTTTATGTAGTAAGAAGTAGAATTCTGTAGCTTTGTACACTGCCGGCGTAGAGTACATAGCTTCTGGTAGTTTCTGTGCCCAAATTCTGGGGATGAAATACACTCTTTTGGACTATGGATATGACTTTAAGTGCGTCTCAATTAATTGTAACTACACTAGTTAAATAAACATCTCGATGAACCCTGTATCTCACTCTAGGACCAAACACATTGATGTAAGACACCATTTCTTGAGAGATCATTACCAAAAGGGTGATATAATTCTTGATTTTATTTGTACTGAACATCAATTAGCTGACATTTTCACCAAATCATTATGTTCAGATAGGCTAAGTTACATTAGGCATGAGTTAGGTATGTTTATTCTTAATCGGTAACTTCCTCACAGAAAAATCCTCACCGATAAATCCTCACAGATAAATCCTTACTGATACATCATCGCCGATAATTCCTCACTGATAAATCCTCACCGATAATTCTTCACTGATAAATCCCCACCCATAAATCCTCACTGATAAATCATCACTGATGTAAATTCTCACCGATGTAGTTTCTCACTGATAAACCCTACCGATGAGTGCGCTGTTTTTAAGCTTCTGTCTGCCGCCAGAATCTAAATCGTTCTTACTTTATTTCATTTTATTTCTGTATTATATTATTCCTAAATGATAAAAATAAATTCATATCTACTTCTCAATCCATCGAGCCTCAAACCCTTACCATCAAACCTTGACTCCCGAATCCTTCAAGAACCCTATATCCCTCAAATCCGAGATGGAAAAAACCAAACTCCCTTCTATTAGAGATGTTGCTAATGAGCCTTTGGAAAGGAAGCAGAAGTCCGAGCCAGAAGCTAGTGGAAGTGTTAGTAGAATAAGATCAAGAAGATGACAAGTAAATCCTAATTTACAGAATAGATTTATTGTGATTGAAAAGGAACTCTGCGTGGAATGGCTGATGGAAATTAAATCGTTAGTTTTCGATGTACTGAAAGATCAAAAATGGGTAGATTGTTTTTTTTACAACAATGGTCCCTACTATCTGATGCTAGGGAAACAGTTTGATGACTATGTATGTTTTGAGAAATCTGAAACTGAGAACTAAGTAACTTCGTTTGTGAATGGAAAGGAGTTGTTCTTTTCATCGACTGAGTGGAATGATTGTATGAAAGTTCCACATGAATGAGTGTATAGATAAGTCTCAAGAGATATTCCACCTACTAGTGATATATTTGATTATGATACTTCTTTAGAAGAGCTTACTGGATATGTAAATAAAAGACAAGTAGTAGCTTCTGAAATGGATAAAGAGAACAGATTACTGATCAAATTTGTTCAACATGTCTTAATACCAATGAGAGGATACATTTCAAATTTATGATATCAGGATATCTATCTCCTGAATCATTTGAGACATAGAGTCAAGGTGAATACATTCGAATTGCTGATGAATCAAATGGAGGATATGATTAGACCCATGTCAAAAACTATTTCCTTGTTATTTTCCAATTTGATCGCTGTAATGATCAAAGTGAAAGGAATAATTGAGTCTTAAGATGAGATAGTGGTAGTAAGGAACCATTTATGTGTCACCAGTAGAGTTTTCAAATACATGAAAATAAATTGGAACCCATGGATATGAGAATGGGTCACCGATGACAAGAATGTGTATGATAAGGTTAATCATGTTGATCATCATTTAAGACCAAAGGATGTGAGGGATCCAGGTCTGGGACCTGATGAAGAGGATCCAGAATACAATAATGATTTAGAAGAGGAATAATCCTCTTCTGATTATGGAGGGGACCCAAACATACCTCCTAGACCAACTCCTGAAGATCTAGATCAACATAAATCAGATAAAGAAGAAGCTGCTTTAGAGGATTTTGATGTGTCTGCTGCAGAGAATGAAGAATATGATCATGAAAGTGAAGCATATCTGTCCACTGATCTGAGTCTTATTCCAGTTATTGGATAATATTTAGTGTCTTATAAGGATTCAAATAGAGTTGACATACCCTTGTATAGTTTGGAAGACCCTTCGGCTATTGTAGAGAAAGAATTGATAGTAGAAGATTCTATTGAAAAAGGAAGACCTTCTATGAATGCTGCTGAGAATGATGTTGTTTTACTTGAGGATGAACCAGTTGAGGGGGAGCATCAAACCAAGATTGGAAGTTTTACAGTGGCTGTTGATATTGAGAACAGGTCAGAAGTCCCAGGTTTTGTGGTCTGTGGATTAGACTATCCTGATTTTGACAATGAATCATCTCTCAATAGACCAAAAATCTTTTATGATGTTGAGACTGAGTTGCTAACTAAAGATGTGGTCAGAATGCATGACCTGGATACATTGAAGAATAATCTTAAGGATAGTTTTGTGGAAGAGACAAAGAAGATGGAAGTTTCTCTGGTATCTTTAATTCAATTGATCATGACTGACTCAGTGGTCAGTTTAGCATTTGAAAGAGTTCCCACTGCAGTTTCTCCTACTGATTTGATCACCAAGGCTAATGTGGAATCCTTAAAGTATGAGCTAAAAGAATCTATTAGTGCCTCAGTTGCTGAGATGAAGCATTGTTTTGCAAAAGAGATGAGTATGTTGGAATGATCTTTTGAACTCTCTATCAGTTGTAATTTTTCATCCTTTATGGTAGAAATAGTTGAAGAAGTTAAAGATTTCCAAACTCAAATATCTAGACTGGAAGAAGATCTTGAATCTTTAATGAAATTGGTTATCTCTTTGGAATCATACATGATCTCAAAATCCCAAGTAGACAAAGGCTTAGCCTATGTAAAGAGTGTTGTATTCCAGATGGTTTTAGTGTTTGAAGGTTTTAAAACCTTCATGAAAGATCATGTTAAAACCCAGGATTCTCAAGTTCAAAATCTTATCAGTGGGTTGACCAAGAACTTCAAGGAAAAAGTAACCTTATCTATTGGTTCCATTTCATCTAAACCTTCAGTAGATTTGAATTAGATTCGAGCTATGATGAAGAAGGAGCTTGGTTGAGCTTCAACCAGTGGCACCGTGGACTCATCCGAACTGAGAAACGTTGTGCTTGCTACTAGATATTCAGCTAGAGAAGTAATTAAGATATTCCAAGACTATATGAGAGAAGCTTCTACTTCTTAGAAATAAGTGAAAGATAAAGTGGACTCCTATTTCCAAAAGATTTACAAAAAGAACCAAATGACCAGCCACTTCAAGAATCTGAGAGAGAATATGAAGCTACCTCCTGTCAATCAAGCCTTGAGAGAACAAGGTAGAAAACTAAGGGAATTGACTCCAGCATTGGACAAATTTATGGAGAATAAGGATGACTTTATATATTCCATAGAGAGAGGTGGAGGAATAATTATGGATTCCAGAAATCTGTTGGTGCCTTTTTCGCATGTTGATACTAGGCCAGTGATTATACCTCCAGCCTTACCTTTCTCTGCCTCTACTGATTCTCTAGTTTAGATGACTCTTTCTCAAGCAATTAGAATCCTCACACTTATGATCACTCAAAGAACTCCTCAGTACAGGCCAAGAATAGTGTAAGTGGCTCAGCCTCCTGTGATCATCTCTGGTGTTCCTAAGCCTTCACCTGCATCCACCCCACCTGAATTCTCTTCTGATCCCAAGGGAAAATCTCACATTTAGGATGTGGATTCAACAAGTGGCTAGACTGTTTGTTAGGAATCTCTGGTATTTTTTGTTCAGTCTGTGTACCTTTTTGCAACATCTAATACAATTGGATTTCCTTTATTTCTTATTATGATACTTTTTGTTTCCCACTTTTTGTTTATAAAAAAGGGGGAAAACATTCTACAATGATTCTAAATAAAAAAAGGGGAAAATAGATTTTGGGAGAAAGTATCAAAGGGGGAGAAATTTTATCTAAGGAAGAGCTATCATGATTTTCCCCTCTAATACTCTTTCACTTAATTCTCTGATATCATTAAATTTTTATTATTATTTAATTATATCTCTGATTCAATTAATAATTATTTTAAACACTATAATATCATAAGTTGTGATTATCAAAAAGTGGGGATTGTTGACCTCACTTATTTTGATAATCCAAATTATGATTCCATATGCATTGATAATCCCAATTAATGTTTATCTATATTCTGATTCTCTCAATATATGATATTATATTATCAAGATGATAATAATCTTAAAATAATCCTAGAAATATTTTAATCAATGTTTGTCTGTGATTATATAAGTTATAAATTAATTCTAACTCAATCGGATGTGTTTTGCATAAAACAGATAAGTGTTATGTCAATGATCTGCGTATAGCAACTGATAAAGAGCTACCGGTTCTCAGTATACCGATAGACATAGTATACTGATAGATAGAGTCACCGATAAGCTAAGGCTACCGATATGTATAGAGCTACCGACAAAAACCGAGCTACTGGTAGAACAGGTCTATTGGTATGCTTAACTCTTCTAGTATACAGTTGATCAATGAAATGTATAGAGCTACCGATATGAAGAAGTCTACCGATAGAACTAGTTCACATACAATTACCAATAGAAGTCTGCTGATAGAGTAAGTCCACTGATACGAGCTACTGACTGACCTACTGATACACAGACTCATGACTGGTATGAAGAAACTGAGATAGTCTACCGATACAAGGACAGAGTCACCGATACATCATGTTACTGATAGCCCAAGAGCTACCGATGGATTAAGAGCTACCGATAACAAGAGCTACTGATTGAATGAAGTCACTGATATATACAGCTACCGATACAAGTTCAAAAGAGCTACCGATGGAAGGTCCTGCTACACAAATACCACCGTAAACATTTTCCAACACGAGCTCTAATGATTGAAGAACCAGTCAAACTCTATTCTCCCAATACTATTTATTTATTTAGCTAACAGTTACATTTGTTGGTTTTAATGAAGTTATTGTTATTTAATGAGTTCTGTTTCCATGTTAGGGAACCATACCTAGAACCCATGAAAAATGTAACCATTCCATTTTGCTGGAGTTGAATGCTATAAAGGGAAGGAAAGAGAACACTGTAAACCAGTGATACAAAAAGATAGAATAAATGTGTCTAGAACCAAGGAACTAAGAAGGCATACGATGGTGGAAAAGAAATAGACACAACAACATTCAAATGTGGAGAATTCACACAAGGCTACATCCATACTCCAAGAATCGTGGATATACTTGAAGCCACTCTTCTGAAGGAAACCAAAAGATGCATCTTGAGTGAAGAACTACAAAAAACACTTCATGCACTCAAGCTGATAAGATGTACCTGGAACAATGAAGAAAACAACACTCTATTTTCTGATCAGAAACAAGAGATGGACTCAGAAGCTTTTATGACCAATCAAACAAGTCCAGAGCTGCACTGCCAATCACTAATGCTTTTCTAAAATCTTTCTCACTTACTTTAGTGATTCCTTCATTTACTTTTCAAGCAATTTGTGTACCTTATTTATTTTTATACACACACTGTTTCCTAAGCTACACTGGAGGATTTTTAAATCCTCACTCAAACTCTATAACTCTTTTTTCCCACTGCGGATAGTGGTAGAGGTTGACTATGACCTGGATAGCTATGAGGTGTTTTTTGTTCTCCCACGTAGAACTGTGGTAGAGGTCATTGTACCTGGAAAATGTGTTCACTCATTTTTACCCCGATCCAGGGTGTGGATCATTTTATATAAATTCTTGAGAGGACTAAGTCTCATCTTGAGACTTAACCTCTTGGTTACATCTGCTATACATTATTGTTTAAGTCATAAGTACACTATATATATATATATATATCATATTCTTCTGCTAACTACTTTGAAATACAAAACAATTTTGAAGCTACTTTGATAGAAAAATTAGAATGTGTTTATACATATTATAATCCAGTATGTTACTTTCAAAAGTTAATTTAATCTTCAGATTAAGTTAACTGAGACCTAATCAATCTTTGAGAAACTGAATGAACTGTTACACTCTATATAAATTCACTACAGTTTAACTTTGATTTCTAATTGGGGGATTTTAAGAGAAATATTTTTAACAGAAATTTTAATTTGAACCCAATTCACCACCCATCTCGAGTATCCACTCCGACCAACAATTTGGTATTTTTGAAAATGGTTAATTTTTTTATTAGTAAACATTTCTGGATTTCAATTTAAGACTACATTTTTTTGTCAATAATTTATAAAGTTATATTATATTTAATCATGGTTTTAAAGTTATAATTGATCATTTATAAATATATAAATCAAATATAGATGTTTTAATTCCTTTTCATGATGAATATTAAAATAAAAACATTGTACGCTTTTGAACATTTAAACATTAAAATCTGGATTTCTCAACTCGTCTATTGGATTAATTTAGAATTAAATTCTCAGAAATTTTGAATTTTAATTTTTTTAAAAATGGATTTAACAATTGAAATAAAAATAATTTATATTTTATAATAAGTAAAAATTATTTTTTTACCATACTCTTTAGATAAAATATTTAAATTAATTACAAAGCATAAGGTTAAAGTGTGTTTACTTATTGGTCAAACTTAGAATATATGGTGTATAATGACCTACCAACTTTTCCAAAACAATTTTTATTGCCATATGTTAACCCTTACAACATTATTATCTGTTATAATTAGTTATTGGGAAATCTATTGCATGAATGTGACCAATATCATATGTTAAGTAACAAAAAAACAAAAAGAATCTTTCTTGCCTTTAATATATATTATTTTCTAAGTTATGTACAAAAAGGATTTGGTAATGTTATACATGTTATTTTAAAATATAAATTATTTTTTATCACATTAATTTATCTTTAATTTTTATAGATGACTTAATTAATTCAAATTTATAAGAAATGAAAATACAGTAACTGTTTTTTTAATAATTAACTAAAATATTGATACATAAAATATTAAAAGTAAAGTAAATTAAATAAATTATTATCTCCCATTTTTTTAGATTAACACATCATTTTATATAGCTTTTAAAATAATATTTTATAATTAAATCATTTTCATTGTATTTATAAATTAAAAATAAATAAATATTGTTAAAATATATATTAATGTTATTTTCTAATAAATTATATTTTATTAAATAATTTAAAATTAACATAAGTCATATCATATTAAAATTGTTTTTGGTGTCAATAAATATTATATATATTACATTAATATATAATTTTGTATTTTATAATGAACATATTAACCCTAAATAGTAAAAACATTATTAGCACGTTTAGAGTTAGGGAAGTATTTTTGTGTGTTAGGTAAGCTTCTGTTAAACTTTATATCCAAAATGAATGTAATTTTTATATATTCAATTATATATCATTTTTAAATCATTGTATATAAATTTAAAAATAATATTATATTTAATATAGTCTTAATGGATATTTAATATTAGTTAGAAAAATAGAAACCATGGAAAAGGAAAAATAATGTGAAAAAGAGTAAACATAAAGATTAAGGAACAAATTATTAATATAATTTTTTAGTTTTGTATGTTTGGATAAAATATAAATTTTCTCCACTAATTTATTTTTCAATTTTTCAAGAACATGAAATAAGTTAGGCATCCCAATAGTGAATACTTTCGAGTATGTACAAGAATTCCACTCCTCCATTATAAAAGGGAAATCACTCCCCTAAATTATTTACATCAATTAAGCCATTTGTCACACCCAAAACTACCAAAATAACTTACCTTATTTTCTCATCTCACCCTAGAATCATTACATTTTAATAAATAAACCCATCGAAGGCCTTTAGTAAAAAAATGTAGTTATCTGAAGAATAGGTAACGTTCATCAACATGTGTTTTTTTATTTCCTTATACATCACCTTAAATTACTTTCATAACTGGTTTATATAAAAAATCACTACCCAAGACAGAGTGATTTTTTCGGTTAGGGTAATGACATAACCCCCCCACCTCACTTCCATCAACTTGGTTATGAAATCATCATTCTTGTGCATGGTGGAGTACTACCTAATGAAATGATATCATTTATTTTTTCATTACCACAACTCAAGGTTTGTAATAATTATGGTTATAATATTTTTATATGATATTTATAATATTATTATACCTATATAGTAATTATATCATTTATAAAATATTTATATTACAATGTGTAAGTTACACAATAATTTCATTCATTTCTATGGTAGACTACTTCCTCACAAAGCTATATGATTTTTTTAACTAACTTTGCATGGAATGTAATAAGGGTCATAATAATGAACATATGTTGGGTAAATTAAATAATTAGGATATTAATGACATCAATATATTTATATAAATATAATAAATCATTGCCTTTCTTGATTTTTCATGCACATAATAGCCGAAAATGTCGATTGGGGACATGTGGACTGCCACCTCCTTGAAATGATGTGATTATTTTTTCATCACCATATCAAAATAATGATATATATAATTATATAAAATTAAATATAACTATATTTATGATATAATTATCATTATAAAAGTTTATAATATTGCATACCTTATTAACAAAATGAATATTGAAAAATGAAACATTACTCATGTGGACTTATGGTCTATCGTCTCTATGATCGTAACATTGGTAAATTTTTCATATCAATATTTAATGATTAGTTTTTAAAGTATAATTTTTTTAAAAATATGACAATTTCATAATGATAAATATTCTCAAAAATGTGTTAAAATATAAATTTTCATAAGATAGATAATCTTATTCTTACTCGCCATAACAACATCGTGGAGATAACTATCTTATTAAAGAATAATATTAATAGAGTATTATTTTTCAAGAAAATATGGGTTTTCATATAACAAAAGAAATCTAGGAAACTCTTCATGGATTATAAAACAATCTATCTTAGTGTTGTGTATCATTTATGCTACATGAAAATAATTTTGTTCTTTTAAAATATTAGGGTGTTCCCACCCACATTCCATTAAACCGTGTACTCATAATTTGATCTTTATCTCTGTAATCAATGATTGGACATTTGAAAATAATTTTTTTAAAGATAATTTTCCTAGAGATAAGTAATCCCGATATCATATAGACTAATATAATATAGAAACTTACTTACATGTTGATAATAATTCCATCCTTTTATCTATTTCCACAAAATCTCAACATTTTCGCAAAATGATGTGTATTGAAGTTGAATTTTTAATGAAAAATGAACTAAATTAATCATTTAATGGAACAAATAATCCCTAAAATTCAAATAGTTTTTTCTTCCTTAATTTTAAAATATTGTGTTACATGTAAAATCATGTTTCAGTGAACTATAATATACTATTAATATTATTATTTAATATGATAGTTATCTCCAATATATTGGAATGTAGGGTAATAGTAGGAGTAACTAACTTATGAAAATTTATATTTTACACATTATTATTATTTTTATTTTTTTATATAAAATAATTATCATTTTAATAAAAAATAAATGTTTTCTAATAACTTTTTTTTCTTTAAAAAATTGGTTAATCAAGCTTGGAATTTATAATTTTAAAAGAAATATTTTATTATTTAGTAATATTAATATGAAAAAATAAAAATCAATTTTTAAATCATTATAAAAAAATTATCATAGGGTGAGTTCTGGTATTTTTCTGTAATGTTTCATTTTTGATGAATATATAAAAATACTAGATTTTAATTGAACAAAGGCTTATAATAAAAATAATTTATAATGTAAAATAATATTTTTAATTAGTTTAAAATTTAAAATAGATCAATCATAAATATATTAATTTGATATATGTCATTTTAATCATTTACATAATGGATTTTGATAAAAAAACATAGTAAGATATTAGTCATTTTCACTTTAAAACCATCCTTTCTCGTCACATATACAAGATTTATTTTACATTAAATCCTTCCAAATCATTGAGTTGAATTTAGATACATGGATTCCATATTTTTAATTTATAAAATTGATATTTTATAATAGGTTTGAAATTGTTTTTGATCATAATTATTTATGAAATGTGTTAAAATTAATTATTTTGATTAAGATAAAAATGAGTTTACATAGTGGTTAAACATAGAATAAAAGGATTAAAATGTCCAAAAACATTTATAAACACCCTATCAGGTAACCATATTTATACCATTATCACTTTAAGATATATGTTTTGGAGTTAGCAGATAAACCATTCCATGAATTTGACCTATATAATAAATGAAGTAAAGAAAAATACCAAAAGGTAACCTTCTATGCCTTTAATATCTATAATGCATTGGGATATGAAAAAAAACATTATTTTAGTTATACATTTTATTTTCAATGTGAAATGGTTTTTATTCTCATATTAATTTATCTTTACTTTTTAATGATGAAATAATTACTTAAAATTCTTATGAAATGAAAACACAGTAATTATTTAGTAAATAAGTAACTAAAATAATTATACCAAAAATATTAAAAGATAATCGAATTGAATGAATTATTTTAATCCACAATTTTTTAGATTCAAATTTAATTTTTAAAAGTTTTGAATTTAAAATATTCAAAACATATAATTTTATTGATATTTTAAAATGAAAATTTAATAAATAATATCACAATTTATAGTAATGTTATTTCATAATAAAGGATATTTTTTTATGAAATTTGATATTTTCAAAAATAATATTCTTCGATAAATTATTTTTAAGTTTTAATAAATATATAATTTGGTAAATTCATTGACCAATTTATCATTTATAACGAACAAATTGACCCCCAAATAGTAAAATCATTATTAGTGTGGCTAGGGTTAAAGTAGAGTATTTGTGAGTTACATGCACTTCTATTAAAATTAATTTACGTAACACATGATATTTTTATTTTAGAAATTGGATATCATATTTATATTAAATGGATATAAATATTTTATTAATTCCTAATTTAATTTAGTATTATAGGATAAATTACATTTGTTTGAAAACTATTTAACGTGGTAAATATAAGAAAAGTTAAAATTGACAAACTTATAGTCTAAAGAAAAAAATGATAAAAAAGAATAAACTTTTTGGGATGTAGGAGTGGATAAAGTATTATTTCCCTCCACATAATTATTATTCTATTTTCTAAAACACGAGTTAAGGGAGACTTCCCAATATTGAATACTTTTGAGTATTTACAAGAATGCCACTCCTCCTCGATTATAAAGGAGTATTTAATACCCTCACTTATTCTCATATATTAAGAAATTTAGATCATAAATACCCATAAAAAACTTCAAAAAATATCTCCTCTCATCATATAAGCCTTACTTTTTTCATAAATTCGACCCAAGAAGGCATTTTGTGCCAACCAAAAGTAGTTACTCGAAGGAGAGTTTACATTCATCGACGTGTGTTTTTGTTTAATTTACATCTCAACCAGCTTCAATTATTCATATTAAAATATTATATAAAAAATATCTTAAATTGTAACACTCCAGGTAAATAAAGAATATGTCATATTTATATTTATCCATATTTATGAATCAAATATTAATATTACTTTAAAGGGGATGCTATGCTCGATGGCGTACCCAACACGCAACAACGAGTTTCTTGGGAATCTTACGTTGCACTCTAATAATAAAATAATATTATTTTAAATGGTAGTTAACATGTAGCCGTTTTATTGGAGGGAATGGATATAAATAACTAAAATATGATTATATATGTTTTTAAATGTTTTTACATTAATCCAATAAAAGGTAAAGGCTTAAAATACAAAAAGAATTCAATTTTAGGCGTATATGCCCTAGTTTTCACTAATGGTTCACTTATCGCCTTTTGATGGCGTACTGTCATTAAATATAGTTTTGATCAATCTTATACATTTTTTTGGACCAAATAAAACTCTTATTTAGAATCGGGACATTAAATTTTACTTTGTGTAAAGTTTTGGTATTTTTCTGATAAAGTTCATTTTTTAATGAATAGTGTAAAATGTTGTATTTTAATTCAAAACCTCTTTTTAATATAATTTATTTATATGATTAGGTTATCTTTTGAATTGGATTTAATGTGAAATTAGAATATATTTTTACGATTAAATCCAATAGTTGTCGTAGGATTTAATTTCACTTTGAAATCGGACTTAAACTAGTTTCAATCTTTTGATACTTATTGTTTCATAAAAACACGCTATTTGCTATGACAGCGGGAATAAATTATTAAAATAATTAATGTGACTTATATGTTTTTAATTTTGTAAAATAGACTTCATTTTTGAATTCGGAATATCAAATATAGCTTTGGGTGAATTTTTGGTAATTTTCTGAAAAACTTCAATTTTTGATGAATAGTGAAACCGCTAAGTGGTACTTATAAAGACTGATTTTCCGTTTAAATGAAATTTTTCCATCATTGTGTTTTGAATTTCAAAAATCTGACATACATGTTTGTCATTAAGAAGTAAAATGTGGTTCAATGGGATAAAAATAATTTTTTTGGTGAATAGTAACTTATTAAGTTCTTAATCGCGATTAGTGGTAATTAGGGTAGTTTAAGGTATAAATAATGCTTTAATAATATAAAATGACCTAGAAACATGTCCCAACCTTATTGGCTGTGTCATGGCCGACCAAGACAAGCAATGGGTCAACTTGGGGACCCCATGGAGACACTTTGGATGGGAAATGACAAAAATAACATTTTATTTAATGTAAAAGTAAAAATGATACAAACATGATATGTTTTACTAAAACAATTTTTAAGTGGGGTTATACAAGTAATATTTTTGATTATAAATAGTCATTGGAAAGATAAAAAGATTTCCTAAATCATAGTATTTTTTTATAATTTTTAGACATTAAATAAATTAAATTATTTATGACATAATAATGATGCAGTGATGACATCATTATTTGACGATTTAAATAAAATGAAACTATAATGTAAAATCTATGAACTACACATGTCCAAAACTTATTGTATGGGTGGATTTCGAACCCTTAACACCTTATCCACGAATAATATCAATGTGGGACCTTTTAAAACCGAGATTGTTTTTCAAATAATGTAATATTTCTTACTTTCCAAAAGTACCCCTCCTCTCCTCTTATAAAAGGACCCCACCTCTACCTCATTTCACACACTCCTCAAGCCTTTGGCTCGGCCAACCCCTGCCCATTTACTCTCTCCACATCCCTCTCCTCATCCTAGAGTATTCCCTTTGGGAAGAATCCTTTCAAAGGAAGCCTTTATGCTCAAATCAAAAGGAGTTACACTTTTAAAGGTAATTCATTCTCTCATGTTCATTTGTTTTATTTTGCTTCTCCAACCCCATAAACTCTTTTTATTTACTTCTTTTGTAACAACACCAGTATCTCCAATATACTAGGATGTTGTTATAAGATTTATTCGAGCTACACACTCACAAAACTACATCAAATGGTTAAAGAACATACGGTTTTCGTGGATGGCGAAATTTTGCCTCCCGAAACGATGATTGTTCAATACTCATTTAACACCTTCAAAGGTGGCCATTATGATGTCACTATTTTTATATATGATATATAATATGTTTATGTTTTACTTATACTTCTTTATTTTTCATTTGTGCCTTACCTTTATGGCCTCTATTATGGGTATACGCGATATCTTCATTTTAGGAAGTGCGGACTACCGCCCCCTCAAAGTGATGTGATACGTTAATGCCATACGTGGAATGTATAAGGGATGGATTTAATGTTATTATATATGATGTTATACTGGAATTATTATATACCTCTATATCATTATTATTTCTTTCCATTAAAGTATGAGATAGAAATGAAAGTAGCATTCATGTGTACGTACGGCTTACCATCTCCATGAACGGTGCATTTCATTTCTTACCCCCAAATGTAATGTACTATTATAAGTACATGTATATAATGGATATATATGATGAATGATACATCTAAATGATGAATATAATTCTGTAATTAAAATATACATACCTTTCATTTAGTTTTAATTCCAATAATATGATAAAGAAATGAAAGTAGCGTTCATGCGTATGTACGGCTTACCGTCTCCATGAACGGTGCATTTCATTTCTTACCTCTAAATGATTATGTAATATTATAAATACATGTATATGCTGGAAATATATGATATATATTATATCAAAATCAGGAATGTCATTCTGGATATAAATAACCTTTGACCACACGAACAACATGTAATTGTAAGAAGTCCACATTCGACTTAAGAACCAAATATCGACAAAACAAACGTTATTAACTAAAATGGTTACATAATGTTTATAACATGGAAATAAGTGATATAAAAGGAATAATTAACTTGAAAAAGTTTCTTAAGCAAATATAAATTAACTCATGTTTATTATTCAGGAGATTAAAGAATGATCGAGTCAAGTCGGACCCAAGGTAAGGGATGCTACTCCACTCTTTATTTTTAAGTATACTCTTTTATGTAATTCCTTTTAAAGATCATATTTCTTGTTATTGGGATGTTATTTTATATTAATATTACTGTAATTTTTATGTTCATGTGATGAGAGACCCTATTATCTCTCATCAATCCATTTTGGAAGTTTTGAGTGGTGCCGTTAGGCTGCCGATCTTTCGTAAGAGATCTAACCTCTCTCTTTCTTTTTAAGTACTCTCCTTTATGTCACTTCATTTAAGATCCTCTTTGTAATGTTGGGGGATGTTCTTTTATATTCCTCTTTCTGTAAATTTTATTTTAATGTGATGACATACCTTATTTTATCTCATCAATCCATATTCGGATGTTTTATGTGGCGCCGTTAGGCTGCCGAGTTTTCGTAATGGATTTTTCATCTCACTTTTATTCCCGTGAGATTTATTCTACATTTTCCAAAAATTCCATTGAGTGGTGTATGTACTTCCCATTATTCTACACTTTATGTAATATATTTTCGTTTATGAGTATTTACATCAATGATATATTGTCCTTCTTTCATGGGGTATATGTTTTGAATGATACCCTAGCCGGTAAGGGAACCTTTCACCCTCCTCCTTTTTAAAAGACTTCTTTTGTTGGGTCTTTTAATTTACATATTGTTATGTTGGTATATGTTCTCATATATCCTTATTGATGTAAATTTTATGTCCAAGTGATGAGATACACTTTTTATCTCTTATCAACTCATTTTGATGTGATGCCGTTAGGCTGTCAAGGGAACTTTTTAACCCAATTTCGATTTCTTTGGGTTCAACATGTAGTCATTGAATATGTCATCCATTGAATATGTGTAAATGACCTTTTATTGTTTTACACTTAATATCCACTTATATTGGGTGTACTTATATTTGTCACACAAATTTTTGAGAATGATTTGTCCTTAATTTAAGGATACCTTCTCTATAAGGGATTTCATCACATTTGACATTTCTATTGAAGGTTCATTGTTGTTATGCACCAATTCACTCTTATATGGTGTATATACTGTCCTTTGGAGTATTATATCATGAATCCATTTATTCTCAGGATATTATAAAGTTCTGACTAAATGTTATTCCTCAATTATTGTATTCAAGTGTCTCTAATTTTGGTAAAACCCCTTTAACAAAAATATCGTTTTAAATGTTTTAATTATTTGTTCTTATTAATATCCATGTTTTCAAAATGGTATTAAGGATTTATTTATATTGATATTAATGGTTTAAAATTTTAAGCTTCAAGGTGGTATGGGACACTTTGATTCAAAAATCTCTTTATTAGATGTTTTAAATGGTTTTGGAAATAGTTTCTTTTTTGAATGGATTCAATATTTCAATATACTAAAATGTTATATTGTGATTGAAATGTGGAAATGTTATGTTTCCTTTATGCATGTTTTATGTGACACATTTATGTTATGGTTCTTGGGCATTGTTATGAAAACGGGTGGTTCCGTGATAAACTAAGGGCGGGTGAGCCCGTTATAGCTCTCCAGTGCATTGGGTAACGCGAAGGAGCGAAACTTTAAGGTTTCTCCGAAGAGATTTAGGGAATATACCGTGATTGGTATTCCAAACGTAACCAAGAGGGTTACTCCCTACATAAGAATGTTATGAATTCCTCAATTTACCTTTATGTCATATGATTTCTATGATTTTATGAGGTATGTAAAAGTGCCTATGTTTTATGGGTAAAGTATGATTTCATTCTTATGTATACATGTACTCATGATTCCTTTCCATATTTTTTGTATCCCTTACTGAGCTTTTTATGCTCATCCCAAGTTTTTGAAATGTTTTTCACAGGTCAAGGGAAGGGCAAATGATGTGATGACAGTGTCAAGGATGTTTCAAGAATGAATCCATGTTTTATTTTAAATATGTTTCCGTTGATGGGAAGAATGAATACTATCTTTCATGTAACCACTTTGTCTAAATATGGAATGTAATGCAAGTTTCATGATCTAATTCTCTAAAACTCTAATCCTGAAAAGATCCTCAATGTGTAATCTTGTAATAACTCAAGATTAAGTAAGGTTTAAGGCTGGGGCCTTATAGTTGGTATCAAAGGCCGGTTTAGATAACTTTAGAGGTTAGGGTATTCTTTAAGCATAAGTGACATTACCATAATGGTTAGGATTTCAGAAAGAGTTCTAGTTTTAGATAAAGTGAATAAGTAAGTATAGCTTAGTGTTTACCTTCCTCGTTAGTACATGATGGTTTTGTTGATATACCCACACTGACCTTTTTTGTTTTAGTAAATGGTTGGATCTAACAGGCACCAAAGTTACAATGGGTTTGAAGGAAACTGTGGTGGTTCTCTGATTAAGATACTGGATGAGATGGGGGATTCAATGAGGAATCTCATGGTTTTTCTAAACCAACTATCAAGGAGTCATGATCAACCACTTGAACCTTGGTGAGTTCTCTAATGCATCATGTACAATATGGACAACTCGATGTGTAAATTCAGGTAATAATTATTAAGGTAACCATTAGGGTTTATATTATCCTTACAATTGAGGTAATTATGGGTTATTATATGATATGATGGAAAATGAAGGGCATGAGATAAAATTGAGGTTAAAATATGTTATGATTATTCTTGAAGATTTTATCTCATTTTGGGTAATGTTTTAAGAATTATATAGTTTTGGAAAAAGGACAACACGCAGACCGTGTGACATCCCGTCACGTCGGACAAAGCTGCGGGAATCGAACCCACAACCAATGTGTGACTGGTATTTATCAGCTACCACTGGACTATGCGAAGTCCCTGGTTAGTTTGACTGATTCTTTCTAGTTATATGATTTTATGAATTAAGAGTAAGATGATTTTGGGTTATTTATGAAAATGATTAACCTATCATGGAGGATATGTGATTAGGTTAATTACTTTTCAATACTGGAATTTAGGAACAACTGATGTTGTTTGGAGATAAATGTTACGATTTAACTTGGAAGACTATGTGACTAAATCCTTAAAATGTTTGGGTTTCAATCTTATATTGGTTTACTTTGAGTAATTTTTATGTAAAAATTTGTTTATCGGATGGTCCTCATTGAACTTTGGATTTTGTTGGACAAATTTTGGAGATTAAGAATAGATTTTCTTTTTATAAAGGGTTATCCTTTTCTGTATTATCTTACCTTGTACTAACCATTTTTGGTTTTGGTTATGGTTAAGTTCTAAAGATATGGGAAGTATATAGTTCTCTTTTGTGGATTAGGTGATTCTCTAGAAGTTGATTATAGTACTCTTAATTTGAACAAGTCTTCCTAAATACTCGTCTTTTGGAGAAAATACGAGTTTGTGTAAGGAATCTAATAAAAGTTGAGAGTCAACATGATAAGTGATTATGTTTACTTATGAATAAATTCCTCAATAAAAAGTAACTTAAAACAAAAATGTTGTCTATTAACTTTTCCTACTGGTGAATCGAATACCGTTTAACCCATCACAAGTTTGTGATTCTCTCATGCTTAACTTTCTCCTAAACATGTTTTCTATCACTCTCCATTAGAACATGACCCTATGTTTTCTCCTCCATGTCCATGTTTTCATACTTGGAATCCTAGAATGGGTTAACTAGGGTGACCTTTGTACTTATCTTTCTTTATTTTAAAGTGATTGTTTTACCGATCCTTGTTCCGATGTGGGACTTTCAAGGATGTTTCCAAGCCCAATTTTAAAATTGCGAGGACGCAATTCCCAAAAGGGGGGAAGGATGTAACACCGCAGGTAAATAAAGAATATGTAATATTTATATTTATCCATATTTGTGAGTCAAATATTAATATTACTTTAAAGGGGATGCTATGCTCGATGTCGTACCCAACACGCAACAACGAGTTTCTTGGGAATCTTACGTTGCACTCTAATAATAAAATAATATTATTTTAAATGGAAGATAACATGTAGCCGTTGTATTGGAGGGAATGGATATAAATAACTAAAATATGATTATATATGTTTTTAAATGTTTTTAAATTAATCCAACAAAAGATAAAGGCTTAAAATACAGAATGAATTCAATTTTAGGCGTATATGCCATAGTTTTCACTAAAGGTTCACTTATCACCTTTTGATGGCGTACTGTCATTAAATATAGTTTTGATCACTCTTATACATTCTTTTGGACCAAATAAAACTCTTCTTTAGAATCGGGACATTAAATTTTACTTTGTGTAAAGTTTTGGTATTTTTCTGAAAAAGTTCATTTTTTAATGAATAGTGTAAAATGTTGTATTTTAATTCAAAAACTCTTTTTAATATAATTTATTTATATGATTATGTTATCTTATGAATTGGTTTTATTGTGAAATTAGAATATATTTTTTCCATTAAATCCAATAGTTTTCGTTGGAATTAATTTCACTTTGAAATCGGACTTAAACTAGTATCAATCTTTTGATACTTATTATTTCATAAAAACATGCTATTTGCTCTGACAGCGGGAATAAATTATTAAATTAATTAATGTGACTTATATGTTTTTAATTTTGTAAAATAGACTTCATTTTTGAATTCGTAATATCAAATATAGCTTAGTGTGAATTTTTGGTAATTTTCTGAAAAACTTTAATTTTTGATGAATAGTGAAACCACTAAGTGGTACTTGTAAAGACTGATTTTCCGTTTAAATGAAATTATGCCATCATTGTGTTTTTAATTTCAAAAATCTGACATACATGGTTGTCATTAAGATGTAAAATGTGGTTCAATGGGATAAAAGTAATTTTTTGGTGAATAGTAACTTATTAAGTTCTCAATCGCGATTAGTGGTAATTCGGGTAGTTTAAGGTATAAATAATGCTTTAATAATATAAAATTACCTAGACACATGTCCCAACCTTATTGGTTGTGTCATGTCCGACCAAGACAAGCAATGGGTCAACTTGGGGACCCCATGGAGACACTTTGGTTGGGAAATGACATAAATAACTTTTTATTTAATGTAAAAGTAAAAATGATACAAACATGATATGTTATACTAAAACAATTTTTAAGTGGGGTTATACAAGTAATATTTTTGATTATAAATAATCATTGGAAAGATAAAAAGATTTCCTACATCATTGTATTTTTTTTATAATTTTTAGACATTAAATAAATTAAATTATTTATGACATAATAATGATGCAGCGATGACATCATTATTTGACGATTTAAATTAAATGAAAAGATAATATAAAATCTATGAACTACACTTGTCCAAAACTTATTGGATTGGAGGATTTCGAACCCTTAACACCTTATCCACGAATAATATCAATGTGGGACCTTTTAAAACAGAAACACATTTTCAAATAAAGTAATATTTCTTACTTTCCAAAAGTACCCCTCCTCTCCTCTTATAAAAGGCCCCCACCTCTACCTCATTTCACACACTCCTCAAGACTTTGGCTCGGCCAAACCCTGCCCATTTACTCTATCCACATCCCTCTACTCATACTAGTGTATTCTCATTGGGAAGAATCCTTTCAAAGGAAGCCTTTATGCTCAAATCAAAAGGAGTTACACTTTTAATGGTAATTCATTCTCTCATGTTCATTTGTTTTATTTTGATTCTCCAACCCCATAAACTCTTTTTATTTACTTCTTTTGTAACAAAACCAGTATCTTCAATATACTATGATGTTGTTATAATATTTATTCGAGCTACACTCTCACACAAATACATCAAATGGTAAAAGAACATACGGTTTCCGTGGATGGCGAAATTCTGCCTCCCGAAATGATGATTGTTCAATACTCATTTAACACCTTCAAAGGTGGCCATTATGATGTCACTATTTTTATATATGATATATAATATGTTTAGGTTTTACTTATACTTCTGTATTTTTCATTTGTGCCTTACCTTTATGGCTTCCGTTATGGGTATACGCGATATCTTCATTTTAGGAAGTGCGGACTACCGCCCCCTCAAAGTGATGTGATACGTTAATGCAATACGTGGGACGTATAAGGGATGGATTTAATGTTATTATATATGATGTTATACTGGAATTATTATATACCTCTATATCATTATTATTTCATTCCATTAAAGTATGAGATAGAAATGAAAGTAGCGTTCATGCGTACGTACGGCTTACCGTCTCCATGAACGGTGCATTTCATTTCTTATCTCCAAATGTAATGTACTATTATAAGTACATGTATATAATGGATATATATGATGAATGATACATATAAATGATGAATATAATTCTTTAATTAAAATATACATACCTCTCATTTAGTTTTAATTCCAATAATATGACAAAGAAATGAAAGTAGCGTTCATGCGTACGTACGGCTTACCGTCTCCATGAACGGTGCATTTAATTTCTTACCTCTAAATGAATATGTAATATTATAAATAAATGTATATTCTGTATATATATGATATATATTATATCAAAATCAGGAATTTCATTCTGGATATAAATAACCTTTGACCACACGAACAACATGTAATTGTAAGAAGTCCACTTTCGACTTAAGAACCAAATATCGACAAAACAAACGTTATTAACTTAAATGGTTAAATAATGTTTATAACATGGCAATAAGTGATATAAAAGGAATAATTAACTTGAAAAAGGTTCTTAAGAAAATATAAATTAACTCATGTTTATTATTCAGGAGATTAAAGAACGATCGAGTCAAGTCAGACCCGAGGTAAGGGATCCTACTCCACTCTTTCTTTTTAAGTATACTCTTTTATGTAATTACATTTAAAGATCATCTTTCTTGTTATTGGGATGTTATTTTATATTAATATTACTGTAATTTTTATGTTCATGTTATGAGAGACCCTATTCTCTCTCATCAATCCATTTTGGATGTTTTGAGTGGCGCCGTTAGGCTGCCGAACTTTCGTAAGAGATCTAACCTCTCTCTTTCTTTTTAAGTACTCTCCTTTATGTCACTTCTTTTAAGCTCCTATTTGTAATGTTGGGGGATGTTCTTTTATATTCCTCTTTCTGTAAATTTTATTTTAATGTGATGAGATACCTTATTTGATCTCATCAATCCATATTCGGAAGTTTTATGTGGCGCCGTTAGGCTGCCGAGTTTTCGTAAGGGATTTTTCATCTCACTTTTATTACCGTGAGATTTATTCTACATTTGCCACAAATTCCATTGAGTGGTGTATGTAATTCCCATTATTCTACACTTTATGTAATATATTTTCGTTTATGAGTATTTACATCAATGATCTATTGTCCTTCTTTCATGGGGTATATGTTTTGAATGATACCCAAATCGGTAAGGGGACCTTTCACCCTCCTCCTTTTTAAAAGACTTCTTTTGTTGGGTATTTTAATTTACATATTGTTATGTTGGGATATGTTCTAATATATCCTTATTGATGTAAATTTTATGTCCAAGTGATGAGATACACTTTTTATCTCTCATCAACTCATTTTGATGTGATGCCGTTAGGCTGTCAAGGGAACTTTTTAACCAAATTTCGATTTCTTTGGGTTCAACATGTAGTCATTGAATATGTCATCCATTGAATATGTGTGAAGGACCTTTTATTGTTTTACACTTAATATCCACTTATATTGGGTGTACTTATATTTGTCACACATATTTTTGAGATTGATTTGTCCTTAATTTAAGGATACCTTCTCTATAAGGGATTTCATCACATTTGACATTTCTATTGAAGGTTCATTGTTGTTATGCACCAATTCACTCTTATATGGTGTATATACTTTCCATTGGAGTATTATATCATGAATCCATTTATTCTCATGATATTATAAAGTTCTGACTAAATGTTATTCCTCAATTATTGTATTCAAGTGTCTCTAATTTTGGTAAAACCCCTTTAACCAAAATATCGTTTTAAATGTTTTAATTATTTGTTCTTATTAATATCCATGTTTTCAAAATGGTTTTAAGGATTTATTTATATGGATATTAATGGTTTAAAATTTTAAGCTTCAAGGTGGTATGGGACACTTTGATTCAAAAATGTCTTTATTAAATGTTTTAAATGGTTTTGGAAATGGTTTCGTTTTTGAATGGATTCAATATTTCAATATACTAAAATTTTATATTGTGATTGAAATGTGGAAATGTTATGTTTTCTTTATGCATGTTTTATGTGACACATTTATGTTATGGTTCTTGGGCATTATTATGAAAACGGGTGGTTCCGTGATAACCTAAGGGCGGGTGAGCCCGTTATAGCTCTCCAATGCATTGGGTAACGTGAAGGAGTGAAACGTTAAGGTTTCTCCGAAGAGATTTAGGGAATATACCATGATGGGTATTCCAAACGTAACCAAGAGGGTTACTCCCTACATAAGAATGCTATGAATGCCTCAAGTTACCTTTATGTCCTATTATTTCTATGATTTTATGAGGCATGTTAAAGTGCCTATGTTTTATGGGTAAAGTATGATTTCATTCTTATATATACATGTACTCATGATTCATTTCTATATTATTTATATCCCTTACTGAGCTTTTTATGCTCATCCCAAGTTTTTGAAATGTTTTTCACAGGTCAAGGGAAGTGTACATGATGTGATGACAGTGTCAAGGATGTGTCAAGAAAGAATCCATGATTTATTTTAAATATGTTTCCGTTGATGGGAAGAATGAATACTGTCTTTCATGTAACCACTTTGTCTAAATATGGAATGTAATGCAAGTTTCATGATCTAATTCTCTAAAACTCTAAACCTGAAAAGACACTCAATGTGTAATCTTGTAATAACTCAAGATTAAGTAAGGTTTAAGGCTGAGGCATTATATAAATATAATGAATTTTTTCATGTTAATTTTAGGACTTATACCCACACATACTTCCCTCGAATGGGATACGAAATCCTCCTTCGTGTGTGTGAAGGAATATCACCTTACGAAAGGAAGTAATTCACATTTCCATTATGACCTGTAATGGTTGGGAATAATGATGGATATAAATTTATATATGATATATATAACATTAATATTATTATATATTAATTATATAATTTATACCCTTTTTAAATTCTAATATATAAAGGTCATGGCAATTTCATTCGTGTGTACGATGGACTACCACCTCACAAAGCGATGTAATTCATTTTCAATGATGTGTTACATTAAAGTTAATAAGGGTAATGATAATAATTATATATGATAGCTATGTCATAATTTTTATATAAAAGTCATTAATATATTTTTATAAATATAATTTCCAGTCTTACCTATTCACAGACTAAAAAATGACAATGTCATTCATGGACATTTAGACTACCACCTCCTCGATGTGACATGATTCTTTTCACATAATCATATCAAAATAATGATATAAATAAGTATGTATAATCAAATATAATGGTATTTAGGATATAATTATCATTAAATAAAGTTAAAATATTACATACAATATTTCAATAATGATCATTGAAAAATGGAAATGTTACTCATGTGTATGTATAACAGACGGTCACCATGATTGTAATGTTACTTTATTTATCATAACCATATTGCATGATTGTTTTTAAAGGTATAATTTATGTATAAATATTATAATTATGTTATTTTTATTACTTAAAAGTTGAAATAAATATTTTATTCTATATAGTCAACCTACAAACGTCATTTTGACACATAATCCAAATCTGGTCAAAACATCTGACTTAAAATTCAATAAATAATTAATTGTATATAATGTGTTAATAATTGAAATAAAATTAATAATAATACTGAAAAATTATCTATAGAATTTAAATAATTCAAATAAGTTAATTATTCTTGATGATGAAGATACACATGATGAATCAGACTCAAAATAAGGGGCTCCTTCTCAATTTCCTTTACTTGTAAGAATTATTATGTAATGCACTTATATTGTTTTATAAGGATTATAAATAAAAATATTGAAATATTATTTCATGAAATTATCCATTATAATGATATTTAATGTTAATTTAATCTTAATCATTCATGGGGATTACCATTCATGTGTTTCTAATGAGGCAAGATCTGTTTCCTTTTGAAAATCATATTTTATTGATTTTCCCTTAAACATTCTTTCTATTCAACATACATGTTCAAAAAAATAGTGATTTTATATTTATATAAAATAGTTTGAAATTAAATTTTATTCCCCTTTAATTGATTTTAATTGTTTTTAAAAATTAAACTTTTATTTTTTTTATGAAAAACATTTCAAAAAATGATAAAAGGAATGTTATATTCATATCTTATGAGACGAAAATTAATTTTTTTTTAATTTTTACTATTATATTGTTTAAATATTACTTTATAATCATACATGTTTACATAAATTAAAAAACATATTTCCTTTTTTGGGTGTTTTTATATTAAAATTATTTTTCAAAGAAAAAATTGTTTCAGTATTCAAAATTATTTTTTAATATATAATTGTACATTATCAAATTTGTTTTTCATATTGGATTAAAAGAGTTTTTCATATGGTTTAATGAAGAATGTTTTCTATTCTTGATGTATTAATTGAGCATTATAGGAAATGTGTGATCCTGATACATCTTATATGAAAGGTTCACCCACATTATAGCTCACAGTTTGGCTGGATATAACTTATATGAATGGTGACACATATTAAATATCATGGAAAACATTTGATCCCAAAATAGCTTATAAAACATTTTGAGTCCCATTATAGATCAGGGGTGATCCAGATATTGATTTTAGAAAGGTGATGCCAGATTATAGGTCTCTAATACATTAGGAAATTAATATATTCATATTCATCGATATAAATTTTCCAATTAAAAGGGTTTTGAATGGGTTATTTGAATATGATTATATCAGTCACCAAAATGAATTTTAATTATTTTTTATTCATTTTAGTGGTTTTCTTTGAGAAAAAACGTATGTTTGTTTTCTTGTGAAAATATTTTATTTATTTTTCTCAAATAACACTAATATAAAGCTTAATATTTCATGGCTTATAGGTTTAAAATGAACTATCATTTTCCTTTGTTTTAATATCCCTCATTGATATTTTGTGCTCCTCTTATGTTTTGAAAATGTTTATTTACAGTGTTTATGGATGGGTAAGGGAAATGAAGATTTAATGTTTAAATTGAGGGATATTTTCCATGAAAAGATATCATGATTTATTTTAATAAAATATATTAAGGAAAAAATGGATACTAATCAGAAGTGTCCACTTTGTATTTCATGGTTTTATTTTGTTTGATTTATGCCCTTATTCTTTAAAAACTTTAAACCAAAAAAGATCCTAAAATATAATGGAATTAATTCTTGACTTAAAACTTACGATTATGTAATATTTAAGGTTGGGTACTTATATAACCATCTTTATAATCTATCTATCAAAATTATTACTTCTAAATATATAGATATCATGTCAGTGTAGTATTATTCCATGAATAACTCCTATTTGTAATATAAAAAATGAATAATAGAAAAACTTTTTTGAGTTTGAAATTGAAATTAAAATGTTAAGAATAAATTATATTTATTTTTTTATTAACTTATCTCTTTATTCTTGCTTTTTTTTTAAATTTCATCTCCAGATCCTTGTAGTGTTACTGGAAATAATTTAGTGTTGTCAACCATTTTTAAAGTAAAATATTTTAAATCTTTATAGTGAAATAGTTCCTCTAGGGAGAAACCTTCATCTCACTTGGCCTTAATCACAAAACTGATTTAATTGTACCTTAATAATGAATTAACAACTTCAGTATCATTAGGAATCAATATTTTATATTTAATATTAATTCATAAAATTATTAAATTCTCTAGATATCTTTCTATCTCTGAATTCATACTCAAAACTTATGTAATAAACAACTCATTTTATGTCTTATAGTACATAAATAATTCTTATGTGTAATTCTTCACACATCATTAAATTATATTACGTATAATGAAAAAAATTATTAGGATGAAAATCCTTATCGAAAAAAATCATAAACTTGCTTGGATGTTTAATGCACAAAGTATTATAGTCTCATCTAAATGTATTATATAGATTCCAAATAGTTTTATAGTATTATAACAATATTATGAGGTATAATTATTATTATATAAGAGCCTCATGCTATTATGAAATGTCTTAATATAGACATAATGTCGTAGTACTTTACTAAAAGGTAATTGAAAAACATCATTCCTTCAAAAAATTCCTATTTATCTTCAAAATTTTATACATAATATAATAATAAAAAAATTTATTACACTATTCACTAATAATTTTTCTACTTATTCAAAATAATTTTATACACCCAAAAAAACAAAATCATCTCATATAATAGAATTTATATAAAGTGATTTGATGCATTATATATATATTGAAAAAAATAAAATAAAATAAACATATCAATTTCAACATATCCAATATCTTATCACTAGACATAATACTAAATAATAAAAGATTATTTTTTTCTAAAAAATATCACTAAATAAAAAAGCCATCAAAAATGCATTGGGATCAACAATATCCCCCTTTGGACATTATTTTAAATCATGGTGAAAACATTACATATAAATTCAAACCAATTATAAATGATTCAACATTAAATAATTTTAATCCTATATTATTGAAACCAGTAATGTAACATAAAACATGGAATAACAATTCTATGATTTCAATAATAAATTATTTATATCCACACCTTCAGATCCATTTATCCTCATGATACTACTTTGAAAAATAGACAAATTTTCTCAATTTATTAATACCTATTGACATTTATTTATAGAAACCATTTTAGAATCATATCTTTATCAAAAAAAAAGTTAAAAAAATATTGATAAAACTTTTATATATATATATATATATATATATATACTCCAATTGTTTTTTAAAAACATTAGAATGAAAAAAACTAACATATTATTCCTCACATGTTTCCCTTTATAATAAATCTCTATAACTACATGCTCCCCCAAAATAAAAGATATATCAAACATTAGGTAAAACATAAATCAGTTGATATCCACAAAATAGTCTTTTCCCCCTTAGTGATAAAATTTTATAAATTCAAAAAGGAAAATATGTTAATATATTTATATTGAATTTTTTAAACCACTTTGACCATAATATCTAAGGAAAAAAATATTGGGTTAACATTTTCACCCGACTATATCCTTATGAGGAATGAGGTTAAGCTCTCACTAATATCTTCAAATTAGTAAAATCTTCCATTCATAATGGATTAGTGAAAATTTAAAACACATCCTATATTGTACAAACACTTCCCATCTTCTACCCATTTATTCAAAAGATATTTGATGAAGTGATATTAAAAATCTATATGATTTGATCTTTAATTTTTAACATGACTTCATGAATGATTTATGAAACAATGATTATCCGAACCAATAAAAAGTTCAACATAACCAATACCTTGGGATCATTGAATGCAGACATCATCTAAAACAATTATCTCATGTGGAAGTCGCATACTCAACTTCATTATCATATCTTCTAGTATGATCACTATGTAATTGTTTTCCAATAACCTTTTTGCCATCATATTGCATTTTTAACCTTGTAATAGATGAACTAGGTTGTTCTTTATCACCTAAAATGGTTATATATTCCCGTTTACCTTTTGTATATTCAATATTTTTATCACATTTTTAGAAAATCTATGTCATTTCAGAAAATAATATCATCCCCATCATTTATATAACATTATGATTCGTGATTGATATTTTTTTTCTTGAAATTTTTGTAATAAATTTATCCTCATATATATAGTGAATAACTTGTAAAATAAAATCCACACATTTATCCTCAAACAAACTAATATTTTCTCTTCTATCCCTGATCACAAAAATGCTAGTAAAGATCATCGGATACTTCAAACAAGGATCCTTTTTATAATACATCTCATATAGATACATAACATAATTTTTAATTAATAAAAAATGTTTTTAATGTGAACTAGGTAACCAAAATATTTTCTATTAAAAAATACCAACAGGTATCATGATCTAACAACGTTATTCAATCTGTCCCCACAGTCTATTAATTCATCTCTTCAATAACCCCATTTTTTAGTGTATATATTGAAAAAGATGATGTTGAATACCATAATTCTCAATATAATCATAAATTATTTCACTTGTGTATTTAGTACCATTATATTTATGGGTATTATTTATTGAAAAACTACACTCCCTCTATATATTCATCTTATGTTTTTTACATTCTTCGAGACTCTGATTAATATTTCATAATCATGATTCAATTAATTTTAAAATATTCACAAATAAATGAAATAAAATAATTATAACTATTTTTTTATCACCTTATGGGATGACATGTATCTGAATTTTTATGCATGAATGTATTAGTTTATTGAATATATACCTTTATATAAAAACAAATAAAAATATTTCCCTTCAAAAATTTTGAGAACATAAAAATACTCTCAATTTTTAATATACAAAAATAATGAACATTGTCTCATATAGTTATCCAACTCGTGTTCATTTATCCAATATAAGAAAGCCTTATATTCCACTATGGATTTTACACTTTTATGGTTAAATATAATGAAATTCCAATATCAACCACTTCAAATATTGTCCACTTTTTTTTGAACTGTTATAAAAAATGAACCCATATTATGATATAGTCTCCTATTATCCATTATTTTCAAAAGATAAATTCATATCATAATCACATAAATCATAAAAACCCTGACCCTTTGTTTCATTGCATCAATATATAATTCGTTTTAAGATTTTAATTGACATTTCCCACTCACAACTGAACCAAAAACATTCATTTTTAGTGAACCATCATTAAAAAAGACATTAATTCTTCTTTTTAATGATAATCATGTTTTATGAATTTTAAATCTCTTATCATTTGAGAGGGACATCCATTTTACATAATCCTTGGATTATACCCTTTTGATGGTTTTTTTTCAACTTCAATAACCAATATTTTAACCTCTCCTTTACAATCCATCTTATGATGATTTCATTTTTTTAATATATACTCTATTGGTCTTGTATAAGGATGAGGAATTCATTTTCGTGGTTATCCAATTGGTCATATATTCTAAATACTTCCAGTAACAATTAAAACCAATTCATTTTGATGTTTTAATTTATTTCCATTTTTTATAATTTTAGTTATTTTTAGAGGACATTATACACCTTATGATTTACATCGCAATAATATTAATATTGAAATAGTTTTTTAATAAAAATAACACATTGTTATAAAATTCTAAAATAATCTATACTTCAAATAATATCCACCAAATGAATATTTTCCTCTGTTGGCAAAATGTTTTCCAAATTTTGACACATGTATTCCGTTATCATTTGAGTGTAAATATTATATCATTATTGAAAGGAAGTATTATTTGGGAATCTTAACTAATTATTCTTCAAATTATTGTTTTTATCCTTTTTGGATTAACTTGTTAATGTAGTTCCAAACGTCATGTTATTGATCTCAGAATTTCTAGATTTCAAGGATTTATATGATTTTATAGCAAACCTAGTATTATTCACCTTCTACCTATTATCTAACTCATCATATAAATTTTTAATATCTTTTACACCCTATGTATTAAATCACTTTCGATCAAAATATTCCTTACCGTACATTGAATATTTCTATACCAATTTTTTTTCATATTTCTCTAAATTAATGTAAAGCAATTGACATTAAATATGAAAATTTTCACCTTATTTCTACACTCTTACATTTTTATTGAACAAAATATATATCTTTATACTTCTTTTCAACCCTTCTTTTTTATTTATTTTTAGGTATCATCATCATTATGAACACTCTTAAAAAAATTAATTTCATTAATCAATTATTACATTTCTTCTTCTTGGATACATTAATTACATCAAGATAATTTATCATTAGTTTTATTATTATAGATTAATTTCTCAATGTTAGATATATTTGAGACACACTCATTGATTTATCATTTAAAAACGAAATTTATTTTATTTTCATCATCACTTTCTTCCTCACTACTTTTATTACTAGTGAAAACTTCTTCCTTGAATTATTAAATTAGAAGTTTTTAATCAATATAACTACATGTATCAGCTTCTTCATCTTCCCCAATGACTTAAATATCTTCAAAATGTGCTTTGAAGGTTCTAATTTTTTAGAAAGATTAATTTCTCTACATTTTGATGCAATCATTGACTTGTTATTGTTTGATTATTTATTCTTAGTAAATCATATTGGTCTTTCATCTTCAAATTCACTTTCTTTATATTTCTAAAATCATGTATAGTTAAGTGAAATATTTACAATGGATCTACACATAAAATATTTAGGTAAAATATTAACCATAACTTTTCTGTTTCCTATTCTCCTATTTGTAGATATAATATAAATTATTTTGTTAAACATAAAATATAAATATGAATTTGATTATAAAAATCCCTTTCTATATCAATCTAACGCCTTCCAAAACATCTATTGATGTTGTGTTTAAA
The DNA here is from genome assembly GCA_963277665.1 of Viscum album. NCBI lineage: Eukaryota > Viridiplantae > Streptophyta > Magnoliopsida > Santalales > Viscaceae > Viscum > Viscum album. The sequence goes on from OY728139.1 coordinate 806,790,599, forward strand.
AATATATTTTCTTGTTATCCTTTACATTAGTATATAAAACATTAAATTTATCATATAATATGAAACAAAAATTAAATTTAGATTTTCAAGAGTGACAGTTCGTTGATATTTATCCTCCAAATTTGTGACATCAGCATGAAACACATCTGATAGGATGCGAATTATCATCTTCAAAATCATTTTATATTAATAATTTTAACAAAAAATTATAGTTGTGTAAATTATTTAATTCAAAATTATCGATTATATATGAAAAATTTTATAATCAATTATTTTTAGAACCACATGAATTATAATTTAAATTATTAGTATTTTTGACATTAATTTTTCATTATCTTCTTCGATATTTCAGGCTTATCACATACGAATTTTATCTTTTCTAATTCCTTTAACTTCTATAGATTCATTTTATATAAGGGAATAAGATATATAATTTTGGAAACAACCATTATTTTATATATTATATCTGTCATATATTGATAAATAAACATTATTAACATGAGTAAAAAATCATTTAAATACAGAGTCCAATATAAACAAAATCATAGATAAAACAATAGGTAAAAAAATAACCATTTAGGAAAAGTAGTGTTTCTCAATGAAAAGTGGAATCTCATTTTTATTCATTTAAATATGGTTTTATGTTATATATATATAATATATTTTATGAAAAAATCTTTAACTAGTCAGAAAAATAGAATCTTCCATATAACATATAAAAAATTAGGGGAATCCGGCTCTTATACAACATTAAAGATAACTTAGAGAACCATTATAAAAAACTAATATAGAGGTGAACCAAAAAATTGAATTTCCTTAAATTTAGTTCTTGAAACAAACCAATACAACTAATAATGTAAATTTGGATGAGTAACATACACACAAACATAATGGGCATATATGTTTTAAAACGGTCGCATATAAAAAAAGATGTCCAAAACATGACATGATATAAATTTCATAGAGTTCATATGAATCACTACTATCAAGATATTGGTACTTGTAGTATGGAATATTTTTTTACTAATGTTATAATATGTATCAATAATTTAACAATTTCTATCATTCTATTATAATGTTGTAATAAAATTTTCTCACCTACCAGAATTTCCAAAAACCATCTAGACATATAATGTTTTATTACAATGGTATTTATTGTTATTCTTCGTAAACATATAAAATCACACGTTACTTGTATCTAATCTATTTAAATTTCAAATACACTTCCTTTTCTTATTTTTCTCTAAAAACTATTCTGGATTAATTTGTAGACAATGCATTACAAAATTCTACTTGTTTATATGAAACTATTTGATATTATCAAAAAATAGAGAGAAATATATTTGGAGTTTGAATTATAAAATAAAATTAAAAAAATTAATTATTCTTAACTATTTATCAACTTCTACTCTTTCATCCCTCGTATGTTTTCTTTTTTTAAAATTCTCTTCCAGTCCATACAGTGAAACTGGAAATGCTTCATTATGGTCGATGAATTATACAGTAACTACATTCATTCATTCATAGTTCAACAGTTCTGCCATGTAAAAAAACCTTATTATACAATTTATTGAATCCCAAACCCATTTTGTGATGTTTAAATAGAGAAAAAATATCATCACAATCATGAAGAATAAATATTATCATTAGAATATTAATTTTATAAATTCAATAAATTTAGGGAATCTTTTATAACTCCAAATTTATACTCTATCCATAAATATGTATCTATCTCATCATGAATTCATATTATTAATTAATTAATTATTACATACAGGCATTAGGAATCCTTAAATTTTTAGACATAGATTAAAATTGATTATTCTATAAATCATTAGGGAGATAATAATTTTTTTCTACTGACCTAGAATTTAGATGTGCAATGTGTTATGGGCTCATATAAAAGTCTTACATGGTTGAAAAAATTAGTATAGTATACTCGAAATCTTCAATTATATAATTTTTGCTTTATTACATACATACATAATTACCCAATGTCTTTTGTAAGACTAAATGTATTATTAATTTCCCAAAAATCAAATGAAAAGCATCATCCCTTATCTATCATTTACTTTAACACTAAAATTCATAAATTAACAATATAATCTCAAAATTTATTCAACTATTAATTTAACATGTCCTAACATATTCTAAAAAATTTGAAACATTTAAAAACTTAACCACATCACACAATATTCCATACCCAATGATATTTTGAATGTGAATTTTTCATTCAAAACAACATCTAATATAATTATTATATCCACTTCAGCACATTAAATATATTTTAGCTTAAAATAATTAAAAATTCTCAATGATTATTAATTTCTTAAAAAACGCCCCAAATAATCAACAACAGCCAAAAATTTCATAGGATCAATAATTATTACAAATGAAATCATTTTAGAAATAAATGGTGAAGGTGAATTATATTTGTTTATTTTTTTTTAAATCGATTATAATTTTAAATAAATAATGTATAGAGAAAATTATTAAAATTACTAGTTGATTGTGTGATTTTGAATGATCATTTATTTTCCTCCACCTGAATAGAAGAGTTTTATTAAGTTTCATTAGTTTGGGAATAAGAGATACAATAGTTCTAAGTATATAAATAATGTTAATTCAATGAAGTTGAATTTGTGTAGTAGATAAGGATCCCAAAAATTATTTTTTTAATACAACACACTTATGGGATTCAAATCCGTAGAATCCATAAACAAAATTCCAATATTCATGGGTGAAAGATCAATAACCTGATGCGAGTGGAGTTTTTTTTGTTAGTTCCGGATAAGGTAATGGGATTGTTTCTTGAGGTTATTAATAAAAGTAGTTTTTCTATTATGTGATAGGTCCCAAAAATTGTTTCATGGTTAATGCATTGAAATATTAATTTTTTGGAGGATACACCAACTGATGTGAGAGATCCTTTATAGTGTGAGGTAAAATTAATTCATACATACTCAGTTTGGTATATTGTGTTGAAAAATATACACTCATTAATTTATTTCATCCTTATTCAAATTAAATCAATAATTTGGTATAGGTATCTTTAAAATTTCTAAAGCATCAACACACCCATTTGTATATGGTCTGAGTTGATTCATAGAATCCCATCATGTAATATTTTGATATAACAATTTGTGAATATATTTGAATTATTCATCTAAAATATAGATATCTATGACATTATTATGGGTATGTACTTGTTAAATCAATTATAAGCATATATTAATTATTACTAGGGTGGGATAATTTTTTCCCCTATACAGTCATATCCTATAATTTTATTGATTACAAGAACTGTTATTATCATCATTTGGACATAGATAAGAGTAAAGTATCATCTATAACCTCAAAAGGTCAATATTAACATTTGTGGATGTTATAGTCATTCAAGAGGAAGGAATTTTTTATTTAATAGGTCATATTAAAAAAATATTCCATTACTATTTCATAGAGTATCTAATGAATAAAGATAATAATTTATAAATAAATTTGGTTCTAATAACATATTTATTATATATAATCCATTTTTTACTAGATTATGTAGATATAAATGATCTAAAGCATAGTCTTTTGAATAACAAGGAAAATGGGGTAGTGAGTATTAGTACATCTACATGGTGTTATTCTATCATTTTTTAACAAGGATTGAAGCTGTTAAACTAATTTTTGAATTCCTCAAACAAAAATAGGTCATGATAATGGATCAATACCCACTTACCATGATTGATGAATTAATAAATAAAATGAATTGTTTCTTTTGTTATTCTAAACATGATATGTTCATGGGATACCATATAATCATTGTGTTAGAAAAGATATATATAAGACTACATGGTAGAGTCTGTTTAAAAATTTTGAGATACTTTTTACTCGATTTAAGATGATAAATTATCAATAATACTACTTAAAAAATCAAAGTAGAATATTCCTATGTTAATCAAACTCCATTTAAATGATATTAATTAATTATATATTTATATACACAAAATCATTATCGGATCATTGAAAACTCATTTACTTTTTTAATATTTTATGTTAATAGATTATTTGATAATGATTCTATTTAAATGATTGTTAGTGTTCTACATTACCTATTTTGATTTTCTAGGTTAGTAGGAATGTATTTGTGAATCCGGATAGGAACACTACCTAGGTGACCTAATAGTGAAACTAGTGCACCAAAATATGGGAGAGAAAAGTGGTGATGAAATTTTTTTTTATTTGTATACATATTAGTATGAGATCCATTTTGATTCTAAAATAATTTGTACTTTTTCCAATAAATTGAAAAATTGATAGTAGATTAATTTAATATGATTGTTAAAATAAGAAATAATTCCATTATGTTATCATTTTTATGATTTTTTATGATATATTTGATGACTTAATTGATTATCATTCAAATTATGAGTTATTATGATATATTATTACTCAGATATATATTTGTCAATATATTATATATATTTTTCAAACGTCATATGCCATTTATACTCATTTAAGAAACACCTACACTTTCACATATGTAGTATTGTACTCTAGTATATGTTTATGTAATGGGTTTGTAAAATCTATTGTTATAGATAATAGTGATGTAACCATGTCAATTAGTACACCACTAATTATCCCTCACAAGTGTACTACGGATCTTGGTAATTCAAATTGTAAAAAAGTTATGGTCCTGCCAAGATATCCTACTCTTTCATAGGATAATTATGGACGGTTTAGGTTATATTAAATCAATATGAGTTTTTTATAAGATAAGTTTATATGGTCATTAAAATTAAATTATAATTTTTATTATCTTATAAGGTTTTTAGGACATTGATGTTATCATTTTGGGTTTCCACTCATCATGATTGATGAATCCATGAAATTTTATAATAAGGTAACTCTTAATATAGATGGTAAATCTATAGATAATATATTTTTAACCTTTTTAAAAAATCACCAAATGGTTGGGATTAAAGACAAGAATTGAAATTTAAGAGTAATTGGAGAATATGTATAAAGGTAAAATCATGATCAATGAATAAAATTTATTGTATGAGATGGCCATGTTAAAATATTCCATAATGGATGAGGATAAAACTATTGAATTTTTTTCTAACTTTTAATGAAATCTTTAGTCATATTAAATGATTTGGAGACAATTCGGAAGATTATATTATAGTTAAAATATTAATAATATGGTTACCTCATCAATTGGAAAAAAATATTTCATTTATTAAATATTAGGAATATATTTCCCTTGATTTCTTTCAAAATACTATATTGAATTATAAAATGATAAAAACACCCATCATTAAGACAATGAACTAGGAGGAAATATATTTTAAGGAAATAAATATATTTAAAATAAAATAAATGATATATGAGTTCTCTAGTGACTTATATAGATTTTATGAGAGTGATGAAAATCATAATAATCACATGGAACTCATATACAAGAGTATCAAGAGACAAATAAGAAAATAAAAAGGAATTGTTCAAAATAAAATCTTTGAATGTAGATGAATTTGGATATTGGTTGCATATTTTCTAATAAATAAGAAAAACTTGGAATCATTAAATGAAGTAAATAAAGATAAATTTTAAATAATTTCTAAATGAAAATTTAGTATGGAAACACGAAATAATGAAAATAAATATGTCTAATAAAATTCAAATAAGTATTATGAAAAAGTATAAAGATTCATAATTCCCCATAAGAAGTGAATTAGAGGAATAATGATCCATAAGAGAAACTAACATTATGGAATATGTTGAAAATAAAAGTGGATCATCTGGAAATATGTGAGAAATGATGAATATGAAATCATTTTTATTAAAATGTTGAGAACCAAACATTAATACATTCTTGAAAGGAAAATTAGGCTCAATAAAGAAGTAAAATATTTGATTAATAAATTTGTAAGGTAAAATAAATATTAAGATGAGTGTCATGGAAATGAAAAGTATAACACTCAAGAGAAAAACATCTCAAGTTAAAAGTAGTTTTGTAGGAAATTTTCAGAAAAAAATCAGAGAAGAAGATGGAAAATCCAGTGTAAGAACATAAAAATAATGAATCACGGGGGTTTAAGGCTGATAATTACATTAGAAATATGATAAATTATTATGAAGAAACCATTTACGTAGAGGATTATTCCGATAAAAAATGCTCAATTTTATTATAATTTTCTATTAATTTTAAAAAATATTGAATATGAAAACATTAAATATATTCAAACTAATAGTATATAGTATAAACACAACTCTGAACAATCCTATGTCGAGAATAACATAATATAATGACAAATTACACTAAGGATGTGTTGAAAAAACCATGGTTGTGGATAATAATTATAAAAAGAAATATTTTTCAAGAGTTAAAAATAATTTTGTTATTACATGCACATTGTAATCATAATTTATGTCACAAACTTCTATGTTTAACAGATTATGTAGTTCCAAGTAATACTACAAGTGTTGTGGGGCCTGTGGAAAAAATTCTAATTTTATTAATAAAAAATGTCTCTTTCTAAAAATCAGAGAAGAACCCAGTTTTGTGGGATTCAATCATTTGAAAGAATTAACGGATATTTTAGGAGGGAAAAATAAAAAAAGAACTCGTGTATGATCACTATCCAATATAGGTTTGAATATCATAAAACGATCTATGGAAGATGTGATCATCATGTTCCCTATCCTGAATAATTTTTTATGATGATACCAGGTCAAAAAATTAGATGATTCATTAGAAAAAAATCAACAGTAAATATAGATTGGGAAGTATCTCATTGTTGAAGTGTCTCTCAATGCTATAAAGGGTAGTAATACACGAATCATTAATAATATATTTCCATCACATTATACTATATATATAAATATTTTAAAACAATATAACAATGTGATGGTGGCCTAGTGACATTTTTCAATGAGATAATGAGAAAGATCAAAGGTATCAGAATAATTGATATTGATCCATAAAACATAAAATCAATATTTGTTTTATTTAGTAATGGGATTAATTTTTTTAATAATGGTATTACTATGAGACTATGTTAATTATATTATATTTGTTATAAATGGTTTTATTATCAAAAAATAAACGATGGTAAGTTTATTTCCTCTAGTGAATTAAAATTTTAAATTTTTTCAAAATTTCTAATCAAAATATACCAGTTCATTGAGTTTAAAAGATGAAAATAAATTGTTTCATAGAAGGGTGGGACATATTTATCAAATAAGTTTGATAAATATTTATAACAATGATATTGTGAGAGATTTTTCAATATTTAAAACATAAATGAAATATTTTTGTTATGTCTGAAAAAACAAAATCAATAAAGAGAGGCATAAAAGAGTAAATATCCCAACCACAAAACCCATTAAACTAATATATTTTTATATTTTCCAAGCATTAATAAATACAGACATTAAATATTAAATCCATTAAATTAAACTTTCACATTATTACACAAGATTGATCCATGTGATATTTATAAAACATAAGTCTGGGTAACTGAACATATTTAAATCATCATAAGAGTAGTTAAAAAATAATTTTTAATGTGAATTTTGAAGTTCATATTTAATCATTGGAAATAAATTGTATATATATATTTTTAATCATAAAATAAAAAAATTTATAATCTATCAATATAGTGCTCTATATACTTTTAATTTAAGGTAGTTTCTCAGTGAATGAATGAAATTATGGTGGGGAAGGTAACAATAATGTTAGTAGAATGTAGTGTAGCATAATTTTATTAGAGAAAACATGTTCTCACAATTGTTCATATTTAAATAAATTGACTATTAAGTCCTTATTATAACAATAACACCTTTTAATTATGTTGAAAAGTATATTGGGATATTAACTACATCAAAGTATTCACAAGTCCCAGTTTTAGAAAAACTAAAGATTAAATGTCAGGTAAATATGATAAAAATGATAAATAGGGTTTATTTTGGTGATATATATCAAATGAGAATAGACAAAAATGATGGAATAAAAGGATTGAAATTTTTTTAGAATGTGGTGATGTGAAAATTATTTAAGAACCTTATATTTAATTCTCTAGATGTTAAATATTATATCTAAAAATATAAAAACAAAAAAACAAAATTATGTGAATTTTTAGTTAGATCAAACCAGGGATAAATATGATGCTAATGTGAATGAAATATAGAAGTACTAAATTTTGAAAAAAAATATTTAGATCTAAAATATCATTGTTAAATATTATTCACATGTGAAGACCAAAAGAAAACTATTATATTATGTAATCACATTATATCCCACAAGAAAACTACGGTTCTAAAATTAGAACTCACTCTCAAGATATGCATAAATAAATAAATGAATGATTTAATCATAATTATTGCCTTTATGATAATGATTAAAAGATTTTTTAGGTTGAAAATAATTCTACATGGAATATTTTTACAAGAATTGATGATAAAAATTTCATTGGAATTAAGTGGTTCTTTTTGAAAAATATGATTGATTAGGTCAAATTTGTTCCTAAACAAATCAAAAATTTAATTAAAGGGAAACTCACAAATAGAAGGTTATAATTTTTAAGAGGCCATTTATCTGGTTCCATTGATTGAAAAAATTAGGATGTTTTTTCTATGGTGGCGTAAAATTAGTAATATATTTGTAAAATGTATTTTAGGTCTTCATTTTAGAATGGTGGTCATGAAAAGGTGGTATATATTTGTAAAATTTCATTTTTTATGATTTGTAATTATGGTGAAAGGGAATTCATATTTAATAATGTTATATATTAATTAAAAAGGCTATATGGTTCTAGTATTCTAGGCTAAAAATATACTTAAATTAGTTATAATTAAACAAATTTAATGTGTATTACATCATATACATCAAATAAATGATGACATGTACACTAATTGTAATTCCATATGTTGATGATATAATTTTTAGGTGTCCATTATAATTATTTTATACAATTTTCCAATAAAATGTAGAAAAATTTAGATATTTAAATTAGAGGTGAGTTATGATATTTCATGGTATTACAATTCAGGTAGGAATAAAATTTCATTTTTTTTATAGTGAACTGTTGAGATTTTTTTATATGGGAAAAATAAAAATATATTAAACATAATTTCATATGAAATTGAAATTTTCCACACATGTTGTTGGTGTGAGTGTAAATGAAATATATTTTTAGAATTATGATAATAATTTAGCTTCATATCTCAAATTTTAGGCCATATATTTTCTATGTTGTGAGTTTTTATGAAAGATAACATAGTGACCCAAAGGTGTCCCATATTATGGATACTAAAATGGTTCTATGATATGTTAATGGGAACATGAAGCGTGATCTGGTTTATGAGAAGGTAAATAACTTGAATTTATTCTGTTTCTAACATACTAATTGTAATGGTTAATTTGATTATATAATATCCCAATAAAGTTTAATTTTTCAATTATTAGATAGTTACATATCATGGAACTGTAATAAATAATACTCAGTCTCAATTAGTACTATAGAGGTTGAATATATTTTTATAACTAATTTATGCACTCAAATTATTTCAATGAAAGATACTCTTGTTGATTTAAGAGTGAATGTTTAGATATCTATGAGAATTCATTGTGATTACCAATTATCTATATAAATTTTATAAAATATGGTTTAGAAATAAATTTATATGCACATTGAAATAAGATATCATATCATTATTAAGAAGGTGTAAACTAGAGACATTAAATGGAATAAGTTACCACTAAATAATCATTCTATTATATTTCACTAAGGTTTTATATAAGGATAGTTTTAATATTATTAGGATGAACATGGTGTTAGTCTGAATAATTTTGGTAACATGGGGTTAATTTACTTTTATAAACAACATATAAAAGGAAAATAAATTCAATTTAAAAAGAAAAATTAAAGTATTAAATATAATTACAAAAGTGAAAGAGAAGTGGAAATATAAAATTAAAATCCATGAAAAAGTTATTGATTAATGAATTCAACAATAATCCACAAATGTATTCTTATGTCTCATTCCCTCAAGTATCATTGAGATATTTTTGTTTAGAAATATTTCTTCAATAGTTGTGGTAATAAGCGCAAACATATATTTTTAGTATTTTTATAATAAAACAATTATAAGAATTTGGATACAATGTTTTTATTGGTTGGTACTAAGAGACCAAACCACTTGGTTATAATATTATTAGTTTTTTTCTAGAAATGAAATGTCCATCATGTTTATGGAAGTGATCACATATAACCGTAGACTCAATGGTATCAAGAACCCAGTCCCTCACTTTAAAGGTAGTGATACCCTAACCAACTCATACTCAATGCGAGTGATCAATTAATAAAATTAAAATTAAAATTTATATTTAAAAAAAAGACCAATAATGAACAATTACACTTCTACATAAATATTCAATTAGAAATAGATGTGGGAAGATTAGAGAACCAAAATTGAGTAAAAAAATAGTAATGATTGAAACAATTTCACTATATAATTGATATTTAACGTAACATGCTCTTTATGAGGAAACAAGGGGGGTGTATTTATAACCTTTGTGGGATTTAGGATCATTATAGAAGCTTTATAGATCATATAGACCAATTTTGGTTTTAATTAAGCCATATAGGGCCCTCTCTAATGACAATAGTTTTTTCTGTTTTGAAAAGGTCCCCTGGTAGCTAGTTGGTGGTACTGTAAAACTAGAGGAACATTAATGGAACTGGTGTAATATCTAGGTACTACCATCCATTCAGGGTAACTACACCATGAATATACTATAACATTCTAGTGTAAGACTCCAATAGGGACCCAAACATCACTTTCAATCCACATATTTTATGCTATAATTCCCTGAAAAAAATTCTTAAATAAAAACACAAAAATAAATGAAATGAAAATGATAGAAAAACAATTTGGTTTTTATTATCAACAAAACCACCTAAGAGAGTGAGGTATATAATATTCATACCATGATATATGATCACAAGAAATTAAACAATTTAATAATACGAGGATATAGATGGTGCATTTAATTTGATTATAATATAAATGGATTTCTGAATTTAATAATAAAAATAAAAATAGCATTTTACAAATACATTCAATTATAATAAAAAAACAAATTTCATGCTTGAAATGTTCTCAATATTTTTAAATCATTCTTCCCCATTTTAGAAATAAGTGTACTATTAATATTCATTAAAAAGATTCTTTCCCCCTATGTGATTATTAAATAGACTTAAGAAGTTTCATAATATATTTGAAAAATAATTAATGCTTCAATAATAACATTAAATCATGTTAATCTATAAAATATAATTAATAACACCGTAGACCTATCACTATTTGATGATATAAATTCATAACTATAAATATTATACAAGTAATTTATAAATGATTTGAAAACATTTTCATGAAGATGATCTTCTGCAAAATAATTGTAAACAAGTTATTAGAGAAATTATAAATTTAATTTCATTAAGAACCACCCCCTTTTATTTATCAATGTTCCCTTATGATTAATGTAATCATAATAATAATATTTCCAACCGTAAAATGTAAAAATGAAATTAAAATGTACATTATCCAAAATGTTCTACCAATGGGGATCAAAGATGAAAATTATTTTAAAGTCCTAAATACCTCAACCTTTTAATACAAAATTTTAAAACTAAATACCATCTAGTCTATGTGTTCAAATATTTAAAAAACGTTCTTAAAAATTTGAATCAAAATAATCACATGATCATGTTTCAGAAAAAAAATATATTTGAAAACTAAACATTCTTAAATGGAATGTTCTATATGAGGATCAATATATATTTGGTTCCCCATAATTATATCATTAGAGAAAAAAATCCATGATTTAGAAAATAATATTTTAAAATAAAATTTCAAAATACCAACAATATTTTAACTTTTAGAATATAATTTAATACCCAAAAACATTACATCCATGTTCCTTGAAGAAATATAATAATTTGAAACTAATTTTTTTAAAAAAAATTTATCGTGATAGGGTTCCCTAAAATAAAAATATTTTTTATCTAGGTGAATTTAAAATGTATACTATCTCACTCAATCGAGTCATACTTGAAAAAGTATATGAAATCACTAAAAACATTTAATTCAAGAGTTTTTTGTTATTTTTAAAATATAATTATATTAATACAATTTAATATTTAAGATAAATTTATGATTTAAAGAAACAAAATAATTCAAGATTAAAATAATTTGAATATTAATTAATATATGTTTAAAAAAAATCATAAATTATTAAATAATAATGCGAAAAAAATTCAATGAGTGTAAAATACATTAAAATTATATATTTTTCAAAAAAATTGTTAAATATTTAAAATAAAAAAATTTCTTTAAGGAATATCTTTGTAGTTATATGGTATTTAATCAGTGACTACAAATATAAAATTCGTTATTTAGAAATTATTATGTCAATATATTAATAAATTAAATAGTTAAAGGGAAATATACTATTGTTTGATATCATTTTCCCCATTATTATTATTAATATATTCATAAGAAAATATTATATTAAACATAAAGAGGGTATATATAAAAAGATCAATCATGCATAAGAACCACATACCAAGAGAAATACATACGAATTCACATGAAAAATAATTTCAAATACATATCACAAAGAATAAAAAAACAACATATTTACTATTGTGTGGATGAATGTTATTACTACATCATGAACTATTATGCTAGATTTATCATACTGAATCACTTGTATCTTAGATTATCTATTCTATCTTATTATTGGGTGTGGAGGTGATATTCCTTAACAAGGTGAGTCTCATATCCACAGTTTTTACACGAGAGGGGATACAATGATGAAAACTCACAAAAACATGTCACATATTGTTAGGGACATATTTCCATATAGGTGGAATCTCCCCCATAGTAGAAACATCATCTCAATGAGGAACATCCTCAACCCCAACATCATTATTAGTTTTGACTATTCCATTGGCCTCATGTTTCCCTCTTTATTGACTTATTCTCTTTATTCTTCATCAACCTAATCATATTCCTCCCCCTTATACTCATTAATAGGGTTAGAAACATCTATAGTTGTGGAATATAATTTTCTAGAGTTTCTGGATCGGTTTCTGGTGACTAATATTTGAGAAGGTTTATAATTTTCTAGATGTATTCCTAGTGCCAAGATGAAATGAATGAACATGTGATGAACCATGACATGTTTCCTGATGTTATCCATTATTGTCACCTCGAAGGAAATGTTTCCTTATCCAATTATAACAGTTTAATGTAATAAATTGAGGTGGTGACAAAGGGTAACATCACAAGGTTGTCTATGTTCAGTGCAAATGGTGTACAAGTCCAACAAAATGAAACTAATAAGATTGAAATAAAATCAAATGGATTAAAATTTGGAATATAAATTTCATAATAATGAACATTTTAATGGTATCTATGTTGAAGGGCTATTATTATTTCAATTATTCAGTCAATGATACGGTTTGAGAGAGAAATACTAGAGAGATTTACAATGGTAGATATAATTTTACTCAAAAGGATTTCATTCACATCGTAGTGGTTGAAATCATTTTAAATTAGAAAGTTTCCATTTGTTAATAAGTTTTTCTCCATAAAATGAAATCATAAAAAATAAGACATTTCAAGAGATGTGATTGAGAAAGATATTACATTATCATTTGATTAAATATTATCTTAATCATTATCTTATTCAAATACATGATGTTCAAAAAATTATTTCACTGATGTGGGGTAAGGAACATATCTAGGTGGTGGTTAAAAAAAATTATTACACCCTTTAACTAAATTAACCATTTCATGTCAATATGGTTTTTGATTAAGTTAATATAAAATATTAATAATAATTTACAATATAATTTTTTCTATCAAAATTATGTCAATATGTTCAATCGGTGTAGTATCTGAATGATCTTTTTAATTTACCATGACCATTAAAGTTGTGGCACGGGGATGATCTGATTCCATGGTTGTAGATAACATATAATGAAATAATCCTATAGGTGTTTGGAGGTGATAAAGAAGAAATAAAAAATGGATACTCAGGATATGTTTTGGGAAATTGACTAAAAATGATATATAAATCCAGGTAACATACTAAATAACAGAGATCTAAGAAAAAACACGAGGCTAGGTACTTAGAATGTAAGTTGAGAGTGAGGATGTATATAGATTCAAGTGAAGGAGATGATAGAAAACTCAAATAATCCATCCACCACATTGATTCGAATTGGAAGGACCATACCATCGACTAAGGAGTGGGGGACACCAGCTAGCCGGTGAGTGAATTTCAGATTTGTGGATCTATATGGAACCACTGGATACCTAGTGTGGTTCTATCATATTGCTATTGTGTACATGGGAAAACAAAATAGAAATAAATTAAAATATAGAACATTGATCTCAAAAAACTCAAACAAAAAATCACAGAAATGAAATATAGAAATTTTTCATTGAATCTAAATAACAAGAATCATATCATTTATATAAATTTGTTTAATAAAATGTACCATGAGGAATAAAATAAAAAAAATTAACCATAAAATATGAAAAAATTAAATTATTTAAGTCATTTATAATGTGTGAATAACCTCCATGCGGTCTCATGTTAACCAAAATAATTATGATCTAGTCAGACTGACCAAATAGACAACCAATAAATTCTATCAATTATTCACTATATTTTTCCATGTAATTACTCTTGTGGCCTGACCTATAAAAATTATTCATGAAACTAATTGTATTATCCCAAATATTTTGTTACCAAATTTTATCAAAAATATATTTTAAAACACAAAATTTATATGTTTTTTTCGAAATTATTATTTGAGGAAGGATGAATGGATTTTCACCTTCCATAATGGTATTTTTTTATTAATTTCTATCAAAGAAAATTTCTTGGAAATTATAAAATAATTGAAAAATATATCTTGGTAACTAACTATAACAAAATTGTATTTATATATTTCATAGAGTTGATTTCATTATTTTAGTGACAAAGTTTATTTGTATTATAACTCTTACATGCCAAACCCAATTTACTCAACCGTATCCAAACCTGGATGGCCAAATAACCACAAGAGTGCCTCCCCATATGGTAAGGATATAGTATAACGAACCATACATTAAAAACATTTATATTAAATCAAAACTGAATAATAATCACTAAAAAATATAACAAATACAAGATAGAACCCTATAGGTATATTATATTTAAAAACTGGGAAACAAAAACAAATGGTAAATAAAACATCTTAATTGTTTCCCATATATTTTGTCATAACTAGAACACTTTTTGAAATATCTTACATAATAATTTTTTTCATGAACAAGGTAAAAGAAACATATGAAAGGGTGATCTTAGATGCTTAGTGATGATAAAAAATGGAGAAATTAGTCATATCATAATCACAAGTCATAATAACATTTCAATTAAAAATCGTATCCAACATATGAAAGATCGTGATATAATTTCATGTGATAAATCCTAAAAGATCAAAAGAATCATTGAACGTAATACCATAAGTTATAATATAAGAGATGAATGATTTTTCTTGTATGTAATCATATAAAATAATTTCATATTAGTCAATGATCATTTCTAAGATCATCATTGTAGACAAGGTCCATTAGTGAACGGAGTTCACTCCCCACTATAGCCATGTACTACTAATCCTATATCATTTCCCATTACGTCCATGTCTATCTCAAGAGATATGAATCATTTCCAAATGAATTGGATATATATATATTGGTCCCATGCATCTCAAAATGAAATCACTCTTATGTATTTTATAATAAATAAATTTTTTATCGTAACCCATGGATTAAAATTGGTTTCTTCAAACACTATAACATAACACATGTAAAAAAATAGATTTAACAAATAAACTATAATTATAGACACAATAAACCTATAGGAACAGTAAAGATATTATATATTAAATATAACATTATTTAAAAATTCCTTCTTAGATTGAAAATAATTTTGATCTAACATTTGAAATTAATTATTGAGGAAAATATCCGTTATTTTTCAAAAATGTTTTGTTTTATAAAAGTGATACGTAATTTTGTGAGAGAATAATTTATTTAAAATTAAAAATTAAATGTAGTAAATTATTAATCAATTAAATAAGGCCTTATGAAAATGGAAAAATTTGTTCACGCCATATAAATTAAAAAAATTATTCTAATAGATTTTCCAAAAAAGTAAAAATGTACCTCGTGTCGAAAATAAAAAATGATTTCATCAAGAACATTTAATAGAAATTCACAAATAGGGAAAAATATGATCTAAATTTTTTTATAATAATATAAAAAATTAATTGGAATACATAATTAGGAAACATAGAAATGTATAATAAATATACTCCAGTAAATACATACATATAAGGAAACTCGAATAATAATGATATTGTGAAATTATCCATTACCTTAGGTATGATTTCCATTATATATATCTAAACTACCTGTATAATGAATAAAATAATTTCATTGGATTATTTCAGAATCATAGTCATTTTTATGACATCATATATGATCATATTATTATCCGTTTCTTATTAACATTATTACTCATCCATCAGGTGTTAACTTCATTATTTTATAATGCACATTTTTTGGATAAGTTATTAGTAATATTATTATGTAATATTTATATCATTTGAAGAATAATATTATTATGATATGTATTTTATTTATTCAATCCATTAATTTATATAATCTTGATTTAATGATGATCATGTATAATGAATCACATCACAATGTGGAGATGGTAGGTTGTACACACACCCGAGCGACGATATAATTCTCATAATTATTGAATGGTATGGTAGTGCATGGTGTATAATATTTCAAAATTAATATCATGTTATAATAATCATATATAGTTATTATTTACATCATTTTACATATCACTGTAATGTGTTAGTGAAAAACATATGACACCACGACATGGAGATGGTATGTCATACATACGCACGCATGGTGATTCCTTTTTTTGTAGGATGGATAGAATATTGAATTTGGTAGTTTAAAAATCAAGATAAAATATCAGTATTTATGTAATTAGGATTTTATTAATTAATAATGAATCAAATCATGAAGAGGAACTATATTAATGAATAAGATTGAAGGAATCGATAGAGGGGATTACCTCTTCTTCGACGTGCTCCCACTAAATGTCAACTTAAAGCACTAGATTTGGACTTTTAAGAATGATAGAACCTATAAAATGTTTCTAGGTAAGTTAATAAATTAAAATGGTAGGGTATGTATGGGTTTTATGGATCAAAATTTTGTAAAGAGGTGAGGGAGGAGGTTCCCTATTAAAATTGAGGTGAGGAGAACTTTTGGGTTCTCCAAAAATATCAATTTAATATAAAATAAAACAACATACAAAAACCAAAAAATTATCCCAATTTAGAAGATCATATTATAAAAGGTGGTAATCTCAACAACCAATATATTTTTTACTAGTTTTTATGTCGGGTTAGACCTTTTAATTTTAATTAACCCTTAGTTATTCTATTTAATTTTTAACTTGGATAACAAATATTTCAACATTAAAAGGGTGAAATATAAACTTATTTGATGTCCATTAGACCATAATTAAATACCTTAAAACATTATATACCATATTATAATTAATATATATATTACAAAATTATTATTATTGAGTAATTTAATAAAAAATTATTTTGATAAACAATCAATAGTTACAATTTTGACACCATTCAATTCGTTGATTTATTAAAATATTAAGATAACATGTTATATTAGAACAATTAAATTATTATATTCATAAGTGGTAAAATTAATCTATAAATTTCATTTTCCACATTAATTATCACAAATAATATTTATTTTAATATTTTTAATAATATTTACTTCATATTTACCTTAATAAAAATGTTACTACAATAGTATTGTGTATTTATTTAATATGAATATTTATAGAATAAAAAATAAAAAATAAAATAATATGATAAAGATAAATCCTATACATTTCATAATAATACATATAATCAAATATATGTTTTGTATCACAAGTTATGAAAAAGGTTATACTTATTAAAACATGAATTTGATATGATTATCATCACTCTATATGAAATTATATTAGAGTCATAATCTCTTATCTAAGGATCCATATGGTCAATAAATTTTCCTTGAGTGGTTAGGGTCAACATATTCTCGACCAACATGATTTGGTCGGTTTTTTGGGTCATTTAATGGTTATTAGCACATAAATAATAATAATTATATTAATTTCTAATCAATTAATTAATTTCTACATCCTTAAAGAATAAGTCTTTAAGGTTATAATTTATTTCCACAGAATAAATAGTAAATTATCATGATAAATAAAATTATTTTAATTTGAAAATTAGTATTTATAATATAATTTATTTCAAATATAACCTTACATTATAATTTATTTAGTTGTTAAAATTTGAGTATGACATATTTAACATTTCATCAAATAAAATAAATTAAACGTCTTAATCTCATCCAAGTGGATTCCAAAGGAAACTGTTTTGACCAAAGGATGATTTAGGCTGAAATAAACTCATCCAATTATTTTAGGAAAATTGTTATGATAATTTTATAAAATTATTTTTTACATTAATTACCTGATTTACCCGTTTAACATGTTAAAAATATTATTGATGTTACGACTCATAATGGCCGAAAATAAAAGTTAGCTATTTATGTAATTTTTACTTATTTATTCCTATTATGGAATCCTTTTTTTTACAATTCAAATCATGTATATTGGATTAATTAATACAAAATTAATCTTGTTGTCGGAAAAATGAGAACGATTTTTACGAGTTAAAACATTGTAAAAGAATGAAGTGTTTAACATCATAATTCAATTTAAAATATATGATTAATAAATAAATTATATTAAATGGTAAAATTAAATAATATTTTTACTTTAAAACCATTCAATATTATAATTTATCCATAAAAATTATTTTGATTAATAAAAGTTTTTTTCATCTTAAATTTACTGTATTTTTACTATTCATCAAAACATAAAAGTTATCAGAAGAATATTAGAAACAGATCCATTGTAAAGGTTTATATAACACATTTAAATAAAATTAATATTCTTTCATATTATAACAATTAATAATTCAAAATATTAATTTAATTGAGATTTTCAATTAAAAGGTTGAAAATTACCCTTTTAAAAAATATAGGTTTCCATATTTCAAATAGGTTTTATTCGTATAATATGAATAAATATATTTTAATTAAATAAAAAAATATTTTATTAAATTTATAAGAAATATTTTTCATTAGATTCAGTTACTAATTGTAAATCACTTAACAAAAATAAAAATATATTATGGATTTATATTCTTCACTAAAAATACATTTTAAAAAAATGGCCTACCAAATTCTCCAACAGACATTGGATGATAATATTTTGGCTTTATCTATTCTTTGATCCTGAATAGACAATTTAAAAATATTTTTTCGACATTTAAACATGATTATGATATAATATTTTAAAAAAAATACTAGTGTGCCACTCACCTCTAGGGAACCCCATATTCTCTGCACTTCACTACTTAAAACCGATTTATATTGGACAATTATTAAATAAATCACTTACCAATGTCCTTTAATTCATCTCAAGGGAATTATTTTGAGAAGAAATTAAACATAGTATGGATTTTGGTTAAAACTAAAGGAGGATTCCCAAAGAATATATGACATTCTCAATGAGTGTAATTTTATTTCTTCCATCAAATCATTGAATTATTAATAAAACATGTTGATATATTATCCTTATTATCCTACATATATAGATATGTTTTTATGTTAGGATAATGACCTATAACCACCTATTCTTCAATTAAATTGGTTATGAAAATGAATTTTTTTTTGTACGGTGGACTACTGCCTCACAAACCAATGACATTAATTTTTCCATTACCACCTCCAATAGTTAGGTATGATGAAGTTATATATATTATATTTATAAAATAATTATAGCCAAAAATTTATTATATTATATATAATTTTTTACATTCCATTCCATAAGAGATATGATTAATTCACTCTTGTGTACAATGGGTTTCTGCTTTGCGAAGCGATGTGATTCGTCTTTAACAAACGCTTTACATGGAAGTGATAAGGGTAATATTGATGATTATATGTATTATAAATTACATAATTACTATAATAATGGTATATTTACCATTATTAAAATATAATATCTATCATTTTATTTCATACCTTTTAATGATTATAACATCATTTGTGTACATGTTGACAACCACCTTCACGAAGCAAATTGAATATATATATATAACCACACCAGATGAATGATATATATATAATTATATACAAAGAAATGATAAGATCTTTATGATATAATAAGCATTAAAAAAAGATAAAATATTGATTTCATCATTTCAAAAATGATCATCGAAATATGGAAGTGTTTCTCATGCATAAGTACGACCTACAATCTATATGATTTTATTATATTCTATTATTAAAAACCATCATTAATGAATGGTTATAAAAGTAAAATTGACGTAAAAATATGACAAATATTTCATGAATATTTTTATGTATATGATATATCTATATAATATAAGGAAAGAGTCAGATCATTCATGATAAAGAACAAATGACATAATAAGGCAATTAACTTCTAAAACAATGGAAATAATGAACGATAATTAACGAATGGGTGATAATATGTTAAAAAGGGATCACATATGATATTATAAATATTATTATGGGTATTTGATGATTTAATAACATATTTTCTATCACAATATTGGATTTTATACAATGTTCAACCCAAAGGCAGTGTGATGTAATGGATTTCCTCTCAATTTCATTTCATCGATGCATATTTTAATGTTATGAAAATAATTTATTTCATAAAGATTATATAATGAATCATTAATATGTTATATCTTGACTAACTAATATTTCACGTTATTTAAAGTATGAATTTTAATTATTTCATCCATGTTGTTTTTTTAAATTACCTAGTGGTAAATAATTTCCTAACTTTATTTCTTTTCATAGGGTTATACTACTTTTTCAACCTATTAGATATTTTAGGAATATATGAATGATTAGTTTTTAATATATTTTGTTGTATGTATATTTTTTTATGTTTATTTATAATTTATACACCTAATATACTGATTTATTAATTATCACTTCAACAGTATGATGATTATAAGGGTTTATTTTACAATCCCAATTTAATCAGAATTGAATATTCTTGAATTTCTATTGAAGGAAATTATTTGATAATTTTCTAAATAAACCCATTTATTTTTATTTTAATACTATTATTCATGAAATTTTCATGTAATGGTACCATTTTTCTACTAATTAGAACATCAAATAATTTTAAAAATTATTTTTTAACAAAATCATACTTTATTTCCATCTCCAGAAGGATATAAGTTTTCTTACAAAACCATGTTTTCGAAAATTGTGTTAGAAATATTTTTTACCCTAAAAAAGTTCAATATCAAAAAATTAAAATTTTATATTTTAATTTTTTTTCAATGTAATGATCGAATCATTTTATAAACAAGTCACTTTTCTATCCTTCTTACAATTAAAAATGAGTGTTTTTTTATTTTTACATCATGTGTAGAATTACACATTGACATAAATTTCATTTCAATAAAGCTCAATTTCCAATTATACAAGGTTATTTTTAAAGAAAATAATGTACTTCATATTTTGTAAATTATTAGCCACAAAAACATGTTTTTCAAATAATATTATTTAAAAACAATTTCATGTTTAAAAAATTTATTTTCATAATGGAAACATAAATTTTCATTAATAATGTTCTTTAATTTATTTTTATGTAATTTATATTTATCAATTACAAAAACTCTTCCTTTTTCATAAAATACACCTTGGATATACTGTATAAATACAGTCCTTATTGTCCCTCTGGGTGGTTTATGATTATTTTGACCATGGATATTATATATTTTAACTTCCATGATTCATTTTTTATTCCTAACCATCCAATGAAATTTTTACTTTTCATAGATCATTACAAAATAATTATCTCATAAATAAAAATATTATTTATCAAGAATTAGGTTATTTTTTAAGTAATATGTAATTTATACATACAGTTTTATACATTGATAGTAATTTGTTATTTTGGGAAATATTGATAAATATGTATTTTTTAATCAATTTGGGTATTTTATGATAACACACATTTTTTATGAATTAAATTAATTATTCTATAAATAAGGACTCATTTGTAAAAACAAGAAATTGGTGTGGCATGTTTATATATCACCCCTCGATGCATCTCTAGTCTTATGAGGTGAATAAGTTAGTTAGCATAAAATTACTTGGCCAAACCCAATTGGTTAGTACATAGTAAGTTTAATCTATCTTGTGAAATGTCTTGATTTTATATGTATCTTGATTTATATGATCATGTAATTCAATAATTAAGAGCTTCTTTTAAAAAAATAAAATATTTTTATCCATGATATTCACATAATTATATAATTTTTGGGTAAATGTCAATCTCGGATCATTGATTAAATGACATGTGTTTTTAGATATTTAACATTATATATTGATTATTCCCAATACCGTTATTTAAATGGAATATTTCTTTAGTTATTTACAATCCCATATTGATTATTCATTTTCTATTATTTAAATGTAACGTATTTTTAGTTATTTACCTTTTCAAAATTATTATTCCTTATCTTAATAAAATGATAATGTTGTTTAAATTGATTTTGCGTTTTGTTAGTAACCATTCTATATTGATTTTTATTTGTTGATTCATGATAGATTCCATTGTACTTAACACTAACTGATAATTTGATCTCTGGCTTATTTATTTTATATTACTATGAATCTGTGAATTTTATTAAATTGTTTATATAATAATATTCTAGGGGGAATAAATTAATTCTAAAGAAATGTGTATTAAATTTAATATTAAAATTTAATAAAATAATCATATATGTATACTATTTACTAAGCCTAATATATTATTTGGTCCTTTTGGATGTGATTCCTTATATCTTATACTAATTTTTTAAATCATACCCTAGCTCTAAGATATTGGGTTCTGGATCACTACAATTAGTTTAAGATGAATTCATGAAAAAAACAAGGAAAATATATTTCGGAAAACATATATTATTGAATATAATCCTACAATAAAATTTCAGGAAAAGTATAGATAAATATCCTAATGTTTTGCTATGGAATATATTATGTGGGTTTCTTATAAATGAATCCTTGTTTGGATAATAAAATTGGGCATGGTTCTAGTATAGTGGTATCTAGGGTTAATAACTACAGAAAGGGTGCATTGGGCTTCCCCAGATTAATACCCGTTATACAAATTTCTTCCTTATTGTGCAACAATTCTGAAACTCTGAAGAGATATTATTTGGACAATTCTAATTTTCTTTACTAAAAAAATTGAATGATTTGAATATATAAAGAAAATTATTAACTTAGGTTAAACCTGAGTTGTATTATATTAAATAAAATTTGTCTTGAAGGAATGTGAAAATATTTTAGGTTCTAAAAGGAAGGGAAAAAATGAAAATAATTATAATAAAAAAATGAATAGTGTGACAGAATGAAATAAATATCATCCAAAGTTTCTATTTATAGTTTATTATTTTATTTTTGGTAGATAATAATTATCTGATCCAATTCACTATTTTAAAGCTTAATCCTATGACCATGGAAGGACATATGGTGAAGTAAAACGGAAGAAGTATTTAAGAATTGGTATTCAAGAATTGAATTTTTCAAGTATTTTACCAATGGTATTTTGGTCACAATAATCATGAAGTATCTATGGATTGTGGAATATTTTTGAATAATATATTTCTTATTTACCATAATTGTTATAGATTACATATTTGGTTTTGAGTTTAAGGATGATCATATGTTCAAAGTCTTATACTTCCCTTTTTAAACATTTGTTTTGTAGAATATAACATGAATAATGATATTTTGGATTTTTTCACATTGGTTTTGAATATTTTTTAGTGAAAATTCCAATATGAGAATAAATAATTGAAATTTTATGGGAAAATTTTAGAGGTACTGGTAACCATTAGAGTTAATATAATCATTAATGACATAGTAACAATAGAGAATAATATTATTTGACTTTGGGAAAGAAAAGGGACGCATCGAAAACCATATTAAATATGGGAATTTAATGTCTAAATTTTTTATTAAGAGTTTACTTTATATTATTTGTGAATTTTATAAGAACTATATTAGTATAGTTTTTGAAAAAGGAAAAATAATATGCCAGGTGACAACCCATCATGTTTGGCAATGTAGTGGGTTTTGAATCCATGACTGAAGGATGATAAGAGTTTAGTGCCTACCACTAGACTATTTGACTTCCTTGTTAATATATCATTATTTTTAATTATAGGATATGAAATATAAATATTAATGATGAACTAATGGTGTTATTTTTTTGATATATAGATTTATTATATTTTATAACTTGTGATTTCTGTATTGGTGTTTGAAAATTATTAGAGATAAATGGAAAGAAATGTCCCTTTTTTATGGATATTAAAATCTTCTAAATGTTAATTTTAGTTATTATATATAAAAATCTTTTTTATATAATCATTTATTAAATTTTAGGATGAATTAGAAATCAAACTAAGATCATCCAAAATATTAACTTCTGATTTTGTATTAGAATCTTATCAAGTAAGTATATTTCCTTATATTACTAATGAGTAAAATAATTCCATCACCTTAGAAAAATGATATTCAGACGAAATAAAATTATCCTATTAAAATATTATATGAATAATCATATGGTTTTATAAATAATCACATATTTATGGTTCTGAGTCCCTTAACAATCTACTGATCTTTCACTTACTTATGACTAATGACCTCAATCACTCTCTATAATTATTTATGCTTTTCCTATATGTACATACCATAAATTTATACCAATATATCCTAATTTTAAATATAGTTCTGTGTTCTTAAATATGACCTTATTACTTTCCTTTTAATCTTATAAAGAGTATGTCTTATTAAATCTTTTTATTCTATCGTTTCCCAATAGAATAATTCTCAGATATCAAGTTCTTGATAACCAATTACAATTTTAAGTTATGAAGATGAAATTTATTTAAGGTTGGGAGAATCAAATGCCCCAAAATTGTAAAATAAAAACCCTATACTTGATACTATATGTGAAATGTAACACTGATCTCAAATAAAAAAAATAAATATAATCCCTTGAATTTAATCTCTTTAGTAGCTTGAAAAAACACAACCATGATTTTAAATGACTTGTAATATAGTATAATGTTATAAAAACCCATTAAACTACTGGTTATTAACATTAATAAATAAATTAATAAATTTATGGTTATCTATTGATTATAACTATAATAAGATTCATTTAAAAGTAATATTTAAAATATATATATATTTTCAAAAAGATGGATTAATCATTCTATAAACACATAATTTATTCTTAATTTTAACACTCATATAAAATTTATTTTAGAAAATTAAAATATTTCTTCATATAATATTACTGAAATTATATTAGAGTCAATATCTTATATTTTTCTTAAATGTTTCATTTTCGGTCAATAATGAAAATACTGAATATTATTTCACAAACTCATTTTCGGTAAAATTATTTATAATGAAAAATTATATCTTTATTTTGTTTCAATTTAATAAATAGTTAAATAATATATCCATTAATTCAATTTTTTCTTATTTTAAACAATTTTTTTAATTTAATTATAATAACAATGTAAATATTTGTACATTATCACTATTCAACCCCTTTTTCTCATCGCATATATAGGACTAATTTTAAATTAAAAAATTACACATCAATGAATTGAAATTTTAAAATTTGATTACATATTTTAAATCATGATAATTTATGCTATCTAATATGATCATGTTAATTTTTTTACAATATGAATAGTGAAAATAGTAAAATTTAATTATTGTGATTTTGGTAAAAATAGATTTACTATGGGTTAAATTATGAAGATACAGGTTAAAAAGGACCGTAAATCATTTAAAAAACTACTTTTATGGCCATATTTTGAATTTATCTCTAGATTTTTGTATAATTTATATTTTTTAGATTATTTTTTCAGGAAATATTTTTTTGGTAGGATTTAATCTTTAAAAAAAATACAGGTGTGCCACTAAACTCACTTATATTATGTCACACCTTTTTCTCTAAACTTACAATATACAAAACCTTTTGGATTAATACATACCTTCCAGAATGACATATAAAATTCTATTATCTAATCCTAGAATCCATTGTTTTGATAGAAGGTCGACCTATGAAGGAAATTGGTGAAATCCAAGGAGATCTATGTAGAAGAGGATATGTTATTAAAAAATAGTTCTTATTTAATTAAATACTCTAAATAGTTAAATTATTACAAAAAATTAATGAGATAATTACATAAGTATCTCAAAAAAACTCATATTTTTTAAAATTAATGTAATAACCTAAAAGAACGTCAACATTCATCAAATGGGTTATGAAATAATAATTTGATTGTACTAACGACTATTTCCTTGCAGAATGATGTTATTATTTTTTACAATACCAACTCTCAAGGTTGAGTATGATGATGGATATAAGCCATCTATTATGTGGCTCAACATGGTTAGAAAGACATCTGGGTGGAATCTTACTCTACCACAGCGGTACAAATTTTGAAGATGCGTTTTTGGAAAGTTCCTTGGAAAGTGGTTCTATCATGGAGCGGATGTCTCAGTGCTCTTTATCACTAAGAGCTTGATGTCACTCATTTCTATAGGGAGGAAAACCAAGATGCAGATGTTCTTTTCAAGCATTCTATCATAGAGTTCTCATTATGATGGTCCTTTATTACTCTAGGTTTTGTTTCTCGTTTTGTTGATTTGGATATGTGTGGTGTGTGTTATTCGCATCTTTGTAAGCCGTATTGCTTTTCCACCTTTTCTAATTTGTATTAATTTTATATGTATGGGTTTTTCCTGGATCCTGAATTTGTTGGTTAAATATTCTTTTTAATTATTTCATATATACCATTTTACATTCCATTTCGTGGGAGACTCGATATCATCGCTCGTGTGTACGGTTGATTATCGCCTCACGAAGCTATGTGATCCGTCTTTCACTAATGATTTACTTAAAAGTTGAAAAGGATATTGATAATTATTATATGTGATAATAAAAAAATAATTGTTCTATTCACGGTATTTTTATGAATATTATAATAAAATATTAATTATTTTCATTCATACATTTTAAATATGATAACATATTTCATATACATATGGATTGTCGCCTTCATGAAGTGATGTAACTCTATTTTTATAAATATACCACATGATTGATTTATATAAGTATATTTAAAGAGATAATATAGTATTTTTTATATTATGATCATTCTGGAAAATTAATATATTATTTAACTCATTTCCAAAATGATCAATTAAAAATAGAAATGTTACTCATACGTATGTACGACATACCATATATATGATTGTGACATATTATATTTTTCCCAAACATCATTCACAATTGGTTTTAAATGTTCTTTTTATGTTATAATATGTCAATAATTTTGTTATTATTACGGAAATGATAGAAATATATAATATATGCAACAATCGTATCTTTCCTGACCAAGAATGAATGATAAAACAAGGCAATTAACACTGATAACAATTAAAATTGGAAAATAAAATTTATTAATAGGTGATACGGTATTATAACAGGATCATATATGATATTATAAATATTAATATGGTTTTTAAATAAGTTAATAATAAGTTTAAAACCAATATATATGAGATTAGATCATGTTTAACAAAAATGAAATTTGAGTTAAGGATTTCATCCAAATTTCATTTTATTGAGGAATATTGTATTGTTACGCACCTAATATATTTTATATAGTTTATATACTACCTATTTTCATGTCATATCATGGATTATTAATAATTAATGGTATTATATTATTCAATATTGATAATTTAATCCAAGGGGATTTAACATAGATACTACTAAGTGATAAAAAATTTCATAACATAATTTAGTGTCATTGGGTTATATTTCTTCTTAATCATATTTTATATTATAATATTGTGGGGTATTATATTTAACAATATATTGTTGTAATTTTAATTTTTAGGTCTTTTTTATAGTAGATACACAATAAACTCATTTATTAATTTTCACTTCTATGTTATGTATATTTTATGGGTTTATTTTACAATCTCATTATAATCGAGATTATCTACACTTGATTATACATTAAAGGACATTATTTTATCATTATACAAAGAAAACCATTTAATTTTATTCATATATAGTTATTTATTACATTTTCATGATTTATAACATGTTTTTACTCATTGATACTTATAATAATTTATAATTTTTGAAGAAAATTTGTCTTTATTTCTCTCTCCAGTCGGAAATATGTTTTCTTACAAAATCATATTTAAAAAAATATACTTTTAAAAATGATTTATTAAATAAAATATTTCACAATTTTTTATTTTTTTAAAAAAATAAAAGAATATTCCTTTCATTTTTTGAAGAATTCACATTTTTAATTTTTTTATAGTGAAAATGGAATGGTTATTTTAACTTGTACGACATATAGATTTACCCATAAACATGAAAATTAATTAATTTATGATTAATTTTCATTTTTCAAAGTTGTTTTAAAATAAACGGTGCTTCCTAATATTCTAGAAATTCATATTTTTTTAGAAATAATTAAAAAATAAATGGATTTTAAAAATGTTTTTTGTAATAAAATGTGATTTTTAAAATGAAGAGGATTTTTTCCTCAAAAATTATTTAAAAGATATATTTATGTTATTTATATTCCTAAAATAAAAAAAAATTATTTTACCACACTCATGATTTGTTGTATTTATACAATCTTAATTATCACTATTGATGGCAACTGATTATTTTGAATAAGGATAGAATTGACATTCACTTCCTTAATTAATTTTTTATTCATTAACTTTCCCTTGAAATGTTTACATTTCTAATATAATTGGATATTAAATATACCCTAAATATCCACACTATTAGTCATGGATATGTTGAATTTTTAAAATGTATATAATTTCTATATACAGTATTCTAAAGTGAAATTCATTCTTTATTTGTGTAAGGATTGACAAACCCATATTCTTTAACCGATATTGATTTTCGATGATAAGGAATGTTGTTTATGAATTAAACTGATAATTTTATATATGAGTAATACTTTATATATTCAAGAAATTGGCGGCGTATTTTTATAGATAGAACCACAATTCTTCAATAGTCTCAAGTGGTGAATCAGTAAGACATCTTGAAATAAATTGGGAAAACCGTATGGGTTTATACCTAGTAGTTTAGAATTGTCTCATGAATGGTCTTCACATTCAAAGTATCATGATTTCTAATATCATAACATCCAATAATTAATAATTTACCTCAATAGGAATTCATTTATTATTATCGAAGACATTTTCGAAATGATATTTTCATGACCCGACCCAACATGGCTCAAGCCGCGACTCCCCAAGCCCTCCTCTAATATGCCAGGGGATGGCATGTAGCGTCTAGTATGATATCACACACAAGAGAGGAATTAGACTAAGGTACTTGTACACACACACCAACATAAACCTCCATGCAATAGTTCAAATATATATAAAACTAAAAAAATACAAGCATACATCTATCTCAAACAAGAGTGCAACAACAGTACAAAAAGGGAAAAACATGGCCCACAAAAGGAAACCTACAAAAGTGTCTGACCTTCTCAAAAGGAGGGAAAACACAGCCAAAAACACATGCCTGTAAGCTCCTCAGCACATCTCTGGTAGACACCCTGGTCAAAACCCACTCACTACGCTCTACCTGCTCAGGGTCCTCCTGGAACTCCGTCAAAAGACCTGTGGTATGCACAAGACACAAACATGTGCAGGAAATTCCCATGCATGGGTGAGTATAACAATACTCAGTAGGCACCCCAAAAATCCAAAACAAAAGGGAACAACAAAAATTCAATTGTCTGCTCATCCCATCCAGAGGGAACCCAGACGAGAGAGAAACTCAATCTCATGACCATCCTCGGCTAAACATAACTAGTCAGCTCAGCTCAGGTGTATTCTTGTACATACACCATTAACAATCTAGATATACATAGCTCACACACCAAGCCACATGTGGTACCCAACTCATCACCAGCAATGGTTCAAAACCCAGAGAACACACTCCACAAGCTCTGTCATACAGATGACACTCGTCTGAGAGATACACTCCATCAGGTCCCACACAAACATCTCAGACTCTCACCAGAGAGATCATGCTCCTCGGATATCGTCACTGAGGAAACCTCGCTGAAACAACATTAACACAAAACTCCTTAGATAGGGGATCACTCCTAGGGTCCTCTAGAGGATACCAGAACCCACATCAGTTTACGAAGATCTCACAAATAGGGGATAACTACCAGGATCCGTTGGGAGATACCACAACCCGATCTGGTATTCGAAGATCTCACAGATATGGGATCAATCCCAGGATCTATTGTGGATACCACAACCTGATCTGGCGCTTGACAGAAACATGTCACTCAGATAGAGGATCGTCACATATGTCACGACGGTCATGATGATACCAAAACCCTATTTGGTATATCTCGCGATATAGGGGATCGAACTAACGATGTCGCAACCCTATAGAAACCACACACTGAGTAGGGGATCGTATAACCAATGATACCACAACCCAACTAAAATCCTCATGCTGAGTAGTGGAACGTATATCCGATGATGCCACAACCCTACTTAGCATGGTCCACTGTATAGGGGCTCATATTCTCTATGATTCGATAAACCCTACAGGGTTAACCTACTAGATCGGGGATCACTTCCTGTGGATAAGAAGTCACAACGATACTAAGAACCCGATATAGGGAAATGATGATAGTGGATCCATGTTCGGGCCCACCGGCGGGATATCAAAACTCTAACAGAAAAATCATCCCATCGAGAGGATCATAAGCCTATACTAAGGTTATGATGCCGCACGAAACCTTGTAGGAATGAACAAATGGAGTACCCTCAACCACTGCTGGTCCAAACATCGCTAACCCGAGAGACCCTCTACAACGCCACACCGCGCACATTAATGGCTGATACCAAGGACACCATCGCGATTCACGCATAAAAACACGCAGGATAGGCTGTTTTCTCACCCGAAAAAGTAAACTGCTGAAAAATACACTATTCACAATACCTAGCTCGTGTGGGGCCCACACTACGATACCAAAAATCGTCAAGAAGATTAGACCACTGTGATCCCCTCAAAAAAACACATGGGATCGACTACTCGATCATCCCAAAGGTCACCCGATGAAAATGGTACTATTCATAGAAACCATCCTGGGTGGGTCCCACACCATGATCTTGAATCTCTTCAAAAATATAAACTCATTTCGATCCCCTCGAAAAAACACACTGGATCGACAATTCGTTCGTCCAAAATGGACACCCGTTGGAAATTTTGTGTTTCTCCGAAAATGCAAAAACCCGGCCTCATGGGGCCCACACCCTATTCTCAAACAGAACACCCGAAAATTATCAAGACATGTCTGTAGTACCATCAGGGTATCAACGCCACTGATGGCATGTCAATCAGACGCTCCATGTAGAAGATACAATAGCCCGAAGTCGAATCATAGAAAAATATTATTATTTTATTCGATGTTTCAAGCTCCCAGGCCAAAATCTCAAAACTTTTAACTCCTAAACCGACCTCAAAAGGGTATAATTTCGTCCAAGGTCACGTCGATGAAGACGAAACATGACTCTAACCTCTATGGAGGAAAAAAATGGGGGTTTTAAAACCCTCATGTACAAGAAGAGGGTCGGACCGGCCTGCGCCGGGTGCCCTGACCGCCACCACTGCTGGCTGCTCCGGCCAGCAGACCGCGCCACTGCGGCGTGGCCCTGCACGTGCATATGGAAAACCCCCTACATGTGTCGCCGCTAATTGGGGGCCGGACTATCGTGGTGCAGCGGTCTTGGTTATCTCCCACGGGCCTCCGCTGCCTCCGCGTCGGGGCCGCGATGACAGACCTTGTGAGGGCCATCGGGGGCACCCCCGGGGCCCAAACCCGCATCTGAAGGCATCTGTGCACCTCCCAGGAAAGTATCTATGCATATTCATGCTCAAAATTGAGAAAAAAACAACCCAAATCATGATCCGGGATTTGGAAACTCAAAACACCTACGTGTTGAAGGATCGCCGAAGCTTCTGGTATAGAACGACACCCGAGACGCCCTGAAGCTCGATCTGTTGACGATGGGTGCTGAAAACGGACGTTAGCAGCTGGATTTGGAGAAGAAAGTGACTAGGGAAGGGGGTTTCATCACCAGCACATACAAGGTGGTGGAGAGGAGAATGAGATGATTGGTTTTTAATTTTTTTAAATAAAAACACCATATTAACTCCCCGCCAACATGCCTCCGACCCGGCACCCAGTTCTGACTACAATTATTTCACTCTTGGGGTAAACACGGCATTCTGAATGCAATGGTGGACTTAGATTTTCGATTCGAGCCTCTGTTCATATTATATTAGAGCTGATGCTCAAAGAAATTTACATTTATTTACAAAAATGCCCCGGGTGGCTTTTCTCACAGCAGGCCTGCACCCACAATGTTTACAACCATCCTAGGGTAAACGACATGCTCCGGATGAAAACGTTTCCTCATATTACCATTATGAGATACTGTTTAGGAGATAACAGACCTCTTACACATGCATAGTATAAAAAAATACTTAATATTTTTATAAAATTAATTCTAGGCATAACGGGCCCCGGAATCGCATACCGTCTTCACGCATAGCTCTGGCATTATTCATAGAAACATTCCAAAGTCTGATATGGACAAAACCCGAGCCGCTACGTCCTTCCCACCTTAGAGATTTTCATCCCCGAAAATCCATCAGCATAAAAAAACCAACTAGACTATAAACTAGGTCTCCCACGCTAGTGAGTTCACCAATAAACACCCATGACAGAACACATAAGTCAGTGGGGGTAATCCACCACACCTCAACACTATCCTCTTTGGGTGGGATGGAATCGCCCACACAGTTTTGATCGCGTCGCAAAAACACGTCTCGGTGGGGGAAGGATCCCTCTTCCTCGCGCATTTCAAGCACGCCAAACAACACCCACAAAGGGTATTACCAACACTCTAAAAAAACTCAAGAAAGAAACGGAAAGATAATAGTACCTCTAAACATTGTCTATCAAACTACTGTAGAAAGTAGAACAGGAACAAGGCATACCTCAATCCAACCACGGAGCCTCTACGTCAACAGCCTCTAGGGCATGCAGTTATCCTCGCCCTCTCCCCCCTCCTCCTTGGGCTTGGCATGGACCACCTAGGGGTGGTGGTCATGGAGTCTAGTACCACCTACCACCTCCGGCTACTGCAGCAGCTCCGTCACGACGTCCTCCGCCCTACAGAACTCCTTGATCGAGACGATTCCTCCACCAAGGCTATTTGTCGACCAGATCCCTCTCAATAGCACGACAGGCCAGACAATCTATAGAAAGATGTCCCTGACCATCACAAGCATAACACATCCTCTCTTACTGCTGACCAAAACTAGACTGCGAGCCCAATGATCCCTTGGCCTCATATCATCCATCCATGGGTCGCCTCTTGAAACGTCGGTCATGTCCAGCCCATTACGGCTACCACTAACTACCAGTTACCGACGTCTCACCTGCCACACACCCAAAACTGACGGGCTGAATCTGCTCAGCTAGAAAGCTCTCCACCACCAATGCTCTCTCCAGCACTCTAGTATCGGTGGGTAGGCAAAAGGAATCCACACCTACTCATATGTCCTACGTAGGCCCTACTAGATTATCCGAGCCCTAATGAATGGGTATCGAACCATATCCAGGGAGTAGCACGACAGGTCTTTGAAAATTGATGAGTACTCTGACATAGTCATGCCCTCCCGTCGAAGCTGTAGAAGCTCCTAAATCGTCACTGACCTAAGCGTCACCAGATAGAATTATTCCCTATAGAGCTGCTCAAAATCATCCCACATGATTGTCTCCTAATCGTTGGACTACGTCACTAGGCTCCACCATCGGCTGGTCGAACCATGCAGAAGGCTCGCCGCTAGTACCACCGTCTGATCTGCGGTTGTCCTCACCAAGAAAAAAACTCGGGTGACCACTTCAAGCTAGTCATCAGCTGCCTGAGGGTTTGGATCACCCTGAAATCTCAGAGGTCACTGCCTTAGGAACTCGTGCAGCGCACTCAGCCTACACACAACCTCAGCATTCACTCCTGGCACAAAGAACTGCTCAACAGGTGGTGGCACAACTAGTGGACCACCTCGATGTGCAGCCTCGAAACCTTTTCCCTAGTCTATAGCCTCTACACTGGGTGGATCATCACCACAATCCTGTTGTCGATCCCTCACTGGCTGTCGTCATGGAGGCATCCTAAAATACAATCAAGACGCACCATGGAATGAGTATATCTTGGGAGATGACTCAACAAGCACAAAGAAAACCAAAAAAACCAAGTCTTATATGATGAATGTACATTTATGTCCCAGTGACTAGTTTCCAAATGTCCATAGTTGAAAGGAAGATTATCAGAGTCTTAGTGATTTGATACGTCGGTAGTCGTACCTACAATAGAGTCCCTGGCTTGAAATCCAAACTTGAAACATCTGAACAATGCTGTTATGCTACCCAAACCAAACTAATAACTAGACCAACGATGCTCTGAGATCCTAAAGGTGGAACCTCCTATGATACCACTTTTTCAAGACCTGACCAATTGAGGATCAAGCCATGACTCCCCAAGGCCGCCTCCAATAAGCCCAGGGTTGGTGTCTAGGGCCAAGTAGGCTATCACACACATGGGAGGAATTAGCCTAAGGTACCTTACACAGTCACCCACATACAACTCCATGATATAGTGCAATGATATATAAAAATGAAAAGAAAATGCATATATACATCTATCCCAAACCAAAGTGAAACAGCAATAAAAAAAGGGAAAAACATGGCCCACCCTAAGAAAACTAAATAAGTGTCCAAACTGCTCAGAAGGAGGGAAACACTACCAAGAACACCTACCGTTAATATCCTTGGCACAAATACAGCAAAAACCCCTGTCAAAAGCAACCCACTAAGCTCCTCCTTCTTATGGTCCTCCAGGAACTCTGTCGAAAGGCCTTTGGTTGGCACAAGACACAAACATGTGCGGGCAAATCCCGTGCTGGGGTTTGTATATCAATACTCCATAGGCACCCAAAAAACCCAAAACAAAATAGAGAAACTGAAAGGCAGCAATATGCTCATCCCAGCCTAAGGGAACCCAGACGAGAAAGATACTCCATCTCGTGACCATCCTCGGATAACCACAACTAGTCAGCTCAGCTCAGGTATATGTGAATACATACACCATGAACAATATAGATATACTCATCTCACGCCCAAAGCCCCAAGAGGTAATGGACCCATCACTAGAAATGGTTCACAACAAGGAGAACACACTCCACGAGCACTGTCATCTAGATGGCACTCATCCAAGAGATACACTCCATCTTGTCCCATACAAACATCTCAGAAGCTCACCCGAGAGATCACGGTCGTCAGATATCCTCACTGAAGAAACCTCTCTGAAACAACATAAACACCAAACTCCTCAGATATGGGATCAATCCTTGGGTCCACTAGAGGATACTAGAACCCACACTGGTATACAACGAACTCACAGATATGGGATCACTCCCTATGGTCTGTTGGGGGATACCACAACCCGATCTGGCATTCGTAGATCTCACAGATAGTGGATCACTCCCCGGATCCGCTGGGTGATAACACAACCCGATCTGGCAGTCGACAGAAACACATCACTTAGATATAGGATCTTCACCTATGTCACAATGGTCAAAACGATACCGAAACTCAATTTGGTACATCTCGCACATTAGGGGATCGAACTGATGATTCTGCAACCCAACAAAAACCACGCGCTGAGTAGGGGATCATATAACTAAAGATACCGCAACCCCACAAAAATCCTCACGTTGAGTATGGGATAATATACCCGACGATGCCACAACCATACTGGGCATGACCCACTGCGAAGGGAATCATATTCTTGTTGATGCATCATAACCAACAGGGTTAACCTGCTAGATAGGGCATCACCACATGTGGATAAGAGGTCACAACGATACCAAGAACCCGATCTAGGGAGACAATGCTAGAGGATCCCACTCCGGGCCCACTGCTTGGATTCCACAACTCTAATAGATAAAACATCATATTGAGAGGATAAGAAGCCTATAATAAGGTTGTGAAGTCTCACGAAACCTCATAGGATCGAATCATGGGAGTACCGCCAACCACTATAGGTCCAAACGTCGCTAACCTGAGCGACCCGCCACAACACCACACCGCACACCTCCAAGGCCGATACCGAGCCCCCCATCGTGATCCATGCAGAAAAATATGCAGGATATGTTGTTTAATAACCTGAAACAGAAAACCGGTGAAAAAATGAACTATTCACCATTGTTATCCCTTGTGGGCCCTACATTATGATCCCGAAACTCATCAAGGGGACCAGACCACTGCGATCCCCTTGAAAAAACACATGGGATCGACTACTCTATCGTCCCGAATGGTCACCCGCTGAAAAAGTTACTATTCACTGAACCCAACCCAGGTGGGGCCTACACCACGATCTTGAAAATCGTCAAGTGGATCACACCATTGCGATCCCCGCAGAAAAACACACAGGTTCGACGACTCGTTTGTCCAAAACGGACAGCCTGCAGAAAAGTTGTGTTTCTCAAAAAAGGCCAAAACCCAGCCTCATGGGGCCCGCTCCCTATTATCGGTCAGAACACCCGAAAACCATCAAGAAAATTCTGTCGTACCATCAGGGTCTCAACCCCACTTACTGCACATCAATTGAATTCTCCAGGTAGAAGATACAACGACCCATAGTCGAATAATAATAAAATATTATTATTTTATTTGACAATTCAAGCTCCCGGGCCAGGATCCCGAAACATTTAACTCCCAATCCCACCTCAAAAGTCTTTCCTTTCCACCAGGGTCACATCGCCATAGATATCATGCGATTCTGACCTCTAGGGAGAAAAATACGGGGGTTTTAAAACCCCAGTGTACAAGAAGAGGGCCGGACTGGCCTAGGCCGGCCCGCGCAGGCTGACCCGACCGCCACCGCGGTGCGGGGCAGTGTGATCGTGCGGCCTACCCCTTGTGTGGGTCCCCTATAATTGGCGGCTGGATGGTCGCGCTGCGGTGGCCCCTTTTATCTCTCGCGGCCCGCCACCTCGGCCTGTCGGGGGCACCCGGGGGGGGGGGGCAAACGTGCATCTGAAGGCATCTGCATGCCTCCCAGGAATGGATATATGCATCTGCAGGTTCTAAACAGAGAAAACCCAACAAAATTATGATCTAAGAATTTAAAACTCAAAACGCCTACATATTTGCAGATCATCGGAGCTTCGAGAATAAAACGATACACGCGATGCCATGAAGCTCAATCCGCTGACGATCGTCACAAAAAATGGATGTTTTCAGCTCAATTTTTTTGTTGAAATGGATAATGGAAGGGTGTTTCAACGCTTTCGCATACAAAGTGGGGGAGGGGGAAAGAGATGAATGGTTTTTAATTTTTATTAAATGAAAACTCCATCTTAACTCCCCGCCAACATGCCTATGACCCGGCACCCAGTGCCAAATAAAATTATGTTACACATAGGGTAAACACGGTGTTCTAAACGCAATGGAGGGATCAGATTTTGAATCTGAGACTCCATTCTGAAATTATTTGAGCAGAATCTCATAAATAAACGTCTGTATTTATTTACGAAAACGCCCCTACGAGCAATTCTCACAGTAGGCCCATGCCCACAAAGCTTACACCCTGCCTAGGGTAACCGGCATGCACCAGATGCAACCGTGCCCTTAGATTCCAGTTCATAGGAACCGTTTAGGAGATAACACACCCCCACCACATTCATAGTATAAAAAAATACTTAATATTTTTATAAAATAAATTTCGGGCTCAGTGGGCAGCAGAATCACACGCCGTCTTCACACCTAGCATTAAAATTATTCACAGGAATATTTCAAAGACTAACAGGGACGAATCCGAAGATGCTATAGATAAAATCTCTGGATGAATTTCATACTGAACATGTGGATTAAATGGATTATTTTTTCCATCTATTTATGAAAATTCCCCAGGTGGCTTTTCTCACAGCAGGCCCGCACCCACAATGTTTACAACCTTCCTACGGTAAACGACATGCTCTGGACACAACTGTTCCCTCATATTCCCATTATGAGATATCGTTTTGGAGATAACAGACCTCCGCCAAATGCATAGTATTAAAAAATGGTTAATATTTTTATAAAATTAATTCCGAGCACAACAGGCCTCGAAATCACACGCCGTCTTTGTGAATAGCTCTGGAATTCTTCAAAGGAATATTCCATAGTCTGATATGTCCAAAACTAGAGCTGGTATGTCCTACCCACCTTAGAACTTTTCATTCCCAAAAATTCATCAGCATAAGGAAAGTAACTGGACTATCAACTATGTCTCCCACGCTAGCGAGTTCACCAAAAAACACCCATGCCTGAACATATAAGTTAGTCAAAATCATCTACCACACGTCAACACTATCCTCTTTGGGTGGCACTGACTTGCCCGCACAGTTTTGATCACGTCGCAAAAACGCGTCTCGGTGGGTGAAGGATCCATCTTCCTCGCACATTTGAAGCACACCAAACAAAACCCACACATGGTCTTACCAACACTCTAAACAAACTTGAGAAAGAAACAGAAAGAGATGAGTACCTCTAAATAGTGGCTATCAAACTATTGTAGAAATTAGAACAGGCTCAAGGAGAACCGCAATCCACCCAGAGTGCCTCTATGTCAACAGACTCTAGGGCATGCAGTTGACCTAACCCTCGTCCCCCTGCCCCATTGCCTTGGTGTGGACCACCTAGGGGTGGTTGTCGTGGAATATAATACCACCTACCACTTCCTACTATTGCATTGGCTCCGTCGCCACGTCCTTCACCCTGTACAACTCCTTGCTCGAGACGCTGCCTATGCCAAGGCGGTCTATCGACTAGATCCCTCTCAACAGCACAAAGGACCAGACAATCACTAGAAAGTTTTCCCTGACCATCAAAAGCATAACACATCCTCTCCTGGTGCTGACCAAAACTAGACTGTGAGCCCAAAGAGCCCTTAGCCTCAGATCCTCCATCCTTGGGTCGCCTCATGAAACGTCGGTCACGTCCATCCCATTGCGCCTACCACTAACTACTAGTTACCATTGTCTAACCTGCCACACGCCCAAAACTGATGGACTGAATCTGCTCATCTAGAAATCTATCCACCACCAAGGCTCGCTCCAGCACTCCAGTATAGGTGGGCAAGCATAAGGAATCCACACCTGCTCAGATGTCCCTTCGTAGGCCTTACTAGATTGTCCGAGCCCTAATGAACAGGTATTGAACCACATCCAGGGAGTAGCACGACCAGTCTTTGAACATTGTTGAGTACTCCAACACAGTCATTCCCTCCCGTCGAAGCGGTAGAAGATCATAAATCTGCACTGACCTCAGCGTCACCAGATATAACACTTCCCTAAATAATTGCTCAAAATCTACCCATGTGATTTTCTCCACATCATTGGACAGTGTCAGTATGATACACCATCGACTGACCGACCATGCAGAAGGTTCCCTGCTAGGACCACCATCTGATCTATCGGTGTCCTCACCAAGCAGAAAACTCGGGTGACCACTTCGAGCTAGTCATCAGCTGCCAGAGGGTTTGGATCACCCCGAAACCTTAGAGGTCACTACCTCTGGAACTCGTGCAGCGCACTCTGCCTACACACAACCTCATCCTTCACTCCTAGCACAAACAACTCCTCAAAAGGTGGTGGCTCAACTGGTGGACCACCTGGAGGTGCAACCTCAGAACATTTGCCCTGGTCTATAGCCTCTACACTGGGCAGATCATCACCACAATCCTTTTGTGGAACCCTCCCTGGCTGTCATCGTGGAGGAATCCTAAAATATAATCAAGATGCACCATGGAATGAGTTTATCTAAGGAGATGACTCAAGAAGAACAAGGAAAACAAAAAAAAAACCCAGTCTTATATGAAGCATGTAACATTATTTCCCTACAACTAGTGTCCAATTGTCTAGAGTCGAAAGGCAGATTATCAGAGTCCTAGTGATTTGATATGTCGGTTGTCTTACCTAAAATGAAGTCCTTGGATTGAATTCCAATCTTAAAACATCGGAACAATGCTTCTATGCAACCAAACCCAAACTCATAGCTAGACCAACAATACTCTGAGATCCCAAAGGTGGAACCTCCTCTGATACCACTTTTTCATGACCCGACCCAACAGGGATCAAGCCGCGACTCCCCAAGGTCACCTCCAATAGGCCAAGGGTTGGTGTCTAGCGTCTAGTAGGCTATCAAACATAACGGAGGCATTAGCCTAAGGTACCTGTACACACTCACCCACATACACCTCCATGAAATAGTTCAAAGATATATAAAACTGAAAAGAAAATGCATGCATACATCTATCCCAAACCAGAGTGCAATGGTAGTACAAAAAGGGAAAAGCATGGCCCACCCATGGAAAACTACAAACGTGTCCAAACTGCTCAGATGTAGGGAAGACACTGCCAAGAACACCTTCTGGTAATCTCCTTGGAACAAATATGGTAAAAACCTCGGTCAAAACCCACCCACTATGCTCTACCTGCTCCGGCTCCTCCTGGAACTCCGTCGAAATACCTATGGATTGTAAAAGACACAAAAATGTGTGAGAAAATCCCGTTCAAGGGTGTGTATTACAATACTTAGTAGGCACCCAAAAAACCCAAAAAAATATAGAGAAACTAAAAGTAAAAAGTTCGTTCATCCCAGCCTGAGGGAACCCAGACGAGAAAGATACTCCATCTCGTGACCATCCTCAGATAAACACAACTAGTCTTCTCAGCTTAGGTGTATTCCCATACATACACCATGAACATTATATATACTCAGCTCATACCCAAGACACATGAGGTAATGACCCCATCACTATAAATGGTTCAAATCCAGGAGAACACACTCCACGAGCACTATCATCTAGATGACACTCATATGAGAGACACACTCCATCAGGTCCCATACAAACATCTCAAACGCTCACCCGAGAGATCACGGTCGTCGGATATCTCCACTACGGAAACCTATCTGAAACAACATAAACACCAAACTCCTCAGTTATT
The DNA here is from genome assembly GCA_963277665.1 of Viscum album. Classification (NCBI taxonomy): domain Eukaryota; kingdom Viridiplantae; phylum Streptophyta; class Magnoliopsida; order Santalales; family Viscaceae; genus Viscum; species Viscum album. The sequence goes on from OY728139.1 coordinate 806,832,132, forward strand.
GGATCACTCCTAGGGTACTCTAGAGGATACCAGAACCCAAAATGGTATACAAAGATCTCACAGATATGGGATCACTCTCGGGGGTCTGTTGGGGGATACCATAACCCGATATGGAATTCGTAGATCTCACAGATAGTGGATCACTCACCGGATCCGCTGGGTGATAAAACCACCTGATCTGGTACTCGATAGAAACACATCACTCAGATAGAGGATCTTCACCCATTTCATGATGGTCAAAACGATACCGAAACACTATTTGGTACATCTCGCACTTTAGGGGATCGAACTGACGATTCTGCAACCCTATAGAAACCATGCGCTGAGTAAGGGATCATATAACCAAAGATACCGCAACCCTACTAATATCCTCCTGTTGAGTATGGGATAATATACCCGATGATGCCACAACCATACTGAGCACAACCCACTGCGAAGGGAATCATATTCTCGTTGATTCAATCAACCCTACAGGGTTAACCTGCTAGATAGGGGATCACCGCCTGTGGATAAGAGGTCACAACAATACCATGAACCCGATCTAGGGAAACGATGCTAGAGGATCCCGCTCCGGTCCCACCGGTGGGATTCCACAACTCTAATAGATAAAACATCTCATTAAGAGGATCACAAGCCTATAATAAGGTTGTGATGTCTTGCGAACCCTTATAAGAACGAACCGTGGGAGTATCGTCACCCACTACTGTTCCAAACGTCGCTAACCCGGGCAACCCGCCAAAAGGCCACACCACACACCTCCAAGGCCGATACCGAGCCCACCATCGTGATCCATGCAGAAAAATATGTAGGATATGCTATTTACTATCCTGAAACAGACAACCTGTGAAAAAGGCAGCATTCAACGTAGCTATATCTTGTGGTCCCTACACTATGATCCCGAAACTCATCAAGGGGATCAGACCACAGTGATCCCCTCGAAAAAACACATGGGGTCGACTACTCGATCATCCCAAATGGTCAGCCGGTGAAAAAGTTACTATTCACTGAACCCAACCCAGGTGGGGCCCACACCACGATCCTGAAAATCGTTAAGTGGATCACACCATTGTGATCCCCTCGGAAAAACACATGGGGTCGACTACTCGTTTGTCCAAAAACGGACAGCCGGAAGAGAAGTTGTGTTTCTCCAAAAATGCCAAAACCCAACCTCGTGGGGCCCACTCCCTATTCTCGTTCAGAACACCTGAAAATGATCATGAAACTTCTTTTGTACCATCAGGGTCTCAAGATCACTTACGGAACATCAATTGAACACTCTAGGTAGAAGATACAACGACCCGTAGTCGAATAATAATAAAATATAATTATTTTATTCAACATTTCAAGCTCCTGGGCTAGGATCCCAAACCTTTTAACTCCCAATCCCACCTCAAAAGCCTTTTCATTCCACCAGGGTCACGTCACCATGGACAACACGTGATTTCAACCTCTAGGGAGAAAAATACATGGGTTTTAAAACCCCTGTGTACAAGAAGAGGGTCGGCACACGCAGGCCGACCTGACCGCTGTTGCTGTGCGGCGTAGTGCGCGCGTGTGGTCGACCCCATCTGCAGGTCCCTTCTAATTGGAGGCTGGACTGTCGCGGTGCAGCAGTTTCATTTATCTCGCGCAGCCTGCCACCTTGGCCCGTTAGGGGCACCCCGGTGGACGAAACACACATCTGAAGGCATCTGCATGCACCACAAGACTTAATATATGTATCTGCAGGTTCAAAATATAGTAAAACCAACCAAATTATGATACAGGGTTTTAAAACTCAAAACACCTACCTGTTGGCGGATCACCGGAGTTTTGGGTATAGAACGATGCCCGTGAGGCCCTAAAGCTCGATCTGCTGATGATCGTTGCTAAAAACCGATGTTTCAGCTCAATTTTGGTGAAGAAATGGATAAGGGAAGGGGGTTTCATCGCTTGCGCATACAACATGGGGGAGGGGGAAAGAGATGATTGGTTTTTAATTTTTTTTAAATGAAAACTCCATCTTAACTCCCCTCCAACTCGCCTCCGACCAGGCACCCAGCACCAACTAAAATTATGTCACGCCTAGGGTAAACACGGCGTTATAAACGCAATGGCGGGCTCAGATTTTCAATCCGAGACTCCATTCTGAAATTATTTGAGTAGATGGTCATAAATAAACTTTTCTATTTATTTACGAAAACCCCTTGGTGGCATTTCTCACAGCAAGCCCGCGCCAACAAAGCTTAAACCCAGCCTAGGGTAAAAGACATTCTCCAGACACAACTGTGCCCTCAGATTCCCGTTGTAAGCAACCGTTTAGGAGATAACACACCCCCACCACATGAATAGTATAAAAAATACTTAATATTTTTATAAAATTAATTCCGGACATAGTGGACCTCAGAATCACACGCCGTCTTCACGCCCAGCTCTGAAATTATTCACAGGAATATTCCAGAGACTAACAGGGCCAAATCCCGAATTGCTACAGAAATAATCTCTGGATGAATTTCATTCTCAAATTGTGGATTAAATGGATTATTTTTTCATTTATTAACCTTACCATATTGATCATTAATTATCTAGTTAGTTAAATGGAATATATTTTATTATATTTAACATGAAATAATTTTTATTATAGTCATGTTATTTAAATGTAATGTGGTTTCAATTATTTACCTTTCCTTGTTGATTATTCTTTATATTATCCTGATATTAAACTTATTTAATTTCACATGTTTTTAGTTATATACATTTTCATATTGATTATTATTTATTGATTCATGATAGATTCTTCTATACATAACTCTTACTGAGAATTTGAGCACACCCTTATTTTGTTTTCTACCCTAGTAATCGATGTTCTTTACTATGATTGATATGTAAGGACATGCGAGAGGGAATAATGTTATTCTAATTTTTTTTATAAATTGCATATTCTAATTTAATTTAAGACTCATGTATGTATATAGTTTACTAATAATAATAAACTATTAGATCATTCATGATTTTATTTTGTGTATCTTATCCTAATGTGTTAAAGAAAGCACCACCTCTAGGATACTGGGGTAAGGGTTTTTATAATATAACCCTATAATGCACAAGGTAAATATTGATATCTCAATTGATAAACAAGATATGAATGGGATGAATCTGGTTCAGTAAGTGTATTTGTGAACTATGGTATTCTTCGGAGTAAAACATGACTACTATGATGGTTTAGGGAGTGATTTGATACCACTATAATAGTCATGAAACATTTCCTTGAATACTAAACAAATTATTTTATATACTTATGTGAAATTCAAAAATCAACGTATTATTCCTATATAAGTCTCTCAAGATTCAATTTCATTAATTCATTTATGATTAATCTCTTATGAACTACCATGATTTATTCCATAAAATTATATTATTATTTTTAATATATTGGGGATGTTTTTTCCTTTCCCCTCATTATGAATAAATGTATTGAGTATTTTATATCTAATATTGGTGATAGTTATGAACATTTATATTGGAGATGATGTGGATATTTTAGGATCTGATTGTTAATGATTCCATGTTTCCAAAGATACTACTCCTAAATGATTCCTACAAGGATCAATATACTATTTAATTAATATTTAACAATTAATATGAAATATCTATATAAAAATTTTATGGGACATTATACATGATATTAGAGAAGGGTTTTGTAAACCCTTTGAAAATAGTTTGAGAATACATTATTATGAACATTAGGAATAAGTCTAAGTATAGGTTGAAATCCAAATGTTTTGGTAATGATCATGAATGAACTAGGTTACACCTAAGGTGTTATAAAATAATTTATCATGATTTAAAAATAATATAATTTATTTTTCAATATTATTTGTTATCCTACTGTGATTATTGTTCTTCACAATATGATTTTTTTTAGTCATTGACTGGTATGAAAATGAATTGTGATAATGATGAATGTGATGGAAAATAAAATGATTTTTCTCTTGTTAAAATAAATGTTATTGGAGATGGAATGAAAATCTCATTTCAATGCTTTAAAATCATTCTCAATCTATAAATCACATTGAGCATCCAGACGTGAAATGGAGGGAAAAATATTTGATTGGGTCCTTCATGAGGAAATGTCAAAGACACATGTCTATCGAGGGGTGTGAAAAAATTAAATATATCAAAAGAAAAAATTCACTAATTTGGTCCAACTATGATATCTTTATATTGGATTCCACAATAGTCATGTTTTTCACTAGAAATTATAGAAATGATTGAGATTGTTTTTTAAATTGATTTTTTCTTAAGAGAAATAAAGAAGTGAAAATTATATTTGAAACCACATTGATGAAGAAGGTTATGGGGTTACAGTAAGATTAAATTTTTAAATGTTAAAATCGACATAAAAAACATTCACCATCTCTTCATATTTTATGATAATTAAAAGAATCATCGACTAAGTTATTAATTACCATTAATTGAAGTGGGAAATTGAAACCATTCATGTGTGAATGAATGTTAATAAAACATTTACTATAAACATAATAATGTCCGGATAGAGAATTTTATCTCCTTGGAAATATAAAATAAATTTACTTATTCCACACATGTTCCAATGATCTATAGACTCTCACCACATAAAAAAACATTCTTGATCAAGTCAAATTGTACTTGGTTGCTGGAGTTCAATGATATTCAACCAAACATATAAGAAACAAAAGAAAACAAAACCCAAAATACAATTACATTATGGGTGTTATACATAACGGAAAATAGATATTATTCAATTGAAAAATATATTTTACATTAAATCAAAAGACTCTAACATTACAAAAGGAAAGATCTCTCTTCCCTGATCACTCAATAGTTTTACCCTTCTACGCAAAGGATAATAGAGTTGAAAGGGGAATTAGTGAAAATTATAAAAACAAGAAATGAGAAAAAAAAAATTCATAACACTCCAAGATTCAAGTCCTCCAGCACATCCACTCATTAAACCCATTCAGAAACACCCATCAATGGAAGTGGACACAAGTATTTTTTAGCTTGATGGTTGGAATCTTTTCTATCCAGATTTAATCCTCTAAAATTTTATGGTCATTTATAAAAATAAATGGATAAATTTTAGGATGTTTTATTAATAAAATTTATTCATATCTATAATGTTCATGTTCCTAAAAACTATCATAATATTTTGAAATATTTCCAAAAATGTTCTTCTTGAATTACGGATCATGACCTTTTCCTTCCAAGGAGACTGCTCAACTCTCTCTAATTTAGCACACTTAATGGATTCCATAATGAATTGTTTTATTTATGAGATTTAATTTAAATATAATGATAACAGTATTATTTATATAATATCATGAATCACCTAATTGATATGTTTCTTGGTGTATATATGCTTCAATTATTTTGTTTGGGACTATCCTATTCTCCATCAGACTTTTTGACATTTTTTATTTTTATGGGCCTTTATGATTCAAATTGGATCTGGGACCAGAAGACAATATTGAATCCTATGATCAATTAAAGAATAAAAAATTAATCAACCAATATGAATCAAAATTTCAAAATATATTTATGAAAAATAAAAGCAACATTAATGATAACTTTACAAAATTAACCAATTTCCACATTTAAGACAAAAGTTCACCAAAAATTCTAAATTTATGAAAATCAAGTCTAATTGAGTAATGGGAAGAGACTATATCATTGAAAAACATGTGAAAAATAATGAAAATATTTTCTTTATCAATTACCCCAAAAATAGCACTTAGAATCCGAGAAAAATAAAAATTAAATCAAATTCAAAACTCATGTCCATAAGATCGACCAGTTCTACATAATGAAACAAAATATATAAATAATATAAAAAAAATAATGTTCTCAAACTAGACCATTCAATATATTTCCTCTTCATTTATCATCCCATGTACACAAAATTGCTTCCTCAAAAACATTTTCTATCATCTCACATATGTTAATGTTCAAAAAGGATATTCTCATCCAATACAATGAAAGTGACACCATATGCTTGATAAATTATTAAATATTGGCCTCATGTGATTTAATGACTTGTTCGAATCATGAGTACTTTGGAAGGATGTTTTTTGGATTCCAATTGGTAGAAATATTTGTCAAAAAAATTTTGAAACCGAATGAGAGGGATTGCCTCTTCTTGATGAAAAATTGTAAGATTCTAATTTTCACCCAAATATGGTCTCCTCATCACTCCGCTTAGTATAAAATCATATTCATCATTATGAAAACTCATGGAAATTTGACACCATTTAGCATTTTATAAGCAAAAAAGTTAAATTATCTCAGACATTATTTTTTCATGAAAACTCTATATAGGCCCACATTTCGTTCATCGTTGTGAGATCCAGAGAGATATGAATTTCAAAATAATAATATTTTTAAAAAGTACAAAATTATCTTATTTATTTTATTTTGTACCCAATGATTCATTAAATTAGGTAATACAACATAAGATAACTCCCCCCACACACATAACATGGAGTAGATGATGCAATTTATTTTCATGTGTAGGGTAGATAGAGAAAATTGTCTTGTAATGTGGGAAAAATAATATGATATTCTTGGATTATAAGGGATATAATAATTAAATGAACAAGTAAGGACGTAATGAAAATTAATATCATGAAAATGTGGATTAAACCAAAGAAATTCATCAATAATTTATAACATAAGTACTCAAACCCTTAAGTTTTGAATAGAATAAATAAAATTTTGATTAAAGATATCATGGATTGGATCAATGAAGAAGATATGTGAATGAAAATTGTATGATAAAAATGGTTTAGAGGCCTCATAGGAATGTTATTTCAATGATAAAGATTTTCATATGTGCCATGTGATTGAAAAATCACAGTAAATGTGTTGAAATTCCCAAATAATTAAACTTTAATGAAATGGATTTTTTTTATTCATTTATGCTCTGTTTCATGGAATAAATTGGTTTAATCCTTATTATGTGTTTCAAAAAGGGAAATAATATTCATTTTAGTTTAATTTTCTTAAAACACACAAAAAACTGAAAAATAAAGACACAATTAATTAAAAAACACCCATTTGTTTTTGAAAAATAGAAAAACACCAAATGAAAGATCCTATACTACTAATTTTCCCTCCCCAACACTTAAAATCTCTAGTTATATAAGTGAATTAAATTAGATTTAACATGTATGAATATTTTAAAATGAATCACATCATGGAAAAAAGGTGAAGGAGCGGTATGACCTGATTTCATTTATTGATAAATATGTACAAGTATGATCTCCTCCAATAGGTATGATATTATGGTCATATGGAATTTTTTATCATGTCTCCATTAATATTGAATGGATCCTGCTCTTCGTTCACCTTACTCTAAATAGAAATGAAAGGATACAAATTAGTTACTGTAAATGGACATTCTTATATTTAATGAAGTTTACCTAAAATCAGCTTGAGTCCTGATTTAAATAACAACAGTTTTCTCCAGGATAGAAGTGTTTCGATTAGATTATATGGTCATGATACACTCTTTCTCTCCCTTTATAAATTTTGTAATTTTCTATAGTAACCCTTATAATTTTATTTAGCTCCTACAACTAAAATATTCTCCCTTTTTCCAGTTCTTTTAGAATCTAAATTCAACATTCTTGAAGCCCAATATTCCTTATTCTCTATTTAAACTTGATGATGACAACTTTTCCCATAAAACAACCTATATGGAATAATTCCAATCGATTTTTTTAGGATTTCCTACAATTTGATAATGTATCTTCTATCCTTTGGCACTATTCCTTCATGTTTTGATTAATATTCTTTTCCAATATTCATTTGATTTCCATTTTTGACACATCATATTTCCCATTAGTCTATTGATAATAGAGAGTTGACATGTTATGATGAAAACCATTGTTATTTAGGATATCCTTCATTATACAATTTCAAAAGTGAGTCCCCTGATTACTGATGATGTCTCAAAGAACACAAAACCAACAAAATATGTTATCCTAGATAAAATCATAAACAACTTTAGCATTGTCAGTTCTCGTGGATTTTTCTTACACCCATTTATTAACATTATAAAATTCAAGAAAGATATGTGAATTTTCAAATGAAATTGGTAATGGTCCAATAAAATATATCCTCCAAAATTCAAAAATATCACAAATATTAAGTGGTTTTTGGGGAATTTCTTATCTATTTGAAATGTTTCCAAAAAAATCATATTTTCCACACATTTTGAAAAATTCATGAGCATCTAAAAAAAGGAAAATAAAATAAATTACAAATTAAAAATCCTTCTATTCTATAATTTGAGTTCCAAACTAACCTTCACAAGCTAATTTTTGAAGAAACTCAAAGACAAAACCAATTTCACTCTCAAGAAAACATCTTTTTTTCAGTTCATCATAGAAATGAAATTGATAATAAACAATGTAATATCTATATTCAGATTTTAGTTTCTAAATTTTTTGATAATTGAAAGAAGATGATACCTAAGATGATACTAGATAAATGACCATGTCAACATACCAATACACTTCTCCATTAATCAAGTACATCCGCTCTCCTAGAATGTGATCATTCAATGGTACTTTTCTAGAATTTCATCAACCATTGATTTGTGAATCCAACATTAATGATTTTACACTTGGTTATCGTAATCGTTAATTTCATTTATATTTATGTTTAAATACTATAGAAATAACATCCATTTCATTAGACTTGGTTTAGTTTCAACCTTCTTTATCAAGTACCTATGATCATCGTGATTAGAAAACACAGTGACTATAGTTCCCATAAAATATGATATAAATATTTTCTAAAGATCTAAAGTATCAAAAAACACATTTTATATAGTACTTTAATTTATTTTAAACTCATACAAGGTTCATGAAACATAGTAAATGACTTGTTTCCTTCCCTCAATTCACTGAGAAATGACTACTCTAACTGCTTGGTGGAAATAGTCACATAGTATCTCACACGGTTCTTCCAAATTTGGTGGTCGCATCATGGGTGGTGTAATATTTCTCTAATTAAATTCATCAATGGAATCCCTAAATTTACCATTGTAGTCAAAACCATCATCTTTCAAAAGCAATATAGGGATATAGAGAAAAATCTTACTAAAATCATTGATTATTCTTTTGTAGAATCCTATATTTCCTAAAAATGATCTAAAATACATCACACTAGATGGGTATAGAAAATAAATTATCACATCAATTTTTTATTTATTAACTTAAAATATTTTTTTTTAAATTGACATGTCCATGTACAATTCTGTTCTCTACGATGAAATTTATTGTTTCAAAATTTATAATAAGATTTTTTTCTGTGCATGTTTTCAAATTTTTTTTTCACATTTTAAGAACAATGGCCTAACGAATTTCCAAAAAATAATAAATCATACAAGTAACCCTCTAATAAATGATCAAAGTGATAATGAAAAACAAATACAATGAACCGTATAAATTTACATAGGGCATTACATAATCCAAATGGAATTATTTTATATGAAAATGTACTGAAGGGGAATGTAAAGGTTGTATTATAATGATCCTTGAGAGTAATGGGTTCCTTAAAATATCCTTAGAATCTATCCAAAATCAATAATTAGTTATCCCTAACAATCTCTATAATATATTGTCAATGAATGAGATGATGAAATGATCCTTTTGTGTGACCAGATTCAACTTCCTAAAATCAATTCAATCTCTCCTCCTATTCTAAATTCTCTCAGTGATTAATTAATTATTTTCATTAATCAAAGTGGATACCCATATATTATTGGTAAATACATGAATTTGGATAAACTACTATGAATATGAGTGATGATAGATGATCCCATCTTCTAATATTTTTTATCATGGTGGGATTCATCCTCTTTTAGGGTTGTCTATTAGGTTTGGAATCTCCATCTAGAAGAATCTTATGTGGGTATTTTTTTTGGAATATTCCTCGGTTATCCCATAATATCTACTATGTTTATTATAAATTCTCTCTCAAAAGTTCAATAAAATATTTTTCATCGGGTTTAGAAATATTTTTAGCAATTCTCACTAGTAATTTTCTCACTCCCTAAGGTACACATATTTCAAACCAGTGGGGAGTGGTTTTAATTCAAAATCAAGGGCTTCTTAAGGGATGAATCTAAACTAATTTTCACCAATTCAAATGGTTGTAACTTTTACACACAACAAAATTATATCATCTTCATCATCATCTAACAAATCATCAATGAAAACATATTTTACCATTTCTTCCCACATGAAATCAGAATCTCCGTCATTTTTGGAATTCACATTTTCAGTTATATTTTCAATGGTAATATTCTTTATTAAGGATAATAATTCATAGAACATTACTGATTCATCAATTTTCTTTGTAGAAAAATCATGGGAGAGTGAAACGAGTGAGTGATCATATGATTGGTGCCTCGTGGATTAAACATTTTTGTAGGAGTTAGTGTTTTCTCCAAATTCTATGGGGAGTGTCCCTTCATGGACATTGATGATGGTTTTGGTCATCTATTAAAAAGGTCTCCCAAATATTATGTTTGTCTTTTGGGTTCCTATATTCTTCCATATTCATCATATAAATGTTATCTAGGAATAAGAGATCTTTTAATTTCACTAGAATATCCTCTAGAACACGTTTTGGGAAAACTATGGATCAGTTTTCTAGTTGTATCACAACTCTTATGGTCTTCTTGACCCCAATAATAAAATAAGAATATAATTATAAGTGGAATATACTAATTAAATCACCTATATCAAATTAGTCATTAGATAAATTCAGAGATCCTATGGTTCATGGAATTGAAATATAAGGCCCTGTCCATAAACCTTACTTAATATTGAATTAAATGAATAATTCACATTGAGGAACTTTTCAGGTTTAGAGTTTTATAGAATTAGCACATAACTATTACATATCAAAATATTACAAAGTAGAAACTTCTACTAAGATTCCATTGAATAAAAACTCTTAAAATAAACATGTCTAGTTCCATGTTTAATATAGCATGACTTTCCCTTGATCCCATCCTTGACCCAATTCCACATTAAGTCATGTGAAAAAATTTCAAAAAAACTTGGGATGAGCATAAAAAGCACCGTAAGGGATCCACAAAAAATGGAAAATGTTATTTTATCAAAACAACAAGTAAACTCTGTATACTTTATCAAAGTAAAACTTTTCTCCTTTATGAAGCAGTAAAAACTATTCACTGAATAAAAGATCATTAATTACCCGATTGTAATAAAAATATTACAATAAAACCCATATAAAGTACACATAACATATAAAGGTATCTTGGGACATAAACATACTTAAATGGAATAACCATATGGTCGACTTCCACACATATCACTTAATGGAATAGCCATACGGCCGGCTTCCATACCCAATGCATTGGTGGTTATAACATAACCACCTGTCCTGGTATTCACATCACCACCCGTCATATGGTTTATCACGTAACCACCCGTCAAATGTCCAAGTACCATTATAAAATCATAAGACATTAAACAAACACAATGGAAATAAAACATTTCCACATTCCGATCACAATATATCACTTAAATATATTGTCATAAAAAATCCATTATAAAAACCATTTTCAATACCAAAATTCATAAATGAGTATATGGTATTTATTTCATTTTAAAAAAAAAATTACGGCTTGTTGAGGATTCCGAAGACCAAATAATACTCACGGTAGCGGAAAAGGTCGTTGTCACCGCGTATGTTAAAAGAAATATTCCTTTTTGTAGTTTTGTAAAACGCTTCTTAGAAAAATATTCATTTTGTATAATATTAAAATTAAAAGGGGTTTATACACCATATAAAGGAAAGTTGTATATAAAACAAAATATTCCTCAATGAAAGGAGATTGAGACGATGTCCCTTACCTCGGGTCCGACTTAACTCGATCATTCATTAACCTCCTGAATAATAAACTTGAGTTAAATTCTACTTGATTAAGAACCTTTTTCAAGTTCATTATTCCTTTTATATCACTTATTTCCATGTTATAAACATTATTTAATCATTGAAGTAAATAATGTTTGTTTTGTCGATATTTGGTTCTTAAGACCAAAGCGGACTTCTTACAATTACATGTTGTTCGTGTGGTCAAAGGTTCCTTATATCTAGAATGCCATTAATGATTTGGATATCATATATATAATATATATCCAGAATATACATGTATTAATAATATTACATAATCATTTATAGGTAAGAAATGAAATTCATCATTCATGGAGACGGTAAGCCGTACGTACGCATGAATGATACATTCATTTCTAGGTCATATTAATGGAATTAACACTAAATTAGTGGTATGTATATTTTAATTCCCGAATTATATTCATCATTTATATGTAACATAAATAATATATAATAAATTTAAATCCATCATTTATACTTCCCACATATGGCATTAACGAATCAAATCACATTGAGGGGGCGGTAGTCCACACTTCCTAAAATGAAGATATTGCGTATACCCATAATGGAATCTATAAAGGTGTGACATAAATGAAAAATACAGAAGATTAAGGAAGAAATAAACATATTATATATCATATATAAATATAGTGACACCTTAATGTCCACCTTTTAAGGTGATAGAAGAATATTGAACAATCATTGTTTTGTGAGGCAGAATTCACCATCCACAGAAACAGTATGTTCATTAACCATTAGATGTAGATGTGTGTAAGTGTAGCTCTAATTATTCTTATAAAAACATCCTAGTATATTTAAGATACTGTATTTCTTACAAAATAAATGAATAAAAAGAGTTTAGGGGGTTGGGAAAAAAATAATACAAAAGAACACAAGAGAAAACACTACCGTTAAATCGGGTAACTCTTTTTGATTTGAGCTCGAAGGATTCATTGGGAAGACTTATGCCCAATGTGAGGCCTCTATGAGTCAGAGATGGATGTGGAGAGACAAAATGGGCAGGGTTTTTCTGATCCAAAGGCTTTGGAAGTGTGGGTAAGGTGGTAGAGGTGGGGGCCTTTTATAAGAGAAGAGGAGGGGCACTCTTGGAAAGTAAAGAAATGTTACTTTATTTTAAAAGTTGTTTCGGATTTAAAAGTTCCCACATTGATATAATTAATGGATAAGGTGATAAGGGTTCGGAATACACCCATAGAATTGGATGTTGACAAGTATGGGTCTTAGATTTTAAAATATCGTTTCATTTTATTTAAATTGTTAAATAATGAGGTAATCGATGCGTCATCATGATGTCAAAAATAATTTAATTTATTTATTGTCTAAAAATTATAAAAAAATATCATGATGTAAGAAATCAATTTATATTTGTAATGAATATTTATAGTCAAATATCTGACTTGCATAACCCCATTTAAAAATTGTTTTAGTAAACCAACTCATGTTTGCGACATTTTTATTTTAATATTAAATAAAAAGTTATTAATGTCATTTTCCTACCAAAGTGGCTCAATGGGGTCCTCAAGTTGACCTATTGATTGTCCTGGTCCGCCATGACACATCCAATAAGGGTAGGACATGTTTCTAGGTCAGTTATTATTATTAATACATTATTTTTACCTTAAACTACATTAATTACCTCTAATCGTGTTAAATAAACATAAAAGTTACTATTTAACAAAAAATTATTTTAATTCCATTGAACCATATTTTACATCTTAATGAAAACAATGTTTTCAGATTTTTGAAATTGTAAACACAGTGGTGGTAAAATTTCATTTAAACGAAAAATCAGTTTTTTAAGTACCACTTAGTGGTTTCACTATTCATTAACAATTGAAGTTTTTCAGAAAAATACCAAAACTTCACCCTAAGATATATTTGATATTACAAATTCAAAAATGAATTCTATTTTACAAAATTAAAAACATAGAAGTTGTATTAGTTAATTTAATAACTAATTCCTGCTGTCAGAGCAAATAGCGTGTTTTTATTAAACAATAAGTATCAAAAGATTTCCACTAGTTTAAGTCCAATTTCAAAGTGAAATTAATTCTAACGACCACAGTTGGATTAAATGGTAAAAATATATTCTCATTTAACTTTAAAACCAATTAAAACTATAACATAATCATATAAATAAATTATATTAAAAAGAGGTTTTGAATTAAAATACAACATTTTTCACTATTCATTAAAAAATTACTTTATCGGAAAAATACAAAAAATTTACACAAAGTAAATTTTGATGTCCTGATTCTAAAACAGAGTTATATTTGGTCCAATATAATGTATAAGAGTGAAAAAACTATATTTAATGATAGTTCTCCATCAAAAGGCGATAAATGAACCTTTAGTGAAAATTAGGGTATAAATGCCGAAAATTGAATTCTTTTCAAATTTTAAGACTTTATCTTTTATTGGATAAATGTAAAAACATTTAAAAAAAATATATAATCATAATTTCGTTATTTATATCCATTCCCGCCAATACAACGTCTATGTGTTAACTACCATTTAAAATAATATTATTTTATTACTAGTGTGCAACGTAAGATTTCAAAGAAACTCTTTGTTGCGTATCGGGTAAGCTATCGAGCCTAGAAACCCATTTAAAGTAAAATTAATATTTAATTAGTAAATATTAATAAATATGAAAATGTTTTATTCTTTATTTACCTGGGATGTTATATCCTTTCCCCTTTTTGGGAATTGCGTCCTTGCAATTTTATTCACTTATCAACATAATTGGAGGTATTTATCCCTTATAGAATTTTAAGATTCCCATGTTGCCTCTTCAAACAAATGGTTTTTCCACAAAACCTTTCCATGGTAAATTACCCTATTCCCAAACACATTCTCTCTATTGTCAAATATCTGGACTGGTTTTTCTTCATAAAAGAGGTTATCATCCTACTGAACTACCTCTGGGCTTAGAACATGAGATAGATTTGGCATATATTTTCTCAACATCGAAACATGAAAAACATTATATACCTGAGATAAACTCGGAGGTAATGCCACTCTGTATGCAACTGATCCAACTCTCCCTAGAATTTCATATGGTCCAATGAACCTTGCACTTAGCATTCCTTTCATAGAAAATCACATCACACTTTTCCATGGAGAAACCTTGAGAAAAACATGATCACCTACCTTGAACGATAGATCCATCCTTTGGTTATCGGCATAACTTTTCTATCTTCTATGAGTTGTTCTCATGTGTTTATGAATCAACTGAACTTTTTCTACCATCTCTTCTACCAATTCTGGTCCCATCAGCTTCCTTTCATCCACTTCATCCCAAAAAGAAGGAGTTTGACACCGCTTCCCATATAAGGCCTCAAATGGTGCCATCTGTGTACTGGAATGAAAACTTTTGTTATAAGAAAACTTAACCAAAGAAACATGTTCGTCCCAACTTCCGTAATAATCTTTAGAAAAAGCACGTAACATATCCTCCAATGTCCGAATTGTTCATTCTGACTGCCCATCTCCTTGAAGATAAAAAGCTGTACAAAAATTTAATTCAACACCCAACGACTTCTGGAGGCCTTTCCAAAAGTTAGAAGTAAACCTGGGATCACGATCAGATATAATGGATAGGGGAACTCCATGCAACCTGACTATCTCTTTAAGATACAATCGAGAAAGTTAATCTTGAGAGAATGTATCTCGAATATTATGGAAATGAGAAAATTTAGTCAATCGATCAACAACAACCCAGATTGCATTATTACCTTGAGATGTCCTCGGTAATCCCACAACAATGTCCATGGATATATTTTCCCATTTCCACTCTAGCACTGGAAATGGCTGAAGAATCCCTTTCGGTAACTTCCGTTCTGCTTTAACCTGCTGACAAGTCAAACACTTCATAGTAAAATCAACAATATCTCTTTTTCATTCCATCCCACCAGTAATACTCCCGTAGATCTCTGTATATCTTAGTACTGACAGGATGAATTGAAAACGGGGAACTATGATCCTTACATAACAACTCATTCTTCAAATGTGAATCACTAGGCACACATAATCTCTTCCCAAACCTCAAAACACAATCATTATCAATGTTGAATTCATCCAACATACCCTTTTGAACCAGCTCTACCTTTTTCTGAAACCCACTATCTTCCCTCTGCACTTGAATAATTCTGTTAGATAGGGATGATCTCACTGATACCTGAAAAAAATAGAAAAACTTCCTTCACAAACAACATCCATGCCATAGTTCATCAAATGAAAAACCAAAGGATCTCATTCCAAACGTAGCATGTTTAATGAAGCATTACTTTTTTGACTGAAAGCATCAGCCACTTTATTTTCTTTTCCCGAATGGTAATGAATTGTAAAATCATAATCCTTGATTAATTCCAGCCATCTCCTCTGTCTCATGTTCAATTATTTCTGAGTGAATATATACTTTAAACTTTTGTGATCAGTATATATTAAACACTTTACTCCATACAAATGATGCCTCCAAATTTTTAAATCGAAAACAACAGTAGTTAATTCCAAATCATGTGTAGGGTAATTTACCTCACGAGTTTTCAATTTATGTGAAGCATATGCAATTACCTGATCATTCTGCATAAGGACACGTCCAAGTCCCTTCAACGAAGCATCACTGTATATAACAAACTCACCAATCCTGGAAGGAAGTGCCAAAACTGGAGCATTCAACAATCATATTTTCAACTCCTGAAAACAATCATCTCATTCTTTTGTCTAGATAAACATAACACCCTTTAGAGTTAGCATAGTCATTAGAATAGATAACCGTGAAACTTTTTCAACAAACCTTCGGTAGTAACCTGCCAAACCAAGGAAACTATGGATCATGGTTACATTTTTGGGTCTTGGCCATTCTTCAACAACTTTTTTTTAGCAGGATCAAATGGTATGCCATCTTTAGAAACAATGTGACCAAGGAACGGAATTTTTTGCAACCAAAACTCAATCTTTCTAAATTTCCCATACAATTTCTTTTCTTTCATGTTTTGACAAATAACCCTTAAATGACTTTCATGCTCCTCTTTACTTTTATAAAACACCAAAATATCATCAATAAAAACAGCCAACATTTTTCACCTGAGTCAACTGAGCCATCCCAACAACAAACTATTTAGTTCTGATTCTTACCATATCAAGATGCTGATTTGAAAGGTAATTTCCCTCTGTATGCCTTCCCAGAAAATTCATTCTGGTCCCTCTATGAAAAACCATTCTTAACACAAAAATATCTTAGGAGAAGTAACATGGTAATCATTAAATGCTATATCATTTCAATCATACCATAAATTAACTTATAATTTAACACTTTTCTAACTCCTAAAGTTGTCTAAACCGACCAATGATACCAACTATAAGACCCCAGCCTTAAACCGTACGTAATATTGAGTTAAATGAATAATTCACATTGAGGATCTTTTCAGGTTTAGTGTTTTAGAGAATTAGGAAATAACTATTACATCTCAAAAGATTACAAAGTATACACATCTACTAAGTTTTCATATAATAAAAACTCTTAAAAGAAACATGTCTAGTTCCATGTTTAATATAGCATGACTATCCATTGATCCCATCCTTGACCCTATTCCACATTAAGTCCTGTGAAAAAAATTTCAGAAAAACTTGGGGTGAGCATAAAAATCTCTGTAAGGGATACACAAAGAATGAAAACTATTAGTTTATCAAAAAAACAAGTCAACCATGTATACTTTATCAAAGTAATACTGTTCCCCTTTACGAAGTAGTAAAAGATCTTCACTGAATAAAATATCATTACTTACCCTTTTGTAACCAAAATATTACCATAAACCCATATAAATCTCACATAACATATAAAGGTAACTTGGGACATAAACATACTTAAATGGAAGAACCATACAGTCAACTTCCACACATATCACTTAATAGAATATCCATACGGCCAACTTCCATACCCAATGCATTGGTGGTTATAACGTAACCACCTGTCCTGGTATTCAAGGCACCACCCGTCGTATGGTTTATCACGTAACCACCCGTCAAATGTCCAAGTACCATTATAAAATCAAAAGACATAAAACAAACATAATGGAAAGAAAACATTTCCACATTCCGATCACAATATATCACATACATATATTGACATAACAAATCCATTATAAAAACCATTTTCAAAACCAAAATGCATAAAATAATATATGGTATTTATATCATTTTAAAAAAAAATTACGGCTTGTTGAGGAATCCAAAGACCAAATAATACTCGCGCAGGCGGAAAAGGTCGTTGTCACCGCGTATGTTAAAAGAAACATTCCTTTTTTTCATTTTGTAAAAAGCTTCGTAGAATAAGATTCCTTTTGTATAAAATTTAAAGTCAAAGGGGTTTATACACCGTATAAAGGAAAGTTGTGTATAAAACGAAATATGCCTCAATGAAAGTAGATTGAGACGAAGTCCCTTACCTCGGGTCTGACTTGACTCGATCGTTCTTTAACATCCTAAATAATAAACTTGAGTTAATTTCTACTTCATTAAGAACATATTTCAAGTTAAATATTCCTTTTATATCACTTATTTCCATGTTATAAACATTATTTAATCATTTATGTTAATAATAATTGTTTGGTCGATATTTTGTTCTTAAGTCGAATGTGGACTTCTTACAATTATATGTTGTTCGTGTGGTCAAAGATTCATTATATCCAGAATGATATTCATGATTTGGATATCATATATATCATATATATCCATAATATACATGTATTTATAATATTACAAAATCATTTAGAGTTAAGAAATTAAATGCATCGTTCATGGAGACGGTAAGCCGTACGTACGCATGAACGCTACTATCATTTCTAGGTCATATTAATGGAATTAAAACTAAATGAGAGGTATGTATAATTTAACTTTAGAATTATATTAATCATTTATATGTAACATACCTCATATATAATAACTTTACATCCATTCTTTATACATCGCGCATATGACATTAACGAATCAAATCACTTTGAGGGAGCGGTAGTCCGCATTTCCTAAAATGAAGATATCGCGTATACCAATAATGGAAGCCATAAATGTGTGCCATAAATGAAAAATACAGAATCTTAAGGAATACATAAACATATTATATATCATATATAAATATATTGAAATCTTAATGTCCACCTTTGAAGGTGTTGGAAGAATATTGAACAATCATCGTTTCGTGAGGCAGAAATTCGCCATCCATAGAAACAATATGTTCTGTAACCATTAGATGTAGGTGTGTGTAAGTGTAGCTCTAATTTTTCTTATAAAAACATCCTAGTATATTGAAGATACTATAGTTGTAACAAAAGAATTGAATAAAAATAGTTTTGGGGGTTGGAGAAGAAAAATAAAACAAAATAACAGAAGAGAAAACACTACCTTTAAATCGGGTAACTCTTTTTTGATTTGATCTCAAAGGCTTCCTTGGGAGGACTTCTGCCCAAATTGAGGCTTATATGAGTAATAGAGGGATGTGGAGAGACAAAAGGGGCAGGGTTTGGCCGATCCAAAGGCTTTGGATGTGTGGTTAAGGTGGTAGAGGTGGGGGCCTTTTATAATAGGAGAGGAGGGGCACTCTTGGAATGTAAAGAAATGTTAGATTATTTTAAAATGTTTTTTGGATTTAAAAGGTCCCAAATTGATATAATTAGAGGATAAGGTGATAAGGGTTCTAAATCCACCCATAAAATTGGTTTTTGACAAGTGTAGATCTTTTATTTTACATTATCGTTTCATTTTATTTAAATCGTTAAATAATGAGGTAATCAGTGCATCATCATGATGTAATAAATAATTTATTATATTTAATGTCTAAAAATTATAAAAAAATTCATGATATAGTAAATATATTTATATTTATAATGAATATTTATATTCAAATATTGGACTTTTATAACCCCATTTAAAAATTGTTTTATTAAAACAACTCATGTTTGTGACATTTTTATTTTAACTTTAAATAAAAATATATTAATGTCATTTTCCTAACAAAGTGGCTTCATGGGGTCCCCAAGTTGACCAATGGATTTTCATGGTCGACCATGACACATCCAATAAGGGTAGGACATGTGTATAGGTCATTTCATATTATTAAAGAATTATTTTTAACTTAAACTACATTAATTACCTCTAATCGCGAATAATAAACTTAAAAGTTACAATTCACCAAAAAAGTATTTTATTCCAATTTAACTAAATTGTACTTATTAATGAAAACAATGTATGTTGTATTTTTTAAATTCAAATCACAGAGGTGGTAAAAATTCATTTAAACGAAAAATCAGTTTTTTAAGTACCACTTAGTGGTTTCACTATTCATCAAAAATTGATGTTTTTCAGAAAAATACCAAACATTCACCCTAAGATGTATTTGATATTACGAATTCAAAAATGAATTCTATTTTAAAAAATTCAAAACATATAAGTTGCATTAATTAATTTAAGAATTAATTCCCGCTGTCAGAGCAAATAACGTGTTTTTATGAAATAATAAGTATCAAAAGACTGACACTAGTTTAAGTCCGATTTCAAAGTGAAATTAATTGCAATGACCAATATTGGATTAAATGGTAAAAATATATTCTAATTTCACTATAAAACCAATTAAAATAATAACACAATCATATAAATAAATTATATTAAAAATAGGTTTTGAATAAAAATACAACATTTTTCACTATTCATTAAAAAAATGAACTTTATCGGAAAAATACCAAAAATTTAAACAAATTAAATTTTGATGTCCCGATTCTAAAAAAGAGCTATATTTGGTTCAATAAAATGTATTAGAGTGACCAAAACTATATTTAATGACGGTTCTCCATCAAAAGGCGATAAGTGAACCATTAGTGAAAATTAGGGTATAAATACCTCAGATTGATTTATTTTCATATTTTAAGCCTTTATCTTTTATTTGATAAATTTAAAAACATTTAAAAAAACATATATAATCATATTTTAGTTATTTTTATCCATTCCCACCAATAAAAAGGCTATGTGTTAACTACCATTTAAAATAATACTATTTTATGACTAGTGTGCAACGTAAGATTTCAATGAAACACTTTGTTGTGTATCAGGTACGCTATCGAGCATAGCAACAACTTTAAAGTAAAATTAATAATTAATTTGTATATATTAATAAATATGAAAATGTTTTATTCTTTATTTACCAGGGATGCTACAGGAAAACGTCCCTAGATCATGAAAATTTGGTTAGAAACTATGATGTAATTAGATCTATGAAATTTGTTCCCAAGTTGATCCTCTCATCCCTATGAAGTGTTATATTATTGGTTAATATTTAATTCAAAAATTTAGCATCCTTTAGAATTTCTTTGAGTGATTTGAGAAGGGAGATATTAATTTCCACTTTCTAGAAGGTCTCCGTAATTTCTCTTTCTAAGTGATTATTCCTAAAAATTCTTTGTTTCAATAATACATGATGGAAATTGATAGGGAATGTATTTATTATCCATTTTAGACTTTTGAATGGAATTTATTTTCTCTTCCTCCTCGTCCTATACTAATACTCCACCCCTTTCTTCCCTCCATGGTGCACTTTCAAAGAATTAACCGAATATTAATGATTATTCCCCCCTCGACTCATGTGGTATCGTTTCAGGTTCCTGGGATCTAGGGGATGATATTTCATTTCCAGTTCCTATTATTATCATTATGATATTAAATTTTGGGGCTGGGACTGTTAGGGATGTATTTTTTTTTTTGGGATTTTGTACATTGTTTCAACAATAATTCTCACTATGTTTTCTAGAATATCATCATACATGGGTAGTCCCTCATACTTACATTTTTGTTGTTCCTAAAAATTTTCTGTTCTAGTGGATGGTTTCTTGTATGGTGTTCGGAATTTTGGTGGTTGGTGGAGTTAAATATTGTTATATGATAACTTTTTTTTGAAACTGTGATGGGTTTTTTTATGGTTTTCTTGAAAGGGTGTTTGTTTTGGGATTGGCTATGGTATTATGGTCTTTATTGATTACTATAATCTTTAAATATATATATATAACATGGTTTGGATATAAAAATACATTATTTTGTTGGAAATTTCTCTATTGGAAGTCTACCACCCAAGTTTCCATTCCATTTAATTCATCACATTGGTCAGTGAAATGATCAGTTGCTGAGTAGAAACCGCATAACATAGCTGGTGTTTGTTAAAAACTCACTTGCTTCCAAGATATAAATCATTCCATAATATTTTTCTCATCAATTTTAGTTTCCAATAAATGTGATGGATAATAATTTATTACCTCCTGAATATTCTTTTTAATATTACCCCTTGTAACTAACAATTATGAGTTGTGAGAGAAATTCTCAATCAATACCATAGCTTCTTCTAGTGAAATTTCAAACACAGTTCCTACAGATGATTCAGGCCGATAGATTTTTTCATTTTCCAATAAGCCTTGATAAAACAATTCATGAATATGAGTATCCTATACACTGATGTGGGTAGCTGACACAATTTTATTAAATGGTTCTTAGTAATCATAAAGGGTTTCTCTGTATAAAAATCTATTGGCATATATTTCTTTTTTGATGGTTTTTCTTTAATAGGGGGTAAGAATCATTTCATAAAGAATCTCACCATGTCATTAAAATCATGAAAATCTTCGGGTTACAGGCCATACAACCATTCATTATTAGATCATATCTAATGAAAATGGAAATGACTTCCACTTTACCTACTACATAGAAACACCAAAGGGTCTGAAAGTATAACATATATGTGTAAGCTATTTAATATTCTTATTTGGGTCATCCCCTACCAAGCCATGAAACATTGGAATAAATGGAATAATGTTAGGATTCATATCAAAATAATTTTTCAACTCTATCATGGAAATTTTAATTTTTTATATTTAGTAATTGTGGTCGACATATATCTCAGAGGTTTTGGTTCTGATTTCCAACCATTCTAAAATTCTAGGAGTGAACAATTGAATTTTCAGTCAAGTCTATAGGAGAAATTTCCTCAAATTCAGATTAAAAATTAAGTATGTTATGTCTATTCAACAATGTCATTTCAATTTAGTGATCTAGGGGGATGATTTAGGTTTTAAGGTTCCAGTCATGTAATTTTAAAGATACATGAAATAAATAAGAATAAAATATTATTGGAACTACCTCCCTAGAAATGGACCCATGTTTTGAAATGAGTCTGTCAAGGTGTGTGGAGAAAACATATTTTTCTTAAATTAAAATGAAGTAAACTGGTTGACCAAGAATTTCTCTAGAAACAAGTTCCAAACAATCATTTTTTCATTGGAAATTAGGGAATGATGTTAGATTATTATTGATACTATTTTTTTAAAGTAATAATGAAATTAAAATTATGTTAGAAACGAAATTGAAATAAGAGATTGATGTTATTAGGGCTGTATCACATTTTTCAAGTTCATATTCATAATAAAAAACATTCACCACTTATTCCTATTGAATGATTAATGAATGACTCCTTGATCTAGTAGTCAATCACCCTTGGTTGATGGATGAAATGGACACCACTCCAATGTCCATGAATGTTCATAAAAAATTTAAAAACAAATAAAGAAGTTTACAATAAGTAATTGGAGATCCCTAAAATCTAAAAAGGTTCACTTATTCCACCAATTATCCAGAAAATCACTAGAAACGCACCACCTTACACAATCTGATCAATCGAGACAAACTACAAATAAGTAGAGGGAGATCAATGATCTTAAAAACAAGCTATAAAAATGAATGAAAAATATCAAAAATATTATTTCATTAAGATAATCGGACACCATTAAAAATATATATCATTCATTTGAAAAATAGTGTTTTTCATTAAAGAAAATGAATCTGACTTTACAAAAGGAAAACCCCCCTTCCAAAGACACTTACTTGTTTTAACCCTCCATGTGAAGGGTAATGGTGTTAAAAGTGAAAAAATAGAGCATTGTAAAACTAAGAAAAGGGAAAATAGGAAATACATTAAACATCAAGAATAAAATCCTCCATCACATCTCCTACTTCTCAATTATCAACAACATCCTCTATTATAAGTAGACGCACATATTTATAACCTCAAGGGGTGGAAAATTTTCCATCCATATTCAATCCCATGAAATATTGAGTCCCGTGCAAATAAAAAATTCTTAAATATAGGGATTTTTTATATATATAAGATCATTATTCCTCTATTTCTAATGTTCCAATAAAATCGTTTCTCATTTAAACAAGTTCCCAAAATGTTTTTCGTGAATTACTCATGATGATTTTTTGCACCCAAGGACACAACTCAACTCTCTCCACATCAACGCATGTAATGGATTCCTTAATGACCAATGTTCTTCATTAAATTTAATTTGGTGATGAATATTAGAGTTATATATCCAATATACCTTGAATAACATCATTTGGATGTCTCTCAGCCGATTTATGCTTCAATTAATAATGTGGGGTCCATCATGTTAACTAGCCAACTATTTACCATTGATTCATTTTTAAGGGCCTTTCTAATTTCAATTAGATGTGGTACTAGAAGAAAAAGTTGAATCCAACAAGAAATTTAATCATAAAATAAGAAATCATCCAATTTGGATAAAAATTTTATATGATATAGACAAAAAATAGAAGCAATATATATATTTTAAATTTTCAGAATTAACTATTTTCCATATATAATTCCAAAATCACCATAAAATATACTAAAATGATTAAAATCATATCCCATTAATTAATGTTAATGGGTTAAATTATTCAAACATGTATGAATATTAAAGAACATTTTATCTCTATTAGTCCACTTTATTTTAGTGGGCCTACTAATCCACTAGTCACTAACCAATGGATCGTTACTATTGTAGAGAATTTTTACATTCTACCTTGTTTGGAACATGAGATATTTATTCTATATTTTTTAATTTATAAGGAAAATCATATCAATTTTTTACTCTTAAAAGCAATATGAGAGAATAAGAAAAAATTGACTCTATGGATGAGAAATTTAAAATAATATTTTTCAAAAAACACCTTCCTCATATTATTATCTCAAAAATGGAGAAATAATTACTTGAGTTAAAGATGGATGATTATGAATCTCTTGGTCAATATGTGGAAAACATTTAAATTCTAGTGAAGTACTCTTCTGTTATGAACATCCAACAAGAAATTAAGTTTGATTGATACTGCAGAAACAAAAAACCAAATCTCCCAATGGTTTTATCCATAGGTTACATCAAAAGATATGAAGAAATTGTATGATGTGATCTCTAGATGGAGATGAATATTGGTGTTAATTGTCAATCTCATGGGTTTGGTAAGAAAAAAATGTAATTAAAAAAATTCTAAAAACCATAAAAAGAATAAGTTGAGACTTTATTTATGCTTAATGTGTGGAAGTAAATATGGGTGGAATTATCATAAGGAAATTTAAAAATGATTCAACTGTTTAAATGTAGTTTATTAGTCAATATAATGTCAAAGTGATGGGAATAATTTATCTAATGGTGAGAATAGAGAGAAAGTTACATAGAATGTACCACCCTCACTCCAATGTTTTAGATGAAGGGAGTATAGTAATTATGTGTACTAACACACAAATCTGAATGTTGATGATGATGATCAATGTAAATAACATATTAATCCTAGAAACAATGTGAAATCTCATAATACAACTATATCAGATAAGGGTTATTATTCTGAAATGGTAAAAAGTATAATTACCACCCCCTTTAAAATTTCAAATGTCTAATTTTATTTTATATATACCCACTCTATTATCTGTAAATAATTTTCAAAGGGTTTCATTGTACAACTTCATAAATTATATGCGATGTTATCAATAAAAACCCAAGTAGTACGATGACCAAATCCCACGTCTATGATTCGTATCTGATTGATTTTTATGGAAATGTGTTTCCTAAAAATATTTTAATTCTTCCTCTATTTTAATCAGATGTGATTTTGGGAATGGAAAAGATTTAATTAAAACACTACAAAATCATTTTTCATGAAAATGAATTTACATGTGATATTCCAATTCAATCTATGGTCCCCGATATATTTGATAATAAATATGAACTCCCAATGAAAATAAAATACATCTTATGGGTCATGATTTAGATTTAAATGTATTGTTTATCTCATTTGATAAGGGAGAAACTCAATATCAATGATATTATTATTATTTCTGAATTTAGTAATGTATTCTAGTAAATTTTTCTAGGTATTCCCATAAATTGTAAGGTTGATTTTTCAGTAGATCTCATACCTGTTGCTACACCTATTTCCAATACTCTATATTTAATGTATCTGATTTAGTAGAATGAATTAAGGAATAGATACTAATATAATCTTTAAAATGTGTTCAATTAGTTAAGTTATCACCCAAGGTTTCTCCTATTATATTTTATAAGAGTATATATGGATCAATGCTACTCTACATTGATTATCAAGAACATAACAAGATCACTATCAATAAAAAGTATCCTCTATTGTATATTGATGACGTGTATGATCATATGTATGGATCTTATTACTTTTCCAAGATATATCCTCATTCTATAAATCATCTATTAAAGTTCATGGAGGATATACTCATGATGATCTTCCATACAAGGTATGAACACTATGATTTTATAGTGATTTAATTTGGTATTAATAATTCCTCAACAATATTCATGGATTTATGGAATATAGACATTAGATATTACGTTGACTATCTATTGTAGTCTTTCTAAATGACATTCATTTATATTCAAAGTGAATGTAATGACATGAAGATTCACTACTGGAAAAATAACCTTTACCAACGGTTTGGAACCGTTGGTATAGGCCTCCAAACCGTTGGTATAGCCTATACCAACAGTTTGGGGAACCGTAGCCAAGTAAGTCGTTGGGATAGGTCTATACCAACGGTTTTCCAAAAACCGTTGGTATAGACCTCTGCCAACGATTTTGGAAACTGTTGGTATAGGTAATATGAAATCTATACCAATGGTAATGGAACCGTTGGTATATAAATTCCAAAAATAAAACATCCGCTGGGATTTGATCCTAGGACCCCTCATTTATAATCGAACGACTTAACCACTAAGCTAACATCACTTTTGTAAACCTAATTTCATACATATATATATGTATTATCATAATTATTTAATATTTTGATTTATATAATGTTCTCGGTTAGTGGATCTGGAAAAAAATTAAAGAACATATCCCAACGGTTTCCAAAACCTTTGGGATAGGTTCTGGTTGGGTGAATTTTAGTTGGCCGAATGTTGGTTTTTTTTATGCTTTTTTCCAACGGTTCTTGAGAACCGTTGGGAAAGAGTGACCTTTCCCAACAGTTCACCAAAACGGTTGGGAAAGGGCCTCAAAAACACACCCTTTCCCAACGGTTTTGGTGAACCGTTGGGAAAGGGTGTGTTTTGAGGCCCTTTCCCAACGGTTTTGGTGAACCGTTGGGAAATGGTAGCTATACCAACGGTTTTTACAAACCGTTGGTATAAAAGTGTTGGGAAAGATAATGTTTCCAGAAGTGATCACTTTAGGATTGTGAGAATTCCTAATGGAATGATACGTTTTATACCTAATTTACCATGTAATAATTTTTTCTTCAAAAAGTTTCATTCTCATGATAGATAATCTAATGTGGGATTATATTAGTAGATCCTTCATAGATATAATTTATTTAATGTCACCTCAAACAAACCTCTAGGACTAATATATGTATTTTTCTTTGTTTCGATGGATTGTATCAGTTCCTTGTTGAAATGTTTACACAACTATATATTCCACCCAACATGTTCACTTAGAAGGGATCAAAGATTCTTTAGATGGATGATTGTGAAGAAAATTTAATGAACTAATGGAAAGCCAAGATGAAAAACATATTCATACACAACCCTGCAGTAGAGAAGGGTTTGTAGTCTATAGTTATGTATATAATAAGTCACTATGATAAGTCCTCATGTTGAATGATATGGTTTTTTCTTATGCTTCTAGAAAATTAATAGTCCATTATCAAAATCAATGAACTCATTATTTGGATTTAGTTGAAGTAATTTTTTCATTAATGATATGGAGGTATTATCTCAATGAAAAAAAGGTGTTACATATAGACTGGTTACAAAATCATAACAAATATTTTCACTCAAAAGAGGATGGACATGAACCATGAATGATGGTTCGAGCATAATGAAGAATAATATTTATGTAACGTCCCAGATTCGGGTGCCACTCAAGTGGTGCCCCGAACCCGATTGGTCACATGAAATTAACCGCATTTCCCTAAACGCTAGTGGATACTGACTAATTGCGAGGGCCAATTCCTGATTGTGGGGAAACTATGCGCTCATTTGTCAAAGTGTAACGCAACGAAACAAAATACAAGCATACAAAAGTGGAAGCAGTATACAATACCAATGATGAAATGGACACAGTACTAAAGTAAAGAAAAGACCAACAATCATATACAATGATGTAATATGTCCTTAAGTCTATTAAAGAAACTAAAACAGAATACACTGCAATCTGAAAGATTACAATATAGGGTTCAAATACTGAAAAGAAAAAAAAAACAGTTCAACAGGAACTCAGAAGTATCACAAGCCTAAGCTTGGTCCCATGTTCTCATACTCCTCTACAACAATCAAGTACATGTATAGGGACCCTTGAAATTTTCTACACCTGCAACAATATAATATTTTTGGTCCCAAGACATGACCCAAACACGGTGTGAGAAATAAATCCTAGTGGGTAACCACCAAAGGTCTGTGCCCAACTGTCAGTGAATTTATACAACAGCAGTGTGCAGTAATGGAAAAGTAGTAAACTTGGAAGTAATCTAAAGAATCAAATCATACCAATTCCATTACCATTTAATTATTATTTAACAATTAAATATAATTGAATTATAATTTCATGAGACTCATCCTCAGCCGATAATCTCCTAAACAGTGCCACAACAAAACTACAACAAGCTATCTAGAAATTACAAGGTAAAACAGTACCAAGGATGTGCTATAGCTTGGAAGGTATGACATGAGAAATCACCGCAATGAATATGCAAAGTAAATGGTGTCCTCAGACAAGAAAAATCTTACCCTCATGTAATCAGAATCGAAACCCATAAGTGATTGCCCACAGGAATAACTAATATTTCCCTCAGGTATACGAGATAATGCCCTTAGGCATGGATGCAACTATCCACAAGCATAAGATTAGGTGCCCTCAGGCTGAACAATACACTTCCCCTTAGGCACTAGAAACACTTCCCTCAGTCTAAACAAGCAAATGGTCTGAGCCCAATACATTAGAAAGAAATTATATATAGTTTCTCTCATGAATACTCAAAGCAGGCTAAATCACGACATAACCTCGGGTATCCTGGCCAAACGGATAAACAAGGGAACACACCCACAAGGTGGGCCTAAATCCATGAAATGATCCCAAAGAGCAGTTTATAATTATCGTCAGATTATATATGAAATTGTAGGTATATTAATTAATCAAGGCCTCATCCATACGACACTCCAAACATGGTTGCGTAGAACAATGGTACACAAAAACAACTTGATAGTTGGAATTATTCATCAGACCACCTACCTTGATCTACTCTGATCGATATATGAAAATGACACCATTAGAAATTCCCAAGAACAATGTATATATGGGGAAAAAAATAACCCATTAAATCCCAAATAACATCCCCCAGGAAAGAATTATTAATGACAGATCAAGGAGAAGGAGTGTCTTACCAGCACGGTTCAAACAAGATCTACGACGGAAGGAATGGATTCTTGGCCTGCGATCGAGAGATCCTCAAAGCTCCATCCTCTCCTCCCGATTCTCCAAACACATCAACTGCCTCCTTAGCCTAATGATGTGGGTACTTCCCATTTTCAGTGAAAAAAACAACATAGTGTGTCCTCTCAATTGCATTACATGTAATTTTCATCATTTAACTATTCATTAGGAGGTTACTTTTCACCTCCAATCTGTTCATCTTTCGACATGAGTTCACAACGTGTATTTCTGAATACACATAATGTACTTTCACTCTGCTGGTGGCTACTCCCACCGCCTTACTGTTCACCTTCCAACTGATTACACGACATGAAAATTCCAAGTACACGGTGTGTAGTCAGTTTTTACACCCTTCATCACCGATAGTCCTACACACCCTATGTACTCATCCGACACGACCAAATTACACGACATGTGGAAAACTAAACGGCGTGTAACCACCAAATTTGGGGTTTTCCTACATTTTCCTTATTTTCTGAAATACACTTATGGAAAGAGGAAAAGAATAAACATGTACCTCAAGAATACGAACTGGGTCCTTACAATCCCCTCCCACCTTAAATCAATTCATCACCGAATTTCCCTCCCAACGACGGTGAAGATAAAGCTCATTTGAACTCTTCCCACTGAGCTTGTATGTCAGTCTCTCACTCCTAGGTTTCATCCTGCACTTGTCCATGATTCCATACCACTCATACGAGAGGAATTGTTCCGCCTCGAAGAACCTTTGTGCTCATATCAACAATACGAATCAAATTCTCCTCAAAGGAAGCATCGGATTGAAGCTAAACCTATTCAGGCTGAAAGATGTGAGTTGGGTATGAGTGATAATGACGCAGGTGTGATACATGGAAGACACCATGCATAGCCTGGTACCTCTATGGTAATTTCAACCGATAGGCAACCAGCCCGACTCTCTCTTGAATCTAAAATGGCCCCAAATACATTGGGGAATGTTTACCCTGTCTCCTGATCCAGCTGTGTCCCAACCTCATTGAAACACATATGAAAACCTAATACCTTACCATGAACTCCAAGGGTCATCTACGACGATTAACATACAATTTTTGATGTGACTGTGTAGTAGACATCCGCTTCTGAATCAACTGGAACAGTTCTGATGTCTCATGCATTAGATGTGGTCCCAGTAAAGCTGCCTCAACTTCTTCCAAAAAGCACAATGGTGATCGGCATGTCCTACTATATAAAGCCTCGTAATGTTCCATCTCAATAGTTTCCAGAAACTATTATTGCAGGCAAACTCCACCAGGGGTATGTGCTTCTCCCAAGAGTCCCCAATGTCTATAACTCATGCATATAACATGTCCTCAACCACCTATATTGTAAAATCTGACTGGCCATCGGTCTGAGTGTGGTAAGCTGTGCTCAGAAGCACCTATGTACCTAGTTCCCTATTAAAACACATCCAGAATAAGACGTAAAATGGGAATTCCTATTTGAAACAGTAGAATGAGGGACCCCATGAATGCATACCACCTCTCGGATATACAACTTTCCAAGATCATCAACACCTAAGGTCACCTAGATTGGAAAAAGGTGAGCTACCTTCGTAAGTCTATTCACAAAAACCCACACGACATCACTGCCTCGAGGTGACCTCAACAACCCAGTCTTAAAATCCATCATGAAATCATCCCATTTTCACTCCAGAATGGGTAATTGTTGTAAAAATCCAGCCGACCTCTAATTCTCCGCCTTCACTTGGTGATAGATGGAACATCCCGCTACAAAACCACCTACATCCCATTTCATACCTGGACACCAATACTAACGTCTTAACTCACGGTAAATCTTGGATACTCCGGGACGTACTGCCCACGATGAAGCATGAAACTCTTGCATCAGATCTTCGTGTATATCCCCTGGAACCCACACTCATCTAAGGGAACACAGTACCTCACCATCGCTTATCATCCAACCAGGAGGAGGGTCCTCATTGGCCACCGACTCTCGTAGAACTAAGCATTCAGAATCGGATAGTTGTATCATACTCACACTATCCAGGAGGGTAGAAGTCACAACTAAGGAAGAATGATAGTCTCACCCATAACTATCATGCACATCTAAATGAGTCTCAGTGAACAAAGCCATACGCTTCCACTCACCGCTAGCCACCTGCACTTCTTGTTACTGAGTCCACCTACACAGTGTGTCAGCAACTGTTTAACCATACCAGGTGTATAGGAAAGATCAATGTCGAATGACTAAAGGAATTCAACCCACCTTTGATGTCTCAGATTAATGTCACACTGGGTAAATTAATATTTGAGACTTTTTTGGTCCATGAAAACCACAAAATTCTCTACCAAGATATAATGCCTCTATCAACGTAACACATAAACAACTACAGCCACCTCGAGATCATGTGTCATGTAATTCCACTCTTTTGGCCTCAATTGCAGAGAACAATACTCAACTACTCAATCTCCATGCATCAACACTACTCCATTCCCAATACATGATGTGTCATAGTAAACTGTATATCTATTCCCTTGCTCTGAATGTATTGGGATTGTTGCTGATGTCAACCTTCCCTTCATATCTTGATAGGTTGTTGCGCAATCTTCTGACCAAATAATCCTCAGACCCTTCTTAGTCAAACCCATCAACGACACTGATAAGAAGGATAATTCCAATACAAAACACATGTAGTAACTATCTTTCCCTAAGAAACACCGTATCTCATACACGATTTTAGGATGCTCCCAGGAAACTACTACTGTCTCTTATTCTAGGTCTACCAAAACTCCTGACTCTAAGATAATATGACCTAGGAAGTGAATTTGGTCTATTAAAAAGTGGAAATTTTAGAGCTTGGCCTATAGCCAATGCTCTCTCAGTGTACTTAGTACGATCTCATGATGGGTAGCATGGTCGTGTCGAGTGTTAGAGTACACCAAGATATAATCCATGAAGACTACAATAAAATAATCCAGATATGTATGGAAAACATGATTCATCAAATCCATGAAAACAATAGGCGCATTCGTGAGTCTCAAAGGCTTGACCATATACTCGTATAGACCATATCTACTCCGAAAAGTTGAAAGTGGTATGTCGGATGGTGTAACGCATAACCGATGATATCTGGATCTCAATTCAATCTTCGAGAACCCCCATGCTCAGCGAATTTGATCAAAAAGATCATCAATACATGGCATCGAATACCAGTTCTTGATCATCAACTGCTTAAACTTCCGATAATCCACACAAAGTCTGAGGGCACAGTCTGCCTTCTTAGAAAACAGGACAGGCGAACCCCATGGAGAAGTAATGGGTCGGATAAAACACCTTGCCTGCAACTCCTACAACTTCCTCATGATCTCCTACAACTCTGGTGTAGCCATCCAATAAGGAGGAATGTACACCAGTGCAGCTCCTGGAACAATCCCAATAGATAAATCCACCTCTCGCTCTGTAGGAAGTCAAATAAAGTCATCCGAGAAGACATCCCTAAAATGATCAAACATAAGAGGGAAATCCATCTGACAAGTTCCTTGGTCATCCAGATATAAACTCGCAATCTGGGATGTCACTCCACCTCACCAATGATGCATGGGTGTAGCTTGGCTCTACTGGACATCCCATTCTACCTTGTATAGAAACTGTCCCCACTCTAGTGATGTGAAATTCACCATGAGATGATAGAAATCCAAAAAGTCTCAAAACGGTACCAATCGGTCCATCATGAGAATGATATCATAGCTCGTCATCTCTAAGACATAAAGGCCCCATAGAAAGTGACACCCACCAACCTCTAGGGGGAACTCCCTGCACTGCCGCACACCAGCCGTTCTAGTCCCTAATGGAGTGTCTAGCATCATAATATCAGCAAATGAAGAAATTCATAGACCAAGGACATCCACAATGGGATTAGATATAAATCTATATAGAGAACCATTATCAAAAATTACTGAAGACAAAATAGAAGAAAATAGAATAGAACCTATTATACTGGAAGGTCTGGGATCCTGCTCTAGTTGGGTATGTTACACTGCATATGCCTGCTCAGTGTCACGACCCTGCGACATAGCTTGGCTACAATAAACCGACCCACCCTGCTATCTCTGAGATGCTGGTGTCTACCTACCATGGCCACAAACACCAACTCTTCTTGAGAATCCTGACGTGTCCCAATTCCCTGACTGGTGAGAAGCTACTAGCCCTTCTCCCCCATGCGGAGTCAGCGTAGAACCCCTCTTACTAGCCACTAGTGGAAACTCCCTACAAAAGCACTGCAGATGACACATCTTGCTGCAAGCTCAGCACTCCACTGGGTCACATGGATAGTGGGGTCTATTATGCCCCAAATTACTACACATGTAGCACCTCACCTGGCCACCAGAAGAGTTATTCTAGATATTTCTTACACCATTAGAGAAATACATCTACCTTTTCCTCTTTTTGGTAGAAATAAATCCAGAAAATAGTTCCGAACCGCCCTAGCCTAAACCACTAGCTTCCCCTAGGTTCTTCTCTGTAATAAGTGTCTGGTTCACAATAGTATGCAATTTAGGAAAGCTAAAAATGTTCACCAGTGCTCGAATGTCATATCGAAGACCATCCTCAAAGAATCTAGCCCTCAACGTCTCATCACCCACTAGAACATGTGCAAAGAATTGTAACTTGATGATGCAGGAAGAATAATTCATCATTAACATGGCGCCCTGTTGAAAATTCATGAACTATCAACATGATCTTCCCTCAACATATCTAGAAAGATCAATTCATATAAGACTGCCTGAAAATCATCCCACTTTATGTCTCAGTGATGCTCGGTCTAGGTGGTAACATCCCACCATCTCTTGTAGGAATCACGTAGCATATATGTAGCGAGATTCACCATCTACCCTGTAGGCATCTCCAGATGATCGAATATAGTCTGCATAGAACCCATCCATGACTTCGCAGCCTATAGTCCTCCATTCATTGAAAACATAGGCAGATGATGCTACTGGAATATACAATTCATCTCTTCCATAGATGTGGCAGACGGCGGTGCTCCCTGGAAGGTTTGCTGGAACCGCATGAATCCTTCACAGAACTGTGCATCCATGCCAGTGTCTGGTATAATGGTTGGCGCCAAAACTGGCTCTGTTGGAGTATCCATCAGTAGCCCATGGCCTACCATCTCAGGAGTATAATCGTTTCCGCTCTCCTGGTGAACAGCTCGAGGTCGTCTCGACAACATGACTCTACAAGGTCAACCCCACCCCTTTTATTATGATCAATAAGGACCAAGAACTGGAAGCACAAGAAGTGAACAAGGAAATGAAAACATTCATGTTTTACAAACAAGATTAAATGGAGTGTATATTAACTAATTGGTGTGTTCCCTCATGTATTTCACATGAGTATGTACTTCTGCCAAAACTGGTCGTGAGACACCCCAAAGACATTGCGTGTAGTCCACACACATGGCATGTACTTGATTTTTCTTCCCCTACCCAAGTTCTTCTACAAGACATATCCACACAGCTCTGTTTTGAATGAGACTACACGAGGTTTATAAGGTCAAAAAGGCATGTAATCAAGGATCTTCAACGACCCGTGATGTCTGTTACTTGGCCCGGTACACAGCTTAGACATACACGGAGTGTTCCAAATAGGCACATAATGTACGACTTAATTTCCAAATTCCTGTGTTGTTAGTGACACAACTGAAAACTCGAATGATAGTACACGGCTTGTTACAATCGCATACAATGTGTACACCATCATGTTTTCTCAACCACACAGCCAAGTTTACACAGTCTTTCACCAGTCAAGACTACACAGCGTGTCCCTCAGGTACACAGTGTGTACTAGACGAGCTTCACTAACCCGTATTGTTTGAGACATGACCAGATACATTGATCAAACTACCCGGTGTGTTCCATATGGACACGACGTGTACAAGAAGGATTACCCCAACCCATGTTTTTAGTTACACTTCTGGATTTCCAGGATACACTATATTGTGTGTTCATCTTTGACACGGCATGTATAAAGGTAGATTTACTCCATCCGTGTTGTTAGTTACATGGGCAGAAAAATGGCCAACACAACACATTGTGTATGATCGGTACAGATCATGTTCCTTATAGAACATCTACATTACGTGTCTCTTCCACACGACCTATGACATGGTTAGAGACTACACTGATTGTACATACGATACATGGTGTGTACTTAATTTTTTTTCTTTTCTTCCCAAACAGAAGAGTAAACGGCGTGTATTTCAAACTAAATCACATGTATTAGAGGGTTTTTAGGACAGAAAACCTTAAAAACTACATCGGAGCCCAGAAAAACACTAAAATTAACACCTAAGTTCCAAATTCCAATCCGTGAGGTCCTATGCTCACCGCAAATCAAAGCATGGCATCTTATGTTTGTTATTACAAGGTAAACTAGTCGATGATCCACCAAATTCTGGTTGATGAGGGCCCAGACTCCTCAAAAACCAAATTTTGGCATTCATTTATAGAACCTCACATAACTATACCCTATCAAATAGAAAGTATTTATCAAGTCATCTATCACAACAGTATTCATTTTCTAGCACAACATCTATCACAACAACATGTGATTTCTAATGCACCTACATGGAATGAAAACTATGCCTGGAATCTGATTCTAACATGTTCCTAAATGATGCATGAGATGGAATACCCTCATGTCATCGAGTTGCAACTAAATAGAAGCTAGGTGTAAAAATATAAACAGCACACAACAAGTGTGTCACCCAATGGTGAATGTCAAATCAACTGTAAAGTGAAAAATAAGAAAAACTACAACACGAAGTAAATTGGCTTTTCCCTGTACACTGGTTAGCTAACCCCAAGAAAAACTTATTACCAAATACCTATTCTATCCAATGCCTGACTATAAGCTCAAAACTGTAAGTCAAAGAAAATAAATCCTCTCATACCACTTTGTATCGTCCCAATTCTAGGTTCCACTCAAAGGGTGCCCCAAAGCCGGTTGGTCACATGACGTCAAGAACATTTCCCCAAATACCAGAGGATGGTGACTAGCAGCGAGGGCCCAGGTATGATAGTGGGGAAACTATGCCCTCATTTTTCAAAGTGTAACAAAACAGAACAAATACATACATACAAAAGTGGTATCAGTAAACAATACCAATACTGAAATGAGTACAGTATTGAAGTAAAGAAAAGACCAATAGTCATATATAATGATGCAATATTTCCTCATGTGATTGAAAGTATCTAAACCAGAACACACTATACTCTGTAACAATACAATACACGGGTCAAATATAGAAATGAAAAATAAAATAGAGTACCAGGAACTCAACAGCATTGCAAGCCTA
Organism: Viscum album; assembly: GCA_963277665.1. NCBI lineage: Eukaryota > Viridiplantae > Streptophyta > Magnoliopsida > Santalales > Viscaceae > Viscum > Viscum album. The sequence goes on from OY728139.1 coordinate 806,869,270, forward strand.
AGCTCGGCCCCATGCTATTCTACTCCTCTACAATAATCATGTACCTATATAGGGACCCTTTCCATTATCTACACTTGTAACAATATAATTTGTTTATGCCCAAGACATGACCCAAATAGTGTGTAAGAAATAAATTCAAATATGTGACCACCAATGGCCCATTCCCAACTATCAGTGAATTTGTACAACAACAGTGTGCAATTATGGAAAAGCAGTAAACTAGAATGTACTCAAAAGCATCTAATCCTACCAATTCCATTTCCATTTAATTATTATTTAAAAATTCAATATAATTGAATTTTAAATTCATGAGAGTCATCCTTACGCAAAAATATTCTATACAGTGCCACATCAAAACTAAAACAAGCTATCTAACAAGTACAAGGTAAAACAATACTCCGCCTGTGCTTTAGCTTGGCAGGTATAATATGTGAAATCACCATAGTGAATATGCAATGTAAATGGAGTACTCAGTCAAGAAAAATCATACCCTCAGGTAATCAAAATCAAAACCCACAGGTTATTGCGCACATGAATAATTAATATTGCCCTCAGGCGTATAAGATAACGACCTCAGGCATGGAATCACCTTCCCACATGCATAAGATAAGTTGCCCTCAGTCTAAACAAAACACTTTCCCTAAGGAATGAGAAACACTTCCCATAGGTGAAACAAGAAATTGAGCTTAGCCCAACACAGAATCAAGCAATTATATACCGCTTCTCTCAAGAAAATATCAAAGCATGCTAAATCAGGACATACCCTCAATTATCCAGGACAAACCACTAAACAAGGGAATGCACCGACGGGGTGGCCCTGGATCCATGAAGTGATCCCAAAAATCAGTTTATAATTATCATTAAATTATCTATTCTATTATAGATATCTTAATTAATATAGGCCTCAGCTATTTGAAACACCAAACATGGGTGCGTAGCATAATGGTACACAAAAACAACTTCACTATTTGAATTAAACATCAAAACACCTACATCGATCTCCTATGATCGATATATGCGAACGATGCCCTCAAAAATGTCTGAGAACAACATAGATCTGTGATAAATGATTACCCATTCAAACTGAAATTACATCTCCTAGGGAATGAATTTTTATGAATGGATCAAGGAGAAGGAAGGAATTACCCTCACAGTTCAAACAAGTTAGACGAAGGAAGAAAGAGATTCCTAGTGTGCGATCGGGAGATCCTCTAAGCTCCGACCTCTCCAAGCGATGCTCCAAAAATTTCCACTACTTCCTCTGCTGAATGCGGAGGATACTACCTATTTTAAGTGAAAAAAAACTACACGGCATGTACTCTCAAGTACATAGTGTGTAATTTTCATCATTTAATTGTTCCTCTAGCGGCCACTTTTCACAGCCATAGTATTCATCTGTCGACACGAGTACACGACGTGTATTTCTAAATACACGGCATGTACAATCGCTCAGCCGGCGGCTAATCCCACCACCTTACTGTTCACCTACAAAATAATTACATGACTTTTAAATTCCATGTACACAACGTGTAGTCAATTTTTATACCCTTATTCTATAACTGGCCTACATGCCCTGTGTACTCATCCCACACAGCCAAAGTGAATGGCGTGTGGAAAAGTACACTGCATGTACCCCCCCAAATTTGGTCTTTTCCCCCATTTATCTTATTTTCTAAAAAAAACATAAGGAAATAGGAATAGACGAAACCCGTACCTCAAAAATAAGAACAAGGTTCTTACAATTTCTTATTACTTTACCACCCTACGAAAGAGATGAAGGTGGAAGAATCTGTCTGTCGAATGGATCATTCATTATTATCTATTATGATGATTATAAAAAATCAAATATTTATGTGTTAAAAATTTACGGCTATAGCAATCCTAAATTAAGTGGGTAAATAATATCTCACCTAAATTATTTTGCAATCATATATTCGTGTGAATATCAAATAGGAATAAAATAAGATGAAGTGTTACAAAAAAAGGTTACAAATGCTCCTTTGTTAAATATTTATTAACAAGGAATAATAATGTTCTGAAACTACATATGTGTTTCATTGGCACTATATTTGAATATGGATATGTTGGATTGTACTCATAGTTACTCACTATCTTTTCATCTGAGACGTATGATGACAAATAAAGATTGAAAATATGATTTTTGGTGGGATAAAAAGAAGATATATATTCTAGAGTATATTTTTTTAGTTCTTGGTATGTCTGTAAGTTATGGATATGAAAATAATTATAAGGGGATGTTATAACCATTACCTATAACAGAATAGAAATTGAAATATATCACCATGAATCTGGTCGTCAGACTCCCCAAAACATCTAAAAAATTATGTTATATGGGTATTAGTCAATCAATTTAAAAATTCAGCACATATTATTTCCATTTCATAGGATTTAACGCTTTATCAACATAATCTATTATACATTAATGAAGTAGTATTATTTCATGATGTACCACTATCAATTATATCTGATTTGGGCTTAAGGTTTACCATGATGTTTTGGTGAATTCATTAGTGTGCTCTAAATATATAGATATATTTCTATATTTCATATCATCATCATAAAGAACTTCTTTCTGAGAGGACCATTCATACTCCAAAAATCAGGTTGAGATATTCCTCAATGGATTCTAATGGTGGTTGAATTCAACCCCTTCCATTCATGGAATTTTCTTATAGCAATAAATTTTACTCTAGTATTTAGATAGATCCTTATGAATCCCTCAGTTGTATGAAGTACATAACTACAACATGTAACAATGATGTAAAAGAAAAAAAATATTGGGGCATGATCAAGCTAATTACATGTAAGAGATGGTTAGAGTCATTTAACTACACATAAGAGTATCTTAGAGTCAATAACAAATTTATACTAATAGTAATCTGAAATATGTTATGTTTGAAGTTAGTGATATTGTTTAACTACATATATATATGTTCCTTGAAGTGGGTGATGAGAAACCAAAATAAAGATAAATTAAGTCCTATGAATATTTTTCCATTTTAAATTCATTATCATATTGGGATAGTATCTTATCTGTTGTTACTCCCAATGATCTATCTCAAGTTCAAGATTTGTTTATATATCTCTCATATGGATGTACATACATAATCCTTCACATGTACTAAAATCTCATGTTGTATTATGGGAGAATGAGCATTATTATGAAGAATAAATGGCAGCGATCTTAGATATTATAGATAAAGTGAAACGAAACAATACCACTCATATAGTTAATGTTTTATTGTGAACCCACCAATTCGATAAAGTTACCTAAGAATCCGAGGATGTGAAAATGTAGAAGTATCCACATATTTTTGAATTAGAGTGATAAATTTAGCACAAGGAATTCAGTTTAATGGGGTTGAATATACTACCCCAATATTTTTATGAGATATTTCTCATTAAATAATTTTTTTTCATTAATATTTGGTTTTACACACAACAACAAGTAAAGAGGAACTATGTATCACTCATGAAATACTATGTGTTTGTTATCTCCAAGTCAACTGATTGGTGGTTATGAATAGTAATAACTAAATTATAAAATATCTGTAGTATAAACAATTAAAAAACGAATTCATTATTTAACAAATGATTAAAATTAAAAACAAAAAAAAATTCAAATAGAAGTTATTCTTTTGAGAAAACCCTTATTTTTATACATTTAATGTATTTTAATATTAATAAATTAAATTAATAAATATTTGTGAATGATTTCAATTAAATTTATAAATTTTTTACTAGATCAATACATTTAAAATATCAAATAATATTTTTCTCGGCATAGGATAATAATAAATACAAATTTATTCGTAAATTGTTTTTTATAAAAAGATATTTTATCACATTTTGGGACATTAAATGAAAATTAACTTATTCAGCTTATATGTTATTAATTCGAGAATATTAATTAAATTTTTATAATTTAGAGGTTCATATTTTTTAAATTTACCCCTTTTAATTTTACTAAAGATGTGTAGTAACACTGGAAAAATTTATAACCCTGATAAATGGTAAATCATGTTAAATTAAATAGCAAATAAAATATATGAACAAAATTCTTCCTCATAATAATTATTTTATGAAGATAATATGACCCTTAACACATAATTCATGAAATTAGTTTTCTTAATTGACACATTCCAATGAAAATAATTTTATATTATTTAAATTAAACAAAGGTAAAAAATGTCCCTCTCTTTGTTTTAAATATCTCTTATGTGTCCACATAATGAAACAATATTGTTATATATTAATATAAGTGTCTATTTTGAACTTATTAAAATTATTTAAATTTAATTAATATTTTTATAATTTTTACTAGTTATATAATGACCCTAATTTTTTTTTGCAACACTGATAAAGTATTTTTCCACTTAATAATAAAATATACTTAGTGAATAAAAAATTATTAAAAGTGATAAAATTTGAATTATTTAATTTTAACAAGAGTTTTTAGATTTATATGACACAGTTGGTATATGATAAATCATTATATATTAATTCCCCCTATTTATTATTGTATCAAAGTTAAATAAATTGAATAATGTCAAAATTGATAATAATAAAATTTTACAGAAATATTATTTTATTAAATTATCTAAAAACTATAAAATCATGAAATAATACTAGGTCGATATATATGGTCTAAATGTTTTTAACTTCTCAATTTATGGGTCAAAGTTTACATTATTATTAAAAATATAACCTATTTAATATTGAAAATTTGTCAGCATAGTTAAAATTAAAATTGATTAAATAAGGCATAATGAAGATGATATGGGTTAAAATGAATAAAATATATCTAAATCATATGGTTTTATGGTTTTAAACCCTATCCTAAATTTTATTCTAAAACCATAATCTATTTTTATAGAGTTTTAATTTATTATAACATAATATTTTGATAAATTTCAAAAGTACCACGCGCCTCAATTATAATGGAGGACCTATTATCTAACTTCTTTACATCACCATAAACCTTATAACTCAACAAAATAATATTAAGTTCCCTTATAAACATCACTACCCACATTATATTGGTTCTCTTTTTCCAAGATGACCAATTATGAAACTCTTTAGAGGATATCCTAACATAGTCATTTCAAACAACAGGTAATAGACTTACCCAATCTCTTTCCTTTATACTCTTCTTTATCACATATAAATCTATATTAAATATCATAAAATTTTAAATTTAGCTCCCCCTTTCTTATTATATTTAATTATTATTATTAAATCACCATTATTAATATTTTTTTCTATCAAATCAGAAATGAATGTATCAATCAAGCATAAATATGGCTTAATGTCTTTAGGTAGCGATACAATTCATTTATCACAACCCAATTTATTGATGGATATTATAATGGTTTTAATGTTTATGTATTATATTTATTAAATAATTATACTTTTTTAATTATAATATCATGTATACATACATACCATCTAATCCTTTGGGAAACGATAACGTCGTTCGATTGTACATTTGAACTACCAACTCCAAGAGGCGGTGTGATTGCTTTTTCATTTTTATTTTACATGGATGATAATGAGGGTTATTTTATTAATATATATATATATATATGATATATTTTATATAATAATAATACTATAAAAATTAATTATTATTTAAATATCTTTTATTCTATACTTTAAAAAATGAAATTATTATTCTTGCACAGATACGGTCAACCATCTCAATGAACTGTGTAATTGATTCCCCAATCTCAAAATTTTATAAATAAATATATATATTTATTTAATAAATATATATTATTTTTATATCATCATTAATATTCCATATATTATTGATCTATGAAAAATTTCCTAGGACTAAAACATATAAACAAAAATACTCAAGATAAACACAACAATTAACTCTCAGTAATAACAATCTTATAATTGATTTTTTAAAAGGAGGTTTTTAATGTATATAAAGAGATCAAAAATTATATTATATGTATCAAAATATCTATATTATATAGTTTATATAAAATTAAATTTAATATCAAGGATTATTGAGTGCTTTGAATTAAAGGATAACTCTTGGTAAGGTTTTTACATTATAATCTCATCAACATTCAAGATTGTTTATATTTATATCCCAACTATAGAAGATTTTTCGTCCATATATATGTTTTCTAAATTTATTTTTATAGGTTTTTTACTATTCGAATATAAAATTTTGAAATCATTTTTACCTATGTTTAACTTTTTACAAAATGTTTTGAAATAAATCATAATTTCATTTTCCAAAAAATGTACTTCGTGACTTATTTATACAAAAACAAAAAAGGAATGTTTTTTTAAAATTATATATCACTAAAAAAATTCCCACCTTCATGAATAATATTTTATTTTAATATTCATTTAAATATTAACAAGGTTCAATTCAAGGAAATTTTTTTCCTTTATAATTTCATTGTGTTTTAGAAGTGAATTTAATATTGAAATATAATTTTCCTCAAGAATTATTTCATATGATATTTTAAAATAATTTTTCATCTAAGATTATTTCCTTTGATGTTTCTTAGTATTTACTATGTATACAATCCAATAATATTATCCTTATTTAATGTTTATATAGTTTATTTTTACAAAGATAATGTACTTATGAACCCCATTTCTTTTGAAAGGTAATGTGATGATGAAATAATGAAATGTTAAGGTGGAAAAGTTATTTAGCATGGGTTATTCTATGATGAAATGTTCCTGAAACCCTATTCCTTTCATATTTTCTTATAATATGAATTATTTATGATATTTTGGGCCACCCATGTATTATTTTCATTATATAAAATGTCGAATCAATGTATCCATCTAATGCATTGGGTTAATATTGATATCCCCTGAGATAAATAGTACTCAATTGGGGATTGAACCCTATTTTTTAAGGTATTGTTTCCACTATGATAGTCATGGAATTGAAGCATTACTACTATGATGGTTTGGGGGTTGAAACCATACCACTATTATATTATTTTAATTGTTTCTTTAATACTATGTAAATGATTTTCTATGCTTACGTGCCTTCTACAAATCAATGTATTATGTATACTTTAATCTCTCATTGTTTATGTTAATTGATTTAATTATTATTCACTTCTTATGAACACCAAATATTTATCCCATGAATTAATATTATTTTATTTGATAAGTAGGGGTATGGTTTTTAGAATTTTATTCTTATTTTTATACCCTTATTCACATGTGATGATTATACGATAATTGATAACTCTATTGTGTACCCTTATTGAGAAATTGAGCTCACCATTTCTATATGTATAATTTCAATATGTTATTAATAATGGTATTAAGTATGATATTTTTAAAAATAGTTCTAATGGGATGTGATTTATATATTTTATAGACCATTTATTTATATTTCTATGTTTCAAAATACACAGTAACTAAATAATAATTTTGTAGATGAAAATTTTATGTAATGAATATTCATATATTAACTTGTAATATATATATATATATATATATATGAAAGCTATGGGTCACTATATTTGGTATCAATGTGTGTTTTAGTTCACCTATTGATTCTATGATGGAAAATTATTGTTAAAACCCCAAGGTATAATTATATGTATAGTACGAAATATTAATGTTTTGGTAATGATCATGAATGACCTACCATAAAAAAATGTATTATAAAATAATATAGAGCGATTTGAAAATCAAATAAATGAATTTTCTTTATTATTATGTTTTTATCTTGATTATATTTTCTTAAAAAATTAGATTTGGTTTTAGTCAATAGAAGGAACCCTATGGAATTATGTATATTATTAATGTGATAGATAATTAAATGATTTTCCACATGAGAAATCAACTGTAATGGGACCTATATTGAAAAATGTTATTTCAATTATAACAAGAAATTATCAATATAAGAGTCAAAATAATATTCCAATTAAGAAATGGATTGAATTATTCACTATTGAGTAATTCATGAACCAATTTCACCTTCATTTAGTGGGTCCACTAATCCACTAGTCAATATGATATTGATCAGTACCATTGAAATCATATTTTATGTTTTCTTGTTTTCAGACCATGAGAATTTTTATTTTGGTTGTTTTTTAATTATAAGGTGATGTATATCAGTGGTTGATTATTATCAAGAAAATGAGAGAACAATAAATAATTGAATCCATCGAGTATGATGAATTTAAAATCATATTTTTAAACAAATACTTTCCATATTATTTTCTTATGAAAATAATGAATTAAATCATTGATTAAAATTATATAGATTATTAATATATTATAACTTATAAGGAAATTTTCTGAAGACATATTTGGTATTCGTATGGGACTATCTTCCAACCTAAATGTATGTTCAATAATTTTTTAGTGGCTTAATCCAATGATTCTGGAGGTTTTTATCTACACTCCACTTCAGTAGCTATGAGTTTTTTGTCAATTTTCTATCAATTTATTGATATATATTATATTTACACACTAATATCATGGTTTTGAAAATAAAATAAAAATTAAATTCAATGGAAATTATAAAAATCATTTGATCATTCCTTTATGGTCAAGGTTTGAAGTGAAACATGGTTAAATTTTATTAAGGGAACTGGAAATGTTTTCAAGTATAGAAAGGAAGGAAATCATAAAAATGAATACCAAAATGAAGGGAATATGTTATCTGATGGTGTGAATTGAGATAAAGAACTCTACAGTGCACCACCCTCACTCCATTATTTTAAAAGTTTGGTGTATGGAAATTATTCTAACCAATGAACATATCTAAGGTTTAATGATAATGATCAACATTATCAATGAAATAATCTTAAAGACAAATGGAAATATTTTTTTCCCATTTTTGGATGATGGTTATGATAATTATGTGGTGATTTTTACACTTACCACACACTATTGATCTAAATATGTCTTATTTGATTCTATAGCTAACCAATCCTTTATATCTAAATACTTTTCTAAATTTTTCATTTTATAAACTCAGAAATTATATTTTGGGTTGGATTTTAATGCCACTAATGGTATTTAGTTCACATACAAAACCTATGATTCCTATTTGGATTAATTTTTGTGGGAATTTATTTCCTACAAATCATTTCATTCTTCTACTAGTAAAATTTGGTATTATTTTAGGAATTTATTATCGTTCATTACCTAAATACCACATAAAATTTCCATAAAGGGAAGTTATATTTGATACTATGATTAATCATATGATATCTTATATATGTGATGAAAATAAATGAAATTATAATGTAAATTAAATCCATCATTTAGGTTCTAGTTACAATTCAAAAAGGGTTTAATAATAAATGGTTGGGGAGAAACTCAACATCCAATATATGCCTATTATGCAGTGGTTTATTGATGTCTTTTTCGAAAGGGTTTATAGTCTACCACTGAATTGAGAAAATACTTTTCAATATAAATCATACCAAGAGAAAGACATATTCACAAGACAACATATATAATGGCCCCATTTGAGTTACAATAATCTAAGATGCACATCCTGGAGAATCATTTCAATAGATTCCTTCAACCACGCCCATCACCTTGGGGTACATCTATTTTATTTGTTAACAAGGAAGATGGATAAATGTGGCTATACATTGATTATATAGAATGCAAAAAGATTTCAATAATGAATTAGTATCTTGTACCCCATATTGATGACTTGTCTCATCAAATGCATGGTGATCAATACTTGTCTAAAATTAATCTAAATTATGGATATCATTAATTGATGGTCAATAAATAGAATATATCCAAGATATTCATCTATATAAGGTACATAATCTATGAATTTGTTGTTATCCAATTTTTTTACTAATTCCTTAGTATATTAATGTATTTAGTGAATATAGTATTAATAGATTAACATAATCAGTTTTTCATATTCCATGTAGATAATATTATTATATATGTAATGGCAATGGAAGTGAAATAATATCACATAAGGGTTGTGCTAAATAACCCGAGGAATGATAATATATATACAAAGTTTACCAACTGTGAATTTTTGCTTTGGAACATTTCATTCTCGGGTTATATAATCTCTAGTGGGGGTATATTAGTAAACTCTTTAAAGAAATAAGTAATGGATAATCGACAAAAACTAACCACACTGAATGAGATATGTAGGTTTTTTAGGTTTGATAGATATTATTAGATATTTTTAGTGAATTCTTCATGGATATGAAATCTACTCACCCTGTCACCTTGCTAGGAAGACATGTTCCTTTGAATGGATTAATGTGAGGAATTGTTATTAAATCATAATAGAGAGATAGTTAACACACATACTAATAAAATACCCTATAATGGGGAAGGGTATGCGATATATTATTATGTATAAAATATGGTATTGTGATGTTTCTTTACATTGGATGATATTTTAAGGAATTATACATAAAACAATAATTTCCATGATCAACTTTTATAAAGATCCGACCTTAAAACATCACATAAACTTGAATTAAATGAATCCTTCACATTGGGGATCATTTCAAGAATAGAGTTTTAGAAAATTAATCCAAAATTATCAAATTTTATCTTGAAAATTATAAGTAGGAACTGCTACTCAATATCCATTTTTTCATAAAATAACAAAATCTTTAAAAGAAACTTGTTTTGTTCCTAGTTTTAGATAGCATGTGTTTTCCATGATCATATCCTTAACCCTATTAATCATTATGTCATATAGAAAACATTTCAAAAACATTGGATTAGAATAAAAAGATCACTAAGGGTTATAAAATAAGGAACTGAAACATTAACCCAACAATATATACAAATCAATGAAACCAAAAATTTCGATCATAACATACCTCGTGAAATCATAAGATTTATGAATAACACATTGAAATAATAAATCATAAATGAAACATGTGGCATAAAAAACATACCTAAATTGTAATTATCAAACCTACATAGGGAGTTACATTGGAATAAACAAAAAAATATATTCAATAAATATATTAGGATAATAATTAACGTTTACCTCCATCATGTTACACAATTCATTGGTTATCCATCTTAGGCTCAACAACCTTAGGTTTATCACGGAACCACCTATATATGTAAACAATGCCAAATAACCATAAAATAATCTTAAAACATAACACATGAATAAAAGAAATATAAAATTTTAACATTCCAATCGCACTATATCATATCAAGATATTCAAATAATCAATTCTTTATCAAACCATTTAAAACATTTAATAAAGATATTTTTGAATCATAGTGTGCCATACTACTTTGAATGTTTTAAATGAATTATAACATGAAAAAATTATTTTCTAGATAATTAAATCCAAAAAAACATTTTGAAAACATGCACAATAATGATAAATATTTAGAAGAATAAATATTTATAACATTTAAAATGATATTTTGTTAAAGAGTTCTTAAAAAAATGATAGTCTATTTTGTTGAAAATATTGAGGAATAACATTTGATCAGAACATTATAGTATCATGAGAATAAATATATTCATGATATTATAGGAAAAAGGACACTATATACACCATATGAGAGGTAACTGGTGCATAACAACAATTACGTCTCCATGGAATGTAAATTGAGACGAAATACCTTATAAAAACTGTATCCTTAGATTTAGGATAATTAAATGACATAATTATGTGTGAAAATGGTAAATAAACCCAATATATGTTAATATTAATTTTTAAACAATCAGTGTTTATTCACACATATTCATTTCTTGACATAATCAAGAAGTACGTGTTTATCATATAGAATTTGATTTAGGTAAATAAGTTCCCTTACAGAAATTCAATAGCCTAACGACGTCACATTAAATTTAATAAAATGAGTTCATGAGAGAGAAAGGGTTATCTCATCACATGGTCATAAAAATTAAGGGAATATGTATATAGAAGAACATCTCCCAACATAAGAAGACAAAAATTAAAATACATAACAAAAATAAGTCATTTAAAAATAGGAGGGTGAATGATTCCCACACCAATTTGGTAACTTACGAAACATACATCCCATTAAATAAGGATCAAACAATGAAGATATAAATTGACAAAAATTGTTGTATATTACCAAATGAATGAAATCATTTCTAGCATATACACCATTCAATGGAAAATAGTGGCAAATATTGCATGAATCTCACGAGAATAAAATTTGAAATGAAAACCCCTCACCACATTGTAATCAATCGTGTCGAAAGACCACAATTTAATAACAACCAAATGAATCCTAGAATTACATGAATATAAAAATAATCCTAATAATATACATCAAATTTATGTGCATGATAAACCACACGCACTAAATTAGTGCTGAATAATGGAAATCTCATGGAATTAAAAATTATATAAGAATCCCATATCCTCAGGTATGACTTGAACCGTTCGTTCTTTAATCTCTTATATAATTAGATAATTTTAAATTATACCTTATTAAGAACCATTTTCATGTTTATTATTTATTTTATATAACTTATAACCAATTTATAAACATAAATCAATCATTTATGTTAATAATGGTCGTTTGGTCGATATTTTGTACTTGAGTCAAAAATGAACATCTTATAAATACATGTTGTTCATGTGGTCAAAAGTCCATTATCTCCAGAATTTTATTTTATTGATTTATATATCATATATATTATATATTTTCAGTATATATATGTATTTATAATATTACATAACATTTGGAGATAAGAAATGAAATGCACCGTTCATGGAGACAGTAAGCCGTACATACACATGAACGCTACTTTCATTTGTATTTCATATTTAATGGAATGAAAAAAAATGATACAGTGGTATATATTAATTATACTAAAATATCATATGATATATATGTTAAATAATTTCATTATATTAATCCTTTATATATTCCATGTATTTCATGAATGAATCATATCACCTTGATGGGGCGGAAGTCCGCACTTCCTCAAATGAAATTATCGTATTTACACATATTAGAAATATTAAAGGTATGTTTTTAAATAAAAATTACATAATAATAGAGAAAACATAAACATTATATATATCATAAATAAATATGGTTCCATCATAATGGCCACCATGAGAGGTGGTAGGAGAATATTGAACAATAATCGTTTCGGGAGGCAGTAGTTTTCCATCCATAGAAACAATGTGTTCATAACCCATTAGATGGAGGTGTGTGTAAGTGTAGATAGAATCATTCTAATTAAAAACCTGTTATATAGAGGATACATTGGTTTTTATAAAATAATATAATAAAAAGAGTTTATGGGGTAGGAGAAGTAAAATAAAACCAAAGAACTTAAGAGAAGACATTACCTTTAAATTTGGAATCTCCCTATGCATTGAACCAAAATGTTTTCTATAATTTCCATATAAATAAGGGAAGTATTCTAGGATGAGGATAAGGATTTAGGGAGATTAATGGGGCAGTGGATGGATGAGACAAGGGGCTTGTGATGTGTGAGTAATGTGTTAGAAGTGAGGGCTTTTTATAAGGGCACGACAGTGCTCTTTAGGAATGTTTAAAAATATTATTTTATTATATAATGATTTTAGGTTTATAAAGGTATATAACTCATTAAATATGAAAATAAGATGAATCATGTTTGAAATAAAATTATCCTATAAGAATTTTACCGGTTTGGTATTTTTTTTATTTTTAATAATCTAATTTAATTTAATAATCGATTAATGAGGTAAACACTGAATCATTACTGTGTCATAACTTATTTTTTTTATTTGAAGTCTAAAAGTTATATAAAAATACCATGATTTACAAAATCATATTATATATAAATTAAATAATCATTTTTGGAGAGATAAATTATATAACCCTATGCAAAAAATTGATTAACAAAAAGATATATGTTTATGTCATTTTTGTCATTAAATTAAATTAATTAACATAAAGTGTCATTATTAATCTTAAGTGGCTCCATGTGGTCCCAAAATCGAATCAAGGATGCCTATGGTTGGATATGTATTAACCAATAGGATTATGACACATATTATGGTAATTTTATATTATTATTATAATAAAATTTTGTTACCCTTATTTAACAGGCTTACCATTTTACCAAGGTAAATAAATTTTTTACTAATGTAAATATTCATATTGTCTAAAAATAAAAGTTAATTATTTACACAATTTGGAACTCATGATTCCAAATATGGAATAAATTATTCCAAAATCAAATCACATAAGTGGAATAAATTAATTTAAAATTAATTACCTCTGTCAAAAAAACCTGTTTTTAATAAATAATATGTATCAAATGATTGACACCTATTTAGGTCAAATTTCAATGTGAAATTACATCCAATGACCAAAATTGGATTAAATAGTAAAAAATTAATATTATTATAATTTAAAGCCAATTAATAATCTAATATATCCATATAATCAAATTAGATTGAAATGTAATTTTGAATTAAAATATAGTGTTTTTCACCATTCATTAAAAAACGAATTTTACCAGAAAAATAAAAAATTTGACCCAAAGTAAATTTTGATGTCCCGATTCTAGGGAATAATTTTCATTTGTAAAATAGAACATTCAAAAGTGACAAAAATTATATATGATGATGGTTATCCATCAAAAGGTGGTAAACTGACCTTTTAATGAATATTAGAGTATTTACGCTCAAAATCAAATTATTTTTTATTTTTATCTTCTAAAATTTGTTGGATTAATATAAATACATTTAAAAAAATGTATATTCATATTTTAGTTAGGTCTTTTCATTCCCACAAATAAAACGGCTAGGTGTTAACTACCATTTAAAAAAAGTTATATTATTATTTTTCATTATGAGTCATCATTGTGTACAACGTATGTTTTAAAAGAATCTCATTGTTGCATATCAGGTATGTCATTGAACATAGAATACCATTTAAAGTAAATTTAATATTTAATTCATTATTTTTTAATAAGTATGATAATTTTATATTCTTTATTTACCTAGGATGTTACATCCTTCCCCATTTTAAGAATTCTGTCCTTTCATTTTTAAAATTGGGATTGGAAACTTCATTGAATGTCCCAAACCAGAAAAAGAGTCAATAAAAATATCACAATAATAGAAAGAAATAGAAATACAAAGGTCACCTAAGATAATAGATACTATGATTCCCATAAAACATGGATATGGAAGAGAAAATAAATATCATAGATTACGAGAGAGTGATAGAGAACATGATCATGGAATGTTAACCAGAACAATTCCATAAATTTGTTGTTGGGTAAGATTATGATGATAAAATAGATCTTATAACATTTTTTCATCGAGATTTGATTCATAGTGATGAAGAATTTTTTTAATAACTGGACTATGATCATAATTAATCATACTTAATTGTCATGTAGAGTGTCATCCTTTAATAAAATTATACAACAAACTCCCCTTTTCTCTAAACGGTAAGTGTTCAAGATGACTTGGTCACACATAAAATGCTAGAATAAACTTCTAGAGTATCATATAATCTAAAAAAGATGATTCATATATTCCCCTATCATTAGACATCAACCAAAAACCAAAATTGGTTAGTACAAGATCAATTAATCCCCAAAAGGATAATACTTTATAATAATAAATACTGCTCTTATTCTCCAAAATTCAACAAAATGAAACCAAAGATTAATAAAGGCCATTCAATATAATGTTTTCATTAATATTTTTTAAAATAACCCAAACTCATATAGAAATCCAAATCTCAGAAATATTTAATCACATAGTATTCAACAGTAAATCTTAACATTTATTTACAAAAACCATGAATACAATTAAAGTCTCATACTGAAATGTAATTAACCAGAACACATATTATCTTTGATAGATTAATCATGTCCACAAATAACCTAAATCACCTTATACCAACAATAAAAACATTTATTATTCCAAAATAA
Source organism: Viscum album (assembly GCA_963277665.1). Taxonomy (NCBI): domain Eukaryota; kingdom Viridiplantae; phylum Streptophyta; class Magnoliopsida; order Santalales; family Viscaceae; genus Viscum; species Viscum album. The sequence goes on from OY728139.1 coordinate 806,885,195, forward strand.
TATATCAACCATTACTCCCAAAATTAAATCCTAGAAAATTTTACTTTCTTAAAGCATATAGTGTTCCCAAAAGAGAGAACATATTCCAAAATAACCATTATTACATATTCACCAAATCATTTTTCTAAACTCATGATGAAAATTTGATAAAACATAAGATCCAAAATAAAAATATTCTTGATCCATAAAATCATTTAACTGAAAAAATAAGTCATACTAACCAGGGACTTAATGTTGTATTGTGGTAGTTGATGAACCCTTGTCGCCCTTTGTTTGTGTGTTCGATTATTTTGGCTTTTCCATATGCGTCGGTTCTTCACCCATCTTATGGGTTGTTGTTTTTATAAAACTGAAAATATATCCTTAACATTTATTTACCTCAACGATTTTCTTATACCTTTCATTTTCACTCGAATACATTAAGACCTCAAAATCATATGTATTGTCATTTTTTCACCTCCATATGATAAAATAAAATTGTTCCCAATATAATGAACATCATACCTTGATCATGGTGTCTATATGGTTTCATTGTCATCTTGTTCACGTATGTAGAAGTTCCATGCATTGGAATATTGATTTGCAGATCCTTCAAAATCCTTTTATTTCTTCATCCAAATACACCTTGTACAACTTGGGTCATATGAGTGCTCTTAGAAAAATAGTATTGGAACATAATAATGCATGATATATAATTTTAAAACATCTGATAAAACATTATTTTTATAAAACAGTCGGACTGAGTTTGAGATGAAACATTCAATCAATGGACATTCTAAAATACCATAAGCAAGTTCTAAGACACTATATTGTAAATGAAAATAAAAATATGTTTCTCAAGGGTATCCTTCTTCGGCTCCTTTTTCAAAATTATAGTATTCTTCAAAATCCTGTGATAAGGTAAAATAGTTAAAAATTTCTTGATAATATTTACCTTTCTTGAAAATAAGAGAATGTTTAGAAAAGTTGATTTTATAAAATACAACCCATGATCCATTATGATATCAAGGTTTATTGGAGGGGTTTGATATCTCAAAAAACTGCTTGCAAGTGAGTTGTATGGTAGAAAAAGATTCACAATCATCTGAACATCACTTTGTAGTAATTATTGCATGCATGTCATCAGGAAGAGATATGAAAATTTTTTAGATCCTCCTCATTCCATTTGGAACCATCATTCCTATATCTAAAAAATTTATAAAATAAGGATTATATGTAATATTAAAAATAGGGACTAACCATGTAATTAACTAACACTCATAATCCCTAATGTTTGTCTAAATTGTCTATTGATACAAACAATAAGCATGCGGCAATAAAACAATACATAATCTTGAATAAAATGAATATGTCACATTGAGGTTCCTTTCAGGTTTAGAGTTTTATAGAATTATTCTATAATTATAACATATCAACTTGAAAATTACAAGTAGTAACTACTAATTAGTATCCATTTTTTCATAAAATAAAAACATGTAAAATGAACAATGCCTAGTTCTATGTTTTAGAAAAAAATGAATTTTCCATAATACCATCCTTGAAACTATTCTTATTTAATTCATGTGTAAAGGATTTAAAAATGTTGGATGAGCATAAAAATCTCAGTAAGGGTTATAAAAAAAAGGAAACATTAAACCATCGATAAATATAATTCAATGAAACCATACTTTTTGATCATAACATACCACATGAAATAATAATATTTATGAATAACACATAGAAATCATAAATCATAAAGGTAAATTATGTCATAAAGAACATATAAACATTGTAGCTATCACAGCTTCATATGGAGTTACGTTGGAATACCCATCACAGTATATTATATAATTCTATAAGGAGAAACATTAATGTTTACCCCCGTCACGTTACCCAATGATTGGAGAGATATCTGAGGCTCACCAACCCTATGTTTATCACAGAACCACACATATATTTAAAAATAGCTCAATTACCCTAATATAATTATAAAACATAAGACAAGAATAAAGTAAAAATTACATTTCTAAATTTCAATCACAATATATCATATCAAGATATTGAAATAAACAATTCCTTATCAAACCATTTTCAAAACCATTTAAAACATTTACTAAAGAGATTTTTGAATCAAAGCTTCCCATTCAACATTGAAACTTTTACATGAATTATAATTTAAAAACATTGATGTCAACATAAATAAATCCTGAAAAATATTTTGAAAACAAGGAAATTGATAATAAATATTTAGAATAATAAATATTTAAAACATTTAAAATTATATTTTAGATAAAGGGTTTTTAATAAAAGGAGTGACACTTGAATACAAATAATTGAGGGATAAAATTTAATTAGAATGTTATAATATAATGGGAATCAAGGGATTCATGATATAATATTCCAAAGGATAGTATATACACCATAAAGGTGTGAATTGGTGTATTACTAGAATGAAATGTCCATGCAATGAAAATTGAGATGAAATCCCTTCTAAAAACTATATTCATAGATTAAAGATAAATCTATGACATAATTATATGTGAAAAATATAAATACACCTAATAAAAGTGTATATTATGTGTAAAAAAATTAGAGGTTATTCAAACATAATCATAGCATCAAATAATCAAGATGTATAAGTTTATCCCAATGAATTGGAATTGGGTAATGAAGTTCCCAGATAGAAATTCGACAGCCTAACAGCATCATATTAAAATTCCGAAAATGAGTTGATAAGAGTGAAAAGGTTGTATCATCACTTGTACATAAAATTTAAAGCAATAATTATATATAATAACATACCCCAATATAAGAATATATAAATTAAAAGACCTAACAAAAAGAAGTCTTTTAAAAAGAGGAGGGTGAAAGATTCCATCCCCGATTTGGTAGCATACGAAACATACAACCCATGAAAGAAGTATCACACAATGATGAATTAAATACCCATAAATTGAAGTATATTAAAAAATGAATAAAATCATGGTCAGTACATATACAACACAAATTTAAATAGTGTCAAATATAGCATGAAAGAAGGATCAGTGTGTTCTTTACCCATTTGATGGAGGTGTGTGTAAGTTTAGTTTTGATAAATTTCATAAAAACAACCTATTATATTTATTATACTTGTTTTGTTATTAAATAAAGTAATAAAAAGAGTCAATGGTGATGGAAAGTAGTATCACAGAAATGTACTTAAGAGAAGAAGTAAACTTTAAATCAAGTACCTTCGGTTGGATTGAACCAAAATGTCTACTTGAATTTCCTTCTTCCTAGGGGAATGAATCTAAAAGGAGGAGAGGATGTATGGATCTTAATTGTTCCGATATTGGATGAGATGAGTGGATTGCGATGGGTGAGGAATGGGTTATAAGTGAGGGCTTTTTATAACAATGAGGAGGGGATCTTTAGGAATGTTTAAGAATATTATTTTATTGTATAATTATTTTCGGTTTCTAAAGGTCAAAAACTCATTTAAGTCGAAGATACAATTACTCATGTTAGAAATAAAATCATCCAATAATGATTAGATAGGTTTTTTGTTTTTTATCATTATAAGTTTATTTAATTAAATCATTCGTTAATGAGGTAAACACTCCATAATTATTGTGTCCTAAATAAATTTATTTTTTTGATGACGAAAAATTAAAAAAAATAATGTGATGTAGGAAATCGTTTTAGAGTTAAAATGGTTTTTAATATTCAAAGATATATCTTATAGAACCCTATGTAAAAATTGATTTACTAAAAGTTATATTTTTTTAATTTTTTTCATTTCATTAAATCCATTAATATAAAGTGTCATTATCACTCTTAAGTGGATCTATGGGGTCCCAAAATCGACCCAAGGATGTCAATTGTCGAAAATGTATTAACTAATAGGATTAGGAAACATGTTAGGGTAATTTTATATTATTATTATATTATTTTATTGCCCTTATTTACCATATTTACCCTTTTACCATGGAAAATAAAATTTTTACATAAGTAAATATTCATATTTTCTAAAAATAAAATTAATCAATTTACACAATTTGGACCTGTTGATTACAAATTTGAGATACATTTTTCCAAATTCAAAATAGAGAAGTGGCAGAAATTAATTTGATATTAATTCCCATTTTCAAAACAATAAGCGTATTTTTAGGAAATAAAATCTATTAAAAGATTGAAACATATTTATGTCTAATTTCAAAGTGAAATTACTTCCAATGACCAAAATTAGAATAATTAGTAAAAACATAATATAATTACAATTTAAAAACAATTAAAAAGATCATAAAAAATTATAAATAGATTATATTAAAAGGTAGTTTTTATTTGAAATACAATATTTTTAACTATTAATTAAAAAAAGCATTTTATCAAAAAAATTGAAAAAATTTACCAATATAAAATTTTGTTGTTCCGATTCTAAATATAATTTTTATTTTATAAAATAAAACATTAAAAAGTTTCCAAAACTATATTTAAATTTGGTTCACCATAAAAAGGCTGTAAATCGACCTTTTAATAAATATGCGAGTATTTATGCTTAAAATCTGATTCTTTATTATTTTCTGCCCCTAAAATTTATTGGATAATTGTAAAAAAACATTTTACAAACGTGTATATTTGTATTGTAGTTATTTCCATCCATTCCTGCCAATACAATGGCAAGGCATTACCTACCATTTAAAAAAAATATTATATTATTATTTTTTCACTATGACTCTACATTGTGTGAAACATAAGATTTCAAAGAAACAAATTGTTGCATATCAGGTATTCCGTCAAACATATCATCCCCTTAAATGTGAAATCAATATTTAATTCACAAATTTTAATAGATATGAAAATGTTATATTCTTTATTTACCTGGGATGTTACAAATTTAACCTACTCATGATTTGTAGTTAGAAAAGATAAATTTTCATCAAATATATGGTGAAATTATCTCTATGGTTAATGTTGCGACATATATAATGATCAAAAAAATTAAACGTTTATTTTCAATCAAACAGATTTAAGCATGTGCTCATGAATATGGTTGTAGATGATTAATGATTGTGACTTGTATATACATTACCACCATGGGAAGGAAAAAAGACAGAAGAGCCTCAAATTTAAATGGACCATGATATCTTATCAATGATGAGGATCAAATGATATACAATATTTATTTATTTTTGAAGGATGGAGTAAGAAATCATAATGGGATTGGGTAAATCTTATCTTCGTCAAATGAATGTTCAATCATATATCCAATTGAAGATAAAAGCAGTGCAGAAGAAATATATAGAGCTATGAAAGTAGGTGAAAATTTTTCTTCAGTTCAACATTAATTATGATAGAATAATATTTTTTATAAACTATGTAGGTTTCCCATAGATACCATATTTTAAGAATGATCTTAATGGAAGAATCTAATTGTTCTTTACTATATATTCATCAAAGTAGTACAATGATGCATATAGATCTAAAAGAGAATTTCTAGTGTGATGGAATGAAGAGAGATATTTTAGAGTATGTTTATTTGTTAATGGTATGATAGGAAGTCAAGGTTCAAAGAAAACATTCTACGAATATGTTATAACCATTACTTGTATATATATATATATGGGAAATCATAACTATGGGTTTTTTTGTCGAACATTACAAAATAACTAAATGGAATAATGCTATAGAGATTATAGTTGATATCCTTTTAATTTCAGCACACATTATTTAAATTAATGAATATTTATATCCTTAACAACAAAATAATTTATATATTAATGAAGTTGTAATATTTTTTTGTATCACTGTCACTTTTTTCTTATCCATATATGAGGATTACGTCGATGTTTTGGAGAAGACATCAGTTGGACCTGTATATATAGTTAAATTTATGTACTAGTTATCATCATAAGGTAGATGTTCTGTATGATAGGACCATGAAAACTCTAGAATACAAGTTGTGGTATTAGTTTCTTGATTTCAAATGTGGTTTTAATCAACAGCTTTCAATTGTGGAATTGTTTCCCAACAATAAATTTCATTAAAATATTCATATGGACCATTATAAATACATATATTTTATAAAGTATAGTACTCCAAAAATTTGGAATATTGTTGGAGTAAGAAAATTATTGGGACCTAATATATCTTATTGAATTTAAAAAAATGTTAAAGACAATAAAAAATACATTAAGAATGTTAGAGTCAAATAAAATTATGCTGAAAATCATTGGTAAGTTCTAATGTTTGAAATTGGTGACAGGGTATTCCTAGGGATATCTCCATTGAAGAGAGTGATGATATTTGGAAATATGTTCAAGATAATAACTAGGTATATTTATTATTTTTAAATTCTTGATCGTATTGGGATGTTATATTATCAATTGGAACACACAACTAATCTATCTCAAGTTCATGATGTGTTCTATTATCTCTCTTATGGAAGAACATACATCGTCATTCATGTGTAATTGTCACACCCATGACTTTTTTTAAAATTCATTATTCATTTAATTTCCATTCCTGATTTGTTTTTGGGGTTTACCACTCATTTTGTTGAAAATGGTGGGTTTTGGAAATTTGGGCCAAACCGTGAGCCCAATTCCATATTTAAAAACAAATTTCGTTTCTTCTATAACTACATCAATTTTTACTATTGTGTACCCATTTTACTTCCCAATTGGCATACACTGATATATTAAAATAACCATATCTTTTTGGACCACATAGAAATCCAAAATCATGATGGATTTGGGTTTCTGATTAAGGAAATGTGCATGCCCGTTGGCCCATTTCCTACTTTAAATTTTGTTTTTAAATTTTTTATATCTCATTCATTGTTTTCTATATTCCCGTGATTCAACAACCCACACCAAGCCAATATCTCATTGATCACCCCCATTATCGTTTGAGAAATTTTGGAGCTCATCAGAACTGTGAATTAGGGTGATATTTCATACTCATTCTCAAATCGATCAGATTTGACGAGGTAAAATGAATCTTTCACAACTCCTTCAATTTTCATCCTTTTACACCCATTTTTGTCCCCACATGACCTAATATAAACCATTCAATCCTCCATATCATTTTTGGGTACTTCAAGATTAATATATTGGTGGATTGGGGCCGATTGTTTCATGGTTTTTCATGTAAGATAATTCCTTCTTGGTTCCTTCCATCCTCTTTTAGTTTTATTTTCTCTTTCATGATGTTATTCATATCCAGAAGCTGGGGTTCGATCCTAAGGTATGATTTGGAGTCTTTTGGGTAAATTATTGTTGTTTAGGTATGGATTTATATTAATTGTGGTGCAGTGGTGGTGCGCTTAAGGTTTCATAGAAGTTTTGAGGGTTTCGACTCAAAAGGGTAGGTGATTCCATGTGTAACCATTTTATGATGAGTTAGATTTTTTCTTTTATTATTTTAGTAAGTTTATAATCTATTTTGTGTGGTTTAAAAACTTTTTATGATGAATTTGGTTAAACATTTAATTTTATGTTTTATTTTATCTTGAAAATGGGTACTTTTATTTGTAACTCTTGGGGTAATGATTGGGTTTAGTTTATAACATTTGAAAGTGATTAATTAGTCTTAAAAGGGGCTTAAAATTCTATTTTTTAATTCATTATTATCATATGGGACATGAAAAGATGTTTTTGAATGAGTTTTATGTGTAAAACCGTGATGTATTTCTTGAAGGTGATTTAGGAAAATGTGTGTTTTTCATGTGTATCTTTGTGGTATTAGTTGATTTATTTTTATAACACTTGGGGGTCGTTTAATAATTGCTTTAGGGATGAAAATTCTGTTTTGTATTGGTTTTGGTATGATTTTGTTTTTGAATGAGGGTTTCGAAATGGGTATAGTGTGCACACAATGGTTATACCTCTAGGGTTTGTTTTATAAAAATTGAAAATGTTTTATTTGGTTAAACAAAGTTGGGAAAGGGTGTATATGTACTTTTTGGGTGAGTGTGTTCACCTAATTTGGGTTTTTGAATGGTAAAGTGGTGATTTGAGATGTCAAAAACTTTTATAATGTTTTATAAATTGGTGAAATGTTTTTCAAAATTGTGTTTTGTGTGCGAAACACGGGTGTGGGATGTTTCGTATGAGTTTAGTGATAAAAATAATTTTGAAGGAAAGAAGGGTATTATGTGACATGTGTGTGGGCTGTAATGTGTGTTTAATATCTTTTCATGGTTTTATAAAATTGTTTAATGGATTTGTGGAAGTGTTAATGAAATGTGACAAGTGTTGTAGGCAATTTTGGTGTGAGTTTGATTTCAAAATGCATTGGAATGCAAAGTGGAATTTGTGACTTGTGTGATGTACATGGGGATGTTTGGTTAATGTGTGATGTGGAAGTGATATTTTCATGTGAAAATAAAATTTCTTGGATTTTTGAACTTGTTTGGGCACAAAGGGAAAACCCGAGTATCTAGGGGGTGGACGTCTACTAGTGTGATAGTGAATCCGTGTGGTTTGGCCCCAGTTTCACATAGTACGATAAAGGCTTACAACTCTAACTAAACAATGATGATGATGATTGGAGACCACTAGGTTATGGGTATAATCCCTACTAGTGGCTCGTGCACGAGAACAAATATCTTTTGTGGTTACTCTCACCGAGATACGAGGTACCTGGGACCCACAGCTAGCTAGTGCCTAGGGATTTTTTCCTATAACTTGTGCTCATTAGATCATTTGTACTTATCGTCGATATATGGTATTATTGGATGAAAAATTCAGTATCTTTGTTATTTAATTAAAAATTGTTGGTCCTTCAAAATTATCCCACATGAAAACTATTTTCATTTATTATTGCATCCTTTAGAGAATTGTGACAAACATTTCTTATTTACAAAACATCCAATTATTTTTGTCATGTTATTTTTATCACATGGAATCTATTAGCGGTGGAATCCTACTGGGCTTTCACTCACACCCTACATACACCTTTGGGTGTAAGTAGACTTGGTTATTTTATGTCACAGATTTGGGTACAGGTTTTATGACATTGGTTTGGGTTTTTAGTGGTACATCGTGATGCAGTGTCATGGGGATGGCTTGAGGGCGGTGCCTCTTTCCATGTGGAGGCTCTTGGGCTGTATTTTATTAAGTTTATACCTTTTTAATGGTATTAATTTTTTTTAAAAATTGTGTAATTCAGTTCTGAATTTTAGTAAAATATGTTTTGGTTTAAAATATCCAGATTTGATTTTTTGGATTCATGTGGTGTTTTAAGTATACAAAATCGGGTAAATCATTCCCAATTTTCATTTTTTGATACCCAGGAACATGTTCCAGCCCGTGGTGATCGGGAAATCCATTCGGGCCTTATCACGGGCCGAGTTTGGTGCTGGTTTTTTTGGCGCTCAGATTCGGTTCATGAAAAATTGATATCAGATGAGGTTCGTTCTATTTGAGTCATCTTATTTGGGAAATAGTAGAGATATTCTAGAATTAATATTTTCAGGACATGAAATTCTGGTTATGGGTAGTGTGCTTGATCACCACGCCTCATGTCAGGATTCAATTCTCTAAGTGATGTCAGGATTTATCTATGTCTTTTGGTTTTCTTATTCTGATGATGATTAGGGGAAATGAAAAGAGAGTTGGGTTAATGGTCTCAGTGAGCTCGAAGGGTCTGGAAAGCCATTTGGATCTAGGGATATTCCCAAGAACACTCTCTGTAATGGTGAAGTGATTGGAATATGGCTGACAACCATATTTCCAATTTACCCACTAAAACTAGTTTCCTCTCGCATTATTTTGTTCTTTAGTTTTGAAATTATGGAACTTTGGTTTTAAAGTGACTTGGTTTTATGAAGCACAATGTTTTGGTGAAATTATTTCCAAATAAAGAGGGAATGGATTGATTTATGAAATGGTGGAAGTGAATTTTCAGAAATGTTTTGAAATGGAAAATAGTGTTCTTACACCTCTTTTGCAAACATGAACCATATTGAAGTTGGTTTTCAAAAGTGTTTCCAGTATAGTTTTCTAAACAATTAAATGGTGTTTTGATGGGATGAGATGTTTTCAAAATGATGTGAATAAATTGAAAGTCTGTTATATTCTAAATTTTTGTGTCCTTATGAATAGTTTTATAGGATGTGAATTGAGATTTTGATATCATTTTTAGCAGTTTTGAGAAAAATGATGGGTTGGTTGACCATTTTGTTTTTGAAAAGTGGAAAGAATTTTGGTTTTATCCATTGGAATTTCCATGAGTGACCTCATGAATTGGGTTATATGGGATGATGGATGGTTTGTTGAATGAATGGAAGAGTGTCGGGATGAATATGTGAAAGGTGCCTGGTGTGGCACAGAATCATGCATGTGTGAGGCCCATGAGGTACCACTGATGGATGCGCTAACTGCTGAACCGTTGGTTTTCAATGAAATGTTTTTAAAGAAAAACATGATGTATTGATGAATTGATTGGGATGGTGTATATTATGCGTCTTTGGAAAATGTTGATGTTTTGGGTTGTTTTGTGTCTAAGAACCACTCCAGTTCGAACTTTGTTTTGCGTTTGTGTTTGGTCGGTAAGCAGGGTAGAAGGTCCGGTTAGTAGTCTCATTTGATATATGTTTCAGGACACCTTTAAAGTGGTTCCATTAATGAGTTTGGATCTGTTTTGTGGAATGTTTTTACCAATGCACTAGCTTGGTTGGGTCCTTGGGTTCTCTTATTGGATAAGGTACACCCCTATTAAGGTTTAGTGAACAACTGAAGTGCAACCCGGATTGTTTTGCCATTGGGAAATCCTCCAGTTGTTTAATGTAAAGAATCTTTTCTTGAGATTTTTAGAATGAGTCTACACCATTTAATTTCATGGTTTTTTTTCGAATCCTCTTGTTGCGTAAGAATGCTCGTGGATGGTTGAAAGAGACCTTAGTTTTTTAAGCTACCTAATTTGTCAAAGGAGAAAGTTGTCTAGGGTTGACAGTATGGATAGTTTCTAAGAGGGCCTCTAAGTCCTTCATAGTCTATACAAAGAAGGGGTTTATGTTAAACCACCAGTGTGAGAAATCTGGCCACGAGAGGTTGTTATTGCCACTTTATGGAATGCTGTGATGTTTGGGGGTGTTGTGTAAGGCCCCTCTCTATATATTATTTCTATCAGTCACATTGGTCATGTTCGGTGACACAATGTGATGTCGTGTGCTCGTTTGATTGTAATAGTGAATTTGTAAAATATTTTGTGAGTCTATTTTTTTCAGAAGTGTTTATCCTTTTGGGAGATCTCGACATCCTGTATTTTAGAGGAAGGTGTTTATATGTGTCCTTTATTTCTATTGTTTCTAACCCGAAGAAAAAAAGTGTGATGTGAGTGCATCCTCTAAAACCTTATTTCAGTGAATTTCCCAGTAAGGGTAAAGTGAGATCTGGAGTGTTTTTTGTCTTGGTTAACCAATCTGGGATTTCGTGTAGTTATTTGTAGCATCGGAAGATGAAATTCTATTCGGGGGTTTCCAAATCCTAACTGCGAGGTTAAAGATGCTTCAATCATTCCAGCTCCATCCATAGGTCCTGGAGAGAAGCTGGAACCTAGTCAGAGGAAATCCAAGTGTAGTTTTTAACCTTATACAAATAACTGTTTTCAGTATTAGAGATTGGAATATTTTAAACATTTTTTGTTGTCATCTTTCTTCTTTTTTCCCATTCGGTGGAAAGATGTGGACAACCTCATCCCCATGTTATCTCCCAATGACTTTCTTTTACCCTTTTGTTTCATTTAGGTTTATGGGAAAGGTTTTAGATTTTTCTAGGCGTGTTGAGTGAAAATTTTGTAGTAAAAATTCCCCAGAAAACTATGTAGGTATAAGGATCCACATGGTTTTCGTAAAGTTTCCCAAACTGTGCGGGCTAACCATGCGGCCGTCCCAACTCTTTATGTTTTGGGGTTTTTCTGTGTCGGCCCATATTGGTCAGTTAAGATGGTTGGTTCATATGGTGGGGGGACCCACTATGAGTCTCATGTATACTATTTTGAAAATTTCTAATGGGATTCAACCCCTTGTACCACAGAGTTTGATCGGGGCTCCCCTGTTAGTGTCTTGATTCTGTCTTGGAAAAAATTTAAGTTGTCTCTTATGGTTGGGGAGACCATTTGTGTATCTGTGTACCAATAACTCACTTTTTTACATGGTCTTGGCTTGGATGTGGGTAGTATCATTCGGATCTATATAAACACCTACATATTCCTTGGGTAAACGTTGGTATTTGAGTGTTCCCAATGGTTTAGTTATATCAATGTAAGTGTAACCTTGTTCGATTTTCTTGTATGTTTAGGTAAATTGCTTGAGCCTTGTTCAGATAGAGTTTGAGAAGTTTTCATTTAGGATAAATTATGAATGTTATTGTTCATTTCTGTAAAGAGGTGTATGTTTTGGTTGTCATGTATTCCTTCCTTAATTGATCACTGGAGGTGTTTTGGCCTTTGGGGGCAAAGTTTAGCAACAGAGTCTGTTTCTGCCTTTCGGTTGGGTTTGATTTTTCTTTGTCCTTGATGTGGATTTCCGAGGGCGGAAAGATTTGTGTTTGGTAGAATTGTCACACCCATGAATTTTTTTTAAATTCATTATTCATTTATTTTCCATTCCTGATTTTTTTTGGGGTCTACCACTCATTTTGGTGAAAATGGTGGGTTTTGAAAATTTGGGCCAAACTGTGAGCCTAATTCCAGATTTAAAAACAAATATCATTTCTTCTATAAATCCATCAGTTTTTACTATTTTATACCCATTTAACTTCCCAATTTGAATAACCTGATATATTAAAATCACAATATACCTTTAGGCCACATAGAAATCCAAAATCATGATCGATTTTGGTTTCTGATTAAGGTATTGGGCCGGCCCGTCGTCCCATTTCCTGCTTTAAATTATTTATATTTTAATGTTTTTATATCTCATTAATTAGTTACTGGTTTCCGGTTATTCCACCTTTATCTCAAAGCCAATATCCCATGGATCACCCGCATTATCGTTTTAGCAATTTTGGAGCTCCGGAGAACTGCGAATTAGGGCGATTTTTCATACTCTTTCTCAAATTGACTAGATTTGACGAGGTAAAATGAATCTTTCATAACACCTTCAAATTTCATCCTTCTTCCCCCATTTAGGTCCCCACATGACCTTATATAAACCCTTCAATCCTCCATACCATTTTTTGGTACTTAAAGATTCAAATATTGGTGTATTGGGGTTAATTTCTGCAAGAATATTCAAGTAGGAGAATGCCTTTTTTGTTCATTCCATCCTCTTAGTTTTATTTTCACTTTCATGAAGTTCCTCAAATCCAGAAGCTGGGGTTCCATCCTAAGGTCTGATTTGGTGTCTTTTGGGTCAATTAATGTGGTTTAGGTCTGGATTTATATTCCTTGTGGTGAATCGGTGGTGCGCTTAATGTTTCACACCAGGTTTTGAGGGTTTCTACTCAAAAGGGTAGGTGATTCCATGTGTAACCATTTAATGATGAGTTATATTTCTTGGTTTATTAATTTAGTATGTTTATAATCTGTTTTTTTGTGGTTTGAAAACTGTTTTTGATGAATTTGGTTAAACATTTAATTTTTAGTTGTATTTTAGCTTTAAATGTGTTACTTTTCTTATGTGACTCTTGGGGTAATGTTTGGATTTAGTTTATAACATATGAAAGTGATTTATTAGTCTTAAAAGGGGCTTCAAATTCTGTTTTGATATTTAATTATTATCATGTGGGCCTTTAAAATAGGTTTTTTAATGAATTTAAGGTGTAAAATCATGAGGTAATTCTTGAAGGTGATTTAGGAAAATGTGTGTTTTCATGTGTATCTTTGTGGTATTATTTGATGTATTTTTATAACACTTTGGGGAGGTTTAATAATTGTTTTAGGGATTAAAATTCAGTTTTGGATTTTCATTATTATTATTTTGGTTTTTAATGAGGGTTTTGAAATGGGTTTAGTGTGCAAACAATTGTTATACATCTTGGGTTTGTTTTATAAATATTGAAAATGTTTAATTCGGTTAAAAAAAGTTGTGAAAGGGTGTAAATGTACTGTTTGGGTGAGTGTGTTCACATAATTTGGGATTTTGAATGGTAAAGTGGTGATTTGAGATGTCAAACATTTTTATAATGTTTTATTAATTGCCGAAATGTTTTACTAAATTGTATTTTGTGTGTGAAACACGGGTGTGGGATGTTTTGTGTGAGTTTATTGATAAAATGAATTCTGAAGGTGAGAAGGGTATTATGTGAAATGTGTGTGGGTTATTATGCGAGTTTAATATCTTGTAATAGTTTTATAGAGTTTTTTAATGTATTTGTGGAAGTGTTAATGAAATGTGAAAAGTGTTGTAGGAAATTTTGGTGTGAGTTTGATTTCATAATACATTTGAATAAAAAGTGGAATTTGTGACTTATGTGGTGTACATGGGGCTGTGTGGTTAATGTGTTACGTGGAAGTGATATTTTCATATGAAGACAATATTTTTTGGATTGTTGAACTTGTTTGAGTACAAAGGGAATAACCGGGTATCTAGGTGGGAGGACGTGTACTTATGTGCTAGTGAATCCGTGGTGTTTGGCCCCAGTTTCATTTAATAAGATTGAAACATACAACTCTAACTAAACTATGATGATGATGATTGGAGACCACTAGGTTATGGGTAGGATCCCTACTAGTGGATCGTGCACGAGAACATATATTTTTTGTTGTTAGTCTCACCGAGATACTGGGTACCTAGGACCCACACCTAGCGAGTGCCTAGGGGTTATTTCCTATTACATGTCCTCATTAGATCCTTTGTACATATCGCCGGTATATGGTATAGTTGGATGGACTATTAAGTAGATTTTTTATTTATTTTAAATTTGTTGGTCCTTTAAAATTAGCCCACATGAAAACTTTTTTCATTTATTATTGCATCCTATAGAAAATTGTAACATGCACTTCTTATTTACAAAACATGGAATAATTTTTGTAATGAAATGTTTATCACATGGAATCTCTTAGTGGTGGAATCCTACTAGGATTTCTTTGACACCCTAATTACACATTTGGGTGTAAGTAGACTTGCTTATTTTATGTCATAGGTTTGGGTACATGTTTTATACCATTAGATTGGGTTTTTAGCGGTCTATCGTGATGCAATGTCCTGGTGATGGCTTGAGGGCGGTGCCTCTTTTCATGTGGAGGTTTTTGGGCTATCTTTTCATGGGATTATATATTTTTAATGGTCTTCAAACATTTTTTAAAATTGTGTAATTCGGTTCAGAATTTTAATAAAGATGTTTTGGTTTAAAACATCTAGATTTGATTTCTTGGATATTTGTTGTTTCATGTATACAAACCTGGTCAAATCTTTCCAAATTTTCATTTTTTGATACCCAGGAACTTGTGCCAGCCTGTGGGGTTCAGGAACGCCCTTCGGGCCTTTTCACTGGCCGGGTTTGGTGCCGGTTTTGGTGGCGATCAGATTCGGTTCGTGACAGTACTGAACTAATATGTTGTATCACTTGATTAAGATCCTTCATATGAATACAAACTACTATAGATTATATATCATAATGATATTGATATACATAACATGACACCTAACATGGTTAATGTTTTTTGAAAAAAACAACCCATTTTAGGATGATATATGAGAACATGAGAATGTGATGAGGTAGATGCATTATCGTATGTTTTTAGGAGTGTAATGAATTTTTTTTGTGTAAAATTAATTTTAATGGGATTTAATTTTACACCCCATGTTTTTTAATTCATATTTTTTAAATAATTTGATATATTTGATATCTTCTGTTATACGGATTAATTTGTTTAGTAGATCTGCATATCATTATTCAAATATTATTCATATGTTATCTCATATCCATTGGTTTCATTGGAATATATAATAAATAAATTGTAAAAAAATATATGGTCATCATATTTATAAAATACATATATTTTTTATAAATTAATTATAATTAGTAAAAACAAAATTATTTGAAAATAAAAAAATGATTATTTTTCTACGAATATGTTTTTCATTCTATTTATTTTTTCATTAATAAATAAAATTGATAACAAATTCTGAATTATTTTGATGAAATATTTATATTATTTTCATTATTGAATGTTTCAAAAGGTTTTTTTAAAATATTATTAATATAAATCCATTTGTATGCCAAAAATGTAATTTTTCTTCTAAAAAGCAGTTTTATCAGATTTTCAACACTAACATTAATATTAATTTATATATTTATCGATATTGAATTAGATAAATTCAATAACTTGTTTATAATCTGGTGGTTTGGATTTGGTAAATAGACCACTTTTTTGTCAATATGAAATATTATGGATTTTATAAATAGATATATTCAAATTCCCACTTTCTCTTGTTGTATTTAATGTAAATTAAATGAATAGTGTCAAAATTGACAGTAATGATATTTTATCAATATAATTTTTTATTAAATTATTTAAAAATCATAAAATATTTAATAATAAAATTTGGATATGATATTGTATATATTTTTTTATATTATTCATTTTTGTTTCAATTTATTCCATATAAGTAAATATTAGAACTCTACAATATTGAAAAACTAGTCTCCATAGTTAAAATTAAAAATGATTAACTAAGGGTTAACAAAAATGATAAGGTTTAAAATGAAACCAAAAACTTTTTAGATACTATTGGCTGATGGGATAAAAACACAATCCAACCTTATCTATTAATCAATAGAAGAATTTTTCTTTATAATTAATTTTTTATAATTTAATATTTTTTGAAGTTCCAAAAGCTACCCTCTTATTATTTTTCAAAGGGCCCCACCTACCTCACTTATTTACATCACATTGAGCCTTATTTATTTAAAAACACTACTAATGTTCCATAAAACATAACTATTCACCTTATATAGGTTTTAGTCTTCCAATTTTTCCAACCCTAAAACCCATTAGAGTATATGTAAAGGATTTGTTTCAAATAAGATCTAATCACCTTACCTAATCACATAATTTTATAAAGTTATTTATATCCTATAAATATATGTTAACCATATTGAAATAATAAATTCTCTATTCTAAATATGATTAAATGCTATTATAATTATTTAATCAGAATTATACACCCTCTTTCCAATAAAAAAAGAAGTGAAAGTATTTCTTGTGCACAAATATGAATTACCATCTCCAAATAATGATATAATTAATTTCTTATTAGAATATTCTATGGGTGGATATTATTGTTGGTTTACTAGTTAAATGTGATAGTTATTACATAATTATACTTCTTGAATTATATTATCACATCGTCCTTCTTACTATCCAATCCTTTTGGAAATGATAACTTTATTCATGTGTATGGGTGGAGTATGACCGCCACAAAGCGATGTGATTAATTTTTTATTTATATATTAATTAGATGGAAATGATGTTTAATTTATATATATGTATTATAAATATGATATAATAATTATCCTAGAAATTTTAATTAATATTTACATTTCATTCATTCCATTTATCAAAAAATGAAAATTGCATTCATGTCTACGTACGACCTTACCTCTCCATGAACAATGTAATTCATTTTTCTATATCTATGTACTATATAGGAGTATACATATTTATAAAATGATTGAATATGAAATTAATATCACTATTAATGTTATGAATATTATGGAACAAAGACAAATGTAATAGGACCTGAACTACCAAAATAAAATAAAAATGATAAATGAAAATGTTATCCCCATGAAAAAACATTTTTTGTATGGAATTATTGATAAAATGGGTATTTAATTGTTATAAAGGGATCCAATATGATATTATAAATATGAAAAAGACAATGTTATTGAATTATAAAAATTTTAAATTTATTATATAGGAGTTTATATTGATTTTAATGAATTCAGAACATGGGTTATGGTTTTTTCTTCACAATATCATTAATATTAGAGATTGTTTATGGTTAAAACTCCAGTGGGGAATACCTTTCATCCATAAAATGTTTTTATAAAAAAATAAATAATGCTTTTACCATTATCCTATTATTTATTAATTAATTTTTCCCATGTTTTACATTTAATATAATAGTTTAAAATAAATATTCTTTAAGTTTTCCAAATGATGTACACTATGACTTTTCCAACAAAAATATTGAAGGAATTCACTTTTTTAGATGATACATAATAATCATATTTTATTAAATTCATGGTTAATATTTTATTTTATGAATAATTTACATATTCAAATTGATATTTTCAAATATTTTGTTTTTAATTTTTTTTAATAAATGATTTAAAAATATAAAGTTTGTTTTCATTAATAATAATTCCATGTGATCAATCCAGATTATTTTTTATCTAAGATGACATAAATTGATGTATGTTATGATTTACTAGGGATATGATCCAATTATATTGTGCTTATTAATTCCATATATGGTTTGTATTTATGAAGATAAGATGTTTGTGAAAATCATTTCTTTTCCAATTTTTTTCCTACGATGAAATGATAAAATGATTTTGAATCCAACATAATTTCCATGGGTTATGAAATGATGTACTATTTATGAATCCCTTTTCATTTAATGTTTCATCAGATCTATAATTCCTTATAGACTTTTGAAAGACATATATATTAATTTTTATTATGTGATGGGTGGTACTTATATCCCACTACAATGTGTTCGGTAAAGACCGATATATCATGAGATATAGGGAACTAGAATATCTAGTGTGACCAGTTAAGTAAGAGACTTTATCCACAGTGATAGACATAGGAATGATGCTTTACTACTATTATGTTTTGGGGAGTTAACCCATTCTAGTATGATAGTCCTATAAAATCTCCTTGAATGCTAAATATATTATTTTTTATTCTTATGAGTATGGCATAAATCAATTTATTGTACCTATGATAAAATAACATTGTCCTCATTCTTTTATTAACATATGATTCAAGTCATATGAAAAAATATTTATTCCATGACTTACAATTTTGATCTTTTATATATATTTAATGGGGTTTCAAGCATTAATATCAAGTTCTTTTCCCCTTCGGCTCATGTTATGCTTATATAGTGAATGATATCTACTTCATTTTCCCTTATAGAGAATTTGATATAATCCTTTTATTATGTTCACTTTCCCCATTACATGAACAATGGTGTTAATTAGTATATTTCTATGAATGGTTCTTGTTTTTAAGAAATAAGTGGGAGAAAATGCTGATATTTTATGAACCATTTTTTCACATTTCCAATTTACAAATATTCTAGATATATAAAATTATAGAATAGATTACAATGTTTTATAATGTACATTCAACTAGTAAGATATAATATCTATATATGAAAATTATGGGACATTGTATCTATAATTATTTTTGGAATCGATCAGGGCTTTGATGAAAATGCTTAAAGTGTTTGCAGTGAGAGATCCAAATATTCCCCATTTGGATTCTTTATCATCAAACTAATAATATTATAAAAAATAGTATCCATTACATCTTGATTCATTATTCTATGAATATTTAATAAATAAACTTTTTTTTCTTGTAAATATAAATCAATTTATTTTCTCCCCATCATAAATGTTTGTAAATGGGTATTATTGAATTACATTAGAATATATCATAACTAGGATCAATATTTCCATGTGAAGGGATTTTCTTAATGTTTGAAGTTTAGCTAAGATTATATTCCCATGATACAATCCCCTCCAGTTTTTTCACCATATGATTTTGATCCAATATGACTTTGAAAAAATAATTTTGTATCCTCCTTCTCCCCTTATTGATAGAGACACGCGAGTCATAACACCCAAATCTTGTATTAGTTTCCTATCAGGATTACACTAATTCTCCCAAATTTCTTGTAAAAAAATTAATCTCATACTTTTCTAAAATAATGTAATCCAAACATTAAATTCCACAATTTATTTAAAAACATAAAATATAGAAAAAAAATCATTTTTCTAATTAGATTAAAATATTTCGAAACCCCATAATGTGTCTCCTTCCTTAAATACATGACAATCATACGTTTTAATCCATAACTGAACACAGTCTTCATGAAATTGATAGAGACATAATGTGGAAGGTCTTAATCTTCTAAAAATGGTTAGAAACTAATTTTAATACATCATATCTTAGAAAAATTTCTTTAAAATCTCAAAAGTGAATGGATTGGGACTTTATAAAACAAGACAACACTCATGAAAAAGTACTTCCAAATTTATAAATTGGATATATTAAAGAAACATGAATAATCAATCATTTAATAATGAACATTTGGTTCCTGTAAAACCTCTATTATAGAAATTCCACTTTATAAATATTTATAAATATGGAAGTTGGAAAACATAGATAGAATAAATTCATTCAGCTTAAATAATTTTCTTAGTATTCTTATTAAATCCACTATTGATCATTCCTTCAAGTCATATATGGAACATTCAAGGCCAAAAATTTATAAACTTCCATCCACGTTCCCAATGTTGAGTTGTCAAATTCTTCCATTATCGTAATATTGGTATAATCCATTCAATAAAGACCATTCCATTCTAACACCATTCCCTAATAACACAAAACTCCCAATAAATCTAAAATGTTTCGTGGAAGGAATTATATTTTAAAGTATTCAATAACCTCTGAAGGAGATCAAAACTCCTTGATTGTTATTCTACTAAAACATATTATAATTCTCACTCCAATACCTCTTCTATATTTTAACAGGATAATCATATAGGAATTAATAAACATCTCATAGATACATTGTAACTAAACATTGATACCTCTTATTATTCCATGAAACATTGATCTTGAAGATGATTTTGGTAACCACCAATGTTGAATCAATGTTCAAGAACATTCAGAAGAGAATATTCCCTAATGTTAATATACCATAACTAATAATTCCATACACCTTGGAACCACATAAAATATCCCCTTTCCAAACCATTCATTTCCTTGAATAATGAAATTGAATAAAATACTCAACATAAAAGGAACACAAGGAAAATCATTGATTAAAATGTAATAACATTACATTAGAGAACACAATGAATTTGTATATTAAAGTGGGATAAATCCTAAATTATAAGTGAATAATAATTTAATACCCTGCATAGATACCAATTTATAAGCGAAAGATCTTCTAATCACCCTATTTATACATGATAGAAAATATATTCAACACTTACCATGAAGAACATCAAAATGAAGAACTCCCAGTGCATTAAAACTCATGGTAAATAAAATATTTCATATAATCCAATTTTTCTACCATTAACTCTTCATATTCCACTTCTATAATTTTCCTTTGGCATTATGGCCTTCAACCACAAGGTAATAATGCTTTTATAAATCTTAATCTATATGAACATGCATTGGGATGTACCCTAATAGAAATTGATTCCACTAATTTATCTTGACAATGTACCCACAACATCAATTTATAGAGGTGCATATATAAAGACCCACTACATTAGTATGTTGCATCACATTTTAATATTCCAGTTCATTCCATCATTTAATTAAATAAAATAAATAATATAAATCCTCATCTGTTTATTCCTTAAGACCATTAAAAGTAATTATTATACGGACCTATGATGACTCTAATATAGTTGATTAAATGACACTGCATTATTATAATTTATAATCAATGTTTCACCTATTTAAATGCTTTAGGTATCCAAAATCATATCCTCCCTCCTTTTCACTTAATTACCAAGTATCATTTGTATATCTAACACCCCCACTTACTAAAAAACCTATGCTATATCTGGAACTCCTCCTATGTTAGTTCTTATAGAAATGGATATTATTTATTCATGGATTTATACAACCTTTATTTAGTGAAATGAATCTAACTTTTTTCAGTCAATCCCTTCTAATACATACCTTCTATAATATAAAACACTTCTCCAAACAATATTTATCCCACAAAAAAGTATACATGCACAGATTCTCACTAATGGGTAAAACAAATGAATTGTAAATGAAATCAACATGTGCGATTATAAAAACCATAATAAAAGAGTTATCTTATAATGATGATAAATCCATTAAAACCTATTAAATAACATAAAAAATATAACAAATAGTTCATAAATAGGATTCATATCAAACTCAGGGGGCATAACATAAGAATGATGAGGATTAATTAATGTATAAAATCATAACATATTGTTATGAGAAAATGATTGACTTTTGGATTTGTTGAAAATTTTTATTTGTCATGTCTACATTGGCGGAGGATGTTGTGTGTTGATAATACTATTGTAACTAGTGGTGGAAGTAGTGAAGTAAAAACATGGGTCATTTGATGAAGAATGTGATTGAATACACATTTATAAATCTATATATCAATTACATGGAATGAGAATAAAGTAACATTAAAGGCTAAAAGTGATTATTCAAATATAATTAAATCCCAAAAGAGGAATTAAAGAAGTTATTAAGCTGGATAGGTTTTCTGATGTTTTAAAAACTTTTGGGTCTAAAAAATTAGATGATTTTATTAATTATATGTGAATGATTAGAAGAAAAGAAAACCTTTCCATATATAATATAAGGTAGTTAATATAGAATGTATGAGGCTCGTATAATATTAATGGAAGCTCATTTAGTGAGTTCATAGTTTTTTTGTATAGAATTGTTTTTGATGAAATGAAATTTCTTTTATAGAATTAATCACTTATTTAAAATAAAAAATAATATAATTTTCATGTATAAGGTGGTTCTATGAATTGATCCACAAAGGAGGAACCTCATAGAGAAGCTGATGTTTGTACCTTCATATTCTATTTTATTTTTTGATGGAAGCCGATGATTAATGGAGTCTTGTGGATGGTGACAGCATGTATATGAAGTTGTTTTTAGACATTTTTTAGTGATTTTGAGAATCCTAAAATGGTGTATAATTCATTAAGGAGTACCAATGGAGACAATTTTATATATTCATTGGGTTATAAATGAAAAAAATTACTATTAATATTTTTTCAGAAATAAATGTGAGTTATACAATATTATATTTTTTTATACACATACAACACATGGTGAAATCAACAAAAAAATATAAAATCAATACAAATCATTACATTAGTCCATATCTAAGCCCATGAAAACAACAAACATTACAATGAGACATAAAATATTAAATAGAAAAACTAAAATTGGAGAATATTTATCTCCCCAATATATTAGAATCATATCTCTTATTGAATCTAAAGTATTGGTTTCTACTTTTCCTTTCCTTTGTTTTAGAAATTAAAAAAACATACTTAATTCTCTATTTTACAAACATTATATAACCCAAGTGTTTTATTATGTATTTTTACAAAACACATTTTTATAACAAACATAAAATTTCTTCTAATGTAAAACAAATAGAATATTTTATTAATCAAATAGATTTGTTGAACAAATAATGCATTTGGTACATAGTATCAACTACTAGTTTAACCAGTGGTTAGAAGATTGTTATTTCTACCAAACTATGAAAATACATAACCATAATACTATCACTACTAAAGATTCATTAAATTAACCTTTTTATGTTAATCTAATTAGTAAAAATAGTGAAGTCAATACAACAATCAGAATATTAAAATCAGAGTTATTATAATTAAATCTATTATAATAAATACATAATAAGATTGCAATGGTGCTATGAATTAAAATCTAATAAATGAAGTATTGTTAATGTTTAGTTCTCAAGATAATGATATATGTAATTATGAGCTGTCAAAGTGAAAGATGACTATGTTTATTGAAACCACCTTTGAAATATGACTATTTGAGTAATTCCTATAAATAAAATGTTATTTGACAATCTAAGAGGTCATAATTTCACAACTCACCCCAAACAAGTTTTTTTTCTGGAACATATCATTGTATTACTCTATAATTTCTAAGAGAGTTTATGTTCTAAGGGATTGGTGTGATAATTGTAAAATACATCGATAATTATTCTTTTGTATTAACATATTCTAATTGAGGTTAGATTGATGGCTTCTGAGGATAATAATAAGGGTGAATCTGATCCATTATTTCAATGGATTTATTTTTTAGGAAGATAATGACAAATCGATCATAATAACACGGTATTCCAAGGTTTTATATGATAGATCCACACCAATCACCATATTGATGGATTTCCAGGTATAGAAAGATAGACCATTATATTAGGTATTGAATCTATGGATATATTATGTTATGATTTCTAAATTCATAAACTCTTATTTTTTAAGGTTTATAATTTCCTTTTATAAAACTTGTAATTAATTCATATAGATCATCATATGATTTTGAAATTTGATTTAAACACACAGATCATCATATGAATTCTATGTCCGATATTTTTATCTAAAGAGGTTTTGGGTTTTGTCTTGGAATAAAATTTTAAACTAAAATTTACCCTCCTTGCTATTGTTACCATAATAAAATCTTATGATAAAGCTATTGGTATAAAAGTTGGTTCTATTATTATAATTTCTATGTTTACTTATTTATATAATTTAGGTTACTATGTATTTTATAATCTTCTAGTTTATCAATTGGTTTATATTCAGATATTTTTGTAGAAGTTATTGTCCATATATGATAGTATTGCATGTTTGAAAGTTGGTAATCTAGAATGTCTAAATCCTAGTAAAAACCCATTTTTGAGGGGAATTATTTTAATTAATGGATAGACAGGATATAGTATTTTTTATCAGTACCGGTGTGGTTAACATTATCAGAATAACTAATAATTATAAGATTATTCAAAATTGAAGTCACTAGATTTACGAATCAGAAAAAATTTAATATAAATTCAATTACAATATATGTAATAAATACCTTCTTTCAAGGAATATTAGGATTTATAGTCAAATTTATTCATGTGAAGAAGGTAACAGTATATAGAATAAATTATAGGTTTATCACTATAGAACATAAATTGTTACTAAAACATGAAGAACTTTTTTATTATCTATTTATCAATCATTTAAGTACTTACCTATAGAATTACTATCGAAGATGCATCAAATATTCATGACCATTTTAAATAGTTTACATTCAGTTGGAGATAAATATCTAATAGACAGAATCCTATTTGGGATGATTATTGATAATATACCTAATGACTGGGAATCTAATATAATATCATTAGATGACACATGGAGTATTAAAAATCTTACTATAAGTTATCTCATTGGTTCCCTTATGAAACATAATGTTAGAATGAATATGGATGTTCAATAGAAAAAAAAGAAAAATTTATGAGTTTATTTTTCAAATATATATGTTGTACCTATTAAATATTAATATGATAAAAATGATATATAATATTCATGAAAGAAGAAATTTTATTGAATCAGATACTAGTTCATCAGAATAGACTAAAACTGAACTATCAAATCTTACAAGGAGTTTGAATAAAATTGCTACAAAGAAATAATATCAATACAGATAAAATAAGATTTATAATGATAAAGGTGATAAGATTGAATCATATGAAGTTATTTGTTATGAGTGAAATAAGGAAATAATATAAGTCTAGATTTTATTAATCATGAAAGAGTGCATAAGAAAGAAAGAAATTCATATATGAATTGTAATAAGTATTATAATCATAAGAGAAAGTAGACTCTAAATGCCTTTAAAACTAAGACTGAAAGATGATGAGATATTTCTTCTAATAATTATTTATACAAAGAAATTTTTAATTTTTTAAATATTGGATTTTATGAGGAAATACGAAATGTAATCCAATTTCAAATGGTTATGGTAACTACTATTGAATCTCTTAAAATCCTTAGATTAAATACTAATTACCCTGACTATAATGATTATAATATATAACATCATTCCCCTCCTTATTATCTTGAGATGATGTGGAATTAATACATAGACTTAAGAAACATCCCCATGGTACCAATGGCTGACAAAAAATTCTTGGGGCTGAATAAAAATTGGTTAATTATTTTTTCTATTTGAGAAATAAAATAACCACCCAAACATACCAAAACTAAAACCAATAAATTATTCATGATAAAAATTTAAGACAACTCAATGTAATACCATTGATATCAAATCAAATCAAAATGGAGCACCATAACATAAGATAACTAACATCAAAGTACAATATAGAATACAAATGAAAAAAACCCATGGACTCTAATGATATAACTCTATTGCGCCAAACATGATCTATGCTCCAAATCTACAAAAGAACCCATGTATCACAACTCACCAACAAAGTAATGTTATAATTTACCTTTTTATGTGTCTCAAAAAATTATATCTGCAAATTCACAAAAGAGGAAAATTAGGGGTGAGTAATTAAACACAATAGCTTTTCCCCAAATGACTTCCCTACTCGTTCCACTAGGATAGAATATTTTATTACATTTATATAAATAAATTATTTAAAAGAATTTAAAATAGTTTATCACAAATGAAAAACATTTCTATTAAAAATAATTTTTCAATCCAAAACATTTTTCAATGGAATGAATCACAAAGAATAATTTAAAAAAATTGAAAAAAAATTCTATATTGACATAAAACACATCATCCCACATATCCAAAATCCATCCATTTATGAAACCATGGACCTCACTATAAGTGTGGGTGGTGCATCATCTGTTCACTATGTCATCACATGACAAACCATTCTGATGGGGGAAATTTAATATCCTTGTCCACACCAATAATGATGGGGGAACATTATAGCCTTATCCATCAAATTTTTGATGATGGAATGTTCATACCCTTACCTATCCTAATATTGATAGAGGAAACCTTATAGCCTTATCCAACCTAAATGTACATGTACACACACAATCCATTATGCCTAAAACCAATTAAAAAGTAACCATTTAAATAAAAAATTTATTTTATTTAAAAAATTATAACCCACCACTTCCATTAATCCATTAGTGACATATTTTAAAATCAATAAAACAAAGTACATGAAAAACAAATTTTCAAAAATCCAAAAGCAACCACTAAAAAGGATTTATACCATGCTTTACATATCAATTTCATAATTAAATTCATTCAAATCAAAATATTTGAATCTAATATTTCAATTTCTAACAGTAGGAGTCGATATTCAAGTCACATTCCTCATCAATTATGCAGAAAACAAAGGAGAGCACAAAATTTCCCACAAAACAATGTTGAATCTAAAAATCCTCACCATAGATTTGTACCCCTAATAGAAATAAGGAAAAATATGATCATGATTTGCATCAACCACCTTTTACCTAACCACATAAGTCTAGATCTAAGAAACTAAGCATGTGAAGAATGTATATCTATGAAAAACTATGAAAAAAATACAAAAAAGGGATACTTACTAAGGGAATCAAGCTTCAATTCATTATGAAATTCCTTCATATGTCTTCTATATTAATATATAATGCCTTATCAACTATTAAGATGAATAAATATCGAGTTACCGAGGAAATAGAGGAAGCATGAGGGGTTTATAAATAATAATTACCTAGATCCACTTTTTTAGGATCTAGTTTTTAATCATTTCACGATTGGTCACATTATTATAAAAACCATAACATAACCATGCGCTAGCCTCAAACTAATGGAGAACCACACAAGGTTTTCCCACATCGTTAGACATATATTGGCCTAACTTTTTTAAATAACGTTGTCCCACATTTCATGGGTTCTCATGGTTAGCTGGATGGTTTTTCAAAAATAAGCGCACAACCATGTGCCAAACCATATGCCTACCCAGAATCCCATGTTTCACTCTAAAATTTTTCATGTAGTATATTTATGGTTTTCACTAACTATGATACAAATGTTCACCTTTATAAATGTTCCCAGTCATTATGAAAGTATTTCAAACCCTCAGAAACATCACCAAAACACTTTACATACATATAAATAAAAAGTAAAGGTGACATAGTTGACATTGGGGGTGCTAAATTCACTCAACCATTTTTTTTCCGTCCTTGAGATGTAAAAAATTAGTATTTCCATAAAATAATTATATCAATTACTCATTTATTTATTTCACTTATTCTGAAGTCTTTTCTTGAATCTAACCATATTTCCAGAAAAAAAATCATTAGACCAACGCTTTTCCCATACATGAAATTCTCTTTCCTATTTAAAATATGTATCAGGATATGGAATATTAAAGCATCTAGATCAAGGATATTCTGATCCCATAGATTCACATTGTTAGGATCAAACTGAAAATTTTTTCAACAAAGATACATGAAACATGTTATCCATAGCATTGAACTGTGGTTGTGATTGCAAACGATATGTGACCTCACCAAATCATTCATGTAACCCAAAAGAGACTATATATCAAATAGATAACGTTCCATACTTTCTAAAATGATGATTTCCATTCCTTAGAGAGAGATTAAAAAAAATTATCATTAACCACAAATGAAAAAGTCCAACGATGATGATCAACATAAGATATCTGATGACATTGAGTCATCTCCTTCTGTTTCTTGATCAACTGAATCTTTTATGGTGTCTCTTAGATTAGGGTTTGCCTAACCAGGGATGTCTCACAAATTTCAACCCAATTTTTTTAGAAATACAAGGAATCCATAAATATTACTTAAAATGAACCATATGTAATGAGGCTTGATAACTAATTTTATATGAGAACACCACCCATGGTTTGTGATCCACCCACAGTATGTGCAGGGTTAGTCACCCAATTTGGAAAATGGTGTTCTAATTATGTGTTATCTTCTACCTTAAATATAATCTCACATAGTTGGACTACATAGTTAGACAAACTATTCTCCAATCATGAAAAATCACTCTATCCCACTTTCAACATATTTTCATGGGTGGCCACACATTTTGTCTAAACCGTGCACCAACCCAAAATCCCTTGTTTTACCTTTCATGTTTCTTTTTAGGAGTTTCAAGGAATTCAAGAATTATTATACAACCATGAATCATTATAAATACCCCCAAAAAACATTTCCAAAGACATCAAAACCCTCCTAAACATCACCAAAAAACATCGAATACATAAAATTCATAAAGAAAGGGTTAATTACATAAAACCAGGAGTGATATAGAACAATTATATATCATCACATGAAGAATCATCCTCAACATTAAAGGATAATACATTACCATTTTTTGAATTAGTATATTATTTTAAATTTACTTGAGAATGAAAATTGTAATGTGTAAGGACACATATTTTTATAGATTAGACATTTGACCCTAAATTTTAATTTTTTTCTTCACATACTTGTAAGGAATGAAATTGTAATTTTTACCCAGAAGTTGATATCATATATTTTTTTGATACATTATTAGTCTAATAAGAGGGTGTTTACACTAGTATAGGTGTTTGGTGGATTTTGGGGCCATTTTAATCTTAGAGTAATAATACAATTTTAATATTAAATTAATTAAATATTAATTTATACGTGAATATTAGTTCGGTCATATATTTTTAATGGAGATTATTTTTTAGATTACATCACCGTTGTAGATTTTGGACATTGTAGTTTTTCTTAGGTGAGTCGTGGACATGTGTTGGTCGCTATGGTTGGCCTGGACCCTTTTTTTATTTTCTTTTTATTCCATTTTATTTTTTCATTTCTCATTTCTTCTTTCTCCACTAGATTCTCACATATCCCCCATGAGTTTCTTTCATTATGAAATCATGTGAGAAAAGTGAGAGTGAAATAGAAATGTAGAGAGGGAAGAATGTTGGTTATTGTACAAATCTTAGGATGTGCTGGACAGACATGTAGCTACAATATGAACATGCGCAAAAATTCAGAAGATACTATCCAATGGTAGGACATTGTATTTTTTATTGTAAATCCCCATATATTTACTATTTTATTATTTTCAATCCCATTTTATTCTTTCCTAGGATCTCATTTGGGACTATGTATTGTTTTTTGGGGAAAATGTGTGTTTTTAGTAATTTGATGGGTTTCCCACGTGGAAATCTCGATCAAATGGAATGAAATTTATAACTTAGACCTTTTGTAATTCATATTTATGGAAAATATTATTTTTAAAGTACATTTAAGGTATGGTCTATACACACGAAGTACTAATAAATAGTTTTTGAGATGAGTACCCATCCATATAGACCGTGTGCGGGCTCATACCTTGTAGAGTATAGAGCCGAACCCCATGTGGGGCACACGCCATGTAGAGTTACACAACCTCTGTAGTACATGTCTAGGGAATTTTAGGTATAAGTAAAGGTACCTTGTGTAGTCCATACACTATGTACAAAATTAAAAAGTCATGTATATTGGATTACACAATATATTCAGTTGAAGTAGATGCTCTAGTGGGTCTATGAGGGTACATGTTGTGTGCATGAGATGACACGTCATGTACTCCACCTTTTTTATCATTTCAACATTTCATATTTTCCATATCCCTACTCTATGGAATCATGATTGGACCCATGGTTATTCCATCATGGGAATTGTTTTATGTAGATCATGATGGTAAAACTCTTGTGGTGATTTGGGGGCTCCTAATTATCATTTTTAAATTTTCCTAAATATAGAGGCTTCTTCTTTAATACATGAATAATTTTGTCTCTCAGGACTAATAAACTTGGATATGATGTGGGATATGATCTATCTCCCTAAAAAACTCCTTATATTCATTCCCTGAAAAATTATCCATTGTGAAATGCGTCCATTTGTCCCATGAGGTTGTGACTATGGATCCCCTATGGGAGGCCTCCGATTATGTTTCAACATAAAGGATCCCATGCATGATACCTCCATATTCTTACATAATACTTAATTTCTCATGTGGGTTACCATTGATTAAATAATGATCTAGGGAATTTATTTCACTTGTATATTGTTCATAGGATTCCATGTAAGATGCCTCTGCTTCTTGCGTTGTTGTTAAGGTTCCCATGTAGGATTCACCTTCCTATGTACAATTATGAGGATACAATGTTGGAAGCCTATGTTTAATTAAGATTATAGGTTGCATTGTAATAATCCACCTTCTAGGTTAACTACTAATAATCTTGAGTAGGATTACACTGTTGTGTCCTTACATGAGAGACCTAGTGGGTTACCCAATGTTGACCGACCCTGAGCTAGTACATCAGGTATGGGTAATGATGGTAGTTGTTGTCACCCAAAAACCCATACCAAACATATAATCCCATGATGTGGAGTTATTAGTGGTAGTATGATGTATTTATCCACCCTAAAAAATTTACAACATCAATTGTTTATTTTTTATGAAACAATGATTAGCATAGGTGGTTTTGGGTTGGTAGTTGATGATCCTAACATGATGCATCTTTCATTCTCTTTGGGACGCCCAAACATGTATCCTATGATCCATATATTGAGGTATGTTATATTCATATTTATCATTATACTAAGAGTTACTTCCAGAAATATGGTTGTTGAGTAGTATGTTTTATTATTATATTATTGGGATCTCAATAGGTATTCATGGAATCTATATTTTGAGTCTACTATTATGATATACTGGTATAGAATTATTTTTAATGATTCTCATGGATGATTATGCTATCATAATTGATGAGAATGATTCTAATCTTCTTAAATTTATATGTGATGAGGATGATTACACTCTCTATCATCTAATTATACTCATGGATGATTATTCTCTCTCGAGTGATAGGGATGACTACACTCCCCTTGATTGATTACATAATCATCGTGTTAGACATTTCATTTCATATCATTTGATACAACGGGATGATTATTCTCTCTAGAGTGATAGGTGTGATTAAACAATTATTGATTAGACACCAAATTAGGTGTCTATGTTGTGTAATAATTAATCTCTCATTGTAGTTCTCCTATAGGTCAAACCATTAGGGTTTATCATAGTAGTAATGTCATGACCGCCTTTCAACTAGGACCAAGATCTCAAACATTGGATTGGATTTACATGGAAGGAAATTCACGTATCCCGTCCCTAGGCCATTTACAATACTTCTTGATTCGCATATGTGGAATCCGTTATAAAAGTGAGTTTAGTCATGTACTGATGAACCTTGTGTCGAGATGAGTACCCCCCCTATGATTTTGTAGCTTGCTCAATGAAATTAATAGCTCTGGGAAATGTAGGTATTTGTCGATTGGGATTATAGGCCTCGATATTGACTTAATGAAACATGGATGGAGTGGTATGACATCCATCTTGATTTTCTTGAACATGATGTCCAAGTGATCTGGACTAGGGACCATAGGATCAACTACTGTTGATTTATATTATTTATTTCACCTTACGCATATATATGAAAATTTATGTATATATGTATATTTATTAAAATATATATTTGTTTGTGTGCTTGTGAAAATATTTGAAGAAAATTTCCTAGTTTAATGATATATTAGACCTAGGGTTTGACTATGGATAACTCGATGTCATTTGATTTATATTTTCAGTTGTGAATTTTCTAGACTGGTCATATTAAATGAGAAAGAACATATAAAAACTGATTTTTATAATCATTGTTTGGGTGGCCATATTATTTTTTTCTCACCCCTTTATGTGTAACTAAGCATTCATGATAACCGTGTGTATTATTTTCTAGTTGAGCATAGAGTTCACGGTATATAGGGTTGGAGCACAATGTTTTCTAATAGATTGGATATTCTCCAATGGATTCTTATGATTTGAATGGTACAGTTTTGCAGTGTCATGGAGGCTGGATTTGTCATCTGGATCAGTGTTATTAATGGAGCCCTAAAATTATATTTTAGTTTCTTTTATAAACCCATGAATGTATTATTAGCATAGTGGGAGACTAGTGTTCTTTATTTGACACTGATGTTCAGGATATAATATAATTTTATTTATTATTATAGAATTTTATATTACAATTTTTTAATAGCTTCATCACTTTATTTTTTTCCGGTTAGTTGTTATGTAGCAATTTACACTATGTTTCCTCGGATATGAGGGAATGGTCTCTCCACAGACAAACCCTAGGCCCTCACTACAAGTTGGAAGCCTCATACATAGGGAGAGTCACACATAAGGACTCCTAATGAATTGGATCAGAGTATCAGATTAGTCAAAACATATTTGGAATGCTATAATTTGGAATCATAGGAGTATATTTTCTATTGACTTTATATTTATGTTATGGTAGATAGGAGTATTAAAAATGTGTTGGAATCCTCTATTGATATTGTAATTGTGTGTAGAGAACACTTATTCTGAAAGAATATCTTAGTTCCTTGAAATATGGAACTGATTTTCTGATCTATTTCATTATAGTTCCATTTGATTTTCATATTTGGAGATGCATGGGTTTTTTTGATTTTATTATTTACAATGGATCTATGGCTCACGGAAATTTTCAAGAGTCCAGTGATGTATGTCAGCGCTTGGTCAGCACAATCAAGAGGTGTGCCTTGCATCATATCATCCATATAGGATTCACATGTTAGGGATCTTCTAGTGTGTGATTTTTTCTGACTATATTAGTCCAATTTTTAAAGTGTCAACAAAACCATACAAAGTATTTCCCTATATGTTTTTTTGGTTGAATTATACTCAATTAATCCAAAATTCATAAATATTTCCTTATAATGTTAGGTGATGTGGATCTATATTGAGATGTTCGATGTTGAGGATGATGATCCAATCCTAATGCACACGAGGGGTAGTCACCCATCTAGGTTATGAGGAATGTGATTCCCAAATGATATACCCCTTGTTGGGGTGTTTAAATCGGGTTATGTTACTTAATGATTCAGTAATGTTCTATATATAGTATTTTCTGCATAAATTGGAATGAAATTATACTTAAATACCATCATTGTGGTTATATAGTAGGATCACTTAGTATGATCCTAATAGGTACTAGGATATTTCTAGTGAAAAAGACATGAAGGAGGTATTACCGTGAATGATTAACCAAATAGTTTCAGTTTAGTATATAGTCTTCGTTGGTATCATGTCCTCTATAGAGAATCTTATTATGAGGATGCTTAGTGTGGATTATGGGCCTATCAAGCTAGGTTTTAGAATTTTTGACCCCTATAAGTTTTTGTGATCTTTACCACCCTTAGATAAGATGAATTTTGGGAAAGGAGGTTAGACATTGTGAGCCTATTGTAAGACATGATATACAGGTCTAGGTTGGAGACCAAGACGTCTTTATTTGTGACTCCTACACTTATAAGTCGGTGTTTCATTTTAACTGATGGGAAGCCTCTGTTAGAGGTTTTTCTAGGTATATGAATGAATATTTTGGTAGTGATATAGGTTGTACATTCATTAAGGATAGACGAACATATGTTTATAGTGATTTTTTGTTATAAGCATGTTGATGATTTCTAATTCTTAGGAATGAACTAAGGGTGCATTTGTATCACGACTGGATTTGATAGGAAGGACTTCGTGGGTTTCTAGACCAACAGACAAGTGATTATGATATTTCTATGGTAGTTAGACTGTAGGTAGAATCACATTACTAGAATGACACTAGGTGATGGAAGGTTGTGGTATAAAGAATGTAAATAGTGGTGTTCTTGATTTTGGAGAGGAGTTCCAGTGGCTACTGTAGATTGTTTAAACTATCATGTCATGTAATATGGTCATTTAGGTTTTATTAGAAGATGACTCTCTGGAGTATTAGTTATGTGATTAAGGTACCCATTGGTTTCACGTGGTACATTATAAATCATAAATTAGTGGGAGTTCATGTGTGATATGAGGACCAATGATTTCATATCTTTTCAATGAATGGTTACACATGAATTGTGGTAAAATAAAAAATGTCCCCTTGGGATAGAGGTGACATAAATATTAAATATAGTACTCTGATATAGCTGACCATTTTTTGGTCCTGCACATGGATTTTCAAGAGATGTGGTGTTAGGTGTTGGTTAAAAGAAACTGTAGACATTTTGGAAGTTAGTGTGGCTGAAAGAGATATGTACATGGGTTTTCATGGAATCGTTGTGTACACATAGTTAGATATGGTCATTATTTATCTTTATATCATCTTGAGTATAATGAGAGAGTGTTATATCTATAGTAATATTATTTTATTCATAAATTTATTTCATATTTTGATGAAGGAACCTGTTGAGGTTGTGCCCAAGGAGTGTTATAAGGTGAGCTTTATGTTGGGTAGTGCACCATTGGACCATTAAGGGAGGTAAAACTCATTTTTTAGTTAAAATTCATTATTTTCCAGGGGATATTGAGCTTGTATTTTTGTATTGAGACAACAATAATGGTATTCCTATGGTGGGTTATACTTGATCAGTTGTAGTTAAGTGTACTCTATGTTTGAGATAGTTGTTGACATCGTGAGGCTTGTCGTTAAACATTCGAGATTATGGTGTTCTATAGATTCTTATATTGATAACATAAATATTGGTTTTCCACCAAGGCTTCTCATAGATGATAAAGTATTTTTAGGGGAGATTTTAAGGAAATGTATTTTTTCAAACCTGAATATTGAGTAGATGTTTGAATTCTTACATTTGGATGATTTTAAGGGGTAAAATTGTATGTATCACCTAGAAAATTATCATGGATAGTTTTTGTGACTGCTCCTTTATTCCCATAATATCTTTTTACATGATGACAGGAGTTAGGTGTATTTATGATTTGTTAAAATTTTCACTGAATAATTAATAATTAACAATTAATTATTTTAATATTATTTTATTCATGCATGTTTGTTTGGTAACATACTTAAACAGATTTTGGTATTGGGATACCATATTTTTCATTAATTTTAAATCACATAATCTCTTTTATGTTTGTTATGAACTCATGTTGGGTGCTTCAGTCGGCTCGATGAAATGTTTATTTTGAATTTCTTTTTCATACTTTTTCGTATTTCTTTCTCTTTTCTTCTTTCTCCCCCAGATTCTCACATATCCCCACCATGAGGTATTCCATCATAATACAACCAAGAGGGAAAATGGAGAGATATAGGTGAAGAATATTATGGATGAAGGTAAGAATCATTGTGAATCTTTGGTCATATCAGATCATCATGTGGAATCCACGGTCCTTCTAAATGGGAAAATCCTCTGCATATTCCACCCATAGGTAGGAATGTTTATATTTTATAATAAATCCCCTTATATTTAATGTTTTAACATTTTTAATTCCCTATTATGATTTCCTATTACCCCTTTTGGTTCGATATATTGTTTTGGGGGGGTAAAATGGGGATTTTGAACGATTTAAAGGATTCGCTATTTAGAAATATCAATCAAAAGATTTGTAGTAATGGATGAAATTCTATATGTTATTAATATTAGTAGAATATGGTATTTTAGGGATATATTCCTTGTCCAGGACATACAGACAATTTACTAGGACTCAGTCATGTGGTTGAGTACCGGGCCAGAAAACCTTTGTAGAGGCACACACCAAATAGAGTACACAACCAGACACTGTGTGGGTAACCAGTTGTATAGAGTTATTTGGCTAAGACTGTTGCATGGACAAGCAATGTGAGTTACATGTGATAATAACTTATATAGGGTAAACTCTTTATAAATCTTTTACATTACATGTACAAAGGGATTACATTCCATTTTGGCTGAAGTATGCACTTTAGTGGGGTTCATAGGGTACATGTTGTGTTTTACTGCTAACACATCGCGTAATATTCCATTGTTACCCATTTAGTGTTTCAATGTTTCTCATATTTTTACACACATGGGTCAGAATTAGACCCATGATTAGTTCATTCATAGTATCCTTCCATGTGGATAATGATGGGAAAGATAATATAGGTAATTTGAGGACTCCAAAGTGGCGTTGTCTCATTTTCTAAAATAGAGTGGTTATTACATTAGTACTCAAATATAGTTTTCAGTTATTTTTGGAACCCTTGAGAGAGCCATATACATTGGTTTCAACCTAGATGATACCATATAAGATGCCTCCATCATTTTACCTATTACTGAAGGTCCCATGTGCGTTACATTTGTTTACATGATGACCTTGGTGATAAGTTTTCCCTGTATATAATATTTACTATTCTATCTAGTATGCATATACTTATTACACCATTGTTATGTTTCACTTATAGGATTCCCCTTCATATGTATCATTCTATGTATCATGTTTAAGATGTATCTATTTACTTTCCAATAGAGGATATCATGTAGGATTCCACCTTTAACCATCACTACTAAGGAAACCATGTAGGATGACTCTGTTGTTTCTTTATTTGAGGGACCTAGTGGTTTCTCTGATGTTGATGGAACCTGATCTAGTATGTCAGTTTTGGGAATAGATGGCATTAGCTAACATGTTAGAACCCATACCAAACTTGTTATACCATTGGTATGAGGTAGTAAAGTTATTTTTCGGTATTCATCTACCCTCACTCTTTATTTTATAACTTCACTTGTTTATTTTGGTTGCATCAATGATTACCATTGTTTCTTCCTAGTTAGGGGCTAATGATTTAGACATGAAACTTCATTATTTCTCTATGGGATTCCCAATCATGTTTATTGGGATTCAGTATTTGAGCCATGTTATTTTCATATTTATTAGTATACCCATGATTTATACCTATGATCTGGTAGTTGGTCATATTATTTATTAATATGTTATTTGTCTCTCCATATGAATTTTTTAGGAATCTAGTTTTTGAGACTACAATTATGATATATGGGTATGATATCCCTAGTAATGTTGACTGCATATTATTACATTGTCCTATGATATGATGGTTATTCTATTATCATAGAAATGTTATGTGATGAGGATGATTACTCTCTCTGTAATATGATTATACTCATGGATGATTATTCTCTCTTCAGTGATAAGGATGACTATACTCTCCATGATCAATTTCATGACCATGGTGTTGGACATGGAATTTCACGTTGTTGGATACTCGTGGATGATTACACTCTCCTTAGTGGTAGGGATGATTATTATATCCCTAATTAGAGACCACAATAGGTGGGAATGAAACCTCACCAGTGATCTCTCCTTGTGGTTGAATAAAGGTTTAGACCCATAGGTTTCAACCCAGTCACAATTTCATGACCACATACTGACCAAGACCTGGAGCTCAGACAATGGACTTGATTTACAAGGAAAGAGGGGTATAGATTTTAGTTCCATGCCATTTAAAAAATGTCCATATATAATTCCATGGAATTCATTATTATTTTTATTGGAAGAATGTATGAGGTATCCCATGGTTGGGACGAGTATCCCCCTATGTTGAAATAACATGGTCAGAGACATTACTAACACTACACAAAGTAGGTATTTGTTTGTTGGGATTATGGATGTCAATATTGACTTAATGATATAGATTTTGACTAGTACAAAATCCAACATAATACTCTTTCATAGGATATCTATACGATCATGATTACTGACCAAATGATGAAATACTATTGATTTATGTAATTACCTTCACCCCACTCATGTATATACGAGTTTTTGTATATATGTATATTTACACGAATATATATATACATATATAAATGTGGATATACATGATGCAATATTTCTAGTGGACTATGATTATGGACCCAAAGTT
This sequence comes from Viscum album, assembly GCA_963277665.1. NCBI lineage: Eukaryota > Viridiplantae > Streptophyta > Magnoliopsida > Santalales > Viscaceae > Viscum > Viscum album. The sequence goes on from OY728139.1 coordinate 806,923,689, forward strand.
TGATTGTGGTTCAATTAATATTATTTGTTTCTTATTTTTAACTATGTATTATATAGTCTAAGATTATTGCATGGGTGTGAACTTATGATAGTAGATTTATAGGTTCTCCATTGGGGTGATCTAATGAGAATATTTATCACACTTGTACATGCCCCTCGGTTTGTGTGCAGACCTTATTCTTTATTATATAAGTTGAGAACATATTTCATGGTAGATATGAATAAGGAACATAGTTTCATGATAAAGTAAAGATAGTCATGTGGATTTTTATGATCAACCTAGTGTAGTTCAGTACATTCATGGAGACCAGGTATGTGATCTGTCTCAAAGTTAGTAGTGGATCCATGTAGTTAATTTCAGTTTCTTTTATGTACTCGAGTATGTATACTCAATCCAGCGGGTGAACACTGTTATATATTGGACATAGTAGTTTTGGATTTTATAGCATTCCATTTATTATTTCAAATTTTTTTATTTCAATTTTTTTATTTTTTCCACACTCTATTTATTATTGATTTTATATTATCAACATATATCCTTTAAATTTACTCTAATAAGAGTGGATATACTCTCTATTAACACGTCCTAGAACCTCAATGATATTCAGCATCCTCTAGCGTATGGATAAGAACACTTGAGGCCTCTTAAATAATCGGTTTAGAGCACCATTTTAGTGACTTCATGGTCTGGATGTTTGGTAATGTTTCTAAAAAACATGGTGTTCCTCAATGTAAACATGCAAAGTAAAACTCAATAATTTCAAAATTATCTATTTAAATATCTAATATTTTTAAATAATTTTTAAGATTAATTTTGAAAAAGTAATTCCTTCTAATGATCGTGAGAAATCTATTTTTTTAAATATAGTTTTCAAATAGATTTTTAAATCATAGTTCCAATACTAGTTCAATTAAGGATAATTTTTTTTGTTAAACTAAAATATGATGTTTCTGGTTTAATGAATCTTTTTTCTATGAAAACACCTGGAATGGAAAACTGTGATAAAATATATAATCAGATTAGACCTAGTGGTGATATATCCTAAATCAGTTTTACATTCAAAAAACCTATTTTTATTAATAATTAGTTTATACCAATGAGTGATCCATTTTTCACTAAATGTTAGGGTGGTGGATACTAGAAGAAAAATGTTCATTAAATAAATATAACATTTTTTTTCATAAATTTTTTTTTCAAAAGGAATAACATTTTATCAATGTTGTAACATTGAAAAAATGTGGTCACCTAAAATTTTACTTTATAATAATACCAGACCCTATAAATTTTTGGTTATGATGAAATAAAGATTTTGTATTCGAGAAAAAATGAAGTAAAAACAAAAATAATATTTGGTAAATTGACACTAGTTATTCTATACATATGACAAGAAATAAATATTTCTTTCAGAAGATTATAAAGATGAAAGGTAGCAAAGTCACTCTGGGAGATAATTCACAAGGAGAAGAGATCGGTATATGCAATATTTTTATTCATGGTAAAGATGTAATAAAAAATATTTTATTTTTTATAGTATTTAATAAAACATTATAATTATTAGAAATTTATGTGATTATGTTTATCTTGTGAACATTAGGAATGATTAATGTACTATTCATTGGTCAAAATATGATTTTATTCTTTCTTCCAATTATCTTGAGAATGCCAACACATTAAATGTATAAGACATTAAGAGCCAATACCTACCTTTACATAGTGTAATGGAAGATAAATATTGGTTATGTCATAAAATATTAATACATTTTAATCTTATAACATTACCAAATGTATCTATGAAAGGAAACAATATGGACTTGACAAAACATTGTTTTGATACATCTAATGTCACTGATCCTTGTCAATTTGGTAAATAACATTAGTAAACTTTTAAAAAAATTTGGGAAGTCTCAACATATGATTCATTAAATTTAATGTTGGTGTATTGTTTGGTCCTAAAAAAATAGGATGTATTGGTGGAAAATATTATGTTTATTTCATAGTTACAGATTAAACAGGATATACATGGGCCTATTTTCTTGAATGAAAATACAAATACATTAGATATTTTAAAACTTTTGTAGACATTTTTAATAATGAGAAAAGCTTTTCCCTAAAAATATTCATAATGATCATGGTGGAGAATTTATAAATTCTAATTTTGAAATTTCATGTAGTAAGAAAGGTATTGTACATAAATTTTCAACAACTAGAACTATACAACAAATTGGTGTAGTTGAATGAATAAATTTATTTAATAATAAGATTACAAGAACAATTATAAGTGAATACATAGCTACTAAACCATTTTTCTTAAAGTAGTTAATACTATATATTATACTCTAAATAAAGTTTTAATAATCCCTTTTATTAACAATAATCTTTATTATTTTTTGATACAAATAATTCCAAACCATTCTTATTTTAATTTTTTTGGATAAAAGTATTCATTCTAAATACTCAAGATAATTAACATATGTTTTCACTAAAATATGATGAAATAATATTTTTATGATAATATACTACTAGTAAGATATATATAATTATTCAAAAAAATAAAATTATTTTTTTAAGAAACAATATATTTCATGATTGATGAATCTTTACCTTTTTTAAACAACCTCAACATACATCTTTAAATGATAATTTTAAAGGTGATTTTTAATATATCATAGAAAATTTGTATCATGAGAGAATAATTAAAGAATGTATTTCTGAAGATATTCATCAAGAAACCTTTCAAACTAATTTTGAAGAATAAATTTCTAAAAATCAAAGATATAAATTATTTCTTAAGAATCATCTAAGTGATAAAATCAATGGTAATGTATGTCAACCAGATATATCTAGAATTTATTTGAAAAATGAAATTGAATGTCTTGAATTATTATCAGAATATGAACATTTTAATTCTAGTGAGGATTTGATAAAACCTATGACTGATGAACTCAATGAGTTTGAAATAAAAAAAATTCACTTTTGTTCATTGAAAACAAGTTACTTTTAGAATTGGTGTAAAATGGGTATTTCAGAAATTTTTTTATGATAATGGTATAATAGTAATAAATAAATATTGAATTTTTCGGAAGGGTTATAACCAACACGAGGGAATACATTATGAATAAATGCATGATTTTATGTCCACAATTGAAACAATTCATATACCTTTTGTGTCAAAAATGATATCTTATGACTTCTCCATTTCTGATGGTTTTATGTTTTGAAAATCCCAAACACATTTTATTATGTTATGTTTTTTTCTCTCCTTAAAATCAATAATTTTAATTCTGTTATAATTAGAGATGTAACATTATTATTTTTAATTATATTATAAATACATAGGTATCATTATGATTTTCCATTCTATTATATTTACTGATTTCTCATACCATCTTTATGATATCGATTCTGGTGTATAATTGATACCATCTTTATGATTCCAAATCTGCTGTAAAAGTGATACGGTGTTTATAATTCCAAATCTGGTGTATAAGGGATAACGTCATTATGATTCCGAATCCAGTGTATAAGTGATACCATTTTTATGATTCTAAATCCTGTGTAGAAGTAATTTAGATTTTTTGATTCTGATTCTAGAACAAATGAGATACTGGTTTCCCAATATGATTTACTTTTCTTTATGAATATGGTTTAATGATAATATTATTCTTATGATTCATATTTCTTAATAATTTTAGAGTTATTTAAATATATTATTCAAAAAGTATTGGATATAATGATTTCTTATACATTACACTTATCTTTAACTTAACATTAATTCTATTATTTGAAAAGATGTCGTGCAATCTTTTACAAACTAACTATTGTATGTTGGACATGTGTCCAGGTCCCTCCAAAATTTAAGGAAAATTTTATAGTTGATGTGTAGCTGACCGTTGGTATTTTGTACCTATAAATACAAGTCCATTTGAATGAGGAAAGAACATCGACTTTTAACGAATGTATAGAGTGGATGAACATGATGGATATGATAAATCTATGAAGTGATTTCCTGAGAGAGAGGCTCTTATAACTCTCGGTGCTTCATACAGATGTCATGAATAACTTATTCAAGCATAAACACCATGTTCAGACATGCTTTGTGCGAACTCTGATTGTGCTGATCATTGGCTTCTAGGTTTGGAAGATAGAGGTTATGATTTCCTTCTAAATCGAGGGCTTGTGGGGATAGGAAGATAGATATTGATATTCAAATTGAGGTCTTACCTGGGTTTCGGTAAGACATGATTTTATGAAAGTATAAATCAGGGAACATTTATCCACATTTTTTGGATACTCTTCTCTTTGGAATAAAATAATCTTATTGTTACTTGTTTTCTATTTCAGGTTGTTTTATTTCCATTGTAATCTATTCTTTATTAAACTTAAAAAGTGTAACATTCTTATACATTCTAATTCTGTTAAATTGATTATATTACAGATTCTATAAGTGTTATGGTAGAATCTTTCCTTCAATAAAATTTTTGTTAAGTTTTTATCGTATGTTAATGTAAGAGGTTTTATGAATGTTTGTTTAAAATTTTTAAACTAAACATTAATTGTTCCAAAATAATTTTTAAATAATACAATTCACCACCTCTTTTATTTGAGAATCTACATCATATTTCGATCCTACAATTGGTATCATAGGAAGGTGTCTGAATACATATATCCACATATATGTTTTCATGATCATGTTATCTTTTTCTTATTTCATTAAAATCATTTACTTCTAACATGTTTTGTGGAATGAATTTCTTTTTAGAATGGCTTTTATTCATGTTGGATCTCTAGAAAATCTCAATCCTACTTGGCCACCAATCTTCGATGGAATTGACTATGAGTACTGGAGAGAGAGAATGAAGTCCTTCGATATATACATAGGTATAAAGAACTAAATTATATTAACTAGAGATTATAAGATTTCTGATAAGTAACATAGAACCTTTACTAATCTAGAAAAGGTATAATACTAGATGAACATCAAAGTATGGAATACATTTCTTTTTTCCATGAGTAGAAATAAATATAGCCAAATTTCATCCTTTGAAGTTGAATATAGTATTTAGAAGAAGCTCTAAATAACTCATGTTGGAACTTACAAAGTAATCGAAACACGAAGAGATAAAATTATAGCTGAGTATCATGGTTTCTACAATCCATATGGAGAACCCGTTTGTAAGGTACAACAATGCTTCATGACTATTTTCAAGAGCATACAATCAATGGGTGAGAAATGTTTAGATGATAAAGAACTTGTAGTCAAGATTATATACATCATTACTAATGAATGGGAATCCAAAAGTACCACTATAGATAAGAAGTGAATTGTTATAGTGAATTCTCTTGATAAACAGTTTGGAACCCTTCATCAATATGAAACTAGATGAAGAGAGGTGCTGATGATATTAAACATGAAAATAGAAATGGAGGTGTTTCTTTTACAACTACTTCAAATCATACAAATTCCATGACTCCTGAGAGAGTTACAAGATATAAATCTAGAAAGGATGTTGTTCAATTTGAATCTAGGGATAGAAAAACATCAAAAAATGAGTTAGCTAAACCTGATCGGAGGATGAACAAGATTTTTGGGCATAAAAACATTAAATATAGAAAAAAAGAAGAAATATGGAAAATATAAGAAAGATGTAGAAGTGACATTATATGAATGTAGAAGAACTAGTCATATTAGACCTTATTTTCATTTACATAAGAAAAGAGACAAGAAGGATTTGAATTTTGAGAGAAACAAGAAGAATTTTTCCAGATCAATGCATAATAATGACCTAAAAGCCAATGAAAGTTGGAGTGCTAGTTCTGTTGATTCTTTTAATTACTCATCAGAATATGATGCTTCTGGGAAAAAGAATATTGGTTTAATATCCCACCCTCCCTTTCAAAATCAATGACTTATGGCTAAGGTACATATTGCGGGATCCTTAACCAATATGTCTTTGAGTTAATGTTTTCCTGCTAAAATATTTTCTTCTTATGATGAATCTTCTTCATTAGATAATGATAATGATTTACCTTCATATAAGGAAGATTCTATATTTTCTAAGGTGTATGAGATACAAAATTTTAATGTTTCTAAGAAACTTGAAAAAACCAATTCTATAGAATCAATTCTAATTAAATCAATTTCAGATCATACCAAAGAACTATATTAGAAAAATGATCTTTTAGAAAATCTTTCTAAAGAACCTTAGGAAGATAATTCTGAGAAGGATAAGATTTCTAATTATCATAAAAATCTGGTGTTTTAAAAAATATGTTTTACTGGATAAACATAACTCTATGTCTATATTCTTTAGGATATGAATTTAGTCCTAAAAATAAGGTTTGAAATTTTTTCCTTGAATAAACATCTTGACAATTTTACATCTGGTAAGGAAAATTTTGATATGATTTATTCTCAGATCCAACCTCATGGAAATAATTAAGGATAAGGTTATTCTCAGAAAAAACCAATTTTTAGAAACAAATATTTTGTTCCACCAAGAGCTCCTTTTTGTACTAAATGTCACGGTGGTGGGCATTGGAAGAAAAACTATTCGTTAAATAATGTTCAACATCTTGGGTTTCATTAATCTTACTTTTATAAACAAATGTGGATACCCAAAATTTAATTATCTCATAATTCTGGATCAAAGAACGTTTAGATTCCAAAAAATTATTTTTTAGGTTAATGAAGGAAGTACCAACAATATATGGTATAAGGATAGTGTATGTTCCCAACACATGACTAGTAAAAAAGACTATTTCGAAAAGATTATAATGACTAAAGGTGGAAAAGTAACCTTTGGGGATAAATCTCAATGACAAATTATCATTATAGGTAACATTATTCATATTGTAAAATCTTTAATTTATAGTTTTTTATATTTTAATGGTCTTAAGCTCAACCTCATTAGCATAGGCCAATTATGTGATGAACGATAAATTGTAAATTGTAGGAATGACAAGTGCTTCATACACAATTCAAATGATGAATTTATTTTCTCAGCCCAAAGGCAAGAGAATTCATACACACTAAACCTATAAGACCATAGAAGTCAAGATCTTTCATGCCTAAGTGCAATTAATGATCAATCTTATATTTGGTATAGAATGCTAGGAAACAGTAACTTAAGGAATTTGAGTAAACTCTCTAAGAAAGAACTAGTTCATGATCACCCAGATCATGGTTTTGATTCTTCAAAAGTTGGTGATCCTTTTTAATATGTCAAGTAACATTAATCTAGATTTAAACATATAAATGATGTTACAACTTCGAATGACTTACAGTTAGTCTATATGGATTATTTGGTCCAACACAAACTGGACGTTTTGGAGGAAAATGCTTTGTGATTGTCTTAGTTGAAGACTATACTATATATAATTGGGTCTATTTTCTTATAATGAAATATGAAGATTTTAATTAGTTTAAAATATCTTGAGCTCATGTTAAAAATAAGAAAAACCATCCTTTGATACCTATTCATAGTGATCATGGAGGATAATTTCAAAATTCTGTTTTTGAAACTTTTTGTAGTAGAAATGGTATTACTCATAACTTCTCAGGTACAAGGACTCATCAACATAATGGTGTTGTTGAAAGAATAAATCATATTATTCAAGACATGACTAGAACCATGTTGAGTGAAGATTCGATAGCTAAACACTTTTTGGATGAAGCTGTAAGAACTACATGTTATTCTATAAATTGTTTTTTGATTAGACCCTTTCTTAATAAAACACCTAATGAGTTATTTAATGGCCGTAAAACAAAAGATTCTTACTTTAATGTATTTGGTTGTAATGTTTTTATATTGAATACCAAGGATTAATTACATAAATTCTCACCCAAATTTAATGAAGAAATATTCATAGGCTACTCCACTAACTCTAAAGAAAATAGAGTTTCCAATAAAAACACTTGCACTGTGGAAGAAAGTTACAAGTTAATTTTTATGAGAATGATCCTTTTGTTTTCAAACAACCGGACCGATTTTCTGATATATTTTCTAAAACAGATACTCAAACGTTGATTGAAGATCATTTAGTCACGGATAATTTTCAAGAAAATATTTCTGAAACATTTAAACCTGATGACTTTCTACCCAATGTTGATGAACATGTATTCTAAAATCCAAGTCAGTTGTTACTTAAGAAACATCCTAGTGATAATATCATTATAAATGATAATCAACAAATAATAACTAGAAGTTATTTATGGAATGATGTTGGACATGTTTATTTTCATTCCCATTTAGAACCAAAGACTCATAAAGAAGCATTGGGTAATGAATATGTGATAAAGAATATGCTAGATGAACTCAAAGAATTTGTAAAAAATCAGGTTAGGACCTTGTTTGAAAGACCTAAGGGAACTTCTATTACTGGAGTAAAATGGGTTTTTAGAAAAAAATGCAATGAAAATGGATTTATTGTTAGAAATAAAGACAGATTAGTTTCCTATGTGTATAACCAACAAGAAGAAATAGTCTATGAATAAACCTATCCTCTTATTGAAAGGATTGATTCTATTCACATTCTTCCATCCTTTGCAGCATTCATTAATTTTAAACATTATCTAATAGATGTAAAGTGTGATTTTCATAATAGTTATGTAAAAGTGGATATCTTTTTTAGATCAACCTGTGGCTTTGAAGATAAAAAACATCATAATCATGTTTATAAATTTACCAAATCTTTGTACAGACTTAAAAAATTTCCTAGAGCATGGTATGATAGAATGTCTGGATTTTATCTCCAAAATAACAATGTTAAGGAAACTGATGATCCACCCCTTTTTTATTTAGAAAAATAATAAATATGTTTTGATATTCCAAATTTATGTTGATGAAATCATCCTCAGATTGACTCATCAATCCTCGATATCTTTTTTTGCGAATCTTATGAAATCCGAGATTGAAATGAGTATGATGGGTGAATTAACCTTTTTTCATGGTTTTCGGATTTTTCCAAAACCTGAGGGAACATTCATATCTCAACATAAGTATATCAAATATCTTCTTATGATGTTTTTTATTGAAAACACTAAGAGTCTATTTCCTCCTATAGAAACCCATAATACTCATGATATTGATAAAGAATGGAAACATGTGGATCAAGCATCTTGTAGAGGGATGATAGGAAGATTACTTTACATAACATCTAGTTGACCTAACACAATGTTCTCTGTATGCTTATGTTAAATATTCCATGAAAATCCTAAAGAATCTCATTTAATGGCAGTGGAAATATTTTCTAATTACTTAAAGGTTACATTAGATTTGGGACTGTTTTGTTCATCTAGAAATAATATTGAACTTAAATTTTTTTCAGTTGCTGAGTTTGGTGGTTTTATAATGCATAGAATATTTACATCTTGAACATGTCATTTCTTATGAGATTACATAGTTTCTTCATAATGCATGGAAAAACATTTTGTAACACTTCCCGCTACTAAAGATGAATATTTATCATCTAGAATTTGTTCTGATCAAGTGTTGTGGATGCAACACACACTCACAGACTATGGAATGTGTTTTACTAAGACACAAATAATGTTTAATAACACAAGTTCCATTACAATAAGTAAAAAACCTGCACATCACTCTCGTGAAATGAAAATATATATTAGACATCACCCTCTTAGGGATCACACAATTAAAGGATGTATTATTCTTCAGTTCCTCAGAACGCAAGGATAAATTGCTGATATTTTTACAAAACCATTGTCTTCTGATAGATTTGAATACATTAAACAGAAGCTAGGAATGATCTTTGTAAGGTGATCATTCATATATACTTCTTATTTATATCATCTTTTAATATTTTACTACTCCTTATTTGATGGGGTGTATATATTTTCCCTATTTTCTTAATATTTTTCATCTTTTTATAATTTTATCTTTCCTTATGTTTTTTTAGGTTTTTGAGAATTTTTCTTTTTTAAATTTTGGTATTATAAATATCATTATTTGAAATTTTTGTATTGGAAATTTTAGTTTTGAAATCCTAGAATCTAAAACATCCAAGAAAATTTTTATAATACCAATAAACTCCTTAGAATATTCAAAAAGGAATGTTTTATTACTATTTATTTTCTTATCTCATGTTTCAATTACTGGTATTTTAAAAATTTTCAATTTTAATTTACATTACCACAAAATATCAAAATTCATATTTTCCATTATCCATCCACAATCGTCATATCATATCTGGGTATGTTCAGCCGATTTATTATCTTAAGTAAGGTTAAAATTCATATTCATGTCAATATAAGTGGTTCCTCATTTATAATAACCACACCATCCCTAATGATCATAGTGTTGAAGTTCGGTTTCCATGAAATTCCTCATTCCGATTCTTTTCTCTTTTATCCCAAATGACTCTAGAATCTTTAGCAGATCAGATGTAGATTAGCAATGAAATAAAGGATTGGTCAATATTTAGGGAATATTTGGTATTCCCTAACTTCTATGAGAAATATTACTCCCTTGGATCTATTTTTATAAGATCTAACAAATGGGAAAGTGTTTGTGTGGCTATGGAGAAAATTCAGGATCCTGTTTTTACGGACGTTGTCATTTTTTTCTAAAAATCTGGTACGTTCTTCCAAAAGGATGGTAAGTATCTGTTCAAGTAAAAATGTTATGATAAGTCTTATACTATTCCTTATAAGAATGAAATAATTTTTCTCAACATACTATGTGAAGGGGAAGTTATTCTATGCTCTCAAAAACTCTCTAAGAAGAAAGGATTTTTTTAGAAAGTCATGGAATTGTATTATCTTGGTCGAAAGTATGTTATGAATCTAATGTTTATGAATCTTATAAAAAACCACAAGATGGTATCTCCTTGGATGCAAGGATTTCTTATCTCGTGACTAGAAAACATGATAAACCAGGCTTGGCAGTACCATCATCTAAAGTCCTAGTATCAGTAGATCCTCTTCCAATGAAACTAAAAGCCTATTCCGATGAAATAGTTGCAAAGTAGAGAAAAATAATAGCTAACAGAATGAAATGACATCCTTATTTTGGCTTGAACCCTATTGAGGCAAAGGCCTTGAATACCAAGAAATTTGAACCTCAATTTGTTCCTTGGAAGCTGGCTGTCACTCTGGAAATCCAGAAAACCAATAAAGGTCTATCTTTATTAGAAACTATTACAGAAATAAAAGATCAGATAGTTCACAAATATTATGATGATCCTTTATGAGTTACTGAATAATAAATTAGAACTCCATCAAGATCAGTTCTTAAATTTGTTTTAGAAGAACAACTTGAATAACAAGTTGAAGAATAAGTTGAAGAAGTAGTTGAGGTTGAAGTAGAAGATGAAGATGATGAACATGTTGGAATTGAAGTGGAAGATAAATACGACGTTGAGAAATAAGGTGGTAAAGAGAAAGGAATTTAGGAAGTAGAAAGTCGAGAATGATCTCAACATCTTTAGTTTTAAGGGGTAGAACAAGAACATGAAGATATTAATGTTATCCAAGTATCTGTTGAACAATATCCAGTTCAAAATCCTATCAAAGGTAATAGTATTTTGGTTTCCTCATCCGAAAAGGAAATTCCTCAAAAGTCCTCTAAGAGAATACGAAAATGAATTTCCTTAAATACATGTAGAGCTCAGAATGGGAAAGTTGTTTCAGGTTCTGAATCCTCATTATCTTTTGGACATGACTTTTTCAAGCTATCATTAACAATGATGGTTAGAACTACTATTTTACTTATAAATATAGATTCTCTGAGACAAATGGTGCAAGAAACTATGAATCAAAATATGGAATCGAACAATATTCTTATGGACATGGTGGGAAAACAAGAAGCAAACTTTGGTAATCTTTTTATTGATTACAATGCTCAGAAAGTGACTTGTAAAAATAGCTTTAAACACACCAATAATATCAACGAAGATCTATGAAAATTTGGTGACATAATGGATTCAACAAATAGAGATTTCAATACCTGTGAAACTGAGTTCAATATGGTCAAGGAATAAATCTCTAACATGGCTAGTTAACTAGATTCTATTGCCCGATCTCTAAACAGTGAGAAGAAATTCAAAGCTAAATTTGAGATAATGGTGGCTTCTGATGAAGAAATAATATTGTCATTATAAAATAAGAATCTGGATATGGATATCTTTTTAAAGATTTGGAAGAATATCATAAGGAAGTGAATAAACTTAATGCCTTAATAAATAAAATGATGTTAGAGAAGAATAAAGATGAATGATTTTTTTGACATTCTGATGTTTTGTTTTAATCTATACCATATTTAAAAAGATTACATAAAAATCCTCTGGCATACATTTCTTTTTTTTTCGAATGTATGCTTGCTTTACCTTACAGGTACATCTTATACCTCTCCATTACTCTCCATCAATTTTAAAATCAGAAATGTGGAGAATTTATTTAAAGGAATAAATTAATAAAAATCTCAAAGGAGGGGGATCCAATATGGGGGAGTTTGGTACAAAAGGATATTGTCCAATTAAGAGGGATTTTTCTTTTAGTAAGAGTTGTTTATATAAAGTGGAGATATTTTATAAATAATGAAAAACAGATACTAAATATCAAGAATACGATCCTTGTGAAACATAACCTAAGGGGGAGTTAGTTGTATTCATTAGAAATATCATTCAAAGGGGGATATAAGTTTTTCATACTTTATTAACTAAGTCAATATATTATTCCTAAGGACATTTGTTTTTTCTTTCCAAAAAGTGGGAGATTAATGATTTAATAAGGTTATCTTATGAATTCTCAATTTCTTATGGTTATATGTTTTTGAAAATCACAAACACTTTTTCTTAAGTAATATTTTCTCTCTCTTTAATATATGGTATTTTCAATATATTATACTTATAGATGTATCATTATTATTTTTAATTTTGTTATTGATACAAGTGTATCATTACGATTTTCCATTCTATTAGTTTTACCGATTTCTCATACTGACTTTATGATACCGATTTTGGTGTATAAGTGATACTGTTTTTATGATTCAGATTTTGGTGTATAAGTGATGCCATCATAATGATTCTGAATATGGTGTATAATTGATACCATCATTATGATTTCAAATCTGGTGTATAAGTGATACCGTCTTTATGATTCTGAATCCAGTGCGGATTATGATTATGTTTCCAAAACAAATGAGATATCAGTTTCAAAATCCAATTTAATTTTCCTTATGAATCCATTTTTCTATTAATGTTCTTCATAAGTATCCATTTTATTGATTATGTTAGAGTTTTTTAAATGTATCATTCCAATATTATCGGATTCTATGTTTTCTTATACATAAAATTTATCTTTAACATAACATCATTTATGTTAATTGAAATTATTTCGTATAGTCTGTTACAAACTAAACATTTTATGTTTGACACATGTCTAGGTCCCTCCGAAATTTTATGAATATTTGATCATTTGAGTGGAGCAGACTGTTGGGATGTTTTACCAATATATAAATGTCTATAGAACAATAAATGTACTTCGATTTATACTAATTCAGAGAGTGGATGAACTTGATGCATGTGAAAAGGCTGTGAAGTGATTTCTAGATAGATATAGGCTCTAAAAACACTCAGTGCTACATGTAGATGTCGTTAACAACGTGTTCTGACTTTACTTATATAGACTTCAATCGTACTGATCTTAGGCTTCTAGGTTTGAAAGACAGAGGTTCTAATTTTATTTAAATCGAGGGTTTGTGGGGATAACAAGACATATATCGATCTTCAGATTGAGGGCTTACCTTGGATTGGGTTTGAAATACTTTCCTGGAAGTATAAAACATATAACCTTTATCCAAGGTTGTTGGATACCCTTATCTTGGGTTTAAAAGAATCATATTGTTACTTGTTTTCAATTTCATGTTGTTTTATTTCCATTTTAATCTTATATTTGTTAAAGTTATAATGTTTAACTTTATTTAACTTTATAATTCCATTACATTTATTATGTTATAGATTCTACATGCTTTAAGGTATAATAATTTCTTTAAAAAATATTTCTTACATTTTTATCCTAAGTTTCTTTAAGAGGTTCTGTGAATGTTTTTTTAACTTTTCTAAAATAAACATTAAAATTTCCAATGGAATTTATAAAGAATAGAATTCACCCTCTTGTATTTGAGAATCTATACCGTATTTCTATCTTACAATAATTCTATCATATGTTGCATTCGTAAATTCCAAACTATTTCAAATTGTTGTGAACAGATAATTCCTTAATTGATATATTTAAGAAGAATATTATTTAGTAAAACAACATGGTTTGGAAAATATAAAACATCAATAACATGTTAATAAATTTATAAAGGCACTATATGGACAAAAAAATCCCCAATATCCTGGTATGATCTATTTACTTTATTTTTCTTGCAAAAATATTTTTTAAGAGAGATATAGATCAAAATATTTTTATTAAATATGTCATAAAAATATTCTGGAAGTTCAAATATATGTTTATGACATTATATTTTGTTCATCCCAATATTCATTAACCTATTTAATTGTGTATATTATGAAATACGAGTTTGAAATTTGTATGATGGGTCAATTAACATACATACTAGGTTTTCAAATTTTACGGAAACCCAGAACAAAAAATCATATATAAAAAATTACATAAAATATCATCTTTAAATATTTCTATATGATAACACTAAAAGTATTTGTTCTCTTATTATATCCTATATTACTTTAGATATTGAAGAATATAGGAAATTGTTAATGACTGGAAGCTTACTTCCCTTAATAACTAGTCATATAGGTTTAAAATTTTATATATAACTATGTTCTACATATTAAAAAAATTAAAATGTGTACCATTTCAAAGATATAAATTTAATTTTTCATTACCTTAAATTAACTATGTATTTAGGTTTATTGATTCTACTAGAAATAATTTTGTATTAAAATCTTTTTTGTGTACTTTATTTGGTGGATGTTGAAAAGAGAGTTAAAATACTTATGGAACATGTAATTTCTTATAATAATCATTAGATTATTCTTTTTGTAATAAAAAATACCTAGTTTCACATTCTACTCTTAATTTTGAATATGTGGTAGCTAGAATTGTTTTTTCTCATGTATTTTGGATATAACACACTCACTGATTATAGATTGAGTATTACCAAAAATAAAATAATGTGTGATAACACACGTACCACTACAATAAGTAAAAACTAATCACATCATTAAAAATATAGGAACATATATCTATATATGTATATTTTTTCATTAGGATCACAAAAAAAGATGATACTATTTTACCATTCATCAAAACACAACAACAACTTATTGATATTTTTACTAAAACCCATGATTTTGATAGATTTAAATATATTAAACAGAAACTAGAAATGATCTATATCATATTATTGTTCATATGTACATCATGTTTAGAAATATACTAACATTAGAGAATTATTTCTCAAATTGTGATTCCACATGTTTTTAGTTATCTAAAACCAATACTTTTCAAAGAAAATTACATTCATAAAAAATTTGCTTTCATAAATTTTTAGTTTTATGAAGACTTATTTTTTGCATATCATTAAATATATTTGAGTCAAAAGTTGTATCAAATTTTCATAATCATAATTTTTATGAACATTCCTAAATCAATGATTTTTAAAATGTTTTTCAGAGAAAACATTTTTTCAAATATTTTTAAACCATATATTTTTTATAAAATTTATCATAATCAATTTATATTACAAATAAGTAGAATATCATGTTATTCATACTAAGAAAAAATATCTACTATGAAATTTACTCTTATAATATTTTATGATTTTGTATTTATCCACTAGTTTAGTTTGTCAATGTTTTTCAAATATTTATTTTGTTTTTACTGACATTATTTTGATATAAACATGATATACTCTCTTATAAGACAATTTTCTATTCCAGTAATAATTTTCTAAAAAAATTATTAGTGTTTTCAATAATTTTTAAATCATTCATGGATTAAATAATGATTGTTAGGTCATTTAAGAGTTTTCATTAGGATCCATTGACAATTTCTAAATGATAAACCATCACCCCTATATCAATAAACAGTTGGGACATCCCATTTCCGACATTGACATTCTTGGAATTTTTTTGACTCTCACCACCTAGTTTATTGCTCAAACTAATTCTTTATCATTCATCTATTCAATTACATAAATCTGAGAACAAGCACCAGAATAAATACATTGGGCTCTGAGGTATATTTTTCTAAAAAAGAAGTCATCTGAGAATAAATCACAAAAAGGAAATGGGGTGATAAATATGATTTTTTTCTTCCGAATATTATTACATTTCATGAATATGAAATAATATTTACAGAAACATAGGGTTTTGGAAAAAATTATCATGAACCATTAAGAGGGTTTTATGCATCAGTATAGTCTCTTAAAGAAGAAGACATGGATGGTATTGTTTTAAAATTGTTTGTTGGAGGTTGTAAAATTAATATTAAAAAGCTTCTAATCCTTTCCAAGTAACCTAAAAAATAGAAACATATCTCCCCTCTCAATGGATTCATGGAAATAATAAGTGTTTAGTGAATTCAAAGGCTACATAATAATTATTTATATTTTTTTTGAAAAAGTATGTAAATTTTCACATCCTCCCTTCGACACATGGGTGTTAACCATATCGATGAAGGGTTACTTAATACCAAGGAAGTGTTAAAGGAAAATAATTAAAATACATGTTATTTTTAAATTAGAATTTCTAACTAATATGAGGTAGATAAATTTGGAGATGTTTGTTTTACTATTGGTATAATTAATAATGAAAAAATCAATGAATTCATAGATTATGATGATTCCATATATTACGAAAAAAACAAATGAATATCATGGATGTTTTAAATATCTAGAATCAATATAATTATTTGTTAGAAAATATTTATATAATTAGTGAAGATACTATTGTGAGAATGAATCATGTTTTCAATGATAAGTTATTTAATTTTGTGGATAAAATGGATAGAGTTCCATCTGATGTCTAACCTGGAATAGAGAAAGAAATTGTAAATGAGAAAAGAAATTCTGAATCTTCACATCCTAAAGTAAAATGGAATATGAATAAATAATTCATGATGATTATGGATCGTAATGAATAAAAGAATCTATGGGATCCTACTTTTGAACATTATATGGTGAAATCCTTGGATATGAAAAATATAATAACAAATACGTTTAAGGAGGATGAAAGGAAAAAAGAAAAAAGGAAAAGGTTTTTAGAGGAATGAATAATACAAAATATGATAAATGGGATAGAAAGATCAACATAATATCATTTAATTGATTCACCCTTATCCATAGTAGAACTATATTAATGAACCAGAACTATTACACATACCAAAAACAATTCCATATGTTTGTTCATATTTTTTAAAAAAAACATTATTTTCTCCAATATTCCAAAAATATGGTAATAAATAAAAAGGTTATGAGACTGTTCACGAATCCAATGTATCGATCCTAATATCAATCCAAAAGTATGTTGAAAACAAGAAACAAAAATCAATTTAGAATGTTGGTAAAGTATTTTTTTGAACTACATGGTTGTTATAAACATAACTTGAATACTAACTGGAAGAGGAAGTGGATGATAATCAGTAATACATATTAATAGATTAACAGACCAAAGAAACTAAAAGAAAATTTTAGTTTTCTACAACATTAAAGTATTTACATTACCATTACGATAAATATGTTGTATTATATGTTTTAGAGGAAGTGAAATATTAAAAAAAATGAAGAAGATCATAATTCGTTTACAAATGAATCATATATAGTTGAGTCATATAAGGATATAGATATTGAAAAAAAATTGATTATGGAAAAGATGAATAAGTAAATAAGTCAAAGGTTGGACTATCCAAAACTCATGTTCCAACATCTAAATCATATTCACAAAACTAAAATGAAATAATGGGAGAAAATAATATTAATTAAAACATTCAAACTTTTAAACAACTTTCTAACTAAAAAAATATCAACCATATATAAAAATATATATGTAAACATATTCCGAATAACATGAATAGAAATATAGATTACAAGAATTTTTGAATGACCGGTGATCCAACATGATAATGACATCAATAAATTCAAAGGAATGAATAAGGAACATAATAAAAACATCAATAAAATGTTGAGATGGTCAGGATAGTTTGAAATTTATTTGAAAGCTCATGATGGATATTTTGTGGATGTAAAAAAATATCATGAATTTTCTAATTATTTATAAAACTATCCTAAAAAGTATAATACAAGGATAATTTTTTTGAATGGTTCAATGATATGACAGATATTCAGAATAATGAATTTAGAGTTTTAAAATAAAAGTTTCATAAGTAGGAATATGAAAATAGCAGGCTCTGATCTTATGAAGATGAGTATTTTAGTGTAATGGAATAAAATTAGAATATTAGTGAGATGGTTGAATAGTTGGAGGCATATAATTAGAGACTTTCAGTCATAATAGATAGGATAGTAACATGTGAATCTATTTTCACTAATGATTATATGTATAATAAAGATATAAAGAAGCTGATGGTGACCCTTAATAAGTTATATGAAAAATGAATATTTTATATCAGAACTATTGATTTAATCAGGAATTCTAAATTACATAATATTGAATGTGTTTTTCAACAATTATATTTTGTATGAATGTTTTCCAATTTCACATGGATGAATATTCTATATATTTACTTGGATGAAAAATTATTAAAAATAGATATTTCATTTTTATATTTATACATCTTTTCAAGAATTTATACACACTCCCTATTAATTTATGTAAATAAAAAAGGGTGATGATTTTTGGAATAAAATTTAATGGGGTGTGATTTTTTAAAAAGGTAAGGAATAGTCATAGGGGTGTGATATTATCGAAATGGTAATAATTAGTTCCCAAGGTAAAATAATCTATGTGGGTAATATTTATGAGTATGAATTTTTGTTAATGGGGGAATACTAGTATTACATTTTATCGCATCACACAGATGTCATAAAGTCACAGGGAGTTAATATGTAATAAGAGAAGTTATATTTATATTCAGATTATTTTGGATGTTAATAAATTTAAAAAGGGTTGTATGTATTTCATAGTTAAATTTTTTTCATTTCAAGTGTAGTGTTTTTTTCTTTCTAAAAATGAGGATATTGTTGAGTTAATGATATTACAATATTCTTTTACTTTCCTTAGTTTTGGAAATAAAAAAAACAATTTAAATCCTCTATTTTAATACCTTTATATATCTCAAATGTTTTATTATTTTATAAAAAAAAGTAAAACCAGACATTGAAATATTTTCAAGGTAAAATGAATATGTAATTTAATTACTAAAACTGATCCATAATCACATTAGAACAAGATTATACATTATCTGAAATGAAAAATGTTTTTATAGAATATATATTCCCAAAAATATCATCCATGATGGTAGTTAAATTTCTAATAGCAATCATTAATGATCCCTTGACAAATAATTTTGATGTTCTAAAAATACCACCACACACAGTGGGTGAAGGCACCCATAGATCAGTTCCATCAATGATGACATTGATCCTTGTGTTAAAAGGGGGATTATAAATAATAAACATGGTTGGTTTAGTTTCCCTAATATTAAAGGAACATAAATATTCCTTGTGGATATGAGGTATTTCATTTAATTGTACATGAATCCTTTCTGAATATTTACATCTACCCTTATGTCCTTAATGATGAGTATGATAATTATAATATGATTATGAAATATACATTCAAACCTACATCCATTTGGATCATTCCATAATTGATAAATCCAAGAATGTATAACAATATGGAGGAGATTAATTATTTTATCACTTAACACAAGTTTAGAAGTAAATCCATAATTCTAGTAACCCACCATCAATATTCAACACACAAAAAAGATGAGATAGGAATCCATATAAATTTAATATGATCTTATTGGATAAATAGATAATGGAAGGACTCATCACTCTTGTATGAAATAAATAATATAGATATAATATGAATTCATGTCACCTTAAGTCTATCACCTTTAGGAAATAAATATTTCTAAATCTTCAATATTTTATGATATATGTGGTGTGGAACATAAGAATTATTGTAAAGACCCATCTACATGGGTGAGCTGGGAGCTATACCAAAAAACCCCTATAAAAATTCATGAATTTTGAATACAAAAATAAGTAGGTTACAAGAGGCCCTTATCCTTTCATAGAAACTAAAAAACTGGTCTTTTTTAATAAATGTGGAGGAATTATAGTTCTCAATTAAGACATAAATTATAGAACCTACTGAATTAACATACCACCCAATGCCTAAAGAAATATACATGAGTCCAAAAGAATATTTGGTATCTATATGGTATGCCAAAAACATAGTAGTGATATCCTCAAGGAGATCCAATATGACTCTTACATAATATACTCAAATGATTCTGAGATAACTATCAACATCAAAGAGCTCATAAAGGAAACATTTCCACTATGGTGTCTTCCAATAGTCCTTTTTTTAATTAAAACTATAATCCTCACTATTAGAGAACAATTTATCTTAAATATTTCTCATTATCAGATTGATTTAGTGTTACAGAACCAATTTTTGGTACATTTAATTAGATTTATATTAAAATAAATTAATGTTAGTTGAACAACATATTACATATCTTTTATCGTTATATATGATTTTAATTTAATAATTTCCTAGAGTATCAGTGACATTGGAAAGTACATAGAAGTTCTATGATATGATGAGAAAATTGAAACTGAATGATTATATTTTTAAACCATGTTATACTATAAAATAAAATTCTATGATAGGGAACATAACATGTTTACTATTCTGTGTGAGTACTCATAAACATATGAGACATCTTCTCATGAATTATACACTTTTTTATGAAATATGTGAATTATGTGAGTAGGCCCATGAGTAGGAATTATTTATGTTTTTGTGTCATAATATATTCTTATTTTAAAGTATGTGTAATGGTCCTTATAACTAATATTATTATTAGTTCATGTCTAGACTAGTGAACATTGATTTTACGAACAAAACCACGATGCAATATATTAATGGGAATTATTGTTTGTTTGGTGTGTCATGAATGACATGTTATTAAGGAATAAGTTTAGAAAAGATTTTACTCTTCCATATTTATGGAACAATACATCTATCCTAATTGATTAAAATGGAATTATCACATTAATTTAGGTGTCTATTTTTGAACAAAAACATTATTTTAGATAATCAAAGAACGGCATGTCATGTAAATAGGTTGAAAAATGTTTTGAATCTTTCTTGATGAGTTATAGGGACAAAGGAATTATATTACATAGTGACCACACATATTTAGTAGTCTATGTTGCAACATTATCTTTTTTCTCTAGGATTCTTCAACCTTTGTCTAAACAGTAATCTTCGACAATATTTTAACCCTCCAAATATCAACAAGATAGAAATATAAAGGTTCACGTGCTAAGTGTTTCCATTTATCTCAATTAAATTTTATTTGATTTTATTTATTGTAATCGATATTATTCTCAAGGCCGAGGAATAATGTTATTTATAATTAATTATCATATAAACTAAATAAATATTTAATCATAAGGGAATTGTTAAATTTCACAGATATATATATAATTTATTAATTTATTGAATATTTAATAAATATTTATTATGTATAATGTGGATAAAATATTTATATTTTAATATATATTTAATTAAATATTTATTTGGGAAGTAGATTCCCAAGAATAATAAGTAGAGATAATATTTTTTGTTAATAAATATTAATCTTCAAGCTTGTAAAGTAATATTTATCACTGTCAAATTTTTTTGAACATGATGAACAAATAATAATAATATTCTTATTTTAATACATATTAAGGGGTAATAAATGGGTTTTCTATTTTATTAAGTGTACTTTTAATATTAATTAAAATACTAACCCAAACCATATGCCTATAAATCAAACGATTTTTCATTCTATGAGTGGTGATACAACGTTAGTTATGCATAATGGATTTAACTATAGAATTTTTCCCTTCCTTCGCACATCCAATCATGAACAGTAAAAAATAGTGAATATATTTAAGATTTATTATTTGAGATGTGATCAAAATAAACACAAAAAATAATCAATTGACTATTTTAGCACCTGATGATTCATCATTGTTGTTTAGAGATCATAGGAATACGTGTGGATCATTGCTAGAGGGATTCTACAGTTGGATCCTATAAGTGAAATGAAAGATTACCAAAAAGGGTTTCTGATAATCAGTATCTTCTACAATAAAAGATCTCAAGAATGAGTTTTTCATTATTAATTTAATTAAATTAATTATAAATTTAATTACAAATAATATTATCTTTGTTCTGGATCCCTTTAATGTTAATATTAAATTCACAAAAAATCATTGGTTATGATGTTCACATCTATTATAATATAAAAATGACCATTAAAATCAAATATTTTCTTCATTTGTATCATCCATGGTAATTTGTTTCAGTATTTATTGAACCAAAAAGTGGTATGTATATATTTTACGTTCAAATTTATAGTTTTTTATTTGATTACTGATCTTTACACATTTAGATGTTGAAATTTATTCCATTCTTTTATTCAATCTTGATCCATAATTGAATTATCTTCATAAATTTTGTAATTTCTTATTCATTTTACCAAGATCTATTAATAATTAACTAATATTACATTAGTATATCATATTATAAGGTCCCATGAATTTTTTATTGATAATACAGGATGACATGGTGTGTAATCCAATGTCACATATTGTGTTCCATTGTTCATTGCACAAGGATTATCGTATGACCTCTAGATAATCACAGAAATAGTATATGTCACATTTAATAAATTCATATTGTGTAGTGTAGCCAGGGTAGTACGATTATTAATGAAGTGTGTGCTATATAGATTGACCGTATGGCCTATAGTCCATATTCTTTCATGATAGAAAACTTGGGTTCATATCACGTCATGTAATTAATACACTGAATGTATTTATTACATGATGAATATATACAAGAATCAATATAACTTATATTAGAAACTAAATTTATTTATAAATTTTCTATACTTTATAAATATCCTTGATAAGTACATGATGTTTCCATGGGTTTTTACTGCCGATATATGGGGAAGATAACTACACACTTTGTGGAAAGCATGAACTTGCCCAGTACATTACCAATTTACATGGATA
The DNA here is from genome assembly GCA_963277665.1 of Viscum album. Classification (NCBI taxonomy): domain Eukaryota; kingdom Viridiplantae; phylum Streptophyta; class Magnoliopsida; order Santalales; family Viscaceae; genus Viscum; species Viscum album. The sequence goes on from OY728139.1 coordinate 806,946,944, forward strand.
AAATAAAATTAAATAATTGCTATATATAATCTAAAAAGCATTTTTTATTCGTTAATTTGATAGTACATGTCAGATTTTTGGTTTTATGAAATATTAAATTCACAATTAATTATGTTTAATATTCAAAACTATAAATAATGTATGGTTAATATATACTATAGACTCACAGAAATAAATTGTATATGATAAAAAATTATATTTTATTTTGTGTGTTATTAAATTAGTCATACACACAATGAAATTATGGTTTATTCCTTGTACATTGTATTCCATACGAGTTCATTTTTTAAAACTAATACTATATACCTTTGTTTAGACAGGTAATACACTAGATTCTTCCAAATAAAAAATAGTGCAATATTTGTTTGAGATTGAAATAAACTAAATAAATTTATTTTATTTTATTTCATATTGGTTGGGAATTTGTTGATAGTTTTATGAAATAACATAAAATTAATAGATTGATTAAAAATATAATTATTCAGATTACTTCATGTGTGTGTTATATTATTATAAAACAAATTAAAATAAATGAATGCTAGAAGTTTTAAATGAGTAACAATTTAATGTATATAAATGATCATGTGCTTAAATATAACTATATATTTTTTGGTTTTGTTTTGTTTTATTTTGTTTTATTTTATTTCATGGTTTTTCAATGAATTAATATTAAATTAAATATGATGGCCTCCAAGTCATCCATCCACCTTTTATTATGTAGAACATACATGTACAAGGTTTTATATATAATTTCCTTAAAAAAATACTTTAGTTTTCCTCAACATAATGTGAGTTATAAACCATATATAATATAAAACATTATCTATTGGCACATTGAGTGAGTTACTGGAAGAGGTGATTCAAAATGGAACTAAGATGGAACTAACATTGGAAATTCATTGGGTGACTGGTGGGATACTGTAACTCATTAAAATAATATCATAAAAAGTTTATCCCTAGTTTCATATGTTTATTTACTATTTTATAAATAATTCAACCTATATATAAGCTCATGATATAGTAATTTATTTATTTATTTCCATTGTGGGAAAGATTAATTTCAGCGATGCAAGACTGAAATTTTGACGACCCAGAACTGGGTGCTACTCAATGGGTGCCCCAAACCAGGTTGGTCACATGACCTCAATTGCATTTCCCCAAACTCCAGAGGCTTCCGACTTGTAGCAAGGGCCCAGGTCTGATAGTGGGGACACTATGCCCTCGTTTTTCAATGTGTAGCACTACAGAAGAAATAAATTACACACAACATTCAACAACAAAAGAAATAAACAACATACAACTGATGTAAAAGAGAACCAGCAATCATATATATTTATAGATGAAGCATGTGAAAAACTCTACGAAAACATCCAGACTAGGAAACACGGAAATAAATAAAAATATAACTTAAAGTACAATACACACCTAAACAAAAAAAATAGTGCAACAGGATATCAGTAGCATCGCGAGCCTATGCTCGGTCACATTCCCTCCTACTCCTCTGCAACAATCATGTACCTGTGTAGGGACTCTTGCCCCTATCAACAACTGTAGAAATATAGCCTGTTTGGGCTGAAGACATGACCCAAACAAGGTATGAGAAAGAAATACTAGTAGACCACCACCAAAGGCTCGAGCCCAACTATCAGTGAAAATGTGCAACAATAGTGTGCAGTAGTAGATGAAATAAACTAAGCAGTACTCAAAATTAGATAACTTTACCAGAAATATTTCCATTTTAATATTCATTAAACCTTGTCGAGCCTGTACTTTTACATGGTAGGTAGAACATATAAAAATCACCACAGTGATTATTCATGATATAACAGTCTTCAAAAAATCCATCCTTACCTTTAGGAAACCAGAATCGAAACCCACAGCTATCTTCGCACAGACATAATGAATATTTCCCACAGGCGTACGATGTGTCTCCCACATGCATAGAATCTACTGCCCATGGGCATAAGAAGAGTTCCCCATAGGCTAAACGAATACATCCCAGTATATATATGTAATAGGGATGAGCCCAAGATTTAAGAAAGAAATTATACACAATTACCCTCAAGGCAATTTTAAAGCATGATAAATTTTACGGTATACCCTCAGGTAACCTGGCCAAATGGATAAACAGAGTAATGGACCCCAATGGTTGTCCTGGATCCATGAAGTGATCTGAAACAACATTTTTAAATTATCAAACGTTTATCTATGCAGTTCTAGGTAATTTTAAGCAAATTCCACAACCATACGACACCCAAAATATGGGATCATAGCACAACGGTACACCAAAACACTTAGCATTTGGAATTTAAACACCATACCACCTACCTCGATCGTGTCTGATCGGTATACGTGAACAATGCCTCCAAAATTTTCTAAGAACAACATAAATATGGGATACAATAATTACTATTCAAATATAAATAACTTCCCTAAGAAAAATAATTGGTAATAATAGTGCAAGGAGATGGGAGGGTATAACCTTACGGTCCCAACATGATCGACGAAAGAGGAAATGGATTCCTGGTGTGCGATCGGTGGATCCTCTATGGATCGGCCGTCCTCTCAAGATTCACCAACATTCTATGCTTCCTATGTGAATAGAAGAGGATACTACACATTTTAAAAGAAAAAAACAAACTACATAGAGTGTACACTCAAGTACACGACGTGTAATTTTCTCATTTAACTGTTCCTCTGAAGGCTACTTTTTCCACCGCTGAACTGTTCATATATCGACATGAGTACATGGTGTGTATTTCCAAATACATAGCGTGTACTATCACTCAGCTGGCGGCTATTCCCACCACATTACTATTCACCTACCGACTGACTACATAGTGTGTAAATACCCACTACACGACATGTAGTTGGTTATTACACCATCCATCACCGACAGGGCTACACACCCTGTGTACTCATCCCACATGGGCAAAGTAGATGGCTTGTGGAAAAGTACATTGTATGTACCAACAAAATTTGGTATTTTTCCACATTTTAGTTATTTTCTCAAAAAACATAAAGAAAAAGGAAAATAAGAAACTTTTATCTCACGAATAAGAAACGAGTTCTTACAAATATCGCATAAATAAATAGAGTAATATGAAAAGATGTAATTTAAATTAATGGATTAGGTGTAAATTGTTTATCAAAATATGTTTAATCTCTCAAGTAAAATCTACTTAATATTAACAAGGCATGTAATGAATAATATAAGAATCATTATCCATAATAAAACTAAATCATTCATGTTAATATTAAGATATACTGAGCCTTTGACTACATGATTTGGAATGAAAACATAGAACTAAGTGTCTAAACAAAATTCATTGGGAAACTTACTTTATCAATGAATTGTTATAAAAGTTTTATGTTTACTAAAACAATTTACATCAAGGGATGTATCCCTCAGTAAACTAGAAATAATCTAGAGTCAAATATTGAGGAACTCTAAGTATGAGTTCCTAGATTGGGGAGTCCACTCAATGGATCAAGGAAATGAAAGACCACAATTGCATAATAAATGCCTACTAAAAGACATTATAGTAATATAGTGAACCCTATTCTTAATTATTTTAAGGGTTATATATATCCTTAACACTAGAATGTCTAAGAAATATATGTTTTTAGTCCAATAGTGTCGGCTACTGGGACTTGATTAAAAACAAGAATAATATTAGATATTGAAATCATTAGTCTCACATTAATTATAATCATGTGATGTATAATAATATATTATTTTAATATTTTAAAATAATGAAATGTTTTTCAACCACATTATCCATGGGATTAATTTCGGAGAAATAAAATCTCTTTACTGGAAGTAACTATCATGAATTTCTCAAATTGATATGATTATTATTACGCCGTGAAAAAATTACATTCTTGAATCCTTAATGGAATATCTACCTATATAATATGCTATTAATGATGATTTCACGGTCTGTATTAAAATTTGAGTAATATAGTAGACGTTCAATGTTTATTATACCTGATAAACTATACACCAATATCATTATTTCATCACTACCTAAAATAAACTCCAATTTTTATATTAATTATAATATGAACAACATATATATATGTATCTCCTAGATTTTATCACACTATTTCTCCAAGATAACATGGTTATGAGTAAAAAAATCGTTTTATTATTTATTTTTAGTATAAAGAAAGGAAATGTAAAGATCTATAAGTTGAAATATTCTTTTCAAATACCTTGAAATAATATAAATATCAAAGTTAAAGCAAGGTATCATTATGATATCTATTTTTCTTGTGATAACATGGGAAAATGAAAGAAAAACTGAATACATAAAGTCAATCAAGGTGATTCGTGAAGTGAATTATTTATCAAGTATAATTTATTTATCTCTACAACATGGGAATTAGATATAGAATAAGGATATTTCATTTGTATTCAAATATAAGGTCCAATTATGTTTCAAAAACATTTCTCAATGGATATGAATTCATGAATATACCATGGGTCCTAACATGCTAATGACGATATTAGGGACTACCACCTCACATTGACGATATGAATATTCGTGGTTTTGAATGATTTTAATTATCATTCATCAGTTACCAAAAACATAATATCTATGTATGAACATGATAATGATGGATTTATTTTCTAATTTGGTAATCAATGTTTCTAATTGTATAATTATATTTTTTATAGTTAAGAAAAATTATTTAACGGTCATTTTGTGTTGGATTATATGAACCAATTAATAAAAATTGATAAATACTACTTTTCATGACTCTTACCACAACCAAATCTCGAATCACCCAGAAGGTTATGTAATGGAAATTATTTTGACAAAATTACACTGATATAGATATTTAAAGTCATTTGAACTAAAAAACCATCGTATATGTCACACAAGTTTATTAATAAAAATGAATAATCACACATTTTTTGGAAAATGTGAAAGGGACAAAGAGTTTCTTGAATTAATTTATACCATTATGTGTGGACCATTTCCAATTAAATTAATGGGTTAATACTCATACTTTATCCATTTATAAATGATTTTTGTAGTTTTGAATGTGTGTAATTTATCAGCTATAACTGAAATTCTTTTGATAAACTAAAATAATATAAGATGGAAGTTGATAATCTACTTCATAAGAAAATTAAGACACTTTACTCATACCATTATGACAAAAAACATAATGAATATTTTATTTATCATTTATGGGTATTTTTTATTTTTCCCAAACTCAATCATCTTTATAAAACAAAAAGTAATGTTGTGATAGAAAGGAGGAACTGCACAATGTTAGACATGGGGTGGTAAATGAAAAGTCATTAAAGTCTTAAATTATCCTTTTAGGGATATTCATTAAATTATTTATCAAAAATAATATACCAGGTTCCAAATAAACTATAATATGGAATTCTATACAAATTGTGAAGTATAAATATACTTATGATTATATACATAAATTTATAGTGGCGTGAACAGTTTGTTAAGGCCTTTTAGGAAATAGAATTTCACCCAAAAAAATGACAATGGTGGAAATATACACCATTTCTTTAATATTGATAACATATCTAAATAAGATATTGGGAGTGACATATTCATTGATGAAGTCTAGGCTCAAGGTATACAAGAGTTGATATGTGGACATATTACAATTAGCCCTGGGGACGAAAAAATTACAGAGACCAAAGTAATGCATAGAAATAAAATAGATATTATAATACATTAAGTTTATTATTTTATAGTCACTAAGCTTGGTGACTCATTATTAATTAATAACTATTATCTTGTATAATACAAGGTAGAAGTAATCTGAAAATATATTTCTAATTAGAAAGAAGCGATGAATTTTTGAAAAGGATTCCATGTACCAATACAAATTATGAATTTTAATAGATCATCTAGTGGACGTAAATACCTATGGTTGTAAATGGTTATTCAAGAATAAACTAGATATTAATGGAAAATTAAATACTTATAATGAATGAATAATTGTAAAAGGGTTCGAACAGCCTCAATAGATGGACTATGATTAAAACTTTTGAATGGTTTCAATGTTGAAATCTATCAAAATTATACATTCCATAAAATAATACCATTATTATGAAAATGGATTTCAAAACATGACTCCATAATGAGATACATCATAATGATATCTATTTTACACAACCCGATGTTTTTGTTACAACATATTTTTACAATAAGTTGATAAAATTGAAAATATCAATTTATGGAGTAAAGAATACATCTATGTCATGGAATATTTTGTTCGATGAAATCATAATATAATTTTTTTTCATAATGTATGAATGTGTGAATTCTATATATTATTAGTTTTGTGGGATTATGATCATTTCCTTAATATTTTATGTTAATGACATATAACTTAATTGAAATGAAATACATGTTATACTGTCTGTTAAATCTTGGTTAAATACATAATAATGTATAATGGAATTTTTTGATAAAATATATGTTCTTGGGAATAATATCCATCATTATATATATAATACATTTCTTTCTATATTTATATGTTTATGTTTTTACAATATACTAAAGACACAAAGTGTCAAACAAGACAAAAGAGATTATTTCAAGTGTCACATGGCAATCATATTTCAAAAAAAATTCCTCAGACTCATTTTGAAGAAAAGGATTATAATTATTCCATACATATCAATGATTGGGTCTAACATGTTTTCTATGTTATATACCATGTGGGATATATTATATTACTAAAGTGTGGTATGAATATATCAAGCAAACCCAGATGACCACCATTGGGTAGAAATCAAGAATATATCTAGTATCTAAGGTGAATGAAGGATATGTTCTTGGTATTTAGAGGAAATGAGAAACTGGTAATCTAAGGATATAAATATTCAACTTTATAAATATATCAATATGATATGAAATCATAGTTGGGATACATATTCACCCTCAATATAGGTGCAATGAGCATGATAATCTCAAATAAAAACATGGTCTCAAATTCTAAAGTAGTGTTTATGTATATAATGGATTCTAAGATGGCTAAAGAAGATGTTTGGATATAAAAATTCATTGCATATATTAATAAGATACCTAGAATTAAAAATCTCCTCACATTATTTTGTGATAAAACATCAGTGGTGGATCATGTAATGGATCCATGTTCAAATCAGCAGATGAACCACATACTTCATAAGTGTAATATCTTGATTGATTTTTCATAGATAAGTGATGATCCATTGGGAAAAGACTCTAGGAATGGAATCATTATAGTACCATTGGAAAAATCCATAACATTGAATATTTATAATCTTTATGTGAGGCCTAGTAATCATGAATTCATTAGGGGATGGATCTAGTCAATGTGAGAGTCTGTGGGATTTGGTGTTCTAGATATAACTCTTTTTACATTGAATTAAATGTATAATAATTGAATTTAAAATTAATTAAACATAATATAATTTATATTTTTTTATTTTACATGACTTTATTGAATTAATATTCTTGAGGATTTATCACTTTGTAAATGGAATTTCAACTCCTTGTTATGATGGAAACCTATAAATTCCATAACAATATTTTTGAACATTGCTATCTTTTCAGATAGAATTTTATGCTAAGGAATATTACATGGAAAATTTTACATGTGATTACTCATAAGAATACGAGGCTTCTTCTCATGCAGTTCAAACATGGTAATTTTTTGAATGGAAGTTATGATAAAATACATCTTAGTAAGAATTCACTTTATTTATGTGTTATCTAATATTCATGATTCTAAGTGACTAAAATATCCCTTAGACATTAAAACTATTATTACTTCATGTAAAAAATCAAACAATTTTATTTACTAACCTAAACCAATATTCAATATGTTCATAAGAAGTAGATTGTTTCACGAATGGCATATTATTAATGAATAATTTAAGGAATTATTTTCCATTCCATGTTTATAGATGTTGATATCTCATAACTTTTATTAAAATAGAACTATTTTATTGAATTACATGGTCATCATGTGATGAATATTTTTGTTAAGTTAGTCAAATAAAGTCTTATCAAACATAAAATTTTACGACAATGGGTGAAACATCATGTTGAGATGTTTTGAAAAAATTATTATATTACAATCTGAGCACTCATTTGTTGTTGTCAATGTTATGACATTTAAATATTTTTCATCAGTCCCATGGCCCATTTCTAGAAATTAATTTCTTAATTTAAATAGACTTTCAAAATTCCAACATGAAATAAGCCTAGTGGTTTACACACTAATTTTTTTCAATGGTCAAAATTAAATTCTATTTGTACAGAATTACTAAAATGGATTTTATTCTCACTACCTAGGAATAATATTATTTATAATTAAATATTTCATAAACTAAATAGATATTTATTCATAAGGTAATTATTACATTACAATAATATATATATATAATTTTTATTTATTTTGTGAATGTTTAGAAAAATATTCCTAATATATTAATTGAATATTTAAATTTTAAATAAATGTGTAATTAAATATATATTTCAATATTTGATAAATTATATGGAGAAGAAGTAGTCCAAGATTGTGTTGGATGATTAATATAAATTTGAAATCCAATAACTCAATATTTAACAATGTACTATTTAGATCACACCATGAAATAAAAATACTGTAATTATTTTAATCGATGGAATGGGGTTAGACATGGGTTTACCAATTTTTTAAGGGAAGCTGTGGAATTAAATAAATTAAAAACCCTAACCACATGTCTATAAATATACCACTAATTCATTATAAGAGATTTTAATCCAAAATCGTTATAGACAATATATTCATATATAGAATCCTCATCCTCTTTCTCACATCCTCACATGAATACATTGATTTACATGCATTATTCATAACTAATGAAATAGGGGTGATAAATATGAACAACTCCATACGATCATCCATCTGAGTTAACACTCAGTGATTTATCTGTGTCATTTAGATATCATAGGACGACTAATGGATCCCCGTTAAAGGGATAATACAATTATATTCTACAAGTTAAATAACATATTAATAAAACTATATTCACAATATATACTATAAAGAAATATATCATGAACAAGATAAACATTTATATTATTTAATTAATTTAATTATAAATTTAGTGTGAAAATATTTTATCTTGGTTTCATAGACCATTTATTTCAATAATAAAAACAAAATAAAATCATTTATGACATTCAAATATTGTAAAATATGTTAATTATCTATTTAATACGACATTTCATAAGTGAGGATCGACCCTAATAAGCACATTCTCTAGACCATGAACCGACATCATCAAGGAAATGAAAAAAAATATTATGTCTTTTAATAACCAAGACACCAATATTTGTTTGTCACATGCACTTCTTCCAGGATATAGAAACATGTTTCTTATCACACACTCATCCATTCTAGATATAATTTATAATTTTAAACTTCATTCTCTTAATAAATTGACATATTCATTGGTAAATATAAATGGATTCACAATCATTTATTAAAGGAAAATCATTACCTGAAATATTTTTTCAGTTTGAGACAGGTTCCTTCCCTTCTAAATAAGGATTTGGGGTGTACTTTTTTATAAAATTCATTCATGACAGAATGAATTTATCCTTACCTAAAAATGGAATACTCCAAAACATATAAAGGGGACAGAAAATTAAATATCCTTTATGTTGTTAACGAGGTGTCTTTACCTTCTCTATGAAATTCCTTTTCTGAAGAAAACAATTTGTTTTCTATAGATAATTACCTTCCCAAGTATTGCATTAAAATGATTAAAAATACCTTTAAAAGAGGAAAATATAATATATTCATCCCAAAAATTAAAAGGATGTCATCTATATAGAAAAGGGGTGTTTTGACCTTAATGTTTTTCTTAGATTTAACAGGTTTGTTATTCCAATAGTTAATATCCTTGAGGATTTTTTAATCAGATAATCCTTCGTGATGCCAAATAGAAGGGTAGATAATGTGTATTCATTTCTAATAAATCTATATTAGCTAAAAAATCCATTTGCATATCCATTAACAATGATGGTAAATATTATTCATATGATAAGTGAATGGATGTGCCTGGTAAGTCTCTATTAAAATACACATAAGGAACGAATGAAAATAATATTTTCGCAACTAAGGGTATTAAAGGACATAGAAATTTCTATTTTCAGGTAAATAATGTCATTTCATTGATTTCATTTGAAGCAAGTTCACACCCTCTAATGTGACATAATTAAAATCCTATATATTTCTTTATAAAATAATAAAAATGATTAAGAGAGAAAGTATTTTGAGTTATAACTCTCTGAATCATATATAGGGATTGAATTTATTACCAAACAAAATCGGAATATAATCCTTTCAATATGATTTATAATTAATCATTGAGATATGATTGATGAAGGAGTTAGCACCATAGGGAAGTATTTCCCTGGAGAAAAATGATATGAAAGATTATTTGATATCAAAATTAATAATATCTTAATATTTCATAAAACCCCATTTTGATAAACCATATGATTTAGGGTTACTATCCAGATTAATTAAATAATGGTTAGTTATTATATTCTCATCTAGGGTGATGTCTTCATTAATGTAATTTTTCTATCATAGTGATGAATAAATCATTCACCATGGCCAAATTTTGATAACCTTATATTGAGTTATTATTAAATATGCAAGATAAATTATCAACTAGGGACTTGTTAATCCCTAAAACCTCTAATTATATGACACTATTAATAGTGATATCTGAAAAGGCCTTTTTAACCCTCTATTTCATATCCATAAAATATATGAAATTAGATTTTCTATCACCTTATTTTGTGCCACCTCACTCTATGTGGTTTCCGGAAAATTAATTAGCCGAAGATAAGGAGGATATCCAGCTTACGCTAGAGATAAATTTACTCCTTAAGAGAATGTGATTCTGTAATATCCTAGTTCTGGAACACAATAATATTAGCCTCAGTCTCCTTTATTTCATTATCAAAATTTTAAAAAATATATTTAACCCAATAAGTAATATAAAACATTTCCTTTCCTATAATATAAAAGACTATTTATAAGGTATTATCTTCAACTTTTACAATACAATACCTTTATCATTCCACACTATAATCATCATGAGCTATATATATATTGTATATTTTATAATTGGTGGGGATGTTTCTAGAAGAAACTAAAACTGAGATCAAAATAGTGGTATGGTCATATTGATTCCTGGAGAGGGCTTAAAAAAGAGGAAATGGTATTTTTATCATCTACCAAGGAATTTAAAGTCCCTATAAATATTTATTACTTATCGCCCACTAACAACGAATCATGACCATGTAAATTCAGCACCAGTTAGTGGAATTTCTAGTATGTAAACTTTTTCAATGAAGTCTTGGAAATCAGAATTAATCACTCTGAGAAACATATCAAATGTATTTTCTTCTGGGCTATGGATATAGTTAATATCACTAATTATAATCCAATTTGTGTTATAACTCCCTCTATAATATTCTACTACTAAGGCAAAAAAAATCGACATAAATAGAATTGACCAGAAATATAGAATTTTCAAGGCAAATACTAAGGGAAATATTTTTATTCACATCGATGATGGGGGTGGATGTAAGGTCTTTCCTTCTGGTAACATAGATATTTTCAACCCTATTAGTTTTTATTTTATAATTAACTAACAAAAAATATAATCTTGGTTATGTTGAAACTATTAAATAATTTTAACTACAACATTATTTTATTAATAGATATAAACAATGGGTTATTGTTCTTGATGAATTATCTAATGACCAAGTAAGTAACCTTATTGTTAATCCATTCATATTTCTATAAATTGATACTCATTTTGAATATGTTTGACCCATTTTATGGGGTATTCTCTTTTATTCCATCATTGGAGGTGACTTTATTCCTTTCCCTTTAACCTTTTTTTGTCTCGCCAATTCACATACCCATTATACTAGGTTGTCATCTATCTCAAGGTTTAGTGTCTTATCAACCTTGTTATGACATCAGGATCAAGGGGATTATAATCCTCTGTTTCAAATTTCTAAAAAATTCTACTAAGTGGGTTGATTTTATTTTCATCCCCCACTACTAAGGTGTTATTTCAAAGTGACCTTCTTTAGTATTATTAATCATAGTGTGCCTTGGTAATGACATTATCCATCTTTGGCCCATTTTCCCATGAGGTTTTGTTCATGTACTCCATGATAATAATAACCCTAGAGGTTTTTGTATGATCCCGATGTAGTGGAGTTGTGGCGATTGTGTGGGAACAACATTTCATTTTTCATAATCGATGACCAATCTAGGATCAATACAATGATTAAAAGAAGTATCCAAAGATAAATATAAATCATTTAATAAATATATGAAATGCAACGGATCCGAGAAATATGATCTTGCATATCATTCATATAATTAAATTTTTAATTTCTGAAGAAATCAAATACCTGGTTACATAGTGTTTTCTTTTTTGAGGACCATTGATCATCCAAAATTATCCTTCTATATGACCTTCATGTGCTCATAGTGACCCAAAGTACAATCCCTCTAGTGGTGACCCAAACATGCTCCAATGGTCTCCAAACAATGCCACTTGTTCTCTAAGTTCTAGCACGGTGAAGAAAATGAATTGCATCGATCATTATTGATCGGTCGTTCTTTGGTCTTGAAGAAAATCTCTCGTTATTGAGAGGGAGAGATGAGAGGAGTCAAGTGAGAATGTATTTGGCTTAAAATTTCTCACTTCACAGTGGTTTCACACAATAGACATATCTCTCAATTAATGGACATGGGGTTTCAGTTAAAATATTTATTTTATGAAACAGTGATTAAATGTAATTATTACTATTAGACAAAATCCATTCCCCATAATATCAATAAGAACACCATTATGTTTTTCTGTGATAACATGTGAAAAAAGGAACCATAAATGAAGTCCCATTCCAGATAATGGTAACCGTATTATAATCATTTTTTTGCACTAAGAAGATAAGCATTATTTTCTAACATGTAAATATCTAATTTTTCAATGAATGAAATGTTATTATGTTTGAACTCCTCTTCCATTTATTGAACACCTGGATAAAATATTTTATTATTTTAAATATGTATTTTTAATTACAAACTATTAAATAAATATCTATTAGATGTTCAATAAAATAAATAAATATTTTTTTCACAATTTGATGAATACATATTTATTTAATTTATTCTATCATTTTAAATTGAATAAAATTATTCCTTATTCATGAGAATAATATTTATTCCATTAATTAAATTCATATAGAATTTAATCAATACCACCAGAAACATTTAGTGTGTGACACTATAGGATTATTTTTTATTGGAATTAGGTGTGTTTGCCTAAAGTCCAAGATTACTATCATGAAATGGGACATGGCGCCCAAGATAATGACATTAAATTCACAATTATACCATCTAGATATGAATGTTCATTGTGTATTGTAATCCCCTTTTCAAATTGATTCTTCAAGTTAGATTCCTGATTGTGTCATCAACCTATATGATTGATAAGTCATTCATTTACTACCTTAATTAAACTCTTCATTACACCATGTCCCTGTAATGTATGGAAACCGTTATATTTCAATCAAGGATTTGAGATAATAAATCCATAAATGGAATGGACAAATCCGTCCTTGAATTATCAATTAATAACATTCCATTCATGACTCACCCAACATAACCTATATCCCACCAACAAATGGTGTGATGGTTTTTTAGTAAATAATAGTGTGCATTCCATGACACATATTGATGATAATCATAATTTATAAGGGCCATTACACATGGTCACAGATAGGAATATACAATGAAACCAAAACATAGAGAATTCCTACTGGTGGGTATGTTCTTATAATCATCCATTATGGCGACTACAAAGTGCCATCTTCATGAGAAGAAGTCTCATTCTCATAAAATTAATCACTCATAACGATTTGTATATGATGTGTCCCATCATATTATGTCATCCAACCAATGAACTATATTTAAAAATGTTGTCATAGAACATCCATTTTCCCATCATAACAGGGAACTGTCATTACCTTTTTATTTTAAAAAATACTCTAGATCATTATTAAATTATAGTCATGTAAAAAAATGAAAAATATATAATAAGAATTTTATTATTTAAAAACATTAAATATTAATTTAATCAAAGTACAAACAGTTGGTTCTAGGACACCAACTCTTACAAAGTAACACTTGGTCTAGATCCAACTGTCTATAACTTTCTTTCTCCTATACCTCACATCACAATCATGTTTCTACTGAGTTAAGGATTTAGTCCACGGTTCTACCACATAAACTTATGTGGAAATACGACTCAATGCTACATTACCTCTCTGAGAAAAAAGTCTCAAGAGATGATACTTCTGAACTATGTGATTTTTCTTCTGATGTGACTTTCACTCTTTTGTAAGAGCCACCACTATAGTAATATCAAAATAGAGGGTGATGTGATCTCTATTACTAGGTACCACATCCAAATCATGGATGAGGATCCACATCCAAACTACTTCTTTAGCTACCTCAACATATCTTATATACTTGGGCTCTACTGTAGAATATGGGACCACACACTACATTAAAGTCTTCCATCTGAAAGCACCTCCATTCAATGTGAAGATATATCTTGTTTATGACATCATGTCATCTTGATTAGTCTATTAACTAGTATTTTCATATCCTTTGATGACAATTTCTTCATCTCATCCATATACCAAAAACATATCATGTGTATGCCTTAGATACTTAAAAATAGTACTGACTTCCATCCAATAGTGGTCCCCATGGTCATCTTGATATCTTCCTACTGTAATTAATTCATAGGCGACATCTATCCCTGTACATTACAATTAATACATGACTGACCCAATCACGATTATGTATGGATTCTTTGGTTATCTTTTTCATTCCAAATGCATTCGGGGACACATTTTCATGGAAAGATGAATGTCATGTGATGCTGGAAACAAACCCCTATTGGATTTTTCCATACAGAATTTCTTTTGTGTCCTGTCAATGTTTGTACATTGACATAGGCCTATAAATATCTTTGATCTATCACAATAGTTATTGATCCAATGAATATATGCTACCACAACTATTTCCATTATGGAGAAGCATTGATTCAACCAATCCTAAATAGACTATAAGACCAATATCTCATTTCCAATAAGTAATATGTCATAAACAAATACTAATTGAAAACAACTGCATTATCCCTAAACAATGTGTAGACACAAGGATTTCATTATATCATAATAAAAAAGTTTTCATTATTGTTTCATCAAAATGAATGTTCCATGACATGGGTTCTTCTTTAATCCACAAATCGATTTTTATAATTTTTATATCATATTGGAATCCTTTGGAGTCATAATTTCTTTAGGTTGTTTCTTGTAAACATATTCCAAAATGTTACCATTAAGTAAAGATATTTTGACTTCTATTATCCAAATCTAATTGTCATGGTAAGCATTAATGGTCATTATAATTATGATGGATTTTAGCTTTTTAACTGATGAAAAGGTTTCATCGTAGTCAATTCCTTGACGCTGTTTAAACATTTTTGGAAATAGTGGTTACTTATAAGTATTGAATCTTCCTTACATGTATTTTTTTGAATATCCATTTACAACCAGTAGGATTTACATCTTCTAGAGGATCTTCCAAAATACAGACTTGGTTTTGGTACATGGAATATATTTTTGAATTCATGGCTTCTTACGTTAAGAAAATATATGTGATACTAACTTCTTCCTTGAAGGTTAGAGGATCATCGTTATCAACCAATAATCGGTCACCATATTTGGTAACTATCAAACAATATTATTCTGGTTATCCAACTTCTTTGGTAATCCTTTGTAGTTATTTTGTATCTAGAACATATTCTTCTTCCACAATGATATCTAGAATCTTCTCTTATACCAAATATTGTGTGCCTTAATCCTAAACAACATTGAATTATATCTCTCTCCAATTATCACTTTAGAGATCTTCTCCATCTAAAATAATTTGGAATGCCTTTCCACTATTACCTTTTTTCTGAGTGGTTGTATAGGAAATATGCCCTTGTTTTCTTGGGGTATCCTATAAAGGTACACTTTGTTCCTTGGGGTGAATGTTCATTACCTGAAGAGTCCTTAAAACACTTTTCTTCCACATAAATGGAAAATCAATAACATGGATTTTCTTCCACTCCATAGCTCTTATATCATACAATTTATCGATTTAGTTGTTACTTGGTTTAGTATATGATCTGTTGTTTGTAATTCATATCTCCAAAAGAATAATGGAATACTTTCCTGACTCATCAGTGATCTTACCATTTTCAACATGTATCGGTTCCTCCTTTAACATACACCATTCAACTGAGGTGTGTACGAAGTGTTGAGTTGGAATTAGATTCTAAAATCCCATAAGTAATAATTAAAGTATTGATTAAGATATTATCTACCTTTATCTGAGTAGATTTTATTAATTTTCTTATCAAACTGGTTCTAAACATCATTCTTCTATTCCTTGAATTTATCCAAATAATATGAATTATAGCTCAATAAGTAAATATATCCATATATATTAAGATCGTCAGGAAATGTAATGACATTTATGTACCCACCACTTGCTTCAACTAGAAATAGTCCACACACATTGGTATGAACTAATTCATGATGTTATTTAGTAACATCATCCTTTTCCTCTAATTTGGGAATTGCTCATTTTAGCTTATAAACATGTGTGACTTACAAAAATTTGTTTGAGTTTGAATGAATATAAATATCCTTCCTAATGTAATTTATTCAATAATTTCTCATATACATGACCCAGATAGTGATGCCAAAGTTGGGTGTGGTTTGATTAATGTGAAGTAACTTTATTATCGATTGTTATATGTGAAACACATAACTTACTATTCCCTTTTCTCTCTATTGATATTTATTTTCTTGGAAAGACATGAGGAATCTTTTGACATAATGGTCATTTTATTCCATTTCCTTTTGTTCACCATAAGGATAGAAGGATTATCATGTTTCATAACATTAAGAAGGGTAAGATGATCTGGTAGAGACTTATCCGTGTTTTTCACATTAAAATTCACAACAAAACTTGATATGCTCGAAGTGAGTGATTGAATAATGATATTGGTGCCCAGTGCATTGGAGATTTTAAACAATAGAACTTCCAGGTATTCAATGTATCCAATGATCTTGACTATATCTGGGCCAACATATGCACCCTCTCCGAGGATACTCTGAATGAGTTACTGGGAGAGATCATAATGTTCCTGTCGATATATCTCTTAGTAAAGACCGTGGAGGTGTGAAAGCATGATAAAACATCCATGTGTTATGAAACATCTTGATTTTACTAGAAATTGATGATATCATCACACATTGAATAACAATCGTGTTATTCATATTTTTCACGTAGACAAAGAACTCATCATCACTCACCTCTTGGGTTGGCCGATCAGGTAACAGGGACTCCAGCATGTATGATTTAGATTCATTGTGCAGAAAACCTAATGAAATCTAAACAATTAGTGGATGTTAGTGCCAATGAGGATGTTGTCTTTATCCATTATTGATCATAGGGATAGTCTGAATGATATGTTTTTCTTTTTTATTCTATAATTTAAAGATCGAATTATTAGTACCTTTTGGTTATATTTTTATGGGAAATAATAAATTATTTTTTTTTGTCTCGAACTTTTTTATCAAATCCAAATACCCATCACCATTGAACTTGGATTGTCTATTTTCTAGGACATTCTAGTTTCAATGATTCATATTCCCCTTCAAATAACCACAAGAAGGGTTTGTCAAGCTATTTCAAAGTATTTATGTAGGCAGGTCTTTTCCAACAGTGGTCTTGCAGCTCCTTTATCGATTTAGTTGACTCCCCTATCCTGAAATCCTAACATGGATTTCCTCAAAACTTGCATCTAAATTTACAACAAGTATAGAAAGGGATAATCCTCTTGATGTAAAATGGTAAAGTCAACTCGAAATATTCATAAGAGATTCTTGTATAAAAGTATGTTCATGAAAAAGGGTTGGTCAAATAAATATTTTTATTGAGTCCTTCCATTAATCCTGTAACTAAAGGATTAATCTAAAATAATATTTTCCTTAGGTATTTTTATATCTTAATCATAAATAACATTATTATTATTATCACATTCTTGTTTTGTATTAAGTATAAATTTTTATGTAAATAATCATGTATTAACAATATTAATACATAATACTAGTTTATTTTAGTCTCATATTTTATGATTCTTGATTTATTAATTATATATTTGTCACAATACATCCATAATGAAAAACCATGAAACTGAAAGAAAAAAAGGGGATGATCAGGAACTCTTCAAATGGTTAGTTTATCTAATTTTTGATAAACTAAGAGTTTAACAATGGGAGAAAGACCATGAACCATTTATAGTTCGTGTTACATCTTTCATCCTTTCATCATTTGTGTCTGCTTAGATTGGGTTTTCCTCATCTCTTTACTTGAACGGCCTGTGCAATCTTGAGAGCTCTATCCAAGTCATATTCTTTTTAACTCGGACAAAACTGACGGATAAAAACAGAGTTAATATAAAAAAACAAGGGGAAGGTAGGCCCGACATATTAATTAGGATATATGGCAAGTATGACGACAATTAAATTAAATTAAATTAAAATGAAATCAATCACAAACAAAGTCTTCGTCTAATATCTTGATCTTCCACATACATGGAACCGATTAAGTATTTAATAAAAATAAAATTAAATTCTTTAATCATTATTATTAATATAAATTATGCTTGAATCAATCAATTATTATCTATAAGTTACCAATCCTTTTTTCTTAATAATTTTCAAAATTTCCTTGAGATTATCTTCCATTTAATTTTAAAAATTATAAATCATTTAAAATTAATCTTGTATATAAATGTACCTTTGATGTAACATGATCAACACCCATTTGAGTCTACACAACATATATTATATTTATATATTGTTTTACTCTCGTGTCATATGTCGTACACAATTTAATGCCAACTATGACAAATTTTAATTTACGAATGATTAAATGAATCATGTATTTTTTCGGTCATGTGTTATGCTTCAATGAATAGAGTAACAACATGTAGTACAATTTATACATGATATGTAGTTTTTCAAATTACAAAAAAATTAATGTTTTCATTCTGTGAAATTTGGTAAAGTACATAGTGTGTAGTTCCGACAATATGGTACACACTACCTACACCATCTTATCTGAAGTACATGCCCAGGGACTCTGCATGTGAGGTGTACATCACAATTCTTGGAGTACATAGCATGTCCATTGGGAACACACTGTGTTGTCTCTGGTGACATAGTTACCATTTGGCTTAGCCATTTATGGGATACATTTGTTGGTCCCTAACCTGAAGGGACTACATGACGTGTCCAATGGCCACATGACGTGTAATATGATAATCATGTCCATATATATCATGGTCCACACATGATGCATGAATTAACTACACAATGCATAATAAATGCACATGTCATATGAAATTGTCTAATTACTCCTGATTCATTGAAAACAAAACCCACTATGTAATACGGATCAAAAACATGTATAGATTATTAAACTGCATGTATTGTCTTGTAAGCGTGATATAATTGTTGGTGCCTCCAGATGAGATCCTCAGTTTAATTTAATTAAAAAAATTATTCATTTCTATTTTATCAGAAAGAAAAAAAATATGAATAAAAAACATGAAACTCATATTAAAATAATTATTAAACTTGAATTGAAAAATAAATTTTTAAAGAGTAAATAATCCACCAATTATTTAAAAAATGATAACCCATGATGAGCCGCATTTGACACAACTTGTAGGATTTGGATGCAATGAAAGTGTGGCAGTTTAGAGGGCCCAAAATTTATTTTTCCATAATAGATGACCAATTTGTGATCAATACGATGAAGAATTCCATATCCATGGATTAAAAGAATATATTTAGGAAAAAACTAAAAAATCAGTAGATCCAAGAAATAAGATCATGCACGTCAGGTTGATTGTTATTAGTTAATTTCTGGTGAAATTAAATACTTGGGTCTTTGGTACATTCTTTGTTTATGATCATTTATTGTCTAGAAAGGCGCTTCCATATTGAATTCGTTCCACTCTTGGGGATCCAAATCAGAATATCTCTAGTGGTGTTCCGCACATACTCTAATGGTCTCTAAAAAAAGCCCCTCATTCTTCGGGAATTGATTCATTTTCAATCAAATTTTTGAGTTATCACCTTTTATGAATGGAATGGATAAATCCTTTTTATACTTATCCATTAATAACATATCATTTGTGATGCACCCAACATACCCTACCTCCTACAAATATATGGAATGATGTTTTTCACTAGTAAATGAAAGTGTATGAGCCTTAACACATATGAATGATAATATTATTATATAAGGACCATTACACACACTCGCATATATTATTATTTTATGAAACCAAAATATTTGGAATTCCTACTGGAAGGTCTGTTCTCATAATCTTCTGTCGCGGAGATTTCCAAGATTGAACTTCATGAGAAGAAGTCTCATCCTCTTATAAGTTCTCATACCTGAAAGTATGTATAATATGTTCCACATCATAGTATTTTATCTAACTACAGAACTATATTTATGAATATTTTCAAACCACTTCAAGGACCTCATCATAGTGCCGAACTGATATGACCTTATTAATTCAAAAAATACACTAAGATATTATTATATTATATTAATGAAAAAAATGATTAATATGTAATAAGATGTTTGATATTTAAATTGATTAAATATTATTGTAATCAATATAAAAATAGTTGGTTCTAGGATACCTACTCTAACAATTTTATCCCTCATTACCTCAAACACCTCAATAGGGTTCATAAAAATTAAAGATATGGCCTTCATTGTTGTGATAACCATATGGAAGACCTCTATCGAAGAAGGATTAACTAGTGATTGATATTTTATAATGTCAATAGAGACATATCTCATTTAGGAGAATACACACCCAATAACTGACATATTATGTAAATGTTCCATGTCGGAGTAATGTATCACTGAGAGGGGGAGGGGTGAATTTGTGATAATATTTTTGTTTTATGTTTCTTTTCAATTGAAACATCCTTCGCCTCCGGGTAGGAATTTAAATTCCATGTAGAAAACAATCTCAAAAAAAATTTATAAGAACAAAATTATTTACAAGGTTCATTATTAAATAAAAATAGCTATGTCCTTGGTATGGTTTGGAAATGATCTAATACCTTACAATCTACAAAGAAAATATTCATTTGATTACTACGAGTTGGATATACCCTTATACACATGTAGCACTGTGAGACAATCCCTCCAGTCTGTGTGTACCCTCTTAGAACAATTGGGTAATAGAATGTTTTTGTAACAAATCAGGTTACATGTGCTTGTTTTCTATTAAAAATTTATATTCAATTGTAATAAAATTCATTAATTCCTTACCCAAAAGAAATGTAATATCCTCAAAGATGTTGAAAATGAAATCATCCCAGATGCCAAGTCTTATTTTCCCAGTATGAATCTCAAAGTAAGATTATTCCAATACAATTGTTCAATTTCAGTTTTCGGATAGAATATAGTGGTGTAGAATTGGAACCACTTGACCAGTCAAAAAAATCGGTACAATTACACTAGCCGAACATAATCGGCACCACATCACAATCTGAATACAATCAGCACCACTTTAAACCCCGATACAGATAACGATTCTTTGTACGATCCTTACCCATCATAAGAAATTAAATATGGAACCATGCAGTAAGGAAAACTCAAAACTGATTAATTAAGAATGATATCAAACCCATCCAAATATAATCGCCGTCAAAATGTGTTAAATACAAAACAAAAATGGTATCACTTTCTCTCACTAAAAAGATGGAGCTTCTCTCACTTCTGAATGACACCCTAGCACAATGTACTTCACTCATTTTATAAGTGATAGAAAACATGTTTAGGTAGGAATTCCAAAACACATTCCCGCTCACTTAAATTTATCCAAATTTAAAATACTTCAAATATATCTGATCAATTATGACTTTGTCAATTCTTCTCAATTCTTCTCCAATCTTCTATAATATTCATCTCTTCTTTTCTAGAATCCAATTTCAATTGTCAAAACAATTGTAATTGATGAGATATACATGGTTCTGAATCTGATTCTCTCATACTGATTTCTTCAAAACAATGCTTTATTCAATTATAATTGAATGTGTTTAAAGAAATGAACTTCCCCACTTGAGATAAAATCACTCTTTTAAAATAAAGGACACCACCTTGACAATTCATTCATCAGTATCCTTCTCTTTTATTTTCTCTTTACCCTCATTAGGAAACACATATAATTCACCAACATGTACTTGTATCATGCCTACCTTCCTGACTTTGAATTCATTGAGGATTATATTTAGCATCTTCTAAGTTAAATTAGAATGTATTGTTACTTTCCATTCATTCCTTCTCCATTGTAATCCCTTCAATCAATGAATGATATTTTCTGAATAAAATGGCCTTGATATTATTATCCTAAATATGATCATGTTGGATAGAATCATCCTATATATGATCATGTTGGATATGATCATTTTATTTATGATCATACTAGATACGATGGCGGATCATTTATTCATACAACTGTTGGATATGATTGAAGATCATTTCTAGTAATGATTACTGGATACGACTGGTGATCATTTCTGGTTACTATTTATAGACATGATCAAATATAACATGAAGATAAAGATCTGTCGAGATACAATACAATACTATCTGAATATAATTAATTATCAATCAACACTACCTCATTCCTTTTCTTCTACCAGATTATGATTTTGTTGAAAAACCTTTGGTGTATCATCTCCCATCAGCACCACTTAATATCAACATCACCTTTCCCATCACCATAACCATTTTCAATCTGCATTTCTTATTTAATCATCATCACATTTCCCTTCCTCATGATATCCAATTATTTTCAACACCAATTGATAAAGTCTATATATGATTGTTTTTGGTTTTTTTTGAAAAACAATATGCACCAATTCATTATTTTCTGATTATTTTGAAAAATAATATTGATATGATTCTTTTTTGATTTGACAAATCTATTTCAATCCCCCTTTATTTTATCAATCTTCCATCACATGTTCTCACATCAAGTCATGATTAATATGAAATAAAAACCACAAAATCATCAACAAAATCAACATTGGTCAGATTATTTTCAATACAAACCCAAAACAACTGTTTAAAAAAAACAATCTGAAGTGAGGTCATTACTTAAAAACATTCATTGACAACAAATAAAGACAACACCTAAAACCTTCATCACCATTATCCTTATCTTGGTCTCAACAATCACCCCCTTTAAACATTGTTTTTCCAACAAGTTTCATATATTACATAACATTATAAACTCAAGTAATAGATTACATATCAATAATTCTATGGAAACATGAGCTAACTCATTGTAGGAACCAAGAATTATTAATATAAAAAGAATTCTATCAAAAATAGTGATCATGACCTCATATTTCTTTTCCTTATTCTTCATTTAAAAAATTCAATTTCTTTTCCTAAAACCTCCCCATCAAATAGTTAGAATAGATCACACCCCAAACAATGATGAATTCACAGCTTACCCACAAATCTCTCTTTTATACAATACATTAATGATAAAAAACAATTCACCCTTTGAAAAAATAATACAATGGTAATATGAAATAGGGGAGAGATACACAAAGCTCATACATGAAGAGAAAGAGGTTAGACACCCATGTTCAACCTCATTTCATTAGAATGATTCATTCAATAATGGTTTTGTGAAGATATCAGCATTTTGTTCCAATGTTGGAACATACTCCAACTTCAATTCATTCATCACCACACACTCTTTAATGAAATAATATTTGATATCATTATTCATTAAAGGTGAATCTTGTACTGGATTTCTGGTGAGAAGTGAAAGGGTAACTTCACCTCAACAAGTATGTCTTCAACTTGTGTTTTCATTCACATAAGTTAAGTAGCATCTTGATTAGTAGAATCATACTCAGCTTCAGAGGTACTAAGAGTTACTGAGTTTTATTTCTTTGAATTTGAAATAACAAAAATTATTTTTCAAAAAAGAATACACCACCAGATGTGGATGTTCTATCATCAACATTTCTTTCCCAATCATCATCAAAATACCCAAATAAAACAATACCATCTGAGCTGTAATACCTGATTCTGAATTCTGTTGTGCCATTGATGTATTAGATAATTCTTTTTCCAGTAATATGATGTGATTCTTTCAGAGCACTCTGAAATATTTCACACGGGGAAACATCATAAAAATGCCGGGTCATGAGGTAGTCAAATAAAATAGACTTCCAATATTCTTTCGATAATCTTTTTGGTAATATTCTTTTCCTTCTCAATCATTACATAGTTTTGATCCCACATAAATGGATGTGGAAACCGTTTTTTAATTTCCCATGAAAAACCTCATGATAATTTCTTTTGCATACATTTCATGGGAATGGAAAATTTATTCGTTATTTTGCTGGATTTTAAACCCACGAAAGTATTTCTTTCTTCCAAGCATGAAAATTTCAAATACATTCTTCATATATTCACAAATAATTCACTTCATATTTCATAATTCCCTGCAAATATATTATCATCAATATTAACAATTACTATGGGTGAATAATCATGACATTCTCTGATGTAAATATTTCTATCTACCCTTCCGTGGTTGAAATTCATTTTTCATAAGAATGGGTGCAATTTGGAATATCATTCCCTCAGATATTGTTTTAGGCCATACAATTATTTTTTCAATCTTTACACATAACCTACATATTTTCCAATAATATATCCATTAATTTGTTCAATATAATATTCTTCTTCATGTTCACAATTTAGGAATGAAGATTTAGCATCCACTTGAATGATCGTGTAGCCTCATTGTCCTAAAATAGCAAGAATGATTCGAGTTGTTTCATGTCTTTATACTGAAGAAAACGTTTCATCAAAATCAATACCCTCAATCGGTGAGTACCCATTGCACACCAATGTTGATTTATTTCATATAACCTCACCGTCTTCATTAATCATATTTTAGGAAACTCATTTTGTTCTAATGATGTTTTTGTTTTTTTTTCTTGGTTTAAAGTTCCCATGTAATATTCATTTCAATATAATACAATTCTCTATTCATGTATTGAACCCATTTTGGATTCTCAAAAGATTCCTTCACATTATTTTTTTCCACTTTTGAATACAATGAAGTATGTGTAATGAAATTGGTTGTTCTTCTTGTTTGAACCTTCTGATGTTGATCACCAATTATATTATTTGCTTCCCGATGTTTCCATAGCCCTGTAAGAGATTTTCAATTGTCTTCATCACATGAAATAGTTGTGTTTGATTCTTCTTCTAGAGAAGGAACACACCTATCTGTATCCTTATCATAATTTTTTTCTTCAACATGCTCAACTTCATTGTTTACCTAAACAGTTTTCTCTTTCTGATATACTTCAATCACTTTCACATAAGATGAATCAAAAATTATTTTTGTTTCTTTTTTTATCATCTATATCATCTTCCATCAGCATAGTAGCCAATAAAGATTCCATATTCACTTTTCTTCTCAAAATGACCATATTTTCCACCTTTTTTTATTATAATACAAGGACTCATGAAAACTCTAAAGTACTTCAAATATGGATTTTTCCATAAAATATTCATAGGGATTCATAACTTATTAGGTCCTATAGATAAAATGGTATTGAATATAAATAGTAGTACTCATGGATTGCCTCTCCATGTAATGGTAAAGACAATGCTCAAGTAACATGGTTCATTCCATTTTAACTAGGCTTCTATAATTTCTTTCTGAAATCATATTTTTTGGGGAGTATATGGAGAGATATACTTTTGAAAAATTCCATTATTCTCATGATAGTTTTCAAACTCTTCACATATGTGTTTACCACTATTATTATTTCTCAGCTTCTCCATACAATACTCACATTCTTTCTCAGTTTCTCTTCTGATACTTTTAAACATTTTCTAGGAATATGATTTGTATTTCATGTACATTACACAATTAATGTGAGTAAAATCATCAATGAAAGTAATGAAGTACTTATCTCCATGTGTTGATTGTTTTATAATTGGCCCACATATGTCAAAATGGATCTGCTCTTGGGGTTGTTTTGAACAAAAATCAACTTTTATATGCACATCATTTGTAATCATTCCTTTCTAAAAAAATAGTATAACACCAAACTCTACATCTTCGATAATCATGAATGTCTTGAACCCGATCTCTTTTGGATAACATTCTCATGTTTCTCTGAAAAATAATTCCATTAATAATATGTACTTTATAATGCACGCAATGTATCCTACATCCATCTAATATATGGCGTGACGGTTTTCAGTAGTAAATCAAATTGAACAAGCCTCGATGCGTATTAATGATAATATTAAATTCTATGGACCATTACACACAATCACATATAAGAATATTTTATTACATCATGATATAAAGAAATATTTACTAGAGGTTATGTTATCATAATATTCTGTCTTGGAGAATACCAAGTTCAATCTTTATGAGAATAAGTCTAATCCTATTATGAGTACTCTTACTTGATGGTACATAAACTATGTTCCCAATCATAGTATTTCATCCAACTACAGACATATATTTAAAAATATTTTCATATCCATTCATGGTTCTCATCATAGCGGGAACTGCAATGACATTTTTAATGTGACAAATACATTA
Source organism: Viscum album (assembly GCA_963277665.1). Classification (NCBI taxonomy): domain Eukaryota; kingdom Viridiplantae; phylum Streptophyta; class Magnoliopsida; order Santalales; family Viscaceae; genus Viscum; species Viscum album. Next base: position 806,973,846 of record OY728139.1, read on the forward strand.
AGGCATTATTATATAATAATCATGAAGAATAGTGAAAAATATGTAATAAGATTCTTGATATTTAAATACAGTAAATACTCTTGTAATCAATGTAAAAAAAAGTATGTTCTAGGACAAAAAATCTAACTGTATTATCCCTCATTACCTCAAACACCTCAATAGGGTTATTAAAATTATATATATCCATTATTAGTGTGACAACAATCTGGAAGACCTCTATTGAAGAGAGATTAACAAGTGCTTGATATTCAACAATGTCAATGGATAAAAATATTATTTGGAAGCATTATCACACCTTAACTTACATTTTTTGTGAAATTTCATAGTCAAAGTAATGTATCACTGAGAGGAGGATGGCTGAATCAGTGACACTCTTTTTCGGTTTTGTTTCATTTCAATCGAAACAACCTTTACCTCCTATTAGGGGTTTCTATTCCTTGCAGAAAACAATCTGGACAAACATCCACAGAAACACAATGATTTATAAGGAATGTTATTCAATAATAATAAATACATTCTTGGTATGTATTGTAAATTATCTAATACCATAAAATCCACTAGGAAAACAATCCTTTGATTAAAACGTGTTGTATATACTCTTACCCTTAGGTTGCACTATGAAACAATCCCTGCAGTAAGTGTGCACCCTTTTATCACAATAGGGAAATACAATTTGTTTTGTAAAAAACCATGTTACCTATTCTTAATTTCAAATCATCAAATGTATTAAATTGTAATAAAATTCATCAATTCCTTACCTAGAAGATACTTATGAACCGCAAAGGATTTTGAAAAAGAAATCAACTTGAAAGCCCAGTCTGATTTTTCGAAATTTTATTCTATTAGTACGATTCTTCCAATAAAATTATTCAACTATGATTTTCTGATACAATACAATGCAGTAGAATCGGAACCACATGAATAGTCGAATAGAATTGGGATGACTACTATAGCTGAACAGAATCAACACCACATCACAATCTGACTACAATCAGCATCCCTTAAAATCTTGATACTGATAAATATGATTTGTATGATCCTTCCTTATCCTGAGAAGACCAATACAAAAACACCCAGTATGTAAAACTAGAAACTGATAATTAATCCTGATAACAAACCCAACAAAATACAATCCCCCTCAAAATGTATTAAATACAAAAAAAAGGTATCACCTTCCCTCACTAAAAACATGGAGCTTCTCTCGCATCTACATGCCAGACAAGTACTGTGTACTTTACACTTTTTTTAGGTGACTGAAAACATGTTTAGGTGGGAATACAAAAATACATTCATGATCACATAAATTCACCCAAAACAATTTCGCAGTCACTCATCTATTCTGGATATAATTTTAAATTGTAAACACTATCATCTTATTAAATTGACATATTAATTGGTAAATAAAAATTGACGCACAAATATTATGAAATGAAAAGTTTGACCTCAAATATTATTTCATTTTGAGATAGGGCCCTTCCCCTCATCATAATGATTTTTGATGTAATTTTTCATAAAATCATTTCATGATATAATTACTTTATACTTAACTAGAAATGGAAAACATCAAAATAGTTAAAGGGGATAGTAAATTACGAATCCTTTAAGTTATTGAAGATGTGTCTTTACCCTCCATAAAAAATTCATTTTCTCAAAAAATCCATAGATTTTATGTAGATAATTAGCTTCCATGGGATTTCATCATATTGATTAAAAATACCTTGAAAAGTGGAAAATGTAATATCTTCATCCAAAAAAATATTTCATCTATATAGAAATGGTGAGTTTGACCCTTGATGTTTCTCTTAGATTTAATAGGGTTGTTATTCTAATAGTCTATATCTTTGGAGATTTTTTTAATCAGGTAATCATCCATGATGCCAAATAGAAGGGCACATAAAGTGTATCCCACATTAATATATCTAGAGTAGCTGAAGAAGCCCTTTGGAGATCCATTAACAGTGATGGAAAATATTATTCATATCTGAATTTATTGGATGTGCCTTGTATGTCTATATGAAAATCCACACAATGAAAGAATTCAAATAATTTTTTCCCATAGAATATTATTAAAGGCCATAGAAATTTCCATTTTTTGGGAAATAATTTCATTCAAATGATTTAATTTGAAGAAAATTTGAACCTTCTATTTCTACAAAATGAAAATCCTAAATCATTATTCATAAAAGAAAAAAAAATTGGGGAGAAAATATTTTTAGTTATAACTCCAAGAATCAGATATATAAATTTTCATATAATATTCCAAATGTATTACCAATGAAATATCCATGTAATACTTTCAATTTGATTTATAATTAATCATAATGATACGACTGATGATGGAGTTAGCACCATACTGATGTACTTCCCTGGAGAAAATTGATTTGAAATAAAAAGGGATATCATAATGAATAATATCCAAAAAAATCATAAAACCCCATTTGGAAAAACCATATGATTAATGGTTACAATGAAGATTAAATAAATAATGGTTGGTTATTATATCATCATCTAAGGTGATGTCTTCTATAATGGAATTTTTTATCTCAGTGATGGATAAATAAATCACAATGGCCAGATTTTGTTAACCTTATTTTGAGTTATTATTTAATATGCAATATAAATAACCAATTACAGAATGGGTAATATCTAAAACCACTTATTATTGGACACCATTAATAGTGATATATGATAATGTCTTTTTAACCCTTTATTTCCTATTCATCAAATGGAAAAATTTGAGTTTCTATCCCCTTTTTTGAGCCACCTCACTCCATGTTGTTTCTTGAAAATTCATTAGTTGAAGTTAAGGAGGGTATCCATCGTACACTGAAGATAAATTTACTCATTAAGAGAAATTTCTTGGGTAATATCCCATTTATGGAAGGACAAAATATTGGCCTCGACCTATTTGATTTCATTTTTAAATTTTTTAAACGTATATTTAACCCAATAGATAATATAAAATGTTAACCTTCCCATCGTCTTAAAGACTCATTAGAAGGAATTACCTTAAATTTTTTAAATAAAATACCTTTCAAATGGCACTATATAATAATCCTGAACAATACATGAATTTTATACTCTAAAATCTGAGGGTGAGTTCCGGGAAGACACTAATACTGAGATCAAAATAGTGGTATGGTCTTAGTGAATCCGGGATAGGACTCCACCAGAGAAGCGAAGGTCTTAATATCACTTCATAAAGGAGATAAAGAATCTATTAATCTTGATTTCTAATATCCCATTAATTTTTAATCAAGAACATGTAAATTTTGATCCTGTTAGTGGAATTTCAGGTAACTATCATTTTTCAATTATTTCTTCACAATTAGAATAGGACACATTGAGAAACAATCCACTGTATTTTATTTTGGTCTAGGGATAGAGTTAATATTACTAATTAGAATACAATTTGGGTTGTCAATGGAGTATATTATTAATAACACAATCCATAATTGTCTTCTACTAAGGTAACATGCATCAGTATTAATGGGAGAGCCCAGAAATCTTGATGTGCCAGGGATATTACCAAGGGAAATATTTTTTTCCCATTGATGATGGGGGGTAGAAGTAAGATAATTCTTTATGGTGACCCAGCTATTTTTTACTAAGGTATTTTTAATTCCATATTAATCTTACTAAAATCTAAACATAGTAATGTACGAAATATTTAATATTTCAGACTATAACATGGTTTCAGTAAGAGAAATCAATAACATGTTATAGTTCTTAATGAATTATCTAAGGACCAAGTAAGTAAAATTATTGTTTAGAGATTGGTATTTCTAGAAATGGACACTCATTTTGAATATGTTTTATCCCTTTTGTGGGTTATATCTATTATTCCATCATTAGAGATAACTTTGTTGTTTTCATTTTACCGTTTTTCCTCTCACCTTTTCACTTTCCCATTATACAAGGTTGTCTTATTTCTCAATGTTTGGGGTCGTATCACCCTAATTATCAACATCACGCTAAAGGGGACGATAATATTCAGTTTCATCTGTCAAAAAAATCCACTGAGTGGGTTAAATTTATTTTCCTCCCCCACTACTAATGTGTTATTTTCAAGTGTCCTTTAGGATTATTTATCATGGAGTGCCATGGTAAAGACATCATTCTTATCATTGTGTACACAATAATGAGAAGTAGTCCCTTTATTAATCCTTATTAATGACCCAATAAACAATAGGAGAAACCTTTTTCCCATTTCACCATGTGGTTTTGTTCATGTACATCATGCTAATAATAGCCCTAGGGGTTTCTGTAGGATATGGATGTTATGGAGGTGAGGTAGTTGGGAGGGCTGAAATTTTCTTTTTTCATAACTGATGACCAATCTGGTATCAATACGATGATGAATACCTGTATCCACAGATTAAAGTCAAACATTTAGACAATGATACGAAAAGCACCTGATATGAGAAAGATGATATTGCACGTCATGTTTATAATTAATTTATTAATTTATGAATAAATTTAATACCAAGTTCCTTAGAACATTCTTCGTTGATGATCATTAGTCATCCAGAATGTTCCTTCTAGATTTACTACATTGCACTCATGAGGTCCCAATGTAGATTCCCTATACCAGTGACCCACATGTGCTCCAATAGTGACCAAACAATTCCACTCATACTCTGTGTGCTAGCACGATGACACAAATTTATTGTGTTGATCATTCCTTTTCATTCATTCTTTGTTCTAGAAAAACCACTCTCATTTTTTAGAGGTAGAGATGATAGGAGTTGAGAGAGAATGTTTTTTCCTCAATAATTCTCATTTCATGGGGGTTTGGCACAATAGACGTACCTCTCTAATAATCGACATGGGGTTTCAGTTATAATATTTAATTACGAAACAGTGTATAAATTCAATTATAACTATTATAAAAAACCCATGCCCCATAATAATAATAACAATAACAAAACCATTATATTTGGTCTGAAAACTTCTGCAAAACAGGACAATAAATGAAGTCACATTCCACATAATGATAATAGTATTATTATTATTTCTTGTTCAAACTAGATAAATATTATTTTCTAGCATATAAATAAATATGTTTTTAATGAAAAAGGTCTTGGTACATTCTAACACCTCTTCCATTTATTGAAAACTTGGATAAAATATTTTATTCTATTACAAAACGATTTTTAATTACAAACTAGTAAATAAATAGTTATTAAATTTTCAATAAAATAAATAAATATATTTTAATCAAAATTTGATGAATAAATATTTATTTAATTTTTGAGATCATTATAACTTGAATAAAATTAGTCCTTTTCTTGAGAATAATATTTATTACAATAATAAAATTCAAATATAATTTAATCAAGACCCCCAGAAACAATTAGTTTGTGACCCTATTGGATTCCTTGTCATTGGTATTATGAGGGCTTTCCTAAATTCCATGATTACTGTCTCAAAATGGGTAATTAATCCCAAGATAAGGAACATAATGTCAAATTATGACATCCACATATGAACGCTCACTGTGTAATATAATCCCTTTAACACAATGTCAGTGAAAGATAGTTTCATGATAGTGTCATAAAACTATATAATTGATTCATAATTCATTTTATACCAGAATTAAAATCTTCATTACACCTGGGCCTTGTAAATTAGGGAGAAAATTTTATTTCAATCAAATATCTAAGATATCAACTTCCATAAATCTAAGGAACAAATCCTTCCATGAATTATCCATTAATAACATGTCGTTTATGACTCACCCAACATAACATATATCCCACCAACATATGGTGTGATAGTTTTCAATAGTAAATAAAATTGATCATTCCATGACACGTATTAATGATTATAATAACATCTATGGACCATTACCCTTGATTGTAGATAGGATTATCCAATGACACCAAAACATGCAGAATTCCTACTGGTGGGTATTTTCTCATAATCTTCCATCACAATGATTTCCAATTTTCAAATTCTAGAGAAGAAGTCTCATCCGCTTAAGATTACTCACACCTGTTGGTCTATATAATATTTTCCCCATCATAGTATGTAATCATACCACAGAACTATATTTAACAAAACTATCATATCAGTTAGATTTTCTCATCATAACGGGAAACTGCTATGACATTTTTAATGAGACAATTACTCTAGACCACCATTAAAATATAGTTATATAGAACAATGAATAATATTTTATAATAAGATTAATATTTAAATACATTAAATATTAATGTAATGAAAGTACAAACAATTTTTTCTTTGACACCAAATCTCACAAAGTCCCACTTAAACATGAGCCAATGGTCTATAACATTCAATCTACAAGTCCTCACATCAAAATAATGTTTATACTGAGTTAAGGATTTAGTGAAGGGTTATACAACATTATCTTCTCTAGAAATACTATTAACTACAACTTCACCTATCTGAGAAAAATCTATCAAGAGTTGATATATCCGAAGTATGTGCTTTGTTTTCTGATGTGACCTTCGCACTTTTGTGATATCCACAACTGTAGTATTATCACAATATAGGGTGATGGGAAATTTTATTTTCGGTACCACATCTAGATCTTGAATGAAGATCTTCATCCAAAATAATTCATTAGCTACCTCAGAATCTAAGATATACTCGTACTCTATTGTAGAATCTATGACCACACACTGCATTGATCTCTTCTAGATCAAATAACCAACGTTCAATTGGAAGATGTATCTCGATTATGAATTCATGTCATCTTGATAAGTCTATAAACTAGAATCTCCATATCCTCTATTGAAAAGTTCTTAATCTCCCACATAAATTAGGAAAATTCCATTAGAATTCCTTAGATACTTATGGATAGTCTTGACTGCCATCCGATGGTGGTCAAATGGGTTATCATGATATCTTCCTACCTTAATTAATGTGTAGGTGAAATCTATCCCAATACACAGCATGTCATACATGACTAACCCAGCCGTTGATACGTATCGATTCCTTGGTATTTTCATTCTTTCCTAATGCATTTGAGGACACAGTTTCTTGGAAAGATGAATGCCATGTAATGCTAGAAACAATTCCCTATGGAATTGTTCCATACAGAATATCTTCTATATATTGTCAATGTTTTTACATTGACATAGGCCCATAAATCTATTGGTTATATAATAATGGAAATTGTTCCAATGAATATATACTACCTCACAAAAGTCCATTATAGAGAAGCATTGACTCAACCATTCTTAATAGATTACAAGATCGGTATCTCGTTTCTAATAAGTAATATGTCATCACCATTTACTATTTTTAAAACACTTGCACAATCACTGAACTATATTTTGATATAAGGATTTCATTAGATATTTATAAAAATAAATTACATTATGGCTTCGCCAAAATGAAAGTACTATGACTTGGGTTCTTTCTTTAATCCATAAATGGATTTTTACCACTCATATATCGTTTGGGAATTATTTGGAGCCATAAATCCTTTAGGTTGTGTCATGTAAAAATTTTCATAATGGTTTCAATTAAGGAAGGATATTTTTACATCTATTTTACATATCGAATAGTCATGGTAAGCATCAATGGTCGGTAAAATTCTGATTGGTTTTATCATTTAAACTAGTGAAAAGGTTTCATCATAGTCAATTCATTGATGCTATTTAAACACTTTTGCAACTAGACGTGCCTTATAGGTTCTGAATCATTCTTCCATGTATATATTTTTATTGAATAGACATTACCAACTAGTACTCTTTACATATACAAGAGGATCTAAAAATATCTAGACATGGTTTTGGTACATGGAATCCATTTTTGAATTCATAGTTTCTTGCCTTATGTAATTATCAGTGATAATAATTGGTTCTTCAAAGGTTAGAGGATCATTATTATCAACCAATAATGAGTCACCATATTTTTTAACTAGAAAACCATACCATTGCAGTTATCTAACCTCTCTGGTAATCTTACGCAATTCCTGTGGCTCTCAAATAGATTCTTCTTCCACATGGCTTTCTAGAATCTGCTCATGTACCAACTCTTTTGTTCCTTAAGCAAAAAATTCATCGAATAATATCTCACTCATATTATCTCTTTTGGATATCCAATACCTCCAAAATAATATGGAATGACATTCCACTATTACCTTTTTTAGGGGTTGTATATGTAATATGTCCCTGTTTCCTTGAGGTATCCTATAATGGCACACATTGTACCTTAGACTAAATGATCATTACCTGAAGAGGACTTAACAAACACTTCACGTCTCCAAACATGAAAATTTGATAACATGGATTCTATTCCACTACATAACTCTTATACAATACCATTTATCAATTTATATGGTAATTTGTTTAGTAAATGTACTAATATTAGTAATATATATCTCAAAATAGATAATGGAATACTTTCATGACTAATCATTGATCTCACCATGTCCAACAAGGTTGGCTGCCTCCTTTCAATTATGACATTCCCCTGATGTGTGTAAGGAGGAGTGAGTTGTGATAGAATCCCAAACTCCTTTATGTAATAAATGATATCTTAATTAAGATATTCTATACATTGATCTGAGAAAAGTTACTTAATTTTCATAACATACTGGTTCTACACCTCATTCTTCTATTTCCGGTATTTATCAAAAAAAATTACTTATACCTTATTATGTAAATAAATCCATATAGATTAAAATCATATGTAAAATTAATTAACTATGAGTACCCACCACTTTCATGAACTGGAAATAGCCCACACACATAGGTATGAATTAATTCAAGAAGCTCTTTAGAACTTTTATCCTTTCCCACTAAATTGGGCACTAATCATATTACATTATAATCATGTGTGACATACCCCAATTTGGTTTAACTTCAATGAATATAAATAATCTTCTTCATCTATGTTTTTTAAGTGTATCTAATTTAAATGACCTAGTTGGTGATGCTAATGTTTGGTGTGGAATGAAGAATTTGAATTAATATTATTATCAATTTTAATATTTGAATCACACATCCTCGATTCCCATTCGTATCCTTTGATATTTCTTTTCAGGGATGGACATGAAAAATATTTGGTCTTAATGATCTTCTTCTTCCATTTCATTTTTTCACCATAAGGATAGAAGTCCTATCATGCTTTATATATTTATCTACTTGGAAATGAAGAATAAGAAGATCTGGTAGAGACTTATCAATGTTCATCATAATAAAATTTACAACAAAACCTCTGAAGCTCAGAGTGAGTGATTTAGTAATGAGATTAGTGCCCTGCTGTTTGGGGATTTTGAACCCTAGAACTTTACGGAAGTCCATGTATAAAATGAGCATGAATACATGAGTCCCATATTGGGAACCATCTCTAAGGATACTCGGAATGTGTGCCTTGGGGATCTAAAATTATTCATGTCTTTATATCTCCTGGTAGAGACCATAGAGGTTCTCAAGCATTCTCTAGCATCCATGATTTCATGAGTTGTAATGAGTTTACTAGGCATTGATGATATCATCACACATTGGACGTCAACCATTGTTGGTCGGAGTGGTCACTCAAGAGGGGGGGGGGGGGTGAATTGAGTTCCAATTAAAATTTCTATTTAAAAGATTTATATTAAAAATCCACCACATTAAATAACAAGATAAACTATACTGAATTTGTAATACATTAATGGTTCAGTTAGGTTCTCAAGAGATTGATTAGTTCATAGTTAATCTAATACGAAGATTATATTATCTTTTGAAACTAACCTACTAAGTTACAATAAATACAAACACATGCTAGTTTAACTATCAGAGCAACTTTAAAATAGATTTGTATTGAAAATTCTTAGTTGTGGAATATTCAATATAGTTTTAACTAAAATAAGCAAGCACATCAATTTTTAACCAAGAGGTTTAGTCTCAAGCTGAGACTTAGTATTCTGAAATAATTTTATATAAACTATGATCCTCACCCTAGATCGGGGATTACAACAGTACTCATACTATCCATCTACTCATACCTCTACCATAGTTCTTTGTGGGAAAGAAATAATAACAATACCTCACAGGCTGTCCAAGTCCTCAGACCTCAACCACTATCCACAATGGGATACAAGAGTGTAAGGTTAATATTGGGGATTTATAAATCCTTCAATTCAGCACAAGATACAGTGTGTGCCTAAAAAAACAGAGTACACACACTGCTCAATAATGTAAATAAATTCAACACAATAGAGCTAAACAAATAGATATGAGTTTAGAATGCTCTATTTGTTTTGAGTGATGCTCAGGACTCCTTGGATTGATTCAGATAATGCTTTGAGTACTTCTCTAGTTTTAGTCAAGTAAAACATAGTGTCGTTTTTCTACTTGACTTCTAGGTCTTGGTTGATCATCCTGATCAGCTTGAATGATGGTTAAATCAATAAATCTCTTTAATCCTTGAATATTTAGGATCTATAGATTATGTTTGAATTCTTCCTTATTCTTCAATGCATGTAAGTCTTTGTGTATCTCTAGAAGATTGTCTCATATTTGCATAGAAAGATTGATCTCCCGACATACATTTCCTTTCGTAGTTCGAGGTTCCCTTATATAACATTAGCTCCAGCAATGCGAATGATTACCTTTTTATAGATACAAGGTACGGTTCATGAAATAACAACAACTATCATTAATTACAAGAATATGCATTAAAAAAATCAAATATTTACATTGATAAATAAACAAATATAAGTAGGGTTTAGTGATGTGATGAATGGTTTCAATCGGTAGCTCTTATTATCAGTAAGCTTTTATCGCTGGACTTGAGTCAGTAGGTCTGTATTAGTAGTTGTAACTCATTATAATGGTAGAATATTTATCAGTGAAAATGACTCTATATTATTAGCTCCTATTATAGGTAGATCTTCTATATATGTAAACTTCTTGTATCCGTGGCTCTCTCCATCGGTAACTCACCTATATCGGTAGCTGTCTGTCTTTATCTAATAGTATACTTCATATAAGTAGTTGTCTATCTGTCTGTATCAGTAACTCTAGATTATAAAAGTAGTCTCTTCTTATCGGTGATCTTTTTTTATCAGTAGACTATGTCTGTATCGATGACTATGTGTATACCTGTAGACTTACTCTATCATTAGTTATTTATCAGTGACTCAAAAACATAATACTTATATGTTCTATGAAAATCATATCCAGATTGAATTAGTAGTACTTGAAAAAATGTATAATCATATATAAACATTGATTAATATATTCCAATGATTATATTGACGTTTTTTTCAACTCAATAGTAGGAAGACATAATTTATCATATAGATAGGATTATCAAAACATATTAGAACATAATATAGATTATAAAAATGTGAGGTCAACAATCTTCCCCTATTTTATAATCACAAATTATGGTATTTTAATCCAAAATAATCATTAATATATCAGTATAACAAACATTGGGTCTCACTTCTCAGTGTGAGTAATGAAAGATTCAAATGTATCAGATAATCGAGTATTACCTGAAAATGTATCAGAGGTATGAAATAAATGTATCAGAGGTAAAATTATATTATGCCCATATTCCATATTTATCCCCTAATATAAATTATTTTATATTATACTCATATTTTTCATATTTCTCCCCCTTTGGGATTATCAAAAAGTAGTAAACAATGGATTAGAGATGTAATAGAAGATAAAAGATAATAATATCATATATATTTCTTAGTGAAAAAATACAGAGAAATACCAGAAGAATACAAGTGATTACTACCAAATTTCCTAGCGACTATTCAATCAACCTCCTCAGCATGTGATTTGGATTTTCCCTTGGAATCAGAAGAGGATTCAAGTTGGGTAGATGAAGGTAGTGGCTTAGAAACAACATTGATAATCAGAAGAGGCTATGCAACTAATACTGTGCCTGGCCTATAATGTGGGGTCCTTTGGGTCATCATAGGAGAGTGAGACTTCTGATTGCTTGAGCTGGTGTCATATAAGGAATGGAGGCAGACTTAGAAGAGGCTGGAAAAGTTGTAGGTACAGTGATATGAGTATTGCCTATTTACAAAAATAGCAGGAAAAGATTCCTAAAGTCCATAAGGATTCCTACTCATATTTTCATAGACGAAATGAAGTCATATTTGATTTCCATAAACTTTTCTAGAGCTGGAGTCAACTCCCTTATCTTGCATACTTGTTCTATAAAAGCTTGAGTGACTGGGGGTAGTTTAATGTTCTCTAAAAGAAGCTTAAAATGATTATTCAACTGATGTTTAGTGTACACCCTTTGGAAGTAGTAGTCTACTTTGCCTTTTACCTCATTCTGAGAAGAAGTAGCATCTCTCATTAAATTCTGAACAATCTGTCCTATATCCCTAGTGGTAGTCACCACTTTGGTCAAGGCAGCCGAGTCTACAGAGCCACTGGTGGAAGACTGTCCCAACTCTTCTCTCAATACTTCTCTAATTTGACAAATATCTAAATAAGTCCTGGTAGAACTTAGATGTCCAATAGTAAAGGCTATTGTTTCCTTAAAAGATTTAGTTAGCCCACTTATGATATTTTTCAAAGTAGAGTCATGGGTGATGACATGTTGCTCCATGGACTTCTTAAATTATTCAAAAACTGATACCATATGGCTAAACACACTTGTCAAAAATTCCAAGTCCTTGTTTTCTTGATATTTAGAGCTTATATAAGATTCCATAGACACAATTGATTTCTTAAGAGATTCAACATCCTCATAAAATCTTGATACATGATTCTGGAAAGTCTTGACTACATCCAAAACTCCATATAATGATCCAATTATCACATATTGAATAGATGATACTATTGAGATTTCCATTCATTTAATATCTTATATAAAACATGCTTTGGGATCAGACATCAATTGGTTTAAATTAGATTTTCTAATAATATCATCAGGTAATGATTCAGAAAGAGAATTATAAGAGACAGGAGGTCTACTGATGGGTGTATCATCTTCTGAATCAGGATAATCCGATACAAAAAATATAAAACATGGGTCTTCAGCCCAGTCATCAATCTAATGAGATATTGAAATAGTCCCATGTCTGATGGGATGCTCACCCTCAATCTGTGCATTCACCTGAACATGCATATCAACAGCAGCTTGAACATGAATGTCATTCTCAGAAGAATCCTCCACAACCACTTCCATTTCAACAACATGAGGCTCATTAGGAATTGGCGTAGGTTCTGCCATCTCATCCATATACCCTCTTCAAGCATATCAGAATTCACAATCAATGGGCTTAAGATCAATATACTCACATCTGAACTATCAGAAACATGTTGTCTATATACTTCTTCCTGATTCTCTGGAGAAGGATGGTCTTCCTCTTCAATTGGGGCTTCTTCATTGCTCACGCCCAACACTGTTTCCATTCCATATGATACAAAATCTGCAACTGGACTTGGAGGCAAGTCTAGATCCCTTCCATCAACTATAGAGGTATCCTCCTCATTAGTATCATCACTATACTGAGGTTCCACTTCATCAGGTCCTAGTCCTGGATCTCTTTTGTCTCTTGGCCTATTGGGGTGGTCAACAGGATTAAGCTTATCATCAACCTTCTCATCATCAATAACCCATTCCCATATCCATGGGTTCTAGCCAATCTTCATATACTTACATATTGTGCTTGTTATACAAAAATTGATTCTCACAACTACTGTCTCATCCTGATACATAGCTACTCCTTTCACTTTGATCATTACCAAAATTAACATTTCAGTGAATAAAGAACTAGATTTTGACTTAGGACTGATCATATCTTCAATTTGGATCATCAATATCCTACACATTTTTATCATGACACCATGCCTCAGTAGATGCAACAAATAAATATCTTGGTATCTCATATTTTCATAGTCCCCTCTTCTGGGACATAGAACATGATGGATCAATTTTAATAACACCTGGTTTTCTCCATCCATTTCAGTAGCCACTACCTTTCTTTGTTTTCCACTACCGATGAGCTCTTCCAAAGAAACATCATTGTCAAAAATTTCACTGGTAGGAGGTATTGTCTTTGAGGTATACCCAAATACACACTCATGTGGGACTTTCAGACATTCATCCTATTCAATAAAAGAAAAAGAAATTTCCATTCCATTCACTAATGAAACCATTCTGTTTTCTTATTTAGACTTCTCAAAACAAAAAAAGGACTAAAAATCCTTAACTAAATTTGGATAATGAGGTCCATTATGGTTTTCAAAACAATCGATCCTTCCCTGTTCCACAAATACTCTTATAACCAATGACTTGATAGGTAAGATCCATTCCTCACTGAGTACCTTTTCGATTACTATTTCTCTATTATGCAAATGCGGGTTCACTGCATGCTTAACCGACCTTGTTCTACATTTACTACCACTACCTACAGGTCCTATTTTCTACTTCATCGCACTTGGAGCATCACTATCATCCCTCACTATGAGGATTTTTGTTCTAGCCATCTCCAATCGAAGAACTTTGGGTTATGCGTAATCTGGGGGTTTGAGAAGAGAGGAATGAAGTGAGGAGAGTTTTTGGTGGATTGAAAGATGAATAAGGATTAGTTTTTATCATTTAGGAATCAAAATGTAATAAAAATAATTATCCTGAAAACAATAAGTGTTTCGGCTAAAGAACATGAAAATTAGACAATGCATGACATATTAGTGGAAATTACCGGTGAGAACCCTGACGGTGATGTCTACCTTTCAGAGATGTCTCTAGTGGTTTGGTTTCCTAATCGTGAGGTTTCCTAGTGCTGATTTTTTCTAAAGGTGAGGTTTCATAGCAGGGAGGATCCCAAGCAGTGAGGTTTCTAATGGTCATGTTTCCTAGCGCTGAGGTTTCCTAGCGGTGTGGTTTCCTAGCGGCGAGGTTTGAAAGGGTGAGGTTTCCTTGAAATGAGGTTTCCTAGTGGTGAGGTTTCTAATGGTGAGGTTTCTTAATGGTGAGGATTCCTAGTGGTGAGGTCCACTAACAATTAGGTATAACAGTGAGGTTCATACCAGTGATGTATAACGGTGAGTATTTGGCTAATGGTGAGGATTTGGCTAATAGTTTGGATTTCTCTAATAGTGAGGATTTGGATAACGGTGAGGATTTGGCTGACGGTGAGGATTTGGATTTACAATGTCTATCATTCCTAACTCATGTATAGTGTAACTTAACCTACCTGAACCTAATGGATTGGTGAATTTGTCATCTAATTGATGTTCAGTACCTATAAATTCAAGAGTAATGTCACCCTTTTTGTAATTATGTATCAATAAATGATGCCTTACATCAATGTGTTTGGACATAGAGTGAGGTATATGATACTTAGAGATATTGATCGCACTAGTGTTATCACAGTTTATAAAATAATTGTCTAAAAAGTTATCCATAGTCTAATAATGTATGTTTCCTCCAATTAATTTTTTTCACAGAAACTACCAGCATCAATATATTCTACTTCAACAGTAGACAATTCAATAGATTTTTTCTTTCTACTACACCATGATATCAGGGACATACCTAGAATATGACATGTTTTATATGTGCACTTTCGGTCTAACTTGCAACCAGCATAGTCATCATCTGAATAACTTATTAAATCAAATGATCTTTCTTTTGGATAAAATAATCCAAAGTTAGTAGTATGTTTAGGATATTTGAAAATTATTTTAACAGCAAGAAATTGGGACTCTTTTAGATTTGCTTGAAATCTTTCATACACACACACACTAAATATAATATCAGGTTGACTTGCAGTAATGTAAAGTAGGCTTCCAATCATACCTCTGTAGTTGGTATGATGCATTGGTTTTCATGTTTCATCATCATCCAACTTACAAATAGTACTCATAGGTGTATCACTTTCCTTAATACTATCCAAACCAAAACGTTTTTAAAGACCCTTTGTACCCTTATTTTGATTTAAAATAATACCATTTTCATTTTGAAAAACGTGAATTAAAAGAAAATATTTCGGTTCTCACATTAAACACATTTTGAATTCATTTTGCATAATTTTTTTAAAAATCAATACACAAAGCATTTTTATAAGATACAAAATTAATATCATCAACATAGATTTGAACTATCAAACCATATTTGGAAATTATATTAATAAAGAGAGTTGGATAAGAAATCCCTTTAGAAAAACCTTTTGAAATAAGAAAACTTCTAAGTCTATCATACTAAGCTCATGGGGCTTGTTTTATACAATATAGAGCTTTATAAAGCTTAAAACTCGATTTGGAAAATGAGGATTAGTAAATCCATGTGGTTGTTCAACAAAACCATCTTCGATTATAAAACCATATAGAAAATCAATTTTAACATCCATTTTATATAACATGAAATTCCGATGACATCATAGGCAAGTAGATCATAATATACTTTAATGTAGCAATCGAAGAAAAGGTTTTCTCATAGTCTATTCCTTCCTCTTGACTATATCATTGAACAACGAGTCTTTCCTTGTTTCTAATGATATTTCATGATTCATCAACTTTATTTCTAAGAACCCATTTAGTGCCTATGCTCAATGTGTCCTTAGGTCTGTCACCTAATTCCAAGATTTTGTTTCTTTAAAACTGATTTAATTCTTCTTGGATAACTAATACCCAAAATTCATCATTCATTGCATCATTTATATTTTTCAGTTCTTACTGTGAAATAAATTCTTGATGTTAAACCTAGTTTCTTAGAGAATCTCTAGTATGTGTCCCTTTATCACGATTACCTATAACTGCATCTAAAGGATGGTTCTACAGAATCCTAGTTGATCTGGTAAAGGTAGGACTATAAATTTCAGGTTATTCTCAAGGTTCGGGTTCATCATAAGGAGATTCTAGAATATTTCCTGAACTTGTTGTCCTTACAACAGGTTCACTGCTTTTATCATTATGGTCCAGAATAGAAAAATCATCTTCATGATTTTTAAGAGATGGTTTAGGTTCATGTGGATCTGTTTCATCAAATTTTATGTGAACATATTCTTCTATTCATTTGGATCAATTGTTAAAAACTCTATAGGATTTTATAGATAAATAATAACCACTAAATACTCCTTCATCACTCTTGGATGAAAACTTATCAAGATTATCTTTTGTATGGGGAATAAAATAATATCAACCCAAAAAACTGAAGTAAATAACTTTAGGATTCCTGTTATTCCACAGTTCATAAGGGGTCTTTTTAAGAACAGGTCTAATCAAGACTCTATTTATAATATAAAAAGTATTATTTAAAGATTTATCCAAACTTAAATAGGCAGTTCGTACTCATGAAGCATAGTTATTGCAATTTCTTGAAGGGTTCTATTCCTTATTTCAACTACACCATTCTGCTAAGGTGTCCTAGGGGCAGAGAAATTATGATTGTAGCCATTATGTGAACAATAGGATTCAAAATCATAATTTTCGAACTCATGACCCTGATCACTTCTTAGGGTCTTAATCATATGTCCACTAATGTTCTCTAATGACTTGGAGTATTTAATAAAGTAATAGAAAGTTTCACTTTTGTGATATAGAAAATATACCCAAGTATATCTAGAAAAGTCATCTACAAAGACATAATCTTAGTGCTTCCCATTTAAACTTGAAATTCTTGAAGGTCCAAATCAATCCATGTGAACCAACTCGAGAGGATGAGAAGTTGAATCTTCATTCTTTAATTTGAATGAAACTTTATGTTGCTTTCCCTTTTGATAGGTAGTATACACTTTGTTTGATGTGAATTTTAGTTGAAGTAGGTCTCTAATTAAATTTTTCTTAGTCCATTTTTTAAGTGAATGAACATTGCAATGTCCTAATATTCTATTACATAGACAAGATTATTTATTAAAACCATTTAAACAGGTAATATTTTGTTTAGCTAAAGAGTTCAAATCCACAACATAAACAATTTAATTTCCTAAGCCAGAAAATATTAAAATATTTTTAGAATTAAAAACATTACAAGAATCATTTTCAAACATAACATTAAACCCATCATCACACAACTGAGAAATTCTTAACAGATTATATTTTAGTCCATCAACATGTAAAACATTAAAAATTTAAATTGAATTAGTGTATGCAATTTAGTATAAGCCGATGATTTTTATTTTTGAGTTATCACCAAAAGCGACTTATCCTCCATCGACATTGACTAAGATTTTAAAACATGAGTAATCACTAGTCATATGCCTTGAACATCCAATGTCCGAGTACTATGTCTTCCTACATGAACTTTTTATGCAGTTTTCCTAAAACATAGGTTTATACAAAATATGATTTTGGTACCCATATTTTCTTGGGTCCTGAAAAGTTAGAAATAAAATATTTTAGTAACCATATTTTTCTAATGGGTTTCATATAATCAATAGATTCATAAGACTTCGAAATATAAACTTTATTTGACCTATAACTATGTGAATAGATGGTTGAGACATAACTATTTCAAAAAGTGGATCTAGCAGTAAACTATCCAGGTTTTTGAAGAAATCTATTTTTTGTGATCTGTATCTGTCTAGGTTGGTATCCTAATCTAATAGTGTACTTTGGTGAAACTTGTTTTACAATCATTTGAGTTAGAGTATTCATTCCATATTTGATCTTTTCTATGTCTATTATAAGTTTCTCATTGGAAAATTTAAGTTGAGTAATCTCCTTTAACAGTTGAGTGTTCTTTTCATTTTCTATACTAAGATCATATTTAACAACACTAGTCAATTCATTCTGTTTCTTTAATGACTTGTATTTATCTTTCAGCTCATTACAAGTATCTTTTAACATATTACAATATACAAATAATTCAGATTTATTCATATTGTTATCACTATTTGAATCACTTTCATTCCCAGAATAATAATCATTCAATATAGGGGAGACAGGTACCTCATATATTTTAGTCATAAAACACATGTTGGCAGGATTCTATTCAGAATATGTAGTCTCAGACTCACTTCTTCTATCTTCTGAAGCACTCCATGTTTCCTTCATAGCATTCTTATATTTTCTGTCCTTGTAGTCATATTTCTTCTTAAACTGAAATTTTGGACAAACATCCTTTATATGTCCTTTCCTTTTACATTCATAACAGACTATCTCATCATCTTTATCACTTTTCTACCAATAAATCTTCTAGTCTCCTCGTTGGTCATACTTACCCTTATAATTTTTGATTCTGAAAATTTTCATCTTTTATAGAATTTTTTGAATCTTCTGGCTATTTGAGCCATCTCTTCATCAGTATCTAAATCTAAACCTCCACTTTTTGAGCTTTCAGTAGCTATTTAAACATTCTACTTATCACTGCTCTTTGAGGTAGTAGACTTAAATGCCACTGATCTCTTCTTAGGTTCTTCATCTTCTTATTTGTTTACCATTAGTTCATCTTAATACATTATCAACATACTAATTAACTCCTTAACAGGTAGTGAACTTATATCATAAGACTCACTTATTAAAACTGATGTTTCTCTCCATCTTTCTGTTAGAAATCTTAGTATCCTCATGTTTTCTCCTTTGTTGGAACCACCTTTCCCAGTGAGCTAATAGTATTAACAATATCATTGATCCTTAGATACATGACATAAATAGGATCATCAGGCCTCATTTTAAAATTTTCATATTTAAAATTGTATGTGTTTAATCTCAAATATTTTACTTTGGTTGTTCCTTCATGAGAAATAGTAAAAGTATCCAAGATTTCATGTGATGTTTACAAGAAAAAATTATGTTATAGTCTTCATCTCCTAGAGAGTAGTATATGGTAATCATGGCTTTACAATTATTGTTGTAATCATATTTTTTGGTATCATCACAAGTAGATCTATCATTCTTTGGAATCTCATAATCAGATTCTATAGCAGTTCAAATATCAAATCCTATACTTTCTAAATGAATTTTCATTTTGATTTTCCATTGGGAAAAATTAAAATCATTATAGAAAGGTGTCATGTGGGATGTTGCACATTCTATTCTACTATAAATAATAATATTTTATCAAATATATTGAAAGAGATACTAATTTAAATATAAATGAAATTTTGAGATCTTTAGATACAACTAAACTCACAGTTGAAAAACAGAGTGTTTGGAAATACTTTATTAATAATAACCCTATGATACCAAATATTGGTCAGAGTGGACTCTCAAGAGGTGGGGTGAATTGATTTCCAATTAATTTTTTTTTCTAAAACATTTATATTAAAAATCCCCCAAATTAAATAACAATCTAAAGTGTCGAGAATTTGTAATACATTAAAGGTTAAGTTATTTTGTCAAGAGATTGATTAGTTTTTAGTTAATCTAATCTTAAGAGTAGATTAGCTTTAGAAACTAACCTACTGAGTTACATTAAATAAAAACACTTGATATTTTATCTATCAGAGTAACTTTAAAATATATTTTTAATGAAATTACTTAGTATCATAATATTCAATATATTTTTAACTAAAATAAACAAGGACATAAGTTTTTAGCAAAGGGATTCAGTCTCAAGCTGGGAAGTAGTCCTCTCAAATAGTTTCATATAAACTATGAACCACACCCTAGATCGGGTTTTCAAATGTACTCAGACTATCCATGTCCTCAGACATCTACCACAGTTCTATATAGGAAATAAATAATAACAACAATTCGCCGGCTGTCTGGGTCCCAAGACCTCTACCACTATCCACCGTTGTATACAAGACTGCTAGGGAAAGATTAAGGATTTAGAAATCCTCCATTTCATTATAGAAGATAGTGTGTGCCTAAAAATATAGTGTACACACTCTACTAAATAATGTAAATAAATCAAACACAATACAACTAAACAAATGGAGATGAGTTTAGAATGATATATGTGTTTTGAGTGAAGCTCTGGACTCCTTGGATTGATGTAGATGATGGTTCAAGGACTTCTCTAGATTTAGTCAAGAATAACAGAGTGTTGTTTTTGTATTTTACTTCCAAGTTCAGGTTGATCAGCCTGGTTAGCTTGAATGAAGGTGGAATCATTGAAGCTCTTTACTCCATGAAGGTTCAGATTCTACAGATTCTGTATGTATTCTTCCTTCTTCTTCTGTTCATGTAAGTCTTTATGTATCTCCATATGATTGTCTCATATGTGCATGGAAAGGCTCATCTCCCAAACAACATCTTCTTTAGTAGTTCAGGGTTCCATCATATAACTTTATCCATGCAATGGGAATGAATAACTTTTTACAGGTACGAGGTACAATTTCTTAAATACAAACAGCTATCATTAATTACTAGAATATGCATTAAAAAATCAAATATGTCCATTGATAAATATACAAATATAATTAGGGTTTAGACATGTGATGACTGGTTTCTATCTATAGCTCTTAGTAATAGTAAGGTTGTATCGATGGAATTGAGTCAGTAGGTCTGTATTAGTAGCTGTTACTCTTTATATTTTAGAATCTGTATCAGTGACAATGACTTTGTATCTGTATATCCTCTTATCAGTAGCTCTTCTATATAGGTAGAATTATTGTATCGGTGTCTCTCTCCATCGGTAACTTTCCTATATCGGTAGTTGTCTCTCTGTCTATAACAGTAGACTTCATATCAGTAGCTTTCTTTATGTCTATTTCTATAGCTCTTGATTATTACAATAGACTCTGTCTATCGGGGATCTTTTCTTATCGGTAGACTATGTCTGTATCAGTGACTATGTGCATACTGGTAGACTTACTCTATCGGTAGGTCTTTATTAGTGACTCAAAAACATAATACTTATCTGTTCGATGAAAATCATATATAGATTGATTTAGTATTACTTCAACACATGTATAAATATAGTTAATCATTGATTAACATATTCTAATGATTATTTTGACTTTTTCCAACTCAACAGTAGGATGACATAATTTATCATATATATAGCATTATAAAAACATATTAGAACATAATTGATATTATCAAAATAGGAGAGGTCCAAAACCGTGTCATCCATATGTTTCTCGTACACAAAGAACTCTTCTTCACTCACCTCCTGGGTTAGAAGATCAGGTACCAAGGACTCGAGCATGTAAGATTTCTATTCATTGTGTAGAAAAACGTGAAGGAATATAAAGCATTCCTAGATGTAACTTCAAATAAGGATGTTGTCTTTATTCAGTATTGATTGTAGGGATAGTGTGGATGATTAGCTTATATTTTTTATTGTATTATTTAATTATTAGATTATTTGTACTTTCTTGATTATAATTTTATGGGAAATAATAAATTAATTTTATTAGGTATCCCACGATTTTATCAAATGAAAATAGCCATTTCCATTGAAGTATAGTTGTCTGGTTTCTAAGGCACTCTAGTGGTAATGATCCATATTCCCTTTCACATAACCCTAACAAGGGGTGGTCAAGATATTTAACGGTATTTAGGTAGGAGGGACTTTTTCAATGGTGGGCTCATAACTCCTTGATCCATTTAGTTGACACCCAATCTTGAAATCCTGACTTGGATTTCCTCAACACTTGCCTCTAAATTTATACCATCTCTAGAAAGGGCTAATACTCTTTATGTAAAATGTTTTAGTCAAATGAAAACATTTATAAGAGTTTCTTGAATAAAATTATGTGTCCCAACAAGGGTAGGTCAAGCACATAGTTTTTTGATTTCATTCTTTCATCATGTACAAGAAGGCGAAATCTAAAATAATATTTTTTGATGTATTTTTATCAATTATGTGTAAATAAAATTATTATCCCCATCACATGCCTGTTAATATTATGTGGAACTTTTTTAAGAGATTAACCATGCAATGATAATTTTTATGCATAAGAATGGTTTATTTTAGTATCACCATGCATGATTGTTAATTCATTAATTATTTAGTCACGACAATAAACCCATAATAAAAAAAATCAACTTATAGATATAAAATAAATAAAAGCGAATAATCATGAAGTCTTCTAATTTTTAGTTTATCTAACTATTGATTATTAACCGTTGACCTAGGGGAGAAACACCTTGAAACTTTTATGGTTTGTGTCTACAGCATTGCACCTATCAACCTTTGTGTCTCCTAGGATTTGTTTCCTCAACTCCTTTCTTGAACCACTTCCAAAAGCTTGGGAGGTCCATCAAATACATATTTTTTTAAATCACATCCATGTGAGGGGTAAAATAGGGTTTATAGAAAAGAATCATGGCACATGTAGGCCCTACATATTAATGTGGAGAGATGGAACGCATGACAATAATTTAATTTAATTAAAATTGAAATGAAACCAATCATATAATGAGGTCTAGTCTAATATCATGATCATCCAGATACATGCAACGAATTACGCATTTAACAAAACTAGCAATAAACACAATAATCATTCTTATTAAGATAATTCATGCTCAAATATATAAATTATTATCTATAATTAATCAATCCTTTTATCTTAATCATTTTATAACTTTAATTTAGATTCTTCTCCATTTAATATTAAATAATATAAATTCATTTAAAATTAAACTTTTACATAAATTTACCTTTTAGGTAGCATGAAGAAAATTAATTAGAATCTACCAAACATGTATTATATTCATATACTATTTTACTCTCATGTCATATGGATTATACAATGTAATTCCTACCATCACAATGTGTACTTCATGAATGATTACAGGAATCATATGATTTTTTAGGTCATATGTTATACTTCATTGTATAGAGTTACTACTTGTAGTATGGTTTATAAATGATATGTAGTTCTAGAAATTACCCAAAATTAAAATTTTCAGTCTATGTGATTTGATAAAGTATAGGTTGTGTAGTTCTAACTAAATGGTATGTACTACCTTCACTATATTATTAGATGTACATGCTTAAGGACTCAGCGTGTGAGGTGTACTTTAGAATTCTCGGAGTACACAACATGTCTTGCGGGCCACACTACATGTTGCCTCTCTGTTACACAGTTACCGTTTGGCTTAACTGTTTATGGCATACATATTTTGGGCTCAAACCCGAAGGGACTACATGCCATGTCAAGTGGACCACATGAAGTGTAATCTAGTAATCATGTTCCTATCTTTCATTGTCAGCACACAGTGTAATAATTAACTACACCACAAATAAAAATTGCACATGGCTTAAGTAATTGTTAAATTTTACCAGAATCATTGTACACAAGTACACAGTATGTTATACAGATTACATGGAATGCATAGAAGATAACATGTTATTGACTATCATTTATCCAGGATAGAATTGTTGGTGCCTCCTAACAAGATCATCAGTTTAATTTTATTCAAAAAAACATCATTTTTGTTTTATCTATAAGAAACAAAATGTGGAAGAAAAAAACATGAAATTTATATTAAAAGAATGATTAAACATGAATTTAAAAACTCAATTATTAAGTATTAAATAATCCACCAATTATTTAAATAATTATAAACAATGATGAACCCCCATTGATACCACTTGTAGGATTTTGATGTAATAGAAACATGGTGGTTGAAAGGGACCGACATTTCTTTTTCCATAATTTATGACCAATTGGAGATCAATACGATGATGAACACCTGTATCCATTAACTATAAAAATGATTTATGAAAATATAAGAAATGAACTGGATCCATGAATGAGGTTCTTTCACATCATGATTATGAATATTTTTATTAATTTATGATGAAATTAAATACATGGGCCTTTCGTACTTTCTTCATTGATGATCACTGATCCTCTAGAATGACCATTCTGGATTGCATTTGTTATGGTAATGGGGATCCAAATTAGAATCCATCAAGAGGTGATTTACACATGCTCTAATGGTCTCTAAAAAACAACACCCATTCTTAGGCTACTACCACAGAGAAGCAAAAGCCTTTTGTCTATCATTATCTATCAATTTTTCTTAAATATAGAACAATATCTATCGTTATTGAGAGGGAGAGATGAGAGGAGTTAGGATAGAAAATGTAAGGCTCAATAATTTTAGATTCATAAGGGTTAGGCAAAATAGATATACATGACTGCTTACAAACATAGGGTTTCAGTTATAATATTTAATTGTGATATAATGATTAAATGAATTTATAACTATTAGAGAAATACCATGAAACATAATTACAATTATTTCACCATTATTTTTTCTGCATAAAATTGGAAAAAATGAACCATAAATGAAATATCATGCCACATAATGATTATAATAATGTTATTAATTTTTTTACAACTAGATAAACATTATTGAATAAATTTTAAATAATTAATTTGTCAATGGAATTGCTCTTGGTCCATTCGAATAGATATTATATTTATTGAAAACCTAAATAAGATAGATTATTCTCTTAAATAAATATTTTCATTTAAAAAATAGTAAATAAATATTTATTAAATATTCAACAGAATAAATAAATATTTTTTATGTATAATCTGGTGAATAAAAAATTTATATAATTTATGTGATCATTTTAACATAAATTAAATTATTCATCAGTCGTGAGAATAATATTTATTCCATTAAATAAATTCAAATAGAATTTAATCGAGACCACCATAAAAACATAGATTTTGACCTTCTTGGGTTCATTCTTGTTAGAATTAGGCAGTTTTACATAATTTCTAGGATTAATATCTATAAATGGTTCAAGGGACCCAAGAGGATGAACTTAAAGTCGCAACAAATAAACTCATCATTACATGATAGACATGGAATTTAGGGTGATGGTTCTATTCCAATCATTGTTATGAGATATAAAATTCAATAAATGGAAGGGATAAATCATTTCTGGACTTTTCCATTAACAACATGTCATTTGTGACGCACCCAACGTACCCTAATTCCCACAAATATATGGAAAGATGGTTATAACTAGTAAATCGATGTGCATGAGCCACGACACATATTTATGATAAACATAAATTCTATGGACAATTTCACATGCTTGTAGATAAGAATATTTGATGGAACCAAAATATGTAGTATTCAAAAATGTGTTTATGTTCTCTTAATCTACAGAGTTGGAGAATACTATGTTCAAAATTCATGAGAAGAACTCTAACCCACTTACAATTACTCGCACCTGATGGTCTGTATAATATATGCCCCATCATTGTATGTCATTATACTAAAATACTTTATTTATGAATATTTTCATAGAACTTCATGTTTCTCATCATAACATGGACATCTATGACAGTATTAATGTGACAAATACATTAAGCTGTTATTATATTATAGTCATGCAGAATAATGACCAATATGTAATAAGATGGTATATATCTAAATACATTAAATATTATTGTAATCCAAGTAAAAATAGTTGGTTATAGGCCACCAACTCTAATAGTTTTATCCTTAAATAACTCAGCCATCTCAATAGTGTTATTGAAAATTACATATATATGCTTTATTGGTGTGATAACCATCTGGAAGACCTCCACGGAAGATAGATTAACTTGTGCTTGATATTCAACAATTTCAATTGTGAAATCTCTCATTTTGAAGAATTATTACACCTTATCCAACATATTATGTGAAAGTTCCCACTTCGAGTATTGTATCACATATAGGAGGATGGTGAGAATCAGTGATTACCTTTTACTTTTAGGTTTCTTTTCAATTGAAATCACCTTTGCCTCATGTTGGGAATTTTAATTCCCTACTGAAATAAATCTCAACACACATCCACAAGAACACAATGATTAACAACGTTCATTATTCAATAAGAATAGTTATGTCCAATGTATGGTTTGGAAATAATACAATATCATATAATCCACTTAGAAAATAATTCGTGTATTATAACAAGTAGGAAATACCTATCCAATCATGTATCACTATGAGAAAATCCGTCCAGTGTGTGTGTAATCTCATAGAACTATAGGGTAATAAAATTTGTATTGTAATGACTGAAGTTACATGTGATTATTTTCAATTATACAAATGTATTCAATTGTAATAAAATTAATCAATTCTTTACCTTGAAGAATGGTAAGAACCTTAAAGGACATTGAAAAAGAAATCAGCCAGAATACCGAGTGTGATTTTCCCAGTCTGCTTCTCTCAGTATGATTCATTTAATAGAACCTCTCAAGCCAGATTTTTTGATAGAATACAATGGAGTAGAATCAGCACCACTTGACCAGCCAAATCGAATCGGCACAACTACCCTAACTGAATAGAATCATCACCACATCAAAATCCGACTACAATTTTCACCACATTAATCCTTAATATCGATAAAGATGATTCGTATGATCCTTCCTAAGCCTATGAAGTCAAATACAGAAAAACCTAGTATGAAAAGCTAGAAAATGATTAATTAAGCCTGATAGCAAACCCATTCGACTACAATCCCCTTGAAAATTTATTCAATACAAAATAAAAATTGTATCACATTATCTAACTGAAAACATATAGATTCTCTCACTTCTAGAATCCACACATATACCATGTACTTCATGCCTTTTATAGGGGACCCAAAACATGTTTATGTGGGAATCCCAAAACCCTTTCTCACACACTTAAATTCACCAATATCTGAATTTCACTGGAAAATCAGATCAATTATGACTTCGTCAACACTCTTAGATTCTTCTCGAATCTTCTACAATCTCCATCAATTCCTTTAAAAACAACAATTTCAATTATCAATACTATTATAATTGATGAGAAAAATATTGGTCTAAATCCAAATCTCTCATACTGATTTCTTCAAAAAAATAATTGATAAAATTCCAATTGAATGTGTTTGAATAAGTGAACTTATCCAAATGAGATGGAATCTCTTTCTTTAAATTAAATGATCCTTAATTTACAATTCATTCATCAGTATCCTTATCTTTTCTTTTCGTTTTACCCACATGAAAAAACACACTTCATTTTCCCACATGTGCTTATATCATGAAGACCTTTATGACATTGTATTCATTGAGGATAATATTTTTCATCATCTATGTTCAATTAGAATGTATTGTATCTTTCTATTCATTCATGATTATTTCTTTTCCTCTCAATATAAGCATGATATTTTCTTAATAAAATGGTATAGATACTATTATCGTGAATATGATCATGTTGGATATGATCATCCAAGATACGATCAATCTAGATATGATCATTCTGGTTCTGATAATGCAGGATATGATCTGTAATAATTTTTTCTAACAATTGATGGATATGATTACTGATCATTTCTTGTTATGATTGCTAGTTATTCTCACTGATCATTTCTGGTTACGATTACCGGACATGATGAAATAAAATCTGAAGATATAGATATACCCAGATATGATACAATAAAATCGGAATATGATTCATTACCAATCAAAACCATCACATTCCTTTTCTTATACCAGAGTATGATTGTTTTGAAAAACAATTGGTGTCATATCATCCATCAGCACCGCATACCATATGGATCACCATTCCCATCCGCATCTCCCTTTTCAATCAGAATTACCTATTCAGTCAGAATCACTTTTCAGATTCACATAGAATCCAATTATTATGAAGGAAAATTAATACAATATGGATATATTTTCTTTTTGATTCATTTAAAAAACAAAAGGCACCACTACTTTCTTTTCTAATTATTTTGAAAAAGAATCCCAATACAATTCTTTTAAAAATAATACATCACATGATCTCACATCATCTCATGATTAATATGAAATAAAAAACATAGAATCATCGTCACAATCAACATTGGTATTATTCGTTTCAAAAGACACAAAACAATTGATTCCACAAAACAAAGTGAATTTATTTCCTTTTTTAAAAATAGACCATGACAACAAAAGACAACTCCTTAAACCATCATCACCTTCATAATCAATATGGTCTAAACAATATCCCCCTTGGTATTTTTTTTTCAACCATGATTCATAAATCAATGAACATTATAAACTCAAGAAATTGATTACATATCAATAATTCTAAGCCCATGTATGCTAACTCATTATAGAAACCAAGATTTATTAATTGCAAAACCATGCTATCCAAAAAATTGATCATGACCACTACTTTATTTAATTCATTTTTTTTGGAAGAAAAATTAAATTTATTATCCTACAACCACTCCAACAAACAGTAAAAAAAATTCACACACTAATCAATGTTGAATTCACAGCTTACCCAGAACTCTATCTTTTGTGAAATACATTTATGAAAAAAATTATCCCCCTTGAAAAAATAATCCAAATGTAATATGAAAGAGTTGAAAAATACACATACCTCAAACTTGATGATAAAGAGGTTAGAACCCCTGTGTTCAACCTAATTTTTGAGAATGATTCCTTCGATAATGGTTTTGTGATGAAATCAGCAATTTTTTCGGATGATGGAACATACTGAAACTTCAATTCATTATTCACTACATGCTCTTTAATGAAATGTTATTTTGTATCATTGTGTTTTGAAACAGAATGTTGCACTCAATTTCTGGTGATATTGAATATTCTTTGATTGTCATAGCCCAATATCAAGGGTTACATCACTTCAACAAATAAGTCTTGCAATTGTGTTTTCATCCACTTAAGCTGAGTAGAGGCTTTAGTAGAAGCAACATACTCAGCTTCATCCATACAGAGAGTTATTGATTTTTGTTTCTTCGAATTCCAACTGACACAATTATTTCCCAAAAAGAATACACCTCCAGAGGTAGATCTTCTATCATCAACATTTCCTTCCAAACTGCATCACAATACCCAAATAAATCAATATTATATGAGCTACAATACATGATTCTGAATTCAGTTGTTCCTATGATGTATCTTATATTTCCCTTTCAGGAAATAAGTTGTGTTTCTCTTAGATCACTCTGAAATCATGAATATAATTATAAAGCATAAAAATGTTGGGACTTGAGGTAGTCAAATTCAAAAGACTTTTAATGTGCTTCCAATACTCTTTTTGATCAACTTCTTTTCCTTCTCCATCTTTACATAGTTTTGTTCCCACTAAAATCGGTGTGGAAAGTGGTTTTGAATATTCCATGAAAAACCTCATGAAATGTTCTTTTTCATACTTTTCTTGTAAAAGGAAAATGAATTCATTCGTTTTCATGATTTCTAACCCAAGAATGTATTTCATTTCTCCAATAATGGAAATCTCAGATACATTTTTCATTTATTTAGAAAACCATTCACGACTTCTATCATCATTTCTAGAAAATATAATATGATCAATATAAAACATTACGATGAGGGAATAATATTGACTTTCTATTATGTAAATATTGATATATACCCTTCCTTTGTTAAAATTCATATTTATTAAGCATGTGTCCAATTTGGAATACCATTCCCTCAGAGATTGTTTTCGGCCATACATAAACTTTTTCGATCTGCACACATAACCTTCATCTGTTCCAATAACAAATCCACAAGGTTGGTCAATATAAACTTCTTCTTCAATATCACCATTTAGGAATGAAGATTTAACATCCATTTGAATGATCTTGTATCCTCATTGTGTAGAAATAGCTAGAATGATTCTGATTGTTTCAATTACTTCCACTAGATAAAATCCTTATACAAAATCAATACCCTCGATCTACGTGTAACCTTTGAACACCAATCTTTCTTTGTATCTTATAACCTCACCTTCTTCATTCATTTTATTCCAGAAAACCCATTTTGTTCAAATGATGTTTTTGTTTTTAGGATTGGGTATGATTTCCCATGTATTATTCTTTTCAATCTGATCCAATTCTTAGTTATTTCTTGAACCCATTCTGGTTGCTCAAAAGCTTCATTCACATCATTCGGTTCCACTTTTGAATACAATGAATTATGTGTAATGCAATTGGTTATTCTTATTGTTTGAACCTTCTCATGTTGATCACCAATTATATTCTTTTCTTCCACTTGTTTCCTCAGCAATGGATAAGAATGTATATTGTCTTCATCACTTGAAATATATGATTCCGATTCTTCTTCTTGAGTAGGAATACACAAGTTTGTATCCTTATCACAATTGTTTTCATCAACATGCTCAACTTCA
The DNA here is from genome assembly GCA_963277665.1 of Viscum album. Taxonomy (NCBI): domain Eukaryota; kingdom Viridiplantae; phylum Streptophyta; class Magnoliopsida; order Santalales; family Viscaceae; genus Viscum; species Viscum album. The sequence goes on from OY728139.1 coordinate 807,004,760, forward strand.
TTGTTTGCCTAAACATGTTTCCCTTTCTCATATACTTCAATCAAATCACATCAATTTAATCAACAATTATTTTGTTTTTTCTGTTATAGTAAATGTATCTTCTTCCTTTTGTAGAGTAGCCATGAATGATTCCATCTAAACATTTATGCTCATACATAACCAATTTCCCACCTTTTTTCTTAATAATACAAGGACTCCAGAAAACTATAAAGTGCTAAAAACGTGGAGTTTTTCTATAAAACGATTCATAGGGAGTCATACTTTCTTGGGGCCTATAGAATCAATGCTTATGAATACAAAAAGAAGTACTCTTGGATTGCCTCCAAATGTAATTTTAAAGACCATGCTATATTAACATGGTTCTTCCCATTTCCACAAGGCTTTATTATTTCTATCAATAATCCCATTTTTTGGGGGTGTATATGGAGATCTATACTCATGAGGAATTCCATGCTTCTCAAGATAGTTTTAAAACTTTTCACTTCTGTATTCACCATAATTATCAGTTCTCAACTTCTTCATAGAATAATCCCATTCATTCTTATCTTTTCTTCTGAAAAATTTAAACATTTTCAAATCATCTGTTTTTTGTTTCATGGAAATAACACAGGTAATGCGAGTAAAATCATCAATGAATGTAATGAATTAATTATCAATATGTGTTGATTGTTTTCTCATTGGCCCAAATGTATCAGAATGGATCAGCATAATTGGTTGTTTTGAACCAATATCAACATTCCTATGCACATCATTTGTAATCATTACTTTCTAAATAATAATGAAACACCAATCTCTGATTCCTAGAACAGAAGGAATGTATCAAACACTGTCTCCTTTGGATAATATTCTCATGTTTCTCTAACACATATGTCCAAGAACTTTTTTCCATAATTTATTCTCTTCCACCATACTTATTTAAAAAGTGTTTTGTGATTCACAAACCTAAAACTAGCTTCCTTTCATACATTGACCTCTTGTAACAATATTTTCATCTTCTTCACTCTTTAACAAAAATATATCTTTCTGGAAGATAAAACAGTTAACCTCATCACACAATTGTTAAACACATAGTATATTTCATTTTATCCCATCAATATACATTTTTTTCTTAAATTTCATATTTTCTTTTCCAATGATAGATGACCCAAAACCATTGATTTTCAATAATTCATCATTTCCAAATTTCATCTTTATATCTCTAAAATCTTTCCAATACTTCAACAGTTTCAAGTATCCTATAATGTGTGAAGAACACCCCTTATCTAGTATCCTGGGTCGTTCTATTTTTTGGATTTTAATACTGTTTCAACAACCATCACCTTATTTACATTCTTTTCATTCTTCACCATATGATTCAGAGAATTGAGAATCTTTTGCTAATACAGAAACATAACAAGGAATCCTTTTTCAAGGTTTCTAGGTTGTTCAAATATTTCAAAAATATTTTCCAATGTTTGGAACCTATTTTCAATCTTCACATCATTATTTTAATATTTATTTAAGATATCCTCCACATTTTTAATTATTTTTGGAGACTGACTCCACTGGAATCTAATCCTTTAATAACCTATGAGATAATAGTAATTTTGTTTATTTAACCAACACATACATGTTGTGTTCCCAAATCATCAACAATACCAGAAAAACCCCTAGATAGAGTATCTTCCTTTCGAAACGACAATACTTGTCAAAATTGTGAATGTGTTTCTCAGCCACCATCTTCTTTATCTTTTCAGATTCACAAAAATTTCTATTACCAATAAAATTACATCTTTTATTTTTTTAATTTTTGAAACAAGAAGTATTGGAAACATTTATAGATTCATAATGTTTCAAAACATTCCCATCCATGTTGGTCTTGACCACATACATAACATTCCCTGCATTCTTTTTTCAGAAACAATTCCATTATTATTATCACCCTTTGAAGGTATCTTTTTTTGAGACGTCTTAGGTTTCTACTTATGAGAACATTCACCCACTTAGATGATGGATTTTTCAAAACATATAATTCCATTATTATATTTATAATGTTTTTCTTAGATAAGTTCCAACTCTTCTTCATTTATTTTCAAAATTATCTCTAAATGCGCATTATAATTTTTTTTCTTTTTCAAGAGATTTATTCAAATCATTTATCTCATTAATCAGCTCAGAAAAACATTCTTGGTTTCATGACCATTCATCTTCATTATTTTGGTTTTTCTTTTCAATCCTTCCGACTTTTCTCATACATTTTGTCAACTTTGATTTTAAATGCATTTCAAGATGAGTTTCTTCTTTTTAAGAACTAATTATTCTTGATTTGTCATCATTAAATTTTTCAATGAAGGTATTTTCATTACCATAATCAATAGATTTTTCAGATTCAGCATCACTCTCTTCATCTTCTTCATCATTAGGCAAGAAACTTATTCTTTTTTATTTGAAGAATTTCATTTCTTTTTCATTGTCACCCTTTTTCTACCATGATCTCCTCATCTTTATTTTTTAAATATCACTATTATATTATTTCTTTCTTTGCGGACATTTAGCCACAAAGTGACCAACACCTCCACATTCAAAACATTTCAGGTGATGTTTCCCTTTGATTTTCCATGTTCCTCTTTTCATATTTTTAGAAAACACGGATAGAATTTCATTGAGATTTCTACATAACTCATTTCAGAGTTTGAATCACTATCTTCACCTTGATTAAAAACCTTCTTTGACATATCATTCTTCATATCGGTGAATGAAATTTCTCTTTCAAACTTTACCTTTTTCATCATAGCATTCTCACTACTCATTTCATAGGTGAAAAGAGTGCTACGTAAATAATCAAGAGATAATGATTCTAGATCTCTATATTCTAATGAATAAATTTGGTATCAAATTTGTTATGTAGGATTTTGAAGATCTTTTAATCAAATTTAGAGTCTTTTAGCCTTTCAAAAAGACATCTGATGGTACTCACAAGGTCATTCGCCCTAGTAAAAAAATCTCCAACAGATTCATACCCAACCCTCGTCAAATTTCCATACTTCAATCCCTATATTTGTAACATTTCCTTATTTAATTTTCAATTGCCTTCGTATATATTTTTCATCTTATCCATTTTAACTTTTGTTGTGGAAACACCTTTCACTCTCATGAATTCACATTTATACAGTGATGATAGTATAGCATTATTGGCCATTCTATTATTCTCAAGGAACTTCTTGTCAATAAGTGTAAGTGGAGCACTATCATAAATGGGTGGAATCTAAATTGTTGAAGCTTAATGAAGAACATAAATGAAGGATAGAAGATATGGTAGTATTATATCATTTTAAATATGGTAGTTATTTACATCAAAGACCAGAATACCAATATTGTTCACACGTTTCACATTCTCCATCGAAAATGAATTATGAAGGTAAAATTATCTTAGATACCAATTGAAAGTGCCCAGTAGAAGTAATGTATCACTAGTAGGGGGAGGGGGTAAATTAGTGATAATATTTTTCTTTTATGTTTATTTTCAATGGAAATAACCTTTTCCACATATTAGGTATTTAAATTCCCTGCTGAAAACAATGTCAACACACATCCAGGGGAACACTAAGAATTACAAGGTTAAAAACTAAATAAGAATAGATATATCCTTGGTATGGTTTGGAATTGATACAATAATATACAATCCACTATGAAAAAAATCCTTGGAGTACAATGAGTAGGATATACCCTTACACTCATGAATTGCTGTGAAACAATCCCTCTACTGTGTGGGATCTCTCTTAGCACAATATGGTAATAAATTTTTTTTGTAACAACTCATGTTACCTTTGATACTTTTCAATTCAAAAAATTTATTAAATTATAACACAATTCATTAATTCCTTAGCCATAGGAAAGGTATGAACCTCAATGGACTTTGAAAAAGAAATCAGCCTGAATGCCACGTATGATTTTCCTAGACTGCTTCTCTGACAATGATTCATCCAATACAACTGTTCAAGTCGAGTTTTATGATAGAATATAATGGGGTAGAATCGGCACCACATGACCAGATGAACGGAATCATCACGACTACACTACACGAACAGAATCAGAACCACATCACATGCCAACTACAATCAGCACAACTTTAAAACCTAAGACCAGTAAAGATACTCAGTATGATCCTTCCTCATCCCGATAATTCCAATATGGAAACTCCAAGTATGAAAAACTTGAACCTGATAATTTAATCATGATATCAAACCAAGTTGAATAAAATTCCTGTCAAAATGTATTAAATACAAAACAAAAATGGAATCACATTGTCTCACTGAAAAATTGGATCTTCTCTAGCTTCTGCAATCCACATAGTTCACTGCACATCACGACTATTATAGGTGACTAAAAATGGTTATGTGAAAATCCCAAAACACATTCCCGCCCAGTTAAATTCCCACAAATCTAAATTTCACCTTAAATCATGGATCAATTATTACTTCATCAATGTTTCTAAATTTTCTCACATCTTTGATAATCACCATCTATTCGTTTAAATACTCCAATTTCAATTGTCAATATAATTACAATTGATGATAAATACACTCTTTAAAATCTGATTCTCCCATAATGACTTATCCAAATAAATTATTGATACAATTTAAATATAATTTTTTTGATGAAATTCACTTCTCCACTTGAGATACAATTACTCTTTTGAAATAAAGCATCCCACTTTGACAATTAATTAATCATTCACCTTATATTTTATTTTCTATTTTCTAACATGAGAAAAAACACTTCATTCACCAACATGTTCTTGTATCATGAATACCATAATATATTTGAATTCATTGTGTATTATCTTTACCATTATTAGAGTTCAATTGGAATGTATTGTAACTTTTCATTCATTCATGATTTTTTATTTTCCAATAAATCTATGCATGATCATTTCTAAATACAATGGTCTTTATACTAATATCCTAAATACGATCACATTGGATATGATAATACTGGATATGATCGTGCTAGAAATTATCATTTTGGTTATGATCATGCTGGATATGATCACTAATCATTTCTGCTAACAAATTCTAGATAAAGTTGTGGATAATGTTTGGTTACGATTGCTGGATACGATCACTGATCATTTCTGGTTATGATTTTTGGACATGATCAATGATAATCTGAAGAAAAATATAAACATGGATATAATAAAATACCATATGAATATAATTCATTATCAATAAACACAATCTCACTCATTTTCTTCTAATAGAGAACAAATGTTAGAAAAACAATCGGTGTCTCATCTTCCATTGGCACCACTTCGATCGACACTATATTCCATTGGAATCACCATTCCCACCGAGATCACCCTTTTCAATCAGATTTACCTAATCAATCGACGTCACTTTTCACTTCCACATAGTATCCAATTGTTTTGAAAGATAATAGATACAATCTCAATATTATTATATTCTAATTATTTTAAAAGTAAATAGGAACCACTACTTTATATTTTTATTGTTTTGATAAACAATCTAAATACAATTATTTTTCTATTGGAAGCAACTCATTCACTCCCCCTTTTTCTATCTTGCTTGCATCACAAGTTATCACATCCACTCAAGATTTACATGATTTAAAATCCAGAAAATCATATTCACAATCAACATGTGTTTGATTCTTTTCAAAACACACCAAAACCAATTGATTCCATAAAAACCAAGTGAAGTTATTTCCTTTCTTCAAAACATACCTTGAAAACAAAAGGCAACTCCATAAAATGTCATCACCTTTATCATCATCTTTCTCCCAACATTATGTGGCAAACAGCCTTACACAACCCTTTCTTGATTTGTAGGACTAGATTAGGTACATGCATCAATACTCCCATAATGTTATTTGGACTAAATAAACTTATTACGAGATACTTAATTGACACATTATCATCCCTACACATCATAATAATCTATCCTTTTATTTTTGGAAATTCCACTTCTGTTTTTAGTGAAAACAAATCACGCCATATAAAATTGAAAAAGGAGAATGTTTCCTTAGATATTATATAATTCAAAATATAATGCACAATTGTATTTCATTCAAATATTTTTTTTTCATCCTCCCATATTCAACCTTAAGATTTATCTCATCATCACTGGAGGAAAGAAAAACATTATATGTGGATTGGAAAGATCCACTTCCACTAGGATCCTAGAAATATTATGAAACCTAGAAGACTCAATGTCTTTATCAATTTGAAATTTTGTATTGATAAGAGTATAAATGTATTTCAAGATCCAAAAATTATAATAGAGTAAGATAGGTCACAAAATCATTACCCAAACCTATGAAAATGAATTCTCTAACTATAAATTATGTAATTAGTGATCCAAGTATTAGATGTGATGAATTAAAGGACTGAGAGAGAAGTGACCTCGATCCCCATTACTTAATTTTATTTAATCTGATGAAAATGTGATGTTGAATAAACTATAACTCATCAAAATAATCTTTCAATCACAAAATCTATAATTAAAATATTTTATTTCAAAACATACTTGAATTTCCATGAATTTTCCAACCATATAAGTGAGATCAACCCAATAAAAGAGTGTTTACAAGATGAAATGATCCCAATAAATATGTCCAAATTAGCAGATAAATGAATTAAAACTAGTCTATGATACTAAAATATCCTATGGTCTATTTGGGTTTTTTTGTGATCTCTAAAGAGATCATTATCTACCTACACTGCCCTCTGACAAACCATCTATATATTATCTTTACACAGATATTTAACGGATATTAATTATTTCTCACACATGTTAAATGAATTATTTTTAATTTATTAACAAATTCTAAAAAGGGATTATATTCTGATTTACATAATTTTAAATATACCCATTAGCTATATTTAAAGACCATATATCCAATAATAATATATCCAACAGTCATATATAAAATGGCCACATAATGGTAACACTTCCATTTTTTATCTCTATATATAATGTTAAATTCACCTATAAAATGAATTCATTGTAATATTCCATTTTATCTCTCAATATTTATATCATATATATATAAAATTTCATTCTTCCTATAGTTATACATAGTAGTGTGATCTTTATGGGAGACCATTAAGAAGAAGAATTCAATCATGTTACCTCTTATTTTCAAATATATTTATTCCTATTAAAAAATTTATAATTAGTATTCATTTACCATTGTTTAATATTAATATTCATTTAATTTCATGAAGTAATATAATACCCTAATGAAATAATCCATTATTCATTTTAGTTTAGAGTTATATAAAAATCATGTTAGTTAAAACATTCAAGGACTAAAAATGATGGGGGTTACTAATAATGATCCTTAAAACTATTTTGGGTGTTTTTTTGTTATATAGGTATATATTTATATATTTATACAAGTGTTTATTTTTCAAATATATATTATTGTTAACATATATATTTACATTGAATTACAAAAATGAAACCAAATATACTTAAATTCATTTTTGTTTATATGTGTGTGTGTTTATATTTAAATATATATTTATATGTACGTGAGTGTGAAGGAAAACATTATATATTATTATATATAAATAAATTTATATATATATATATCAATGTATTTATATAATGAATTTAAATATTTATACATAAATTTATCTATCAAATTAGAATAAATTTTTAATACATAATATATAAATATTCATTTCTCAAATGTGTTTAAATCTATTACATAATATTCTAATTACATAAAATAAATTTTAAAAATTTTATTTTTATATTTCTGGTAAAAAAATTGATAATATGTTTTTATTCCAATATAATTTATATATTAATATATTTTATTTATATGTAAATATATATATATATATATATATGTGTGTGTGTGTGTGTGTCTTTTAGAGACCCTTTTTTCCTTATCAAACATATGAATAGATATAAAAATACTTTCTTACTCAGGTACTGAGAAAACGTTCTATTCTAGGGCCCACAGTACCGAAAATTAATTTTATAAAAATATTTTATAGATATTTTATTCAACGGGAATGATTTCCTAAATAAAACGTGATAATTATTAAGTAGGGCATCACATAAAATATCTAATACTATTGTTGAATCTAAACTACAAGTTTTTTCCTATGTGTGATATAAAGTTGATCGGTGCGAGGCATTTGAATAGAGTGGATGTTGGCAGGTGTGTTTAAATTATATTAATTAATTAATTAAAATGACCTAAAAATAAACACCTCTTCTAATATCTTATTATTCTGGACCTTCTGGGTTAGCTTTATAACCTTAGAATCAATTAGAGTATGTTTCCACATTCCATCATTGTCAAATCGAAATTAGATGAAAAAAATCCTCTGAATCCTAGTGAATCTATATATAACAAAAGAAATGTCTTCTCTCATTCATTGATGGGTGCATTCTACCTAGATGAATGATACTATCTCAACATAGGACTCATCAATTTTTGGATTCTTCCCCAATTTATATAATCATTTATCATGATCATATTGTTTGATTAATCTATTTTCAAGTGGAGCATTTCCATGATCCCATTAACTAATTATAAATTATTTATTCTCTTTTCTCACACAAAACAACCCATTTTTTATTTTTTATCCATGAACTAATGTACAATTATTTTTTCACATATATTTTTTTTAGGATTTTCCCACTCCATTTATCATGTTCTTTTCATATTGGTCTATGGTGTTTGGTTTCGACATTGTCATGTGGTATCGAGCCTGGTTGAACCCCCATATTCATAGACTATTCACAAGAAATAAATAGTTTGATGAATCAAGGAGGGAATCAGTGGATTTTTAGGACGATGTAGATTCCATCATGGATATCAGATCTAATGTGGATATAGCAAAGAAAAGATGATGTATGATGTTCACGCCTTCCTTGGATAGTTGAATAAGAATTCTCATTTCTTTCCATTAGATAGAGAAAAATGGAAAAAGTGGATGTCCTATTTATTTTTTGGAAGCCTTTAGAAACAAGTTTTTGTGTCATCCACACATATTGAATGCATAGGAAAAGATATATGTCTCAATGAAAAAACATGACTATACAATTTGTATTTGGATGAACATAGAGTATGTAGTATCCCTACGACTGAATGTCATGGGTTTTATAGAAGGATAATGATCACAAGGCCTGTCATTGGGTAACATGACAGGTGAACATAAGAAATTAGACAGATTGTGTGAAGGATCAAAGAATCACGACCTCGTGTGGGAGGTCATGTTGTGTACCTATGTACACTGACATTGGCAATGTATCAAGGACACGACCGGGAGATTGGGTAAGACCGTGGGTGGCTGAGGCATGTCATTTTGTCCCTCAACATGGCATATAGTTCTAAATGAGTAGTAATTTGTGTACCATAAGGGTCATTTCAATGAATCAGGGTAGGACCACATGTCATGTGGGCCACATTACATGTCATGTATCCTTACCTTCCTTTTTAAGGAAAGTTCTACCTCTCATATATCCGTTATTATGACTCGGCTTGTGAGTTTCCTATCCTATGTGTTTTCCCACATATAACATCATGATGGCCTTCATGGTGGATTTTGAGATATGATGTGGGGTATTGTTTATGTGATTATTCATTAGGCGATTCTCGATGAAAAAAATGACTAGGCATTATCACCAAAGACACTATAGTGGAACCCTCCTACTAGGTTTGGTCATGGGTCATCTACCTATCTATTGAGTGGAACCCTCCAGTGGGATACACCTTGGCTCCTATATATACTATCATATTGTAACTCTCCTACTTGTTAGGTCATGGTTCCTCTACCTATTACTTGAGTGGAACCCTCCTACAGATTAGGGCATTGGTCTTCTATCAACTTCCACAGTAGCACCCTCTTTCAAAGATAGTGAATGGTTCCTCAACCATTAGATTGGAACCCGACTACTTGGACAGTCATGGGTCCATTATCTTCCATTATAGTGGAACCATCCTACTGTGATAGGGTATAGTTCCTCTATTTTCTATTTTAGTGGGTCCTAAATTTTGGAAGAGGGCATTGTCTCTCTCCATACCATCTGAGTGGGACCCTCCTATTATTCCAGTGCATGGGTCCTCTACCTAATGGTTGTGCACCCCATCTATTAGGAACAATGGTGAGGTGTGTCTTGACATTTATCATTCATAGGATATAAACAAATGTTGATGGGAAAAGTGTTGGTCATTTGGAATAGATGGAAGTCTGTCCTAGGACGGCGTAGGATATGGTGATCCTGTTTCCCTATAATTTGGAATTATTTGGTTGATCATATATATCCATGTTGGATTTTTATACTCTCTTTCTATGGTTTGAACTGTGTATTCCTATTGTGTCTCTTAATGCTCCCACTCAGCTTTTGAGGCTTCTTACTAAGTATGTATATACCCTACCCTCTTTGGTATTTTTCCATAGACATCATGTCATCTGCAGATGATAGATAGGTCAGTGGTGATTACAAAGGATCATAGGGATACATGGTGTATTTGTCCGCATATGGTGGTCAGATCATGGATATTCATAGATGGTCTCTCTCAACATTTACGTTTCTAGTTTGTTTTATGTTGGGATATCATTGTTGGTGAGCATATATTTTTTCCATTTTTACTTTTTAGATTATGTATTCTCATTTCTTACAACCAAGATGTTATATATACATGGTTCTTCTCTAAATATTGAATATTTTAATATTATTTCTCTATAATTCTCTATGTATATAGTTGGGTTTGTTCATATAGGTACATTAGGAAAATTCTTCACATAATAGTTATTTTTTCCGCACAAGTTGCCAACACCGGGCCAATGGAAGAATATTTGTGGCGGTTATAGCTCGATACTCGTTGGTTCGTCTCATGAAATATTTGTATCAGAGCAGTTCATTCCATATGATCGTGTTTGGAGTTTTCCCTTTATGATGATTTGTTTTGGAATTAAATAAATAGATTCAATGATTTGTGAGTTTAGTTTTTTGGGCAGGGAACCAAGTGATGGTATGGGGGATGATGTATCCATTCATCGGGACTCTAGTGACCCTATTTTATACTCAGCATACTGATACATTGGTTTTCAAGATAAATGGTCAAATCATCATATAGGATTGCGTATTTTGAATATCCTTATTGAGTAAGATCCCCATATATATTCTAATATGATTGTGGTATGTCTTGATAAATTTTTTAGGATTCATCCATGCATACAACAAGCCAGGTTATTAATTCTGGATAATGAAGATGATTCCTTGAGTTATGAGGCCTCAGTTCAGGTGTCATCCGATGATATATTTCATCCTGGTTGAATGGTAGAATCACAACACCTGTGAAGAAGTATATTATACAATCATATCAGTCTATAGATGTTAATAGGTTTAGTGAACTCCATTACATCTAGTGCCAAATGTCATAGAGGTTCCATGAATGGAATATCCCTAATAATTGGATGCTTGGTTGGAGTTGGTTGTCTATGTTTTCATGATCATGCAGCTACTAACTGATCATGTCGTTGTTCTATCTGCCATCCATTTCGGAGAAATAGTTTGGCATTGGTGGCTATTAGTTATGCAGATTCCTGAGGAGTTGATACTCTCATGGCCCTGCTTCTAGAAGTTATTCAGTGATATGTACCACCCCTCCTACATGAAATCAATTCACATTAAAGAGCTTATGGAGATATATTATGGATGTATGAAAAAGGTAGAGTTTTTTGAGGTTCACATACCTTATACGGTACTCCCTTGACATAATTTTGGATGGATACTTACTAATGCAGAATTTTGAGAAGGTTTTACATAGAGATATTCATGTCATTGTAGCACCATTGTATATTCCTGCCTATGATAGATTATTTGATCATGATAAAATGATAGATATATTTTTATAATAGGGATTCCTTGTATATGTAGTTGGATGTGGGAATTATAGTTATAAGTCTTCTTCAATAGCTTGCAGGTGTCGGTCAATAGGATATCAGCATTGGAGATCTTCCTAGGATCGGACTTGGGAACATTGTCTAGTATAGCATAGAGGATATGGGTAGCCACGAAAGGGGTAGTGTTATGAATGTGATTGGTGAATTCACCTGGAATTTTATTTCTTGACCTGATATGCTGAGGAGAATGTGAATATAGCAGATGGACTACCATGGTAGAGGCAATGTCGTGATCAGAGATCTCCCTAGTATGGGATGGTAGCCCACAGGGCGGTGGAACTATAAGATAAGTATGTGGGTATCTAAGAGGAGGATATGTGGGTATTGTATGATGCTATGAGTTCCATCCACCACCACCACTAGGCAACCCAAGTCAGGCTCAGAAACTAGGGGTCAAGGCCATGGACATCTACAAGCTATGGAGGTGTATAACCTAGAAGTACATTAGATGATTATAGATAAAATATGTGTTTATTATACTCTTCTGTAAGTATTAGTGGACATATGTGAGAGTCATTCCTTCATCTATTTAATCATGGTGTGAAATTTGGTTCTCCCATTTAAGGTGTTATAACAGTATCTTTGTCTTGAGGTTTCTATTGGGATACTTTTTCTATATATTTTATTTTTCAGTAGTGTGAGATATCTCTTAGTAGAGAGATGTCATAATGGTATAATTTTTTCATTACAATGAAAAACTATGACATCGTCTTGTGTCTAGATTGGTAGTCCACTATATGAGAACATATTTTTTTTCACCAAAGACATGTCATATTCGTTGACAATGATTTGATGATATTCTTCTTTATGGGTGTGAGAGATCTTCAGGAAGGATAATTGGATTTTTGAGTAAGATTTTTTATCCCATAACCCATCATTTGGTGATTGTATAACATTGTTTATATGTATCTTCATGCATCTGGATTTCTTAAATCATGAATAATATTTTGACATCTTCCCTGAGGAAATTTTGGGGCTACCTCGGAGGTGAGATATTGATTTTTCATCAAAAAGCACCCTAAGACTTCTTTGATATCTTTTATGGTATATTAGATAGACCCTATCGAGCATTGGGATCTGAGGATGAAGTTTGATGACCATAGAGATATGGTTTTTATCATACCTAGTATGTCACACCTGGCATCTTCAATGCATTTCATAAAAAAAGGTCGACAAGAGCTAGCATATTTGTCTGGATTATCATTGCCATAAATAGGCCACAATAATGGACAGTTTCCACTTGTTGGGGATTAAAAGCCTTTTTTATTGGTTGAAATTTGTGATATGGTTTTCAAAGATAAATCTCATGTTCAACTACCAACATTTGAGAGTTTGAGAAGCTGATATTAAGGAGTTGGAATTAAGATATTGCCACTGAAACTATGAGCTCCTAGTAATGCCTTTTGGGGTGATGAATTACTCCAATGTATTTTTATCTTTGATTAACCAGGTCATCTAATCATACATTTATGTATTTATTATTGTCTCCATTAATTACATACTCATATAATCAATGTAAAATGTGGTGTATGAAGAGAAATAGAGGATGGCACAATATTATCTTCATCAGCATCAACTGTATGGTATGTTCTACAAATCCATTTTCTAGATCCATGAGGTTCATGTACTCATGCATTTATTTTTTGATATTGTATTTACTATAGTCCTGGTGATGATAGGTGAATTTATAGGTTTGGAGGCACCTAAGATATTATTAGATGTGTGGAGTTTTTTTATCAGGGGTTACTATAGTAGGATTTTGGTATACTTATATAGGATTGCATCCCATTTGACGTCTCTTATGGTCAAAATGGAATTGATTTACCTAGAATGAGTAGTGTGAGTGGTCCTTCGGGGAGTTGATGTTGAGGTTAATGATCACTCATATTTTCTGACTTCCATAAGAGGGTGTGGAGTATGTAGTTTATTATGATCCATTTGAATCTTCTCTTAGATTCATGTTGATATAGATATAAGTATTAATTTCATATGGTTCAAGATAGTTGATACACCATGGATATAAATATTGGAATCCCAAATTTGATTTTTCAATGGTATCCTTATCTATGGGGATATGAAGTAATTATATTTTGTGAGAGTGCTCTATTTTTTACTCAGACCATCAGATCCCCAAGTAAGTCTTCAGATTGAAAGAAATGAACCAGAAAAGAATGTGCTAGTAAGAGTACCTACAACACTACGATGGGAGATATTCTATACTACTATAAAGGGAATTTTTTAAGATGTCCTTATCAGTTAGTCACAAGCATGTGTTCTCTAAGAGGTATCCAAGAATTTGTCTTATTTATAGTTGACCCTGGTTGACCATGAGGGTGAAACATTTAATTAGTCAATATTATTGAATCTTACACTATTCTAGTGTGTGAGAGAGTCCCTATTGGTGGAAATAGACTATGATGAATTACATGACCAGATATCCTCAAGAGATGCACCTGATGGATTTTCAAAAGGAGGGAATCACATCAACCTTTTCTAGGGATGGATGGTGGTACTAGTCTTGATTTTGGAGGTAGTGAGGAGATAGTTTCACACTTCACATTTGGTTTTACATCTTTTTGTGGGGAAGCTGTATAGATACCCTTAATGGATGTTTTGATGGGATGAAATAAGATAGAGTGTGTCCTATTTTGTTTCTTGGATCCCCACTTATCAAAAGGTTAATGTTGCGAACTAGGTTCTTCTAGGTTACAAACATCTACTTGAGATTACATAGTGTAAATATTATAGAATATACATGGAATAAAATATAGGGATTCCATGGTTTTGGAGAGGCTATGATACAATCTAGTTGATAGTGGACTGACCCATGAAGTTAGAGAAATTCATTTCAATCAGAGAGTGGACTTTGGTGGAGAGTTTGAGGAAGTTGTACATATAGAAGATTGTTCACCTTCAAGGGGTTACCATGACTATTTTCTCTGACTGTCATCATTGGATTACATCATGGTATTTTAGAGACCTACAAGTGGAATTTGGGACCTAGGTGAAGATGAGTATAGCCATCCATCCCCTAAACAGATGGGAAGACCAAGAACAATATCCTTCTGTTAGAGGATATGTTCATGTTTGTTATGTTAGGATTAGGCTATAGTTGGGAGGATCAATTTACATTTTTATAGTTTAATTATAATAATAGCTACCTCTCTACTATCTACATGACACCTTTGAGACCTTATATACGATAAAGTGTAGTTCAACCTTGTACTAGGATGAGATCAATGAGGCATCACTTATTGGTTCAAATACAGTGTTGGAAAGGACCAAGAAGGAGCATGTCATCCATGAGTGGATGAGGATAGATCAAAGTAGACATAATTCTTATGTAGATCGATGTCATAGGCTGGTGAGGTTTCAATAGGGGGATCACATATTCCTAATAATATCTCCCTGATGAGGATTTTAGATATTCTTATGGGAAGGAATGTTATTCGCAAATTTCATTTAGTCATTCTTGTTCTAGTAGTAAGATAGAAAGGTTTATTAGCACCTCACCCATCCCCCATTATTATAATGGGTGCGTGATATCTTTCATGCGTCATATCTAAGGAGATATGTTAATGAACCCACACACAATATTGAATGGGGTGAGATAGAAATAGTGGAATGCACCACTTTTTAGGGGAACCCATTTGTGAAAAAGGATTGGTAAGAGAGTAACCTTCAAGGATGAAACCTCAACTTGATTCATGTGTTACAATATCACAGGAACATTCAAGAGAAATCTTGGGAATGTGATAGCTAGATTCGGGCTCAGTATCCCAAGAATTTTGTTTAGTTTTTCCATTTCGAGGAAAAAATATTGGAAGAGGGAATAATTTAGAGACCATTTATTTCTTTGTATGAAATTGGAATATATATATATATATAGTCGATCGATGAGATGATCTATGATTCTGAGGCCCAATGTGATCAGTGTTCCCACAATTAATTGTTTTGAAAAAAATAATATATTTTGTATCACACATCCATGATTTCATAAAAAACAAATGATAAATATTAAATGATGACAAGGTTCAAAAATCTGCGATCATATTTGTATTCTAAACTTGAGTTTTAACCTAAAAGTTACCAAAACTTGGTCAATTAGTGGAATTTAAATAGGGTGAATAATTGAGAGTGGTCCTAAATTATTTTATTTATTAATTAAATTATTTCATTTAAATTCCCTAAACAGAATTCCCTCTACAAATATAATGTTATCAAAAATCATCGTGGTTATCCCCATAACCTTGTGATCATTGAGAGGTGGACTCTATATTACATCATTTGAGAATCAACATCAGATGATAATGAGAAATTTGATAAAAATGAATTGAGGTGAAATAAACATAATGACATATATTTTTCATTAGAGAGAACATTATTCATTGAATATTGATCCAATCAATGGGTATAAGTCATAAATTTTTGCTATCTTTCCAAATTTGTTACACAATTTATAATGTTCATAATGTTTCTTTTATATTTGTTCAAGTTGATCCATTGCCTGATCCCATGAACTGATTTTAAATTGTTTATTTTGTCTTCCCACCCTAGGAATCACAATTTATAATCATTGGATAAGAAATATTGTCCAAGAAAAATTTGAACAAAATTTTTAAGTGCTTTTCCTTGTCTGTTCATCGTGTTCTTTGTTGATTACCATGCAGGGTCTCTGTTTGACATTTTCGGGAAGGATCGAGCCCAATCAGACCTGAGGATTCATATAGTATTCATGTGAAATAAAAAAATAATGTTTCAGTGATATAAATAGATAATTTTTAGGTTATTAATTATTTAAACACAGAACCGAGAATTGAAGTGGAGATAACAGGGCATATGAGATATACGAAGTGTGAACATGAGTTGTACGGGTGACTCAAAAATCTATTTTATAGATAGTGGACAGCTATAAATTTTGTAAAATGGATTCCACTTTCTTTTAGAGCATCTTGTAGGTCATATTTTAAGTATTGTTCATATATATAAAATGTGAAACAAAAAATCTATTTTTTTAGAAACATGAATACCCGACATGTACTAGGATGAACACACGTTGTGTGGTACCCCTGGGGAGGTTGAAATAGGGTTTTGGAAATATTTAGGTATAAAATTTCATGTTATTGGGTCACATTCCATTTGACCCTCCCAAGGTAGACATTCCATGTTGTGGAGTACACAGGCAGGGTCCCAGGCCAAAGGACACACCCTATGCCTTCGTACATAGGAACAAGTGAGGTTAATCGAACATCGCCAAGTGTATTGGTAAAAACCCATGATTATGTGGCATGATGTGTATTATATCATGGGTAGTAAGATATGTACTAGAAGGTAATATTCTAGGAATTAGGTTGGTAAGACACGCTGTGTGGGTCCCCTTACATGTCTTCTGCCCTACCTTCCTTTTATGGAAACTTCTACTTGTCATATCTATTTTATTTGGACATGTATTTTGACCCTTGAGTATCCTATCAGGTGAGTTTTTTCATGTATTACATTTTTATGGACTTCATGGTGGATTTTGAGATATAATGTGAGGTTTTATGTGTGTGAAATTTCTTTAGGAAATGCTCAATTATGGTAGTGATCAGGCAGGATCACCAAAGACACTAGAGTGGAACACTCCTACCGGTATTGTTAATGGGTCATATACTGTTCTATATTGTGGAACCCTTATATGGTATAAGGCTTGGGTCCTATATATACTATCACACTATAACCAACCTGCTGGGTAGGGCATGTGTCCTATACAAATCACTAGATTTGCACCCTCCGGCTAAGGACACATATCCTCTATCAACATCCATAGTGGGACCCCTATGTAGATACATGGCATGGGTCCTAAACTCATACATTGAAACCATAATTCTATGTATGGCATGGGTCCTCTATCAACCGTCAGAGTGGATCCCTCCTACCAGGACATGGCTTGGGTCCTTTATTTGTTAACTGAGTGACACCCACCTGCTAGGACTATGCATGGGTCCTCTATCAACAATATAAGTGGTATGACCATATTGTACCAAGGCATGGGTTATCCACCAAGATATTGTGCCCCTTAGTTGTGTAGCCTAGTGTACAGTTTTAGCTTGACTTAGATATTTATTAAGACCGAAGCGTAAGATTTTGGGTATCATTCATCGGTAGTTGGAATTGATGGTACTCAATCCAATGATGGGTTATGATATAGAGAGACCCTTTTCTTTATCATTTAGGGGTTTTTATTTAATAATATATAAATCATTATCCATTTTACTAGTTTTTTTTAACACTATTACTATGGGGTTGAGGTGTTTATTCTTATCGTGTCTCTTACTAATACCCTATCAGCTTTCAGGCCATCTGATTGGGTATGTATATACTCAACACATCAAGTTATTTCCCTTAAAGTGTCTTATCTTATGAAGAAAATGGGAAAGCCAACAGTGTTTACAGAGAGGGATAAAGATACCTGTTATATTTGACCGCGTATGGTGATTGGAGCTTGGAGATTCGGAGTTGGAATCTCTCATCATTTACATTTATAGTTTCTTTAGGTTCTGAGATCTTTGTGGTTTTGCATGAATTTTTTTCCTTTTTATTTTTCAGATCATGTTATCATACGCTTTTACTCACTAGAGGTTTTACATGTGTGGTTGTAGTCTAGATGGTGAATATTTTATTAATATTCCTCTCCACATATGCATGGGTATGGTTGGATGTGTGCATACATGTACATTAAGAAAAGGCCCCTCATATTAGTTATGTTTTTTGGAACTTCTCACTGGCCCCTATCCAATAGAGGTGAACAGGGGGTATTTGTGGATAGATCCTCATTTGGATGGTTCATGACATATTTATACATTATATTCATATATTTTGTATTATAGATTTAGATACATAATTATATGTTTAAATATATATAAACACCCATATTCACATATATAATTATAATTTTAAATGTATATTATAAAATATATAAAATAAATATAAATATATAAAATTAAAAATAGTGTAAATTTAATATATTCATATTTATATATACTTGTAACATTAATATGTAATTATAATATAACAAAAAATTATAAATAAGTATAAAGAAATATATAAATAGATTAAAATTTTATAAATATGTATTTTTTAATATATATATATCATATTTAAAAATAAATATTTTTATATATAATATAAACACTAATGCAACACTTTACTTATTAAAAATAATAATTGATAAAGGTTATGATTTTTCAATGCTACAAAATACTGATAAAGGGTATTCATTATCACTGATAGAAAATTTTTGATAATTGTTATAATTTAGCATCATGTTTTTTATCATAGATAAAGGGTGAAAGTTTTCAGAAATTATTATATCAATGATAAATGTTTCCTCTTATTAGTTCTGTTAAAAAGAGATAATAAAGATAGTTATTTTTTTGAATTTATAATATTGGTCACTCAATAAAAATTTCTCACTATTATGGTCATACCTCATGAATATAAAACCTTCAAGAAATGCCATCAAGTATAATACCTTTGATTCACCACTATAATTTTATTTTTTGGAACATACCTCCCAAATATAATACCTTCAAGATACCCCTTCTATATAAGACATTTTATTCACAGCTCTAATTTTATTGAATTTCGGTCACCACATCTTGTAAATTCTTATAGGTTACCTCTACCAGGATAAAAAACATTAGGACCCATAGGAAGTTAGAGACATAAAAACACACACAAACACGAAGATATATATATATATATATGTCTTAATATTGTGTATGTGTTTTTTAAATTTAATTTGGTATTCATATTTACTCATGTAGAATTTCATTGGGAATTAAATATGATAATTCTCTCTGAACATAACACCAAAAAATATGATAACATCATGATAGGGGTTCTTAGTAGTCTAGTAACTCCCAATAAAAGATGTTATAATCACCCCAATCATATAAATTATGTTTTTAAAATATAAATTTTGTTCTAAAAGGTACACACTATCGAAATTTATTAGTGTTTTTAGTAGAATAATATGTGATTCGTGACCCAAATAGTGTATTTTGGAAATAGAGGTGAGTCCTACTCATATTTTTATTGATTAAATTATCCTCCTTATTTTATTGTATTGTGATTAGTTTCTTAAATGATAAATCCAATGGAAATATAACTATTCGTAATGTAGAAAGAATATAATATATATAATATGAGATATATCTCGACAGTTGAATTTATATTCAAAACGATATTGTCTTTTTTTAAATGACTTTTTGTTATCATATTTATCATTTTATTTGTGTATTTAACATATCTCATTATTTATTAATTATTTCATTTTTTTATTCCTTCTATCAATTTCAATGTACACACTAATGAAATTATTGATCTCATTTGTGAATCAATAGATTCTAAGAAAAAGATCAATTACATTTGATCCCTATCAAGGTAAATAGATTTATCATTCATCTGGGTAGTATTTATCACATGAACATGGAGATGAATTATGATTTTAAAATGATACAACCCAAGTATTGGGGCTATGCCAATGGATCAGTGGAAAAATCACCACATAGAAAACTTTTGAGACCACTCTTATAGGGTTTATTATCATTATTTTTATATTTATTACATGTTTTTGAAATGTAGTAATCCATTTAAAGATATGTATTGAAGAATAAATTTTAATTTCATTTATTATTACTATGTGGTCACATGGTTCTCTAGCTTGGTTTATATGGTGATTCTAATTCTAAGATGTCATAGATATGTTTTAGTTTTTTATTCCATGAAAACATGGATGTTATTAATATATAAAATATTTTTTTATTCTTATGAAAATAAATGATAATTGGGTATGTTTTTAATTGTGTATGATTCAAATATTTAATTTATATTAGAATTTTTTATAACATATATTTGATATCATGAACCTCAATTAAGTAATAATAAAAACAAATATAGTCAATCCTAATGCAATAAATATAATAATTTATTTAGTTTACTCATATATTAAAGATATTTATAAACATTGTGTGATATAAGGATGGATTTATTTAAATCTCAGGATCATAAATGAAGTATTGGTCAAAAGATGCCTAATTCTTCACATGTTTTCATGAAGAGATCATGTTCAGACTTTTGTTTTACATGGTATTATTATTATTTATATTTATAATCAATATTAATTAAATAATGAAAATTATTCACATAATGATATTTTATTTCATAAGAATAGAGAATTCATATGTTTTGGGAGTGATATCATCATCATGTAACATGTAATATTGAATTTTAATGTAATAGACCTATCTATTGTGATAGTGTAGTTATAATAATGATAATATCATATTAACAATTATGAATCATAGTAAAAATATTAACTCTTATGTGATGATAATTAATGAAATGTCAAGGTCATATACGACATTAATTCCACCTATTTATTTCTAATTTTACACATGTAATTACCTTTTACCCAAATATAATAGTCCCTTCATTATGGTCAGGTGAATAGATTTTAATACATAGAAGAGAGTTTATAAAGGAAGTAGAATTATTAATTAATTAATTAAAGACTTATATATAATCCATATATGAATGTATCATTAAATTATACTAGTGTAATGATTTTTTAATTTCTTATAATTCCTTCTGGTGTCCTATTAATAATATCATCTCATTTGACTCATTTGAATAATATTTAGGATTTTTTTCCATGAAAGTATAATTCATGTATTCAATATGAGTTGTTTATTTATTATTTCAATTTTTTTTATTATTTTAATCATAAAATTATATTTTTTTTATTATTTTATTTTAACATGATAATGCATAGATAACCAATTGGATTTCAATGTTTAATCCACCAGATCAAAATATTCTATTGAATTAGTCGTTTTAAAAAGTATAAGGAAGAAAAATTCGGTAGGTGGGAGTGTTTAATGTTATTAAATATAATATTTTACTTTCACATATTTACTAATATAAGGGATTATAATTTACATTATGAATGATATACCAGCTATAAGTATTATTGTATAATTACAAGTGTCATGTTCCAGATATCAATGTTACATTATATAAATAAATTCTACATGAAATAAAGAGTGTGTGGATTATAAATTATTAATATAAGTTATATATTTTTATTTAATTTATATCTATTATTCATTTGGATATGGGGTTAAATATTAATGATCATATGTTTAGTATCAGTGGTTGTGGGTTTCTAAAATGTACATGAAATTTTTATAAGATTGAATGGAGATTATTGAATTGAAAATTTCATACTGGGGGCTCGTGAGGAAGATGTACACTGCTAGAGTCTCTCTCAATTTTTTAAATTATTTAAATTTTTTATTGTTGATAACCATCATGGTTTCCATGTGGATTCAACTGAGTGTCACCCCTCATATTCTCCTTCCATATTGCCCTATCAAGTATCCTCCTCCCTTGGCCCCCACATTCACTCTTGGTGTAAAATTTATGTACACTGCAATAGTGATTATATCATATTATTCTCTTATCCTCTCACCTTAGTTCTTACCATAACATAAAATTGATTTTATTAGTCCTCATTCAATAATATATGATTCCCTTTTTTCCTATATTTCCATTTTATAGCCCATTGGTTACCCTCCTTGATGGAGTTCATAGTGGTTAATGATGTGTAGAGGGTGGCATTTGGTGGGGTCTTTTACAAGGATGAATTCTCTATAATTTTGACTCTCTTTTAATGATATATTTTGATACTTCCTCTACCATGGTATTAAATCGTAGGATATATAACATATCCTGTAGTTTTTAGTTATTCTATGTTTTCTTTAGAGGTGTTGGATGAGTTGTCATCAATTTCCCTATAGGTGTAACCTACACTACTTTCGTGACTTTATATGGGGTGACCATGATAGGTATATTTGATTTTGGTGAATAGTGTTTTTTAATTTGTGTATGGTTTATGTAATGATATCTTATTCATTTGTTGGGTTATATTATGCTTCAGTGTCGGTGAATCATCAGAATTTCTTCTTCAATGATTTTTTTATTTATACATTATCTAGTAGTACTTTTTATTTTTTTGTTTCATCATTCATAGAGAATAAGATATGGGTTGTTTTTGATTTCATAGTGTTGGTACCTAAGGAATGTATAGAGTACTTTAAAAGTTTATTTCTTATTTTCAATGATTTTTACTATATTATACTATACTCTTAATCTCTTGAAAATATCTCCATAATATTTTTATTCTAGTGTGGTGCTCTTCAAAGAGGTTTTGGGATTTAATATTTGAGTAGATAATAGTGTTCTAGTAGGTGTAACTGTCATAATCATCCCTACTTTTATGAACCTAATGAAAAATCATCTTTCCTTTTTTATCAGTACAAAATTTTATACGGAATGTTCCTACAATTATGTGTTATCATGTTATGGTGATTGTTTGTTGTTTATGTGGGGAACGTGGGGCATCCATATATCTATTAGTTTTCAACGTTAATTTTATGGGATTTCTTGATGATGAAGATACTCTAATTTTTGGTATCTTCGTTCCAATGAAGTGGATATAAAAAATTTGATCATGAGTGATAGGGGCATGGATCAAGATTGTTTCCAGATTTATACATTATGGTTGGAGGTTATTTGTTGGTGTCAGGTTTGATGCCTGGATTTTTTTTGAACTGTGATTGGTGGTTTCTCCTATTTTATTTTTTGAATTTTTGGTATTTCACTTATGGTAGTTTTTATTTTGATATCAGATTTTTTCTTATATTCCAACTAAAACTTCAATTGGTTTTCTAAAAAAATTATTTGGATGTGTTGACGATGATTTATAAGAATACATAAATATTCCAATGTAATCATAAATGAAATTAATAGAAAAATTTCATATTATTAGATATTCTTGGTAGTATATATTTTATAATAGCAAAAACAAATCACTGTGGATGTGTTTACGTTCTATTGAATATATTATAAATTTTTTCTAGCTACATGATATAATCCTAATTGATTTAAATTTTCTTCTGCTAGTATAAAATTGTAGGAATAAAATTAGTTTTACTATTTAATTTGGAAATATAAAATTCAATATTTCCACCCAATTCATTTTTAAGCATCATTGGGAAAGAAAATTATTATATTATTTTATAATTATTCTTAAGAATTAAAATAACATAATTTTTTTTGAATCATTTTTATAATATGTTATAATTAAATTTTATTTTGAATTTAATGAATAATATGAGATCATGAACACGAAGTGTGGGATTATGGGGTCATCAAAACATGTTGTTCTCACTAGTCTTTTTTAAAAACATTAAATAATTTTGATGATGTAAAAAATATAAATAATACTTTACATGGAATGATCTTGTGACATGAATATCCTTTATGACATTAGTGAATGTTGATAAATTAGTTTCTATAAAGGAGCTAAACTGATATGGTTGAATATCAATGAGAGAAATAAATCAATTGATATTTTTAAAAAATAAGTAACAACAATTATTTATGTATAAGGTGGACTATGGAATATTTATTATCAATATTTCCTTCATAGAATATGTTTACCTTGTATTGACAGTATCAATCATCAAAAAATTCTAATATTAAATTTTGATATATGAGGAGTCTAAATTTAAATTATCTAAACAATGCATTAATACCATATTTTTATTGTCCAATAACATCACCGAGGTCTTGAGGGGGTGAATCTGGAAGAACCCTATTTCCTGGAATGATATGGGATCAAGGTTTGGAAGCCTATAAAAATATATTAGGAAAATAATAAAGGGTATTGGGGAAGTAATTGTTGAAAATATCACCAGGAATACTAATGGAACATGGATTATGAAATTAAAATTTCACATGGGGTTCAAGAAGATTAAGAAAATCACAAGGGATATACATAAATTCATAGATGATAACGTATTCATTAGTATATAAGGGGGGGGGATCTGGAGATGTTATCACACATATGATGATATTTCATCATGAAAATTTTATAAATATTTGTTATTAAATCATTAATCATATATTTGGTCACAGAAATGTATTTGGATCTATTATATTTAATAACCTGATAACCCTCTCCATTAATAGTAACATATTTTTCCTCTATGGAGTTTGGACAAAATACTCATGTTTTTTAATAATAGTTTTTGATTTTCTTTTATACCTTTCTATATAATTTTTATGTTAATAAAATATTATATCATTTTGATTATGACATCCATTCATGAATTATAGTGAGTTATATATTATATCATTATAAGGGGTATGGTATATATATTACTGTTATAAAAATCATTACATAAATGATTTTTTCAAGAATAAACACTTACCTAATTATTTGAAATAGTTTACCAAATTTTAGGGATAAATGTTTTTCAATTAAATATATTTTATGACCATGGGATAATTTATAACCATAAAACGTCATATTTCCCAGGATATAGTCACTTGTAATGTGTGGTAATCTATATAAATCATAGTGTTAATTTTATATATTCTTATACTTTGTAAATACTATTCTTATTACTTTCATTTGTTACATTTCATTATAGTTAAAATAGAAATTTTAATTTATAAATAAAATATATATCAATAATTTATGAAATTTCTGATTTTAATTTTCTTAAAAAGCATAACATTATAATTGTAAATGTTTTTTGTAATTTACCCCACCACCACTATATGAAACACCAGTTCCTTAATAACAATTTCACTAAAACTCATTATCAAAATTCTTTAATGGGTTTCATCATATATATTGTGTAACATTAGTCATAGAGTGTCACCATATTTTTTATTTCCGTACATGATTGATTGATAATTTATTTTGCAGCTCTTATATTTTTGTGGAATTAAAATAATTATGTGACCCATGATCATGAGTTTATTATCATAAACAATTTTATAAAGACTTTGAAACATCATGAGTTTGATGAGAACCCTTTAAAATTTAACAAAAAAAAATAAATCATATCCTCTAAAAGAGAACTAACATTGATCTAGTGTACAAGTATTCAATTTATATAAGATAATAATTTAAATATTGTATATATTTATAGTAAAGAAAATGTGTTGGATGATCCATTGAGTATGAATCTTCAAGGTCAATGATTTATGGATATGATGGATAACTTGAATATATCATTATAACTCATTAAATCAAAACTACAGATGGTAGAGTAAAATCATTACTTTTCTCGAATTAACATTAATGATTCAATATTTCATTATCAATTAAATAATCGTTATTCAGAGGATATTAATTTATGTTTACTTAAAAATAACTAATTTTAAGTGATCTGCCAGTTGATTCAACTATAGGTGGGGTGATTATTAATCCCTTTATGATCATTACTAATGTTGAACATTAATATGAGTTTATATGATAATTTCATCGCTTCTTACTTACATATTCATTCAAAATTTTAACGATATATCATGAACATTATTGATAGTTTTAGTGGTAGAGTATTAAATGAAGTTTTATACAGTTCATTTCAATACTCCTTATTTATTAGCAGGTAAAGTTAAAATTGTAATAGTTTAATGATATGACATATTTTTTATAATTGGGAATTTTAGGAACATATTCATATGATCTATGATGGGTTATAATTTGATTTTGGTGATTATATATTGACTACTGATTCAATTATTAGTTATTTTTAGGGGTTTTATTATTTTTAATTGATCATGGGTGTCGACTATTCTTTACAGAGGTCAATTATAGACTAATATCTATTACTAAATATTAGTATCCCCCCCATAAATCTTTTTATAGAGTCCCAATAGCGTACCTTCATGTTAGGTGGATATTAAAAATGAAATATTTTTTGTTTTAGAAAAGATTCAACATACCAAAAAAAGGACCATACAAGTTCATCAGAGTTTGAAGAAAACACAGATTTCTAGATCTTATATTTTTTCAAATTAGTAAATTTTATATGTTTTACATTGGAAATATTTTGTTCATATAGTTTAACAACCAAATAATCTAAACCTGGTAAAACTAAAGTAATGTTTGACAACATGTGTTGCACACTACGCCCAATGTAACTGAACAACAACTTAACAAAATAAAACTATTTATGAATCTATAATATAAACTAATATGTTAAAATATTATGATTTATTAAAATTACAAGTTAAATAATTAATATATATAAATATTGGAAATGTTTATTTCCAATAAAAAACAATTTTTTCAAATAATGTATTTTATCTTATAAAATAAATTTAAAAACATTAGAAGAATAATTTTATAAAAAATCTTATTTTATATTTCCCCGTCTCAAAAGTAATGTCGTATGAGTTTTTTAGTTTTTTGGATAATATTATTATTTAGTCAAAAAATAGGTTTTTGGGAAAAATATATTTTTATGGATTTATCATTACGTAAGAGTGTCCTAGATGTTTAAAAATCCTTTAACTAAAATA
Source organism: Viscum album (assembly GCA_963277665.1). NCBI lineage: Eukaryota > Viridiplantae > Streptophyta > Magnoliopsida > Santalales > Viscaceae > Viscum > Viscum album. Next base: position 807,032,121 of record OY728139.1, read on the forward strand.
ATAGATATTTAAGTACTATAATATATATTTTAGTATATATTTTTTCTTATTATTCATATATTCAGCATGTTATAACTAAATTAAAATGTTATTTTTTTTAAAATTGTTCATAGTGTTTTCTTATAATTAATTATTTTGATTGTTATATTCATTTGTATATAAATTTTAAATCCATATAAATTTTAATTTCATAATAAAAAATAAATTTTTATTAAAAAAATATAATCTATGATAATATTAACCTGTATGAAAATTTTTATACATTAAAAATCACTTTTTATAAACAAAATTTCTTTTTATGTCTGATTATTTTGAAATTATCAATTTTTAGTCCTATAAAATTTATTTTTTAAAATGATTTAAAAATTTAAAATTGTAAATTTAAAATAATTTATGGTTTCTAATCCTAATTTATTTCATTATCATAATTACTAAGGTAAAAAATTAGTGACCAATGTAGAAGTAAATCAGGTTAAAAGATAATTGATTAAATAATTTTTTTTAATAAAACTCAATTTTGTCTCAAATACGAAAGGTTGATGTCAGTTTCTACCCAAATTCATTTTAACCTCAATTTTGTTTCATTTTTTGGACATTGAACCTTGAATATAATATTTACATTATTGAATTTTAAATTGTTAATTACAAATCTAGCCTCCACATCACTTAATAAAAGGTAACTTTTTCACCAATTCAAAAAACACACATATATATTCCAACATGAATATTACATTCTCCTAGAATTTTCATTTAAACTAATAATTATTAATTAAAATATTAATTTATTTGTATAAGGTAATATGTATCATTATGATTTTTAAATTTATTTATATTTATTAAAAAAGAAATATTAAATCCTTTCAATCATCTATGAAAACCAAATAACATTGATCAAGTGTATGTGTGGACTATCACCTCTACAAAAAAATTATTTTAATTCTCAATCACCAAAAATCATATATGATAATAAATATGGATTTCATAAATTTTTATATATATAATGCCACATTTTTATCACTGAATTTATAATTTATTATATTCTATATTTTCATACATTGGTCGAGTAATTTTATCGACAATCGAGTGTATGTATGGACTTCTGATTCCAAGGAACAATGCATTCCATTTTTCATTATCATATTCATAAATTATTACTGTTCATATATCGTGATAAATGATGAAATATTTAAGTAAAACATATCTTTAAAATGAATATTTCTCTATATAAAAAACCAGGAATATCATTATATGTTAATCCATTGATATTGGTAAATAAATCGAAACTACTTCATCACCATTTTTTCCATCATGAATCATGAAAAAAAACTCATTTAATAGAATTGTAACATCATAGGTATTTTTCAAAAATAAAATTTAGATCCTTTAATAGTTTTAAATTATAATTTTTGGGATAAAAAGAGATATCAACACAACATTATTAGGCTAGTTAAAAATCCCCGGATTATTAACATCAGATGTTAAAAAAATATTGTCACATCATAATAAATAATGAGAACTTTTATTAATGAATAGTAAAAATAGAAATTTATAAGAATAAGGTAATATAATATGTTATAAATATTCTTATATTCATGATATTATAGCTTAATAATGTTCTATGGTAATAAATGTTAAAGGTAAGGGACATGGAAACTCAAACTTCTTCCTTTTGGTTATACAATTTATTCGTGATTTAATTTAACCTATATTCACTGAATTTTCCATTTTATCATATGTAGTCATCATATATATGGGAAAAATTGTTTTTATTCAAATATATATCCATGAGTGTTTTTCTTTTCATTGATGTTTTTTAAAACAAACAAATGAGAATTTTTGAAAAGAGAATCGTAACTATGAATTTTAAAAAGATTAATACAAAATGATTTAAAAAACCTATTTTAATGATTTTGTTTTCATTATCAACAAATGATATATATTTAATGGATTTATATTTGATTTTTTAACAAATATTGTATTTACTTATGTGATTAATTTAGGTGATAAAATTTTTATTATAAAAATAAATAATTATTGTAGTTATTTATAACATTTTGATGTATTATGAAACGAAGATTATTTCAATGGTTACTTTATGTAATGTGAATGATTTATGTTGAAATTTTATATAGAACACATTTTATTTCAATGGGTTATTTATAAATATATAATCATATCCATTTTAATGTTTTGTGGAACCAATTATATTTCCTTTAGTTCCTTATGATGTAAAATATAATTGATTTTATATATAACATGTAAATATTGATGAATGATGGATGTGGTCATATATCACCCTACAATGTATTGGTTAAGTGCTTATATATCATGATATAGATATTCAATAGTAAATTTTAGCTTCTCATTACCATGATCACTATTGGTGTGGCTCATGTAAGTAATGTTTCCCACTACTAATGTTTGTTCAACAACTAGAGGATGTTATTCATTTTGATATTATTCTCTCATGATTTAAGGTTTATATAAACTACTTCTAATATAGTTATAGTTATTATATTTAAATTTTGATCTTTTGTGTCTTTTTTTTCTTATTTCATTTAATTTTAATCTTACTTATGTTTTATTGTTATCAATTATGATGTGATGATATTTCACTTATGCTTGTGTTTTTACTTATTCTTATAAAATCTTACCTAATAAAAGTTTATTATCCATTTACTATGAATTTGAGCTCACCAATTTCTCATATCTTAATTTCATTAGTTGTGAGGATGGGTCCTACTAATGATATGTCTAGAAGATGGTCTGGTATAGTTTCTTTAAAGAGAAATGATCGTGAGTTTTATAAAATAATCTTATTATATAGATATTCTAAAAAGCAATAGAACCTATCTGCCCTTGAGATATTGTTATTTATGAAATTTAATGTTTCAAATCATGAAAATTGTTTTAAATAAAGGCAAGTTTATCCTTGGATTCTATATCTTATAACAAAGAGTATTTTTTTAGATATTGGTTTAGGAACATCAGAGAAAATCAAAAGGATAAATATAAGGGATATGTATAAATATAAAATAAATTTAATTGTTTTGTTAAAGTAGATGATATTTGTTTTTTCTAGAAAATGAAACTCTAATAGGATACCAGAAAATGGATGTAGGATTTACCATAGTTATACATAGGGTTAATAAACCCGAAGAGGGAATTTTAGTAATTAATTTAATATTGGACTAATTTAAAATAAATCTTCTAATATATAGACTTCGGTAGACACCCCCTGAGTATATGCTTTTTCTGATCTCATACTATTTATAAACCATTTTTAAGGATTGATTGAATGGTTACATTGCAGGACTAGGTCACTATGTATGACAAACCCAACAAAATGTTTAATCAAGAATGAAATAAATTAAAATTTAATAAATATTGACTATCATGATTATATAAAATAAAAAGATTTAATATGGTTGAATTTCATTCATAATATTTTGTCCTTATGATTCTAATATTTCATCACTCAGGGTAACTCCTTTTTGGTTTTAGTAATCGATTAATCTAAAAGGAAGAAAATTAGTAAAAAGTTTGATTTACATTACCACTAAAAGCTCTCCCAACTAAAAATAGATGGACCCCATAGACATATTCATCGTCAATGAATCTATAAATAACTAATGATATAAGTGGGCCTTGTTGTATTTACACTCAAATTAAACATGTTGATATTCTTGAATATAGAATTAGTGAATATGTTATAAAATAAGAAGAGACTCCATGTGAGTGTAAATTAAGAATATATCTCATGGTTTTATTAATGGAAACATATAATCTATAAAACATTAATGCGAATATAATAATTTAATAGGGATAATTATTTTTAAAGACTACTATATATATTTTAAATGTTAATTAATTTAGTAAGCTGAAATAAAAATTCACAAGAAGGTTATGTAACAAAAAATTGATCATTGACACAACGGACAAACATCATAAAATTTTAATAGAAAAATTAGATTCCATGTAATATAAATTCTAAATTCTATGATAGTATGTTTATTATAGCTTATAATTCCTTGATATTTTTTGGGAGTTTAAAAATCATTTAATGAGATTATCGATCCTTTAAAATTGGTAGATAAATGTCTAGATGTTCTTAAAAAATCTTTTTAATATCCAAATAAGTGGTAAACACTCATATTGGACATCCATGAATGAAAAAAATCAACTTCATTATTGACATGAAATCAAATAAGTCATAGTGTCTTCTAAAGATGGTGATACACACATTATTACATAAAGCATTTATAATAAAACAACAAAAATTGGTGTATAGAAGAGAAACAAATTAATGATAATACTAAGGGAAAATATAAGGTGATTTTGAGAACCTATCGACATGATAAGGAAAAATAAAAAAAAATTAATTCAATTCTAAAGAATAATCTACATATAAATTTTGAAAAAAAATCAATTAATGAGGAGAATTCTATTTGAGTGAAGATATTACTGTTAGGGGGTGTATAGATGCAAGTCATTTGTGTATTGAAACAATATGTCCTTACCTTTGTTAAAGAATTTCCAATATTTTAGGTGGATTCCCCCTAAATGAAAAATATGAAAATAGATATAGATTTCAAAAGGGAAACTAAGAAATAATGAAAACAACGCATTTGTTATTAGGATAAGTGATCAATAGAAATCAAAGGTGGTGAGGTGGAATATAAAGCTTTTAAATAAGTTAATATTTGGATGAAAAATAACATTTTATCATCATATGTGAATCAAAATATTTACTTTTCAAATGAATTAAATAAATGATATAGGAGTTTATAATTTTGAAATTATAATTTTTAAAATTTGAAAAGAATTAGATGTATCAAATTGTTTAAGAGAATTTTATAATTAAATATGATTCTTTTGAATTTGTTAATTGGTCATGCATTATTTATTGATTATTTATCAACATTATGACATTGGGGATGACATGAGTTTCAATTATAATTATTTAATCTTTAGTTTAATGAATGATGAAATAATCATCTTGAATAGAAAGTGAATAATCAATAGTCTCTTCAAGATTTATAATGATAAAAACAATAGTAATTAGATTATAAAATTGAAAAACAATATATAGAATAAAATACATGTATATTTGGTCCAAAGTTACATATGAAATCTTTTAATTTATGAATATATAATAAATATAACAATGTTCAACTGGGAGAGTATAAATTATTGTTGTGTGTGTCTGAAGTAAATAAATGGTTAAAATGAGTCACAATTTCATGGAGATAAAAAAGGATCCACTTAAACCTATTCATTAATCTTTTTGTGGCCTAATGAGAATACAATATATTATAAAATATATGTAAATAATTGAAATTATTAATGATTTTTCTTGGAATAATTATGGTATTTTTCATGATGAGTAAATAACATTCTATTGGGTGATTTTAAAATGTTAAAAGATAATCAAAAAACAATTATGGCATGTTATCAAAATATTCTAGTATGATAATGGATATAAATATTAGAATATATGTCTTGAATCATTTATTAAGAACAATATAATGAGTTATCAAAATCTTAATAGTAACATTTCATAAATAAGTTCAGTTTTTTAAAGTAAAAAAACTAAATTTAAGTGGAAACAGTGACATCCATGTAATCAAATAATGGAAGAAAAAGATTATTTCAAGGACATGACACAAAAATGATTATCTACATTACTAATAATTTAATACTCCATCTAAATTTAGTTAACATTCCTTATGATTTATGGTCAATTAATAATACCCACTAGAATAACATGGTGTTATTTATAAAACTATGATACATCGAAATTAATTAAGGCATCAAGAAATTTAACATACAATCCAATGAATTTATTTTCATGGATATACACCGGGTTAATTATGATACTAGTATTACATGATGAAACTAATTAAGGTAATTGAAATATATGATGTGATGATAATTAAGGAATATGGTATATCATGAAAATAATTTCGTGTTGACAATGATATTTAAAAATACATAGTATAAATTATATGATGTAATGGGATAGAAATAAATATAATTGATTGGTTAAATAATTCATGTGATTATTTATATGTTTCAATTTATGAGAAGAATCTGAAAAAAAGTTGATTTATGTTCTAAAAGTACATAATATATGTGAATCCCAAAAACATTCTTATAAATTGTATAGAGTAACGTTAATATGGAATAAGTTTTATGAATTCCAATCATAAAAGGTTACATACATTGGTAAAACCAATAAATTATGTCGAATCCTTAAGACATGAGTATTGGTATGAAACTCTAGATTATGAGGTAAATTAAATAGTGGATAATGAAACATGGAGTTAGTGTTTCATTTAAAATGATGGAATTGGACCAATATAAATTGGTATTTTTTAAATAATCCAAAGGATAAAGAAAAGGTATCATGGAGTAATTTTCACCTATATTTAAAGGTTCACTATAAAATTGAGGGTGTAAAATTTGTTAATATTTTTTCTTTAGGCACAAGGATTGACCAAATTTACATTTTTTGTGATATAAAATTAAAAAAAATTATTTTTATCAATGGACAATGCATACTCTTCATGGATAGATAACTCAAGGTTGATTGTTTAATTAAACAACTAGAGAGTTTTATTATTAAGTGTCATTACTATGAAGTATGAAATTTTTAAAAGATATTTATGAGATTAAATAAGTTCTTCAAAAGGTATGCTAAATTAGATTGTGGGTATAAAATAATGAATTTAAATAAATTAATGGTTGATATAAATCTCTTAATTAGTGGAGATCATACAAATTCTACCATTCTTATTATGTATAACAATGAAATTATTTTTGTTGGGATTAATGTAAATGAATGTGAGGAATTTTATGTTCAAACTAAACTGACTTATGAAGTGTCAATGGTCGGTCTAATTAAATTATTTTGGATTTTTAAATGTTTTTAATAAATAATATTACATACTTATCTCATAATAAAATTTTTCTTGTAATTTATTAAATTCTTCTGAATTGAATACATAAGAGAATATTCAACTCCAACTACACATTGTGAAATTATTTGAAATTTCCAAGAACATACATTGTAATTGCCATTAAACATTGTTCTTGATTATAATGTAACATGAAAGAGTATAATTTCATTATTAAATAATATAATTCACTTCATTAGAGGAATAATTGAGATTTATTTTATATATCACAAAGATATATCTTTGCCGATTTATAGATTATTCATTTCTTATTGGGTACATGACATGGTAAATCAAGAAATTATTAATAGAGTTTCATTATATATTTTTGGAAGTTTTATTTCATGGTGTTATGAAAAGGAATATTTTATTTCCTTATGTATAATGGAATGATAGTATATCACTGCAATGCCAACCAAAAAAACAGTGTAGATGAAGTTACAACATGAAGATATATTGTGGGAAGTCAATAATAATTTTTAATTAATTTTTAATTATAAATATTAATCAATTTTTATATAATATAGTGTTTCATAATAAGTTAAAAAATAATATAATGTTCCACTTCATTTAGGATAAGGTGGGACACAGTGATCTAAACATTTATTATGGTTAGATAAAGGGGTATGTTATACATATCTTGAAAAATCTATTTGACTATGGATGATTTACCTAAAATTATATTGTTATTGAGAGTGACTTCTCTGTTAAAACATTGAAATTTGTTTGATTTATTATCAATAATTCATTAAATTAATTTTTTTGAAAAAAGTGGTATAATATAGTAATATTTTGCATATAAAAGTAGAGGATTCTAATTTGGTATAATATAATAAAATTTGGGATAATATGTTATAGGGTATGGGTTTACATATAGGTGGAAATATAAGTATCATGGTAGGATAATGTTTTAATTTAATCTTAAATTTATTTTTTCCCATGCTGGTAAAAAATAAAATGAATGTGATTGAATAACACTTGGAAACAGAAAACCCCTGATGATGTTATTTGACAAAGGATGAGTTAAGAATACGTAAATTGAGACTTGGTCAGCATAGTATTCATATTTAGACCAAGGTTTGGATAACTATATTAAACCTTGTTATATCAAATGGTTTGGTTCTTATATAACTCTATCATTATGATCATGTTATGGATAGATTCTTGAGAAGATAATTGAGGAGTTTTTTAATTTTATTATATTTTTTATGTATTATCAACATTCTTATATATTGATATAATATTCATTAGAGTTGAATAAACTATATTGCAATGAATAAAAATGAGGAAGCATAAATCATGTCATTGATATCATAAAATCACACTATAGACAGTATTTCAAAAAAAGATTATGAAAATCATGACAAAAAGAATGTTTGTTTTAATGTTCTTTGTAAGATCTATTGTATTGTTATGGAATGAAAACCCATATCATGGTTCATATCACTACACCATGGTTCAGGGAAAAACACCAATGTTTAGGTAGACATCGTTTCTATAACATTAAATAGTAGATACATTAATCTAAAATGACTAATAAGAAACAGTTAGTTTTTGTAACCATGTATTGGTTTATGAAAACTGATAATATTAATGCTCATGGTGTATAGAAACAATTTATACTCAATGATCTAGAAAGAAATTCTTGTGTAAAACGTTACATGGAGTTAGATAAAAGGAAAAAAATTTATGGTTATCCTTCACTAGATTGTGGTAGTAGTGTATGATATGATAGGGGAATGAAAAATATACATTGAAATTTTGGGAATATATTGATGCCTAATTATAGTTTTTGGAGATATATTCAACCTTCATTTCATTGTATTCATCAATACACCATAGTTTATTGTCTTTAAAAAAAATAGGATTTCATTTTTTTTGTGTGAAGATGCATAGATAAAGATAGTAATACCTTATTGGAAATTTTTTGAGATAATTTCGTCCATTTTTTTGAGAAATTAATGAAGTTCAAAAGATAATTCATACTTAGAGGCACTTAGTATGGATTACAAAATATTAATCAGTATTTTTCACACTTGTTCAAAATTATAATCTTTATTATACCATTTTTCACTTTTTTATAATAAGATATGGATGTGTAAAGATGGTTCAAAAAAAAATAACAATAATAGATGTATCCACTCAATAAAAATAGTCAATGAACATTGTAAAAATATATTTTGTTGTTTTTGTTCTTATTAATTCTATATCACTCGTCATCCCATTTTACTCGATTATTTTAAGGATAATATTGTTTAACTTGCATGAGTAAAACTATTTAAAAATATTATTTATGTAACTCTAATTATTCCCCTTCCCCCCCACCATACCCCTCACCCTCAGTTCTTGGTTATCATTCACATTATCCTTTCCATATATAAAAATGAAGTATTCATTTGTTATTTAAAATAGACCTTGTGGAGTTCACAAAGCATGTTTTCTGGAACCATAACACATTACACACACAACGTTATATATATATATATATATTCCAATAATGATTTTAAGCAATGTAGATTTATATTTTATATTTAAAAAATATTAATTTTGGCACATTCGAGTGTGTTTGTGTTTATTCTGAATCATAATTTTGACCCGATATTTTATATATAATCTTTTTGATATCATTTATATAATAATGTTCAGTATATTGAGTAGAATTTAATATAATAGAGAACATGTTTGATGAGGACCACAAAACATTTGACATTTTGAATACAAAAACTAATTACTAAATTTTGAACAAATTAGTTATTAGTTACACAAATTTACCTAATCAATGAATATAATTAAATTATAAAATTATAAATAAAATATAAGGCATTTTTTATGCGTGATATAATATATGTTAATACAAATCTTACAAATAAATTGCATACAAAATAAATGAAAAGTTTTAAACAATGTAAAAACACACATAAGATAAAATAATGAAATAACTTGTTATGTGTTGGGTATATATTTTTCTCGTATGATATATCATAATTTAAATTAAAATTGAAATTTCTATATAAAAATGATAATATAAATTCATAGAATATATTAATCCACATAACATCAAAGAACAATATATTAAATGGATGATTGTTAATAAAAAAATATAAATAAATCTCACAAAACATAAATTGTATCCATTCATAAAAGATTGTATTTTTATAAAAAATTTATCTTATATATTATTCTTGGATAATATATCTTAATTATTTAGTTCTTAAACAAATAAAAAATGTAATGTGATTTCATAAATGTTTTTTTATTTTTCAAAATATGTTTTAAATGTTGTGTCCTTAAATCATACGTTATTTTGACCTATTTTCTACATTATCATCATTTTTAATAATTGTTTATAATAGTTCTGAAAAAATATTGAGTAATAAACGTACATTTTTTTAATTATAAAAAAATAATTAAAAAATTTTTAAAATAATTTTATTTTGTATATAAATATTATAATATCTATGAAAATTATTAAAAAAATGACATTAAAAATATAGACAAAAAGAGAAAAACATGACTAACCAAAAAAAGTCTTAGAACAAATTTTTCTGGAAAAATATCATTTTTTAAAAAAATGATTTTTTTTACTAGAAATATAATATAATATTTATAATCAGAATTTTTGTGATGAATATAAAATAATGTTTGATCATAATATATATTAGATAAAAAAATATCTATTTTTAAAATAATCACATAGAATTTTTATATATATTCTCAAACGATTAAATAAATGTAGCACTAATGTTTCATGTCGAGCACGCAACTATAAAGATTGATATAAAACAATACTATATTATTAAATTAAAATAACAAATAATAATATATATATATATACATGAATTTAATTTTTCAGAAACATTGAATGTAGAAATTTGTAAAAACAATAAGCATGGAATATAAGAAATTTTCATTAAAAAAATATAATATTTTGGAAAAAATAAATATATAAAGAACATTTGTTTTGTGATAAAAATATTAATAATCTATAAATAAACTATAATTAAATTCGTAATAATAAATTATTATAATAATATCCTCAAAATATTAATACAAAATAAACATATTTATACAAAAATGAAATAGAAAAAAATAATATGATCACATTAAATATAAGTGGAAACACAAAAAAACATAAATTTCACCAAAATAACATGTTTAATGTCGTTACTATTACCCAAAAAAATTAAATAAAAATCATCATAATTGCATAAAATGTATTGGTTTAAAAACATTGATCATATAATAAATGATAACATGTAACATTCAATACACATAGAAAACATAATTTAAATATAAAGCATTAATTAAATATTGAATATGTTCTGTTGAGAAAACCAATTTCTCACATCACATAATTAATGGGTTTCTCATGATCAATTAACAATTAATCAACACATTAGATGTAATAGGAAACCCAAATTACAAGATCTACAATGCAATAAACAAAACCAATATATAAATATAAAATGATGAAAATTATTGTGTACATTACTACATAAATTGAACTACTACTTGCTTCCATAGATAAGCTTGATAAAGTCCCATTATAGTAAACCAAGATAATACTATCTCTATGGTTTATCAGGGTATTGAGAATAATTTCCCTACACTTGGGTGGGATTGTACTTCACTCCCTGGTATTATAATACCTCACATGGAGAAGTAGTAAGAATGAGAGATATTTGGGAAATTATAATTATAAATAAAACAAGTACAGTTATACATACAAACTCAAGGGTATTGGTATATTTATATAACCCTTTTGATTTTATTAAATGAACATATATTATAACACATATGTTACAAAAATAATGTGTAATTTATTAAATAGTTACGCGTATTTATATTTTACATGTAATTTTTGATTCTATCAGACAATTATTCTTATAGAATGTAAACCATAAATGATATCTAAAGAATATTTTTCAACATTAACATTTAATTATTGAATGCCTCAAACATTCATAATATGTTCAGGTAAATCAAAAAATATGATTCACTTGAAATCATTTTATAATTACATATCATGTTAAAAAACATAATAATCTAGGGTGGTATCATAAAAACCATGATATAGGATATCCACTTATCATTCACCATTACATTTCCCAATACACATTAAATATTCAAAGGATTCAGGGTACAACTCCATTAATCTCCCTCTTAAACGAAATCCTCATAATCATTAAGATTTTTTTAATAATATTGTATCATTTATTAGGATTTTTGAAATATTGTTTGAAAAATATTTTAGATATCCTCTAAAATAGTTTTGTACATTTATCATCAACTTAAAATTGTGTCATAAAAAAAGTATCATCTTCTGAACACTAATCCAATTTTCCTTTTGGATAATATATAAAAAGACTTTTATTGAATCATTATGTGTAAAATGAAATACATATTCAATCAACCATAATATGAAACCCCATGACCATTTAAATAATTTAAACAAAAATAAGAGTTCTTAAATTTATAAATGTTAGAAAAGAGTCCCCTATAAAATCATCAGTGTTACTCTTGTAAAAAGGGATATACTATGATATCAATCAAGAAAATCTATTCCTATACCTATTAAATATCTACAATGTATATAATAATAAATTTTTATTTTATATATTTGTATAATACATTGAATATCCAAAGGTCAGGGGATATCTAAGCCTAATATAATCACCCATAATTTCATTATTCTCCATGTATAGACTGACCAGGTCAATAAATACATCATATGTCATTCACCATTATGGATGAGATTAGCACCATCCCCTCACTCTATATATATAGAAATAATATTTATTATATATGTAAGGTAATAAATTTTCCCAGACTAACTAAATTCATGAACTATATTGAATAATAATCATACAAGTTGAGAAATATCATCTTGATTTACAACAAAATGAAAACATGATTAACAAAAAATGAAAAAAGAACATTATTATTTATTACTCAAAGATTATTTAAGAATATTATCAAAAAATATATGATATATTCCTAGGTAATTTTCCAAAATTTGGATTTTTGAAATGCAAATATAATCTATGTGATCATACTATACAAAATACCTAGAATGTGACACTCCATGTTGAGTACTAAAGGGGGAATCTAGCACAGAAAACTCATTTTGTTCCTTGTGATCATATTCAATGTCGTGATTTTGGAATATTAATCACTCTAAAGTTAAAAATTCAATGTAACCTATATTATTCCATTACAAAAATCAATTAGGGAAAACTCAAATTTGTAATTTGAGAGGTTAAATATCATTTCACTTCATAAGTATTTATGACCAACATAAAAAAATGAAATTGTTGATACTACGTTTTTTATAATGTGATCATGGTTTTAATTTTTAAATATTTAAGAATATTAAAGAAAATAATATTCCATATAATCAGACACTAAATTATAGACCACTATATTAGCCTTATGTTTTGTATAATATTAGTTTTTTAAAATCATTACATATCTATATAATTTCTAGTATATGTTAATGTGACCAACATATAAAAACCTTACACTAAATTAATTTTGTGTGTAACATTAATATGTTAATTCAGTTTTAATAATTGTGAGACTTAGTAATCGCATTGCATAAAAATGTTCCTTGAAATGTTTTTTTAACGGATTTGACTATTAGTATAAACATTTTAACAATAAACCATAAAACATTTAGCATATTAAGTGTAATTCACTATGTATTTTTATGACTATATTCCTTTAATTTTTAAACATTGAACAATTTAAACCAAAAAAACCCTTTAGTATAATCTTAATATGTGTATAATCATTACAATATCAAGTTAAGATACACAAACACCTTTTTTATATAAAAATAAATCTTACTTATTTATGTAGGAATATTTAAGAAATAAAATATATGAATATATATTTTATATTGTATTTTATGTGTTTAGAGTATTTTCCTTGAAATAATATTATTCTATAACATATTCAATTTATAGTTGGTAAGATCATATTCAAAATATTTTAACACAATTATTCCATAAACACTTTTATTTTATATGAAACACCGTTCATAATTATCTTTTATTTAGACATGTTATATAATCTCTGGAATCATAAAATATATATACTAAATATATAATCTCATATTATTTATAACAATTCCTTATTAACAAACAACATCATTTATCATATAATTTAAATAAGATAAAAATAAACATCCTTTATATGGATTCTCCAAATCATGATATTTTTTATTAACATTCATTTTTATGATTTATCAACCCTTTTCTTCATCATCATTTATTAAAAATTTAATTACATGAATGTATACTAAAATATTGGAAAATTATTTCTTTGATTTGGAAATTATGTGTACATAAAAACATATAAATTACATATTTTTTTCTTATACCCTTTAAAATCAATCAATTTAATTTTGTAACACTTATACATAATTCAGAATTTCCATGGAGTTTAATTATCCACATTATGAATTCCAAAAAATTACATCAAATTTAAATATCAACATTTATTATTGACACCTTAGGTATCAATCACTTTTAATATATATTCGAAGGAACAACTAATTAATTTTTAGCTATCTTTTCCATTTTCTATTTAAATTTTTATACACATGTAATGTATATATAGAACTAAAACCTTGAAATATCATGCTCGATTTATCCACCATCAATACTATGAGTAAATAGGGTAAATTTTATTAAACTCATTAACATTGGAAAAACATTACAAAATGAATCAATAATGAATTGAATTTCCAAATAAATCTGTCACGACCCGTCCTCGGGGCCCGTGCTGTGACTACCCCAAACCCGCCTTCCATAGGCCAGTGGATAGTGACTAGCACCAAGGCGTAATTCTTGATAAAAAGGAAGGAATTACCTTTGTAAAGTAAACAAACACCATAGAGAAATCAAGAAGAAGTAAACACTAAGTAAAAACTAGGTACAACAGTAAGTGCGCAAAAGTAAGTGGGTCAGAATACAAACCCAAACTGAAAGTAAAGTACAACTGAAAAAGAGAGTACATCAACTGAAATGTAAATTCGCAACCTCGAGCCGTCCACTGGAAGTCCCACCTGAATGGTGGGTACAGATAGCCTCCACATCTCCTCGGGTCCAGCAGTCCGCTCCGAGTACGCCCCACCCAGTGGTCCACCTTTGGGTACAAACTTGCTCCTCGTGTCTCAACCACGATCAGCGATGTATGTCGTCTGCAACCAACACAACGTAGTGTAGGCATAGCCCGTGCAGGGGTGAGTATAAGCTACTCAGTATGGACCCCAAGACATCTGATGGTCTCTCAAAATCCATAAAGGGAAGGTACAATCACGAAGTATCATCCGAAACTACATAGGTATATTCCCATACATAGACCTAAGTCATTAATTCTCATTCGGCTCTAACATCTGAGCTCAAGTACAACCCAGTCCACACAGGAATTCACAACTCAGTCCACACAGAAAAGCATAACGTAATCCAAGCAGGATATCAAGTCAATCATGAAAGTCAAAATTCTGCTCACACAGGTATACTTCTTCTTAAGACGATAGAGATCATCCGATGTAGTCACTGATTCATCTAAGCCGTCGGACCCTCATAGGATCGATAGGTATTAACCCCTGCAATGACCCACAAAAGATCGATAGGTAACTAACCCCCGCAACGACGCACACAGTATCGGACCCAGACAGGATCTGTAGGCGCTGTCCAACATAGGACCACTGAGTGCTGACCCACACAGGATCTGACCCACACAAGATTGGTAGCACTAATCCACGTAGGATCGCTGCATTTTGTAGTCGTCGCCGTCGAATCCACGGAGGATTTCTATACAGTCGTCATCGTCATCGCAGTCACAGCCAGCTCTAGGGTTCCCGTACACAGTAAGCTCGTTCGGGAGGGTCTGCTCCACAAGCCTAGGGGCTGATACATCAACTGACACATAGTCCAGAGTTGATGTATCCAAAAGTTCCGTATTGTCAACAGTAACTCAACGTCATAGACGACACCTCAATCGGACGCCCGGTTTGAGAGTTATTAGCGTTTTCATCCCAGGGGCCCGATTGGTTTTTAAGTCAAAACCAACCTGATCATATTAAAACTGTGTCCAAACCTCGAGCGGATAAAGCAAAAGGTTTATCTCACTAAGGGGAATCTATCAAAGTCGACGACACATCAATCAGACACCCGGAGCTCAAGTTATAAGCCTTTCCGCTCTGAGGGACCAGTTGGTTTCGTGTACGAACCAACCCGGCCGAACCCAAAGTTCTCCAAAACCTTGAGTGTAACATATTGAAACACCCGCCTCGATCCAAGGATCGCATCATAGCTGAATGTGCATCGATCGGAAGTCTACAGCCCAAGTTATGGGAAAAAGACCGTGAGAGGTCCAGTATTAGCGGGTTCGGGCCCGGTTCGACCTGGCCCGGTACCCCCCGGGTCGACCCCACCCCAGTCCGGGTCCGGCCCGCATGGTCGCGGCCCAGACCGGCGTGGAAGCAACCATGTGGCTCGGCCGTTTCGTCCGAGCAGATGGGGGGGGCACTGCCCCCTATGTGTAACTGCGTCCCCTATGATGGGGGGCTACTCATGCTGGCCTGTCGAGGGTCGTAACCCTCGGCTCCTCCCTTGACTGGCCGACCCACTCCGGCCGGCCGGCTGTTACCGCCACAGGACCGGCACTAACCGATCCCCCTGCTCCGATGTCGGTGTCCCAGAATCAGCCATCGGTCTTTGGTTTGACGCAGCCTATGGCCGCGGCCTTGGTCCGCCCGGGATGGCACAATGGCGTCGTGCCCCTCCGCTGCAGCCCTACTCCTGCCACGGTGCCTTCGAGGTAATCCGGCATGGCACGACGGCACCGCGATCCTGTTCTATTTAACGGCACGGCATGACGGCGCCTTGCATTCCTTGCCTCATTACCCCACGCGGTGCAACAGCACCGCGCCGTCCTCGTTCCATTCCACCACAAGGTAGACAAGAGACAAAGGGGAGGAGGGTCGGCCATATTTGTGCGGTCCTACCCCCTCCCGTTAACTGATAACAAGGTGTCCAATTGTAAGAGGAAAGATGACTGAAGACATTCATGAATAGAAACACATATATCCCCTACCTTGTAAAATTCATTGAGCGAGGGTTCATCGTGGAAATAACAGTCACGGAAGAAGGCATCGCGGAAGGAGAAAAGATTCATCGGCGTCACGTCGTCGATCTCCGAGGATCCGGCATTCTTGTCGACCTTCGTCGGAGGTCGGCATTCTTCTCGTTCTTCGCGTACTTCATCGAAGAAGAAGATGATCTTCAAGCCCCTTAGATTTTTTCCAAAATCCTCTCAACGCAACCAGTCCAACCCCAAAAATAAAATAATTTCTTCAATTATTTTATTTTCATGACTTAAATTTGAAATTCAAAAATTGAGTTAATCCACTCTATTAATTAACTCAAGTTGTCTTAATAAATGGAGGGATATGGAAGGTTAGGGAAGATGAATGGTTTGGGTTCGTGTGGGCCCCACCGCCCTCATAACCACACTTGGGTGGTTACCCAACTTCCACCCAAAGGATAACCACTTAGAAAATATAAAATTTGTAGCTCAAATTTTATTTTAGCTTCCACAATTTTTAACAACATCTCCCATGTAAATGCAACTCCGAAAAAGGTGTTCCTAAGATATTACTGGCACGTTGAATCCATCGATTCCTTCAGAAATGGATTCAGAGCACTCGTTCAAAAGATAGAAAAACCCGCTCGTTTGTTCACTGAACGTACCTGAGCTAAACTTAGGATAGAAATTCCAGGCACACCGGGCCTCGGAATCAAGTTCCATCAGAAACCGCGTTCTTGTAAAATCCCAAAGAAAATTAAGAAAAAATTTCCCTTGAATTTTACGGGTATTTACAATATCCTTAAAAGATATTTTAAGACTTATAAAGTCATTCTCATACTCAATAACATTATTTGTATGATAATTAACAGAATAAATTAAATAAATGAACAATTTATATATTTAATCATATGAAAAATAATTTATGGACAATGAATAAATTAAAAAACTACAAACACTTTATAATTTGAACATGAATCTATGAAATTCTTTATAAATAAATAATATTAAATAAATAATTTGAATCATAAAATAAATAAAACATGGCACAAAAAAAGTGACATGGAACAAGAATTATCAAATCCAAAGCCACCCCATGCTCACATTAAAATAAAAAAGTAGAAAGTTTGAAAATAATAATAATGCTGGGGAAACAAGAAGTCCATATAGTACTCATTATCTATGCTATTTTTGATCACCATCCTTATAAAAATAATCACCACTCTCAAAAAACTATTGATTATTATTTGGTTTGGAGTCAGGGTCAGGTTTTGACTTATCTGACACATTCCTTTTATCCTCCAAGTATCACTTAGGGTTATCAATACTGTGTCAATGAGAAACTCCATGAATATGGATTCCTATGTTTTGACCATATTATAAATTTTTCACAAGAGGAAAATATCCCCCAAAAAAACATCACTATAGTACACTAGTTACTATTGTGATTCAAGCTCTATTTGAAACAATTTTCAATAGACCCCTCCACTAGGAACATAGTTAGTAAGGTATTCTTCCCGAACTTGTCTACCACATCATCCATGGTCCAATTTAAAAACTTCTTAAAATCCACAATCCAATTCCACATGAATATTGAGATAATACAGGATGGTCTCATATATATATTTCACTACATCACTAGTGTCCTCTATAGAGTACTATAAAATTAAACAAAAACACATGGATATTTTATGTTCTTATCTAGAACCATTATTATATTTTGTATTTATCTAACATGAAAAAATAGTTTATAAACATTTTATTTTTTCATATAAAAAGTCTTCTTTCAATAAAAGTTGTCAAAGTCTAAAAAGCATTACCAAAATCCTCATGTGAATCAAAAAATCAATTGTTTAAATACATAGAAATATTTCATATATCTTTAAAGAGTGAATCCATAGCATCACATAAATAAATTGAATCTTAAAAAGGGTGCAATCATGTTTTCAGGGGACCCAAAGTCATCACCTTCAACGAATCTGACTAGAATGGGTCTCATGTCGGGGCTCATGAGCCATGATGATCATGACATGAAATCGAAAGAAAACTTTGAAATAAAATAATATGTTGGGATGTATCGAAGGGATGCTGTGACTCGATCCCCCTTGGCCTTTCGCCCTACATGAGAGAGGCATGAGGAAAAGAGGGGGAGATACTCATGCATAATATACATTCCATAATTGAATAAATATAAACATGTTACATTCATTCCCGAATTTGAACACTTTAATATTAAGAAAAATATTGAATTTAATTAAATATAAAACATATGAAATAAAAACATTATATATACGAATTACAGGTACATAATATAAAGAAAATTTAATATCCCATATTTTATACAAGGTAAACCTCATACATATCAATATATTCAACTGAGTTTATTAAATGGTTATAAACTTTCTTCAAATAAGGTGATATTAATTTAAAAAATTTAAATTAATTATTATGATAAATACATAAATTTAATTTTTTTTATTTGTAATTATTTTTTAATTTAAAAAATTTATATAAATTACACTAATAATTTCCATATAAACAATTTATATCCAAATTTTACATCATTTCATATAATTTCAAAAGTAATTAATATTTAGAGAATTTTTTAATTAAAAAAATTTTAAAAAATTTTTATAAATAATTATAGTCAATTTATAATTAATTAAATTGTAAAAATTTTATAAATTAAATAAATATAAAAATATAATTTTTTTATATAATTTATAATCATTTTATAAATAATAATATTCAATTTATAATTAACAAATTTAATATTTAAAATTTTCTAGTATATCATATTCTATGATATCCCCATATATTAAAATGCACATCAGGGATTCTCTTATCTATCATATTTAATAATACATAATCTTGACTTTGATATAATATTTTATTGATAGAGTGTTATATTCTGGAATATAGGTTATATTACCTTAATCATTCAAGGATCAGTTTTTGAATCAAAAAAGATGTTATCACCATCTACGACATACCACATAATACACTATGATATAGGGAAAATAAATGGAATAACACAATTTCACCACTGAAAAAATAAAATATCTTAGGACGTGACCCTGTACATACTAATTATACTAAATATCATATCTCCTTATATATATAAAAATAAAATAATTTTTAATGATAAGTACTATGACATGAATGTGATAAAAATATTTCTTCATTTTAAACATGATTTCAAGAATCAAATGATATTAAGATGGATTTGAATCCATTGATAGATTATTTAGGATCAATTAAAACTTATTAAATGATGTTAATAAAACAATAAACCTAAATTCAAATATTTAACATGCAGTAAACTGAATATATATATATATATAATGAAGATCATTATTATGTACTATACACCATCGATGTCGACGTTACTCACCTTGATCAATATACTTGATGTAGAAACCTTATTTTAGTTTGACGAATTCAGACATCATGTTTTATTCATGGTATTACAATAATGTATCACCTCAATACATTATCATATGTTATTTTAAGAAGATGTTTAATTTTATTGATAGCATTGAAACACACACAACACACGATTTAAACAAATCGTTATTTAGAAACATTTTTCAATTTAAAAAAATTATAACACTTTTCGATATTTTATATAGTGAATTTATATATTATATATTCAACAAAAAAATTTAAATTCAACCAATTTATTCTATAGTTATTAGATAAGAACAAACCCAATATTTCACATAAAAATCTATATTCTTCTAAAGACATTTTTACCCCCTCTTAATGGAGAAACTATTTTAAATCCAATTAATGGAACATTAGTAAATTTTATATGTAAAAATAATTTTTTTTATTGAAATAAAATAATAAAAATTTGTTTATGGTTATTTTATTGTATTTTTAGATGATGTTTCATTTTTTAACGAATAGTAAAAAATACAAATTTTTACACGAAACTTGTTTTTAAAAAATCTTCTTGGTAAGGATGAATTATATTTAAAATTTTTTATATAGTGAAATTATAAGGACCCAGCCATAAACCTTATTTAATATTGAATTAAATTAATATTTCACATTGCGGATCTTTTCAGGATTAGAGTTTTAGATAATTAGATCATAAATCAGGAATTACATTCAACATTTAAACAAAGTGGTTACATAAAAGATAGTACTCATTTTGACCCATCAATGAAAACATATTTAAAATAAAAGATGGATTCTTTCTTGACACTTCCTTGAAACTATCATCATATCATGTATCATTCCGTTGACCTGTGAAAAACATTTCAAAAAGTTGGGATTAGCATAAAAAGCTCAGTGAGGGATATAAAAATATAGAAAGGAAACAAGAGTACATGTATACATAAGAATGAAATCATACTTTACCCATAAAACATAAGCACTTTAACACACCTCATCAAATAATGAATAAATCATAGAAATCATAAGACATAAGGGTAACTTGAGGCATTCGTAACATTCTTACGTAGAGAGTAACCCTCTTGGTTATGTTTGGAATACCCATCACAATATATTCCCTAAATCACTTTGTAGAAACATTAACGTTTAACTCCTTCACGTTACCCAATGCATTGGAGGGCTATATCGGGCTCACCCGCCCTTAGTTTGTCGCGGAACCACCCGTCTTCATAATA
Source organism: Viscum album (assembly GCA_963277665.1). NCBI lineage: Eukaryota > Viridiplantae > Streptophyta > Magnoliopsida > Santalales > Viscaceae > Viscum > Viscum album. The sequence continues at coordinate 807,053,815 of OY728139.1, forward strand.
ATGCCAAAGAACCACATCATAATCGTATTACATAAAACACGCATAAAGGAAACATAATATTTCCACCTTTCAGTCACAAGATATCAATAAAACACATTGATATAAAAACATTATGTAAACCATTTTCAATAAAAAAATAAAAGAAATGTAAAACATGGTATTTATTTTTCTCTTAAAAAGAAGGTATGGCTTTTAGAGGAAGCCGAAACTCAAATAATGGTCACGGCGGTGGAGAAGTCATTGCCACCGCTTACGTACGAAAATAACATTCCCTTTTTTTATTTAGTAAAACACTTTGTATAAAAAGGATTCCTTTTGGATAAACGTAGAAGTCAAAGGGGTTTATACACATTATGAAAGAAGGTTGTGTATAAAACAAAATATGTCTCAATGAATGGAGATTGAGACGAATTCCCTTACAAAGACAGTATCTTTGGATTAAGGATAAATCAATTACATAATTATGTGTGACAAACTAAAACACCAAATATAATTGGATATTAAGTGTAAAACAATTAGAGGCTATTAACACATATTCATATAACGACATATTCAAGGAGTAAAAGCTTATCCCAAAGAATCAAAATTGGGTTAAGAAGTTCCCTAGAAAAATTGTCACAGCCTAAAGGCTTCACTACAAAATTCCGAAAATGAGTTGATGAGAGATAAAAAGGGTATATCATCACTTGGACATAAAATTTAAATAAATAAGGATATATAAGAACATATCCCAACATAATATTCTGTGAATTAAAAGACATTACAAAATAAGTCTTTAAAAAAACGGTGGGTGAAAGGTTCCCTTACCGACATGGGTATCTTTCGAAACATACACCCCGTGAAAGATGGACCATACAACATTGATGTAAATACTCATAAATGAAATTATATTACACAATGAGTAAAATAATGGGCAGTAGAAACACCACTCAAAGGAAATTGTGGCAAATGTAGCATAAATATCACAGGAATAAAAGTGAGATGAAAAATCCCTTATGAAAATTCGTCAGCCTAACGGTGCCACATAAAACATTAAAAAATTTATTGATGAGATAAAATAGGGCCTCTCATAATATTAACATAATGTTTACAGAAAGAGGAATTTAAAATAACATCCCCCAACATAACAAGGAGGAGCTTAAAATAAGTGATATAAAGGAGAGTACTTAAAAAGAAAGAGAGAGGTCAGATCTCTTATGAAAATTCGGCAGCCTAATAGAGCCACTCAAAACTTCCAAAATGGATTAATGAGAGAGAATAGGGAGTGTCATCATATTAAAATAAAAATAACAGTATGAGTAATATAAAATAACATCCCAATCATAATAAAGATGAGCTTAAATGTAATGACATAAAAGAGTGTACTTAAAAAGAAAGAGAGGGGTAGGTACCCTTACCTCGGGTCCAACATGACTCGATCGTTCATTAACATCCTGAATAATAAACATGAGTTAATTTACACGTTTTTAAGAACCTTTTTCATGTTCATTATTCCTTTTATATCAATTATTTCTATGTTATAAACATTATGTAATCATTTTAGTTATTAATGATTGTTTTGTCGATATTTGGTTCTAGAGTCGAAAGTGGACTTCTTACAATTACATGTTGTTCGTGTGGTCAAAGGTTCATTATATCCAAGATGATATTCAAGATTTGGATATATTATATTTCCAGAATATACATGTATTTATAATACTAAATAATCATTTATATGTAAGAAATGAAATGCACCATCTATGGAGACGGTAAGCCGTACGTACGCATGAACGCTACTTTCATTTCTATGTCATATTAATGGAATTAAAACCAAATGAGAGGTATGTATATTTTAATTATAGAATTATATTCATCATTTATATGTAAAATAAATCATATATATTAACTTTAAATCCATCCTGTATATATCCCACATATGAAATTAACAAATCAAATCACTTTGAGGGGGAGGTAGTCTGCACTTCCTAAAATGAAATTATTGTGTTTACCCCCAATGGAAACCATAAAGGTATGCCAAAAAAGAAAAATACATAAGATTAATTAAATCATAAAAATATTATATATCATATATAAATATAGTGATATCTTAATGGACACCTTTAAAGGTGTTATATGAGTGTTGAACAATCATCGTTTCGTGAGGCAGAAATTCACCATCCACATAAATAGTATGTTATTTAACAATTTCATGTAGGTGTGTGTAAGGGTAGATAGAATTATTTTTATAAAAACATCCTAGAATATTTATTATACTGGAGTTTTTACAAAATAAATGAATAAAAAGAGTTTAGGGGGTTGGAGAAGCAAAATAAAACAAAAAGAACACAAGTGAAGACATTACCTTAAAATCGGGTTACTCTTTTTGATTGGAGCTCAAAGGCTTCCTTGGAAGACTTATGCCCAAATTGAGGAATAAAGAAGTTATAGAGGGATGTTTAGAGACAAAATGGTCAGGGTTTGGCCGAGACAAAGGCTTTTGATGTGAGGGTAGAGAGGTAGAAGTGGGGGCCTTTTATAAGAGGAGAGGAGGGGCACTTTTGGAATGTTAAGAAATGTTACTTTATTTTAAAATAAGTTTCGGATTTAAAAGGTCCCACATTGATATAAATCTAGTATAAGGTGATAAGGGTTCTAAATATACTCATCCAATAGGTTTTTGACAAGTTAAGGTTTTAGTTTTTACATTATCTTTTAATTTTATTTAAATCGTTAAATAATGAGGTAATCACTACATCATCATGATGTCATAAATAATTTAATTTATTTAATTTCTAAAAATAATAAACAAATACTATGATGTAGGAAATATTTGTATCTTTCCAATTACTATATATAGTAAAACATCGGACTTGTATAACCCCATTTAAATATTTTTTTAGTAAAACAACTCATGTTTCTGTCATTTTTACTTTTACATTAAATAAAAAGATAATAATGTCATTTTCCATCAAAAGTGGCTCCATGGGTCCCCAAGTTGACACATGTATTATATTGGTCGGCCATGACACATCCAATAAGGGTAGGATACGTGTCAATATCATCTCATATTATTAAAATATTATTTTTACCTTAAACTACACTAATTACCTCCAATCGCGATTAAAAACTTAAAAGTTACTATTCACCAAAAATTATTTTAATTCCATTGAACCACATTTTACATCTTAATGACAACAATTTATGTAGGATTTTTTAAATTCTAAACATAGAGCTGGTAAAATTTCATTTAAACTGAAAATCAGTTTTTATAAGTACAACTTAGTGGTTTCACTATTCATCAAAAATTGATGTTCTTCAGAAAAATACCAAAACTTCAGCCTAAGCTATATTTGATATTCCGAATTCAAAAATAAAGTCTATTTTACAAAATTCAAAACATATAATTTGAATTAATTAATTTAATAATTAATTCCCGTTGTCAGAGCAAATAGAGTGTTTTTATGAAACAATAAGTATCAAAAGATAGACACTAGTTTAAGTCTGATTTCAAAGTGAAATTAATTCCAATGACCAAAATTGGATTAAAAGGTAAAAATATATTCTAATTTAACTTTAAAACCAATTCAAAATATAATCTAATCATATAAATAAATTATATTAAAAAGTGGTTTTGAATTAAAATACAAAATTTTTCACTATTCATTAAAAAAATGAACTTTATCAGAAAAATACCAAAAATTTACACAAATTAAATTTGATGTCCCAATTATAAAGAAGAATTTTATTTTGTCAAATATAACACATAAAATTGTTAAAAAGTGTATTTAGAAGAGGTTCGCCATCAAAAGGCGGTTAATCGACCTTTTAAAGAATATTAGAATGTTTATGCCTAAAAATTGGATTTATTCGTATTTTTAATCCTCTATCATTTATTGTAAAAAGTTAAAATATTTGAAAAAAATAAATAATCATTTTTTATTTAGTTCTGTTCTTTCCCGCCATTATAATGGCTAGGCCTTAACTACCATTTAAAATAATATTATTTTATTATTAGAGTGCATCATATGATTTCAAAGGAACTTGTTGTCGCGTATTGGGTACGCCATCGAGCATAGTGTTCCATTTAAAGTACTATTAATATTTATTACTCAAATAAGGATAAATATAAAAATGTCATATTTTTTATTACCTGGGGTATTACATCCTTCCCCCCTTTTGGGAATTACATCCTCGTAATTTCAAAATTGGGCTTCGAAACTCAATTGAAAGCCCCACATCGGAAAAAGAGTTGGTAAAACAATCACTTTAAAATAAAGAAAGAAAATTACATAGGTCACCCGAGTTAACCGATACTAGGATTCCATGTAGGAAAACATGGACAAGGAGGTGAAAACATAGGGTCATATTCTGATGGAGAGTGATAGAAAACATGTTTAGGAGAACTTTAATCACAAGAAAATCACAAACTGGCGATGGGTTAAACGTTATTCAATTCCCCAGTAGGAAAAGTTAATAGAAAAAATTTTTGTTTTAAGTTTCATTTCATTCAGGAATTTGTTCATAAGGAAACATAATCACTTATCATGATGACTTTCAACTTTTATTGTATTTCTTACACAAACTCATATTTTCTCCAAAAGACGAGTATTTAGGAAGACCTTTTCACATTAAGAGTACAATAATCAACTTTTAGAAAATCACCCAATACACAAAAGAGAACTATATACTTCCCATGTCTTTAGACTTTAACAAAAACCAAAACTAAAAAGGTTATTACTAGATCAGATAATCCAGAAAAGGATAACCCTTTATAAAAAGATAATATATTCTTAATCTCCAAAATTTATCCAACCAAACAGAAAGTTCAACGAGGACCATTCAATAAACAATTTGTCCATAAAATTCTCCAGACTAAGATTGAAACCCAAATATTTGAAGGATTTAGTCACATAGTCTTCCATGTTAAATCATAACCTTTATCTCCAAACAACATCTGTTTCTCTTAAAGTCTCGTATAGAAAAGTAATTAACCTAATCACATATCCTCCATGATAGGTTAATAAATTTTGATTGATAACCCAAAATAAAATTACTATTAATTCATAAAATCCTATAACTAAAATGAATTAGTAAAACTAACAAGGGACTTCACGTAGTCCATTGGTAGGCGATAAATATCAGTCGCACTTTGGTTGTGGGTTCAATTCCCGCACCTTTGTCTAACGCGACGGGTTGTCACACAGTCTGCGTGTTGTCCTTTTTATAAAACTCCAAAAATAACCCTATCATGTTTTAACCTAAATAGTTTCCTTATACCTCTCATTTTCATCCATATTAATTATGATCTCCACGTCTTAATTCGTGATGTCTTATTTCACCACCATAAGATAAAATAAAACGATTCCCAAAATGAATAACAACATACCTTGATCATGGAGTCCACTTGGTTTCATCGTCATCTTGTTTACATAGGTAGACTTCCCATGCATTACAAAAATTATTTAGAGATCCTTCAAAATAATTTGCGTCCTCCATCAAAATACACCTTGTACAACATGGGTCATATTGGTGTTCACAGAAAAACAGTTTTGTAAAATAATCATGTATGACATATAATTCCGAAACATCTGATAAAACATGATTTCTATAAAATAGTCGGACAGAATTTGAGTTGAAACTTTAAATTATTGGTCCTTTTAAAATACCATATGTATGTGCTGAGAGGCTATATTTTAAAAGAAAATATATATAGGTTGCACAAGGGTCTCTTCCCTCAGCACCATTTTTAAAATCATAATATGAATCAAATTCTTTTGATAAGGGAAAATATTTGAAAATACCTTGATAATATTTACCTTTCTTGAAAATATGAGAATATTTTGAAAATAGTATTTGTCTAAAAACAACCCATGATCCACGATGATAACGAGGTATAGTGGAGGTTTTTGATATCTCCAACAACTTCTTGCAAGTGAGTTGTATGCTAGAAAAAGTTTCACAATCAGCCGAACATGACTTTGCAATAATTATTGCAAGCATATCATCAAGAAGAGATAAGAATGTCGTTTGAGATCCTTCTCCTTCCATTCGTAACTTACTTTACTTGTCCTAATTTTTTTTTAAAATAATGATTTAACTGAAATAATAGATATAGGGACAAACCATGTGTCTAAAAAAAACTCCTAATCCCTAAAGTTTTCTAAACCGACCTCTGATACCAACTATAAGGACCCAGCCTTAAACCTTACTTAATATTTAATTAAATGAATAATTCACATTGAGGATATTTTCGGGTTTATAGTTTTAGAGAATTAGAACATAAATCATGAATTAAATTCCACATTTAAACAAAGTGGTTACATAAAATATAGTACTCATTTTTTCCCATCAACAGAAACATATTTAAAATAAAACATGGATTCTTTCTTGACACTTCTTTGACACTATCATCATATCATGTACCTTTTCCTTGACCTGTGAAAAACCTTTCAAAAACTTGGGATGGGCATAAAAGGTTCAGTGAGGGATATAAAAATATGGAAAGGAAACATGAGTACATGTATACATTAGAATGAAATCATACTTTACCCATAAAACATAATCACATTAACATACCTCATCAAATCATGAATTAATCATAGAAATCATATGACATAAGTGTATCTTGAGGCATTCGTAACATTCTTATGTAGGGAGTAACCCTCTTGGTTATGTTTGGAATACCCATCACAGTATATTCCCTAAATCTCTTCGGAGAAACCTTAACGTTTAACTCGTTCACGTTACCTAATGCATTGGAGAGCTATATCGAGCTCACCCACCATTTGTTTATCACGTAGCCACCCGCCTTCATAATAATTCCCAAGAACCACAACATAATCGTATCACATAAAACATGCATAAATGAAACATAACATTTCCACCTTTCAATCACAAGATATCAATACAATAAATTGATGTAAAAACTGTATGAAAACCATTTTCAATAAAAAAATAAACGAAAAGTAAAACATGGTATTTATTTTTCATTTAGAAAGAAGGTATGGCTTGTAGAGGAAGCTGAAACTCAAATAATGGTCACGACGGTGGAGAAGTCATTGTCGCCGCATACGTACGAAAAAAACATTCCCTTTTGTCATTTAATAAAACGCTTCGTATAAAAAGGATTCATTTTGGATAAACTTAGAAGTCAAAGGGGTTTATAGACCTTATAAATAAAGGTTGTGTATAAAACAAAATATTCCTCAATGAATGGAGATTGAGACGATGTCCCTTACAATGACGGTATCCTTGGATTAAGGCTAAATCAATTACATAATTATGTGTGACAAAATAATACACCAAATATATGTGGATATTAAGTGTAAATAAATCGGAGGTTATTTACACATATTCATAGAAAGACATATTCAAGGAGTACAAGATTATCCCAAAGAATCAAAATTGGGTTAAGAAGTTCCCTTGTGAAATTTTGACAGCCTAACGACATCACAACAAAATTCTGAAAATGAGTTGATGAGAGATAAAAAGGGTATCTAATCACATGGAAATAAAATTTAAATCAATAAGGATATAGAAGAACATATCCCAACATAATATTATGTGAATTAAAAGACATAACAAAAGAAGTATTTTAAAAAAAGGAGGGTGAAGGGTTCCCTTACCGACATGAGTATCTTTCAAAACATACACCCTCTGAAAGAATGACAATACAACATTGATGTAAATACTCATAAATGAAAGTATATTAACCAATGAGTAATATAATGGGCAGTACATACACCACCAAAAGGAAATTGTGGTAAATGTAGCATAAATCTCACGAGAATAAAAGTGAGATGAAAAATCCCATACGAAAATTCGGCAGCCTAACGGCGCCACTTAAAACTTAAAGAAATGGATTAATGAGATCAAATAGGGTCTCTCATCATATTAACATAAAATTTACAGCAAGAGTAATATAAAATAACATCCCCAAACATAAAAAAGAGGAGCTTAAAAGAAGTGACAAAAATGAGAGTACATAAAAACAAAGAGAGAGGTTAGATCTCTTACTAAAATTCGGCAGCCTAACGGCGCCACTCAAAACTTACAAAATGGATTAATGAGAGATAATAGGGTCTCACATCATATTAACATAAAACGTATAGTAGGAGTAATATAAAATAACATCCCAATCATAAGAAATATGAGCTCAAAAGGAATGACATAAAAGAGTGTACTTAAAAAGAAAGAGAAGGGTTGGTTCTGTTACCTCGGGTCCGACTTGACTCGATCGTTCTTTAACGTACTGAATAATAAACTTGAGTTAATTTCCACTTTAATAAGATCCTTTTTAAAGTTCATTATTCCTTTTATATCACTTATTTCCATTTTATAAACATTATGTAATCAATTATGTTAATAATGTTTGTTTTGCCGATATTTGGTTCTTTAGTCGAAAGTGGACTTCTTACAATTACATGTTGTTCGTGTGGTCAAAGGTTCATTATATCCAGAATGATATTCGTGATTTGGATATCATATATATCATATATATCCGGAGTATACATGTATTTATAATATTACATAATTATTTAGAGGTATGAAATGAAATGCACTGTTCATGGAGACGGTAAGCCATACGTACGCATGAACCCTACTTTCATTTCTATGTCATATTAATGGAATTAAAAAGAAATGAGAGGTATGTATATTTTCATTCAAGAATTATATTCATCATTTATATGTAACATACATCATATATAATAACTTTAAATCCATCCTTTATACATCCCACATATGGCATTAACGAATCAAATCACCTTGAGGGGGCGGTATTCTGCACTTCCTAAAATTAAATTTTCGTGTTTACCCACAATGGAAACCATAAAGGTATGCCACAAAAAAAATACCGAAGCTAAAGTAAAAAATAAACATATTATATATCATATAAAAATATATTGACATCTTAATGGCCACCTTTGAAGGTGTTATATGAGTGTTGAACAATAATCATTCTGTGAGGCAGAAATTCACCATCCACAGAAACAGTATGTTCACTAACCATTTGATGTAGGTGTGTGTAAGTGTAGCTATAACTCTTCTTATAAAAACATCCTATTATATTTAAGATACTGGAGTTTTTACAATAGAAATGAATAAAAAGAGTTTAGGGGGTTGGAGAAGCAAAATAAAACAATAGAACACAAGTGAAGACATTACCTTAAAATCAGGTAACTCTTTTTGATTTGAGCTCAAAGGCTTCCTTGGGAAGACTTCTTCCCAATGTGAGGCTTAAAGGACTTGTAGAGATATGTGTAGAGACAAAATGGGCAGGGATTGGACGAGCCAAAGGCTTTGGAAGCGTAGGTAAAGAGGTAGAGGTGGCGGCCTTTTATAAGAGGAGAGGAGGGGCACTCTTGGAAAGTAAAGAAATGTTACTTTATTTTAAAATGAGATTCGGATTTAAAAGGTCCCACATTGATATAATTAAAGGATAAGGTGATAAAGGTTTGAAATATACCCATACAATAGGTTTTTGGAATGTTTAGGTTTTATTCTGTAATTTATCTTTTCTTTTTATTTAAATCGTTAAATAACGAGGTAATCACTGCATCATCATCATGTCACATATAATTTAATTTATTTAATGTCTCAATATTATATAAAAAATACAATGATGTAGGAAATTTGTTTATATTTCCAATTAATATTTATAATCAAATATCTGACTAGTATAACCCCATTTAAAAATTGTTTTAGTAAAACAACTCATGTTTGTGTCATTTTTACTTTTACATTAAATAAAAATATAATAATGTCATTTTCCTTCCAATGTGGATCCATGGGGTCCCCAAGTTGACTGATGGATTTTCTTGGTCGAACATGACCAAAACCAATAATGGTAGGACATGTGTCAAACTCATCTCATATTATTAAAACATTATTTTTACCTTAATCTGCACTAATTACCTCTAATCGCGATTAAAAACATAAAAATTACTATTCACCAAAAATTATTTTAATTCCATTGAACCAAATTTTACATCTTAATGACAATAAATTATGTCAGATTTTTGAAATTCAAAACACAGAGGTGGTAAAATTTCATTTAAACAGAAAATCAGTTTTTGTAAGTACCACTTAGTGGTTTCAGTATTCATCAAAAATTGAAGTTCTTTAGAAAAATACCAAAACTTTACCCTAAGCTATATTTGATATTCCGAATTCAAAAGTGAAGTCTATTTTACAAAATTAAAAACATATAAGTTGAATTAATTAATTTAATAATTATTTCCCGTTGTCAGAGCAAATAGCGTGTTTTTATGAAACAATAAGTATCAAAAGATTGACACTAGTTTAAGTCCGATTTCAAAGTGAAATTAATTCCAATGACCACAATTAGATTAAATGGTAAAAATATATTCTAATTGAACATTAAAACCAATTCAAAATATAATATAATAATATAAATAAATTAGATTAAAAAGTGGTTTTGAATTAAAATACAATATTTTTCACTACTCCTTAAAAATGAACTTTTTCGAAAAAATACCAAAAATTTACACAAAGTAAATTTTGATGTCCCCATTCTAAAGAATAATTTTATATTGTCAAATATAACACATAAAATTGTTAAAAAGTTGATTTAAAAGAGGTTCTCCATCAAAAGGCGGTTAATCGACCTTCTAAATAATATTAGAATGTTTATGCATAAAAATTGGATTCATTCACATTTTTAATCCTCTAACATTTATTGTAAAAAGTAAAAATATTTGACAAACATACATAATCATTTTTTAGTTAGTTCCAATATTTCCCTCTATTACAATGGCTAGACGTTAACTACAATTTAAAATAATATTATTTTTTTATTATAGTGCAATGTAAGATTTCAAAGAAACTTGTTGTCGCGTATTGGGTACTCCATCGAGCATAGAGTTCCATTTAAAGTAATATTAATATTTATTTCACAAATTGGGATAAATATAAAAATGTCATATTCTTTATTTACCTGGGGTGTTACAAATATTATATCAATAATAGATCAATTAATCCAATTTATGTCATTTTGACCTATTTCATATAGAAATTGGATAAAAAACCTAGCAATATTTTGGACGTTTTGACATTAAAAACTCATATTTTCTTATCATCTATGGGATTGGTTTTAAATTAATTTATTCCAATTAAATTCTTGGGGACTAGAAAATAGATATAAAATTTTGTAGTAGAATAATTTATAATATCTAATAATTTCAACTTAGTTTTTTTACCAAAGGTATTAGTGAATGTGATCAAAATTAATTATAATAATTAAGATAATAATTAGCTTAAAATAGGAATAAACCATAAACCTAAGATCCAAAAATTCCCAGAAACTTGTACAAAATACATTTTGTGGCCATATTTAGGCACTACCCTCTATTTTATCTAATTGGGAACATTATTTGATCCACATTTCATAGGAAAATTTTGTTGGAATTTCCTTTTTTAAAATTTACAATAATTTCACTCCTCACCCACTATAGAAAGGTACTCAGCCCTCGCACTTCCTCACACCTCTCAAGTAATTTTTTCACAACTCTTATCTTCCCAAATAGATCATAAACATACCTACCATCAGTTGAAAATTGTCTACTTAGGCATAAATATATCCAAGGAATCCCTTTGGTGAAAACCACAAGGAGTTACCTGAATAAGAGGTAACATCCTTCTTCGAACACTTTTTTATTTTCACATTCCATCCCATCATATGTTCTTATTAAAAGACTATATAATAAAAACATAATATTCAATATACTATCCAATCATTATGTTATGGGTTAAAACTACACATACAAACACATCCATCTAATGGGAATTGAACATCTTGTTTATGTGTAGAACAAACTATCACCTCACGAAACTATAATTGGCCATATTTCCTTTACTACCACTCATTGGAGGAATTTAGAGGGACATAATATTTATATATGATATTTATAATATATTTATTCCTAGTTTTTTTATACAACACATTCAGTTATGCTTTCTGTTATGTTTAAATCTGATAACATCGTTTGGGAAGTGTTGACTATTGCCCCTTCAAAGCGATGTGATTCATTTACTCTATACATAGATCATATAAAGGATGGTTTTATTAAACATATGTGACATATATTAAATAAATAAAATATCTTAATTTTAATATATATATATATATATTAATTTTAATTTTTTTTAATTAGACAATGAAATAAAAGTAGTGTTCATGCGTACGTTTGGTCTACCATCTCCATAAATAGTGCATTTTATTCCCTATCACCAAATATTATTAATTATTATAATTTGATATATACTAAATATATAATACATTTTAATCATGATTTAAATTATTGATATCTATTTTCCAATTAATAATTACAAAAAGTTACAAGTTAAAACATACTCCACACACTAGAAAATTAACACCCAGAATAGTGGAAATAGTGAAAGATTATTATCAATCTGGTAATAAGATATTATAAGAAGATAATATATGATATTATAGAGATGAATATTTCTTTTTAATAAGTTATTAACACTATTAAAACCATTATAAAAAAATTTAAAATTCTATTCACACAAAATGAAATGCATGTTTAGAGATTTCATCCCAATTTACATTCCATTGTGAATTGTTTGTTGAAATGCATCAATTTACTTTTATATGGTTTATATAATACCCTTTGAGTTGTGAAATAATTATTATCCTTACTCTAATGATGTTATAAATTTTATTTACTGTTATTCCTTCATGTGGATTATGATTCAAATGTTTCAATGTGGTATGAGATACTTTGGAATTTCTAAAGAATATTTTCCTAAAGAATATGTTTAATGGTTACCTTTGAAATATAAATTTTTCATATGATTTTTAAATTTTTCTTGAATCAATCACATCCTTTATGATCATTTTTATGGTATATTACTTTTGTATTAAATAACCATATTATCAGGCAATGGATATTATAATTTTCTAAACCATATATCATTTTACATTTGGTTTTAACTTAGAACATTATTTAATTAACTAGGGAATTATTGATAAATCTATATCTTTTATTCATTATGGATATTTTAAAAGTAACATTGTACATTATTAAATCAATTATTTGGTATATTATAATTTCATTGGAAAAGTATGTCATAGTTGGGGCCTGGTTATATGTAGACCCTTAATGCATCGCAGTCTCACAAGATGAGTTATTTGGCCAAATTACATTGGATTTTATCTGATATGCTAACCCTTCTTGTTAAAGGTCTGGATGGTAAAGGATCCACTTACCTAGGAAACATTGGGATAAATAATTAATCATTTATCTCATTTATTATTAGTTATTATTTATCCATGATATTTTTTTCGTTGACGTATCTATGAGTAATTTTAATTATCAATATAATTATTAAATTAAATTTGTTTTAGTTTATATAGTTTCCATATTGATATTACCCTATCTAGTAACTTTTATTTCTTTTGTTTTCATTTATTTACCCTTCTGTGTTTATTATACTCATTAATTCGTTATCTATTTCGCTTTACATACCCTTACATAGAATATTAGAACACCCATATTATGATTCCTTTCCCAAGGATGTGAAGAATAAAACTTTGAATATGTGTTTAAGGAGGAATTTTATTTCAATTTCTTATATATAATGTTTTCTTATCTTTTCTATATGTATTATGTGTATCATGTTTTTAATATGAATTTCCATGACTTCAAAATTGATCGGTCTTTCTGGATTTGATTCCATGTAATCAATTTAGTGTAATAAAATAATGCACTGTCTCTGGGATTCTGGGGTTAGGGTGTTATATTTGGTATTAGAGACAGCTGTGAAGAAACATTGGAAACTGGATTTAGAAAATATAGATTAAGTAACATAACCCTAATATATAATTAGAGGATAAGTATATAAGAACATACTAGGATGTTGTTAATGTAGATATTATGTTAGTCTTCCAAGAAATATATCCCTAGCTTGATACTACAAGGGGACATGGTTCTGGAACATACGTACTGAGGGGTATCATATCTAACTAGGTTCATTTATCATGACTCGACGTAATCTGGTACATTACAACAAGCCTTAGTTGTCACCAAGTTTGACACTCTTAGGGTATATGCTTAGGATAATTCACTTTTTTTTAATCTATTATGAATGATAATAAACTAAATATTTTCCCATAGTAACCCACATTTATGACTCTAATATTTACGATTCATAAATTTTATATGCTATAACATATTTTTAATTATATATTATGGTTTTATGAGGTAATCCATTGTATTTAATTTTTTATAAATAGTGACGGGAATGAAGAATCAAATCAATACTAATGCAAAATGTAGATATTTCCTTGGAGATGAATCCAATACAGCTGGTATTTAAATGAATAAAATTATATCTATTCTAGGACAGCATAATCAGGTTATTAAAATACTATTTCCCAAATGGAAAATAATATTCCACAGAGAGAATATATTATGTTGGATCAGTTTATATGATATAACCCCCCATTGTTTATTGGGACTATTAATCGAATTGTATCAAAAAATGAATTAATTATCTATAGAAGATATTTATAGACATGTTATGTAGTGAAATTGAAAACGATGCACTTGTATTATATTATCTACAAGTTTATGTACTATAATGGCGATCCTTAATCACGAATAATAAGGTGGAAGAATAAATAGAAATAATGGAATGCTGGGATTTTATAGTTACATTACTCAATAAATACTTCCTTCATGATCAACCAATTGAGATGAAGAGTATGTTCTTTAGATTATTGAAAAATTAAAAAGAATGTTCTGCAAATTTTGATGATACATTTTCCAGATTACCTAGGTATGCCATGAATTATATACACAACACAGAGTGCAGGATTGGCCACTTATTTGAAGGTCATAATCCAAATAACTAAAGTGAACTGGTTTCAAGGACAATTTGACCATACTAATAAATAGTTTTATGTGACATATAGATAAATAAGGAATTTTAAAGACCCTCTATATTCAATGGAAACCAAGAGAATAATAGTTATTCAGAGAACCGAGAGAAGTAGAATGTGTCAAATAATAATAAGAAGTTTGAGGAGCTGATATCTTGTGAAAAATGTGGAAAGAGACTCCCAAGGAAATTCTTGAAGGGAATGGGAGTTTTATTTATGTGTGGAGAAAGGGGTCACAATGAAAAATAATGAATGGAGGATAAGGAAAACAATATTATTCAATGATACAACTACAATCATATAAGGAACTATGAAAATAAATTCCCTACAAATAAAAGGAATACACCATAAAAAATAAGGGAAGATCTCATGGCTTACATGATCACTACAGTGGAGGTAGTACCAAATAAAATGGTGGTAGGTGCATTAATCATGTATTCAAATTCATCCAATGAATTATTTAATTCTAGAACATTTCACTATTTCATATCTAATCATTTTGAAAATAAAATTAGACATTTAACTTTTGATTTAATAAGAGACTTGTCATTAAAAACTCCAAAGGGAAGTCTTATGGAAATTAAGATGTGTCAGATAGTGCCCATTATGAAACATAATCATGATTTATGTGTTGTCCTTATTATCAGACCTATAGTTGTCTTTGATAAAATTCTCACCATGGATTTTCTCTCAAAAATATAATGAAAATTTTTATTTCAAGAAGAATAAAACTGTGATTTTTGTGGGAGGTATAGATTTCCTCATATTTAGATTAGAATAATCCTCAACAATTTATTATATAGATACACCCCCATTATCTCTAACTATTGAAATAATTTGTGAATAATAGAAAAAAATATACTAGTGGAGATGGTAGTCGTCAATATGAGTATGTACATGTTGTGCTGGAATACAAAGATGTATTTCCTAAGGTCCTAACTGGACCTCTCCTAGAACGTAAAGTAGAATTTTTCATTTATTTAATAATTGATGAAAGGAAAATATCCAATACTCCCCATATAATTGTGTTTCCCTTGGAATCATGTGTTCTGGTTTGGAATCAATATTTCCCAAAGGTTTGAAACGGGTTTATTCATGGAATCGGAAACCCCCTATTGTTTTATAACCATAGTGACCTAGTTTCTAAAGGCGAGGTCTCATCAGTATATTTAGACAACGATCCATAAAAATCACAATGGCGGAGAGTATGGGAGGTTGGGCTTGTCAAACCATTTTGGTGGGAATTATTTTCTACTCTAAGACTCTCTTATAGATTTATGATATATTCAAAAATCCATTATTCTATCTCAATTATGATGTTAATTACCCTATAATTAAGGACCAATTATAGAATGTATCGAATGTTGAATCATCTATATTTATATAAGGTTATCTATCAATAGTATCCCCTTATATACTAATTAGAGATTAATTGGTCATAATGATGCTAGTTTTCTATCCACATAGTGGGGCACTTTAGAGTGTATCATCATCTAGTGGAACAAGAGTTGTTTTGATATTAGGATCAAACCCCTATTATGGGATTCCTACATATCCTCATGAAAGGAATAAAAATTCACTTAGTTCAGTTCCCCTGAATGGGGCACATCATGCATTATATGGTCATGTGATAAGGACTAAAACATACAGTTTAACATAATGTGGAAAGGACATCATGATGGGAGGTTCCTAGTCAAGGTTTGGTGTACAACCGATTCCAAAGCTACCAATTGAACCTGGAAGGTATATAAATTTAGATGTCGAATTATACCCTACCATGAATATGGACATAGTGAATGTGATTGATTTTGGGGGTTGGTTTTGGACGTCATGGATGCTTTCTACATATACAATTTGGAGGGAAATAAAATCCCTTGTAGTTTGGTTAGTATCGCATGGGTGTATGGATCATTTAGAAGACTAATTTGGGTCTTACTCTTTAATAGGATGACCTATAAAAGGATCGGGGGGTATGTTTCAACTCATGGTGGTTTGGTGGCTTACTTTAGGGATTATTCATGAATATGATGCCTAGATTAGGGGGATTATGATTAGTTATTATCCAGAGTAGGAGGCTCATTGATATAGGGCCCACAGAAAACTTCTTACATATCATGGTTATTGATGGAATCATAGATCTATTATTTTTATGACAAGGATGGATTGTTCATATTTGATGACAACTATTAACTCTAATACCACATGAGTCATGCTCAATGTGAGAAATAAGAGGAACTGGTTGATCTGACAAACAACATAATGTTCTCTAATCCATAGGTGGACAAGGAAAAAATCCAGAAGGGATAGGGATGACGTGTTGAACATTATCACCTCCTCTATTCCCTCATCTATTTATGGAAGAGGTCATGGGAATAGAATAAGATATTTGGGATACAACACTTCCCTCTCTTCACTTTAATGCAGAATGTGCCTAGGGTATGTAAAATGTGGAAGCAATGATGTATTAGAGTGGGGAGAGGAATCAAGTGCGCATTCCCTCTCTCAACTAGTGTCCATGATGTAGAAATGATTAAGAGTCAAACAACCTTCAATAAATAATATGATTTTACTCCATCATGGATGCCCTAAAATTAGTCCCATAGCGAGGGTGGAGGATGTAATTCTATGTCAAATGGAAAACCATGTGTAATCCACATCCTTTATACCATGAACAAGAGATTATAGATATTAGAGATGAGAAGTGGGGGCATAGTCCAAACCCTTATAGTTAAGAATTGTAACTCCCCAAAACTATCCCTATGGGAGGTGTCCTCATGACTGTAGATATGAAAATCTACATGTTTCCCATGGATCCTAACTAGATGGTATGATAAATACGGGAAACCACTAACAATAGAAATATAAATCCAAATAGAAGGAACACTTGTGTGACTTTTCCCATGGTTTGTAAAATTAGTATACCTGGGTGTAGTTTTCATCCATGTCACTTTAATACAAGAGATCCAAAGAAAAAGAGGACCTACCATGGGATTCTTGGAAGAGGTCCAAAATGGTGCCTCTCATAGGGCCTTCGTTCATGTTCCTAGTATACGTTTTCTATGCCGGTGTGCAATATAGGGCCTAAGATGAATTGAAAATATTTTGTGAACTGATGAAAAGGAATGTGTGAGTTGAATATTCAATGTGAAATGGAGCACTAAGAAGACAGAACATAGGTGAGTCCGTAGACTAGGCACCCTTGGTCTCCTCTGTTATCTGGGGAATGGTTTTGTGCTAGTCCTTATCTAATGAAGGGGCCTCACACAGGTGAAATATTATTATATAATATGGATTCTTCAATAGTTGTATCGTATTTTAGAACATAAATGGTATTTGTTCTCACTTATCCCATTTAATTTTCTCATTGATCATGTTTTATAGAGCTTCTTGAGAAATGTATATGGACCTAGGTGAAGGTGTTCCACAATCAGATCATTCAAGATTCTTCCGATTTTTTAGTTCTGCAAATGTGGATCCCAATATTCATATTTATTATAACACCCCGAGATTTTATGAAAAATATTATTTTTAACTTTATTAATGTCTTGTGTTATACTCTACACCAAAAGGATCATTCACAACACACATCCTTGACCTGGCTTGAATTGCACGCAATCGTGACCTTCCACGATAGCGTGTTTTGTACGCAACACCAAGTTTCTCTAAACAACGATATGCTATTAAGATATTATTAAAACTAGCCGTTATGAATAGTAATAACCACTTTTTGAAATTTTGTAAATTTTATTTTTCAAAATGGACTTCATTTATGGATTCGGAGTATCGAATTTAGTCTAAGGTGAAATTTTGGTACTTTTCAGATAACTTTCATATTCTGATGAATAGTGAAAATTACTAAATTTTAATTAATTTTTTTTTAATCGAAATAATTAATAGTGATAATTTATTAATTTTAGTGGTTTTCATGTATATTTATAATATATTTTTACAATTTAATACAATGTTGGTCATTGGATGTAATTTCACATTTAAACCAGTTATAAACAAGTGTCAATCTTTTGATAGTTATTATCTCTTAAAAACACGCTATTTATTGTGACAGCGGAACATAGTTATAAAATTAATTAACGCAAATTATATGTTGGGAATTTTGTAAAATATAAATCATTTATGAATTCGTAATATCAATTATATCTTAGGGTTAAATTTTGGCATTTTTCTGAAAAACCTTTATTTTTGATGAATAGTGAAACCACTGAGTGGTAGGTTAAAAACTGAATTTTGCAAAAAACATAATATTAGCGCTTCGGTGAATTGAATTTCGAAAATCCGATAGACACGGTTGATATCATTAAGTAAAATGTGGTTCAATGAGATAAAAATAATTTTTTGGTAAATAGTAACTTTTTATTTTTTTTACCGCGGTTAATAGTAAATAGGGTAACTAAGGGTAAATATGATATTACTATTACCCTAACACATGTCCTAATTCTATTGGATAAGTTTAATTCGACCAAAAGAAACCTTATTAATATAATATGACCATTTAGGTCCAGTTAGATTAGATTATGACGTTTAATATTATTTTATTTAATGAATAGTTAAAATAGTTATAATCAAAGTTTAATAAGTAAATAATTTTTAATATGGGGTTATACATAAGATAAATTCGACTATAAATATTCATTAGAAAGCTAAAAATATTTCCAATATAATGGAAGTTTATTTGTAATTTTTAGACATTATATAATTTAATTTATTTATGACACAATGATGATACAGAAATTATCTTATTAATGAAATATTGACATAATTGATGCTAGAAACACAAAAATAAATGTAATTTGAGACTTTTTATGAATTCCAATAATTTTATAGGTTACTATGATATATTATTATTGATTTAATCAACTTTGTTTGAAGATATAATTCTGTTATGACTTTCACAAAAATCATATATCAAATAGTGTCAAAATTGACACAAAATTGTTTTTAAATCAAATATTATATTATTAATTGTTATTTTATTCCTAAAAATCTAAGGTTCGTCCAAATGTCTTAGAAAGGGATATATGTATTAATAATATACAATTTGGGGTTCGTTTGGCATGTTATAGTAAGTGTATTAACCCTATAGTGTATGAAAACAAAAAGACACGGTAAACGATAAATTTTTTAACTTAAAAATAAATCTAATTGATAAGGTTAAAATAATACCCTAAACTTGTCTAAATCCTATTGGTTGATAGGATTTCGACCCATCCCCACATTATCTTCGAAATAAGACCCATTGGAACCATTATAAACCGATTTTGACTTTAATATAAAATAATATTTTGAGATATTCCTAAGGTGCCCCTCTCCTCCCTTGTAAAAGGACACCTCCTCCCCCTCCTCCTCACACCAATTTGAGCACTCAAGCTCGGCCAACCCCTGCCAAAATCCCTTCTCCACTTCCCTAGAGTAATCCTAGAGGTCCTGGTCTTCTTCAAAGACCAATATTAGTTCCCTAAGTGGAGGATTCAAAGAGGCGTTTCAAAGAAGAGGTAATACCCATTACCGATCTTTTCAATTTCTTTCTTCTTCAACTTCTTCTTCTTTAGTTGTTTCATGACAAAGTAATAAAATCAGTATTACTTACATACTGATATGTAATTATAAATATGAAACAATTCTAATTCACCTTCTATCCATCCTACGGAAAAATGAAATCACCGCGTGGGCGTACGTACGGAATACCGTCTCCACGCCGAGGTGTAATCTATTTTCCACCACCAACTTAATAGGATGGGTATAATGGTGTAATGAGTAAATATATATGATTATTATAAAGTGATATTGATACTGAAATAGTCTACATACACTTCAAAACAATTCCACTACCATGGGAACGATATCATCGCTCGTGCGTATGTACGGACTACCGTCTCCACGATGCGATGAGATTCATTCTCAATGATTAACCATTCATGAATGATTCCAAATTATATATAATAAGTACTAATGAAATATATGACCTGATAATGATACTGGAATTATTTATATTTATATGTATGTCATCTACATAATTCCATTCAATTCAATAAGGAAACGAAAACAGCGTTCATGCATACGTACGGACTACCGTCTCCATGAACAGTGTATTTCTTTCCATTTACTGATTTATTATATATGTATATTATGAATATATATTATATATAAATCATGTTTTATATTCTGTAATCAAGTAATTATGATCTAACCAATCATATGAATAATTACAAGTTAAAACACGAACGACAAATGAGACGATTTTACCCAAAACGCTACTTTAACATGAATTTACAAAAGAACGGGTAATATAAAGTCATACGTGGACCATATATGATATAATAAAAATGAATATGATTCTAGAATAAGTCAATAACATTATTTAAATCATTATACAGGAGGTTCGGACACATACAAAGTAAGTCGAACCTATGGTAAGGGAAATATCACAATCTCATTTTTTCCGAGATTGTTTATTCGTAAGTATTTACTGGGGTGTATTTTATCATCCACATCCATGTTTCATCAATATGAAATATTATTTCCATCCACATACAATTTTTTAAATCCATTTTTACCCTTCGGTGAGTTTTTAGTAATATGTATGAAAGGAATCTTTTGTCGTTTTTCGTACGAGGTACTTTTTGACTTTTCCGACAAAAGTACGAAGAATGTTTTTTTAACTTATATGGCATGAAAGTTTTTTTAAAACATTATTTCCAAGAAACTTCCTTTACAAGTTTTCAAGTTTATTTTTAATCAACATATTTTATTTTAAAGTTGTATGAAATGTTATGAAAGGAAAAATGTTTTTGAAGTAGAAAGGATATTTTCCTCAAGAATGGAGTTCAAGTATTTTATCAAAATTATTTTCCATCTAAGATAATAAAAGGGTTTTATTTTTATCCCTATTATTACATTGGTTTGATTATGTTGTGATGGAAATATTTTTACAAATTCTTTTATCATATATGAATTGTTTTATGATGTCATTTTGTTTAAGAATCCCATTTTTATTACATGGGTTACGCTATGATGTATGTTTTATGATTATGTGGCACACATAAGAAAGGATTCATTATAAGATGGGTGGGACCTATATCTACCTCCAATGCATTGGGTAATGATTTATATCTCATGAGATAGACATGGCTGGAACGGTAGGTTATACCGGTTCAGTGAAACAGGACTGGAACGAGGGTGACTCGGTTCAGAAAGGGACTTTGTCCACTAAGATAGTCTTGGAAATGAGTCATGACTAACAAGAAATGATTTTCCATGATTATGTGTGAATGCCACAACGTTTCAAGTTTCATGTTATGATTATGGCGATCTCATTTTCACTTCTATGATTTATTCCATGTTAAGATATTATGATCTCTTTTGCAGGTTATGATTTTCAAAAAGATATGATATGACTTTTATTTCCATTATTTGCCCTTGCTGAGCATTTGAGCTCACCCTTTTATGTTTTCTTTTCCCCAGGATATAAAGAATGGTTTTAGGTAAAAAAATGGAAGATCTTTATGGGAGATATTGAAGATCTTTCACCATGATTAGAAGATTACGTTCCGAGTTTCCAAAGACACTAAACTATTACGATCCTTGTGTGTGTGTTTTTGTTATGTACCAAGTATTCCGCAAAAGTAATGTAATGTCCATGTACGTCAAGCTTCGGGTCTCTACAGTTGGTATCAGAGGAAAGGTTTAGTCAATCTTTGGAAACTAGGACGCGAAAACGTTAGTGAGATCCCTAGAGATATTTCTAAGGTATGTCTAGGGATGTTCCTAAGGATAAGTATACATATAGGATATAGTCCTAGAACTATGGTAACGATCCTAGAATTTAACCTAAGATTTTAGATATTGAAGTTACTCCCCCTTTATTATGATTTTTGCATCTAACACTATTCTTTTTGGGTTTTAGAAAATGGCTGGAAACAAGATGATTCACGATAATGGAGGATATGATGGACAATGGAATGATATTCTTCATAAGAAATCAAATGAAATGGGATTTGGAAGTCCACACATCATTATTATGCCGAATCAGCAATCTCATAATATGATCAATAAAGTAAAATTTGTTAAGTTTCCTGACTCGGCTAATAAGAGAAAGATGGAGTTTCATGATGATCATAGAGGAAAGAAAGTTCAATTTCCCCAATGTAAATCATGTGGGAAGAGGCATCAAGGAGAATGTTTCAAAGGAACTGGAAGATGCTTTGGGTGTGGAAAATAAGGACACAAAGCCAGTAAGTGCAATGGAAAAGATTCAGTTAATACCATGGATGAGGTTAATGGTATTGCTACGACATCAACAATGGTTAAATGTTTTAAATGTGGAATGTACGGGCATTATGCAAACCAATTCCCTAAGGGAAAGTCTAATGAAGAGAATCAGTATGGTCGTATGGGAAGTATTTATGTTGATGATGATGACGAGAATACAAATGATATGTGAGATGAAAGAATTGTTGAAGCTCGGTTATTGGTTTAAGAATGCAGTGGAATGCTTACATGTTTATCATGTGTAATGTTGTATAAGAAATCTCATGGTACAATGGAATAAAGTGACATCTAAGGATTGTTACATTGTTGTCTTTCCTTGAGTTATGAATGTGTATGAATAATGGTACCACTATCCATGAAAGGTTATTCAGATATTTTTGGAATTTAGATGATATGCACATAATGAAGGGATAAGGAGAAAATTAAATGTTTAACAGTATTCATGAGCTCATGATTGATATAAGGACTAAGTGATATCATGGTTTGAGTATATAGAATTTTGAGGATTTTGGTATGTGGAAAGAGTTAACTTTTGATAGCATTCATGTTTTCACTAAGGTTTAATTGGTATTCATTTTTCAATAGAATACATGATTAAGGTATTCACATGATTGGAATGTGACCAACAAGACATATCTTATGATATATGGGGATCAACGATGGTATTAAATCTCTGGTAATTGTTTTCACTATATTATGATAGTGGACTGCAGTATTATGGATAAGCCTAATGATTGGAATGGATTATGTTGGACATAAGATAGTATTGTTTAAGGATAGAAGTTTTTCGATATTATTGATGGGATGTTATAGTAATATAGTTTTATAAAAAGGAAAACCTGCAGGACAGGCGACAGCCCATCCCGTCGGACAAGGTCGTGGGAATCGAACCCACAACCGAAGTGCGACTGGCCTTTATCGCCTACCACGAGCCTACAGGAAGTCCCTGTTGAGTAGAAACTAGTTTTATTTTATTAAGCGGTATGATATATGAAGTATAAGTCCATTTTAGAAACCATATATGATTAATCTCACTATAGAATGACTTATGTATATTTAATAACTTTTGCTAACCTTTTGTTTGAGACAGATGGAATGACCTGTCATTCTATCACATGATCTGCTAACAGTTCACGAATAACAAATTCAACTTCATTTATTTAAGATATGAAGTGGGAATTGTTCAAGACACAAACAACAGTGAGATTGTACCAAAATAAAGTAAGTATTTATTCTAATTCAAATTCTTCAACTTTAGGGAAACGATCTTGAAAACAAAAAATGTTGTCCTAGTGATCTTATATCTGATTAATCAGATGGTACCTTAGATCGTCACAAATTTATGGATTTGTGATTGTTGTCTTTTCCATAGCCATGTTCTCTACCACTCTCCATCAGAACATGATGGTTAGATTTTTATTCCATATCCATATTTTCACCTATGTGGAATCCTAGTGATTAGTTTATTTGGGTAACCGTTACGTTTCATTATTTTGTTTTTAATGATTGGTTTTGGTATTATTTTTTCGATGTGGGTTTCTATTAAAGAAACTTTCAAGTAGTAAACCATTTATAACCCCGATGAATTTCGAGGGCGAAATTCATTTTAAAGGGGGTAGAATGTAACACCCTGAGATTTTATGAAAAATATTATTTTTAATTTCATTAATGTCTTGTGTTATACGCTACACCAAAAGGATCTTTCATAACACACATCTATGACCTGGCTTGAATTGCACGCAATCGCGACCTTCCACGATAGCGTGTGTTGTACGCAACACCATGTTTCTCTAAACAACGATATGCTATTAAGATATTATTAAAACTAGCCGTTATGAATAGTAATAACCAATTTTTGAAATTTTTGAAATTTTATTTTTCAAAATGGACTTCATTTATGGATTCGGAGTATCGAATTTAGTCTAAGGTGAAATTTTGGTACTTTTCGGATAACTTTCATATTCTGATGAATAGTGAAAATTACTAAAATTTAATTAAAAACAATTTTTTCAATCGAAATAATTAATAGTGATAAATTATTAATTTGAGTGGTTTTCAAGTATATTTAGAATATATTTTTACAATTTAATACAATGTTGGTCATTGGATGTAATTTCACATTTAAACCAGTTATAAACAAGTGTCAATCTTTTGATAGTTATTATCTCTTAAAAACACGCTATTTGTTATGACAGCGGAAATTAATTATAAAATTAATTAATGCAACATATATGTTGGTAATTTTGTAAAATATAAATCATTTTTGAATTCGGAATATCAATTATATCTTAGGGTGAAATTTTGGCATTTTTCTGAAAAACTTCAATTTTTGATGAATAGTGAAATCACTAAGTGGTAGGTTAAAAACTAAATTTTGCATAAAACTTAATTTTACCACTTCTGTAAATGAAATTTTGAAAATCCGACATACACAGTTGATATCCGCAAGTAAAATGTGGTTCAATGAGATAAAAATAATTTTTTGGTGAATAGTAACATTTTATTTTTTTTACCGCGGTTAATAGTAAATAGGGTAACTAAGGGTAAATATGATATTACTATTACCCTAACACATGTCCTAATTCTATTGGATAAGTTTAATTCGACCAACAACTACCTTATTAATATAATATGACCATTTAGGTCCACTTGGATTATATTGTGACATTTAATATTATTTTATTCAATGAATAGTTAAAATAGTTAAAATCAACGTTTAATAACTAAATAATTTTTAATATGGGGTTATACATAAGATAAATTCGACTATAAATATTAATTAGAAAGATAAAAAGATTTCCTATATAATTGTAGTTTATTTGTAATTTTTAGACATTAAATAATTTAATTTATTTATGACACAATGATGATACAGAAATTATCTTATTAAAGAAATATTGACATAATTAATGTTATAAACACCCAAAAAAATGTAATTTGAGACTTTTTATGAATTCAAATAATTTTATAGGTTACTATGATATATTAGTATGGATTTAATCAACTTGGTTCGAAGATATAGTTCTGTTATGACTTTCACAAAAATCATATATCAAATAGTGTCAAAATTGACACAAAATTGTTTTTAAATCAAATATTATATTATTAATTGTTATTTTATTCCAAAAAATCTAATGTTCGGCCAAATGACTTAGATAATGATATATGTATTAATAGTATACAATTTGGGGTTCGTTTGGCATGTTATAGTAAGTGTATTAACCCTATAGTGTAAGAAAACAAAAAGACACGGTAAAAGTTAAATTATTTAACTTAAAATTAAAACTAATTGATAAGGTTAAAATATTACCCTAAACTTGTCTAAATCCTATTGGTTGATAGGGTTTAGACCCATCCCCACATTAGCTTCGAAATAAGACCCTTTTGAACCATTATAAACCTATTTTGACTTTAATATAAAATAATATTTTGAGATAGTCCTAAGGTGCCCCTCTCCTCCCTTATAAAAGGACACCTCCTCCCTCTCCTCCTCACACCAATTTGAGCACTCAAGCTCGGACAACCCCTGACAAAATCCCTTCTCCACTTCTCTAGAATAATCCTAGAGGTCCTGGTATTCTTCAAAGACAAATCTTAGTTCCCTAAGTGGAGGATTCAAAGAGGCGTTTCAAAGAAGAGGTAATATCCATTACCGATCTTTTCAATTTCATTCTTCTTAAACTTCTTCTTCTTTAGTTGCTTCATGACAAAGTAATAACATCAGTATTACTTACATACTGATACGTTATTATAAATATTAAACAACCCTAATTCACCTTCTATCCATCCTACGGAAAAATGAAATCACCGCGTGTGCGTACGTACGGAATACCGTCTCCAGGCCGTGGTGTAATCTATTTTCCACCACCACCTTAATAGGATGGGTATAATGGTGTAATGAGTAACTATATATAATTATTATAATGTTATATTGATACTGAAATAGTCTACATACACTTCAACACAATTCCACGACCATGGGAACGATATCATCGATCGTGCGTACGTACGGACTACCGTCTCCACGACACGATGAGATTCATTCTCAATGATTAAACATTCATGAATGATTATAAAGTATATATAATAAGTACTAATGAAATATATGACCTGATAATGATACTAGAATTATTTATATTTATATGTATGTCATCTACTTAATTCCATTCAATTCAATAAGGAAACGAAAACAGCGTTCATGCGTACGTACGGACTACCGTCTCCATGAATGGTGTATTTATTTCCATTTACTAATTTATTATATATGTATATTCTGAATATATATTATATATAAATCATGTTTTATATTCTGTAATTAATTAATTATGATATAACCAATCATATGAATAATTACAAGTTAAAACACGAACGACAAATGAGACGATTTTACCCAAAACGCTACTTTAACATGAATTTACAAAAGAATGGGTAATATAAAGTCATAAGTGGACCATATATGATATAATAACAATGAATATGATTCTGGAATAAGTCAATAACATTATTTAAATCATTATACAGAAGGTTCGGACACTTACAAAGCTAGTCGAACCTAAGGTAAGGGAAATATCACAATCTCATTTTTATCCGAGATTGTTTATTCGTAAGTATTTATTGGGGTGTATTTTATCATCCACATCCATGTTTCATCAATATGTAATATTATTTCCATCCACCTACAATTTTTTAAATCCATTTTTACCCTTTGGTGAGTTTTTAGTAATATGTATGAATGGAATCTTTTGTCTTTTTTCGTACGAGGTACTTTTTGACTTTTCCGACAAAAGTGCTAAGAATGTTTTTTTAACTTATACGGCATGAATGGATTTTTAAAACATTATTTCCAAGAAACATCCTTTACAAGTTTTCAAGTTTATTTTTAATCAACTTCTTTTATTTTAAAGTTGTATGACATGTTATGAAAGGAAAAATGTTTTTGAAGTAGAAAGGATATTTTCCTCAAGAATGGAGTTCAAGTATTTTATCAAAATTATTTTCCATCTAAGATAATAAAAGGGTTCTATTTTTATCCCTATTATTACATTGGTTTTATTATGTTGTGATGGAAATATTTTTATGAATTCCTTTATCTTATATGAATTGTTTTATGATGTCATGTTGTTTAAGAATCCCATTTTTATTACATGGGTTACGCTATGATGTATGGTTTATGATTATGTGGAACACATAATAAAGGATTAATTATAAGATTTGTGGGACCTATATATCCCTCCAATGCATTGGGTAATGATTTTATATCTCATGAGATAGACATGGCTGGAACGATAGGTTATACCGGTTCAGTGAAACAGGACTGGAACGAGGGTGACTCAGTTCAGAAAGGTACTTTGTCCACTAAGATAGTCTTGGCAATGAGTCATGACTAACAAGAAAAGATTTTCCATGATTATGTGTGCATGCCACAAAGTTTCAAGTTTCATGTTATTATTATGGGGATCTCATTTTCACTTCTATGATTTATTCCATGTTAATATATTATGATCTCTTTTGCAGGTTATGATTTTCAAAAAGATATGATATGATTTTTGTTTCCTTTATTTTCCCTTGATGAGCATTTGAGCTCACCCTTTTATGTTTTCTTTTCCCTAGGATATAAATAAAGGTTTTAGGTAAAAAAATGTAAGATCTTTATGGGAGATATTGAAGATCTTTCACCACGATTAGAAGATTACGTTCCGAGTTTCCAAAGACACTAAACTATTACGATCCTTGTGTGTGTGTGTTTGTTATGTACCTTGTATTCCGCAAAAGTAATGTAATGTCCATGTACGTCAAGCTTCAGGTCTCTACATTTATAAAAAAAATATAGTTCCCTAGATGAATTTGTTGGTTTGTATAGGTCGTTGGCATAAGTCCATCTTGTAGGTCCATGGTGCCGGGTGCCTTGTCCCTTTGTTCTGCTAGGGGTAGCTGAATAACCAATGTAGCATGTATGGATCTGTGTGCATATGTTGATTTTGGGAAATTCCATCAGTTCTCATTAATTCCTTTTAAAACATTAACGTGACCAAAGTTATCTTCATTTTCTATTCATCCTCCTACGTAAAAAATAGTGTAAACCCCCCACCCATCCTCAACATTAGATTAGAACTAAAGATGGGGGTTGAGTCCTAAGGTAAATGGGGAATGATTATGAAGGGGTGAAAAAATGGATTGGGCAGAGTCTTAGGGTGGTATTTCTGCATAGGTTTTCCATATCTAGTCACCATTTGAGTAATAACATTAATGTGATGGTCACGGGGTGTTGGAATAGGCATGTGGCACAGACCATCAATTTCTATAAATACTCACCCTTTTATTTTCCTCACATTATGAGGTTTTTGATTTTCACTCTCACTAAACAAGATTTTCAACTATCTAAATTAAAAATTCCATTACAAAAGTTCTATGAAGATTCAATCAAGGTACAACCACTTGAGTGATGGGATACACCAATTCAACTTGTTAAGGATCATGTTCGAGGCATTTTATCGAGAAACTTTCACGAGATCCCTAATTGAGGGAGCTGTGTGTGGACCCTTATTGAGGGAGCGATGTGAATTCCTACATTTTCTATTTTTTTTGGGATTATTCTACGTAAAAAATTTTAAATTTATAAATTTAATATTTCAACTAAATGATATAATTTGGTGACTTCTTTCATTTTTTCTAGGGCTTCCTCAATCACTGCAACTGGGCATGTTGTTTCACTACAAGATGAATTGATCAAATCTGTTGGTCCTGATTATTATGTAGTCATTGAAGCTAATTTCCCAGACCTGAAAAAAAATTTGATACAATATCAATGAGGGTACATATAAATTCAATACCTACCTCTATATAGGTAGGAAATTCTGAGGTATTCCCATATTCTGAAATTTATGAAATACTTCTCGGTGTCATGTTTTGTGAAGCACGTAATTTGATCAGCTGCTAACAACTCCTCGAAGGGTGTTTTCGTCAAGGAAGGAACAATCCCTATCAGTTTTATTTTGAATATCATTGGTTTACCTCCTGATATGAACCTTCATATAGAAGAATCTATTCCTATTTGTTATGACTCAATATATAATGCTTTAAAGATAGATTGAACGGAATGTAAAAAGGTTGTCTGGGACTTCTGATCCTGAGGGGAAGTCAGAACTGAGTGGATATGGGAATTATTGGTACAAAAAACTTGTAAAAAATCAAAAAATGAGTTTTAGGATGTTAAAATTGTTGAGGTTGTTTTGGTAGGATAGACCTATGTTTATAAGAACCCGTAAATCATCCCTAAATTACTCAGATGATAGAGTCAACATATAAATTAATTTCACTTACTCATGGTGAATTTGGAACCATCTTGTGGGATGTTTACCAAATCTATGGGGTCCCCATTCTCTGGAAAATGTATAATGAGTTTATCCAACTAAATTCAACATGGTATGATGTTGAGAGGATTCCACATTTTTCATAAGAGATCTTCAAAATAGTGATGAAACTATAGAAAGAACAATATCCTCTTTCCAAGGATCACTCCCAAGTTGAAACATGGATGAAAACATTCTTAGAACTAGATTGTGATGGTCCTACATGGTGGATCCCTACTATTTCTCCCATTGTAGATAATATGGGTTCTTCGGGATCTTTCAAGGCCATATTAGAGAAGGTTGAGTATAAGTGTTGGGGTTACAAGGTTAATCCCAATATTGATGTGAATATTAGCTTTGCTGGATTAATTGGTATCTAGAACAACATTTATTTTCTCTCAGTTTGTATGTCTGGTGACAGTGTGAGGTGAGGGGCCTATTTTATTTTTCCTAAATTACCAAAAGGATGTAAGTTGGGTTTGATATCCACGTTTTATCAATGATATTTCATTTTTTGTTGTATATATACAATAAAATGGAATATTTAAGAATTATAAGGTAATTAAATGTTTTTTTTGGGTGGATTATAACCCATTTTAGTGCATATTTAGTGTTTAGTTCAGTTAAAATCCTTGACAACCAATACTGCTCATACGTTCAGAATGTTATGAGGATAATCCATTGAAATTGAAGCATGATGATGTGTTGAGGGAAATAAATATATCTAGAGAATTTAATTTATTTTCATATAGTATACCACTAACATTAATGTTTACTGATGATGTTAAGGTGGACAAATACAAGATGACAACAAACATTATAGCATTCAGGGATAGCATATTGGTAGCCCATATGTATAGTTATATCATTTATGAGGATTTCACTCCCACCGGTTTAAATGTATTAAACAATAATTATACATTCCCCCTGTGGATATTAGGAATGAGAAGAATATTATGAAAGATCAATAATTTGGGGTACTAATGGATTTGTAGGCATCCAAAATGTTTATCACGCTCCCCCTGTCAGAAGAATCCAATGGTATAAATGTTAAATAATCGAAGGAATATTGAAATTATTAACCCTAAAAATAAAACCTAAACCCTAGTCCTTAAAACTAAAACCAAAACGCTATAACCAAAACCCAAAATCCTAAAAATTGGTCCCAAAAGCCTATAACTGAAACCCTAATAACTAAAATCTAAATCTGAAAAGATGAACTCTAAACCACAAAACATATCCCCTATAGTGTAATATTTCATTATTTAACCCTAAAACAAAAAACCTGAACCCTAGCCCTCTCTTCAAACCCTTAAGGGGAATTGAAAAAGGCATTCATTAGGTGGAGGACACTAAAACTGATGGTCATGGTATGCATAATAAAAAGGATTGATCCAAATATGATGTATAGGTTTCAGATCCTTCAAAATGT
This sequence comes from Viscum album, assembly GCA_963277665.1. NCBI lineage: Eukaryota > Viridiplantae > Streptophyta > Magnoliopsida > Santalales > Viscaceae > Viscum > Viscum album. The sequence goes on from OY728139.1 coordinate 807,085,784, forward strand.
TCTTGGACAAGGACCACCAAGTAGGTTATGGTTGAGAAGATAACACATCTAATGATAAGGATATATTTTCATCACCATCAGGATAAGGATTCTATTATGTCATCTCATTCTTCTAAAATATAAAATATTCCTAAAGTGGATTCCCAATTTAAGGGTGTCAAGTATTCTTCGCATCAATCCATATCAGAGTCGAACTACATCTGAACATTTGAGATTTTATTTTTAGAGATGATGACTCTTTATGTTAGGGGTTCATGGGAGTTTATCTAGGATGAATTGTGATTCCGAGAGCTAGTTGATAGTAGAGCACCCACTAGTCTCTATCCTGACAATAATTTGGCTGAAAAAATAAATTATATCCATTAGTTGAAGGTCTTTTTATACGTGACCTATGATCAAGTACATACCTCATAGTGAGGGTATATTATGCTGGTCCAAGGAGTGATGTAAAGGAAAATTTTCTATCTTGTGGCAGAATGTGACATTTACATTATCCGTAATGAATAATTTGACATTTATTATTTCCCTTTCTAGCTCTTCAACCAATAGTGATTAATATTGAGGGATTCTAATTTGTAGATCATAATAGGTGATGGATGAAAAAAATCTGTAATAGTGGAGATTAGTTCAACAATATTCTAGTACATGGGTGTCCCTATTGATGTAATAGATGAGTCCCTTAAATCCATAGAACTATCCCTGGGTCATTGTACCATGATGTATGTAATTGTGGTGAGAACTCAACAATTATTACCTCATGTCCCATTTACAAAGAAGAGTGGTACAAGCTCTTCACTATCTTAGGAGATAAATTTAAAGAGGTCAATAATGTTGGTCTAATGAATTCATCACGGTAATCCATTGTTATATTGTCCAATATTACAACATTTTTGACATGCCTTCCTGACCATGATTATATTTTTTTCAATACCTACATCAATTTTCTCTCATAATGTTTCTGGTATGGATCCTTCATGGATTCAGGGGGATATTCAAAAGGATTTATAGATTAATGCTGATGAATCTATCATCTTGGTGGATAAAGCATTAAGAGGTGTTGTTGCTTCTTCCCTCACTTATACAGATGGAGTAGAGGGTCACAGTAATGTCAGATTCACTCCTTTGGGTGTCATGTGTTTTATCAAACGTTTCCATAATCATGATATTTCAAATCTGTTGTTTGCACTAGAGGACTCTATGATTGTAAATTTTGGTCCCATTGTCACCCCGGAAGGAGTTTATAGGGATATTAAACAGTCCAATGAAAGTTTTGATGCTGACCATAACACCGTGAGGGAGGATGATGTTGTGATTTCTGAGGAGTCGGTAGAGGGAATCAGTGGGAGATCCAATTCAAGTTTTCAGAAACCTACCTCGGATACCATTACCGGTGAGAAAGCAGAAAGGTTAAAATCCATTTATTATGACATTATGGTTGTACAAAATCCATGCAATGATATTCAAGGTTCCATTATGGATTTTTAATATTTACTAAAGTAATTGGAAGTGCATGAGTTTTATCATACATGCATTCTGTAAACATAGTTAATTTTATTCAACCTATGTTTCTTAGAAAGGCTCAATTTTTGAAACATGGTCTGTACATATTATCACCAAATCCCTTCAAGACCAGTTCATCCAAATCCACCCTACATCTATTGTTAAAGGAGAAATATTTTATAATCTCGTTGTGGGGGATTCTAGAGGGTCTATGGTTTAATCTTTTGACCACAATCAGGTGAATGATCCATGTTTGGAGGTCACATCCCCCATAGTTGAGGTTGGGGGTGCTGGAGAGGATCTGGTTCTTCCAATTGATCAAATTATATGTGGGAACCTTCAACTATTTCTGTTTTTTACCACATCCACTAATTTTTTATCTTCTAATGTTAAAGAAAAGTGTCATTTTATCTTCAATGTCAGCATCAATGAAAATTGGTCTTTATATGTTGGATTCTAAACCAAATCAACATTTATTAGTAGGTGAGGGTGGAGTTATGTCAAATGGAGTTGAACATGCTGAATTATTACGTACATTGATCATGGATTATGTATCTCCTTATGAAATTAATTTTTATTCTAACCTAGAATTACAGGAATCTTTCATCCCTACATGTATTCTAATATAAGGAGATATATCGGCTATAATTAGTGTGACGCCTCTTTATGATATGACATCACAACTTCTCTAAATTATATTCAAGATTTCCATTTTGTTATATGTCAGCTTTAAATATCACGAGAACCATGGTATGGTGATTGTTATAATCCAATTGAGGAAGGAGGACAAAAGGTTGTAGATGGATGAGGTGAAGCTGGTGGGCTAGTTTGAGGAAATTTGAGCTGCTATGATACAAGATGAGGAAAAGTATTCATAGTAGATATAGGAATATCAAAATATAGTTGATGATAAGTCTATAAAAATAATTAACATAGAATAAAAATTAAATTCCTCAAGGGAAGAGGTAATTCAAATTTACTAATCCCAAAAAGATAGATCAGTGTGGAGGAGAGAAGCTGTTGAGGCTTAGTAAGAGAATCTTCATAACGCTTAATAGTCTTTTTTTGAAAAAATGGTTGAGCTTCATGAATTTTTACTAGCTTATTAGGATTCAAATCAACATATCAATACATTTATTGAGGAAAAAACTATAAAATTTTGCGTAGGGGATCCGACATGTGACGTTACAATGTGTTTTTTAAAATTAATGAAAATAACTATTTATAAATCATTTATGTCTTAATCATTGTTCTATTCCTATGATTATATCATAATAGTGAAACTAAAAAATGCCACACAAAAATATTTTGTACGTCAGTTGTAACCACAATGACCTGTATAGGGAAAATAATCTAATTTTTTTCTAAGACAAGGTTTCTAGAGATCCTAGTCTAGCAATTACTAGAGTTATATAGAAAAACCCACAAAATTTTTTCCTTTTTATTCTATCACCTTAATTTTTTCCTATTATAAATATAAAAGAGTATTAGTGAGTGATGGTTAAATTTTTCTTAGGACACCCTTTACGGGTTTTTATCCTACCAATTTTTTGTGCCTTATATATATTTGTCACTAAATTTCTATCGAAACCATATAGAGTTCAGGTCTAGTGAGATGAGACATTGCTTTTATCACGAATCCTCTTTCCAAGTTTTCAATTTGGAGAGTCTTGTCTCTTTTTCAGGATGTTTAAAGTTATACAAGTCAAACTAATGAAACTATTTTTAGGTCGAAAAACACTAATCGTAAAATTTGTAATGAATACACAAACATAGCTTGTGGTATGAGAATGTTCTGACATTTTTTAGATATCTAGTTGGGAATCTTGAGCCATGATTTTAGGGTTCTCGAATCGAAAACATGATACCCAAAAATATAGGAGCACACTCTTGAGGATGAAGTTACTACTGGTTAACAAACATGTTTTTTGTTATTATTATATGCAAGGCCAACTAGGCCACATAATGCATAGTCAATAGTGGAATTAATATGATTATAGGACCTTAAAATTGTGAGAAAAAAATAAAATTACAACTAGATCATATTTCAGTATATTTAGACAAAGGAGTCCTTAGAACATCCAACATTGTATTACTGGTGACAAAATTTTAAAATTCATATTTCTCATGAACACTACAGGTGGTTTTTCCAAAGGAAGGTGTCTGAGAATGAATAGAAAATTTTTTATTTGCAATTTACAAGGATGGAAAATTTTTATTACTTGTTTTAACTTCAGTGATGGAGTGTTCATTTCGTGAGATGGCTGATGTTTGAGGGGAGGCCCCTTTTTGAAAATCATTAATGCATTATATAGTTTAATGTCATTCAACCTGAGCATTAACGATGTAGTTTATTTTCATATAGAAATGAAATTATGATATGAAGTTTAAATTCATAAAACAAGGAATTTATTCAATATAGTTTAAATTCATATAGTAGGGACACTATGCAATGAAATTTAAATTCATATAGTAAGGAAATTATGCTATACACTTTTATTTTGTACAGCAAGAACATTTTTCTATATTTTTTAATGTTATACAGTAACTACATTATGTTGTGATGTTAAGGTCATACATTATGGAAATAACGAGGGGATATTGTTTTATGTCTTTAGCATTGAAATAAAGTGTGATGATTCTCTTTTTTGGTTACTTTTCTAGAATTGTACTACCATGTATAGGTGTAGGGGGAGAAAATAAAAAACTGTTATTAGAGGATTCCCAAATCTGAAGAGTTGTAAAAATAATTATTATGAAATTAGAGGAGGTATCTCTTGAGGAATAAGTTACCACTTATTGAAAAATCCATTTTTGGGCTATTTTAGGCAATACCGACTAGAGAATATACTACATAAAAAATTGGGGCATCCTTTGATTAAAAAGACGTGAAATTTCGTGATAATTATGAAAATCCAACATTGTGATGTTATAATATAGATATGAAAAAAATTCCTTAATAATTATGACATTCTATCATCAAAAGTAGATGAATTTTAGTGGATATTCTGGCTTCCTTGAGCACTATGTTTCATTTGTGGGTGGAAATTACCTGAATTTGGAAGGGGTATTTCATGTCAAAAGTTTTAGGAAATGGTGAACAGAATATCCCTTGTAGGTACGACCCAAATGCCTGAAATACAGAATCTTTTTTTATGTCATTTGACTAAGACCATATAATTAAGGAAATAATTGGTATGTATCACCTTTTGGTCTATGATCATTCCAATACAATTTGAACACATGACGGAGGAAATTGTAAACCATGGTCTTGGGGGTTCATATAATGGTAGAGAGACTATGGGATTAATTTTCAAGATAACCGAAGATTAATTTAAAACGTGGTTTTCAATATATTTTCTTCAATGCTCATGAGGACTGAAGAGACCTCTCCCAATGGTGAAGTAACCATTGGTAGACAAAACTGTTATGAGGTTAGTTTTTTTCATGGTAATCATCGGTGAATATTTCATGGTCAAAATAGTGGTATCCATTAGAAAATAGGCCTATTATGAGGGTCGTTAAATACAATGAAAAGTATCTCATATATCATAGATAGGAAAAGGGGCCTTTAGGTATCATAAATTTTATCCCTGAGATTTGAAGAAAGATTAAGATTATCAGAACGTGTCCAAGATTAGGAGTTTTAATTGTGAAATTAATGTATCCAATAATAATGGAAGTGTCTAGAATTATATTTTCCATTAATTTGGAGTCCCTCTCATATATCTGACTCATATATAGAAGGGGTACATCTATTTTTCCTTGATGGACCCCCTTAGTGAGGGGGGAATGAATTAAATGATAATGAAAAGTTATTTTTTTCTGTAGGAATGGGGGATTTTTGCTTTACCCCATTGTCGGGAATAGGACTTATGACCTGGGAATCCCAAAAAATCGAAATGGGATGAGAATCAATCCATACAAAGTTATTTGGGTATCAAACATTTTAAATTCTTGTTTCACAGAGATTATGCGATGGAATTTAAGGTCATATAGTAATGACATTATAGGGTATCATCATAAAGATTAATGAGATATTGCTAATAGAATAGGGAATAAGGCCTTAGTGTCTCTGCATATATTGTTAGATTACTAATCAAGAAAAACATAGTTCAAAAATAAATATCATGTTGTGAAAAACTCCCTTGATAAAATTGCAGTATTTTTGGGTTGGTTGTGTTTGTTGAAAAAGTAGGTTTTCCTGGTGAATTTTTGAGTTCCATAGATGTATTTAGAAATCCAAGTTGGAAAAGAAACATGATAAAGGAATGTAATATTTTGAGGTGGTATGAAAGAAAATATACAATGTGGCATCATTTTCCAGTTATTTTGAATTTTTTGGGGTCTAAAATTTGGGATTTTGTGAGCATTTTTAAATGTGTATTTCCATGAAGATCTCAGAAAAATATGGTGAAGGTATGATTTTTTAGAATATGGGCTTCTTGATGTGGATTTAGGAAAGACTCGAAGAAGTATAACAGTGATATTTTTGATTATGACTAAATTCTAAAATTGTAGAGATGAAGAGAATTGTGAGGGATCATTATGGCGGGGACACAAAGGGATTGGAAGAATGCTCCACGATTACGATGATCCATGAAATCCAAAAATTTTATTAGTGATTTTTGAAGACAATATGCAACACAGAGATGTTTTTGGAATTGTGTCGGAGGAAGTAGAGAAACATGTTTGACCGCGCCTATAAATATGAGGCCACCCATCCTCATTTGGGAAAAGAGTAAGAGAGAAAATCTAGAGTAGTTTTGATTTCGCAAATCAAGGGGTATTTTGTGAAGAAAGGTTTTAAAGGATGTATTGATCTTTGTGAAAATAATATCATCGGCTTGATCAATGAAAATGGCTATAATTATTGAGATCTCCATGAAGAAAGTGTATTCCATATTGGCTCGGTGACCATCATTAATTAATGTGTGTCACGAAGGCCATGGACTTCATGACATGAGAGGGATCTGGATGGGTTAGTTGAGCTTTGTGAAAGGAAGGAGCTCTGTAGTTGCTAATGAAGCTCTGTAAAAGAATTTTTATTCACAAATAAGCAGTCATCTCTGTGAAGAAGTGAGCTCTACGAAGCAGTGAGCATTGAGAATGAATATTCAATAGTTATTTCCCAATGATCAGTGGAAAAGGGGTATTCATCAATGGGTGAAATTTGGACTTTAATGTAGAATCAACATACAGTGGAGGATGAATTAATTAGTGATAATAAGGGGACCTACAAGCCCATAAACTATGAGTGGATCATTTCCTAAGTAGTGAGAATATGAAGATAGAGAATGTGATCCTTTCTACTAGTAGCGAGAAAGAGAGAGAAAAATAGGGACTTACCATGGAAAAGCAGTGAGCTAGACACAAACATTATAAAGTCAGTGAGCCTAGGCATAGAAGTGATCTATCCCTATTATTAGAAGTTACCTTTAATGTATTTGGTACAGTGGTACATCTATATTGTATTATCCTTGAATATAGCCTAGTTAAGGAAAACCAAGTAAAAAATTGGTGTTCTTGTGTGTTTTCGATCATACATTACATTCAAAGCATCATCAACATCAGATAAATAAGCGAAGAATATGGCCAATGTTAAAAATAAGTTCAAACAAAGTGACCCTTGTAATAAAAAAGGTAAACAAATAGTATGAAAGTAAAAATTTTGAAAAGAATAACCATACCTTGACTCACCCCCTCCCCCACCTCAGGGTATCAAGGACCCTTTTTATCCCAAAAGATCCCCACACAGATAGATTTCATATGTTGAAGTAAAAGTGGGGTATTTTTTTAATATGAGTTCATGAATAGGATGAAAACTTCTATTGGGTCATCTAATGTAAATCTAAATCACATGTGGGATAGTGGGATTATTTTCCATATTGTGGTATAGATGGGCCTCGTATTGAAGATATGTACATCACTACATATCTAATACAATTGAAAATCAATCCACATACAGTTTTTGAAGGACTGTGTAGTTTATCATCATGCAATTAGGATGTGGGTGATTATAACATGAAAAGAAATATTTTTACTAGACTATAGTATAGGACCCCTAAGTATCTATGTATATTTATAGAGATAGAGTCATTTCATATTTAATTCTTGAAATTCAATGTAGTTTAATGTCATGTGGTGGGGATGTGGATGAACCGATGTGAAATAACGAAAATGTCGTGGTTGCGCATAAGGGTGGGAATTTGGCCATAACTATGTATCTCATTAAAATGGGAATCAATCCACATATTTTTTTTCAATGAATCCCTTTGAAAATTTGATTTTTACATAGAGATTAAGGTGAATTTATGGATGAAATGTGGCCAGACATGAGAGTTGAGATATGGGAATCACTATGTATTTTTTTTCCAAGATTCAATCCACATGTAGTTCTTTAGGACTCCCTATGTAGTTTTTATTCAAATATAGGTAGTGAGGGATTTTTCTACTATGGATTGACCCAATATTGGAGATATGGTCATCACTATATATCTCATTGAAATGAAAATCAAGAAACAAGTAGTTCTCAAAGGATAGTGCAGTTTAACATCATTTTGCAAGGATGTTGGTCACCTGATGTGAAAGTGGTGTTGTAGTTAAAGTAGGGGATAGGAACTGGGTGTCCCTATGTATCTTGTTGGGGCATGAATCTAGCCACATGTATAATATGATATGTCTCCCCATATATAGATAATTCATAAACAGGAAAAAGAGGATATATATATATATATATTCATTAGTGGTCATGATATAGGAGATCAAAGCATCAAAACACATATCATTAAAATGATAATCAAAAAATACATAGTTCATTAAGAACCATGAAGTTTAATTTCATATATAAAGGACATTATAATGATTGGTTTTATACCTATAAAGTCACACAAGTACCACTATTGAGTGTCTATTATGTGATTTGGTTTTAGGTAAGGTATTTTCCCTTATTTGAGATACCATAAGGAGTATCAACTGATCATATTTTGGGAGATCATAACATCGATTGAGGGGAGAATTAACCATGATATTTAATGAAATGTGGTGTGGATAAACAATGTCTCATAGTTTCATGTCATATGAATAGGATTATATGTATTTTATTTTAACATATCGTAATAAGGATGTTGATGCCACATAGTGTAATTTTATTTGATATGGAAATTATGTCATTCCTTTTAATATCATGTGAAAATATCAAATCCATAGTTTACTATCTTGTAGATGGAACTTATATGTTTATATTATGATTAATGGATGAAAACTAGGATTTACCTCGTGTGATTACACAAAATACATTTTCCGAAACATTTCATCGGTTGGGGTCAAAATGATTTCTCCATCCATTGAGATTAAGTGATAGGCTCTGTTGGAGTAGATCTTTGGTATGGAATAAGGTCCCTCCTACTTCGGCTCATGTATTAGAGGCTTCTTTCTTGGTATCGTTGGAGTCCTAAGGAGAAACAAAAATTATTCTTGGAGGAATTAATGGAGGTTGAACTTTTTCTTAAAATATTATGCTATCCAAATTTGGTAAACTTCTATGTGATTCAAGGTATGTATTCTTTTTTTCATCCCGTGACCCTCATTCATCTAGTTATTTTTGTTACATTTCATCTATAGATTGTTTATTTCAAATGGAAACATGGATTTATTTCATCAAGACCTCAATGGGAAACACTTATTTTGTACTTTATATCAATGAGTAATGGTTGACCATTTTTTAGTACCTCTGATATTCTTGTAATATGATAATTCTAGAATGATCTTGTTAGGATAATAATTTTTATCTTTATCCACCATTATCTTGAGTATGTTCAAAATAGTCAGGTTGAAAGAATATATCTATCCATTATCCACATAATTATAGAAGTTTGAATGGTTGTATTTGATATTCTATTCATGATATAGATTTTCTATATTATCAAAATAGATATCGTGACTATTTCCTATAAATATTTTATAAGGGACACGAAATATGGTAATGATGTTAGCTTTTACGAATCCAAAAATGTATTTGTACCTGAATTCATTGAGAGGCATTCCGTCAACCCATTTAAAGAATAAACCAATAGTAGTAAGAATAAACTTGAACTTTTTGGTCGTTACTGGAGGGTATGGCCCTACAACATTCATTCCTCAAATGGAAAATGGACATGAGTATTCGACATTATATATAAGCTCAAGGGTTTAATGAATGATGGTGGAATACAATTCCAATGAATGGAATTTCATGGTGAGTTTCGCGCAGTCCTACGTCATTGGGTGCCAAAAGTATCCAATCATTTGAATTTGTTAGGAAATATTGTCTCAAGACTAATGGACACCACAGGGCCCAACATGTACTTCATCCATAGTGGTCGTAGTCTCTTATCTTTAAATACATATGAGAATGGATCCATCAAATCCTTTATTGTAAATTATGTTTCGGTGATTTGGGAGATCATATAGGTTGGAGTTTCCTTGTCATCATTGAATTTTTTCTTTTCTATAACTTTTTTGTGTGAGTAATATATCATGAAGGTATTCTAAAATTGGTTTATCAAGGTTGTGGTAGAATCATATGGCTCCAAGATAGGTTTACCTAGGATGATCTCCACTATTAGGACTCAAACAAAAGGGGAGACCATTCTATAATGGGAGGTGGTGATGATCACTTCATCCCTATTTGGATCTGCCAAATCAGTGGTTTCATTTTCTAATGCATCTTATTGGGAATTGTTTTATTATGGGATGTGAGTCAATGTTAGTTCTCAGGTAAACTTTTCCATTAACCCGGACACATAATGAATCTGGTGGATTAGTTCTTCTTTTTGATGGTGTAATCCTTATTGATTCATTTAGTTACCAAATATGAATTTCCCTTTGCCTCTAGGTGATTCCCTGGTATTTGGAGCAGTAGTTTGGTACATGCAATGAGGTCCTCGTATTCCACCTCATTATTGCTAGCACCAATTATAAATAGAAATGATTTTGGTTTGACTACCTTTTTTGGGGAAATGAGTGCGATTCAAAGCCCAATTTTTTTTTGTTTAGGGTCTTTTATTCTCTTTCCTATTGGGCACCATGATGCAGATTCAAAATACATTTCTGGTGATTGGGGGTTTCTCTTAATAGAGAACACCTATACAATTGGTAATTTAGTATTTAATGATGATGTTTCTATATACGAGCGTTATTCTAGAAAATATACCAATACCTGACCTTTAACTAATTTTTGAGTTCAAATCTATATATCATACTACTATAGAATAATCACCAACCATGATAGAGTCCCTTTCATTATAAGATAATATAGGTTTTATTTAAGCGAGTTATTTATAGAGACCAATTAGAACCCATAGAATTGCATATAGTTCCTTATCTTTTACACTGTACAGATTAATTACAGGCAACTCTTCTCAAAATCTTAATATTTAGTCTCCATGTTATTAATGGTTAGACTATGATTATATATGTTTTTTTTTCATTTCCAACATCGTTCTTTTGTGAAATTAACGTGCCTAATGATTTCATGAGTTTCATAACAAACAGAATGAGTGGATTTTCTTTGACATGTGGCATCAATACCAATGGGATCAAGAGGTATTTCTTGAAGGTTTCAAATGATTCATGAAATTCATTGGTCCACTAGTATGTTACCCCCTTCTATATCATTTTATTGAAGGGAAAACACTTTCCTATAAGATTTTATTTGAAGATCCAAATGTATTCCTAGTTTCCTTAAATTCCTCTAAACTCTTTTAGGTTTCATGTTTGTGACATTCCAAGAATAGAATTAGTTTTCTTAGGATTTATTTTAATTCCACAATGATGTATGCTAAAGCTAAGAATCATACCCAATGATACCCCAAAAGAACTTTTCAAGGATTTCATCTTCAAGTTATGTTTTCACAGTTTGTGGACGATGGTTTCCATGTTATCCAAGTTGTCATAAAATTGTAATGACTTGACGAATAGGTCATCAATGTAGTATTTAAATAACTTCCCTAGGAAGGGAAAGAAGATGTGATGCATGTCATGTTGATATGTGGATCCTCAACTCTATAATACAAAGGAAATTACATGATAACATAACACTCCTTAAGGTCTCAAAAAGCTATATACTCTTCATATTTCACATCCATACTGATTATTTTATACCCATAGTTTTCATCCATAAAAGATATGGGTTGATAACCAGTTGATTAATCAATAAAGAGTTATGTAATTTGAATAAGAAAGTTATATTTTTATAATGTTGATTGAGATCTCTAATTTCAATGTATACTCTGGATTCCCATTTTTTCTTTTTTCCCATAGACGGTGTTAGATAACCATGTTGGATATTTCACTTCAAATATGAAGTCGGACTTGATGACCTTGTCCACTTTAGCCCCAATTTTGCAGGCATGAGTTCGGTGTGTCCATTAGGCTTCCTATTTGTATCCACAATGATCTTCTGTAAAAACCAAATTATAGGTGACCATAGTGGGATTGATACCTAGAATATAATTTTAATTCTTGGAAATCACATAATACTATTTATTTAGAATGTAATTATGTACATACTGTTCTTTGGGATCCATAGATGTACTAACTATAGTGATCCACATATTTTCAATTTTACTCAAATTTATTTTTCTGAGTTCATCCAAAATGGTGGAGATTCCATCCTATAATGATGGAGGGGAATCCTCTATGTCTTCATATTTTTTATCTTCCCCATTACTTAACCCTTTCATCTATTTTTCAGAGGTTGGTGATGATTCAATAATCTAAAAGGTGGGTTAAGAGTGGTTATTTGGACATCTGAAAGAGTGATCTACCATTTCGGGTATAATTGGATGAACTATGTCTCCTAAGGCTATGTAAGGGAAGTGAGGGACTGATGATGAGAATATTAATTTTACCCACTTGAAAAATAAATATCTTCTAGTCCAATTTAAGAAACATAAATTTTATTAAGCACAAGGGTTGGAATTGAGAGATTTTTCATCATGGATTTCCTCACTTTTTGGAATGTTGGTAATTTATCATGCATAGTCAGGGTCAGTTTTCATGAATAACATTACATAATAAATTGAGTTCAAGGTTTAATTGAGGCCCACTCCTTCAATTTGATTGACGTGTAGCACATAATCTATAATAATGTTCTTGAAATTTTTATCCAAGATTATCTCCAAGACATTTGGGGTGTTGATCTGAGTGACAGTATCAGTGATGTACTATTTCTCTCCCTTTTGATACAATACAACATCAATATATGTGACTCACAATATTTTATTAGTTCCTTGGCACCATAAAATCATCCAATTTTATAATTAAAACAATATTTGAGTCTTTGGTTACATGAAGAAGGAATGGTCTCTTGATGATGCATCCATGTTATTCCTAGATGGACATTGAATGATGTATATTTTTGAACAACCATAAATTCTGAGTCTAGCACTAGATTTACAAACTGAGCTATAAGTCGGATCTCTATAAGAAAGAAATTTTCATTATCTTTGTAACCATTTAACAACATAGTGAAAGGGGAAATGTGAGATTCATTGAGACCCAATTGGAGTAGTGTTTGGATGGGAATGAGATTGACTCTTGATCCATTGTCAATAATTAATTGTCAAATATTAATTTCATGTATCCTTCTAGATATTTACAATGACCTAACATGTCCATGTATAATGGAATCCTCATCCTATTATATGAAATATATGACCACAAGTCATTTTTCCGATTCATTCACTACACGATTTACTTTGGTAGTGGAAACCTCTTCATGAAACTCAATAGGAAATGACTATGCCGCTATGAGTGCCTCCCGTAGGTCTTCTGACAGAATCAAATCATCCAAGATTGAAAAAAAGGCTGGTACATGGGTCAATTCCTTAAAAACATCATACTTCTAATCTAGGTGTCTGTGTTTCCCAGAATGGGACTGTTCTTTCACGTGAGATTTTAAAACTGATGTTCCAAATGTGGATGAACCGTCCCTTGGAATATGAGCTGAAGGTGTTTCTGTTCTTCGTGTATTTGGTCATATGGGTATACCTACAAACCAAGGTTTGTTAGGTGGTGGGATATCTTGTAGTAGTTATTTCAGGATAATTTTGTTGAGGGAGACCTTGTCATGTGTGGGGGAAATCCATTATTCCTACTAAGCTCGCTGATGATTTCTATCATGAGTTTCAGTTGTGTAGAGAGTTTAAGAAGGGGAATGGTTAATGTAGAAACTTATTGAATGAACATGTCCTCCCCTGTAACCCCAACTTCAACTTCTTCTTACCCTAGATACCCAATAAAATGTTTAGAATTTAGGATCATAAATACAATATTCATCTATAAAGGGATGCATTAAATATATAACATTAGTGGAATCAAAGATCAACTACTCATCTGATAAATCTTCTGTATGTTGGGTTAATTCTTATTTTACCTTTTCATAGGGGGGTGCATATTTTTTGTGACTGGAAGCATGACTATGCCCTTCTATCTATGTCTCTTTTTTTGAAGATTTTCTTTCAGAGGACTGAACTATCGACGAATTTGGTTGTGCTGTAGATAAAGATGTACGATGAACAATTAGTAATTTCAACTATGTTCATATTATAGTGTGATTTTATTTTAACATATTTATAACCATCCAATCATTGAACATCTCTTCATTGTTGATCTTAACTTCTTTCCATTAATTTTTTTCCTAATTTGGAATACTATTGTAAATACACGACACCTAATTAAGTGAATTCTTCAACATCACTTTCCTGGAGTCTACCAACTTTTACAGGTGCTAATTGGGAACAAAAAATTCCTAGATGTAGTTCCCCAACATCTAATGAAAGGGGAATAAATTATGAAGATCTTCAGCACTTTCCTTTCGAGGATTCATGGCTTTAGGAAACTTATCCATGTTTTTTAATACTGAGATGGTGTAGGTGGGGAGTTGGTTATTTCCAAAAGAATAGAACTTGTTTTTTATTTCCTCAAACTATTTCCACTTATAGCCTCTCTGATAATCTTGATAAGTATGATGGTTCTACTGATTCTTGAGATGTGGATTTATATGGTATGGTTTGTTCATTAAAGCAGAAGTGGGTAAAAGGGATTTATTATGTGTAACTTTAGTGTCAAATTCATTTCATATTATATTTTCCTTAGATGATAGAATTATTTAGAAATTTTATTTAGTATTTGTGATGGAGTTTTCCACTTGTTCAGCAATTATGGAATGGTCTTGAAACCCTCCATTGTATTTAAAATATTTGAATGACTTGTACAAATCATCCCAAATTCTTTCTACATGGAAGGGTGAAAATTATTCTTGATGGAGAGGTAGGTTTATTTAGTATGTCAGTCCTTCCACTATGCAATGATATGTGAGACCCTTTAATTCTTCAATTTTATGAACTTTACGAGGTTGAATATTGTCATATTATATAGAATTGAGATGAACATGAAGATAAACTTTTGAAAAAGGTCTTCCCACCCTGTGATTGAATGAGTCTACAAACTCATCTTCTATACAATGGTGGGTCCTCAGAATGATTGCATGATGAATGTGAGCCTCATTGCCTCATATTATTCAGGGATCCCCATCTCGAGATCATAAGGGGAGATGAACTGCATCATATGATTCTCTATGTATCTCGATCAATAAAATATTTGAAATATAGGATTCCTAATGTTTTTAGGGGGAAGATTTGGATCCACCCATTCTGATTAATCCTTATTTTCTTGAATTATTGGTGCACTCAGTTCCTCCATTGATTCTAAATGAACCATTATTGACTCAACAATGTTGATAAGTAATTGATGACCGTCTAGTTGAGCTGGAGCTTGAGGATGTGTGGTGGATGGGGCCAGAATAGGTACAATGGGAGGATCCAAAATAGTTACAGAGACCTACAGGACCCTTGGTGGAAACATTACTAGTATTTTTTTCAATAATTTATAGAGTAATGCATGTAAGGATGTGCTTGAACCTACTATATTTGTGCACACAATGGGACAATTCAAAATTTTATACTATGGTGTCCAAATTTATTTGTGGTTAGTACCCTGTATTGAGTGATTGTTCCAGGTCTACTTCTGTTATCATGAAAGACTCTCTTTATTAGGATCACCAACTAGGAGTTTTGTTTAGGGATATTCATGTAGAACATGTCTAGCAGTATGGTTTCCTAAGAGTAGTTTTATGTTGATTTTCCTAAGTTGTTTCATCTCCTCCTCCTGTTGTGATAATATTTTTTATAGATAAAGGATCGTAACCTCCCTATAAGGAAGGTCAGGTTCAATTTGAATCTTACCCCATACCATGTTTTATGCCATTCAAGTAGGTAATGGTGGATTTCTAGAGAGAATTCCCACATTCCTAGAAATCTACTAGTTTTGAATACATACACCTCCTTCATTTGGTTAGATATGTACTACATTATGCACCAGAACCTCTTCCTATGAATCCTATTAATTGAAATCATATTCTAGAGAATATTCAATGAAAACATTAATAATATTCCCCAATGAGAAATGTATTTCAAGAATTATACTAGTGTCTTTGACAGACTAGGTTCTTCTATGTCCTTCATGATGACTTTTCCTTTCATTGTTGATTCCTTGGGATTTGTTTGGTGGGAAATAACTCGAAAGGAATCACCAGATAGCTCATTCATGTGTGTCCTCAAATTATGATATTGGATCATAGAAAAGAATAAACTAAGAGGATATAATTTGATGCATTTTCCCTTTGTGGTAAAAAACAGATTCTTGTTGAGGAGGTTATTATTGGGGTGAAAAAACCACTTACCCTAATGGATAGGGATGTTCTCATTATTATTTAAAAACCCTTCAGTTAGAGTTTTGTGGCATGAGGGTTTATGATAAAAAATCACTCAACCCTCCAATCTAGGTATAATCTCTAATTGTTGGGGATAAGACTATAATGAATACTCTTCTAATTCAAGGGAGCATTTTTTTGAACATGGCTTGGGGGCATCATTCATATGCACTCATATCGACCATTTATGAAGATCATTGTGATATTTACACAATTTTAATTATCCGATTCTTGAAATTATTTATGTTGGAATATTTATTGATATTCATAGATTCCTTATATATAATTCATTGAAAAGCCTCCTCTTTTCTACCCCGACTGAGGTGAGAGACAGTCAGGACCTATTTTTGTTGATCATATCATTGGTCATGGATATGGTCCACATGTTGGAGTTCTGTTGAGTATGTAATGGTTCATGAAAAAAATCATTTACTGGATTTTTTGATTAGGGATTGTAGTGAAATGTAGTTCTCCATGTTCACACAATCCTATGATACAAACTCCGTATGGGGAATCAATGAGAAGTTGTCCCAACTTCATTAATGTTTCGAAGAAAGAACATTTAAGGGATCCATATTGTTTCTGATATTTGGGATTCATTAATCGAGGAGGTATGCCATGTTAATTTGGAAATAAAACCCTTCTATGAACTTGATGTGACTTTGGTATTCTTCTTTTGTTAATAATTTAACTTTAAAGTGATGAAGAGTTTTCCATATGGTTAGGATAATGTCGTGCATACATTCTTCCAAAAATGCATCTAGAAAGATTCGACAAGGGTTGGATAAAGGCCAACAAATAAATGGTATGTCATCTTTAGCTAGTGGTTTCCTCGTATTTTGTTTTCTTCATCTTCTTTTTCCATAGGATCCTTTACAAAGTCTAGCCATAATGGACACCACCCTAACATTTAATCATTGAAAGTGATATTGATAGGTATTTCCTCTATTGTTTTAGAAGGTAAGTATCCCAAGGGATGTTTGGAAAATGATATTCAGCTTGGGATTTATTATGGTTGAGAATGGATTTCAACTTTCAGTGATAAAGAATCATACATGACTAGCCTTGTTTTCACAAGTGCCTCATGATATGAGGACTTTCTCATCACTACATTCTTAATGGAAGTATTATCTTGAAAATTCGAAGCACTATTTTGGAAAGAGCATTCACATTGAACTAAATCGTGGATATGACCACAATGATGGATTATAGAAAGGTTAAAAACCACTTTTCCTTAGTCGTATGGCCAAACAAAGGGTTGTTGTAGAACTCATCAAGAGAACAGTTCTTGAGATCGACCAGATTTTTGTCGTGAAGCAAGATTCCATGGTGAAGTGCCCAGAAGGGTACATAAGAATGACAACTATTACTCACATAATTTGGTAATGGGATGATAGTAAATTTAGATATTTTAGATAAGCATCTGTAGGTTTCAATAACTCAAGAATTAAGTGTATCACGATCAAATATTAGGTTTCGATTCTCCAATCGTGTTGGATGATGCTTGTTTTTTGATGCCTTATTATGAGAAATTAGGGCCTCTTTTTGGATAAGTGGTTATCATGGGAATATATTTGGGTCTACCATGGGGTTTCCATTGGGATACGCCAATTACCTATAATTTGAGTGAGTTTATATTCTTGATCCGGGTGTTTCTTAATATAATAGAGTTTTCCCAATAACCCACCAGACAAGAGTTAAGGTGTGTATATGCTCTAAGGGGAAATGCTAAAGAGGCACCCCATTTGTGTGTAAAGAGTTACATGTCTATCCCTCATGAACTATTTTCATCACTATTATGATTTCCCAAATAATCTGTAATATGTGAGCACAAATTAGTGTCTCCCCTTTTACCATTATTAGGATGGGATTGGTGACCTCAGTGGATATAAAGTGAATATATGATCATTCTATATTTAGAGTAGGTGTATGTGCCTACTCCTATCCACCCATCCCTGCCAATGAATATTGATAGTACTCATTTTTTGGGGAATATAGTTTTGTTTTCCACTACTTATCATTGGGACATTCCGACTGACTTCATCGGGTGTTTCCCGATGAGGTCATTGATAGGCTTGATAAATGTAGCCAGGTGTGTGCTTCTGCATGAGGCTTTCTATCATACCAGGTTGGTGATCTTCTTTGAATTATACCAAATGATATTTCTAGAAGTAATGGTATGTACATGTAGGTTTATGTTCCGACTCATGGTATTCTTTCAGGTTTGAATGGCGGGAATCATTAGGTGTTCACATGAATTTTTGATGGTCAGGTAGATAAAGATGGATGGGTGTATTTTCCTAACCTATATTTTCAAAAAAATTGGGCTGCTGGGATTAACCAAATGGGGAAAATTTGCGATGTTTCTCCCTGCTGTCATGTTTTCATCCACGGTGGGTCATCATGTGAGCCCGGTTTTCAGGGACCAGGGCTAGATATCTAATGAAAATATTGTCCTCATGCTGAGGGGTCACAGTCACACTGTTCTAGTAGTGGTGATTATTACAATGATCCTTTCAAAATAACCCTTATGTCTTCTATTTTAGTCCATATGTGACCTATTGATCCACCTCCATATGATATGGGAGGGACTGGTTATTTCTTTCTGAGGATAAGATCCTAAAGTGGTTGAAGATGGCAGTCAATGCCATCTACATCTTGACCACCAGTCACCATTGACCAGAATATTGGTGATGTTTTTTGGTTTGGAGGGCATTTTGAGAGGCCTCTTGGGTTGAAATTATACAATTCTGATGGTACTCCTAGGTCAGTGAGTTTGAGACCTAGCATTGAATATCATAGGTTGGTGATGGTGTCCTTAGTGTGGATGATGACCCAATCTGAGTAGTTTCTAGGGAGTTCTTGGGTGAAAACTGGAATGATGCCATTGGATTTAGGGTAGCTCATAAATGAATTTACTATATATATGAAGAAAAAAAAGAATCTCTATCAAATAATCATCTCATTTGAATGAATATGTGCATGATTGATTGTATTTTCTATCCTTCTATTATCATTTTTAAGGGGCTTGACAGGTGGGTGACGATATCATCTTGGTTAATTATTCACATCGGGTTCAACATTTTTTTTGTTTACCATGGAATCATGTTTTCTAGTTAGTAATCACTATTTACGAATGGAAATCAATGTATTTATTCATGAATCTGAAAACACCAATTGCTTCCTTATCCATTGGGACCTTCTTTACAAAGGCAACAACTCATTTGGATGTTTGGCCAAAAGTTCATATGAATCATACTGGCCAAGAGGATAGGGTTTCGGGCTTATCAGACCATTTGGGTGGTATTATTGCCTACTCTAGGACCCTATTATATATTTAAGACATATTCAAGAATAATTTATTCAATTCCATGTATGATGAAAATTACCCTATAATTAACAAATGGTTATAAAAATGTATTAAATGAAGAATAATCTACATGTATCCATGGATATCCATCAATGGTATCCCATTATGTAGAAATTAGAGATAATATGATCATGATGACACTATTTTTCTATCCACACAGTGGGTCACTCTACAGTGTATCATCATCTAATGGAACAAGAGTTGTCTTTATGTTAAGATCAAACCCCTATAATGAGCTTCCTATGTATCCTCATGGAAGGAACCAAAACCCACATAGTTTGGTGCCACATAATAGGGAACACTATACCTTTTAAGGTCATGTGATAAGGATCTAACCATAATATATAATGTAATGTGGCAAGGATGTCTAGATGGAATGTGACTAGTCATGGTTTGGTGTGGGACCTTTGTTGAAGCATCCTAAGGAACCTAGAATGGATATGAATTTCCTAATATAATTAGACCCTATAGTGAGTATGGCCGAGAGAGAACAAGTTGTTTTGGTTTTTGGGTTGTGTACCTTATGGAGACATTCTATGTATCCTTTTTAGAGTAGAATCAAATCCCATGTATTTTGATTAGTCTCACAGGGGAGCATGGAACTTTCAGCTGATTAAGTTGGGACTTACCCTAGAAGTGGGTTCCCTGTAAAGGTATTATAAGATATGTATTAAATTATAGTGGTTTTGAGGCATACATAGGGTATTACACTTGATGAGGATTCCTGGTTTAGGGGTATTATGATTGGGGATTACTCCTATGTAGGATTCCGATAGATCTAGGACTCTAGGAGGGCTTCCAATGTATCCTGATTATTGTAGGAATTAGTGTTTTTGTAGTTTATGTAGTGACATGGATTTTTTTGGATTTCATGATCACTATTAACCCCTAATCCCAAATTATTCATGCTCAGTGTGGGAAAAAAGTTGAATCAAATGATTTTTCAAAACCCACATTCTTCTTCTATCTGTAGGTCTACATGAAAAAAAGGCCAAATAGAGTGGGATGAGTTGTTGAGAATTCACACCTCCTTTATTTCCAATTATAATGATGGAAGAGGGAGGGGATACAACAAAAGAGTTTACGGATAAGAAATTTACCTCTTGTCACTTTACCCAGTAATGAGTCCTTGGTATGGAGAAACAGGAAGAAAAATGGAGAGTGGTGAGATGTCTCGGGTTCCCATCCCCACTTTAACATAGTGGCTAGAGGGAATATAGGAGAAAGAGTGAAACCTCCAACAAGAATGTATAGGATCGTAATCTAGGAGGTGTTACATAAAAACGGTCTTCTAGCAATGTAGTAGGATGTAATTCCATGTCAAAAGGAAATGAATGTATATTCCTCATACACCCTTCTTGGAACTTGAGGCTCTAGATATCAATGTTGATAAGGGGATGACATGGTCTTATCCCTTGTATATATAACTAATAACTACCTAAAATTTTCCCTAGGGTAGGGTTCCTCGTGACTATAGATATATAAATCATCATGTGTCCCAATGATCCAAACCATCTGGAAGGAAAAATGTGGGATACCTCTGAATGTATAAATAAAAATCCAAATGGGAGACACACTAGTGTTACTTTTCCCATGGTTTTGAAATTCAAGAGGTCTAGGTGGATTATTTAACCTAGTCCATTCCATATAAAGGATCCCAAGAAGAAGATCCCATTCCATGGGTGGCTTGGAAGAGGTCCCGAATAGTGACTTGCATAGGTATTGGGTAGAGATTCCTAGCAGAGTGTTTTTACATAAGTGTGTCGTGTAAGGCCTATGAGGAACTGAAGAGACTTCTCATTGGAAAGAAAATGCCACCATGAGATATATATGCCTCCGTAAATGGACCACTGGGAAAAAACTATTGGGTGATTCCTTATCCTAGGTACCCTGGGTCTCCTCTGGGGACATGTAAAGGTTTTCAGATAGGTCCTAATTTAAGGATGGGGCCTCGTAAAGGTGACTTCATATTATAGGGGAAGGGTCCTCAAAGAGGTTTAATATAATATAGACCCTGGAGGAACTTCTATATGATGTGTCCCCTTTAATTTTCTATTCTATCATGTTTTGGAGAACTACTAGAAAACTTTTGGTCGACCAGGGCAAATGAGTTGTATAAAAATCACTATGGGGGTTCTTCTTATTTTTTTGTTCTTCAAATGAGGAGCCTAAGGTTCCTATTTATAAGAAAATATGGGACCTTGGGTGAAGGAGGTTTTTTGTTCGGTTCTTTTTCATTGGTCCCTGGTGTAGTGGTTTTCTACCCCTTTGGACTGCATAGGTTAGATGTGTGGCCTATGTAACATGTAGGGATCTATGAACATAAGTTAATTTTGTAAAAGTCCATTGGTAATCCTTAAAAATTTTTGGCACATTAACATTCCCAAGGTTCTCTTCATAATAACTACATCCTCCTTGGTAAAAAAATGAATGTCAACAAAAAGTCACTATGGAATTAGTAAGGTATAAAAAAATAGATGATTTTGGTAATAAGGAATATATTAACACTAGTGTTTCACCATGGGGATCCCCTATTCAATTAGTTAAAAATAAGGATGGATTAATGATATTGTGAATTGATTATAATGATGTAAATTCAATTTAAATAAAGAATAAGTATCAACTTCCTTGAATTAATGATTTGTATGATTAACATCATGGGGCCAAATATTTAACAAATATTGATCTTCATTCTGGATACCACCAATTGCTAGTGTTGAAGGAAAGTATTTTAAAGACCAATTTTCAAAGTATGTATAAAAATTATGAATTTATAGTAATTACAATTATATGGAAAAATGAACCTGTTATTTTCATTGAACCAATTAGTACAGTACTCAAAGAACGTCTTGATGATTTTATGGTGGTATTCATTGATGATTTTCTAGTGAATTTCAAATTCTATGATGACCATGAGAATCACATTCGTATAATTCCTCACTGGATAACCTGTTAACCAAGATTACATGTAATAGGTTTCGATGTGTTTGTAAAAATGAATGTTATGAATGATTTTTTGAATAAAAGAAAATATTAGTCAATTATTCGATTCATACTCTACTATGTAGGACTTATAGGTTATTCATTTATAGTGATACATCAAAGTAAGAGATTGGTTTTGTCCAAATGAAAAATGATAATCTTATTTCATATGAATTAATGTAACTGAAAAATCATGAATATAATATTCGAACTAACGATCTTGAGTTAGAGGATGTAGTATTTTCATTAAAAATATAGACCTATTATCTCTGTGGTGAATGATATGAGATATACATGCATCATAAGATCCTAAAATAAATTTTCTCATTGAAAGATCACAATATGAGACAATGGAAATGGATAAATCTACTCATGGAAAATGATTTCTCAATATAATATCACCCCGGGAAAGAAAATACGGAAGTATATGCATTTAGTAGGAATTAGTATAGAGTTCTAACCCAAATGAGGATTGAAAAGTATACTATGTTCATGGACCAAGAAAATTTGGATATAGGAAGTTATAATGAACGGAATACGTTAATAATTTTTGAAATGATAGAAAAACAATAATTATTAGAGTGAATAAAGAATTATAAATTTGATGAGGAGGACATTCATAATAATATAATTTCTATGAATGATGGAAAAGTATGAAACTTTATTTGTGAAGATAGTGTCCAAAAATTTGGAAATAAGTTCTATGTTTCTTTTATTCATGAGCTAAAAATTGGATTATTTGATGATTCACATTGTTCAAATTTCACTATACAACAAGGAAACAACAATATGTATAGGGAATCTAATGAGTATTTTTATGGAGTAACATGAAGTTGGAAATGGTTGGTTGTGTGCATAGATATTTGGTTTGACAGCAAGTGGATGTTGTGAGGCATCAACCAAACGGATTTCTGCATCCTCGTCCTATTATTGTGTGGAAATGGGATGGAATTAATATGTAATTTATTATGTTACTACCAAATTCTCCTAGAAATAATGATATTATAAAGGTTATTGTTGATATCCTAATAATATATTCAGATTAATTTACTATAAGAAAAGTCATTCCTCTTGATCACCTCAAAAGGTTCTATATTAATGGATTTGTAAGACGTCATGGTGAACCTCTATCAATTTTTTGTATCATGATCCCCACTTTTCATCAAAATTATGGAAAACTATTTAGAAGGATCTTGACAATGAGCTTTATTTGAGCACTTCTTACAGTCCCCAAACTGATGAAAATATGAAAGAAAAATTCAAAAAATGGGGGACAATTTCAGTCCTTGATCAGAGGATTTTCTAGGTGTGTGTGATTAGTAATTACCTTTTGTATTATTTTTCTATAACAATATTTTCCATTCATGTTTTCAAATAGCTCCACATAAATCATTATATGGAAGGATATGTATCAATATATATTGTTGGAATGAAGTTGGTGAATGGAAACTTGTTGGCTCATAACTTTTCGTAGAAACAATAATAAAGGTAATGTTTATTTGTGATCACATCACGACAGCTCAATGTAGACAATATATTTTTGTTAATAATCAGAGAAAATATTTAGTATTCCAAAATGGAGACCTTGTTTTATGAAAATTATCTCCATGGAATGGTGTTATAAGGTTTAGTAAGAAAGCGATAATGAGTCAGAGGTACATCGAACCCTTCGATATTATAGAAATAGTTAGAGTTGTATCTGATCGTTTTGAAATTCCTCCATAACACACAAAGTTACATGATGTGTTCTATATATCCATACTACATTAGTTCATTACTAACCAAATGCATGGGATCATTTTTTATCAGATAGATTTGTAATCTAAACATTGGTACTATGAAGAACTAATCCAAATTCATGATACCAACGAGAATGTATTTAGGAATCATATAACTCATCTGGTAAAGTTGCTCCGGAGAAAGCACAAAATGGAAGAAGCAACATATGAACCAGCAGATTCTATGAAAGGGAACTAACAAATTATTTCTCAATGTAATGACCCTGAAATTTGGACTATGAAATTTTTTCAGGAGGGAATATTGTATCATCCCAATACACTACCACAATTCACTTTTAGAATAAATTTATTTATTTTTTGATAGCTTCACAATACACACAACACCAAATTTAAAAAACATTATTTAGATATGGTTTTTATATTTAATCAAATTATAACATGTTTAGAGAGTTTATATAGTAAATTAATATATTATATATTCAATAAAATATTTTTTATATTCATCCAATATATTATATCGTCATAAGATAAGAATAAACCCTATATTTCGTATAAAAATCAATTTTTGTTATTGAAGGAACTTTTACAGCATTTTAATGGAGAAGCTATTATAAAACCATTTTTTGGATCTTTTATAAATTTTATATTTCAATATAAACTTAATTTTTCAAATATAAACATAAAAATTAGTTTATGGAGAGTTTTTGGTATTTTTTGTGACATTTCATTTTTAATGAATAACAAAAAAAGGTAAACTTTTAATTCAAAAATGCCTTTTAATATAATTTATATATAAGATTATATTATATGTTATATTTTTTAAAAATAAAATTATATAAATTATACAAAAATTAAACCAATTTAGGTCATTAAAAAAAATTCCACCTTGAAATTGGATAGAAAAAATTAAAAAACATTTAAATGTTTTTACTTTAAAAACCTGCAATGTAATCCCATTGTTGGGATTAATTTAAACATAATTTATGCCAATTATATTATTTGAATATAGAAAAATGGATTCCATATTTCAAATAATAATAATTTATAATGTCCAATAATGAAAAATTAATTTTTTACTAAAAATATTAGTGAATGTGATTAATA
The DNA here is from genome assembly GCA_963277665.1 of Viscum album. Lineage (NCBI taxonomy): Eukaryota > Viridiplantae > Streptophyta > Magnoliopsida > Santalales > Viscaceae > Viscum > Viscum album. The sequence goes on from OY728139.1 coordinate 807,111,294, forward strand.
TTATTTACAATGAAAAAGAGAAATATTAGCACAATAAGGAACGAAACCTTAATCATAAGAGAGAAAATGAAATAGGAACATGTAAAAAAATCCATTTTATGGACATATTTAGACCCTATACTCCCCTAGATATAATTTTGAACATTATTTGAGCCACATCAGAGTGTAAAAACGTGGAGTTAGTTTACTTTAAAAAAATTTACAATAATGTTAATCCTCATTCACTAAAAAAAGGTACTCAACCATCCCACATCCTGACACCACTCAATCCAATTTAGATAGACCATGATATGAAAAAATATCTCTTAAACATACCTCATGAAAAACATTAATTCTCACTTTGGGATGAATTCCATCCAATTAATCCCTTTGGTGCAAACCGAAAGGAGATACTTGAATAAGAGGTAACATCCTTCCTCACACACTTTTATTTTATTTTCATTCTCAATCTCCTCAAATAATCTAATTTCAAGATTATATAAAAAAATAGGTATCCAAAATATATTTTTATGTTTTTGTTTTAATTTTTCAAACTATAATTACTCACACATCCTTCTAATAGGTAAAAAACGATCGGTTTATGTGTATAGTGAACCATCACCTCACGAAATGATGATTGTTCATTTTTACTTTACCACCTCTCATGGTGAGAATTATGATTAATGAAATATTTTTATATGATATTTATAATATCTTTATTCTTAAAATATTTTTATATAACACATACCCTTATTCTTTCCATTTTGTGTAAATATGATAACATTATTTGTGGAAGTGTGGACTATCACCCCCTAAAAGAAAATGATCCTTTCGCACTATGCATCGAATGTATAAAGGATGGTTTTATTTCACATAAGTGGAATGTATGAAAATAATATAATATGAGAATTTTAATACATATATATAATTTAATTTTTATTTTTTCAATATGGAAAATAAATGAAAGTAGCATTCATGAGTACGTAGAACCTACCATCTCTATGAATGGTAAAATTCATTCTCTATCTAAAAATATTATGAATATTTATAAAATCATATATAATAAATATATATGATATTTACATAATAGTTTAATTTTTGGATATTATGAAACCCAGATCTAATTTATAATAAGAACATGTAACAAGTAAAAACATACTCAAAAAACAAGGCAATTGACACCTAGAATAGTGAAAATAATGAATGATTATTTTCAAACAGGTACTAAAATATTATACGAAGATAATATAAGATGTTATAATAGTAAATAAGTTTTTATAATAATTTTTTAACAATATTTATACCATTCTACCCGATGCTAAATTCCATTCACATAAAAGGAAATTTAGGGTAAAGTATTTTAACTCAATTTACATTCCATAAATTCTTATTTGTTATTATGAACCAATTCACTTTTATATGATATATATACATAATGTTTACATGTTATATCATGAATATCCTTATTCTCATGATAATATAAATTTAATTTAATTTTATTCCTTTATGTGGATTATGGTTCAAATGTTTCAAAGTGATATGTGACACTTTAAAATGTTTAAATATTATTTATCTCATGAATATGTTTAACTGTTAGCTTTTTAAAATACTTTTATTTTGAAACTGATAACATAATATTGAAACAATCACTTTATTTATGATCTTCTTATGGTATATTACATTTTTCATAAATATCTTTATTCTCATGTAATGGATAATATTATTTCTTATGATGTGTGCCATTTTACAGACAGTGTTCACATTTACATTTATTTGATTAAATGGGGAATTATTGATAAATCTATATATTTTATTTAATATGTATATTTTTTATTGCATGTTGTACATTTTAAAATATATTATTCGATATATGATGAATTATTATGAAACATATTACATGGGTGGTTCCTGATTATAGATTTCCCCTTGATCATCGGTAGTCTCATGAGACGAAGTAGTTGGCCAAATTAGATGGGTTTTTACACGATATATTACACTATTTTGTGAAAGGTCTTGATCATAACATATCCATGTACTTGGGAATTATAGATTCTAATAATTAACCATTTCCCTCATTTAGATTCAGTTATAATTTATCAATGATATTTTTTTATTGATGTATCTATCTATATATTTTATTCTCAGTTTATTTATTAAATGGCATGTTTTTTAGTTTATTACATTAATATATTGATATTTCCGTATCTAGTAAATTGGATAGAATTTATGAATAGGTAATTACATTTAAATTTTGATTATTCTCATAAATTCATAATTTATTTATTTTTTACTTACCGTTAAAGAGCATTTAATCCCACACATATAATGTTTCAATTAGCTATGTTATTAAGAATAAAACATTCAATAGGATATAAAGGATTCATTTTATTTCAATTTTTATGTATAATATTTAATAATCATTTACCAATGAATTATGGGTATCATCTATATAATCTAGATTTCCAAGGATGGTCAACAGACAAGTCCATTGAGATTTGATTCCTCGTAATTATTCCAATGTAATAAAATAATACAGTGGCATCGAGCTTCGATGGTCAGCACATTATAAAGAATCTCCTAACACTCATATAGGATGCTCATTCATCACATGGAATGCTAGTTATTTTCCGGGTAATGGAGGAAAAATAAGGATTCTTCAAGTAGGGTGAATCAGCCAGAAACTAGGCACATTAAAACCCCGCAACTAAATTGTAGTGTCCCCATTATATATCCCTTCGGAAATTCATGAGTATTTAATAAATCATGTGTTAAAAAATATATGTGTTATACATGAATTTATTCCTTGTATTTAACCTTTAAATGAAATAAATTATTGTCACTTATTTTGCATTTTATGAAAGATACATAATAAATGATTACAAAGGAATATTTTTCAACACTGACGCTTACCTACATATGGTACTCAACTAAATAATAAAATATGATTAACTATAAAACACTACCTTGTGACATATAATGTTTCGCATAGCTATAAGCTAGGGTGGTAGCATGAAAACCATATAATATGATATGGCTTTATTATAGAATACATTATGGTCCGAATAACATCTAAAATGAAAATTATTTACGGTATAAATCAATCAATAACATCATTTAAATTAAAAAATATAAATGAGAGTGATCATGGGTTAGTCTTAATCATTATCACACTAAAATGAAATGAGTCAATTATTTCACTAAAATTGAAGTGGTTGTCATCCATCATCTTATGTTAGATCAAATAAATTTAATTATTTGATTCATATAAGAAATGTATTTGTATCTTGTAATATTGTTGAACAAATAGCGTCAAAATGATTATTTCTTGAATATAGATATGGTACTTTGAAAACATTGATCTCGAGCCCCTCTATGGGAGATCCTAAAACCTTAGATGAATATTATTATGTCAATACATGTTTCTTGTGCTAAATAGAACAATGTGAAGTCATTATGTATTATTTATATTGAGATGGATATTGAAAATATATAAATAAAACTATAAGATAATTATGATGAAAAAATTAACCATCTACTTTTATTTAAATACTAAATGATTATTTATTTTTTGATGGAGGAAGTAACACACGATTGGGAAAAATCAATGGAATTATAGATTCTTGAAATGTATTAAAATAAATGAGATTCTAAAACATGTATTCAATATTTTAATGGTATAAAAATTTAAATTTGAATAAGGTATATAGTTATTTCACTAAATATTTTATTTTCATTCGAATATAAGAGATATATTATTTTATGGAACTCCCAAAAGAAAGAGGGTAGAAACCTACTTTTATTTAAATAATCATGGTTTAATTTTTTTTGATCGCTCGTATTACCAATGACCAATAAAATGAGTAGTTCAGGTCATTGACTTATATATTTGGAATTCATAACATTTTTAAGATGTTGTGAGATGACAGTGAACTAAATTTATATAGCTAGTATAGTTCTTTTTATGTTGTTGATTGATAAATTTTCAAAAGGGTTGTGATGTTATTAGTACAAGAATTTTTTAAAGAGGTACCTACAAAAATCATTTATTGTAACTTATATTTTTATTATTTATAAAAATTACCCAAGTATATTATATCACCTCAGTCTCATCAATAGGTATAATATTTATTATAAGATTAATTATAGTATTTTAAATGAAAATCATATAATATTTCTCCCGAAATGATCTCAATAAAATATATTTTTGAATGGGAGAAGTATTTTTGTATTAATTGTTCTAATGAAATTTATTTTTTTCTACATTAATAATAAAAAACATGGGGAAAACATCAAAATCAATGTGGTAATTTCGATAACTTACTATAGAATTTATTGGAGTTCCATATTATAAGTGTTTGGATAGTTTGAATTTGAAAAATACTATTGTTATCTTCTTTTTATATGATTTTCGACACCATTGTTCTATATATTACTCATTATCCAACAAAAAGGATTTTTAAATACTATATAATTATAAGAGAAGGAGATCTCATTTCTCGATCTATTTTTATCATTACATATGATTTTTTCTAAAACATTTTAAATAATCGTATGAGTAAAGAAATATTTAGTATAAATAAGGGAATGTTTGAATTCACATGAATCTATCACATATTATTTTATGATGATATGTATATTTTTTAATGGTAAAATGATATTCATCAAATTGATTATATACCTTTTGTGGTTCAATTGTAACTGAAGTGGTAAGGTTACTAATGATGAAATGAATTATTTTTTAGTATTGAATTGTATTTCTAATTTATGGTCCTCTATTAATAAATGATGTTGTATTTTTAGAATTAAATATTGTAATTTAGATTATTTTGGAGTTCCTATTAGTTATAAGAACACTCACATACAATATTTGAACAATCATTTTGATAAAATTTCTTTAAGGATTCAAAATTTCACGAATCATTTTATTCACGGTGGAGGGATAATTACTGTTATTTAGTGTGTGTTTTCTTCAATTCCAATAAAAATTTTTATATATGGTTAATGTTTCAATGAGTTTTATTAAAGCTATTAAGAAATTGTTTTTTTAATTTTTATGGGAATCAAGTGATTACAGGTGTGTTTACTAATATGGATGCAGATAAAGACTATAATGGGTGTATTGAGTCATTTAAAAAAATATTTGCAGATTTAATATTCCCTGTTAAAATAGTTTGAATTTTTATTTATATATTTTATTGAGTTACTCATAAAATTAAATTCAATGTATTATGATGTGGAGGATTTTTATAGTGGTTTTGAGCTATAAAAACATTCCCAAGTTTACTCCACCTGCACTTGATGTGAGCCGTGTGATTTTATTATGTACTACTTATCATGTTCAAATAGAATAAAATTCAAAAAAAAATGCTTTTTTTATACATTCATATCCTTTTATTATAGACCTATAAAACTAATCACAAGTACTGGACACTTAACCAAAGATAAGTATAAGTAAATGAGAATTATACCACAATTAAGTACAAGTTTCTACCACTTAATCCTAATGTTTGTAAAATTAAATTCCACTTAATTCATAGAAATAATATACCACTTAGACGATAACATAGTGAAAGAAGCTTTCACACAATTAGAAATTGACAATGAATAGATGATTGATTTTCCAGCGCATATTTGGAAATAGTAACTAATATTAAATAGTCTTCCTTTAGAAAATTATTAATCCATTAAGGTCCATATCTGAATAAGTATTTGTTGTAGATTATTTTAAATGGGTATAAAAAACTAACAAGATGTCATTTAATATATAATAATATTATTTTATCCATATATAGAGTGATTGTAGTGGTGAAGTAATACTTGTTAAATATAATTATCACTTCTCAATTATTTATGTTGAAAAACTATCATGTAACATCCAAGGAATGTGAGACATTATTTCAATTGTAGCCTCCTCTTAGATCCTCCAAATAAAAAATATATAACAAATAATATATATTTTTAAACAATTATTCCCCTTTTCAGTTAATCAAAAATAAATGTGTCTAATGATTCTATAATTCTATATATTATTATAGTTTGAGGTAGGGGAGTAATATAATGAAAATACATCACTAATTCAATAGGAAAGTACTCGACAATACTCAATCCTAACACATATTTCAGACTCCATAGGACTTCTACCCATGAGATGGACCCTGAGGGAAATAAAATCTACTCTATATAATATTTAATAAAATATCCAGGATTCATACAATATTGTTGTATTCATCGAAGCATAGTTAATTAAATTTACAAAAAATATATGTGATAAATTTATTTACCAAACTATAATTCATAAGTAAATTAACATAAGTATATTTCCCAATCTCTAATACATAAATTCCTTCAACAAAGAATATGTGATATATTTATTCACATTTAATGATACATAAAGTAATTTTACTACATTGTGTAAGTTCATAAGATAATACAATTTACCAAAATCCATCTTCTGTGGAAAACAATTACATAATTTCATTCATATGTGATCTCATCTACTTTAATCATAATATTTTCATCAATATATAATATATTTAACACAATAAGATTTTTAGAATCCTCATTCATAATATATTATCAATAATGTGTTACATAGATTCTATAGAAATTGTTGTTCATTTTGTTAATTCATAAAATAATTTTATAGCTCCAGTTTATGTAAGATGGTGGAATTGGAGAAAATTATAAAATCCTAATATGTAATAAGTTTCCATCATCATTAGAGAATAAATAAAATTATAAAATACAATGATTCTTGATATTTCAATTCATAATATAATTTTATCAATACATAATATAATGGACTTTTAAAAAATTTTCTAATTATAATTCACAACCATTATGTAATATATTATCAACATTAAGGAAACTATCACCAACCTAAAATTTAATTAATAATAGAATAAATATAATATTAATTAATATAAGATAAAATGATGATAGATAAAATACCTATATAATATAAAGTGAAGAAGTATAAGTAATTGTCAAAAAAATACGATGTGCCCATGAACCACTCAACAATGTCCCCCTTTCTAATAATTAAAAAACCCAATGACACCACTAAAAATACCAAATTTTTTAATGATGAGATAAGATAAAAAATAAAATGAATCCCCTGAAAGTTTAATCATAGAAATAAAAATGTTTATCTACCACATTTAATTAAAAATAAAAACCAATAAAAAAACAATATCCCCTATATAATATAACATAAATTACTAGGGATTTAAATTCACATTCTGATTAATAATAGAATGAAACATAAGAACTAGAGATATTAATATATATTCTCACCCTTTCAATAAAAAATAAATAAATGAAATCGCATTCTTTAAAAATAATATAATAAGAAATAATAGTAAACATATGCTTTTAGTACAGAAATAGATCTATAATTCTATATCAACAAAGAATAAGAAACATATATTTCATGCTCAACTAGTGTGATGGAGGCACTGGACATTGATTTGGGAAAATATTATTATACGGCACCCATGTACTAACTATTTTTAATAATAATTAGTATATCGTATTTAGGGGAATGGTATACTAATTATTTTATTAAACCACTGGTGTATATAATTCTAATCCAACATTTTTAAAAAACCATTTTTATATAGTAATTAATTAACAATGGTTTCATAATTAAGATATTATAGCCTTCAAGAGCCTTAGTTTTTCTTCCTAAGATACATTGATATATCCTTAGTTCATGTTTTGATTGTTTTTTCTTTTTTAACATCAAATCAGTGTGCTCCAAATCCATAATATCTTCTTCCAAGAATAATTTTTTACTAGGTATAAAAACAACCATGGATTATATTATGTCATAATTATGCCTAATTTATTGGATGAGTGTGAGTTTTTATTATATTTTTTAATGTGTATAATAATAAATATGATTTTATATGATATTTTTTTAATTAAGGTACTTGATAATTCTATATAAATCTAACCTAATCTGACTATTTTGTGTGATATATGTGATAATTCTAAAATTAATTATTAGAGTGAATTTTTTATTTTTAGAATATAGTAGGGGAAATATATTATTCTTTTTAATGTTTTATATAAATAATTTTAATTACTAATTTTAAATCATCAATATGTTTGGATTTATATTTAATATATTCTATGAATATATAGATTGGCCATGTTTTAATAAAATGTTGAATATGGATGCACATATTTTTTTAAATGAATATATTTCTAAAATTATATTAATTGTGTCGAATATATATATATATATATAAAAGGGTGTTTCCTTTCTTTTAATATGTATAAAATAATAATTTTATGCCTTATGCCTTATGTGGGTTGTTTTGAATAAGCATTTGTAATGACTCATTCAATACTAAACACTTAGATTACTAATAATATAATCTAGTTATTAACCAATCTCAACTAATTCTACATTTGGTTTGTATCTTCTATACTTTACAACATTGTATATACCATGGTTCATGTTTTATAAAGATGTTTTTACTTTTTATTATAGTTCTCATATAGAGTTGTGAGTTAGTTGTTCTATTTATAGACTAATTTATGTGGTATTATGTATAGAAATTCATATAATATAATTCAATATTACAATTTATGATTATAGTATTTATTTTTCACATTGTATTAATTTTTAAAATCATGTATATCGATGACAAATATATAGTTTAAATTATATTCAAATGGCCTTCCCCTTCTCAAATTTCAATTTTCATGATAAAATTGGTTGATTTTTATAATTATGTATTCATATATGTTAAATTTATTTATTTTTGATAAAATATAGAGAGTGATTTAAAATGGATTTAATTTCAATATTTGTTCAATTTTTTCAAAGTGATTAAAATAAAGTGAAAATTTATCATTTCCTTTAATATATATAGGTTTTAGTTCAATATTATTTCCCTAATATTATGAAATGATATTAATTTTTTTTTTAAATATTGGAAATAAGTTTGATATACGAAAGATATGAGATCGGAATCCATTTTCAAAACAAGTTAATGATTTTTTATTGTAATTTAACTAGGATTTAGATAGAGGCCTTACGCAATACCCCAATAATAATTTTGTCTTAATACCTTTTTTGTTAAGAATAATTTATTTTCTATTTAAAATATTAATTTAATCAAACTATTCTGTCTGATATTATAATGGGGAGAGTAGATAGTGGAAAAATTTCATGATCTGAAATAGAGTGCTGAATTAGTGAATTTATCATACAAACACTAAATTTTTTCCATAATCATGAGAACCAATGCAATAAGATAAGAATATGAGTACACATGATGAACGTACTAAAAATTATGATGTCGATATGGTAAAAAAATTTAAAGGAGGCGACCATGACTCTAGTATTTTGGCATTATGATAAAATGAAAATGTAGAATTTTAAATATGACTATATTATAGAAAAATAATGTATGAAATTTATAATACATCAACTAAATATATTCTAAAATTTGGAAGGAATTACATATATATGAATCATATATTAACTTAAACCATTATATGACGTGAAATTTAATTGACCAACTTTGATTTTCTAGAAAATAGGTCTTGATTTCCTAAAATATTTCGAATTATTCATGGAAGAAACCTTTACCCTAAATGGTTACACAAGGGGTGTCATATATCGATGGAATCCAAATTTTAATAGAATTACATCTTTTGTTCCATAAAAACTAATTTATCAATTTCAATTGATTGTCATACTCTAAAATATTTTTATTTCTACAAAAATATCAAAAAATATGTGAAATAATTATAATAAGAGAAATAAGTATAATTGTGAGTTCATTCACACTAATGATGGATTATCATGGTGGAAATTTTATGTTTGATATCATTATTTTGAAATTGGGGTGAATAATATGAGTTTGTGTCTATCATTTGATGCTTTTAATACATTTTGTTAAATGATTACTTAACAAAACTTATATATAATTTTCATACACATTTATAACCTTATTCCCTTGATGAGTATGATAAATCCATTCTCATTTTTATGTATAATCATATCAGGAACGTCTGATCCTAGAAATTATTTAGATATACAATTGAATCCTTTAACAAATGTGTTGATGAATCATTGTATTATGGGTGTGAACACAAACTATTCTTATTTGGAAGTCATATTTCAAACGTATGTCATTTTTATGTGGATGATAAGTTATTTTCATATTTATGAAGTTATGATTCATTAGTGCATGAAGGGGAAACTTTACAAACAAATTTTTATGAATAATACTTGATCTATAAGACTTAAATATCATCATTGTATTAGTTTTATGTGAATTTAAATTCTATTTCAATGGATAATCTTGACAGGAATAATCATTTATGGTATTAAAATATCGTTGAGGACGAAATTCCACCTCTGCATATATTTATAGTAGATATGATTAATGAATTTTATGATTTAGTTTTTCATTTGTAAATGTATAGATTAAATATAGAAATATGAATTTTTTTTAATAAATCCAATTAAATTTGGAAGAACAAAAGTAACGTCATTGAGTTTCCTTTTTGAAAAAAATATATTGTATCTTTGTTTATATGTAATGAACATTGAAAAAAATATGATTCAAATGTTTCATTTAGTTATTCAAAATTTGAAGATGATGAAAAAGGATGCTATTTTTATTCTTTTAATGACTTTTTAGACCGAGGTATTGTTCTAGAATTAGATCTAGTGTATATTAGGGTAATTAAGTGGAAATATCTATGTGATTATTATTTGATGATACTAATAAAAAATAATTTTTTTGATGTAATAGAAAATATAATGGTTCCATAAGTATATGAAATAAATATATCCAAAATGTTCTACAGACACTACTGGAAATGTTTTCTATACCAATGGTTTAAAACTGTTGGTATAGGCTGGAAAACTGTTGGTATAGAATATACCAACAGATTTCCAAACTGTTTCCTAGTAAGTCGTGAGGAAATCCCTATACCAAGGGTTTCACTTAAACTGTTGGTATAGGTGTTCCAGAATTCTGGAACAGTCTATACCAACGGTTTTGAACTGTTGGAATAAGCTTTCCAGAATTCTGGAAAAACCCATACCAACTGTTCAGAACCGTTGGTATAAGATTCCCCAGAAAAAGATATCCCAACGGTTTAGAACCGTTGGTATAAGATTTCCAAAATTCTGGAAAAAGCTATACCAACGGTTCTGAACGATTGGTATAATCTTTCCAGAATTCTGGAAAAGGATATACCAACGGTTCTAAACCATTGGGATAGCTTTTTTGTGGAAAATCTTATACCAACAGTTCATAACCTTTGGTATAGCCTTTTCCAGAATTCTGGAAAACGATATACCAACGGTTCTGAACCGTTGGTATAACCTTTGCCAGAGTTGCTGCACATCAGCCCCCCAAAATCCCTCTATTGGCCCTACCATCCACCTGCATAAAAAAGAATTGTTCAAAAGCCCTCAATATACCCTCCACTATACACCTGCATAGAAAATATCACAAAAACCACATACATATTTCAAACAGTACAAAAAACACTGAAAATAGCCCAAAAAACACATATGACAACAATCTTCCGTTGGTAATTCACCTCACCCATGAACAACCCCCCAACCGGCACACCTCCCCATCAAATTATAATAGGCAGAATAGTTTGGTAAATATCTATTAGAGTTGAATAATAATTTTAAATTGGCTAAAATCCCTTTTTTTGTGATCCTAGGTTTGGGTATGTAATGATTTGTGATGAATTTTTCATTGAACATGTATTGTTTATAATATATGGTGAAAAGGTATTTTCTTAGGAGTCTCGTCACTTATGAACCCATTAGTGAAACTACCCAACTCATGAAAAATAGTTTGTGACTATCGTTGATGAGTGTAAATTTCAGTTGTATTCACTTAAAAAGATTTCATTTTGAAATAAAAGAGAGACATTGAGTGGTGTCATCCACACCTTGCCTCGGATTGAGGAAGAGTTGACTCATACACATCACAAATGACCCATGGATAATTTTCCTAAAGTATCAACACAATCTGAATGTGTTTGGTTTGTTTCCCGTATGCCAGTTGTTTTTACATAAAAGCGTATCCATTTTTTAAAAAGAAAAAGAAATACACTTTAAGTGATACCAACCACACCATGCCTCAGATTGAGGCAGGGTTGACTCATACACGTCACAAATGACCCATAGATCCTTTTCCTAAAGTATCAACAGTATCTGAATGTGTTTGGTCGATTTTCCTTATGTCAGTTGTTGTTTTTACTTAAACTATTGTCCATTTCAAAAAATAGTTAGACACTTTGAGTAGTGTCGCCCACACCTCGCCCCGGATTGAGGCGGGGTTGATTCTTACACGTCACAAATGAACCATGGATCGTTGTCCGAAAGTTTCAACAGAATTCGAATGTGTTTGGTCAGTTTTCCATATGTGGTTTTTTTTACTTAAAAGTGCATCCATTTTAAACAAATAAAAGACATTTTTAGTGGTACCGGCCACATCGGCCCTTAGATTGAGGCAGGGTTGACTCCTACGTGTCACAAATGACCCAGGGATACATTTCCTTAAGTATCAACAGTATTTGAATGCCATTGGCCTATTTTCCGTATGGCAGTTGTTTTTTTAACTTAAACTGTTGTCCATTTCAATGAAAAGTGACACAATTTGTGTGGTTCCGGCCACAATGGCCCTCGAATTGAGGCAGGATTGACTCGTACACATCACATATGACACATGGATCGTTTTCCTAAAGTTTCAACAGAATATGAATGCCTTTGGTCGGTTTTCCGTATGTTTGTTGTTGTTTTTAGTGAAACTGTTGTCCATTTCAACGAAAAGTTAGACACTTTGAGTGGTGTTGGCGACACCACACCTAGGATTGTGGCAGGGTTGACTCGTACAAGTCAATAATGACACATGGATCATTATCCTACAGTTTCAACAGAATCCGAATGGGTTTGGTCGGTTTTCCGTATCTCAGTTGTTGTTTTTACTTAAACTGTTGTCCATTTCAAAGAAAAGTTAGACACTTTGAGTGGTGTCGGCCACACCGCGCCTCAGATTGAGGCGGGGTTGACTCGTACACATCAAAAATGACCCATGGATACATTTCCTAATGTATCAACAGTATCCGAATGCCTTTGGTCTGTTTTTTGTATGTGGTTTTTTTTACTTAAAAGCGCATCCATTTTAAACAAAAGAAAGACACTTTGTGTGGTACCAGCCACACCGGCCCTCAGACTGAGTTGCGGTTGACTCGTACACGTCACATATGACCCATGGATCATTGTCCTATAGTTTATACAGAATCTGAATGTGTTTGATCTATTTTTTGTATGCCAGTTGTTGTTTTCACTTAAAATCATGTCCATTTCAAATAAAAGTTAGACACTTTGAGTGGTGCCGGCCACACCGCGCCTCAGATTGAGGCAGGGTTGACTCCTACACGCCACAAATGACCCATGGATACATGTCCAAAATTATCAATAGTATCTGAATGCCTTGGGTCCGTTTTCTCTATGTGGTTTTTTTTACTTAAAAGCGCATCCATTTTAAACAAAATAAAGACACTTTGAGTGGTACCGGCCACACCGGCCCTCAGATTGAGGTGGGGTTGACTCGTACACGTCACATTTGACCCATGGATAATTTTCTTATAGTTTAAACATAATATCAATGCTTTTGGTCTGTTTTTCGTATGTCAGTTATTGTTTTCACTTAAAATCATGTCCATTTCAAATAAAAGTTAGACACTTTGAGTGGTGCCGGCCACACCGCGCCTCAGATTGAGGCGGGGTTGACTCCTACACGCCACAAATGACCAATGGATACATGTCCTAAATTATCAACAGTATGTGAATGCCTTTGGACCATTTTCCGTATGTGGTTTTTTAACATAAAAGTGCATCCATTTTAAACAAAAGAAAGAAACTTTGAGTGGTACCGGCCACATCGGCCCTCGAATTGAGGTGGGGATGACTCGTACACGTCACATATGACCCATGGATCATTTTCCTATAGTTTAAATAGAATCCAAATGTGTTTGGTCTGTTTTTCGTATGCCAGTTGTTGTTTTCACTTAAAATCCTATCCATTTCAAATAAAAGTTAGACACTTTGAGTGGTACCGGCCACACCGCGCCTAGGATTGAGGCAGGGTTGACTCGTACACATCACATATGACCCATGGATACATTTCCTAAAGTATAAATAGTATCTGAATGTGTTTGGTCAATTTTCCGTATGTGGTTTAGTTTACTTAAAAGCACATCCATTTTAAACAAAAGAAAGACACTTTGAGTGGTACCGGCCACACCGGCCCTCGTATTGATGCGGGGTTGACTCGTACACGTCACATATGACCCATGGATCGTTTTCCTATAGTTTAAACATAATCTGAATGTGTTTGGTCTATTTTCCGTATGCCAGTTGTTGTTTTCACTTAAAATCCTGTCCATTTCAAATAAAAGTTAGACACTTTGAGTGGTGCTGGCCACTACTTCAAAGCACATTTTCCATATCATTTTCCACATGCATAAACATGAAATACATGGCTAACTAAGATATCTATGTAAAAAAAATAGAAAAATGAGTATCATGGTACCAAGGAATAATAAAGGACTAGGTAGTAGACTAATCATACAATAATAATCAAGTGCAAAAAACAGAATCTGAATGCAACATCCCTATGAAGAAGAGGAAAATCCCAAAGTGGAAAACCATGTTCAAAAATAAAGAGTTATACAGAATTCAAAAATGTAATGGATCAGTCTACCTCTGATCACCATCACCATCACCACTATCATCATCAGCCTCATCCTCTCCACCATCTCTGTCCTCGTCATTGTCCTCGTCATCGTCCCCATGCTCGTCGTCGGCCTCATCCTCGTCTTCGACATCATCCTCTCCCTCGACCCCATCCTCTCCCTCAGCCCCATAATCGCCCTCGTCCACATCCTCATCCTCGCCCTCTTCCTCTTCAGCGTCCTCATCATCACAAGGAATGACATCATCTTGATCGCCACTAGAGATGCTGCCTGGTGCATTGGATGATCCACCCATCGACGACATAAATGTCTGACAAGCCGCACTAGCCTCTGGTGGAAGTGATGAATATAATGCTTTCATCAGTTTCATAAAATCTCTGTCTCTTGTTTGAACTTGTACTTCCAACACTGTGACCCTTTATCAGACTGTCTTTCATGCTCCATGACCTGTTCCAACTCGGTGGTACTAGAATGGATACCTGGAGACGACCAATACCTCTTCGAGACTATATTCTTACCAGGTCGGCAGTGTACTCGACCAGAGTGCTCGTCTCCCAAAAACTGATATAAATGATCATGTGGCCCAAAATTGTCTGGCTCCTGGGCATTAAGTGCCTCTAAAGCAGATTCTAAAAAATATAAATAGATTATTAAAGTTCAAATAAGATATTAAACTTTTAAATAAAAAAATTAAAACATACAATATTCTCTTGGGTCAGTTCATTTACCGCAGTTCCATCTTTTTTTCTTCTACTCGAGAAAAACAATTTTGCTCGAGGGATACATCCTTCAATATTCATTTTCTGCTTCTGTAATGACATTGAAACAATATAAAGTGAAAGTATAATCATATATTCATTATTTAATAAATCACATAATTTAAGTAGGATCTACTAAAAAGGGAAATTCCTAAAGAAAAATTATAAACAACTATATCGAACCTGCTGCACCTCATGATCTGACATAGTTGTGCGCCCCAAAGTGTGGGGGTATTTCTTTGAAACAATGTTTTTTTTGTTTTTTTTTCAGACGATTCCTAAATAATGGTTAATAATTAATAAAATTATATTAATGAAAAATTTGAAAACTCTCATTTAAATAACTCAAATGGGATTAATACCTTAAATTTGGAAGTTGCCCAATGGGTAATCATTTGGAGATATTTCTCTATCAGGCAGTCATCCACGATAGGTAATATCTCTAACTCTGTGCCCACTCTATCACACCGGCCAACATACAACTCATGCTTATAAGCTCTCCAAAGCTCTCCTAGCTCTTTTAGACACGCTGGTCGTGCACCTTCACCATTAGGGAAGTTAAACAAAAGTTGAAACCAAATTTATTAGTTCATTTAAATAAAACAATATACTACATTAAATCTAATAGATTTTTTACCCATATTTGTGCCCACGCATTATCCTTGACTTCGGGTGGCAGATGTCTCCAAGAGAGAGGGATGACCAGAATGATATCGGAGTATTTGGCTAGCATCGCCAAAAAACCCTGACATTTCTGCCCAGCATTCTCAATCATCTGTCCATCAACATTGTATTCAACCATCAACTGTGTCTGGCGGTTCCATACCGCATGCAAACGAGTACTCCCCCTCCCCCGCCTCCTATCTGTAGATGAATCTATTATTAAATAAAAATAATATCAATACATGTTATAATAAAAATATATTTTGGTATAAAAATTTGATAGAGTTATATAAATATACTTGTGGTAGTCGGATCAAATGGAGCAGAAGCTGATGGAATATCCTATACAGGTGGAGTGTCCCTCAGTGTATGCTCCTCAGCCACATACTATGTCGCAGCAGGAGTCGAAGAAGGTGGAATATAATAGCCTGGAGATAATGAACCAGAAGCAAAAGATGATGGAATAGACGTCTGGACATCTGGTAGTGTAAACATCAGGGGTCAAAATATCTCATATGTCCTTGAAGACACGCCATGATCAAAATAGGACATAGAAGATACGTCTGTGGTAGTGGGTCATCTTACTCTCGCCCCACGAGCCCTCGTACCACTGGCCTCTGTACCGGGACCACTAGATGATCGTCCATCTCTGACACCACCCCCTCCTACCACCAACCTCTCTACTTGGAGCAATATCTGGCTCCTCATCAGATATCTGTGGTCTAGGGGGTGGATCCTGAAAAAACGTTTGACAGAAAAGTAAACAGATGATATTATAAGTTATTGAAATATTTATATTTGAAATAAAATACTCACAAAAGGGATGAGTGGAGGAACCCCCATCTTTATCGTGCGACGATTATTATCTGTCATATTTTTCCGCCGACTCTCTTTAATGGGTGTCATTTCATGTAATGAAAACAAATATAGAAGTAATTAGAAACAGATAACTAATGTGTAACCCAAAAAACAAAATATAGAAAAACCATTATGATAAAAAGAACATTATGAAACATAAGATTTATGGTGTTATGAAGGTAAGTACTAGGATACATACTCTGAATGATGTAGGTGAAACATGTATGTGAGAACACGACTGTATGATTCTATATATTTCCCACCACAACTTCGGGTTCACAATCAACTCTGACAATTGAGCTGTTGGGGTCATAATAAGTAATAAACGGATTACTTCCAATTGCATTAGGGATAATGTCAACTTCATCATCACCATCATAAAAAACATCTATGGGATTTACTTCAATAATTACACCGAATTTAGGAAGACGATGATCTTTGACATAAAAAACTTGTTTCACCATTGATGCCAATACATATGGTTCATCGGTGGAAAGAGTGCGAGTCATGTCAATAACTCGAAATCCAAAATCATCAATAAAGGTTCCTTGCCTCGTAATTGAATCAAACCATTGACATTTCATCATCGTGACTCGACCATGCGAGTAATAATCCAAAATTATTATTTTCTCCACGACACCATAATAAGCAACATTTTCAGAATGAGTTCTAGTGTCCGATGAACTGGCATAACAGTCTGTTGTGGTAGTTAGCATAACACCATTATGCTGTGTGATCATGTTTCTTGCTCGTTCAGTGATAATAAATTTGTATCCATTGATCACAAGTGATTTACAAGAATGAACCATGGTATTAGGACCAAAATCCAAATCTCTTATTTCCTCAGAAACAGATTCTGTAGGCAAAATCGATGCCTAAAATATAAAAAAATAGTAAACTTAATTAAATATTATTTTTATTTAGTTATTACAGAAATATTTTTACCTTCAATTTCAACCAAGAAGAAAACTCTTTGCTATGCAATGTCTCCTTCTTTCTCAAAGATAAAGAACGGTGCTTTCTATATATCAATTCTTTATGTTCCCTATAGATAAAAATAATAATACTTTAACAAATAATTAAAATTACAAGAGATAAGATAAGAGATACATGTAAAATTAACTTACTTGATATACTCATCGAACAAATCAAAATTGAACAACACTGTGTGATGTGCCATCTCTCGCTCTTCAAGGCTTAATGTTGTCAATGTATATGATCCCAGAATTCATCCTGTCTGAGGAAGTGATGGAAAACTGGGTTAAATTTTCCCATACTATTCTTCTTCATTTCTCATTATTCTATTTATTCTCGTAGTATGATCAGACAAATACATTGATCATAAATCCATACATTCTTGAGCCAAGTAACCGTTCACAATAGAACCTTCGGGATAATTCTTGTTCCGAACATATGATTTCAATGTGCACATGTTTCTTTCAGTTGGATACATCCAACGGAAAGCAACAGGTCCTCCAAGAAGTATTTCAGTCAGAATATGGACAGTTAGATGCAACATGCATGTAAAAAATGATGTAGGGAATATTTTCTCTAACTCACACAAATTAATGGTGTCTCTGCCAACAATTTTTGCATGAGGGATTTGGACAACATCTTAGCACAAAAGTCTCTAAACTAGTAGCACAACTGAATAACATAGACTCTAACATTATTGTAAAAGAGATGACGGATTGCTATTGGAATAAACTCATGCAAAAGGACGTGATAATAATGAGTCTTCAATGATTTCAACTTCAACTCTTTTCTGTTGAACTATTTTGATATATTTCTTTAATAGCCATCAGGAACTTTAATAGTCTCTAGCACTTCCAGAAATTGATTTTTTTCAGCAGGAGTCATCACATAATAAGCACATGGAACTTGCCATTAATATTCAATGATACAGACATGATGTAATTCTAGTCTGATCCCCCAATCTACCAAGTCACGCCATGGTCGTATATCTTCTTTTGTCTTCCCCTTGTCATTTAGAAGAATCAAAAGCAACATTTCACATATATTCTTTTCAATGTGAATTACGTCTAATCAATGACGTAACAAGTTGGTTGACCAATATGACAGCTCAATGAATATACTCTTCTTCTTCCAATTGTAACAGGTATCATTGGAAACATTTTTCCTCTTTCTAGATTTCATTACACTCTTCCCAAATGAATAACTGAAATCTTTCAATTCATTAAGCACATTAGTTCCAGAAATACTCTGAGGTGGATCGTCATTCTCCATGGTATTGTCAAATCTTCAAATATTGTTTCTATATGGATGGTTTATTAGCAAGAATCGCCGATGTCCCATAAAACTAAAACTACGATGATAATTCAGTCTTCTTGATCGAGTATTCTTCATACAAACAGGACATAACAATTTTCCTTTTGTGCTCCATCCAGACATCATTGAATAAGAAGGAAAATCATTGATAGTCCACATAAGTGCAACACACATCTGAAATATGTCTTTCGAACATGCATCGTATGTGGGCACACCCATATCCCAAAGAAGTTTCAACTCTTTTATTAAAGGTTGTATGTATACATCTATATCATTGCCAGTATTAGAAGGTCCAGATATCAGTATACTCAAGAATGTGTAAGGATTTTTCATACATAACCAAGGGGGAAGGATATAAATGTGTATGAAAACCGGCCATGTGCTGTGCGAAGTAAGCATCTCCCCAAATGGATTAAAACCGTCACATGAAAGACCCCATCTCACATTACGCACGTCAGCTGAAAATTCAGGATATCGAGCATCAAATCTCTTCCATGCAAATCCATCTGCAGGGTGAACCAACTCTTAGTTATTCTTTTTTCTCTCGGTGTCATGCCATAGCATTTTTTTGGATATTTCATCAGACATGAAAAGGTTCTGTAATCAGGGGATCAAGGGAAAGTTGCACATTACTTTTTGTGGCACACGAGATGGTGTTCCATCATCTTTTGGCTTCCATCGGGAGGTTCCGCATTTTATACAATCATTTATTTCAGTAGTTTCCTCCCAAAATAAGTTGCAGTCATTAGGGCAAGCATGAATTTTTTTTGAGAATCCAAGTTCATCAATTGACTTCCATGCAATAGAGTGGTTTGAGGGAATATCTGCATCATCTGGAAGTAAGTCCTTCAAGAAGGTAAGAATGTAATCAATTGCAGTATTTGAAATCCCATACATAGTTTTCCCATGAAACAATCAGATTAAAAATTCCAACTTTTTCATTTTATCACATTTCCGATATACTGGAGTCGTCGCAACATAATTCTATTTTTTCACTCTATCAACATCATCTTTTTCATTGGACGCATCATGTGTGCTTGAATCGAAATCTTTTTGGCTGGACATCCTTTCCTTCTCTTGATGTCGAATAAATGGAAACCGATCATATATCAAACTCTCCAATTCAGCCCTACCATTTGGATCATTAACATTTTCAGATTCCATTTTCTATCCATTGTGATACCACACATAATAGTTTGTTTGGAAACCATATTTGGTTATATGATAGCTAACTTCTTCACGGCTCAACCAAGGTCTTCCAACACAATTAAAACATGGTCAGTGTGTGAGACCACTATCTGAAGCCTTGTCGAATGCAAAATCTAGAAAGCTGTTCAAATTATTTTGAAAATCGGTTGAAATCTGATCAGTTTCATACATCCAACATCTATCCATTCTGTAAAAAAATCGCAATAAGTCATTTTAAAGAAATTCAATAATATTAATGTTTAATCAAAAAAATATTTACGTAAATGACAATTGTTTACTCTATAGAAAAGCATAACTGACACATTACTCTATATGAGAATAATATTAAGAAATACAACAAAATACAGTGTATATAAGAAAATAAGATACAAAATTTCTAATGCCTATATTCATGGATTGACCAGTACGATATTGGAAGTGGATCAAGGAATAAATAATCCTTAAGGGTCTTGTTGGGAGTATATGAGTTTTATACTTTATCTTCTTCAAGTAGATCAGGATGAGGAGTAGGATGAGGATCATGGGAGTGGCGGGACTGTCCAAGGGGGGTGTGGCATGTCCAGGGGTGTGCGGGGTGTCTAGGGGGTGGTGGGGCCGTTCGGGGGGTCGGAGGTGTCTAGGGGGTGGGGGCTTTCTAGGGGGGTCAGGGTGTCCAGGTGGCGGGCTGTCCGTGGGGGTGGTCAGGTTGTCCAAGGGGGTCGGGGTGTATATGTATATTTATATGAAAATAATACCCCCACAATAATCATGCAGCCTTGCCATTAGTCGAAACCCCTAGAACACATAAAAGAAACTAGTATGGACATTTACTAAAATATTTAACACCATACGAATGAAAATAAACTCTAAATATAGTTTGAGAGGATATAATTGTATGTGTGAAAAAAATGATATTAAATCAATTTAAATGAATATGGAACAAATGAGGGTTTATAATACACTAAGAGTACCTCAAACAATCCAAAACCACTATAGCACCACATATTCAACTTCATGAAACAGGAATTGGAAATCTTACCTATGACTTTAATGATGACCACCTAATTGGAACACTATATTTATGGTTCTGGAACACAAGGAACAAACAATGTTTGGTCTCTACCATCTCAATCACCCCCTTGTAGATCATAGGCTCGTTTCCCCTTATACTAAAATGGTCTCACTGGAAGCTACTATTAATACCGGACCTAAACCATTCATTATCCATAAAACAATGATCAAAGAACCATTGGAGGTATCTCTCATATAACCACAACCATTTTATCTATGATGTAACGAAATTCACAAGAATAACTTTTATTCAATAACCTTTTGGTATATGTTTTTCATCAACAATGGTTCAATTATATGGTTCATCACATTCCAATTTATTAATCACCCATACATGAAAAAATTGAACATTAAATTTTATTTAATTACAACCATCATATTTCATTAAATTCTTAACAAGCATAGAAGCATGGAAATTGGAATCTAATAACTTTAATTAGTCCCCAAAACTTTTCAATAAATTTAACATGAAAAATAAAACACTTTGAAATCTAAATAATCACTATGAAGTAACATGTGTTCGGAATTCTATTGCACAAGTAAAAACACTCAACGATGGAATATATGAAAAGATTATTAATATAAATTATTGACATAAGATAATAAAGTAACTATTAAATTTAAAACTAAACATGTGATTGAATTTTATAACATATAATAAAAATTTCATGGCAATTAAACATGAAAGGCACATCAAAAAATTAGACAACCATCTAATGAAATCTATATGGGCTGGAATATGCATGGAATTTAATAAAGAACCGAAACATAAATAAGGCTGGAACATAAATTGGGTGGGAATATTAGAATAGAAATTGGTCTCATCCTAAAGAGAAACATATACACATCAAAATCTAAAATAAAAACTGAATGTTAATGAAAATAACTCACCATGGATGGGATGGAGGAAGAGAACCGTAAGCACCTCCAAAATCGTCGATAGCTTCTGTTTAGGGCTCTGGATTGCGAATGGGGGAGAGGATGGGATACTTCCAATTTGGAGGAAATTTTTACCAACGGTTTTTAAAAACCATTGGTATATACATTCATCCAAAACCTTTACCAATGATTCAATGAGAACCATTGTTAAAAGGTCACCGAAATCCAACTTTTACCAACAGTTCTCATTGAACCATTGGTAAAAACTCCTCTATACCAACGGTTGTAAAGAACCATTGGTAAATGTGTCTATAAAACCATCTATAACAACGGTTTAGTAAACCGTTGGGATATAACCGTTGGTTAAAATAGGATTTCCAGTAGTGAGAAGTGAGTAGAAGCTAAATCATTGAATGATCGTGAATATCACATCCTTCTTCTTGAGATGGTTCCAAAATAAATATACCATAAATTATCAAAATAATATGTGGGTTTTAAAGATTTTAGTTTAAAATTTATATCAATTTCCTTTTAAAAAAAATATATTCATGAATTTCTTATTAAAATCCAAGAAGTGGAACTATTACGTTTCGGTGAGTTCCAGAATAATTTTCTCCCATCATTTTTCACAAGAATTTAGTATCTAACAATCCATCTTCATAATAAAATACATATTAAGGTAACTATTGTTTTTAATTGAATTTATCTAATTGAAATAAATATAAACACATTGAAGTCATATTTCCAAAATAGGAATCTTCTTGAAGGTTTCATTGTGAAAGGTAACTTGGCCCCAGATAGTATGGATTTCATTTTAGTATATTTATATGATGTGACCACCAAAAATAACTGGTCAGTAAAAAATAAATATGAGAACTATTTGTAAATTTAAACTAATTTTCATCACTTCACCAAATAATGGTAATTATTAGATCATAAAATTTAATTTCATAGATCATAGAAGAGTAAAAGATGGATCATTAACTAGTATTGTGTAACAATAGTTTGTTTGATGACTATAAATGTTTGTAAATTTAACATGAATATGATATCCTCACCCCAAATAATGTTACATATATTATAAATTGATTTTTTTTTCTTTTTATAAATAGAATATAAATATAAATAATATATCCGTGTTTTTTAAAAGGAGTTGACCTTTTCAAAGAATTTTTTTATGGTTGAAATTGAATGTAGAAGAATCATTGTAACAAAATAAAAAATTATTATTCATTTAATTCTAATATTCATTCAAATTTTTTGTATTGAGTTTACCTGCTAACACTATATCTAAATAAATAAGTTCTATGGATGTTGTTCCAAATTCAATGGTTTGGAAAATAAATTCAATTGTTAACAATTAGGATGAATTTGTTATCAATGAATGAGTAGTGAACATGGGACCACAACATGATGGAATTATGTTAACTAAAAATAGAGACTATTATATTATTTCCTTAGAAAATAGTATTTTAAATGAAAATGTATCATATTATGGATAAGTTGAGAAAATATAGATATTGGATTACTAGACTCTTGGTCATGTCACTATGATGAAATGTAGGTTGTTTTTCTTAATGGACTAACATGGAATATTTAATGATAACAACAGATTTCAAATTATTTACATGACTCTAATTATTGATACTGATGAATAATAGAGTTCAATATTATTGGAGAAATACATTTTTTATGTTAAATATCATTTTAGGCCTGATTGTTTTTATTATTGTAGTAATCCCAAGATATATTTTATATTATGGTGGTGATAAAATTGAAACCATCACTACCCCCATTTTAATTGATCAATTTATTATTTATGATAACTAAAATAGTATAATATTTAGAGATTACTTTTAACTTAAAGTAATGTGGGTAATATATATAATCATATATATGTATTCTAGATACTTTTTGTTTAGCTCAACATGGTGTTTTATAGATAGTAATATTCAAATTTCCTTATTATTATTTTTCAAATATTATGAACCCAACTTGATCTTTAGGGGAAATTTTAATATAATGTCATTGCACTTTAACTTCATATTAAATTTATAATATCGAATTGAACTACATTATAAACTAAAAAATCAAAAAAAATTAAAACAATCCAATCAGAATAAAAACAAATCAAAACAAAACAATATATATTAAACTAATTAGAAAGAAAAACAATAACATTGAAAGGAATGACTTAACAAAAAAATATCCTAATAGACAAATGAAAAACCCAAAAAATAAAACAAATAACCTAACCCCAAAAATGTCCAATTGACATAATCAAATGACCAAAATGAACCAAATGACTTACACAAAACTGATTTCGATTGAATTGAAAATATAATATGAAAATTACAGTATATCCATGTTTATCATTTTCAATATAATGTGTTGATTTTCCTATTACATATATTTTATATTTTTATATTATTCCTTCTAAATATGATATATTTTTAATATGTCACTATCTTTACATTAATTGGTTGGAAAATTGGAATACATTAATTAATCCATGTCACATCTTCTTCATTTTTTGGATTATACATTTGTTAAAATTTTCTAATTAAATGAATATTTTTATTCCAATTTGGAAAATGAAAACATTTGAAGATATGTGAAGGATGATGATGTATAATAATAATCATTTCCTGAGAGAGATGGTAATTCATCCTATAGGGTGAATTTTGAGTATATTATTTCAAATATATTTATCAATAACATTAATTTCATGTCATTATTCTTTTTAAAATGCTAATCATTAACCATAATGTAAGATGAAACTATTCTCCAACAAACCAAGTGGAAGTAGTATTTTGACTGAGGATTCCAGGGGGATGTACTATATCTAATCTCCACCTTCATCTTTTGTAATCACCTCTCATCCATTTATCAAATATAAAATGTATCATACTTTCTTATACCATAGATCTAATAATGGAACTTGGGAAATTTAGACATCATATATTATCTATATAATTTATGTATAATTATACTCATATATATTTTTCTTATATGGTTTTTCTCACACTTTCCATTTTTATTATTATTTTTACACAAATATTTTTATTACGTCCTTTTCTAACTACTAATTTCTTTTTTTGATTTTTTATTCATGCTCATTTATATTTTACTATGGAAAATTATGAACCTCTCGAGCATATTAATCATCATGAGAAGACATTGGGATCATTAATAAATAGGTTGATAATAATTTACATACCAGGGATACATTAGTACACACTGATCAATTTTTATTGGGTATATGTATATAACCCTATTAGAAATGACAATATCTTATTTTCATTATAATATTTGTTAAATTAATATTTATCTTTAATTCATTAAGAGTTGGATTTTCCACATTATGTAGATGTGGTCGTACATGAATTATTGTATTTCAATACATCTATACATGGTTAATGGTTTATAGTAATTAGTATAGTCAAATGGATGGAAAAATATGGGGAGAATACTTGAGTTTTATGATGACACATTCTAAATACTGTGACATCATTCTCTTAAACCCACCATTTAAGAGATTCCTTGAAAATTAAAAAAATGATTATTCAAGGGCTCAAATATGGGTAAAATAAATAAATATATTTTATATCATAAATTTTTTGTATTTCTATGATTTTCTATTTTGGTATTAGATTAATTTTAATGTTCTATATGGTGAGGCTTTGAGGACTATGCAGCTAATGGAATTAGGCGAGACTTAGAGGGAATATAAACAAGAGTTATATAATGGTTGATTTGATTGAGTTATAATAGATTTTGAGAATATACCAATCATGAATGAGTGTAAATTATTATATTATTGGGAAATTATTTCTAATTAGAAGAGTGATGGATTTAATTTACTAATAAAATTGGAGGTTGTTTATTGAAAATGGTAATGATTTTTATTAATTCCGTGTTTAGTATTATTGAATAATCCATTTTATATATATTTAAAAAGTAATAAAATTAGTATTCTATGAAGTATCTCCACACATAGGGAAAAAATATATCTTTATAACATGAGAGGAAGCATAGATTTTTCAAATATACTTCTTTTTAATTAGTTTTGAATTTTAAATATCTGAACTGCTTAACATTTTATGATTTGGTGACTTTTTTAGTCCCTCTAATTAGTATATTAATCTCTCATTCTAGTTGATTTATATTTTGGTAATTTCATAAACATTATAAATTATTATTAAATATTTTAATCCAAATTATATAGAGCATAATATCATTAAATTGCTGAAGAAAATGTAATCTAGAAAATTGTTACAGGATATAAAACATTTAGAAAATTCATTCAATGTTGAGATCATTCAAACATATAATTCATACATTATTATATAGAATGAAAAATGAATAAAATTATAGGTTTTCCAACTCAATAAGATACATGAAATTTAGAGATAAATAGCATTATTTATCATTGAAAAATAGAAGCACATATATTATAGAAAACTATTGAGCTATACAAATATTTTATAACTCAAAAGAAAATTTAAATTTTCACTTTAGTTTTATTGATTTTATTTTCTCATAGTTATGGATAATATAATAGATTTTATGAAATATAATTGAATGGACGTTTCTTATTTTAAATTAAATATTGTTTATAATGAATTAGTTTTTTTCAAATGTACTAAATTTTTTAATAGTTGTTTTTCATATTCAATTTCATTACAGAGGGAGGTATTGTAAATTAAAGGATATGTTCTTGGAGAAAAATTGTGTTTCCTTTATAAAAAAGAGAAATATATAAATTTGATAAATGACAAAAATAGATAATATATTATATGTTTTTTATTCAATAAATTTATAATATGTATATTGTAAATAAATAGTTCATTTATATAATTAGAAGTGTTCATTACAGGTCCTAGAAGAGAGAGTAGAGGGAAAATATGGTGAAAATAATCATTTTCACCAGATATTTATAGGTGAGAACCCTAGGATAGAATTTGATATATGATTACCAAATACCACTACAGTTTTGATACAGGTATGTCAATGATGCATTTTTTATATGATTCCCCAAACGATTGTGATGATGGTTCTTGTAGTGGTTAGGACAATGGGTTTTCTAGTATTGGAGATAGTAATAATGATGGTGATATAAGTGGAGGTGGTGGTGGTGGTTATGGTGATGGTAATAGTGATGTTGATGGTGACGATGATGGTGATAGTGATAATGTTGATGGTGGTGGTGGTGGTGGTGATGATGATGACAACAGTGTTGAGTACATTAGTGATGACAATCATTATTTTCATTGTGTTGAGTGGGAGAGAATGATCCTATACATTGTTTACATATATTTATGGCACATGATGTTTTATGAATGAATTTGATTGCATATATGTGTTGTTTTAAATGTGTATTATAAATTTTTCAATGCATCAATTTGTTTGTAGATATTTCTATTTTGGATGTTAGTTTTTTACTGTTATGGGTTCATGTGATTGTTGTTCATGCTAGTTCTGTTCCAATATGGGAGTAGCTAATGGTTTCTTTGGTGATGAAAGTATAAATCAATGGTTTTTTAAACCATTTGAATATGACTATTGAAATTTATTAATGAAACCAATAGCTTAATTTAAATCTCAGTAAGCTATTCCAACAATTTCAGGGAAACTATTCATATTGGGAAACACCAACACCTAGACACCCAACTAATTTTGGAATCATTGGTATAGGCTATATCAATGGTCCATAGACCTAAAAAAATTGTTTAAATCAATTTTATAGGGTAAATTTCTTGTATTTAATTAACATGAAAAAATATTTTGGGAGTTAAATGATAAATTGTTTTGACACAATCTAAATTAAAGAATAAGACATTAAACATATACATATTGTAATAAATCATTATTCACAAATTAACTCATGTCAACATGTAATTAAATATAAATTTTAAAATTTTACATCTATCCAAGAGTTAATAAATAAAATAAACATTTCAACATCAAAAATAATAAACATAATATGACATAATGTAAATTAGTAAATTCTTCAACCCTTGTGTAAAATATTTAGTGTCATTAATTAGGTTTTTAAAACTAAAATATAAATGAAATACTCACATTATGGATGTATGTAATAAATTATACAGTTTACTTTATCAAACATTAAATAATTGATCCTTTTTAATAATATTTCAATGAATTACTTTAATATAATTAGAAATAGTAATTTATTTTGTCACTAGTCAGTTTCATATACCAAACATATCATTTAACATTATACTTCTTAGGTGGATAATCCTTAAAAAATATCAAACACAAGTGAGTTTTAGTACCCCTATGATTTTTGTTTTTTAAGTGTCAAAAATAAGATATCTAGGTTACCATAAAATATTTTTTAACAAAAATTCCATCTTCCAAATCAAAAAAATATTTAGAAATGAGGGAAAGTATAACAGAAAAAAAAGTAATATTAAAACAATATTCAACAGATTAATTTGCAGTGATAACTCAATGGAAACATTTAACATTAGACATGTCTTTACTATTTTTACCATACTTAAAATAATTTCATAAAATTGTATGATTTTCTCCATTACATCAGATTCAAAGTTTTCATTTATTCCCTTTTGTTGTACCAATTATATTATTTAACTAATCGTCACTTTTAGAAAAAACACTAGTAGGAAATTTTTAATAATTAACTTAAATAAAAAAAATAATTATAACATCATGAATAGAAAAAATATAATTATCCTTAAAGAATATAATCGTTAAATGCATAAATATTTAGGGAAATTACCCTCTTAAAAAAGAAAATAAATCATTGGATTTCCTAATATTTACATGATTTTTATTTAATGTATCAATTTTATCTACCAGAATAAAAATTTATTCATTCAGCTCATTAAATAAAAATGTTTTTTAAATTAGAATTATGAGGGAAGAACTAATAAACCTATTAATATAGATCCATAGGATATATATTTTCCTTTTGATTTAAATGATGAACTTTAGATTTAGGGACATGATCTTCATCTACTCTTCTGACTTTCAATAATGAGGAATTTTTTTCTAATAAGAACATCTATTCAATATGGTGTTGATATTTCCACATATAATTGCAATGGGAATCATTGTAACATTGTATGTTATGATTCTTTTAATACTTTGGTATTTTTATGAATTTGTTTCACCTCAATCTGACTCACTATTTGACCCGTATGACTCCAAGTGCTTCATTTTATTTAAAATTAACATGAATTTTATTAAAAAAGTGAACATACATACTCAAAATTGATCAAGTTAATTTGAATTATTTTAATACTTCATGAAATTGATCCATATATCATTTTTAACATGTATGAATCATACACACATCAATATGAAACATTATGTTCCTTATATCAATCAATGTATTCATTATGAGTTTAAAATCTACATTTTTAGTTCAAAAGGGTCACTCACTGAAAATCGACAAACATAATTTTAATTTGTTGATAATTTAGGAAAATGATTCATACCTCAATTTTGATTTTTAAGAAATGGTTTTACATCAAATTCTCATAAAATGTGATCAGAATGAGTGAAAGATCATGTTTCTAGTTTCAAATAACATTTTAATAAAAAATACAAGTTAAATACTCCAATCTGAGAAAACATATTCGTATTGTATTCATTCATTAGTGAAATGATCCTCATCTCATTTGAGATATGTAATAAATATTTTCACCTCAATCTGATGCATGGTATGACTGGTATGACTCAATTTGTGTGTTTTGACAGAAACATGACATCAATTTTAGTATAATAGAAAAAGTTTCTACTCCAAACTAAGAAAAACCTTTATTTTTAATTTGTTACTTTAATAAAATGATCCATAAGTAATTTTTCACAAGTAATAATTATTCATAGCACAATATAATACATAATGAGCCCGATATGAATCAAAGTGACCATTATTAGTTTTAAATTGATATTTTTGTTCAGCAAGTTTCCCCTCTTGAAAATAAATAAAACACACTCATATTTTCATAAAAAAATTGTAAAATGATTTAAATTTCATTTTTTACTTGTAGAAATCAATTTCATATCCAACTAATACATGATGTGATCAGAATGAGTCAAAGTGTGTTTCCAGTTAAAATGTGATTTTAGTAAAAAAAATAAAAGTGACATACTCAATACTAAGAAAATTAATTCATATTGTTTTCATTTCTTAGGAAAACGTTACACTAAAAATTTGATACATGTAGTAACCATCCGTACCTCAATCTGATGCATGGTGTGGCCGATATGACTCAATGTGCATCATTTTAATGAAAATTGACAACAATATCAGAAAAATGGACAATGGGAAAGCCAAAATTGAGAGAATTCATTAAATTCGTTTTTATAAATTTGAAAAAATATCCATGATTAGTTTTCTGACACGTATGAATTATATTCATCGCAATTCAATACATTATGTTCTTGGTATGAATCAAAGTGTTCGTTATCAGTTTAAAGTCAACATTTCAGTTCAAAAAGTGTCACTCACTAAAAAATGATAAAATGCACTCAAATTTTCGTTGTAATTTAGGAAAATGATTTATATGTTATTTTTGATGTGTATGAATTTTTTTCCCATCAAACTGATACGTGATGTGATCAGAATGATTCAAAGTTCATGTTTCCAATTTAAAATGAAATTTTAGTAAAAAATATAAGTGATATAATCAAAACCAAGAAAATGAATTATGACTATTATTATACTTTATAAAAATGAATCATATTTAATTTGAGATTTTTAGGATTTATCCACACCTAAATAGGATATACAATGTGACAAGTATGACTCAAAGTGAGTCCTTTTATATAAAATTGACATCAATTTTAGTAAAATGGACAATTGACCAACTCAAAACTTATATAATGCATTTTCATTTTTGTGTTACTTTAAAAAAATGATCTATAAATCATTTTTGATTTGTATTATTTATTATCACCTCTTTATAATTGACGATGTTCCTAGTATGACTCAAAGTATCTATTATCAAATTAAAATCAGCATTTTGTTTAAAAAGTGTAAGTCACCTAAAATAGAACCAAAGCACCCATATTTTTTTAACAATTTATGAAAATGATTCATAGGTCACTTATGATGTGTATGAATCAGTTTTATGTTAAAAAGTTACACGATGTAATCAGAATGATTCAAAGTACTTGTTTCCAATTTAAAATTATATTTAATTTAAAAATACAAGTGATGTTCTAAATATAAATACAAATTAGTATAATTGTTCTTATAATTTATAAAAATAATATTTAATTCATAAAAAATGATTAGGAATCATCCGAATTTAAATATAACACATGGTGTGACTAGTATCACACAATTTTCATACTTTTTCTTAATGTGGTCATCAATTTTAGTAAAATCGACAAATAACGTACTCAAAACCAAGATAATTCATTCATATTGTTTTAATAATATTGGAAAACTATCCATATGTTATTTCCGATGTATAGGTATCATCTTCACCTTAATCTTAAACACAATGTGATAGGTATGACTCAATGTGTCTATTATCCTTTTAAAATTGACATTTTAGTTCAAAAAGAGTCACTCACTGAGAACTAAAAAATTATCACTATTTTACTTGATAATATAATGAAATGATTGATAATTCCTTTTTTGATTTTTAAGAATTTTTTCCACATTAAACAGATACACGATGTGATCATAATGAGTCAAAGTGCATGTTTCTAGTTTAAAATGACATTTTAGAAATGAAATACGAGTGACATACTCAAAAAAAATGCAATATTATTGTATTGATGCATTATTAAAATGATACATAAGTCATTTCAAAAAAATTGTTTTTTTAATTTTTTTGGGAATCATCTGATTATAGGTGTGTTTACTAATATGGATGCAGATAAAGACTCTATAATGGGTGTATTGAGTCATTTAAAAAAATATTACCAGATTTAATATTCCCTGTTAAAATAGTTTGAATTTGTATTGATCTATTTTATTGAGTTACTCATAAAATTAAATTCAATGTATTATGATGTGGAGGATTTTTATAGTGGTTTGGAGCTATAAAAAAATTCCCATGTTTACTCCAACTGCAGTTGATGTGAGCCTTGTGATTTTATTCTAATCCATTTTATTAGGTACTACTTATCATGTTCAAATAGAATACCCTTCAAAAAACTGATTTTTTATACATTAATATCCTTTTATTATGGACCTAGAAACCTAATCACAAGTACTGGACACTTAACCAAAGCTAAGTATAAGTAAATGATAATTATACCACTATTAAGTACAAGTTTCTTCCACTTAATCCGAATGTATGTATAAGTAAATTCCACTTAATTCATAGAAATAATATACCACTTAGACCATAAAATAGTGCAAGAAGCTTTCACACAATAAGAAATTTACAATGAATATATGTTTGATTTTACAACGCATATTTGGAAATAGTTACTAATATTAAATAGTCTTCCTTTATAAAATTATTAATCCTTTATGGTCCGTATCTGAATATGTATTTGTTATAGATTATTTTAAATCGGTATAAAAAACTAACAAGATGTTATTTAAAATATAATAATCTTATTTTCTCCATATATAGAGTTATTGTTGTAGTGAAGGAATACTTGTTAAATATAATTATCACTTCTCAATTATTTATGTTGAAAAAATATCATGTAGAATCCAAGGAATGTGAGAAATTATTTCAATTGTAGCCTCCTCTTAGATCCTCCGAATAAAAAATATATAACAAATAAAATATATTTCTTAAAAATTCTTCCCCTTTTCAATAAATCAAAAATAAATGTGTCTTATCATTCTATAATTCTATATATTATTATAGTTTGAGGTAGGGGAGTAATATATTGAAAATACATCATTAATTCAATAGGAAAGTACTCGACAATACTCAAACCTAACACATATTTCAGAATCCATAGAACTTCTACCAATGAGATGTACCCTGAGGGAAATAAAATCTACTCTATATAATATTTAATAAAATATCCAGGATTCATACAATATTGTTGTATTCATCGAAGCATAGTTAATTAAATTTACAAAAAATCTATGTGATAAATTTATTTACCATACTATAATTCATAAGTCAATTAACATAAGTATATTACCCAATCTCAAATACAAAAAATCCTTCAACAATGAATATGTGATATATTTATTCACATTTTATGATTCATAAAGTAATTTTACTACATTGTGTAAGTGCATAAGATAATTGAATTTAACAAAATCCATATTCTGTGGAAAAAATTTATATAATATCATTCATATGTGATCTCATCTACTAAGAATCACCTCTAGAAATGGAGGCACTGGACATTGATTTGGGAAAATTTTATTATAGGGTACCCCTGTAAAACTTTTTTTAATAATCATTTGTATATCCTACTTAGGGGAATGGTATACCAATTATTTTATTAAACCATTGATGTATATCATTATAATCCAACATTTTAAAAAAACCATTTGTATATACTAAGTAATTAACAATGGTTTCATAAATAAGATATTATAGCCTTCAGAATATAGGATAGGCATGTGGAAACCCCTCCTCCCATATCACTCTCATCTATATTTAACCATATGAGAAGCCTTAATTTTTCATCCTAAGATATAGTGATATATCATTAGTTCATGTTTTGATTGTTTTTTCGTCTTTAACATCAAATTGGTGTGCTCCAAATCTATAATATCCTCTTCCAAGAATCATTTTTTTCCTAGGTATAAAAACAACCATGGATTATATTATATCATAATTATTCCTAATTTATTGAATGAGTGTGAGTTTTTATTATATTTTTAAATGTGTATAATAATAAATATAATTTTTTATTATATTTTTTTAATTAATGTACTTGATAATTGTATAGAAATATAACCTAATCTGACTATTTTGTGTGATATATGTGATAATTCTAAAATTAATTATTAGAGTGAATTTTTTATTTTTAAAATATAGATGGGGAAAATAAATTATTCTTTTTAATGTTTTATATAAATAATTTTAATTACTAATTTCAAATCATCAATATGTTTCGATTTAAATTTAATATTTTCATTGAATATATAGATTCGTCATGTTTTAATAAAATGTTGAATATGGATGCACATATTTTTTTACATGAATATATTTCTAAAATTATATTAATTATGTCAAATATATATATATATATAAGGGTGTTTCTTTTCTTTTAATATGTATAAAATAATGTTTTTTATGCCTTATGCATTATGTTGGTTGTTTTGATTAAGCATTTGTAATGACTCATTCAATACTAAACACTCAGTTTACTTCTAATATAATATAGTTATTAACCAATCTCAACTAATTATACATTTGGTTTGTATCTTCTATATTTTACAACACTATATACCATGGTTCATGTTTTATAAACATTTTTTTACTTTTTATTATAGTTCTCATATAGTGTAGTGAGTTAGTTGTTATATTTACAGACTAATTTATGTGGTATTATGTATAGAAATTCATATAATATAATTCAATATTACAATTTATGATTATAGTATTTATTTATCACATTGTATTAATTATTAAAATCATGGATATCAGTGATAAATATATAGTTTAAATTATATTGAAATGGCCTTCCCCTTCTCAAATTTCAATTTTCAGGATAAAATTGGTCGATTTTTATAATTATGTATTCATATATGTTAAATTTTTTATTTTTGATCAAATATAAAGAGTGATTTAAAATTGATTTAATTTCAATATTTGTTCAATTTTTTCAATGTGATTAAAATAAATTTATCATTTATCATTTCTTTTAATATATATAGGTTTTAGTTCAATACTATTTCACTAATTTTATGAAATGATATTAAACTTTTTTTGAAATATTGGAAATAAGTTTGATATACGAAAGAGATGAGATCGGAATCCATTTTCAAAACATGTTAAAGATTTTTTTATATTGTCATTTAACAATGATTTAGATAGAGGCCTTACGCAATACCCCAATAATAATTTTTTCTGAATACCTTTTTTTGTCAAGAATATTTTATTTTCAATTTTAAATATTAATTTAATCAAACTATTATGTCTGATATCATAATGGGGAGAGTAGATAGTGGAAAAATTTCATGATTTGAAATAGAGTGCTGAATTAGAGAATTTATCATACAAACACTAATTTTTTTCAATAATCATGAGAAACAATGCAATAAAATAAGAATATGAGTACACATGATGAACGTAATAAAAATTATGATGTCAATATGCTAAAAAAATTTAAAGGAGTCGAGCATGACTCCAGTATTTTGGCATTATGATAAAATGAAAATGTGGAATTTTAAATATGACTATATTATAGAAAAACAATGTATGAAATTTGTAATACATCCACCAATTATATTCTAAAATTTGGAAGGAATTACTTATATATGAATCATATATTACCTTAAACCATTATATGACGTGAAATTTAATTGACCAACATTGATTTTCTAGAAAATAGGTCTTGATTTCCTAAAATATTTCGGATTATTCATGGAAGAAACCATTAGCCTAAATGGTTACATAAGTGGTGTCATATATCTATGGAATCCAACTTTTTATAGAATTCCATATTTTGTGCCATAAAAATTAATTTATCAATTTCAATTGATTGTCAGACTCTAAAATATTTTTATTTCAACAGAAATATAAAAAAATATGTGACGTAATTATAATAAGAGAAATAAGTATAATTGTCAGTTCATTCACACTAATTATGGATTATCATGGTGGAAATTTTATGTTTGATATCTTTATTTTGAAATTGTGGTGAATAATATGAGTTTGTGTCTATCATTTGATGCTTTTCATACATTTTGTTAAATGATTACTTAACAAAACTTATAGATAATTTTCATACACATTTATAACCTTATTCCCTTGATGAGTATGATAAATCCATTCTCATTTTTAAGTATAATAATATCAAGAACTTCTGATCCTAGAAATGATTTAGATGTACAATTGAATCCTTTAACAAAAGAGTTTATGAATCATTGTATTGTGGGTGTGAACATAAACTATTCTTATTTGGAAGAAATATTTTAAATGTATGTCGTTCTTATGTGGATGATAAATAATTTTCATATTTATGAAGTTATGATTCATTAGTGCAAGAAGGGGAAACTTTACAAACCAATTTTTATGAATAATACTTGATCTATAAGACTTAAATATCATCACTGTATTAGTTTTATGTGAATTTAAATTTAATGTCAATGGATCATCTTGATAGGAATAATAATTGAAGATATTAAAATATTGTGGAGGTAGAAATTACACCTATACATATATTTAAAATAGATATGATTAATGAATTTTATGATTTAGTTTTTCATTTGGAAATGTATAGATTAAATTTAGAAATATGAAAAAAAATTCAATAAATCAAATTAAATTTGGAAGAACAAAAGTAACTTCATTGAGTTTCCTTTTTGAAAAAAAAATCTATTGTATCATTGTTTATATGTAATCAACATTGAAAAAAATATGATTCAAATGTTTCATTCAGTTATTCAAAATTTCAATTTGATGAAAAATGATGATATTTTTATTCTTTTAATGACATTTTAGACCGAGGTATTGTTCTATAATTAGATCTAGTGTATATTAGGGTAATTAAGTGAAAATATCTATGTGATTATTATGTGATGATACTAAAAAAATAATTTTTTTGAAGTAATAGAAAATATAATGGTTCCTTAAGTATATGAAATAAATATATCCAAAATGTTCTACAGAAGAGAGTAGAAGCTAAATCATTGAATGATCGTAAATATCTCATCCTTCTTCTCGAGATGGTTCCAAAAGAAATATACCATAAATTATCAAAAAATTATATGGGTTTTAATGATTTTAGTTTAAAATTTATATCAATTTTCTTTTTCAAAAAAATATATTCAAGAATTTCTTATTAAAATCCAAGAAGTGGAACTATTACGTTTCGTTGAGTTCCATAATAATTTTCCCCCATAATTTTTCACATGAATTTAGTATCTAAAAATCTATCATCAAACTAAAATACATATTAAGGTAACTATTTTTCTTAATTGAAAGTATCTAATTGAAATAAATATAAACACATTGAAGTCGTATTTCCAAAATAGGAGTCATCTTGAAGGTTGCATTGTGAAAGGTAACTTGGCCCCAGATAGTATTGATTTCCTTTTAGTATATTTATCTGATGTGACCACCAAAAATAATTGGTCAATAAAAAATAAATAAGAGAACTATGTGTAGATTTAAACAAATTTTCATCACTTCACCAAATAATGGTAATTATCAGATCATAAACATTAATTTCATAGATCATTGAAGAGTAAAAGATGGATCATTAACCAGTATTGTGTAACTATAGTTTGTTTGATGTCTATAAATGTTTATAAATTTAACATGAATATGATATCCTCACACCAAATAATGTTACATATATTTTAAAATGTTTTTTTCTTTTTATAAATAGAATATAAATTAATTATAAATATAAATAATAAATCAGTGTTTTTTAAAAGGAGAGGAACTTTTCAAAGAATTTTTTTATGGTTGAAATTGAATGTAGAAGAATCACTATAACAAAAGAAAAAATTATTATTCATTAAAATCTAATATTCATTCAAATTTTTGGTATTGAGTTTACCTGCTAACACTATATATAAATAAATAAGATCTATGGATGTAATTCCAAATTCATTGGTTTGGTAAATAAATTCAATTGTGAACAATTGGGATGAATTTGTTATCAATGAATGAGTAGTGAACATGGGACCAAAACATGATGGAATTATGTTAACTGAAAATAGAGACTATTATATTATTGCCTTAGAAAATAGTCTTTTAAATGAAAATGTATCATATTATGGATAATTTGAGAAAATATAGATATTGGATTACTAGACTCTTGGTCATGTCACTATGATGAAATGTAGGTTTTTTTTCTTAATGGACTAACATCGAATATTTAATGATAACAACAGATTTCATATTATTTACATGACTCAAATTATTGATACTGATGAATCATAGATTTCAATATCATTGGAGAAATAAATTTTGTATGTTAAAAATTATTTGAGACCTGATTGTTTTTATTATTGTAGTAATGCCAAGATATATTTTATATTATGGTGGTGATAAAATTGAAACCATCACTACCCTCATTTTCATTGATCAGTTTATTACTTATGATAACTAAAATAGTCTAATTTTTAGATATTACTTTTAACATAAAGTTATGTGGGTAAAATATATAATCATATATATGTATTCTCGATTCTTTTTGTTTAGCTCAACATGGTGTTTTACAGATAGTAATATTCAAATTTCATTATTATTATTTTTAAAATATTATGAACCCAACATGATCTTTAGGGGAAATTTTAATATAATGTCATTGCACTTTTCCTTCATATTAAATTTCTAATATCGAATTGAACTACATTATAAACTAAAAAATCAAAAAAACTAAAACAATCCAATTAGAATAAAAACAAAACAAAATAAAATACAATATATTAAACTAATTATAAATAAAAACAATAACAATGAAAGGAATGACCTAACAAAAAAAATATCCTAATAGACAAACGAATAACCCAAAAAATAAAACAAATAAACTGACCCCAAAAATGTCAAATTGACATAATCTAATGACCAAAATGAACCAAATGACCTACACAAAACTGATTTCGATTGAATTGAATATATAATATGAAAATTACAGTATATCTATGTTTAACATTTTCAATATAATGTGTTTATTTTCCTATTACATATATTTTTTATTTATATATTATTTCTTCTAAATATGATATAATTTTAATATGTCACTATCTTTACATTAATTGGATGGAAAATTGGAATCCATTAATTAATCCTTGTCACATGTTCTTCGTTTTTTGGATTATACATTTGTTAAAATTTTCTAATTAAATGAATATTTTTTTTCCAATTAGGAAAATGAACACATTTGAAGGGATGTGAAGGATGATGATGTATACTAATAATCATTTCATGAGAGAGATGGTAATTCTTCCTATAGGGCCAATTTTGAGTATATTATTTCAAATATATTTATCAATAACATTACTTTCATGTCATTAATCTTTTTAAAAGTCGAATCATAAACCATAACGTAAGATGAAACTATTCTCCAACAAACCAAGTGGAAGTAGTATTCTGACTGAGGATTCTATGGGGATGTACTATATCTAATTTCCACCATCATCTTTTGTAATCACCTCCCATCCCTTTATCAAATATAAAATGTATCATAATTTCTTATAAAAAAGTTCTAATAATGGAACCTAGGATATTTAGACATCATATATTATCTATATAATTTATGTATAATTATACTCATATATATTTTTCTTATATGGTTATGCTCACACATTCCATTTTTATTATTATTTTTACACAAATATTTTTGTTACGTCCTTTTCTAAATACAATTTTTTTTTTTTGATTTTTTATTCATGCTCTTTTATATTTTACTATGGAAAATTA
The DNA here is from genome assembly GCA_963277665.1 of Viscum album. Lineage (NCBI taxonomy): Eukaryota > Viridiplantae > Streptophyta > Magnoliopsida > Santalales > Viscaceae > Viscum > Viscum album. The sequence continues at coordinate 807,151,270 of OY728139.1, forward strand.
TGAACCTCTCGAGCATACTAATCATCATTAGAAGACATTGGGAATATTAATAAATAGGTTGATGATAAATTACATACCAAGGATACATTAGTGCACACTAATCAATTTTGATTGGCTATATGTATATAACCCTATTAAAAATGACCATATCTTATTTTCATTATAAGATTTGTTAATTTAATATTCATCATTAATTCATTCAGAGTTGGATTTTCGACATTATGTAGATGTGGTTGTACATGAATTTTGGTATTTCAATACATCTATACATTGGTATTGGTTGATGGTAATCATTATAGTCAAATGATTGGAAAAATAGGGGGAGAATACTTGAGTTTTATGATGACACATTCTAAATAATTTGACATCATTCTCTTAAACCCACCATCTAAGAGATTCATTGAAAATTAAAAATATGATAATTTAAGTGCTCAAATATTGGTAAAATAAATAATTATATTTTATATCATAATTTTTTTGTATTTATATGATTTTTTATTTTGGTATTAGATTCTTTTTAATTTTCTATATGGTGAGGCTTTGAGGACTGTGCAGCTAATGGAATTAGGTGAGACTTTGAGGGAATATAAATAAGAGTTATATAATGGTTGGTTTGATTGAGTTATAATAGATTTTGAGAATATACCATTCCTGAATGAGTGTAAAGTATTATATTATTGGGAAATTATTTTATTTGGAAGAGAGATGGATTTAATTTATTAATCAAATTGGAGGTTGTTTATTGAAAATGGTGATGATTTTTATTAATTCCGTGTTTAGTATTTTTGAATAATCCATATTATAAATATTTAAAAAGTAATAAAATTAGTATTCTATGAAGTATGTCCACGCATAGGAAGAAAATATATCATTATAACATGATAGGAAGCATGGATTTTTCAAATATACTTCTTTTTAATTAGTTTTGAATTTTAAATATCTGTATTGCTTAACATTTTATGATTCGGTGACTTTTTTAGTCCCTCTAATTAGTATATTAATCTCTCAGTATAGTTGATTTATATTTTGGTAATTTCATAAACTTTCTAAATTATTATGAAATATATTAATCCAAATTATATAGAGCATAATATCATTAAATTTTTGAAGAAAAATTTAATCTAGAAAATTGTTATAGGATATAAAACATTTAGAAAATTCATTCAATGTTTAGGTCATTCAAACATATAATTCATACATTATTATATATGAATGAAATATGAATAAAATTATATGTTTTCCAACTCAATAAGATTCATGAAATTTAGAGATAAATAGCATTATTTATCATTGAAAAATAGAAGCACATATATTATAGAAAACTATTGAGCTATACAAATATTTTATAACTCAAATGAAAATTTAAATTTTCACTTTAGTTTTATTGATTTAATTTTCTCATAGTTATGGATAATATAATAGATTTTATGAAATATAATTGAATGGACATTTCTTATTTTAAATTAAATATTGGTTATAATGACTTAGTTTTTTTTTTCAAATGTACTAAATTTTTTAATAGATGTTTTTCATATTCAATGTCATTACAGAGGGAGGTATTGTAAATTAAAGGATATGTTCTTGGAGAAAAATTGTGTTTCCTTTATAAAAAAGAGAAATATATAAATTCGATAAATGACAAAAATCGATAATATATTATATGTTTTTTTATTCAATAAATTTATAATATCTATATTGTAAATAAATAGTTCATTTATATTATTAGAACTATTCATTAGAGGTCCTCGAAGAGATGATACAGGAAAAATCTGGTGAAAATAATCATTTTCACCAGATATTTATAGGTGAGAACCCTAGGAGAGATTTTGATATATGATTACCAAATACCACTATATTTTTGATACAGGTATGTCAATGATGCATTTGTTATATGATTCACCAAACGATTGTGATGATGGTTCTTATAGTGGTTAGGACAATGGGTTTTCTAGTGTTGGAGATAGTAATAATGATGGTGATATAAGTGGAGGTGGTGGTGGTGGTTATGGTGATGGTAATAGTGATGTTTATGGTGACGATGATGGTGATAGTGATAATGTTGTTGGTGGTGGTGGTGGTGGTGGTGATGATGATGATGTTGTTGAGTACATTAGTGATGACAATAATTATTTTCATTGTGTTTAGTGGGAGAGAATGATCCTATACATTTTGTACATATATTTATGGCACATGATGTTTTATGAATGAATTTGATTGCATATATGTGTTGTTTTAAATGTGTATTATAAATTTTTCAATGCATCAATTTGTTTGTAGATATTTCTATTTTGGATGTTAGTTGTTTACTGTTATGGGTTCATGTGTTTGTTGTTCAGGCTAGTTCTGTTCCAATATTGGAGCATCTACTGGTTTCTTTGGTGATGAAAGTATAAATCAATGGTTTGTTAAAACATTTGAATATGACTATTGAAATTTCTTAATGAAACCAATAGCTTAATTTAAATCTCAGTAAGCTATTCCAACAATTTCAGGGAAACTATTCATATTGGAAACACCAACACCTAGACAACCAACTAATTTTGGAATCATTGGTATAGGCTATATCAATGGTCCATAGACCTAAAAAATGGTCTAAATCCATTTTATAGGGTAAATTTCTTGTATTTAATTAACATGACAAAATATTTTCATATTTAAATGATAAACTGTTTTGACACAATCTAAACTAAAGAATAAGACATTAAACATATACATATTGTAATAAATCATTATTCACAAATTAACTCATGTCAGCATGTAATTAAATATAAATTTTAAAATTTTACATCTATCCAAGAGTTAATAAATAAAATATACATTTCAACATCAAAAATAATAAACATAATATGAAATCATGTAAATTAGTAAATTCTTCAACCCTTGTGTAAAATATTTATTTTCATTAGTTAGGTTTTTAAAACTAAAATATAAATGAAATACTCACTTTATGGATGTATGTAAGAAATTATACAGTTTACTTTATCAAACATTAAATAATTGTTCCTTTTTAATAATATTTCAATGAATTACTTTAATATAATTAGAAATAGTAATTTATTTTTTCACTAGTCAGTTTCATATAACAAACATATCATTTAACATTATACTTCTTAGGTGTATAATCCTTAAAAAATATCAAACACAAGTGATTTTTAGAACCCCTATGTTTTTTGTTTTTTAAGTGTCAAAAATAAGATATCTAGGTAACCATAAAATATTTTTTAACAAAAATTCCATCTTCCAAATAAAAAAAATATTTATAAATGAGGAAAAGTATAACACAAAAAAATTAAGGAATATTAAAACAATATTCAACAGATTAATTTGCAGTGATAACTCAATGGAAACATTTAACATTAGACACGTCTTTACTATTTTTACCATGCTTAAAATAATTTCTTAAAATTGAATTCATTTCTCCATTACATCAGATTACATGTTTTCTTTTATTCCCTTTTGTTGTACCAATTATATTATTTAACTAATCTTCACTTTTAGAAAAAAAACTAGTATGAAATTTTTAATAATTAACTTCAATAAAAAAAGTAATTATAACATCATGAATAGAAAAAATATAATTATCCTTAACGAATATAAACATTAAATCCATAACTATTTAGGGAATTTACTCTCTTAAAAAAGAAAAAAAGTCATTGGATTTTCTAATATTTCCATGATTTTTATTTAAAGTATCAATTTTATCTACGTGAATAAAAATTTATTCATTCATCTCATTAAATAAAAATGTTTTTTAAATTAGAATAATGAGGGAAGAAGTAATAACCCTATTCATATAGATCCATAGGATATATATTTTCCTTTTGATTTAAATGATGAAATTTAGATTTAGGGACATGATCTTCATCTACTCTTCTGACTTTCAATAATGTGGAATTTTTTTCTAATAAGAACATCTATTCAATATGGTGTTGACAGTTCCAAAAATAATTGCAATGGGAATCATTGTAACATTGTATGTTATGATTTTTTTTATACTTCGGTATTTTTTTGAATTTGTTTCACCTCAATCTGACTCACTATTTGACCCGTATGACTCCAAGTGCTTCATTTTATTTAAAATTAACATGAATTTTATTAAAAAAGACAACATACATACTCAAAACTGATCAAGTTCATTTGAATTGTTTTAATACTTCATGAAAATGATCCATATATCATTTTTAATATGTATGAATCATCCACACATCAATACGATACATTATGTTCCTAGTATCACTCAATGTATTCATTATGAGTTTAAAATCTACATTTTAGATTAAAAGGGTCACTCACTGAAAATCGACAAACATAATTTTAATTTCATGATAATTTAGGAAAATGATTCATACATCAATTTTGATTTTTAGGAAATGGGTTTACATCAAATTCTCATAAAATGTGATCATAATGAGTGAATTTCATGTTTCTAGTTTCAAATAACATTTTAATAAAAAATACAAGTTAAATACTCCAATCTGAGAAAACGTATTCATATTGTATTAATTCATTAGTGAAATGATCCTTTTCTCATTTGAGATATGTAATAATTATTTTCACCTCAATATGATTCATGGTATGACTGCTATGACACAATTTGTGTGTTTTGACAGAAACTTGACATCAATTTTAGTATAATAGAAAATTTTTCTACTCCAAACTAAGAAAAACCGTTCTTATTAATTTGATACTTTATTAAAATGATCCATAAGTAATTTTTCACCAGTAATAATTAGTCATATCTCAATATAATACATGATGAGCCCGATATGACTCAAAGTGACCATTATTAGTTTTAAATTGAGATTTTAGATCATCAAGTTTCACCTATTGAAAAAAATAAAACACACTCATATTTTCATGAAAAATTAGTAAAATGATTTAAATTTTATTTTTTACTTGTTGAAATCAATTTCATATCCAACTGATACACGATGTGATCAGAATGAGTCAAAGTGTGTTTCCAGTTAAAATGCAATTTTAGTAAAAAATAAAAGTGACATACTCAAAACTAAGAAAATACATTCATATTGTTTTCATTTCTTATGAAAACGTTACACTAGCCATTTGATACATGTAGGAACCATCCATACCTCAATCTGATGCATGGTGTGGCCAATATGACTGAATGTGCATCATTTGAATTAAAATTGACATCAATTTCAGTAAAATGGACAATGGGAAACCCAAAATTGAGAGAATTCATTAATATTGTTTTTATAAATTTGTAAAAATATCCATGATTAGTTTTCTGACATGTATGAATTATATTCATCGCAATTCAATACATTATGTTCTTGGTATGACGCAAAGTGTTCGTTATCAGTTTAAAGTCAACATTTCAGTTCAAAAATTGTCACTCACTAAAAACTGATAAAATGCACTCACATTTTCGTTGTAATTTAGGAAAATTATTTATATGTTATTTTTGATGTGTATGAATTTTTTTCCTATCAAACTGATACGTTATGTGATCAGAATGATTTAAAGTTCATGTTTCCAATTTAAAATGAAATTTTAGTAAAAAATACAAGTGACAAAATCAAAACCAAGAAAATGAATTATGAATGTTATTATACTTTATAAAAATGAAGCATATTTCATTTGAGATTTTTAGGATTCATCCCCACCTAAATAGGATATACAGTATGACCCGTATGACTCAAAGTGAGTCTTTTTATATAAAATTGACATCAATTTTAGGAAAATGGATAATTGACCAACTCAAAACCTAGAAAACGCATTTTCATTTTTGTGTTACTTTACAAAAATGATCTATAAATCATTTTTTATTTGTATTATTTATTATCACCACATTCTAATTGACGATGTTCCTAGTATGACTCAAAGTGTCTATTATCAAATTAAAATCAACATTTTGTTTAAAAAATGTAAGTCACCTAAAATAGAACCAAAACACCCATATTTTTTTAATAATTTATGAAAATGATTCATAGGTCATTTATGATGTGTATGAATCAGTTTTATGTTAAAAAGTTACCTGATGTAATCAGAATGATTCAAAGTACATGTTTCCAATTTAAAATTATATTTAATTTAAAAATACAAGTGATGTTCTAAATATAAAGACAACATAGTATAATTGTTCTTATAATTTATAAAAATAATATTTAATTCATAAAAAATGTTTAGGAATCATCCGAACCTAAATATAACACATGGTGTGACTAGTATCACTCAATTCACATACTTTTTCTTAAAGTGGTCATCAATTTTAGTAAAATCAACAAATAAACTACTGAAAACCAAGATAATTCATTAAGATTGTTTTAATAATTTAGGAAAACTATCCATATATTATTTCTGATGTATAGGTATCGTCTTCACATTAATCTGAAACACAATGTGACAGGTACGACTCAATATGTGTATTATCCTTTTAAAATCGGCATTTTAGTTCAAAAAGAGTCACTCACTGAGAACCAAAAAATTATCACTATTATCCTTGATAATATAATTAAATGATTGATAATTCCATTTTTTATGTTTATGAATTATTTCCACAATAAACAGATACATGATTTGATCATAATGAGTCAATGTGCATGTTTTTAGTTTAAAATGGCATTTTAGAAAAGAAATACGAGTGACGTACTCAAAACCAAAAAATGCAATATTATTTTATTGATACATTATTAAAATGATACATAATTCATTTTTGACATGTAGAAATAAATTTCAGATGAATAAGATGCACCGTGTGATTGGTATGACTCAATGTAAAACTTTCTACTTAAAATTGATAGTAATCATAGTAAATAGACAGCTAACCTACTCCAAAGTCAAAAATCACATTCAGATTTTTTTATACTTTATTATAATAATCCAGAAGTCATTTTGTGTTTATATTAATCATATTAACCTCAATATGATACACAATTTTCCCAATATTACTCAAAGTGTTCGTTATCAGTTTAAAATTGAAATTTTAGTTCAAAGTGTCACTCAATAAAAATTGATCAAATGCGCTGGAGATTTATCTTGTAATTATTTAATAAATTACCATAGAGATAATTATGGATTTATAATAAGAAATTATGTGATTTGGAATAATCAACCAAAACTCAATCTGATACACAGTTTTCCTATTATTACTCAATATTTAGATTAAAATTATGAATGTCTATTAATTTATTACATTATATTATTACTAATATAAAAATTGTTTTATTATAAAGGTAAATTATTTTTCTTGAGTAGGGGTGGTTTTTTCAGAAATATCATTAGTAGGGGTTAGTATCAAATGAAAAAGGAATATTGATTTTTTTAATGTATGTAATAATTAGTAATTATGTAATTGTATAAACCAATTTTGCAAATGTGCATAATGTAGTGTACATTATTATATTGGAATTGAAATATTATTTCATTTCAATTCTATATTGGTACTATATTTTTTTATATATGGGGGTATTTTTGGTGTGTTTTTTGTTGATACAACACATTGCACTGGTGTTGTAGTGTGTTGTTACAGTACATTGTTGTATTCCCCTTAATATGCTCATTTGAAAGCACTGATAAATGGGTCCTTTATCATCAATTTTTCAATTTCTGAAAAAAAACATTTAATTCGCACTTTAGAAATCATTGTAAAATGTTCATTATCAAGTCTTTTTGGGAACTGATTAAAGATAGGTTCCATTAATCTTGACTCGGTTTTCAGAGCTTCTCTAGAACTGATAAAGTTAATTTTTATCACTTTTAAAGGACTATTTTGTAGTAGTGATAATGACGGAGGAATGTTCTTGTGGCCATTATTATCATATGATTCCATAGATGACCGATGGTAGGATCATGTGAAGTGCATGATGAAAATATTCAACCACTGAATCCATCTCATATTTTTGTGATACGTTCAGTGAAAAGAGTTGTAAAACTAGGGTGTAGAGGCCTAGAAATACCTCCTCCTGAGAACAAAAATGATTCACACACAGACGATGGGAACTGTTACATGATAGAATTAGGGTGGACTTCTTGGAGAAAAACTTCATATGGGTGGAAGGGTCTTCCACCAGGTTGAATCATTGGAATGACCTGATGTATCATGCGAAATGAATATGTGATTCACATGATCACACTATAGATCATGTGAAGGAATTATGGAGTGTCATAAAAATCATGTGAAGGAGTATCTACATGTTGGTTTGTGTGAAACATAAATAAGTTAATTATTGAAAAACAATGAGGCATATATGAAATAATGATTTAAAAATATTGAAATATATGGAAGGACTATGTGAATATAGAGAGACTAATCTTCATTTACTTCTCATGTCTGACAGAGATCATGATACAACACTTGGACATGTCTCACAAATCATATGGTGGCATCATGACCTATTAACCACGTCATACGACACCCACCAAACATGTCACAAAATACATGAAAATTCTAATGGGCATGTCTCCCAATTTATGGGACAACATCTAGTCATGTCAGTCAGGTCTTGCAATGTTCTATAGACATGACTCCCCAATAATGCAGCTACATCAAGATAATCAGGTCTTATAAGGACCATCGATCACACTATCCAAAACATTTGAAACCCTTCGTACATATCAGCTAGATCATGCAACGTCTTCCATACAATACATCCATATCATGTTATTTACATTAGACATGTCTCCTAGGTCTTGATATCTCATCCAAGTATTTCAACCTGATCATGTGATGTCCTTTATAAATTTAAGGAATGTCATGATATTCCCTCAAAAATTGTAAACCAGTTCATTTAACTCCCTCCAGACATGTAATATTGGTCAAGTGAGGTCCTCCCTACATGTCATTCAGATCATGTAACGATCTATTGAAATTTCAACTGAATCACATGATTGTCATTGGACATATCTTCAAGCCAACCAAGACATTCCCAATAATCCTCATACATGTAAGGAAGACGATCGGGATGTTTCCGGAAGAAAATCATGTCATGTAAATAAAACAATCAGGGCATGATAGAGAGACAATTTAGACATTTCAGGTAGATTTCCTAATCCATAATAACCATATCTGGTGGATATTTTTGGGCATACCAAAAACTAAACTATGATAAATCAGATTCCTATTATAAACAAGATACATATGATGCCATCCGAACGTTCAAATTCAAATGTAAATTCACCTCGTTGTATGTCCTGCTATATATCATATATTCTAAACCTTTTCAATGAATCTATCCCATGGTTTTATCATTCTTACTCATTCAATAGTTGATCTAGAAGCCAATTTAACTATGATGAATCTAGTTCCCGATATAATTAGAATACATTGGACATAATTCTTAGCCCATATCTCCATATCAAACATCACATAGGGGCTTCCCTAGTGCATCAGTCCTCCACCTATATGATATAAGATCTATCACTTGTTATCCCTTATTTCCCCCATGGAGTATGGATCACATTTTCTTAGGGATTTTGTATGGTCATTACATTCAAATCATTAATATCCCACAACTAGGGGGCCCTCAATATGATATACCCATTCAATTGCAAGATATGAAAACCCCCAAACAAGGGAATCCACCTCGAGGTATGTCTTAATGAAACAATTCAACTATGATGACTCTGATTATTATCTGGATAGATTATATAGGATTCCCTCCCAAGGATTAACCATAATACTCAGTTCTTATGCTCCCTCATATATATACTTATTATCTGATGTTAAACATCATAGTCTCAATAAACTATGTTGGTTTATATTATTATTATAAATATGATATTTTTGATGCCTCATAATGGTTCAATCCCATCCTGAAAATATTGATCACCTCCCTATATTCTAGTAAAATCTAGTGTTATTGGTGATGTGTCTTCAAAATATAAGTATATTCCCATTTCTATGAAATAATAGGATATAGATCGAATAGATACATATGGATACATCGGTTGAACCCCCTTTTACTCATGGATGTTTTCAACACCCATTTAGTTAGGGTAACTGATCTCGTATCATGATTTGGAAGAGATTCTTGGAAATATCATAAATTTATACAAGGGTTCTAGAGAAGGAAATAATCCCCCCAAAAGGGATTAATGAGCCCAACCTCCCATCCTCTTAACTAATGTATGTTCTTAAACATCATTTGTTCTATAACACTAGTTGACCACCTGCCATTAGAAAAAAATGTACATACCCAGATATAGATGTGGGGGTTTTTAGTAGTTTCATAGAAATGAACATGGCGATTTGGGAGAGGGTGATTGTGATGGAATCCTAAAATACCATAGAATCAACCCTCAAAAGGAAAAGAATAGTAGGCCTAGTGTGAAGGAATATAATGAAATAATAACTGAATCGGTATAGGCATCAAGTACCTTGTCTCCTAAAACAAAGAACCCATAAATTATATGTACCAAATAAAAATGGTAAACCCAAAATGATTCTCTCAAATAAATAAATGTTTGGTTGACCATGAATCAAAACATTTCATTCCCTGCCTCCTATACACACAAAATTGGTATGACTATTGGTAAATATTATTCAACGATGGATCCCATTAGCTAAGTCTATTCTCAATGTGACAAGTCTACACAATCAAAATGAAAAAACTAGGAAAAATACAAGACAATTATGTGACCTTTTCAAATATGATTGAACATGTTTCATTTCTATTAAGATAAACTTTTATGTGACCTTATTCTTTTTTCCTTCAGGAATACATATAATTCTCTCAAAAAAAACACCCCAACCCAAGAGCATGCCTTCATCTAGTTACTGTTCTGGAAAATTAGCTACAACTGCAAGCCATGTGGGTCACAAAACAACCATACCCACCATACATTTTCATACTTGAGTGAAAAATGAAATAGATTGGGAATATGATCGATATGTTATGATCATAACCCTTGAGTCTTCACATAAGGGTCTCCAAACATTGAAACTAATGAGTCTGCATCATCCAACAAAAGCTATAGTGAAACTTTTGGTTATCATTACCACTGTCAATAACTTTAAAAACTTATACACGAAGTATGAAAATCAACAACTTTAGTATCTGAGGATAGTGGATCATAGATTTTACAATGAATCCATTATATTTCAGGAGGCATTAAATAGGGCTTCTAACAACATTCATTTCTAGAATCATTCCACTGGTACCCCACAGTTTCTTGCTGATGGAACTAAGTGAAACATTTTTACATCATACCCGCATTTATAGGCACCTATTAATTCACATAGGGAGTATAAATATTTGGGTAAATGATAGTGGGACCATATCCCCACTTTTATTGATGAATATCATAGGCATATTCCTATAGTGTTCAGTGAGAATGATCATATCCTTTCTCACTCAGAGGATGTTTTGGGCATATTCCTACAGAAAGAATATTGGAGGAACATATCCCTTATAAATTGAATGGATACCATCCCCATATTATAATGGATCAAGGAGGACATAAGTGGTATTATATCCTCACTTCAATCAATGATATATTCCATTATATATTTGAGATAGAAAATTTGTAGGCCTACAATATTTCTCATCATTTTCTGAAATTTCACTATATTATAAGGACAGCTGAAGAACTCCTCCTGCATATTCTGACATTAGTAAATATATAGGGACATAAAAATATTTTTCTCACGATATACAGAGAAACACAAGACATTGATCTGTATGAAAAATTGGAAACTATAGAGAAATCACAAATTATTTTTCTTTTCTGCGAGTATTATATCCATATTACAATAAATAAAGAGGTGTCAAAGAATAACCATATTACCATTCGTGTTGGGACTCACCATGTGAGGGTGATACATACCTCCTAAAAGGTGTACATTACTATTTAAAAATATTGGAGGCATACTGCAATGGAACCAGATTAGGCTCGTATTCGTATTCAATCCAGGGCTCGCCAAATGGGAGCATCACATTCCTCAGTACAAGCTCATCTTTCTGTCAAAAAATATTAACTGCATATTTTAAAGGCATAGAATTGAACTCCTATACCTTCTCCAATTAGGAATCACCATGTCATAGTGGAACACACATCAGAATATTCTCATATTCTTATCATCGGATCTACATGCCATATTCCTATAGCTTTTGAAAGCCATGTTCATATCCCTACTTCTTTTAATGAAAACTAAACTAGAATCTTTTATAGGATATAAAAAAGGAAGGTCATATATGTTTTATCATTCCAAAGTCCCATCATAATATTTCAATAGGGAATGTATATTTGAACTAGACTCATATCTCCACATCAACCAGAGTTGATCAGTATATTCTAAAACCACCCACAGGTAGTCTCATATTCATTCTAGCAATAAAAAATATCACTATTATAATCTAATAGCTTCTCAGCATCATGAGAATACACCTGCAACACAAAAAATCTTGGAATATATTCTAAAATCATTAATGGATTACCATCATATTTCTAATCAACCCCAAAATGTAGGTCAATTTATTCATTCCATGATGCAAAGTGAGGGTCATATTCCATACCTTCTCAATTCCGATTTCCATGAGGTTGTTTTATGTATATCCTCACCACCTCAAGGGTCCTTTGACTATTCAACATAATTTGAATTTTACCATTACCTCGATAGTCCTCCTTATTTTTGTGTAGACATGTATTATAGGGACTTTACTCTTGAAATCCACCACGGTCAACCTCCCCATGGTTATATCTCCATCAATAAATGAAATAATACCCTTTCCCGTACACCTATTTATAGGGAGTCTCTCAAAAACATATACACCTTCATACACATAGGTTCTCAAAAAACAGAGGTAAAATGTATATAAACACCCTTTAAATATGGAAAAAACTTCCCCAAGGTAATCAGGTGACCTAGGGATGCAACCTCCATAGTCTGACCAGGTGGAGGTGTGTCAGTATGAAGAAGAGGAAGCTGATATGTACATATAGAGAGAGTTAATTGAAAAAAACACCCCATCATGTTCTGGACCCTCTCCACATATAACTATGAGATCCGTAATGAGATAGATAATAATTTTGTGACTTACCTATGCTAAAAATACATTAGAAATCATCAACGATTGAAGGATAGAAAACAGCTTTATCTGAGATATGAGGGACACCTTCATACAATCAATACAATCTGTTTCAGCTAAACATGGATTCATTATTCGTAATTCAGAACTAATGAATGGAAGAGAATGATAAATTCCTACATAGTATTTGTCTCTATATAAGAACAACTCTCCATATACTAATTTATATGGCCTCGTCTAATGTACATGTCTGAGGATGGGGGAAATATGGAACATTGTACTTCACTATGTCTCCAATATATCATATCCTCTCAGATATGACATCCTATAACATCATTGCCTCTGACAAGAACTGGGTACTATGTAATGTTTGAGTATGTTTGGAACTAAAGCAGAATTATCCCCACTTTAATGATTCAAATACATCACATATGGAGAGAGAGGGCTGCCAAAAGATTCTTAAGTTGGGATGATCAAAAAACATAAGATTCACTTCAATCGTAGAAGCTAATGTTCTAGCCAACCTGACTTATTTTTTTATAAAATTATTCCCATCAAAGGCTATCATCGCCCCTAGCCAGTACACAAGCTTAGTTCTTCCAAATCAAATAGGTAAAAATAGAAGCTTCCATAAAATATGTCCAATTTTGAACCCATATCACTGGGATGGGGGGATATCAACCACTACCTCCACCCCTCAGTTCAACAGTCCCTGAGAGGATTTACGATATATTAGTGGTAACAACAAACTATCATCATCCCACTATTATTGGGGAATTTTTATCTCGATCTTCATCAACAAGTTCATCACACCCTGAGACTGTCTTTCAGAAATTATTGGATATTCCAAATCAACCCCTTACCTCATGGATGGGGAATTCATATCTCAATCCTCATCCCATGATTCATCAAACCCTCAACCAAAATCATCAAATCCTCAAAAAACAAGATTCAAAAGTTCTAAAGGAATCCCAGAGTGAGAGTTAAATAGTAGTCCTTGGGGAATTTTCATCATCATCATCACTGTAGTGGATTCATTCTTCCCCATGTTTGGAGTTAAATATTGACAGTTGATATCCCTTTAGTTCCTATCCCCATAAATAATAACATTTATATTCAGGGATCATTTGGAAATCATGACCAAAAACTCACTCAGGGTCATTATTAATAGACTCAGACAGGAGGAGTGTATGGAAAAGGCCAAAAAACCACATAGGGTACATAATCCAAAATGGTCCAATATAAGAAACTGCCAAAAAAATGACCTTGGTGCAGCAGTATAGAATAAAACTTTTGTGTTGTGAGTAATGTGATGACTACCATTTCTCAATAAAAATAATTTAATTTTTTCACCATAAACAGAAAATATAGTGTGGATCATGATGCAAATATATAGGGACACAATACGAGAAACAAACCATGAGATGAGGGCCATCCGGATTCAAAAAACTGTGGCTTCATTCATGTGGTACTAGAGGTGAATCTAAAACCTTGAACCTCTGAATATTGAGTTACCACTGATATGGTGGAACACTACCAATGATAAGGGGAATGAAGTCTGGATATCCCGTTAATAACCCATAAGAGCAATAATTACTACCAAAGAATAGAAATTGGCATAGAATTAGAATGAGGTAAAAATCTTAGACAACTCAATGAAGAGATAATCAGGGGAATCATTCTCCTAAGGTATTATATTTACGCTTAGAAGAATATACCACCTCCCATGAATTATGAAAGAGTTGATCCTTTTACAAGTGTAGAATCTGAGTGTCAGAATAGATCTGGATCCTTTAATTTGGTTTACATAAATGAGTATATTGAATATGATCATGACCTCCCACCATTAAATTAATATCTCCTTCACTAATAGGGTGATCATTCAGTCTTTTCATGGATCAATAATCATCGTCAAATGAAAAAAAACGTTTATGTATCAATCATTCACTTCTCTATGTAGATGGGTAGTGGATCAGATAAAATTTCTTCTAGAACTGGTAAAATCCATGGAGTACTTAGCTTCTTTAATGAAATCCATTGAACATGGACATACTCCTATGAAGCCCAAAAATAATAAATATTATAAATGGGTGGATGAAATTTTACAGAACCCATTTTTTACAATCTAAAAATCTCAAAAATTAATTGTGTGGGAGATCCAAAATAGTATATCGTGTATTTTGAGTCCCAATATGGCATGAAGATGGGACCTCAAGACCAGTAAGATGAAAACAAGATGAGATATTTTGTACAAACCTAATAGGGTAAGCCTTAATTCAGTACAAGACATTCCAGGGGGATCCATTATATGATGAGATGACCTTTTCCATCATTTATTTTTTCAGTTTAACACCATAATAATGAAAATGACAATCATCAATCTAATGAACGTCCAGAAATCTGAAATCAAAAGGGTGTCTAAATTCATTTCCATGTGGAAGGATCCAAAACATTCAGTCAAAATTCTACTCTCACAAGAAAAATTTCTATAACTATGTGATGAAAATCTCTAGGATGTGTTGCATACAACCTTGATCCTGCTTATGTATCTTGGTGACTTCCTTTATTTTGCAAAAAAGGCTCAATTTTTGGAAGATTCCATTTACTGTAAATGATATATTTCATGATTAATTCCATCTACAAGGGGGAAATGTCTCAATAAGGTAGATACTAACAATGATACCCAAAAACTGGTAGCAGTTAATATTCTAGGACATAGGCAGGCACTGAATCAGATGGTACCACTAATTGTGTAGCAACAACAAAAAAATGTCCCTCATCCAGAAGAGAAAATAGATCAGGAAAACAATGGATTTGGGGAATGCATGAATAAATAATAATTTTTAGAAATGATAATATCCATAATTATTTCCTTGTATCTAGGTAAAATATCTTACTAAATCTACCACATACCAAGAAAACCAATGAAGTAAACCCACTGATCTTCCTGACTACTTCTCCTTTCATAGGAGGCCACTTCTCACCATCCAAGATTTCTTCATCTTCAATGAAATCCACAAATCCTAGGTTGATACTAGATAGGTGATCTTGGAGATATACCTAGAACAAGGGACTTTGGTAATTGTCACCCAGTTAAGATAAGAGGGAAATTTTCAAGAATTTTTTCCCATTCATGTGATTAAGTTTTATAACTAGATGACTCGCAATATAGTTGACTGAGCTCATCCCACCCTATGTGAACAACTTAAAAATCCCATAATGATCCCATCACCTAAGGAGGTAAAATTTAATACATCTTGTAGAGGTGGACATAATCGTTAAGACCATGAAGAAGCATAAGAGGAGTCATATTCATCTCCTATAAAAGATCTAAATCTTGAAAACATCAGTACTAAAATATCTAGAGCATGGGAACTACCCCACCAAATGGAACTGTTAATAGATGAAGAACTCTTTTTTGGTTCTATGAATGTAATACACAAAATAGAACCGATATAAGATAATGAATATTACTCCCAATATGAGTTCTTCATACCTTAGTAGGGATCTAAAGGTTGAAGGTGCAATAGATGAGGATACAAGGGAGAACACAAGTGTGGTCAGACCCAATATCTCAATCACATCCCCACAGACAACATATATATAGATTTAACCCATGGAAAATAACACTACAAACCCCTACAGAAACACAAGGGTCTCCCAAGGCCTCCTATTGGTCTCCCTAGCCCAATTGTCTTGCATGGATTACTAGAGGGGGTGCGATTGTCTGATTAACGCAGAAAATAGGGAAGGTCAGTGTCACCAAATCCACTAGAAGGATATTATACCTTGACCTATAATTATTCTCCAATCTCATCTTCCTCAAACACCTCATATATTGTACCACAGAATAAGGAGAAACCAAACCTTTGGAAGCACAAATATTTCCAAAAAATTACAAAAATCAGAAATAGTTAGTAGTTTTCTTATCCAAATTCCTAATCAATGATTCTATCCACCATCCAAAAGAACTCATATATCCACTCATCAAAATCCCCTATATCCCACATAAGTTCAAGATATATGTTTCTATATTCAAGGTATATTGAGTGACGACCCGGAAAATAGAACATTATTCCTTCATCTTGATCATAAATGAGGATCAAGATGCGGTCATCGAGGGACATATCAAGACCCTATATGTTTCAAAAAAAACATGATAATTTCAACATCTGAAGAGCTCTTATTGACAATAGTTTTTGGATAAATCTCATCCTAAAGCATATCCTTTGACATTTGGGATATATAAAGGGGTTTTATATCCTACAAATATAACCATTCAAGTATATGATAAGAGAAATAAAAATCCTCTCATGAAGATAAATCTAAATAATCAGTTTGGGGACCTCACATATAACATTGAGTTCATGTCTATCCAAAAATAAACACATATAATGTCATGTGGACCTTGTCTTCATAACCAAGTGGTGGTACCTTCATCATTTCATTAGTGTTTTAAGTAATTGATCGATTGTAATTTGGGAATACTATATAGTAAAAATTCCCCCTTATAGCCTCGTGAAGATATATATATTGAGGAATATTTCTATAAAAAGAATGTAATGTAACAAATGTTGGATGAAATATGATTGATACATCCCCCAATATCTTGGAGACTATCCCTATGAATCCTTGGACTACGATTGATAGAGATTATCTGTTATCTATAAATTTGATTGAGAAATTAGACTTAATCCAAGATGTCAAGGCTCCCCTTGTCCCCTAAGATAGAATGAAAGAAATAAATCATCTATGGAATCTCATAGCAATGAGTCTGGTAGTTCAGGATGACAATGTATCTTCACCTGGCTTTTCTCACCTACATAATGAAGGAGATTCCCTTGGGTTACATACCATGCTTGAAAATTCATCCATAGGATTATAAATAAAGGACAATGATGATGATCTCAGGAACTCCCCTCCCATAATTGAGGAAGTCATATCCACCACCATCGATGAACTCAAGAAGGTAAATTTGTGAATAGAATAAGCCTCACGTCCTATATTGATTATTTCCATAATGGTTCTTGAGAAGTAAGAGAGTTTCACTAAATTTCTAAAGAAACATCAATATGTGTTAACTTTAAATTATATACAAATGCTCGGGATAAACCCTGATGTGGCTATACTCCACATAGGCTTACCTGATGACCATTGAGGATTCAATTAGGAATATATGACAATCCAGATATATAATTCTACTAATTTAGAGTCTAAATATGAAAAATTGCTCAATTCCAAATTATTCTATGGTTTGAAATAACCCGTATGGCTCACCAATCTCATCCATGTTAAGAAAAATAATGGTCAAATCAGGGTTTGAATCATTTTCAGAGACCTGAGTAGATATTGATAGAAAGACAATTTCGGATTTCAGATCACAAAAATCATAATATATGAAAAAATTTTCTTCCAATCCATTTCAATCATAGATGGGTATTCATGGTACCTTTAAATAATGATGTCCCCAAAAGATGAGGAATCTACTGCCTTCAGAGACACTCATGGGATATTTTTATTACAATTCATTCTCTTTAGATTAATGAAAACTAGATCTACTTACCAATACATCATGAATCATATTTTTAATCAATTACTGTGGATAATATCATAATGTTATGTTTGAAACATGGTGGTAAAATTTTGACAATGATATTATTAATTCATGTACATTCAAACTATCTTCAACATGTTTCAATAGTATTGTTTAAATATGTACCTGATAAAGTGTTTTTTCAGGGTAATATCTGGGAAATTCCTTGGATTTTCAGTATGAAATAATTGATTCAAGTTCTACAAATAAAAAGATAGTTTAGTTCTATAAACATCATCCTATAATTATCATAAATAAATTAGGGGGCTTCAATAGAACCTCGCTTACATTCTGTGTTTCATAGATTACCTGGCTAGAAAAGATCTCCCCTTCACCAAACTAATGAAGATATAAGTCACGTGGAAAAGCAATAATAACACTCAATAACATTTTGAGAGTTCAAAACTGTAATTTCTACACCATCTAGTCATTATTCCTTCGAAGGATTGAAATCCACTCATATTATATGTGGATTCCGTGGAAAGATCCCTTGGTTCTGTACTTTCAGATAAGAATCATTTGGTAAATGAGAAAAGTTACTACTAACTCAATCAAATGATTATGGGTACTGATACACAATATTATGATGTCAATAAAAACTTCCACTTTCTCATCTTCATAGTGTAAAAACTAATTCATTACTTGCAGAACCCCAAATTCAACTTGGTATCTCGTATTGACCCACTCAAGTATATCCTTGGTCATTCTATGATGATTGGGTTCTTGGACTAATGGAGAGTTATTCTATTGAAATATGACATATATTTTATGTTATTGATGGATGTGAATTGGAATTATCTAGTTTATTTCATTGTGGCACACCATATCCCAAACAAGCACACCAATAAACTTATAACATCTAGATGAAGAGATGTTGTATTCCCTTGACACTCCCTAAACATGAGAGACATATTTCAATAGTGCCTCCTAGAGTCTTATTGGAAAGGGTCCAAAATACCTCAGGAATAAATTTGTTTTCTTAGGTATTGTATTGTTTCTCCTAACAAAACAAATTTTCCATACTCTTCTCAGTATCTAAATACAGCACTAATAATGAGTCGGAATATTGAGACCTAATTTAGGACTTAGAAATATCCCTATAGTGGTAAATATCCTACCTGAATATCAAGAGGATATAGTGAATGTGATAAATAAAATCAATGGTGAATATACCATAAAAAAGGTAGAATTGGCCATTATCATTGACTATAGAAGAGGATTCATGTCAAAGATCCATTTTGAACCAATATTGTGTCATGTACCTCGATAATAGAATACTCGTGTTGACACACTGGCTAATGTACAAACATCTCTAGCCACCCTAATTTTGATGAGGTATTCCTCTACATCCCGAACCAAATCGTGGACTCATTAGTCATCATCTATGAGTTGGATGAGATTAATCATTTCAAAATTTCCCCAGAGCATGATGAATCGATATCCACCAAGGATGGATGGATCCCATATTTTATTATCTCGAAAGGGGAATCTCCTGGAAGAATTAGATGGAAGGGAATGGACACGATATTGTGCAATGAACCATATATATTGGTATGTTTCAAATGAGAAATTTTTCCTCTAATATGAGGATTAAATGGAATTATCCTTAGATGAAAATATGAAATAGATATTCCAATTATAATTGAAGAAGTCCATGTAGGATCTTGTGGTGCACATCAGTCTGGGACTAGGATCTACCATCAAATCAGTAGGTTTGGATACTAGTATAAAACCATGATAGTGGAATATGTGGAAGTCACAAGGAATTTCCATGTAGGGAAGATTCAGGAAAACATCATCCATCAACCACTAGAACTGCTACATAGAGATAAATATTATTTGCAATTTTCTATATATGATATGGATATTTTGGGGAAATATCCCGCAAAAATAGACAAGCAGAATATATATATATCCTTACATATACTAATCGTTTTACAAATAGGATGATAAAATACCCCTCATGGTAGTCAATATGTATAATATCATTAATATTGTAAATTCCTACATCTTCCCTAGATTCGAAGTCCCTTGCATGATATTAAAGGAAAATGACACCAACTTATGTTGAATACAGTTGGTGAAATTATACTAGGAGTATAACATCATGTATAAACATTCATCCCACTATAATGTATTGGAAAATGGATTGATATAGGCCTTTAACAAAAATGTATCTGATATACTCTAAGAGATGGTAGAAAACAAAAGAAGTCTTGTTCAGATAATCTGCTTCAAGCATTGCGATCCTACCATACAACCATGAGTACTACTTCACATGAAACACCATATTCAATAGTGTACTGGACTGAGGTAGTATTTCCTATAGATGTATGGTTTTCATTAATTTGAATATTTATCTACGAAAAACTCTTATATGATGAGAAATATCCAAATTAGATGGATGAGTTGAAATGGGTGGACGATAAAAGGTTTCATATACATCATATCCATAAATTACATTATAATGGTATCACATGAACCAAAAATAAAAAAATTTAACCTTAATTGATTCCATTAAGGAGAACTGGTATTGGATCACCCAACCCCAATGATTCTTTGAAATAAACATCCAATTCATGAACCCAAAAGGTAAGGGACTTATAGTATACATGAGGTCTATCACAATGGATCTTACACATTAGTGGAAATGGATTGAGAATGTGTCATCCCCCAAAAAATGTGACCATTATTAAGAAATACATCTCATAACTTCCATAAAATCCTCCCACATCCTAATAACATTATGCTAAACTGTATTGAAGAAGTCTTAGAAGTAAGAATTTAAATTTGACAACATCTTTTATCCTTGTTAAATGATGTTAAACTACATGATTATCTCGACAACATGATGTTAATATATACATAAAAATTAATAGTATCAAGACATTAAACTGTACATATTGTTCTATTATGGTCACATAACATTAAATTTCAAGATATTTCCTAACAAGAAGACATTAAACAGTATGTATGAAGTCCTAGATGGAAACATATATACCATACAATGTCTTTCATCCTGGATTACTGATATTAAACTGAATGATATGTTCCTACTTCATGATGTTAATCTACATAGAAGGTGTCCATACCACATGAAATCAAACAACATGGGTAACATTTTCTCACTAATGATTCATTGTACATGAGCTAGATATGTGTGAGATAGAAACGAAATTCACCCAAATCTATGTGTGAGTCAGATCCACCAAGGGAAATTTATAATTCAATAACTATGTGTGGATTGATTCATATTATCATAGAATACATATTACATTCACATACCAAAAATCATAGGTCTATCCATGGTATATCTATCTGGATCAGTGAAAATTATACTATGCAACAGCAACTTCATCCCATGATGTTAAAATGTAGTCTTACCTAGTGTACTAATCATAGGATTTCTCGGGAAAACATCTCAAGAATCATCATATAAAAAAATGGAATGCCTCTTATGAGATGATTTATAGAAGTCCTAGATAACATTTAAAGGGTTCTATATCTTATTTTTCACATCGAGGAACCATCATCCTTGATGTACGATGGTAAACTAAATGGTTTTCAAGAACTATTTTTGGATTGATTCCTATTAGCATACGATATGTAATGATGCTCGGGTCTCCAATCCTAGGTCTATCTGCAATAGTCAATGGGAACAATTCCACCCTCTATTTATGTGCTAGTCATGTATGGAGAGTTTCCCATTCAAAAATTTTTGTGGATCGATTCCTTCTATAACATGATACATAGTGATGCCCAGATATATAGTTTTGGGACCATCCACATTTTTCATTTTTCATGTTGAGTCACCTGTGTCCTTACTACATAACTTTAAACTGTATGGTTGATGTCCCTACCATGTGAAATTAAACATTATTGATGAATTATTAATTTTATGACATTAAATTGCATTGTTTTAATGAACTATTAATAGTCTCATTTTCACCACAATGATATATCTAGTGATTCTGAGATCCTATATCTTATACCATCAACCACATTATACAATGTTCCCTCATCAATTTTTTTAATAGCTGTTATGTGGTGAAAAAAAACCATTTCTGTTCCTTGTTTCTCACACCAATCATAGATGATGTGGTCTTAGGAACTCCAGTAATGGCTTCCCTACATGATCAATAAATATCATTTAATTATAGGGTTAGCATGTTTCTGGATGCATGACCTCAAAAGGGACACCATAAGTCCTTGCATCATTATGTTAAAATGCATGATTGATGACTATATAATGACAAAAAAACTACACATTATGGTGGAAATCATGCAAGAGTACGACTATCCATGTAGTTGGCCTCCCACATTAGCTCTTTTAAACAACTAAATATGGATTTAATCCTACCCTAATAGCATACATATTCATGCCTGGATCTCCAATCCTAGGTATAATCATAATAATCAATGGGAAAAATTTTCCCATCTGTTAATATATTAGCATTTCATGAAGATTTTACCATTAAAACACATTGTGTGTCTTGATTATGGAAGCAACATG
This sequence comes from Viscum album, assembly GCA_963277665.1. Lineage (NCBI taxonomy): Eukaryota > Viridiplantae > Streptophyta > Magnoliopsida > Santalales > Viscaceae > Viscum > Viscum album. The sequence goes on from OY728139.1 coordinate 807,174,365, forward strand.
ATACATAGGGACACCAAAATCTCCAATCCTAGGTCCAGAAGAAATAATAAACATAAACAATACCCCACCTCTATGTATGGGTCAAACCTATGTGGGGAGTCTCCCATTTATGGTCAACATGTATCATGATTCCTACCATCAATTGATATACAGTGATGTATTGATCTCAAATCATTAGTCCATCAATAATAATCAATGTGACAATTACCCCATCTATCTATCGGTTAATCTTGCATGGAGAGTTTCTCATTCAAGAACTATGTTTGACTTTATTCCTACAATCGTAGGATATGTAGTGATGCCTAGATATCTAATCATTGGTTTAGATGCAATATAAAAATATCCCACCCTCCATGTGTATAGTTCATACATACATAGGTACCTTACATGCAAGAACTTTGTGTGTCTAGATTCCTACTATCACAAGATACATTGTGATGCTCAGCCCTCCAATCATGAGTCCAGCCACAACATATGAAAGTTTAACATTCACACCTAAATGAATAAGGGATGTACCTATATATAATCACATATATGATACATTCTCACATAACATACATGACCACCCAGTATTCCCATGTTTTTCATATTGATAATGGATCGTGTGATCTTTCCGAACCTATAAAACCACTATAGATGACGTGACAGAGACATAACTTGGATCTAGGAAAATATCCTTATCACATGATGTTAAATAGAAAGGAAAAGAAAACATCCATACTACATGATGATAAACATTAAAAAAACATCCTCATAAAATGATATTAAAATAAAAGGAATGATTAATTATTACATAGTGAAAAAAGTAATGATAGATATGTCTGCACTATATGATGTAAAAATTTATAGGCCATAATATGTCCTCATTCCAAATCAAAGGACCAGAATAAAATGACCATGATCAAATAGACGATGGGCTGTTTCCATCATCTTTTAATCCCCATTACACATAAAATACCACTTCATGTATTGAGTGTCTTAGGTTACTACAAACCATTCCTTGAACATAGGATATAAAAAATAGATATATATAATTGAAAATTCAATAAATGAATAAAGTATTTGACTTACCAACTAGAGACATATTGGATCTACAATAGGGATTTATGATTCTTGTGGGCCTGATGTCACTATAGAAGAACACACTACCTGAGGGTGTTCTGGGACATCCCCTACATGATCGTCTCATATCATTACTTGTATCTTCAAAACCTTATTCCATGATTTTAAAAAATTTCATATGTTAGAGTAATCATAACCATAACTATCCAAATTACATTCTTTTTTAAAATTACCCTCATACCAGGTTCATTTGTGTTCGGGACATAAACTACATTCACTTTGTTAAGATCATTATGACCATAAAATTTATCCTTTCATGGTCCAAATCACAAGACCTTAAAATGTTACTCAAGCAATTAAAAAATATCATGGTAAAAACATGAAAAGTTTTGTGTAATATAAATTAAAGTATTTACTTACTAAAATATTCATCTAAAGAGTTTAGGAAAAAGTTATCACCTAAATAAATAAGTCACAATGCTCATAAGGAATAATTATGGTCCCTATTAATAGTTTTTCCTAGCACTCTGGGAACCATTGTATAGGAAAAAGTTAGAGTAATTATTTTTCACATCTCATCTCCGTGATAACGAGTTTGTTAGGTGGTGACACAACTGTTAGGGTTCTCAAAAACATCTTGAATATTATGTTTTCATTAATTCAAAATTCATTTCATGAGTGAATCTAGTTTTTTTTCAACCTTCCCTGGCCCTTGGAATGGAAAATAGATCTCTCTGTTTGAACATACAATTGATGCATAAGGGATATTATATACCAACCAAGGACAGCATGGCCTTACAAGAAGAGAATTCTGACCCATGTGAGACCTGACATCACCATGGTTGAACTAAACACCATATGGTGTTCTGGGCCATCCCCGACATGATAATTTTATATCATTACTCATGAACCGATAAATTTTGAACATGATTTACCAAACATGTAGCTAGACGATTTCAAAAGAATCATCATAGTTGATGTTAGGTAACTATGTTTTATATCCTATTTGAATGTTGTAATGAAACATTCCATTCATGACCATTTTGATAAACTAGAACGTCTATCTCAGAACCACATAGCATAGGTCATAATCCTCCAAACCAAATGCTAAACTACCCTAGGGTGGTAGTACCCGCCCAGTAAAGCTGTTTTATTGATACCCCACCTCATATTCTAAATGCCTGCTTATTGACATATATTTCATTTTGCTTGTAAATGAGTGGGGATACCCTTTACCCGACCATGAATATAAGCACCATGGGATCATGCATAAGGTCTTATGACCTTCCAACAAAAGTCATTTCATACTTTCAAGTAAGCAACTATAATCCTCTTGAGAAATGGTAACATCATAACAGAACTCAATACCATAGAATATTTCATGTCAGCCTTGGTATGTCTACCCCATTTCATATTCATCGATTTGAACATTTGGGTTATGAGTTACACAACCCATACTCTAACTATCCATGTGGACCTGGCTTCCCTAATATTTCAGTATCCACCAATATCATCTCAAAAATATTTTCTGACCATGGAAAATTTTGGGTACACCATTGTTTTACCATGCTAATGATGCATAAGTTCTTTAACATACCAACTAGAGGTATCTACTCCTTTAATGAAAGTAACTCCAATCTTCATGATCCATAATAACATTGTGAAATAATGTAACATGTTAGGGTGTTCTGGTAAATTACAAACATGTATAACAAATTCCATATCCACCAATGATGTCCTAGTAACAAGATATTAAACTGAATTGAATTTTTAATCCATCCCACATGACTTTAAATTGTACTGTTCACATCCAAACCATATTACATTAAACTTGATGGAGTATCATAATTACCAGATGGTTTATTAACACCAATAGAAGGTCTGAACTAGAAAAAACGAAACTACATAAGCATATAGTCTAGGCTGGAAGACCCTAAAACTACAGAACATTAATGTTATAACATTAAATTCTTTAAAAGAAACAATTTTAAAGTGACACATTGATCCCAATGTTAAAACCCATTAAGGGTACCTTAGGATATAAGGGGTGTCCTCAGTATTTGTACATGCACTTTGTGTGTTCTAGAAAATTTTGATCACTCATAAAACTGAAAAGTCACAAAACATATTACAATAAAACCCCATAAGAAGTTGGATTGAGAAAAAGATAAGTCCACCCTTGCTGAGCCTTCCATTATATGAAGCTTATGAAAAAATTAGTGCAATGTAAAGGAAAAGATAAAAATATTTTAGAGATAATCACTTGTCCCTATAAAAAATTAGGATTCACACACTAAGTACATTGAGATAATTAAAATATAGACCATTCTACCTCTAGGACGAATATTTTACCACATTTTTTGTTATGGGAGATATCATGAAAACTTGTCTAGGTACGTTAATGAGTAATCTCATGTTGATGGTCATTCATGATCATTTCTCTAGAATTTTTTTTATAATTTAAACATTCAAAACCACGAGTTTTGTTTTACATGATATTATACAATGGATGGGTATTTTTTATGATGTATATGACATCAGATCAATTTAATATCACGTGAATCATGATTAAATTAAATATGGAAAACAGCATATAATGTTTGGAAGATTTATTCATTGATAATATAAAAAATGGAGGAATATATTCATTTAGTGGAATAAACCAGGATTTCATCCATTCAAAAACATTGCTGATTAAGATAATGTAATATTATATTGGATGAATCATTCAAATATGCCAGAGCCTTGCAAGAACAATCAATGGAATACTAAAATTAAGTTCAATTTACTTCCTCTACCAACCCCTTAGGATGAATAATATAAATAAAGTAATATGAATCTTCAATTATTTTGTTTACTAATTTCATGTAATGATGATGATGTCAGAATATAGGATCTTATGGCAGATACATGTGCTTTGTATTTTTCTATTTTGGTTGTCCATATATTCATCTATGCGTGTAGTTGGGTGGATGTGGGATATCTCTACTAAATGTCCTATGACGCTTGCCTTATTGATTGGTCCAGATAACCATAATAATCAAAATTATGTAGAATTGTATCACTAATAGATTGTTTTTTTTGGTTCATGATGATTTGTAGAATAATATCTTATAATGGTCGGTGGTAAAATTCACTTAGCATCAAATAATTAAAGAACTGGAGAAGGTTATCCTCTTGGTCAAAAAAATGCCTCCAATTGGGTCATATTGATCAAGGTATAAATCTTAAACTATATTATAATGCATCATGCATGGTCCTATGCATCTATTGGGTAGTTAAATTATAATGAAGAATGATTGGTTGTGATGATGAAGAGGGAATAGAAAAAGTCTCGTGTATTTTTATCTAAAATTATGCATCACTGATAGTTTATGTAGAACTACCAGAATCATTCAAAAATTATGTCCTACTAATATGATGTTTATATCCATGATGAGAACACTTCTTTGAAGGTTGTACCTATTCTTGAATTAACTCCATTACTGCTATTAATAAGGGTTCGGTGAGGAAGAGGGTTTATCCACATGAAAAAGCGAATCTTTTTAGTACCCAACCTAGGTTAGATTCACCCCATGACATGGTACAGTTATAAGATATGAAGATAGTGGCTTCAATAGGTGTAAGAACGATCATAGTTTTTATGTATTTATGCACCAACATAAGCCAAAATTGTATGATAACCATGGGATGTTGTTCTCCACTCACGCCAACTAAAGGGGGAGGAAGAACCTATTATAAGAAACCAAATAGTTGACTGAACTGATAATGGGTATATGGATCACAATTATTCATCTCATCCATATAGGATATGATAACCCACCCCAAAGATATATTTTTTATGACTATTCATTGGCAGATCCATTGTTGTTATAAATAATTGGCTATGACGGTGTGGGATAAAGTATGAAGTTCAAATTATTAGGTCATATTATCATGTCAACTATATCATGGGGTCCTATAGGCATCAACTAAACATATAAAATATTAAATATACTAGAAAAAATTGCAGAATTAAGGATCCTATTAGTGTTATTGTATTTATGTTTGTGTAAATTCTCTCTTATCCATCCAAATAAGAACTGGAAAGGGTCGCTAATCCTATATTGGATGTTTCAATATTGGATATTGCTAAATAGTTAGTAGAGGTGAGAAAGAGTCAATATTGATAGATTTAGAGGTCTCCCCTCTACAAATTAAACTTATATCAATATCATTCTCACACATATTTCTATAATAGTGTCCCTAGTCATTAAATTTCATCAATTCAGGATCGTGGCTAAAAATCCAACTTAATGAAAACTCATGGATATCTCTAGTCTCACCCAGTACCACCATGTTTCATACTCTCTAGCATCATGGATCTCCTAATATGATCTCATGTTGTCATGAAACTATAGCGAGGGTAATTGGTGAGGGAATATAAAGGGGATAAGGGTCCTACTACAGAAGATAAATGTCTTGATCCAATCCTTAAAGTAAAAAATAGAGCAGAGATTTAGCTCTTTCCTTGACTTCTCCTTCATAATGGTAATCATGTATATTTCCAAGATCTGATTTTGTGGATGGTCATCCCAGATGTCCATAGAAGAGGGAAACTAATCATGCATCTCCCCAATAAGATATTTCCATCCCTGTTGGTAGATATCTCAGAGTATGATTCTCACTTCACAATGGGATAAATGTAATGAATTATTGCATCGACACCAATAACTAATCAATTCTTTAAGTGGTTTTTACTGGTGATATATGATGAATTGAAAATTACATGCTTCCTTGTAATGTTGAATGGAATTTTTCTAATTATAAAATTCTAATTGGCTCTATCAACATGAGAACATTCATGTCCATAAAAAAAATTACCACTGGGTTTGATTTCTTATTTTGAGCTCCATCCTATTTCGAATAATTCAGGGATAATATAGTTAAGCTTTAATAATATTGATAAATTATATGGTGGAAAAAATTACAACCATATGGACCCTGAGGGGAGTTCACTAACATATAGGAAAACCCATGGGACTTTACCATGTCCAATTGACTACCTTTGAAAATCATTGTTTTACCATAATCTAGGTAAGATAACTGTTAGAAATATTGAATATTTAAATTAGGTGTGGGGATTATAGAATCATCCAACAGACCAAATCCATACTAAGGAAATCAAAGTGATAATGGATAACTCTGAATTTTAGATGGGATGGTCTTTTTAAAACATCGTTGTTAGAGCACACATGACATTGAGGGTCAGAATTGTAATTCCTAATAATCATATCCCCATGGATAGTCATGGTGGAAGATTTATGAGAATTGTTATCCCTATAATCAATGAAATAAAAATATATCAAAAAGGTGGAGAAATCATATCATAAGAGGTGTATCACACTGACAACAACATATGAATTGCATGAACTATAGAGGGATTTATAATCACATGACCTGATATGGGTCTCATGAATCACATAACACAAGGATCACCTTTAAAATCATATGTCCCCTTGAGGATTCATGAATCACATGAACAATGAAGCTTCTTGTGAACATGTGAAATCTTATTAGACATACAATCACGTGACCCTTATATGGTTATGAGAATTACATGATGATCGAAGTGATCATGCGACTAAGTCATTAGATCTTGAGAACCATACAAAATAACCGTAAGGATATGGACCTAGGTCAAGATTCAAGTAATTACCAAATATTATATTGTTATTTTTGTATAAATTTCTAAGATAAAATAATCAAATGGCACTAACATGTGATCAGATCTCAAAAATGAGTCACAAGAAATAGTCTAGCGACTGGTTCTTGAAAATGGGTCTTTCTAAAGGGATATAATGGGGAGGTCATGTGATGTATTCATGTGATTCCCTCTAGAAATGGTATCCTTGTCAAGTGACACCCTCTAGAAATGTAATCCACATCTTGAAATATCCCCCATACATTCGATCCAAATCATGAGATGTCATCTTAAAAGTCAACTGGATAACATGATTATCTTTGGACAAGTAATCTACGAAACTAGGACATGTCTAGGAAACCTCAGACATGTAAGGCAGACAATCAAGACATGTCAAGCAGAAAATTAGCTCATGTGAGGTAGAAAATCTAGGGATGTCATGCAGATAATCATCACATGTACGGAAAACATCATGAGACATAATAAGCTTTCAAACAGAACAATTTAGGCATACCCCCAATTGAACTATGAGAACTCAAATTCTTTCTTTAAACATGATAAATATGAGAAATTACTAAGGAATAACCTCAAATGAGGATCAACCTCCATGTAAGTCCCTCCATATCACAAATATTATTACTCTTGGGACCATTTCAATCCCATGGGATTATGATTATTCCTCATTCAACAGCAGATCAAGGGTCCAATTGAACTACTATGACTCTTATTCATTCTATAAATAGGATATGTATGAATCCTTCCTAAGGCTCGGGATCCATATCAAACATCCCATATGGGTTTCCCCATATGATAAGTTCTGTATCAATATGTAATAATAATGATCACTTTCAATGAATAACCCCATATTTGAGGTAATTAACTATTATTTTAGGAATTATATGCATATAGAGTGTTGGGGTAATGTTTTGGAGTGTTTAAAAACATTAGGAGTGTTTTGGGTTTTTTTTCCGGTTCAAGATTTGCACACAGTTTGGGAAAATCATGCAATGTCTATAAGAAACTGTTCATAATTAGATAGGGGATAAAGGGAAGGCACATGGGCTGCGCACATGCTACGAATGGGCCATGTACAGGCTGTGCACGGTGTACGCACGTGCTGCGCATGGGCTGGACATGGGCTGCACATGGTTTTTGCAAACTTTGCGGAAGCCTAAGAGAAACTTCTCTATGTGGGACAGTGGGATTCAGCAAGGTTGGTGAACAATTTTGGAACTGTTTGATCCGTCCCAGCATGTTTGAACACTTTATGTAGTGTCTATCACATGGTTTACCTAACCGTGTGAGTAAATCATGCTCTTTTAACAAAATACATCCTAGAAAAGTGGATCTAGGTCGGCCTATTTTTTTATATTTTTTCCCCAAAATTCCCCTAACATGGGATTTTTCTCTATAAAAGGTTTTAAAACCTATCCTCATAAAATTCTTAGTGATATAGAGGCGTTCCATGGTGAATTGAATCTCAATTCTTATGGCAGGCCTTTGTTATTATTTTTTCTTGATGGTTTTCTTTGATCTAATATTCTCTCTCTCAATCGGTTTCATATATATACTCCCACTGTGTGTATATTTGAGGTTTTTAATACCATATATGATTAAATATTGACTTCTCTTTTATAGGAGAATAAATATAAGGAAGTTGTTTGGAGTTTCAAGTTAGTTTTGTGATGTTTTTCATGTTTTTTATCACTTTCTAAAAAACTATCGAGGTAGGTGGCTTCACTCTCAAATAATATATTTATAAATTGATGGATTAGTTTCATATTGGTTTAATTGTTTGATTTTTATTTTGAAATGGTGGTTAAAATCATGTTATAAATCCTATTTAATGACTATTTATGGTTTTTGGTGACATTGTGGAATTGTGGTAATTGGTTATGTAAAGTGATTTGGTTATGTCATTCTAAGATGTTTATATTAAAATATAGAATTTCTAGATTTTTTAAATGGCTTATTAGAATGGTCATTAGTAAAAAGTAAGTTTAATTGAAATAGTTTTAGATGGTTTTTTTGAAATGGTTTTGGCATACAAGGTTTTTTTTAGTTCGTGTTGGATGTACCCATGAATATGGGACTTCTTCCAGTCGGGTATAAGGGACATGTATCTTGATTAGGGGCTTGTGTTAGTGGGACACATGGTGATTGGATAATATACCACTAATGATTATTGAACTATCAAACAAGAATACATTATTGGGTGTGTTTTGAACCATGGAATGGTATTTCCAATATAAAATGTTAAAAGATTTAAATAATTTTTTATACACATTCCTTGGAAAACTTTTTACTATAGATTTTGTTTATATTTTGAAATAAAGAATTTGGAAATATTTTAAAATAATTTTATATATAAATTTTTCTAACATATTCTATCCTAGTGTTGTGAGTTGGGAAGTCATCAGGGAAAACCAATTGAGTTTTAGTATTCACCCCTGGTTTGGTACGTTATTACTTTTGTATATATCATCTATTGGGATATGGAAAAAGGTAAATTATCACACATCTATTGTACTCCTTCATTATACATGGGATTTTTTTTGGAGTTGGTTCTTGGATCAAGTGGATCATTAATGTCATGTGGTTTTATTTTATTTTTATTAGTTTGTCTTCTGCCATTTACTTTGATGATAATTTGTCTTCTTTTTTGGTGATCTTTTGTTAGTTTGATATAAATGAAATGTTTACGTTGTCTTTCATTTTTATCATAAAACATGTAGTGTTTTATATGGATATGGTTTTTCGTTAGTTGTTTATATTTAATAAAAATTTCCCCCAAATTGTAAATGAATCCATTAGATTTTATTTCCATCCTTTTTCATCTTAGGGATGTTGCTTATGGACAATTAAAGTCTCACCATCCTCTCCAGTCATTGAGAAGGGGAAAGATGTCACAAGTGGTATCAATGTGGTCCTTCCAAATATATTTCTGGAACATGGTGTCTTTTACATGGTATTGTTTTTACATCTTATATTTGAATTTATTCTTGTTTGTTCCATTAATTATGATCATAGAAAGGATTAGGATTCTATGAACGTGAAATGTGGAGCATAAAAATACATATATATCCTTTTAATTATTAAATTCATGTTACCAAGAAGTTGGGTACATAATTGTTTTGGATACACTTATAGGATGGGAATCTCATTTTCATGGGTTTATAAAATGAGATGAGCAGGACATGCATTAGAGGAATGACATCCCATTAATAGTGAATTTAAAATTTTTATTAATGATTTATTATTTTTTGAATAACTGGTGATTTTTTAAAATTGTTAATGTTTTTAAAAATGTTGGATTTTGAAAAGAGGATTGAAATAGTGATTATTAATTTTTTTTGCTTTTCCATACATTGCTAAATGTTTTTAGAAATGGATGAACATGGAAAAGGTATAATTTTGGAATGAATTTTTTTTGATAGTATGTTGTGATAAAATTTGAAATTATGAAGTCTTCAATTAATAGAGAGTGATACTTATGGAATTTCATTGTGTTTATTGAAACTTTTATCTAGTAAACTCTATAAGAATGGATCAGAATAGGAAGTTGCTAATGTGGTTTACCTGATCCACAGGTGAACCAATAGTTGGATGAATGAATCACTCAAGATTTTCAAACGATTGAGTCAATAATACAACCAGATCCTCTTTTTATGATATATTCCACTAATGGAAATCAAAGTGGAGGATGCATGGTTTTCATCCAACGAGGAGGTGAAAACATCAGCACTACGATCAAAAGGAAGAGGGACAATTATTCTCAAGGAGGTGAAATACATCAGAATCATACTGTAGGAGAAAGTAATCTCCTCCAAGACCAAAGAACAAGACTAAATGTTTTCTGTGAGGTTTAAGGAGTCACATCAAGGGAAAGTGCATTCCACAACCGAGAGCATGAAAAAATTTCCTCAAGATGGGGAATCTTCAGTGCTATTGCCACGGTGCTCTGAGGTCGGGTGTTCATAAAATGATTCTTATGTTAGTAACGTCGTATGCCTTCATTGAATGAGGATTGAAGAAAATTCCTCATCAGTAGAGCAACCATGGTGACTCTAGGAATACCATGACTCATCGGCAAGGTAAATCCAACCAAGGAAATAAAAAATAGACATCACAGATGAAGCATGTATATAGTGCTAAATATTTGATTACAGATTATTAGTCTAGACAATCCACAATGAGAATTATGATTATTTAGAACTCTTCCCTTTTGAATGTTTTATATGATATTTTTTTACGGAATTCATTTATTGCATAATATGTTGTTGATTTGATATGTTTAAAATTTGAGATTGTTCATTCTATGATAAAATTGACAATTCCTAATGGGAAAAAAATGTTGAGCCTTATTGTGTAGAGAATGTTCTATAACTATTGATGGAGTGGATCTGAAATGGGACTTATTGGGGATAGAGATGGAAGTCCATGATGCAATCCTAAGAATGTATTGGTTGACAATATTCAAGGTTCACATTGACTATTATAGAATAATATTTAGTTCCATGACGGAGCATAAGGTAGAGCATTTCATTAAAGGAGAAAAGAAGAAAAATGTAGATGTAACAGTATTTTTGGAACCAATAGTGGTTTTAACCTTGGCATCAATAGAAAATATTAAGAATAGGCGATTCCCAGTAGTGTTGCATTATTTTCCAGATGTGTTCCCCGAAAATATTTTTGGATTACCACTAGTAAGGGAACTAAAGTATATGATTGATCTCTCTCAGGAGACCTGTCCAATCTCACATCCATATTATCAAATGTAACCAATAGAATTAATATAGTTGAAATTATAGTTAGATGATCTAGAATAAAAAGGGTTCATTTGGCCGAGAATGTCTCCATCGGAACCACAAGTCTTTTTCATCAAGTTGTCAGAAGGAACACTATGGTTTTGTATAGATTTTTGTTAGATTAACGTAAGATTAACCATGTTATGACAAATAATTGATATCCAATTCCATGAATTGATGATTTTTTTCTATAAATTAAGAAGATATCAGTGGTTCTATAATATTTAATTATGATTATAATATCATCAATTGTGAGTTTTAAAGGAGGATATTATGATTGAAAAATTCAGAAACATATATGGATGTTATGAATATGTGGTAATGCATTTCAGACTAACAAATTCACTAATGGAATTTATGGAATTAATGAAATGGATATTTCAGTGATATTTTTATTGTTTTTTATGGGGTTTTCCAACATTATATTTGTGTAGTTAAGGAAAAGGGTAGAGCATGAGCAACACTTGGTGAAAAAGATGGGAATTTTAAGCTATAATCAGTTGTTTTCCAAACAATAAATTTTGAATTATTGATACAAGAGGTGCACTTTCTAGTCCATGTAATTTCTAAAAGAGGTATTTCAGTTGATCTAGAAAGGATATAAGTTTGTGTCTCTAGGTTTCCACAGAAGTATGTCTTGGAGATATAGAGTTTTATTAGTCTAGTTAAATTATTACTGGTTCTTTTTAAAGGACTTCTCACAGCAAGCATCGCCTATGAAATCATTAACAATGAAGTATTTTCTAGTAAAATTGGATAAGGAATTCTAGATGCATTTTCAATAGATAAATATTTTCCTTACATTAGCACCCATATTAATTTTTCTTGAACCAGAACCAGGGTACATGGTGTATTATGATGCTTTATGATATGGGTTGGGGTGTGTTCTCATGAAAAGAGACCATGTTGTTACCTACTGTTCATGGTAGTTACAATTGGATGAGAATAACAGCCCAACACACACGATTTGGATTTATCTTTCATCATACTTGTTTTTAATGATTTGCATCATAACCTCTTTTGTGAGAAATTTACTATGTTTGCAGGCCATAAGAGCATGAAACATATTTTCTCACAAATTCATTTGAATCTGAGAGAAATAATTTGGATGGAGTATCTCAAAATGATCAACTTTAACATGTTGTATACAATGGGTAAAAGCAATTTAGTGGTGGATTTAGTGAATAGAAAGTCATATGCTCAGCTGGAAAAAAAGATTCAGATGAGTGGTGGTTTATATCATTCCGAGCCAACATGTGTTTGGAATGTGAAGGTCGAGGTAACGTTGGGGTTTTTGTTCATGTTTCTTTTATTCTTGTCATAGTGAATATGTTTAAAGATACACATACGTCTGATTTTGAATGTGTTTTGATTAGTTCAAAACTCAACGGTGGGGAGACTAATGAGGGATTGATGTTGGATGAGATTTTTGTGTTGTGGTTCAGATATCAGATAGTTGTACCTATGGATTTTCAGGAAAAAATTATTTATTCTTACCTCCATTCAATATGGTTTGTTCATCTAGGAATACAAAAGATGTATAAAACATTAATAGCATAGTTTGGATTGATCGGAATGAAATAGAAGGTGGCTGATTTTTTCTCAAGGATCTAGACTTTTTAGAAAGTTAAGGTAGAGTATTAGTGACTAGTAGGAATGTTAAAGTCGTTACCCATCCACGATTGGAAATGGGAGTAGATAGATATTTATTTTTTCATAGGCCTCCCAATAATAATTTTAAAACACAATTATGTATGGGTTATAATGAATTGTCTCATGAAGTCATCTCATTTCATTCAAACTCATGAAATTTATATTAGGGTATTCTTTATAAATTTATCTATTCGAGAATTTTGGAAGAGTCTTGGCATACCCGTTTTAATCATACAAGATATATATCTAACGTTCACATATCATTTTTTGTAAATACTTATAGAAAAAACATGGGACTCATCATACCATGATTATGGCGTATCATCCTCAGATGGATGGTAAATCCAAAAGGATGATACAATATTTTTAAGACAAAATTTGGGCATGTTTAATGGGTTTTGGTGTCTCATGGGAATAACATGTTTTTTAGTGGACTTCACATATAAAAACATTTATCATGGATCAATGAAAATTGATCTATTTGAAACATTGTATGGGTTTCCTTTTCATTATCCACTATGTTGGGTAGAAATAGGTGATAGTTCACTAGTTAGTTTAGCCTTTTCCAATAAATAGTGGAGAAGATTTAGTTAATTAGGAAATTGATTGAAATGGTGCAGAGTTGTCATAAATCATATGTGTATCATCATCGAAATACTTTTTCAGTCATTCTAAGTGATCATGAGTTCTTGGGGATCTATCCAATGCTTCGAAATCATCGTTTTTGGAAATAGGTAACGATATATCTTCAATACATAGAACCTTTTGGGGTACTAGAATAGGTTGTTGTGGTGGAATATCATTTGGCATTTCCAGCATAGTTTAGTGTGTTGTATAAGGTGTTCCATGTATATCAATTGAAAATTTATCATCTTGATCCTAACCATGTGATCATATGGGATCACATTGACCTAGATCTAGATACATTGTTGATGCACATTCTAGTATAGATTTTGGATAAGCAAGATAATTTTTTTTCAAAAAACATCAGTCTAGTGTAGGTTTTGTGGCATCATCATTCAATCCAGGAAGAAACATTGGAATGAGAGAAGGAAATGAAAGAGCAATGGACAAATCTATTTCATGAATGTGATGGTTTTCTATGTTCCAAAGATGGAAAGACCAGTGGGGGGATAATGAAGAAACTGTGTTTTGAGGTAATTATCCCTTAATTTATGTATTTTAAGTATACAAAGTGTTGGGGTTATGTTCATGATACATTAAAAAACTTTTGGAGTGTTTTTTGAGATTTTATATTGGTGAATGGCTGGAGCATGGTTTGGGAAAGACATGAAACACCTATAAAAAAAGTGCATAATGAGATAGGGAATAAAGGGAAGGTGCATGGGTTGTTCATGGTTTTTGATAACCGTGCAGAAGATTATGAAAAATCATGCGATATTGGACTATGGGATTTATCATTTTTGGTGCATAGTTTGGAAACCATGCAATCCAACAATGCATGGTTCTACCCTAGAGGGTGTTTTTAGTTCCCTGTTACTAAATGGTTTACCTATCCATGAGACTAAACCATTCGTGGACAAAAAATTAGATCCTAAAAAAAGAAGATCTTGGTCGGATATGTATTTTATTTCTTAATTTTCACCAAAATATCCCTAACTCATTATTTTGGTCTCTCAATTTTTGGATAACCTCTCCCCATAGAATTGGAAGAAATTTAGAGTCATTCTATTGTTCATTGAATCTCGATTCTTGCAGTAATCCTTGGTTATTTTTTATTCTTAATTGTTCTCTTAGATCTAATTTGCTATCTCTATCAGTTTCTTAGATATACACCCACTATGGGTATATCTATGGTTTTGAATACAAAATATTATTAAAAATGGAGTATTCTATAATGTGGGTAGATACCTAAGTTTGGTTTGTAGAGTTTCAACCAGGTTTTTTGGCACAATTTGTGCCACATATTGTTCTCACCAAAACTATTACGGTAGCTGGATTCACTCCAGACTCCACTCTTTCAAACATTATTGATTAGTTTCAAATTCTTTTTACATCTTGATTTGTATTGTGAAACGGTGGTGCAAATCATGTTATAAATCCCCTTTAGTGACAATTTATAATATTTGGTGAAATTGTAGAATCATGGTAATTGGTTGTGAATTGTGATTTGGTTTCTTGAATTTAAAAGTTTTATTTTAAAATATATATATTTTGTATTTTTGAAATGGTTTTTTGGAAATTTTTTCAATAAAAATAATGTTTTGTTGAAATTTTTTGAAATGGTTTTGTTGAAATAGTTTTAGCATACATGATTTTTGTGTGAGTTCATGTTCGACATGCCCTAGAATAAGGGACGTGTACCAGTGGGATACAATGTATATGACCCTGGATTGGGGGTGTGTGTTAATGGGAGATAAGGTGAGTGGATGAGAGGCCTCTCATCAATGTGGAACTATCAAATAAGAATGAATGTGTGGGTGTGTTGTGAACCATGGAATGGTTAACCCAAAATAGAATGTTAACTAGTTTAATGAATTTATTAAACGAATTCCGTGGAAAAAAATTTACCCATATTTTTTTTAATATTTTCATATAAACAGTTTTACAATTGTTTTATAAATTGTTTTATAAAATTTAATCTAATAAGTTTTATCCTAGTGGTGTGAGTCAAGAAGTCATTAGTGAAAACCTAATGAATTTTAGTACTCACCCCTTCTTTAGAACATTGGTGCTTTGCAGATATTGTATATCAAGATATGTGAAAAGGTAAATTATCACACATATTTAGTACTCATTTGTGATAATTTGGATGTTTGGTGGAGTTGGAACTTGCAGAATTTGGATCATTGGAGTCATGTGGATGTCTTTGAGTTTTATTGACTGAGAAGTGTTTTTTATTTTATTTTCAAAATTTGCTTTTTGAATGAGCGGTAACCAAAAAAACAAGTGGGAACCAAATTAACCAAATAAAAAATTCAATGTTCAAAATTCAAAAAACACCCACAGGTCGACACTACTATCGTCACCACTAGTGTCATCACCACTATTGTCATCGCCATCCAGCACCATTGTCGAGTTAAGCAGTTAACAGAACCAGACAAAAAAACCAAAATCCACATGTGAAATTCAAATTTCAAGAAACATACAAGAATATCATCGACCACTGCACCTTAAGTGAATCAAGGCTGCACAAGGCCTAAGACAACATCATCACCTCATCACGTCGGTGTTCACACCATCGTCATGAGACACTCCATCGACGCAGCACCACACCATCATCAAAAAAGCCACGAACCATCACTGGATCAACAGAAGGGTCGTCAGACACCTCAATCAAAGGAAACAGGGCAACCAGAGATCGACATTCATGAAAAAGGGAATTAAACTATATCCCCGAACCGGCAAACAGAAAATCTAAAGACCAGCACCATAAAACATCAAAATCACCAAACATTGCGAGCTCCTATAAAAACAATGACCACATGATCTCACCTACTAGTACAACTTTAGAGCCACCACACAGATCCGACTATGAGTTGAATGGTGGAATCGTGGAGAAATAGCATAGAAGGAATGGACTTCAGTGAGAAGAAACACCAAAACCGATAACATCGTGACTGGAGGGCTCAGTAGTGAGCCATGGTCATGGAGAGACGCCAGATCAGGACGAGCAGAATGACGATAGAGGAGAGGATCGAAGGAACACATGAGGAGAGCATCCTTGGAGCAAAACCAGGTCACCGGAGAAGCAAAACACATCCGAGAAAGAGAAGGAGATATCTGAAAATGAAAGAACAAGAGGCTAGAGAAATCAGCTTCGATGGAGATGAGAGTGGATAAAAGGACATTGGAAGAGAAAGATCCATCATAAAGGGGAGAAACCCTAGATAGAGGATATGAGTGGCGCTCTTGGGTGATAAATTCTAGGAGATAAGTTAGCCATTACTCTTCAGTTTTATTGGTTTCACTTCTCTTGTTTACATAGATGATACTTTGTCATATGATATGGTATTCTTTGGTTGGTTTGATATACATTAAATGTTTTATTTTTCATTCATTTTTTGTCATGAATCATGTAGTGTTTTATATTGATATGGGTTTTTGGTTGTATTTTTATATTTAAAGGAAAATTCATCCTCCAAATTGTAAATGAATCCCTATTTATTTATTTCAAGCCTTTGGGGTCTTAGGGATTTTTTTGAGGTCAAGTAAAAACTCACCGCCATCTTAAGATAATGATAAGGGGTGGGATGTTTCATTATATCACTGTTTCTCAAATAAATCATTTCTCATGTGGGAATAGGTATTCATAATGAGCATTCCTTTTGTATCATGAATCTCTCCTCGAAAGTGAAACCTCAGTATGTAATCCACATTTCGCGGAATGTTATGAATTCAACTATACATGGGAATCCAACTTTGGGTATGTCTTGATGGCATAATTATACTAATATTATGCTATTAATTATCCAAAAATGTTATATAGGTCTCCTTCCTAAGGATGAAGCACAATACCGAGTGCCTATGTTCCCTCATATATTTCCTCCCCAAATAATGTTAAACTATATAGTTTCAATGAATTATGTGGGATTTTATTCCTTTTATAAATAGGATACCTAAACATCTCATAAATGTTCAATCATATATTTGAAATATTAATTGCCTCACAAGATGGTAGTAGACTCTAGAGTGCCTGGTTATATGGATTCAAAACATAAGCAGTTTCCCATTTCGATTATATAATGGTAAATTTATGAATAACCTCAGATACATATAGATGAAATCATTAATATAACCTCATTTTCACATGGATTGATTCATTAGTTGATCATTTTTAGGGTATCCATTCTCAAATCTAGATTAAGAGGAAATTCTCGAACATATCATTAATATATAAGAGATACATAGTGTATGAAACAAATTCCCCCATACCCAAAGGGTGTGATGATCCCGACCTACCATCCCCTTGAACAATGTCATTTCCTAACTTCCATTGGGTCTAAAACCCATGTTGACTGCCATCTATTGAAAATTTGTCTTGTACCCAGTTATAGATGTGGAATATTTGGCAATTTATAAGAAATTAAAATTGTGATCAGGATCATCTGATTGTGTAACTATCCTAGAACCCCCCTCCATTATAAAACCCAAAATGTAAAAAAAATTGTATACGTAGTTTGAAGTCATGTAATTATAGAATAACTAAATTTTATAGGCATTAGATACCATGTCTCATAAACTAAGGGTACTATGCATTCTATGAGTGAAACAAGGGTAAAATTAAGGAGTAATATAGAGTCACATTGTTACTTGTAACAATGTAGAGCCCATTAACTCTATTATAAAATACAAAAGTTGTGGTTTTGATCATTTCGAACTAGGGTTTTTAATCCGTATGGATAAATCATGTACAATTTAAAAACAATTAAAATTTTGATGTTTTATTGCAGTTTCAATTTTAATTATCATTGATGATAATTTTTCTTATATGATACAAAATTTAATATCTTCATGGTTTTATTGTTATTTATTTGGATTAAAATGTGTATTAAATGTTCTTGTGACTTGTTTTGTTGTAAAAAAATCCTCATAGAATGGATTGATTTAAAAATAAGAGAGGGTTTTTGTGGTGCATGTCAAATAGTATAACCCAAAAGTTAATCAAATTCCACAAGAATAAATGATCTGGACTATTTAGTCTTTTTTCCTATGAGGATAAAAGAGATTAAGAAAAAATAGTTTACCAAGTTCAATAGTTTACTAATAAGAATATTTCAATTTTTCATTATGAAAATGATACCCACAAGCCAGTGGAATGGATTAAAATTATTGATTGTATATTCCTTCTCTTGAATACACTACAGACCTCAAATGATAGATTGAAAACTTACATGCGGAAATTATTGGGTATGATGTTATGGTAATACATTGTGTAAGCAAAGAGGCATAATTATCTCACCTATACATATTTCAATAATGATTTTAATATACAGTATTATCATGAGAAATTGAGTATGGTGACATCCATTGATTATATGAAAACATATCAAGGAGAGTATTTGGTTATGGAATATATTACTCATTTTTTATGTCAGTTCATTTTTAAGCATTGATTGTCATGATTGACTACTTTAAGGCCAAACATTTTGAAATGGGCCTAAAGTCTGATATCATTTCAATTATCATTCTTCTTTACATACTTATTATGATGTGGTAGATAAAGAGGTTATTGGTAAGGAATATTTATCATGGAAGAATGGTCTTAAATATATTTCTCTAGAAGTTGGGGGAAGCCAAAGCTCTTCCCTAAGAAAATAATGGAAGAAGGATGATCTTCATTATAGTGGGGGTGGGGGTGCTTAGGAGTCATCAAGATCATCACCAGTAGATTCTTCATGGCACTATCTTTTGACTTTTTATCATTGTGGTATGTCTATCCAAACCCAACCATATTTCTCAAAGGCTCTAAAAACATTCCAAAAATATGGGTATCTATATTATCTTTATCTCTTCTATAAGACATTCTTATAGGGGAGTGTATTTAAATATAATTTTTCTAATGGTTTATATGATTGATCAGATTCTTTCAAGGGTATTAGATCTCACCCTAAATCTAGTGATGAATCTCATTTGGTTAATAAGGCTCAGGGTGGGCATGAGTTAGGATATAGATATGAAATGGAGGTGTCACCTATGGACTCTAAATCCAAGCCATCCACCATGAGAGGTATGGTGTTAATTTCTTTTTTTTTGTATTTGGATTTGTTTGATATGAGTTCTTCCCATTCCTTTATCTCATTAATGTTTCATGATGCTTTTTTTATGTGAGTATAGTTGAATTCATTTATTACGGATCTAGTTTCCCAATAAAGTAGGAAAAAAGGAGTAATTTTTTATGTTCCTGCATTGTCATGTTTCATTCATTAAACTAAATTTTTTTAGGAATTACATTTTTTGGACATACACATTATCTATATTTTCATCAGTATAGATTGTATGGTCATTTAAAAAATATTTTATTGACTATTATCATAATGTTATATAATTTCTATCTCATAATATCATCACTCGCATGTTCAAGTGTGATTGATTTCGAGGGTTAGGGAATGTGGGGCACATTGTTCTAGATGTGGGGTTGATTAAATACCAGTTTTCTAGGTTATTATTTTATATTGTGAAGTATATATTAGATGGTATTATTCCAATTATTGTTGACTAATACCCTAAGGTTTTTTAGGATTATATTCCATGGATGTATCCATACTTAAAGGCTGATTTAAATATTGATTTGTTCCTTAATACATGGCTCATATCTTTAACATCAGACCAAATGGATCCTACAATGTTAAATGAGATAATGAATAAGCTAGATGATATTGAATAAAATTGTTTATTTAACCTAGAATGTCATAGTGGGTGTCATCTTCTCTATTTAAAAATTTGTTATATTGGAGTTTCCATCTTTACAAATACTATTTCAAGTGGATCAATTGATAATTAATAGAAAATACTTGTTACCTAAAATTTATAATCTTAGGGGAGCTTGGTGTAGTTTAAAAAATAATCTATTTCTAGGTTACCATCAGTTGAGAGTCCAAAAATACAATATACCTATGAAAACCTTTAGGATCAGATAAGGGAATTTTGATTATTTGGTTATATCATTTATCATTACCAATTGTCTTTTGTTCTTCATGTTTTTTATGAAAAAATTATTTTGTCAATTTTTAGAATCCATTATGGTCATATAAATGAGGTATATCTTATTTTATTCCAATAAGGAGGAGTAAAATAGAGAACATCTGAGTGTTGTTTTGGAAAAATTAATATAGCCACACATTTTTCTTAATCATTAAAAATTCTAGTTCTATATTTTAGTTGCAAAATTTCAGGGTTATGTAATTTCTAATAAATATGTTTTAGTGGATCCAAAGAAGATACCATAACATTTAACTAAGGATTTTCCTAAAAATATGTTTTAGATCTTGATATTTGTTTCTTTTCTATATATTATAGGAAATTTTTTCTAGTATTAACTAAGATAGATTGTCCCATGACAGTCTCATCACAAAAGGCGGTAAAGTTAGAGTTGGGTGAGAATAACTATAGTTGTTTTGAGGCATTACAAGATTACTTAAAATTATATATAGTTTTGATTATTTATGTTTCTAGGTAGGGATATTTAGAGTTTATTTTTGACATGGTTCTGGGGTTGGGGTGTGTGCAGATACATGATGGAGAGTAGGTCTTCTAGACCAGTATTCATGTCATGCAATCTATTATTGATCAGGTTTAGTGTGAGTAGGAATATTTCCCTAAATTCATGTAGATTAGTTTATTTCTAAATGTTTTGGTGACCTTGGGTGATTGTTCTTAGTCTCTAGATGGTTCCCTCTTATTCAATAAGTGGTTGATGGTTTATTATCCTTGAGGTGGGAGGTTATTGACAATTGGAATTATTCTAGTTGGGTCATTCACCTGAGGGTTACCAAAATATTTTATATATTGAGGTGTCAGTACTATTGGCCATGAATGATAAATTCAGTTTCTAATATTGTATCTTAATGTTTTACCTGCTATTGTATGAAAGATGAGAATTAGATGCTAGCCAGCATGCTTCATCCACTTCCAATTTCAGTGTAGAACTAGAATGAGATATCCATGGATTTTTTTATCAGTATAACTCATAATCATTATTGTAATGACTATAGTTTTTTTTATAAATCAATTTACTCTATTGGAAAATTTTCAACCTATTAGGGCATCAAAGAATGTGGAGGAGCTTGGAAACCTATACATTTAAGAGGTTTTCAAGGTTCATGAAGTGTCATTAACTATTTTTTTGACCACGATATCATTTTTATTTAATTATTTGAAAATAGGCACCACAAATATAAGGTAATTTGGTTGTCTTTCATAAAGGAATGTCACTTAAAGATGGATGGTAAAACTAAAAGGATCATCCATATTCATCAAGATAGGATTTGTGCATTCTTCATTGATATTAAGTGTTTGTGGGAAAGGTATCTATAATTTACTGAGTTTTTATATGATAATAGATTCCAATCCATTTTCAATATGTACCGTTTTGTTTAATTGTATAAGTTCTCTTATTGGTCCCCATTATGTAGGGTTGTGTTGGGTGAGTGTTATTTTTTGGGATCGTGTATAATCCAGAAGCTGATAGAGAAAATAAAATTGATTCATGGGAGGTTAATGATTGCTCAATGTCACCATAAATTGTATATTGATAATTTTAATATCTTTTTAGAGATTTAATTGGTGATCATATTTACTTTTGGGTATTTTTTTTATAGGAAATCATAACAGGGTAAAGAAAGAATATTGTCATCAAGTAATGTACAATAATTTCAAATTATAAATCATCAAGGGATGGTAGACTATATATTACACTTTCCACCATGTTTGAACTCAACTAAGGATTTTTTTACATGTATCTCAGTTCATGAAGTACCATCCAAGACCATATCATGTGATAGAGTGGGAATATTTAGAGATGGATCCCTACACCGCCATTTTGGAGTATCTTGTTTGTTTCATGGATTATCATAATAAGGTGCTTCATGGTAAATCAATCACATTGGATTAGGTGCATTGGTAGTATGGAGATGAAATTCACGAGACTTAGGAGTGAGAATATTTGGTTAAGGAGAAAATTCCTCACCAGGTTTCTTATAATGATCCCTGAAGATTTTATAGGGGGAGAAGGTGAAATTGTGAGGAAAATGGTAACATTTTTCAGATCACTCATATGATCTTTCATTTTTATTTATTTTTTCATTCTTATATTTTGTGGGAGTTTTAGGATGAGACCCATATTTTTTTGGAGAAAACAATAACTTCAACATGAGTACAAAATAATTATTATTAACTGTATGACTAATTGTGGGAGAGGGATGTTTGGGGAATAGTTTGTTTTATGCATGATTTGACTAATCATGCATGTGTTTCTAGAAACTATGTGACATTGTTTTGGGTAGATAGTGACTCTCAAATGGTTGTTACATGGTTTTTTTAATGACGTCTCCAAGACATGTGGTCTGTCTAAGACATTTGAATTTTGTATTTTTAACATGTTTTAATTTATGGTATTTTACCAAAATTCTCTTATTTTCATCACCAGGACGAATCCTTGTCTCATTGTCTTAGATCTTATCCCATTTTTATTTTGGTCCATTTTCAATGGATTCTTATATGTTTAGCTTGAGGTAATATTTTTTTATCATTATTTCTTCCTCCTACACTCTCATTATTCCTCTATTCATCTATTCATACAGATTGGGGAAACCCTAGATAAGTTTTTTTCACAAAATCATCGGTTGTGGGTAGGGTATATATGTATGTTTCTTATGGATTACATGTTTAAGGAAGCATAATAAAAAATTATTTTGGTTTTCATCAAAGGTTATGTGTTTTTATTTGGTTTCGGGGTAGGTGACTCTATTTAAGGGTGTTGTCCCATGTATTACCACTGATTCTTGATTGTATTTTGTTTATTTATAAAATTTACTTAAAATCATATTATTATTTGTGGTTTATCCATGATTGTTGTAATTCATGAAATTAAATGAAAATTTTATAGTGTAATTTATCATTTTAAATTTGATGTGATTTTAATGAATTAAATGTGTTTTATAAAATACGTTAATGATATTTTTTTATTTCAAATGGATTTAAAAAGAGTGTTATAAATAGGTTTTATATAAGTATTGTTTTTTTATTATAATGAGAATTTTTGGTATATAAATTTTCACCTTAAATAAGATTATGAGTTTGGAATTGTGTGGAACTTGGGAGACCATGGGTGTGTATATTAGTGGATTAAGTGGTTGATTACCAGGAAAGTATTGCTTACTAGATAAAGAGTCTTATACATGTGGAATGAGAGATCCCATGGGAGGAATTATATCCATGTGTAATGAGTTATCCCATATAATTAATGTTATCCAATTGGAATGATAGATCCCATAGTAGGAATGTTATCTATGTATGTAGAGGTATCCTATGGAAGGGTGGTTAACCAAGGAAATGAGGGAGCCCTTGGGAAGAATGTAGGACCTGGGGAAGACTGAGGGAGAATTTATATTCATTAGAAACACCTGTAACTAATGAAACATGGTTTAGAATAAGTCATTTTAGACCCCAATTTTTTAGAGACAATGATACATATTTCTTGTTCCACATGTGATTTGGATATCCATGTGTTTTTACTTAAAAACATTTATGTTATATATTATATTTCATTCACACATGATTATACTTGTTTTTATGAAATTTATGGGTGAGTTATGTATGATTATTCCAGATGGTTCCACTTATTAATTTTTAATAATTTTTTATTCATATAATTTCTAAAATATATAATGTTTTTATAAAAAATAATGGAACCTATTAAAATAAATTATTTCAGGTGGAATTGTATTCCATGTGATAGCGTTTGAAAATTTTTCACACTTGATATATGGGTTTTGATAGAGAAATAAATTATCTAGATTCATGGTGGTTCCTCAAAGGTATTTTTCCTCACACCCTACATATTCCTTTAGGTCTATATATATGCGGTTTTGTAGGATGTAGTTAAGGGTAATGGAACCATCCAGTTCTGTGGATATTTTGATTATAAATGTATAACATTATTTTATGATGTTATAGATGAGGGTCTCTGGGAGTTATATCATTTATATAAATTTGGGGATTGTTTAGTGTTTGAGGTGTTATTTTTTGGGATCTTTGGCCTCAATCACTTTTTTGAGCATTTGACTATGGATATCATGTGTATGTCTTTTTTATAAATTGTTAAGTGATGATGTTTATGATATTTTTTTTGGTCATTGCTATGTATACTCATACTTACATGTTAATGATTCTTATTTATTTTACATTTTTATCTAATTCATGGATGGTTTATGATGTATTATCATGGGAGAAAATATTTATGAATGGTTAAGTGGGATTTTAGAGTTCTTGTATATAGTACATGGTGATATGGAATGCGACACCGGCTTTTTTGAATGCGAACTCAAGTGATTGGTTGAGTTAACTTGACTTAGTTAGTTAAATGGAAGTATAGGCACACATCTAACATCTAGATGGTTTTATTATCTACGAAGATTATAATAATGTTTTTTAGATAAATAAGGCTCTTATTGAGTTAACGATATATACATGAACATAGTATTCATGATTTTGTCAGTATTTTACAAAGATTGATTTCTCGTGTGGTAGAGTTTCTTATAATCTATATGTTAACATTGATAGTGATAAATGTATAAAGGTTGTGTTTTATATTGATGGAATTAAATTAGTGGATTAAATGAAACATAGTAAAATTAGTTCATATAATTTATGAGCTGCAAGGTTGAAGTGTTGATTATTGAAGAATTTACATTTTTAATTGTCTACAATTGAAACTAATAATTAATTAGAAATTCATATCTCATTCTAAATATAACACAAAGGTTTTATGACGTTTTGGAATGTAGGATTCCAATATAATGATACCACTATTTTAAACACAGATGAAGTTTTCATGGTATAAATATCCTAAAGCAGTCAATGCCTTAAAATATAAACATATAACTGGGAACATATTATAATTAATGGTGACATGATCTGACATTATTTGTATGACGTATTAGGAGTTACGATATCAAATCAGTCCCAAATAAATCTACTTGAATTCAATAAATATATTATTATAGTATATCAAAGACCAAGTGTATTTTGGATTGTATTACAACGAAATACATAATCACGAATTATTGGGATATACTGACACATATTTGGTGGGCTCAGTGGATAACAAAAATTTAACCTAATTTGGGGTATTTTATCTTCTAAGAATGTGCATTCCCTATATTATCAAGAAACAAAACAACATTTCTATTAGAAATGTATAGGATAAATATATTTAAGATACATAAGTCTTTGTGAAAATAATGTGGATAAATGAAAAACATGAAGATAGGTAAGTTATATTGAATTCTCTAATCTAAAACAAATTTGATAATTCATATAAGATTTATCCTAGAAAAAAAAAATTCCACCACTCATGTAAAAAACAAAGAAATAAATTATCACTAAATAAATAAGAAATTCTATCATAGGTTGATGAAGTTTGAGTATGTTACTACAGAACATCATGTCATAGAAATCATGATAAATGTATTATAAAAAGAATTGTTTGAAAGGAATAAACATGTTTTCATAGTTGAGTTTACCCCTCACCCTAAAAAAATATGGATATGGAACCCATAATCCCTTAGGATTGTTATAAAATTCCTCGTGTATTGATAACTATTATTTTCTCTATTTAAGAAAAAAAATAGTTACCTCGTGGTTTATTGGTAAATAGGGAGAAATATAATTTATGAAATGGAGAGATATTTATCAAAACATCTATAGGTGAGAGTAATGGTATTAATAGGTGAGAGGTTTTCAATATTTAATTGGGGATATTAAGGATTTAGTGGTGTATTTTAATATGTTGATGTTGATGTTTTAAATTAATTAAAGATAATTAATAGAAGGTAGGAGTTCAGGATGCAATGGTTAACATATTGCATGTTAGGAAGTGATATTTAGTGTTGAACATGATTCAAAAAAATGGTATCATTGATATGTCGGTCAATTTTGTTGTTAAGAAAAAAGTTATTCATTTATGATCTTTACATGATACTCTTATTTCCTATGACGAGCTTGGCTCATGTGAGAAAATAGTATGTGTTGATTGAGTCTTTGATTTTTATCTAGATTTGGTTATTTTAGGCTACCAAATGGGAAATGGTAATTGATGTGGTATGTATTCCTTTATTTATAAAAACACTATTCAAATAGTTATCAATGATCAAAAAATTCTATAAATTAAAATTAGATATTTTTTGAATAAAATCTATCTCAATTTCATTTCAATTATTTTTGGTAAATGTGTTTGTTTACAAATATTATTGATGATGTTTATATGTGTCTATTGATTCAATGTGTTAAAAAAGTTTCATAACAATGGATACCTTCCTATATTTTTAAATAATGTGTATGGAATCTTTGGTTGGTGTTCAATAAGTTTAATATAAAAAAATATAAAATTATTGGTTTTCCTAAATATAGAATGTTTTGCAATCAATGTAAAATTTTCAAGAACATATTCATTTAAAGCTGCTTAAGTCAAAATATGAAAAAGGAAATATTTATATAAATGTTTTAAAAACTCATAGAAAATAAATTTGGGAAAATGTATTTCATGAATAATTAATGTTGGGAGAAGACAATGAAGTTATAAAAATATGATGAGTTTCATGTGAAAAGAATCAATGAAAGTTCTATGTGTGTTAGGCATAAAAAGTTATATGAAATGTTGAAAAACTCTATAAATATCTTATTACTAAATAATTTTTGTAGAGGAAAGCATAGACAATATATAAGGTAAAATGTTTTATTTGATGCTTAATAACACATATTTAAACATTGAATGTATTTAAATGAGTTCATTTTTTAATAGATATGTGACGATATATTCATAAACAAGTCAATTCCTTGAAATATTTTATTCTTTTGTGGAATATTTTGAATTTCATTAATGTGTCTTGATTTGGGAATGATTGAATGTTTAATTAATGTCATGAAAATATTTCATGAAATTTAATGTTACAAGAACCTTAAGGTGGTTTCCAAGAATTTATTAGGAAACTTGGAATTTGTCATTTGGATGAGAGAGGACCTTCATGACAAAACAATTTGGGTGTAATTAAATGTTATTCCAGTCATCATAAGGTTTCTACTAAATGAATAGTCAGTATACCCAGTAGAGAGAGAAATGATATCTCAACATGTGAGAGAATTTAAATTATAAGGGAATATGAGTCTGCTCCAAACATTGTAATAGAAGTGTGCTTTAGTGATTATGATATATTATCAAATTTCCATTTTATACTCCTTGGATTATCCCTATTAAGGTTATATAAGTAAAATTAAGGTGTATTTTATATTATTTTATTTTAGTTTATATATTTTATTTACAATAAAAGAGAAGATAGTTTTTTAAAACAATGTTAAATATCAAAAAATGGATTTTACCTTGTACATAAGATCGATCGAGTAAGATTTATCCTTAGTTTATTAGTACTTTTGAGTTTTTGGTTCTTTTTGAGTCTTTTTTTGGATTGTACTTCCCCCATATATGGACTAGATTCATGATTTTTACCATGTATTAGAGATTTTTAATATCTTCTTGACTATTATTATAACATTTACTAGGGTGATATCGAAGCTAAATATGATGGAAAATTGAAAGAATTACCTATTGGGATTTAGTAACATTGGGAGATGATGTTTAATGTGCATTTTATCCCTTTTCATAGTGTCCATTGGTGGCATGGTGACTTAGAGAAGTTTGATAGAGAGTGTGAGTCATGGATGCATTGTCAATATCCTAAGTTTTTTGATGATTGATTCTATTGGTCACATGAATGACATGTGCATGATTGTTGAGATGATGGATGATATTGTGTGTTTATTTCCCTTGTTCCTCTAATTCATTGTTTGTTTTCTTATTATAGTTATATACCTAAGAGGTATCTTATAAGGTTGTTGTTTTGATCCATGTATCATCTCCTTTTATGGGTTTTTTAATTCTTAAGGATTTGATTTGTTTGAGATATATATGATATAAGGGGTTTAGTTCTTTTGTAATCCCACCCATTGAGTGTTCTCGAGGTTTTTAGGTGTTTAGGGAGTGGTTGGAGGTTTTTATGAGTCTAGAGTTGAGTTTTTGATTATCTATAGTTTCCCTATGTTGTGGTGTTGGTTGAGGTAGTGGTTGTGGACCTCTACTGTTTGGTGTTTGTAGCACCACTCCAATGTGTAACCATTTTGTGGTCATGGATATTGTAGTGTTTCACTATGGTAAATGGGAACTGTGGAAATTCCCATGTTAATGGGTACGATGGGGAGATGGAAAAAGGATGAGGTGAGTGAGGAAAAGTGTAAATAATGATTGTGGTCTCGCCATGCCTTGTTCTTGGCTGTGGTTAGATGAAATGGAAATGGGTTATACTATTTATCATATTGAGAAACAGTGGTGGTTGTCTAGAGAATTAAATACCTTTCTTTATGTTATCACTTGTTCAAAAAACATTATTAGCGGCAGTTTTTTTGTTTTTTATTTTGGTTTTTAGAAAATGTTATTAAAGGCGATGTTATAAATATTGTTTTCTACATCTGTTATAAAAACCCAGCATTATAAATCTATAATGGAACAGATAATGTTTTTTATTTAATAACTTATTTTGTATATTTTTTTATTACATCGGTTATTAAATAACCGACGTTAAAAAATGATTCCAGATGTTTCTTTTTTCGTCTGTTATTTGATAATTGGCATAAAAATAACAATTTTGAAGTATTTTTAAGTTGGCTATTTAATAACCGTCGTAAAAAAATATTCCATGTTATATTTTTAATAATTTATGTAAAAAATCACAATTATGAAGCCTTGTGACATTGATTGTTTAATAACCGATGTAAAAAACATTTTAACACGTCGTTTTTTAGATAACCGATGTGGAAAACCATTATCCCAATCATTTTTATTTCATTTATAGAATAACCTACATAAAAATTATTTTTTAAAAAAATATAGTGAAACCATTCCACTAAACTACTAAAGCAGACCTGAAAAAAGGTGAACCAGAACAAAACAGGACTAGAAAAACATGATGAACTAGGCCAAAACCATAAGAACCAGTAGAAAAATTAAACCATCACATTTTTTACATTTAAAAATTGCAATACCGACTAAAACATACCTATATCCAACCATACAACTAAAAAATACACATTTACAAATACAACATCCAAAATTACATATTACACTAATAAAAAATTAAAATTCATTCAAACCTATAAAATAATATGACTATTCCTCTTGTAAGTGTTTTTACTCTTGAAAACTATAAGGCAGATGGTCATAAAATAGCTACTAATTAAATGTAAAGTAGTTAACATTTATAATGTATAAATCAAATAAAATATTATGGAATATTTTATTAGAAAACCATACCTCATCAGAAATTAAAATTGATCGAGTTGTAATTATTATATATATAAATCCTTATATATGATATCCGCATTTTATTATGACTTGTTTTTAAAGACATTTATGTTTAAAGGATTTTTTCAATTTAAAATATTATTTTTATTTAATACATCCAAAATTTAGAAACCAAAATTGATAGTTACCTTTACTTTTACATATTTGATCTTGGCACTCTTTTTCTTTATTGTTTTTATAAAGTAAACCCATCCCTTATTAAAAAATAATATGAATGATATAAATTTAAAATTTATTATAATATAAAAAAGTATTATGAAATTAAAACCTAATTTTCCAACATATTTTTAAAATTTTCTCTCACATCGCAATGGAGTGAGAATATCCAATAAAGTGGTTTATCCCTTGTAAAAACACACCTAACATCCAATGGTCTCTGGTATAATTTTTTTAAGGATTGTGGTTTTTATGTTTAAAGATAACGAACACATTGTGCGATATATGTTTCATACCTCTCCCAAAATGGAATCAACCAACACTGAGTGATTACATTATGTTCAAATATTTCACCAATATAAATTGTTCTTTGTTCCTCATCCAATGCTTGCGCTTCAAGGGAAATCAACTGTGTGTCCATGAATCCATATACAACTATCTGCTCGTTCATTGCATAAACATTATAAATATACCTTATATTAAATATACATAAGTATATATTTTTAATAAATTGAACACAGGGACAAAATGTTGTCAAGACTTACAAGGAAAAAATAGCACCATGTTGATTCACAACTTCTCTGTAGTAACAAGCTCCATGATATAATTTTTCATAAACCCCACATTTATTGCACATCCACAAACATGATCTTCCATTGGGAACTTATAATGAGTTTCTAAAGAAATTTAATATCATGAAAATCATTCAACACTGCTAGAATCTATATCGGATGACATAGACATTTGCCTTTGTTTTTTCTTTTATAGTATTTCATTATGTTTAATATATTCCTATAAATAGATAGATAAATGTAATAATATTCAAATATTAAAACCAATTTAATTCATAAATAAAATGAATGATATAACATACACATTACTCTATGGTAATGGGTTGTATATGTCTGGATGGAAAACCTAAAAATTGGTCGATACTTTGTCCAACTATCGTCACCTCGTCTGTAGGTAATGATACTCAAGATAATATATCTATAATATTCCATACAGTGTCCCTATTATACTCTAACTCTAACTATTGATAATAATGTCTATAATCAATATAATATATCATCTCATAAGTAACTATATGATGGTGAGGATCATCAACATACAACTCACAATAACATGGACGTTGTGGAAGAGGGGTGTAGGGGTAGGATAAAAAATGGGGTATGTAGGCCGAGGTGGTGGATAAATAATGGGTATAGAGTTGGGGTACTGGGATCTAATGGCAAAAGTGGAGGATAAAAAATGGGGCTTACAAGAAGAGGTGGAGGAATATGAACTGCAGTCTAAAATTGTATTTTCATGTCTACAATCATTAACTGTACCGACACTCATATATTTTCCTCCATATTCGCACTAATATTATGAACATCAACCTCAAATAGATTCAATTTTATCTTTTTGATAAATACCTACAATAGAAGAGCTCGAAGAATGTGACAAAACATTTCTTATATATACACCTATCTGGTATCCTCGTACACGACCTGAGTGTTTGGGGTTTCCCAATTGTACATATCAAATATCATGCCTCCCAGTAGATGTGAATACCCCATCTATGCATTATCTCTTAAATATAATCATTTATGAATTAATTAAAAAAATTAATGAATCAAATTATATAAAAAAGAGAGTAAAAATATATAAATTAAATAAATTTATTTCAATATTCTCAACTATGATCCTTGATTCTTCCATATGATATTGTCACATTTTTTCATATGATCATTCTTCATTTTTTCATTTCTAGATGGAAAGGATGGAGGGGAAACCTCTCCATAGCATGAATACTGAGCTACATGTTTATTTAATTTGTTTCCATAGTTTTTTCTTCCAATAAAGTATACCCTCCCCATGATAAAGAGACCCAATGTACATAGGAATTAACATCGCCATTTTACTTAATCATGTAACTCCATTTCATGGGGACACATTTAAGTATACATGATCCGCACTTGAAATTTCAATTCTTTCCTTTAGTTATTAGTATAATTTTTTTTTTCTGATTTTATCTTCTTTGATATAATTTTGAATAGTTCACACTTTCAATGTTTTCTCCTCAATAAATTCTAGACCAACTAGCTTCTTATCTCCACCTTATTATCAACATGTTTTAGTATGACATGTCTTCCCAAACAATGTTTCATATGGTGTTATCTAAATTCTTTAATGGAAGATATTATTGTATAAATAATCCACCGAATGTATATATTAATCCCATTTTCTCTTAATGTCATGATAACATAATCTCAACATATATACTAATGGATATATAGTCCATTCATACTACCCATTAGATTGGGGATGATAGGTTGTTCTTAAATGTACCATTGTATAAAAATTCATTTGAATACTCTTATAGAATTTGGATGTGAAATGAGGATAGAAATCACGTATAATTAATAGATGTGCACTATGATGTATTAAGATTTCATTGATATAGAGTCAAGAAAGGTTCTCAGTGGGTAGATTTTCCCTTACTACTTTGAATATGTAGACTTGGATGGAAATCAATATTCATCAATATTGCATCATTCATCCTTAGAGTCTTTGTAAGTCTAATGATAATTTTTATTATAATATTTCCCCACTTCTATATTTTTAGTGGTTGCATGGAACTCTTTATATTTAATATATCATCATTTTCCAACTATCACACTAAGCATCTAGACATGTAGTCTATAATTTCCTACATCATACCATCGGACCAAAATTATTCTCTTCAATATATCTATATCTTTTTGCTTAGAAGGTGTATAGAAAAATTTGACCTATGTGATTCATATATTAGCTTCAACTTCAACTCTTTTTTAGGACGGACCACATATACCTTTTTCAAACTTCAACACTCCATATTTATAGATAATGTCTATTAATTTACAATAATTCATTAATTTAATATTTCATTATAAATCCTTGCCATCCTATTAATACTTCTCTACATTATCCAATAATGTTGGGTTAATGATTCCCTATAAAATGAGTGATGGATCCCCATGTATAAAAATTATTGTATCCATCTTTAATATTTCTTTGAATATAAGATTTATAATAATCCTCATCAGGGTATGAACTCCATACTCCCCCCTAATAAATGCATCATCCACCTTGTTTTCTATACCATGTTGATAGTGTATTGAGAAATTGTTATCCTTTTGTAGTTACAACCATCTTCTTTGCCTCATATTAAGATATTTCTAATTGAAAATATACTTTTTAAAGCTAAAATCCATACATACTAAAAATTTTATATAATTTTATTTATTTGGGGGTCTAAATAATTATCCCAATGGATCTCATTATCTTTATATCATTTAGAGTACATCACGATTTCATCAATGAATATAAAAAATATTATCAAAATAATCATCAAATACTCTATACATAAAATCCATAAAATCATAAAATTCATTATTCAATCCAAATGGAATTTCATAAATTAATAATGTCGATACCTCTTCTAAAAATCCATCTAAAATATATCATCCTTCTTCACCCTTAACTTTTCATAATGAGATAAAATATTGATCATTAAAAATTCTTGATCCTGTTGAAGCTAGTTAAATGATTAATCAAACTATGGTAAATGATACATATTTATTATAGTAATTTTATTACTCTGCCTTCTTTCATCATGTTTATTTCTTCCCTATGATTACTTATTGGAAATAATCTCTTTAAATCCTTGGTTGTGATCTACTAATTAGTTGAGAGTCCCACATCCTGAGAAAAGGTATTTCTAATACGATTAATACTACAATTCAGAACACCAAACATTCATTAGGCCATTTCTCAATGGTTTAGGGGACCCATGAATAAAAACATCATATAGGTTATCACCCAAAGAAATCAATATCATAGTTTTTGAATTGGTGGCAGCATACACCAATTTTATAAACTAGTATTATATCATAGAGTTATAATTTAAACACACAAGTAATTATAAGGGGGGGTTTATTATGTCCAATGCACTACCATTCTCAAATTTATATTAAAAACCGATGATAAAATTTCATTATAGTTTTCAAATAAGAAACTTATAAACAATATATATACAGATTAAAGTAGGATATCAACCCTCAAAAAAGCCTAATTGTGAGTATCTAAACAAAATAACAAAAAAAAGCACAAAATAATCAAGAAAATTATCACACATTCCTGAACAACTAACAATAATGAACATAAATTCTAAAATAAAAAACCAATGAGAAAGAGGAGATGATTTTGAATAAATGTTTACAAAGATGGATGAATAACAACATATAATAGTTAATAAATAGTGATTTAGTAGGGTAAATTTGATTGAATGATTGAAATATAACTATATAATCATGTAAATATATAATTGGATTGTTATCCACTAAAATGAAACTGATTACTAACTCTCTAGGGAAGTAAGCAAGAGATTGTTGAACTCTATTGTTCTTCACCTATAGCATCCAAATAAGACATCATAAGGAAAAATATTCCATCTCCAATGGTAGTATATTAATTAACATTGATGGGATGACTTAAAATTTTGATCTAATAACTTATTTTTAGAGTGTTTATTTTAATTGAAAAAATAATAATAATCCAATTAGAATGATATGTCACAAATTAAGAGGGATAAGAAATTAATAAATTAAATATTATATCCCAACATAAAATTTCCCCTATAATCATTATGAAAACATAATGATACAAATGATTTAGATTAGACATGAAAAAATGGAAATGAATTTTAAGAATAAGAAAAATTTTCCCTTGATCTCCATCTCTCTATTGAGCCTTTTCTTACCTCAGTGTTACTTTCACCACTCCCATCTAGATCTGATCCCCAAAAAATCTATAATGATAAATGTATCTATCAATTTCTATAATAAAATACCCAAAAAATTGGGGATATTATTTAAGTAATAATCCACCAAATTATGTTTTCCAAAATTCACACTCTAGTAATCACTGACAATAATCAATTATCCACTCTTCACATAATTTCTACAATAATGGGCCATGTGAGAGTTAAAATGAGCATATCCAACTACTCATATCAACACTAGTATAGTAGATTTCCCCCTCAAATACATTTCAATGTTTCATTTCTCTGTTTGGGTTCAAGCACCAGATACACTGTAACACCCAAAAATTTTACTCTATGTCTATTTAAAAAATATAATTCATATTAATAAATTACATTCCAAAAATAGAGAGCATAAACGAACTCCAAAAAATTATTATTTAATTGTTATAATTATCACCTAACAATCAGAATGGTGGGAATGAATCAGATTAACTAAATTAAGAAAATATACTTTAAATATGATTAAAAAATTATTTCATTAGTTACCAATTAATTAGAAATGAAAATAAAACCCAATTGAATATAAAGGGAATATTTATATTAAAAAATAAGTTTTATGGACATAATTTAATATTACCTTAATAAATGAAATTAACAACTTTTAGTAGAAACATATTAATGAAATTCATATTTTATACCTTAAATAAAATTTTATTCAAAAAATTTTAATAGGATTAAGATAATAATAAATCCAATTTTTACCATAAAATATATATATATTTTTTAAAAGAAAAATTTGCCACCTTTTAATGGAAAACATAATTTAAAACTAAATTTTTAATCTTTTATAAACGTGATTCAAAAAAATAAACTTCTTTTTTGAAATTTTGGTATCAAAATTATGTTAGGGTGATTTGTTTGAAATTTTTATAGAATATTCATTTTTTGAATAGTCAAAAATGATGAATTTTAAATAAAAATTTGTTTGTTTTATTAATATATTTAAATTATATATTGAATTTGTTTTAAAGTATATTTTTTTCAATTATGAAACAAAAAATTCAATTTAGTTAATTGGAATAAATTTTTCAATAAAATTGTATATAAAAACATTTAAAATTAATGAACCTTTTCACTTAAAAAACCCTCTTTATCGTTATCTGTGGGATTAATTTTAAATATAAAATTTGTAATTTTGTGAATTTAATTTGTTAAAATTTAATACATATTTTTTCTCTGAAGTTACAAGTTTTTTATTAAGGTAATTTTTATTTTTTATCCATAATAAAATAGTCGTGGTAAAAAGAAATATTTACCATGGTATAGGTAAAATAATGATAATGTTTAACATTAAAAGGTAAATGATTAAGATACCCGAAAACTATAAAATTTAAGTGTTGGTTAAGATATTTATCAATACTAACAATAATTTATTACATTAATTATCATCAAAATTTAATGAAATTAATTCCACCTCAATGTGGTTGGATTTAATTATAATATAATCATTATTTAAAAACGTAAAAGCACCACACCTCAAGTATAAATACCGACCCTCATAAACCAATTTATCATAAAGGCCTTGAATCAAATAAAATATATTCGAAATATTGTCCTCATCACTCTCCTCACATTCATGATCTTCTATACTTACCAAAGGACCCAATCCATGGTTCTCAAGGAGTCCTTGATGGAGGTGATATTCAAGAGGAAATTTTCTCAAAAACACCTCACTTGATTTCTTTTATTATTCTAATTTATTCTCTTCTCTATCATCCATAGAGTAATGATAACTATTGAGTGATATATATAATATCTGTTTTATAATTTTATATCTCATAACCATTTTATTTCCCATATCCACTTATTCAATGAAACAAAACTATTGTCAAAAATATGCTGGTTATTCACATTTATCAATAATGATTTTGTTAATT
Organism: Viscum album; assembly: GCA_963277665.1. NCBI lineage: Eukaryota > Viridiplantae > Streptophyta > Magnoliopsida > Santalales > Viscaceae > Viscum > Viscum album. The sequence continues at coordinate 807,211,545 of OY728139.1, forward strand.
TTCAATTACCTAATTAATGAATGGTCATAAAATTTTTATTCTGGTTAAATAATATTTTAATCATTATATTTTAACCTATTTCAAATTATGTTACTAATATATTTATATATATATATGATATTAGATAAAATAAAACTTGTTTGTAGTGGTCGGAAAGCCAACAAATTAAACTAAATATTTATCATTAACATTTTATCAAATGAATAAACTTTATGTATGTAATAAAAACAATATATATATACATTTAAATTTTTATAATTTAATTAATACCAATTAATTTAACTTCAGGATTTTTAATTAATTTTTAAAAGAATCCATAATTATACACAAGTTAACCGATGTTGAAACCACGAAACAAACACAACAAAAACAATAATGAAATATTATTGATAAATGGGTGGTTAGATGTTATAAAAATATTACATGAGGTATTATAAATTTTAATATATTTCATTAATGAATTAAAAAAACAATATAAAAATTTTATATAAGAGGTTAAAGAACACAAAACTAAAGAGAAGCTTGAGGTAAGGGTTTGTATCCTACTTTTTATCATTTGAGATATTGACTTATTCGCATCTTATTTCATAGGTGTGGTGTGTATACTGACATATAATATTTTATATCATGAATCTAATTATATTAATTATATCAAATGATTCATTTTATAACTATAACTTTTATGGTGAATACGATTAAACATATTATAAAATGGTTAGGGGATTATGAACCTAATTTATATTCTTTGTGTTAACCTTCTACTTCATTGTTTATGTCATGCAATGATTTTGTGTGACAATAATTTTTATTATATTATGTTTAAAATATAATTTGTTTTTTATGTATTTTTAAAAAACATAGTCAATATATTCTATTAATGCTTAGTTAAATTATGGGATATTTATAAGGGACTTTATTTCAAAAAACATCTTCTTAAAATTTCTCTTAAAACACCCAATTTCTTTTAGGATCATGTTTCCTAAAATTTATTCTCAATATGTTATTACTTATCTATTATTATTTTTTAAATACATTTTTTCACATTGTTTGAATTTTTTATAAAATGGTTGTATATGGTTATTTTTATAAGTTATTAATTATTTTTTTATTAATTTTCTGATAAAATATGTAAGGAATGTTTTTTTAAAATTATACAGCATGAAAAGACATTCCCACCCTGATAAAACCATAGTTCCTTGAAGATTTATTTAAAATATTATATTTTATTTTCAAATAATTTTTTTATAAATTATTATCTTTTTATGAAAATTTATTTCAAAATAGAAAGTTTGTTTTTGTCAATAATTATTTCAAGTGGTAATTAAAAATTATTTTGCATCTAATATTACATTATTTGACATTACTAATGATTTAAAATGAATATTATTAAATTATACCACACTAACTATTTGTATATTTTATTTATGTTTATTATTTCTTGTTATTTAGGAAATTTATTTCTTTTTCATGATTTATATTATGATGAAATGTTTATGAAACTCGTTTCATTTAATCGGTTATGATGTGAAGAATGATTTATTTTCTTGTAGAACCCTTATTTATATTTTTATTTTTTTGATTGGTGGGACCTATATCTCCCTCTAATTCATTGGTTAATGATAAATATTCTATGAGCTCAAAGTGTACATGGGTGGATAGCCCAATCGCACAATATGTGTGTATAAAATAAGTTATCCTATTCCTGCAAACAAATGGTACACAGGTGGGCTGCCTAAAACTATAAAAAGAGCGTACATGGGAAGTCATCCTAAGTGTAAAAAAATATTACCTGGGAGGTCATCCTAATACCATAACTATATGGTAAATGGGAGGAAATATCAAACCCATAGTTGGTACACAAATGAATAACCCAGGCAAAACATGTTATAAATGTCTCAGTAGGTCGACTTGATATTAGATTCTCTAACGATATGTATGCCAAAAATTCCATTTATTATGTCACTATTATCCTCTCATGGAACATAATCATTTATTAATTTATGATACATGTATTATGAACTTCAATGATTTATTCCATGACTCTATATTTGGATCATTGATATCAAAGGAATAATTTTCAATTGTTATGCCCATGTTCTTATGACCCTATGCATATATTGTGATTGATGACTCCCTATTTTACCCTTAATAGGCATCGAAGATCACCCTCTTCTTATGTTTAGTTTCCCTATTATATGAACAATGTATTTTAGTATGAAATATAAAAATGGGATTAATTATAAAGGGATATGTTGGATATGATGTTGATATTTTATGAACTATTTGTCTTTGTCTCCATATTTACAAAGACACTAAACCTAAATATTAGTGGTGAGTTTTTCCTATATTATTTAATGAATATTCATCTATTTATATGTAATATATATGTATGAAAATTATGAGACACTATTGTTTTTATCATATCAAGGTTTAGATAACCATTTAAGACTTGGATGAGAAAACCATAGTAATAACCCTATGTGTACATCTAGTTTACAATCATGGAGTTTTTTTAATGATCATTAATAACACAATTTAAACCTATGGTGTCATAAATTGAAATTTTATAAGTAATTTCCCATGATTCAATGTTTTTATAGTATGAAGAGTGTATATCACACAATTATTTATAGTTTTAGTTAGTTGATTAATCCAGAGAGAATTGGGTTAACATTGAATTTGATTGAATTTTTTTTGATTAGAATTAAAATGGGATGATGAATGTCATGAAATATGTTGTTATTATCCCTAACCAATTTTCATAGAACATGATTAAAATATTATTTCATTACAACCTCTTTGACTAACCAATGAATATAATGAAAGAGTTAGTTTATAGTTTGGGTATTGGATACTGTGGGTGAAAGAAGATTCAGTTTCTTAGATGTCGAGAATATGGGATGAAAAACCAAAGTGGAATCCCTAGAGGAATAAAAATATGTTTTTATTATAAAAAATAAGGACACATATAAAGTAACTACAAAGGGAAAATAAAGTGTTTGGTTAATACAATGGATTGTAATATCTCTCTATATAAAGTATTATCAATGGATTAATTCCTTAAATGTGGAAATTATGGTCATTATGAAAAATTTATGTCATTGGGGAAAATTTTGTGAAGAAAATCAGAAATTAGTATGAGTTATTTTTATATTAATACTTCAACTGACATGTGAATGCAAGGAAGTGTTATGTAGTAATTTGACGAATCATAGTTAATTTCTTGAGAAGGAAGTGGGATGAATACATAATTTATGTACTATAATTATAATACTATGTTATATGAATCATTAAAATATATAATTATTGTTTGGAATAATTGTTTCATTATGTATTAGAAATGATATTTCTATTAATGTTGATGGACTAGAAAAGTTATTTAGTAGAAGGAGATATTTATTTAGAATAACTAATTAAGGGAAAGATAAATATTAATAAATTCATGATGTTAGGATAATAATAATATAAATAGATATATGATTGTGATAAAATAAATAGGATAGTATTCATGTCCTTGAAACTGATTAGTAATGTGATGACATGGTGTTTTTTGGATTGAGTTTATCTAATTTTTTAAAATTTTTGGTTGTTTTCTAAAGAATACATGTTTTCACTAAGGTATTGTAGAAATTTAGGTTACTACCATGTTTCAATAGAATACATGATAATGATATTAACATGTTTTATGTGCTAGAATTAAGAGCAACCTAATTTTTTTTTGGTGGATTAATGATTAGATAATTTTGAAAATATAGAAACCTTCATATAAATGTTTTGGATTTTAATATTTTGGATTGTTCGTAAGGGTGTTGATTTTAAAAATATTTTATATTGAACATGACATGAGGTTTTAGGGAGTAATATATTACATAACCACAATAATATATTTAAAATATTCATTTTTTTATAATGATAGATAGAGGTAGAATTAATGACTTATCATCCCATTATAGATCTTATGATCCACAAGTTTTGTAGGCACTAAAATTTCAACATAATTTCTTAGAGTAATAAATGAATAGTAAATTGATGACGATTAAATCATGTATGTCTTCTAAAATTACTTTGAAATAAAATTTTATCTTATTATCATCATTTATGATGACATAAATGACCTTTTTCAAGAATATTTGGTCTATGGTTTTATATTAATTAACCTTCTAATAACCATGTTCTCAATCATTATACACTTGTACTAGATATTTATAATTCACTTCCATAGCCATGTTTTTACTTTCCATTAATGTTCTCCAAATCATAATCCTAGTTATGTTGTGATCTTCTAATTTTACTTTCCCTCTTTTTAAGAGAAATTTTTTCCCCTTTTTTAATGGGTTTCATACGATTAAAATATTCAAATACCCATTATTTCTTTCAAGAGTAATTTCAAATTTATGTGGATTCAATTTTTTTGAATGTCTTTATCATATTGGGATGGTATCTTATCAGTTGGATCTTTTATAGAATCTCTCTCAAGTTTATTATTTCTTCCATGTATCTATCCTGAGTAAGTACGTACCAAATCCTTTACATGCAATAAACATATAGGTTATACCATAGTAAGAAGATCGTTCATATATGGAAAAACTAGTATAGATTATGGATCACATACATAAAGTTTTATGATATAATATCACTCACATGGTTAATGTTTTGTGGGGAGACCACCAATTTGAGGAAGTTATGTTGTAACTAATGCATGTGATGAGGCAGTGGTATCATTATCTACCTATATTAGAGTAATGAATTTATAGGGAAAATCATTTTAATGGGGTTAGAATGCAACACCCCAAAATTTTATGCTATGTCGATTTTTTAAAATAATTTCAGTATCTTCGATATTTTACTTTGAACAAAACTCCAAACTGAAACTAACTGAAAAAAATTATTATTTAACTCTGATAGATATATACTAGTTATTAGAATAGTGGGAATTAATGAGATTAAATTAACTATGAAAATATATTTTATATACATTTATAAAATGAATTCATTGGTTACCAATTAATTATAAATAAAACTAATTTAACATAAAAGGATTGTTTTTATAAAATAAATATTCTTCTGACCGCAATGGAATTTTATCATAATAGATTAAATTAAATACTATTTAAAAAATTTATTAATGATATTTATATATTATCTATTAAATCAAATTATTTCCAATATGTTTTATTTGTTTAAGATGATTATAAGTATAATTTCAATCATAAAAAAATATATATTTCTAAAAGGAAATCTTGCCGCCTTTTAATGGCGTATAAATATTAAGTATATTTTTACAAATTTATAAAAATAATTTTAAAAAATAAAATTATTTTTTAAAATAATTATATCAAAAATATCTTAGGGTTAATTTTTTATTTTTCAGATAAGATTTATTTTATGATGAATAGTGAAAAATACAGAATTTTAATTGAAATCTGTTTTCTATCTATTTTACATATATAGAGAAATTATATTTTAAATTTGATTTAAATTTTAATTTGTTCAATTATAAATCAATAAATAATAATTTGGTCATTGTAATAAATTTCACATTAAAATTGGATATAAAAACATTTAAAAGTGTTGAATGTTTTCACATTAAAAATTTGATTCTCATTGGATATGTGTGATTAATTTTAAATATAATTTTTCCAATTTTGTGAATTTAGTATGAAAAAATGTTTTACATATTTTTAATCATAATATTAATATTATTTATTATGGTTATTTTTAATTTTTAATCATAAAATATTTTGTCGTGGTAAGAAAGAAATATTTACCGTGGTATAGGTAAAATAATGAATTAGGTTAAAGTTAAAAGGTAAAGGATTGAAATACCTAAAAAATAAAAATAAAATATGTATACGATGTATTTATAGAACCTAAACATCAACTAAACCATTAATTATCTTCCAAATTTGTGTAAATTAATGCACCTCAATGCGATTGGCTTTAATTATAAAATAATCATTATTTAATCACTTAAATCCACTCATCCACAAGTATAAATACCACCTCATTTATCCTAGCACTAATTTAGGATCATAAAATATCTAAAAACCATCAAATACTAACTCTCCCATGTACATGTTCTTCTAGTCTCAAAAAAATAAAAAATCAATGTTCCTCAAGGGGTCCTTCAAGGAGGTGATATTCAATAGATAATTTTCTCAAAACACCTCTCTTGTTTTCTATTCTTCTTATACTCTCTTCTCACCTAAATTATCCATAAAATAATGATAAAAAAATATGTTATATAACATAGTTTTATGTTTTTAATGGAATATATCATAACCATTTAATTTCTCATCTCCTCTTATTTAAATCAATGAAACTATTGTCTAAATTATACCAAATAATCGCCTTTGTGAATAATGATTTTGTTTGTTTTCCATTACCGCCTTCATGGATGATCATAAAACAAATATTAAGGTTAAATAATAATTTAATAATTATATTATAACATATTTCATGTTATATAACTAATATATATAAATAATATAATGTTAACCAAAACTAGATCAGGATTTTCATGAAAATTGCCAAATTAAACAAAACATTTATTATTAACATTTTATCTATTGAATCATCCCCATGTAAGAAATAAAAATGATATATGCTACCATTTAAAATTATGTAAATTAATGAATAAATTTTAGTTTCACTTGTATATTTTTACTTCCATTTGAAATTAAAACCCATAATTATACACAAGTGAACTTACCCTGAATCTATGAAATGAACACACTAGAAATAATGATAATCATGAAATATTATTAATTAATCATTGGTAATATGTTTTAAAAATATAACAAGAGATATTATAAAAATTAATTTTGTTCTATAATGAATTAATAACATTCTCTAAAACATTTTTACAGGAGGTTAAATCCGACAAAACTAAAGAAAAGTGTGAGGTAAGGGTTTCTCATTTCACTTATTCTTGAGGGAGATATACGCTTCATTCATAGATTGTTTATTTTTTATAGTGTATATAATGTAATTTTATATATAATATCATGAATATAATAACCTTAAAAAAACTAGAATTTTTATTTGATAATAATAATTTTTATGGTGCATATAATTCGACTGGCCGAAAAGTGGTAAGAGGATTATTTACCGAATTTATATTCTTTAGGTTAACATTCAACTTCATTGATTATGTCATGCAACGATTAGGTGTGGGAAGAATTTTTATTCTCTTATTTTTCATATACAATTTTCTATGTGGATTTATAGTGAATGCACATAATCCATTAGTTATATCAATGCTCACATCAATGATATAATACTTATAATGGGATTTCTTTTATGAAATTAAATTTTTAAAATGTCCCTTAAAACAATATTTTGATTCCAGGTCCACGTATTAAAAAATTTAGTAGAAAAATAATTTAAATCATATATTTTGACTATTTAAATTCATTTTTACTCATGTTTGACTTTTTAAAAAATGTTTTTATAGGATTATTTCTCTAATTTTCTTATTTTTTATTATTTTCAAAAAAACACTGAAGGAATTTTTTTTAACATATACAGAATGAGTGGAATTTCTTTTCATCATGAAACCTTATTTCCTTGATTATTCCTTTAAAATATTGAAATTTTATTTTCATAGAATTTTTTTTTATTTTTATAAATGCGTATCATTTTATGAAAATTAATGTCCAAATAGAAAGTATATTTTCCCCAATAATTATTTCAAGAAATCATTGAAATTTTTTCCATCTAAGATCACATTATTTGATGTTAATTATGATTTAATGGGGATATTATTAAGTAATACCACCATAATTCTTTTTATTTTTTTTATGATTATTATGACCTTATATTTATATAACCCATTTTATTTCTATGAGTTATGTTATGATGAAAATTTTATGAAACTAATTTCTTTTCATGGGTTCTGATTAGATGAGTTGTTTGTAATGTTCTGAAACAAATATGAATAAATTTCATTGGGTTATGGGTGGAAAATATATCTCCCTCCAATGCATTATGTAGTGATAATGGTTCAATAAGATCAGATGATACACGATTGGGAAACCCAAGCCCATAACCAGAGGGTACACAGGAGGACATAATAACACTACAAAAAAAAGGAACAAAGGTGGTCCACCCAAGGTCACAATAATTGGGTACATGGTAGGATATCCTAATCTCAAAACTAGAGGGTACATGGGAGGTTATACCAATACTGAAATAGGAACACTGGTGAATATCCAAATCTTAACATGATATGAATGCCTTCCTTGGTAGCCTTAACATCATATTGTCTAAGAATTTGTATGACAATAATTCCTTGTATTATGCCATTGTTATACTCTCATTGATCATGTTATTTTATAATTTTATGATACATGTCTTAATAACATCTATTATTTATTCCATGTCCAAATGTTATAATCTTTGATATTGAAGTGCCCAGATCAGTGTGAATCACTGAGAGGGGGAGGGGTGAATCAGTGATCCTTTAAAACTTTTTACTAATTGATTCTTATCAATTAAACCATTATGACTAGTTAAAGCCTCGATACACTCTTCTTGTATCTCTCACCTTTCCTCGAATGATGCATTAAATTTAAAGGCACTGGACACAAGAATTTACAAGGTTCGGCTCCATAGGCCTACGTCCTTTCCATGTTGGTTAAACGCCCCAACATGGTTTCTCCCTTTATAATCTGTTAGTATTACAATGGTTGATACAGAGTCCCACTGTATCTCTCCTGAGTCCCACAAGAGGGTCTTTATACTGCGTCCCACAGTTTTACCAGAGTCCCACTGGCCTACTCCAGAATCCCACTAAAGGCTTCTTCCGCCCTAAGTCTCACAGGGGGGATTCTCCTGGCTTCTCGAGTCACACGAGCAGCATTTCTTCACTTCAAGTTCTTCAAGTATCTTCAGCAGCCTGGGATAATTGCTACTGGCCTTGCTCTGTACCTATGCTCACTTGTGATGAACAGGTCTTCTCGTCTTTCTCAGGATTTATCTCCTTTCTCTTAGGATGACCTGGCCTCTCTCTTCAAGAATCTTCAACAGCCTCTGAAAAGGTCTGTTGGTCTTTCTCTTCACTTCTAATCACTTCAGTTGATCATGCTCTTCTCAATCTACTGAAAACTCAGAAAAAGGATTTCTTTATCTTCAGTATGGCTTCAGTCTGACTTCAACACAACTTCATGCACTGAGTGCATGACATCTCTTCATCCTCATGCACTGACAGCATGGCTTCTCAATAATCTTCAAGAACGTCCGGTCATGGTCAACTCAAATGAACACAACTAGATTTTAGCTAGTTCACGTGTGCACATGAATTCAATCAAGCATGCACCCCCCTTCTTCTTCTTGGTGTGATAAACCCTCAAAGGGAGTATTCTCCTTTTGGCACACACACACCTTCTCAAATTCTTTCACACTCTTTGTTCTTTTTGTTTTCAAACTTAATGTGTGTTCTTATTTAGTGTGAGTATCCTTCTTCTTCTTCTTCTTAGTGTGTACACTTCACATTGCACACACACTAAGGTTCGGCCTTCACTTGTTTAGCACACACAACTTGTTCATCGTTTTTCACACACTTGGGTTTGGCCTACTTCACTTACTAAGCACACACACTTCCTTGTTCTTTTAATCTTCTTCAAATTGTGCACCTCACTTATGCACACACCTGGTTCTCCATTTTGTACACACAAGGGATACGGCCTCCTATTTAATTTGCACACAAAAGTTGTGGTGGCCTTCTTGTTTTGCACACACCCAAGGCTACGGCCTTCACTTGTTTTCACTTAGTACACACACTGCCAAGTGTGTTCTTCCATTTGCATGCACACCAAAACTAAGATCTCGGCCTTCTCTTTCTCACACCCTAACACCAACCCAAAGAGTCATGCAAGTGGTGTGGCCTTCTCCTCACTTTAAACACCACATTGGGTGTGGGTGTCACTGGCCGCGCAAGTGCACAAGGCCACAAGGGCGCGCAAGTGTGCACTGGCCGCGGGGCACGCAAGTGCAACACCAGCATGCACTTCCTCCTGCCACGCAGGTACACGGGCAGTGAGGGTTCCAACCTCGAGCGCGCAAGGAGAAGAGGCTGGGGTTCTTCTTGTCGCGCAAGGGAGGCGCGCAGGGGACTCCTTCGGGAACTCGGGTGGCCCCGAGAACTTCAACCGCCCAAGGGGTTGCGCGAGGCTCTTTCTTCACGAGGCACAAAGCTCCCACGGATCACAAGTTTTTCATAAAACATTCAAGCGCCTCGGGTGATCTTTTTATAGGTTATGAGAGCCTTGGCCCATCCGCATGATACAACATTGAATCGCCGAGAGTTTCGGTTCTTTGAAAATCGAAAATCACGTTTTTTTTCTTTTTTGTTTCACGTAGACTTATTCCATTATTTTCTTCTACGTGCATGCGACATAGAACGCATGCATGGCCTTCGGTTAAGGATAATCCATGCAAAGCATAAACCACACAAGGCCACACACCTTCGTTTTGCTTCGGCCTTCTTAGAAATTTCCCATACGTTGCATGCATGCCTATTTTTATACATGGATGGATTCAGTAGGGCTAGATGAACCCAATCTAGGTCTTAACTCGATAAATAGTGGTCGAGAACTCAAAATCAGTCTTCGGGAGGCGCCTGGTTCGAAGGAGGAGTCGCGGGTGGCCTTGGCTGTGTTCGAGGAAGGAGATGACTTGCAGGCTGTTGGATCAGATCTTTAATGATCAGCGACGGCTGGGATAAAATCGTGCCGCAGTGGATGAGATGAGCGGTGTAGATCAAGCGTGCGATCAGATGGGCGGCCAGGATCACTTCCGCGGCAAAATCCCGCGTCCCACATCGAAATGGATCCCGGGTTTTTTGAGATTTATCAAAGATCGGCTGCCGGGAGATGCTCAGTTGAACTTCTCCCCTCTCGGTGCCGCCCCGCGCCGAGTTCTCCCAGCAGGCGCTGTCTTGCGCCCACCCCTGCCACTCGGGCGCGGCACTGGCATCCACCATGCGCGCGCTCTGGCACCCAGGCTGCGCGGGCTTCATCACCGCTTGGCATCGGGGCTTATACACGGCCCTGAACACTGCCTCAGGGATGCGCCCTAGCCTTGAGGGTTCCCATGGGCATAGTGACCTTGATTCCCACAAGAACCTTAGGTGATGACCCTCGGCTGACCTCCTTGGTGGCTCATATTTTTGCTAGTGTAAAACACTAAGTAACATTGTATAAAAACAAAGTAACCTAGTGTAAATGCCAAATGCCACTTCTCCCTTTCTTATTCATTATAATTCATCAATCCTCCTTAACATATAATCTACACTTAAGAGGTGGAATTCCCGAAAGGTTCATCATCAACCGAATCACCTGAATCAAATAAATCTTCAACAAACTTCATTGAACTAATCAAAGATCACGTTGGATCTTCTTCACATTCACATGCACTAAGTGATAGTTCATGGACTTCATTAACACCACTTCATCCACTTAGAACTTTTGGATGGATCTCCTCATCTCCTCATGCACTATTAAGACAATTCATGGTGTTCAAACATTTTTGAGACATTGTATCCTCTTGATTCAAGTTCTTTGAACATAAAGACCAGTTCAACAATCGTTAGATGTAATGATGATTCTCCATCATAATCCATTCTTCATGTGGTGTAACTTAGTATCATCTTGATACAAGTATTGAAACATTAAGATCAATTCTACAATCGTCTGATATTCATGGAGAATGTTTCAACCATAATCCCCTATGCCACTTAGTAAATCTCCTAAGTGACATGCCTCTATGTACCATGGCCATTCTCGATCATCACCATCACCATCACGTCCATTGTCATTCACATCATGACAATCCTTGACATCCATTCATTCCATGACAACATCATGCCTCATTGACAACAAATGTAACACAGTGCATTTCAATCTCCCCCTTTGTATTTGTTGTCAATACACTGCTTTTGCACATATGAATGGGTCAATATGTGTGCCAGTATTTTCTCCCCCTTATTGGGAATCAAATGAAAAGATGTGGTGTGGCTCTCTTCCAAAATATCTCTTCCTCCCTTTGAATATAATTTTCTTGAAAATCACTAAGAGAGGGATTATGTCACATGTTCTTATTTAGCAAAGAAACTTTAGTAGATCAACTCTAAGTCTACGTGGGAAAACCCCATGTAGAAAACAAGAGTGATGTAACGAAGGAACTCAATGTTGTCCATCATTAACTGTACATGTGAGATCATGCTTCAGGGGTTTGAAATTTTTCAGATATATCAATGAATTGCTAAATCCTGCACATACTTCGCCAAGCACATCAGAATGTTCAGGTGCAAAGATAATGCTCCCCCTTTCTGTCATTTTTCTTCAATCAATACTCCACCTTAATTGTCATGATGAATACAATTAAGAAACAAGAGATGAAAGTATGATTGGAATACCTTCACTTTTCTCAAGATGGTATTAAATCTCATAATCCCATCTTCTACAGATTGGCTCCCCCTCAAGGGGTGCTCTCCATTCTTTCCAAAACCATCATCTAGTTGAGAATGATCATCATCTTCAATTCCCAGCAATGTTAGAACATGTAAATACAAGTGATTAGGGAATAAGATGGAAACTCCTTGGTTCATCAATGTGAACAACAAGGTTGAGAAGATTCTCTCAACCGAGATGTCCCATTTTCACCATTCTTCACACTTTAACATTTGATATTCAATAATGTTTGTGCTGGTGTGGATCTCAATACATCTTCATGTGAAATATTCTTCTTCCCTTTTGCCGTAACAATTTGCAGAACTTCATCTTCAGATCTTTGCAGATCTTTGGCAAGTTGCAACAGATTTGGACATATGACTAGTAAGTCACATGGAAGTGTGGCCTCAGTTCAGGATATTCCACATGCTTCCTCTCATGCTTTCAAGCTACCTTTCTTAGGAAACTTGTTTTCAACCAATCCCTTCTGCTTCATCTGGATTGATTTTCTATTTGAGTCCAGTCTGCCTCTATTTAATTTCATGGCTTGTTTACAAAGATCCATGATATGTCATTTCTTTCCACAATAGAATCATGTTTTCTTCTTGGTGGTCCTTCTGGATGCATCACCCTTCTTGGATTTCAAATCCAAGGACTTCTCTTCATTTGACAAAATCTTATTGGGAGCTTTTTCAGCTTTCTTCTGCTTGCTTCCCAAGGATTCTTTCTGAGCCAGGTTATGTGATATTTTCTTCTTTTGAGCTCTGGATACAGTTGGAGATTGACATGTATCTTTTTGACCACTTTTGCAATCATCTCAGATGTTATCAAGTAATCCAAATCTATTTGTAGTAAACAGATGTCTTTGGACCTGTGGATGTTGCCTCTTTTCCTCTAGCTTGCTCCCCCTTGGCATGGTCTGGCTTTGTGCTTTGACATTCAGTGGATTGTACCAACAATCCTTTGCACAGTGCCCATACTTATTACAACACCATCAATGACCCACAAATCTTGACCTCTTCAGTCCTTCTGATTGTTGGGTATTTTCTTGACTTGCTGTGTTGTTTCAGTAGAGCATTCTTTCTTCACTGTCTTCATCCATACTTGTTTGGATTCATTCTTCCATCCTGCACTTTTAGTAGAAACACTTTTAGAAGCATGAGTACAAGATGGTATGGATGGTACGTTCTTTTTAGAAGATGTTTCCCTTTCATTAGATGATGTCTTTATTTTAGAATCATCCTGCTCAATGTACACTTGTGTAGCAACATTACTTCTTTCAGCTGACTGGGAAGTTTCATCTTTGGGTGGTTGCAGATTTTTCAATATCACATATTGATCTAAGCATTTAATGTTGAGGGAGTTATTCTCATCCTCAACAGTTCTTAGCCTTCCTTCCCAATTTTCTTTCATCTCTTTTATCTGGTCATCATGCACCTTCTACACTTCTTGCAATGAACTGTCAAGCTTCTTCACCCTTTTTACTTTGTCTTCAAGTTGATCATCTTTGACAATTATTGACACTTTGTGTCTCTTTTCCAGTGCATGGAAAACATCATTGATCAATATCATAAGGATTTGTTTCTCAGAGAAGCTTCTTTGCAATTCTTCAGCAGTATCTTCAAATCTTTCATTGCAAAGGGAAACCGTTTCATCCTTATCCTTCACCAGCTTTCTGAGAGTGTTGGTTATGCCAACCCTTTTTGCTAATTGATCTTCCATAGAATTTTCTTCTTCTTCTAGCTGTAATTTTTCAACTTGATGATCAAGGATGCCTATAGCTATACACTTTTCCACTTCCATGGGGACTGTCTTCTGAAGATATTTGAGTGCATTTGGAAGATCATTCATTGTTCCAACTTCATCACAGCTAGGACAGGCTTCATCAGAAGAGTGATAAAAGGAATTGTCAGGTGTTTCTCTATCAGAAAAAATCTTCTTCTTCATCTTCTTGGCCTATTTCATCATCTTGTTTTTCTGAGTCTTGGAAGATATCTCCATTTGAGGGTATTTGCTCACTTCCTCAAATCTGAACTTTATAAAGACTCCCTTGGATATTTTAGAGGTAACCTCCCTCTGATTCCAATTGAAGTTCCTAGATCAGTGTGAATCACTGAGAGGGGGAGGGGGTGAATTAGTGATCCTTTAAAACTATTTACTAATTGATTCTTATCAATTAAACCTCTATGAATGGTTAAAGACTCAATCCACTCTTCTTGTATCTCTCACCTTTCCTCTAATGATGCATTAAATGTAAAGGCAATGAACACAAGGATTTACAAGGTTCGGCTCCAAAGGCCTACGTCCTTGCCATGTTGGTTATACGCCCCAAAATGGTTTCTCCCATTAAAATATGTTAATATTACAATGGTTGATACAGAGTCCCACTGTATCTCTCCTGAGTCCCACAGGAGGGTCTTTATACTGCATCCCACAGTGTTACCAGAGTCCCACTGGCCAGCTCCAGAATCCCACTGAAGACTTCTTCCGCCCTGAGTCTCACAGGGGGCTTCTCCTGGCTTCTCGAGTCACACGAGCAGCACTTCTTCACTTCAAGTTCTTCAAGTATATTCAATAGCCTGGGATAAAGGCTACTGGACTTGCTCTGTACCTCTTCTCACTTGTGTTGAACAGGTCTTGTCGTCTTGCTCAGGATTTATCTCCTTTATCTTAGGATGACCTGGCCTCTCTCTTCAAGAATCATCAACAGCCTCTGAAAAGGTCTGTTGGTCTTGCTCTTCACTTCTGATCACTTCAGTTGATCAGGTTCTTCTCAATCTACTAAAAACTCAGAAAAATGATTTCTTTATCTTCAGTCTGGATTTAGTCTGACTTCAACACAACTTCATGCACTGAGTGCATGACATCTCTTCATCCTCATGCACTGACAGCATGGCTTCTCAATAATCTTCAAGATCTTTCGGTCTTGGTCAACTCAGATGCACACAACCAAATTTGAGCTTTTTCACGTGTGCACGTGAATTCATGCAACCATGCACTCCCCTTCTTCTTCTTCGTGTGATAAACCCTCAAAGGGTGTATTCTTTTTTTGGCACACACACACCTTCTCAAATTCATTCACACTCTTTGTTATTTTTGTTTACACACTTAATGTGTGTTCTTATTTAGTGTGAGTATCCTTATTCTTCTTCTTCATAGTGTGTACACCTCACTTTGCACACACACCAAGGATCGGCCTTCACTTGTTTAGCACACATAACTTGTTCTTCGTTTTTCACACTCTTGGGCTTGGCCTACTTCACTTACTAAGCACACACACTTCCTTGTTCTTTTAATCTTCTTCAAAGTGTGCCCTTAACTTATGCAGAGACTTGGTTCTCCATTTTGTACACACAAGGGCTACGACCTCCTCCTTAATTTGCACACAAAATTTGTGGTGGCATTCTTGTTTTGCACACACCCAAGGCTACGGCCTTCACTTGTTTTCACTTAGTACACACACTGCCATGTGTTTTCTTCCATTTTCATGCACACCAAAACTAAGGTCTCGGCCTTCTCTTGCTCACACATGAAAACCAACCCAAAGAGTCGCGCAAGTGGTGAAGCCTTCTCCTCACTTTAAACACAACATTGGGTGTGGGTGTCACTGACCGCACACGTGCACAAGGCCACAAGGGCGCGCAAGTGTGCACTGGTCGTGGGGCACGCAAGTGCAACACCCGCCTGCACTTCCTCCTGCCACGCAGGTACACGGGCAGTGAGGGTGCCACCCTCGATCGTGCAAGGAGATGTGACTGGGGTTCTTCATGTTGCGCAAGGGAGGCGCGCAGGGGACTCCTTCGGGAACTCGGGTGGCCCGGAGAACTTCAGCCGCCCAAGGGGTTTCACGGGGCACTTTCTTCGCGAGGCACAAAGCTCCCACAGATCACAAGTTTTTCAGCAAACTTTCAAGCGCCTCGGGTGATCCTTTTATAGGCGATGAGAGCCTCGGCCCATCCGCATGATACAACATTGAATCCCCGAGAGTTTCGGTTCATTGAAAATCGTAAATCACGTTTTTTTTCTTTTCTGTTTCATGCAGACTTATTCCTTTATTTTCCTCTACATGCATGCGACATAGAACGCATGCATGGCCTTTGGTTAAGGATAATCCATGCAAAGAATAAACCACACAAGGCCTCGTACCTTTGGTTTGCTTCGTCCTTCTTCGAAATTTCCCATACGTTGAATGCATGCCTATTTTTCTGCATGGATGGATTCAGTAGGGCCAGACAAACCCAATCTAGGTCTTAACTCAATAAATAGTGGTCGGGAACTCAAAATTGGGCTTCAGGAGGCGCCTGGTTCGAAGGAGGAGTCGCGAGTGGCCTCGGCTGTGTTCGAGGAAGGAGATGACTCACAGGTTGTTGGATCAGAACATTAATGATCAGCGACGACTGGGATAAAATCGTGTCGCGACAGATGAGATGAGCGGTGTAGATCAAGCGTGTGATCAGATGGGCGGCCAGGATCACTTCCGCGGCAAAATCCCACATCCCACATCGAAACAGATCCCGGTTTATTTTGCGGTTTATCAAAGATCGGCTGCCGGGAGATTCTCATTTGAACTTCCCCCTTCTCGGTGCCGCCCCGCGCCAAGTTCTCCCTGCGGGCGCTGTCTTGCGCCCACCCCTGCCACTCGGGCGCGACACTGGCGTCCACCATGCGCGCGCTCTGGCGCCCAGGCTGTGCGGGCTTCATCACCGCATGGCCTCGGGGCTGATACATGGCCCTGAACACTGCCTCAGGGATGCACCCTAGCCTTGATGGTTCCCATGGGCGTGGTGACCTTGAGTCCCACAAGAGCCTTAGGTGATGACCCTCGGCTGGCCTCCTTGGTGGATCATATTTTTGCTAGTGTAAAACACTAAGTAACTTTGTATAAAAACAAAGTAACCTAGTGTAAATGCCAAATGCAACTTCTCCCTTTCTTCTTCATTAGAATTCATCAATCCTCCTTAACATATAATCTACACTTAGGAGGTGGAATTCCTAAAGGTTCATCATCAACCAAATCACCTCAATCAAATAAATCTTCAACAAACTTCATTGAACTAATAATAGATCAATTTGGAGCTTCTTCACATTCACATGCACTGAGTGATAGTGCATGGACTTCATTAACACCACTTCATCCACTTAGAACTTGTGGATGGATCTCCTCATCTCCTCATGCACTGTTAAGACAATGCATGGTCTTCAAACATTGTTGTGATATTGTATCCTCTTGATACAAGTTCTTTGAACTTAAAGACCAGTTCAAAAATCGCCAGATGTAATGATGATGCTCCATCATCATCCATTCTTCATGTGTTGTAACTTAGTATCAAATTGATACAAGTATTGAAACATTAAGATCAGTTCTACAATCGTCTGATATTCATGGAGAATGTTTCAACCATAATCTCCTATGCCACATAGTAAATCTACTAAGTGACATGCCTCTACGTACCATGGCCATTCTCCTTCATCACCATCACCATCATATCATTTGTCATTCACGTCTTGAAATTACTTGACATCCATTCATTCCATGAAAACATCACGCCTCATTGACAACAAATGCAACACAGTGCATTTCAGATATGCATGGTATAATTTACAAATGTTATGTTCATGTTATTATTTCCTTATGATTATATTATGATTGATTTCTCCCTATATTACCCTTACTGATCATATCAACTCACCCTTTTCTTTTGTTTATTTTCCCCAGGTTGTGAAGGAATGTTTTAAGAATGAAATTTTTTAAGGGTTCTAAGTATGAATGGATAAGCAAGAAATAATGTAGATATTTTATGAACCAATGATTTTGTCTCAATGTTTCAAAACACACTAAAACCATATGGTCCTAGTGTGTTTTTGTAGTGTTATGTAATGAATATTAATCTATTTAGATGTAACATATCATTATGAAAAGTATGGAACATTATAGAACCGCAGAACCACTTCTCAAATTCAAGATCTGTGTCAATATCACCATATTCTTGAGGGGTCATTTCATCAAACATCTCACATGTAATAATTTTTTATCTCAATGACATTATATTTGGGAGCTTGAGGTCCCCATTTCCAATTAGAACAATACACGAAGAAAATAATGATTACATATCTCCTACATCTAGGTTGATCAACAGAATACTCATCCAATTATAACATCAAGAGAATCAACTTATCTTTAAAAGTCCATAGTAACTTCAAATTTAATTTATGATCAGAAACCATATTATAAAAATATAATGATCAAATATGTTGCGGTTTATCTCATCAAAATCCATTAGGTCATTCTCTCCCCATTTATTAAAATTTAATGTCATCAACAACCGAATTTAATTTGGCTCATACGGTCTTTGAATGGATTCCCTAGGATCGTTCAACTCTTACATACACCTTCAGATACTGGGTCCAAAATTATTTTCATTAGAGATATTTGATCATTCATTTGTTTTATTGTATAATAGTGATTAGTATCATATTTGAATTAATCTTATTTGGCCTTCTCAAGTATTAATACTGATTGTTTTTTGATCCCTCATCGATGAGAATATGCTCAAATCAACCTTCATCTTTTCAACTAATCTTCTTGATAGTCTTATTTTTTAAGTCAAAATAATACAAAGACTACATAATAGGGGGAGAATTAGGTTCATTATATAATATTCATTGATTCTTTCTTTTGGCATCCTTTGTGATTTATACAGGTATACAATGTTTTTTTGTTCGAAATTTGAGCCATGGATAAAAAAATGAATATAATAATGTTATAGTGGTTCAGTTCATAATGATCACCTAGTCCACTGAACCAATACCCTCTCTATGAGATTTGTAAATTTCACTAGAAATTTCATCTTATTACTAAACCTTAAAAACTACAACTGAATACAGTTAGTTGACACCTTTTCAACAATTCTAAACATATCATTCTTGTAGATTTCCAAGGAACCAATTATTCACTACATGGTACAAGAATATGACACTTAAACCAATTCTTAGTATGAGCAGTTGATACTCTAACAAGTCAAATGATATTTTATTATTTGATGGTTTGGGTTGATATACAGAATTGCAGTAGTAACTGACAGTATATGGATGTTATTCTTTAGTAAATAATGTCTTCAATAAATGATAACACTAAAGTGATCCAGGTTTAAAATTATCTTCAATATTAATAGACACAAACAACAGTAGTAATCTTATGGTAGTATGACATTAAAAATGGATGTCTCCAATGTTTAGCCTATATTGAAAATAACAGAGTCCATTGTTCATTTCATTATCACTATAAAATATATTCACAGGAATATTGTAATATATGTGAATTTATATTTCAAAATAAAATGTGATAGAATATAGAGAAATTATATCTTACTTCTATATTCCTGATCCATGAAAATCTATTGAAAGATCATGGATATTCAAATATGAAATAATCATAGGATTCGTGACTTCCAATAAGAATATGAATTATTCTATACAATGGCTACTTTATGTTGAATCATTTATAACAAGATTTGAATCATTTGTAAAAAAATATTTTATTGGTTATTTGAATATTGAGTTTTAATTATGTGTTTACCCAATTTTCTCCCCCTTTTGTGATATCACAAAATAATTACAATAAAAAGGTGTAAATAACATTTAATTTTTCACAAAACATTAAATGATTTTTTATAATATACTACATGGATAAATTAGACATGGCTTCTGATAGTTGAGATAAATATATAATAAAATATAGAAAGGATACATAGAATAAAAACCATAAAAATTTATTACAAAAACAATAAAAATTGTATAAATATTTTGGGTTGAAAATAATATAAAAAATGTGAATAGAAAAATTTGAAATATTTTGATTTTGAGTGGTTTCTAATGATCATTATGGTAAAGTATAAGCCAATTGAAAAAAAAATTATTTTTATTATTCCATATGATCTTGTAACCTTTCTAAAATATTAACCTATAACTACCTTATCAAAATTCACGAATCTTGACATAAATTCAAATTTTCAACCAAATTGAATTTCAAAAATTCATTCAAATTATCATCTATCAACAAATACACTGATAGCTTATCACTGAACTTTTTAAGAAGCACCCTAATTCCAGGTTCACATGATGTAAGTTTCTGAAAAATATAACTCTTTTTATACAACAAAACTTAAAATTGTTCACTAATACATTGATGATTTTGAAGCCTATCATTCATATCATCCATTACTGATGTGATTTATTGAAATCATCTGATCAGATATGGTTATGTTGGGGGTGAATATGAGGAACCTATTGACTAACTGACACTCCCCTTGATTGATTCAAATTTATTTCCCATGTAACATTAAAAATTTGAAAAATATATTTTTGAAACTGCTTCGGATTTCAGTTTTTCAAGAAGATCCAACCAATCTCTCTTGAAAACGTCGGAATACTTTTTTTACACCAAATTTTCTCATAACTGTTGGAGATGATTCTAAATAAACACTAATTCCATCCTTGGAAATTTCTACTTTATTAAATAATAAAAATATTTCCTCGACAATTACAGTTCTTGTTGAAGACTCATATTCTCCTACTGAACCTTTTAAAACTTAATTACGAGATCTTAAATATGATTTTTCAATGAATCATATGTTCCTTTATCATGAATATTTTATTAATCAATTTCCAAAATATAAAATGATTTATCCACATATTTCTCACTTAAAAAAATACATACCATCAAGGACTTCTATGCTTTATCCATAAATAGAGACAATTATTTATATGGAATGACCAATAGTAGAGATGGTCAGAATTTCACGGATCTCAATGGTCTCAATTATCAATTTCTGAACATGCTGATCCACTTGATTAGATTATTACTGTTTATCTCATTTAGGAAAAAACTTAATTTATTTAAATTGGATTTAATATTTTTTGATATGTAGCTTTATATGGTTCTTCCAAAAGGAATTAATGAGTTTCTTATTCAGATCCTACCATTGGATCCTCAAGCTAGGGTTATTCTCTTCTATTTGGTCATAGAACAAGATCCTCATGAATTATTTCTTCTGAACATTCTTCATCAATATTTGTAACATCATAATGAGTATTTCCATTAATAGGCTGAATAACACCTTCTATTATGGATTCTACTTATTTTTTATTTTTTATTCGAACTGAACCAGTAGACTTGATGTTTCCATGCCCCATTGAAGAAATGATTGAGTTCTTTTGTCATCTTCACCAATAGGGATCATCTTACATTTTATTGTACTCTAAAAGAAACCAAATTTTCATAGAGTACCAGAGTTCAAATCATTTATCTATTGTCATTTGACTCAGGAATCAAAACAATGAATAATATTTTTCATGAAAAAAATAAAATAAAGTAATCATCTATATGGATAGAATTATATTCTTACCTCAAAATGACAATAATAAATCAGATATCTCAACATATATTTGGTAATTTTCAACATGATTTAACTTATAAAAAATATTATATACATGCCTGGGTATAAAATATTCACTATTTTAGTAACCCTTGGAGGAAATGGAGTTTGAATAAAATTTACCAAAAACTTATGGTCTACCTTAAGATCCTTTACAATCATTTTCAGAATATTTTACGATTCAAAATATAAATAACATTATGTCATCTGATTTGTGAACATTATTTATAATTGATCAAAGATCAAAATGAACTACTCCTTTAGGAGGTAATTTTAAAATATGAGAAATTTCTACTAAGGATATCGAAAACTCCTTATATTATATTAGAGAAGATATTATATCTTCTATTTCACTAAAACTAACAAGAACATTTTTGTAAAAATACTTCAATTAAATATCATAATGAAAATTTATATTCTTCTATTTAAATAGAAATTCAAAACCATGAAAGTCAAGAGGTTTTTTGATAAAAATATTTTTTAATGTAGAAATTCAAAATAAATGAATTTTCCATGAATAATATTCATGAAGGGGACTTGTTGAAGCTTCAGATTTCTAGTTTCACTTTAAACATTTCGCATAGTCTTCATGATTTCTGATAAATTGAATGTATAATGTTTTTAGATTTTGGGTATCTAAAGAAATATGAGGGCTCAGGTATCCGAAGCAGTTTGAAAACAAACAGCATGGAAATATGAAGGGTTTTCTGATGGATGATGACATGGTCTGGTTTCTCATACCAATTACATAGGGTAATAATTGAAAATTTTTATTTTGAAAATATGTTACTAAAAAACTAAAATCAATATGGATATTAAAAAAAATAAATATTGAAACTGACATATTAATATAAATTAAATAAAAAATATAATAAATAAATTTAACTGAAATTAATTGATTAACACTTATTTAAAATTAAATATACATATCTCCCCCTAAATAAAATATAAAATTTAAGTGAGAAGTGGTTTAGTAAAATTATCATATAATTAATGTTTGGTTTTTACAAATTCTAAAGTTATATCCTTTTTAAATTATGATATCATTTAAAATGATGCCTTATATTTATATGTTATGTCGTAGAATGAATTATAGTATTTTTTATAATATTTATTTCACTTGTGTTATCACATAAAATAAGTGTATTATAAAAATTTCATTCCAAAGTCTAGTAGATTTTATTTTATACAAAATACTTGCATAAAAAAACATTCAGCAGAATCATATTCTGCTTCGGCTGTTTACAGGTTAACTAAGAGTTACTTCTTACTCAACCTTGATACTAAATATTTTCCAAAAAAGTGAAAAGTTTATAAGGTGATTTTTCTATATAATATAAAATATCCATTATTATTATCTAAATATTAAATTAAATTAAAATCAAAAGTTTTGGGGTAAAAAAGAAATTGAAAACAGTTCCCTTTAAATATCTAAAAATCCTTTTAACAATAGTAAGATGAGTTTATTTTGTGTTTTATTGAAATCTAGAACAGAGGCATATGGAAAACATTTTTTCTATTCTTCTTATAGTAAGATATTGTAATGTTTAAATCAAACCACTAAAACAATTGTTGTCAAATTTTTTTCTATCATTATTGAAATCATTTTTTATATTGGTACACATGACAGTTCTATAAGTCTTATAGATTCTAAGTCCAAATATTTTTCAATAAATAAATAACATATTTAAATCGATTTAAAATTTTTTCATACTCTTTTTAATAAATCTTAAATCTTAAAAATAAATTCATCATTTCAAAAATACTTAATTCAAATTATTTTTTTCACTAGATTTATGAAATCATTACAATGATTTTTATTTGACGAACAAAAAATTACATCATCAACATAAATTTGTACAAATAAAATAGAATAACAAAGTATTTTATTAAAAATATTAGGATATTCTAATTCAATGTAAAATCCATTTTCCAACCAAAAATGGATTAATATTTTTTTCCAACCATTGGTTACTTGTTTAGGTCCATAAATCACTTTAGTATTTATAAAATTTATTTTGGTTTATATGGGTTTTCAAAATGAGGAGGTTGTTCAGCATAAACATCCTTCATTAAATATTCACATAAAAAAGTAAATTTCACATCCATATAATATAATTAAAAAATTCATATGTGATGAATAAGATAAAGGGATTCTAATGGATTCTAGCATAGGTATATTGGAAATGGTTTCATCGTATTCTATACAATCTTCTTGATTTTATACTTTAGCTACTAGTCTAGATTTGTTTCTATTTTTGATCCCTTGATTAAAGTATTTCTTGAAAAAGACCCATTTCTTTCCTATTATTGGATAATTGGATGGTGTTTCAACTAATTATCAAATTCTATTTCTTATGAATTGGTTTAGTTCTTCTTGAATAACTAATATTCAACTCTAATTTAAAAAATATTCTTTAATAGACTTAGGTTTTAAATGAGTCAAAAAGGAATATAATTCATCTAGGTTTCCTACATTTCTTTTATTTCTAATTCTTATGTATATGTCTCTTATAACATTTTCTTAATTGATTGTTCTTTATTATTCTTGAATATCCATGTATGAAACATTCAAGTTCATTAATTTCAGGTTCTTCTAAACTAAGCTGAACTTTATTTATATCATTTTTAGAATCATCTTTTTGGGTTTCATGACTCATGTTGTCAAATTAATTAGTAATTTCATCTTTTTGATCATTCTCTTTAATGAAAGAGTTAGTTTCACAAAACATCGCATGAACTAATTCTTCAATAATCTTCGAGTTTTAAGTAAATACTCTATAAGATTAATATGTATCAGAATATCCTAAAAATATTCCTTCATTAGATTTTGGATTGAGTTAACAAATCTTTTCCTTAGTATTCAAGATATAAACCATGCATCCAAATTAATTAAATAAATTTAAATTATGTTTTCTTTTATTCCAATGTTTATAGGTAATCTTTTTAATTATAGGTAATATTAAATAACTATTCATTATATAGAAGGTTGTTCTTACATCTTCTACCCATAAGTAGGTTGGAAGACTATATTCATTCAGCATAGTCTTTCCCATTTCTTGAATAGTTCTATTTTTTCATTCAACAATTAAATTTTTTTGAATTATTTTTGGTGTAGATAAGGTTTTTTTAATACCACAAATTGATAAAAAATAATTAAATTATTGATTCTCAAATTCTCCACCATGATCACTTCCTAATAAAATTATTTTAAAATCTTTTTCATTTTGAACAGTTTTGAAAATTAGTAAAAAAATATGGCATACATTACTTTTTTACTTTTAGAAAATAAACACAATTAAATACTAAAAAATAATCTTGCATAATATATACATATAATTTACCATCCAAGACTTATATTCATGCTCCATGAATGATTTTTCTATTCATCTAAACAGTTAACAATTTTTACACAAGGAATTGAGATCCAAAGTATAAACATTGTCTGTTATTAATACTGTAAATTTAGGAAATTTATCATTGAAAATAGAGTAAGAATTGTTAAAGAAATAAACACAAAATCCATCATCATAATGTTGAGTGATTTTTGTAAGGTTATTCATTAACCCTTGTACATAATGTAGTTTATTGATTGAGACAGTATTTGGATCTTCAACAGTTTTAACTCCAACAATCATTCCTTTTATATTGTAACCAAAAGAAATTAGACCAACATTCATTTTAGTAAATGAATAAAAATTTGATGATTCTCCACTCATGACTCTGGAAGATAAACTGTCCATATACCATATAACATTTTTTTGGGTACTTTTCACTAAAAAATTAATTAAACATTTGTTTGTTTTAGTACCCATATTTTCATGGGTCCAATAGTGTCAACAAGAAATTATTTGGGAATATATATTTCACTTATCTTTCCAAAATTTGATTTATCTGCATCATACATATTTGGTGATTTAAAATAATTTTTCTTATCACAAATTTTAGGATTTCTTATGTAAAATTTGTTAGTGAAATTAACTTTTATTCTACAATAATAATGGATTTCATTTTTTGAATTGTGTACAAAATTAATTTTTTATAATTTTGATTTCTCACCCTTTCTTTCTATTAAATATATTTCAATTTTAACAAAATTACATCCATGAATCTCATTCAGCGACTTTTCCCATTTTGTAATAATAAGAGAATCACTTTTATAAGATTGTACTTCATCCTTTAATTCTTTTAACCTTTTTTTGTGATCAATATAGTTTGATGTGGATGAGTTGAATTTTTCAATTAGATACCAATGTTTTTTTAGAATATAGACATTGAACAGTAGGCATATAATATATTATTTGAGAATCAACCATAATCCTAATCAGAAGAGTAATAGGTTTATATATCTTTTTCTTCATTAGAAATAATGCACATATTATATTTGATATTTTCTAGATCTTTTTCTGATTCAGATCATGAAGAGATGTCGGAGTCTTCATATACACTCCAGGGAGCCTTCATAGCTCCTTTTCCTTTATGCACATCAGTTGTATTCTTTTGATATTTCCTTTTTTTCCTCTTTATTTCAAATTTTAATTGTAGTAAACCACGTCTGGTGTGATCTAATTTTTTGCTTTCATTCCATCTTGATTCACAACGTTCTCCTTCATCCTTCATTAAGGATTTTATAAATATTCTTTTATTCTTCTAGGATTTTCAAAACATTATATCTCAATGGGCCAGTTCCATTTCTGAATCTATAGAAACTGATTTTTTTTTATTTTGACTTCTAGTTTTGATGTTCGGTTATTCTTATGAGATGTCACTTTGAGAGTAGTATTTTCCAATTATACTAAAATATTTTGATATTCAACTTCATGTTTCACATATGTTTCATACATCATCAATGTTCCAATTAGTTCCTTAAAAGAAATATTTTTGACAGGTGATGATTGTCTGATTAATGAAGATGTTTCATTCCATTTTGAGGGCAGTTGTCTAAGTACCTTCAGCACTTGATCTGATTGACTGGTGTGATATCCCATTCGACTAATACTTTTAATAATATCTTTCATCCTTCCATTAATTTATGTGATGCTTTCACCATAAGAAAAATATAATGTTTTCAAACTTCATCTTAGTGGTAGCATATATCATATGTCTAATATTGTATATTCTTTCATATACAAGAACTATGGTCTACCTTATTTTATAAAAATCAGGGCACATTGATACTCTATTAAACTCATTAGGACCAAGTCCAAAGATTTTGGCATTCATTTCCTTATACTTGATGTTATATTCGGCCTTTGTTGTATCATCCCAAATCACTGATTTCTCGAGAATTTCATAAGGAGTGATGATCTATAAATAGACTTTGAAGACCATATTTTTTAGATAAATGATCATACATGATTTCCAACACCCATAATTTTCACCATTAAAATATAGGTCACAAACCATAGACATACCTTCTTTCAGATGATCCATTTTTATCTTATTTGTAAAGAACTTATTATCATTATGATTTTTATAGGTTTATCCCAAAATCTCAAGTTTAATACAAATTTTTAGGTCGCAACAATATAATGACTACACAATGGAGGGGTTATGTCTTTGTGATAATCATTATTTATTATTTATTTTGACATAATTTGTGATTTATATAGATATGCAGTTTTTGATTATATAATAATTATGAGAAGAGGATAAACAAAAAGAATGAACATGAAAATTTTATAGTGTTTAGGGGAACAATGATCCCCTTGTCCACTCCACTAACGCTCTCTCTATGAGATTTTTTAATTTCACTTGAATGGTCCTCTTATCACAATACCATCAAAACCTAAACTGAGTATAAGAAGTTGAAATCTTTATATTAAGGCTAAATAGAGACTTCATGTTATTTTATAGGGAATTTATTATTCACAACATAGTTCAAGAAGCTGGTTTTTAATCAACAACCAAGACTGAGAAGTTGATACTCCAATAAATCAAATGAGATTTTATTTTTTGATGGTTCGGGTTGATATTAACAATTGAAGAAGAAACTGACAGTATATGGGTCTTCTTCATTAAAAATTAATTTCTTCGAGATAGGATTACTATAATGTGATCCATGTGGAAAATAACCTTAAATATTAATATAAACAAATAGAAGTTACAATTTTATGGAGAAATGAGTTTAAAAATGTATATCTATAAAGTATAGAATTTATCACAAATTAAATTGTCAATCATTCATTATAGTAGCACTGTAAAAGTTATTCATAAGAATATAGTCATACATGTTAATATATATTTCAAAAGAAATTGTGATAGACTATATAAAGAAGATAGATTTCATTTCTATTTTAGACCCAATAAAATCTCTAGATAGATCGATGATATTAAAATATGAATTAATAATAAGAGTCATTACTTCCCTAAAGAATTGGAATGATTTTCTTTGATGAATACATTTCGTTGAATCTGTTATAACAAGCTATAAATTAGTCTTAGATTTTTTTTATTAGATATTTAATTTTTTCAATACCATTGTAGAAATATCGGTTAGAATCACCAATTTAAACTTCCAGGGATTAATAGTAAAATGTAGGGTTCCTTTATAGAAATTAAAAATACCAAATTTAGGGTACAAATAGTAAGCGTTCATTCGATAAAAGTATGTTTTAAAATGTAGGGTTGATCATAAAATTATGGTTGATGAACCATTAATTTTTTTCTAAAAAGTAGGGTCCATACTTGCATTGGGTTACTTAACCATAATTTCTTTTCATAACAAAATTTATGGTTCCATCCAAACGTAAGGTTATTTAACCATGATTTTCTAAAAATGTGGGGATAATGATCCATACGTATTGTTCTAAAGATAGGGTTCATTCCTTATTGTTTGTTTTCAGCATCAGATTTGTTCCTTATATTATGTTCATCAATTTAAGGTATGAAAAATGTTACCAAAAAACACAATAACATGTTCCAAACCCTGTGAAAAATAATCCTTGGAGATTCATACATTGAATATAATTCCATAGTAATTTTTTCAATGAATATTAATATCTATAAATACACTAGAATTAATTTCATTATTAAAACAAATAAGGGTATTTATGAGTATAAAAAACAATAAGATTTTTAGAGTATTGTTGAGACTATAAATGACCAATATTCTTTAGATGATTCTATGGAGAACTTAGTTTCCTTAAATTCCAATGGATTTGGTTTTGGGAGATCGTAATATGAGTTATAGGATGACAAAGATAAATTAATATGAGAACAGACCGAAAAAGAATCATATGAGGGCCTCGTAGGATATTTCAATTATCCTATGATGATAAAAAATTCGTATGATGTAGACATTCATATGATATATTCCTTGAGAAATTCTATGAATTTGGAAGAGTAAATATTTCATACAAACCATAACTATTTAAAAATATCATATATGCTATCTAAATCACTAAAATTACAATAAAATGTCCAATGTTTATCCCTTTAAAACATCATATGGGACAAAATTGAAAATCTCAAAAGGTAAAAAATTTAAAAAATGGGAAAAATAAAAGAATTACAATCAAAATCATAATGAATGGGAATTTTATATTTTAACAAGAGGACTACAAATTTCATAGATTATTTTATTAAAAAAAATTATCCTATGGAAAATAATATATTAATCACATCAAAACTGTTTCTCTCATAACACTTCATAACATTATTTGAATTTAAAAAATTAAGAACTACAACAAAAGTTCAAAATGTATAATGTTTAAAATTGTAAAATGGAACAAATTAAATAAAATAAAAAACCTTTAACAAAAAAATATATTTAAGGAAATAAATCTCTATTAATATAATATTATCAACAAAATATATCATCCTGAAGATATGTAAAAATAATACCAAGGATCATTTATTTAATGTAGAACTAAAATAATACAATTTTCATCAAAATATTCAATGAATATGAATAAATTCATAGTATTAATAAATTTTAATATTTCATCAATTAAATCACATTTTCAAATCAGAATTTTAATTATTTCACAAAATACATGTGGAAAACATGTATCAGTTAGATATTTATCAAATTACCTACACATAAGATATTTATTATCCTTAATAAATCAATTAGTCAAATTAAATTTAAGGAAATAAATATCTAAGACGAAATACTTATGTGACACAATGAATTGATTCTCAAAAATATTTCCCCGGATGACTCTTTTGCATTAAAAATGTGATTAAACACCAAAAACTGAATGGTTTACTTGAAAAGTTGGTTTCATGTTTTACAAAGATGATTGAAATTTAACAATTTGAAAATAATTAGACGCACTTCAATTTTAATCCAAATATAACTTCTAAAATTCTATTTTCTTCCAGGTGAACAAAAATAAATAATTTAATAGAGATTAAATAGATGAAATTTATTAGATGAGTTAGAATAAAAATTAAAAATAATAGACAATTAAAACAACTATCCGGAAAAAGAATAATTAATTGAAAGTCCAACATGGATTAGGATTTAAATTTCATATACCCTTTAGATGAATATATTATTATTTTAATTAAAATTAAAGAGTTCCATGTCATTGATAATTTTAATATATAATCCTAAAATTTCATCAAGTTAAATGTTTTCATCATGGGTAATAAAATAACATGCATGGTTAAATCCATGAAGCAATAGAAATTAAACTCCTCAAACTATAATCATAACCCTAAATCTTAATAAAAAATTTCACTCACTAAAATTGAAAAAATAATCTTTATAACAACAAATTTTGAAAAGAAATTAAGGGTTTTTTATGCGTACAATGATAAATAAAATTTATTACATTTATGGACCATCCCAATACTTAAAACACAGATTTTATTACAATGTAACTTATTATGGTGAAAGAAAAAATTTAATACAATTTTTCACAATAAGATTTAAATTTTCTATAGTATAATAAGGTGATTAAGTGGTTACAATAAGATTCAAGAACATATTATCCACTCAGAAAATACATATCACAACATGCAAGGGATTCTCACAAGTTATCATTTAGAATTTTATAATTGAAGTTCATAACGTTCAAAGAGCTCATGATTATCCTTAAATTTATAAAATTATTTTCATAAAAAGTATAAAATAAGAATACAGGAAAACAATTTAGAAAATAATATCACCAAAATAGAAGAATCAGTTTGGAAAATGTATTATAATTAACATAAACATGTGATGATTCATTAAAATAAATTTCCCATATTTAATATTCTAAAAAATTCAACCGGTGTTTTCAAGATTAATGATAGAACATAATATGTGGAATTTAAAACAAAACTCCCAAGGTTTTGGAATTTTTACTTTATTTAGTTCAGCAAATGAAACTCTCCCTATTTTCTTAAAAAAATACTTAGGGTAATAATATTTAGCAACTAAAATTGAAATTTAACATCAAAATTTAAAGAATTAAATATCAAAAATAAATTAACAAAAATTTAGTATTTAAAGGAAATATGTACAATGTTACTTACATATTGTATGGTCCCTTGAACTATGTTAATAAAGTGAAATTCTTCACAAATTATTTTGAACTTTTGTTAAAAAAAGTATACACAACATCATTATTGTTCTATAATAGAGTGGAAAACCATAATAAAAATAATTCAAATAAATATGGAGTAACTAGCCTATTATAGAAGCATTTAATTGAAAAATAAAAGAAAATAGAAAATAATTACCATAGTTTGACACCCATGAACCACTAAATTTTATGTCATCGATTAGACTTCAGTTAAATCTCAATCATTTATTAAATATATAATAGCCAAACCACTTGGTTAACCGTAAAATATTTCTATATCCGTTTTCATTAAAAAATGAAAATATATCATCTATTAAAAGTTCAATATCTCCATTAACAAGAAATGTATGGAGTGTAAATTGACTAATAAATTTGGATTTATGTTTTCTAAAAATGTATAATTCTAAAATAAAAAAGTAGGAAATTTTTAATAGATTTAACATCTCATTTTTGAATGATAGAATCAGGAAACGATTTAGTCGTTTCTTTGAATATTCTAGACTTTTTATAGGTTTCTATCATAATATTATCTATCTCACTCAAAAAATCAGAATTTCTCTCAAAAGTAGTTCTACAATAAATATTCAAGGCATTCACTACCCAATTTTTGTTTATACAACTCCATAATAGATTGGAATTATATACCAAAATGAATTATGTAGGTGGAAATTCCTATGGGATTTTTATAGGTAGTTTTATAGGACCACGAATCCTCATACTACTTTTAAAACCAATAAATTCTAGATCTAGACATGGTTTTCTCTAAACAGTAACCTCATTATTATAAATTTCTACTTTTCCACTAGATTTTGAATCGGAATAGGTTCTAATTTTGTGAAAAAACACATATCTTTTCGTTAAATATTTGAACATATAATTCATAGAGATAGTATAGTTGTCTAGGAAAAATACTTCTGTCACTTCAAATATAGAAAAATGTTCTTCTTGATGAATTTAATCACACTATTAACATGATTGTAAGGAAGTTACACTTCTTCAAACCACTTGGGAACACAATCATCTCCTATTATGAAATACTCATTCCCCTGAGAATATTGAAATGGTCACATGAATTTTAACCCCAAAACATCAAGATTTTATAGATCTAAAATTATTTATGAGGAATCTCTTGTTTCCTACCTATATTTATTATCCTATATCGCTTATAATAAAAAAGTACTAAACTACTACAATCATTAAAGTGTGAAAGAAATTAGGATTCAGTCTACAAAAAAATCAAGATTACTTTTCTCCTCCGTTATGGAAAAACATATGGTAAATAATGAAAACATAAAAGAATGAAAAACATTCCTTCCTCAAGATTCTAAATCATAATAACAACATAATAAGAACTCTTAAACAGAAAATGGTAACCCAAAAACTATTATTTAAAATCATCAATTAATGGTTTCCTTGGGTTTCTTGTATGTTCTGGGGTAATGACTACAGTGGTCAAGAAATTTGTAATGCCCCAAACCCAGTTACCCTGAGTCGGTCATTATTACATAACATTGGCATGATTACAAGGGATCAAATACATAAAGACTGATCATATTAGTAGACTTGTAGGTACTAGATACATTCATAATTTTTACAATACATCATGAAAAAAAGAAATCAACTACATGTTGTCCCCTTTTGAACACACTAATTTCCATACCCTATACATGTGGATCAACCATAAAATAATTTTTCAAATCCTGGAAAAACTAAAACATAGAAATGTGAGGGATCACATACTCATTAAGGTTAAAAATATAGAGGAATCATTCATATGTAAGCATAAACATTTAAAAAAAATTAAAATACAAAAAAAGACTTTTAAACATAAACTTCAGTATAATTTGGAAAAGATAATATCAAATAATTTCATTTAATTATTCACATGGATATTCTACACATTGAATAATCACTAGCAATATCAATACCCACTTTCATAATGATGGAATGTATAATGCCAAACATCATAACCATATAGTCAAGGCCTTGTGCCAATACTACAAATAATATTTTGTCAGGGCCTTGACTATGTGGTTATAATGTCTGGCATTATGCATTCCATCATTATGAATGTGGCTATTGATATTGCATGTGATTATTAGACTAGTTTAATATCCATGTGAATATGTAAATGTAACTATATGATTTTATCTTTTCCATATTATGATGAAGATTATGTTTAAAGGGATTATTTTAGTCTTATAGATAGTCTTAAATGTTTATTCCTATTAATGAACATTTTTGCAACATTTTTATCCTTACTATGCATCTGAGCTCACCAATTTCTATGTATTTATTTTCCAAGGATGTGAAGAAGTATTAAATAGTTGACTCTTAAGGTTATGTTATGGAAATTAGTGTGTTCCAAAGGGGAAAAAATATAGTTGGTTTTTTATTTCGTGGTGTACTGTAAAACTTATGAATGTATCTAGAACTTCTAAGGCTATTAAACAAATAGATCTTTTCGGATTTGATCCCTTTGGATCCTGCCAATATTATGTAATAATGGACTGACTCTAGGTATCTATTTCAGGGCGTTATAGTTGTTATTATAGGATATTGAGTTAAAACCATGGAAACTGGATTTAGAAAAACTCTGATTAGAGAACATTACACTAAGATAGACTTTGAGTATTGGTATATAATAAATTCCTAGAATGTAGGTACTATAGATATTTAGTGATTTTTCCATGAAATACATCCCTGTCTGGATACGATCAGGTAGAGGCGGCTCTAGCACAGATGTACCTAGTGGTAAAATCCAAAAACACAACTTTTAGCGATACTCGAATGGGAACTTATGCACGTCAATGGGAATTATTGCACTCGTGGTTACGACACTCCTATGGGATATGTTTATGATAATTATAATTATATTTACAACACATTATGAAGGATTTATGAGTATATAACGTCTCAAAAAAACTTTTTTTATGATTATTGATTATATCCATAAACTTTTCAATTAATGTTAACTCTTTTACAAGTTTGGAATTATGTATTGTGATTCATAACCTAATCTAGTGTATGCCATTATTTAGAAATGTTCCCTAGTGGAAGGAATGTAAACCTTATCAATGCATCTAATCGATGTAGGGATTTCCCTCCAACTCAAGATAATTATATTGGAGTCAGTGAAGAAACTGGTTCTGATCAGTTGATCACCATACTGGGACATCTTACTCAGGTTATGAATAATAACCTTACCCATTTGGAGCACCCAGATCTATAATGTCGAAGATCAATGTTATACCACTTCATGACGCATCAACCACTTACATTCAATGTGATCACTAATCCATTATTACCTGAGCAATAGATAAGTTCCTTGTTAAAAATATTTCATGCTTCTGGGAGTAGTAAAATGGAAAAACATTTCATGGCAGTTTATCGCCACATAGGAGATGCAGATCAATGGAGGTCATTAATCAAAAACACAAAAAATGATGAATAAGTATCGAACATATAATGGAGGGAGTTTAATTTTATTATCTTAGAAAAATACTTTCCTCATGGCCATTGAGCAGATATTGAATGAAAATTTATGAGTATGAGGACAAAAGAGGATGAGAATGTCCCAAAGTATGAGTCTGACATTACAAGGTTAGAAAGGCATGAACTAGATTATATATCTAACCCATGGAGTAAGATTGATTCATTATTTTATGGGTTAAAAACATTTCTCCATTGAGAATTATTCTAACAGTCCTTCTCATCGTATGAAGATATTGTCTCATGCATTATCAAGATAGGAAAGAAATTCTCTATGTCTTACGAATTTAAATCAAAGCAAGAGAAAAATTAATCTAATGAAAACTCTGGAAATGGAAATAAGGGGAAGAAGTGAATCATTGAATATCCATCATGTGGTAAATGTGGGAAAAAAGACCTCAATAGATTCCTAATGGGAATGATAGTCTATAACATGTGTGGTGAAAAATGCCACCATGATCGTGATTGAAAGGGGAATAAAGAGGATTTCAATGTTTAATACTACAATTTTAGAGAAAAAGGGAATTATGAAAATTAATTTCCTAAGAGCCAAGGGATCATACCTCTGAAAAGGTCAATAAACCAAGGCCAATCTTATGATATCACTAATGCCGAGGATGATGCTTCGAAATTAGTGGTGGCAGTTAATTTAATAGTTTCCTCAAGTTTATCCATTACTTAATTTGATTCTGTATCATTGCATTACTTCATATTATCCTTGTTTTCCATGAAAATTAGATAGTTTCAATTTGAATTAACATGGGAGTTGTCATTCAAAACACCAAAGGGATGTATCATTGCAATAATGTTTTGTGAATTAGTTCCCATTAGGGTATATAAATTTTCTTTATCTTTTGAACTCATTGTCATATCCATTATTGAATTTGATATAATCCTTGGAATGGATTTGGTTTTGGAAAGTGATTTGAAAATTTATTGTAGGAAGATGAAGGATATTATTTTCTATTATTATATGGAGTTCCATATCATTAGATCGGAAACGTCACCACCTAATTCCTATCTAGATCCACCCA
Organism: Viscum album; assembly: GCA_963277665.1. NCBI lineage: Eukaryota > Viridiplantae > Streptophyta > Magnoliopsida > Santalales > Viscaceae > Viscum > Viscum album. The sequence goes on from OY728139.1 coordinate 807,247,475, forward strand.
TAGTAGCTATACTAATTTAAATTATTGGGGAGGTAGATAATGAAATAACAATGGGTCATAGAAATAATTTTTTAATAGAGGACATAACAATTGTTCAAGAATATGTTGTTTTCTTTATAGAGGATCTACATGGACATCCTCTTGAACGAGAAATTGAGTTTTCCATTGATTTAATTCCTAATTCATGGCCCATATATAAGACCCCTATATAATGGCCACTGTGGAATTAGTGGAAATAAAGAAACCACTAGAGAAATTTAGTAATAAAGGATTTATTTTCCGTAGTCTTTCTCATTGGTTATCCCCTCTCCTTTTTGTTAATAATAAAGACGGATCCATGAGGTTGTGCATTGACTATAGAGAGATCAATGCTATAACAAAAAGGAACATTTATCCAAGACCTCACATTGATGATTTATTCGACCTACTTCATGGAGCTCAATACTATTCAATGATAGACCATTGATCTGGATATCATTAGTTGTGTGTGAAAGAAGGAAGACATTTCGAAAACAACATTTTGAACTGGGTATTAGAATTACGAATTTACAGTAATTCATTTTCGATTGATTAATGCACACTATGTCTTCATGGATCTAATGAATAGTGTTTTCAGGGAATATCTTGAGGAATTTGTAGTGGTACTTATTGATGATATCATGGTATACTCCAAAAGATACGAAGAGCATGAAAATCACTTGCACATTTTTCTAAAACCTCTTAAAAGAAATGAATTATATGGGATGTTTAGAAAGTGTCAATTATAGCTTGAGGAGATTTATTTTCTTGGACATATTCTCTCTAACGATGGAATCTATGATGATCCATCAAAAACCACGGCAATCCTAGAATGGCATGCACCGACGAGTATAACTGAGGTACACTATTTTATTTGTTTAGCTAGTTATTATTAGATTTTTGTCTTGAATTTTTCCCGATTGGATATCCAATTAGCAAATCTCACCCCTAAAGGGGTTAAATTTTTTTGGACAGAGGACTGTGAATTTTTTTGAATAACTAATGAGAAAATTAGTCAACACTCTTATCTTGACTCTACCATCATGGAATGATGGCTTTGTTATTTATAGTGATGCTTCACAAAAAAGTAATTGGTTGTGTCTTTATAAAAAATGATAGAGTTATTTCTTATGCATCACGAAAGCTAAAAATTCATGAACAATAATATCACTCTCGTCATTTTGATTTAGTTGATGTAATCATTTCTCTTAAGATATAGATACACTATCTCTATAGTGAAAAATGTGGGATTTATACTGATCACATGAGTTTGAACTATATTATCTCACAAAAATAAATAAACATGAGGCAAAAGAGATTGCTAGAACTACTCAAGGAATATGATTTAACTATAGACTACCACCTGGGGAAGGAAAATAAGGAGGAATACGCTTTTCATAGAAAGGATCATGGAGTTTTGAATAATATTAGAGTTGAAAAGGATCATATATAAATTGATCTTATAAAGATAGATGTGGGAATAAAAATGGAAAGTGAAACATCAATGATTTTTCAGATAGTTTACAAACCATATTTACTAAAAGAAAAAAAAGTTCACAGGCTGATGATAAGGAATTTCAAAAGAAAATTAATGTTATGAATGATGGGAGATTGATAGACTTCTTTTATTATGATATAATTTGGAAATTTGGGAAGATACTTTGTATTCTCGATATACCTAATCTAAAAAGAAAATTATTGGATGATGCTCATAGATCCCATTTCTCTATACACCCAAGTAGCACTAATATTTATAGATATTTGAAGGAACATTTTTGGTGGTATACCATGAAGAGGGAGATTTCTGATTTTGTGTCAAGATGTATGGTTTGTCAACAATTGGAAGCTGGAAGGAAACATCCTAGATGAGTCATGCAAACTCCACCCATACTTGAGTCAAAATGGGATATTATTACGATGGTTTTTTTCATGGGGCTACCAAATACTCATAGAAGGAATTGTGTAATATGGGTCACTATTGATCATCTTACCAATTCAAAAAAATTTCCTACTATAAGAGAAGATTTATAACTTTAATGTATGGAAGGATAAATTATTAATGAAGTTGTAAGACTTCATGAAGTACTCCTATCGATTATTTCTGATCAGGATCCTAATTTTACTTCATGATTCTGGAAATGTCTTCAGAAGGACATGGATACTGAACATCATTTGAGAATTTCCTACCACCCTCAAATTGATGGACAATTAGAACTGACAATTCAAACCATAGAAGACATTTTGAGATCTTTCTCACATGAATTTCAAGGAATGTGGGATCAGTATTTAAATCTGGTAGAATTTTCTTATAAAAATAGATTCCATTCATGTATTTAGATGACACCATATGAAGAGTTATATAGAAAGAGATTCCACACACCAACTTGTTTGGATGATGCTGGTGAAAGAAAACTCATAGGCCTGGAACTTATAGAGGAAACAATAGAAACGGTGAAGGTTATCCAAACCCACATCAAAAGATCTCAATGTAGGCAGATGAGCTATGCGGATAACCGAAGGTTGAATTTGAATTTCCAGGTAGGAGATCATGTTTTCCTCAAGTTATCTCCATGTAATGGAGTTATAAAATTCATTAATAACGTTAAATTAAGTCTCAGGAACATCAAACCTTCTGAAATTATAGAATGAATTGGGGATTTAGCTTACCGTTTGGAAATGTCTTCAAGTATTTCCAAATTTAATGATGTGTTCCATGTGTCACTATTGAGAAAATACATGCCTCACCCAATGCATGTACTCACCTATGAAGAATTAGAAGTCGAACATGATTTTTTGTACTGGAAGAGCATATCAGAATTTGTGATACAAGAGAACAAGTGTTGAGAAACAAGATGACTCATCTGGTGAATGTTCAATAGAGAAATCATAAGATGGAAGAAGCAACGTGGGAACCCCAGGAACTTATGATGAAGAACAACCTCAATCATTTTATGAAGTAATAATCTAGAAATTTTGAGGAAGAAATTATTTTAGGGATGGGATAATGTACCACCCCAAGCTTCTACAGTACGTTTCCCATTGAATAATGTAACAGATTTCATTGAAAACAACTTAGAAATTCTAAGACACTATGACCAATAAAACTAGAATTTATTAATAGTAATACCAACTTTTTAAAATTCTATAAATTTTATTTTTCTAATTGGTCTTAATTTGTGAATTCAGAATATTGAAATCAGCTTAGGGTGATTTTTTTTATTTTTTTGAAATCATTAAATTTTTTATGAATAGTGAAAAACACTAGGTTATTGGTTAAAACCAATTACTTTATTAAAATAATTATTGATTTAATTTAATTTAATTTTAGGTCAAAATATATACATAATACCTATATAATTTCAATGTCATTCATTGGAGTTATTTTATAATACGTTCAGATTTATAGAAAAAATTATTGAACTCTTTACCATCTTTTACCCACCTCTTAGGAGCTTTTGAAAATTTGCATAAATCATAATTTTAACATTTCTGTGAGTTTAATTTCAAAACAATGAGAGACATAGTTGAAATCCTTATGTAAAATGTAGTCCAAAAAGATGAAAATACTTTTGGTTGAATAGTCACTTTTTACTTTTATTTACCACGGTTAAAATAAAATAGGGTAATTAAGGGAAAATGATTTTATAATTACCCTAACAGATGTCCTAATTATATTGGATAAGTGTAATTCGACCAAAAAATAGATTTAGGATTATAATATGATCTTCTTTGGAACACATGGATTATTTGAAGACATTTATTATAATTTTATTTAAAGAATAGTTGAAAGAGGTAAATTCAAAGATTAATAACTAAACCATTTTTAATATAGGTTTATAAATAAGATAAATTCTACTATAAATATTCAATAGAATGATAAAAATATTTCATCTATAATTTTATTTTATATATAATTTCTAGACATTAAAAAATTTAACTTATTTATGATAAAATGATGATGCAGTAAGGACCAAAATATAGAAATATTATAATAATAGATATTGTAAATATTTAAATATATTAAATTTGAGGCTTTTTATGAATTAAACCATTTATATAGGTTAATATGTCATGTTAGATTTGATTTAATAATTTTATATGAAGTAATCATTCAGTTATGATATTAAAAAAACAAATACTAAACAGTGTCATAATTGACATAATTGGGTTTTTAAAACAGATACCCTATTAATAATTGATATAATTTTCATTAAAATCTATGGTTCAGAGAAAGGACATAGAGAAGGTTATATACATTAATAACTAACCACTATTAGTTCTCTTGGCTTGTTATAGTATTTTGATTAACCCTATAATAGAAAAATACAATGAGATATGGTAAATGTCAAAATATTTAACCAAGAGTTAACTCTAAAATATATGTTTTATAAGGTCCCCTAAACCTATCTAAAACTTATTTATTGAGAGTTTTTACGACCCATCCCCACATTTTCCTCGAAATAAATCAATTTGGAGCCATTAGAAACCGAAAATGATTTTATTATAAAATAATATTTCAAGATTTTTATAAAGTGACCCTCATCACTCATATAAAAGGGTACTTCGCCTAATCTTAATTGAACACCTCCAAAGCCATTTAGATTGGCCAAAACCTTCCCAAATATCCTATAAACTATCATCCCGTAGACCTAGAGGCCATAAATTGATCATAAAGCCAGTATACGAGGCCCTTTTCATCAACTCAAAAGGAAACACCCGAATAAGAATTAATAATTCCACCACCCTCTTTCAAGTTTTTTTCTTCTTCCACTTCCTCTTTCTCTGTTGTTTCCAATCCAAAATAAAAACTCCAATACCTTCTACATACATTGATTTTATTATAAATTTAGTAAAAAATATTCTTTACTATATCTATCCTAAAAATTCAAAGTCACCATATGGGCGTACGTAGGAGTCACCATCTCTACGTCATGGTGTAGTTTGTTTTTCAAACACTTAATTATTTTGATGGGTATAATAATGAATATAACATGTGTAAATAAAAAATTTTACATATTAATGATTCAAAATATATTATATACTATCCAATAAAATACGCTTTAACCATCAATTTTATGATATTGTCGCTTGTGTGTACGTACGGATTACCATCTCGACGTATGTGACGAGATTCATTCCCCATCATAATCATTCAAGAATTGTTTTCATTTTATGTTTAAAAATATTTTTTATAAACATAATATCATTATTTATATTAATCAAATACATCCAATCCATAAAAAAACATGGCTTACATAACCATGCGTATAACGGAAAATGAATCATTTAACACCCAAAACTGTGATACTCCTGAAATATTATTAACAAAGAAATATTAGAGGAGCATATATGATATCATATTTAACTATATAGTTCTTTTATAATTTAATAATAATTTTGTAACTATTATAATTTTGGTTAACATACCATCAAATAAGAAAAATTACAAGGTAGGTGCTAATTTCACAATCTCTATATTATCCGAGGTTGTTTTTTCGTAAGTATCTACTAAGACCACTTTATCAATAACATCCATGTTTCATAAAAATGTATTTCAAAACATTTTAACTATTCACTGGACTATGAGTTTTAGTAATTTATACCCTTATTTTAATTTTTATAAAATGGATTGAATGGAATCTTTCTGTCTTTTTCCAAACATGGTTCTTTATGGACTTTTCAACAAAATTAAGGTAATAATGTCTTTTTTTAACTTATACAGTGGGTGTGGCTATTTTTTGTCGTTATATCATCGTCAAATCATCGCATACATGATTATAAGAATCTTTTCAAAATAAATTATTTCTTTTATAATTATATGACTTTTAAATGATTTCAAAATATAAAGATATGTTTCTCTAAAAATGTTTTGATTTCATCTATGTCAACATCCTTTGATCGATTTTGAGCTTATTTGATGTTGATTTATTTTAATAAAAAACATCCATATTGTATTGAAGTTTTTGTGATATGTTTGACTATGGATGTATAATTTTGATACCATTCATGGTTTATGGATAAAGTATTTACATTTCATATGCTTGTTTTAATAGGAATGTCTATATTATATTTAATCCTTTTCATATGTGAAATGCCTTAGACTTAGTATGTGACGGGTGGATCCAACTATTGCTCCTCGATGCATCAGTAGGTCTCATAAAAAATACTTGGTTCTGGGAACATGCCCTTGAAAAAATATTATATGTATTCCTGGAACAAGGCAATGACTATGTGGTTATGAAGTCTGGAATTATGCATTCCATCATTATAAAATTGGCAATTGATATTGCATGTGTTTATTTGACGAGTAGAATATCCATGTGAATAAGTAAATGAAATTATTTGATTTATATTGCTCATATTATGTAGATTTTTATATCTAAAGGTAGATTTTTTAGTCTTATACATTGCCTTAAATGTTTATACTTATTTATGAATGTTTTTGTTATATTGTTACCCTTACTGAGGATCTAAGATCACCCCTTTCTATGTTTTATTTTTCCTATAATGCGAAGAAGGATATTATGACTAACTTGCAGAGATAGTATAAGGGATAGTCTAAGGGATTTTATTGTGTTCAATAGAGACAATGTTGCTATTTTATTCTTTTTATAATGTAAAGTAAAACTTATAAATGTATCTAGTACTTCCATGGATACTAAACTGATCGGTCATTCGAGATTTGATTTCTTTAGATCATGCCATTGTTATGTAATAATGCACCAACTCTATGTAACTGGGCTCGGGGCATTAAAAAATTTGAGTAACATTTATACCAGACCTATTTTGTAATGGAAATAGAAAGAATTTCTTCATGCATATTAAATGAATGAATCTCCTTGGGATCATATTTTATCTACAAGAAAACATAGGAAACTAGACATCCACCACATTTTCATCTTCATACTTATCTTTAATCTCTAAATAAAAATCTTATAGAAACATAATATGTATAATAAATCTATGATCGGCCTATTTTTGTAACACATTTACATAATGGTGTAATGTTTAGAGGCAACTATGACTTCGGACCCAATCAAATGTTTTCTACACCTATATTTAGAGAACACAACATCTAGTTGTTTCTATTAATTTGTAGGGTAATTTATTGGGAATTATGTAGAATCCTTCTAGAATATTACCTATCATGAAACCTATTATTGTTATTATGTCTTAAAGATACTCTAATATCCACACCACTAGCATCACATGTGAATTCAAATGGAAACTTCCAATTAGGAGTAGTGATGTTGGGTAATGAAATGAAATTATCTTTAAGAATATTAAATTATTCTAATTATTTTTATGATAAATTAAGTGTGTATTTTTCTCCTGAAATGATGGGAGAGGCATAGGGATTTTCAAAAAATATTTTATGTATCAATGGTATAAACTGGAAAGGATTATAAATATTCTTATATCACTGACATTTTAAATATGGGTAAGATTAAAAATGGAATATATTTTTTTATTTTGAACCTCTATAACCCTCCGATAAACCTTCTCATTGGGACAAATTTCTTTGGTAACCATAAATTTACATTTATACCAAGTAAGAACAAGATTGTTTTTAGTCATCCCTCTAATATAAGTTTCAGATTTTGTAAACACCATTCCAAAGTGCTCTTCATAATGGATAAATCATCAATAAAAACTTCTATGATCCTCTCAATCATATAATAAATTATATTAACCCAACACTTTTGAAATTTTTATGGTCAGCACATTATCCAATTTGCATTCATTATTAAAAAAATTTCAAAATGGGGAATTTAAATGTTGTTTTTTCTTAGTCTTCAAGGGCTATAGGTATCTAGTTGTAACAAGAATAACCATCCATAAATTTAAAAAATTTACTTCAAGTAAGTTACTCTAGAATTTGATAATATCATGGAATAAGAAAATTATCCTTCCTAGTTTCATAATTTAAATTTATATAGATTATAAATATTCTCCACTTAGTTAATTTTCAAACATGAATTTGTCCATTTTTTCTAGCAGGGATATTAATGAAGACTCTTTTTTTGGAAAAACATTGATATGACTGACATAATAGCTATAAATAATGGTATAAATAATCACAGAATTAAAATGATTGGCTACATCCTCTTTAACAACCATTTCATATTGAGTTCCATCATCATTTGTCCTTATACTCTTTGTTTTTTATTTGATTCCATTAGGAATTTATACATAAACAATAAATGGATAATTCCTTTTATAACATCAGTGTCCAAAACTATGGTAGTTTAACACCTTTTCAACACATTCAAAAAAATTTCATCTTAATTTTACTATATTTCAGTAGAAAAAATAATAGGCAATGATGATTTCCCACCCAAAAATGAATATTTCGGATGAGATGGAAAATGTTTGAGATCATGGTTTGGTTCCTCATAACAATATAAGAGACTTTATACCTATGTAGTCAATGCTCTTCAATTTTTTTCTCAAAATTAGTGTGAAAACATGAAATATTTTTAATTTCTAAATACAAATGGGCTTTTCCTCACTAATTTCAAAATTTATATCTGATTCTAAAATTTTTGTCGTAGAAAATTAATTAATATGTTCCAAAATATTTCCCTTTCACTTATCAAATTTATATTCTTATTCATTAAAGATAATGGAAAATTCATCAAGTTATCCTCAAAATTTCCTTATCTCAAGAATAATAAATCCATATTCTATATAATATTTTTACAATGGGAATGGAGTTGATGTAAATCTCTAAAAAACCATCCATATTTACATCTTATATATTTTCAAAAATTTTAGGAAATTCATTTTTAGTATCCAATGTGGTCTCTTTTGAAAAGGGTTGTCGTATATTTCATCAGGATGATGTAATGAGTCCTTAATTTATAGTGTTTATACTCAAGAATATCTCCCACAAAATGTTGGTTGAATCATATTTTTAAATACATTAAACTCTTAATACTTATTTATAATATTAAAAATCAATTGACACATAGTGTCTTCAATAAATTCCCCTATATGGCTAAAAACCCAAAAAGTTAAATAGGTATTTCTTTGTCATACTCTAGACCTCAAAATGAAATATTTGTGGTAAAAACACATCTTGAAAACACCAATAAGTAGGCCATTGAATCTTTCTATGGGATGTGATAATGAATGGTTATTTAGTTGAAAGATAATAGTGGGGGGTTGTAATTTTCATAATCTAAAATATTGAAATTTTTATAAAGGAAACATATTCAATCTATCATAAATTCCATAAATAAAATTTAGGTAATCATTATTCCCTATGGTGTATGGTATAAAAACCCAATTATATGATTATATTATAGTGGACTTTTTTTTGAAGAATAGTTCGTTACTCTTAAATGAGGATAAATATAAAAAACTATTATAATGTTATATTGTTTGAAAAAATGTTATAGAGTTATTTTAAATAAGATGTAATATGAATTCAAGATTGAATAAAATGGATTCTAAAGTGGAAATTTCTGAAAATAACAATTAATTTTAGTAGTCCTATCTAATTATTTTTCTATTTCATACTTTTTGGGAAAAGGATAGTTATACGAAATTATTTAGAGAAATAGAAATTTACCTGATTAATTTTGAATGTTTTTTCATCCCGTTACTCATTTTCTAAGATGTCATTTTCTTTTTATTTTTGAGGTGTAACATCATGATTTAATATAGTTTCAATATTGTTCTCTATATTTCTAGATTAATTTTACCTTTTTCATTGTGTATTGAATCTTTAAAATAATTAATTTAACATTCTTGGATTTATTTATAACAGTATATTGGGTTAATAAATCACTTCATGTTATAAAAACCATATAATTCTCCATATGGATAATTAATGTGGTCCTTCTAATCCATCCCAAATATCTTGATTTGAATTCTTTAGTTAGATTCAATAAATACAACTCATGGTTTTATATCTTAGAACAACTCATATATTTAACTGTATCTTGTTAATCCTTTTTTGAATAAAATTTCCCTAAAAAACATGGATCACAACCCTCACAGTCAAATTAGAATTAGAGAATTTAGTCCTAGATTTATTTTTAAATTATTTTATTGAACGATTTTGGGTCCCAAGGGTATTTTATTTTAAGGATTTATTGTTATTTATAGGAAAAATTAAGAAGTTTTTTATATCCATGATTATAGTTTTTTGAAAATGGATCATATTTTGCTTTAATACTATTTCCATATCCATTAAAATTATAATTTCCATGTGGGTGGTTATGTATATCAAAATTATATTGTTAGTTTCGAGTATTCCCAATCATACCACCATGAAAGAATTGATCTCTATGAGATTGATTTGATCTCTGAAAACCAACTTCACTAATACCTTATTATATATTTTTGTACATCATGGATTGATTTTGATCATTAATCATAACTAGTTGGAGTTAATTTCTAGTATTAAAGAAGTACTTTATTCTTCTCTATATACTCCTTTTCTCCTTGATTTTTTGGTTTTTTGAATTAAGAAAAAAAGATTTATCATTTATCTAAATCTCATCAACTTTTTTGTCTGTATAATTTGGTCAAGTAGATTGGTTAATTAATTTATCATTTGACAGTGATAAAACATCATTTAAATCATCCATTATAATATGAGTAATGATTTGTGATATGGATACTTCCTAATAATGAACCTATACCTATCACATGTCTTTGAAAAGTCCTTTAAATCCTCTTGAAATAAATTTATAATTTCACTTATAGTCCCTCCTTTAAATATTTTAGGATACAATTTCACTTTCAAGAAGATATAGATTTATTTCCAGGTTTAAAAAATATTCTCAACTAAATCTAAAAACCAATTTCTATCATATCCATTTAAATAGAAAATTAAGAAAACAATCATTTTCAACACATCCTCACTCATTCCTTGAAAGGGACACTCTTATACTATGTTATAAAAATAAATAGTAAAGGATACGGGGTCCTCATTAGGCATTCCATTGAATGTAGAAGACTATGAGAGGTGGGACTATTTAAACTTATAATTTTATTCTCTAGATGTTAACCAAATAAAATATATATTTTATAAAACGTGAGCATGTTTACAATTCTTCATCATAGTTCACACAATATTTTCTTGGATAATTTCAAGTTGATTATTTATTCCATTTACAGTAAACTCTTTCGAAATTGAATTTTCCGTTTTTATCTTTTATTATTTTAAATATCTTAAATATTTTTAAAAATAATTATATATCGTATTTAAATATTAAAAATAAGATATTTTGTGAATTGAAAAAATACATAAAAACGTATTATGAAAAATGGATTTATATTTTATAAAAGAGAATTCAGTTTGTTATTTCTAATTTTTTTTAGAAACTGATTTTTTTAAATTTTTTATCATTGGTTGGAAATAATAAATCCTTAGTAACGATACTAAAAATTGATAATTTTTAATTAGATCTATCAAATTAACAAAATAAAAACTAGATACATGGTGGAGAGTTTGGTAATTATATGTAGGTATGGTTAATTATGAGTTCACAACTAGAAGAACTGACAAAAAACCTACACAAAAAATAAAATTATCTTAAATTCATAAATAACTAATAATGATGAACTTAAATTATCAAATTAACAATAAATGAAATATATATAATGATTTTGATGATATGTTTGGTTATGTGGAGGAAGAAAACTAAAAATATGAATTAACAACTATCATGTAGGGAAATTTTATCTAACATAATAAAATATAACTCTTTATTAACTTAAATGTGTAATTAGACTAACATCAATTAAAAAACTACGTACTGACTCTATGTAGAAGCATACAAGAGATTTTTTTAACTCTATTGTAATTCAATTATATATTTCAAATCAATCCCAATAATTTGAGTACATTCATCACAAAAATTAATCAATTGAATGACCTGAATGTGATACTTCAAAATATTGATCAAATAACTATTTTTTAGAAAGTCTCCTTCAATGGGAAAGAATAGTCACAATAAATTTATAAATAAATTTTCTAAATTAATAGAGGGAAATGGATTAGAGAAATCTTATTTTCATATATATAATTTATCAAACAATCATTACAAATTCACAAATACAAAAAAGATTTAGATCAGGCACAATCAAATTGAAAGGAAGAGTAATAATATGAAAAACCATCCCTTAATCTTAAACTATTGAGATACCCTATTCCTGCCTTATTGTGCCATCCATCACACTAGTCTAGATATAATACTATAAAAATATCTATAGATAAATGTATCCATATCACCCTTTAATTTCCGTTATTTTTATTTTTTTTTAAAGGTAATTTCCATTGATATAACCTTTTCTAAATTCACACACCTATCATCATTGATGACACAAAGATGACATTTATACAATTATTTTCTATATCAAATTACTATGTGATGGTCAAAATAATAATCTTTAATAACTCAACTCAACACCAACATCCCAATTTTCCCCCTTCAAACACTCAACAAATCGTATATAAGTCTTCATGAACTAGAAATATGAGGACAAGACTTCTCAAATTCATCCTTAGTTTCAATGGAATCAGATTCTCAATGGGGTATTTCATGGAATTTATCAAGTGAGGAAATTTTTTATATTGAATCCATGAAATTAGGGAACTCAATGTCCCCATTTTTTATTAGAACTATTGATGAATAAAATTTCTATTCTAGATCTCCTTCCTACAAGTTTCACTTTGAAGTCGTCATTTGAATTCAACTTTTACGGATTCTAATCATCTTTAAAATTACTCAAAAAAATCAAATACTATTTTCTTTATATAACACCTTCCATTGAGATTATTTTGATATTAGTTTTGGTTTATTGAATCAAAATTCATCATGATCATGTACTCCTCATTCATTCGAATCCGGTTTCATCGACCACCAGATTCTACTAGGCTGAAATAGAGTTGGAATGGATTCTGGATGCTCTTTTACCTTCTAATTTTAACATTATATTATTGATCTACAATTATTTTCTTCATACATATTTGATCTATAATTTACTTCATCATATAATTATGCTCTAAGTCATTTTTGAATTCAACTAATTCAACCTTCTCCAGTGTTGATAACCTTTGTTTGTTGATACCTCATATTCATGAACATATACAGTGTTAATATCATCTTCTCACCTCCATTCTCTAGTAGTGTTCTTGGGATGGTTCATGGGAGGAATTGGTTTCCATTAATTCACATGTATTTGTTTTTGGGATCTCCTAACATAAAAAAATTTATATAAGGGGATACAATCGTGTGAATGTAATCCAAAAAAAATCATACAAGTAACTCATATGATATTTAAATTATCCTATGATCACCAAAAATCCATACAAGGTGGATCCTTGTTTGATATATTCGTTGGGAAATTCTCGGAATTTGAAAAATTATAATGTCCTATAAAAAATTCATTTCTTCAAAATATTATATTTCCCAGTAGAAAACAAAAAATAAAAAAATTGTACATCATTCCCATTTAAATACCCTACAACAATGACTTGAAAATTTATCAAATTAAGAAAACTACATACAGTGAAAATCATATGAAACATGACTTGTTTTTTATATGAGTATAATAAAACTTTAATATATTATTTTATTTTTAAAAAAATATTGAAAGAATAAGATTAGAATAATTACATTAAAATTATGATTCCTATAACACATAAAAAAGAAATTTAAATAAAAACTAATTAAAAATATCCAATATAGAATATTCATAATCAAAACATGGTACACCAGAAAGTAAATCAATTTCTTCCATCACAAAAAACACTTCTTTAAAGTAAATCTCTATTAAAATTACCTAAAAATAATATATATTATCTTAAGACTATAGAAAAATAATATCAAGGATCATTTAATCAATCTCGATCTAAAATTACATAATTTTATCACAATAATAAAATAATACAAAGTCCATAATCGATTTACAGAAATTTAATATATATTCAATTAAAGAGAATTTTAATTCAAAAGATTGATTTTATTTAAAAAAATACGTATAGAGAACATCTATCTATTAGTAACTCTTTAGTTTAATAACTGGACTAACTGGGGTGTGTTCCACTAATGAGTCTTGTGTCACACATGGGGTAAGGAAGTATTTATAATGAAATTAATATGCAAATTCAGAATATATCCTAGTCACAAGACATGTTCTAGAAGGGTTAAATAAAAGTTTGATAGTCAAAACGTATTCATGGAAGATTAAATTAGATCCCAAGATTTTAATTGAAGAATAATATCCTAATATTGGCCGGCATTAGAGACCTTGTTTATGGGTTTTTGGACATACTATATAGACTTTTAAAAAATATCATTTCCATGCCTCAAATTCATCACCCAAAATTATTGTAAAAATAATATTCCAATCTTTGTATCCATGCAAGGCCCACACCACATGGTTTTATATGGGACTGGTGAGGATCACAACTCTCTCATTGTGTGCACATGCCAAGGTGCATGCATGTAATAATGCATTTAGAGGCACATTGAAATAGATATTCACAATGCATATGAGTGTGTGAGTGTGTTTCAAGTGATAACCCTAGTTCTAGAAATTTTGAGAAGATAAAACGAATTTCCTATTATTAAAAAAATCCACTCTTCATTTCATTATTGAATACCACACAAATATAATATTACTCGTGTTTTAAAAATAGGGTCTATTTGGCTTGATTTCAATCAATTCATTATTGATATCCACTAATATCTCACCCAAAAAATACTATATACACTAATACATAACACTCAAAACATTATGAAATGGGATTGACCATGGTGAATATGATATAGCATATGTAATATGAATCATCTATATAAGAAAAGATAAATTGAACAGAAGATTAAAAAATAGAGAAACCACAATATTTGGAGAAATCAATTCATATATAGTGAGTTTCATTGTAGATAAAGATACTATTCATTTCATATATACATTATATACAGAACACATGTATCTTTTTCATTAGGAGAATAAACCAAGCATGGGGAATAAATGGCAAAGACTTTTTTTCATATGATATTCCATAAGATTGAGGACTGACCATGAGTAATGATAACTCTATAAGGATCTTAATTGAGAATGCGTACCTTCCATGTGTATATTTTTTGAAACATTGATCTTATATGGGAGGAAGTAGATCATTTTTTTAACTATTATTGATCACATTCATGTCCTAGAATTATAGAGATTTCAAAACTTTTCAGGCACCTAGACATATCCATGCATATGTTCTACCTTAAATGATTGATATAATTATTAATCACAAAACTATTTGGTGATGACACTATAAAAATTTATGAGTTGGATCAAAATTATAATTAATATATGTATTATTACATTCACTTATAAAAATAAAATTATAATAGAAGGCAGTGATCTCCTTGTTTCAATCAGGTTTATTGCAATCTCATTTCCCTCCATTGAAGAAACTCATTGATTTTTTCAATCTAAAATTAGAGGCATGCATCACATGAATCCCATTAATAAATATAAAATAATCCACATATAAAACTATAACATAAAATAATTAATATCTATTAATCATCTATGAAATAATGCATATATAAGAAATGGGTTTTTTGATGAAGTCGTTAATGGATTAAATAAATTCTCATTTTATGGTTATTTTCCAACTACATGAATACTGAGACAAATATCTGAGACTTTTGGGTAAACAATTGTGAAAATGCATTTAAGATGAGTCATTAATGATGAATATCATGATACATGTATTATGCTTCAGGAAATTAGTGAGTCATTTTTTTGGAATGATTTATTTGGAAAGGTGCATGTTGATTCTATATTTCATGAATGAAAAATAGGATGGTTCAAAAGTTTGTAGAGAATATTGGAAAACTATTAAGTAAATTAAAAAGATAATAATTGTAGATCTGGTCAAATACATTAATGGTAAATTTAATATGTTTTTTAGTATAGATAGTCTTTCAAATTCAAATAATTAATTCATGTGGTATTTTGAATACAAATTGAATGATGAAGAGAAAGGATAAAAGATAATTAATACTGTAGTTATTATTAGTATTATTATTGTATCTATATATTTCATTTAGTTAGATAAGAATATGAGTTGAATAGGTAATATATAAAATTTAAGAGAATATTATTTTTTGGTAACAAATAATAATATGGATACTCAACTCTGATTATTCATATAAATTCTAAAGAGTAAAAAGTTATGAATAGATCTAGGGAAATATATATTTCACTGGAGAAGAAATATTAAGATCGGAGGAGATGAATATATGTTGAACATTTCACCAATGAAATAAGAATACAAAGCAGGGGAAAGAATAAAACGTTTTGTAAAAATATTATTCACATAAATAAAAATAAAATTTAAAGATGATATTGGAAGTAGATAAAGATATTCAATCTAGTATTACACATGATGAATAAATCTTGTTACTAATTAGAAAATATATCATTTGGGCTTACTATTGTGATGTATACATGAAGCTGTCTGAATTTGTTTTCATAGAGAAGATTGAATAATTTTTTTCTTTCATGATGTCGTAAAAGTAAGATAGAAAGAATGAGAAGACCAGGCAGCACACCTATAATCATCATAATGTGTTGGAGGAACTAGTGTATAGGAATAACCAATGTGATGTTAAAAGGATACAGTGAAAATAAATCTTTAAAGGATATATCTTTCATTTTTTAATCTCACAAGATTCTTTATAGTGGGTTGTGTGATTATGGATTAATTCCAAGTTTTACTAAAGACTATCATTTTTTATTAAAATATGAACCTTTTAAATCTCATGTTCACTTTGTGTGTGGTGTAAAATGAAGAATAAGTAAGAGAAAAAAATTATTTATATTTTAATTACTTAATGAAAAAATATAAATTGATTTAAATTGGTACCAACAAAATATCATTCCCCTCAGTGTTGGGAATATCTCAATATAGTCCACATAACTGGTATCAGGTCCATAGTTCATGTAATGAACTATAATTTTATCAATGGATTTTCCATTCAAATAAATTTTTCATATTTGTTAATATGGTATAAATTCCTCGAACCATATGATGAAACAAAAAAAACATTTATTATAATATTTTAAACATTATATTTATAGAATAAAAATGACCATAATAATTGAAAGAATTATCAATTGAGAAAATATAAAATATAATAATAATAATAATAATAAATTTTGGATCTATTCTGTCCCCCAAAATAATCACACTCCGGAAAAATACTATATAAATAAAGTATAATTTTTATACTCCAATATGAATTTTGAAAATGAAAAAATAGTAATATAACCATGTAAAAAAAGTATAATTCAGTGAATAATGAATAAATTTTTTGTTATTTACAGGATGTAGGGAACCCATATGACCAATACATATTTTAACATTGAAATAGTAAACTATCCATTGGAATAGTAATCTAATCATTACGAATAGTATGCTAACAAATAGAGTAGTATCATTACCTATGGATATGTAAAATAATATTTAGTTATCTCATAAAATTAAAATATGACATATTTACCGCATGGTGAATGTAAAAAAAAGTAAACAATGATAAATTAATTTTTTTATTTTTATAAAACATATCTATTTTAATTTCAATTTTATAAAAAATATAATGATTTGAAAACTTTATTTTCATAAAATTTATTTATAAATCAATATTATGTTATACCAGAACTGTTATGATCATGGATTTGGAAACCCAAATCCATGACTTGGAAAATTTATTAAAAATCTAAATCAAACAAAAACACACAACATGGATAAAGGGCCCACATTTTAGCAATAAAAAAATACAACATCATAAGGCCCAAATTCTATAAACCTCACATATGCCATACTTCACTATCCAAATATATTTCACAATCTGAAGATTCATCATCCCGATCCAACCTATTTCTAGACTACCTTAAGACCAGTATTCCTTCTAGCATCCTGAGTGCATCACCTACTACTGTATCAAAACTCGTCTCATCTGGCACACCAACTCCGGAGGTCATTTAAAATAGTCCACAACATAACCGACAATTTCACTGGCTTGTACGTTGCATATATCACAGTCACCCACACTTCGCCATCGAAGGCCCACCGAGATCCCAACCAAGGGATTAAAATTCATTGACCGAGAAACAACACCACACAAAATCACCATTTACTAAATATAGTCATCATAATTAATACAATTGATAATCTTGATCAAATATAATAAAATATTTCATATAATATTCAAAAACACACCTCCCCTTCTCTTATTAATACCCCCACTCAACACTCATTATACTAACACATTATATGACTTGTATTGCACCACATATGTTCCCTAATCTCTGAGAAAACCTCCCCCAAATATCCTAGTATTTTTTTCTCTACATAGGATCATTTCCATGTTCCTTATGTAATGTTTTATCTAGGAAAAATAAATAGGTAATATTCTTAGTTAACCTCTTCTAAAATCATTTATTCTTTTACCTTATCCTCACCTCCCTCATCCAAAATGGAATAATAACTTAAGTATCTTATATATACTAAAAGTTTATATTGATAATTTAATATCTACCATCCACCTCTTTCCCATCTCCTTTTATTCTAATAAAATGAAACAATTATCAATATTATTTTGGTTCACCACCTTTTTGGATGATGAATTTTCATTTTCCATTACCACCTCAATAGAATTTTAATATTCACTTACATTGATATAAAATTAAAAAAGTATTTAAATTATATATTTTTCACATTATGGAATGAATATATGTGAATAACATTAAATAAAGATATACTAGTTCATGATGGTCGATAAAATCACCTATATGAATTAATTGTGATACATTGACATTTTTACCAAAACGAATAGTCTATATGCAGAAACACATGTTTGTATTTAGAACAATTTAAATTTTTAGAATTAAATGAATAAAATTTTGTTTTATTTCTATATTTTTAGACCAATTTAACAAGAACTCCTATGACTATCCATATGTGATTTGACCACGGATTCGTGTATCGAATGCTCTTAGAAAATAAAAATTAAACATTATATCTCATTGTAATTTTATAAATGAAATTAATAAAATCATATTAAATAAAATATATATGTAAATTTTTAATAATTAATTAATTAATTAACCTAGTTTCATTATCTTTTACATTAAATGAATGTTTAAAATGATTCTTGAGCACAAGGTATGGGGTCTCTCTGAACCCCCCTTTTTTCTTTGGGTTATGAACATTATCTCTCTAACTTGTTAAATATATATATTTAATTTGATGAATTGATTATATATTCTATATATATGTATCTAAAATATACACCTAGTTTGATATACCTTTATATGATGGAATAATACATTCCTTAGGTTCAATTTTAGAAAAATTTCATTATGGAATATCATTGGATTATGAAATAAGGAACGATTATGCAACCCATTTCTCTCCATTGGTATTTATTAGGTTTATGCATTATCTTTTATTTCCATTTTTAGAGAAAATAATCATGTATAGGTTAGGATGTGTGAACCCAGATTTCACTCCAAGGCATTGGGTAGTGTTTCTGTCTCTTGATATGTTGTTAATGTAATTAGGGAGTAAAGCTAATCCATGATGGGACTCTTCCCACTATGTGTTGTTGTCTATATTTTTAGCCTTGACTTATTCTTATTCCATGTTATATGTTACTTCCCATTTTCTATGTTTCCATAATCTTATAATATAATTTTCTTTATGTTTTTCTCTCATGTGATTATTCATGAACCTTCTCATTTATTTCCTCGTTTTATGTTGTTTGACTAACATGTTATTATTCATTTTAATTTTTATTCCCATTATAGTATTTTTATCTTGATCCTTTTTTATTAATTACCCAGGTTATCCAACACATATTTACGAAGAAACTAGTATGCCTAATCGTTTTGTATAATTTAATATATATTTATATTAAAAATTAGGAAATGATATGTCTAAAAGTATTGGGTCATTATAGTTAACATATTATCTATTTTTTTTGGATTTTATCTATTGAGGGATCAAAGAATCTTTCTGGTTTCTTAATGATGTTCAGTTTTGTTGAAAAAATATCTATTTCATATTATAATTAGTTTTCATTGAGGACCATTTAGAATAGTATAAATAAGGTGAAAAGGTAATTGAATAAGTTATCCCACTTTAGTGAATAAGGGATGTCACTATATCATGAAAAAAATGAAGTCAACACTAGTTTAAATAGATAAAAATATGTGGTTCATTATAGCACCAAGAATTTTCGATGTATCTTTAAATTATTTGGATTATGATACTAAAGTGATCAATAGGTGTATATTTATTTCTGTAAAAACTATCTTGATGATGATTCAAGCTTAAGTGGTAATGATCATACATCCAATGAATCACAAGATATATATTTTGGAGCATTAAAATATATGTTTCACTTTTTCCCAAAACAAATTGTATGGGATTATTGAAAGACAATAGGACTAGATCTCCCATCTTGAGGAGGAGTCATATTACATAGAGAAGTATTTACTTGAAAGTTTGATAACTAGTATAACACTCTCCAAAAATTTCAATGAAAAGCAAGAAAATAATGTGGAACATAAGGAATTGTGTTCTATGTTTAATGATTTGTCACTTGATATAATATGAGAGAAGGATCATGCCACTAAAAAATTTTATAAAAATGTTCTAGGAAATTAAATAATATATTGCATTCCATTATTATCAAAGAGAATTTAATTATAAGATAATAAAGGATCATGAAGAATTATATTAAAAGAATCAAATCGATTTATGAGGATGTAGAAAAAATTACAAAGGTAAGTGAAGATATATTGAAGTTGGAGGATGATGAGAAATACATTCTCAACATGATATTCCTTAATCTTGAGATTAAATTGGAATATTTAAAAACAACTATGTTGTGTATTAAAAAGAAGTTATTAGAAGAAGTGTGGTTGAAAAACAATATTACTTGGAGGATTATGTTTATAATATACCACTACCATGTGATAATAATACCATGAAAATACTTTATGGATTTTCTCAAGATATTATAAAAGAAAATTTATCATCTATATTAGTTTATAATTATTTCTATAAATATATTTTTATGGAATGTTCAGGTCTAAAATAGAAATCATAAAAATTATGGGTGAATAAAAATATATATAATTAAATGACCATGTATATGGGGGTTATAATAAGGAGTGTGAAAGCTGGTTCTATCAGAAAAGCCTCAGCGATGGTGATGAATCCAAAAAATATAATACTCCAAAATCTGAAAATTCTATAAAACAAATAATGTAAAAATAAAATTAAGTGTTGTAGATATTTTTTGTGTGTTGTAATAGGTTTTGGAACTATCCATTAGTTTTTTGGTATAGTTATTTAAATGATAAATATATGGGGAAGACAACATCTAGAGGAAGAATGATAGAGATGAAGCAACATAAATAGATTATAAAAAAAATTTATACATCAAACTGATTTGAAGAACATTGAAATATCTGTGATGTTCAAAATAATTTTGGTCATAAAAGTGGTGAATTCACATATAATGATGTATCAAAATCATGGTAAAATATTATCACAAGATTTAGTTTAGAAATAAATTCTATCATCGAGATAAAATTTTAAAATGCTAATATATCATATTATACTATAGAAGTTTCAGAATTATGGTGAATGTTCTTGGGAAAATCAACAGGAAATGGTTAATCTAAAAGAAGGTCCAAGATAATCATCAAGATGATTCATACGTCTTAGTGAATATATGTGAAGAAATTCACTCATGGTAATCCATGTAAAGATTCTAATAAATTGTCTAATTGCCCAGAAGTTATTTTAGTAGTCTGATAAGTATTTTTATAGAGAGGAAATAAAAGAGAAGAAACACTCGAAAAGTATTTTTCAAGAGGAAAGGAATGTAGTCATTATAAATAAGAACTATGTGGTAGGTGAAATAAATACAGAAAATTTACACATGGTTTTCTGACTACACTATTATCATATGAATACGCCTTGAAAAATATGAATATTTCATGAAAATGTTCATTTTATTTGATAGGTGAGGTGATAATAAGAATACCACATAAAGAAATGGATCATTTGATGATATCATTGATGCCAAAATATAAAAATGTTTTGATGGAAAAAAATAGTAATGAATACTAGAGTAAATTGAACATCATGGTAGATTAAATCCTCCAAACCTTGTTGTTCACATTATGAAGAAAGGAAATCCACCTTATTCCCTTTTGTTTTTGTGTTTTTTTATTTTCTTACAATACATTGAATTGAAGGTGAAGCTTGGTCTTAGGGGGATTACATGAGGAAATATGTACTACCATATATTGGTAGATATAAAAAGAATATTCCATCTTTTATTGATCCCTAAAATTATAAAAATAGAGAAAAAATTATAAATGAATCATCCTTGATGATATTGAATATTTTGATGCTATTACTGGAGAACTAAGTGAAGAAGTTATGGAATTATTCAAATCATGATATCAAAATATTGAATTTTTTTATCATCTATATATAACATCATGAAAAAAAGACACATATGATGTAGTTTAATTGTTTATCCCCTACTTTAACTATGTTGGGTAGTTTAGGAGGACTTAGTTTCGAGCCTCTATGTATGAAATTTTTTTACATTGTACCCTCACCCCCATAACTACCACAAAATAATGAAAATAATATAAATAATTTATTATTTATTATGAATAATATTTGTTGTTTTTCCTTGATTGGGAGAAAAATGATGAAAATGGATAAAGAAGCTATCAGAATCAACATTCTACACATATTAGAATATTCAAGAACAATATTATCATGATTTCATTAACTATGTTGTAACCTTTTATCTCTCATCCTTTCTAACAAACTAAATTCTAATATTAAGGGGGTATGTTAATTAATTACTTATAAGTAGAATGTTTTAATGAATGTCTCAACTGTTTTTTCAAATCCAATTATTTATTCTTGAAGGTTCCTAATTTGTATGTTGAATATAATATTGGAAATATAGTTTGATATATTTCAATAAATATATAATAAGTGGTATCTCATCTTGTATTATCAAATATATCATCTTGAATAATAGTTTAATGTACCTTAATGTTATGTGGTGAGTTGTTTTGTTTTAGTTGGAATCAATTTTAATTGATAAATGGACATATTTTTTTCTATAAAACAAGTAATCTTATTTTATATACTAATCATGGATCATGTATAATTATATTAAATGATTTACCAAAAATTTCATAAGTAACAATTAATAACATACTTCATTGTATATTTTGTATTTATTTTCAATAAGATGGATATAAATTATATTGATATTATAGATGAGAAAGAGGAAATAAAAAGAAAAATAAATTGTGATTAGAAAAAAATAATTAGAATAATGATATTGAGAATAATGTTTCCATATTTACAAATCATTTTAAGAGGGTGTTGAAAAAAATACAAATATGGATATTTTTTAGCCCACTTTTTGTGTGTTGTATTTTTTTTCAATTGTTGTTAATGAATATGTAATCTCATTGATGTATGTTATCAATATGATATATAAGATTTTAAAAAATAAAAAATATTTATAGAAGATAATGGATATCACAATATTTTTATTGAATAATAAGATCATAAAATTGGTTGGACTTATAGACAGTGTATATGGGTGTTTGGACATATTAAGTTGACTATGAATAAAAATGATGAATAGGAATGGCATCAAATCTAGTTCCCAACAACCAATGATAAAGCATAAACCAAGTTAGAATCCATTCAAGGACCATATGTTATGGATTTATGAGGGAAAGAGTAGGAACCTAGCACTCACATGGTGTTTAGGATCAAGGGTCAATGTGGGTAATCATGCACTTATAGACATCATGAAATGATGAGGCTCGACATGTTTGAGTGTGTGACTGTGTGAGTGTATTTTGGGTGTCTACCATAGTTCCCATTATTCTGGGTATAGAAGATTAATTTACTATTACTATTCATATTTATCACACTGCTTATTCTGATGTGGAATACGTTAAAAACATGGTATTATTCAGGTTTTAAAAACAGGGGATACCAAGATTGAACTCTAGTTGTTCACTTCTGATCTCCTTCAACTTCTAGCTCAAAACATATTATATATAAAAATACAGGACACATAAAACATTAAGAAAAAATATATTTCATAAATATTATTATCAACCATAAGTAATAGGTATTTACCACATAAGAAAGGCTAAAGTGATCATATGATTTGAAAATAGTGTTGTTCAGACTTTTATTGCATAATCTCTCGAGAGGGGTGTGAATTGGTTTCTTGAAATTTTATTTTCTAAAAAATAATCTCCCTTTATTTAAGAAATTTTTTTTCTAATTTAATTATACATTATCAAAAAAATGAAAAACATAAGATAATGATAGAACGTGGAGGATTTATAGTGGTTTTGGGCATAATGAACCTCAAGTCCACTCCACTAAAAATTTACTCATGAGTTTAGTGATTTTCACTAGACTATACTTTTTATCGGGGATTCCCAGATGAGTTTTAGTTGTTGTGACTAAGTAAAAAGGTATAAGAGATTTTAAATTGGATTTCCATTTAAAATAATTATCAATGGAATTAATTTATTTAGAATGATAAGTGAAAGACAGTACAAAGATGAAAAGTAAAGATTGATTTAGATCTTACAAAAAATCCTAATTAGTAACAAACAAATGAATAAGAAACATCCAAAGAGATATAATATTTTCAATGAGTATGTCTATAGGTTATTTAATTATATTATATGGAATTGTAATCATAACAATAAATATTGTCAATAATTGATCATGAAGTAGAGAAATGAAATGTGTGTCAATTTTTATTTATCCCTGAGTATATAAATCTTTTAATCTTTTATAATATCCTATTTTCAATTTTGAACTAAGTAATCTTTTAAATTAAATGGTTGAGAAAATAATCCATTTGAAATCTGATGTGAAATAATCTTAATTGGTGAACATCATTATTCTCTAAATTAGAGAAATCATAGGTATAAGGATGTAGATGATTGTAACTTCATCGAATCATTATTTTCTTGGATATAGGCACATTATTTAAAAATTTAATTTCCTTATTTATGAATTTTTTTTCCAGAACCACATAAAATCATAAGTTGAGTTTCTAAATGATATATTAATCGAAAAGAGTGTATTTGAATGATAAAATAAATCAAAGGACGGAAAATAATATTTCATACGATAAATATATTTGTTTAAGATAAATGGATTAGAAGTAATGTTCTCATAAGATATTTTATTCCTTCATATGATAAAACAACTTCTATAAGATAAATGACTTTATAGATCATTTAATTTTTCAAATGGTATGATAATTTATATATGAAATTACTTTTAGTTAGAAACATTTACATTTATATAAGTGAAAATATTTAGTTGAATATCTATAAGCGTCACCATTTTATTAAATAATTCATTCCCAATGATAATTAATCGATGTCAAAAGATAATTAATTTACATCGTAATATAATTTACTTATATAAGTCATCCATAATATATATTCCTATAGAACAAACAAAATTTTAGTGAACGAAATGAGACTATCTATAGGAGAAACCTATAGTATGAAAACGAATTATTAGTGCATAAGGTAAAGTATATATATATATTATTTTTGATTGAATTTTGAAGAATTAAAGTGAGTTTGGATTGTGATATATGATCCTAAAACACTTATGATAAAATTATCAATAAAAAATAAGGATTTTGTGGGAATCAAAATATAGAAAATTCTATGAGATACGGTGAAAAAACAGATGGTTATAATACAATCTATCAATTGTTTATGATTACAAAACCCAAAAATAACAATCAAAAAAAATGTTAAAGAATTATAAGTTGAAAATAGTTAAATGGTAATGGATTTATTATCTCATAAACAATTCCACAAAACCAAAACTTTTTATGATATAAAAAATGATTCTAAAATTAATAATAAATACATTTATTATAATAAATTATCAAGTATAAATGATTTTAATATATGAAAATAAAATGAATATGGTTCTTTATGGACATAAACGTAATAAATATAAGTATTTAACAAATAATCAGTTAAATATTAAAAGAATGATCATTCAGATTTTCAAATATCATGAAAAATCATCAGTTAAATAGAATATATAAAAAAATATACCTTTCAAAAAAATATTATATGGGTCATTTTTAGGTGGATACTTCATGAATTATTTATGTTGGATGGGTTGTAAGGAAGTGGTGGGAAAAGGAGTGGTTGTACTTTCTACACTATGATTTCCAAAAGGGATATCAGAACTAAATTTTTTTAAATGTTGGAATTGATATGTGGGACTCTCATGGAAGTAGTAGCCCAAATTCCATCAAATAATTCCTGATATTTAACTAATTCATATCTGCATGTAGGATTGAAGTGAATAGTTTAAGTGGTTATAGGATTAGGCTTATGACATGCTTTTTCGTAGATGGTAACAGGAATGAAGATTTTTATTAGGTGTTCTAAAATGGAAGGATAGTGAAATACGATAGAAATTCCAAGTGAATGACTTCCTCACAACTAAAATATTGTATCTTCACACAAGATGATCCTATTTATGATGTCAGTGTGATTAAAATCAATAAGGGTAGTAAAACCTTGCCATTATTTTTTTTCCAAAGGGGATGATATATCTTTGAATACCACACTTTTGGAATGAATTGTTATTAAACACATTCAACACATCAACTTTCACTTATGACATATATTATGCCCTAGTTGTAGTAATAGTGAAAAAATAAATACCCTGATTAGTAGCCACAAACCCCTATTACTTATTTTTAGAAACACATATCTCTATTGCTTCGGTAAAATAATCATGATCAGATAAAGAAGTGTCGGAATATTGATATTTGAAAACCAACTGAGTAATTTTATGGTATTTTTTTTTAAAAAAATTATTGTAATGGGAACGAACCATTTTTCCCATTCTAGTTATAATGAAACTTTTTTCCATCATATTCTTAGAAGAGGTCACTTTTATAAAAGAAAAATAGTTTTGAAGAAAGCATATCAACAATTTAATGGCATAATCAAGACTATGGTGAGTGATTTTAGGAAAATTAGGAATATTTTGAATATCTTAAAATAAATATATTTTAACCACTTATGAGTTTTATAGAAAAATGAGATCACACTATATTAATCCAATTATTATAGTAATTAAATCATGAATAATAGATGCATCTTCCAACTTCTCTTCTGTCATAACATGTGAAATTATTCTTGGATTACATTGTTTAGAAACTGTAGCACCCTAAGAAATATTAAATCACTTTAGACTTACAAAATCTATCTTAGTGACTATATTAGTTTGAGTCATTGGAATTTTTTTGATACACTCAAATTTGGATACCATTATCTCCTTCAAAAAAATCCAAATCATCATTTGAAAATGAATAATCCATAGGAGTCTGGAAATTATATCTATATTCTGTAAAACTACCTTAAAAACTAATTTTTTTTAATAATGATTCATATTTTGATATAATTTGTTCCAAATATTTAAAACATTAGTATTATGTACATCGGTTCTATTATTCTCATCTTAAACATGAAAAATAGAGGTAACTTTTATTCTCTCTTCTATATTAGAATGTTTATTTGAAACAATATACTTTATAATCATAGTGACTAAAGATACATACCCATTAGTTAATTTTTATTCTTCTTATAATCCCAAAAAATCACTTCAGATAAATCAAATTAGTTTCTTATTAACAATTATTTCAACATCAGTAGTTCTATAAAATTCAATGTAACAATTTTCAAAGTAAACTATAGAGACGGTAGAATTATTTTCCAAACAAATGGAATCTAACATAATTATTGTCACAACAAATCCTTATCTAGTAAAAAAAATTAACACACCATTCTATAGAGAATCGTTTTTTATATTCTCATCCTCACAGATTTAAGGAAGGATTGATTCAACTTCAGGCATATGAAACATAGACTAATTCACCATTAATTCAACTCCCTAATCAGTTCCTTCAGCTCTATCGATAATTTTAAGTTGAATTTAATTAAAATGAAGAGGCTAAATTTTATTATTATATCTCCATGGGAGAGATCATTAGGGGGATCTTCTAATTCTACACTTAGATCATCTTCTTCGAGTATTTCAGTAACAAATATTTCCCTACAAATATCCCCCTCAACTAGAGAAATGTCCACTTAAACACAATCATATTATCTGGTAAGAAATTGTTTTGTCAAAGAGAAACTCCCTAAGTACACATTTCACTTGAAAACTCCAGCTCCATGATTCTTCAGACCATAAAAATGAGAAGCCATTTCATCATTCAAATGAACACCAAAATTTACAAATATGATCTCCAAATACATCCGAAATGGTTGAAATTTACAAACGTATTCTAGATATGAAACATATACTCCATAATGTATCTCATAAGAATGATGTGATTATATATCAGGAATATTTATAGAAACAAAAAGTATTGAAACAATATCATCTCAAACTCACCAGCTCATTGAGTTATTAAATATGGAATAAACATAACCATAACATTATTTTCTATATTATGGTCCTTGAAAACTTTCTTATATATATATGGAATACAAAATAGGTATTTATTGATCTTAATAGTGTACTCCTCATCAATAGTAGTGAGATAGATATTTATGTTGCAACTTTTCTTATGTGAATAATGGAAAAATCCATCCATTTGGGTAAAATATATTGAAAAATTATTCAGGTTCACCATCGTGATAACTTAGTATTAATTATCTCAAAAATGAAAAACTGAATTTTGATAAGATTCCTAAAATAATATCTAATAGAATAAATCCCTATGATTTTTATTGTAGTTGAACTCTCAACCATTATGATTCACTAATTTCTTCAAAAGTATATCAATTCTTTCAAACCAACTGAAATCTATATCATTCCTACTCAATACCTTTGTCATCATCATTATTCTTTTTGAAACTACTAGTAGTACTAGTTTCAGTGTGATTCGTCCTTCTCATGATCTATGAACAAGAAAGAAAATTTGCCCAAGGGTTTAGGGTAAAGAGGGATTAGAAATGAAGGAAGCTTCTTCGAAGTTTGAAAACCTTGAGTTTTTCATGTAATGAACTAATTCAGCCTCTATCATTTGAGATATATGAAAGGATTACATATAGTGACATTAAAAGTAATCAAAAAATCTGTCACATTTTGTAACATCAAGAACCAAATATGAATCTCCAGCAAAAAATAATAGAAAAACATTGCTTAAAATAGATTTCCATGCACAAAATCATAAAAAATATAATTAAAATGAAATCATATAAAATCTAACAAACCTAATTCACATTAAATAAAATCAAATCGATCAATAGAATCTTTCCTAGTAAATTTTTTTGATAACAGAATTTATTTTCCAATTAATTCCAAAAATATATATATCTTTTGTAAATGATCTAAAATTAAGTAATGCCTTAAATCAATGTTTTTTATTATCAAATGATTTATTGTATTTTTTAAAATGTATATGACACCAGTTTTATCACATTTTATTTGAATTTGATCAATATTAAATACAAAATTCATCAAGGTGTGTTTACTTCATAAAACGTGTGTACAAAAACTACTTGTTGCGATATATTTAGCTTCTAAAATGTATAATACAATAGAGTATTATTTCTTACATAATAATGAAACTAAATTGTTTCCTAGAATGTGATGGGCTCCTAAGTTACACTTTCTATCTACCCTACACCCACCAAAATCGGCATATAAAGAAGTTGTTAAATCAAAGTTAAGGGTTTTTCGAAAGAATAAATGATAAAGATATTATTCCTTTCAAATATCGTAGAATTATTTTTCCATAATACAAATGAGATTCTTTTGAATATGATTTAAAATAAGCACCATGCCATAATAAAAAAATAATGTATTGTCTACTTGTAGGGAGATAAATAAGATTCCCAATTAATCCTCTATATGGAATGTTGTCAATCATTTTTCGAAACTTTATACAAGTCAAGATTAAAATTGTAACTTGTAAGACTTAAATTAGTACTACTACTTTAATGTAAAAAACCAATTATGGAAATATATAATGTACATCCCAGATAGATTGAGTAGGGACACTAAGAGTTTTGGAAAAATTTTCACCCATTATTTTACTGATTTTACTTTCATTTCAATTATCTCATATTACTCTCAAATAGCTTTCCTAGTTAAGAGGTATGAGTCTATTGTGTGTACTCAATAATTTAGATACACATGATGTTCATAAAATAAATTTCAAAGAGATATACAAGGATTTTTACAAGGTTTGGTATAATGACCTACTCCCTTTCGTGATCAACCTGGGGTTATTTCACGGATTATATTATCATTATAAAATTAAAATGATTAAAAATGTATTATAACTATAGAACGATGATAGACTGGTCAATCCACACCCTATAAATCACCAATGGAATTGTTTATATTTGTAACTCTAGTCTTCAAGATTATTATATAATCACTTTTAACAAGATGTAATTTAAACATTATATTCCTTTTCATCAACATGATGATATTTTTCCTCAAATAATGGTCTTTGAATTCTATAGAATCAACAATATTTTAAGCAAGACAACCTTGTACTCCTCAAAAATATGATGATACAATTTAAAATTCTTCTTGAATACCTATAACATATAATTTTTTATGATTTTATATGCTTTTTAGGGTTACTTAACTGTTCTCAAGCATGCCTCTGATTAACCACAGGCATGCATGTAAGTATATAAGGTAATTCTGTCCACCTATTCCTCACCTTAAATAGACCTGAATGGGTGTGTGTGAACTCCTCTTTTCTTCCCAAAAATGCACGCTACCTTATCAATTATCATCACATAGTGAAGAATATGTCTCAAAGAAAAATAGTATGTGTAAGGATTGTATTTCACATAGGATTCATGTATATCAGTTTCTTCTTTATCTGTTAACCAATGAATTCTTATTATTCTAATTCTTTGTATAATGGATTCTTGTTTATCCTCTTCTTATAATCACACATAGTTGTCAAAAGAAGAGTTCTTGCGGGTTATCCTCTCCTTCTTGTTCATGTGGAGGGTTCCCATGGGATCCTCCTTAATCTTCCTGTTGGGGGTGAATTTTTTATGAAATAGGAGGAGTATTTTATATGTTTTCCGAAAAATAATGTGTATGTAAAATTAAAAAACCACATATGAAAGGGGGTGGGGCCACTATCTCCTTTTGACTTAACCGAATGGTGGCAACATTCCTTCCACCTTTTCACAAAAAAAATATTCATTTTTTTATTTTTTTTAATATATAGGTTTTTATATTATTATATATATGTATATTTTAATAAATCACTTATATAGGTTATTATTTTCCATTTTTTCAGTTTAATTTTAGTTTTTTAAATATTAGATAATTATAATATCATTTTACTTCATAAACAAATACATTATGATGACATGTCCTATACTTATGCTACACTTTATGCCTATAAGATATTATATTTATTAATATCTTGATCAGGTCTAAGATAAAGTATGGATATGAGAATAAAAGACTATGTTATTATTTTTATCATGTAACCAATTCCCAAAGATGTTGGACCTCTAGATTTTTGGGATTATTATATAGATGTTTAGGATAAAGATGATTTAATTTATATGAGATCTCGGTCTTTAAAAATTATTTGAATAGACATTATTTATTATATTTATGAAATTTATTTTATTTTCAGAAAGATTTTATATGTTTTGGCTATGTTATAAATTATATTGATATTGTATATATAGTGAATATATTATAAGATTTTAATGTAACCTACTTGAAATTTAATAAGTTTTCCTATGTTTTTAGTTGTCGACTTTGAAATCATATAAAATATAAACTATGACTAAAATATTAATGAAAACTAAAACATTGGATAAACATGTAAAAATTAATGATATTAATAAATATATATTAATTTAAATAAAAATAGAACATATACATGAACAAGTAAAATAAATGTATATGGGGAGGAAATTCTACCCCACATGGTGGTATGTGAAGGGTTTGCCCAAATCAAGTTTATTGAGATCTTTGTTGGGGTGGAGCTTGATGACTTGGATAGGGATGATCCTTAGTTACCAGAATGTTGATTGTCTCATGATCCACCTCTATTTCAATGGTAGGAGGTGTTAATTGAATGTCATAATGTGGTCTTGATCCTTATCTCACTAGAGTAGTAGATTGATCTGCCATCATTCATAGAATGTATAGAAGGTGATAAATGATTTATAATTTAATAATATCAATAATATTATGAACATAATATTTATAAATTAAATTCCTATTTTTAACTACCCATGAATGGGGGGATGTAAAATAGAATATGTCATTCATGAAGGCGACAGTATGTACATACAAATGATGATGTTTTCATTTTCATAATGGGGAAGGTAGATAATGATTATAAATCAAACATAACAACACTTTAGTATATAAATAAATATTATTTCATTTTGATATATTGTGTAAAACAGATTTTTTTGGAGTAATATGGATAATAAAAAATATTAAAGTGTTATAAGTACTTATATTGAAAATTTCAACATGGGTGATGATGGAAAATTCATAAGACCAGAGGCTTATAGTTGTGGAATATGACTTGGGGGAATGTGAAATGTAAAATTTTTCGTGGAAATTATTAATTTTTAGAGTAGTTTTGAAAGGGTTGTGGAAAGACTGTCTTATAAGTGAGGAGAATTAAATTTTTGTAAATATAATATGTTAATATAAAATGAACACTTGTTTCACAATTCATGTGGATTAAAAAGTTGAAAATAATGGATAGGAGATGGTTTTTTGTATATAAAAAAAATCATACAATCATTTGTAGACATTTTTTAACATATTTTATCTCTTTTTCACTTTGTTAAACCATTTTTACTCTAATTTACATTTACCATGCTATCTATATTTTTAAAATTGTTAGTTAATATTTATGAATAAAAAATAAAATACCCTTATTACAAAATTTTGAAATTATATTTTCGAATATAAAAAACATTTTATCAAATAAATTTTCTATTTTTCATAAAAAATATTATTAATATTAGTACAAATTACATGTAAAACACATTTTTTGATGAAAAAAGTGTATTTTAAAGCACAATTGTTTTGTGGTAATATTATCAATTTTATTAATTTAAATGTCATTGTTAGTTTTTTTAAAACAAATTCAATTTATGTGTCTATACAATCGATCGAAAAATAAATTTTACCTTGTGAATTATTAAATTAAATAGGGCAAAATTAATTTTTATCAAAATAAATATTAGTTATGTTTAAAACGTTTGAACAAGTGTTTCCTAAATTTAACAAATTTCCTTTAAATGAATCATTTTACTCCTTATATAATTTTTTTATAATGAAGAATTTTATATATATATTAAAATTATTCTTAGTTTATGATAATATCATAAAAGTAGTGGTATAGTTAAAAACTATATTTTTCACTATCCACCTAAAAGACAACTATTTTAGAAAAGTCCCAAAATATTTTCCTATGATTATTCTTAAATTATTAATCCAAATATTAAATACATTTATCTTGTATAAATTGAATAATATAGGAATTTTACTTTTGAATTTAATCATGAATAAATACGCTTTAATGTGTGTATTGTGACATAGTTTTGGGAAATAGTGCTTACCACCGATAATAGGGTCACTGGTATTACATTGTTCCTTAGAATTATCGATGTGCCTAAAATAAATTCAATAATGTAATGATAGATTTATATATAAAATTATGAATGTGGTATGTGAATTTATTTATTTTGTATTCATTGAACTCTACTAAATATGAATGTATTTCCTCAATAATGAACATGTTTGATACTTGGTCATAGAAAACTCATTTATTTATGGTTTATTATGGTAAAAAATATTCCTAATTTATAATATAATTCAAATTGGTAATGGATAATTATGATTTTTAAAATTAATGTGTTTTTTGATATTATGAGCACATCCTTAATTTTATATTTTCCCCCCAGGTTTGTTGGACTTAGATTCCCATTGAAAGTTTTTTGTTGAAAATATGTTTCAATATTGTTATATTTTTCTAGAGACTCCATATTTAATGCTTATAGATCATGTTTAATATATTATTAAATAATTTTATGTTTTATTATAGTAACAAAATAAATAAATAAAAAATGGATATGAATTAAACTACCAACACTAAACTACCACCTATTAAAATTAAACAAAATGTGATGGAAAACTAACCATGTTAAAGTGGAAAAA
Source organism: Viscum album (assembly GCA_963277665.1). NCBI lineage: Eukaryota > Viridiplantae > Streptophyta > Magnoliopsida > Santalales > Viscaceae > Viscum > Viscum album. The sequence continues at coordinate 807,281,862 of OY728139.1, forward strand.
AATAAATTCCATGAGAATAAATGAGAAAACAAGAAATTTTGTGTCGGATAAAAAAATTCTTTAAGTAACCAACTGGATGCATTAGTACTGAACTAACTGTATGAAGTGTTCATGGGAACACAAAAATGATTCATCTGACTACATAAATACTTCAACCAAATATAAAGACAAATGGTGAAATTCTAGAAAATTATTGAACATACTACCTGAGTAATCAACATACAATAAAAAGACCTAATGTAACCACATGAAGAACATATGTGACCACATGTAAAAATCATGTAATTTTATTGGGTGACCAAAAAATCAACTGACTATTTATATACTTATCCAATCAACCACGAGATGAAGAAATAATGCCTAAGTAAGGATAAGGGGACCATGTCTAATTTACATAGTAATGAATTTTTTTATTCCAACTACAATAATTTGAAGAATCTAATAATATTTAGAGAACATAATAATTCCATATCAATGTAATCATTATGGGTATTTGTTTAAAAATATTCTACAAGTGCTAATTAGAGAAGGTTTTTTAAGAATAAAAGTCTTTGTGAAAAAAAACAAGAGTGATATATTAAGAATATATTGAAGTTAGACTAACTACAATACTTCTTTGCTTCTATGACACCCTGTTGCTTTTCTTCTCATTTCAAGATCCATTGGAATATTTTCATTGATATATTTACATACATTCAATCAACTAAAGATGATCAAAATATTGGAAACTTAAAAAACACTTTTCACACCTTATGCAAATTATATTTTATAATCATTTCGTGTTTTGTTTATATTTATTTGTATTTCTATTAGAATATGATCATTCTATTTATTTAATTGAACTATATAATATTTCTTTATTCTTTTTACGTGTCATATCCCATGAATAATAATGAAAGAGGCTGGTTATATCCTATACTGCCCAGTGTGTAACATCCCAACCTGAACCATCGGTTCGAAACTAGAATTCCATGTGAATTCATGCATGCCTCTCCATACATAAGAGGTTTTTGACTAGTAGCGAGCTTCTAAAACCATCACTGGGGAGACTATACCCTCATCATCATATTCTAGGATCTATAATCATAAATAAACAATAATAAGATTAATAAGAGTAATCATGTGAAAAGGTATGGATGGAATACATGAAAATTCAATAAAAAATTCTCCAAAAAGTGGGACGACAATCCAGGGTAAATAAAGTAGATAATTAAAAAAATGATAAACTTAAATTCTTGTTAGTGTTTATTCTAACCCACCATCATCTCCACACTTCTCAGCTTTGCAGTCCATCATTGGGACCTTTCCATTTATTGGTTCCTCAATAAATCTACAAGGGCACCAAAATGTCCATGTATGGTGTGATTACATGTCACGAACCAAATCAAGTTTCCATTTAACTAGCACCCGAACTAGCACACAACAAGGCACGATGGGCGTTCTCGATCCCCATAGTCTAGTACAAGTGCCCGAGTATCACAATAAAACATGGGAAAAATTTACCTGAATAAAATAATATAAAGAAACCAAAAAAATAAACCAAACCAAAAGTAAAGGTCACAACCAAACAATCCTTTAAACAAATACATATTTCTATTCACATTTAAACTAAAACCCAAACCACTCTAAAAAGTGTGGTGACCGAAAACCATCCCAAAAACTACCACCCAGTGAGTGGACACCATACTAAATCCAACACCAAAATGCTACGTCAAGAATTCGGCTAACAACTTGAAGCACCACTCCAAAATGATGGGCCCTTACCTGTATCTGACATAAAAAATCTACTGACGCCCAAGGCTGTAAGTAAGATGTGTAAAATCACCTAGTCAGATGCCACCGATAAATGATTCCACCCATAAGAATTAAAATACAAATACATTTTTAATACAGTATAAAATAAAGGAAAAAATTCATAAACAACTCTAATGATAACAGTTCCCATGAAACAAATTTTATAAAAAGTGGTTTTAAACAAAAACATACAATTTGTTTAGTAACAAAAGAGAAATATCATGTAACATTGGTGTGCACAAAGTAACCAACAACACCAAAATATGTGAAAGTACCTAAGGTTACTAGTAACAATTGGGGCCCTATAACGTCATATCTTTGTGAAATATCTCTTAGAAACTGTGAACCTTATAAATTGTGGCATAAAAACACAACCCTCAGAAAAAGTGTCTTAGAAACCATGATCCTCAGTCATTCATAATTTTTTTTAGTGTGTCAATCGTCCATCCAACCTGTAAAATAGGATTGGGCCACCTCCAGAACACTAGCCCACTAGTCCTAGTCGCCCCACCTAATACCTCGGGCTTCCCTCTTTGTGCTCATTTAAATTCCTTGTTTACATCACATGTCACATTAATACATAAAATCCAAACAATGGGATTTACAAATAATCCCACCATTTTTACACCAAAATCTTTTTAGAAATTAATTTGTGCCATATTTACAGTAAATTAAACCAACTACGTTGTTAAAAAACTATTTTATAATTATGCAAACTACCATGAAAAATTATTAAGAAATTTCAAAAAATGATTCAAAAAAATTAAATGTAAATCCCATTCAAAAACTTTTCCATGATAAAACACATTTTTACACCATGGGAAAATATAAACTGCCTCATCCATAAATTCTAACACACTGAATATATAGATTATATAGCACTAATATATATTTCAAAATATTTTTCACAACAAAAATATGCCACATCACATAAGCATATATCTAACAAATTAAATACACTTTAATACTTAGTAAAAAAAATTCAATGCATATAAACTCCTTGAAAAAAGTGTTAAATTAATGAAATAAACAAGTTAATTCATTAGTTAATATTTGGGTGTGGAATCATCTATTGGTGTTTCACATGCTCCGAAAAATTGGTGTTCAAGGACCACCGCATGCCAATGAATCTCAAATAAACTCAAATACACCCTAAAACCCATGCATCAGCCCATTTTCATCATAATTATACTGACAAAAACATAAAACCCCAACCCAAAAACACCCAAAATTAATTAAACAACCCAAAGAAGGTGAATGCACAATCGATGTGGAAGAGTATAGGGAAACCGAGTAGGATGGGTGTATCAGAGATCAATTGCACCAGAAAAATCCAACCAGAAAAAGAGTGTTGGAAAGAGGGGACAAAGTGTGGCTGAGGGGGAGGAGGGTTCAATGTGGTTGTTTGGATGAGGGATGAGGGTGCGGCATGTCTATTCGGAGGAGGGAGGAGGGTACGGCGTGGCTGTCCAAAAAAGGGAGTAGGGTGGCCCTATGTGGAGGAGGAGGAGGGAAATAAGGGTTTCTCAGCATAGAGAAAGAGAATGGAAATTAGGGATATAAGCTGGGAATTTAGTGAACAATGTGTGCCACATGGAGAGAGTAAAGGGAATGGACAATGAGTAATGTAAAAAATTGTGGAAATAAAATAAAGAAAAAGGGAAATAAAATAAATGAAAATTAGAAAAAAATGATGGAATTAAATAAAATAAAAATAATGATATGGGGAAAAAATAAATCATAAAAGAAAATTCAAACATAATCTAATAGTAATAATAATCATACTAATAATGATAATAATAAAATATCATTGCTGATTATAAGACTTGAAAACTTAAAACATCAATAATAAAAATGATAATTATATTATAAATTAATGTTGGAAACTATATCGAGGTATTAATTTTTATAACAATAATAATAACTATAAGATTTATGGCGACTCTAAGCTATCAAAAACCGATGTCTAATCAACTTGAACTTCTCATACGTCTCTTGAACAAGGCTCCATCACAAAAGTGAGGTCTCACCTACATCAACCCAACCATAACGAGTCCAACATGGATGACCATAGAGATCGTCAAAGGGTTCAATTATAATAGACTATTGGTAACTATTATTAAATGAAAAATCAACCAATCCCAAATGGCTATCCCGTGAACATCTGAAATCCAACACAAAAAGTGGGAAGAATTTCCTCCATAATCTGATTCACCTGCTCCGTCTGTCCCTCTATTTGGGAATGGTATGTTTTTCTTATTTTGATTTGTCATCCCAATTAACTTTGGAGGTAATCCCAAAATCGAGAGGTAAAGTGGGAATCCCTTTTAGAAATAATCGTTGATGGCACACCATGAAGTCTAACCACCTCTTGAACATACAAATGGCCCAATTCATCTGACCTTGTTGTATCTCTGACAAGGATAAAGTTAGATGACTTGGTAAAACAATCAATCACTACCCAAATAGTGTTCCATCTCCATGGTGTATGAGGAAATCCAAAAAATGAATTAATTAGAGACCTTGTCCCACTTTCAGGTAGGAATGTGTAATGGCTGAAGCATGCTATATGGTCTCTGATGCACTGATTTCACCTGCTGACAAGTGTAACATCCCAATACGAAGTCGGATATGTTTTTTCTTATACCTGGCCAAAAGAACTAGCAAAGAACATCATAAAACATCTTGGTAGTATTAGTATGGTTGGCCCATAGAAACTGGTGATAGTCTGGCTTCACCACCATCCACAGAGAAAACGACACAACTCCATGTCCCTTAAAGCACAAAATTCACTCCTGAGACAAGGACCAATCAGAAGGTGTTTCCCCACCGTGACGAAACTACAGATATTGCTGACACAGCTCATCACTAGGTTGATCCTACTACATCAACTCTAGAAGACTGAGAGTCAACTGAATGATAGCCAAGAAATTACCTCTATTGTGATCCATTCTTTCCAAGTGCATCTGGAAAAAAAGCCTTATCAAATTCAACTCATCACTAGACATCCTCAAAGCATGCACGGTTACTTTCCTACTCAAGGAATCTACAACCAAATTTCCCATGCCCGTGGTATAGACAATATGAATATCAAACCCCTACAGGTACTTTACCCAATAGTGTTGCATCATGATTAGGTCCTTCTATGAGATAATGTATGCTAGGATCTTGTGGTCCAAGTAGACCACGGATTTCTCTCAAAAAAGGTAATAATTCCAAGTCATCAAGGCATGTATCACTGTTGACATCTCCATGTCGTGGTTTGGATAATTCTTCTCAAGCGACCTGAGTTGGCGAGAACCATAACACACCAAATGATTATCCAGCATGAGTACACATCCGACGCTCATAAATATAGAATCAAAATAAACCTCACAGACCTTTTATATAAATTTTTAAAATCATCACAAGTGTTGTGGTCAACCACTTCTTTAACTCCTCAAAGTATTCCTGGTACTGTGGGATACATTCAAACTTCACCCCTTTCCAGGTGAGTGCGGTCATGGAGGAGGGAAGCAGTAAGAAATCCTGAACAAATTGCCTGTAATAGCCTACCAGTCTATGAAAACTCCTAATCATGAACAAATTACTCATATGTTCCCAGGTCATAATTGCACAGATCTTATCCGGGTCCATTGAATCCCCTTATTCTGAAACGACATGCCCCAGAAATTCCACTTCCCTGATCCAGAATATGCACTTTGAATGTTTCACATATAGGTTGTGACCCCGCAAGGTACCCAAAACAATCCATAGGTGACCCTCATTCTCCTTCTCAGATCCATCAAAAATCATAATGTCTCCCACAAACACTACGATAAAGGATTCAAGATACTGGAGGAACACCCTATTAATGAGTATCATAAAGACTTTTGGGGCATTGGTTAATCCAAAGAGGATGACCATATACTAGAAGTGGTCAAACCTACTTCTGAAATCTGTCTTCAGGATGTCTGCCTCTCTTACCATGAGTTTTTGGTAACCCATACACAACTCGATTTTTGAGAACCTCTTTTCTGCACATCAAGTGGTCTAAAAAATCGTTAATTCAGGGCGAATGATATTTATTTTTTAAGGTAACCTTATTGAATTTCTAGTAATCAATGCACAATCGGAGGGTTCCATCAGCATTCTTATCAAATTAAACTATGGTGGCCCAAGGAGAGCTTCTCAGGATGAAGGAATCCTCTGGATTCAAAATAGTCCAATTGTATATCTAATTCCCTCAATTCGGTGAGGGTGATGCGATATGATGAAATAGATATAATATGTGTTCCATTTTCCAAATCAATCAAGAAATTCACCCCTTACTCTAGGGGTAAGCCTGTAAAATATTCTCAGAAAACCTCTGAGAACTCATCAACTACATGAAGTAGCTTCCTCTGAGAAACACCAATATGGTTATCCAATGCGAGCGATGCTAACTAATAAATAAGATTCCCCAACTCTGGATGTGGAGGCATTGCATAGCCTGAATGAGGATCCCATTCTCCGTTAAATAGATGAGGACCCCCATATGATTCCATGAAACTGATTCATCGCCAATAATAGTAAATATACTCATTGAAGCGAACCAACTAGTACATGAAAGGATCACATAAAACAATTCCACAACCAGGGCCAAGAAATCCCATTCCATTTCAACAGTTGAGAAGGAAAGTGTGAAAGATGGAATCCTAAGACATAGCTCCTTTTTCATACCAAATGGAATCACTAACTCTATTGCAATAGATACAATCTTAGGTGGCAGTCTCAACAAGTTAACAATTTGAGAAGATATAAAAGTGTCAGATGCACCGGTATCCAAAAGAGTGACAGTGAAGGAAGATGAAATCAAAATAGTACATCCAATAATCGCATGTCCTACATCAGATCCCACGGGTTTTTAATCCACATCATGTAGATGCCTACTCCATTCAAGGGAATGAAAACTCACCTGAGGCTCTACCTTGATCTGGAACTACCCTAAAGATGACCTAGTACTATTTCCATGACCACCAAAATGAGATCCCAAAGTCCTAGTTAGCTCTGACTGAATTAATACTCCCCTAGAATTCATAGACCATGTCCCTCTTGGATAAGGGGATACATTCCAAAAAAGCATTTTAGTGTCCCAAAATTTCACATCCAAGGAAAGGCCTGGGTGGATAACGACATGAATGTCCAATGTTCCCTACACTCCACCACTAATGGCACACAACAGACCTTGTATCAAAAGCTATAGACAAAGTCTGCCTAAAAGGATTGCGTAAGATGCCACCACCCTTCTTCCCTTGCTCATCATTCTTCCTCTTTTTCTCAGATGAACTACCACTTCCAAACACTAACACTGATCCAGGAAACCATGACATTCCTCTCTAATCAATAGAAACCATGCAAGCACAATAGACCACCTCAACAAAAGATCCAATCTTGAAAAATAATACTTGATAGAAATTATTTGGTCGATGACCCTTCTCGATCTTCTGAGCATTCCAATATTCATTAAAGACAATCTTAGGCACATACTGCACTATCTTAGAAAAGCGTACCGCATACTCCATCACTATTCAATAACCCTGGGAAAGATCAATGAACTTTGGAGATCTAGCATAAGTAATGACCTCAGGACAGTACTTCTCATTGAAGATGGTATTCAACTCCTTCCAACACATATGATCATTTTTTGACTTGAAGATCTAATTCCCACCACTTAAAACTTAGACCCTCTAGCAAAAATGAGGGACACTTCACCTTGGCATCCTTAGGCGTCTCAAGTACTTAAACATACACTATATCTTTTCAATCCATTCCTCTCCCTCCTGAGGTTCTGAAATACCTAAAAATGAATGATGTTTATTATTCAAGAAATATTGATCTTTATCCTTCTCAGATCTAGACTCGTCCCCTATAGATAGAGTAGGAGGGATAGCAGGATACACCCTTGGTCCTACGACTTGAACAGCTTAGACAACAACTTCTACGAACCTCTGATCAATCAGTGTTAGAGAACATTCTCGAGCATCCTCCCATGCACACGGAGGGTCTCTCTAGGGATCCATTCTGCTTCAAAAATTAATATTCACATAATAATATCATTAATACATTATACTTGAAAAAACAATTAGCATTAATAATATACATCAACAAACAAAACATGTAGGAGCAACATAATAACAAAACTACCTCTCCATTTCCCGATGCCCATGTATTATCTGCAGCCTGCATGATCCACCTGGAGGAGAAGTTAAACAATCATCCTGACATCCAATGGTGACTCCAGGTCTTTCACTGGGTGTGGTGGCTAGGAACCCCACACATAACCGAGACACAGGTCCAAAAAAATTATAGTTCCTACCTAAACATACTCGTTCTAAATAAGATAACCCATAGATAAAAACCTCCCATAATAAAATTTTATCATGAATAAAATTAGGTCTCCATCCAACCAGCACCCGACCCAGCCCCAAGCAAGGATCAAAGGGCATTCCTGATCCCCACGGGCTGGTACAAGAGCATGGGTATCAAAGTAAAACATGGGAATTATTTACCTGAATAAAAAAATATAAATAAACCAACAAAATAATCCAAACCAAAAGTAAAAGATGCAACCAAACAATCATTTAACCCCCAACATGTTTTGATTCACATTGAAACCAAATACCAAGCAACACAAATAATTATGGTGACCAAAAACCACCGAAAAAAACTGTCGCGGATGAGAGGACACCACGATCAATCCATCACCACAATGCCACATCATGACGTTAGCTAACAAACTAAACCACCACTCCCAAATGTTAGAACCTTAGTTGATTCAATTATAAACAAATATACTAACACCCACGGGTGTTATTAGGGTGTGAGTAATCACCTAGTATGATTCCATAGAGAAAAGATTCCACATAAAATCATTAAAAGGAAAATACATTAGCAATTTTAAATAATGGAAAGAATGAAATTCTTAAAAAACTTTAATGATAACAGTTTGGATGAAACAACATCAATGAAAATAAGATTTAAACAAAAAAAGTTCTTTTTTAGTATCTCAACTGACATATCACATATCATTGGTGTGCACAAAGTAACCAAGAGAACCAAAAGATGGGAGATTCCCTGAGGGTACTAGTAACAAGTGTGGCCCTAGAATGTCATGTCTTGGTGAATCATGGCTTGAAAACCATGAACAATAAAAAATATGTCTTAGAAACCACTAACCATAGAAAACGTGTCATTGAAACCAAAAAAACTTATTCATTCGTATGTTTTTTAGTGTTGGAATTGTCAATCCTTACAATGAAACCAGACCGGGAAACCTCCGAAACACTAGACCATTAGTCCTAGTCCCCCTACCTAATACCACAGGCTTCCCTCTTTGTGATCATTTAAATTCAAATTTCACATCACATGTCACATTATTACATAAAACCCAAATAAGGTTATTTTCACAAAAAACACACTATTTTTACACCAAAATCTATTTATAACATAATAAAAATTGCTTAAGCATTAAATTAAACAAGCTTTCCAGTTAAAAAAACTTTTATAATTATGAAAACTACTAAGAAAATTTATTATGAGATTTCGAAACATGTTGAAAAATATTAAAGGTAAAGCTCACCCAAATACTTTTCCAAGATGAAACACAGTTTGACACCATGAGAAAACATAAAATACATCATTTACACTTCCTAAAGCACTCACTTCATAGTTTACAAAGAACTGCTAAATAGTTCAAAATGGATTTCATAATAAGAATATGCCACATCACATAAGAAAATATCTAACAAATTAAATACACATTAAAAATATATAAAGAAAATTTCACGACATATAAACTCCTTGAAAAAAGTGTTAAATTAATTAAATAATCAAGTTAAATCATCAGTTAATATTTTTGAGCGGAACCACCTATCGTTGTGTCATAAGCTTCAAAAAATTGGTGATCAAGGACCACTGCATGCAAATGCGGCTAAAAAACTCAAAAAGCCGTAAAAAAAATGCATCAACCCATTTTCTTTAAAGTCAAACTGACCTCAGCCTAAAAACTCAAACCTAAAAACCTAAAAATTATATAAACAACCCAAAGTGGGTGAACAAACTAGTAGAAAGGAAGTAGAAGTAGAAACCGAGAAAGATGGGTGTGATGGAGATAAATTGTATCAAAAAGTATGACTAGAAAGAGAGGGAAAAAAGAGGGGAGGGAGTGCGGTCGAGAGGGAGGAGGGTGCGACGCGGCTATCCAGATGAGGGAGGAGGGTGCTGTGCAGCTGTCTGGAGGAGGGAGGAGGGTGTCCTGACGTATAGGTGGAGGAGGGAAATGAGGGTGGCTGGAATGGTGGAAGAGAAGGGAAATTAGGGTTAGAGTGGGGGATTGAGGGAATAGTCTGTTCCATGGGGAGAGAGGAAATTAGAGGTAGAAGAGATAAGAAAATGAAATAATGTGAAAATAAAATTAAGAATAAAGGTAAATACAAGAAAAAAATAAGAAAAAGAATGGATGGAATAAAAAAAATAAAAAAATGGGATTGGAAATAAAAATAAAATAAAACCTAAAAGAAAATTCTAACTTAATCAAATAATAATAATCATATAATTATAATAATTATAATAAAAATATATTATTGATGTTAATAAAAATTAACAACTTAAAACATCAATAATAAAAAGAGTAATAATATTATTAGTCAATGATGGAAACTAGATTGAGGTATTAATTGTGATAATAATTATAATATCTAAAAAAAATTAATTTCATTAAGTGAGAGAAAAAGAGATAAACTCATTTATCATCACAAAAGTTCACAACACTTTTAAGGCTCAGCCCGCATTTCAACAAAACAATTTTTTTAAAGGGAGATAAAATTGAAAGATATTAATAACAATAAGAATCATACCATAGTACGAAGTCTTGTTATCGCTTTACAAGACACATTCGGACACAGTAAATTCATCCCTAACCTTATGTGCTCAAGTATACAAGTGTATGTAATAATAATAATAAATCTGTAACAAACATGTTTACATACAATCAAAAAATGAGTAGTCATGCACTAACCAAGCCACCATATTCCTTAGTCCACAACAAATTTGGATCTTTAGAGGATAAATTATGAATGTGTCATAAGAATAATGGGTTTTCCACTAGGATAATGAATCATGCTACTCGGCATCGTGTGATCATGACACTCAGCATCACTATGCATCAAAAAAGTCTCATTCTCAGCATCCCGTAGGCAACAAGAAATAACTAGCATCCCCTAGACATAAATTAATATACCCCATGGAATCCTCTAGCCATCGAGTGAATAACAAAGAATCCCTCAGACATCATTGTATCCCTACCCTGTGCATTGGTTCCTCAACTTCATCATCACATGTCGTGTACACTCCCCCTCCAAGGGATAATCATGTCAAGATTGTCCACCTATCTTGGGTTCTATAAAAAATACCAAAAAATCCCACATAGCATGGTGGGATACATGCGAAAACATAAAATATCTTCATAATTATGGTAGCACACACAATACATGTGATCAACATCAAACATGAATAATAACTTATATGTTCTCATTTAACCGAGTGTAACATAACATTCCCAGGGAAACACATACACCCACATGCGATCATAATCTTGCATGGTCATCAAAAATATGTGTACATATAATCATATTAATGTATCATGTGTAAAAGATCCCAAAATGGTAAGGATATTCTTAAAGGTGGGGATAAACTAGTCAAGAACGCCGATTCAAGGCCTTTTTATCGAATTGTTAGTACTTGAGGTTCACCAACGGTCCCTCAATCAAAGTAGAACTATTATATTTTAAAAAATTACAAAATATCATATGAGATGATACTTTCTCTCTCCTACATAATTTCAAAATTATAGTTTAGTTCAACACTTTTCATAACAATACTCTCTTCAATAATATGTATCATTGATAATTTCTCAAAAATTATCCTTTATACTTATATATAAATAATTTATCCAAAATAATCCTTTAATGAATATCCTCTGATAATTTATTTTAATAATTTGTAATTTGATAATCCCCTAATTATCCCTAATAATTAGTTATAATTATCTCTTGATAATTATTTAAAATAATCCTTTCAACAATATGATGAAATTATCATTCGATAATTCTTCATAATTATTATTCAATAATTTTACAAATTTTTTTGATAATTTATTTTAACAATCATTGATATTTTTACACAATTATATTTTGATAATTCATTGTAATTATTATTAGACAATTACTTACAATTATCCTTTCAATATTTTTATTAAATTTTCATATGATAGTTCAAATAATTATTATTTGAAAATTTCACATAATTATTCATTGATAATTTTTTAATAATTTATAATTTGATAACACTACAATTATCCCATTATAATTTATTGTAATTATCACTTTATTATTATTTACAAATATCCTTTCAATAAGTTTATTAAATTATCATTGGTTAATTATTCATTATTATTGTTCAATAATTTCTCATAATTAATCTTGAATAATTTTTTTATTTATCTTTGATAATTTCAAGTAATTATATTTTTATAATTTGGATTAATTATCTTTGGAATTTTTTAAAATTACCCTTCATTATATTTTTGACAAAATTAATTTTTTTTAAATTAAAAATATTGTCTTCTATTAGTTTTTATAAATTATAATTAATAATTTAATTTAATTACCATTTGATAAAACTATATATTTATCGAGGATAATTTGGTGTTATATCATTGGATTTTTTTTGTTTCATTGTATTTTGAAAAAGTATCATGTAAATTAATTTTCAATAATTTGTTAATTTATCACTACATTTAGGTTCTATCAATATTTTTAAAATCATCCCATTTTTGGAAATTGAGAATTATAGAAAAATTAAATAAAATTAAATAAAATAAAAACAAATAAGAACCTGAAAAACCCCTTCATGCACGACACATAGCATTTAAAGGGAGGAGAATCTGGCCAGAAGTAGATCATCAAAGGCTACTAATCATTCCTAAGGGATTTTAAGAAGCACCAATACACAATAAAATTGAATAATAGGGGAGGATGAGAGATTCATGTGTTTTAAGATTTCCAATGCACATTCCATAACTTAAAGGATTAAACTCCCTTTTTATTTTGAGATTCAAACAAATTTTTAATACATTGGTATTAATTATAACTCATTATAAATTTTCCTACTAAAACAGTAAAAACAAGTTGAATCTAAGGTTTCAAAATCATGCATGCGTCCAAAATGGTGGGTTTTGAGTGTTTGAAGAAGAAAAATAATAGTAAATTAAATTTTTAATAATTAATTTAATAACTAAATTATTAAATACACTAATATAATGAGTGGAATGACTAAATGTCCAACACGGAAAATAGTTATACCTCACTTATGGTAAATCTTATGTCAAGAATCTAAAGGTAGTCTCAAATTTCTCATATGATGAACTTTTTGGGAGATATTTATTAATTATTATTTAAAAATGGTAAAAAAAATATAATTAAAAATAAAAAGTGTATTATCACATGTGACGTTAAAAAAACTACCAAAATGCATAAAAATTAAAATCTATCTAGTTTAAACACAACATTCAGGACCTAACAATGGTCTCTAATTTCTCATTTGATAAACCATTTGGTAGATATTCCATTATTTTTCAAAAAAATTAAATATATAAAATAACATATCCTCATGTATTCTCTAAAATAATGTTTGAATCTTACAAATTCTATACCCCTCCTAGGGTAAACACTACATCCTGGAATTAACCATGGTTTCATATTTCATGTTTGATGCACCATTGGAGTAATATAAAATTATTTTGGATAAATTGTGCATGCATAATGTAATTTTTTTCATATTTTTATTCATTCAAATTCAAGCCTATATGAGCCTAAGAAACGTTCACAAACACAGTACCAAACTTCTAAATTTTTTCATGTAATTTTATAAAGAAATAATTGATCTTTTACACTTATGTAAAGACATTAAAACATCTTTTATGAGATTTTTATTGAAAATAAAAGATATGTTTCTGTATAAAAATACTTATAAATTATCAACAAGATATATTTTATTATCTTAAAAACATTGGATATTAAACTATGTGTATTTGAATCTCTCAAATCCAGTCACAGTTATAAATAAATTTTATTAGGCTATAATAAATATTCTTGAGGATAGTATTAATTTCCAACTTAGAACTGAACCACTTGTTTTAATTTCATCTAGGTGTTATGATTACATTTCTTACTTTTTTTTCAACCTATTTTTACTTATTATATCATTTTATTTATTCTTCCTTGATTATTTTCATTTATTGTTTTGTAAAAAAACTAGATTTCTAAAATTTATATGTGATGTATTCTATCTGATGTGAGAAAAATATTTTCAAAAGTTAAATCTATTTCAAAATAGTTATTTTGGGTTTTGATCAGACTATTGAGAAACTATTTCAAATCATAAATTATTTATAGCAATATTATTTTTAAACTAGAAAATTTTAATTGAGGATTTACTTAAAAAAATTAACAGAAATGTTAAATTGGAATTTCAAATCACTCCCTCTTGAGATTTCCTCTAGGACCAACATTTGGTATCATAGATCTATTTTTATTTATTCTTATTTACCTTTGACTTTGATCAACTTCTTAATAATTTATCATTAATTTACATTATTTATTTATTTTGTTATTATAGATTCATATTATAATGGTTATACTACAAATAGTCCTCCTTCAATGTCCAAAACTATGCTCATTGGAAGATAAAAAATGAAAATTTATATTTAGGGAATGGGTCTTGACATATCAAGATTTTTTTGGGATGCCAAGCAGAAGCCTTTACCACAATGGTACAGGCTCGTTGGCTTGAAATATCTAGATCTATAAATTATAAATATCGAAAGAATAAAAATTCCTTAAAATAATTGGACTAACGAACTAAATTTGGATATTATTCTAATTAAAAATCCATGAATTCTTTATTTTATGATTTAAGAGGATATGATATTAAAAGAATATATTCTTATATAACTTGTTATTCATTTTGGGTTACAATTTCTGTGTATCATGAAGGAACATATAATGTTAAATGAATTATATTAAATACATATAATATTATTTTTGATACTTTTAAAGTCAGCCATAATGGATTCATATCTCATATTTATCCTAGGTTCAATGAAATCATAAACACTATGATTAAACATGGAAAAAAGTTGGATAAAAATCTTCATACAATGTAATTTAATATTTTTGACAGATAGATTGACATGTACTACAGTTTGTATTCTAGAATCATGCAACATCATCAAACATAAGGTGAACTAGAAAATTGGAAATATTTTTATATATGAGGAAGAGTTAAATGTTAACAATGAATATAACAAATCAAAAAAGTAAATATATTTATTTTACAGAATTAAAATCAAAATCAAAGGATGTTTTCAAAGATGGAATCAAATGTGGAAGTGAAGCTGATACAAATAGGAATGATGAAATTTCTTAGTTGTCTCGATGATTCAAATATTATTATAAAAACAATTATTTTTTAATAAATAAAATTACTAAGGAATTATGATAAAATTGGAAGATGGAGTAAATATTTGAAAAATGATGACTCCTCTGATGATATTGATTTCTAGAGTGTAAGTGGAATGTTTATATAAAATATGACTTTATGAAACTAATGTAAAATTAAATTTATGAAGATAAAATGAAATGAATAAATAAATAAATAACTTCCTCTTGGAGCGAATCTAATCATAACTTTAGTATTGAAGACTCTACCCAAGACGATAAAATGAAAAGGAAATTCTATACATTATGGATAATAATTCCAAGGTAAAATCTATTTATTTATCACATATATTTGATTAATTCAAAATTTATAATGATGAATTAAAATATTATTGTGATATGATGAAATAAAAAACTAAATTAATTTAATGATAAATTAAACAATATGAAAAGATGCTTGTTTTATGTGTTATTGATAAATCTAATATTTGTATTTAAAAGGGAAAAATCTAATTTGATAAAATAAAAATATGATTTGAAAATGGAAAATTAATAGATTAGAAAAGATCTAAAACAATTTGTTTGTAGTAGATAAACATTGAATATTATTCATCGTGAACAATAAAGACTTAAATAAAAAACTAGAATTGGATATTGATATATAATGCAATGTAATATGTATAAAAATAAATTTTTTCATAGATAAAATACTTACAGAATAATCTCTACATACAAGGAAAATATTATCCTTTGAAATAATTATAAAACTTTTTGAACTAAAAATTATTTTTTGTCGAAGTATTTTTACTCTTACGGCAATAAGACTCTGAAAATAATGTGGATTCCAAAGGCTTTCATTATTAACTTATCTATACCCAAGAAAATATGGGTAAAAAATTAAATTCTAGTTTGGATATCAATAGTAAAAGTGTTTTATAATATTGACAATAAAAAATTTTATTTAGATAGTGAATGTTTCAAACATATGACTAGAAACTATTAAATCTTTAATAACCTTGTGAATGTTTATGGTAGACATGCCACATTCGGTGAAAATATTAAAGAAATGATTATTGTACATAGAAAAATATGTAACTCTAGATCAAATTTTATTTATATTGTTTTAATTTAATATTGCATAAAATATAATCTATTTAGTATTTCCCAGTAATGTAATGATGGTTCTCAATTAATGATAGAAAATAATTCTTTTAAAATTTAGGATTCCAAGTATGATTTAGTATTTTCTAGATTAAGAAATGGTGATTTTTATGATGTTAACATAGATTCTTTATTCAATAAAAATGTTTCTTATTTATGCACCTTTAATAGAGAATGATGGTTTTTCATATGAGACTATGAAACTATAATATATACTCTATTATAATGATTAATATGATAGTTTCGGTGAGGGATATACCCAAACAAGAATCCCTCCAAGAAAAAGTTTACAATCCTCATCAAAATGGAATAAAACAAAAAATATATATCAAACCAAATACAGAGGTTTCTACCCCTAAACCACTATAATTGTTTCACAAGGATATGTTTGGACCATCTATAGATTCTAATTTTCTAGGAGAACACTGTGATTATATAATTCTAAATTATTATTCAAGATATACTTGTGTGGTTTTTCAATATCACAAAATTGAAGCTCCATCATTTTTTTATAAATATTAAAAATATTTAGATAACTGTAGTGGACTCACCATAAAAACCCTCAAGAGTAATCATGGATAAAAATTTTAGAATCCTTAATTTGAATATCCCTTCTAACAGCATAGTTATTATAGTAACTTCAATACTCATAGAACACCTCAGCACAATGGGGTTAGAGAAAAAAGAAATGGGATTATTCAAGAAATATTTTTTACAATGCTCAGTGAATATGACTTATAGATTTATTTTTGGGATAAAGATGCTAACACATATTTTTATGTAGTCAATATATTTCTCATTAGATATGCCATGAAAAAAACATCATATGAATTATAGAATGGTAGAAACATTAAATTAGATTACTTTGGAGTTTTTCGATGCAATGTCTTAATTGTAAAAATAATGGATAATCTAGAGATGATTGCACTAAAACAATATAATTGTATTTTTTGTGGTTATTGAATCGCGAGTATAGCATATATATTTTTTAATAAAAAATATAATTTTTTTGGAAGAATCTATACATGTCACTTTTGATGATATAGATCTATATGAACCAAAACCTACTATATAAAACTCTAAGGATGATATAATTAATTTTTATATTATTAATACCTTCAAAACCTAATAACATGCTACTAATTTACCTGATAAATCTCCAACAAGTGGCCAACAAGGCCTCTATGTCTTGGAAAATTACTTCGATGAACAAAGTAATTCAGTTCCTACAACCATTAGAACCCTCAAAATCCATCCCTGTGATGATGTTGAAGAAGACCTATATTAAAGTACTAAAACCCCAGCCTCCCATAAAAATCATGTTGAAAATAATGCGTTTTTTCTCAAAATAAACAAAATAACATCAATGATGTAACCAATGATGAAAATTAGGTGATAGTTATAAAAGAATAATTGAATCAGTTTCAAAGAAATAATGTCTATAAATTAGTTGGTATAACTACAAAATACTTAACTATTGGAACCATGTGGGTGTATAGAAATAAGGTTTATTAGTCTTTTCCAATAGTTAGAAACAAATCCATATGGGTCGTATAATTTTATAGCCGATAAGAATATATTACTTATAAAGAAACCGTTACACTAGTTTCTAGACGTGAATCCATTATAATACTACTTTCATATGAATACTATATTACTTTAAATCTCTATCAAATGGATGTCAATAGTTAATTCCATAATTTTTATATTATTAAAGATGTTTTTTTTTTGAGAACCCCCATGGGTTTCAATAACCATATTTTCCAAATAATGTTTTTAAACATTATAAATATATTTACGGTTTAAGACATGGTCCTAGTGCATTGTGTGATAGGACCATCTACTTATGGATTACAAAATGGATCTTAAAATTATATATATTATCTAAATCTATTTATAGAAATAATTATTAAGGGTGTCTTAGTAGTTAAAATATATGTTGATGATATTATTTTTAGATCATATAAAAAATCCCTTGTGTATATAATTTTCTAAAATATTGAAAAATGGATTTGAAATGAGTTTCATGGGTGAAGTAAAATTATTTATTAGTCATAAAATTTTTCAATAAAAGGACTGAATTATTATAAATCACACTAAAGACACAAAGTATCATAAAACAAATCTTGGTATGGATAGCAACCAAGGTAGTGATACCCCTATTAGTGTATGATATAATCTATATCTTGATGAAAATGGATAATCATTTAACAAGTCTACTTATAGAGTTTTGATTTTGAGTTTAATATAATTCACTACCAATTCAATCTATATTATGGATAGTGTATGTGTGTGTTTCTGTTTCTAAGAAAACCCAAAAAAAATATCACTTGAAAATTAAATGGATGAAACACACTTTATTAGACTATGGGTGTCAATTCTGACATGTCCCTATAAATTGTTATAATACAAGTGTGATTAATATTTTAGAGAATTTTGTATCACATTATTGGACTATAAATATTGACATATGATATCATTTTTTAATGGAATGTCTTCAAAAAGGTGATAATACTCTTATGTTCATTGGTACTGAACATCAAATTACTGATATTTTTACAATTCCCTTTAATATATAATGATTTAATTATATCAAACATGAATTAGGAATGATAAGCTCTAATTTCTATTTTTACCCTTTAAATTTTAGTTAATCCATGTTTTTAAAGATTATTTATTTTAATGTAATATTATTTTTCCTAAGATTACCATTTATATTTATTAATAATTTTCTTATTGTATGTTTTAAAAAATAATTTTTTGTGATTTGGTAAAAATTGATTATAATATTAGTTCACAATATCATTTAACCAACCATATTTTCTTTAGATTATCAATTATGTAACTATGAGAATTTAGTCATCCTATCAGTTAACATACCATATACCCTCCAAGTTACTACAAGTCAGGACATATGGTAATTGAACAATCCGTGAAACATTTATGTTTCTTCAAGAATGATTTTCTAATTGAATAACCTATCATGTATATTTGTGTTTTAAAATAATATTTATTGTTTTTTGAATGGTTTATTATTTTAACTTTTTATAAATTTTAATCTATACCATAAATAGATAGGTAAACTCAAATTAAAATTTGAATTGACACACATATCTAAATATATTTCAAATCCCTAGAATCTGACTCTTTCAAAATTATCTTTTTCAAATCCTTTTTCTCTTGAAATTGAAACCAAGCTTATAGCTTTTTTAATATTAGTAAAAATAATAGTTAGTGTTAAACATGCTATTTAATTTGCATCACATTCTACGTCATGTCCCTTAAATAAATTATAGAAAAGACATTGTAAATTTGTTAATTTAATCAAATATCAAAACCCTCATCTATTAAACTGACATGTGTGTATACAAATAGAAGTAGATGCATAAAGGCTATAGTTGGTAAATTCCTTGGTTTGGAAATATATTGAGAAACAAGGATGTGCTAATTGGTTTGAATAAAATTTTAAACCTATTTATCCTCATAATGTAAAGTATTTTTATTTCAATAGGGAGTATTATACTAGTAATTTAATATATTCTATTCAAACCATTATAAATAGGGACAAGATGGTATTTTCTATGAAGCTGTGGTCAAAATGTATGAATCTACTTCACATAGTGGAATATGAGTATTATCAAAGTTAGTATTCTATTGATCATTATCAAATTAAAATTATGACTAATCTTAATGAAATAACTAGAAATAGAACTCCAAAAAGGCCTAATTCATTAGAATTGGATGAAGAATGAAATCTATTGGTGAAGTTATAGGTTTTGAGTGTAGTAGAGAAGTATGTTTGGAATGGGAAACTCAATTTTTATCAATAATTTATGAGTAATATGATATTCCCATAAAAAATGATATCATGTCCCATTGAATTTTTATATTACCTCACTAGAATAATCACTAGAACCAAAAGAGGGGGATCATCACATGTAATTTATAATTAATTTATAAACAGATCTATAATTAACAGAACTTGTAATTATATAATAATTGATAATCTGGTTGGCTCAATCTCATTATATCTTCATTTTGTTTTATAATACAAGCTTAAACCCCCTAAATCAATGGTCATAAAGTTTACCATAATCTCTAAAAATAATACTAAAATAGATGGGTTCTAGCACAGTTGCTCTCTATCACTTTCATTTGTGGTTAATAATATTATAATTCTATTTATGGGGAAATAATTCTTGGATTTATCCTACTATATTGAGAGAATATGAGTAGAGATCACACACAAGATCTCTAAAACTATCTCTAGGTATTTAGAGTGATTCTCTATATTCTTTGTCTACTGAAAATGAGTTCTAAAAAGAGATATAATTATATATTTATATAGGTAGGTCTAGTGTTGTCAACTTGCACACAATCCCCTTTCAAATTCATTAATTCTTTGTTAACCCCATGTATAATAATAATATAATTTTTATTCACTTGAAATTTACATCACCAAATAATAAAAAAATATCATTTATATTATTTCCAATCAGACCATCAAACTCAATCCACTTATTCCCTTCTACATTTGCTAATCCTTGAATAATTACTATTTAATTAATAAATGAATATCACTATATTATTCATCGATAAATATAAAAACTATTATATTTTCAAAAACATTAAAATAAGTATTCATTATTATTATTTAACATGATTATTGTTTTGAATAACATCTAATTAAATCTTAGTGATCAACCAGACCAAAATAATTATTAAACCAAGAATAAGAAAAAAATATTTATTCTAACTTGTTAAATCCAACATTGAATTTATTGATGATTATGGGTACACTTAGGATGTGACCCTATAGGCCCCTTTCATAGTGTCATTAGGAAACCCCACTTAAATTCCAATGTTAGTATCTTGAATCATATAATGAAACCCATAGAGAAAGAAGTTAATGTCACAATGATATAAAACACCAATGATTTCTTATTGGGTAATATTATCTGTTTATCATTATATATATAATCAAGAAGGTCTCTTACACATGTCATCGTCCTACGTGCATTATGTTTCGTTCATTAACATTCTAGAAATGAACTTTCATATAGAACACCATATCCAAGGATTTATCTAGGCAGTTTTATTTCCATATAATGGCATAAGAAATCAGCTTCTATTGATAGATAGATGGGTTAAATCCTTTCTCTCTTTATCTATTAAGGAAATATCACTCATGATACACCCAAAATATCTTGTCTTTTCATGATTATATGTCATAATTTTTTTTTCTAATTCATGAAATTACATGACTTATTAAATTAACTAGTGATAATATTAAAGTATAAAGATCAATACAAACATATATAGATATGAATTTTATATATAACCTAAAATGTGCATTCTGTACTGGTGGATTTGTCCTCATAACCACAATTCACTGCAATTTCATAGGGAAAAACCATGAGAAGGTATCTCAAGGTATTATGAGCCCCCTACTCCCAATATCCTATATTGTATGTTTCTCTTAAAACAACATCATATGTTTATAAAAAATTTATTTAATAATAACATGAAAACACCTATAGGTTCCCATCATAGTGGGAAACTGTTAAGACATTTCCATGAGACGTATATTCTTATAAAATAATAACATATTATTTCATACAGAGTCATGATCATGATGTGATAATAAACATTATTAATATTAAAAATAATTAATACATGTAGTCAATTACATAGAATTTATATATATGGAACCAATATAAAAATAATCCCACTTGTATGATTGCTAACTATTAATAACAATCAGTCCACTATCTCTCACACAATACCCACACCTCATCTAAGATAGATCCTTCATCAAGTGGACTGCCACATTTTTTTAATGTAAACTCTGGTAACTAAAACATAACCTCATTGATGAAATTCACTCAAGAGATGAAACTTTTGAATTATAAGCTTTATCTATTTATCTGAACATGGAACGTTGGAAAGAGTCATTGATGTTGTGTTACCATAGTAAAATATGATATGGTTTCAACTTCTTGGAACCACAAAAATATATTAAACCATATTGGGAATAGAAAATTCTTCCTTGGATATATAAAAAGACATATATTATCATAATATATTATAGAATTGGTGAATCTATATCATTTGAAATCTTCCCACTAACAACTCCTTCGTTGATGCAAAAGACATATTCTAATAATGACAATAGATAATTATGATATATCTAAAAGATATCATATATATAACCCCTGATGAATACCTCATTATATTCTCCTTGCACCAGGAATATATCATTGGTTCTTTTAGGATACATAAGGGAAACCTTAACAGCAATCTAATGTTGTTCACCAAGATCAACTTGATATATACCGACCAAGGTCAAATCATATGAAACATAAATCCATACACATAACATGGAATACATGATAGATCATATCATATACTATTATTGAATCATACTCATTATCTCTTTTTACTATTGTGTGTGAGGACACATATTCATGGAATGATATATACTATGTGATGCTGGAACCAATCCCCTGTTAGATTAATCCATACTAAACCTATTTATTATCTGGTCAATGTATATATATTGAATTAGTCTAAGCAGCCTCATCAATATATCACATAAAATGTTTATCCCAGGAATATAGGATGCTCCACCAAATTTCTTCCTATAGAAACACATTCTTAACCATTCCTTAACCTCATGTAATGCTTGTATCTCTTTTTCAATAAGTTATATAAAATCAACAAAAACTATTATGAAAATGACCATAATCTCATTAAACCAATTGTAAACACATGGTTAAAATTCATTCATGTTGAACCCTAATTATTTTATAGCTCCATAGTACTGAATGTTCTATTTCTGGGAGGCTTGTTTTATTCCATAAATGAATCTCTAAAACATATATGCCTTATTTGAATTTATTTTACTCAAAAACCCTAATGGATTTGTCATATACACATCTTACTAAAATTTAATATTATATAATGAATTTTTTGTATCCATCTAACTAATCTCATAGTCCTGGATAAATACTATGGAAAGTATAATTCTAATGGATCCATGCAAGAAAACTAAAAAAAGGTTTCATATTATTTTATGACCAAACATTTTCTAACCCCTTTAGACACTAGACATGATATATCAGTACTAACATGACCATTAATTTCTTTTCTTTTCTTGAATACCCATTTTCATATAACATGATTTATTTCAATAAGAATTTTGGTTAAAACCCAAACATAGTTCTGATACATGGAATCTATCTCAGAATTCCTAGATTAATTCTATATTGTTGATTTTAAAAATCAATATTACATCCTTTGAGTATAGAGGGTCATTATTTTTACCTAATATTGAGTCACCATATTCCATGACTAGAATAAAATATATTTATTATTCACTAACCTCTGTAGTTCTCTAATGCATTACTTTTATTTCAAGAAAAACTTCTTCTATGAGGACCTATGAAATTATTTCTTAAAACAAATCTTGTTTATCTTGATTAAAAACATCATAAAAATCAAAATTGTTCCCACAATCCTACTTGAGGATGTTTTCCCTCTCAATTAATTTATTTTACCAAGAAATTTAAACCATATTATCATAGGTAACATATAAGTAGTATCCACTTGATTTATTGGAGTGAACTATAAATATACACTTTGTTCCCTAGGGTGACATTTCTTTACTAGAGATAGCATTAAAATACACCATGCACCCCTCTGAATGATTATGTGAAAATATGGTTTTTTACACTCCATAAATCCAAGGTAATACCACGTTATACTTTATTCAGTACTCAGTTTAGTATGTATGATGTTTTTTGTAATTCATATCATCAATAGGATAATAGAAATATTTCATGACTTTTCATTGACCATACCATTTATATTATGGAATGGTTACTCCTTTCACTAACACAATACCATTTTGGTGTATAAGTTGGAGTTAATTAATATAAAATATCATATGTTTATATAAATTTGATAAACTCTTAGTTAAGATATTCAAAAACATTGATCTGATAAAAGTATATTTATATTTTTATTTAGATAATTCTTAACATCATTATCGAACTATTTGATATTCTCAAGGGATTCAGTCGTGTACCTCATCAAGATGATATACCCATTCCTACTCAGGTCATTGTTAAAAGATTTAAAATATTATAATCTACCTCTATATTCTAATTTATAGGTTCTACACACGTCAGTGTGTACCAATTATATATTTTTTTCCCTTTTGGATTGACCACAAAACAGTAGTTTTGTCATATTGCCTAATAAATATGAATGGAATCATTCAATTGGTTTATACTATAAGTATACCATGTAACCATCTTGGTCGAGCATCATCAAATACTTCTTCTTTACCTGACCACGACAGTGATGCCCCAACGGGGATTGAAATGATTTGTGTCGATTTAATTTTATTCAATTTCCAATATTTGTTGTTTTAATTTAATACATAAATAATATTATTTGGTTGTTTCATACCATAAAATATTCATTAATTATATAAGTAGAAGCTGTTATTTCCATATTTGATAATAAAATGATCGATGTTTTAACACGAAATTGGGATGATGTTCATAGTTACATTAAAACATTATTTAGGTGATTTTAAAAAAATTATTCATATTGGAAATGTGAGTTGGTAGTCTCCCATGTATAGAATATATTTCCTTACTCTATTTGTAGCCCATAGATCCACCTCACCTCTGTAAAACAACTGAAATCTACTTGGTTCCAGTATCTGGATAAAAATATAAGCACTAAATGTAATATCTAGTACCTAAGATGTAGATACGGAAAGATTACACTGGATATTGAATGATCCTAAAGCTTTCCCTTTATTTTTTTAGGGGTACAGTTCCTCTTTCTATGGCCATTCCTTCCTCATGATAAACACAATGATTTTTTATATTTTTTTACCACTCAATATTCTTATTCATGGAAAGACTATGCTCAAGAGACTTAGACATGGAATTATTCTTCTTACCCTTTGGCTTCATCATCCTTTTCTTATTCACCATAAGGACCGTGGGCTGGTCATTCCCCATGTCTTTATCAACTTGGAGATTAGTAAGTTTTTTTGAAAAAAAAATCCCATTATTGATCATTTTGTAATTCATAATGAAACTAGAGAAGGTTTTAGGTAGTAATGATAGAAAAAGATATGTGTAAAACTCATCAAGGATCTTAATACCCAATATTTCTAAGCATATATATCACTAAACATCATGACCACATGTTTCCCAATTGGCACCGAATCTCTAAGATTTCACAAGAGAAGTGAATTAGAGGTTTTATATCTCTCTTGTATCACCTTCTCCAGATAAATTTCATGATGGTGAAAATTTATGCTATAAAAATACATATAAACAATTTTCGTAAAATATTACAATACAATTAATGGATAATGAAACTTTTTTCATTCATTACATCATCTACATGATCCTAATAAATAGATACTTCTTCCCCACTAGCCTCTATTATGTCTGATATAAGAAGTGGGGATTCTAGCAAGTATAATTTATATTCATGGACTACTATTTCATGTATGCTCCTATAATATTCTTGTAAATTAATTCTAGTGATAATTCTTTACATCTAATGTATGTATCATAATGATATTAATGACATTATGTGGTTTTATTTTTCTAAGAAAATAAATGTAAATTATTATTGCGTCCTTGATTACTGAAGTATATTTATAAATTTAAAATTCCTTAATATCCCACTATTTTTTAAAATCTAATATCCATAATCATTAGTTTTTAAATATATTATTACATAGATTATATAGTAGAAATTATAGTTACCCATACATTTCATCTATATATTTCACATATTATTAGTTAAATATTCATAGAATATCATTACGATCCACTCCAAAATCATATAGGTATAGCATATTTGGAAACACTAACACATAAATAATTGGTTCATAATTTTTAACAATTATTTTATTTATAATTATTACCCATCTTATACATGTAATACTTAATAACATTCTTCATGACCTGAGGAAATAAAACATAATAAAAAGTGGTCGTAGATGATTATAGTAGTCAAGGATCACTCTCATGACTATCATAGTGGAAAAATTCCCTTACTAAACTGGGTTAACTCCATATTAGGGTCCTATAGATATCATTATATACCACTAATTACCCATTTCATTAGAGATAAATATCATTTCAGGTTCACCCATCATCAGTTGTAATGTTACCACCATTTTTATTTCTAATGTAACAACCTTATTTAGTTATAATGTAACAATTATCCTTAGTTTATAACATGACCACACATCACATAAAGAAAGCCACACTTTTGTGTGACACAATATCATAAAAAATTTATCATATCATCAAATTATATCTAGTTAAAAGATAATAGGTTTCATAAACAATTACTCAATTCATCATAGCATAACTTGTAAAAAATAAATGGGATTAATAAACATCTCATCAACATAAATATTAAAAATTTTGATAAAGAGAAAAAATTAGGTTATTGGAACGTGTCCATAGTAAGAAATAAGTGATATCAATGTGTTTTGTATTTGATGAATTGAAATACCATTAAACTATTTTTAATAAAATTTTATGGAAAATATTCATTCCATTTTGAAATCACTTATATAAAATATAATAATTATTAAAATAATATATAAAATAATTTATTTTAAAAAACATTGAGAATTTTAAAATAATTTTAATAATATTGAGTAGTAATGATGTTAATAAATTACATTTAAGCTATATATTGTAATAAACGTCGACTATATACTTCTAAAAAAAGTTAAAAAAAATATAAATCATTTAGAAAATGAAAATAATTTTCTATTAAAAAAAATAAAAAAGTAAAACATTGGTAATAAATACTTTAGAAAATAATTGGAGAATATTAAAAATATTATTGTAATATTTTATAGAAAACATGAAATTGGAAGAAAAATGATCTCTTATGGACAAGAGAAATAAAGTAAATTTTTCTTAAGAATATATTTCTGTTATATTGAGTGCATATGGTGAGGATAATGAATGGAAAACAAGTATTTAAAACAAAAAACCATATTATAAGAAACTTGAAAGACATTTTTTAGTGTTATATCATAATATTTCATCATCATAACGATAATCATAACCAATATTTATTAATAATGATTTTATAACATTAAACCCTTACCACTTTGGTAACATTTTAATCGTGATCCAAATGAAATAAATAACCTTATATAGATATGTAAATCCCCATAAATGTCATTATATGTATCCTAAAATACCTTAATATTTATTATATACACCAGAAAAAATAAAAAAAAGTTGTGAATATTGTATGTGCCCCACAAAAATTAATGTGAGATGAAAATACCATACCTTATGTCCAACTACCATTGAACGCATTGGAACCTCCCATGTAATAAATATAGATTTATCATAAATATATCATATAACTATAATAATATATATTATAGCCATATATAATTTACTTATAACATTTTATCACTAGTTTGTTAACAATTCTTTATTAAAATCACTGTTTTGGGTTGTATTTTTTTTATTTTTAATTTATGTTTTTTGTTCAGAAGTTTTGTACTTATACATTAATCTTGGTTAAATAATATCAAGATTTATAATAATTATTTAAATATCATATATATATTCAATATATATATTTTAATATTCATTCCTAAAATAGATGTGGAAAAATTAATTACATTCTCATAGAGACGGTAGGTCGTAAGTACACATGAACATTGTTTTCACATTTTGAAAAGATTGAATGAAAGAAAGGTAAATAATAATTAACCTTTATAGAATAATTATTAGATCATATATATATATAATATTTTTTATTAAATCTAACCTTATTTCTATCTAATTAAAAAATTAAATGAAAAATAAATTTCATCACATTGTGGTGGTGGAAGTCCACACGTACGCACAAGCCACTTTATTATTTTCTAATGTATTGTAAGGTAATATGGTGGATGTTATATTATAATTATAGAATTTTAATTATTTAATAATTATAATATATAAAAATTAAACCCATAAAAATACCAATTTATAAAATACGATGATGATAAATTAATTATATCTCTACATTAATACAGTAAGTTGTACATACTTACAATTGATACTTTCCTTCCCAATTGATGGAAACATGTTTAATAAAGTTGGTTTCATAATCATAATAACATTTTAGATTATTGAGGATAATAAATATATTATTTTATGAATAATGTAATATATTTTGAGGAGTTAAAATAATAATTATAATGAATGTGATCTGTTAAGGAGGTTACCTATCCTTTAAAAGAACTCCTTCAGATCTCTTTTTAAAGATTATAGGTTTGATCTTTTTGGAATAAAAAAACAACAGAATGTGTCTAATTAATTTTTTAATATATTATTTATTGAAAGGTTCATCTATAAGGCTCAAAAGTTCTGTGATTATGAGAACAGAGGGGTTTCCTTAAATAATTAAGGGGAGTCGTGATATTGGAATTTAATAAAGTATTAAATTAATAAAAATTATATTCCATACCCAAATGGATCAAAAATTAAATAAGTAGAATTTTGGATAAGGATAAGTATAATTATTATCATCTAATAAAATTTATTCATGTTTTTGTCATTTTTTCACCCTTATCATATATTTTTAACGCCCAGTTAATCCTTTTGACATTTTCCATAATATTAAAGTTTTCTAAACTTTAAGGTTAATGATGTTAATATAAAATGATAAAAAATCCATAAATGGATTGAGTTTGATTCTAAAAAACATATAACAATCTTTTGTATGAATCAAACATATTTTTTAATTTTCAATCATTTAATGAAATATTATTTATTAGTAAATATCATTAATATCATTTTTAATACTATTCATTAAATTTTACTTTCAATACATCAATAAAATGGGTTATTTAGAATATAATGTTATAAATCCTCCCTAATATTTTATACAGATCAATAAAATTCACGGGACATAATAATTTATTCAAATTAAATCACTTACTTTTTTTTAAAATCGTCAATTTTATTTGTATCTTAGTTGAGTAAATATTATATTAGAATTGCACAAGAATTTATGATAATTATATAATTTATAATTATTATAAAAAAATTAGTTATTATTTTTTTTATTAATCTAAAAATGAAAATTTATATTCATTTATAACATGGTTTTTTCTCTATGAGTACATATAAAAGTTATTTAAAACTATGAGAGTGACATTTTGTAACTTTATTTACATTAAATATAATATAGTTCATTTTCACAGAAAATTATTGATTAAAAAAATACATTCCAATATTTAGTTGAAAAATATTGAATTAAATTCATCGAAAAGTAATTAATATCAAAACTTATGGCCTTAACAAATAGTTTTAACATAGATTGCACAAATTTACCATTTACCGATCTAATAAATTTTTCCAAGATTATTATTCATATATAACAAAAATATAAGAATATTATTTAAATATTTTAACATCCATGTTTAAAATATAAAAAAATTATTATCAAATTATATACTTATATGTTTATGAATTTAATTTTTATAATAATTTCACAAAACCAGATGAAAATCAATTTTCAAAAAAATACAATTTTAAGAATGAAATTGGATTTATTCTTATCCCATGAACAAAAAAAAAATGAGATGAATGTTAAAAAAAATTATTGAATATATATTATATAAATTTCATTAAAATATTTCACAAATATTTTTCAATTTAATTAATTTTTATTAAAATACATTATGGACAAAAATGTTTTTATGAAAAAGGATTTGTTTACTTATAAAAATGTTTTCATACCAATTTCAAATATGTAATTGGTTAAAATAAATTTAATTATATTCTTTAAAAGATAATATATCTAATTATAATTTCAAATCATTTTATAAAAAAAATTACTTTGTCGATGCTTGAAATGAAAATATAGTAATCAACAAAAATCAGTATTTTTTATTATTCATTGAAAACGCATAATCTTTAGAAAATTATCAAAAAATTATCCTAAGATAAATATGACCTAATTAATTTAAAAATAATAACACCTTTGAAAATTTTATTTAAAAAACTTCTATGAATTAATTATAATATTTCCTAAAAAATGGCAATAAACCCCATTTTTTAAGAAAATATATTTTTACACAATAAAAGGATATTAAAATTGGAGTGATTATTTAATAAAAATTTATTTATATTAAGTAGAACTATTATATATATTTTATAAAGTATTTAATCATTTTCATACATTACAATTTAAATATAGGTTATCAAAATGGTATTTAAATAATAATGTTTCGTAGTTCGTTTGGGCTTGTTGTTACGTATCTTGTAAGATAATAAACATAATGTTTTCATTAAAAATTAGGTGGTTACATTCAACCCCACCCCTAATAAGATTCATCCATTAAATTTGAAATTATTCTTGCTAATAACGGGTTTGATATTTTTAAATTCATTTATTAAAAAACCCACATTGTAAAAATGGTTAATAAAACATTATCTTGAAAATATTGATAGGAAAATATTATGGTCACTACAAAACTAGGTTTCCAAATAGTAGAATATTATTGGGAATTGAAAATATAGAAATTCAATAGAAAACTATTTCCCATGGAATGATATAGAGTGATATATATCATGGTCAACGGAAAGGTAAAAACCACAAAACCAGGAATCAATGTGGGGTTAAAACAGCATCAATTCATTGGAATTTATGTTTATTAGAAAAAAAATTTATCTTGAGATTATTTTCCTAGAGTTAATGAATTACTTTACCATCTAAAATAATAACATAAGTAATTATACATAAATTATGAGTATAATTTTTAACATTAATCAATTTCAACCACAATCTAATATGATTTTCAAAAAAATGAGTATTTGATATGAATTTTCATGCCTAAAGCGCTAAAATATACTTCTAATGAATCAAAAATGTATATCAAGATATTCCTAATATATATAGTAGATAACCAAAACTAAAAATGGTTAGAAAAATATAAATATCAAAATGAATCAACCATTATATAAAGAATTATAACATTAATGTGAAAATACATAATTACCCCAATAACTATAAATTTAAAATACATTTAATATAAAATGTTTATCATACCCTACAAGATACAAATTTAAAAATTAACAAGAATTATTATCAAATAATATTTCATTGTAAATCAGTAATTAAACCATAGTGTTTCATATACCTCAACCCAAATAAATATCACCCAAATAAAATTAGTTGCTATGAAAAATAACTATATTATATTTTAATATAGTAAAATATCGCAATATATCACTAATAAAATTTAAATACTAACATGGAAGTTAATACTTAACTCCACCGTAAATATTTATTAAAATATTCCATTTTAAATGAATAAAGTTTCTACCATAAATACTCTCTATATCCCTCAATCTAGTAAACCACATTAAGTTAAAATTAAATCATATACCAGCCTAAAAGAATTATTTAAACCTTGTTAATGTATTCTTCCCTGTAAAAGTGTCAAATAAATTCATATTCCAATAAAATAAAACATAAAAAGGGTGATTTTATGCCTTTTAACTTATGATCAACTAAGATAACATAAACTCATGATGGTATCCACAATGATTACATTATCCTCATAATAAAGCATATATTCATCGAAATATTAACACAAACCATATACCTCAAATAAGTTCAAAATCTATAGAATATATTCCATAAATTAAAAAAAATAAAAAACCTCAAAGATCACTAAAATAAATATTTCATCAATATATCATTTTAAGGTCACCAATACTAGCCTACCAATCTCAAAAATTTCATTATGACCAATAATCATTAATTTTGAAAATTCTACTATGGAGAATTCTTTAGATTTTTCATGATCCTTATATATATAATATCATTTATATAAACCACTAAAAATATAATTTTTGTATCATAATATATAAACACTTAAATCTATTCACTTGAATCAGTTGGCATAGCATTTTTTCCTTCCTTATTCTAGAAGTTTGCATTTAAAATATGGCATTGACATAGATAATTCCCATGTTTCCTATATACAAGACATACAAATTCTTGAAAAATAATTTTTCTATGCCCTTTATTTCAACATATAAAACATATTACCCTCCATTTGATATATTCTTCTATTTTATTCTTCCAATTTTCTTGATAATATAAAATTTTACATTTCTTTACATCATTATTTTTTCCACCTGAACATCTATAAAAGTCACTTTTCCTCTTATTTCACTTGATATGAATATCACCTATTTCTTGTTATAAATAATATATCATGATCGACGATTAATAATAATCAAAGGGTTATCCTGACAGTTCTCATCTCATCTAGTTTCTCAATAGGAAAATAATTTCATTTTCGAACACGTTAATTTTCAGAATAATGCCTTTTGGTTCCAGTCATTGAATAAAACCAACAAAAATTGCAAGTGTAAAATTATAATAATCATATTACTCTATCAAATAATCATGATATATTATTCAAATGATATCTAAATCATAACACTTTCTTCTCAGTTGATGGAACCTTTGGTCTAAACTATGTTATCTATGGTCATTACCAAAACATTGCGATATTATCATATACTTTATCCCCAAGGTTATCACTAAAGTATTATCATCCTCATTTACAGAGGTTAACTAAATGTTTCTTTGATACCAATTATATTAACCCATACATTTTATACATATAAATTTCATATTTTTATATGAATAATTATGACATAACACATCAATCCATACTAAATTTGTATAGTTCTAGCATCTTTGAAAACTTATACAAATAAAAAACTCATTCATATGTTTCTCCAATTAATTTCATCATAAATATCAAGATTTTTAGACATATCATACTTAATACCCTTATTAATAACCTGGGGAAAGAAAACATAATAAATGGTGATCTTAAATGATTATAAATTAAAATTAGTTATATATTTGTGATCAATTAAACCTAACATGAGAATAAGATTATGAGAACATCATAATAACATTTAAAAACCCCACCCAATATATAAAAGGTCATAATTTTGATATGTAGAATAAATCTAGGAAGTCCATAAGCTATTAATCATAAACAACTCAAATTTAATAATTAATAATAGAATAAAATCTTCATAAGACATATAAATGTTTCATAAGAATAAAAAATCATTTCCTTGGTAGTAAATGGTCATTTCCAAGAATACCATTGTGGATTGGGATCACTCCTCATTCCATTATAGTAGTCAAGGTTCACTCCCCTGAATTTCATAGTGGAAAAATTTCCTTACTAAACTAGGTTCACATACATACTATTCCGGTTTATCCAATGATATGTCAATAATTTCCCATTTCATTTTAGGGCTATATAATTTTGATCCCACTTGTCATTGGTTATAATGTAACCATCATCCTCAGTTATAACATAACCATCATCGTAACTTATAATAAAACCAACTCCCTCGGTTTATAATTTAACCAGCCATAGAAAAATTAAAACCATGCATATATATTCCATATGATCATAAAACATTCATCATATTATCACGTCATAAATAATGTAAAGAATATAGGTTTTATTATCATTTTTTTAATTCATAATACCATAATCCATGGAAAATACATGGGTTACATAAAAATCTCTTCAATATAAACATTAACTACCAAGAAAAGGTTTAAAAAGGTTATCACTATATCAAATCCCAAGTAAATAATAAGTGATATAATGGTTTTTTGTCTTTTATGAATATAAATAAAAATAAAAGATCGATAAAACATTCATGTGGAAAATTACCTTTACATTTTGAAATCAGATCCTTAAAATCTAAAAAAATCAAAATTATTATGGTAAACATATTATTTGAAAATATACAGGGAAACATATAAGGTAAAATTAAAATAAGTGTGTAGTGATGATGATGGTAAATTATTCTCATGTAATATAAGTTAAAAAACATTTCCTTCATAATTTTCTAAAAAGTCAAAAATTATCTCATTCAGAAATTGAAAATAAGATTCCTTTTAAAATAATTTTTTAAAAATTAAAACAGCGGAAAAATTTTTTATAAACAATCGTAGGAGAATATTAAAAATAATAGTGAAAGAATTTTTAGAAAACATAGATATGGAAGAGAAAGGATCTTTAATAGAAGTGAGAAATACAGTCATTTTTTCTTAAAACAAATTTCATTTTCTGGAGTAATTAAGGTGAAGAAAATGAAAAGAAATTGTGTATTTTTATGAAATATCCATAGTATAATAAATATTAATGATATTAGTGAAAGGTAGATCATAATATTTCATCATTAGAAACATACTGGTAAATAATCTCGATAAATAATGAGATTGTAACATTAAACTCTTACCACGTTGGTAACATTTCATTCATAATCTACGTGAATGAAATAATATTATATAGAAATGTATATCACAATAAATTACATAATATTAATTATAAATTAATTTCATGTTTAGTATATACACCACACACCAAGAAGTGGTTAATATAGTATCTGTCCTACAAAAATTAAAGTGGGATGAAATCCATTACCTTATATCTGACATCCTACAATCATGTCAGAAGCTACTGTATAATAAGTATTTATTTATTATGAATTATTAAAAAAACACAGTCATATATATCATACCATATATTATTTACTTATGACATTTTTTCACCAATTTGTGAATGACTCTTTATTAAAACCATTGATCCAGGTGATATATTCTTTTTTATATATGAGTTTGGTGCGGATGTTTTAGTCTTTTTACATTATTCATGGTTCAATAATATCAATAGTCTTAATAAGGATATAAATATAATATTTATTCATTATATACATGTTTATAGTAATTTATAAAAGTAGAGATAAAAAGTTGAAAAACACTATTCATTGGGATGGTGGGTCGTACGTACACACGAATGTAGTTTTTATTTTTTGACCTATGTGATGAAATAATGGTAAATAATTATTAAGAAATATAGAATAATTATTATATAATATATATATAATATATATTTTCATTAAATATATCCTTATTTCCATCTATATAAAATATAAATGAAAAAAAATTGCATCACTTCATGGAGGGGATTGTCCGCATGTACGCACGAGCAATGTTATCATTTTACACAAGATTGGAAGGTAAGAAGTTAGATGTTATATTATATGTAAAAAAATTATTTATTTCATAATTATAATATATAAACATTAATCAAATCCTAATACCCATCCACAAATGATGATTATTAGAAATAAATTGTATCGTTATGTGGAAATATCAAGTCGTAGGTACACATGAGCGATACATTCATTTATCATTTGATGGAAATTTGGTTAATAAATGTGGTTTCATAATAATAATAAAATTTCATTATAGTTAATATTTGGAATATATTATTTTATGTGGAATATAACGGATTTATAAGATTTGAAAAAAGAATTGAAAAAAGTGATCGGTTATGGCGATTACCTCTCCTTTGAATGTACAGTTTTAGATCTCATATTAAAGATCATATGGCTGGACATTTAGAAATATAAGAACATATATAAAAAATCTAATAAAGTTTTTAATGTATTTTTTTGGGTATGGTAGATCAATAAGGCTCTAATTATTGTGAATAGGAGTGTGGTGTTCCCTTTTAAGATCGAGGGGAGAGGCATTCCAAGAATTTCATAAAATATTAAATTAATATAACTTATTTTTCATTCCAAAATGGATTAAAATTTAAATAATTTTATTCTAATAATATTTTATGTCCAAATATTATCATCAAATAATATTCATAGAATTTTTTGGTATGTTTTTACCCTTATCTATTAGTTTGAACTACCTATTAACCATTTTTACAATTGTCATAATATTAAAAAAAATTACACATTAAGTGCTAATAATATTTCTATGAAATGAAAAAATATACATAAATGGACCATGGATAATGTTTAAAACCTTATCCCATTAATTTTCATAAATATAATATTTTTATTAAATTTAAATCATTTAATGAAATATTATTTATTATAAAATATCATTACTGTCATTTTTAACACAATTAATGTCATTTAAATTTAAATACATCAAGATAAAGGGGTAATTCGAATATAATTCCTTAAAAACACCCAAATATTTCATATATATTTAAATAAAATTCCTGGGACAAATTAACTCATTTAAATTATATCACTTTTAATATTTTTAAGATAATTTATTTTATTATTAAGCAAATTGAATAACTGTTGTATTTGTATTACAAAATTATTTATGGTAATTATAAAATTTATAAAAAATATAAAAAAATTTAAATCAGGAAAATAATTTTATTAATCTAAAAATATAAAATTTTTCACCAATAATTATAAAAATTCCACGTGTGGATAGATACGAGATATTTAAAAATAAGAAAGTGGTATTTTGTAACATTCTATGTATTAAATATTACATATTTTATTTTAATGAAACAATGTCCTTTAACAAATAATATTTATTACAAAGTTTATAATTAATTAATTATATTAATTCAATAATAATAAATATGAATATTTATGGCCTTTTCACTTAGTTTGAATCTATATTAGCTCAATTTTCCCTTTTACCAATGTGATAAATTTTACCACGATTATTGTTCATATTTACCAAAAATATAAAGGGTATATTTAATAAATTTTAGTCTAATGATTAAAAATATGGAAAAAATTATATCGAATTCAATACCTATAGGTGATAGAAATTAATTTAAAAAAAATACAAAATGTGAAAAATATATTTTAGAAAAATATAGTTTTAAGTAAAATGTTGGATTTATTTTTATCTAATGCATAGAAACAAATATTAGAAAAATGATATATAATTATATTGAATATATAATATATTAATTAAATTAAATTTATTCACAATTATTTAATAATTTAATTTATTAAGCTAAAAATACAAAGAGCGGATAAAAATAATTTTTCTAAAAAATTTCCTTTTTTACTTATAAAGATGTTTTTACTAAATTTTTTCATAAAATTGATTCTAATTAACTTAATTGGATAATTTAAAGAATAATGGATCTAATTTTACATTGAAAACATTTTATAAAAAAATTAACTTTTTGCATGCTTGAAATGAAAATATAGTTTTCTATAAAAAATAGCATTTTTACTATTCATTAAAAATTCTAAATATACGAAAATTATAGAAAAATCATATTAAGGTAATTATTATAATTTTGGATTAAAAATATAATCATTTTTATAAAAATATAATTTCTAAAACATTCTTAAATCAATTATAATATTTTCTCAAAAAGGAAGTAGAAACTATTTTTTATGAAAGCTAATTTTTTGAATAAAATGACCTTAAAAAATATGTGATTATTTACTAGAAATCTATTTATATAGAGTAATATATATATATATATATTTCATAAATAAGTTAATTTTATTCATACCCACTAATTTAAGGGCTATGTTATATTGAAAATATTTAAATAATAATATTTTATGTTTTATTTAGTATCAGTATTGCGTATCATTCACACTATTGAACAATGTGTTCTTCTAAAATCAAAGGGTGTTACCAAAAAGACATATCTTTCCATTCTAACAACCCATTATTTTTCATGATAAGTTTATATAAGGGTTTTATATAAGCACAAATCATGAACTAAATTAACTCACAGTTCCTGGATATGTTGAGTAGACTCCTCAATCCTGAAATACTGGATAAAGATTTCCTCAACTATTGCCTCTCAGTTACACAAATTCCTACTTGGGTAGTCATACCTTATTTTTAACAACATTAATTCTACAAAAAACATCAAACTAATAGTTCCCAACTATTTGAATGCAGCCTTACATGGACTGGTTAGTCAATTTGAACTGTGGGATCGACTGAAACAAGAGTAATGAAAGGCTATAACAAATTAATATTTTAGTTAAGTAATTTTTTTACTTATGATTAAAAATCATGATTTATCTTATCACTTAACATATTAATATTAGGTATATTTTACTTAATTTATTAACCATATTTGATTAAATATATTCCTAATGCATTTTTTATTCTAACTTTCAGGAATATTACTTAATTTATTAAGTTATCATGTAGCATTCAAAAACAGAAATAATAAACGATGAAACTGATAGAAATAAAATATATATGTCATGATCGTGAGATTTTTTAGTGGTCAGATTATCTAGTGGATTATAAACTTACCTTCAAACCAAGGGTAAAATACCTTTAGCCATATCTTAGTTCACTTTTCATCATTCCCCCTTAACATCAATGAATCACCTCAATTGGTTTCGCCTTAGTATCCGGGCTCAAACCGAATCTACTCACCTGGGACTACCATCTTTCATAATATTTTACTCACACATATGTGATGGGTTCCAATTAATTTTATAAATGGTGATTGAGTTGACAAATGTGATGCATCCACTCTCTCCTGGCCCTCTCTCTCTAGAGAGCCTCCCCTCCTAGGGATTCATCCTCCTTTCATCGAAGCATCCAACATCATCTGAGGAATCTTCCACTATTATTTTCATTTGTGCTACATCCTCTTTGTTTCTCTTTTCTCTATCCTTGTAGTTTTGGGCTTCTTCTCATACTCTTTTGATCTTCCCCCTCACACTTGACTATATTCATGGTCTGGCATGATAGTATGAAAGACCGATTGGGAGGTGTTGGTGGATACTCACAACGACGATTCTTTGGTCTTCTAGGGATTCAACCACAGTCCCCTTTTTACAGTTTCTCTATTGTTCTTTCATCAATTCTTCTTTAATGCCTCTGTTCCAATTTCCCTTAGGGTTTCTGTCTTAGTGTTCCTCCATTTGTACCCTAACAACTTTGTTTCACCCATACACCATCTCTACTTCTCCTTCCTACCATATCATCCAAGTCCTTTGCGTGTTTCCAAGTCAGTCTAGTGTGAAAGATTCCATGGAGGTTTTGGGATGTGTTTAGGGAGTAGTTTGCGTGTACGGGCAGGGGTAATATAGGTGGATTTCTCCCTTTTATTTGTCCTAGATGTTTTCTCATATGTGATGGAATTGGTTACCTCTCTCATTACAGATGTCTTTCTCTAGTGGTGTATTTGTCCAGGAAAATGAATATTAGTTCTTGTTCTATGTTTTTTGTTCAATTTTTATTTCTTAATGTTATCTACTCCTAGTTGTTCGTTTCTAATTTTTTTTATTCTGGTTCTGATGACTACTGATCGTGTTCGTGCCCATTTTCCAAAGCCTTTGATGAAGTTGAAGATTAGAGGATCCACGGTTGTGTCAATGGATCTCGATGAAGTGTATGTTTTTTAATGTATCTTCTTACATTCTCTGGCATTGAGGATGGAGAAAATTATGGTTCTAACGATGGAGGAACACACTTACATGATCAGCCTCTTTGTTCAATGTCTCTCAGTGATAGTTGATAGTACTAATGATGGCGGTAGTCAAGGGTTCTTTTTGGGTTGTTTTGGTTAAACACATGGATCTAGATGGATATTTTCGTTTATAGAATTTTGGTTTTCAAAATTTTAATGTTGATATATTTAATTTTCAATGTGGTGGCATGGTTTTTGTGGATGTTGGGGATTTGTTAACAGTTAGCTCCTTTTTGTATGGTTCCCTCATACCCAAAAACTTTCTATTTGAAAATATAAAAAAATTATGGTAATGAAGTGTATAAATGGGATTTTCATCAAGTAAATAGTGGGAAAACATTCCCTTACTTAATTACGAGGAGGGGATGACACACATGCCATCATTTTAATTTAATATCAACAATAAATTAAAAATAATCCAATAACATACCTAGGTCTTTTCTAATATCATGATCATCGCCAAAGAATTCAGTTAACGTATATTTTCAATTTATCTATCAACTACATCAATCTATTCATTAATAGAGATAAATTTCCCTTAATTAATCCAATTAATTTATTTTATCTTAATACCATATGAGAAACCTTAAAATTACAGAATTCATAATTTAAAACAAATTAAATAAATAATTTTTATTTAAAATTAATATAGTAAAAAAGTGTACTTGTAGGTAATGGAATATACACATCCAAACTACTTGTAATAATCCTTGTGCTTGTGTATTACCTTGGCATCCAACACACATTGCATGATATATAATTATGTGGAAAGTACTATTAAAAAATAACACATGGAACACATGTAAATTACACTACATGTGATGCTCTTGGTGTGTTTAGAGTGAAAAATATGTAGAGACCATACACAATTTTTAGTTTTATAATTTAACATGTAAATTCATTGAATATATAATTAACAATCCTATAACATGGAATATAATATCAAATAAATGATACACATTACAAATGTGAATAATTATAATCATATAATTTATTATTCTTCTTTTGTTATATTATGCACACTATAGGCATTAGAATATGAAAAGTGTACTGGGTTACACATCTTGTAATTTCAACTTCTTAGGTTTTTGACATGTTCCTTGGGAATGGTCGTGTTACAAGTCACAAAATTGTATGACGTACATGGAATGTATCCCTATAAGATGATGTGTGGAATTAAGGATTCGTGGATTTTCATTCATTGTGACATTTAGTAGATACATGACATTCATGGACCCCAATGGTCTCCATCGCAATGACACAATGATGACATGTCTTGCACGCTTGTTACACAGAATGTGTTTCTTCAAATTGTATACCATATTGTTGAAATATTTTCAATGGTACTCTTTTATTATATCACCAATCCAATTATGTCGATTTGATCAGATATCAAGGAAAGAAACACATGAGATACAAGGGTACATGGAGTGTATATTTTAGTGTGAATCATTTACTCTTTTTTTATCCAAACAGAACCTGTGTAATCTCCAGATATCGTTTTTGGATGTCTCTCCATTTTAGCTTAATTATTTTATTAGATATGTGAGTGGAATGAAGAAATGGAATATAAAATGATACTTATATTCAATGAATGAATAGATATGATGTGAAATAAATCAAAAACGCATTCTATTAAATCAATGATTAATATATAATTATAAATTAACCACGTCTCTTCTATAATAAAACATTAGGTTTTTGAAATAGTGCATAGTGAAAGTGCCTATATATCATATCGAAATTTTATTTTTGGTCTCAATTTATGAATAATATGAACTATACATAATGAATGGTGTCATGACATAATAAATTTGTATATTAATTGACATAATTATTCACATTAACTAGGAGAGGAGGGTCATCACATAATTTTGAAACAGCAATGTGGATGGTTAATGAGTATGGTTGTATTTGTTATGAGTATATACTAAGAAATAAAAGTCGATGAATAAGGAGAACATGAAGTGGATTTTAGTGAATTGGAATAATATTTGGATAAGGTTATAATTTATTTGAGTTGATGAATTAAAAATAAGAATTTAATAAGTCGATTTTGATTAAAGGAATGTAGCAAAATATTTATCATGTTAATAATAGGAAATAATTTCAAATGGAAAACATTTTTTGAGACATAATTTTTCAGGAATAATATTTCGAAACAATTGGTATTCAAGACATTTTGTAATTTATAGTTGAATTCAAAATTAAATTAATTTTTGGGTTGTAATTGGAATTTGAATTTTTGTCTAGAATTTGGATAACTTCTTTTATGAGTAATAAAAAACATAGACAACCACAACCAACTATAGACACACCTCAAACCACACCTGTGGGACCCACGAGGTATAACATGTGGGGGGTAGGTCTAAAAGGTTCTCCGTGGAAACATGAATTTGAATAGAATCCAATGATGGGCATATATGAACCATAGGTGGGAAAGCATAGAGGTCAAATCATGTTGAATTGTTTAACCATTTTAATGGATAATAATAGAATTACTACCATCTGTTCAATCTCATTTTCAATTCGTAATAAAATATTGGTTTCATATTGAACTACTTGATAGGGATTTATTATTCCATCCTTCTCTAGTGTTCATAAATCACCACTTTTTCCATCTCCAGAAATAAAACCATGTGGATGAAGACACGATCAATCACTTAAATACGTAAATGCAATATTAATATTACATGCATGCTTTTTCCCCAAAAAATTGTATACTATTGAATAAAAATGAAACTTCTGGAGTCTATTAACACACATAGATATGTACTAAGATCAAACCAATGAGTCTCATGTGATCTTCTAATATAAATGTGGTCGGTTCATTTTAAAAGAGGAAGGAAGATCATCATGAATCCACTTCTGAATAAAGTAATGTAATAGTAATCATTTGAGGAAATTATGGGTGTATGAGATTCATGTAATGTGTATGAAATTTTTGTGGCATTTTTCCATGAATATATTATAGGATCAAAATAATGAATGAAGATACTTTATATGCTCAGTATACAAGAGCGGGGTTTATTTTATGATTTAAAATTTCCTTAACGAAATTTTGTATAAACAAAATTCACAACACCTCTATGTTCTAATAACTTGCTTGATTCCAGAAGTGTAATTCTGAAAAAGAGATTTCGTAAATGAAACCTAACATAAGATTAAAACAAAAAATATTCATCCTTATAGCATATAGAATCCTATTTAATTAGAGTACAAGTCTAAGGAAGTATAAGACAGTTATAATTTCCCCAACAACCAAAATTACTGCAGAAAACAAACATGATACACTACAAGTAACAAGTAGTAAATCATTTAACCCAATGGGAAGGGTATCCAACAAACATGGATAATGGTCCCTAGATTTATTCTTTCAAGAAAGTTTGTCTTACCCAAACCCAGGAAATCCCTCAATCAACAGAT
Source organism: Viscum album (assembly GCA_963277665.1). NCBI lineage: Eukaryota > Viridiplantae > Streptophyta > Magnoliopsida > Santalales > Viscaceae > Viscum > Viscum album. The sequence continues at coordinate 807,325,137 of OY728139.1, forward strand.
CTGTATTTATCTTGCTATCCCTGCAAGCCCTCAATTTTTTAGGAAATCAGCACCTCTGACTTCACCACCCAAAGTCTTCGATATTAAGGAAATCACACCTCTATACAATGAAATTATACATGAAGAAAATATGAACATGTTGTTCAAACCAGAAAAAGTTGTTCAAAACATCCGCACGAAGTAGTGAGAGTTGAAAGAGCCTTTCACTCTAGAAATCACATCAGCAACATATAATCTATATAATCATAGAACTGTATGTCAAATGTTCCTCTGTAAAAGTTTTAAGCTCGTTCAAATGAGCTCATATTTATAGGCATGTCTTCAACGGTCGGCTCCCTCCTCTAATGGTCATATTATTCCATGAATTTTGGAGGGACATGTACACATGTCACTCGAACAAAGGTTAGGTAGTAATTGAATGCACGACATCGTTTTATGACCAAATCACGAGTAAGCCAAAATATTGTCACATAACGAAATTCAATTATTCATAATATAAGGAAATAATAATTTGGAGTCTAACTATATACTATTAGGAACCTATAATACACGGATATTCAGATTCTATTTTCCAAAGAATTCAGAACCATATTTCTATTAAATTCCAGAGTCTGAATTTCATGAAAATTTGGAATCTAGAATAAAAAGAATTTGGAACCTGATAATAGAATGTTCAAAATATAAATACATAAGTATTTGGAGACTAAAATCAGAAGAGTTCAGAGTCTGAATTCAGAGAACTTGGAGTCAAAACTCATAATAGACCAGAGTCTGAATTCAAAGAAGTCAGAGTCAGAACTCAGAAGAGTTCGGAGTCTAAATTCAAAGAGTTCGAAACCTTAATTTAGATCCTGAAAACAGAATTATTTATATATAATTATATATATGATTTCAAGGTTTTTCATATAAAACTGAATTTTATACATACACAATATGAATAAAGAAAAACATGGTAAGGATAAATTTCTTTTGGGAGGTAAAATTTTCCTTATAGAAGTAAAATATAGGGTAAATTAAATATTACTTAAGTTAGGGTTTTTTTGATTTTCAAGACAAGAAGGAATGAAAAATTCATAAGGAAACCTTGTCGACTCAACAGCCTACCCAAACATGAAGGAATGGAAAATTCATATGGAAAACTTATTGAGTCAACAATCTACCCATTTTTTAAATGAAAAACATGATTTTGAACAAGAATATAAGGTATTAGAAAATTATTTCCTAGACTTTGAATTCAAAACATATCTACCTTATCACATGTGAAATGATGAATATGACTAAATCCATTTTAAGCTTTGGAACACTAAGGATCGTATTTTATATATAAAGAATGAGATTTTTTATTATCTTGAATACAGAATTCTTTGTAATGAAAACTCCCAATTAGATTAACTCCCCCTTACTTAGGGAAATATATTCTTTTATATAGAATAATTTTTCATTTCTCCCCCTTTGTGATTTTAAAAAAGAAATTTGATGGAATGGAATAGAATTTAGTGTACCAGAAATATTATTTTAACACATCCAAAAGGAAAGCAACCAAAAATTTCATTATGATAGGAAAAATTTATACAAGGAGGATACAACGAAAAATAATAATTAAAAAAAGTTATCCTTCCTTTTCTATGTGAATTAGATTTTTCACTATTGTTTTGAGCTTCTTACGATCCTTGGGATATTCCTTTTTTCTCTTAAGAATATGATCCTGATCCTCAGATTTCTTCTCTAAAGATTTGATTTTATCTTCCTAAGACGTAAGAGCCTCATCCTGAGCCTTCAAGACTTCTTCCTGATTGACCGTATTTTCTTCTATCTCAATCCAAATATCTATTTTTCTCTTCCAACATTGAGTTACTAAATACAGTTTCCCATTCAAATCCGTCACTTATAGACTCCGAGAATTCTATTCAAGGGTTATATTTTATTCAAAAATACTTGTGATATCCTTGATCGTACCTTATTAAATATAAAATTCCTCCTTGACACTATATTGGAACTCATCAATATCTATTTTATCTTCAACTATCTTCTTCGACCAGCTAACCATTTTCTTACAAGACCTTTTGAGGGCATTGTAGCTAATGAATAAATTCTTGAAATCATCTTCATGCTTTACACACTTATCCATCACCATGGATACTGAATCCGATTTCAGATTTAGTGTGTGTTGAAGCATCTTGCATCTGGAGTCTATGCTTAGAAAAATCAGAATGGTTCCAAAAATCTTCTTCAATGACTGAACAACGAAATCATGTCCAAGGTATGATGATTACAAATATGAAACTTTTCTAGGTGAGGGTGCTTTCACTATCTCATCAAGTTTCCTCTTTGAAGATTCACCAGAATACTTCTTATTTACAACTACTTTAGTAGGTGAATCAACAACCACATTTTTCCCATATCGGTTTTCTGAATGGCTTTCTAATCCAAAGATTAATGTTCCCTGTCAGACAGGTGAACAATTTTTTCTTCATCGATATTTTCTTTCTGAACTCCTCCCTCAGCATCCTCTAGGTTTATGAAATGATGATTAAAACTTTCTTATCCAGACAACTAATTCACTTATTATTTAACCTTGTCATCTTATCATTTATCATCTTTCTCTGGTGTAGATATCTTTGATGATTCTTATTCAGATGTTCGGATTGAGAGTTTCTAAGATGTACTATCCTTTTCATGAATCTCCTCTACTTTCTTGATGAGATATTCGGTATCACCACTACCATCTTATTCCCCTTCTTATTATACATATTCAACTTATTTTTCATTGATCTTTTCCAGAGTCACTTACTTCTTTGCCGGCGTTTTAGGTAAATCGTCTACTAAGAATGATTCTGGTACTCGAATTTTCATGGAAGTGTTCTCAGCATCCTTCATAATTGATTCCACTATTTCAGCTTCAGTTAAATTCTTCTTTTGATTCTTTTCATTATCCTTCTTTTCAATCTCATTATATGTCTTATCTTTTAAGGCTTTTTCTTCAGCATGATCCATACTAAAACATGGCTCCCCTAGTTTCTTATTCTGTTTGTCTTCTCTCCACATACAACAACCTCATATGGATATTATTTTTTCTTCATAGGTTTTGGCAGTGCAAATTGGATTTCCTTGGGCTCAGTAGTTTTTACTTCCACAACTACTTCCATCAACTTTTTCTTCATTCCTTCATTTCTGTACGGTTCATCCACTTCTTGTTTTTTCGGAACAACTTCAGCTTCTTCTTCTAGTAATTCATAAAATTCTCTGGAGTCTTTAGAAAAACCAATGTTCATCCTCTTTAGGGTATCATCGCTGACTAACATGACTTTTTAATTCCGTGGATTTGAGCTACAAGGAAATTTAAATTATTCTAAGCATCTAACAACTATGTTGGAGAGAATGGATGGATACATAATTATCTGAGCCATCATATTACCATTCTTTATAATCTTGATCATCATCAGAATATGCTTAACCAAATTATCCTTCCTCAGGTTCACTATAATATCTTAAATATACATGTTAATATTCATCAATGTGTCTTTGTCCCCTTTTCTCGGGATTATAAATCCTTGAACCCATAATTTGATAATCCAATGATTTGCAGACAAGTGGGAGATCTTCAGAGTCATTACATCAGAGAGTCTAAGTCATGCCATAGCCTTCACCTTAACAAAACATCCTTTGACATCTGGAAACCTATGAGAACAGAACTAATCTTCCCCTTCATATTCAATACCAACCAAACTAGCTCCCTTAGTATATGAAACATCATATTTCCTTCCATAGCTCTTGAAAGAAAACTTATTTCGGCCTTCTTCCAGGAAGAAAGTGACTTATTCATAAAATTCAATATATATGTCCTGATATACTAAATCTTGAGCCCATAACCTCAATACAGAAACACTCTCCCATCTATTCATCTTAATGTTCTTCAAGATAATTGAATCATACCTAGTGAATATGATCAAATGCACCAACCTTTCTCTATAGACCTGCCACTCCGAGATTGGCTTGACAGTAGACATATCGTTCTGTGAATATTCATCAAAAGTCATTCAGAATTGGGAAATCCTTCAAAATATTGAATGCACTTATGTAGAAGGGAAAAACTACAGCACGCGAGAGCTTGATATTTGATGTGGGACAACCATCAGAGGGTCCTTTATATAGGCATTTGATGTGACGGTTTATCTTCCATGCTCAATCCAATGGCTGAAAATCCTTCTAATAAGATCTGACTATTAATATGATAGTATTAAGGAAAACATAGATTCAATATTATGAGGTTTTTTAATAAAAACATTTCGACATAAGGATAAGTGAATCCAAAAAATTTAAAAACAAAGGAAACTACTAGCAAGTAAATGATGATCTCAAAAACTCATGAAATGAAACATAACTTTTGGATTTCTAGGAAGATCACTGATATTTTGAAAAATTCTTCTTTAAGAACTGTAGATTCTGAAAATTTGGATTAAGGAAAACAAATTTTGAAAAACTGACTACGAATTTTTTAAAAATCATCATTACAAAAAATTTAGAAAATCTTCATTATGAAAACATAGAAAATATTCATTACGAAAAAATAAAAAACCTTAATTATGAAAACATAGAAATTCTTAATTACAAAAACATAAAAATGGTCATTACTAAAATTTAGAAAATATTCATTAAGAAAACATAGAAAATATTCATTATGATAACATTCAAAATCTTTATTACAAAAACATAGAAAATATTCATTACGTAAACATAGAAAATATTCATTACGAAATCTTAGAAAATATTTATTAAGAAAATTTAGAAAATCATAATTATGAAAATTTATCAAATCTTCATTATGAAATCTTAGAAAATATTCATCATGAAAATTTTTAAATTCATCATTAACAAAACATAGAAAATCTTCCTTAGAAAAACATAGAAAATATTCATTACGAAAAGATAAAAAATCTTCATTATGAAAATTTTAAGACTATGAAAAAATTTTAGACTATGAAAAAAATTTAGACTAAGAAAAAGTTTCATTAAAAATGATTCGGAAAATCTTACTATGAGAATTTTCATTACAATTGATTTGAAAAATCTGACTATGATAATTTTCATTACGAAAGATATGAAAAATTTGACTATGAAAATATTCATTACAAAAAATTTTGAAAAACTAACAAGAAAATGTACTCCCCCTATGAAGAAGAGTTTATTACTATAATGATATTGGATTCAACAAAAAGTTAACAAGGAATATTAAATTATGGTTATCATTCCTAACTATTGTTTAATGTATTCGAATATATTGGAGGGTAATGATTTTGTGAAGATATTAGCAAGCTGATCTTCTGTTCCAATAAATTGAAGAATGATATCCCCTTTTGTGTGTGATCCATAAGAAAGAGATGTTTAATATCTATGTTATTTGCATGATAGTAATGTTAAGGGTTTTTACTACAGGAAATGGCACTAGTATTATCACTCAAATTTTATGTTTTGGTAAAACTCATACCATAGTCTGCGAGTGTGCGTTGCATCCACAACACTTGAGCACATCAACTTCTTGCTTCTATATATTCGACTTCTGTAGTGGAATGTTATACTGAGTATTTCTTTTTTCATGACCAAGAAACTATTGAATCTCCTAAGAAATTACATGTTCTGGATGTACTCTTTATATCCATTCTACATCCACCAATGTCATCATTTGAAAAACATTTAAGAACAAAATCATTTCTAGAAGCATAAAAGAGTCCTAAATCCATTGTTACCTTTATGTCGCTAAAAAGTATTTTCACTGCCTTTAAATGAGATTTTTTATGATTGGATTGATATCTTGCACATAAGCATAGTGAAATCATTAATTCTGGACGACTAGCTTTCAAGTAAAGTAAACTTCCTATCATACCTCTAAAAGATGATAGATCTATTAGCTTCCCAACTTCATCAAGATAAAATGTGTTTAATGTCCCAATGGGAGTACTAATACTCTTAGTGTTGTCATATCCATACATTTTTAGAAGATCTTTAATATACATATGTGGGGATATATAGATTCCTTCTGGTTTTTGATATATTTGAAAACCAAGGAAAAATGGTTACTCATCCATCATACTCATCTCAAAATCAGATTTCATTAGATCCGCAAGGTAATCATTTAATGATTGGTGAGTTGAACCAATATAATATCCTCAACATAAATTTAAAAAATCAAAACATTTTTCTTATCATTATTTATTAAAAGTGTTGGATCTGAATTTCCCTTAGTGTAATTACTTTTAAGTAAAAATCTTGTACGCCTATCATACTAACCTCGAGGCACTTGATTAAATCCATACAAAGATTAGGTCAGATTACAAACATGTTCACGATGTTTTGTATCTTAAAAACCATGAGGTTATTCAATAAAAACATCCTCTTGTAAAAAACCATTATGGAAACCACATTTCACATCCATTTGAAAATGATTGTAGTTGATTAATGTGGAAAAGGCAAGTAGAATACGGATAGATTCATGTCTAGGTATGGGAGAATAGGTTTCCTTATAGTCTATTCCTTCTTGTTGATTATAGCCTTTAGGAATCAATTTATATTTATTTCTTACTATGATTCTATTTTCGTCACATTTATTCCTGAAGACCCATTTTACTCCAATAATTGATTTTTCCATAGGTCTTTCAACCATGGTCCAGACATTATTAATTTCTAATTAATTTAGTTAATCTTGCATTGCTTTTTTCCAATCATCATCACCTAAAGCTTCATCAGTTCTTTTTTTTCTTATTAGGAAAGGAATGATAGATGTTCTACTTCATTTATTAAGGGACATGTAGTCCTTAAAGGTTGATTTACATCACCAATGATATTATCACTGGTATGATTCTTTAGAAACAACTGATTTTGGTTTTGTAAAACCTGTTCATCAACATAGGGTAGGAAATCATCAGGGGTAAATGCTTCATAATAATCTTCTTGGACATTTTCCTTATCAGAAGAATCATCTTACAAAGTTTGATAATCAGTTTTTAAAAACACATCTGATTATATTGATTGAGGTTGTTTAGAAACAAAGGGATCAGTTTCATAAAATTTGACATGTACGGTTTCTTTAACATTACAAGTGTTTTTATTGAAAACTCTATAAGCCTTAGAGGTTGTGGAGTATATTAAGAAAATTACTTCATCAGATTTTTGTGCGAATTTGTGTAAATTATCTTTAGTTTTCAAAATGAATACCTCGCAACAATAAACCTTAAAGTAGGAATGTCTATGTTTTCTACCATTCCATAACTCATAATGATTTTTGTTAAGAAAAGGTCTAATAAATACACAATTTATAGTATAATAAGTTGTACTTATAGCTTCATCCCAAAAAAATATTGCTATAGAATATTCACTCAACATTGTTCTCATTCTCTCTTGAAGAAATCTATTTCATATTTCTATGACACCATTTTTTTGAGGTCCTCTAGGTGATGAGAAGATATGAGTAATGCCTTTTCTACTACAAAAAGATTCAAAATCAGAATATTTAAATTCTCCTCCATGATTACTATGTATAGTTTTCAGAGGAAGGTTTTTATCATTTTTACCTTGGGCTCTAAAACTTTTGAAATAAGAAAAAGCTTCATATTTCTTTTCTAGAAAATATACACATGTAAATATAGTGTGATCATCAACTAAGACAAATACATAATATTTGCCTCAAATTTTTCCAGTTTGTGTTGGTCCAAAAAGATCCAGATGCACTAACTATAATGAATTAGTGGTTGAGACTTCACCGACTGATTTAAAACCTGATTTATGTTTCTTGAAAAATTGAAAAGGATCAAAAACTTTTGAAGAATAAAATCTAAGCTACCGTAGGTCCTCAACTAGTCTTTTCATTGAGAGTTTTCATAGGTTCTTAAGGATACAGTGACCTAACCTTCTATGTAAAAACCAAGAATGATCTTCCATTTCACTAAGGGAAGGTATGTCATGGATCCCCAGGACTTATATGTTTAGTATATAAACATTCACTTTCCTATTGGCAGAAAGAATAAACTCTTCCTTGGAATTGTGTACTAAGCATTTTCCATTTCTAAAATTCACAAGGAAACCTTCATCACATAATTAACTTATGCTAATGAGTTTGTTCTTAAGACCCTTAAAATTTAAAATATTTGAAATCAATGTTTTTCCAAGAAGAACAATGTTACCTATACCAATAATTTCTCCCATGCATTAACTTCAAAACTTATTTTCCCTCCTTTCATCCTAATAGTCTTTTCAAGGAAGTTTTTATGACCAGTCATATGACAAAAACATCCATTATCCATGTACAAAGTATTGATGTTATTACTTTCTATATTTTTCTTCAAAATAAGAATGTTAGAGTTTCAAAATCTAAATATTCATGGATCCAAAAAATTTAGAAAGAAAAATTTTAGGTACCCACATTTTCTTAGAAAAATAGGCTTTATTAAACCCAATATATTGAACATTATTCAAGGAATAAAATTGCAATGCCCACCACTTTGGAATTCAGTACAACAACAGGCTCTAGATGGTATAAAATAGTTATTTTTTAAAACATCTTTTCTATGAGTATAATCTACTCCAGTAGTATTTACTTTAGGTTTGATTTGAGAATACATATTGTCAAAAAAAATTACCAGAAGTAAAGTTTTCAAGACGTTTCTTAAGGGAATATATTTTAGATTTTAGTCTTATGACTAAATTTTTTTCCTCATGAATTCTTTCCTTACAGTTATATTTTTCCTCAAAAATGTTTATTTTTAAAATAGCATTCTTAAGATCTTTAGAAAGTTTTCCTTTTCATAATTTACTTCCTTAAGATCATTAGAACGTTTTTCTAGAAGCTCATCCTAATCATTATGATCTCTAGAGAGGTCTGAAATCTCTTTTGTAAGAATTTCATCCCTTTCATTTTCCTTGTCTAGTATCTTATAAATTTTACAATTTCTTGCTTCTAACAACTTTTAAAATCTATATACTTCTTCATATGAATTTATTTCTTCATTTTTTCAAGTTGAAGTATCTTCATTAGAAGTAATATCTTAATAATAGTAAATCTTATCAAGAGATAAATTTTTTAAAGACTCAGTAGAGCATACATTGGCCATAATACATGTATTTGGGAAAGAATTTGTACTAATGAATCCAATATATTTCTGTGTTGATGAGTCATATTCATAATATTCACTTACCAAAGAGTCTCTACAGAAAACACTCCAAGTATCATTTTCTTTAAGACTTTTCTTGTGCTTCGAACGATAGAACTTCTTCTTGTTTCTCTATGAATTCCTTTCCATCTTTTCCCTCTTTTTCAATATAGGGAAATCAGGTCTAATATGACATATTCTTCTACATTCATAACAAGTAACTTACCCATCCTTCTTATCTTTGTGGTCTCTCTTCTTGAACATATTTTTATAGTTATTCTAAGCTAATATCTTGTTCATTCTCTGAGCAAGATTAGCTAATTCATTCTCAGACTTTTCTATATCACTAGATTCCGATGGAATATTAACATTATGGGCCTTTGATCTGGTTACTCTTTCTGGAGTCCTGTATTTCATATATTTTGAAGTAGTTGTAAAAGCAACTCCTCCATTAGAATATTTATTTTCAACATCATCAGTATCTATCCTCATTCTAGTCTCTTGCTGAAGAAGAGTTCCAAATACCTCATCTAAGGAAATATAGATGACTTTCTTATTCTCATAAATTGTTTTCCTCTTAGACTCCCACTCATTTGGCATGATCTCTATAATCTTATCTATAGGGGCCTCATCCTCCAAAAATGTTTCTCCCATAGATTTTATGCTATTCACAATTGTCATCAACCATTGTTGAACGTTTCTTATAGGTTATCTATAAGGAAAGTTAAAACCATGGTATTCAGCTCTCAACATGTCTCTTCTTGTATCTATAAATTTTGAAGTACCAAAATTTGTAACATCAAGTTTCTTCTAGATACTGTTAGCATCTTCACATGATGATATTTGACTTTAGATTATCCCAGTAATGGAACATAGAAATGTATTTATGACTTTGAATATTTTACAATATTCTGATTTCTCCTTTTTAGTAAAACTTCTCAATTCATTTTCAGGGATATTATAGTCTCCTGTCAGCATCAGGTAGTAATTAACTCCAGTGTTAATAATGAATTTATTCATCTTATTTCTATCATACTTATAATCATTTCCATAAAAAATAGGAGGTCTGGTAAGATTTTGATTGTCGATAGAACCAACATTTAAACCTACCATCTTAAGGAAAATATTTCCACACAAACTAGTTAGTTATTGTGGTTTGTAAACAAGAAAAAATATCTTAATCAAGGAAAATAAAACTAGAGTTTCTCTAAGTAAAATATGAATACGAACTTTTTGTGTCTGAAATTCTGATTCCACAAAAGTGAAGAAGAAGAATTCTCTTCTGAATCTAATTGTGAGATTAATTTAGATTGAACCAATGCTCTAATACAAATTGCAAGATCTATATAATGAATGATGATACTATATATTCTCAGTATAAAAGAGGAGGGTGGGTTGTATACTTTAAAAATTCCTTAAGGAAATTTTGTATAAACAAAATTCACAACACCTCTATGTTCTAATAACTTGCTCGATTTCAGAAATGTAATTCTGAAAAGGAGGTTCCAGAAATGAAAAATAACAAAAGTTTACAACAACAGAGATTCTACCTTAAAGCATATAGAATCATATTTAATTGAGTAAAATTCTATGGAAGTATAAGATAGTTATACATTCCTCAACAACCAATATTACAGCGGAAAAAAAACACGAAACACTACAAGTAACAAGTATTAAATATTTTAAGCCAAAGAGAAGGGAATCTAATAACCTTGGATAAAGGCCCCCTGATTTATACTTTTAAGAATGTCTATATTACCCAAACCTAGGTAATCCCTCAATATGAAGATCGGTATCTTATTTCTATCCCCACAAGCCCTAGATTTGTAAGTAATCGGCATCTCTCACTTCGCAACCCGAAGTCTCTGATTATAAGGAAATCACACCTCTACACAGTGAAATTTTGCACGAAGAATGTGTGAACAGGTTGTTCACATCCGAACTAGTTGTTCACAACATCCACACAAAGAACTGATAGTTGAAATATCATCTCACAATAGAAAACACTAAAACAACATATAATCTCTATAATCATAGAACTGTATAGGAAAAGTTGGTTGGAAAAAGTTCTGATCTCGTTAAAATGACTGCTTATTTAGAGGAATGGCTTCAACGGTCAGCTCCCTCCTCAAACTGTCATATTTTACCACGAATTTTGGAGGGACCTGTACACATGTCACTCAGAAGATGGTTAGTTAGTAACTTAATTCACAAAATCATTTTATAACCAAAACATGAGTAATCAAAAATAGGGTTACATAACCAAATTCAATTATTTGGAATGTAAGGAAATAAATGTTTAGAGTCTAACCAATACTATTAGATGTCTATAATACAAGGATATTCGGATTTTGTTTTCTAAGGAATTCAGAACCTGAATTCTATAGATTTCTAGAGTATGAATTCCTAGGAAATACTGAATCTGGTTTCATAAGAATTCAGAACCTGAACATAGAATGTCTAGAATCTGAATTCATTAGAATTCGGATTCTGAACATAGAAGAGTATGAAGTTTGAATTCAGAGAACATGAAGTCAGAAATCATAAGAGTTGAGAGTCTGAATTCAGAGAACTCAGAGTCAGAACTCAGAAGAGTTTGAAGTCTGAATTCAGAGAGATCAAAACCTAAATTCAAATCCAGAAAAATGAATTCTTTACATCTATGTATATATATGATTCCGAGGTTTTGGATATGAAACCGAATTTTATACATAGAAAAAATAAACAAAGAAAACATGGTTAGGATAAATTTCCTTGGGGAAGAAAAATTTTCCTTTTAAAAGTAAAACATAGGGTAAAATGAGGTTTTCTTTAGGAGAAGGTGTTTATGATATTCAAAACAAGAAAGAATGGAAAATTCATAAGGTAACATTGTTGACTCAACAATCTCCCCAAACATGAAGGAATGAAAAAGTCATTAGAAAACCATATTTACTAAATATATATCACTATTTTTAGTATCAAATGGATTTTAGGAATAGAAGGAAACCCGTGTTCATAAATTTATGAAATTTTAAGATCAATTTTGTTCCAAATTATAGGATTCGCATGGTATATTTTATGAGATCATAAATACATCCTTGATACAGCTTATGTTTCCAATGCTAAGGATTTTTAAAACTCACCTCTAAATACTAAGGGTTGAAAAAGACTTCAGTTATTTCTATAATATTAACGTGTCTCTCATTTTCTGAAAAACATTACATCTATAAAAACGATTTTTTCATGGAGTTATGTTCTGTATATAAAAAATTATGCAAATAAGAATAATATTTTTGGTACTGTGTTTTCACATAGTCTTAATGGTCTAAAGGCATTCATTTTTTTTATAGTGTTTTCACTTAGTGAGGACACATATGTTCTCTTTGTTTATTCTATAGTCTTAAGATCTTTTTATTGTATAAAATTGTGTGAAGAAATCGAACTCTTATATACTGACATTCCAACAAGAAGAGTAAATAGGGAACATATGTAACCATACATATAAAAATATTTGAGGTTACATGAATTTGATTTTATGTATGCATCAAACATAGTTATATGTTATGAGAATAAGTTTTATCATTTTGAAATATTTCATGAAGATTGTTGAGTTTTTGGAAAATAGAAATGTATTCCATGAATTTGATATACATGAATGAATGAAGTGTTGTGTCCCTATTAAGAGCATGAGGATATTTTAAAAAGATACAAGGTACCTTGAATAAAATATGTTCATAAAAAACACATAAAATAATAATAATATAATATTTCTTGTGATAGGGTCTGGTTCATTTGATAAGATAATTCAATAAGAAAAAAATTTGATTTGTGAAATAATATTATTGCATAAAATAATTCAGAACAATATTTTTTTCATTACTTTAAAAAATTTTATTGTGGTTGGGAACATCATTTATAAATGGATTATCTTCTCAAGAATTTTCCAATCTATGAAAAAGGCAACATGGTTCATAATAAATTCAACATGAACTAACAATTATAATTATGAGTTGATAAATTACACCTGGAAAGCATGAAATACCACTGAAATTACTGTGGCTATCAATGATTTTATAATTATGGAAGAATATATTATTCAATTTGACGTGCTTAGAGCCTTGAGGGGACTATATGATCTTTTTCAAAAATATTTCATTAGGAATCAGTGAGGAACTGGTGGTTCTATTATAAAAAACACCATTAAAGAATTGGCGATGATAGTATAAATAAAATTATTTATCACTAAAAGGATGTGAATATTAATTATTTAAACTTGTGAAAAAAATGTAATTCACATGTAACCACTACAAATTATAGTAACAATAATTTCCATGAAAAAACTACAAGTTTATCGTGAAAATGAGTTGGCTTTTTCATTAAGTATGAACCCCATAAAAATATATATGTGCATATAACTCAATTATTATTTACATTTTGTGTGTATAAGATTGTTGAGAGATCATAATAGATTCATTACTCTTAATTTGGGTTGATATTTGATACTAAGAGGGAATAATAGAAAAGTAAAGTATGAAATCAATAAAATTTGGGTACATAGATTCACCCCCTCTCAGTGTCTTTGAATGATCCATCTGGGCTCAAAAAAGTGGTATTAGAGGAAAGATATTCATGTGATTGGAGATAAAAATTATTCCAAATTTCTTTTACAAGGTTTATATGAAGTGTAGATTTGATGTTTATTCCTACGTTACTCGGGTGGAAGAGTTGGTATCAATTCTTATTGAAGAATACGTGAAGGTAAATTCTTGGACTCTAAAAAATATGAAGAAGAGAGAAGAAAATATATTGTGGAAAATCTCAATGAGATAGTACAATGAATAGTTTCATCTTATCGAATCATTTTAAAATGATCCTTTTGAAGAAACTATCTCTTGTAGTGTAAATTATGATGAATATGAGCCTATCAAAAATTTTAAATGCTTGTACTATCAATTTGTATGATATATGAAGAATTTTCATGATGAAGTGGATTGATATATACTATGTTTTTTCAATGATATTTTTTTCAACAAAACACAGCTTAAATAGGAAAGTAATAAGATATAGGATGGAATTTGTAATAAATTCAAAAGGTGAAATTATCTCGAAGACCTCATTAAAGAAATTGAATAATTTTTTACTCTTCTCAATTAAAATATATCAATAATTAAGAAATACTTTCAAGGAAATGTTTTTGCGATCATATTAAATAAAAAAGTTTTTGGTGAATTAATTAATGCAATTGAGTTATCTTTGAAAGTTTCCATTAATATTAGAAATTATTATTTTTAACAATAAACCTGTAAGGTTTATGATCCTAGTATTTTAGATGAAGAAAACAACAAATATTATATAGTGTGTATTCAGAATATCCATACTCTAGAAAATTCAAATAAAGCTACTATTTATGTCAATTAATAACAAATTGAAAGTTAAATTTAAAATAATCATAGAAATTTATAACTCTTTGAGTGAAGGTATAAGGAAACATGAATAACCAATTAATAAAATGAACAGTGAATAGGAAGTTATTCTAACAAAAATTGAAAATGTGAAGTTAGAATTCAGTATGAAATTTAATGGACTATAGGATAAATTGATTAATTTAAATTAAACATCCCAAGTTTCTGAAAATAATAATTATATCATCCAAACATACGAAGACAGTCGATCCCTAAAAGGGATGTTTTTATTAAAACTATTAATGAGACACATGTATTTAAAGATACTCATTGCGGTGGAAACATGTGATCAAAATAATATTTTGATAAACCTTACATAAGATCACAGATGAAGGTAAATTATAACTCATTTAATTATGTTTCAACTAATGCAATATCAGCTGCTGGTACAGGTTTATATCAGAAATCTGGGAAGATTTGGCTTGATAAAAATTCTGATAAATAAACAAAAACAAAAAAAAATTAAGTAGGTCAGATCAATAAAATTAATTCCTAAAATAATTCTAAAAATAAGGAAAGGAAAATCCAAAAATAGTAAGGAAAAAAATCTAATCAAACTAATACTAGAAGAAAAAAGAATGATATTTTTTGGATATTTATGGTGTTTCTAGAAGATTAGAAAGTATTATGCAATGTGTTGGAACAACATTAAAATCTAAAAATAATATAATATGCCTTAATTATATGTGATTATATGTGATGAAATAAAGAAACCAACCAAACAAATCATATTCCATTGAAGATTATGAATATATACACTAAAAATTGATTTCAGTTTCTTAAATATTTATGGGATTACTACATCATATGTGGTCACATAGACTGAGAGTTCTAGTATAAAACATACAAGTATCACACATATGATAATGTGAATGAAAGACTACAAACCTTTCATAATTAGGTCAACAATGAAGGATAACTATCTACATTTAGAGATAAATAAGTTGATTGAGGTGTTCAATAGATAAAAATAATTAAACAAACCACTCCTTAGAAGAATAAGAATTTGTATGACAAGAATTTAACTTTAACTAAAAAAATATGATGCTATTGTGGAAATATAGGTCATACCATGGACCACTAAAAATAGTACATGTAAATTAAAATGAATGGAAGTGATATGAAATCAAGAAGATAATCAATATTTGAGGTAAATAATAAGATAAAATTTACTAAATACATTCCTAAATATTATTTGGAAAAGTTAACCAAGAAAGGTAACTGAAGAACATTAAATAATCCATGTGGAAGCTCTAAATCAGAATAAATTAAGAATAAATTTTTAATTATTTTGTCTATTTAAGTGTAAGATACTAAAAAATGGAAAAAATCTAAAGATTTAGCTCTATATAGAGAAAAGTAAAAAATAAAACTTGTTGTTCAATGTGAATAAGAACTCGAATTTCATGATAGGTTCTCAGAAATTTAAATCTCAAGTTTTTCAAAAATATTATGTGGAAGATTAAATCAGAAATGACATAATGAAATAAATTATGTGACACTTATACATACTCATGAAGAGATGTTGATTATATAAAAACAAGCAACATGAGAAGATATTTCAATATAGAAATATTTATAGATAAATAATACATACAAGACAAAGATGAATTAAAATAAAGAGTCCATGTCATTTAATAAATCTTATAATTTTAAACATAAAGGAGACACAAGCATGAAGAGTGCCAAACACTTTAGAGCTATAAGGAAAATAGTCTTCAAAATAGGATAAAACACTCAACATAGCATCACTTATTAAAAATCTCATAAGTGTTCCATATTCTCCTATTTCTACATGGGCAATATTTTTGGGAATAAATTATATGGAATTAAATATGAATGCCACTCTCATGAGAAGAAATGAATAAATAATGTGGAAGATAGAAAGTTCTAATGATTATTCAATATCTAATAAGAATATTAATTATTTCGGAATGGTTGATCATAAACAAGAACATATTGAATATTGTTTTATGAAACTCCCTAATAGGTAATATAAATAGATTTCCCACCTTGTGGTGGATAAAAATAAAAGATATAGTATAAAATTGTGTTACCTCAATACCTACAAGTTTATTTTACCTCTACATAAGCTAAAAAATAGAGTTAACCCAATTTCATTACATACCCATGCCTATATTGTATAAAATATATGTATAAAGGGGGGTTTTTGTTTGATGAGAAAGCACATAGAAAGGGGGATTAAATTATCTTTTTACTTGAAATTTCTCATATATTATTTATGTAAATTTAATGGTGTATATTTCTTGAAAGAAATTTTGTTTGCACACCCCCAAGGTTGAAAAATATGGAAATTCTATCACATTATTAATCATTTAGCAGACAACATTTATGTCTTGGTGAAATTAGTCATGTTTTCTACAGTAGGTTATCTCATGAATACATATATTTTACCAGATAAAGATTCATTTTTAAGGCAACATGTAATATAATTATTCTCATTATATGATAAATAAATAAATCCTATACATTTATTTTCAACTCAGGTGATACAAGACCTTGACATTATTTAATGAAATAGTATTGATAATAATGTAAAAGGGTGGATTAAAAATCCCATGTGGTTAGTTTATGAGTATGGATTGTTTTTTGTCAACATATAATAAAAAATCAATGTCAATGTATGTTGAATTCCTATAAAATTAGTGATTAATTGTGGAAAGTGAAAGATGGAAATAATTTGTTGAAAATTGAATAAGGTTGGTGGTGATGCAAGGAGAATTATTATAAATTCATTGGATATGGTTTTCTAAGATTATTCTCTATGTTTAAATGTGATTATTATTATTTTGTAATTTAAAGATGTAAAAATTGTGTGTTTGTTGAAAATAGATATTAAAAATTGTCTACAATAATATTATTTGAATAAATAATATGATTTGGAGGTGTTTAAAAATTCATATCATTGAACGAGGAGAATTTTTAGTGGATTTGGGTGAATTAGAATATAATTTAGATAATGTGATGACATGTTCGAGTTGATGAATTGATGATTATAGTTTATGAAGTTATATTTTGATTTAAGAGCTTGCAGAAACATATTTTTTTATGAGAAAAGGAAGAAATAATTTATAATGGTAAAAAAAGTAGAGAGATAAATTTTCATGAATACTATTACGTGTAATTTAATATTGAATAATTATTAGAATTTTTAAATGTGTTTTAATTTAAAATTAATTAGAGGTTGAAATTGAATTTGAGTTTTTGAATGAAATTTTCATAACTCCTTTTATGTGTAATAAAAGAAACATAACCATCCAAATTCAACCATGTACCCACCACAAACAACACATGTGGGACTCAAATGGGTCTACCACGTGGTTAGCAGGTCTAGAGGACCATTTATGGGGGAAAGAGGATTCATAGAGTCCTACTATGTGTGCATAAGAACCAGTGGAGGGTGAGAATAGACTCTAAATGTGTGCACAGAGGTGTGAAAGGGGGAAGGTGGGTGCATCCCTCCCCATATGGGTAATGTGAAGTGCTTAGGATTCCAATCCCAGTGTTATATCAAATAGAAAATATACCACTTAGTATTATTAAGAGCTTCCATACCACGCAGATAACAGATATGTGATGAGCAAAGGAAGTTGAACAATTCATCTATTTTAAAATATATTGATTAGTTGTGGCTATATAATCAATATCATATCTGTTATTTGGTAAATTTACTCATTGTATTCAACCACTCAAAAAGTATTTTTTCACTATCCATCTCCAGTGTTCCTAAATCACCTCACTGGACATCTATAGGGATCAAACCATCAAGAAGAATACATGATTAATCACCTGAATACATGCATTCAATATTTTTCATGCATGCATGGTTCTATTCGATGAAAAATTATACCACCAATGGAAAATGAAGGTATAGGAGGCCATTAATTCACATGGATTCATATTATGTTCATTCTAGGAAGTTTCATGTGATCTTCTTTCACCCAATGATTATTTTTTTTTAAAAGAAGGATGATGACCACCATAAATCCACTGCTAAATAAAGTTATGGCATGGTAATAATTTGAGGCAAGTATGAGAAAATGAGATTTATGTGTTCTTCATAACATGCATGTGACATATTTTCATGATGAATCCATTATGTTTGGTTTAAAAATGATACAAGTAATAGAAGGAAACCTACAATCATAAATATAAGAAACATTTAGATCAAGAGTCTTCAAAATTATAAGAATTACATGCAATATTTTTTGGGATCTTAAATACAGCCATGATAAATATTCTATTTTGGATGTTGGGACATTTTAGGAATCTCCTATAAATACCAAAGGTAGAACAAGCTATTTAGTATTTGTTGTAATTTTATGAGGGCACTTATTAAAAAAAATAGAGAAACCATGAAACTCTAATTTCATGAATACATGTTCTGCATATGAAACCTTTGTTGAAGAAGAATAAATTTCTATGTAAAGTACTTTCACTTATGTTAAGAATAAAAATATAACACAAGTTCCTCAAATAATATCTTACACAAAGAAGTTGTGTGTATTCCCTGGGATTGAGAGAATTATGATGTATCAAGTTATGTGAAGAAACAATACCCATGTATAATGATACGATAAAAATAAGAGTAAATTGAGAAAATATTTAATCTCACATACACTAATATTTTTAGTTACATGCATATTATTACATTAATGCATAAATCTTAGTGGTAAATTATATGAAGAAGTTATAGCTTGGTATAGTATTGCACGAAGACTATTGAGTATTTGGAAAATAGAATAGTATGCCATGAAAGTGATATACATGCATGAAGTGTGGAATCCCTGCTGATAGTTTGAGGATTTATGAAAAAGATACAAGGAACATTTATTAAACGTATTTGATAAAAATTTTCATAAAATAACAATAGTATATTATTTTTTTCTAGGGTTTTTGTGAATTTTAGTTGATAATTCAAGAAGAGAAAAATTTGAATTGTTGAAGTTTATTATTTAATAAATTAATATATTATAATATTGTTTTAATTACTTGCACATATTTGATTGAAGAAACAAACTTCATTAATTAGATTATCATTCCAAGCAATTAAAAACTGATCAAGAAGAAAGTGTGGATTAATCGGCATTCAACAAGCACTGATAATTCTAACAGTGAGATAATATAGCAAGACCAGAAAGAAATAAATAAAACTAACATTATTATGGTTTTCAAATATATTATTATTGATTAAAAGGAACTTATTCAATTTGATGTAGTGAAATCATTGTTCAGAAAGTTGTTGGAAGGAATATTTTATGAATCAATAGTTCTTATATAAATAGTTCCATTGATGAACTAGTGGGTTCATTATAAATAAAACCAATTATCCTTTATAGGATTGGGATATTACTTGAATAATTGTTTTTGGGAATTTTACTACAGCTGTAATCACTACAAATTATCATGATAATAAAATCTTTTAAACAAACACATGTTTATCACTACAAGGAGTAGGATTTCACATAGATGAATCACATTATAAAATTCATTATGTGTTGTTTTCTCATTAATTATTGGAATTACTTGTGCAAGTGGTTGTTTTGAAAACATATTGGATCCATTCTTCTTAACTGCAGAAGTGGTTTGAGAGTAAGATGGACTAATTGAAGAGAATGTATAAACTCATTTAATGTTGGACACACTGATTCACCCCCACCCTCTCAATCCCCATTTTTGATCCATTGGGACTCTATAAAATTATAATTCATTTATAATTGGGATTAAAATTAATTGAACTTTTAATTTTCTCTTCATTGAATATTCAATTGACTCAATATCATTGTACCTTCATTACATTGCAACATCCAAGTGTAAAATATCTCTATTAGTGATCCACACATTTACCATAATCTAGGAATGTCACTAAAGGATCATCAAGTGCTTGGATCATTGATCTCGATCTCTTAAGTCATTTGGTATTGATCATAGTATAATTGTAATGGCTCAGACCTCTCTGGTCCATTACATTGTAAAAATATGGTGTTTGAGGTCTCTCGAGAGGTCAAGGTAACTTATCCCCAACACTTTTATAAATTTACAATTCTATGAAAAGTTATATCAATGAACAATGTTCTATTGGTGAGGTTCAGTAAGCAGTTTTATTTCGGTGAGGTACAGGGAACAATGTTCTATCGGGGAGGTCCAGTGAATAGTGTTCTATCGGTGCGGTTCAGTTAACAGTGTTCTATCAGTGAGGTTCAGAGAACAATGTTCTATCGGTGAGGTTCAGTGAACACTGTTCTATCGGTGAGGTTCAGTGAATTGTGCTCTTTCGGTAAGGTTTAGTGAACTATGATCTATCGTTGATGTTCAGTAAACAGTGATATATCACTGAGGTTCAGTGAAAAGTGTTATATCGGTGAGGTTCAGTGAAGATTTTTCTATCATTGAGGTTTATTGAATAGTGTTATATCGGGGAGGTTTAGTGAAGAGTGTTCTATCAGTGAGGTTCAGTGAACATTGTTCTATCGGTGAGTTTTAGTAAACAGTGTTCTATCGGTGAGGATCAGTGAATTGTGTTTCTAAAATGATGAGTTCTATCAGTATCCTCTAACAGTAGGTGTATAGTGTTTCCAGAACGGTAGGTCTACAGTGTTTCCAGAACGGTGAGTTCTATCAGTAACCTTTATCGGTAACCTCTTTCGGTAAATTCTATTGGTAACCTCTACCTGTAACCATATTTTCATCTTCCAAATTTTGAGCTCATGAATAATTTTTCTAGAATGGTGGGGTTCTAATGGTGATGTTTATGAACAATGTATTTCATTTTCAAAATTTTGAGTATGTGAACAGTCATTCCAACTTCTTATAGTTTCACCCCTTTGATGATTCCTTTGAGGTAAAATGCATTTAAAGCCTCATTTTAAATACACTATGGCTAATTCAAAGTCCATAACTCCTATATTAATTATTCATATAGCTCGAGATGTTTTTACTTGGTCAAACTTCATAGTTTAATGCGATCCACTTTTAATGGTAAATTTAACATATCTTAAACCGTCACCCATTAAATATTCTAAAGGGAAAGGATAAATTCCTACCTTGTTATTCCTATTTGTTCTCGGCTATGAGATGCTAGAACCTTTCAATCCTTCTAATAGGAGTTTCACAATTTAACTTTACTCTTCGGATTGGTTCTGCTATGCTTTTATAGAACCAAGCTGTATCGATCAATCTTCGATATAAGTTATGTTTTATCGTTGTTCTTTTGGGGTTCATCTTCCCTTGTTTCTGAAGTGCATTGTGTTGCATTTGTTGTCAATGAGGCATGAAGTTGTCTTGGGATGAATGGATGTCAAGGAGTCAAAATGTGAATGTCAAAGGATGTGATGGTGTTGGTGATGAAGGAGAATGGCCATGGTACTAAGATGCATGTCACTTAGGAGATTCACTAAGTGGTATTAAAAATTGTGGTTAAAACATTCTCCATGAATATCTGACGATTGTAGAGCTGCTCTTTAAAGTTCCAAGAACTTGTATCAACTGGATACAATGTCACAACATGATTAGAAGACCATGCATTGTAGTGACAATGCATGAGGAGTTGAAGAAGCAAGATGATCCATCCACAACCCCTAAGAAGATGATGTGCATTTAAAGAAGTCCATGTACTAACTCTTAGTGCATGTGAATTGGAAGTGATCCAATTGATCTCTAATTGGATCAATGAAGCACATTGAAGAAATCTTTGATTCAGGAGCATCGGTTGATGGAAGATCCTTCAAGAATTCCATTCTTAAATGATGATTATATGTTGAAGAAGGATGATGAATTCTAATGAAGAAGAAGAAATATAGAAGATGAAGAAGATGGCTTGGAATTTGGCATTTTAACATATGAGACACTTTTTTTTTTAACAAAGTGTTCATTCTGTCCTTTGCCAAAAAATTGGCCAGCCAAGGCACCTTGGGGGTTCAACCCCAAGGCATGGGCGCTAAGGCACCACGCCCGGGGGAACCCGTGGTGCGAGCCAGGGTGGCAGGACGCACCCCAAGACACCACATGGGCGCCTGGGGCACGCCCGAAGGAGCGCGCGGCAGGGGCGTAGGAGCGCGCCCCTGAGAGTGTCAGTGTGCATAGTGGGTGCTAGGAGCGCGCCCGCAGGAGCAGAGATTGGGCGCAGAGCGCGCCCGCAGGGAGAACTCGGTGCGGGGCGGCACCGATAGGGGAGAAGATACAACTGAGGAGTAGCGGCGGGCGCTTGGATGATAAAGCGCGGAAAAACCGCTGGAGAATTCGATTTGGGACGCGCATTTTTCACCGGGAACGAATCCCAGCCGCACGATTGATCGCGCGGACGATCTAAGCCGCACATATGATCTGCGGTGAGATCTTCAGATCGAGGCCGACCGATGTATCTCCATCGCCTGATCTGACGGCCGAGAGCTCGTCTCCTTCCTCGAGCTCGGCCGAAGCACCCACGAAGCCGCCGCTGAAACCAGAGGCATCCCGAACGATGTTTTCGAGATTGCGGCAACCATTTTCGAAGCTGAGGTGTCCTTCGTGATCGTCTCTCCACACCGAACTGAACCATGCTTAAAAATGGGCTTGCATGCAACGAGAGGAAAATTCGAAGTTCGGCCGAGGCAAGAGAATCTGCCGAGGCTATGAATGGTTCGTGTTTTGCATGGGATGGCCAAAACAGAGGCCATGCATTCGTTCGAAAATGCATGCATGTAGACAAAAATAAAAAGAGAAGAACCCGCAGAGAACCGAGGAGAAAAGTTCAATATTTGAAAAAATCTTGAAGATCCGAATACTTCGGGGATTTGGAAATTTCTCACGCGGATGATTGAGGCATCCCTCTGCCTATATAAGGAGAGCTCGAGGCTCTCTGTTGCTTGCTGATCTTTTGAAGAAAAACGAGAAGTCCCGTGAGAAGCACTCTGTGCCTCACGAAGTCGAAGCCCTGCGCGCACACTTGCGCGGCAGTGAAGCCCGGAGCACCCCTTGCTCCGTTTGGTTCCTTTTGCGCATCCCTTGCGCGAAAGAAGAAAAGAGGAGGTCCCTGCGTGCCTCTCTTGCGCGACAGGAAGGATCCGAGCCACATATTTGCGCGCTCGAGACTCTTGTTCCCTCTCTGCCCGCACCCTTGCGCGGCAGGAGGAAGATCCCGCGGGTGTTGCACTTGCGCACCCCGCGGAAGGAGGAACTTGCGCGCCCGAACAGCCTTGGATCCAAGTGACCCTTGCGCGCCTTTGTTTGAAGACACTCGGGCTGTGTGTGAAAAAACAGAAGAAGGCAGGAGCTTCGGTGGAGTAAGAAACCCTACGGGTTGTGTGTGCAAGAAGAAGTGAAGGCCGAGACTTGCATCTCTTGTGTGCAATGTGAAGATCACACATTTTGTGTGTACATGCTAAGTGAAAAAGAACAAGAAGGCCGTGGGAAAGTTTGAAGCAAAAGGAGTGTGGCCACCACATTTGTGTGTGTGCAAAGTGGACAAGAACACCTACGGGCCATGTGTGTGCCAAGTGGATAAGAGGACCCGAGGCATAGCCTTGTGTGTGCATCAAGTGAAGACCACACCTTTTGTGTGTGCAAAACAAAAAGAGGACCTATGGGTTAAGGGTGTGCAACAAGAAGTGGGAGAATAGGCCAAGTCTAAAGTGTGTGCAACATGAAACAAGTGTGTGTAAAGAGACAAGTTGACCGAACCTACGTATGTGCACTAAGAAGTGTGTATACACTTAGAAGAAAGAAGGAGAGACCCACACTAAAGTAGAACACACTTTTAGTGTGTGAACAATTTGAATATAGTGTGTGAAGATTGTGGAGAAGGTGTGTGCTATAATTGATTACACCCTTTGTGGGTCTACTGCACCAAGAAGAGAAGGGGAGTGCATGCATGCATGCATGCACGTGCACACGTGAACAGTGCTAAATCAGCTGTGTGCATTTGAGGAGTCCAAGACCAGAAGATCTTGAAGAATCAGAGTTTCCATGCACTCAGTTCATGAAGTTGAAGTGAACTGAGACTGGACCAGACTGAAGTTAAAGATATCAGTTGTCTGAGTATTCAGTAGTTGGAGAGAGAAGCCAGGTCATCCTTAGAAGAAGGTGATAAATCCTGAGCAAGATGAGAAGACCTGATCATCAGAAGTGATCAGAGGTACAGAGCAAGGCCAGCAGTCTTTATCCCAGACTGCTGAAGATACTTGAAGAAGCTTAAAGAGAAGAAGAGCTACTCGTGCGACTCGAGGAGCCAGGAGAAGACCCTGTGGGACTCAGGGAGAAGAAGTCTTCAGTGGGATTCTGGAGCAGGCCAGTGGGACTCTGGTAACACTGTGGGACGCAGTATAAAGACCCTCCTGTGGGACTCAGGAGATATACAGTGGGACTCTGTATCGACCATTGTAATTTTAACAGGTTATAATGGAGAATCCATGCTGGGAGAGCATGGCAAGGATGTAGGCCTTTGGTGCCGAACCTTGTAAATCCTTGTGTCCAGTGCCTTTACATTTACTGCATCATTCGTGGAAAGGTGAGAGATACAAGAAGAGTGGATCGAGGCTTTAACCAGCCATAGAGGTTTAATTGATAAAGAATCAATTAGTAAAAAAGTTTTAAGGGATCACTGATTCACCCCCTCCCCCTCTCAGTGATTCACACTGATCTGGGCACTTCAATTGGTATCAGAGGGAGGTTACCTCTAAAAGATCCAAGAGAGTCTATATGGAGTGCAAATTTGAGGAAATGAAAGAACAGCCTCAAATGGAGATATCTGCCAAGACTCTGAAAACCAGAATGAAGAAACAGGCAAAGAAGATGAAGAAGAAGGCTGGTGCAATCAGAGAAACTCCTTCTATGGAAAGAAATGTGAAAGTCACATCAGATGACAATTCCTTTTATCATTCTTCGGATGAAGCCTGCTCTAGCTGTGATGAAGATGGAAGAAACAATGATCTTATAAATGCAATCAAATATCTTCAGAAGAGAGTCCCCAAGGAAGTTGCAATGTGTATAGCTACAGGCCTCCTTGATCTTCAAGAAGAAAAATTACAGCTAGAAGATGAAGCCAATTCTCTGGAAGTCCAATTGGCAAAAAGGGTTGGCATAACCAACACTCTCAGAAATCTGGTAAATGCTAAAGATGAAACAGTATCTCTTTGCAATGAAAGATATGAAGACACTACTGAAGAATTGCAAAGAAGCCTTTCTGAGAAAGAATTCTTTAAAATAATAATCAAAGATGTTTTCCATGCACTGGAAAAGAGGCACAAAGTTTCAATGAATGTCAGAGATGCTCAACTTGAAGACAAAGTCAAAATGGGGAAGGAGCTTGACAATACATTGCTAGAATTGAAGACAGTGCATGATGACCAGATGAAACAACTGGTGGAGAATTGGGAAGGAAAGATAAGAACTGTTGAGGATGAGAATAACTCTCTTAACATGAAATGCTTAGAACTAGAGGTGATATTGAAACATCCGCAATCACCCAAAGCTGAATCCTCCCAGATAGCTGGAAGAAGAAATGTTGCCACTCAAGTGAGCTTTGAGCAGGATGATTCTAATAGAAAGACATCCTCTAGTGAAAGTGCAAAAACTTCTAAAAAGAAGGTACCATCCATCCCATCTTGTACTGATGCTTCTAATAGTGTTTCTACAAAAAGTGCAGGATGGAAGAATAATTCCAAACAAATATGGATGAAGACAGTAAAGAAGCAGAGCTCTCCTGAAACAACACAACAAGTCAAGAAAAGTACCCAACAATCAGAAGGACTGAAGAGGTCAAGATTTGTGGGTCAGTGTTGGTGTTGTAACAAGTATGGGCATTGTGCAAAGGATTGTTGGTACAATCCACTGAATGACAAAGCAGAGAGGAAGCCCATGCCTAGGGGGAGCAAGCCAGAAGAAAAGAAGCAGCATCCACAGGTCCAGAGACATCTGTTTACTGCAAATAGATTTGGATTACTTGACAACATCTGGGATGGTTGCAAAAGTGGTCAAAGAGTTGATACATATCAATCTCCGAATGTATCCGAAGCTAGAATGAAGAGAAGATCACTAAACCTGGCTAAGAGAGATTCCTTGGGAAGCAAGCAGAAGAAAGTGGAAGATGCTCCCAAGAAGAGTTTGAAGAATGAAGAGAAGTCCTTGGAATCTAAATCCAAGAAGGGTGATGCATCCAGAAGGACCACCAAGAAGAAATGCTTCTACTTTGGAAAGAAAGGGCATATCATGGATCTATGTAAAGAAGCCATGAAATTCAATAGAGGCAGACTGGACTCCAAAAGACAATCAATCCAGAAGAAGAAGGGATTGATTGAAAATAAGTTGCCTAAGAGAGGTAGCTTAGCAGCATCTAAAGAACCATGTGGAACTTCCAAAACTGAGGCCACTCTTCCAAATGATTTACTTGTTATATGGCCACATCAGTTGCAACTTGCCAGAGAACTAAAAAGAGTTGAAGATAAAGCTCTGGCAATTGCTAAAGCAAAAGGGAAGAAGAAGGTTTCACATGAAGATGTTTTGAGAACCACACCAGCACAATCATCAATGAAGATCAAATGTGCAAGTGTGAAGACTGGTGAAAATGGGACATCTCGGTTGAGAGAATCTTCTCAACCTTGTTGTTCACATTGATGAACCAAGAAGGTTCCATCTTATTCCCTTATACTATTGGTATTTACATGTGCTGACATTGCAGGGAATTGAAGATGATGATCATTCTCAGCTGGAGGATGGTTAGGACAGAATGGAGTGCACCCCTTGAGGGGGAGCCAATCTGAAGAAGATGGGATTCTAAGATTTGATACCATCTTGAGAAAAGTGAAGGTATTCCAATCATACTTTCATCCCTTGTTTCTTAATTGAGTTTATCTTGTCAATTAAGGGGGAGTATGGATTGAAGACAAATGGATTAAAGGGGGAGCTTTATCTTTGCACCTAAACTTTCTAATGAGTTTTGTGAAGTTGTGCAGGATTTAGCAAATTCATTGTTATATCTGAAAAATTTCAAACCCCTAAGCATGATCTCACATGTGTAGAGAATTTTGGACAGCATTGAGTACCTTGGGTACATCACTCTTGTTTTCTACACCGGGTTAGCCCAAGTAGACTTAGAGTTGATTAACTAAAGGTTCTTTGCTAAAGAAGAACATGTGGCATCATCCCTCTCTTAGTGATTTTTTTTAGAAGATGCTATTCGAAGGGAGGAAGAGATTTTTGAAAAAGTGAACCACACCACACCTTTGCATTTGATTGCCAATAAGGGGGAGAAAATATTGGCACACATATTGACCCATTCATATGTGCTGAAGAAGTGTATTGACAACAAATACAAAGGGGGAGATTTAAGTGCATTGTGTTGCATTTGTTGTCAATGAGGCATGAAGTTGTCTTGGAATGAATGGATGTCAAGGAGTCAAGATGTGAATGTCAAAGGATGTGATGGTGTTGGTGATGAAGGAGAATGTCCATGGTACTAAGATGCATGTCACTTAGGAGATTCACTAAGTGGTATTGGAAATTGTGGTTAAAACATTCTCCATGAATATCTGACGATTGTAGAGCTGCTCTTTAAAGTTCCAAGAACTTGTATCAACTGGATACAATGTCACAACATGATTAGAAGACCATGCATTGTAGTGACAATGCATGAGGAGTTGAAGAAGCAAGATGATCCATCCACAACCCCTAAGTGGATGATGTGCATTTAAAGAAGTCCATGTACTAACTCTTAGTGCATGTGAATTGGAAGTGATCCAATTGATCTCTAATTGGATCAATGAAGCACATTGAAGAAATCATTGATTCAGGAGCATCGGTTGATGGAAGATCCTTCAAGAATTCCATTCTTAAATGATGATTATATGTTGAAGAAGGATGATGAATTCTAATGAAGAAGAAGAAATAAAGAAGATGAAGAAGATGGCTTGGAATTTGGCATTTTAACATATGGGACACTTTGTTTTTTAACAAAGTGTTCATTCTGTCCTTTGCCAAAAAATTGGCCAGCCAAGGCACCTTGGGGGTTCAACCCCAAGGCATGGGCGCTAAGGCACCACGCCCGGGGGAACGCGTGGGGCGAGCCAGGGCGGCAGGACGCACCCCAAGACACCACATGGGCGCCTGGGGCACGCCCGAAGGAGCGTGCGGCAGGGGCGTAGGAGCGCGCCCCCGAGAGTGTCAGTGTGCATAGTGGGCGCTAGGAGCGCGCCCGCAGGAGCAGAGATTGGGCGCAGAGCGCACCCGCAGGGAGAACTCGGTGCGGGGCGGCACCGAGAGGGGAGAAGATACAACTGAGGAGTAGCGGCGGGCGCTTGGGTGATAAAGCGCGGAAAAACCGCTGGAGAATTCGATGTGGGACGCGCATTTTTCACCGGGAACGAATCCCAGCCGCACGATTGATCGCGCGGACGATCTAAGCCGCACATCTGATCCGCGGCGAGATCTTCAGATCCAGGCCGACCCATGTATCTCCATCGCCTGATCTGACGGCCGAGAGCTCGTCTCCTTCCTCGAGCTCGGCCGAAGCACCCGCGAAGCCGCCGCTGAAACCAGAGGCATCCCGAACGATGTTTTCGAGATTGCGGCCACCATTTTCGAAGCTGAGGTGTCCTTCGTGATCGTCTCTCCACACCGAACTGAACCATGCTTAAAAATGGGCTTGCATGCAACGAGAGGAAAATTCGAAGTTCGGCCGAGGCAAGAGAATCTGCCGAGGCTATGAATGGTTCGTGTTTTGCATGGGATGGCCAAAACAGAGGCCATGCATTCGTTCGAAAATGCATGCACGTAGACAAAAATAAAAAGAGAAGAACCCGCGGAGAACCGAGGAGAAAAGTTCAAGATTTGAAAAAATCTTGAAGATCCGAATACTTCGGGGATTTGGAAATTTCTCACGCGGATGATTGAGGCATCCCTCTGCCTATATAAGGAGAGCTCGAGGCTCTCTGTTGCTTGCTGATCTTTTGAAGAAAAACGAGAAGTCCCGTGAGAAGCACTCTGTGCCTCACGAAGTCGAAGCCCTGCGCGCACACTTGCGCGGCAGTGAAGCCCAGAGCACCCCTTGCTCCGTTTGGTTCCTTTTGCGCATCCCTTGCGCGAAAGAAGAAAAGAGGAGGTCCATGCGCGCCTCTCTTGCGCGACAGGAAGGAGCCGAGCCGCATATTTGCGCGCTCGAGACTCTTGTTCCCTCTCTGCCCGCACCCTTGCGCGGCAGGAGGAAGATCCCGCGGGTGTTGCACTTGCGCACCCCGCGGAAGGAGGAACTTGCGCGCCCGACCAGCCTTGGATCCAAGTGACCCTTGCGCGCCTTTGTTTGAAGACACTCGGGCTGTGTGTGCAAAAACAGAAGAAGGCAGGAGCTTCGGTGGAGTAAGAAACCCTACGGGTTGTGTGTGCAAGAAGAAGTGAAGGTCGAGACTTGCATCTCTTGTGTGCAATGTGAAGATCACACATTTTGTGTGTACATGCTAAGTGAAAAAGAACAAGAAGGCCGTGGGCAAGTTTGAAGCAAAAGGAGTGTGGCCACCACATTTGTGTGTGTGCAAAGTGGACAAGAACACCTACGGGCCAAGTGTGTGCCAAGTGGAGAAGAGGACCTGAGGCATAGCCTTGTGTGTGCATCAAGTGAAGACCACACCTTTTGTGTGTGCAAAACAAAAAGAGGACCTACGAGTTAAGGGTGTGCAACAAGAAGTGGGAGAATAGGCCAAGTCTCAAGTGTGTGCAACATGAAACAAGTGTGTGTAAAGAGACAAGTTGACCGAACCTAAGTATGTGCACTAAGAAGTGTGTATACACTTAGAAGAAAGAAGGAGAGACCCACACTAAAGTAGAACACACTTTTAGTGTGTGAACAATTTGAATATAGTGTGTGAAGATTGTGGAGAAGGTGTGTGCTATAATTGATTACACCCTTTGTGGGTCTACTGCACCAAGAAGAGAAGGGGAGTGCATGCATGCATGCATGCACTTGCACACGTGAACAGTGCTAAATCAGCTGTGTGCATTTGAGGAGTCCAAGACCAGAAGATCTTGAAGAATCAGAGTTTCCATGCACTCAGTGCATGAAGTTGAAGTGAACTGAGACTGGACCAGACTGAAGTTAAAGATATCAGTTGTCTGAGTATTCAGTAGTTGGAGAGAGAAGCCAGGTCATCCTTAGAAGAAGGTGATAAATCCTGAGCAAGACGAGAAGACCTGATCATCACAAGTGATCAGAGGTACAGAGCAAGGCCATCAGTCTTTATCCCAGACTGCTAAAGATACTTGAAGAAGCTTAAATAGAAGAAGAGCTACTCGTGCGACTCGAGGAGCCAGGAGAAGACCCTGTGGGACTCAGGGAGAAGAAGTCTTCAGTGGGATTCTGGAGCAGGCCAGTGGGACTCTGGTAACAGTGTGGGACGCAGTATAAAGACCCTCCTGTGGGACTCAGGAGAGATACAGTGGGACTCTGTATCGAACATTGTAATATTAACAGGTTATAATGGAGAATCCATGCTGGGAGAGCATGGCAAGGATGTAGGCCTTTGGTGTTGAACCTTGTAAATCCTTGTGTCCAGTGCCTTTACATTTACTGCATCATTCGTGGAAAGGTGAGAGATACAAGAAGAGTGGATCGAGGCTTTAACCAGCCATATAGGTTTAATTGATAAAGAATCAATTAGTAAAAAAGTTTTAAGGGATCACTGATTCACCCCATCCCCCTCTCAGTGATTCACACTGATCTGGGCACTTCAGTTTCTCCTTTCCAAATTATAGCATGTAATCACCATGATTCTAATGGGATTTTCTTTGGTTTCGTTTGGTGTGGTTGTACCCTGGCATCGTCAGGTGGATGTAGTTGACGCGATAGGATAATCGTGACCCGTTGGGTGGATTAAGAACGTGATGAACAGTTTGAGGTAGGGGATTCATTGCTTATATTTTATTTTACGTGCAATAGTATTGTTATCATGTTTTATCCTACTAGACCACAATGGAATTGACATAATAAATATTTTAATTGGATAAATAAAATATTATTGGTCAAATGGTATTTCTTTTTTTTCTAGATAGTGTTATATCCATTCTTGCTTCACATTGCCATTTGTTCTTGATGATAATTTGTAAAGAACAAATACCAGAATTAATTGATAATTGTTGGCGATGGATCACGAGGCATGAAAATGAATCAAGTTCTTGTTGTTTTAATTTTATGTTAATAAAATTGGTCCAGTAATCATGTTTAATTATTTGTGATAGCTTACTGATTAGGTTTCCCAAATTTTGGAACCTGTGAAAAATATATATGTTAATTCAATGTGGATTAAAAAACTGATTGTTTGATAATTCCTTAAAGGGTTTTGAGTTACCCTATAGATTTTAAAAGGGAAAAGAGACAAAATGATGTGTTGTTTGATTTCCTACTGCTTGGGCTGTGATGTGATCCTAGATGGACGTTGTGATATGTGGGGGCATGGAGGCTTTTGGTTGTGGCAGCAGATGATTCCTAGACTGGAAAGATGCATCAGTGTATGCATGTGGGTGTCGGGGAGGACACTAGTGATGCTGGAATGGGAAGGATGTGATTGTTGGATTCTTGTGTATCCTTATTGGTTGATTATATTCTTTACTTTTTCCCCACTAATCAAGGTAGCTGGTTTTTCATACCCTTCTTCTAAAAGAGGCAAAAAGGAATGGGGTATGCCATGTGCTTTCCGTGTTTAGCTTCTCAAGGGAGGATGGGTCAACACTGTTGCTATAGGTGGAAAAGACTCGACAGGTAGTACATCTACTCATCGTGTTGATATCCCTTGTGTTTAGTAGCATAGAATGATTTTCTAGAATGCCTGGAAATTTGGAATGTAAATTTATAATGAACAAATGAAGAAATGGTGTTAACCCATGGGGATAGAGTTTGTTGGAACACAATGTTGAGTTTGTAATTTTTTAAAGGGACAACGGTCATTGGGTGTGATGCTAATGAAATTTAGTGTGGAATTGTTCGTGGTTAATTAATCTATAAAGAATTAATAAACGTAAAGTGAATCTGGTAAAAAGGTAATGAAATAAATTTTGTTAAAGCTCTCTAAAGGGGTGTGTATTTATAGGATACCTATTCTTAGAAGTGGCATCCCTGAGACCGATAGATGTTAACAACAATTGATTCTAAGACAAAGTTATTCCCATAGCGTGGTTGTGAGATATAATATATTCTATACATTTTTTGTTTATATATGCTACTCCACCCATGTTATTAAGGGAAACTGATTCCCCTGGGATTCTGAGCCATGGGGGTGTTTTCCACAACATTTTGATGGGAGGATATATGGATGACTACCCCCTATGTCCCACTCTCTTCTCTTGGTATTTACTTTTTTTGAAAGGAATATTGTTTAGTTTTCCACATATATTTTTTAGAAGGCTGTAATAGCTTATGGTTATTAACACACATATATTCTCGATATAGTAACCTATGAACCACTATAAGTGTAACATGTATAGGCTATGATGGCTTGAGTATCCTTACTCTGTGTACGGGTTGTAATGGATTGAGGTATAATACTCAGTGTATGATACACATTATGCGAGATGTGTTGGCTCTCAGAAACTACCTGGTTTCTTTGATTACCTGGACATGGTGGTTTTGTTTCACGATGTTCATATTGTGATGCATCGCCCAAGTGTCTGTGGGAATGCCTTTTTGGAGAGTGATGTTCAAGACGTGCGGCGTTGGGGAAATGTGGCAAACTAGTGGGGAGGTATTAGTGGGCTACCCTTTATATTCATTATTATATGATATTTTCTTGTATGCGTTACTTATTGAGAGTAGCCATGGTGAGGCTGGGAACATAGTATACCTATTTAGGTGACGAGTTTGTTTCACTTGTAGTTAACTTATCATTAAAAAGATTTCATTACTTCTTCACAAGATGATTTGGGGAGGAACTTACTGAGTATACTGTTATACTCACCATATGTTTAAATAAACTGTTTTTCAAGTAACTTGGAGCAGGTTGGAGATCAGGATGGTTACTACTAGCTTGTGGTTGTAGTAGCTGTCCGGGATTGTGGTTGCTTTTATTTAGTTTCTTTTGGGTACTAGAAGTTTTTCCATACTAGTTTTAGTAAATTTGAATTAAATTACATATGTTCACTTGGGTTTTCTTTTATATTTCAGTTCTGAGATGGAGTTTTTTGGAATCTATCTTATCTCTCTCTTCCGCATGTGTTTTCATTGAGGGTAATGCCTCCCATTTGTGTGTTTACTATCCCCTCGGTGCTAGTCGCTAACTTGGGGCCTACTGAAGGCGGGACTCGGGGGGTCATTATCTCCCTTCTCACATTTCCGGCATAGGAGGGGTACACTTTCTGGGGTGGGGTTCGTGACAGAGTGGTATTAGAGGGTCAGGTTGAAGGATAGGTTGGAGTTTGGAGTTAGACATAGGTGAGTTTGCATGTGATGGTAGGGAAATGGTTTCATTAATGTTTATAATGTGAAGTAAACATTGTAGAATGGCTAAGACATAGGCATTTAGGCCCCCCTATGATCTTATATATAGAACATTAAGTTTACAATGGATTCTAAACAAGGTGATACAAGTTTCAGGGTAGAGGCCTAGGAAAGGATCATGCATCATTCTTATTTGTGCATGAGTTTGAATGTGTGGACCATGGGATAGGTTAACCTAACATGAATAAAAGAAAAAAATTAATTAATTAATTTTGAGTCTTCCATATTCCAGGTTTAGGAACTCTAACAGATGTTATTTTAGAGGTATGCCTCTAGGTCGATGTCCTCATTAGGTTTGCACAAAAAATGCCCAGCAGGCTATTCTAGAAAATTGCCGCAGGGTAGAGGTTGACGATGAAAACACGTGTGGGAGGACACTCCGAGAGTTTCAGGGCCAGAGTCTACTGAAGTATGAGGGCTCTGTTTCAGATGTAGTCATGAAAGAATGGTTAGAGGAGGTAGAGATCAACTCTAGTTTGATTTGTGCTCGGAAGGAGCTCTGGGTTTCCTTGGTTGTGATGATGCTATATGGAGTAGAAAGGAAGTGGTGGTTCTTATTCCTCGGGGATCGCGAGGAGTCAGCGATCTCAAGATAGGAGTTCTGAGACATGTTTCAAGTTGAATTTATTTATTCAACTATGAAGGCGTCCAGTCGCTACGACCTTTTTACCCATCGACAGGGGAGCTCCAATGTTCGAGATTTTAGAATCCAATTTAGGACCCTTTTACGATATGCTTCAGATTTGTTTCCAGTTGAGGAGGTCGAGGAGAGACATTTCGAGGGGGATTTGCATCTAGAGATCCAGTTCCAGGTAACCCCATTTATGCTAATGACATATCATGAGGTACTAGAGAGGGTAGAGGTTGTCGATAGGAATTTGTCCAGGACTAGATCATCATGAGCGGGGAATCATCATGATTCCTCAAGAAGAAAAGTTATGGTCTGAGGTTCTCGGTTTTCAGTGCAGAAGAGTTTCTCTTTAGATGGGGGTAGGTGCCAGCCCTTCACCTCTCATTTCTCTAGAGGCAGAAACTCTCAGGACTATTCCAAGGGATTAGGCGCATGTTTTTCTTCTGGTGGTCATGGTCATCAGCAGTGGGACTGACCGACCATTCAGAGCTGTCATCGCGCACCAGGTGCTACACTCCAGGTTCCTCCATAGAGGCAGTTCCATTCGAGGCAGTAGTAGCATTAGGTTATACCAACATTTGGTCATCAAATGGTATATGGGGTAAGTAGTGGACATCCCCATGATGTTCCCCATC
This sequence comes from Viscum album, assembly GCA_963277665.1. Classification (NCBI taxonomy): domain Eukaryota; kingdom Viridiplantae; phylum Streptophyta; class Magnoliopsida; order Santalales; family Viscaceae; genus Viscum; species Viscum album. The sequence goes on from OY728139.1 coordinate 807,360,455, forward strand.
CTCAGAGAGCATAGAAAGACCATGGTGGTTGTCTTCATCAGACTCCGAGAGGTCATGGAGGAGGTCATGGTCAGCTTCATTCTCTAGCGTTACCACCACAAGGTGCGCCAGACATCGTTCGAGGTACCCTTTTCTTGTTTTCTACCTTGGTGTATGCCTTGTTGGATTCCAGAGTGACACCCTCCTTCATATCACCTACTCTTGTAAATTATTTGGGACTTGAGATAGAGAGGCTTCCAGTGCCCTTGGCATTGACTACGCTAGTTAGAGGTTGAGCTGACTTGTTTGAAGTATGTAGAGACTGTCAGCTAGTGCTGGGGCAACACTGCTCATGGGGATATTTCCTATGATTACACATACAACCATATGATGTCATTCTTATCATGGATTGGTTGTATTTGGTGTAGTATTTCGTTGATTCCTTCTAGAAGAAGGTTGTTTTCATCACTGTGTGAATGGAAATCCATGGGTGTTTTTTGGTGGGCGAGATACTCGGATGGGTCATAGGCGCATTCCATCCTTATCATCCATGATGGATGAGATGATTCAGAGTTCTTTAGAGGTTCATTAGTTGGGGTTTCCAAGTGTCGTAGAGGAGTACCCTGGTGTCTTTCCAAAGGAGGTTGTAGCATTACCCCATCAACGAGATATTGAGTTTGGGATCGAGCTACAGCCATGAGCATATCCTTTCTCTTTTTCTCCATATTGGTTGGACCTTTTTGAGTTACAAGAGCGACGTATACATCTATTGGTCTATTATAGTTTTGTTTTGTTCGGCCAAGTGTGTCACTGTGCGGTGCACCAGTTTTGTTCGTGAAGAATTCTAATAGCAGTTTGTGGTTGTGGGTCGATTATCATCGCTTAAAGAATGTGACAATAAATAATAACTATCATATTCAATAGATTGATGATTTATTTGAGCAATTGAATGGTGCAATTTTGTTCTCAATTATCGACATGCGATCAGGATATCATCAGATGCGTGTGAAGGATGAGTATATCCTGAAGAATGCTTTCTGTTGTCATCATGGGCATTATGAGTTCCTTGTAATGATTTTTATCCTGATAAATGCTATAACTGTATTCATGGGATGGATGAATGCTGTGTTCCGTGAGTTCCTAGACATGTTCGTGGTAGTTTTCATCGACGAAAACCTTTTGTACTCGACATCTGAGGAGGAGCATGCATAACATCCACAAGTTGTTTTGGTAGTTCGTCTTAAACATCAGCTATTTGGGAAGTTGTCGAAGTGTTAGTTTTGGGCTTGAGAAGACTGTTTCATGGTTTATGATGTGTCCTAATAGGGATTAGTTGTGGATCCATCGAAGATAGAAGTAGTTGTGTCTTGGGCAGCCTCCAAGACAATGTCAGAGGTGTGAAGTTTCCTTGGTCTCACAGGATACTACCAGAGGTTCATAGCCAATTTATCACGAGTTGCAACTCCTCTGACAGCTTTGACCAAGAAGGATCATGTATTAATATGGACTGATCAGTGTTAGGAAGCATTTTAGTATCTAAAGTATAAGTTAGTACGTGTTTTAGTTCATTGTCTTCCAGCTGTGGGAGTTCAGTGTGGTATTTTCTACGACGCTTCACATCTAGGGTTAGGTTTTGTTCTCATGAAGTAGAGGTTAGTTATATCTAATGGGTCTCAGTAGTCTCATACCCATTAACGTAACTATGCCACCCATGATCTTCAGTTGGCATATGTGGTGTTTTATATGTTGTTTTGGAGACATTACCTCATTGATGAGTGATTTGTGGTTTTCCCTTATAATAAGAGTTTGAGGTATGTTTTCTCCCAGTGTGACTTGAGATTACGAAAGTGTTGGTGGATGGAGTTCTTATAGGAATATGACCTCAAAATATTGTATACACCTAGAAAATCGAATGTTGTAGCTGATGCACTATGTCAAAATTCATGTAGTGGTGTTGTTCGTGAATCCGATTATTCTTGGAGAGTAATGGAAGAACTTTCTGCATTACATCTTGATATTGGATACGTCGGGGGTCGAGGATGTCTTTTTCAGTTGACGATACTGTCATCCTTGATGCAGAAGGTGGAAGAGTCCTAGTTGGGGGATCTAAAAGTGGAGGTTTGGAGAGACCGAGTTGTTTGTGGTGAGTCCCTTGATGGTTGGACTGAGGATGAACAACAAAGTGTTGTATCATGGGAGGATTTTTGTTCCTTTGACGATGCATGAGACTATTCTCAGAGTGTTCTATAGTTATCATTTACCATTTCATCCTGGTGTGAAAAAGATGTACCGAGCCTTGAAAAGTCAGTTTTGGTGGCCTAGGATGAAGCGTGCGGTTGGTGTGTTTGTGTCTTGATGTTTGGTCTGCCAGAGCGTGAAGGCCAACCACCGTGTTCCTAGTTGTCTGCTCCAGCCATAAGATATTCCGCAATGGAAGTGGGAGGACATCTCAATGGACTTTATTACTAGTTTACCTCGATCTCCTGGAGGACATGATGATATTTTGGTGGTACTCTATCATTTAACAAAAACATATCACTTCATATCGATCAAGGATTTGATCTCAGGGGATGTTTTGTTGAGGCGGTGTCTAGAGGAGGTTGTGAGACTTCATGGAGTCCCAAGGATGATAATTTTTGATCGAGATCCTCGTTTTACCTCCATGGTGTGGAGAGGTCTCGAACATGCTCTCGGTTCTCAAAAATTCCTTAAAACTGCTTTTCATCCTCAAACGGATGGTCAGAAAGAATGAACCATCCATACTCTCTATGACACGTTATGCTCTTGTGTTCTTGATTTTGGAGGTTCATGGATGAAGCACTTACCCTTGGTGGAGTTCACTTACAATATTAGTTTTCACTCCACCATTGGTATGGCACCATTTGGAGTCTTGTATGGCTGACCATTCCTTTATTTATTATGCTCGACTGGGTTCAGAGAGTCAGTAATTCTTGGACTAGAACAAGTTCATAATACAACAGATATGGGTCATGTTATTTGTGAGAGGATGAAGACAATGTAAGATTGTTAGAAATCATATGCCGATTAAAGGAGGAGGCCCTTATAGTTTGATGTTGGAGATCATGTGATTCTGAAGGTGACTCCCCATCATGGGCAGCAATGGTTTGGTCGTGGAAGTAAGATTTATCCCCAGTTTGTTGGGACTTTCAAGGTGTTAGCTCATGTTGGAGTTGTGGAGTATCGAGTAGAACTTCCCCTGTAGATGATTCAGATACATGATGTCTTCCAGGCATCACAGTTCAGTCATTATCTTCATTATGACTCTCACATCATCGATTGGGGAGAGATCGATGTTAATGATGATAAATCCTCTGAGGAGCAACCTGTAAGGTTCCAAGACCACAAGGAGAAGGTGTTGCACTTGCATTATATTCCCTTGGTTCGTGTCTTGTGGTGACACTGTGGTATGGAGGAGAGTACTTTGGAACGTGAGTCACAGATACGTGGTCAGTACCTGAGTTGTTTGAAATTTAACTCCTTCCATGTAACGATTCCCCCTTTGTGGTTAGAACCTTTTTGTTTTATTTAGGAATTTTTTGGTTGCATTTTTGGCTTTCTCTATTTTTATAGGTATCTCGATGGGTGGTTGTTCAGACAGTGTTTCTTTTTCTTTATGTTGGTTTTGAATTCTCGAAGATGATAATGTTTTAAGAGGTATCTGAGGTAATGTCCCAGACCTCTCCGGTCCATTACATTATGAAAATGTGGTGTTTGAGGTGTTCTGTGAGGTCAAGGTGACTTATCACCAACACTTTGCCAAATTTTGAATTCTGTGAACAGTTCCATCAATGAACTGTGATCTATCGGTGAGTATCAGTGAACATTGTCCTATTGGTGAGGTTCAGTAAACAGTGTTCTATCGGTGAGGTTCAATTAAGAGTGTTCTATCGGTGAGGTTCAATGAACATTGTTCTATCGGTGAGGTTTAGTGAACAGTGTCTTATCGGTGAGGTTTAGTGAATAGTGTTCTATCGGTGTGGTTTATTGAATAGTGTTCTATCGGTGAGGTTCAGGGAATAGTGTTCTATCTATGAGATTTGATTAACAATGTTCTATCGGTGATGTTCAGTAAATGGTGTTCTATCAGTGAGGTTCATTGAATTGTGTTTCCAGAATAGTGAGGTCCATCGGTAACCTCTAATGGTAGGTGTACAGTGTTTCCAGAACAGGAGGTCTATAGTGTTTCCAGAATAGTGAGGTCTATCCGTAACCTCTATGGGTAACCTCTATCGGTAACTTCTATGTGTAACCACTATTAGTAACCTATATTTCCATTTCCAAATTTTGAGTACATGAAAAATGTTTCCAGAATGGTGAGGTTCTAACGGTGAGGTTTATGAACAGTTTTTTTACTTTTCAAAATTTTGAGTATGTGAACTGTGTTTCCAGCTTCCTACAGTTTCACCCCTATGACGTTTCCATTGATTTAAAATGAATTTAAAGCCTCGTTTTAAGGACTCTAAGTACAATTCAAAGTCCATAACTCCTATATTAACTATTCTGATAGATCAAGATGTTTTTACTTGGTCAAACTGCTTGGTTTAATGCGATCTTCTTTTAATGGTAAATTAAGCATATCATAAACCGTCGGCCTGTTAAATCTTCTAAAGGGATGGGTTATCTTCCTCCCTTATTCTTCCTCTTTCTTCTCGACTATGAGACGCTAGAACCTTTCAATCCTTTTCATAAGATTTAGACAATCTAACATTCCTCTTTGGATTGGTTCTACTCTGTTTTGATGCAACCAAGATATATCAATCAATCTTCGATATAAGGAATGTTTTATCATCGTTATTTTGGTGTTAATCTTCTCCATTTTCTCCTTTACATATTGTAGCATTTAATCATTATGCTTATAATGGGGTTTTCTTGTGTTTTGGATGGTGCGGTCGTACCATGGCATCCTCAGGTGGATACAGTTGATGTAAGAGGACAATCGGGACCCATTGGGTGCATAAAGAACGTCATGAACTGTTATAGGTAGGGGAATTGTTGCTTCTCTTTTATTTTCCGTGAAACTATATTGTTAGAAAGTTTTATCCCACTGGACCACAATTGAATTTACATAATTAATATTTGAACAAGATAAATAAATTTATATCGGTCATACGTTATTTCTCCTTTTTTTCAAGATAGTGTGATATCCATGCTTTCTTCACTTTGTTGATTGTTTTTGATGAAAAATTTTAAATAATGTAAACCGGAAATAATTGATAAATATTGGATGTGGATGAAGAGGTTTGTAAATGAATCTTGTTCTTATTGTTTTAATTTTATGTTAATCAATTTTTTGCTGTAATTATGTTTAATTATTTGTGATAACTTACTTATTAGGTTTCCCTAATTTTGGAACATATGAATAATAAATATGTTCATTCAAGATGGATAAAAAACAGATTTTAATATAATTCCAAAAAGGGTTATGAGTTACCCCTTTGATTGTTAAAGGGACAAGAGCCCCTTTGATGTTATGTTTGTTTTCCTGCTTCTTGTGCTGTGATGTGATCTTGAATGTTCATTGTGATATATAAGGGAATAATGGCTTTTGGTTGTCGAAGCATATGATTCCTAGATTGGTGAGATACATTGTTTTATTCGTGTGGGTGTCGGGGATGACACCAAGGATTATGGAATGGGATGGAAGTAATTAATGGATTCTTGTTGATCATTATTATCAGATTATCTGCTTTACTTTTTCCCCAATTCTCAAGGCATCTCGTTTTTCTTACCCTTCTTCCCAAAGAGGCGAAGACACGTGGGGTATTCCATGTGCTTTCTGTGATTATCTTCTCATGGGAGAATGGGTCTATGCTCTTGATATAGGTGGAAAAGGCACGACGGGTAGTACATCTACTCACTGTGTTGAGCCCCACTGTGTTTAGTAGCATAGAATGCTTTTCTAGAATGAAAATGAATGTGGGAAAGTAATTATGTAATGAATAATTGAAGAAATGGTGTTAACCCATGTGGATGGAGTTTTCTGGAACATAATTACGCAGTTGTAATTTTATAAAAGGACAGTGGACTTTGGGTGTGATGCTAATTAAATTTAGTGTGGAATTGTTCATGGTTAATTAATGTTTACTGAATTAATTAACGTACAGTTCAACTAGTAAAAATGTAATGAAATAATTTATTTTTAATGATATCTAAAGGGTTGTGTGTTTATAGGCTACTTAGTCTTAGAAGTGGCAGCTAGGAGTCTAAGAGACATTAGCGTCAGTTGATTCTAGGACTAGGATACACCCATTGTGTTGTTCTGAGATATAGTATATTCTTTAATTTTTTTTGTTTCTATACGCTACTCCACCTTATCAGTAAGGGAAACTGACACCCCGGGGATTATGAGCCCTGGGGGTGTTTTACTGAACATTTCAGTGGGAGGATGGATGGTTGTCTACCCCCTTTGGCCTTTCACTCTTCTCTTGGTAGTTACTTGTGTTGGAAGTAACATTGAATAGATTTCCCCATATATGGGTGTAGAGAGTTATAATATCTTGTGGTAATTCACTCACATATATTCTGGATATAACATCCTATGGACTACTATAGGTGTAACTTGTATAGGATGTGATGGCTTGATGAACCTTACTCGGTGTATGGGCTGTAATGGCTTGAGGTATAATACCCGATGTAGTATACACTTTATGAGAGTTATGGTGTCTCCCAGAAACTACCTGGTTACTTTGCTTACATTGACGTGGTGGTTTTGATGGACGAGGTTCATATTGTGGTGCTTCGCCCATGTGACTATGGGAAAGCCTTTTTAGAGATAGATGAACAGCACGTGCGACGTTGGGGAAAAGTATCAAACTAGTGAGAATGTAGTATCATGTCACCCTTGATATTATTTATTATATGATATGTTCTTGTATGCGTTATGTGGTGAGAGTTTCCATGGTGAGGCTGGGAACATAGTATACCTCTTTAGGAACGAGTTAGTTTCAGTTTTTGTTTACTGTTCTTTATATTATTTTCTTTACTTTTTCATGAAAGGCTTCAGGGAGGATCCTACTAAGTATACTATTATACTCAACCTATGTATATATAAACTATAATTCAGGTCACTTAGATCAGGTTGGAGATCATGCTGGTTACTAATAGCTTATGGTTAGTGGAGTTGTTTGGACTTGTGGTTGCTATTGTTTTACATTCTATTAGGTACTTGGTGTTCTCCCTTTCCATTTGTAGTAATTTTTCATGACATTATATATGTTCACTTGGGTATTCTTTTATATTTCTGTTCTGAGTTGGGGTTGGTTAGTGTCTATCTTATCTCTCTCTTCCGCATGAGTTCTCTTAGAGGTAATGCCTCTGATTTTTGTGTTTACTATACCCTCGTTGCTAGTTGTCAACCCGAGGCCTACTGGAGGTGGGACTTGGGTTTCATTATCTCCCTTGTCACATTGCCATCCCAAGAGGGGTACACATTGTGGGGAGGGGTTCGTGACAATAATTATCTTTCTTGAAGAATAATTCTTAGATTCCTATTGATGGATTGAGGTAGGATGAAGGAAGAGTGCACTCTTGATCTCTAGAGCTCTCTATAGTTCTTGAGATAGCTTCTCTATATCTCATTTCTCACCAAGTGTGTTTTGGAATGTGATGTAATTAGAAATTTATAAATGGAAGGTTTAGGTTTTATAGATTGTATATAAGACCCTTTCAAATTACTTAATTCTTAGTTCACCCCATTTTTAATAATAATATAATTAATATTCACATTACATGTGTATCACCTAAGAATAAATAAATATTTACTATATTATTTCCAATCAGACCATTATGCTTTGTCCACTTATCCTCTTAAACATTCATCAAATGTTGAATAAAGAAAATTTTTTAATAAATAAATACCATTTCATTATTCATCAATAAATATACTAATATTATATTCTCAAAACCTTGAAAATAAATATTAATTATTATTATTATTTAATTCACTTATTCTTTCAAATAACATGTTATTAAATTATGGTGATCAACCAAACCTGAATAATTATTAAACCGAAAATCATGAATAATATTTATTCAATCTTGTTATATATAATATTTAATTTACTTGACATTCCAAATACACTTATTGTGTGACCCTATAGGTCCCTTTCTCATTGAAATTTGGTCAAACCATATAATTTCTATTGTTAGAACATAATAATATTCCTTGGAACCCATAGAGAAAGAAGTTAATATAGCAATGAGATACAACCTCTTATGAACACTTACTGATTTGTATAATCCCTTTATCTTGATATCTTGAATTGAGAAGGTTTCATAATATATTTATCAACCTATGTGCTTAATATATCATTCATTCAATTTCTAAAAATGAACTTTCCCCTAGAACACAACAACCATGGATTTATCTAGGAAGTCCAGTTTTCATCAAAGGGACTGAGATATGAAATTCTATAAATATAAATACTAGATAAAATTTTTATTATATTATATATTAATTAAATATCACTCATGATGCAACCAATGTATACAACTTAACTATGACCATATTTCATCATAGTTTTTATCCATACATCAATTTATGTAACCCATAATATTCATTAACGATGATATTAATGTCTAAGGATCAATAAAAATGTCAACAGATAGGAACATACAATGGCATATAAAATGTGGATTTCCTCTTAGAGGGTATGTTCATGTAACATTCCTTCTCAAAAATTTCCAATGGATAACCCCTTGAGAAGGTATCTCAATGTATTATGATCCTCCTACCCCAAATTTCCTATATAATTTGAGTCTCAGAACACAATATAATCCTAATATATAACATCTATTCAATAATATTTTTGTGTCGCCTTTAGGTTCACATCATAATGGCGAATTTTTATGACCTTTTTGTGTGCCATATATTTTTAGGACATTATCTCATACTATGTCATGTATAGGAACAATCATGGTGTGATAAGAATCTTTATTAATATTTAAATCAATAAATATATGTACTCAAGTACTAAAATGTTTTTTCTAGGGAAACAAGTCCAATATAAATTTATCCAACATTTTATTCATCCTAGGAAAGGGGAATTTGTTATTGTAAGGAATAAGGATCAATTTTTCTATATATAATGAATAATGGAGTTCTGTTAAGCCTGTCATGGTTTGTTATGATGAATACAGTAGAGTTTTGTCAACCCACATCCATATTAACTTCATTTCCTAACCCTAAGTACATTTCAACACTTTTGGACTAAAATAGATTTGTTCAGAATAGGGGGGAAATATTAGTATTATCTATTGGGTTTTCTATAATTATAATGTTTATAGTAATATGAGTATCAACTATAACCCATATAAGAATATATGGGTATAAGATAATGATAAGATCAGTGAAAAATCCAATCCTATTAAGGACCTAGCGATACTAACGCGGAAAATGTATGCAGCTATATAAACTCATAAGATCGTTGAATATTAATCTAAGGAGAATGAATAGGAATTTTCTGTTGAAGAAGTGTAGGTTGAAGTTACAGGTCTAGGTGAAGAAGCAAGGGAATCACATTAGGATTCCTGGAGTCCCTAAACTACTATAACATTTGGATCTCCTAATATAGATCTACCTTTCCTCTCTCAAGATAAAGAATCATGATATGAGGATCTTACTAATACTTATGTATAAGTAAATTATATTTTGGAAGATATAGTTTTGGGGGATAGTGACATAAATAAAACTATAATAAATGAATATAGTACTGAATAATAATTTACCTTAAGCCCTATGATTTGAAGTACACCAAGTCCTGATGGGAGAAAACTCCTCATGGGTGGATCTAGTGACAATTGTGACCATGGGGCCATTCGACCTAGACATAGTAGACCATAAATCTCTTCTAGTTAAATAGTTTTCTAATGATCTTTGATTGATATAATATTTAGTTAAGAAAGGGTTTAGGTATCTCTAACCAAATCATATTTTCCGGTTGAAACTCTAAAAGTTTATGTGAATCATGTTCTTGAAGATATATTTGTTCCTTCTCTCAAAAAAGGTATAATAGAACCTATTAATTGTGCTCCTATGGATCTTATGATGATTTAAGAATAGTTAGATAGTAAAAACCCCTATCTTAATCAATCTATTGATACCCCACCCACTCATTTATATTTTATTAGTAATGAATATCTTAATGTATTCAAAACTAATTAATTGGTTTTGTGGAAATATCTCATCACAGTTTTTAGAAAGTAAATTGGACCCATTAGAAAAGAGTAAATCTTAAGGATATTCTATCTTTCTATCTCCCATTTTCATCCAATGCTTCCAATCAAGATAGATCGGATAAAGAATGAATTTAATTATCTATGAGCACAAGTTTGAGATTTGCAAGAAGATATCCAATAAATAATTCTTAAATTAGATCAGATGTTTCTAAATATATCCTTTCATAATAATACATAAAATGACACTGATTTACTAATTTTATTTTTAGAATCTTATTGTGAAAACTCGAAGACCAGGAGCTGAGACAACATGTGATCCTAGGTCTTAGTGTGCATGAAATAGATTGATGAAAGATGTTATGTCTTAATAGAGAGCTCGAGTATTTTTCTTAAAAAATTGGAATAACTCCTAAATGGATGTATGAATAAAAAATCAGAGGACATCATTGCATTCTGGATGCCGGGTTAATCCTAGGAGGGACATCACTTTAGTCGGTGCAGGACTCTTGTGAGAAAACCCAAAAATGATGTAACCTTCATTAAAAAATTAAAATTATTTAATTTTATTTTTAAAATCCATATAACTCATGAATGGTAACTCGTATTGAAATTATGAGGCCACCATTGAATTATTAATGGTGTTTTTTCCTTATGTGGGACCTAACCTCAATGGGTATAATCTGATAGTAAAAATTAGTAATTGGATGCAACCATCATTAAAATATTTAAAATAAAAATATTTTCAACGCAAGTATTCATTGATGGTACATAGAAATAAAGAATCCTTGTGATGCAGTGACTCAGGGAGACTCCAACACAAGGATGCTATAATGCTGAAACGTGTGTAACTCTAAAACATGTGTAATTCTAAAATAAATATAACATTGAAATGTATCTTTATTCTTTAAAAATTGGCAGGGATGTGGGATTAGATTAAGGATCCTTCCTAATGAGTATTGTAGAAGATCCTTGGAAATTTCCTTTCATTGATGAATGACATACGATTTAAAGACGAGGATTGAGGATCAACAAGACGATGGATCATGACGACTATCAACAGATTTCCATCGAAGATCAAAATCTGATGTCGACTGATCCAAACCATTGGTAGGGTCTGTGTTTTAAACTATTTTCTTCCCCATTCTATATACCCATGATTAACATGGATTAATCGACCAATGTTATAATGAGGGTTTCATGCATAATGTAGGATGTATTTTACCTTGTTGGGTTTATTAGGGTGTGTTTTTATGATATTGATTATCCTTTGTTTTGGAATTTTATTACTTTTTCTAATAGAAATAAACCACAATCGACATGAGAATTGATAAAGGTCCATTACTCTTTGTTGATTAGAACATTTCCACCTCCGTTATTTCTTATTTTGGGTGTTCTTTATTTTCCCCATGACTCGCTAAATTGAGATCAATTGATCATTTCACAATTTATTCTTGGTGCAACGGTTCAATATCAAGGACCTAGTATGGATGTGGAATGATGCAGGTGGAAGGATGATGATGGTAGATGGATCAAAGAGATGTGGTAAATATCACTACTTGAACTTCTTTGCACTAGGATCGATCGTGGCATTGATCCGAGCCCACGACAGTTAATGTGGTAACCCATGAATCGCATAACATATTTCAAATCAACAATCAGAGCACCGAAGTGAGCCCAGTGTCCCATGGAAGTGGAAACTAGCACACACTGTGCATATGTGTTGGTATGATTGAGGAAGGCCTCCCGCAGCAATGGCACCCATGAAGGAACCTGCGTTAACAGGACGCACACGGCTGAGCCACGTGTAGGAAAACAAGTCTGTGTGAGCAGACCAAGGTGAACATGGGGAGAAGTTCACATGCGCATGCACTAGTGTGGTGAAGAAAGAGGCCATGCCGTGTGCTGGAGGAGAGGATATTCTTGATGTGGGCGGATCAGGTAAACCATGATGTCGGGTAGCCCAGCGGATTAGATAAGGTGGCTTAGTGGGTCATATTCTAGTGGCCCTATGTTCCTGGCCTTTGGTACAAGCCAGTTTGGGCAGGCTCATACGTCACCAAGTCGGGTCAGCCAAACCAGGTCAGGATGGGTCCAACCGATCATGTCAGGTCAGACCTAGACCCAGTCGACTCATTTTTTACTAAATTTACCATAACACTCATACCTTGTGTCCATTCGATGATCTGTTTGGGGAGTTTAAACCCTTGTGAGAATATGGTCCTTCTATGATGGCTTGGTGTGTTATTAGTTAGACAAAAATGTGATAGTAGCATTCTCACTATCTTTCCTATGAGGGATCGATGCAAGATCCTAGTCCTGTCATAGAGGGTGATAGTAGATATTGAGATAGTACCCTTGGTCTTTCCTGTGAAGGTTTGATGAATGATATGGTTCATGTCATAGAGGAGGACCCATGTTCCAATGTGAGTTGTCTCATCCTAGCTCCGATAGTGACTCAGAAAGAAAGAGTATGTATCACCCCAAAAGGCATGTTTGATCCTCACTTCTCTTTGTGGTGCCTTATATATAGTTTCTGGAGAATTTGGGACCAATATTTACCTGGGAACATATCCCTTATCTAGGATGATGTTTTCCAATAGGTTCAAGAGTCCCCCAGTGATACCTAGGTGCATGACCCCTATCTCTCTATCGAGACCGGATGCATTCCTTCGTGACATGACCTATACTATGTGGTTCAGGTAGTTATTTGAATGTTCACATTGGGAAGGTCCCAAATCAGTGGGACCTATATGTGAGGGTATCCATGACTTCACATCTTGGGGAGTGAGTTCTCCCAGAATGAGTGTGACTTGATCATAATCCTATGACCAAGGGTTGTATATGATATTTATACTCCCTGACTTAGTGAAACCAAATGTATCATGGAACTTCATGACATATCAAGACTAGATGTTCTCTTGGATAATTTTGGTTGACCTTTTCTATTTTCTTATTATTAGATAGATTGAGGAGTGAGATCTCCTAGAATCGATCATACTATTAGTAGAACCACAGAGCTGGTTGTGTATGAGACCTTGAGTATTTGAACCCGTTCTGAGTATACCAGGATGTTCTTGTTATATGTGTTGTTGAAATATACCTTTGTTTAGATTAATTTCACTTCTTAGTCTTGTTTCATATGTATTATTTTACCTTTTTTGTGATTACCTACTATTTATTGTTTTACTCACACCTATATGGGCTTTTCCTACACATGATGTGTCTTGTGCGGATGATTGATGCTTTGATGGAGTCCTTTGTGGACTAAGTTCATGTGGTGCTTCAAGTGACCTGACAGATGAGGTGTGCTTCTACGGCTTCAAAAAACTATTTCTATACCCACCATTCAGGTATATTTTTCTATGTAGGAGTTCCAAAGACATGTAATTTTAAATTTTCTTTTTTGATAGGCTTGTATTATATCCCTGTTTACCATCGGTTTTATAATGTTATACCTTATGTTTTTTAATTCATTGTTTTCATCTTCCAGCACTTGTGGCTTCGAGTTGTGTGCGTGTATACATGTACTTATAAAAATGTCTCCCATTTTTTTTTTGGATCTACCTAAATGGTGCTAGTTTCTAGCCCCTGGCCTGTAGGAGTCGAGCATGGGGTTGTCATGGAATGGGCCCTAAGAGATGGGTCATGACAGAGTGGTATCAAAGGGGGTCAGTTATAACATAAGAATCTATAGTCTATGAGTTTGTTTGTGGAAACAATGTTATGTGTTTCAAGTTTGGTTTTTAGGCCAGGGAATCTAGTGTTGGTTTGGAGGCCAACATATCTTTACAACAGGACCCTAAATTATTCTTTTCCACTCAGTACATGAAAACACTAGTTATAGGAAAAAATTATGTTACATGTATCATATTGTAATGGGTTGTGTTTTCCTTTTCCTTGTTGAGTAATCTCACCTGGTGTACTATATTGATAATGGTGCATTTGGTTTTTTAGGAGGGTGCTTCCTCATAGACAGTCAGCTAGGATTCCACCACACGATAATGCAGATGATCAGTGGGGTGACGAGATATTGGGAATATGGATTTGTACCAGATAAAGAACCTCTGGGTAGGGTACCAGCTATACCACCACTTGTATTGTAGCACATGTTTCTCACAGTACTAGTGGATGAGATGTGCATGTTGAGAGCACTTCATGAGTTTTGGTGATACTGAGTCCTCAAGATCTGAGGAGAGCATAACATTCTTGTGAATAGGGAGTGGTTTAAGTTGGTGATTGTGTTTTCTACCTAGTCAGGAAACCATTATAATATATGGGGAATTGGTGGTGAACCTTCTATGTGGCTCATTATTGAAATGTTCGGGTTTAGATTACCTGGTCTTTTGATGAGGTGGCCCTTCCACTGATGGATTTGGAGAATCTTTCTCAGATAAGGGGCTCTCACCATAAAATCTAAGGTATATGAATTTACATGATCTTCAACATCTTGAGAAGGACGACATGTCGGTATTTTAGTATTCATCGAGTCACACCAACTTTCCTAGGTACTCAATGGATATGATACATGAACTTCCCTTCAAGGCTTGTACATTTTAGAATGGTGTGCTTAGGGACATCTGAGATAGTGTTATTCTTCTGTGAATTCCTACTTATGCTAGAGGCTTAGAGATAACCGTTGTGGTTGAAATTTCTTTGGATGATCAGATACAGCTAGTGCATGTCAGCAGTGGGAAAGATGGAGTAGATAACTAACGATTAGTAATTCGACATCGTTATTAGAGACATAGATGTGTGAGACATTTTTAGAGGAGGTCCCTAGATTGGGGATCTATAGCTCTTGGATAATTGGGTGAGTCCAGTCTGCCTAGAGAGTTGTAATGCTTTTTATGAGATGTTATGGTATATATCACTAGAGATTGTCCATCCCATCATGATGTTGACACGAAAATGGTGGATGGGACACTAAGGCAAAGATAATGATAGGAAAAAATGGGTCTTCAGTGTAGAATATGTGGAAGAGGAGATGGGAGAGCATCCTGAGGTGGTAAACATTTCGACATGTTACCACCACCACCCCTATGTAGTACGCACCAGGATTAGGGATCTTGTGGAAAGGGGATTGGGAACCTAAAAGTTGTTAAGGCATATGAACCAATTGATCCTTGAATGATTTGAGTTACGATCTATGTCTACTCTTTGATTCCATATTAATATACCAAGGTGATAATCATTCTTCCTTGTCATGGATCTTATTCGATACCTAGATTTTCTAGTTAAACTATTGACTAGACCTTCTGTATAGAGATACCTTTGGGAGGAGACTCAATAATCAAACATATGCTGATAGTGTGATATGAACCTTGAGGTGAGAGTTTTGGTTGGAACCTATTGGTGGAAGGATTGAGGCCTTGTGATGTAATTATTGTAATGGATTGGTTATCGACATTCCATGCACAGATTGATTGTTTTATGAAAAAATGTGGTGTAGGTCCGTAGTGATGGAATGGGGATTTCTTTGGTCAGAAAAATAGGAAACCCAAGTAGCACTATATAGACTCTTGCATAGAAGGGTGTATTCGATCACTCTTGAGTTAGCTATCCATACCCTCAGTGCAGGGGATTTTATGAGTTTTCAATTCCAAGATATAGTGGTGGGGTGTGAGGACGTATTTCCAGGAGACGATTCTAGGATTACCTCCCCACACGGAGATATACTTCTTCATTGTTATACACCCCAAGATGGCACCAATATTATCATTAGTATATTGATTGGATTTCGTAGATCTTCGCGAGATATGGGTGTAGGTGGAGGACTGGAAGAGGAAGGTATTTGTAAGACCCAGTGCTTGGGTTATGTGTGGATTACTGAACCATTGACCAAGTGATCATGGATAATGAGTATCCACTACCAAAGGGTTGATGAAAACATCGATCAGTTTAAAGGGTAATCCTTTCACATGGATAAAAATGTGCTCGTAGGTTTTTCAGTAGTTAAGCCAGAGTTTGATGAGCGCCCCAATATTGTGCTTTCTGGAGGGGGGATATGAGTAAATAGTGTTCTACAATGCATAAGGGACCAGACATGGTTATTTATTAATGCAGAGGAAAGCGGTGATTACCTATGTTTCATGTCATTTGATACACATGATAAGTACTACGAAACCCATGATCTAGAGTTGGAAAAGTTAGTCTTCGCATTGAAGATGTAGGGACACTTCTTAATGGGAGGGTGGTTTAACATCTACTCAAACCACAATGGTTTCATGTATATCTTCTCTCATAAGGTTCTAAACTTGTGGCAGAGGAATTGGCTAGAGTTAATCAAGGACTATGACAATGATAGAGTCTATACTCTTAGTAAGGGAAACATGGTTGCAGATTCTCTCAGCAAGAGATCCATTTCGTAGTTTCTGAATGAGCCAATAGAGCAGTTGTCCTCATTATAGTTATCCATTATGGATATAGATGATTCATATTACCTAGAATCTGTGGTTTTTACCCCAGTACTCTTATAGTGAGTCATAGAGCCACGATTCAGTGATACTGAGAGGGAGAATTTATGGGCTCAGTTTTCCATGGGGTATTACCCTGATAGATATTTGAAATTTAGTGAGCATGTCATCACTCTCAGGGGATGCAATGTAGAAGCAGTGGATTCCTAGAGTGGTGAGATACATTGAGGTACGCATGTGGGTATCAAGGTGGAAACCGGAGATGGAGGAAAAAATTGAATCTAGTATTTCCTATTGATATAAAATATGAGTGCGTATTTGAATCATATTTTTTCTTTTTCAACACACTATGTTGATCCCCTGTACGTGTAAGGGGTTACTATTTCCTTCATTGGGGTTCCAGGAAGGAAGTGATAACGGTTGTCGATGAACTTTGTGATGGGTTTACCATGTACTTCTAGGGGATATGATACCATCTGGGTGACAGTTTAGTGACTCACCAAGTAATCTACTTCTTAGCTTTTTGGGGAAATATTTCAGTAGAGATTGTTGGATGGATTTTCATTTAGGATATAACTCAAGCCCATGGAATCCCATAAATGATAGTTTATGATCGGGA
The DNA here is from genome assembly GCA_963277665.1 of Viscum album. NCBI lineage: Eukaryota > Viridiplantae > Streptophyta > Magnoliopsida > Santalales > Viscaceae > Viscum > Viscum album. The sequence goes on from OY728139.1 coordinate 807,377,663, forward strand.
GACTTGCTTCGCATCCATGTCACAGATATTGAGGATCGGAATGAGAGGACCCTCTGTGGGTAGTTAATTCTGTTAGTGCATGCCCATGTGGCAGCACGAGAATCTCTAGAAGAGAACATGGGAGTGGGGGGCTCAGGATCATGCTCGTACTCTCATCTGTTTGGGTATCCCTTAGTTTATCTATTCATAATGTAAAGCCTTTAGGTGGGGAATATTTAATGAATTTTGTTTTCCATGTTTTATTTTTATAAAATTTTTGTTAAACTTTCAAGATCTGGTGCTGAAACGACATGTGATTCTGAGGCCCACTATGCCCAGAATGGTTTGACAAAAATTTTATGTTGTAATATCACGGGTGAGTGATTTTATGGAAAAATTGGAATATATCTTTAATCGGTGACTATATTAGAAATATGAGGGCATCATTGCATTCTGGATTGCGATTTTACCCAAAGAACAACCTAACGTTATTCAGTGTGGGTCTCCAGGGAGAAAACCCAAAAAGTACATAATCGTAAATAAAATTATTAAATAAAATTATTTTGTTTTTCAAATCCTTATAACTCAAAAATTCTAACTCGGATTGAAAATTTGATACCATCGTTGAGTTCGTAATTAGGTATTTTCCTTGGGAAGGGAGTAAAATCGATTAGCACAAGCCGACAGTAAAAGTTAGTTCCTGGATGAAACCATCTATAAAATATGTTTAATAAAAATATTTTCAATGTAACCATTCTTTGACATTATGAAATAACACTGTATCACTGTGACGCAATGACTCAAAGACACTACAATGCAGTGAAGCAGTAATGCTGAATTGCATTCAAAGATGAAAAGCATGTAATGCTGAAAGATGCCTAATGGTGAAACGTGTTTAATGCTGAAACTCATCTTTCTTGTTTAACCATTGGAAGGGATGTGGAAGTACATTAATGATCCTTCCCTGTGATCACTGGAGAATATCCTTAGCTATTTTTCTCATTGTAGAATGAAAGATGACAATGAGATGAGAATCGAGGATCGAGGATCAATGAGACAATGGATCATGTCAACTTCCAATGGATCACCAACGACGATCGAACTCCGAAGATGATCGGTCCAAAATTCAAGTAGGGAATGAGTTTTAATTTGTTTTCTTTCATGTTATTTATCCCCATGATGAACACAAATTAATCAACAAACAAATTATCCTATAGGTCATGCGTATTATGGGTTGGGTTTTACCTTGCAAGGATTATTGGGGAACTTTTATCTGATATTGTTTATCATTTTTGATGATTTTTGTTAATCATTATAATGGAAACAAACCACAATCTACATTAACATCTATAAAGATCCCTTCCACTTTGTTTATTTATAAATTTTTCCCTCCGTTCTTAGTTTGTCATAGGCATTCTTTTTTTGGCCTACGACCCTACAATTTTGAATCGATCTATTATTCCACAACTGATTAATTCTGAAATGGTCCGATATTGGGGACATGAGATTGAGGTGGAACTATGTAGGTGCAATGATTATAATGGAAGATAGATTTATGCATTGCAGGAGATATATCATCCCAAATATCTTTTCACTGGGATAGATTGTGTCATGGATCTGAGACCGTGGTTGTAAAGGTGGTGACCTGAGGATTATGGGATATCATTCAGATCAATAATCATATCATCGTAGTGAGACATATCGCCTGCATAAGGGACTAGCACCATGTCGGCCCTCACTTAGGAAGCTATGTAGGACCATAGTGGATGCTTCAGGGTAGGGGAGGCATAGAGGTCCACCACGTTCAACGCAGCGGCACCCATGTTGATCGACCTCATGCAGAAGAGTTGCGTGTGGGAAACTGGTCCATATGAGCAGACTAGGCTGGATGAAGCGAGCGGCATGTGCGCACGCTGGTTCAACAATGCATGTGGTTGGAACATGTGATGGAGGTGCCATCCCACTAAATATGGTTTGGACTAAGAGAATAGGGTCTACAAGGGGCCTGGAGGGCTATGCCACATTGACTAATGGGCCACGGTTCAATAGCCTAATGTCCCTGGCCTTTGGGACATGCTAGTTCAAGTCGGCCCAACATGGTCGAGTAAGACCTGGAACCAATGACCCCCTTTTTTCTAAAATGCACATAACTCTCAAACCATGTTTCTGTTTAATGATCTATTTTCATCATTGGTACCCTTGTGATGAGGAATTCATTTTGAGGTTGTTTTGTGAGATTTTGGTTGGCCAAGAATGGGATTATTGAATACTATTTATTTTTCCGATGAGGTATTAAGGCAAGATCATGGTCCCATCATAGAGGGTGACAGTAGAGATTGAGATCATACTCTTGGTCTTTCCTATGATGGGTTGATGCTGGATTATGTTCCTATCATAGTGGATTTACCATGTTCCAATGAGAGTTATCCCAACTGAGCATCAATAGTGACTCAATAGGCTAGAGCGTGTATCATACTAAGAGGCTTGGTTGATCCTCATATCTCTTCATGGTACCTTAGATTGGGATTATGGAGAAGGTGTGACCAATAGTAATGTAGAAACTGATCCCTCATTTGGGATGATGTTTTCCAGTAGGGATAGGAGTCCTCCAGTGAGTCATGGGTGTAGGACCCACTATCTGTGTATCGAGATCATATTATTTCCTTTGTGACTTGACCATACCCGTGTTCGTTCGGTAGTTCTCACTGTGTTCTCTTTGGGTGTGGCCCAAATTAGCAAGACCTCCTTGCGAGGGTCTCCAATGACTTCATATCTCGAGGTGTGAGTTCTCCCAGAATGAGAGTCCCTTGAGTATAATCCTATGACCAAGGATTGGCTATGATATTGAGACCCCTTGTCTTAGTGAGACTAGATGTCTTAGGTAACTTTTTTGACGTATCAAGAACAGATGTTCTCTCAGATACTTTTGGTAGACCTGATCTATTTTCTTACTATTAGAGATCTTGTGGAGGAGATCTCCCAGAATCTAGAATCCTCAGAGACGAACCATATGGATGGAAGTTGTTCGGAACTTGAGTCTTGGAATCCTTTACGATTATATGTGGATATTATTCTTATATGTGTGGTTGACATATACATGTCTTGAGATGACTATTTCTTCTTAGTGATTTTTCCTTTGTGGTCATTCACTTTTTGTTTAGGGGTACCCTACAGAGTATTTTTTACTCACACCTACAAAGGATTTTCATGGATTTATTTTATATTGTTCTAGCAATCGATGCATTGATGGAATCCTAGGTGGACTGAAGCCATTTGGATCTTCGAGTGACCCAACAGATGAGGTCTGATTCTACAGATTTAGACAGCTACTTATGTACCTACCCTATAGGTAGGGGATTCTACAAAGGAGTTCCAAAATTTTTTAAAAATTGTATATTTACTTTTCCTTTTAATTGGGCTTGTATTCTATCCCCAATTACCTTTAGTTTTCTACTATCATACCTTAGGTTTATTTAATCTTTTTTTTCACCTACCCGCATTTGTGGCTTTGAGTTGTGTGTCTATGTAAATGTACTTAGGTAAATGCCTCCCATTTGTTTGGGATAATCCTACTGAATGAGAGTATCAATACCCTACCATATGGGTGGTAGGATTAGGGTAGTCACGGCATGAGCCCTAAGGGATAGGTTTTTGACACAACCTCGGATGAACCTTCACCTATACCTCCTCTTGTTTTATCCCCTACACCTATGGTATGTTCCATCAACGATCATATGGGTTTTTAAAGATGATATAAATGTGGAATTAGATGAATATAATAATATTAGAGATATGGTTATTTATATATTTAAATATCATACAACAAATAAATTGGAGTTGGTCAGAAAAGATAATAAATAAGATGGAAGATACAGAGACACAATCAGATGGGCTATTAACAATTATTTAAGAAAGATATTCAATAATAAATATCTGAATACCATGTTTAGGTCCTTATCTAGTGATATCATAATTTCTCCCCAAATACATGCGTTGAATACTCATGTGGAGAGACTGAATGTTGTCACTTCTACTCGAGAATATTTTTTGGATAATTAAAATAATTTTTTCAATCCATGGAGAATAGATCTCTATATATGTATCATTTCACTGGGATTTTAGAGACTTATTTTTATACCACTAATACTACCATTATGATACCTCCATCTATGTCTATAATTTCATCTCTTACTTCTCCAACTAATTTTATCAATACTTTTTCTTTGACTCCTTGATATGATGTTCAAAAACTCCAACATGTCATTAGTTGTGTGATTATTTAGGAATCTTTTCTCATCACTTCACCTCAGCCTACACCTACAACTACAACCTAGACACATCAAGGGAAAGATCATATTCACTATTTTGACATCATAGATGTTGTTTCATTTTTTAATTCTTATTAGATTCTATAATAGGGATATTATATTCCTTATTTAACTATAAATTGAATATTTTGTTCCATTCATATGATTATTTTTAATATATTTTTTATGTCTCTTGACTTACATTATCTAATGCCTTTTTGATGTTTATATTAACAATTCTCTATACCACCTACATACTTTTTAATTGCCTAAAAATGAGGAGTATAATATCGAAGTCCATTTTATTATATCCAGAATGGTTTTCTATCACAATTATTTCTATATTTTCTCATGATTTAATCATCCATTAATTATGTTCATCAAAAGGAGGATATTGTTGGATTAGTCTGGTAAATCCTAATTTTAATTCTCATAAATAATGTTTCTAATGTTATTAATGAGTTATATGTTAAATGATGGAAAACAAATCTAGAAAAATATGAAAAATGGAAAATCATGAACCTATACCCTCACCATACTGCATCATGAATTTCAGAAGAACATGAAGAACAATTAAATGTGTTCAATAAACCATGAGAGAAAATCCTTGTGATTACATGAATAAATAAGTAATTGTTTTCAAGATAAGAAATTTTTTTCTAAGTACCCAACAAGCACCATGAGTACTGAACTGACTGCATGAAGTGTATGAGTGACTGCATAAAGGATTCAACTGTCTCTAATAGGACATCAGTTGACTATGCAGAGAGATAAATAAATTTTGGATAATTATTGAACCTTTTGTACGAGTAATCAACATATAGCATGAAGAACTCATGTGACCAAATGAAAGGATTAAGTGATTGCATGAATAAATAGTTTTATTGTATCATGTGTCTATAGAATCGAGTGTTTTTGTGTTTATTTGTCCAACCTATCATGAGATGAAGTAATTGTTCTTAAGTAAAGATGAAGAGACCATCTATAATTCACATTGTAACAAATTTTTAAATTAAAGTGGCTATATTTTGATGCATTTAATAAGAGTCATAGAATTTTATAATACTGAATTATATTAATCAATACAAGGATTATATTATTAATATTCGATAATGGAAAATAAGATAAGGGTTTCATTTTAATAATAATACCCACTCATAAAAAAAGAGTGATATATTGGGAGTAAATTGAGACTAGACTAGCCACTTGACATTGTGCATCTAAGCCACTAAATTCCACTTCTTCTCTATACAATATCTATTCGATTCATTTCAAGGAAAAATTTAAAGACAATTAATCAACGAAATATTATTCGATATTGAGATGCTGCCAATCATTATTTTCACTCCTTGTGCTCTCTCTATTTTAAATTAATTACAAGTTTTGTTTATATGATTTTATATATTGATTAGAATATGCTACTCCTTTGTATTTAAGATTGATAGATACTCATTCTTTATTCCATTTACACATATGATCCCAACGAATAATTGTGGAAGAGGCTGGTTGTAGCCTGGACTACCCTATGTTTAGTTATATCTGTAAAACCCGATCCAGGTTATGGATAAAGATTATTAGGTTTTAATAATCATGAATGGTAGAATATTATTTTTATGTTAAGGGGAATAAGATCCATATTAGAACTAAACATATTATTGAAATTTCTATTATGTGTTCCTATTTCTTTTCTTACGATATTTTTCATCATGTTTTCACTTGTTAAATATTTTTATTTATTATTCAAACATTAATATCTAAATTTGGTTTGAAAAGAAAATATATTATGGTTGAAATTTATATATGATATATTCCATTTGGTGTGATTAAAATATTTTCAAAATATTGTTATGTTTTATACAAGTTTTAAATGGGTTTTATTCGGACCGTTGAGAAACTATTTCAAAACATCAAATTATTTATTCATAATTTTTTGTTAACTGGGATATTTTAATAAAGGGGTGTTTTAATTGTTTTTAAAATAAAATTTAAATTGGAATCTCAATCACCTTCCACTTGATTAGTCCACTAGTACAAACTATTTCCATTTTTTGTCTTAGGATAGTAGATCCCTTACTCTAAATTGTTGTGAAACATTCTAATTCAAGGATATTATGAAAGGGAAGGGTTATTTTTCCCTCGTTATGGAGGTGGTTTTGTTTGGATTAGGGTGGGATGATATGGATGGCACAGATTCAGATATGGACTTACCGGTTTTTTAAATCGTTTTGTTGGGGATAATGTTGTGTTAGTTGTCATGGGTTTGGATTTGGGTTTTTTCATTATTCTTTTATTTTGTTTCTTGGTAGGAAAATGTTAGTGTTCCCTACATGATTCAGTTTTCATGTTCCTTTGAAAAATATATATCCTTTATGAGTAATTTGGTTGATTCGTAGAATAATCAATGATATGTAATTTTGAATGGATTACAAATGAATTGATGGAAATGATTATTGATGAAAAAAACTATAGATTTTTTGTAAATCATAGATTTTGATGGGATAATTGATCTAAGAGCATGGAATGGAAATTTTTAATTTAATAAATAATAGCAAAAATAAAATTAGATTTTGAGGATATGGATTGATAAAAAAAGATCTGTTGATGGGGTTATGATTATAAATTTACAATTACTAAATGTATTGGTTATGTTGGATCTTATTACAATCATGATTATATGAAATCTCTCTTTATAGACACTAGTGGTGGTAGATGGGTGTCATGTAAGACAATAGTTGTAGTTGAATTATATGGCTACATATTTTATAATATTTTGAACACATTCAATATATATTCCTTATGTTTTATTATTTTATATGATCCACCATTAGATTTGGTGGGGAAACCAATTCCCAAATGTTTAAAGTTCGGATTTTCTTCCAAAACAAGAAGGTTAGTGAGGGGATGGATTGTTGACTACTCCATCTTTCCTACACCCCCTTCATACGTAGCATGATATATAGTCACACTCATGCAATTATGGATTAAGGTATAGGGAATGTTATCTCATAGGCTATGATGAACCTCGATTTTATCATACATGTATGTGTAGGTTTTAGAGATTTTTGGTTATGACATATAAATGTATTGTGATTGTCAGGATTGTGGATATTACATGTGTACTTGTCTGGGTTGTGGATTCATGAGGTATATCACATTATTCATGGTTTATAATGTCTTTTGAGCTTCTTATTGGTTATTGATGTAGGGACGGCCCATGGTCAAGCCTCGTGAGTCCATGGGCATAGAGAATTCCCCATATTGGGGAAAAAATCCACTCACCCCCCCATTAACTCCTCTTCCTAACCCTAATCTTATATCATTACTCCTCTCAAACACTCTTAGTAAGTGGCCTCATTGAATCTCATTTTCCCTAGGCTCCTACAGTCACCTCTGGACTCACCTGACACCATCACCCAAACTCTTATTATAGGCCCACCCACCCACCATCTACCCTACCCATGATGCCCTCTCCTCTCCTCTACCTCCACCTCTCACCACATTCCACCCTCAATTCACGATGAATTACACCCTAGAGTAATGAGATGACTTGTTTTCAATGTCCTTCACTTGCCTATCTTTTCCCCCACATCCGTTGATAGACGACCACCCTCCCCTACCTTGTTGTCGGCTTGTGGACTAGGTTAAACTATGGGATATTTTTATAATTCATTCATAATTTTTATCTTTTATTTTTCTTATTTTTTTTATTAATTGTAATTAATTTTCTGAATGAATTGTACATTCACTGGTGTTTTTTATGTCTCAATTTCAATTTTCTTATCTCAATTTTAATTTTTTATTTTTTATCCTTAGGAAACTATATTTTTATTATTGATTTCTAATTATCATTTTTATTTTGTATTAATATTAATTGTTTGTTTGTTTTTTAGAAACTATCTGAATGGTTAATTTATTGTTGTATTACTTACCTCAATTGCAATTTGACTATTTCAATTACAATTTACATTTTTTATAATGTTAATCACTGTTTTTATAAACAATTTTTATTCAAATTTTAAATTTATATATATTTATTAATTATTATTCTTAATTTTTTTAAAAAATATGAACAGTGTATTCATCAATTTCTTGTCCACATCTACTATAATTTTTCTATCTCAATTGAATTTTTCAATTTTTCTATATGTAATTAGTGTTTTCATAACCATTTTTAATTTATCATTTTTATTTTATTTATTTTCAGTAATAGTTTTGTATAATTTTTATAAATTATATAGTAATGTGGATCCATTGTTGTCTTTCAGATATAATTATTAATTTATGATTTGTCGATAGTTTGTAAGTTTCACATATACATTTCATTTATTTTATGATTAATTAATTTGAGTATCATATTAGTTGATTGGATTTTCATTTTTACAAATAATAAATTTGTATTTACACAATATTTTATCTTCATAATCATATATACAATTGTCATACTATGTAAAATAATGCTCTAACAATGTATTATAAAATATATTAGATTATATAAATCTAAAAATATTTTTTATGTAAATAACATTAAAATAATTTACATTTAAAATAAAATAAAACTAAAATGAATTAGGTTTTAGAGAACATTTTTTCCTTTAATTTTCCTAAAATGTTACATAAATTATGTTAGTTTATAATTTTCATTACATTTTAATAGCTACAAAATGAAAACAATAATCATTTTTCAAAATTAACACCAAATTTCCTTTTTATTGTTTTAATGTTCAATTTTTAACATTAAAATTACCACATTTAAAATTTTTGATATAGTTGAAAATGATTTGTGTTTATATTTGTCTAATATTAGTTGTGAAATATATTAATTTATTTATATTTGTTGTTTTGTTTTACTATAGATATATTCACAACAATTTTACAATATTAAATAAAAAATGAATAAGTTGGAATATATTATTTTATTTTTTAAAGACAACCATTTACCTTAAATATTTTTTAACTCAAATGAATTAGATTTATTGAAATTATGAATTATAACTTTTCTGTACTACAATGTAGAGAATTCAAAATTATGGATCTAAAAAAATCGAGTAAAGAAATAATGAAATGGAAAAATCACTACTGTTCTTGATTTTTAAGTTATTTTCTACACTAAGTGATAATGAGAGTTCATTTGTTCAAGTTGACTAGAAATATATAGGTGTAAAATTTTCTAAAGTGAATGAACAATCTACAGATGAACATATTACTCAATGTGTTGATATGATAAATTATGGTGTGGATGTGGATTATACGGACGATGAAAATGAAAATACTATTCACATGATTCATGATCTTGTAAATAATATAATCAATTCCCATGAAAAAAATGTGGATATGAATTGTGATATAGGACTATGGAGAAGTCAAAATGATGTTAAGATAATTTTGTTAGTACAGCATGGACTGATAAAAATATTAAAGGAGAATGATGCATTTCATAAGGAAGATATTCATGGGGGACACTTTACTTCTAATCATTAATTATGTCAAATTTATAATGGTGAAAACACGAGAAGAATTGGATTATGTATTCTAATGAGGTTGACAAGGTAATTTTTTGTAATTTATTTAAGACAAAATTGATGAAATTTTATTTGAACATAGGAGGATCTAATTATTGTAACAACCTTCCAACAAGGATTTGGGAGAATGAAAGAAATTTTGAACAAGTTATTGATAATATGAAGTTAGTGGAATTGTACAACAGACATGAAAATAAACAAACAATTGAAAAAAATGAATGTATCATTAACGGAATGTGTTAATCGGAATATGGTATATACTAAATTCATTGGAGTTTTGAAGGTACCTTCAGAAAATAACTTACCCTTTCATGGAAAATAAGAAGATTTATGTGAAGGATAATGGTATTTTTGTAAACATAATGAATTTATTGTATAATTTGATTCCGTTATGAAAGATCTTGTTTATCATGTTGTTAATAATGAAATTCACAAGAATTATCTGAGTCATCAAATCACCAACGAATTTATTATTATGTTTGGAATGTGATTAAGTAAAAAATATTGAAGAAGGTCATGAGATAAAAATATTTTTCAATTATCCATGATTTTACTCAAGATCTATGTCATAATGAATAGATTTTTATTATCATAAGATGATTGGATGTCAAGGAACAATTTAAAGTTGAGGTGGAGGATATTTTCTTATCTTCATAAATGATAATGTCAAATTTGCTCTTGATAATTTCAGGTCACATGAAAATTCATTGGTTGATCTTAAACTCAACATTGATGACATGTGATGAAAAAATTGTGATAATGTATATAAGATGAAAGGTAAATATCAGGGTGTCCAAAAATGACTTCTTATGGTAAATCCTAGAGCATTCTATACTTCGAGATGATCTCATAGTTTGAATTTTTCTAATTTTGAAAAGAAAAAATCTACTGTTAAAGGAAGAATGTTTTTTGAATATGTGAAAATGGATTTACACATTGTCTATAGATTCACCACATTGATGGAATGTTTTAAGAACTTATGTAAAGGGTATAAAACAAAATACATTATCGATATCTTTGTTGGAAAATTCACATCGAGAGTGTTAGATCTATAATAAGGCAAACATTTGAGATAAGAAATACAATCGATGAAATTGTCAATAATTCTAAACATGATGATTATATGATGTAGGATGCTAAAGGATTGTTTTCCAATGCATTACATAATTTTAAATTCATGATTATATTATAAATTTTTACAAAATTATAGATAATTTTAATCATATTAATAAAAAACTTCAATGGTAACTGATATATATTGAAGGATCAAATTCCAAAATAAAATAGTTGATTTAGTTCTTTGAATAACATCGAGTATAGAGGACTGAATGTTAAATGATTGAACCAAAATAACTTTCAATCAAAATTGGTATTGATCCAATATTTAAAGAAAAAAGAGTTTTTTGAAGGAAGAAACAATTTGACGAGGATGAGGAAGATAATTAAATTATAAATTTTTCTATGGATGAAAAATTTGGAAGAGATTATATCCTTGAAATTATTGATCAGCCTCTTATGTCATTGAGGGAACATTTTATGAAATTTGAACAATTCAATGAAATATTTTTTTATGTAATGTTTTTGAAATATTTCTACTGAATAATTGAATGATAATTTCACTTAATTTCAATGTATTTTGAAATATAATGAACCTAATGATATTTGTGGAGATGAATTATTTCCATATCTCATCCATTTAAATTCAATATTTCCAAGTTAATAGATAAAATCAATTGATATCCTTGATTTTATCAATCCTTATTGGAAATATGGATGGTTTTAAATTACCTGGATTGAATATAGATTTTTTAATATAATCTCTACTATTAAATATGCCCTTAACAGTTCTAGAATATGCCTTTATCAATGCTATAAAAGTAATGACTACCATAGTGCGGTTAAAAGGCCAAGGATTTTATCAGTGCCAGAAAAGTACTGATAAAGGGGTGATTTATCAGTGCAAGAAAACACTGATAAATCATGCTTTTGTCAGGGATTTTTGAAGAACTAATAAAATACATCATTTATCAATTCATTTATTTAGCACTGCTAAAGGTACCCTTTTTCAGTGAATTTAATAGAACTGTCAAAGGGGGATAATGTAGTGTGTTACTACAGAACATTACAACACTAGAAATGGGGCATGTAGTGTATTGTAACAACACAGTACATCACCAGAAATAGAAGAATAAATAAGAATAATTAGATACAAATACATAATTTAAATGAAATAAAGTTTCCAACATAAATACAAGAAAAAACTATTATATAGTATGATAGTTATTGTTTTAGAAAAATTAATGTCAATTTTGAATAAAAAGGAGCACTTTGAGTCATATCGGTCACACCGTGAGTCAGATGGAGGTGTGGCTAATTATTACATGTCATAAATAACTTATGGATAATTTTACTTAAATACCAGAATAATATAAATGTATTTTTATGGTTTTGAGTATGTCAATTGTTTTTTCACAAAAATTAATGTCTCTTTTGAATAAAAAGTCACCCATTGAGTCATACCGGTCCCACTATACATTTTATTGAAGTTCTCAAGATTCCTACATGTCTGAAATGATATATGAATCATTTCACTAATGTAGCAAAATAATCCAAATGTGTTTCCTTAGTTTTGAGTATGCCACATTTGTTATATACTAAAATATAATTTTAAACTAGAAATAGGGACTTTGAGTAATACATGTTACATCATGTGGTGGTTTGACATGAGACAGTTTCCTAATCCTCACAAATGAATTATGAATTATTTTCATATAATATCAAGATAGTTAGAGAATTTTTCTCAATTTTCACTAAGTAACAGTTTTTTATTAAATTATCAATTTTAAACTGATAACATGCACGTTAAGTCATACAAGGAATATCATTTATTTGATTGAGGAAAGTTGATTCCTACACGTCAAAATTGAATTCTGGATCAATTTATTAATGTACCAAAATAACATAAATGTGATTTCATGGTTTTGTGTATGTCAGTTATTTTTGCATTAAAATTAATGTCAAACTTGAATAAAAATATGCACTTTGAGTCATAATGGTCACACCATGTGTAATATTGAGGAGAAGATGATTCTTTTAAATCCCTAATGAATTATGAATAGTTTTAAAAAATTATAGATACAATAAGAATTAATTTCCTCATTTTTTTGTACACCACATGTGCTTTTTACTAAAATGTTATTTTAAATTGGAAGCATGCACATTGAGTCATACAGGTTGAAGAATGTATGGGTTTGAAATGAGACTTATTCCTAAATGTCAAAAATGAATTTTGAATAGTTTTAGTAAGTTATCAAGATAATCCGATCCTTTTTTTCATTTTTCAGTGAGAGACACTTTTTTTGTATTAAAATGTCAATTTTAAACTGATAATGGGCACTTTGAGTCATACCGGGAACATCATGTATCAGATTGAGATGAAGCTAATTCCTACACATCACGAATTACTAATGCATATTTTTTTAATGTACCAAAAAAATCCAAATGAATTTTATCAGTTTTGACAATGTTAGTTTTTTCACTAAAATTAATGTCAATTTTGAATAAAAAGACACACATTAAGTCATACCGGTTACAGCATGCTTCTGTTAGAGGTACAACTCATTCCTATTCATCCCAAATGACATACAGATCATTTTTCTAAATTATAAAAACATTACTATTATGTTTACTAATTTTTGAGTATGCCACTAGTGTTTTTTACTAAAATGACCTTCTAAACTGAAAACAAGCACTTTGAGGCATACAAGTTGCATCCTATATAGGTTTTATGGGAGACTAATTCCCACACATACCAAATAAATTATGAAACATATTTAAAAATTATCTTGTCAATCATAGTTTGTTTTCTATATTTTTAGTGAGTTGTAATTTTTTATATTAACATTTCATTTTATAACTGATAATGTACACATGGAGTCATATTGAGCAAATCGTGTATCAGATTGAGGTTATTCTGATTCCTACATGTCAAAAATGACTTATATATCATTTTAGTAAAGTACCAAAACAATATGAATGCATTTTCTCAGTTTTGAGTATGTTAGTTTTTTTTCTCACTAAAATTAATTCAACTTTTGATGAAAAATACACACTTGTAGTCATACCAGTCGCACTGTGCATTGGATATTGGTTGAGATGATTTCTACACATCCCAAATGAATTTTGGATCATTTTTTAAAATTTTTAAAAACAATTCTAATGTGTTTCCTCAGTTTTGATTATTCCACTTGTGTTTTTTACTAAAATTTCTTTTTAAACTATAAGTAGGATATTTGAGTCTTAAAGGTTATATAATGATTTTAATTGACATGAGACTGGTTCCAACACATAAAAAATATATTATAAATAATTTTTCTAAATTATCAATACAATTTGATCATGTTTTCATGGTTTTCGGTGAGTGATACTTTTTGTATTAAAAGGTCAAATTTAAACTAATAACAGACAATTTATGTCATACTAGGCATATCATGTATCATATTGAGGTGTGACTAATTTATAAATGTCTCAAATGACTTTTGGATCATTTTCCTATAGATCCAAAATAATATGAATACATTTTATTAGTTTTGAGTATGTCAGTTGTTTTCAATAAAATTAATATCAATGTTGAATTCAAAAGATGCACATAATGCCATATTGGTCACATGGTGTTTTTTGTTGATGTGATTATAATTCATACACATAATAACTGACTTATGAATAATTTTCATAAAGTATAAAAACAATCTAATTTTTTTCCACAGTTTTGAGTATGCCACTTTTGTTTTTTTCTAAAATGTCATTTTAAACTAGAAACATGTACTTTGAGTCGTACAGGTTGCATAGTGCATGGGTATTACATGAGGATAATTCCTAAACATAAAAAGTGAATTATAAATCTTTTTCATAAGTTATCAATACTATAAGAGTGTGTTTTATCATTTTTCAGTGAGTGAAACATTTTTTATTATAATTTCAATTGTAAACTGATAACGAACTCTTTGAGTCATATTGGGAACCTCATATATCATATTGAGGTGTGGATGATTTATACACATCAAATATTACTTAGGGATAATTTTTTTAAATTACCAAAACAATCTTAATGTGTTTGATCAGTTTTGAGTATGTCATTTGTTTTTTTAAATAAAATTAATGTCAATTTTGAATAAAAGGATTCACATGGAGTCATACCAGTCATGAAATTCATAAAATTGAGGTGATGATATTTTCTACACATCCTAAATAAATTATTTATAATTTCAATAATGTAAAAAAATATATGAATGTGCTTCCTCAGTTTTAAGTACACCACTTGTTTTTTACTAAAGTTTTATTATAAACTGGAAACGGACGGTTTAAGTCATACAGGTTGCACCGTGTATGGGTTTTATGTGAGACTAATTCATACACATGAATTATGAAAAATTAATCGTTTTCATAAGTTATCAAGATAAATAAAAATTGTCTGATCATTTTTTAGTGAGTCACACATTTTTTTATAAAAATGTCAATTATAAACTCAAAATGGACAATTTGTGTCATATCGGTCACAACGTGTATCAGATTGAGGTGAGTCTAGTTATAACACATCAGAAATGACATATGGATCATTTTTCTAAAGTACTAAATCAATCCAAATATTGTTTCTTAATTTTTAGTATGTCAATTGTTTTTTCACTAAAATTAATGTCAGTTTTTAATATAAAGATGCACATAAAGTCATACGGGTCACACCATGTATAAGATTGAGTTGAGGATGATTTATATATGTCCCAATTTCCGTATGGATCATTTTAATAAATTAGAAAAACAATATGAATATGTTTCCTTAGTCTTGAGTACACCACTTCTATTTTAACTAAAATGTCATTCTAAACTGGAAACATGCACTTGGAGTCATATAGATTGCATCATGTGTGGGTTTTAGATAAGACAAATTTATATATGTCATAAATGAATTATGAATATTTTTACTAAATTATCAACATTATCTGAGTTTGTTTTCTCAGTTTTCAGTGAGTGATAAATTTTGTATTAAAATGTAAATTTTTAACTGATAATGGAAATTTTGAGTCATACTGGACACATATTATATCATATTGAGGTGCATATGATTTTTACAGATCATAAATGGCTTATGGATCATTCTCCAAAAGTACCAAAATAATATGAATTTTTTTTCCTGGTTTTGAGTATGTTAGTTTCTTTTTCACTAAAATTAATTTTAATTTTGAATAAAACGATGCACATGTAGTCATACAAGTCACATCGTATGTAATTTTGAGGTCTGGATGATTCCTACATGTCCCAAATAACTTATGGATCATTTTAATAAATTATAAAAACAACATGTATGTGTTTCCTTGGTTATTAGTATGCCACTTGTGTATTTTACTAAAATATAATTTTTAAACTATTAACATGAACATTTAGTCATACTAGTTTCATCGTGTATGGTTATAACATTCGACAAATTCACACACAATAAAAATGAATTATGAATCATTTTTATAAATTATCATGTCAATTTGAGCATGTTTCAATAGTTTTTTTGAATGAAATTTTTTTATTAAAATTTTAATATAAAACTGATAATGGGGACTTTGACAAAAGCCATACCCAACGACCATGATATATCAATGATGGGTTTCCTTAAATATTTCACTCATAAACCAGATGAATTTTATGATTTATTACACACATATTTGTTGAAACATTTTAGTTGAATTATATACATGTTTGATGATTCAGAGTTGTGAAGATGTTTATTCAATAACACTAGTATATGAATTGAACCTTCCAACATAGAATTATCTTACATGTGGATTACTACCCTATATAAAATCACATAAAAAATGGTGAAAATCATTATTTAAATAATCCAACACAGGGACTATTATAATGGATCTTATCTTAAGTGACAAGTGTTGTGTGCACTTTTCTATTTTTTCTCAGAGACAACCTTGGTATGATCCTTATTCTACTTCATTTTCCAAGAATTATATTATTTGAAAGACAATGCTTAACATACTCCTCTACCTCAGTATTTTCCTATTTATCTTCCTCTATGTCAATCTTTGACTCTGACTCTATATCTACCCATGCCTCTACCTCCACTATTGCACAATAACTTTATTGTTTTCATGTAAGCGCTTATAAACAAATTTATTTCATCCATTATACATCTACTTTAGAAATGGATCAAAAATAATATATGTGAATTATAACATTAATTATTTACACCACAAATATATTTATAAGGTCATAAATCATACAAGATCACAAAAATTGTTGGTAATCACCTAAATTTGATATTGACATGAATTATGATAAAAAGTACACTACGAACTTCTCTCTAAACAAATATATTTCTACTTTTGAGTATCTAGTTTTTCAAAAAATATTCATAGTACTGATAAAATATAGAAAAAATTCATTATGAAATATATTTAAGGAAATTGTAATTACCTTTGGAAATTACCAAATGGGGGATGTTGGTAATTTTATGCTTTATGATATCTCTCCTAAATTTCCAAATATAATATCAACAATTGATTAAATCATATTGTTTTGGACACTATAAAAAACATTTAACAAAATAATAAAATTATTTTTAAATGTTTTTACAGTTAAATATCTCTATATATACATTAATTTGTACCCATTTTTAGAAATTCACAAACTTTATCTCATTGGACATAGACCTCATGCTATGATCTATCCTATATTTATTGAATTCCATATCATAACAAAATTATGATTTAAATACTTAATGAAACATATAATTTTAATTTTATCAATAAAATTTTGATTATAGTTGATTAAAAATTTACAATTCACATCATGTATGTTCAGTAGGTTGGATCTCCATGAATTGGATCCAAAAACTAATTATTCGGGGTGTCCAGATTGACTATGGTCAGCATCCAGTGATCCCTAAAAAAATTATTATCTAATGAAAAATTAAAATTAAAATTTATTTTAATAGATTATATAGTTTTAATTTTTCATAATATTCATCAAAAACATTTTATCATCGGATAATATTTGATTAAACACTTTGAGTAACTCATATTTTTTCATCTGAATTTCATCTACATCACATGTATGTTTTGTTGTAGAAATGATAAAAGGTTTAATAAATCAAAATAATTATTTAACAGATATTCCCATTATATAGTTATTATATAAACACCTAGATAATATATTAATCATTGTTAACATTAATAAACTTATTATCTCACTATTTGGATGGACGGATTATGTAAATGCACCTTATGTTTGTATTCAAAGCTAAGATGTCCATCCATTCATGCTTGAGAATCTCATTTAGAGTCTCAAGAACAATTCCCTATGTCAAGGAATTTCCATATATTTATTTTTCATATTAAATTTAAGATATGTATTTATCTTTAAATGAATTCTCTATATGATGTTTTAATGATAATTAATGTTGATCTGGAAATTGTGGGGAGAAGGTACTTTCAGAAGGTTATTTTTTTTCTTAGTTGGTCACTAGATATTCTTGATTTGACCTTTATTTTCTCCACTATTTTAATCATATGTAATATCATAGCTATCTTAAAAGGATTCATAATCAACCGTTATATGTTTTTTATATTAAAAAATTTGTTAAATACATACCTCATGTATCATTTTGGGATTACACAACCATTCTAGGAAAGCTCCAATAACATCATTGACCATTTTAATATCCAGACCATCATGTGGAATAGGAAGCTTAGTAGTTGGATCACGATCTACCTTAATCCCCAATCTCATGTGATCTTTTGGGAGGTCTTGATGGTTTATGTTTTCTCCCAAGATATTACACATTGTACCAATCACAAAATTGGGGTACGTCAGTGTTGATAGATACAAATCACATAATATTGTACCATGTAGAATTTTTGTAATATAATGTTATCAGATGTTTTTTTATTCACATTTATGATAAATATTAATGAGAAATTTGATTACCATGTGTATGTTATGATGTTGTGGTAAGGAATAGCCTCAAATATAGTCGAACCCTATGGTTCATGTGTGGATCATTGCTCCACCGATGGTTTTCATTGATCCTTTCTAATACATTGGTCTTCAAAAATAGTCCGGACAATAATATCATATAGTGAGTCAATTTTGTCTAAAATCATCTCACCATATTATATGTATCTTTTTGTGGTTTTATCTTTTAAAAATATTTTCTTGGAGATTCTCCAAAACGCAATCCTCTAACGTGACCATATTGTTCAGGACGCTTCGATTCTACTAAAAGTAGCTTTTCATCTGGTACAATCAAAATTGTTTCTTGGGTCTAAACCATATAAAAAAATATAAACATAAATATATTTTCTTAAATAATATTGTTATAAATAATAAATAACTAATATTATTTCATACTTTCACATGTTTCCCATACCAATTTTGTCAATAACTTATTTACCCTCTTTATTTACAAAAGTCGGCTTCCATAGCGCGTGATGTTGGATGGAAGTGGATTATGATTTTTATTCATCAATCTACATATAATAAAAGGAACATATATTGTTTTTTATCAAAAAAATTATTATTTCATTATTGATTTAAAATACATACCACATTCATCTATAATGAAGCGTACCCAATGCTTTATTTATGATAGGGGTACATTAGTTTTATACGTGTTATTTTTTTTCATTGCCCTTTTTCTCTTTCAAAAATTAACAATGTTTAATCAATTTGGGAAAAATAATTAGTGTAAAATAATATATAATCAACTAAAATGAACCTAAAATTATTTCTAATTGGAACGATTGATGAAATCATTCAATGTTTCCTACTTTTTTATGTGTTTATAATTAACTAGTGGGTGGGTATTTACATTGCCATCTGCATCCCCAAGATGTAACATCATAATAAGTGTTTAGAAGACTCTATAAGATTTTATAGTGGAAATTAAGCTAGATTTATTATAGAAATATTCTAAAATAAACAAGCTTTACACGAAATAATGAAAAATCAATCAATGTTTTATTATTTAATTTTTTAGTAAAATATAAAGAGTATATCATGATATTACGATTATATATTTCAAAAGGATATATTTCATTACAAATTAGACACGATACCCAGTATCAATATCAATCAGTACATTCATATTCAATGTGACCATAATATATCTAATTAACATTTACTTACTGTGGTCAATAGGTTGTTCGTGTTGATTCCAAAAAACCTCAAATTTTATACCCTTACTTTTTGCATTATTAATATGTTCAATAGAGTGTTTTTGTATCATTATTGTTTTATAATTAACATGTTGTTGATCACCTAATAATTAGGTAGTTTCATTATCAATATCTTTTTCTTCCTCAGGATTGGTAACATCATCATTTTCATAAGCAGTTTTTTTCATGAGTAGTCAAATATTTAATTTTCCTTCAATAAAAGTAATAAAATACACTCCAGGAAAAAAATTACACATTTTCATTCATCTTCCATGATAATTCATACATTCTTGAATAGAGATATAATAATTCAATAATCTAGTACTTCTAAACTCTACTTGCTTTATTTAATCCATCCTCAGATGCTTCATTTCCTTCAATCTCTTGATTATACATTGGACTCCCTCTTTAAAACAGGCCTTCCTCTTATCATTGTGGTTTCAAAGATTCATTATGACATAACTCCTAAATATTTATTATTACATTTTGCTTCTTGATACCCATATCCAATATTTCTTTTCCATCCACCTATGTTTCTTGAACTAATCAATCCAAAAGTCATCCCATACATGGTAAAGGTAATAATTTTAGATGACTAATGCTTAGAGTAGTTAAAATAATATAGAAGAGATGGGGGATGAGTATCAAGAAACAAAATGAAATAATAATTTTTCAGGATATGAGAGGCCTGTAACACTACAATAAGAATATCAACTCATCCCCACTGAGCTAAAAAAACTAATCTATGTAAATTGTCTTATTCCCTCACCGGTATCTCAAGTATAATATATCTATATCAATTGAGCTTAAAAAATAACCAAAATGATATTTTATTTATGGATTCTAACATATTAAATTTAAAAAATGAAGTAATAAACATTCAAATCCACATGACTTCCACTTGTAGTCATTTACATCCACTCAAAAGCATTTACTAAATTCCACTTCCTCTAATTTTTTTTATGGGATTAAAGGAGATAAAAAAATTTGGTGGTATTGGTGTGAGTTGGATGGGAGAGCTTGACAATCGTCTATTTCCCCAAGATACCAAGAGAAATTAACCAGATAATATTTCTGAAAGCAAGGTCAAAGATCTCTACTCCATGAGGGGGGTAATAGTAAATGAGGAGGATGAAAGGCTGAAAGAGATGAATAATGAGTTGGGAGATGCTGTATTCAAAGGCATGGTAGCATCTTTGATGGAGATCAATGAATACAATCTATAACAAACCTTATATTTATAAAACATTAATAAAAAAATTAATTACATAAATTTTCACTTAATACAACCCAAAATATTGTGTGTTCTAGTGTATTTACGAAATTTGGTATATTACATAACAACTTGATACAGGAAAAACTACATGTTTATTAAAAACATCCTTAACATGATCAAAATATTCCTTCTTACCTAACACTACGTGGGATAACCTGAGGACATATATAAGAAAGGGGTGATCTATAAAGAACAATAAGATAATAAAAAAGGAATAACATGAGTATAACCATACATGTCTAGACATATCAATTGAGAAAAAAAAGAACATGAATAATAAGGCATGATATCCCATGATAATCCAAACATGGTAGATGTTGCAGCAACTCAAAACACTGCATCATAAAAATAGGCCAGGGATAAACCTCCAAGACTTTATGGTGGAAAACATCCCATAAATTAATTATTTAAAACCCTATCCCCACTTGATGTATCATGATAATAAACATTACCAAATTCATTGGATTGTTATATGGGTGCACCCTTCAAAATCATTTCATTCTCATGCTTATGTGTTCAACATAGATCATATAACATGGATTCATTCATCATTACATTTTATGCCATGATCAAAGAGTGTGGAATAAACACATATAATTTCCAAATAAAATAATTTTAGGTTCATAAAGGTGAATACCCTTCATAATGGATTGATTATTGTATTCACTACATAGTTATTTTGGAACGGAAAATTGCGGTGCAATTTCAGCAACATAACGGCATCATATAGAAATTCATAATATGGGTTGATGAGATTGAAATGAGCCTATAATAATTTATAAATGAAATTAATATTAATAGATAGATAAAAATATATTCCCCAATATAATGAATTTGAAATATAAGTCGTAGCACAATAAAAAGACTTGAATAAAGAGGATAAAGGAAAGAGCCCTTAAAAAAATTGGCATGGTAACGGGTGTACATAAAGGTTAATCAGAGGGATAAATGTGAGTGAAATGGACTCAAATAATTTATACATAAAATTTTCAGTAAGGGTGATACATAATAATATTTCCTAAAAAATAAAAATATGAAATTAAAATACATAACATAAAAGGAGGGGTTGATAAAAGAAGAGGACGAGAAATCCCTTAGAGAATTTCCGCATAGTAATCGGTGTTAATAAGGATTAATTAGATGAATAAGTGAGGGTTAAAGGGGATCTCATAAAATGGAAATTATGTGGGTTAGTAAATAATTTCTTCCAACTTAATAAAATGAAAATTTAAATGCATATCATAAATAAAGTGTTGGGTAAAAAAAGGATAGAGAGAATCCATTACATGAATGTGTGACTATAGAGGCATGATTGGGAAATCTTGAGAGATTAGAGGAGCCTTATGAGAAATCTAGTGAGTATGTGAAAAAGTTTGGTAATGGTCCGAAATGTTTGAGTGAAGATAAATGGGATCTTGGGTGTGTTTATATTGGAAAAGAATGGGATTTCTTTATTATTTTGGTTTTGGACACTACATAATAAAATATTCGAAAGCACAAACAATATCATGATTTTTGCCCATGGTTTATGACGAAGGGGATTAGTTTACATTATTAAATATTTAAAATGGATGATGATAATCAAATAATGTCCCTACTTATGTGTAGGTGAGTTTTACTCTCAAAGAATTGATTTTCGAATCATAACATATATTATATGTCTTAGAGGATTCATTAAGTCCTTATAAAATAAATAAATTAGATATATAATTAAATTATTTTAAATTTATTACATTTATTTATCTGAGGATACCTTTTATAGTATTCTTAGTTTCACTAATAGGTCATTATGATGTCATAATACACAGCGTATATTTATACAGTATTTAATTTTTACCCAAACATTTTACTGTCTCAGAAAATTATGAAAAATTAACAGTTTGATAATTTAGATATCTTGATTAAAAAATTAATAATAATTTTATAAAAATAGTTTTATAAATATTTCAATTTATACTTTTAAAATAAAAAATTGTCATTTATTGAAAATGACTTGTTTTTGATAAATAACAGTTTTTTAAAACATTATAAAAATTACATTTAACATCATAAAGATTACACGATTATTTATATATTTAATAATACTATATAATAATAATATTTCATTAAAATATTATTTAATTTAAAAATAATTTAATTCCTAATTTCATTGATTGAATTTTAATATTAAGCCAAAAATAAAATTTGTGCTTTAAAAATCATTTACCATGTAATAATAATTGGATTAAAATATATTCAATATTATATAAAAAATAATGTACATATTTCTATTAATATGGTCTTGTTATATATCTCTTTAACAAACTAGCATAATCCCTAAGTGTATGGTGTGGGATGTTGGGGCTTTCATGGCATTATTTAGTGAACATGATTTGCGCCATGATCTTGATGAGCTTGAACTTCCCGCATAAATAGTATTACTCATGCTTATTTTATAGTATCTAATATTGGTATTGGTCTAGGGAAATTCCTATAAATGTAATCTCTCTTAGAATCTCCAATAAATGGGATTCATATAGTATGATCCTACTATTTGAGTTCATCACTTCCTTTGTCCGTGAAAAATGGGTTCGTTAAAACCATATATTTATACTAGTCATGTAATCATTATTCAATAGATATATTATCAATGGTAAAGATTCTTAATGGTTAGTTAAATCCAATTGGATATAATAAATCAAAATAATTTCAGGTGTTTTTAATATCGATAAGACATTAAATTAAATCAAAAAGGGGGAAATTATTCATAAAATTATGGTTCATTACAATCTTCACCCCTTTAGGAATTTCAGCCTTGAAATTTAATTTTTCCCAAAAATAAAACATATGAGGGTAACTCTTCTTCATCAACTCCTCTGGTTGTCCTGTTTCTTGTTCAAACTTATGGTTTCCCCACAACACTTTGACAAAGTGAATTGCCTTATTTTACAGAACATTTTTTCTATGATCTATGATCATCACCAGCTACACCTCATTGGAAAGGTTATTCTAAAATTGTACCACACTTTCTTTGAGTACATTTTATGGGATTGGTATGTACTTTCTTAATAGGGAAACATAGAATAAATCATGTACTTAAGACAGGTTTGGTGAGATTTTTAGTCGATAGGTCGCCGCTCTGATGTGATCAAGGATCTCAAAATGGCTGAGGTACCTTGGAATAAGCACTCACTTCTTCCAAAATCTCATCACTATTTTCCACAGAGATATGCAAAGTAATATCATGTCTCCAGGAACAAAATCTAGGCCACATCAATGATTGACAACATAGTTCTTTTTTCAACTCTGAGTAGCATATATGAGCTACTTGAGGGTCATGACATCCTCCACCATTTATTCTATCATTTCAGGACCAAGAAGTTTTTTCCCCAAACTTAATCCCAACATGCCATTGCTTTTGACCTCTTCCCTTAAAGGGCTTCATATGGATCCATTTTTATGCTCGAGTGTAAATTGTTGTTGTTAGAGAGCTTCACCCAAGGGAGATGTTGGTCTCATCTGCCATTGAATTCCATTAAGAAGCATCTCAACAAGTCCTCAAGTGTTTGGATAGTTTGATAAGATTGGCCATCCGTTTGAGGTTAAAAAGTCATACTAAATATAATATCCTTATTTAGATCATTCTTGATACTTTTCCAAAACATAGAGGCTAATCTTTCATCTCGACCGGACACAATTGTTAGTTGGAATCTATCCATCCTTACCATGTCTCAGATCTATATCTGTGTCAGTTGATTTTGTTAAAAATACTCTCGAATTGCAATGAAGTGTGCCGACTTTGTGAGATGATCCATGAAAACCCAAATAGCATTATTTACCATCGATGTCTTTGGATGTCTTTAGAAAAATTCCTTGGTGGTGTTTTACCATATTCTTGTTAGTATGGGTAATGGTTGCATCATCCCCTTAGTCTTCTTCCTTTTAGCCTTCACTTGTTGACATACAAGGCACATTGATGTATAATCAACTATCTCCTTCTCCATGTTTTCCCACCAATAATTATCTTGGAGATATCAATACATATTTTTTTTCCTAGGTGACTGGAGAATATCGAACTATGTGGAGCATAAAATAATTCCCACTCTAACTCTAGATTTATGGAACACATAGTCCTAACCCAAAACTCACAATTCCTTTTTTCATTAACATTGAGCAATGATTATTTCCATTTTCTTATAGTTTCCAATGTCTTCTGAATTACCACAACATCTTCTTTATCATCATTTATCCATTCAATAAGATATGATTGATAAATCATTTGTGAAAGGATTTATGATGTTTCTTTATTTATGATTCTCAGGTCTATCCTCTTTAAATCTAAGAAGATCATATCCTTATCGATTTCAATTTATGATAGGATTGTTGGGTCTTTTATACATAGAGCATCTTACACTTTGTTCACATTCCCAGGATGGTAGTGGATTGAGCATTCATAATCCTTGATGAGCTCTAACAATATTCATTTCAAAATATTCAGCTCTATCTGTGTGTATATATATTTAATACTTTTTTGATTGGTATAAACTTTACACTTCTCCAAAAATAGATAATAGTGATAAATTTTCAAATTGAAGATCACTAATACCAACTCCATATAATATGTGGGACAATTTTTCTCATGAATTTTCAACTGCCTTGATGTGCAGGAAATGACTTTGTTATTTTTCATCAACACATATCCCAATATCTTCTTCATAGCATCACTAATAATTATGAAATGTTTCCCATTTGTGGGTAGTGTGAGCATAGGGGCTATGATAATCCTAATTTTAAACTCCATAAATCATTCTTTACATTCATCATAATAGTAAAATTTACTCCATTTCGAGTTAGTTTGTTAAGAGGGTTTGAAAATTGTGTGAAATTTCTCCCAAATCAGCAATAATATCCAACTAACCTAAGGAAACTATGGATATCTGTTATAGATATTGGCCTAATACATCCTTTAATTGATTTTATCTTTGATGTATCCTCATATATCCACATTTTTATGATGATATTCTCCAAAAATGAGACTTACTTCAACCAGAAATCACACTTGATGTACATTTCAAAGAGATTATCCTTCCACAAGGTATTTAGCATAGTTCTCTGATACTCACCATGGTCCATAATGGTTTTGGAATATATTATAATAAAATCAATAAAGAATATCATGAATTGGTCTAGGTAATCTATAAAGACTCAATACATAATGTCTATTAAGTTTTATTGAGTATTAGTGAGCCTTAAGGGAATCACTATGAACTCATCATGCTTTTACCCCATATGAAATGTAGTCCTGGGGATATCATCCTTCTTCACCATAACATGGTTTTATCTTAACATCATATAAACCATGGAGAGTTATTATTCTCCACATTACTTATTCAACAAGTTATCAATACATGTAAAAAAGATAATTTTTCTTTATCATGATCTTATTGAGCTCATTATAATCAATGCAAAGGTGTATTGACCCATCCTTCTTCTGGAAGAAGAGGACTGGGCACCCCCTGGTGAAGCACATGGGTGTATGAATACTTTAATCAGATTCTCCTATAGTTTTTTATTTAGTTCCTCTAGTTCAACTATATTCATCATATAAGGAGTCTTGGATATTGGAAAGCCCCTAAGAATAGGCTCAATTTAAAATTCAACATCTCAACTAGGTTGAAGACCAGAAAATTCCTCTAGAAACACAAAAGCATATTCCCTTACAATAAGCATGTCTTCGCGGATGATCCTTTCATTATAATCAATCATTTGATCTATATATACTTGCATATAGGGCCATAATATCGATTCTCGAGATGGTGGTGCTAAAAAATATTCATCCTCCTCCTTGAACTTCTATACAATCAAGGTTTGATTTACCATATGAATAGTGGTTTCTATCTCATGGAAATTTATGTTGTCTTTATATAGGGAAATCCAATCCATGCCTAGAATTGAATCAGATTCCGTTAAGGGAAGTATGAAAAGGTTCTCCAAGATGTTCATCCCTCATATGTTAACATGGGAGAAATTATATACTTGGTATGAAATAATTTCCCCATTTTCCACTTTCACCAGCATTCCTTCATATCATGAGAGTTTTGATTCTAGTTCAACTCATTTACTTCATCCAAAATAGACTTAGGGAGGATATTCTTTTTAAAACTATTAATCAATTAAATAGGAATCCAATGAAATTAAATGGATAAATTATAAATTAAATTTATCTCTTTAACTTATGAGTTTATTTGTTTCAATCTATTTTATGCATGATCTATTTCCTAACATATATAATTATGGGCATTTTCATTCCCTTAATAATGGTTTGAAATTAGATTATTAATTTACCAAAGAAAATCCCTTATTAGTGTCAAAATAGGTGCATAGTAAGGCCCATTGTCGTATACTAGGTTACCCCAAGTTAGGCCTAGAACACCTTGCCAGAGTTGTCACATCTAGGTACATCTATACTGGATCCTTGTTCACTTGTAGTATTCAAACTATGATTTTTTTCTAGATAAACCACTAACTCTATACTTACCAAAATTTAGGGATGTTTTTTGATACTTATTATTATACCTATGTAATTCATTGGAGTTCTCTAATACAAAGGCTTTCACTAGTGTTTTCTAATCCAAATATCAAAAATAACTAAACCTATCCTATTATACCAATTATAAAAACCTTTATTGTTTTTAAACATTAATATAAGACTTAATTATAACAATTTACACATAATACAACCCAAAAGATTGATAGGTCTAGTGTATTTGTGAAATTAGGTACATTTCTTAATAACTTGAAATATAAAAAACAACATCTTTATTGAAACCCTTGTAAACATGACCAAACTTTTCCTTCGCACTTAACAATTCATGGGTTAAGCTAAAGAAATACATAAGAAATGTGTGATCTATAAATATTATTAATGAAATAAACATTTCCTAATATGAGGAAGAAAATACGTGTTAGACAATAGGTATATCAATAGAGCATAAAATGAATATTAATAATAAGGCATGATATAGTATGATAATCATAAAATGGGAGATGTGGAAATAATATAAAAACATAATCCTAAACATAGGTCAAGGATAAACCACCAATACTAAGGTGGAAAAATTCCCATTAAGGAATCAGGTAAACCCATATCTATACATAACGTATCATGATAATAATCATTACCCTATGCATTGGAGTGATATCAGGGTAAACCCTTCATAATCATTTCATTCTCATGCATTAGTGTGCCACATAGATCATATAACATGGATTCATTCATCTTCATAACTAATTTAATGATCAAGGAGTGTTGAATACATACATATAATTACCCAATAAAAATTAAATTTTCATAAAGGTTAATACCCTTGATAGAGGAATTGGTACGGTATTCACTGAATAGTTATTTCGACATGGAAAATTTTGGTGTAATTTTGACAGCATTATAGCGCCATATATAAATTCATAAAATGGGTTCATGAGAGTTAAATGGGTCTCTCGTAATTTATAAATGAAATTCACAGTAATAGAAACATGGACATACATTCTCCAACATATGTAATCAGAAAAAGAAGGTGTAACATAATAAAGAGGCTTGATGAAAGAAGAGAAAGGAAAGAACCCTTACAAATTTTTGGCATGGTAACAGGTATACATATATGATATTATGAGGGTTAAATGGTAGTGAAATTTAATTGAATCATTTATAAATCAAATCTAAAGTATGGGGTATATTTAATAACATTTTCTAGAATATGAAAATGGTAAATTAAAAGACAATACATAAAAGAGTTCTTCAGAAAAGAGGAGGGGGTAAAATATTTTATAGAATTTTAGAATAGTAATAGGTGTACATAACGGTTAATAAGAGGGATAAGTGGGGGTGGAATGGGATTCCATATAATTTACATTAATTGGGATAGTTAATAATGTATCCTAACTTACAAAAATGGAAATTAAAATGTATATCATAATTTAAGCCCTTGGTAAAAAGAGGAGAGCAAAATTTCTTGCATGAATGTGTGAGTCCAATGGCTTGGAAGGGGATTATTGAGAGATTGAGGTTCATTAGGAAGACTATAGGGAGTAGTTGGAAGATTTAAGTCATGCTCCAAATAGTTTCTGTGAATAAAAATGGGATATTGGGTTGATTTATATAGGAAAAGAATGATATTTCATTATTATTTTGGTTTTTGACACTACATAATAAAAAACTAAAAACAAAAAACTATCCCATGGTTTTTTCCCATGGTTTCCACAAAAGGGGAGTGGTTTAAATTATTTTAATGTTCCAATGGATGAAGATAATAAAATAATTCTATTTGTTATGTGGAGGTGGCTGATACTCTCAATGAAACAAATTTAAAATCATTAAGTATATAATAAGTCTTCGAGGATTAATTATAGATTTATAAAATAAATAAAATAAACCCAAAATTATATTATTTTAATGGTAAAACATATATTTATCCATGTATACCTTTTATATTATTTGTTTTCCCACTAATGACCCATTATGAGGTCATAAAACACATTGTATATTAATACAATATTTAATTTTTACCCAAAAAAATTAATATCTTAGAAAATAATGAAAAATTCAGCATTATATAAATTTTAAATAATAATTCCAAAAAAAATTAATTATAATAAAATAATTTTCTAAATATTTTAATTATTACTTTTAAAATAAAAACTGACATTTATTGAAAATGATTGGTTTTTGAAAAATATCATTTTCTTAAGCCCTTATAAAAATTATATATTACATCAAAAACATTATATGACCATTTATATATTTGTTAAATATTATTTTATAATAATATTACTTTAAAATATTATTTATTTTAAAAACCCATTAATATATAAATTCATTAATAGAATTTGAATTTTAACCTAAAAATACAATTTATACTTTAAAATTCATTTATAATGTAATAATAATAGAGTTAAAATATTTTAATTATTCTATAAAAAATATTGCACATATTTCTATTATTAGGTTATTGATACATATCCCTTTAATACACCAGTATAATCCCTAAGAGTAAGCCGAGCGATGGTGGGGCTTTTATAGGGTCGTTCAGTGAACATGGTTTGGGTCATGATCTCAATTATCTTGAACTTATTTCATAAATGGTTTCACTCATGATTAATTTGTTGTATACCAACTTTGGCATGATCTGGGTGAAATCCCAAAATGCTATATCCCTAAAACGCTTTGTTATATAGGCTTTATAGGCTACAATCCTACTGGATGAGGTCATCACTTCCTTTTTTTGTGACAAATGGATCCGTTAAAACCATATATTTATACTAGTCATGTGATCATTGTTCAAAAACATTATTATCAAAACTAAAGATATATTGCAGTCATTTAAATCCAATTGGATATATTAAACCAATGTAAGTGACTTTGTTTTTTATATTCATATGTCATTTAATTAAATAAAAAAGGGATATTTTATTCATAAAACGTCAGTTCGTTACACAATCTGAGTGGGAAGCATGTCATCAAGGAACAATAGAACCATTATTATGGGAGAAAATATAGTTTGAAATATGAAGTCCAATGAATCATCAAGATATTTAAGGCAATTAAGTATCTAAGGATAGATTAAATAAATGTGGTGAAGGTTAGTTGCAGTGTATTATTGATGTATTATATCCTTGTTTAAGGTATTAAAAATTTTCATGAAAGATGCATGAAAATGTGGAATTTTTTGCATGAAGTGTATTTTATTGTATACCTATCTTACCAAAATGAATCATTATTTACACAACCATATTTGTGACACATATGGTCCTTTTTATAAAAAGTTGTTTATATTGCTTATGAATATTATTTGTTTTATGATTCATTCTATTATAATTAAATAGGAATATATTTATAAAAAAAATGAGATTCATGGTTTTCAAGTGGATCAGTGGTATGGAAAATCTTATAGAAAACCACCCTGGTAACATTACGTAACCACTTAATGTCCATCATGGTGAACTTTTATCTGATGTGTCCGTAGGTTGAAGTTTTTAAGTATTTAATATTTATTAGAAGGGATAGAGTATCAAATTATAGATAGTGGAAACTTATGTATTTTGTGTCATCAGTGGTAGGTTTGTTATTTATATAGGGATTTGTTTTTACCTATGATTTTTCCAATTGATATTGTTTTTATTCCTTTAGGAATTTATACTCATCAGATTATATTGTGTCACTACTAGAAAAAGAGGATTTACAAATGGGTCAGAACCGTTGGGAAAGGCCAGAGAACCATTGGTATGTAAGACATTGGGATAGCATTTCCCAATGGTTTACATAGAACTGTTGGGATAGGTTATAAAAATTATCCTACCCCAATGGTTCCCTAAACCGTTGAGAAATGTTTTTCCCAACGGTTTCCCCTGAACTGTTGGGAAAACCGACATTTTCCCATAGTTCCCAACAGTTTCTAAAACCGTTGGGAATGTATTCTTACCAACGGTCCCCTTTGAACTATTGTTCAAAACATTATATTAATCAAATTACAACGGTTTGAAACTATTGGCATAGGCTATGCTGTGAAAATTGCACAGCAGCCTTCACTTTGCACAACAGCCTGAAATTTGCACAGCACTGATACAATTTGCACAGCACTGGTAATTCTGCAATCTCCTTGTACCTACAATAACCAACTAACACATACATATACAGAAAAAATTCATACACATTTAACATAAAATTCATCTGGAACTATACACATCTATAATTAAATAAGAATTCATAAATTATTTATAAACTTACATAATTTATTTAAACATACACATTTAAATGTGTTTTTTCTAGAAATGATGTACATTTTTAAAAAATACAAATACATCGAGTGATACCGGCCACACCATCCCTCATATTGAGACAAGGTTGACTCTTACACATCATAAATGACCCATGGATCATTGTCCTAAAGTATCAACATACTCTCAAATCATTTGGTCGGTTTCCCGTATTTCATTTATTTTCACATAAAATGTTGTTCATTTAAAAAAATGAGATATGTTGAGTGGTGTCGGCCACACCATTACTCGGATTAAGCCAGGGTTGACACGTACATGTCACATATGAATAATTTATCATTTTTATAATGTTTCAACACATTCCGAATGTGCATGATCAGTTTTCTGTATGCCATTATTTTTTAATTAAAAAGTTGTCCATTTCATATAAACATGAAACTTTGAGTTGTGCCGGACACATAACTCCTCGTATTGAGGAGGGGTTGACTCATACATGTCACATATGACCCATGGATCATTTTCCTAATGTTTCAACAGAATCCTAATGTGTTAGGTTGGTTTTTCGTATGTCAGTTGTTGTTTTCACTTAAAATGGTGTCCTTTTGAAACAAAATAGAGACCCTTTGAATTGTGTCAGCCACACCGCACCTTGGATTGAGGTGGGGTTGACTCTTACACAGATCATATGACCCATGTATTGTTTTCCTAACGTTTCAATAGAAACCGAATTCGTTTGGCTGGTTTTTCATATGTCAGCTGTTGTTTTCACTTAAAATCATATCCATTTTAAACAAAAGACAGTCAGTTTGAGTGGTGTTGGCCACGCCGCACCTCGGATTCAATTGGGTTTTACTCTTTCATGTCATATATGACCCATGGATTGTTTTTCTAATGTATCAATACAATCAGAATCTATTTGGTCTGTTCTCCGTATGTACATAAAATGTTGTGCATTTTAAACAAAAGAGAGACACTTAGAGTGATACCAACCACACTACAACTTGGATTGAGGTGTGGTTGACTCTTACATATCACATAAGACCCATGGATCGTTTTCCTAAAGTTTCAATAGAATCTGAATTCATTTGTTCAGTTTACGATATTCCTATTTTTGTTTTCAATTAATATGAAGTCCATGTAAAAATATATAGAGACACTTTGAGCGGTTTCTGCCACTTTGTTCCTCAGATTGAGGCTAGGCTAACACTTACAGGTCACATAAGACCCATGGTTCTTTGTAATAAAGTTTCAACATAATCCGAATGCGTTTATTCAGTTTTTTGTATGTCAGTTGTGGTTTTCACATAAAATGTTGTCCATTTCAAATAAACCTGAGACACATTGAGTTGTTCCAGCCACACCATGCCTCAGATTGAGGCGAGGTTGACTCCTACAAATCATAAATTATGCTTGGAACATCTTCCTAATGTTTTCAACGGATTCTGAATGTGTTTGGTCAGTTCTCCGTATGTTAGTTGTTGTTTTCACATAAAATGTTGTCCATTTTAATGTATTGAGTGAAATTTCAAGTGGTTTCATCCACACCGCGCCTCAGATTGACGTCGGGTTAACACTTAAACATCACAAATGACTCATGGATCTTTTCCCTAATGTTTGAACGGAATCCGAATGCGTTTGTTCGATTTTCCTTATGTCAGTTGTTGTTTTCACTTAAAATGATGTCCTTTTGAATCAAAAGAGAGACACTTTTAGTGGTTCTGGCCACACCATGCCTCGTATTGAGGCAGGGTTGACTCGTGCACATCAAATATGACTCATGGATCATTGTGCTAAAGTATCAACACAATCTGAATTCATTTGTTCAGTTTTCCTTATGTTAGTTGTTATTTTCACTTCAAATGTTGTCCATTTCAAATACCCTTGAGACACTTTGAGTGGTGTCTATGACACCATGCCACAAATTGAGACGGGGTTGACTCATACACGACACATAAGACCCATGGATCATTGTTCTAATGTATCAACACAATTCCAATGATTTTTTCAGTTTTCCATATGCTATTTGTTATTTTCACTTAAAATGTTGTCCATTTCAAATAAATCTGAGACACTTTGAGTGATGCCGGCCACACCGGACCTCAGATTGAGGTGCGGTTGACTCGTACACATCATAAGTGACCCAAGGTTCATTTTCTTAATGTATGAACCCAATCCAAATGCGTTTGGTTAGTTTTACTTATCACTTAAAGTGTTATCCATTTCAAACAAAAGTGAGACACTTTAAATGGTGTCAGCCACACCGTGCCTCGTATTGTGGCGGTGTTGACTCGTACATGTCACATATGACATGTGGATCGTTTTTCTAATATATAAACACAATATGAATCCGTTTGGTCAGTTTTCTGTATGAACTTAAAAAGTTTTCCATTTTAAACATAATAGAGACACTTAGAGTGATCTCGACTACACCGTGACTGGGGCTGAGCTGGGGTTGACTCTTACACATCACATATTAGCCATGTATCATAGTGATAATGATTCAATAGAATCCAAATGCATTTGGTCAGTTTTCCATATGTTAGTTGTTCTTTTCACTTAAAATCTCATTCATTATAAACAAAAGAGACATAGTTAGAGACCTACCAGCCACACCTCACCTCAGATTTAGATGGGGTTGACTCGTATATGTCACAAATAACCCATGGATCATTTTCCTAATGTATCAACACAATCTGAATGCGTTTGGTTTGTTTTTCATATGCCAGTAGTTATTTACACTTAAAATGTTGTTTATTTCAAATGAACCTGATACATTTTCAGTGGTGTCGACCAGACCTGAGGCATGGTATTACCATCTCAAAAACAGTCATGTCATTGGTTTATCTTCAAGGAACCAATATCTATCATGATTAATAGAAACCATCCTGGTATCCCTCACATAGAAACCAAAGAAAAAATCCTGAAATTTCAAGTCTAAAATCCCTGAGCAAGATGAGTCCGTCCATGAGTCCTTAACATCTAACCCATGTATTATCCTAACTATTGACAAGTAAACCACATCAAAGAAGGCATACTTTACATAACATGGAGAATGTACAGAAGGCTTTGTATTCAAATTAAAGCATATAATTACATGCATTTTATGAGAATGATCTAATAAGATTACTAAGACATTCATATAATTCAAGACATACAAAAATCGAATAATGCTAAACAATATTTCATGATTAGAGAAATAAAAAAAGGCATGTGAAATCATGGAGCAGGGTGGGGGGCTATCTGGGAGTCCAGGGAGGAGGGTGGGGGATGTCTGTGGGGGCTGTCTGGGGGGATGTCCGAGGTCCAAGGAGGAGGGTGGGGGGGTTGTCCGGGGGGCTTTCTGGGGGGGGTGTCCGAGGGGGCTGTCCAGGGACCAAGGAGGAGGGTGGGGGATATCCGGGGGTGTCTGGGGGGGCTGTCCGGGGTCCAAGGAGGATGGTGCAGGGTTTTCCAGGGTCCAGGAAGGAGGGGGGTTGTCTAGGGTGTTCCCAAACACAAAAAATTCTATACACATGCTCAAGTTACACCACAACCACTATAAGACATCGACATCCATGAAAACATACAATATATAAAAATAACTCAACACCAATAATATACTACAGGTCTAGATAAAACTAACAACTAGAATAGATTAAACATCAAATCTCAGTAATATTAGTCAAAAATGTAACGGATCAACTTTTCCCATATCACAATCACTATCATCACCATCATCATCACCCTCGTCCTCATCCTTTCCATCCTCAATGCCCTTCTCATCTCCCTCCTCCTCAGCCTCGCCATCTGCCTCGCCCTCCTCCTCTCCCCCTCTTCTATATCAGACTCATCGCCATCATCATCGTCAGGCTGGACTTCGTCTTGACCACCACTAGAACTAACACATGGTGCACCATATATAGAACATATCGATGAAATATATTAATCAAAAGCTGGTATGGCCTCTGGTAGAAGTGGTGGATGTAGAACTTCAATAAATTTCATAAATGCACTATTAGCCCTAGAAGACTGTTCTGCCATCTCTATGGAACTTTTTTCAGCTTGTTCTGCTAGTTCCCTATCATTCTGTAGCTCTGGGGAACCACAACTCGTACATGAAGATGGCCAATACCTCTTCGGGGATATCCTAGGTCAGCAAGGTACTCTTTCAGGATGCTCCACTACCAACACCTGATGTATGTGATTAGTTGGCCCAAAATTGTCTGGTTCTTGGGCATTGAGGGCCTCTAAAGCAGCCTATTAAAAATATAAATATATTACTAACTTAAAATAGATTTTAAAATATAAAATAAACATATTAAAACGTACAATCTGCTACTGAGTCGTTTCTTTGACGATACTTTCACCTTTTTCCATCTACTTGAGAAAAACAGTTTTGATTGAGGCACATGTACTTCAATATTCTATATTTGCCTCTACAATGACATTGAAAAACAAAGTTATATGAAATATTTAGAAAATGATTAAATAATTGGGGAAACAAAGGAAAGTTTACGTCATAATGAAAACATATAAATAATTGTTATTCCTGCTGCCTCTCACCATCTAGCATTGTAGTATGTCCAAATGTGTGGAGGTATTTTTTTTCATTAATGAATTTTTTATTTTTTTTCAAATTAATCCTAAATAATAGTCGATAATGAAAAATATAGTATTAATTCAAAACATGAACATTATTATTTATATACCTCAAATGTAATTAATACCTTAAACTGGGTAGTTATCCAATGAGTAATCATCTGACGATATTGCTTTATAGGACAATAATCCACAACTGGTACCACCTCTACCTCAGTGCCAACTCTAGCACGCCATCCAATAAACAAATCATGCTTATAATATCTCTAAATCTCACCAAAATCCATTAGACGTGCCCGTCGGGCACCCTCACCATTAGGAAAATTAAATCGAATCTGACATGAAAATAATAATTCATATAAATACAAAATTAATTAATGACATTAAATATAACAGATTTTTTTACCCATATCTCTTCCCAAGCTCTATCCTTCACCTCATGTGGCAAATGTCTCCATGATAGCGGGCTAGCGGGAATGATGTCGGAGTATTTCGCAAGAGTCACCAAAAAACTCCGACATTGCAGCCTTATTTTCTCAACCATTTGGTTGCCTACATTATAATACATTGTAATTTGTGTGTGGCGGTTCCACAATGCATGCATGGGTGTACGCCCCTGCCCCCGCCTCCTGTTAGTATATGTATCTATCATGAATGAAATAAAAATATTTTATCAAAACATGTTTTAATGAAAATAAATATTACTATAAAATTTTTTTTTGGATCAATAAATATACCTGCACCAGTCGGATTGCTGAGCACCGCTGGATCCACAGAAACTGATGGAACATCCTGTGGTGGAACAGGAGTCGAAGAAGATATAATATAGAAGATCAAAAAGACAGAAGTGGAAGGAGAAAAAGATGGCAGAGCTATATGACCAGATTCTATCTGGGGAGTGGGAATCATAATGGTATATGAAAAATATGTGTCAGAAGATGCAAAAAAGTGGAGAAAACATGGGAGGCCTAAATATCATGTGTTTCCCTAATGACACATCGGGATCAGAATGTGGGAAGGATGACATGTCAGTGGGAGGGGTAGGGACTATTCGGTTATGCGAAGCTGCTCGTCCACCTCTAGTAAAAACCCTCCTCGTACCACCAGCCCGAGTACTAGGAACAGTACTATACTCCTCGTCAAATAACTATCCTCATATAGGTGGATCCTACAAAAATGTTTACAAAAAAATTAATCACTTTAAATTATATGTTCTTTAAATATATATATATATTTGAAATAAAGTACCCACTATAAGAACTAATAGTGGAAAGCCCATATCTTCCATTCGACGATTGTATTCCATCATTTTAGTCCTTCTTCTCTCTTCAATTGGCAGCATTTCCTGTTACACCCCAATCTTCCACGGTACACTTCTTTTTGAATAATACAAAAGCGTGTGTTGTACGTAACACTGATTTCAAGTACACCACAACATACCAAACTAGCCGTTCAAAAGAGGTTATGAATAGTATTAACTAAATTTTAAATATTATATTATACATATAATTTTAATCCATATTATGAGTTTCTAAGACATGGTTTATAAACAAATTCATTTTTTTCAGATAAAAGAAGTATTTTTCAAGAAATGAGATTTTACCGCCATTTAAAGGAGAATCCTTTTGAAAACCAACATTTCAAACTTTTATATATTCAATTCGACCAAAATAAATTCTTCTATAGAATCAGGACATAAGAATTTAGTATTAATAATGTTTTGGTGTCTTTCTGATAACTTTCATATTTGGGAGAATAGTGAAAAATTACTAAATTTTAACTGAAAACAACTTTTTTAATAAAAATAATTTATATTGTTAAATTATACATTTGAATGGTTTGGAAGTATAAGTATATTATATTTTTACTATTTAATCCAATGATGATCATTTTATGTAATTTCACCTTGAAATTGGACATAAACAAGTGTCAAACGTTTGATAGTTATTATTTCTTAAAAATACGCCTTTTGGTTTCAAAAGAAGGAATCAATTTTAAATTAATAAATGAAACTTTTATGTTTTGAATTTGGTAAAATATACATCATTTTTGGATTATGAATAACGAAATTATCCTCGGGTGAAATTTTGGTACTTTTCGGATAACTTTAATATTTTGATGAATAGTAAAAAATTACTAAATTTTAATTAAAAACAACTTTTTTAATCAAAATAATTAATAGTTATAAATAATGAATTTCAGTGGTTTTAAATTATATTTAAAATCTATTTTTACCATGTAATACAATGTGGGCCATTGAACATAATTTCACATTTAATCCAGACATAAACAAGTGCCAATCTTTTGATAGTTATTATCTCTTAAAAACACGCTTTTTGTTTTAACAACGGGAATTAATTTTAAATTAATTTCTGCCACTTCTATGTTTTTAATTTTGAAAAATGGATTCCATAATTGGAATAAGGATTTTTAAATTGTGTAAATAGGTAACTTTTATTTTTATACATTTTGGATAATTCGGTAAATATTTTATTTACCATGTTAAAAGGGTAAATCCCGTAAACGAAGGGTTACAAAAATAATATTATAATAATACTAAAATATTTTAAAACCTTTCTTAACCCTATTTGTTGATACATGGTCGACCATGGATATCTTTGGGTCGATTTTGGGACCCCATGGATCCACTTGTAAGTGATAGGGACACTTTATTTTAATTAAGTTAAAATGAATACAAAAATCACACATGCATATATCTTTTAGCAAAACAATTTTTACATAGGGTTATATATGTTTGATTTTAGACTATAAATATTCATTAGAAAGA
Organism: Viscum album; assembly: GCA_963277665.1. NCBI lineage: Eukaryota > Viridiplantae > Streptophyta > Magnoliopsida > Santalales > Viscaceae > Viscum > Viscum album. Next base: position 807,417,073 of record OY728139.1, read on the forward strand.
CAAAAAAATATACTACATAATGATAGTTTATTTATAATTTTTAGATATTATATATTTTAATTTATTTATGACACAATGGTGATGAAGTAATTACCATATTAGTGAAAAATTAGAATAATTGATTTTGTAGATACCCAAATAAATATAATATGAGAGTTTTTAAGAATTACAATAATTTTCTTGGATAATATTACATATTAAAATTTATTTAATTGAAATTGTTCGAATTAATCATTCTGTTATGAGTTTCACAAAAATCAACTATTGAATAGTGTCAAAATTGACATAAAAGAGTTTTTAAAACAAATATTATATTATTAGTTGATATTAAATTCCTAAAAATATAGGGATCGGCCAAGAGACTTATATCATGATAGGTGTATAATTATTGTACCACTTTGGGGGTGGCTTGGATTTATATAGTAAGTTTATTAACCATATAATTTAAAAATACAAAGTGACATGGTAAATATCAAACTAATTAACTAAGAGTTAAAACTAAAAGATAAAGTTAATATAGTAACCCAAACCTGTCTAAATTCTATTGGATGAATGGTTTTAGACCTATCCCCTCCTTAACTATGAATAATCAACTTTGGATCCATTAGAAACCGAATATGAATTTATTATAAATTAATATTTCTAGCATTTCCAAAGGTGCCCCTCACCCCTCTTATAAAATGGCACTCCTCCTTCTCATTTCTTCACACCTTCAAAGCCTTTTGGTTCGGCCAACCCCTACCCAAATACTATCTAAACTTCCCTCACTACATCATAGAGACATTAGTTTGATCATAAATCTAACATAAGATCTCTTTTGATCAAATCAAAAAGAAGAACCCGAAGAAGAGGTAATGATTTCACCACCCTTTTTCAAGTTCCTTTCTTCATCCACTTCTTCTATATTTTTTATTACCATTCTATAATAATAACTCCAGTATCTTATATATACTGTGATGTTTTTATAAATATGGTACAACCATATTCATTATTCTATATATCTTTTGAATAACATGTCACCATACGTGCGTACGTACAGCTTACCGTCTCCACGTCGTGGTGTAATTGTTATTCAATATATTATTATTTGGATGGGTATAATAATGATGTATAATTCATGTAAACAATAAATATAACATGATAATGATTCTTTATATATAATATAACATCCATGTATATATTATTTTAATATCAAAAGAATGATATTGTCTCTCGTGCGTACGTACGGACTACCGTCTCCACGAACGCGATGAGATTCATTCTCCATCATATCCATTCAAGTATAATTATCATTTGATGATTTAGAAATAATTTTTAAGATCATTATATCATTCTGTATATGAATAAGATACAACCTATCCATGACAAACATGGCTTAAGTAACAAAACATATAAAAGAAAACGAGTAAGTTAACACCCGAAACGATGATAATTCTAAGATATTATTAACAAAGCAATGTTAAAAGATCATATATGATATCATATTAATGTATATGATTAATGAATAAATTAATAAAAATTATTTCAACATTATACATGAGGTTAACCTACCCCCAACCAAGGAAAAGTACAAGGTAATGGATTTTCTTATCTCACTTTCAATTCCATGAGATTTCTATTGTTCGCCTCTAAATTATTGAAAGTGGTGTACTTTGTACTGCAGTTTGATATATATTATCATTATACTCTTTATATTCATGTTATTCTATAAATCATTTGGCGGTTATTAACTTTTGGTCATACAACTCAGTTTATTACAACGTGGTAAGGGGTTTCTTATCTCACTTTTAATTCCGTGAGAATTCTATTGTTCACCACTTATTTATTGAATATGGTGTGTGTACTACCCATGATTGTATTCATTGTGTAAAATAATTTAATTTATGGGTATTTACATCATAAATGTAAGATCCTTCTTTCATGGGTGTATGTTTCTTAAGTTACTGAATCGATAAGGGAATTTGAAATTTCAATTTCCACTCATTTGGCTTTACGCATATTTCATTGATTATATTACTCCAATATTATGTGTGGAATCACTATTCATTTGATTATGTCCTATTTTCCACTCCCCTTCCTATGGATATTCTATTGATACACATAATCACTCCATTTATAATTTCTCAAGTCATGGATATGAATTTTATATGATTAATTTTAACTCACTCTCCATTTGTTGAGTTAAACATCCAATTCATTGGTGTTGTTTTTATAAGATTATGTGTGAATATCCTATGATTGATTTACACTGAAACTCCAATCATATTTAGTGTATTTATATTTTTCACACATAACTATGTCGTTGATTTATCCTTAACCTAAGGATACAACCTTTATGAGAGATTTCGTCTCAATTTACATTCCATTGAGACTTCTTTGTTGATATACACCAAATCCCTTTTATGTGTTGTATATAATGTACTTTGACATAGTATATCATGAATCCCTTTATTCTCATGATATTATAATTTTTTGATTACCTCAATTATTTTTATTCAAGTGTCTCTCTTTTGGATCGAATCTCCAACTAATATACCATTTTTAAATGTTTTAATGACTTATTCATCTAAATCTTGCTAATTAATGTCCATGTTTTTAAAATGGTTTTAAGGATTTATTTATATGGAAATTAAAGTTTTGAAATTAAAACTCCTTTTAAATAGTTTCAAAGTGGTATGGGACACTTTGATTCAAAAATATATTTTTAAATGTCTTCTTGACAAATAGTGTGACTTTTAATTGATTTCAAGAAAAAGGGGGATATTTCTCTCAAATGGTTTTCATGATTATTTTCATCTATGTCAACATTCTTCATTATTCATGATTGAGGTTAATGTGATACAATAAAATCTTCCATATTGTATCAAATGAGTTATGTTTGACTGTGGATGTGCTATTTTTATATACCATTCACGGTTTGTAGTTAAAGTATTGACATTTCCTATTCTAGTTTTAATACGAATGTTTATGTTATGTTTAAACCTGGTCATATGAGGAATGAATTGGACTTAATAAGTGACGGGTGGAGCCCGCTATAGATCCTCGATGCATCAGTAGGTCTCATGAGACAAACTAGTGTCTTGGCACAAGGCCTTGACAAAATCTTATTTGTATTCTTGGCACGAGGCCTTGGCTATGTTGTTATGATAGTATGGAATTATGCATTCCGTCATTATGAAAGTGGTTATTGATATTTCATGTCATTGTTCGACTAGTATAATATCCATGTGAATAAGTAAATGTAATTATTTCATTTTATCTTTGCCATATTTTTCTGAAGTTCAAGTTTAAAAGGCTTTTGTTTTAATTATAAATTTCCTTAAGTGTTTATGCTTATCTATGAAAGCTTTTTCTATAATGTTATCCTTACTGAGCATCTAAGCTCACCCCTTTCAATGGTTTATTTTTCCCAGGATTATGAAGAAGTAATTTATGAATGACCTGCAGGGATAGTATGACCGGATTTGAAGACAAGATAGTTTTTTATGCAATGTAAACCTTTATGATTGTATCTAGTGTTTCCAAGACTACTAAACGAATCGGTCTTTGAATACTTGATCCTTTGTGATCATGCCAATGTTATGTAATACTGCACTGAGTTTGGGTATCTAGTGTCGGGGCGTTACAGTTGGTATCAGAGGAAGTTTAGTACAATCCTTGGAAGCTAGATTGAGATAAACTCTGATTAGAGCACATAGACCTAAGTTGAACTTAGAGTATTAGTATAGAATAACTTCCTAGAATTTTGATATTTTAGAGATTTTGTGAGTTTTCCAAGAAATACATCCCTGTCTGGATACGAGAAGGTAGAGGCAGCTCTGGCACAGATGTACCTAGGGGTAAAACCCGAAAACACTACCTTGAGCTAGACTCGAACGGGAACAGGTGCACGACAACGAGACTTGCAGCACTCTTGGTTATGACACTCCCGGGGGTATTCTTAGGATAATTTACATTTTCTTTACAAAAATATTTCAAGTATTATATATATAAGATGAGAGTAAATGACCTTGGTTAATCCAAATGTTTTTCAAATTGAAAATATGGTGACATGTTAATCTCTAAATGATTTTATGACTACTGTTACACACACAATGATTTCTGGTTTTAGTCGATGGATGGATTCCAAGGATGTCATAGTGACTTTGAGAATGATGTACAAGGTGGGAACAGTGGAGGAAATGAGAAACAAAATGGAATGCTGATAGGCGTAAAAGATATCGTCTCTATGAAAAATAAATTTTCCAAGAATATGATCAACAATATATATATTAACCAATTCCCGGACTCAAAAAAGAAGAGAAAGGTGATAAATGATAAGAGCTCCAGCAGTGGAGACCACGGAGAAAGGAATCCTCAATTTCCATCATGCAGGAAATGTGGAAGGAGACCCCCAGGAAAGTGTCTCAATGGGACAAAGAAATGCTTTACATGTGGGAAGGAAGGACATAAAGTGAAGAATTGCTGAAGAAAAATGAAGAGTACAATGGAAGAAGATAAAAATGGTCCCAATAGTCCATTTACAGTCATGTGCCGTAAATGTAGGGGACTTGGCCATTACCTGAGTGAATTCCCTATTCTATAGAATATTTTCATGGTCAAAGAAGAAGCTATGTGGAAATAAATGGTTGGATAAATGTTTAAAAAGTTTTAGTTCTCCTTGTTGATGGGTTTACATTGGAATAATTTTCTCTTGTATTTGTAACCCCGCAGTTTGCGATGTGAGAATGATATTTGAGGAAGAATTATCTCTTCTCTTGTGGATATATGTATAAATAGCCATTTGGTTTTATATGATCATTGGGGTTTGAGAGAATTATATGTTATTATAATTTGGGATGAAAATGCAAGGTATGATATGACATTTGTGGTTAAATTTTGTTATGTAATTTTGAGTAATTTATCTCATTTTGGTCATATTATAAAATATAGTTTTTTAAAAAGGACAACATGTATACCGTGTGACAACCCGTCGCGTCGGACAAAGCTGTGGGAATCAAACCCACAACCAAAGTGCGATTGGGATTTATCGCCTACCACTGGACTACGTGAAGTCATTGGATGGTGTGACTAATTATTTTTAGTTAAATGATTTTATTGATCAATAATAAGTTGATTTGGGTTATTATGTCTTATCAAATGAATACCCTTGGTATAGGAAAATTATTTTTTGATTTATTGATAAATGATATTTTGGAAGATGTTCGCTTTGTTGGGAACACTATATGCCCAAGGAAAATAGAATACTATGGGGTTTCATTTGTGGAGCAATGGTAGATTTTAATCTAAATTTATTTTGTGGATTTATAGTGAATTGGGTTATTTATGGAAATGATTAACCTATAATAGATAATATGTGATGAGGTTAATTACTTTTAAGTATGTGACTTTAATAGTATTTGATGTCATTTGGAGATACAATTTAACATGGGAGATGACATAATAAAATTCTTCTATGTTTTGGGTTCCAATATTAGGTTGGATTATATTGAAGTATTTTAAGGACAATTTATTATTGAATGGTATTATTTAACTTTGGGGTATTGTTGGTTTTAGAAATTATGATTAGTGTTTATTTCTCTCAAGTAATATCCTTTTGGGGGATCATTAGATCTTGTACTAACCATTTTGGTTTTGATTAATCTCTACAGAAAATGGAAATATATATTTTATCCTGCATGGATCATGTGATTCTATAGAAGTTTATTCTAGCTATTCCAGTGTGAAAAAGTCTTCTTGAATACTCATCATTTAAAAAAATGAGTTTGTGGTGTAAATTTATTAAATAATGAAACTGTACTTAAAAAGTAAGTATATATCTTTATACTTTTAGTCAATATCATAAATTAATTCCTCATCCTTATGTAATGTAACTTAAAAAAATGTTGTCCGTTTACTTTTCCTACTAAGAGATTAATGATCGTTTGTCCCAACAGAAGTTTGTGGTTATCTTATTGATAACTTTCTCCTGATCATGATTTCTATCCCTCTCTATCAGAACTTGACACTTAGTTTGTCATCCATATCCAGGTTTTCCTACCTAGGAATCCTAGTATGGGTTATCTTGGGTGACCATTATACATCTCTTTCTTCCTATTAAAGTAATAGTTTTATTGATTCTTTTTTCGATGTGGGACTTTACATTATATTCTCAAGCCCAATTTTTAAAATTGCGAGGACGCAATTTATTGAAGGAGGGGTGAATGTAACACCCCAATCTTTCATGGTACACTTCTCTTTGAATAATTAAAAAGCGTGTGTTGTACGCAACACTGAGTTCAAGTACACCACGACTTACCAAACTAGCTTTTAAAAATAGGTTATGAATAGTATTAACTAAATTTTAAATATTATAATATCCTTATAATTTTAATCAATATTATTAGTTTCTAAGACATGATTTATAAACAAATTCATTTTTTTCAGATAAAAGAAGTATTTTTCATAAAATGAAATTTTATCGCCATTTAATAGAGAAGCCTTTTTAAAACCAATATTTGAAACTTTTATATATTCAATTTGACAAAAAAAAATTATTCTTTAGAGTTGGGACATAAGAATTTAGTATCAATAATGTTTTGCTGTCTTTCTGATAACTTTCATATTTGGGTCAATAATGAAAAATTACTAAATTTTAACTGAAAAAAACTTTTTTAATCAAAATAATTTATATTGTTAAAGTATAAATTTTAATGGTTTGGAAGTATAAATAGATTATATTTTTACTATTTAATCCAATTATTGTCATTTTATGTAATTTCACCTTGAAATTGGACATAAAAAAGTGTCAAACGTTTGATAGTTATTATTTCTTAAAAATACGCCTTTTGGTTTCGAAAGAAAGAGTCAATTTTAAATTAATAAATTCCACTTTTATGTTTTGAATTTGGTAAAATGGACTTCATTTTTTTATTCAGAATAAAGAAATTATCCTAGGGTGAAATTTTGGTACTTTTCGGATGACTTTTATATTTTGATGAATAGTAAAAAATTACTAAATTTTAATTAATAACAACTTTTTTAATCAAAATAATTAATAGTGATAAATTTTGAATTTCAGTGGTTTTAAATTATATTTAAAATATATTTTTACCATTTAATACAATGTGGGTCATTGAACATAATTTCACATTTAAAGCAGACATAAACAAGTGCAAATCTTTTGATAGTTATTATATTTTAAAAACACGCTTTTTTTTAACAACGAGAATTAATTTTAAATTAATTTCTGCCACTTCTGTGATTTGAATTTGGAAAAATGGATTCCATATTTGGAATAAGGATGTTCAAATTGTGTAAATAGGTAACTTTTATTTTTAGACATTTTGGATAATTCTGTAAATATTTTATTTACCATGGTTAAAGGGTAAATCCGGAAAACAAAGGGTTAAAAAAATAATATTATAATAATAATAAATTACCCGAAAACATGTCTTAACCCTATTGGTTGATACATGGTCGACCATGGATATCATTGGGTCGATTTTGGGACCCCATGGATCCACTTGTAAGTGATAGGGACACATTATTTTAATTAAGTTAAAATGAATACAAAAATCACACAAGCATATATCTTATAGAAAAACAATTGTTACATAGGGTTATATATGTTGGATTTTGGACTATAAATATTCATTAGAAAGATAAAAATATTTAATACATAATTATAGTTTATTTATAATTTTTAGACATTAAATAATTTAATTTATTTATGACACAAGGGTGATGTAGTAATTACCATAATAGTGAAAAATTAGAATAATTGATTTTGTAGATACCCAAATAAAATTAATTTGAGACTTTTAGGAATTAAACTAATTTTCCAGTATAGTATGACATATTAGGATAGATTTAATTGCCTTTTTTCGATGTAATCATTCTGTTATGAGTTTCACAAAAATCAACTATTGAATAGTGTCAAAATTGACATAAAAGAGTTTTTAAAACAAATATTATATTATTAATTGATATTAAATTCCTAAAAATCTAGGGTTTTTCCAAAAGGCTTATATCATGATAGGTGTATCATTAATGGACCACTTGGGGTTTCTTGGATTTATATATTATGATTATTAACCATATAATATAAAAATATAAAGTTACATGGTAAATGTTAAACTAATTAACTAAGAGTTAAAACTAAAAGATAAGGTTAATATAGTAACCCAAACCTGTATAAATTCTATTGGATGAATGGTTTTAGACCTATCCCCACCTTAAAAGTTGAATAATAAACATTGGAGACATTAGAAACCGAATATGAATTTATTATAAATTAATATTTCTAGCTTTTCCAAAGGTGCCCCTCACCCCTCTTATAAAAGGGCTCTCCTCATTCTCATTTAATCACACCATCAAAGCCTTTTGGTTCGGACAACACTCACTCAAATACTCTATAAACGTCCCTCAATACAACCTAGAGTCCTTAGTTTGATCAGAAAACCAACCTATGATCCATTTTGATCAAATCAAAAGGAAGAACCCAAAGAACAGGTAATGATTTCACCACCCATTTTCAAGTTCCTTTCTTCATCAACTTCTTCTTTATTTGTTATTACCATTCTAAAATAATAACTCTATTATCTTATATATACTGTGATGTTATTATAAATATGGTACAACAATATTCATTATTCTGTCCATCCTTTGAATAACATGTCCCCTTACGTGCGTACGTACGGCTTATCGTCTCCACGTCGTGGTGTAATTGTTATTCAATATATTATTATTTGGATGGGTATAATAATGATGTATAATTCATGTAAACAATAAATATAACATGATATTGATTCTGTATATATAATATACCATCCAATTATATATTATTTTAACATAAAAAAATGATATTGTCGCTCGTGCGTACGTACGAACTACCGTCTCCACGAACGTGATAAGATTAATTCTTCATCATATATATTCAAGTATAATCATAATTTGATGATTTAGAAATAATGTTTATGAACTTTATATAATTCTGGATATGAATAATATACAACCAATCCATGAAAAACATGGCTTACATAACAAAACATATAAAAGAAAACGAGTAAGTTAACACCCAAAACGACGATAATTCTATGATATTATTAACAAAGCAATGTTAAAAGATCATATATGATATCATATTAATGTATATGATTAATGAATAATTTAATAACAATTATTTCAACATTATATAGGAGGTTAAACTACCCCCAACCATGAAAAAGTACAAGGTAAGGGATTTTCTTATCTCACTTTCAATTCCGTGAGATTTCCATTGTTCGCCACTAAATTATTGAAAGTGGTGTATTGTGTACTGCCATTTGATATATATTATCGTGATTCTCTTTATATTCATGTTATTCTATAAATCATTTGGTGGTTATTATCTTTTGGTCATACGAATCAGTTGATTACAATGTGGTAAGGGGTTTCTTATCTCACTTTTAATTCTGTGAGAATTCCATTGTTCACCACTTATTTATTTCATGTGGTGTGTCTACTACACATGATTGTATTTATTGTGTAATATACTTTAATTTATGGGTATTTAAATCATAAATTTAAGATCCTTCTCTCATGGGTGTATGTATCGTAAGTTACCTAATCGATAAGGGAATTTGAAATTTCAATTTCCACTCATTTGGCATTACACATATTTCATTGATTATATTACTCCAAGATTATGTGTGGAATCACTATTCATTTGATTATGTCATAATTTCCACTCCTCATCTTGTGTATATACTATTGATACACATAATCAACCCATCGATAATTTCTCAAGTCATCGATATGAGTTTGATAAGATTAATTTTAACTCACTCTCCATTTGTTGAGTTAAACATCCAATTCATTGGTGTTGTTTTTAAAAGATTATGTGTGAATATCCTTTGATTGATTTACACTGAATATCCAATCATATTTAGTGTATTTATATTTTTCACACATAACTATGTCGTTGATTTATCCTTAACCTAAGGATACGGCCTTTATGAAGGATTTCATCTCAATTTACATTCCATTGATACTTCATTGTTAATATACACCAAATCACTTTTATGTGGTGTATATATTGTACTTTGACATAGTATATAATAAATCACTTTATTATCATGATATTATAAAGTTTTTATTACCACAATTATATGTATTCAAGTGTCTCTCTTTTGGTTAGAATCTCAAACTAAAATACCATTTTAAAATGTTTTAAAGACTTATTCAACTAAATCTTGCTCATTAATGTCCTGGTTTTAAAAATGGTTTTAATGATTTATTTATATGGAAATTAAAGTTTTAAAATTAAAACTCCTTTTAAACAGGTTCAAAGTGGTATGGGAAACTTTGATTCAAAAATATATTTTTAAATGGGTTCTTGGAAAATAGTATTACTTTTAAATGATTTCAAGAAAAAGGGGGATATTTCTCTCTAATAGTTTTGATGATTATTTTCATCTATGTCAACATCCTTCATTATTCATGATTGAGGTTAATGTTATACAATACAATCTTCCATATTGTATAAAACGAGTTATGTATGACTGTGGATGTGCTATTTTTATACCATTCATGGTTTGTAGTTAAAGTATTGACATTTTGTATGCTAGTTTTAATACGAATTCTTATGTTATGTTTAAACCTGTTCATATGAGGAATGCATTGGACATAATAAGTGATGGGTGGAGCCCGCTATAGCTCCTCGATGCATCGGTAGGTCTCATGAGACAAACTACTGTCTTGGCACAAGGCATTGACAAAATCCTATTTGTAGTCTTGGCACGAGGCCTTCGCTACATGGTTATGATAGTCTGGAATTATTCATTCCATCATTATGAAAGTGGTTATTGATATTGCATGTTATTGTTCGACTAGTAGAATATCCATGTGAATAGGTAAATGGGATTATTTCATTTTATCTTTACCATATTATGCTGAAGATCAAGTTTAAAAGGTTTTGTTTTAATTATAAATTGCCTTAAGTGTTTATGCTTATCTATGAAAACTTCTGCTATAATGTTATCCTTACTGAGCATGTGATCTCACCCCTTTCAATGTTTAATTTTTCAGAGGATTATGAAGAAGTAATTTATGAATGACCAGCAGGGATAGTATGAGGGGATTTGAAGATAAGATTGTTTTTATATGCAATGTAAAACATTATGATTGTATCTAGTGTTTCCAAGACTACTAAACTAATCAGTCTTTCGAGACTTGATGCTTTGTGATCATGCCAATGTTATGTAATAATGCACCGAGTCTGGGTATCTAGAGTCGGGGTGTTACATTTCCTATTTTTGAAAACAAATATGTAATTAATTAGAAAAAAATAATGTGTAACCCAAGAAAAAAAATATATGTGGTAATAGTGGGATTCATTGGTAATTTAGCTATGAATTGTTTTAGAATAGTTTAATAGATTTAATAAATCATGCAAGTTGTAATGTTAACAATGTTAGAAATATTGTTGAAATATGTTTGAATACAGTTCAATTCCAAATAAGAAAATGCAATTCAAATAAAACAACAACCAATAAACATTTAAAATTCACATAACATTCAAGTCAGCTATAACATATATGTCATAAATACTAAATCAATTTGAATATTACCAACCTTAACAACCCAAATAGAGATAAACCAAAATAATTGAGAACAAGGATGAATGATTCTATATATTTTCATCCACAACATTAGGTTCACAATCAACTCTGACAATTGAGAAATTGGTGTCATCAAAAGAAATAAATGGATTGGTTCCAATGGCACTAGGGACAGTGTCAATTCCATCATCACCATCATAAAATATATTTCTTAGAATTACTTCAACTATGACACCAAATTCAGGTCGAAGTTGGTCTATGACATAAAAAACATGTTTATCCAATGATACCAACACATGTGGTTCTTTGGTAGCAAGAGTGCGAGTCATATTAATTAATCAAAATCCGCAATCATCAATAAATTTGCCATGTCTCGTCATCGAATAAATAGAATGGAATTTCATCATTGAGACTCATCCATGAGAGTAATAATCCAATATTATTATTTTCTCAATGGTTCCATAATAACCCACATTTTCAAATTGCAGTCTACAATCTGATGCACTGGCATAACAATCTGTTGTGGTAGTAACCATAAAACCATCATGTTGTGTTCACAGGTTCTTTCCTCAATTTTTGACAATAAATTTGTACCGGTTGATAACAATTGATTTACAGTCACAAACAACGGTATTAGGATCAAAAGCAAAAGCTCTTATTTCCTCAGAGACAGAGTCATCAGAAAAACTCAATACCTGGAATATAAATAACTAATAAACTTAATTAAATATTGATATAATTATTTTAAACAGTAATATTTTTACCTTAAATTTTAGCCAAGCAGAAAACTCTTTGCTATGAAAAGTCTCTCTCCTTCTCAAAGATAAAGAATGATGCTTTCTATTTATCATTGTTTTATGTTCCCTATAGATAAAAATTTGAATACATTAACATATATATATGTAAGATATACATATTCAATTTAGTTACCTGATATAGTCATCGAACAAATCACAGTTGAACAAACTTGTGCGATGTGCCATCTCCCGCTCATCCTGGCTTAATGTATTCAATGTATATGATCCAGAAATTTCTAATGTTTGAGGTAGTGATGGAAATATTGGTTCAATTTTCTCATATTGTTCTTCTTCATTTCTCATTGGTCTGTTCATTCTTGTAGTATGATCAGACAAATACATTGAGATTAAATCCATACATTATTGATCTAAGTAACCGTTCACGATAGAACCTTCGAGATGATTCCTATTTCAGAAATAAGACATCAATTTTTTACATATTTATTTCTGTTGGATACATCCAATGAAAAGAAACAGGTCCTCCAAGAAGTATTTCAGTGGGAATATGGATAGTCAGACGTAGCATGCATGTGAAAAATGATGGAGGAAGTATTTTCACCCACTCACACAAAATTAATGGGGACATTTGTCATCATTTTTTGAAATAAAGACATGGAAAACTTATTAGAACCAAGATCAATAAAAAAATGGAACTGCTGAATAATAGTCACCATTAAATTATTGGAAAAAAATATGATGGATTGCTATTGGAAGCAACTCATGCAGTAGAATGTGATAGTCATGAGTATTCAAAGATTTTAGCTTCAACTCTCTTTTGTTGATCCGTTTAGATATGTTTCTTGAATAGACATCAATAACTCTAATAATCTCTAATACTTCTAGAAATATTTTTTCCCTAGGTGCCATCACATATAAATCACATTGATGTTTCCATTTATTCTCTCTAATACGCACAGGATGCAATTCTGGTCTGATGCCCCAATCAACCAAGTCATGCCGAGATCGTAAATCATCTTTTGTCTTACCCTTGACATTTAGAAGAACTGAATGAAACATTTTTCATATATTATTTTAAACATTCATTAAGTCTATGCAATGACGTAACATATTGGTTGACCAATAAGGAAAATCAAAAAAGATACTCCTCTTCCTCCAATTGTAATAGGTTTTTGTGGAAACATTATTTCTCTTTCCACATTTCATTTAACCCTTCCCGAATGAAAAAATGAAATCTTTCAATTCATTAAGAACATCAGTTCTAGAAATACGCTGAGGTGGATCATCAGTCTCTATGGTATTATCAAATATTCGACGATTCATTCTATATGGATGATCCCTTGGAATGAATCGTTGGTGTCACATAAAACTAAAACTACAGTGATTTTTCCGTCTTATAGAGCGTTAATTCTTCATACAAACTGGACATGACAGTTTTCCCTTCATGCTCCATCCATACATCATGGCATAAGTCGGAAAATCAATGATCGTCCACATAAGCGCATCACGCATCTAAAATATGTCTTTCGAAAATGAATTGTATGTGCGCACACCCACATCCCAATAAAGTTTCAACTCTTTTATTAATGGTTGAAAGTATACATCAATATCAATGCTAGGATCAGAAGGACCAGATATGAGTATACTCATGAATGTGAAAGTTTTTTTCATACACAACCATGGGGGAGATTATAAATGTGTATAAAAACTGGCCTTGTGCTATGCGAAGTAAGAATCTTCCCAAAAGAATTAAAACAATCGTATGAAAGGCCCAGCCTCACATTATGCACGCCAGCCGCAAAATCAAGATATCGAGCATCAAATCCATGAAATGAAAATCCATCTGCATGTTGAACCAACTCATCATTAGTCTTCTTTCTCTCGGTATAATGAAATCTCATTTTTATTGATATGTCATCAGACATAAAAAGATTCAAGAGTCTGGGGATCAATGGAAAGTGCCACATTAATTTATGTGGAATGCAGGATGGTGTTCCAACGTATTTTGACTTCTAGTGGGATGTGCCACATTTTATATAACCATTTATTTTAGCTTTTTTCTCCTATAATAAACTGCAATCTTTCGGGCAAGCATGAATTTTGTTTCTTGAAAATCCAAGTTCCTCAACTAAATTCATTTCCAAATAGTGGTTTGAGGGAATATCTACATACACTAGATGTAAATCCTTCAAGAGGGTAATATTGTAATCGATTGCTATATTAGAAATCTCATACATAGTTTTTTCTAGGAAACAATCGGATTAAAAATTCCATCATTTTCATTTTATCATATTGTCGATATACTGGAGTCTTGGCAGCATCATTAAATTTTTTCACCTTATTAGTATCATCATTTTCACTAGATACATCATTTGTCTTCATATCGATGTCTTCTTGAGTCTAAATACTTTCTTTTTCATGAAGATGAATAAATAGAAACCGATCATCTATAAAATTATCCATTCCACTCATTTCATTTCGATCATCACCAATTTGAATTATCATTTTCTCCCCATTGTGATACGACAATAAGTAGTTTTCATGAAAACCATATTTGGTTATGTGGTAGATGACTTCTTCATGGAACAACCATGGTCTACAAACACCATGGGAACATGGGAAGTGTATGCGATCACTATTTGAAGCATTGTGAAATGAAAAAACTATATTTCTCTTTAAATTGTTTTGAAAATCATTTGAGATTCGATCTGTTTCATACATCCAACTTCTGTCCATTCTGTAAAAAGAATTTATATAAGTCATTTTATCATAAACAATTTAATAGGATTAAAATTTAATAGAAAACACATTTAATAAAATGATAAAGGATGTAGTTTCTAGTCGATGTAGTGAACTATTAAAACAATGTAAAGAACAAGTACTCAAAAATCAAATTAAAATTTATTTATATTCATTTTCATTATGTCTATAAGAGGCACATGCCTCAGTTCCCATTATGTTTTATAGGAATCCAAAATCATTAAATCATGTTCAATAACTAATTATTGGATCCTCTATGGCCATACCTTTCATTTCCTAATTACTTCCCCAAGTCAAGCGCACCCCGTGGGTGAATAAATTTTAGTCTACTACACTAATTGGTTGTTAATGGATTGTAAAAAGATTTAATTTCATTAAGTATAGACAAAAACGTTTATTTTTAATTTTGAGATTAATAATAAAGTATGTCAATGATAAAAACATTACTGAATTAAACAAGTGACTTATCAAACATTTTTATAGATGTCTACACATGCCAGTATGGCTAGTGAAAAGCACCCCACCCTCATAAAAGTGAGTATTGGGGAAGAAGGACACTTAATATACAACGTACAGTGAGAAACATATTTAATTGACCCTAAATTTATATTAGTACAGTCAAATTGGGGGAAATGGAATATATGACCCTGGTTAACTGATGAATTCATATGCTTGTATTCCATATGTTGGACACTATCTAAGGTATCAAATCTTGTGAGCATGGGTATACATCATTTTGTTTCTTACATGATAGTGAGAATAATGTATTGAAATAATGAATTGAGTTCACTGATTAAATGAGGGTAGAGGTTTCATAGGCTGTGTAAACAGAATGATTAAATAAGGGTAGAGGTTGCATACACTATGCATGGTGGGGGAATCTTAGCCGATTTAGAAACTAAAATATATTCCCATCATAGTTATCAATAAGAAACATCATAATCAAATGAAACTCCAAATAAAAAGGACTAAAAACATCAAACATGTAAAGAATTCACTAAAATGAATGGTTTATCCACATGATTAGCAGTAATTATATGTCTTCATCATGAACCACCTCTACAGATCCCAGTTTTAACCAATAATCATAAGGTAAATATCTCAAAATATATTTGTAACAACTCATTAATAAGCTCAAAACA
The DNA here is from genome assembly GCA_963277665.1 of Viscum album. Classification (NCBI taxonomy): domain Eukaryota; kingdom Viridiplantae; phylum Streptophyta; class Magnoliopsida; order Santalales; family Viscaceae; genus Viscum; species Viscum album. Next base: position 807,433,312 of record OY728139.1, read on the forward strand.
TAAATATAATCTTGAACTAACCATGGAATCTCCTTCACAACACATTCTCATACCCCAGTTATCTCATGTGTTACTAAATTCCAAACATAGTCACATAAAAAGTGTACTATAACAAATTACATTACACAAGCCTTATTAAAAAATTATCATTTTAATAAAACACTTCCTTCAGATTAAATCATTTCTGAAATATCTTTAGAAATCCATTTTAAATCACCAATGTCTTCCTTTACCAATGATTTTATGAAAACTTTGGTAAAGGCCTCCTTGATGAACCATTGGTATAGGAGAATTTGGAAAACCTAGATTTCTAGTAGCGGATTCCACTAGATGAGGTATGAGTACACTAGTAAATCATAAATCTAGATTTTCCCATCTAACAATCTAAGTCACCATCACTAGTCAGAAGAGGTGAGTAAGATAATGAATTTAGGAGGATCACAATGAGGATTCTTATCAATATCAATCATATTATTCAGACCTCAAATCATATCTCAATCTCACCCCAATCTCCATCGATATGAATAATCCCATTTTCCACATCCATCAATTGTGATTACAATAATTGAGAAAGTTACATTAATGAATTATTTCAATTGAGGATCTTCATAAAGTTCCAACTGAGAGGTAAAAAAATTTCAATTCAATTCAAAACCCCATATTTAATACAATATTTATAAATGTTATCTATACAAACTTCCTTCCAAAAACTAACATGTAATTCTGAACATGCCATTAAAAAATCCAATATTTTAAAACATCCCAAAGGTATTAAAGGATATTTTATAATTAAAAATTCTCAATATTAATTCAAAACATGGGATTACAACCTATTTCCACATTAATAAATATCTAATTTAAAATTAATAATGAAATCTCATTTCAAAAAAATCATTCCAAGAGGGTTCAATATCATTTCACAAATTAAATCATGTGAAACTACTTAGAAAACATTAAATAGGTCAACTCATTTCATGAAAATCAATTTATTTCATTCTTTAAATAAAAACTTGAGACAAAGACTCAATTTCACCAATTAATTATTTAAATATTCTTTGAAAATAAATCTAAACACTCATGGAATTGAATAATTCATAAATACTTGAAAGATTTCAAAATTATAGTCATAAAATTCATAACTTGTTCAATTCAATGAGAATAGTGTTAAATAACATTTCATAAGGAATCTCATGGAAAAAATTCATAGAAACTTTTCTAAAAATTTATAAACACATATAAATAAATCTACAAGTAACAATTAATTATAAGATGAAGAAAAAGAATAAAAACACATACTTTGAAAATCTGGAATCCAACCGCAATTAAGTTGAGATGTTTCTTCTTCAATGGAGGGTAAAAGATATAATTAATTAAATAGATTAGAATTGAAAAATTCTAGATTAAATCAAAACACAAAAAATTGATATACACAGCAAAATCAAAACATAAAACTAAAATATTTGATGAATAACAAGGAAAACAAGGTAGCACTTAAATATTTTATGTGTATAAAAAAGAAAGTACCTGATTTGAGATGAATCTGATGGAGTTTCAATGGTTCCAATGGGGGAAGTCGTGATAGGAGCTGAACACTGTAGATTTAGGGTTCTGTTGTGAATGGGCGAGAGGTGTGGCTGACTGTATTTGGGGTAAAAATTTAGCAACAGTTTTTAAAAACCATTGGTAAAGGGTTTCATGGACCTTCTCTACCAACAGTTTAATCATACCGTTGGTATAGAACTGTGGGGAAAACCTCCCATTCCATTAGTCTGTACTATTTTACATAGATTCAAATTTCTTGTAAGTTGGAATCTTATACAATTTCACATGGATCATGTTGATTTCAACATATTTATTATCAATCCTTTGGATGTTGGTTGATTGTTCCAAGGGTTGGGTAACATTTTAATTTAACTTGGGCGGGGTTATGAATAGATGGACTATATTATGATGTTATGGTTTTATAAAAGAGAAATTTATTGAAAATTTAACTCACACACACAAATAAATAAAATAAATTTTCTTAAATTAGGTCAATTCAAAAATAAATTCTTTCTTGGACAGAAATTTATTTATTAAATAATTTGATAGAAAAGTAAACTCGTATATATCATCTTTTATAGATGATTCCCCATATAGAAACTCTTCTAATGGAATTTGATCTGGTTTGTTGTACTATGACATTTTTTAATTTATAAATGTAAAATTGTGTAATTTCATAAAATATATTTACTATTAGTTTATAAAAATTAAATCATTATTTTAACTAATTATATATCTAAAGGACATGGAAAAATTATTGGAACCCATTCGTTGATAATGGAAATGAATGGTATCTACTTTAATGATCTCCCTAACCCATTGAATATCATATTCTCTCATAACTGTAATTTTTTAGTGAATATATTTATCAGTAAATGTAATAATATTAAGGACATATCAATCAATTATAAACACAACTCTTATTAGAAATACGTCATAACTTTTTATTTTGGATCAAATAAAAAACTGAAAACGTTTGCTTATTTGGATTTCAATGAATATTTAAATAGTTTTTTCTTTATTAAATTATATCTATATAAAATATTGATAATTTTTCCAATATAATCATGACAATATAAACATTAGTTACCTAAATTAGATTAAACCATTCATATTAAAACAATTTTTATATTGACCCACTTTGTATTATTCATATAAAATAAAATTCCCCCTAAAATTAGTCCAATATAATGTTAAACATTTGTTCATATTCATGTGAATGTCATGTTATGGAATCAAGATTCAAACAATAAAAATCCACACTATTTAAATGTTAATAATAAATAATATAATGGAATCATAAAAATTCACCATCAGTTGCAACATCAGATGTAGATTCATTTCACAATGGTCTCATATAAAGATGGAATGAGTTTACAGTGTAGGGGTGGCATTGTGTACATATAGGTAAGTGTGATAGAGAGAAATATATGAGCTATAGGGTACTTCATGGTTAAAAACCACATAAAAACAAAAACCACAGAAACCATAAAATAAAAAAATGATAGAGGAAAAAGATAAAATAACATACATTAGATTCTAGCCTTGATTTTTCTATGAAAACATAGAGGAGTTGTGCTGGAGGCATGGGAGTTCCATGATATCTAGAGAATCATGAATGAATAAGTCACTTTTAGGGTTATTTTAAATTTATTGGGATACTTTTATCAGTACTTTCAAAAAAATTCCAATAAATATCTCTTTTATCAGTGTTAAATTGATAAGCACTAATAAAATGCATCTTTATTGGTGTTAATGTTTTTTCACTAATAAAGCTTGATCTTTTTCATCACTAAAAAAATACTAATAAAATGAACTTTTATCAGCAGTAAAATCATAGTATTGTTGAAGTATTTATAATTATAATTGTTACTAACAAAATTTTAATTTTTTTAAATATATATTGGTTTATTATAATTTTATAATTATTTATTTATAATTATATTAATTTTTTTTATAAATATATGTTTTTATTTATATTTATAAAAATATAATTTTATAAATATAGTAAATATAAATTTATAAATATATTTATATAATTATATATATGAATTTCTTTATATATATTTATATCATTATATATATTTATAACATTATATATATTTATATCATTATATATTGTCATGAATCATCTCCCAGGGCCCATATCATGACTACCCCATGCTTGGATCCCATAGGCCGGGGGCTGGAAACTAGAACCATGTAGGAATATCCCAAAAAGGGGGTGATTTTTCTAGGAACTTGTACACATGCACCTATCTCCAATCAAAATTCACTGAAAATAAAAACACTAAGTAAACACACAAGGTTCCCACTAAGACAACCACTGAGAGTAATAGTAAAAAACTGAAAAATAAATAGGCTAGAATAAAATCCCAACTAAAATAGAAAATTACATGATCCTAGATACCATACATTGGAAACCCTACCTAAAGGGTAGGTAAAGTATGGTTTCTAAATGTTGGTAAAGCGTACCACATCTGTCGGGTCACCCAGAAGCACCACCTATCTCTGGACCACCAAGGAATCCATCAAACTTGTTGATCATCTACAAAAGACATGGAACATATGGAAAAATATTTTGTGGGTGTGAGTTAAACAATACTAATTAGGGACACCAAACCACAAAGAAAGACACAAGGAAGACTAAAAAAGAGGTGCACGGAGTTTATCCTCTAAGAAGTACAATCTAGAGAGTCTCTAGAGTCAGATCGCACTAGGATACTAAGACTAAGAAAATCCATCAATATCCAAATACATCGAGACATGTGGTCTCCATAGGAGACCTAATCAATGCATTTAAAGGATACAAACTCATCATCTTTGTAAGAGACCAACATTGCACCCTCGTAGGAGACCAACTCCACAACATCACAGGAGACCAACTCTACAACCTCACAGGAGACCAAATATACATTTTTGTAGGAGACCAACTCCAATCCCTCATAGGAGACCAACTCTGCACCCTCGTAGGATACCAACTCTACACCCTCATAGGATACCAACTCCATGTCTTCCAAGGAGACCAACTCTGTGTCTTTGTTGCAACAAAACAACGGATTCTTCCCTTAGCGTGCTTGTTCCAGAAGCACCTAATCCTCGAGCCAATAGGTTTTATTACAACCTCCATGAAGGGTCATGTAGAGTATCCCAAAAAAACAGCCTCATAGCGAGGATCCAAACATCTAAAAAAACATGTCTAATGGACACACGGTATGAGTGTTATGGGCATTTAAGTAAAAATGGGATGGTCATGTTAAGGTCTAGTCTGACACTGACAGACCAACCTGACTTGGCCCGCTCGAGCAGGCCGGTTTGTACCACCCAGACGGAGTGCCTATATCATCCCTTCCAACTCCACGCAACTGGCTGTTGATCCAACAACATCTCCCGCACGTGGTCCATGGGACCGTGTACCAGTCTATCCAACATGACACCCTACCACGTCACTGGTCTACCCCTCTATTGCATGCCCTAGTTGCGTCTTCCCATCACTAACCATGACTGTGCCACCTTTGCAACCAGATCCTCTTCTGTGGGCCACCATCATCTCTGCTGTGGCCCGTTTTTTGAATAGGTAAGACCTTCACGGTCCTTGGGTCCCCATATTTACTATCATGAGCTCCAAATAATTTCACCATCACATTGGGGATCAAACCACATTCAGAACTACCTAGTAAAACATGCTGCGACCATGAGGTTCCATCAACAAAGAACGTCAGAATGTCGAAGTTAGATAAGCATAAGAACACCCTTAGAATGGGCCATGGCCCTGTTCATGTCGACCTTGGCCAATTCATGTTAGAAGAATTACTATACCAACCTGTTTGTTTATATAATAGTAATTTTTCATATCTATTGATATTTATCAATTATATATTGATTCTATATTAAAGATGAATCTTTTTCTAATTGCGTACTCAACACACAACAATGGGTTTCCCCGAAATCTTACTTTTCAGACTACATTGAGTTTTATCAAAAGATAATTCAATAATATTAATATTATTTTAAATGGTAGTTAATACCTAGCCGTTAGGATGGAACGAACGGATAGTATTAACTAAATTATAAAATATGGTTTAAAGATGCTAAAATAATTATTCTTTTGTTTAAAAATTTATTAGAAATGAAAATAAAAACTAATTTAAGATAAAGTATGTGTTTTCATGAAAACCTATTTAAAAGAGAATAATTGTTTTTATAAAATCATATAAATTTTTATGGATAGAATAATAGTTTTTCATATCTATTAATATTTATATATAAAATATTTATTTTATGTTAAAGTGGACTATTTTTTAGATAGTATACTCTACACGCAACAATAGGTTTCACCAAAATCTTACATTTCATAAAACATTTAGTTATATCAAAATATAATAAAATAATACTATTATTATTATTAATGGTAGTTAATGCCTAGTCATTGGAATGGAAGTAATGAATAATTTAAACTAAATTTTGAAATATGGTTTACAGATGTTAAAATAATGATTCATTGGCTACCAAATTTATTAGAAATGAATTAAAAACCAATTTAATATAAGTGGTGTGTTTATATGAAAACGTATTTAAAAGAGAATAATTGTGTTTATAAAATGATATCAATATTTATGGATTTTTTTAATAAAAAATATATTCTATATAATCAATTTAATCTTAGAATTCATCTTATATGTCTTCTATATATGATATAAAAAATCAATTTTTCAGTTTAAAGATGAATTTTTCTAAAAATGCAGTTTTACCGCCTTTTGATCAAAAAATGTTATTAAATTTATTTTTTTACTCCTTTATATGTTCTATTATAAAAAATAAACTTATTATTTAAAATCGTGACATCCATATTTACATTGGATGAATTTTTTATATTTTTTGATAACAATCATTTTTTATGAATAGTAAAAACACGCTAAATTTAAATTTGAAACAAATTTTTCCATTAAGATAATTTATTTAGATAAATCATATTATTTTATTGATTTAAAGTATAAATGGAACATATTTTTCTCATTTAATCTAATTTTTGTCATTGGAAGTAATTTCACATCTAAATTGTACATAAACACATGTCAATTTTTTGATAGTTATTATATCATAAAAACTCACTTTTTAGTTTTGAAAACTGGAATTAGTTTTAAAATAATTTCTACAAATTATGTGTTTTGAATTTGGAAAATTGGATTCCTTATTTTTAATCATAATTTAGAATTTTTTAATAGGTACCTATTATTTTTGGACAATATAAATGGTAACTTTAGTAATTATTTTATTTACCTTGGTTAAAGGGTAAATCTGATAAATATGGTTAAAAATAATACTATAAAAATATTTAACTACCCTAAAACATGTCCTAATACTATTTTACGAGATATTTCCAACCACGGGAATTCTTGGGTTGATTTTGGGACCCCATGGAGCCACATGGCTATGAAAATTACATTTTATAAGAATTAATTTAAAGTAAAGAAAAATATAACATAAACATGTATGTTTTACTAAAATAATTTTTATTTGGGGTTATATAATTTATAAATTATAATATAAATATTAATTAAAAATAAATAAATAATTAATATTTCATGATATTTTTTTCTAAAATTATAGACATTATATAAATAAATTTAATTAGGACACAATGTTAATGTAGTGATTGCTTCATTAATAAAGGATTCAAATAAATGATATTTTAAATGATAAAATAAAATAATTTTTTTTATTTCTATGTCATACAAAAAATTTCTAGATGATATTGACATATTATATTTTAATTGGACCCTTTTTTTCTAAGGAATCATATTTTTATTAATTTTTAAAAAATTCCAGTATAAATAGTGTAAAAAATTGACATAATTCATAACATAAAATATAAAATATTTTATTAAATGAAATTAAATTCATATAAATATAATATTGATCCAAATTATTAATAAAAGTCCAAATATGTCATTAATTTCTTTTTTGTGGGTTGTTTGATATGATATAGTAATTAAATAAATTCATAATGTGTAAATAACATGATATCACTGTAAGATTAAAAAGGGTAAAATAATGGTTAAAACAAAACAATAAGGATAAATAAATTTTAAAAACCTGTATAAAAATTATAATATGATGAGAATTAAAACCAAAATAATCGTACCTTCAAAATAAATGACTTTTGGAACATTTTTAATCAAAATAGAATTTATAATAAATTGATATTTATAAACATTCCTAAAGTGCCCCTCCTCTCTCTTATAAAATGCCACCACCACTACCCACATAAATAACACCTATAAAGCCACCGGGATCATCCAAATTCTGCTAAAATAAGCTCTCAAAATCCCTCCATTCCTCTTATAATCCTTACCTTGGGCAGAAGAAAATTTAAGAAATCCTTTTTTCTCAAATGAAAAAAAGTTTCCCAATTTAGAGGTAACGTCTTCTCTCAAGTTCTATTATTTTATTTTCCTTATCCACTCCATATGATATTATTATTCATTTTTTATATAACAAAAACATTATATTAATTATATTATTAATTTTTTATTAGAATGATTCTAACAACACTTACACACACACCTCCTTCTAATGGGTACAAACATATTATTTCTCTGTATGGCGAACTACTGGCTCACAAAATGATGATTGTTCAATTTTTCCCTACCACCTCTAATGGTGTACATTATGATGGAAATTTATTTATATATGATATATATTATATTTATATTTTATCTTTTTTTCTATATTTTTCATTTACATCATACCATTATGCTTTCCATAATGTGTAAATACGTTAATTTCATTTGAGTAAGTGCGGACTACCTCCCCCTCAAAGTGATATGACTGGTTCTTGTCAACATGTAATGTATAAATGATGAAATTAATGAAATTATGTAACATATATAAAATGTTATATTATAATATAATTAAAATATACCAATGTATCATTTATTATTCATTCCATTAAATATGAAAAATAAATGAAAGTAATGTTCATGTCTACGTACGACTTACTGTCTCTATGAACATTGACTTTCATTTATTATCTCCCAATTTTATGGACTATTATAAATAAATATATACAATATATATATGATATATATTATATTTAAATCATGAATAATATTCTGTAGATAATGGGCTTTTGACCACATGGAAAATTTGTAATTATAACAACTTCATCTTTGACTCAAGTACCGAACATAGACAAAACAACCAATATGAAATTAAATAATTATATTATTGTTATAACAAGTTAATAATGGATATAAAAGGAATATCAAACTTAAAAATTGTTTTGAAGAAATTAAAATTTAACTTATGTTTATTATTCAAGGAGACAAAGAATGAACATGACAAGTTGGACTCAAGGTAAAGAAACCTTTCACTCTGATATTTTAGTGAAAGAATTATTTTATGTTATGTCTTTTAATTTACATTTTATTGTGTTGTGATATGTTCTTACATATCCTTTTTTTTATATTTTATTTCCAATAGATGAGAGACCCTTTTTCTCTAATCAACTAATTTTCTTAATTTTAAAGTGACGTTGTTAGGCTCCCGAACATTCAAAAGTAAATTCTAAACTCAATTTCCACTCATTGGTTTTTACACATACTTCGATTATTATATTATTCCAAGATTATATGTGGAATCAATATTTATTTATTTATGTTGTAATTTCCACTTCCCTTTGTTTGTATATACTTTTTCAACATATAATCACCCCATTGATAAATTCTTACGTCATTTATTGAAACATTGTACGGGAAATCATAGCTCAATATCCATTCATTGAGTTATATATACATGTCATTGTTTTCTTTTTCAAGAATATGTCTGAATAACATCTGATTGTTTTACACATAATATCCACATATATTTTCTGTATTTATATTTTACACACATAATTATTTCATTGATTTATCCTTAATCTAATGATATAATATTTGTAAAGGACTTCATCTCAATATCCTTTCATTGAGACATATTTTGATAATATAGACATCAATATTTTATATGCTATATAATAAACCTCTTTTTATTTTAATTTCATTTAAAGGTAATCTATTTTTTTAGAATAATTTTTCTAAATGAAAAAGGGAATTTTTTTTAATGTATGTGGCGATAATGACCCCTCTGCTACTATAAGAGTTATTTAATATTTGGTTTCTTTTATAAGACATAATGTTTTTAAAAGGAAAATAAATCCCTTATTCCCTTTTTGGATGTTTTGGTATTGAAAATGGTTTTTGAAATGGATTGACTGTTTCAATATCATTAAATTATTTCTTGTGATTGAAAATAAAATGTTATTAGTGAAATATTGATATTTTCTATATTTTATGTGTTATGAATATATAATGGTACTTGGAAATTTGACTGGTGGTTACATGATAAACCAATGATGTGTGGTTATGTGATAAACCAAATGAAGGGTGGATCCGTGACAAACCAAGGATCGGTGGTAGCGTTATAACCTCCAATGCAATGGGTATGGAAGTCGGTTGTGTGGCTATTCCATTTAGTGAAATGTGTGGAACTCAACCGAATGATTATTCCATTTATGTATATTTATGTCTCAAGATATGTTTCTATGTTATATGTTGATTTATATGGGATTTATGGTAATATTTTGAAAGAAAAAGGGTTAGTAATGAGCTTATATTCAGTGAAGTGTTTTTTATACTTCTTAAAGGTAAAAAGTATTAGATTATGATAATGTTTTCATGGTTTTCATGTTTTTTCAAGAATATTAGTTTTTATTCATTATATATCCATTACTGAGCTTTTTATAATAATCCCATGTTTTGAAATGTTTTTCAGAGGACATAAAGAAGAATAGAGTCAAGGATGGGATCAAGAAAATGTTATGTTGTTAAAGCATGAAATGATGTCACGTTTCTTTTTAAAGATTTTTTTTATTAAAAATATGGATAGTGAATAGAAGTGTATACTTTTAATATTCAAGATGTTATGTATAATTTATGACCTAATTATATAAATCTCTAAATTTTATAATATCATCGATTTGAATTAAATTAAAATTATTGCATTAACTCAATATTAAGAATTGTTTAAGGTTGGGGCCTTGTAATTATGTAGTGTGAAAAATCATCAAATTTATTCCCTTTAATCCCATAGTATATCCATCCTATTAGAACAATCGAACCGTGGATCAACCTATTCATGGGTTGTTCTGCATTCATCTTGGAATCAAGAATGTAGAAAAAAATACTATTAAATAAACCCCCTTTCGAGAAAGTGGATCAATCAGAGGAAACAATTATTCATTGATGGAAATCTGTCCATGAACTTCGTTGATCCTTTATTCATCGGCGTCCATCATTAATCGTATCTAGTGAGAGAGATTCTTTCTTCTTGCCTCGGGATAACTTTAGGGCTCTAATGAAAATTCTCCAACATTAGGAATTCTACCATTGTTCTTTACCTATTATTATTGAAGTAAACGTGTTAACGCATTTCATTGTTATAAATGGGTTTAATAATTTCCATGATGTTTCATTGTATAATAACTGACTCACCACATCACAGTGCTATTGAGTCACTACATAATGTTATATAAATAAAATAAAATAACATTTTAAGTATATTTTATTTTTCTCTTAAAATGTTCATAAATTAACTTTGGAGCCAACCTACATTGGCTGATGTTAGGCCCCGACAAAGTTTTACTTGTTGTTCTATGCTCAACGGTTCCCTCAGATTACGGATCCGGGCACTCATTTAAATGATAATAAAACCGCACATGAGATCTATTTTTAATAAACAAAAAAATAGTTCGAAAATTTATTCTAGGCACCTCGAGCCTCAAAATCACATACCCTCTCCACACCTAGTCTCGATATAATCCCATATAATTTTCAAAAAAATTACATAGAAAATCTGGGACATTACATTCTCCCCACCATAGGTATTTACATCCCCGAAATACTAAACAAGGGCTAAAAAACAATTGGGGATACTTTGCATGAATCTATGCCTCCCTCTCCCATGTGCTTTTCTATGGATTCACCATTTTCCACCAATGTGCACCAGAGTAATCGATTGACCATTGAGGTTCCTCTCCTATCAATATGTGTTCTCCATCAGGAACTCCGAAAAAGAATCCCCATTGTCAATTTCCAACTCACCCCAGTCAATGACATGTGGTGGGTCAAGTACATATATCATAAACTGGGATATATGGAAGACGTCGTTCACTAGATCTAACTACATAGGTATATCCAAGTGGTACGCCACCTTTCCCACTCTATGCAGTATCAAAAAAGGCCTTATGAACCTCGGAAATGACTTTCCACCCTGGCCAAATCGTCACATCCCATATCAAGGTGAGACCCGAGGGAACACATTTTCCCTTATCCTTAAACTCTAAGGGTCCCTTCCACCTATCAGTGTTGGAATTCTGATAGATATGTACAACCTCCATCCACTCCTGGATGACATTCACCTTCTCTATAATAGCTAGTACCAACTCTGGGCCCATGAGCACTAACTCTCTGGGTCAGACTAGCATGTGGCGACCCATAGGGTTGCCTGTACAAAGCCTTGAAAAATGCCATACTGATGCTGGAGTGTTAGATATTGTTGTACACAAACTCTCCCAGGGGTAGGTGATCATCCCAACTACAGCCAAAATTGAGGATGCAAGCATGCACCATGACTTCTAGGACCAGAGTAGTTTGCTCCGTCTGACCGTCTGTCTACAGATGGAATGTTGTGATCATGCATAGATGTTTCCCAAATGCCTCCTAAAATTCCGTAAAAAACCCTGATGAAAATCGTGAATCATGATCTAAGACAATCATATATGGGTCTCTATGGAGTCGGACTATCTCATGCATGTAGAGGTCTCCCAAGATCTCTAATGACCCATGATCCAGAATTGTTAGGATGTGGGATGACATGGTGAGTCGATCAACGATCACCCAGATGGTATCATCTCACTAGTGGAAATCATTTTTTTATCATCGTATAAATGATATCGGGTTTTTAAACTGGTGTAAAAATGTATGTGTGAGATATTTTTCGGCATTAGTTTTACTAAAAAAACGAGGAAAAAATTACATGGATTTTGACAACATTTTTTAGTAAAAACCGAACCAAAAACTGCTGAAGAATTTATTTTTGGCATTAGTTTTGTAAAAAACTAACCCCAAAAAATCATAACAGTTTTTACAAAAACTGATGTGAAAAATAATATATATATATATATATATATATTGTGTCAGTTTTTATAAAAAACTACACAATATATATTTTTCATACTCTTTGGCATTGGTCTTTTAAAAACCAACACAAAAAATCATTAAAAATCAATTGTGATCCGGAATCCCTCATTTTATTTGATCTATAAAACCCTCCCACTCTCAAAAAATCCCCCTCAAATCACAGCAACTTCGAAGGAAACCCATTGATATCTAATTATATTATTGTTTATTTTCTTCTATTTGTATGGTCTTCGGTCTCCATTCTAAATCTTATTGGATTACATCATCATCTCTGCATTATTTTCTTCTCAAAAACATATTTCTGACCTAAAACATAGTTTTATTTTAGTTTGTTGTTCATATTTAATGTTCATTTTTAAAATCAATTTCGTATAGATCTTTAAGGTTGTGTGTATTCATAAAATTCAATGAAGGAATGAAGTTTAGATTAAGGATCAAAGAAAATATTAACATTGAATTTTTTATGTTTTTTTAATTTAGAAGATAAATTATTTATACTAGAAAATTTATTTATGGTCCAAAATATGGTTTGATTTTAGTTTGTAGTTCATATTCAATGTTCTTTTTTTACAATCAATTTTGTATAAATATTACCGGTGCTGATTATTCTTTCAACGCATTTATGGGAAGAAGTTTGGATTAACGATCAAGTAAATGTTTAATGGCAAATTTTTTATGTTGTTTTTTTAAATCACAACCATTATTATTTGTGACCAATTTATGAACTATAAAAATATAATCCAAATTTTTTAATTTTTTAATTTTTTGTTTTATTTAAATTTTTAGAGATTCCGGGGGATTATCAAAATTAAGTCAATATAATTATAATATAATCAATATATATATTAGTTTCTATATTTATATTTTAAGATAATCTCTTCATTTTCTCAGTAATCAGTATATAAGGGAATCAATCAGGAAAAGGCATAAACCATACATATAGAGTAACCCACAAATGGATTAATATATCACAAGGTAGTAAAAAATAAATATCTAAAATATTATGTATATATATAAATGAAAATATATTATGCATGAGCCTACCATAATAGATGATTTAAAATATATCTCTAATATGATTCACTAAAATATTTTTTCTGCAAGTCAATATTTAGTCATTTGCAATGACATCAAATATATCTTAGATTATGACATAGAATAATACTATTAAATTAGATTTAACTGAATATATGATACCTATATTTCATACCCTATGACTGCAAACACACATTAAGGTATCAAATAATGTAATGTCTGGTGGATTGAACTGATGAAATTTTAATTGTAACACAATTCTAATACAGTGATAGCTTGTTGAACAATCATGTGGTATAAATGAGTATGTAACATCATATATTGATACAGATATTATTGTTATAGTATTGAATCATCTTGATCAGTAGCTATGTAAGAGTATTAATGATTTTTTTAATATATTGGTGGCGTAGTGATGAGATGTTACAATTCCATATCTATTATGAACATTGAGTTTCACTTGTAACATACCCCACTATTTAGTAACAACTATATAAAATGACCAAATAAATTAATTCAATCACCAATAATTATGACACACGCAACTCTGAACTAATGTAACAACTGTGTAAAATCAACTAATAAATGTTAGATGATTAAAAATATTTAAATTATTATATCAATAATCCCCAAGTTTATAATATGAAAATAAAAAGTTTACTATTTGTAATTGTGTTTTATATCTTCTGATTCCTATCTAATTATCAATAGTTTTTTTGAAATGTATGTCTATTTACAATTTATCAGTTTATATATATATCTCTATTTAAATTTTTATATGTTTTAATATACTCAAAATTTATATTGCAATATCAAGTATTTAAGGAATTGTAATTGGATAAATTTACGAAGAACCACTGATGAATGTGAAAAAGGAGATGATGACTTCTTTGAATTTGCAAAAAAAAACATCAAAATTTGTTTTGATTTTATATCTATGAGTGAATTGTTTTAATATGAGAACATTAAACTCTATAGAAATACAAGATCATCTTATTTATTATGGTTTTAACATTAATTATACATGCAGGAACTGGAATGGGGAAAGAATTATAAATTTAACATATATTATTGATGAAAATATTCATAATATGATAGAGTACCGTATTGAATATTTAATTCATGATTTAGGTGTTGAAACCGTTGAAAAATCATAAAGTGTTGAACAATTGTATGGAGATTCTGAAAAATCCTTATTTCTAGTTTGTAGTAAATATACAGTGTTATCATCCATTTTGAGATTGGTTAACTTTAAGGTAAGTAATTGTTTGAGTTATTAATGTTTCTCTAACTTACTTGCGCTTTTAAAAGTGCTACTTCCAGAAGTATACATTCTTCCAGATTCCAACTATGAGGAGAATAAAATATTAGGCCCCATGGGATTGGGGTATAAAAAGTGACATTCTTTCCCCAATTATTTTGTGTTGTATAGGAATGAATTTTAATTTTTATAATTTTTTCCTACATATGGAACATCTCGCTATAAGATGGATGAAAAATTCAATTCAAATTCATTCTCGGGAAATGAAATTTACACCCATGCTAAATCAAATAATTTCATCAAATAATCCCTTCATATAATCCCAATAAATTAACTCTATTACAATATTAGGTATCAAAGTCAAGGCTCCTGCTAATGGAATTTGGTATGTTCCAATAATTCCTCTTATGAAGTGTCTAATTTAAAATTTAATTGATGACAAAAGGGTTAAGATATAATTTAGATGAACGTATCTCTGATGGAAATTTATGTCACCCTACTGATTCATCACAATAGAAGATATTTTTTAATAAATTTATAGGTTTTGGATGTGATGTTGGAAATCATGGAAATGTATTATGTACTAATAGAATGAATCTATATCGGAGCTTATGTAGCCAACATAGTTTAAGGCATGTTTTATAGGTAGTTTACTACCTATCCCCAAAGATATGTATGAAGAAAAAATTAGTTATGATGAGCATGATGATTTCAGATGTAAACAACAAGAAATGATATTGATTTATATCTTTTACCATTGGATTTTCTTTGAGTATTTTATGGGAGACAGGTGTATGTGTATTTTAAGCATATAAGAAAGAGTAATTTCTTTTGTGTGATATGATAATGTTTAGTGTAAATTAATTTTTTATACATGGAAAATATCTGGATATAGTGTTAAGAGATATAAATCTTGTCCAATTTGTAAAGAAGATACTTTATATTATCAATTGTAGAATGGATGAAAGACAGTGTACATGGGACATAGAAGATTTTTTTGAAATGATCATCATTATAGTAGATTAAGTAATTTAACAGTTTATAGTAATACAATCAACCCCCACAACAATTTTCAGTTGAAGCATATTAAAACATGTTGAAAAATATTGATTTAGCATTTAGAAAGAAAAGTAGTTCTCATCTTTAAAAAAATATCTAGATGAAATAATCTTTTTTGAACTATATTTTTGGATATTTTTAGTGATAAAACATAACATTGATGTTATGCATGTTGAGAAAAATATCTTTGAAAGTTTTATTGGAACTTTATTATTCATAAAATAAAAAACAAAATATGGATTTTATATTATATTTGAATAGATACCAACAAGAATACGTTTGAAGATAGATCCCTCTATGAAAAGAAATAGAATATATTTACCTTCGTCTTGTTACGTATTAAGAAAGATTGTGAAGTTAAATTTTTGTCATTGTATGTATGGTATAAAAGTACATATTCATGATAGTGAAGGATTACAAATTAATAGGTATGAAATCCCATGACCTACATGTATTGATGAAACAATGGATACCAGTCGCACTGTGTGGTATATTGTCATCAGCTTTCAGAAAATTTTTTATCAAGTTATGTAAATTTCTCAAATCCATTTGTATCAAAGTTATTGATCCAATTTTGTTAGATGAGTTGGAGAACGATGATGCTCTTATAATTTTTCAAATGGAATGGTATTTTTCACCTACATTTTTTGATATAATGGTTCTTCTGGTTATTCTTCTTGTGCATGAGATAAGAATATGAGGGCATGTTTATTTACATTTGATGTATCCTTTTGAAAGGTATATAAAAATTTTAAATGGATGCATTAAAAATACTTATCTACAGGAGGCCTCTATTATTCAACAAAATGCATCGGAAGAGGTGATCGAGTTCTTTACTAAATATCTGTATGAACTAAAGTGTATTGGTCTCCCTATATCTCGAGATTTGACAATTGATAGTGAAGGTAGAGGGATTTTAGGATTAAAGGTAATGTTCATTCCATGTGATGATGTGATGTTGGGATATTTTTATATTTTTTAAAAAATAGATGTTCAATCATATATATGATCACATATTTCTTTATTAAAGAGAATCTATCCAAAAATAAATGAAAAGTAGTTGATGATTGAACATTAAAATACATTTGTTTCATGGTTTAAACAGAAAGTGAGAATAGATATATCTGCATTAGAAATGATGAAATATTTGGAAGGGGGACCATATCTTAATGTGATAACATGGAATAGTTTTGATATTAATGGGTACACATTTTACATAAAAAAAGTTTCGCGACAACAGTCCCGTTCAATATTGTGGTGTGATAGTTATCATTGAAGCAATGCATTTTTTCAATGAAAAAGATGAAACCCCAATTTATTCTTTGTCGGCATATTTTGGAGTTCTTGAGGGTATATGAAAAATTGAGTATACAAATGTTTGAGTCATTATGCTTAAGTGTAATTAGGTTGATAGTAATAGTGTGTGAAACCTAATGAATTTGGGTTTACATTGGTTAATTTGAAATGATTTAATTACAATAAGGAACTACTTATCATGGAGACACATGCAATGAAAATGTTTAATGTCATTAATCTATTGAATAATCAGTTGTACGTCATTTTACAAGGAAGAAGATATCATTTGATTGATGAGAATGATGTTGATTATTTTATTGACTTACATGAGTCATATTCATCTATTATGCAATTTATGGATGATTAAAATGACTACATGGTAGAAATAGTTATAAATTATGAAGGCATATAGGAATATAGTAAATTATTCTCCTAATTCTTCTGGTAATTGTTTATATTTTCTTTCTTTTTTTGAAACATATAAATACATGCCTTTTTTTACTTATTTTTGTCATTATTTTTTTAAAATATTCAGTTATCTAATAATATACAAGTACACAAAATTGTATGACACGTGCTTGTGTCAATTCCAGATACAAAGATAGAGGAGTAGATACTGATGTACATATATTTTTCATATTTTTTAATATTCTGTAATATACTTATTTAATGAAAGAATACATTTAATTTATAAATTTGTTTTTGCAGGACTACTGATGTGTCCTCAGCGGAGGAGACTTCTCCTATTACTGCAAATAAATCATGTTCTCATGTGGGTAAACATGGTGTTACATGTTTACCAAAACTACCACATTCCCATGGAGATGGAAAATTATATATTTATTTTTATGTTAATAATAATTTAATTGGACCAAATGCAGTTCAATTTATCTATTATATATTAATGTAGAACAAATTTTGGATTAGTATTTTATATCCTGAATGGAAGTCCATGGGCAGCATTGCGAAACATTGTATTTTGGAGGTCGTGAAGGTAAAATATCTCAATTGTTTTGTTTTATCTCATTTTTTGAAAATTAATTATTTTAAATGACATATTTTATTTATTCAATTATAGATGAAATTAAATTTTGTGGAAACAATAGAAATTATGAAAATACATCTCTATTTGGCATGGGTTCGCTAAAGATATTTTAAAACAAAACTGACAAGAAATTATGTTTTTGGAAGGAAATTTTTTTAAAACCCATGACTTAAGTATCCATATATAGATGCAGATTCATGGAATAAATTTGTTGAAACCTGTCATGGATAAAAATTTCAGGTATGATAATTATTTTATGTTGAAAAAATTATTATATATTTATCTAATTACTTATTAGTGTATTTTTATGTAACAGGCCTGTAGGAGATCTCCTCCAGATATCTAATGTAAAAATGTATAGCCTCATAGATTATCATGTGGAGGGTATCCATATTTGGAGCAGAAAATGATTAAAATAAAAATTGAATCATTAATATCTCGATCTAGTAGGGGTTCAGAAGAGGTCCAGTTTGGTCCTTCATTACCTCCCAATCATCATGATAAATGAGCAAGAGTGGTAAGTATGGAAAATGAAATGTATCATACAGAGTAACCTCATCAAGTAGCTAATTAAATTTTAAGTAAATATTATTTATTTTTCATTTATAATTGTATTTTATAAATTAGAAACACTAATATAACTATTTCATTTTTCATTTTAGGATGAACTTCAGGAGAAAGAGACACATGGCTCTTTTATCGTAGAGGGTAGGATGGACATCCTAGCACCTGCATTACAAATGTTATAACACCTCATCCCTGTTAGAGAATATCAGGCTGTTGTTATAATTTAGAATGTTTTTGGTCATATTAATCAATCAAAATTCCAATAAATAGAATCCTTAACACTTGAGTTGAAAGAGATGAAACAATATATGCATGATCAAATTAAATCAGTCATGTTGTAGGCATTGTTTGAAAACTTGAAATGATATTCACAATCTACACATCCTACCCAGCCTTCCTAGCCTTTTAACATTGATCTTCCACCTCCACCACAGCCAGACTACCCTTCCCATCTACCTTATCAAAAAGAAAAAATAAATTACACAGTTGAAGAAACGTGTTCTGGAACAATCGACTATAGATACTTAAGATATTTCTTATGGGATATAGTGATTATCTCAGGGTTCTTCTACCATGAAAAATATTTACGAGATTTGGGTTATTTTAGATATATTTGAAAGATATTATACAATGATATTACTCAAATAATATATCATAAATCTAGTTTAATTCGACGAGCTCGACCTGAATGTGTTTAACATTTTTAAATATAAGGAAATTCATGTTTTAATTGTTATTTTTAAAATAAAAATAAGGTTTAAATTGACTAATTATATTTCCATTTTAAATTAGGTATCTAAACATTCTTCTTGTTAAAAATGACAGCACAGTCATTTAGGGTTTTTATAGATCCAGAATACATTTCAATTTATGTGCAAGATTTGAAGAATCCTAGTATTGTTGCATATATATGTGAGAGATTATCACATACGGACATTGCATATTGGTTTTTTTCATTTCTTTATAAGTATGAACAGAAATATAATTCTGAGCTAATGATCATTATAATGTCATTGATTGTTATTTTTTTGGTATTTTAGGGGGAATTGTATGTTAGGTGTATTATTTCCAAGTTAATGCACCTTATAGTGGTTATCCTCTTTATCAAGGAGTGTTCCAAATATTTTTCCACCTTATTAGATAGGTAAGTTTTTTTTGTATTTCATAAGATCATTCTATTTAATTGTTATTGTTTATACATGTATTATTAGTTCATATATATGATATTTCAGTTAATGGAAAACATTAAAAAAATAACATATGTCGAAAAAGATAACAAATGCAATCGATTTTGTGAAAATAAAGGTAATTATTTTCTATATTAGATATTATTTTAATTTTTTGATATATACATATACATGTATATATTTGTTTTTATTATCATGTTAATATTTTGTAACCAAAGTTTCATCATCAATAAGGACATGTTGAATGCGGGTATTTTGTTCTATGATTCAGGTATGAGATAATCAGAATTGGGGTAACTACTAAATTTCATAAGGATAGTTATATAAAGTTTATTATATTTTCTATCATAGTGTTATATTCATAATCTAATATAATTTAATGTTACTGTAGACATTCAATTATATATAATATTATACCCAAACTGAACTTACCCATCTTCAATCATTGTTTGAGAAATATTTGTGGAGTCTGATTGCGATTTAAGGTATGAATATTCTAATGTTTATGAATAATATATTAACTTTTCCAAATAACATGTTTTCAGAAAACTATTTTTTTCATAATATGTGTTTTAACCTAATAATATCAAATGAACGCTACAACAATAATGGACAATAAGCATGCTATAAATTTCATGTGTGTATATTTGAAATATACTTTATAATAAAATGTGTAGATAATTTTTTTTAACTACATAAAATTATGTATGTTTTTGTAGATTTTAAGTTAATGTGTACTACTATTTGATTTCTCTATAATGTGTTTTTATTATAGGGATTATTATTATTTGGGAAGTGTAATATTTTGAATTTATAAAAAATACCTTTCAGCGTCAGATTTCATAAAAACCGACATTGAAACATTTAAAACATAACATTTGTGTTTCGGAGTTAGATTTTATGAAACAAAACATAAAAAACTGACCCCCATGTGGGTTTAGGCATCGATTTACATAAAAACCGATGCTGAAGCTCGATTTTCAGCTTTCATTTTAATGAAAACTGAGGCAAAAAATTGACCGCTAGCAAGGTTTTGGCATCATTTTCTATGAAAACCATCACTAAAAACCGACCCCCATGTGGGTTTCAGCATCCTGTTTCAGAAAAACAAATGCCAAAATGTTATTGTTTACATCGCCATCAAACACTTCGGTTAAAAATCAACGTCAAAAATTAAAAAAAGATGTTAATTCTATTTTTTGAACTAGTGTTCCCCCTGGATGTACATGGTAAACCCATCATGAAGTCCATAAATATTCTATCTCAAATCCACAATGGAACCTCAAGGGATTGAGTCAAATCTGTTATAACTTGGTGCTCGTCCTACACTTACGGATAAATGAGACATCTAGAGACAAACATTGATACTTCCTTCTTTTTCCTCGACCACCAAAATTGACGTTGGAGGTCCTGATACATCATTTCCACACATAGATGTACCCCCAAAGGGGGGTATGGAACTACCCCATACACCTCCTCTCATAACATCACTAGTACAACTATGCGTCCTCTTAAAAGAACGACATGCTCCCCACCTTTTTAATATCCTTTAGGGACTAGTCTTATGGACATCTGAGCACGTGTAGTCTCGTAGTTGGTATCTACGAGATGTTCCTCTCTGGATCATTTTAAGAGTGGAGGGTTAACTATCATTTAATGGAGATAATTCATTCCATCTCCATCCATGAATGATATCTGATGTGAGACTAATTGCTCTGATTCCACATTCTGTGGTTGTGAACTCAATCTCCGACTTAGAGCATCAGATTCCATGTTCCCATTCCCAAGAGTATAGAATATCTCTATATCATTTTCTTGGAGTAAATTTATCCAATACCTCTCTCTCATGTTCTTATCCTAATGATAGATGATATACTTGAGACTTTTGTGGTCCGAGTAGACGATAAACCGCACGCCCATAAGGTAGTGTCGTCACAATGTCAACCCGAAGACTACCACTACCAAATCCAGATTGTGGGTCAACTAATAATTCTTATGTGGTCTCAAATACTGTGAATCATAGTCAATCACCACTTTCCACTGCATCAGGACACAACCAAGACTGATCCATTAAGTGTCGCAGAACACCATGTACTTGACACCCTCCTCAGGAAATCACAGGAAAAGAATGCAAGTCAAACTCTATCTTAGATGATGAATGATCTCCTGAAACTTCTCTATACACAAAAAATGATTTCTCATTAAGGTCAAGGCATTCATGGATGCTTCTACTCAGAAAAATTTGGACACAAACTTCTGATAGTACCTGGCCAACCAAAGGAAACTCAACACCTCGATAACATTCATGGATGGCTCCCATGAAAGAATCACCTATATCTTCACTAAATATAATCTAAATCCGGCCTCTAAATGGATGTTTCCGAGAAATTGGAACTCTCGTATCCATTACTAATACTTTGAGTTCTTCCTATAATGTCGGTGCTCTCAGAGTAAGTCCAGGACCATCCTCTAGTGTACTGCTCCTCGGCTGTCGAGTACACCAGGATGTCATCAATAAACACCACTACAATCTAGTCTAGGTAAGGCTATAAAATCCTATTAATTAGTCCCATGAACACTTCTAGGTCTTTTTTCTTGAAAAATGGCTTCACAATGTACTCATAGTGGCCATAGTGACATCTGAAAGACATCTTCGAAATGTCCTCATCCCGCACCCAAAGTTGGTGATAGCCTGATCTATGGTCTATTATTGAGAACCATCTAGATATGTTCAGCAGATCAAGGAGGACATAAATCCTTAGAAGACGATACATATTCTTCATAGTCACATGATTCAAGCAACATAAGCCTACCCAAAACTTCATGCACCCGTTTTCCTTCTTGACAAACAATACAATAGTAACCCACTGTGAAACAATGAGTCTCATGAATGTCTTCCTATGCATTTTCTCCAACTATACCCGTATATAAATATCATTATAGGGGTTATATGATATTACGGTGTAGATATCATTGACGTTCGGGGGTATAGGTTAACACAGAAGTCTACGTCCTTGCGATGATGTAGTCCTGGAACATCCTTCGAAAAGATGTCCTTGTGCACATCCACCACTACAGGAAACTGAGGATGTGTCTCATCCACTATACTAAGGGTCATGTTATCAAACAGATGTCTGATAAGTTTCACCCTCAGATATTTGATTACATCCTACATTATTATGGTTTCCTTTTTACCTATTGAGGAAAACATGGTCCCATATGCGCGGACACACTGCATTGTGCACCTAAAATAGTCGATCCGAACATGAACTATGGATAACCTATATATGACCAGAATTAAATCTTAAGGCATAAACACTGCCACCATGAAATCCCAAAAAAACTCTCACCCCCATGAGTAAGGGTACAATGTCGACACCAGTGTGTGATTGTCGAATCTCCTCCTGTATGAGTATTAAAGAGCAGGGATCGAGTCAACAATTAAACTAGAGACTCCATGTCTTGAACAAGGGTTATTGAAAGAAAAGAGTGACTAACACCTTTTTCTATCAAAACTACATATAGGGTTTAAAATACATAGATCATACCTATAAAAATACTAGGAGTCCTGGGATGGTAAGACTCCATCGCTTGGAGCTGGCCTTTCCCATATCCACCAATTCTATAAAATCGTGGTGGACCACATGGGGGTGGTTGTGGTAGTGCATCCAACATCCAACCACCTCCTACCACTTGACCTGCTCCTCTGCCACATCTTCCTCCAAGAGTACCACCATGTTCCTGCCTCATTCACTGCCCCAGTGGTCCCTTAATCGTCTCTTGGATAGTCATAAGGCTGTTCGAACAATCTCTCGCCATATTCCCCCGACAGTCACAAGTGCAGAACAACCCTTCTCTCAGCTGATCTTCTCTTCCTTGTAAGCCCTACACCATCGACCATGTATCCTAGGGTCGTTCACTGAACATTCTGGTCCTCTTGGACCACTGTGTTAGTTTCCGAAATCCAAGAAACCTGATGCCCAGTGGCATCTCCCACCATCGGCGCTTCGACCACAAGAAAAATCTCTACCATTAGAGCTCACTCCCTCACTCCAGCATTTGTAGGGATGCTAAGGGATATCATCATCACCCTGATCTCTCAGTTTATTCCATTTTCAAAGGAACAAACCCTGAAGAATGGGTCCCACCCAATGTCTGTAGAGTAGTAAGAAAGATATGTGAATCTCACTGAGTACTCTGCCACCATCTAGTTTCGCTATAGCAAATTCAGGAGCTCTTGTATATGGATAGAGCGCAATGTAACTATAATGAACTCCTCTCTAAAGAGACACACAAAGTCTGTCTATGAGAGGGTCACCTACTCGTGCGTCAAGATCGTCATGCTCCACCATCTCCCACTTGAGCTCTGTAGAGGACTCATGGCTATAACCACCATCTGGTGATGAGGTGTCATCACTAGGTGTAAAACATACATAACCACCTCCAGCCAATCCTTAACTACCTAAGGATATGTCTCACCTCAGAATATAAAATGTCTCTATCCTTGAAAATAATGCAGTGCACTGAGCCTACATGCATCCTCAACTAGTAATAAGAGTTGGAATTACTTCTCTCTAGGTGGTGGTATCATTGTACACCACTAAGAGGTAATATTTCTGGCAATGGTCTTTTCCCTAATGTCATGTCTCTCGATGGAACATCCTTGTGGTCGCGCACTAGAATCCTAGATGGATACTTTTTTGGAAGCATCATGAAATAGATCGTGATGTACCATGATAAATAGAATATACCTGGTGAGTTAACTCTGAATCATGGACATGAGAACACACTCAGTTCCTATATGATGAATGAACAATTTATTTCCCCTGCAACTACTTTTTTATGTAACGAGTCAGAATGATGAATTCAAGGTCATGGTTTATGAATATGTCATCCACCGCACCAACACTGGGTTACCTGGCCTGAAATCCGAACTCGAAACACTTAACATTATTGCCCCAAAACAAATGTAAAACCAACTTCCCTCTGATATCACTCTATCACTACCCGTCCCCCGGGGCCCATGTCAAGACTACCTGAATCCCGCATCCAATAGGCTAGGGGATGGCGACTATTCCTGAGTTGGTATATCCCACAAATGGGATGAATTTTCCTAATAACATATACTTATGCACCCATCTCAAAGAAAAAAGTACTAAAACTAAAAACACAGAGTAATCAAACAAGAATCCCAGTAAGACTACCACTGACAGTAATAGTAAAAATCTAAAAAGTAAATGGGAAATAATAAAATCCCAACAAAAACAAAATATTACAACCTCTTGGATATCATATGCAAAAAACCCTGCCTAAAGGGTAGGTATAGTAATATGTCTGAATGTTGCTGAAGCATACCACATATGTCAGGTCACCTTAAAGCACCACCTATCTCTGGACCGCCAAGGACTCTGTCAAAGCTATCAATCATCTGCATAAGACATGAAACATTCATGGGAAACCCATTAAAGTGTGAGTAAAAAAATACACAGTAGGACCCCAAACTATAAAGATAAACCACAAAGTAAGACAAAATGTTGTCTAACAAAGACGAACATGAAGTGTAGCCTCTAATAAGTACAATAAAGAGAGTCATTAGAGTCATTACACAATATGATATATATACAGAGAAATTACAAGCATATCCAAATCCATCAAGACATACAGTATCCATTGGAGACCAACTCTGCATCATCATAGGAGACCAACTAGGCATCCATGTAGGAGACTAACTCTATGTCATCCCTGGATACCATCTTCGTTCCCTTGCAGGAGGACAACTCTTCGTCATCGCAGGAGACCAACTATGTGCCCTCACCGGAACACATCTCGGCACCCTCGTAGGAGACCAACTCCACAACCTCGCAAGAGACTAACTTTGCGTCTTTTCCATAACCAGTCATAGAATTCTGTCCTTAGCGTGCTCCTTATGAAAGAACCTACACATCGATCCAATAGTTTATACACCAACCTCTAGGAAAGGTCATGTAGAGTAACCCAAAATTACTAACTTTTCATGAGGGTCCCAACGCCGCAAATGAATAGTCAAACGGAGACACGGTTTTGGAGTAATGGGAATTTTAGTAAAAAGGGGCTAGTTGGGTCCAGGTCTGGTCCCAACCCGGATGGACCGACCCGTCCAGGGTCCTTCTTGACCCAACCAAGCCCACTTGAGCCGGCTTGTTTGTTCCACCCAAATGCGGTAGCTGCCGTGTCCCCGCCAGCTCCATGCGGTCGGTCGTCGTGCCATCTGATTCTCCAGCACGTGGACCACAGTACAGTGTGTCAGTCAATCTGACATGGCACCATGCTATGTCATTGGACCACACAGCCACATCCCACCCTAACTGCAGCTTCACATCCCACCCTAATTGTGCCACATGCTATTGAGCGAGTGGTCACTTGCTGTTGGGTGGTTGTGTCGTAGAACACTGGCGGAAGCTCTACTTCTACAAGCCGACACCATCATCCATGTGGCCTATTTTTCGAAATACAAAGACCTTTGTGATCCTTCTATCACCGTCTTCACACTCATGAGCTCCAAATATTCTAACCGTCACTCTAGAGGTCTGATCGCATTTGGGACCCCCCCCCCCCGAAAAAAGCTTCGTGACAACAATGGTCTGCCGAAGAATAACAGAAGAACAAGAAAGATAGATAAGAAAAATAACTCCCTTAGAATAGACCAAGGCCTTGTTTGTGTCAGACTTTGTCTATTCATGTCATAAGGATTACAAAGAATGAAAATTCATCAAATCTATTCCCTTTAATCCCAAAATTTATCCATCCCATAAGAACGATCTAACTGTAGATCAACCTGTTGGTGGGTTTGTCCGCATTCATTGTTGGAATCAAGAATGGGTAAATAAATACTCTGAAAGAAACCCCCTACCGAGAATGCAGATCAGTCGGAGGAGAGATTTCATTATTGATGGTGATCCTTCAACGTACTTCCTCGATTCTTCATTCGTAGGCATTTTCCGTTCATCGTCCCCAGTGAGAGAGATTCTTTCTCCTTGTCTGGAGGAATATTCAATGCTCCCAGGAAAATTATCCAATGTTATGAATTCTTACATTGGTCCATGCCTACGATTAATGATAAAAACATGTTAACATGTTTCATCATTTTTATCATGTTTCAGCGTTTCAACGATGCTCTATTACAATGTCGTTGATTCATCGCATCATAGTGTTGATGAGTCACTATGTAACATTGATGAAATTAAAAAAATATGTATATTTTATTTTTCTCTTAAAACATTCCTAAATTAACTTTTGTAGTGGACCCACGATGACCAGTGTTAGGCCCTGTCATAGGTAAAGTCATTATTCTGAGTTCAATGGTGCACTCAGATTTCTGATCGAGATAACTATTTAGATGTTACTTAAACCGCACACAAATGCTAATTTTAATAAACATAAAAATAGTTTGAACATTTATTTTGGGCACCCTGAGTCTCGAAATCACATTCCATCTCCACACGTGGTCTCAAAATAACCCCTTATAATTTTCAAAAAAAATACATTGAAAAACCAAGACATTACTTTATATTTATACAATTATATATATATATATAATAAATATATATAAATATAAATTCAGTATATATATTAGTTATTTAAATTTATTTATTATAATTTTATAATTATAAAAATATTTCTATCATTATATATTTATTTAATTGCATATATATATATATATAATAAATATAAATAAATATAAAAATATTCATTATTTAAATATTTCTATTCCAATTTTATAATTATTTAAGTATATAATTTTTTATTTATAGATATGAAAAAAAATTTAAAATATATATATATATATATATCATAGGGTGCATGTCAGCAGTAGCTGCCCCTATGGGTCTCAATGAGGTCTCGAGTACAAGTCTCACAAAGTAACTTATTTAAATAAATTTATTACAACTTTAAAATTATTTAAATACATATAATTAAATATTTTTAATTATATAAATACTTTTAAAATATGTATATATTTTTATAATAATTATAAATTTATAAATTTATAAATATAGTAAATATAGTAAATATACATTAATAAATATATTTTTCTATAAATATTTATTTACAAATATACAAAAAAATGTATATCCATAAGAAATGATCCTGGTCATTTATTTAATCTTAAAAGAGAACAATTACAAGATTGCAGATGGGGTCAAACAAAGGGACATTCCCTCGTTCAGAAAAATATCTTAAGAGTCATAAAAAGTAAGATCATTTTCATAGTCATAGTCCGAATCATCAACAGTTTTGTATCCCGGTTGTGACCAAACTTGATTGAAAATCCTAAGCATCCCTAAATTAGATCTTTATTGATCAGTGTTGGATTTGACCTTTATAGGATTTAAGGACGATCTAATATAAATAATTCTTGGAAAATTGGAATAGTCCTTTCACGGCCTTCTTTTTAGAGGATCAATATTTTCCCATTCATTTCCTCTCACCATTCCCCTATGATTAATGACATCATCCTTAAAGGTGGTGTCCCCTCTAATGCCTAAAGGACTTGTGGTGTCCAATAAAGTCATTTTTTCCTACTTATCACTTCCACCAGCTGAAACATTACCCCATTTAACAATTATTGAGGAATTTGAAATTTTCTAGTCATCATGGATAACCTTATGATAATCAACAGCCTCCGACTGAAACTTCATAACACTATTCTAAGAATACTTATGGTTCAAGGAAGCACTAAAATCCACAACAATACGATGAGGAAAAAAACAAGATCCCTGCTCCAAAACGATTCCATCCCCCACCTGTGCAGCCTCACCTATGCTAGCCAGCAAATCGGTAGGAACCTCAACCCTATCAGATGCATGCTCGTTTGGATAGCCAGTCTAAAAAACCCCACCTAAAGAAGCATCCACATGATTGTCAGTGAGCTAACCAGTTTCCAAATTCACTACATGTTAAACATTAGGAATATCAAAACTCAAATTTGATGTTTCCTCCCCTAGAATATCTGCTCGAACATTAGAGGGTCCACTGTTATCACTCATCAGGGAATGCTCATTCAGCAGCATCCCCATGCCCTTCAAATTATGAATTTGAGCATTGAATTTCTCAAAGGACTGTGCACAAACCCTATTGGACATGGGACTTACACCCACATTACCAACATGAACAAATTTATTTGACACCACTTTTGGCATCCTGTGACAGTGAGAATCTGAGTGGCCCTTTAGCCCACATCTCTCACGAGAGACATTATTTGGAGAAAACTACACCCAGTGACCAACTATCATACAAGCTTTACAAAAAAGATGTTTTATTTCATAATAAACATCAGTTAGGATGTCATCATTGGGAGTGGATGAAGTTACCTTATCACTAATTGTAGAGCTAAGATCAACATCCAATAACATTCTAGAAATATGTCCAAACTGCACAAACTTCGTTTATTTATTAATATGGATTGGTGTCCCAATTATCGTGACAATACCATGCAATATCCCCAGGTGCCACATGAACCAATTGATTTCATAATGATATGCCCATTCCTGAGAGAAGGAATTTCTTTCTCGTGAGACGTTAAAATCTAATGATCATTCTTGCAGATGATCCCATCCAAGCTTCCAGAACATAGAACCCACACTGCACGCTAAAATTTTACAGTCATCTGATAAGAATAGACACTGAAAAAACCCTGACCAAGGAAGACACACCTCTAGTCTGAAAATCCACACAACAAAGAAATGTGATGTACCAAATCATCTAAATTTCAATGCTTATCACCTTTAGGTAAAAGATGTTTCACAATCAGGGATTGTATCCCCATTAAAAGTCTCTCATAAAATGATTCAGAATTCACATCATCATGTGCTGTAGAACCCTTGCACAATATTCTACCAGTGGAAGAGTCCTTAAATGATGCTTTATTGATTACTATAGCATGATCACCCACATGATGGATGATCTAGG
Source organism: Viscum album (assembly GCA_963277665.1). Classification (NCBI taxonomy): domain Eukaryota; kingdom Viridiplantae; phylum Streptophyta; class Magnoliopsida; order Santalales; family Viscaceae; genus Viscum; species Viscum album. The sequence continues at coordinate 807,463,492 of OY728139.1, forward strand.
CACACCACCCAAATCAGTGATCCTCCCATCAACCATCTGAGCACCCAAATGAGCCGATCTCACAACTCATGCACTAGGAAGATCTGAGAAATGCACCTCAGCCGCACGATTGATTACTACAGCATGATCACCCACGCGATTGATATTTATTTAAAAAGATATTTTTAACATTATTGATGGACATATAATCATAAATACATGCATTTAAAAATGTTTGAAATTGAAAAATTTAAAACGAGTACACTTTAAAAGTATTGAAAATGTGGATAAGTTATTAATTAAATATAAATTATTAAAAAAATGGATATATATATATATATATAATAAATTAAATATGAATACATTTTTGAAATACTAAAACATAGTAAATAAATATATATAAATAAGTACTAGAAAATGATCAAATTCAAGAATAAAACAAAAAAAATAAAAAATTTATTAAAAATGAATAAATACAACATAACAGTAATAATACTACAAATATATATAAAAAATTGACCGATTAAAAACATAATATATTAAATTTGTCATGTAATAATGAAATAATAAAATATTCTAAGATTTGAATAAATGACATAAATATTAGGTGTATGTTTTTTTATATAAAATTTCATTAATTGCGTAAATATTTTTGTGTGTGTGTTGTATATAAAAATTAATTAATTACATATTTGTATGTGAAATCAATATAACACAGAAAGTTTTATATATGTTAAATTGAAAATCAAAAAACACTGAAAATGAATATGACATATATGTTTATAATTATTTCATTTTTTTAATTTTCTATACATATTTTCAATATATTTTATTTATTATTATTTATATTTAATATATATATATATATAATAAACATATTCATTTTTATTAATAATTGTTACATTATATAAATTTAAACAATTTTGTAATATGTTCATTTTTAATTTTTTTGTTTAATTATTACAATCTATTAATAATATATATAATATTTAATATTTATTAATATATATTAATATATATAATCTATATATATGTATATTAACATTATTCATTTTTATCAATAACCATTTTATTGATAAATTTTTAAATATTTTCCCTAAGTTACACATTTTTAATTTTTAGTTGTTTAATTATTTAATTTTATTCATTTTACATATCTATATATTTAATATATATATTATTTAATAATTTTTATAATTTATATATATGCATATTAATTCTATTCATTTTTTACCATAATTATTTAATTAATAAAATTGTTTATATTTTTTTATTTTCTATATTATTTCATTTTATTCTAGGCATTTATCGGCACAAAAAATGAATTGATAAAGGGTTCGCTTTATCCGTGATTTTTTCTATCATTGATAAATGTTATCACTGTTAATGGAATCTTTTGTAATAGTAACTCATTGTAGTTGCAATAGAAAAAAGTAGTTTTTCGTGATGTGTTGCATCATGATCTAGTATGTCATTCTCTATTACTTTATAATTTTTTGTTTTCTTAGAATAGGATTATTCAAAATATTTGAATAATAATATCTATTATAATTGTATCATCTAAATAAAATTTTAGTATTGAATGACATTTTTAAAATAAATATATGTGCCACATTCTTCCAAAACAACTCAATCCTTGATTTTTATGTGAAGTTGGCATCATGGTTCTAAATCAAATGATAATGTTGTTAACTATTTAGAAGCTTGTTTTGGAGTTAAACTATTAAGTTATTTTAAATTTGTAGGTTAAAATTTTTATAGGATTAGAAGAAGTATGTGATAAAGATGATGATGGGGATAATTCATTCTATTTTTCACTAGCTTCACAGGATTTTTGTTACAAACATTAATGCATTTTTTGATTTGTTTTTCAATGTTTTAAAAGGTTAAAATTTATACAGTCTTTTATTTTAGCAAAAAGGGTGGTTTTGAATCATTTACATACATAGAAGAATGATGATTTTATACGATTTAAACCCTTATTTGACATTATATTTTAGTAGTTTTTGAAGACATAAAATGATGTTTTAAACATATATTTTTTCATTGGTTATTGTACCTTTTCATATTATGCAGGCCTACATATGAATTGGTCCACATGGGGGCTGAACATATTTTTTGAAGTCCGTATGTAGTGTAGGTTTCAATTGATTTTTAATTTATTCTCTACAAAGTGTGAGATTTGATTTGGTTCCATCTAGTATAATCATTTAATTATTTGTATTTGAAGGAAAACATTATTATAATTTGACATAAGAAACAATATTTTATGTGCTGATCATGTATGGATGTGATCAGATGTTGCTGAGATATGTGTGAACGGGGTGCAGAATGAGATGTTGATATGGGTGTGATACGGTTACTCGGGTGAATAGGTTGACTTATGGATGAGATGGAATTACAAGATGACTGACATTGGTGCATAAGAGTGAGAAACCTGTGAGGAAGTATATGTGGGGTACCTTTATTATGTATATACTTCTGATATAAAATTTCTTACTTATATGCACTACTTGTTGAGAAAGAATTGGTGAGAATGCTATATCATTTTACCTATTTGGCATTGAGTTTAATTCCTCAGTTATTCATTGAGTTTTAGTATGTTTATTTCTCATTGCACGAGAGTTTGAAGATGATCCTATTGAGCATAAAATTATGCTCACCCATATATATATATATATATATATATATAATTTTTTCCAGGTCCACGGGAGTTAAACATTGAACAAGTTGGGTGGTTCTCTCTTGGAGTAGTCTTTTAGGAGCTATTCGAGTTCATGATCATTGTATAAGCATTGTTCATTGTATTTTCATTTGTTTCCTCTTTGTATGACATTACACTGAAAGAAATTGTGATGGTTTATCTATATATTTATGTGGTGGAGATGGTTGTAGGATCTTATCTCTTATAGTGGATTCATTTATTGAGGTTAGTATATCACACATAACCTATTGAATGTGGGTTCTGAGTCATCCCCCTTTTCACTACGGCCTAGAACAGGTGTTAGTAGTCGGGGTGATTTTGTAATACTTGATGGAGTTAAGTAAATTGGTATATTATCTTGTTATGTTAGGAATAAATTGTGAAACGATGGTGACTATTGATGGATTCACCGCCTTACCCATGATTTGTAAATGCCTTGCGTGACATTATTCTGTATGTATTTTTTAAGACCACCTTGATTGTATTTTTTTCGATTTCATCTTCTTATAATAAATAGGTGGTGTTTAAAAAATTACTCTTTCATTAAACATCCCATAAAAAATATAAAACTCTTAAAAATAGATAACAATAAATATATTATTTGAGATAAACTGAAAAGGTTACATATATAATAAATGAAAATATGTCTAGAGCATTGAAAAACATGTGACATAATCTAAATAATTCACAGCATTTAAAATTAAAATCATCACGGTTTTATCACGTCTGATGTATCCAACACATGGATGTGGAAATACATCATGGGTCCAGACCCGTCATTGTCTAAAGAAAATTTCTATAGTTGGAATTTTTGTAGGGAAAGGAAGGTGCAAGGCCAGGATATTCTTGGCCCCCCAAAATTTATTGTAATATTATTTTTTGAATGATTGATAGATAATTATGAAAAATGAAATTATTTGATTTTTCCATGAATAAAAAAGTACCCATTATTACATTAAAATGTTTCCAATATAAACCTCATTCATCCACCAATACTATATTCTATAAAAAATATTATATATAAGTATTATATTACTATATATATCTATATGTGATTTCAAAAAAAATTTAAAATTAAAATAAATACTATATTGATTAAATAACATTTATGTATATAAAAGAGAAAATAAACAAACATCCTGTAAAAACTCATAACCACCCTTCATAAACACCTTCAACAAGATTAAAAAGACACATTGTATTTTCATGTCATAATATTTTTCAGTAATAACAAAAATTAATCTTAAAATAGTATATACTCTCATTATCAGCATTCCATTTCTTCAACCATAAAACTTTTAACTCAGTTTGATCGTAAAAACATTTATTCGTTGAAAAAATATTTAGTTTAAACTTCTGGTCATTTATCTTTAATCACAGGACACATCCACATTTAATCACATGAAACATTTATCATTTAACACAAAAAAACCTTTTTTAAATAATAAATTATCTTCAAAGCATATACGATCAATTACATACACCACCATGGAACAAAACACAAAGAAAAAATTTCAATAAAATTGCAGGTCGTATAATATACAAAATTTTTAGCATTGAAAATGAACTACTTTTCTTACATGGTATGTTATGTTAAACCTCCCTCACTATTACAAAATACATAAAAACACCCAAGAAATGCGATCACTGATGGGCTGTATTGGTCATGTAGAGACCTCTTTTGACAGTAGTTGTTTCACTATAATTATATATCACCTCACGCGAAGATATAATGACCATTTTAGGTGGTTGATATAGATTTCACACAACACATTTATGCAATTACGTTTTCTCACTAAAGGTAATTATTTTCTTAAAAAAATACATTAAATTCACCTCTCAACCAGCTATTAAAAAAATAAAAATAAATACCATCCAAAATTATCAATTCAACATATTTTTATGTAACGATTCAGGTTTTCCCATGTGGAGGCCATTGTGTGGTTTAATGTTTCAGAGACCATGACCATTTGAATGGTTAAAAGGTAACTTTTACCTGTCAAACAATCTCGGAAAAATTTTATGATGGTTCTATTGACTTCAAAATGTGGGGTTTACTCTAGGGATGGTGTTTGGTGAAATTTCATGTTGGAAGATTTATTTAGAGTATTTAATATTTATTAAATAAATATTCATTATATTGGGCTGGTTTGATAATTAATTTCACTTGATTTGTCACGGACCATCCCAACGGGGCTCGCGCCGTGACTCCCCAAGATCATCTATATAGGCCATCGGTTGGTGTCTAGTGCTGAGTAGGCTATCACTCACAATATGTCCTTTACCTAATGTACATGTACACAAAAACCCACCTAAACCTCCATGCAATATTGCAGAGATATGTATAAAAATAAAAATGAAAAGTAAAATGCATGAATAAATCTATCTTAAACTAGAGTACAAAAAAAGTACCACAATGAATAATATAGGTCCCACTAAAAGAAAATACAAAGAAAGCCCATCTGCACTGAAGGAGGGGATCACTATCAACTCACCGATAAGCTCCTCATCTAATCTTTGGTGAGAACACCGATCAGTCCAACTACTACACACTGCCTGCTTTGGGTCTAACTGGGAATCCATCGAAGGACCTGTGATCTTCACAAGACACATGAAGTGTGTGGGAAAAGCCCATGGAGGAGTGAATATAATAATACTCATTAGGTTCCTCAAAAACCCAAAATAAAAAACGGAGTAACTAATAGTCCTCGGTAACTCAACCCAGCCCGAGGGAACTCAAATGAGAGAGAAGGTCCATCTCGAGACCATCCTTGGAACTACCCAACTAGTCAGCTCGACATCCATTGCATGTCAAAAAAAAAGAGACACATAAAACATGGACATCCAAAACAATATTTTGATATACTCAGCTCACATACCATGTCTTATGGTCCCGACCATAAACTGTCAATGGTAAACAACTTGAGGATCCAACCAAACACTCACAACAGTCTCATGAGGTACAAAAATCACATACAACGATGAGAGTCAGTCCATCCGCAATATCTCTAAAAATGAAAGGGGGAGAGCAAGGACCACTCGAAGTCGTTGATCCAACCACACCATCCCAGGTGGCACCCATCCGAGTGATGCCACCAATGTTGACCTGCACCCTGCTCAAGGTCGGAATAACTATAGAGACTCCCACTCCTCACCACTACCCAAAAGTCGAGGGATTACATGTTCCTAAAACAACAAGTGAAACCTGTGTTTCTCTTGTCTGGAGGGGCCAACACCTCATTCCATTGAGGGATCACTAACTCCTAATGAGGAATCATGCGTAACAAGTAGAGGGGCATGTTACCCGCTACATCTCAGGAACAGGGGACGCTACTCCGTAATGGTGAACCCACACCCTGGTACGACATGGGAGTACCACACTATGAAACCTTAGCCCGCACCCAAACACAGAAGGGGAGAAACACTCCAAAAAATGTGAGCCCACAAAAATGGTAGGGGAGCACCATTATGTGAAACATGATCTCGCACCAATGGTAGGGGAGCACCACACTGAGGCTATAGGACCTGCACCCTGATAAGAAATGAGAGTAACAACTCTATCACACAAATATATTTGAGAGTATGTGTCGTGTCACGGTAGGGGAGAAGTCCAACTATACAAACGTCATGGGGAACCCGCACCCTAGTCCATTATGGGAGTTACAAACCAAAATGTAACCACTCAAAGATAACGAACTCGTGACCATGGCATGGATAGTCCCATCTATACCTATATAGAGAGGTAAGTGAATCTCCCTTCCTGGTTCCACAGGGGAGTACCATACCCAACGTCTATCTTCATGAACCACCAATCTCCAAATAAGGTCAGACATTTCTCCATAATAATTTTCCTCGATTCACACCACCTTGTGTCCCGTAATATATAATAGATTTCACCATCTCGTTCTACTCGAAAAAACATGTAGGAGAGTCTATTTAATTTCCATAATTGAGAAACCAGTGAAAATATTGTCTTTCAAAGATACAAGTCCCAAAAGGACCTCATGGGGTCCATTCCTTGATCCTAGAACACATTCAACGTATCACACTATTGCAATCCTCATAGATAAAACACATAGGGTCAACTACTCATTCGTCCAAAATGGATCTGTGGTGAAAAAGTCATGTTTCATTGTAAATTCCACATAATGGCCCTCATGGGGCCCACACCCCATTTTTAGTTTTAGCACTTGAAATTTATCTTGAAACGTCTGCCATAACACCATGGTCGCAAGAGCCCTGATGGTGCGCCAATCAGAAGCTCCGTGAAAAATTTATGGCAGGTCAAAGTTGAATATTAATAAAATATTATTATTATTCCAATATTTCATGGCCTAGGTCCATGAAACAAACTCATAAAATTCTGAAACTATGCTCAGAGGGTCCATGTTGATGCAAGGGTCATGTCATTTTATACGACACGTGAATCAGACACCAGGTTTCATGTTACAGGAGTTTAAATAACCCCCAACCCAGAAGAGGAAAGATCAACCCGCACTGGCCGGTCTGCCGCCACCTAGGCTAGCCCGCTCCGGCCAGCCCAGCCGCCACCCCATTCGGTCAGCCCACTGCCCCACCACCTTGTGTCCTCTGACATTCCCCTTTTCATCATGCGGCCTCCATCACTCCGCCCATTCTGAGCCCCAGTCTCACCGTAATCCACTTTGTTGCCCTATCGGAGCCACCGCGCTTCCCTGTCGGAGAAACCGCTTCATTAGAATCTGCCACACCACCACGAACTGAGCGTCTCTTTTCCAGAAACCACCATTCCACACCAGAGTCCACCGTTGGACCATCCGTGGCCAACTGGGAGCACCCCAATGCTCCAAAAACGGATCTGAAACCTATTTCGGAAAGACCAAGACCCGATCTACACAACCTTGATGACGAATCGAGGAAAAATGTTGCATAAACAGGGGTTTGTGATCAATTTATAATCATCCTACCATGGAAAAAAATGCTTAATTTTCGACAGCAAAACGATGCCTGTGAAACATTGATGCTCGATCTGCCGACAATCAGTATCGAAAATAGCCTCCAACGACACCTTATTTCGTTGAAGTGGATGGAGGAAGGGAGGAGGATCCACCTGCGTACACACACCACCAATGTGAGGAAGGGTATGAAGGAGGATTTCTCTGTTTTATATATTCTTTTCTCCATTTATCTCTTCTTCAACACGCCTTTTTCAAAAACACCTCGTGTGAACAACTGTATGTTGATTCTACTGTAAACACGATGTTCTGAACCCAACCGCACTATCAAAATTTCAACATGAGACTCCAATAAGTATTTATTCATTTCAGAATCGAAAAAAATTAATTTTCTTTATTTATGAAGTTTCTCTCAATAAAATATTATACAGCAGGCCCGCACCGAAAAATCTTATACCCCTCCCAAGGTAAATGACATACTCCAGACACAACTGTGCCCTCCGATTTTTTAGCTAGGCTTCCATTTTATAGATAACTCATTTTCATCACGTGCATAGTATAAAAATACATAATATGTTTATAGAATTTATTTTGGACACACCAGGCCTCAAAATCACATGCAGTCTTAGAGCCTAAATCTTAAAACATTCCAAAGAATATTCCCATGTATGAAAGAGAAAAACCCAAGTCACTACTTCCTCTCCATCTTAAGACATTTTGTCCCTAAAAAGTAAAACCACAGGAAAAAGAAAAAGGACCTTGACTCTCCCATGGGAATCCCACTACAAAAATTTATCCAGAGGTTATTATTCTATAATAAAACATTCACATAGAAGAACTAAAAGAACAAACATATAAAAGGAGGATTTAAAAACCTCAATGGTAGCCTGACGCCCCATCTAACACTTTGAACCATCGTCAAGATCCAAATGAACATAAGACCACATCGTCGAACACCCATGGCCACCCTAGTTGGTCGACAACCACCCCGAATGAGCCCAAATGAGCCTCTACTAACTCTGAACAGTCTGTTACAACACCAACAAGATTCCATGAAGAATACCACATCAGCACCCCATCTCGCCACGTGATGGGTGCCAATGCCAACCTTAGAAGGTTGACATAATGACCACCTTAAGTAAAATACATGAACCCCTGGATATCCTATCTCATGAGACCCTACAACAAATACTCATGAGAAACTTCTCTTCTATATGTAGATCATACAAGGTTTTCCACATGTACACACTTTGTTTTACAAGTGCATACAAAACCACCACCACCATACAAAACCAACCACGAACTCCAAGGTCTAAAGAAATTCATCCACCACACCTCGACAATATCTGTTTCGGGAAACACTGAATCGCCTTCATGTTTTTCGATTTTACCTTAAAGACACGTCTTAATGGGGGAAGTGTTCATCCTTCCCACTATTTCAAAGACACAACAAAGCACACAACAACCTCCTAAAGAGTCTTGTATACGAGTTGAAGTCATGCGCCTGAGGGAACCAAAGAACAACAAAAGCCTTCCCAAATTCTCACACTAGGACCTACCGGGCCCTCGGTTACCAACACGTTTCCATGCCTTGTGTACACTAGTCAATGGGACTCAACCACTGCACCTTGATACTCTCCACTTTGGGAGTTAGTAACTCACCCACACGGTTTTCATCACGTCACAAAAATACTTCTAGGTGGGGGAATGATCCCACTTTCATGTGAAGTTTAATCTATATCTAGTACCAATACCAATAGATCCATCCATGACTTTGTCTAACTGGTTGCATCCACATGAATCCTCAGAGGTGGGTCTACGCATTTCTCGACGGATCGGGGATCCACCAACTGTGCAATCAAAAGAGAACCTACCATGTGACTTGGCCCCTTAAAGGAGACCTCATCACTCATCAGTTCGTACACCATACTCGCATGTGGAACCCTGGAATTATTCCATTATGCTAACATCTTGAAAAAATTCCTGATGCACCACAGTAAAATAGTATATCTGGGGATTTGAGTCAAGAAGGATAGGAAAACCCCTAACCCAATCTTATATGATGTGTGTACCATTATTCCCCTGTGATTAGTGTCTTAATGTACCATGTTGAAAGACATGTTATCAGAGTCATAGTGTATGGATACATCAGTCTCCCATACCATCATTGAAGTCATTGGCCTAATAGATGAACGCAAAACATCCTAACAATGATGTTATGCAACCCAAACCAGGATCACAAATGTGGTCCTGTAATACCCCGAATGATAAAGGGTTATATGGATAACTGATATGACTCTTGTCAACAAGGTGAAACTTTTTTTTTTGGATCCTACCTGATTAGAACTCCACAGTTAAGTGTATTTAGCATGGAGTAGTGATCGGGATGGGTGACCATCTGGGATGTTTCCCATGGTGTGTGAGAGTGAGGAAAAAGCATACTGGAAAGGACATGTGTTGGCATGTGGAGACTATCAATAGTTAGATGACCAATTTTTGGCACGTGGGTGTGCCCCAGGGTGGGGACCATGTGTCTGCGGGGCAACTGGTGGTACCTGCCAGGCCAGCACCCAATGTCCCTGTTAAAGGCGGGGTGTCTGTGCTATCACCGGGAAACAATTTTTACATTTGGTATCAATGTTGGTACCCAACATTAAGTGCAGCGCACTACCTGGGTTGAGATGTAGGGCCCAAAATGGGGACATTGTGTTCTAAAGGTGGGTGATTGTAAAACCCTGAATGATAAAGGGTTAAATGGATAAATGATATGACTCATGTCAATAAGGTGCACCTTCTTTTTCCGAAGCTGACCCGATTAGAACTCTACAGTTACACGTGATTTTTTGGTTGTAGTGATCAGGATGGGTGACCTTCTGGGAAGATTCATGGATGTGTGTGAGTGAGGAAAACACACACTGGAAAGGAAATATGTTGGAATGTGGGGACTATCAATAGTCAGATGACACGTTCAGGAATGTGGCAGGGCCCTAGGGTGGGGATAATGTGTCTGCGGGGAAACTGGTGGTACCTGGCCGGCCAGTAACCAAATACACTATTAAAGGTGGGGTGTATGTGCTGTAATCGGGTCCCAGTTGATACATTTGGTATAAGATGTGGTACCCAACCTTATGTACAGCGCACTGCCTGGGTTGAGATGTAGGGCCCACAATTGGGACATTGTGCTCTAAAGGGGGTGATTATAACACCACGGATTACAATGGGTCATATGGATAAATGATATAAATCATGTCAACAAGGTGCACCTTTCATTTCTAGAGCCTACCTGATTAGAACTCCCCATTTAACCGTGCTTGGCATGGAGTACTGATCAGGATTGGTGACCTATTTGGACGTTTCCCAGGGTGTGTGTATGTGAGGAAAAATCACAATGGAAAGGACATGTATTGGACTATGGGGGCAATCAAGAGTCAGATGACCCGTTCAGGAACATTGGTGGGACCTACGGTGGGGACCACATGTTTGTGGGGAAACTGGTGGTACCTGGTGGGCCAACAACCTACTACCCTATTAAAGGAAGGGTGTTTGTGCTATCGTCGGGACTGTTTCCGACGCTTTCACCAGGGCATGCGCATCCTTCTGCTGGGGAGGGCGCGCAGCTTGTTGCCCCGTATTCCCGCTTTCCAAAGGTGGGTGGCATTCGTTCCTTGTTCAGGGACGTCTGCTCCTTGATCGAAACTGGGATGATGGGATGTCAGTTCTTCCCTCCGTGGATTCCTCCTCGGAGCTCATTACCTAGTCCAGGTCTCCCTCGTAGATTTAATACGGGTTCTTGAAGCTCATTCCCGGTGCCATATCTACATGGACACTAGTTAAGTACGTTTCTTCCGTCAAGATGCTCCAAGGGGTCTTGTCGGGACAGCAACCTGCAGTGAGGAGAGTGGTCACGTTGGGGCATCATCAGCATGTCTGTCTTTGGTCCCTCATCAAAGGGCTTCTCGAGGGCGCGGAAGCCCGAGGCATCCCACATCGAACGTGGGGAATGTGTACCATATGATTTTTTCCTCAGCTTCCCATGATTAAAACGGGGTATGTCGCGAGTTTAACATCTTGCGGAGACGGATCGGGTTAAAGGATCCCTAGGGGGGAAACCGATGTTGGGGCCAGAATGTGGTCAGCTTCCCATATATCATGGAGTGGGAAAGGGTGTCATGATCTCACCGGGATGTGGTGGCCCGGGTAAGGATTAGTATGGATGGTGGAGTGAGACATGGGGCTTACATTCTGAGACGTCCAAAAAGGGGGGATATAGTTTAACGTCATGCGGGACGGAATACAGTTTAACATCATGCGGGACGAAATACAGTTTAACGTCATGCGGGACGGAATACAATTTAACGTAATGGGGGACGGAATACAGTTTAACGTCATGAGAGACGGAATACAGTTTCACATCATGCGGGACGGAATACAGTTTAACGTCATGCAGGACAGAATACAGTTTAACGTCATGCGGGACAGAATATTTGGGGCTTATGCTCTTAGGCATCCCAAGGTGGTCGGGGAACCGACATGGAGAGGTCAGGACGACCGGGTGGTGGGCTTGAACCACATGGAGGATTTATAAGTTCCAAGCGTTAGCACAGATCAAAGTCCCCGTAGTTTTCTGGGATGGGGCTTACGCTCTGGGGCGGCCCATAAGTGGATATCATGGTCGACTCACACTCTAAGCCTATGTGAGTCATGCTCGGTGTGGGAAACAAGAGGCAGTAGGGACCAGACGATCAAGTCGCGAAGGGTGAGTCCATGAGAAGTGGGATGGGGCTTACGTGTTGAGAGGCCCAAAGAAGAAATAGGGGCTTACCCGTGGTTAACGACCCTTGGGGTCGGGGCTTAATCCAGGGTGGAGGCCCGTGGTGCGACAAAGCGCAGTGAGAAAAGGACTCCACTGGCCTTGGGAGGGGGGAAGTACGGAGATTCATGGGTGAAATCATCCACAAGAAAGGCTAGGGGATTACGCTCTGAGGCATCCCTTAACCGCGGACAAATTCTGGTTTGACAAGGAGGATCCCATTCCATGTGAGGAAGAGCCCATTACCATGGAGACGAGTGGGCATATAAAATGTCCGAGCTGGGGGGACCCTGCGTGCGAAGCACTGGGTTGGACCATAGTTTAACGTCTTGTGTTAAGGATGAGGTTCTTAGCAGTTTAACGTCCTGCGGCTTGGACGAGGTGGGTTCGCTCCACACCCCTAGGGCATACATGCCCAACGCCCTCTACCCCTTGTGGAAGGGAAGGCATCGACAAGTCCATAATGAAGGCGGGATGTAGGGCGAACCATCGGGGGTCCACGTTAGCATGGCTATGCGAAGAAGCAATAGACATTAGCGTGCCTATGTTGAGAAGCATAAGGCAAAAAAATGCAATGGGAAACATGACCCAAGGGACATTGAGGTCACTTCGCATGAGCCTGGAAGGTCGTGCGGGGAAACAACGCATGGCATGCAAGCCCGGCAGGGGAGACATTAGGTGCGGGTGTAGGGGTCCGCCAAGGGGCGTCAAGGTGATGAGTGCTGGGTTTTGCGCGCAAAAGGGAAGTTTTGTGCGCAAAAGGCCGGGACGGTGTGTAATTGTAGCAAATAAATTGCGCGCAGAGAGGGAACTACGCACAGGGTTTTGCACGCACGGCAGGGTATTGTGCGCACGAGGCATGGATTGCACGCAAGGCTAGAATACTGCGGAGGGGGAAAATTCACTAAAGATGGTGGGGTTGCGCGCAAAGGCGAACTCCGGGGCAAGGTTGCGCGAAATGAGGGTTTTACCTGGAAGTCCTCTTTCACGTGGGGGGAGCCGAATTGCGCGCACAGGAGTCGCTTCGGATTCCTCAACCCCAACACGTTCGGGGTCACCTTCTATTTATAGGTGACCTCCAGTTCAGAATCCAGGCAGCACGCAAAATTCTTCACGCTGAGCGTAGCCGGTGCGCAAAACTCACCGCGCAGAACCGGGGTGCGCAAAAGTTTGCACGCCTCATCGGCTCAATTCCGTGAAACCCCCTAATTCTACGCGCGCAGAACATTTTGTCGCGTGGAACCTCCTTTATTTCGCGCACCACATCCCGGGCCTCCGGATCGGGCCTCTTATTCCGAATATGACTTCGCTTCGTCATCTTGAAACATCCTCCAAGAGTTATGGGCTTTTTTCGGCGCCAACAAACTCCCCCTGTGGAATTGGATCGGCGAGAGGTCGCAACGATCAGATTCCATGGGGAGGACCTCCATGAGCGACTGGATACACAACGGCTCCATGCTGGTGACCGGCAGTAGGGGGAGTGACCTCATAACCCATGCAATGGGTGCTAGAAGGAGTCATACCCTGAGCATAGTCGTCGCGAAGAAGCTATCGGCTTCCCAGATCAGTGGCACGAAATGAGCCCTCATAGTGAGCGGCACTACCGCGGATTGGTCCGTAGTGGCCATTTCCAGTGTCCGCGACCGGGAGATTCAACCCAACCTACAGCAGGGCGGTCGGGGTTTCGATCCCATTCTGGCACGCGGCTTCCCCTGCTCAACATGCGCAGGGATCTGGGAACAAGAATCAGCAGTGGATGGGGCCACAGTGGTTGCTGATGCTGGTGCCCTAGGACGGGCATTCTCCCCCACTCGTGCCTGACGCTGGCGTCATGTCAGATGGGACGGAACCGGTGGTGCGGGCATGAGATTGCCTGCTCCTCGGCTCGGGGAGTCGGGCGGCGGCATCGACATAGCCTGCCGGGGGTTCTTGCCTTTAACCCCTGGGATGGATCGTCGATCGAGTGGACCCAGACATCCCCCACCTCATTGGCGTAGTGGAGGGATGTGTCAAAGCACTCCGGGGATAGGCTCCCGAAGCAGTTGAACGTCGGCGTGGGGAGCGGCGGCTCCCTGCGCGACCATCGAGGGCAGCGATGGTGGTGAGGCACAGACGCCTCTATATCCAAGCGGGCCATGCCCCTTGTGGGGATTCCCCCTTCCTCGTCATAACTACGAACCAGGTCATTGATCACACTCTGTTGGATGATTTCTGATGGGGAGAGGGGGCGCAAGCGCCTAGCTGCTACGGCGGTCAAAGTCGGAGCGACCGTGGGATAGGTGGGACCGAGCGGGGTAGCCGCGTCGGTACTGCCCCTGCCCCTGCGCCGGTGGTCAGGTGGCGATTGAGCTCCGAATGCATTGATCTGATTCTTGGAATCATGGAGATGAACCCATTAGTATCAACAGGAAATGAGATCAACAACCAAGGCCCGACATCATTCCGTCTTCCATGTTCGGTGAGAGGAATCCATGCTGACGACATCACAGAATAGAGTAGTCAATGTCCTGACGGCCTCGACCCCTGGATGGTTCACATCCCGGTGAGGGTTACCTTGACCTGGTGACATTCTATTATTCTGATGCTCCAATGGCTACCATTCCTCGTGTTGAGGAGAAGAGCTTCACGTCGGGTTCACCATATTTTTTTCGGACGCTTTCGTCGGGGCGCGCGCATCCGTCCGCTAGGGACGGCACACTGCTTGTTTCCCCGCATTCTCGATTTCCAAAGGAGGGCCGAATTCGTTCCTTTTTCAGGGACATCTGCTCCTTAAACGAAATCGGGATGATGGGATGTCGGTTCTTCCCTCCGTGGATTCCTCCTCGGAGCTCATTACCTAGTCCAGGTCTCCCTCATAGATTTAAGACGGGTTTGTGAAGCTCATTCCCAGTGCCATATCTACATGGACGCCAGTTAATTACGCTGCTTCTGTCATGTCGCTCTATGGGGTCTTGTCGGGACAGCAACCTATGGTGAGGAGAATGGTCACGTTGGGGTGTCGTCGGCATGTCTATCTTTGGTCCCTCATCACAGGGCTTCTCGAGGGCATGGAAGCCCGAGGCATCCCACATAGAATGCGGGGAATGTGTACTATATTATGTTTTCCTCAGCTTCCCATGTTTAATACGGGGTATGTCACGAGTTTAACATCTTGTGGAGATGGATCGGGTTGAAGGATCCCTAGGGGGGAACACCGATGTTGGGGCCAGCACATGGGCGGCTTCCCATATATCATGGAGTGGGAATGGGTGGCATGATCTCACCAGGATGTGGCGGCCCGGGTAAGGATCAGGGTGGATGGTGGAGTGAGACATGGGGCTTACGTTCTGAGATGGCCCAAAAGGGGGGATACAGTTTAACGTCATGCGAGATAGAATATAGTTTAACGTCATGAGGGACGGAATAAAGTATAAAGTCATGCGGTACAGAATACAGTTTAACGTCATGCGGGACAGAATACAGTTTAATGTGTTGCGGGACGGAATACATTTTAACGTCATGCGGAATGGAATACAGTTTAACGTCATGCAAGACATAATATTTGGGGCTTACGCTCTGAGTCAGCCCAATGTGGTCTGGGAATCGACATCGAGAGGTCGGGATGACCGGGTGGTGGGCTTGAACCTCATGGAGGCTTCCTATGTACCATGCGTTAGCATGGATCACAGTCCACGTAGTTCGCTGGGATGGGGCTTATTCTATGGGTCGGCCCATAAGAGGATGTCATGGTCGATGCGCACTCTAATCCCACGTGAGTAATGCTTGGTGTGGGAAACAAGAGGCAGCAGGGACCAAACGATCACATCACGAAGGGTGCGTCCGTGAGAAGCGGAATGGGGCTTACGTGTTGAGCGGCCCAAAGAGGAAATAGGTTCTTACACGTGGTTAGCAGCCCTTGGTGTCGGGGCTTACTCTAGGGTGGAGGCCCGTGGTGCGACAAAGCGCAGTGGGAAAAGGACTCCACTGGCCTTGGCAGGGGGGAAGTACAGAGATGCACAGGTGAAATCATCAGCAAGAAAGGCTAGGGGCTTACGCTTTGAGGTAGCCCTTCCCCCGCGGGAAAACTCCGCTCTGACAAGGAGGACCTCATTCCATGTGAGGAAGAGTCCATTCCCGTATAGACGAGTGGGCATAAAAAATGTCCGAGCTGGGGGGACCTTGCGTGCGAAGCACGGGGTCGGACCACAGTTTAACGTCTTGTGATAAGGACGAGGTGCTTAGTAGTTTAACGTCCTGCAACTTGGACGAGGTGGGTTCGCTCCACACCCCTAGGGATTACATTCCCAACTCCCTCTTCCCCTTGTGGAAGGGAAGGCATCGGCAAGGCCATAATGAAAGGGTCCGCAAGGCGAACCACCGGGGGGTCCACATTAGCGTGGCTATGCGAAGAAGCAATAGACGTTAGCGTGCCTATGCGGAGAAGCATAAGGAATAGCAATGAAATGGGAAACAAGGCCCAAGGGACCTTGAGGTTTCTTCGCACGAGCCTGGAAGGTCATTCGGGAAAACAACGCATGGCGCGCATACCCGGCAGGGGAGACATCAGGTGCCGGTGCAGGGGGCAACCAAGGGGTGTCAAGGTGAGGAGTCATGCAGTTTTCTCGCAAAAGGGAAGGTTTGCGCGCAAAAGTCCGGGACGGATGGCAATTGGAGCAATGGAATTGCGCGCGGAGAGGGAACTATGCACAGGGTTTTGCGTGCACGGTAGGTTATTGTGCACACGAGGCACAGATTGCAAACAAGGCTGGAATACTGTGGAGGGGGAAAATTCACCGAAGCCAGTGGAGTTGCACGCAAAGGAGAACTCTGGGGCAAGGTTGTGCAAAATGATGGGTTTGCCTGGAAGTCATCTTTCACGTGGGGGGAGCCGAATTGCGCGCATGGGAGTCGCTTCGGATTCCTCAACCCCCAAAACGTTCAGGGTCACCTTCAATTTATAGGAGACCTCCGGCGCGGAATGCAGGCGGCGCGTGAAATTATTCGCGCCGAGCGTAGCCGGCGCGCAAAACTCGCCGCGCAGAACCGGGGCGCGCAAAGATTGCACACCTCATCGGCTCAATTCTGTGAAACCCATTGATTCTATGTGCACAGAACATTTTTTTGCGCGAAACCTCCTTTATTTCGCGCACCACATCCCATGCCTCTGGATCGGGCCTCTGATTCTGATTATGAATTTTCTTCGTCATTTCGAAACTTACTCCGGGAGTTACGGACTTTTTTCGGCGCCAACAGGGAACTATTTGTTACAAGTCCAAAATTAGAACCCCATATAATAACAATCTATCACGACCTGACCCAATAGGGTTTGAACCATAGATCCCCAAGCCCTCCACCATAGGACAGGGGTTGGCGTCCAATGTTGAGTATGATATCACACACAAGGAGGCCTTAGGATAAGGTACCTGTAAACATGCACCCACATACACCTCCATGCAACAGTGAAGAGATATATATACAAAAAAATAAAAACTAAAATTCAATCCATACATTTGTATCAAAACAAAGTACTATATATGTACACATAATTAAAATATAGGGCCCATTAAAAGAAAACTACAAAATCATCCACTTACTCTGAAGGAGGGGAACACTATCAAACACCTACTGGTAATATCCTATTCCTTGATCAGATTAAAACCATGGTCAATCCAGCTACTACGCTCTGGTTTCTCTCGGTCCAACTAGGACTTCGTCGAAGGGAAAGTGTTCTACAAAAGACACAAGACATGTGCAGTAAAATCCCATGTAGGGGTGAGTATAAGAATACTCATTAGGTGCCCTAAAAACCACAAACCAAAAATGGAGTAACTGATAGACTTCATTTAACTCAACCTATCCTAAGGTAACCCAAATGAGAGAGAATATCCATCTCGAGACCATCCTCGACATTACATTATTAGTTAGCTCGACGTACCTAGCATGACAACAAAACGACACATACCACAGGGACTCCCAGAACAATACCCGAATATACCCTACTCCGTTACCAAGACTCATGGTCCATACCATAGACTGTCCACGGTAAACAACTCAAGGTTCCAATGTAACAGCCACAGTGGTCTCTTGAGGTACCGACCTCACAGACATCAACAATAGCTACGACACACATGAATGCTCATAAAATGAATGGGGTGATCATCGACAACTCAAATTTAATGAGTCGTCCACACCATCCCAGTTGTAACTCATCTAAGTGATGCCATAGAAACTAACATTCACCCTACGTAGGGTCGAAAGAACTATAGAGAGTCCCACTTCTCACCACTAACCCACATTCAAGAGATTACTAGCTCTAAACCAACCCACAAAACCTCTGTCTCTTCTGTCTTGAGTGTCCCACACATCAGTCCATCGAGGGAGTAATAACTCTTAATGAGGAATCATGCGTAACAAGTTTAGTGGTTTGATCCCCACTTAAAAATAAAAACGAGGGAGGAATACTCCATAAATTTGTATCATTACCCATTTAAGATACATGAGTACCACCATATGAAACATGATCCCACACCCGAACATGTTAGGGGAGCAACACTCTAGAAAATGTGAGCCTACACCCATGGTAGGGGAGCACCGTTGTGAGAGACATGATCCCACACCCACAGTTGGGGAGAACCACTCTGTGAAACTTGAGCCCATACCCATGGTAGGAGAGAACCACTTCAAGTAACATGAGACCTCACCCAATGTAGGGGAGCACTAAATTGAGGCTGGGGGACCTACAACTTGATATGAATAGGGAGTACTGACTTTACCACAAAACGATATTGGAGGGCCCGCACCCTATCACTATAGAGGATTAGTCCAACTGTACAGACGTCACGGGGAACCAATACCCTAGTCCATCAAGGTATTAACAACCCTGGATATAACCACCCATAGATAAAAAACAATAACTCACAACATAGGGATTCACATCATTTCTTATGTGGTGAGATAATGGAAACCCGTGCCCCAGTCCCATAGGGGAGTACATGACCCAACGTCTCTTTTAACGAACCAAAGATCTCCAACCATAGACCAGCACCACTCCAAATGTTTCTTGATCTATTTATGCCAAATCGTGTCCCATAATTTGTAATATAGGAAACCATCTTTTTCTACATGAAAAAAACACAAGATAAGAAATTTACTCACCCCAATCGAGCAAACGGTGAAAAGGTTTCCTTTCAACACAACATGCCCAAAATAGAACTCATGGGGACAACACCTTGATCTTATAACAAATAAAATTGATCATTTCATTATGATCATCATATAAAAATAGTTGGGATAGACTACTCATTCATCCAAAACAGACACCTGGTGAAAAAGTCATGTTTCAACATAAATACCCCAAAATAGCCCACAAGGGCCCCGCCCCAGAATTTTGGTTTAAGCACCCGAAATTTAGTTTGAAACATTTACCTTACCATCAGGGAAACAATTCCACTGACAACACATCAATCGTACACTCCATGTAGAAGTTATGACCGATCAATGTTGAATAATAATAAAATATTAATTTTATTTCAACGTTTCGTGGCCCCGAATGACAAACCCAACTCATAAAATTTCCAAAACATTCTCAAAGTGTCCATATTGACACAAGGGATGTGTTTTCGTAGATGGAATGAGAATTAGATGCCTAGTTTTCATGATTTAGCAGTTTAAAGAACCCCAACCCAAAGCTAGTAGGAACAAAACACACTGGCCGATCCACACCCACTTGGGTCGGCCCGCTCCGGTTGGTCCAACCACCACCTATGCTGGCCCACCCCCAGTTGACCAACCCTCAATCACACCTCCCTGTGGTCAACGCACTGCCCTTCCGGAGCTACTACCTTACCGGAATCCACTGTGTCCCCATGTCGGAGCCACTGTGTTGCCCTGTCAGAGTCACCTCATCGCCCTTCTGAAGCCACCGCCTTGCAGAAATCTTTCGTACCACCTCGGATTGAGCCACACATTGCTTGAAACTATTGCGTTGTTCCTAAATCCACCTTTGGACCTTCCAAAGACCACCAGAAGAACCTCAGTGATCCAAAAATTGACTCGAAACCTATTTCAGAAAGCACGAGACCTGATCTACACAGCCTTGATGAAAAATCGAATAAAAATGATGCATAAACAGGGGGACAATATCAAATCTCAGAGCACATAACTTGGGGTGAAATGCTGATGTTTTGGGTGCATAATGACCCCTACAACTTGTTGATACTCAATCTATTGATGATCTACATCGAAAGAGCCTATGAAAGCCCCTTGGTTCGTTGAAGAGGAAAAATGAAGGGGGAGGTTCATCTTACGTCTGCAAGACCAATGGGAGGAAGGTGATGGGGGTGGATCTCTCTCTCTCTTTTTAAATCCATTTCTCCATTTAACTCCCTATTAGCATGCCTCCATCCAAAACACTCGGTACAAAAATATTTATGTCACACATAGCGTAAACAAGATGTTTGAAACCAACTGCAGTCTCATTATTTCAATCCTTGAGGCCTTTCAGAATTTATTCGTTCTGGTGGCCAAAAAACATTTAATTTAATTTATTTAGAAAATCGCACTCTAAAACGTTTTCTAAAGAAGGCCCATGCCGATAAAATTTATGCCCCTTAGGGTAAATGACATGATCCAGATGCAACAATTCCCTTGGATTTCTTATTTGAGATTCATTTGATATATAAATAATTTTTTCATATTTATTGTATAAAAATAATTAATATTTTTATAAAACAAATGTCATGCACACTAGAGCTCAAAATCAGACATTATCTCAATGCCTAGCTCTAGAAACATTTTTAGGAATAATATAATGTCTAATAGGGAAAAATAAATGTCACTACATAAACAAAGCGTTGAATTGGATTTTTGACTTCGTAGTTGAATTCAGAAAAGAGAGTTTTACCTAGGCGAGGTATAATCTTAGTTGGGTTCTGAGAATGGGACAGGCCCAATTGCAGGAATCCAAAAATGTTTAATTAGTTTTTTATTTTATTATAATAATATTAATATCCCCTCCCTCTACCTATGCACGTACGTGATGTTTAGTCCCCTCCCCTTCCACTTTTATAATGCGATGCTAGGAGGAGGCGTTCGTGGGAGGAACCATCATTCACAGATGATTTGGGTGTCTATCGGGATTCAACAATCATGGATCAAGAAAAAAAATGCTAATTTATAAATCAATGATACTCCACTAAGAAGCATTAATAGTTATTTAATATTTCACCTCATTTTGAAACAATTATTTTTCATGTATTTTGTTTTGTATCATGAAAAGAAATATTTTCATTTTTTTCCTTTGGACTTGACCGAATTGCTGAGTTTGATATGGAATTGGGTAGATCATAGATGTTTCATGTTAGGAATTTCTGACTACCTGGTGTGTAGTCTCAGGAAAAAACATAATGTATCATATCTATATGTCTCAGGTTAGGTATGGACTATGCATAACTTGTATGCCTAATGTGAAACCTGAGTGGGACCCTCAAGAAGACTACACAAGGTCTAACCACTGTGTACACAACAGGACACCAGTGTGTGCAACATTAGAATGTACTTGTACATGCCAGGTTGGGTGACATGACACGACTGGGGGTGGGGTACGTATATGCACCCCCATACCCCATGTAGTATATAAAAACCACCTGTAATGGAGATGTACACTTTAGGTTTGTCCTAGAACACACCCAAAGTGAATCGTTTTGTGCGATCACCGTGTATTGTACTATTTAAGGGGTTTTACATATGTTCTCGCTTAGGATCCCATTTTTGGAACAAGGTCCAGTCCATTCCAATTATATATCCACACTTAATTTGATGGTTGGAGTCCTCTAATTTATCATAGGTTTGTGGTGTGAGGAGTCAATGCTTGTTGCATTTCCCAATCCCTTAGAAATGATGGAGAGATTTAGATAATGGAGTAGAGCTGGTGCATGATCTGTAGACATCCATGGCGTACAAAAAACTTAGGCGTGGGATCCTCACATGTTCTGAGATATCGATACCCCCTAGAGTGGGTGGTGGTTATGGTTTCCTCAAATGATTAAGGGTCATGGACACCAATGTTATTCTAGGCATGAGTGGTTATCTCTTCATATAAAAGTAGTTTGAAGGGTCTTGGGAGATGTGTGGATCATGGAGGAACCCCCTTCTCCTGATGCATCTCATAGGAAGCCATAACCTTTCATGGATGGGGGCCCACTATAGAGCCTCTATATAGGTGATACACACATTCTTCTTTGATCTCAGAATGTCACCGATGGTACTCTATGTACTAGTGCGGTGGTAATAATCATCTTGCGTCCCCACATTAATCGTAACCATGATCTCTTTGGTCTTGAAGGATGATATCTTAATCTCTCTTTCTTTAGAGGAAATGGGGGAAGAGATAATCTCTCATTCTTGAGAGAAATCCCAAGTGGCATTCTTCGTTGAGATAGAATTCTTTAGGGAGGATCATATTGTGCAAAACGACCAACCTCTCTCAATTATCTTAATTACACAAAGGATTTCAATAATATGTTTAACCCAAAAGTAAACTCATGACATGTAAAATAATTATATTATTATTTTATTCCATGGATAGAATTATCCCACCAAATGAGAAATATTATTTACATCCAGGTAAATAAATATTGATAACCAGGCTAATTATTGAGTTGGCTCATCCTCCTTGATATTTATTAAATTTCCAATTAAATATCGTAAATAAATATTATATTCATAGAATGGGGAATAAAATATTTATTTTAATATTCACATATTTAAATATGTTATTTACTAATAAATAATTATTCATTACATTGTGAATAACGAGTTATAAATATTTTACATTCAGTAATGAAATATTATATTCATAGTCTTGTTAATAAATATTTAGTTTAATATTTGTGTAAATAAATTAATTTTTTATTTAAAAAATAATTATTTATTACATTATCAATAACCAATGATAAATATTTATTATAGATTCACATAATCAAACAATTTCCCTACTGATAATTTGTTATTTAATATTTGTAATCATTTAATAAATCTAGAATAAATAATAATTCTTGGTATGGAAAATAATATTTATTAAAACTATTAAATAAAAATAATATTTAACTGAGTTCAATAAAAACATTGTATCTGGCCATATAGGATTTATCCTTAGTTCCATTAGATATTCTTTCATAAAGTCATATATTTTTTTTAGCAATGGGTCAAGACATGCACAGAAGAAACAGATATGTCACAATAACAACAACCACATCTAGTTTCTCATTATGTAATAAAATTTATTTTCCAGGATATCTCATCAAGTAGATTGTATACCTATGTCATCAACCTCTATGTTTGATACATATCTCATTAACTATTTGAAATAAACACATCATTACAGTATGAATACAAGATTTAATTTGATGGTTCTATTTCAATCAGAGGGTCGAGATATCAACTTCAATAAAGATAGAATATACAAATCCTTTATTGACTTTTTCATTAATAACATATCATTTGTTTTACACCCAACAAACCAAACTTCGTTGCGATCATATGTCATCATAGTTTACTGAAATACATCAATGTGTGTGAGTTATAACACGTATTAATAATAATAATAATAATAAAGTCAAAGGATAATTTCTCATGCTCAAATAGAAGAATATCTAATGGAACATAAACACGTGAATTTCCAATAGGAGGGCCAGTTCTCATAATCTCTTATAGTGAATTTTAACATGTGGGGACTTTATGGGTTGAAGGCTCATCTACTTATGAGTACCCACACCAAACATTCATCGTGATATGAGTCCCATAATAAAATGTTATCATATGAAATAAAAATGTTTTAGAAAATTATCATATAATTTCAAGTTTCTCATAATTGGTGAGAACATCTATGACCTTTTCATTGTGTGTGATATTCTAGTAAATTATCATATTAATGTTGTGAAAAAGCATAATAAATATGCAATAAGGTATTTATTAATATTCAAATCCATTAATATATAAAAAAATTATATTATAATGTAATTAGTTCATGGAAACCAAATCCAATATACTCCCACTTGAAATAAATCCAACTACTAACTACCAGTTAGTTCTCTCATGTTAAACATTATTTTACTCTGTATGAATATAGTTGCTGGATCTATCATATTTCAATGGCTAGGGTTGGTATAACCACATGACTATGTGGTGAATCTTCTAACTATGATGTCACTGCCTTATAAAAATCCCTCATGTAGTGATATTACTGAGTATCCACCTCTTGTTCTATTTTCAAAATCATGTCATCTTTATTATGTCCTAAATAGGAAAAGAATGTTACTGAAACACTTATTATGCTTCATCATAAGTCATAAAATACTTGGATATTATGGATATGGAAACAACTAGCCATAATAATTTTGACTTAGGTATTACATTAGACTTATTATGACAAAAGATCAAATTGAACTAAATGATGACACATGTTCAATTCAACTTACAACTTGTTATTACACTTGTGTAGACACCAAGAACCCATCAAATTCGACTTTTTCAATTACTATCAGATAGTTCTAATAAAAATTCAGGGTAGTTATGTTGGAACTATTTGATATTCACGTACTGTACATCATGCATTAGTAATATCAATCATCAGTACATATCATGTCATGTGATATAAATTCCTAGAACCTACGCATGTGATATTGTTTTAATCTCAATAATCTCTTCCTATTCTCAAGAATTTTCAACTAGAATGATTATATTCTAAATAAAATTTGGTCTTGAATTGATTCCAATTTTATTTTTAAATTCTCTATAAAAATATATACAATAATTAGATTTAAAAAATCCATGGATCTATTTTTGTAGATCTTGTTATATAGAAAATAATTTATACTTTAATTCATTCCTGGATAAATTCATTCCTTGGTCATAAAAAATGGTAAGTCATAACATTTATTTTCCGTCAATTGTAAATATATCTATCTTGAAAACATAGAGTGATCCCAGTAAACAATTAATGATAAATGAAACATCATAATTTCCAAAAAAATATTCTATGATAATGATTTATCCTAGAATTAATTTATGTAATCTATATGTCTTATTGGAATTTGTTGATTCAACTAGTCCTTTTTATTTATTCCAAATAGACATATACCCTAGGGTGTCCTTTTGGTCATGTCATATATATAACATTTATAAATTTTCCTTCAAATTAGGTGGCCTTTAGAATAAATATCCCAATATGATGACCAATGAAGTATGCTTTTACAAGAATAATTTAAAATGCTTTTAGTCATGATTTTTGGTGTATAGGTTTCTTTAAAGACTAAATCATTCAATAATCAATCATGGTTTGTTAGTATCAAATTATACCATCAATCCCCAATTTATTTTGAATACTCACCAAAAGTATCAAGTCTAAGAAAAATAATAAATAAGGAGTATCTATATATTGTTACAAGGAACCCATTACATGAATTCAAACACATGGAATCTAACATTTTTAATACATAAATTTTCATTTACATTGTAAAAATAGAGGATCTTTTAAATTTTAGTTTATTGTAAATAAGGTACTTAATACATGAAAAATGAAACATTATTCTACTACACTTGAATAGTTTTATCATACATTCATCATATGTATATTTACTGCATCTCATAACTTCAGGACATACATCAAAGGAATGGGTGATCATAAGGCCTAGTAAGGGAAAGCAAGGGAAATAGTTTACATGTGATTTTGATAATTATCAATAAAAACATTAGGATTATCATAAAGGCATGATAAAGAGATATATAATATTAATAATAACATGAATCATAACATGGAATGGTGGCAACAACATTTAAATGAGACATTCATAAGAATATCACCGAGGTTTTTCAGTGAGGTTCCATAAAAATTACTAAGGTTATTCACCAAGGTAACGTAAAACATGTCATCTATAGAGATTAAATTCATTATCTAATGCATTGGATAACTATTATGGTGAATCCTTAATATCTATTAATTTTCATTTGATCCCCATAGATTTTAATAAATCATTTTACAAAAACCTTGTGGATAAGTAAATAAAATTTGTTTCATATCAATATTAAGGAATCTCAAAAGTGTTTTAAAAACATTACCATTGTGTAATTTTTAACACATGGAAAGGGAATGTGGCTTTTATTTATATCAATAAAAGAATAAAATAAATAATTTTTACATATTGGTGAATATCTATGGAAATTAAATAGGTTTGGGTGTTCAAATTTAAAAATAAATGGGAATTTATTGAGGAGAAGAGAGTAATTTTGAGGAGTATAATCGGCAGCACGAAAGATATAAAATGCGGTTTTTAAAAAGGGTAAATAGAGGGAGAACAAGGGTCTACAATTTATAAAACATATTTTTCAAGTAATATATTTAATAAAAAATAAATAATAAAGAGTTACTATAACATTCATAAGAAATATACAAAAAGAGGTTGTTGAAACAAAGAGAAAAGAAGGGTATTTCCCTTACCATGAAGAGTAACTCCTAAAACATGACGATTCAGACAATGGTGTATTTAAGACATCTTGAGAGGACTCCATGAGAGTTAAAAGTAAAATAACATCGTATATGATGAATTGAATGTTAAATAAAATGGATAAATAGTTGGGTATTTATAGCAAAAGTGGAGGATATGTTTATTAGTTTCTAAATATAGTCCTTGGAAACCTTGGTAGTGGTAAATGCAAAAATATGGGATTCCCCATGTTATTTGAAACGCATGACACAATTTATGTCAATTTAATATAAAATAGTTGACCAAAATTTTATATAACTTATTTTGGCAATAAAAATCTAATTTTTCACAAAATGACATTTTAAAAGTTAATGATTCCACTTTAGAATTTAGAAAGTAAATTATAGTTTTAGAAACTGATTAAAATATTTTAAAATACATGATACTCATAAAATAAAATTATTTAATTATTTAATTTTGGTTAATTATTTAATAAATCATTATTAAATCATTATGATTTAATTAACATACTGAAAAATTCAAAAAAAAAATTCTATTCACTGAATAATAAAGTAGTTTAAAAAATTCTCATAAATTCACCCTAACCTAATTTCATGATGATGATTTCAGAAATGACATTTATTTTTTCATAATAACTATCTCAATATAAAATTTTAACTTTTAAATATAAAAATACATATTTATTAAAGAAAATAGCATAGTGATGAGGCATAATAAAATTTATGACACTTGAAAAAAATAAGATTACATTATAATCTATTTTTAAATAAGAGTGTTTTAATAATACTATTTCATTAAAATAAATACTATTCTTAATAACTTATTTTATTTTTATAATTATTTCATTTCGGAAATGTAAAATCTCTATTCAAAAAATCAATATATCAAATTCTATATCAATTATATTAAGAGAAACTATATTTAAAATAGAAATGATGGAATAAAAATTCTATTTATGCAATGTAATTACATTTTAAGTAACTAGGTCATTGACATGTAACCTCTTATTACACCCACAAAAACCCTATGTTTAAGGTGTGTGATGGTGGTAGTTTAGTGGGGTCCCTCAACTAACATCAACTGAGTGGTAATCTCCACCAACATGTACATCTCCCATTGGAAATTTTTTTCAAGCATTACTTTATGAAGATCGGATTGGGATTGGTCATGTGTTAACCCCTATGATGATACCTTCCTCCTAAGCTCTAGCAAATGGGCTTCAAACTAAATTACTCCAATGGTTGAGGCCAACAACTCTTCTTTCTATATTAATTATCCTTTTTCAAAATTTCACATATAAACACAAATTATAATGTTAAAATCATTAACAGTAGTATAGTTTCCAATGGTCATATTGACCAATGGTCATAATTAAAAAATGTTCATATTACGATCAAATCCATATGGAAACATTTCCTTTTATATTTACTTAATTATTAAATTGATATGATTTAGGTGCGTAAAATAAAAATATAACACACATTTTCTGACAAAAATTGTTATTCAAAAAGTCTGGGTTGCTGAATTCATCCCCCCTTAATGAATTTCATCACCAAAATTTTAATCTGTTAACTCAGTTGATAAAAGGTGTGGGTATTTATCCCTCACTATCTCCTCTAATTCCCGCATTGCTTCTTCACATATATGCTTCCTCAACAACAATTTGAAAAAGTGGGTAGTCTTATTGAATAAAAACTTTTCTGTACTATCCATGATATACACTGAATTATCTTTATAAGAGTGATCATGTTCTAGTTGTACCGCCTCAGGATTTAGTATATGTGAATGTTCAGGTATGTACTTTCTTAAGAGAGACATGTGGAATACATCATGAAAGTTGAATATATTTGGTATAAGTGCTAGTTGATGGGCCACTACTCCTATGTAGTCAAAGATTTTATAGGGCCCAATGTACAAGGGGTTATGATCCCCTTTATTTCCAAACCACATGACTGTCTTACAAGGTTATATTTTAAGGAACACTTTTCATCATCCCCAAACTGCAAGTCGCATCAATGGTTGTAAAAAAATCTCTTCTACTGAATTAGGTAAGATTTTATGTGTTGTTGGATGACATTGACCTTTTCTATAATCCATTACACAATATTAGAACTAAAAAACATTATCTCACCAACTTCATCCCAACAACTATGAGTTCTACAACAATCCCCATATAATACTACATAGAGTTCCATTTGAATACTCTAATGGACGTTTTTGTTTTATAATAACTCAAATAATAAGAGAAATTGATCCCATCCACATTTAAATTCTTTGAATACATTCATAACGTGTCCTAGAGTGTCTAAATAGTTCTTTTAGATTGGCCATCATCTTGGGAGTGATAGGTCATAATGAAATTCAATTTGATACTCAGATCATGTTGAAGAATTATCTAGAATTTTTATGTGAACCTTGGATAATGATAATATATGATAGAGAGTGGTACCCCATGCAACATTATCACTTCTTTCACGTATATCATGGAAAGTTGGTCTAGAGATAAATATTCCCAAATAATGATGAAATGGGAAATCATGGTGATACTATCCACTTCAATGAAAATCAGGGTGTTTCCTTTAGATGTTTTCAGTAGTCCAGGGAAAAAATTTAATAGTGATATTTCCCTATTACCATGTTGGTATGGGTAGTGGTTGAAATACCCCATTATAATGTTTTTGATCTTCCTTCACTTTTTCACACACTAGACACCTTGTAGTGTATTAAAAAATCTCCCTTTTCTAGTTATACCACTAATAATTATTAAAAAGTTCCCAATACATTTTACTTCTTCAAGTATAAATAGAGAATATAGATCTATGAGCATAATCCATCAACTCCTTCTTTGTTTCTGGAATAGATTCAACACATAGCCTTTTATGGAATTTCAATACTCCTCGATAAATATTGAATACAGGAAATTTTCTATTCTTCATAGCATCTATCATCATCTATAATAAATGATTTTCTCTTCGATATTTCATAATATTCTAGATCAATGATAGTTTAGAAATTATTTGGGATAGGGTTGATGATATCCCTTCCCTCATGATCCCCATATCTAATTTTACTAGGTTTGTTATCAAAATATATCCTTTAATCATCATCATTTCCATAATAACAAGGTATTTAATACATAATGCATCCAAAACACTGTTTCCCCTTCTTGAGTGATAATGAATTGAACAATAATAGTCTTTAAGATGTTCCAACCATATCCTCTATCTCATGTTCAATTCATTTTTCATGAAAATATACCTAAAAATCTGTTTTTCTGTGTATATATAACATTTATCTCCATAACAATAGCACCTCAATATCGTGAGAGAAAAAAATCCATAACTATCTCCAGATCATGTGTAGGTTAATTCTGTTCACAAGGCTTTAATGGTCAAGATGCATAAGCAATCACCGTATCATTTTTCAAGAGGATTCCCCCAATCCCTTTAAATTATGAATAACTAAAAATATTGAATCATTCTATGATAAAAGGTTGATTTTGACATGGGTGAAGTAACCAATATCTTCTTTATATCTTGGAAACCTTATTCACACTCCTTTTCCCAGCTAAACATGGACCCTTTTTGAGTTAACATGGTTAGTGGATTATATTTTTGTGAAATGTTTTTCACAAAAATCCTATAATATCCTGATAAACCAAGGAAATTAAGAATCTCAATTGTTGTTGTAGGATGAAGCCACTCCTCCAAAAACTATTTCTTGGTAGTGTCATATAACATTCCATCATTTTTAACAATGTGTCCAATGAAAGAATATTTTTGTAAAAAAAAATTCTCATTTTTTAAACATTCCAAATATCCTCTTTTTACCTAGAGTTTCTAATATAACTTTTATATTATCATCATGATCCTCATGAATTTTATAATATATCATAATATCATCAATAAATCCCACCAAAATGTTATCATCTTATTATTTAAAGACTCTATTCATCAAATCAATAAATATAGGAGGAGCATTAGACAATCTGAAGGGCATAGTAACTCATATTTCCCTTATCTTGATCAGAAGACACTCATGGAAATATCTTCTTTTCTTCAGCCTCAATTTATGTTAACTAGCTAGAAGATCAATCATGTGGAAGAATCTATCCCCACGAAGCTAGTCAAATAAGTCATCAGTCCTTTGAAGAGGGAAATTATTATTCACTATGATACTATTATGTTTCCTATAATAATTACATAGCTTCATTGATCCATCCTTCTTCTTCACAAAGAGAACATATTCTCCCTAAGGAGACACACTTGGTTGGATAAACCCCTTCTCTAAAAGATCATGAAGCAGTTTCTTTAATTCCTCTAGCACCACATTTTCCTTTCCATATAGGGTCTTTGATATTGGCTTGGATCTAGGTATGGTTTCAATGGGGAACTCTACCTCTCATTCTAGGGGAGGTCCTGGTAACTCCTTAGGAAATATGTCAATATATTCATAAATAATGGGGACATTCTATATACATATAATTCAATTTTCTTCATCATTTAACCAATAATTTCCATAAATAAGGCTATGGGGGTTCTTCTAGACAAAGATCTAATAGATATTTATCTCAATTTAAAACAATTGTAGGTTATACATTCATGACTATTGAGAATTTCTTACATCTAATGTTGATCTTAATATTATACCTTGATAGCCAATCCATCCACTGTATAATGTAAAATTAAATCATGGTAATGACTACTATATTTGTGAAGAAATTGTTCTTGCCAATACCAATACTAGAGTTTCTATACAGTATCGATGCATTGATAATATCCCCATCAGTCTTGACTGATAACTCTACTTATGCTAGTTTAAGGATTGATTCTATATTATATGAACAGTTTGGGGAAATAAAGAAATTCATAAAACCATAATAAAAAAAAATTACCTTATATCATTGATAAAACAATATGAGTACCAACCACCATACCATTTGGAGCTTCAACTACATCTGTTGTGATAGAAAATTCCCTACCTTTCTCTATTGGCCAATGCTAGGTCTTATGTTGATTCCCCTCCACCAACCTGAACTTATACCATTGGCGATTTTGTTCAAGATTCAGTTGTTAATGATTAGAATGGTATTGGTCATGGGGGAACCCCAGTGATGGTACCTCCCCCCAAAGATCTACCAAATTGGCTTCAAAATAAATTATTCTACTTTTTTATTCCATCGACTCTTTTTCCTGTATGAATTATCCTTTTCAGATTTTTACTAATAAAAAAAATTTATAATGTTAAAATTATTATCAACAGTATAGTTTCCAATATTCATTTTGTCTAATGGTCATAATTTAACAATGATCATATAATGGTCAAAATAAGATGGTAATATTTCCCATTAAATTTAATTCAATATTAAATAGATAAATGTTTTTGTTTAAAATAAAAATATAACACACATTTTCATATAAAAATTATTATTCAAAAAGTCTATGTCGTTATATTATTACCCACTTAAAAAATTTTATCCAAAAAATTTCAAATTGTTCTCAAAATTGAGAAAATTCTTGGGTACTTCTCCCTCATTGAATGATTTTGTTCCCACAATGCTTCTTCACATTTATAGTTCCTCCGCAACACTTTTATGTGGTGGGTAGTCTTGTTATGTAAAACCTTGTCTCTACTATCCAAGATCTCAAATGTTTTCTCCTTATAAGGGAGATCGTGTACCAGTTTTACCACCTTAGGACCTAGTCCATGTGAGGGTTCCGGTATGTACTTCCTCAAGAGAGACACAATGAATACATCATGAACATCAGCTATATTTGGTAGAAATTCTAGCTGATAGGCCACTGTTCATATGTGGTCATTGATTTCATAGGGGAAAATGTACTTGGGGTTAATATTACCTTTCTCCAAAAACCAAATGATTATTTTCCATGGTGATATTTGATAGAAAAGATATCGCCAACACCAAACTCAAAGTCACTTTGATGGTTGTCAGCATAGCTCTTTTTCTAAATCTGAGTAGCCTTTATGTGTTGTTGTATTGAATGATATTAAATCTCTTGCACAAGATTAGTCATAAGAAACATTCTATCACTTAATTCATCCCAACAAGTAGGAGTTCTATATAACTACACATAAAGAGCATCAGAGAGTTCCATTTGAATACTCAAATAGAAGTTATTTTTTTATAAGAACTCAACTAAAAAGAGACATTGATTCTATAAACCTTATAATTACATTGAGAAAATTTTTAGCATTTTATAGAGTGTTTGAATTGTTCTTTCATATTGGACATCAGTTTGGGGGTGATAGGCCATACTGAAATTCAGTTCGATACTCAAGCCATGTCAAATACTACACTAGAATTTTCATGTGACCCTTGGATCATGATCGTATTTGATAGAGAGTAGTACCCCATTTGGCCTTACCACTTCCATCACATATATCATGTAAAGTTGTTCAATAGGGAAATATTCCCTAATAGTGATTAAATGGGAAATATTGGTGATATTATCTACTATAAACCAGATCACATTGTTTCATTTGGATGTTTTCAGGAGACCAATGAATAATTCCATAGTGATATTTCCCTATTTCCATAATGGTATGGGTAGTGGTTGCAATACCCTTTTAGGAAGTTGTTGATCTACCTTCACTTTTTCACAAACATGGAAACTTTTTTTGTAGTCACCAATATCCCTTTTCATGTTATACCACAAATAATTATCCCAAAGGTCCCTATAAATTTTAGTGATACCAGGATGTATAGAGAATGTATAACTATGAGCTTAATCCATAAAATGATTCTTTTTTCTCATAATATATGGAACACGTATCCCTATAAGAAATTTCAATACACCTTCTTGATCATGATTGAACTTATAAAACATCTCATTCTTAATTTCCTGTATCTTATTCTATAACAAATGATTTTATCTTTAATATTTATTGATATTATCTAGTAATGATGGTTGAGTAATCATTTGGGATCAGTTTGATGATGTCTCTTCCCTCATGATTCCAATTTCCAATTTTATTAGGTCATTGATCAATGGATCTTCTTGAATCCTTGTAATTATCAAAATAATAGGGTCATTCCTACACAATTCATCATAAAATTTGTTTTACCATTTAGGGTAATAATGAATTGGACAATCACATCCTTTAAGAAGTTTCATCCATCTCCATTATCTCATGTTCAATTCTTTTTGCATGAAAATATACTTCAAACTTGGGTTGTTTGTGTATATATCACATTTCACCACATAAATATTGTGCCTCTAAATATTCATATAAAAAGAAAAAAATAGATATCTCCAGATCATGTGTAGTATAATTATTCTCATGATGCTTTAATTATCAAGATGCAATAGCAATCACCTTATCATTATCAATGAGGGAACACCCAATCCATTTTAGAGGTGCATCACTAAAAGTAATTAAAATTTCTATGATATAATGTAGAGTTTACATAAGTGGAGAAACCAATCCCTTGTTCATATTTTTGAAACATTATTCGAACTTCGTTGTCCAGATGAACATGGCCCCATTTCGAGTTAACATGGTTAGTGGATAAGAATGTTGTGAATTTTGTTTTCACAAACCTCCTATAATAACCTGCTAAACCAAGGAAACTAAGAATCTCAGTTACTATTGTAGGATTAATCCACGAGTACCCTACATTTATATTGGAAGGATCAACTGAGAATCCTTCATTGTTTACAATGTCTCCTAAGAAATAAAATTGTAATAAAAAAAATTATTTTTTGAACTTTCCTAATTGACTCTCATTTCCAATAGTTCTTAATATAACCCATATATGATCAACATGATCCTTGAGACTTTTAGAATATATCATAATATCATCTATTGGAACTACTATTAACTTGTCAAGGTAATCATTAAATACTACATTAATCAACTCAATAAATAAATAAGGACAATTAGTCAAGCCGAAGGGCATAAAAACTCATAATGCTCATATGTTGGTCGGAAGGTACTCTTTTAAATATCTTTTTTCTTCAACCTCAATTGATGATAACCATATCGAAGATAACTCTTGGAGTAGAATTGATCCCCCAAATCTTGTCAAATAAATCATCAATCCTTGTAAGAGGGTAATTATATTCTTCACCATAACCATGTTATGATCTCCATAATCAATGTATAGCCTCATTGATCCATCCATCTTATTCCTAAAGGGAACATATGGTCCCTAAGGATACACACATGGTTAGATAAACCCCTTACCTAAAATATCTTGAAGTTATTTCTTTAATTACTCATACTCTACATTTTCCATTCCATAATGGGGTCTTTGATAATATCTTGGACCTAGGTATGATTTCAGTGGAGAACTCTGCCTCTAATTCTTAGGGAGGACCAGGAAAATCCTTAAAAAATAATTCAATTTATTACAAAATTATGCAGACATTCTCAATACATATACTTTCATTTTCTTCTTCAGCTTAACTGATCATTTATATAAGTAAACCTATGGGTGGTAAATCTAGACAATGCTCTAATTGAGATTTCTATCCATTGAAAACAATTATTGATTGTCCATTCAGGACTACTAATATTTCCTTGATTCTATAGTTGATCTTAAAATTTTACCTTAACATCCAATCCAACCATATTATAATGACAAATTTTAGCAGGTGAATGGCTACAAGATTTGAAATGAAATTATTCTCTCCAAATCCAATACTAGAGTTTCTATACACTACTGATGCATTGATAATACCCCCATGAGTCTTGACTAACAAATCTACTTCTATTTGTTCACAGATTGATTTTATATTGTTTTCATTTTTGGGGGAAATAAAGGAATTTATAGAACTATAATCAAACAATGTAATTGATATATTTGAGTGGACAATGAGAGTACATACCACCACATCATTTGGTTCTTCAACTTCATCCATTATGATAGAAAACACCAGAACTTGCTCCCTTGGAAAATGTTGGGGTTGATGGTGATTCCCTTCCATTATCTTTGGATTTGGAAACTGATTGGAAAATTTCCTAAGATTTTTACACTAGAATCTTAGGTCTTCATGTTGAGAAAACACCATCTTCCCTTTTTCACTAATGTGGAGAAGTTGAGGCTTTAACTCAGTGTGATAGTTTTGAGCAATATGGACATATTTTCCACAATAGAGACATTCCTAAATATCAAGTATTAAGTTCCCCTAATGCTTATTCCAAGATTTGTTGCATGTGGGAAGTTTCACATTATTCCCTCCTCTTCCATGATCAATATTTCTCTTAACGATTGGCTCCAAATATATCTTCATTTCATTTGGTCTATGGGACAACTACGTCCCTCCAAACTCTAGTTCAACATTCATAGCACTTCGCACTATCTCCATATTAATATGATAGTCTCGATTGAATAGATTATTCAATATATGGGGTCATATTCCACTACATAATCTATCAATATATACATTAGGATCCACGGAAAATCTAGAGGTGTAATGAGAAATAATTTTAAAATTCATCTCATATATTCCTAAATATTTTTTTCCTTTAGCTCCATCTCATATTATTATTTCTCTATTATCATTTTCATTTAATGAGGGAATTATTTTTTTAAAAGGTTCCGCTAAACTATTCCCACTCCATATCATCAATCTCCCTTCTTGGTTTCGTGTT
Source organism: Viscum album (assembly GCA_963277665.1). Taxonomy (NCBI): domain Eukaryota; kingdom Viridiplantae; phylum Streptophyta; class Magnoliopsida; order Santalales; family Viscaceae; genus Viscum; species Viscum album. The sequence goes on from OY728139.1 coordinate 807,500,017, forward strand.
TTTAATTAGTGACCACAACTGATCAGCTTTTCCCTCTAAGTGGTACACAACCAGGGTGACTTTCTCTTATTCCAAACAACTGTGTACAAAAAAGATATTATCTATATAGATTATATATTTTTCATCAATCCATGGGTTAGTAGATCCACTGAAATAAGAAGGTCATTAATAAAAAAAGGAATCAATGGAAATTCGTTCCCTTTGAGTAGAATCCGGCTCTCGACTTGATTCAAGTTACCTCTCATAACTTGAGTCAGTTGATTAGTCATTCTCATGATGTTTTCCGTTCTTACATCCACCAGAGGGTCCTCAATGCATGGTAAATTTCTCTCACCATTTATGTAGTTTCTAATATTCCCCAAAATTTTATAAAATAATAAAACATAGTGAGAAATTTATTTATTTTATGAATCTTATAATCCTAAAAGAATTTAATATATTGAAACATCCTTCTTAAACATGTTATTCTTTAACAATATTTATATTTTCTCTAAATCCTTCATAATTTTTCTTAAATGTTGTTAATAACCAAAAATATCTCCTCAGAGTTTCACACTAAGAGTGAAACAATGTCCATTGTCATGCTCTAGTTATCATTCATGTCTAGATCAAAGCAGTGTTTTTTAGGTTTTACCCCTAGATACATCTACGCCAAAGCCACACCCACCTATTCAAATCTATAAATGGATTTCATTTCACAGAAACAACTTACTTAATACTTCACCAAAATACCAATATGTTTTTTATATTTTAAATTATCACTATGTTTCATCTTAATGTTTTCAAAACCTAATTTCCAAAAATAACTAAACCTACCTTTGATACCAAATGTGACATCCTGCCTTTTTAATACATATCTTTCATTTACATTTTACAAACAGAGGATATTTTAATGTTTAGTTTCACGGAAATATGGTACATAATACATGAAAACATAAAACAATTATTCTAATCCACTTCATATGATTCATAATAGGTTAATCATAAGTACATTTACTCTATCTCGTAACCTAGGGACATACAAAAAAATGAAGGGTGAGCATAATACCCTGTAAGGGATAGCAAGGAAAACAATTTACAAGTGATCCTATGAAATATTAATAAAAACATGAGGATTATCATAAAGGAATGATAAAGAGTGATATAATAATAATAATAATAACATGAATCATAACATGGAGATGTGGATACAACATTTAAATGATACCTTCATTATCATATCACTAAGGTTTTTCACCAAGGTGTCATAAAAAATACCAAGGTAATTCACCAAGGTATCATAAAACATGTCATCACAAGAGACTAAATTCGTTACCAATACATTGAAGTGATATCAGGGTTCACCCTTTATATGTATTAATTTACATGGGATCCACATAGATCATGATAATTCATTTTATAAACAACCAAGGAAGAATAAAATTAAACTGATTTCATATGAAAATCATGATGTTTCAAAAGTTCTTTAAAAACGTGATCATTATGTCATTTCTAATTCATAGAAATGGAATTAGGGTTTTATTATATCAATACCAGAATAAAATAAAGCAATTTTACATATTTTTTAATACCCCTGAAAAATAAATAGGTTTGGGAAATCCCAAAAAGAAAAGAAAATCGAATTTATAAAAGAGAAGATAAATATTTTGAGAAGTAAAATCTATAACATAATGAGTATAAAACATGGTTTTAAAAATGGGTAAAAAGGCAAGGGATATGGGTCTCCCATTAATAAAAAATAATTTTTATTTAATGAAATGAATAAGAAAGAATATAGAGTTTCCATAACATTCAAAAGACATATACAAAAAGAGGTTCTTGAAACGATGAGAAAAGAATGATATTTCCCTTACCATGAAGAGTACCTCCAAAACATGAGGAATGGGAAATTAGGGGATTGAGGAAACCTTGGTAGGACTCGTTCAGAGGTAAAACTAGAAGATATTCATGGAGAATGAATTGGGAGTGAATGGAAATGGATAAATGGGTGAGTATTTATAGAAAACTGGAGGATATGTTTATTAGTTTCCAAATATAGGGCTTAGAAACCTAGGTAGTGGTAAATGAAAAACCAGGGGATTGCCCATGGTATTTGACACTAAGGAAAAATATTACATTATTTTAATTCAAAAGAGTATACCATCATTTTAGATTACTTATTTTGAAAAGGTTAATCAATGTTTTGACAAAAAAACATTTTAAAAGTTAATGTTTCTATTTTAGAATTTGGAAAATAAATTATATCTTTGGAAATTGATTAAAATATATTAAAATAATTGATATTAATAAATTAACATATTTTAATTCCTGTATTGCGGTTAATTATTTATTATATAATTATTAAATAATTATGATGTCATTAACATACAAAAAAACTAAAACTATATTTTTATTATTCACGAAAAAATTATGAATTTTTGAAAATTCACATAAATTTACCGTAAACAAATTTTGACATGACGATTTCAAAAATGATATTTAGATTATCATATTAATTATATAAATATGAGATTTTTAAATTTTAATTATAAAATTTCTTATTTATTGAAAATAATAGCAGATTTTAAATGCATAGTAATATTACTGACAGTTGAAAAAATTAAAATTATTTTATCATTTATTTTTAAATAAGAGTGTTTTAATTGTACCATTTCATTAAAATAAACATTATTCAAAATACCTTAGTTTATTATAATAATTATTTGTTTTCTCAAGAGTAAAATCCCTATCCGAAAAATCAATTTATCAAATTCCATCTCAATTTTATTAAGAAAAACTATTCTTAAAACAATAATGATCAAATAAAAATATTATTTATACAATGGAATTACACTTTCAGTAACTAGGGCCTAGAAAAATAACCCATTATTATCTCTCTACAGGATGGAGGTCTCATAAGTGCATTTCATGTATTTCAACCAATGGGTGTGCAACCCGGACTACCACATTGTCGTGTCGAAGGCCTAGAGTGAACCATCTCGGGGCCACAGTTGGGTGGATTTTGTCTCCATTCGGAGGTGGTTGATGAACGATATCATGAAATTGGATAGTTATTTTCCCCCTCATGAATGGGATATAGTTTATTTTAAAAAGAACATTGAGAGGATGGAGGTTAGTGTCAAGGAGTGTTGGGATGATGTGGTGTTTGAGGAACTCTCAGTGATGAATGAGGCTCTAGAGGTGTTGTTTCTTTATAAATAATGAAGGGTGAGAGTGTGTTCTGGGAAAATGTGGCTCAGGGAAGGATATATTAACACATCATATTTTCATTCTTTTATTAGGGAGTGGAGGCATGTTGTGAAACCCAACCTAGCTCTGGAGGATGGTACATTCTCCAATGTTATGGATGTGGTTGGGGGCATGGGCATAGAGTTTTTTCAAGACATCCTTGTGGGAACGAATGAGAATATGCCTCGAGGTTATCCTTCAGGGGTGGCATAGCTTTGGGAAGTGATTTCAGATATTCTCTCTACACATGATAATGACCTGCTTGAAGGAATTCCAGAGGAAGACGAGGTGCATGCAGTCATGTGGAAACTTATCCCAGAAATCACCGTGGGTCTAGACTATTTCCCAGGATCTTTCTATATTGGTTCATGTGAGGTTGTTAAATGGGATCTTATTTTGGATATCAAATAATTCTTTTGCAGGGGGATCCCTCCTCGAATCGCATCATCGATGACTCAATTTCTCATTCAAGAGATCAAAGACCCATCTTCCCTCAGCCCCTACTAGACTGTAAGTATGTGTTACTTCCCCTATAAATACATGGATTTCATTATCAGTCATAGGTTGTCCTATATGCTCCATCAGTGTGTATCCATGGAGAAAAATAGATTTTTTCACGACCAATTGATTCAGGGGTCCATGGTGATGGCACATGAGATGATGAGGGATTTGAATAAAAAATCTCATGGATCTAATGTGGGTTTCAAGCTTAACATGAGAAGTAATATGATAGGATAGAGAGGGGATTTATGAACTAGGTTCTCACCTATATGGGGTTTTCCAATTGAGAATAATGTATCATTTTCATGTGCATTTTCTGACCATGGATGGCGGTGTCCTTTATGGGGAGATCACATTGCTTCTTTAAGTATGTGCATGGTCTTCAGCAAGGTGATCCATTATCACTGAACATCATTATCCTGATTTAAGACACCCTTATCATATGGATCAATAAAGGTGTGTAACGCCCCGACCCCAGTTACCCAGAGTCAGTGCATTATTTTAATACATTGGCATGATTACAAGGAATCAAGTCCCGAATTACTGATCAGTTTAGCAGTCATGGAATATGAATTACATACATGAACATTACATTACATTATAAATTGAGAAAAAACCGCATCATTTTCTCCATTTACCACATTATTATCCTTTAGACTATCCCAGTAGGTCAGCCATAATTTAATTCTTCGCAACCTAGAAAAAATATAACATAGAAAAGGGTGAGATAATATACTTGTTAAGGATAACAATATACCATAAACTATCATAAATACACATAAACATATAATTCAATGTATAAAACTAAAACAAAATCCTTTTAAACATAAACATAAACATAATATAGTAAATATAAATCAAATAATGAAATTTACTTATTCAAATGGATATTCTACTAGTCAAATAATCACACGTAATACCAATATCTAACTTCATAATGATGGAATGTATAATGCCATACTTAATAACCACATAGTCAAGGCCTTGTTCCAAGACTACAAGTAATATTTTGTCAAGGCATTATTCCAATACACCAGTTTGTCTCATGAGACCTACCGATGCATCGAGGAGCTATAGAGGGCTCCACCGATTACATACTATTTCCAATTCATTCCTCATATAAAAATGTTTAAACATAACAGAAATATTTGTATTAAAACTAGCATAAGAAATTTCAATACATTATTCATAAACCTTTAATGGTATAAAAATAACACATCCATAGTTAATCATATCGCAAAATCTTCAATATAATATGGAATATTTGTATCATAATAAATCAAGCCTAATCAAGATTAATATCCCACAAAGGATGTTGACATATTTGAAAATTATTATTAATAATCATTGAGAGAAATATCACTTTTTCAATAAATCATTTAAAAGTCATATAGAGGAAGTCATTTAAAAGATAACTTTATATTGAAGTGTCCCGTAATGATTTGAATATATTGAAAGGAAATAAAATTTTAAATCATTCATGTCTATATAAATAAACCCTTAAAAAAATTTAAAACAAGAACATTAATGAGAAATGTTACGAAGAATAAATATTTAAAACATTAAAAATGATGTTTAAGTAAAAAGTCTATTAAAATGAATCCCTTTGAAAATGATTAAATGAAGAATGGTCATGGATAATAAATATTTCCCAGTAGATACATATGTATAAAAAACCTCGTATAATAAAGATATTTTGAAATTAACCATTACCTTGCACTTTCATTTGGTCGAGGGTACATTTAATCTCCTCTACATTGGGTGTTTACTTTTGAGTTGATCAAAAGGGATCCTTAGGTTGTCTTTTTGATCAAAGTAAGGACTTTAATATGATTTGGGGGATGTTGGGAGGATATTTGGGTAGGGTTAGTCCTAGCCAAATGGATTTGGATGTGTGATTTTGAGAGAAGGGAAAGTAGCCTTTTATAAAAGAGGTGAGGGTCACTTTAGGAAAAGCTTGAAATATTATTTTATAATAAAATAATTTTTGATTTATAATGGCTCCAAAAAAATTTATTTCGAGTCTATGGTGGGGATGGGTTGAAAACCTATAAACCCATAGGTTTTAGATAGGTTTAGGTCACTATATTAAACTTATCTTTAAGATTTAACTCCTAGTTAAATAGTTGGACATTTACCGTGTCTCTTTGTATTTGTATATTTTATGGTGAATAAACTTAATATAACAAGCCACATGAACCCCAAGTGGTTCATTAATAATATAAAAACCACATATACGTCCTTCGGCAAAACCCTATATTTTTAGAAATATTATATCAAGTAATAATATAGTTTTTGTTTTAAAACTCCATTATGTCAATTTTGACTCTATCTAATATTTGGTTTTTGTGAAAATAATTAATACATGATTACATCAAAAACTTTTATCTAATCAACCATAACATTTCATATTAACCTTTAAAATTAGTGGAATTCTTCAAAATTATCAAATTACTTTTATTTGGATATTTATAATATATATTATTTTAATCAATAATTAATAATGTAATTAATGCATCATCATTGTGTCATAATTAAATTAAATTATTTAATGTTTAAAAATTATAAATAAAAAACCATTATGTATGAAATATATTTATATTTCTAATTAATATTTATAGTCGAATTTATATTTTTTGTAACCCAATATTAAAAATGGTTTAGTTATTAAACATTGAATTTAACTCTTTTTACTCTTCATTAAATAAAATAAATATAAATGTCCTAATCTATTCCTTGTGGACCTAAAGTATCAGATTTTATTCCTAAGGTTTTTTTGGTCGAATTTAACTTATCCAATATAATTAGAACACATGTTAGGGTAATTATAATATCAATTTTACCTTTAATTACCCTATTCACTTTTAATTGTGGTAAATAAAAGTCAAAGGCTGCTATTCACCCAAAAAAATTATATTATTGAATCAAATGTTACTTACTAATGTCCACCATGTATCTCATAGTTTTTTAATTCAAATAATAGAAGTAGTAAAATGATGTTTTATGCAAATTTGCTAACGTGCCTAGAAGATGGGTATAAGAGGTTAAAAAGTTAAATAAAATGTAATACTTATATATTTATTGTAAAATGGATATAATTAATTACATTGAACTAATATTGGTATTATATATATATATTTTGACTTAAAATAAATTAAAATAAAATAAATAATTATTTAAATAATAAGTCAGATTTAAATAATAACACAGTGTTTTTCACTATTCATATAAAATTGAATATTTTCAGAAAAATACATAAACATTATCTTAACATAATTTTGATATTAAGAATTCAAAAATAAAGTATATTTTATAAAATTAAATACTTAGATGTTTCATTTATTAATTTAATATTAATTCACAATGTTAAAACCAAAAAGCTGGATTTACAAAGTAAAAACTATCAAAACCATTACATGTGTTTATGTAAATTTTAAATGTGAAATTAACTATAATGACATAAATGGTTTTATATTATATTAATCTAATAAAATTATACTTTAAAACCTTCCAAATTCAAAAATTAACACTATAAATTATTTCGATTAAAAAAAGTTATTTTCAATTAAACCATAAAATTTTTCACTATTCATAAAAATATGAAAGATATCAAAAAAGTGACAAACATTTATCCTAACTATATTATCATATCCCATTTCTAATGAAGTATTTAATTTTTTTAACATTAATATATAAAAGTGTCAAATATTGGTTTTAAAAAGGGTTCTCCGATAAAATGCTGTAAGAATTCATTTTTCGAAAAACACTTCTTTTATCTGAAAAAATTAATATGTCCTTAAATATTTCTAACAAACACATAATATGGATATTAAAATTATATAGAGAATATAAAATTCAAACTAAATTTAATAATATTCATAATCTCTTTTTGAAAGGCTAGTTGTTTAGTTGTGGTGTGCTAGAAATCGGTGTTGCGTGTAGCGCAAGCTATTGAATTACATTAATGAGATAATGTACTATGAAGTCATGGGGTTTTACATTCTCCCCTCCTTCAATAAAATAATTCCTCGCAATTTGAAATTTTTCTTCCAAAATAAAATGTTACAAATAGGAAAACGTCTTTGGAAAACCCACATCGAAAATTGGGTTAATAATATTTAGTCTTAATAAGAGGGAAAGGCAATAAAAAAGTCACCACCAAATTATGATCTCGATTAGGAGAACATTGGAATCAATTAGAAACACATAATTGGACAAAAAAAATATTTTTTATAGGGAGTGATGGAGGTCATTAATCACAAATATGTTAAAAATTGATGGCCTTAAAGCCATCAATCTATGATGATTTAAAATACCATTTGTTCAACAAAAAATTAGGTATTCGGATAAATCATTGTTTGTTTTAGAAACCCTTCCCTAATGTTTTTGAATTTATATATGCATTGAATATGGGGAAAAAATATAAATGACAATTTGAGTTTCATCCTTCATCTAATTCCTACCTCAAACTCGTCTCTCACTCCAAATGATAATAGAATTGAAAAATATTCTATTTATCTTAATCGTATAGGGTTAAAAATAATGAATTTATAATTCATTTGTCTGACTATATAAAATAACTAAATTTTACAAACTAGGACATCAAGTATGCTAGTGGTAGGTGATCCACCCTTGTCGCCCTTCGGCTACGGGTTCAAGTATCGCGGCCTTGCTGGACGCGACGGGTTGTCTCTCGACCTTTAGTTTCTCCTTTTTATAACAATCCAAATATAATATCAAGAAATTATTTAACCTTAAAAAATGTATCCAATGTCAATCTTAATCGATTTCATCCTTTATATTTAATCAAAATACTTCCTTCCAAACTCATAGTCCAAAATTTATAAGGAAACACAATGATGATCCTTTTATTCATGTAATAACATGTGAATACTTTCACCATGTATTCTTATAAATCACTATTACACCATGAATTATCATAAAACCTTATTTATTACATTAATTATCCTTTATTCCTTATAGAATACTAGATATAGTCCTTCTTTCAAAATTTTTTGTAAACTCTAACAATGATGGAATAAACAAATCATTAATTAGTTTCAAGGTATTCAACAATATACAAAATAATTTATCCAAATCAATCATATATTAATCGAAAATAACTACCTCAGTATCAAGAACATATTATGGATTATCTTCCTCTAAACCATATATTTTCCAAATAATTAACCTACTATTTATTCAATTTTCTTGGTTCCACATAATCTCAATTTTTAATGAAATAGTACTAAAGTGCAATCCTTTTATACTCTGTAATTATGATAACATGTACATCATTAATACAATACTCAAATGACATAATAATTTAATAACAAAATAATAAATCTAATCATTCATCTTCACCATCGGTAGTATCATAACTTTATTATTACCCAAAAGCAGCATTTTAGGTATACTCTGATGATTTGTACATTGATTTGCGTAGTGTACCAACTCCTTGAAAATGAAGCATTGTACATTTGAACCATTTTTAATACCCTTTAAATCAAAAACATGGTGTCCTTTTTCTTCACACTTATAACAACCTCCCATTCCCTTCAAGCATTTACCAAGGTGACTCTTTCCATGGTTATCACATATGTGAAAAACATTCGTTCCCTTCTTCCCTTTATCAATATTTCTCTATTATATAATTTTCTTCTCTAGATTATCTTCAAATCCATAGGACTCAAAGAAATCGTTACTTTTCTTTTTAACACATGATATTATTTGTTCCTATGATGAGAATACATGGGAGACTATTTTCCTCTTAATTTTTGGATTAATTCCATAAAACATACGATCCATCTTAATCATTCAATCATGTGTATTGCAGGAATTCTCATTCCTTCTACTAGACACCATTTCTAAACAATGGCATATTCTATTTTAGATTATGAATCACAATTTATAATTACAAACATGTAAAATACCTAATGTATATTGTAAATATTATTAATATAATCTATGATAATAAAATTCTTTATTTGAGGAAGTATTTACTCTTAAATCCTTTATAATGGCTCGTAATGAAAATCTTAATTATCATAAGAATATTCCCTAGCTGTGTCGTAACCAAGAGAGTAGCAAGGATTGTTTTCATGTACCAGGCTACCCAAGGTCATGCATGAAATACATTGTCAGAGTTTCAAATCCTAGTTATATTTGTTCCAGATCCACCTCTACCTGCTCATATCCAGATAGGGAAATATTTTTTAGAAAATACACAAAATATCTACGTTACCATAATTATAGTAAGTACTTCTATACTGATACTCAAAGTCTACCATATGGTAATGTTCTATAATCAATGTTTATCTAAATCAACATCCAATGTTGTTGCTAAACTTTCTCTGATACCAACTGTAATACCCCAACCCTAGTTATCCAGAGTCGGTGAATTAATTTAATACATTGGCTTGATTACAATGAATCAAGTCCCAAAGGACCAATAAGTTTAGTAGTGTTGGAATTTATATTACATACAGGAATGTTTCATTACATTATACAATGAAAAACAACAACAAAATTGTCTCTATTGACCACATTCAAATCCATTAGACTATCCTTGTAGGCTAGTCATAATATATATCTTTCCATCCTAGGAAAAATATAACATAGAAAGGGGTGAGATCAGATACTCTGTATGGATAACAATATAGAAAAAACTATCATAAATAAACATAAACACTTAATAAAAAGTATAAAACTAAAACAAAATCATTTTAAACTTAAAATTCAGAATAATATGATAAATATAAATCAAATAATTCTATTTACATATTCACCTGTATATTCTTCTAGTCAAATAATAACATGTAATATCGATATATAATTTAATAATGATGGAATGCATAATGCCATAATTCATAACCACGTATTCGAAGACATGTTCCAAGACTAAAAGTAGATTTTTTCCAAGGTCTTGATCCAAGACAGTAGTTTGTATCATGAGACCTACCGATTCATCAAGGCGCTATAGCGGGATCCACTCATCACATACTATGTCTAATGGATTCTTTATGAAAAGGTTTAAACAAAACATAAACATTCTTATTAAAACTATCATATGAAATGTCAATACTTTATCCATAAACCATGAATGGTATAAAAACTATGCATCCATAGTCAAACATATCACAAAAAATTAAATACAATACGGGATATTATTATCATAATAAATCAACCACAATATAGAATAATATTTCATAATGTATGTTGAAATAGTTGAAAATGATTAGTAAAATTCTTTGAGAAAAATATCCCTTTTTCATGAAATCATGTAAAAGTCATATAATGTGATTCATTTAAAAGATATATTTAAACACATTATCCCATACCACTATGGAACTTTTGAAAGTAATTAACATTTTAAATCATTAATATCCATATAACTAAATCCTTAAAACAATTTTGAAAACATGGATATTAATGAGAAAGGTTTAGAATAATAAATCATTACAACATTTGAAATGATGTTTTAGTGAAAAGTACCTTAAAAAGAATCCCTTTGAAAATGATTTCATGAAACATGGATATGGATTATAAATATGTCCCAATAGATACTCATGAAAAAATAGCCTTAGATAATAAAGAGATTGTGAAATTAACCCTTACATTGAAATTTCCTTTTGGTTGAGGGTACGTTTAAACTCCTCTTCTTAGCGTGTTTCCTTTTGTGTTGATCAAAAAGGATCCATAGGATGACTTTCTAATCAATTTAATGACTCTATGTGTATATGAGGGATGTTGTTAGGATATTTGGGCAGGGGTTATCAGAACCAAATTGCTTTCAAAGTGTAATTTGGAGAGAAGGGGAAGCACCCTTTTATAAGAGATGTGAGGGTCACTTTTGGAAAAGCTAGAAATATTATTTTATAATAAAATAGTATTCAGTTTATAATGACTCAAAAATGATTTATTTTGAGGCTAATGTGGGTATGGGTCAAAAACCTCTCAACCAATAGGTTTAAGACAGGTTTACATCACCCTATTAACCTTATCTTTTAGATTTAACTCTTAGTTAAATATTTTGACATTTACTATGTCACTTTGTATTTTTATATTATATGGTTAATAAACATACTATAACAAGCCAAGAGAATTCCAAGTGTTTTATTATTAATATATATAACCTTATATATGTCCTTTCACCGTATATTATTAAGAATATTATATCAATTAATAATATTGTATTTGTCTTAAAAACCCAATTATGTGAATTTTGTAACTATCTAATATTTGGTTTTTGTGAAAACCATAATAGCACGATTACATTGACAAAGAATTCTTTATTCAACCATAACATGTAATATTAGCCTATAAAATTAGTGTAATTCATCAAAAGTCTGAAATTACATTTATTTGGATATTTATAATATCAATTATTTTAATCTTTCATTAATAATGTAATTACTGCATTATAATTGTGTAATAAATAAATTAAATTATTTAATTTATAAAAATTATAAATAAAAGCACATTATATATTAAAGATTCTTATCTTTAAAATGATATTATAGTCAAATTTATATTGTGTGTACCCCTAAATAAAAAAGGTTTTAGTTATTAAACATTGAATTTATCTCGTATAACTCTTCTTCAAATAACATTATAATAAATGTCCTAATCAATTAAAACTATACCGTAAGGATCATATTTTATTCTTAAGGTTGATTTTGGTCGAATTAATCTTAATCAATGGAATTAGTACATGTGTCAGGATAATTATAATATCATTTTTACCTTTAATTACCCTATCTACTTTTAACCGTGGAAAATAAAAGTCAAAAGTTCTGATTCACCAAAAAATATTTTCATCTTATTGAATTAAATTTTACTTAATTATTTCAACCATGTATCTCAAAAATTTTAAATTCAACTCACGGAAGCGGTAAAATATTATTTTATGAAAATTTTCTAACGTGTCTAGAATGTGGGCAAAAGAGGTTAAAAAGTTCAATTAAACTTTATACATATAAATTTATTATAAAATGACTCCAATTAATTACATTGAAATTTTATATGTATTATATATCAACTTTGACTTAAAATAAATTTAAATAAAATTAATAATTATTTATATAAGAGGTCAGTTTTAAATAATAATGTCGTGTTTTTCACTATTCATCAAAAATTTAAAGTTTCCAAAAAAAACCAAAAAATTCACCCTATGATAATTTTTATATTATGAATTAAAAAATGAAGTTTATATTACCAAATTCAAAACAGAGATGTTTCATTTATTAATTTATTATTAATTCCTATTGTGAAACCAAAAAATTGGTTTTTAAAAAGATAAAACTATCAAAATATTTACATGTGATTATGCCAAATTTAAATGTGAAATTACCTATAATGACATTAATTGGATTAAATGATAAAAATATAATCTATTTATACTTAAAAACCATTCAAATTAATAAATTAAAATAATAAAATTATTTCAAAAAAAGTTTTTTTCAATTAAAACATAGTATTTTTCACTATTTGTCAAAATCTGAAAGTTATAAAAAAGTACCAACAATTTATCAAATCTAAATTTTTATTTCCTGATTATAAATGAGAATTTTATTTCATTAAATTTAATATATAAAAGTGTCAAATATTGGTTTCAAAAATCATTCTCTACTAAAAGGTGGTAAAATTACATTTTTTGAAAAATACTTCTTTTATCTGAAAAATTTAATTTGTTCTTATATTATATCCAAGAAACACATAATATGGATGTTAAAATTATATATACTATATAAGATTCAAAATTTAGTTAATAATATTGAAAACATCTTTTTAAAGGGCTAGTTTTGTAAATTGTAGGGTCCTAGAACTCAATGTTGCAAGTAGCACAAGCTACTGAATTACATTAATGGGATTACCAACGATGAAATCATGGGGTGTTACAAGGTGTCACTAGTGGAGAGATTCAGCCATGCCATAGAAATAATGGACTTCCCTCAAAAACACATTTTATGTATGCTGATGACATTATCATTTTCATGAATGCTGGGATGAGGTCTATTAGTGCGCTGAACAAGATCTTGGTGGAGTACAACCTCTGGAGTGGGCAGAACATTGATTGGGAGAAGATTTGTTTCTATATATCTAACTCATGTTCTTCAATCAGGGTGGATAGGTTGAGCGGCGAGCTAGGCATGGGGTCGGGAACTTTCCCAATGGAGTATCTCTTTACCCAATTATCCCCATGAAGGATGCAAATAAAGGACTTCAATAAAATGGTGAATAGGAAGATTGACCGAATTCTGAACTGAAAAAATTACTTCCTATAATTCAAAGGGTGGATCACCATGGTGAATTGTGTTCTCTCAGCTATTCCACTGCAATATATGGCCTCTACCAATGATCTATAGGGGGTCATTAGGCTCATTGACAGAATAATTTCCCAGTTTATCTAGGATGTCTTGTCAGAAGGGAAGAGGTAGTGGGTTTCATGAAGAAATATGGTACAGCCTATCGGAGAAGGAGGTATCAATGTCCGGAGTTTGGAAGATACAATTCATTCCATGCGTGCAAAGAATTCATTTTAGATTATTGAGGAATTCACCCTATGTGGGAGGACTATGTCTTAAAGTTACTAGGCTGGTGTTGCAGCCTCTTCGTCCATGGGGTCGTACTTGTGGTCCCCGGTTTGTATCATCATCCCGAGTATACATCCGCACTCACAATGTATTATTGGGGAGAGGAATAACATCTTTTTGTATACCAACTGATCGTGATGTGTGTTGGGATATTCAGGATACCCAACCCCTTTGATCTCCTTCAGGGAGACATGTATGAACCCTTGGTTTTTAGGTCAGTTCAGGACACACCTCAATAGGCAGTGTTCAACTTAGTTCTTATGAATTTTGAGCAATAAATGTGCATTTATACTCCTTACACCTCAGGTATGTTCAACATGGAGGACTTTCGCAGAAGTACCATGTCTTAGGGGAAGAAGGAGAGTGGGAACAGAGTGTCATGGGGCAACAAAATTCTTAATATACTAAACTTCTTTACATTGGGGATCCAGTATAATGCTATACCCTATGATGTCAATACAAAATTTTTAGGCATTGTCTTGGCTTCCTTGTGTAATTTTAGTGTGAATAAAAAGGAGGATAACACGTACCATATCATTCTTGAGGGAGATTGGTCCTGTCATGTGTGGAGTTTATTTAGTATGTTCATAGCATACTCTGTCCAAGCTGATAACTATGAGAGTTTCATGGAGAAAATTTTCCAAGGGACCAATGGTAATGCGAAGGAGGTTGAGGTGCATTCTATCATCTACAATGTGGGATGCTAGGTGTTATGGAAAGCAATTAATCGTTCCAGCTTTAAGGGGGTCTCTTCAATAGGTAGAGCAGTGGTGGCCAGAACTAGATGTATTCTTATTGTCATGATCATGTTGAGCAAAGTATTGTTTTCAACAATACATATTAATGTTATTTGAAGGGGGAGTTTATTGAAAATAATACTTTGTCTCTTCATGATAATTTTGATTCTCACAAATACAATTAGTCATTTTCTAATGATTTTATTTAGTATTTTGCAGGAATTTATTAATTAATTTTACTATTGAAAAAACCAGAATTTCTTACTTAGTGTGGAATCTTCTTTAGCGCATTCTGGAATCACTGTTCATACCTTATGTGGATAAAATTAGTGTAAGGAGGAAAATCATGTATAAATTTTGAGATAAGAGAAAACTATGGTTAAACAACCATACGTTTTCAGAAATGTATAGAAGGAGAACCTTACATTAGGAAGGAACCTTACGTTTTGGTTATCAGAAATGTATGGAAGGGGAACCTTACGTTATGAAGGAACCTTACATTTCGGTTAACAACAAAGTATAGAAAAGGAAGTGTACGTAAATTATAAATGTTACGTTTGTTTTTCAAAATTATGGTTCATCAACATTACTTTTGTAAGAAACCATACGTTCATGAAATATATGGATCAAGTAAAAGTATGGATATTTTACCATACATTTGAGTGTTGAAGAAAAATTATGGATAATCAACCCTACATTTTTTATCAACCCTATGTTTGTGTTCAACCTTATGTTGTCAACCTTATGTTTGATGACTATGTTATCAACGCTACATTTGGAGGCCATGTCATCAACCTTACATTTGGCATTGGAAATTTTGACAGATGGTATTTTTATAAAGTGATTAGCAAGCTGATTATCGGGCAGATTTCAAGCCAGATTTAAAGCCATTTTTAATGTACAACTTTGACTGATTCAAAGCCATTTTATTAATGGATTTAAGATCGACTTAAAATGATCCTATTATGCCGAGTCTTATGTGAAGTTACAACTTCTCTGTAAATTAAATTTTTTTAATATCGCGAATCAGAATGTGACTTTTATGGATCTAAATGTGCAGGAGATTTGCTCAGCTTCATTATATATGTTCTCTCTGAAACACCAGGTACATGAGTGTATGGTGATCGATATTTTTTTAAAAAGGTGGAAAATAGAGACTGCAAAAATTCCCGATTAATCTACTGATTCAAAAAGAGTGTCAATGCTCTGTTCTTTTAAGAAGAAGGAACTCGATAAAAGAATTACCTGGTCTACATTGAATATCTACTGTGGATCTACTAATGATGAAGTTGTGCACTATATCTCTATATCAACTGCAACCGGATCAACTCACAACTACTTCAACTTGAAGATCAATATTTCTGGAGACATGGATCCATCTGATGTCAATTACATTCTGTTGCAATTGTGAAGATCAAATGGAGAACATCTTTCTGAAATTCTTGTTATTCTTGAGTAACCAGCTTCACGTTCTAAGCTGTGTAGGTTCATGTTTTAAATATAAGGCTTTGTTTTTCCTTGGGATGTATAGGTATCAACTTCCTATACTCAGTTGTGAACCGGTCTGTTGAAAATAGGACTAGATAGTAAAATTCAACAAGCTCGTGGAGTTGAGAATTGGTGGAGTGGACTGGAGGCCTTCTGTTCCCTGAACCACTATACATCTTTGTGTTCTGCTTTTATTTATTTCCGTTGCATGATCAAATCTAATAAAACATAAAGGATAGAACTTGTTCAATCAAAGTTTTACCGAAAAATTACAAAATACACAATTCACCACCCTCTTTTTTATAATCTGTAGATTCAGATCCAACAATTGGTATTAGAGGTGGAGCTTCTGATAGAGCCTTAGAAATCTAGACGTATTTAAAGATTATAAAATAGAGCATCATGACTGATACAAGAGAAGGGATGTCAATGGTTAGAGCACCATATTTTAATGGAGACAATTTTGGTTTCTGGAAATCACTCATGATAATATATCCGAAAAACCTCGGATATAATTTCTATTCAAAGATTCTGACTCCTTATGAAATTCCTGATAATCCTGAGACCTGGAGTGCTACTACAAAGGAAGAGCATGATATGAACTCTAAGGATATGGATGCAATTATCTGCGGTCTTGGACTAGATGAATTTAATAGTGTATCTCAGTTCCCAACAACATATGAGATGTGGAAAACAATAGTTGTGGCATATGAAGGAATAGGAAATGTGAGGCAAATGAGATATGAAACTCCAAAACTGAAATTTGATACTTTTAGAATGTTAGAAGGTGAAGGCATTACCCAAATGAATGAGAGATTAACAGAGATTGTCAATAATATAATAGCTCTAGGAGAACCTATCAAGTAGGTTGATCAGGCATTAAAAGTACCAAGGGTACTTCCTACTCGATGGAATGGTATCTCTACTGCAATCGGACAATCAACTGATGTGAAAGATCTAACCATGAGAGAGCTGATTGGTAAACTAATGATGTATGTAGATAAAATGAAAGATGAGGATAATGAACATAAAGTTCTTATCAAAAGAGAAGATACAGCCTTGAAGGTAACTTCACAACAAATGAATAGAATGATGAAGAACAAAGAAGTCATAGCTAAATCAGAAAGCTCTGACTCATCAAACTCAGATGAAGAACTGGCTCAGCCGGCCAAGAAATTTAAAAAGTTCTATAGCAAGAAAAGAGGCTTCAAAAAATCCTTCAAGGGAGATAATAAGGAAGTAAGATGTTATGAATGCCAAAATATGGGGTATACCAGACCAGATTTCCCACAATTGAAGGATGCAAAGAAGAAAAAATTCATCAAAAAATGACTATAAGGATAAAGACAAGAATGCTATGGAAGCCACTTGGAGTGTATCAGAAGACTCCAGTAGCTCTCCTGAATCATGCTCAGAGAAAGGAAAATTCAATCTAAAAGGAAACATGTGTTTTATGGATGAAACTAATGAGGTACACTCCTATTACTCCTCTGAATCAAATTCTTAATCAAGCTTCACAAATAAAAAATATGCAGCCTACTGCAATATTCGTGAAGAAAGATATGATTCACTATTTAAAAAACTTAAGTCACTAAAAAACATACATAAAGCTGTTTCAAATGAAAGAGATACAATGTTGAAACAACATAAGGAATTAACAGATAAATACAATTCGATTAACACTAACTATATTGAATTTGAATTAATAATAAAAACACTGGAGGATGAAGTAGAATCTTACAAACAGGATGCATTGGTTTTTACAAAAGGATAAAATTCATTAAATGAAATTCTTGAAAAAACTATCATTAAAAAGGAGAGATTTGGAATTGGTAGTAAAGGAGAAAAACCTAAGCTATATAGAAATTATTTTGTTCTAAGAAATAAAAAAGGTAATTTAATTTTTTTGGGAAAAAAGGGACATATAGCTAAAAACTGCTTCTTAAGACTACCTCAAATTTTTGGTATTATGAAATCCTATGTTTCAAATGACTTATATGATTTAGCTAATTTTAAAAGAACAAAGAAAATCTGGATACCCAGATCATTGCTAGC
The DNA here is from genome assembly GCA_963277665.1 of Viscum album. Lineage (NCBI taxonomy): Eukaryota > Viridiplantae > Streptophyta > Magnoliopsida > Santalales > Viscaceae > Viscum > Viscum album. The sequence goes on from OY728139.1 coordinate 807,518,621, forward strand.
TAACACCCCTGGACCCAACAGAATATGGGTACCAAAGTAATTTGTTTGAATGTTTTTCCATGTATCAGGACACCAGAGAAGAAAAGATATATAGTACATGAATAGTGGATGATCAAGACATATGAGTGGGAACTCATTGAATTTTTCTCCACTCACTCAAAAGGAAGGAGGACTTGTCACATTTGGTGACAATGAAAAAGGAAAAATCATTGGCATTAGAACTATTGGAGATCCAAAAAGAGTCTTAATCAACAAAGCTCTTTATGTACAAGGACTAAAACACAATCTGATAAGTATCTCTCAACTCTGTGATGATGGATATACCGTTGATTTTACTAACAATTGATGTACTATTTCTATGTATAAAATTTTTAAATTTAAAGCACCAAGAACTGCAAATTTCTATACTTTGGATTAAAATTCTTTTGTAAAAAACAAGTAAACTGCTTGACTACTAAATTAAGTGAATCTTGGATATGGCGTAGGATACATGGAAATTACAATGTATAGGTTTTACATAAGTTATCTAAGAAGAATTTAGTTTCTGATTTACCTTGTCTCAAATTTGAAAGTGACAGATTTTGTGATGCATGTCTACTTGGAAAGAAACACAAATCATCCTTAAAATCTGTTAATAAGGTTGCTACATATAGACTTCTAAAACATATTCATATGGATTTTTTTGGACCCTCAAGAGTAAAAATCCTAGCTGTTAACTTATATGTATATGTTTTTGTTGATGACTATTCAAGATTTACATGGATTTTATTTTTAAAATTTAAAAATTAAGCCTTTACTTTATTTGAATGTTTCTGAAAATCTGTTCAAAATGAAAAAGGTTTTAATATAATCTCATTGAGAATTAATCATGGTGGAGAATTTGAGAATCTGGAATTTAATTCCTTTTTCTCAAACATGGGTATTAAACAAACCTTTTTTGCACCCAGAACACCTCAACAGAATGGGATTGTAGAAAGGATAAATAGAACGATTCAAGAAATGGCTAGAACTATGTTAAATGAATATAGCCTACATATATATTTCTGGGAAGAAGCTGTGAATACAACTTGTTATATAATTAATATAGTTTTAATTAGACATATTTTAAAAAATAAACCGTATGAACTCTGGAATAACAGAAAACATAAAGTAAATTACTTTAATGTTTTTGGATGCAAGGTTTACATCTTAAACACCAAGGATAATCTTGGTATGTTTGATCCAAAATCTGATGAAGGTATTTTCATAGTATATTTTGCTACCTCCAAAGATTATAGAGTTTATAATAAGAAGTCATGTATTGTTGAAGAATTAGTTCATGTGAAATTTGATAAATATGATCCCTTTGATGAAATGACGGAACAAATGGATGAACTTGTCTCTAATGATAACATGAGACTTGAGAACATAAAGAATGATTTTGAAAATAATATATTAGAAACTCAGTCCAGTTCAGAGGAACATGATACTGAAGAAACTTTAATTATATTACCTAGACAGTCTAGAACCCTAAAGAATCACCCTTTAGAAACTGTAATAGGTGACCTAGAAAGTGGTGTTCAAACTAGAAGAAACATAGGAAACCTAGTGGAATTCTCTGACTTCCTATCTCAACAAGATCCTATGACTATAAAAGAATCTTTAGATGATGAATGATGGGTAATAGCAATGCAAGATGAATTAAACCAGTTTAAAAGAAATGAAGTTTGGGAATTAGTGGAAAGCCCAAAGAATTATCCTGTAATAGGAACCTAATGGGGTGTTTAGAAATAAACAAGATGACCAAGGCACAATAACTAGAAATAAAGAAATATTAGCAGCTAAAGGATATAATCAAGAAGAATGAATAGATTATGATGAGACTTTCTCACCTGTAGCTTGGTTTGAAGCCATAAGAATTCTTTTAGCTTATGCATCTTATATTAATTTTAAATTATTTCAAATGGATGTTAAATCAGCCTTTTTAAATGGTTATTTAATGGATGAAGTTTACGTTGAGGAACCTCCTGGTTTTGAGAACTCTCAAAAACCTGATTATGTTTTAAAACGTACTAACGCTCTTTATGGCCTTAAATGAGAACCTAGAGCTAGGTATGAAATATTATGTTCATTTCTTTTAAAAATGACTTTACTATTGGAATGGAAGACCCAATAGCCTTTAAGAAAACTGTGAAAAATAATGTTTTATTGGTTCAAATTTATGTTGATGATGTAATATTTAGATCAACTAATAAAACTCATTGTCCTGAATTTTCAAAATTAATGAAAGAAGAATTTGAAATGAGAATGATGGGAGAATTAAATTTTTTTTTGGGTCCTCAAATTTATCGAAAAGATTTTGGAAATGTTTTAAATAAAATCAAATACATTACTGATTTACTTAAGAAATTTTTACTTGAAAACAACAAGTCATTTACAACTCCGATGTGTACTAATATAAAACTAGATTTGGATGAAACTAGGAAATTAGTTGACAACAAGTTATATAGAGGTATGATTGGTAGTTTGTTATATATTACTACTAGTAGGCCAGATATAATGTATTCAGTATGACTTTGTGCTAGATTTCAATCAAATCATAAAGAATCTCATCTGACTGCTGTTAAAAGAATTTTTACATATTTAAAAGGAACTTTTTTTCAATCTCTTCTTTATCATAAAACAGCTGATTTTAATTTCATTTCATATTGAGATGCTGACTTTGGAAGTTGTAGGATAAATAGAAAAAGAACTGTAGGTACATGTCACTTTTTAGGAAAGTCCTTAGTATCATGGTCTAGTAAGAAACAACATTCAGTTTCCCTATCAACAGCTGAGGCAGAATATGATTCTGCTAGCAGTTGTTGTGAAAAAGTGTTGTGGATGAAAAACACTCTTATGGACTTTGGATTGAATTTTAATAATACACCTATTTTATGTGATAATACAAGTGCAATTAATATTTCAAAAAATCCTATTAACCATTCTAGAACTAAGTACATTGATATAAGGCATCACTTTTTAAGAGATCATGTTATTAAAAAGGATATATTTTTAGAATTTATAAATACTTAAAATCAATTAGTAGATATTTTTACTAAACCACTTCCAACTACAAGGTTTGATTTAATTAAGGGGGGTCTAGGTTTATTTAATTTTAAATTATTTTTTTATTTAATTTTATTTATTTTTATAAAAAAAATTAATACTTTTTAATATTTTTGTCTATCTCCATATTAAATATTTATTTGTTTTAAATATATGTAATGATTAGTGATTACACGGGAATAAATGTTTCAAAGTCTTTTCGACTTCTAAACTGTTTAACTTCTATCGAAACCCTTTCGAAACCCGAAAATCACACTTCCTCTCCTAAAACCTAACCTTCGAACCTCTGAAACCCTACCCTTAAAACCTTCAGAGATTCTCGCAGAAATTATAATGACTAAATGTGCTAGTGAATCTGAGCCAAGAAATGCCAAGAGACAATGCAGCGAGAGAAGAAAAATTTTACGGGGTAAGGTAATAGATATCGACTGGTTATTTCAGACAAATCTGTTGTTGAAGCATGCTCTGTCATTTCAGAATCTTGAACAGATGTTCAATAGTGAAAATACTGAATTTTTGTATGAAGTAGAACATAGATAATTTTTCAAATCTATATAGTTTATCCTGGCGGATACCAAGGACATTATGATGGCTAAGATAGAGGATAAAGATTTCTCAATCTCATCAGTAGAGACTGGTCAGATTCTTAACTGCCCTCATGAGGGAGTTTTTCATTTAAATTTGAAAAATATTGGAGATTTTGTGCATAAATATGAAGACATATTGTCTTTTCTTTTTGGTACTAAGACAATAAAGAAGGTGTCTGTCGAGGATTTGGAGCATGATCAGAATATTTTGGTCAAATTAATTCAGACTGGAATAGCTCCAAAATAAAAAATATGGAAAAGATTTTGTACCCTTATATGTATATAATGTTTATTCTATTAAGAGATATTAAGTTAATCTTTCCAAGATACATGATAAGGTATCTCAGTTATTTCTTTCAAAGCGAGGCCAGGATGAATTTCTACACTTTTGGTCGGTTTATTTATAAAATTTTGTTTAAGAAAGACATTGTGAGATTAGTGAATGCTCGAGTAAACTGTCATCACAGTAATACGTTTAATGCTCAAACACTAAGGAATGTTGGATATTTCAAGAGAACATTTAAAAAAAAACTTTTGCCAGTAGGAGCTGAGGAAGACTCAGAGAGTGCTCAGGCTCAACCTACTAAGTCCAAGGAGGGACAAGATGAATCCAGACTCAACAATGTAGCAAGAAGGATTCGCTTAGAAGTGGAAGATGTTGAGGAAGATAGAAGTCAGGAAGGACATCAATCAAAAAGAAAGAGATCTGTCAATGAGGAAATTACTACCCCTTCTTTGGAGACAACCTCAAAAGATTTATTTTCTTATTCTTTTTTAAGGGAAGCTGTTGTTGATAAGACCATGGATGTTGTTACTAAAATAAAAACACTAGTAGAGGGATCAGGAGTTCCAGAAGAAGCTCAAAGGGAGAATCAGGAACATATTGTAGATGATGTTGAAGTTTCACTTCAATAGGAAGAAGATATTGAGGCAGTTCCTGGTAACGAAGTGGCGAAACCTTGAGAGACTATAGATGATATTGTTCTTGATAAACCAGTGGAAGAAAAGGATGCAGATTAATGTGATGAGCATGCATCTGATTCTAACACAGAGGTACTACAAGAGGATTTTTCTGTGGAGGAGTTTGAGAACTCTAAGGAAAAATCTATGGACCAACCTTCTAAGGATAGAGAAAATGAAAAATTGGATGATGAATCATTTCCTTTGGTACTGCTGCATAAAAAAAGCATGTGACTATGAATCATCCAAAGGGTGCCTCTGATTCAATAAAAGAAGAAATTGAAAAACTGTACAAAAACTTTTCTCAGTTGGATTCTGAGAATGTTTCTCAGTTATATTCCTTAGACTTTGAACATTTGAAAAATTAAAAGCTGAAGAAGTTTATAGTTTCAAGGAGAGAAATTAAAATGTTTAAAGAGCATATTATGACTTCTATTACACAAATGAAATCTGAAATGGTTTCGAAGTCAGCTTTATCCGATCTGATGTTGTTTATGGAGAACCAATTTGCATCAGTTGTAAATAATACCGCTAGAGGATCAGGTACTTCACTTTATTTAATCAGAAGGTTTCAAGATATCAGAACTGTGATGAGAAACATGAATGAAAGGTTACAAGTTCTTCAATTTAATCGTTCTCCTTTGTCAGTTTTGCTGGACAATCAGATGTTCTTAGTGGATCAACTATCATCTAGTGAGCCATCGGCCAGAATTCTGTTAAATCAGTTATCAGATAAGCTGTCAGTGTTTGTCGATATAGAGGAAAGGATGCATGAGTTTTTAAGAGTCAATTTAATCGAGGATATTCATATGACTCAAGAGAACATGGAGCTCATTATCAAACATGGAGATAGGATGATGAGGAGACTTCGAGAATAGTTTATAGAAATCAAGTCTGCAATCCAAAGGAGATAGAACCTGTTTCCTATCATACCCAAATCTTGATTCATGTGTATATCATTGTCATGTATATATTTTTGTTTTTGAATGAAAATTTCCATCATTGTTTATTTTTTTCTTTCTCTATTTGTTTTACGAATTTTATTATTTGATATGCCAGTACTCCAGATTTAATTATTGATAAATAGTTAATAATAATCATTTACCTACAGTTCTGTGCAACATTAAATGTGTTAAAATCCATGATTTCTCATTTTTTTGATATCACAAAATGGGGGAGAATTTGGATAAACAACAACATTTTATTTAGGGGGAGAATTAAAGGAGAAATTTTTCCAAAATTAAATATTGCTTCATCCATTCAAAAATCTAAAACATTATGTAAATAATTATAATTATTTTATGCAATTTGTGATCATCAAAAATGGGTATATTATTGAGAAAATTATTGTTTTCAACAATAAATATTAATGTTATTTTATGGGGGAGTTTATTGAAAATAATACTCTATCTCTTTAATATAATTTTGATGCTCACAAATACCCTTAGCTATTTTATAATTATTTTATTTAGTATTTTCAGGAATTTATTGATTAATTTTAATATTGAAATAACGTTAATTTATTACATAGTGCAGAATCTTCTTTGGCGCATTCTGGAATCAGTGTTCATACATTAGGTGGATAAATATAGCGCGGAATCTGCTTTAGCGCGTTCTGGAATCACTATTCATACCCTATGTGGATAAACGTAGAATAAGGATGAAAACTGTGTATACTTTTTGAGATAATAGAAAAGTATGGTTAAACAAAAATACATTTTCAGCAAAGTATGGAAGTAGATCCTTATGTTAGGAAGGAACCTTACATTTTGGTTTTCAGTAAAGTATGGAAGGAGAACCTTATGTTAGGAAGGAACCTTATGTTTTCATTATCAGAAAAGTATGGAAAAAGAACTGTACGTAAATTATAAACATTACATTTGTTTTTCAAAAGTATGGTTCATCATCATTAATTTTGTAAACAACCATACATTCTTGAAAAGTATGGAACAAGTAAAAGTATGGATCTTTTACCATATGTTTGAGTGTTGAAGAAAAATTATGGAAGATCAACCCTACGTTTGTGATCAACCCTACATTTTTTTTCAACCATACATTGTCAACCTTATGTTTTAAGAATATGTTATCAACCGTACGTTTAGAGGCCACGTCATCAACCTTACATTTGGTGTCAAAAATTTTGACAGACGATATTTTTATGCAACGATTAGAAAGATGATTATCAGGTGGATTTCAATCCAGATTTAAAGTCTTTTTTAATGTACGACTTTGATTGATTCAAAGCCATTTAATTAATGGATTTAAGATCGAATTAAAATGACCTGTTTATGCCGAGTATTAAGGGATGTTACGACTTCTATGTAAATTCAATTTTTTTAATATCGTGAATCAGAAGGAGAATTTTATGGATACAAATGTGCAGGATATTTGCTCAGCTTTATTATATATGTTCTCTCTGGAACAGAAGGTACATGAGTGCATGGTGATTGATCTTTTATTAAAGATGTGGAAAACAGAGACTTTAAAAATTCACGATTAATCTACTGATTCAAAAAGGGCGTCAAAGCTCGGTTCTTTTAAGAATAAGGAACTCGATAAAAGATTCACCTGTTCTACATTGAATATCTACTATGGATCTACTACTACGGAAGTTGTGCACTATATCACTATATCTACTGCAACCGGATCAACTCAGAACTGCTTCAACTTGAAGATCAATATTTCTAGAGACTTCGATCCATCTGCTGTCAATTGCATTCTGTTGCAATTGTGAATATCAACTGGAGAACTTCTTTCTGAAATTCTTTTTATTCTTGAGTAACCAAGTTATCGTTCTATGCTGTGTAGGTTCTTGTTTGAACCTGAAGGCTTTGTTTCGCCTTGGGTTTTAAAGGTGTCAAATGCCTGTACTCAATTGTGAACCAATCTGTGGAAAAAAGGACCAGATAGAGAAAGTCACCATGATCATGGAGTTGAGCATTGGTGGAGTGGACTAGGGGCCTTATGTTCCCCTAACCACTGTACATCTTCGTGTTATGATTTTATTTATTTCCGCTTCATGATCTCATCTGATAAAGAATAAAGGACAGAACTCGTTCAATCAATGTTTTACCGAAAAATTGGAAAAGACAGAATTCACCCCCCCCCTCTTGTGTATAATCTGCAGATTCAGATCCAACAGATCAGTCTTTCTAGTATCAGAAATTAGGTGTCATATTTTCATGTCTTGAAGCCTCTACAGACTATGGTTTGGCATATATGGATCCACTGGTTTCCAGCATAGGGTGGCCTTACATTAAACATTGATGGTTCTTGTGCTATGGGTTTAATGCATCGAGGAGGTGTTCTATGTGACTACAGAGGTAGTGTGGTGATGGAATTAACAGATCACTATGGAAATAGTAATTTGATTTGGGTGGAGACACTTGTGGTTCTCCTAGGGCAATACATGTGTAATCTATGGGACTTTAGCATTGCACTGCTGGAAATGGACTCGAAGTTTGTTCATAATTATTTTATTGGTTGAGGCACTACCCACTAATTAATTACTTATACAATTATAAAATGTAATGACCTCCATAGCAAAAACATCAGATTCTCCATACTTGGCGTGAGGGGAATAGTGTGGCAGACTACCAGGCCTCTCATGCGGTCCATGAGACTCTGATTTTTTTCATTTCTAATGTATCTCATCTAAAACTGGTGGTGGTGAACTTCATTAGGTGTGATTCCCATGGTCTTCATTATTTATACCCCTAGGTGTGTTTGATTTTCCCTTGTATGGTCCAATTTTTTTGAATAAAAATCATAATGTTAGATGGATAACTTTAAAATTATTATCAATATTATAGTTCCCAAATGCTATATTGACCAAGGGTTATAATTTAACAACAGTCATATAATGGTCAAAATATAATGGAAAAATTTCCATTTATATTTACTTCATTATTAAATAGATATGGTTTTGTTGTTTAAAATATATATACAACACAGATTTTGAGAAAACAATTGTTATTCAAAAATTCTGGGTGATTACAATACATATTATTCAACCATAGAATGTTTTAATTTACTTCTAATCTATAAGAATAATTATTTTTAAATATTAATACATGTATCACCGACCATGGTTCACATAAACCACCTCTTTGATAATTAATTTTTAAGCATTATGTGTCTCCAGAAATACTCCTCATACTAGGCTTAGTGGAGTACAACATTCATATGACAATTCAAGTACATATGAAACCTTAACCCAAATAATTTAAATCTTCTACCACTATCCATAAATAGATAGGTTTCTTTTATAGAAATACAATCAGTATTGACTAGATGTTAATATCATTAGTGGATATGGGATTATTAACTATAATGAACTAAGTATTTTGATGTTCAAATGTAGCTAAAAGAAAACTTTTTAAAACAGTTTTCACCAAAACCATAAGGTCAGGACCTAATAGATTGTTATCATATTTTAAATGATATTGTATGCATCAGTCAATGTAGTTAGAATATGGTTAGTTGTTTCACTACTATACACACAACATGTCTTAGAATAAATTATAGAAGATTTACAATATATAAGATTCATCATTGTTCTTCATTTTACCACTGTATCTATATTGATGTATATAAGGAAATTATTTTTTGGGAATAACTTTACTCCATATGTATAATCAATGATTACTCAAATTGTATGTTCTCTGAGAATTCATCTCAGATATTCCTTTATCATTACCAATTTCACTCATTTTCATCACTGAGAATTTCTAATAATTTAATGGAATCCCATGAAGTATATAAATTTACCTCTAGATTTAGAATAGTTCACACAGACTTATTGAACTAAGTCTAAAATATTTATGTAACACTTTTAATTATAAATTATTTTTACATAAATAATGATAATTAGTTTGTTAGTATACTTAGTACCTTAGCTCAACAGAGACTAAATAACTTTTCTAGATATAATCAAGTCGGATACAATCAATTTTTCTTGAAAAAACAATTATCATTCCACCATCATGTAATTGAATCTTATATACTATCCGTATTTTAATACTAGATGGATATATACGATTCTAAAATTAATGAAATACTATTATAGTATGAAATAACATAAAAATATTCATTCTAAATATGAAATGACGTATCATGTTGTCTAAAATAAAAAACATCGATTTTTTTTGCTGATACTCAATAATAAACTTAGTTCAGCTTGAATCATTCCAACGAGTAGTCTATAAGTTTCACACATCCCATTAATAATCTTGGAATCACCCTTATTCAATTCCTCTTATAATTAACCTTACATAAAATATAATTTATATACCTTCTTGATTTTATATTTCAATTACATACGTGTGAGTGTATGTGAAAATATATACCCAAGGATTATCTCTGTAAAATTACATTTAATAATGAATGCTATTAAATTAAAATCTTCTGATTGATTATTATTTAATAACAATAATTCTTCTTCTAAACTTTCTCTCCATGTGAGAAGAAAATATAATCATGTTTAATAATTTCTCATTTAATCATTGTCTCATTGTACAATCTCATAATAGTCTGATTGACTCTGAAATGACCATGGGATTAAAAAAAATTCCATATATTCATTAGTGGGAGGTGAGGAAACAAGTTTCATAAAAAAAATTTCTTTCTAGTGAAGTAGAGTAAAATATATTCCCATGTGATTTACCCATATTTTTCATCTGGTCATGGGTTAATAAAGATAACCTTGGTAGTAAGGTTAATAATATGATAGTAATGGATAATTCCTTATCCAAATAGAATCCCAATCTTACTAACTTATCAATTTAATCTACTATTTTTAAACAATGATCAGTATTAAGTTGGAATTATTCCATTTTACAATTATTACATGTAGTGAAAATCTCATTTTTCTATAGTAACACCTTTTATTTATTTATATCAAGGGGATGGGACTTCATGGTGTAATGATTAATGTTATTATGTCTCATTATTATATCTCTAGACATGAGTGATAGTATGATGAAATGAATATATGAAGTATCCTGTATGAATCTCATATAGCCACCCTTCTCACTATCTCACAATCAATAAGGTAAAACATATAGAAAATGGATTCAAACACATAGTAAAAATTAATTGATAATAATTAATGTTAAAACATATATGACACTTAGGGAAAGTTTTCCCTATGAGAACATGTCGTGGGTTAAGGAATTATCATAGTGTTTTTGTGGATTTTATTTCCATTTTTACAATAATTAAAATAAATTTATTAGTACTTTTCCTGATTACAAAAATGTTTGAGATTGAATAATTTCAATTATCTTATTATGTCTACCAATATTTTATCAAGTCTCAATGAACCCCACCATTGAACTTGGAATGTCCTCCCATTAGGACATTCTAGTTGAAAGAATCCATATCTCCCTTCTTATATTCTCGAAGAAGGTTATGAAAATTATACGAATGTATTTATATACGCAGTTTTTACAACTAAAAATTGGATGATCCTTGATTTGTTGAGTGGAATTCCCAATCCAAAAATCATGAAATAAATTACCTTAACACTTTCCTCAAAATTTTCATTAGACTAAATTACTCCATTAAACCCAATGGAAATTCATTTATGTCAACCCACTAGCATAGATAAACCTTCTTGATAATTAAAAGTGCCCCTTATAGAGTCTAATTTTACACTTTTAAATATGAGTCTATCATAATTCAAATGATGTAAGGATAATTTTTTAATGGTTGGGGATAAAGCCTCATTTTATTATTAATGAAACTCAAATACCTCTTTTGACTGGGTAGAGTGAGACCCATTACAAATCTCGAAGGCCCAGTGGGCTTTTAGCCCGTTACATAGCCCGTAGGGCCATGTTTTTGGCCCAATTGCCATTCTGTGAATAGTAAACCTGCTGCTACAGTACCCGCATAGTACTGTCACTGCTATAGTGCCCTGCTACCACTACAGTACCCTCTGATCAACTGTATCGCCACTACTACAGTATATTTATAGGTCTTCTACAGTACCCTATGCCCAATGGGTTTTGAACCCCCATTTTCAAGTTGTATTACAAGCTGCTTACCACTAAGCCAAACCCCAACTACAAATGATGTAAAGATATGTTTATCTTAATATTTGATTAATATATTTTTATTTATTATGCTTAAAATTTAATATTTAATCTTTTACATTTCTTGTTAACAATAAGTAGATTTTAATTAATTGAGTAACCATGTCTTGATTAAATATTTACACATAATCCTTTTATTTTAATTCCATCTTTGCATATTGATCCATTTATTTATGTGCTCATGGTCTTGTGTCCATAAAAAATCATGAATTTGAGAGAAATAAAATAAGGCATGATTGTGAGATTTGAATAGAATTATTTTATTGAGTAGAAAATAAACAACCTATTGACCCTAGTGGAAAACACCTTAAACTAATTTATTCTCAAGCTTATAGCATTCCAAATCAATCTTGTGTATCTCCTTGATCTAGATTCTCCTCGACTCTATCTTTAGGAAACTCCATGTTCCAAGGATATTTATCCTTACAATGCATTTACTTCACCCACAGAATATGGGAACTAAAAATTAGGTTTACATAAAGAAACTATGGGCATGCAGGCCCATCCATAATAAGGTGGGAGGGATGACTCACAAAACATTAGTTTAATTTAATAAAATAATTATAAAAAAAAAAGAAATAATTAAATTAAAATAATCCAAACATATTCAAATATCATTCTAGGATCATGATCATCCTCTTGTGTAGTGAATATGTACTTAAAATTTCTCGTTAACATTCATTTCAATTAGTTCTTTTATTAAAGTAATACATGTAAGAATTAATAATATTAATTATCTTATTATTCAGTAAATTCATTTTATCTAAATCTCATTCTAATATATCTTGGAGATATCCATCCAAAATAATTTTAAATAAATTTAATTTAAAATTTAATTAAATAATTACACGGTATAAAATTAGAAGCGAATCGGTGAGTGCATGTTTGGATTACATAGAACATATTAAGATCTTATATATTATACTCATGTGGCATATATCATACACATTTTTTCATGTAATTACTAGAATGTATGTGTCAATAAATGACACAATAATCACATGTTAATTAACATTTTGAATAATTCATTTAATGTACATGGAGTATCTAATATATGATGAGTATACATTTTATGTAGTTTAGAGTTGTTTTGAAAAAATTAATAAAGAATTTAATATATATAAAACCTCTCACATGATGTGTATGAGTCAATAAATGAAACCTATAACACATATATATGAGGTTTAATCAATTAAAAAATTAAATTTTAAATTAATATATAAATAGGTTTTGTACATGGAGGGTATATCTAGTTACACACCATGTATCTTAATCATAGTATTTCTTTGATACACATATTGGGAATGGATGTTTATTTTTGCATGGAAATTTCTAAGGTACATGACATGTACATATGGTACACACCATATAACATCCGTATATGACTGTCAGTTTCTATATCTTGTAATAAATGAACAACATCTCTTGGAACCCGTGTTTTGTGCTGAAAAAACACATTGGCTACACAACATGTTTCCCAGTTACATGTTGTTTAGTCCAACGTTTCATGTGCCAAACAGGATTGGTCAACATGTGTAGTATTTAATGAATCATGTTTCATTCACTAAATGGAATGTAAATTAATTTTCACTGTATCCTAGTGTAATGAATTAGGATACACAATGTGTGACACAGATACATAGTGTGTAATCATGTGTTGTCCATCCAGACTCCTTGGTAATTCTGAACGGGTTCTTTAAATGTTCGTTGATAAAATTTAATCAGATATTTATTATATGAATGAGAAATGATGGGGGGAAGAAGATATCTGAAAAATAATCTTAAAAGAATGAATTTCTTGAAATGAAAACTAACATTTAAATATTTAAAGGATAAATAACCAATAAATTATTATAAATTGAATGTCACTAATATTACACACATTGTTGCTTTCAGATATAGTAGAATCACTTATTGATCATATGGCTAAGTCTACTTTTCTGGGATTCAATGGATCATTATCAATGTACATGATGATGAATGACATGAACAATGAATTTTTTTCTAAATAATAAAGATAAATATTTTCACAAAAACCAATAGGGGTTCATTTTATTGTTAATTTATAATTAATTTAACAGAATGATGAAATACCTCGGTATTGAGGTCATTTTTCAATGTAGGTGTTGATGTATTGGATTTTGTTTAGTTACACTTTCATAGAGTTGATAAGGGCTCAATATAGACCCTTTAATGGTGATCAACACATTCTATTTTGATATTAGAATGTCACTAATAGTACTCTGTGTGCAAGAAAGTTGGTACTAATCTTCCATCAACACTCCATTGATTTAAACCATGATCCCTTCAGTTCGGAAGGATCATCTCTTAATATCTCTGACTTGAGAGGTAAGGATTGTGGAGGAGTTATTCTCCTAAGGTTGAGATAAAAACCTAGATATGACCTTCAATGAAGTAAAATTCTCTACAAAGATAATATTTTGAATAGTCTACAACCTCTCAAAAGTATCTCTTTATTGTCCCAAGGTTAAGGTTTTATATTAATTAATATCACAAAGGAACTTATAAATATATTAAACCCAAAAGTAATCACATGGCATGTAAAATAATAATTTTACAATTTTATTAAATGTAGTATTCTAATTTGTGTAATGAAAAATAATATTCACAATCTGTTAAATAAATATTTTTTATTAGTCCAATAATTGGGTCCTCTCATCCTCTTTGACATTTATTGAATTCATGATTTAATACCATAAATAAATATTATATACATGGTCTCAAAAATAAAATATTTATTTTAATATTCACATAATAATTAAATATTTATTACTTTGATAATAACAAAAGATAAATATTACTTATTCAATAAATAATATTATATTTTTTGTTTGAAGAATTTATATTTATTTTTTTATTCACAAAACTAAATAAATTATTTATTTAATTTCATATTAAAAATGAAAAATATATACTATATATTCATGTAATTAAAAACTCACCTTACAAATAAATATTTATTTAATATTTTTTATTATTTAATAAATACTTAATATATATTACTTCTTTGTTTGGAGAATAATATTATTCTAGCTGTTAAATGTTAATAATATTTAACCGAGATCAATAGAATAACATTATATGTGAATCTCTAAGCCTCTTCCTTAATGGTATTAGGTAGGCCTTCCTATAGTTCAAGATTATTGTCTTGTAACAAGTCAAGACACTCATAGAGGTAGAGGATATGACCTAACGACAACAAACAATTAAAATTTCTCATTATGTGATCTAATCTCTTTATCATGATATATTATCAAGCTAGTTTCATACTGGTTTCATAAACATATATGTTCGATAAGTCTTTCTTTGAATGTATGAAATAAACTAATTGCTACACCATGATCATGTAATTTAATGCAATAGTTTGGTTTCAGTAAAAGGGAAAATATATAATCTTTCATAATGTTTTTTGGGAAAAATCATTAGTCAACTTATTCATTAATAACATATCATTCATGTTGCACCCAATGTGCCCTACTTTTCCATGATCATACATCTTCATGGTTTTTAGAAATACATCAAATTACATGAGTTATGACATGTATTTATAACAAAAATAAAGATAAAGGATCATTACACACACTCATACAATGTATCATACAATGAAATATAAATATGTGGATTTCAAACAAGTAGTTCAGTTATCATAATCTCCCATCATGGATATTTTCAAGGCCGAACTTACTGAAACAATGTCTTATATACTTACAAATACTTAGACATGATGACCAAAATACTGTGCGTCCAATCCTAGAATATTATATGACTTAATAAAATTTTTTAAGAATATTATCATAGCATTCTGTGGTTCACATCATAGCTGGGAACTGGTATGAACCTTTAAATGTGAAACATATTCTAAAACATTATCACATTAATGTTTCATATATGAGTAATAAATATGTGATAAGGTATTTATTAATATTCAATTCAATTAATATAGAGACAATCTAAAGTATTAAGTACGTAGTTTTAGGGACACAAATCCAACATGTTAATCGCACTATGAGGTGTTTCACTTTCTCAAACTGAACGAATTGGTCGTTTGAGGTGAATGTTGAATAGAGATGTGTCTTCCATTAAGGCATGGGACCTACTCAGGGGGTCCCCACAGTTTGGTAGAGTAAACTATTAGAGTTTTCCCTGGTCGAGTTATTGGATAGGGTTGCCTATGATTCAAAAGTTTAGGGATTTATATTTTTGGGTTGAGTTTCTATTGGGTTATATTGTGTGGTTGTATCATTCTTCCATGTTTTCGTATTGAATTGGGGACATATTTCCATTTTATTTTTGGGGAGTCCTAATAGGTATTTTTTTACTCACCCCTACATAGGCCTCATACTCCATAACGGGTGTGTCCAGGAATATGGTGTACAAGTCGGTGAGGTCGTTGGAGGGTGTTATCATAGATAGTGGATCTGGAGTATGTGTACATATGATGGGGTTCATTGCGTATGATTCTTAATGATGAGGATGGTGTGACATAGTGATTTATCATTTTTCCAAGATATTTTTGGTACTATATACCCAGGTTCATTGGGCCTTGTATTATTTCCCCTGTATCATATCATTAATTTCATGACATTGGTGTATTATCATTTATATTCATGCATTATTAACTTTTAAGTTGGTTGTGTATACCAGGCATGGTTGTGTTCATTCTTGTAGATTGGTGCTTATTATCTAATGTAGGATGTTTATGATAAAACCTCCCATATGATTGTTTTTCCTTCATGGTTTTAGTAACCAACCCCTGGAATATTGGAGGATGGTAAGAAGTGTTACACTATGATTATCGTCAATATGGATAGGCCTATGGTGGGTTAGGTCAAGATATTGTGCTATCAGAGATGGTCTTTCTTAGGGACAGAATTTTAAGATAGGTCTCTCATTAGTTTGGTTCAGTACATGTTGGTTGAAAATGCTAGAGGTTATTGAGATTAAATATTATAGTAGGGAACCCAGCTAGGGTGTTGTGTCTGACATGTTCATGTATAAGGAATCTGATTACCTGAGTGACTAATATTAGTTCTTATCGTATTAGTCGCGGGTTATAGTTCTATACGTCCATGAATCATGTATTTGTCTATTGATGTTTTTATTTCAAATTGGGAAATTATACTTATAATGATGACATTTTTCAATAAGGATGTTGGTTTCACTCTTGGAAATAATTTCTATTATGGTAAGAAAAGGATTTAGTGTGGATGATGATATCCCTAGTACTAATCATAAACATGGGTGTATTTTTGGGAAAAGACCTCTCAATATTTGGGTATTTGATATCTTATTAAAATTTGATAAATATTCACCATCCACATATTTTCATGGGGGTATTGTGATATCTTCCATATTTACCATGTTTTTAGGCTTTAAGTGGTCTCTTATACTGTATCTTGGGTTGTTGAATCCCCAGATACCTAAGAAGAAACCAAAAGAAACTTGCATTCTATTGATTGTTTTGGATACGATGTGGGAAACCTATGTTTGATTTTATATGGTTTAAATTAACACTAAGACACCTAAGGGAATTAAAATTGAGAGAACGGTTTGATCCTCGGTTATTACAAGGTTTTGTTTGGCTGAATTACATTTTAAATTATTTCAATTTCATTAACTCGAGAAAGATTCATTCCAATAATTTAAGATAAAATCACCACATACATATTTAAAACCCTTACATGCACATTATAATAACATATAAACTATAAGGTTCATTTTTATGAACACTCTAAGGTAAATGATCATATTAGAACATGAAAAGTGTGGTGATAAAATAAAATAAGTAAGAGGAAGAATGAAAATCATTGAATGAAAGACTTAAATAAAATAAATTATTAAACATTTTTAGAGCGAGTAATAACATAAAATAAACCCTTTTCTACTCCCTTGGATCAACCCATAAGAGCATTATCCCTCTATTTATTCTATTCTCTCAATAAAATAAGGAAGTTTAATCATGAAGGAAGAATTGATGAAGTGAAAACATCAAAATAATGAACACTCCACCATTGTGTGGAGGATTTTTCTCTTCTATGTGTGGGTAAATTCTGACCATAATTAAATTGTATCAATGTGTTAACAAAAATAATATAAAATGATAATAATAATAAGTTTTATTAAGATACAAAGGTTATTTAAATAATTCATAATTGAAAGAAGAACATTAGAAATACAAAGCTGAAACATAACATTATAATGAACCAAAAACCAATAATCCTAAAAACATTCACCAATACCGACTTAAATAGTATTTCTAGAATATTGGGATCTATCCCCCATATTCTTAGTCTTACCTATTTATTATGGTTGTCCTAGACTGGTGGAATGTTTTGGGAACGTGGATTTTTCCTCTCTTGACACGAAATGGGATCCAGCGTGCATGCCTCTAGGGGATGTGTCCAAACTAGAATATAGAAAGCATGGTTTGGGTATGAAAGAGAGGAATAAAATTAAACCTATTATTTACCCTAACACCCTATAAAATTAAAGTACAATTTTATTTTTTGTTTTCTAGATATGATAGAAATGCTTGGCTATTTATCTTGTCCATAGAATATGGTCCATAATTTCATCATCAACATGGGACACCTAGAAGTACATTCAAAAATAAAAATTGTATCTATTAATTTTTTTATGGAAAGTTCCCTATGATTTATTCTATCTCAAGATAAAATTTTAGCATCATTGGAGATGTGAAATGGAAGCAGCATGTAGATAATTGGACTGTGATTGAGTTAGCTTCACCATGAATTTGATGGAATGAAGGCCCATTTTGGTGGTGTAATAATGTGATTTTCCATTTAGTATATAAGTATGAAATATTTATAATTGTATTGGAAAACTAAAAATAAAATATGAAATTGAAATCATTAATAATGGAGGTTTTAAAGTGTATCTTAATATGCAGAAAGTAATAGAGTACATTATAACAAATTAAATATCATGAATTGATGGAATGTTAAAATTGTAAAATTAAATAATAATGGTGATTATGAATAAAGAATAACATAAATATTATAATATATAAAATGAATATTAGCCTTATTCATTGGCTAATCACACATCTCAATACGAGTTTTTCTAGTCCCTAGAAAAATGTATCTAAAAAATATGAAATTATAATTTCCTTTTCCAAAAACATTTTAATATATAATTATCACCAAAATACCTCATAATAAAATTAGGAATCCCATAAAAATAATTTAACACAATATAGTTTCATAAGACTATCCTAATCCCAAGCCCATTCCTTTGTTCAAATTTGATACCCCATTTCATCCAATTTCAATTAAGTATGATGATTTGTTGTGAATAACAATAGACATAAGGGTTCATTGTTATTCAAGTTAGAAATAATTAAAGCCCTGGGTGGACTCAAATTTAAACCATAAGATGAGTATTCATGTTTTTTTTAATGTTTTCAATGTTATTTGAAATTTCACTTAATCAAGTCAACCCCTATATCAAGAATTTGCTGATGACCCACAGGATCAAATACCTTAGGGAACCAAGTGAAGCTCCCACACTTGGGATACATCTTGAGTTAACATAATAAAAAACAAATTCATGTTACCATAAATAGATATAAAATTCACAACTCAGATTCAGAAAACTACGGATTTAAGATCTCTATTTTTCGAAACCTACAAATTAGGCCATTCCATTACTATACAGACAATTGTAATTTTTTTAATTTTTTTTATTTTTTAAAATAAATTTTATAATTAAAAGGATCACCAAACCTATGTTATTATTTATGGGACCCCAATAACCAAAACTAATACCCCTAAATCAAAAGGACATGTGTTGTGAATTGTTTTATTAAATGGATGAAAATATAAATAGTGAAAATCACATTAGACAACCACACTTTATAAAATATATTCCCTAGAACATATACATGTATTAAATTCATAATCATGGTATGAAAAATTATTTTATATTCAGTTTCAAACTTTTCAATGTGTATTATAATGTTTAAGGTTAATGAATATTTTCATTCCATTAACACACATTTTTTTAATTTAAATCATTTTAATTTTTTTTATCATGAAGAAAAAAAATTTAATTTCATCCCTCACCACAACATATAATATCCTTATTCCCAATGTTTAAATAAAACAAAATTTAGAAGGGGGTAATGGTATATGAGAATAGTTCCAAAATTAAAATTGGAAAATGAGTTATGGAAAAACCTCACCTGGTTTAATACTGGTGAAGGTTATTTCAAAAATATATATATCCTTTGTTCCCCATACCACTCATGGAAACTTCTTAGTGGATGGAAGAATGTTGAGGAATTTTTGGATTTTGGAAATTTCCTTGAATAATCTATGACCTCAACAACCCATGCTTCTCACACACAAACCAAATGAGAAACCATGGAATCCCTGATAGGTTAACATAAATAAAAAACAAATAAAAAATTTAAGGATAAATAAACATTCCAATTTATTTTGGAACTCCAAAAACTAAGTAAATGTATAGGTAATAGACAATTTGCATCTCGAAAAGTTCATTCTTTAATTTTATTACCTCGACATGGCCCCCATGATTTACCCAATACCAGCTTTCAAAAATGTAAGGATTTTATTTTTTAAAATTCTATTAGTTTGAGATTTATGTTTTATTTAGAATTTGTTTCAGGTACGAACCTATGTGTTCTACTGAGTGGGATAATATCGGGAATATCTGGCATGGTCCATCGAATTTCTTTTTTATGCTTTCCCAAGATATACAGAAGAAACCTCTCTTGATTGTATTTAGAAGAATAAAAATGACAATAGGGATGTTTATATTTTATAATAATAATGAATACTTGATTTATGAATGTAGTACCTTAAATTCAATATCTGATTGGTTAAAACTTTTGAAATAAGGATGTGATTTTCCATAAAAAATGGTCTCTTTTTCTAATTTTATTGACATAATTTGTTCTTTATGAAAATAAGTCTCAGCCAATACATTGGACATATTAATGTTAGGAATGGGTATGGACTCAATGTGTTTTATTTCTCTAATGGTTTCATTGATTGGTTATTTAATAAAATAAAAAAAATATTTATTTTAAATTGATTCAAGCCATTGGAAAAAATATCTCTCATGTGAATAATGGGAATCTATGTCATCATGATTTAAAAACCCTTCAATAGTTCATTGATGTTCCTTGGGTTCACTATCAAAACTTACTATCCAATTGACCCCATTGAACTCTTCAGCATCCCCAATTTAAGAGTTTTCATTATAAATTATAAGGTTGAGTGTCATGTTTATGATGGTTATTTCCATGTTCTCATTCCATACTCAGATGACTGAGTTGATTGTTTCTAATAAGGGATGACCAAGGATTATGGCGGTTTTCTGCCTAGAACCTATACTTTTGTGATTTTGAGTAACAATTAAGTCATTAGGGTAAATGGAATTTTCAAATTTCACCCAAAAATCCTTTATGATCCACTTAAGACCCTAACATTATGACCATCATGTTCAAGACTAAAAAATGTGGGTTGGATTTCCTCGATATCTAATTGAAAATACATGGCATATGGAATGAGGTTTACAATAGATCCTATATCACAAAGGGCTTTGTTGACTTTATTCTCACCTAACTCAAGGATGATGTGTGTATGTAATGGATCATTCAACTTAGGAGGAATGGTTCCTTGAATGGTGTTACGTACATTAGGACTAAAAAATGTCTCAGTTTTTATGTGAAAATTTACATTTAAAGTTTCACAAGACATTAAGTAACTTTTATTATGTAGTAATGGTTTGGATTTCATCGAGAAGCGTAATTTTCATTTTATTATAAGATAATATTTCCCTCAATGTTTTATTATGTTCTTGTTTATATTTTCCTCTCATGCATTGAGGGAAGGGATCATGTTGTTGGATTGTTTTTTATTATTGTAGTTCATTTACTTTATCATTGGATTTTTCAGATTCTGAGGGTGCTTCATCAAAATTTTAATGAGATATTGAATATTATAATGGTTTTATAATGGTTGGTTCATGTTTTTTTTGGGTTTCCCACTTATTATGAAAATCACCATGTTTATTTGTTCATGAGAGGTTTGTGTGTAATTGGATTCTCCCCATAAGGTTGGGGATGTGGAAACCTAAGTATCCATGGGTTAATTTCCATTCATGTTGGGTTTTAGATAATGTTTATGGGATGGGACTTATGAGTTAACTTTCTCCATTTTTTTACACTATTGTTCAAGGATTTTTAGGGGGAAATATTTGGTAGGGGCTTGTGGTGGTCGGTATTTCCTAGGAGGATACTTTGGTTATTATATTGGTTTCTAATTGGGTTTTTGGTATTGGAATGAAGGATGTGGATATTTTATTGGTTATGGTTGGAACTGATCATGAGTTTAAATATAATATGGAGGGTAAGGGTTTGGTCCTTGTTGATGAATGGATTGTGGATTGTTATCATTCCAATTTAATCATGGATGGTCATTGTATCATGGATTGAAAGTGTTTTGGTACTGTGGATTTTGAAAGTTTAACGAATTGACCTCAATAGGATGTCCCCCTAAAAGAAATGTATGGTTCGGATTTTTTTGGTCTTATGGTCATGTTTTTCACAAATTTTGAAAACAAGGTCAATAGTTTGGGTTTATGGGACCTTCCTAATATTTATCTCATCAACCTTTCTAGTGAGTGCAACAAGTTTTTACCTAATACAACTTTCTTCCCTAACAGTGTAAATTCCACCAGATCTCGGTGGATTATCAATGTAAGGTTATTTTTCCCATGTCATATTATTTCATCTAGGCCTTATTGATACCCATAAGAATCATTTGGGGCCTTGCTTTTGAAGGTTCCAATACACATCAAGTAAGTGAATTGTTTGTTTCCCAATCTCAACCCTTAAAAAAATATTTAAACTTGTTATGGTATTGAAAATATATGTTGAGGTACCATGTTGAGTGTGACTTTTAACCCTTCCCATGTTTCCAATATTAATCCCCTTTAGAAAAAGGAAAATCTTTTTAAGTGATTTTGTTTTGTAATTAGGAAATTATTTTTTGTATACTTATTATTGAAATTGGTGAAAATTGTTAATTAATGAAGGTAGCAGATTGTTTAAACTATTATTTTCTTAATCCTTCAGTGATAATGTAAATATCCTCATCATATATGTATCAAGATGATGTGGGGGATACATGGATTTAACAATTTCCTTGAATTCATATACATGAAGGTACAAAATTTCCAAATCCATTCCATGAAAGGTTAGAAGGTGGTTTATGAAATGATGTTTAAAGACATAGTCGGATTATCCAAGGGAAGCATGTATGATGTAAGAGGGTGCTCTTTTCCAAGAATGTGTGAGTTAGTCATTCATTGTTTGATCTAAAACATTCCCCAATATTAGTTTTACCTCATTTTTATTTCCATTTTTGTTCCTTCCGAGGTTTATGAGTTAGTTTCTTTGAATACCCTACGTTAAAATGGGGTCAATTTTTTAATCTGTAGTATTAGGAATATTGGGATATATTGTAAATATAACCCTAGGTGTACTTGAATCCCAACCCTATTTTCATCCTCCCAAACTAGATGATTTTACACGTCACATGAATAGGAAGACATTCGCTATGAAATGTGAAAAAATAAAGAGGAAAAGTTAAGATAAATTGAGGATTGAAAAGAGAAATTGGGGAGAATATAACAACTGTAAAAATGACTTACATGGTTCCCTATAAACTGAATTAAAATTTGGTCTCTCCCAAATATACACATGTTTTATGGTTGAAGAGGTCCCTCAAAGTGTATCTTGGGTTGTCATATCCTATGAGACCTAAGAGAAAACCTTCATACATGTATATTCTATGGATATTTTTTGGAAATGAAGTGACCAAATTATGTTGGATATGATATTTTTTATAGTAACACTAATAGACCCATGTGAATTAATTTTGATATAAATGGTTGTTCCTAGGTTTTTATAATGGGTTTATTGGATGAATATAGTTTTAAATTATTTCAATTTCATTAACTCGATAACGATTCATTCCAAAAAAATAAAGCTAACCTCATCACATACTATTTTAAAACATTCACATACACATGATAATCACCTATAAAATTTGATGATAATTTCCATAAACACTCCAAGTTAAAGGATCTCATTAAAACATAAAATGTGCGGTGATAAAATTCAATATGGAAGTGGAAGAAAGTAAATAATTGAATTAAAGTCTCAAATAAAAGAAATTATTAATCATTTTGGAGTGAGAAATTAAATCTAGTCCATCCCATTTCTTCTCCCATGGATCATCAAAAAATATTTTTATCCCTACATTGATTTTATTCTCTCAATGGAAGCAAGAAGTTGAATCATGAGGACCGAATTGAAGAAGTGAAAACAATGAAATAACTTACAATCCACCATTGTGTGAATGATTTATCTATTAATTGTGTGAATAAGTTCACACCTTAATGAAATGGTAACAAATGTTTAACAAAATAACATAAAATGATATGAATGATAATTTTTATTAAGATGCTAAGGCGATTCGAGTAACTTACAATTGAATGAATGATGTTACAAAGACAATGTGACAACATAACATTACAATGAAAAAAATAAATCATCCCAAAATACTTCACCATCGCCACCATAAATTGGAATTTTGGAATCCTTGAGTCTATACCCCAACATTTAAAGTATTTTTACATGATTATGGTGGGCCTAGTGTTTTGTAATGTTTTTGGAATGTAGTATTTTCAACCCTTGAGAAGTAATGGGATTTGGTATTCATGCCTCTAATAATTGTGTCCAAATGAGAATATAGAAGGCTGAATTTGTGTTTCCCGTAGAAAAGAAAAATGAATAACCATATTTACCCTAAAAAAGTGTAATATTTTAGGCCAATTTATCTTTTTTTAGAGATTTTATCAAAATTGTGTGTTGTTTTTATGGGCCATAGAATCGGTCCCAAACATTCATCATTAACATGGGATACCTGGAACTCACTTAAACACTCCGAATTAGCTTTGTTAGCTTGTTTAAAAATGTATCAAATGATTTATTCTATCTTAATTGAAAATTTTATCTTCATTGGAGCTATAAAATAGTTGCATCATGCAGATAATTGGACGGTGGTCAAGTTAGCTTCACCAAGGATTTGTTGGAATGAAGGCCCATTTTGGTAGTGTTAAAAAGATATTATTCATGTGCCCATAAGGATGAAATATTTCCAATGTAATAGAATATATGATACTGAAATCGTAAGATCATATAAAGAGTAGTGGGGGATTTACATTGTGTCTCAAAATATACCAGTAATAGTGCACTTTAAGCATGAATTACCATCATGATGTGAAATAATTTTGAACTCATAAAATGAATTGAAAATTGTGTATATGAATAAGGAATAACATAAATATTATAATATAAATAATTAACATTATATTCATTAAGTGGATAATCATATGGTTCCCTCTATTCAAAGAGTCGACATTCCACCCATCTTAGAACATAGATAGAATAGGGACACTTTATTGGGGTAGTTACCCCTTGTCTGTCTTGTATCGTCTGATGAGGCGTGTGTCCCCAATATGTTAATGTGGAGTCTAGAATCCCCCCAGGGGAATAAGTATGATTACTACTATTAAGGGTTTTGGGGTCCTCAATTTAGTCATGTGTTCAACACCCCCTCGATTGTTATAATGTGTATGCCCCATACTATATATAGGGGTTGGAAACACCCTATTGGGTTGGGTATAGGTCATCCTTCTATAGAGATAAATGATATTAATGAAAAAATAAGTTGTTACTTTCACCATGTGGTTCATAACACCCATACTAGGTAGGTTGTGGATCTTCAATGGGTGGGGTGGGTTCCCCTTTGGTTGTTCCTGCTATTCAGACATGGTGTTGGTACACCCTCACTCATAATGAAGCATGGGTCCTCCTTACTCTATTGGCATTTGTAAACGCCCAATTGGATAGGGTTAAGGTACATTATTAGTAGAGGTTGGATTTATATATGATTTACGGTATTATTATTCATCCCTTATGGAGTAATACTTCCCTAACATTTTGGGGTGCATGATCTACCACGGGTGAGGCCGGTATCCCCCTTGAATAGTTTATATACAGTCAAAGAGATGTGGTTCCTTAAATATATATTAATTATCAATGATATTTTTTCTCAATATAAAATTTATTGTGATCTATTGATTGAGACTGTTTTAATAGAAGATCTTTGATCCCATTCTATGTTACCTCATGAGTTGGATGATCGGCTTGGTAACCCTTAGAAGATGGGTTCTTACATCATGAATGAATGTAATCCATTATGATGATACCATGACATGTGGATGTAGTTGGGTGTTGGATGATTATCACTATGATGATAGATATGTAGTACGTGCTACAAATAGATAGATCGTGTAGTGCTCGAGATGACCAAGGTTAAGTTTGCGACCTTTTTTGGGGTTCAAGTGTTCGTTATCACCCACACATTATTATTTTATCTCAATAATTATATTTTGAATGGGGTTGATAGAGATCCTTATAGTGACCCAAGCCTTTTATATAAAACATTTTCTGATTTTAAGCATAAATAATAATCAGATCACAAGCCAAGGATCGTTAAGTCTAGTGTCTTAGAATACTAGGTACATATAAAATAAAACATGGGTATAAAAAACATCATTATTTAATATCCATAAAGATATTATAACTTAATTTGAGCTCTTACATCTACATAGGCTACCCTGGGGAACACATGAACAAAGGGATGAGCTAAAAAGCCCATTAAAGGAATGAATATATGGATACATCTCAAGAACATGAGTTAGGGGGCATGACATAATGATATCCAATGCATGAAAATTATAAAATATTTTAATATAATAATGGGATATTATAAACACTGAATCATATAAATTTGGAATAATCATAAATCATATCTTTAGTACGGGTCAAGGCTAACCGACAATCTCATTTCCCATTTCAGTACAGGTCAAGGCTAACCGCCAATCCCGTTTCACATCGCATCTCATGAGACTTATCCTTACCAATGAATTGGATCTCTATTTGGGTGCACCCATCTCAACATATCCATGAATATTTATTCCACATAAATAATCTATCCAGATAAATATTCATTCAAAATCAACCATATATAAACATATGTTTACCCATGGAATGAATTTGGTACCACAATCATGACATACAACATATCCAATGGGAGTATCACGAAAGTGTCCATGAAAGGAAGGGATTAGAACATACATAGATATTAATAGGGTAAAATAGGCATATAACATGGTAAGTGGTGTCAAATATAAGTGACAACATATAAAAAATGTATTTTAGAAACATTTGCATTAAAACATTTTTGGGCGGTTTTAAGGAAAACACTCTAGAGATTTTCAAATAGAAAAGAGGACATTATTTTATAAAAAACCAGAATTGAGCCGAGAAAGTTTTAATAATAAAAATACTGATTTTATAAATACAAATATGTTATAAAAAATAGGACATAGTGCACTTGAAATTTGGGTTAAAATTTGGGAAGTCCCCTTAAAACAGGTTGGCTTATCGAAATGTTCTATGGAGGGAATCTTTCAAAATCATGTATATACCCGAAAGAATGTGATGAAAGGGTCTTGATATAAGAATCTTTTAAAAATAACCAGAAGTCATAAGACTCACACATATAGATAAGATAAAACCATTTTGAACGAAAGATAAGTCTGCCGGAAAGAACAATGATGGTTCGGGCAGAATTTGTTACGATTTTAACGGCATGGTTTCGTCTGCGACCAAGAGGAATTGATGAGAGAGAAATGGGGTTTCTCATTACTTATAAATCCATAACTATGTATGGTGGGGTTTCATAAACATAACCAATAATTTTCTAGTACACATATAAAGGAATAATATAGATGACAATCTTGATTAAGAGAGAAAAGGGGGGGATCTTTTAACTCAAATAAGGTGGTGTTCTCCACTTGTTATTAATGACCTGAATAAACAAATTAGGATTATTATTTCATAAGTACATAACCTCTTCTTCATGTAATTGATTTATTATTACCCTTTCTGGTTAATTAAAATCCTTTTTGATTAGTTTTAATGTTCAATTTCATTGTTCGAGCTTGTTTGTTTACTTGTCTTTAAAAGATCGATTCACTTATATTCAAGTTTGGATTATATTCAAGATGAAAGTGGTTGTCCATAATTGAAGATACATTATTTAGTTCATATAATGGAGATTACATGGTTTTAATTTTAGTTAGGTTACTTAGAGTATGTCGAATTATTATATATATAACCTTAGTGATAATCATTTTTGTTAATCGGTGGATTTGATTACAAAGAAAGTGTTTTGATTTATAACTTAATTACATTTGTACCAAAGGATTACAGAACCAAAAATAGTATATATTACATATATAATAAACTGGTTCATCCATAACACAAATGGTTTCATTTCCATAATTAAATATAATAATAGAAATTGATAAACTGTTGTCCTTGAATGTGCTAAATTAGCACATCTCAAAGTGTGCTTTCATTTCTTTCAAATAAAATTGGGGGAAAGGGGAGAAGATAATGATATATACCACTAGCATGAAGAAATTTCAGTACATGTATGTTAATTGATTTATCATACTATTATGGGGAAGGGAGTTGAGGAAAGAAATAAAAATAAAATAACTTAAAAGAAAAGAAGAAATTTGGGAAGAGGAATTTACCTCTTGAGACTTCCTCCTTTGAGAACCTCCTAAGGGGATAGGTTTTGGTATTTCGAGGAGGCTGAGAGAATTTGGAAATGGCGGGGGGCACTTGGGGAGATATTTTGGCAGAAATTAGAGAAGGCTTGGATCTTGAGAGGAGTGTAGAGAAGAGGAAGTGAAGGGGGGTTTTTATAGTGGAGGAGAGGAGGGATTTCATGATATTATAATCATTAATTTATTATTTCTTCCCATGAAAAGGAATGGTATGTATTCCATGACCAATAATAGTTATTTTATCATGTGATCCCATACCAAGTAGTCTTACATCATCAGAGCATCATCGATGACTCAATTAATCCATTAGTTAGCATTTATTGTAAATTATCGAATTCTACTATTCATAAAAAATTCATGTATTTCTGAAAAATAAAAAAAATTCACCCTAACCATTTTTTGATGTGTAGAATCCAAAAATGAAGTCCATTTTTCAAAAATAATTTTCTAAATATGAGTATTTTAATATTTAATTAAAATAATAATTTATTATCAAAAATTTTTTTAAAGCATTCATTAACTCATTCTAAAATATAGGTATATCATACTTCTTAATTAAATATTATTTTTCTACCACAATAGGTGCTGTTGCTATTTATTAGGTTATATCACTATTCATAAGCGTATGTTACTATTCATTAGGGTGGGTTACTAATCACCCAAAATTATTTTTGTTTTATTAGACTCCAAAAAACATCTTGAACACAACCGTGTATGCCAGATTTTCAAAATTCCAAACACAAAAGTGATAAACATATGTTTAAAGGTCACTTATCAATTAGTAGTTCATTATTTTGTTCTTTCATGTGATTTAATTACATAAATATAAGAAGGTAATTTCCATTGAAAAACTTTGGATTGTTACATTTTCCCCCCTTAAGAAATTTCTCCCTCAAAATTTCATTTTACATTCTAGGGCAAAAACAGATGTGGGTACTTTTCCTTCATTGCTTCCTCTATTTCCCATGTTGCTTCTTCAATCATATGGTTCCTCCACAACACATTGACAATATGTTTTGTCTTGTTGCATAGAACCTTATCTCTCTGATCCAAAATCATTACTGGCTACTCCTCATAGGATAGATCGTCTTCCAACTGCACCACCTCTGAGCTTAGTACATGTGAGGGATCAGGTATGTACTTTCTCAAGAGTGATACGTGGAAAACAACACGAACTCAAGCCATATTTTGTGGAAGTGCAGGCTGATAGGCCACGTATTTTATATGGTCAAGGATCTAAAAGGGAACAATATACCATGGTCTTAGCTTCCCTTTCTTCCCGAATTGCATGACTCTCTTCCATGGAGATATTCGAAAGAAGACTTTATCTCCAACATCAAACTCCAAGTCCCTTCGACGGTTGTCAGCATAGCTATTTTTCAGACATTGAGAAGCTTTGATATGTTTCTGGATGACCTAAACCTTCTCTGTCATCTATTGAACAAAATCGGGTCTAAGTAGATTTCTTTCTCCAACTTCATCCCAACAGGTTGGACTTCTAAATCACTTTCTGTGCAGAGCTTTATATGGAGTCATCTGAATACTCGAGTAGAAGCTATTGTTTTATGAGAACTCAACCAATTAGATATGCTAATGTCATCCACCTTTGAACTCTAGAGAGTAGGCTCTAAGCATATCATCAAGTTAATGAATAGTTCTTTCAGAATAGCCATCAGTTTGGGGGTGTTAGGCCGTGCTGAAATTTAATTCAGTACTCAAAGAATATTGAATGGTCCTCCAGAATATATATGTGAACCTTGGATCACATTCAGAGACAATTTAGAGTGGAAAACCATGCAATCTCACCACTTCCTTCTCATATATCTTTGCAAGTTGTTCAAGTGAGAGATCTTCCCGAATAGAGTTGATATGGGATGTCTTGGTTATTCGGTCAACCACAACCCATTTCACATTATTTCCCTTCGACGTCTTCAGGAGACCCGTGATAATTTCCATAGTAACATTTTCCCATTTCCACATTGGTAGAGGTAATGGTTGCATGATACCTTTGGACTTTTGTTGCTCATATTTAACTTGCTGACATACCAAGCACCTTGATATATATTCTGTAATCTCCTTCTTCATGTAATCCCACTAGAAGTGTTCTCAGAGATCACGGTACATTTTGGTACTCCCCGGATGGATAGAGAAGGTCGATCTATGTGAATAATTCAATTGCTCCTTATTTATCTATGGATTATATGGCACACATAATCGTTTCCCAAATCATAAAAGTCCTTCCTCATCAATTTTGAAATCGAAGGATTACCCAATTTTAACAGCTTCAACCCTTTTCTGAATTTCCACATCCTTTTTTGAGAAGCCTTTATTTTCTCCATGAGGGATGGTTGATAAATATTTTGAGAAATTATTGATTATGTTCCTCCCTTAATGATTCCAATGTCCATCCTTTTCAAATATAATAAGATCAGATCCTTTTCAAGTCTCATCATTGATAATGATGCAGTATCCTTTCTACATAGAGCATCTACCACCTTGTTTTCCTTACCGGGATGGTAGTGGATTAAGCAGTCATAATACTTGATGAGATCTATCAATATTCTCTGGTTCATATTATGATCTTTATGTGTGAATATATATTTGAGACTCTTGTGGTCATTATATATCTCACATTTTTTCCCATAGAGATAATGTCTCTTTATTTTCAATGCAAATATCACACCCGCCAACTCAATATCAAGTGTGGGATAGTGTTGCTCATGGATTTTCAGCTGCCTTAAGTCATAGGCTATCAATTTATCATTTTTCATTAGCACACAGCCTAAGCCTTTCATAGAATCATCACTATACACCACAAAGAGTTCTCCACTTGAAGGTAGTGTGAGTACCGGCGCTGTGATAAGCCTCTCCATGAAACTGTCTTCATATTCCTGTGTCCAGATGAACTTTACTCCCTTCTGTGTCAGCTTGGTCATTGGGTTTAAAAATCATTAAAATTTCTTCACAAATCGTTGATAATGCCCATCTAGACCTAAAAAAGCTGCATATCTCTGTTACAGAAGTTGGCCTCGACCACTCTACAATTGCCTTCATCTTGGAAAGGTCCACAGATATTCCTTTCCTGGTGATAACATGCCTCATGAATGATACTTCCTCCATCCAGAACTCACATTTACTGTAGTTTTCATACAACTTTTCCCTTCACAAAGTCTTTAACATAGTTTCCAATTGCTCCTCATTTTCCTCCTTGCTCTTGGAGTATATCAGAATATCATCAATAAAGACCACTACAAACTTTTCGACATAATATCTACTAACTCTATTCATTAAATCCATGAAAATTTCTTGAGCATTATTGAGTCCGAAGGGCATAACTATTAAATCATACTGTGCATAACTCGTTCGAAATGTAATCGTTGAAATATCTTCCTTCCTCACCTTTAGTTGGTCATATCCTGACTAAAGGTCCACCTTAGAGAAATAAATGGCCCCACAAAGCTGATCGAACAATTCATCTTTCGGTGGAAGGGGATACTTTTTCTTTATAGTTAATTTATTAAGGTCACTATAATCAATGCAGATGCACATTGATCCATCCTTCTTGTTGAGGAAGAGGACTAAAGCACCCCACAGTGAAGCACTCGGGCATATAAAACCCTTCTCTATATTATCCTGTAACAGCTTCTTCAACTCTTCTAGATCTACGGTGGCCATTCTGTAAGGTGTCTTTTATATTGACAGAGATCCATGGATACGTTCAAATTGATAATTCAACCTCTCGATCAAGGGGAAGATCGGGAATCTCTTTGGGGAATACATTAGTGTAATCCCTCACGATGGGCATGTATTCATGCAAAAATCTCTCTTTTGTATCAATCATTTGAGCTAGGTATACATGATCATAAGGAAGAATTATCCAAACTTGAGATGAAGATTGTAAAGGAGACTCATCTTCCTCCTTTCACTTGTAAAGAATCAGAGGATGCTTCGGGTTGTGAAGAGTAATCTCCCTTTCCCGGTAGTTGATGTTGGCCTTGTAAAAATCAGGCTAATCCAGTCCCAAGATAGTGTCAAACTCCACTAAATGATGTATGAAAAGAATTGTTCGGAGGTTCAGTCCACAAATATTAAATATAGAGGAGTTATAAACCATGGATGAAATAATTTCCCCATTTTCTGTTCTCATAGATAACTTTTTCTCCAAATTTTGATGTGATGTTTGAATTGTTCTACTAAACTTGCAAGATATGTAAGAATGCGTATAAATTGAATCAAATGGTACATTCTCTATTCTTGAATGAATAAAAAGAATACCTATCACCACATCATTTTTCAGCTCCACCTCAGCAGTAGTTATAGCATAAGCCCTTGTTTTCTTGGGGGTTGTTGCTGATTGCTTCTGACAACCCTCGTCTTAGGGAAATTGTTCGCATAATGCCCATGACCCTTGTAGTTAAAATACTGCACTGTAGGATGAGTGTTGATCTGAACCTTTCATTATTCTTCAACATTAGTGGGATTTTTTATATCCCTTTAGTAGTTCTTGGCTAGATGACCAAACATTCCACATTTGAAGAAATTCCTGGTTCCCTTGAGACAGTCACCAAGATGCTTCTTCCCACAATTCTAGCAAAGGGGAAAGTGGGGCTTCTTTCTATCATGGGATTTGTTTGATGAACCACCCATTTTGTTCTCCATTTTTTGACTTCTTGTCACTAGGCCCATGAGATCACTGAGAGTCTCCAATCTCCATTTCATCCTAGAGGGAACAACGGACCATCACCTCATAGCTGTCGAAGTCTTCAATTTCCAACACTTTTCATATACTCGGCTTTAGTCCTCTAAAGAAGTGATCCACCTTGCTTTTGGTGTTCATGAAAATGCCAGAGGGTTACCTTGAAAGACTTATAAAGTTCACTTCATATGCCTTGATAGACTCATCTTCCTTATACTTGAGTCCAAGGGACTCTCTTTCCATCTTGACATGGAGGGATCGAGGAAAATATTTGTTGAAAAACTTCCTCTTTAATTCCTTCCAATCTATGGAATCAATTTCCTCTTGGGACTTCGTATTCTTGATCAGTCTCCACCACTGCTCAGCTTCCCCGTCAAAATGATAGACGGATATTACAACTTTCTCCTCTTCCGAGAACTAGAGGACAAAGAAAATCTTTTCAATGGAGTTAATCCATTGTTCTATGATGAGGGGATTAGAAGACGCCTTAAACATGGGAGGCCTTTGCTGCATGAAGGATTATACAACAACTTGCTATTTCCATAGAATAGGGGGATGTTCCACCTGATTCAAGTTATTATTCATTTCTCGAGCCAACTTATCATGTACTGACATTATGTTTTGAGCACCTTCTTCCCTCACATTAGGCATGTCATTAGGGAAATAATTACATTGCCTATCACATTGGTTGTTGGAACTTGTTCTTATATTTCCCTCCATTAACTAAGAAAAAGAACATATAGTTAGAGGTCTTGAATACTTAGTTATTGAGTATAAAAAGGAAACTTTGATCATTAAAGGATAAACTTATAAAGAAGAAGTACATATTAACTTGTGATTCCATAGGTTTATATCTAGGTTATCCTCGATCTCTTTCATAACTTATATTCTTATGGGCTTTTTGTCCCTTAATAATGGTTTGTAATAAGCTTGTGAATCTACCAATGTGTATCCCCAGGGAGTGTCGTATCCAAGAGTGAAGCAAGGCTCGTTGTCGTGCACCAGTTCCCGTTCGGGACTATCTCAAAGCGTTGTTTTCAGGTTTTACCACTAGATACATATGTGCCAAAGCCATCTCTACCTGGTCGTATCCAAATAAGGATTTATTTTCTTGATAAACAACTTACTCTATACTCACCTAAATTGAGGACTGTTTCCTTATACTTAGTCTCATCCTTAAGGTTCTCACTAAGGTGCTCTATTCCTAATCTCCAAAAATAACTAGACCATCATCTGATACCAACTATAGTGACCCAATCCTTTTACATAAAACATTTC
Organism: Viscum album; assembly: GCA_963277665.1. Taxonomy (NCBI): domain Eukaryota; kingdom Viridiplantae; phylum Streptophyta; class Magnoliopsida; order Santalales; family Viscaceae; genus Viscum; species Viscum album. The sequence continues at coordinate 807,553,111 of OY728139.1, forward strand.
ATGATTTTAAGTTTAATTAATCATCAGAGTACAAGCCAAGGATCATTTATTCTAGTGTGTTGGAAGACTAGGTACATAGAAAATAAAACATGGGGCTAAAAAACTTCTTTATTTAATCTCCATAAAGAGATTCTAACATCCTTTGAGCTCTTACATATGTAAAGGGTACCCTAGGGAACACATGAACAAAGGGATGAGCTAAGAAGACCAATAAAAGAATGAACATAAGGATACATCTCAAGCACATGAGTTAGGGGGCATGACATAATGATATCGAAAGCATGAAACTTATAAAATCATTTAATATAAGCATGAGATCTTATAAACATGGAATCATATTAATGTGGAAGAATCATAAATCATATCTTTAGTATGGGCCAAGGATAACTGCCAATCCCGTTTCCCATTTCATTATGGGTCAAGGCTAACCGCCAATCCCATTTCACATCGCATCTCATGAGACTTATCCTTACCCAATGGATTGGAGCGCTATCTGGGTGCACCCATCTCAACATATTCATGAATATTCTAGCCACATAAATAATCTCACCACATAAATAATATATCCACATAAATAATCATACATAATCAACAAAACATAAACATAAGGTTACCCATGGAATGAATTGGGTACCACAATCATCACATAAAACATATCCAATGGGTGTATCATGAAAGTGTCCATGAAAGGAAGGGATTAAAACATACATAGACATTCATAAGTTAAAATAAGAATATAACATGGTATGTGGTGTCAAATATAAGTTACAATATATAAAAAAATGTATTTTATAAACATTAGCATTAAAACAATTTTGTGTGGTTTTAAGGAAAACACTCTAGATATTTTCAAATAGAAAAGAGTACATTCTTTTATATAAAACCAGAATTGAACCAAAAATGTTTTCATAATAAAAATAATGATTTTATAAATACAATTTTGTTTTAAATCATAGGATAGAGTTCACATGAAATTTGGGTAAAAATTTGGGATATCCCCTTAAAACTGGTTGGCTGATCGGAATGTTCTAAGGAGGGAATCTTTCAAATTCATGTATAACCCCGAAAGAATGTGATGAAAGGGATTTGATATTATAATCTTGTACAACTAAACAGAAGTCATAATACTCAAATATATAGATTAGATAACACCATTTTGAAATAAAGATAAGGCAACCCAAATGAACAAAGATGGTTCAGGTAGAATTTGTTACGATCTTATCGGCATGGTGTCGGGTGAGACCAAGAGGGATTTATGAGAGAGAAATGGGGTTTCTCATTACTTATGAATACCTAAGGAAGTATGGGGGAGTTTCTTAAACATACCCCATCATTTTATAGTACACATAAAAAGGCATTGTATAGAAGACAATCTTGATTAATCGAGAAAAGGAGAGGATCCCCTACCTCAAATCAGGTGGTGTTCTCTACATGTTATTAATGACCTGAATAAAAAAATTAGGATTATTAATTCATAACTCCACAACCTCTTATACATGTAATTTATTTATTATAACCCTTTTTGTTCTTTTAAATCATTTTTGATTTGTTATAAGGTTCAATTTCATTGTTCGGGCTTTTTTGTTTGCTTATCTTTAAAAGATCGGTTCACTTATATTGAAGTATAGATTATATGAAAGATGAAAGTGGTTGGCCAGAATTGAAGTTACATTCTTTATTTCATATCCAGGATATTACATGGTTTTAATTTTAATTAGGTTGCTTACATTGATGTTTAATTATTATATATATAACCTTACTGATAACCGTTTTTTTAATCGATGGATTTGATTACAAAGAATGTGTTTTGATTTATAAATTAATTCCATTTGAACCAAAGGATTATAGAATGAAAAATAGGATATATTACATATATAATAATCTGGTTCAACCATAACACAAATGGTTTCGTTACCAGAATTAAATATAATAATAGAAATTGATAAACTGTTGTCCTTGAATGTTCTAAATTAGCACATCTCAAACTGTGCTTTCATTTCTTTCAAATAAAGGGGGGCAGGGGGAGAAGATAATGAAATATACCAAAAGCATGAATACATTAAAGAACATGTATGTTATAGGATTTTTCATACTATTATTGGGAAGGGAGGTGTGGAAATAAATAAAAAGAAAAGAACTTAAAAGAAAAGAAGAAATTTGGGAAGAGGAATTTACCTCTGGAGACTTCCCCCTTTGAGAACCACTTAAGGGGAGAGGTTTTGGTATTTTGAAGAGGATGAGAGATTTTGGACGTGGGGGAGGAGCTTGGGGAGAGATTTGGGAAGATTTTATAGAAGGATTGTAGATTGAGAGGATTCGAGAGAAGAGGGAGTGAAGGAGGGTTTTTATAGTGGATGAGGGGAGGGATTTCATGATATTATAATCAGTAATTTATTCTTTCTTCCCAATAAAAGGAATAGTAAGTATTCCATGACCAAGAATAGTGATTTTATCATGTGATCCAGAACCAAGTGTTCCTACATCAGTACAGCATCATCGATGACTCAATTAATCCATTATTTAGCATTTATTGTAAATTATCGAATACTACTATTCATAAAAATTCAAGTATTTCAGAAAAATATCAAAACATCACCCTAACCGTTTTCTACATGTAGAATATAAAAATGAAGTCCATTTTTCAAAAATAATTTTCTAATTATGAATATTTTAATATTTAATTAAAATAATAATTTTTTATTAAAACCAGTTTTAAAGCATTCATTAACTCATTCTAAAATATATGTATATCGTACTTTCAACATGAATATTATTTTTATACCACCATAGGTGAGGTTAATATTTATTAGGTTATATCACTGTTCATAAGGGTATGTTACTCTTCATTTGGGTAGGATACTATTCTCCAAAAATTATTTTTGTTTTATTAGACTCCAAAAAACATTTAGAACATAATTGTGTATGCTGGATTTTCGAAATTAAAAACACAGAAGTGACAAACTTATGATTAAAGGTCAGTTATCACATAGTAGTTCATTATGTTGTTATTTCTTGTGATTTAATGACATAAATATAATAAGGGAATTTCCATTGAAAAACTTTGGGTCTTTACAATTCTCGTATAGACTTAATGTTAGATTTGGTATCCAGGGACCAAATATTTGTACTTGTATTATATGTATATTCGATAAATTGATTATAATTAATGCCTTTTATATATATATTGTTTATTATTATACAAGACTCTAATGTAATAATGTCACAGAGTATCCGTTGCATTGATAAAGTCATATCATTTTTCCACTATGATGAGAACTTTGATGTTCTATGAAGATATTCTCAAATAATATTCTACTGTTGGAAAACATACTATGATGGGACATATAGTACATATAATGTCAGGTGTGATTACTCATAAGAATATAAGGATTTTTCTCATGATGTATGCACTTGGTAATCATTAATACGGGAGATTATGAGAATAGATCCATAAGAATTCTTCATTTTTTGGTGTCATTTGATATTCCTATCTATGAATGTGAGTGATTATTCTGAGACATTAAAATTATTATTAATTCATGTTACAACTCACATACATAGTTGTATTTTTTAAACCATGATGATAATAGTTCATGGTGAATTTGAATATGTTGGGTGTGTCATGATGGACATGTCATTAATGAATAATCCAAAGAAGGATTTGTCTCTTAAATATTTATGGAAGCTGATATCTCATCCATTTGATTAGAATAGAACCGTGATATTAAATTCCATGTTCATGGTTTAATGACATGTATATTTCAGATAGTCAAAGAAATACATATCAAGAATATAGGTTGGTGACACGGATGTACAAACTTCTTGATGATATGTTGTGAAAAAGGGATTATATTACATTGTGTGTTTTTTAATGTAGTTGTTCATGTTACTACATTAGGTTTTTTCTCTAGGCTTCCATGACCCATTGCTAGATAGTAATCTCGAACATTAGTAAATCGCACCTAATTCCAGTGAGAAACAATCCTAAAGAGACATATACTAATTTTTTTTGTAGATCTTGATTATATTCTATGTGAGTTTAATCAATTGAATACATATTATTCTCAAGTCCAAGGAATAATTTTATTCATGTTATATTGATCGTATAAATTAATTATATATTTATTCATCAACTTGTGAATAAAATATTTATATTATTTATTAATCATTTTATTATATATTTATTTTTTATATTACGAATAAAATATTTATTTGGTTATTCAATAAATTCTAGAGGAGTTCAAACAGACCAAGACTAAGTCTGCTGACAAATATTAATTAACAAGACTAATACAAAATATTTTTTATTTTGCAATTTGGATAGCACCAAAAAATAATAATAATTGATATCCTCAAAAGTGTCATTAATTCTTGTTGGGTTTTTGAATATACAAATTTAAAAACAAGAATCAAATAGTCCAATAAACTATAGGGTAATATAGGATATGCAAGCTTGAGGTCGAACCCACAGAGATAGGGTTAGAAGAAATATTAATTAAATAAAATAAACATATGTTAATTTTGATTTGAATAAAATAAATCTAAACTATCATTCATGGGATTGTTGAAGAACAAGGGAGAAGGAAATATAAAATGGGTGTTGGGTAACAATGATTCTAGGTTCATTGGATGAAAATGTATAAGTTAATTAATTAATAATCATGTAGTTGTCAAAATCAAGTCTTAGTGAGTTCAATGGTAATGATAAATGATCTCCACCCAAAGTTGTCCAAATATAATGGTTAGGTAATTTATATTACAATGGATGGGTTACCTGAAACCTTATTTAAACATAGGGAATGGAAAAACCCAATGGTCATGGAATAAGTGAAGTCACAAGATTGTGTATTAGGAAAATGTATTCAATCTAGGAAGTGGTTATGCATAAAGAATGAAATTAAACCCAATCATTAACCCTACTCACAATGGTCTTGTTTGAATAAATCCGGAAAATGATATAGTTAATGAAAAAAATTACCAATATCAATTGTGTTAAAATATAAAATAATTATATTCAATTCCCCTTCATCATGCATGAACTGACACAAATAAATCACCCGCTCATGCTAACCACAAGTGGGTGTATAAAAATAAATAAATAAAATACTTCATAAGTGGTGAAGAAGGTGGTGTGCATTCACCTCAGGATTTTGGTGGTGGTTCTCCATCCAGCAGATTCTCTAAATGGTGTGATTAAAGACTTTATTTATAGCCACTGAATGGGTACTTCCCATCTCTAGATAAGACATTTAATGATTGTATACAACATATACCCTCAATACATGTTACCTCCATGTCCTCGTTAGTCTTCTATATTTCAGATTCATTAATTCAATGTTTTATTGTTGTCACATCATGTATGGGGGGCTCACGATGTGTACTTTCTCGATCTTCATTTTTCACAGATCTTTCCAAAATCATCTCCAATATTTGTGCTAAAAATAGTCATGTCATGTACTGTAGTTATACGACATGTAATAGTGTCTCACAGAATGTATTCATTTCACAACTTGCCTCAGTGGTGCATATTCCTTTTGAACACTTCACGACATGTAGTTTTAGTATACAATGTGTAATCATTTCTACTCCAGTTTTCTAGCTTCAATCTTCCTCAAAATTCCAGTGTAATGATACGAGCGAAGCAAAGCAGAACAAAGTGTATTTAAGAACTATTTTCAACCTCTTTTCATTATTTTTTGAAATATTTATCATTTCCTACCAAAAATCCTAAAATGACTCAATTCATTCCAATGATGGAATGAATATTCATTTCAATATACAATTAAATATAAAACAATACTCTAAAATTCATACAAGAAATAGACTTATCAAATCCCCCACACTTGAATTTATCCTTTCCCTCAAGGATGAAAACTCAACATACTACAAATGAATTTATCATTACCATTTTTTATGATCAAATTCAACAAAAGAAATTGACAAAATGGAAAATTAAAATTTCAATAATCACATATAGAAAAATCATCATTGAATAATATTTTAAAAGAACTAGAAACCGTAGTATTTTACTTTTCCTCTTTTGAAATAGTCATGCATTTTCATTCATCCATTTTCCATTTTCAAGTCATTATCAGTATTAATTTGACTCACAAATTACATAAATTGATTTTTTAGCTCATCATCATAGTAAAATTGTAAATATAAATCGACACACACCTCTAGTACATGTTACTTACCATAAGCATGTAATGCATCTATCATCTACCCCACTTGAAGAAAAAATCAAAATTAATTATGAGGGATTCCTTGTTTTAGGATCAAATGACTCAAAGGATTCAGGGTTGGTAAGTAAATGATTTAAATAGTAAGGCTTATAAAGGAGGTTTGACTCAAAAGTACATTTCATGATAATAAAAGATAAGATCAATGATTGTCTCCCTTTTCTAATGTCAACTTTCTCTTCCCCCCAAAAACTCAATGTGGGCTCATGATAATTGTAGGCACAATTAATTATTCAAACTCCCTTACATTTTTACTTTTATTTCATTTTTGAAAGGTATGTTCAGGAGAAATATCCCACCCATAACTTAACAACATATGATCAAGAGATTCATCAGTTTGGAAAATGGAGATTTTTTATCCTCCCAAGACAGAACCCAATTATTTTTTTCAAATTTTTTTTTGAATTTTTTTTTTCCAGAGTGGTGAATAATGAAAAATAATTAATGATACATGGCCTCTCCCTAATATCACAACAAATAACCCCCCCACCCAAAAAAATATATATAATAAACTATATCCCTAGACACCTAATAAATTCCCCCCCCCCACACTTATTCTTTTAAATATCATGAAAAAAAATTAGAGGATGTTAGGAATGGATTAAATTGGATTGTAAAAATGATCAATTCCTAAAAAGAAAATTCATGGATTCTATGGGATTAAAAAATATTAATTCCTAGTTGGTCTTAGGATAAGGTGTATGAAAATTAATGTCTCAATCATTTTAAATGTGAGTATGTTCAGTAATAGCTTTGATAAGATGCAGTGAATGTTCTAGAAGAAAACTTTCCTAAGATTCTCAATAAATATACTAGAGGAATAATTGGAATATATTGGCTCATTGGATGTCTTAATAAGGGAAAAAAATGTTTGGGACAATTACTAATTAAAATTCATACAAATAATTAAATCAATTAATGAAAACAGTAGAAATTCAAAACATGGCCAAATCTAAAAAAATCATCTATAATGATTAATATTCTCCTCTAAATCATGATTTTTCAAATCCAAATCCACATTATTATCTCTACTAATTCTTTTCCCAGTTTTTCAAATTCAAATTTATTGACCACGAAATTTAAAATTCATGGCATGATAAACAACTTAATGAGTTTCATGTCTCCTAGTTCATTTGAGTAAATTCTAAATCAAATGTGAGGCAAGAAATTTTTAATCAAGGCTCTAAAACATTTTAAAATTTAGGGAACATATAAGTATGAATTTAAATTCTTACTCCCATTAAGATTGGTTGTTTAAATTTAGTTGTGCAGGTACTACCTGCACCAAATTCATGGTGTGTGATCTTCCTATAGCTTCATTCTGCCTACCACTACTTTCCACTCACCACATGTGCCTTTTATGGACCTGAAAAATAAATCGAATCATGTGAAAGTACAAGACCTTGAAATATGCTGAAAAATAATTTATAAATTGAAATTAAATACTAGTATTAAATTAAATTCTAAGAATGAAATAAATCAAAATTCTGAGGATGCAGTAAAAATCAGGTTGCCTCCTAGAAGCTGGTCATTTTTTTAATGGTCATCTAACTCTACTATAACTGGGTTACCTGATAGTAGTATTATATAAAGATAAATGTCTTGTGTTTACCCAATTATGGATTTGATATCCTTCTATCCTAGCTTCAGAAATCCTTAATTGATTTGGTTTTGGCCTTGAAGGTGGTGACCAGAGTTTAAACAACATTAGTATCGCTAGCATAATTTCGGCATCCATCCAGAATCGGTAGAATTCATCTTCCTCAATGGATGGATACATGTGTTTGATTTATTTAATAATCACTTCAGGTTCTCTAACCATCTCTTCATCGTCTTCATTTGTTTCTTCTTCTTCTTGTTCCTCTGCGTAGTCAGCGCAGGGTGCAACTTGTTCTTCTTCTTCCTCTTCATGTGACGTACATAAATTTTCTAGAATATTTTTCATAAATGTGGACACCTCCACCCCTTCTTCCTCACATTATTCATCTTATTTATCATCTACATTCAGTTGTGGTTCTAGTTTTGTGAGTAATCTTTGTAGAATCTTTGTATCTTAGGTCCCCCTCTATTTAATTTATTCTTCTCCTTTCTTTCTCTTTTTTTGTCATTTTGTTCGTCAATGTTCTTCAGACCCCTAAAATTCAGTAGTAAGGTCCCCCTATTCATTGTATTCATATCCTACAATTTCAAGGGAATCATGATTAGAATAATCATAAGCATAAAATGTGGTATTCACCACAAATTTATCTCCATGATTATCCTTTTCGTGTTTTGGATCCATAATATGGGGTGTGGTGTCTTTTTTGCATGGGTACAGTTTCCGGAACTCCAATGGTTGACTTCTCACCATTTTGATATCGACGAGGATTTGAGACACATCATCTAGTAAGTAGATAAACCTCTATTTGGTATTCATTTCGATATTCACTACAACCATCATTACAAAATATACCTAGTGTGGTAAAAATAAATATAAATTATAGTAAAAATACTATTCTAAAATCAATAAATAGAAAATATGGGAAAAATATTTGTTTAAATTATTCAATCAATAAAATATATACTCATATCCATGGTAACAAAACTAAAAATTTTAATATCCCCACGGGTGTTGTTAATTCCCTCTGGTTTACCGAATTTGAAATTTAAAAACACAAATAAAATAAACCACTAAACTACAAGGTAGTATATGATATGAAAGTCTGAATTTGAACCCATAAAGATAGAGTTGGAGAAAATTTTAATTAAAAAAAATTAACCAAAACTAATTTTTTTGAATAAAATAAATATAAACCAGAGAGCATGGGATTGTTGAAGAATGGGGGAGACGAAAATATAAAAAAAATGTCAAAAATCAATGATTCGATGTTAATGGGATGAAAAGGTATAAGATAATTATTTAATAATCAGGAATCCATTGGAATCAGGTAATAGCGAGTTCAATGGTCACGATAAATTCAATCTATCCAATGTTATCCTTTTCTTATTGTTAGGTACTCTGGATAACAAAGGATAAGAGACCCAAAACAATATTTATACACAGGTAAAGGACAAACCCAATGATAATGGGGGAAGTCAAGTTCATAGATTGAATATTAAGAAAATTTATTCAATGTATTCAATGGTCAATATCAACGAATGAAATTAAACCCAATCTTGAACCCCGCTCACATTGCTCATGAAAGAAGAAATCAGGAAATGGATAGAGTTGAATAACTAATATGAGATCCCAACATCAATTATATTTAAATATAAATACCTTACATTAAATTCCCCATTATCATGCATGCACTGGCAAAAAGAAATCACCCTCTCATTCTAACCATGAGTAGGTGTATAAAAATAAATAAATAAAATCCTACATAAGTGGCAAAGCAAGTGCTGTGCCTTTAGAATGACTGGGATGATGATGTTTTCATCATACTTTGGGATAAAAAGACTGTGATTTCGAATATGATATTGGAGAATGAGAGAATATAAGAAATGACCCAAATTTTCTACGTAAATTTTTGTTTAATTATATGGAATTATTACGAGTCTGCGGAAATTAGCGGCGTGTGATTCCGAGGTTCGGTGTGCCCGGAAATAATATCTAAATCTTTTTTTATGTATGCTTAGTAAAATTGTGAGCAACATTTTCAAACATTTGAACCAGTGCTCAGATTAAATATCTGAGGGCACCATTGATTTTTCAGTGCCGAGATTCGCTTCATGGAGACTTCACTTTGAATGCAGTAGGTATAGGAAAAAAGTTATGTTTTTGGAAATTTTAAAAGAATAAATAAAATAACATTGTTTATTTTATATTCTTTGTTCTCCTCCAACAGACAAGAGGAAACGTGGGACCAGCGACGTGCCAAGATAAAAAATGGCTTCTCCTTTAAATCCTAAAAAATAGAAACTTTGGAAAATTAGGAATGTTCCTTAATAATGAGGCCACATTAATTCCATGAGTGTTTCTCACCCTCCCCATCTACTTTTTATATGGAGTTTGGGGTGAGGTATAATTACTGCTTCACCAAGAAACGAAGTGTTGTCAAAGTGCTGAGATGCCAAACCCATAGAGGACGGAGCTGGTTCCAGCGAGTGATGACAAGAAACACCAAAACCATAAACCAAAGATCATCAATCGATTGACATCATTAGAGGCCAGTTTCAGGGTATGGTGAACAACGATCTACATCCACAACCATGGGTGTTTCTCTATTTTTCTTGAGGTATGGTTTATTTTTGTTATTTTTCAATGATTTGTTGAATAATTTAATCCTCCCCACATTTCTGAGGTAACAGGGCGGGAATGAGCCTAACAAACAAGGTCGGAACTCTCTGCATCCTTGTTTACCCCACGAGTTCACTGTGGAAGACCGATGACGCAGCGGTACCGGTTACTGGCACTGACGAGGAAGAAGGCTGCGGACGACACCGACCATCTGTGAGGGATGAGGTTGAGCACCCACAATGCCAGTGGAATATATTGGGGCTCCTCATCCACGTTGGTTGGAGGAGGTGGTAGGCACATTGGCTATTCATGGATGAGGAGGGAGGCAAGACTCGCATTCCACCGAAGGATGCGGGCCACATCTCGTCAGCCCAGGACCCGTAGCGGGTCTCGTATGTCTTTGCAGTGCCTTTAGGTGCTGCTGCTTCGGTTTCCAAATGGGAGGGAATGATCCCCTCCCATGCCAGCCCGAGCTGACCCTGCTCAAGCGGGCCACGCGAGCCAGTGGGCCACGCGACACCATGGGCTGGCCTGTACGAGCCCAACGGTCTGCACCCCCTTGCGGGTTGGGCCAGACCTCGGCCTAGCGAGACAAGCCTGCTGCGGCCCAGCCCAGCTAGGTCACACCTGGACTTGATTGGGCGAGCCTAGGTCGGGTCTGGTCGGGTCGCTCTGACCGGGTCGGACCAGACCGAGGCCCAACCGAACCCAAAAACACTATAGAGGTCGTATCTTGAGAAACGAGCATCTGTTTGATGAACCTTCTGTGGTACTAACATGCTTGGAGCAAGGCAGTCCATTTGGTATACACCACTTGTGTTTTGGAGACAGTTGGAGTAAAGTCGGGTTGAATTGAACCAGAATCAAACTGGGCCCTAAGAAAAAAAAACGCTTATAACTCACCGACCGGGCATCCAATTGATGTACCGGATGTCACGTTGGAACCCTTACAACATTGAGGTCCTTGGAGTTACATATTTGTGGATATTAGTGACATTTGAGGTATGAAGGAGATCTCGAGGGGTAGATTCTATAGAACATGAGTGTACTAGGTGTGAGGAATCATGTTGCAGGCTGTAACATGAAGAAAGAACATCGATCATGTGTTGGTCAGCATCTATTGATCGTGTGTGGGTCGGCATTTATCAGATCTTGTGTCGGTTAGTGCTCAGCGATCACGTGTGGGCTAACACATACCGATCCTGTGTCAGTCAAAACCTGTGTGGGTCAGTGGAGGTTAGTTAGCTATCGATCATGTGTGGGTCAGAAGTAGTGCTACATAATAGAATAAATGATCTAGGCTTACGACTAATCATCCATACTTTTGTACTTATGTTATGCCAGATGTGAGCTGAGTCTTTTCACCTTTGTGGTTTTATCTTCGCGATGTTACCTATGTGGTACTTCTATCTTCCTGGTGTTACCTGTTTGGTACTTCTATCATCGTGGTGTTATCTACATTGTGTTACCTGTGTGGTACTTATACCTTTGTGGTGTTGTATTCGTGGTGTTACATGTGTGGTACTTATATATTCATGCTGTTACCTATGTGTTACTTCTATATTCATGGTGTTATCTCTGTGGTATTACTTGTGTTGTACTTCTTCCTTCGTGGTGTTGTCTTCGTGGTATTACCTATGTGGTACTTCTACCTTCATGGTGTTACCCATGTGGAACATCTACCTTCATGGTGTTACCTTTTTGGTATTCATCCATCATGTGAGATATGAGTATATCTTGATAACATAGATATAACTATGGATATATAAATAAGTAGAGTTGAATTCCTACTTTGTGGTTTTTCCTTTGTGTAACCCAGGGAGACCTATGGGGTCTTCGGGTCTCTACTGAGTATCGTTATACTCACCCCTGCATGGTCTATTCCTGCACCATGTTGTATCTTGTGAAGATGATGGAAATAATTGATCGAGGATGAGGGATCCAGGACTGGACGATACTCAGAGGTGGACCATTTGGCATGACGTGACGTAGTGACTACTAATTGTGAGCTATACCTACCCTTCAAGTAGGATCCTCATTGGACGATCTAGGAGCTATTTTTCTCTTTTCAGTTTTGTTTTTAATTTTCATCTATACTCATACATTTCAGTTGGGCTTGTATTCTTGCCCCATTACATTTTTCACACTTTTACTTCAGCCTTTTACTTTGTGGTTCCTTCTTATGGTGTTCTTGTACTATGTGTCTTTAAAGGTTTAAAGGATATGCCTTCCCATTTAAGGGATACACCTTTCCGGTGCTAGTCTCTAGCCCCGGACATATGGAAGGTGGGCTTGGGGTAGTTACGACACATGCCCTAATGGACGGGCTGTGAAAAATTGGTACTGGAGGAGTCGGTTCTACCGAAGAATTAGGACTCTGATCTTTTATATGTGACATAGTGTTAAGTGTTATGAGTGTGGTTTTCAAGTTGACAAATCCAGTGGTTGTGCGGCGGTCGATGTATCCATACACTAGGACCCTGAATTCTGATTTCTGAATCAGTGCATGGGAACATTGATTATGTGTTTTTTAAAGAGTTTTTCTTATGTTCTATTTGTGGGATCTCACCAAGTATAACTTATTTAACGTGGTACACCTGTCGTATTTCAGGATGCTGCCACATATATAGTCATCCAGGATTCTCGATAGATTACGCGATGAAGGCCCACCGAGCAATGAGGCGTCGATGAAGGGCCCTGTTACGGTGTTAGCACCTTTGAGTGGTGTACATGCAGCACCACTACTCATTTGGAAGTCATTTCCACCAGCCCCACCAGCATTGAGTGCACGCCGACTAAGCGCGTTGCATGAGTTTTAGCAGCAGAGGCCTCTGAGGTTCCAAGGCAAGATGAACCCACAGGTGGCTGAGGACTGGCAGGAGGCTATGTCCAGAGTGTTTCACATAGTTGGGAAATAAGATAATCTGATGGTGATCCTAGGTGCCAGTCTAATATAGGGAGCAGCTCAGAGATGGTGGAGTCTGACAGTCCAGATACCCAATGAGGTGACCCTCATTTGGGCAGACTTTGAGGACCATTTTAGGGCATAGTTTTTCCCATCAACTATACACTCGGTGCATATACAAGATATATTACACCTTCTATTGGGCCGCAAGACTATGGCCCAGTACTCGGTGAGGTTCAATGATCTCTCCTACTACTCCATCAACATGGTATGGGACCCTTTTTTTAGGGCTCGGACCTTGATGCAGGGTCCTCAATGGGAGATCAGAGCATCGATGATATCACTCAGTATTCTGATGCTGGTTGGGGTGTTAAAGCAAGCTCTCTTGGGGGTGTGCTTCCTAGCTGTGTGGGCATCGACAACGAGATCCACCACTAGACGTCAGGTAGAGAATTCATCTATGGAAGGTAGTAGACAGATGACATAGGACCCCAAGCAGTCCAGGCCTTCTGGTGGATGACCTCAGGATACAGGTTTGGTGGTGCGGGGCTCACAGGACAGAGCAGGATAATTGAGGAGCAGACAATGCTACTCATGTGGTGGGCAGGGTCACATGGATCGTGACTTCCCAACCCGCCATATGGACAACCAGTTGATGGTTGAGGGGACACCTAGGAAGAGGTGGGGATTTGATCAGGGTGGCCTGTATGCAGTTGGTGGATGTGGAAGAGGAGCTGGCCTTGTAACAGGTGGTGGATGACAAATTGAAGTTCTTCCTCCACCACCACCAGGTGGTCCACCCCAACAACAGGGAGCAGGTGGACAGGGACGAGCTATGCTCCAGGAAACTGAGGCCTACGACCATGGTGCTCCAATGATGATTAGAGGTACTATATAATTCTAATCAACCTTATTTGTTGTACTTATAAACATAGGTTCTATTCACTCTTTTATTTCCACTACCATCATTAGGATCTCGGAGATTCTTATGGAGCTGTTGGCTCTATCCTTAAGGCTAGATACTCCTATAGGGGAGGGTTCAATGATTTCACACTGGTACCGGTAGTGTGACCATACACTAAGAGGTGAGAGCTTCAGGTGGGATCTTCTAGCAGCTACTTTGAGGCCTTACGATATCATCTTGGATATGGATGTGTTATCCATAGTCCATGCTCAGATTTAATGTATAAGGTGCAAAGTGTGGTGTGTCTGTGAGGATGGGTCCAGGTTTTCCTTCACCGGTGATAAGGGAACCTTTGATGAACATGATGGACATACCCGTAGGAGGTTATAGCCAATAACACATCAGTTGGCCAGCCTTACCCTTGGGGCAGTTGATGTTGAGAGTCTGAGCTATCCTGTAGTGGTTGACTAGTATGACGATATCTTTATTAATGATGTTCTGTGACTACCTCCATGCAGAGAGGTATACTTTTACATCGACATGTACCCCATGATGACACAGATATCTACTACATCATATTGGATGGCTCCCGAGGAGAATCATAAGATACGTGTACAATTGGAGTACTTGAAGAGGTAGTGGATCATATGGTCCAGTGTTTCTCTATGGGAAGCCCCGATTTTTTTTCGTGAAGATGGCATATGGGAGTTTGAGACTCATTGTGGACAGTAGATCCATGAACCATGTGACTATGAAGAACATGTATCCACATAAAATGATTGATAATTTTTTCTATTAGCTGAAGGGAGCTTGTTTAAATTCGAAGATTGAACTCAGATCAGGATATCATTAGATCAGGGTAAAGGATGATGATGTGCAGAAGATGGCCATTAGTTGTCAGTATGGCCAATATGAGTTCATGGTTATGTCATTCGGCATGACCAATTCCCTATCCGAGTTCATGGGACTCATGAAAATGATCTTCTAGCAATAAATCGATCATTTTGTGGTGGTCTTCATCGACGAAATCTTGATATACTCAGCAATGAAGGAGGAGTATACCTATCATCTGCATATAGTTATGGATACACTCCAAGAGAACCAGATTTATAGTATGCTCCTGATGTAACTGCTTTGGATAAGAGAATTCCACTTTCTAGTACATGTTATCTTGGAGGCTGGAGTTTCAGTGGATCTAGTGAGGATTGAGGCTATACTTGCTTGGGAGCCACACAGGAGTGTGATCGAGGTGCGTAGTTTCCTTGGGTTGGTAGGATACTACCAGATATTCATGTCGAACTTTTCCAATGTTGTGGCACCCCATGTATGCAGTGAAGATGAAGGGACAACCCTTCGTATGGACGGAGAGATGCTAGTAGAGGTTTTCGGTGCTGAGATAGAGACTAATGTGTGCCCCCATCGTTAGACTACTAGAAGGGTGTGTTCGGCATATAGTCTATTGCAATGCATTAGGGTCCAGACTTGGGTGTGTATTGATTTAGGAGTGAGCAGCGATCACCTACAGTTCATGATATTTATGGCCAGATGAGAAGAACTATGAAACCCATGACCTGTAGTTAGCAGTAGTGGTGTTCAACCTGATGATTTTGTGACATTACTTGATGGGTGAACATTTTATAGTCTACTATGATCATAAGAGTCTCAAGTATATCTTCTCACAGAAGGACCTGAACTTGATACAACGACGATGGCTAGAGATCCTCCAAGACTATGACTTGGAGATAGACTACACTTTTCGAATGGGGAACATGGTAGAAGATTCACTTAGTAGGAGGTCGGATCTCCAGTTTTTGAGCAAGGTGACAGAGCAGCTATCCGTATTGCATATATCATTCATGGATAGAGATGGAGCATCATACCTCTATTCTATAATAGTCACTCCCCCACTCCTTCATCGAGTCAGGGAGGCACAACATGGGGACATTGACCGTGAGTCTTTATGTGATGAGATATCCTCAGTAGAGGCTCTTGAATATTTTTCTAAAGGTGGGGAGCACGTCATCCTCTTCAGAGGACGTACCGTGGTACCAGTGGCACTATAGGAAGAGATGTAGGGGGAGTTCTTTACATCCCATCTGGCGGTGAATCCTGGTGTGAAAAAGATGTATTAAGACCTCCAACATCAACACCAGTGTCCAGGGATGAAGAAAGTAGTTTCATATTTTGTTTCATGATGCCTCACATGCCAGGAAGTGAAGGCAGAGCATCGGGTTCTAACAGGATTAACACAACCACTATAGGTGAAAGATTGGAAGTGGGATGGTATCTCCATGGACATTGTGATAGGGAATCCATGTATGTCCAGGGAATATGATTCTAACTGGGTTATCATTGAATGAATCACAAATTTGTCCCCCTTCCTACCTATCAGAGAGAAGGGGTCAGTAGAGTCCTTGGGACGCCTCTATGTACATGATATTGTGTGAATTCATGGGGTGCCATCAGTGATAGTCTCTAACAATGACACATGTTTTAAAACTCGGTTGTGGAAGGGTTTACAAGTGGCCTTTGTGAATCAGCTACATTTGAGAACCACCTTCCATCCTTAGACGAATGGTCAGAAAGAGCGAACAATTCCAAAACTATTGTACATGCTTCGAGCATGTGTCCCAGATATTGGCCGCAGTTGGGAGGATCACTATCCCTTAGTGGAGTTTGCATGAAACAACAACAATCTCTCCACCATCGGTATGGAAACATTTTAGTCCATGTATAGTCAACCTTGTAGATCACCTCTATGTTGGACAGACCCAAGGGAGTAAGCACTTAAGGGTCCAGAGTTGGTACGGGCTACCACTGAGAAGGGGCAGATCATCTAGGAGCGGATGAAGACTACAAAGAGAAGACATAAGACTTATTCTAATAGGAGGTAGATACATTTGGAGTTCGAGGAGGGAGACTATGTCTTCCTATGAGTCTCTCCTCGATAGGGAATACAGAGATTTAGTCGAGGCAGCAAACTCTTACTGGGGTTTATCAGACCATTTCTAATACATCGGAGGCTAGGCAAGGTGGAATACCGCTTGGCACATCCACCACAGCGGTAGATGGTTCATGACATCATTTATGTATCCCATAGTAGGAGAAACATGCATGCCTCATCTCACATCATCGACCACGGTGATATGGACTTTTATGATGGGGTGATGTTTATGAAGGTTTCAGTAGTGATTGAGGATCGACAGGAGCAATTCCTTTATGGGAAGTTGATACCTCTTGTGCGCATTCACTGGTAGATCAGGAACCTTCAAGAGAGCACATGGGAGAGGGAGGCTCAGATTTGTGCTCAGTACCCCCATTTGTTTTCTTAGTTTATGTTGTCGCTTTTGGGGACAAAAAACCATAAGGTGGGGAGAATGTAAACACCCATATTTTCCATCTATTTTTTAATTATATGGAATTATTACGAGTCTATGAAAATTGACGGTGCATGATTCTGGGACTGGGTGTGCCCAGAATGAATTTATGAATATTTTTTATAGAACATTTAGTAAACGCATGAGCAGTGTTTTCTATACTTTGAACCAATGGTCAGATTAAAGATCTGGGGGCACCATTGAATCCACAGCGCTGAGAATCACTTAAGGGAGGCTTCATTTTGAACGCAGTAGTTTTGGAGAAAAAGTTATGTTTTGGTAATTTTTAAAAGATTAAACAAAATACCATTGTTATTTTATTTTCATTGTTTTCCTCCAACATACAAGCAGTAACATGGGGCCAACGACATGTCAATACAATAAATGGTTTGACTATTCAATATTATGTAACATCAACGTTGGGGAATTAGGGAGTTCCCAAATTAATTACCCCCATTAATTCTATGAATGTTGCTCACACTCCCTCTTGTCCAATTTATATGATGTTTGGGGGGAGGTATCAACACTCCTTCACCAAGAAATGAAGCGATGGGAAATTGTCATGATGCCAAGCCTTTGGAGGATGGAGCTGGTTCCAGTGAGTCGTGACGAGCAACACCAAAACCCTGAACCGAAGATCTAAAATCCAGGCATGTCGTTTGGAGGCTAGTTGTGGGGGACTACAAACATCAACCCACTTCCTCAACCGCAAGTGTATCTCCATCATTTATGAGGTAGAATTTAATTTTGAAATTTTTCAAAGAGTTTTTGAATTCATTAATCATCCGACTCATTTTTTTATCTAACACAGAGGGCACGAGCTTAACGAACACACCCAAAACCCTCTGCAACATTTTTTACCCCATGCGTTCTCCGTCGAAGACCATCTTCACAGTGGTACCGGCGAACAACGCCAATTGGGACCAAGGCGGAAGCTAGCACTTGCCGACCACGAGGGTGGAGGAGGCGTACCCATGCTGCTAGAGGGACTGGCCATGGCTCGTCAGCCGTGGAATTGGAGGAGGCGGTCGGCACATCAGACGACCGTGGATGAGGAGGGTGGCGTGACCAATGCATTGCTGAAGGATGCATTCCATGGCTCGTGAACCATAGTGGCAGGAACTGCAGTGGGTCCCACATTAATTGGAATCATCCTTAGGTGCTACCGCTTCTATTTCAAAATGGGCAGGTCCACTCCCCTCCCGTGCCAGCCTGAGCGGACCTCACTCCATCGGGCTGCACAAACCAGCGGGCTGTGCTCCGCCATGGGTTGGGTCGCGTGAGCCCATCCGGCCACCCAATTGCGGGCAAGGCCACTCCACCTTGCTGGTTGGGCCAAACCTCATACTAGTTATTTGAGTCCCTCAGAGGCCCAGCCCAACTGTGTCTGGTCGGGTTGGTCCGACTAGTCAGACCAGACCCAGGCCCAACCGGACCCAGAAACACTAAAGGGGAAATATCCTAAGAACTAAGCTTCCGTTTGATGAAATGTATGTGGTTTGGGACCCTTGGATAGAGAGGATATTTTGGAATAATCCACATTAGTTTTCGAAATATTTGGAGTATGGCCGGGTTGGATCGAACTCAAATCAAACTGGGTGCACGAAACAAAAACGCCTAAAACTCACAGACTGGGCATCCTATTGACGCACCATATGTCGCGTTGGAACCCTTATGACTTGGAGGTCCTTGGGTATACATCTTTTTGGATCTTAGTGGCGGTCTATGTATGACCAATATCACTAGAGAAAGATTCTACATAACTCGAGTGCACCCAGTGCGTGTAATCCAATGTCAGATTGTAACATGAAGAAATAACATCAATCCTGTGTCGGTCATCATCTATCAATCATGTTTGGGTAAGCGTCTATTAGATCATATGTTGGTTTGTGCTCAGCGATCTTGTGTGGCTCAGCACGTACCGATCTTGTGTGGGTCAGATCCTATGTGGGTCAGTAGTGTTTAGTTAACTATCAATCCTATGTGGGTTAGAAGAAGTGCTACATAACAGAATAAGATGATCTAGACTTACGACTAATCATCTGTACGTCTATACTTAAGTTACACCTGATTGTGAGATGAGTATTTTTACCTTTGTGGTATTATCTTCATGGTGTTACCTATGTGGTACTTTTATCATCATGGTGTTACCTATGTGGCACTTCGATCTTTATGGTGTTACCTGTGTAGTTATTCTACCTTCGTGGTATTTTTTTCTTGGTGTTAACTGTGTGGTATATTTATCTTCGGGGTGTTAACATTGTGGTACTTCTATATTCATGGTGTTATCTTCGTGGTGTTACCTGTTTGGTACTTCTAACTTTGTGGTGTTGTCTTCGTGGTGTTACCTATGTGGAACTTCTACCTTAATGGTGTTACCTATGCTGTACTTCTACCTTTGTGTTGTTACCATTGTGTTTTTCACCCCTCATGTGAGATATGAGTATATCTTTATAACTTATTTATATGTATGGTCATATTCCTAAGTAGAGTTGATGTCCTACTTTGTGGGTTTTCCTTCATGGAACTCTAGGAGACCTATGTGGGTCTCAGGGTCTCTACTAAGTATCGTTATACTCACCCCTGCATGGGATATGACCACACCATGTTGTGTCTTCTACAGATGATGGATAACATTGATCAAGGCTAAGGGTTTCAGGACATGATGGTACTCAAAGGTGGACCATTTGGCGTGATGTGACATAGGGACTACTGATCGTGAGTTGTACATACCCTTCAGGTAGGATCCCCAGTGGAAAATGAAGGAGTCATTTTTCTCTTTTCAGTTGTTTTTGTAATTTTCAGTTGTACTCGTACATTTCAATTGGACTTTTATTCCGGCCCCTTTACATTCATAACAATTTTACTTCACAGTTTACTTCATGGTTTCTTCATGTTGTGTTCTTGGACTGTGTATTTATACAGGTTAAAAGACAATGCCTTCCCATTTTTGGAATACGCCTTTCCGGTGCAAGTCGCCAGACCCTATCCTATGGAAGGTGGGCTTGGGGTAGCCACGAAATGGGCCCTGAGGGAGAGGTCATGACAATATATTGGCAATGTTCACATTTGAGATGGTAAAGAGAATTAGACTGTAGCAAAACATTCTTTTACGTATGCGTAAAGGAGAAGAGGATCATGATGATCAATATGAGCCTCAGCCATGGGGTATTCATGTCAGATGTGTATGTTGTGGGAAGAATGGATTTGGATAACATTTAAGGACTTCTTGTAGGGGAGTACTCCACTAGCATTCAGTAATCTTGGTGTGAAGCGGCCGACATGGGATTCCCGAGTTGTCTTCCTCAACTGGTGAGGAAGTCCAACAATTCCTTCCTTATATCCTTTCCTATGGGTGGTGAGATCAACTGGATGATTTTGAGAATGCCACCTAATAGTACAACCAGTTCGAATGGCTTTCCCGTTTCCTTTTACGTGGTAGCTTGGGATGTGGTTAGTCCTCACGTCATGGATGATGTACAAGACTTCATTTGTGGCGGACCACTTTACATGATAATTTGTTCTTCGAGGGGTTTTCTCCTTCCAAAGATAAAAAATAACACTATCACTAGTCATTATCATCCTATTTTCCTTTTCATCAAATCAAATAATACCCTGATAACTATTTTCTCAAGGAGTCTAAGTGGGATCATTTCAAAGTGGGATTTGAGGGAGAAACACATGTTTATTTAGGGTTAGAGCATTCAAGGGGCAGTAGGATTTTCTAGTTAACTTGTGAATTATTTACATAAATTCTTAGTTGGCTCCAATGTTATCTTCAAAGTTGATATGAAATAGACTTATGATAATGTCTATTCGAGCTTCATTATTCATCTAATGATGATGTTTGGGTTGCAAGAGTGGACTTTTGATCTTTATTTCAGGTGTTATTCTTCACCTTGGATTTCATTATTTATTATGGGGAAGTGTTTTGGTTACTCTATATCGGTTCGGGGTGTCTGGAAAGGGGAGACATTGTCCCCAATTCTTTTTACCCTAGAAAAAGATGCATTATCCCGAAACCTGAATAGTGGATTGAAGGATGGCGGGATGAAACCGTTTTTTTAGTCGGTGGGGTATGGAATGCATTTCTCATTTAATTTTTGTGCAAAATGTGTTGATTTTTACAATTAAAAGGCAAAGGTCTAAACTTAATCTCATATAGTTATTGTCAATCTATGGTTTCTTGAGTGGACCTAGTATCAACTCCTCAAAAAGTAATGTGTTCATTTTAGATTAGTGCTTCAGTAGGTGTTGTAGAGACATACAAGATATCATTGGTTTTTATCTGAAGTAGTTATCGATTCAATATCTTGGTGTCCTAATCTCATGTGGCCACATCAAGAAGAAAAACTTCAATGATATCCTTATTCGTCTATTGGGAAGGACCTTCAATTGGAAAAACAAGTTGCAGTCAATTGGATGGTGGTTTATATTGATCGATAGTGTTCTCACATCTATATAGATTCTTGTCTACTCAGTTATTAAACCACCTAAAAGTGTTTTTGAGAAGATGGGGAGATTTCTCAATGATTTTTTGTGGGATTCAAATCTGGTCGGGCATAGTCACTGGGCCCCCTGGAACTTTATGGGAAAACCAATTGTTGAAGGGGTTGTGGGCCTAGACGATATTAATGAATCCATATTGGGCATTCAACGTTAGTTAGTGTGGGATGTTTTTATTGGGGAGTCTCTATGGGAGGAGTTATTTGGAGAGCTATATGGTGATCCTTGGGAGGTGTCTAAATATCATGGTTCAACCTATTATGGCTTGGTGTGAGGCATGTTTCTCCACCTCGAGTCTCTTGGTGGTTATAAGTGGTGGATTATTAGTAAAGGGGATGTTAACTTCTGGGATGCCAACTGGTCAGGCAAAAGGGTAAAATATCCTAGATGCCCTTTCCAAAAAATTTCGTTTAGTGAGGAAAGTGGACAACAAGATCTCATTTAGGATTCAATTAATCATATTCAGATGAAGGTCGTTGAAAGTATCGTTATGAATGATGAACCAGACTAATGATGCTTCATCAGATTGAGCTTTGAAAGGTTTAACACTCGGTATTATAGTAGGATACTCTATATATAAATTTTTTCGGATGAGTGGTCACCCAATGTATGGTGAAACAATATTCCTACTTAAATGAAATTCCTGGTTTCATATATAAAAAATAAGGCAATCCCAACATATGAAAACATCCAAAGAAAAGGAATTTACATGGTTTAACACTACTTATTCTATGTGAATCCAAAAGTGGGGATTAAAATTTACTTGTTTTTTTGGAGTAGTTTGGTGATGAAGCATTGTTGTGCATGCTCTCAAAAATATTTATACTAAGTGCAGCACAGTGGTTGAACTAGTTCGTTCTCTTGAGGAGCTTTTGTGGTTAATCAATCACTACTTCAAATTCAAGTTTTTTATATTTTTATTATTTATAATACAAAATTAAATGAAATTGTGGTTTTATAAATGATAATGCATGATAAATAAATTTAAACATGCATTGCATAATGCATACAGAATGAAGTTAGACAAAAAGGAGATATTCCCGATAGAATCACCCAGGTTGAACCTTCATCGTCTCATTATTAGTTTCATATTTAAATAATAAACACAATCCATATTATGTGTGAATATCCTATTCTATATGTGTTTGTGTATATACGGTGCTCTCAATGATCACTGAGTGACCGCACATCCACCTCCTCGGTCGAAGTAAAATATTATAGAATAGAAAGTTATGTCTCGGGTGGCATGTGGAGACACAAAGGCGTCTTACCCACTATGATCCCATTGAACTAAATCATATAAAATAAGAAAAATAATCTTTAATGTGCAAAGACTTGACTTAAACACTGGACTCATCCCTCGAGAAGTTCCACGAGTTAGCAACTCATGATCACAAGTAGAATAGATCATGGTGGAGAAGAAAGGGGTGGAAGAACAAAATATAAAAAAATGAGAATGAGATGAAGAAGAAAATAAAAATATATTAAAAATTAAATATACTATTAAAATGGGAGGAAACTACAAAAAAATTCATAATAGCCACACAGAAGTGCCAATGCTTTGAGAGGGGCTGAGGATACATATTTATAGGGAGAGGAGGTGAAGAATTCACACCCAAAACATTAAATCCGAAAGATTATGCGTGAATGTGCCACTAAATGACCGCATTTGTAATAGGTGTATTTTTCAAGTTTGTTCCATAATGTCTCCTCCTTTTGATCTACAAATTTCAGCTTCATTGGTCGTCATATGTATATGTTATGGACGATTTAATCCGAGATTTTTAAGCAGTCCATTTGACTGGCCAAATTCAAATTCTTCAAATTCCCATGCCATTATGACCCTCTAAAATGCTGGTTCACGCATTGGATCCTTAATAAATGTTGTTCCCCACATTATTTAACGTCTCTACACAAAATATGGCCCATTTGGGATGATGTTTCACGATGTTATGATTTTATTACCCAATGGAAACGTTTCTGCCTGGTGAGAAGTTTCATCTTACACATGTTTGGAGCATTCCAATAATGCATTAATGAGAATATTTTGACTTGAAACTCATCATGGACACGCCTTATTGACTCCACATTCCTTTCCAGCAGGAATAAATGAATTTGGAGTTGTGTGGGCCGTGTTATGCTTCATTTATGTCGGTGGGTCTCATTCTATCCGCCCAGAAAACTCTTCAACATCATTTAATATTTACGACCTCTAGATGATCGATTCATCACCTAGTCCAGAAGAAAAAAATGAATGAAATTAAATAATTATTATCAAAAAAAATTAATCATAAAATTTGGACATATATTTTATGAGAACCGACAAAAATACCCCTACGATAAAAAACTGTCAAAAATATAGATTTAATTGCTTTTTGCATTTAAGCTCAAATTAACACTATATCATAAAAATGTGACAATTACACATACAATAACACTATGTTGGTATTATTAACAATTAACTAAACTATAAAATATATGCAAATTTGAGCTTCATCACTCCCTCAAACTTAAAAATTGCACTTTTGGGAAATCATCTTACATCCAAATCAAATTCCACAAAACAATCAAAAATGATAAAATATCAATAATCTTTTCCAAAATAGAAGTCCATAATGTATCATATATGAAAAACAATCCTCCTTAATTTTCATTTCAATCATTAAAATTTGTTCAACCTCATTAATCAATCCATGTCCCAATCACAATCCACCTCACATTGAAATTTATGTCACTCTTCACTCAAGAGAAATTGAATCTAGAGTTATACTAATACATGAAAATCACATGTATCACCATAGGTTTTTTGTATTTTCTAATTTATACACAACGTGAAACATGAAAATTAATTTAATCATGAGAAATTTAATTAAAGGTTGAAATGATTCTATGTCTTAGGGTTGGTGGGAAAATGAATGAAAAAACTTTAGTCTAGAAATAGGAGGTTGGACATTAAAGTACAATGCATGATTAAATCAAGGGAAAACACAGGAAATTCCTCTCTCAATTCCACTTGAAAATGTAAAAATCAATACCTCCCCATTTTATGACATATTACACGAGACATGAAGTGATTATAATTAATTATTTCATCTATGTTCTCCATTTTTTCCTAGCACAAAAAAGGCACAACTTTGTTTATTTTTTCCTTCTTCATGGTGGTTGAGCTGAAAATTGAATACAATGAATGAATGAAAATTAATAACCTTGATTTTTGAGAGGGAAATGAGTCATAAAATACTTTATAATGATGAATTCAATATCATCTCCATTTTTTCATTTTTTTAGGTGAAATTGATGAAACAAATAAAGCATAATGAAATGACGACACATGCCCAATTATCTTATTGTCCACTACCCAAAATATTGACACACACATCACACCGCCCATAAATGATACACATCCGAATGATCACACATGAAAGACCCTTCCCACACACTCAAAATTGAAATATATATGAAAAAATACTAAAAGTGCTGGTAGGTAAAGAAAAATTGTCATGTAATGTGGCATAAACCCCTTTGGAAATTCATGGAATATAAGGGCTTATGAAGGATAAACGTAAAGGTGGGTCTCAAGATAAAATGTGGCTAGCCAAAGAGATGCCTCAACAATTTCAAATACACTCCATGAAATCCAAAGCTTCAAAAGAGAATATTCAAAAATTCTAGTTCTCACACAAAATTTGTGTTTCCCTTAAGAAATTGTGGGTATTATTATGAATAGGTAAAAGTGGTTTAGAATACCTCACAGGATTGTTTCATGGGCATGTATTTCAAAAATCAGTCAAACTCATTAAAAATTCATTAAAATCCCTTTCAAGGGAAAATAGTTCATATAAACAAACATTTAAAATCCATTATTTCAAAAATCATTTCAACTCATAAAAAATCCATTGATGTGTGAAATGTGATAAGAATCTTCAATTAAGCTCGAAATTCCTAAAAATATAATAAACAAAAACAAATAGCACACAAGAAGAACTAAGCATGTTGGCACTCCCCCACACTTAAATTTTACTACCCCTCATTTGAACTCAACAAAAAATAAATATAAAGGTAGAAAATCCAAGGGAAGGAATGATACAACCTGAAATTATTTTTGAAGTGGATGCCTTGAGTTAAGGTCCTAGAAGCTACCAATTTAAGACTATAAGAAAGTAATGAAAACACATAATAAAAAAATAAATAAAATAAATGATAAAGGGAAACTAAAAGAGATAATTCTTGGTTCATACCCCCAAGAGAGTGTTAGGTTTTTACTGCCCCTAGTCAGGCAGTTTCAGTGGATTATCCACAAACAGAAGGAGGGTGTGGTTTCTTTGAGATGAACCACCACATGTGAGTTTTCCCAATGTTCGTGATTAAACACTGAATGTATATAATGCCAAAGTATATAAAAAATTTATCAAACATTGAGGAAGAATAAAGAACAAATTTGAGGTTCTAAGTGGGAGGGACTAGAAGATAAGGGTGCTCCCGGATAACTTGGGTGGTGTCCTTCTCCATATGGTATGAAAATTTATGTTGAGGAAGTAGTCACACCACCATCTACTACAGCTCTTCTTCATCAATCACCACCACTTGAGTGGTCTTTTCATTAACATCAATAGTCTGCTTTATTTGTGTTGTATCAGAAATTTCAAAGGAAGAGAGTTTAGAAACAAATTTATCTTGAATAAGATTAAAACATTATAAATTAATAAAAAAATATTCCCTTTCAAGTAATTCAACTTGGTAATTGATCTCTTCAGGCATGATCATTGGAAACTAAATATCTATAGGTGCATCTTTTTCATTATCTTCAAAAGAAAGAGAAATGTATAATGTTTCTGATGTCTCATCATCAAGGATGGTAAGATCATGTTTCATGTCATCTTCGAAAAAGTTATTCCAAGATTCTTACAAAAAACTTTGACCTCTCATCAGTACATCATTTGGAATGTGTAATTCTGGGACCTCCTCGAGCAATGGTTGAGTGCGGGATAATGTGATTAGTTCATTTAGAAGTTCTTTCCTACCCACCTCAGGTTCTTTATCATAAAAAATAATTGGGGAAATCTCTTCCACCACTAGTTCTGGTTCAGGTTCCGGTTCAGGTTCAGATTGCCCCTGGGATGTGGTACATATTCTGAAATCCATTCTATATGTCTCTCCAAATTTTTCACTTTATCGCTAATCCTATAAAACTGAGCATCAAGTTCATTGAAAACATCTTATTTAACTTCAGATTGGTCAGTTTGTGCATAATAATCATAATTTGAATACATCATGAACACAGAATATTTTTTTTGTTTTTGAAATTTATGATTTTTATTGTTGTTATTTTAAATGAAAGGAAAATTATTTAAATAATTTGAATATTAATAGTGAATTAAAACCACTTGGATCCCCAGCAATAGATCCAATTTTTATGAAGCGTTGTTGTGCACACTCTCAAAAATATTTATACTAAGTGCAACATAGTTACTGACCTTGGTCATTCTCTTGAGGAGCTTTGGTGGTTAATCAATCACTACTTATAATTAATGATTTATATATTTTTATTATTTATAATACAAAATTAAATGAAATTATGGTATTATAAATGATAATTCTAGATAAAGGAATGTAAACATGCAATGCATAATGCAGACATAATGATGTTAGATAGAAAGAAGATATTCCAGATAGAATCACCCAGGTTGAACCTTCATCGTCTCATTCTTAGTTTCATATTTAATTAATAAACACACACCATCATTTGTGTGAATATCCTCATCTATATATGGTTGTGAATATACGGTGCTCTCAACGATTGCCGAGAGACCTCACATCCACCTCCTCGATCGAGGGAAAATATTATAGAATAGAATGGTAAGTCTCGTTGGCAATTGGAGACACAAAGGCACCTTTCCCACAAAGATACACATTGACATAACTATAATAAAATAAAAAACAATAAAATTTAATTTTCAATTACTTGTGTTCAACACAGGATTGATCCCCCGGGATGTTCCATGGGTTAGCTACTCATGATCACAAGTATAAGAGATCACGGTGGAGAAGAATAGTGTAGAAGGACAAAAGCTACAAAATGAGAATGAGATGAAGTAGAAAAGAAAAATATATTAAAAATGAACAATACTATTAAAATGGAAGGAAACTAAAAAACATTGGAAAATGTCCACACAGAAGTGCCAATGCTTTGAGAAGGGGTGAGGATACATATTTATAGGGAGAGGAAGTGAATATTTCACACCCAAAACATTTAATCCGAACCTTTTTTGCGTGAATGTGACACTAAATGGATTCATGTGTAATTAGATTCTTAATTAATGTTGTTCCATAATGTCTCATCCATTTTCTCTCAAAATTTCAGCTTCATTTTCCATCGTATGTAGACGTTATGGCCGATTTAATCTGAGCTTTTTAATATGTCCATTTGACTGGCCAAATTCAAATTATTCAACTTCCCTGGCCATTATGACCCTCCGAAATGTCGGTTAACATGTTAGATGTAAGAACACAGTTTTTTCTACAAAAAGGCTTTAGAATATTCTTGATGATATTCCAAAGCAGATCCTTCAGACGGCGTGCATTTCCCAGCTCTGGAGTGGCCGAAATTAATTTTTCAGTGCGTCCACACTGGAAATGATAAATAAATGCGATAACACCTGAATGGAGCTTCAGATCAGAGATCCGAGTGTACGGATGTGTCCGGAATATGGTTTTTACCCTAGGAACGACATAAAACCTGTCGGTGTGGGACATTTGGACCCCTCACCTGCTTCTGGAATGTTAAACAGATAAATAAATTAATTAATTTATTCGTTTAATGGTGAAACTCGAGTATCTCTTAAATGGTGGCTCGGATTGAAAAACCGAGGGCACCGTTGTGTTCGGGGTGTTCCGTTTACCCTTGGAGGGGTATATGTTTCCCAGGCGCGGGTCGTTTGTGAAAAATGGACACAGGGGCGTTTTCGTAATTTGGCGGTCTCGGGCGCTAAGTTTAATAACTTTTGAAACGAAGCTTGGAATCAAATTTTGAGACCACCGCTGTCCTCGGGAGGTGTTGTTTAATCAAGGGGAGGTTAAATTTTGACCTCGCCAAATGTTTCAGACGCGGGTTAAATTTGGGGTTTTTTAATTAATTAAAATTATTTTTATTATATTTAAACCCTCCCACTACCCTTATCCCTGGAACCCCCTGGAGAAACCCCTCCCATATCCTCCTCCACCTCCGGCTAGGCAGCTCTGGCGAGGCACCTCCGACAAGGCGGCGGATCGTGGTGAAGCTTCGGTCAACGCCCACGAGGTAGGATCGTGGGTATCGTTTTTAATTTCCCGCAACATGTTCATCTTAAATTCGTTCTGTCGTTTTGCCGTCGAATTTTCAATAAAATCCCATTTTATGCGTAGTACGTTTTTTATCTTTCCAATGCATATTTCAGAATCAAAATCCGAGCTTGGAGGTGGCCGGGGTTGATCGTCGAAATTTGCGGGTTTTTTAGGTTTCCGGCAGGTTTTGAGTGTTCCGAAAGTCTGAGGCGTGGCGGCACAGGGCTGAGGCGACGGCGCGCGGGTGGCTCCAGCGGCAGGCGGTGGTTCTCCGCAGTAGGGCAGAGCGGCGGCCAGCAGCCAGTGTTGCGTGGCATGGGCGGTCAGCATTGGCTCGAGCGGAGGAGGCCGGCGAGCCTGCGGAGGCGATGCGCGAGGGCCGTCAGCCGCTAGGGGCGCTGAGCGAGAGCACCGGCCGGCTGTGCCGGCCAGTTGAAACGGCAGTAAGGGTCACGGCGTGCGACCCTGCTCGAGAAACAGAGACCCGCCTACGGCGGCTCTCCGCGGGGAAGACGGCCGACCGGCCAGCGGCCGGTCGGTGGAAATATGAAAAAAATAATGAATAAAATTTATATAAACAAGTTTATAATAATAATAATAATATTATTATTATGATTATTATTGAAATGATTTATGTTAATAAATCATAAGACAGGGGTCGGTTCCACGTACCTTCAACGGCGACGCATCCCTTAACTTGGGAGGAATATTTTGAGATGGTTTCGAGAATTTTTCATTCCCGAAACGAGGGGCCTCAGAGGCATGACGCGTCTTTAAGTGGACGAGCATTTTTCCAGAGATTCTTGTTTTGGACGGCGTGGACGCGTCCAACGTCCGAATTAAGCGTCATCGGTGGTGTTGGAACCCTGGGTTTGAGGCGGAGGTTTCCAGGGTGGTTTCGGGCGTTGATACTGGATTTGAGGCATGGGCCCCATGACCCGTCTTTTGAGCTTCGTGCAGCATTTCACGCCTTTTTCACCAGTCGTCCGTTCGGGGCGTGTGAGCAGTCGATGTTGGGTGTTATTCCAAGGGGATTGCAATGGTGCAATCTGCCCGCCCTAATTCGGCACGATGGTGTGGGGCCCACGAGAGCAGTTTGGATGTCGATGATGATTTTGTATCCTTATCACTGGGCGACCATTTTGGACAAGTGAGTAGTCCATCTTGTGTGATTTTTTGAGAGGATCGCAACGGTGCGATCCGTTTGTTGAGTTTCGGGTCCGGCTTGCGGGTCCCACGAAGCATCGCTCCTGTGCGGTGCGCCGGAACATATCTTTTTCTCCGGGTACCCGTTCCACGCAAGTAAGCTGTCAGTTTGACGTGTTTTTCTAAGATCTTTGCGATGGCGTAGTCCGCCCGACCTTTTTTCGGGGACGTGGTGTGGGACCCACCCGACCTGGCTACGGTGAATAGTACCTTTTCAATGGGTGTCCATTTTGGGCGATTGAGTACTCGATCCCGTGTTTTTTTCTGAGGGGATCGTAGTGGCGTGATCCGTTGGTTTAGTTTCGGGTTGTTGGGGTGGGCCCCACATGGGTTTGCTCATGGTGAATAGTACGAATTTTCACCTGTTGACTGTCTCAGGCGAGTGAGTAGTCTAACACATGTGTATTTCCGCAAGGATTACAACGTTGTGATCCGTTTGGCTATACAGAGCCTCTTGCGTGATCTTATTAATTGTGGAAGAATGAAAGGTTCTCTAGTGGTGGTTCTCCCTACCTTGTTTGTAGCGGACCTTTGGCATGTGATCGCGCACTCTTGGGAGAGTGATATAAATGGTTCACAGGTTGTGGTTGGCTGTGCCTGGGCCTTTGGGGTGGAGTTGTTACGTCACGCCTTTGCGTTGTTGTTGGGTGTCATGTGCATGATAGCCTTTGGGCTGGAATGAGGTATACTCCGGGAGTATACGGGAGCTCTTAGAGGTACGTGTGGTTTGTAACTGAGAACGTTCGTGCGATTAGTTGGGGTTGACGTGGGGCCACACGTCGTACGGGCCCCATGTGCATGTCATGTTCTGCATTACTTACTTTGACCTCTCGCGATGTAGAGGGTCCCTCTGTGTGTTTGTTTGGCCAGTAGGGTGGAGTTTTTCCCCGGGCTCGGTGCTCGTTTGTTGAGCAGCATGGTTGAGTGGTCTACCCCTGGTTTCGTTCTCAATGGATCAGCCAGTAGCGGTGCTAGTGGAACCCTGTGATGGAACAGGCGTTGATCCTCTTTGGTGGGATGTTCTCGAGTTGGTTGGTTGTGCGATACCCACTCCGTGTTCGGTTGGCTAGAGGTATACCCTTCAATAGAGATGGCTAGAACAGTTCTGAGTTATACCCTCCAGCGGGGCTGGGTAGTGGGTTGCTCACTGACTTCTAGGGTTTACCCTCCAGCAGAGACTGGGCTGTGGGTCACCCGACACGCTTTGGGTCTACCCTACAGTAGAGATAGGGTAGTGGGTCACCCGATGACCTCGTAGGGTCTACCATTTAGCAGGGCTGGGTAGTGGGTCACCCGTCGTCTAGTTCCAGGTCTACCCTCCAGCACGACTGGCCAGTGGGTCACCTGTCGACTTATTCTAGGTCTACCCTCTAGCACGGCTGGGCAGTGGGTCACCTGTTAACTTATTCCGTGCTTACCCTCCATCGGGGCTGGGCAGTGGGTCCCTGATGATGTATTATGGTTTACCCTCCACCGGGACTGGGTAGTGGGTCGCGTGAAGATGTATTATGGTTTACCCTCCAGGAGGGCTGGGCAGTGGGTCACCCAATATCTTAATATGGTTTACCCTCCAGTGGGGATGGGCAGTGGGTCACTTGATGATGTGTTAGGGTTTACCCTCAAGTAGGGCTGGGCAGTGGGTCACCCGATATCTGGTTATGAATTACCCTCTAGCGGGGCTGGGCAATGGGACACCTATTGGCGTTTCAGGCTCAGTCCTTTCTACTAGGCTAGCCTGTGCCTTTCCGCTGTGATTACTAGAGCAGGTCCCTTGGTTGTACAGGTCGATGATGGAATGAATTTGACTTCGAGGAGTCCTCTCGACTGCGGGGCAGTGACGAGTTGTGGTTTGACGTTCCACCAGAACTCTCAAGAACGAGGGGGGCTTCCCCCCAACGAGATGCGTCCTTGTGACGCGACCTAAAACCGTGCGGGTGAGTTAGTGCCGCCCAATGTGGATAGTATCGAGGTGAGGTGGTTTGAGCCCCTTGACTTGTAGTTCGGGGTAGACGTGCGGGATGCTGGGAATCAATGGAGTTTACTTCTGGGATTGTTGGCTACTCATTCCATTGGATGAGCTACGGGATGGAGATCCCCTTACGACGTTGTTTGGGATTCTTGATTCGGCATAAGGATATGTATATACCTTGTTCCGGTACCCACTTCTTTGGTTTGGTTACTCTCCTTCCAGGAGAGGCGAAGATGCGCGGGGTATACCACGTTCTTTCTGTGTCTAGCTTCTTGTGGTTGGACGTGTCTACTCTCCTGCTATAGGTAGAAAAGACTCGACGGGAAGATCATCTTCTCACCGTTTCCAGCTCCTTGTGTCTGGATGAGTCTACCTCCTTTCTCTTGTTGGGATGATCTGGACTCTTTACTACACTTTCAGTTGTACTCCTTTACTTTTCCCTGCTCACTCTACTTCTCACCCTTCGGAACCTCCTTTTTTTGCTCAATCAAGCCTTCGGGGTATCCTACTGAGTATTTTTGTACTCACCCCTGCTTGGGATTTGCCCGCACTTGGTGTGCCCTTGCAAACGACGGACAGGTGGAGCGTGACTTCGGAGGAGTGTAGGATTATGGGAGCTTGGACTGCGTGCGTTGGTCGTGGTCGGGTTCCAGGTGGTAGACCCGTCAGCTATTTCCTTTTTGTTTACCTGTTTCCGGGTTGTGGAACCTTTTCTGGTTGGGCACATGTTTTTCCCCTTTTGCCTTTTCAGCATTGTACTTTATACTGTTAGAGGTTGATGCACATTGTGGTTTATATATATCACTTTCCCTTTTCTTTTCCTATTTACTCTGCACTTTTTCATTGAGGTTGATGCGTGTGTGTGTACAGGTACATAGGCAAAGGCCTCCCCGAGTTATTGTGCCTTCGGCACTGGTCTCCAGCCCCTGGCCTATGGAGGTGGGCCTGGGGTAGTTGCGGCTCGAGCCCGGGTAGGATCGGGTCGTGACCCTAGATCCTCAATAAAAGTTATTCCCCACATTATTTACCTTCTCTCCACAAATTATTACCCATTTAGATGAATTTTCACGATTTTATGAATTTATTACCCAATGGAAACATTTCTGCCTGGTGAGGCGTTTCATCTTACACATGTTTGGAGCGTTCCAATAATACCTTAATGAGGGTATTTTGACTTGAAATTTATTATGGACGCACCTTATTGAATCTGATTTCCTTTAAAGTTGGAATATATGTATTTGGAGGTGTGTGGGGCGTGTTATGCTTCATTTCCGTGAGTGTGTCCCATTCTGTCCGCCCAGAATATACTTCAACGTCATTGAATTTTTACGGCCATTAGATGATCGATTCAGCCCTTGGTCCAGATGAAAAAAAATTAAGTAACATAATAAGGATTCTAAAAAATAATTAATCAAAAAAATTGGACATATATTTTATGAAAAGTGACAAAAATACCCCTATGATGAAAATCTGTCTACAATCCAGATTTAACTTCTTTTTTCATTTAAGCTCAAATTACCACTATAACCTTAAAATGTGACAATTACCAATTCCATAACACTATGGTGGGATTATAAAAAATGAACTACAGTATAAAATATGTGAAAATTTGAGCTTCATCTCTATGATTTTTCGTGCACGCTCTCAAAACTTTTTATAGCTAAGGGCAGCACATGGACTGACCTAGGTTGTTCTCTCTAAGAGATTTTGTGGATAATAAATCACTACTTCTAATTTAATTTAATTTTTTTAATATTTATAATACAAAACTAAATGAAATTTTGATATAAGAGATTATATTTCATGAAAAATAAAATTAAACATGCAATGCATATTGCAGACGGAATGAATGCAGACAATGATGTCAGATACAACGTAGATATTCCCGAGAGAATCACCCAGATTAAACCTTCATCGTTTGATTATTAGTTTAAAATTTAATTAATAAACACACTCAATATTATATATTAATATCCTATTTTATATGTGGTTATGAATATACAGTGCTCTCAACGATTTCCGAGAGACCGCACATCCACCTCCTCTATCGAGGGAAAATATTATCAAAAAGATAGTTTAGTCTCGGGTGGAAAGTGGAGACAGAATGGCACCTTACCAAATAATATCCCTATAGAACCAACACTAATTAAATAAGAAACAATTAACATGAATGTGAAAAGACATGGGTTCAACAATTGATTGATCCCTCGGGAAGTTCCTCGGGTTAGCTACTCATGATCACAAGTAGCAGAGATCACAGTGGAGAAGAATGGGGTGGAAGAAAAAAAGATTAAAAAATGAGAATCAGATGAAAAATAAAAGAAAAATACATTAAAAATGAAAAATACTATTAAAATTGGAGGAAACTTCAAAACAATGGAAAATAGACACACAGAAGTGCCAATGCTTTGAGAAGGAGTGAGGATACGTATTTATTGGGAGAGGAGGTGAATAATTCACACCCAAAACATTTAATCCGAACGTTTCTACATGTATGTGCCCATAAATGACCACATTTGTAATAGGTTTCTTCATAAATGTTGTTCCATAATGCCTCCTCTGTTTTTTAAGCAAATTTCAGCTCCATTGGACTTTAGATGTAGATGTTATGGATGATTTAATCCAAGAATTTTAATATGTCCATTTCACTGGCCAAATTCAAATTCTGCAATGCCCCTGGACATTATGACCCTCCAAAATTTCGGTTCACACATTTTCTACTTAATAAATGATGTTCCCCACTTTAATTTGCATCACTCCATAATATATGACCCCTTTTGGATGAATTTTCATGATTTTATGAATATTATTACCCAATGGAGGCATTTCTGCCTAGTGAGACGTTTCGTCTTACACATGTTTGGAGTATTCCAATAGTGCCTTAATTAGGGTATTTTGACTATAAATTCATCAAGGATGCGCCTTATTGAATTAAACTTCCTTTCCAGAATAAATAAGATCATTTGGAGGTGTGTGGGCCAGGTTATGCTACATTTACATCGGTAGGACCCATTCTGTCCGCCCAGAAAACTCTTCAACTTCATTGAATTCTTACAGCCTCTACAAGATCGATTCCGCCCCTAGTCCTGAAGACAAAAATGAAGGAAATTTGATATGGATTGTAACAAAATTTTAATAATAAAATTTAGACATATATTTTATGAAATTTGGAAAAAATCCCCCGATGATAAAAATCTGTCAAAATTCCAAATTTAATTGCTTTTTGCATTTAATCTCAAATTTCACCTATAACTTAAGAATGTGACAATTCATCACACAATAACACTATGGTTGGATTATAAACAATGAACTACAATATAAAATATATGAAAATTTGAGCTTTATCATTTGTACACTTACCTCTAGTCTTTCTTCATCCCAACCCCTGCATCGATAGTGATAATTTTTCATTACATGGATTTTTGGCTTCTTGGTTTCACAGATCCAAGAACAGAACCATGGAAATGAATGTGTGGGTGGTTATCATATCTTCTATATGCTGAACAATCTGTGATAATTGAAACCATGTACGGTCGGGCTCCAATAACTTGCTTTTATTCATAATGATGCAGTTACTATCCCTTATTATTGAGCTGACATCACCATTGACAGGGGTCTAAACATCTGTTACAATCTACAATATTCTTAATTGGACCATCATGTAGGGTAGGGTTAACAGACATTAGATTATATGGGAGCCTCCTAGTGGTGGACTTAAGCTAAATGTGGATGACTCTTATATGGAAGGGGCCATGAGGGGTGGAGGGGTGCTTTGGGACTCTTGGGGTTCAGTTCACATGGGTTTTAGTGCATTTTATTTTCTGGGAATCTCATGGGGTGTGGAAGTGTAGGATCTCCTTTCAGGTCAGATGATTTTTAAGAGGTTGGTATTTCAGGTTGCTGAGTTTGAATCAGATTAAAAAATCTACGACAAGGTTATAAAGGGATGTCATGCGGTGCATTGGATGTGAATTTATATTGTTCAACGATTCATGGTGGAAACCAATCAATGGAATATGATCCATCATATTTTTAGATAGGCTAATTATGCTACGGACTCTCTAGTGTGCATGAGTAGACATGAAGAAGAACTTTTGATTTATGTTGATCTGGACTCTCTCTCTATTGAGTGAAAGGGTATAATTCAAGTGGACTCCCTTAGTCTGCAACATTCTTTCCTCCTTTTGGGGTTTTTTACATTGTCTCAACTCTTATCTAGATCAATAAAAACTATTTTCAATCAGAATATTCTCCAAATATTGCAACTAGGGGCTCTATTTTTTGGTGTTGAATGGGGTATGCCCATTGCTGGTAACGACATGTACTAAGGGTACATGATGTGTACATTTGGTCCACGTTACCTCCATGTCTACATGAGTCTTCCGCATATCAGGTTCATTAATTTAATGTTTGACCACTGTCACAATGTGTAGAGAGGGATCATGACATATACTTTATCGGTCTCCACTTGTCTCAAATCTTTCCAAAATCTTCTCCAAAATTTGTGCCAAAAAGAGTCACGTCGTGTACTGAGTTTACAAAATGAATACTAGTCACTCACAATGTGTATGAATTTCATGACTTTCTTTGGTGGTGAAATTTACTTTTGAAAAGTCAACGACATGTTGTACACAACCTCTTTTTATTATTTTTTCAAAAAATCAACATTTTTGGGAAAAAATCATAAAAAATAAATTCATTATGAATATTTAAAGAATATTAATTTAAATACACAATTCAATATAGAAAAATACTCTAAAATGTTTGCATGAACTAGACTTATCAATAATAACAAATATTATTATGTGGAATTGAGTTTATTAAAGGTAAATATGATATTTAATGGCAGATATGTAATTAAATAATATTTTAATTTATATTCGAACTTTATAAAAGTATGGATATGTTTATTGTGTAGACAATCTGAAATTGAGAATCAAAATTATTGTGTATAATGAATTCTCTCAAAACTCCTCATTCTCTCTCCCTCTCATGAAGGATAAGTGTAAGAGATATTTTTTTCAAGTCCAAAGAATGATCAATCAAGAATGAACAACACAAGATATTTGAATCACTGCA
This sequence comes from Viscum album, assembly GCA_963277665.1. Taxonomy (NCBI): domain Eukaryota; kingdom Viridiplantae; phylum Streptophyta; class Magnoliopsida; order Santalales; family Viscaceae; genus Viscum; species Viscum album. Next base: position 807,590,838 of record OY728139.1, read on the forward strand.
CTTGCACCTGAAGATTGAGGGGTGTTTCGTAGAGATCATTAGAGAACATTTGAATCAGTACTAGATGAATTCTATCCTTGGATCCTCACAATGCAATGATGGTAATATGAAAGGGTCTTTTTGGATGATCAACATTCACAAATGAATAATGTTCCCAATCCCATGAATTTATTTATTCAAATATTAAATAAATTAATTATGAATTTGATGATTCAGATACTTCTCTTGGTTTAGAGAAATGGTCATTAAAATAAATTTTAATATATCTCCCACCATTTCACGCTTCCACTGTTCCTAGAACCAACAAGTTGTATTAGAGGTATCATTTTTAAATTTATAATTATTTTTTTTCATTATTAATCAATGATAAATTGTGGTTATATTTTCATTTCTTGTTATTTGTTCTTTAATATGATTTGAATTAATATCTTATAGACATAATAATCATGTTTGTTTAGTGTTTAATTTTCATAATGGTTTAAGAATAAATAAATAATTACTAGAGATGCCATCGGGTTTGTTTCAAATCATTGAATGGTTAATCTAGGTTACACGATCGGTAGTCAGAGCACATGTCTTATACCCATGGACATTGTATCTAGATGTGCCATGAAATTAATTAAATCCAGTGATTTTATTGAACATTTCATGTTGAACACGCTAACCGAGAATAAAGAAAGAAGATACATGGTGTGTATCTAGCATTTACACAATGTGTAGTCCAGCCGAGTAAACACACAGAATCCCTAGGCGTGTGACTTCAATATAAAATACTCGAGGCACAAGTTATGTATGTAGATGTACATATAGCATAGTCTCCCATTAATGAAAAAAAATGAAAATTACATTAAATTTAAAAAGTGTATCATTAAAACATTATTTTATTGATTGGAACACCTTTGTGTGTTTGAAAATTTAATAATGGTTTCTTTTTTTTTAAATTCTCAATTAATTTATTGTGATTAATATGATGTTATTGGTTCTACGATTTATTATTCATGAATGTCATTAATGGTGGGTATCTAAAAATTAGATCAAATGATCATTAAGATGAAATTGAATTAATTAAATAATTCAATCATGTTTATCTCAAATATTAAAATAATGAATAAATAAATGAACATTATCCATTAACTATTGTGAATTCATTTCTTTTATGACGATTCATGATCTTGACATGGACCTATTCATGTGTTATATGTTTTAATTTAATTTATTGTATGAGTTTGAAATTATTTAATACTAAATTAAACGATGGATTGCGAGTTATACCTCCCTTTTTTATTATGTATGACACACATGTTCAAGGATATTTATGTTACCACATTTAACCAATCCATTCGTTACCCTCAAATGTGTGTGAGTAATAAATATTTGTAATTAATGAAGCGTCCCAAGGAATATGTTGTTGGCTAAAGATAGAACTATAATGATGCCAACCTAGGTGATTCCTAGGTGGATAAGAATAATGTTTTAACTCATGAAAATACTGGAAAAAATAGATATTTCCCCTTGGTCAATGGTTGATTTAATGTTCACTCCTTAGACCAACTGTCAAATAAAGCTCATGAATGGGTCATTTAATTAATTATTTATTTCTTTTTATGAAATTATACATTTTATGGTTACAAGGACATGATCACATCAAAAATGAATTAAGGTGAAAATATGGAAATTAAATAAATGAATTATGTGTAAATGTTTGATCCAATATGGTTATTTAATTTTGTAACATCCACTTAATATTAATAAGATGTGTAAATGATAAAATAATATAAAATTTATGTATAACAAAATTAAATCACTCAATTAAATATTATGTCAGACAAATATTTCCATTACTTGATTAGGAATGAATCTATAGAACTATGTGTAGTAGATGGCCAGAGTCTAGACACTTACATTTATTAGGGAGTTCCTATGAGAGTTTTGAGATGACTTAACCAAAATTGTACTAGTTTTAATGTCCAAAGTTTATTGAAAAAAAATTTGGAGGCATGTTTTGAGGTAATCTGATTCATGATTTCAAGATTGGGGATTCCAATCAGCAGATCAAAGGAGTTACAAGTTTGTAGTTAGAAAGACCACCTACCTAATTACATTATTATGGATTTCATGCACGATGTTTGAATCATTAATAAAAGTAATGATGATCCTTTCCACAATAATGTTAAAACATCTAGACATTTTGAGTTCAATTATGATGGATATTGAGACTTGATAAAATACTAGCATATTTAATAAATAAAAAAATAAAAAAAATAAAAAAATTAATTTATTATCTCTCACTTATTTTTCATTCAATAAATGTACTAATACTATGACCTTTTTAATTGTAGAACAAAATGACATGCTCATCATCCAAAATATCACTATAATCAATATTGGAGAAAGATAATCTCTTAAGTGGAAGTAACTTTTCGGAGTGGTCAAAACCCCTTCGGGTTGTGCAGTGCCATGAAAAAATATCTTACATGCTAGAATCCTCAATGCATTATCAACCTGCTAAAGAGGAGAATGATGAAGAGTCGTTGTATATGAAAAACATTTGAGTGATGTTGTAAAAATTCAATGTATAATGTTTTCCTAAATTTCTATAGAACTAATTATGTATCTTGAAAACATGGATGTGTATAGCATGCTTGAGAACCTCTATGGTATTTACTAGGAGAGAACTTGATGTGAACAATTTTATATTTCCACGGTTCTCTTTCAGGTCAATCGTATAGATGGATCCCTAGTTGGGCGTCACATAATCAATATTATTGGCTAGATTGAACGCTCAAAGGTTCTACAGTTTAAAATCTCTAAATAACTGGGAACCGACCTCATTATAACATCACCCCCTCATATATTCTCCAAGTTTTTGTGAATTTAAATATAAAAAACATTGAGATTTATCTATTAGATATTCTCAATCTTCATCAGCATGTTGATAAGGATATGAAGAGTGAAAAACCTAATGTCTTCATGGTGGAAAAATTGAAGGGAAAACAATGACCATTAATCCAAAAGCTTTTTCAAACCCTTCCACGAATAGAAATACTAAGGGGTAAGCAAGGAAATAGAATGATGTCTTTTTCACATGTCAAAAAGGGAGAGTGGAAGATAAAATGAACCTAGACAGAGAGGAAAGGGGATGATTCATGTGCATTTATTATCAAGTACTATTTTCCTATTTCTACAAATTGGGTATTAGATAAATCTCATGGTACTCACATATGTAATAAAATACATGAAACAAGTAGATTTAGAAAGAATGATCAAGGGTAGGTAGATATTCGACCGGCCAATAAAGGTAAACTTTGTACTTTTTCTATCGAGGACAACCACCTCACGTTGTCGAATAGAATGATCTTGGTTTTAAACGGTTGTTATTATGTGCCTTCAGTTACCAAAACATTATTTATATATCCATACTTGATATAGATGGATTTATTTTAAAATTTGGGAATAAATGTTTCTTATTTTATAATTATTTCTTTTATTAAGGAAATGAACATTTAAATAATGGTATTTATGTGTTAGATTACACGAACAAAATAATGGAAATCGATAACAATGTTACATTACATGACTCAAACCACACCCAACTTTGGCATCAGTATCTAGGTCATGTAAATGAAATGATCTTGACTAAATTATATCAAGATGGAAATTTAGATAATTATTAATTAAAACCATTTGGTTCATATCAAGCATGTTTTCAAGGAAAAATGACTAAAGCCCCATTTAATTGGAAAGGTTAAAATGATAGATATCTTCTTGAATTAGTTAAAACTGACTTGTGTGGGCCATTTATTATTGATTAAAGGGGTGGGAAATCTTACTTCATAATGTTTACTAATGATTTTAGTAAATATGGATATGTCTACTAAATGAGATATAAGTCTGATTATTGTTTTAAATTCAAGGAATACAATAATGAATATTGGAACTAGATTGGAAAGAAGATTCGGAATATTCACTCAGACTGTGGTGGAGAATGTTTTAAATAAGACTTCATTGATTATTTATGGGAGTTTAGGATTTTATCTCAAATAACTCCTCCTTATATGCCTTAGTGGAATGATGTTAGAGATTTGGAGAGCTATACATTTTTGGACATGGTGAGATCAATGATGAGTCATGCATGTCTTAAATTATCCTTTTTGGGATACACGTTATAAACAAACAACACACTTACTAAAACGAGTTCAAAATAAAAAAATAGAAAGTATAACATAAAAATATGGAATAGAAAGAAACCTGTGTTGTCTTATTTATATGTGTGGGGTTGAGAAACCTATGATAAGTCTTCTTTAGGTAATAAGATTACACCATAATTCAGAAAGTGTATCTTTGTTGGATATCCCAATGAAATAAAGGGATATTACCTATAAAATACTTTAGAAATAATTTTTGTGGTTAAAAATATCCTAGAGTTCGTGAGGAGGATCATATCTCTAAAAGAGATAGTGGGAGTGCGATTGACTTTGATGAAGTGTAGGCTCGTGATATACATGAGTTGGCCCATGATCAAATTCCATAAAGACCTGTAGAAAGAATAAATTTGTCCAGATACACAATTACTGCATGGAAGTAATATAGAGTTTATAGTACCATAATAGTATGGTATTCTAGTCACCGAGGATGGTGACACATTATTAGTTGATAATAATGATACAATAACCTACAAATAAGTAATATGTGGCATATATGTTTCCATGTGGAAAGAATACATGAATTCTGAAATGGACTCCATAAACCAAAACGAAGTCTAGATTTGGGTAGACCCTATAGTAGATGTAAATCACATTGGTTGAAAATGGGTATTGAAGAAGACACTAGACATGTAAGGATAGGTCAGTACCTATAAGGCGTGACTGGTTACAAAAGGGCTTAAACAATATCAAGGAATTAACTTTGATGGAAACTTTTCACCAGTTGCAATGTTGAAATACATCATAATTCTACTTTATATTGTATATTTCTAGGAATATGAGATTAGGAAAATGGATGTCATAATAGGATTCCTTAATAAGACCATTCTGGAAGATGTATATATAACACATATGGAAGGGTTTGTGTCTACAAAGGATTCCAAGAAGTTATGAAATTTTCAATGTTCCATTTATGGATTAAAGAAATCATCTTGGTCCTGGAAATTAATTTTTATAAGTATGTAATGGAATTTGGCTTCATAAAGAACAAATGAAACCCATGTGTCTATAAACAGTTTAATGAGAGTGTAGTAGTTTTCAAAATAGTATATCTTTATGGAAAAATACTCATTTTAAATGATATACCTCTATTACAGTCTATTAAGCCTTGGTTAAATAAATGATTACCTATGAAGGAAATGGGTGAGAAACCATATATTATTGGGATCAATATCCATCATGATAGATCCCAGTAGCTTCTTTTCCTTATTCAAAGTACATGCATTGACAAGATATTGAAGAGATTCATAATGGAACAATCCTAGAGGGAATTGTTTCCATCGTCCCATGGAATTCATATTTCTAGGAATTTGTGTACTATAACACATGAGGAAAGAATCAGAATGCCATGGATTCCACACACATCAATTATTCAGTTAGTCTTGCATGTTATTCTATGTACTAGGATAGATGTTTTCAATGCATTGAGTGTGGAAGGAAGATTTCAAACTGATCCAAGTGACCGTAATTCGATGAAAGTCATGACTATCCCTAAATATATGAGGTGTACTTAGTATATGATCCTTGTTTATAGAGGAGATGCAGTACTAGTCATAAGATGATATACATGTTCTAGTTTGTAAACTAGTCAAGATGACCAGAAGTTACAAACAAAATACATATTCACTTTGAATGGAGGTGTTGTGAGATTTAATAGCTTAATAAAGGTTGTGGTCAGAAGTTCTACAGTAGAATCTATGTATATTGAAGATTATGAGGTAGATAAATAAGTAGTTTGGATGCCCAACTTCATCCAATATCATGATGTTGTATCTATTATTAAAGATCCTTTAACTCTATATTGGGATAATACTGCAGTTGTGACTCTTGCAAAAGAGTCAAGGTGACATCATTGGATGAAGCACATACATCATAAGTATCATATCTTATGAGATTTATCTTAGATATGTGAAGTTGTAGTGAGCATCATTTCCATGGATGAAAATGTGGAAAACCCCTTTTCTAAATCCCTTAGTAACCATGAACATGACTATCATTTGAGGTCTAGAGGAATGAAGGCAGTGGGTAGTTGGCTCTAGTCAAAGTGAGAGTTTTTAGAGTTTTTGTCCTAGAACCAACTTTTTTTACATTGATTACTTGTCTATTTGATGTATTTAATATTATAAAAATTATTATTTTATATTAATTATTATATTTCATGAATCTAATGTAATAATGTACTAGAATATATGACACATTGATACAGTCATAATAGTTTCCCACTATATTGAGATCATTGATGTTCTAGGATCATATTCTCAAATAATGTTCGGCAATTAGAAATTATACTATGATGTGGAATATTATACATAGACTGTCAGGTGTGAGTACTTGTAAGAATATGAGGCTTCTTATCATGATGTTTGCACTTGTTAATCTTCAAGAGGAGATATTTTATGAACAAAACTGCATGTAATAATTTTTAATGTTTTGGATTCATTGGATATTTCTATCTAAAAGCATGTGTGATGTTCATTGGACATCATGATTATTATTAATTAATGTAAGAACTCATGTACATAGATTTATTTCATAATACATGATGATAATAGTTCATGTAAAGCTTAGATACACTGGTAGCATCATGAGTGACATGTCATTAATGAATAAGTCGAGGAAGGATTTGTCTCTTCCATCTTTATGGAAGATGATATCTCATACATTTAATTAGAATAGAACCATCAAATTAAATTCCCTGAACATGGTGTAATGACATATTAAGTTTAGTTATTCAAAGAAAGACATATCAATCATATAGGTTGGTGACACAGATGTTCATTATTATTGATGAGATATTGTGATAAATGAATTATATTACACAGTTAGCATTCAATTGTGGTTTTGGACATCATGACATTAAGTTCATTATCATTGGTGCCTTGACCCATTTCTGGAAATTAATCTTGGAATTTAGGTAAGCCCACCCAATGTCAATGAGAAATAATCCTAGACAGTGCCACAGTATGTGTTTCTGTTGACCTCAACTAAATTAAATTTGAGTTCAATTGAAGGGAAAAATATTATTCTCACATCCAAGGAATACTTTTATTCATCTTATATTGATCACATAAATTAAATAAATTTTTATTTTCTGGCTTGTGAATAAAATATTTATTATACTTATGAAATATTTTGATAAATATTTATTCTGTAAATTGTGAATAAAATATTTATTTATGAATAAAATATTTAATTGGTAGTTCATTAAATGATAAAGGAGTTTGAATGGACGAAGAAAAATTTTAGTGGAAAATACAAAATAATATGGCCATTACATAAATTTTTTATTGCATAAGTTGGTGTGCGCCACAAAATAATAATAATAATATAATTATTATTATTTGACATGGGTTTTATTAAAGGATAAAAAATGTTATTTAATAGAGGGTTTGATATTAAGTAATATTTTAACTTAAATATTAACATTATAAATTGATGGATATGTCAATTGTGTAAAGCATCCAAAAATTGAGAATCATAATTGTTACACACAATGAATTCTCTCTCAAATACTCCTCCTCTCTCCCTCTTAATAATGAGAAGTGAAAGATATATTTCATCAAGACTAAAGATCGGGAAATTGAGAATGAATTGCACAAGACATTCAACTCACGAGGATAAAACCTGGAGATTGAATGGTATTTACCAGAGATCATATGAGAACGTATGGATCACCCCTAGAGGGATTATATCCTTAGATCCTCACAGCTAAACAAATGTAATCCAAAAGTGGTTTTTTGGATGATCAAAACTCAATAACAAAGAAAGTTCCTAATAACATGTATTTATTTCTTAAAATATTAAATAAATTATTTATGAATTTGATGTGCAAGATCCTCACTCTTGGTTTTAGGTAATGATTATTAAAAGAAAATTTAATATATCTCTCACCTTCTCAATATTAAATTGTCCATTGAACCATCACATTGAACATTATATAGAGGCCTGAGGTGCCTCATGGAAGTCAACATTAATCCTTGTTTCAATAATCGATGAAAGAAGGTTTTAGTAGTATGATCCCTTGATATTCTTCCATAGTTGAGTGAGACCTAGTAGCATTTTCATGACAATAAGAGACCATCCATGGACTGAGATCAGGTGAGTGTCTAGAGTTGTGAGGTGTTTTTTTGTGGTTGGATCAAGGTTCACATCATTGGGAGTGGGACCTAGTTGGTGAGTGGGATCATCCATCAGAGGTTTCCATTGTCCCCTTCATGGATTGGTGATATTGGTTGTGGACGTTTTAGTTTTTAGGGGACTAGAACTTTAGATATGGGTCATGTAATTGTCCACTATTTCCCTAGTGATATTCCTGATGTGGGTGGGGAACTATTCATTGAGTCCATGGATATGGAATATGTTAATAGATTTTGAGAGAGTGATGTTGAGTTTTAGTTGTGCATATGTTTTGAAGTTATCAGAGAATAGTGTTTCGCACATAGTACCCTATGATGACCTCAACATTTGGACCTACTATGTACATGAGAGGATATGAATTACACTATGAAAATTCTAGAGTAATGAGTATCAAGTAATCTAAAATACAATAGTCTTTTTTTGTGACCTCTTAAACGATGTGGTATGTGTTTTTGGAAGAGTTTCCAAGAGTAATTTCTATGCATGTGGGTGTGTCTATCCATTTCATGGGATACTTTAAAGGTGTTTGAAAGCAAGAGAATATTTAACATGAGTTTCAGAGACAACATAACAATTTTTCTATTGTTGGGTGAGGACATGGATAAGGATAGTGGTTTAGACATGTGCAGTCCTTCAAGTGGTTAGGATGAAGGGGTTGATATTTCCCAGAATTAGTTAGCAGCGATGTGTGTACCCTGAAATGTAGTTTCTCATATTCACTAAAATAATAATATCATTATTAGAGGGCGTACTTTTTATATAGGTCGTTATAACCCACTATTAACACTTTAGTGGTGATTACACATAACCATCGCTAAAGTGGCCACTTACATTGACTGGGGTCCGTTGTGTGTAAGTGCTAAAAAAATAGAGATTAGTTTAGTAGTAGTTAAATTAGAGTGGGTTAAAAAGCCCTCTAAATTCACCATAAATTCACCAGAAACCAATGGATTAAGGGATTTTAAAACTAAACCTAATTCAAAATTCCATTTTGGGGTGGTTAGAACCACCCCTAATTGAATTTTAAACCCAATGTTTACAAAACGTTATCCATTAACCACCCATATGCACTCTTTTTTACATTTACCAAGACCCCCCCCCCACCACCTGTAACACCCCTAGAACAACCACACACTGACAACTACATGAGGACACCCTAACACCTCGGGGCACATACCCAAACCCTACCTAACACCCCCGGGACAACCACACCTTGAAACCCCCTGACACCCACACATCGATACCTAGGAACCCCTGGAAACACACTCTATACACCCCCAAAGGACATACTGACACCCTGTGACACACACTCCCTATACACCTTCTCGTCTGCCAGCCCCGACACCGCCTCACACATGGATAAATCATGTCCCATTTACTCCCTCACTCAAGTGGAAAAATTACACCCGATGGGATTCGAAACCAAGATCGAGTGAACACTTGTAACCCTTTACCACTCTATCTATTGAACTTACATTTATTATGTACAATAATTTATATTTATTCAGTTACAGAAAAATTATATATTATAAATATATATATTTGTGTATATATAATATATTTGTCTATAATATATAATATATTTGGGTATAATATTTGTGCATAATATATAATATATATATTGGTATATAATATATATATATATAATATTTGACACAACAATATTAGATAATGTATAATATATTTGAGTATAATATATATATATATATATAAATAATGTATTTTTTTATACTATATATATATATATATTATATATATATATTATATATAAATAATTATATTTAGATATATAAATATATATATCTATACATATATTTAAAATTGATTTATATTTGTGTGTGTATATTTATGAAGTTATATAATATTTATAGATATAATATATTTATAATATATTTCTTTATATACTTTTTTAATATACTTTATGTGTGTATGTAAAAATAACTTTATTAATTATTATTATTATTAAAATTATTTTTCATGTATAAAAATTATATGTTGGTTTTAAAAATTCTATATATTTTTATATTTTATGATTTATCTTACATATATTATATTAAATAAAATTATATTATATATTTATGTATAATATTATATATATTTATATAATATCATGTATACACACACATATATATAACCAGAAAATAAACTACATTTATATAATTAGAAATATATAATATAATTAAACAATATATATATACACACACTAAATTAATTTATAATTAATATGGTATACCAAAATATATGAAAAATAATTATATAATATATATAAATTTATATATATTAAAAAATTATAATATATATATATATATATATATTCACTACTACAAAACAGGGTTTATCCAATGCTAATAGAAGTGATGATAAAGTAATGTCTTTGTCATTAATTATAAAAAAGTACTGATAAAGTACCCCCTTTATTAGCACTATCAGGAAAGAGATGATAAAGAAGACCCTTTATCATTACTACTAAAAAAGAATTGATAAATGAGGATTTAATTTGTGCTAGTAAAAATGTGTTGACAAAGGGGGGACCTTTACTAGAGTTTTTTAGAAGCACTGATAAAGACCTTCCATTATCAGTACTTTTTTACTAGATCTAATTAAGGGTATATTTTAGAAAAAAAATATTTTATTAAAAATAATATATTAATATATAAATATAAATATATTTATACAAATATAATATACATATTTTTTAAACATATTTTTGATAAGGCTTAATAGGAACTTAAACATAATATATAATATATTTAGTGATATTGACTTATAAAATAAATAAAATAATATTATTAATTAATAATTTTCAAATTATTATAGATTAATAGTGATTTAATATATGTTAGACGACATATAAATTAAATGAATTAATGAACAGTCTAACATAAGCTGAAAACATGACTTGGACATAAAACAACTATAACATTTGATCCATGTGTCTCATTATGCACTACCACATATCAAATAGAATCCTATAAATGTCACGATCTGTCACCTAGAGCCCATGTTGTGACTACCCCAAGACCGCCTCGAATAGGCTAGGGGATAATGACAAGCACCAAGTTGGCATATACCACAAATGGGAGTCATTTTCCTAATTACCTGTACAAACTCACCAATATCCAAGCCCAAAAGTGATGAACTAAAAACACTAAGTAAAAAATCGTGTATATCACTAAAATACCAACAATATAGTACAACTATAAAATAACTAATAAAACCGGACCAAGATACAAGCCCAACCAAAAGGGAAAGTACAATATTTTGTATCATGTCTGCAGAAAACCCTACATAAAGGGTAGGTATAGAAATATGTGTCAGAAGTCGATGAAGTACACCTCATATGTTAGGCCTCTCTCTAAGAATCACATAACCTTGGTCCACCAAGGACTCCATTAATGTGTCGATCATCTGCACAAGACTTGACACGTGTGGGCATATCACATGTAGGTGTGAGTAAAACTGTACTCAGTAGGGACCCCGAAACCAAAATGGTCCTCCAAAATTTATTACTTGAATTATAACAAAAATGACACATATGAAGTAAACCACAATGGAAACACACAATGTATAGTCAATACAGCCTTCTCATGCATGTATAAGTCTAATGCAGGAAGATAAGGGATTCCATTTGTAGTCCACTTATCTCTCAGTCTCTATGAAACTAGAAGTGTCATTGGAATACAGACTGTTGATGGCCCATGGAGCATCAAAGATGCATGGAGTGTCGATGGTGCATGGAAAATCTATGGTTTATAGAGAATAATTGGTGCCCAGAGTGGTGTTGGTTTCTTGGACGTCAATAGCACACGAAGCATCAATGGTGCACCAAGCGTCAATGGTGCACAGAGCATCAGTGGTGCACAGATCATCATTGTCACATGAAATGTCAGTGGTGAATGGTGCATCCATAGGTCAAGTATCCCTCAAGCAACATATTACCAAGATCACATAGTAACATCCAACCATAGGATTCTGCTCGTAGCATGCTCATTCTGGGGGCACACAGTCCTTGAGCCATTAGGTCATCAACCAATTTCCACAAAAAACTCACTTTGAGTATCTAAAAAGTATTATCTTTTCAGTAGGGTTAAAATTCCATAAAAAAATCATCAAACAGACACATGGTTTAAAAGATATAATCATTTTAGTAAAAAGGGTCCAGTTTGGGTCTGACTCGACCTAGTATAACCGACCCGACGAAGCCCGGTTTACCCGACCAGACTCAACCTGGTCAGTTCGGGATGAACTGAACCATCCAATCCTGATGGTTTTCAAGACCGCTGAAATAAAACAAGTTGTCCTCATGTAGTCCAGCCCGCTCGTTGGTTGAATTGGTCCATTTCACCCAACTCATCCCCCCATGTGTGGGCCTGCTCCTTTAGCATACGACCCCACCATGCCCTCTCTGTCAGCCAAGCAACTGTGTTCAACGTGCATGCCAGAGCATCCCAACCCCATGGTCCAGCATCCCTGCATCCATAGGGTCCTCCTATGAGGCTGCCTTTGGGTCACGTCCCACTTCAGGCTCCTCCTCCGGTGTAGTCCCACTGAACCATTATTGTGTGCCCCAAAAGAACGTAGCATCCTTCCGGGCCGTGTGCAACCCTCACCACTGGCCACCATTCCAGTGTACCTCCATTTTTCACGCCCTCAACTATGATCCACCACATTCCTACTACACTCTCATCATACCTCCTCAATGTCGTCGCATATCACAACCTTTAGTTTTGGATCGTTGCACCTTGGATCATTGGTGCAACGATCGATCGTTCACACATGGTTTAAAAAGGGAAATGAACATGCCCAGAACATGCTAGATTTTGGGAATGGGGTGAGGGATTAATCCCTTGAACTCCAAAATAATATATTTTGGGTTTGTTCATTCGACCTTGATCTTTTCATGTTAGAGGGATCATAAAGAACCCAACATCAGAATAATCACCAAGATCTATTCCCTTTAATCCCACAACAATTATCCACCGTGCAAGAATGACCAAACCACAGATAAACCATTTCATGTGTTAGATTGTGTTTTTAATTTAATTCTAAGAAGGGGGAAATAAATCACAAATTGAACTACACCCTACCTCGAGTTTGGATCCATCGTTGATGAAGGAGTTCCATTTCGTCGCCAATCCTCAATCCGCCGACATTCATCTTCTGGAGAAATATTACTTCTCCTTTCCTTAGGGGAGTTCTAGGGTTATAGAGAAAAACCAAAATATTTTAATTAGATATTTTAATGACGTATACATCCAAAATACAACTTTCACCCTCGACCTGCACTAGTCGAGTTTTGGACCTGTCTAAAGAAATATCCCCCTAATGAAATCAGAAAATGGTCTGTAATTTCTAACCCAAGTCACTGTTTATGAGTTATTAGGATTTAAAATAAAATAATTTTTATTTAATTATTTTATTATTGGCTAGTCTCCGAGATACTTTTTCTATAGATGACCAGGGCCTACCAATTTTATGATGCTCCTAGGTTACATCCATTGCTGTGATCTCAATAGTGCCATCAGATTTATGATCCAGAAACTAGTTTAAGAGTTACTTCCCTTTTTTTGAAAAGTCATGCACATATTCTATTAAAAAATTATCATTTTTCAAACAATAATTTTGGGAACCCCGAGCCTTGAAATCTCATGATGTATCAACACCTTATCTTAGAATTTTTCTAAATAATTTGAAAAATTAATTTCAGGAAAATATGAGTCATTACATTCTTCCCACCTTAGGGTTTTATATCCCTGAAAGCCAACACAAGGGATACTCAAAAAAGGTGAGGGTACTCATCATGAATATAAGCCTCCTGATACGAAGTTCCCTCTTAGAGATTCCCATATTTCAACCAAATACTCACCATAAGAATCAACCACCCACGAAGGATCCACTCCTGTCGATTCTCGATCTCCATTGAGTACTCTACAATGGTCGTCCCATCTTAAATGTCCATATCTCCCCAGTAAATGATTTTTGATGTATCATTCACATACATATTTCGTTATGAGCCATCGAAGAAATCATGAACCCATTGAAAAAATGGGGGTAGATCTAGGTAGCACGCCGCCTCGCCGACTCTACTAAGAATCGTAAAAGGGCCGATGTTTGTCAAAGATATCAAACCGCCCCAACAAAATCTCTATAATTCCAATCAAGGTAAGACCTGAAGGAAAACATGGTATCACTAATAGAACACCAAATTAAACCACCCTCTATCAGATTATGAATCATTCCATCTATCTACAGTCCACATCTGCTCATGGGTGATCTACACCTTCTCGGTGGTAGCCCGTACCATCTTTGGACCCATGAGTACTGACTCTCCTGATTCTGTCTAGCATAGTGGTGACCTTCATGGACTCCCATACAAGGCCTATAATGGTTCCATACCAATGGTGGAGTATTGAATATTTTTAGAGTAAAACTCCACCAAAGGTAGGTGGTCCTTCCAACTATGGACAAAATCTAGAATGAAAGCGCATAACATGTCCTCTAGAACATGGATGGTCCTCTCTGTTTAGAAATTAGTTGTGGGATGAAACATTATTCTCAAGTTATAATTATCCCAAAACACCTCATTCAATCCCTTAAAAAACTAGCATGTAAAGAAATCATCATGATATTAGGTGATCATTGATGACACTCCATGAAGTCGAACAATCTCGAACACGTAGAGGCAACCCAAGCTCTCTACTGAACTCTGATCATGGATCAGTAGGAAGTGGGATGACTTGGTGAGTCGGTCAATGATCACCTATATGGAATTGTGTCCTCTATACATGAGTGGTAAACCCATTATGAAGTCCATCGATAACCCATCCCACTTCCAATCTAGCACCTCAATGGGTTGAGTCAAACTTGTTGGAACCTGGTTCTCCGTCTTCATTTGCTGACAAGTGAGGCATCAAGAAATGAACTCTACCACAACCATCTTCATACCCTGACACCCAAACGGACATTAGAGTTCCTTATACATCTTTTACACTCCTAGATGTACTCCCAAAGAGGAATTGTGAAACTCCCTCATGACCTCCTCCCACAAAATCACTGATACAACTACACATCCATTAAAAAGAACGGCACGTTCCCCACCTTTCGAATATCTATTAGAGGTATGCCACATGGACATCAGATCATGTGTAGTCTCATAATTAGTATCTCTGAGATTTTCCTCTCTAACTCGTAGTAAGAGAGGAGGGGTAACTACCATAAACAGGAGATAATATTCTCCATCTCCATCCACAAAAGATATATGCAATGAGGCTAACTGATCCAATTCCTCGTTCAACAGCCGTGAACTCAATCTCTGTCTGAGAGCATATGCCACCACATTTCCCTTCCTATGAGTATGGATTATCTTGTAGTCATAGTCCTGGAGGAACACTTTCCAATGCCTCAGTCTGAAGTCCAAATCCATTTGATAGATGAAATATTTCAGACTCTTATGGTCAGAGTATACGGTAAACCGCTCTCACATTAGGTATTGTCGCTACATATTCAATGAAAAGACTACCACTACCATCTCCAGATCGTGGATTGTGTAGTTATTCTCACGCATCCTCAACTGGTGTGAATCATAGACAATCATCAATTTTCCCTTCATTAGGAAACAACCAAGCTCAATTCCTGATTCATCACAAAACACCACATACTCATCACCCTCCTCTTGTAATCTCAAAATAAGAGAACTCTTCACCCTCTACCTCATCACCTAAAAGAACTTCTAGTACTTCTCTATCCATATGAAAGGATGCCCCTTCCATGTTAAGGTCATCAAGGGTGATGCTACTCTTGAAAAGTTGGGTACAAACCTCTAATAGTAACCATCCAAGCCTAAGAAACTCCACACCTTAGAGACACTCTTGGGTGGCTCCCATGAATTTGCCACTTCAATCAACATTGGATATACTACCAATATAGCCTCTAAAATGATGTGTCCTAGAAAATGGACCTCTTGTATCTAAAAATGATACTTCATGAGCTTTCTGTAAACATGGTGCTCTCATATTGTGTCCAGGACCATTTTCAAGAGTATCGCATGCTGCTCCTTAGATGCTGGGCACACTCAGATGTCAACTACTATGGAAAGGACACAAATGAAGGCTGGATTTTTTACATCCTCATCCCGTACATGAAGCTGGTGATATATAAATATGGGGTATATCTTTAAGAACCACCTCAATCCCTTCAAATAATCAAATATTTCTTAAATACTCAGTAGGGGATACTTATTCTTCATGGTCACCAGATTTAGGCACCGAAAGTCTATATTTAACCTAAAGGTCTCATCTTCCTTGTTGAAAAAAACACTGGGGTTACCTAGTGTGAAACACTAGGTCTCACGATGCCATTTCTCTATAATTACTCCAGCTCTACCCTTAACTCCTAAAGATCTTTGGTATCCATTTGATATTCTGGTGAAGATATCAGTGTTGTATTGTGGTATAGATCAATGAAGATATCCTCCTCTCTGTGACGTGGTAATCCTAAAACATCTTTTGAAAAATCATCCTCGTACTCATCCACCACTAAAGTAAACTAGGGACTCATCTCATCCATTTTACCAAGGGTCATGCTAGCCAACTGGTGTGTGATTGGTTTCAACCTCCTATATGTGAGTCATTCTTACACTAAATGGGTTAAATTTTCACTAACAAAGGAAAATATGATCCCATATCCATGGGAACACAACACTATGTTCCTAAAATAGTAAATATGGGCATGGAATATGGATAACCAGTCCATACCAAGGATGATGTCATATTACATCGATGTTTCTTCCCTGATATCCCAACCAAAACTCTCGCGCCCTAGAGAAAGTCCATAACGTAAGGACTATTGTTTGATAATAAAATCACCTCCCATTGGAGTCTCTAATCATAGTAATCGAGTCAATGGTTCCACTGGAATTTCTGTGTCTCATACAAGGGTTGTGGTGAGAAAAAATTGAATGGAACCTGTGTCTATAAAAATTTCAACTACTATGGAAAGGACACAAATCTTACCTATAATTATCTCTAGAGCATTGGGGTTGTAATCCTCCATCACCCGATGATGGCCTCATCCCTGTCAACCAGCTCCCTGAGCCCATGGTGAACCACCTGAGGGTGGTGGAGGTAGTACCTCAAACCTCTTACCACCTCCTACTACCAGTACAGAGACTATGTCACATCTACCACCTAGGGGACCACCATGTTCCTACCTCCTCCTTTTCCTGGACGATCCCTAGACCATCTGTTGATCATCCGTACGGTGAGTCAGTAAATCTCAAGCCATGCATCCCTGAATGACACATTAGTAGAACAACCATCCCTTAAGATGGATCCCTCTACCCTGGGAGACTCAAACCTCTGAACGGATGTCCTAGGTTTCCCCCCGGAGATGTTTGATATTCTTGGATCACTGTGTCATTTGTCGGCTACCTGCTGTCGAAAATTTAGCTACATGACTCCTGGTGGTAGCTCTTACTTCAAGTGTCTTCACCACCAGAAAGCTCTCTACTAGTACAGATCTCTGTAGTAACCCATCATATGTTGGTATTCTAAGGGATATAAGGGATTCCATTATCTCCTAGTGCATCCCATTATCAATGGTCTTGGCCCTAAAAAACATGTCCTTCACCATATCTGTGGAGTAGTTAGAAAGATCCATAAATCTCGCTGAGTACTCTACTACTGTCTAACTGCCCAACTGCAGATGCAATATCTCTTTTATATGCACAGAGTGTAATGTCACTGGAATGAACTCCTCCCTGAAGTGGCGCTCAAAGTCTTCCTAAGATAGAGTCATCTCGCCATGCGTGTAGATCACTATTCTCCACCATCTCCCCATTGATCCATGTAGTAGACTCCTGACTAAGACTGCCATCTGGTAAAGAGGCACCCTCACTTGGTGGAAGGAAAACATAAATGCCTCCAAAAAATCATCAACTACCTGGGGGTCTGGATCACCCCTGAACCTGGGAGGTTGCTTCCTCTGGAAGTCATGCAACGCTCTTAGCCTATGTGCATCCTCTATAGATAATGCAGGTAGTAAATACTATCTTCAGGTTGTGCTATCACTGGAACTCCACCCGGGGGTTCTATATTAGGTACCAGACCTTGTACTGATTCCTCATCTCTAGGCAGATCTTCCTCACGATCTTGCATATGAAACCAGGCTACCTATTTGCATGGAGGAATCCTACAATATAACAAGATTTACCACGATCAATAGAGTATACCTGGTGAGTTGACACTGACTCAAAAAGGGCATGATAACACACTAAATCATATATAATGCATGTACCATTTATTTTTCCTTATAATTCAGGTACTGAGTCTAAAAGAAAAAAATTAGAGTCCTGGTGCATGGATATGTTGGTCGCCACACCGATAATGGATTCTATGGTCTAAAATTGAAACATAAAACACTTTATAGTATTTACCCATACTATTCAAGAAAACTCTTAGTTTGATATGTATAACTGACCAAATCTGATACCACTATGTCATGAACTGTCCCCTGCGGCCTAGGTCATGACTACCCATGCTCACCCCCAATAGGCCGATGGATGTTGACTAGAACCATGTAGTAAAATCCCACAAACGAGAGGTGTTTTCAAAATTTCTTGTATAAACACACCCATCTCCAATACCAAAATTTATGAACTGAAAATACTATATAAAAAAGCATGCATATCTATAAGATACCAACAAAAAAGAACGATTGTACAAAAAATGAAAAGAAAACAGCTAAACAATACATGCCCAACCAAAAGGGAAAGTAAAATATCTTGAATCTCATCCACATAAAACCCTACATAGAGGGTAGGTATAGAAACATCTATTTGAAGTTGTTGAAGAAAAACTCATGTGTTGGGCCTCTCTCGAAACACCACATGGTCCCAGTCCACCATGGAATCTATAACCGCGTTGATCATATTCACTAGACATGAAACGTACAGTCATATCCCTTGTAGGGGTGAGTAAAAAAATACTCAGCAGGGTCCCCAAAACCCCAAAGATAAACCACTATAAATTAAACAATGTATACAAAAAAGGAAACACATGAAGTACACTATAACATAAACACATAATGTACAGTAAATATGGTCAACTAACATAGGTATAAGTCTAAATCACGAAGAGAAGGGTTTATTGATGTAGTCAAATGATCTATCAGTCTCTATGAAATTATAAGTGTCTGAAGTGCACTGAGAATCGATGGTACATAGAGGGACAATGAAGCATGGAGCATCAATGGAACATGAAGCATCAATGGAGCATGGAGCATCAGTAGAACTCAAAGCGAGGATGGTGTCTGAGACGTCGATGGCACACTGAGAATCGATGGAACATGGAGTGTCAATGACTCATGAAGTGTCGTTGGTGCATAGAGAGTCTATAGTGCATGAAGATTCAATGTCCCATGTAGCATTAGTGGATTAATCATATCCCATGTCATGTAGTCACCAAGATCACATATTCACAACTATACATAGGATTCCATTCGTATGACACTTGTTCTGTGATGACCTACCCCTTGATCCAATAGTTCATCATCCAATTTCAACAAAACTCAATTAGATTATCTCAAGAGGGCCATATTGTTGTAAGGGTTGTAATTCCATAAATGGATCATCTAAAAGACACACGGTTTGAAAGATACGACAAATTTAGTAAAAAGGGACTAGTCCGGTCTAGGTCTGACCCGGTCCAGCCGACCTGACCTGACCTGGATCACGCAACCTGACTCGACCCAGTCGGTCTGGGCCGGCCCAAATCTGCCCAGTTTTATAGTCCATCTGACTTCTAGAGCGTCCCAGATCTCCCAGCTCGACCCGTAGCATGCATGCCAGCTCCTTAAGCGCACGACTCCACTATGCACTCCTGGTCAACACTGCCTCCTTGTTCAATGCGAACAACACCATGTCCCGACCACCTAGTCCTATGGCCCTTCTTCCATGGAGTCTTTATCTGACATAGACTTTTAGCTACGTCCTGTCGTGGGCTCCTCCTCCACCGTGATCCTGCTGGACCGTAGTTGTGTGCCGCACCGGAACCCAGCCTCCCGCCAGGACGCACATTGCATTCGTTGCCTGCCCCCTACTGATAGACCACCATTTTTTCACACACTCCTCCATGGTCTGTCTCCTTTTTCCTTCACTCCCATCCCACATCCACAATTCTGTCACAGATCACAACCATCGGTCTCAGATCGTTGCACCTTAGATCCTGGGTGCAATGATCGATCGTTCATGTAAGGTTTCAAAATGGTGAAGAACTCACTAAGAACATGATAGTTTAAGGGGGTGAGCGATTAATCACATGAACACCAAAATAATAGATATTTGACTATATCATTAGGCCTTTATATGATCATGTTAGTGAGATCAATAACAAACCTACAATAGAATAATCAACATCATCTATTCCCTTTAACCCTACAATAATTATCCACCCCGTAAGAATGACCAAACCATAGATCAACCTATTCATGGTTTAGATTGAATTCATAATTTGATTCTAAGAAGGGGAAAAGAAATCCCAAAGTTATCGACACCCTAACTTGAGTTAGGATCAGTTCTTGATGAAGAACGGGGTTTCGTGTCGTCATCGATCCTTGATCCACCGACGTTCACCGTCAGGACAGAGCTTCCATCTCCTTGCCTCAGAGGAGTTCTAGGGTTATGAGGATAATCCGGAATTCCTCTGACATGACATATTATAAAGGAATATCTTTACTAAGTCAACACATAATGTTCAAAAAAATATTTTTATTAGATATTTTAATGACGTCTATAACCAAAATCTAAAACTCACCCTTGACTCGCGCCAGTAAAGGTTTGGCCTTGCCTATGGAAAACACCCCCTGAAGAACACAATGGTGGTCTCAGATTTCCAATCCAAATCACTGTTTATGAGTTATTAGAATTTTAGAATAATTTTTTTTATTTATTTATTTTATTAACGGTTACGACCATGGAGACTTTTTATACCAATGACTTGCGTTGGCCAATGTTAGGTCACTAATAGGTTAAAGCCACAACTATGAGATATATGAAGCCCACTGATTCCAAATATGGGAATTCATTTAAGAGTTATTTAATTTTTTTAGAAAATTCATGCGTCTGTAATATTGAAAACTTAACATTTTCAAACTATCGTTTTGGGAACCCCGAACCTCCGAATTGCTCACCGTCTCAGTGCATGGTCTCGGAATATTCCCATATAATTTCAAAGAAATAAAATCAAAAAATTATAGGTCGTTATAGTGAAGATATCTGTGCATTGGTGATAGAGTGTTCCCCCTGTCACAGTTTTGAGACCCAAAAGGCCCACAAGGCCTCCCAAACTGATTTTTTAGTCGAGTTATCACATTTTTTTAGAATTATATTGAATTTAATTATTGTTTGATGGGGTATTTTTTCCATCTTTATTGGGGACTAAATTTATTCATAGACATAACATTCATATGGATATCATGGTTTTAAAATTTTATTATTTTTCATAATTTAGTTTTATTTATAATTAAATATATTCATATTGATATATATTTACTTATAATAAATCACTTTTATAAATACATATATCAATATATTTACATAAAAATTTCTTTTTCAATATGTAAACTAAATATTAATTATTCATTTTACTTAAAGTGAAAAAGTATCCATTTTATTTAACACATACAGATGCAGTAATATGTATATATATGCCTATACATGTCATGTTTATATATAAACATGTTTTTTTTTCAATAAATAAATATATATGTATTTGTTTTTTATAATATATATAAATAAATACATATTCTAAAAATTTTTTTAAAACAATATCTAACAATTTTTACGTTTTAAAAATATATAAATATATATACATAAACATATATATACATACATACATATACATATATATATACACATATACAGATATATATATATATATAATTATTTTATATACATATACGTATGTACTAATATACACATATATATTTATATTATATTTTTTTATTTTTAAATGAATATAATATATAATATATAATATATTTAAATAAATATACGAGTATAAATATATATCACACACACACCCACATATATTTTATAAATGTATTTAAAAATAATTATATAAATATATGATTAAAAATATATATGTAAAAATATATACATAAATAGAAATATAGAAACATAGACAATGAAACATCTTGGTGTAGTGGTAAATGCCTTCAAGTTCCAAATGATAAGTACATCGATCAAATCTAGGCATTAGTAGGAGGTTGGAATTTGGAAAATCACTAATAAAAGAGGTGGGGAAGCCCTCATAAGGGGTGGGGGTTGGCAGCCCTGAAAGTGGTGGTGGCTCAGAAAGGTCTAAAAAAATCCCCCTTTATCAGTTATTTTTTTCCATGACAATGACTACCTTTATCATCATTTTCTAGCACTAATAAAGGCCCCCTTTATCACTGTCTTTTAGAGCTGTTTAAGGGGGTCTTTATCAGTTTTACTTACGAACACTGATAAAGCCGACCATCTAAGCATGTTGTGGTATTCAGCACTTTATAATAATTTCTAAAGGTCCTTTACTAGCACGGTTAAGAGCCAATCTTGATGTAGTGATTTATAATTAAATTTTTCAATATTATATATATTTGTATACATAATATAAGATAAATGAATTTATACATAAATGAATTTATACATATATGTATTTATACATAAATGTGTTTATACAAAAATTCATTTATACAAAAATTTATTTATACACAAATGTATTTATAAATAAATGTATTAATACATTAATTTATTTATTCATAAATGTATTTATATATAAATATACAATAAAAATGTATTTAATATAATATATGTAGAGTATAAATGAAAATATGAATTTATAGTATTTATAAAATCATATATAAATTTTATATATTTGAATAAGTATATTTAAAATTACATTTATATTATATATAAAACTATTTATATATGTATACATTTTAGTTTATATGTATAAGTATTTATTTAATGTATCTATATAATGTATATATATATATGTGTTTATAATGTATTTAAATGCACTTCAATAATGCGTTCATGTAATATGTACACACATGCACATAGAAACACACTGACATGTATATTAAAAAATTTGAATCTATATGAGGTTTATTTAAAAAAATTAATGGGTGTTAAAAACCCTCTATAATCTAAGGGATTAGTGGCAGTTTATGAACCCATTCTATTATTCATATAACCAGCTAATTTATACAGAAAATGAATTTTTAGAGGGGTTGTGCATAACCCTCTCTAATCAACTTATTTTTTTTCAGTGACCTAGAGCCATACATATAACTGAACAAATGATTAGAAACTACTAAACTAGAAATATGGAATATTTAAGATTAATTTATTATATTTCAAACTAACCCCACAGTCTACCCAATTCAAACATAGGTGAAAACAAGAATGATACATGATCATTTCCTAGGTTTCTAAACTAAAATCAGTATCACTTCACCTAGTAGGAACAATAAACATTAATGTCCTTGCATCAGATCATAGGGGGCCCTAAATAACATTGTTCTAGCGATTCTCCCTGATTTACATCACATAAAAGGATTTCCGAAAATAACTTTTCTACCAAAACATAAAGTATTGATCAATAATTACCTATAAACACATCCCTGTCACTCACCCAATCTTTGATACCACTCGATCATGAATCACTCACCCCTAAGGTACCCCTGATGGTCCAAAAATGAAGGAATTGAAATGATAAATATTGAATTCCACCATTAATAAGCTATGTTTTGATGACTAGAACCAAGGATATCATACACACTAATGGGAGGAATTTCCCACTAATAATGATATGAGAAATGATAGATAATATGAAACCCCCAAACAAATACTTATCATAATAAAATAAATAATCAAAGGATCTCAATACATGCATGTAATGTCATACTAACTGAACAACTGAAAAAAAAAATTATAAGCAACCAAAAGAAAATCATTGCCTGTGACCATGAAGACCAAATAGCTCCTAAATAACCCCATGAATTAATAATTACTATATTGATCACCAACTAGATCCCACACACTAGAAAAATGATTTATATAGATGGGGGTAAGCATAATAGGTGTATTCAAAAGGATCCTCCCTAGAGCCTCACATGAAAATGTGAAGAATGAATACTAAATCATAGTGAATGACCAATAAGATAAAATCATAACCTAATTAGTTATTTTATGATCCTATCCTTATCATGGATTTATCATTATGTATCACATACAATAAATAATAAGAGACATACTCATCACCCTCCTCTTGTAATCTCAAAATAAGAGAACTCTTCACCCTCTACCTCATCACCTAAAAGAACTTCTAGTACTTCTCTATCCATATGAAAGGATACCCCTTCCATGTTAAGGTCATCAAGGGTGATGCTACTCTTGAAAAGTTGGGTACAAACCTCTAATAGTAACCATCCAAGCCTAAGAAACTCCACACCTTAGTGACACTCTTGGGTGGCTCCCATGAATTTACCACTTCAATCAACATTGGATATACTACCAATATAGCCTCTAAAATGATGTGTCCTAGAAAGTGGACCTCTTGTATCTAAAAATGATACTTCATGAGCTTTCTATAAACATGGTGCTCTCATATTGTGTCCAGGACCATTTTCAAGAGTATCGCATGCTGCTCCTTGGATCACTGTGTCATTTGTCGGCTACCTGCTGTCGAAAATTTAGCTACATGACTCCTGGTGGTAGCTCTTACTTCAAGTGTCTTCACCACCAGAAAGCTCTCTACTAGTACAGATCTCTGTAGTAACCCATCATATATTGGTATTCTAAGGGATATAAGGGATTCCTTTATCTCCTAGTGCATCCCATTATCAATGGTCTTGGCCCTAAAAAACATGTCCTTCACCATATCTGTGGAGTAGTGAGAAAGATCCATAAATCTCGGTGAGTACTCTACTACTGTCTAACTGCCCAACTGAAGAAGCAATATCTCTTTTATATGCACAGAGTGTAATGTCACTGGAATGAACTCCTCCCAGAAGTGGCGCTCAAAGTCTTCCTAAGATAGAGTCATCTCGCCATGCGTGTAGATCACTATTCTCCACCATCTCCCCATTGATCCATGTAGTAGACTCCTGACTAAGACTGCCATCTGGTAAAGAGGCACCCTCACTTGGTGGAAGGAAAACATAAATGCCTCCAAAAAATCCTCAACTACCTGGGGGTCTGGATCACCCCTGAACCTGGGAGGTTTCTTCCTCTGGAAGTCATGCAACGCTCTTAGCCTATGTGCATCCTCTATAGATAATGCAGGTAGTAAATACTTATCTTCAGGTTGTGATATCACTGGAACTCCACCCGGGGGTTCTATATTAGGTACCAGACCTTGTACTGATTCCTCATCTCTAGGCAGATCTTCCTCACGATCTTGCATATGAAACCAGGCTACCTATTTGCATGGAGGAATCCTACAATATAACAAGATTTACCACGATCAATAGAGTATACCTGGTGAGTTGACACTGACTCAAAAAGGGCATGATAACACACTAAATCATATATAATGCATGTACCATTTATTTTTCCTTATAATTCAGGTACTGAGTCTAAAAGAAAAAAATTAGAGTCCTGGTGCATGGATATGTTGGTCGCCACACCGATAATGGATTCTATGGTCTAAAATTGAAACATAAAACACTTTATAGTATTTACCCATACTATTCAAGAAAACTCTTAGTTTGATATGTATAACTGACCACCTCTGATACCACTCTGTCATGAACTGTCCCCTGCGGCCTAGGTCATGACTACCCCATGCTCACCCCCAATAGGCCGATGGATGTTGACTAGAACCATGTAGTAAAATCCCACAAACGAGAGGTGTTTTCAAAATTTCTTGTATAAACACACCCATCTCCAATACCAAAATTTATGAAATGAAAATACTATATAAAAAAGCATGCATATCTATAAGATACCAACAAAAAATAACGATTGTACAAAAAATGAAATCAAAACAGCTAAACAATACATCCCAACCAAAAGGGAAAGTAAAATATCTTGAATCTCATCCCCATAAAACCCTACATAGAGGGTAGGTATAGAAACATCTATTTGAAGTTGTTGAAGCAAAACTCATGTGTTGGGCCTCTCTCGAAACACCACATGGTCCCAGTCCACCATGGAATCTATAACCGCATTGATCATATTCACTAGACATGAAACGTACAGTCATATCCCTTGTAGGGGTGAGTAAAAAAATACTCAGCAGGGTCCCCAAAACCACAAAGATAAACCACTATAAATTAAACAATGTATACAAAAAAGGAAACACATGAAGTACACGATAACATAAACACATAATGTACAGTAAATATGGTCAACTAACATAGGTATAAGTCTAAATCACGAAGAGAAGGGTTTATTTATGTAGTCAAATGATCTATCAGTCTCTATGAAATTATAAGTGTCTGAAGTGCACTGAGAATCGATGGTACATAGAGGGACAATGAAGCATGGAGCATCAATGGAACATGAAGTATCAATGGAGCATGGAGCATCAGTAGAACTCAAAGTGAGGATGGTGTCTGAGACGTCGATGGCACACTGAGAATCGATGGAACATGGAGTGTCATTGACTCATGAAGTGTCGTTGGTGCATAGAGAGTCTATAGTGCATGAAGATTCAATGTCCCATGTAGCGTTAGTGGATTAATCATATCCCACGTCATGTAGTCACCAAGATCACATATTCACAACTATACATAGGATTCCATTCGTATGGAACTTGTTCTGTGATGACCTACCACTTGATCCAATAGTTCGTCAACCAATTTCAACAAAACTCAATTAGATTATCTCAAGAGGACCATATTGTTGTAAGGGTTGTAATTCCATAAATGGATCCTCTAAAAGACACACGGTTTGAAAGATACGGCAAATTTAGTAAAAATGGACTAGTCCGGTCTAGGTCTGACCCGGTCCAGCCGACCTGACCTGACCTGGTTCACGCAACCTGACTCGACCCAGTCGGTCTGGGCCGGCCCAAATCTGCCCAGTTTTATAGTCCATCTGACTTCTAGAGCGGCCCGGATCTCCCAGCTCGACCCGTAGCATGCATGCCAGCTCCTTAAGCGCACGACTCCACTATGCACTCCCGGTCAACACTGCCTCCTTGTTCAATGCGAGCAACACCATGTCCCGACCACCTAGTCCTATGGCCCTTCTTCCACGGAGTCTTTTTCAGACATAGACTTTTAGCTACGTCCTGTCGTGGGCTCCTCCTCCACCGTGATCCTGCTGGACCGTAGTTGTGTGCCGCACCGGAACCCAGCCTCCCGCCAGGACGCACATTGCATTCGTTGCCGGCCCCCCTACTGATAGACCACCATTTTTTCACACACTCCTCCATGGTCTGTCTCCTTTTTTCTTCACTCTCATCCCACATCCACAATTCTGTCACAGATCACAACCTTCGGTCTCAGATCGTTGCACCTTAGATCCTGGGTGCAATGATCGATCGTTCATGTAAGGTTTCCAAATGGTGAAGAACTCACTAAGAACATGATAGTTTAAGGGGGTGAGCGATTAATCACATGAACACCAAAATAATAGATATTTGACTATATCATTAGGCCTTTATATGATCATGTTAGTGAGATCAATAACAAACCTACAATAGAATAATCAACATCATCTATTCCCTTTAACCCTACAATAATTATCCACCCCGTAAGAATGACCAAACCATAGATCAACCTATTCATGGTTTAGATTGAATTCATCATTTGATTCTAAGAATGGGAAAAGAAATCCCAAAGTTATCGGCACCCTAACTTGAGTTAGGATCAGTTCTTGATGAAGAACGGGGTTTCGTGTCGTCATCGATCCTTGATCCACCAACGTTCACCGTCAGGACAGAGCTTCCATCTCCTTGCCTCAGAGGAGTTCTAGGGTTATGAGGATAATCCGGAATTCCTCTGACATGACATATTATAAAGGAATATCTTTACTAAGTCAACACATAATGTTCAAAAAAATATGTTTATTATATATTTTAATGACGTCTATAACCAAAATCTAAAACTCACCCTTGACTTGCGCCAGTAAAGGTTTGGCCTTGCCTATGGAAAACACCCCCTGAAGAACACAATGGTGGTCTCAGATTTCCAATCCAAATCAATGTTTATGAGTTATTAGAATTTTAGAATAATTTTTATTTATTTATTTATTTTATTAACGGTTACGACCATGGAGACTTTTTATACCAATGACTTGTGTTGGCCAATGTTAGGTCACTAATAGGTTAAAGCCACAACTATGAGATAAATGAAGCCCACTGATTCCAAATATGGGAATTCATTTAAGAGTTATTTAAATTTTTTAGAAAATTCATGCGTCTGTGATATTGAAAACTTAACATTTTCAAACTATCGTTTTGGGAACCCCGAACCTCCGAATTGCTCACCGTCTCAGTGCATGGTCTCGGAATATTCCCATATAATTTCAAAGAAATAAAATCAACAAATTATAGGTCGTTATAGTGAAGATATCTATGCATTGGTGATAGAGTGTTCCCCCTGTCACAATTTTGAGACCCAAAAGGCCCACAAGGCCTCCCAAACTGATTTTTTAGTCGAGTTATCACATTTTTTTTAGAATTATATTGAATTTAATTATTGTTTGATGGGGTATTTTTTCCATCTTTATTGGGGACTAAATTTATTCATAGACATAACATTCATATGGATATCATGGTTTTAAAATTTTATTATTTTTCATAATTTAGTTTTATTTATAATTAAATATATTCATATTGTTATATATTTACTTATAATAAATCACTTGTATAAATACATATATCAATATATTTACATAAAAATTTCTTTTTCAATATATAAACTAAATATTAATTTTTCATTTTACTGAAAGTGAAAAAGTATCCATTTTATTTAACACATACAGATGCAGTAATATGTATATATATGCCTATACATGTCATGTTTATATATAAACATGTATTTTTTTCAATAAATAAATATATATGTATTTGTTTTTTATAATATATATAAATAAATACATATTCTAAAAATGTTTTTAAAATAATATCTAACAATTTTTACGTTTTAAAAATATATAAATATATATACATAAACATATATATACATACATACATATACATATATATATACACATATACAAATATATATATATATATAATTATTTTATATACATATACGTATGTACTAATATACACATATATATTTATATTATATTTTTTTATTTTTAAATGAATATAATATATAATATATAATATATTTAAATAAATATACGAGTATAAATATATATCACACACACACCCACGTATATTTTATAAATGTATTTAAAAAAAATTATATAAATATATGATTAAAAATATATATGTAAAAATATATAAATAAATAGAAATACCGAAACATAGACAATGAAACATCTTGGTGTAGTGGTAAATGCCTCAAGTTCCAAATGATAAGTACATCGATCAAATCTAGGCCTTAGTAGGAGGTGTGAATTTGGAAAATCACTAATAAAAGAGGTGGGGAATCCCTCATAAGGGGTGGGGGTTGGCAGCCCTGAAAGTGGTGGTGGCTCAGAAAGGTCTAAAAAAATCCCCCTTTATCAGTATTTTTTTCCATGACAATGACTACCTTTATCATCATTTTCTAGCACTAATAAAGGCCCCCTTTATCACTGTCTTTTAGAGCTGTTTAAGGGGGTCTTTATCAGTTTTACTTACGAACACTGATAAAGCCGACCATCTAAGCACGTTGTGGTATTCAGCACTTTATAAGAATTTCTAAAGGTCATTTACTAGCACGGTTAAGAGCCAATCTTGATGTAGTGATTTATAATTAAATTTTTCTATATTATATATATTTGTATACATAATATAAGATAAATGAATTTATACATAAATGAATTTATACATATATGTATTTATACATAAATGTATTTATACAAAAATTCATTTATACATAAATGTATTTATACAAAAATTCATTTATACATAAATTTATTTATACACAAATGTATTTATAAATAAATGTATTAATACATTAATTTATTTATTCATAAATGTATTTATATATAAATATACAATAAAAATGTATTTAATATAATATATGTAGAGTATAAATGAAAATATGAATTTATAGTATTTATAAAATCATATATAAATTTTATATATTTGAATAAGTATATTTAAAATTACATTTATATTATATATAAAAATATTTATATATGTATACATTTTAGTTTATATGTATAAGTATTTATTTAATGTATCTATATAATGTATATATATATATATGTTTATAATGTATTTAAATGCACTTCAATAATGCGTTCATGTAATATGTACACACATACACATAGAAACACACTGACATGTATATTAAAAAATTTGAATCTATATGAGGTTTATTTAAAAAAATTAATGGGTGTTAAAAACCCTCTATAATCTAAGGGATTAGTGGCGGTTTATGAACCCATTCTATTATTCATATAACCAGCTAATTTATACAGAAAATGAATTTTTAGAGGGGTTGTGCATAACCCTCTCTAATCACCTTATTTTTTTTCAGTGACCTAGAGCCATACATATAACTGAACAAATGATTAGAAACTACTAAACTAGAAATATGGAATATTTAAGATTAATTTATTATATTTCAAACTAACCCCACAGTCTACCCAATTCAAACATAGGTGAAAACAAGAATGATGCATGATCATTTCCTAGGTTTCTAAACTACAATCAGTATCACTTCACCTAGTAGGAAAAATAAACATTAATGTCCTTGCATCAGATCATAGGGGGCCCTAAATAACATTGTTCTAGCGATTCTCCCTAATTTACATCACATAAAAGGATTTCCGAAAATAACTTCCCTACCAAAACATAAAGTATTGATCAATAATTACCTATAAACACATCCCTGTCACTCACCCAATCTTTGATACCACTCGATCATGAATCACTCACCCCTAAGGTACCCCTGATGGTCCAAAAATGAAGGAATTGAAATGATAATTATTGAATCCCACCATTAATAGGCTATGTTTTGATGACTAGAACCAAGGATATCATACACACTAATGGGAGGAATTTCCCACTAATAATGATATGAGTAATGATAGATAATGTGAAACCCCCAAACAAATACTTATCATAATAAAATAAATAATCAAAGGATATCAATACATGCATGTAATGTCATACAAACTGAACAACTGAAAAAAAAAATTATATGCAACCAAAAGAAAATCATTTCCAGTGACCATGAAGACCAAATAGCTCCTAAATAACCCCATGAATTAATAATGACTATATTGATCACCAACTAGATCCCACACACTAGAAAAATGATTTATGTAGATGGGGGTAAGCATAATAGGTGTATTCAAAAGGATCCTCCCTAGAGCCTCACATGGAAATGTGAAGAATGAATCCTAAATCATAGTGAATGAACAATAAGATAAAATCATAACCTAATTAGTTATGTTATCATCCTATCCTTATCATGGATTTATCATTATGTATCACATACAATAAATAATATAATATTCAACATAATATAAAATTGAAGGTACCCAGTTATAAATTCTTCATTGGGTTTCTGTTCTCTCTCCAATATCTCACATCAGGAGCCCTACATCCCTAGTAACCCACTTGATTCAAAGAAAACTATATAATAATTTGTACCCCATTTTTCACACAATCCCATCATCATCACCACCTTTGGATGGTACACAATTTGGTTTTTAGAATCCACCACAACTTGTACACCATTTATTACACCTCAATCCATCATAACATGTACATATTATACCTATGATAATCTTAAGATACTATATCTGGATGTACATGTTTTTGAATAATTAAAATCCAATAAATACCTCTACACACATTCGAAATAAAATAACCTCCATTCATACCAACACGTAATACTACATATGAAAAATAGAGTGGGAGAGAATGGGTATCCATTTATCTATCCTCAACGACATGGATATTGGGGAAAACAACTCCCGGAGTCCATTGGGTGTTAGCATTCCTACTGGCATGGCTGGGGTAGCATATAAAATCACATAACAAAAGGAATATATATATACCAAAAACCACACTTATAGAAACATCCAAGACATAACCTCAACTACCCATATCACCACTCAGACACCCAACTGCCAATGTCAAGGACTATATATCATTTTGAAATAGAAAATTTTCAATGATACATTTAATTTATTATTTCTCTTGAACATTACATATTTAAATTGTAGAGCCTTTGTGATTTTTTTGATCAATGATTTTTTAATTTTTTATAACTAAACTTTTTGTAAAAGTTTTTTTTATAATCAGATGATTTCAATCATAATGATATTTTTAAAAAAGTTAAAATTTTTTGAAATTCAGAACCAAATCATAAATGGGGAGAAATGTTTTGTTTTAAAGAAAAATGTTTTTCAAACTCATAATATCTGAATGAGAAGCACCATTATCATATTATTAGACCAAGTAACATCAAACATAGATGGTGTAATGAATATTTAAGCTAATATTTCATTATAGTTGTTGATCATATCCATCAAAATCCGATTCAGATCATTAGATCCAAAAGAATCATAGGTAGAAAATATTGATTACTGAATATTTTCATGTTCTGTAATAAATGAAATAAATTAGTTTCTATGTTATAAACTCAGATGTTGCTGAGTAAAGAGGTTCTATTTTTGTTAAAGAGTTTTTTAATGAAGTTAGTGAAGTCAAGAATGTTTCCATACTTTATAAAAAAATTCATAAGATGATTTTATGATCATGAAGATCTCAAAAATCATGAAACTAACTCATGGAAAAAAACATTTTAAGATATGGAAGAATTATAAATATTTAATTGGTTCCATAGATCAAGCCATTGTTTCCATTGGATCCATAAGTACTGAACGCAAAAGTAGTTGGAAGTCTGAATGGGTTACAGCTAATAAGGATTGAAGAATCTAAAATTTGTTAAGTGAAGTCATAATGGAATGATTTCTATCATTATGGGATAATCATCATAATATAATTTCCATCATAATGGAAAAATCCATCGGTATGGGAAATTCACCATAATAGGATTTCCATCTTAATGGGAAAACCCATTGTTATGGGAAATTCTTAATAATGGGACTTCCATCATAACAGGAAAATCTTTCGTAAGGGGAAAATCTATCATTTTAGGAATTCCATAATATTGGGAATTCCAACATTGTGTGTATTCCATCAAACTGGTTCTGAGAAGGAAAGTGAATAAGGATGACTTTGTAGAAGAAAGTTAATCTAACTAACTTTGATAGGGATAGTCATATCATAATGATATAAGAAATAAAGGCAGATCGTAATGTGAATAAGAAGCTAAAAAAAGGAATTTTCATCGTAAGGAGAATAAGAAGTTGAAGTAGGGAATGTTTCATCATAATTTGATGACATGGTTTCTTCTTTCTGATGAAAATATAGTAAGTTTAAGAAGGATGATTAAATAGAATAAATTTTATGTTTTGAAGTGGTGAAACTTGAAATTAAATTCAAATTAAATCTTATATTATTATTGGGAATGTTTTAAGAAGTAAATGTAGAAGAAAAATGTGCACATTTTTCAGAGTTTTGAAATTTGAGTAAGCGGGGAAATATTTTAAGTACCCCTCTTTTAATTTTTTAGACGCCTATAAATAGAGGCACACTTCATTTACAGTTTTAAATTTTTAAGTAAGCATTAAATGTAGAGTGTTGAAGAAATAAAGTGAGAAGTTACTTCCATACTGAGATCTCAAAAAAAGGATGGAATATTGAAAGTTTTTTTACCATACTGAGGAAGTCATTATTAATCATTTGAGTATAGATTGAGTTTTACATATTGAGAAGATCATATTTAGTGAATCGAACTGAGGAAGAATATATTGAGCAAT
Organism: Viscum album; assembly: GCA_963277665.1. Lineage (NCBI taxonomy): Eukaryota > Viridiplantae > Streptophyta > Magnoliopsida > Santalales > Viscaceae > Viscum > Viscum album. The sequence goes on from OY728139.1 coordinate 807,625,173, forward strand.
TGAGAAGATTTTGAGAAGTGGAGATTGAGAAATGGTGAATCATATTGAGCTAATCAAATGGGGTCAATTAGAATCAGTTTATTTGATTTAGTGTCATAAAACGCAGGAACATTTGTGCATCAAAATAAGAAAAGTAATTTTACTTTTGTTTTGGATCAATTTTTTAATAAGAAAACTTTTTAATATAATGGGAGTTATTATAATCATTCCTATCTGGAGATAGAGGGTGTCTAATGGGAGTTGGAACATGTTTTTTCACTTCTTCCTAATAGTGATTTTACATAGACCCATGGGAGTGGATATGAAAAGGATGCAGGTACTCAAACTAAAGTTAAACATTCTAAATATTTTGTCCTTTACATGCATTCCTACTTTTTTCATGAATGAGTATTTAATAAAATATTATAAGGAAGATTATCTTAATTGGTAGTAGGGGTTATGTTTCAAATGGTTTTAAAACTCATAAAAAGAAGAACAGATAATTCACCCCCACTTATTAGTTGTTTTTAAATCCATTGGAACTGCAATTGGTATAAGATCTAAGTTTCCCTTTTTTAATCCGTATCATGGATAATATCAGTTATTTCAAAATTATAGTATTTACTACATTTCATAGAAAAATAGGATGATTCCTCATCTCTTGTATCTTGGGATAAAAGTTGTTGATACTATTACATTTGGTTTTCCATATAATGAGAAAGATTCCCCAATTCATTTTTTTGGTAAGAGAAATATTGATATTAATTGAAAATCTAGGAAGATTATTCTTATGTACTTATCAATAAAATTATACAAAAGTGATGTATAACATCCTGTTACTTTTTTAGGTATTCATGAACCCCTATTTTTAGCTTTCATTGGTTGGGTTTCATTTGGGGTTATTATGGGTGAAACTTTTGGTAATTATGAAAGTTTCTGGGATAGGGTTTAGTTGGTGAATAGTTATCCCAAATAGAGTGACATCTCAGTAGAAACAATTCAAACCTATACAATGGGGTTTTTTATGGATCGAGAATAGTTTGACAAATTTTGTGCTCACATAGGAGAAACCATAAACATTGAGAAAAGGGGCATATGACTAGGGTGTATATTTTTTCTAAGCTGTGTGGCTCTACCTTCCTAACAATGAATATGACTTTTCTTAAATACCAAATTTTGTTTTAAAATATAGAAACCCCTCTTTTTGGTTCTAGATGAACCTGTATGATCACCATTCGGTTTCAGCTTCCTTGGATCCTCACAAGATTAGTTTCTAGCCCCTCTATACCCCTCTGTAAGAGAATCGAAGCTAGGAAAAGGTTGTTCCATCTACTCTTGGTAGGTTCCCTCTTCCAATTATCTATCTTCCAGTATCTCCTCTTTCCTCCCTTGTTTTTTATCGATATTCATGTTTATTGGAGGATCTAATCCATTATTCTTGTTATATTGGATCTAGGTCTGATTCCCAGATCATGTTGTCATTGTTCTTTATTTGAGAATCAGGAATAGGGTTTGGAGTTTTGAGATCATATGATCCCACGATAGGTGGTTTCATTTTGATTGGACAATTTGATTAACCATAAATTTCATGATTTAAATTCAATTGATTTATTTAAAATGAATTTCTTGGTATTTATGGATATTTCATTCAATTATTTTATTAAAAAACCAATTCCATTTAATTTAGGATTTGAAATTGGATTTTGGAAAGAAATTAGGAAAACACTCAATTCCATTTATTTTGGGTGCATTTGTGAAATTGATGTAAAATTGTCAAATTTAAATTACTGAATTTAATTTTTGAAATTAATTTGATGGAATTGATTTCAAAATGGTATTTAGTATAAATGGATTTAATTATTTTTATAGAAACTCATTGGATTTATCTTAAAAAAAGGACTGATTTGACTAAAAACTTGTTTAGTATTTTAAATGGAAAATTGGAATATTTGAAATGGACAATATGATGAATTTTATTTGAAGTAGTATTAAAATAAAATGTCAATAATTTTCTTTTACTATAGAACATGAAATACGTAGGTACTTAGTGAGTTATTAGTAATGCACTCTATGATTTACAACATTCCAAAACATTAATTTATCACACCACATCCCTAGTGGGATTGAGATGAAGTCATCTTGAAAAGTGTAAAAGGGTCACATGTATATACATATTTTCATGTCACATTGATTGAGAGGGATCCCCATAGCCTGTAACTATTGTAACTTTTGTATAATGACCATGTTTCTCACTTTTTGTATTCCAATGATTATATTCCATTGTTGTAAACTATTTAGAATTCCTTATAAATTTATATAAATTGTTTTAAATAAAATGTTTAATAATCCATTTGTTTAAATTATTACCATCATTTCGAATGTAAATCATCATTTATTTAAATATTATTTTGAAATTAAGAGCCTATTATTTTAAAATTTAAATCTTTATTTGGTTAATTTAATTTTGAATCATATTTTTTAATCCATGGTGATACATTACTAGGATGTTATGTCACAACATATATATAACATTCAGCGTTTATTGGTTATATTTTTTCAGGTTTGAGAAAGTGTAAGGAACTAATTATAGGAGGTAGTAGCTATTAATCCTTTTTCTTGGTGAGCCACATACATTTGAACTTGGTCAGTTATCTTATTTTTATGGCACTTTTTTGTAGTACTTCGGGTTTTATTACTCATCTACCTTCTGGTACACTTCTCCCTATAGAGTTTCTTTTATATGTATACTGACTTGTTTATCTACTTCTACGATGATTGTGGAAAAATATTTCCTACATTCATATATTTATGATTCTAGGTGTTGTCTCCTACCGATGGGGATCATTAATTCCCCTTAATAATTGTCAGAGTCACCTCAATTATCGAGATATTGGGGTACCTAGGCTGGTTAATGAAAAGATGGGTCTCAAATCATCAAAAAGTATATTGGAAAAGATTGACATAATTTGTGATCGGAATACTAAACTGATGGAAGAAAATAAAAAAAACATGGCATAGTTAGTATGAATACATAAGAATTTGGGATGAAGATACTATTGACGAATAATTTACTAGATTAAATGAGATTTTTGGAAACATTAGACGATTCGGTGATGCCATGGAAGATTATACATTTTTGAAGATACATATGATAAATGTTCCTAATAGGTTTCATTCAAAAACAACTTCTTTATAAGATAATGATGATTTATCTGTTGATGAATTGAATAACATTGTTATTTCTTATGAAATGTGGAAATCTTCGGGGTTAAAAATTAATATAAAATATTAAATGGATTTTTAAGCCATTATAAAAATGAAAGTACATTATTTTGAAGATTTTGATCCTTATGAATCTGAAGATAAAGGGGATAATGAGTTAATTTAAAAAACCATGTCTCTTATTTCCAAGAGCTATCAAAGATTTAGATAAAAGTATGGGGGTAAACATCCTCTCAAATTTTTTTAGTGTGGTGGAATCAAACACATCGTAATAAATTATCTCAAGATTAATGTTGTAGAATATAGAGATGATTTTAAAGAAAAAATTGATGGGATAAGTGTAAAAAAATATCTAATGGAGGAATGTCATACAATAAATATAAGAAGAAGTTTATGAGAGACAAAAGAAGTGTGATGAGTAAGAAATTCGAATCAGAATCGACTAAAAATAATTTTTCGCAAGATGATAGTATAGAAAAATTCAGAACCTTTTTCAAAAAAGTTGATAAAACAAAATATTCCATGGATAGTGAAGAAGCTGGTGAAGAATCATATAGAGAGTACCAACTAAGAATAGAAACTATTTCTTGTATTGAAAAAAAATCTCAATAAAGAAATCAGCTTAATGAAGAATGATTGTGAATAATATTCTAATGGAAGAAGATATTTCATCAAGAAGGAGGATGAATACATTCATGATATCTTAATTTAAAAACAAATAATTGAGGAATAGGGAAGGATGGTTTAATATCTTAGTAAGAATATGGAATCTGAGGAATAAGAAGTTAAAAAGTTTCAATCAAAACATCATGGTTCTGAATGTACCTTGAGGGAAATTAACGAAAACTTTTACAATGATTTTCATGTAATAGTTTATACTTCTAATGTTTTTAAAAAACATAAAATCAAGAATTAGGTGAAATCCTCAACCTGTAAAAATAATATTTCACTTGATTTTTATAAAATTTTAGGTTTCAAAAAAAAGTGTTGGTATAGCTTGGGTGGAAAAGGGATGTAAGAAAACTATCACATCTACAAAAGTTTAAAATGTACTGAGAATGAAATATGGTTCACATCCTATTTATGATGGAGCAAAAATATGTTATCAAACTCTACAATGTTTCAATAGTGAAAGATATTTTTAGTAGAAAATAATGATTTAATTGATATTAATGGTGTTGTAGAATAAATGGGAACAAAGATTATAATTTTTGGAATAACTTTTAACTTCCTAAAATAATTATTGAATAATGAGATAGCAATGGTGTAAAAATTATGAGCAACTTTACAAACCCACAGGATGTTAGAAAAGAAAAACCTCTAAATGTTAAAAGATTTCCAACAAGAAATCAATTTGATTGTTTGGAAGAAGTTTGTGAAAGATGTTATCAGGATAGTCATCAAGCCAAAAGATGTATAAAACACCTTCTAGATAAAGTTTCTTATGGGAGAAAAAATGAAATCTTGAAATAATAAATTTGAAGAAAGAGCATTTATAGTTGAGACTGCCGTGAAAGAAAGTATAAAATAACAAACCATAGATACTTGAGAGTGGTTGTTATTTAAACATGATGGGTGATTTAAAAATCCTCAAACATATTGAAACTAATAATAGAGGTGTTGTTACCTTTTGGAATAACAGTTCCTTAATAATTAGAGGAATCATAATGACATAGAAAGAAATAGAAAATTTAAAAAAAAGGATGTTTTCTGTTGATGGGATGATGTAAAACATACTTAGTGTATGTCAAATTTGTGATGATGGAAAATAATAAATCTTTAGAAATTATACTTATGTTATAAAATGTGAAAATTATATAAAATTTATAACAAAATGATAAAGAAATAGTAGAAATATATTCCTAATAATGGAATTTAAATATCATATTACGTAAGTGCTGAAGATGAAAATAATTTGTGGCACTGAATACATGGCAATATTGGGTATAAAAAACTGAATAAAATTTATAATGGTGATGTCATTTGAAACTATAGTGAATTGAAAATAAGGGATGAAGATGTTTTTTTACTTGTCAAAATGGAAAGATGACTAAAAAAACTTATAAGAGAGTGGAGATTCAATACGCCAAAACACTTTAGATCATTCATTCTGATTTATGTGGACCAATGAGAAATCAAGCAACAAAATTAGATTTATACATGATCACTTTTATTGATGATTTCACTCAGATGACAAACATCATGTTTATTAAGTAGAATCTAGGTTCTATTGAAATGTTTAGATTCTCCCGAAAATATATTGAGAAAGAATTGGGGTTGATATAAAGAATCTTAAAAGAGATAGTGGAACAGAGTTCACATCCAATAATTTTGAATCTTTTTTGATAAATAATAGAATAAAACGTTAGTATAGTTATCCATATAACCGACAATGGAAGGGATTACTACAATGGAATAATAAAATTTTCCTGAAAATGGGAAGAAGCATGCTAAGTACAAACATTCAATGTTGTATAAGAGAGAATCTATTTGTACTACTGTACATATTTAGAATAGAATTTTATTGAGACCAGAATGCAACATGACATCCTATGAAATGTTGTATAACAAAAAAACATAATTGAAATACTTATTATTCTGTAATTCCATGTTTACTAAAAATAAAAAATCCGAATCTAGGATTTTTTATGAGAAAGTTGAGGATATATATTTTTTAGGTTATTCACCCAATGGAATAAGTTACAAATGTTGAAACAAACACTTAAAATATTTGGTGGACTTATATGAAGTGAATGTAATTGAATAAAATAATTCCTTAACAAAACCAGTTGAGAATATCGAGGAGGATAAAATGGATAATTCAAATGATAGTGAAAGTAACTCAAAGCATCATCACTACGATTTAGGAGAATCTCATGATTAGGAAAGTTCAGCTGGAAGAAAAACATTAAAATTTTATTAATTACAAAAAAATTGAGTTTGAAAACATTATTGTAAATTATATTTATTTAGTTTGGACTAGATGAAATTTGGTATCAGAAATTCATACTTCACTTATCTCAAAAGTAGAAACAAAATCAATTTTGGAAGCAATTCATCACAAATAATGGGTGGATTATATGAAATAAGCGTTGGATTTCAATGAGAAAAATGATACATGGGAACTTTTTCCATGTCTAGTAAATAAAAATGTTATCAGACTAAAGTGGGATTATAGAAAAAAGTTGAATGAACATTGAGAATTTTTGAGAAACAAATCCAAACATGTTTATAAAGGTAATGCACCTGTGGAAGGTGTATATTTTGATGAAAAAATTCCCCAATGTAAGATTATAAACTCTTTAAATATTTATAGCATTGGATGATCACTCGAATAACAAGGTATATCAGATGGATGTAAAGACAACATTTTTCATTAGAGAAATTGGACAATAAGTTTACTTTGAAAACCTTGTGGGTTTTTTCTTGATGAGGTTATAAACAATGTTTTTAAATTTAAGAAATATTTGTCTGAGCTGAAACAAGCCACATATACATGTAATTATATGCTTGGAAACTTTTTTTATAATGTTGAATTTTTGTAAATGAAAACATAATAGAGACTTATATATGAAATATTTTGACTCTAGAACTCTAATTATAACTATTTATGTGGATGATATAATTTTTTCTAAGGATATAAAAGGTGATTATTAAGAAATTTCGATATAAATAAAGAAGAATTTTAAAATGTCCATGTTCATAGAGTTAACGGTTTCTTTGGATTACAAGTTCAACAAATGAATATTAAATTTTATTATATCAATAATTGTATCCTAGGTAATTGATAAAGAAGTTTGGAATGGAATAATACAACGAAGTTTCTACTACTATATCTATGAGAACAATGTTGATTAAAAAAAATTTTATCTCAAGAATGATTCTTTATTTGTTAAAGAAAAGCTTTTTTTAAAAGGGTATTTTCTCAGGATTGGACCTAGACCATCATAATGAGATTTATAAGAAAGTCGAAATATGTTGAATGTCCGAACCCAAACATAAAGGGTGGGGGAATTTTTTTTTTAAGAAATATGTTTTCCATACTCAGAAGATCATACTGAGATGCACCAGAATTAGTGTATTGGATTAATAAACATCAGATGACAAATGTATAAGGAAGATGTAAGTTGGTTGTTCTGTAGAGTTATTGATCATACCCATTTGCATCGGATTTAGATAATCAGATCCAAAAGAATATGAGGTATAAAATATTGATTACTTTAATATTTCATTTTCCATAATCTGATAATGAATGAATTTGTGGAGTTAGAAATTTAAATGTTTTTGAGTAAAGAAATCATATTATTACTGAAGATTTTATAGAAGATGTAAGACAAGTTAGGGGTTATAAATTTTTTATACATTATAAAAAAAATCATGATGATGCTTTTTGATCATGAAGTTATAATAAATCATTAAACATAATCATGATATCATAATTTTATGAAATAGAGGAATCACAATTATTGAATAAGTTCCAGAGATCAAGAAAAAGTTTTAATCAGATCTAGAAGTACATAACATAGAAGTAGCTAGAATTTTTAATGAGTTATAACTAATAATTTTTGAATAATATCAATGTTTCAATGTAGTTTCACTATTTAATAATTTCCAGTGTTATGGGAAAATCATTCAAATGGTATTTCCATTATAATAAACAAATTAATCATTATGGGAATGTCATCATAATTAGATTTTCAACATAATGAGAAAATCCATTTTATGGGAAATTAATCATAATGTGACTTACATAGTAATGGGAAAATACATCACAATGGAAAAATCCATCATAATAATAATTCCATAATAATGATAATCCCATCATTATAGGGATTCCATCAGAAAGGCTCTGAGAATGAAAGATGATCAGACTAACACTAAAGAGGAAATTCAATAAGGTTAACTCTAATGAGGATAGTCATATCGTAATGATATTAGAATGAAAGGCAGATCATAATGAGTAAGGAAGCTAAAGCTAAGAAAGTTTCATCATAATGAGAAGAGGAAGATAAAGCAGAGGGAGTTTCATCATAAAGGGTTAAAGAGTTTTCTTCATACGTACGATCAGATAAAAATTTCAAGAAGGTTCATTGTGGAGAATAAAAGTGAAGATTTAACATTTTAAAAAATGATATTAAATTTATTGAAAATATTAGAGTATTCATGAGAAGGTTTTAATATGTCTAATTTGATGTTTAAATGAGAGTGTTTTTTGAGAAATTTGAGTAATTTGGGAATGTTTTCATATTTCTCACTTTTTCTTTCGGAGTTGCCTATAAATAGAGGCACACTTCATTATCATTTTTTGTAACATTTATATAAGAGGAAAAGGGAAAGCATTGAATAAATCAAAGGATATGTTACTTCGAGAATGAGATCATAGAATTGGGTCAGACTAACAAATGTTTTTTTTACCAAACTAAAGAAGACCATATTGAACATTTGAGTAGAGTTTGAGTCTTTCATATTGATAATATCATATTGAGTTGATCAGACTAAAGAATATTGTATTGAGAATTTGAGATGATTTTGATAAGTAATGAATGAGGAAAGGAGAATCGTATTGATTTGACCAGTCGAAGCTAAGTTGAGTGAGTTCATAAGACTAAAGGCCATCAAATTTAGGGTCATTAGACCCTGGAACATTGGTGAATCAAAATGAAAAAATTACTTTTACATGTTTTCAATCCATTATTTTATAAGAAATCTTTTCAAAATGATGGGAGTTAGTATAATCATTCCTATCAAGATATAAAATGTTTCTAATGGTAGTTAGACCGTGTTGTATTCACTTCTTCTTAATCATGATTTCTATACACCCATGGGAGTGGCTATGGAGAGAATGTAGGTTCTTACACTATGCCTAAATGTTTTAAAACTTGTGTTATTTATTTTCTTTTCTACTTTTTATGTAATGAGTTTATTCTAAAATATGATAAGGAAATCAATCTTAACAGGTTGGAGGGGATATCTTTAAAAATGTTTTGAAACTCAAAGAAATTAAACAAGTGATTCAACTCCCCACTATCAGTTGTTTTTTGATCCGTTGGAAATTCATTTATAATTATAAAATGAATATCCCTAGTCAACCATAGAACTCCCAACCCCACTAGTTAAATCATTTAATATTTACATCCATTTCATAATTCCATGTAATGCATTAATCATCCTAAGATACCCTGAAATATGAATTGACAAAGCACAACGAGATATATTAAGCTATGGTGAAAGGAATGTTGGAAACAAGAAACTTGATCATGCAAAATCCAAATTAATAAATTAATTAATAATTTAGAAACCCAAATTTCAATATAAAAAAATGAGAAATACTAACTTTAACCTACTCTATCAGTCTGGATTCCATCTCTAATACCACTAGGAATATCACCATCCATCCAGTCATCAATATCACTGACTTCTACCATAACCACATGCATCATCACCAGTTTTTAACCAATATACCAACCATTCTGGTAATAAATCATGCTGTAAAGAAAGGATTAATGTCTAAATAAATCACACAATATATAAATCACACAGAAAAATAGTTTCTTGGGTATCTAGGCCCAAGAACCAAAGAATCCCACATTTATAAGAAAAAGTGCTTAGTCAACCCTTTGTGACTATCTTTAACAAACGAACAATTTGTTACAATATTGAATTAATCAATCAATTTTACATAGGTTATTAACAAATGAAATATATAGAATCAGATATCAATAGTTATAAGTTATGTAAACATTTTTCAATAATAAATTCAATTTACATCAATTATAAAGAAGCATAATAATAATTAAACACGCCACTTCATTTTTTATTCATCGAACATTTCTAGATTTATGTTATTTAGAAAATTTTCGAAAATAAAAAACATTCTAAGCCACCACACCAATAAGAGAAAGCACAATATCTAGAAAATCAAGTGAAAACCCATCAATACAACCTAAACACATGTGATCACTATAACCCAAAAAAAATTCATTATTTAATTCAAATTTAATAATGAATAAGATTGATTTATATAATTACTAATGAGATAAAAAATTCTCAATTTCAATTAATACAAATTATGTAATGAATCCCTTACCTCAAGACATTAAATTTTCCATGAACAAGAATAAAAAAATAAGGAAAATATATGATCACTTCTCTAGTAAGGAATCTAAAACCATGAGAAGATAACATGACACTGAAATGATAACAGAAACACCCAATGAGAATAAAATGTTGTAAAACTCTATATCATTGCATGATAGAAAAGAAGAAAACAAAACTAAAGAGAGATGAAACCATAAGAGAAAGATCTAAAACTCATCTTAGATCACCATAAATCAATCACAGAAGACATAAATCAAACTTAAATGAAATATTCAAAAACATTGAAATAGGACCTTTAACCACCATGTTTTATGTGGAAAATAGAGGATTTTTTGGTGGTCTGAGGGTGAAAAATAATTTAGATTCATTATAGTAGATGTTCATTTACAATATGAATGGAACATTCATGTCTTGAATGGCTTCATTCCAAGAATCAATGGAATATGTTATTCCCATATCTCAAAATCTAGGGATCAACTAACATAATGAACTAAATTTCAACACCAATAATTTTCCAGGAAATATTCACGGAATCTGACCATTAGTCTATTCTCACCCTGAACTGATAGTTCACATTGTCAATAACACCATTAAAACTACCTCCACTCCGTACATAAACTACCCTAACATGAAATGAATAACAGTTCATTCATTTAATTCCTGTTGTAAAGAAATTTGAAAGAAAAAATTCTACTAAACCTTCTCTTTGATTTTTCTAAGTACCTTAGATATCAAAAACATGGAAAGAAAATGGCTATAAGGTCCTGATCACTTAAAATATGTTTATTATGTTGTATTTTATTTACAATACTTAAATAATATTCAAAATCACTTGAAATAATGTCAATTATGAGTGGTAAATAGTTTGTGAATATTTATAATTATTTTCTAATTATTTTTATAAAATATAGAAATATTTTATGGAGGAGATTAGATTCAAATAAAAAAAACATCAAGGTCAAATTTCAGAAGTAATTCTAATGGATTAGAGAAATTTTTAGTTCCAGATTCATAGGAGTTGTTATTAGAATTTTTTAAGTCCCACCCAATATTATAAGAGTAAATATAAGTATAAAACTAAGAAAATGGTAAATTCATGATTTTTTATGATTCATTTTTAAATATTATAAGAGTCATTTTGAGTATTTCATAAGAATCGTCTCAGTGGAAAATAAAATTCACAATGGTAACTCTAATTTCATAATAGTTATTTTGATCATATTACAAAAAAAATAGCCATGTATTTTTTATGAGAACCATTTATGATTTTTCAAGTGTCATTCATGGATTTCATAAACATATTCTCGATAGTATACAATGGGTTCCAAACGTAGAAAAAATATGAATATGAATTTTCAAATGAGTTTTTAGGGATTATTTTTCATAAATTAAAATGATAATTTAAAAGAACTAAATATGAATATATTGGATTTGATCTACCAGAGTTTAAATATCATAAGGGGTGTTTATGATTTATGTTTTTAGAGAAATATTATTATAATCATAAAGATGATTGTTACACTATTAAGTATGAAGAATTTGGTTTTATTTTTGGGAATATAGGTTAGTTGTCCCGTGGATAATCCATTCGCATCATAAGTTATTCATTATTCCAGTAGGATAAACATGTCAATGAAAACAGAAGATGTCTCGGGATAACATGGAGAATAATTTAAGAATAGTTCAAAGAAGTTTTTATTTTTTAATTAAAATATTAAAATTCAAATTCAAAAAGGTTTCTTCCATATAACATGAAATAAAAGTAGCATGTCTTTTTTATGTATACTAGTATGAATGTTTTGTAGAAAAAATAAATTATTTTTTTAAATGTCTAACATACAAGAGTGTATAATCACATAGTTTATTCAAAATAGAGAATGAGTGTAGAAGGAGAATAAGAAGAATCATAAAGAAAACATGATATAATTATTATCTGGTTGAATACTCTCTTATTGTTGAAAAATATATCTACTATTTTTTATTACATGGGGAACATTACATAATTGAAAGACTTATGTTCAATACAAGTTTCAATATAAACCATTTTATTTTATAATATAAATGATAAAACTACAAGACTATATGATCTCATGTGAATTTGGATCATATTATGGATTAATCTTCTCATTTTGAGAGGTGATCCTTGGAACATAGGATGCTTCTACTATAGTTCTGTGTTGATATTTGTAACAATAATCAAAGTTATCAATTTAACATATAAAGAAGGTTATTTCCTTAAAAAAATAAAAATATAATTTAAATCAACAATTCAACCTCTCTTAGTGATTTTTCATTGATCTTGAGGGTCTTTTTAAAGTGATATTATATATTAGTTCCCTTTATTGATGATTTTTGTGGGGGAAATAGTTCCTATTATTTTAGAGATTTTATCATGGAATATATGTTGTAAATATAGAAAACCAAAATCCAGTGAACAAAAATTATGTTAATGTATTCAATGAGAAATCTTATAGTATATGAAATGAATAAATGTTGTTTTATTTAGTTTCAATTCGTTTAGATGTTTTGGAAACTTTTAATGAGTTATTTTTTCCTTGTGCTGAAGGTGATTTTATGAAAAACAATTGATAGGAATAATTTTAAAATGGTGGTCACAATCAAAATTATGTTATATATTCTCTATTAGAGAATGATTCTTTAAAGGTAAATGGGATAAAGAAAGAAAGGGGAATATGATACAAGTATTAAAAAATTGGTCAAGGTAATAAAAATGTTAATTAAGTTAAACTAATGATTAATTGGATACAGTATGGAGACCTTAAAATAATAGAATATGAAATAGTAAATGACTTCATCACTAATGATAATGAAATAATGAGCACTATTTGAGGTTTTCATGAAAATTATTAGGATACAATTATTTTAGAGAATACTCTTTTCATTCATCTAGATAATTTTGATACTAAAGTCTCGATAGAGAAAGAACATGATCTGGGTAAACATCATTTATATGACTTAAATAATATCCTTATTGTATATGAGATGTGGAAGGGAAGTGTTTTAAATAAAAAGGGTAAATCTGAAAAGGAAATGTCTTTTAAACCATAAAAAAACGGAGTTTAAGAAATAAGTAGTATTAAAATATTAATATTTTGATGAAGATGAAGATATTAAAGATAAGTTAGAAAATACCATGTCACTAATCTCTAGAATTTTAATAAGAGGAAAAGGATAGTTTATTGATTTTCCTCTACTGAAGTGTTCCAAGTGTGTATCTATTTTAAATTTTATTGAAAATATTCTAAATTTAAAAGTAGTAGAATCTAATGATGTTGGGGTTCAAAGACCAATGTAAACCTCAAATAAGAAAGAAAAAAATTGATAAATCAAAGTCTTATTCAAAAGGGAAGGTAATGAATTTCTAAAGAAAAAAATTTCTCATAAATGTTTCAAGAGTGTTAGGAATATGAGTAATTTGATACTTTTAGTAATGGTGATGAAAATATACTAATTACTAATGTGAATAAAAAATAATTAACAATTGAAGAAAGTAGTGAATATGAGAGTGATGAAGAAACAAAATTGCAATTTATGATGAAATGAGAACACAATGAATGAATACCAATGCTCTAAAATTTTGATAATGAGATCAAAATGTTTGATAAATACAACCTGTCATGGAAAAAAATAGGGATTCTACTCATGTTGATTTGGATTCATGGTTTTTGAAGGTGATTGATGACTTGATGAATTATTTTTTAAAGAGATTAATTAAAATATTTAAATGGAAGGAATAATTAAAGTGAATTATAATGAAATTGATATTTTTCAAATGGATTTTATCAATATATAAAAATAATAGGACATGTACAAATCTAATGTTCATAATTTTATCCAGGACGTAGGATGAATATTGAAGGAAAAGACTATTAAATGAGCAAAATTTTTGAATAATAATGATATCAAAGTAGAAAAAAATACTAAATTCAAAGACTGATAAATAAAATATAAACTATGAAATAAAGTCTCATATAAATTCACATGTTAATAATATCAATTTTATTTAAAAATAAATGGATTCTCAAAAATATAAAATTTTTAGGACTAAATTTTTTATAAGAAAACTAAAAAAAGAAATGACTTGAAAAATGTTATAAATAAATATAGAGGTATGAAGAATATTTTGGTATTTTTCTAATTATTTTTGAAAGAATGCATCCAATATTTGATTGGAAATAATGAAGAAGTGTTGGTGTCAATATGTGAAAAACAATTTATTTCTAGATGAAAGTATGCCTCTTATGGATATTGTTGGCCATTTTTAGATTTCAAAACATAGAAATAAATTTTTATTTTAATTAACAATATTATTATATGAATAAAATGTTTGGGAGAATTTTGATGGGATTCAAACCACTCAAAAATGGAAAATCTATAAGGAACCTGCTAATTTTATATTGAAGGTTGAAAATATATATTAACCATTGGAAGATGTTTTTGAAATATTTGACCAACAAGTTCAACTAGATAAATATTATGTCACCATATTATATGACTTGTTGAGTATGAATTTCAATATGAAAAAGTCTCATAGTAATAATGATAAAGGTAAGGAAAATGATTTTATTGTTAATGTAAAACAAAAATCATAAAAAAGATAATGTCCACGGATCTTTGATAGTGGAAGATATTCATGTATGTAAGGAGATTTATAAATGTAGAAAAGTGAAAGGAAGGTTTAGTGACATTTTTACATGATGGGTCACTCAAAATCATAGGATTATAATTTTAATTTGTTGTAAAAGAAAACATTAAATCTAAGAACACATTATGTTTTAAGCTGGTGAAACAAAACATATTAATTGTATCTTAACTATGTGATAAAGGTAGGGAATTGGTTGTATAGAAATATGTAGTTTGTAAAAGATATTGAAATATGAATGTTTATTGAAAATAAAACAATGATCATGGGATGTCTTATTTTAGGTTGGTGATTCTAAAAACATGTGTTACATAAGTTTGAAAGAAGAAAATCAATTTTGGAATCATTTCTTTTAACGAAGAACGTCAATTTTGGAATCAAAAGCTTGGTCACCGTAGAAAAATAACATGAGAAATATTACTTGAGGAGAAAAATTAATTGATATACCCATACTAAAAAAGCGTGGGAAACTATATTTTTTTACGTGTCAAAAGGGGAATATAACTAATTCTCCACATAATAAAGTTGAGATTCAAACATGTCATCCATTAGAACTTATCCATTAAAAAATTTATGTGACAAGGAAGAAGAAATCAAAAAATAAAAATAATCATTTTTTTTCATTATTAATTTTGTTAATCACATAAATTTTATTATGTTTATGAAGTATAAATCATAGTAATTATTTTTAAAAAAATATTCAGTATGAGTCCTCAAAAGGAGTGTTGTTTCTCCTTGAAAAGGAATTGAAAAAACAATAGTGCAGAATATATAGTTGGATGATTTGATGCTCATCTTGAGACACATTACATTCAAAATGATCTCAATACACCATTGATAATATAAAAAATGGTAATGTTATATGATATTGTAGAAATTTGGTAGAGAATGATATTATCATATTGATCGAGTATGATACTTCTCATTATTTCTAGAGACAAACAATCAGTGCAGTAGTTCACATTCAAAATTTTTGTTTGTATAGTCCAAATTTAGATATGAAACCATATGATACATATTATAATAATCCCCCTAGTTTGAAATATTTGAGGCTATTTTTTAGCCCTTATATAATCAATGTAAAAGAAGAAAAACTTATATTGATGAATAGAAACATATAATATCTCATCAAAGGATATGAAATTTGGTTTAGGTATAAAATATCACCAGAGAACATAGAATGTTGTTTTATACTATAAGAACATTGATGAAAGCATGCATGCCTCACTATTTTCGAACATTACAACAATATATGTGAATGAGAAAATGGAGAATCAAGAGTGAATTGATTTTATGAATGAAAACATAAATCATTTAGAAAAAAATAAAACTTTTTAGTTGGAACCCAAGACTAAAATCAATAATATTTTAATAACAAAGTGCTCATTTTGTGACAAGTGGAATGAAAAAAAGTGGCTACATGAAACAAGGAATGTCTTGTGTATAAAGGATACTAACAGGTTGGAGTAAATGATTTTAATGAGATCTTCACAAATAATTATAGATTAGATAACATTGGGATATTTCTTGATATTATATCTCAAATGAAACATAATATTTTAAAAATATATATAATTTATTCCTTGTTAAATAGAGTGTTTGACGAGGAATTATATATTGATAAACCCAATGGTTTCATTTTTATTAAATATTAAAATTATTTTATAGGCTAAATAATAATCTAAATGGTTTATGGAAATGTCAAATAACATTGTATTCCAAGCTAGATATTTTATTTATGTTTATGAAAGGAGGTGTGGAAAAAAATCAATACATTGAAGATAACACTGATTTGTCACTTATTTTTAATGTTTATGTATATGATATCATTTTTGTTAGAAGTGAAAAAGTTTCTAATGAAGAGTGTTATTTGGAAATAATGAAGTTTTTTGAAAATTCCATGCTTTGAGAAATGAAATATTTTCTAGGTTTAAAAATATCCTTGAAAAATATCACATATTTTTATCTCAATATGACTATGAACAAGAACGTTTAAAGAAGTTAGTAATGGAGGATTAAATATTGATTTATAAACAATATATTGTATATAATCTAATTATAAAATCACTTTATTTAAATGATTCACGACACAGTATTGAATATGTTGTTGCATTATGTTCCGAGTATCAAATTTCACTAATCGAGTTTCATTTAATATATGGAAAGAAAATTATCATGTTTATAAATGGCATGAAATATAAGGATTTATATATTAATTTAGTGTAAGGCTTGATATATAGGACTATATAGATAAATATTGAGATATAATTTTATATGATAAAATGTCAACCTATTGTAGAATTGTCTT
This sequence comes from Viscum album, assembly GCA_963277665.1. Taxonomy (NCBI): domain Eukaryota; kingdom Viridiplantae; phylum Streptophyta; class Magnoliopsida; order Santalales; family Viscaceae; genus Viscum; species Viscum album. The sequence continues at coordinate 807,642,443 of OY728139.1, forward strand.
TTTTTAGGTGAGAGGTTTATTTGTGGAAAAATAATATTTAATGTTATATGATCTTGAGTAATAATGAATTATAATATGTTTTTGTCACTTGAGGTATAACCCAATTGATGTTGATGAAGACTCTATTATAATATATCCAGGTAGATGTGAATTCCCCACTGATTTGGGTCTATAATAATCATAGTGCTATAAAATTTACTGATAAATCTTGTTCAAAATTAAAGATAAAATAACATTAATATCAAATATCACTTCATTAAATATGTAACAACCAATAGAATACAATGCATTCCTTTTAGAATAAATTTAAATTTGTTGAAAGCTTGAAATACATGAAACACTGGGTTTAAACAAGACATTGTTTAGTCACGCATTTCACACTTAATTTAAAAATAAATTTTAACACTTTTATTAAATTTATTTGAAAAAATAAATTTCTTTTTTTAAATCATAAAATTATTATTATCTTAGGGTGAATTTTTTATATTTATCTGATAAGTTTTATTTTTTTAAGAATTGCGAAAAATACTGAATTTTAATTGAAAAATATATTTCTATTTAAATAATTTATAATGATAATTTATATTTTTTATTGCTTTTAAAGTATAAATAGTTCAATTATACATCCATTATTCCAATTTTGGTCAATGGAGTCAATTTAATATTTTAATTTTTATACAAAATCACTTTAAAATTTAGAACATTTTTACATTAAAAAACCACTTTATCATCACATATACAAGGTTAATTTTAAATTAATTTTTTGTCATTTATTTTGATTAAATTTGAAAAGGTTGATTAAATATTTGGAATCATAATAATTAAAAATATCTAAAAAGTCCAAATTAATTTTATTTGATAAAAAATTAAAATATGAGGGGTATAAATGACCCAAAACTTTTCCAAACCCAATTTTATTTTCTTATTTAGAACTTATACATTATATTATAAATAATCTTTCTTTATGTGGTCTTGGTGATATAAAAATTTTTGAGTGGAAATCACTCTTTCTAAAAATTACATGTGTGTCACTCACTCCACTAATAAAAGGTCACCCACTTTTCTTTCCACTTAACCCCTTAAAACCACATGGGTACAACCAAAACCTTCATAAATAACATGAAATATTTTCTCCTCTAATCTACGAATCCCTATATTGGGCATAAATCTAACATAATAAGGCAAGACTGTATAAATAAGGAGGATTCCCGAAAAAGTGGTAATGTTATTCTAAAAGCATTATTATTTTATTTCATTATTTAACTCATTCAATAAATATGATGACATTATTATTTAATAACTTTATTATATTCCATATAATTATATTTTATGTCAACGGTATGACCTCAACTTCACATACCTCCATAAAATGGGTTACGAAATCATCGTTCGTCTGTATTACAGACTACTGCCTCGCGAACCGATGTCATTCATTTTTTCAATACCACCATTATAAATTGATAATAATGATGGATTTATATATGATATATATTATATTATATTATATTGCATATATTATTATTATATCACCAATTTCTTCATGCATTCTATTTTGCTAGAATATGATAATGTCAGTTGTGTGTACAACAAACTACAGCCTCGTGAAGCAGTGCGACTCATTCATGATTTATATGGAATATATTAATAACGAGTTTAATAAAAATATTTGATATATATGACATACACATTATATTTTAATAATAATACGTATATAATTTAGTTTTCATTCTTTCAATACAACTAGAAAATGGAAACAACATTCATGCGCACGTATGACCTACTATCTTCATGAATGTTGCATTACATTTCCTATCACTTGATTTTATAGATTAATATAATTATATATATTCTAAATATATGTGATTTTTAAATTGGGGAAAAAATTCTTAAAATGATGAAATCGTGATAAATTTAATATGAACAAAAAAATAACAAGTTTTAAAATACTAAAAAATAAGGTAACTAAAACCTGAAATGATGAAAATAATGAACGATTATTAACAAATTGGTGGTAAGATGTTATAAAAGGATCATCTATGACATTATAAATAATAATATGGTTCTATTATAAGTTAATGATATCCTTAAAACTATCATAAAATATCTTAAATGGCGTCCTTATAAGGTAAATCACGAGGTAATGGATTTCTTCTAAATTTACATTCAATTGAGACTTATTTTTTATTATAAACCAATTAAATTTCATGTGGTCTATATAATTATAGTTTGAAATGTAATATCATTATTCATATTTATGGTATTTTATGTTACATTTGTAATTATTTTATCAATGGGGGGATTGACTAGAAAAATACTAAGTGGTAAAAGTTATTATGCAACATCAATTTATTTTATGATTGTTAGCTTTATCTTAAAACAATCATATTATTGTAATTATTTTTCAATGGAAATTACATTTCTCCTGAACATCCATAATATTGTGTAATTTAAATGATTATTATCTAAACCTTATAAAATTTTTACATATAGTGTTTACAATGAATGTTATTTATTAATTAGGTAAATATTAATAAATATGAATCCTTTACTCAATATAGATATTTGATAAGGTAAATTTATTTGGAGTTAAATTGATTATTATGCATATGAGGAATTATTTTTGATGATATGACACGGGTTAAGACCATTAAAAGTAATCCTCTTGATGCATCGATAGTCTCATTAGATGAATTAGCTGGCCAAATAAGATAGGTTTATTCCAATTATGATTTAAACCATCTTGTGAAAGGTCTTGAAAATAAAGGTTTCTCGTGCATTAGAAACATGGAATACAATATTTATATATTTTCTTCATTGATAATTTAGTTATTATTATTATCCATTATTTTTTTATGTTACATTTTTTATGGTTTCATTTCATTCTATGTTTATTGTTTAAATGAAATGTGTTTAATGGTTTTACCTTGACATATTGATTATGCCTTATCCAGATATTTATGTGGCATGTGTGTTTTGATGTCTATCATTCTATGTTGATTATGATTACTGATTAATGATAGTTTCACCTATACATAACCCTTATTGAGAATTTTATCTCACCATAGTTTTGTTTTCTTTTCCCTGGGGTGTAAAGATGAATTATTGGAATGAGTTTCAAGGATGATGAGATTTTAATTTTTTTATGATTTATTTTCACTCATAATGTAATATTGGTACCGTGTATGTAATATAGTTTTCCAAAAATACTAAACAATTCAGTCCTTGTGGAGTTAAATCTTATATATATGCTAATATAATAATGTAAGGAACCGGATCTGGGATACTGGGCTCGAGGTTGTTATAGTTAGTATCAGATAAATTTTAGTAGAATCCTTGGGAATTATATTTTGGAAAATATATATTAGGGAACATATGACTATGATAGAATTTTAGGATAATATGTAGAAATCATATGTGTATTCATAGAAATATATCTCTATCTTGATTCTATAAGTGGACATGGTTTTGGAAAAGATGTACCTAAAGATAATGACTCTGAAAAGGGCATGTCAGGCTTGACTTGAGTGTGACCAAGTAGAAGAGAAAACGACTTACCACACACCTATTTTGAAACTCCTAGGGTATATTTATACGTTAATTTAAATTTTATTTACAAACTATTATGAATTATTTTAAAATAAAAATATCCACATCTAAACAAAATATTATGATTCAGAGATTAAAAATTCATTAAATTTTAATTTATGTTGAGAATTAAACAATATTTAGAATTATAAAATTATGATATAAAAATCATATTTTTAAGAGCTAATCTAGAATTTTGCAATTTTTTGGAAATGGAATTTGAAAGAAAGAATTATGTTAAAACTCATATACAATGTATAGATTTTCTTATAGAGTAAACCAATACAGCTATTGTTGGAACGAATATAATTATGGATATATTAGGGTAGCTCAATCAAGTTTTGAAAAATAACATTGCTCATATAGAGAAACATGTTCCACTGAGAGATTATCCAATGATGGATCACTTTATTTTACAAAATCCCCCATCATTTAATGGGAATACTAATCTGATTATATCCGAGAAACAAATTAAGTCTCTAGAGAATATTTTTATGTCCTTGGGATGTAGTGAAACAGAAAATTTAAACATGAAGTGTATTGTATCAAAGGCAATGATGATCAATGGTGGTATTTGATATAGAATACCAGGGAGTATGAGGAAATAAAACTAATGTAATGGAAGTCTTTTAGGATGACATTCTTCACGAAATATTTATTTTGTGAGAAAAAGATTGAGATGAAGATAAATTTATATAGCTTAAATAAAAAGGAATAATAATGTGATGAGGATTATGAAACCACATTTATAAGGTTTTCTAGGTATTCTATAGATTATATACTCAACACAGAGTGCAATATTGACCATTTATTTGAAGGTATTAAGAAATATCATTGAAGGGCACTGTTATCTCAAAAAATTTCTTCATACACTGTAATAGTTTTATGTTCCATAATAATGGAGAAGGAATTATATATATCATAAATATTACAGGGAAACCAAGAGAAGAAGAGGTCATATGATCACTATGAAAAAGTTAATGCATCAAATGAGAAAAATAAAATGATGAAATTCCCACTGTGTGAGAACAGTGGAGGGAATCACCTTGGGGAATGCCTGATGGGAAGAGGAGTTTGGTATAAGTGTGGGTAAAAGAGTCATAATTTTAATGAATGGAAGGGGATAAAGGAAAAACTATTATTATGTTTTAGAAATTTAAGGATATGTGGTAATATTAAAATGAATTCCCTAGTGACAGGTGAATCTACCACAGAATAGGCCAAGGGAAGATGGTCAAGCTTATGTGATCACTATAGTAGAGTTAGAAGTTCCCACTGATGTAGTGGAAGGAACATTAATCCCATTTTCAATTGTAGATAATGATTTATTTGATTCCAGATCATCACACTCTTTTATACGTACCCAGTTTTACAATAAAATTAGACATTTTCCTTTTGATTTAATAAGGGAGTTATTAGTCAAAAATCCTAAGGAAAGTCTCATTACAGTAATGATATGCCATGAATTTCTCATTATGACTCATAAATGTGTTTTATTTTCATAACTTATTTTCATACATATATTTGGATTTAATATAACCATCAATATATACTATCTTTGAAAATATAATTAAAAATGTTATTACAAGAAGAAATTAATTTTTATTTTTGTGGAAGATGTAGAATATCTTATCTTTAGAGAAGAAACTTCATCATCTAATTCTTATCTAGATCCACCAATGTAGCTCTACTACATGAAATTATTAGAGAGGAATAGAAAAAAATATATAAGGATGAAAAATGAAATCTTCTAATTGAATATGTACCCAGTTTTTAATAATACTTTGATCTATTTCATGTGAAATTACCTAGACATCCCCCGGAACATGAAATTTAATTTTACATTAATTTAATTCATAAAACAAGACAAATAACAAATACTCCCTATAGAATGAACACTATGGAATATGTTTAGTTAATGAAAAAACTAAAGGATTTGAGAAATAAGGGATTTATTATTCCTATTGTTTCACTATGTGGAGCTTATGTTCCTTTCATTAATAAGATATATGGATCTGTGTGGATATGCATTGATTATAAGGAAATCAATTATATTATGATAAATAAAAAGTATCATCTATATTACATTGATAACATATTTTATAAACTTCATGGAGGCAAATATTTTTAAATATTATTCTTCATTATAGACATCATCAACTATGATAAAATTAGGAATTCATTCCAAATACAACTTTTCAAATGTGGTATTATGAGTTTACGGTAATTCCATTTGGATTGAAAAATGCCCCCTATTTTTTTATGGACATAATTCAATGATTATTCAATGAAAATCATTGAATTTTTTATGGTATTCATTCATGATATTCAGGTATATACTAAAAGCTATGAGAACCATGATAATCATATTTGGATCATTGTTAATACTCTTAGAAGGAAATGGTTATATGAGAAATTTACTAAGAATGTTTTTTGGATTCAAGAAGATTACTTTCCAATTCATATTATCTAAAAAATACATTCTCATTTGATCCTACAAAGATAAACGTAGTCAAAGAATGGCATACAATAAATATTATAACTCAGGCACATTGTTTCATTGGCATCTAATGTTGTTATCAAAAAATTGTTCTTAATATTTTTGGATTGGATAACCCAATATGAAAGTTTACATGAAAAGTGGTTAAGTTTGTTTGGAAAAAAAATGTTAGGAATGATGTGAAGATATAATGCGGAGATTAAAAAATGATCTGATTTTGATTCCACCATCTACAAGTGAAGGGTTTGTGATATATTGCAATTCATCAAAGCATGGACTCAGTTGTTTCCTAATTAAAAATGATAAAATTATTTCATATTCATCAATGCAATTAAAGATTCATGAATATAACTACCCAACTCATGATCTTCAGTTGGATACATTAATATTTTCTTTGTTGACAGGGAGACATTATCTCTATGTTGAAAGATATAAGATATACACAGATCCTAAAATACTAAAATACAAATTTTCACATAAAGAAATCAATATGAGACCAATTGTATAGCTTGAGAAACACAACGATTATGATAACGTAATACACTACCACACAAGAAAAGAAAATAAGTTAGTATATTTATTAAGTAAGAAAGATCATGTAATTTTGACACAGAAGAAGATTTATAGGGATCATATGTTCATGGATCTAATAAACATGGATATGGGAGTTAATAAGAAAGAGGATACATCAATAATTCTACAAATTATTGAAAAACCATCTTTATTATAGAAGAAAAATAATTCTTCATCCGATGATGAGAACCTTTAGAAGGAGAATAATGTTGTGCATTATGGGAAAATGATGTTCTAAAATTTGCAAATAAATTACGCGTTCCATATAACCTTGAGAAAAATAGGTAGTTGTTGGGCGAAATTTATAACTGAAATTTCTCCATACACCCTGGTATAAAAAATATGTATATGGATTTGAAGGAACATTTTCTATGGGATAACATGAAGTAAGAAATTGTTGATTATATAGAGACTATATTTTTTTTCGTAATACTTTAAAATGTTTCTAGATATATTTGTGGAGCCATGCACTGAGATTATGTGTGATTCCAAGGCCCGATTTACTAGAAATTAATTTTATAAAATATATAATATATTATATATCATGTGTGTATAATCTTTTTAGAAAATGAAATATCTATAATATAGAATATCGGATCAGAAATCCAAAACCATGGTTGAATCCAGATCATGTATTTTACCCTAGATGCAACCTAAAATGGATCAACATGAGATGTTGGAAAATTATAACAGTTATTTAGTGTGTTTAGTTTAATAAATAATTTTATTTTATTTATTTAATTAAATAACCAAAATTATAAACTCTATAATATCATGGTTATGAAAAATATCTAGGTTAAACCGCATAAACCCTAAGATAATTGAGAGGTTTCTATTCCTCTCATTCTTTGGAGAATTGAAATCAAATAATGATGAAACTCTGGATCCAGACAGGTAGCACAATGAATGAAACCAATCCCCTCATTCAATGGAAGGAATGTTATTTGATGATGAATAATAAAAAACTAGGAATGAATCTTCATTTCATGTTTTATGACCCTATTAGTCAAATTAATTGAATAAGATCATATTTCGTCTTTGATCTGTGTCTGAATTGAGTCATTGTTTGCGTATGTGTACTAGATTAATTATTTTATTAATTTTTATCACCCTAACACCCAAAATATATATCAATGGAACAAGAACTATTGGATAAAGATAATTTCACCTCTTCTTCTTGTGCCTTACTACCGTACATATCATTAGTCATCGCTGGACCATGGGGTCATGATTCGACATTGTCAGTTGGTACAGAGACCAATTGGACCCTCTAATTCACAATGAAATATCAACTGATGAATTGAAGAAAGAAACAAGTATTTATTATTAGGATTTGTGTTTTTGGGAGATTTATTTGAAATGGAATCTGAATCATAGATTACTATTGATGAGATATGCGTGTGGTGCATGTGTGAGATGACAGACCAAATAGAAATATGTTTCCAGCCACCCGACGGCTAAAAATGATGAATTGAAGGATTCCCCTTCGATTTTGGGAGTTTTAGAGGTAATATACTAGGAGCAGAATACATATCGTGAATCTATGGACATAGATCTATGTTTCTAGAAATATCCTAACTACGTGTCATGTAGTTTGGAAAAATAAAAGACATGTTACATCTTGGAAGTGGAATCTACAGTTTTGGGTAAGAAAAGTATCACACATTATGTGGGACCTACACACACTGTGTGTCCCTTATGATGGTGACTCAGCATGTAATTTGGGAGTAAATATAAGAACATCCGTGTACATGTTGTGTGCCAAAGTACATGGACATATGAATATTTACTTGGACATAGCAAGAGGGAATGGGTAGGACCTTGAGTGGTTGAGGCATGTTGTGTAGTACACAAACATACTGTGTAGAACTACATGGGTAGTGATTCATGTAATTTTGAGGAAATTAGAATGTTATTGAGTGGGACCACACACTGTGTAGCTCCCCTTACACACCATGTACCCCTTCTTTACTTCTGAGGAAACATTAACCTCTCACATATTCTTCGATTGGACTCGGATTTTGGACAACAATTAGCCTATCCTAAGTGTTTTTCCATGTTGAACGTGGAGATGGAATCCATAGTGTCTTTTGAGATATAATGTAATATTTTTCGAGCCTAATTCTTATTTAGGGGACACTAGATGACGTTATTGATCAGGAAGGATCATTAGAGAGATCTGAGTGGCACCCTCTTGTTAGGAAGGGCATGGGTCCTCGATCGACTTTTAGAGTGGAATCCATAAGAAAGGTTGGGTATGGAACCTATACCAATTATTAGATTGGCACCCACCTACTGGGATACAAAATGGTTCATCTACCTATCCACAATGTGGCACCCTAATCCGGTGTCAGAGAATGTGTCTGCTGTTAATAGAGTGGCACCCTCTAGTTGGTATGGGAATGGGTCCTCTATCTTAAATGTGAGTGGCACCCTCTTATGATATTAGTTCCTCAGTCCTATAATAATATAGTGGAACCGTTATACTGGTATAGGGAATGTCTCCTCTACTGACTACTAGAGTGGAACTCCCCAGCCGGGAGGGGGCAAGTGTCCTCTACTGATTAGTTGAGCAGAACCCTCCTATCAAGATATGGCATGGGTCCTATATCTATTTACTGAATGGAACCATCTTTTTGTACCTAGGAATAGGTCATATACGTCTATATTTTCCCCCTAGGTTGTGTTTCATAGTTGTGAGGTGTCTTTTGACTTGGATATTTTCTAATGGAAAGACATGTGAGATGTTGGAATCATTGATAGATATCTATAATGGTAGGCTCTCTTTTCTTTGATGGTATATGATATGGATACCCCCCTTATCTATCATTTTGGATTTTCTTGTTTCAATTATATATTTATATATATACTTGTCATTGGATTTTGTACTCTCTTACTTTGGGTTGAGCTATAAACAGTCTATCTATTTTTATTATGTCTCTTAGTGCCCCCTTCATCTTTAGGGGAATCCTACTAGTAATGTATATTATCACCCCTACATTGGATTTCCCGCATTTTTCATATCTTATATAGATAATGGAAATGTCGACTATGACTATAGAGGAGTATAAGCAAACATGATGCATTGGATCACATGTGGTGGTCAGAGATTGGAGATTAAGAGCTAGTCTCTTTTAAAAAATTCAATTTCTAGTTTTTCAGGTTGGGGAATCTATCTTGTTGGGCATGTATTTTTTCCCCTTCACTTTTTTGTTTTCATTTTCGTACTTCTGTACACCATAGAGGTTTTCCATGCCTGGTTTATATTCTAGTTTTTGAAAATTTTATTTCATTGTTATGAACTTATGCATAGATATGGTTGGGTGTGTGTGCAAAGGTACATTAGGAAATTTCCTCCCATGGTAGATATGTCTTTAGGCACTTGTCGCCACCCCTAGCCTATGGAGGATGACATGGGATAGTTGTATCTCGATCCTCATTGTGTTGGGTCATGATAATTATGTGTCCAGAAGTTTGGTTTTTCAGCAAGTTAAATATGTGATTCATCACCCTAGAGGAGTAATGCAACCTATTACTATTCTTATTTGTAAATGGGATGACATTACTAGGGAATTTTTCATAGGATTACCAAATAATCCAAGTAAGATTGATGTAATATGGGTTTTCATTGATCGCATAATCAAATCTAAACATTTCCTCTATATAAGAGAATATTTATCTCTTGAGCACCTTATAAGGCTCTATATTAATAAATTTGGGAGACTTTATAGTTCACCATTATCAATTTTTTTTGATTGAGATCCCCATTTTGCATCGAAATTATAGAAGAGTCTTTATAAGGATTTTGATACTAAGCTTCATTTTAGCATTGCTTATTATCATCAAAATAATGGACTGTCCTAAATGACTATTAAAACAATTTCAGACATGTGTAGTTCATTATCACATGACATTCAAGGTATGTGGGATCATGAATTACATGTTCTTGAGTTTTCCTATATCAATATTTTCCATTCAAGTATTCAAATGGCACCGTATGAAGCATTATATGGAAAATGATTTCATACCCAAACATGATTGGATGAAGTTTGTGAATGAAAACTCATAGGCCCATACATTGTTGAAGAGACAACAATAATTGTAAAGGCTATTCAAAATCACATTAAATAATCTCAAAGTAGTCAAAAGAATTAGGCTAATAATCGGAGGAAAGTTTTGGAATTCCAAGTGGGAGATCATGTTTTCTTGAAAGTGTCACCATGTAAGGGTGTTATAAGGTTCAATAAAAGAGGGAAACTGAACCCCAGGTTCATCAAACCCTGTTAAATTCTTGAATTAATTAGATTTGTTTCATATCTTTTGGAAATGATGTCAATACAATCAAACGTACAATATGTGTTCCATTATATATTCTAAGTACATGCCATATCTAATGAATGTGATCATATATAATGGTATAAAGTTAGAACCTGGTCCATCTTACCATAAATAACCCATCTAGGTTCCTGATACCAAATATAATGTACTGAGGAATCAGATGAATGTAACACCAGAAGACATTATAATATATTACTTGTAGTATAAATTTAATATACTATTTTTAGAATAAATTAAATATATTTCATTTAAAAGAATAAATTTTTTAGGTGGTATGAATGTAACACCCCAAGACATTATAATATATTCCTATTATAATAAATTTAATTTTTTTGATACCCATCAATGAACGCAACACTAGGTTTAATCAAAACATTGTTTAGTCACGCTTTGAACACATGATTTAAAATTAAATTTTAACACATAGAAAATTTATTTGACAAAATAAATATCATTTTTTGTATCAGAATATCCAAATTAACTTAGGGTTATTTTTTTATACTTTTCTAAGAAGTTTCATTTTTTATGAATAGTGAAAATACTGCATTTTAATTAAAAATTGTATTTTCATTTAAATAATTTTTATTTATTAATTATATTTTCTATTTTTTAGAAAGTAAAAATATTTAAATTATACATCCATTAATAAAATTTAGCTCATTTGAATGAATTTAATATATAATCTTGACACAAAAACATTGTAAGCCTTTGAACATTTTCACTTTAAATATTCATTTTCTTATCACGTTTACAAGATTGATTTTAAAGTAATTTTCATCACTTAATATAGATTTAATTTGAAAAAATATATTGAATATTTATAATTAAAAAATTTCAAGGTATAATTATTTAAAATCAATTTTTTTACCAAAATTATTATGGAAATAGTTTAATTTAATCATAGTGATTAAGATAAAATTAAGTTTACTCGGTGATTAAACATAAAAATTAAGGTGTAAAAATTACCCAATGCTTGTAAAAAAACATTTGTCGGCCATATATCGACCTTAAACCTTCTAGGATCAATAATGGATCATTATTGGGGTCTACTGACTTGGAGAAAACATGGGTGAATTCACTATTTAAAAAATTAAAGTGTCACTCACCCAACATATAAATGGACACCATATCTTCTCTCCAATCAACTCCATAAATCCAATTTGGATAATCCAATAGATGTAAAAATAACTTATAAAATTCCCTCAAATAATCTTATAATCCTTATATTGGGAATATATCCAACTAAATAAGGCATTAGATAAATCCTAAGGGTGATACTCGAAGAAGAAGTAATGTTCTTCTAAATGCATTTTCTATTTCCTTCTCTACATCATAAAATTACTATTATACTAGGATTATATAATAACCTCAGTATCTTTAATATGATGAGATTTTTTTTCTTAAGCATAAAACCTAAAAATTCACACACATCCGTCAAATGGGTTATAAAATCATCTAACGTGTGTACGACATACTACTGCCTCGTGGAATGATGTTGTTTTTTTTCATTACCACCATTCATGGTTGGGAATAATGATGGATTAATAGATTTTATATGATATATATGATATATTTAATGTTATTATTCTTCTTGAATTATTATATCACACATATATTCATGATTTCTATTTTGTGTGAATACGATAACATCTCTCATGTGTACGTCGAACTACCGCCTCAGGAAGCGATGTGATTCATTCATACTTAACGTAAAATGTATTAAAGATTTGTTTCACAAAAATATGTGATATATATAAAATAAAAATTATAATTTATATATCATTTAATTTTTTTTATTTTAATATGATATTAAAATGGAAATAACATTCATGCATATTTATGACCTACCATCTCCATTAACGGTGTATTTTATTTTCGGTCATCCAATTTTATAGATTAATATAAATACAAATATAATAGAATATATATGACATTTAAACCATGGTTTATATTATTGAAATTATTTAATCATGATCAAATTAATATTAACAACAAAATAATAATTAAATAATACAAAAAAACTAGGCAATTAACACCCGAAAAAGTGAAAATAATGACTGATTATTAATAAGCGGGTGACAAAATGTTATAAAATGATCATATATGATATTATATAAAATTTATATGATTTTTTATAATTTAATAACATTATGAAAACCATTATAAATGAGTTTAAATCATGTTCGACTAAGGTAAAGTGTGAGGTAACAGATTTTATATCAATTTACATTCCATTGAGACATATTTGTTATTAATGTTAAATTCACTTTTATATGGTGTATATAATTCCCCTTTGGCATGTAATATCCTTATTCATAATTCATATTATTTTTAGTTCCAATTTGAATTATTTCTCAAAATGGATTTTACTTGAAAATTACAAAATTGTAAAAGTTGTGCAGTATCACTTTCTTTTGTTATTGTTAACTTTATCATGAAAAACAATTTATTATAATTGTTTTTCATTATAAATTACCTTAATTTTGAATATAAATAATATTTTATATTTATATTATTATTTCATAAATTGTATTCCATTTTTAAATATGGTGTTTACTTTGAAATATATTGATTAATTATGGAGATATTGAAAAATCTATATCCTTTACTCAATATGGATATTTTATAATGAACATTGTAAACAAATATATTATTTGATATACGTGGAATGAATTGTATTGGTATGAAGTGGTTTGGTAACTGTTTAAAATAAACCCATTTATGTATTGGTAGTCTCATGATATGAATTAGTTGGTCAAATTTCATGGTATTTTATCCAGTATGTTTTAAATCATCTTATGAAAGGTCTTGATGGTAAAGGTTCCATGTGCGTGGGAAACATGGAGTCAAATATTTAAGAATTTACTTCATTGATAATTCTGTTATTATTATTAATAATTAGATTTTTAATATGGAATTATATATGGTTGAATTTTGTTTTTATGTTTTTTTAAAATGAGATGAGTTACAATTACATACCATCCCATTTTGATTATGACTTACCTATATATTTATGTGGAATGTGTGTTTAGTTATCTACCTTTCCATGTTGATTATGATTATTGATTCATGATAACTTCCATTGTACATAACCCTTGTTGAACATTTTATTTCCCCCTTATTTTCTTTTCTTTTCCCTAGGACATAAATAAGAATTCTTATAATGAGTTTCAAGGATTCTTAGTTTGTTATTTTTTATGATTTTTTTCTCAATGAAATATGGGTACTGTGTTTGTAATTTGGTTTTCCAAAAATGTTATATTGTTTGGTCTTTTGATATTTCAATATTGTATCTATGTCAATTAAATAAATCATAGCTTTGTTCTACTAGGGTCAGGGTCATTACAAAACATATTGGGGAGAAAAATGTGATAAATATTTAATTTCTTCCCAAAAATTATAAAATAGATAATGTTTTCACTAAACCACTTCCAAATGATGCATTAAAAAGATTAAGGTGGATGATGGGAGTTTAGCCGCATTTATTTCAAGGATAAGGTATGTTTTTTTATCCCAGTTCTCAGTTGTTATTTTTATATTGTTGTAAAATGTTGATAAATTCAATATAAATCACTTTATGTTTATTAATTTATATATTTAAAAAAATTATTTACAAATGGAGAGAAAACAATTTAATAAAGAATACATAAATATGTTTTTTTACTAGGAGAGGTGATATCTCTTATTTATGGGGACATGTATTTAGATAGATGAATTAATATGAGAAAGTTGTTAATTCATCATGTGAGTGTTTGAGTTTTTTTAATTTTTATAAAATGTTTTCTGAGTTTTAATGCAAGAAATAATTATTTATATGTTCTAAGAACATTTTTTGTAGTGGATGTGAAATAATTATTGATTATAAGTTGATATCAAGTGGTATTAAGGGATATGAAAAGTTTATTTTTCAATTGGTAGAAACAGGATCAAGATCTATGAAGAAGTAGATGTATGATGCTATTTTATGGACAAAATGATTTTATTATTAATTATTCTTTTTTCATGAACCAAGTTCACTCATATAGGTAGGAATTTTTAAATGATTATTCATTACTATGTATAATGAGTTTAAAACCCATTTATGTTCATTGCATAAAAATAAAATCCAAACGTAATGATTGTTGAGACAAAGATCTATTTTAAAGATATTTTGAATTTGTGGAGATTTTTGGCACCCAAGTAATTTTTATTGAGATATGAAATTGTATAATTTTCCTATAGAATTTGGTATTTTCTAAAGAACAATAATTGAAGTAAAATATAATAGATGTTTTTGTTGTGTTGGATTTTTTTAATACTTAAATAATATTCAAAAGTAGATGAAATATTTCTAATTAATGGAGGTGAATACTATTTGGATAATTAGAATAAGTTTATAACTATTTGGACGTAATATTGAAATTTTATACGGGGTGATTGGATTCAGATTGAAAAATCGATATGTCAAATTTCATAAGATTCGTTCTATTTGATTAGAGAAATTTTTCGAAGTACCAATTTTGTAAGAGTCGTTATGGGAATTTCATAGGTTTCACTTTGGATTTCATATGAGTAAATATAATAAGAACAATAATAAAATAGAAAAGGATTGACTTTATAAAATTCATCTAGAAATCTCATAAGAGTTTTTATAAGAATTTTCTAAGACGTACGTCAGAGGAATATACATTTCGTATGGGTAATTGTAATTTTTTACGAGTCATTCTAGAATATGTAAGAGTCAACAATGGAGAAAATTTTCTTTTTAAGAGTAATTAAAATTTCATAAGAGTCATTCTGGTATTTTATATGCCTTCTATATAGTATATAATGGTTCATATCCTTTGAAGAAATTTATATTTTAATTATTAAAGGATTTATTCTGAATTATTTTTTTATATAAATCAAAATAAAATTAAATAGAACTAAACCAGATGATGTTGAATTTGATCTATCATAGTTAAATATCAAAAATCATGTTTGTGATGATTTTTTTTGGATAAATATTGGATGTTCCATGTGGAATGTTATTGTGTGACCCAGGAATAAGAAATTGGTTTAAGCCCCATGGGCACAACCAATTGGATGCATCTTATGGTGGTGTTTGGGATGTCTTGGTTTTGAGCCTCCCCATGTGAACTTAGGTATGTTTTATTTTATTTATTCCCCTCCCTTGGATGATGTACTATGAAGAATTTGGATTCAATATTTAGAAAATAGGTTGGTCGTGACATGATGAATCCCACTGTGTTGTGATTTATTGACGAGACAACCTGGCAAAATCCATTGATTTCAACAGAAGAAGTAGAATTCTGTAAAATTGAAGAAGAAGAAGAAAAAGAATAAGAGGTAAAAGTCAGAGAATAATTTAGGTCCATTTGTGATAATTTATTTTTCTAAATTTGAATTGTAAATTCAAATTCAAACATGTTACTATTAATGTGTTTGAGATAAAATAAATGGGGATCTTTATCCATACTAGTATGAGTGTCATTCATATAAAAAGGGATGGGATATTTTTTTCTTTAAGTTCATTGTACAATGAGAAGTAATCCCATAGATAATTCATAAGAGTGATATATAGAGGTAATAGAAATATAAGTATCACATAGATAACCCAATAGACGTATTATCATGTCGAAGACTCTCATATTGTTGAAAATAATTTCTATTATTTTTTATTGTGTGAGAGAACATTTCAGAGTTAGGGGAAATATGTTTAATGAGATATTAATGATAAAAATTGATAATTTTTTAATGAACATGATGAAACTTTTGGGTTGTATGGTCTTGGGTGAATCTGAATTATGATAAGGATCATACATCTAATTTTAAGAGATTAACTTTTTCAAATTTGTCATGACTACTGTGATTTTGTCTTAGTGTGTGATAAAATGATCAATGTTACCACTTTAAGAATTGGAAAATTTTGATATTATGGGAAATTATAAAATGAATTTTAATCAATGATTCAACCCCTCTTAGTGATTATCCACTGATCATGATAGTTCTTTTTAGGTTAGACGTGTAGTTTTCCTAACTATGCCTACCAATCGTATATTTTTTGAATAATTACTCAGAACGCAGATTTCTATAATTTTACTTCCCGAGATGCATTATAATTAAATATTTTATTTATCTAAAGAATTTTTGGGTGTTCAATTATAATTATGTAAATTGTTAATATATTTTATGATCTTTTCTTACATATGTTTACAAAATATACATTTTGTGTCATTTGTATTTTTTGTTATTGATATATTTATATGATTATCAACATGTCATTTAAATATAAGGTAATTTGTTTATTGATTATGGGGACATTTTATGGAAATATTTATATCATTTTTATTGTTATTATTATCCACTTATATCTAATAAGTTTTTTATTTAAATTAATAATAATAATAATATTATTATTAAAACATTACATGAAAAAACAATAGGAAACCCTCCCCATCCCCTAGGAGCCGACATGAAAAGGAAGAGGGAAAAGTTTATTCTCATATATTCTAGGCCCTTCCTCTTCCCTCCTATATGGATGAATCAAAGTTACGATTTCTCATTCATTATCTGTATCTCCCCAATCTTCTCCTTCGTACTCTTTACTTCCTCTCACATTTTAAATTTATCTAAGGTTATTGAATTTTTAATGATTCTCTAGGTCCGGAGGAATCACCAAAAATTTAAATGGATATTCATTTTAGGGTTTAGAGTGGCCCTCCATGTGTCATCAACACCAGGTTAAAGGTTCAAAATTCGATATATGGTTTATCGATGAGTGTTTACACATCCAAGGTTTCATAAGATTACCCAATTCTTGAGTTATTGTACTTTTGAATTATTTTCAATAGTTCTGTAGGATGATAATGGTGGTGTTATAATCATGGAACTAGGTGACACTAATATAGAATCATCTTGTATCCATGGTTAAAAATTATGTCTATGTGTAAAAAAACCATCATTATAACCTATAGTTTCAATTTATAAAACCATCTGAACACACACTATCAAGATAAGTCTATAGTCACATTTACAAAAAAACCATAATAAATAATCAATATTAAAAAAAATACAAGGTAAGACATATATATATACACACATGAAAAGGCTAATGACACTCAATGTAGTATATTTTTAATACTTTTTTACTTGGAAAATGAAGTATTATATATAACACTAGATTAAAAACACAACACTCGTCGAAGAAAATATAATATTTTCAAATCCATTGTTGGACACATTAATAATACAAAGATATTATATGAAAATCTTTCTCATATTCATATTTATAAAATAAAAATTCAATGATATAGCTAATTGAACTGAAGTAACTAAAAAATATTGAAATGGGAAATGTAATTAATTTACTGACCTTATGCATTTTAACATGGTAAAATTATTTTTAGGAGTTAATTATCAACAATGTTTTTATAATAAAATTATTAATAAAAAATAAATTACTGAATGTATGAAGTTAATTATAAATTTATTCTACAATTATACTACAACCATTTTACCAACTTTTAAATGAGATCTTTCTCATTTAAGATAATAAACTAAAAAATTATATTCAAAAATACTTTTGAAACTCATTAAAATTCATTATTAGATATAATTATTCATATATATTGGTAAAAATACATGTCATACAGTTAAAATATAAACCCTAAATCAACAACTCAAAAATATAATATCAAAAGACTATATAATCCTTTTATAAAATTCTACATATATATAATCATTAAATCTGATACTATAACAATATATAAACAACAATTAAAATACATGAAAATCATAAAAATAAATGTTACAATATATATATATATATATATATAATATATATATATAACACTCAATGTAGTATTTTAATAATCCAAATTCATTATGATATTGACCTTATCATATTCATTTCACTTTCAAAAACAAAAAACCCAATTATATATTTAATTAAACCGAATTAAATAAGGATGATTGAAATAAGTAGTAATTATAAATAATTTAATAACCCATTATATTTTAACATGTTAAAATTAAGTTTTTTCAAGTTAAGTTTCGATCAAGTTCTTCACATACAAACATTAACAAAAAATGAAATTACTCAGTGTATGAATTGAAATGTTAATTAATTATACATTTATACTACAATGATTTTTGACACTTATAAAATAGATATTTAACATTAAAAAGAAAAAGAAACCATAAGTTTATATTCAAAACTACTTTAAAAACTCATTTCAGTTCATTTTTATATATTCTTCTGTATATAATAAATATAGAGGTAAAAATAAATGTTGAACAATTGACATATACACATTAAATCATAAACTCAATAACTCAATAACCACATCCCATATCATCCTTACATAAAATTATGCACTCACATATATATATAAACATAAAATTAATTTCCACAATGATAATTAAACTATATAAAAATACATGGAATTCCTAAAAATACACATTTCACCAATTTGATTCATATATATACATATAAAAATGCATTTGACATTCAATGTAGTATATTAATAATACAATGTCATTATAATATAAAACCTCTCATATTAATTTCATTTTCAAAATAAACATACATAATGATATACTTAATTCAACCAAATTATATACAAGTGCTTGAAATATATTGAAAATTTAACTGATTTTCACACCTATTGGATTTTAACATATACAATTGTGTTTTTCTGAGATAATTGTCTAAAATAATTTTAAATTACAAATATGACCAAAAAATGAAATTACTCAATTTATGAATTGAATTATAATTCCATTTTCTTTTTTTACTACAATAAATATACATACATATAAATAATATATTTCTCATTAAAAAAGAATCCGAAAATATGATTTCAAAACTACTTAACATTCCATTCCACTTCATCATTGGATATAATGCTTCATATATATACAGGTTACAATAAAAGTTACACAGTTAATATATACACTCAAAATTAAAAAATAAACAACATAATAAACCAATTACAAATAATCCTTAATAAAATTATACATATATAATATCATAAAATTAGATTCTAAAATGATAAATGAACAAAATAAAAATATATAAAACAGATGAAAATTATTTTACAACTAAAATATTTCATATAAACTCAAAAATCTAAATTTTCAAAATTTTTAAAATCCAAATTGAGGTTTAGTGGGAACCATGTACAAGCACATCCATATAATAAATAATCACCACAAAATCAAAGGAAAACAAATGGAACATCAAGATTCATCTATCCTTATGTCATAAAGAGATAAAACACATTTCCATGAAAAATCCTTCATATCATTATCATGATTAGATTATAATTTATCTTTAATAATACAAGATATCATATTTAGGTCCTCCATGTAGTCATCATAAGAGAAGAGATCAGATTTCAATTCCTAAAAGGTGAAACCATGTTGAAATAAAAAACATCTCCTTATATTTTTGTGTATTACTAAGTAAAATTTTCCCTGATCAACATTAGTATGTACCTAATGTTATAGAATGATAATAATATTTTATGCCTTAATATATCTTCAACCTATTAATTTAAAAACATTTAAAAGATAATCTTCATCATTTTAGTGAAGTGATGGAGGCATGATAAGATCCTTTGGTCTTTTTTTTCAGTATCCTTGGAGCCTTCATCATGAAGTGGGAGTTCATTGTTGACCTATTTAACAAAATATTTAGACACACTATATTTACTTACATACATTGTAGTAAAAACATTTTTATGTGATTTAGATTCTAGTACTCCACCGTAAAATTTAAATTTATAGGTTTATCCTATTCCAAGATTGGTTTTGATGTTAGTTCCTTAAGAACCTTAGTGACACTGTGTTTGCGCTCTTCTATAGAAATATATTTACCCTCAGACCTTGTAATCAATTGTTTATGTAAGTTAGAGTAATCCTTACATATTATAGTTTTCCTCGCTATATTTTTTCCTTATTTCATCCAATATTGATTTCTTTATTTTTTTTACCAAGATTAAAATAAGCTTTAACTCATGAATCTTCCTTATTCACTGAATAGATCCGATAAAAATGACTATTTTTATACCACCATTAATTTATTGATCACTGATCACCTCCTAATCTAATATTTTTAGTAAGGGGTAGTGTGAAATGGAATTTATCACATAGAAGTATGAAATTAAAAATATGGATAGAATATATAATTCTCTAACAAATGGATCTATTAGAATAATATATCATTGGATTACATATTGATAAAATAATGTGTGGATAAGAATAAACTTTTTTATATTGATATAATGCATAATGTAAACATAAAAAATTTATGTTCAAGGATACATGGAAAAAAATCATACATAAATTGATAAGTAGAATATCAAATACCCAAATACAATGTCTCATTATAATTAATGATGCATATCCGTTCTATATAATTTTATTCACCCCACCCCTCCAATTTTATTTAAATTTTATTATTATATAATAAAAAAATTTAATTAGGGTAATAGGGAACATTTGTTTGTCATAAATTCTCAGAGACACAAAATCATTGAATTACATGGCTTGAAGACCTATTAGAATAAGCCACAAATTGTACCATCTCCTCTTAGACCCACCCATTACTAATATAGTCTAATTCATTTTTCATGTGAAGAGGATGTCTAAACAATACATATAAATATCTTCCTTATGGAACATCATACATAAAAAAGAATAAGTAATCAATGGGAATATGTATATAAATAAAGTACATACGGAAGGCTAATTTTGTCCCAATTATTATAGTAATATGGTTATCATGGTAAATATCCAATAAATCGATATGAAATCTATAAAATATTCATAATTCAATTTAATGTAACTTTATCAATAGAATTATAATGTAATAAGTGTGTTGGTTACATTCATGGTTCAATTATATTAATAGTTTTCAATCTATAACAACATATTCACACCATTTATTATGGTTTATAAATATCATGTGAATTATCCGAAGAATATCCTCTAGGATTATCAAACCATGTGTACATTTATGCCAACTTTGTATTCACTGATTTATGGGTGAGTTTTTATCCAACTATCCCTTTTCATGGATATTACACTAGGAGGATATGATATACATACATAATCCAATTTTATTGTCTAGAAATGTTTTCTATTACTAGGAAATAATACACTCTTTACTTTTTTGAAATTCAAGATGATTTATCAAAAAAACTTCTTAAAATAGTAAATTGAGAGGCAATTGTAATGTCACATTGATAATATTATAATGAATTCATAATAATGAAGAGTAAAATCATTTTATAGTGAAATTAAAATGAATTGGAGAGTATTATATGAATAAAGGATAAGAAGGGAATATAGACCTTTATATCAGTATATCAACATCATAGGAAATGATATAATGAGAGGGAATAAGTAATCAAACATTGATAATATATAAATAAAAGATAATACCATGGTTTTTAAGGAATGTAAGTATATTAAAAATAGTTTTAAATGAAATTATGTTAAAAGTAATACAATTAAAATGGAAATAGGAGGATTGGGAACCCTTACCTTGAAAAATAGCTTATTAATTCTTTAGAAAAGCACCATGAAACCCTAGAAACTCCTTATAGAGACATTTGAGATAGAAAATGAGTGGTTATTCATAATAAAATTATTTCTAATATAGGTAAATGGTTTAATGGTTGTGTATTTATAGAAAATGAGGGGGATTTGTTTATTAATTTCAAATAATAGGCCTTAGACACCATTTTATAAAAATATAGAAAATATTTGGTCTTCCAATGGTTTTTTGCATGGAATTTGACATGTTGGGATTATTTTTAGGCTTAAAATTTTTTAAGAACTAAATCCACTTTAAATATATTATTTTGGATTTTGAAATAATAATCCTTATTCATAAATAATTGATTTTAGAATCTTAAAATATACTATAGGTTTTTTAATATTCATTATAGGTTTGGAAAATTAATCATAATACTTTAAATAGATTATTTTAAAAAATAGTCCCATTTTTTGTTAGGAAATTATTTATATCACACAATTATTAAGTAATTATTATTTATATTAATTACCATATATTCATACATAAATTACTTTTCACCAAAAAAATTCAACTACCTTAGAAAATTACAATAATTTTATAGTTGTATAATTTTGATGTGATTATTCTAAATTTAATGTAATTTTAAATAAAATAATTCTTCATATATGTGAAATTTAATTATTAAATAAAAACACTATTACATTTTAAAATCACATATTTGATGCCTAAAATTTGAAAAAATCTTCTTCTAGTAAATCAGCTTTTATTTTAAGATATATGTTTTTAATTATATCTCTTATTTATTAATATCCATTTATAATAATTATTAATTAAATGATTTGTTTATTTTTATTTTACATTTTAATTAATAATAGTTATATTACTGTAGTTAAATCTCATGTCTTATATACACTCCTAAATATGTTCATAATTTAAATTTGGGATGAACATCAATCTAGGAAAAAGTGAGTGAAATTGATATTCATTACTTCCTCAAGAACCCATGTCGCTTTTTCAAAATTACGACTCTTCTAATGAAATTTCACCAGATAGGTTTTCCAAAACCAAAACACTTTCTCTATCATCTCAATAATCTAGAATACATCATCTTTATATGAAATATCCAAATCCAAGTCTATGTCAATAGTGGTCAAAAAATTTGAAGATTCTTGAATTCACTTATATAACATCAAAATAGGTAATAAACCATAACATTGATAGGTGGGTGGAAAATAGAAACAAAAATTTTTACCTCAAATTTTCTCTATAAACTAATAAGGACCAATGTTTCTTAAATTTATCTTCCCTTATTATTAGAACATATAAGTCCAATCTATGGGGATATTTTTAAGAAGGCATGATCTCCTAATTATCATTCGAAGTCCTTAATTTAACTATTAGAAAATGTTTTCTATCTGATCTGACCCATATTGATATAATTATGGATATCTTGTAATTTCTTAACTATTTCCTCAATATGTTTTGGACCAACAAGTATCATTTACCCAACATCATATTAATTTTTTAGAGTATGAAATTTTTTTTCATAAAAGGCCATATATTGTGCACATTGAATACCTGAATATAAGGTATTGTAGTAAAAAATTACAATGTAAGTAGTTATTGGTCCCATGTACCTTGGATGTCTTGTGATAATGACCAAAAAATATAATTTATGGTTTGGATTGTACTTCAAGGTTTCCCATCTATTTAAGGATGATAGAATTTTCTCAAATGTATATTAGTGTCAAAATCTATTTGAAGAATTATTTAATTTTTTGATGTGAATAGAGGTTCTTGAATAGCTATAATTGATAAAGGTGAACTATAAAATCTAAAATCATCCTTGATAATGAGATGTATAATATTTTTAATTGGTAAATCCTCCCTTATTTCTAGGAAATGTGTAGACATGGTAAATCAATTCATAATGACCCATATAGAATCATTATTCTTATATGTATTATAAAATCCTATAAAAAATTCAATTGTAACATTTTACCACTTCCACATTGGTATAGGGAGAGGTTTCATGACATCCTTTAGAAGTTGTCTCTTAGCCTTTAATTTTTGGTATACCGAGCATCTTGACACACAATCTGTAATTTTTTATTTATGTTTTCCCACTAGAAGTTATATCCTTGATCCGTATACATCTTGGTACTACCAAGATGTATAGAGATGTTTGAGATATGACACTAATCTAGTAATTACCTCATTAGATTTGGAGCTAATGGTACACATAGTCTCTTCCTAAATATCAACTCACCATCTTCATAAATGATGTCTGTGAATCTCTCACCCTTCATGAATTTTAAATTATTTTTTAAACCCTTATCATCTTTGTGAGACTTATTAAATTTCATTAGAAAATATTTTTGGGATATTAAATGAAAAAAATGAGGTTTCTCCTTCATTAATAATTTCCATTTTGAAATTTCCTAAATCCATGAATATTGGATCAATATACATCCTCATCATAGATAGATTCATACTCAATGCATATTCCAACTTGATGGACTTTCAATGGCATTAAGGAATTTTATTGTTATAGTCTTTGAGTAATTTCATCCATCTGAAATGTCACATGTTGATCTCATTCAATGTTAATATATAATTTATGATTTTGTGACCAATATATATGTCACATTTATCCACATAAAGATAGTGTATACATATTTTCAATTAAAATATTATATTTACCAGCAGAAGATCAGAAGATGGATATTTTTTCTCACAATTATTCAATTTCCTTGATGAATAATAAAAAATTCCATTATTATTTAGAAGGACACACCTTATTCCTTTCATCAATGAATTACTATATATAATAAATACTTCCTCTATAAATGGTAAACTCAATACTAGTGTATTTATCAATCAATTTTTAGTTCCTCAATGATTTATTCACACTCTTAGACTCCTTGAATTTGACCTTTTTATGTGTTAACATGGTTAAAAAATTATCCAATCTTATACAATTTTCAAAAACAATAACCAATAGTAACTAGATAATCCAAGAAAACTATGTATCATAGTAATATTCATTGATACAAACCACTATTTAAAACCCTTTTTCTTCATAGTTTCAATAGATATTCTATCCTTGGAGATAATATATCTACGAAATCAATCCTATAGAATCCAAAATTAATAATTAATAATTTTATTATTTTGTTCCTTCTCCATCAATGTCTCAAGGATAATCCGTAAATAGTCTTTAGACTCTTTATAACACTCATAATATATCAATCGATCATTAATAAGAACCACATAAAATTTATCATGAAAATCCTTAAATACTATATTCATTAAACCCATGAACATTGATGTTCATTTGTTAACCTTGAGGTCATTTCAATGAACTCTTAAATCCAATATATTTTTTAAAAAGTCATCTTTCGTATATCATCTTTCTTTACGTTGAATTAATGATGACCCGAACATAGATTAATATTTGATAAATATTAATACCCTTAAAGTTGATCAAATAAGTCATCAATGTAATGTGACATATTCTTTTTTTAATAACGGCTTTGATTTCTCTGTAATTGATACACGACCACATTGACCCATCATACTATTTCAAAAATAAGATATGGTCTCTCTAATTTAAAACATTTAGTGTATAAATCCATTATCACACAACTCTTATAGTTGTTTGTTAATTACACTAGTTCCACCATACCTATTATATAGGGAGGCTTAGATATGGGTTTCTCATTAGTGATAAAGTCAATAAAGAATTAAACATCAGGAATAGATGGATAACTAAGAAGTTATTAAGGAAATAAATCAATATAATCCCACAAAATAGATACATACTCTATTATAATGATATCCTTCTCACTAATTATTCATATTCACAAAGAATTTCATTAAGATGATCCCCCAGAGTTGGTTCTGATTATGTCTCAAGAAATAACACCTCTCCTCTAAAAACAATGGGTTGTATTCCATCCATAGAGGCTACAATATACTTCTCACAATAATAAATCCTTATATTCTACCCTGAGAGACATTCCATCTCAAGGATTATATCAAATTAAACCATTGGTATAATAATCAGGCCTTTACCAAAATAACCTCTATGAATTTTAATAGAGACGAACTAATATACTTTTATTCCTATAAGATTTAAATAAGGGGTTATAATAGAAAACTAATTCCTTGGAGTATCAGGGGTGATTCAATAAACATAACAATCTTTTAAGATATAAAAGAGTGTTTAGATCTAGAATCAAATGAAATATTAACAAAATTGATTTTACGATTAAATTTCCATCAATAATATCAGTTGGGACCTCAACATCTATTTTTGTGATAACAAAGGCTCAACCATTCCCCATTAGGCTCTTTTGGAGTGTATTCCACTAATGCATTAGGCATTGAATTTAATAGTTTGCATATCTTTGTAATTGATGCAGTGTACATTACTGAAATTTTTATTTCCCTTACACTTAAGAGATTTTTAATCTTTATATTTTCACTTGAGTAAAATATTCATTCCCTTCAATCAAAAAATTGGGTGTTTCTTCCTACAATTATTACATTTTGGAATTTTAGCCTCTCTTTTATTTTTCCAAATTTCAATTACCATGGTTATTAGACAGCAGCTTCTTCTTTTTCATTACTTTGTAACTCAGGAATAGATAATTACTTCCCAGTTTTGAGGGAACTTGTAATTATCTTCTCATATGAGGAAATTTTTTGAGTAATTGATACTCTTTGAAGGAATAGATTCAACCCATCAAAGAAGATATAAAAATTTATTTCTAGATTACATCGGGAGTATCAATGAGTGTGTGAATTATCCAAAGCATATCCGTCGGGAGTATCAAACTAAGTATACAGTTGGACCAATTTGGTATGCAAAGAGTGAAGGTAATTTTAATACCAAACCCACCATTTTTATGGTTATTAAAATATGTAAAACTGAATCATATATTGTATCCACATATAATATCCAAAGAGGTATGTCATTGCTCGGAAAGCACACTCTTTACCAATTTTTTTAATGATTTATTATAAAAATGATAGGTAATTGTGATCTATCAATGATAATATGATAATGAATTCAGAAAAATAAAGAATAATAATAGTTCATAATGAAATGAAAATGAATTGAAGAGTATTATATGAATAAAGGATAATATGGGATTATAGACCCTTATATTGGTAAAATAACAACTTAGGAAAAAGGTATAATGAGAGGAAATAAGTAATTTATCATTTATTATATATCAAATGAATGATGATAACATGTTATTACAGGAATGGAATTTTTGAAAATTAATTTTAATTGAAATTATAAGAAAAGGATTCTAATTTAAATTGAAAGAGGTGGATTAAGACTCTTAATTTTGAAAGATTATTTCTTCATCCTATACAAGAGCACTTTATAACATTAGAAACTAATTAAAGATACTATTGAGAGGAAAAATGAATGTTAATTCATGATCAATGGATTTAGAGAGTATATTAATGAGATAAT
Organism: Viscum album; assembly: GCA_963277665.1. NCBI lineage: Eukaryota > Viridiplantae > Streptophyta > Magnoliopsida > Santalales > Viscaceae > Viscum > Viscum album. Next base: position 807,670,460 of record OY728139.1, read on the forward strand.
GGTTGGATATTTATAGAATATAAGGGTGATTTTTTTATTAATTTTAAGGTATGGGAATTGGACAATGGATAGAAAAAAATAGAAAATAATGGGTTTTCTCATGGTTTTATCCCATAGTATTTGACAGGTAGGAACTAGTTTTGGGATTTTAATTGTTTAAAAACAAAATACTATTTAAAATATACTATTTTGTATATGAAAAAAAATATTTATTTGAAAATAATTGTTTTCAATATACATAAAATATAATTTAGGTTTGGAGAAAATTTTTATAGGTTTGGAAAAATAATTTTATTACATTAAAATACATTATTTTAATGAATAAACAATTTATTTCATGAAATACATTATATTACATCATGTTTCTGTTATTATGATTTTAGAGACCCAAAGCTTGATGTACATAGACATTACATTTCTTTTAAGTAATAATTAATTCATGACAGAAACAGATGCCCAAAGACCGTATTAGTTTAGTGTCTCTTGAAACTCGGAACATTATCTTCTAATCATGGTGAAAGATCATCAACGTCTCCTATAAAGATTTTCCAATTTATTTTTATTACCTAAAACCTTTCTTTATATCCTGGGAAAAATAAAATATAAAATGGTTGACATCAAATGACGAGTAAGGGTAAACATTGAGAACATAAAACAATCCCTAAACATTTTAATGTAAGAACATGAACATAAAACATCAAAATCATGAGTAACGACAAATATATTTGCAGTGCATAAGGAATAGATCATAAAGGAACATCAACCATGATAAAACAACATTGTAATAACACATGTAATTTTGGAAACCATTAAGCACCTATTATGATTTCCATAGTATCCCAGGCATTGCTTCCAAGACCGTCATAGTGGACAAAGTCCATTACTGAACCGAGTTTACTTGTCATTCAAACCCTGTATTTCTGAACTTGATTCACATATAGTTCCATCCATGTCTATCTAATGATATATAAATCTTTACCCAATGCATTTTAGGGAGATATAGGTCCCCCCATCTAATAATGAAATCATTCTTTCATGTGCCACAAAATAAACATAAATCATTCATAATAACCCAATGAATAAAATGGGTTTCATAAACATCATCCCATCATATCATAATCCATATAAAACAATGGATATAATTTCATCATAAAGAAAATTCAAACCATGTAAAGAATTTGATCATTATAATTGAAACATAACAATATTAAATAATTTAATCTTATATGGAAAATAGTTTTGAATAAACACTTGAAATGAATTCTTGAGAAAAATATTCTTTCTTCTTCAAAATCAGTTTATTTTCTCCAAATGATGTGCAATTTTAAAAGATAATAATTTTGTTGAAATTAATCATGAAATATTGTAGAATATGATTCATGTAAATAAGGTGTTACGAAATCATAGAAATCTTTTCATGCCATATAAGTTAAAAAAACATCCACCTCATACTTTTTACCGGAAAAGTCAGAAAGTAACTCGTATGGTAAACATAAGAAGGATTCCTTCCATAAAACATAGTAAATGTAAAAAAGGGGTAAAAATGACATTAATCGGACATGGAAGAATAGTAAATAATTTATTGAAACATTTTTATAAAACATGGACAAGGATGATAAATAAAACCCCAGTAAATACTTACGTTTAAGCAATCTCAGATAAAAATGAGATTGCCAAATTATCCCTTACCTTTGGTCAAATTTCTTATGTACATGTCAGAAACTCCTGTATAGTGGGTTTAAAAATATTATTTACTGGTAACAGAACAATAATAATATATATTATTTCATATATGATACACTTAGGACATTATATTACCCGTTCTTTTGTATATTCTTTGTTAAATCAGAATTTTTTGTAAAATCTTTTCATTTATCATACGTGTTTCGACTTGTTGTTATTAATATTATTACTTATATACTGATTTACTTAATTATATAAATTAATACATGATTTATATATAATATATATTCAGCATATAAATATATATGATGGATCAATAAATGGAATTAAATACACCGTTCATGGAGACGGTAGGTCGTATGTACACATGAACGTTGTTTTCATTTCCTTTTTGAATTTAATGGAAGTAAGTAGATGACATAAATATATATAAATAAATACAGTAGAATTATTATTTCATATATTTAATTATTATTCATTATATATACTTAATAATCATTCATGAATGGTTTACATGGAGAATGAATCTCATCGCATCATGGAGACGGTAATCTGTACGTGCGCACGAGCGATAATATCATTCCCATAATTATTTAATGGAATTATAGTGTATGATATAATATCTCATAATTAGTATCATTTTATAATGACCATAGATATTTATTCATTACACATTTATACCCGTCCAAGTAAGGTGGTGGTGAAAAAACATATTACACCACGGCGTGGAGACAGTATTCCATACGTACGCACGCGTAGTGAATTCGTTTTCCCTAGGATGGATAGAAGGTGAAATAGGGTTGGTTCATATTTATAATAAAATATCAGTATATTATTGATACTGATGTTATTACTTTATTATGGAAGAACAATAGATGAGTAATTATAAGAATAAATTAATTTGAATGAATCGGTAAAGGATATTACCTCTTATTCGATGGGCCTCTTCTAAACCTCTTCTTAGGGCACTAAAGGTGGACTTTGAAGAATACCAGGACCTCTAGTATGTTTCTAGGGAAGTCTAGAAGATAAATTTTTATGGGTTTTCCGATATTTAAGGCTCAAAGTGGTGTGAAGAGGAGAGGGAGGAGGTGCCTTTTTATTAGAGATGAGAGGGGCACTTTTTGGAAATTTCTAAAATAATAATTTATAATAAACTCAATCCCCACATAAAAACCTAAAAAAATGACTCAATTCAAATATGAGATGAGATATGGTTGTAATATCATCAACCAATAAAATTTATACATGTTGGTACTTTATTTTAAACCCTATGAACTTGATTTATCCTTATTTAATCTATTTAATTTTATTTGTGAAATTAATATTCTAAATTTTAGTTTGTTATAAATAATTACTTATGTGTTTTTAATTGTACATATTTGGATACTTTATGACATTGTAGACCATATAAAGTTCAATTTCTAATTTTTAAATGTGTTTTTTATTTTTAAACAATTTTATAATATGTTATTTTTATAAAATAACAATAGTGTCAATTTTGACACTCTTCATTTATTTGAATTTAAATATAATCACACAGAGCATATATTCAAAAAAAATATTTAATAGACACCTAACATGTCATATTAATCTATAAAATTAGTCTAGAACATTATTTAGATCATATAATATTTATTTTATTATTTTTAATACCATTTATTTGATATTTCAATCAATAAAATAATTTCTACATCACTATTGTGTCATCATTAATGACAATTATTTAATCACTAAAAATTATAAATAAATTCTCATGAAATATATAATTTTATTATATTTCTGTAGACTATTTATATTCTATGTTTTATGAGTTTTATCACTAAATTAATATTATCACACTTATAAGATATAAGATATTGACATGTTGTCACTTTCTTTGGATTTAATAATAATTATATCATTTTCATTGTAAAAAGACAATGAAATTAATCTATTCCGACCCTTATGTGACATGGGTCAACATTATTCATCCAATATAATTTTTTCAGGTGTTAGGGTAATTTTATAATCTTATATTTACCCTTAATTACCCGATTTACCTTCAATTGTAATAAATAAAAATTACGGTAGTTACTATTCATAATGATAAAAAAATAAAAGTAACCTATTTACATAATTTTGAACCACTTAATCCAAATATGGAATCCATTTTTAAAAATAAAAAACACATAATTTGTTGTAATTAATTTAAAATTAATCCCATTGTTAAGAAAACCGGTTTTTTAAAAGTTAAAAAATTGTCAATGATTGAAATGTTTTTACCTATGAATTCATTGTAAAATTAATGATAATGACTTGAATTATATTAAATGGTAAAAATATATTCTATTGATACTTTAAAACCATTCAATATTATAATTAAACAATATAAATTATCTTGATAAAAAATGATGTGTTTAATTAAGATTTAGCATATTTTTACTATTCATCCAAATATGAAAGTTATCAAAAAAGGATCAAAAATTTATCCAATGTAAATTTTTGTATTTTGATTAAAAAAGAAGATTATTTTGTAAAACTGAACTTACAAACTTGTCGAAAATTATATTTAAAATGGGTGTGCCATAAAAAGGTGGTAAAACTACATTTTTTGACACACTTCTTTTATCGGAAAAATTGATTTTGTTTTCATATCCCATTCTAGAAATTATGTATAATGAATTATAATGATATAAAATTCACAATCTAGTTAATAATATTCATAACGGCTCGTTCATAATGTTATAATAATATTTCATTGTTTAGTGAAACTCTGTATTGCGTACAATAGATGCTATCGAGGAAGGTTTCTCTTGCATGCAACACAAGCCAAGAATAGTGTTTCCGAATACTATAAGATAATACAGAGTTGCATATAACACAAGCTAATATTGGTGTAGCTTACAAGAGAATTCATCAAAGAAAAGAAATTATTTTCCATAAAATCTCATGGTGTTTCAATGATGTCATAATTCTTACTGTATATTCATTAAAAAATTTACTTTTCACACAAAATTTTCAACTATATTAGAAAAGTATGACAAATTCACCAAAAACTAATTTTGACGTGTTAATTTTAAATTTAAATTCATTTTTATAAAAATAATTCTTTAACTATGTTATGTTTAATTATTAAATAAAAAAGAATGTGCATTTCACAATTACACATTTTGCACCAAAAATTTGAAAACACTTCTTCTGGTAAATATGACCTTATTCTAAGATATGTGTGAGTAATTCTATTTGTTATTCATTAATATAACTTTTTAATAATAATTATTTAAATGATTTAATTATTTTATTTGGAAAATTAATAAATAATTGTTATATTATAATATTTTACACCATCCCTCATCCATATAAATTGTATCCCTAACTCCTCAAATTGATTATTTAGCACAATACAGAAATAACATTTCAGAACTAGATACTAATTCCCAGAATTCCTTTCACAGGAAAAAGTCAATTACTATATTTCAAATTTTTTTATGTTTTTTTTCTTCTGGAGTTGACACCTACGCATTGGATTAGACAAACAACTAATTTTTTAAAGGAACCATCCTTAAAACATTACATAATCTGGAGTTAAGTCAATAATTTTACCTTCTTTCATAATAAGGATAATTTTAGTTTTAGACCATTATAGAATTAGGTCATAACTCAAACCTAACAATACTATAACAGTAAAAAATTGACACTTCCAAATAGTATCCAATTTTCCTATAATATAAAACAAATAAAATAATGCATGATCACTTTTATGAAAATTATTCATGACATTGAACATGAAATCTCCAAATCCTTAATCATCCTTATATCCTACGAAAAATAATAAAAAAACATTGTATGTCTATAATAATATTAGTAAGGTGTATAAAAATAAATAAACCATTAGTCTATTGATAAAAATTAAACACCAGGAAGGCTTTGTCATAAAATAATATTGTCCACCTATAATAAGTAGTGTATACATTACATTACAAAATAATCTCATTTCATACATTTTTTATAATAAAAAGATTACTATAATACCTATAAAAAGCATAGAAAATACACAAAGGTTCCTTGGGACAAAATTATTCTTTTTCACTCTTATAAATAGAATAACAATGTTGTTGACTTCCATACATGTCACTCTTACAAATGGAATATCCATACAGTTATCTTTCATACCCAATGCATTGGACGTTATAATGAAACCACCCATCCTTTGATTATCATGGAACCACCCTTCCTTGGTTTATCGTGTAACCACCCATTAAATTTCCATGTAGCATTTTATAATCATAACACATAAAATATTGTAATTCTAAACATGCCACTCTTAAAATTTAATTTTCAATCATAAGAAAACATATCATGTTATAGGAATAATAAATCCATTCAAAACCAATTTTTAAAGAAAAAATACCCTAAAAATAGAAAATAAGGGTTATTTTATTTTAAAACAAATAATACATACAGGGGAATCCAAATATCATATAATATTCATGGCGATGAAGAATTTTTTGTTTCTGTATACGTTAAAAAGAACATTCTTTGTTTTCATTTTTCAAAATCTTCCATATAAAACATGGAAAAATATTTATTTTGAAAAATTTGAATGAAAAATAAAATATAAATAAAATTTATTTAAAATTTTTTTTTATATTAAAATAATAAATATGAAAATTAACATCAAGAATATTGACATGGAGAAAAATATTTAACTATTATGTCTTTAAAAATTCAAATCATCTCATGCCACTTTGAACATTAAAATTATAAAGCACATTAAATTTTAAAAAAACTTTAAATAAAATGAGGATAGATAAAATAAGGATATGGAATGTAAAAGGGGATATACATACAAGATATAAATGAATATAGGTGCATATCATCAAAATATGTCTCAATGAAAGGAGACCGAGAAAAAATACCATACCTTGAATCTGATTCATCATGTACATTTTTATCTTCCAAAATATTAAACATAGTTTAATTATTAAAATTTTTGAAAACATTTTTAACATTTATTATTCATTTTATATCACTTATTATCATGTTATAACAATTACTTCATTATTTAATCTCAAGTTGCACGTTCTGACGATATTTGATACATGAGTCCAAAATGAATGTTGAATGATGTATATAGTCAAAGTGGTAATAAGTACATCATATATAGAGTAATATTCATAAAATAATATTCATTTATATATGGAAATTATTATTTTAAAACAAACCCTTTCTGTAAGGTTATAAAAAATGAACAACATTATAATCATGGAGAGAGTTGGTCGTACGTACGTATGAGTAACATTTCCATTTTTCAATGATCATTATGGAAAGAAGGTAAGTATTATTTTATATTTAAAGAATTAAAATAATATAATTAATATCATATTATACATTTAAATATACTTATATATATATATATAAATCATTTATGTGATGTGGTGAGGAAAAATGAATCACATCGCTTCATAAAGCTGACAATTCACATGTACGCCTAAACGATATAATCATTTTCATGTGCATGGAAAGATAAAAATGTAGATTATATATTTTTTAAGATTGATAAATATTTAATTAATAAAATATATAAACATTAATTCTATCATTATAAATAGTATTGATAGACAGTTAAAGAAAATATATTATATCTTTTCACGAGGTGGTAGTTCGACGTAGACACGAACGATAATTCTCCCTCCATTTTATATAAGTGTAGATGGATTTATGTGATTATACTAAAATAATAAAATATAATTATATTTATGATACCTTATTTTTTATTTCATCATATTTTTAGAATACATTAAGGATTTATAAGAAAAAATAAAATAGAAACACTTAATTAAAATTGATACCTCTTCTTCAGATGAACACATTTGATTAACAACTTAACACGTCTAAGTTGAGTGTTATTCATAAAATAAGAGAAATATAATGTGAGTAGGTGTTATAGGAATTGATTTTGGAATATATTGTCCGAACCAAATAGGTTTTTAGGTGTGAGGAATGGAAAATAATTGGTGCCCTTTTATATGAGATGTGAGGGACCCTCTTAGGAGTATTCAAAATATTCAATTAAAATAAATTCATTTTATAATAAAAATTGATAAATACTTATAAATTTAGAATATAATATTTTTTTTGGTAGAAATATATTCATAAAATAAAAATTATATAGGTTTTGATTATTTTTTAATCCTTCTATTTTTGTTTTAGTCGTTATTCAACATTTTTAATTCTTACATTGATGTCATGTAATTTAGAGGTTTATGTGCTTCTAGATGCAGGGTGTCAACATGGGGAAGAAAGGATGGTTGAGGTGCCTGTCTTGGACCCTTTGGACCCAAATACGCTCCCAAAACCCTTATTCTATCTAAATGATTTGACTGTGGGGAAGAGCAAGCGGAGTCCCCTCAAAAAAGGCCCAGGGGTTGTTCTAGGAAACCGGTTTGAAGCTTTGAATGATCTTGAACCAACACTTCCTCACGAGGAGGAAGATTTAGGTGACGATAGTTATAGCCAATTATTGACGGACAGCTTGGAAGGAATTCAAGGGAAAGGTATCCATGGCCCTTGAAGGAAGAAACGACATAAAGGAATCTGACATTCAGGGAAATGCATTGTGGTCAAAGGAAAAAAGTCAAAGACACCCAAATATTATTCACATTTTTCCAAACCTATGGAGACTAGATCAGCTATGAAGGGTGGATACAAGGAAAAAAAGACCCAAAGAAGGGGGAAAGTGAAGAATCTAGAAGGAATACTAGAGGCAAGCTAGAAGAGTTTGGGGTGTGCTTGAAACTCATCCTACACTCCACGGAATAAATTTTAGAAAGAGAGGCCAGGCTCAACATCTCAGAAGAACAGATTAAAAGAATTTATGAGAGAAGGTTTCAAGTTGAGGTCAATGAAGAGCTAGGAGAATGGATTGAAAAACAAGATCGAATCTTGGCCCAGGGATTCAATCAGAGAAAAATAAACTCGGAAGAATTTATTCAGACGATGGAGTGGATGATTACTCACCTTGAAGAGCTTATCAGTGAAGATTCAGATTTCCATGTTAGTACACTACATTGGGAACTATAGAGAGTAGTGAAATCTAGTAATCATAGTCTTGTATTTGACCATTTGGTGAGTTCTTTCAGCACATAGGGGTATCTTGTGTGTACCATGGTTTTCCATTTTTCCTTAAAATGGCTCATAATAAAAATTTAAATTGGATGGATATCATGTGATTTACATTTTTAGGTTTAATAAAATTTCATTAAAATACAAAAAGACCAATAAATGAGTAATTTAGGATATTTTTCTACATATAACATCTATTTCTCTAAATTTTAAACATTCAAACCTCACATGTCACAGTCATAGGATCCAAATTCATCCACAATTTAATGCGGGAAATGGATATGATGTTGATCCATGAAGCACCCACAATGGTGCTGGGTTTTACTCACCATAATTAGGTCTACCCCTACTACATATCCTTGTCCCCACATATTAGAAAAAGTGGTCGAATCCTATCACTATGTCCTTCCAAAAATTTTAGCTTTATAAAATCAATAATCCCCCACCTATTCAATATAATCATCCTTCACTATCACGATTTTACATTCAACCGCAACCATCAATTCAAATATTTTATGCCCTATATGGTTTAATGTTAGTGAAATTAATAATTATTTTATCAATAAAATTATTTTTCATTAACCAATAACTCAAACAACAAACCATCATAAAAAAATACAAATATAGCTTGGTAGGGATACTCGATCCTAGACTATGTGAAATATAATCATGCCCACTCTTCTGAATAACTAAAGGTTATTGCTGGATTAATAAACACATTCTGATTTTGTTAATTCATTTTTTTATGCAGGTTTGATTCATATTACATTTCATATTGGATATCGGTATCATTTTTTCTACTTTTAATAGTATAGCTTACATTGTCTCTTTTATTATTTAATAATGTGATCATGGGTATTATCTCAAAAATCATGGTCCAATCCGTTTTATATAAGAATATAATTAATAATTAAATTAACAATTAAAAATTAATGATTTAAATAATAATAATAAGTAATAATTTATTTCATTTATTTATAAATAGTTAATAATAAAAAATTTAAAATTATTAATAAGAAATTATTGAAATGTTCCAGCTCAGGGTCAATATAACCTTTGCACCAAACTAGTGGCTCACATATAATCAAAACAACTCCCTTTATTCTAGGGGATTCCAAACAGTATTGAAGTTATAAGGTGGCACAATAGAGAGACTATACCCTCATATTAGAGTGGCATAAAAGATAAGATAAACAAACAAACATTATTGGAATCATATATAACATATATAATAAATAAATACAAACACATAATTAACCAAGAAACTATAATAATTTCAAAATCCAACATGTATTGTTATATACATGATTTCATGGAATGATGAAATACCAAAAGGGGAAGCATGAGATATACATATACTAGATGCTACAAAATATTAAAAAAAGTAAAATGGTATCTCCACTAGAATCTCGAGTATATGATCGATCACATGACCCCATGATCTACACTAATAGTGAAGCATATGAAGAATCTATAATTGTGAGCTTTCCCATATCCATACCTAAAGACGAGAAATATACTCGTTTACCAAGGTCATCCCAAGTAAGGTATAAAATTAAATCCTAGTATGCCCCCACCAAAATGTCTATAAGTAATTCAAGAAGTGTTATGGTTATAAGAATAAAAATTAGTTGATAAAATAATAACCATCCAAATCAAGTTTCTAAAGGATACATGGAGGTTCTACCTGCTTTAGCATAGGCCAGAATGCGTATCTGAATAGTATCCATATATATATATATAGTATAGTAATATATCCAACAAACCTATATGCACTGTGTACATGAGGATGTATGTAGGCATATACTTGGACACATGGTGCTGACTGGATTGGGGTGTAACTCTAAAATCCATAACAAGTCTAAATGAGTAGATAAGATCATGTAAAAGGTCACATACCCATAATCTCATAGTGAGTGTGTGTATCTCCATGACCCCAGTTACCCAGAGTCGGTGCATTAATACATAATATTGGCATTATCACAAAATATTAAGTCTCGAAAGACCGATTAGTTTAGTATCCATGGAATAACTAGATACATTAATAATGTTTACATTACATCATAAAGTGAAAACTACTACAAAAAAATCTTGTCTTTATATCCCCTCATACTATCCCTACAGGTCGTTCATAAATTACATCATCACATCCTGGGAAAAATAAAACGTTTGAAGGGGTGATCTCAGATGCTCAGTAAGGATAACAATATAGAGGAAACATTCAGAAATAAGCATAAACATTTAAGGCAATGTATAACTAAAACCAAAGCATTTAAAACTTGAACATCAGCATAATATGGAAAAGATAAAATGAAATAATTAAATTTTTCCTATTAACATGGATATTCTACTAGTCGAATAATCACACGAAATATCAATAACCACATTCATAATGATAAAATGCATAATGCCAGACTATCATAACCACGCTGCCAAGGCCTCATGCCAAGACAAAAATAAGATTTTGTCAAGGCCTTATGCCAAGAAACTAGTTTGTCTCATGAGGCCTACCGACGCATCGAGGAGCTATAGTGGGCTCCACCCATCACATACTAAGTCCATTGCATTCTTCATATGAACAGGTTTAAACATAACATAAAAATTCATATTAAAACTAGCATACGAAATGTAAATACTTTCTCCATAAACCATGAATGGTATAAAAATAAAAAATCCACAGTCAAACATATCACAACACCTTCAATACAATATGGATGTTTTGTATCATAATAAATTAACATCAAATAACCATAAAAGCCATCAATGGATGTTGACATATATGAAAACATTACTATTTTAGGTAAATGTCTCTTTTTTGAAATCATTGAAAAGTCATACATTTATAAAGGAAGTAATTTAAAATATATTTTTGAATCAAAGTGTCCCATACCAATTTGAAACTTTTGAAAAGAAATATCATTTAATGACATGCATTTACATATAAATAAATCCTTAATATCTTTTTGAAAATATGGACATTAATTAAAAAGAATTAAAATTCTCATCTTGATAATGAGTACCGTTCACAAATTCATAAAATATTCATTTCGAAATCATTTAAAAGTTAGATAATTATAAAATAAATCATTTACTTTAAAAATATTCTTATAATATTTTTAGGGAATCTTTGAGGATTTTTATAATGGTGGAAAATAACTACATACGCCATATAAGTTAAAAAACATTCTTACCATAATTTTGTCAGAAAGGTTAAAAAGGACCTTGTTTGGAATGTGACAGAAAGATTCCTTTATAAAAATCTTATAAAAAGTCAAGCATGGTATAAATGACTTTAACCCATAGTCTATAAAGTAGTAAGAATTATTTGAAATGCATTTTTGAGAAATAAGGATGTGGATGATAATGAGATCTCAGTAGATAATTACGTATAAACAACCTCAGATAAAGAAGAGATAGTGAAATAAACCCTTACCTTGTTCTTTTCAATGGTTGAGGTTAGGTTAACCTCCTGTATAATAGTGAAATAATTGTTATTAAATTATTCAAGAATCATATACATTAATATGATATCATATATGATCTTTTAACATTGCTTTGTTAGTAATATGTTTTTATTATCGTTGTTTCATGTGTTAACCGATTCATTTTCCTTTATATACTTTGTTATGTAAGCCATTTTTTTATGGATAGGTTGTATCTTATTCATATCCATAATGATATTATGTATTTAAACATTATTTTTAACAATTAAATAAAAATTATTTTTGAATGGATACAATAGGGAATGAATCTCATCGTGTTCGTGGAGACGGTAGTCCGTACGTACGCACGAGTGATAATATCATTCTTTTGATATTAAAATAATACATAATTGGTTGGAATATCATATATACAGAAACATTATAATGCTATATGTATTATTTACATGAAATAAACATCATTATTATACCCATCCAAATAATAATGTATTGAATAACATTACACCACGACGTGGAGACGGTAAGTCGTACGTACGCACGTATGGTGACATGTCATTCATGGGATGGATAAAATACTGAATATGGTTGTACCATATTTATAATAACATATTAGTATATAGAAGATACTGGAGTTATTATTTTATATAGGAAAATACAAAGAAAGATGAAGTTGAAGAAGAAAAGAACTTGAAAAAGGGTGGTGAAAACATTACCTCTTCTTCAGGTTCTTCCTTTTGATTTGATAAAAAGGCTTCCATATGATGACTTTATGATAACAATAAGGCCTCTAGGTTGACTATAGGGAAGTTGAGAGAGTATTTGGGCAGGTTTTGGCCGATCCAAAAGGATTTGAATGTGTGAATTAGTGAGAAGGGGGAGTTCCCTTTTATAAGAGGAGTGAGGGGAACCGTTGGAAAAGCTAGAAATATTATTTTATAATATATTCATATACAATTTCTAATGTCTCCAAAGTGTATTATTTAAATTTTAATGTGGGTATAGGTAGAAAAACATTCAACCAATAGATTTTTAGACATGTTTGGGGCATTATATTATCTTAATCTTTTAGGTTTAACTCTTAATTAATTAGTTTGACACTTACCATGTCACATTTTATTTTTATATTATATAGTTAATAAAATTACTATATTCATCCGAGAGACATAAAGAGTGGTCCATTAATGAAACACCTACCATTATATAAGTCTCTTGGCCGAACCTTATATTTTTAGTAATTTAATAACAATTAATAATATAATATTTGTTTTAAAAACTATTTTATGTCAATTTTGACACTATTTGGTATTTGATTTTTTGTGAAAATCATAACAGCATGATTACTTAGAAAAAACATAATTAAATCAATACTAACATGTCATATTAACCTATAAAATTAGTTTAATTCATAAAAAGTCTCAAATTACATTTATTTGGATATTTATAATATCAATTATTTTAATATTTCATTAATTAGATAATTACTGCATTACCATTGTGTACTAAATAAATTAAATTATTTAATGTCTAAAAATTATAAATTAAATATAATTATTTTGGAAATATTTTTATCATTCTAATGAATATTTAAAATCTAATTTATCTTATGTATAACCCAATATTAAAAATGTTTTAGTAATTAATCATTGATTTTAGCTCTTTTAACTCATCTTGAATTAAATAATAATAAATGTCCTAATCTAATCCAAGTGGACCTAAGTCATAATATTTTATTCATAAGGATGTTTTTGGACGAGATACACTTTTCCAATATAATTAGGATATTTGTTAAGGTAATATTAATATAATTGTAACCCTTAATTACCCTATTTAATTTTAACCATGGTAAATAAAAGTAAAAATTTACTATTCACCAAAAATTATTTTTCTCTTATTGAACCACATTTTAGTCCTTGATATTAACTATGTATCTTGTATTTTTGAAATTCCACTCACAGAAGCAGTAAAATTATGATTTATGTGAATTTGCAAATTATCCCAGGAGATGGTTAAAAGACGATAAAAAGTACAATAAAATTTTTATATGTCTAAAATTATTATAAACTGACATTAATGAATTACATTGAACTTATATAGGTATTAGGTATCTATTTTGACCTAAAATAAATTTAAATAAAATAAATAATTATTTAAATAAAATATCGGTTTTAACTAATAACATAGTGTTTTTCACTATTCATCAAAAATTAAAAGTTTTCAGAAAAATACCAAAAATTCACCCTAGGCTAATTTCGATATTACGAATCCAAAAACTAAAGTCCATTTTAAAATATAATTTTTTTTTAAAAAAAAGTGGGTATTACTATACAAATCGGCTAGTTTGATTGGTTGTGGTGTGTGTTAGAACTCTAAGTTGCGTACAACACATGCTACTGTATTATTTAAAGAGAAGCATACCGTGGAAGCATGGGGTGTTACATTCTCTTCTTAAATAAGTTGTGTCCTCGCAATTTGAAATTGTTCTTAGAAAATAAAATGTTCAAAATAGAAAATATCTTTGTGGGAAAACTCATATCGGTGATTGGGTTAATTAAATTTAATCTTAATAAGAGGAAAAGAGAAATGAAAGGGTCACCACAAAATTATTATCTCTATTTAGAGAAAATTGGTGGAAATAATAGACACATAATTGGAGGAAATACGTAAATATTTATAGGGAGTGATTGTGGTCATCAGTCACAAAAAATTTTAGAATTGAGGGCCTCAAATCCATCAATCTATGATGATTTAAAATATCATTATTTCCAAAAAACATAAGGTATTAGGATAACAAATTTTTGGTTTTATGATACCTTACCTAAAGTATAAGAATTAATTAATTCATAGAATAAGTGAAGAAGAAAAATATATACTTGACAAGTAGAGTCCCATCCTTTAACTAATTTATACCACAAACTCATCCTTCACTCCATAAGATAGTAGAAATCAAAAATATTCTATTTATCCTAATCGTATAAGGATCCAAACATTAACATATACCATTTAAATGAATAAAAATACTTGGTAGTGACTAGGGACTTCCTGCAGGCTAGTGGTGGGTAATAAAGGCCTGCCGAACTATGGTTGTAGGTTCGATTCGTGCAACTTTATCCGATGTGACGAGTTATCACCTGACCTGCATGTTTTCCTTTTCCTAAAACTATAGTATCATCATATTCCAGAACTTTATCATAATAATTGTTTCAACCTTCAACAATACTATCCAAAGTTCAACTTAATCCACTCCAAACATTATAGTTATCCAAAGTACCTTTGTCCAGACTCTCTGTAAAAGGTATCTAAATTCCAAAATTAATTGTCACTTAATATTTCCAAGATAATTTAATGTTTATCTTATTATCACAAACTAAAAATATGATTACCTTAGTCATATTAAAACCTTAATGAAAACAAAAAGTACTGTATTAAATCCTTATATATATCACATTATTTTTATAACCAGAATATAATCCATGATTCCAAAAACACTAATACATTAATTATTCCACTTCAACTGTAGTAACAGCATAAGAGTAGCGTTGATCCCTTGGCCTTTTCTAAGGTATGTTATGTTGGCGCTTAGGGAATTCATTCGTATAATTCCCCATTTCTCTACAATTGTAGCATTTAACATTGACAACATCTTTCTTTCCCTTGAAATCACGAGCTTGGTGGCCTTTTTTCCACATTTGTAACAAAATCCCATTCCTTTTAGGCAAGCACCAGGGTGTTTCTTCCCAAAATTATCACAAAAATGAAAATATGTCTTTCAAATTTTCCCTTTATCTTTCTCATGTTCCACCATTCTCTTCTTCTCTTGTTTTACAATATTGTCATAATATTTATAGAATTACTTTTCTGTCTTTATAGCACATGAGACAATGTGTTCGTATGACGAGAAGGATTGCGAGACTAATTCTCGACGGAGAAATGGTGTTATCCCATCAAAGAAATGATCGATCTTACTTCTTGGATTACATATATAATCTCCAGCATACCTTGCTAACCTTGTAATGTTAGCCTCATACTTTGCAACATTCTCATCCTCCTTTTGTCTCAGACTTAGAAATTTCCTTTCCATATCTGCTCGATGGTCACGAGGAAATTATTTTTCTAAGAAAAGCTCTTTGAACTCCCTCCATTCAATATTTTATACTTCATCATCTTCCTTCATTTTTTATATCAACGACCACCATTGATCAGCATCTCTAGTGAGGTGGTAAACTGCCATGATAACCTTTTCCATTTCACTACACCCCAAAGCCTGAAATATTTTCTCTAAGGATGTTATCCATTGCTCAGCTACAAATGGATTTGTACTCCTATTGAATGTTGGTGGTTGTTGCCTCATGAAGTGATCTAATATTGATCCCCCATGCTGGGGATTAGGGTGTTCCAAACGGGTATGGTTATTATTCATAACCTGAGTGAGTTGTCCCAGTATGGTGATTTGCTGATCAGCACTAGTTGCATTACTAGATCCAGTATAATTATCTTGAGCTGGAGGGAAATCCCAACATGGAGTGTGTGAATTGATATGGTTTTCATTCCTTCCACTAGGCACCATTTCTATAAAATGGCATAAACTAGACCTGTTTATGATTCAAAATACATAATTCCATACTTATAAAACACTTAACATAAATTGAACAGTTTATGGATATAATCCATTTTCATAAAAATGTTTTCTTTGTGAAATTATATACTCATAAACCCTTCATAATGATTGGTAAAGAAAATGAGAATTATCCTAAGCCTATACCCCGGGAGTGTTGTAAGCAAGAGTGCAGCAAGGCTTGTTGTCGTGCACCAGTTCCCATTCGAGTCTAGATCAAAGCATTATTTTCGGGGTTTACCCTTAGGTAAATCTGTTCCAGAGCCGCCTCTACCTACTCGTATCCTGACAGAGATGTATTGCTCAGAAAACTCACAAAATCTCTACAATACCAAATTTCCAGGAAGTTCATCTATACTAATCCTCAAAGTCTATCTTAGGGCTATGTGCTCTAATTAGAGTTTATCTAAATCTAGAATCCAAGGTTTGTACTAAAATTCCTATGATACCAACTGTAACACCCTGACTCCAGTTACCCAGAGTTGGTGCATTAATACATAATATTTGCATGATCACAAAGGATTAAGTCTCGAAAGAACGATTAGTTTAGTAGCTTTGGAATAACTTGATACATTCATAATGTTTACATTACGTCATAAAGTAAAAACTACTACAAAAACATCGTGTATTCAAATCCCCTCATAATATCCCTTCAAGTCATTCACAAATTACTTCTTCACATCTTGGGAAAAATAAAACACTGAAAGGGGTGAGCACAGATCCTCAGTAAGGATAAAAATATAGCGGAAACTTTCATAAATAATCATAAACTTTTAAGGAAATGTATAACTAAAACAAAAGCCTTTGAAACTAAAACATCATCATAATATGGAAAAGATAAAAAGAAATAATGCCTTTTACTTATTCACATAGATATTCTACTAGTCTAATAATCACATGCAATATCAATAACCACTTTCATAATGATGGAATACATAATTCCATACTATCATAACCAAGTAGCCAAGGCCTCATGCCATGACTACAAATAAGATTTTGTCCAGGCCTTGTACCAAGACACTAGTTTGTCTCATTAGACCTACCGATGCATCAAGGAGATATAGAGGGCTCCACCCATCACATACTAAGTCCAATGCATTCCTCATATGAACAGGTTTAAACATAACATAAACATTCGTATTAAAACTAGCATATGAAATGTAAATACTTTCTCTATAAACCATGAATGGTATAAAAATAACACATACATAGTCAATCATATCACAAAACCTTCAATAAAATATGGAAGTTTTGTATCACAATAAATCAACTTCAAATAAGCTTAAAATCCATCAAAGGATGTTGACATTGATGAAAACATTACTATTTGAGAGAAATGTCTCTTTTTTGAAATCATTGAAAATTCACGCATTTATAAATGAAGTAATTTAAAAGAGATTTTTGAATCAAGGTGTTCCATACCACTTTCAAACTTTTGATAATAAATATCACTTCCAAACATTCATGTCCATATAAATAAATCGTTAAAATCATTTTTGAAAACATGGACATTGATTAAAAAGATTTAAAATTTTGATCTTCACAAAGAGTACCTGTCACAAATTGTTAAAATATTTATTTTGAAATATTTTAAAAGTCACATAATTATAAAATAAAACATTTACTTTTAAAATATTTTTATAATATTTTAAGGGAAGCATTAACGATTTTTATAACGGTGGAAAATAGCCGCACCCTCCATATAAGTTAAAAAAAATACATTCTTACCATAATTTTGTCGAAAATGTTAATAAGACCTTGTTTGGAAAGAGACAGAAAGATTCCATTACAAACATATTATAAAAAATCAAAAAGGGTATAAATGACTTTAACCCATAGTCTATAAAATAGTAAGAATTATTTGAAATACATTTTTAATATGGGGTTGATAAAGGGGTCCCTGTAGATAATTACGTATAAAGAACCTCGGATAATGAAGAGATTGTGAAATAAACCCTTACCATGTACTTTTCCTTGGATGAGGGTAGGTTAACCTCCAGTATAATGGTGAAAAATTTGTTATTAAACTATTCATGAATCATATACATTAATAGGATATCATATATGATCTTTTAACATTGCATTGTTAGTAATATCTTTGTATTATCATTGTTTTGGGTGTTAACTGATTCATTTTCCTTTATATACTTTGTTATGTAAGTCGTGTTTGTTATTGATAAGTTTTAACTTATTTATATCCAGAATGATATTAAGTTTTTAAAAATTATTTTTAATCATCAAAGGAAAATTAATCTTGAATGGATACGATGGGGAATGAATCTCATCGCGTTCGTGGAGACGGTTGTCTGTACGTACGCACGAGTGACAATATCATTATTTTGATATTAAAATAAAATATAATTGGATGGAGTATCATATATACAGAATAATTATCTTGTTATATTTATTATTTAAAAAAATCAAACATCACTATTATACCCATCCAAATAATAATGTATTGAATAACATTACACCACGACATGGAGACGGTAAGCCGTACATACGCACGTATAGTGACATGTCATTAAAAGGATGGATAGAATACTGAATATGGTTGTACCATATTTATAATAAAATCATAGTATATAGAAGATAATGGAGTTATTATTTTAGAAAGGAAATGAAAAATAATGAATAAGATGAAGAAGAAAGGAACTTGAAATGTGGTGGTGAAAACATTACCCCTTCTTCGGGTTCTTCCTTTTGAATTGATCAAAAGGGTTCCATAGGTTGTATTTATGATAAAACTATGGACTCGAGGTTGTAGATAGGGATGTTGAGAGAGTATTTGGGCTGGTTTGGCTGATCCAAAAGGATTTTAATGTGTGAATTAGTGAGAAGGGTGAGTGCCCTTTTATAAGAGGGGTGAGGGGCACCTTTGGAAAAGCTAGAAATATTATTTTATAATAAATTCATATTCGGTTTATAATGGCTCCAAAGTGCATTATTAAAATTTTAATGTGGGTATGGTCTAGAACCATTCATCCAAAAGATTTTAGACAGGTTTGTGTCATTATATTGACCTTATCATTTAGTTTTAACTCTTAGTTAATTAGTTTGACACTTACCATGTCACTTTGTATTTTTATATTATATAGTTAATAAAATTACTATATACATCCATGAGACCCCCAAGTGGTCCTATAGTGATACACCTACCATTATATAAGTCTCTTGGTCAATCCTTAGATTTTATGGAATTTAATATCAATTAATAATATAATATTTGTTTTAAAAACTCTTTTATATAAATTTTGACACTATTGGGTATTTGATTTTTTTGAAAATTATAAAACCATGATTAACTAGAAAAAACAAAATTAAATCAATACTAACATTGGATATTAACCTATAAAATTATTTTAATTCATAAAAAGTGTCAAATTAAATTTATTTTAATATTTATAATATCAATTGTTTTAATATTTCATTAATTAGGTAATTACTCCATCACCATTGTGTCATAAATAAATTATATTATTTAATGTCTAAAAATTATAAATAAAATATATGTATGTAGGAAATATTTTTACCTTTATAATTAACATTTAAAATATAATTTTATCAAAGTTATAACCCTATATTAAAAATGTTTTAGTAATTGAACCTTGATTTTAGCTCTTTTAACTGTTCTTTGAATTAAATAATAATAAATGTCCTAATCTAATCCAAGTGGACCTAAATGATAATATGTTTTTTCCTAAGGTTGTTTTTGGTCAAGATAAACTTGTCCAATAGAATTAGGACATGTTTTAAGGTAATATTAATATAATATTTACCCTTAATTACCCTATTTACTTTTAACCGTGGTAAATAAAAGTTAAATGTTACTATTCATCAAAAATTATTTTTTATCTTATTGAACAAAATTTTACTCCTTGATATTAACTGCGTCTCTCAGATTTTCTAAATTACACTCACAAAAGTGGTAAAACTATGTTTTATGTGAATTTGCAAATTCTCCTAAGAGATTGGTAAAAGACGGTGAAAACTTCAATAAATTTTTTATATGTCTAAAATTATTATAAACTGACTCCATTGAATTACATTGAACTTATATATGTATTATGTATCTATTTTGACCTAAAATAAATTTAAATAAAATAAATAATTATTTAAATAAAATGTCGATTTTAACCAATAACTTAGTGTTTTTCACTATTACCAAAAATTGAATGTTTTTTGAAAAATACCAAAAATTCACCCAAGGCTAATTTTGATATTATAAATCAAAAAATGAAATCCATTTGGAAAGTTAAAATTTAAAAAAAATAAAAAATTGTGTATTACAATTCATAATGGCTAGTCTTATTGGTTGTGGTGTGTGTTAGAACTCGAAGTTGCGTATAACACAGGCTACTGTATTATTCAAAGAGAAGTGTATCGTTGAAGCTTGGGGTGTTACCGTGTGAGTCGAAATGCTCAACAGTTGAGATTGGTGTGGGTGAGATGTCATGCCCAATAGAAAAAATAGAGGAATTTAGAACATCATTCACATCACTCGTATAATAATATAATGATGAGAGACATCATGCTCAACACATGATGTAAGGGAGAGTGAAACACCAGGCTCAAAAAGACCCTTATCCATCACTCCACATCCAAAATCATTGGTGCATACATTATAATATAATATCATGTGGGATCACCAAATTTTCATAATAATAGAATAACCCCATATATATATATGAGTAATAGTCCATATAACCAATATATATTTATATAACATGCATCAATAGGCATGTATGTTCCACCATTTATTACTCATGATAATATATCCATTATAATCCATGTAAGAAAATAAAATCATTGTGAAGCTATTACGATCAACATATATTGGACATTCAATTAATCAAGGCATCAAAATTCAATTTCAAGGTTCAACCAAATCCTTAAAAGGTGTTCCTATAAGTTTGGAAATTACCTACATGGGGGAAATTCCATTTACTATCTAATCTAAATGCTTAAAAGGCATTCCAAAATTTTAATCACTTAATTAAATATGAGAATTTCAATCCATAACACCAAAGGGGTGCCTGTTGTTGAGGCTGACATATTATATATACTTAGTAAGTCTCAACAAGAGTATAACATCATGCGTATATAAATTTGTAAGGAAGAAACCCATTTTAAGGAAACACGTGGAAATTACAAGGGTGCAGAACAATGAAGTGGCTATGAAATCAATACAACATTGGCGTAAAACAACTATAAAACCTACCTAAAGGGATATGAGAAAATATTATCCAATACTTTCATTATTTTTGAATTATATCAGAATAAAAATGAAGATTGGTACAATGCCCTGAAAATAGGGAAAATAAAATAACAACAATATAGTGAAAGAGTTGGAGAGATAACCAATATAAGGAAAGCAGAGTATTAGGGATCTTACCATTGTGGATTCAATATGAGTAATGGTAAATAGATCAATGCTTGGATGAAGGAAATCTCCCATATTCTGGCATTTAGTGTGTCAATAATATTCCATGGGTGATCCTTCTATGTGGGAGAGAAAAGCGAAGGGGGGTGAGAAAAAAAGAAAAAAAGGCTCTTCCTCTTAAAAACCCCCCGATCATTTACACAATGTGTAAAGTCATTTCATGTTGTGTAATTTTCTCCCCCTAGAAAATACCATTACACAATGTGATAAAGAGATGGACTACCATTACATATTATGTAATTGTTACACATCGTTTAATTATTACAAATCATGTAATCGAATTACACAATGTGTTATGGGCCCAAACCATGCCTTCAACACTACAATTCTTTCTTTCCCAAAAACAAATGACCGGCCTAAGGGACCAATATTCAAGGTATAATCTCAAATGAAAACCTATAAAATGCCTTTACACATTGTGTAAATAATCGAGCCACTGGGATCATCCCTAGAGTTGTCCTAATGAGGGTAATGAGGGATTGTCATAGAAAAACTCCATCTAGTAGGCTTGTATATCAGCCTCTCACTCCAAGGTCTCATCCTATATTTGGCCATGATACCATAGCATCAGTACTAAAGGAACATACCTACCTAAGAGTTACTTTATTCATTGATCCATTATAAGAATTTAATATTCCTCAAAGGAATAATCCATCTTTAATTCAATCTCATTATGGTGGAAAACATGACATAGGATTGGATGATAGTGATGATGTTGTGATCGGTGAAAGATATAATGCATAGATCGGTATCCATAAGGAAGTGTTATCTGGTAAGTCACTGGTAATATCCTATACAATATCTCAAAGGGGATAATAAATCCTGGTGAGATCTTAACCTGCTTTTGGATATGTTGATGGCCCAACCAGGAAAAACAATAAAGAAAAATCATTCTCCATCCACAAATTCAAGAGGTCACCATCATTGATTGGAATACGACTATTTTTGGGACTGAGTTTTCATCACACACTTCATAATAAATTAGAACTAATATGTATTATCCTTTACAAGGCGTGGTCAAAACAAAGTAATCTCCCTTAACATTATCTAACACAAAGGAGATCAGTAAAGTATACTATTTAAGGATTTATAAAGAGCCATCTCGATGGAATCTAGAAAGCTGTTCCAGTAATAAAAATCTACCTGGGGTATTTGATTCTCCTAAGAACCCAAAAAATCAATGAAACATGCATGGGAAATGTCCTCAAGAACCATAATAATATTCTCTATTTACCAATCAATATGAGAGTGATAAGAAATTTTCATAAGCACCAATGTACCCAAGGCCTTCTGAAACCCCTGTCAGAACCATGAAGTAAAGAAAGTGTATCTGAAAACAAGTCCATGTGTTTTCACTCACTACTAGCCTCCTGAAGAACTTGTGTCTGAGTATCCTATCTTAGAGAATCGGCTACTGCATTACCCTTTCCAGGTAAATAGGAAAGCTCAAAACCTAATTAATGTAGGTATTCAAACCATCTGTGCTACTTGATATTCAAATCGTACTACGTAATTATTACATATTGATTTTGTGATCTGTGAATACCAAAAAATGATTTCTAAGTTGAAAATGACTCCAAAAACATATACCATGAACAACAATAGCTAGTTTGAGGTCATACATATGTTAATTCTTCTTGTGAGACCTCAACGGATGAGACCCATATGATATGACTCACTCATCCTATATTAGATCAGCTCCCTTCTCGATACCTAATGCATTATAGTATCTAATATAAGTAATGACCTAATCTGTTATAAATAAAATTACTATTTCATTTTAAATAAATTTTTTATTTATTAATACGGTTATAAAAAACACATGTACTTATTTTGTTTTATTATATCCAATTGGATTTAAATGATTTTTATGTATCAAAACAGTTGATAATATAGTCGTTGAACAATGCTCACATGAAAAGTATAAATATAGGTTTTCTAACAAATCATTTTTAATCATAAAAAGGATGTGGTGGTCTCAACAATATCATCATACCCTATGAATCCCATTTATCAGAGCTTATGAGGGAAATTTTTTTTGGGATTCTCCCATGACCAAGAACAATATGGGATCTAAAAATTTATTCATGAGTAAAAAAATTTAATGGAGAAGTTCAATCGCATCGAGATCATGACCCAAACTATCTTCAACGAACGAACCTATGAAACCCCCCTCATCACACACCTCACTCTTAGGGTTTATTCTAGAGTATTAATGGGATATTTATCAATACCCTATCAATATGAGTATATAAATTATTTTTTATAAATTAATGAATATATATTAATCATTTTATTGTTACATTGTATATGTTTTTTAATGCACAAATTTAATTTTTGTTTAGTATTCAAATTCAATTAATTAATTTATGAATTAATTCATTTTTGAAATAAATAATATTTTAAATACCGTAAAAATATATATTATGTTTTATGTCATAAAAATGACCCAAAGGTGATGTAATTATTAATATAAATAGGATAAATGACAAAATATAGGTTTTCCCTTTAAAATAATGTGATTTGAAGTTTATTCGATTTATTTTTTAAAACCATTATGAATCCTCCAAGAGTTATAATAAATTCTATGATTTTAAAATCAATTATTTAAGAGTGTGACCTACCTGCACATCACCAATGGTAATATTTTAATAATTTCAGACCATTGGATATATAAAATAATGTATAACACTCCCATTTTGTAGAAACCAGGGAATGGTATATGGGTTTCGATATTTTATTATGTAGAGTCTAAAACCAAAATAACAAATAAACCCCCTGCATTTCCTATATAAAACCACCAAATCCCCCATTTCTCTTCACTAAAACTCTTTATAGCACATATACACTCTTCCTTCCACTCTATAAAATCATCCCAAAAAAACTATGCTCTCAGGAATCCCATCCCAAGCCTTTGGAGTCACACTTTCATGTAAGGGTTCTTTCATTTCCCCTACTTCTTCAAGTTTCATTAATATGTCACAACTTATTTTTCCAATTCCTTGTGTTGGGAAATTATCTCCATGTACATATTATTTCTCATTTTGTGTCTAAATTTTGATATTCCCCTTTCTATCTTATCAAACAATTTTATAAATTTTTTTGTGATGTCTGTATGCTGTTGAAATTGCACCCCAATTTTTCATTCTAAAAAAATTGTGTACTGAATACCATAACCATTTTCAATCAGGGGTATTCACCATTATACACATAAATTTTTTTGTTTGGGGATTTAAATTTATATATTCCAAACTACTTTATCATGGAATAAATTATGATGATGAATGAATCCATTTTGATTTATCTATGTTGCACACTTAAGAATGAGAATGAAATGAAAGTGAAAAGTGTGCCCGAGAATATATAGCGCTCCAATGTATTGGCCAATGGTTAATATCATGATACATCACATTGGTATATGAATTTTACATGATTCCATTATGGGTCTTTTTAGACCATGATATCATGGTCGGGTTATTCTTGACCTACGTTTTTGATGCAGTGTTTTAAGTCATGGCCACATTTTTCATGTTATGATTATCATTATATATCATGCCTTATTATTCATGTTCCTTTTATGCACCATTTATGTGCCTATTGTCTAATACATATTTTTTTCGTAATGTTATTAAATTTTTATTCATATATCAGGCTTTTTAGCTCACCCATTTCTTATTTATATCCTCAGGTTATCCCATGTAGTGTTATGGACGACATAATGTTTAAGTCATGTTAAATAAGTTTTCAATAAATAAATTATTTTTCATTATATAAGTTGTAATGTACTATACCGAATTTATAAAATACACAAGACCTATTGATAATCTGTGATGTACGATGTGTAATTTCATATAATAAATCATGGTTATATGTGTAATAAAGAGTTGGGTTTATATAGTATAGCTCCTACCTGGCACTTCCAGAATCAGTACTAATACTGAAGTCAATATTCCCTTCAAATCCTAAAAGAATTGTTTATAATATTCTAACCATATTAATTTCACACCATTCATTGTAAATCCTATAAGCGGTGCTGAAAGGTGTGAGAAATTATAGATGATATTTTTTTATTAATTGGATAGCCATAAGAAACTCCATATGTAAAATTAATTCTTGGGATTCTATTAGGAAACTAAAACACTCATTTTTTCCCCGTCTAAAGAAACACTTTATGATGAGGTGATATGACCTAAGAAGTGGTCTTTGTTGATCCAAAAGTGATATTTCCTAAGATTAACATAAAGATGATTTTTCTCTCAGTGTATTAAATACGATCTCATGATAGTTGGTAAGGTCGTCTTGAGATACAGAATAAACTACGATGTCATCAACAAAGACTACCATGAATGAATCTATATACGAGTGTAAAACCTTATTCATAAGATCCATTATGATTGTAGGTGTGTTTGTGAGTCTGAACGACAAAACCAGGTACTCATAAAGAGAATACCTACTCCTAAAATTTGTGCGAGGTATATTTGGAAGCCTATCACACATTTGATAATATCCCAACATGAAATAATTTTTTGAAAACACACTCGTTCCTCATATCTGATCAAAGAGGTAGTATTTTCAAGGAGGTGGATATATGTTCTTAACCATAAGTAGGTTCAATCATTGATAATATACACAATGCCTAAGGGTACCATCCACCTTCATAGAAAAAAGGAATGGTAAACCCCATGGAGAAGTGTTGGGGCTATAAATCCCTTTGGCTGCATATCCTCCAACTATTTATTGGGCTCTAGAATCTCTACATGTTACATCCTATAAGGAGGAATGTACACTGGTTTTTCCCTCTACAACATCTCAATGGAAAATACTACCTAGTTCACAAGAGGTAGCCCATTAAATCATCAGGAAATACAACCCTAAAAATCAACTATATGAGGGAAAATAGTGGGCTGTAACCTCTAATTATCTAATTAGAGACTGGTGTTCTACACTATCACAATACCCAACCCTTACTTCTTAGTTCTAGCTCAATTTGAAAGAACTCCCCACTCTCCCTTATAAATATACCTACCACCCCTATTGATGTAAAAGCCACCATCAGATGATATTAGTCAATATGGGCTTGATAGGGAACTAATCAGTACACCGTAATGATTACATCAAATACCATTATTTCAAGGAAAACAAGATTCGACACAAATAGGTATGCACCTATCTAAAGGAGATAATCATTATAATGATGAAAACTCTCTGATTGGATACATAAAGGGCTATTTAGTGTCATGACGCCACATAAGTGTTCAATCTTGAGGTCCATAATCTCTATGATTGCATTAGATATAATAGATTGAGATGAGACCATGTAAAATAATGTAGACACTAAAGTAGATGATACTAGAATAATACCCTGAAAATAGAAGGCATGGCTCTCTACTCCTCAAGTATAGTCCACACTGTATTTAACTATCATGTATCATGACCCTGATTCATTTCCATAATTCCATGAGCAAGGTCGCTTTTCTGGCAATGAGAATCATGATTATTACTACCTCTGCCTAGACTATGACCTCAGATTGAGCATCCTGTGGAATTATTTCAACCTACATACCATGATACTACTAGCCCCACTTTGAAACATGTGGTAAAATTATATTCTCGCTCGTTAGGAACCAACAGAAAAGTATTGCAGAAGCACTAAATATACTCCATACTTACAGAACCTCTACATTCAACATGATCACTTAAAAACTTATGTTTCATATATCATGGTTTCCCACACTAGTGTCATATAAAGAAGTGGTATTTTTGAGTTGGATTACTATTTATACCCCATCAAGAATCCTCGAAGTATCACTTTAACCTACGAGAAGATGCACTGAAAAATCCTAGTACCGAATCACCCTGAATCACACCATCATCTTTCCTAAGATTCATCTCTATAATAAATACTTGGTTTACTATATTAGAAATATTATTCCTCCTGAAATCATTGACCAATGATTGAATGAAATATACCGCCCTATTCTCGAATTGTCTGGTGGTCATGATATCATCACCCACTAGAGATGGTGTAAACTACCACAACTTAGTAATGTGGGTAGAATAATCCATGCCAGTCATAACTCTCTATTTATTGTTCATAAAATCTCTATCCATGAAATCCCTTAGAGTTTGTGGAAAGAAATAATCATAGAATATTGTCTAGAAGTCTTCTCAAACAACATCTCTTTGTCAATATACCTAGGTAATAACATCCACCATCGCCTGGAAAAAATCACATAGCCTATATATAGAAAGCATGTCCCTCTACTCTAGGGGTGACTCCAGATTCTTGAATATAGAATGAATAGCTTCATTCCATGAATCAGCAGTTTATAGTTTTATATGCCCCAAAATGTGGGATAATGTTGCTGCTGGAACTCTCAAGTCAACTCAACCATTGTAGGGGTAGGTTGAGCAATTCCTTTCATAGACTATTACATATGGAGAAATACTTATTGGAACTAGGGATCAGTTCCCATATCAGAAATCCAATGAGGTTCCATCTATGGAATTTTTGGAGGGATCTCTGGAAGCTCAAGGGCTTCCACCTCAGGTTTATGGTCATCAATTCCATTAGGGAGTATGTTTAGAGGACGTTGTGAAGGAATGATGCTAAAATTTCAAACACATTCCTCATAATATAATCTGAATAGTTGAATATATTTTTGATATATATTAAGGAAATGTATATAAGATTCATTTTAAAATATTACACCTCTCTTCCTGGTGTAAAATCATGGTCTGGGTGAGTAGAAAATACCATAACAGGATATAATAACATAGAGACACACCATCTACCCACTACTAAGGTCGAGTTCAGGTATAGGTATCATATCACACGTATAATATGACCATTTAATTGAAAAAGTGATATTCCTTTTCAAAGTTCATAGTCATTTATGTTTGCGAATCTATTTAAATGGTTGAACTATATGGATCAACACTTACAATTTACAAGGGACCATACTCAAAAAATGGGATATAAAGTCCAATTATTCCTAATCATAACATGTTCCATCCCATGTGACTAATGATCCATGGCTCAATAGTTAACAATTCACTACTTAATTTGTCCACATTAACCAATGTAGGAAAAATATAATAGGTTAAGGTAGACTCTAAAAGTGTCAATCAGGTTTTTTCTATATTGTAAAGAATGTCAAAAAATTTACATATAATAATCTGTAACACCCCAAGATTTTATGAAAAATATTCTTTTAATTTCATTAATGTCTTGTGTTGTATTCTACACCAAGATTACCTTGCGCTATACGCAACACCGTATTACCTTGCAGTATACGCAACACTATTCTTGGATCGTGTTACACACAATTTTGATAATAGGTATTCTACGCAACATTGAGTATATATATATATATATATGTATTAAATGTATAAATGAAATATTGTTGGATTCTGTTATACGAAACAACGGGGGATTGTTTCACAACACTCAACCCTGGCATGGCTTGCATTACACGCAATCGCGACCTTCCTCGATAGCGTGTGTTGTACGCAATATCAGGATTTACTAAACAACGATATATTATTATAATATTGTTTTGAACTAGCCATTATGAATAGTGTTAAATAAATTTTTAATTTTATAACTTTATTATTCATCTTACACATTTTATAGAACATGTTATTAGAACAAAATAAATTTTTCGTGTAAAATAAGTATTTTTCAAAAAATGCAGTTTTGCCGCCTTTTGATGAAGCACCCACATTAAATATAGTTTTTGACATGTTTATAAGTTCCATTTAACAAAATAAAATTATTCTTTGGAATCAAGAAATAAAAATTTTCTTTGGATAAATTTTTCATTTTATTCTGATGACATTCATATTTTAATGAATAGTAAAAACACGCTATATTTTAAATAAAAACAACTTTTTTCATCATAATATCTTATGTGGTTAAATTATAATATTGAATGGTTTAAAGTATAAATATAATATATTTTTACCATTTTATATAATGTATGTCAGTAGCATTGATTCTACCATGAATTCATAGGATAAATCAATTCAATCTTTTTCAATGTTTTAATGAAAAACCCATTTTCTTTCGACAACGAGATTAATTTTAATTTAACTTCTTCAACATTTGTGTATTGAATTTGGAAAAATAGATTCCATATTTGGAATCAGTGGGTCCAAATTATGCTAATAAGCTACTTTTTATTTTTGGTCATTGTGAATAGTAACTACGGTAAATTTTATTTACTATAGTTAAAGGTAAATCGGGTAATTAAGGGTAAATATAAGATTATGAAATTACCCTAACACTTGTAAAAATCCTATTGGATGACTAAAAGTCGACCCATATAACCTATGGGTCGGATTAGATTTATTTAATTAAATTTTTTCAATGAAAATAATTAAATATTATTAAAACCAAAGAATGTGACAACATGTCACTTTCTTAAATCTTATAGGTATAATAATTTTAATATAGTGATAAACTTCATGAAACATCGAAACTGAGTAGTCTCCACAAATATAATACATGTATTTAAATTATAGGAATTTATTTAGAATTTTTAGGTATTAAATAATTGTCATTTATTATGACACAAAGATGATGCAGTAATTGTCTTATTAATGAAATATTGACATAATTGATGTTATAAATGACCAAATAAATGTAATTTTAGACTTTTTATGACTTAAATTAATTTTATAGGTTAATATGACATGTTATTGTTGATATAAGTAACTTGGTTTGAAGTTATCATTATGTTGTGAATTTCATAAAAATCATGTACCAAATAGTGTCAAAATTGACAAAAATTAGTTTTTAAAACAAATATTATATTATTAATTGTTATTTAATTCCTAAAAATCTAAGGTTCCGAAAAATGACTTATATAAGAATAGATATATTAATAATAAACAACTTGGGGTTCGTTTGGCTTGTTATGGTAAGTTTATTAACCATATAGTGTAAGAAAACAAAAATACACGGTAAAAGTTAAATTATTTAACTTAGAGTCAAATCTAATTGATAAGGTTAAAATAATACCCTAAACTTGTCTAAATCCTATTGGATGAGGTTATTGAGACCCATCCCCACTTTACCTTCGAAATAAGACCCTTTAGAACCATTATAAACCGAATTTGACCTTAATATAAAATAATATTTTAGGATTTTCTGAAGGTGCCCCTCTCCTCCCTTATAAAAGGGAACCTCCTCCCTCTCTTCCTCACACAACATTGAGCCTTCAGGCTCAGCCAAACCCTGCAAAATTATCTTCTCCACTTCCCTAGAAACATCCTAGAGGTTCTGGCCTTCCTCAAATACCAATTTTAGTTCCCTAAGAGGAGGTCTCAAAGAGGC
The DNA here is from genome assembly GCA_963277665.1 of Viscum album. Taxonomy (NCBI): domain Eukaryota; kingdom Viridiplantae; phylum Streptophyta; class Magnoliopsida; order Santalales; family Viscaceae; genus Viscum; species Viscum album. The sequence continues at coordinate 807,702,085 of OY728139.1, forward strand.
GCTTCAAAGAAGAGGTAATTTTCATTACCGATTCTTTCACCTTTATTTCTTTTTCCACTTCTTCTTATTAGTTTGTTTCATTATGAAGTAATAACATCAGTATCACTCATATACGGATATGTTATTATAAGTATGAAACAATCCTATTTCACCATCTATCCATCCTACGGAAAACGAAATCACCGCGCGTGCGTACGTACGGAATACCGTCTCCACGCCGTGGTGACATCTATTTTCCACCAACACCTTACTTGGATGGGTATAATGGTATAAATAATAACTATATAGTATCATTTTAAAGTGATATTGATTCTAAAATAGTATAAATACACTCCAATACAGTCCCACGATCATGGCAACGATATCATCGCTCGTGCGTACGTACGGACTACCGTCTCCACGACGCGATGAGATTCATTCTCCACTTTAACCATTCATGAATGATTATAAAGTATATATATTAAATAATAATGAAATATATGACATAATAATGATACTGGATTTATTTTTATATATATGTATGTCATCTACTTAATTCCGTTCAACACAATAAGGAAACGAAAACAGCGTTCATGCGTACGTACAGCCTACCGTCTCCATGAACGGTGTATTTCTTTCCATTTACTGATTTATTATGTATATGTATATTCTGAATATATATATATATATAAATCATGTTTTATATTCTGGAATTATTTAATCATGATCTATGTAATCATATGAATAATTACAAGTCAAAACACGGACGACAAATGAAACAATTTTACCCAAAACGCTCTTTAACATGGAATTTACAAAAGAAAGGGTAATATAAAGTCATAAGTGAACCATATATGATATCATAACAATGAATATGATTCTGTAATAAGTCAATGACATTATTTAAATCATTATAAAGGAGGTTCATACACTTACGAAGCAAATCGGACCTAAGGTAAGGGAAATATCACAATCTCTTTTTTATCCGAGATTGCTTATTCGTAAGTATTTATTGGTGTGTATTTTATCATCCACATCCATGATTCCTCAATATGTAATGTTATTACCATCCACCTACAGTTTTTTAAATCCAATTTTACCCTTCGGTTAGTTTTTAGTAAAAGATATGAAAGGAATCTTTTGTCGTTTTTTGTACGAGGTACTTTTTGACTTTTTTGACAAAAGTACGAGAAGAATGTTTTTTGACTTATACAACATGAATGTATTTTTAAACATTATTTCTAATAATCTTCCTTTACAAGTTTTCAAGTTTATTTTTGATCAACTTCTTTTAAAATTGTACGAAATTTTAAGAAAGGAAAATGTTTTTGAAGTAGAAAGGATATTTTTTTCAAAAATGGAGTTCAAGTGTTTTATCAAAATTATTTTCCATCTAAGATAATAAAGGGTTATGTTTCTATCCCTATTATTACATTGATTTGATTATGTTGTGATGGAATTATTTTTATGAATTCATTTATCTTATATGAATTGTTTTACGATGTCATGTTGTTTAATAATACCATTTTTATTACATGGGTTATGCAATGATGTGTGGTTTATGATTTTGTGGCACACATAAGAATGGTATCATTTTGAGATGGGTGGGACCTATATCTCCATCCAATGCATTGGGTAAAGATTTTATATCTCATGAGATAGACATGGATGGAATGGTAGGTTATAACGGTTCAGTGAAACAAGACTGAAACGAGGGTGACTCAGTTCAGAAAGGGACTTTGTCCACTATGATAGTCTTGGAAATGAGTCTTGACTAATAAGATATGATTCTCTATGATTATGTGTGTATGTCACAATGTTTCATGTTTTATGTTATGATTATTGTGATTACATTTCACTGCCATGATTTATCCCATGTTATGAAATTATTCTCTCTTTTGCAGGTTAAGATTTCCAAAAGTTATGTGATTTTGTATATGATGTGATTGATATTTCTTTTGTTTACCCTTACTGGGAATTTGAGCTCACCCTTTTATGTTTTCTTTTCCCCAGGATATAAAGAATGGTTTTAGGTACAAAAAAAGGAAGATCTTTATGGGAGATGTTGAAGATCTTTCACCAGGATTTGAAGATTATATTTCGAGTTTCCAAAGACACTAAACTATTACGATCCTTGTGTGTGAGTTAGTGTTATGTACTAAGTATTCCGCAAATGTAATGTAATGTCAATGTACGTCAAGCTTCAGGTCTCTACATAATAAATTCACTAATAATATAAATTAGGAAAATACATGCTGAAAATAGATGTGTCATGGAAAAATTCATGACATATTAGTCCAATTGTGCCTATAATTGTGCATGAAATTCAATTATCTCATTTCATCTAGACAAGTTAAAATAAATACCATTGCATTATCACTAATATTAATAACATCACAAGATGTGAGTGTCACCCAATGATGAATTCATATCTACTATAATATGTATACTAAATAACATCAATATCCAATCCTAGGTAATTTGGATTTTCCTTATATCTGGGTTAGGTATGCCAGGGAATGGGCTCATAAACAAATCCCATTAACACCTAGTCTCATATATAATTCCCAAAAAGTAAGAGAAAATTAAAAATTATGCTCTGATACCAATTTCTATGATCCTGACCCACGATCTACTCAACCCATTCCCTAAGGTGGTAGGTCATATGGCCTCATGCGCGCCTTCCTGCACACAATAAGCTACCATCTAGTAGTAAGGTTCTAAGGTGAACCATTAGGGAGACTATACCCTCATATTAGTGTGGGGAAATGGATAATATTAATAAACCAAGAATAAAGAAGAAGATAAAAAATATATAATAAATAATTTTAGAAGTTTAATAAACCAATCAACTGTAATAATATCAATATACAATCGACAGTTTATTATACATGATTTCATGGAAAGATAAAATAAAAAAAATGGTAATTAGGATACATGCATATACAACATGATATAAAAAATACAAAATACAAAAGGCTACTCCAATATAATCTCTATCATTTTCTTAGTTATCTGGTCTCATGCTACATAAAATAAGTGAAGTATATCATGAATCCATAATAGGCAACATTACATAATCCATATATGTAGATGAGTAATTTACTTGGGTACCAAGGGTGTCCTGAGTAGTGTGTGAGATAAAATCCTAGTATGCCACATCATATAGTTTCTATAAGTAAACCAAGTAGTGAGAATGAAAAAATAGTGTGTAGATTATTATAATAATAAATAATACTGAAAATATAATAACCCAACAACTTAGGTTCCTAAAGGACACATGGAAGCTCTACCTACTTTGGCATAGGCTCTAATTAGTGTATGAACAATAACCATATATTTATATAATATATATAGTATAGTTATGTATTGTATCCACCAATATTCACTAAGTACGTGAGGACATATGTTGTAATATACTTGGATACTAGGTGTTGTCTGGAGTTGGGCATAATTGAAGAATCGATGTCTAGTCTGAACATGTCTATAAGCACAAGAAAAAGAGTACATGCCATGAATCTCAAAGTGAGATTGATCCATCATGCTCGACACTTGAGATTGTTTGGGTGAGATTTAATTCCCAACACCCTAAGTAGAGGAATTTGGAACATCATTCCCATCAATAATATAACAATATAATGGTGAGAGACATCATGATCAACACCTGATGTATGGGATAGTGAAACACCATGTTCAACAAGTCTCGTATCCATCATTCCACATCAAATATCAATGGTGTGTAATTATAATATAATATCATGTGGGATCAATAAATTTTTATAATAATCAACAAAACCCATATATATATTGGAGTTATAGTCAATTTAACCAATATATATACAACATGCATCAATAGGCATGCCTTTTCAAACTTTTATTATTCATTTCAATTTATCCATTTCAATCTATGTAAGAAATGAAAATCATTGTGAAGTTAAGACAACCAACATATTTAGACCATTAAAGTACTCAAGGAATGAAAAATCAATTTAATGGTTCAACCAAGCACTTAGGAGGTTCTACTATCAATCAGAAAATTACCTTCATCCGGGAAATTCCATTTGTAATCTAAGATGAATTCTTAGAAGGAATTATAGGAATTTAATAAATTAATTAAAAAGGGTAATTTCAAGATGGAATACCTAAGGGGAGTATTTGGTTGAGTTTACATCCTCTAAATAAATAGCAAGGATCAATGAGAGTATAACATTATCTATATAAAAAGTTAGAATGAAGAAAAACATGTTATGGCAATACACCACAATGGTCGACATTAGACACAATGAAAAGACTAATAAATCGCAATAAATTTGATGGAAAACCAATAGTACACAAAACTTAAGGTTTTTGAGGAATCCTCATCCAATATCAACTTCATATTCAAATTAGATCAGAAGAATAATGAAGAACTATCCAACTCCTTGAAAATATGAAAAATTAGGTCTCACCAAAATAGCGCAAGAGACAAAGAGATAACCTAAAGATGGAAGGAACAAGATTAGAGATCTTACCATTGCAGATCCAATGTAAGTAACAAAAAAAATATCAGAGATGGAATAGATGAGATTTCCCATAGTTTAGTTTTAGGCATGTGATGGAGCTCCCATGTTTGAGCCTTCTGTGTGAGAGAGAAAAGTGGGGATATAGGTGAGGAAAAAGGGTTATGCCACTTAAAACACCCTTTTAGAATTTACACAACATGTAACTAAATTACACATCGTGTAATTTTTGGGGACCTCCCCTAGGAAAATACCTATACACGATTTGTTAATAAGCTGTCCAGAAATTACACATCATTTAATTCAAATACATAGTGTGCAATTGGCCTATAACCGCCTCCAACACCCTCCTCCTTTAGTTTCCAAAAAAGAGGACTAGCTGAAGGTCCCAATATTCATGGTCTTAGACAAAAAAACAATGAATGTTCAACCAAATTAAAATGGAACCATACCATTCTCAAATATCAGGTCATTACAATTATTAAAATAGTTAATTATTAATTAGTTTTTTTAATTTTTTTATTAATATGTAAATGATCTTTATTAACTATAAATCATCCTTCTAATTATTATTATTGAAATTATTAATTGTTAAAAATAATATTAATTATTAATTGATACAAGAAGAGGTATAATCCCCCTTATTAAATAAAATATAAAACAAGGATAAGTGGAGGATGAGTTCAGACAATTAAAACTTTCCCACATTCCAAAATACAAAGAAACAATGTCTCGTGGGAATATAAACCAAGAGAAATTGCACAATCATGAAAAAAAATCCCATAACAAGTTTCAATGACCTAAACTCTCCAAATAACCAGATTAAGAATGGAGACTCATATTATGATAGGATCCTTGACAACCATGATCACATGGATTTCATCCTCACACTATAGAAAAAAATGTATTTGGCTAAAATTATTTTTTATTGAATAAGAAATCATCACAAATAAAAACAATTATCGAATTATTTGCAATGAAATTCTCATTTCATTGGATATAACTCTAGATTTCCGAATATTTGTGAAAAAATTCACATATCATTGCCAATAGATTTGGTGACTATGCATACCATATGGCTAGAAAATACTATATACAACTGAAATAATCATTCCATCACAAATAATGTTATTTTCTAAATAAACTATTGAGATAGATAAACCTTTCCATCGAAAAAGATATTATTTGAACTGGAGAGTGTTTTCTATTATATATACGTTGTTGGTTGAGTAAATAGAAAATAAATATGGTGGCTATAATTTGCAATGAATCTAAAAATGCATCACAAATTTCCTTTTACCACTATGACATTTTATAGTGGGTTGTATTGGTAATGGATTTTTAGTCACAAATAGTCTATGTCAAATAATGTAATATATAAAAATCCTCATACTACATCATCCTTATCACTTAACATCTCATAACCTCTTCACATCTCTAAATTTTCTCCCAAGTATACATTTAAATTTTTATATGAATGTTTTCAGAGGTACATCAATATCTCTATTTTGGTATGATAGTTAGTTTTAAGAAATTTTTTATAATCATGTTAATTGTTAATTTGTTTAAATTATTTCATATTAGGAATAAATAGTAACGAATGTTAATAATTATGAATTATTATTATTAATTTATAAATATTACTAATAAATATAAATAATTAATAAAAATTAGTTATAATTACAAAAAAAATTAGTGTTAGTTATGAATAATTAGTAATAATTACAAATAATTAATAATAAAATAATGGATTCATAAAATTTTTTAACACCTATTTTTGTTCAAAAAATAATATAATCTTAATAGCATATAAGACATACAACATCAAACCTAAACAAACCCTGAAATAATAATATTTTAATTATGATCATTATATCCTAGATGTTAAATAGGAAGGTATAAATATTATTAACCATTTTATGAAATATATATATATATATATATGGCATACTCAATAAAAATTTATTGATAAATTATTAGTAAATAATTAATCAATTTATAATAAAGTAATTTGTAATCTTCAAAAAAATATTTTCTCCAAAAATGACTTTTTTTTGTGAGAAAATTTTATAAATAAATTTTTGAGATAAAAAATTTATTTTATAAAATGAACTTAATTATTTATATAAAAATTTTAACATTATAATTGGTTGAAAATTAAGTATTTTTATGAATGTATTGAATTTTCACTGAATAGTAAAGAATATAGATTTTTGTAAAAGTGTCATTTCTATTCCATAAATCACTACTAGAAATTTAATCTATAGCCATGGACCTATATCCACGGTTTTATAGGTTTGTGGACATAACTTGTTTATAGACACAGTTAATTTGTAATACATGGCCAAACTATACTGTCCCCCTTCTTTTTTCGATTCTTGTTGGGCTCTGCCACTATCTACGATATGCATCCCCCTTTTTTCGATTGCAGTCGAGCTCCTCCTCCATCCCCGATACGCGACCCACTCACTACAGCGCCCTCCTCCCCTGATGGCCTCTCCTATTCCTTGACGACCTCTCTTACTACGTCCTCCTCTCTTCCCTTGTGGCTTCCCTCTCTCACCCTCATTGTTGTCCTCTATCGTTCACCCTCACCGGCTTCGTTTCCTCAATCCCTCATCAAAATTCATTCATTCATGGCGCATATTATCCAATCGTGGCTTGGATTCTCCATTTGGGGTTTCTCTATCGCTCGTGTGGTATTCCTTTCCTATATACATTCTTTGGGAATTCCTCCTATATTCAGTGCATTGGCAGAAGGGTTCCTCTATACCCTTCTTCAGGCCTTCCTCCTACATAGGGTGAGTTGGCCCCACTAATTTACTTAATTATGTTATGTGCCTGCTGTTTGCAGCTTTTGTCCCAGTCTAATGAGTAAACTCATGGTTCCTTATAACTTTGGAAGTTTCCCCATGATCCATGACTCATGGTTGAGATAAATTTAAATATCCATGCCCATACTGGTTGATAAATTCTTAGAATATATGAATTTTGGGTTTCCAAGGTTGTGGTATGTTTTATAACCATTATTTGGTTAGAGAAGATATATTTGGAAATTCTCAATAAGATTTTCAGTTATGTGAATTGAGGCATGATGGTGATATAGGCTCTCAGGTGTTTGTCTGAGCATAGATGAGTGGAACTGTAACTATTTTAATATTTAGGTTTTTCACCATGGATCTTGCATGGATTATAGCTCCATGTGTTGGAGGGAAAATACCCAGATGGAGTGACCTTTTCCCTATTGTTGGGAAATTAGGTTTTACTTGTCTCCCTATAGTAAAATATCAGTTTTCCATGTCCATGGTTTTGGTTGTTTCATCTCTTCTTGGGTGAGTTGGTAAGGTGTTTTGGAGGGAATATCCCATGGGATTATCCCTATTTAAAAAATAAAGAAAATTACCATTTTGTATTGGTTTGGCATGGTAAAAAATTGTGATGGTTGAGATGTCTTGTTTTGGTGCGCATTTATACTTTGACTGGCTATGTATGGTTCCCTATATTCACACATATGGAAGAATCGAGTCAAAATGCACTACATGGGAAATATAGGTGATAGTGGTGCTTCTTGGGAAATACAACCATGATATAGCACCTTATACATGGGAATTTTTTAAAGAGTTATAGATGAGGGGTTTCATTATTTCTCATTTGAACAATGATTAGAAAGGGTTGAGGGATTTATATGGTCCTTAGTGTGTATTGGGCTTGTGGGTTTCATTGGATAGTTCCATGACATCATAGAGGAATGGACCTATGATTTGTTTTTTTAGTACCTCTGAGGATTCCCCCTAGGAAATGGAGAGCACCACCACAACAAAATGAATATTTTATTGGATGCTAAAATGATGGGGATTAAGGCTCACTCAAAGAAAGGTAAATAAACATTTATCCATAACGATCTATTAAAAAACTCACCCCTCCCTTATTCCTCCCACACATGTGAGTTAATCAGGGGTGGTTTGTAACCCCCCAAGCTTCTACGGTACTCTTCTCTTTGAATAATGCGTTAGCGTGTGTTGTACGCAACATTGAGTTCAAACACACCACAACCAATCAAACTAGCAATTATGAATAGAAATACCTACTTTTTGAAATTTTATAAATATTATCTCTCAAAATGGACTTCATTTTTGGATTCAGAATATCAAATTTAGCCTAGGGTGAAATTTTGGAACTTTTCGGATAACATTTATATTTTGATGAATAGTTAAAATTACTAAATTTTAATTAAAAACAACTTTTTTAATCGAAATAATTTATATTGATAACATGAGTGGTTTTATAGTATATTTAGAATATATTTTTACCATTTAATACAATGTGAGTCATTGTACATAATTTTACAATTAAATCGGATTTAAACAAGTGTCAATCTTTTGATAGTTATTATCTCTCTTAAAAACATGATTTTTGTTTTAACAACGAGAATTAATTTTAAATTAATTTCTTCCACTTATGTGTTTTGAATTTTGAAAAATGGATTCCATATTTGGAATCAGGATTTTCATATTGTGTAAATAGGTTACTTTTATTTTTATACATTTTGAATAATTACTTCGGTAAATATTTTATTTACCATGGTTAAGGGTAAATCCAGTAAATAAGGGTTAAACAATAATATTATAATTATAATAAATTACCCTAAAACGTGTCCTAACCTTATTTTTGGATACATTTCCGACCATGGGCATCTTTGGATAGATTTTGGGACCCCATGGAGCCACATTTAGGTGATTGGGACACTTTATTTTAATTAAGTTAAAATAAATACAAAAATAACAAAAGCATATATCTTTTAGAAAAAAAAATTTACAATGTGTTATATATGTTGTAATTTCGACTATAAATATTATTTACAAAGACAAAACGATTTCCTACATAATTATATTTTATTTTTAATTTTTAGACATTAAATAATCTAATTTATTAATGACACAATGATGATGCAGTAATTACCATAATAGAGAAAAATTTAACTAATTGGTATTATAAATACCCAAATAAATATAATTTGAGACTTTTAATAAATTATACTAATTTTATAGTATAATATGACATATTAGGATTGATTTAATTGAATTTTTTCGAATTAATAATTCTGTTATGATTTTTTACAAAAATCAACAATTGAAAAGTGTCATAATTGAAAAAAAGGGTTTTTAAAACAAATATTATATTATTAATTGATATACAATTCCTAAAAATATAAGGTTCTTCCAGGAGACTTATATCATGATAGGTGTATCATTAATGGACCTCATGGGGGTTTATTGGAAATATATAGTATGTTTATTGACCATATAATATAAAAATACTAGGAGACATTGTAAAAGAGAAACTAATTAACTAAGAGTTAATACTTAAATATAAGGTTAGTATAATGACCCAAACCTGTCTAAATCCTATTGGTTGAGTGGTTTTCGACCCATCCGCACCTTAAAATTTAAATAATAAACTTTTGAGCCATTAGAACCCGAATATGAATTTATTATAAAATAATATTTCTATCTTTTCCAAAGGTTCCCCTTACCCCTCTTATAAAAGAGCACTCCCCCTTCTCATTAATTCACACCATCAATGCCTTTTGGTTCAGCCAAACCCTTACCAAATACTCCCTAAACATTCCTCACTTTATCCTATAGTCCTTACATTAGTCAGAAAGCCAACCTATAGAGGCCTTTTGATCAAATCAAAAGGAAGAACCCGAAAAAGAGGTAATGATTTCACCACCCTTTTTCATGTTCCTTTCTTCTTCCACTTCTTCTTTCATTGTTTTTCCATTTCTAAAAGAATTAATACAGTATCTCCTATATATTGTAATATTATTATAAATATGGTACAACCATATTAAATATTCTATCTATCCTTTGATTGTCATGTCACCATACGTGTGTACGTACAACTTACTGTCTCCACATCGTGGTGTAATTGTTATTCAATAAATTATTTTTTGGATGGGTATAAATATGATGTGTAATTCATGTAAATAATAAATATAAAATTATAATGATTCTGTATATATTATATACCATCCAATTATATATTATTTTTATATCAAAAGAATTATATTGTCGCTCGTGCGTACGTACGGACTACCGTCTCCACGAACGCGATGAGATTCATTCTCCATCGTATCCATCCAAGTATAATTATCATTTTATGATTTAAAAATAATTATTAAGAACTTGATATCATTATGGATACGAATAAGATACATCCAATCCATGACAAACTTGTCTTACATAACAAAACATACAAAAGAAAATGACTAAGTCAAACCCGAAACGACGATAATTCTAAAATATTATTAACAAAGCAATGTTAAAAGATCATATATGATATCATATTAATATATATGATACGTTTATAATTTAATAAAAATTATTTCACCATTATACAGGTGGTTAACCTACCCCAACCAAGGAAAAGTACTAGGTAAGGGTTTATTTCGCAATCTCTTCATTATCTGAGTTTGTTTATACGTAATAATCTACTGGGATTTCTTTATCATCAACTTCCATGTTTCTTAAAAATGTATTTCAAAACATTCTTACTATTTTAGAGAATATTGGTTAAAGTCATTTACACCCTTGTTTACTTTTACAAGTGGTTTATAAAGGAATATTTCTGTCATTTTCCAAACAAAGTCCTTTTTATCCTTTTCGACCGAATTAAGGTAAGAATGTTTTTTTAACTTATACAGCGGGTGCGGCTATTTTCTGCAATTATAAAATCGTTGAATCTTACCTTACAAGATTATAAGAATATTTTCAATGAAAATGTTTTATTTTATAAATATATGACTCTTAAATGATTTCAAAATAGAAAGAGATATTTATCTAAAAAGAGTTTTGATTTCATCTATGCCAACATCATTTGATGAATTTTACGCTTATTTGAAGTTGATTTATTATGATACAAAACATCTATATTGTATTGAATGTTTTGTGATATGTTTGACTATGGATGTGTTATTTTTATACCATTCATGGTTTTTGGATGAAGTATTTACATTTTGTATGCTAGTTTTAATATGAATGTTTATATTATGTTTAAACCTTTTCATATGGGAATGCATTGGACTTAAGATATGACGGGTGGATCCCACTATAGCTCCTCGATGCATCGGTAGGTCTCAAGAGACAAAGTAGTTTCTTGGAACAAAGCCTTGACAAAATATTATTTGTAGTCTTGGCATGAGTCCTTGGTTATGTGGTCATGATAGTATGGAATTATGTATTCCATCATTATGAATGTGGTTATTGATATAGCATGTGATTATTTGACTAGTAGAATATCCATGTGAATAAGTAAATTGCATTATTTCATTTTATCTTTTCAATATTATGCTGATGTTCATGTTTAAAAGTCTTTTGTTTTAGTTATACAGTGCCTTAATTGTTTATGCTTATTTATGAAAGTTTCTGCTATATTGTTATCCTCATAGAGCATCGGAGCTCACCGTTTTCAGTGTTTTATTTTTCCCAGGATGTGAAGAAATAATTTATGAATGACCCACAAGGATAGTATGAGGGGATAAGAGTGTGGACTATGGAGACTATATTGTTATATATTTTCATTTTATGATGTAATGTAAACTTTATGAATGTATCTAGTTATTCCAAGGCTACTAAACTAATCGGTCTTTCGAGATTTGATCTTTTTTTGATCATGCCAATGTTATGTAATAATGCACCGACTCTGGGTAATTGGGGTCGGTGAAAGAAAACATGTAGGCCTAGAACTGGTGGAGGAAACGATGGAAATGGTGAAGGTAATCCAAAACCATATCAAAGCATCTCAATGTAGGCAGAAGAGCTATGATGATAATCGAAGGGAGGATTTGGAATTTCAAGTCAGTGATCATGTTTTCCTAAAGGTATCTCCATGGAAGGGAGTCATACGTTTTGGTAAGAAAGGTAAATTGAGTCCCAGTTATATCGGACCTTTCGAAATTCTAGAACGAATTGGGGTTGTAGCTTACCGATTGGCAATGCCGCCAAGTCTCTCCAAAGTTCACGACGTGTTCCACGTATCTCTGTTGAGGAAATACATGCCTGACCCAATGAATTTACTCACCTATGAGGAATTAGAATTGGAACCTGATCTATCTTATTGCGAAGAGCCCGTCAAGATTCCTGATACGAGAGAACAAGTACTGAGAAACCGGACGACTCGTCTGGTAAAAGACTTTTGGAGAAACCATAAGATGGAAGAGGCAACGTGGGAAGCCGAGGACTTATGATGAAGAACCACCCGAGTCATTTCATGCGGTAGTATTCTAGAAATTTCGAGAACAAAATTATTTGATGGAGGGGATAATGTAACACCCCAAGCTTCTACGGTACGCTTCTCTTTGAATAATGCGATAGCGTGTGTTGTACGCAACCTTGAGTTCTAACACACCACAACCAATCAAACTAGACTTTATGAATAGTAATACCTACTTTTTGAAATTTTATAAATTTTATCTCTCAAAATGGAATTCATTTTTGGATTCAGAATATCGAATTTATCCTAGGGTGATTTTTTGAAACTTTTCGGATAACATTTATATTTTGATGAATAGTGAATATTACTAAATATTAATTAAAAACAATGTTTTTAATTGAAATAATTAATATTGATAATATGATTGGGTTTAAATTATATTTAGAATACATTTTTACCATTTACTACAATTTTGGTTATTTTACAAAATTTTACAATTAAACCGGACTTAAACAAGTGTCAATCTTTTGATAGTTTTTTTCTCTCCTAAAAACACGCTTTTTGTTTTAACAATGGAAATTAATTTTAAATTAATTTCAGCCACTTCTGTGTTTTTAATTTGAAAAAATGGATTCATATATGGAATCAGGATATTCATATTGTGTAAATAGGAAACTTGTATTTTTAGACATTTTGAATAATTACTTCGGAAAATATTTTATTTACCATGGTTAAGGTTAAATCCTGTAAATAAGTGTTACAAAATAATATTATAATAATACTAAATTACCCTAAAACGTGTCCTAACCATATTGGTGGACACATTTCTGACCCTGGGAATCTTTGGGTCAATTTTCGGCCCCCATGGAGCCACTTGTAGGTGATAGGGACACTTTATTTTAATTAAGTTAAAATATATACAAAAATGACAAAAGCATATATCTTTTAGAAAAACAATTTTTACCAAGGGTTATATGTGTTGAATTTTCGAATATAATTATTAATTATAAAGATAAAACGATTTCCTACAAAATTATATTTTATTTATAATTTTTTTACATTAAATAATTTAATTTATTTATGACACAATGAAGACGTAGTAATTACCATAATAGTGAAAAATTAAAATAATTGGTATTATAAATACCCAAATAAATATAATTTCTGACTTTTAATGAATTACACTAATATTCTAGTATAACATGACATATTAGGATTGATGTAATTGACTTTTTTCGAAGTAATAATTCTGTTATGATTTTGTACAAAAATCAAATACTGAATAGTGTCAAAATTGATATAAAAGAGTTTTTAAAAAAGATATTATATTATTAATTGATATTCAATTCTTAAGGATCTAAGGTTAGTCCAAAAGACTTATATCATGATAGGTGTATCATTAATGTACCACTTGGGGGTCTCTTGTATGTATATAGTATGTTTATTAACCATATAATTTAAAAATACAAAGAGACATTGTAAAAGTGAAACTAATTAACTAAGAGTTAGTACTTAAAGAGAAGGATAGTATAATGAACCAAACCTGTCTAAATCCTATTGGATGAGTGGTTTTAGACCGATAACCACCTTAACATTTAAATAATCCACTTTGGTGCCATTATTAACCGAATATTAATTTATTATAAAATATTATTTCTAGCTATTCTGATGGTTCCCCTCAACAGTCTTATAAATGAGCACTCCCCCTTCTCATTAATTAACACCATAAAAGCCTTTTGGATCACCCAAACCCTGCCCAAATACTCTCTATACTTCACTAAATTCATCTTAGAGGACTTAATTTGGTCTGAAAACCAACCTTAAGGGCCCGTTTCATCAAATAAAAAGGTAGAACCTGAAGAAGAGGTAATGATTTGACCACCCTTTTTCAAGTTCCTTTCCTCTTCCACTTCTTCTTTCTTTTTTTTTCCTTTCTAAAATAGTGAATCCAGTATCTCTTATATACTGTAATATTATTATAAATATGGTACAACCATATTCAATATTCTATCCATCCTTTGACTAATATGTCACCATACGTGCGTACGTACAGATTACCGTCTCCACGTCGTGGTGTAATTGTTAATCAATAAATTATTTTTTGGATGGTATAATAATGATGTGTAATTCATGTAAATAATAAATACAACATGATAATGATTCTTTATATATGATATACAATCCAATTATATATTATTTTAATATCAAAAGAATGATATTGTTGCTCGTGCGTACGTACGGACTACCGTCTCCATGAACACGATGAGATTCATTTTCCATCGTATCTATTCAAGTATAATTATCATTTGATGATTTAAAAATAATATTTAAGGACTTGATATCATTATTGATATGAATAATATAAATCCTATCCATGACAAACATGCATTACATAATAAAACATATATAATAAAATGAGTAAGTTAAACACGAAATGACGATAATTCTAAAATATTATTAACAAAGAAATGTTAAAAGATCATATATGATATCATATTAATATATATGATACTTTTATTATTTAATAACAATTATTTCACCATTATACAGGAGGTTAACCAACCACAACCAAGGAAAAGTACAAGGTAAGGGTTTATTTCGCAATCTATTCATTATCTGTGGTTGTTTATATGTAATAATCTACTCGGATTTCATTATCATCCACATCCATGTTTCTTAAAAATGTATTTCAAGACATTCTTACTATTTTACTGTAACGCCCCGACCCCAGCTACCCAGAGTCGGTGCATTACTTCGTAACATTGGCATGATCACAAGAAAGATCAAATCCCGAAAGACCGATTGGTTTAGTGGCCTTGGAAACACTAGATATAATCATAAAGTTTTACATTACATTTCAAAGTGAAAAACTACTACAACAACAAGGTCTTCATATCCACACTATTAACCCCTCATAATATCCCTGCAAGTCATTCATAATTTACTTCTTCTCTACCTGGGAAAAATAAAACATAGAAAAGGGGTGAGCTCAAATGCCCAGTAAGGATAACAATATAGCCGAAACTTTCATAAATAAGAATAAACTTTTAAGGCAATGTATAACTAAAACAAAAGCCTTTCAAACATGAACTTTCAACATGGTATGGCATAAATAAAATGAAATAATTCAATTTACTTATTCACATGGATATTCTACTAATCGAATAATCACATGCAAAAATCAATAACCACTTTCATAATGTTGGAATGCATAATGCCAGACTATCATAACCACATAGCCAAGGCCTCGTGCCAAGACTACAAATAAGATTTTGTCAAGGCCTTGTGCCAAGACACTAGTTTGTCTCATGAGACCTACCGATGCATCGAGGAGCTATAGCGGGCTCCACCCGTCACTTATTAAGTCCAATGCATTCCCATATGAAAAGGTTTAAACATAACAGAAACATTCGTATTAAAACTAGCATACGAAATGTCAATAATTTCACCATAAACTATGAATGGTATAAAAATAGCACATCCACAGTCAAACATATCACAAAACCTTCAATACAATATAGAAGTTTTGTATCATAATAAATCAACTTTAAATAATCTTAAAATCCATCAAAGGATGTTGACATAGATGAAATCAAAATTCTTTTTAAAGAAGTATCTCCTTTTATATTGAAACCATTTAAGATCCATATAAAATAAAACATTTTCTTTGAAAATATTCTTATAAGCTTTTATGGAAAGCTTCGACGATTTTATAACGGCGGAAAATAACCGCACCCGCCGTATAAGTTAAAAAAACATTCTTACCTCAATTCTGTCGAAAAGGTTAAAAAGGACATTGTTTTGAAAACGACGGAAAGATTCCTTTATAAACCTCTTATAAAAAGTAAAACAAGGGTATAAATGACTTTAACCCATATTCTTGTAAATATTAAAAATGTTTTGAAATACATTTTTAAGAAAACATGGATGTGGATGATAAAGAGATCCCAGTAGATTATTACGTATATACAACCTCGGATAATGAAGAGATTGTGAAATAACCCTTACCTTGTACTTTTCCTTTGTTGGAGTAGGTTAACCTCCTGTATAATGGTGAAATAATTGTTATTAAATTATACAAGAATCATATACATTAATATGATATCATATATGATCTTTTAACAATTCTTTATTAATAATATCTTAGTATTATCGTCGTTTCGAGTGATAATCGATTCGTTCTTCTTAAATGTTTGGTTACGTAAGACATGTTTTTAATGTATAGATTATATCTTATTCATAATCAGAATGATATTAACATTATTTTTAACCCTAAAATGAGAATAATACTTGAATGGATATGATGGAGAATGAATCTTATCGCGTTCGTGGAGACGGTAGTCCGTACGTACGCACGAACGCTACTTCCATTTGATTTTCATTTTAAAAGAATCAAATCCAAATGATACATAGGTATATTACTATTCCAGTATAATATAATATTTTATATATGTTACTTATGTTCATTAACACCATCCTTTATACGTTCCATTTGTGGTATGAACGAGTCATATCATTTTAAGGGGGCGGTAGTCCACACTTCCACAAATGAAATTATCGTATGTATATACAACATGAAACGAATAATGGTATGAAATAAAATGGAATTACATAAGCTTATATATAAAATATATATCATTAATATCATATTTAATTACAGTTCCATCATAATGGACACCATGAGAGGTGGTAAGATGTATTTGAACAATCATCGTTTCGTGAGGCGTTAGTTTGCCATCCACAGAAACATTATGTTCATCATCCATTAGATGGAGTTGTCTGTATGTGTAGTTTGAATCCTTATTATAACAACATCCTAGTATATTGTGGATACTGGTGTTGTTACAAAAGAAAGGAAATAAAAAGAGTTTGGGGGTTGGAGAAGCAAAATAAATGAAAATAATTTAAGAGAAATCGTTACCTTTAATCTAGGTAACTCACTTTGGTTGGAACCAAAGGACTTCTTGAAATGCTTTCTGACTAAGGGGAAGCTTCACGTAGGAGGAGAGGGATGTGGGGAGCTTAGTTGGGCAGAGTTTGGACGAGCCAAGTGGCTTGAGAGGTGTGAAGAAATGAGAAGGAGGACTGCCCTTTTATAAGTGGGGTGAGGGGCACCTTTGGAAAAGCTAGAAATATTAATTTATAATAAATTCATATTCGGTTTCTAAAGGCTCCAAAGTTGACTATTCAAAGTATGAGGTGGGGATAGGTCGAAAACAACTCATCCAATAGAATTTAGACAGGTTTGGGTACTTATATTAACCTTATCTTTAAGTATTAACTCTAAGTTAATTAGTTTCACTTTTACAATGTCTCTTTGTATTTTTATATAATATGGTTAATAAACTTACTATATACATCCAAGAGACCCCCAAGTGGTCCATTAATGATTAACCTATCATAATATAAGTCCCTTGGCCGAACCTTAGATTTTTAAGAATTTAATATCAATTAATAATATAATATTTGTTTTAAGAACTCTTTTATGTCAATTTAGACACTATTCAACAGTTGATTTTTTTGAAACTCATAACAGATTGATTACTTCGAAAAAGTCAATTAAATCAATCCTAATATATCATATTATCCTATAAAATTAGTTCAATTCATTAAAAGTTTCATATTATATTTATTTGGGTATTTATAATATAAATTATTTTAATTTTTCACTATTATAGTAATTACTGCATCATCATTGTGTCATAAATAAAATAAATTATTTAATGTCTAATAATTATAAATAAACTATAATTATGTAGGAAATCGTATTAGCTTTCTAATGAATATTTATAATCTAAAATCCAACTTATATAACCATATGTAACAATTGTTTTTCTAAAAGATATATGCTTGTGTCATTTTTGTATTCATTTTGACTTAATTAAAATAAAGTGTCATTATCACTTACAAGTGGATCCATGGGGTCCCGAAATAGACCCAAAGATGCCCATGGTCGACTATGTATCAACCAATAGGGTTAAGACACGTTTTAGGGTAATTTAGTATTATTATAATATTATTTTTTAACCCTTATTTACCGTATTTACCCTTAACCATGGTAAATAAAATATTTACCGCAGTAATTATTCAAAATGTCTAAAAATAAAAGATACCTATTTACACAATTTGAACATCCTGATTCCAAATATGGAATCCATTTTTCTAAATTCAAAACACAGAAGCGGCAGAAATTAATATAAAATTAATTCCCGCTGTCAAAACAAAAAGCGTGTTTTTAAGAGGTAATAACTATCAAAAGATTGACACTTGTTTATGTTCAGTTTAATTGTAAAATTCTGTCCAATGACCAACATTATATTAAATGGTAAAAATATATTCTAAATATACTTTAAACTACTAAAATTCATAATTTATCACTATGAATTATTTTGATTAAAAAAGTTGTTTTTAATTAAAATTTAGTAATTTTCACTATTCATCAAAATATGAAAGTTATCCGAAAAGTACCAAAATTTCAACTTAGGCTAAATTCGATATTCCGAATCCAAAAATGAAGTCCATTTTAAAATATAAAATATATATAATTTCAAAAGGTAGTTATTACTATTCACAACGGCTAGTTTAATTAGTTGTGGTGTGTGTTAGAACTCGAGGTTGCATACCACACACGCTATCGCATTATTCGAAGGGAAACGTAGCATAGAAGCTTGGGGTGTTACATTCTCCCCTCCTTCAAATAATTGCGTCCTCGCAATTTCTAGGGTATTACTGCATAAAAAGACTCGGGTGGTTCTTCATCATAAGTTCCTCGGGTTCCCACGTTGCCTCTTCCATCTTATGATTTCTCCACAAAACTTTTACCAGACGCGTCGTCCAGTTTCTCAGTACTTGTTCTCTTGTATCAAGAATCCTGACGGGCTCTTCACAATAGGAAAGATCGGGTTCCAGTTCTAATTCCTCATAGGTGAGTACATGCGTTGGGTCAGGCATGTATTTTCTCAACAGAGATACGTGGAACACATCGTGAACTTTGGAGAGACTTGACGGCATTGCCAATCAGTAAGCTACAACCCCAATTCGTTCTAGAATTTTGAAAGGTCCGATGTACCTGGGACTTAATTTACCTTTCTTACCAAAACGTATGACTCCCTTCCATGGAGATACCTTCAGGAAAACATGATCACCGACTTGAAATTCCAAATCCTTCCTTCGATTATCGGCATAGCTCTTCTGCCTACTTTGAGCTGCTTTGATGTGATTTTGGATTACTTTCACCTTTTCCACCTTTTCCTCCTCCAGTTCTGGGCCTACAAGTTTTCTTTCACCAACGTCATCACAACAGGTTGGTGTACGACATCTCTTTCCATATAACGCTTCATATGGTGCCATCTGAATACTCGAATGGAAGCTATTGTTATAGGAAAATTCTACCAGAGGTAAATATTGATCCCACATACCCAGAAAGTCAAGTGAGCAAGATCTCAACATATCTTCTAAGGTTTGAATAGTCCGTTCTGACTGTCCGTCTGTCTGAGGGTGGTATGCAGTACTCAAATGAAGTTCAGTATCCATGGATTTCTGAAGACTTTTCCAGAATCTTGAAGTAAAACGGGGATCACGATCAGAAACAATCGATAGGGGTACTCCATGAAGTCTCACAACTTCATTAATATATAGTCTTGCTAGACGTTCCAGGGGTAGATCTTCTCTTATAGAAAGAAAATGTGCTGACTTGGTAAGACGATCAACAATAACCCATATTGCATCGTTCCTTCTAGGAGTCTTTGGTAGCCCCATGACAAAGTCCATCGTAATATTGTCCCATTTCCACTCTGGTATGGGAAGAGGTTGCATGACTCCTCCAGGCTGTTGCCTTCCAGCTTTCACTTGTTGACAAACCATACATCTTGACACAAAATCAGCAATCTCCCTCTTCATGTTGTCCCACCAAAAATGATCCTTCAAATCTCTATACATTTTGGTTCTCCCAGGGCGTATAGAGAAATTGGAACTATGAGCGTCATCCAGCAATTCCCTTTTTAGATCAGGTATATTGGGAACACAAAGTCTCTTCCCGAATTTCAAAATTTCATCTTCATACACAAAGTCTCTCAATCTCCCATCATTCACAGCTTTAATCTTCTTCTGAAATTCTTCATCATCGGTCTGAGAACTCTTAATCTTTTCTAGTAAAGATGGTTTGGCAACCATTTGAAAAAGCATTGATGTTTCACCTTCCCTGGTTATTCCCATGTCCATCTTCACTAGATCCATGAAAATTGGATCCCTTTCAATTCTCATATTGTTCAAAACTCCATGGTCTTTTCTACTCAAAGCATCTGCCACCTTGTTTGCCTTCCCCGGGTGGTAGTGTATCGTACAATCATAATCCTTGAGTAATTCAAGCCATCTCCTTTGCCTCATGTTGAGTTCTTTTTGTGAGAAAATATACTTCAAACTCTTGTGATCAGTATAAATCTCACATTTTTCACCATAGAGGTAGTGCCTCCATATCTTCAAAGCAAAGATCACAGCTTCTAACTCAAGATCATGAGTAGGATAGTTTTGTTCATGAATTTTCAACTGTCGTGATGCATAGGAAATAACTCTATCATTCTGCATAAGGACACAACCAAGTCATTTCTTTGATGCATCACTATAAATAACGAACCCATCATTCCCCGATGGTAGAGTCAATATAAGAGCATTGACTAATCTTCTCTTAAGTTCTTCGAAACATTCCTCACACTCTTTTGTCCAAACAAATTTAACCCCTTTACGTGTGAGCTTCGTTAATGGGTTAGCCAATCGGGCAAAATTCTGGACGAAACGTCGATAATAACCTGCCAAGCCAATAAAACTACGTACCTCAGTTATACTCGTAGGTGCTGGCCATTCTTGGATTGCCTTGGTCTTAGAAGGATCAACAGAGATTCCATCTTTTGAGACAATATGGCCAAGAAAAGAAATCTCCTGAAGCCAGAATTCACACTTGCTAAACTTCCCATATAATTCATGCCTCCTCAGAGTCTTCAAGATAATGCATAAGTGATTTTCATGGTCTTCATAGGTTTTGGAGTATACCAAGATATCATCAATAAATACCACCACAAATTCATCCAGATACTCCTTGAAAACTCTATTCATTAGATCCATGAATACAGAGGGTGCATTAGTCAATCCAAATGGCATTACAGTAAACTCGTAATGCCCGTACCTGGTTCGAAATGCTGTCTTCGGAATGTCTTCCTTCTTTACACACAACTGATGGTATCCAGATCGAAGGTCAATCTTTGAAAAGTATTGAGCTCCATGCAGCTGGTCAAATAAATCATCAATACGAGGTAGGGGATACTTGTTCTTTATCGTTATAGCATTGATCTCCCTGTAGTCGATACATAACCTCATAGATCCATCTTTCTTTTTAACAAAAAGAACAGGGGCTCCCCATGGAGAAACACTAGGGCGAATAAATCCCTTATTACTCAATTCCTCTAGTTGTTTCTTTAGTTCGACTAATTCTACAGTGGCCATTCTATACGGGGTCTTTGATATAGGCCTTGATCCAGGAATTAAATCAATGGAAAACTCAACTTCTCGTTCTGGAGGATGTCCAGGTAAATCATCCGGAAATACATCTACAAATTCTTTCACAACAGGTACATCCTCTATTTGAACATTCCTTTCCTCACCGATAGTTACTTCATTCTCTTCCTCCCCAATAATTGAATTAAGTTGAGCTACTGGGGGTGGGTCTAAATAAGAATTAGGTGGTGACGATTCTGCTCTAAAAATAATGTGTTCCTTATCATTATCATCAAGAATCGTAACCTCTTTCTTCTTACAATAAATCTTCGCATCATAGTCCGAAAGCCAGTCCATACCGAGGATTATATCAAACTCAATCATAGGTATGACGATGAGATCAGCAGATAAAGAAAATTTATGTGCTCTAATGGGGACTGATTCACAAAACTTTGTTGCAACGATACTTCCCTTAGGAGTTTTAACCGACAACTCCCTTATTAAATCAAATTGGAAATTTCTAATTTTCTTAGCAAACTGGGAAGATATGAAACAATGCGATGATCCAAAATCAAATAATGCATTTGCTAAACTTGAGGAAACCATTAAATTACCTGCCACCACGTCTTTCGGAGTTTCTACCTCAGCAGTAGTGATAGCATAAGCCTGGCCTTGATCCCTTGGCCTTTTCTGAGGTAAGTTCTCCTGACGCTTAGGACATGCATTTGCATAATGCCCCATCTCCCTGCAATTGTAGCACTGAACGTTGGTAGCTTCCTTCTTCCCCTTGCAATCATGAGCTTGGTGGCCTTT
This sequence comes from Viscum album, assembly GCA_963277665.1. Lineage (NCBI taxonomy): Eukaryota > Viridiplantae > Streptophyta > Magnoliopsida > Santalales > Viscaceae > Viscum > Viscum album. Next base: position 807,725,076 of record OY728139.1, read on the forward strand.
ATCACCACACTTGTAACAGACTCCCATTCCCTTCAAGCAAGTACCAGGATGTTTCTTCCCGCATTTAACACAAGATGGATATTCAACCTTTCCCTTCTTCCCCTTATTTCCATTCCCAGATTGATCAGAAGGTCTCTTCTTCTCTTGCTTCTCTTTAAAGTCATAAGACTTAGAGAATTCTTTTTCGGTCTTGATAGCACATGAGACAATGTCTTCGTACGACGAAAAGGATTGTGAGACTAATGCTCGACGGAGAAATGGTTTTAACCCATCAAAGAAACGATAAATCTTACTTCTTGGGTTGCGAATATAATCTCCAGCATACCTCACTAACCTTGTATAGTTAGCCTCATACTTTGTGACATTCTCATCCTCCTTTTGTCTCAGACTCAGAAATTGCCTTTCCATATCTGCTCGATGGTCGCGAGGAAAGTATTTTTCTAAAAACAGATCTTTGAACTCCCTCCATTCCATGTTTGATACTTCATCATCTTCCTTCATGTTTTGAATCAATGACAACCATTGATCAGCATCTCGAGTGAGGCGGTAAACTGCCATGGTAACTTTTTCCCTTTCACTACTCCCCAAAGCCTGAAATATTTTCTCTAGGGAAAATATCCATTGCTCAGCTACTAAGGGATTTGTACTCCCATTGAACATTGGTGGTTGTTGTCTCATGAATCGATCTAACATTGATCCTCCACGCTGCGGATCAGGGTGCTCCATACGGGTAAGGTTATTATTCATAACCTGAGTAAGTTGTCCCAGTACGGTGATTAGCTGATCAGCACCAGTTGCATCACCAGCCCCACTATAATTATCTTGAGCAGGAGGGAAATCCCTACATGGAGTGCGTGCATTGATACAGTTTCCATTTCTTCCACTAGGCGCCATTTCTAAACAATGGCATAAACTAGATCAGTTTATGAATCAAAATACATAATCCCATACTTATAAAACACTTAACATAAATTGAACTATTTATGGATATAATCCATAATCATAAAAATGTTTTCTTTGAGGAAGTATATACTCATAAACCATTCATAATGATTTGTAAAGAAAATGAGAGTTATCCTAAGAATATCCCCCGGGAGTGTCGTAACCAAGAGTGCAGCAAGGCCCGTTGTCGTGCACCAGTTCCCGTTCGAGTCTAGCTCAAAGCGGTGTTTTCGGGTTTTACCCCTAGGTACATCTGTGCCAGAGCCGCCTCAACCTGCTCGTATCCAGACAGGGATGTATTGCTCGGAAAACTCACAAAATCTCTACAATACCAAAATTCTAGGAAGTTCTTCTATACTAATCCTCAAAGTTCATCTTAGGTCTACGTGCTCTACTCAGAGTTTATCTAAATCTAGCTTCCAAGGTTTGTACTAAACTTCCTCTGATACCAACTGTAACGCCCCGACCCCAGCTACCCAGAGTCGGTGCATTACTTCATAACATTGGCATGATCACAAGAAAGATCAAATCCCGAAAGACCGATTGGTTTAGTGGCCTTGGAAACACTAGATATAATCATAAAGTTTTACATTACATTTCAAAGTGAAAAACTACTACAACAACAAGGTCTTCATATCCACACTATTAACCCCTCATAATATCCCTGCAAGTCATTCATAATTTACTTCTTCTCTACCTGGGAAAAATAAAACATAGAAAAGGGGTGAGCTCAAATGCCCAGTAAGGATAACAATATAGAGGAAACTTTCATAAATAAGAATAAGCTTTTAGGGCAATGTATAACTAAAACAAAAGCCTTTCAGAAATGAACTTTAAACATGGTATGGCATAAATAAAATGAAATAATGCCATTTACTTATTCACATGGATATTCTACTAATCGAATAATCACATGCAAAAATCAATAACCACTTTCATAATGTTGGAATGCATAATGCCAGACTATCATAACCACATAGCCAAGGCCTCGTGCCAAGACTACAAATACGATTTTGTCAAGGCCTTGTGCCAAGACACTAGTTTGTCTCATGAGACCTACCGATGCATCGAGGAGCTATAGCGGGCTCCACCCGTCACTTATTAAGTCCAATGCATTCCCATATGAAAAGGTTTAAACATAACAGAAACATTCGTATTAAAACTAGCATATGAAATGTCAATAATTTCACCATAAACTATGAATGGTATAAAAATAGCACATCCATAGTCAAACATATCACAAAACCTTCAATACAATATAGAAGTTTTGTATCATAATAAATCAACTTTAAATAATCTTAAAATCCATCAAAGGATGTTGACATAGATGAAATCAAAATTCTTTTTAAAGAAGTATCTCCTTTTATTTTGAAACCATTTAAGATCCATATAAAATAAAACATTTTCTTTGAAAATATTCTTATAAGCTTGTATGGAAAGCTTCGACGATTTTATAACGGCGGAAAATCACCGCACCCGCCGTATAAGTTAAAAAAACATTCTTACCTCAATTCTGTCGAAAAGGTTAAAAATGACATTGTTTTGAAAACGACGGAAAGATTCCTTTATAAACCTCTTATAAAAAGTAAAACAAGGGTATAAATGACTTTAACCCATATTCTTGTAAATAGTAAAAATTTTTTGAAATACATTTTTAAGAAAACATGGATGTGGATGATAAAGAGATCCCAGTAGATTATTACGTATATACAACCTCGGATAATGAAGAGATTGTGAAATAACCCTTACCTTGTACTTTTCCTTTGTTGGGGTAGGTTAACCTCCTGTATAATGGTGAAATAATTGTTATTAAATTATACAAGAATCATATACATTAATATGATATCATATATGATCTTTTAACATTGCTTTATTAATAATATCTTAGTATTATCGTCGTTTCGGGTGATAATCGATTCGTTCTTCTTAAATGTTTGGTTACGTAAGACATGTTTTTAATGGATAGATTATATCTTATTCATAATCAGAATGATATTAACATTATTTTTAACCCTAAAATGAGAATAATACTTGAATGGATATGATGGAGAATGAATCTTATCGCGTTCGTGGAGACGGTAGTCCGTACGTACGCACGAACGCTACTTCCATTTGATTTTCATTTTAAAAGAATCAAATCCAAATGATACATAGGTATATTACTATTCCAGTATAATATAATATTTTATATATGTTACTTAAGTTCATTAACACCATCCTTTATACGTTCCATGTGTGGTATGAACGAGTCATATCATTTTAAGGGGCGGTAGTCCGCACTTCCTCAAATGAAATTATTGTATGTATATACAACATGAAACGAATAATGGTATGAAATAAAATGGAATTACAGAAGCTTATATATAAAATATATATCATTAATATTATATTTAATTACAGTGCCATCATAATGGCCACCATGAGAGGTGGTAAGATGTATTTGAACAATCATCATTTCGTGAGGCGTTAGTTTGCCATCCACAGAAACATTATGTTCATCATCCATTAGATGGAGTTGTGTGTATGTGTAGTTTGAATCCTTCTTATAACAACATCCTAGTATATTTTGGATACTGGTGTTGTTACAAACGAAAGGAAATAAAAAGAGTTTGGGGGTTGGAGAAGCAAAATAAATGAAAATAATTTAAGAGAAATCGTTACCTTTAATCTAGGTAACTCACTTTGGTTGGAACCAAAGGACTTCTTGAAATGATTTCTTCCTAAGGGGAAGCTTCAAGGAGGAGGAGCGGGATGTGGGGAGCTTATTTGGGCAGAGTTTGGATGAGCCAAGTGACTTGAGAGGTGTGAAGAAATGAGAAGGAGGAGTGCCCTTTTATAAGAGGGGTGAGGGGAACCTTTGGAAAAGCTAGAAATATTAATTTATAATAAATTCATATTCGGTTTCTAAAGGCTCCAAAGTTGACTATTCAAAGGATGAGGTGGGGATAGGTCGAAAACAACTCATCCAATAGAATTTAGACAGGTTTGGGTACTTATATTAACCTTATCATTAAGTATTAACTCTAAGTTAATTAGTTTCACTTTTACAATGTCTCTTTGTATTTTTATATAATATGGTTAATAAACTTACTATATACATCCAAGAGACCCCCCAAGTGGTCCATTAATGATTAACCTATCATAATATAAGTCTCTTGGCCGAACCTTAGATTTTTAGCAATTTAATATCAATTAATAATATAATATTTGTTTTAAGAACTCTTTTATGTCAATTTTGACACTATTCAATAGTTGGTTTTTGTGAAACTCATAACAGATTTATTACTTCTAAAAAGTCAATTAAATCAATCCTAATATATCATATTATCCTAGAAAATTAGTTTAATTCATTAAAAGTTTCATATTATATTTATTTGCGTATTTATAATATAAATTATTTTAATTTTTCACTATTATAGTAATTAGTGCATCATCATTGTGTCATAAATAAAATAAATTATTTAATGTCTAAAAATTATAAATAAAATATCATTATGTAGGAAATCTTTTTAGTTTTCTAATGAATATTTATAATCTAAAATCCAACTTATATAACCCTATGTAACAATTGTTTTTCTAAAGGATATATGCTTGTGTCATTTTTGTATTCATTTTGACTTAATTAAAATAAAGTGTCATTATCACTTACAAGTGGATCCATGGGGTCCCAAAATAGACCCAAAGATTCCCATGGTCGACTATGTATCAACCAATAGGGTTAAGACACGTTTTAGGGTAATTTAGTATTATTATAATATTATTTTTTAACCCTTATTTACCGTATTTACCCTTAACCATGGTAAATAAAATATTTACCGCAGTAATTATTCAAAATGTCTAAAAATAAAAGTTACCTATTTACAAAATTTGAACATCCTGATTCCAAATATGGAATCCATTTTTCTAAATTCAAAACACAGAAGTGGCAGAAATTAATTTAAAATTAATTCCCGCTGTCAAAACAAAAAGCGTGTTTTTAAGAGGTAATAACTATCAAAAGATTGACACTTGTTTATGTTCAGTTTAATTGTAAAATTATGTCCAATGACCAAAATTATATTAAATGGTAAAAATATATTCTAAATATACTTTAAAACTACTAAAATTCATAATGTATCACTATTAATTATTTTGATTAAAAAAGTTGTTTTTAATTAAAATTTAGTAATTTTCACTATTCATCAAAATATGAAAGTTATCCGAAAAGTACCAAAATTTCACCTTAGGCTAAATTCGATATTTCGATTCCAAAAATGAAGTCCATTTTAAAATATAAAATATATATAATTTCAAAAAGTAGGTATTACTATTCACAACGACTAGTTTAATTAGTTGTGGTGTGTGTTAGAACTCAAGGTTGCGTACCACACACGCTATCGCATTATTCGAAGGGAAATGTACCATAGAAGCTTGGGCTGTTACATTTACAAAATATGGGTTAAAGTCATTTATACCCTTGTTGACTTTTATAAGTGGTTTATAAAGTAATATTTCCGTCGTTTTCCAAACAAGGTCCTTTTTAACCTTTTCGACAAAATTAAGGTAAGAATGTTTTTTTAACTTATACGGCGACTGCGGCTATTTTCTGCCATTATAAAAACGTTGTAGGTTTTCATACAAGCTTATAAGAATATTTCCAAATAAAATTTTGTATTTTATAATTATATGACTCTTAAATGATTTCAAAATAGAAAGATATATTTCTATAAAAAGAGTTTTGATTTCATCTATGCCAACATCCTTTGATGGATTTTACGCTTATTTGAAGTTGATTTATTATGATACAAAACTTCTATATTGTATTGAAGGTTTTGTGAATGTTTGACTATGGATGTGTTATTTTTATACCATTTATGGTTTGTGGATGAAGTATATACATTTTGTATGCTAGTTTTAATACCAATGTTTATATTATATTTAAACCTTCTCATATGGGAATTCATTGGACTTAACATGTGACGAGTGGATCCCGATATAGCTCCTCGATGCATTGGTAGGTCTCATGAGACAAAATAGTGTCTCGGAACAAGGCCTTGACAAAATCCTATTTTTATTTTTGGCACGAGGCCTTGGCTATGTGGTTATGATAGTCTGGCATTATGCATTCCATCATTATGAAAGTGGTTATTGATATTGCATGTGTTTATTTGACTAGTAGAATATCCATGTGAATAAGTAAATGGAATTATTTCATTTTATCTTTTCCATATTATTCTGATGTTCAAGTTTAAAAGGCTTTTGTTTTATTTATACATTGCCCTAAATGTTTATGCTTATTTATGAAAGTTTCCTCTATATTGTTATCCTTACTGAGCATCTAAGCTCACCCCATTCAGTGTTTTATTTTTCCCAGGATGTGAAGAAGTAATTTATGAATGACCTATAAGGATAGTATGAGGGGATAAGAGTGTGGACTATGGAGACTATATTGTTGTATATTTTCATTTTATAATGTAATGTAATCATTATGAATGTATCTACTTATTCTAAGGATACTAAACTAATCGGTCTTTCAAGATTTGATATTTTTGTTGATCATGCCAATGTTATGTAATAATGCAACGACTGTGGGTAACTGGGGTCGGTGAAAGAAAACTTATAGGACCAGAACTGGTGGAGGAAATGATGGAAAAGGTGAAGGTAATCCAAAACCATATCAAAGCATCTCAAAGTAGGTAGAAGAGCTATGCTGATAATCGAAGGAAGGATTTGGAATTTCAAGTCAATGATCATGTTTTCCTGAAGGTATCTCCATGGAAGGGAGTCATACGTTTTGGTAAGAAAGGTAAATTGAGTCCCATTTACATCGGACCTTTCGAAATACTAGAACAAATTGGGGTTGTAGCTTACCGATTGGCAATGCCACCAAGTCTCTCCAAAGTTCATGATGTGTTCCACGTATCTCTATTGAGGAAATACATGCCTGACCCAATGCATGCACTCACCTATGAAGAATTAGAACTGTAACCTGATCTATCTTATTGCGAAGAGCCCGTCAAGATTCTTGATACGAGAGAACAAGTACTGAGAAACAGGACGACTCGCCTGGTAAAAGTCTTGTGGAGAAACCATAAGATGGAAGAAGCAACGTGGGAACCCGAGGAACATATGATGAACAACCTCTCGAGTCATTTCATGCGGTAGTATTCTAGAAATTTCAAGGATGAAATTATTTGAAGGAGGGGAGAATGTAACACCCCAAGCTTATATGGTACGCTTCTCTTAGAATAATTTGATAGCGTGTGTTGTATGCAACATCGAGTTCTAACACACCACAACCAATCAAACTAGTGGTTATAAATAGTAATACCTACTTTTTGAAATATTATGAATTTTATCTCTCAAAATGGACTTCATTTTTGGATTTTTAATATTGAATTTAGCCCAGGGTGAATTTTTGGAACTTTTTGGATAACATTTATATTTTGATGAATAGCGAAAATTACTAAATTTTAATTAAAAAAACATTTTTAATAGAAATAATTTATATTGATAATTTTAGTGGTTTTAAAGTATATTTAGAATATATTTTTACGATTAAATACAATTCTGTTCATTTTACATAATTTTGCAATTAAACCGAACTTAAACAAGTGTCATTCTTTTGATAGTTATTATCTCTCATAAAAACACACTTTTTGTTTTAACAACTGAAATTAATTTTAAATTAATTTCTGCCACTTATGTGTTTTAAATTTGGAAAAATGTATTCCGTATTTGGAATAAGGATGTTAATATTGTATAAATAGGTAACTATTATTTTTATACATTTTCAATAATTATTTCGGTAAATATTTTATTTACAATGGTTAAGGGTAAATCCTGTAAATAAGGGTTAAAAACTAATATTATAATAATACTAAATTACCCTAAAACGTGTCCTAACCTTATTGGTTGATACATGGCCGACCATGGGCATCTTTGAGTCGATTTGGGGACCCCATGGAGCCACATGTAGGTGATAGGGACACTTTATTTTAATTAAGTTAAAATAAATACAAAAATTACAAAAGCATATATCTTTTTGAAAGACAATTTTTACAAAGGGTTATATATGTTGGATTTAAGACTATAAATATTAATTAGAAATCTACCACTATTTCCTACATAATTATATTCTATTTATAATTTTTAGACATTAAATATGTTAATTTAATTATGACACAATGATGATGTAGTAATTACCATAATAGTGAAAAATTAAAATAATTGATATTATAAATACCCAAATAAATATAATTTGAGACTTTTAATTAATTACACTAATTTTCAAGTATAAAATGACATATTAGGATTGATTTAATTCACTTTTTTTGAAATAATAATTCTGCTATGAATTTTGACAAAAATCAACTATTGTATAGTGTCAAAATTGACATAAAAGAGTTTTTAAAATAGATATTATATTATTAATTGATATTCAATTTCTAAAAATCAAAGGATTGTCCAAGAGACTTATAACATGATAGGAGTATCCTTAATGGACCACTTGGGGGTCTTTTGGATTTATATAGTAATTTTATTAGCCATATAATATAAAAATACAAAGAGACATTGTAAAAGTGAAACTAATTAACTAAGAGTTAATACTTAAATAAAAGGTTAGTATAATGACCCAAACCTGTATACATCCTATTGGTTGAGTGGTTTTAGACCTATCCCCACCATAAAATTTAAATAATCCACTTTGGAGCCATTAGAAACCAAATATGAATTTATTATAAAATAATATTTCTAGCTTTTCCAAAGGTCCCCCTCACCCCTCTTATAAAAGAGCACTCCCCCTTCTCATTAATTCACACCATAAAAGCCTTTTTGTTCGGCCAAACCCTGACAAAATAATCTCTCAACTTCCCTCACTTCATCCTAGAGGCCATACATTAGTCATAAAACCATCCTAAAGATCCCTTTTTATCAAATCAAAAGGAAGAACCTGGAGAAGAGATAATGATTTCACCACCCTTTTTCAAGTTCCTTTATTCTTCCACTTCTTCTTTCATTGTTTTTTCCTTTATAAAATAATTAATCCAGTATCACCAATATACTGTAATATTATTATAAATATGGTACAACAATATTCAATATTCTATCCATCCTTTGAATGACATGTCACCATACGTGCGTACGTACGGCTTACCGTCTCCACGTCGTGGTGTAATTGTTATTCAATAAATTATTTTTTGGATGGGTATAATAATGATGCGAAATTCATGTAAATAATAAATATAACATGATAATGATTTTTTATATATGATATACCATCCAATTATATATTATGTTAATATCAAAAAAATGATATTGTCGCTCGTGCGTACGTACAGACTACTGTCTCCACGAACGTGATGAGATTCATTCTCCATAATATCCATTCATGTATAATTGACATTTGATGATTTAAAAATAATTTTTAAGGACTTGATATCATTCTATATATGAATATGATACATACTATCCTTGAAAAACATGACTTACATAACAAAAAATATAAAAGAAAATGAGTAAGTTAAACCCGAAACGACGATAATTCTAAAATATTATTAACAATGAAATGTTAAAAGATCATATATGATATCATATTAATATATATGAGTCTTATATAATTTAATAACAATTATTTCACCATTATATAGGATTTTAACCTACTCCAACCATGGAAAAGTAAAAGGTAAGGGTTTATTTCTCAATCTGTTCATTATCTCAGGTTGTTTATAGGTAATAATCTATTGAGATTTCTTTATCATCCACATCCATATTTCGTAAAAATGTATTTCAAAACATTCTTACTATTTTACAGAATATGGTTTAAAGTCATTTATACTCTTGTTTACTTTTATAAGTGGTTTATAAAGGAATCTTTCCATAATTTTCAAAACAAGGTCCTTTTTAACCTTTTTGACAGAATTAAGGTAAGAATGTTTTTTTAACTTATACGGCGGGTGCGGTCATTTTCTGCCATTATAAAATCATTGAAGCTTCCCTTAAAATCTTATAAGAATATTTTCAATGAAAATTTTTTATTTTATAAATACATGAATCTTAAATTATTTCAAAAGTGAAAGATATATTACCTTAAGAAGAGTTTTGATTTCATCTATGCCAACATCCTTTGATGGATTTTACGCTTATTTGAAGTTGATTTATTTTGATACAAAACTTCTATATTGTATTGCAGGTTTTGTGGTATGTTTGACTATAGATGTGTTATTTTTATACCATTCATGGGTTATGGATGAATTATTTACATTTTGTATGCTAGTTTTAAAACGAATGTTTATGTTATGTTTAAACCTTTTCATATGGGAATGCATTGGACTTAATATGTGATGGGTGGAGCTAGCTATAGCTCCTCGATGCATCGGTAGGTCTAATGAGAAAAACCAGTGTCTTGGAACAAGGCCTGGACATAATCTTATTTGTATTCTTGGCACGAGGCCTTGGCTATGTGGTTATGATAGTCTGGCATTATGCAATCCATCATTATGAAAGTGGTTATTGATATTGCATGTGATTATTCGACTAGTAGAATATCCATGTGAATAAGTAAATGGCATTTTTTCATTTTATCTTTGCCATATTATGATGTTGTTCAAGTTTAAATGGAGTTTCTTTTAGTTATACATTGCCTTAAATGTTTATGCTTATTTATGAAAGTTTCCGCTATATTGTTATCTTTACTGAGCATCTGAGCTCACCTCTTTCAGTGTTTTATTTATCACAGGATGTGAAGAAGTAATTTATGAATGACTTACATGGATAGTATGAGGGGATAAGAGTATGGACTATGGAGACTATATTGTTTTATTTTCATTTTATGAAAAAATGTATACTTTATTAATGTATCTATTTATTCCAAGGGTACTAAACTAATCGGTCATTCGAGATTTGATATTTCTTTTGATCATGCCAATGTTATGTAATAATGCACCGATTCTGGGTAACTGGGGTCGGGGCGTTACATGGTTAATGGAGCTTCATCCTTTATTCACCATCAATTTTACATTTAAATGTGGTGGTTTTTATGGACCTCCATGGTTATTCAATGTGTAATATCGTCTTCCATTCATTCTAGTTTCCCATTTCACTTCTAACTAATTTAGTGGAAATGAGAACGGAGTCGGAGATGATTTCCACTAGATTATTGTGGAAATCATCCAATATCATGGGTTTTTTTGGAATCACTAGTGAGAGTATAACGATTATAAAAGATTGTATTTACATTTATATTCATTGAGTATCATTATTGTATGCTTTAATTTATTGTTTTTTAATAAATTATTTATAAAAATTATGTGAATCAATGTTTTTTATTATGGGTTGTCATTCAGAATGTATTGGCATATGATATGGACCTTCCATGAGTGGTTTGTCACCATAATATTTTGAATATTTTATATGATGATATTATATACAATTTTTCATTTATTTGTCTTATGTGAGGTGTATAAGTGGATTAGTTCCCAGTGGAATTTAAATCGTGACCAAAATTATGCGATGAGCATAAGGGGACTAGTCCCCACTATGCCTAAAATCGTGAATAGAATTTTGTGATGAGTATAAGAGGACCCTGAATTTCCATATATGAAATGTATAAGATTTGTTATGTGATGAGAATAGGATGAATCAACTTTCTTAATGCATCATAATCTCATCCATCCTCATGAGATGAGCATGGAATTCCTTAGGTGATGAGCATGGAATTCCATACGTGATGAGCCTAGAGTTTATTAGGTTATGAGCCTAAAATACCACAGGTGACTATCATATGATGACTTTAGTGATGAAGCTATGATTATATAGGTGATTAGAATAACATTCCTTAGATTATGAGCCAAATATTTCTATATGGCTTGACAGAAGAAACATAACAACCTTCCTTCCCAGATCATAACTAAGGATCCATCCTTTACTTGTATATGACAAGAATAAGATTCCATCACTTCCATAAATGAGAAAGATATTTATGGGATTGTCTATATATACAATGTAATTGAAATTCTAGTCAAAGGTTATCATTAGGATGTCACCTAGATAAGGAAGAAAGTGACATTATGAACTGATGTCAACATGGAGATGGAATCAATAAAAAGATTAATGGGAATGTGTAAATTATATATGATAAATATGGATTGGGAGGGGGACTAGAAGGGGGTGTCCAGGAGGGTCTGTATGGGGGGATGGCAGGGGGACTAGAAACACTTCCTTCATTTGTTCATTTCATTGTGACATAAACAGTGGAGGCGGTTTACATCACTTCCAAGCTTCAGGATAATTCTTCAAGCCTCATATAAGATTCTCATACTAACAACATTACATGGGAACTTTATATTCCTCCTCAATAATCTTGGGAACATACAACTACCTTCTATGCTTTCCAACTCCCAATTGTCTCATCAATATGGTTCGGTACTGCAACTAACTTGCAAGACATTTATCATCTGTATATTGGCATGAAACAACTTGTCTTCCTCATTGAAAACAACTATGACACATTCATAATGTTTATTTAACAATATTTCACTTTGTGTTTATTGTAAATACCAATCTAGAAAATAGTATGTCAAGATGTTATTTAATTTTCTTCTCTCATAATTTTCTCATTGACTACTCTCATTTTATTTTCCCCCCTTATTGAAAATAAATACAATTTTCATGAAAGAGGATGGTATCAATTCATTCTTAAACAATGTGCCATCATTCATTCTATTCAAAGTCTATGTGATCCATGTTTGGTGTAGAAAATATGAGGATTTCATTTCGAAGACAAGGAAGTCCCATTAACAAAATGAACAAGATACCAACTGATTCTAATTATCATGAATCATTTAGGGACTATTCAAATGTCCTCAAGTTGAAACCGAATTATTCCAGTTGATATCTTTATTCTTTTTGGAGTTACAACCTGAGATCTTCCACTCATCTCAATACACATGTTGAAAACATTCAAGTACATTTAGCAGGTTTTAGAAATCATTCTTGAGATCTAAAATTTCCTTAACCTCTTGGTCATTGAATAATTCAATTTCTCCCCATTAATATCTGATTTAAATCCATCATTAACAAAAATGAGATAAATTCATACCTCCTCAATGAATTTTTTAGGAACCTTCCAGAAATTTCATATTTTCATGGAATAAATAAGTCTGGAAGCTTCTCAAAGGTCTTCTCCACTCATCTCCCCATCGAGGAGACACACTATATTCACTCCATTAAGGCAGTTATTTCTTTTTAATGTTCTTGGGAATACCATTTGATAAATCATTCCATGATGGTGACTTTTTTTCAGATCTGGAAAAGTTACTCCATCTTAATTCCCTTCATTTTCTCTCCTCTTGAGATCTAGTTTCACCTTCAATTCCCTATATTTTATGGCACACTAATAACAAAAAAATAATTAGGGAATAAGGTGGATGTATTTTCTCATCAATGTGAGTTGTTGGGTTGAGAAAATTTTATCAACCAGTCTGTCCATTCCAATTTATCTCCAAGTCTGGATGGACTCTTCATGCATGCACTTATGGATTTTCAAGTAGCCTTGGGCAGCATGGATTTATTTTTCCCTTGTGTGAGATTTTTTTAACATGATGATTGTGCACAGGCTTCTCTGGGACCATGGATTTTTTATCCCTGTCTTCGGAAGAGGGAAGGGAGCAGGGGTAGGGGGAAAAGGGCAGGGGGTAGGGGGTAGGGTGAGGGGTAGTGGGGAAGGGGTAGGGGGCAGAGGGTGTGCAAGGGGGAAGTGTGGGCTGGGTGGGGGTGTTTCAAGGGGGAAGAGGATGAGTAGGAACCATTGGCATTGAAATAGAATTCACATATGTTAGTATTGTATGTGAATTTTAATAATTCTCATTGTTTCCTTTCATTCTCGCATGCATTCACATGCATCTATTTTTGTTTTCAACTTTTTTTGAGTTTTATATGGACTTGTTTCTGTTTAATCAATGATTGGTAAGAGTGATGCTAGTAAATGTGCGCAAATTTTCAAGGTTTAAAATCAACTAGATTTCCATTTTTTTATGCTTATTGAATTTTCAACTTGTATACTAAATAATTTAAGTCATTTTTTCAGCTATTCTTTTCAGGAATGTTAGGATGCCTATAAGTGAAAATTAAGCATCATAATCCTTGATGAAATTTAGTGGTGATTATAAATAATTTCATCATAATAATAATATAGGTCCTTTCGTTCGATAACCACTGTGCTGTTCTTTCTAGTACAGGATTTTAGAGTGCATTTCCCTTAAAACTCGTTTTTCCAATATTATTTCCCAAACGTTGATGGTCCTTTTGAAACGACTTCCTCCCTAGGAATTCTTCTCATCCATTTTAATAGTATAAATCATTCTTAATATATCTTTATGAGGTTTTATTTGTCTCAATGTCATCACAAGAAATGAATTTCTTGTTTGTATTCTTTTGCATGATAGGTTGTGTCTGTGGATAGGGATGCATGATATGTAAAGAACAAGCAACAAAACAGATCCCATGCTTATGCATGTGAGCATATATATAAGGATCATTTTGTGGTATTTTATGAATATATTTCTTGTTTAACATTATTTAATTTATGTTTTCCCTTTTAATCCTTACTCCTCTCATTTGACACAACATGGGAATCTCTAAAGATTTTTTTGACTCACAGGGGGTGTGCAGGCTAGGGGTGGTGCAGGATAGGGAATGTTATAGGCTAGGGGATGGGTTTGCAAGGTGTGAAGGGTGGGATGAGCAGGCTAGGGGATGGGTGTAAGGGGTAGGGGGAATGGGGAAGGGGGAAGGGGGTACGGGTTAGGGAGCCGGGGCAGGGGGTATGGTGGAGGGTGTCATGGGGTAGGGCTCATGGGACAGGGGTAGGGGTAGGGGCACGGGGTAGGGGTGGACATGGTAGGGTCAGGGGGACGGGGAGGTCGACATAGTATGGGTTCGGGGGGAAGGTTTGCAGAGCCATGGACAGGGGAGGGGTAGGGGCAGGGGGGATGTCTACAGGGTAGGGGGAGGGAGATGGGGAGGTCTGCAGGGAAAGGGGGAGGTCTATAGGGTAGGGGGGGGGGAAGGGGTGGGTGGAGGGGGCATGGTGGAGTAGGGAGGTCTGTAGGGCAGGGGGTAGGGGTGGTCTGCAGGGGGTCTGTAGGGTTGGGGAGGGGTGGGGTAGTGTGGTAGTGGGACAGGTGGGGCTGGGCATGGGGGTGTAGTTAGTCTCTACATGTTTCTTTAATCTTAGATAAGGTTGAATAACCATTACAATCCATCAATAACTCCCCCATTTCTTCACGATTAGGTATCTCAAAATATTCCCTCTTATTTACAATAGATTGCCTTCACTAAACCATGGCTTGTTATTAGTTGAAAAAAATCAGATTTTGTACGATACCACTAGTTTTTATTGGTATGAATTTAACACATTTTCTTTTAAAAATCCAGGTCATTATGTCCCCTTTTTTTAATTATATCTTATAAAGATAGATTTAGATCCTCCAATTTGTCACTCTTTTGGTGAGTTGATTCCACTACAACATTGCATGAATTTACCAGTACATATCTAGATTCAATATGATATTTTAAATTACATTCACTGGTGCAAATCCCACTTATACCAACACCTTCATTCCAACAGTTTGAAAAAAACATTGGTTTATGTAATAATCTGATGTGTTTTCCCAAACAGTTTCATTACACCATTGGGAATAAATTACTTTAGACTATATTTTCTTACTATTTTTAGAAACCGTACGGAACCCCTCCCCCAATAATAATTCATGAAAATCAAAATCATACTATGATATATGATTGATTTTGGTTTTCTCAAAACATAAAAATATTTATCATTCTAGTGTTTGTAGATATAAATAATTGGAAGTTCACATAGAAGATACCACAAGAACATTATTTCTTTGTGATTTAGGTGAACAATATATGATGTGTTTCTAGTTTCATAAAGAATATCATATTCTATATGAAATCATTTGGATCTCATAAAAATTTTATGAATATTTTATGTGTAGAATTATCCATACCATTGTTGATTTATGGATGCAGTTGTGAGTGAATGGAGTGTTATAATTTGAAAATTAAAATTTTATAAAATGCATAATGTTATAATATGTTCATGATGCATGTGAAGGGAAATTGGTTTATTGATAAATGTGTTGTTATTTTTGGATTCACATATCGTTGAATGGGTAGCCCTATTTTATTAAATTATAAAGTGTTATCAAATGCATACTATTTTAATATGTTATCACATATCATTTATTAGGGGATTTCAGTGTTTTTTACTACAATTTATGTTTTCAGTAGGGCGTTGGATCATTTCGTGTTAGTTCGAGTGGATTTGGTTCTCCCAATCGAGGTAAGGATTTAATGTCGTTGGATGGTTTCTAACTGGTTATGTAGCATCATTTATGTGTTTTAATGTTCCTAATATCCTTTGTGTAGTGTGTTGATCCCTGCTCGTTGGTTTCGAGTAGCCAAGTTAAGGGAGGATCGCTTGCATGTGCATAGGTAAGATAGTATATGTATGTGGGTTCCTCCGTTAAGTGTATAGTCAACCATGGGAGTGATTATGTACATATGGGGCTATGCGTGCCCATGTGTATATATATAAATGCATATGCAGGTGAGTGGAGACTAGTATATGCATATAAGCATATGTGCAAGGATCCCCTTGCACATGCTCATGGCCATGAGTGTTTGTGCATAGGGTCTAGGTGTCCTTGAATGGGAGTGAAGGTGCATATACCCATTGCGGGAGCAACAACTTTTAGTTAGAAAGCTCCATGAGCCGAAGTGGATGGTTTGGTTCCACCTTGAGGTAGGATCCCTCATCTAGACTCTTTAATTCAAGAATTATTTAAATTGAATTTAGCTACTTTCTTAATTATTCTTAATTATATTGAATTTCATATCTTGAAAAAGTGTTCTATATTATAATTGTTTTAGTTGATAAATAAATGCATGTTTTTATAATAAACCCCCCCCCCCCCCAACGGAGGAGCGCTATCTTCGAAAACTCACAGTGATAGTTTTGTTGATCTAGATGCTTAAATTGTTGCATTTTATTTGTGCTGAATGGGTTTTAGAATAAATGTTAAATATATATTTAATTAATCGTGTGATAAAAAATTCCATGATTTTATAATAAAACCCCTCCAACAGAGGTGCGCTATCTTCTAAACGAAAGAGTAGTGATAGTTATTTGTATCATGTTTAGATTTGGTTTGAGTCTTTCATATGACTCTTGTTGGTGTTTTTTTTGTGTCTAGTTAGTTTTCATTCTTTGAATAATATATATTGGATTATTATACATGATTAACTCAAATGACATTTACCGAGTAGGCATATGCATTGGCCATGACACTTTCATTTTCACACTTTGAATATTATAAATAAAATTTACATGTTTAGGAAAAGTGAATAAATTTGTAAATGGTTTGTGTAGGGTATATGATTCTTTTACATAATTTTGTTTACCTTTAGATGTTGTGTCATTGTGCCACTCGCAACAACCTTCTCTAGTGATCCCTTGTTATAGCATATTAAATAGTTGATCTGTTCGATAATCTGTCGGCGGGGCGACGGTCGGAATGTTGCCCCGCCTCCTCCCACTCCCTTCACTCCTGGATAGAAGACGCTGCCTCATGGATATTGCTGGACCGGACCAAAATTTCGTGGTCATGCCATTGTCATGTTGCAGTCACGCCATGGTCACCATGTGGTCACGCCACGGTCAAGCCACAGTAAATCCTCGGTAATGCCGTGATTTGACCCTGCTCCAAGACGACACCTTGCGGCAGTTCACACTGATAGTATTCCATGAGTATTTTGATCAATGTTGAGACTAACTAATCACAATTTCTATCCATGGTACGACGGATGGAATGATTCCCCACCTCCTTCCCCCTTCATTCCTAGCTGGAAGATGCCGCCCTGCGGATGTGGTTGGACCGGGACAACATGTCGCAGTCATGCCACGGTCAATCTACATTCACAACGCAGCTGCGCCGCGGTCACGTCATAATTTTTCCCTTCTCTAATAAGACATGCTATGACTGTTCGTAGTGACAATATTCCATGATTCTTATGGTCATTGTTGAGACTGACTAATCACAATTTTTGTCGGCGAGTTGACGACCGGAATGTTGCCCTGCCTCCTCCCACTCCTTTCGCTCCTGGTCGGAAGATGCTGCCATGCGGAGGTCATTAGACCGAAAAACAAGCAGTGGTCACGCCGTGGTCACGCCGTGGTCATGTCATGGTAATGTTGTGATTGTTTCCTACTCCTGGAGGACACAATGTGGAAATTCACAGTGCTAATATTCCATGAGTCTTGTGATCAATGTTGAGACTGACTAATCACAACTTCTGCCGGGGGGGGGGGGGGTGACGACCCGAATGTTGCCCTGTCTCCTCCCGCTCCCTTCGCTCCTGGATGGAAGATACTGCCCCATGGTCACATTGTTGGATCAGGCCAACACACTGAGGTCACACTACAGTCACACCACGGTCACGCTGTGATTTGGACCTGCTCCAAGAGGACACCCTGCAGTAGTTCGCAGTGATAGTATTCCATGAGTCTTTTGATCAATTTTGAGACTGACTAAAAATAATTTCTATCGGCGGGGTGAAGGACTGAATGTTTCCGCACTTCCTTCCACACCCTTCACTCTTGGCTGGAAGATGCAGCCCCACGGATGTCGCTGAACCGGGCCAACACGTCGCGGTCACGCCACGGTAATGCCATGATTTGGCCCCGCTCCAGGACGACACCTCGTGGCTGTTCGCAGTGATAGTATTTCATGAGACTTGTGATCAACGTTGAGACTGACTATTCACAATTTCTGTTTGTGGGGTGACAGCTAGAATGTTTCCCCACGTCCTCCCGCTCCCTTCGTTCCCGGCGGTCACACCACTATCGCATTGCGGTCACACCGCGGCCTCAACGCTGTCATGTCGCGGTCTCACTGCAGTCACGCCATGGTTCCGCCGCGGTCACGCCGTGGTCACGCCGCTGTCATGCCATGGTAATGCCATGATTTGGCCCTACTCCAGCCACATCTAGCCCAGACCAGTACCCTTCAACCTTCATTTCATTCCACTGCCACCAATATTCCAACAAGCCAGATCCCCCCTACCACCTTCGAATCAGCCCACACCATCCCACCAACACCTGCAATCAACCCCCTTCCACTAGCATTCCAGCCCCCTTCCACTGGCATTCTTGCCCGCACCAGCCCCCAACCACCTGCAATCCAACCCGCACCACCCACCACACTGGCCACCACCCCCCATCCTCCTGCAAAACACCCATGCCAGCCCTCTTCCACCTGCAAAATAGCGCCAGCCTCCAGTTCTAGCCCTCACCAGCCCCCGACCTCCTACATCCCTACCTGCACTAGCCCCTGCCACATGCCCAACAGCCCCCACCCACCTGCAATCTAGCCCACAAAAGCTCCATGCCACCTATTACAGCCCACACCAGCCCCCTGCAAACCACCTATCACATGCCTTCCCACATGCACCATCCACTCCAGCCCGCACCAGCCACCGCACCATCCCCCACCCTCCTACATTTCAGGATGCACATGCAAAATTCCACGAAAGTCACAAAAAGTAATTATGAAAGTGGATCCCCTTTATTGAGCCCTCTTTTCCCCGAAACGTTGCCATGTAAACAGGCATTTATGTTCACCGAGAACATTTGGGTAGAGATGCATCTTTTAACCCAAGACGAGAACCTATCCGGAAAGCCAATTAGATACAAAGAATCCCATAAGATGTCCCACCTAACCGAATTTAATGCCTTGAATAAACCGATCATGAATGCATGCCTAGGAACCCCATAATCAAGATGGTAGCCCCAAAATAATTCATGGTTAACAAGATTCTAATGATGAATTGGTTTTGGTACTGAGGTATGAGGATATTTTTATCCAGCTTTAGATTTAGGAGTCTCTTACATTTATTTTTGTAACCATCCTACTAGAGGGTCTGAGTTATAAGTGGCAGATGTATATTATTCAGACTAAGACAGATAATGACTATTCTTGGAAAAGATTCTAGGTATAGTTCATTTAGCATTCATTCATAATGAATTGAAGGTAGTGATGGGTCTAGAATTTTCTTGGAGGGGCTGTCTAGGTGGGGTTTCCAAGAGCTGTCCGAGGGGTGACGATGGGCCCTGTAGGGTAGGGGGAGGGTGTGGGTGGGGTGTCATGGAGGGGCTATCCATGGTGGGTCTCTAAGGGCTGTCCGGGGTGGTTTTGGGGGGTCTGCAGGGTAGGGGGAAGGTGCAGGTGGGGTGTCGTGGAAGGGATGTCTAGGGGTGATGTCCAACGGAAATTTGGGGGGTCTGTAGGGCAGGGGGCAGGGTGCAGATGGGGTGTCTAAGGGGGATATCAAGGGGAGGTGTCCAAGGGATGTCCGGGAGATTGGGCTGATTTGAAGAGATAAATCCACGAGAAATGGGACCTAACCTCATAAAAATAATTTTGCTATTGATTTTTGAAAAGGTATTACCAATAGTAATATGTATAAAATCCTTTAAATCCACAAAATTTTCCATCTTTGGGATCAGGGCAATAAAATTGGAGTTTATTTCATCGTGTATTGAGGAATGTTTAAAGAACTCCCTCACAGCGTTAAGGATCTCATCACGAACTACGTCAAAGTAGAACATAAATATTTAATTTTTGAACCCATCAAGTCAAGCCACACTCTCAAGATTTAGAGAAAAAGGGCACTCTTAACCTCTTTCTCATCAAAGGATGCAATAACAGAGATTGTTGGATTGGTGTAGCCCAATCAGGATGAGTCAAATGATTGTGGCCATCTATTTTATAGCTTGAGTAGAGTATTGTATACATATAGGAAATTCATAATAAGATTGAAAAAAGCTATAATAATATTTACTCATCTCCCTATACTACTAAAGAAATATTTTCCTCCATGAATAACTTGAGTAGAGTAGTAATCACTTTCAACTGGTCAACCAATTCCTTGAAAATATGCCGCAATAAATCTTGATGAGATGAATGCACATCACATATAAGAACATGGAGATACTATTTGACTGTATTCTAGATCGAATCAGCATCAACTAAAGATGAGGGAGGTAGAGCACTAGATGTATATGCAATAATAGGAGGTTCAGGATAACAAAAAATTCCACTGAAATATAAAAATAAGTATTTCTATGAAAAAATTTAAATATACTATGGATACAAAATATGAAGGCACTAGGGAAACAAATCTATCAACACTTGGTAAAGCAGCCTCTACAAGTTATTATTTGGTAGGTACATCTAAGGGAAAATCTTGAAGCTCGCCTGCTTAATCAATATTCTTAACTATGGATCCCATAGGATATGTAGAAGGGATGTGTAGTGGGGGCTGCTATCTATGGGGGTTGGGGCTATTGTCTTGGGGGTCCAGTAGGGGGTGGGGGGCTACTGTCCAGGGGGTCTAATAAGGGGGGAAAGTGGGCTGAAAGGGGCATGTGCAAGGGGTGCAAGGGATGTAGGGGAGGGGGGGTTGCTGTCTAGGGGGTGTGGGCGGGGGGGGGGGGGGGGGTATAGTAGGTGTGCAAGGGGGGTCAAGCAGGGGTGGTGCATGGGGGTTCTAGCAGGGGAAAGGGGTGTGCAAGGGGGGCAAGGGGGTGTGCGTGGAAGGGGTCCAAGGGGTGTGTGGTGGGGGGGGGGTTGCTGCTCTAGTGGGGTGCAGGGGTTGTCCAGTAGGGGTGCAAGCAGGTGTTCAGTAGGGGTGGTGAAAGGGGTGTCCAGTAGGGGGGCGTGGGGGGTTGTTGTCCAGGGAGTGCAGTAGGGGGGCTGTTTTCTAGTGGGGTCCAGCAGGGGGGGTTGATGTCAAGGGGGGTCCAGTTGGGGGTTGCACTATTTGTGTATATTGATTTATATTCTTTTTGAATATTCTAAAATGTTTTGTTTTTCCATAATTTTAGGGGACGAACACTACTATGTTCTACCTTGTGTTGTTGGATCATTTGAGCAGCTTCCAAACATCATTGATAGTTTGTCTTATATAGAGACTCATGTAAGTGCAGTTATGTGTTTTTTATATTTTGATTTGTTTAATTCTTATTATGAAGGTAGTTTTCATGTATAATTTAATTTATTGGGGACTGCCAGAAGGTAGGGGTAAACTGGCAGGGGGAGGGGACTGGTTGGGGGTGTAAGTGGGGGATGGTAAGGAGAGCATGTGGGGGATGGTAGGGGGTGCAAGTGGGGTTGGAAGGGGCAGGGGGGAGGGGAAATGGGCCGGGTGTGGGGGGGAAAGACTGGGGGGTCTGCAGGAGTCCTGGTTCTGGGGGGGTTCCTGGGTCTGTCCAGAATGGTGGGGGTGGTTGTGTAATGCCCCGACCCCAGTTACCCAAACTCGGTGCATTATGACATAATATTGGCATGATCACAAAAGATCATGTCTCGAATGATCGATTAGTTTAATAGCCCTGAAAACACTAGATATATTCATAAGTCTTACATTAAATCCTAAAGTAAAAAAACTAAAACAAAATCTTGTATTTATATCCCCTCATTCTATCCCTATATATCATTCATAAAATACATCTTCACTTCCTTGGAGAAATAAAACATTGAAAGGGGTGAGCTCAGATGCTCAGTAAGGATAACAATATAGAGGAAAAAATCATAAATAAAAATATACAATTAAAAAAATGTAAAACTAAAACAAAATCCTTTTAACTTAAACATCAGCAAAACATGGAAAAAATAAAAAGAAATAATGCCATTAACTTATTCACATGGATATTCTACTAGTTGAATAATCACATTCAAAATCAATAACCATTTTCATAATGATGGAATTCATAATGCCAGACTATCATAACCACATAGTCAAGGCCTTATGCCAAGACTGCAAATAAGATTTTGTCAAGGTCATGTGCCAAGACACTAGTTTATCTAATGAGACCTACCAATGCATCGAGGAGCTATAGTGAGCTCCACCCGTCACTTATTATATCCAATGCATTTCTCATATGAACAGGTTTAATCATAACATAAACCTTCGTATTAAAACTAGCATACGAAATGTCAATAATTTCGACATAAAAAATGATTTGTATACAAATAGAACTTCCATAGTCAAACATATCACAATACCTTCAATACAATATGGAGGTTTTCAATCATAATAAATCAACATCAAATAAACTTAAAATCCATCAAAGGATGTTGACATAGATGAAATAAAAGCTATTTGAGAGAAATATATCTTTTTTGAAATCATTTAAAAGTCACATAATTATAAAAGGAAACATTTACATTGAAAATTTTCTTATAATCTTGTAAGGGAATCTTTGACTATTTTATAACGGCGTAAAATATCCGCACCCACCATATAAGTTAAAAAAGACATTCTTACCTTCATTTTGTTGAAAAGGATAAAAAGGACATTGTTTAGAAAATGATGGAAAGATTCCTTTATAAACATTCAAAAAAGGGTATAAATGACATTAATCCATATAATATAATATAGTAAGAATTATTTTAAATAAATTTTTACGAAACATGGATTTGGATGATATTGAGGCCCCATTAGATAATTACGTATAAACAACCACGAATAATGAAGAGATTGTGAAATACACCCTTAACTTGTTCTTTTCCATGGTTGATGGTAGGATAAACTCTTGTATAATGGTGAAATAATTGTTATTAAATTATACAAGAATCTATACATTAACATGATATCATATATGATCTTTTAACAGAGCTTTGTTAATAATATCATTGTATTATCGTCATTTCGGGTGTTAACATACTCATTTTAATTTATATGATTTGTTACATAAGTCGTGTTGGTTTTTGATAGGTTTTATCTTATTCATATAAAGAATGATATCAAGTCCTTAAACATTATTTTTAACCATCAATTGAAAATTATTCTTGAATGGATATGATGTGGAATGAATCTCATTGCGTTCGTGGAGACGGTTGTCCGTACATACACACGAGTGACAATATAATTCTTTTGATATTAAAATAATATATAATTGGATGGAATTTCGTATATACAGAATAATTATCATGTTATATTTATTATTTACATCAATTAAACATCATTATCATACCCATCCACATAATAATGTCTTGAATAACAATTACACCATGACGTGGAGACGGTAGGCCGTATGTAAGCACGTATGGTGACATGTCATTCAAAGGATGGATAGAATATTGAATATTGATGTAACATATTTAAAATAAAATCACAAAATATATAATATACTGGATTCAATATTTTATAATATAAATAACAATGATAGAAGATGTTGAAGAAGAAAGGAACTTGAAAGAGGGTGGTGAAAACATTACCTCTTCTTCGGTTTCTTCCTTTTGATTTGATCAAAAGGGCTCCTTATGTTGGCTATCAGATCAAACTATGGCCTCTAAGATAATGTGAGGGAAGTTTAGATAATATTTGGGCAGGTTTTGGCTAAGAAAAAAGGATTTGAAGGTGTCAATTATAGGGAAGGGGGAATTCCCTTTTACAAGAGAGGTGAGTGGCACGTTAGGAAAAGTTTGAAATATTATTTTTCGATACGTTCATATTCAGTTTATAATGGCACAAAAGTGGATTATTTAAAGGTTAAGGTGGTCATAAGTCAACCATAACTCAACCAATATGTTCTAGATAGGTTTGGGTCACTATATTAACCTTATCTTTTAGTTTTAACTTTTATTTAATTAGTTTGACATTTACAATGTCGCTTTGTATTTTTATATTATATAATTAATAAAAATAAAATATACATCCAAGAGACCCCGAAGTGTTCCATTAATAATACAAATATTATTATATAAGTTCTTTTTCCAATCCTTATATTTTAAGAATCGAATTTTAATTAATAAAATAAGATTTTTTAAAAAACTCATTTATATGTAAATTTTCACAATATTTAATAATTGATTTTTGTTAAAGCCTTAACAACTTTATTAATTAGAATCAAAATAAGATAAGAAATACTAAAATGTAATATTAACCAATAAAATTCTTGTATGTCATCAAAAAATTCAAATTATAATTATTTTAACTTTTATATTAAGAATTATTTGATTCTATCATTAAAAAGGAAAATACTAAATCATTATTGTGTCATAAATAAATTTAATTATTCAATGTCTCAAAATTATAAATAAAGTACCATTATGTATGAAAACTTTTTAGCTTTCTAATGAATATTTATAGTCGAAAATCTAGCATATATAACCCAATGTAAATTTTTTTTTCTAATAGATATATGCTTATGTCATTTTTGTATTGACTTTAACTTAATTAATATAAAGTGTCATTATCACTTACAAGTGGATCCATGGGGTCCCAAAATAGACCCAAAGATTTCCATGGTCAGATATGTATCAAAAAATATGTTTAGGACACGTTTTAGGTTAATTTATTATTATTATAATATTAATTGTTTACCCTTATTTACCGGATTTATCCTTTAACCATGGTAAATAAAATATTTACCGAAGTAATTAATCAAAATGTATAAAAATAAAAATTACCTATTTACACAATTTGGACATCCAGAATCTATATGTGGAATCCGTTTTTCTAAATTCAAAACATATATGTGGATGAAAATAATTTAAAATTAATTCCCGCTGTCAAAATAAAAAACATGTTTTTTAGAAATAATAACTTTCAAAAGATTGACACTTGTTTATGTCCGGTTTAAATATGAAATTACGTCCAATGACCAAAATTTTATTAAATAAGAAATATATATTCAAAATATAATTTAAAAACACTCAAATTCATAATTTATCACTATTAATTATTTTGATTAAAAAAGTAGTTTATAATTTATATTTAGTAATATTCATTATTCATCAAAATATGAAAGTAATCAGAAATGTACCAAAAATTCACCCTAAGATAATTTTGATATTCATAATCCAAAAATGAAGTCCATTTTGATAGATAAAATCTATAAAATTTCAATATGTGGGTATTACTGTTAATAATGGCTAGTTTGATTGGTAGTGGTGTGTGTTAGAACTCAAAGTTACGTACAAGACACACTATTGTATTATTCAAAGAGAAGAGTACCATTGAATCTTGGGGTGTAACATTTTCTCCTCATTCAAATAATTTCATCCTCGAAATTTCTAGAAGACTACCACATTAAAAGACTCGGGTGGTTCTTCATCATAAGTTCCTCAGGTTCCCACGTTGACTCTTCCATCTTATGGTTTCTCCATAGAACTTTTACCAGACGAGTCGTCCAGTTTCTCAGAACTTTTTCTCTTATATCAATAATCTTGACAGACTATTCTCAATAAGACAGATCAGGTTCCAGTTCAAATTCCTCATATGTGAGTATAAGCATTGGGTCAGTCATGTATTTTCTCATCAGTGATATGTGGAACACATCGTGAACTTTGGAGAGACATGGTGGCATTTCCAAACGGTAAGCCACAACCCCAATTTGTTCTTGAATTTTTAATGGTCTGATGTACCTGAGACTCAATTTTCCCGTCATACCAAAATGTATAACACCCTTCGATAGTGATACATTCAAGAAAACATGATCTCCTACCTAAAATTCCAAATCCTTCCTTCAATTATCGACATAGCTCTTCTGCCTACCTTGAGCTGCAATGATGTGGTTTTGGATTACCTTCACCTTTTCCATTGTTTCCTCCACCAGTTATGGGCCTGTGAGTTCTTTTCACCAACGTCATCCTAACAGGTTGGTGTGCGACATCTCTTTCCGTATAACGCTTCATATTGTGTCATCTGAATACTCGAATGAAAGCTTTTGTTATAGTAAAATTCTACCAGAGGTAAATATTGATCCCACATACTCCGAATGTCAAGTGAGGATGATATCAACAAGTCTTCTAAGGCTTGAATTGTCTATTCTGATTTTCCATCAGCTTGGGGGTGGTAATCAGTGCTCAAAGGAAGTTCAGTATCAAGGGATTTCAAAAGGCTTTTCCAGAATCTTGATGTAAAATGGGGATCATGATCCGAAACAATTGATAGCGGTACTCCAGGAAGACTCACAACTTCATTAATATATAGTCTTTCTAGAAGTTCAAGCGTTAAATCTTCCCTTATAGCAAGAAAATGTGCTGACTTAATAAGATGATCAATAATGACCCATATTTCATCGTTACTTCTAGGAGCCTTTGGTAGTCCCATGAAAAATTCCATCTTGATATTATCCCATTTCCACTCAGTTATGTGAAGAGGTTGTAATACTCCACAAGGCTGTTTCCTTCCAGCTTTCAGTTGTTGAAAAACCATACATCTTGACACAAAATAAGTAATCTCCCTCTTCATGTTGTCCCACCAAAAATATTCCTTCAAATAACTATACATTTTGGATCTCCCCATGTGTATAGTGAAATTGGAACTATGTGCATCATCCAACAATTCCCTATTTAGATCAGGTATATCAGGAACACAATGTCTCCTCCCAAATTTCAAAATTATATCTTCATACACAAATTCACTCAATCTACTATCATTCACAGCATTAATTTTCTTTTTAAACTCCTCATCATTGGTCTGAGAACTCTTTATCCTTTCTAGTAATGTTGGTTTTGAAACCATTTGAAAAAGTATCGATGTTTCAAATACCATGGTTATTCCCATATCTATCTTTACCAGATCCATGAAAATTTGATCCCTTTCAACTCTCATTTTTTTCAAAACTCCACGATTCTTTCTACTCAAACCATCTTCCACATTATTTTCCTTACCTAGGTGGTAGTGTATCATGCAATCATAATCCTTGGGTAGTTCAAGGCATAGCCTTTGCCTCATGTTGAGTTATTTTTTTGAGAAAATATACGTTAAACTCTTGTGATTGGTATATATCTCAATTTTTTCACCATAGAGATAATTTCTCCATATCATCAATGAAATGATTACAGTAGATAACTCAAGATGATGATTAGGATAGTTTTTCACATGAATTTTCAGTTGTCGTGATGCATAGTCGATAACTTTATCTTTCTACATAAGAATACAACCAAGTCCTTTCTTCGATGCCTCACTAAAAATAACAAACCCGTCATTTCCCGATGGTAGAGTCAAAATAGGAACATTGACTAATCTTCTCTTCAGTTCATCAAAAAATTCTTCACACTCATTTTTCCAAAAAACAATTATCTCCATTACGTGTGAGATTTTTTAATATATTAGCCAATCAGGAAAAATTCTCGATGAAAAGTCGATAATAACCAACTAAACCAATAAAACTGCGTACCTCGGTTATAATCGTTGGTGCTGGACATTATAGTATTTCTCTTGTCTTAGAAGGATCAACAGAGATTCAATCATTAGATACAATATGTCCAAGAAAAGAAATCTCTTGAAGCAAGAATTCACAATTGCTAAACGTACCATATAATTCATATCATCTCAGAGTCTTCAGGATAATGCGCAAGTGATTTTCATGATCTTCATAGATTTTGGAATAAACAAAGATATTATATATAAATAACACCACAAAATCATTGAGATATTCCTTGAAAACTCTATTCATTAGATCCATGAATACAGAGGGTGCATTAGTCAATCCAAAAGGCATTACTGTAAACTCATAATTCCCATACCTGGTTCGAAATGTTGTCTTCAGAATGTATTTCTTCTTCACACACAACTGATGGTATCCAGATCGATGGTCAATCTTTGAAATGTATTGATCTCCTTGTAGTTGGTCAAATAAATCATCAATGCGAGGTAGGGGATACTTTTTATTTATTGTTATAGCATTACTTTCCATGTAGTCGATACATAACCTCATAGATCCATCATTCTTTTTTTAAAAAAGGATAGGGTCTACCCATAGAGGAACACAAGGGATAATAAATCCCTTATTACTCAATTTATCTAGTAGTTTCTTTAGTAACACTAATTCCATATTGGCCATTTTATAAGGGGTATTCGATATAGGCCTTGAACCAGGAATTAAATCAATGGAAAACTCAATTTCTTTTTCAGGAGGATGTCTAGGTAAATCTTCCACAAACACATCTACATATTCTTTTACAATAAGTACATCACATATTTGAACATTCCATTCCTCACCCAAAGTTATTTCATTCTCTTCCTCCCCGATAATTGAATTTAGTTGAGCTACTGGGGGTGGATGCAGATAAGAATTAGGTGGCGACGATTCTTCTCTAAAGATAAGGAGTTCTTTATCATCATCATCAAAAATCGTAACCTCCTTCTTCTTAAAATAAATATCCGCATCATGGTCCGAAATCCCATCCATACCGAGGATTATATCAAATTCAATCATACGTATGACAATGAGATCAGTAGATAAATAACATTTATGTTCTCTAATGGGGACTGAATCACAAAACGTTGTTGCAACGATAAGTCCCTTAGTAGTTTTAACTGACAACTACCTTGTTAGATAAAATTGGAAATATCTAATTTTCTTATCAAACTGGGAAGATATGAAACAATTTGATGATCGAGAATCAAATAATGAAGTCTCTAAACATGAGGAAACCATTCAATTACCTTCCACCACGTCTTTCGGAGCTTCTATCTTAGTAGTAGTGATAGCATAATCTTGGCCTTGATCCCTTGTCCTTTTCTATGATAAGTTCCCCTGACACATAGGACAATAATTTTCATAATGTCCCATCTCCATTTAGTTGTAGCATAGAACATCCTTAGCTTCTTTTTTCCCCTTGAAATCACGAGCATGGTGGACTTTTTCACCACACTTGTAACAGACTCTCATCCCTTTTAAAAAGGTACAGGGGTGTTTCTTCCCACATTTACTATAGGAAGGATAATAAAATTTTTCCTTCTTCCCCATATTTCCATTTCTAGAGTGATCAATAGATCTCTTCTTCTCTTCCTTTTCTTTAATATTGTAAGACTTAGAGAATTATTTTTCTATCTTGATAACGTATGAGACAATATATTTGTACAACAAGAAGGTTTGTGAGACTAATGATTGATGGGGAAACAGTTTTAACCCATAAATGAAACGATAAATATTACTTATGGGGTTATGTATATAATCTGCTACATACCTCGCTAACCTTGTAATGTTAGCCTCATACTTTGTGACATTCTCATCCTCCTTTGGCCTCATACTCAAAAATGTCCTTTTCATATATGCTCAATGGTCATGAAGAAACTATTTTTCTAAGAACATCCCTTTGAACTCCCTCCATTCCATACATGATACTTCATCATCTTCCTTCGTGTTTTGAATCAATGGCCACCATTGATCAGCATCTCCAGTGAGGCATTAAACTACTATGATAACATTTCCCTTTCAATACTCCCCAAGGCATGGAATATTTTTTCTATGGAATTTATCCATTTCTCATCTACTACTGGATTTCTACTCCCAATGAATGTTGGTGGTTTTTGCCTCATGAAGTGATCGATCATTGATCCTCCACGCAGTGGATATGGGTTCTCCATATGGGTAAGGTTATTATTCATAACCTGAGTGATTTTTCCCAGTATGGTGATTAGCTGATCAGCACTAGTAGTATCACTAGCTCCACTATAATTATCTAGAGTAGGAGGGAAATACCTACATGGTGTGTGTTCATTGATAAAGTTTCTATTTCTTCCACCTTGAACCATTTCTAAACAATGGAATACACTAGATTAGTTTATGAATCACAATACATAAATCCAAAATTTTAAAACACGTAACATAAATTGAATAGTTTATGAATATAATCCATAATCATAAAAAAATTTCTTTTAGGAAGTATATACTCATAAAACCTTCATAATTTTTTGTAATGAAAATGATATTTATCCTTTGAATATCCCCTGGGAGTGTCGTAACCAAGAGTGCAGCAAGGCCCATTGTTGTGCACCAGTTCCTATTTGAGTCTAGCTCAAAACGGTGTTTTCATGTTTTACCCCTAGGTACATCTGTGCCAGAGCCGCCTCTACCTACTCGTATCTAGACATGGATGTATCGCTATGAAAACTCAAAAAATCTCTACAATACCAAAATTCTAGGATGTGATTCTATACTAATACTGAAATTCTCTCTTATGGCTATGTGATCTAATCAGTGTTTATCTAAATATAGCTTCCAAAGTTTGTACTAAGCATCTTCTGATACCAACTGTAATGCCCTGACCCCAGTTACCCAGAGTCGGTGAATTATTATATAATATTGGAATGATCACAAAATATAATGTCTTGAAATATCGATTAGTTTAGTAGCCTTGGAAACACTATATATATTGATAAGTCTTACATAACATCATAACGTAAAAAAACTACAAGAACATCTTGTCTTCATATCCCCTCACACTATCCCTGCAGGTTATTCATAAAATACCTCTTCACATCCTGGGAAAAATAATACATCGAAAGGGGTGAGCTCAGATGCTCAGTAAGGATAACAATATAGTGGAAACTTTCATAAACAAACATAAACATTTAAGGCAATATATAACTAAAACAACAGCCTTTTAAACATGAATTTCAGCATAACATGGAAAAAATAAAATGAAATAATGCCATTCACATATTCACATGGATATTCTACTAGTCGAATAATCACATGCAATATCAATAACCACTTTCATAATGATGGAATGAATAATTCAAGACTATCATAACGACATAGTCAAGGCCTTATGCCTAGAATACAAATAATATTTGGTCAAGGCTTTGTGAAAGACACTAGTTTGTCTCATGAGCCCTTTAGATGCATCAAGGATATATAACAAGATCCACCCATCACTTATTAAGTTTAATGCATTCTTTATATGAACATGTTTAAACATAACATAATCCTTCTTATAAAAACTGGCTTACGAAATGCCAATACTTTCTCCATAAACAATGAATGTTATTAAAATAGAACATCCATATTCCAATATATCACAAAACCTTCAATACAATATGGAAGTTTTGAATCATAATAAATCAACTTCATGTAAACTTAAAATCCATCAAAGGATGTTAACATAGATGAAATTATAACTATTTGAGATAAATATCCCTTTTTTGAAATCATTTAAAAGTCACGTAATTATAAAAGAAAACATTTAATTTGAAAATATTCATATAATATTGTAAGGGAATCTTCGACGATTTTATAACATCATAAAATATCTGCACCCACTGTATAATTTAAAAAAGACATTTTTACCTTAATTTTGTCAAAAAGGTTAAAAAGGACCTTGTTTAGAAAATGACGAAAAGATTCCCTTATAAAAAGTCAAACAAGGGTATAAATGACATTAACCCATATTCTATAAAATAGTAAGAATTATTTTAAATACATTTTTACGAAACATGGATGTGGATGATAAAGAGGTCCTAGAAGATAATTACGTATAAACAACCCCAGATAATGAAGAGATTGTGAAATAAACACTTACATTGTACTTTTCCTTTGATGAAAGCAGGTTGACCTCATTTGTAATGGTGAAATAAGTGTTATTAAATTATACAAGAATCATATATATTAATATGATATCAACTATAAT
Source organism: Viscum album (assembly GCA_963277665.1). NCBI lineage: Eukaryota > Viridiplantae > Streptophyta > Magnoliopsida > Santalales > Viscaceae > Viscum > Viscum album. Next base: position 807,757,511 of record OY728139.1, read on the forward strand.
CTTTTAACATTTCTTTGTTAATAATATCATAGAATTATCGTAGTTTTGGGTGTTAACTAACTCATTTTCTTTTATATGTTTTGTAACATAAGTCATGTTTTTTATGGAAAATTGTTATCTTATTCATATATAGAATGATATATAGTCCCTAAACATTATTTTTAACCATCAAATAAAAATTATTCTTGAATGGATACGATGGGGAATGAATCTCATCGTGTTTGTGGAGACGGTAGTCCGTACGTACGCACGAGCGAAAATATCATTATTTTGATATTAAAATAATATATAATTGGATGGTATATCATATATACAGAATCATTATCATGTTATATTTATTATTTACATCAATTAAACATCATTATCATACTCATCCAAATAATAATATTTTGAATAGAAATTACACCACGACTTGGAGACGGTAGGCCGTACGTAAGAACGTATGGTGAAATGTCATTCATTGGATGGATAGAATACTTAATATGGTTGTAACATATTTATAATAAAAACATAGTATATAGAATATACTGGAGTTATTATTTTAGAATGTAAATAACAAATAAATAATATGTTGAAGAAGAAAGGAACTTTAAAGAGGGTGGTGAAAACATTACCTCTTCTTCAGTTTCTTTCTTTTGATATGATCAAAAGGGCTCCTTATGTTGGATTTATGATCAAACTACAACCTCTAGGTTTATGTGAGGGGTGTTTAGATAATATTTGTTCAGGGATTGGCTGAGCCAAAAGGCTTTGATGGTGTGAATTAGAGGGAAGGGGAAATTCCCTTTTATAAGAGGGGTGAAGGGCACCTTAGGAAAAGCTAGAAATATTATTTTATAATAAATTCATATTCGGTTTCTAATGGACACAATGTGGAATATTTAAAGGTTAAGGTACTGATAGGTCTAAAACAACTCAACCAATAGTAAAACTATCATTGTATAAGTCCTTTGGCCTAACCTTAGATTTTTTGGAATATAATATCAATTAAAAATATATTATTTGTTTTAAAAACTTATTTATATGTCAATTTTCACACTATTTTATAATTTATTTTTGTTAATGTCTTAAAGACTTTATTAATTAGACTAAAATTAATTTAAGCAATCCAAACTTGTAATATTATCCAATAAAATTCTTGGATGTCATCAAAACATTCAAATTATGATTATTTTATCTTTTATATTACCAATTATTTGATTCTTTCATTAATAAGGAAAATACTGCATCATTATTATGTCATAAATAAATTTAATTATTCAATATTTTAAAATTATAAATAACATACCATTATGTAGTAAATCGTTTTATCTTTCTAAGAAATATTTTTAGTCAAAAATATAACATATATAACCCTAAGTAAAAATTTTGTTTCTAAAAGATATATTCTTATGTCATTTTTGTATTGACTTTATCTTAATTAATATAAAGTGTCATTATCAAATACAAGTAGATCCATGGGGTCCCAAAATCTACCCAAAGATTCCCATGGTCGGAAATGTATCAAAACATAGGGTTAAGACTTGTTTTAGGTCAATTTATTATTATTATGAGATTATTTGTTTACCCTTATTTACCGGATTTACCCTTTAACCATGGTAAAAAAAATATTTACCGAAATAATTATTCAAAATGACTAAAATTAAAAGTTACCTATTTAAAAAATTTGGACCTCCTGATTATAAATATGGAATCCATTTTTTAAATTAAAAACACCGAAGTGGCAGAAATTAATTTAAAATTAATTTCCACTGTCAAAAAAAAGCACGTTTTTATGAAATAATAGCTATTAAAAGATTGACATTTTTTTATGTCCGGTTTAAATGTAAAATTATGTCCAATGACCAAAATTTTATTAAATGGTAAAAATATATTATAAATATACTTTAAAACCACACAAATTCCTAATTTTTCACTATTAATTATTTTGATTAAAAAAGTAGTTTTTAATTAAAATTTAGTAATTTTCATTATTCATTAAAATATGAATGTTATCAAAAATGTACCAAAAATTCACCCTACGATAATTTCAAAATTCCGAATCCAAAAATGAATTCCATTTTGAAAGCTAAAATCAATATAATTTCAAAGAGTGGGTATTACTATTCATAATGACTAGTTTGATTGGTTGTGGTGTGTGTTAGAACTCGAAGATGCGTACAACACACACTACAATATTATTCAGAGAGAAGAGTACCATAGAAGCTTGTGGTGTAACATTCTCCTCAACTTCAAATAATTTTGTCCTTGAAATTTCTATAATTCTATCACATGAAAATACTCTGGTGGTTTTTCATCATAAGTTCCTTGGGTTCCCACGTTTCCTCTTCAATCTTTTGGTTTCTCCATAGAACTTTTACCAGAATAGTCGTCCGATTTCTCAGCACCTGTTCTTTTGTATCAAGAATCTTGAAAAAATATTCCCAATAAGAATGATTGGGTTCTAGTTTGAATTCCTCATTGGTGAGTACATGCATTGGGTTATATATTTATTTTCTCAATAGTGATACGTGGAACACATCACGAACATTGGAGAGACTTGGCTACATTTCCAAACGGTAAGCTATAGCCCCAATTTGTTCTAGAATTTCTAATGTTCTGATGTACCTAGGACTCAATTTTCCTTTCTTAATGAAACATATAACACCCTTCCATGGAGATACCTTCAGAAAACATGATCTCCTACCTGACATTCCAAATCCATCCTTTGGTTATTGGTATAGCTCTTCTTCATACATTGATGTGGTTTTGGGTTACCTTCATATTTTTGATCATTTCCCCCACCAATTATGGGCCTATAATTTTTCTTTCACCAACGTCATCCCAATAGGTTGGTGTGCGACATCTCTTTCCTTATAATTCTTTATATGGTGTCTTCTGAATACTCGAATGGAACCTATTATTATAGTAAAATTATACCAGAGGTAAATATTGATCCCACATACCCTGAAAGCCAAGTGGGCATGATCTCAACATGTCTTCTAAGGTTTGAATAGTCTATTCTGATTGTCCATCAGCTTGGGGGTGGTAATCAGTGCTCAAATGAAGTTTAGTATCCATGGATTTCTAAATACTTTCCCAGAATCTTGATATAAAATGGGGATTATGATCCGAAACAATTGATAGGGGGTACTCCATGAAGTCTCACAACTTCATTAATATATAGTCTTGGTAGACGTTCAAGTGGTAAATCTTCCCTTATAGAAAAAAAATGTCCTGACTTAATAAGACAATCAATAATGACCCATATTGCATCGTTCCTTCTTGGAGTATTTGGTAGTCCCATGAAAAAGTCCATCGTGATATTATACAATATCCACTCAGGTATTGGAAGAGGTTGTAATACTCCACCAAGCTATTACCTTCCAACTTTCACTGGTTGACAAACCATACATCTTGAAATAAAATCAGAAATATCCCTCTTCATGTGTTCCCACCAAAAATGTTTTTTCAAATATCTATACATTTTTGTGCTCCGCAGGTGTATAGAGAAATTGGAACTATGAGAATCATCCAACAATTCAATTTTTAGATCAGGTATTTCTGGAACAAAAATTCTCCTCCCAAATTTCAAAATTATATCTTCATAGAAAAAGTCACTCAATCTACCATCATTCATAGCTTTAATTTTCTTTTCAAACTCTTCACCATTGGTCTGAGAACTCTTTATCCTTTCTAGTAAAGATGGTTTGGAAACCATTTGAAAATGTATCGATGTTTCACCTTCCTTGGTTATTCCCATATCTAACTTTACTAGATCCATGAAAATTGGATCCCTTTCAACTCTCATTTTTTTCAAAACTCCATGATCCTTTCTGATCAAAGCATCTGCCACCTTTTTTCCTTAATTGGGTTGTAGTATATCATGCAGTCATAATCATTGAGTAGTTCCAGCCATTGACTTTGCCTCATCTTGAGTTCTTTTTGTGAGAAAATATACTTCAAACGCTTTTGATCAGTATGTATCTCACATTTTTCACCATAGAGATAATGTCTCCATATATTCAAAGAAAATATTACAGCAGCTAACTAAAGATCTTGAGTAGGATATTTCTTCTCATTAATTTTTAATTTTTGTGATGCATATGCAGTAACTCTATAATTCTCCAGAAGGACAAAACCAAGACCTTTCTTCGTTGCATCACTATAAATAACAAACCCGTCATTTTGTGATGGTAGAGTCAAAATAGAATCATTGACTAATATTCTCTTTAGTTCATCAAAACATTCTTCACACTCTATTGTCCAAAAAAATTTAACTCCTTTACATGTGTGCTTTCTTAATGGGTTATCCAATCGGGTGAAATTCTGGATGAAATGTCGATAATAACCTTCTAAACCAATAAAACTGCGTACCTCGGTTATACTCGTTGGTGCAGGCCATTCTTGGATTGCTCATGTCATAGAAGGATCAACAAATATACCATCATTAGAGACATTATGGCCATGAAAAGAATTATCCTAAATCCAGAAATCACAATTGCCAAACATCCCATATAATTCATACCTTATCAGAGTCTTCAAAATAATGTGAAAATGATTTTCATGAACTTCATAGCTTTTAGAAGATACCAAGATATCATAAATAAATACAACCACAAAATCATCGAGATTTTCCATGAAAAAACTATTCATTAGATCAGTGAATACAGAGGGTACATTAGTCAATCCACAAGGAATTACTATAACCTCATAATGCTCGTAACTGGTTTGAAATGTTGTCTTCAAAATTTCTTCCTTCTTCACACACAACTGATGGTATCCAGATCAAAGGTTAATCTTTGGAAAGTATTGAGCTCTATGCAGTTGGTCAAATATATCATCAATGTGAGGTAGGGGATACTTTTTCTTTATTGTTATAGCATTAATTTTCATGTAGTCGATTCATAACCTCATAGATCCAATTTTATTTTTAACATAAAGTACAAGGGATCCCCATGGAGAAACACTACGGTGAATAAATCCCTTATTACTCAAATACTCTAGTTGTTTCTTTAGTTCCACTAATTTCGTAGTGGCCATTCTATAAGGGGACTTTGATATAGGCCTTGAACAAGGAATTAAACCAATGGAAAACTCAATTTCTTATTTGGGAGGATGTCCAGGTAAATCTTCCGGAAACACATCTACATATTCTTTCACAATAGGTACATACCCTATTTGAACATTTGTTTCCTCACCCACGGTTATTTCATTTTCTTACTCCCCGATAATTTAATTTTGTTGAGCTACTAGGGGTGGGTCTAGATAAAAATTAGGTGGTGACGATTCTTCTCTAAAGATTAGGTGTTCTTTATCATCATCATCAAAAACCATATCCTCTTTATTCTTACAATAAATATTAGCATCATGGTCCAAAAGACAATCCATACTAAGGATTATATCAAATTCAATCATAGGTATGATGATGAGATCAGTGGATAATGAACATTTATGTTCTCTAATGGGGACTGATTCACAAAAATTTGTTGCATTGATACTTCCCTTAGGAGATTTAACTGACAACTCCCATGTTAGATCCAATAGGAAATATCTAATTTTCTTAGTAAACTAGAAAGATGTGAAATAATGTGATGATCCCGAATCAAATAATGCATTTTCTAAATTTGAGGAAACCATTACATTACATACCACCACGTCTTTCAGAGCTTCCACATCAGTAGTAGGCATAGAATAAGCTTGGCCTTGATCTCTTGTCATTTTCTAAGGTAAGTTCCCCTGACACTTAGGAAATTATTTTTTATAATTTCCCATTTCCCTACAGTTGTAGCATTGAACATCGGTAGCTTCTTTCTTCCCCTTGCAATAACGAGATTGGTGGAAATTTTCACCATACAAGTAATAGACTCTCATTTGTTTCAAGAAAGTACTGGGGTGTTTCTTCCAACATTTATTACGGGATGGATAATCAACTTTTCCATTATTCCCCTTATTTCCATTTCCAGAGTGATCATCATATTTCTTCTTCTCTTTCTTTGCTTTAAAGTAGGAAGACTTAGAGAATCATTTTCCGTCTTGATAGTGCATGAGACAATATCTTCATAGAATGAAAAGGGTTGTGAGACTAATGCTCAATGGAGAAATGGATTTAACCCATAAAAGAAACAATATATCTTACTTCTTGGGTTACGTATATAATTTTCAACATACCTCTCTATCCTTGTAAAGATAGCCTCATACTTTGGGCCTTTCTCATCCTCCTTTCACCTCAGACTCAGAAATTGCCTTTCCATCTCTGCTCGATGGTCATAAGGAATGTATTTTTCTAAGAACAACTCTTTTAACTCCCTCCATTCCATATTTTATACTTCATTATCTTCTTTCATGTTTTGAATCAATTACCGCCATTGATCAGCATCTCCAGTGGGTTGGTAACCTTCCATGATATATTTTTCCCTTTCACTACTCCCCAAGGCATGGAATATTTTCTCTAAATAATTTATTCATTGCTCAGATGCTAGTGGATTTGTACTCCCATTTAAAGTTAGTGGTTGTGGCCACATGAAGCTATATAACATTGATCCTCCACGTTGTGGACCTGAGTTCTCCATATAGCTATGGTAATTATTCATAACCTGAGTGAGTTATCCCAGTATGGTGAATAGATTATCAGCACTAGTTGCATCACCAGCTCCACTATAATTTTCTTAAGCACAAGGTAAATACCTACATGGAGTGTGTGCATTGATACGGTTTCCATTTCAACCACTAGAATCCATTTCTAAACAATGGAAAACACTAGATTAGTTTTTGAATCAAAAAACATAAATCCAAACTTGTAAAACAATTAACATAAATTGAAAAGTTTATGGATATAATCCATAATCATAAAAAAAATTCATTGATGAAGTATATACTCATAAACCCTTCATAACAGTTTATAAAGAAATTGATAATTATCCTAAGGATATCCCCTGGGAGTGTCGTATCCAGGAGTGCAACAAGGCTCGTTGTCGTGCACCAGTTCCCATTTGAGTCTAGATCAAAGCGGTGATTCCTAGTTTTACCCCTAGATACATCTGTGTCAGAGCTGCCTCTACCTGCTCGTATCCAGATAGGGATTTACTATTTGTAAAACTCACAAAATCTCTATAATAACAAAATTCTAGGTGTTCTTATATAATAAATCTCAAAGACTCTCTTATGGCTATGTTCTCTAATCAGAGTTTATCTAAATATAGATTCCAATTTTTGTACTAAACATCCTCTGATACAAATTGTAATGCCCCAACCCCAGTTACCCAGAGTTGGTGCATTATTACATAATATTGTCATGATCACAACAGATCATTTCCTGAAAGATCGATTAGTTTTGTAGCCTTGAAAACATTCGATATATTCATAAGTCTTACATTAGATCATAAATTATAAAAACAACAACAACATATTATGTTCATATACCCTCATACTATCCATGTAGGTTGTTTATAAAATACCTCTTCAAATCCTAGGAAAAAAACATTGAAAGGGGTGATATCAGATGCTCAGTAATGATAACAATATAGTGGAAACATTCATAAATAAACATAAACATTTAAGGCAATGTAGAACTAAAACAAAAGCTTTTTAAACTTGAACTTCAGCATAACAAGGAAAAAATAAAATGAAATAATTCCATTTACTTATTCACATGGATAGTCTACTAGTCGAATAATCACATGCAATATCAATAACCACTTTTATAATTATGGAATGCATAATTCCAGACTATCATAACCACATAGTCAAGGCCTTGTGCGAAGACTAAAAATTAGATTTTGTCAAGGCCTTGTGCCAAGAAACTGGTTTGTCTCATTAGACCTACCGATGCATCAAGGAGATATAGCGGGCTCCACCCATCAATTATTATGTCCAATACATTCTTCATATGAACATCATTAAACATAACATAAACATTCATATTAAAACTAGCATACGAAATGTCAATACTTTCTCCATAAACAATGAATGGTATAAAAATTGAACATCCATAGTCAAACATATCACAAAATCTTCAATACAATATGGACTTTTTGTATCGTAATAAATGTACTTCAAATAAACTTAAAATACATCAAAGGATGTCGACATAGATGAAATAAAAAGTATTTGAGAGAAATATCTATTTTTTGAAATCATTTAAAAGTCACATAATTATAAAAAGAAACATTTACTTTGAAAATATTCTTATAAGCTTGTAAGGGAAGCTTTGATGATTTTATAATAGCGTAAAATAGCCACACCCACCGTATATGTTAAAAAAGACATTCTTATGTTAATTTTGTCGAACAGTTTAAAAAGGACCTTGTTTGTAAAACAACGGAAATATTCCTTTATAAAAATTCAAACAACGGTATAAATGAATTCAACCAATATTCTATAAATTGTAAGAATTATTTTGAATACATTTTTATGAAACATTTATGTGAATGATAAAGAGGTCCCAGTAGATAATTACGCATAAACTACCTCAGATAATGAAGAGATTGTAAAATAAACCCTTACCTTGTACTTTTCCGTGGTTGAGGGTAGGTTAACCTTCTGTATAATGGTGAAATAATTTTTATTAAATTATACATGTATAAAATTAATTAATATGATATCATATATTATATTTTATCATTTCTTTGTTAGTAATATCTTAGTATTATCATCATTTCGGGTGTTAAATTACTCGTTTTCTTTTATATGTTTTGTTACATAAGTCGTGTTTGTTATGGATATGTTTTATGTTATTAATATGAATAATTATATCTAGACCTTAATAATTATTTTTAACCATCAAATGAAAACTTTTCTTGAATGGATACGATCGGGAAGGAATCTCATCGCGTTCGTGGGGACGGTAGTCCGTGCGTACGCACGAGGGACAATATCAGTCTTTTGATATTAAAGTAATATAAAATTGGATTGTATATAATATATACAGAATCATTATCATGTTATATTTATTATTTACATCAATTACACATCATTATCATACCCATCAAAATAATAATGTTTTGAATAATAATTACACCACGACGTAGAGACGATAGGTCATACATACACACATATAGTGACATGTCATTCAAAGGATGGAGAGAATACTGAATATGGATATACAATATTTATAACAACATCATAGTAATTAGAATATAATGGAGTTATTATTTTAGAATGGAAATAAAAAATAAATAAGAAGTTGAAGAAGAAAGGAACTTGAATGAGGGTGGTGAAAAAATTACCTCTTCTTCGGATTCATCCTTTTGATTTGATCAAAAGGGCACCATAGGTTGGCTTTATGGTCAAACTAAAGCCTCTAGGTTGATGTCAGGGAAGTTTTAGAGAATACTTGGGTAGGGTTTGGCTGAGCCAAAAGGCTTTGATGGTGTGTATTAGAGAGAAGGCGATTTTCTATTTTATAAGAGGTGTGAGGGCCACCTTAGGAAAAGCTAGAAATATTATTTTATAATAAATTATTATTAAGTTTTTAATGGCTCCAAAGTGGATTATTTACATTTTAAGGTGGGGATATGTCGAAAAAAACTCAACCAATTTGTTCTAGACAGGGTTAGGTCACTATATTATCCTTATCTTTTAGTTTTAACTCTTAGTTAATTAGTTTTACATTTACCATGTCTCTTTGTATTTTTATATTATATAGTTAATAAACGTTCTATATACATCTAAGAGACCCCCAAGTGGTCCATTAATAATAAAAATATCATTATATATGTCCATTGGACGAACCTTAGATTTTTAGGAATAGAATATCAATTAATAAAACAATATTTTATTAAAAAACTCTTTTATGTCAGTTTTGACACTATTTAAAAATTGATTTTTGTTAAAGTCTTCAAAACATTGTTAATTAGAATAAAATTACTTTAACCAATAATAACATGTAATATTAACCAATAAAATTTGTGTATGTCATCAAAAATCTCAAATTATATTTATTTTAACTTTTAGAAAACTAAATATTTGATTCATTCATTAATAAGGAAAATTATGCATCATTATTGTGTCATAAATAATTTTAATTATTCAATGTCTAAATATTATAAACAATATACCATTATGTAGGAAATATTTTTATATTAATAATTAATATTTATAGTCTAAAATATAACATATAAAACCCTATGTAAAAACAGTTTTGCTAAAAGATATATGCTTATGTCATTTTTGTATTTACTTTAACTAAATTAATATAAAGTGTCATTATCACCTACAAGTGGATCCATGGGGTCCGAAAATTGACCCAAAGATGTCCATTTTCGGAAATGTATCATCCAATAGGTTTAGGATATGTTTTAGGGTAATTTATTATTATTATATTATTATTTTGTTTACCCTTATTTACTGGATTTACCCTTTAACCATGGTAAATATAATATTTACCGAAATAATTATTCAAAATGTCTAAAAATAAAATATACCTATTTACACAATTTGAACCTCATGATTCTAAATATGGAATCCATTTTTTAAATTCAAAACATAGAAGTGGCATAAATTAATTTAAAATTAATTCCCGCTCTCAAAACAAAAATCGTGTTTTTAAGAAATATTAACTATCCAAAGATTGACTCTTGTTTATGTCCGGTTTAAATGCGAAATTACGTCCAATGAAAAAAATTGTATTAAATTGTAAAATTATATTCTAAATATACTTTAAAACCACTCAAATTATCAACATAAATCACTATTAATTATTTCTATTAAAAAAAATTAATTAAAATTTAGTAATTTTCACTATTCATCAAAATATAAAAGTTATCAGAAATGTACCAAAAAATCACCCTAAGATAATTTTCATAATATGAATCCAAAAATAAAGTCCATTTTGAAAGAAAAAATTATAAAATTTCAAAACTTTGGTATTACTATTAATAGCGGCTAGTTTGATTGGTTGTGGTGTCTGTTAGAATTCGAAGATGCATACTACTCACGCTGCTGTATTTTTCAAAGAGAAGCGTACCATGGATGTTTGGGGTGTAACAGGTTTTCCTAGGGAGTGGAGGTCTGGGTAGTATAGGGTTATATGTCCTTGGTCTGGGTGTGTCCAGGGTCTGGGGGTAAGCGTGTCCAGGTTCTGGGGGGGGGGGTTCTAGGGTTTGTCCAGGACGGTGGGGGTGGCTGTCTCAGGGAGTGTAGGTCTGGGCTTTCCATGGGGATCTGTACAGGGTCTGGGGGTGTCCTGGGTCTGAAGGGTGTCCTGGGTCTATCTGGGGGGTGTCCAGGGTCTATCTGGGGTGTGTCTAGGGTCTGTCTGGGGGAGGGGTGTTCAGGGTCTATCTGGGGGGTGTTAAGGGTCTGGGGGGAGGTGTCTAGGGTCTGTCTGGGGGGGAGTTGCTAGGGTCTTTCTGGGGTGGGGGTGTCCAGGGTCTGTCTAAGAGGGGGGATTTGCAGGGGGGCTATCCAGGGGGGCTGTCCAGGGCGGAGGGGGCTGTCTAGGGGAGGAAATTTATATATGGTGGGGGTGTCTATTGTATTTGAAGGAGGGGTCAAAAGAGGGTGGGCTACTGTAGGGGGGTGGGCGGCTGTGGAGGGGGGTGCGGGATATTTCTAAGGTTTTTTAGACCATATAGCCACATTTTCTAACTGTGGCTATAGGTATACTTCCACGGTTAAAAATTGGGGCTATAGGTCTAATGCCACATTTTCTAACCATGGCAATAAATTGTGTCCCTCCTCTAGTATAACCACAGTTCTAAACCGTAGATATAGAGATATTACCACAGTTTGAACCATGGTTGTATACCTATCGCCATAGTTTGAACCATATATCTAGACCTATATCCATGACTCAAAACCATGGCTATATTTCTAGGCCTATAGCCACGCCAAACTTATCCACAGTTTCTCAAATAGTGGTTGTTACCTTTAGCCATAGTTTGAGTGCCTATACCCACGATTTTAAACCGTGGCTATAGCTCGAATTTCCAAAATTGAATTATGCTATTAAAAAGTCCCATTATATTTTAAATGTTATTTTAATTAAGATTGTTATTATTAATTGATATTCAATCCAATTAATTACATTTGAATCATCTTTATATTGGATTTTAGTATTACCATATTTTTGGATTTAAAAATTTATTTTTTATGAAATTTTTTTAAAGTGCATAATGTTTCTATATTTTAAATAATTAAAATAATACCTAATTCGGAATTATTTAAATATATTTTATAGATTATATTTAATTAAGTATTAATTTAAATTTATATAATTATTATTACTAGTGATATGGTTAATATACAGTCATCTTTTTCATAAAACGTACACATCTTGAAAAACCACTTTTCTGTCGCATCTATAGGTTTTATTTTAAATTAAATTATTCTAATTCGAGGAGTTTAATTTGTCAAACATTATTCCATATTTTTTAACAAAATAATTTATATAATTTCAATTTAATTTATGTTCATAGATAATAGTGAAAATATTAAAAATGAATTACTATGGTTATGCTGAAAATATGGTTTACTGGGGGTTAAAATATATTTTATGGATATATATATAGATATTATAAATTAAATTATCAATAATGGTCCATTTTGGATCCCATTTTCATTATATAAATATGGGTATAACTTTTTCATTTCAAACATTACAATTGTACTATTATCTTAATTTTAAAAGGTCACCCCATCTCCTCTCCTCTTCAGACCATAAAATCCATTTTACACAGAAAATACCATATAAATACCTTAATTACATCCCACCACATGAATTATATCATATGGTTTGATAATAAATCTGTCATAAGAAGTATTTTAGTGCTAACCTAAGGAGTTTTTCTATAGAAGAGGTATCATGTTTCACCAAAAAAAAATTTATTCTTCCACATTCTTCCAATATTCATCAATTATTCTGATATAATATCAAAAATATATATCATATACTTATATTTTATTATGTTAATGAAATAACCTAAATACATATCATCTTCTATAAAATGGTAACTGAAACCATCATTCATGTGTACATCAGATAACTACCTTGTGAAAAGAGAAAATTTAATTTCCATCAACACCTCTAATGACTTGTTATAATGATGGATTAAAAGTATATATACCATTTTTCAAGAATTATTGTAATATTTAATTATTATTTTACATATTAATTCTAAATTTTAATTCTTTTAGTAATATGATAAAGTCTCTCTTGTGCAAGACAAACTGCAACCTTGCATAGTAGTGCGATTTATTTTTCAATAACACTTTTCATGGAAAAAAATTAAAAAAGAATTAATTAATATATGGGATATACATGAAATAATTATTATATTCATGATCTATTTATAGTTAATAAAATATAATATACCATTTTATTTCTTACTATTTCATTCACCAAAAAATGATAACATCGTTTGTGCGTATGTGTGGACTACTACCTCCATAAAGCAATGGGATTCATTTTTTACAGTATATAAAATTGATGATATATATAAGTGTATATATATAAATAATATTATATTTATGATATTTTTTAGTTATATAAATTGAAAATAATATATACCTTTTTTTCATAATGATCGGTGAACAATAGAAATGTTATGTATGCGTACATACGACCTACCGTCACCATGATCGCAACGTTGTTCATTTATAGAAACAATCCTTCATGGATGATTTTAAAAGTATAATTAATTTATAAAAATGTTAATTATTTCTTGATATTTATTCTTTATATGATGGAATAATTAGAACTTTTTCCACGGTCTACCCACCAATGTAGTTTATAAATAATAAACCAAACATCCTCAAAAAACATAACGTCGAAATAACTAATTAAGTATATGAATATGTCATTAAAATGAAATAAATATATGGTTTAAGTATAAGGTATTAAAACTAAAATATGTTATCAAAAAATAAAATATTTTATATAATCTTATTATACTTGATTTAAAGGGAATACATGGAGATCATGGACAAAAAGTAAGAGACTTCATTTTAATTTTCCATCATTGAGTTATATTTTAATGTTATGTGCCTAATTTATTTTTTATGGGGTATAAATTACACTATTTATAAGTAACATCATGAATAATTTATACATCATGGTATTTTATGTTTTAATTTGAACTATTTCATCCAACATTATTTGATTTAAAAGTTACCAAGTGATAATGAATTTCATAACCCAATTTCATTTAATTGGGTTATATTACTCATTAATTGTATTGGATACTCTAAGATTATTTGTTCAATGATTTTTTATTAAATATATTTTATTTATAATTATTTTATATGTATATACAATTTATACTTATAATATATTCATTTATAAAGTATCATTTCAATGTTATGATCATTGTAAAGGCTACTTGAGACATATGTTATGTTATACACCTTTCTTCTATTATGAGGTTTATATAATAAAAATTCAGTATTTAATATCACAAGTATCATCATGTTAATGATATTTAATGTTTCATATGATGTTATTATTTTATGACGATTATAATTGAAGTGTTACCAAAGTAGTAATGGATTTATGTTACAATCTCCTTTATTTTAAGAATGTTTTTGTTCAAGGTTCTATTAGAGGAAATCATATGATATTATTTTTATAAACAACATATATATATTTAAAATAGTTACGATGGTGTTTAACATGTTTTATTTATATTTCCTAAATTATTTATTAAAGAAACACCAAGTAAATCATTTGTAAGTGATTCTGATCATGTATTTTATTTTAGAAAGGGTATCTTTTACTTCAATATCCATGTTTTATAAAAATTTTTCAATCATATTCCATTAAAAATTAAATTATTTACTAAATATATTTTCAGGATCTGTTACATTATTTAAAAAAAATTAAAAAGAAAATTTATAAATGGTTTCCAAATGGGGCATTATGACCTCCTATACAAATATTTTTGAAAATAATATTTATTTTTAGCATCTACATCATGACCTAATTTTCCCACAATCATGAAAATTAATTTCATTAATGATTCATTTAAAATATTATAGGTTATTTTGAAAAAAAATCAATAATGTTTTTTAATTTTTGTTTTTTAAAAGTGATTTTTATAGGGAAAATGGCATTTTCCTCAAGAGTTTTTTAATTGTCTTTTAATGTAATTTCTAGTGATCAAAACATTCAACCCTTGATGTTACTTATACTCCATTGGGGATATTTTTTTATATATTTAATCCTAATTATTTCTATGGATGTATTATTATTGTTTCAAATTGATTATGATGGAACCCATTTCTTTTATATGGGATTATCAAGATATAAAGTAACATTTATTATTGTTATGACTGAAAAGTGAAGGCGTATAAAAATTATATTCATGAATGGTACTTGTAGTTTATTGATAATGAATGGGTGAACTCTATATAGATCACAAAACTTGTTGATCCACATAAGAGATCATAGGTTTTCCCTATATATATTATTTGATGGGTTATCCTAGATAACACCAGGTGAGCCCAATAGAGCTTATACAATGGGTGAACCAAGATAGAAATCCAATACATTGAGTAATATTCCTTGTATTAATACAAAATAAGGGGGGGTTTACTGGTGATTTCTACTATGGATTTAATGGTGATCCAATTACGTTTGATACAAGTTTAAAATGGTTTATGAAGATGATGTTCCAAGATTCCAATACGTTTTCCTTATTATTGCTATGGGTTTTAAATATTTCTTTTGATCAATATTGAAATCACATGGATCATGATTATTGATTTTTATTACTCAAAATTTTGATAAACCATTATTCCATTATTCAGGATTTATGATCCATGTATTGATATATATGATGATTCTTATGTTACACTCATGCACTTTGATTATGTCATCATAATTTTATGCTCTTCTTATGCTCACTAATAACATTCAATTGTTAATGCATATGTTTTCCCTTGCTAATAATTTGATCTCATCCTTATTATGTTTTGTATTCTCTAGGATATAAATATTGATGATTAAATTATTTGTGTCTTATTTTATGATGTTTTTTGGAGATTTTGAATAATTAATATGTAATATGAAAATGTGGTATAGTGGAAAAAATACTCCCTTGAATTCATGTATATTATTTATATAATATTATTTCCTAATTCTCTAAAACTCTAAACCAAAAGTGTCCTGGTGTATTTAAGAGATAAAATATTTACTTTTAATATTATAGGAGTTGGAAGGAGAAAATAGGTCACATTAATCAAAATAAAAGCTATAAATTTATAGTTTATGATTTTAACATCATATCTGGGAGTTTAAAATCCGGGCTGTTATAGTTGGTATTACAGGAGGGCTTAGATAAATATGCAGATTATGATGTTTTTAGGTGATGATATCTCAAGTGGTATGTATTTAATCATGGGTTTGTAATTTTATGGTTAATAAAATTATAAAAGTATTAGACACCCTTTTGAGGTTTTAAGTAATAAAACTTTGAGGTGATTTATGACATTTTGAGAGATCATTTATTAGGTTGGGGTATATGTAACCCTTATGTTCAATATAAAGTATTATTTGATAAAGAATTCTCTTATCATAAGTTTAAATTTTTTATAAAAAATATGTTTTATATAATATTTGATGATTATGGTTATTTTAAATATGTTCATAATATTTTGGGTAATTTTATAAGGATATTATTTTAATAAAACGGAAAACTTGAAGGACAGTTGACATCCCATCGTTTTCAGAAAGGATGATAGACTTGAACCCATAACCAAAGGGTGACATGAGTAAAATGCCTATAATTAGACTATATGATGTCCCAGTTACTATGAAATGATTATTTTTTTACTTATGTTTTTTGAAATATAATTATTAATTTGATTTTTAGAACACATGTTTTATCGTATAAATGACCATGGGATTAAAAAGTGATTTAGTGACTAAGTGATTAATGTTATGTCAGATGAAGATTGCTTTATTTTTGGGCATGTAAAATGAATTGAATGAGTTAAAATTTGAGGTTACAAAAATATTTAATATTGAGGTTATTATATTTATTTGGGATATTGGGTTATTTATTTATGGAATTATTTAGTTTTAAATTTTATATTACTATTTTATTTGGAAGTTTAATGTATTATTTCATCGAATGAAGGTTTTTTAATTTTCATAATTTCTCATACCTTATGCTAACCAAGTTAATTTTGGTTAATGTATAAAGTCCAAAGGAATATATTTTTATCCCTTTTATGGTTATGTGATCCTTTAAAATTTAATTTTAGTGAATAGGCATGAAAAATACATCTTAAATACTCATTGTTTGGTGAAAAATGTGAGATTATGGAGGAATATAATTAAAGGGTGAAATTCAACTTATCAAATAAGTATATTTCCCTATGTTATTATTCTATATGGTAATGAATTACTAAACTCTAGGAAAAGTATCATGAAAATGGGAATATTATGATATAAAATTCCTTTACAAAGAAATAATGGTCTTTTCACACCTCATTGGATTATAGTTTTGTGGTTGTTGACTTTCTCATGATCATTCACTTTATTTTAATAAATTATCACTATAACTATTCATCATTATTTGATAATTATTTTTTTTTATTTGTTTACTTCTTAAATTCACACCAATGTTACCCTATTTGGAAACTTCATTAAGTGTTTTTCCAAATGAGCTTCTTACTTAATTTATTTCTGTCATCAAGAGGATGTTTTAATAACACTTTTTATGATGTGGGTTTCCAAAATATGAATTTCCAAATGTTCATTCTTTAATTACCAAGATAAATTTCATACTTTCAGGAAAAAAGATATTATAGGTGGGATAATGTAAATAACCGATTTTTTAAAAATATAAGCTACACATGATAGTGTATAAGACACA
The DNA here is from genome assembly GCA_963277665.1 of Viscum album. NCBI lineage: Eukaryota > Viridiplantae > Streptophyta > Magnoliopsida > Santalales > Viscaceae > Viscum > Viscum album. The sequence continues at coordinate 807,775,309 of OY728139.1, forward strand.
CAACACCAAGCATAAATGAACCACGAAGTAATATTATTTTAATTATGAACATTATAACCTAGTTGTTAGATTGGTGGGTATGACTAGTATTAAATAATATATGAAATATATGTATAAATCTAATAATAAATATAAATTTATTGATAAATTATTATTAAATAATCAATCATTATTTTTAATTTTTTCTCTTAAAAAATATTTATTTCATCAAAAATGATTTTTATTGACTATTATGAAAAAATATTATTATGAATAATTTAAAAATATTTTAAAATTATATTTTATAAAATTAAATTAATTTATTAAATCATTATATAAAAATTAACATAGGGTAAAATTTTGATATATTTTTTGAAAATATTGATTTTTTAATGAATAGTGAAAATACTATTTTTTAGTGGACTGACATTTATTTTCAATAAATTAAGTAATTAAATATAACCATTATGTGTTTAATATTATTTAAACTATCATAAGTATTATTTAGTTATATTTTATCCAGTTAATCACATTTTAATCGCCTTTATATGGGATTTTATTATATGTTTATTTTTGGTTTTAACAATGAGTTTTTTCGCTCAAAAGAGTTTTAATGTGCATAATTATTCTCCATATTAATTATTTAAATTAACCTCTAATTAGTAATAATTTAAATATAGTGAATATATTAAATATCTATTAATAACAATATAAATTCAGATATTTATTATTACAAGTCACATAGTTAATATAAAATCATGTTTTTCTTGAAAATACACTTCTTGAAAAACTGATTTTTCATCGCATCTGTGAGTTTTATATTAAATTAAATTCTTCCATATTTGTTATTATAATTTAGTAAAATGGATTAAATATTTTTAATAACATTAATTAATATTATATAATAATTTCAACATAGTTTTCAGTCATAATAAACAGTGAAACATTAAAAATCAATAACATTGGTTAGGGTGAAGACAAGTTCTTCAGGGCTTAAACTAAACATATAAGGTTTAAAAAGTCCTAAAAACTTGCCTAAAATACATTTTATGGAAATATTTATACAATATATTATCTAAGTCTCAATAATGGTTCAATTTTATCCTTTTTCCATGATATAAATGGAGGTATCGCATTTTATTTTCAAAAAATACAAGTGCGCCACTCACATCAATTATTAAAGGCCACCCATCTCTTCTCTTATTATCAAATTAAAAACCATTTTTTATATATTACCTATAAATATACATTAATTACCTCCCTCTCCATTACCTTGATCCTTTATTTTTATCATAAATACGTCATAAGAATTATTTTGGGTCTATCCTGTAGAGGCTGTCTGAAGTAGAGGTATAGTGTTTCACCAATTTTATTTTATTTTATTGCATCTTCATCCTACTTAAAAAATTATTCAATATTATGATATAATTACAAAAGTATATAAAATATAATGATATATTATTATGTCAGTTTAATAATCTAAATCCATATCCTCTTCAATCAAATGGGACACAAAACCACCATTTGTGTGTGGGGAGGTAAACAACCTTGCGAACAGATATAATATTTTTTTCTTCATTTTCTCTCATAGATTATTATAATAATGAATTTAAATTATATATATATAATATTTTAAAAATAAATATACTAATTTTATTACTATATCACATATTAATTATTACTTTCCTTTATGGGTGGGGTATGATAATGTCGCTCTGGTGTACGACAGACTACCACCTCGCGAAGTGATGAAATTCATCTTTCACTAACTCTTTTAAAGGAAGGTAATAAGGATAATGTTAAATTAATATATGAGATATATATGAAATAATTATTATATTATATAATAATTATCATTATGAAAATATAATATATTAATTTATTACTTACTATTTCATTCACTAAAAAAAGAAAATGTTGTTTGTGTGTTCATGTGAACTACTGCCTTCTCAAAAAAATGTGGTTATGTTTTCATCACCACATTATATTGATGATATATATAAGTATATATATAGAAATAATATTATATTTATTATATTTTCATTATTATTGAATGATAAAATAATACTTACCTTCTTTCCATAATGATTTTTGAAAAACGGAAACGTTACTCATGCATACGTATGACCTGCCACCTTCTTCATAGTATCACAGTTCATTTTTAATAATCAATATTCACAGATGATATTATAAGTATAATATATTTATAAAAATTTGAATCAATTAATTAGTATTATTCATTATATGATGTGTGTAAAGACCCAGAAATTTCAAGGGAAATTTTTTCTACATTTTCATTGGGATTTCACAAGAACGCAGTTTCTGACGGCACCTGATTCCGAGTCCCGGTGTGCCCGGAATCATTTTCCGAATTTTAGCTTGGGTACGTTCAGTGAACGAATGAGCGGGTTTTTCTAACTTTTTAACCGGTGCACGGAATCGAATTCCGAGGGAATAGATGAAATCGTAGTGCCGGTATTTTCTTAGAAATGCCTTTTCCGGAGTTGCATTTTCTCGGGTGTGGTTTTCAATTTTTGTGAATAAGTTATGAAATAAAATAAAGTGGTGCGGCAAATTTATTTTATTTCAATTAAAAGCCACTTAATCTAAGTTAAGCGGATAGTGTGCAATTCAAAATATCATACCCTCTTGGTATGATATTTGTGAGGTGGGGCCCGCATGATCCCCACCATTTCCTTTCCGCTAAGTAACGCACCCGCGATAACCCTTTTTAATTAATGTCAACTGGGGCGTTTTCTTAAACAAATAAACGCTCTTAATAATTGGGGAGTTAAATAGTTACAATTAATACAACGAATTAATTGTTCGTTTCTTATCTTTTGAATTTCAAAATCTTAGGTCAATAATAAAATATGGGTTGAACTTATTTTATTTAGTTGGACTTGTGGCGTAGAGAGAATTTGGAGGAAAGCGTTCTTCTTCAACGACGAACGTGAAGAACGCGAAGAATGCTCCAACCTCCGACGAAGAACGCCAAACCCTCGTAGATCGACGACGTGATGCCATGTACAGCGACGTCAATGACGCTTCTTCCATGATGCTCCATCCATGACCCTTTCTTCCGCGATGAGAAAATCCGCGACGAACCCTTGCTCGACGACGCTTCAGGTAGGGGATTTTATTTTGGTGTTCTATTATCTTTTGAGAAAAGAATGACGAGCGCGGACCAACCAATTCCAGGTTGATCCGCGGATCGTTCGTTCATGCGGATTGATGTTGAGGATTATTATTTTATTTGTTCGTGATTATTACCTTGACGATTTTCGTGAAATATGAAAATTTTCTATAAATTAACGAGAGGGGGATGGACTGCACAAACACGGCTGACCCTCCTCCTTATACTTGTGGGTTTCTTTTGTGGATTCAAACGGGGATGGCGCGGTGCCGTCGCACCACGCGGAATGTGCGGAAAGGAATGAACGATGTCGTCACGACGCGTCGTGAAAACGAACAAGGGCGCGACGCCGTCACGCCGCATCAGAGAAACCCGAAGACATCCGTGGACGGAGTTGGGCCACGACGAAGGGGCGCGACGCAATCGTGTCGTGCCAGAGAACCACGAAGATGGCATGTTTTGTTAATTGACGTGCCGATTGTTGGGCGACGATGAACGGGTCTGAAACGGCGATCGGAGGGCCTTGTAGTGAAGGTCGGGTCCCAGGGGAACCGTTGGCGAAGACTGCCGGAGAAACGGACCACCGGAGCGCATCCGGCGGTCCGCGGAAGGCGGGGGCGGCGTGCCGCGCCGGCGGCGGTGCGCCGCCAGAGGGCTGGCGGTGGTGGTTGCCGCCGGCCTCAATTAGCGGCAAGGGTGGGGGAGCCGCGCACCCCACTCGCGGCTTCCGCCTGGCTGCGCTGGACAGTCGGGCCGGACCGAGCCGGTCGGGCCGGGCCGCGCCGGCTGGGCCGGGTAGGTCCGGGCCCAGACCCCCGGTTTTTGGACCCCTCACGGTCATTCGCCGATATCATGAGCTGTGGACCACCGATAAACTCACCGTCAGCGGCAATGCGATCCTTGGATCGAGACAGTCGTTTCGGTATATCACACTCAAGGTTTCAGAATACTTTGGGTTCGGCCAGGTTGGATTGGATGTGAAACCTACCGGGCCCTCAGAGCGGAAACACTTATTTCTTGAGTTCTGGACATCCTATTGACGTGTCGTTGACTTTGTTGGATTCCTCTATGTGAGACGGATATTTTGGCTAACTCCGCTCGAGGTTTGGATGCCATCGGACTGCGGTCGGGTTGGTTCGCTCACGAAACCGACCGGGCCCCTGAAACAAAAAATCCAATAACTCACAGATTGGGCGTCTGATTGACGCGCCGTATGTCTCGTTGAATTCCTCTTGACGAGATGGAACTTTTGGCATACTTCACCCGAGGTCTAGATGCAGTAGAGTTTGGACGAGTTGGATTGTACTCGAAATCCAACCGGGCCCCTGGAACGGAAAAGCTGATATCTTTCAGACCGGACGTCCGTTTGACGAACCATCAGCGGCGTTGGTGATTACTTTGAGAAACAGTCCCTTTGAGTATACCCTATGAGATTTTGGGGTACAGTTGAGATACGGCCGGGTTTTTTTGCTCACGAAACCAACCGGGCCCCTGAGACGAAAAGGCTAATATCACACAGACCAGACATCTGATTGACGTGTCGTCTGTTGCGTTGAGACCCATATAACGAGGCGATCCTTTGAGTTATTTCTTAATGGAACATTGTGATACTTGTAGTATCGACTAGCAGCTCATGGAGCGGACCCTCATAGAGACGAGCGTTCGGAGTACGGAGACCATGTAGCCGGCTGAGACCTAACAACTGCTTGACCGATCGACTCTGTGTGTTTCAGATAGCCCAGTGGGGAGCTCGTGGTTGTAGTGGCAGACCCACAGCGGATGAGCGCTTGGTTGTAGCGGCAGACCTATGGTACTCAACAGAAGGAGTACCTCTTGAGGCTATGAGGGGGAGCGCTTGGTTGTAGCGGCAGACCCACGGCGGAGGAGCGCTTGGTCTTTGTGGCAGACCCGTGGTACTCAACAGAAGGAGTAACTCTTGAGGCTATGAGGGGGAGCGCTTGGTTGTAGAGGCAGACCCATAGTGGAAAGCACTTTGTTTTAGCAGCAGGCCCACAGTACTCGACGGGAGGTGTACCTCAGCAGTCTTAGTTTAGTGAGCAGTACCTCGGAGTCGTGACAGGACCACTGTACACTCCAGAGACGGATCTCTTCAGCAGTTACGGTTTCGATAATGAAAATCCTAGTTTGAAATGAGTCTATGAACTTTGTGTTTCCTCGTGATTGAGATGGGTTAATTGATATCTTAGGTATATGCATGGGAATATACCTGGGTAGTGGTTATCCGTTGATTTCATAACCCTTGTGTTACCTCAGGATTGAGATGGGTTACTTGATAACTTAGGTAGATGAATGGGCATATACCTAAGTAGAGGTTATCTGTTGAGATCATATTTGTGGTTATCTTTGTTGGTTTTAGTGAGACCATGAGGGTCTCAGGGTCCCTACTGAGTATCATTATACTCACCCCTGCACGGGTTATGCCCGCACCTCGTTGTGTTGGTTGCAGACGACGGCAGTGCTGTCGGAGGCCGAGTTTTCAAGGACTGGACGGTACCCTGAGGGGGACTACACGACGAGTCAGTACCTGGAGGTGGACTACAGGACGAGTTAGTATCTGGGGGTGGACTTCGCGGCGAGACGACACACGGAGGAGGTTGATGGGAAAGCGCGTTGTGGAGGCTATCTGTACCTACCCTTCAGGTAGGATCCATGGTGGACGATCCAGGAGCAGCGCCATCTGTACCTACCCTTCATGTAGGATCTGAGGAAGACGACCCAGTAGCCACTTTCGTTCTTCCAGCTGTTGACTTTTATGTTGTACTTTGTTCAGTTGTAGTTGTACATTCATTTATGTTTGTATTTTGGCCCATTTACCTTTCAGCACTTCTCTTTGTACTTAGTCTTTTACTTCTGCTTGTACTATGTGGTGTTTTGTTTACTTTTATAAAGGAAACTCCTTCCCTGTTATCGGGATTTTCACATTTGGTGCTAGTCGCCAGTCCCTGGCCTATGGAAGGCGGGCTTGGGGTAGTCATGGCATAGGCCCCGAGGACTGTTCGTGAGAAAATTGGTATCAGAGGAGTCGGTTCTACCGCATAACTTGTAACTCTGATATTTTCTTTCTGTGATGAAATAGTGTTAAGTGTACCGAGTGTGGTTTTCAGTTCAGGGAGTCCAGTGTTGGTGCGGGCGACCGATGTATTCATACACCAGGACCCTAACAACTGATTTCCGACTTTTTGCACGAAAACACTGATTGCGTGTGTGTTTCCAGAAGTTTTTAAATGTCAGCTCAAAGCAGGTCACCTCACTAGGTATAATCGTTTGACTAAGTCACATTGTTTCTTTCAGGATGCCTTTTCACAGATGACCACCTAAAGCCCATAGGGATGTGTGTACTGACATCCTGCCAAGCGATGAGGCTTCGGTACATGGCCCTATTTCAGTTGAGGCACCTGTGGAGGAACCAGTGGTACTACCATACGTTGGGCCACCGATGCCACCAGCCCCAGCAGTAGGCGATGCACGGCACTTGAGTGCGCTGCACGAGTTCCAGCGCCAGAGGCCACCCAGGTTCCGGGGAGAGACGAACCTGCAACTGGCTGTGGATTGGCTGGAGGCTGTGGTGAGAGTCTTCAGGCTAGTGGGGAAGCCGGCAGAATTCATGGTGATCTTTGCTTCCAGCTGTCTTCAGGCAGCAGCTGGCAGGTGGTGGAGCCACTTGTTCTAGTTTTTCGATGGGATGGCCTTCACATGGGAAGACTTTGAGAACTTCTTTAGGGTGGAGTTTGTGCCAGTAGCTCTACACCCCGAGCGTGTTCAGGAGCTGCTGCCTTTGCCATGTGTTTTTTGATCAGTAGCCGAGTCATGTGTGGGCAGTAGACAGATGATGCAGAGGTCCAAGAGGACCAGAGCCAGCCGTACGAAGAGCAGGAAGTGTTATGAATGTGGAAGGAAGGGTCACCTGGCACGTGACTATCCGACTCCTCGTACAGATGATCCGCAGGCTTTGGAGGGGCCACAGAGGCAGAAGCAGTGGTGGGTGCTTGAGCAACAATCGAGCAGTGGACAAGGCAGTAGAGCTCCGGGAGCAGGTGGACAGGAGAGGAACTAGTGGATACGTCGCTTGTACAACTAGTTCCTTGTTTCTGTTGTATTCGTGTCTTTGTACTATGAGATGAAATAATAAAAAGACACGTATCTTTGTGATGTTTGCTTTCCTGACCTTTTGTTTGGTTGATACTGAGTGGTCCTGGTTAAGACTGTTGACTTAAACCTCACTTTCGAGATTTCTACTAGAGGAGACCCAGTGACCTCACACTGATTCTGACAGTGTGACTCGACCCTTGGAGGTGAGAGTAACAGTTGGATCTCTTGTTAGTTACGTCGAGGCCTTACGAAGTTATCCATGGCATGAATACATCATTCATGTCAGGATTGACTGTATTAGGCAATGGGCATTGTTCTTATAGGGGATGAGACCGAATTTCTCATTTTGGCAAAGGGAAATTTTAGCAGCTCTTTTAGATCGTAGGCAAAGAAGGTGCAGATCATCCATGAAAAGATGAAGACTGCATAGTGCAGTAAGAAATAGGAAACTGGCTCCAGTCTTAGAGACTCGGGCATGTAAAATGTTTCAAGAAGAGGAAGCTTTAAGGAGAGATGAGTCTGCGAAGCAGAAGACGTGGAGGCAGAGCTAGGAGAGCAGCATGAGGTGGTGTACATATTAACATGCTACAACCACCCGCCTTAGTTATCCCCGCCAGGCTCAGGGAGCTAGAGGTCGGAGGAAGTGTGCGGATGCATGCGATCACGGAGTGTGACCCAATGGCTCTAAAAACGATTCATGGGATAGTCTGTGTCCACTACTAGCTGTTGTAGTAACAGACGTCGATATGAATCATTCCTTTCTTTCACAAATCTTGTCCCAAACCTAGAGTTTCTGGTATGCCGTGGACTTGACCCTCACGTTTGGAGATACCTTGGGAGGAGACTCGATAATCACACATATTCTGACGGTGTGGTCAGACCCTCGAGCCGAGAGTTTTGGTTGGAATCTCTTGGTGGCAGCGTCGAGGCCTTACGACGTTGGTTTGAGTATGGACTGGGCAATCACAGATCATACACAAATTGACAGTATTAGGCAAAAAGGTCGTGGTTTAACTACGCCATCAGGATGGGTTTTCCTTGGTCGGTGAAAAGGAAACCCCTTGCATCACAGGATAAACTCTTTCACAGGAGGGTGCGACCGATCACTCTTGAGTCAGTCAACTATACCCTCATGGCAGCAGTCATTTGAGTTTCAGTTCTAATAGGAGTTGGAGACCTCTGAGTTTGAGAATGACGATCACGTCCTTATACGGGTCTCACCTCGACGAGGTTTACGGAGATGTGGCCAAGGTGGCAAGTTATCTCCGAGGATCAACAGACCTTTCTAGGTCCTCAGCTGGGTAGGTGGGGTGGTTTACCACTTCACCCATCCACCTCAGTTGCACCGGGTGCACGACGTCTTCCACGTATCTCAGCTGAGGAGATACGTGCTCGACCCTTCGCATTCATCGACCATGAGGAGCTGGATGATGGCGATGTGGTATCTTTCACGGATGTTCTAGTGGGGATCGAGGATCAACATGAGAAGATTCTACGAGGACGATCGATTCCTTGGGTGCACTTTCTCTGGTACTACGGAAACCTCCGGGTGAGCACATGGGAGGAAAAGGCTCAGATGCGTGCTTTGTACCGCTTTTGTGACCCTAGTTTGTGTCAAAGCTTTAGGAGGATGTAAATCCCTGAGGTGGGAGTAATGTAAAGACCCGAAAATTTGAAGGGAAATTATTTCTAAATTTTCTTTGGGATTTTTCAAGAACACAGTTTCTGACGGCGCCTGATTCCGAGGCTCGGTGTGCCCGGGATCATTTTCCGAATTTTAGCTCGGGTACGTTCAGTAAACGAACGAGCGGGTTTTTATAACTTTTGAACTGGTGCTCGGAATCGAATTCCGAGGGCACCGATGAAATCGTAGCGCCGATATTTTCTTAGAAATGCCTTTTCCGGAGTTGCATTTTATCGGGTGTGGTTTATAATTTTGGGGGTTAAGTTAAGAAATAAAATAATGTGGTGAGACAACTTTATTTTATTTCTCTTAAAATCCACTAAAAATACACATAAGCTAAGTCAAGCAGATGGGGTGCAATTCAAAATATCCTACCCTCTTGGTAGGATATTTGTGAGGTGGGCCCCTCACGAACCCCACCGTTTCCTTTTAGATAAGTAACACACCCACGAAAACCCTTTTTAATGAAGGTCAACTGGGGCATTTTCTTAAACAATTAAACGCTCCTATTAATTGGGCAGTTAAATCGTTACAATTAATTCAACAAATTAATTGTTCGTTTCTTATCTTTTGAATTTCAAAACCTTTGTTCAATACTAAAATAATGGTTGAACTAATTTTATTTAGTTGGACTTGGGGCGTGGAGAGAATTTAGAGGAATGTGTTCTTCTTCGACGAAGAACGCGAAGAAAGCGAAGAACGTGAGGAATGCTCCAACCTCCGATGAAGAACGTCAAACCCTCGGAGTTCGACGACGCGATGCCGAGTACTGCAACATCAACAACGCTACTTCCGCGATGCTCCTTCCGTGATGATTTCTTCCATGATGAGAAAATCCGCGAAAAACCCTCGCTCGACGACGCTTGAGGTAGGGGATTTTATTTTGCTGTTCTATTATCTTTTGAGAAAAGAATAACGAGCGCGGACCAACCAGTTCCATGTTGATCCGCAGATCGTTCGTTCATGCGGATTGATGTTTAGGATTATTATTTAATTTTTTCGTGATTATTACCTTGACGATCATTGTAAAATATGACCATTTGCTTTAAATTAACGAGAGGGGGCCAGACCACACAAACACGGCCGACCCTCCTCCTTATCCTTGTGGGTTTCTTTTGTGGATTGAAACAGGGATGGCGCGGTGTCGTCGCACCGCGCGGAACGTGTGGCAAGGAATGTGCGGCACCGTTGCACCGCATCGTGAAAACGAACAAGGGTACGACGCCGTCGAGCCGCATCGGAGAAACCCGAAGACATCCGAGGATGGAGTCAGTCCACGACGAAGGGGTGCGGCGCCATTGTGTCGTGCCAGAGAACCACGAAGACGGCACATTTTGTTAATTTACGTGCGGATTGTCGGGAGACGACTAACGGGGCCACAACGGCGATTTGAGGGCCTTATAGTGAAGGTCAGGTCCCGGGGGAACCGTTGGCGAAGACGGCAGGAGAAACGGACCACCGGAGCGCGTCTGGTGGTCCGCGGAAGGCGGTGGCCGCCGAACTCAATTAGCGGCGAGGGTGGGGGATCCGCACACCCCGCCCGCGGCTTCCGCTCGGCCGCGCTGGTCGAGCCGCGGCTGGCCGGTCGGGCCAGGCTAGGCCCAGCCGGGTCGGGTCGACCCGATTCGGGCCGACCCAGGGGGGCCGGCCGGGTCGGTCTGTGCCCAGACCCCCCGTGTTCAGACCCCTCACGGTCTTTCACCGATATCTTGATATGTAGACCTCCGATCGGCGCACCTTCATCGACGATGCGATCCTTGGATCGGGACGGTCGTTTCGGTATATCGCACTCAAGGTTTCGGAATACTTTGGGTTCGGACGGGTTGGTTCAGATGCGAAACCAACCGGGCCCTCAGAGCGGAAACACTTATATCATGAGCTCCGGACGTCCGATTGACGTGACATCGACTTTGTTGGATTCCTATAAGTGAGACCGATCGTTTGGATTACTCCGCTCGAGGTTTGGATGCCGTCAGTGTGCGGTCGGGTTGGTTCGCTCACGAAACTGACCGGGCCCCTAGAACGAAAAAACCAATAACCCACAGACCGGGCGTCCGATTGAAGCGCCGTCTGTCTCGTTGAATTCCTCTTGATGAGATGGAACTTTTGGAATACTTTTCCCAAGGTCTGGATACAATAGAGTTTGGGTGAGTTGGATTGTACTCGAAATGCAACCGGGCCCCTGGAACGGAAAATCTGATATCTGTCAGACCGGACGTTCGTTTGACGAACTGTCAGCGGCGTAGGTGATTACATTGAGAAACGGTCCCTATGAGTATACCCTATGAGATTTGGGGGTACAGTTGAGATACGGTCGGGTTGGTTCGCTCACGAAAACAAACGGGCCCCTGAGAAGAAAAGGCTAATATCACACAGACCGGGCATCTGATTGATGTGTCGTCTATTGCGTTGAGACCCCTATGACGAGGCGGTCCATTGAGTTACTTCTTCGTGGAACGTTGTGATACTTGTAGTATCGACCAGAAGCTCGTAGAGCAGACCCTCCCCGGAGACGAGCGTGCGGAGTACGGAGACCATGTAGCCGGGTGAGACCTGACGACTGCTTGACTGATCGACTCGGTGTGTTTTGGATAGCCCAATGGGGAGCGCTTGGTTGTAGAGGCAGATCCACGGTGGATGAGCACTTGGTTGTAGCGGTAGACCCGCGGTACTCAACAGAAAAAGTACCTCTGGAGGCTATGAGGGGGAGCGCTTGGTTGTAGCTGCAGACCCACGGCGGAGGAGTGCTTGGATGTAGCGGCAGACCCGCGGTACTCAACAGAAGGAGTAACTCTTGAGGATACTAGGGGAGGCGCTTGGTTGTAGCGGCATAAACATGGTGGGAAGTGCATGGTTGTAGCAGCAGGCCCACATTACTCGACAGGAGGAGTACCTCACCAGTCTTAGGATAGTGAGCAGTATCTCGGAGTCGTGACAGGACCATTGTAAACTCCAGAGATGAAGCTTTTCAGCAGTTACAGTTTCGATAATTAAAATCCTGGTTTGAGCTGAGTCTATGACCTTTGTGTTTCCTCATGATTGAGATGGGTAACTTGATAACACAGGTATATGTTTGGGCATATACCTGGGTAGTGGTTATCCGTTGATTTCATAACCCTTGTGTTTCCTCATGATTGAGATGGGTTACTTGATAAATTAGGTAGATGAATGGGCATATACCTAAGTAGACGTTATCTGTTGAGATCTTCTTTGTGGGTATCCTTGTTGGTTTTAGTGAGACCTTAAGGGTCTCTGGGTCCCTACTGAGTATCTTTATACTCACCCCTGCACGGGCTATTCCCGCACCTCGTTGTGTTGGTTGTAGACGACGGCGGTGCTGACGGAGGCTGAGCGTTTGAGGACTGGACGGTACCCTGAGGTGGACTACACGACGAGTCAGTACCCGGAGGTGGACTACACGACGAGTCAGTATCCGGGGGTGGACTTTGTGACGATACAACACACAGAGGAGGTTTACGAGAGAGATCATTGTGGAGGATATATGTACCTACCCATCAGGTAGGATCCATGGTGGACGATCCAGGAGCTGCACCATCTGTACCTACCCTTCAGATAGGATCCGAGGAGGACGACCCAGGATCCGCTTCCGTTCTTCCAGCTGTTGAATTTTCTATTGTACATTGTTCAGTTGTAGTTGTACCTTCATTTGGGTTTGTATTCTGGTCCATTTACCTTTTAGCTCTTCTCTTTGTACTTAGTGTTTTACTTCCGCTTGTACTCGGTGGTGTTTTGTTTACTTTTTTAAAGGCAACGCCTTCCCTGTTATCGGGATTTTCGCCATTGGTGCTAGTCGCCAGTCCCTGGCCTATGGAAGGCGGGCTTGGGGTAGTCACGGCACGGGCCCCAATGATGGGTCGTGATAATGCAACAATGACCACTTTGACCATGGTCAACACACTAAATCTATTTTGAAATAATGACCCAAACTTCCTCAAAACACCTGATGTGAACGTAAATGATTAAGCATTTAAAATGAAATTTAAAAGGAAAAAATGATTAAATAATAAGGTATTAAACCTAGAATATTTCATAAATAAATAAAATAATTGATATAATCTTATCATACAAAAGTTAAATGACATACATCGAAATTCTATACTTGAGTTAAGGGACATTGTCCGAATATTCCTTCTTTAAGCCATGCTTTCAAGTTATGAACAAAATTTCTTTTATATGGTGTATATAATCACCATTTTACATGTAATATCTTGAATAATTTATCTATTATGGTGTTTTATGTTTCAATTTTAACTATTTCATGCATGGGGATTTGACATAAAATTTACTTAGAGGTAATGAATTTCATAACTCAATTTCACTTCATTGAGTTATATTTCCTCTTCATTGTATTTGATACTAAAAGAATGTTGTTCATTTATAAATTTCATGAGATATTTGACATTAAATAAGAAATTATAATTTTTATAAATGAACCAATTATTTTGTCTCATTAAACACATAAAATTTATTATGAAAATTATTATACTACATCAAGATATTTAATTGACTGGTGGAGTAAAATAAAAATAAAATCTCATGAAAAATAGTCTATTGAATGTTATAGTAGTCATTTTGAACTATAATAAATTGATATTTTTCAATAATCATCACCAAATACAACTTTTACAAAAAATATATAAATATTTATCATAAAACCCCTCAATTATGGGCCGATGGTGTTGATAATTTTGATGATGTAACCAATGTAATTGGAATTTTTAGGGATGATGAAGGTGAATCTCATGGAGAAATTGATGATGTTGAGGATAAATATTTGAATATTGAAACCATTGAATAAGAATATGATGATTAATATGAATAATAATGCAATTACATGCCGGTTATAATAATAATTTTTATATTTAATTTGTTTTAAATTATTATAGACAACATTATTTCTGTGCTTTCGAGAGATAATGATGATATTGATAAGCTAATTCATACCCTCATGGATACTAACCTCCATAGTGACCCGTCTCGATGACCCATCATCTGACCCCTAGGATTTCTCCACTATATCATTGACTTAGAGGTGTCATGGTCTATATATATTATGATTTCATAGACTGTTGCCAAGAAAAATCCTCCACTTGATTTTGATCCATGCATGATGAGGTATCTTTCGTTGTGTATTTTAATTAAATTTCATTAACTTATTTATGTATTAATTTCATGATTATTTATTATTTTTTCCAATAGTTCACATATATCTATTGGTCATAGGTTGTGATTCCACGTAATTATTTTTATTCATTATATGTGGTGTGGAATCTGATTCCCATTGATGTTCATTATAGCATGTTTGATCACTTTATGGTATGTTAATAAATAATATTTATTTTGAAATATATTTAATTATTAATGTTAGATTAATGTTTATATGACTTATGGTATCCCATTGATTATATCTTGGGATCCACAATCTAGGATTCATGGGAGATTTGTATGCATGATCATTGCCATTATTGTTTACACAATCAGGGAAAGAAACCCATATTGTGATACAGAGTCATGGTTTTGACCAATATTATTGTAGTAATTGACCTAATTACACCTCATTCCATATTTCTAATGGATTGTGATCCTACTAGATAAGAGATAGTTTTTTTAAAGAAACTATTTTAGGTTGGCAAAAATAGGGGTGAAAGGTGGTTACACATAGAGTTGGGAGTCACAAATTTAGTATTTATCAATAAAATATAGGAAGGGTTTTTATTTAAAATTTTAATATAATTTAAATATAAAATGTCTATTTTATATTCATATAGGTAGTTTATAAACCAATATTAATGAATTTGATTATTTTTAAAAGATTTGTGTTGATCCTAAGATGGGAGAGATTACTGGAGACTGATAGTGTCAGATTTTGGTTGGTATTTTTGTTTGTTTTTTAAAATTATCTTAAATTAATATTTTAACCATTTTAATTTCTAATTTCATTTTAGGGATGAAAATGTGATTATGAATTACAATGTACATGATAGTTAGGCAGATACTACAGGTCAAGAAAAATGTGAGTCATGTTTTGATGAGGTAACATAGATGGAGACAGCCCAACATAGTATCAATAAAGGATGAGTGAATGGTATTTGTTATCAATTTATGTCTCCTAATTATTATGGTACTACTGTATGGTCACTATCTAGGTAATCTTTATATTAAGAAGAGTCTTCATCATACATACAGTATGAGGAGATGTTGCAATCTCAAAATGAGATTATTGAAAGCATGTGTAGAGGGAAGGAGGAGCGCCATTGACTGCAGGAGGAGGTGGAGGAGGAGGAGTAGCATTGATTTTAAGAGCATAAGTATGATCAGATGATGGTGTCAATGTAATTAATTTCACATGGTTTAGGGATGAAGTTGCCTCCACCTTTTCCTTCAGCAGATCCTCCCCCTCTTTAGAAATCAATGATATTTTTTTGATCGATATATTATAATAATTTTTGGATGGAAATATTATATGTAAACTGGTTATTAATTTATATTTGAAAAGTTTTATAAAATCTGTGTTTTAAAATTTGTTTCATATTTTATTTATTTATTTATTTATTTATTTGGGAAGGAAATATGATTCTATCACAAAAGTTTATTCACAATAAAAATGAATTTTTATGAGAATAACAATTTGTGACCAAATTGTAATTATTATATGAAACATAATTTATTTCTATTTTCTAATGGGTAGGATATTTATCAAGAAAAAATTATTTGGAGAAAGAAAAAGCGTTCATCAAAAAAAAAGATTTTATAATCCCATTTTCCACTATGGGTCAATTACAATCAATTCCCATCTCAATTGACTAATTACAATGGGAACACATCACAATTGTTATGTTATAAAAAGGAAAAACATTTGTGGTTTTGTCTTGAAGTTTTAACAGGCTTCCCATGAATATTTTAATTATTTTAAACCATTTCCATACATAAGTACATATATATATATATATATATATATATATATTTCACATTTATAAGGTCACCCCTTTTAGTGACAAGTTATTAGAGTACTCTTAACTTCTAAGGGAAGGGATACCTCTTTAGAATCCCCATATATAGGGTATGTAACACCTAGAAACCAAGTCATATAATGGATAAAAACATTACCACAAATTGTTTATCTCAAAATCCTCAATTTTTTTATCACCGTCGATTATGTCTAGGGTAACATCCTAATAAAAATAAATTGTAATTTCATTTTAATTAAATATTTAATTTATAATTTAAATAAATCAAAACTTCTTTTTATTATATGTTAATATTAAATATGTAAAATTGAATAATAAAACTAAGAAATATTATTTTTTTAAAATAATGTAAATAAATAATTATAATTATGAAACTCTTAAAATAAAAGTTAAATTTAAATTTTTTTTCACTGTTTAATTTTATAAAGCTACCAAAAGTTAAAAATATTTTTTAATAAAACTGTTTTATGAAATAGTTTTTATTAATTAATGTTTTGCGTTGTTTATAAATATTATAAATAGTTGTTTTTTTCATATAAATACATAAAAATAATGAAAAGTACAATATTATTATTGGGAATTATAAATTATGATATAATAATGAATAAATTATAATATTAAATTTTTTATAATTTAGAATATGAATTTATTTTATTTTTAAACAATAAATCAAAATATTTTAATATTATCATTATCATGATTATTAATTTTAACTTTTGAATTATAAACATAGTAATAAATGAAATTATCATTATTATGAAAATTTAATTTATTTTATGAAAATAAAATAAAATAATGATAAATGATTAAAAAACAAAATACACAAAACGACAATCAGGAAAGTAGGGTATGACCGCTGTATTGGATACCGAGTAGTGGGGAGTCCATGTCAAAGGTTCCGGATTGAGGGTTTCATGTTTAGTTGTGAGTGAGACCATGTAGAAGGTGGATGTGAGGAGATTTCATTTCATTGGGGTCGAAGATGAGGCATAAAAAGCTTTAGAGGAGCCAATGTCTAGGCCAGACAAGGAGTCGCATACTATGATTCTGAGTCCTATTGGGCTTCTTTGAAGCAATTGTCCAAATCTAGTTCCGATGTTTTCGATTCTTAGTCTGAACCATGAAGATGGAATGCTTTTCTTCATCGAAGTGTTGTCCATATTTGAACATGGACGGCTTAAAATCAAGCACAAGATGTTGTTTTCTTTCCATGATTATTAAATATCTAATGGTAGGTGTGTTTTTTGTCCAAATCCTTCTGAATCTATCTTATTGATTACTGATGTCATTTTCTGGATTTTTCTACAATTTATTTTGTCTTCATCATCTGCTGACCTGTAGCGATAGTTTTTGAATAATCTTTATGATATGTTAAATGTATTAATCATTTTTTCAATAATGTCGATCAAATCCAGTCGCTGGATTGTCAATCATGTTATTTTAATCATCCTTCAAGCACATCATTTTTTTATTATTTAGTTTTTAATCTCTTTGTTATATTGTGAAAATATATGTATGATGAGAAAAAAAAATTTAATTTATTTCTCTTATTTGATGCGCTGAATATTATCTTTCACGTTTGTTTTCACCTTTGATACTTGATATCTCAGCTTTTACGTCTAACTACTTCATCTATTAGCATATTGGGAATAAAATATGTATATATTAAATAGTAACACAAACTATAATTAAATTCTTGTTGGAAATATTGGGTTGTTCCCTTATCTCAACACTGTATCCATTTTGGTGCATCATGGTAGAAAATATATTATTTTGAAAATATGAGAGTTTTAGAGAGATCAATAACAATAAGAATATGAAAATCTATAGGGATCATCTATATAAGAAATTGGTATGGGATTTCATTTATTTAAATTATTTATGATTTTCTGTTGAAAAGGGTTTAGTTTCTTATTAAAAATTTATTTACTCAAAATTGTGTTCTATTTTATGATAAACCTTAGTAAGGGTGAAATTATATTTTCAATGTGTGGTTTTTTATTTCCATGTTATTATTGAACTAAATTTATCCAAGTTTTGTTCTGTCATAAGGAATTAATCTTCCAAATTTTATGATCTTACTTAGAATTATAAATATGAATAATTGGTTAAAATATTTTCTTCACCAAAATATTTGTATGTCTATATTTAAAAATTGTATTATGGATTTTATTTATGTATTTTGATTTTAAATGATAAAATTATTTACTTATGTTTTATGAAAATTATGTTTTAATCTGCTAAAACATAAAAGTTTATATATTCTTCAGAATGTATTATTATGTCTATATTGTTGTAATATATATATATATATATATTTGTAACATTTTTTTATGTGTGTTCTTATAAAAAAGACTATATATATGTTAATAAAAACTATTTTTTAATTATTGATAATTCTGAATATTTTTATTTATCAATGTATTGATAAAACATGAATTTATTATGCAATTATGAGTATTATAAGGTTGATGTCATATATATATACAAGGATGAAAATTTTATTATCATGTTTATAATTTTATTTTCATATTATAATTTTATTTTTATGCACATAGAAAGTTAACCACATCATCATGCTATATTGAAATTAAAGACGTTTCATTTGCATATAGTAATGACCATTCATTATGAATTACATTGTCCTACCATGCATTCTTAATAAATTCATGATTTCAATTTTAATTTTTAATTTTTATTTATTATATTATTCTGTCAATAGATTTATCTAGGATTTAAAATGTTTTGCTTAAGATTTTTCTTATATAAATTTATGTGTGAAACATAAATATTATTTTTTGAACAATTATTTATAATAAATACATATGTATTACATGGAAGAAAATTTGAATACATAGACAGTTCATGTAAAGGTTTATAGAATGAGTTTTGGAAGTAACAAAACTCACAAGAGATGTAAAATTATTGTTAATATATATATATGTCAATATACTTATATATAATGAAAATTATGAATGTATATCTTAATTCATTTTAATGTTTTAAAAATAATAAACTCTAATGAATGTATATAAAAGTAAAAAAAATCATAACATATTTTCATAAATGTTGTCACTTTAAGGTTGTAAATATGGCAGGGAATTGGGGCGTGGACCCACCCATCAGAAAGTGGGTAGCCTCAATATAACCTTCAATATTTCAAGTTTCCACAATGTTTTGTTTTCAAAAGCATGCGTAATTTTTTTTAAAAATCACTGGATTTTATTTAATCTAATTTTTGAATGTAATTGATTTGAAAAGTGGTATAGTATTTTAAAACATAAGTAGTCTCAATTATTATTTCAAAAGGTCATTCAAAAAGTATTTTTATTCTATATTTCAGATAACATTTCTAAAAGTAATTTTTACAGAAATATTATAATAAAATATTTCATAGAAGATATTTCAATGATTTTAAAACCCCTTACTAGTCAATTTAATAATCATCTCATGTTTTAAATGTTTCTCAGGGGAATCATAGAATCACTAAGTCATATATTGAGGATTTTTAAGTTAGCACATAGGGAAATGTAGTAGGAATTTTTATTATTTTTGTTAAACTATGATAAATATAAGGTCTTGTCAAATCCTCAAGAACCTAGACTAGTAAATGGTACTCTATTTCATAAATCCTTGTGTAATTGTTAAGTTACATTTATAAAAACATTAAACAACATGTTTTATCACCGAATCCTTATGTGTGTGCGTCAGTCATTATATATAGTATTAAAAAAGAATTAGAATATGGAACATGGATATTAAACTTATTACTCATCGATGAACATAAATTAGAAGCCCATATATTATAATGAACTGCTCTTGATGTTCCAATATTTTCAACCATAAAAATAGAGGAACTAGTATACTACTTATTCCCATCAACCTTGAATAGATAATTTATTCTCAGAGGGAACTCCATAACTTCCAGGGCTTGCTGGCTATTTTAGGCCCAATAACTTTTCTTAGAGAAATATCAATAAAGTCATTTTTACATATTGATTATAAAAAATTTTAAAACTACTACATCATTCAAGTTACAATTCTATAAGGTTATTGTACTGGTGAAATATCCTAATGTGGGGGAGCTCTAGTTTCATCTATATTTTTTCCTAGTTCTAAAATAGAGGTGGCTAACTAGACTAATCAAATCTATGGGAATGACACTAACTATATTTAGTTTTCTTTGAAGAAGAACCATCCATCTTTAATTTTCCATTACCTATTGATTTGGATAAATTATTATCCTTATATAATTCATGATCCATTTCAATTTTTTCATCAATATCATTATTAGGTCATTCATCATCATAAGAAACACCTATCTTTTCATCCATTATACTCTTTGTAAGTGCATACCAAAAAGAATCCCCTTCATGGAAAATTTATCACTAATACTCCAGAAAAAAAATTTAGAGTTATTCCCTTCTTATTTATGTCTAAATTTGTAGGGGGAGTTTTCATATTACCCCCATCGTAAACTTGAATCTTCACTACAATACCTTTAATAGGAAAATCCCCATGTGTAAACAGTTCATTACAAATTTTACCACCAGCTTGGTTATGAGCATGAGAATGGTCCTTAGATATCACAATTCTTTTTTACTACCTACATCTACTCTCAATATGATCTTTTAATGAAATAAATATATGAATAAAAGCCCTTTGACAGTCACCTTGAGAATTCCCTATAGTTTGACCTAAGGCATAAATAGAAGGAATCATATCTTCATGATTTAGAGATCAAGGTCCTAATCATAAGTTTACATGAAAATCTTATCAACTATTTATATATGTGATAAACCTCAACTTGAATTCTAGAAAATAACCAAACAAAGTAACCTCTATTACTCTATCTATTTTAATGGGTATTCTAATAGATGATGATATATCAAATTGAATATAAGGATTCCATATAATCTAATTGAGTATAATAATTCAAATCTAAATGTTATCTATAGAGTTCATGAGATTAAAATTACTAAATTGAGAGTACATATCCTTGATAGTTAATATTCCAATTTAGAGATAAATGGAACCATGACCCCATTCACTATTCTTTAGTTCATCAAAAGGAAAAAAATGGGGAATGAACCCTTACTTGTAGGGTTCCATTTCCAATCCAATAAGCACCATGAATTTGAAAAATGCATAGATCGGTCTTCATTATTCTATGATATACCACTAATAGGAAATACTAACTCCATAACAATATAGTGATAGAATATCTAAAATCTCTCTTTAACTGCATCTTGATTCCTGACCACATTCAAATCTCTCGGGGTGAGAATCCTTTAATAGTTAAAAGTGACATCTATTAAAATATTCTTCATTCATGCTGGCACCACATGTAGGCAGAGTACCATCAGTAGTCTTCGTTAAAGGAACATACAAGTGATACTAATCAAAGTATCCCCTCTAATAATATTATAAAGTCCAATATCATATGGGAATTACATTGATCCTAATAATCCCTAATAACCATGAGAATTTCTTAAAAGAGAGGCCCGAGATCCTCCCATCCTCTTACTTAATAACAATTAATATTATTTTTTTTATTTTTAATAATTAATTTAATTATTTTTAATTATTTATATTATTAAGGGTAAATAATATTTCTTATTATTAATTATATTATTCATTATTAAACATATAATAAATTATCACTAAATAAACTAATTAAATTATTTTTTATAAGTTTTTTATATTAATAATAGTAATTTATTGAAATTGAATTTCAATTTTAATAATTATTTTTTTATTTTTTTATTATTATTTATCTATTATTATTGGTATTATATTATTATTCGAATAAACGAAAACTGAAAACCAAATCTCACATGGAAAATATTTAAGGGAAGATAATAACCCTTCCCCTTTAAAAGGGAGCATTGTGTGGGGTTTTTAGTTACAATACTACAAAATGAAATTTACCAATACATAAAATTTCTTTTCTCGGTGCTTTTAAAATGCTGATATTGTGAGATCTATTTTATAAAGAGTGCATTTTGTGATAAAAATAGATTTGGGATTCGAAATCAAGCATGGACCTAAAAATTACCCCTAGCCCTGATGGTTTTCCCAGACCAATTTATGGGGGATCTTGGAACATTATAAAGGTATATGTTTTCAAGGTAGTGCAATGCTTTTTTATTGGAAGAAAATTTAATACAGAAGTATATGATTCTACGATGGTTCTAATACTGAAGGTTAAATATCTCACAATTCTTAAATGATATAGGCCCATATGCCTCTATGTTTTCTATTATAAGAAACATTCCTTCATTTTGAACAATAGGTTGAGAAGGGTCATTCTGAGGATTATTTCAGATGAGAAACATGATTTCATATAAGGACGATACTGTTAAGTCAAAAGTCTTCTTTTGACTTCTATATCATGTTTTGGAAATCAAAAATGTATTCTATCATATGTTTGTAAATTACAAATTGTCTTTTATCATGTTTATCGTATCGTACAATGTTGATCGTACTGACCATATCGTATCGTACTGACTCTGTCAATCGTACCATACTGACTCTGTCAATCGTATCGTACTGACTCTGTCAATCGTACCATACTGACTTTGTCAATCGTATCGTACTGACTCTGTCAATCGTATCGTACTAACTCTGCTATTCCGATGTTCATTATTTGTTTTGGTACTTAGTCAAAAACACTCACTACATATGAATCGTACTCATGTTTTTCATTTCTATATATGTCTTGTCCTAACAAAACGATGTCGTTGAGTTAGTTACAAACTAATCAAAACGATGTCGTGCTTTCTGTTTCAATATGACCGTTGGAGGCAATATGACCGTTGGAACCCAAGGCCTATAAATAGGAGGTCATTTGAAGCTGAGATAACAATGATGAATGAAGAGAACGAATGAAGAGATTCTGTGAACTACCAAGATTCTAGAGAGAGACACTGTGACTTCTCTCATCTGCCTTGTGCGTCCGATCATCGTATCGAGGGATTTCAAGTAATTAAAAGACAGAGGTGCCGATTACCTACAAAATTGAGGGCTACCGGGGATAGGCAAACAGATGTGCCGATCATCGTATCGAGGGCTTCCAGGGATAGGCAGACAGACGTGCCGATCATTGTATCGAGGGCTCACCAAGGTGTTGGTGAGACAAACCTTTTATCCTAGGTGAAAGGATAACCCTTCTCTTTGGGTTAAAAGAATTTTATTACTTTTACATTTGCGCTGTAACTTGTATTAGAAAGGGATTTTTATTGTTTCCTTTTTTCTTTACATATTCAATTGTAATTATTTCAATTACAATAATTCTCTTACTTTTATTATTGATTGATTCTATAAGCTTTAAGGTAGAATCATTCATCTTTTTATTACTCTGATTATTGTGTTCACCTTGAATACAATTGTTTTACATTGCATTAGTATAACAATACATCATACCTTTTATATTCAATACAGTTGTGGGTGTTTGTATTTGTATTAGATTAAGATCATTTAAACTAATCTATTTGTTGCTAAAACTCAAAGGTTTTTAAACCTACAATTCACCCCCCTCTTGTATTGTTCCATCTAATAGACATATATATCTACTATTTGATCCAACAATTGGTATCAGAGGAGGTATTCCACTGATTTGTATTACTAGCTTTATTTCTTATTACTATCTTGAATACTTACTACACTAACGTGTGGAGTGGAAAAGTTGTTTTTGTCGTATTAGATGGCAGGAATGAATATTGGATCAATAGATAATCTGAATCCTTCTAGACCACCAATCTTTGATGGGAATGATTATGAGTATTAGAGATATCGTATGAAGACTTTAGTTATCAATACTGGTGTAGACAATTTTATTATTCTTACTGGGGGTTACAAAATTCCTGACAAAGAAATTAGTACATTCACCAACCAAGAGAAACAAGAATATCAACTGAATTACAAGGTACGCAATACTTTATTATGCTCTATGACCAGGAATATATATAGTCAGATATCTTCATGCGAAGAAGCCAACTGTATTTGGAAAAAGTTAGAAGTTACTCATTTTGGTATATCCAATGTTATAGAAACAAGGAGAGCAATGCTTCGAGCAGAGTATCATGGATTTGTTTTTCCTTATGGAGAGCCAGTATGTAAAGTGCAACAAAGGTTTATGATAATTGTAACCAGCTTACAATCTATGGGAGAAAAAGTTCTTGATGATGAAGCTCTTGTTGATAAGATTATAGATATTATGCCAAATGAATGGGAGTCAAAATGGACAGCTATTGATGAAAATAGAAAAGTCTCCCAGATTACTCTTGATGAACTATTTGGAACTCTTCTACAGCATGAGACAAGAATGAAGAGAGATGTTGATTTCAATAAGAAGAATAATGGGAATGGAAGTGTATCTTTTTCATCTAAAGCCAAAACACCTGAAAGTCTTACAAGGTCTAAATCCAAGAATGTTGTTATATCTGATTCAAGTGACTGTAATCTTCTGGATAATGAGTTAGCCAATCTTGCTCGAAGGATGAACAAGATTGTGGGAAAGAAAGATTTTCAATATAGATTCAAAAAGAAAGATAGGAAAGATTCAGAGGTAACTTGTTATGAATGCAAGAATGCAGGACATATAAGGCCTGATTGTCCTTTACTGAAGAAGAATGATAGAAAAGAGAAACACTCTAAAAGAAACAAGAAATGGTTTTATAAGAAAAAGAAAGTCTTGAAAGAAAATGATACGTGGAGTGCAAGTGGTAGTGATTCCTCAGATGATTCTTCAGAATATGAGACATCAGGACAAAGAAATATTGGACTTCTAGCCAAACTACCAATTGAAGATCATTGTCTCATGGCTAAGGTACATAATGCTGAAGCTATTAAAAATGTCTCTTTGAATGCAAATTGTACTGATAATAGATATTATGAATCTTCAAATGATGAATACTCATCATCAAAGGATGATACATTACCTTCTTTTGAAGAGGTCTCAAGATTTGCTAAGTTACTTGAAAATGAAAATTCTAAACTCAAAAAGAGATTTGAAAAAGAAAATTCTAGAATTTCTATTTTGACTAAAGAAGTATCAGATCTTTCTAAAGATCTTGATGTGAAAACTTCTGATTTTGAAAGCATTTTAAAAACCCTTGAGAAAGTTGAAACTAAAAAGGATAAACATTCTAAGGATCTTGAAAATGTAATTTCGAAGAAAAATATTTTAGAGCCTAACTCTAGTTCAAATTCAAATGTTTTGGAAAATAAGAATTTGGTTTTAAAACTAAAGTCAGAGATTTTATCCTTGAAAAAGTGTTTGTCAAACTTTACTCATGGAAAGGAAAACTTTGATAGGATGTATTCTCAAATTAGACCTTTGAGAAATCGTTCTGGTCTTGGTTATACTTATTCCAAACCTATTTTTAGCAATAACTATTTTGTTCCTCAAAAAACCATTTTCTGTTCTAAGTGTCAATGTGGTGGACACTGGAGAAGAGATTGTTCTCTTAACAAAACTCAATCTTTAGGATTTCATAAAGCTCATTTTGAAAAACAAATGTGGATTCCTAAAATTCTTTTATCTAACCCTTCTGGATCCAAACAAGTTTAGATTCCGAAAATCTAATTGTTTTGTTTTCAGGAAAACGAGAAGTGTACCAATAAGAACATTTGGTACATGGATAGTGGTTGTTCTCGATATATGACCGGAAACAAAGATCTTTTTGAAAAGGTTATCAAAACAAAAGGTGGAAAAGTTACCTTCGGAGATAATGCTCAAGGAAAGATTATTGGTATAGGTAATATTGTTTTTCTTGGAAAAGTTCTTATTTCAAATGTTTTGTATGTTAAAGGTCTTAGGAACAATCTCATCAGCATAAGTCAATTATGTGATGAAGGTTACCTTGTGAATTTTAGAAATGATAACTGTCTAGTTCACAATTCCAAGGATGAGTTCATTCTATCTGCCCATAGGCAAGAGAATGTTTACACTATTAACTTAGAAGACCTTAGGAACCAAAACATACCTTGCTTAAGTGCAATAGAAGACCAATCGTGGCTATGGCATAGGAGACTAGGAAACTGTAATATGAGAAACCTAAGAAAAATCTCAATGAAAGGACTTGGAAAAGGGCTACCGGATCTTAGATATGGTTCTTCAAAAGTCTGTGATCCTTGTCAATTTGGAAAGCAACATAAAAATAGCTTTAAATCAATTAATGAAGTCTCAAATTCTAATGCATTACAGCTTGTGCATATGGACCTTTTTGGTCCTTCACAATCTGGAAGCATTGGAGGCAAATACTATGTATTTGTTTTAGTTGATGACTTTACTAGATTTACATGGGTCTATTTTCTCACAAAGAAATCTGAAGCCTTTTCCTATTTCAAAACTTTTAGAGCCCAAGTTAAAAATGAGAAAAACCTACCATTGATAACTATTCATAGTGATCATGGTGGTGAATTTCAAAATTCAGATTTTGAAACTTTTTGTAGTAAGAAAGGCATTACTCACAATTTCACCGCTCCAAGAACTCCTCAGCAAAATGGTGTTGTTGAAAGAATAAATCACATTCTTCAGGAAATGACTAGAACCAAGATGAGTGAATACTCAATTGCTAAGCAATTTTGGGATGAAGCCATTAGGACCGCCTGTTATACTATAAATCGTGTTGTAACTAGACCATT
Source organism: Viscum album (assembly GCA_963277665.1). Lineage (NCBI taxonomy): Eukaryota > Viridiplantae > Streptophyta > Magnoliopsida > Santalales > Viscaceae > Viscum > Viscum album. The sequence continues at coordinate 807,801,857 of OY728139.1, forward strand.
TCTTAATAAAACCCCTTATGAGTTATGGACTGGCCGAAAACCTAATGTTTCATACTTCAATGTTTTTGGATGCAAAGTATTCATTATGAATACAAAAGATAATCTACACAAATTTGCAACAAAATATGATGAAGGAATCTTTCTAGGCTATTCTACAACCTCTAAGGATTATAGAGTTTTCAATAAAAACACTTGTATTGTTGAGGAAACAGTACATGTAAAATTTGATGAAACTGATCCTTTTGTTTTCAACCAACCCAACCCTACATCCTCGGATGTGTTTTCTAAAAATGTTTATCAACCTTTATTAGAAGAGAAGTATGATAAGGAAAATGTTCAAGAAAGTATTCCTGAAACATTTACCACAGAAGATTTTCTACCATATGTTGATGAATAGGTTTTACAAAACCCAAATCAATTGTTTCTTAGGAATCATCCCAGTGATAACATCATTGGTGATATAAATCAACCTGTAAGGACCAGAAATTCCTTATGAAATGAAATAGAACATCTTTCATTTCTTTCCCAATATGAACCTAAAAGTCCAAGTGAGGCCTTAGGTGATGATGATTGGATCAAAGCTATGCAAGATGAACTAAATGAATTTGAAAGGAATCAAGTCTGGACATTAGTAGAAAGACCTAAAGAAACAACTGTGATTGGTGTAAAATGGGTTTTCAGAAACAAGTGTGATGAAAATGGAATCATTGTAAGAAATAAAGCAAGACTTGTTGCTAAAGGCTATTATCAACAAGAGGGAATAGACTATGAAGAAACATATGCTCCTGTAGCTATACTTGAATGTATTCGTATTCTATTAGCCTTCGCAGCATATTTCAATTTCAAACAATTTCAAATGGATGTCAAATGTGCATTTCTAAATGGTTTTGTTCAAGAAGAAGTTTTTGTAGAACAACCTCCTGGTTTTCAAGACCCAAAACATCCTGATCATGTTTTTAAACTTACCAAGGCTCTATATGGTCTTAAACAAGCCCCTAGAGCATGGTATGATAGACTTATAGGATTTATTTTACAAACCAATTATACAAAAGGTAGAGCAGATCCAACTCTTTGTATCAAAATGGAAAACAAAAATGTTTTGATTGCCCAAATCTATGTTGATGACATCATATTTGGATCAACTCAGAAATCATTGACTGATTCTTTTGCAAAATTAATGAAATCTGAGTTTTAAATGAGTATGATGGGTGAGTTAACATTCTTTCTAGGTTTTCAAATTTCTCAAAAACCAGAAGGAACTTATATATCTCAACATAAGTATATTAAAGACTTACTCAAAAAGTATGGATTTTACAAAACTAAAAGTATTAGAACCCCAATTGGTACCTCAAATACTCTTGATCTTGATGAAACTGGGAAACCAGTAGATCCAAAAAAATTTAGAGGTATGATAGGGAGTTTTCTATACTTGACAGCTAGTCGACCCAAATTGATGTTTTCTGTATGCTTATGTGCAAGATATCAATCTAATCCAAAAGATTCTCATTTAAAAGCCGTAAAGAGAATCTTTTGGTATTTAAAAGACACTATGGATTTAGGTCTTTTCTACTCTTCTGGAAATGATTTTGTTTTAAAATGTTTTTCAGATGATGACATTGGTGGTTGTATAATGGATAGAAAAAGTACATCTAGAACATGTCATTTCTTAGGAGATTCCTTGGTTTCTTGGTCCTGCAAGAAACAACACTCAGTAGCACTCTCCACTGCTGAAGCTGAATATGTAGCAGCTGGAAGTTGATGTGCCTAAGTATTGTGGATGCAGCACACACTCACTGAATATGGTTTGAGTTTCTCCAAAACTCAAATTCTTTGTGATAATACAAGTTCCATAGCTCTTAGTAAAAACCCAGCACATCACTCACGTGAAAAACACATAGATGTTAGGAATAACTTTCTTAGGGATCACACACAAAAAAGAGATATTATTTTACAATTCATCGAAATGCAAGAACAACTTGCTGACATTTTTACAAAACTTTTACCTTCTGATAGATTTGAATATATAAAACAGAATCTAGGAATGATTACATTAAAATAATCATTCATATCTACTTCCTGTTTTACATCTCTCCTAATATTAAGAAACTCCTCGTTGAAAGGGGGAGGACATTTTTATCTGTCTTTATGTTTATTTTTATCTTATGTTCTTTAACTATTTACTATTTGGATTGTGTTTTTCTTATGTTTATCGTATTGACAGTTTTTTTCGTATCATTCATTTTTTCCCTTCTGTTTATCGTATTGACAGTTTTATCGTTTCGTTCATTTTTTTTCTGTTTATCGTATTGACAGTTTTATCGTATCATTTACTATCGACCGATGATGGTAATCAAATTCTTTTCCATCGTATCAATCAATCTTTTATATTGAATCAACCGATGATGGTATTGAATTTCTTTTCCATCGTACCAATCAATCAATAGTATTGAATCGACCGATGATGGTATTGAATTTCTTTTCCATCGTACCAATCAATCAATAGTATTGAATCGACCGATGATGTTATTGAATTTCTTTTCCATCGTACCAATCTATAAATAGTATTGAATCGACCAATGATGGTATTGAATTTCTTTTCCATCGTACCAATCAATCAATAGTATTGAATCGACCGATGATGGTATTGAATTTCTTTTCCATCGTATCAATAGTTTTGTATCAACCGATGATGGTAATTATTTTCTTTTCTATTTAACCGACCGATGATGGTATTGAATTTTTTTTCCATCGTATCAATAGTTTTGTATCGACCGATGATGGTAATGATTTTCTTTTCTATTGAATCGACCGACGATGGTATTGAGATTGTTTTCCATCATACTGTCAGTTCCTGGTAACGAGATTGTTTTCCATCGTATTGTCAGTTCATGGTAACAGGATTGTTTTCTATCGTACGGTCAGTTCATAGTAATGACTTTGTTTTCCATCGGCATGATGATGTTTTTTTGGTTCCTTACGATTGTATTTTATTTTGAATGATATTAAAACCAACAATTACCTTATGTTCTCCGACATGTATTTTTTTCGTTTTTTCTAATTTTTTTTTTTGTTTTAATCCTAACCATTGATCTGGTTTTCTCTAATCTTGACTGTAGAAGATCAATGGTCACCCTTTTTCGACCGTAGAAGATCAACGGTCACCCCTTTATCGCCTATAAATAGCCCCCCTCCCTCCCCAAACCCACATTGTTTTCTCAGGAATTGAGGAGAAGCACTGCTCCACCAGCTATAAATCATCGTACGATCTTCTCATCGGCATAATCTTTATGTCTCAATCCTCTGCTAACACTCCCGCCGAAATGTCTTCAAAGAATTTTACAGAAAAATACTTTAACAGAGAAAGGTTAGTATCTCAGGACTTTTTTGATACGTACGATTCTACAATCAGGAGGATCATTTAATTTCAAGGATGGGAACATCTGTGTGTTGAAAAGCCTAATTCTCAAGATCCAGTTCTTTTTTATGAAGTTTGTCAATTTTACAAAACCATTTCTTTTGACAAAGACATGACTATAAAATTTGCTGTGTACGATATAAAATTGTCTATGTCTGTGAAACAAGCGGCACAATTTATGAATGTTTCTGTAGAAGGGGATTCTTTTTGTCCATCGCACAAACTACCAGAGGAAGTTGGTACGTTTAATAGAGAAAGTTCTGAAAATAATTTGTTTGTTATTAATGAAGAAAAGAGAAAAGTGTCTCATCTTTATCCAGATAATCATTTTGTAACTTTATGGATGCAAGGTTTTCTTATCCCAAGGAAAGGGGATAGAGAAACTCTGAAAGTTTCTTATATCTTTATGCTTGACTATCTTTTGAATATGAGAAAAGTAAATCTCATGGGATATGTTTTTGAAACCATTAAGAATGTCAAGACAGGAGGGATTAAGTCCTAGGTGATTATGTATCCAACTATCCTTATGAAGTTCATTCTTGAAAGTATGAGGTTCTATAACATTCCATTGAAAGGAAACCCCATGGATTTGAAGCCCTCATGGATTAGTAAGAGTACGATGAAAAAGATGAATGTTTGTTTTGATCCGAATTCAAAACTTTTTGTCAGAGATGTAGAAGCTGAATAGGCTCAGAATCAATCGGCACCTATGCCAGCCAAAGACATTCAATCTACCGGTGTTACTCAAAAGTCTGATCCACAATCCAGTTCAAAGCCGAAGAAGAATCCAAGGTACAGTAAGGAGGTTGTAGCAAAATGGAGAAAGGATAAGGAACAGAGAAAAGAAGGTGATTCGAAGTTTGGTCTTGACCCTGCTGAGGCCTTTGCAGAAAGAGTAAGGGTAGAAGAAACCTTTCAGGCTGAAAAGAAGAAGAAGGCTCTTTTGAAAAGAAAGGATCAGGACTTTGATGTCTCTAAAGTCTTGAAAGCGGTTGAGGATGCTAGTGCCCAACTAACAGAAGAAGTGCATCAAGAGCCCATCGTACAGAGTTTCTCCGAGGAAGGAAAACAAAAACAAGTGATGGAAGAGATAGAAGAAGAAGAAGAAGAAGAAGAAGGAGGAGACTTTCTTTTAGAATTTCTTCAATGTTCAAAGAAGAGTAGAGAAGAATCGGTTCAGAAGATGAGTGAAGGTGTTCAACAAACTCCTCATGCCGATCAGGCACGATATCCGGACAGAATGTCATCTCAAGAAAAGCAAGGTACTCAATCCTCTCACTCTGATAAAGTTGTTGTCATTAGTGACAAAGTGGAAGAAGAAAGAAAGCAAAAAGAAAAAGAAAAAGGAAAAGATCCAGTTGTTGACTCAAGCAGATCGTATGAACAAGCATCGTACGATGAAGATACTGATTCAGAGCATAAAATCTCTCTCAAGAAAAGTGATTACATTGTTCATGTTTTGGGAAGGGTTGAGAAGACTATTCCCTATTTCCCTAGGCTGGAATGGAAGATTGATTTTATCCCTGACAATCAAAAGAAGAAGTTTGGATCTGTGAAATAATTAAGGAAGAATGTGTTGTCAGTAGAAGCTGATTTGAAAGTTCTATCAGAAAGTTCGGTTGCTCATAAGAAGTAATGCAATAAAATGACCAAGTGGTCATACAAAACAGAGAGCTCAATCAATGATCATGAAATTTCTATTGAAGATATAAGATGGTTATCAAATGATCTTGCAATTTCATTCAACAAGCTTGACAGAGAAACGATTGAAAGGTTGAACATTTTGTCTTCTCAAAGAGCCGATGTTCCTTCAGTGAAAGATTTGCAAGAAAGAATGAATGTTTTTCAATCTGAATTCTCGAAGGTTTCATCATTCATGGATGAAATGGTCTTGCTGAAGAATCAAAATTCTGTGTTGTCCAAAGATAACAAGAATCTGCAAAACAGAATTGATACCCTTGAAGAAGTAATCAGAGTCCAGGAGGAGACTATCAGAAATCAAGATCAGATTTTTGTGGACCACAAAGAGATTCTCAAAACTCAGGGAGAATCAATTTCGGAAGACAAGAATGATATCAAGAAGATGAAAGTTGTTCTTCATGAACTTATAAAGAATGAGAAGGAAAGAGAAAACAAATGATTGTTGTATTTTTTTTCTTTTGGAAGTTGTCTTTGTTTTGTAATGACTCTTATGATTTTTTTTCTTTTATCCACTGTCTTGTATTGCTTTACTAACTCTTTCAGACAATTCAAGATTACTCCTTTCTTTTTGTAAATCACAAAGGGGGAGAATGTTTACAAAGGGGGAGAATGTTTACAAAGGGGAGAATGTTTTACAAAGGGGGAGAATGCTTTACAATGCTCTTAAGGAAAATATATGAATACAATCCTTAGGAAAGTCCATACCTAAGGGGGAGTTAGTTGTATTCAATTTCTTATTCAGAAGAGTTTTTAATAACTCATGGGGAGATAAGTATTTCTTGTTACATTATTTTGTGTGTTGTGCTTTCCAAAAAGGGGGAGATTGTTAAGTCAAAAGTCTTCTTTTGACTTCTATTTCATGTTTTGGAAATCACAAATGTATTCTATCATATGTTTGTAAATTACAAATTGTCTTTTATCATGTTTATCGTATCGTAGAATGTTGATCGTACAGACCATATCGTATCGTACTGACTCTGTCAATAGTACCATACTGACTCTGTCAATCGTATCGTACTGACTCTGTCAATCGTATCATACTGACTCTGTCAATCGTATCGTACTGACTCTGTCAATCGTATCGTACTGACTCTTCTATTCAGATGTTCATTATTTGTTTTGTTACTTAGTCAAAAACACTCACTACATATGAATCGTACTCATGTTTTTTCATTTCTATATATCTCTTGTCCTATCAAAACGATGCCGTTGAGTTAGTTACAAACTAATCAAAACGATGTCGTGCTTTCTGTTTCAATATGACCGTTGGAGGCAATATGACCGTTGGAACCCAAGGCCTATAAATAGAAGGTCATTTGAAGCTGAGAGAACAACCATGAATGAAGAGAACGAATGAAGAGATTCTGTGAACTACCAAGATTCTAGAGAGAGACAATGTGACTTCTCTCATCTGCCTTGTGTGTTCGATCATCGTATCGAGGGCTTTCAAGTAATTGAAAGACAGAGGTGCCGATTACCTACAAAATCGAGGGCTGTCGAGGATAGGCAGAAAGACGTGCCGATCATCGTATCGAGGGCTGCCAGGGATAGGCAGACAGACGTGCCGATCTTCGTATCGAGGTCTCACCAAGGTGTTGTTGAGACAGACCTTTTATCCTAGGTGAAAGGATAACCCTTCTCTTTGGGTTAAAAGAATTTTATTACTTTTACATTTCCGCTGTTACTTGTATTAGAAAAGGATTTGTATTGTTTCCTTTCTTCTTTACATATCCAATTGTAATTGTTTCAATTACAATCATTCTATTACTTTTTGTATTGATTGATTCTATACTCTTTAAGGTAGAATCATTCATCTTTGTATTACTCTGATTATTGTGTTCACCTTGAATACAATTGTTTTACATTACATTAGTATTACTATACATCATACCTTTTATATTCAATACAATTGTGGGTGTTTTTATTTTTATTAGTTTAAGATCATTTAAACTAATATCTTTGTTGCTAAAACTCAAAGGTTTTTAAACCTACAATTCACCCCCCCTCTTGTATTGTTCCATCTAATAGACATATATATCTACTATTCGATCCAAAAGACAAATCCTAGGGGAAATTGGAATTTCCAATGAAATGGTGGAGGACATAAATAGTAATATGGTAGGATCTAATATTATGATTAAGGTTGTTATGGATAAGGTGCATGAATGAATGGAGTGGGGTTTTATTATGAGTGTAATGAGAGGATTTTTCTTTACAGAGTGGTTGTGTGACCAGTTCTTTAGATGTGTTGTGTCCCCATAGATCATCATTTAAATCAATGGATGGGGTTTTGGATTATTTAAGACTATGCATGGTATACGTCAGGTAGATCCTATGTCCTCAATCCTTTTTATTTTCAAATAGGATACATCAAACAAGAGTTTAAGATGCATCGTTATTGAAGGGAGGATACTTCCCTTCCAATAAAGGTCATGGCCCAGATTTGTGTCTCTTCTCTTTTTTATTGACGACATACTATTTTTTATTAATGGTGGGATGAGATCAATATTTGGATACTTCAATATTATGTATGATCATAGAACTTGAAGTGGGAAATGGACTAACAAGGAAACCCACAATATCTTTATCACTAAAAACTGATCATCCAAGCCTGAAAACTCCATTTAGAATAAGCTTGGTATTCAAAGGAATTACCTACTAATGAAATAGAATAGAGTTCCTATCATAGATATAAGAATCATAAAAGTATATTTTTGATGATATTATATGAATAATTATGGGGAACATATGTAACTGGGAGATCTAATCTAATCTTTTAGAGGTAGAATAATGGTGGTTAATAGCATCCTCATATCAATACCCATGTACATTCTTTTGATCATCAATGATCTCATGGAGAACATTAAATAGATTGATTTTTTATAGATTTTATATGTGATGCTAATCAATATGAAAAATACCATTGGTCGTTCTCGGTGTCAATGGTGATGCCTATTGAAGAAAGGAAATTAACATGAGAAGTCTATCAGAATCCATGAAGACCGTGATAGAAAGGCTGGATTTGGAAATCATTAAAGGGAACTAATTATGGGATAAGTTTATGAAAATCAGGTATGGGGAATACTGGAGGTAGTGGCCAAAATGATCTGGGAAAACATCCATACATTCACAATTTATGTTTGATCGTATAGATATTCTTAAGTGTAAAAAGTGGTTGGTTATGGGTAATGGTGACATTAATTATTGTATGGATAACTAGGTTTGTGATATTATTTTTTTCCCAGGTTAACAGCTCTAGATTAATCCATGGGTGAGGGGAACCTCTATCCTAACCTTTTAAAGACAACACTAAGTGTGGAACAGAAGAGCCTACATGGGGACTTCATTATGATGAAAAAACTAGATAAATAGATCTTCTCACAGTAGATGACCGAAGGATTCAGTAGCTGGAAATTTCACATTGTGATCTATGAAAATATTGATATGGACAAGGTGGTGAGAAACAAATGGTCCAAGGAGATACCCGTGAAAAATAATTTTCTTGTCTAGTGATTGAGGAACATGGCCATAACCATGGATTATAACATGCAGAAGAGAGGAATAGTTCTCATCACATGTTTTCTATGTTACAATTCTCCCTAAATAGAATCAGTGTGGAATATTTTTTATCACGTGATTTTAATCTCATTACAAGGTGTGACACACATGGAATTCTAAATTTTCACCCCCTTGAGTTGTAGTATTTCTTTTTTTGGAATAAAATGATATTTTTTAGTGAGTTGTAGTGATGATAAAACCCAATTTTTATCTATAGTTGTTTCTGAGAACTAAAGAGATCCTTTGTCTACGTAAGATGTATTAAGGATAAAATAATAATCATTTAATAATGAAACTAATGTTAATAAATTACATTTCATCTACTGAAATATTTTTATTCATGAACACCACAATGCATTTGACACATCCCTACAAAAATTTATTTTTCAACAATTCGATTAATTTTATATAATAAACATTATATTTTCATTTCACCATTTAAATAAAAATAAATTTACACTGAAATATTCAAATAGATTTAAATTAAAATTTATACATTCAATTCCTTAAAAAAAATAAACTCCATAGAAAATAATAGAGTACATATAATAAAAAATAAGGTTTATTTAATAATATTAAATAATTAAACAAATAAAAACTAAATAATTAATATTAATTCATAAATAAAACATAAATATAATGTGTAACATATATTTTTAAACAAAATAAATAAATAAAATGAATTACATAATACATAAATTAAATATATTAAAATGTATCACTTCAATCCATACATGTTTTGTCAATTTTATGTGTGTGGTTCAAATATTGAATTATAATATCTATCACTGTTAATGTATAAACACTATATTTAAATCACATCATCCACACTATGTGTCTGATTGATGTGTTGTTCGTTCCTAAACATAACAAATGAATCAAATATTTTTATTCCAAAAATATCACACAAATTGAAGAATTCTTTCTCAAAATAGAGTATGCAATGTGACTTTTGAACTATAATTTCACTTTTAAACTAAAAACACCTAATTTTTTTCATGTTAGTAACACCATGGATTATAATGGAATATAGTTCAATCTTATTGGTCAAAAATGATTTATCTATCATTTTTCTAAATTATCCACATAATCTAAGAAAGTTAGAACTTTTTGTGTATGTGAAATGCATTTTGATCTAAATTTTATTTTCTAAATGAAAACAGACACTTTTAGTCTTACAGGACACGCTATGTATTAGATTGACATGAGTTTATTATAGGAAAAAATGATTTAAGAAATCATCTGTTAATGTGTCCCAATAATCCTAGAATGTTTTCTTGGTTTGGAGTTCATGATTCATGTTTTGAATATAAATGTTAACTTTTAACAGAAAATGCACACATTAATTCAAACCGGACACACCATTCTTCTAATTGAAGTCTATTTTTTACTATATACCACAAATGAATCATATATATTTTTAATAATGTATCAAGACTATCCAACTATGTTTTCATCGTTTTGAGAATGTAATTCATTTTTAAACAATATTGTATATTTTAAATAGAAAAAAATTCAATTTTAGTCATATTGGATACATCTTGCATCAAATTGTTGTTAGGATAACTCTTATACAAAAACAAAGAATTATTGATAATTGATTTATTAATTATCTTGAATATACATGCGATTTTAATCTATTTTTATTATGTAACATGTGTTTTGAACTAAATTTCCCATTTTAACTTAAATATTGCACTTTTAGTCATACCATACACACAATGATCCATTTTGATGTACGGTTAATTCATATAGGTAAAACATTATTCAAAGTGTATTTTAATAACTTATCATAACAATATGAGGGTGTTTTATTGGTTTTGCGTATGTGACATGCATTTTGAACAGAAATTTCACTTTTTTACTGACAAAAGTAACATTATGTTATACTAGAAATAATGTTCATCTGATTGATCTAAGGTTAATTTTTATAGGTTAAATTTGAATAACGAGTGATTTTCCAAAATAACCATGACAATCAAAGTGTATCTGCTCGGTTTTGAGTATGTGACACATTTTTTGATCTAATATTCCCCTTTTAACTAAAAATGATAACATTAAATAATATTGGCCATATTATGCATCTAATTTATGTGAGGATAGTTACTATACATAAAAAATGAATTATAAATTTCTTCCAAAAGAAGTATTACAATCAGAGAATGTTTACTCAGTTTTGAGTATGTGGCATTTTTTTTAATGGAAATGTTACTTTTTAACTAAAAAAAAACACATTTAGTCATACATACAACGTCAAGTGTTAAATTAGAATGTATTTAATTAATCAATGATATAGATAAACAGAAATCATTATCCTAAATTATTACAACAATTTGAGAATGATACCTCAATTTTGATTATGTGACATGTGTTTTGAATAAAAATTCCACTTTTTACATAAAAAATGCAACTGAAAATTATAATAATAATATTAAATTAATAAATATAAAAAATTAAATACTCGAATAAAATCATGTTGGTATGATATTTTCAATTAAAATTTGGTGATTTTTATCAACTATAAAGCATCCTGAATTTGTTTATATATGAACAGGTCTATCTTCCACATTAATTATCATTGATGATAAAATTTTAATACAAAAAATAGTTATGTTCATTAATAAACATAATCTTATTTATTTTTGTTCTTGTTAAACTTTATAGATACTGCCAAATAGTTATTACTAATGTCATACATGTATGATTTGAATACCATTTTCAGTAAAAAATATTTTTTCATTTATTTGTGCATGAAATAATCTAGGTAATATAAAACATTTTAATAAAATAGAAATAAAATGAATATCAATAATAATTATAGTAATTTATTTAAAAATTAACTAAATACCAAGAAAATAAACCACTTATCGATGATGTTTGAAAATAAAATATTTAGAAATGTGTTAGGTAACCACGTCTTCATGATATTCACAAACATTCTAGACCGGTGTGATTTTACCACTCATTTTTAAACAAATATACTACCTTTTTGGAATATGTGGATTTGCAAGAGTCTTGTTAGAATTGAGAAAATATAAATAATCCAATGGTTAATAAAAATTTAAATGAAAATAGATTTACCTTCTAAAATAACTTTTTAGGAATTCATCTTTGTGGATGAATTACAATATCCTTCAGAAATTTATGAACATAATAACAATAGTCCATTTGATTACATTGTTTCAGAAATTATAGAAACATTAGGAAACATAATTAATTTATTTTGATGTAGGTTTTGATGAAGTAATTTTATTAAATATACCCTAATACATAACCATAAATATAAATTCATAGGTTTCTTTTGGGAATTTGTTTCTCTAATACCATGTTATTAATGATAAGTAAATTCCAACCAATAATATATTTTGTTAATGATTAATAGAAAATATATAATTTAAAGTATATCTATAAAAATGTTGAATAAAAAGAATTAAAAATTCATAAGTGACATCATGTGTGGTTTATTGGTTAAATATACATGCATTGGATTATGAAAAATATATCTTTGGAGTGACCAAATTAATAACAAGAAGCATCCGGTAGTTCCTAAAAGAATTAAGAAAAATATTTAATGAAAAAGTTATAGTATATTTTATACTTTTACAGTGCATAATTTTACCCAAAAATTATAGGCTTTTAAGAATAGCATATCATATGTTATATTTTTTAAATGATATTTCAATCTCTTCACCTCTTCATATAATTTTATTTTTATCCATTTATATTATTTTTTTGGAAGTTGCATGGGGACTAATATAACCAAATTTTTTTCACATGATTTTCCCATTACATAATATTGATATATATATATATATTCATATCAAACACATTACTTTTAATAAAATCTAATAATAATAATAATATATCAATTATACAGAAAATGAATTATAAAAAGGTACCTCATGTATACATTCAAACATGAGGCACCAACTATTTATGTTTTAGAATTTTATTTACATTTTGATGACCAATCATGTCAGTAGTAACCTCTCTATATATTTATCTGTAAATTTAATATAATCAAACCATTGTTTTGGAACATTGAATTGTCATAAACATATAATTTTATAAAATTTAGTATTATAATTATGTAACACCCAGGGATTTTAATATTTGAATTCATTTAATTGAGATAAATATGTTTGATAACTTACTCCACATGCAACACCAAACATAAACGAAAACATGATATATTTAAATAAAATATAAATATTTTAGAATGGAATTAAATCCTAAGAAATTAATTAGTGGGAATGAAAAATATTATCTACTTTATTTAATATATGTAGAAATAAAATAAAATATACATTTAATATGAGTGAAATTTTATTACCTTAAATAATATGAATAATAAGATCATTTTTTTAAATAATAATTGTACTAAAAAATCATTTATATGTGATATATATTTTCATTTCAAGAATTTTCTGATTAATAATGAATAATTATGTTTGATATTTTAATTGGGTAACACCATTTTAATTTTTAAATGTTATGATATAAGAATATAAATAGTTAATATTTGAAAATTTTATTTTAGAATAAAAATAATTTTACATTTTTAGGATTATATTAAAAAATGAATTGGTATATTTTAGTATTTTAATTTTTAAAAAGGAATAAATTTTTTGAATTTGGAATAAGAATATTAACTAAATATTATTTTTTTTATTTTTCTAAAAGAGTTGCTCTTTATGTGAATACTGAAAAAACATCAATTATACTAAAAACTACCACTTTTATGAATTTATCATAATAAAAGAATGAATTAATTTTTTTGAACCATTTATCTAAAAAATATATATTTCTGTGAAAATTAAATAAATTAAAATTACAATATTTTTTTTTATAATCGATGTATATCATTTATGAAACTTATGTATTATTTTATTCAAAAAAGAGTTTTTATTTATATATATTGAAAATTACTTTCCATAACATGTAGAAATTAAATATATAAAAAATTATTCCATATTTTAGTTTAACATGATCATATTACTTATTCAGTTCAATTCCAATATTGGTCATAAAATTATGATTAATTATATTAATGTTAATGACATTGATAATGGTAAAAATATTATTTTCGAAGAATTATTTTATTAATTTTGTTTAATTTTTATCTAGTAAATTAAATTAATATATTTTAAATTATAACTATAATATTACTTTTTAAAAAATATAGAATTACATTAATATAAATTTAAATGGTAACCAATTCTAAAAAATATTATGAACACATAACGGTTAAAACTCGTATTTTTTACAAAAAAATGTTTTTCAATATATAAATATTTTTAATTTAAAAATGAATTTTATATTTTTTTAAAATTTAATTTTAGTAAATTTATATTAAATTTATGTTCATCACATACAAATTTACTAAGTTGGATTATTTTAAATTTTCAATAAAATATAAATTACTTCGTCAAAAACTAGTTACTCAGTTAAAAATAAAAAAGGTAAAAGTAAAATCATAAGAACAAATGAATTCCAAAATATTTTAAAAATGAGTGTACATATTTTTTTGAGTCTTGATAAACTAAACATCACAAAAAATCTGCATGATTTCTAATGTTTTGAGTCTTTGACCATTGTAGAATATAATGATATTATTGAAAAATAAAGGGTGTTAACAAAAGTGACATATTATTCAATTATAAAAGTGGGTAACATCCACCACTTAGAAGTTAAACTTCCCATTATAATTTACCTTGAAAATATTTTCAAAATATATATCCTAGAATTTATTTGATCATCCTTTAAGATGAAGATGTTGGGGAGGGGCTGTTTCAAGTGTGTATGGTCTTGGTTCATTAAATAGTCATGTATTGGGTTGTTTATGGGCCTTATTACAAGGTAATATTGGTCATTTAAGGTTCCCAAACATTCCGTAAAAGGGGTATTATAAAAATAATATATAAAAAATCAAGGCCTTTGTTCCATTCGAGTAACGTAAGTATTACATACTTTGTAATATTTTTATCTTAATATTTCTGTTAAAAACATATTATATCCATTGAAATATAACAAAATAAGTATAATTATTATAATTATATATTAATATATTAATGTATCATAAATTATTTATTTCTCTCAATTCACTAAATAAAACAAAAGCATTGTTAGTGCATGTATGTGAACTACCACACCCATTATGGGACATCTTCTATTTTTCATAACCGCCTATCATGGTTGGTTTCAATGATGAGATAAATTAATAAATATGTATCAAAAATATAAATATAATTCATCAATTACATATTATCATATACTATATTTCCCTCAAATTCTTTAATAAATGGAAACACTAATCTTGCGCACGTGTAGACTATCACCTCTATTAACAATGTGTTTCATTTTTCATCACCACACATCATGAATGAATTTAAAAATATATCTATTGTCTAAAAATTATTTCCAAAACAAAATTAATATTTTGGATACAAGGAATCTATTTTATTCCATTTTCTACCATGTTCAACATACATAATGTGTTACATAAATATTGACCAAACAACCTCAATTAATTGTCATAGGTATGAAAAATATTTAATAAATAAATAGAATATAATAATAAGTGGTCCGTATTAAATTAAATATTTAAGAATAAGTTTCTTAATATGGTGTATAATAAAATTAATATTATTATTTAGGATGTTAGTTGCATGTTCAGGATAAATCATGAACAAGGTAAGTGTTTTCATCTCAAATTCCTATCATTGATATATGTTTCAAATTATGCACCTAATTTAATTTTTTGTGGTATATATAATTTGTATTGAAATATTATATTGTGAATTATTTTATAATAAATTTATTTTATAATTAATTTTAATATATCTCTTTTCAGGCGTTTTGATTAAAATGTAATTCAAGTCCAAAGGGTTCTTTGTCGTAAATTTTAATTCCTTGAGACGTGTTTACGTTATGCATCATGGTTTTTTTTAATTGTTTATTCAGTTCCAATTGATGTATCCATATCATATCTTTTTATTCATGGTAAATATTAATCCATGTAAATTCCTTTTCATCGAATATCTTTTACTCAACAGTTACACTAGCTGTAAATCCTTTGGTAAACCAATTTTCATTCACGACGTTCTGCTCATTCTATTGGAATTAAATGTTCTGTAAATTATAAAAATTTAATATATTATGTGATATTATAATTTTTTTAATGTGAATTTAAATTTCTAAAACATAATAATCCTTTTGGAAATATGTGTTACATTAAGGTGTATGTTTCTCATAATGAATAATGAAAAATCAAGAATCATTTACTTGAATTATATTATTTTATCATGAACTTATTTCTTCCTTAATTAGGTTGTCCCACCCTAATATATTATTTTTTTGGTAATCTTGCAACCTATATTAGGAAAATATATTTTTATAAAAAATAAATCGTTCTTACTCTTTATAAAATGTGATATTTGAACGATGCTATTTTTCAAGATATTAAGAATGGGTTTCCCTTTCACATTCCTATTTTTTCACTTCTTATAAACATTTTTCCGAGATAAAAATTATATTTTTCCATGTTCTTATTATTGAATATTATTTTTAAAACTAATGGTTTTAAAATATTTTTCACATCACCTTTTCAAAATGTCTTTGGGAATTTATCTATAAAATTATATTTTATGTCAAGGTCGGAAAAAGTGTTCTAATATATTTTTTAAATTTTCACTTCAACTTCCATTTTAATTTTCAAAAATACTTAAAATAATAAGGTTAATGGTTCAGTATAAATATTATAATATATATATTTACCTTTTGGGGAATATACTCATAGTACCAAACAATCCAATTCCTTATCCATTATTGAGTGGTATCATTCAAGAATTCTTTTGTAAGGATGTTCTTTATCTATATCTATGTCATTCTATGTTTCTATAGTTACTATGGGGTTATATTATATTTCAACCATACTACATATTTCTCTTTATGAATTATGATTAAGTAACTCAACTATTTAATTAGTTCTATACCTCAAGTCCATAACATGTTTTCTTGAGTGATTCTTACATTGAAATCAATTTTATTTGTTTATTTCGTAACAATTGAAAATTTATATTTTTTATTATGATACAGATATTTATTTATTTATTAGGATTTTTTACTATATATCATTTGACCATACAATTTGTTTCTCCATATTGGTTATGATAATGTTATCTCTTTTATTAACAAGGGGGAAAGTAATACTGTACCATATATTGTTAATCCAATATGGATAATTATAGGCATGTTGACTATGTATTATTTGATCATTCAAATTATTTTTATATATGGGTTATGATCATTTTATCCCTTTTATTTAAATGGGGAAATTATGGGAAATTTTATTTTTTGTATTCCAATATAGTTGATTATTCCAAAAGTTGATTATGTATTGTTTACTCAGTATCTCATTTGATGAATTCATTATTATTAAACATGATACTAGTGAGGAATAACATTATATATCCCATAGATGCATCGTTATGTCTCAGAAAGGAAACTTGTTTGGGTATTTTGGTGCATGCCTACCCAGAACAAGACATTTCTTAAACATTATGATCATGATTCTAAGATAATGATTTCTTGAATTATGATATAAAATAGGTTATCGAACATTAATAATTTCATCACTAAGGAGAAAGTTATTATTTTCTATTTGATCTATTTATTTTCATTACAATCCATAGATATATTATAATCTCAGTTTTAGTTGATTATTCCATTATGATGATTACTTATTCTTTCAAAAATATTTATTCCATGTTTATTCCATGATTGCATCAATCTCAAGTTATCCCTTACAGATCATTTGAGATCACCCCTTATTTTTCTTCTATTTACTGAGGTTATAATGAAATGTATTATATATGATATATATAACAAGATAACTTTTGGGAGATATTGAAGACTTGTTATAATTTAAAGAGTTTCATATAGTGGAAAAATAGAATGTTAGTTGAGAAATACATGGGATTTATTAGTTTTTTTCCCCAATTATATAAAGATCAAAACCTAAAAGATCTCAAAAATGTATGTAATTAAATGTTTTTTTATGTCATGTAATTATGGAATAGTTATATTTGTAAATCTATAGTTGTATTGAATACAATATTTAAATTATGTGATTATGGCAGCAGATATGGGAGTGTGTGTCTGGGGTGTCATAGTTGGTATCAGAGTAGAGTTTAGATAACTTAAGTAGTTATGATGTTTTTTTAGGATAATTTAAGGGCTGATAAGTTAATGTTATTCAAAATTGAGAGCCATTTGGGATATTATATGATTTAATATTAATGAAATAATTCATATTTTAATTGGGGATTAGGATGAGAGAACATTAATGACAATCCTAGGAATAACTAGCATTATAGGTTGACATCCTGAAGTTTTGGTAAATCCTTGACTCTATGGGCTTCATAGAAATAATATCCTTGTATGGATATTGGAATGCATATAAATCTATGGAACATATGCATCTAGGGGAAATAACCTTGGAAAATGCTTTATTGGGAATTGAATCTATCTTTACTCAGGTGTATGGTGAATGGAAACAATATTGAACATCTAACTAAACACTTATAGGGTATATGATTTAGTTAATCAAATTATATTTATGAATCATTATAATGGATCTGAATATGTTTAGGAAAAAAAGCCTAATTTGTAAGTGACTATGGGTAACATATATTGAAATGTAGATATTCATAATTTATTATATATATTAAAAGATTTTTCTTTCCTAGAAAAGCGTGTGTTGGAATTTGATAGTAAATATTAAAATGTTTTTTGTGTGTAGAATATTTTAATAAATTTCATAGTAATTTTTGATAATTATTTTATGTATTAGGTTATGAAATATGAGAGAAACCAATTCAATGTAACCTATGTTGAACAAATATTGTTATTGGTTAAACCAAGGGTGATATAGGTTGAACTAAGTTTGATGGAAGTTGAGTATAACAACTGATTAACATGATAGTGTTATAAAGTGAGACACATTCAGGATAAATTTTCCTAAGGATATTTATGATAATTCCTTTATAATAACGTTATTTCAGGTTATCTCTTTTGTTTTTAGTAATAGTTAAATCACAAAAGGACCAAGTCAATAATGGATTTCATGGATAATGCAGAAACTGTCCCAATGAACAACCTAACACATTAAAGGATATAGTGAGAAATATTACGATTATGTATAACTACCTATCAATAATTCTAATTAACAACATGGAAATAGTTGAAATCCCAAACACACCAAATATGTGAATGATGCAATCTTTTATAAATTAGGGTGAAAAGTGTTAGAGATCATCCAATATCAATGTATCACTGAGTGGGTTTAATCTTAAATTTTATTTTTTGGAACAACATCAACCTCATATTAAAAATTTATTTCTTTATTGAATACAAAAAAATCTCACATATATTGGAACACAAGTATTTACAAGGATCACTATACAATAAGAGTAATTCATCATTGGAAAGGTTTGGAAACAATCCAATACCAAACAATCCACTAAAAATAAATCCTTTTCTATGGATAAAGCATGTATGATATATCCATAAAATTGTGTTGAACTATGTTCAATACATCAATTCATGTTCATATTTTGGAACACACGACGTAATACCTGTTTTTGTAACATGTAATGAAACCTTTACAAGTTGGTTAAAAACAAGTTACTATGATGGCTTATCAACTTCCACTCAAGTAGCTTCAAAAAAAATCTTCACATTCATACCCAGTAGAAGGTAGAAAACACCTTCTGTGACATTATTAATAAAAATAAATATGATGGCTTAGTCAGATTCCACAATCCAATTCCTTAGTCCAAAATACATGTAATAAATAATACTATGGAAATAATTCTTAACCTCATTATAATATCCCTAGAATCGTCTGTTATATTATCCAGTCATATCTGTTAACTCTAATTATTATCCTCCCTTAATCATATTCTATCTAGAGATACTTCTCTCAATTTTTTTCTAGAAACCTTCTTCTCTCTTCTTTAGTGTTTTCCCTCTTTATTCAGATCTGAAGAATACCAGTTTCATAAAGTGTAATGTACATTCTCCTATTTATCAGATATCCCAAAGTGTTTTATGCAAGAATCTAGAAATGTTTTCCCACATTAAAATATTTCAAAAACATGAATTTTATTTCTTGTTTGACTAAATCTTTGACATCTTCATCACTTCTAAACGATTCCTAATGCTTCACAAAACATCTCAAATATTTAATCAATTTCAACTAGCTTTAAACATCATAACCATTTTTCTGTCCAATATTATTTTATGTTTTCATGAAATTATTCCTCACAATGAAAAAATATGGCCTCTATGATATTCTTGACCTGCTTGATAATACATTATAACGAAAGACTTCCCATTACATTTATAACATGACAAAAGAAGAATGATTCCACATACTGATGCTCTATACCAGCAAATTTTTACCTTTTAAATTAAAACAAAACATTATTCTATAAACATTGTTGTAACTTCATTATACTTATAATTATTTTATTTTCCCATTAACATCATCACAACATCTAAATATTCTAACAACCCTTGGGAAAATTTCCACAAAACACTTCAAGTAAATATCCTTTTCTTCTTTTTCTTAGAACAATGATCCTATATTTAATAAAGCATTAGTTTCACCATGAATATGATTGATCAGTATATGTATGTAAAGCCCCAAATTTTCGATTTAATATTTTTTATTATATAAAATTATTATGAGTGTGTGAAAACTGATGGCATGTGATTCCAAGTCCTATTGTGACCAAAATGAATTTCTAAACATTTTTTAGGTATGTTCTGTAAACTCATGAGTAGCTCTTTCTAAATTTTTAATCAGTGATCGGATTAAAAATCTTATGTCATTGTTGAATCCGATGATACAGGATTCGCTTTAGGAAGGCTCCAGTACAACAACAGTAGGCCGAGAGAAAAATTTAGATTTTGGACATTTATAAAAGTAATAAAATAATTATTTTATTTTACTTTTCTTTTTATTTTTCCTCCAATAGACAAGGGGTTTTGGCGGGACCAATGATGTGTCGATACATTAAATGGAATGACTCATCAATTCATTTTAACATCACCATTAGAATTATGAAGGATCCATAATGAATTTTACCCCATTAATTCCATGGATGTTACTCCCCCTCCCACCTCACTTATTTTTATGGAGCCTGAAGAGTATTGTAATGACTTCACCAAGAGAAGAAGCTCTGTAAAAGTATCGCGACACTATTCACTTGAGGAACGACACCGATTCCATCAAACGGTGACGAGCGCCACCGAAAGATGAACATCGACTCTTCCTCAAACGCAATGTTCTATAAATATCTTGAGGTAGTGATTTATCTTTTTTTAATTTCAAGAGGATGTTTAATCATGTATACTTCCTCCCTTTTTAAGATGCTAACGCGGAGGGAGTTGGCCAAACGAACAAGGCCCGAACCCTCCGCTACTTTGTTAATCTATGCATTCTTCGCGGTTATTTTTATTCAAATTAGACAGAACTTATAATGGATGTTCAAGAAGAAAATATGGCATCCATGGAAGGAAGACGGTACCTAAGGATAGAAAATAGAGTCACCGGAGCTAACTTGGTTTCTGTGGAAGACCGTCGGTGCGACACTGGCACAACAGCACTGGCGACAGGCAACGGCCGGCTGTGAAAGGCAGAGGCAGAGCAGTACCCCATCGCATGCCACTGGAGATGGCCATGACACAAGCCCGTAGAGGTGGAAGAAGGAACTATCCCTCTGGGTCCCATGGCAACCAGCCAGCGCCACATAGGACAACCGCTCCGTTACCCAAATGGCTTAGCCGTTCGGGAGTATAGGGGGGAGGGTAACCCTCCCCACATGCCAGCGATCATGATCCTGAGAGGGTAGTGCCTCCTGTAGGCTGAGCCCCCCCCCCCCCCCCCCGCAGAATGGGACATGTGGGCCTCAGTGGGATGTGCCTCCAGTTGGCCTCGCCCCTTTGCAGGTCGGGCCACACCCTTTGTGGGGCAGGCCGGACGAGCCCAGTGGATCGTGCCCCTCCCTGGGCTGGGCTATGCCATCCCAGTGGGCCGCGCTCCATAGGTGATCAAGGTCAGTTCGCAGCCCCATGGGCGAAGCCTTCCGTGACCCACCCAGCCGAGTCGGACCTGAATCTAATCGGGTTAGACCGGACCCGGACCAAACATGGCCTAGTTTAACCTAAAGTACCATAGCTAGAAATTCGCCCCTCCGTTTGACAACTGACCGAAGAAGCATGAATCCTAGGATAAAGATGGTACTTTTTGTATACATCACATGAGTTTTGGATAATATATTAGTATAGTCGTGTTGGATTGAACCCGAATCCAACCGGGACCTCGGTACTAAAAAACTTTTAGGTTACAGACCGGGTGTCTAATTGACGCACCTTCTGTCGTGTTGAATCCCTTAAAACATGGAATTCATTTGGTATGATTCTTAGAGAAACATCATGGTGGTTTAAGTACGACCAATTTCTTGATGAGGGGATCCTTCCATAATCAAGCATGCTTAGTGCAGAAATATCGTGGCTTGCTATAACGTGAAGAAAAATCATTGATCCTATGTGGGTCAACATCTATCAATCCTTTGTGGATCAGAAACTAGCTATCTTGTGTGGGTCAACATATATCAATATTTTGTGGGTCAGTGCCCAGAGATTATGTGTCGGTCAGAATCTATCAATATTTTGTGGGTTAGCGCTTAGAGATCATGTGTGGGTTAGCATCTATCGATCTTATGTCGGTTAGTAGTAGAGCCTCTCGAAAGAATTAGATAATATATATTTTTTACTAATCATATATACTTATGTACATATGTTATATACTTGGTGTGAGATAAGTCTTTAACCTTTGTAGTTTTACCTTTGTGGTGTTACCTTTGTGGTACTTTAACATTCATGGTGTTACCTTCGTGGTGTAACCATTGTGGTACTTTCACCTTCATGGATTTACCATCATGGTGTTACCTTTGTGGAATTCTTAATTCATGGAATAGTTATACTAATTGATTAAAATTTGGATCCTTATGATTCTTAATGTAAGATATGAGTATCATTTGACAACATAGGTATATGTTTTGGCATATATATATGTAGAGTTGATGACAAATTTGTGATTTGTGATTGATGTTTTTTTTTCTAGTATTTTCCTTTTTGGAACTCTGGGAGACTTATGAGGGTCTCAGATTCCCTACTGAGTATAATTATACTCACCCATACATGGGCTATGCCTGCAAGTTGTTGTGTCTTGTGCATACGATGGACATCGTTGATCGAGGCTGAGGGAGCTAGGAATTGACAATGCTCAGAGGTGGACCATTTGACGTGACATGCTTCAATGACAACTGATTGTGAGATGTACCTACCCTTCGGGTAGGATCCTTGATGGTTGATCCATTAGCTATTTTATCTTTTTAGTTGTACTTGTACTTTTCATTTGGGCTTGTATTATGACCCATTTACTTTCAGTACACTTCTTACTACAACAGTTTACTTCGTGGTTGCTTCTAGTAATGTTCTTGGATTGTGTGATCATACATGTTTAAAGGCAATGCTTTCCCATTATTGGGATACAACTTTCCAGTGCTAGTCACCACCCCCTGGCCTATGGAAGGCGGGCTTGGGATAGTCACAAAATGTGCCCCGAAAGATGGGTCCTGAAAAAGTGGTATCAGAGGAGTCAATTCTACCAAAGAACCAGGACTCTAATCTTTTATATGTGGCTATAGTGTTAAGTTTTATGATTGTGGATTTCAGCATTTGGAATCCAATGTTGGTGCGACAGCGGACGTATCCATGCACTAGGACCCTGAATTATGCTTTCTGACTAAGATCTTGAAAACACTAATTGCGTGTGTTTTGGAATGATTTTCTTATGATCTCTTTAAGTCTTCTCCCTATGTATAAATTATTGAATTTGATTCACTTTTTTTCTTTTAGGATGCAACCACATAGACAACCATCCAGGATTCTCGAGGGAGTACACAATGGTAGCTCACCGAGCGATGCGGACTTGGTTCTAGGCCATCATATAGTGTTCGCACCTTTGGGTGGTGTACCAGCAGCACCACTACCTATTGGGTAGCCGTTACCACCAGCTCCGCCAGTAATGGGGGGCACTCATACTCAGCGCGTTGCACGAGTTTCAGTGGCAGAGGCCTAAGAGGTTCCAAGGCATGATAGATCTATAGGCGGCTAAGGACTAGATGGAGGATGTGACCATAGTTTTTAGATTAGTTGGGACAACAGCTGATCTGATGGTGATCCAAGCATCCACTCTCTTCTAGAAAGCAGCTGGGAGAAGGTGGAGTCGGACACTCCTATTACTGGATGAGGCAACCCTCCCCTAGGCATACATGAGTGTCCCTTTTAGGGTAGAGATCATCACAACGATTCTATACATAGTGCATATAGAATAGATAATTTACATATAGAAGGGAAGCATTACTATGGCCTTGTACTAGGCGAGGATCACTGATATCTCCCGCTAATCCACCGACATGGTACAAGACCATTTATTTAAGGCCCAAACCACTGAGAAGTGTCTTCGATGGTAGATTAGTGCATCGATGATATCGCTCAGCATTCCAACACAGGCTGGGGTTCTTGAGGGAGCTCTTTCAGTGGAGACATTCCTAGATGAGCATGCACCGACAACGAGATCCACCACCGAACGTCACGTAGAAGAGTCATTCATATTAGGCAATAGACGGATTACACTGGTGCCCAAGCAGGCCAAACCTTCTGGTGGGACAACTAAAGATACGTGGTCGGTGGTGTAGGTATCTCGGGACATAGGAGGATAGATGAGGAGTAGGCAGTGCTACTCGTGTGGTGAGAAGGGTCACATGGCTCGCGATTTCCCAACCCGCCATATGGACCACAAGTAGATGGTCGAGTGACCTCCAAGGTAGAGGCAGAGGTTCGAGTGAGGAGGACCACAGAGCGGGAGACATGGAAGGGGATCTCGTTGTCCAGCAGACGGTGGGCACCGATTCAAGGTTCTTCCACCACCACCTCTATGTGGTCCACCCTGACCATAGGGAGTAGGGGGCATTGGATGAGCTCAGATCTAGGAAACTAAGGCCTAAAACAACAGTGCTCTAGAGCTGATTCCAGGTATGTTCTATGTCTACTCAAACCAAGATGTAGCACTTTTAGGAACAAGTTCTAGTTACTCTTTTGTTTCCCTATATCTCGTTCGGGGCTTGGAGATTCTTGGGGAGATTTTGGCTTAATCTTTGAGATTATAGATTCATACGGGGAATTAATTGATGATTACACACTTGTTCTGGTAGTGAGAGATTACTCAGGGAGGCGAGAGATTTGACTGTGATCTTCTAGTAGTTACGTCGAGGCCTTACGACGTCATCTTGAGTATGGACTATTTATCCATAGTCCATTCTCAGATTGACTATATTAGGTGTAATGTTCTATGTTTCCAGGAACATGAGACTGTATTTCCTTCAACAGTGAGAAGGGAACCTTTGCAGCATAGGATGGACATACCGAGAAGAGTATGCAACCGATCACTCATTAGTTGGAAAGCCTTACCCTCAGAAAAGTTCATGACAAGAGTTTAAGCTACCATGTAGTTGTGGACTTGTATGCCAATGTATTTCTTGATGATGTTTTGGGACTACCTCTATGTAGAGGGGTATAATTTTATATCGACATGTATCTTGATATGGCACTGAAATCTACACTAACATGTCAGATGGATCCCATAGAGCTTCATGGGTTATAGGTACAAATAGACGACTTGCAAGGGAAGGGGTTCATAAGTCCCAATGATTCTCCATGGGCACCCCCAATTTTGCTTTCCATGAAGGCAGATGGGGGTTTGAGACTCTGTGTGGACTATCAATGGAATAACTAGGTGATCGTGAAGAACAAGAATCCATTTCAAAGGATTGATGGCCTCTTTGATCAGTTGAAGGGAGCTCGATGGTTTATGAAGATAGACCTCAGATCAGGCTATCATCATCTATGGATACGATATGAGAATGTGTAAAAGATAACCTTCAGATGTCTGTATGGACACTATGAGTTCTTGGTTATACCATTAGGCATGACGAACACCCCTGTTGATTTCATGGGACTCATGAATTGGATCTTCCATCCACAGATAAATTGCTTTGTGGTGGTATTCATCTATTACATTTTGGTATACTTAGTAACAGAGGAGGAGCATGACTATCATATGTAGATAGTTCTGGATACACTATGATAGAACCATATTTATTGTAATCTCTCGAATTTCTAGTTCCAGATATGGGACTTCTACCTTATGGGATTCATTATCTCGGAGGCTAGAGTTGCGGTATATCTGGAGAATGTATAGGCAACATTTTCTCGTGATCCACCAATGTAGTGTGATAGAGGCGTCGAGTTTTCATGTATTTTCTGGTTACTACTAGATATTTGTACCTTACATTTCAAGAGTTACAGCTCCCTTTTCAGCATTAACCATGAAGGGGCCACCATTCGTATTGATGAAAAGATTCGAGTATAGTTTTCAAGAGGTGAGGTAGAGACTCACGAGTGCCACCATCTTGAGGATACCATAAGAGGGTGTTGGGTATGTATTATATCACAACACATTATGGACTGGACAAATATGTTTCCTGATGTATGAGATATTAGTAATCATGTATGGTTCCTGATAGCTAGGACAACATGAGGAGAAATACTCTGGCCATGAGTTGGAGTTATAAGCAGTGGTCTTTTCACTGAAGATGTGGCATCAATACATGATGGTTGAATGGTTTATTGTTTACTCTGATAACAAGAGTCTTGGGAATATCTTCTCATAGAAGGACCTAAACCTGAGAAAACGACATTGGCTATAGATCCTCTAGGACTATGACATTGAGATAGTCGATAATCCTATGAAAGGGAATGTATTAGTAGACTCACTCACTAGGAGGTTTGGTCTATAGATGATGAGTGAGGGAACAATACATCTAGTCGTGTTTCAGATATCCTTTATGGATAGAGATTGATCAGCTTACCTCTAGTCTATGATTGTCACTCACCCACTTCTACAACATATTTGGGAGGAATAACAAGGGGACCTTAATTGAGGCTCTCTGTACTCGGATATCCTCAGGACAAGAACTATATGGATTTTCTAAAGGTGGGGAGCACATCATCCTCTTCAAAGGACATAACATGGTACCTGTGGTACTACATGGGGTGGTGTTTATGGAGTTCCATACATCCCTGAGGGCGGTACATCCTGGTGTGGCGAACATGTACCAGGACCTCTGACATCAGCACTAGTGTACAAGGATGAAGAACGTAATGGAAGAGTTTGATTCACGACGCCTCACTTGTTAGCAAGTGAAGGTCGAGCATCAGGTTTCAGCAGGCTTAGCATAATCATTAGTGGTACCAGAGTTGAAGTGGGATGGTATCTCCATGAAATTTGTGATAGTTATTCCACATACATATAGGGGACATTGTTCCATATAGGCTATTATTGACTGACTCACCAATTCGGTCCACTTATACACATCTGAGAGCATTGATCAGTAGATGGATTGGGATGCCTCTACATGAAAGAGATTGTATAACCTAATGTGGTTCCATTGATGATCGTCGCTGACTGTGGTACATGTATTACATCCCGGTTGTGTAAGGGATTATAGGAGGAATTTAGGACTCAGATACGTTTGATAACTGTCTTTCATCCTTAGAACTATGGTCAGACGGCGCGGACTATATAGACACTTGAGGACAAAATTTTATTCTTGCATCCTAGTTTTTGGCTGCAGATAGGAGGATCACTTTCCCTTGGTGGAGATTTCATAAAAAAACAAGTATCACTCCACCATCGGTGTGGAAAAATTCGAGGCCTTATATGGTCGCCCATGAAAATCACCTATATGCTGGATATACATAGGGGTGTCTGTACTTATGGGTCCAGAGTTGGTATGGGCTACCAATAAAAAGTTGTAGACCATTCAAGAGAAGATTAAGACTGCACAAAGTAGATAGAAGTCTTATGCTAATAGGAGACAGAGACCATTGATGTTCGTGTAGGGACACCATGGCTTACTATGGGTCTCACCTTGATGAGGTTTGCAGAGATTCCGCCGGGGTGATAAACTATCTTCGAGTTTCATTGGACTTTTTCAGGTTCTCAACAGAGTTGGTGAGGTGGCGTATCTTCTGACTCTTACCCCACAGATGGACCTGGTGATTGATGTTTATTACATGTCACAGACAATGGGGAACGTGCATGATTCATCACACATAATATATTGGGGAGTTATCAACATTGATTATAGGGAGACGTTTATGGAGTTTCTGGTAGAGATTGAGGATTGACCGGAGCGGGTCCTTCCTGGGCAAAGGATACATCTGGTTCATATTTGCCGGATGCACATTAACCTCCCAGAGAGAACATGGGAACATGAGGCTCATATTTGTTCTCTGTACCCCCATTTGTTTCCTTCATCTTTGTTTTTTCTTTTGGGGACAATAACCATAATGTGGGGAGAACGTAAAGACCTATATTTTCCATGTAATTTTGTTAATTATATGGAATCATTATGAGTCTATAAAAATTGGTAGTTCTTGATTCAGTGGTTCAGTGTACTTGGAATGAATTTAAGAACTTTTATAGCTACATTCTGTAAACGCACGAGCGTCATTTTATAACTTTAGAACAGGTGCTCGAATTAAAAATACGAGGGCACCGTTGAATTCACAGAGCTGAGATTTTCATAAATAAGGATTCTATGTAATCATTGTCGGTCATGATAAAATGATAGATTTTGGACATTTAAATTATGAAAAATATTACTTTGTTATTTTATTTTTATTTCTCTTTTCCCCTAATGAACAAGTTGTGGTGGTGAGACCAACGATCTTTCTAGCTATTAAATGGATTGACTCGTCAATTATTTGTAACAACACCATTGTAATTATGAAGGTTCCTTTATTAATTGAACACCATTAATTCCACAAGCAGTACTCACCCTCCCACTCTCCTATTTATATGGATCTTGGAGAGGAGTATTGGAAAAACTTCACCATGTGATGAAGCATTGGAATGTACCGTGATTCTAATCACTTGGAGGACAACACCTGTTCCAGTAAATGGTGATGAACACCACTAAACAACGAACACAGACTCTTCATAAAACACGACGTTATCCAATGATCTTGAGGGAGGTATTTATCTAATTTTAATTTCAAGAGGTTTTCAAATCATGTAATCTTCTCCCCTTGTTAATACGTAAACACGGAGGTCTCATTCCAAACAAAAAAGGCCCAGACCCTTAGCTACATTCATAATCATTGCATTCTTCAGGGTCCTTTTTATTTGTATTGGATAGAACACAGAATTGAAGGTCGAGAAGTGAAGAGGGTTTCTCAGGAATGCTGATGGTACCTACGAATGGAAAAATAGGCTATCAAAGCTCAACTAGTGACATACGGAAGATCGCTGGTGCGGCACCGACATGACATCAACAACAACCGGTGCCGACAGGTGATGGAAACGGCAGGAAACGGTCGGTCGTGGAAGACGGAGGCCGAGCATCATACCGTCTCACACTGCTGGAGATGGGAATGGCATGAAGGCACAACATTTGAGGAGGGACCTGCCCCTATGGGTCCCCTGGAGACTAGGGGGAACCAAGTGGCACTGCCCCTCCGTCACCTGAATAGCTTAATAGTTCGGGAGTAAGGGGGAGCATAACCCTCCCCCCATGCCAACTATCACGAACCCAAGTGGGCCGTAACTTCAATAGGACAATCCCCTACGATGTATGGACCGTGTGAGCCCCAGTGGGTTGTGCCTCAAGCTGGTTTCACCCATCTATAGGCTGGGCCACACGAACCATGGGGGTCGCGCCCTTTGTGTGATTGGCCACATGATCCTAGCGGGCCACGCCTCCCTGGCGGGCCGAGCCTGTTCGTAGCCCAGCGGCCCGTGCCTTCCATGACCCAGCTCAGCCCGGTCGGACCCGAATCGGATCAGGTCCACCTGAACTGGGTTGGACTCGAACCAAATCAGGTAGGACTGAACCCAAACCCAACCAGGCCCAATTTCACCAAAAGTACCATAACTTGAAATCCAAGCATACGTTTGACAAACCATCTGTGGCAAGGGGACACTTGGAGAGAGATGGTCCATTGGGTATAATCCGAATGAGTTTTGAATAATTTTGGAGTATGTCTTGGTTGGATCAAACCAAAATCCAACCAGGCCCATAGTACTAAAACACTCATACGTCGCATACCGGGCATCTGATTGACATTCCGTCTATCATGATGGAAACCTAACGATGTGGCTATACTTTGGGATACTTCTTTCATGGAAAATAATGGTGGTTGAGGTATGACTGATGTCTTGAGGATAAGATCCTCCCAGAATCAAGTGATCTTAGTGTGAAAATCTTGTGGCTGGTTGTAATGTGAAGAAAGAACATCAATCCTGTGCGGGTCAACATCTATTGATCATGTCTGATTAGAGCCATGTGATCCTATGTGGGTCAACATCTTTCAATCCTACATGGGTCAGTTCCTAGAGATCTTATGTGGGTCAGTATATATCTATCATATGTGTGTCAGCGCTTAGTGAGCCTGTGTAGGTTAGTTTCTATCGATCCTATATGGGTCAGCAGCTAGCGATTCTATGTGGATCAACATCTATCAATCTAGTATGGGATAGTAGTATATCCTCAAGATAGAATCATATGATCTATATTTACAACTAATCGTCTTTACTTTTGTAATTATGTTATATACCTGATGTGAGCAGAGTCTTTTACCTCCTTGATTTTACCTTCGTGGTGTTACCTTTTTGGTAATTTTACAATTGTGGTGTTACCTTTGTGGTGTTACCTTTGTGGTACTTTCACCTTCATGGTGTTACCTTCATGGTGTTACCTTTTTGGTTTTCTAACTTCATGGAATAGTTGTACCAATGGCTTAAACATTGGACCCTTATGTTTCCTCATATATGAGATGAGTATCTTTTGACAACTTAGGAATATGTATGGGCATATACCTAAGTAGAATTGAAGACTACTTCATGATTTTTGATTGAGTTATTTTGTTTTTTTATTTTCCTTTGTGGAAATCTAGGAGAACTACAGGGGTCTCGGGGTCCCTGCTGAGTATTGTTATACTCACCCATGCACGGCCTACGGCTGCACCATACTGTGTCTTGTGCAGATGATAGACATCATTGATCGACGCTGAGAGATCTAGGACTAGATGGTGCTCAGAGGTGGACCATTTGAAATGATGTGATGATGTGACTACTGACTGTGGGATGTACCTACCCTTCTGGTAGTATCCTTGGTGGATGATCCATGAGTTGTTTTCTCTATTCAGTTGTACTTGTACTTTTCTATAGGAATAGTATTCTGACCCCTTTACATTCAGTAAACTTCTTACTAAAACAGTTTACTTTGTGGTTTCTTGTTGTTGTGTTCTTGGATTGTGTTTTTGTAATGGATTAAAGGAAATTCCTTTCCATTATAGGGATATGCCTTATCATTGATATTCACTAGCCCCTAGCCAATGGAATATGGGCATGGCGTAGTCACAATACATGCCCTAGGGGATGGGTCCTGAAAATGTATCACTATGATGTAGTCATATCATCACCATTCCAATGAGTATTAACCCAATTCTATAATAATATATACATTTTATCTTTACCCACTATAAAAAATATTTTTTTAATGTTCTTGACCAACTTGAAGCAAAAAAAGTACCTAATGAAATTGGTTTACAACATTGTTGAAAATCATAAGGTTGATCAGTCTCTGACTTTGATATACATATCGGTCCCAAAAAACTCTACTTTATTGATTATTTCAAAAAAACTTTTTTGTCTCTGATTGATCAGTGGTATATCATGTTTAATGGATTGGTGTC
Organism: Viscum album; assembly: GCA_963277665.1. NCBI lineage: Eukaryota > Viridiplantae > Streptophyta > Magnoliopsida > Santalales > Viscaceae > Viscum > Viscum album. The sequence goes on from OY728139.1 coordinate 807,833,487, forward strand.
AGCAGTAAATACTTTTTTCTAGACTTCCCAAATAACTATTTATCCTTATGAATTGTTCATCCTGTGAATCAGACGGTCTGATGGATCATTCATACTGATGGACAGATCGATCAATGCTTTAGAAAATATTTAACATTAGTAACTTCAACCTCCTAATAATTACATTCTTTAAAAATTTGGCATGTCCCAAAAAACATTCAGGAATTTTAAAAAATTAGGATTGGTGTAGCATCATCTAGCATAAGGTACCTGACATATCTTCTCCACATTCTTTTATAAGGGTTTCATCAAAATATTATTGGAAAACTTATGATATTTGAGACTTATAATATAAAAATGAATCAACATATTTAGTATGGATAAATTTATACTTTGAAAATATATTTCATTCCTATCAAGAATTTTATTCCATACCTAAGGTAAAATCAAGAAACAACTTCAACTGCAAAAATTCTTCAGTACAGGAAAACATTACAGACGAACATTATTATAAAGAGTGAATATGATATTATAATTATTATTCATCCTTTCATTCAATTATTTGATAACCAAATCTTACAATTTAATGTGATTTATTTTCAGGACAAATAAAATATAAAAAATTCATCATAAATTTATTTTAATAATAAAAAAATACTTATTTTCCAACCTGGTCCTACTTATCTCCCCCATTGGTTTTTTTCAACCAAGGTTCTTAAATCCATAAAATTTGTAACCACAAGATATGGGTTACATATCATTAATTCTAAGACTACATGAGAAAACTCAATATAGGAAACAGTAATTATTGACAGAAAAACCATGTTGTCTAAAAGTAGTGACTCATGAAACATCATCAGCTTTCCAACATTACAAAAGACTTGAAAATTTCAAACCTTTCACCTCTTCACAACTTATTTCATTCTTCCTGCAAGAAAATTTTTCGTATATCTATCTCAACAAATTTTTTGAATTGTTCACACACTTACATGTTGAGTTTACATCTTACCTATTACTCCCCCTATATACATGCTTCCATAAAAGCTTTATCACATATTGATGGATAGATTTATGAACAAATTAACTCCCAAGACAAAACTATCCAAAAACATGATGAGAGAGGGGATAGAAACACATAACTACACCTTGGAGAGAAATAGGTTGGATATCCATATTCAACCTCATCTTGAATATTGCTCCCTTTGGTAATGTTTTTGTGAATTTGTCAGCAACTTGTTCAGATGTTATAACATGATCTATCTTGATTTCCTTCATTTCAACACGATCTTTGATGAAATGATATTTTATATTATTTTGTTTTGAAGAATAATGTTTTAATATATCTTTTGTAAGGTTAATAACAAATTGATTATCATATCCTATGATTGCGAGTACCATTAATTCAACAAGTAATTCTTCGAACTGAGTCTTTTTCTACATATGTTGTATAGATGGTTGAGGGGATACAACATAATCATCTTCATCCACGGTAATGGTTAATAAATTTTCTTTCATAGTATTCCAACATACATAACTTTTTTCATAGAAAGAAAAATCTACAAGATGTGGATCTTCTGTCATCAATACATCTTTCCCAATCACCATTATTATAATCCAAAAAGTTATTACTTTCTAAGCTATCAGACCTGATTCGAAATATATTATGCATTTTATATATCTGATAATTATTTTTCCATCTAATAAATGTGATTATTTTGGAGAAAATTGGAATCTAATATATATGTTTACAAGATAAACAATGTCTGGTCTTGAAGAAGTCAGATAAAATAAACTTCCAATCATATTTCAAAACTCATTACCTTATCTATCTTTTTTCTACTTGGTTGCCACTAGAATTTGTGGGGAAATCAGTTTAAAAATTTACATTCCAAACATATTATTAATTTACTTTCCATACTTTTCATGAGAATGAAATAATTGTTTCTTATTTTGTAATATTTTTAACCGAAGAAAGTATTTCATTTCACCAAGCATGGACATTTAAATAATCTTTTCATCTCCTTAGAAAACATTTTATAAGTTATTTCATCATTTGAAAAAAAGATAATATCATCATAACAAACAATTACAATGAGGTAAGTCTCCTAACATTCTTTTATGTATATACTACTACTAACCCTTACTTTCATGAAATTGGTATTCATTAATAAAGTATCGAATTTGGAATACCATTTCCTTAGAGCGTTGTTTATCCCATAAACCTTTTTATTTAATATTCACACATAAATTAAATCCTTAAAAATAATAAATTTACCCAGTTTCTCTATATAAAATTCCACATAAATTTTAAAATTCAATAATGATGACTTTACATCCATATGAAAAAAATTTATATTAGTTTTTCAGTAATAAAAAGAAATATTAAAACTGTTTCTAACCATTCAAATAGAGAAAAATATTAATCGATTATAATACCTTTAATCTAAGAGTATCATTTTCTCACTAATCTATCTTTTTTTATTATCACTTCACCATCTTCATTCATCTTATTACGGAACATAAACTATGTACCAATAACATTTTTTTATTTGGTTTAGGTTCAAGTTCCCATGTATCATTCTTCTCTATATGATCCAACTCTTCATTCGTATCATAAATCCATTCTGAATGCCCAAAATCATTATAAACATATTTTAGCTTCACTTTTGAATAAAAAGTAGAATGTTGAACAAAGTTTATTAGTCCTGTTTTTTGAACCGTTTTATGTTAATCACCAATAATGTTTTGAGCTTCCACATGCTTCCTCATCCTTAGATGAGGTGTTTGAAATTATTCCCCATCAAAAGAAATACTTGAGTTAGATCCTTATTCTTTTTTGGGATTACAATTACTGTCATCCTTGTTAAATATTTTATCAGATGTTCTTCCATACCATTTGTCATCTTTATCAGAATGGGGTTATGACTCATCTTCCTCACCTTTTTCAAAGAAATTCAAATCAAATGAGTCAACTAATCTTCATGTTTCTTTTGTGAAACATCAATATCCTCTTCCTTATAGATCATATAAAAGAAATATTCCATATTCACCTATATGATCACACTTTTCAAGGTTTCCACCTTTGTCATTTATGATGTAGGGACTCTAAAAAAACTCTTAAGTGTTTCAAACTCGTATTTTGTTTGTAAAACACTTAATATGGAGTTGTATCAAAACATAGTATGTAGAAACATTTGTTTTTTAATACAAATAGTTATTCTATCCCAATGTAATAAGAAAATCCATATTCAAGTGACATAGTTTGCCTCATTTCAAATAAACTACTAGTATTTCATTCAGCGACACCTTTTTGTTGTCATGTGTATGTTGTATTGAACTCATGTTGAATACCATGTTTCAGAAGGTAAATATATGAATTATTAATTCTTATACTCCATAAAAATATCTATTTAGAACTTCTTCAAAAAATAAACACATTCGTTCTCAGACATTATCCTGAAAATTTTAAACATCATCAGATAATATAACTTATATTTTAAATACATAACAAAAGTAATTTGTCTAAATTCATCAATTAATGAAATTATGTACTTTTATCTATGAGTTTAGTATTTTCTCGTTGGTCTAAAAAAATCAGAATGTGTATGTTACAGGAGTTGATTTGAACAAATATCAATTATCTTAGGAATAGAGTTTGAAATCATCCCATTTTGAGAAATTGTGAAATACCCTTCTCTTCTTCTTGACATATCAGGAATACCATGGATACTTTATTTCATTGAAAACTTTATCATGTTTCTCTAACATATATTTCAAAACCTTATACACCACAATTTATTTTCATCCAACATTCTTATTTAACAAAAGTTCCAAACATCACCAACCTAAAACAAGTATCCCTTTATATTTTATCCTCTTATAACATCTTTTCCATATTACTATCTTTTCAAAAAAAATCTATATTTTATAAAGGCAACATTATTTTCTTCCTAAAAAAATTATAATCACTCAAAATTTGAGTTCCAACCAATAAAAAAGGCATTTATTTATTTTAACTATTATTCCCCAATAAAAGGAGAACCAACACCTTTGATTTTGAGAGATTCATCATTTCTAAATTTCGTTGTTCCTTCATTGTAATCATTCATAAATATTAACAATTTCAAGTCTCCTATGATATGATAATAACACCCACTATCCCTGATCTTCGATCATTATCCTTTTGTATCTTCAATAATGGTATGTATAATAATATATTCATATTTCCCTTTTTTTTCTTCATAAAGGTCTTATAAATTTTTTTATAAACATGTTTTTTTGATTATAACAAAACATGACATCCTTTTGAAATATTTATATGTTATTGACATATATAAAAAAAATATTTTATAAAGGTTATAACGTATTATCATCTCTCACACCAACTTTCTCATTTTTCTTCAAAACATCCTTCTTGAGTTTATTCCTTTGAGGGGATTGAATACACTTGGAAATTTTAATTCCATAAACATGGGGGATAATTGTAATATTTTTTATTGAACCGACACATATTTTCAATATTCCCAATTCCACCAAAATTCTAGCATTAACCATATAAGGAATACATTCCTATGTAAGTTCCATACTATTTGGTATTGTGAATATGTGTCTCAAAAACCTTATTATCTTCATTATGATATATTTTTTGATCCCTAAACCTTTTATAATCAGCTGAAATTATATTATTTAATTAATTTATCTTCCCATTTTTATCAAAATAATTAGTGGTAGAATCTTTTTTGTACTTAGAAATTTTTAAAACATCAGAAATTCAATTTTTTTTTGTTTTTACCACATACACATATTTTCAAGATTTCTTCTTCTTTGAAACATATTTAACATTCAAGAAAACATTAAAGGGAAATTTTGATAATTCTCATGTTGACCCTTTATGAAACTCTCACAAAATTCAGATACAAAATTATTAATGCTTGTAACTAATTAATAATATTTAGAAAAATTTATTGGATATGTTATAAATCTTGGTCTTATTATTTAACCTTCACTTATAGATGTTCATTTTGGTGTCTATCCTTTATAATAGATTTATTCAAAAAATAATTTAATTCATGTAACATAGCTTTCTCCTCAGGAATAAATTATTGATTGTTTGATGTAGGACATTCCTTCTTCAAATTATTAACTGCTCTTTCAAGCCTAAAAATACTTCTTATAAATTATTTTAGTTATCTCTTCATATGAAATTATAACTTTTTTTCTGCTTCTTCAAAACATCTACGTCAAAACTATTAATCATTAACTGTTGAAATGAATTTATTTTCTCTAGTGTGTCCAATAAAATTTTCAACACCAGTTTCACTATCTTCCTATTTATCACCTTTAGACAAAAATATTATCCTTTAAGATTAAATAGAATTTTTACTTTTTACAATGGAATAAGTTGTTTAAATTTTCACCAAGTTTCTTTGAAGATATTTTTAGCCTTCAATCATATTCACCATTATCCATTTAATTATTTTTTCTAGGAAAATTCCAAACAAAGTGCCTAATGACTCGACATTCAAAACATTTATAGAAAAGTTTATCTTTTTAATTTGTTGTACCTATTTTCCCATTTTTAGAAAACAAGGATAAAAACTCATAATGATTGTTACATTCCTCATTTTTTGGACATAGATTTAATGACTACTTTTTCATCTTCAAGAATATTTTTATTCATTCCTTTTTGAGAATCCTTGAAGGAAATTTTAGGATTAATTTTTTCACCTTTAAAAACGTTGTCCCTTATCATTTCATAAGAAACTAGAGTACTATAAATGTCATCCAAAGATATAGTTTTAGGATATCTATCTTCCAAAGATGAAAATTTGGAATAAACCTTATTAAGAAGTATTGTTAAGATCTCATCAAAAATAGTTGAGTCTTCCAACTTCTCCCCAAGATATCTGATGGTGCCCAAAATATCATTCACCCTTGAAAGAAATCACCAAAAGATTCATACTCACCCATTTTTAGATCTTTATACATATGTATTTAGATTTTTAAATTGGATTTTTTAACCTTTGTATTTACTTCGTACATGTTCTTCAAATTCTCCCACATTTCTTTGATAGTTTCCATTCCACTAATTTTTAGAAACTTACATTCAAAATTTTATTATAGTAAAACATTTTTAGCTCTTACATAACTATCTATATTATTCTTATCCACATTTGTGAGAGGAATGTTTTCATCAATAGGATGAAACCCATATATATCTTCTTCCAGAAAAATATACAAAAGAGACATAAGATAAGGAAACATTCTCTCTTTCATGATATGATAGTTATTTCCATAAAAGACTAGAATAACCTTACTTTTCACACAATTTTGATTCTCCATAACAACTTCTCTTAAAAAACTTCAACAAAGAGTAAAGGAAGGGATCCTTCACTCTGATATCAATTTTTATTGACCATATAGGATCAATGTATCACTAATATGGGGAGGTGGTGGAATATTGATACATTTTTAATGTATCCTGTATTTTGAAACAACCTTCACCTCCTGTTAAAGGTTTATAACTTTCATAAAAACTAAAAAATCACATATCCATAGGAACACAAGTATTTAAAAGGTTCCTACTCAACTATAGTAGTTAACTAATTTTTTATGGGTTTGAATCCATCCAATACCATACACCCCACCAGAAAATAATCATTATATGTGGATACAAAAAAGTAGTATATACCCTTACACTTGGGTAGAAATATATTTAATACAATAGTTTATATGGTTATTTTTGACTGAATGATGTAATACATGTTTGTGAAATATGTAATGAAAACTTAATAAGTTTGTTCAAAAGAAGTTACTATGATTTATTATTAACATGTACTTGAATAAATTCAAAAAAAAACTTCACATTCCTACAATGAAATTGGTATAAAGAACCTTCTTGGACCATGTTATGAAAGCTCAGTCAGATAGATTAGTCTAATTTCCCAGTCTGATTTCTCAGTTCAAAAAAAATATAAGAAATAATTCTTTAAAAACAATTCTAACCCTCTTCAAACTTTCCTCTGAAATGTCAGTTCAACAACATGGTCTGATCCTATAACACTGATTACTGTAATATGTTATACTTCTTTTGTATAAAAAAGTATCTCAGGAAAACTTTTTTGGAAACCTTTTTTTCTCTTCTTTAACAGTTTCACTCCTTCTACAAATGTAAATATTTCCAGTGATAGAAAGTACAATGTACATTATCTGATTAATTGGATTGCCAAAATTTGTTTGGTAGGGAATCTGAAAAATGTTATCATGCCTAACCAAACTTATGAAATTTAAATTCTTTTTCCATTTTAACTACATGTTTGGATTCTTCAGTCCTTTCCAAATCTTCTAAATATTTCACTAAACTTCTCGAGTATTCGAACAACTTTATTCAAATTTAATCTTTATAGACATTATTCAATAAAATATCATTTTATGTTCTGATACAAGTATTCATTATGATGAAAACATATGGTCACTCTGATATTATTGACCCAATTGATAATATATCATAGATTAATACTTATCATTATGATGACCTCCTGATAGAAACAAAATAATTCCTCCACTTACTGATGCTTTATAATAAATAATGTTCACCATTTAAAATAATTCAATACATTATACAACAAACATTAATGAAACTTAATTAGACTTCAGTTTCCTTTTTTCTTTTACATAAACATCATCACATCACCTAATGATACTACCCCTAGAAACACTTCGACAAATCTCTTGGAAAAAATATCATTTTCTTCTTTTCCTCGGACCAACAATCCCGCATCTAATGAATTATTAGTGTCATCATGAATTTGATGGATGGGTCTCTATTTAACTTTTATATATGGGTATGATAGCCAATCTAATGATTCTTGAACCATTTGTAATGAAATATAAAAAAAATCTATTTACCCACAAGTATAAAATTAGAGTAATTTTGTTATTGACCAACATAAAGAATAAAGCAGATGAAAATAGTTGACTACATTGTTTATCATCATGTGTTTGATCATTATTTGGTTTTAATACACTCATAGGTCCCAAAAAACATTACTTTAATATGTATTTCAACAAATTGTTTTGTCTCTGATTGATCAGTGGAATATCGCATCTGATGGACTGGTTTAAAAAAATAAATTCTTGAATAATTATTAAATGATGATGGATCCTTATGACTTGTTTATCTAGTGAATCAAACAACTAGATGGATAGGAGAATCTGAAGGACCAGTCAATCAAGGCTTTATAAAAACTTCTATTTAATTAACTTCAAAATCAAACAGTTTTTATCCTTCAATGTTTTTTTATTGTTTCATAAAATGTTCAAGAATTTTAGAACGTTAGGATTTCTATAGCATTTTATGACATAAGGCACCGAACATATATTCTCCCCCTTTCATTCATAGGTATTAAATCACTTGTTTCTTGGGTAAATTTTAATATTTGAGACATTAAAAAAATTAATAATCATATTTATTATGGATAAATACGCACTCTAATAATATTTCTCATACCTATCAATTATTTTGTTCCAGACCCAAGGTAAATCTAAAAAAAGTTCAACCACAAAACTTCTTCAGTTTAGAAAACCAAAAAAAATTAACATTATTATTTATAATGACTAGGATCTTCTAATTAATATCCATGCTTTAATTCAATTTTATGATCACCAATGCTTACAATGTAAAGTGATTTATTTTCTTGAAAAAAAGACAAAACAATCATCAGAAACGTCTTCCAGCATTCAAGAAACACTTATTGATAACATGGACCCAATATAAAGATGGTGAAGGAAAGAATATAAAATTTTTTACCAGTTATAAATTTTTGAAGAATCATTGGGGAAATTTAATTAAAGGGACATGTAAATGTTGTAATTGTAGAGATAAAATTCACCAAACACACAAGTGTAAGGGAAAGAGAGAATCTATAAAAATTTATTTCTTCAATTGTAAGAGTGTTGGCAATTATTTGACTCGGTGTACAAATCAAATGGACAATGAGGGAAATAGTAACCAAAAACTATATGAACAAGGAAAATCCAATGAAATTAATTCTAATTATGTAGATATAATGATTTTACTCCATATTTTATAGTTTTTCAGGTCATGCATGTTTTTACTAACAACAAGATCTTGAGTTATAAATTAAAACATATAGTGGTATGATTATCTTAAAAATAATTTTCATGGTTTGAGGGAAGATATTCCTTATAGTTCTAGATATTATTAATTTATTATAATTATATGTGAAATTAATAATGGGTTATCCCACATTATAAATATATAGTAATACTTGTTTCATATATAAAAATATCATTCCACATCCTAAATAAACCCACGATAGACTAACAATGTATTGTTAATTAGGATTTACCTATAGAAATTACACTGATCATTTGATTCAAATTGGGGGATTGAATTTTTTTAATGGGTATAATGTAACACCCAAAATTTTAAAATATGGATTCCTTTAAATGAGCCAAATAAATTGATAGCTTTTCTCCATACAACACTGAACTGAATAGAAACCTTGATATATTTAGAAAAAATATAAATATTTAATTATAACCATTAAAACCTATATATTTATTTAGAAATAATTAAAAGGTGTAATTTATTTATGAAATATATTTATAAATAAAATATATTCTACATTTAATATGAACAAAATTCAATTAGTTTATTAAAATTTTGAATATAAACATTTATTTTTTAGAGCATTATTTTTATAAAAATGGGTTTTTTATGAAATAAGAATTTCTAAATCATGAAATTTGTGATGCATTATAATAAATTATTATTGATATTAATAATTGGTTGTCATAAATTTAGTTGTTAAATTATATGAAATAACAATAATGAACTTTAATATTTTAAAATATCATTTTTTTAAAATAAAAAGTTTTTAATATATTTTATGATTTTATTCAAAAATAAATTCAGATATTTTAGTGTCTGAATTTGAAAAGATTAACATAATTTTTTGGATTTATGAAAAAAATATTATATTGAGATTATTTTTTTGAAATATTCTATAATAATTGTGTTTTAGGTGAATGGTGAAAGAATATTAATTTAGCTAAAAACTATAACTTCTACAACATAATCCTAATACAAGAACGACATAAATTTTTTTAAGACTTCGCATATAAATTATATAATTATAATTAAAATAAATCATTAAAAAATTTTATATTGTATTAATAAAACACATATATAGAATTTTCGAAACATAAGTAATATTTTACTGTGAAACTATTTTTATTCACATTTATTAAAATTAATTTTTATCAATTGTATTAATTAAATCTCTAAAAATAAATTTAATATTTTATATAAAAATGATAATATTGTATAATAAGTTCATTTTTCAATTATGTGCAGAAAATTATGATCAGTAAGATTACAGTTAATGACCATGATAATGGTAAAACTATTATTTTCAATTATTTGTTTTACTAATATTTTGTAAATTTTTCATAAAATATTATATTAATATATTCTGAATTATGACTACAATATGATGCTAAAACTCATATATTATCACATAAAAACAGGTTTAAATGTTAAATAATTCTAAATATGATCAATAATACATAATGGTTAAAATAAAATGTTTCTACCAAAAAAATAATTTTGTATTTAAAAAATATTTTAATTGAACAAATAATTTACTATTATTTAGAAATGGAATTATATTAAATGGGATTTAAATTTTTTTTAATCAAACCTGAATTTGGTAAAGTTTTTTATTTTATATTTTCAATAAAACAAAAATTAAATAATTAAAAACTAACTAATATGGTAAAAATAAAAAAAGAAAGTAAAAAACAATATGATAAATGAATTTAAAAAATTTTAAAACATGTGTGGAAATAATTGGTTGAATGTTTCCCACGTAAAAATATCATAACATTTTTATTATATAAACCATTAATAGTGTAACAATGTCATTCAAAAATAATGGGTTGTCACAAAAGTTTCATTTTCTTCACTTATAAAAGGGGATGAATTCTACCCCTCTAATTTTTCACTTCCCAATCAAATATTACATTAACCTATTATCCCTACTAGATTAAATAGTATAAGGGGGTGATCCCCCTTCAGATCTTGTTTATTTGTTAAACAAAACACTCTTCTCACCCTTTCATGTTCTATTGTATGAGAAGAAATGAAATAATGGACGGTATATGAAAATTATAATAGGTCCTGTCACGACCCGCCTTCACCAAAAAGAGGGAAGGGTCAGTAGATTGCCATGCCCTTCCTTATTTAAGTTGGAGGAGAGATAATGACCCCAAAAACATGCAATCAATAGGTCCCGGAGTGGCGACCAATGCCAAGGGTATAGAATCACACACTAAATAGAAGGAATTACCTTTTTTTTTAATAGGATCGGGAGATAAGATAGTAAAGCCCAAAACACCAAGACTGAAAGTGCAAGTACGGTTGAAAGTAAACCATTCCCATATGCATGTTCAAAAGTAAAAGAAACAAGTCACAAACTCCAAAGGTAAAAAGATACCAAGAAAATGGAAAAAATAACGGTATCTACCCCAAAAGCCCAAGCTAGTACGGTCCTGCACGATCCTTGAAGTCCTCCTAGAATCCTTAAAGTAGTTTTATATATGTAGGGTGAGCATACAAGTATACATAGTAGGGAAAACCAAAGACACTCGTGCACAAGTGAGGAGACATTCTAATGTCCCATGGAAAAAGAGATAACTAGACACCCATCCAAGAAAAGCTATCCACCCAACCTTACCGAGGCATGCTCCCGAAATAACGCTAGTCAAGAAAAGTATAGTAATATCACATTAATATTTGGGTACCCCACACCACTTTCCCACTGGTTAATGAAGAAATCCTCTACATCGCACCAATCCTGACATTCTTACCGAATTCCCACTGCCAAACCCCGCCCGTACACACCTTTGCCACAATCTCACCGTAGTCCCAATGCCAAACCCCAACCACACACACCTGGGCCATTACCACTATCTCACCCGCAGACACCTGGGCCACAACCACCACACATAACCATACCCTCAAAAACCTAGGTCAGAACCACTACTGACACACCTGAAGACACCTGGGCCTCATCCCGAAGACACTTAGGAAACAACCTTCCCACAAACTCCTGGGCCAACCACCACAACTACCTCGACCGATGATTTTTGGGCTAATAATGGACTTCAGGCCATCACAGCCTACCCGAAGAGTCATGGTCTATTTGGGAAATGGAGCAGAAAAGGAGCTAATAACCAACCACTCAAAGGAGTGTTGGGAAAAACACCCTTCCCATGAAATGGGGTGTTCAAAACGAAGTGCTCAACTTGGGTGGGGTGCAAATAAGAAACCTAAAAAGTAGAGATATATGTATAGGTAAAAACACTCAACCCATCCTAGGGGTTCTAAAACCTCATCAAAACACCCTTTATACTACCCATTCACAAAAGAAGTCACGACACTCACGGTAAAAACTCAAATCATCCCAGGACCAAATCCCCCTTTATATCGTTCTTCTTCACGTGTTCAAGTGATCCCGTTTAGGTGAATTCTACACTACCGGGAAACTAAAAAGAATAACCACAATCCAAAAATGAAAGAAACATCCAAACATCAATTTAAGAATTAACACCTGGTTCTCCTGTTAGGTCACAACAACAAAGGGATAAGTGAGATCCCTAGATGTACTAGAACTAAATAAAAAACTAGAGACACAACCCCATGTCCCCATAATCTAGGAGGCAATGGTTTCTCAACAACAGATGATTCCACCCCAATTAATTATATAAGAAGAATAACCACACAACCTCATATTCACAACTAGAGAAATTATAACAACAGGGGATCCCATCCTCACCCATATCACCCTAGAAATCTAAGCCCCCAACCAAGAAAACCATAAGGTCGCCCGCAATCAGCCCGTGAAGGAAAAACAACCAAACAACTACCACCAACCTATGGCATGCCCATGCAGGTATTTTTAGATTTAAAATATTTAACACACTGCATGGTTTCAATTCCACTGTACATTAACCAGGGTTATCACAAAGAAAAGGGTTGATCCCAGTGCATTCAATTAATTTAACCGAGTATGCGTAATTAACCAATTCTATGTTACAATTAATTATACATACATGGGTATATAGGATCATTATTTCTCAACGAAAGTCCACCAACATCCATGATTTTCAGTGAGCATAGGCTCCTACAATTCACAACACATAAGAACATAAAAAGAGTATAGCATAACATCAGTCACACCACCCATTAATTCTTTAAAGGTCCATTCATTATCTTCATTAAGTTAGGAATCATCGATTTCGACAGAGACAAAAGCATTCCCACCCCACACGACACATAGAAGGAAGGATGAAGGATAAAATATCTACTTGATTGATCAAATATCGATGTTTTTTTCCATGTGCTAGGAACATGGGATGCCCGACTTACAGGGCTCCAACACAGGTGCACCACTTGCCTCAGGAACAAAGGACTTAAAACACACAAGGAAGAGGAGACTAGCCACGAGGAAGGAGAAGAAAATATAGCATGATAAATAGATGATATCCCTATGTTACGAGATAAGAAATTTGAACTCCTTGGAATTCATATTGTGGTTCATCCACGCGGTTGGGTGGTTACACATGACTGAATTAATTGTTATTCAGTACAGAGGATTTTCTAGATTTTTAGATAATAATTATGGGCTTCAAAATGGCCTTAAAACGCTTCAAACGGTTAAAAGTCCTAAAAGTGGTGTTACATGAAAAACTGTAAAAGGAAAACCCATCACAGATTGACAACACCGATCGGTCACACCGATCGGTCGGTTGTGTCGATTGGTCCCACCGATCAATCGCAACGATCGGTCGTGCCGATCAGCCGCGCCAAACGGTCGCGCCGGTCGGTCATGCCGATCGGTCGCACTGATCGGGGTGCGACTCCTTAGGATCCAAGAATGTTTCAATGGGGCGGATCATCGGGGTCTGACCCATTACAGGTTCACCTATTATGGGATACATCTAAGAAGCATACAAAAATGTGACAATACAAGAAATCCACTAATCTGAAATACTATTACAAAGTACAGATTAAACACTTTTTCCATCTTGGTTCACTACAATTCACAATATGAAAGCTCACTTCCCTCTCTACTCAAGTGTGCTCACTACTCCTTCGCAATAATCATTTAATGATCATATTAATATTATTTACACATCATTTTGTGTGTCATGAATTTATAATTTAATCCACTTGATGAATGAATCTTTACCTCATAATTTTTATAAAAATACTTCTGTTGTGTGTAATATTCACTTTCGTAGAATGATTTTTCCAACTTATTTGAAACTTCAAAATACTTTGTGAGAATTTTCTTTTCATGATACATTTATCTTTCACGGAATTTTTATATTTTATAAAAATTTTACCTTTTTTGACAATGTATCAGCTTTTTTTAAACATTATTTCTTTATGAAATGAAATTATTCATGAAAGAAAAAGCGTTGCAAAAGTCTTTCATGAATTAACATCATTCATTTTCATAAAACTACCTTTCTTCACAAAGTTTCTGGGAAATTATTCAATGATGTAAAAAATACTGTCTTTCCTGAATCATGTTAGGAAATTTTATAGCTGTGAAAACTATAACAAATTTCATTTAATGGATCGGCATAATATCAAAAAATGATTGTGACTCTCGAACCTTCAGAACATTTTTTTTTAAAAATCCATATCATTTCCATAATTTTATGAGGTAGTCCTAAAAATTAATCTTTCACAAAAATTCTCCCTTCATCCAAATTTTTCACCACAAAATTTGGAATACATAGTGAAATGAAGACACATTTTATGTAAAACATTCTAAACCACTTTTAGTGCATCCATACCTCGGTCATGGACCGTTTCTACGTACTATTACTAAAATCACATTGGAACTCCACAATTGACCTTGTCAAAGTGCTTTTTTAGAAACACATTCAAAACAAAAACACTACAAACATAACATGAGGGATTTATTTACAAATATAACCCATGACAAAAATAAATATTCTAGAATTAATTTTCTCATCCTTATGATTTTACCCTCTGGATGTTATCTAATTTCCTTTATTTCAATATTGATCTCTAAAAGAAGATCGAGTCTTAAGTATGAAATACTTTTTAATCATTTATTCTTAATATCAGCCTTGAAAACATATTATATCTATACCAATATAATTAAATTTTTATCATTATTATAATGGGTTGTTATTATATTAATGTAAAAATAATTTTTTATTCATGTATATCCACAAAGGAAAACAAAAGTGTAATTAGTGTGTGGCGACTACCGCCTCCATAATATGATGTCTTCAATTTTTCATAACCACACCCCCTGAATTTTTTTATGATACAATTGATTAATAAATATGATATATAAAACATATTTATGATTCTAAAAATTCAAATTATCATATTTTTTATTTCCCTCACTTTTGTTGAGATATAGAAACATTAATGGTGTGTGTGTACAGATTATCGCCTCCATGAGAAATGATTTTTGATTTTCATCACTGCCCATCATGGATGTATTTAATAATATATATAATATATTAACATTCTGGATAATATGGATCTATTTTATAACACCTTCTACCATGGTCATCATGTTTAAGGATTTATAGAATAATATACCGCACAACATTAAGTAACTAATTTAGGAAAGATAACTATATAATAAATATATAGAATATTATAATAAATGGAATATATTGTAATTAATATTGAATAATAATTTTCCTAATAAGGTACATATTAATCATAATTTTATCATTCAAGAAGTTAAGAACATGTGCAGAACGAATCTCAAACAAGGTAAGGATTTTCCTCTCAAATTCCTCTTTGACACATGTTTGATATTATTAAATTATATAGATTTAAATATTTTATGTACAACCTAATGGATATATCATATCATTAATTATAAATTAATCATATTATTTTATGTTTAATTACATTCTCTCTATTTCAAGGAATTTGGTTTAAAATTTTATTAAAGATGTATGGTTTCTTTCCCTCAGATAAGAATTCCTGGAGATATGGTTTTGTTATGCATCATGTTTTCCCCAAAATTGTTTATTCACTTCCCATGGATAAATATTTATCATATATTTTAGTTATTCATATTAAATACTAATCCAAATCAGTTCTTTTTCATCAAATGGTTTTTACTCAATTGTTACCTCTATTGTCAAGCTTTTGGTAACCAAATTTTATTTCATTGATTTATGATCATCCTATTGGACAAAAAAATTGGAAAATTATACCAACATATTATTTTATGTTGTTTATCATTTGTTTTATATGAATTTACATATATAGCACATAATACACCTTTTTAAAATATTCATAACTCCAAGTAGTATGTTGTTTAGATGTAATATTGATAACTCCATACACTTTTCCTAGAGTTATATTGTTTTGTCGCTAACTTATTTATTTAATGCATGGGACCTTCAACCATAATATTTTAATTTAAAGTAAATTCTATAAAGCTATGGAAAAAACGTTTTTTTGATAAAAAATAATTCTTTTTTACACTTTTTATAGTGGGAGTTTTGAATGATGGTTTTTTTCAATATATTAAAATAGGGTTTTTCATTTACTTTAATGTGTTTTTTAATACTCTCAAAATATATCCAAGATAAACATGAAGTATTTATTATTGATAAATACATTTAAAATAATTTTTTTTCAATTTTTTTTCCCTTCACCTTTTGAAAAAATATTTTATTAACGAATCATAACACAGTCATTTACAGTAATGCAAAAAATGTTTTCAAAAGAATCTTCTATGTTTTCAATTCCACATACCATTAATTTTTTTTAAGTATTTACCCTAATAGTTTTTATGTTTCCCATATTTATACTCTAATATATATTTATATTTTGGTGTAATTATATCACCCTACCAAATAACCAATTCTTGATCCCATCATTAATGGCATCGTTTAAGCATTCTTTTACAAGAATGTTTTTCATCCATGACAAAATACTTCAACACTTCCTTTATTACACTAAGGTTATGATATTTTATAACCATAAAAATTATTCTTCATGTGAATCATGATAATTTTATTCCATATTTGACATAACCATATACCACTAATCCATACGGTTTTAGCATGTGATATACTAACATTTAAATATAATTTATTTATTTATTAGAGAAATAAAAAAATATAAATTTTTTATTCGGATAGGTATGTTCATTGATTACTAAGACATGTTGAATAAGAATTTTCTTACCACAGACCTTTTTATCCAGATGGGTTATAATCTTTTTATCCCTTTTATTTACTTAGGGAAATGTATTAGTGTTCTGTATGTTGTTAGTATAATATGAATGATTATTGGACTTATTGACTATGAGTTGTTTTATCATATATCATCTTTCTCTAGATGTGTTATGATCATGTTATCCATTTTATAAATATAGAGAAAATTAATGGCATTCATTATGGTGTTATTACAATATGTAAAATTATTGGAATAATTGATCGTGTATTGTTTATTAAATATCTCATATGATGAACTAATTTGGCTTAAATAAGTGACAAGTGGGGCCTAACATTATATAGCCCATCGATGTGTTAGTAGGTTGCAAAAGATAGTCATTTTTTGGTACTTTTGTGGATTCCTGCCCAAGACAGGATATTTCATTAATGGTAAGTTCATAATGCTTGGGATCATGATGGCTTAGTTTATGTTACGAAATTAACTATCTAATATTATAATTTCCATAACTAAAGAACTAGTAATTTTTATCTATATAATCTATTTATTTTCCTTACTATATAAGGATATAGTATTGTATCAGTTTTATTTGAATATGAAATTATGTTGATTACTTATTTATGCCAGAATATTTATTCCATATTTATTTCATAGTTTCCTTAGTGGTATGTTTTTTATTACTATGATTTTGAACTCACTATTTCATATGTTTTCATTTTACAAGTATTAAAATAAAATTATTACATGTGATATGTCTTATAAGATATCTTATAGAAGTTGATAAGGAATTTTGATAGATTAGTTAGTTTCTTATAGTGTGAAAAATACCCTTTAGTTGATAAATACATGTGGTTTATTAGTTTATGTTTTATCCTAATTTTCTAAAACATTAAACCTAAATGGTATTGGTAATGAATATAATTCAATGTTTTATTTAATTCCTATAATAATGAGATAATTATGTATAGTAATATATAGTTGGTATTGAATCCAGTATGATATGTATGTGATTCGGGCACTCAATCCAGGAGTGCGAGACCAAGGTGTTAGAAATTGGTGGGTTAAAGGTGTCCTTAGTATAAATTTTTAATCTATTAGAAAACACTTTATATTTCCTTGAATCAATATTTTATTTTCTATTAGGTAATAACGGTCCATATATCAAAAAAAATTCATTAATTGTAAAAACAATTCATGCAAAATATTTTAAAAATTAAATACATTATTATCATCACATTTCATTATTAGATTAAATTTCCACACTATGAAATTTTTTGTAAAAGTCCTAATGTGTGAATATAAATATCATCAAGTGGAAATGGTAGCTAAAAACTCAGATGGTGAGCTATATGAATCACTACTCTCACATGATATTTGGAAATTATTTATTATATATAATATTTCATAGGTTATTGTACATTTTACCTCCCATAACACTACATTGAGAGGGTGATTATAAATATAGATCAAAATCAATTTCAATGTGAATAATTTTTTTACATGAAAGGTATCAGTAGTTGTTTGATTCATATTCACAGGTAGAAAATTGGGCTATTTCCACAGAACTATTTCCACAAGTTTACTATAACTGTGGCCAGAGGGGTATTCTATTGCCATATTTTTTATAACCGTGTCTATAAACTTTTTTTTCAAAGGCTATAGGAATGTATTAATAAAAACATGGATATATCCCAAAACTATATATATGGTTTTTAAAACTGTGGCTATAGGTCTCCTTCCCTTATAAAAGAGAATAATTTTCCAACAGAAAATTGAACTGGGAAGCTCTATTGCCTCAGTTTTTTATGCTACCACCATGGTTTTTAATAATATATATATATATAGCCAATGCTTTCCCTGGTGTAGTGGTTATGTGGTTATATCATATAGGTGAGGTACATAGACCAAATCTAACCTATGACACATTATTTTTAGGCTACATCCAATGTTTTTAGGGATATAGATGAGGATATCAACTGTGGCCATAGGTCAACCGCCACAATAGAAAACAGTGAGTCCTATTTTCATGGTTCTAAAAATCATGGTAACAATACACATATTACTAATGTTTAAACCTTGGTAATAGGTCTTATCCTATTTCCACTATGTTAGTGGCCATTGTTTTGGAAACCCATGGTAATAGGCTATGGCCATGGTTTTGGGCCCTATTTTTATTGTTTTCAACAATGGAAATATGCCAATTTTCTAGTTATTATTTTTCATAAATTATAATAAAAAATTTATTATCTTTGGTAATGTAGGTTTATGTGGGGAAATTCTAGAAAACAAATTGTGGTATGTGGATCTTTATAGTGCGAGTTCTATGGCATGGATTCATCTCATTCAACTATTTTAAGTACCTTGTCTATCTGATTAGTCTTACAAATAAATCTTTCTATAATAGTATATTTTTTCCCTATATGTATTTATTTTATCATTTGTATCAACCAATGACTTTATTTTCTCAAAATATTCTCCTGGTGACACTATAAAATATACACCTCAAACATGGCCATATTGTTTTGTATGCTTCTAATTCGTTGAAATTAATTATTCTTTTACTATAGTAGATGATAATTATTATGTCTAATATTGATTAAAATATAACAAAATTAGCATCCAATATTAGGTAATGCTATTCTTAAATCATAAAAAATTATATTATCTCATACATGATCATGACTCCCATAATTTTTATGAGTTTTAATATACTATTTTTTTTCTTATTTACATTATCCACCTTCCATAGCACATGAAGTTGGATAAATGTTTATTGAGATTATGAGTATCTAATTTAAAAAGAAATATGTTTCTATTATTTTTATATATAACATGAAATATTTTCTACTGGTTTCAAATGCATTCTTTTTTTCAAGTTATGTGGACACCATCCCTACATTATTGTAGAGGTATTTTTTTCAAGTCATGATGTTCAATTCTTTTTACAATCCTTTTTTGTAAATTATTAATTATGTATCAAAATGACCGATAAATGTAATTTCAAATAAAATAACATCAATTATAATGTACATTAAATTCTTACTCCTATCAATTACCAATAAAATCTTCCTATGATTATTGGTTTATTAGGTGTTAAAACATAGCTGGTTGGTGGGGTTTTATTTACCCCATAGCTTCCATAAGATAATATTTCATAATAGTTTCTGAAATAGTTTATGAGCCTTCATTGACTATTATTACAAATTGTATCATATTTTTCTCAAACATAAATGTACATTATAAAAGTTATTATGGAGTAAGAAAATGTTTAATTGTTTTATTTTCCAATGATATTTAGAAATTATATCATCATATAACCCAAACTTCTTATAAAATTTTTTCCTTCAATGCAAGTACAACAATATACCTTGTATATAAAAAATTGGAACTAGTAATCGAGTGCTGACCCCAATGTAACTAATGAAAATGGACTTGTTGGGATCAATAGGTTGATCACATGAATTCAATTAAAGCAAAAAAAATTTATCTTTATTTCTCACCCTAATAGTCTTTAATTATACTTGAATGCAACATCACTCCTATTTTTTTTACCTTATCTATGTTTTCCACTTTCTCACTTTTGGGTTATTACTCACATCTGATATGTATATTACCTTTTAATATTTGATAAATTGCAATATCTCTACTATGTTTCTCCTTAAGATTAATATAATTAGTAGGTGAAGAAGTGATTATCTATAAAACTAGATAAATAATTAATTTAAATTGTGTAAATAATGTTGTAATAATTCAATATTCTGAGTAAACATGTTTTATAAAAAATACTAATCGAATACATTTGAAATATATATTCAACAATCAATAATATTTAAAGGGTGAATGGATTTATCCCCTATAACATATAGTTAAATTCCCTCCATATAGTTCCATATTACATATATGATACCATCTACATTGGGAACCCCCTGAAATGATTGTGATTCCCCAATAAATGGGGCATCCTCATTGAAATTTTCTTTAGATCCTACATTTTTTATCACTAAAAAATAATTGATGAATTGTTTTAGAATCAACAGAATAAAATACATGTATTATATGTGATATCATTATGAATAGTTCATGTATGTACCATTCCTTACTGAAATTTATATTCTTGAATCCCAATTCATCAATTTTAATGTACACTCTAGTTATCAACTGATTTTTATTGAAAAGTCGATACACCAAATATTGTATAATTGAACTCAAATAATTTTAATATGATTACAAATTATGACATATTAGTGTAAATAATATATTTATCCTTGGTAATAGAAACATTCATCACTTCTACAATAGGATGAACTCTAATAATTTACCTCATACTACATTAATTATGTACCTTTATATAGAAAAAATAACCTTTAATTTTTTAACTATTGGAAGGTAATACATGGAACATTGTTCCTCTAGATATCCATTGAACTCATTATAAAATCAAAACTGTATTTATATATAATTACATAAAAATATGATCTTGAAACCATCTTATAAACTTTTAATTATATGTATTTGATATCTATATTTCAACCCATTAATTATTAATATTACTAAGAATTACATTATGAGTTTAAATATATGGTGAAACAACTTTTCAATTATGAAAAATGTAATGGTTATATTTATCCCAAAGTATGATTGAAATAGTGACAAACATATATTCAACAAATTAATTCAACCAAAATAAATCACTGTGATATGATTTTAGGATACCCGTGTTATCCACATCATAAAGGTAGCCAGTATATACATCATTGGATTCATAAAATATATACCACTCTACAACACAACCTTTTGGGAGACATTATATTTAGATGTAAAGTTTCAAAATATTCATATATCGTTCAATGGGGTATCTCTATCAGTAACGGATCTCACTAACCATGAAAAAATTAAAGTGAACTATTATTTCAAAAAATTATGGCCGAAAAAACATCTCCAATTCAAATAATATCAAATAAATTTTTGTATCCATAGTTGTAATCACAATCCTATATATAACATTATTAAATATTTTTATGAAAATGAAGAAAATATTGGCTGATATCCAAAAATATTTGTTTGAAATAATGAATAGTAAATCCACATGAATAAAAACCTTCATTAAAACATGACATTAATATAATTTTATGTACATTAAATTATAATTTTTTATTAATAATATTTCCTATATATTTGATTAATACACCTTTAGGAAATTTACACTAGTACAGAATTTGTGAAACTGAAATCTCTCTTAGAAAATATGTAAGCTCTAGGTGGAAGAAATTAATGACTATATCCATTTAATAGAGCCAAATCTTCCCATACACCCATATCAATCATTTTTAATTGATCATTATTTCCATATATTATTTCACCATGTTTATTTATTAACATTTTAATTACATCATCACAAAAATTTATTTTCTATATGGATGTAATCAAGAAAATTTATAATGTATAAAAAATTCTAATGTGGTAATTCAAATAAATGATCTATTTTTATAACTCATCATTATTTGGTTTTTTGAAATGTTTTTATAATAAAGGTTGACCATATCATTTGTTTTATAAATTTTTTCCTCTAGATAATCTATAATGTTTTCTATCTTCATTCAAATTCCATCGAATGATTTCATCAAAAAAATTTATTTCTATCTTTGAGGTAAAAATTCATGATATCCTAGAACCACCATCCTTGAATAATTTTTCAATCTAACTTAGTGTGTACCTTCTTTAAAAATTGGATATCTTAACTTTCTTTTTATATAAATAGATAAATTTTTATAAGTATGAATGTAATTTTTTAAATAGAAGAACCTGGATTTATTGTGAACTCTTCCCATATCTGAGCATCATATTACCGAACACTTGTTTTTTACATCAATTTCAGATCATCATTTAATGTAGAAAGATAAACATCAATATTATAAGTAGATTATTTTGGTTCTAAGATAATTAGAGACCACATACTGTACTTTAACTCCACGAATAACCATAGTGGGATGTTAAATATACAAATATAATAATCCATTTACTATGAGTTTTTTATACCAATAGAATCCATACCATATATAGATAGTGCAAGATTAAGGTTTCTTCTATTTTGTACAAAGTCAAGATAATCATGGACATTATTCTTCTACTAAGGTGTTTATTGAGTTATTATGTTTTCGATATTGAATAATTTTAACGGTATTCTATGTCAGTTGACTTGATGTAGCCTCACATCCAGATAGCCATCTAAATCATCTAATGATTGGAAAGTACCATATTAATTTTGAAGGTCTTGATTCATCTTACATGTATTGAGCCACACCACAACAAAAGAACATTTTATGCGATTCATAGTTCTTTTGAAACAATATATAGTCATTTGTACAATATTATATTACTTTATTTGGTATACCCAATGAAATTAATTTTTTTAGCAATATATGCGAAACATGTAAGGCACATCCGGTAACATATCATTCAAAAGAGAAATTATTTCTTTAAAGCTAGGTTTGATTCATTTATTGTCTAATTTTAAATTATATAGCTTTAGTATGACTAATAAAGTTATATATATAGTAAAACTAGTATACATTGGCATATTTTAACAACTCTATCTTCTCATACAACATCATAAAATCACAAAGGTCATAATTGACCACTGATTTCATTTCCTCAATATGGTTTCCATCATTGTTTATAGTTGTAATAACTTAGGATGATCCATAAATTTTATTATTATCCCAATCATTAGATACATTCAGTTCTTCCAAATGTTTAGTCAAATATATAATACATTGATATATTCTATGAAAAATAAAGTATTCTACTTTCTTTTCTAGAAAAATTTGTCACGAATAAAAATAATTTAATAATTGAAAAAATATTTGATATGGATCATTTTCATGCTCTATGACAAACATGATGAACTATCTAATCCCATCTGTACAGTACTTTTTCATAAGATTGACATCTGTCAATTTATCATCCATATTCATCCTATTAAGTTCAATAATATTCATGTTTTACTAAAAAATAAATACACCGAAGGAATACATATAATGTATCATTTTTTACATGAACAAATTATATAAAGTATAAAATTTAAAAGTATATTTATAAATTATAATATATATATATATATAGTACATGACCTAAACTGTCGTTGAAGTCGGTCAAAGGTAAAAATTTATTTTCCTACTAAATACTGTATATGTGCCACGTAGGGTCGAACCCACAGGGAAGGCTATTTTGGCCACTATTCTCTAAAAAAACTAACTAATGACCCACTATTGTCAGCAGTGAGGTTGAATTTCTAATCATTCTATTTTTTTTTATTTTTACTTTAAATCACAAATGAGAAACACATTTTTTAGATTTTTTTCTCTAAATTGTTTCAGAACATCGAAAAGGCTCAAAACAGCAAGCAATAGAGAAACAATGCCCTAAAAAGTAAACAATCTGAAGAAAAACGTCCAGGGAGTATATCAAATCTACTGGTTTTGATGGTACACGTTCTCACAACATTGATTACAACTAATACCACTGAAATAGAGTGATTTATTTCCCTCTCCAGGAAATAATCACTCAAGCCGGCCAATTTTCAGAGTTCGCCACCCTTAGATTATCCAACTTAAAAGAATTCAAGTTTGAAAAAGTAAACAGAACTAACTCTTCGTTTGTCCTGCATCCTTTTAACTTCCATTTAGTTGTTCAAGAAAATCAATCCACATTTTAACTCGCCACGATTTTTTTTTAACATCTTGTAGTGTCCCACTAAGGATCTGCTGCAGATGAGGATCATTTGACGCCATCTACTTAAGGTGGAACCCCATCTCACCGAGGCTGATGCCACACTACCTGCTGGAGCCGAGGTTTTCATCACATTGTATAGGAGTCCATCCGAGTTACCATTTTGGGTAAAGACAGTTACCAATTCTGGAGTAAGGATGTCGGGTGTAGGAGTTGAGCTCAGAAGAACCGCATGTTCCTTGAGTTACTGTTTTAGGAGGAGGACTTCGTTGTTGATAGGTTTCAAGATGCAGGTTGTGGCCACAACTTGTTTCTAAGTCGTGGAAGTATCTTCTATTGTGGATAAGCCACGTCCTTGAAGAGAAGACGGTTGTCGATATTGCAAGAGAATCCGGGTGCCGAAGAAGGAATCATGCCTCGTTATTGGAGTAGAAGGAG
The DNA here is from genome assembly GCA_963277665.1 of Viscum album. Lineage (NCBI taxonomy): Eukaryota > Viridiplantae > Streptophyta > Magnoliopsida > Santalales > Viscaceae > Viscum > Viscum album. The sequence continues at coordinate 807,858,916 of OY728139.1, forward strand.
TTGCGCTTCATCTTCCTGGAATCAAAGACCCCTCCTTCTGTGCACCATTGAAGAAGAATACAGGGGGGAGTAAAAAAATAATTGAATAATTAATAATTAAATAAATAAATAAAAGATAAACTATAAATATAATAATAATATAAATTAATAATAAAAGAATAAAATTAAAACTAAAAAATTAAAATACCTCAAATGTTAAATTTAGTGAAATGGTTTAAAAATTTTTAATGAGTTTTATAATTATTTTATTCAAAAATAAGTTAATTTATAATTATAAAACTTGTTAAAATTTTTTAAACCTTTTCATTAAACTTATCATTTGAGGTATTTTAATTAATTAGTTTTAAATTTATTCTTTTATTATTAATTTATATTATTATTATATTTATAGTTTATCTATTTTTATTTATTTCATTATTAATAAATTAATATTTTTTTCTCCCCCTGTATTCTTCTTCAATGGAGCACAGAAGGAGGGGTCTTCAATTCCAGGAAGATGAAGCACAACTCCTGCTACTCCAACGACGAGGAACAATTCCTTCTTCGGCACCAAGATTCTCTTGAAACATCGAAAACCGTCTTCTCTTCAAGGACGTGGCTTAGCCACAGTAGCAGATACTTCCTCGACTTAGAAACAAGTTGGGGCCACAACCTGCAGCTTGAAACCTATCAACAATGAAGTCCTCCTCATAAAACAGTAACTCGAGGAACATGCGGTTCTTCCGAGCTTAGCTCCTACACACGACATCCTCACTCAAAAACTGGTAACCTTCGTTACCCAAAACGGTAACTCGGATGGACTCCTCTGCATTTCGACGAAATCCTCGGCTCCAGCAGGTGGTGTGGCATCAGCCTCAGTGAGATGGGGTTCCACCTCTAGGAGATGGCGGCAAGAGATCCTCCTCTGCATCAGATCCTTAGTGGGACACTACAAGAAGTTCAGAAACAATATTGGCGCAAAGGCTTCTGGAAACATGACTGATACAAGGGATTCTTCATCCACGGCGTTATCTTCATCTAGTTTCGGCAGCGACATCAGCAGACTGGACTCATCTTTTATCAAAAAATTGCGGTAACTCCTGAAAGAGTGGAATATGTTTGTTGTGGATTTGATGTTGGAGTGGTAGTGTGTTGTGGTGAGACAGAGACGAGATGCTGTGAAACTTTAGAAGAATTGGTGAAGAAACAGAAGAATGGTGAAACCGGTGCGTGGGGATGCGGTGGCAAGTTGTGGAACTTGTACGAGAAATGATAGAAAATAATGCGAGGGAATGAGACACCGTAAAGGAGTCACGGTGGCAGATAATGTGAAGGAAAACGATGGCTAATATTGATGCCATGAGACCGTGAAGGGAGGTCATGGTTAGTCAGTAAAAGGGGTTACGGTGAGATAGTTAAAGTGGACATGGTGCGATTGGTTACGGTGAGACAGTGATAGGCACGGTGCGTGGAGACACCATGACTGTGACCGAGGAAAAACAGTGAACCTGGAAAGTAAGTAGACAAAATTAAATAAATTAAAACTTAAATACAACTAAATGAAATAATTAATAATAACTAATAATTAATTAAAACATATGCAAATAAAGATACACCTAAATTGAAATAAACTATTAAAACCTAATTAACATAAGTTAAATTATTAAATTTAAAATATAAAACTAAAATTCTTACCTAATTAAACTGGAATTAAAAAGCAACTATATTAATAAAAGAAAATATAAAATTAAACCATTTAAATTAAAAAGTTAAGTTAATGCTTCTTTAACAAACTAAATTAATTAAAATAGAATTATAATTATCATTTTATTGGACAATTGAATTATGTTGAGAAATAAAATTATAAAGCTTGCTTATATTTTGTTTGTTTCAAAACATTTTTTAGTAATTAATGAATTATCAAAAGAATGATAATTAATTTTTAAAACATGAAATGTTAAATTAAGACTACATTAATTATATGCAAGAAAAGACTTAATTAATAAATTAATTATTGTTAAATTGTTAACTATGCTGACAAAAACAACAATCTAAATAAATAGTTATTAGTCTGTAAAATTAAAGTAAGAAATAAATCAATTAATTTAAGTCTTAAAATACACAATTAATTATATAAAATGATAAACTAAAAAATTTAGTGATAAATTTACATAAGAGTCATTATTTATTAAAAAGTACAAATATATGTAATTACGTTAATAAACATTAATTAACATGGATGTGGAAAAAAATGTTTTTTTAAGGCCACATCAAATTCCCCCACTCTTAAGCATTGTTTGTCCTCAAACAATCTCATGTTTTATTTTCATTGAAAACAAAAGTATGAAATTCATGATACTGCTCAAAATGTAACATGACCAGCAATTTAAAACAAAGGACAGTAACATGTCACTAGGCTTTTAGAAACTAAGTTGCTCATATGAACCTTTCCTTAAGAAAATACTCACTGGTAGTCTTAAAAACTATGAATAATCAAAGAATGAAGATGTTGTGCCTCATACGTGGTACTACATAGTGATCAACATCAATCCATACTTAAGTCCAAAATCCAAGAGTCACAATAGGTAAAATTTATGTGGAATTGAGAACAAAACCAGAGGAACCATGTACTTTGACTCATCACCTAGGTTTCAAAGAATAATTTTTTTTTTGTGAATCACCTTTTTGATACAACATAATTGATTTCCATATAAATCAACTGATGCCTTCTTCATCTAGTGTTCATCATTCACCTCACCTTAATGAGTTTGTTTTTAACCCTAGACACTTTACTTATTTTTTCCAAGCAATGTATCATTGTTCTAAGCACTGTGCAATGGACTTATTCAAGATGAACAGAGGGCTAAAAATTAACAGAAACGCACCCAGTATATAGGGTCTCAGAGACTCACCATGGGATCCCAGATGCCCAAATTACTCCAGTTTAAAAAGATTTATATAAAATTCATTTATATTGGCGCATTAAAGTAACTAATTTTAATAATTTAAAATAAAATTAATGAGGCCCTAGAATCAGAATCAAACTCCCAATTCCAAGGCTATGAGCATAACTACATAAACATGTAACCCAAATCACTTCCAGAAGTAGTTCCTAAACCATATATCTATTAAATCACTAAGTAAAACCACTCAACAATCATCCAAACTCACTAATTTCATACTCAAAGCAGCTCTCAACTACCAACAGGGAACCTGTCCTAAGGCAAGACCTAATTGAGTACAGTGAAAAGCCTAAAATTATGCATGAATTTTTTAAAAAAAATTAACCATTTTTTACAAAAGGTTTGAATTTGCAGAGGGAATTAATAATCTTACATTAAATCACAGTTTAGCACAGTCAATAATTGACCCCCTCCCCCACACATAAAACCCAACTTTGTCCCCAAAGTTGAGTTCTAAATATGGAGAAGAAATATTAATCAATTACAGTTCAATATAGATTTTCAATTGAGTAGATAGATAAAATGTATAAGGGGTCTCAATGAAGTTCAAAAAGATTTTTTTCCCCAATAAATAACTAATCAGCAGGTTCATTAACAAATGTATACATTAACATGTATGTCCAATGAAAAATACTTTCAATTTAGCTCAAGATAAATCATGTAAGGTGTGGGTGCACAATTAACTGGGTGTAAGCATTTTAAACACTAAGTTCAATAATATGTTCAATACAGTAGAAAAATTTCATTCTAAACACCTCAAAGAAACAAGAATATTCAAATGACCATTATCATGTACTCCCCCCCCCCCCCACACTTATTTTCAAGTAGTAAAAAGGTTTTATCACAAAGCAATTTAGTTTTTCAGCAAAAAGGCACATGCAGAATTAATGCACATCACAGTGACAAGTAGCATAATTTTATTTGAGCATTAAGTAGCAGAAGAATGAAATGCAGCAATAATAGTGAGATACTTCTCTGACTATGTTTTCCATTACTCCGTAGAATGATAATTTCACTCCCTAAATGACAGCAGCAACATCCTAAAGACATAGAGTATGTAATACAGGAACAATGATCCAGCAGAGATAGAGTAAATATAAAAAATGAAAAGCAACACTTTATTCTAAGTAAAACAATAACAGAAATAAAAGTAAACACTAAAGAAAGAGCATGGGTTGACTCCCAAGAAGCACTGAGTTTTATGTCTTAAGTTTGACTTTATTTAATCACAATTTGTTTCTTTATTAACAAGGCAAAGAACATGGGTTGCCTTCCATGCCGTGCTAGGGTTAATGTCCCCATCCAGACTTCATTCAAGAAAAATTTTCAAAAACAGTGAAGGCAGCCAAGCCCTTTCGTTGTCCCTCAAAATAATGTTTCAGTCTCTGCCCATTCACAAATATGGGTTTATTTTCTTCACCAGAAATTTCAACAGCTCCATTCCTCAACACTCTAACTACATTAAATGGTCCAGACATCTTGGACTTCAGCTTTCCAGGAATGAGTTTGAGTCTAGAATTAAAAAGGAGGACCTTCTGTCCAGGTTTGAATTCCTTAGTTTGAATGATAGAATCCTAAAATATTCAAGTCCTCTCTTTATAAATTCTTGAGTTATATAACTCTCTATTCTAATCTAATCTAGTTCACTCGGATCATGCAATATCCTCTCACTAGAACTCTTAAAGTCAATGTTTAGAGCCTTAACTTCCCAATAAGACTTATGTTGGAACTCCACAGGTAAATGACAACATTTCCCAAACAATAGCCTGTAAGGAGACATACCTATTGGGGTCTTGAAAGGAGTTCTGTAAGCCCAAAAAGCTTCATCCAATTTAAGATACTAGTCTTTTCTAAAGTTTGGCACAATTGTTTCAAGAATTTGTTTCAGTTATCTATTAGAAATTTCCACTTGTCCACTAGACTGTGGGTGATAAGGAGTTATAGTTTTGTGAACACAACCACACTTTTCGATCAAAGATATAAATTTTTAATTCATAAAATGTGTTCCATTATCATTAATAAAAGCCTTTGGGACTCCAAATCATGTAAAGATGTTCTTTTTCATAAATTTTATCAGACTATTTGCTTGATTGTTGGGGAGATCTACTGCCACAACCGACATAGATACTTAATTCACAACAATTAAGATTTTCTCATTCCCATGAGATGATAGAAATGGAACAATGAAATCTAAACCCCAAACATCAGAAATCTCTTCCTCCAAAATACCCTTCTAGGGTAAATCCTATTTCCTACCCACATTTCCCAGCCTCTAACACCTATCACAACCGACCACAAAGCTCCTAGAGTCCTTAAAGAGGGTAAGCTAATAGAAACCAGACTGCAGTACTTTTTGAGCAGTCCTCTCAACCCCATGGTGACCTCCCCAAGGTGAAGAGTAAAATCTTTCAAGAATAGACAGCATCCCTTCCTCTGGTACACATCTCCTAAAAATACCATCATCACACCTCCTAAATAGTATAGGGTCATCCCACAGATAATATTTAAGCTCAGAAATGAATTGATTTCTTTGATTATTAGAATGATTTTTGGGAATGAAACCTACTGCCAGGAAGTTGGTAATGTCTGCAAACTAAGTAGATTTCCTGACTGACACAGTGAGTAGCTTCTCATCAGGGAAATAAGAGTTAATCTCCCTAGGGTTTTCAGATTCATATTGGGTAACAAGAATCCTATAAAGGTGATCAGCAACTATGTTTTCATCTCCCTACTTATCCCTAATCTCTATGTCAAACTCTTATAACAATAAGATCAATCTAATCAGCCTGGGATTTGTTTCCTTTTTAGACAGAAAGTATTTTAAGGTAGAATGATTAGTGAAAATGATGAGTTTTGAGCCTAACAAGTATTGTCTAAACATTTCATGAGCAAACACAAAAACTTACAACTCTTTTTTAGTGGTGGTATAATTCTTTTGAGCATCATCTAGAAGTCTACAAGCATAGTATACAACATGCAATTTCCTATATCTCCTCTGTCCAAGGAAAACACCAACAACCATGTCACTAGCATCACACATAAGCTCAAGAGGTAATTTCCAATCAGGTGTAGTAATGATAGGTGATATAGTGAGTTTCTACTTATAAATATTAAATGATTTCAAACATTTTTCATCAAAAATGAAAGGTTCATCCTTTACCAGTAAAGAACACAAAGGATTTGTGATTTTAGAAAAATACTTTATGAACCTCTGGTAGAAACCGACATGCCCTAGAAAACTTCTAGCACCATTAACATTAACAGGAGGTGGGAGTTTCTAAATAACATCAATCTTAACAGTATCAACTTACAAACCTCTCTTAGACACCTTATAACCAAGCACAATACCTTCAGTAACCATGAACTGGCATTTCTCCCAATTTAACACAAGGTTGGTTTCAATGCATCTGTCTAAGACTGACTCAAGATTTCCAAGACAAGTATCAAAAGTACTACCCACAATGGAAAAGTCATCCATGAACTCTTCAATGATTCTCTCAATCATATCTGAAAAGATAGCCATCATACACCTTTGAAAGGTGGCTGCAGCTCCACACAACCTAAAGGGAATCCTCCTATAGAAAAATGTTCCAAATGGGCATGTGAAAGTGGTCTTCTCCTGATCCTCTGGAGCAACAGGTATTTGGATATAACCAGAATACCCATACAGGAAATAGAAGAATTCATTTCCAGCTAACCTCTCAAGCATTTGATCAAGGATGGGCATAGGAAAATGGTCCTTCCTAGTGGCTGCATTAAGCTTCCTATAATCAATACAGACTCTCCATTTTGTGGCTTTCCTAACTTGGAATTCTTCGTTATTTTCATTTTTTACTACAGCGAAACCTCCCTTCTTGGGGAAAACCTGGACAGGGCTGACCCAAGCACTATCATAGATGGGATATATCATTCCACTGTCTAACAATTTAATCACTTCGTCTCTCACAACTTCTTTCATGTTTGTATTTAATCTTCTTTGACACTCTACCCTAGGCATATGGTCCGGCTCCATAGGAATCTTGTGCATGCAGAATGAAGGACTAATTCCTTTTATGTCAGCAATGGGCCAGCATATGGTAGATTTAAACTTCTTCAAAACTTCCAACAATTTTTCTTCTTGGTTTTCATTAAGTTCAGCAGAGATTATTATAGGCAAAGTAGAGTTCTCACCTAAAAATTAATACTTAAGATGGGAAGGGATGGGCTTCAGCTCAATATTAGGTGGTTTTACACTTGATGGAAGACTCTTAGGCCTGGGAGGTCCATTATCTTCAACATATTTATTATAAGGAGTATTAAAAGATGAAATATTTTCAATTTCATGCTCAGATTCAGAGATAACAGTCCTACTATCCAAGATGGGCAGTACGTTGTCTGGACTATCTAGATCAGATTTTAATAGAGTTATCAAAGAAGAATCATCTAATTATTGTAAAAGTTCTCCCTCAATATCATCAAAATGTTAATAAGTGTTGGTGTTAATAGAAATACCCTCAATTTCACAAAGAAAACTCTTAGGTTCAGAAACAGGGGACTCTCCTATAGCAGAAACTGGAACGTTGTCCAGTTCTGGAAGATTTTCCAGTTTGGTTTTTATAGCAGAATTTTCAGTTTTACAAACATATTCACAAAGACTTTCAGCTTCACAAATATTTTCTTCAGAAAAGGATTGTTTTTCAGATTTTTCAATGAGTTCAAGTTGATTTTTATAAGAACATTCAGCTTCCAGGAACTCAATTTTTGAACAGTTTTCCGAATATATTGGCTCATTAATATTTTTAAACACATTAAACTCTTCTTCTTGTTCACTAATTTTGAAAATCAATTGACCCTTAGACACATCTATGACAGCTCCTCCTATGGCCAAGAAGGGCCTACCCAAGATGAAAGGTACCTCTTGATCACACTCCATATCCAGAACAAGAAAGTCAGCAGGTAAGAACAATTTTCCAACTCCAACTAGTAAGTCATCTACCCTTCCCACAGGATGAGTGAATGATCTATCAACTAACTGCAGAATGACTGTGGTGGGTTGAAGATCACCCAAACTCAACTATCACAATTGTGAGTATGGGAGAAGATTAATTCTAGCACATAGATCACACAGACAGTTCAGCTGACCAGAATTTCCTAGAGTACAAGGGATGACAAAACTACCCGGGTCTTTCAATTTGGGTGGGATTTTGTTTTCGAGCACAACACTACACTCTTTAGTGAGGTTGTAGGTAAAAAAATCTTCTAATGTATTTTTGTTTGAAACAATTTTCTTTAAAAATTTCAAATATGATAGAATTTGAATTAAATCTTGGATAAAAGGGATGTTCACTTGAAGCTTGGACAAAAGACCAAGGAACTGAAGTAGTTCATCCCTGGTATTACATTTTGGTTTCATCTTCTTAGGGAAAGGGATAGGCGGGGAAATTTTTTTCAAAACTGTGGGTATATCCCTCACCTCTTCAAAAAAAAATTCTTTTCCTTTATTTTTTTTGTTTTTTAGAATAATTTTTATCTTGAGATCCAAGTGACAGGTTCACATTCTCATCATTTTCACCATCTTTCTGTGAATTTCCAGATTGTGAACAAAGCAGATTTTCATTTCCAGATTCAAACAGGTTCTCATTATGGGCATTTTTTACAATTTTTTCAGCAACAGTTTGAGTATTATGACAACATATAGTAACAAAAGCCATAGAATTCACTCTAGGGTTAAGTTCAGTTGTACTATGAAACCTACCTTTTTCACCTAGAAGTAAAATCTCTAGCTAATTGTCCTAGATGTGTTTCTATGTTCTGCATTCTCACATCATTTTGCATCTTGTCTGACTCATATTGACTTTTCTGTTTATTAAGTTGAGTCATGTAACATTACTCTTGTGAATTTATTTTAGTCAAGATCTGGTCCAATATAGAATACATTTGATTATCATTACTTCCTTGAACATTTGAAGACTCTCCCCTTTGTTGATTTTGAATGTTTAGTCTTTGTTGGTTCTGATAATTAGGGGAAGTTTTTTGCATAATAATACCTTGATCCTTCCACGACCGATTTGGATGGTTTCTAAAGCCTTGATTGTAGTTATTTGAGAATGGATCTTCTTTTAAAGTCATCCTAGGACCGTAATTAACAAAGTTTGAGGTTTAATATTGTTGGTAAGCTAGATCAATATTAGGACAAAAACTTTCAGAGTGCCCAAACATACCACATTGAGTGCACTATTGCCTAAGATATTGATATTGATTCTGGTTTTCAACATGGTTAATAGTTTTTTTTTGAATTATGGTTCATTAAGGTTTGAAGTTGGTTGGTGATTTCGGCAAGATGGGCTTGAGTATCAGCTCGTGAACCAGTATTAACATTCCTATTGACTCTCTTCCTTATTGAATTCTTATGTTGAGAATAAAGGGCCAGATTATTGAAAATTTGTCTCAACTCCTCATCAGTCTTATCATTGTAATTACCCCCTACAGCTTGATCCACTATGTTCTGACTAGAGGAGGAAAGCCCTTCATAGAAGGTGTCCATTAAAATATGTGAAGGGAGTTGATTATGGGGACACTGCTGAAGCCGATCCCTGAATCTATCCCATGCTTCACGAAAAGCTTCTCCATCCTCTTGATAAAAACTAGTGATTCTAATTCTATGTTCTCCTTTTAATCTTTGGTGATAAAATTTCATAATTAATGAGTTATACAGTTTATCCCAGTTCTCAAAAATGTTTTCGGCTAAACATAAAACCCAATTTATCACATTACCTTTAAGGAAAAAGGGAAAAAAAATCTCATTGTTATCTCATTCTCAGTGAGTCCTAAAAGTGGTAATTGCTGCACAGTATTGTAGAAGTATCTAATGAAGGCTAAAGAGTCCTCATTAGAGAGCCCATTGAAAGATGGCAGTAGTGAAATGTGTCATTGTTTTAGTTCATAGTTTCGAGCTCTAGTACTAAGTCTAAACGAATATGGGTTGCTTGAAACTTGAGGGAGTTGAAACTCCCTCATCCTAGTCCTTTTAATTTCATCTAACAGTTCTGGTTGGTTATGGAAATTATTATGCACAGGAACTCTATTATCTATGTTTTCCCTTATAGTTTTGTTCTTCTTTCGTAGAGTAGCTAAATGTTTTTCTAATTCAAGGATTAAGGGATCTAATCTAACAGCAGAGTTTCTTGTGATCATTGAAAAAAACAGTAGATTTTACCAACAGTAACACTTAATATTGACAAGAATAATTTTTTTTTTACATTTTTCAAATTTTTCAAATTTTTAAAGATTTTTATATATGTGTTTTTTTAATTGTTTTTTTAGGAATGGCTCGTGCATTCCTAGACAATGGCGCCAAAAACATGACCTAAACTGTCGTTGAATTCGGCAAAAGTTTAAAATTTATTTTCCTACTAACTACTGATTATGTGGAAAGCAGGGTCGAACCCACAGGGAAGGCTATTTTTTCCACTATTCTCTAAAAAAACTAAATAAAGACCCACTGTTGTCAGAAGTGAGGTTTAATTTCTAATCATTCTATTTTTTTTATTATTACAATAAATAACAAATTAAAAAAAATTAGATTTGTTTGTTTATCTAAACTGTATCAGAACAAGGAAAAGGATCAAAACTGCAAGCAATAGAGAAACAGTGCACTAAAAAGTAAACAATCTGGAGAAAAACGTTCGGGGAGTATATCAAATATACTAGTTTTGAAGGTATACTTTCTCAAAACATTGATTACAACTAATACCACTAAAATGGAGTGATTTATTTCCCTCCCCAGGAAATAATCACTCAAGCCGGCCAATTTTCAGTGTTCACCACCCTTAGATTAACCCACTTAAAAGAATTCAAGTTTGAAAAAGTAAACAGAACTAACTCACCGTATATCTTGTAGCCTTTTAATATCCATTTAATTGTTCAAGAAAATCAATCCACATTTATACTCACCGTATTAATGTGGAAACCTTAGATTAAGCACAAGTGGTACGTTGAAATGGAATGTAATCAGAACTGACCTCACTGATCAATTCAGACCACATTAACAGAATAGTGAGAAAAGAAAAAGAAAGATAACCGGTATACTCAATTCCCCCCTGGGAACTGTAAGTATTTAGCCTAAAATTTCTTTCTTTACGAGTTCTAAAAACATTGAATTACAGAGGAAGAGAATTATAAAATAATAGAGGAAGAAAAACTCCCTCTGCTCGCATAAATCCCTCCTTCTCCAGGCCCTCAGGTCTCCAAGGAATGGTTCTCCGAGAGTCACTTTTGGTTCTCCGCTCTGCTCCCATGTCTGGTGTTTTTTTCGAATCAAACCCCCAGTCTTCAATATTCTGCTGCTGATCTGTTTTAATATCCCCTGTGATCTGCTACTCGTCACCGCTTTCCTTCCACCGACATTAAGTTTTCTTCACGAGCACACCGCACACATGTGTTCGGTCGTGACAAACACATCGCACTAACATTACTCACATAACTATCTCCCTTTGAGTTAGTTACATGCACCTGGACGCATTTAAGTCTATTGAATGAGCCTGTAATGTATGATAAAACAAATAAATAAAAACGAAAAAAAATTGAGAAATGGTTATTTTTTTAGATTATGTGTTAAAAGAAAAATTAAATAATTAGTAGTTATTATCTCAATTATTATTATTAATAAATCCTCATTGTTATATGTTATTATTTCATTATTTAATTATGAAGGATATTAATTAATAATAAGATTAAATTAAATTAAATGTAATTATTAATTTAATAATATTAGTATTTAATTTTTTTTGAAGATTTAAGTTCTTAATATTATTAATTTAAATTTATCGAAATAAAAAGTTTTATTTCAAAAATTACAAATTATAAAAATTTTATATTGTTATTATATTATAAAATTATTTTATTCAAAAAGAAGTTAATTTATAATTATAAAACTCATTAAATTTTTTTAAACCTTATCACTAAACCTAATATTTGAGGTATTTTAATTGATTAGTTTTAAATTTATTCTTTTATTATTAATTTATATTATTATTATATTTATATTTCATCTTTTATTTATTTATTTCATTATTAATTAATTAATTATTTTTTTACTCCCCCCTATATTCTTCTTCAATGTCGTACAGGAGGGGTCCTTGATTCCAGGAAGATGAAGCGGAGCTCCTGCTACACCAACAACGAGGCACAATTTCTTCTTCGGTACCTAGATTCTCTTGAAACATCGACAATATTCTTCTCTTCAAGGAAGTGTCTTAGCCACAATAGCAAATACTTCCTCGACATAGCAAAAATTTGTGGCCACAACCTACAGCTTGAAACCTATCAACAGCGAAGTCCTCCTCATAAAACAGTAACTCGAGGAACATGTGGTTCTTCCGAGCTCAGCTCCTACACACAACATCCTCACTCCAAAACTGGTAACCTTCGTTACCCAAAATGGTAACTCGGATGGACTCCTCTGCAATGCGACGAAAGCCACGGCTCCAGTAGGTGGTGTGGCATCAGCCTCGGTGAGATGGGGTTCTACCTCTAGCAGATGGCGTCAAGAGATCCTTCTCTGCAGCAGATCCTCAGTGTCACACTACAAGAAGTTCAGAAAAAATCGTGGCGCAATGGCTTCTGGAAACATGACTGATACAAGGGATTCTTCATCCATGGAGCCGTGTTCATCCAGTTTCGGCAATGACATCAGCTGACTGGACTCCTCTTTTATCAATAAAATGTGGTAACTCCTGAAAGAGTGGAAGGTGTTTGATGTGGATTTGATGTCAGAGTGGTAGTGTGTTGTGGTGAGACAGGGATGAGATGCAGTGAAACTATAGAAGAATTGGTGAGGAAATAGAAAAACGGTGAAACCGGTGCATGGGGATGCAGTGGAAAGCTGTGGCACCGGTAAAAGAAATGAGAGAAAACAATGCGAGAGAATGAGACACCGTAAAGGAGTCACAGTTTCAGATAATGTGAAGGAAACGGTGGCTGAGGTTGATGCCATGAGACTGTGAAGAGAGGTCACGGTGAGTCAGTAAAAGGGGTTACGGTGAGACAGCGTCAGACACGGTGCGTGGAGACACCGTTACCGTGACCGAGAAAAAACAGTGAACCTGCAAAGAAAGCAGACAAAATTAAATAAATTAAAACTTAAATACAACTGAATGAAATACTTAATAATAACTATTAATTAATTAAAACATATGCAAATAAAGTTACACCTAAATTTAAATAAACTATTAAAACCAAATTAACTTAAGTTAAATTATTTACTTTAAATTATAAAACTAAAATTGTTACCTAATTAAACTGGAATTAAAAAGATACTATATAAATAAAAGAAAATATAAAATTTAACCATTTAAATTACAAAGTTAAGTTAATGCTACTTTAACAAACTAAATTAATTAAAATAGACTAATAATTATCATTTTAGTGGAAAATTGAATTATGTTGAGAAATAAAATTATAAAGCTTTCTTATATTTTGTTTGTTTCAAAACTTTCTTTAGTAATTAATGAATTATCAAAAGAATGTTAATTAATTTTTAAAACATGCAATGTTAAATTAAGACTACATTAATTATATGAATGTAAAGACTTAATTAATTAATTAATTATTGTTAAATTGTTTACTATGCAGACAAAAACCACAATCTAAATAAATAGTTATTAGTTTGTAAAATTAAAGTAAGAAATAAATCAATTATTTTAAGTCTTAAACTACACAATTAATTTTAAAAATTTATAGATTAATAAATTTAGTGATAAATTTACACAAGAGTCATTATTTATTAAAATGTACAAAAATAAGTAATTAAGTTAATAAAAAATAATTAAAAAGGATGTGAAAAAACATGTGTTTTTAAGGCCACATCAGTACATAATAATATATATAAATAATTTGTATTATAACACATTGAAAAATATATAAAACTAATAAAATTTGTTTATATATATATAATTATATATATATATATAAATTTCATCAAATAAAATATATTTATTTAAATATATAATTATTTATATCTGTCTGTGTATGTACAAATTAATATATAGATATATATATATATAAAGAAAGAATATCAAACTATACACTATATATTTATAGAATATGCTTTAATGTTATGATATATTTATATAAGTGAAGTATATGAAAAATACAGTTAAATTAAATGGAAGCACTTACAATTATGATATATGGGTTTATATATATAGAAATTTGTAAATTTAAACACACACACACACATATGCCCATAGTCACACACACACAAACATATAAACACACCCACAAAGAAAAAAAATTATATATATATTTATACATATAAAAATTGATGAAACACACACATTTATATATATATATATATCTTTGTGTGTGTGTGTGCATGTATAGACACAGAAGTATATACATACAGTTATGTGAAGACAAAACCCAAAACCTTTGAGATAGAATTAATCTGATTATCAATATATAAATTTACACAAACACACACACACATGCAGATATATATACATATACATACTGATTTAGATATATAGCGAATTAGGGATCAAATTTATTGATGATTATTGGGAGAACAAAAAAATAATTCTATAGACTAATAAATCACCTGATAACATTCCCAAATTTTAATACCATAAAATATATTTTTTAAAATTTATATGAAAAATGATCTTCAAAATATTCAATAATATTTATGAATATAAACCAATTGATGTGATTTTTTCTGATAAAAAAATTAAAATAAAAACCTATTGGCTCTGTAATAATTTCATAATAGTTTTCAATATAATACCTTAAATTATTTATGTAAAATCTTCTAAAGTTTCATATATATAGATTTGTAGATGCTAACTTTCATTACGTCTTAATAAACAGAGTCAAATGGATATGTGGTTTGTTGTATTTTAATAATAAGTAAAACAATTTAGAGTTTCTCCTAAAAAATATTGACAAATGTTTCCTTAATAAGTGAAAACTATATAAGCACTCAAAAAGTGAAATTTTATCAATTCTAGTTTTTGAATAGATAAAATTTCATTTTATCATTTATAAAATTAGCGCTGATAAAACACTCAAGTTAACATCATAAAGACAAATTTTGTTATTGCATATAATCCCAATGTTCAATTTCAATAAAACATAAATCTTAATTAGCCTTAATAAAAGTGTTGATAAAGCCCAAATAAAAAGAAAATAAATTATGCATATATTATTAATTATATAAATAATAAATAATAAATAATAATATTTCAATATGAATAACTTCTTTTATAAAATATTATTAAATATATAAATTTTTTATTTTTTTACTATATATTAATGACTATAGAAATATATATATATAAATATATAAATATTAAAAATTAAATTTAAATAGAAAAAATTTACATAAAATTTTAATTATATAACCATATATAAAATTAATTATATATATATATATGGTTGAGGGGATTCAAAACCACAAACAGTACACACACACACAAGATCACCTATTAGTAATTCCCCACCCCACCACAAATAAAATGACGAGAACCCACCAGACCTATATAAATTATTACATGGTTGTATTATTAAATATTAAAATATTAATAATTTCATTGCACAGTAAGATTTATTATTATTATGAATTATATATATATTTGGTTGAGAGGATTCCCAATCGCAAATACATATTCATCATAACACCCTAGTAGGTATGGCCTCATCCCTCCCCACAAGGAATGACAAGAACATATAGGGAATATTTTATTACATATTCAATGGTCTAAAGGCCCATACATGGAAGCCTAGAGCCCCTAATATAATGGACTGAAGTCCATTAATGGACACATACCAAATACTTATATAGACACATAGTTTTTTCTTAGAGCTATGTTTACTTCAGTTGTCCACCACCTCAAACGTGCAGCATCAGCCACCAACCACATTCAATTTAGTTCTCCACCACATCAGTGGCGCTTCATCACACCCACCAAATTCACTTCAACCATTCGATAAAAGTCTCACTATTTATGATGTCACAAATGCCCCTTTGTCAAAGCCTAATAGCCAATTATTAGGCACTGCATCACTACCTACATTGGTGTGTACCCTGACCTACACCCCTATAAGTGTCACCATCTATGTAGTCAACCATAAATTGCCCCAAAAATCACCCTAAAGGGAGGTTTCTATAATTTTAACCCTGTTCATGTCTATAATTACAAGGTGTTCTTACCACTCTTTCAAGCCCCCCATCTACACTAATTATATAGATATATATACTTTTAATTATATATAAAAAATAAAATTATTGTTTATTACATTTTAAATAATATTAATTACATTTGGATAACATATAAATACATTTGGGTGTGTGAAGAACCCAATGACATGTATGTGTGTGTGTGTGATAGGTGAAATAATCACAAACTTATGTATATAAAACTGTTTAAAATGAACATAAAATTAATTTTTAATAATTATATTAAAATTCATTATTATTTAAATATATAAAAGTGATATATTTAAAATAATATCAATAACATTTAAAAATTTATATGGAAGTATATAAAATTTTAAATGTTTAGTTAATTCATATTAAACATTAATGTTACATAACATTAATTATAATCAATGTATATAATATATAAAAATATACAATTACTAATTATTAATTTTATATTATCCAGCCTTGATGTTTTAATTATGATAGATATTTGTTTCTATATTGAAGAAGTTTCATGATTTTGCATTGGGGTGTGGCACCTTGATAATGGGGACTTGTTGATGTTTTATCAGGCATGATATTTTTTTATATTTTGGTGGTGATGCTTATGCCACACTTTTAGAACTTGTAACCCCATATAGTTTTGTGTTTCAATGTGTTTTTCATAACAATATTTTCATGTCCATGTATTTGGGTTACAAAATCCATTGTTCATGTCAACATGAATAATTAGTAATTATATATTAATGTAATCATTAATATTTGAAAACAATTATTAATTATAAAAATGAATTAATATTTAATGTTAACTATATTTTTATTTATAAAGGATAATTTTCAATATATTACTTAATAAATATAAATATTAAAGTTACTATAAATTGTGTTTAAAATAGTACAAAAAGGGTTTCAATTATGGGAGAATAATTACGGATTATATTGTGATATTGATGGTTCTAAATGATGGAATTGCACTCTAGATATTATTTTAATCCAATGTAGGTTTTCATTATAGAATAAAATAATATTTATAACAGAAATGTTTTGGATTTGGATTGTATAGAATTTGTTTCAAAAAATTAGAAAGTGAAGGCTTTTAGAGATGTAAATAACATGAAGGGTTCGAAGAATAATCATTCCTCTTGCATTGAGAAATATTTGAATTGAATTTTATTTTCTGATTCTAAGATTATATTATATCATATGAAAAAATAATCCTGATAAATGGGATTTTAGATTTTGTTAAAGTAAACCTAATGATACATGAAGAACATGTTGAATAGTGAAATCAATTTATTATTGGACATTTTACATTTTAATAAAAGAATAATCCAGGTAAACATGAGGATATTTAGAATAAGCATTATAAAAATTGGGCCATTAGTAGATGACATTTGACATTAATCCGTAAGGTATTTTTCCATGTTGTTTTTCCTTTGGTTGAATTGAAATGAAAATATCAGGAATTCAATTTTGTCTCCTGCATCCTTTGAATCTTTGGGATTCATGATTTGGACCCTCTATTTTATCTATATTTATTTAATAATTTAATTAGTGAATTCTGAATTTGAATTAGAGTTCTTAGTTGGTTCTTTTAGAACCACTAAATTCTTTAGGATATTACATCAATCGTGGGTATTCCTATAAAAAAAATTTAAAATACAAAGTGTGTTCATTAAGGTCATATGTTTATATTTTTTTTTGAGATAGACCATTGCTTACCTCTCATTGATATTGTTTTCCATATTGGTAGGGAATATTAGTTTTATCTCTCGGTAGAGTCTGAAAGATCACATTGATTTTGAAGAAAATATAATTTGATTATGAATATGAATGATAAGTGTCATATAAATTAGATATGTGATAATTTAAATTTTATTGATCATCTCATTAATAACTAATTTTCAAATTCCCATGTATTTTCACTCTAATGTGGATCACTAGGTTGGGAATTTTGTTTTAGTGATTAATAGGTAAAAGTTGTGACAAGGATGAGTGTAAAAAACCTGATAAGGATGTCTTTTATATTATTGGGAATGGATGGGTACTACATTTCAAGATGATAGAATATTACTTAGATGGGGTAGTTATATGGAAATTTGGTTCAAATTATGGGGTGGTTCATGTTGGGTATCTTGAAAAATCTAATTAGTGGTCCTTGGGGTGTGAAGATGCGATGAATTTTTCATATTTTCAGGCAGATGAATTTTTAAACTCTAGAGATATGAGGGGGTAAAAATCTCCAACCATTAGATTCATTTGTTTATAATTAATATATAAGGATTCTAATAAGTGATCATCAGTTATCATTGGTTATGATGGGAACACTTCTTGTACAGAATAATGTTTTTAAAAGAATATTTTTTATATTTATACCTTTTAAGATACAAGGAAATTTAAAATTTTACTAGGTTCTTATAATTCTTTTTAAATTGGTGATTTTTAACATAAACATAAAATAAAAGGAAAAAATCTAAAATATTAAGTGTATGTAATGCCCCAGTTCAAGAATCCAACAAGAGGCGCCCAATACCTGGTTGATCACATGGCCTCAAGTACATTTCCCAAAATACTAGAGGCTACCGAATAATAGCGAGGGCCTTGGGTGTGATAGTGGGGAAAGTATGCCCTCATTGGAAGAGTAACATAGTGGAAGAGAAAAACCTATAATAATAGTAGAAGTAGTAATAATCCATTAAAAAGTAAACAGCAGAAGTCTGATGAAAATAAACAGATCGATTGTATATATAAATAGAAATTATGCATGGTACATATGTCTATGAAAACAGACAAACACATCACAATGCTGGAATATAGAATACTAATAATCCAAATTACGAAAGAAAACAGATAAAAAACTCATCATCATTTCAAGCATCAGCTTGGTCCCATGCTCTCCATCTCTACTGCATATCAAGTACCTGATGTAGAAGGGTTCTTCCCATATCTATACCTACAACAATATAATCTATTTGAGCCCAAATGCATAACCCAAACAGGGTTTGAGACTAAATCCAAGAAGGTAATCACCACAAGATTTGTTCCCAACAGTCAGTGAATATAAGGTAGGAAATAAACAAAACAATGTAGTAAACCAGGATGTACACAGCAGTAACCAGTCCTATAGTTTCAATGCAAACAGTTCCATATAACCACAATAGTAAAACAAACAGGTAACCTGCTGGGTAGTTCTCTCAGCCTATCCCCTCTGGATCAATCAGACATGGAAACTACAGAGACTCTCTATGGAATCTCTCTCTGTCAATTCCACTTATCTTCCCAAGAGTTTAAAATACTCTCTAAGGAATCTCAAACGTCAATTCCGCTTATAGTCTAAGGTATACAATGACTATCAATGGAAGCTCACATGGTCAATTACCATTATATCCCCAAGTGGTCAAAGACTCTATGAGTAAGCTCTCTCAGTCAATTCTTCTTGTAGTCTATAAAATTTCATAGTCTTTGTAATGCCCCGACCCGAGTTACCCAGAGTCATTGCATTATTTTAATACATTGGCATGATTACAAGGAATCAAGTCCTAAAGGACTGATCGGTTTAGAAGTCTTTGAAAATAGATTACATAAATGAATGTTACATTACACTTTATAAAATACAGCATAACATAAATAATCCTTTATGAATGCCATTATTCCCTTTTCTTAACCCTGCATGTCAATCATTATACAATTCATGGAATCCTGTGAAAAATAAAACATAGAATAGGGTGAGCTATAATTCTCAGAAAGGGTAAGGAATACAACACAAGATAACATAAATATTAATCATGGTGAATAACTAAAACCCCATGCCTTTACTAATAATAAACATGAATACTTTTTTGGTAGGAATATGATTTGAGTAAATAATTCCATAATAAAACATAATCATGGGTATTCTACTAGTGGAATGACCACATGAACCATCAATATTATTTCCATAATGAGGGAATGTATAATACCAGACATTAATTTTTGTGTCAAGGCTTCGTGATAGGACCTATGAACTAAATGTAACTGGACCCAAACCCAAAGAGCCTCTGTAACCGGAATCCAATTCGGAGAGCCTCTATAACCGGACTCCATCTCGGAGATCCTCTGTATCCAGACTCCATCCCCGAGGGTCTTCTGTAACCAAAACCCAACCCAGAGGGCTTACTTGTACTGGTCCCCATCTTAGAACATACTAGTCCAATACTTTCATCATAAGAAAAGGTTGAAATACAAAAATAAAAATTCTTATAAAAACTAGCAAACGAAATGTCAACACTTTAACTATAACCCATGAATGGTATACGAATAACACATCCATAGTCAAACATATCAAAAAACATTCAATACAATATGGATGTTTTGTATCATAATAAATAAACTTCAAATAAACTTAAAATACATCAAATGATGTTGAAATAGATAAAATCAATACCTTGTTTTAGAGAAATATCTCTTTCTATTTTGAAATCATTTAAGAGTCTCATAATTATAAAGAAAATATTTATTTTTAAAATATTATTATAAGCTTGTAAGAGAATCTTTGACGATGTTATAATGGACGAAAATAGCCACACAATCCATATAAGTTAAAAAAACATTCTTACCTTAATTTTTTTGAAATGGTCATAAAGTACCTTGTTTGGAAAACAACAGAAAGATTCCTTTATAAAAATCTTTAAAAAGTAAATCAAGGGTATAAATGAATTTAACCCATAGTCTATAATCTTTTAATAATGTTTTGAAATACATTTTTATGAATCATGGATGTGGATGATAAAGAGGTCCCAATAGATAATTATGTATAGACAACCTCATATAATAAAGAGATGGTGACATTAACCCTTACCCCGTTGTAATCAATCAAGATGTAGGAAAAATAGTCAATAAAAACCAAATGAATCACATAATATCATGAATATAAAGATATTAATGATAATATATATCAAATGGTAGTACAAAATAGACCACATGTAATAAATAATTGGTGAACAATGGAAATCTCACAGAATTAGAAGTGAGATAATAAACCCCTTACCTCGTTTCCGACATGACCCGTTCGTTCTTTAATATCCTGAATAATAAACAAAAGTTAATTTATACTTTATTAAGAACATTTTCAAGTTTATTATTTCATTTATATCACTTAATACCTTGTTATAAACATTATGTAATCATTTAAGTTAATAACGTTCATTTTTTTGATATTTGGCACTTGAGTAAAAAATGAACATCGTATAGTAACAAGTTGTTCACGTGGTCAAAAGTTCTTTATATACAGAATTATATTCATGATTTAGATATCATATATATTATATATATATAGTATATACATGTATTTATAATAGTACATATCATTTTGCGGTAAGATATGAAATGCACCGTTCATGGAGATGGTAAGTCATACGTACGCATGAACGCTACTTTCAATACGATTTCTTATTTTAATGGAATTAAAACATAATGATATATAATTTTATTATAATTATAGTATAATATAATATATAATATCATTAATTACATCCTTTATATGTCCCATATATGGTATTAACTAGTCATATCACTTTGAGGGGGCGGTAGTCCGCACTACTTCAAATGAAAATATCGCATTTACCCATAATGGAAACCATTATGGTATGCTATAAAATAAAAATAAATAGGCATGAAGAAAATATAAACATAATATATATCATATATAAATATTGTTCCATCATAATGGCCACCATGAAAGGTGGTAGGATGTAATTGAACAATCATCATTTCTTGACACGTTAATTTTTCATCCACAGAAATATTATGTTCATCACCCATTAGATGGAGGTGTGTGTATGTGATATTTGAATCCATCTCATAACAAACTCCTAGTATATTGAGGATACCAGTGTTGTTATAAAAGAAAGGAATAGAAAGATTTTAGGGATTGGTGAAGTAAAATAAATGAAATTATGTTAAGAAAAACTGTTGCCTTTAATTTGGGTAACTTTCATTGGTTTGAATCAAAAGGACTTCTTGAAGTGCCTTCTGCCTAAATTAAGGATTCTAGGAGTAGGATAGGGGTGTTGGGAGCAAAAATTTTCAGAATTTAGAAGAGCATACAGGCTTGGGAGGTGTGAGGAATTGGTTAGAAGTGGTCTCCTTCTATAAGGGGGAGGAGGGGTTCTTTAGGAATGTGTGAAAATATTATTTTATTATATAATGATATTCGGCTTCTAAAGGTCCAAAAATCATTAGGCTCAAATATAAGATGACTCATGGTCGAAATAAAATCATCCAATAAGAAGTGGTTGTTTTGGATATTATTTTAATATTTATAATCTAATTTATTTAAATCATATATTAATGAGGTATATAATTCATCATTATTGTGTCATAAATAAATTAATATATTTAATTTATAAAAATTATAAACAAAAATACCTAGATATAGGAAATAGTTTTAGCATTCCAATTAATATTTATAGTCAAAAATATTACTTATATAACAGCATATAAAACTTAATTACTAAAAGATTTTTGTTTTTGTCAATTTTAACTTTACATTAAATTAATTAATCTATAGTTTCATAATCATTCATTAGTGGCTCCATGTTGTCCTGAAATCGTCCCAAGGATGCCCATAGTCGGCCATTACTCATAAAATAAGGTTAGGACACGTTTTAAGGTAATTTTAAATTATTAAAATTTGTTTACCTTGAATTACCCTATTAACCTTTAACCGCTGTAAATAAAAGTCAAAAGTTACTATTCACCAAAAATTATTTTCATCTTATTGAACAACATTTTACTTACTGAGGTTAATAGTATCTCTCTAATTTTTGAAATTCAACTCATAGAAGCGGTAAAATAATGTTTTATGCAAATTTTCAAATACTCTGAGGAGGTGGGTAAAAAAAGGTAAAAAGTTCAATAATTTTTTTAAATATCTAAACTTATTATAATATGACTCCAATGAATTATTTAGAACATATATAAGTATTATGAATATATTTTGACCTAAAATAAATTTAAATAAAATAAATAATTATTTAAATAAAATGTCTGTTTTGACCAATAACATAGTGTTTTTGACAATTCATAAAAAATTGATGTTTCTCAGAAAAATAACAAAAACTAAGCCTAATCTATATTTAATATTACTAATTCAAAAATTATTTATATTTTACCAAATTAAAAACATATATGTTCCATTAATCAATTTAAAATTAATTCTCATTTTCAAAGTAAATAGCCTGTTTTTAGGCAACAATATCTATCAAAAGATTGACACTTGTTTATGTCAAATTTCAAAGTGAAATTAATTATAATTACCAAAATTGTATTAAATTATAAAAATATAATCTAATTATACTTCAAAAACAATCAAATTCCTAATTTAACACTATAAATTAGTTTAATTAAAAAGTTGTTTTTAACTAAAATTTTGTATTTTTCACTATTTACCGAAATATGAAAGTTATCAGAAAAATACAAAAATTTATCAAAACTAAATTTTTGTCTCATGATTCTAAATAAGATGTTTATTTTTTCTAATTGAATACCTAAATGTTTCAAATATTTTATTTAAAAAGGGTTTTCCCTCAAAAGGCGGTAAAATTGCATTTTTTTTAAAAATACATGCTTTTTTTAAAAAATTGAATTTGTTCTTATATTATGTATAAGAAACACAATATATGGATGTTAAAATTATATAGAGTATATAAATGTCAAAATGACGTTAATACTATTCATAACCTCTTTTGAATGGCTAGATTGGTAAGACGTGGTGCACTTGAACTCAGTGTTGCGTGTAGTACAAGATATTGAATTACTTTGATAAAATAACGTACTGTGAAACCATGGGGTGTTACATTTTTCTCTCCTTCAATAAATTGCGTCCTCACAATTTGAAATTGTTCTTCGAAAATAGAAGGTTGATAATTTAAAATACCTTTATGGAAAACCCACATCATAAATTAGGTTAATAAAATTTAGTCTTAATAAGAGAAAAAGGGAATGAAAAATTCACCACCAAATATAAGGCCCCGGACTTAAACCCTACTTAATATTGAATTAAAGGAATAATTCGCGTTGAGGATCTTTTCAGGTTTATATTTTTTAGAGAATTAGAACATAACTATTACATCTCAAAAGATTAGAAAGTAGTCACTTCTACTATGTTTCCATAATAAAAAAACTCTTAAAAAGAAACGTGTCTTGTTCCATGTTTTATATAGGATGACATTCCCTTGATCCCATCCTTGACCTTATTCCACATTAAGTCCTGTGAAAACATTTAAAAAAAAAACTCGGGGTGAGCATAAAAAGCTCAGTAAGGGATACAGAAAGAATGAAAACTGTTAGTTTTTCAAACATCAAGTAAACCATATATACTCTATCAAAGTAATACCTTCACCTTCATGAAGTAGTAAAAACTCTTCACTGAATAAAGTATCATTACTTACCTTTTTGTAAGCAACGGATTACCAAAAAACCAATAAAAAGAACACATAACATATATAAAGGTAACTTGGGACATAAACATACTTAAGTAGAATAACCATACGGTCGACTTCCACACATATCACATAATGGAATAGCCATACAGCCAATTTTCATACATACATAATGGAATAGCCATACGGCCGACTTCCATACCCAATGCATTGGAGGTTATAATGTAACCACCCGTCTGGGTATTCACGGCACCACCCGTCATATGGTTTATAACGTAAGCACCTGTTAAAATGTCCAAGTACCAATATAAAATCATAAAACCAATATAAAGGAATGATAAAATTTCCACATTTCAATCACAATATATCATAAATATATTGACATAATAGAATCCTTTTCCAAAACCATTTTCAATACCAAAATACATAAAATTGTATATGGTATTTATTTTATTCTAAAATCATTACGGCTTGTTGAGAAAGCCAATGACCAAATAATACTCACGGCGGCGGAAAAGGTCGTTGTCGCCGCGTACGTTAAAAGAAACATTCCTTTTTGTCGTTTTGTAAAACGCTTTGTAGAAAAAGATTCCTTTTGTATAAAAGTAAAAGTAAAAGGGGTTTATACACCGTATGAAAGAAAGTTGTGTATAAAACGAAATATGCCTCAATGAAAGGAGATTGAGACGAAGTCCCTTACTTCGGGTCCGACTTGACTCGATCGTTCTTTAACGTCCTGAATAATAAACATGAGTTAATTTATACTTGATTAAAACCTTTTTAAAGTTCATTATTCTTTTTATATCACTTATTTCCATGTTATAAACATAATGTAACCATTTAAGTTAATAGTGTTTGTTTTCTCAATATTTGGTTCTTAAGTCGAAAGTGGACTTCTTACAATTACATGTTGTTCGTGTGGTCAAAGGTTCTTTATATCCAGAATGAAATTCCTGATTTGGATATAATATGTATCATATATATCCAGAATATACATGTATTTATAATATTACATAATCATTTAGAGGTAAGAAATGAAATGCACCGTTCATGGAGACGGTAAGCCGTACGTATGCATGAACGCTACTTTCATTTCTTTGTCATATTAATGGAATTAAAACTAAATGAGGGGTATGTATATTTTAATTCCACAATTATATTAATCATTTAGTTATTTCATTAGTTATATATCCATTATATACATGTACTTTTAATAGTACATTACATTTGGGGATAAGAAATGAAATGCACCGTTCATGGAGACGGTAAGCCGTACGTACGCATGAATGCTACTTTCATTTCTATCTCATAATTTGATGGAAAGAAATAATAATTATATAGAGGTATTTTATAATTCCAGTATAAAATTATATATAATAACTTTAAATCCATCCTTTACACGTCCCACATATGGCATTAACGAATCACATCACTTTGAGAAGGCCGTAGTCCGCACTTCTTTAAATGAAGATATCGTGTCTACCCATAATGGAAACCATAGAGGTATTCCCAAATGAAAAATAAGAATCTTAAAGAAAAATAAACATATTATATATCATATATAAAAATAGTGACATCATAATGGCCACCTTTGAAGGTGTTAAATGAGTATTGAACAATCATCATTTCGGGAGGCAGAATTTCGCCGTCCACGGAAACCGTATGTTCTTTCACCATTTTATGTAGTTGTGTGAGAGTGTAGCTAGAATAAATCTTATAAAAACATCATAGTATATTGAAGATACTGGTGTTGTTACAAAAGAAGTAAATAAAAATAGTTTAGAGGGTTGGAGAAGCAAAATAAAACAAATGAACAAGAGAGAATGAATTACCTTTAAAAGTGTAGCTCCTTTTGATTTGAGCCTAAAGGCTTCCTTTGAAAGGATTATTCCCAAAGGGAATCCTCTAGGATGAGTAGAGGGATGTGGAGATAGTAAATGGTCAGGGTTTGGCCGATCCAAAGGCTTGAAGAGTGTGTGAAATGAGGTAGAGGTGGGGGCCTTTTATAAGAGGAGAGGAGGGGCACTTTTGGAAAGTAAAGGAATATTACTTTATTTGAAAATGTGTTTCGGTTTTAAAAGGTCCCAGATTAATATAATTCGTGGATAAGGTGATAAGGGTTAGAAATACACTCATCCAATTGGTTTTTGACATGTTTAGTTCATAGTTTTTACATTATCTTTCCATTTTATTTAAATCGTCAAATAATGATGTCATCACTGCATCATTATTATGTCATAAATAATTTAATTTATTTAATGTCTAAAAATTATAAAAAAAATACTATGATGTAGGAAATAGTTTTATCTTTCCAATGACTATTTATAATCAAAAATCTGATCTTTATAACCCCATGTAAAAAATTGTTTTGTAAAACATATTATGTTTGTGTCATTTTTACTTTTACATTAAATAAAATGTTATTTATGTCATTTCCCAACCAAAGTGTCTCTATGGGGTCCCCAAGTTGACCCATGGCTTTTCTTGGTCTTCCATGACACAAACAATGATGGTAGGACATGTGTCAAGTTCATATCATATTATTAAAACATTATTTTTACCTTAAACTACACTAATTACCACTAATCGCGATTAAGACCTTAATAAGTTACTATTCACCAAAAAAAATATTATAATCTCATTTAACCACATTTTACTTCTTAATGAAAACCCTTTATGTCGGATTTTTGATATTCAAAACACAATGATGGATAAATTTCATTTAAACGGAAAATCAGTCTTTATAAGTACCACTTAGTGGTTTCACTATTCATCAAAAATTTAAGTTTTTCAGAAAATTACCAAATATTCACCCTAAGCTATATTTGATATTCCGAATTCAAAAATGAATTACATTTTACAAAATTAAAAACATATAAGTAAAATTAATTATTTTAATAATTAATTCCCACTGCAATGACAAATAGCGTGTTTTTGTGAAACAATTATTATCAAAAGATTTACACTAGTTTAAGTCCGATTTCAAAGTGAAATTAATTTCAACGACCACTATTGGATTTAATGGTAAAAATATTTTCTAATTTCACATTAAAAACAATTCAAAAGATAATCTAATCATATAAATAAGTTAGATTAAAAAGAGGTTTTGAATTAAAATACAACATTTTACACTATTCATTAAAAAAATGAACTTTATCAGAAAGGTACCAAAAATTTACACAAAGTAATTTTTGATGTCCCGATTCTAAAGAAGAGTTATATTTGGTCCAATAGAATGTATGAGAGTGATCAAAACTATATTTAATGACAGTTCGCCATCAAAAGGCGATAAGGGAACCTTTAGTGAAAATTAGGGTATAAAAGACTAAAATTGAACTCTTTTCGTATTTTAAGCCTTTATATTTTGTTGGATAAATATAAAAACATTTAAAAACATATATAATCATATTTTAGTTATTTCTATCCATTCCCACCAGTACAACGGCTACTCGTTAACTAACATTTAAAATAATATTATTTTATTACTTGTGTGCAATGTAAGTTTTCAAAGAAACTCATCGTTGCGTACCGAGTACGCTATCGAACGTAGAAACCCCTTTTAATTAAAATTAATATTTAATTCGTAAATATTAATAAATATGAAAATTATTTATTCTTTATTAACTTGTGATGTTACATCCTTCCCCCCTTTTTGGGAATTGCGTCCTCGCAATTTTATTCACTTATCAAAATAAGTGGGGGTATTTATCCCTCATAGCATTTTCAGATTCCCACGTTGCCTCTTCAATCACATGGTTTTTCCACAAAACCTTTACCTGATGAATCACCATATTCCGTAACACCTGCTCCCTGTGGTCAAAAATCTGAACTGGTTGTTCCTCATAAGATAGGTTCGCTTCCAGCTGAACTACCACTGGACTCAAAACATGAGATGGATCTGGAATATACTTTCTCAACATTGAAACATGAAAAACATCGTGTACCTGAGATAAACTCGGAGGTAAAGCCACTCGGTATGCAACTGATCCAACTCTCTCCATAATTTCATATGGTCCAATAAACCTTGGACTCAGCTTTCCTTTCTTACCAAATATCATCACACTTTTCCAAGGAGAAACCTTGAGAAAAACATGATCACCTACCTCGAAGGATAGATCCTTCCTCTGATTACCTGCATAACTCTTCTGCCAGCTCTGAGCTGTTCTCATGTGCTTCTGAATCAACTAAACTTTTTTTCCATCTCTTCTACCAATTCTTGTCCCATCATCTTCCTTTCACCCACTTCATCCCAAAATGCTGGAGTTCGACACTGCTTCCCATATAATGCCTGAAATTGTGCCATCTGTATACTGGAATGAAAACTGTTATTATATAAAAATTAAACCAAAGAAAGATGTTGGTCCCAACATCCCTGATAATCCATAGAACAAGCTCGTAGCATATCCTCCAATGTCTGACTTGTTCGTTCTGACTGCCCATCTGATTGAGGATGAAAAGATGTACTAAAATTTAATTCAGTACCCAACGACTTCTGAAGGCCTTTCCAAAAGTTAGAAGTAAACATGTGATCACGATCTGATACAATGGAGAGAGGAACTCCATGTAACCTGACTATCTCTTTAAGATACAAACGGGAAAGTTGATCAAGAGAGAAAGTATCTCGTATAGAAAGGAAATGAGTAGATTTGGTCAAGCGATCAACAATAACCCAAATTGCATTATTACCTCGAGATGTCTTCAGTAATCCAACAACAA
Organism: Viscum album; assembly: GCA_963277665.1. NCBI lineage: Eukaryota > Viridiplantae > Streptophyta > Magnoliopsida > Santalales > Viscaceae > Viscum > Viscum album. Next base: position 807,888,174 of record OY728139.1, read on the forward strand.
AGTCCATGGATATATTCTCCCATTTCCACTCTGGCACTGGTAAAGGCTGAAGCATCCCTTTCGGTAACTTCCGCTCTGCTTTAACCTGCTGACAAGTCAAACACTTCACAGTAAAATCATCAATGTCTCTTTTCATTCCATCCCACCAGTAATACTCCCACAGATATCTGTACATCTTAGTACTGCCAGGATGAACTGAAAATGGGGAACTATGAGCCTCACATAACAACTCATTCTTCAACTGTGAATCACAAGGCACACACAATCTCTTCCCAGATCTCAAAACACAATCATTATCAATGTTGAATTCAGGAAAATTACCTTTCTGAACCAGCTCTACCTTTTTCTGCAACTCACTGTCTTGCTTCTGTGCTTGCTTGATTCAATCTGATAGAGATGATCTCACTGATACTGGAAACAAAACAGAAGGACTTCCTGCACCAACAACTTCTATTCCAATGTTCATCAAATCCTTAACCAAAGGATCATGTTCCAAACGCAATATTGTTAATGAAGCATTACTTTTTCGACTCAAAGCATCAGCCACTTTATTTGCTTTTCCCGGATGGTAATGAATTGAACAATCATAATCCTTGATTAATTCTATTCATCTCCTCTGTCTCATGTTTAACTCTTTCTGAGTGAATATATACTTTAAACTTTTGTGATCGGTATATATTTCACACTTTACTCCATACTAATGATGCCTCCAAATTTTTAAATCAAAAACAATAGCAGCTAATTCCAAATCATGTGTAGGGTAATTTACCTCATGAGTTTTTAACTGTCGTGAAGCATAAGCAATTACCTGATCATTCTGCATTAGGACGCAACCATGTCCTTTCAATGAAGCATTACTGCAGATAACAAACTCACCATTCCTAGAAGGTATTGCGAAAACTGGAGCATTCATCAATCTTCTTTTCAATTCCTAAAAGAAATCATCACATTATTTTGTCCAGATAAACTTAACACCCTTCCGTGTTAGCTTAGTCATTGGACTAGATAACCGTGAAAAATTTCTAACAAACCTTCAGTAATAGCCTGCCAAACCAAGGAAGCTACGAATCTCTATTTGATGGACCGACATCTGCTGAAGTAGTTTCAAAGGATTTCACCACCCCTTTCTTCTTGTAGTCTAACTACTTCCCATCACTCAAGCTCTTTGTCAGACACTTGTTTTCATAGTGACCCATCTCATTGCACTTATAAAATTCCACTAACTGTAAATCAAATTTGTTCTTACCTTCTCCTTGATCCTTTTCAGTGCAATCACGAGCCTTATGTCCCATCTTACCACATAGGTAGCACTTTCCAGAATTCAGAAGACATTCCCCAGCATGCCTTTTGCCACATTTATCACAAACTGGAAACTTAGTTCTCTTACCATCAGACTTTTTTGAAGAATTCTTACCTTTCTCCTGCCACCTCGGTCTCTTCTTCTGCTGGTTGTTATAGAACACTTGGTCATCGGAAAAATCCATTTCCAGCTTCTCAGCACATCGAACAAACTTTTCATAACTTTTAAACTCACGAGAATCTAATGCCCTTCGATATTTTGGCTTTAATCTTGAGTAAAAATGATTGATTTTACTATCAAAGTCTCGGATAAAATTTGGAGTATACCTTGTCAATCGAGTGAACCTTTCTTCATAGGTAGCCACTGAGTCTTCCTCTTGACTCAATTACAAGAATTGTTTTTCCATCCTAAGTAGAACAGCCTTAGGAAAATACTTCTCAAGAAACATACCTTTGAATTCATCCCAGTTAAGAGAATCAATCTCATCGGCATCCCTGATATTTTTAACCATAGACCACCACTGATCTGCTTCACCCTCCAAACGGTAAATAGAATGACTAACCTTTTGATGTTCTGAACACCCATGACATTAAAAATCTTCTCCTGTGCTTTAATCCACCCTTCAGATAACTCAGGGTCAGATGATCCTCTGAATGATGAGGGTTGTTGCCTCATGAAATGTTCCACCACTGACATGTTCCTTTGCGGTTGATCTGCCTGATCTCGTTCATGGATACCACCACCATTTATAGCCTGAGTCAACTGCACCATTACTGCAACAAACTGTTCGGTTCCGATTCCGACCATCTCAGGTTGCTGATTTGGAATGTTATCTTCCTCCTTATGTCGTCCCAACATAGCTGCTTTGTTTCCTCTGCGGAAAACCATTCGGAACACAGAAATATCTTAGGCGAAGCAACATGGTAATCTGTAAATGCTATATCATTTCAATCATATTATAATTTAACACTTTTATAACTCCTAAAGTTGTCTAAACCGACCTCTGATACCAACTATAAGGCCCCAGCCTTAAACCTTACATAATATTGAATTAAATGAATAATTCACGTTGAGGATCTTTTCAGGTTTAGATTTTTAGAGAATTAGAACCTAACTATTACATCTCAAAATATTACAAAGTATTCACTTCTACTATGTTTCCATAATAAAAAAAACTCTTAAAAAGAAACGTGTCTAGTTCCATGTTTTATATAGGATGACATTCCCTTGATCCCATCCTTGACCTTATTCCACATTAAGTCCTGTGAAAACATTTCAAAAAAAACCTTGGGGTGAGCATAAAAAGCTCAGTAAGGGATACAGAAAGAATGAAAATTGTTAGTTTTTCAAACATCATTTAACCATATATACTCTATCAAAGTAATACCTTCACCATCATGAAGTAGTAAATACTCTTCACTGAATAATGTATCATTACATACCTTTTTGTAACCAAAGGATTACCATAAAACCCATAAAAAGAACACATAACATATATAAAGGTAACTTGGGACATAAACATACTTAAGTGGAATAAAAATACGGTCGACTTCCACACATATCACTTAATGGAATAGCCATACGGCCAATTTCCATTCATACTTAATGGAATAGCCATACAGCCGACTTCCATACCCAATGCATTGGAGGTTATAACGTAACCACCCGTCCTGGTATTCACGGCCCCACCCGTCATATGGTTTATAACGTAACCACCCGTTAAAATGTCCAAGTACCAATATAAAATCATAAAACCCATATAAAGGAATGATAACATTTCCACATTTCAATCACAATATATCATAAATTTATTGACATAATAGAATCCTTTATCAAAACCATTTTCAATACCAAAATACATAAAAGTGTATGTGGTATTTATTTTATTCTAAAAACATTACGGCTTGTTGGGAAATCCAAAGACCAAATAATACTCGCGGCGGCGGAAAAGGCCGTTGTCGTCGCGTACGTTAAAAGAAACATTCATTTTTGTCGTTTTGTAAAATGCTTCGTAGAAAAAGATTCCTTTTGTATAAAAGTAAAAGTCAAAGGGGTTTATACACCGTATAAAAGAATGTTGTGTATAAAACGAAATATGACTCAATGAAAGGAGATTGAGACGAAGTCCCTTACCACATGTCCGACTTGACTCGATCGTTCTTTAACGTCCTGAATAATAAACATGAGTTAATTTATACTTGATTAAGAACCTTTTTAAAGTTCATTATTCCTTTTATATCACTTATTTCCATGTTATAAACATTATGTAACCATTTAAGTTAATAATGTTTGTTTTCTCAATATTTGGTTCTTGTGTCGAAAGTGGACTTCTTACAATTACATGTTGTTCGTCTGGTCAAAGGTTCATTATATCCAGAATGAAATTCCCGATTTGGATATAATATGTATCATATATATCCAGCATATAAATGTATTTATAATATTACATAATCATTTATAGGTAAGAAATGAAATGCACCGTTCATGGAGACGGTAAGCCGTACGTACGCATGAACGCTACTTTCATTTCTTTGTCATATTAATGGAATTAAAACTAAATGAGAGGTATGTATATTTTAATTACATAATTATATTCATCATTTAGTTATATAATTAATTATATATATCTATTATATACATGTACTTTTAATAGTACATAACATTTGGGGATAATAAATGAAATGCACCGTTCATAGAGACGGTAAGCCGTACGTACGCATGAACGCTACTTTCATTTCTATCTCATACTTTAATGGAAAGAAATAATAATGATATAGAGGTATATTATAATTCCAGTATAAAATTATATATAATAAATTTAAATCCATCCTTTACACATCCCACATATGGCATTAACGAATCACATCACTTTGAGGGGGCGGTAGTCCGCACTTCCTTAAATGAAGTTATCGTGTTTACCCATAATGGAAACCATAAAGGTATGCCCAAAATAAAAAATACAGAAGCTTAAAGAAAAAATAAACATATAATATATCATATATAAAAATAGTGACATCATAATGGCCACCTTTGAAGGTGTTAAATGAGTATTGAACAATCATCGTTTCGGGAGGCAGAATTTCGCCATCCACAGAAACCGTATGTTCTTTAACCATTTGATGTAGTTGTGTGAGAGTGTAGCTAGAATAAATCTTATAAAAACATCCTAGTATATTGAAGATACTGTTTTTGTTACAAAATAAGTAAATAAAAAGAGTTTAGAGGGTTTTAAAAGAAAAATAAAACAAATGAACAAAAGAGAATGAATTACCTTTAAAAGTGTAACTCCTTTTGATTTGAGCCTAAAGGCTTCCTTTGAAAGGATTATGCCCAAAGGGAATCCTCTAGGATGAGTAGAGGTATGTGGAGAGAGTAAATGGGCAGGGTTTGGCCGAGCCAAAGGCTTGAGGAGTGTGTTAAATGAGGTAGAGGTGGGGGCCTTTTATAAGAGGAGAGGAGGGGCACTTTTGGAAAGTAAAGAAATATTACTTTATTTGAAAATGTGTTTCGGTTTTAAAAGGTCACACATTGATATAATTCGTGGATAAGGTGATAAGGGTTCGAAATACACTCATCCAATTGGTTTTGGACATGTGTAGTTCATATATTTTACATTATCTTTCCATTTTATTTAAATCGTCAAATAATGATGTCCTCGCTGCATCATTATTATGTCATAAATAATTTAATTTATTTAATGTGTAAAAATTATAAAAAAAATACTATTATGTAGGAAATATTTTTAGCTTTCCAATGAATATTTATAATTAAAAATCTGATCTTTATAACCTCATGTAAAAATTGTGTTTTAAAACATATCATGTTTGTGTCATTTTTACTTTTACATTAAATAAAAAGTTATTTATGTAATTTCCCAACCAAAGTGTCTCCATGGGGTCCCCAAGTTGACCCATGGCTTGTCTTGGTCGGCCATGACACAACCAATGAGGGTAGGACATGTGTCAAGTTCATTTCATATTATTAAAACATTATTTTTACCTTAAACTACACTAATTACCACTAATCGCGATTAAGAACTTAATAAGTTACTATTCACCAAAAAATTATTATAATCTCATTGAACCACATTTTACTTCTTAATGACAACCATGTATGTCGGATTTTTGAGATTCAAAACACAATGATGGAAAAATTTCAATTAAACGGAAAATCAGTCTTTATAAGTACCACTTAGTGGTTTCACTATTCATCAAAAATTGATGTTTTTCAGAAAATTACCAAAAATTCACCCTAAGCTATATTTGATATTCCGAAGTCAAAAATGAAGTCCATTTTACAAAATTCAAAACATATAAGTCAAATTAATTAATTTAATAATTAATTCCTGATGTCGTGACAAATAGCGTGTTTTTGTTAAACAATAATTATCAAAAGATTGACACTAGTTTAAGTCCGATTTCAAAGTGAAATTAATTCCAACGACCACTATTGGATTTAATTGTAAAAATATTTTCTAATTTCACTTTAAAACCAATTAAAAAGATAATCTAATCATATAAATAAATTAGATTAAAAAGATGTTTTGAATTAAAATACAACATTTTACACTTTATTAAAAAAATGAACTCTATCAGAAAGGTACCAAAAATTTACACAAAGTAAATTTTGATGTCCCGATTATAAAGAAGAGTTAAATTTGGTCCAATAGAATGTATAAGAGTGATCAAAACTATATTTAATGAGAGTTCTCTATCAAAAGGCGATAAGTGAACCTTTAGTGAAAATTAGGGTATAAAAGCCTAAAATTGAACTCTTTTCGTATTTTAAGCCTTTATCTTTTTTTGGATAAATGTAAAAACATTTAAAAACATATATAAACATATTTTAGTTATTTCTATCCATTCCCTCCAGTACAACGGCTACTCATTAACTAAAATTTAAAATAATATTACTTTATTACTTGTGTGCAACGTAAGTTTTCAAAGAAACTCATCGTTGTGTACCGAGTACGCTATCAAACGTAGAAACCCCTTTTAATTAATATTAATATTTAATTCGTAAATATTAATAAATATGAAAATTCTTTATTATTTATTTACCTAGGATGTTACACCAAATTATTATCTCAATTAAGAGAACATTGGTTGAAATTGGAGACACGTAATTTGAGGAAAACATAACTATTTATAGGGATTTATTGAGGTCATCAGTTACAAAAAATTGTAGAATTGAGGTCCTCGAATCCCTCAATCTATGATGATTTATAATATCATCGGTTCAAAAAAACATGAGGTATTATGATAACACATTTTTAGTTTATGATCCCTTACCTAATGTTTAGGAATTAATTTCTTCATAGAACAAGAGAAGAATATATATATATATATATATATATATACTTAACAAGTAGAGTTCCATCCTTAAACTAATTTCTACCACAAAATAATCTTTCACTCTAAAAAATATAGAACAGAAAAAATATATTCTATTTATCCTATTCATAAAGGGTTCAAAAAATATGAATTTATAATTTAACTATCAAACCCTTTAAACAAAGAAACCGCATTATACAATCTAGGTACTTCACGTAGTCTAGTGGTAGGCCATAAATCCCAATCACACTATGGTTGTCGGTTCGATTCCCGTAGCTTTGTCTGACACGACGGGTTGTCACACAGTCTGTGTGTTGTCCTTTTTATAGAAATCCAAAAATAACCTTAATAATTGAATCTTAAACCATTCCAAACATTAGACTTATCCAAAATAAATATCTCCAAACTTACAGTCCAAAATTTATAAGGATGTTAAACATAATGAAGATACGTTTTTTCCACATAATAACATGTGAACACCTTCATCGTGTGTTATTTTAAAACATAGTAACACCCTGAAATTCCATAAAACCATATTTATTACATTCATTCTCCCTTATCCTTTATATAATATTGGATATATTACTTATATCAAAAAATATTGAATATTCCAACAATGATGAAATAATCAATCTATTAATCAGTTCAATGGAAGTCAATAATATCAAATATAATTTATCCAAATCAACCAACTAAATCAATACCTCAGTACCAGAACCATATTACAGTTTATCATTCTCTCAATCATATATTTTCCAAAACTTTAACTTGATATTGAGTCACTTTTCTTGGTTCCACACAATCTCATTTCCATAATGAAATACTATTGTAGTACAATACTTATATACACTATAATTTTTATAACATGTACATCATTAATACAATAATAAAATGACATAATACATTAATAACAACCTAAGAAATATAATCATTCCTATTCATCTTCAGTAGTATCATAACTTTATTATTATCCAATAGAAACATTTGGGGTATACTATGATTAATTGGATATTGATTTGTGCAGTGTCATATAACCTTGCAGTTGAAGCATTGTAAAATGGAAACGTTTTTCTTACCCATGAAATCACGTAATTGGTGTCCATTTTATCTACACTTACAACAAACTCCCATCCCCTTCAAGCATTTACCAAGGTGATTCTTTCCATAGTTATCACTTATGGGAAAATCATTCTTTTCCATCTTCCCTTTATTCTTCTTTCTCTCTTCCATCCTTTTCTTATCATGCTTCCCATAAATGTAATAGGACTCAGAGAATTCATCACTTATCTTATTAACACATGATATTATTTCTTCATATGTTCAGAATACATGGGAGACTATTTCCTTTATAAATGTTGGATTATTAACGTGAAAGATATGATCCTTTTAATCTTTGTATCATATGTATTTCTGGAGTTCACATTCCTTCTACTAGGATCCATTTCTATACAATGTCATAAACTAAACTAGTTTATGAAGTGAAATAAATAATTCCAAACATGTAAAACACTTTACATAAATTTAACAGTATATTTATATAATCCATAATCATAAAAAAAATCCATTGAGGAATTATATACTCATAAACCCTTCATAATGATTTGTAAATAAAATGAAAATTATCATAAGAATATCCCCGAGAGTGTCATAACCAAGAGTGCAACACAACCCATTGTTGTGCACTAGTTCCTATTCGAGTCTAGCTCAAAGCGGTGTTTTCGGGTTTTACCCCTAGGTACATCAGTGCCAGAGTCACCTCTACCTGCTCGTATCCAGATAGGGATGTATTTGCTTGGAAATCTCACAAAATCTCAACATTACCAAAATTTTAATATGTTCTTTGATACTAGTCCTCAAATTATATTTTAGGGCTATGTTTTATAATCAGATATTATCTAAATCTAGTTTCCATGGTTATTGTTAAACTTCCTATGATACCAACTATATCGCCCAGACCTCAGTTACCCAGAGTCGGTGCATTATTTTAATACATTGACATGATTACAAGGAATCATGTCCTGAAGGACAGATTAGTTTACCAGTCTTGGAAAATAGATTACATACACGAATGTTACATTACACTTTAAAACATACAAAACTACATAAATAATTATTTATGAATTCCATTGTTACCATATCTTAACCTCGTATATCAATCACAATACACTTCTTGGAATCCTAGGAAAAATAAAACATAGAAAGGGGTGAGCTCAAACGCTCAATAAGGGTAATAAATACTTTGGAAGATAACATAAATATTAAGAATGGTGAATAATTGAAACCACATGCCTTTACCAATAATAAATATGAATACTTTTATGGAAGGAATATGAGGGGAGTAAATAATGCCATAATAAAACACAATCATGGGTATTCTACTAGGAGAATGAACACATGAACCATAAATATTATTTTCATAATGAGGAAATGTATAATAGAAGACTTTAATTTCTCTGTCATGGCCTCGTGCCAGAACCTATGGGATAACTATAACCACAACACAACCCAGAGAGCCTCTTTAACCAGACTCCATATCTGAGAGCCTCTGTAACCATAATCCATCCCGGAGAGCCGTTGTAACAGGACTCTATCCCAGATGCCTCTATAACCAGAATCCAACTAGGAGGGTCTACTATAACCAGACCCCAACTCAGAGGGCTTAATTTTATTGGTCCCCAACCTGAAACATACTAGTCCAATACTTTCATTATAAGAAAAGGTAGAAATATTACATAAACATTCGTATTAAAACTAACATATGAAATGTAAATAATTTAACTATAAACCATGAATGGTATACGACTAGCACATCCATATTCAACCATATCACAAAACCTTCAATACAATATGGAATTTTTTGTATCATAATAAATAAACTTCAAATAAACTTAAAATCCATCAAAGGATGTTAACATAGATGAAATCAAAAACTTTTTTAGAGAAATATCTCTTTCTATTTTGAAATTATTTAAGAGTCACATAATTATAAACAAAAAATTTATTTTTAAAATATTCTTAAAAGAATTTAAGGGAAGATTCGATGATGTTATAACAACAGAAAATATCTGAACCCACTGTATAAGTAAAAAAACATTTTTAACATAATTTTGTCGAAAAGGTCATAAAATAGCTTGTTTGGAAAATGACGGAAATATTTCTTTATAAACATCTTTTAAAAGTCAAGAAAAGGTATAAATGACTTTATCCTATATTCTATAAAATAGTAAGAATGTTTTGAAATACATTTTTAAGAAACATGGATGTGGATGATAATGAGGTCCAAGTAGATAATTACGTATAAACTACCTTGGATAATAAAGAGATTGTGAAATTAACCCTGAACACATAGTAATCAATCATGTCGTATGAATAGTAGTCAATAACCACCAAATGAATCACAGAATATCATGAATATAAGGAGAATCATGATAATATATATCAAATTGTAGTAAAAAATACAGCACATGTAATAAATAAGTGTTGAACAATGGAAATCACACAGAATTAAAAGTGAGATAAGAAACCCCTTACCTCGTGTCTGACTTGACCCATTCATTCTTTAATATCCTGAATAATAAACTAAAGTTAATTTCTACTTTTTTACGTACCTTTTTCATGTTTATTAGTCCTTTTATATCACTTTTTACCATGATATTAACATTATGTTATCATTTAAGTTAATAATGTTCGATTTGTCGATATTTGGAACTTGAGTAAAAAATGAACAACTTATTGTTACAAGTTGTTCACATGATCAAATGTTCATTATATCCAGAATGATATTAATGATTGAGATATCATATATATCATATATATCTAGTATATACATGTATTTATAATAGTACATATCATTTTGGGGTAATAAATGAAATGCACCGTTAATGGAGACGGTAAGCCATACGTATGCATGAATGCTACTTTCATTTCCATTTATTATTTTAATTTAGTTTAAACATAATGATACCTAAGTATAATTTAATAACAATATAATATAATATATAATATCATTAACATCATCCTTTATATGTCCCACATGTGGTATTAATGAGTCAAATCACTTTGAGGGGGCGGTAATCCGCACTTCCTCAAATGAAATTATCGCAGTTAACCATAATGGAAACCATTAAAGAATGATCTAAAATAAAAATAAAGAAGCATGAAGAAAACATAATCATAATATATATCTTATATAAATATAGTTCCATCATAATGGCCACCATGAGAGGAGGTAGGAGGTAATTGAACAATCATCGTTTCGTGGGGCCTTAGTTTCCCATCCACAGAAACATTATGTTATTCACCCATTAGATGGAGGTGTGTGTAAATTTATTTTGAATTATTATCATAATAAAATACTAGTATATTTAGGATACTGTTGTTTTTATAAAATGAAGTAATAAAAAGAGTTTAGGGATTGGAGAAATAAAATAAAAGAAAAAAATATAAGAGAAATTGTTACCTTTAATTTGGGTAACTTTATTTGGTCTGAATCAAAAGGACTTCTTAAACTGCCTTCTGCCTAATGTAAGACTTCTACGAGGAGGAGAGGGATGTAGGAATCTTAATTTGGAAGAGTTTGGATGATACTAAAAGATTTATAGGTGTGATTAATTGGATAGAAGTGGACTCCTTTTATAAGGGGGTGGAGGGTCTCTTAGGACAATGTGAAAATATTATATTATTATATAATGATATTCAATTTCTAAAGGTCCAAAAATCAGTAATGGTCGAAGATAAGATGACTCATGGTCGAAATAAGATTATACATTAAGAATTTACATGTTTTCAATAATAGTTTAATATTTATAATCTAATTTATTTAAATCATTTATTAATGAGAGAAATACTGCATCAGTATTGTGTCATAAACAATTTAATTTATTCGATGTCTAAAAATTATAAAAGAAATACCATGATGTACGAAATATTTTTAGCTTTACAATAATTTTTATAGTAAAAAATATTACTTATATAACTCCATATGAAAATTAATTACTAAAATATTTTTGTTTATGTCAATTTTGCCTTTATTTTAAATTAATCAATCTAAAGTGTCATTATAATTTATAATTGGCTCCATGTGGTCCCAAAATCGACCCAAGGATGGATATGGTCGGCCATTACTCATAAAATAATGTTAGGAAATGTCTTAAGGTAATTTTGAATTATTACAATATTCTTTTTACATTGAATTACCCTGTTTATCATTTACCGCGGCAAATAAAAGTCAAAAATTACTATTCCCCAAAAATTACTTTTCATCATATTGAACCACATTTTACATATTGAGGTTAACCGTGTCTTTTGGATTTTTACGTCCAATGTCCCTAAGGGCTTCATTTATTATTGATTTTCGATAATCCACCTTTCACGGGGTGAGGAGGAACCCTTACAAGGCTTGGAGGCGTATGTATTACTTGGCCCGTAGGCCTTAGAGGAATTAATTTTCCTGTAGGCATCAAACATTACATAAAACCCAGAATAAATACGTGGAACTGCTTTTCGTTAGAATCTTCATTGTGAAATCAGTTCTCCAACATCGCATGGGTGTTTGGCTAGGCATTCCCATGCAAGCACAAGCTTGTCCCGATGGTAGGTGACATACCCTCTCATTCTTGCAATTTGTTTGGCTTCTACTGTGTTGAAAGATCCTTTATCATACTCCTTATAGAGATAGTTTCTTATAGGTCATCTGGTTTGCATCTTCACTTAAGGTGGCCCAAATGCCTTGAGGTGACCTGAAGGCCTTACTAACCCGAAGGCATGGGTGGCCCGAAGGCCTTAAAGGACTCAGGGACCAAATCTGTGGCCCAAAGGACTAAATGAGGGAATATTCTCAGCTTCTATAGTGCCAAACAGTACATGCTATAGTTCCCACTATAGTACTGCTACAGTACTGCCCAGTTCCCGCTACAGTACCTGCTACAATACTTCTACAATACTGCTACAGTACCAAAAATAATGTCTCTGCCTGGATTTGATCACAGGCCTCCTGGATGCACTTGCAGAGTCCCTACCAACTGGGAGAAATCTCATGTGTCTCTCGGATGTTTGAATTTCAACTCACAGATGCGGTAAAATTATGTTTTATGCAAAGTTTCAAAAACTTTTAGGAGGTGGTTAAAAGACGGTAAAAAGTTCAATTAAATTTTTACATATCTAAACTTATTATAAAATGACTCCAATGAATTATTTTGAATATATATAGATATTTTATATATATTTTTACCTAAAATAAATTTAAATAAAATAAATAATGATTTAAATGAAAAGTCAGTTTTAACCAATAACTTAGTGTTTTTCACTATTCATCTAAAATTGATGTTTCTCAGAAAAATACGAATGATTAAGCCTATGATATATTTGATATTCCAAATTCAAAAATGAAATCAATTTTACCAAATTAAAAACATATAATTTGCATTAATTAATTTAAAAATAATTCATGTGGTCAAAATAAATAGCTTGTTTTTAAGCTACAATATCTATCAAAAGATTGACACATGTTTATGTCCAATTTCAAAGTGAAATTAACTATAATGTCCTAAATTTTATTAAATGATAAGAATATAATATAATTATACTTAAAAACCAATCAAATTCATAATTTAACACTATAAATTATATTTATTATAAAAGTTGTTCTTAATTAAAATTTAGAATTTTTCACTATTTACCAAAATATGAAAGTTATCAGAAAAATACAAAAAAATTATCAAAAATAAATTTTTATTTTTTGATTGTAAATAAGATGTTTATTTTTTCAAATTAAATACATAAAAGTATCAAATATTGGATTTAAAAATGGTTCACCCTCAAAGGGCGATAAAATTTCATTTTCTGAAAAATACTTCTGTAATCTAAAAAGATGAATTTATACTTATATTATGTCTAAGAAACACATAATATGGATGTTAAAATTATATGGAGTATATAAAATTCAAAATACAGTTAATACTATTCATAACCTATTTTGAACGACTAGATAGGTAAGTCGTGGTGCGCTTGAACTTGGTGTTGCGTGTAGTGTAAGTAATTGAATTACATTGAAGAAATAACGTACTTTGAAATCATGGGGGGTGTTACAGACTCTTTGAGGAAGCTCTCTTAGTCTATTCCTCATTATAGTCTAATGTAGTTCAATGACTCTCTAAGAAAGCTCAATCAGTCAATTCCCATTATAATCTGAAATAGTTCAATGATTATTTGTGGAAGCTCACTTGATCAATTCCCCTTAAAGACTAAACTGCTCAAAGACTCTCTATGGAATATCACTCGGTCAATTCCCCTTATAGTCTATTACATCAGGTTTTCAAGGCCCTGTGTACGTCAACAAGAATAGAAATGCAATACGGCCAACGTAAACCTCAAGAACTACATGGATAAACAATCTACAATATCTCAAGCATGTCAGACAAAATAATCAATCCATCCTGTAGTACTAGGCATGGTAAACCTCATAGAACCCTAACAGCTAAACAAGACTAAACGATCATAAAAATTATATCCATGGATAACACATCCAAAGCATAGTAAACAACCCTATTCACATCCTATTAGCCTCTATTTACACAGAGCATCATAACATGCAATTAACAGGTTCGAAATGGTAAACATGCAATACCCCATTCAACTATATTGGGTAAAATTACACATAATACTCAAAGACATTCAACGGAAAGGCACAAACCACCAACCTTTTAGGGTTTGGGAAAATCGACCCTTCGCCCAAATGCATTCCAAACTGGGTGAATGCCTCCTCGAAACCACCTCAAAAAACCGTCGCTAACATCAAAAAGAACAACCATTAACACACAAAGGAAATAAAACCCTATATCTACATGAAACCATTGTAGATCTAGGAATATATATAGAGGGAGAGGGATAACCCTATCCAAAACCTCCTAGAACTAAAAGGGGGACTTACCAGAAGAGAACCGCCTTTTATCCACCAAGATAACCCTTCGATTTGCATCCAAAACGAGCTAAAGAGCTCCCCCAACCTCTGAAAACTGGAACCCCCGCGTGATCCATTGGTGGGAGGAAGAATGAGAGAAAAACCATAAATCTCGAGTGGTATGGGACTTAAAACCCCAAACATTAAGTGGCCAAAAGGTTACACCACAAGGATTGGAAAACCGTGCGGCAACCAAGTGGTTGCCCCTGTCTCACCCAAGGACTTCGCTGGCTTGCCTGCATGGTCTGACAAACCATGTGCTGCCTGTGTGAATCCCACTGTAGAGAGTGTATGGTTTCCTAGGCTAGACGCACTGTCTGTTCAATTCGTACACCAACCTTGCACCCCATCACAACCTCCACAACATTAAAAGTTTCCCCAGAGTTGTCCAAACGTCATCCAACCACTTTAGAAAGCACAAACGAACCAATAACAGGGCCACATACCTCAAACTGGGGGCACTAGGTCAACCCCACATGACCGTGTACATGAACGCTACATGGCCAACACACTGTTACCTGTGGTATCTGAGTACATGGGATTTACTCAGAAATTACACAGCGTGTACTTCGAAAATATCCAGAAAAACAACTTTTTCTAAAAAATGACCAGAAAAATAAAACATACCTGAAAGTAAGATACCGGTTCTTACAAACATCCCCCTAATAAAATTCTTCCTCAAATTTCCCTAGAATTGTGGCATAGAAGAAGAAACCTTGAATAGATCTGGCCACTTTGATTGTACGTCTGCCTCCCTCTCCGATGTCTTGTCCTATACTCGCTCGTGCTGCCATAACACTCTTACTAGTGGAACAGACCATCCATGAAGAAACTTCATAATTTGATCAAAAATCCAGATAGTAATCTCCTCGAACGATGCATCCACTTACAACACAACCTCCTCAGGTTGGAAAACATGAGACGGGTCCGAGAAGTAACTTAGAAGCTGAGAAACATCAACGACCTGGTGCATAACCTGGTACCTCTGAGGTAATAGCAAACGATAGGCAACAGGCCCAACACTCTCCAACACCTCAAACGGTATGACGTAACATAGAAAAATATTACCATGTCACCAAATCCTTCGGTGTCCCAACCTCGGGGTGACACGTATGAAATACTAATTCACAACCGCAAACACCAGAGTTCATCTACGTTGATCACCATAAGACTTCTGTCAAGACTGTGTAGTTGTTTTCCTCTTCTGAATATACTCTATATGCTTAGTGCTCTCATATACAAGATGTGGTCCCAGCCTAACTGCCTCTCTCTCCTCCATCCAAGATAAGGTTGATTATCATGGACTCCCGTAAGAAGCCTCATAATGTGCTATTTGAATAGTTTATTGAAAACTATTATTATAGGAAAAATCCACAAGTGGTATTTGTTTCTCCCAATAACCTCCAAAATCCTGGATGCATGAACGAAGCATGTCCTCATGCACTTGAATCATACACTCGGACTGGCCATCTATCTGGGGTGGTAAGCTGTACTCAAAAGTAAATGTGTACCCAAAACATTCTGAAGCCCCTGCAAGACCAAAGATGTAAAACATGAATCTCTGTCTAAATCAATAGATCGTGGAACTCCATGTAAGTGCAAAATTTATTGTATTTATAACCGTCCAATCTCATCAACACTGATGGTCGACTTGATCAGCAAGAAGTGATAAACCATTGTGAGTCTATCAATGACAACTAAAACTACATCATTCTCTCGAGGATACCTATGTAAACCCATCACAAAATCTATCACTACATCATTCCACTTCCTCTCGGGATATGTAAACAGCTATAAAATCTCTATTGGTTGCTGATTCTATGCCATCACCTGCTGACAGGTGCAACACATCATGAAAAAACTAGCAACATCTCCCTTGATTACATGCCACCCATAATGACGGTGTATATCACGATAAATCTTGGTGACACCAGGATGAAATTCCCAAACTAAGGAATGAAATCACTGCATCAGCTCCATGCGTATGTATGATGGCACCTATACATGCCCATGGTAATGCTAGATTTAATCCTCACCAATGGTCCATCCCAGAGTAGGGTCCCCTCCTGACACTCTCTCCCTTATTACTAGGCCTTCATAATATGATAGAAACCTCATTAGATCTTGATCAATAAGAGTATATGTAATAACCACAGAAGAATGAAATTTTCTCCCCTGTCTCTCGTGCACCACAAAATGCATATGAGATAATAGATCCATAAGCTGCCACTCACTGTTGGCTTCCTGAACTGCATGTACTTGATTCCCTTAGTCAACGCATCAGCCATTGCATTTTCATTTTTAGGCATATAGTTATGCTGAAAGTCAAAGGACTAAAGGAACTCTACCCACCTTCACTTTCTCAAATTCTGATCATACTGAGTGAAGATGTACTAGAGACTCTTATGGTCGGGGAAAACAAAAAAATGCTCTCACATAAGATAATGTCTCCAACAACGCAAGGCATGAACAACTACAACCAACTCGAGATCATGAATCAGATAATTCCTCTCATGTGGCCTCAATTACCGAGACATGTACGCAATGAACCCTTCTCTCTATTTAAGCATATCTCCCATCTTGTTACATGAAGCATCACAATTCATAGTATAGATCTTTCCCAGATATGAAAAAATAGTATTAGTGCTTAATTCAACCTCCATTTCATCGCCAAAAATATGACTCACAAGAATATAACCATAAGAACATTTCACCCTTCTTAGTAAGGCCTGTCAGTGGAATTTCTAAGCATGAAAAGTCTTATATGAAACGTATGTTGTATCCAGCCATACCTAGAAAATGTTGTACCTCAATTATGTTCATCGGCTGCTCCTAGGAAACTACTACTCTCATGTTCTCAAGGTCTACTAATACTCCAGTCTCTGAGATAACATGACCCAATAAGTGAATATGATCCATTAAAAAGTGAAACTTTGAGAGCTTATCATATAACTGATGATCTATCAGTGTACTAAAAACGATCTCAAGATGGGTAGCATGGTCATGTCGAGTGTGATTTTACACCGGGATATCATCCACAAAGACTACCACAAAAGTATGAATGAATATATGGAACACTTGGTTCATCAGTGCCATGAAAACTACATGCATGTTCATGAGACTGAATGACATAACCATATACTCATATAGACCATACCTACTCTAGAAGGCTGTGAAAGGTATATCAGATGGTCTAACCCACAACTGATGATAGCTGGATCTCACGCCAATCTTCGAGAAAACCTGGGCTACTTAAAGTTGATCAAAGAGATCATCAATCCTTGGAAAGGGATATCAGTTCTTGACTATCAATTGGTTCAGCTTCCTATAATCCACACAAATCTTGATGGCACCATCTGACTTCTTCGCAAACAGGGCATGCGAACCCTATGGAGAAGTACTGGGTCAGATGAAACCATTTTCCAAAAACTCTTCCAAATTCTTCTTGATCTCTTGTAACTCAGGTGTATCCATCCTATATGGAAGAATGGACACCGGTGCCACTCCTGGCATGAGATTAACTGAAAATTCTACCTCACGCTCTGGAGGGAAACTAGAAAATTTTTCTAGAAAAGCATCGCTGAAACGATCCACCACTGGAGGAATGTTTTACATTGACATCCCCTTGTCTTCCATATATAGACTAGCAATCTAGGGTATAACTCATTCTAACCCATGATACCCGGGAGCCTCTCTACTCTCTTGGACATCCTACTCTCCCTTATGATGAAAAGATCTGCCCTCTAGTGAGGTGAAACTCACCCTATGGCGATAGCAATCGACGATTTCCTGGACGGGAACTAACCAATCCATTCCATGAATGACATCATAGCTCGTCATCTCTGGGACATAGAGGTCCTATAAAATGTGACACCCACCAACATCTATAGGGAACTCCTTGCACTAACGTACGCTCACCATTCTAGTCCCCAACGGAGTGTCTAATGTCAATATATCAGAAGAAGAAAAGATACAGAGCCCATGCATCTCCACAACCGCAACAAATAAAAATCTATGGGAATCCCATGTATCGAAAAGTATAGAATCTAAAAACAAGGCTACTGAGATAATAACGTGCATTGTAGATGTTCTGGGATCCTACTTCTGTTGGGTATACTCCACTGCAAATTTCTGGCCTATACCATGGCCTTGTGATCCTCCCTGTCCACTCTAAGATGATCTGACCTAATTTCGCTGAAAAATGGTGACAAGATACCACAACCATGGAATCCACCTCGGCTTGAATGGATGGAAGAACACTAGTTCCTAGACTTGTGAGAAACCTGTGGTGAATCTCCTTAACTAGGAGTCATAGAAGAACCCCTGTCAGCAGCTGCTGGTGAGAAGATCTGACAGAAGCTCTGAAGATGACCCATCATCCCACAAGATCGGCACTCCACTGGGTATCATGGGAAATGATGCCTCATATTTCTGCTCCTCCCGCACTGGTATCATACATCCTAGCTACCAGAATATGCATCACTCCTACTCTGATCACCTCGTGCAATCTCCATACTGCACTTCCAGCTATCAGCTGGCAGAGCACTAACTCTGGATGTCGAACCACCCTGGCACACTGCAACAGAATCCCTCACATTTCACTCAGTGATCAGTTCTTGGTTGACTATAGAAGAGATAGAAGCCAACCTAATGTTGTTCACCTACAATCTGATGTCGTGTCTCAGACCATCCTCAAACTTCCTTGCAAGTAACAACTCATCACCACATGGAATAGGCATGAAACACTAAAACTCTGTGAAGCGAGAGGAATACTACATAATAGAAAGAGTACCCATCTCCAAACTCATTAACTCTCCATCTTGATCGGCCCTTAAGGTCTCCAGATTGATTAACCATAGAATATGTGATGAAATTCATCCAAGATCATAATTTTTTGGCGTCCTGCTTGTGAGATCACATCCCACCACCTCTCGGAGGAGTGTCAAAGAATTTAGGTAGCTTGATTCACCCTCCTATTTGGATGTATCTACAAATTATCGAGGATCGTCAGCGTTTCTTCCATCCATGACTCTGCAGCCTGGGAGCCTCCATCCAATGAGATGGTGGGAGGATGCTACTGCTGAATGACCCGCGTCAATTCTTTCATCGATGGGGCCGGAGGCAGAGCTCCTTGGAATGTCTGCGTCATCCTTAGAAAGCGCTCAATGTACTGTGTAGTAGAACCAGTGTCAATTATAATTGGTGCTACCAAGGCTGGAATAATCAGAGGATATTTATGTAGTCCATGATCATCCATATCTAGTGTCTAATAATCACCTTAAAACTTTCATACAACCGGAGGATGTCTCTGTGGAAGGACTCTGCAAGGTCAATCACACACCTTAGGTTAATATAATCAAGGACGAAAAACTGGAAGCATAAGAAGGGAATATGCAAAAGAAAACTGTCATGTCTTACAAAAGAAGATTACAAGGAATGTATAACAACTACACAACAAGTTCCCATAAGTAATTCATAAGGGTGTGTACTTATTCCATAACTGGTCATGAAACACCCCAAACACATGGCATGTTGTCCTTACACATGACATGTACTTGAATTTTCATCCCTTTCCCCAGTCCTTATACACAGCTAAGCCACATGGCTCCCCTATAAAAATATTACATGGTGTGTTTTTTACAGATATGTCATGTACTGGACGCGCTTCACTGACCCATGATGTTCATGAAATGAAAGGATACACGTCTCACACTACACAACATGTCCTAGATGGACACAACATGTACTTATTAGGTTTCAACTGCCCATGTTGTTAGTGACCTAGATGGATTCCACGATTGCACAACACGTTGTGTTCAGAACTGAAATAGCTTGTATATGCTAAGATTTCATTGTCTGTGTTGTTAGTCACCCAGGCAGACAAAGGGTCACGACGACATGGCATGTACAACCATTACACAGTGTGTTCCTACAAGAACTTCCCTATCCCTTGTATCTACACACACTACATATGAAATGGTTAGAGACTACACGATGTGTACATAATGTACAAGGTGTGTACATAAGAAAAAATTTTTCTTCCCAAACAGAAGAACACATGGCATGTAGTCAAAAATACACTACGTGAATTCCGGGTTTTTCTGAACAGTAAGCCTCAGAAACTACTCCATAGCCCAGAAAAACATTGAAACAAACAATAATGTGCCAAATTCTAGTCTGTGAGCTCCCATACTCCCTGCGAATGAAATCTTGGCATCTTATGTATGCTATAAACATGGTAAACAAGTCAATGATCAACCAAATTCCAGTCAATAAGGTCCCATAACACCTCAAGAGCCGATGTTGGGAATTCATTCTAACAAATCCTTACACAAATGATACAATATCAAACAACATGTATTTTTATCAATGAAACTATCACAATAGGATGAATCTCTAGCACAACATCTATCACAACAACATGAAATCGCTAATGCACCCTATGTGGCATGGAAAGAATGCATGACATGTGATTACTAGAAAGTTACTAAATCATTCATGGGAAAGAATACCTTCATCTAATCAGGCTGCGACATAAATAGAACCCTAATAACATTAATAATAGCAATACAATACATGTGAGTCACCCAACGGTGAAAATCAAATCAACCATAAAATTACAAACCAAAAAATTTCAATAATGAGGTAGATTTTCTTTTCCCTGTACATGGGTAAGCTACTCATGGGCACAACTTATTACCATGTACCTATTTCATCATATCCCCATCTATAGGCTCTGAACAATACATAAATGAAAAGAATATCCTCTAATACAACTTTGTAATGACCCACTTCCGGAAGCCACCCCGAGGTGCCCTGTACCCGGTTGGTCACATGGCTTCAAGCGTATTTACCGTAACTCCAGAGGATGCCAACTAGAAGTGAGGGACTTGGGTTTGATAGTTTGGAAATTATGCCCTCATTGGCATAGTAACACATCAGAAGAGAAAAATAGATTGCAATAGCGGAAGCAGTAATAATTCATTCAAAAGTAAACATTGGATGTCTGAAAAAATAAATAGCTGGATTGTATATATATATATAAATGATGCATGGTGCATTTTTCTAGGAAAATTGCATAACACAACACAATGCTGGAATAAAAAATAGTACTAATCCAAATTAAAAATAGAAAACAGATAAACTGCTCCTCAGTATCGCAGGCCTCAGCTTGGCCCCATGCTCTCTAGCTCCAAATCATAAGAAGTACTTGAAGTATAAATGTGCTTCCCTTATCTATACCTTCTAAAATATAATCTGTTTGGGGCCAAATGCATAGACCAATTAGGGTGTGAGACTAAATTCCAGTAGGAAATAACTACAAGATCTATGCCTAACAATTAGTGAATATATGGTATGTAATGAAAAAAAGAATGCAGTAAATAAGGATGTACTTATCCATAACCAATCCAATAGTTTCAATGAAAATAGTTCCATATATCAACAACATAAAAAAATCAATTAACCCTCTGGGTAGTTTTCTCAGCCTAACCCCTATGGTTTAATCAATCAAGGAAACAATAGAGACTCTCTTAGGAAGCTCTCTCAGTCAATTCCCCTTTTAGTCACATGTTCTAAAAAGACTCTCTAATGATACTCACACGTCAATTCCCACTATAGTCTAATATAATCAAGGACCCAGTGAGGATGATCACATGGTCAATTCACCTTATAACCCCAATTGTTCAAAGAATCTATGTGGATGCTCTCTCAGTCAATTCCCCTTATAGTCTCAAATAGTTCAATGACTATCTGAGGGAGCTCACTCGGTCCATTCCCCTTAGAATCTGAAATAGATCAATGAATCTCTATGTAATATCACACGATAAATTCCCCTTATATCCTAATGTGCTCAAATACTCTCTAAGGAAGCTCACTCAGTCAATTCCCCTTATATTTTATAACACCAGGTTATCACAACCCTATGTAATTCAATGAGCATAACAATGCAATACGACCAATGTTGACCTCAAGAACTACTTCGCTAAATAGTCTACAACATCTCAATCATGTCAGATAAAATAATCACTCCATACTACATTACTTGGCATGGGAAACATCAAGGAATCATAACCACTAAATAGGACCAAACGTCCATAAATAGAACATGCATGACAATAAAATCCAAGGAATATCAAACAAACCTATTAACATCCTACTAGCCTCTATTTACACATTGCATCATAGCATGAAAATAACAGGGCTAAAACCGAAAAAACAAAATACCCTGTTCAAGGGTATTGGGTAAATATTCACATAATACTCAAATACATTCAATGGAAAGGCACAAAGCACCTACCTCTCAAGGTTTGGTGAAATCAACCCTTCGCCAAAACACACTCCAAACTGGGTGAACGCCTCCTTGAAACTACATCAAAAACCCTTCCCTAACATCAAAAAGCTCAAAATTTAACACAAAAAGACACAAAATCCTAGATCTACATGAAACCCTTTTATATCTAGTAAACTAAGAGAGGGAGATGGATAACCCTAAAAAAACCCCAATGAACCAAAAGTGGAACTTACCCGAAGAGAACTGCCTTCAATGAACCTAGAAACCCCTTCAATTTTCCTCCAAAATGAGCTAAGAAGCTCCCCCAACTTATGAAAACAAGAACTCCAGCATGATCCATGAGTGAGAGAATGAATGATGGAAGAAAAGTAAATCATGAGTGGACTTGGAATAAAAAACCCAAACGTTAAGTGGCCGCAAAATTATCCCACACGGTTGGGCAAACTGTGATCCAACCGTGCAGTTGCCCCTATCTCACCCAAGGATTTCACACGGCCTACCGGCATGGTCTAAAAGGCCATGTGCTGTCCATATAGAGCCCACTGTCAAGGGTGTGCAGTTTCCTGGGCTCGCCGTACAGTTATTTTAGACCATGAGCCAACCGTGTTCCCCTACACAACCTCCAAAACATAAAAAGTTTCTCCCAAAATTGTCCAAACTTCAAACATTCAATTCAAAACGAACAAATGAACAGAAACTAGGGTCACATAACGAAAAACATGGGTATTATGTTACCCCCACATGGTCGTGTGCATGGCCACTACATGTCCATCACACAGTTACCTATGGTAACCGATTACACAACGTGTAATCTGAAGGAACATGGTGTGTACTTAAAAAATTTCCAGAAAACCCTATTTTTCTAAAATATGACCATAAAATGAAAACATACATGAAAAGAAGATCCTGTTATTACAAACTTCCTTCCATAAAGAAATTCATTTTTAAATTTCATAGAAAGGTAGAGTAGAAGAAGAAACCCCAAATAGATCTGGACACTATTCTCATACATCTTCCTCCCTCTCCAAAGTCTCATCATGTACTCGCCCATGCTGCCATGAAACTCATACTAGAGGAATAGACCGACCACAGAGAACCATCAATCTTTGATCGAAAATATAGATAGGATGCTCCTTGAATGATGCATCCTCTTACAACTCAACCTCCTCGGGTTGGAAAACATGATACAGGCCTGAGAAGTAACCTCAAAGATGGGAAATGTGGAATACATCGTGCATTGCCTAGTACCACTGAGGTAACTACAACTGATAGAAACTATCCCAACTCCCTCCAACACCTCAAACGATGTGACATACCTCGGTGAAATCTTACCCTATATCCTAATCCTTTAGTTTTCCAACCTTTGTGTGACACGTAAGAAAACCTGATCCCTGACCTCGAACTATATATTTCGTCTATGCTGATTAGCATAAGACTTCTTTCAAGACTGTGCAATAGCCATCCACTTACAAATCATCTCAATCTGCTCAGTGGTCTCCTGGACCAGACGAGGTCGTAGTATTGTTGCATCTCCTGCCTCTAGCCAACATAAGGGTGATCAGAAAGGTCTACCATACAAATCCTCATAAGGTTCTATCTGAATAGTTTCATGAAAAATATTATTAAAGGAAAACTCTATAATAGGTATGTGTTTCTCCTAGGAACCTCCAAAATCTAGGATGCATTCATGAAGCATGTACTCAAGCACTTGAATCATACGCTTGGACTGGCCATCTATCTTGGGGTTGTATGTTGTATTGAAAAGTACCTGTATACCCAAAGGCTTCTGAAGCCCCTGCCACAACCAAGATGTAAAACGTGCATCTCTATCTGAAATAATGTATTGTTAAAAACTTGTTAGAGCACAATCTCTCAGATGTATTACCGTCCCAGCTCATCAACACTGAAGGTATCCTTGATCGGAAAGATGTGAGAAACCATAGTGATCCTATCAATGACAACCCAAAGTGCATCATTCTCTCAAGGAGACCTTGGTAAACCCGTCACAAAATCCATCAAGACATCATTACACTTAATATCGGTAATGGGAAACTACTATAAAAGCCCTTCTGGTCACTGATGATCCACCTTCACCTGCTAAAAGGTGGAACACTTCATCACAAAACCAGCGACATCTCCCTTTGTACCTAACCACCCATACAGACGGTGTAGATCATGATATATCATGGTGAAACCAGGATGAACTGCCCAAACTGAGGAATTAAAGTCCCGCATCATCTCCTCGTGTATGTCTACAAGAACCCACGCATGCCCCTAGAGACGCAAGTTCTCATCCCCAGCTTTGGTCCATCACGGAATAGGGTCCTCTCCTGACATGCTCTCCCATAAGACTAAGGACTTCATAATCTGATAGCTTCTTCATTCACACTCGATCAAGAAGAGTAGAGTTAACAACCACAAGAAGAAAAAAATGTTTCCCCTATATATCATGCACCTCTAGATGCATCTTATAGAATAGATCTATAAGCTTCCAGTCACTGATGGCCCCTTATTATGCTTGTATCTGAGTCCTCCTACTCAACGAATCAGTCACTCTGTTGCCTTAACCAGGTGTATAGGCAAGCTCAAAGTCAAAGGACTAAAGGTACTCAACCAACCTTCATTATCTCAAATTTAGATCACACAAAGTGAAGATGTACTTGAAACTCTTGTGGTTAGTGAAAACCACAAAATACTATCCCTGAAGATGATGCTGCCAATAGTGCAAGGAAAAAACAACTGCATCCAACTTGAGATCTTGCATCGGGTAATTCCTTTCTTGTGGCCTCTACTTCCGAGACCCGTACACAGTGAATCCGTCCCCATGCATAAGAACAGCTCCCAGAATGATACCTGATGCATCAAAAGACATTGTATAGGTCTTTCCTGGATTTGTAAAAACTAGTATTGGTGGTGAAGTCAACCTACCTTTGAGCTCCTGAAAGGCTGATTCATAAGAATCTGACCATAAGGAAATTTCACCTTTCTTAGTCAAGACCGTTAGTGGTGCTGCTAAGAGTGAATAGTCCTGTGTGAAATGTACGTATTATCCATATTTCCCTAGAAAACTTCATATCTCAATGACGTTCTTCAGCTACTCCCAAGAAACTACTGCTCTCACTTTCTCTAGATCTACTGATACTTCTATCTCAGAGATTACATGACCCATGAAGTGAATCTGATCCATCAAAAAGTGACATTTTGAGGGATTATCAAATAAATGATGCTCTCTTATAGGACTCAAAACGATCTCAAGAAGGGTATCATACTCGTGTCAAGTGTGAGAGTACACCAAGATATCATCCAAAAATAATACCACGAAATAATCCAAGTATGGAAGGAACACTTGGTATATAAGTGCAATGAAAACTGCAGGCATGTTTGGGAGATCGAACGTCATAACTATATACTCATAAAGACCATAACTGCTCTAAAAGGCTGTGAGAGGTATATCTCATGGTCTAACCTGCAACTGATGAAAACTAGATCTCAAGTCAATCTTCAAAAACACCAGAGATCCTCTATATTGATCGGAGAGATCATCAATCCTCAAAAATGGATATCGATTCTTGACCATCAACTGGATCAGATTCCAATAATCCACACAAAGATTGATGGAACTTTCTTCATTCTTCGCAAATTGGAGAGGCGAAACCCAAGGAGATGTACTAGGTCAGATGGAACACTTTTTCTGTAACTCTTCCAACTACTTATAGATATCATGTAACTCTGGTGTAGCCATCATATAAGAAGAAATGGACACCAGTTCCAATACCATAACGAGATAAATAGAAAATTCTACATCACACTACAGAGGAAAACCTGAAAAGTCTTCTGGAAAGACATCTCTGAAATGATCCACCACTGGAGGAATATCTAACTGTGAAGTCCCCTGGTCATCCAGATACAGACTAGAAATATCGGTTGTAACACCTCCTAAACCATGATTCTCGGGTCCCGCTCATCACACTTTGACATCCCACTCTCCCTTATGAAGAAAATATATGCCCTCTCATGATGTGAAACTCACCCTATGCTGATAGAAATCGACGACATCCAGGAAAATAACTAACTAGTCCATTATAAGAATGACATCACAACTCATCATCTCTAAGACATAAAGGTCCCATAAAATGTGACACCCACTAACCCTTATAGGGAACTCCTTGAACTGACGTACACTCTCTGTTCTAGTCCCCAACAGAGGGCCTAGAGTCAAGATATCTGCAAAAGAAAATATGCAAAGCCCAAATCTCTCCAAAACCGCAGCAGATATAAATATATGGGATGCCCCTGTATCGAAAAGAGAAGAAGCTAAAACTGAGGCTACTAAGATCTTACCATGCACTGTAGAAGGACCGAGATCATCCTCCTACTGGGTCGACACCACTACACATTTCTGGCATGTACCATAGCTCTATGACCCTGCCTGACCACTATGAGAAGATCCACCCTGATTTCTCTTAAAACCTTGTGACTGGCTACCATAGCCACGACATACACAATGGCATGAACAACCAGAAGAACCCCAATTCCTAGACTGGTGAGAAAATGGGGGGGGGGTGCTCCTGAATTAGGAGACATAGAAGAAAACCGGTCACCAGCTTCTGGTGAGAAGATCTAATAGAAGCGCAGAAAATGACCCATATTTCTGTAATATCGGCACTATACAGGGTATCTTGGGCTATGTGGCCTTGAATGCCTACTCCTCTCACACTAGTAGCTTACCACCTGGCTACCAGAAGATGTATCCCACCTACTCTTATCTCCTCGTGAAATTTCTTTGCGGCACTTACTGCAATCATTTGGTGGAGCACTAACTCTTGATGACGAACCGCCCAGGCTCACAGCTACAGATTCCCTCAGATTGCACTCAGGGATCATTTCCCGGTTGACTATAAAAGATATTGATGACAACTTGAAGATGTTCATATTTGATCGGATGATGTGTCTCAGACCATCCTCGAACTTCTTTACAGGGAAACTCTAATCACCTTCTGGAACAGGTGTCAAATTATGTAGCTCTGTGAAGCAAGAGTAATACTCCATCATAGAAAGAGTACACTACTCTAGACTCATGAACTCATGGGCTCGATGAGCCCTTAAGGTCTCTGAATAAAAGTAATCATAGAAGAAGTGATGAAACTCATTCCATGCCATATTCTTCAAGCTTCCACCTGAGAGATCACATCCCACCACCTCTTGATGGACTATAGAAGGATTTAGGTAGAGAGATTCACCCTTCTATCTGGAGGTATCTCTAGATTCTCTAAGATCATCAGTGTGGCTTTTAGCCCTGAAACTTCAGCCTGGGGTCCTCCAATCCTTGAGAAGGTTGGAGGATTATGCTGGTGAAAGACCCACATCAATTCGTCCATTGACGGGGTAGAGGCGGCGCTCCATACAAGGTCCACATCATCCTCAGAAATCCCTCCCTGAACTGTGCGTCGACACCTGTTTAGGGTTTAACTACTAGTTCTAAGACTGGAACAACTGGAGGATCTGTAGGTAGTCCCTGATCATCCTTATCCGGTGTTTGATAATCACCATGAAACTGGCATACAACTGGATGACGTATCGGTGGCATGACTCTACAAGGTCAAGCACACACCTTAGATTATGATCAACAAGGACTAAAAATGGATGTCTATGAATGTAACAGGAGATAGAAAACATTCATGTTTTACAAAACAAAACTACACAGCGTCTATAAAAACTACACGTCATCTACCCTAAGTCTTTCACATGGTCATGTACTTCTCCCATTACTGGTCATGCAACACCCCAAACACAGAGTGTGTTATCCTTATACATGGAGTTTACATGAATTTTCTTCCCCTACCTGAGTACTTCTACATGGCTAAGCCACACGACTCCCCAAGAACAAGATTACATGACATGTTTGTTATAGACACAACATGTACTGGATGTGCTTCACCGACCTGTGTTGTTCGTGAAATGGCCAGATACACGGCTCACACTACACAACATGTTCTAGATGGACACACGACGTGTTCAATATGGACACGATGTTTACTGCATATGTTTCAACTTCCCGTGTTGCTAGTGACATGGCTGGATTCCATGATTACACTACACGGCATGTTCAGAACTGACCCGGCGTGTATAAGTTTTTATTTCTCCATCCGTGTTGTTAGTCACCTAAGCGGACACATGGTCACGATGAAACGACGTGTACAACCGGTAAATATCATGTTCCTACAAGAACTTCCCTACCCAGTGTATCTTCCCAACCGACCTATGACATGGTTATAGACTACACAACATGCACATAAGGTACAAAATTTGTACATATGAAAAACTGATTCTTACTGAAGAGAAGAACGCTTGGCATGTAGTCAAAACTACACGGTGTGTATTCTAGGTTTTTTCAAATAGTATGCCTCAGAAACTACTCTGGAGCCCAAAAAACACTTAAACGAACACCAAAGTTCCAAATTCTTATCCGTGAGGGACCATACTCCCCACAAAGCAATGCTTGACATCTGAAACATGCTATAAACAAGTTTAAGAAGTCAGTGATACACCAAATTCCAGTCAATGAGGGCCCATAACACCTTAAGAACCAATGTTTGGCCTTCATTCTATCAAATCCTCACACAAATGATACCCTATCAAACATCATGTTCTTTTATCAATGCAACTATCACAAGATCATGCATCTCTAGAACAAAATCTATCACAACATCATGAAATCGCTAATGCACCCTATATGGCATGGAAAGAATGCATGACATTTGATTACAAGAAAGTGCCTAAATGATGCATGAGATGGAATACCATCATCTCATCAGGTTGCTACAAAAATATAACCTCTATGACAGAAATAATAAAATCCAAATACCTATGAGTCACCCAACGTTGAAAGTCAATTCAACCGTTAAATTTCAATACCAGAAAATTGCAATAACGGTGTTGATTGTATTTTCCATGTACACGTGTTACCAGCTCTCGGGAACAACATATTTCCAAGTACCTTTTCCATTCTATCCCATTCTATAGTTTTAGAATAGTATGTCAATGAAAAGAAACTTCTTTGATACCACTTTTTAATGTCTTAGTTCCGGAAGCCACCTAGAGGTGCCCCATACCCGGTTGGTCACATGGCCTCAAGCGCATTTCCCATAACGCCAGAGGTTGTTGACTAGAAGCGAGGTCCTTGGGTGTGATTGTGGGGAATGTATGAAATCATTGGTAGAGTAACATATTGGAAGAGAAAAATGGATAACAATAGAAAAATCAGTAATAATTGATACAAATGTATACAGCGGAAGTCTGAAGAAAATAATCATCTAGAGTATATATATATATATATATATATATGATGCATGGTACATATGTCTAGTAATAAACCCAAGAACATTACAATACTAGAATACAAAATAGTACTAAGACAAAGTAAAAAAAAGAAGAAAAAAAGATAGCTCTTCAGCATCGTAAGCCACAGATTGGTCCCATGCTCTCCAGCTCCACAGAATATCATGTACCTGAAGTAGAAGGGTGCTTTTCATTATCTATACATGCAGAAATATAATCTATTTGGGACCAAATGCATAGATCAAACAGGGTGTGAGAATAAGTCCCAGTAGGCAATCACCATAATATCTGTTACTAACAGTCAGTGAATATATGGCAGGTAGAAACAAAAGAAAGTAGTAAATAAGGAAGTACTTAGTAGTAACCGGTCCTACAGTTTCAATAAAAACAGTTCCATATATCAACAATAGTAAAATAAGTAGTTAACCCTCTAGGTAGTTCACTCAACATAACCCATATGGTTCAATCAAACAAGAATACTACAGAGACTTCCTATGAAATATCTCTTAGTCAATTCCCCTTATGGCCTCAAGAATTAAAAACACTCTCTGAGGAAGGTCACACGTCAATTTCCCTTATAGTCTAGTGTAGTCAAGGACTCTCTGTGGAAGCTCAAATGGCCAATTCTCCTCATAGACCCAAGTGGTCAAAGTCTCTCTGGGGAATCTATCTGAGTAAATTCCCCTTATAGTCTAAAATAGTTCAAAGACTCTCTGAGGAAGCTCTCTCATTAAATTCCCCTTATAGTCTAAAATAGTTCAAAGACTCTTTGAGAAAGCTCACTCAGTCAATTCCCCATATAGTCTGAAATAGTACAAGGACTCTCTACGGAAGCTCACTTAGTCAATTCCTCTTATAGCCTAATATTCTCAATGACTCTTTGAGGAATATCACTTAGTAAAATCCCCTTATAGTCTATTACAACACGTTCTCATGACCTTGTGTAAGTAAACGAGCATAGTAATGTAATAAGGACAATGTAAACCTCAAGAACTACATGGAAAAACTGTCCACAACTTCTCAAGCATGTCAGAAAAAATAATCACTCCATCCTACAGTACTAGGCATAGGAAACACCAGGGAATCCTAACTACTAAATAGGACCAAATGGTCATAAGTAGAACATGCATGGAAAACACTTCAAAATCATAGCAAACAACCCTATTCACATCCAATTAGCCTCTATTTACACCTAACAACAAATCAGGAAATTAATAGGGTTAAAATGGTAAACACACAATACCCCGTTCATGGGTATTGGGGAAAATTAAACATAATACTCAAAGACATTCAATAGAAAGGCACAAACCACCTACCTCTTAGGGTTTGGAAAAACTAACCCGTCACCTAAAGGAACTCCAAACTGGGTGAACACCTCCTTGAAACCACCTCAAAACCCCTTCCCTAACATCAACAAGATCAACCATTAACACACAATGGCAACCCAACCCTAGATCTACATACAACCCTTGAATATCAAGGAAACTAATAGAGGGAGATTGTTAACCCTAACCAAAACCTCAAAGAACCAAAATAGGGACTAACATGAGGAGAATCACCTTCGATCCACTAAGAAACCCCATCAATTTGCCTCCAAAACGAGCTAAGGAGCTCCCCCAACCTCTGGAAACTGGAAATCCCACATGATCCACGAGTGGGAGGAACAATTATGGAAAAAATGGAAATCTCGAGTTGTCAGGGACTTAAAACCCAAAATTTATCTAGCCGCATGGTTACCTCGCACGGTTGGGGAAATCGTGCGGCATCAGTGTGGTTGCCACTGTCTCTTCAAGGGACTTCACACGGCTTGCCCACACATTCTGAAAAATCATGCGCCGCCCGTGCGGAGCCCAATGTCAAGGGTTCACAGTTCCCTGGGCTTATTGCATAGTTTGTTCAGACTGTCCGATAACCATGTTCCCATGCACAACCTCGACAACTTTAAATTTTTTTCCCAGAATTATCCAAACTTCATCCAACCACTTCAAAATACACAAACGATCTGAAATAAGGGTCACATACCTCGAACTGGGGTACTAGGTCACCCCCACATGGTCGTCTGCATGCCTGCTACACTGTATGTACTAATAATGTACACTGCGTGTACTTCAAAAATTTCTAGAAAGGCAACATTTTATAAAAAACAACCAATAATGGAAAACATACCTGGAAAGAAGATATGTGATATTATTGTGTAGGGTCATATAAATCTTGATTCTGCTTAAATATTTGACACTAAGTTGGATGTATGTGTTGTAAAATATAATGACAAGGATTATAGTCTGGATAATTATAATATATCAATTATGTATGGAAAGGTAGTAGGTCTCAAATCAAAAATTTCCCTAGATTTTATACCTTATTGTTGAGTGAAAGATGATTATTACTCTAAAATAGATAATTATTATATGATATTTGTTCATAAGACTAGTGAATTTATGGATATTTCTCAAGAATATAAATGTTGGGATTTTTTCCACTATGAAATAGTATTGGTTGATGAGGCCTCTATGATGGATACCTCTATAATCACTTAAAATATCATGTAATAAGTAGATATTGATTCCATTTTTTATTATGAATATTTATGGATTATCTAATCAGGTTCTTCTTATGGGAGCTCAGGAGTCCGTCTTTAATGCATATGGTCCTGAAAAACAAAATACATATCATCAAGACAGTATAAGGGAGAGTGTTTCAATAATTAAAGATTCTATTCCCAACATTTCTCAGTTTGTATTTTTTAGGGATCCTTGGAAATGTCAGAAAGATTCACTATACTCTTCCATTATGATGGATAAATGAACTGGAGGTGGAATGATAATAATGGTGTCAGATTTACCATCCAAACTGGATTTTACTTTAGTGGGAAACATGGTTCCATATTTTAAAGATATTCCAAAATCACCTCCTAACATTTTCCCTATGTTATATTTATTTCCCATCTCTATAAATAGAAAATAATATCTCAATAGGGATTAAAAATTATCGAAAAAGATCAAATAGAATCTAGTACATGTTGATAATGTAGTTGTACCATTTAAATACAATAGATACGAGTTTGATAGAGGGGGTGAGGCTGAGGAATGTCTGGAAGGATACTCTCCATCAATAAAATTAAAAATGCATTATGGTGTGATAGCTAGTGGTCTAGGAAACCAGGATTCTTTTGAGTGCAATTCCGTATTTATATTACTAGATTTGAAGACATATCAAATTGACTTCAAAGATCATGTTATGATCATTGGTCATGCTTTACGAGGTGTAATGATTGTCTGTAACACCCAAGAATTTAAGAACGATTTTTTTATTATATTGTATGTCTATAATTCTATCGTATGTTTTTCTATTTTTTAAAAGAAATAAAATTGATTAGAAAATGTTTCTTACAAGATATGAATCAAACTAAAAAACATTATTCCTTCATAGTGGAAAATTAGAATAATTTTAGATGAATCCATGTATTATATAATATGGAATACCACATACCATGAATGATTACATCCATTAAAAGAGTTAAAATAAAAAAATATAGAAATGGATATTAGATTTAAAACTAGATGAAAATTTTCAATGTACTATTTATTTTTATTACTCATGATAATTGTATTAATAAAACAAATCAACATTATATAATGATTCGAAATGAAATTTATTGATAAGATAATAAATTCCAAAAGTTATTATGTGTCATGTAAAAAGAATAAATTCATTTTATGATTAATAGAAAAAAAAATCAAAGACTGTTTTTATATGTTATGACCACTTATATAAAAATACATTTTTATCAAATTTAGCAATTGAGTTTTATTTTTTTCAGGTTTTTAGTCATCATATCAAAATTTGGTAGTATGTTTATTTATATTTTAAACATAAAATTAATTTTACCATGTAAACATCAGTAACCACAGTTAAATAGATATTTTTCAATGAAATATTTTTTAAAAAATTATTTAACTTTTTTAACCAAATAGATTAAATTTAAATGATAAATCTAACATATTTTTTATATATAAAAATATATTTATTAAATACTATTTAATTGATTGTAAATAATTAAAAGAACAATTAATAGTTAAAATTTTATTTCTATGCAGCTATTTTTTCAATATATATATATATATATTAGTTTTTAATTCAAAAGATAGTTTATAATATTTTAAAATTTAATTACCTTAGATGGATTAAAAATTTGGATTAATAATGTCAATATTTTTTTAAATAATTTTCATCTTATATTTTTTTAATGAATAATTACTATAGAAATACTTTAATCACGATTAAAAGGTCAAAAGGAGATAATATATGAGGACTCAAATTACACTAAATCGTATTTAAATATAGAGATTCTATATTTCTTTTTTAGATGTGAAATTCAAATCCAAAAACTCACACCATAATGTTTTCACTTAACTCACCTTACAATCATGTGATTCAATCTTTACCATTCACATAACTTTAATTTCAAATGGAATGTCCAAAATTTTAATCTATAAAAGGATATCACTTCCACAAAATTCAAGCCACACTTATCCTTAAAAAATAAATTTATAATATACCCATTTTACCTCACATAGTTACATATTTCACTTTTTTAGACCCCATTTACATGAAAATTCCCCAATTCCTCAATTATTAAAAATTCATTCAAGAGATGTTTCAAGCCCTCAACATGAGTATTGACCATTCCGTAACCTTTTCCTCTATATATTTGTTATCTACTATCCAATAGTCACAACATAACCCTACTACCATAATGAAATAATAATCATTAATATTCTTAAAATTTATTATATTTATGGAACATCCATTATCTATCTTCCTTCTATCCATTGGTAAATTAAAACATTAATCATGTTGTCACAAACTGGTTTGTATACCCTTATACCCTGATAACCAAGTCGAACCCAATATAGCACAATTGTAATTCCTGATCACCACAGGTTGGTAGAAGGCACCCGACATCATGAAAAATATACATGGGCACAAATATTTCAGAAAAAGGAATAAGATAAAGATAAATATCAGTATGCTCAAAAACTCCAAAGAGAGATAACACCAAAAACCAAAAATGTATATCAGAAACCCAAATAGTACATCATCAAAGTACAAAATGTATAATAATAAAAACTCCACATCCTAAAGGACACATCACTCAAATCCCCGAGGGATCAAGAAAATCAACCTCCTCCAAGAGGCGCTTCACATTATTGCGACCTGGTAAGACAAAATATTTAATCTCTTGAATTCAATGGTAGGGTGTGAGTTAAAAACACGAGTAGTGTCTCCCCAAGTGTTCCATAATAGGATACCATAATAACAATAAACAAAATAAATATTTCAATATTTATCAAAATAGGTAAGACAATACATTTTCATATTTAATACTAAACATGATTTTCATTTCTAATGATAGAAAACATTTCATACATGGCTTAAATAAACACATTATATAAAACAGTTTATATAAAAAATTAGGCATGAGTATAATATTACTATATGAATGTAACATATATAAAAATAATCACAACATGAAACTTTTTCTTCTACCTTGGGGTATTTTTGTTTCTAGTTATTTGATCCTCACACATCTCATGTCAGTTATCATGAAAAGTATGTATACACCCATCCCTCAGGATCATACTGAATAAGACCCATGAACATCGCATTGTGGATAAGATATATCAAACTAGGTTTTTAATATATTTTTTAATCATTAATATATTGATAAAGAATTACCATCATTTTGTTCTTACCAAAAATAACCCACTAACAACCACGACTCACATGTTTTCAATTAATCAATTAATAATGTGAAAATTATTTCAAATCAGTTTAAAATACAATTTCCTAATTCTATGTTTATATA
This sequence comes from Viscum album, assembly GCA_963277665.1. Classification (NCBI taxonomy): domain Eukaryota; kingdom Viridiplantae; phylum Streptophyta; class Magnoliopsida; order Santalales; family Viscaceae; genus Viscum; species Viscum album. Next base: position 807,924,264 of record OY728139.1, read on the forward strand.
TTCCAATTTCATTCCAAAAACCAAAATACATGATTTTAATCATTTCATCCATTTTCAATCCAAAACAAATCACGGGTTTTTATTATTTAAATTTAATCCATTTTTCTCTAAATCAATTCACAAATAATTTCACAATTTCCATCAATTTCAAAATATGCACTAATATCCAATTCCAATGGAAATTTTGATTTTTTTTATAACATCCATAGTATATCAATTTCAATACCAATTCCAATAAAATTTTGGATTTCATAATTAAATTAAATGAAATTTCAAAAAAACTAACAATTTGATATTTATATGATTATCCACATTAAACAGAAACACATACAATTTTCATGGGAACACAACACCCACAATGGGAATCGCCAATAGAAAATGAATCCCTAAAAGATTTAGGAACTCCAAATAGAATCAAGATGAAAAAAAACCAATTTTAGGTCCATAAATCCTAATATGATCAATCAAACTCTAAGGAAGGAAAGATTGAGATGGAGGATACAGAGAGACTGCTTACCCGGAGAGATTCCCCACAACCAACATGATAATCTATCATCGAACGAATGATTTGGAGGGATTTCTGATCATCAAAATCACCTGAGGATGGATCTAGTTTGAGAGGTAATAGACATATAAGAATGAAATGATGTTTTCATCCTACCCTTATAAATAAAACTGATACTCAGAATTTTACACTGTGTGTAATCCAATTACAGATTGTAAATTTTTTGAGTCCCATATAAGCCAAAAAAACCCATTACCTTTTTATTGAAAACCAATTTTTAATATTTTAATGGAGTTTAAACTATACAACAAGTAAAACCACTCATGTTATCTACCAATTTCATTTAATATTCCATGAATTGATTGCATGTTGCGTAACACAATTACCTGGAATGTAAATCCACAGAAGATTGTAGAAAGAATATGTTTTATATTGAAAATTCCAAAAAAATCCCTAACATAACAATTATAGGTATCCTCCCAATTCTATATTAGCATTACCCAGAAAATGAAAAAGGAAATCCAAAAAAAATATTAAAATTTACATTATAGAAATGTAATTAGATGTTACAACCACCCCACCATAAAAACTCTCTATCCATAGATATCTTATCTTGAATCTTCTATAAAAAAGGAGAGGCTATTTAACTCTCATTAGTACCTCACTCTTCCATGTCTCAATTGAATTTGGACCATGCTACCATCACATTCTTACCAAAGGTATCATCCTCCCACAATGTACCTTGGTCTCAAAATAAAAAATCATGACCAAATTCATAGTTATAGTCAAATAAGTATCAACTACAAGGTAACTCCAACTAAAAACATGAGATGGATAAAAAATACACTTTCAGTACTATGATATATAGAATACATTATGTTCTAACAAAAACTATGGATAAAGTGATAAATTTTAATCCATTTTCCTCACCCACAAAGCAAACTCAAATGGTTCTACAAAATGGGGTGTATGATTCCCATTCTACCAAGCCATCATTAACCCAAATGGGGTGAAACTTTTAAGAACAACTTATCACCAACTGAAAATTCCAATGTTCATTGACAATTATCTGCATAATATTTATAACGAATCTATATTGATAATATTATTTGACAAATAACCTAAATATGTATTGTTATATATTGATCAAAAATCAATCCAACCACAGAAGAATCACTATTCTTTGACAAACACTACAAATATTTACAAGTTTGACCATACAAGGCCTTAAAAGGAGTCATTCTGATCATGGAATGATAAGTATTTTTAAATAAAAACTCAACTACCCCCAAATGGAATCCTAATATCCACCAAAATCGAGGACGCATGCTCGAATCATATGCTCAAGAATATGTATACCGTTATATGTATGGCCATCCATCTGTAGATTATATGCCATAATCCTATAAAACTATGATCCTAGTTCCTCCACGAGGACCCTCCATAAGTGATAAGTAAAATGGGGATCCTAATCAGATACTATAGAATATGGTACTCTGTAAAAATAAAAAATATCTCTTTTATATGGATTTCCTTGCTCCTCAACTTTGGATGCATCAAGAATGTGTTTAATGTTACCCAATTTTGTTAGCCTATCGATAAAACCCCATATCACATTCTTCTTTAACTATGCATGTGACAACCAAACCTGAAATTCAATAGAGATATCATTCCACATAGAAATCAGTATTGGGAGTGGATGAAGCAAATTTCATGGTCTCTTGTTATTAGGCTTAACCTGTTGTTTTTGATATAAATGGGAGACATGAATCAGTCACCCAATTCATGCCCCAATGAAATTTATCAAAATAAAAGTATTACAATGCATTCTTGAGGTGTAATGAATTTAAACCACCCTAAAAATGAGAGCGATACATGATGAAGGATAAAAAAGGGGAACACAACAGCTAACTCATACTTCCATAAACCTCATTCCTTTAAGTAAGAAGACGCACCCATCCAAGGGTACCCAAACTCCAAGAATGACCTTATGAAATGATATCATCAGGAGGCAAGAAAGAAGAGCACTGAAATAAACAAATCATCAAAAGAGGAAAAAAATAAAGTGAGATCAATCTGTAACTGTACTGGCATTCTCAAATGAAAAGAACTCCCCTCAAACGCAGGTCCAACACATCTAGACAGGCTGATGAAGCAAGCCCTGATGCACCAAAAATAGGATAAAACCAAGTTTGTGAAAAGTAGGTTCTTATGAACATTCATGAAAAGAATCCAAAGTGGCTATATGTGTATCCAGTAGGGCTGAAAAAGTCCTCGTTTCCCAAAAATAGATGACAGATCTCCAAAACACACATAAATGTAGCAAAAAATTATCTTATATCCTTCCCACATGATGAGAAGGCCTCATGCAAGGGAAGAAACATCCAGAAGCTTTAAAATAGTATCCAAAAAGAGCTCCAAAAAAACCATCCTCAAGATCCGCAATATCTCATCATGAACAGGTCTAGCTCAACAGGCTTGACTGAGAAAGCAACCTTCGACGCAACCAAAAAATAAGATAACCATTAAACACTGCCCATGAAAATAGAAAAAATAATGAAAATATGCTATTAAATCAGACTGGAAACATAGCATCATTGATCGATAAAGTTACGGAGTTTTGTTGGAATCCTTTATCAACCTCTGATTAAACATTCATCGTTTAATATCATGATTAGTCTCAGTAGAAATATCACCAATTTTTATCTTTTGATAATCTATTTCATCTCATTGCCCCCTCATAATCAGGTTAGAGTCATTATTCGAGTTATAATCAACGGGGAACTAGAATAATAAACTTGCAACTATGGAGGAAAATATGTAGCCATTGTTTGGTAAGCATCAGAAATGGAAATGGTTGAATCGACCACACCTGTTGGTGTTGAAATTTCAGTATTATCCTTTTGAGAATCCATAAGTGTTCTCATAACAATTTTTCGTTCAATGTTAGAGTAGTCCCTACTTTTTTTGTTTTTTTATAATTTTGAGTAATTAATCCATCAGTATCACCACTTCATTTTTTCCGTTTTTGAGTGCTTTCTTTTTTGAAATCATCCTCAATTTGCATGGCTTTATCATTAGCCTAAGATGAGTCCTGTACAGATTGAGAAGGAATTTAGACACTAGAATTAGAGGTTTCACCCTCCTAAATAGTAGTAGCCTCATTGATATTATTGATATGGTTATTGTTTTCAAGAATTTATGGCTCAGGAATATAAATAAGAAAATATGTGGATTTCAGATCATTGATGCTATCAGTCGATTTAACTGCCCGAAGAGTAGTTTTCTTCCTTGTAGTATCATTTTCCACACAAATTTACATAAAATGTGAAGAGGGAGGAGCATTAGTCGTGCAATATTTCCTAAGATGACCAATTCTGGAACACTTTTTATAGTAGGGTGGTACATTTTTAAGGACAACTTCCTGTATAAATCCATTATCTCCATTTTGTATCGAAAAACACAATGGAAACACATGAGAGATATCAACTTCTGTATAAATTCTAGAAACTGAGGTTCTTGATAGATTCAGAGTGGCTGAGTCATGCCTAATTGGATGACCAAAGTGTTCAGAAATGGAGAATAAGGCACGCTACATGAACAGATGCAGAGGCAAACACGAGAAACCAATCCCAATAGGAGCGATCGGGGGCTATGAAACAATATCAATGTCTATAGAACATTTGATAACTTTCATCAAATATACTCAAAAGGACCAAGAACCATAGGTCTAGAATCGGTAACAGCCATTCTCTATGGGATAACAATAGAAGACTTCCCACAAATTCAGTAATCCGATGTGAAAATTAGTGAAACCTATGCTATCTAGAGTTTTACGCAAAAACACTAATAAAGGAAGATGCTGGATAAATCTTCCAATGAGGACAATGAGAATATCTGAAGATAGTATCTGTACGTTGTCGTTGAAGAATGTAATGGCTGATAGACCTCGATATTGACATTTTTTTAGAGAAAAATCCTCGAAGATCTTTGATTCAGAGAGATCTTCAGAACCTGCGATGACTTCCATGAAAGACCTAGAATTCAGGATCCCCTTGTGAGCAGAATTGGGGTTTCGTCCGTGTTCTCCCATGAGAGGATCTATCCCATAGCATTACCCTATTGTTAAGTTTAACAATGATAGGAAAAATTAGTAATGTCCCATATCATACCTGGCCACGAGAATCAATTTTGCATTTCATAATACATCTTTTTGGTTCTTGGGTGCAAAACCCACTATGAATTATGGAAATCCCCATTATTGTTTTTCTCAATGGAAAATGTACAATATACCAATTTTGAAAACATAGAATACATCCGCTGATAAGGACCACACAGAAATGGTATCCCCACAATAATGATAGTTTCTAATGACATGAAATTCATCATAAATATGATATTACTGATGAATCATAAAAATAAGAGAGAATATCAATATAAAATTGTCCCAGAAAATGCTAACCCCTATTTTCAGAACTCCAATTTTCAACTGTGAAAAATGATCCTTTTAGTTCTACTCTTCCAATGATTCTTTCCTGACATGGGTCAAGATCTTCCAACTCAAAGTATCTATAATGAAATTCCCTTTCCTCGGGGTTTAGGAAATATCAAAACCAAGATATTTTAGGTATTCCACTGAATTCTTGTGGTATAGATTTAAATATTTTTGAGAGAAGATATAACACAGGATCTTGTGGTTGAATAACACGATAAACCTTGCTTATAAAATTTAATGCCACCAACTCTTAAGTGCATGCATCACAGCTAAATGTTCAAATTCATGGGTCAAATAATTCTTCTTGTGTGTCTTAAGCTTTTGAGGTCCATAGGAAATGATGTGATCACCCTAATGAAGGACACTTCCCAATCCTAAACCTAATACATAATAGAAGACTGCATAACCATTCCTAACCGTTGTAAGAGTCAACACCACCAAAAAGTAAAAAAAATAAAGTCAAAAAAATAACACTGAAATTCATCATTCCAAGAAATATTAGCTCCATTCCAAGTAATATCAGTCATAAAATAATTACAATTCGATAAATACTTTAATAATTGATGATAATTTCCAACTAAACCCAAGAAGCTATAAATCATGAAAACATTACATAGTTTCTCCCATGTAAAAAAATCATTCACATTCTCAGGTTGACCTAAAATTTCATGTTACCGGACCAAGTGTCTCTGTAACTTCACTTATCAAATCTAGATATTACATTTAGATGGATTGGAATAATGTCAGTGATTGCTAGAAAATTCTATAACTACTCATAGAAGATGCACATGATCCTCCTTGGATATTGGGAAAACTAAGATGTCATCGATAAAGACCACCAAAAAAGTGTCTAGATACTAATGGAAGATCCTATTCATCAAATCCATAAAGGATTTCAAAAAAATTTCTAGAAAAAATGGCATTTCATGGTACAAAAAATGGCCATCGCTTCTTTAAAATATGGTTTTATAAATTTCAGATTATTTTATTCTCAACTAGTGATAACCAAATCAAAAATAAATATTCAAAAACCACTTCTCCCCTTTCAACTAGTCAAAACATCATCATTAAATGGAAAAAATACTTTTTTTTATCATGAGTTGATTTATATTCCAATAATCAACACAAATCCATAATTTTCCATCATCAATCTTAGTAAAGAAAACAAGCACTTTCTAAGATGACACACTTGTGCGTATAACGTGATTCTCAAAAATATAGTTCAACTGAGTCTTAAACACTATCATTTTAGCTTTTTAAGTGATGTAATAAGAAATATAGACTAGTTGAGTACTATACAGTAAATCAATATGAAACTCTCCCCCATTTACTCGTGGAAAACTATAGAATCCAGGATGAAAAACAATAGGAAACTAGACAAAAAATAGAGGGAAATCATCACTCAAATATTCATTGTCCAAATCAGAAGTGAACATAGATATTACATTCCAAAACATTGGATAATAAGTTCTATGTCTTATTAACCTTGAGAAACATTTTACCTGAAAGATATGACACACTCCATCTGAGAATAGCAAGGGGGACCCGTAAAATATAAAAATTAATTTGGGATTTATTATAAATGATCCAATACATCCCAAAAATTTAATCAAGATGTTTCGTGTCAAGAACCATAAAATAACAAGATATATCAATATCTAATAATGATAACACAAAAGCATGACAATGGATACCCTTTTCTCTCTCCATTCCAAGGGATTTAGAAATTTTCCTCACATAAGAAAAATATCAATATAAATATTTATTAGATTCAAAATATGATTTTATATAAATGAGTGAGATGCACTAGTATCAAATAACGAATTGAATAAAGATGAAGATATAATTATGGTACCTCTCACAATCACTCGACCTATATATGATTCCTCTGGAGACTCTTCTATTGTGTGAAGAAGAATTGTTCCAGATTCCTTTACCTAGAACAACTTTGATACTAAATCATCTGATTGCACTATAATATGTTTTGGTGTTTCTAATCTCATGCCACTACGTGGAGAAGAATATATATAACATAATTTAAAAAAGTTTCCTAAAAAACTATAATAACCACATCTATTGGGTTTCTCAGTGAAAAACCATTTCTAATTACCGAGATTAACATAGTGGAAGTAAGTAACATGACCTCCACCATGTACTGTAAGAGGTCTAGAAGAACCCTTCTATTATGATCCACCACAAGTCTTATAAAACTTTTTCTTCCCACTAAGGGAACTCATAAAACTTCTAATGAGAGAAAAATTAACACCAATAGAATCTGACTTACCAGCCAGAACAAGTTCAACCATCAATTCTCTATCCAACAAATTTGTATAATTAGCAAGATTTAGTTAGAAAACTAGATAAGAAATATTATATTAAATTAAAATCTCAAAAATTAGAGTTTTTATCTTATTATTTGATATAATATCAGGTGTAAACTACAGTATCATAGTGAATTTGTTCTCATAGTCTATCACAGTGCGGTATGTCTACTCAAATTTGAAAAAATCTACAGCCCTATCTAACATTATTGACTCTGGATAGAACTATTGAGTGAAGAGAAAGTTAAATTCATTAAAATATAAACCATACAAATTATTCTTTATCACCATTGTATTCCACCTTCTCCTACAAGGTAGCCCAATCTTAAAGGTAACACACTTTTTCTTTATAGCATCAGGAGTTTCCAAAATTTTAAAGAGAAGCTCTGTCTTTCTCAGCTAGTGGATAAGGGTGTAGGTTCCTATCCCGGAGTATGGACAACATTCACAACAACCTCCACAAATTTTCGGCCCTTCAGAGGCTTTTCTTGCTGTGTTTTATTAGCATATTCTCTTGGATCCTATTCGCATGTCTTATCATGGGCCTGATGCTACAAAATGTTAGAAAACAACATTTAAGACATAAAAAGTTAACTTAGATCAACAGTAAAATAAGAGAAAAAAGGGAAATTAATCCCATTATATACGAAAACTAGACTTCTATTTCAACATCCCAAATTAGAGAAAGGAAAATACCAAAACTACTCCTCAAGATGTCTTTTTCTAAACCCCCCATGGTGACTGAAGGATCATTATGATGATATATTGATAGAAATTCACGCTTAACTACCTCCGATGTCCTGGAAGATTTCTCATCTGCATACTAACATCAAGGTAAGATGCTCAACCTATACCATTGATACCACATTGTCAAGTACTAGTCCAGATATCCTAGTACCCAGAAAACATAACCTATCTTGAATTATCTCGAAGGTAATTTCTGATTCTTATAGGTTGGCAAATATCACCGAGAATCATACAAAATAAACGTGGGAATGAATTTCCTATAAAATAGTAGAATATAGTGATACATATTAGTATGCTAATTTAATCCAAAGGGATATTGTACCCGAAACCAAGTAGGTATATAAAAAACCCAAACAACACATCATCAATGTACGAGATGAATAACAAGAAAAACTCTATTTCCCAAAATACAAATAACTCTAGGACCCAAGGTATCAAGAACATCCATCTCCTCCAAGAAAAATCTTCCCATTACTCAAATCTTATATGAGAAAATCTATAAACACCAGATGGTTTATGTAGGGTGTCAGCTAAAAATCCAAGTGGGGTCACACAAAGTGATCCATAATATGATTCCATAATAATAATAAACAAAATCATGCTTTATGTTTTAAAAAAATGGGCATGATAATATATTTTTATATTTAATAGAAAACATCATTTTCATTTCAACTAATGGAAATCATTTCAAGCATGAATTAATTAAAAACATTATATAAAATAATTTATATAAATCTTTAAGCATGAGTAAAATAGTTCTATATAAATGAAATATATATCAAAATATTTACAATTAGATATATGGTAAAATGAACTTTGGTATAATTGTTTCTAGTTATAGGATCCTCACACATCATATATTAGTGATCTGGACAAATATGTGCACACATGTCCCCATAGATCATAACGAATACGAACCATCAATATACCATCAATGATAAGATATGCAGAACTTGGATTTTTTTTGGTGTTTTAAATTGTCAATATGTATCTAGGGAATTACCATCCAAGAATTATTGTCCAAAATTACCCATTAAAATCCATGTATCACATTTTTCAATAAATCAATCAAAAATGGGAAAATTATTTAAAATTGGTTAAAAATACAATTTCTTCATTCATAGTTTCAACATGCTAGATTCATTCAAAAAAACCAACATATATTTTTTTCATTATTTAATAAATTTTAAAACAGAAAAAATCATAGTTTGTATCATTTCAATTTAATCCATTTTTTACAATCAATTCAAAACTACTTTCACAAATTTCATCAACATCAAAATATGCCTCAATATCCAATTCCATTTGAATTAGCGGGGTTTTCCCAATTTCCATACCATATAAATATAAATACCAATCCACATTAATTTTTGCTTTCAAATTTCAATTGGAATAAATTACAAAAAATAATAAATTTAAGGTTTATTCAATAGACCATCATAAACAAAACTAATAACCATTTTCACAGAAAAACAACATCGGTAATGAGACTCACCAATGAATAAAAGGTGAAAATGATCTAGATAAGAAAACTAGAAAAAATATACAATAAAATAGATTTTAGATATATAAATACTAAGAAGGTACATTCAACTACAAGGAAGTAATGAGAGAGATGGAGGACACATGGAGTCATTTTATCTTGAGTGATTCACAGTAACCAACCTGACAATAAATTTTCTAACAAATTTTTTGGAGGGATTAAATATCACAAAAAATTCATGGACATGGATCATGGTCATGAGGGAAGGAAACATGAATGAATGAAATGATATTTCCAACCAAGAAGCCTTCTTAAAATAGGAACATGGAATTTTACATGGTTGTTAACCCAATTACACGTCCTTTGATTTTCATGTCCAATATACAAAAAGAAACTTGTTTATTTTTTATTTATTAAAAACCAATATTAAATAGTTTACAGTCTGTAAAATATACGTGGAATGTAAATTTTCATGTTTTGTACCCATTTCATTAAATCTATATGTAAGATAGTATACATTATCTAAAACCATTAAACAACTAGTAAATCCTCTAGAAACATTAGAAACGACATGTTTTATTCTCAAAATGTATTTGAAAAAAAAGTAATGGTGATTACATGTGTTATGTGAAATCTACCGCCACCATGAATGATGTATTTAATTTTTCATCACAACTATGCCTGGATGGTTCTAATAAAGTATTTTATTAATAAGAATTATATTTATTATGTGATTACGATTCTATAAATATAAATTGTTCACTATATTATTTCAAACCTATTATTAATGTATAATCTTTTTTGTTATGAAATTATCGAGACATGATAAACATTGATTTCAACTTCAAAAATATAACAAATATTATCATGGAATAAAATTAAAAACTAATAAATCAATATATAAAATCTATTATAGTTCCTTGATCAATCTAGAAATGTTTAAAATACATCAAATTAATGAGGACTGATATCCTTATTAGAAAAACCATATGAAACTAACAAAATTACTAACATATAATGATAAAAATAAACTATAAATAACTAATTAATATATAGTTAATGATTATTAATGATGATTATAAATGGTGATACATATTAATATTTTTCTAAATTAAATATTTAATTTTGTTATGTTTATTATACAAAAGGTTAATTTTCTGTTGTAGAATAAGGGACTAAATCTAAGGATCTCCTTCCAATCTCATTTTCCTATAAAGGTGTCTGTGAATGAGTGTCCTGTTGAAACCATGGTCTTCTATGCATGATTTGGATAATGGTTTGTGTTTTTTGTCAATCAGAAGTGGAAGTTCAAAATGTGTACCAACAAAGAGATCATACAGTTCATGCAGACAACAGTATTGAAGGTGGCACTGTTTCCTAATGTTTGCCAAATTTTTGGGCCTGATAATCGACAAATGGAGAAAAGTGTTTTTGGAAAAGAAACTTCTGCGTCGTGTACTGGATGAAGAGGAAACTTGCGCGCCATATGTTTTTCAATATCAGAACATGGGAAAATGTCAAAGGGATAAGGGTCGTGAATGTTTTGGGCTGGTCATGCAAGTGACCTGTGCGCCGTGAAGAGACATGGGCGCTGATTCCTAGGAGGACTGGAAACGTGAGTTTTTATTGGTTTTCAATATCATAACATAAAAATATGGTAAGGGAAAGAAGTTTGTGCAAGTATTTGTGTAGGTCATTGAAGTGAGTAGCGCGACAGAGGTTATAGAGGATGAGCTGCGAGCCGGAACCAGCGCACCGACGGAAGACTTGCTCGCCACCGCACAGGGGGTCCAGTTTGCCTATAAATAGAGGACCCCTCCTCATTTTTAACGAAGTTAAAGACTTAGAGATTTTTCTATCTCTCTTCACGAAAGTGGTTTATTCGTTCAAGTGGTTGTTAGGACGCGCAAGTAGAGGCTATGCGCCGATTGTCCGTTTCTCGACCAAGGCACTTGGGGAGCTAAAGGCACAACATCGTGCAAGATTGGTGTTGAAGGAGGTAGTGTCACACAAGTAGTTTTGGTGTCACCTGCGTGCTGAATTTGTACCGTGCAAGTGACTTGCGCGCCTGGATTGAAACTTTCACGATGGGCTTGGATAAGCGTTCTAGGGTTGTTAAAGTACATCTGTCCTTCTGAAGATGCATGGAAGCTAGAAGATCTCCTAGTACCCTCAGCACAAAGTGAGATTAGTCTTCTGGTAAGAGTTGGTCTTCAAAATATCATCTACATACGACAGAGGATGTATTCTAATGAAATGATGAAGAGACCTTCATGTCTATAAACTGAGTGGGACTTCACCTAAGTGCAGTGAGACATGAGGAGTCAATGGGAGTGACCCAAGGGAAGCAGTGAGCTATCCATGAACCGTTGTAAAGGTAGTGAGCCTGGGATAGGGTGACTATGCCCGAACCATTGTAATCCACAGCTAGTGAATATTAGTGTAATTAGGTACGACTGACAACTAGTCGGAATATGCTCCTTGGATGAATCCCTTAGTAGTGAACGAAGTAAAAAGTGTTTTGTCTTCTCTGTGCATGTAAATGTTTGTTGTCTGATCATATTCATCTTACAGGTTCAAAAAGTTCCTACAAACAAGGGAACAAGATCCATCGCATTAAAAGAAAATGTTTTCACCCTGATTCCCCCATCCCCTCTCCGGGTGTCCCGGGGTCCTTCAAGTGGTATAAGAGTGTAAAGGTTGCTGGTGTTGAATATATCCTATATCGTCATGGAGAATGCAGTCAATGTTAGGGGAGTACCTCACTTTTATGGAAGTAATTTCTAGATCTGGAAGAACAGAATAATATCTCATCTAAGATCTCTTGGAATGGATGTTCCCTTTTATACTGTGGAAGGAATACAAGTCACTGACCCAATAGGCCTGGATATGACTAAAACAGATAGAAAAATTATTGAGGCAGATGCTAAAGAAAAAAATGCACTTACTACAGCCCTTTCTGATCAGATCTACCTAAAGGTGATGAATTTCACCTCAGAAAAATCCATGTGGGATAAACTCGAGAATATTTTTGAAGGATATAGGAAAGTGATGGAGGAGAAACTACTAGTGCTGCACAATCGGTTTGATGATCTGAAGATGCATCGAGACGAGAATGCCGACTCTTTCTTCAATCGAATTGCTGAAGTGGTTGGAGAAATTCTGGGTCTAAGTGAAGAAATCAAAGGCATTGACATTGTAAAGAAAATATTAAGAATAATTCCACCTCTGTACACTGCAATGGTGTCAGACCTTGAGGAAAGAGATATTTCAAAACTTTCTCTGGATGATCTACTTAGCAGCTTGGTAGCATATGAAATGAGAGTCAAACCAGAATATGCTACGACTCGTGTGAGCAAGGAAATGGAATTCAAGGCCATGGATAAACTGAGAATCTAAAAAGATATTAGTGGTGAAGATGAAGAAGAAAAATAAATTCTTTCTCTCATTGCAAAGATGTTCCAGAAGGGGAAAGTTAAATTCAAAGGGAAGTTACCTCTCGCATGTTTTTGTTGTGGAAAAGTTGGTCACATTTCTACTCTGTTCTTAAGAAATATCAATGATAAAGATAGTGAAGATGAATGCTTCGAGAAGCCTCAGAGAAGGTTCTTCAAAAAGGGAGACTTCAAATATGTAAAGAAAATGCAGAGGAAGAGTTTTGTCTGTGAAGAGGATGAAGATGATAATGAATTCTTTGATAAAGAAGAACCAGAATTCAAAACTGGGAACCATGCTTCCATGATGGCCACTGTTGAAAAGTCAGACGATACTGGCAGAGAAGAACAACTGATAACTTGTTTAGATCCCAAGATGCAACTTAAGGATGTCGTTAGTAAGCTTATGATTAAATGTAATAGTTGCAATAAGTGGAAATCAATTGTAGAAGATTCAACTAAATATGTTGATCAACTTGAAGCTGAAATTGAATGACTGTAAGAATTTGTGAAGGTACAGTCTAAAATAATTGAAAGCAATGATGATGTAGTGGATCTAAAGCTGAGAATTGAAGAGCGGGCAAAGTTCATCAATGACCTCACCTCCAGAATTGATGAAAAATCCAAGACCGATGAGGGTCTTGAAGAGGAATTTGTTACATTAAGAAGTAAACTTGAGACTGAATCAATTACAAAAGAATTGAGGAAGAAAATACCATTTGGAATATTCTTAGATGCGGAATTACTAGCAAGATCCAAATGTGGTTCAGATGGTTTTGAAAAAATCTTGAGTGATCAAAGACCCACTTGCATAGAAAAGAGTGGAATTGGTTGTGAGGCTGAGACATCAATTGCTGGAAGTGAAAATATCCAAAATAATGATAAGATGAATGTTGAACATGTTGAAACGTTACATAAAGTGCCGAAAAAAGAACCCTCAATCCTAACAAAAAGGAGAACTGAAAATTATCCTCAAACATTCATAAATGATAGACAGTCTAACATTTCTCCCAAGGAAGAAGGTATGAGGATAAATTCAAGTGAGAAGACATTTCCTCTCATGAAGTGTCTGTTCTGTGGCTATCTCGGCCATACCATTTCTTATTGAGAAGAGGCAAGAAGCTATCTGAATGGAGAAGATATAGAAATTCAACAAAGGAGAAAAAATTAATATCCTAATTCTTATAGAAGAAAAATTTTATATGGATATTGTTTTTGTTGTTCTAACATTGGTCATATGGCTGCAAATTGCAGGAAGAGAAGAGACATGGACACCTTATACCGAAGTTCAAGACAAGTCAAGTCTCGTTAGCAAGACAATGTTTCTCTTTCAAACATGTTTTCTCCTCTCAAAGAAGATTTTGACTATGAAGAACCTGGGTATTCGGAAGAGATAATTGAACGGCCATCAGTACTATATACTCAATCCAATGACTCAAGGAAGGAAAGGAATAAGATTGTGAAATCCAATGTAAAGACCCGCAAATTTCAAGGAAATTTTTTTCTTAATTTTCTTTGGAATTTTACAAGAGCGCAGCTTCAGACGGCACCTGATTCTGAGGCCCGGTGTGCCCGGAATCAATTTCCGAATTTTGGCTTGGGTACGTTCAGTGAACGGACGAGCGGGTTTTTCTATCTTTTGAACCGGTGCCCGGAATCGAATTCTGAGGGCACCGATGAAATCGCAGCGCCGATATTTTCTTAGAAACGCCTCTTCCGGAGTTGCGTTTGCTCAGACGTGGTTTTTAAATTTTGCGGCTTTAAGTCAGAAATAAAATAAAGTTTGTGCGACAACTTTATTTTATTTCACTTAAGCTGCTTGGAAGTCACTTGGAAGCCACTTGAACTGAGTTAAAGCGGATAGGGTGCTATCCGGAAATATCCAACCCCTTGTTAGGATATTTGTGCGGTGGGGCCCGCACGAGCCCCGCCGTTTCTTTCGCTAAGTAACGCACCCGCGAAAACCCGTCAAAGTAACTGAAAAGTCAACCGACGCGTTTTCTTTAATTCTTAACAGACCATTTAATTGGGCGGTTTATTTCGTGAATTAAATGGGCTGTTTCGCTCGTTGAATTAATTCAACGAACTGATGGGTCGTTACTTACGCTTTTGCGTTTGTTGACATGTTTATAAAATAAGACCAACCTAAAAATCTTTTGAAAGGATTTGAGAGGATCCTTGTTTCTTCATCTCCCCGCGAAGAACGCGAAGAACGCGAAGAACGCGAAGAACGCGAAGAACGCCGGCGACCGGAATTCGACGACGCACACCGAGATCTGCGACGTCGACGAGCTTTACCCGCGACGTTCTTTGGCGACGCCTCTTCTTCCGCGACCGATCCTCGTTCGGCAACTAAGGTGAGAATCGGATCGTTTAAATTCTCCTTTTTTTTAAAAAAATTCATGGCAACGGATTTAATTAATTAAATCCGTTTGTTCTTGATCCGGAGATTGGCGACGCGACGCCGGATACCGCGACGACGCAACGATCCCCCCTTCTTCCGCGACGAGCTATCCCGCGACGACCTCTCGTCCGACGACGACGACAAGGTAGGGGTTTATTTTTTTCTTGATGATTCTTTCCCCGTGTTTATTCTTTTAAAGTGAAGAACATGATCTCCGACAATTTTAATTTATTTAAAATTGTGGTTGATTATTCCTCCCGTGGTTTATGACTAACGCGGAGGATGCGGGTCTAACGAACAAGACCCGGCAACCCTCCGCCGATCTCTTTTGTTGTGCGGATATGGCGGACGACGACGAACCGCGCGGCAGGGGCGATCTGTTGATCCTGCAGTGAAGGTCGGCCCCCGGGAGGGGCAACGACGCAGACGGGAGGCAAAACGGGCCACCGGAGCAACTCCGGCGGCCCGCGGAAGGCGGCGGCGGCGGGGGTCGCCGGCAAGGCGGCGCCGGCGACCGGAGGCGGCGGCGCCCGGCGCGCCGCCGTGGAGAAGATCCGCCGCGGCTGAAGCCGCGGCGGCGGCGGCCGGTTCCGCGGCAGCGCGGAACCGGGGAGGGACGCGGCGGCCCGGCCGCGTCCGCGTGACAGGCAGCCCCCCGCGGGGCCGCGTTTCCTTCAAGCCGCGGGTCAAACCCGCGGCGGCGGCTCCTTCGGCTGCTCGGCCGAAGGCGAGCCGGCCGGTCCGGTCGGCCGGGCCGCCCCCAGGCCGGACCGACCCGGTTCGGGCCGACCCGGTCGGCCGACCCAGGGGGGGTTCGGGCCGGGTCGCCCCGGGCCCAGAACCCCCGTTTCGGGCCCTCTTCGGTCTTTCGCCCATATCTTGGGCCTGGGACCTCCGATTGACGAACCGTCAGCGGCTACGCGATCCTTGGATCGAGACGGTCGTTTCGGTATATTATACTCAAGGATTCGGGAGACTTTGGGTTCGGCCGGGTTGGTTCGTACACGAAACCAACCGGGCCCTCGGAGCGGAAACGCTCATAACTTGAGCTACGGACGTCCGATCAACGTACCGTCAGCTGTGGTAGTTTCCTCTAAGTGAGACAGAACTTTTGGCATACTCCGCCCGAGGATCGGATATAGGCGGAGTAAGGACGGGTTGGTTTTGCCCTAAAAACCAACCGGGCCCCTGGGACGAAAATGCCAATAACTCTCAGACCGGGCGTCCGATTGACGCGCCGTCTGTTGCGTTGAGATCCTGTTGTCGATACGGAACTTTTGGATACATCAACTTCGGACTACGTGTCAGTTGATGTATCAGCCTCTCGGCTCGTGGAGCGGACCCTCCTAACGAGCTCGCTATGTGCGGGAACCCTAGCGCTGGCTGTGACTTCGACGGCAGAGCAGAGATCCTCCGTGGACTGCGACGACGGCAGAGCAGAGATCCTTTGTGGACTGCGGCGACGACTGTGCAGAGATCCTTAGTGGACTGCGTCGACTACTGCACTCAGCGATCCTACGTGGAAGAGTGCTACCGAACCTGTGTGAGCTGAATCTTCTTTTTACCTTGAGCGGTGGAGCGCTTGGGTGTAGCGGCGGACCCGTGGTACTTGACAGTGGGGGTGCGCTTGGATGCAGCAGCAGACCCTTGGCGGTGGAGCGCTTGGTTGTAGCGGCGGACCCGCGATACTCTACGGAGTGTGTGCGCTTGGTTGTAGCGATAGACCCGCGACAGTGGAGACGTGCGTGCGGAGTACGGAGACCGTGTAGATGACTAAGACCTGACGACTGCTTGACCGACTCGACTTGGAGTGAGTCGACTAGCCCAGTGGACGGAGCGCCCAGTAGTTGGCAGCAGACCCACGGCAGACGGAGCGCCTGGTAGTTGGCGGCAAACCCGCGGTACTCGACAGGAGGAGTACCTCAGTAGGCTATTTGGGTGAGCGCCCGGTATTTGGCAGCAGACCCTCAGCGGACGGAGCGCCCGGTAGTTGGCAGCAGACCCGCGGTACTCGACAGGAGGAGTACTTCAGCAGTCTTAGGTTAGTGAGCAGTACCTCGGAGTCGTGACAGGACCACTGTACACTTCAGAGATGGGGCTCTTCAACATTTACGGTTTCGATAATGAAAATCCTGGTTGAGCTGAATCTTATGTTACTCTCCTTTGTGGTTTGTGTTGGACTATCCTTTGTGGATTTACTGTTTACTCTCCTTGTGGATTTGAGTCTTGCTTTCCTTTGTGGATTGAGTTGTTCTTGAGCTCGTGAGCAGAGCTAGGAATGGGGACTTAGGTATATGTATGGGCATATACCTAAGTCGAGTCAGATGTTACTTCGTTATTGCATCTTTCTTTTGTGCTATATCCTTTGTGGATTTCGGGAGACCTTCGGGGGTCTCGGGGTCCTTACTGATTAGCTTGTACTCACCCCTGCACGGGCTATGCCCGCACCTTGTTGTGTTGGTTGCAGACGACGGATAGCGCTGATCACGGTTGGGGCGTGGAGCAGGACGGTACCTGGAGGTGGACCACTGGGCGGGACGTGCTCGGAGCGGACGTGGGACCCGAGGAGCCTGGAGGCTATCTGTACCCACCCTTCAGGTGGGATTGCCAGTGGACGACACGAGGCCGCCGTCTTTTCTTCAGTTGCTGTACTTTACCTTTTTCAGTTGTACTTTACAGTTGGGCTTGTATTCCGGCCCCCTTTACCTTTCTGCACTTTACTTTCCGCTTGCTGACTCTGTGTGGTTGTTACTTATAAAGGCAATGCCTTCCCTGTTTACTGGGATTTTACGCCTTGGTGCTAGTCGCCAGCCCCTGGCCTATGGAAGGCGGGCTTGGGGTAGTCATGGCACGGGCCCCGAGGACGGGTCGTGACATCCAACCTTACGGAGGTGGCCCTCAATGCTACAAAGAACAAAAGTACCTGGATTCTGGATAGCGGTTGTTCATCTCATATGAAAGGTAATGCGGGCCTGATAACGGATATCAAAAGGGTGGTTGATGGTACAGTACGACATGGTAATGATGGGGCTCTAAAAATCAAAGGGAGTGGAAGTACCGAATTAGATAATGGAGAACGAAAGAAGACTGAAGTCATTTACGTAGATGGCCTACGTCATAATCTCCTCAGCATGAGTCAACTCTGTGACTCGGGACTTATAGTTACTTTTAGTCAGAAAGGCTACACTATCAAGGTAAAGACATGCAATTCACTTATGAAGGGATGAAAAACATAAGGAAACTTGTATCAGGTTGATAGTGATGAAAATGTATGTAACATGACTATTGAAGAATAAAAAAAATTGTGGAAACAGAGACTGGGAAACATCAATCAACAAAACATGGAGAAAATATCACAATTTAGAATTGTCATGGACATTACCAACCTGAAGTGTGAGCGTGAAAAATATTGTGATGCTTACATTCATGGGAAGCTAGTCTGCAGTTCATATCAGCCAAAGAAGAAAAGGTCATCTCACCTTCTTGATCAGATTCAAACAGATGTATGTGGGCCGATAAATGTTGCTGGAACTCCTGGAGAAAGGTACTTTGTACTTTTCATAGATGATTAAAGTAGAATGGAATGTTTGATGGTCATTCACAAGAAATGACAAGTCCTTGACTACATGAAAACATATCCATGAATCGCCGAGAATGATACTGGACAAATAATCAAAGTGTTGCGATCTGAAAATAAAGGAGAATACACGTCCATTGAATTTGAAAATTATCTGGAGAAGCATGGGATACATCATGCGGTAGCTGCTGTGAGAACTCCACAACAAAATGGAGTTTTTGAACGGAGGAATAGACATGTGAACAACATGGAACGAACTATGCTGATTTAGAGTCATATTTCATGACATTACTGGAAAGAGGTTGTTCAAGCTGCAGTGTACATTCAAAAGCGAACAAGACATTATATGGGTGAGATGATGACACCATATGAATTGTGGCATGGACGGAAGAATTATTTAAAATACTTTTGTGTCTTTGGAAGTAAATGCTTCATCAGGAACAAAGAAGGAAATCAAGGGAAATATAGAGACAATGCAGATAAAGGAATTTTCCTTGGTTACTCAATGAACAGCAAAGATTACAAATGTTTCAGCAAGCGTTTATGAAGGATTGTGGAAAGAAGTGATGTTAATATAATTGAAGATAAAAGCAAAAATTCTTCAAAGACATCATATGATGATGTGATAAAAAGTCAGGATGAATGTGTACGTGAAGAAAATACAAATGCAGAAATAGAGGATATTGTTCAAAAAATATGGCAGTCACATCATGATGTTGAGTCAGAAGAAGAATCTAAGGAAGAAACTATGGCTGAAGAGAATGCTACTGAACCTCGCATGAGAAATCGAAGGGCTGAGATTGATCCATCCAACATAATTGGGGACATGAGTGCACCCACTCAAACCAGAAGGATGAGGAATAACACGGAATCTGCATTTCTATCAGTTGTAGAGCCATCCTCATTTGAAGAATCTGAAAATGATGAATATTTTGTGAAAGCCATGAATGATGAATTAGATAAGATTGACAAGAATCAAACATGGGATATTGTCTAGAGACCTGAAGGTCACAATGTGATTGGTACTAAATGGATATTCAAAAATAAGTTTGATGAATATGGAAGTGTCATCAGAAACAAGGTACGACTGGTATGTAAAGGATACTCTCAGATTGATGGAATTGACGTTGAAGAAACCTTTGATCCAGTGGCTAGACTGGAGTCAATCAGGATTTTCCTTGCCATGGAACCACAAAGAGGATATAAAGTATATCAAATGGATGTCAAGACAACATTCATGAATAGTGTACTCGAAGAAGAAGCCTACATTGAACAACCAGTGGGCTCTGTTTTGGGTACAGATGAAACAAAGGTCTGCAAACTGAAGAAAGCTCTATGTGGTTTGAAGCAGGAACCACGTGCGTGGTACTCACGACTGGATTCATATCTCAAGAAGCTGGAATTCAAAAGAGGAGGAGTTGAACACAATCTCTATGTGAATAATTTTCCAAAAGATCAATTCAAGGTTCTTTTCTACGTTGATGATATTATATTTGGTGGAAGCAGGCAGGAATCAGTGGACAAATTTTCCAACCACATGAAATCAGAATTTGAAATGTCTACGATTGGGGACCTCATATATTTCTTGGGGCTGCAGTTGATTCAAAATAAGGAATACACATTTATTTCCCAGAAAAAATATGCAAGAGAGCTACTGAAGAAGTTTAATATGCAAGACTCCAAACCAATGTCAAATTCGATTGCATTTGAAACTAAACATGGAAATCATGAGGATGGGGACTCTGTATATCCCACCACGTACAGGATGATCATTGGGAGCCTACTGTACCTGACAGCGACACGACCAGATATTGTCTTTTCCACATGCCTTGTGGCCTGCTTTTAGAGTAATCCAAAGGTGAAACGTATGGCGGAAGTAAAAAGAATCATGAGGTACATTCAAGGTGCACATAAAATTGTGTTATTTTTTACAGCAGGTAGGGACAATGAATTATCAGCATTTTCTATTGCTGACTGGGCTGGTGATGTTGTAGACATAAAGTCCACTAGTGGTGGATCTTTATATATTAGGCATAAATTTGTTGGATGGTTGAGCAAGAAACAAGAAAGTACTTCTCTTAGTACTGCTGAATCTGAGTATATCTCTGCCACAAAGTCATGCACTCAACTGCTATGGATGAAGCAATAATTAACAGATATTGGTGATGAGGTAAAGCAACCAATGGTGATTTACTGTGATAACAAGAGCGCAATTGATCTTACAAAGAATCATGTTCAGCATTCCCATACGAAACATATTGAAATCAGGTATCACTTTATCAAATAAAAAGTTGAACATGGGGTGATTAGAATGGATCTTGTGGGAACTAATGAGCAAGTGGCTGATATTTTGACCAAGCCACTGTCCGCGGCTGTGTTTGAGAAGCATCGGTTGAACCTCGGTGTTTATCCACCTCCTAGTTCATAAGGAGGTTAGAAAATACCCCTCTACCCATTTGTGATAACTATTTTTATCTGTTTATGGCTATGATGCAGGTTTATGTGGGAGATACTATCCAGGGGGAGTATGGTTTGAGCTGAACGTTGAATAAATTACTGGTCTTTGGATTTATTGTCAACGGAGGAGAAAGGAATAAATTCTGGAAAGTTATTCTTCTGTGATGAGAAGAATGAGAAGGAAATCATTGGAACCCAATTCAAGAATCCTCTCTTCTTTTCTACACCGAGCATTTCTCTCGTAGAATTAGAGTGTTGGCTGAGTTGATTCTTGCGTTTTTGGTTTTCACATGGATGGAGATCTGTTGAACTTATTTTCTGATTGCCAACAAACCCAAAGGGGGAGATTGTTGGAACCATGGCATTCTATGAATGATTTGGATAATGGTTTGTGTTTGTTGTCAATCAGCAGTGGAAGTTCATAATGTGTACCCACAATGAGATCATACAGTTCATGAAGACAACAGTATTGAAGGTGGCGGCGTTTCCCAGTGTTTGCCAAATTTTTGGGCCTGAAAATCGACAATTGGAGAAAAGTGTTTTTGGCAAAGAGACTTGTGTGCCATGTAACGTATGAAGATGAAACTTCCACGCCATATCGTTTTCAAGAACATAACATTGGAAAATGTCAAAGGGATAAGGGTCACACATGTTTTGGGATGGTTGCGCAAGTGACCTGCGCGCCATGAAGAGACTTGGGTGCTGATGCCTAGGAGGACTGGATAAATGAGATTCTATTTTATTCAATATAATAACATAAAAATATGGTAAATGAAAGAAGTTTGTGCAAGTATTTGTGTAGGTCGCGCAATTGAGTAGCGCGACAAAGGTTAGGGAGGATGAGCTGCGCGCTGGAACCTGCGCTCCGAGGGAAGACTTGCGCGCCACCGTGCAGGGGGTCTAGTATGCCTATAAATAGAGGACCCCCCCTACTCATTTGTAACGAAGTTCTAGAATTAGAGATTTTTTTAGCTCTCGTCGCACAAGTGGTTGAGTCGCGCAAGTGGTTGTTGGGTCGTGCAGGTAGAGGCTACGTGCTGATTGTTGGTTGCGCGACCATGGCAGTTGGGGAGTTAAAGGCACAACGTCGCCCAAGATTGGTGTTGAAGGAGGCAGTGTCACGCTAGTAGTTTTGGTGTCACCTGTGCGCCAAATTTGTACCGTGCAAGTGACTTACGCGCAAGGATTCAAACATGCACCCTGGGCTTGGATAAGTGCACCAGGTTTGTTAAAGTTCATCTGTCCTTCTGAAGTTTCACAGAAGCTAGAAGATCGCCTGGTACCCTCAGCGTGAATTGAGATTAGTTTTCTGGTAAGAGTTGGACTTCAACAGAGAATCTACATACGACAGAGGATTCATTCTTATGCAATTATGAAGAGACCTTCACGTCTATAAATTGAGTGGGAATTCACCTAAGGGAAATGATCCATGAGTAGTAAATGGGAGTGACCTAGGGGAAGCAGTGAGCTATCCCTGAACCATGGTAAAGGCAGTGAGCATGCGACAGAGTGACTGTGCCCGAACCTTTGTAATCCACAGCTAGTAAAGATTAGTGGAATTAGGTACGACCGATAACTAGTTGGTGTATGCTCCTTGGACATAACCCTTAGTGGTGAACCATAAAAAAAGTGTTGTGTCTTCTCTTTGCATGTGAATGTTTTCTTTCTGATCATATTCATCTTACATGTTCAACTAGTTCCTACCAACGTGGGAACAAGATGCATCACATTAAAAGCAAATGTTGTCACCCTGATTCACCCCTCCCCTCTCAGGGTGTCCCAGGGTCCTTCATGTCCATCTAGAGAAGTTTTTTTTTAATTTCAATCTAAAACCCACATTAAATTTAATATCTTATGGTTTTTTAAAATTTTACATTTCCTCCCTAAATTATATTTCTCATGGTAAATAATTTACCAAATTAGATACAGGTAATTAAAACAAACACCACCTATTCATTTTGAGAACGAGTATTCCTCCTCTATGTCTATATGCATAGGATGATTTTATAGATGTTATTATATATGTTCTTATAATTTATCAAGGCCATTTTATATTTTTTTACTTTATTTAAAAAAATTTAGAGGGATATTTTAAAATTTTCTACATAGGATTTTTTTAAAATTATCAAGTATATCACTTATTAACATTTTTTATATGAACACATTATTCTACCATCATAACCATTATTTTTATGAATACTAAATTATATATTATTATAACCTTTATCCAAATAGTATTAATTATTTATGATTTCTAAAAAATGGGTATTTATTTCTTTTTTAATGATTTATCTAAAAAAATTTAAAACAAGTTTTTTATTAATGCCAACATAGATTGATGTTACTTATGTTACACTAGTGATATTTTCTTATGATACCATACACCTTATTTATCAATATGTATTATCAAATGTTATATAATGTTTATTTTGAAACCCATGTCTTTTTTGTGGGATAATTAAGTGATATTTGACGTATGAATGTTTCCATGTTCTCTTGGAACACATATTTTTGGTTTTCATTATGTGATGTGAGGGATAAAAATTATTTATCCATATAATGCATTGGATAAATTTTTTCATCATATGGTATTATTATGGAAGGAAGGATCATGATTCATAGTCTACTAGGTTAAGGGAGGTAGATATTTCATTCCTTATCCACCATGTTATTAGATGAAAGAACATTATTCCTGATCAAATATGTTATGGGAGGAAAGGATGTGATTCCTAATGTACTATGTTATGATTTTTATTATTATGTTTAAGCCTATTTAATATGTTATTCAATTAACAAACAATATAATCGATCATGTCCTACATTACATCAATATCCTTATGACTTTATTTATGGTTTTTGATGCTTTCTTATCTATGTATGGTCACCTAATGTTATGTTCTTAGACCTCGATAATGTTCTCACGTCAACATGTTTTTCCAATGCTCACTTATGATCTTCTATTTTTTTCTATAATGTTTCCCCATATTAATTAAATAATCTCAACATTTCATATATTTTCTTTTCTCAGTTTATAAATATGATTATTATGTACAGTGTATATAGAGGATAACATGTAAAAATACATCTCATAGAAAAGTTAGATACATAGTATAATAAGACGATTGTGTAGAAAATCTAAAAATATACTGAAACATAGATTTAAGAGTTGTGATATTATTTTTCAAATGTAATTATGAATATAATGTGAAATATATTCTAGTTTGTCTTGTGTTTTATAACTTATTATTGAATCCAGATAATAAATAATGTGTTTTTAACACCATAACCAAGATTGTTGGTCTAAAATGGATCAATATAGGTAAACATAGTAAATTTTTTATAAAGTAAAAATTTATTGCTTTCCTAACAGTGACATCAATGTCTAGATACCAACATGTGGATCCCATATTTATCATATTTGCATCTTGGTGAAATAATACCGAAATTGGTTTTATTGGTAATTAAATGAATCTTAACATAGTACACATCAAGTGTTCCTAACTACACCATTGGATTGGAACTCCAAGGGGATATGCATTAAATATTTCACACGATCCTTAAAAAACATTGAATATTATTTAAATAGAAGTTGATTATGTAATATATAATTAGATAGGTTGTATAACAAAATAATAAAATGACCATGGAAAATCTAGGCCAAATTGAAGGAGTTATATGTTTGTCTAATTATATTATAGTTTTACCAAAAGTATCTTTAGAAGAAATCAAGATGTCATAAGAGAATACATATTATTATTGTGTTATAACTTTCTTATGATCAATTACGTATATTTAATTAGATACTATTATTTTAATTTTATTATATGTTTAAAAAAGTGTCATGAAAAAAATTATTGAAAGTTATGTCTGAGGAACTTCCCCCGGTTGTCTGAAGACAGTTTCGTATTTGATTACATTAGCACATAAACAATGAATATTCATCCCAAAGGACCATGTAGTTTATTATTTTTTTTAAAAATATGCATACATAAGTTCATCATTATAACTTGAAAATACATACAACATATAAACTCTTTAGACAACATCCATAACTCTAAGGATATTTCCACATGTCATTCATAATAATATTCTTCATGTCCTGAGAAAATGAAATATAATAAAGGGGGAGATCAAATTCTCATTATGGGTAAGAAATACAAAGGAAGATAACATAAACATAAACAATAGGCATGGTGAATAATTTAAAACAAATGCCTTTACAAATAATAAACCTAATCACATTATGTAAAGAATATGAGTTGAGTAAAGAAAGCCATTATAAAACAAAATCATGGGTATTCTACTAGTTGAATAAACACATGAACCATTAATACTATTTTCATAATGAAGGAACACATAATTCATGAAAATATAACCATACCATCAAGGCCTTATTCTAGGACCATAAATAATCATTTTTTCAAGGCCATGTGCCAAGACCATAGTTTGTCACCTAAGAACTACCAATGCACTGAGTGGCTATAGTGGGCCCCACACAACACTTACAAAGACCGATTAATACCTCATATAAATGGTGTGAATAGAGAAAACATAAAAATTCATATTGAAACTAACATATGAAATTTAAATAACATTCCCCAATCATTAAGCATAAACACTAACCATTCAGAGTAAATTGGTGAATGGTTTTCAGATAGCACATCCAAAGTAACAATAATCATAAATCATTCAAATAAATATGGATTATGATATAATAGGATATAATCATCAATGAAATACAAGATTCAATAGAGGAGGTGACATAGATGAAGGTACTTTGAAATGAGACCATTGAGAAATCCTTGATGAAATATTCCTTACACATTCAAAAGTGTCACATACCACCTTGAATCATTCAAATCATAGTCATTAGAATATCATGAGATAAATTAGACTCTTGATATGATATACCAAAGTTCATCAAATACACCACATGTAATATTTAAGTGGATAATAAGTAATATATCTCATAAAAGTTAATGTGAGATGAGAAAAATAATTTTTACTTTGGAAAGAAGAGTTATTTTGGTCAATCAATTTTATTTTTCATGAAAGTAGATTGTAAACATTTACATCCTAGAAAATAATATATAATTTCATTGATATTATATTTTAGGCTTTAATAATTTCTCATTTAGGTGAAATAATTTAAAAGGGTTTTTAATGTAGCATTAGAAATAAAGCATTCTAGTGTGGATTATGGATAATATTAAAAGATTTGTAACAAAAAAAAGTATTATTTCATAAAACTAGAAATGAACCCAAATAACTTTATCATGTAAAAATGTGAGATTTTATAAAGATAAATATTTCCTAAAATAGATTTTATAGTGAACTTAAAAAAGGTAATAATTAGAGAAGTTCCTTGAATAGAGCTTGTATTTCAGAACAAATTTATGAAAGATCCCTTTAAAACATATAAATACCCATAGGTGAAAGCTGAATTATGGTTTGTAAATATATATTAAAAATTATCACATAATATATGAGGAGTACATATCAATAAATATGAATTAAATTTAGGTAAGTTGATGATAAAATTTACCAGAATGAAAACAGAGGTTCGAGGGGAAAATACTTAAATCATTGTAATCAATTGAATCATTTGACCTAAAACAAATAATCAGAAAATGAAAATTTTGATATATTGAATTAACAAGATTCATGGAATGAAACTTCAATGGTTAGTATACATACACCACACAAGTAGTAGTATTGAATAAGAAAAACCTCACAAAAATGGAAGTGAGATGAAGAAAATCTTACCTTATGTCCAAATGTGTTCCGCTCATGAACATAAGGTCCTAGAATATAAAATTAGACTTATTAATAAATTATTTAATAACCTTGTAGTCATTTATGTATTTTATCATAATTTTTTCAGTTCATTTATTCCCTTATAAATAAGTTAATATATTGAATTTTTTGATTCTGGACTGTTTGTTTTCTTTATTTTCAAAATTGGTTCACTTGTTCTTAAGTAATGGAGTTTATGTGGAATGGATGTAAATCTCCATAATTGAAATTACATATTATTTATGAAAAAAATAATTTTTAATGGTAATTTTTATTTTTTTGTTACATGTAAAGAGGATGAATCAATATATGAACTATTTATGACATTAACTTTGATTATTTTAACAGTATCTTGATTAGGAACTAGTTTGATAAAATGATTTAATAATATGTTAGTATACTAGTTTCTAAATATTAAATAGGTAATAATACCTATATTATAGTCTAGTTCAACCATAAAAATGTTGTCATGACCGGTAATTAAGAATAAAATGAAGAACAAAATTTCTTCATCCATGAAGGTTATAAATTTGAAAATCCTGGATGATGATTTAGTTTATAAAATAAAAGTGAGAGAGTAAGAATATTGATGATGGTTCTTCCATTAACATGATATAATTCCAATATGTATATTATAATGGATATATCATGGTCATTTGGACATAGAAGGTTAGGTGAGGATAATGAATGAAGATAAATTGAAATATAACTAAGTGAGAAAGACAGGTGCTTTACCTCTTCAAATAACCACCTTGAGTATCTCATTAAGGGAAGGGTTTATGGACTTTTGGAAAGAAAAAGAGATTACTGGTCATTGGGAGTTACTAGGGAAGGTTAATTGTTCAGAACATTGAGATGATTCAATTCTTAGTGAAGTGAATAAAATAGGGAGTGAGGGGGGTTTTATAGTGGTGGAGAGGAGGGTTGTCATATTTTTTTAACAATTAGTTTCTTATTTTCCCTCAAGACCCGAAATAGTGATGATTCTCTGACCAAGAATAATAATATATTAATGTAATTTATAAACATGGGGGATTACATCATCCAGGACTCTATCATGATGAAATTGTTTTGGTGTTATCATTTATTGTGAATTATCAGATTTTACAATTCATAAAAAATTCATGTATTTTTTTTGAAGAATCCCAAAAGTTCACCCACACCATTATTCGAAGAGTAGAATTGAAAAATTAAATCCATTTTCAAAAATAATTTTATAAATATTATTAATTTAATATTTAATTAAAATCATAATTTATTCTAAAAAACACTTTTAAAACTTTATATATATATTCCAAAACATTGGTATATCATACTTACACTTGAATATTATTTATATACGATCATAGGTAAGGTTAATATTCATTAGGTATATCACTATTCATAAGGGTATGTTACTATGCATAAGGGTTGGTTACTATTCACCAAAAATTAAATCTTTCTTATCAGACTCCAAATAATTTACTGATCACAACCGTTTATGTTATATTTTCGAAATTTAAATCACAGAATTGAAAAACTTATGTTTATATGGATAGGTTATAAAAAAAGTGGTGTGTTAGAGACTCAGTGATCCATGCATTCTATAATAAATCTATTTGTAAATTTTGGGGGTGTTGCATTATCACCTTCTTACAAAAATTTCACCCTCGATATTTAAAATTTAACTTCTAATGTTAATGGTTGATACTTGAAAATTTCATTATGGAAACCCACATCAGAAATAGAGTTAATAAAATATACTACTATAAAGGGTTAAGGGAGATGAGGTGGTCGCCCTAAAAAGTATACTCTCGAATGAGGTGACGTTAGTTTGAAGTAAAAACCCGGGAATTGAAGAAATATCTAACTATGCTGTTCTGATGGAACATGATAGAGGACATGTTAAGATGAATGTTAATTACTAAAAAACTTATAAAATTCATCGATATAATCTATAATTAGGAAAATTAGAAAACATTTTATTTAAGACTATTTTCTAGAGTCGAGGAATTATTCCACTATATAAGTTTATAAATATACATTTCTACTTAAAAACTCATCCTTTTATTTCACTTGATCTATATATACCTCATCAATTAACATGGGTTATTCCATTTGGTGAAGAAATACATTAACCTCTAAAATATCATACAATGATCAACTTAAACAATTTCATAAATGGTTTAAAATTCCAAAATATAATGATTCACCACATTATAATGAATTCTTATAAATATTTAAGATGTAATTATCATTAACCCTTAATGATAATGAAGCATCTCTAAATTTCACATTCAAAGCATGTGAATAACTTCATCATGTATCCTCTTGAAATATGGTAATAACACGAATTATCGTAAAAACCATAATGAAAACATGCATTAATCTGTATTATTTATGTAATATACATGTAATTGGATATATTACATAATTCTAGAAGTACTATAAACTCCATCAATGATAGAATATGCCACTTCTCTAAAAGTCAATAATAACTTCCAAGGTAGTCAGTACATATCTAAATCAATCATTTCTTCACCAGTATCACAACATCAAATATATATTAAGGGCTATATTTACCTCAATCATATTTTTTTATAAGTTTAAATTTCTAATGAATCACTTTAAATTTGTACCATTCACCATATGACCTAAAATCCTTAATGGAATAGTATCTCTGTACAATCCTTATATATCTATTAATTCATGAAACCAGTACATTTATGACAAAATAGTCAATTGACATGATTCTTGACTAGGAATATTAATCATTATAATTCTTCTATGTTATCATCATAACATGATCATTATCCAAAATCATTATTTTTGGTATATTCCTTTGACAGTTGGGGCATTGATTTGCATAGTGCCTCATCTATTTATAGTAGAATCATTGAATATAGGGGAATTTTTTCCTTACATTGAAATTATTATAATGGTGGCCATTTTCTCCACACATGAAGAAAACGCCTTTTCTGATCAAGAAAATACCAAGGTGTTTCCTTCCACAATTATAACATGTTATAAAATACATCTTTCTATTCTTTCATTTATCCATGTTTTCCCCTACCATCCTCTTCTTCTTTTGCTTCTCTTCAATTCCACATGACTCATAGAAGTCCCTACATTCCTTTTCAGCACATGATATTTTTTCCTTATATGATTAGGATACATGAGAGAAAATATTATTTTGTAATGACTGCTTAAGACCATCAGAGATATGATCCTTCTTATTATTCAAAATTAGCACATTGGTAAATTTATTATTCCTTCTAACAAGTGCCATTTCTAATAAAATCCATATTTTATATTATCTCATTATATTATGATCTCTCTACATATAGAATCATTGTATAACATATTACATAAATTCATGCATCATAAATCCTATAACCATATACTTTGGTAACATTGGGGAACATATCCATTATAATTTTTTGTAAAGAAAATGTAAATTAACCAAAGTATATCCCCTGGAGTGTCAATACCAAGAGTGCAGCAAGGCCCATTTCCATGTACCAGGATACCTCAGGTCAAGATGGAAAATCCTTGTTAGAGCTTCCACTCATAGGTACATTTGTTCAAGATCCACCTCTACCAGTTTATATCTAGACATGATGTATTATCAATAATTATCAACATAATATATTCCTTACAGAAGAACTAGAATTTTCTTGTATGTTTATCCTCAAATACTATATTAGGTATAGGTTCCCTAATAGACATTTTCAAAATCCAGTTTCCAGGATATCTACTAAACATTCTTTGATTCCAGTAGTAAGGACCCAACCCCAGTTTCCAGGAGCCGGTTCTAAATTTTATTACATTGGAATATAAACAAGGAATATGCATCCCTATGGACTGAGTAGTTTAGTATTATTGGTAATAAGATACATACATAAGTTCAACATAAAAAATTGATAATAAATAAAACATAGAAACTCCTTATACAACAACCATAACTCCTAGGTTATTTCACCATGTCATTCATAATAAAATTATTAATGTCCTAAGAAAATGAAACATAATAAAGGGGTGATCTCAAATGCTCAGTTAGAGTAATAAATACAGCGGAATATGACATAAACATTAACATTAAGCATGTTGAATAATTGAAAATACATGCCTTTACAAATAATACACTTGACCACATTATAGAAAAATATGAGATGAGAAAATAATTTCATAATAAAACATAATCATGTGTATTAAACTTGTCGAATAACCACATGAACCATCTATACTATTTTCATAATGAGGAAATGCATAATGCAGGACAACATAACCATTCCATCAAGGCCTCGTGCTAAAACCATAAAAAATAATTTCTTCAAAGCTTTGTGCCAAGACAATAGTTTGTCTCATGAGACCTACCGATGTAGTGAGGGGATATAACAGGGCCCAACTGACACTTACTATGTTCAATTCATTCCTCATATGAACTGGGGGAACATAAAAAACATAAAAATTCATATTTAAACTAACATATGAAATGAAAATAACATTCCCCAATCAGTAAGCAAAAACATTAACCATTCAGAGTAAATTGGTGAATGGTTTTATGATTGTGTATCCATAGTCAAACTAATCATAAACCATTCAATTAAATAAGTTAGATGATATTAGTGGAGATAAAAATCAATGAAGTAAAAGATTCAACAGTGTATGTTGACATAGATGAAGGAACTTTTAATTGATACCATTGAAAAATCATAGAGGAAATAGTCCTTAAACATTATAAATTGTCACATACCACGTTGAAACATTCAAATCATAATCCCATATAATATTAAGAGAATAAAAAGACTCTTTATATGATATACCAAATGTATGTAGATACACCATATATAATAAGTAAGTGGTGAATAAGTAATATATCGAATAAAAGATAATGTGAGATGATAAAAATAATTTTTAACTTTGGAAAAAAGAGTTATTTTGGACAATCATTTTTATTTATAATGAAAGCAGATTGTAAAAATTTAAATCCTAGAAAATAAATGATAATTTCATTGAAATTATATTTTAGGCTTTATTAATGTCTTATTGTGGTGAAATTATTTAAATTTTTTTAAGAAGCATTGGAATTAAAACATTTTAGAGTGCATTATGGATAATATTAAAGGATTTTATTGCACAAAAGAATGTTTGCTTTCATAAAACCATAAATGAACCAAAATATATTTCTCAAGTAAAAATGTGTGATTTTATAAAGATAAATATGTAATTAAAAATATTATATATTAAACTTAAAAAAATTTTAGAATTCAAGAAGTTCCTTGAATCAAGATAGTATTTTGAGAATAATTTTTGAAAGATCCTTTGAAAACATATAAATATCCATAAGTGAGAGCAGGATTCTTGTTTGTAATTATATATATAAAGTTATAACAGAATATATGAAGAGTACATATAAAGAAATAAGAATTTAATTGAGGTAAGTTGATGATAAAAGTAACCCAAATGAAAATAAAGGATTGGGTGGAAAATACTTAAATCATTATGATCAATTGAATTGTTTGACCCAAATTTAATAATTAAAAAATTAAACATTTAATATTATTATATAATTAAATTAATGATATTAGAAATAAATGGGAAGTATACATACAACAAACAAAAGTAGTAGTAGTGAATATGAAAAATCTCACAAAAATGTAAGTGAGATGAAGAAACCCTTATCTTAAGTCCGAATGTGTTTTGTTCTTAAACATAAGCTCATGGAATATTAAATTAGAATTATTGATAATTTATTTCAGAACCTATTATAACAGTATCTAGTTTATGATAATTATGTTTAGTTTATTTACTCCCTTAGTGATAGGTTATTTTATTTAATTGTTTCATTTCAGAGTGTTTGTTTTCTTTATTTTCATAATCAATTCACTTGTTCTTAAGTAATGGTGTTTAGGTGGAATGGATGTAAATATCCATAATTTAAATTAATTATATTTTATGAACATACAGTAGTGTAAATGGTCATTTCTATAATTTTGTTACATAGAAAAAAGAGGAATAATTGGATGAAATATTTATAACATTCAAATAGATTATTTTAGCTATATCTTGATTATTAGGAACTAGTTTGGTCATATGATTTAATAATATGTATGTTTACTGGTTCATGAATAACAATTAGGTTATAATACATACATTATAGTATAGTTAAAACATCAATATTGTTTCATGACATGTAATGAATGATAAAATGTAGAACGAAACATCGTCATCCACAAAGGTTGTAAATTTGATCATCATGGGCGTTGATTTCGTTTATAAAATAAAATGGAGAGAGTAAGAATATTGATGATGGTTCATCAATTAAAAAGATATAATTCCTATATATAGATGATAATGGTTCTTTAATGGTCATTTTTCAAAATAGTTTAGGTGAGGAAAACAAAAAAATATAATTTGAAATGTTAGTAAATGAAAAAAAAGGGTGATTTACCTCATGAAATATCCTCCTAGAGAACCTCCTTATGGAAAGGGGTTTTGTTTTTTTGGAAATACCAAGAGATTCTTGGATGTGGTGAGTGACTAGGGAAGGGTTAATGGGAAGAACCTTGAGGATATTAAAGGCTTACTGAAGTGAATAGAAGAGGGAGTGGGGGGGGGGGGTTATAGTGGTGGAGAGGAGAGTTTTTATAATTTTTTAATCATTAGTTTATTAATTTCCCTCCAATTTAGGAATAATGACGATTCCATGTCCAATAATAGTACAAAAATTCATTTGAGTTTATATCAAGTGGGTCTACATCATCCATTACTAATGCATGATGCCTAAATTTAGGTTTTAGCATTTATTGTGAATCATCGTATTTTACTATTCATAAAAAATTCATGTTTTTTATAAAAATCCCAAAAAATAACACAAACCATTTTACAACTTGTAGAATCATAAAAATTAAGTCCATTTTTCAATAGTAATTTTTTAAATATGATTTATTTAATATTTAGTTAAAATGCTAATTAATTCTAAAAAATTTGTTTTAAAACATTTATTTACTTATTCCAGAACATAGGTATATCTTACTTACACTTGAAAATAATTTATATAATATCAGAGGTTTGGATAATATTCATTAGGGTATATCACTATTCATAAGGGTATGTAAATATTCATAAGGGTGGGTAAATGTTCGCCAAAAAATTATGTTTTTCTTATCCGACTCCAAATAACTTACTTCTAGTATTCGTGTATGGCAGGTTTTCGGAATTCACATCACATAAGGGGCAAACATAAGTATACTTGTCTAGGATATAAAAAAGAGGTGTTTTTAGAGACTCAGTGACCCATGAATTCTATAATAAATCAATTTGTAAATTCTTGGGGTGTTACAATATGTATCTAGAAACTCATAATACTTGTATACAACTGTTGAGGCATGTTTGTAACATTTGGTTGAGAATATAAATATATTGCATTATTATAGAGAATATGTGTTTTATATTATAACACATGTCATCAATCATGATTCATAACAATATATATTTTCCTCAGTGAGTAGAATATATAATTTTATAGATGTAACTTATTCGGGGAGGATATACACCCAATGTGTTTTGACCCATTTTAGTTCCCTAAATTATATAAGTATAAATATAGAGTATGTTTTTTATTTTTTCAAAATAATTTAAATTGTTTAGAAAATGAGTCTTGAAAGATATGAATAAAACTAGTAAAACATTATTCATTCATAGTTGAAAATTACAATAAAGGTACTTTGACCCATTTCTTACATACCATTGAATATTACATACCAAGAATGATTAGATCCCATAAAAGTGCATAAATTAAAATGGTACAATAAATTGAAAAGAATAATATCTTTAAAATAAGAAGACCCCTTATACTATATTCTTCTTTGAGGATCACCATTAGTAGAACTAAACCAATAATAATAAATAAAAACATCAGAGGAGAGAGAAGGTTGTGAAATATAAAATTAAAATTAAGGGGATGAGATGTTTGATTTAATAGGTAATAATGGAATTAATTTATAGGGAGTAATAGTTGTAATATATATTTTATAAATGGAAATCTGGTCATTGGAAATACAATCATAAAAAATATATTAATTTTATATACATGTATCCATTATCTATAATAAAGCTGTTTATTTTTATTAAAAAAATTAAAAATAATATAATTAATAAATAATGAATAATGAAATAAAAATATATTATTTAACTATAATAATTATTTATAAACATATTTTCAGGAATTACATATTATTTTTATTATATATTGATATGATATATTAATATAGTGGGAAACTATGGGATATAATAAACAATGAGGGTGGAGAGTGAATCTATGTCGGTGACTTTTTGACCACTTATAACTTTTAATCACTTTACCTCCTAGAAATACTAGTATATTTATTCTATTATTCTCTTTTTATTATCGTATGAAAGTATATGATAGTAGGTAAACATGGAATATGATATTTATACATGGTTCATTACTCAGTAATAGTAGCTAGTACTTGAAATGGTTTTAAAATAATACCATACCACACAACAACTAGAAAAATATCATTTACACATTATTACCAAAATAAGGGAATATCCTTCAACTTTCATCACACTCGAGTCAGTCGATATTTCTTATGATCCTAACACATTATTTATACTTCTAGTAAATATAATCTCTAACTTATTTAAGGTAGTTTTCAAAACAAGGAAATTATTTAACATGTTGATAATTTTGATGTATTTGACAATTTTTCTTTGATATTATCTTCCATATTTTCTTACCCGCAAATTAGTGTACAAGAAACTCTTATTTTTATTATTCACAAAAACAAAATAAAAGTTTTAATTCTCAATTAAACATGATATTGTCCTCAATACGCTTAAATCTATTTTTTCACATGGTCTTATCCATCTGTTGATATTTTTTCAGTGATAATTCCTATAGTAAAAGTTCATTTGTTTTGTATGCTTCACATTGTTTATTTGACGCAAATTGATAAAAAAATATTTATCTGACATCTCAATGAACCATTCTTCTTCTTCTGGATTGTTTTGTACCTGTTCATCTGGTGATACTACTATTTCCAAATAATTCTTCTTAGTCTGGTTCTTGTAGGTCTAATCCCTTCTTCATTTCTTCTTCTCAGTCACCAATTAATAAAGAAACAAGATATGGTGTTCGGAAAATCCTTTTTTCCATTACTTTGGTTGATGTACTGTTTCTTTGTTCAATACCCATTGAACTATCCATGTCTTCTTCTTATGAAACCTCAACCCAAATTAGAAGTGATTAATTATATTTGATCACCTATGTGTGATTAGATTACCCTTTCTTATTATTCGATATAATATCAGAGGAGAATGTGGTATTAGTCTCTTCTTAGTGTAATTGAATATTTTTCAAACACTAATAACACTACAACAAATATCTAAAATCATCTCATGCCTGTATTTTAATTATACATGGAATAATAATCAAAACCCCATGTGACCATTATTTCTTAATTTTTTTATGAATAATTTTTTTTCATGGTTAATTCATGAATTATCACATTCTCATTAAGATGCATGAAAAAATTATGTTATAGTGTATAAGGTGTCTCAATTCTTCTTTTCATAAAGTATATTATTTTTTTGAAAACCTCTTCACATAAATTCTTAAACACAATCCCAATTCCCTCTTCATCTCATAAGTTAGTGTGTGGAATGAAATTATTTTTATCATCGCTTTAATGTCTTCTTCATTCATGAAAACCAGTTTTTCTTCGTAGATAATATTATATTGCATTATACTTGTAATGGTTTGAATACAGTGATATAGATATTGTTTAATTTATCTTCATAAAAATTTATTTATCTTTGAATATGAAATGTTATTATGATCTTCTTTGAAAAATAAGTGAAAATAACCTCCCCTACATGTATCCAAGTGGATACTGTAACTTCTTCAACCTATATATGAGTGCAAAAATCTCCTCCTTATATTTCTATGTTTCCTGAAAAAATCTCTACTTCTATACATATAATATATTGGGGTGATAATATATATTCCAAAAATTATAGATCTTAGTGAAATCGTAAATGGAAGAAGTATATCTCATTCTCAGGTGATTTAGTATTTATAGATGAGATTCAATGCCTTTTAAAATCCTTGGATAAATATTTCATGTTGTGTACCAACTTATTCAAAGTACATTGAGAAATATATCATTTCAAGGATGATATTAAATTCCCAAAGATCATGGATGTTCAATACCATGTGATGTAGGGAAATGTTTCCACTTTGAATAAGTGGATTCATATCATTTTGTAATTTTGGAGTCATGTGAATTCATCCCAACTCACAATTTATATATTGAAATCCCGCATGCTTATGAACACATGGATGTTGCATGGTAATGTCTTGATTCAACTCAGCCAAAGTTCTATTTTTTGAAAATAGCTTTTAAGAAAAAATAGATTACATGAATGATTTATCATCATTTTCGTACTTATAGTTCATTCATTTGAGCTCATCTTTGTAGTCACATGATCACACTATATGAAAGTTGTCATATCCTAGAAATATCTCACATTATCAATGTACAGTTTCTACATTGTTGAATATGACCAAATGCTTTGATCATATGGAATATATCATTTGATCTAGCATCCACTATAATATCCATGTATTTTAAGATTGTGGAATTGTGTCAATGCATGACTGTAGTCCCACATAAATATTTTATTCATTATTAAATCACTTAATAAGTATCTTCATATTTAAAGCCTCTATTTTTGACACCAGGTTTACCACTTGGACACACCTATGACATGCAACCATAACATAGTCATGCCACACCTATGTGGTTTACTAGGAAAACCTATGTGTGCAATGAAACCCCAGATCCTCATGGAATACCTATGAAAACACCATGAGAACTACAAAAACTCCACATTCACACTACCATGATAGATGGCCTGGATGGATATTGATCATGGTTGAGCTTTCTCGCACAAGAGCATGTTGAGCTGGCCATGTTAGTTTGATATGGATGGATATATATTTGGTTGATACCCATAAAATATATTTAGTAATTACCAAGTACCAAATTTCCATGACACATAAAATACATTTTAAAAATATTCTTTCAAATAAATATTTTTATGGCCATTTCAACTAGAACTTAAAAATAATAAATATTCATATTAAATCATCAATTGATCACTTATCTTCTGTTATTATTATATTATAAACAATGTGAAAAACATTAGCACATATTCATAAATCAATTAATTATAATTCGTAGATTTTTATAATTTAATCATAATAACTTCAAAATAGTAACCATGATATAAAATAAATAAGGAATACTTTTTATCTGTTTCTTAATGTAATAATAATGGACCACATCCTTTTTTATCTTATTTATTCAATCATCCAAGTTTCATTAACTTTATTACAATGATTGGATGCTTCAACTTATCTTTTCAATAGTTTATTCTTTATAAATTCTTCATCATATTAATATAAATAAAATATTTCTATTTCATTGAAAATTAATAACATCCATTGAAGAAAAATATAAGACTCACAAAAAGTGGGTTTCAACATCCCTTACGTATATTTTAGAAATACCTTCAAATTTTTGCTAAATTATTATTTCAATATCTGAATCTATCCATTTTACCTTTCTAATATTTCATGTAACTTCTTCTCACACTTATTGAAAAGAAATAAAATGTTCATGGAAAAATGGTTTTAGATAATAATTAAAAAAATGTGTTTCCCATCATTTTACTCTAAGTACACAAGATCAATTATTGATTCAAAAAATAAGAGGATTATATTTAGAAAAAAATTAGTCCATTTACAAATGATTTTGATATCCAATGAATGAGAACTCCTAAAATGATCTTAAAGGGATATCAACATTTATTCTAGGATAGAGATACATAAATTAGATATGAATATTATGTAATAAATATCAACATGAAAATCGTGAACTCGCTTATAAATATAAATTTAAAACATTCAAGTTCAAAAATTAAGATAATCATCCTTTGAACAATATCACACTTACACTTTAATATTTAATTTCCTAAATCAATTTACCACCTTTGTATAAATATTTTTATCTTTAGTAAAAAATTATGAGATATTAATAAACACATACCATTTATAATTACATGATATTCAGGAAAATTATAAACCATTTTCAATTTCTATATCTTTACCAAGGATGCTTATTTTATAAAATCACCATTAAACTAGTATAGGAAACATTACATGGTGAATAATTAATTATATTGGCTAAGTAATTTTTGTATCCATCCATTATCTCTGGTTCTCCCCCTAAGATTATGTTTCACCTCAATTCAGTAGTTTGACATAATAAATTCAAAACATAATGGTAAAGGTAATAAGGTGACTTTTCCTTTCCTATTAATGTGATCAATATTGTTGAGATAGAATTCTCAATCTAGTTCCCCAATTTCAACCATTATTAATGTTTTCACCTTTAACCCTAAATTATTATCAATGATATTTTTATATTATCACTTAGTCAATGTCATTATATGTGAAATTTCTCTTCTCATGAGATTTTAAATCAGTTGTATCACCTGGTGAAACTTTCATAATAATTATGAACATTTCTTGTGATTGAATTTATATAGAAAAATTTCAAGGAGTCTGTATTAACATGGTTCACCTCATAAATATGACCTTGTTTCATTCATGTGGAATGTTTTATTTTCCATTTTCAATAGTATTTTCTTGTGTTTATTCCATTTTATTCACTATCCCTATATCTTCTAGATGGATAACTAAAATATCATTAGGAACATTGGCATGGAGTTTTAATTTTCTACATGGTTTATTTTTAGTGTTATACTTATTATTTTTCCTTTTGATGTGTCACTTTTATTTAATTAATTGGATTTGGAATCTACGACCTTTCCAACTTTCTTAAATGAAATATTCTTAAGATATTTTTTGATTTCCACATTTGTATTCTTACAACCCATTGCTTTTTCTTATTTCTTTAATTACATCTATGATATTCTTTTCTTATCTACTTTGGATACATATCAAGATGAGCATGCATGAATCTTATTTCCAAAATATTTTCAAAAACCACATGTATTATAAAACATTCCAAAACTATATGATTTTTTAGATTTTTCTTACACTATCTATGTTACTTATCTATCTATTTTTTTCTCATCCCTTGACATGGGATTTTTTTATGACTTAGCATTTAGATGATTGTAACAAAAATTTATTCAAAAAATTATCAAATCCATTACATCACTAAAATTTTCCCACAATCCTTTACCTTTTATTTCATAAATATTATGTTTTTAGGTCTTCGTAACTTGCATGGATCTTTATAAGGAACCAACTTCCACACAATCATTCATATCCACCATAGTCATGGTGGATGGTTTATTCTATCCTTCATTCATCCATACATGTATAGATTTGCTTTTACAACCTGTAATAATCAATAAAACATTTTTGGAAACATTATTTCAAGATAGTATAGATAATACAAATTTATATACTTTTTCTTGAGATAAATCATTTAAAGGGGTCAGAAACATCTTACCACAATTGGGAGTTCTTATAAATTGGGAATCATCTAAAGAGCATTGAGGAGTAGTAATAAATTTCTCCCTATTTATAATATCTCAATATTATTCCTCTCATGATTGGAAATCTGTAATTCCAATTCTATACATATCTTATTAAGGGCGTTTTTATGATCCTCAATCATAATTACATTTTTCTTATTATAACTTCTTCACTCTATCAACTTCATTTTTATACATATTAACATTATTTTGTAATAATGATCCGATTTCCATGAACTTCTTGTATTTTTATTCCACTTATAAACACTTTACATCAATTCCACTCTTTAAATTTTCTTCCAATACATGGATATTTTCTTCTACAGTCTTCTTTACTATATCTTTCTCTTCAACTTCTTTGAGCAATTTATTTTTAAATCTTTAAAAACTCTTTTCAAGATCCATCTTTCTTACATAATAATCTCTAACATATAATGTGATTTTTATAAATGCTATAAATTTTTTATACAAATCATAGTCTATATTATCTAAATATTTTTCTAATTGGGGGATCTCATCCAACATACATTGAATTACTCTACAAAAAAGAGAGACTATTTCACTGGGAATTAATTGCAAAGTATCTTTGAATTTACTAACTGTTACATATTATAATTATTATATAGATCATCATAATCAATTATAATAGTATATTCTTATTGAAGAAATTTTGTACAATGATTTTCATACATCACATAATCACATAACATTGTTAATTTACATGAGGTATAAATGATTCCATTATCATTGGTGGAAACATGAGTCACCCTCTTTTAACATTCCAAACCTAATATATCATCAATTTTATAGATTGATAGAGAATATACTACTAAATATTATTTATATAATATATATAACTTCATTATACAAATTTTATCTTTATTTCTCCTATTCATTATGGTCTTCGTAGAAATTAAATTTTGTTGAGAAATTACCCAATCATTACCATAAATACAATTGATTTAAACAATGTAAAGAATCTAAAATATTTAAAAAGGTAATAACTATAATATATATAATCCAATAGAGGTGAACCATCCATTTGATACACCATGTTTGAAAATTTACCCACAATAGAATGGTCGAGTTGGATTATCTGGTTAGCTATGACTTGCTGGAGTTTTTGTTAATACCCATAACATATACTAGGTAATTAAAAAGTTTCAAATATCCAACACATCTAAAATACCTTAATTAAATGATTATGAAAATAAATATTTGGATAACCATTTCATATAAGTCATAAAAATAATAAATATTCAGATTAAATCATTAATAGATGATTTATCATAAATTCCTATTATATTGTATGTATTGTGAAATACATTAGCATATGTTCTTAAATCAATGAAGACCAATTAGTTAATCATAATAATTTAAAATCAAAGTCTTAAAAATAATAATCTCAACATCCACTAACTAAAGAACGCATTATACATATTTATTAAGAATATAGGACTTAATAACTTCCTTCCTTCTCTTCTCCATTCAATCATTTAGGTTTTATTATCATTGTTACCAATAATTGATATATTTGATAATATTTTCAGTGGATTATAATTTATAAATTCATTAGTATATTATCATGAATGAAATATTTATATTTCAAGGGAAACCAATTATATATATTGAAAAAATTAAAACTCACAGACAAATTAGATTCTTCAATCTCTCAGTTTTTATTTATAGGAAATACCTTCAGACTTTTTCCAAATGATTACATCAATATGAGAATCCGAAATTTATTTTCCAAAATTTAATTTCACTATATATCTCCCTAATTTATAAGAAAAAATACATTCATGTGAAAAGGGTATTAATGTCTTATTTAGAAAAGTTCTACCCATAATTTCACTATTATTATACAATATCCAATCTTGGTGTAGAAAACATGAGGATTTGATTTTGGAAAAAATGTTTTCCATTACCAACTGATCTTGATACCACCTGAATGATAACTAATAATATTGTCATAAAGTGTATTTCATTGTTATACCAAGTGAAATTTACTTAATTGATATATGAAACATCTATATGAAATCTCAATCTAATACTCATACAATCACTTCAAGAAATAGATTAAAAACATTATTATTCAATTAGAATTATAAGAGGACTTAGAGAAATATCATACATCTAATTTTCTTATTCTATTTAATAATTCAATTTATCCCCTTTGTAAAAGGATTTTTATATTGAGTAACACAGGATGAGAGAATAATATACATGAAACTGTTCCATTGACGTAATATTTAATAATATCCAAAAAAATTAGATTCGTATGAGGTATTGATTCTGACACCTTCTTCAACATTCTCCAAATGTCTCCCTCTCAAGGAGTCTTTTATTACCATATTCACAATAATTAAACTATTATATGTATTAGTTTTAGTGACTTAATATTTAGAATACATTAAAATAGATATTTTATTATGTAGATTTCTTGAATTTTAAAAATTTACACATCTTCACCAAGGATGCCCATTTAAAAATATCTTTAGTGAACCGATATCGAAAATATTTCTTGATGGAAACAACATTATCTTGTCTAACTAAGTATGGAATCCATCAATAATATTAGATTATTCTAGTAATATTTTTTTCACCTTTAATTCATTATTTTGAATGAAAAAATATAAAAAACATTGGTTAAGGTAATAAATTAGTTCTTCTTTATTAATTTGATCAAATGGGATGGGAGAATTTTCATAACAATGTTACTAAATTTCCTTCATTAGTTAGGTTTAAAAATATAAACATCAATTATGATTGAGGAATCATGGATCAACTTTGTTTATTAATTTCTTGAGTATAACCTTTATCATCTCAGTATATTTTAAAGCACTTGTATCACATGGAGAGACTTTATTTTTCTCTAAAACTAGTATAAAAATGGTTTTTAACATTGAAAATATGATGTCGGTTTCTTATAAATTGATGAAAAAAATGTTTGTAGATATTTTTCTCATAATAGTTTTGTTCAAAATAGACTCCAATTTGTTTTTTTGTGTATTTTTTATAAAAACAGATCTGCTAAATATTCATTGACATAATTATTTGCGTCATTTTTTAAAGAACCAATGTAATAAAGGTAAAAAAATATTTATAGTTTTCGCAATGATTTTTTTAAAAACCGATTCCAATAATTAAAAAAACCCTTTTAGATCATTTCTTAGGATTCGATTTCACCAATCGCGGTGATAAAATTTATTTATGAATAATATGTAATGGATGTCACAAGATGAACTTCTATAA
This sequence comes from Viscum album, assembly GCA_963277665.1. Classification (NCBI taxonomy): domain Eukaryota; kingdom Viridiplantae; phylum Streptophyta; class Magnoliopsida; order Santalales; family Viscaceae; genus Viscum; species Viscum album. The sequence goes on from OY728139.1 coordinate 807,968,319, forward strand.
GAGAAGTCATAAAAAAACCTAACGTTCGAAGGACATAACTCGTAATAATTAACTCTGTTTTAGCTCTACAACCAAACAATTTGAATTTTAATAAATGATATAAAACATATTATTTTTTAATATTTGGCATAGATTTTCTTAAAAACAAATGATAAATATGTTTTATGTACATTTTTGCATCTATTTTTTAAAATATCGATGACCATAAGTATCCAAAAATACATGGGATTGATATTTAAATTATTTTTACAACCCGAATTTCACTTTTTACAATCCATTTAAAATATTTATGCAACACCATTGAAAATATTTCATTTACTTCATATAAATCCATTTTCTCATACATTTATCATTTAAAAACTCTTCAATTCATTCAAAATTTCAACACGGAATTAATCGATGAATTGAACAATGATGGTATATTCTTATTATATAGTTACCAATATAAGACATACATATGAGATTTACCAACTGAGGTGAAAAATTCATTATCAATCATCGTTATCATTTTCATGTAAGTTCTACCCTAAAACTATGATATTTGATGATAAAGAACATATAATTTTAATGGAAACTACTAAAATTATTGAAATATTCTCAAATAAATAATTATATTTTATTTTATTTGTTTTATGTAATTTTCATTTATGTTTCCCGTGTTTTCTTTGAAACTGGTTATATCTATCAAAACATTGCGAATTCCAACATCTGATGACAATAATAATTGATCCATAACTCTATTTTATCTCTATGACAAGTGAAATCGAATCTTATTAAATTATCTAAAATTTAGTATTTTTATTAATTTTTATACATCAGGGTTTTTAAAAAATGATATGCGAAATAATTGTTTTTATAATTTTAGCATCAATTACATTAAAACCTCATGCAAAAAATGGTACTGACAGGTCTCTATGGAATCATTTTAAAAAAAACCAATGATAAAAACAGAATGGAAATAATTTTTGGAATTGGATTATAGAAACTAACATCAAAAGTCTTATTTTTTATGTCAGAAGCTTCAACGTTAGTAAAACACTGATGTTAAAGACCATTTTTCTACTAGGGTATCTACTTTAATATATTGAAATTAATGTATAAAAATTTATAGGTGTATGTCCATACATGTTTATCCCCACACATAATAATTCTTTACCTTAATGTGGAATATTATATTTTCAATTTTCAATTTTCCTTTCTTATGCTTCTTCCATTTTTCAAATTCATTTTGAATCTTCTGGATATAGTAGTAAAATATCATTAGAGAAATCGGCTTCATGTTTAGTGTTTTTATAAGGATTATTTTGAGTGTCATACTTATTTTTTACTATTTTATTTTTCACTTTTCTTCAACATCATGGATTTATAATCAAATGTATTTTCGCTTTTATGACTTGAAATATTATTATGATAATTTTGTTATAATATTTTTTTTTACAACCCAAGGTTTCTTCTTCTTTCATTCCTAACTTATATATGATCATATTTTCGTATCAGATTTATATGAATGTTGAGATGGTCTTGTACTAACATTATGAACATAAAATTTTCTAAAATCATAGGTATTACCAAAATTCCCATAAAATGATACAAGTTTTATATAAAAAATTAACAGGGGCCAACTAAACAAGCCGCCATAACCAGGCCGTCAAATGATATGTGTTAAAAATGATAATGAAAACTAGTTTGGAATATATGAAAACAATACATAAAACTGGAGTATGAAGTGTAAAACTGATTAGATATCAAAAAATAATACAATCTATTCCAAATATTCTAAAAAAACAATTCATAACCCCACATAACCAACAGTAACTTCCAAACCAATTAGAACCAAAAGAAACAACAATCAGAGATTCCAAAATACAATAATATTCTCTTCCATTTAACAAAATCATATAAAAACATCTAAAAATTACATAGGCATGAGTTCGGTGTAATAAAAATCCTAGTAAGAGAGCCTTAGAGTTTCTATACAAGTTACAATATCAATTATTCGATAATTATATCTTTTAAAACCAAATAGTTTTTACAATAACTTTTAAAAATCCAAACCATTTATAAATTTTTTCCCATGTTATTCCATTGTATTTCATAAAATCCTTTCATATTATACAACCATAAATATTAGAATTACATGTGATAAAATAATAAATCGTATCAATGTACCAAGTGGTATACAAGTAAATACAAATCCATGAAATAACCTATCTTGTGACGCTATGTGATCCAAACATATTTAAAAACCTTTTAGAAACGATTGATGATATAAAAACAATCATATAATAAATAACCATGAATGGAATAATGAAAAAGAACACAGTGTTGGGCTCAAGCCTATGGTGCATTGTATACTAGACACTCACAAGTCTAAAATGGCATGTGATAGATCCAAAATATATCGACTCCTACTCGTTGATACCAAAAAAGTTACTTCCTATGGATGAAAAATAAAATAGTCTACTCGTGTATCAATCATAGCACAACTAGGGTTACCAATGAGCATTTAGCAAAATTCAATTACAAAACATGCTATATTTTTTTAATAAAACATTTTCAAATCTAAGCCAATATACATCGAAGATTGAAAATCCATTTTCAAATCAAGGAAATCCATTTCCAAAGAAAAAATCTCTTCATGAAAAACATTTTACTTTCCATTAAAACATTTGAAACCAATTATCACATAATAAAAATTAATAACAAAAAATAAATATTCATGAAAAAACTAAAATTCATCAAATTGACGTATTTTATAGAAGAACACACCTAAACATTATATAAACTTAATTTCTTTTGACAACGAAGATCAGAAACTAGGATAAAACTGTCACAATACAATGCGCATCAATATACCAAAAATGATTTGTAGAAAATGATATATATCTCAAAATTTTAACCAAACTATTTCCTCAAGTAAAACAAGAAGAATTTAAAATGGATTACATACCCTGGGAGAACTAATCCTACTAAAAAGTGTTCATTTTCTGAAAAAAGAAATCTGAATAGAGATGAATCACCCAAAATTTCATATGGGTGACTCCGGGTCAAGATAAGAGGGATTTATAGATAATGAATGAAACATATCACTCATACAGCGCCCTAAAAATCATAAATTCATAACTAACATGGCGTTTAACTCATTTACATGTCTTGTAATCCTCATAGTCCACATATGTTGAAAAACTCATCATCTTATTTTTATTAAAAAAAATATTTTCATAATTACATGAAATTTACCTATTACAAGACATCTATACAATTAAATCAATGTACTCTGCTCATGGATTCTACCCAACAACCATTACATGGTGTGTACTCAAATTACATATCATGTAAGTACCCAAAGAGTAGTAGAAACTACTGGTTTTCATCGAAAAAATCTAAAAAAACCATGACTACACTATTAGAGGTATCCTTCAAAATTCATGGTCAACAATAAATTTTTAATGAAAATTCAAATAAAATAAAATATTAGAACATAACTAATGGAAAGGTATTTTGGAATTTCAATCCTCCCACAATAAATGTTTTCTATGCTTAGAATGTGCTGAAGAACCTTGATCCTCAAAAAGAGAAGTCCACTACTACCTAATCTGCGACTCCCACTCCAATGTCTTATTGTGATTTTGTTTTTACATAAATAGTTCCTAGACTAGGGGGGTCATTTTTCCTTCTTGTACCTTATTCTATAAATCTATAATCTAAACTGATTACTCAATAAAAGTGGTATTGGTCTCAAGATCAAGATCCTATCATCTAATTACAAGGGAAGGATCTAGCATATACCACCTCAACTGGGAAAAATGAAACAAATCATGTATAGATGTTAATATGGATAGTAAAATCAAAATATAGGCCAGCCTTCCCAATCATCCAATGATGTAAAAAGGATCCATAAATCCTAGTGTCAACATAACCTACATACACAGCCCATTTTATCCCAGCTGAGATAAAACTCTGAGAAAAAACTGATCACCAACCACAAACTCCATCATCTAATGTTGACAGTCCATATAGGATTCTTGATAACTATGTGCTATGATCAAATCAATCTATATTAACTACACTATCTCTTTCATCTCTTGAAAAACCCCCGGACCGACCATGGACAACTCTCCTAGCTCTTCCCAGCATAACGGAGATATACATGGCCTCCCATAAAATTCCTCAAAGGGAACCGTACTATTTGAATATTGATATCTGTTTTTATTGGATAACATAACCAATAAAAAATGTTTTCCCAAGATCCTCCAAAATAATGAACATAATCCTCTACTATATCATCATGAAATGAGATCGCCCACTCTGTTAGTCTATCTTTCTATGTATGATAGGCCATGATTAATTTCAACTGGGAACCCATTACCTACTGAAAACATTTCTTGATCATAGATTTGAACCTCATGTTACTATCAAAAAACAAATGCAGAATAAATCCTGTGATGTCTGAAAATCAATTAGACATAAAAGTACCCAATCTATTCCACTTTCATTACCTCTCGGATAGTTAGGAAAATCATTGATTTCATTAGTCTACCACTAATCACCGTAATTGCATCCTTACTATAACAATTTCATGGAAAACTAATGAATAAATATATGTAAATCTCATCCCACATATAAACCTAAATGGGTAATGGCTGAAACATCCCTGAACATCTCTGGGATTCTGCCTTAAATCATTGACAAGTGAGACACCACGATAAAAAAAATATGAAACTGACCTCCTTATCTCTGGCCACCAATATGAAAATCTCAATTCGTGGTACATATTTATATCCCTGGTGTGAAAAAAACCAACATGACTAGTGTATAAAATCTAAAAACTCCAATATCAAGAAAAAAGAACAACCAACTGACTATGGAAGCACAAAGATCTTCTGGGAGACTGAGACCACTCACCCAAGGTCTCCCCACACTTTAGGATTTCTCCTATGTGTCATTTTTTGGTGTCATCATCTACTAAATTAAAACTCACTCATAGAAAAATTAGTCAAACATTATAAAATCCAATTACACCTATCCACCAACTTATTCCACTTCTAATCTCATCTCTAAAAAATAACTCATCAGAGAACAGTTCTTAGCCGATTCTTTGATTGATTATGTTTGTAATTTTCTATTCAATACGTCTCCAAAAACAGTTCCATTCCTAGGGGTATAAGAAATATCAAAAATTAAAATTATGAAGTTAATCTAACCGGTATCTCTGTCGTAAATTCTGATCCCTCCAATTAAAAATATATTCTAGGATCTTATGATATTAATATACCGTAACTTGCTCCCCAATGATATATTGATTCCACATCTTGATTGATTTCATAACTGATTCCAACTTAAGACCATGGGTTGTGTATTTATTCTTATGTGGGAATAATAGGGGTGAGCCATAATCCTTCACTTATTTCTCATTTATTAAGACACATCCTCAACCAATACTTGAGGCATCGTGTAAAAAGTCATAACTCAAACAAAATTTTGGGTGAATTCAAACTGGTTATGAATTCATCCTCACATTCAAATCCTCAAAATATCTCAAACATTTATCATCACACACAAAATTTACACCCTTATAAGTTTAATTTCTCATTGAATATGCAATCTTGGGGAAGTCCAAAACAAAATTTAGGTAATAACTAGCCAATGACCTGATTCTTTAGATCATAAATTTGTTTTATGGATTTTCTCAAGACATAACATTCCATACCTTTTTTTGATCTACCAATATTATCCTCTCAGAAATCACATGCCCCAGAAACTACACCTCTCAAATCCAAAAATTCACACTATGAATGATTACAACACAAACAATATTCTTTCAAGGATAGAACAATTACATGAAAATATTCCACATGTTCCTCCTCTGACATTAAGTACACCAAGATATCATATATGAAAACAATAAAAAATAATTTATGAACTGCTGAAGGATTTGGTTCATGAAATCCATAAATACCAGAAGATAATTAGTGAGTACAAATGGAATAACCAGAAACTAATAATGCATATACAAACATTGAAATGCAATATTGGGTATGTAATCCTTACAAAATCTCAACAGATAGTACCCTGACCATAGTTCAATCTTGGAAAAACAATGAACCTCTCTATGTTGTTCGACGAGATCCTCAGTTCTAGGTAAAGGATACTTTTTATTAATAATCACCAAATTCAAATATTTATAGTCAATTCAAATATTGAAACATTAATAATGATTCTTAGAAAAGAGTATAGGTGAAGACCCCGAGGACAAATTGGTATGAGTAAATCCTTTTACCTCTAGGGCCCCAAGATATACCATAATTTTTACCAACATGGTAGGTGTTATATGGTTAGATGAAATAGAGATTATTAGTATACGTGAGAGCAGTTCAGTAGTAAAATCCGCTTCTCTATATAGAATGAAACCAAAACAATAATCTAGAAAACCCTTAGGGTACTCACACGTAATTTAAATAAATAGACCACCCAAGAAATGTTCAACTTCATTATCAAAAACCTCTAAAAATTGATATGATTTTACTTTGTCTTATGAAACAATAGGTGATTCCCTTCTCAATCTATAGTGTCACTCACCCAAGAAAACATGTGAAAATCTATCGGAAGATATAAACTAAACCTTATGATGATAATAGTCCATCGATAGATTATCACTAATCATGCAATCCATGTCTACAATCAAGATGAATATGTAAATATTAAGTACTATGAAGTCCAATTCCTCCCCAATGTCAGCTATTATCACCCTACACCCAAAACACATGAAAACATGTTTAGACCTCTTTCCAAAAATTGTGGAAATATACAAAAATAATGGAATGAGAAAAGAACAAAAACCCAAAATTTCAATCATGATTGATGATATGAAAGAATTAGTAGAACCTTAATCAAAAAAAATATCATAATAGAAAATGAAATAAAATTTATACATCTAGCAGAAGTTGTCCCTACTTTATATTACCCTATAGAATCATCTTCCGCATAATGTCATCCAACATTTTCCACCTGGACATTTCCCTTGTCTTGATAATGAGACCCACCAATCGTGGGAACATAAACTTAAACCTAAAATCCCTTGGTGAATGTGGATCCATCCTTAATTCCATGGGACTTGCAATCACATAAAATATTCAGATGGATTGAATTCCCACAAATATGACAAGTACTAAGAGCCTCTATATTATGAGGCCTAGTATGAAAACTCATCCTGCTCTAGTGAAATGAAATTTTTTTGTCTTAATGAAGTCCCTAAATATATCGTTAAATAATATTGTCCACTATTGTTCTTCCTTTTCTAACTAGAAGAATCACCCTAGATAACTATTTCACTAACTGAAGCTCCACCCAAACTTGTCCTTAATGATATGTATGCCTCACCCAAATCGACTTTATCCACTACCTCTAAAAAGGTCTATAGGTACAAAAGAACAATAATCAATTGAATATCATCCCTCATCCCCATATTGATCCTCTGATCCTTCATGTAATCATTACTGATAAGCTTCGGAACTAGATGAAACAACTCCGCAAAATGGGTGGGGTACTATAAAACAAAATGATCCCCTTGATCAAATTTCAGAAACTCAAAGGTATTCGCAACATGAATTGTCTTAGGATAGAACATCTAGTTAAAGATATTCTTGAAATAAAACTAGATAAGATCCCTTTAAAACATCATTTACACCTTATTCTTGTTCCCTCGATCATATACATGAAAAATACCACCTTAGAGTCTTTAGGAGTCTTCCAAATGGTAAAGATACTTTTTATCCACTGAAGACACTCATTGGATTCATGGGGAATATTTTCAACGTAGAAGATTTGTGGTTTCTGCTCGGTAAATTCTAATCCATGATCTAATATTCATCCTCAGTTCTAGACACCCACTTGACCAAAAGTCTAAATAGTGTATATAACTACTTCTACTAAAGAAGGTACCACTAGAGGGATCACCTATAAACCTATCTTATAGGTTTTTCTCTAGGATTTTTAATATATATTCTTGAATAATTTTCTAACAAAATACAAAAACCAATCAGCCATGTGAATATTACAAAATCATACGACCAACCTCCATTATTGATAAAAAATATTTAAACCATTGAGAATTGAGAGCAACTTAAAAAACATTAACTAAAAAAGAACATGTGAATTTATATAAAATTCATATCCAAATAATTAAAATGACCTCAAACTCCAAGTCAAAAACCTGAAAAAAATACCTGACCACTCCTGGTAATTCATTTTGAGTCATCGATGTGAGTTGTCTAGGCCCCCTTTTGACACCTACAATCCAAATTCTAATGGTGTTAAATCTGGTATACCCATGACATAGAACCAAACTCAGGAAGTGATAACACACATCTGGAAGAGTAGTCCCTTTGATAACAAATAGTAACAGACCAACATAGGATGGTTATATAAGACACCCAAACTTTTCCATCATATGATATGGGTAAAATACAAAAACAAAAACTAGTCTTGAATATAAGAAAACATGAAATCCACCCAAAGTAAGAAGTGGAAAATTGATATGATGTCAAAAAAACATACAATCCAAGACAAATGGGATGAACAGAAAATTGATTCATAACCCCACATGACCGATAGCCACTTCAAGGCCAACTCAAACCGATAGAAATAGCAACAAGAGAAGCCAAGATGCTATAAGATGTTCTAACATATAACTGAAACATGAAACACAACAACTAAAAATTCCCAAAGGTACAAGTAGGGTATTATATATATTTTAAAAAGATACCACCACAATTTATATACAATTTTCATTGTCTTGAATACAATATTTTTATCTTTTATATCTAAATTCTTTTTACAATGAATTTTATAAAACTAAACAATTTATAATTTTTTCCCATTTATTATTTGGTTTTCATAAAACTTTCAAATTCTATAACCATAAATAGAACAAGAAGAAGTGATAAAATGTGAACAAATATAAATGCATCAAGATATATAAAAGTAAAAACTTATCCATGAAATAACATATCATGTGAAACAATGTGATACAACCTAATAAAAAACCTATGCGTAAAAATCCATGAATGAAAAAAAAACATGTAATAAAAAAAAGAATGAAAAAATGAAAAAGAACCTGTTATTTGGATCAAGCCTATGGGACACCATATAATATACACTTATATAGAAAAAAAACATAATTTGGTTCAAAAATATATCGATTCCTTCTAGTTGATACCACAAAAGTTATCTCTTAGAGGTACAACACAAACTAATGAAACATGTGTCTCTATCCCGATGCACCCAAGGTTTCCAATGTGCATTTATTTTATATTCAATTCAAACCCATTCTCACAAATTTTAACAAAATGTTTTCAAATCCAATGAAATATTCTTCGGTGTTTGAGAACCCATTTCCTATTTAAGAAAATCCAGTTTCAAATAAAAAACACATTTTTGAAAAAGATTTCATGTTTCATAAAAACATTTTAAACAAACTATCACTTCATATTAATGAAAAATATAAAATAAATAATCTAGAATTTAATTCAATTCATAAAATTATCCCATTTTATAAAAAAACCTACCTCAACCTGGTAGAAACCCATTTGATTTTGATTATGTAGACCATAAACCAAGAGAATGTCTACTACAAGACTAGTCATGAAAAAAGACTGAAAAGTATTCATATAAAATTCTATTTAATCTCAAAACTACATTCTATCCATAACCACAACTAAAACCAAATAAAAAAACATTAATACATATAGAGAGAGAAGAAATCCAACCACAATAATGATTAATCCTTGAAAGAAGAAATTCAGATGGAGAGGAATAACCAAACATTTCTTTGGGAATACATTAGGATAAGAGAGGTGGCTTGAAAAAATAAATAATTAAACATATCACTCGTATGGTTACCTAAATCCAATATCATGACATTTACATGACATATAACTCATTTACACGTCGTGTAATCATCATGGTCTATATTCACTAAAAAAATCATTGCTTGTTTTACTAAAAATATTTTTTATACTTACAAGTCTTGTACCTATTACACAACATATATACCATTAATACCATCAAATAATCTTATGTATTATTCCAAACAACCATTTCATGGAATTTAGTAAACTAACACGGTGGGTAAGTGCCCAGTGAGAAGAAAAAACAGCAGGATTCATGGAAAAAATTAAAAAACTGGAAAACTTTTCCATAATATATATCCTCCCAAATTCATGGCCAAAATACTTTCCTAAATAAAAAGAAAACAAAAAAATATTAGGAAATAACTAATATAAATGTAATGGGGAATTAAATTTTTAATTTTTTTACACTATGGATGTTGCTTTTTTATTTCTGGATTTCTCCCCCATGAAATGAGACTTATTTATGGTTTATCATTTATAGGATTTTAATAATAATTTAGTGCACAATTCCTAAATACATTTTTTCACCAACATTGATCCACAGATCATGATCCTATTTTCCCATATATATAAAGGATTTGGGTCTTCATAACTTTGAATATTTTTAAGGAACCATATTTCAAACAGTTTTTCTTATTCATCATAATCATGGTGGTAGGATTATTATCTCATTTAATCATCCATAATTATACAGATGTTGTTTTACTACTATTAATATTTATGAAAAAAATATTTAGAAAAATTATTACAAGATGGTATGGATGATGCGAATTTCTTCACAACTTGTTTACATGAGTCATTGAACGAGGTCATGATTTTATTATTACATATTAGATGTCTTATAATGTAATAATCCTCCATAGAACATTGATAAAAAATGGTATCTTTCTCCTTCATTAGTGAAATCTAAAAATTTGTCTTCTTTAGATTGTCCAATTGTACCTCTAATTCTAGAAAACATATATTATGTGTGTGTTTTTATATTCAATCATAACCAACTTTTCGTCCAAAACCGTCTTTACCCTATCACATTTCACTTTAAGAAGCTTAACATTGTTTTATAAAAAAGAGTCAAGTTCATTGGTCTTATTGTATTTCTCTTCGAATTGAAAGTAATTATAATCAACATTATTCATCAACTTTTCTTTAAGTGTATAGATATTTTCTTCTAGAGTAATTTAAAATACATATTTCTCTTCAAATTTATTGAAGAATTTACATTCCATTTTTATGAAAACAATTTCATGATTGAACTTTCATACATCAAAGGATCTGACCTATCTTAAAGGATTTATACATGGTCGAACTTTTTATTAGAAGGAATTCTCAAAATTATCTACTTCTTCATCTAGCTGGGTGATATCTCACTGAATACTTTTAAAGATTTAAAAAACACGGGTGACTATTTCATTAAGAAGATAATAAAAAATATCCTTCAATCTACTAATTGATATATATTTCATTGTTATAGATAGATCATCATCACCACATATGATATGATCTTATTCTTGAGGATATTTTCTACAATAATATTCACATACCTGATGATAACATAATATTATTTATTCATTTGATTATTTAATATTTTCCTTCTCCTTATGAGAATCTTATTCCACCTGCTCTTCACTTTCCTAGACTAGTTTGTCTTAATTGTTATATAGGCATAGAGAATTATCTATTTCTTATTCTTTAGGTAAGAGTGATAACTTATTCAGATTTATTTTTTCTCTATTTATCATGTTCATCATGATCTTGGTAGAAATAAAAAAATTAGAGATAATTTAATCTTCAAAAAAATTACACATCATTATTATTATAATAAAGCATATAAAATCTTCAAAATGGAATATATGTAATATAGATAATCAAATATATGTGAAAAAACACTTTTATACCACTTGATAGAACCAAATTGGGATATAATAAACACTGGGGGCAATCATTAATTAGAAATGATTCAACTATTATATTTTTAGCCCTTTACTAGTTAGACCTGTTAGGAACTAGATAAATTTTTTTGGTTTCCTTATTATATGAATGAATATAAAAGATTGTAAATACAAGACATTATATTTTTATAGGTTTATCTATTAAATAAGATCATGTAATCCTTTTCATGGTTTATAAATATTATAATACAAAATAATTACTAGAAAACTATCCTTTATATGTGGTTACTATAATTAGGGAATATCCATTCCCTCATTTTGTGATATAGTCAATTGAATGTTATTATATTCCATGAAAAATATTTTTACTACAATTGAATATAGTCTCCAACTTATTAATGTTAAATTGTAATGCTATGAAATATTGATACATTTGATGGGATTCATAGTGCTTCTTTGATATTTTCTTCCATATTTTCTTACATTCACAAAAACATACAAGAAACTCTTATTTTTCTTATTCACAATAGAAAACTAAAATATGAACTTCTTTTTTATTTCAGAGATTTCCCATTTAATTATTTTTTACGATCTTATCCATTTGATGCTGTTCATATGGTGATGTTTCTTTTAGTGATAGTATATATATTCTTTCTTCTTCACCAAATTCATATGATGCAAAATTATAGCATATCTATATAAAATATCTAGATGTACAATTATTTTGATTCTTCTAAATTTCTTGTACCCATTAATTTAATGGTACTTATTTAACTAAGAAATTATTATTAGTCTGATACTTGTACCTCTAATCCATTCTTCCTTTATTTTTTAAATATCAAATTAATAAAGAAATTACTAATGGTATCTCTATGTTCTATTCATTCGTACTTCAGTCAATACACTATTGCTCAGTCTAGTGTATATGCTTCGTATGGTACCCACATGCTTTATTTGATACCTCTTATTATAAAACATCGCCCAAAGTGAGAATTACTCAAATATATCTGATCAAAGATCTATTATCACATCCCCTTTAATTATTATTTGATATAATATAAATATTGTACATTGTATAAATCACTTTTAGTGTAATTGAATATTTTAAATATACTAATTACATTGCATTTCACATATCACATCATATCATGATTGTATTTTTATTATACATGGAATTATCACCAATACCATATATGAACCTTATTAATTTATTTTAATATCAATATATATTTTTCACGGTTCATGTATGAATTATTATATTCTCTTTAACATGCGTGAAAACTCCATGACATAGTGTACACGATATCTTGGTTCTCCTTCAGATAATGTTTATGTTTGTTTTGAAAACCTCTTCTTATATGTTCATATAAGTGATTCCATTTACTTTCTTTTCAGATGTGTTTAAGTATGAAAAACCACTATATTATTCTTGCAATTTCATTTTATTCTTCCTTCGCATAAACTAGGTTCACTTTATCAAAACTATGATATTACACTATCTATGTAATATTGTGAAAACGCATCTATAGATAGTGTTTTATTCTTCAAATAACCCTTCAGTGTTCTTTGTAAAATCATGGTACATGGTTTTTATTTTCAGAATATTTTCACAAAACATATTCATCATGTATTCATGTGGCTTATGGAACTGCTTCATGATATAGAAGAGCATGAAACTCTCCTCCTCTCATATTCACGTGGCACATAGAACACTATACTTATACATGTAAAATAAATAATGGCGATACTCTATTTTCTAAAAATAATATCTCTTAAAGAAACATTCAATGGAAACAACTTATCTTGACATAAAGTGCTTAAATATTTGTAGAATAGATTCACTAGTTTTTTACTACCTAAGATCCATATTTCCTGTAACGTCATGAATCATTCAAATTCCTTTACAAAATATGTTATTTCAATAATGATATTAAATTCCCGATGATCACATATGTTTAAGACCTTGTGATTATGAGAAAAGTGTAATCATTATAAAATAGATGGCTTATTAATTTATGAGTTTGAACTCATGTATATTCAAAAGAAATCACATTCCGCATCCTGAACTACCTCATTATTTTTAATTAATGGATATTTCAATGTAATATCTTGTTTCATATCATCCAAATATACATTTTTAAAAAATTCAATTTCATGAAAGGGTTATATTTCATGTTATAGATTTCATCATTTTTATCTAGAGAATTCATCCATTAAATATTGCATTGTTAGTCACAGGATCACCAAATATGGAAGATGTCACAACCAAGAAATACCTCACATAAAATAGGAAGGGTTGTTGTAAGGTTGAATAAAATCAATTTATATTATCAAATAACCGAGGTCATTTGATTGGGTGGCCAACATTATATCAATATATTTTAAGATAAAGGAATAATGATTCTTTTGTATATAGTCCCACATATATCTTCTATCCATTCTCATATCGCATAATAAGTAACTTCGTATGACCAGCCTCATGGGATGGCATTATGGTCAGAAACCAGGAAAACCTATGCACTCACACTCATCGTTTTGTTGTGACACACCTATCAGGTCCACCTGGGCACCTTGTAGGTCCTATGAACCCACCGATACTAATGAAATCCATGTACGAACAATGTGGGCACTATAAAATCTCCCCTTTTCGGACACTATTCTAGATGGAATAGATGGTCTCATGAATGGTTGAGATTGGTCCCATAAGATTATGGTCGAGATATCCTAGATGGTTTCCTATGGTTGACCATATTTTTAGTTAATTCCCATAAAATTTACTTAGTAATTTCCATGTATCAAATTTCCAATCCACCTCAAATACCTTCATCTAATCAACACAAAAATAAATATTTGTATATCTCTTTCACCTACATATTAAACATATCAAATATTTATGTGAAATAATTAATATATTATTTATCATCACTTATGATAATGTTGAAACTAATGTGCAACACAATATCAAATGTTCTTAAATCAATGAATTCAAGTTCATCAATCACCATAATTAAAACTAAATGCCTTGAAAAGAGTGATCTAGTTCTCCACTAAAGAAAATATTTTTTTATATATTTGTTAAGATAATAATACTTGATCACTTCATTTCATCTATTATTCATTCAATAATACAATATTTATTCACTTTATTTCCAATCTTCTATGTTTCAATTGATCTTTTTAGAAACATCTTCTTTATAACTTCTTCAACATATTGACATCAATGAAATCTTATTATTTTACTAACAACCTATAAAATCCATTAAAAAGAAAAAAAATCAATCAAAATGTGGTATATTCATTTATAATAAAAAAATATTTTAACAATACTAGATTGAAATTCAATATTTATGATATATATAATTAAATTTTATGGTATAAGTTAACGACAAGATAAAGGTGACATTTTTGAAAGAACTATTTATTTTAAGTATTGAGTATATTTTTATTAAGAAAACTGATCAATGTTAATGATTTATTTTAATCTAAATTTATTTATATGAAAATAAATTATAGTAGATATTACTAGGAATTTAATAAGAATAAATTCATTTTATACTTAAATTATCATTTTTCAATAAATTGTTTTTATCTGTTATGCACAATTATATTAAACTATATTTTTATAAACTATATGAAAAATCTATAATAAATTTTTCTTTCATATTTTTAATCATAATATCAATTTTTTATTAAGTTTATTTTCATTTTTAACATAAAAATATGTTACAAAAGTAAATATTAGTTACCATGGTAAAACAATTATTTTTAAAAGAATTGTTTCTATAAATATCATACAATTTTTAGTTAAATAGATATATTTTAATGAATGAATATGATGTAATGTCTATATATATATAAATTTCATATTAATGATAATCTAATTGATTGGAAATATAAATAATAGTATTTAATATTTCATCTTTCATCTTTCACCTAAAATAGTTATGTACAAATATATATATATATATATATATATATTGTTGTTATTTAATATATTATTTTTATCATAGTTAGAAATTGAATTAGATTTAATAGAGTCTAAATTTTGATTTAGATTGTTAAAATTTGGTATGAATGGACATTTATTATTTTTAGTTAAAAGGATAATAACCATATTAAATATTTAGTCATGGTAAAGTGAAATAACGAAGTAATGAACCAAAAATCAAATTTGACAGAATCAACATGAAAATTAAACCTCCAATATGATTTTTTCGATGGTAAATTAATACCTATATGTATCACTATCATTTCCTCACCTAACTCAACTATCTCCCTTGTGATTCTATCATTACATATCACCAAATTTTTTTCCATAGAAATATCCCCCTTTTTATCTATTAAAGGAGATCACTTCCACACAATTCGATACATACTTATTATTAGAAATTCCATTAAACCTAAACCAATTTTACATACCCTATACCGATAATTCAGTTTTGAAATCCGATGTTTATAATAATGTTTCCCAAATATTCTATTTAGAATAATCCTTTCAAGAGAATATTCAAGTCCCCAACATGAGTATTATCCATTCCTTAACCTTTTATTCTTAATATATCTCATCCACACTACTTTAAAACTATAATAAATATCCTAATATAATGATATCAGTATAATTATTATACAATAATTTTATTATATTTAAGGAGATACAATTATATTTCTCTCTTCCACCCATTGAGAAATTAAAATGTCACTCGGGTCTTATTAGTCTACCTCCCCCATGAATGGGGTATTTCATTTTTCATCACCACCTCACATGGATAGTTATAAGAATATATTTAATGAATAAAAATTAAATTTATGAAATTATTAATAGTATATAAATATAAATTTGACATTATATAAATATTTGACTTGTTATTAATGTAAAACCTTTTATTCGTTAAAATTACCAAATCAAAATCATAACAAATTTAATAATAAAAAAAATTATGTAAACAAATTAAAAAATGAAATTATAACATTATAATTAATTATAGAATATCTATTCTAGTTCACTGAATAATTTTGGAATTATTAATTGTGTCAAATGAATGTGGATCCACATCTCCACTACAAAACTCATATGGAACTATCCAAGTTGCTAACATCTGATTATTAAAATCAATTATAACTATTTAGTTTAATTATAAATAATGATAATTAATGAATATTATTAATATCAATAAATAGAAATATTGGTACTAAAATATCTAATTAATATTCATATGTTATTTAAGTAGTAGTTTAGAGAACATTCATACGAAACTAGACTAAAGGTAAGGGTTTCATAATAATATCATATTTTAATTTAGATTAATATGAATGAATTTATATCTAGGTAAAATATATGGGAAATTTATCTCTAAAATCACCATAAATTTTCAGATCATTTTTTAATCTTTTTTTACTAGTCTTCTCTCAATTTAATTTCTCAAGTTAATAAATGTACACAATGTGATTATTATAAGTGAAACTTACTCCACCTCTTCATTTCAATTGAGAATATTCCTCCATTAGGTCAATATTAATTTGATAATTTTATTATTTACCTTATCTATTATCTATTAAGTTAATTTTATAATATTTTTAATTTATTTACCAAAATATTGAATGGAATATTTTAACATTTTTCACACTATTTTCTTTTAAAAAAAGTGTCAAATTAATCAATTTTAACTTTTCTTAATTTTAACAAACTCTTTCATCTTTATAACCACTCTTATTTTGAAGATTAAATTACATTTTTTTAAAATGGACTTCCACATAATTTTATTTCTTAATGATTTTTAAAAGAAGGTACTTCATATTTCTAAAGTGATTTATCCAATAATATTAAAAAGGTGTTTTTCATCTCTATAAACATACATTGATGTTCCTTATATTACACTAGGGATATATTCTTATAATACCATACACCTTCTTTACCTAGATTCGTTATGAAATTTTTTTTGGGAGTTTTCATGAAAACAATATCTTTTATAAGTTTAAATTAATTGAAGTATTAAATATTAATATTTTCATATTCTCTTGGAACACATATATATGGTTTTCATTATATAGAGGGTATTATTAGAATTATGTATCCCTCCAATGCATTGTATAATGTTTGATATCTCATTAGATAATTATAGGACATATGAATGTGATTCATGATCCATTATGTTATTGGATGCATGAACATGATTCTAGATCCACTATGTTATGGAGACATGAATGTGATTCCTCATCCAATATGTTATGGTTTTGATTCTTATGTTTATGGCACATTCATATTTTTTTCAATGTATTCATGTTATGATGTGACATGTCTTATGTTACGCTCATATCCTTATTTTTAGAAATTAAATGAGTCTAATAAAAAATACTAGTAAATGTGTAATCAATTAAATCCCATTCCCATGATCACCTGTTCGATAAGTATAAAACCATGATAAATATAGAAATGAAGAAATATTGTAAAAAATTTGTTCCATGAATTTAAGAAACACTATAATATCTTAAAATACAATTGAATATGATTTATCATGATCAATAAATGATAAAATACATACCACCTCGGATCAGGGTTCACCGAACATCAGATATTGGTCCTATTTGATTATACCCAACACTCTCATGTAGATTGTAACATCAAATGTAATGAACCTAGCTCTCGCAACCCAGAGCCAGTGTTTACTTTATAACATGTTCACAATAATTTTAATTACACAAGAGTGGGAAAATGGTACTATTACATGAAAATGTTCATGAATAACAAGAATATAAGGAAATTTATTGAGTTTATCAAGGAAATATCAAATAATTCACCCAATGGAGACTTTAATAAAAACAATCCTGAAAAATTATGAGATTTTGAAATAAACTCACACAATTTTGTAACTTCTAAATCATTAGCCCCATAAAATAAATAAAAATAAAATTAAACATTAAATACCATGAAGAAAAATATATTTATTATAAAACATATCAAAGGTTTAGTATATAAATCCTAAAAATGAATAAGTGAGGAATATGGATTATGCCTCACAGAAGTAAAAGTGAGACCAGAAAACCATACCACAACATTGACTTCCTTTGTATGTGTCCAAACCTCCTATATAACAAATATGGGTTTATTATAAATCAATTAAAGAACCATAACCATATATCACATTATATATGTGATTTAATTAAAATATTTTATCACCCTCTTATTAATAATAATTTGTTAAAATAACTACTTTGGGTGATAATGGCTTCATTTTTCATGTATGTTTTTGTTCAATAATTTTGGTTATATTATTTTTATAATGGTTTAATAATCTATAGACTCTTAAAATGATATAGATATCATATATATTTATTATATTTGTATTTATATTAATCTAATAATGTTAGCGGTAGAAAATTGATTACATTTTTCATGGAGATGGTAGATCATAAGTACACATGAACACAGTTTCCATTTTTTTTAATGGATAGAATGAAAAGAAATAATATATTTATTAATATTTATAGAATCATTAATCTTCAATTTAAATGATTTATATTAATCAAATTCAACTTTATTAATGTATAATGGATCAAGCTGTGTCAACCTTAAACTGTTTACCCAAGATGATCTAAGATAAGGCTCGAAGGGTGTTCCTAATCCCCACAGCCTAAAAACTAGTATCGTTCATCAATAGAGAGAAAAGGGAATGATTTAATCCAAGATAAATAAATAAATTGAAAATAATAATGGTAAATAAATAATCCGTAATAATATACAAATAATCAAACTGGATGTCATTTACAACAAAACTAATAATACAACAACGATACAACAAAAATCAAAATTCACCTGATGACCTCAAATCTCCATGTGACCTCGAGTGTCACACTCCAATACCAGAACTAACAATATCCTCTAAATATTTAAAGCAATATGAAACTTGCATCATATGTTAAAAATAAGAAATAACTATATGCATTATTATTAAAACTCTCTTGCTGTGCCAGAAAAATATATTCCAAATACACATCATTTAAAATAAAAGAAACTTTAATTTCATGACTAAAATAAAATATGTAAAAGTAGTATTTTCCAAAAATTTTCCACATTAATATAAAATACAGTTCATTTCCTTTTTTTCTTTACAAATCCACATTCTTTTCCATTCAAGAACCATTAACATTTTCAACAGGAAAGTGATGCTTACTTTTCAAAATGATACAAGAGAGTGTATAACATTTATACTTAAAAACTTTTTTGTTCATAATCCTTTTAAAACACACACATAACATCCAAGAGAAACATACCACGCATGAGAATAACACAATAATAATATAATAAGAAAAATTGATATAAAAACACATGTGTATCAATCCAATAAGCATCTCAATCATCCCTACAAGTAACTAAGCTCCTATAGACATTGGACAACCTAGGAGCTCGTGAATAATACAAAACATTATAATACATGTTGAATGGTCCCATAAATCATACTTTAGTTGATGAAATGAAACAAACCTAATACCCATAGAAACACCCCACTTCATAATGACTGAGGGGAAAATCCCATAGTAATAATAACAAAATATATCCTCCTACTATGGGACACTAGAAAGTGCGTAACCTAACTAATGAAATCATTAGTCTCTAATGATTCATTATCTATTCCATGTTCACCATGTCATGATGTATAGAAGATGGATGAGCTTACCAAATCCAACTTAGTATCCAATCACCTATAAATATAACATATATAACAATACACACAATAAGAATCTCCCCAAATTACTCTAAGGATCAATCTCTTTTAATTATGACTCAGAAGTTATATATATATATGGTTCATAAGGATTACATAGTGAGGATTTCCCACCCATTCAAATAAATGGATCATGAGGATTCCATAATGGGGAAATCCCATCCATTTAATCATAAATTGTAATGAGAGGTATTCAATGAGGGTTTTCATAATAAACACTTTCACCATTTTCACAAAATCTACAAATAGGCCTAAAAATATTTTTTACAAAACCATTATTTTGAAAAATTCCATGTGGTCCATTAACAACCACCATATGAAAAACCAATTTAAAATACTAAATATATACTTAATTGAAATCTAATACCACTTTGAAAACCCATTAGAGAAACCCAAATCATAAATTATCATGAAAAAATATGATTACAAAAAAACCAATCTTTTAAAATCTATAAATTACATGTGAAAGCAAATAAAAAAATTTAACAACCACTTGGGGTCAAACATTTAATAAAACAATTACATTTATCACATAACCAGGGAGAAATCATTACTTTACACACCAATTTTATTCAAAATATCACAAAAAACTATTTCACACATAAGGATGTTGTGAAAAGCATGAAACCAATAAATCATATTTTATAAAGGTATGTAAAATGGGAAACATAACTTAATCCACTAGTACCCCAAAAAAGAACACAAAAAACCACTCCCCAAAGGTTCCAAGAGATTTGATCTATGAAGTTGAACCTAAAAAAACAAAACCCCCAATATAAATCAAGGATAAAATGATCCCCAGATCCACATGAAGTAGGAATAATAATATCTCAAGAGAAAATGAATGAAAGAGGAAGAGGGAGATGGGAACAGTTTGTTACCATTATAAACATATCCCAAAACAAGAAGAATCACCCTAGATAAACTATGGGAGGAGGATTGGAGGCCTGGAGAAGGATATTAGTGCATATTTTGTGTCACAATAACTAGGGGAGATGAAAATATGGATTTTGGGTTAAAATTATTTTGATGATTGTTTATGAATATCAAAAAATTTAAGATCTGGGTATCTCTCAGTAATTACAAAACAATGTGCTAACCATTCTCCCCTTACTATACATACCTAGGAACATACATAGTTTGGTCGCAATGTTTAAAAAATGAGTGTCAACCATGCATAATGGTTCTCCCCTGAGATATTTCCTTATCTAACAATTTATGAATTGTTTGACTAACTTTGCATTGGTTATGTGCCCTCGACCAGAAGCACACCAATTCTTGTACTATTATCTAGATCATGCCACACGGTTCACCCAAAACATGCGCTGATTGTGCATGAAGGTAAAATCACCTTGAAAATAAATTTTAAACTTTTCACACCAAAAACTCAAGAGCCAATCCCAAAGATGAAAGATAATCCTGATCAGAGGTAGAAAATAAAAAACCATGTGTGATAATTCCTTCCACCATTAATTTATTCTGCCTCAAAAAATCCCAAAAAAAAAATTATAGTTAAACATTAAAATACTAAGTATTTACACATTATCATGATCCAACATCTCGAAAAAACATTTTGATTAATACCAATAAAAACATACACATCTTTCCCGAAGAAAAACAACAAAAAAATCATTTCATGAGAAACAATGGGAAACTCAAACCAAAACACCTAAAAAACACCAAACAAGACCATTGTGACCACTCAAATTAATCACAATATTTACCCAAAACAAAAAATAACCCATAATGAAACAACATCACAATAAAACCACTTAACACAAGGCCAACATCTGGAATAATAATAAATTCTCAGAACATGAGGTTCAATGGGATCCCCACCATAGGAAACAAACTAGGACCAACCACAAAGAAAGATACCACATCAAGACCTGAGGTGAGTCTCCACACCATTAAGAACCTATTATCATTATCTAATACAAAAAATGTGCAATGGGATAAAATGAACACTTTTTGTAGATCGACCAAAAATCCACCACTAGCCAACAAACTCCCACCACTACGGGGATGAACTCGAAAAAAGAAAATTCAACACATAAAATGTGCCAAAACCAGAACAAAAACGAATCTTAAACTATCCCAATTCACACACTAAAGACAAATCAATACCAAGGCCCCACACACCCCTAGAAATTCTGACTGTGTGCGAGCATCTCTCATGTACCTATGGATAGAGATAAAATATTTGAATCAACTCCTACATTGTAGATAGATGGTGATAATATACAATTAATGAGATAATAATTAAAAATATACACATGGGAGACACCTCACTTTTTATTTTGGAAAGATTTACAATTTCTAAAATAAAAACACACTAGAATTAAAATGGGTGTTCTCAAGAGATCTAAAACACCACCTTTCATCGAAAATGAAATATGAATCCACCAGGAACAAGTTACATAGTGTAGGGAAACATTAAAATAGAAAGGGACATAAAACCATGCCCAATAACCCTATATTTATATGAATAGGCTCCATGTCGCTTCATGGAAACACCCCGATGGAACTATTGCATGTGGCCTGAGCACCCACAAGCATGTCAGGTCTTTGGTGCGCACGAAAACAAAAACGTATTATGAGCTGTTTTCTACACTAATGACTCAAAAAAATTCCAAACCCATAGGTATCTAATGAAATAAAATGAGGCCTTTTAATCACATGACCAACTCCAATATCTTCTCACCGCTTCCCCACATCCTTAACAGAATTCCCTTAACCACTTCTAGTAACTGAAGGATGAATTATTTCTTTATGAAATCGAGCTAAAACATATTCTACACAAACTTCCTACCTCACCACATTGGATAATGAGGCCAGATTGAACTCCAACACCTTTAATTTCTGATTAGGATTAAGCACACACAAGAAATCCAAACTCATTGAGGGATATTATAAAACACACCACAGGTCATATGGAACTAGGTGTACAATAAAATGATAGAAATACAACACCAACCCATCAACCTACTGTATAAAACACTTCTACATTCACTTACATATCAGTATCATCTCATAGAATTATTATCTAATGAATGAACCCTTTAAGAACATCCTGGTAACATCTTCCCAAGGCTTGTTCTGAGAGACTGACTTCTACCACATCATTGGTGAACCTTTAAGCATGAAAGTAGAAAACATAACCTTCAACAAAATGGGAAACTCAATGAGGCTAAATTTCATTCTGATCTTCGAAATCCTCTATTACTCTTAGATAGGATCCTCTTGATCATAAAATAGAGGTGTATTTAACATTCAAAACGCATGAATGAAATCCTTAGGTTGATCAACTAGAAATCCCGCTATTGGGGAATCGCCTTTAGCTACACCACAAACATCCATCGAATCAATATGGGGGAAAACAATGGAAAACAAGAAATCCGAGAGATAAATCAATGAAATCTCATCAAAAATTGTTTTCAAACTCAAAACACCAAATTAAAATCACTTCCATATCCTATGAAAATAATCACATAACCACTAGTTTTCAAACATAAAAATTTACCACATTAAAATACATCAAAAAACAAAAAAAAAATCATGGTTGATTTTCACACTCACCAATGGAATTGCATGTATTATCATTAACATCCACATTCCCATTCTACTCTGGTCACCATCAACTCATGCCATATCAGGCACTCATCCATCCACACCATTATCCAGCCACATTCAACTCAAATCGATGCTTTTGAGAACCAAGGTGGTATGAATGGTAAAAAACATTTCAATTTTCTAAATCAAAACATTCCAACCATTTTTTCACAATCTCATCCAACATCATATTTCAAAAATGAATTTTTTTTCAAAAGATCACCAAACACCAATAAAAACATTTTTCAAACATCACATATAAATACATTTTTTTACATTCAATATCTTAATTCGTACCTTTTAAAAAAATTAATGGCTTACAAATCCCATTATACCAAAATCATTTGATTAAAAATTCACTCCTTTTCATTTAAAATAATTTCCAAAACAAACTTCTTCTTTTAAAATAATTTTCATCAAATTGATATTGAAAACTCATTTTATATCCTTCCAAAACCAGAAAATTTCCATTTTAAAATGCACTTTTAACAGTTCTAAAACAAGAGTTCCCAAAAAAAAATCAAAACCAAAGAAGTTCCATGGATATTCACAAGGGGAAACTAGTGTCGATGGGTGACTTATCGATATGGTTGGTGGCCATATGCTAATCACACTACTAGGTCAAAGAGTATTCTAAAATTGTGTCCTCAGATCCATATGTATTATCAGAACCTGATAGCTCACTAAGACCGCTAGTCCAACTCCCTTTTTTATCCCAAATACCAAACAACCACAAGAACTAAAGAGGCCACCAAAACCGGACGTCACATTGAATCTCAAGGTTTAATTGAGAAAGTGTTTTCCAGAAACTCCCCCATTATTTCACCCTAAGATATAATAGTCCTACTCCATCTACCTTAACATCCAAAATAACATAGGGTGTTTGGAATGAAAATTTCTCTAGGGAAACCTTCTCTAATTCCATTTTTCCATGAACTAAATAGGGTCCACCCTAAACTAGTTACCCAAACATATCCCAGAAAAGGTCTGAAGGGCATTCTCAATCCCCATGGGAAGGAAACTAGTGTTTTCCATCAATTGAGAGACAATATAATGATTTAAAAAAAGATAAATAAATATACAAAATAACTAAAAGATAAACAAAGAAGCCTAAATAATATAAAAATAACCAAAATAAACATATTTTCTAAAAAAACATTAAACAAAACAACTATACAATAAAAGGTAACCTGAAATAGGAGAACTAAAATCTCTATGTGACCCTAAGGGACACTATGAGATACCAAAACCAACCATCACCCACAAAAATCGATACAAATATGAAATATTAATCATAAGATAAAAACAAGAAATAACTATAGGCAAGAGTATTAAAACTCAGTAGGTGTTCCAGGACAATCTATTTCCAATGAACATACTTTAGAATAAAATAAAAATTAACTTGAACTTTGAAATAAATTATATAAAAGTAATATTTCCCACAAATATTACACATTAAACTAAAAAATGGCGAATTTTCCTTTTTATTTCCAAATCCAGGTTCATTTCTATTCATGCAACATTAATATTTTCAAGAGGAAAATGGTGCTTAATTTTCCACATGGCATAGGTGATTATAAAACATTTCTAATTTAAAACTTTTTATTCATAAAATTTGGAAAACCAACACATCACTTCGAAAAGAAACATACCCAACATGATAATACCACAATAATCATATAATAAGGGAAATGGAAATAAGTACAACGGTGTAACTAACAAACAAGCATCTCAATCATCACATCAAAAAACTAAGTGCCAATAGAAATGAGTGAACATAGGAGCTCATGAATAATCCAGAACATAATAATACATGTTGAATCATCACAAAAAAACATGAATCACTCGATGACTTCAAAACACCCTAACATGCTCGGCCACACCCCACATGGTAAAAACTGAGGGGCATAATCCCATAAAAACAAAAATAAATTTTATCCTGCTATTATGGGCCACTATCTAGTGTGCAACCTAACTATTTCAGCCATCATTCTTAGAAAATTCAATAGTTATGCCAGGTTCTCCATTTCAAGATGTATAGAAGAGGGGTTAGCCAATTGATGCCTACTGAGTGTTTAATCACATACACATATACCATATATATCAATCCACCAAACATGCATCACCCCAAATCACTACAAGGAACAATCTCTTTACCGTACAACACATAAGACACATAAGTTAATCATTCATGGGGATTCCACAGTGAGGATCCCCCACCCATTCAAATAAATGGATCACCAAGATTCCACAGTGAGGACATCCCATATATTTAATCATAAAATCAAAATATATTGATCAACGGATGGTTTTCATATTATACACTTTCACCTTTATCAAAAAAAATACCATCATGGATCAATCTATTTTTTATAGAACCATCATTTATTGAAATTTCAAATGGGTCCTTAACCACCACCACAAGCTGAATCATTTTAAAATTCAATGTATACTCCTTGTTTAAATCCAAAACCAACGTGAAAACCCATTCATGGAAAACAAATCATCTTTTCACATGATAATAATATACTTACAAAAACAAACCATGGTTTTAAAATCTGAACATAACATGACCAAGTGGACAAGGAATTTTATGAACCTCTTGTGTCAAAAATTTAATAAAACATTTCCATTTATCACATAATAATAAAGAAACAACTATTTTCCACATGAAAACATTTGTCAAAAGATCACATGTCACTATTTAACATATAATGATTGTGTGAAAATAATGAATCTAATGAATCATAAATTATAAATGAATGTGATAAGGGAAACCTACATCAATCTACATGCTCCTAAATAATGCTCCTAAATAATGCACACCTGGTACCACTCCACAATACTTCCAAGAGCCAAGATCTACCAAGTGGAACATTAAAGAAACCAAACCCCCTACATTAATCATGTGGAACATAAAACCAATATCAAAATAAACTAGGAATAAGATGATCTCAAGAGAAAATTAAAGAAATAGGTAGAGTGAGGACATTGGATAGGGTCTCCTTGAGAAATATCACGCAAAACTTAAAGAGTTTACCTAGATCTACCATGGAAGGAAGAGTGAAGGCTTGGACAATGGCGGAGGAGCCTCCATTGGGTCACAAAAACTAGGGGATAGGAAAATTGGAATTTTGACTTAAAAATATCAAGATGTTAGTTTATAAATTTCAAATTTTTTAAGATCTATGTAGCTCACATGGTTAGGCTTCACTTTATAACATACCATGTTCCAATCGTGCACCCCTTACTAGACACACATGGGAACCTGAATGGTTTGTATGAATGGTTTAAAAATAGTGTTCCAACAATGTTGAATGGTTTTTCCATAGTACAATATCATCCCACATGATTTTATCATGATTTGACTAACCATGTGTTAGTCGTGCACCCTCAAACTTAAATACACCAAAGCATTCATTATAACCTAGAGCATGCCACACGATTCACCCAAAGAGTGTTCTGACCATGAGCCAAGGTAAAAACACCCATGAAATAGAAATTTAAACTTATAACACTCAAAAATATAGATCAAAACCCAAGTCAAAAGATAAACCAGATCAGATGTCAACAATAAAAAAATAAGTGTGGAAATCCATTCCATTATTAACACATTCTTCCCCCAAAAATCCAAAAAAAAATCAATTTGATCGGAAAAATTCTATAGATTTCCACATTTTCATGAACTATCCTCTTGAATAATACATCTCAATCACTAAAAAAGAGAACTTATGCCTCTTCTCTAAATAAAAACCACAACCAAAACCATTTTTTGAGAAACGATGGGAAAATCAAGCCAAAACCACAACAACCATACATCAAACATGATATTTTGGCCCACTATAATGAATCCCAACATTTACACAAACCTAAAAGAACTTAAAAAAAAATAAAATTAAAATAAGGACCTTCCCACCAGAACATCATCCAAAATCAAACTAAATTCTAAACACGGGAGGCTAGAATAGGCTCTCCACCATAAGAAACCAACTAAGATCAACCACATAAAAATGCATAACAATGAGACCTACAGTGGGTCTCCACACCATTAATAACCATCTAGCTTGGACTGATACAAAAACCCCACTATTGGATAACTAGGAAACTTTGTGCACACCGACCCACAAAACCCCCTAGCCAATAAACCCCCCCACCATAAACAGGAAGAACTTGATGAATTAATCTTCAACCCATGCAATGGTCTAAAACATAAACAAAAGAGAATATTAAACTCACTATATTACCAAAATTAAGACAAAACCTGACTAAGATACCTCAAACTCATAGTATTTCTTATGTTAAACTATCTTCACTTTGGGGACTGTGGCTAGAGCCCTGATGTTTGAAGCATCTCATTCCTCACAACTAGAAGCTGATAATCAGTAATCACTGAGAAAATAAATCAAAAGATATGCATGTGAGACACCTCAATTTATAATGGGGAATGATTCATAATTTCCAAAATAAAATCACACTTGCATTAAAATAGGATTTCTTAGGAGATCAAAAAAATCCCCTTATATCACAAACAAAAGTGAACACCACCCTGAAAACCCACCACAACAGAAAGAAACATTGAAATAGAAAGGGAACTTAAACTGATCCCAATAGAACCCTACTCTTATGAACTAGATGCACATAACTTCTTGGAAACACCATGTCAGAACCATTGAAAGTTTCCTACGTTCCCACAAGAATGATAGATCGTTGGTGAAATTGAACATGATGAATTCTTATGATCCAGCTTTCCACATTTATGAAACAACACCATTCCAGGATCAGAAGAAGCTGAAGAAAGATCTTCTGGCTTTATAATCCCATGACCAACTTTAATAACTCTTAAAATCTTCCCCCCTTAGTTACTAAAATTCCCATCACTACTAATATGAATTGATGGAGGGAGAACTTCCTTAATTACTCCTTCTAACAAAGCTTAAACACCAACCACCTATCTCACCACATTGGAAAATTATGTCATATTGAACTCTTACACCATAGATTATTGATCCAGAGAAATCCTACACTCAAAATATCAAACCATATAGGAATCATTAAAAACACACCCCAAGTCATAAGGAACTAGGTCTATAAAGTGATGATAGAACTCCAACATTAACCCATCACCATGTTATAGACAACACCTCTCTTTTTTATTCATTACCTTTTTTATCTCAGAGAAGTATTTTTGGATGAATGAAGCCTTGAATAACACCCACGTATGATATTCTTATGTCTTATTTCGAGAGACAGACTTCCACCACTTCCACGAAAAACCATCAAGCACGAAAGTAGAAAAGAGAACCGCTAAAATCCCTGGAAACTCAATGAGTATAAATTTACATTCGATCATCTTTAACTACTCTTACAAATTATGAGGATCTGATTGACCATAAAAGATATGTGGATTTAAATTTTGAAACTAAATAATGAAATCCTTAGGCCGATCAAATGGAAATCCAACTGATGGGTATTTTCCTTTAGCTTCACCTCGTACATCCATCGAATCTCTATAGGGGAAAACATTGTGAAACAATAAATACAAGATCTAAATCAAAACAAACTCATCAAATAATGTTTTCAATCACTAAAAAACAAATAAAAATCCCTTCAAAATCATAATAAAAGAATCACATAACAACTAGTTATAAATCATCAAAAATTACTATTGAAAATACCTTTAAAAATAGAAAAAAACAAAGTGGATTTTTATACTCACCAATGATATTCCTTAGAGTATAACCCACATGAACATTATCATTCCACCTTGGGAACAATAAACTCTTTCCATAACAGGCACTCACCCATCCACATCATTATCTAACCACCTTCCAAACACATCCATTATTTTGAGCACCCAAGTATATACTAAAGGATGAAAAAAAACATTTCCATATCCCATATAAAAATATTCCACCTATGTTTTCATAATCTCAACCTACATTATATTTCAATATTTTAAAAAAATATAAAAATATTACCACTCATCAATAAAAAACTATTTCATA
This sequence comes from Viscum album, assembly GCA_963277665.1. NCBI lineage: Eukaryota > Viridiplantae > Streptophyta > Magnoliopsida > Santalales > Viscaceae > Viscum > Viscum album. The sequence goes on from OY728139.1 coordinate 807,998,456, forward strand.
CTTCAAACATCAATCCACTTTATTCCATTCAAAATATCAATTTATACCTCTTAAAACATTTTCAATAGCTTAAAAATACCATTCCACCAAAATATTTTTATTAAAAAGCCAGTCCATTTCCTTTAAAACAAGTTTTGAAAAAAACTTATGATTTTCTAATAATTATCATCAAAATGATTCTAATAAATCATTTTCAATCATCCCAAAATGAAACCATTTCTATTTCAAAATCTTGTTTTCACAATTCCAAAACAAGAGTTTCCAAAACAACTCCAACAACCAATGAACACCGGTGTCAATTAACATGGGGAAACTAGTGTCCATGGATGGCTTAGACATATGGTTGGAATATATATTTCAATAACACTACTAAAACTGAAAGTATACTAGTACCATATCATTTAATCCACATGTATTTCCCAGCCCTATGACCTCACAGAGACCACTAGTCAAACACCCTTTTTGTATCCCAAATACCAAACAACCACACGAACCCAAGAGACTAAATAAACTTAATTACTATGGGAACTCAAGGATAATGACATAAAGAGTTGGATATACACTCCCTAGTACTTCCACTATGACATCTAACAGTCTTACTCCATCTACCTTGACATCCCAAAATATATAGGGAACTATTAAATCACTATCATCTAAGTGAAAATTTCTCTGATACCATTTTTCTATAAACCAAGACAATTCAAACCAAAACTGGTTACATGAGCTAATATGAGACAAGTCCTGAAGGATGTTCTCGATCCCCATGGGCTGCAAAATAGTGTCTGCCAACAACAACGAGATAAGGGAATTGTTTTTCCCAAGATAAATATTAAACCTAATAGCCGAATGATAATAAATGAAACATGAATAATAGATTAATTACCAAAATAAACATTTTTTTACAATAAAACTGAAAATATTTCAACTATAAAACAATACTAAAAGTGCATGTGATGACCCCACATCTCCATGTGCTCGACGGTCATATTCCAATACCAAAACCTACCATCACCCATGGTGATCAAAACCAATATTAAACCTATATCACAATCTAAAAAAATAACTAACTATAGTCGTGAGTATTAAAATTATGTAGGCATGCCCGAACAATCTATTTCCAATGAACTTAGTTTTTAAATAAATGAATGAATAACTTCATGTTTGAAAATAATATAAAAGAAATATTTTCCAAAAATTTAATTTAAAACAAAATATGGTCCATTTCCATTTTTCATTCCAAATCCAGGTTCATTACTATTCATGTAACATTAACATTTTTAAGATTAAAGTGATTCTTACATTTTAAAACAACACAATAGAGTATAAAACATTTAAAAATTAAATTATTTGTTCCTAAACATTTGAAAACAAACACATCACATCCTAGAGAAACATACCACACAAGATAATAAAACAGTAATCATGTGATAAGGCCAATGTAAATAATCCCATAGGTGTAACCAACCCACAAGTATCTCAATCATCACTACAAGAAACTAAGTTCCAATAGACATGGGTGAACCTATAATCTTATAAATAATTAAGAACATACTAATACACATTGACTCATCCTAGAATGCACGCCTCACTCAATGAAATCAAAACACCCTAACATTCTTGACCACACCCCACATGGTATAGACCAAGGGGTATAATCCCATAACAATACTAACAAAATATACCACATTCTATGGTCCACTAGCTAGTGTGTATTCTAACTAGTGAAAAAATCATTCTCATAAAATTCAGCAGTTATGACTAGTTCTCCATGTCAAGATGTATATAATAGGGGTGAGTGAACTCATTCCAATTGATCATAAAAACACATTCACATATATCATATATAAGATTCCACACAACATTAATCACCCCATGTAACTCCAAGGATCAATCTCTTTACCTTACGACACAAGTAACATAAGTAAATTGGAAAAGAGGATTCCATTGCATGAATAGGTAAAGAGGATCCCATTGAAAGAATGTCCCACCCATTCACTTAAATGGATCAAGAGGATTCCATAGAGCAGACATCCTATCCATATAATCAAATCTTAGAAAGAGTGTTATCCAAGGAGTTTTTTTATATTAAAAACTTTCACCATTTTCATAATATTTCTAAATGGGCCGCAATATCTTTTTTTCCAAAAACCATCACTTATCAAAATTCTCAACAGGACATTAACCACCACCACATGAAAACACATTTTAATATTTTGAATACATTCATAATTTAAATATAAACCAACAATGAAAAACCATTAATGGAACCCAAATCCTAATTTCCTAGGAAAAAACATATATATAAAAACAAAACACGCATTAAAATAAAAAAATCACTTGAGAAAGCCAAAAATAAATTTTATCAACAACTCAGTGTTCAATGATTAATAAAAAAATTTATTTATTACAAAACAAGGAACAAATCACTAATTTTCACACCAAAAAATTTATAAAAAGATCACACATCACTATTTAACATATAATGGTGGTGAGAAAAGCATGAAACCAATGAATATTAAATTATAAAGGAATGTGAAAAGGGAAACCTACCTCAATCAATAATTTTCTCAGTAATGCACACCTGAAACCACTCCATGAAGGTTCCAAGAGACAATATCTACCAATAGGAACCCTAAAAAACAAAAAACCGAATATAAACTAAGGAGATCATGAAACCTAGATTCATAAGACCTATTATGATGATGATATCAAGAGAAAATGAAAAATAGAGGAAGATGGAGAAGATAGGAGAGGGCAACCTTGAGAAATCAATCCCCAAACATGAATAATCACCCTATATCTACCAAGGAAGAAAGATAAAAGGCTTGGTTAATGAGGGAGGATAATTATTTGGATCATAAAAACTAAATGGATAAGAAAAATGGGCGTTTTTGATTAAAAATACTAAGATGTTCATTTATTAATATCTGAAAATTTATTATATATGCAGCTCACATAGTTTTGTCACACGTTTCAAAAAACTGTTAGCCAAATGTGCAACCCTTACTGGACACACCTAGGCACCTACATGGTTTGCCCACACAATTTACCAACATTCCATCAACCATGAAAAATGGTCTTGGAATGATAAATTGGATTCCATCATTTTTTAGCCTATTTTGAATAACTGTAAGGGGGTTGTGCCCCCTCAAATAGAAGCTCACCAAATCCTGCAGTGTTACTTGAAGAATTCTACACAGTTCACCCAAACAATTATATGACCACACACTATGGAAAAACCACAAATAAAATCAGAATTTTGACCCGTCCCACTGGAACATGAGAGCCAAAATCAATTCCTAAAGATAAACTTGAACATAATTTGAAAATAACAATCCTTTTTTGATATATTTTCCATGTAAAATAAAATGAAAAACATTTCACATCTCTATGTGGGGGTGTCATTCAACACGTACGCATGAGCGCTATTGTTGTTTTCCAATGATTAAATAGTTATGAAGTTATAATTTATATTATATTTTCATAAAAAATATCAATAAAAATATCACATATATTCATTTACTTCAACCTTACTACCTTTAATGTAAAGCATAATAGAAATATTAATCACATCGCTTAGCGAGGCGGTAATCTCTCATATGGATGAACTATATTAGCGAGGCTATAGTCTATCCTATATGATCAGTATTTATGTTGTGGAGGTAAAAAATTCTGATGTCCTAAAACATGTTCTTTGAGTAATGTTTCAACCAAAATGAGTGTGTGTATTCTTCACAAATGGGACACCCAAATATTCCTTTAATGATATTTCACGAAAATTTTCCATATGTAGGAATGTTATTTATCATTTCATAAAACCTGGACATTAATGTGAATTCTAAAAGTATATGATCATCATAAATTATAACACCTATATCCCAAATCATTTATATATCTTAAATCAATAGATTAAAATAGACGTCAATATCATTAGAATGTTTTGTTTGGTTTAGATATAAGCAGAGAAAACATAATTTATTTGTGTTTCATGCATAACCATGGAGGAAAGATATAATTTATAAATATAACTGGCTATGTACTTTGAGTTATACTCTATACTCCCAAAGTATTTAATCCTTCTATAAATAATGTAATATATAAGTTTCTTGGATCATTTCCAAATTCAGGAAACTCATAATCAATTTTCTTCCAGTAAAGAGAGTCTGTTGGATGGTGTACTTCCCATATTTAATTCTGACATCTAAATGCCTTGTTAATTATCACATGCTTTCTTATCATCCATGTAGTCTTCTAAACCATGAAATTATAGGAAATTACCATAAAATTTCAAATTATTTGATCCATCATTCTTGTATCGAACCAAGACACACTTAGGAAATTTTATTAGTGATTCATGGTCCTTGTGAATCAATATTCAATCATTTAGACAAAAATTTATTTTTTACAGATCATTCCCATTGAATGTACCATTTTTTTGTGTCAACTATTTTTCAAGGAAGATCATCTTTGTATGATAACATATCTATCAAGAGAAAAATTTCGAAAATAATTTATTTTTTAGAGATAAATCCCCTCAATCCACACCACACATAAGGAATTTTATGAGTTATTCATGGTCCTTGTGAAACAATATGAAATCATTTGGACAAGAATGAATTTTTTAGAGATCTTTCCCATTGAATATAGAATTCATTTAGTGTCTAACTGTTGATAATAATGTTCATTTTATTATGATATCATATCATTCAAGAGATTTCAAATTATATAAAATAAATACAGCTAAAAATGTTGTTAATTTAGTATAACCAGTAAACAACTGTCTCTTAGAACATTTATTTAACTTCCCAAGAAACATTGGACCATCATGAAGTCCATATTCAATTTCCATTTTTATTTCTTCCCTACGATCTCTGTCAACATTTACATTGGTATTCATATCAAAAGATCCATAAACTATGGTTTGATCACAATCAATGTGCACATTCAAGTTTTCCCTATGTTTAGTCCAACATTTACAGCTGTGATCTATTTTGTGACAAATCAAATTCTCTTCAAACTCTTCGAGTCCAATTTTTCTTTCATAAAAAATCATAAACATAGACAAAGAATTTGACAAGGTTTTTATGCATACATTATTGAAATCCAAATGAACTCTTTGACTCCATATTCATAATTTTTTTTCATAGAATTACCTTGAATCCATTTTTAATTCATATCCATCCTATTAGGTTTATAAAATATTAATTTTTCAAAAAAAGTAACTAAATTCACATAATATATTCATAATCAAAATGAAAGGTATAGATATTTATAATAATGGAAACCAACATTTGAATAATTGAAACAATATTAATATACTTTTAATAAAATGGGTAAGTAAATATTAAAAAATAACTACTCCATTGGTTGTGGATTTCATGCTATGAATTCATCCAAAATTATCCTTGGTACCCAGTATAGGATGAAAAATTCTCTGAGTATTTCGAGAAACATAAGTGAATGTCCAGAAGAGATTAGGGATGTGTTTCAAGAAACATAATTTAATAATAAATATTTGGGTTTAAACTATACCACAAAGAAAAACAATAGAATGGATGAGACTCAAATTCTTCAAATATAGATCATGTTTAAAACTAAGGAACATGATGATAATAATCGATTTAAATAAACCACCAAACTCATTTAATCATCCTAATGACTTTTAAACTACCACATATAATCACAATCACTCTCCTCAAAATAGGTGGTTGAATGGGTTTAAACTAGAACACCAAGAGAATAAAATCCAAATCAGATATGGTGGAAACGCCAATATATTATAATTCAACTAAAACATCAATTTAGCATGAAATGAAAAACCAATTCCAAAGAACTAACAAAGGAAAAATCACAAAAAATAATTGAAAGATAGAAATAGATTTCACTAATTGGTTTTCCTCATTATCAGAATGATGATTCCACAAATACCCAATTTGTGTTGAACACTATCATTAATCACCTGAATGCACCAAGAACTATGCCTAATAAACCTTAGACATCACACTAGAAAAAAAAATTTCAGAAGGGTTATAATCTCAAAAAAACAAACAGAATAGATCAAGTAAGATAATGATGGAAAAACTACTAAGAATGCATCAAATCGAACCATGCCTCAATAAGAACTACATATTCTAGCTTAGGGTTATGTGAGGGAAACTTGGGAAATATTTTTTTATTAATTTCCAAACAATCCATATAAATTCATTTCAATAAAAATGATTTTTTTTATAAAAACCCCATTTCATAACATTCAAGAAAACATTTTTCACAAGGGATATATAATCAAAACACACAACCAATAAATAGCACACAACAAAAAAAATTTCAAAATGATGTTATATCATATACACCGACCAAAATATGGTCCATCCATATCAATACATCAAAATAAAGCACCTTATTTTAAATGCATTTAAAGGTCCCTTTATGAAATCAGTCACTCATTTCTTAAAAACAAACCAATTTTTTAAAAATTTATTCAAAATTATATACAAAAACCAACCACTTTACAAAACACTTTAAAAGATTCCAAATTTTTTTAAATTACCAAATATAAAATTTAAATTCAAAATCTCCTCTCAGACCCACATTCAAATTTCTAAAGGAATATTTTTAAAATTTTAAATCCTCACATGGAATCTATTTTTTTAAATTCCACATGAAAATAGACCCTTTTTCCACACTTAATAATATAGGAAATTCCTTTTTATAAAAATGGTTATCATCAAGTGAAAAAAATTTAAAATACTATTCAAAAACCATCAAAACTAATTAAATGACAAATAATGTTTCCATAGAATGATTTACAATTTTGAAATTTCTTAAACTTCACAGGTACACTCTAAAATCACTTCATGATTTTCATAACATCAAATCCATTCTTGTTCATATTAATGGAAAACCACTTTTTCATTTCATTCCCCACTTTAACTTTTAAAACAAATTTTCCTCTTTCAGAACTGAAATATAAAATAGGAATGAGCATAAAATGAAACGTAGGCCAGCACCTACCCTTACAAATTTCAAAACTTTAACCAAAGATTCATTTTCAAAAACTTTTGAGTTGTAATAATTTAGAATATGGGGTTTACTATTTTGGGAAAATTAATAAAATCCTATTAATGATATGTTCATAATAAAATCAAACTATTAACCTCATTTTTATTAAAACAAAACCTAAATATAATTTTATAAAGTCTAAATCAAATCATTTTAATTAAACATTTCATAAACATTTTATAATTATATCATGAATAAAAAAATTAAAATATATGAGTAAATTAATAATTTATGTCCTAGTACTGTGTTAAAGGATTTCTCAGGTAAGTCGGTTAGAGGCTCAAGGTTCTTCACTCTCTCAGTGATCATGGCTACTTAGTATGCACATTACCATTGGGTTGTTGGCCTAGGGATTTCAGGTATGGTGATTTTATATAATAAAGAATCTAAAGGATTAATACATCATTCCTTAATTTACCCCTTAACCCAAAAGGGGTCAAATCCTTTATTAACCACACATTTTATTTAAAACCCATCCTGAAAAATTTTGACAATGATTTTCATTTCATGTATCACTTGAAATGCTATGGAAAATATTTACGAAAAAACATTTCAAGCCTAAATCATTATTTTAAATTGAAAATCCCATTTTAAAGGGAAAACCAAGAATATGAAAAATGTAATAACATGGGTTTTCTATGAGGAATGGATCCTTAATATTTTAGTCTAATTTAATTTCATGGATATAATATGAATGACTAATGAGAAAATAGATGTTTTGGCGGTTTTGGAGGCTTGTTTCATTCCTGGAGACTCAGTTTTTTGAAATGGAAACATGGACTCACTGTAAGTAGAAATCGTGTGACCCAAAATGCATTTTTTGAGTAACCATATAAGGGTTGGGAATATGGTCTTAAGAGGTCGCACAATTTGAGGAAACCATAATGCCTAAGGTTCAATCCCATGTTGGTGGATCTGTGGTTTTTAGCAGAGGAATTTGCATAGTTTTCACATAGTTAGACAAACTGTAGATCCACCCACATGAGTGTGTGCCATGCACATGAAACTATGATGGGGTTCTTTTAAAACAATGTACAACCCATTATTGGTGCATGATTTGGCCAACTGTGTAGCTAATTCATGTAGGCCCTTAATTATTGGGTGATTTTACCAAATTCCCCTTAAATATTATAACATAACCCCACCACCATCTTCATATATTTTCTATTGTATAGGGATATTTATTTTCCCATTGAGATCCATCTGGCTTCTACCTAGGTTTAGTGATTACTTAATCCAACGTCCAATTAGAATTTTTTTTATCTCATTGGATTCCATAGGTAATATCCCCAATCCTTACGATTGTTCTTCATTTTCATTCCTCTTCACGATGCTATTTTGATGGAGGATTTTATGTATTATTTTGAGGGTGTTTGTCTGTTCTTCTATTTTCACTTGATCTCGGCCAAATGAAGGGTTGATACTAGATGATTAGAATACTAAGAGATCAATGTAGGAGGTATAGTATTTATCCTTTAGGTATTGATGATTAATAATACGTGTCTTTCTACCAAATTCCTAATTCTCTATGTGTTTATCTAAATTAAAATTAATGAATTTTTAATTCAATGAATTTGATAGAAGTGTTATTGAGATCCTTTATTCTAGATGGGATAGATCCGTTTATCCATTCCCACCTTCTAGGGTGTGACCATGGTTTTTCCTCAAACATTTTAGTTGATTAAATGTCCAAACCATCTTATAAATGGTTTTGGTGTGACACTGATGTGGGAGAATTATAATGAATTAAATTGAATGTGAGTGGTATGACCACATCACATGATAAAATAGAACAATTTCTATACCCTTGTTAATATTGATTGTAAATGTGTTATGAAATAATTTTACTATCTTCTAAAATCCATTAATGATTATTATAGATTAAGATTTATGGACATGGTGACCTTATTAACTGTGTTAAATGGGCATAATGAACCATATTCATATGATACACGCACACACAGACACACACATATATATAAGGGCATGGTGTCCATACTGTTATTGTGATACAGGAATGGAGACCATTTATAAATGTGATACAGACATTGAGTCCGCATATAAGATAAGGGCATTGTGTCCCTATATTGTGATAAACACATTGCTTCCATTCTAAATTTGATATGATCATGGTGACCCTATACTAGGATACCAAGCAGGAAGACTCTATATATTGATATCATGCATGGAGTCCCATATTCATGTGATACTAGATTGGTGACCCTATGATTATGAGAATGGTCATATTGACCCTTTCTACTATGATATTGGGCATGGATTCCCTTGACACATGTGATACCCATGCAATAGCTTATAGATGTTTGAGTTACGTCTTGGGACCAGGATATTGGTAGTATCCACATATATGGTTGTAGACATCACTATGTAAACAATTCATATATTTTTATACGCATGTTTATTTTTTGGAGATATTATTACATGTCTCAAAGTAGGTACTATTATCCGGGTGTCTGTTTGGAAGTAGAGATGACCCATTTATAGTTTCATTAATTCTTACTATATCAACACACTACCATATTATATGCACTGAACAGATATTTACATACATCATTAGTGGTGTCCTACTAAGTTTATGTCACAATATATCTTGCCTAATGATAGTACATGGGTGGACTATATTCTTACAGGAGTAGATAAGGGGAAGGGTCGAATTTTGGATGTCTAACCTCTTTCCTGACTGGGGATGGGAGTTTAGTAACAGATGGATGAGTTGGAGCTTGGGGTGATTGGATATATTTGAGAAGTTTTTTCAATTTTCATATAATGTACTATATTTAATATATGATTCCATATATACATTTGTTCTTTATTTTTTAGAGATATGAAAAAATTATATTTTGTATATGAGTCAGTTACTGCTTCGATTATTATTTAGTTGTTGGTCATTTATGCATTCTTATGTTGTATTTCCATTATCAATATGCTTTGAATATTTACCTTTTAATTACACTATTGTGCTACTCTAACAATAAATAATAGTCTCTCTAATGAAACACCCTAGGCCCTCACTAATTGTTGGCAGCCTCTGGTGTACAAGGGGGAATGCATCCGGCCATGTGGCCCAACAGTTTAGGGAACATCTGAGTGGCACCCATGTCGGGGTGTTACAAAGTGGGGTCAGATATTTTTTTTTCTTGACATACTGTTTTGAGATAATAGAAAAGAGATTAAAAATTCTTTGAGACATTGTTATAATCCATGCTTGGGCATTTCTTACCCATGTTCAGTGTAATAATAATTTTCCTTGAATAAGGAATTGTTTTTATATATTATTCTTAATAAATTTGATATGATTCCACTATTGGGTGATGTAGATGTTATGTGATGGTTTTTATTATTGTGATTGAGGATTACTTTTCATCATTGGCCAGATGAGATAAGGGAAAATAAGAATAGATCATACTTCATTTTAGTCACCTTATAGGATTCAAATGAAATGAATATTCCAAGACATATAGGATTCATTTATTGTCTTCATAACCATTATTTCATGTTCATTATATTATATAATTGTTTATCTACTAACATTTTATGTAGGTAATTGAGAAACATAGTTGATGCTGGATTTGGTTCCCAAGAACTAACATCAATTTACTTTATGATAAACTGTATTCATATTTTGGATTATTAATAAACATCTTATCATGTCATTATTGTTCTCCTATGTAAAATAGTATGTGATAATGTCCCATGAGTAGCTGTTAGGCTGAAAGTTCATAGAAGCTCCCCGCTATTATGAGAACTCGGAAGTCCTATGACACTATTCTTAAATATAGGTTTTATAGTAGGATAATATCATTTTAGGGACATAAATGATATATGATATAAAGGGTTGGGACTCATAGGTATTTGAGGCACCTTATCATGGTGTACACTCTTGGTAAAATCCAGTATGATATTATGAGAATGTGACCCACTAGTAGGAACTCCAAATTTATATGTGTCACTAGATGTTACTATCTCCAGACATCTGTATTGATCCTTTTACTTTAATATTGATATTAGTGACTATTATGAGTCAAAAACTTTGATGTATTGATGAAAACTATGATGAAAAATGTTTTTAGAAATGTAGGATATGTTGGCTGAATCATGAGTAATATTACATTAATGAATAATCTAAGAAAGTATTTTTCATTATGTTCTTTAATTTTAGTTGATATAATAGTCCCTTTTATTGAAATGATATATGAAAAACAAATCCAAGACCATGGTGTTCTATAGACATGTTTATTTTAAGGGAAGTCAAAGAAAGAGATTTTAAGCACATAGGTTGATGGCACAGGCATGAAACCTACTTGATCAGAGATATTGTGGTAAAATGATTACATTACATAGAAAGAATCTTTATGAGGTATTATGGCGTTGAGACATCAAAATATTCCTTTATAGGGGTCTTGGTGTGTTACTTGATGCTAACCATGGACATTATGTTGTTTCTCATAATGAAACTGATAAAGATGACTAGAGGGTCATACACTATGTGTGTCCAAAAAATAATTTAAATAATAATATTATTATTTAATATTTAATAAGTTGAATAAATATTATTCCCGCATGTGCTTTAATAATTATTCATGTTTTCTTTATTTCATTTATTCTGTCACTAGTTATTCTAGAAAATATATTGTGAATGAAATATTTATTAAATATATATTTTCTATTTAGTAAACATTATATTTGTTTATACATTAGTGAATAATGTAAGTATATCTATTTATTGAATAAATAGTCATTATTCAAGGCCTGATAAATATTGTGGAAGAATGGTGGACCTAGTATAAGGTTCTGGTGATAAATAATAAATAATAAATATTACTTTATTAAATAATATTTAATTAAGTTTGAATGTAATGGGGGTGTCAAGAAATAATAATAATAATATTATTATTAGACATGGGGTTTTGTGGGTTTTAAATAAATAATAAAGGGAACATGTGCAATTATTTTATTTTAACACTAATATAATATAAACTCAATTATATTATTTTCTAAAAGTGTCAATTTATTTTTTTGGTTGTGCACAACATATTTGAAGATCCTCTCACGGTATAGAGATATAACTTCTTCAAGAATCATTCTAATAATAGAGAACGATCTTCCTCCACCTCCCACTCTCAAGTCATGAGAGATCAAGGAGACCAATTTGGAAGCTGTTATTGAGGCGATCAAAGGTAGACGACACAAGTGATAGGATTTTTCATGCTAGAACCAGAATATTCCTATTGTGATGTTCAAAGATTTATGGAACACATGTGGATCACCACTATAGGGGATCTGATCTTGATTCCTACAAAACAATGACGGTAAAACATAAATCTATTGTCAGATCCATCAATGAAGAATGGATTCAAATTATGTAATTAATTAATTAATTAAATTGATTATAAATAATATGTGATTATCATATATCTAGTTCTATAGTTCTATACATTTTTTATATTTACTTACTCAATTTCATAGATCACAACATTTATTGTTGTGAAAATATCATATTGATCATCGATCTTGGAAAAAAATAATGTTCCCCTGACACATCATACACATTTGATGCGCCCAATACATACAGTTGATACATTTGGTGTTTTTCATAACCTTAATATTTTTTTCCAACATAAGCTATGGTAGAAACCCTAAATAGTAAACTATGGAACATTGAGTCATGGACCATTTATTGCTTGTAATGGAAAATGTTATGGTATGAATTAGGTGGACTTCATAATTCAGTTGTTGCGGTGTATGATCCATTAAGGATCAGAAGTCATGTCCTATTTGGATCAACTAATTAGAGAGAAATGAATAAAAGAATTAATTTAAATGAAATTGAATAAAAAACATAGATCTTGACCCAAACTCAAACTTAGTAGTTGGTAGTAGGTAGCATCTCTTATGTTCTATGTAAATATTTTTACTACACTGAACATGATTTATGAGAAACAAGTAGGTTGTGGTTATAGTAAAAATTATTTTTACCTATTATATTCTAATATTAGTGGCTTATGATGTCATTATATCTTGTATAATATGTGTGCTAATAATTTTATGTGAAATGTCACCATGATGTTAACTGGTCGTACGCTTGGAGGGTGGTGATGGCTATGCTCTAAAGGTGGTGGATCCTGAGCCACCAGTGATACCTCAAGTAGTGGTCCCTATGTCACCTCTTCCTATTCATGATATCAGAGATGATTTTTGGTTTCGAGTATATTTTCTATGGCTAATGCAGATGATACAGGTAGCTTCACACTCTACCCCTTCAATGGGAATGTTTACTTAGGAGTTCCAGCAGCAGCATTCCCCCCCGTTTTCCAGAGATGAAGGAACACATTCAACAGAGTTATGGCACATATGTTTGTTTATATATTCTAGCATCTAGTGAAACCTTCTGAGAGGAAAATTAAACTCACTTATTATATGATTCAAGGGTCCCCTAAATGCTGGTGGGATATTATGAACCAAGTGTGTCAGTATTGGAAAGTGACATAGAGGGATTTCCATTCAAGATTTTATGAATATATCTACCCTAAGAACTTATTATATGATCATGAAAGGGAGTTCATAAACAAAAATAAGTTTTCTATGATAGTTATGGACTATTTAGAATGTTTAATAGATCTCCAACACTTTGTTCCTATCTATACTAATAATGATCCAATGAAAGAGAGATGGTTTGTGGACGGTATGATGCATCCTATTTGTTCTTAGGTAAACATTTTATAGATTACTATAATATCTTATATAGTAAATAAAACCCTAATTATTGAGAAAAACCTTATGTAAGCTGATGATGTGAGACATTGCAGTTCAAAACCAAGAAAGAGTAGTGGTTTAACTAGCATCCAGAGGTGACACTTTGAGACTACCTGCATGATCAACAACATATAGGTGACACACAAATATTTTTTTTGGTTTATCACCATTTTGGGAAGCATGGAATATAAATCCCTAGTGTCCTATAGATTCAACTGTGTGTCGAGGCTGTAGTAGATTGGGGAATCATCTGCTTTTCTATAAGACCTTCCCATATGTGCTCAGTTGGAGAGGATATGTGCTAACTCCACCATTATGAGAAGGTTAATTAGCACCATTCATGGATAGTAGATGAAGTACTACTGGAAATATAGGTATTGGAGGATGTCATGGTCATAGTAGCCAGTTTTTAGATATATTGGGCCTGTAGAGAAGAGCCTCTATAAGAAGTCAGGTTTTAGTACTAGGTTATAGATCAAGCCAAGCTGATTCATGGTAGCCTATACCAGAGGAGCCAAACACTAATCCATCTATTATTTAAGGTTCTATTATAATAGCCTCTATAAATGTTTCTTCCCTATTCGATACACGTGCATCACATTTGATCAAATTTGTACCTTTTGTAGAGAGACTTAAGCTCGATGTTCTATTTTCTAGTGGTGTTTTGATAATTGAAACTCAATGGGGGATCAGTTCAGAGAGTGTATGTCACTGAAAGGGTTGTCCACATGAGTTTGGAAGCAATCATTTTATATGAGACATCTTCATCCTTGAGATTAAAATCATTGATTTCATTCTCAAGATGGACTGGTCTGTTCTTTATCAATCATATGTGGATTTTTATAGCATGAGGGTGTCATTTATATCACTAGATGGAGATAATAGTACACATATGTATGAGTGGGATGTCTACTTAGGTAGATACGTACTAGAGCATATTGGGATAGGTGGAGTGACTGCCCAGATTTCTAGGCACTTTATAGACGATCAGGGATTACACCAAACAGAGTTCCCTCTTATAGTTGATATGTTTGGGGATATTTTCCAACTGATTTTTCTAGACTACTTCTCGAGGGAGAGAGGTATAGTTTACTATCGAGCTAGTTACTAGATCTTCACTGGTATTTATTCCTTCATATAGGATTTATACTACTATGTTGCAGAGTAGTACTTCTAACTCAGGCTCACTGGTCCTTTTCACTAAAAAACTAGATTGAACCCTTAGGATTTGCATATATTACCCGGAAATTATTCATATTACTATAAACAAAATCTATCCCTTGGATATATTATCTTTTCAAAAAAACCTAGAGGAATGAGGGTATTCTTGAAGATCGACTTGAGATCAAGTAATCATTAGGTTCAAGTAAAATCGTCAGATATTCCACCTATGTATTTTTGTATTTGTTATGGTTTATGAAGGTACCACATTATAATGTACGTTATTATGAACTCACCTACCATATTCATGTATTTTATGAATATCATCTTTTATCCCTATCTGGATTCCTTTATGAAGGTATTCATTGATGACATCTTGGTGTATTATAATACTCGAAATGTCCATTCCACTCATCTTGAGATCATTTTGAATGTTGTAATATAGCACCAGCTGTATGTTGAGGTCATCAAATGTCTCTTCTAGATCTACAGGGTAAACTTCCTGGGTCACATTATCTTAGAGGTAGGAGTTTTTGTTGACCCAGAGAATGTGACTATTGTAGTAACATAAGATAAACCCAATAACTTATTTGATATACAAAATTTCTTACTGCAAGATTGTTATTAAATTCATTTTATATAGGACCACTCATTCTTATCATCACTTTTTACAGGTTTGACTAAGAAGGTTGTGATGTTTATATGGTCTGAATAATGTGAGAGATCCTTTTAGAAGATGAAACAGATAGTGAATTCAACATTGATCATGATACTTCATGATCTAAGTAGGAGAAATATAGTAAATATGATGCATAATGTATCGAATTGGGAGCATTTATGATGAAGGAAGATCAATTTGTTGCATACACTTCATGGCGATTGAGGGAACATGAGTCATATTACTCAATGCATGATCTCGAGTTGGAAAATGTTGTTCACGCCTTGCATTGTTGGAGGAATTATTTACGGGGAGAGAGGATAGTGTTATTAATGGAACACTGATGAAAAAAGTACATATTCAAAAAACATGACTTGAATATAAGGTAGTGAAGATGGATTGAGTATCTATATTCCTTTAACCATGAGCAATCCTATACTCATGGGAAGATAAATTTTATGGCCAATGCGTGGAGCAGGAGGACTCAAACTCATATGGTTTTGGTGGCCTGTGGTAAATGGAAGATTGTAAAAAAAAATCTATGATGCACATAGATATTTAGGACTATCATGGATAGTTTATACATGCATAACTATCGGTTACCTCATTAATTCTAAGGACAATAATGATGAGGTAGTGTTCATATCTTGAAGGCTGGGTCCTACGAGAGATTATTTTGGGTGAGTAACTACCTCTGGATTAGTCTATTGATGATGATGACATCTTGAATATACATGTTCATATCTGGTTTCCCATAGATATGGGAAAGGATATGATGTGAGATTTACATGCTTCTTAGTGGGATGTTCATACAGGTACCTCCAAAATGTATCATGATATGTGCTGATAGTATTGGTGGCCATGGATGAAATTTCAGATAATAGATTTTATCACTATGTGTTCCACTTGTATGTTGGTGAAGGAAGAGCATCAGTGTCCTGCAGATTTTTTATAGTCATTATTGATTCTGAAATGGGAATTAGAAAATATTGTTATAGATTTCTTCATCATTTTTTCGAGGTCACCTTGAGATAAAAATCCAGTTTGGGTAGTCGTGGATCGATAGATGAATGTAGCCCACTTCCTTCATATCTGGGATACTTTCTTAGTTGATGACCTGGGAATATATTATGATTGTGAGATCATATGGCTACATGGGGTACCTCATGATATTGTTTCAGATAGGGATTATCATTTTAAATTATGGTTCTAGTAGGGGTAATGAAATTCATATGGGTATACAAGTGATTTTGTGCATAGAATTTCTCTCCCATACCGATGTATAGTTGGAACAAACTATACATGTGTGAGAGGACATGTTTCAATAATTTTTCCATAATTTTGGAAGTTTGTGGGAGAATCATATACCTATAATTGAATTCACCTACAATAATAGTTCTCTGGTTACGATTAAAATTGCTCATTATTAGGCCTTATATGGTAGGTCATATCTTTAAACCCTGTGTTGGTTATAGGTTGGACGGGCAGTGTTACTGCATCCTCATCTTGTTTAAGAGACTTCATTACAGTTTCTATGATCAGGTTCCATATGTATACAGCTAATTATAGAAATAAATCTTTTGTTTATCATCATCGACATCCTATGGAGTTCGTGGTTTGGGATCATGTTTCTTTATAGGTAATAACTGGACTCGGGTCATCGACAGTTACAAACGAAATGGAAGTAGTTTCCCCATTGTTTTAGACCATTTAAAATTATAGAGTGATGTGGTTTGGTAGCTTATCAGTTGTTAATACCACAGAGGTATCATTTCATGAACAATGTCTTCCATGTTTCAAAGTTATGTTGTTATCCCACAAACATGTCTCATAAATGTTATCTTGAGTTCATTGACCTAGATAATGGTGCTTCTTTTGATGAGTATCCTATATGCATAATTGATCAGAGAAGAAATTATCTATAGGAAGATTCTTCCCCTTTAGTATGGGTGTTATGGAAGTACAGTTGGGTATATGAAAATACTTGGGAGTAGAAGGATGACATATGTTCTTAGTGGTCTGACTTGTTCTTACATGAATTGTTTCCTCCCGTATGAGAAGAAATTGAGGACAGTTTCCTTTAGGGGGTTATATAAGAACATATTCTTTTTATGAGGTATGAATCCTTTAAATTTTTGTTTAATTATCAATATTTTAACTAATATGTATTTTTAATGAGATCATGTGAGTTGTAGTGGTGTTTGGGGATTGTTTAGAGTCTTCAGGCTTAGTTTTTTGAAATCAAAATTGTGCCACGTAGTTTGTTGACACCATGTGACCTAATCCGCACTGTTTGAGTAACCGTGCGAGGTATGGAAAGAGGGCCTCAAGAGAATAAATGGTTTTAGGGAGCCATTATGCCTGAAGTTCACATCAATGTGGATGTATCTATAGTTTTTAGGAATGGGATTAGTGTGGTTTTCCCACGGTTAGACAACCCGTGTGAGGTCCCTCATAAGATAGTTTCTCGCACACATTTGGTATACGGTTTGGAAAACCATGTGGCCATACTATGAACCCCTTAAAAAATATGCAATATTAAGAATGTTTCCTTAAATGTTATAACTTACCCCTCCCCCATATATTTTTATTTATATTTTCATGTGTATGGGAAGATTTCTTCTCCTGTTGAACTCTCTCATTGACGTCCACATAGGTTTGGTGATAAACTCTTAATATAAAGTCTAATTTTACATCAAATTGTCTCACTGGATTCCTTTAGGTGAGATATTCATTAATTAGACTTAGTTATTATTTTTTACTTCCCCTCAAATACTCTTTTTTATATCATCCCGTATTACCTTTTTTCAGGGCATTTGTCGGTTCTTCCATTATCAATTGATCCGAAAAAAAATGGATGATACTGGACAAGGAGAGTATTGTGAGCTCAAGTTGGGGGGTCAAGTCTTTATCCATAGATTCTTGATGTTTTATAATATGTTTCATTGTTCAATATGTTGGATTGTCTATGTGTTTCTATAAATTAAACTTATATCATGTTTGATTCAATGTATTTGATAGAAGTGTTCTAATGATCCCTTATTTAGGATGGGTAAGGTCCCATTATCCTGTGTCACCCTCTTATGTGTTCCCATGATTCTTCCTTGATGTTCATAAATTCTTAATTGGAAAATACCACTTCTAAATGTTTTTGGCATGACTCCTAAGTGAGATAATAATAATGAATTAAATTGAATTGGTTTGGTATGACCACATCACAAGATTAAATGAAAAAAAATTATTCACTAGTTAATATTTATTGTAAATGGGTTATTAATTAACTATTATCTCTTACTAAATCCTTGATTGATTATTATAGATTTTGATTTATGGTAAAGGTGACCCTCGTTAATTATGTTAAATGGGTATGATGACACTTATGCATGTGATATAAATATATATGGCATGGATTCCCTTTAGCTATTATGATACGATCTTGAAGAACCTTTATAAATGTGATAAGGCTATGGAAGCCCTATATGAGATAAAATCATGGTGTCCTTATATTGTGATATGGGTGTGGAGTTCCTTAATAAAATTGATACATGAATAGTGACCATATATTATGATTCCGGGTATGATGACCCTATATTATGATATCGAGCATAAAGACACTTACCATGATACTAGGCATGACATTCCCTATTCATGTGATATGGGAATAAAACCCCTATGATTATGATATTGGGAATTATGACCCTTATTACCATGATACAGGGAATGGTGTCCCTTGAAACTTTTGATACTCATGTTATAGATTATGTATTTTTGAGATACACCTCAGGTCTAGGATAGTGGTAGTATCCACATATATTATTGTAGATGCCACTATGTATACCATCCATATATGTGTATAAACTTGGTTTCTTGTTCAGGGATATTATAACAGGGGCTGAAGCATGTACTATCAACTTGGTGTCCTTCAGGAACAAGAGCCCACCCATTTACAGTTTTTATTATTACATACTATATCTGCACATTTCCATATTATATACACTGATTGGATATTTATAAACAACATTATTGGTGGCCCACTGAGTTTATCTCACTCCATATCTGTTCTGTCGATGGTACCGAAGAACACTATATTCTTGCATTTGTAGATAAGGGGAAGAATTTAATTACTAATGCATGAATTCTTTCATGACATGGTATGGGTGTTTGGTATAAGATTGTTCTGTTTGTGCTCAATATTAATTGATAGAATTTGGAATTTTTTCTTCTTTCACATCATGTATTGAATTAACTACCTACTTCCATGTATACATGTTCTCCCTATTTTATAGAGACATGAAATAATCATCATTTTTATATGATTCAATTACTACTTCTGATTATGATTTAGTACATGGTTGTTTATACGTGCTTTTTCTATCATTCCATTATTAAAAGGATTTTAATATTTACCTTTTGATTACACCATTGTGTTACTCTGACCAAAGGACATAGTATCCACACAAACACATAATAGCCTCTCTTGGCTAGTTAGATGCCTTTGGAAAATGGGAAGGCATTCTTGAGGCCATGAGGCATACCGGTTCAGGGAACCTCTGACTGAAACCCGAGTCGAGACACCACAAAAATTGAGTAACATGAAACCATATTCAAACAATTTTTTAATGATTATAAAACTCATTGTTATCTATGAAATCCAAGTAAAAATCCAATTTATTCCCTATAGACTCAATGAGTATAATTAATACTATTATTAAATAATTAAAACTCAAATATAAGTATCATGAAATCAATGGTTCTAAAAATAATGCATCAGGGATCGAGAAAAACAACCTAGACCAAATGAATATGAATAAACCATTAAGAACAGATAGAGGTGGACCCAAATAGAATATCACATTAACTAGAAATCAAATCTGTATAAAAAATTAGATGCCAGAACCCCCATATGTTCATCATGGTGTGTGCACAATGAAGAAGTGGGTGAAAACCAGAGCGAAGAAAGAAATAAAAGGAAGAGGAGAAGAAAAACTAACCCTTCCTATCCATATCTGATCCAAACTAACAAGTGAAGGTTGATGATCTGAGGTATAAGATGAAATAAATATAGTCAAAAAATTCCACAGATTTCATGAATTGCGTAACTATTTGTGTGTCTGTGTTGTATATAAAAATTCATTAATTATGTATATATATGTTTGAAATCAATGTAACACACATTTGATATATATATATATATATATATTAGGTATTTGGGGGTACATTTAAATTTAAACACACACACAATATGTTTTATATACGTTAAATTGAAAAACCAAAAAATATTAAATTAATATTCATTACTCGGGTCAATTAGTCAATATTTTTAATTAATATTAATTTTTAATTATAAATATTTCTTAACTAAATATATGAATATTTAACGTAAGTGTAAATATTTTGTATCATATAAGTCATATTTTTGAAAATATTATATATATATATATATACATTAATATGTTTCTATATTAAATGTATTAATGAATAATTATGTATAAAAATTGCCAAAAAATGAATAATATGTTAATATTATTTTAATTATTACAATTTATTCATTTTCTATATTTATATATATTATTTATTATTTATTACTATTTATAATATATATATATATATATTAATTTTGTAAACTTTTATTATTAATTATTTCATTAATATTTATTATTATTTTCTCAATTTATTAATTTTTTTTGTTTAATTATTACACTTTATTCATTATATATATATATATAATATATTATTTATTAATATGTATATATATGTATATTAAAATTACTCATTTTTATAAATAATTATTTAATTATTATTTATTTAATTATATCATTTTCTTTATTTTATATATCTATATTTAATATATTCAATTTATTAATATTTATAATATATATATATATATTAAATTTATTAGTAATTATTTAATATTAAAATTTAATTATTTTTTAAATTAATTATTTTAAATTATTATTATTTTAATTATTATTATTTTTTAATAATTTTAATACATGTAGTTCTTATTAGATTGTATAAAAAATTGGGATTTGATTAGTCTAGGTATGGTCTTGTAGGAGCCATATATGAAGGTGTGTCAAGGCCTGAGTAAAGCAAAGGGCGGGATAATGTTTACATGATCCCATAGAAGGCCCTAATAAGTGTGTGAAGTGTATGCAGGAGGTCATCCCCATTGCATGCTTCTAAGAATTAGACACGACACAATGATGTATAAAGAAGCAGCTTCCTATGTGCGGTTTTGATGTGGGACTTGCAAGAAGATTGGGACCATTAACTACATTGAATATAAAATGCTGATAAATAGTACTTTTTATCAACACTAAAAATGACCTGATAATGATACACTTTATCCGTGCTTTTTTATAGCGCTCATAAAGGTCAGTGCTATGTATGACATGTTTTATAGTTGTTATTGAAGCATCCTTTTTAATGATTAAATGTTATTTTCCAAGAAAATGATTTTCCAAATATTTGGATTTTTTTGTATTTTATATAATTCATTTCATAATAAATATTGTATTTTCCTCAATAAATGTTCCAGTGATCTTTTAAAATTATTTTCATCAATGTCAAAATCCTTTGATAAATTTTATATTTTACTATGTATATACTAAAATGATATAATCCACCATATTTAGATGGATGAGTTATGATCATCTTGTTATATTTATTGAATGAAGAAAACATTAACATTTTCTATTAGAGTTTTTTACTACCAATGTTTATATTAATTATTTATTGAATTATTATTCACCCTTTTAATATAATGAATGCATTAGACTTAGTATGTGACTAGTGGAGCCCGTTATTTCCCCTCAATGCATTAGTAGGACACATGAGACAAACTAGTTTAGGTAATTTGTGAACACCTAACCTATTTATATATGATGTTTGACACATGATATTGATGGTAGGATTATGATGTCTGGAATTATGCATTCTATCATTTTGAAACTAGTGTTTATTATCCAAGTGACTATTTGTAATGATATGTTATCTAGAGATACAATCCCCTTTTTATGATATTATTTATATCAAATTATTTGATTATTTTTATCTACGCCATGTTATTCATACTTTATTTATCAAATAATAGATTATATTGTACATTTTCCTTGACTTGGCATCTGAAATCAAACTTT
The DNA here is from genome assembly GCA_963277665.1 of Viscum album. Classification (NCBI taxonomy): domain Eukaryota; kingdom Viridiplantae; phylum Streptophyta; class Magnoliopsida; order Santalales; family Viscaceae; genus Viscum; species Viscum album. Next base: position 808,021,247 of record OY728139.1, read on the forward strand.
ATAATATTTTCCTTTCCACTAGTTACCAAGAGTTGATCTATAAATGATTTTAAGGACTTACTATAAGAAATAATAATGTTCCCACTAGAATAGTTATGTTTCATTTCTTGTTTTAAAATGTAATGTGGGAGTTGTGTATTTATCTAGTATCCCAAGAATACTAATGTATATGATCCTTCGAGATACGATCCATTGTATTTTCTATCAATATATTAAAATAACCATCTATTGTAGGTTACTAGATTTGGGGTGTTACATAATATATCCATATACATTTATTCATGTTTTTCATTTATTCATTGAATCCTATTTAATTGAATATGAAAGAAATTTAACCCACTCATAAAGGATTACAATTTAAAGAACCATTTGGGAAGATACATGTGAATAATTAATATTTTTTAGTGCACATTCAACACTTATGACTGGATTGATGATTTTTTATCCATGTTTATTTATGTATGATATCATAAATTTAGGTTTATAAACCTCGATTATGTTACCATACCCACATGTTTTTCCTTATACTCACTTATGATCTTTGTTTTTCATGTCTAATGTTTACCTTTACTAAGCATATAAACAAACTCATTCCTATATTTTCAATCCATATATTATTATGTATGATGTGACTAAATTATAGGATAGAAATATAATTGTATCGGGGGTTTTGGAGACATTATAGAATAATATAATTATGTATATAATCTCCAAAGAGACTAAAACATTGATCCTTTTGTTTGTGAGATTATACAAGAGATATTATATTGAAAAAAATGATAAATATATACAAGTGTAGATTGAGTTGTCTCAATTTAAATCAAATCCATTTGGTAAAGAATGGATTTTTAGCACCAAACATGATAATCCACATTTGGAGCATCTCACTATCAATATGGAGGATTATGTGGTGGACACAAGAAATGTTGAAGATGAATAAGTAAACTCAAGGAAAACACCTAATATGTGGAGATTATATCGATAACCAAGATGGATATTTTTCCATCAAAATAAAGGAAACAATGGTAATGGTATGAAATGAATCTTGGTAGAACATCGTGTCAACTAATTGAGAGTATTATTAAATGAGGCACACTGTTTTTAGTGTTTTTTGTGATAGGTTTTTCCTCTTAACTCATGGCTTAATGTGTTTCCAATAATAAAAAAATTAATATTTTTTAAAAATATAAATTATTTATTTAATAATATAATTTTTTTAATAAGATACATTAATATTTAAATGTACACATCATTTTCACAACATAAAATTAATTACAAAAATGTATAACTAAAACTATTTTTTAATAATTAAATTTAAATGTATTTTCAGTTGTTAGCATATAGATGTAAATATACATTATTATTTAAGTATAAAATATATTATTATTTCATAAATGAAATAATATTTTCTAAAATATATCATTAATAATATTAATGTATAATTATATTATAAAATAACTTTATTTACATAAGGATTATTAATATATATATATATATATATACTAATTACTTAAATGTATTTCTTAATGAATTTTATTATTAGCTGTATTGAAAAAATATTTATACAATTCATTGTTTATTATTTTTAAATTGTTTATATTTTTATAAAAAATATATGACTTATTGCATAATGTATACATATAAAATATTTATGTTATACTTTATATAAAAAATAATATTAATTACATTTGAATAATATATAAATATATATTTGTGTGAATAATCCAACAATATGCATGCGTGTGTGAAATAGGTGAACAAACACTCACATACATATACCCAACTATAAATATTGCATATAATGTTAATTTTTAAACAATTTCAATATAACTCAATTTAAAATATATTAAAATTAATTATTTTTTATATAACAGAACATGACTTATATAAAATAATATATAAAATTATATAAACTTTCAAAAAGTATAAAAGTTTAATTATTTCATTTCAAACATTAATGTCTTATATTTTTCACTGCAAAAAATATAAAAAATTTAGCACAAATAAATTGAGAATATTTTATCAACTTACATTTATCAATGCTAAATAAAACACTCATAAAATACATCATTAATCAATGTTAAAATATTCACTTATAAAAGTATATTTTATCAATACCAGTAGTAATGCTTATAATTTAGATTTTTATCACTGCACGTTTTTAACATTGACAACTTTTATAAGAACTTATAAGAAGCGGTGATAAAAGTATACACATTTTTTTAATAATTATGTTATAGTGTTATATTTTGAAATTTTTTTTATATTTGTAATATTAAATAATATAACATCATTTAAAAAAATATTTATAATTGTATTACATATTTAGAACGAAACAAAAAAAATCCTAAAGAAGAACAATACTAAAAACATGAAACCATTTCACATTTTTATCACTTATTGGATTTGTTGAAATCATGAAATTTTTTCATGATTTTATAAGCCTTTTTCTTAAATAAATTTAACCTAAACTGAAAAGAATTAAAATATAGGTTTTTATTTCTATTTTTACCAGCGTAATCTTTTATCTGAGGTCGTGTGTCACCCACCATTCCACATCAGCTTGATGTTAAAAAGTTAACTCGCATTCCAAATCCCTTTACACTATTTTAATCATAAAACCCTAGTCTACATTGTATATATTAGCTATTTTTAATCCCCAAATATTAGAATTTTCACCATAGAGGGGAAGTCTTTGGAGTAGAATGGAATTTAATTTTTGATCTCAAAATTCCAAATAAAATATAAGATATTTTAAAAAAATTTAAATAGTAGGAAATATCAACAATACGTGAATATATCCAATCATTCAATGAATTATATCGAGATTATTTGACCCATGATGATAGAAACATACAAAATCAATGGAATATAAAACAAATATTTCATGGGTAAGGCCCCAACCTTAATCATTTCATAATATTGATTTTTATTAAGGAATAAAATTTACTCTACTTTGAGGAACTTTTTTGTTTTAGATTTTTAGATAATTAGACCATAACTATTATGTAACATCTCAAATATTGAAAAGTATACACTTATACTCACTATCCACTGATTTCAAAAATAAAACTCATTAAAAAAACATTATTTATTTTTAATGAATATTCTTCGCAACTTTCATGTTGACTTACTCCTTTTTGTTACACATCCTTATACCCTATGAAAACCATTTTAACACTTTAGTTTAGCACAAAAATATAAGTAAGGAACATAAATAATGAAATTGTAAGTCTAGTGAAAACATTAAAACCATTAAAACACCTTTTCATAAAAACTCATTTGTATGCATAGAAAACAAATCATGGAGGTGACTTAGGACATCATTACAATATCACACATACATTCACCCATTCAATTGGAATAACCATATGGTTCACATTCATCTCCATAGTACCCAATACATTGGAGAGCTATAATGGGGGTCACCCTTCATATCTAGAGCTAAACTGGGAAAGACCTGACACATATTGAGTTATAATGGGGCTCAACTCATCATATCTTGACCTATATTGGGATCAACCCAACATACCTAGAGCGGTAATGTGTCTCAAACTATCATATCTCGAGATATAATGGGATCAACCAATAATAAAAAATTTCCAAGGAATATATCTAGAAAAAACACATTAAAACTCCATTACACATATGAGAAAAACAATTCCACAATAGTGATGTTCCAATTTTTTATTGATCATTATAGAAAGAAGGTAATTATTAAATTATCTTCCCAGAATGATCATAATATACTAAATATAATGTTAATAATTTTAATATACTTATATAGGTTATACATGTGATGTGGTGAAGAAAAACAAATTATATCAGTTTGTGGATGTGATAGTTCACAGGTATGCTTGAACAAAGTTATTATTTTTATGTGTATGAAAGGTAATAAAATAATTTATATATTATTATCATATAATGATAAATATTTCATTAATATCATATATAAACATTATGTTCCTCACTATAACATGTCTTGAGATATGGTAATGGAAAACGAATTATATAGGTTCGTGGAGGTGATAATTCACACGTACGCATGAACAATTAATTATTTTCCCCTTTAATGGAAGTGGAGATGGATTTAAATGATTATTTTAACATAATAACATCTAAGTGTATTTATGATAATACATTAATTATTTCTTCCTGGATAAAGAAGATTTTTGGAATGTGGAACAAGAGATAAAGTAAAAACATTTAATTAAAAATATTACCACTCCTTCGAACGACCTCCATTGATTAACAACTTCACACCTATAATGAGGGCGTTATTCCTAATATAAGGCCTCTAGAATGTGGGTAATGTTCCTAGGAGGGTATTTGGGTAGATATTGACTTAAAAAATTAGGTTTATATATGTGAAGATAATATAATAATGAGTACCCTTCTATAGAAAAGGGGAAGGATACTCATGGGAATCTTTAAAATATTAAATTAATAAAAAATAAATTTCTATTCCAAATGGGTCAAAATTTATTTTTTTCCAAATATAAGATGATTATGGGTCTAATATCCTTCATCCAATGAAAATTATAGACTTTTTAATATTTTTTAGTCCTTTAATTTTTGTTTTAAACCTTAATTAACCATTTTAACTCTTGCCAGGATATCATGTAATTTACAGTTTGAGGGTAAATATAATTTTTAAAACAAGTCAAATGGCTAGAAAAGTTAGTCATTTATGACATGATATTACATATATAAACTTCTTTTCTGAATCTTATATATTTATAAATTTTATATCAATTAATTAAATATTTCATATTTTAAAATATTAATAGTGTCAATTTTTACATTATTCAATATTTAACATTTTACTCATATGATATCTTGGTATCTTAAAAAAACTACATTGATAATACATTACATGTTAAATTAATCTATTAAATTTTTTCATGAAATCAATTATAGCAAAATTTATTTATTTTAACATTTTTAATATCATTTATTCAATTCTTCCATTAATGAAGCAATTATTGAATCATCATTGTGTCTTTATTTAATTAAATTATTTATTTCATAAAAATAATAAATAAATTAACATGATGTAGGTAATCATAATATATTTCTAAATAATATTTAAATTCTAATAGATCCCATGCATAACCCCATTTTAAAAATACTAGTTAAAAACATGGATGTGACAAAATTTGCCTTCTGATTATAATATTATAATTATCTTTCTCACACCCAAGTGTCTTAAAAACGGTATAACATAAACCCAAAGATGTTTTGGTTGAAATAATCTCTCACAAAGAAATTATTACAAGTTTTCGGATAATTTTATATTATTTATATTATTGTTTTTACTTTTAATTACTTGATTGACCGTTAACCATGTAAAAATAATAATTATTAAGTAAATACTAATAATTTACAAAAATTATTTTGATCCTTTTATATCATAAATATCATACCTATTACAACCTTATATGTCTTTTGAAAAAAAAATTAAAACACTGATGTTGATAAAATTAATTTAAAATTAATCGTGTTGAATCGTCAAGGAAACAAGTTTGTAATGTATAAATGATAAAAAGTTCAAAACGTTTTTTATATATAATTTCTATTAGATATTGATTCCAATGAACTAAATTATATTAAATTATAAAAAAACTATCTAATTATTCTTAAAGACCATTAATAAATATAATTTAACACTAAATAAATTTGATGAAAATGTTTTTTTCAATTAAAATGCAGTATTTTTCACCATTCATTAAAAAATAAATCTTATCAGAAAAATACCAAAAATTAATCTATATTAAATTTTGATACTCTTATTTCAAAGAAAGTGTTTATTTTGTGATTATAATCTTATATAAGTATAAAAAACTAGATTTAAAATGTGCTCAACATCAAAATGTAACAAAATAACATTTTATGAAAAATACATCTTATTTTTAAAATTGGAGTTGTTCTAATATCATGTCACCAAAATACATAATATGAGTGAAAAATATTAAATTATTAATATTTCATATATATTTTATTAATATAATCCAATGAGATATATTTTTTAACATATTGGCATAAATCACATTTGTGCACGTTTAAATTGTTTTACAGAAAAACATTTACTTTTATTTTAAAATGTTTTACATTTATTTATAATTAACTATTCACAAAAGAATTAATTATTTATATATCTGTAAATCATATTTTCATAATTCAATTATTACTATTTATTCCCATCATTCTAACAACCAAGTTATAACAGTATCATTTTAATAATATTATTTTATTGTTTGTTTAAGCTTGATGTGACTTATCATGTATGTCGTCGATCATACTATTTATTTTTAAAAACATGGGATGTTATATCTAGATCCATGTATATAGGATTATAGTAGCACCAAAACCAAAATCATAAGTGAACCATCCAAATTGGTTAGACCAAAATCAATTTGAAATAGTAAAATCAAAAGTAATGAACATCAATATCAACAGATCGAAAAAAGTTGTAAACGAAACAAGAAAAGAACACTAGGATTTTATGTGATTCACCCAATTGGCCTATATTCAAAGGAAATGGGAACCATCATTCATTATTAAAATTATATTAAAAAAAATAAACACATAATTCATTAATGGGAAACAAAAAAAAGCATATAAGGAAACTATCCAATGTTAGGATTTTAGTTCCATTAGAACATGAAAGGGAGTTATATATACCACACAACTTAGATGAACTCAATTAACACAATGAAGTATCAAAATAAAAAAACAAGTGAAAGGACTTGGCAATTCATAAAAAAGATAAATTATGGACCAAGCCACCCGTAACGGGGCTCGATCTCATATATAAATCATAGACCGAGATCCTATGAAATTATGGTGTTGGTCATTGAAATCTTCAAGACCATCATGATCCATCCTTATCATCGTGATACGGGCACAATGAACTCAAGGTATCACTTGTGTCACATTGAAGATACTCACCAAGAATGAAGGAAAACGAAAAGCACTCCTCCACCACTCTGCTTCTTTAATGGCGATCCAGGTATACCTGATTTGTTCTTTCTTCTCTAGTATGACCAGATCCTCATCGCTCCTTGAAAACGCATCCCCATAATAGAGTGGTTAATAATAGTAATCAATGAAGAACCTCACAATATTGATGAATTTATGAATGTGTGAACCTTAATTCAATAAAATTGAAAAGCTCACATAGATTACTACAAAGAAACCCAAAAAATTAGACGACATCACAATAAGAACATGTAAAACCATATTATAGGGTGATAGTGGAAAGTGCAGATATATAAAAAAAATTACCTCTAGTAAAATTTGCTTTAAGAAAAATATTATGGAAATATCATAATCATATGATCCTTTAAATCAAGGTCATGTAGAAAATCCAAGAGAAACAAATAGTTCAAACAGGAGATGCAGGCCACAATATATAGTCCAAAGTTATATGCAAAGAAGAAGACCTGAACAATCTAGAAGAATGAATCCCATGAATAATATCACAATAAAATCCAACAATTGTATATAACCATTAAAATGAAATTTATAAAAACATGTATCATTCATAAAAATCAGTGAATACAAATTTAAAAATATCCACCATGACAATTAAATGCATCAACATTTACACCTGATGTTCATGAACCCTCTAAACTATCACATTGATTATAATGATCATGTTGTCCTAAAAAATTATAATATTACATTATTGTGTCCTCTATGGGCATCATACTGACACACAGCTACCCAAATTCAATAAATTATAATTAAAACTACTAAAACATGCTCATAATAACATGTTAGTCTAAGAAACAACATTAATAGAACTGATTCCTTTAATTACACAAGATTCTCATTATCAAATACCAGATCTCAAGATGAACTCATGTCGTCTGAGGTCTATAAAACTCATGTGTGACTTCAAGAACATAATAAAATATTGCATCATTCCTCAAACATAAAAACTTGGAATGTCAGCAATTCAAGGAATGAAAAATCCCAAAACATAAAATAATTCAAATATATTAGAAATGGGAAGTGAAATAACAAGCAAATAAAAATAGATCTTTGAATATATAAGACCTTAACACTAACCATTAATCTGAATTGGCTAATCAATCATCATGGATCATTTATGAGTTTGAATTAGAAAACACTCCACCTTGAGTAAACTAAATTTATATTGATCAATATACAAAGCATTGTTAACCTCTTCCCAAAAAGGGCACAACCCACATCCATAATGAGTCCTAATTAAAATCCCACAAGAATCCTCATTGAGTATGAATCATGCAAATCACCAAAAAAGTTAACACCCTACCTTAACTACACTGCACCAAAAGGATATTCCATCAACTAGAAAGTACATTGTGGAACAATACAATGAGATCAGTGTCAGTTCAAACCTAAAGATAAAAAATAAATACAATACCTTGGAAACACCTCACCCACTCTCAAATAAAATATTATCTATACAACACTTATTCAATCTATCTAAACCCTCCTATCACAACAAGAAATAATATGAAAAAAACCATTCAAATCAATCTATCAAAAAGATGAAAATATAGAATTCCATAAAATATATTAAATACACAACCCTGATGAACAATGTAGTAAATAAACATTCTGTAAAAAATGTCTCCAAATAGAATATTTAACATAATGTTTTATGATTCAGAATCATTTCAAAATTCGATATGATACCAATTTTTGGGGGATCCTTTCCAGGGTATCCCCCCATTCAATAGCCTAAGAGAATAATGGTTTGTAATTTTGGATCACAAAATTTGAAATGAAATATAAAACTTGTTTAATATTATGAAACTAGGAAGTAGCAATAATACATAAATATATCAAATAATAATTTGGATTCTCATTGAAAAAATTTGATATATGATGATTTCAACATATTTGAATAAAATGAAAAAAGAACACAAAATCTCTGATTCATGAATATAAATTTATAGCAGCTGAAAAGAATAATTAAAAAGGAACCATCACAATTGATGTTCTCAAAATCCATTTGAAACAACAGAATCGAATGCAATGAACATTAGCATTGATAGGTTGAAAAAAGATGTAAATTAATAATGAATAGAACACTAGGATTTTATGTGGATTGACCAATCAGCCAACATTAATGGGGAACAAGCACCATGCTCTACTATTGAAATTAAACAGTATATTAAAAAATATATGATGTTGAAAATAAAAACCATAAAAGGAAAAGGAAAACTAGGAAACTATTTGAATGTAGGTTCTTTGAGCCACAATACTCATGATGATATTGAGATGGGGGAAGGGTATAAACCACACAACTTGTATGAACTTAAACAACACAACGAAGAAGCACTGTTGAAAAAAAACAATTAAAAGTCCTCAAGAAATGACAAAGAAAATAATTAATTGACCAAGATCCCCTTACCAGGGCTTGTTCTCATATCTGTGTCATTGATGGAGAGCCTCTAGGATTCTATTATTGGCCATTAAAATTTTTAAGAACATATTGCTCTATCCTCAAGGTCATCCAGGATCAAGGAATGCAAGGAAGAATAAGTAGCTCATCGAAGATACTCACCTATCACTGTGTATGATGGAATCTCCTCATCCTCCCTCTCAATTAACACAAATTTATTACTAATGATCTTTATCCAACTAAATTTACCAAAACATAGATCAGAAAACAATAGAAATCATGGAGGAACTATATGATAATAATGATGTGAGGTTTTCACAACAACACAGAAACTAGTACAAATGAGAATCATACAGGGAAATCTACACACTAATCCAACTAAACCATCAAATAGCACTGCAATAACACGTGTCATCAAATGATTAGGTGCTTTGGGAAAGCACAGATCTGGTATAGAATACAACCCCAATAAAATAAACTTTAAATCAAATATGGAAATATAACAATCATAGGATCCTTTAAATCAAGGGCCCACAAAAAATCTAAGAGAATAAAACATATCAACCATGAGATGTTGGAAAATACAAACTAGTCAAAGGTATAGGCTAATAAAAATACATACATGAATGAAAAAAATGAAGTCAAATAATTAATTAATAATGAAATACAAATATTATATTGAACCATTAAAATGAAATTAATAAAAATAATTTAATTTGATAAATAGGTAAATAAAAACTCACAGAGTATGTAATGTGGTAGTGGCTTCAACTCAGTCCATCTTTCTTTATGCTCTAGAGCACCATCATGGTAGTGAATTTAATGACATACGGTTGATTCCACAGTGAGGGAAGGAAACCTATTTCCTTCAGTTAATGAAGGGAAAAAGGAAACTACTATCATGAAAAATTAAACCCGTCATTTATGTTTTTTTAGATTAGGAAAATGACCGATCCATAATCCATGATTTTCAACACCCTATATTTCATTCTTCAATTAGACTATAGTCCCACCATCATCTGGGTGGTGAAAAACATGATTTATGGTGACAAAAATCTCAAAACTCTACTAGATCAAAAAACGTCACGAAGGGTGGCCTCAAAAACATGGTGGGTGTGTTTGTTATACAATCCAAGAAATGTGAGAGGAAGAAATTGTCACACAATGCACTAAAAGATTTCAAGCTTTTTATATCGCATATATTTGACAAACTAAAATTCCCTCAATATATATACCCAAAATAATGAATATCGTTTATGAGTGAAAAAAATTAAAGTCGTGAAATGGAAAAAATATATGTATAGGACTATGTGGGGAAAAGAAGAGGGATACATGGGAAGACATGAATAGGGATGTTTGGGTATTGTTTTCATTTCCAACACTCACTATCAAGCCAAAATTGGCTTCATCCCAAGAATCAATATTTTTTAAATTCATTTGTAGGTAATTCCATTTTTAAAATATTATACACTTGTTTTGTAGTATAAAAATAATCAAATTTTATAATTTTCTTCTTCAGATGATCTCTCAAAAAATGGAACCAGTTATCAATATGATTGCTTCTTATATGCTGCTCCAGATTTTAGGTACTTTCAATTTCAAACTTTCTATAAAAATATATCAATGTGGAACTATCCTATGTATAATTCATATCCATTAATAGATTTCTAAAATGGATTCATTCACAAATAATGGATGATTACACCACATACTCTACATCACATGTGGATAAGGCTACCACACTCTGCATCATGGAATTCCACATGAAATCCGTCAATCCAAGAAAAAATACATACCCAGTGGTGCTTTTTATTTCATATTTGTCACCTCCAAAATCACTCTGTGAGTAACCGTAAAGATATTCACGTCATTTTATATATAAAATAGTCCAAAATCCAATGTTCCATTTACATACATGAGGATTGGATTTTCTACTAACCAGTGTGAAACATTCAGTGCTTCCAGGTATATTCTTAGAATCCTAGCACTATTGATAATATCTAGCTTTTTGATTGTGAGATACTGCAGGATTCTAATCAGACTCTTGATCAATGTCAAGTCAATGCTTCTTCCCTCTCCATCTTTTGTCTATTTTAATATTGCTGCTACATGAGTTTTTACACTATTGTATTTGGCCATCTTGAACATTTCAAGAAACTCCTTTGCATACCTATAATGAGATATATAGATAATGGAATGTTTTTTATTTAGTTCTATGCCCTGGAAGAAGGACCTGAGACCTCCGTTGGTCATCTCTGACCCCTTAAAAAATATACCCCTTGAATTCATCGAACATAGGTTGAATGTTCCCTATAAACAACAACTCATCAACATACAACAATGTAATAATTACATCATGATAATAATTCTTTTTAATGTAAATATCATGCCTATATAAAAATTGGGTGAAGCTGTTATATTGAATATATTTTTTGATGCATTCATTCAATGCATGCGGTGTTTTCTTCAACCCATATAGAGCTTTCCTCAGCCGATAAACCATGTATTCCTCCCCTTGTATAAAAAATACTTCATGCAGGTCTACATAAACCTTTTCATCTATAATTCCATTCAGGGATGCAGACATCACATCATGTTGGTAGATCATCCACCTATGTTGAACAGAAAGGGATATAATCATCCCCACAGTGTCAAGGCAAGAAACTGGAGAAAAGACTTATTTGTAGTCCACCCAATACGTCTATTTGTATCCCTTTTCTATGATCTTTGCCTTATATCGATCGATCTCACCATCAGAATTTTTCTTGATCTTGTACACCCATTTGACGATGATGCTCTTATGACTTTTAGTAAGTGTAGCCAGCTCCCATGTGTCAATTTTCAACATGGAATTAATTTCATCATCCATAAAAATTCTCAAGTATTCTTATACTATGGATTCCTAAAATGATAGAGGTTGATGATCTACATACAGGAAAAAAATATTTACTTTTTAGTTTTCTCTTATATGGAACTTAATATTTTTATTTTATGGGTTCTATGAGTGAGGACTTTGTTATAAAATTCTATCATTATGGAGTCCCCTTCAGAGTGATAGAACATACTTAGGATTTTTATGTTTTGATGATACTCTCGGGGAAGGTGTAGTTGGCATTTTATCCTGATTATTATACCTTTCATTAGGATCTTCTATTTTGACTACAATATATTTATATGATTCTTTATCATTAAATACCCTTGTTTGTTCCTCACAAAACACCACATCTCTAAACAACAATACTTTTTTGGTTATATGATTTTAGAGCCTGTAGGTTTCAGATACTCCAGAGTAGCTGATGAAGATTCGATTTTCACCATGATCACCATGCTTCCTCCTACTTGCTTCTGGAACATGACCATAGGAGACACACGCAAATATTATTAGGTGTGTCACACTATGTTATTATCCCCTCCACACCTCTTGTGGTGTCATGTATCTAACTATATTGGATGGAAACCAATTTAGAAAGTAGTAGTACATGCCACCATCTCTGTCCAAAATCTCTTTGACCACCCTTTATCATTCACCATGGTCCTTGCCTTGTCAAGGATGGTGTGTTTCATTCTCTCTGCAATTCCATTCTCTTCTGGAATATAGGTTGTACTGTACTTCTACTTAATTATATGTTCCCTAAAAAAATATTGAAATACATTTATGGCATATTCTCCACCTATGTTTGATATGATTACTTTGATCATATAACCACATTCATATTCAACACGACCATTGAAAATTTTAACGACAGTAAAAGAAGAAGAATTTTATTTGATGAAATACACTCAGAGTTTCATTCTAAATTCATCAATGAGGATAACAAAATGCATATTACCTCCATGTTAGGGTGTTTCATGTGGACCGAAAATATCTATGTGAACCAACTGAAGTTGTTCCTTTTCTCTTTTGGACACTCCACATGGAATGGAGTTCCATTGTTGCTTTATGAGTGTAAATGCCTCACACACATGTTTTGCAACAAAAATTTCTAGAATTACATGTTCAATGATTTATGTGTATATAATTATATTCCTATTAAAATGATGATTCCCAAATAAAGGATGTCATCTCCATGAGTCATTATTAATTAGTCCAAAGAAACACTCCCCAGCCTTCTTTTTGACGTGCACCAGAAATATGAAATTTTTCCCCATTTGGACTTGAGCCACAAGTCTCATATAATCACACCTTATATACAATGATTAAATCTCCATGGGTATAAAATACCCCTTATCAAGGAGTTGGTTGAGAATGATGATATTATTTTTCATGCTTTGTACGTAACTAACATTATAAGTGTAATTCGACTCACCAGTCTTCAGATAGATTTTGAATTTACTATTTACAATAATGGGTACCTTTTATGAGTCCTTAAATCACATGTCACCATGAACATCTTTTATGAGTTCCACAAAAAATTATTTGTTAACACTCATATGGTTACCTGCACCCGTGTTTATATACCACACATCGACAATTCAAATTCCTTTTCTTGTGAGAAGAGTGTGGTACTTTCTTCTATATAATAAGATGGTTCTGCATAGTTTGATAATTAATCATGATCCATTTTCCCAATAAATCCAAATCATAAAGGTTTAATTCATTGAAATTGTTTAATTAGTTGTTATTTATTTTTCCAAAACCACACGTGAATCAGCCTCCACAGGGTCCTCTTCTATGAAAGATGTTAAAATTTGTTTCTATTTTATAACTTAGATGATATTCATTCCCTCTACCTCTTGTATGAGGACTATGTTATTTCATTTGGTAATTATTTTATTCTTGTAGAGTCAACATAGACTCTAAATCATTCTCATGTGTCGAACGCTCATTCCTTTTAATTTGTTACACATGAACATTCAATGTTCCCATTAGTTATTCAATGGATAGTGTTTCCAAATTTGTTGATTCTTCGATTTTTACAACCACATGCTCAAACATGGTTGTAAGAGATCGATGTGATTTTATAATGAGTATAATTTCCTCCATTTTATCACTATTTATTTTTAAATTGTTAACAATTATAGTTAGGTTGAGAAGTAATCAAAGATACTCTCACATTCCATCAGGTGTACCGCTTAGAACATCAATCTTAGGGTTTGAGGCTGAACCCACTTCACTCGATCAAAAAATTTAAAGATTGTACAAAGGTTATCCCATTATTTTTTCTTGATATTTCTTTGAGAATCTTTTCAAACATCGATTCATGTAACCCCTGATAGAGTTGTAACAATGCCTTGTTTTCTTTCTTCCTTTTATTTTTGAGAGTGGCCTTTTCTTCATTTGTGAAGGAAGATTTATCCTCTATAGTGGGTAATTCATGCCCACTGGTGATGATCTTGCATAATTGTTGTGATCTAAACAACACCTTCATTTGGATGAACCTACTTTCAAAGTTGTCCTCAAACAGATTTATAACTTCAATCTAGATTGAGGCCTTCTTCAAAAAAAAATTCAGGATGCCTTAGTAACCGACCTCCGATATTAGTTTGTTGGATATAATGTAGAGAAATATGAGAGGAAGAAATCTGAACATAATAAAACACATGTTCTCATGATTTTTATTTCACATATATTTCATGGACTACAATTGACTCAATATAAAGACCCAAAAAACACGTAGCATTTATAAGGGTAAAAATTAATGTTATGCAAAGGAAAAAAGTGATGGACATAGACAAGTGTGGTGAACAAATATGGGGAAAATATGTTGGATACTTGGGAAGACACACATAATGACATGTGGGTTTTGTTTGAATTTCACACAAGGTGGTTGTATCTAATATCCACCATTATTTTGGTATCTCAAATCTCCAATCCATTTTTATTTTATAATTAATCAACTTTTCAGGTTTTAGTTGGGACTATAAATTTTTTTTTACAGAAATCAAACTAAAAAAACTAAGAACCAAAAAACCAAACACAAAATGACACCACCATGACACATACCACACTAGATAACTCAGTGAAATCATCTATATTCATTACTATCACGGTTTCATCATCTTAGACTATTCCCTTGTGGTTGTGGGAGGGGGATATTTCCTTTTGAGATTAGTTCATGCAATGGATAAAAAACGTTTTTATTTCAAAAACATATATCAACGAAGAAAATACTTATCCCTAGTCAAAATTGAGATTCACCTTGTTCCTTTCTAGAATCTAAAAGAGAGGGAAAACCATTACCATCCCCATGCATATATATATGTTTCTTTTTTCCATGACCCATTCCCATGAGATAGGGGAAGGTAAAACATTTCCATATTCATCCGATGAGAGTGTCAAGTGAGATGAAGTGGCTATAACTAATCATTTATTGAGTATACCTCTTAAGGGAGGATAAATGGAAGAGGACCACCATCCCTGACCATGTTGCGAGGTTCATTGAACAACCACATATATCCGTCAAGATATAACTAGCCGAATTAAACTATCTTTCTTGAATGTGGGACTCTTCGAGAAATATCATTATTTATACTTCTTACCGATTTAATTTAGCATAATTTATTATATTCTAAATAAAACTGATATACTATTAGTTTATTTTTATTATAAATATTATAGATCTTTATGATATTTGTCTACTGATGTTGTTTTTTGATCATTTTTTTTATGGTAATATTCCAAATTACCTTTAATTAGGTTCTATTAACCCTTATGTGGATTTTTGATTTCCCTTTTTACCTTCGTATAGCATTGATTACACTTCTGTAGCTTTAGACAACCCCTACAAATAGGTATTTTAATATTTATGTAGCCTCATTGATGCTTTGTCTACTCAAAAAAAGTGTATTATGACTACCATGATGTAGAGGTGGTCTGAGAAGAGTCCCTTTAAGTAATAATTGATTTACCTTTATGCGGCAGTTGTTTTACTCTTACATCCCAATTTCTCTTCCTTTAAGGCGTTGCCACTCTATCTAGATATACTTAATGCAATAGTGTTACAGGTATGATACCTTTACCTAGTGAAGCTTTTGATGAACTTAACATTATATAGGGGTTTTAATTAACATTATGTAGTCAGGTCAACATACGGTTACATAAAAGGTTTATTTGACCTTTATATAGTGTTTTTAATTACCTTTATACATGGGTTGTCTTCTATTTTTCTTGTTTTTCAGGTTTTTAGTAATCGTGAATTTGTAGCCAAGCATATCTCTATTCTTCTTGAGACATTTAAAAAACCCTCAACTCTAATGGGTATTTCAAGCATTTTTATTTCATATTTAAGTGATTTCATAGAAGGTTCAGATTGGTTAGACCACAGCTGGTGTAGAGAGAGATATTGGGATAGAGGAGTTTGACCAGAGTTAGAGCTGTCATTCCCTACCAGACGTATATCTTCACATTCCATTGAAGATCAGAGCTATACCTAACATTAGGTTCTAGTGTTGAATTTTTGCTTCTAATTATGTGGATCCCATTACTTGTTAAAGTTTTTGCAGTAGTAGACAATCATAAACATTCAGGTGACAACTGGTTGGTAAATCCAATTACATGTGAGAAATTTTTTACATGTTATTTCATATTTTTATTATTGTGGATTATATTCTTCTACTGGGTCGACAATATATTCTCATGTCTTTATATTGGTCATATTTTTGTTTTGAACATTAATAAAAGGTAGGATATGGTGGTGTTCTTATCATATTGTTGGACCAAACTAGTCTGAACAATGTTAAATCATTATTTTATTACATCCTACTTTCTTTTTTTTCTTATTTTTAGTTTCTATATTTTATTTATTTTTTTCCTTCATTTCAAAAAACTATACAAACTAGAATCTTTTCTCGGTGCATTATACAATGAGTTATATTGAGTCATACCCATGTGGGTGATGGAGTTATTCTTTTCTAGCTTCATTAAATAGTGTCTGGTGCACCAACCATACCCACCACGTATGTCTTCTATCTTGGGTGACACATATTTTACTTGTGAAGTAACAATTCCTTTGAAAACTATGAGAGTTTTAAAATGTGTAGGTTACTTCCAAGTATAAAGTTCTATGTTGGTGAGGGATTGGTTGGAGATGCATAAAAATTTACTCTATCCACCGACCATAATAACAAGGCACTACGGAACCTCCTAAAATCATCCATCTAAGTGATAAAGTTTTTTTTAACCTATGAGTGAGCCTTGATAGATCCATTTAAAATGATATAGAGGATTCAAGAGGTTATTTTTTATTTTTTTTAAATTTCAAATAATTCCCATTTTCGTCGAATTTTATTCCCCTTTCCATTTATCTATGATCAATGTATCACAACTCCATTGCTAAAGATTATTTCATAACCTTGTCAATTAAAGAATACCCCTGATAGTAGGTTGATTCGAATGCTTAGAACACGTTGATCATTCTTCATGGTTATATTGTATCTAATTTTTGTCTTGATATGGATACCACCCATATAGATAATCTCTACCAGACAGGTATTACACATCTTGACCAATCTAAAATTGGATAATTTATGAAATACTCACGAGGTAGAATAATATGGTATGATTTTGTAATATTGATCACCCATTTTTTAAAGACCAGAACTGTTATAACTAAATTCTCCATTGGATTTAATTAAATGTATTATTATGAATAATGTCTATAGAAAACACATGCAATAATGTTATTTTACCACGTCCAATTATATTTAAAAGATCATTAAGTATCATTACCAATGATAATATAACATTTTAATATTGATCACATGACTAGTATAAATATAATGTTTTAACAAATTCAATTGACATTGAAAAAGGTAGTGATGACCTCAACTAGTAGGATCGTCCCCTATAAATCCCATTTATCAACGCTTCTGAGGGAGGTATAATCACTTGGATTTTCGTTTGACCAATCCCAATTAGTTATCCAACAAATTATACATGAGTGAAAATGTTAATTGTATAAGTTCATGATCATCAAAATCTTGGCTAAACCAAGTACACTTAACCACCCCATGAATGTATCACTAATGCACACCTTACTCTTAGGTATTTTACTAGTTTATTAAATGGATGGGTCTCAAGAATCTATAAATATGAGTATTTACATTATTTTTTATAGAATAGTGAATATATTTTACCCCTATTAGGGTTTCTTTATAATTTTTTTTCAATAAAACACATATAGTGTTTTTGGGTAATTTTCATACTCAATTAAGGAATTTATTTAGATAAATTAATGGATTTTTTAAATAAATAATATTTTAATAATATATTATTATTAAATATTTTTTAATAAATATAAATGATCATCTAAATTTTATGAAGTCAAATGTAATTTTTATAAGGGTTCAAAAATTGTTATTTTAAAAAACACATCATTTATCATTAAATGTAGATTATTATCTTAAAAGTGAAAATAAAAATATTTATAAAAATATTTAAATATAATGAATATTAATTTTGGAATCAAAATGTTGATATTATCCAATGATAAATGTTTCATAATTTTCTGAGAATGTCGATTATTTATTCCATATCACTCATACTTTCCAATAGACTTCCAAATTATGAGAGACCCCTTTCTCTCCGATCAACCTATTTAATGAATGTTTATGTGACACCGTTATGCTTCCAAAATTTCACCATGATTTTCAATTTCAAATAAATAGTGTAGTGAATACTATACCCATTTAATATCATGGATATTCAAAATTATACACTTATAACTATGTGACTTAGGACATACATGTATGTATTTTGTACTATATTATCATGGAATAATATATACGATGAATTAATCCATGTTGTATAATCTATGTGGAACACTTAATCCTATGAATGAAATAAATGTGATGGGTGCACATGAAATTATATAGCTCTCTAATAGATTGGGTAATGTTTAGTCTCATGAGACATCATGTGGGAATAGGTAAAGAACCTGATTCCTTTATGGTACTTTGTCCACGAGGATGCCTTGGTGTTTATCCATGACCTATGTTTATGATCCATTGTTTTATGGGGATGTCACATTTCCCATGTTATGATTATCATGAAATATCATATCTCATTGTTCATGTTTATCATTCCTAATCATTTTATGCCCCATTTATATGCATATTGTGTAAAATGCATAACCATATTTCATGATTAATCCCTTATAATTATTTATAACTCACCCCTTTTCTTTTGTTTGTCCCCAAGTTATCCCTTTCAGTTTTAAGAGCCATGGAATTCTTGTAGCATGTTAAGGAACTTTTCAAAAATGTTATTGTATCCAATGTTCAAGATGTTTTTTCATGTACCTCATTCATAAATACACTAGACTTATCAACCATTATGATTGTATTATGTGTAATTTTATGTAATAAATAATTAATTAATTTGTAAAAAAGATCATTGTGGATATAGTTGGGATAAAAGGAAAAGTTTAGTTATTTTTTGGATTAGGATTAGAAAATACTAGAAAAATCTATAGGGATAATAATAAGTATAGGAAAACATCCATTGATTTTGGTAGGTAACGAGTAAGTGGTTTATCAAGAAAATACATCTTTTAGCGTAGACTAAAAGTGAACGTAGTTCTTCCACAGTTATACCTAGGGGTAACAACTTCGAAAAGGTGTGTCGGAACTGACTCGGTGTAATATTATACTCAAAAATGGGCCATACTATGCACCTAGTTTAACACACCCGATGGATATGATTTTTAAATTTCAAAAGCTCATTATGAAAAATTATTAAAGAAATAAAGAAATTCTATTAGAATATATGTTTAGAAATAGATTATGGATAAATTTTTGACATCTTGAAATTCATACGTTAAGAAAATAAATGAAAGTTATAAGTAACCTATTTAATGTCCTTAAATTGTCATTTATGTGTATAATAGTTTAAAAATACTAATCCATAATTTTATTTTTTATTATCACCAATGGACATAAATACGAGGAATCAGGTAAAAAATAATTGTGAAGGGAAATGTGATTATGAACCCAAGGATATGGCCAACCTGATGGGAGAAGGAATCATGAACTTCATGAATATACTCTCTTACATGAATCTAGTTCTGAATAGAAATATGGATCAATAGGAGGATCCAAATCCCTCAAAAGAGAGAACAATCTATGATTGCGACCTTTATGTGACAAAGGCATCTAGCTTTCAATGGACCATGAAATCCCTTAATCATAGAACAATAGGTCAACTCTATTGATAATATCATCTTTATCGTTCAATATTATGATAAATATAACTTCTAATATCTATTTATCATGTGGAGGGGAAGATGATCAATGGTGGACATTGTTCAAGAATACAAAGCCTGAGTAAGAGATCGAATTGATGGGGTGGAAGGAATTATGAAAAATGTTTTTCGATAAATATTTTCCTCACACACTCAATCTTAAAATGGAAAGAGATTTTCTTTCCCTCAAGCTGGAGGGTGCCAATTCAATTGGGGTGTAAGAGATATAATTCACAGGTCTTTCATGGTATGCCTCTGACTTTATCATTACACCTAAATTCAAGGTTGAAAACTTCTTTTCTAGGACAAAACCTAGTCTATGGAAAGCCTGGACGATCAATAAATTTGATAGATAATAGGAAATCATATGATGTTCCCTCAAAGTTGACATGGATATTGGTGAATCTCAAGGGTATCATATTGATAAGAATAGGAAGGTGAATTTTAATTATGGTGGCCTAATGGACAAGTGAAAATAAATTATAACATCCCACATATGAAAGGTACATAAAGAAGCACTCCAGAAATTTTTTAAGGGGGAGAGTAAATGATTTAGGTGAGGGAAGGAAGTTCATCTAGCGAGTGATTACTAAAAAGAGAAACCCACTAATACAATGGATGAAAATAATGCTCTGTTAAACCCTCAATGCATTTCTAATTTATTAAACTACAAGTAACTGTGTCATTTTGAAAATAAATTTACTAAGATAAAGGATTTTGAAGACAACCAACAACCTTGAAGGTAAAAAGGGGCTCATTTTTTCATCCTAATAGTTGAGGAGGATATTGGAAATGAATTGGTGACAAGTACTCTAGTTACTCATTCGATAATATAAAATGTACTTTTTTATTCTTCTTTTACGCAATCCTTCATTTCATGAAATTTTAGCAGAACTATTCAAATACTGCCACAAAGAATGGAAGTAGAGTTGTCGGTGAAAACAACAGATTGGGAAATTATTATATCCCAACCATATAATGCCTCCCCTATAAATTTTTCTGTGTTGGGCTTCCCAATGAACATTTTCATACTCCCTTTGGTGAAATTTGATAGTATTTTAGGTATGGATTCGATTTCCATATATAGAGCCAACATAAATTTCCATAAAAATGAAATAACTCTACATTTTTCAAATTGTCCCGTAATTCTATACAATTGAAATGAGGAGGACTGATCTTCATTAGAACCAAAATCTCATGAATGAATATTATTACCTTACGAGAAAGCATATATAGCTCAAATGATTGAGTATAAGGAAAGGACCATCCTCGAATACATGCCTATTATGAGGGAATATACTGATGTTCTTCCAACGAAATTCCTAGTCTTCCTCCTAGCTGAGAATTCTAATTTCTAATCAAGTTAATACCTAGTCCATTTCCATTATCCAATACCATGTATAGAATAGATGTTGTTGAACTTGAGGAGATGAAGAAACAATATAGGAGAATATGGATAAAGGGTTAATATTTCCATGTGATTCACAATAGGGTGCACCAGTCCTTGTCATCAAGAAAAAGTATAGATTAATACACCTTTGAATCGATTATCACGATCTCAGAAATATATCTATAAAGAACAAGTATCATGTACCAAAATTTGATGAATTGTTCCATCAGATATGTGGAGCACAATAAATCATCATGGTGGATTTTTGGTTGAGATAGTACCAAGTTCGATTGAATAAGGAGGATATCCCCAATACTTTTTGTCATACAAGGTACAATCACTATGATGTCATTGTAATTCCATTCAGTCTCACTAATTCTCTAGCAACCTTCCGGGACATGATGAATAGTGTTTTAGATATTTCTTTATTAAATTTATGATTCATTTATAGATGATATTCTAATATACTTCAAAACCCAGGAGGAGCATGAGGGTCATTTGAGCACTCTTCTAAAGACCTTGTGAAAGGATAAAATTTAAGAAAAGTACATAAATTTTGAGTTATATTTTAAGGATGCATCATTCATGGGATATATCATCATAAGCAATGGGATATAAATGGACCCTTCAAAAAATAAGGAATTGATGTATGGAAAAAAGACAAAATTTGTGATAGATATACATAGTTTACTTGGATTAGCTAGGTTCAACCATTCTTATTTTTTTAAATTTATCCAAATTTGCAAACCCTCAAACCAAGCTAACTCGGAAGAGATTCATGTCTTCATGGAATGATGAATGTGAAGATAGATTCAAGTAGTTAAAAAAGAGGCTTATCACTACACTTGTTATCACACTAAACACATGTGAAGATATTTTCATGTCATTCAGAGATTCATTAAAGAAGGGATTGGGTTGTGTGTTAATGAAAAATGGCGAAGTAAAATCCCATGATTCAAGGAAGTTGAAAGTTTAGAATTCAAACTAACCAATGCATGATCTGGAGTTTGTTGTCGAAATCTTCTCTTGGAAAATAGGGTGAAATTATCTATTTGGGTAGAAGTGTAGAATACATATATCCCAAAATTCTCAAGTCTATATTCACACCGAATGAGTTTAATATGAACCAACAAAGATATTTACATATAATCAAGGACTATGACTTCTCAATTCAGTTCCACCTTGACAAAGAAAATAAAGTGGTAGATACTCTAAATAGAAAGGGTCCGATAATTTTATCATTAATGAGAATTGTGAAGGATATTATATTCATATAATTTAAGGTAATGGACATGAGAATAATAAATATAGGAACATCACTAATCATTTCAAAAATAATTGTTCAACCATATCTCTTAGAGAATATAAATGATGATCCAAGGGATAATGTTGGAATTTAGAAGAAATTGGAAGCTACAAGTAAAGGAAAATCCTCAGAGTTCAATGTTAATGAAGAATGAGTTGTAACATTAAGTCGGGACTACGTGTACCATCAAATCCTATGTTAAAGAAGTAATTATTGGATGTTCACATAGTTTTACTTTCTACATTTACACAGGAATAAAAAAAGATATATTGTGATCATCGAGATAACAATTGGTGGGACAATATAAAGAAATATATTGTTGAATATACATCAATGTGACTATTATGACAGTATGTTAAGGCTAAATGGTATAAGTATAATTGGATGATGTAACCATTACTCATACCAACATGGAAATTGGAAATAATCACTATTGACATTGTCACTAGCCATCCAAATATATCTAGAGGAATCATTTCCATATAGTTTTGTATATATCATATCATAAATACAACTACCTTTATTATGATTCAAGATGATTTCTCACTGGATCAAATAGCACACATATACATCAGAGAAGTGTTAATGATTCATGGATTACCACTATCAATTATGTCTGATTGAGATCCATGATTCACATCTATGTTCTAGAAGAATATCCAACATGATCTGATTACTTATTTGAACTCCACCATGTCTTATCACACTCAAACTTATGTCCAATATAAGTATACTATCTTGAAACATGATGAAATATTGATAGAATTCTCAATTTCATTCAATAGAGGATGATACCAACATCTTCCTTTGATCGAGTTCTCTTACAACAACAGTTTTCAATCAAGCATCCAAAAAGATCTCAATGAAGTACATTATTGAAATTGGTGATGAACACATAGATGTTGCTATGATTTTATGAAACAAAAAATATTAGGTCCTGAAATAGTCATGGAAATAGTTGAAAATGATAAGTCAAATTGGCATCACATCAAGGCAGATTAGAGTTGACAGATGATCTATGATGACAATCATCGATGAGACCAACAATTTTATGTTTGAGACATGGTCTTCCTCTACATAAATCCATGGAATTAGGTGATGATATCTGGGAAGAAGGGAAATCATAATCCACAATACATATTCTCCTTTTAGATCCATAATCATATTGAAGTGCTGGCCTACTGACTTTTACTCCCACCTAAACTATCTCAAGTACATGATATATTTCATGTATCTATATTGAGAGAGTACATACCGGTCCCCTAACATGTAATAAATCTGTAGGTGGTACCATTGGGGAATGATTTCTCATATGAGGAGAAATCTGTGATTATATTAGATCATAGAGACAATGTTCAATGAAATAAGACAATACAGATGGTTGAAATGTTATGGAAGAGCCACATATTTGAATAAGTGACATAAGAACGAGATGAAGAGATCATTTAATGTTACCTTTATATATCTTAATGTGGGAAATCAAAATTCTATGGATGATATTTCTTAACGGGGGAATATTGTAACAACTCGAACTGTTATAAACAAAATTATCCTTTTGATTTAATTAAATGTTTTATTATGTAATGCGGTTATAGAAAATACATGAACTTATATTGTTTTATTATATAAAATTGTATTTAAAATTACATTAATTATCATTACTATTAATAATATATACATTGAACAATATTCACTTAATTAATATAAATATTGGGTTTTAATCAATCCAATTGAAACTAATGTAATGATGGCCTCAACTAGTAGGATAATACCCTATGAAGACCAAATATCAGAGCTTCCGAGCAAGATAACATCATTAATATTTTACCTTGGACAATATCAATATGAGATCCAACAAATTAAGTATAAGAAAAACGGTTTATGGGAGAAGTTCATGGACACTAATATCACACAACAACACATGTATATCGAACCACCCCATGAAAGTCTCACCATCGCACACATTACTCATAGGATGTTTTCTGGTGTATTAAAAGAACATTTATCATGAACATATCAATATGAGTATGTAAATTATTTTTTAATGAATAATTAATACATATTGATTCTATTTTAGTCACTTTATAAATGTTTTTATTTAAATAAAATAAAATAAAAATAGTATTTTTGGGTAATATTCAACCTCAATTAAGGAATATTTTTAATGAATTAAAGGATTTTTTAAATAAATAATACATTAATAAAATATTTTAGTGAATTAATTTTTATTAAATATAAACGATCATATATATTTTAGGAAGTCAAATGTAAATTTTATAAGGGTTCAAAAATTATTATGATAAAAAATATAATTTATCCATAAATACCTATTACTATTTTAAAAGTCAAAATTCACATATTTTTAAATTTATTAACATAAATGAATATTATTTTTTGAATCATAATGTCGAATTTATCCAATGGTGAATTTTTTATAATTTTCTAAGCCAGTCACATTTTCGAGAAATAATTAAATGTCATATTAATATACTTTGTGTATTATGACATCATAATGACCCAAAGCTGATGTAATAAATACTATAAATTCTATCCAAAACCAAATATTTGTTTTAAATTTAAATTTATTTTATTTTAAGTTTATATTATTAATTATATAAAACCATTATGAATCCCTCAAGACCAGTAATATGTTTTAATGTTTTAAAATAATTTCTGTAAGAGTACAACTCACCTCCAATTAATCAAGGGTATTTTTTTATATATTTGAGCCCATGGGCTAATAAAATAATAATTAACACTCCCATTTTGGATGAAACCATATGAAAAATCCTTGGGGTGGTTTGTTTTTTTGATTATTTTGTTATGTAGAGTCCAATATCTGAATTATAATGAAATCCCACTATTCTCATATATAAACCCAACCACGATCCCATTTATCATCACTAAAACTCCATAGGTAATGTCCATACTATACCCTCCACTCTATAGAGTCCCCTCAGAGTTCACCCAAGCTCCCAAGGATCCCTCTAGAACATCGAGTCATGCACTCAAGTAAGGGATCTTTTTTTTTCATTATCCTATTATTCAAATATCTTCTATACTTTATGTCTTTTGTCTTTATTTCCATATGATGGGATATTTTATTAAATATCTCCCTTAATTTATAAATTCTTTACAAAGTATTATAGAAACCATTCTCTCTCATTAACCAATTTTATGAATGATTATGCGATGTTGTTAGGCTGTTGAAATTCCTGCCCAATTTTCCATACCAAAACAACTATGCAGTGAATGCCATACCAATTTCATATCTAGGGTACTCACCATTATACAAATATAAATATTTTATTTTGGAACTAAATTTATTTATATGAGGCTCCTTGACTATGGATTAAAATATGATGATGACTGAATCAATGTTATTTTATCTATGTTGCACACTTAAGCATGATAATGAAATGAAAGTCACAGGTGCACCCAATATAATATAGCACTCTAATGCATTGGATAATGATTTATACATTATATGTCATGTTGAGATAGAGACCAAGGTAGATTAATTTATGGAAATTTTTCCACCATGATGTCTTGGTGGTGTAGTTTGGACCAATATATATGATGCAATGTTTTAAGTTATTTCCACATTTCCCATGTTATGATTATCCATCAATATCATGTCTTCTTTTTCATGTGTATGATTAATACTATATTTATGACCCATTTATATGACTATTGTCTAATATGTATCACCATATTCCATTTTTATTTCTGTATTGTTCCTTATAGCTCACCTTGTTATTATGTTGGTCTTTAGGATATCCCATGCAATTTTAAAAACCATGGAATGTGTGTACCAAGTTAAGAATGTTTTTAATAATGTTATTGTATACCATGATCAAGATATTATTATATGTACCTAATTCACTAATACAATATAATTATTAATATTTAGGGCTATATTATGGTCCATTTTATATAATAAAACCAATATTATTGTGTAATAAAGAACACAGTTATTATTCATTTCATGGCATTACCTGATGTATGAAAGCGGGAATCTTCTTTATCATTGGAGTAAAGTTTGATTTCTCCAGAGATAATCATATTCACATATCTATTTATTCTTTGTTGTTTTCTATTTTATCCCCTTTCATGTAGAAACTTTTGGATGTTCTTATTCATGTTTCCCTCCATGGCACAGTGGTAGAATTTATTTGTTGGCCTCCTGTAATGTATGGTCCTTCCTCTTCTATGGATTCTTTCCATTATTTATACCCCATGACCACCTTCTTATTGCATCACTTTATTCTCTATGAGTAAATCTTTCTTTTTTGTTTTATCTCACATCATTTATTTGGGCCTCCCCAATGAACAATGCCTCCTTTATCATTAATAGAATGTGTTTTATTCTAGGAACCAATTTACTATGTGAGATTACTAGTGTATCCCAACTATCATAGATTTCACAAAATATGTTGTTTTTATGATTCTTATAAGTTACAGTCTTACCATCAACCACCAATTGATTTAAAAAGCTTTGGAACTCACTGGTGCGTTCGACTATTGAATTTCCACTATATATTCTATGAATTATCAATAGATTTTACAAGAGGATGTCATTCCAAGTGGTCTAATATTGGTATATGTTCTCAAACTTCATCCTGATTTTTTATGTGATAGTCTCTTCATAAAAATTGTGGTAGAAAATATAATTGATTCATTGGAATATTTGACTGGTCACCTTTTTTTTTAGATTTTCCACTATTCTTCCTTGTTTGCATTAGAGTGGGCTCAAATGTTCTTAATAGGGTGAAATATGTCCTTAGTATACGGAGATGACTTTAAATGTTACATAATAATGTGTTAATTCAAGAAATCACATTGTGTATATTTCTAGGTTTAGTGTTTATGAATGGTAGGCCATAACAATTACATAACATTTCAAATATTACAAAGTAGACAAGTCCACACACAATCTATCCTTTTCATAATCTGTATTTAAAAGATTTTAAAATAAAACATGAAGTATTTTCCATGATAAAAATATTCTTGAATTCTTAATTTCTCTTAACCATCCTTAAAACCTGTGGAATTGATTTTGAAAAACTGGGGATGAGCACAAAAAGCTCAGAAAGGGATATAAAATAAGAAATGAAATCATTTGTCCTTGAAAAACATTCCAAAAAATCATACTTTTAACCCATAAAACACTAAAACATTAACATACCTCATGATATCATAATTTACTTTAAAAACTACTTAAAAATAAAAAATTATAAAGGTAACTTGTGTCACCAATATCATATTTACATTTTTGTTTTCACAGTAACATAGGGAGAAACCTTCGCGGTTACATTTGGAATACCCACCACAGTATATTCCCTAAATCATTTAGGAGAAACCATATAATTTAACTATGTATCACCCAATCAATTATAGAGTTATAATTGGATTAACAACCCTCATCTTATCATGTTACTACCCATATACATACGCAATGCCAAATAACCAAAACATAAGAACAACAAATAAATCATGCATAATAGAAAAATAACATTTCCACATTGAAATCACAAGATATAATATCATGATATTGGCATAATAAATCCATTATAAAAATAATTTTCAAAACAAAAACACATGAAAAATGAATATGGTATTAATATTTCTTTAAAAACAGTACGACTTGCAGGGGAATCCAAATATCAAATAATGGGCACGGTGGTAGAAATGTTGTTGTCCCACATACGTTGAAAAAATATACCTTTTATCATTTAGTAAAACACATCATATAAAAATATTAATTTTCAAAATATTTTAATGAAATTAATATTCAAATGGGTTTATTATTCATCATAAAAAATAAGGTGGTGTATACTATCAAAATATGTCTCAATAAAAGAAGTTTGAGACAAAGTCTTTTACCTAATGTCTGACTCATCACATAAATCCTTTATAATCCTGAATAATAAAACTAAGTTAATTTATAATTTATTGAGAACATTTTTCGTTTTTGTTATTCGTTTTATATCACTTATTACCATGTTATAAAAATTATATAATTATTTAAGACCATATCCGATGTTTTGTCGAGATTCTCTACATGAGTGATAAATGAACATGGCTTGATGTCAATAGACCATGTGTTCATAAGTACATCATCTCCAGAATAATATTAATGAAATTATAATCACTTATATACCAAATATACCTTTAAATCCATTAATTAAATATTTATATGAAAAATGAATAATGTTATAGTCATGGAGATGACAAGTCATACGTATGCATGAGTAACGTTTCAATTTTTCATTCGTCATTATGAAAATAAGATAATTACTATATTACCTTTATATATTTATAGTAATATTATTAATATCATGATAATCATTTTAATATAATTATATATCCTACACGTAATGTATTGAATTAAAACGATTTACATCGTTTCGTGGATGTGATAGTTCACACGTACATAGGAACGACATAATAATTTTTAAGTGCATGGATGGTAAGAACATAATTGAAATATTATTTTCATAAAATTATAAATATGTAATTAATATCATATATAAACATTTATTCCAACATTATAACAAGTCTTGATATATGGAAATAAAAAATGAACTATATTGGTTCGCGAGAATGTAGTCCTCCATACACACGAAAGAAATGTTCATTTCCAATTTTCTGTAATTGGAGATAGATTAGGGTGATGATATCAACATTATAAAAAATTAAAATATTTTTTTTATAATGGATTAATTATTCCATCTTACAATAAGAATATTTATAAAATGTGGAAGAAAAAATAAAGAAGAAACACTTAAAAAATGATATATCTTCTTTTGTTGATCACCTTTGAAGAACACCTTAACACCTCTAAAAAAGGTGTTATGACTAAAATAAGGACTTAAGACTATCGAGAGGGATTAGAGGAAGATTTTTGGGTAGATAATGATAAAAAAATTATTTTTAAGTGTGTGTATAATAGGGGATTGGGTACATTTTTATAGGAAATGGGAGGGACACCCTACTAAACTCATAAAATATTAAATTAATATAAATTCAATTTCAATTCTAAATGGTCCCACAGTAAATTATTTTCAAGATAAGATGATTTTGGGTTGAATACCTATCATAAAATTATAATTATTCAGGTTTTTAATATTTTTTTAATCCATATATATTTGGTTTAACCCTTATTTTTTCCTTTTAAATCATAATGTGATATTATGTTATTTAAAGTTTTTATGTTAATGTAATTAACATAACATGTAAAACATCCAACATAAGGTCCATTTGTGAAATATTTCGACTTATCCTAACAGTTTGGAAAAAGATAATATTTTTAGTAATTTAATATCATTTAATAAAATATTTTATATTTTAAAATATCAATACTGTCAATTTTGACACTTATTAATAGTTGACTTTTAAAAAACATCATAATGGGATGATAATTTCAAAAAAACTACTTTGGATCACAAAAAACAAATCAAAATTTCCAGATTATTGGTGGATGGCATAAAATATGTCAGATATTATTTAGTTTAATATTTATAATATCCTTTATTTTATTATTTAATTAATTTTGAAATTACTACATCATATTTATCTCACCATTTAGTTTAATTATTTATTTCGTAAAAATTATAAATAAATTACTGGGATATTTGTAAAAATTTTATATTTGTAAGGAATATTTATAGTCAAAGAGATCACTTTTATAACCCCGTATTAAAATCATTTTAGTTGTGAGACACATGATTATGACATCTTGGTCTTTATTTTAAATAAAATGTTTATAAGTTTCATAATCTCATCAAAATTTATCCACATTGTCCTAAAATTTAACCAACAATTCTCATGTTCAGTATAATCTCAATAAATTAAATTAAGATAAGTGTTATAGTAGTTTTATATTATTATAATATTATATTTACCTTTAGTTAATTGATTTACCTTTAGCTGTGTTAATTAAAAATTACTAAAGTTACTCTTCATAAAGTCCAAAAATAAAAGGGACCTATTTACATTATTTGGACCTAATAACTAAAAATATGGAATCCATTTTTTAAAATTAAAAACATATAGGATTCGGTTATTAATTTAAAAATAAATCTCGTTGTCAAAACACGAAAATAAATTTTTTATAGTAGAAACCACCAAAATATTGACGTGCATTTAATTCCAAATTTAATGTGAAATTGCTTCTAATGACCAAAATTCAATTAAATGATAAAAACATTATTTTATTGTAATTTTTAAAAAATTAAAATTATAATATCACTACAAAAATAAATTAGAAGAAAAGACATATTTTAATTAAAATACAGTATATTTCACTATTCAATAAAATTGAATTTTTTAGAAAAATACCAAAAATTCAAGCAAAGTAAATTTTTTGTCCTGATTCAAAATAATAAATTTTTTTGTCAAATAGTAATTATAAACATGTCAAAAACATGATTTAAAGAGGGTTTACCATCAAAAGGTGGTAAAATTGTATGTTGTTTTGAAAAATACTTCTTTTATCCAAAAAAAAAACAATTTCTTTTTATATAATGTCTACAAAACATTTAAGATAATTTTTAAACATTGGATTTTATATATTACATATATTTTTTATTAATAAAATCCATAAAGGGTAATTTTATTAATTTTTAAACACACTTATTTATATTTAAATAGTTTTTCAGAAAAACATTTACTTTCAATTAAAATGGGTTTTATTTTCATTTATAATTAATTTTTCAATAATTAATTAATTAAGTACATGTGTAAAAAATATTTTCATAAATCAATTAATATTGTTCACTCCATCCATTTTAAAAACTATGTTATAAAATAACATAATAATAATTTGTTTTTCACTTATGTTCGATGTGGCGTGTTATGTATGCTATCGATCTGATTGTCTCATTTTAAAAACTCGGGATGTTAAATTCTCCACCACATTTTGAAATTTAATCCTCTCAATTTGAATTTGGATTAAGTAATAAATGTATGAATTTTAATAACACCCATATTTCAATCCCAGATCGGAAAATGGATTAATAAAACTACCAATTTAAAAGAAAGAAATGATAGTACGAAGGTCACATGGGACAACACATAATTAGATTTTATATATGAAAAAATGGATATGGAATAAAAAATAACAATATTTTTCTGAAGGAGAGTGATAGAAAACATGATCAAGAAAATGTAAATAATCAGAAAGCAAAAAATTTGTGATTGGTTAAATTCTTATTGATTTCATAGGAGGAAAATGAATCTGAACACATTTTTGTTTTCATATCCTTTTCATAACATTTCAGAATTATTATTTTTCCATAAATAAAAACATTATAATAGATATTTAATTGAAAATTAGAGTTTCATACTTTAATATATTTCCACTAAAAACTCATCTTTTTCTCTAAATTATTAGTACTCAAGATGAATCAACTTCTATAGAATCACATAATCCACAAAATATTAATTGTCTATTTCTTCTACCATTAATCATTAACCAAACCAAAATGGTTAGGATAAAATAAGATAATCCTAGAAAATTTTAAATCCTTATATGATTGAAAAATACTTAAATATAAAAAATTAAACATTAATATAAAATGTTCAACAAAGACCATTCAACAATTAACATTCTTTAAAATTCCTCAAAATAATATAAACTATGATTCAAACCCAAAATTCAAACTAATTTGAATGCCTAATCTTATAAGATAAAATTTAACATTTGTCTCCAACTATAATAAATAACTCTTAAAGTCTTATACCAAAAGGTAATTACCCTAATTACATTTTTTCCAAGATAGATTAATCAATTCCATAAATAAATCATATCACCATAAGTCCATTATAGATTCAACCAAAATATAATTCAACCACTATTCCTGAGTTAAAAACAGTATTTTATAAAAAATATGTTCCCAAAATAAACTTCTTATTATTCCATAAACTCCTTTAACTAAACAAAATTCATACTAAATAGGGACTTCACATAGAATAGTGGTATGAAATAAAGACATATCACACTACGATTATGGGTTCAATCCCCGCAGCCTTGTCTGATGCAACAAGTTGTCACATGGCCTCTGTGTTTTCCTTTTTACAAAAACTATATAATTTACGATATTAAAAAATGATATAAAATCAAAAAAAATAACTTGTTTTAAATTAAATGTTTTTCTTTATACCTCTCATTTTCATCCCAAATATTTCAGGCATCAATATCTTAATTCATGAGATTTTTTATTTCACCTAAACATGATTTGATTAACCAATTCCCAAAAGATGGAATATTATACCTTGATCATGGTGTCCACCTGGTTTCATCGTCATTTTTTCACGAAGATATAATTACCATGTATTTCATCAGTGATTTAGATATTCCTCAATGTCACATGATTCCATTATTCAAATAAACCTTCAAAAACTAGAATTTAATGGGTTTATATAGAAAAAATGTTATTGGAAAATAATATTGTATGGCATAAAATTTCAAAACATTTGATAAAACATGATTTTCATTAACCATTTGAACAATGTGTTACATAAAAATTTAAATCTATATTTCTTTTAAAATACCATAAGTATGTGATGAAAGATTATATTTTAAAAGAAATTATAAATAGGTTGTTCAAGGTTCTCTTTCTTCACCAGTATTTTTGGAATCATAATATGCTTCATAATATTGGGACATGGTATAATATCTAAAAAATAATTCAAAATATATAAATTTTTTAAAATTTGAGAATATTGATAAAATATGATGTGATTAAAAACAACCAATGATCCACGATGGTATTGAGATATAGAGGAGGCTTTTGATATCTCATACAACTGTTTTCAAGATTGTTCCATTTTAGAAAAATTTACAGAATCATCAAACCATAACCTTACAGCAATTATTACAATCATTTCATTAAAAAGAGATATGAATGTGTTTTGCAATCCTCCCCTTCAATTTTTAGCAAATTTCATCAATCTAAAAATGTAATATAATAAGTATCTAATAAAAAATAATTGAAAAAGAATCTTAACATATGTTCAATGAAAACCCTTAATCCCTAAAGATGCCTAAACCATTCATCAGATAACAACTATAAGGAAAAAACTCAAATCTTACAAAATATTGAATTTAGTCAAGAATTCACATTTAGGATATTTTTGGGATTAGATTTTTAGAGAATGAGTCCCTAACTATGACATAAAATTTCTAATATTACAATGTAGACAAATCTACACTCCATATTCTTTTTTCTTAATAATTATTTAATTTTTTTGAAATAAAACATGAATTATTTTCCTTGATAAAAATATTCATGAATTCTTCCTTTCTCTTACCAATATTTAACCCATATGTAAAAAATTTGAAACATTTTTATGAGTACAAAAAGCTCTCTAAAATATATAAAATAATAAATGAAACTGTTATCCCATGAAAACATTTCCAAAAATCATACTTTTCACCAATAAAACAGAAAATCTTTAACAAATCTCATGAAATTATTATATTCCTCAAAAACTAATTATCATTAATAAATTATAAAGGTAACATGTGGAGTCCATATAGTACCTACATTATGACTTTCACAACGGTATAGGGATAATCCTTCACGGTTTTGTTTGCAATACCCATAATTGTATATTACCTAAATCTCTTAAGAGAAACCATATCATTTAACTCCATATCATTACCAAATTCATTAGAGAGCCATCGTAGTATCTCCCACCCCTGATTTATCATGGAACCACCCATATACAAAATAAATGTCCAAAACCAAAACATACAGACAACACATAAATCATCCATAATGGAAAAAGGAACATTTTCACATTTCAATCACAAGGAAAAAAATATTATGATATTGTGTTATCAATATCTTCTCAAAACCATTTTCAATACCAAAATACATTAAAACAGAATATGGTATTTATTTTTCATTAAAAAATTTACAGCTTGTATAAGAAGACAAATATCAAATAGTGGCCACGATGGTGGAAATGTCATTGTCACCACATACATTATTAAAAAAATTAATTTAATTTTTTAGTAAAATAAAATATAGAAAAATATTCCATTTGAAAATATTTTAATTAAATTAAATGTTGAAGGGGTTTACAAAACACTTCATATAATAAGGTGATGTATATTAGAAAAATAAACCTTAATGATAGAAGATTGAGATGAAGTCACTTATATTGAGATCGAATCGTCACATTAAATATTTTTAACCCATAATAATAAAGATAGGTTTATTTAAACATTATTGAGAACATTTTTAATTTTTATTTGTCATTTTAAATCACTTAATACAATGTTATAAAAATTATATAATTATTTGAATTCATATCAGAAATTTTGTCGATATTCGTTACATGTGGGAAAAATGAACTTCGATTGATGTCCATAATCCATGTGTTCATAAGTATATCATCACTATAATAATATTCATGGGATAATAATAAATTATATATCAATTATACTTTTAATTACATTCATTAACTTTGGATATGAAAAATGTAAAATGTTACAATCATGGAGATGGTAAGTCGTACGTACGAATGGGTAACGTTTTCAATTTTCATTTATCATTATGGAAATAAGATACTTTTAATTTTACTTTTATAAAATTATTATAATATTATATACATCATAACTATCATTTCTACATACTTATATATATCATATAAGTGATGTGGTTAAAAAAACTACTCTCATTGCTTCATGGAGGTGATAGTTCACACATACAGATGAACGACATTATCATTTTAATTTTTATGGAAGGTAAGAACATAATTGAAATATTTTTTTTACAATGATAAATATCTCATGAATATAATATAGATTAATTTATTCCATCATTATAACCAGTATTGATTGACGGTAATTAAAATGGAACTATATCGGCTCGCAAAGGGGTATTCCACCGTACCCACGAATGAAATGTTAATTTCCCATTCTCAAAAATTGGAGTTGATTTTAGGTGATGAT
Source organism: Viscum album (assembly GCA_963277665.1). Taxonomy (NCBI): domain Eukaryota; kingdom Viridiplantae; phylum Streptophyta; class Magnoliopsida; order Santalales; family Viscaceae; genus Viscum; species Viscum album. The sequence goes on from OY728139.1 coordinate 808,057,490, forward strand.
ATTACATTAATAACATCCCAGTATTCTAGGATACAAATTTTTTATTTAATCTTAGAATAATAATATTTTGAGTAAGTGGAAGAAGAAATAAAATAGAAACACATAAAAATGATACCTCTTCTTCAGTTAAACACCATTGAAGAACACCTTAACACCTCTAAAAAGGGCTATATTACTAAAATAATTTACTAATAATGTGGGGAGGGGTTATAGGAAGAATTTTGGGTATATATTGGTCAAATAAAATGTAATTGGATGTGTGAGTATTATAGAAGACAGTGTACCATTTTATAACAGAGGGGAGGGGCACCCTTGAAAACTCTTAAAATATAAAATTAATATAAAATACATTTTAGTTCCAAATGGTCCCAAAATCATTTATTTATAATCTAATATGATTTTTTATTGATTACACATCATAAAATTTAAATCATATATGATTTTAATATTTTTTATCCGTTATGTTTTTCGTTTTACCGTTATTTTAGCATTATTAATCTTACAGTGATATTGTATTATTGGCACATTTAAGGTTAATGAAATTGAAAAAAATGTATGAAGACCCTGAAAAGTTAAATTTATAAAATATTTGGACCTATCCTAACAATTTTACAGAATTTTATACTTTTAGAAATTTAATATCATATAATAAAATATTATGTATTTCAAATACCAATAATGTCAATTTAGACACTATTCATTTGTTGACTTTAAAAAAAATTCATAACAGGAAGATAAGTTGAAAAGAACTAAATTAATTCATCAAAAAACATGTCAAAATTATCTTTAAAATTCATAATTGGCATTATTTAGGTCAGATAAATTTTTTTAATATATTTATAATACAATTTATTCGATTCTTTCCTTAATTAAGATATCACTACTTCATCTTTCTCTCACCTTTGAGTTTAATTGTTTATTTACTAAAAAATTTAAAAAATTAACATGATGTGGGTTATATTTTAATATTTCAAATGAATATTTATAGTCAAACTGATCACATTTATTTCCCAACATTAAAATGGTTTTAGTTATGAGAGACATGATTATGACATCATGGTATTAATTTTATATAAAATCATTATAACTGTCATAATCACATTCATGTGGTTCCAAGTGGTCCTAAAATTTACCCAAGGATTATAATGGATGGTATTCATTCATAAAATTAAATTATAAAATCTTTTAGGGTATTTCTATATTATCATAATATTACTTTTTTCATTTAATTATCTGATTTACCTTTAAAAGTGGTAATTAAAATAATTATTAATGTTAATATTCATAATGTACAAAAATAAAAGGGACCTATTGACAAAATTTAGACCTACTGATTCCAAATATGTAATAAATTTTTCCAGATTCAAAACATAGAAGTTGTAGTAATTAATTTAAAACTAATCCCTATTGTTAAAATGAGAAATGGAGTTTTTAAAAAAATGTAAACACCATATAATGATTGACATGAATTTATTTCTAAATTCAATGTGAAATTAAAAACAATGACCAAATTTTGATTAAATAATAAAAACATTATTTAATTATATTGAATAAATATTTTAATAGATAATATAAATACATAATTAAATTATAGAAAAGTTAGTTTTTAATAAAAAGGAGTATTTTTCACTATTCATTTAAAAAAATGAATTTTATCAAAAAAAATAAAAAAAATTTACTGAAGTAATTTTTTCTCTATTAAAAATAAGAAGTTTATGTGGTTAAATAAAACTTATATATATTTCAAAAACATTATTCAAGGATGGTTCTCTATCAAAAGATGGTAAAAATGTATTTTTTTGAAAAATACTTCTTTTATTCGAAAATTGAATTTGTTATTATATCATATATATAAAAACATAAAAGAAGATTTTTAAACCTTACCATGAAAAAATTACATATATATTTCCTTAATTAAAACCACAAAGAGTCATTTTATTATTTTATAAACTCACTTATTTTAATTTAAATATTATTTTAGAAAAACATTTTTTTGTTAAAAAGGGTTTTATTTCATCTATAAATCACTGTTCAAAAAATAACTATTTAAGTACTTATGTAAACAATTATTTCATAAATCAATTAATATTTTCACTATAACCATTTTAACAGCTAGGTTATAAGGTAACATATTTATATTTAGTTGTTCTCTTAAATTTTATGTGGCGTATTATGTACAATATTGAACATGTTGTCTTCATTAAAATAATAATGATGTAACACTTATAATTAAGTATATATTCAATTTGACACTCCCAAATAGGGTAGTTTCAAGAATAAGACATGATGATCTCTATCATGGATGGTCCCTCTATTAAATTTTGTATCGATAAAAATTGGTATAGGATTTTTAAAAATTGAGTGTCTTAATTCAAATAATGGAGTATAGTACACATCCTAGGAATTTGATTACTTTTGTATGAGTTTGATAATATGACAAGAGATTATGGTCCAATGCACTATGGAAAATAAAAAAGTTGTGGAAATGATGAACATAACCATCATGAATAAGTTCGGGAGCATGATGAGTTTGGCTATGCTACTTATGCATTTATAGGAAGAAGATTTTCAGGTTACATGCTACCTTATATATAGATCACCATTATAAACATTTAATTTTGAGATTATATGATGGATATTAATCTTGTAAACATCACTCTTATGTTCATTTATGAGTATTTGGATATTTGGAATAGTCACACATATCTAAGGAACATTGATATAATATAGAAGTGACATTCACTCCATACATCTTCATCGACTATGGAAAAGAGGAGTTCAGATAGAAAATGATACCTAATGAGGAAGAGGAGGATCAAAATAATATATTTCTTGCTATATGAGAATCATAAGATCAATGAAATTTAAAATCTTATAATTTATTGAAGAGAATGTGTCGAGGAATCAATTTATGATCCAACACCTATACCACCACCACATATCACTGATGATGATGAGGTGAAATATGACCCTTTAGTAGTAGACCAATAGGTAGTGGAGGAGGATATTAAGAAAGGGGATACTCAATAATACCAACATGAATTTTTAGAACCATTACATGAGCTAGAGGATGTTGTGCCACTTGATCATAATAGTTCAAAAGTATAAATATCCTCACAAGGGATAATTCTGTCAACAAAATATTTTGTGTAGGAATACCAATTACTGATTGGTGAGTGGGATCCAAAAGGATATTAATAAGTGTATCAACATTTTATATAATTATATATTTTTAGTGATGGATCAAAAACTATTGAGTCTTATGAAGATACACATGAAGGAGAACCCATAAAATAATTTAAAATAGGTTATTTCTCAAGAAAATTTGGTCCTTTGTAGATTCTTAAAATGATTACAGCTAGTGGGGGGGGGAATTGATGGATTTGGTTTTCCCAGCTACATTGGTTTGTGGATTGTGCACAAACCAAACTCAAAGTGAAGACTTCCATATTGTCTAAAAAATATTTTACATGTGCATCAACAATTCTACTGACAGCCATATTAATTTTCAAATATGTAGGTGGCTTCCTAGTTTGCTGTCTAAGTTTGGTGGAAGATTTTTGGGAGATGTAGGATTTTTTTCTCTAAACAAAATTCTTTTGTACTTTATGATAAACCTGTATTCCTGGGATAATTATAAATAAACCCCTTATCACTTCATGATTCTTCTTATGTGTGACATAGGATGATATAACGTTCTAAGAATAGTTGTCACACTAAAAGGTCATAGAAGATCCATTCTATGATGAGAACTCAGAAGATCTATGGAAATATTTATAAATATATATTCTATGGTTAGATGGTATCATTTTAAGGGACAAAAAGATACTGGATATTAGGGATGGGGACTCATCGTACTTTGAGGCACATTCTCATGTTGTACGCCCTTGGTAATATCTAGGTGGATATTATGAGAACAAGACCCACCAATAAGAAATCGATATTCATAAGTGTTAGTTGATGTTCATGGCTATAGATAAGTGTGTTGGTCCTTATAAATTCATATTATTATTAATGGGTATAATGTCTCACACACTTAGATAAATTGAGGAAAACCTTGATGATGGATTTTTGTGGCGAGTTATAAATTATTGGGTGTGTCTTGAGTAGTACTTCATTAATGAGTAATATAGGAAAGGATTTTTCAATTCCATAAAAGTAGATATCTCAGGACCTTTAATGGAAATGATATATCCAAACTATATCCATGTCCATGGTGTTCACAAGGTATTTTCAATTCATGGAAGCCAAGGAATGATAAATCAAGCACAGGGGTTGATGGTACTTGCATGTAACCCACTAGATTGAAGGTAACATGACAAAGGGATTATATTATAGAGTAAGAATTTGTATGAGGTGACATGTCATTTTGACATTAACATTTTTCTCTTGGGTGCCTTGGCCCATTTCGAGACAGTAATCATGAACTTTAGGCATGATCCCCTAATTCCAATGAGAATGTGGCGTAGAGGGTCACACACTAAGTGTAGTTAGTATCTATGTTAAATAATTTTTTATTTAAAATGCTGAATAAATATTATTTCAGATTGTGGTTTAATAATTATTAAAATATTCCAAATCTCATTAATTTCATCACTAGTTAATCGAGAGAATATATTTCAGATGGAATATTTATTTATTGGTGTGTAATGCAGTTATATTTATTTAAGATATATATAGTGATTATTCAAGGACAGATAAATATTAAGGAGGATTGGGGGACCATGTAATGGTTTCGGTGGGAAATATTATAAAATATTATTTGGTTAAAAAATATTTTAATATAACATGATTCTTAAGAACCTGTCATGTAAATAATATCATTGCTATTATTATTTGACATGGGTTTTTCACAGGGAATACTAAATTAATTAACAACACCAATAAAAATTATTTATAATTACTTAGTGAATTAATTTTTACATGTTCATGTTAGGGAAATAATAACATTACTATTATTATTTTACAAGGGGTTTTCACATGGAGTAGTTAATTAAGTAATGTGACTTGTGCTAATTATTTATTATTACCTAGGGAATTAAATTCATTATTATCTTATAATTCTCTATATAAGAAAAGGGGTCATTCCACCAGCTAACCAATCATTGTGTTCACAACATCCCTGGAGAAAATCTCTAGAGCTTATAGAACTCTTCCCTATACAAAAATTTTCTCAAGAACAGGTGAGATGCTCTTCCACTGAATCAAGGAGAATTCTTTGGAAGTGATTCTTCAGGTGCACAACGGCAGAAATCACAAGCACAAGGATCTTTTGTTCTAACACCACAGACTCCTTTAGTGATGTATAGACATACATGGATCACATGTCGATCACCGCTAGAGGATTCATATCCTTTGATTCTACATCGCAACAAAGCTGCACCTCAGACCCGTGGTCAGATGCATCAATGAAGAAAGAATCACCTTGTAGGTAATTTTATAATTTAATTGAATTGATTATAAACAAAATATGTTGATCCTCTCTTCTTCGTCTCGGGTTATTCCCTTTGTCTTTTTTATTTTATTCAATTCATTGGATACTAGGATTCATCATCATATTTATCCAACATTAATCATCAATTGTGGAAATTTGTAATGTTGGTTACATGTCCATCTCGCCCTTCCACAGTGCTCGGAACATAAAAGTCGTATCAGAGTTGTCATATTTTCCATTATAATTATTTAAATAATTTGTTGATGATTTACTCTTTAATAATTTAGTTTCTCAATTCATGTTTAACAGATATTGTAATATGAATTTTTATATATATTCCTCGCTTATCATTTATCTTAGATCTAACATAAATGAATAATTTTATGAATAAAAATAAATACAGTCTCTCATTAGGAGGCTCCCACAGTTCTCTCCAGATAACAGAATAAAACATGTCGTTTAGATGGATATACATGTCGTGTATCTGTGTTCAATGTAGTATGAGTAATTTAAATATTACTCAAACCGTGTTCATTAATTACACGTGTTACAGTAAATTCTTACACCCCCTATTGACCAGGAAAGACTAGGGCATGGGATGTCAGCTTACATGTTGTGTGGCCCACTGGACATAACATGTAGTCCATTAGGGTTTGGTTCAGGTCATGTATCCCATGCATTTTATGTCTGGACGGTGACCATGTATTGCAGAGTCTACACGACATGTAGCACACTGGACAGGCAATGTAGAGACCCAACATTGACATACCTAGACATTAAATTTCATTTGAGGAACACCTAATACATAACACAGACAGACACCCAATGACCATATTAATTTAGTGTCTTTTGAAACTCAGAACATAATATTCTAATCATGGTGAATGATCTTCAACATCACCCGTAAAGATCTTCCCCTTTTGTTTTCCTACAAAATACCATTCTTTATATCATTATCAAAAGAAATCATAAAAATGGTGAGCTCAAATTTTCAGTAAGGGTAAAAATGGATAACATAAAACAAACTATATACATTTGAATGTAAAAAAAATGAACATAATGTTTAAACATCAAAATCTTGAGTCAGGAAATAAATCTTGGCATTACATATGGAATATATCATAAAGGAACATTAACTATGATATAATAGTATTAGGGTGAAAAATTCAATTTTGGAAAACATAAAATCACATTATATGATTTCTATAGTAGCCAATGCATTTCTTCCAAGACCATCATAGTTGAAAAAGTCCATTACTAAACTTGGTTGAGTTTTCGTTCCATCCATGTATTATAAAATAGGATTCACATGTTGTTATAGTCATGTCTTTTTTCATGAGATATAAATCATTTCCCAATTAATTGGAGGGAGATATAGGTCCCACCCATCTCATAATGAAATCATTCTTACATGTTCCATAAAACATAAAATCCTACACCATAGCATAACACATGAAATAACATGGGTTTCATAAACATCATTTCATCATAACATAACTCATATAAGATAAATGAATTTCATAAAAATAATTTGATATTAAAAAACAATTAAATTAATAGTAGGGATAGAAACATAACCATATGTAATCATAGATTTAAAATAATTTTGATAAAACACTTGAGCTTAATTACAAAGGAAATATAATCGCTTCTTGAAAAACAATTTCTATTATAAAAAGGTCTTAAAATTTAAAAACAAAAGGAATTTAGTTGAAAATAATCATGAAATAATGTAGAGTAAGCTTCATTGAAATAAGATGTCAAAAAACCATAAAAATCCATTTATTCTATATAAGTTAAAAAAACATTATCCTCGTAATTTTACTGGAAATGTCTAAAAGTACCTCCTATTGTAAACAAAAGAATGATTCCTTCCATACCATGTAGTAATACTCCAAAAATTGGTAAAAATTAATTTATAAATATAAGAATTTTTTTTGATAAAACATAGATATGGATGATAAATATATTCCCAGTAAATACTTACATATAAACAATCTCAGATAAAAAAATAGATTGCAAAATTATTCATTACCTTTGGTTCAATAATCTCTGTATGAGTCCAAAAACAATATATAATGTTTTTAAACATATTATTAACTTATATCAAAATCATAATAATATTTTTGATCTCATATATTATTATTTTATTACTTTTTATTACCAATTTATTAACAATTCATAGTTAATGCAACATTTTTGATAATATAACTTTGTTTATCGTACATGTTTTGACTTGTTTTTCTTGATTATATTACATAGATCATGATTTAATTACATATAGATTGATTAATATGATTTATATTTCATATAAATTCATAATATAAATATATATAAAATATATATATAATTCAATACACTGTTCATGGAGATGGTAGGTCGTACGTATGCATGAACGTTGTTTCCGTTTTCTTGTCATATTGAATTGAAGTATGTGAATGAAATATATGTACATAAATATATCATCAATATAGACTTATTATATCATATATTTAATATTTATTAATAATATATATATATATATATATATATATAATTGTTTTATAATCATTCTTGGAAGGTTAAAGTAGAGAATGAATCTCATCGTGTCGTGGAGACTGTAGGTCGTACGTACGCATGAGCAACAATATCATTCTGTTGATCGTTATATGGTATGTAATTGGAGGGTATATTAATTATATATAATCATTATCATTTTATATTCATTATTTAGACCCATTATACTAATCATTATCCCATCCTATTAATGTATTTTTGAATAAAAAATTTTACCACGACGTGGAGACGGTAAGTCGTACGTACACATGTATAGTGATATTGTTTTTCGTATGATGGATAAAATAATGTATAATGTTGTCCAATAAATATAATAACATCAAATAATGTATAATATACATTATTTATTACTTTAGTATGGAATAAACATAGAAAGTGGAAGTTGAAGAAAAAAAGAACTTTGAAAGATGGGATAAAACAATTACCTCTTCTTCTGGTGATTGGTTTTCACTTGAGAAAAAGGGATCCTTGGAATGGATATCTCCCCAATTTTATGACTCAAGGATAATGTGAGGGAAGTTGGGAAGAGAAATGGGTAGGGTTTGTTCAAACAAAAAGGCATTAGTGGTGTGGGTTAAAGAATAAGGGATGTTCCCTTTTATAAGAGGGGTGATGGGCACTTTAGTAAATTCTTGAAATATTAATTTATTATAAAAAATTTTCTGTTTTTATTAGTTATAAATTTATTTATTTCAAGTATATTATTATTATTGGTTAAAATACTCTTAAAAAGTAGGTTTTAGACTTTTTTACGTCATAATGGTAACCTTATATTTTAGATTTAACCCATTGTAAAATAATTCGACTCTTATGATGTCTTATAGTATTTCAATACAACATGGTTGATATCATTTCTATAAAATTTCAAGGGATCATAAATTGGATAATTTATGAAATTTTTATAACTATAAATATTAATTTTCTAAACTTTTATTTTTAGGATTATTTTATCATTTAATAAAATAGTATTTTTTTTAAAACCCCATTTATGTCAATTTTGAAACTATTATGTAATTCATTTTTGTTAAAGTAAAAAAATGATTATTTCAAAAAAAAAAAATTAAATAATCCCTAATATGTTAGTGTCATCCATATAATTCTTTTATTACAACAAAACGTTCATATTTAATTTATTTTAATATTTATAAATTCTTTTATTTGAATCTATCATTAATGAGGTAATCACAACATCATAATTATGTTATAATTAAATATATTTATCTAATGTATAAAAATAATAAATAAAATACCATGATGTATGAAATAATTTTATCTTTATAATTACTATTTATAGTTGATGAGATCAATTATATAACCCTATATAAAAATCTATTTAGTAAAATATATATGTTTATTTTATAATTATCTTTACTTTTAATTAATTCTTATAAAATGTCAGTTTCAAATAAAAGTGAATCCATGGGGTCCCAGAATAGACCCAAGGATGCACGTGGTCGAAAATATATCATACAATAGGATTAAGACAGGTTTTAGGATATTTTACTATTATTATTAAAATACTATTGTTTACCCTTATTTGCCTGATTGACCATTTATCCATTGTAAATAAAATAATTAATAAAGTTATTATTCATAATATCCAAACATAAATGGTACCTATTTAAAAAATTTGAACATTTTGATTCTAAATATGGAATGAATTTTTCTAAATTCATAACAAAGAAGTTGAAGTAATTAATTTAAAATTTATTCCCATTGTCAAAACCAAAAGGTGGATTTTCTAAGAAGTAATAACTATCAAAGGATTTACATGTCTTTAGGTCCAATTTAAATGTAAAATTACATCCCATGAAAAAATAGGATTAAATTATAAGAAAATATTCCATTTAATCTTTACAACCAATTAAAAAGATAATCTAACAAATATAAATTTATTAAAAAAAGGTAGTTTCGAGTTAAAATGTGGTATTTTTCTCTATTCATTAAAATTTTAATTTTATTAGATTAATACCAAAAATTTTAAAAAAAGTAATTTTTTATGTCCCGCTTCCAAATAAGAAGTTTATTTTGTCAAATCTAACTTATAAAAGTGTTAAAAATAGATTTAAAATGGGTACCTCATTAAAAGGTGGTAAAACTGCATTTTATTTAAAATAGTTTTTTTATCTGAAAATTGATTTTGTTCCCATATAATGTTCTAAAAAATTTGTAATATGAATGATAATGTTATTTAAAATTAAAAATTTGGTTAATAATATTCATAACTTTTATTTTATATCCCATTAAATAAATATATTTTAATAATATATCATTGTTTAGTGAAACTCAGTATTACATACAATGAAAACTATCAAGGAAAGTCGTTCTTATATGCAATGCAGTCCAAGTCAGTGTTGTGTGTAGTGAAAGGTTCATTTGGTGTAGCATATAATATAATCCAAACATTGTTCATTTATTCATTGATCAAAATCTATACTTAGTGTTTTTTGAAATGAATTCTATAAAACGAACTTGAAATTGTCTGTAACATAATCTAACAATATTGATGCATATATTGAAAGATAATACGATGTTTTGTAAAGGGAAAACAAATCATTGTGTAGTGTAAAACAAAAAAACATCAAAGAAATTAAAAATAATCTATCTTATAAAATTGTGGTGTATTACTCACTATGTACTCTGAAGATTTACAAAGTAAACTTCACTTGTTGTTTCCCTAGTTTTGAACATCATATGAACGGTGAGGAGGGTACACACCATGTAGTCGGATATACACATCGTGTACTCTTTACTGATTACAACGATTAAAAAATTTATTATTATATTATATAATCCTTGAAACATGTACCTTCGTGTGGGCATAAATCTGAGACACAACATGTGATAGATGACTGATAAATAAATATATATATATATATATAACATATGTGTATTGTTCAAATATCTACACATCATGGATGATTTGTATATCAATTTTAATTTTTCATGCATGATACATGTTACAAAGAATAAAGTGTATACAAAAATAAATACACGATGGGTTCTTTTGGATGGAAATTCACCGGGTTTCTTCCAAGGTACAAGTTATGTAAAAGGTTATGGATGCGAATCTCAAGGAAACGTAGAAAAGGATTAATTAAAACAGGATTTAATAATTAAATATAATGATTAATCTATTTGAAGGTAATTTATCCTAATAATAATGATTATAGAATTTAATGCTAGTTTTATTAAATGCATAATTCATTTCATGTATGTGGTTGATCATGAGCTATACCAGACCTTTGTATGTGATTGGTTCTCTTTTAATTTATTTATTAAATTAAAGTTATTGGTATACATTATGTCTCCTCATTAATATGTAGCGCTTGCAAGCCCAAGGGTTCTTTTTTGTAAACCCCCCATCACCCCTCATCTATATGATAGTTAAAAGTATATGTAATGGATTGATATCCCAAGCTAGTGGAGGAAGTTCATTTTAGGATCCATGACGTAACCAATCTAAGGAGATACAAAGGTGGAGAGGTGGAAAGATGTAAACAGAATCCTTAAATTGTTCAAGGTATTTCTCCACCAGTTCAGGGTTAGTTTAAGAACTTCCAGATAGGCTAACTAATATTAAATCTCATTATCATTCCCATTATTTCATTTTTGTAACCTGGATGGTTATTCATTATGGATTTTTCATGTGATCACATAATTAATGAAATAACAAACATACAATATGGAACTAAAATAAAAAAGTATTACACATAAATATTATCTATACATGGTTAATCACTTAAGTACATCCCAATTAACATTAACAAGTATTAGAAGGGAAAATAAGTGAAACTTTATAAATACAGGATAAAATCCCTCAATTAAATATTATGTCGGTATAGCCTCCAATTAATTTAGTTAGAATCGAACCATTTTTCAAAGTGCAAGAACAATCCTAGTTGGGATGCTTTCAATTATTATGGAATCCTAATTTGACATTTTGGGTGGAATTAAATTAGTATACATACGGGGTTTACTACCCTTACAGTACTTTGTGTAACTTAGAGGAAACATTTTAGGAAATCTATAATTAAATATTTCATGATTGGGGAGTCAACTCAATAGATCAAGGAGATATGAGTTAATATAGTTTTCATTTGTAATTACTACCTAAAACCTTTCATGATGCCTGACCAACCCTAGTTGGGGTAATGCGAAGGGTAATGTTGATCTATAAAACTATAATGTCCAAGAAATAGGATATTCTAGAACCAATGATTAGGCCTATTGGGTTTCAAAAAAATAGTGGGAGACTAATAGAAATTAATTTATTTATTTGTCAATAATTATCAAGATAATGTACATAAAATCCATTCATCTTAATTTGTAGAAGAAAAAAATTAAAATGAAATGAAACATATCAATGTTAACCATACTCAAGAATGAAAACCTTCTCAATAACACTAATTTAAAAGAGTGTAAAAGGCATCTTTGAGTTATCCTTCTCCATGAGAGTAAAGATAATGTGCTGGAAGAGCATGTACCCGTTTTTTATCGAAATGAGGTGAGTAATGAAAAACTATCTTTTTATGAGAAACATCCGAATGACACTACGTATGGTCATTGACTATGTCCAACATTCATGACCTATGAAATCGTGATGTCAAATTAAGAAATGGATACTTATAACATAATGTCTCACTTACCGGATCTCTATCATGAGAAAGCTGGAAAAGAGAGGTATGATAACTCCAGTGCTATGTCCACTACTATGCTTAGAGAGTCGGTTCCAGCTGGACCACATGTAGTCAAGATTAATGACTACATTGAGCATCTAAACATTATAGGGATCAAATTATCAGATGATTTGGATACAGATCTAATGTTATCATCATTCCCTAAGACCATCTCCGGTTTTATTAGGATTTATAATATGATCATCAATGAGAAGAGTTTATCAGTGCTTCTTACCCTGGTTCAACAAGTTGACAATGACATGGGACATGAAAACCCATCAATCCTTACAGTGAATAAGAAGAGGGAGGAAAAGGAAAATGGACCTAATATTTATAAAAAATCTAAAGCCTCAGAGCACCACTTGACAAAGAATAAGAATATCTAGAGGCAGGGAAAGGAAAAGGGGGTAATATGCTTTTCATGTGTCAAGTTAGGACACTAGAAGAGGAACTTCACCCAGAGGCAAGGGAAATCCAAATTTTTTTTCTCTATCATTCTCAATCATTCTTGTATACACATTTGATATTAGATAAATATTGGGGGGATCAAATATATATTCAAATATAGAAACCAACTAGATTATGAATATTTCTAGAGGAAAGGGGGATCTATGAGCTTCCAATTCTGCGAGGATGAATTCCATTTCCATTGGTCAATACCACTTCACATTACAAAAAAGAATGATTTTGGTTTTACAGGACTATTATTATTCTCCTAGTGTTACAGAGAATATAATTTCTTTATCTAATTTTTTAATAGATGGATTTATTTTCATGTTTAGAAATAGATGTTGTTATATGTATAAGTAAAACATATGTTATTCTATGGAACATTTAAATAATAGTTTATCTGTATTAAACTATAACAACCAAGTGTTGGAAACTAATAATGAACCGTTCCCACATGACTCATACAACACCCAGTTGTGTCTTCATCATGTAGATCATTTAAATGAAAATTTCCTAACAAAGCTCTATCAAGATGGTTATTTAGACTCTTATGAGAAAAATAAACATGAAATGTGTAATATTTGTTTACAAGGGAAAATGACCAGACCACCATTTTGTGGACAGGGTGCAAGGGCCACAAATATTTTAGGATTGGTACACACAGATGTCTGTGAAGCATTTCCAATAGCTGCTAGAGGAGGATATTATTAATTCATTACTTTTTCTAATGACTTGAGTAGATGTGGCTATGTCTACATAATGAGGTATAATTTTGAGTTGTTTGAGAAATTCAAGGAGTTCAAGAATGAATTAAAGAATCATATTGGTAAAATGATATGAAATATTTGATTGAATCGAGTTGGGGAATATCTTAACCAAGAGGTAATTGAACTTTTATGAAAATCTGATATTCTATCTCTACTCATTTCACCTGTTGAGTCATGTAGATCTTCCATTATTCTTTTGGGGATATTCATTGCCAACTACAGAACACACATTAAACCAAGTACTAACTAAGGTATAAAATGGGATTCTGTTTGAGAAATGATGTGAAAAGACACCAAATTCATTGGATACTACTTTATGGGGATGTGATTCATTTTTTAAGGCTTTATCTGAAAAAAAAACTAGCACCTCGGGTCATAAAGTATATCTTTATAGTGTATCCTAAGGAAATAAAGGGATAATACCTTAAAAACCACTCTTTTGGTCAGAGTAGAAGTCTCAAGAGGGGGGTTAATTGAATATCAATAAAAATTTCAATCAAAATTGTATGTATAGAAGAGTATTCCATAATTAAAATATAATCAAAGTTAGTTTATACTGAATTTATAAATGTCCCGAATGTTCAATTTTTTTCTCAGAAGATTGATTAGTTCTCATATTTTCTAATCTAAAGATTATACAAACATTGGTAACTAATAAACTGATTCAAAATAGATATAAACACATTCTATACTAAATATCAATGTTCAATTTATCTTAATGTAAAATAAATTTAACACATATCAAATTAAAAAAAAAGACAAACTACACAGTGGATAAAAAACAAGAGGTTCAGTCTCAAGATGAGACATATTCCTCTCCACATGGTGATCACCTAACAGTAAGAAGTTTATTTTAATAAACATTTGATCCACACCCTGGATCAGGTTACCCAATAGTACACATGGTGGTACTGGTCACACTTGACCTCTACTATAGTTATTCATGGAAAATCTAACAAACATATCACACAAGATCTCATCCACTATTATATGTGAGATACTAGAGTAAAATGAGATTGAGTGAGAGGTTATTTTAATATCCTTCAGTTATTCTCATGATATAGTTTGTCTGAAACAAAAATATTCACACACGACTCAAAAATTAAACAGAATTTCACAACAGAGTTGTCAAAGAAGAATAGAGTTTATAGGTCTTTGAGTGTTGTGCAGTAAATATCTAGACTCATTGGATGTGGAGAAAATGATATTTGACACCTCTTCTGGAAGTTGGATTCCGAACAGAGTATCCCAGTCACTAAATCTAATTTGAAGGTGTGAAAAGGTTTATCTATTCTATATCAGGTAGTTTAGTGATCTTTTTCATGTTGTTTCTTGTAATATTAATGTTCATGTGTACTCAAGCTATGAGTTCTACTATTTTAAATATCTTGAAAATTCACCCAGTCTTTCTTTCTTTTTTATCTCAGGTTCTAATAGTGTCTTTAAGGTTGATCTTGTTATACTTTTATACATTAAGGTACATTATGTATAAATATCTCCCATGTGCATGTACTTCGTACTGTCTATGGATAGTTCTACAGAAAACATTAAATAATGTCAAAAACATTAATTTCTCTAAATATGATCGTTGGAAATAAATTTTAATTAATAAAAATGAAACAGTTATTTGTGACTATTGGTGAGTCATTTTCATTAGTCTGTCATCATCCATCTGTTAGCATCAGTTTTTCAGCAAAGGTTAGTTAGCATCTATGTGTCAGCATCGGTCTGTTAGCATCAGTGTGTTAGCATCACTTTGTTAGCATCGGTGTGTCATCATCTGTCTGTCATCGGTCTATCATTATTGGTCTATCATTAGTCTTTCATCATTCAGTTGAACATATGTGTGTCAAACAACAGTGTGTTGAACATTGGTGTTTCGACAATCGGTGTGTTGAAGAACGGTTTGTCAAATATATGTGTGTTGAACATTAGTGTTTCAAACATCGGTGTGTCAAATAGTGGTGTGTCGAACATAGGTGTGTCAAACAATGGTGTCTTGAACATCGGTGTCTTGAAAATCGGTGTCTAAAACATTAGTGTGTCAAACATTGGTGTGTCGATCATCAGTGTGTCGAACATCAGTGTGTTGGACACCTGTTTATCAAACATCGGAGTGTCGAACAAACTATCTATTCGAGGGACTCTGAGAAACATATGAAGTGCCTATCTTACACATACAATTACTTGAATAAGTGAAATCCAAAAAATACATGTAAATATACAATTGTAATCATTTTGATTCATAAATATAGTTTATGGACTTATTGAAATATATTGTTCTGTATGAAAAAATGGATCTACTTAGAGATATTAAATGGCATGAAATAGTAGAATCTATAGATTGACATTATTTGGGATTATCAAAACTACTATATAATAGAAGGTCTAACAATCTCTCACTTGTTGATAATCACAAATTATGGCATACATGTAAATATAAGGAATAATAATTACCAGGCATAGATTACTTCACTGAATGTGATTAGATAATATAAATAATGACTTCCCTTGATTTATTTTCAAAAACAAAGATCCCTCTCAATAAATGTTTATAGATTATATTGAGTACATTCCATGTGTTCTATGCCAGAATTTCTCCAACTGAAATTAATATTGTATGCCATTACTCCCCATTTTTTTATTAGAAAAAAAGAAAAGTAAGAAGAAAAATATCATAATGAAAATGAGAGACAGAGAGAAGACAAAAATGATTTTATTTAAGAAGCAAAATAGTATAGTGACCATAAAAATGAAAAATTACAATCAAAGACACAATCCATAACTAAGGGTTTGGCCTATGAGGGGCTTTGCCTTTATCTGAAGGATCCAGAGTAGGATGAGAAGGTTTGAGAGTGGCAGAGGGAAGAGGTGGTCTGAAGATAACACCAGGAAAGGAAACATCTATAAGGACAGTGTCTGCATGGCTAGGCCTTCTTTATGATAACACGGTGTTGGGAGATTTCTCTGTAATGACTGGTCGAATCTGGGAAAGATCCTGAGAGATAGTCATTTGAGTATGAGGCTAAGAGGTAGTACCAATGGAAGTAGTAGGAGGACCCCAAATTGCTTCAAATTGAACTTGTAGAAATTGATTAATTAGGTTGATGAAATCAATGATGATATCATCATCATATTGCATGGAATTTTTGAATTCTTCTTTATTCTCCATGTATTTATTCAGTAGAGGGGTAAACTCCTTCAATTGTGTAACATGCATTTGGATGGATTCTGGGACTTGAGGAATTCTGATATTTTCTACTAAAAAATTGAAGCTATTAATGGGATCATTCTTAGTATATTAATAGTAAAGTACTTATAAACTTTCTATCTAATCAATTTTTGAGTAGAAGAGGCTTCATTTGTGAACTGCCTTACCATATTGTTCACAAGGTCTTTATTTATATGTACATTTTCAATAGTTTCTTTGTCTGAAACACTCTAAATATTTATGAGTTTCTCTCTCATAAAATCCATGAGAGATTCCAAATCACCAAAACAATTTTCCCACACCTAGAACTAGATGGGACAGTAATAATTTTTCCATGCTCCACTTTCAACTTCTTTAGATATAAATTTAGTATATGAGTCACCATGTTCCTGAGAACTTATTGTATACCACTAATGGAGGTATTAAAATTAGAGGTTATAGAATTTAACTCATTTCTCATCTTCCATACTTCTTCTCTTAGTAACGTATTATGTTGAATGATGGTTTCTTCTAGGGTAATGTGATTTGGTTGTATCTCCTGGATCACCATCCCTACAATCTTTGCTACATCTACATTTTAAATTCCAATCGAAGTGGATGACCCCTGGATCCAACTGAGGATTTCACTAACTCACATATATCATTTTTGAATTTCTCTAAATCATCCTTAATAACATTTTCCCTTCGCACAATCTGTGCTACTGCAAATACTGGTGGAGGTGTAACAAGGGGAATAAGTGCAGTAGGTTCTGCTTTAGCTCGGGCTTGTAAAGTAGGAGGATGAGGCACCCTATCCTCATTTTATTCCTATTTCTACCCTAAAATAATGTATCCTGAATCATTATTCCACTCTCTTGTATTGGTCCAATATCTTGGATCAACTATGTCAATACGGAACTTTCTTTCCTGA
Organism: Viscum album; assembly: GCA_963277665.1. Lineage (NCBI taxonomy): Eukaryota > Viridiplantae > Streptophyta > Magnoliopsida > Santalales > Viscaceae > Viscum > Viscum album. The sequence continues at coordinate 808,075,497 of OY728139.1, forward strand.
GGTTCTGGAACAACATTATCTTCATCTAATTCTTCATCATGTCCACTAGCCATAATATCATTTCAATGTATAGGAACCAACAGATCTTTATGATCTGTATGTGTTCCAACCACTTCAACATCCCTAGGAACATCCTCAGTTTGATGTTCCTAATCCTCAGCTTCATCCTCATGGCCACCAGATATAAGTACATTCAATTCCGGAATGATTTCTTGATTTTCATCATTAGGATGGGGTGGTATATCCTCATGACCAGTATCTCCAAGATCAACAGCCTCTTGTTCAACATGATCTCCACCATCAATAGCTCAATGTATAGATTCCTCATTTGATCTGTCAACTACATTCTGTCTCAATTTTGAAGAATCACTTGCATGCTAATTATTTCCTCATTCATCATCATCATACTCCTCATCTGATTTACTAAAATAGTCTTCAACTCCACTAGCCTAATTCTCTTCCTCATCCGCATCACCTAACATAGGTTCTCTTGAGGGTAAATCCAAAGGTGGACTAGCGGGTCCATAAGACATATCATTATGGTTTTCAATAATATCACCATCACTCCAATCATCAAAATGATATCCTTCTTCCCTTGGCAACTCAGTCTTAGCTTCCTGATCAGAATAAATAGGTTTCACTCCTAGTTTGAGGCTAGGGTCAACATGATCCTTTGGTCTGGTAGGATGGTCATTTTAATTGAATTACTCATACACCCTTTTTTCATCTCTTACCCAGCATTTATTTCATGGGTACCAGAAGATCATCATTCTTTTGAAAATATCTTTTTGAAGACATAAACAACTACATGCACTTATCACTTCATCTCCCTCTTCCAACCAACCCATATTCATTAACATGGCATAGCTCATCCTGGGATAGTACAAACAAATTTCCTTCTAGGATGGATTTATCATATCAGAAACATGCACCACTACATACCTACACAGGTTCAATTTAATCCCATTTTTTGACAGATTAATTAGAAATACATCCTGATAATTCACAGTAGATAAATATCCCTTACTTGGGAAGATTTAATGTTGTATAAACATAAAAAGTATCATTGCCTCTCCATAAAATTAACTGGCAATAGTCCTTTTAGATTTCCCATTTTGAGTCAGCTCTTTGAGAGCATCGTTATAAGAGAATAAATTAGAGGAAGGTGGAATATTACCCTGATAATCAGCATAGACACCTTCATGAGTCATCTCCATGTACTCATCCCATTCCTAAGACAAAAAATGATATTTCCTTTCACATTACCACTGACTCCATCCAAGCTTACTTAGATTCATCCATGGATATAGTCCAATATCATTAAAAATCATGTACAAGCTGGGGATAATAAGGTATTTCATTGTTTGAGAACCATCTTATACACAATTGAGATTCTAGTACTCTCAATAAAAATGACTTTCATGATAGAATCCACTCAGTATACACTTCATTCCCAGCTATAACCACTAAGATTTCCATGCCTGGTTTTGGAGTTCCACTGGGCTCACCCTTCTAACGCGTAGTAGATGGATAGTTTCTCAACTCTTCCATAGAGTGATTAGTATTTGCCATTTTCAGGATTCAGATTCCAAAAGAGTTTTGGGGAAAAGGGATGAGAGATATTGTGAAAAAGGGTAGACAGTATTAAAGTAGAGGGAATGTGGAAGGTTGAAGTAGATTGAATTTGATTTATCATTTAGGGATCATAAAAACATAAAGCATTAAATTTAAATGAGGTAAAAAGAACACAAAACAACGTCATTTAATTCAAAATATATAAAATTATAAAAGAGTCCTTAAATACACTAGTACCATTGAATCAGTTTTACACGATTGTTTTCACACGATCAGTTTCATAGTGATCAGTTGCAAGGATCAGTTTCATGAGATCGATTTCAATGATCAGTTACACAAGATCAGTTACAAGGATCGGTTTCACAAGATTGGCTTCATGGATCGGTTTCACAGATCGGTTTCATGGATCAGTTTCATGGGTAGATTTAAAGAGTTTAGTTTGACAAGACTTTTGAGCTTTATTGTTCATAGTTCATGTCTATTGTAATTCATTCTATCAGAGTTTAAGGGATTAGTGAATATATCACCAAGATGTTGTTTCGTCCCAATAAACTCAAGAGTTATATCAAATTTTTTATAATAATATCTCAATAATTGATGTCTTACCTAAATATAATCTGTTCTTGAATGTAAAATTGGATTATTAGAAATGTTAATAGCACTTGGGTTGTGAATGTTTTTGAAAATATGTCGGAATTGAAATCCATAGTCTAATAAGGTGTGTTTCATCCAAACAAATTGTTCAGAACAACTACCATCAGTAATGTATTCTACATCAGTAGTTGATAATGAAATTGGATTTTTCGTTTTAATACACCATGATATTAGAGACATTCCATAAAATTGACATGTTCGAAAGGTACTCTTTCCATTGAACTTACATCCACCAAAGTCGGCATCTAAATAGATAACTAAATCAAACAGTTGTGCTTTTGTATTGAATAGTACAAAATTAATGTATACATGAGGTATTTGAAAATTATTTTAACAAAATTCAAATGTGATTCTTTTAGGTTTTCTTGAAATATTTCACACATACACACAACAAACATAATATATGTCCTACTAGCAGTTATGTATAGAAAACTCCCAATCATTCCTCAGTAAGTAGTTTGATCAACTGATTTTCTATTTTCATAAAGAACTTACATACATGTAGAACTCATAGGGGTTTCAATACTATTCAGGTTATCAATTCCATACCTTTTCAAAATATCTTAAGTATACGTACTTTGATTTAAAATAATACCTTGTTTATTTTTAAATATATGAAATCCAACAAAATATTTAAGTTCACACATTAATCTCATTTCAAACATTAATTGATTTATTTTTGAAAAATCATTACATAAGGAATTTTTAGAGGATCCAAATAAAATATCGTCTATATATATTTGGCCTATTGAAAATTAATTTGAAATTCTATTTATAAATAAAGTAGGATCTGCTAGTACTTTTGTAAAGCCTTTAGATGTAATAAAATTACTCAACCATTCATACCAATCTCTTGGATCTTGTTTGAAACTATATAGAGATTTTGTTAATTTAAACACACGATTTTTAAAATTTTGATTTTTAAATCCTGGGGGTTATTCAACAAAAACATCCTCAATAATATAAACATTTATGAATACACTTTTTACATCCATTTGATAAAGATTAAAATCTATGTGTGCTTTATTGGAAAGTAAGAACCTAATTGCTTCAAGTCTAGCTATTAGTGAAAAGGACTCTTCATAATCAATTACTTCTTCTTGATTATATCCCTGTGTAACCAACGTAGTTTTTTATAACTATATTTCCAACTTTATCTACATTATTTTTAACACCCTTTTGGTTCTTATGGTCAAACTATCCTTTGGTCTATCTAGAAGATTCCAAACATAATTTTTTTCAAACTGATTAAGATCTTCTTGCTTTCCCATTACCCAAAACTCATCATTGATCGCATAATTGATATTTTTAGGTTCACGTTGTGACAAGAAAGATTGATGTCCAACCAGTTTTCTCAAATAAACTCTCGTTTGTGTTCCTCTATCTAAATATTAACAAAAACATCTAAGGGACAATTTTTAAGGGTCCTAGTTGGTCTAGAAAATGTAGGACTTGATATTTCAGGTTGGTCAAGTTGATATGGTTCATTAGAGTTAGGATCTAGACAATTACATGAACTATAATTTTTCACAGATTCCTTCACATGATGATTTTATTTTTTATCAATAATTTCTAGATTGGACATATCCTCTTCAATATTTTCTAGTGTGGTCTTTTGATCATGTGGATCTACATAATAAAACATGATATGTATTGATTCCACCTCACATTTTTTTTTCTTATTAAACACTCTATAGGATTTTCTTTTTGTAGAATATCCACGAAATATTCCTTCATCACTTTTGGAGGAAAATTTATGTAGATTATCTTTAGTCTTCAGAATATAAACGTTACATCCAAAAACATTAAAATATTTTAATTTATATTTCATATAATTCCACAACTAATAAAGATTTTTCTTAATGATGGGTCTGATTAAGACTCTAGTTATTATGTAACAATATATAATAATAGCTTCAACCTACAAATAAATAGGTAGTTATTATTCATTAAGCATAGTTCATGAAATTTTCTGTAGTGTTCTATTTCATCATTCAACCACATCATTCTGTTGAGGTGTTCAAAGAGCCTATAAATTTTGATTATAGAAATTTTTGTGCAAAAAGCATCAAAATATTGATTCTCCAACTCACAACCATGATCAATTACTAAATACATAATCTTATGTCCACTATGATTTTATACAGTACTAGAATACATTGTAAAGTGTGAACAAGATTCACTCTTGTGAGCTATAAAAAAGGTCTTGGTGTACCTAGAGAAATCATATACAAGAAAATAAGAATTGGGATACCCATTGATACTCAAAACTCTAGATTTTAAATACATGTTTATATAAACCAACTCAATAGGTTGATAAGTAGTTACTTAATTCTTTGGTTTGAAATAGATTTTATATTGATTTCCATATTGACATGGATTGTAAACTTTATTGTCTGGAAACTCTAACTTGGGAAGGTATTAAACTAATCCTTTTCTAGTAAACATACTATGTGAGATTATGTTGTAATTTCATAGACATATATTCCAGATCCAAGACTCTTAGTGAAAGGTATTTATACGTGAGAAATTCTATGGGGCTAGTGTGTCTAGATTTATATCATAATCATTATGATTTGTAAAATAAGTAAATAATATGTAATTCTTTGAATAAAAAACATGATATGAATCATTTTTTAATTAATCATTAAATACATCATCACAATATTGAGATATGCTGAGCAGGTAGTAATTTAATCCATCAAAATACATTATATTATAAATTAAAATAGAGTTAGGGTTACCCATCTGTGCTAGGCTGATGATTTTTCCTTTCCCATTGTCATCAAATGCAACATGTCCTCCATCAATCTTGATAAAAATTTTAAAGCATGAATAATCCCCTGTCATATGTTTTGAACAGCCACTATCCAAGTAACACCTCTTTTTTACAGGAGCTCTTCAAGAAGTTTATCTACAAAACAGATCATATAATAAATGACTTTGGTACCCATATATATTTGAGTACACATACATAAGTGAATTAACATTTAATAAACTAGAACAATCTTATGGGATTACTATATGAATTTTTTAATGTGTTTGAAAAATAAAATCTATTTGGTCATGAAGATTTAGATGCAGTAAAAGAATTCTTGGAGCTAGAACTTGCAGTAAAAGTATGGTTTTTTAAATAGGTAGCAAATTTTCTAGATTTTGTTACAAAATGTGATTTGGATTAATTTCTTTGACCTTGTTGATATTATATCCTCGAAGTATACTTAAGAGCTAATTTTTTTACCAAGAATTTGAGTAATATTATTTTTCACATTATTTAAAAAATTAATTCTTTATTCGATTGCACAATAGATGTTTTTAACTCATTGTTCTCCATGAGTAGTTGAGGAATTTTCTCTTTTTCAGTTGTATGTTCAGAGTTAACAGACACAGTAAGATCATGTTGTTTCTTCATATATTTATACTTATATTTCAACTCATTACATGTTTCTTATATCATGTTGTAATATTTGAATAATTCATCATTTTTCATATTCTCATACTCACATTCAGAATAATAAGAATTATGTATAGGAGAGTGATCGTACCACGATTCACTGTTTCATTTTCACCCTTACACCGCTGTGCTAAACATATTTTGTATTAAAAATGATAAAAATATTATCAAATTGTGCTTCATGTTTGATTCAATAATTTTGTGTTTATCACTGTTAAATGGGGCAATGATACTTGTTTTTAAAATTACAATGTAGGTGGAGGTGATTTGGAGGGCCCTTGATGAAGTGAAGGAAAACTGGGCCAAAATTGCATGGATCCATGGACATCTATCTACTGTTTTGAATAGTACACAATAGCCGTGCATACAAATGGGCTGAGATGTTGTGAGCCTGTCCAAAATTTAATAGGCTACATTTCATATGAAGGAACCCAATCCTGATTCGGCTTTTATGGGGTCCATCCGAACTGATCTGTCCAAGACACCGAATTTAGACCAAGTCAAATGCGGTGTTCGGTATTTTATCAATATCTTGATCTGTATTTATCCAAACGGTGCCAAACATTCGGTGGAGATAGTCAAGCGGTAGGGCTACAGCTTTTATATTTTATCCAAAGCGAGATAAGACTGTCTGACGGCCAAAACTCATCGTGCAAGTGGATTGATGAAATCTGTGTGCCCAAAACCACCTCCCACATTTCCTATAAAAGGGCACCTTGGGCTCCTCATTTGGATGTTCGGCCAAGAGGCAAGGTGCTGCCATTTTGGAGTCCCCAAGGAGTCTTCTCAACATCCCTAGAGGTTCTGGAGGCTATGGGAAGTTCTACCCCAACATATTTCTCTTCTTCCTCTCCCTTGGGTTTTTAAACCCCTTGTGATCACCCGGGGAGAAATGTGATGTACATCCCGAGCTTCATGTTTGTAATATTTGAATTATATTTTAAATTCCAGAGTGTTGTGTTGTTTTTCATCATACTATATTCTTATTTTATTGATTTATGTACTGGTATGTCATGCTCAACTCAAATGATCATGTTTGGGGGTACCCATTCATGTGATGTTTCACACACCGTTCACCACTTTCTTTCCCCCTTTCAATTGAGGTGTTTGTGTGGTTTATATTGGTAAATTGAACTCACACAAGTACTGTCAAGGCCGTGTACATTTATGTCATGGTATCACAAATAAATAACATACAAATCTGGACAGTGCATCGAGTTTTTCATGTGTTGCCTTGGTGAGTTTTGGTTATGAAGTCAAACACAATTCATTCAATCATCGGCGGTGTCCGGTGAATCATTGTGTGTTTTTGACTGAACCCTAGGGGGTATCCTAGTATAAACTCAGTAAAATTCTAGTTCTAGGTGTTACAAACCATGGATTAAAAGATCATAACCTTATATCATGAAGCGATGAAGGAAAAACATCATACGAGTACCCCGGGTTGATCACGCTTAATTAATTTTGTTAATCTCTACTTTGTTTTATAGCTTCTATTTTCTATTGTCATATTTAATCAACAAACCCAAGTATTATAAAACCCCAATTCCCATTTTTTAATTTCATAATCAGAACCACATTTTATAATTAATGATCTAAGGCTCCGTCGAGAGACGACCTAGGGTTGCTGCTATACTGCAGAAATTCTAGTCAAAATTTGACAACTAATTTGACGCGTTCGACAACGCGGTCAAATTTTGGCGCCGTTGCCGGGGATCCAAGATAATTTTTTTCTTTATTTATTTTTATTGGGTCATTTTACTTCTTGATTAGTACTCCTCTAAATACCCCACCCCCATTTGATTGTTTTTGTTTTGGGTTTTGTCTTTATTTTTTGTTGTTTTTGGTGTGTTCTTTCTCTCTCTCTCTCTCTCTCTCTCTTCTTATCCATCTCACTCTCTAATTATATAGTATAAAATTATATTCTTCTTTCACCCTTCTTAAGTTTTTTTTAATCCATCTCAAATAGAAAAACACAAAAAAAAATCAATCAATCAAACTAGTCATCATTGTTGCATGACAAGATCTGGTAAAGCAACACTACTTGAATTTGATCCTGAAATTGAAAAGTCACTTCACACACAAATCAAGGCATCTAGATAAGTTCAATCAAGTAACATTTTGTAACCCCTTGTGGAACCTAAATTGGTCCTAAACCAATCCAAAATTGAACCAAATCAAACCACAGAGATCATGGCTGCAAATAACAGAACATTAAAAGAACTGACCACCCCGGATGTGGAGTACCAACCTGCGTACATCCAATATCCTGAGGAAGCGGCCAATTTTGAGCTAAGATCAGGCCTCATCCATCTCCTTCCAAAATTCCATGGTCTTCCTGGAGAGGACCCTCACAAACATCTAAAAGAGTTTCACATCGTGTGCTCCACCATGAAACCCCAAAATGTGTCTGAGGACCTCATTAAGTTTAGGGCCTTCCATTTCTCCAATGATGGTGTATCCAAAGATTGGCTATACTATTTTCCTTCCACAATTGGGGGCTGGAATGACCTAAAAAGACTTTTTCTAGAGAAGTTATTCCCTGCCTCCCGAACTGCATCAATTAGGAAATAAATCTGTGGAATTAGGCAATCACAAAGAGAGACCCTTCATGAATACTGGGAGAGATTTAAGAGACTTTGCTCAAGCTTCCCCCAGCACCAGATTAGTGAACAAATATTAATCCAATACTTCTATGAGGGACTTATCCCCATGGATCGTGGAATGATTGATGCTGCAGCTGGTGGTGCCCTAGTTGACAAAACTCCTTCTGCCACTCGTGACTTAATAGCCAACATGGCTCAAAATGCACAACAATTTGGTACACGAGCTATTGCACCAACCTGAGGAGTTCATGAGGTAATTCATTCAGCCCTAGAACAAAAGGTAGATACTAAACTTGATGAGATGCATACCCTTCTAAGTCAATTAGCTCAAGCACAAGGTAAGTCACACTCTACTTCTATTTCATTGCATTATGGTATTTGTTCTGAAAACACTCATTATTCTGACCAGTTCCCACAACTTCAAGATTCATCTAAGTCCTGTGCGGCTGTGTTCCCAGGGCGTCCATTCCAACAAGTGCCTCCCTTCAATCAAGAACCATTCAGGACAAATCCAAACCCCGGGTGGCATGCACAACCACAATACCGACAAGGAGGAAACTCAAGCTACCCGATGCAGAATTGGTATCAACAAGGCCAAGGTATGAAACCTTCTTATCCTTCTACTTCGCAAAACAATCATCCTCCTCCTCCTCCCAAATCTGAACCAAGCCTCGAGGAAATGGTGAAACGAATGGCAACCCAGAACCTTCAGTTCCAACAGACCACACAATCGGCAATTCAAGACCTACGAACTCAAGTGGGACAATTGGCGAACACCATCGGTGAGCTTAAGATGCAAGGTTCTGGACAACTACCATCCCAACCCATTTCCAATCCGAAGGATAAAGGTAATGTATGTGCAATTACACTTCGTAGTGGTAAAGAAGATTCTCCTTCTACTGATCCTATGAAACATGTATGTCCCCCTCTTGAAAAAACTCCTTCCCAACCCTCAAAAATTTCATTTAATGAAATTCAAAACAAAAAGGGAAATCAAATTATCATTGATGATTCAAATGAACAATCAATTCCTCTTCCTTTCCATCAAAGACTCTCTAAATCTAAGAAAAACATTGATATTGAGATTGACAATGAAATAATGGATACATTTAAAAAAGTTCAAGTTAATATTCCATTGTTGGATGCAGTCAAGAAAATTCCCCGTTATTCAAAATTTCTTAAAGAGCTTTGCACCCATAGAAGGAGGTTGAAGGGGAATGAGAGAGTCAACATGGGGAGGAATGTATCAGCCTTGATTCAACCAGCAATGCCAACCAAATTCAAGGATCCCAACACATTCACCATACCTTGTACCATAGGGGAGACCTTCTTTTTTGATGCTATGCTAGATTTAGGTGCTTCCATTAATGTAATGCCTCACTCCGTATATACTTCTCTACAGGTTGGAGAGATTCAACCAACAGGAATTATCGTGAAACTTGCCAACCGGAGTACAACACATCCAAAAGGAGTGATTGAGGATGTCCTTGTTAGAGTGAAGAATCTCATCTTCCCCACTGATTTCTACATTCTTGAGATGTAAGATACCTGAACCCAAGTACATGCCCCTCTCATACTTGGGAGGCCATTCCTAAAAACAGCAAAGACGATCATCAATGTTCACAATGGTACATTGTCCATGGAATTCGGAGGAGAAAAGGTAAGTTTTAACATCCATGAGGCTATGTAACACCCCATTGAAGAGCACTCCACTCTTCCAGTCTATTCGATGGAAGTGCTCTCAAACGATGCACACACACACAATTCTCTCCTCAACCCAAACTCTGATTCTTTTTTGTTTTCCTCACCCTTGGATGATTTGAGTTTTGGTTCTTCATTTGAATGTTGTGTGGGTTCAGAAAAATGTAAATTTTGTGCTTTAATTGATGAGTGTGTTTATTCTGAGGTACCCATGACTATCGATGATTCTGCAAATCTCATTTCAATAGATTCTTTTTCCTTTGAGAATATACATGAGCATATAGATAGTTTCATGGACCTCACTCCCCATAAATCCCCTCCCTCAATCCAGAAACAACCGGTGTTTGAACTTAAACAACTTCCTTCTAATTTAAAATATGCATATCTTGAGGGTATTGACCAATTGCCCGTCATTATTGCCAATAACCTCTCTCCACAACAGGAATTGAAACTTCTCAAACTTTTGAGAGAGTGTAAAAAGGCAATAGGATGGACATTGGCTGATATTCCTGGGATTAGCCCATCTATTTGTATGCACCATATACTTTTGGATGGTGAGGCTAAACCCGTAAGACAATCTCAACGCCGGTTGAATCCCACTCTCCTTGAAGTGGTAAAATTGGAAGTCAGTAAATTACTTGATGCATGGATCATTTATCCTATATCTGATAGTAAATGGGTTAGCCCAGTGCAAATTGTGCCTAAAAAAACAGGAGTAACAGTTGTGTCAAATGAAAGGAATGAATTGGTTCCAACACGTGTGCAAAACAGTTGGCGAGTCTGTATTGACTATCGTCGACTGAATCAAGCCATGCGGAAGGACCACTTTCCTTTACCTTTAATTGACCAAATGTTAGAACGATTGGCTTGTAAGTCTCATCATTGTTTTCTTGATGGCTATTCAGGTTATTTCCAAATCCATATAGCCCCTGAGGATCAAGAAAAGACAACATTTACTTGTCCATTTGGCACATTTGCATACAGAAGGATGCTATTTGGTCTATGTAATGCTCCAGGTACTTTTCAGCGATTTATGTTAAGTATTTTTTCTAAGTACCTTGAGAGTTGTATGGAATTCTTTATGGATAATTTCACAGTTTACGGTTCTTCTTTTGATGATTGTTTGGAAAACCTAGGTTCTGTCCTCCGCCGCTGCATTGAAAAAGATCTTGTTTTAAATTATGAAAAATTCCATTTTATGGTTGAGCGGGGGATAGTTCTTGGGAATATCATTTCAAATAAGGGAATTCAGGTTGATAAATCTAAAATTGAATTGATTTCATCCCTTCCATATCCAAAATTTGTTCGTGAGGTGTGGTCTTTCTTGGGTCATGCTGGTTTTTACCGACGATTCATTAAATACTTTAGTAAGATCGCACTTCCCTTATCTCGGTTGTTACAAAAGGATTCTGAATTTGTTTTTGATAAAAATTGTGAGGATGAATTCAATTCACTAAAAATGATTCTCACATCACCTCCCATAATCCAACCACCTAGGTGGGATCTCCCCTTCGAGCTTATGTGTGATGCCTCTAACTTTGTAGTTGGGGAAGTTTTATCACAAAGGGTTGAAAAGGCTCCTCATGTCATTGTGTATGCCTCGCGTACCCTTGACCCTGCCCAGGTAAACTACACAACCACAGAAAAAGAACTCCTTTCTATTGTGTTTGCCTTGGAAAAATTCTGTTCATATCTTCTTGGGTCAAATGTGATTGTGTTTTCTGACCATGCTGCCCTTCGTTTTCTCCTAAAGAAACCTGAAGCCAAGCCCCGCCTCATTCGGTGGATGCTCCTCCTCCAAGAGTTTGACCTTGAGATTAGAGATAAGAGAGGGGTGGAGAATGTTGTAGCTGACCACATTAGTAGGATTTCCCCACCATTGGACCATCATGTTGACTCACCCCTACCCATTGGAGAATTCTTCCCTCATGAGAACCTTTGTGATGTTCTGGACCTTACCCCCTGGTATGCGGACATTGTGAATTTTCTAGCAACATCTAGGTTCCCCCCTGATTTTAGCACTTCACAATCCCATAGACGTAATCATGACTCTCGATGGTACATTTGGGATGACCCATACTTGTGGAGAATTTTTAGTGACTAGGTTGTTCGTAGGTGTGTCCCTGACCATGAGTTCACCTCTGTTTTGACCTTCTACCACACCTTGGAATGTGGGGGCCACTTTGGCTCTCAGCGTACAGCTCGAATGGTCCTTGACTCCAGATTATATTGGCCAACATTGTATATAGATGCCCATAGGTTTTGTAAATCATGTACTCGATGTCAATTCACAGGGAATATCTCCAAGAGGAATGAAATGCCCCAACAACCCATGTTATTTTGTGAGATCTTCGATGCATGGGGCATTGACTTCATGGGGCCCTTTTTAAATTCATTTGGCTTTGTGTACATCTTATTGGCGGTTGACTATGTATCTAAATGGTTGGAAGCAAAGGCCACCAAGACCGATGACTCTCGAGTGGTTGTTGATTTTGTGAGGTCCCAGATTTTTAGTAGGTTTGGTCTACCAAGATTCATCATTAGTGATCAGGGTTCACATTTTTGCAATCGTAACATGAAAAACTTGCTTCGTAAGTATGGGGTTGTTCATAAAGTCTCCACTTCATATCATCCCCAAACTAACGGACAAGCAGAAATTTCAAATCGGGAAGTTAAGCGAATCATGGAGAAAACTGTACAACCCAATAGGAAAGATTGGAGTTTGCGCTTGGATGATGCACTTTGGGCGTACCGTACTACTTTTAAAACACCGATCGGAATGTCACCATATAGGATTGTGTTTGGTAAATCTTGTCACCTCCCGGTGGAGGTCGAACACCGTGCATATTGGGCTGTTAAACAATGTAATATGAACCTTTCAGATGCTGGTGAGGAAAGAAAGCTGCAGATTCAAGAGTTGGAAGAAATTTGACGTGATGCATATGAAAACTCCCGAATCTATAAAGAGAAGACAAAGGCTATTCATGATAGCATGATTCACCAGCGGAAATTCCATATTGGTGAGAAGGTCCTCATGTACAATTCCAGGCTTAAGATCCACCGAGGTAAGCTTCGTTCCTGATGGCTCGGTCCATATACTGTTACTAATGTTTACCCTTTTGGTGCAATACAGGTTTTGCATGAGTAGAGTGGACGAAGTCTTACCGTCAATGGGCAGCGACTTAAACACTTCTATGAGGATTTTACAAAGAATCCGGTGGAGGAAATCCACCTTCTCGATGCATAATACCAATAAAACACACCAGGTTTTATCCTTCCTTCTCACATTTTCAATTATTTCAGTGAGGACACTGCACATTTTAGGTGTGGGGGGTGGGGTGGATACATTCTTGGGTAAGTTAGGATTTTTCATCTTTTTCTCCTTTTTTTCTCTTTCTGGCCTTCTTTATGGTATTTTTATTTTTCCCCATCAACAATTTCAAAATTCCATGATGTGGCGACCATAAAGTGGGGAAAGTAAAAATACCATAACGAAGGCTAGAATGAGAAAGTGTATGAGTTTACCATCAAGGAGTGATTTTTATTGAATTGGTTTTCTGTCAATGATATAAATGGTTGTATCTATGTGAAACCTTTGAGATGATTGATGCCCATTGTGTGAGTAGTTTTTAGGAAAACTGTGTCACTACGATCTCCAAAAACAATTTTTCACCAAACCACAAAGTGTGATTATTTATTACTTAATATAAGGTAAATATATATTGGGTTAATATTTTTCAGCTTTAAATGATATTTCCATACATTCGTTCCTTATCCGATCTGTTTCATTACTGTACCAGATTGACCTATGCGTGTGTACCTAATGTCTGACTGTTGTACGCCCTCAAAAAAAATGTTGTGTCTTAGGCAGGTCAAAAACCACTCCTCCTCAACCTTTGATCTTGTTATAACTATTGCAATTAGTGTCGTGAGGAGATCAAACAAGGGTTTAGAGATGAGTGTGAGATTTGTTCCAATTGCAACTTCAAAAAAAAATTAATAAATGAGGGGAGTGATGAAATGTGAAACATATGGGGATATCTAGGTCGAGAGCTTATGGTTTGACTTCTGGTAATTCTTAAATGAGTGGGTCTTGAAATATGATTGCAAAGGATGTAGGACAGGTTCGGTGACAAAATCATTTAAGCTGAAAAATGTTAAAATAACATATATTTATTAGATATCAAGTGGAAAGAATAGAATGGAATGGTTTTCACACACACACATGGAGATTTAGTGTCATGGATTACTTCTGAATTCCTCTCTCAATTGGGTATCATGAATCTTTTTTAATTTCACTATGATATGATTTATGAGACATCTTTTTCTATTTTCACTAGGAAGAACTCCTTGGTGTGGTTCATGCATTGATCACTTTACTTTAAATAAAATTTCATCAAATGATAAATCTTTAGGATGTTGGAAATATATATATATATATGAATCATTGTATTGGGATATGTGACTTTTCCCAGGATTGCAAATGTTTAGGTGTGGGGGTGTGATCGTACCACGATTCACTGTTTCATTTTCACCCTTACATCGCTATGCTAAACATATTTTGTATTAAAAATTATAAAAATATTATCAAATTGTGCTTCATGTTTGATTCAATAATTTTGTGTTTATCACTGTTAAATGGGGCAATGATGCTTGTTTTGAAAATTACAATGTAGGTGGAGGTGATTTGGAGGGCCCTTGATGAAGTGAAGGAAAACTGGGCCAAAATTGCATGGATCCATGGACATCTGTCCACTGTATTGAATAGTACACAAAATCCGTGCATCCAAATGGGCTGAAACTTTGTGGTCCTGTAGAAAATTCAATTGTATACATTTCATATGAAGGAACCCAATCCTGATTCGGCTTTTATGGGGTCCATCCGAACTGATCTGTCCAAGCCACCGAATTTGGACCAAGTCAAATGCGGTGTTCTGTATTTTATCAATATCATGATCTGTAGTTATCCAAACGGTGCCAAACATTCGTTGGAGATGGTAAAGAGGTAGGGCTACAACCTTTATATTTTCTCCAAAGCGAGATAAGACTTTCTGAAGGACAAAAAGCATCGTGAAAGTAGATTCATGAGATCTGTGTGCCCAAAACCACCTCCCACATTTCCTATAAAAGGGCACCTTGGGATCCTCATTTGGAAGTTCGGCCAAGAGGCAAGGTGCTGCCATTTTGGAGTCCCCATGGAGTCTTCTCAACATCCCTAGAGGTTCTGGAGTCTATGGGAAGTTCTACCCCAACATATTTATCTTCTTCCTCTCCCATGGGTTTCTAAACCCCTTGTGATCACCCGGGGAGGAATGTGATGTACATCCTGAGCTTCATGTTTGTAATATTTGAATGATCTTTTAAATTCCAGATTGTTGTGTTGTTTTTCATCATCCTCTATTCTTATTTTATTGAGTTATGTACTTTTATGTCATGCTCAACTCAAATGATCATGTTTGGGGGTACCAATTCATGTGATGTTTCACACACCGTTCACCACTTTCTTTCCCCCTTTCAATTGAGGTGTTTGTGTGGTTTATATTGGTAAATTGAACTCACACAAGTACTGTCAAGGCCTTGTACATTTATGTCATGGTATCACAAATAAATAACATACAAATCTGGACAGTTCATCGAGTTTTTCGTGTGTTGCCTTGGTGAGTTTTGGTTATGAAGTCAAACACAATTCATTCAATCATCGGCGGTGTCCGGTGAATCATTGTGTGTTTTTGACTAAACCCTAGGAGTTATCCTAGTATAAACTCAGTAACATTCTAGTTCTAGGTGTTAAAAACCATGGATTAAAAGATTATAACCTTATATCATGAAGCGATGAAGGAAAAACATCCTACGAGTACCCCAGGTTGATCACGCTTAATTAATTTTGTTAATCTCTACTTTGTTTTATAGCTTCTATTTTCTATTGTCATATTTAATCATCAAACCCAAGTATTATAAAACCCCAATTCCATTTTATTAATTTCATAATCAGAACCACATTTTATAATTAATGAGTTAAGGCTCCGTCGAGAGACGACCTAGGGTTGCTGCTATACTGCAGAAATTCTAGTCAAAATTTAACAACTAATTTGACGCGTTCGACAACGCGGTCAGAGAGTCTAAGGTTACCTCAGTTGTGTTTCTCAAAAAAATATTATCCATATCATATTTCTCATTTTGAGAGGAGAGAGATTCACTTGAGCTATCCTTAGAGGCACTCCAGGTGGCCTTAATTGCTTTCTTAAACATTCTATCCTTATTTTTATAATTTTTCTAGTATTTCATTTTTTGACAGTCATTCTTGACATGTCCTTTCCTTTTACATTCGTATTAGATTATTTCTTCAAACATATCTCTTATCTTCCAATCCTTCTTCCAATTTCCATTGTTATCATAATTTCCTTTGTAATTGGTCTTTTTGAAAAAAAAAATTCAATAAAAATTCTTAAATATTAAATCTAATTGGGTTATTTCTTCATCATTGTCTAAAGCAACATCCTCACAACTGGAGAATTCAATAGCATCTTGAACTTTTTCATTATCATTACATTTAGATGCAGTTATCTTGAAAGCTACAGGCTTTCGTTTTGGTTCATCCCTTTCTTTATTTACCTTCAATTCCTCTTCATACATCATAAATTTTCCAATCTATTCCGTCACTGGAATCATAGAAATATTTCACGATTACCTAATAGAGACAGATGTTCCACGCTTTATTTCTGGTAAGTATCACAGAATCCACATAATCTTCTCTATGGATGTTATTTCTCTTCTGAAATAAATCATTGTATTAATAATTTCGTTGAACCATAGATACATATCAGAAATAGACTCATCAGGCATAATTCTAAATTTATCATATTAAATAATATATGTATTTAATCTGATCTTATTATCATTAGATGTTCCCTTATTAGAAATAGAGAGTGTCCCAAATCTTATGTGCAGTTTTACAAGTAAATATATGGTTAAACTGTTTATCTAATAGTGCATTGTATAGAGCATTAATTTCTATATATTTGTTGTTATTGGTTATCTTGGCAGGTTTATCCCAACTAATTCTAGCAGTTTCAAGAATTGTATATTTACTTTCAATAGCTTTCCAGATTTATAATTCCTTTCTTCCTAGACGTATTTTCATTTTAAGCATCAAATGAGCATAATTAGTTCCATTAAAGAAGGATCATCTATTGGTAGCAACCCCTTATAATCTATTATCCATGATACATATTTTAAAGTAATTTCAAAGAGAAAAAAAAGTATAAATAAAAGAAATTTTTAGATTTTTTAAAAACAACTATAATCACAGTTGACAAGATTTGAAATAATGACACTAACTTTCATCTTCTTCGATAAGAAATGTTTTTCGGAGTAGATGACTCGAGAGGGGGGTGAATTGAGTATCAATGAAAATTTCTGTCAAAATTGGCTCTATAAAATAATATTCCCTTGTAAAAATATAATCAAAGTCTGTTTGTAGTGAATTTAAAAATGTCCTGAGTGTTCAACTAATTTCATAGAATGTTTATTAGTTCTCATATATTAGAATCTAAAGATTATTTAAACATTTGAAACTAATATTCTAATTCAAAATAGATATAAAAACTTGATAAACTAACTATCATATTTGAATTTATCTTAATTTGAAATTAATTAAACATAGATCAGATTAAAACAAAATACAAACTACATAATGGATAAAAAACTAGAGGTTCATTCTCAAGCTGAGACTTAGTCCTCTAAACATGGTGATCACCTACCACCAAGCTGTTTATATTAATAAAAGTTTGATCCACACCATGGATTATGTTTCCCAATTGCACACAGTGTTTTCCAGGTCACACTTGACCTCCACCATAGTAATTCATGGGAAAACTAACAAACAGATCACATATGATCTCTTCTATTGTTCTACATGGGATACAAGAGTAAAATGATATTGAGTGAGAGGATATTTTATTAACCATAAGTTGTTCTTAGGAGATGGTTCATGTGACACAAACATATGTTCATACTACTCAAAAAGTTAACACAAGATCATAATAGATTTATAAAACAAAAATAGAGTTTAGAAATCCTTGTGTGCTGTGATGTAATGTTTCGGACTCAATGGATGTAGAGAAAATGATATCTGATCCCTTTTCTAGAAGTTGGCTTTAGAAAAGTGTATCCCAATCTCAGAAATATTGTTTCTAGGTGTGGAAAGGTTCATCAATTATTTTTCTGGATGATTATCAAGCATCAAACAAGTTGTTTCTTGTGATATTAAACATCTTGTGTACTCAAGCTGTGAGTTCTTCTATTTTCAATATATTTCTTATTTGTCCAGTTTTCCTTTGTTTTTCTCACATGTTCTAAAATTTTATTTAAAGAAGAGCTTGTAATCCTCTGATTCATCAAGTTCTAGTAGGCATGATGATCTCCCCATGGGAATATACCTCGTACTGTTTACGGATAGTGCAATAGACAACATTAAATATTTCCAGAAACATTATTTTGTCTAAATATGACGAATAGAAATAAATTTTAATTAATAAACTTGAAAAAGTTATTGATGACTATTAGAGATTCATTTTCATTGGTCTGTCATCATCGGCCTGTTAGCATCGATTTGTCAGCATTGGTCTGTCAGCATCGGTATGTTAGCATCTGCGTGTCAGCATTTGTGTGTCATCATTAGACTATCAACTTTGGTGTGTCATCATTAGTATGTGATCGGAATTTCGTCATCGGTCCACCATATTTCTATCATCGGTATGTCAATAGACAATCAAACATCTTTGTGTCGAACATCGGTGCGTTGAACATCGTTGTTTTAAACTTCGTTGTATCGAACATTGGTGTGTCGAATATTGGTGTGTTGAATAGGGGTGTGTCGAGCATCGATGAGTTGAACAACAGTGTGTCAAACAACAGCGTGTCGATCATCAGTGGGTTGAAAAGCAGTGTTTTGAATATCTGTGTCTCGAAAATTGGTGTGAAAACATCGGTGTGTCAAAATATCAGTGTGTCAAAAATCAGTGTGTCGAACATTGGTGTGTCGAACATCGATGTTTTGAACGTAAATGTGTCGAAAAAAACATCGATGCCAGGGACTCTGAGAAACTTATGGAGTTTCTATATTACATATAACTTTACTCGATTAAGTGACATACAAAAATACTTGTAAATATACACTTGTAAACATATTTATTAACAAATATAGTCTATTGACTTATTGAAATATACTGTGATGTATGACATAATTGATTTACTTAGATATATTAAATGGCATGAAATAGTAGCATCTATATATTGACGTTTTTTGTGATTGTCAAAACTATTATATCATAGAGGTTCCAACACCCTAAAACAAGAAAGGAACTATTTCTAGATAGTCTGACTTTATTGAGAGGGTGCACATTCTCAAAAAGGATAGTGAGAGAAAGATGAACTTTGATGAGGTGGATTCTCAAGATACGCAACATTAGGTATAGGAACAAGTTTCACATGTCCCCATGGAAGTGGTAGTTCCTGAAACATAAGTACTATGTAGGAGTACAAGAGATGTAAGAGAACTAGAGGGATATGGTTTCCATGTCACCAGGGATGGTGACTCATTATTGTGGGACAATGATGAACCTCTCTTTTACAAATAAGAAGTAAAAAGCTCAAAAGATGAAACCTGAATTGAAGATATGAATTATGAGATGGATTTCATGTATCAGAACCAATTCTATTATATGGTTGATGTACCCATTGATGTAAATATTTTTGTGTGTAAATGGGTATTCAAGATGAATCAGGAAAAGGAAGGTCACGTTAGTACCTATAAAGCAAGGCTAGTGGATAATGATTTTAAACAGCATTAAGGAATTGACTATTGTAAAAACTTTTCCCCAATTTCAATATTTAAATCCATATAAATCATACTTTCCATAGCATCATTCCATGACTATGAGATTTGGTAGATGGATTTCAAAACTACATTTTGTAATGGGAACCTTCAAGAGGATGTCTATATGACACAACTAGAAGGGTTTTTGACAATAGTTGATTCTAAAAGGGTGTGTATGTTTCTGATATTTATTTAGGGATTAAATAAATTATCTATTTCTAGGTACATTTCATTTGATGATTCTACAAGAGAATTTGGTTTCATTAATAATTAATGTGAGCCACATGTTTATAATCAGTTTAATTGGAATGTGGTCATTATCTTAGTAGTGTATGATGAAGATATATTTCTTATTGGAAATGACATACTAGTCTTACAGTCAGCTGTGGATAGGTAGAAAAAGTACTTCACCATGAAGGAATTCGAAAAATTAGCCTACATTTTATGGATCAAGATCATTTTTGATAGATCTAGAAGGATTCATAGACTAAGACAAAGTACATACATTGTACAGACACTAAATGGATTTATAATGGAATAATCCAATTGTGGATTGGTTCCACCATCACATGTCTTTCATCATTCTAATAAAATGTGTCCCTTGACACAATAAGAGAAAGATAGAATGAGTAAGATTGTATATGATTACGTGATAGGATCTATTATGTATGCCATGTCATGTAATAGACTTGATGTTTCCTATGAACTGAGCATGGTAGAAAGATATCAAGAAAATCCAGGAGAACATCATTGGACTTCTATCAAGACAATACTTAAGTATCTAAAAAAATTAAGGATATGTTTCAAGTTTATGGAGGATTTGGGAATCTTGTCATCAGAGAGTGTGTTGATGTTGGTTTGCAGATAGATCACAATGATCTGAATTTGTAACCCGGATTTGTTTTTTGTGTCAACAGTGGAGTTATGAGCTGGAATAGTTCAATGTAGCTAGTTTTCTCTAATTCTTTAGTGGATTAAGATTATATAGAGGCTTTGGATGTATCCAAGGAATCCATATAGATTCAGAACTCTATCTATGAGCATGATGTGGTTCCTCGCAGTAAATATACCCTCACATGTTTTTGTGATAATACTACTGTGGTGGCTCTTACAAAAGAGCCATGGTCACAACAATAGAAAAATCACATATTTTGGAAGTATCACCTCTTTAGTTATTTTATTCAAAGGGGTGAAGTAGATGTGATCAGAGTGTCCATAGGAGATAAATTGGAGGACCCCTTGACTAATGGTCAATCTCAGTAGAAACTTGCATATATAGTGAAAGCTAGAAAATTGATGGTTTCTAGTAGTTGGCTATAGTGGAAGTGGGAGTATTTTGGAGTTGGTGACCTAGAAACCAAATGTTGTGTACTTTATGGTAAACCTATATTAATTTGATGAATATTAATAAACTTCCTATCTAATCATGATTGTTCTTCTACATGACATATTATTTTGATAATGTCATAAGAATAACTGTCACAATAAAAGGTCATTGAAGATCCCTACTATGATGAGAACCAAGAAGTGCCATGAAACTAAACTTGAATATATTTCATATGGCCAGATGATATCATTTGAAGGGGAAAAAAAGATATGGGCTATCAGGGTTGGGGACTCATGAAACTTTGAGATGCCTTCTCATGATGTGTTCCCTTGGTAATATTCAGGAGGATATTATTAGAACAAAGCCTACAGTTGGAAATCCACATTCATAAGTTTCATTGGATGTTCCTATCTGCAGATGTGTGTATTGGTCCTTAGACTTTAATATTATTATTAACAAGTATTATGACATGCACAATTAGATGTTTTGATGAAAACTGTGATGATAGAAGTTCGTAGCGAGGTAGGATATGTTGGGTGTGTCACGAGTAATAATTCATTACTGAATACTGTGAGATAACATTTTTCACTTCTATGGAAGTAGATATCTAAATACATTTGATGGAAATGATATAGCCTAACTAAATACATGTCCATGTTCTTCACAATGAATGATTAATTTTGAGAAGACAAAGAATGAGAAATCGAGAACATGGGTTTATGGAACTTTCATGCAATCTACTTGATTAATGTTATCAGGACAAATTGATTATATTACATGATAAGTATTCGTATAAGGTGACATTTTCTTATGAAATAAAATTATTTTTCTTGGGTTCCTTGATCCATTTCTAGATTTTAATCATGGACATTAGGAAAGCCTGCCTAATGATAATGAGAAACAGGCCTAGAAGGTCACACAATAAGTGTAGCCAGTATCTAAAATAAAAAATTTCTTTATTTTACAAGATGAATAAATATTATTCCTGGTTGTGGTTTAATAATTAATCAACAATTCCTTCTTGAATTTATTTAATCTCTATTTATTTGATATAATATATTGAATATGGAATATTAATTTATCATCAAATAAGGCATTTTTATTTGTTTTGTAAATAAATAGTAATTATTCATGGCCCGTTATATATTGAAGAGGATTGGAAGACCAAGTTTTCGGTCTGGTGAGAAATAATATTAAATATTATTTGGTTAAATAATATTGGAATATAAAAAGAAAATTAAGAACATGTCATGGAAATAATAGCATTTCTATTATTATTTGACATCGGGTTTTCACATGGAATAATAAATTATATAACGGAACCCGTGCTAATTATTTATTATTCTCTGGGTAATTGAATTTGTATAGTGTGTATCATGGAAATAGTATCATTGCTATTATTATTTGACGTGGTGTTTTACATGGAATAATAAATAATGTAATGGAACCTATGTTATTTTCTTATTATTACCTAATGAATTATATTCCACGTTATGTTAGTATTCTCTATATAAACCAAGGGGTCATTCCACCGGTTATCCAATATTTCTATGAACAACATACATAGAGAAAAGCTTATGAGCCTAGAGAAATCATTCCTATCCTACAATGCTCTAATGAACGATATGGATCTCCCTCCACTAGATCAAGGAGAGTGGTTTAAAAGTGATTATCAAGGTTTTTGAAGGTGGGCATCGCAAGAACACAGATATTTCATTCTAGAACTCACATACTCATTTGGAAATGTATTATGATATGTGGAGAACTGTTATATCACCACTAGAGGATTCCTATCCTTGGATTTTACATCACAACAATGCTGCTCCTAAGACCCTTGGTTGGACACATCAATGAAGAAATAATAATCTTGGAGGTAATTCTATAATTTAATTAAAATTATTAAAAATAAAATATGATGATCCTTTATTCGTGGTTCTAGGTTATCTCCTTTGGTTTTTATCTTTGATTCTATTTTTTGGATAATGGCATTCATCGTCACATTGAACTCATATTAATCATCAATTAAGGAAATTTTCAATGTTGGGAACATGCCCATCCCATGCTTCTGCTGCACCTAGAACCTATTAGAGATGTGTAAAATGTGGAATCTCCCACCATTACTATATTAGGAGGCCTTTGGGAACATCTTAAAATAATCCATCCGATATAGATATATATTCTATCATGGATAAAGCCCGGAGTTCTCCATTTCTAGAGAGTTATAGGTGTATAGAGGGATTTTTTTGTAATCTTTGTTCATATTGAAGTAAAACCAATTATCTCCCCAATTACCTATATTTTTGATCCGGGAATCACAATAGTGGGTTCTCCTCCACAACTGGTATTATAGATTCACACATATGATAGTAGCTTATAGTAAGTATGAGATTGATAAATATTATGGTATGAATGACTTTTATAATTGGTGACATAAAATGAGAGTGCTTCTAGTCAACAATGGGTTGTATGATTTATTTTATAGTCTCAAGAAACCATATATAAGTTAGTTCATTAATGTAAAATACATGAACACTTAATATAATGTCCCCTGATTTTCATTAATGAAATACCATATCTCTTTGATATTATCATTGGTGGATAAAGATCTAATAGAGGTTTCTTATAAAACTTCCACTCCTGAAATTTGGTCTATGTTGGAAAACATATATATAAATACTTCATTGATAAAACATATATATAAGAAATATAAACTGTAAAACATCAATATGTGGTATGGAACTCCCATATAGGCACATATTGATGAGTTTAATACAATCTTATTAGGCTTAGTCAATAATGATGTTAAAGTTGAAGACAACAACAAAACCATTATTATTTTAATATAATTGGATAGTTCATACAAACATATTATATATTTGATGATGTTAGAGTCTCCATGACCATAGTGGAAGTCAAATATGCCTTGATTTATTATGAGTTATGTGGAAATGATAAGGTTAAATTCAATCTTAAGGGTTTGATTTTTTTTTATTTCATTTTAAGATTAAATTGAAGGATAAGGGTAAGAATAAAAATACATAAAATAATTGTATCCAGCCTAGGGAGTCTCAATCCAAATAAAATCAATGATATGTTACATGTTATCATTAAGTAATACCTAGTTATATTAGTCATAAATTCCCTCTGTTAATATTTGGTGTCCCTCATAATAAAATTGGGGATTATTCACCCTTTTTCGATCAAGGCTATGAGAGTGGAAATGTTCCTTTTTATAAGAGTGATTTTGAGGATAATCCTTCCAGGGATAGTGAGTCTCTACTTAATCATTCTCCTGTCTCAGACCAACCTCGTCCACCCATGGTCTAGGAACTCGAGCCAACCCATGACATAACTAAGGTGAATTTCTAATCACCCCATACTTACAACTAGTTATAGGGTCTCAGAACATAACTATTGGGAATAATTTCACCCTTGAGTATCAAAAAATATATCTGAAACAAAATATCCAACAAGATTACACAATAGAAAAATGAAGTCATTTTTTAAATTTTACCATAAAGAAAACAAGAACCACACAAACTCATGAATAAATATATAAACTAATCAAGATCTGGGAAATCTAGGTAGATACATATACATTCCATGATGAAGAAAAAATAAACACCCAAAAAACCACTATAATCTGCATATGATACATGACCATAATCACCATCCAAAACCAAATATCACTATATAACCCAGACCACACAAACCAGAATAACAAATCCATGGCACTTGAAATAAAATCATATGATCTTCATATATCCAATAATGTGTGTAAGGTGTGGAAAAAACCGATCTTATTAGGATACCACCATGGAGTTAGTGATATTATATTAAAAAAATTCATTTATGATAGTTTGAAATGCATTAGGAAGATTATATTATTGATATATAAATTCATAAAATTAAATATCACATTTATTATAATGTATAAACTATGTTTTCTTTTTCTTTTATAAGAAAAAAAATCACTCTGAAACCATTTCACTAGATGAATCCTATTTTATACAAACGCTCATTTTAAATACATTTTCAAAACCACATTAGAAATACACATTTTATAGAAATTTTTAATCCTTAAAAAACAAACCAGTATAATAATTCTAATAAATCCAAAAAATAGATCACCATGAAACCAATGAGATATGGTTGAACAAGAAACTATTCATGGAACTAGATAGGCCAATAAAATTAGGGAATCCAAAAAATAAGTTCCCCTACAGAGTACCCAACATTATCACAACAATATATTAGGGATCATAAACTATCTTAAATATCTTGGGAGTGAACCCTATAGTTACTAAGGCTTGGCTACCTAGAATAATATTTCACCATAGTGGTGGGTTTTTGATTTCTACTGCATCTATAATCCTAGGTGGAACCACATATCTACTTCACTAGTATAACTATTGGTATAAGGCCTCTTCATGATCTAGGTTAACCTACCCTAAAATTTGGGTTTCCCAGCCATATTATCAATATCAAAAAATGTAAATCTCACATCACCTCTAACTCCCTAAAAAAATCCCCAATCACATAAACCATAAATCATATTCCCCCAGATCCATAATCTATAAAAATAATAATAATATAGTGTCTTAATGTGGTCTTAGTAAAATCCACAACAATTGAAAACTATCTAAAATTTCCAACCCTAATTTCACTAAAGAAGACTCAGAATTCCCGGCAATTTTTTGTTGTCTGAAATTTCAATTAAAATAAAACTTTAAAATCATCCCATTCAACATCAATTTAATCACCTTTTTAAAAACCACAATTAAAACACATGAAAAGGGTAATACATTTTCTTTTCATAAAAGTGATTCCATAAAAATCACCCCTTTCTAAGGGAGTGACTAAAACAAGGATAAATGCCTTTCCAAATTATCATTTACATTTGAAATATTACATCAAATCATTTTCTCAAACACTTGGTGCTATAATTAAATTTTTTAAAACCGTAAAATCTTATAAAACTCTTTTATTCCCAAAAATAATCAATTCCAAAACCATTATAAAATCCATTTGACCATCAAATATAGTCATAAATTAACAAAATAGAACACTTATGAACCTAAAGCTTCAAATTACATGCCAAACTAATAAAAATTAAAAATCACCTACCTCGGTTTAATGAACATCAAACTAGAAGATATTTACTATAGTGGAGAATACACAAACATTCCATAAGGGGCTCTGTTCAATCCCTAAAAAAAACCATGAATAGACCACAAATAATGTTGAAACTAAACCTGGAATCCCTTGAAGTTTATGGGGTAGTAAGAAAACAATGAATGGAAAAGGGGCATAAAATAAGAAGAAATAAGTCGCTTGCCAAGGATTTCCATCCAAAAATATAAGGATTATAAGTTTAAATTTAATGGATAGGAGGAGAATAGGCTCCCTTGGTGTGCCCTTGGTAGGTTGAATGTTAAATGTAGTAAAAGAGGTGTGTAAACCATTCAAATTTAGATAGGGTAAATTTGACAAAATGAAAAAATAGAAAACGAAAATGTGTGAATGTTTTGGTAAACAATGCACCATGGATGTTTGACTTAGTAGATCAAACAAATATCCTCAGATAGTTTACTTTCACAGTTACTCTTAACTATGAACCAACCATTCTATAGATAACCCATAAAGGAAAGGTAATCCATATAGATTACTCTAGGATAGGAAAAACCCATGCACTGTCCATATAGAAAAAATCGTGAACATTGAAAATGAAATGGGATGGAATTTTCCTACATGTATACCATGATTTCATCACACAGTTTCTCCAAATCCACATTATGAAAACCATTAAAATAAGTATCCTCTGTATATGGTTCATATGTAGGGTTTGTTAAACCATGTATTGACCATGATTACACTGCACAGATAGGGAGAAATGCTAAAAAATAAAATAGTTCAATTCCCAAATTCAAAAAATTTAAAATTTCATGAAATTAATTTCTATTTAAATATATAAAATGACACGGAGTGTGATAAACTCCCCACTATGACTCTTTCTACCCTATTTATGACACATTCTCAGGGGTACGCGTGCCCGACTCATTCGGGACAAGAGATGTGGTTTTTGTTTCCCCACATTCCCTATTTTCAATGGCGGGTGGTATCTGCTCCTTATTTAGGTATGTATTCCCCTTGATGGAAATGGGATGATGGAATCTAAGTTCTTCCATCCGTGGATTCCTCCTCGGAACTCGTCACCTAGTCTTGGTCTCCCTCATAGACTTAAGGCGTTGTTCGTGAAACTCTTCTTGGCACCATATCTTCATGGACACAAGTTAATTACACTAATTCTTTCAGGACATTCCAATGGGTCTAGTAGGGGTAGCAACCTTTGGTTAGGGGAATAGTCAAGTTGGGAATCACTGTCATTTCTGGCCCTTGGGGGATTGGCGTGTTTTTCGTATTTTCTTTATAATAGGGCTTCTCAAGGGTGAGGAATCATGAGGCATCCCACATCTAACACGGGGAATCATATGCCATTGGCTTGTATCTGAGGTTTTCATCAGCTTAACTTGTTTAACACATGGTATTCCACAAGTTTAACCTCCAATAATGACGGATCAGGCTGATCAGAACACTGACTAGAGTGAATCAGATAGAGGAACCCCCTGGAGGGAACACCGATACTGGGGCCATCATGTGGGTGGTCTCCTAAATGTTGTTAGTTGGAACAGGGAATGGGGTGGCCTAATCCAACCGGGATGTGGCCACCTCGGTAAAAATCATGATGGATTATGGAAGGTTCAGTGAATTGGATGGTGGATGGGATGGAACCCTCATGAGGATGATGATGGGTTTGGGCTTGAGCCTCAAAGAGACTTCTTATATATCCTCATGGCAAGGAATCAAAGTCCACATAGTTCATATGATTATGTCTTACTGCCGATTGGGGTTTTCAATGGCTTACTGCTGGATGAGATCGCAACGGCTTACCATTTGATATGGTGTTAACACCATACCGATGGATGGGGTTTCAACGGCTTACCGCTGATTGAGGTCACAACAGCTTACCGTTGGACGAGGCTGTCAGTGGCTTACAACTTATGTAGTTGCAACGACTTACTGCTGCATAGGGTAACAACGGCTTACCACTGATTATTTCCACAACGTATTTCTGATGAATGGAATGAAAATGGCTTACCACTGAATTGAGTGACAATGGCTTACAGCTGAATGGAGCTAAACAGATTATGGCTAAAAGAGGTCCACGGTTTAACGTCATGCGGGACGGGGTTGAACCGACGTGAAGGGGGTCGTAACTACTGGATATTGGGCTTGAACCTCTTGGAGGCCTCCTATGTAACTCTCCTTAGAAAAGATCAAAGACATTGTAGTTCAGGTGGTTGGGAACTGACGTGAAGGTGGACCTGGGGTCCAATGGGTGGTGGGATTGGTGCACGAATGTAAAGAATGTCGGGACCAATAGATGGTGGTTGGATTGGACCTCATGAAGGATTTCTACGTACCCTACCTTGGAAAGGATCAAAGACCACATAGTTTAGAATGGTGGATCCAGTTTAAAGTCATGTGGGATGGGGGTGAACCAACGTGAAGGAGGACATAACGACCAAAGTGGTGTTCTTGAACCTCGAGGAGGCTTCCTACGTACCCTACCTTGGTAAGGATAAAAGTCCTCATAGTCCAGGATATGGGGCATTTGGGGCTTACGCTCTGAGGCGGCCTAGGGGTTGGTGAAACAATGTGAAGGGGTGTCATGATGACTGGGTGGTGGGCTTGAACCTCGTAGAGGCTTCCTACATACCTTGCCTTGGTAAGGATCAACGTCTACATAGTTCTATTGTAGTTGGGTAGAATTTGGGGCTTACACTCTGAGGCGGCCCTGGGTATCGGTGATCCGATGTGGAGGAGGACCTCAGGTCCAATAAATGGTGGTGGGCTTGAACCTTGTGGAGGCTTCTTACATACCTAGCCTTGGAAAGGATCAAAGTCCTCGTAGTTTGGAAGGTGTCATTTTGGGACTACACTCTAAGGAGACCCAAGGATGATGTCATGGTTGGTTCACATTCTAAGCTCATGTGAGTCATTCTCGATGTGAGAATCAAGAGACAGTAGAGACCCGACGATCACATCGTGAATGGTGCATCTGTGGGAAGTGAAGTGGGGCTTACACATAGTTAGCAACCCAAAGAGGAAACAAGGGCTTATGAATGGTTAGCAGCCCGCAAAGGTGGAGAAATACTATAAGAGGGAGGCCCAATGACCACAATGCACAATAGAAGAGGGACTAGGGACCAAATAAAGGAGAATCATTGTTTCCCATCGTTCCCTTCGCTGGCCTTGTGGACAGAAGATGAAAGGAGGAGTAGGGATGCAGATTCCTACAAGAAAGCTAGGGGCTTACACCGAGATGGTATCCATTCCCCCATGAACAAACGCACTCCCATAAGGAGGATATCATCCCCTATGGAGATCAGTGGGCATAGGGAATGTCCAAGGTGGGTGTACCCCACATGCGAGGAACAGGGCGAGTTCATAGCTTAACATCATGTGCTGAGGACGAAGGTGCTTGGCAGTTTAACACCCTACAGCTCGGACAAGGTGGTTTTGCTCCGCACACTATGACTTACATAAATAGTACTCTCTACTCCTTGGTGCAGAGAGGGGAAAAGCAAAGTTGTAGCGAGGGGGTGTCATGGAGTGAACCATCGGGGGGTCCACATTAGCATGGCTATGCTAAGATGCAATAGCCATTAGAGTTCCTATTCTAAGAGGTATGGGGAGAAGCAACACAACTTGCACTATCGTCCAAGGGACGTTGATGTACCTTCGTGAAAACTTATGAGGATGCATGGGAAATGATTATATGGAAAAGGTGTTTTCGGTGCAAAAGGTGCTAGAAAATTATGACCAGAGGAGGGACATCATGTTTGCACAAGGCGGGAGGCTTGCGTGAAAAATTTCTATTGTGCGAAAAAAGTGTCGGGCCGCCACGCAAAAGGAATTGCATGCATGAATAATTCTGGGCCGGCGCGCAATTGAGTGCTTGGCACGAAATAGAGCGGTCCGATGCGCAAAAGGAATTGCACACAGAAGACCAAATTGTGCGCAATTGGAAGTAATTGCGTGCGGGGGAAGGGGTTCACGTGGATTTGGACACGGATCAATCTCGTGTACTCTCAAACAAAGGCGCACCCCTGGGCGACCTGGCGCGAAAATTTTAGTATCCGAGATCCATCTTCTGTGTGCTCACAAGAGAGGAATTTCTTACGTGAGAGGTGGTTCAGATTCTTTAGGGGCAGATGTTGAAAGGGTGGCCTTCAAATTATAGGCACTCGGGATCACGGGTCTGTGAGAAAAAAAACATTGGCCTGAAATATTGTGTGCCTTGATGTCGGAAGCACAGAGATCAACCGCATGGAGAGGGGGAGAGAAATATTTCCGCACCCGCACAAAAACATTCTCAAATCCCAGATTTTTTTGTGTGGGACATATTTTTTTCACACAGCTCGCCATTATTTTGTGATGCCCTTTTGGGACCCCCAGAAAGGATTGTCGATTCCAAATATGGATTTGATTTGTCATGCCAACAGCTTCCTCAGCCCTGGAGCACTTTTTGGCATCTACATACCCCCAAAAAATTCATAGTATAATTGTGTGTATTAAATAAAAGAGACAACCATAGCCCATGGAAAGAGGAGGGTTGGAAGGAATTACAAACTAAATAGATGATATAAAAGGTAACCCACTAAATGAAAAATAACATATAAACTTAACTAGAATAATAAATCAAAATTAACTAATATCTCCAACAAAATGATATATGACTATTAAGATAGAGTCTAATCCTAAGAGGAGTAGAGACTTAGCACAGGTCACCCCACCATTTTGAAATTACATAAATGGTGTGATAATAATAGGACACATCATGATGTAAAAACATCAACCATGACAATGAATCTACATGAATATCCCCAAAAATTCATTCCACTACTAAGTCCAATGACCACCAACACATCAAATTCTAAACATGAAGGAAAACAATACCCAAGGTGAAGTCAACATATATATGATAAAACCATAACCTAGATCAAAAATTACATCAACCACTAAACCATCATAGTAAAACACATAATCACCCTATAATAAGGAACAAAGTTGTCTCTAAAACCTAGTTTATAGTACTCATTAGGTAATTTCTGACATCAATTGCAGAACAACTTCTCCTGGAAAACCCAAAAATGCTAGCACACCCAATTTCTCAACACCGAGAAGGCAACTCATGTCTTAGTTATCCTATCACTGACCTAATATTTACCCATAGTAAACCCATTATGAAACTAACCTCATGATAATTGTATTGTAAAAAACACCCATGGAATTGAGAGAAGGAAACCAAAAATATCAAGGCATGTAGAATGTCAAAAAAACCTAATACCATCCAAAAAATAAATATTGTCTATAAACAAATCCATAATTTACTGCCACATTAGAAAATATAAACCCACTAATCCCCAAAACACACCAAATATAATTCCAAGGTAAGACACCAGATCAGTTCTCCAATGTTTTCAACCACTCGAATCCCAAAATACATATTCAATACCACAAACAACACCAAGAACTGCAAACCAAATCAAATTAATTAAAAAAATATAAAATAAATAACAATAAAAAGGATATTCTGGCCCGAGAAATCTATTATGATTCTAGGTAGAGTGGATAATTAGGAGGAATAAATTTAAGAATTAAGATAATCACCCTTTCGTTCATTGAGAACATTATCGGAGGTATATTGGAAATGACACAATACATGACCCTAAATTCTCATGATCTCCAACCGAATCAAATGCTCACATAACCAAAGGTAAAAATGAAAATCACCCATTCACGAAATCATCACAAAAAAATCCATGATTTCTATACAAACCATAGAAACACGCCCTTTTCCTGAAAAAAAAATTCATCTCTTTTTTCAATTTTTTAAGAGGATACTTTTTTTTAAACTAAAGAATCCCAAAACTAAAATGTTTCATAAAAAATCACTCTCTCACACAAAAAAAATTCTAAAATAATCACTTTAAATACATTTAAAAACAAACAACCCTAGGAAATTTCTTTTTCAATCATAAAATACATTTAAAATTTCATTTTAAAATAGAGTTTCTTTGAAAACGCTATAAATAACTATCTTTAATATATAAAATTTGAAAATTTAAAATTTGAATAATTATAGTTCAAAAACTATAACTCCTTTTTCACACAAAACAAATCCCCTAACCTCATTTAAAAAAATATAATTACAATTATTAAATAAACTAAATTTCAAAACCAATTTCAAAATATAATATTGATCTTTATCAAATAAGACAAAACATATCCCCGAAACCATTTTAAAATGAGTTTTAAAAACAAAATTTCTTTTCTCATCCAAAAACCCACTTTCAAAACACATTATATCCCTTAGAAAAAAATTCAACAAATTTGTGAAAAAATGTAAAATTAAACCACATTAAATCACATAAATTCACCACCATACTTTTTAAAATTAAATCACGCCACTAGTAGACAACATTGGGATAATATCCTAATGTTATAGAGGAAAAACGACACCTCAAAGGAGAAACAACACATTTCATGACTTGAACACATGGCTAGAAAACCATGCAGTAGGCTGAGTGATTTATAATGATGGATTCTTCACTAGATCTGAATGGTTTTCTAGGTTATACAGGATAATTTTCCATCCCTTGTTTTTTCACAATTTTCACCTAAAAATTTAAAATGACCCCCAAAATCATTGACACACTCATTGAGAACAAAGGTACCCTCAAAACATATCAAATTCAATCAATGATAATAAAAAACAGACTCAAAATATAGGATCAAGTCCCAAATACCCATATAAGCGCAACATTGAAGTTGAGAAAGGGAACATGATAGTCTCCCCAAACCCACTTCATGATTTTTGAAGGTGATCATAGTCTATACACCACCTAAACATGATATAAATAGAAATAGGGGTTCTATGATACCATTTTTTCATTATTCATCCTAGAACACCCCTAAAATATGAACATGAGCTAACTTGTGACATAGTTACATTTCATTATTTATCAATAAAGGATAGAATCTTGTTCCTAGGTCACAAAAAATAACAAATGGGAATTATTTAACCCTTGAGTAGAAAAAAATAGATCCAAAATAAAATAGTAGTCAAAGTACACAATATAAGTATACATTCTGGCCATAAATAAAAGAAACATCACCAAAATTGAGGAATACATAATAAACCAAAAAAGTTCTCAATCACCTGAGATGATACTTATGAATCTCATAAAGAAAAAAATGAACACCTAAACTAAACTAAAACCATCTATATGTGAAACTTGACCATGATCGATATCTCAAACCAACTATCAGTACATGACATTGACATCCCAAACTAGAATACCAGGTTAAGTAACCGGAAATAAAACCATAAGAGTTTCATACACTAAATGATATATTTAGGGTGTGAGTGAAACCAAGCTCAGTAGGATCCAACAAGGGAGTTTATGATATTCCATTAAAAAAATATTCATTTACATTAGTTTGAAATATATAAATAAAAATATTTTTCTTACGAATAGAAACATGAAATTATAAATAACATTTTTTACAATTTCTAAACTCCATTTTTATCTTTTAAATGAAAATAATAACTTCGAAACCATTTACATGGAAAAACAATCCTTTATCTAAACAACCAATTTAAATAAATTTTTTAAAAGAGTTTAGAAATACACTTTTCATACCACATTGACAGCTATATTATAAAAACAAATTGGTATAAAAATGATAAAAAAAGAAAAACAAGAAGGCGCTATGAAATCAATTAGATAAGGATGAATAAGAAACAAAACATATAATTGGATTGGAAAATTAGAATATTGAACATATAAATTAAATTCCCCTATGCAGTACCCAATAGTGTCGCCCAAATATACTAGGGATCATAAAATACACATGATATCATGGGTGTTCACCATATGACCTTTGAGTCTTTTCTACCTAGAATACTACTTCACCATAATTCTGGGATTTGGATTTGTAATATGTATTATATTAGAGGGGGTTCCACATATCTACATCACTATCATATCTATTGTTCGAGGATCTCATCCTAATCTAGGTTAAACTACCTTCACACCAAGGTTTCCCAGGAATCAATAAAAAATAGAGGAGAAAACAAAATATAACAACCAATACTTTACATACATTATTATTAATTCAAAATTGAAAAACAATTATTACAACATATAACAAAACCATGAAATGACCGTATAGGTATAGTGTCTTTAGAAACTGGGAACCATAAACAACTAGTTCATAAAGCATCTACAATGTCTCCCATTTATTTCATCATATCTATAGTCCCTTTTGGAATATCTTACTTAATAACCTTCTTCCTGACCTGGGGAAAGAAGTCATACAAAATGGTGAGCTCAAATGCTCAGTAAGGGTAAACAAAAGAAATATCAATCACATCATATTCATAGGAACATAACATTTTGGAAATCTTAACCTACAGAAGAGACCATAATTTCATAACATGGGATAAATCATAGTAGTGAAATGAAATCCCAATAATCATAACACAAAACATGAATCTTTGTGGCATTCACACATAATCATAGAGAATCATTTCTTATTAGTCAAGACTCATTTCCAAGAGTATCTTAGTGTACAAAGTCCATTTTTGAACCGAGTTCACTCCTCATTTCAGTCCTGTTTCACTGAACCGGTTTAACATGTCATTCCAGCAATGTCTATCTCTTGAGATATAAAATAATTACCCAATTCATTGGAGGGAGATATATGTCCCACCCATCTCATAATGATACCATTCATATGTGTGCCACAAAATCATTTATCATACATCATAGCATAACCCCTGTAATAAAAATGGGAGTCTTAAACAACATGACATCATAAAAACAATTCATATAAGATAAAGGAATTCATAAAAATAATTCAATAACAAAATAATCAAATCAATGTAATAATAGGGATAGAAACAGAACCCTATATTATCTTAGATGAAAAATAATTTTGATAAAACACTTGAACTCCATTCTTGAGGAAAATTTCCTTTCTACTTCAAAAACATTTTCCTTTCATAACATGTCATAAAAATTTAAACTGAATGAAGTTGATTAAAAGTAAACTTGAAAACTTGTAAAGTAAGATTCTTGGAAATAATGTTTTAAAAAATCCATTCATGCCGTATACGTTAAAAAATCATTCTTTCCATACATTTGTTAGAAAAGTCAAAAAGTACCTCATATGAAAAAATGACAAAAGATTCCTTTTATATGTTTTACTAAAAACTCACCATAGGGTAAAATTTGATTTAAACAATTTTAGGTGTATGGAAACAATATTACATATTGAGGAAACATGGATGTGGATGATAAAATATACCCCAGTAAATTCTAAAGTATAAACAATCTCGGATAAAATTGAGATTGTGAGATTTTTCCTTACCTTAGGTCTGATTTTCTTCGTAAGTGCCCGAACCTCATGTATAATGATTTAAACAATGTTATTGACTTATTCCAGAATCATAATTATTTTTATGATATCATATATGGTCATATTCTTAACTTCTTATTAGTAATATTTCATTACTACTTGTTATTCGGGTGTTTATTACTTTTTATTCTTATGCGCGTTTTGTTGAATAAATTCTTATTTTTCTTTTTAGGTTATAGATACATCATTTCCAGAATGGTATTTTTGTAATATATATCATATTAATTCACTCAATTCATTTATATAATCATTATTCAATGAAGATCATGTATAACGAATCACATCACATCGTAGAGACGGTATTCCGTACGTACGCACGAGCGATGATATTATTCCCATGATCATGGAATTGTATTGGAGTGTATGTATACTATTTAAGAATCAATATAACTTTACAATAATCATATAGAATTATTATTTACACCATTATACCCATCCTAGTACGTTGGTGGTGGAAAATAGATTATACCACAGCGTGGAGACGGTATTCCGTACGTACGCACACGTGGTGATTTCGTTTATTGTAGGATGGGTAGATGGTGAAATAGGGTTGTTTCATACTTATAATAACATATCAGTATATGATTGATACTGATGTTATTGCTTCATAATGAAACAACTAAAGAAGAATAAGTGGAAGAAGAAATAATGATGAAAGAATCGGTAACGGGCATTACCTCTTCCTTGAAGTGCCTCTTTGAGACCTCCTATTAAGGCACTAAAAGTGGTCTTTGAAGAAGACCATAACCTCTAGGATGTTTCTAGGGAAGTGGGGAAGTGAAATGGTCAGGTTTTGGACGAGTTTTAAGGCTCAAATTGGTGTGACGAGGAGAGGGAGGTGGTTCCCTTTTATAAGGGAGGAGAGGGGCACCTTTGGAATAACTAAAACTATTATTTTATTATAAAGACAAATTCAGTTTTTAATAGATCCAAATTGATATATTTCGAAGATAAGGTGGGGATGGGTCAAAAGCCTTTCATCCAATAGAATTTATACAAGTTTAGGTATCAATTTTAACCATATCATTTAGATTTAACTTTAAGTAAAATAATTAAACTTTTACCGTGTCTTCTTTTTTTCTTACACTATAAGGTTAATAAACTTAATATATCAAGACAGACGAACCCCAAGATGTATATTATTAATATATATAACCTTATCTAAGTAATTTGGCCGAACCTTATATTTTTAGGAATAAAATAACAATTAATAATATAGTATTTGTTCTAAAAACTATTTTATGTCAATTTTGACACTATTTGGTAACTGATTTTTGTGAAAATCATAACAAAATGATTAGTTGGAAAACATTTATTTAAATAAATACTAACATGTCATAGTAACATATAAAATTATTGTAATTATAAAAACACTCAAATTACATTTATTTGGGTATTTATAACATCAATTAGGTAAATATTTCATCAATAAGATAATTAATGCATCATCATTGTATCATAAATAAATTAAACTATTTTAAGTATAAAAATTAAAAATAAAATAAAATTATGTAGGAAGTCTTTTTATCGTTATAATGAATAATTATAGTAGAATTTATCTTATGTATAATCCTATATTAAATACTCATTATTTATTAAACGTTGATTTTATCTATTTTAACCCTTCTTTAAATAAATTGATAATAAATGTCCTAATCTAATCCAAGTGGGCCTAAATGGTCATAATTTATTCCTAAGGTTGTTTTTGGTCAAATTACACTTATTCAATAGAATTAGTACATTTGTTAGGGTAATAATAATAACACTTTTACCATTAATTACCCTATTTACTTTTAACCGTGGTAAAAAAAGTAAAAAGTTACAATTCATCAAAAATTATTTTCATCTCATTGAACCACATTTTAGTCCTTGATTTTAACTTTGTCTCTCGGATTTTCAAAATTCTACTCCCAGAAATAGTAAAATTATGTTTTATGAAAAATTCGGTTTTTTTAACTACCACTTAGTGGTTTCACTATTCATCAAAAAATGAATGTTTCCAGAATATTAACAAAAATTAGGCCTAAGATATATTTGATATGATGAATTCAAAAATAATGTTTATTTTACCAAATTCAAAACATATTAGTTACATTAACTAATTTAAAAATTAATTTCTGTCGTCAAAACAAATAGCGTCTTTTTAAAAGATAATAACTATCAAAAGATTGACACTTGTTTATGTCTGGTTTAAATGTGAAATTACATCCAATGACCAAAATTGTATTAAATTGTAAAACTATATTATAAATATATTTTCAAACCACTAAAATTAATAATTTATCACTATTAATCATTTTGATTAAAAAAGTTGTTTTTAATTAAAATTTAATAATTTTCACTATTCATCAGAATATGAAATTTATCAGAAAAGTACCAAAATTTCACCCTAAGCTAATTTCGATATTCTGAATCCAAAAATGAAGTCCATTTTGAAAAATAGAATTTAAAAAATTTCAAAAAGAGGTTATTACTATTCATAACGGCTAGTTTTAATAATATTTTAATAGCATATCATTTTTTAGTGAAACTCGGTATTGCGTACGACACAAGCTATCGAGGAAGGTCGCGGTTGCGTGTAAAGCAAGCCAAGATAGTGTTGTGTGTATTTAAAGATTCCTTTGATGATTTATATAACATAAAAACAAAATATTTCTCATAAAAGTCTGGGGTGTTACATTCTACTCCCCTTAAAATGAATTTTGCCCTCGAAATTCGTCACTTTGTAACAAAAAGATGAGGATACCTCTCCCTCATCATATCCTCAAGCTCCCATGTGGCTTCTTCTAATTGGTGGTTCCTCCATAAAACTTTCACCAAGCGAGTGGTCTTGTTTTGTAGGAATTTTTCGCTACGATCCAGAATCTCTATCGGTTGTTCTTTATAAGAAAGATCTTGCTCCAGTGGTACAACTTCTGAGGTGAGTACATGTGAAGGATCTGGTATGTACTTTATCAGGAGAGATACATGGAACACATCGTGAAATTGAGAGAGATTCGGTGGAAGCACCACTCGATATGTTACCTTTCCAACACGATCTAGTATTTCGAAATGACCGATATATCTAAGGCTCAACTTCCCCTTCTTTCCAAATTTCATGCTCCTCTTCCAGGGAGATATTCGTAAGAACACTTTATCACTGACTTCAAACTCTAGGTCTTTTCTTCAGTTGTCGACATAACTTTTTTGTCGAATCTAAGATGCTCTTCCGTGTTGTTGAATAGATCGGACCTTTTTAGCCATCTCATCAACAGGATCAGGTCCTAGTAGCTTTCTTTCCCCAACTTCATCTCAACAAGTTGGAGTCCTGCTTTTCTTTCCATAGAGAGCTTCATAAGGATCCATCAGAATACTTGAGTGAAAGCTATTATTATAAGAAAATTCCACCAATGGTAGGTGTTGATCCCAACCACCTTTGAAATCCAAAGAGCAATCTCTCATCATATCTTCTAGAGTTTGAATTTTCCTCTCAAACTGACCATCTGTCTGAGGATGATAAGAAGTGCTAAAACTCAACTCTGTATCCAGAGTATGCTGAAGTCTTCTCCAGAACTTCGAGGTAAATCTCGGATCCCGATCAGATATAATAGAAAGTTGTACAGTATGAAATCTTACCACTTCCTTTACATATATATATCCTGGAAAGCTGATCCAGATAGAAATCCTCTCTAATAGCAATGAAGTGTTCAGACTTTGTAAGACGATCAACTATGACCCAGATAGC
Source organism: Viscum album (assembly GCA_963277665.1). Classification (NCBI taxonomy): domain Eukaryota; kingdom Viridiplantae; phylum Streptophyta; class Magnoliopsida; order Santalales; family Viscaceae; genus Viscum; species Viscum album. The sequence goes on from OY728139.1 coordinate 808,114,968, forward strand.
ATTATTTCCTTTGGATGTTTTAGGAAGTCCTGTGACGAAGTCCATAATGATGTTTTCCCATTTCCATTCGGGTATGTGTAATGGTTGTAACATCCCCATAGACTTCTGTCTCTTAGCTTTAACTTGCTGAAAAGACAAGCATCAAGAGACATATTCAGCAACATCTCTTTTCATGCCATCCCACCAAGAGTACACTTTCAGGTCCCTATACATCTTCGTGATTCCAGGATGAATGGAGAATGAAGAACTATGAGCCTCATCCAGCAGCTCCTTGTTTAATTCTGGGATTGGAGGAACACAATCCCGATTCCTGAGCTTTATTATCCCATCACAATCAAGGTTTAATATAGGAATATTTATCACCTTCTTTTGTAACTCTTCATCTTATTTTTGTGCCTCTTTAATCTTCACATGTATAGATGGTTGAACATTCATTTGAGAAAGATACTATTTTCCCCCTTCCATTAAAATTCCAAGATCCATCCTTTGTAAATCCATAAATATTGGATCTTTTGTGATCCTCATCATGGATAAGCTAGAATGGTCTTGTCGACTTAATGCATCTGCCTCTTTGTTTGCTTTCCCAGGGTGGTAATGAATTCAGCAGTTGTAATCCTAAATCAGTTCCAACCATCTTCTTTGGGGCATATTAAGCTCATTTTGTGTGAAAATATACTTTAAACTTTTATGATCGGTATAAATGTCACACCTTTCTCCATAAATATAATGCCTCCAAATCTATAATTCAAAGATTACTGTAGTTAACTCCAAATCATGTGATGGGTAATTTTTCTCATAGATTTTCAACTGTCGTGAGGAATAATCTATCACCATATCATTTTTCATAAAACACAACCCAACCCCTTCTTGGATGCATCACGGTAGATCACAAACCATTCTCCAATACAAGGCAGTGTGAGCACAGGTGCACTGGATAACCTTCTTTTCAACTCCTTGAAATTCTCTTCACATTCCTCCATCCAAACAAACTTAACTCCTTTCTGAGTCAACCTGGTGACTGGATTAGATAATCGTGACAAATCTTTCACAAAACTTCGATAATATCCAGCCAATCCAGGAACACTTTGGATCTCAGTTACTGTTGTTGGTCTCGACCATCTTTCGATAACCTCTATTTTTGCTTGATCCACAGATATCCCCTCTTTTGAGATTATGTGACCCAAAAATGCTAATTTTTTAATCCAAAATTCACACCTGGTAAATTTTTCATAAAGCTTCTCCTTTCTCAGGGTCTTCAATATAATTATCAAGTGATCTTCATGTTCTTCCTTGCTCTTTGAATAGACAAGAATATCATCTATAAAGACAACCACAAATTGATCAAGATAGTCTCTAAAGACTCTATTAATCAGATCCATGAAGATAGCAGGGGCATTAGTAAGACCAAATGGCATCATTATAAATTCATAGTGTTCATACCTTGTACAAAAAGACGTCTTTGGTATATCCTCCCTTTTGACCCTTAATTGATGATACCCTGAATGAAGATCAATCTTGGAAAAGTATTAAGCTCCGCGTAGTTGGTCAAATAAGTCATCAATGTGTGGGAGAGGATATTTGTTCTTGATAGTGATCTTGTTAACTTCTCAATAATCAATGCGGAGTCTCATTGATCCATATTTCTTCTTAAAAAATAGAACAGGTGCTCCCCAAGGTGACACACTAGGGAGTATGAATCCCTTATCAAGATTCTCTTGGAGTTTCTTCTTCAATTCCTGCAACTCAATTGGGGCCATTCTATAAGGTGTTTTTGAAATAAGCAAAGCACCCGGTACGAGTTCTATTGAAAAATCAACTTCACTATTTGGTGGAAGACCCGGCAATTCCTCCAGAAAGACATAATCAAACTCTCGTACAATGGGCATATTCTTAATTGTGAGTTTCTCACCAAAAAGTTGAGATAAATAACCTACATTCTGTGGAATCAAGACCCATAAGATGGAAGAAATTTCCACTGGAAGGTTATGGTCATCCTTGCATCGATAGACGATCATAGATTGATTTGGAATATGAATTGTGACCTCCCTTCTTTGGAAATTGATATGACCTCCATATAAAGAAAGCCAATACATGCCAAGAATCACATAAAATTCCACTATAGGAAGGATCACAAGATTTTCAGGAAGCACTTTCCCACAAACTTCAATCGGGGAAGAATTATAAACTTTTGATGTGACTGTTGTGCCATTTGGTGTTGTTACAGCTTACTCAACATCTAATTGTTGAGGTAATACGATGATACCCATAGAAAAATCATCAGAAATAAAAGAGTGGGTGGATCTAGAATCAAATAAAACATTTTCTACTTTAGAGTGGATGGTTAGTGTACCTTTCACCACATTGTTATCGTACTCCACATCGCTGATAGAAATTGCATGTGACTTTCCTTTGTCATTAGCCTTAAGATTTTGTTGATGTTGATCATCATCAACAACCCATAGATTAGGGAATTTATTGGAATAATGCCCCATCTTCTTGCACATGAAAATTGAAGTGTATTAGGTTCATTATGCGTGCCCTTCCTTTGTTTGCATCATTAGACATGTTCTTCCCATCAATGCGGCATTCAAATGCTTGATGACCTTCTTTTCCACATTTGAAACATTTACTTGTCCCTTTAAGACAACTCCCTCCATGTTTCCTTCCACACTTTGAGCATAAGGGAAAGCTCATCTTCTTTTCAGTGTACTCTTTAGATTTTCCTTTGAATTCCATTTTCCTCTTCTTATCAAACCCATATGAATGATGGGTTACTCCAATCTCCATCTGAACTTTGAGAGTACATAGAATGATTTCCTCGTAGCTATTGAAGTACCTTATGTCTAAGGCCCTTCGAAGACTTGGTTTTAAGCCACTAAAGAATCGATCGATCTTACTCTCAGGTTGGATAATAATACCAGAATCATACCTTGCAAGTCTTGTAAAATTTTCTTCATAGGTACCAACAGATTCATCATCCTTTTGCTTCAGTTAAAGAAACTCTTTCTCCATCTTTGTTCGGAGAATACGAGGGATGTACTTATTGAAAAATAAGTTCTTGAACTCGTCCCATTCCATGTACTCAATTTCATCTCATTGCCTTGTATTCTTAATAAGATTCCACCATTTATCAGCATCTCTTTCCAAACGATACACTGCTAGGATGACATTATCATGTACAGAACATTGAAGAACTAAAAATATCTTTTCATTAGTACTAATCCATTGTTCAGCAAGTAATGGATCAATAGATCCGCAGAAATAAGGTGGACGCTGCCTCATGAAGGATTCAACAGAATGTTGCTCCTTCCTTTGCTCGTTTGGATGTCCTGCATGATTCATAGCTTGAGAGAGTTGTGTGAGCATGGCTAAAATATTTTTCATTCCAGCTCCCATAACGTTTGGTTGCTCATGGGGACAATCATTGCATTGCTCGTCGCATTCTGCATTAACACGGTTCCTTCGGGTTCCAGCCATTGACTAAAACCAAGAAGAATAGTGTGAGAAACACTAGTTATAATACGAAAACCACATAATAAAGAATAAAATTTCACACTTAAGGTCTTATCCTAGGGTATTCATGGTCATTTCTAAAACACTAAGATTGTGTTCTATGCTTAGAATTATCCTTAGGGTTCTTACTAAGGCTTTCACATCCTAGTTTCCAAAGGTTGACTATAACCACCCTCGGATACCAACTATAACAACCCATGCATTATATACATTGTTATTACTTCAAAAATTAAAGCACACTTATTACAACATATAACAAAACCATGAAAGGACCGTATAGGTATAGTGTATTTAAAAACTAGGAATCATAAACAACTGGTTCATAAAGCATCTACACTGTCTCCCATTTATTTTGTCATATCTATAGTCCCATTTGGAATATCTTACTTAATAACCTTCTTCCTGACCTGGGGAATGAAAACATACTAAAGGGTGAGCACAAATGATCATTAAGGGTAAACAAAAGAAATATCAATCACATCATATTCATAAGAACACAACATTTTGGAAATCTTAACATGAAAAAGATAGCATTATTTCATAACATTGGATAAATAATAGTAGTGAAATGAAATCCCAATAATCATAACTTAAAACATGAAACTTTTTGGCATACACACATAATAATAGAGAATCATTTCTTATTAGTCAAGACTCATTTCCAATACTTTCTTTGTGGACAAAGTCCATTTCTGAACCGAGTTCACTCCTCATTTCAGTCATGTTCCACTGAACCGGTTTAACCTGCCGTTCTAGCCATGTCTATCTCATGAGATATAAAATCTTTACCCAATGCATTGGAGGGATATATAGGTCACACCCATCTCATAATGGTACCATTCATATGTGTGCCACAAAATCATAAATCATACATCATTTCATAACCCTTGTAACAAAAATGGGATTCTTAAACAACATGACATCATAAAAAAATTCATATAAGATAAATGAATTCATAAAAATAATTCCATAACAACATAATAAAATCAATTTAATAATAGGGATAGAAACAGAAACCTATATTATCTTAGATGGAAAATAATTTTGATAAAACACTTCAACTCCATTCTTGAGGAAAATATCCTTTCTACTTCAAAAACATTTTTCTTTCTTAACATGTCATACAATTTTAAACTGAAATAATTTGTTTAAAATTAAATTTGAAAACTTGTAAAGTAATCTTCTTGTAAATAATGTTTTAAAAAATCCATTCATTTCGTATAAGTTAAAAAACATTCTTTCCGTACTTTTGTCGGAAAAGTCAAAAAGTACCTCGTACGAAAAAATGACAAAATATTCCTTTTATATATTTTAATAAATACTCACCAAAGGGTAAAATTGGATTTAAACAATTGTAGGTGGATGGACACAATATTACATATTGAGGAAATATGGATGTGGATGATAAAATACACCCCAGTAAATTCTAAAGTATAAACAATCTCGGATAAAAATAGAGATAGCGAGATTTTCCCTTACCTTAGGTCTGATTTGCTTCGTAAGTGCCCGAACCTCCTGTATAATGATTTAAATAATGTTATTGACTTATTACCGAATCATACTTATTTTTATGATATCACATATGGTCATATTCTTAGATTATTATTAGTAATATTTCATTACTACTTGTTATTTGGGTGTTTATTACATTTTGTTCTTAAGCACATTTTGTCGAATAAATTCTTATTTTTCTTTTTAGGTTATAGATACCTCATTTCCAGAATGGTATTAGTGTAATATATATCATATTAATTCATTAAATTCATTTATATAATCATTATTCAATGAAGATCATGTATAATGAATCACATCACATCGTGGAGACGGTATTCTGTACGTACGCACAAGCGATGATATCGTTCCCATGATCATGGAATTGTATTGGAGTGTATATATACAATTTAAGAATCAATATCACATTAAAATAATAATTTATAGTTATTATTTACACCATTATACCCATCCGAGTAATTTGGTGGTGTAAAATAGATTACACAACGACGTGGAGACGGTATTCCGTACGTACGCACACGTGGTGATTTTGTTTTCCGTAGGATGGGTAGATGGTGAAATAGGGTTATTCCATAATTATAATAGCATATCCTTATATGAGTGATACTGATTTTATTACTTCATAATGAAAAAACTAAATAAGAAGAAGTGGAAGAAGAAATAAAGATGAAAGAATCGGTAACGTGCATTACCTCTTCTTTGAAGCGCCTCTTTGAGACCTCCTCTTAGGGCACTAAAATTGGTCGTTGAAGAATACCAGAACCTCGAGGATGTTTCTAGGGAAGTGGGGAAGTGAAATGGGTAGGGGTTGGACGATATTGAAGGCTCACATTAGTGTGAGGAGGAGAGGGAGGATGTTCCCTTTTATAAGGGAGGAGAGGGGCACCTTTGGAATAACGAAAAATATTATTTTATTATAAAGTCAAATTACATTTTTAATAGCTCCAAATTTATATATTTCGAAGATAAGGTGGAGAGGGGTCGAAATCATCTCATCAATTATAATTTATACATGTTTAGGTATCAATTTTAACCTTATCATTTAGATTTAACTTTAAGTTAGATAATTTAACTTTTACCGTGTCTTCTTGTTTTCTTACACTATAAGGTTAATAAACTTACTATATCAAGCCAAAATAACCCCAAGTTGTTTATTAGTAATATATATAACTTTATCTAATCCATGTGGACGAACCATAGATTTTTAGGAATAAAATAACAATTAATAATATAGTATTTGTTTTAAAAACTATTTTATGTCAATTTTGACACTATTTGGTAATTGATTTTTGTGAAAATCATAACAGAATGATTAGTTCGAAATCATTTAATTAAATCAATACTAACATGTCATATTAACATATAAAATAATTTTAATTCATAAAAAGTCTCAAATTACTTTTATTTGGGTATTTATAACATCAATTATGTCAATATTTCATTAATAAGATAATAACTGCATCATCATTGTATCATAAATAAATTAAATTATTTTAAGTCTAAAAATTACTTATAAAATACCATTATGTAGGAAATTGTTTTATATTTCTAATAAATATTTATTGTCGAACTTATCTTATGTATACCCCTATATTAAAAATTATTTAGTTATTAAACATTGATTTTAACTATTTTAACCCTTCTTTAAATAAATTGATAATAAATGTCCTAATCTAATCCAAGTGGGCCTAAATGGTCATAGTTTATTCCTAAGGTTGTTTTTGTTCGAATTACACTTATCCAATAGAATTAGGACATGTGTAAGGGTAATAATAATAACAGTTTTACCCTTAATTACCCTATTTACTTTTAACCGTGGTAAAAAAAACTAAAAAGTTACTATTCAACAAAAATTATTTTCACCTTATTGAACCACATTTTAGACACTGATATTAACCGTGTCTCTGGGATTTTCGAAATTCTACTCACAAAAGCGGTAAAAATAAGTTTTATGAAAAATTCAGTTTTTTTAACTACCACTTAGTGGTTTCACTATTCATCAAAAAATAAATGTTTCCATAAAAATACCAAAAATTAGGCCTAAGATATATTTGATACTATGAATTCAAAAATGATGTTTATTTTACCAAATTCAAAACATATCAGTTACATTAACTAATTTAAAAATTAATTCTCGTCGTCAAAACAAATAGCGTGTTTTTAAATGATAATAACTATCAAAAGATTGACACTTGTTTATGTCTGGTTTAAATGTGAAAGTACATCCAATGAAATAAATTATATTAAATTGTAAAACTATATTCTAAATAAACTTTAAAACCACCCAAATTAATAATTTATCACTATTAATTATTTTGAATTAAAAAGTTGTTTTTAATTAAAATTTAATAATTTTCACTATTCATCAGAATATGAAATTTATTCGAAAAGTACCAAAATTTCACACTAAGCTAATTTTGATATTCCGAATCCAAAAATGAAGTCCATATTGAAAAATAAAATTTACAAAATTTCAAAAAGTGGTTATTACTATTCATAACGGCTAGTTTTAATAATATTTTAATTGCATATCGTTGTTTAGTGAAACTCGGTATTGCGTACGACGCTAGCTATCGAGGAAGGTCGCGGTTGCGTGTAAAGAAATCCAAGCTAGTGTTGTGTGTATTGAAAGATTCCTTTGATGATTTATATAACATAAAAACAAAATATTTCTCATAAAAGTCTCGGGTGTTACACAAAAAGTCATATAAATTATATAAATTAATACATAAATCCCACATCACCTCCAAATCCATCATATGAAACATAAAAATTACATTGAACATAAATCATATCCTCCTTGGGCCACAATCCATGAAAATAAAAATGAAACAGTGGCTTAAGAAGTCCTCACACACAGCTGCACCATTTGAAATTTGGATAAAATTGACAAGTAATATTTTAATGAAAAAAAATCATAATTTCAATCCATTTATAATCATTTTTTATTTAATTTCCATTAAATCTATCAAATAAGAACAGTAATATTTATTTCAAATAAGTTATTCAAAAACCAAAATTTAAACAACATGAAAAGGGAATTAAATTTTATTTTGTTCCATTTGATTCCATGATAACATCACTTATCTAAGTGTATAACCCAAACAAGGTCAAATTCTTTTTTAAAAAAATCATTTTCATTTGAAATAGAGTGAAAAATAATTTTCATAAATACAAGGTGCTCAATTGTTATTTTTAAAAACCAGAAAACCATATAATATTAATTTGATCCAAGCATGAATCAATTACAAAATATTTATAAAATCCATTTGACCATCGAATATAGGAACAAAATAATTAAATAAATCATTTTGGATCCTCAAGAATCATATAACATGGAAAATTAATGGAATTAAAAAAATCTACAACATTGGTTCAATGACAATTAAGACAAAACATTTCCCATTTTGTGAAGAATTATCAAATATATTGTAAGGGAGCCCAATCAAGACACAAAAATGCAAAAATGATGAATTGAACACCCAAAACCCAAAAAACAAAAATTTAAGCTCTTATGGTTCACTAGGAAAAAGAAATTAAATGAGATGAAAATTTATAATATAATACTAAGATTCGTACCTAGGTGTTTGACTTAAAAATTTATGGATTGAATGTTTGAAATTATAGGGAGGGAGGGGAAACCTCTAACTTGGTGAACCAAAGTCAATTCAAAATGTGAAACGAGGGATGAGTGGGGTGTAAACTTCTAAAATTAATCTCATATAAATTTTTGGGAAACAAATTAAAAGAATGGTATCTCGCACTATTTGAACTCATGATTTGGAAAGTCATGATCCAAATATGCATGCCTCACTAAATGGAAAAAAATTCCTCTTGCAGTTTTCCTACTCTATCACTTGTACTCTGTTGCAATTGTGTTTTATAAATCTCCCATAGAATGGTAAGATTGAAAACATACTCTAGGACTCTAAAAACCTTTTCCCTACCCATGTAGCACAATGTTTTCACATTTAAAATGAACTAGTAAATACTTTGAATACATATATATATAAAGATTTCATCACATGGATTCTCTTAAGTTGTGTGCAACAAACCATTCAAATAATTCTATCTCATGTAAGGACCATATGGATGGTATTTAAAACCATTCATTGATCATTTTTAGATCATGAACAATGGTAAAAACTCATAAAAATATTCAATTTCAAATCCCGAAAAAAATTATAATGACCCAAAATTAATTAATATTTAAATATATATAATGACATAGGGTGTGGAATCTCTACATGTCCCTTGAATTGATCACGATTATGGATTCAAATATGATTATTATTCAAATTATGAAGCTTCCAAGGGTCATAGAAATTATCAAATCAGTAAGGGTTTGGAGAGGAGAGTGGTTAGACCCAAATTTAGGTACAACTATGCTTATATGGTTTCCTTTATCTACATGTTTCCCAGAATCTTGATGGTATGGATCCCTAAAGTTAAAAGATGGTTGTCAATGAAGGAAACTATAAACATTGTATTTCAACCATGAAATACGGGAGAATGTTTATTATAAATAACCATACCAATTATATAGTTAATAAACCACCAATTGTCAAGGTGATTGGGTGTAAATGGATCTATAAAAGTAAAGAATATAACACTCCAACAAATAAAATCCAATATATGGACAGAATTGCAGCCAAATATTTTCTTCAAAGGTATGGAATTAACTATAATAAAATATTACCTCATATGGTTAAAAATTATTATATTATAATATTTTTAACATTTTCTACTATTTTGGAATTTTATATTGATCAAATTGATGTGAAAATAGAATTCTTGCAATTTATTTAAATTAAAATTTATACATTAATGTTTCTACTAGTTTTGATCTTGAGTCTAAATCTAACAATGTTTTTCTGATACATAAATCACCATTTTTATTATAAATATTCTCTATAAAATGTTATAAAATGTTTAATTCATTTATATTGAAAAATAATATTAATATTAGTCATCTTAAATGTGTTTTATTAATTTTAAATATATTAATAATTACATGTTTTAACTACTTATGTATTTTGATGACATGTTCTTCATATTTTGTAATATGAAGTTAATTACAACAGTCAAAATAAAATTTAATTCATTTTTGAAATGAAATATTTGGGTATTTACAGGTACATCATTTGTAAGGAAATTATTTTGGATATAAAGTATGGGTTACATATGGGAAATGAATTCCTCTAAGGCCTAAGGGCCATGTAATACTTATGCCTACAGGCCTTTTCAGGGTTCCACCTCACCCCTTGAAAGGTGGATTATCAAAATAAATAAAAAATCAAGGCCTTCATTCCATTGGAGGAGGATAAAGTATGGGTTAATTTATCAATCTAAACATTCTTATATACTTAATTGGTTTAATAGATACTTTTTTGATGATTTGAAACCAATTATTTTTCCTATTTCTCATAATTTTACATTATCATTATCCTAATATCTTACCACTACTTCTCATATTGAATATATAAATAGAATCATATATTCTAATGTAGCAGGTGTCATTATGTATGATATGATATATACAAGAAAGGGTGTTTCTTTTATGTTTTTACTTTAAGAAGATTTATGAAAAATCTAGGTAATCAATATTGGCATGGACATAAGTAGATGTTGTGGTACATTTATTTTACTTCATATCATTAAATTGTTTATGATAGTAATGTTAATTATGAAGACTTTGTGACTTGTTATTTAGATTCTGATTATGCTAGAAATGTTGATATAAGGAGATCCCTAACCGAATATGTTTTCACTACATGTGGATGACCTATATCTTGGAAATGAACTGTGTAATAAATAGTGTATCTTTAAACCATTGAGTATAATTATATAGAATTAATGAATGTCATCAAATAATCCATTTGGATTAAGGGTTTGATTGCTAAACTCAATTATATTATTACTATTAATTGTTTTTGCACAATCTTCCATGTGACTCTCTAAAAACATAGTATGCCATAAAAGGTATATATATATATTGATATTAGGTTTCATTTTATTTTATAGGTTATTAAAAATAGTAATTGGCGTGTCATTAAGATACACGCAAATGAAAACCTAGTCGATAATGCGACTACAATAGTAGATTTATCCATGTTCAAGGTTTATTTATATATTTTGAATATGGATCCACATGAATAACATTTTGGTGCAAAACATCACCATTTTATTTTTTATATTTTTTTGTTTCTTTTGTAAATGGGGGTTATTTATTTAATTTATCATGCTAATTTATTTTCAAATGAATCTAATATCCTATTAGTTTAATACATAAATTATAAATGTTATATATACATATTATATTTTTCTTCCACTATTCTTTTCCAGCCATTTTTTATTTTGCTCTATTTCTTTACCATTACATGAGGTTTTGTTTACCCTTACATGGGTTTCAAATTAACCTTACATAGAATTGGAATATGTAGATGTGAGATTATATTTACCTTAATGTAGTATAATTTACTTTTCTATAGCTTTATCCCACCCTTATGTAGGGGTTCTATAACCATTACCAATCCTTACCACTACATTTTATACCCTAACATAGATTCTTGTGAGTATATTGACACATTAGTGGTCCAAGAAGACACCATTATTATAGTTTTTGGATTAACTTGATGTTACACATGTTTTACCCATATATAAAAATTTTTATACCTTTATATTTCATTCACTCTGTCTATATAACCATTATATAGTAGTGGGATGGGTGTTCTATATTTACGTAGAGCATCTGGAATTTTCCATACCATTCATAGGGGGTTTTTATGACCTTTTATAGTTACATCAACCAACTAAAATATATCAATTTAATTTAAAAATTACAAAAAAAAAATTAATTAACTTTACACATCGTTTATTTTATGATACACTTGTCTTTTGGGTTGTCAGGATCATGAAATTACATCCATTAATTTTTCAATTTTTTTTAGTCATTGCAATCACCCACAAGTCTCATGGTAATTTAAACCCTAGTTCCTTCAAATTAACGAGACTAATTTGATGATTTCAAAAGGATTGACCATGGATATTAAAGTATGAATTATTTCCCCATAGAATTTTGACTGGTGTTTTAGGTGTCTTTCCCTACCATATGCATCACTGACGTTGCTATTGAATATTATAGCTCTCCATAGTGCACTTTTCTGGTAGGGATTTACAACATCTCATTACAAGGTTCCCATTTCTCATTTTGGTTGATGATTCTACAAATACCTAGATAATTTTAAGGCGATAGTAGATTGGTAAATACAGTTATAATATATAATTTATTTTTTATTGTTCTTTTATGTTTTATTTATAAAATTATTAACTTACTGGCTTGATTTTATGTTCTCTATTTTTTTTTATATTATTATTTTCTTTTTTAGAATTAATTAAAGGTATGATGGGGTGGGTTTATTTCCATAGAGTAGGAATAATCTGTTGTGAACCAAATTAAATATCTATGTTCTTATTTAATAATTTCATTATTTTTTTATTTTTATTGTCCGATTTTATTTTCATGTTTGTCCTTCATTTCTAAATTTTAGAAAAATAAGAATTTTCTCGTTGTTCATTACCATAAGAGTTTTATTGAGTCATACTCATCTGGGTTACACTCAATACTCCATTGTTAGAGTGTGAATCCTTCATCATCAGTAAATAGATGTTTTTACATCTTATTTCAATTTAATGATCCATGGAAGCATTAAAGTTTTATGAACTAAAATTATCATGTAGAAAACACCGACTAACATAAATATTCCTATTATAAATAACATCAAATGGACATGGATATAAATTGGTTAGTGGTAAAGCCACTTACAATTGGTCAGTACATAGTCATCCTATGAAAATATCAAACCACTCTACCAACTCAAAAATCCAGGTCTAGCAGAAGGAAATGGATATAAAAGACCACAATAATTTAATAGACACTTCCATTTACCAACTCATAAGTCTAGGTATAGGTCTTTGTCTCATATAACATTGCAGGGGTTCCATTATTCAGAGTGTCCATTGCAAGGTATATAGAAAAAATATGATGACCCTTCTCTTTTTTACATATTAATTGAAGATTTATTAGATAATATTACACATAATAAAACCTAGAAGATCAATAAGTATTTTATCTTGGGAATTAGGTAAATTACATAACAACTTATAACAAATAATACTACATCATTATTTATAACTTCTTTAATATGATCATAATATCCCTTCGTACTAAACACTTCATGGGATAACCTAGGGACATACTTAATAAAGGGGTGAGATATAAAGACCAAGAATAGAATAAACATGGAATAACATGATGAATGTAATACATGTTAGGAATTATGCATATCAATTAAGCAAAAAAGGAGTGATAATAGTAATCATGAATAATAATCCATGATATAGCTTACTGGCATAAATACAACATAGGAAATGTGGAGACATCACAAAACACTACATACTAAACATATGAAAAGGATAAATACCAAGACATCATGATGGAAAAAGTACCATGATGAATTAGTTTCTCTCCCAAATCCATTTCATGTCATATTTTGAGACTAAAACATTAACGAATACATTGGAGTGATATAAAAATATGGGCTCACTCGTCACTTTCATTTCATTCTCATATATTAGTGTGATTCATTGATCATAAAAATGAAATATTTTTTCATAAACTTTTATTCCATGATTATAGAGTGTGGAATACATACATGTATGTACCGAATAAAATAATTATAACTATAAAAAGTTTAACACCCTTTATAGAAAATGTGTATTGTATTCACTACACAATTTTTTGTCATGGAAAATTGTTAAAAAAATTGACTGCATAGCGACCTCTCTTAAGGATTCATAAAATGTGTCTATGGGAGGAAAATTTGTATCTAATAATTAATAAATAAAATTAACAGTAATAGTGACATCTAAAAAATTTATCCCAATATTAGGAATTTGAAATAGAAGGCATAGTATAATGAATAAACTTGAATACAAAGGATAAATAAAAGATACCTTACCTTGAGATTGTGATTCCAAATGTTTGGAATGAGATTCTTGATAGATTGGGGTAACCTTGGTAGGACTATATATAGGGTTATTTAGATTAAGGAAGTTATATATGTATTTTTTTAAAGATAAATGGGAGCATGGTGAGGTTTATATAAGAAAAGTTTGGGAGGTTCTTTATTATTCTCCAAACATAGGTTTTGGAATGTATATAATAAAATTACCATAACTTGAAACCTTCCCATTATTTTGACCATGTTTTCTATTAAATAGTGATGTTTTATTTTTTTATAATTCCATAGGATGAATTTATTATAACAATTTCCTTATGGATGTGGAAGTGAGTCATAATCTTAAATAAATAATTTTAGAACCTTAAAATATATTATAGGTTTTAGAGGATTCATAATAACTTTATAAAACAAATAAAATAACTTCCAAATCATATTATTTTAAATGGAAAAAATATATTTGGTATTTTATACCATTTATAGTATTTACTACATCATTTTGGGTCATTATGATAACATAATACAAACCATATATTTATACCGTATTTAATTTTAACCCATAAAATTGATTATCTAAGAAAATTATAAAAAATTAACCATTGGGAAATTTAGATATTATAATTAAAAAATAATATTAAATTTTTCTAAATAATTTTATAAATATTTGAATTTTAGTTGTAAAATATAAATCGATATTATTGAGAAATGCAGGGTTTTTTGGGCAATAATTGTTTTTGAACCCTTAGAAAAAATTTCATTGGGCTTTATAAAAATTATATGATCATTTATATTTAATAAAACATATTTAATAGTAATATTTTTTTAAATTAATATTTTCATAAAAAAAATTAATTCATACAAAATAATCTTTAATTGAAATTGAAAACTAATTAACAATATAATTGGTGTTTTATTGTATGAAAATAAAAAAAATTATAAAGTGATGATAATAAGTAAATATAAAAATTAACATATTGAAAATAAAATATAAATTTCCATATAATTATGGTCTTAATATATATCCCTATAATACCCCAAAAAACTCCCTAATTGTAAGTTTGGTGATAGTGATATTTCCATGTGGTGGTTCGACCAACACGGTTTGGTCCATGATCTCGATGGGCTTGAACTTCTACCATAAATGGTTTACCCCTTACTATTTGTTTTGGATTTTAGAGTAGGTTTGATCATGGGAATATCCCAGTGATTCTATCTCCCTTGGAAGCTTTAATAAATGGGATTTATAGTATACAATACTATTGGTTGAGGCCATAAAATCCTTTCCCTATGTCAATTGGATTTATCAAAACTATAAATTTTTACTAATCATATAATAATTGTTCAATAGATATATTATCAAGGATTATTATGACTAATGTATCTTATATTTTATAGGATATAATTAACCAAAAATGTCATGTTTTCTATATAACCATAATACATAGTAACACATTTAATTAAATCATAAAGGTAATTTCATTTATAAATGTTCAGATCATTACAATATTTCTTCTTTTAGAAATTTATATTCATAATTTTGATTTCCAAAACTAAAAATTATGAGAGTATTTTTTCAACACTTCACCTAGTTCGAACATCGCTTTTTTAAAATTTTGGTTTCCCCACTACACTTTTACTAGGTGGATTGTCTTATTATGTAGAACTTTGTCTCTACGATCTAAGATCATCACCAGATTCTCCTCACATGATAAATTATTTTTCAATGGTACCAAAATTAGATTGAGTACATGTGAGGTGTCTATTATTTACTTTATCAAGAGTGATACATCTAATAAATCTTATACTTGAGATATGCTAGACTATGTGCTAGTTGATAGGCCACCACTACAGTGTGACCAAATATCTCAACGGAACTGAGTTATATTGGAATAATCATTCATTTTTTCCCAAATATCATTAATTTCATCCACTGAGATATTCATATGAATACCAATTCTCCAACATCAAACTCTAGGTCTCATTGATGATTTTCATCATATCTCATCTATTGAATATGAGCATCGTTTATGTGTTGTTCTATGGTCTTAACCTTTTACACCATTTACTCATCTATTTCAGGAACTAGTTGTTTTATTTTCTCATCTTCTTCCCTACATGTACTTTATCTTCACCTCTTCCCATATATGGGTTCATAGGGATCTGTTTGGATGCTTGGGTTGAAACAATTTTTTTATGAGAACTCATCCAGAGGGGGATGTTGATCCCATCCTCTTTTGAAGTCAATTTAGCATTCTCTCAATATGTCATCAAGTGTTGGAATTTTAAGCTCATATTTACCATTAGTTTTTGGTTGAAAAGTTGTGTTGATGTTTAGCATAGTATTTAGAGTATACTAGAGAGTCTTACAAAACATAGAGGTAAATATTGTGTCATGATTAGATACAATCAGTAGTGGTGTTCCATATAGCCTCATCACTTATCTAAAGTATATCCTTGCAATTTGATCAAGTGAGACTTCCTCTCAAATCATAATACAGTGATATGTTATTGTAAGACAATCCATCAGAATCCATATAGAATGATTTATTATTGATGAATTTGGAGGACTAGTGACAAATTACATGGTTTCGTTTTTTCATTTCCGTGTAGGTATGGGCAATGATTGCATCATCCCTTAAGATTTTTGACTTTATACCATCACTTACTAATATACCAACAGTGCTATGAGATATCTTGTTAAATATTTGTACTTCTTAGATGGATATAAAAAGTCCAACTATGTGTATAATACATTAAATCCTTTAACATATTATTTTATGGTACACATAGACATGACCCAAATATCACAACACATTCGTTATCATTAAACAATGAGGCCATAGAGGGTCAAGAAGCGTGGATAGATGAGCAAGACCGAATCATTGAATGAGGCTTCATCCAAAGCAGAATCACCTTGGTGGAATTCATCCAGATAATGGACAGAATGATTTCTCACCTGTAAGAACATATTAGGGAGGATCTAGACACTGAGGTTAGTACTCTGCACTAGGAATTATATAGATTATCTGACTCAAATAACCTTAGTATTCTTTTTAACAATTCTATGAGCTCTTTCAGCACGTAGTTTTCCTTGTGTGACAACATTGGATTCCCACTTTTTTTAAAGTTTCTTAATAAAAAATGATAGTTGGATGGATAAATATAAAATCCTTGAAAATTATCATCAATTATAAAATTGTTTGATCCTTTCTACAAAGAGCATCTGGATGATTATTTTCTTTCTCAGGATGGATGTGGATTGAGAAGTCGTAGTCTTTGTTCATCTCTAACCAAATTTTTTTCCACATATTCATCTCTTTTTGTGTGAATATATTTTTTTAAGATCTTATAATCCTTATATATTTCACACTTCTCCCCAAATGGATAATTCCACAAGATTTTCAATGTGAAGATCACTAAATCTAACTCATGATCATGCATTGATTGTTCTATCCAAGAAATATCAATATCTTTATAGTATAATACATAACTATTTCATTCTTCATTAACACACATCCCAATCCATTCTTCAAATAATCTCTAAAAACTATGAAATGTTATCCACTTGTGGAAAGTATGAGTACTGGTGTAGTGATAAGACACTTTTTAAAATCCTTGAATCTCTCTTAACATTCATCGTTCTAGGAAAACATTAATTCCTTTCAATTACACATGGTTAGAGGGGTTGATATTCATGTAAAATTAACACAAATTCATGATAGTATATAGTATATCTAGGGATACTACATATATTTTTCACATATGTTGGCCTTGACTACACTTCAATTGCTTATTTATTTGATGGTTCCATAGATATCCCATTTCTTATGATAATATGCCCCAAGATGGTCTATTATTTCAACAAAAACTCACATTTACTATACTTTTCATAAATCATCTCTATTCATACCATTTTTAGGACAGTGCCCATATGCTCCTCATTTTTCACATTGTCTTTATAGTATATTAGAATATCATCTATAAATACTACCACAATTTTTTTATGAAATCTATAAAGACTATAATCAACATTTCTATAAAAATTTGAGGAACATTAGTGACTTCTAATGGAATTACTATATAATCCTAATTCCCACACATTATTTGAAATTAAGTCTTAGGGATATCCCCAATCTTTACCCTAAATCAGTAACACCCCAACCATAGATTTATCATAGATTAGTATTTTGATCCAGACAGATAATTGAGTAATTTTTCAATCCATGTATGGGGATACTTGTTCAATATCATGATCTTATTTCGATCATGATAACAAATGGAAAGTCACATTAACCCATCCGTATTCATGATGAAGAGGACTAGTGCACCCCATGGTGACGAACATGTGTGTGTAAACCCTTTATCTAAATTATACTGTAGATGTTTCTTTATTTCCTAAATTTTTAAAACATCAAATATTTTAATATACTTGGATTATGGAAATTCCTCATGTATAATCTTGATTGAAAATTCAACCTCTCGTCTATGAGGAAGACCAAAAACATATTTGGGAAAAACTTCAATGCATTCTCTCACAATGGGAATGTCTTCTAGGATGATCCTTTCTTTATACTAAATCATTTTATCAAGATATTATTACTCATATGGAAATAATATCTATTCTTGGGATGTTGGTGATAATTAATATTTATCCTTTCCCTTGCATTTTTACAGAATCATATGATTTTTTGTGAAATGGAGAGTGATTGCATTCTCATGGAAATTTTTGCTGGGTCTATATAGGGAAAGCCAATACATGCCAATAATTGCATCAAATTATACTAAATGGAGTATCACAATGTTTACTGGGAAGTTTAGACCAAAAATTTAGATTGGGGGAGTTTTATAATTGGGATGCAATAATTTCCCCTTTTTCTATTTTCACCAATAAATCTACTTTTGTGCTATGTGGTGGATTTTGAATAGTTTTTCTAAACATGCATGATACAATAGAATGTATAGAACTAGTATCAAAAATTACATTCACTATTATTGGATAAATAACTAGTATATATATAACAACATTGTTGTTGGTATCCACCTCAGGTACAGGCTATTGGTTGTGTCCAAAAATGCTTGCATAATGAATTGTTTTGAAAAGTGTCATAGTTACATGAATATGAAATAATGAACAATGTGATCAGGGCTGAATGGATCAATTTTCACCTTTATCACATAAGTGGGGTTCTCCCATCGATAATTTTCAGCTCAGGGTCCTTCATTACTACACATAAATAATTTCCTCACTCCCCTTAGGCATTTTTCGGGGTGCTTCATTATATAATTTTGACAAGTGGGATTTTTAAATTTACTAGAACCATTATATTTTTCCATAATAAAACTATAATTAAACACCACATTCCACTTACTTTCCCAATGATACCCATAAAATTCACTGATCTTCATTTTGACTTTGAGAGGACATTGGAAAATTTTCGCATAGCTATCAATGACTCAGATCGCTAGGGATTTTCCTAGACTGTGTTTTATCCCACCAAAGAAGTATTCAACCTTGAATTCATGGGTAACAATGAAGTAATAGGTTTATAATGAAAGTATTGAGATGTATTCCTCATACGAATTGATATATACATCATCTTTTTTCATGAGATGAAGGAAATTCATTTCCTTTTTCAGTCAGAGAGTGTGATGAAAATATTTATTGAAAAACATTACATAGAATTCCTTCCACCCCATCACCTGAATCCCTTGCTTGTGCTTCATATTATTGATCAATGTCCACCACTAATTAAATTCTCCCTCCAAATGATAAATATCTAGTAGAATCATCTCTTAATTAGAATATTAAAGGATGGAGAAGATATTATCAATGGATTTGATCTATTATTCCACAATTAAGGATAATATGATCCATTTAATGTTAGAGCCTTTTCCACATAGAGATATAAAATATAGATTTTTCATTATTAGGGTGACTTGGCTGCTCCACTTGATCCAGTTTTGTATTCCTAACTTGTGTTAGGTGACAGAGTATCATCACAAAGTTCACAATTACCAATTTTATTGGGTTGGTCTTCACATTGGGGCATCCATCACATTTCCCTTCACATTAGTTATTTTCCCAATTAATTATATTCTCACCCATAAGATATAATAAATGTAATATTATTTATGATTATTTTTAAAATATTAAACACATAAATGAGAATCCAATGACTGTAAATGTATAACTTATAAACTTCATGTGCCTCCTTAACTTAACAAATTTAAAGCATTAATTTATGTTGTATATGATCTATTTTGTAATATATAAACTTATGGGAATTTTTTTCATTAATAATGGTTGATAATGATCTTGTGAATTTACCAAATCATATCCTCCGTAGAGTTTCAAACTAGGCATGCAACACGACCCCCTATCATGCACCAATTCTTAGTCAAGTATATCTCAACATAGTGTTTTTTGGGGTTAACCCTATGTATATCTATGCTAGAGCCACATCCAATTATAGTGTCTAGACAAAGTTGTATTTACCAGATAAAAAACATACTATATACTTAACAAAATTTAATGATTCTTTTTTATACTTAGTTTTATCCCAATATTTTTTGATAGAGTTTTCTAATACTAATCCTAAAAATAACTACACATTACTTTGATAGAAACTATGATGACCCTGCTCAGTATTACACATTAATTCATGATTTATTACAAAATATTACACCTATAAAACCCAAAATATCAAGAATTATAATGCCTTTGGGGATTAGGTACATTACATAACCATGTAAAATAATGAATACAACATCTTTATTTAAAACGTCTTAAAAGGATCATAATATAACATCATAAATAACATTGCATGGGATAACTTGGGGACATACATAAGAAAGGGGTCATCTATAAATACTGGTAATATAATAAACATGGAATAACATGAATATGGCAATACATGTTTGAAAATAGGCATATAAATGGGTCATAAAAGGATTTAGAATCTTAAATATGAATAATAGGACATCTTATAGAATTATATCATTAATACAACATGGGAAATGAGGCAACAACTTAAAAAACTAAATCATAAACATAGGTCAAGGATAACTACTAAGACATAATGATGGAAAAATCTATTTGATGGATTAGGTTCACTACATAATCCCTTGAAATATGTATCATGATACTAAAACATTACCCAATGCATTAGATTGTTATATAATTTTGGGCATACACATCACATTCATTTCATTATCAATCTTAAGTGTTCCACATAGGTCATAAAACATGACTTCATTTTTCATCACATTTTATTCCATCATTAAAGAGTGTGGAATAAATATATGTAGGTACAAAATAAAATAATTATAAGTGTATAAATGTGAAAACCCTTGATAGTAAATGGGAATGGTATACACTACACACTTGTTTTGGAATGTATAATTGTGGTGAAATTTCGATAGCATACCAGTGTGTCATAAAGTTTCATAAAATAGGTTTATGAGAGAGAAATATGTCTCTAATAACATTGAAGTTAAATGGAATATTTTAGGGATATCTAAAAAATATCCCAACATTAGGAATTGGAAATATATGTTATAAGATAAGGATGAAACGGAAATAAATGGAGA
The DNA here is from genome assembly GCA_963277665.1 of Viscum album. Lineage (NCBI taxonomy): Eukaryota > Viridiplantae > Streptophyta > Magnoliopsida > Santalales > Viscaceae > Viscum > Viscum album. The sequence continues at coordinate 808,136,603 of OY728139.1, forward strand.
ATGAAGGGATCCCTTGCCTTTAGAGTTTAACTCCAAATACTTGGGAGGAGTTGCTTGAGAGCTTGGGGGAACCTTCTGAGGACTATAGAGAGGGGAGTTAAGAGTATGTAAATTATAAATTTATTTTTATGGAATATAAATTGGAGCTTGGGTGTGTTTATATGAGAAAATATAGGAGATTTCTTTATTATTTCTCAAACATATTTTTTGGACTCTATATAATAAAATAACCAAAACCACCAACCTTCTCATGGTTTTCCATTTTTTTCTACCAAATATTCGTTTTTTAATTATTTTGTAAGGAAAAGGGCATAAATTATTATCATAATTCACTTGATGATGTGAAAGTGGCTCATACTCTTAAAGAAAAAATTTTAAAACATTAAAATATATTATTGTTTTTGGAGAATTCCTAATGGATTTACAAAACATATAAAATAACCACTAAATAATATTATTTTAAAGTTAAAACTTATATTTGGTCATAACTAACATATATAATATTTATTACATAATTTTTTGTCATTATGATGTCTTAATTTATTGTATATTTATACCGTTTTTTATTTTTATGAAAATATTATATTGTCTCATAAAATTATTAAAAATTAACCATTGGATAATTTTGACATTATGATGCCTATAATAATAGTCAATTTTTATAAATAATTTTTGAAATATGATAACTTTAATTTTAAAATAAGAATCAACATTTATTGAGAAATGCAGGTTATTTTTTATAATAATAGTTTTTGAACACCTATAAAAATTACATATGACATCATAAAAATTATATGATAATTTATATTTAATAAAAATTATATAGTTATAATATTTATTAAATTATTCTTTATTTAAAAAATCAATTAATTTATCCAAATAAATTCCTTATTTGAAATTGAATACTAATTAAAAATACAATGTGTGTTTTATTATATATAAAAAATTGTTTATATAGTAATGATAAAAAGTAAACAAAACCATTATTATATTAATAATACAATATAAATTTTCATATTATTATGGTCTTCATTCATATTCCTTTAAATAACAAGAAAAATACATAAGGGAAAGGTGTGCGATGGTGGGATTTTCATGGGGTGGTTTGGCATACATGGTTTGGTTCGTGATCTCGATAAGGTTGAAATTATCCATTTAATGGTTTCTATCATGCTTAAGTTGGTGGCTATTAGCTTGGTATTGATCAATGGAAAATCTTATTGATTTTATCTCCCTTGGATGTTTTTATAAATAGGTTTCATAGGGTATAATCTTACTAATTAAGGTCATTAATTCCTTTTCTTTTGTCAACTGGATTTATAAAAACCCTATATTTATACTAATCATGATATCACTATTGAACAACTATATTATCAATAGTTGTGGTGCTTAATAGTAACTAAAATATTATATGATATAATAAAATCAAATATGGCAATTGTTTTATATAACCATTATACATAAGAACACGTTTAATGAAATCATAAGGGGAATTTTATTTATAAAAGTGTAGGTTATTACAAAAATTTCATTTACTTTGTAATTATCATCCCCATTTAGTGGTAACCATTTTAAATTAAATATTTCAATTCACATTAGTTCATACTGTTATATATATATATATATATATTGTGGTCCTGTTAGATGTGTCGTCATTAAATATTTATAAAATTTGTACTCCATAAAAATTTCAACTAGCAAGCTATTTAACAATTCCCTGGAATTTACATTTGGTAGTATAGTGTAAGAGGTCCATAGAGCTTATACGTCTAGAACCCACAATATGGTATAATTAGATAATTAAGGTCTTATCACTAATATTTGTGGGAAAACACCATTAACATTGATGTAGGAACTTAGATTAATCCAATTATATTTATCTATAAGAAATGTAAGAACATGCCAATATATGATAATCAAGCACTAACTATATGCAGCCGGAAAATGCACGTTGAAAATAGATGTGGTATAGAAAAATTCATGGAATATTAGTATTAATGTTCATATTATGATTCAAAAAATTCCAAACCCTCATTTCATTGGGACAATGTAAAATAAATCTCATTAAAATAATATCAGCAGTAATAGAATCACAAAACGTGTGCATTAACCAACAGTAAAGTCATATCAACTATAACAGGAGAAACCCACAACAAAAAGAAACCATCCCAAGAAATTTATGTTTCCCATGTACATAGGTTAGATACTCCTAGGAGAAGGCTCATTAATAAATTCCTTTATCTCCTTGTATCATAACTAATATCCAAACATTTAGAAAATTGTAAAAAGATTCTCTAATAACACTTTTTAACATCCCAACCTATGTTCCCCTAAACCAAAGCTTCGAGCTGGTGGGTCACATGGCCTCAAGCGTACTTCCCCATATTCCAGATTCTTCCAAGTATTAGTGTGGTTATAAGGTGGTACTATGGGCATACTATACACTCATATCATAGTTGAATAATAGAAAATATAAATTATAGACAATATAAAACATAGACACAACGACACCAGGACCAATAACCCGCCATAGGGAAAGCATATATAAATAGATGGAACAAAGGAAATGAAATAATATTAATAAACCATGGAAGCTTAAATAATAAAATTTTTAATATTCATGAAATCCCATAGGCTTATTCATATACAATTATTTCATGACATGCTGACATACTAAAAGGAGAAGCTGGGGATATGCATATACAACATGATATACAAAAAGAAAAAAAGGATACAAAATTATCCACTAGAATCAATAAAATATGATATGTCCTCTTCTCCCATTATAAATACTATAATTAAAATTAATCAAGTATCTGTATTGGGGAACATGCCCTTATCTATAAATGTAGACAAGTAAGCTACTGAGGTATTAAATGTTGCCTGAGTAGGGTGTGAAATAAAATCCCAATAGTCCACCCCCAATAGTGTTAAAAATAATCCAGCATGTGTACATATAGTATAGTTATATATTTTATAAACCCATATTCACTATGTATATGAGGATGTAAGTAAGAATATACAAAGATATTGGGTGCTAGCATGAACCGGGGTGTCACTCAGGCTTCTATATCCAGTCCAATATGTTATTGGACAATGCCATGGTACATGAACATAATCTGATAATGAATGCGAGTAGTCATGATCAACACTTAAGATAGGTGTGTTGAGATATCATACCCAATACTCAATACAGATGAACATGGAATGACATTCCAATTATATAGATACAATTATAATGGTGAGATAAGCCATTCTCACCACCCAATGCGATGGAGAGTGAAACATCATGTTTAAAAAGTCCATTACCCATCATCCACATCCAATATCCATGGAATAACAACAAAAATAAGACCAAAAAACAAGAACAACAATATTTATATCATGTAGGATCCCCTCCTTATTATCACATACATTGTGGCCCAGTATATATAACTGGCTATCACATTACACAGAATCCAAATAAATAACCATAACAAAACATGATTCATTTGGTGTGGCATTTCCACCAACTCACCTTCATTAGAATTAATAAATTTCATTTAATTAAGAAATTCAGTTTCACAACAATGTAATACCAACCCACTAAGAATATGGTTGATTAATTAAACATGATCAAGAATGATGGAAATTCCATTTACATGTTAAGACAAATAATTAGACGAAGTTTGGCTATTTAATAGATTATATAAAACTATAAATTTAAGTCGGAACACCGTAAGTGGTGGAAATGAATGTGGCCAAAATCATAAAATCATTTATAAAGGGTAATTGGGTTCATAGTAACATGATTTAATTTATTTAAAAATTAAGAACAAATTTTAAGGAAATATTCAGCACTAGCCATAGTGTGAACGATGAAGATTCTATGAAAAAAACTAAACTTTTAGTGAAAAAATAGTCCAAAAACTGTAGGTTTATCGAAGAATAATCGTATAATATCAAATTTATATTTTAATTATATAATAATAAATGCGATAAATGTTCCAACATAATAAAAATTTGGAGAATGTGTTCAAACCCAAATAGTGCAAGAAGTGGGAAGATAAATGAACAATAGAATAAAGAGGTATCAAGAGCTTACCCAAAGCTATCCAATTCTACTGATGGTGGTCAATTTGAAGTATGGATAAAGAAGATACATTGATCCCTAGATTAGAATTAGTAATACCCATAGAAGTGGGAGAGAGAGATCCTACCACCAGAAATGATAAGGGAGAGAATGGTGAGATGTTCTGAAATTAATTAGGGGAAAACCATAAAATCACCCATACAGAAAAGGTCATATGGTTTTTCCACACAGTTGGCCAAAACATGCACTAACCATCTTCCATTCTGCTTCCCAAGAAGGACCCTACAAAATCTAGGTGCGTAGTTTTCTTAATCGTGTGCATTCCATGCACAACTCCACTATAAATATGTCTATTTTGTTTTATGTATGTTAACCTAGGTTCACAAAGTTATATATAAACTATGTGGCATCCTACAGTCCACTGAGTTCCCTAAATGATTACCCCACATGGTTAGTACTAACCAAGTAGTAACCACATAATGCATTCTATTTTCCCAATTCTCAAATCTATTGGATTTGAACAAGTCACATACCCTCCTGGAACCTTCCTTAGGCAATATGCCTTATTTTCGAATATTATATGCTGAATTTAAATTGACTATATGAGTTTTATCTTTATTAAAATCTAATTCATTACAATTTATTTCTTAATTAATGATTATTTCCATCATCTATCACATACCTAAATATTTATAGTCTATTATTTTTTCCATTTGTTGCATAAACATCCAAAAATAAATATAAATAAATGAAATATATTTTGTAGTTATCAACAGTGAATATAATATTTCTTAATAATTTTATAAATGATTTTATATGAGTATATATAATGATATTATTTAAATAATTGGATTGGAATCACAATTTAGGTTATACACCAGGAATGTAAGTCCACTATTCACCATAGGATGTGCCTTTGGGGATCACGCTCCCTATGTTATCTCCCATTTTCAATCTGGGCGGCCATAAAAATAAAATTAAAAAGAATATTATTTTCAATAGGGTAAAAAAATAAATATATTTTGTAATGAATCATTTGATAACCCATAATTTGTAAACCACTATCTGTATAATACTAACTATATGTATCAAATAATTGTTGAAAGATGAGTTTGGTAACATTTAATTTCAAAAAAAATTACATGATTACGTATCAATTATCCCACCAAATCATGATTTCCATATTAGATGTCCATAGTGACCATTCCATAGTTCTATATTGTCCATTATTAATAATAGATCAATAAGAATATATGAAATTCAGCACGATTCATTGTTATCATGAATGTCATAAAAACATTATATTGATATGAAAATATAATATGAATGAATTTATATTTGCATACTTATGATCTTGGATCTCACTGTGAGATTTCTTATTTTAATTGTTATGACAATAATTACTAAACTACCAGTATACATTTACCTGGATAAACCATTATTTTATCACAAACCATTTCCTAAGAGCTTTAAATGACTCAAAAAAATTACCATGAAGTTCTCACTACTAGGAAATAATTCTACTTTCATGGTCTAAATCAATGAAATATTCCTCAAAATCATGGTGGTGGGATATAACCATATATTTGGTGGTTATGTGTGTTATTTACATAATATTCGACCTATAACCATAGATTTAATGTACTATATGTGATAGTAGGTATAATTCCATTGTTATTAATAATAATGGATATATCTTAAATAAAATAAACCACCGTGTTTTGAGCTTAGAACCTCATTGAAACCAAATAAATTACCATTATTTTTATTTTTATATTTAAATAAATAAAAAATATGTCTATCTTATTATTATTGTTCTAAAAATAATTGAAATGGTTCCCTATATTCACACCATCTATCCATGGCATCCAGAACCCTAGAAATATGTGGGCCTTAATACAATCGATGTGTCATAATCATGGAAAAAATTGTAACCGCCCTAATATAGGACCACATATAGTACTCAAGTATGAATGCCACTATCTCTGAGGGAGTTCCATAATCCCCAAGGGATAGTGACTAGATTCATAGGTCTCACCATATAGTTGTGGAATGATTTTCCTTTTTGAATAACGACTATATCCAACTGAGAATCCATCATGACTTATCCATGTATCGAGTGAACTAAAAATAAAACATGGCATTAAATACGTTATAAATTAATGGAATAATGTAAAAACATCACACAATCTCTATAAAAATTCATATCAGTCCAATCTTGTAGAACCCCATAATACACCACCTAGTACTAAAATATTTTACAACCTATTATGGCCAAAAAAAATAGATACCAAGGGAAGGAAAGGCTATGCACCAATCATGTCCTCTAAATAACTGACCATCACCTCTTACACCAGTGTGGGGGCCATAATCGGACCTATTATATACACATAAAATACATGAACACCCAAATAATACCAATGTACTAGTGAGTACATAAAATTCTAGAAAGTATAGGTTGTATGCCCACTAGGAATACCATAATGAGTGTGAGCATAAATAATCAGCAGGGAACCACAAATGGTGTCCCACCAGATATAGTGATATATTGGTGAATTGAATAACAAGTATATACATTTACATAAATAAAATAACACAACATCACAAATAATCAAAAATAATAGTAACAACCATTACATAAATATGATAATTTATTAATTAGTGTTTGAAAATTAATATCGACCTAGATTTCAATAAATAAATAAAGTAGATATTATCACAATAGAATATAAATAATTTTTAATCACCTCAAAAAAATCTAATTCAATCCAATTTATGAATCTAGATTGTATACATAACCACCATTCAAGGTCAATCCTCAAGGATGCCTATCAGAGCACATCCTTTGTAAGAGGTTTCTTACATGCAACACACACACATGAGTGTATATATATATGATCCTGCAATCATATTCCTATGGATGATATTCATCGATTAGTTGATAAGAACTATATATTTATAATCTTCCCCTAATATTTCACTTATATTTTCTTTAAGAGAACTATATATATAAATATATATAATCCTTAATTAAGAGGCCTGAACTTCTTATAGGAATAAATTATGTGTGTGTGTGTTTATATATATATATATAATATCCATAATAAAATACATATATAGAATCCACACTCTATTGGGGGCCTCTATATTTATATGGAGGTACTGTATATATATATTTCATGTGTATCCAGAACACATGTCTCAAGATGAAAATTCCATGGAACGGTCCACAGAGCACATATAAAAAACATTGAAAAATCAAGGCTATCCATAAACAATATAATGAAAAGAATCCTATAAACATGTAGTTTATATTAGAATCAAATGAAAAAAATATCACAAGTTCCCCATATCAAACCATAAACATACATTTCAACCATTTAATAATCACTATAATTAAAAACAAAATAAATTCATTATATCAAGGGATAAAAATTAATCTCATAAAGAAACAATTATTCTAGTTTAAATTCAAAAATAACAACATAAAGGATTTGTTTAACATCAACACATTATAGATGGAAGCTAAAAATAACAATATAAAATGGATTAGAAGTCAGTTTGAAATTGTATTGACAAGCCTAATGAGTTTTTATATGCATTTTATGAATACAACAATACATATATAAAATAAATATTGAATATCTAGTCTACCGAAAATGATATGAAATTAGTATTGTAACATTATATATTTACATTTTGGTTCATGATCCCCTTCTTAATCCCATGTTTCTAAAATAGGAATCACATATCATTTACCCAACATTGGATTTTTATAACCTAACTTTAAAAATGTAACATACTAAAAAAATTCAAATTGTATTATTATTTCCTTTAAAAAGATTACAATTCATTCAAAAAATTTCATTTGTTAATGTTACAGACAATGATGAGATTAAAATTTAAAAGAGAAGTAAAAGTGTGCCTCCAAATAATTTTTTAGTAATTATGTTATATGAAGGAGAAATTATAACTAATTCCTATGAATTGTTATTATATTTAATTAATTATATATTTATTTATTCAATAACATTTTTTAGGAGAAATATTTTTCTATTTTTCCAACACAATAATTTTTTACTTTGAATTTGATAAATGCTACATAAAATTTACAAATTGTGAACAGTATTGATAAATCATATTTTGGGATTAAAATAAATGTCCAACTATAAATAACCATTTAATTACATTATTTTAAAGAAAATATTGGATCATGAGAATTTTTGTTTGTTAAAGGAATACATAGATCAACTAAAGGATGTTGAAATTGAACTTATTATTTCATGAAACATTGCCAATAAAACATTGGTTGTGCCATGGATTATGAGTAAATTATAAGGGAAAATAGTCTCACACAAACACATTTGAGAATGTGTTTTATGAAAATGGATTCTCCTTTCATCACCCCACACCATTCCAAAGTAACTAATGACTTTAAATAAGCTTCATTGTGTTATGTATACACTTATATTATCTCATGTTTCTACTTGAATATATTCTAGGGTCAATAGAATCTCGTGTTATGTCCTAAACTAAATTGAAACTCTAACTGAGAATTACATTTTCTACTATGAGACTATTTGTACTCATTAATTGATTTTATGTTTACTTTCTACGACTATGAAGACTTCAATACAACATGGCATAAATAGTCAAAATTACATCCTTTCTAACTCATCCATAAAATTCAATGAGACCAATGGTTATCACACAATATAAGTTATGGATCCAATTAATGTTATGAAATTGATGCAACATTCTCCACATTGTTATCCTCTACATCTAGGAATCCAAAAATTTAGGAAAATAATACTACATTTTCAAGCCAATGTTACTCACATATGATGTAATGTATATTTTTGAGACAACACAACTCATGTCACTACCTAAGGATTCATTCACTCTAAAACTCAATATCAGTCCACAAAAAATGAATTCTAATCACACTAAAAAACCAATATGTTATTATCCTAATATTATGTTTTCTATTCAATGGAATGTTAAGGGAAAATAAATATTATGTCTGAGCTAATAGATTCTTTATTATCAAGTATAAAAAATGTTTCATATACACATTAGACACTCTATCATCTTCATAATAATTCACATGACCCCTAAAACATTAATAAAAGATACTAATATTAAATATTGATTGAAATAGATCATGGAAGTCCATTGGATATTGTAGATACTATGAGGAATACATGCATAAAAAGTATGGTCCAAAGTAAATTTTTTTTCACTCTCTCTAAATGACCTGAGAAATTAGGACAATTCTTAAATGATCCTTTGAAGAGATTAAATTAGATAGGATAAAAGGAGTTAATAATTTACATAATAATTCATGGAATGATCATACCTTTCATATGAATCAAATACAGAGCTACTTAATGACATGTGAAATTATCGAGGTGGTATGAGGAGATGATAAATTGTGACTGGTCATCGTCATTGAGAGAGTTGGGTTCATTAATAGTTTTACTATTTTTCATATTTCACATATTATTTTCTTGATTCCATTTGTTATAATATTTCCTATTGAGGGACAAAAACTTTACCAGTAATTGACCTAGTGGGGTAGATCCTTGTAATGATTGATTTTTAATTCATTGTACATTTTTTGTCTAATTATTATTGAATTTTAGTGAGATTTAGTATAGGTGAGGGTTATCATATTCATTAGGAATAGCATATATATATATATATATATATGTTCCAGGTGAAAGGAAGGATGAGATTGGTTTTTCCCAATTTTTCTTTTTGGCATGGTCGTTGATGAATCTAATATTCACATGCCGATAAACACTTTAATCAATGAATTTAAATCCAAGATAATAGAAAAGGGGTAGAACGCTGAAACCAACAGTGGGATCATCACATATTATTTATAATCAATTTAAAATATTTAAATAATTACCTTTTGAGAATTCTTTCTTTCTTGATGGATCTGATAGAAGAACTATGTTGTACAGTCATTTCATTATAGGAATAAAGAGCATATTTTCTCTTGAAGTGATCCATATGTTTTTCAAAACTCATAGAACATCGCTTTAGGGATATATGGGTGCTAGTATGATAGATCCTATTGTTTGTAATGTTCTCCTTTGATCACCATGACGATCACATCCAAATCATTCTCCTTGGTCTCTCTAGACTCAAGAGTAAATGGTGGAGGAAGAGTTCTCTCTGTTATTTGGAGAGTTCTTGGATAACGAGCCTTAAGAGCTTAACAATATTCTCTCCAACTATCATTATGCTCAACAATAAATGAATTGGATCTCTAGAAAAATAATATAATTGAGTTTAAATACTACAAGGTTTTATAAATATATAATTTTTAAATGATTCCTTTAATATTAATTTAATCCCTTATGAATCCTCGTTTCTAAAATAATAATAATATTATTATTATTTCCATAACATGTTCTTAACATGTAAATTAAATTAAATATTATTTAATCAAATAATATTCAATATATATTATTTCTCACTGGACCTAAACATTCGGTCTTTCATTCCTCCGTAATATTTATCGGTCCTTAAATAATGACTACTTATTTAATGAATAAATTTTACTTCATTATTCACTAATAAATAAATAATTATTATATTCACTACATTGTAAATAAAAATTTATTAAACATTGAAATCACAAAATATTCTCCCAAATAACAGGTGATAGAAAATATAAGATCAACCATACATGAATAATTATTAAACCGCGTGTGGAAATAATATTTTATCAGCTTTTTAAATAATAAATACTAATATATTAGTAAACTGAGAATCTAGATACCTATAGTGTGTGAACCTCTACATATTTTTTTAGTGGCATTAGATGATGTATCCTAATGTACAAGGATAGAATCTAGAAACATTCCAAGACACACAATGATATAGATGTTAATATCATAATGAGAAAATAAATCATACAATTTATTATCAAGTAGGTTTCATACTGGTGCCATCAACCTATGAGTTAAATTTCTCTTTCATTGAATTTATGGTAATCAGACATCTCTATAGTACACCGTGGAAATGGATTTATTTAGGATATATCATTTCCATCAAAGGGTACATGATATGAACTTTCATTAAAGAATATAAGGGACTAATCATTTCTCACATTATTTGCTAATGTAATATTACTGAGGACACACCCAATGTATCCCACCTCACCACAAACATATGGCATCATAGTTTTTCTTAATACATCAAATAATGTGATTAATAATATTCATTAATTATAGTCTTAATGACCAAGGTTCAATAAAAACATCCACATATTGGAACATCCAATTGCACATATAAATGTGGATTTCTTATTGGTGGGTCTCCATCTCATAATAGCCTACACTAGATATTACCAACGACGTACACTATGAGAATATGCCTCAACGTTCTATGAGTCTTCACACATTATTGCTTATATAATTTATGATCCTAAAACGATATCATCCATCTATAGAAAATATATTTAAGAATATCGACATAACACTTGTGGGTTCTCATCATAGCAGGAACTACTATGACATTTTAGTGTGAAAACTACTCTTAGAACATTATCACATACCTTGTTACACATACTAATAATAATTATGTCATAAAGAGTTTATTAATATTAAAAACTATGAATACAGTTATCATTAGGTATACAGAAGTTGGTTTTAGGGAACCAAATCTAATAGAATCCTACTTTCACTTGAGATAACTACTAGAAACCTCTTGTCTGCTATCTCTCACATGATACTCATGCTTTTAATGATAAAGATATTTATTCAATGGGACTTCAAAATTCTCTTATATGGGTACTTCTAACTACAACTTCACCCATTTGATAAAAATCCATCGAGAGGTGATACTTTCAAATTATGTTCTTTGTCTGTTGGTGAGACGTTTACTCTTATAGAAGTTCCGCTACTATAGTATTATCACAATATAATGTGATAGGGTCCTTACTATTTGGTAACACATCAATCTCTTGGATAAAGTTCCATATCCAATTAGCTTTTTTGGATTCATTAGAAGCTGATATGTACTATAACTCTTCTATAGAATAAGCAACAACTGGCTGCATTGAACACTTTCATCTCAAATCTCCTATGTTGTTATCTAAAAAATATAGTGACTATGACATTAGATCATTTAAATATATTTTAAAAATAGCATCAGTGTAACCCCTGATTACAGACTCCTAAAATCCTTTATATATAATGAACATATCTTTAGTTATTCTTTGATATTTTAGGATAACCTTAATAGTAGAACAATTTTATACGTTTGGATCATCTTGATATCTATATACCATTCATAATTCATAGGGAACATCAAGTATAGTAAATAACATGACATACATTATTGATCATATCACTAATGTGAATGAGATCTTACCCATTCTCTCTTTCTCCTGTTGTGTTTGAGGACACATTTTCTTAGAAATATGTAAATTATGTGACACATGAACCAATACCCTCTTGGATTGTTCCATTCAAACTCTCTTTAGTATCTGGTAAATATATGAAATTTGACTTATTCCCTGAAGCCTCTTGGATTTATTCTGAATGATCCAGATCTCTTGAAAATAGGATGCTTCACCTAGGTCTGTCTTGAAGAAACATTTGTCTGGATAATACTAACAGACATTAAGACTAGTGTGTAATTTCCAATAAGTAATATTTCGTTAACATATAATAATAGGAAAAAATATTAATTTCCACTAAACCTATTACAAACACATGGCTCACATTCGTTCTTAATGAATCCAAATTATTTTATAACTTCACCAAATTAAACATTCCATGACCTGGATTCTTTATTCAATCCATAAATGAATATCTAAAACTTGAAAATATTTTTTTCATTACCTAGAGTGACCAACTCTTCTAGTTTTTTCATATAGACATCTTCTTAATGGTTCCCATTTTGGAATATAGTTTTTACATACATCATCCAAATCACATATTTATGGTACGTTGTTATAGTAAGTATAATTATGATGGACATAAACATAGAAACTATTGAAAATATTTCATCAATGTCACTTTTTTAATTCTATTTAAACAATATATCTTGTAGAATCTCTTTATGGTTATTTGATTTACCTTCCATGTCCAGTTTTCTCATGAATATCCATTTGTATCCTATGGGTTTTACATCATCTTTTGAATCAACAAAAACACCATCCAGGATTTGAAACATGGATTCCATTTTAGAATTCATAGATTCATTCCATCTTGTATCTTTTGATCTCTCTACCTCCACATTACAGGATAGAGGGTCATCATTTTCAACAAATAATGAGTCACCATATTCGATGACTAGGAAACCAAATCTCTCTTGTTCTCTTACCTCCCTTATGATCATATGTGTTAATTGTGTATTAAGAAATACTTCTTCCACAGGTAACTATGAAACTTGTTTCTATACCAAATCTTGTGTATATTGAGCATCAACTTCATTGAATTCAATCGTTCTCCCACTATCCTCTTTGAGGATGTTCTCCCTATCAATAGAGATGTGTTGTCTAAGGATGGACACTTTTTTTCTGAGGGGATGTATATGTAGTATCCATTTGTTTCCTTGGTATACCCTATAATGATACTCTTTTTTCCCAAGGGTGCATGTTTTTTTCTAATAAATCCTTAAAAAACTCCTCACAACACCATACACTTGTATTTTCCAAAATTGGTTTCTTTCCAATCCATAAATCTATGGGAATTACATTTTCCACATTATTTGGTACTCATTTTAATGTGTTTTTCATAGTTTTAAATGCATATCCCCAAAAGGATAATGAACGATCTATATAAATCATTATCAACCTTACATTGTCTAACAAGGTATGATTCCTCCTTTCACTAACACCATTTCACTATAGTGTGTAAGGAGGAGGGAGTTGAGATTGAATCAAAATTTTCTTAGAAAGTTAATAATCTAATGGTTAATATATACACCACCACGATCTAATTAAATAATCTATACTTTCATTTCCATTATGGTCTCTAATTCATTCGATAATTCATTGAATTTCTAAAGGGACTCATACTTTTTCCTCATCAGCTAGACATAACCATATAAAAAAAATTTATCAGTAAACATTATGAAGTAATAATACACAATGCTAGAATCAACTTGAAATGGTCTGAAAATATTATTGTGTACCAATCCTAAAAGATTTGTGTCCCTCTCACCCTATCCAATGAATAATAGTTTGGTCATTTTTCCATGATATGAAGCATGAAATCCTGTATGTTCTATTGTTTGAGATGGTTATAAATAACCATCTTGACAAAATGTTTTCAAATTCTTCTAATTTACATGACCAAGTTGTTGATTTTATAACTGGGTGTTATATGAGCCATGTAAATATGATTAGTTATCAATTTCCAATATATTTTTTACATAATTTAATACATAGAGTCCATTATTTAAATGTTCCATAAAATACCATAAATTTTCTTAATAAAATAACCGAATTTTTTATCCAAACTATAAAATAAAATCATTTTCATCTAGTAATGATACATAAAGTATATGATTTTTAATAGATGGTACGTAATAACAATATTTTAGAATCAAAATCATTCCCATTGGAAATAAATTGTGGTAGTCACCAATTGTTAGATAAGACAACCCTTCACTATTAGAAGATCTCACATACACCTCTCCTCTAGAAATATTTTAAAATCTACTAGGTTCCTGATTTTTGATATAGATGTGAGAACCACATGTTTTATTGAATACACAATGTGTAAATATTTCTAGATTATACTAAATAATGAATGCACCTTTATAATCCCCTTGATTTTGGGTGTAGTTCCTCTAATAGTGGCATGGCATACCACATGAATAAAAAACTACCTCATTTTCAATTACCTATCTTTATATATTTCTCTTCTTTGAAGGATTGTTCTTGGGAGCTTTAGACTAATTGTGAGTCGTAGGCCCCTATTACATATTTTTCCTTTTATTATTCATAATAAGGACCATGGGTATATAATGCCACATTTTCATATCCACATGGAGAATCAATGTAAGAAGTTTTGAATGACTCATATCATAAATAACAATTAAACTGGATATGGTCTTGCAAATGATGAATGTATTAGATCTATATGAAAATCATCTGAGAATTAAATTCCTAAGATGTATGAGAGTACAATATAGCCAATATTCATGAATAATTGAGGCTCATCTGACTAAGACTCTCCTATATTAGTTGTATATAAATCATTTTAGATACTGTATCTTTATTGTCTCGCTTTCTCTTGATAGATATTATGAAGGTGATACATTATGGTATAAGCATCCTTGTTCTCATGTTTCCTAAAAATATCATTGGTCATGTTTGATAGAATTAAATATGAAACAACTATAGTATCAGTCAAATGTTCCTCATATAGAGACAAATCTTCATCACTAGTCTCACATTCTGGTGCATCAAGAATTGATTCTTCTTGTAAATAAAATTTCTTTTCATGGTGAAGGATTACACATAAGAAACTTTTACACTCATATAAATTTATTCCAGTTAGAAGGTTATCCTTATTATGTATGGATCATAGTGATATGATTAAATTTATTTTTTGTTGTTTCTATAAAAATAATGAGAATAATTTTAGTACATTACCTAATAAAATTTAGACACATAAATAAATTTTATATTTATAAATTTCCCAATATTTTATAGAAACACAATAGCCCTCACAATTGGATTTATAATATCATGTTTCTTGTACATTCTAATGGTAAGGATCCATATTCTCATTCTCATATCCCAACATTTGTTGGTCAAGAAACATTAATAGTTTTAGGTGGGCATTACCAATTCCAACTACATTGACTTATAGTCCCTTGATCTGTTGAGTGGACTATCCAATCCTAAAATCCATAAATTGTATTTACTGAACTCTATCCTCTTAGTTCCACCATGTACTATTTTAGTGGTAAATCCTTGACGTGAACTATGTTATGTAAATCCAAAACAACATGTCAGAATTCCCAGATTATTTAAATCACCCCAACTTTTTATAGTCAATCACATTGAACTATGGTTTGATTTTAAATGAAGTAGTGGAAGGCTATACCAACATAATATATAATTGAATGATTTCATCAATTAGGAATAGATTTCCAATTATTATATTTATCATATTATTTCTAATATTAAGTATGATTACATAAGTAATTAACCATGTATTTGATAATATTTATACATAATCAAAATTATATTTGTTCTATATTCCATGCTTATTAACTCATTAGTTCGAGTGACCACAAAAAAACCAAAAATAAGGAAATGACAATGAAAATTGATAGAAATAAAATAACAAAGTTTTATTATAATGTGATTTTACTAATGGTTATCTTATCTAGATATTGAAAACCTAATAGTTGACTTTGGGGAGAAACACCGTGAAGTAATTATGTTTTGTGTTATATTGTTCCTCTATTCCACCAATGAATCTCTCTTGAATTAGTTTCTCATCAACTCTGAACATGAACTGTCTCCAATTTTTTTGGAGCTCTATCCCAATAATATACTTTTACTCACACAAAGGCAAGAGGAAAAGTGTTTTCATAAAACAAAACATGGGAACTCCGTCCATTACATAATTTGAGGAGAGATGACCACATGCCAACAATTTAATTTAAAAATAAATTTAAAGGATACCAATCACATACAAAGGTCTTGTCTAATTTCATGATCATAAATATTCATATGGAAAATTACGTATTTAATAAAACTAGCATTTAATTGTTAACTATTCTTATATGAAATAAATCACCATCAAAACAATTAATTATCTTATTTAATTAATAAATCATTTTATCTTAATTTTAAACTGAATTTCCTTGATATTATCATCTGTAATTATTTTAAATAAACTAAATAAACTTAATTAAAATTATCCAATTACCAAAATTTACATAGGAGGAAATATGGTAAATACCCATCTAAATCTACCCAGCATGTATTACACTCCAATACTGTTCACTCTTGTTAAATAAGACATGCATGACTTATCACATACTTGCATGTCGTGTAATGCCAAATTAATGATTACATGAATTACATGATTTTTCATTCACATGATATGCTTCAATGGATGTAGCGTAATAACATTAATAAGTATCACACATGATATGAAAATCTGAATATTATATAGGAATTAATTAAACACACACATACACACACACGCACAAACGTATATATATATATATTAAAACACATCAAATGGAATGTCCTATAAACATAATGACCACACAAAAACACATTTTGATAAGGATTACATAGTATAATAAATTAATTTTAAATATGCATGCTCTTAGATAACTCTATTAACCCGTGGGGTTTAATTAAATGCACCATGTGTATTCAATTCACACAGTTTGAATTAATTCTGAATTAATTATTTTTTCATTGAATACTTGTACACAAAACGTATCTCTGGGTACACGGTGTGTACTCTTGTGTTATCCGACAATAATTTTTAGCACCATTAGATGAGATCTTCAATTTTATTTCATTAAAAAAAGTAATCAATTAGTTTAAATTTATAAAAACTAAATAGGAATAATAATATCAATTAATTCAGTATAAATAATAATTAAAAATGAATTGAAAAAAATGAAAAATGTATCAATCAATCAATGATATTTACATAATTAAAAATAATTATGTGACTGATCTGATACCAATTGTAGGTTCTAGGAACAACAGAAACATGTGATGGGTCATGTCTAACATTTTTTTTAATGATCAATGATCAATCCATGATTTACATGATAATGAATGTCATATCCAATGGAATTGAATTAATGAAAATAGAAAAGGGATATAATGATAGAACCAGGCATATGATCATCACATATTATTTATAATTAATTTAAGAAAATTAAAATAATTAACTTTAAAATATTATTTATTCTTTGATGGACATGACACTAGATCTACGTTGTACAATCATTGCAATTTAGAAATCAAGAGAATATTACCTATATTGGTGATCCACACATGATCTAAAAATCTCCAAACATCACCTTGGAGATCTATGCTTTATATAACAACATATCCTATCTCTTGAATCATCCACCTTTGTTCACCATGAGTATCACACCCATGGCATTCTCTTTGATCTATCTAGACTTATGATGCACCCAAAATATCCTACCTCTCCGCGATGATATTTTGTCACAATTTTCGTCGATATATCCAAGTATGCAACTTATCACATTCATTAATAATTATACAAAATTATAAGGATCAATATACATATCCGCAAATAGGAACCTCTAAGGACACAAATGAATGGAGATTTTGTACTGGAGGGTATCATTCTCATAATATCCTACACTGGATATTACCTTGGGTGTACACTATGAGAAGGCACGTCAATGTCCTATGAGTATACACCCCTAATAGACTGTATAATTTGGGCCCTTAAAATTATATCATGAGGATATAGAACATTTAATTAGAGAATAGTGTTATAGAAATTCTATTTTCCCAACATAGGAGAGAACTTCTATTACCTTTTACTGTGACAACCAGTCTTAGGAAATTATCACATACAGTGTTACATAGAGGAACAATTGAAATGTGATAATAAGTTTATTAATATTCAAACTATAAATACAAGTTATTATAATGTATACAAAAGTTGGTTACAGGGCACTAACTCTAACAATATATATATTCATCACTTTGGTTATAAATTTATTTTCCACCTAAACTAAATTATTCTTATTTATGATGGATCAGTAGTGATTTAGTGGTGAATTATTGGAGATTGGTAACCTATGAGTCTGAATATATAGAATCATTATTAACTATTATGGATCATCATCTCCTAATAAAGACATTCAATATTAATTAAAAGTGAACCCTCTATTAGAGGGATTGATGAACAAATCATCCCTTACATTCACATCTGATGGAGCTACAAATTTCAATTATATTTGTAATATTGGAGCACACATTTTATACAATTAGTGGTGTGATATTCTTGATCATGGTATTCCAATGAAAAATTATATAATAATAGTGCATCATTTCATACTTTTATAGAATTATATTGGCACTTATTCCATCAGATTAATCACTAATTCGTATTTTAATAGTTAAATCATTCCACTATCATAACATTTCTCACAAAATAAATTCAAGTATATAATATTAATACTTAACATTGTGAAAAACAGAAATTTCACCCTCCATTAGAGATAATCTAAGCATCAACTAAAATATATTTTCATGGATTTAATGTTTTATTGATTTGAAACCTGGGGGAAAACATATGTTAATGTAATTTTAAACTGATGTTGATCCAAGAGATGATAACAATAATGGTTTCAACAATGTTTTTTTGAAACCAATGTAAAAAATTCAACTAAAATACAATTTCAGTGATGTTTCAATGATGTTTTTTCTAATTTTAACTAACATGGAAACAAAAAAACATATCAGAGTTTCTGTGCCGTTTTTATAGGAAAAACGTAATGGAAAGATTACTATAAAACATTAAAAATATATATTTAAGAAATAACGATTTCAATAATCTTATTTTTTTTTTTGGAAAAATTAGCATAGTCCATTCAACATAGGGTTTACCAAAAACCAACTGCAGAATTCTCATAATTTTGATTCAACATCAGTTTATAAAAAATTTGATGTGGAAAGATGTAATTTTAGTTAGAAAATAGGTTATATTACATGTTTCAGATACTTCAGAAACCCTATAAACACAAAGATAATATACCAGCTGAAATAAAATAACAACCCTTTGAAAAAAATAAATATACTAACTTCAAAGAAAAAATGATAGTGTAAATACTCATTTTTAAACATTAACTAAAAGATACAAAACAGAAACATCTAAAACACTATAAAATAGAATATAGAAACTTAAATAACAAACAAAAATTTTAATACTCATTTATATATCTTTAATTAAAAGTGACATACATGAAACATCTGAAAAATTATAAAAACAAAAAAAAATACAAAATTAAATCATAAAATAATTTTCTAATTAATTATTTTTAAACATTTATTATATTATACATATATGATAATTGAATATTTACCAATTCTTAATAAATATTTCAAAACAAACATAAAATATTGTTTTGTTTTTAATGTGTATAAGACTCGATGTCATTGAAAATATACAATAATAATGAATGTTTTAATATTAAAAAATAAAATATTTTATATAAAACCTAAAATAATTAATATAACTATCCTTATCAAATTTAGTCATTGTCCTAGTTTTGATTATCTCGCACATGATTCTTAAATCCTTATAACAACATTCTATACTACTTTTTGATTATGACACTATGGTTATGAAACATTACCATCAAAATAAAAATCAAAACACACACACAAATATATAGGAAAAACAAATATTATATAATATAAAATACAATTACCATTAATTTTATGTATTTGATTTTATTTATCTCCTCTATAGAAAAGTCAAAATTGATACGAAATTTTGATGAACCATATTTTCAAATATCAATTAATAAAAAATTTATAAAAAATAATAATTAAGAATACATAAAATAAGAAAATATAATAAAACATTCTTGTAAATTAATTTTCTAAAATATTCCTTAACTGTGCCTAATAAAGAGTATAACACTAATGGAAGTAACAGATTTAACGTCGATGTAATAATGTCGGTTTTTTATAAACTAATGCCAATAGTATGTGTGAGAACTTCTTGAGATTGGTTTTCAGTAGAACTGAAGCCAAAAACCAATATTCGATGACAATTCGCATCGGTTTTTTAATAACTGATGCAGAAAATAAAAAAATGTTTTAGCATCGGTTTTTAGGAAAACTAACGCCTAAAATTAAAAAAAATAGGCGTCGGATTTCTCCAAATCGGATGTTAAAGTTAAGAACCCAGATATTTTCAGCATCAGTTTTGGTAAAAATAGACATTGAAAAATAAAAAAAATGATTATCAGTGTCTGTTTTGCTAAAAACAGTCACTGAATTATTAAAAAAAGGATTATGGGTGCCGTTTTTTAGAAAAACCGATGCCGAAAGTTTTTTTTATTTTTAGTGTCTGTTTTTCAAAAAATGGACGCCGAATGTCTTTTAAAATATATAGGAGTTACAAAACCCTCATTTTGTTGGATCTTTGAAATCAAAACCCATGGCGGTGCCTTCAAATCGGAACGACATTTGAAGCCCTATATGTGATCTTGGATGACCTACATTGATGGTTTTATTCCATTTTCATGACTTGCAGTGTGTGTTCTTCATCATCCCTCTTGATTTATCTTCTATTGTTTATTTCTTCTTCCATAACCCTATTTTATGTGACTTTTAATTGTGGTTTGAATTTTGATGTGGTTTATATTTATTTTTCATTAGTATTATCACTGTTGGTATATATTTTGTAGTGTTTGATTATCTAAATCATTATACAAAACACAGTTTGGATTGAGAATCTCTATTCGGGTTAAACATCAAAAATTTTATGTTTTCTTTAATTTTGTAGATAAATTATTTATCGTTTAATTTTTTTATTTATTTTCATCAATTATTAGTTTATAATTTATTTTATATGTGTTATGACATGCTTAAATATTCTATCAAAAAACACTCTTAAATATTTTGTCAACAAATTGCATCTTTTTACATTGAATTCAATCAAATTTCACCCAATTCACTTACTGCATCCTTTAAATTAATTCAACATTCAACACTTTTTACACATGCTACATTGAAATAATGCAACAACTATGTAAAATGATCTAATAAATGTTATAAGAATGATATTATAATTAAATTATAATATCAATATAACACACATGTATATAATATGAAAATAAAATGATTTCTATTTGTAAATGACTTTCATATTTGTTGTTTTCTATCTGATTATCAATAGTTTTTATTAAATGTGTTTTTGTTTATAAATTATCTAATAGATAATTAAATTATTATATGTTATAATATATTCACCAAATATATTGTGATATCAGGTATTTAATGTATCGTAATTGGATTCATCTATGAAGAACCACAATTGAATATGAAAAAGGAGTTGATAAGTTTTTAGAATTCGATAAAAGAAATCTTCAAAACATTGATTTGATTTTATGTCCATGTGTGAAGTGTGTATATTTGAGAAATTTAAACTCCAGAGAAATCAAGGATCATCTCATTTGTTATGGTTTAACATTAATTATACACATTTGATCTAGCCTGGTGAAAGAACTGAAAATTCAACATCCAATGTTGATGAAGATATTCATAATGAGGTAGAGGATCATATTGAAGAATTAATTCATGATTTAGATGTTGAAACCATCTAAAAAATACCAACTATTGAATGGTTGTATGGAGATTCTGACCTAGGTTGTAGTAAACATACAGTGTAATCATTAGTTTTAAGATTAGTTAACTTAAAATAAAAAATGGGTGGAGTGATAAGAGTTTCTCCAATTTACTTGTGCTTTTGAAATAGATACTTTTAGAAGGAAACGGACTTCCAGATTCTAATTATGAGGTGAAGAAAGTATTATGCCCAATGGGATTGGGGTATTAAAATATATATGCTTTCCCCAATGATTGTGTACTGTATAGGAAAGAAAATGAATATTTATCAAGTTGTATTACATGTGGGACATCATTCTATAAGATATATGGGAATGTCAACTCAGAGTCATTATCAGGTGATGTCATCTAACATCATAAAAAATCAATTGTCTACAAATAACTCAATTGTTATCAATTGTCTACATTCCAATGATATCATCCTATATTTTTTTCATAAAATTCAAATAACTCAATTTGAATTTATTTTTAGGTACTATAATCAAAACTCCGGAAAAATTTGGTACCTACAAATAATTCCTCATTTGGAGCATCTATTTGAAAATTCAATTGATGACAAAAGGTTACGATGACATTTAGAAGAGCACAAATCTGATGGTAACTTACTTCACCCTGCCGATTCAACACAATGGAAGATTTTTGATAAAACAATTCATGATTTTTGAAGGGATGTTATAAATCTCAGAGTGGGATTGTGTACTGAGGGAATGAACCCCTATCGGATCCTCAGTATCCGACATAGTTCTTGGACTATTTTTTTGGTAGTTTACAACTTTTCCCCATACCCATGTATAAAGAAAAAATATGTCATGATGAGCTTGAAGATTTCTGGACCAAAACAATCAGGAAATTATGTTGATGTGTATCTTTCACCATTTATTGATGATTTGAAACTGCTATGGGAGTAAGGTGTTAATGTTTTCATTTCATACAAGAAAGAGTATTTTCTTTTGCGTGTTACGATAATGTTCTCTATAAACAACTTTCCTTCATATGGAAACTTATCTGGATATAGTGTAAAGGGACATAATCCATGACCAATTTTTTAAAAATAAACATCATATTATCAACTGAAGAATGGATGAAAGAAAATGTACATGGGACATAGAATATTTTGGCGAATTGTTCATCCTTATCGTAGACTGAAAAATTCATTTAATGGTTTACAATAATTCAACCTTCCCCCTCGACCAATGTATGTTGAAGAATAATATGACTGGGTGAAAGATATTGATTCAACATTTGGAAAGAGAAGATGTTCTGGTTTTCAAAAACATATCTGGATGAATAAATCTATTTTTTTGAACTACCTTATTGGTGATTTTTAGAGATAAAACATAACATTGATGTTGTGCATGTTGAGAAAAACATATGTGAAAGTTAGATTGGAACATTGTTAGAAATTATAGGAACGAGAAAAGATGGATAACATGCTTGATTGGACATCATATTAATGAGAATAGGTTTGGAGTTTGCTCCCACTGTGAAAGGAAACAGAACATATTTACCTCGGTCTTGTCACACATTAAGCAATATTGAAAAGAAGAATTTTTGTCAGTGTCCTCATGGTATTAATGTACCTGTGGGTTTTTCTGAAAATGTGGGTAATTTGGTGTCATTTAAGGATTGTAAATTAATATGTATGAAATCTCTTGTTGGCCATGTGTTTATGCAACAACTACTAAAAGTATCAGTGTGTTGTATATTGCTAACATCTGTCAGAAAGACTATCATCAAATTATGTAATTTCATCAAATCCATTTGTAGAAAAGTCGTTGATCCAAATTTCATTGATGTGTTAGAGAATGATGCAACTTTTATTCATTGTCAAATAGAAATGTATTTCCAACACACATTGTTTGATATAATGGTTCATCTACTGATTCATTTGGTGCATGAGATAAGAATATTTGGGACTGTTTATTTAAGATGGATGTATCCTTTTCTAACATATATGAAAATTTTGAAAGCATATGTTAAAAATCCTTATTAACCAGAGGCCTTTATTGTACAAAAATATGTATTAAAAGAGGTGATTGAGTTCTATACTGATTATTTGTATGAGGTGGAGCATATTGGTCTCCCTCTATCTCGACATATGAAAGTGGATAGTGAAGGTAGTGGGGTTTGAGGCTTAAAGGTAATGTTCATTCCACATGATGAAGTTCTACAGGATCATTTATAAATTTTGGACAACACAAATGAGTTTCAATCATATGTATCCCCACATATTGTTGAATTAAAGATACGATATCAGAAAATAAACTAAAATTAGGAGATAATTAAGTATAAGAAGACATTTGTCTCATGGTTTAAAGTGAAAGTCACCCCTAATATATCTATATCTGATACATTGAAGTGGTTAGCAAGGGTACCATCTCTTAATTTGGTCACATGGTCTGGTCTTTATATCAATGGCTACATATTTACTCAAAAAACAAGGAAGAAAATAGTACCGTTCAAAATAGTGGTGTGATGCTTTTTACTAAATCAGTGAATTTTTTGAGTGCCAAAGATAAAACCCCAATTTCTGCATCAACATAATCTTTGGGAGTTCTTGAAGACATATAGGAAATTGATTATATTAAATTTTGAGTCACCCTTTTAAGTGTAATTTGGTTTATAGTACTAGTGGTGTGAAACATGATGAATATGGGTTTAAACTAGTTGATTTGAAAATATTTAATTACAATGAGGAACCATTTATCATGGCGACACATAAAAAACAAGTATTTTATGTCCTTGATCCATCCAATGATAACTGGTTGGTTTCTTTTCAAGGAAAAAAGATAACATTTGGGTGATGAGGATATTGTTGATGATGTTATTGATTTACATGAGCCTTATTAATCTATTACATAATTTGCAGATGATTATAATGAGTATAAGATAGACATAGTGCATGTACTACAAAATTATCATGATGAAGGAATGTGGGAAAACAATATATTAGTCTCTTAATTTTTCTAGTAAATATTTATATTTTTTTCATTTTTTAAACTTACAAATTCATGCCTATTTTTTTGCTTACTTATTTTTTCCTTCCTTGTTTCTAATTATTCATCTTTCTAATGATATGCAGGTACAAAAAATTTTGTTATACTTTCTATTAGCAATATCTGATACCGATAGAGTGGAGCAGTTACCGAGGTATATCTATTTTTACATATTATTAAATTTTTAGTAATTTACTTATTTAACGAAATAAAACTATTATTTTAAAAAAAAAATCAGGACTACTGATGCATCCTCGGTGGAGGAGACTTCTCTTGTTGTTACTCAAAAATCATGTTCTAAAGTTGGTAAATGTGGTATTAAATGTTTAAAAAAACTATAACATTCTCAAGATGATGACAAAGTACACATCCATTTTTATGATACTAATAATGCAGTCAGCCGAAATGTAGTTCAGTTTGTCTGTTATAGAGCGATGCAGAGCCGTTGTAGGATTAGTATTTTATATCCATATTGGAAGTCAGTGGATAAAATGATAAAGCAACATTTTGGGAGGTCATGATGGTAAATTATCTTAATTTATTTCATTTATCTCATTTTTTGAATATTATATATTTTAAATGACATATTAAATTTATTCAATTACAGATGAAATTCAATATTGAGGGAACAAAAGAAATTATGAAAATATATCTCTCTTTAGTGGTGGTTCGATGGATAAATTTTAAAAACAAACTGACAAAAAAATTATGTTTCTGGAAAGAGAAGGTTTGAAAGCCCATGTCTTAATTATCTGTTTATAGATGAAGATACATGGAAGAGATTTGTTGACTATCATAAGGAAGATAAATTTTAGTTATGTTAATTGTTTTATATTTTAAAATTTCTGATATACATTTCTTATTACTTAGTAGTTTATTTTTATATAACAGGCCTCTAGGAGAACTCATCTGGAGATCCAGTTGAGAAATGTATACCCTCATACTTTATCACATGGATTGTATTTGTATTTGGTGCAGAAACTGATTGATGAAAAATTTGAAGCATTAAGAGCTCGATGAAGTAGTGGTACAGAAAAGGTCCAGTTTGGTCCTCCATCTCCTTCAACTCGCCATGAGAAATGGAAATGAGCAAGAATAAGGAAAAATGAAAAGTATCTTATAGAGTAAGATCAGCAAGTGGCTGATAGAATTGTATGTAAATATTTTTTATTTGTTAACAATTTTTCTATTTTATAAATTATAAACACAAATATAACTTTTTAATTTTTTATTTCCGGATGAACTTCAGGAGCAAGAGACACATAAATCTTTTATCCCCGAGGGTAGGATGGGCATCCTAGCCACTGCTTCGGGAAAGGCAGAACACCCTAGCCGTGTTAGAGGATATCATGAGGGTGTTAGTATTTGGAAGGTTTTTGTTAAGAGTAAGCAATCAAGAGACCTAGAAAGAGAATCCAAAGAAGAAGAGATGAAAGATATGAAACAGTCTATGAGTGATCAAATTTAAGTAGTAGTAAAATATACTTTATTAGAAAACATATAAAGATATTCATAGTCTGTTCAGGCTTCCCAGATATATTATTTATGTGTCATCAATTTTCATATTTAATAATTTATAAACACTAATATAACTTTTTCATTTTTCTGCCTTCTCATCCTACTCACCCGAACTACCCTGCCTCATCTGCTTACCATGCCCCGTCTGCACAGCCATCCCAGGTATATTATTTATTTGTCATCAATTTTTCTATTTTATATATTATAAACACTAATATAACTTTTTCATTTTTTTTCCTTCTCATCTTCCTCACCCGGACTACTCTGCCCCACCTGCTTACCATGCCCCGTCTACGCAGCCTTTTGAGGTTTATTATTTTTTTTATCAATTTTTATATTTTATAAATTATAAACACTAATATAACTTTTTCATTTTTCTGCCTTCTTAGCTTGCACACCCAGACTACTCTTCCCCACATACTTACCCTACCCTGTCTACATAGCGTTTTGAGGTATATTAAATTATTTTCATTAATTATTATATTTTATAATTTATAATCACTAATATACCTTTTTTATTTTTCATCCTTCTCATCCTCCTCACCCATACCACCCTACCCCAACTACTTATCCTTTCCCATTTGCGTAGCCTTTCTAGGTATATAAATTTATTTTCATCAATTATTCTATTTTATAATTTATAAACACTAATATACCTTTTTCATTTTTCAGCCTCCTCACCCAGTCTACCCTTCCCTATCTGCTTATCTTTCCCCGTATGTGCGTCCTTTCGAGGTATATTATTTTGTTTTTATAAATTTTTCTATTTTATAAATTATAAATACAAATATACCTTTTTCATTTTTCTTCCTTCTCAGCCTCCTCACCTAGACTACGCTACCCCATCTACTTACTTTGAGCCTAGACCTCCTCGCTCGGATGAAGCCTTATATTGTGAGTTTTTTGCTGGATATCTTAGTGTACATTTTGTTGCGTTAGGATATGTGAATTTTTTTGGGGACTTAGTACATCATCAGCCTATGCAGATGGGTCAGGATAGAGTATCGGTACTTGATATTATAGATCCAATTACTCTACTACCATTTCCTACTGAGGAGATCACCTGTGTTAGAGAATGTCTGATCCATATTTTAGTTTTTTGAAATAGTCTTCTATATTATATTTCATTTGATATATGATTTTTTAATATGAATTACAAATTATTCAAAATTACTTGAAATTGTTTCTGACATTTAACTTATATAGGAATATCTGAAAGCAAAAAAAAACTACCCAAATACACCAAAATGTTCAGGAACAGTTGACTTTAGAACCTCATAATGTTTCTTATAGGTTACAATGATTATCTAAGGCTTCTAATTCATGGAATTATATCTATGAGTTTCGGATGATGCCCAATATATGTGGAATAATTATTCAATTGAGAATAAAGAATGAAGATATCATGCATTTAGTTGATTTTGAAGAGCTCGGGTTGAGTGTGGTGCAGATGTTTTCTATGTAAGTAAATTGACATTTGAATTGTTATTTCATTAATAAAAGAAGGTTTTAAATTGACAAGGTATAATTTTTAAAAAAAATAGGTATCTATAGAAGCTTCTTTTACAAAATGAAAGAACATGCATTTACAGTTTTATAGATCCAAAGTACATTTCCTTGGAAGTCATAAATGTGAATAATGATGATAGAGTTCAATATATATATGAGAGATTATCACACACAATGATTAAATTGTGGTTTTTTTCCATTTTTGGTAAGTAATAATATAAACATAATTATGAACCAATAATCATTATAATATCATTATTTGTGAACTTTTTGTATTGTAGGGGTCATTGGATGTTAGGTGTATTTTTCCTAAGTGAATGTAACTTATTTTGGTTTTTCTGATTATTAGGAACAGTTCATAAACCATTTTCCACCTTATTAAAAAAGTAAGTTTTTATTTTTTTATAAGTTCATTATGTTTAATTTTCATTGTCTATACATGTATTATTAGTTCATATATAAGAAAATACAGTTCATGGAAACAATTTAACAAGGAATACATTTTAGTAAAGAAACTAAAGAAAATCAAATATGTGGAAGTACATGTAATTAGTTTTTATATTATTATTTTTCTTATTTTATTGTTATATATTGTATTTATTATCAATTTACTATTTTATAACTATAATTTCATCATCAAAATGGAAATGTTGAATGGGGTTATTATGTTTTACTATTATTGTATGAGATAATCACAACTGGGGAAACTACTAATTTTCATAAGGATAGTATCATTAATTTTTTAATATTTTCAACCATTTTATTTTATTTTTTGACCTCATATCATTCCATATTATTGTAGGTATTCAATGATTCAAAATATTATTCCCAATCTGAAATGACCCATATTTGATCTACTTTTGTGAACTATTTGTTAAGTCGATTTTAGGATTTGCTGAATGTTTATTTTAATATTTATAAATAATAATACAGATGGGTTCAAAAAACTCACTCTTTTGGAATATTAGGTCCTTGTACCTACCAATAATCAAATGAATGCTTCAACAATAACCAACAATTATCCTGCTATATGTTTTAGTTACGTCTATTCTAAATTATCTTTTTTAACTTTCAACGTCGTCTTTTTTTTGCTTGTGCTTGGTATATGTAGGTAATATGTGTTTATTGAATGATATATTTTGTTTGAATTTTTCTATATATTGAATTTTTTTGTACAAGGGTTTATATATTTTTAGAAGTGTAATTTTCTTAATTTTCTATAAAAAAATTTTAATTTATGGCATCAATTATTTTAAAAACCAACGCCGAAGTTTTTAAAAAAATAAACAGGGTTTTGGGGTCGGTTTTAGATAAAACTGACTCCAAAAACCTTAAAGAAATTGATCTTTAGTGTCAGTTTTATAATAACCGATGCCAAAAATCATATTTTTTACATCGCCTTTATAGACATCGGTTAAAAACCGACGTCAAAAATAAAAAAAACAACGTTAAATTGTTTTTTTGCACTAGTGTGACCAATACAATGTACATTCTTGTGGGAGGAATAAAACTAGAATCCCATGACCACACCCTATAAAAAGTTCAAAATTAATGAAATTATAATGAATAATATTATATAATTATCTTAGTATTCTTACCCATCAATGAATTGAAAAAAACTACATCCCAATCTCTTTATTTTATAATCATTCAGAAATATGTGTAACTCTAACATCAGTACTTAGATATTGTATAGGAATTGAAATGTATTACAGAGCTCCATAATTAAGAAACCAAAATAGAAAAAAACTAAATTTGAGAATAATGAGATGTCAAAATCAGGTAAAACTCAATGTGTCCACTATAAATATAAAATCATAGTTGAAAATACTAACTATACCTTAAGAGGAATCCATGCAACCCACTATGTGTATCAATTCTATAAAATTCTAAACCCTTATTTTCATGCAGATCTTTTATGTTAAATTGATACAATCCACATTTTCCTATAGTTCCATGGTCTTAGAGGAAATGTATCCCAATAATCACATTAATAAGTTTAACACAGTGCATGATATATTTAATTTGAGTGGTGTAGTTGAAGAATATTTGATTTTCAGAGCATTAAATGTATAACTGGATGTATTAAAAAAACATGGATGTAAAAATTATATCATAGATAAGTCAACCATTAGGATTAACTTCTATAGAATTTAGTTCAAATATTTTCTCCTACTTCAAGGATCAACACCAATAAGAAAAAATTCTATGAAATCTAAAAACAATTATAAGATAAACATTATGAAGACTAGGTGTGGGATTTGTGACAAATAAACATATAAAATATATTATCTCAAACCAAAAACCAAAACAAAATAAACATAATGAAATAAATTAAAAAGGGGAATACAATTCCAAAAAGTAAATAAAACAACCAATATCTCAATAAAAGAAACAATAAAAGATAAATGTAACATATCAATACTATTTCAGTCAAGTATTACTCAATCCAAGAATATTAATTAAGAATAAATTAAAAATGATATCATAGAAACATTAAATACAGTTTAAATCAATATATTCCTTATAGAAACAAATAAATAGATTCCAAAATATGTAATTTTTCTTAAGGAAATTTGAACCAAGGAAAATGTGATTTAGTTAAATGAATGAGATAGCTTAAGAATTAATGTTTGAACACTGAAAACTCCCTAACTATCCAAAAAAATCAATGATCCAGAGATATTCTCAATCCCTATCAACATTAGAGATGTGTCATTCTGAAACACATTTTGAGATTTAGGAGCTTCAATTAATGTGATACCTCCTACTGTATTTTCACCCTTCTATATTGGAGAACCTAATCCCATATTTGTAGTATTAAATCTATCCAACAGTTCCACTAAATTTCCAATAGGAATACATGAATATTTTTTAGTGAGATTCTATAACCTAATTTACAATTAGACTTATTTACTCTCAACATATTAGAAGAGAGATAATATTACAAAATCACTAATCATTATAGAAAATAACTTCCTAAAAATATGTAAAAACCACTATCATTTTCCATATATGTACACTAATAATAGAATTTTAATTGAACCCAGATAATCGAAAAATCCATGATTCAATAATGAACACCTAAAGAGGAAAATTTAATTTTCACAATTACAAGTGTGGATAAACCATTTCTATATAAGTAAAATTTTCCTTTAAAAGTTATTTCACATTGGATAATAGGTTAAAATTTAATAACTCATTACAAAATTTTAATTGGAAACAGGAAATAACTATTTTCGAACCATATGATATGTAACATCTCAATTCATTACTAGATTATATTATCTATTTAAAATTATTGAAAAAACTTTTACCCATTTTTTATTGGAATAACAAGTGTTAGGGTTAAGTGAAACCCGGAAACTATTGTCTCAAATTCAATCACCAAAACTATAATTGAATCTATTACCTCTTGAATTGGAATATAATACATTTTGATTGAAGATAATTTTCTATTAATTTATTTAGAAACATATAATTTGAAAAATAAATAAAAATAATTGATATTTGAGAGGAAACATGAAATACATATGATGGACTCTGGGTGACATGTCCAAACATATTCCTAAAATATGTTTACATATGATTTTCATGTAAATGATACAAAACTAGTTAGATAACCTCAAATAATATTAAACAAAACCATAATAGAGGTAGTTAAAATGGAAAACAAAAAACTTCTATAGGAATATATAACTTAACCCCATTCAAGAATCATAGTAGGTAAGGATTATTCACATTGGGAATAAAAAATCGGGACTAACCATTATTCAGAATGAGAAGAATGAACTCATCTGCATGAGAGTACAAAAAATATGGATATTGTGCGTTTAATTTATGAAACTACATCATGTGATAAAGAAAGATCATTTCCAAATATCCATTATTGATAAAATATTATAAATATTTTCATGAAATATCCATAATTAATTCTTGGATGGATTTTAATGGTACATTAAGATACTAAATTATTGGATGACCAAGAGAAACAAAATCAAATTGTATTGATGTTACATTTTCTTAATAAAGGATTCTATTTGGATTGTGTATTTCCCATGGTACATTTAAAATATTTATTGTATATATCTTATTCAATCATATTGATGTTTACAATGAAGTTTTCTAGGTTCATTTATCTATTTTTTGGAAATTCATTTGATCATTTTCTAACAATACCAGTAATGTTTTCGAGAACACCCATTGAAAGGGTTCTTTAACTCAATTTTTAATGAAAATGCATTTCATGATTTAAAAAGTCATTGTTCTCAGACATATGATTTCAATTAATGGAATTGAATTTGATAAATAAATGGTAAAAATCATTAGTTATTTTCCTTAACCTACATGTTTTTAATAGGTTAGATTATTTTTAGGACATGTAGAATTTTATAGGATGTTCCTTATTATTTATAGCGAAAAAATTATGGAAGAAAAAGAAGAGTTGAGGCATCGTGAACTGCCTCGCGAAGCCACTTCGTGGAGTCCCCCAAGTACAGCGGCTACCGCGAAGCAAAGGAGGCGGGACGCTCCGTGAACATATTTGATGTTTGCGGACCTGCCGTGAGGCAAGGAGTTGGGATGCTCCGCGAACACATTTGAAATTCGTAGACCTGCCGTGAAGCAAGGAGATGGACCCCTCTGTGAATGCATTTGACATTCGCGAGACCGCCGCGAATCAAGGAGGTAGACCCCTCCGCAAATGCGTTCGACATTCGCGACCCGTCACGAAGCAACCAAAGACCTTTCTATTCTTCATAATCTCTACTTCACAGTGCCTCTTTCCTATAAATACTAGGCTCCCCCTAAGCCCAACGGATGGAAAATCCGACCTTTTAAATTCATATCTCCCAAATCGTGAAACACCCTTTGCTATTTGAATCATGAGCTACGCGAGGTAGTTTTGCTCTGTGAAGTGCCTCCCCTTGCCTCGTTTTAATCTCCTCTTCAGAGAGGGATGCCTTTCGCAAAGCCCAAGGGCATTCACGAAGGAAGGGGATCCCCAAGGGGGCCCGGGTTGTCGCGGAGCATTTATTCTTTGCAAAACACCCCCCATGTACATGTGATCCAAATGCCAAGGCAGGGTCATTGTACTTCGTGAAGCACATCACTCCACAACACTTTGTTTCGCGAGGCACCTATGCTCCGTGAGGCAGTGCTCTATGAATTCATTTCCACTTCACAAATCTCCTCCCATATTCACCTCTTCCCTATGCTAAGGCTGAGGCACCCCACTTCGTGAATCACACCCCTTCACAAATGTTTTCCGCCATGCTGAGTGGCAGAGCCTCACAAGGCCCCTGCCAGTGAACCCCTTTGCTTTGAAATTCCTCTTTCCGTGCGACCCTCTAGGTCTGCACAATGTGATTTCAAAGTCCCCGGGACAACACTACCCATTGTGTTGCTTCACCTCATGCTCCTTCGCATATGCACACTAACAGTTATTGCTTCATCTCATAACCACACTAACATGGACCACTCAATTGATCGCTCATTAACACCCCCAGTCATGGCATTGCTAACACATTCCTTCCCTCAAGGATGGGAATGTATCAGTTATGTAAGTATTAGGGGTGTGAGGCACACCCACCTCATCTGGGCTGCAGGACGTTAAACTGCCAAGCACCTCATCCTCGACACATGATGTAAAACTATGACCTATCCTCGTGCCTTGCACGCAGGGTCACCCCCCCCCCCCCCCGCCTTAGACATTCTTCACGCCCACTCATCTCCATGGGGATGGGATAACCCCTCACAGGTGATGACATCCTCCTTATAGGAGTTGCGTTTGTCCACATGGAAGGGAAGCCACCCTGGTGTAAGCACCTAACTGTTATTGCAGGAGGCAGCGCCCCTATTCCTACCTACTCCCTCAGTGCCAAGGACAACCAAGGGCGTGCTGGGGAACAGTGCTCCCTACATTCATCTTCGGTCCCCAAGGCCAGCGGAGGATGTGATGGGAACGTTGCCCCTCCTCTCTTCCTAGTTTCCAAATCCCTATCCCGCTGCACATTGTCACACTCAGGCCTCCATCCTGGAGTAAGATCCAATCTTCCTCTCTTTGGGATGCTCCACGAGTAAGCCCAACTCCACTTTACAAGGATTCACCATTCGCGATGTGATCCTCAGGTCTCTCATTCCTCTTGTTTCTCACATTGAGCATGACTCACATGGGCTTAGAGTAACCATCGACCATGGAATCCCACCCAAGAGACCTAGAGTGTAAGCCACACACGCCATCCCGAAATATGAGGGCTTTGATCCATGTTAAGGAATGATATGTAGGAAGCCACCATGAGGTTAAAGCCCACCACCCGGTCGTTCTGAACTCCTTCACGTCGGTTCACCGACATCTATTCCCAAACTATGGGGACTTTGATCCATATCAAGGCATGGCATGCATGAAGCCTCATGAGGTTCAAGCCCACCTCCACCCGGTTGTTCCGACATCCTTCACATTGGTTCACCAACACTTGGGTATCCTAGAGTGTAAGCCCCACATTCCATCCCAAACTATGATGACTTTGATCCTTGTCAAGGCATGGTACGTAGGAAGCCTCCATGAGGTTCAATCCAACCACCCGGTCATTCCGACCTCCCTCATGTCGGATCACGGACATCCATTCCCGAACTATGAGGACTTCGATCTATGTCAAGGCATGGTATGTAGTATGCCTCCATGAGGTTCAAGCCCACCACCCATCGCACCACAGGTCCTTATTCACGTCGGTTCGCTGGAACCAACCTGAACTACATAGACTTTGATCCATGTCATGGCATGGTACGTAGGAATCCCCCTTGAGTTTCAAGCCCACTACCACCAATTGGTCATACCGGGACCCCTTTATGTCGGTTCTCCCCCGTCCTGCATGACATTAACCTATATTTTCCACCTAAACTACGTGGTCTTTGATCCATGTCAAGGCATGGTAAGTAGGAATCCTCCTTGAGGTTCAATCCCAACACTCGGTTGTTCCAACCACTATCACGTTAGTTCGATCCCATCCATAGGTAAGCTGTTGTGTTCCTATCCAACGGTAATCCATTGTCAACCTTATTCGATGGTAAGCCGTCGCCAGATGAAATATGCGGACTTTGATTCCCTGCTACATGGATAATAAAGAAGAATCTTTAAGGCTCAAGCCCCACATCACTGATGTCCTCACATTGG
Organism: Viscum album; assembly: GCA_963277665.1. Taxonomy (NCBI): domain Eukaryota; kingdom Viridiplantae; phylum Streptophyta; class Magnoliopsida; order Santalales; family Viscaceae; genus Viscum; species Viscum album. The sequence goes on from OY728139.1 coordinate 808,172,233, forward strand.
TTCCATCCCATCCCCCTCCACTTCATTTAACCATCCATTATCCATCCCGATTCTTACACGGGCCACCACATCCTGGTATGATCATGCCAATTCACCTCCCCACTACTCCATGTAGTGGTCGGGCAATGAACCATTCGTTAGACCCAACATCGGTGTTCCCTCAAGAGGTTACACCCATCTGATCCACTACAGTCAGTGTTCCGATCAGTCTGATCTATCCTCTCTAGACGTTAAACACGCTGCACAACCTGTGTTAAACATGGTAAGCAGATGAAAACCTGAGGGACATGCCTATGGAGTAGGATTACCTCTATTCAAAGTGGGATGCCTCAGGCTTCCATGCCCTTGAGAGGCCCTATAATAAGGCGAATAAAATCATACGTGCCAATGTTCCAGTGCCCAAACACACCAGCGATGCCTCAATGTAACTACTCCCTCAACTGAATGTTGATTCCGTGACCGAACCCCTTGCGATGTCCTGACAAAAGCAGTGTAATTAACCGGCGTCCATGAAAACATTGAACTGGGAAGAGTTTCATGAACTACGTCATAATCAATAATGGAGTCCGAGACTAGGTTACGAATTTTGAGGAGGAATCCATGGAAGGAATAATGAACATCCCATCATCCCGTTTCGATCAAGGAAAAAACATCCCCAAATAGGGAGTGGATGCCGCCCACCTTTGAAATGTGGGAATGCGGGGCAACAGAACAGCGCTGACATCCGCTGAACGTGACGGGCGTGCGCACCCCGACGAAAGCATCTGAAACAGAAATGGTGAACCCGAAGTGAACGTTTTTCTCATTAATGTGGTGATTAGTATCACTAGAGACATCAGTAGAGTGACATGTCACTGGATCCAGATATCTGGCACCAGGCCCCACCATGAAATAGTAGGTCTAGCGTGAAACTCACCAGATGTTGGGGCAGTCAAAACATTGGGCATCTCGGTCTGCGACGTTGTCAGCGAGGATCCTCTTATTGGTCATGGTAAACTGAATGGCACTGGGGAACTGGGCATCAATTTCTTTTTCTGTCAGTATTATTTAGTTGACCTCTCTACTTTCAGGAATCCAGTTGCTGGATCCAGAACCCGATCACCATCTTCCCACCGATGTAGGGGCATGGGAAATATCAACATGGCTACACTGTGTAGTTCTACCTCTTCTACGACGGCCTTGACTATCGCAACTACTTGGAACCCATGCCCCCTCTCCCCATCAGAAATAATCCAATGAAGCATAAACAATGACCTTGTATGTAGGTATGAGGATGATGGAATCATCCCTACGAGGGACATGGCCCACCTGGATTTAGAGGAATCTGTGTCTCGCCGTCAATGCCACCCCTGAGGGCCGCGCAGGGAGCCACTACTCCCTACTAAAAACTTCAATCATTTCGAGAGCATCTTCCCAGAACACCTTGATGACTCCATGCCCTACACCGATGAGGTAGCGGATGTTTGGGCCAGCCCAGCCATAGTTACGTCCTAGGGATTCCCAGCGAGGGCCCCAACCAGGCCACACTAGTGCCACCACTAGGTTCCCCGAGCTGAAGAGAAGTTAGACTACCTACCCACACCATCGGTACCATCCTGGCTTACCCGACTCCAGCGTCAAGAACAGGCCGAGGATGGCACCCATCAAGGGGCATCAATGTCAGTGGATACTATGGCCTGAGCCACCGCCGACTTTCATCATGAACCCCCTACTTACGCCGGGTTGGGGCATCTATACGCTTGACCTGGATCGAGGCCCCAACCACCCCACGGGTAGGCTAGGTTGAATCCCCTGGTCGCTGGCACATGTAGTGGCCACCGCGGACTAAACAGTAGTAATGCCACCCAGTACGGGGTCCCTCCCCATGGAACTACGATATAGGACGTGGGCTTTTCCCACTCCCAGGCCCAGCTCAGAGGTATGCCATGTTCCAACTTCGACACGAATGTGGGCCTTCCCCGTGGTAGAAACACCCCATATGGGAGCCTCTCTTATAGTCATTACACTGGGTATGAAGCTATCCCTCCTCCCATGGACCGCCGGGCAGGAGAGGTTGCACATCCATTCACTCTACGATGCGAGGACCTTCCTCACATCCTTGTAGCAACCGAAGAAGGTCCTCTTCGTCCTAGAAACCAGAGGGGTGGAGACCAACATAACTTCACTAGCACCTTGCATGGAGGTCCTACCCATTTATAGTCCAATCAGTACGGGGACCTGCCTCACACTGATGTCACCCAGGGAACTAGGAATGCAGGTTCAAACTGTGCTTCTATCAGTTCTAGCGGAGGTCCTACCCACACCAACACCCATCATGGAGGTCCTCCCCATGTCCCCTTTGACATCTGCCCTAGTGCTCCTCGCACCCCAGCCCACTCAGGTGGAAGTATTCCCCACCCCTACACCCGTACAGCTGAAGGACCTCCTCATACCGGGAATTTTCCATACCCCAAAGAGCCATTACGATGCTGGAAGGCAGGTCGTCGCTGCCACAAGAAGAAGACCAAAAAGCTTCAGACTAAGATCAAACTGGTCAGTTTCTCGGATTTTGTAGCAGTGTACAACTCAGTGATGGAACCCTACCCTCGGTTCACTGTGTCAAGGTCCAGGGTAGGAACAAGGCATATCATCCTCATCCGTTTTGAGTGTGAAGTCAACCGGATTCCTGCATCTCTTTGAAGGTACACCCAAGAGAAGGAAATTTTGGGAATTCCACATGTTATGACCATGTAGTCGCCACCGTCATCACTAGAAGTTCCCTATACCTCGACCAGAGATCATGGATAGATATTTTGGGGACCGAAGACAGATGAGAAACAGTGTGACCCTTCGCTGGCAACCAAAGTCCCTACACCAGAAACTGTGGCTGTCAGTCCGTAATATCGTGACATTGTGGCCAAGTCACCAGACTCCTCAAGGATGGACTAGAATTCGGCTTCCAGTCAGCTCATTCTCTATATTCTCTAGCACCCAGCCTACAGTCTTAGCAGTCTTCCTCAGTACCTCTACCGATTCCTCAGCCACCTCCAGTTGACGAGTGAGGAAACGGGGGGCCAGACACTAAATTCGAGCCCAGGAGATTATGGGACATTCTTACAGCGGATCAATTCGTTGAGAAGTTCATGCCGGTGGCAGTGTCAATCTTCTGTGCACCTGAATCCCTCACCCTAGAGGAATTCGAGTTCTTCTATCAAACACTATGGGTGACGCACTTCCATCTTCGTTATCATCGGTTGGTGTACCCCTAAATCCAAGTGCACTTTGAGGCAATCAGCAAGCAATGTCGTCTAGTCGATTTGACCGCACTCATCATGGCCGAACACCCTGAGTCACTAGGTCACCAGAGAACCCTATATGAATGATGCTTTCAGAGATACAAGGTAATCCACAAAATTATCAGGGAGGCTACTCCCCACATTAAAGTCTGTTTATGGTGGAAGTACATGGCCCTCCTATTTAGCCCAATTCTATGACATCCTGACCCGATATGCGATATTGAGGACATGCCCCCAGTAAGGGTCACAGTCCACATGGTTGACGTCGTGGACAAGGAAGACGAGCTGGAATTTCTTGAAGGAGACTTACACCCTGAGGGTGTGCCACCACTGTTGGACCCACCGGGACAGATTACTCATCAGTAGAGGAACCTCCTAGGTCTCCCTACGCCCACCGAGACATTGGTACTCAGCCAGAATGATGGTAAGGGTAAAGAGCATGTCGGAGCTTTCAAGCACTCCGGCCTGTCCGCCACAGTGGAGAAGACATAGGAAGACCCCGAGAAGGCCGCGTTGCGCCAGAAACTTGCTGAGCAGAAGAGGTTGGTCGACGAACTCCTTGCCAAATGCACTGTAGAATGACGGACCGACAATGGTGATCCTAGTCCGGGGTAGCAGGGGCAGGAAAGAATTCCCCCGGCGAGATGACTCTGGGAAACTGTGATCATACCGCTCCCACGGATAGGGTTGAAGCCAGTACTCATGGCATGAGGGCGTGATACGTATCACCAAACCCTACCGAACGGCATGGAAATGTGGGGAATCTGGCCCCGATTCCCCCAACTACCCTGTAGGCTGCTCCACCAGTCGCTCCAAGAGCCGTTGAACCCATCTACCATGTAGGAGAGCCCAAAAATGCACTCGTGGTTAGGGATCCCAGTCAAGACAGGGACCCCCGCCCGGACGATCCAATGGTGGTACACATCGCCTGCCTCGAGGTGTTAGAAACGCGATAGGTGGAAGTTCAACCAGATGGAAATCCATATCTAGCATGGGTGAATGATATTCATGGACCCCCAGGTTTTGGGAATCCCACTTTCTCTCCCATTAACGGGACAGGGGACTCGCCGCAACACCTGGCCCACTTTTCCTGAAGGTGTGGCCCCATATTTGGGACTCCAACATAGCATGAAGCCGCCAAGCTCTGATGTTTTGTATAGACATTGGAAGGCCATGTGAATGTATTGTAAAACCAACTCCCCATTGGATCAGTGACATGCATGGAGGATCTTCACCGGCAATTCCTATACCATTTTAGCTCCACCAAGCAGAAGACCAGCATCGCAGACCTCTCAAGTGCAAACAAAGGATTGGTGAGAGAGTCACAGACTTTATCGCCTAGTGGGAGGGGCTCACATACTCCCTCAACATGCCACTGACTCAGGAGAAATTACTAACAATGTGCATAGGGAAGGTCAAAACAGAACTGGTTCCTTCCCGGATCACTCAAAACTACCACAGAGGGTTCCATGAATTCTCAGATAAGGCCCAGTTCCTCAAGGATGCTCTGCAACTGGCTAGTAATGCACGCCCGTTGACCCCTGTGATCCCAGGAAGGAGGGATGTCAGAGCAGAGCCCTCCATGGTGGCCCAAATAGAAACCTCTGGGCATCTAGAATTGCTACTAGCAGCACCGGCTCTACAACATCATAGAGGCCCACCACCACAGGCGCAGCCTCCTGCACAGTCGTGACCACCTCAAAATAGGCAGTGTCCCCCGCTCTACATGCAACCACTCCCTAGGTGGGATAATTAGGCTCCGCCTCTTTGGTAGGCTCCTCTGGAACCTCGTTAGGGCCAGGCTCCTAGAGCCCCCTTCCCAGATAGACGGAATCATACCTACTCATTCAATGCGGCTCAGGTCACTTGTTATAACCATAGCTTCATGAAGCAAGGGATCATGCGACTGTCTGAGTGAAGAATTCCAGAAGTGGCGAATCTCATTGATCTCACCAACTAATGCCCTTTTCACTGAATCATAGGGAACACCCTCAAATAGTGTTATGTGTTAAAAGACTAGCTTAAAGACTAGTTCGACAACAACATAGTTGGGCTGGGACCATCCCCGGCACAACTAGCATGCGTCATCATAAGACTAGACAACAACAGTGGCTGTGACAGCGAGTGGAAGCTGATTTCCAACCGAGGAACCCAAAAGTACGATGATTGGATGGCTTGTAAAGTGGTAGCTTCTGCCCATGGTATCATCCGAGCATGCTTGAATCTACCAGAGACTTTATAATCTGCATCTTCTACCTTTGCATCATCATCTCAGCCATCCCCTTCCCAGAAAATCAAGCATTGGTGACGCAAGGGGGAGCAAGGTTCCCCACGAATGCCACCGTCGTCCCGCACTCTCACTGACTTCATGCCCCCTATGATTGGGGGTCCCTCCTAGAATACATCTAGTGGTGGATGACTCTTCGAGTGACAGTCATGGGTATGCTTCAGTTAATATTGTGGAGTTGGTAAATCTCTATATGACTCCCGAGGATGGGGAATGCCAAGAGAACCTCCCCAACGTCCCCAACCAACGCCAACGTCGGTGGAGCTGCGGACATATGGGTCGTCAAAGAACATCAGCTGGAACATTCAGCTAGGCTATGCACGCCACTGAGACCGGACAGTAGGCCCAGCGCAGAGCTCATCACACAGAACCTCCTTATCTAGTGTCCTCAGATCTACCACTGTCGCTGTTTGTGCTACTAGATCAGGCAGAGCTACCTCGTCCGTTCCACGAATAGTCTCGCCCTACTACAGGTCAATCTCAGTTCTCCAGTCCTCATTCGGTAGCTACTCTTCAGGAATTGACTAGTGTGAAATGGGACATACCAAGCACTAGCCATCCACCGGTCCAGCCAGAAGGGCCTGTTGTGCCTCCAATCGCAGAGCAGCCTACTGTAAGCAGAGGTTCTTGCCTGGCATGAAAGTACAATATCCTTGAACATCTCACCAGCATTCCAGCGAAGCTCTCCATCCTTAAGGATATTCTCCTATCATCAGACATGCATGAAGCACTCTCTAAGGCATTAAGGAGCGCCCTCCAGTTTGAGATAGTGGTAGCAGCTGCAGAAGCCTTCCACACTGAGGAAATTGTGAATGATGAATGCCAGATAGTTATCTCAATCTCCAGTGAAGATAAAGACCCTCCCATATAGGGGCACTTTCATCCATTTTACATCACTGGCTAGTTCAAAGACAAATAAGTTCACTGTTTTCTTGTTGACACGAGCTCTGGGGTTAACCTAATCCTGACTCGGACATTACGGAAGCTGGGGTTGCCTGAGGAAGATTTGACTCCATTTGAATTAAGAATCTAGGGATACGATGGGACCAAGAAGACCCTGGTCGACAAGATCCATTTGAAGACCCAGTTTGGGGGCCTAGATTCTATTACCGAATTCATGATTGATTCCCAGGACACCGCGTACTACGCATTGATGGGCTGGCCATGGCTCTACCTTCATGCAGTAGTCCCTTCATCATATCACCAATTCCTCAAATACTCCCTCAATGGTCAAGTAGGCATGCTCCAAGGATATGTTTCTCCTTTTTACTCTTGGGAAGCCCGCTATCTGGATTCTCACTATTACAAGAGAAAGGATATGTTGATTCTGGCAAGTGAGATTGAGCCTGCCACACTCACAACTGACCCTTGGGTAGGTCTGGATGACACCTATATCTTCCGGATCCATTGATTGGAGGCCACCACCCCTGACATGGGTAAATTCTTTGTTTTCTCTGGTAAAATAAGAAGGCATGTTCCCAAGTCCAAGCGACGGTGGAAAATAACCTCGTACTCCTACAAAAACTTGGCTCTGGTGATCCTGGAACCCTCTTACCCCCGTACAGTATCGTGACGTCCTCCCCAGGGAAAGGGAATTACCACATATATGTCTATTTCTCCAGGCTGGGATTGAACGACTCAAGCCGGCGCACCACTATTGTTTTGATATCATCAAGCGTGGCCCCTTGGGTCAAAGACCAGATGGGATCAGATCAACTACCTCAATATCCATGGTCTTAGTAGCACGTGGATCTCACGATATGTTGTCCATTGCCGCCCAGGCTGGCACCAGCTCCCGTCAGGATTTTCCAACCCAGGGGAAGCTTTCCCTGCGGGGGATCCCTCTATAGTTGTTGAAGAGGATTTGGAGGATGCTACCCCTAACTTTCAAGTGGACATTGACTCCATAGTCAACAAGTTGTTATAGGTGAACCTCGGTAGTGAGGTGGACCTGAGACCCAAGTTGATCAGTGCCACCATGCCCGTCAAGGAGCAGCAGTGGTACGTAGACATCCTGAAACAGCACCATCACGTGTTTTCCTCGAGTTACGACGAGATTTCAGAACTATATCTTCAGGTGGCCATTCAACACCTCGGTCTCCCGGCAAATCATAATGGGTTCAAGAAGCCTCCCAAAAAGATGAACCCTTCTCACAACACCATGGTTGAGGCTAAAGTTGAACAGCTCATCCGGGCCATCTTCGTTAAGGAAGTCCAATACCCCAAATGGGTGACCAACATTTTGACTGTCAGGAATAAGAACGGGTAGATCAGAGTCTGTATCGACTTCCGTGATCTCAACTGCCACTGTCTGAAGGATGATTTTCCCATTCTAGTGAGAGAATTGTTGATTGATGCTATGGCCAGGTTCCAAGACGTCTCCTTCATGGATGGGTATTTTCGGTAAAACCAGATCTGGATGGCCCCCGAAGATGAGGAGTCCACCACTTTTAGGGCCCCTAAGGTACTTTATGTTACCAGGTTATTCCCTTCAGCCTAAAGAATGAAGATGACACCTATTTGCGGGCCATGCACCGCATATTCAAGCCAATTCATGGAACATTGGTGGAATTCTATATGGGAGATCTAGTGCTCAAATCTCACCAGTGTTAGGACCATCTCAAGGACCTTGAAAAAGTGTTCGGTTTCCTCCGTTCCTGCAATCTCAAGATGAACCCACTTAAATGAGCCTTTGGGGTCACCTCCGGTATGTTTCTCAGCTTCTTCGTTAGATACTGGGCATCATGATCGACCCAGATAAGATCAATTCCATCATCCAGATGTCCCCATGGAGCAATATTTTGGATATTCGAGGATTTCAAAGTCACTTAGCCTATATATTCCGATACAATGAAAACATGGAAGACATGTGTATGTCCTTTTCTCATCTCATGAATAATGGCACCACCTAGTAATGGGGTGAAGAGTGACATACCACATTCAAGGAAGTCATGTGGCATCTGCTGCAGCCTCAGATCTTGATGCCACCCATCGTAGGAAATCCAATGGTCCTTTATGTGACCACCCTAGAACAGTCTCTCGGTGCCCTGCTCACCCAGAAGATTAATGAGGGGATGAAGAACAGTCTCTACTACCTCAGCCGCATGCTCCTTGATACGGAGACCAGATACTCTCCCATCGAAAAGAGCTGCCTCACGCTGGTATTCATAGTATAGAAGTTGTGACACTACCTGCAACACCACGAGGTATAGCCGATATCACGGGTAGATCCGCTGAAGTACATTCTGAGTCGTCCCATGTTGACTGGCCAACAAGCGCGGTGGGCGGTGATCCTCCAGTAGTTTGACCTATGTTTTGTCCCCCAGAAGGCCGCTAAGGGACAAGTGTTGGCAGACTTCCACGCTTCACATCCAGCTCCTGTCGACCAGTCCCTAGACCTCGATTTCCCCGATGAGCCAATCCTCTCAGTGAATCAAGCCACGCCGTGTTGGCATATGAATTTCGATGGTGCTGCCCGAATCCCCACCAGATGAAGGCTAAATGATTCCAAGATCAATAGGTTAGGCCTGGTTGTTGTCTTTATTACCCCAACACAGGCCATTCTGTCTTACTCATTCCTGCTTTCGGAAGGCTGCACCAATAATGAGGCAAAGTATCAGGCCCTCATTACTAGCCTCGAGCTATCCCTCGAGATTGACGTGCCCCATTTTCATGTGAAAGGGGAATCCGAGCTAGTCATGAAGCAGGTCAATGATGACTATGTTGCCAGGAAGCCATAACTCATACCATTGTTGGAGCGCACTCTCCAGCTAATGGCCCAGTTCTCTTCTCAGTCGGGAGTGGCTCACATCCCTCGATCTCAAAATTGTCAAGCTGACACCCTGGCCATCCTAGATGCATCACTTGTAGATCCCGAGCAGGATGACCTAATTATCCACATCACACATCAGAGGGTGGTAGCTCCTATCTCTCCGGATTATGGCGATGGACCACAGGTAGGTCACCTAACTGCATGCACCTCAACGTTAGGACCCCCAGGTCCCCAAGATATAGTGGTTGAAGTGATTCCGGACTGGAGGGCCCCTTTTATCAAGTACCTCAAAAATGGTTACCTCCCAGTTGATCAGGCCGAGAGCGAGCAAATCGAACGTCGTGCGTTACCGTTTACCATCAAGGATGGTCCCGGTCTTGAGAGGATCCTCTACAATAATGGGTTTGATGGTATTATACACTATTCAATTCAATGAGTTTAGATTCCACAGGTCATGTAGGAGTTTCATGGCGGTTCTTGTGGTTCCCATCAGGCTGGGCCGAAACTATTTCACCAGATCAAGAGATTGGGGTATTTTCGGCCCGCCATGATCCATGACTGCATCGAGTTTGCTAAAAAGATTCATACATGTCAATTTCATGCCAAATTCATACATCGGTCACCAGAGCCCCTTCACACTACCAAGTACTCTTGGCCCTTTGCGGTGTGGGGACTCGATGTTTGGGACCGTTTCCACTGGCGACAGCTCACCAGTACCGGTTCATCCTGACAGCTACGGATTTATTCTCCAAGTGGGGAGAGGCAGTTCCACTCAAGGAATTCAAGGCTTGATCCATTGTTGATTTTGTAAGCTCCAAAATCATCTATATATTTGGAGTCCCTCACGCCGTGCTCACCAAAAATGGCACAAACTTCCGAGAATCTGAGTTGAAGAAATTGTATTCAATGTAAAATATCTATTCTAACCACACCTCCCGCTATCATGCATAGTCAAATGGAAAGATCGATTCATTCAATAAAAACCTCTCTAACATTTTTTAGTAAATGGTTGGTTATAACAAGAAGAGTTGGGTGGAAAACCTCCCCAATGCCCTCAGTGATTATCATACAACGACTCGTAATTCTTCCCAAGTTACCCCATATTCCCTAGTGTATGGAACTAAGGCCATCCTGCCCATTGAAATTTAGCTTCCCTCATTGGGCACAGTAGTCTATGATCATCAAGTATCATATAAGGTAGCTTGAATCCATCTGGCAGAATTGGAAGCACTTGAAGAGAATAGGATTCATGCCATGCATAATCTGGAGAGGCACCGAAACAAGATCGCCAGAGCATTCAACAAAAAAAGTCCACCTCTACTTCTTCTTGCAAGGTGAACTGGTATTGGACCTTAAGACGCCAATGATACCCGACCGGAAGCCACCCAAGTTAGAGCCCTAATGGGAAAGACCTTACATCATTCACAAGGTTTACTCCAATGGCATGTATTCCTTGGTACTTGTGGGTGGTGATCGTATAACTCCTCCCACCAATTACAAGTTCCTCAAGTAATATTTGGCCTAATCCTCATGGTCCTGCATGACCTTAAACTGTGTTTGGTCCTACATTTGAGCACCTATGGTCGCACATGACTTTAAACTACACCCTCATCCCACATGACGTTAAACTGCAATCTAGTCAGGCCTTCCTGAACGAGACCCAACCTCATGCCCCTTGGCCTTCTTGGACTCCAGCCCTAGTTTTTTCCAGAGTGTACGACATGGTGTGGGATTATTTCCTCATTCACATTAGGTTGTTTGTCATGCCATACAACACCACCCCCTTGATAGGATATATTACCCTAGGGTACCCTCTAAAACTATGTGTGGCATTATTCCCATCCTCATGGGATACATAGGACCGCCCAAGATGTTCACCTTTCGGCCCAACCCAAACTACATAGTCTTTCCCCGGGCCCCTGACCCCCTTTTCGGGCCCCTGGCCCAAATTCTCATGGGTTGTACAGTGTGGTACATGATCATTTCCTCGTTAACATTTGGTTACTCGCCCCAGCATACACCTCCCTCATTGGGGTATCCTACCCCTATCTATGTACCATAAAGAACTATGTATGGCATGATTCCAATCCTCATGGGATAAATAGGACCACCTGAATGTCTAGACTCCAGTTCCATCCCAATATCTTAGTGATTTTCTTGTTATCTGGCCCCCTTCACCCACCCTTTCCCCGGGAGAGGAGTATATGGTGTGGTATGGGACTATGTATTCACTCACATCAAGTTTGTGATAACCACATCATTTACCACCGCCTCAGAGTTCTCTATCTCCTTACTATATACTCATCCATTCAGATCAGTTACTCTCAAGATGAGCACCCTCATCGAACCTCTTCGGCAATTAACCAATGAGTCTAATGGGTACTATTGTTTAGTACCTGGAATATTGGTTTCTACTCAGACATGCTTCCACCCATTTCCCAGGCCTCGTGTTCCCCTTCATTAGTGCTTCCATCACCTTTCACATCCAAAGGGACCCCTGAATGTCATGGATGCTCGACCCAAGGGCCCTCCAACCATCACAGGCCAACGTCCTTGAGGGTTTCGAACAAAGAACTGATACAAGTCCCACGTTCCGAATACGGTCAGTGATTGATGCTCATTTATTGTTCCCATTTCAAGTAACACCATAGGGATACTGTGTTTCTTCCACGGTTATCAATTATCCTCAATCGTCACGCCAACCCCATTAAGCCCAAAATTTCAGTTACATGATTCACATCCTTCTCCACCTCATGATGTCCAAGTAGAACTTCGAAACTCTTGGTACTATTCTTCAGTGTGCATCACCACATTAGGAGGACCAAAGCCGCGATATGGGCATCATTCCGGGATCTTCACCGATTTCCCTTTGATGGGAATTCTAGGTATTACAATAAACATCTTCCTCCCTTGTTTCCCACACCATGTTTGACTCATGTTGGCTAAGGGTTCAGGTCGAGGAATGTGCTTACATGGAAGGTTTCCACCATCTATGGTCCAAGCTCTAAAACCATAAACTAAGAACTCCTCGAGAACGATGTGAAGCTTGATCCCCATCCTCATGGGGTACGTAGGAACACATGTGCACTTTGTCTCAGTCCCAACTCAAATGTCATTTTCAATCCCTAGACCTTAACCCTCTCTAAGGAAAACGTGGTGATTGGAACCCTTGGTTCCAATTCACATCGAGTTTTTTATAGTTACCCCAACATGTATCTCCAATTTTCCCTACCGTCTATGGTATGATCTCTATGACCATAAACTAAGATATCCTCAAGAACTACGTGCATATTGATCCCCATACTCATGGGTTACGTAAACACATCTGTGCACTTTGTCCCAGGCCCATCTGAAATCAAATTTTCAGTCGGTCAACCTAAAACCTCTCGAAGAAACACGCGGGGGTTTGAACCCCTTGTTCCCATTCATGTCGGGTTTTTTTAGTAACCCCACCACGTGTCTCCTGAGTCCCATACCATCTATGGTCCGAGCTCTAAGACCATAAACTAAGATCACCTTAGAACTACGTAAGACTTCATTCTCATCCTCAAGGGATGCATAGGAATTCCTAGACCTCTTGTCTTTGGGTCCATCTTGAGTCCTACTAATTTTTCTTTTCTTTCTTGCCTTCCAGACTTTGACTACTGGACCGCATGGAGTGGTATGGGATTACCTCCTCATTCACGTCAGGTTTGCAATAGATGCACCATGCACACCCCGTTCTAAGAATTATCCCTCATTTTTCCAATCCCACACGACATTAAACTGTATGTTGTCCCGCACGACATTAAATGTCACCATCTAGAACTACATGTGTCTTGATTACCACCCTTATGGAATATGTAGGACCACCCGAACATCTTGTTTTCATGTCCAGCTCATCCGGGAGCTAGTTTCTCCAGCCCGTTTCACTCTCACCCCTATTTGGGCCCCTTGGCCCGAGGTTCCCCTCTAAGAATTGCGTATGGTGTGATGTGGTATCATTTTCTCATTCACATCGGGTATGTTTTATTGTACCATACACATTCCCAATCAAGCATCGTCTCTACCATGATTGCGCTGCATGACGTTAAAATGCATGCCCATTCCAATCACATGACCCTAAACTGTGACATTATCTTCCTGGATGCACGACGAATAATGGCACTACATCATGATGTCCTCACTCAAGGGGAAACGTGTTTGGTATTGGTCACAAACCATACCATTTGTCAAGGCCTGCTATAGCTTGATTATTGCGGCAATGTCAAGACCTGCTACCATAGGATTTTCGCCTCACAAATGAAAAACCACTCACCTTAAAGGACAAACATGATTGATCAAATACCACTTCTCTTGGCGTGAGGGCCATGACCTCACACCCTTTTTTCACTGGCACTGGTACCTAACCGTGCCACCTCAAGAACTACATGCAGCTTGATCCCCATCCTCATGGGGTATGTAGTATTTCCTGTGCACTTTGCCTCAGGCCCAGCTCAAACCTTATTTTTTTCCCTCGACCTAAAACCTCTCCAAGGAACACGTTGTTGTCGAAACCCCCGGTTCGCGTTCACGTCGTATTTTTCTAGTTACCCCACCAAGTGTCTCCCATGTTTCCTACCATCTATGGTCCATGTTCTATGACCCTAAACTAAGATCTCCCCATGGGATGGAACTTGATTCCCTCTATTAAATACGTCTCGTTGTCGTATTCAGATGTGTTTTGACAAAGATCCCGAAGTGTGGGATTTTCTGGGTGACGTTCCCCTCATTCAATGACCAAGCTTCGTGAGCCCGCTATTTGGATCCTCATCCTCTTCCATATCTGAAGGAACCTCCTAATGACTTGGTCCCATGCTGCCTCGGATCACATACCATCCTGGACAAATGCCCCTAAAGATCTCGAATGACATTTGCGACAGATCCCGTGTTTTGAACATGTTCAATGGTTGATCATCATTTGTATTTTCCCATTCCAAGCTAACGCAATGTGGATGATGCATTTCTTCCATGGTCAATAGCTATCCTCCATCATCACACTGTCATCATTGTGGTCCATATTTAGAGCTTCATGATTCACACATTTCCACTTCCTCATGTTCAAGTGGAATTCTGACATACTCAGCTTTATCTCTTCACACGTCTATGTGCGCTACATAGACGTGTTAGCATCATTGGGCCAGTATTCATCAAGCGTCCCTTCTCCATAACATATTCCTTACTATGTCGGGAATGTCCCCCATTACTTCTTGTTTCCCACATCGACAATGACTCATGTGGTCATAGTAGTTTTGGTAATATGTGCACTAGCACAGCCAGGCTTCTCACCGTCCTGCAAGACATTACATTTTGCTTCTAGAACTATGTATGGATTGATTCCCCTCTTTATGGGATATGTAGAGACACCCTAGTATTTCCCCCAGGTTCCATCCCCAGGAATCATATATCTTTTTCTTCCTCATTTCTGGCCCCCTGGCTTGACCCCTTATGGGGAACCGTACAACTATAAATCTGCGCTCAACAAGTTCAGGATGCCACATGATGGCATTGGGAAGCGACGACTCCCTCACCAGAGAGGTCCTGTCTAAAAGATGGAATGATCCATGATCAAACCATTGCGCCATCTAGTGTGCTTCCACCGCGATGGTGTAATTTCAAGTGTGTTGGATTCTGTTCAAATAAACCATCACTTCACCCATCATTCTTTGTGTCCCAATTATTCGGATTCTCGTTCTTTTTCATGTCTAAAAGAACCCCCTAACAGTATGGATTCTTGGCTTATGGCTCGCTTATTATCTTGGGTCAATGTTATGGAAGGAAAATGAATGGAAATTAGAGTTATGCCCCATGTTTCGAACATGGTCAGCGATCAGCCCTCATGAGTCATCCGCATTTCATGTTAACGCAACAAGGTTTCTATGTTTTGAGCATGGAAAATAGTTATCCTTCATTTCCACACCACCCCCATAGTGTTCTAGATTTTGGGTATCATGATTCACACCTTCCACTGCATTATGTTCAAAATAATATTAACGCTCCTGGTGTTACCCCGCTCGTGCAATAGAGAACACCATAAGAAGGGCACATTGATTGTTCTATGGTCATAATCCTCCGATCGACCCTCTCCCATGTCTTTTCAAAAGATCCTAATTGGTTACCTAAACCCTGGATGCCAGAAGCTTGGTTAACGTGTTATGTTCAAATGGAATAACATGGTGATCACCCCTTGTTTCTCACATTTGGCTCGACCCGCGTGAGCATAAGGATAGACCACTGGACATTTCATGAATATAACAGATGTCTATAAATCCAAACTAAATAATGAAACTCATGTATACTATGGAATCAATTAAATAAAAACCTGAAAGTATGTTTGAGAGTTTTTAATCCTTACAGCACTCGGGGGTTCTATCTCTCCCATGAACGGGTTAACCCTGTCAAAAGAGAGTTGCAGTTCCACCTCCCTCTGACTTGTGGCATCCAGGAGTTGCTGCCTCTAGCTCAAGTCCCGCTACTCCTCAGTAGTGATAGGGTGCGATCCATCAGCCTCAGTTTGGACCCACTCTACGTCAGCCTAAAAGAAGGCCATTTCATCTGACGCTTGCCTCATATGGTCTTCTGCCTCTTCCAGCTGGGCCTTCAATCTCTAAATCAGCTCTAATTGTTCATTAAGAGAGGCTGAGTGCTCACCCGCCAAGATCTGTAGGTGTTGGATCTCATTTTCAGCCTCCCATAGCTTCTTGATGTTCATCGCCTTCCTCCATTGCCATCCCACGCTGAGTCCACGATCCAACTACCAAATCTTCTCTTCCATAAGATCTCGGATGAGCAGGTGAGGGTGTTGGGAATCCACTCTCCCAGCACATAGTTCACGCATCCGTGAGCGAAGTGTTTCCATCTCATCTAGACATAATGCAAGGTGGCTCTATTTGATAAATCACACTATCATCTTCCATGATCGGCGAAGGACTATCTCAATGTCTTCTTCGTCATAGTCCATCTTTTCCCAGTCCACACGGTTGACAGGCTCATATGCATGGTACACCCTCAGGAAATCTTCAGTGGGATCTATGTATGGCATTGGATCAGGGGTGACATCTAGAGGCGGATCATGGGTGGCAGGACATGGGTTGACTGATCAATCCTCATCATCATACCCCACCGCAATAACCTTGGGCACGACCCTGCTGGTAGCACCTGCAATGATTGAGAGCACTACAACTCGGGTGGGCTGGGTATCTATCTCCACGATTACTGGAATTCCCCTGGGAGGGGAGCTGCCAGAAATCCATACCAACCTCGCCATAGTGGCCCATGACATTCGAAGAACTATACGTAACAGATACGGGAATGGATGTCAGTTGGCATGATCAACGCGTGGCAGTAATGAGCTCCGTAGAGAGGATATACAAAGATCGAAATCCTCTGGTTCCGCTCCTGAGTTGATTTTGATGGGACCTCGAAGCATGGCACTCCGTATATTGTCGGAAGGTTTGGAGATTCTATAAGAGACACCTTAGGTGTCCTAGGCCCTCTAGACATAGAACTGGACACGACCACAGGTGCAAGTTCCAAGGGTCCCACATTAGCACCCACTGAGGGGCGAGAATGTGGACTGTGCACAAGGTCCTCCTGCATGGTTCAGATGTTGGTAAGATGTCCATAATGACCTAAGAGATTATCCTGAGGAAAGACACCTGGAATGTAACCTCGAGATCCTCCACGAAGTCTTCAAGACCCGAGTCTTGATCGCCGACTTCGCCTTCGTCCAATGGGCTCCCTCCACTGGCCTCGTCCCCCCATGATTATTCGTCTGATTCTTCTGGTAGGTGGAAGCTCTCTCTCAGCTGATCAGCCGAAAATTGTTGGGGAACCATCTAATCCAGCAGTACCCTCTCCTGATCTGTCATTGGACATGGGGCACCCCTAGAATGAATGAAGTCCTACATATTAGCCAGATATTTCTCCACCTCCACTGGGGATACTGCGAAACTGGCACGGATAGGGAATATACCCAGTAAATCCATCCTGAGACGGTTCAGGTGTTTCCACATCTTAGGCGGGGTGAGGAATTACCGGTTGATATCCCAGATGTCCCAGGACTCTGGGAAAACATCATTCTCTGGCATGTCGATATGGCGCAGCCATTTCTCAAGGGCCTGAGTAGATATCCTGCGGAATCCCCTCGGTGGACGGCCCTCTCGATGGCTCTACTCTCATGGGACCACCAGATCTGCTACCACTGTTGGATCTGTCACTGCTGCCTCACCCTCAGTTGGTGCAGGTCTCACGACCATGACATCCCTACCACCGCAAGAGGCCCTTTCCTCCTTCTAACCCCGACCTCAATATAGGGAAGTCCCACAATCACCAGATCGAACAGATGGATGCTTCAGCATTTCCCCTGGATAAGCTACCTCCCAATTTATGGCATACTCCTTCACCAGTCCGAAGGAGGTAGTAGGTGAAGGTAATGCATGCCACATATTTTCATCTTCCTATGTGAACTTGTGCCACAATTTCCTCATCACACATGGGTGATATTCAGGGTTCACCTCCTAGTAGACCCACAGAGTTAGTCCAAGAACGCACCATAATTTCCTTGCAAACCGGTGTGGGGTGTACGGCTCACAGAGAGGCTCGCGGTCCACCATTTCCACCAAGACTCCACCTAGAATGGCCCATAGATAGGCCCGATGCTCTACCGTCCCCCGACCATTGTCAGTGAATTCCCATGTCGGCATTGGAAATAGGTGTAAATTAAACTCGTCCACCTTCTATACATAGTTTAGCACGAATAGTATAGTCAATTTTCCTAGAAAGCTCCCAGCAGCATTCTGGATGGATGGGAGGAAGTTTGACCGCAGAGGTGAGATGGGGTTCAGATACTCATAACTCCCCCTGATGTGTTTCGTGATCCACCCATATAGAATATGGAAGGGCCGGCATATCATCCGCAGCCTCTTCCCCATGCTAACATGCCATAGCATATTGTACAATTTGGAGAGCATCGGAACCCCCAAATTGAACCGCCCTCCTATGGAAAGCATGGATGCCACGATAAATGTGCTAGGATGCACCCCCATGTTGGTATCCCTAACTGGTAGGATCCAACCATAGATAAGGGCTACGATAAACACTTCCAGTCTGACTATAGACTGCTGCTCGATATTAACACTGAAACCCCAGGTCTTCCACTAGCTGTCCTCCAAGAGCCTCCAATACGAATTCTCCTTGCCCGGTTGAGCCCCCTTCGGGAAAGTCCAAGGCATCACGAGAAACTCTCAATCAACCGGGATGTTCAGGAACTTTTTGAACCACAACCAAAAGTGGACGTCTCTCACTACTTCTTTGTCTTCCATAGGGACCAGCCCCATCAATGCCATCGCCAATCGCAACATCTTCTCTGGATCCTTCCACACACTCATGATGGGGAGGAACTCAGCGTACATAGCCCCCATGATCAGGAATCCTGGATCTTAATGGACATCTCATAGACTGATGCTGACCTCCCCATGGTGTTGGTGAAACGTCTTGGTCCTAGACGACCATCTTCTCAACAAATCTGGCATCAGCTGTTTCAGTTGATATATGTGGAATTGGCAGTCCTAGGACGCCTCATACAAACCCACTCTCCTCAGTTCGGCTCCAAACTCCTCACACGAGGCGCCTACCCAGTAGGCCCATGCCCAATCTTCTAAGAAGATTCTTCCTTGGCGTAGGTCCCACTCCTCTAATCACCCCTTCTTCGGATCCCTCAAGGCCGACTTCAGAATTGTATTTTATAGAGGAGGAGACATCTCTGGATGCAATTCCTGTCCATTAATGTTGTTCAGGTGGTTGTACAAGCAGTCAGCAAATATGGGTGTGAAGTCCTCCTATGCATGACCATCAGTCGCCCTTATCCATTGGCGCTGGCACGGTGTGCTCCTAAACCAGCAAGTTGGTTCGTCCCTACATGCCTCAGGAATTAAGACGTCATCAGTCAGCCTGAATCCATGCAAGGGAAGCCTACGACACAAAAGAGATTTCTTCTAGCTCTTGGATAACAGCTCCATCAATTAATTATGGTCCGAGTGGCTACGGACCAACTCTCCAAGACCCATATAATTTGATATCTCATCCCTCCAGGCGATGTCTGCAAGCACCCCATGGGCAGCTTCTTGATGGGCCATTTGGTTTTAAGACTTGGACAATTTTCAGGTCGGGTTGTGAAGCTTGTTCATAGAGCTCATTCGCAATGTATATTTGTGGACCCTTGCCTCAGCCTGTAAGTGCACACTCGCATAGCGCTGTCACCGAGTCAAAGACTCGCGGTTCGCTGCGAAGCCCGATTCGCGGAGAGCAGTGGCAAAGTAAGTGGAGCTTTACGAATCGATAAAGCAAAAGGACAAATTAGTGGAAAAGGGAATGGAAAAAATATATTTCAGCCTCCCCTCTTTATAGTCGGCGTCCTTCGGAGCTTCACATCACATCCAGATCCTGTGGAGCATCACGGCGCGCTCGGCCTGTGCGTCTGCTGTCCGCCTCATGAGCCTTCTTTGCAATCCATCTCCGCAAACAGCCAATGATTTTGGCGATTGAACCGTAGACTTCAACCCTTGATTTCTCCTTGGCTATATGTCTGAGGTGGGGGGAATTTTTGGGCACCAAAATGAGGGAAGAAAAATAAGAGATGAGGTGGCGTGAACTGCCTCGTGAAGCCACTTTGCGGAGTCCCCCAAGCACCGTAGCTGCCACGAAGCAAAGGAGGTGGGACGCTCTTTGAACGCATTTGACATTCGCAGACCCTACGCAAAGCAAGGAGGAGGACCCCTTCGTGATCAAATTTTATGTTTTCAAACCCGCCGCGAAGAAAGGATGAGGACCCCTCTATAAACATATTTGACGTTCGCGAGCCCGACATGAAGGAAAGAGGCGAACCCCTCCGCGAATGGGATTGACGTTCGTGACCCACCGTGAAGAAACCAAAGACCTCTTCATGCCATGTAAGCTATGCTTCACGGCGCCTCTTGCCTATAAATATCGGGCTCCCCCAAGCCCAATGGAAGGATAATACTACCTTTCAACTTCCTAGCTCCCAAATCGCAAAACACCATTTTCTCTGTGAATCATGTGCTATGTGAGGTACTTTTGCTCTGCGAAGTGCCTCCCCCTTGCCTAGTTTTAATCTCGTCTTCTAAGAGGGATTCCTTTTGCGAATCCCAAGGGAATTCATGGAGGAAGGGGTTCCCCAAGGGGACCCAAGTCATCATGGAGCATTTATGATTCACGAAACACCACTCATGTACATGTGATCCACATGCCAAGGCAGAGTCACTGTACTTCATGAAGCACATCCCTTCACGTCACTTTTCTGCATGAGGTGCTTGTGCTCCGCGAATTCCTTTCCACTTCGTGAAGAACCTCTTATATACACCTCTACCATATTCTAAGGATGAGGCACCCCACTTCGTGAAGATCAACCCTTCGCAAATGCTTTCCACCATGATGAGTGGCAGAGCTTCACAAGGCCCCTAACTGTGAACCCCATTGCTTTGAAATTCCTCTTTCCATACGACCCTCAAGGTCTACACGATGTGATTTCAATGTCCCCTAGATGAATCCACCTGTTGAATTGTTTCGCTTCATGCTCCTTCGCATAGGCACTCTAATGGCTATTTCTTCTTCACATAGCCATGCTAACGTGGACCCCTCAAGGGTTCCCTCCATGACACCCCTCAGTCACAACATTTCTGATGCCTTCCTTCCCTCAAGGGTAGGAAAGTATCGGTTATGTGAATCTTAAGGGTGTGAAGAGCACCCACATCGTCTGAGCTATAGGATGTTAAACTGCCAGGCACATCGTCCTTGACACATGACGCTAAACTGTGACCTAGCCCCATGACTCGCATGTAGGGTCCCCTCTCGTTGGACATTCACCACTCTCACTCGTCTCAATGGGGATGGGATCAACTCTCATAGGAGATGATATCCTCCTTATAGAAGTGATGTCTTTCCACGGGGAAGGGCAGCCACCCTGGTGTAAGCCCCTAACCGTTATAGTAGGAGGCAGTGCCCCTGTTCCTCCCCATTCCCTCAGCGCCAAGGCCAGCCAAGGACGGGGTGGGGAACAGTGCTCCCTCCTTTCATCTTCGGTCCCCAAGGCCAGCGGAGGACGTGATACTGAAAGGGGCCCCTCCTCTCTTCTTGGGTTCCAAATCCCTCTCCTTCTGCGCTTTGTCTTCCTTAGGCCTTCATCCTGGAGTAAGTCCCAATCTCCCTCTCCTTGGGCCACTCCACGCGTAAGCCCTACTCTACTTTCCACTGACGCACCTTTCACAACATCATCGGCAGGTCTTTGCTGCCTCTTGTTTCTCACATCGAGCATGACTCATGTGGGATTAGATTAATCATCGACCATGGAATCCCACCCGGGTGGCCTATAGTGTAAGCTCCACATGCCATCCCAAACTATGAGGACGTTGATCCATGTCAAGGAATGGAATGTAGGTAGCCTCCACAAGGTCCAACCCACCACCAGTTCATTCAGACCTCCTTCATGTTGGTTCACTGGTATCTATTCCCAAACTATAGGTACTTTGATCCATGTCAAGGCATGGTACGTAGGAAGCCTCACGAGGTTCAATACCACCACCACCTGGTTGTTCCGACCTCATTCAGGTCGGTTTACCATCACCCAGGTAGCCTAGATTGTAATCCCCACACGCCATCCCGATCTATGAGGACTTTGATCCATGTCAAGGCATGGTATGTAGGAAGCCTCCACAAGTTTGAAGCCCACCACCCAGTCGTTCCGACCTCCTTCACATCGGTTCACCGGCATCCATTCCCGAACTACGAGGACTTTGATCCAAGTCAAGGAATGGTACGTAGAAAGCCTCCACAAGGTTCAAGACCACCACCTATCAGACCCCAGGACCTTATTCACATCAGTTCACCATCACCAACCTAAACTACGTGGACTTTGATCCATGTCAATGAATGGTATACAGGAATCCTCGCTGAGGTTCAAGCCCACTACAACCCATTGGTCATATCGGTCCCCCTTCACGTCAGTTCTCCCCCGTCCCGCATGAAGCTAAACTATATTCTCCACTAGAACTACATGGTCTTTGATCCATGTCAAGGCATGGTACATAGGAAGCCTCCCTGAGGTTCAAGCCCACCACACCCTCGTTCCAACCACCTTCACATCGGTTCGACCCCATCCTGTAGTATGCTATTGTGATCCCATATAGCGGTAAGCCATTGTGAACCTAATTCGATGGTAAGTTGTCTCCCGATGAACTACGCAGACTTTGATTCCCTACCACAGTGATACGTAAGAAGTATCTTTTAGGCTCAAGACCAACATCACTGACATCCTCACATCGGTTCCATCTCATCCCCCCTCCACTTCATTCATCCCTCCATCATCCATCTTGATTCTTACCCGTGGCACCAAATCCTCGTAGGATCGTGCCAATTAACCTCCCCACTGCTCTAGGAAGTGGTCGGGCAATGAACCATTCGTTATACCTAACATCAGTGTTCCCTCAAGATGTTACACCAATCTGATCCACTCCAGTCAGTGTTCCGATCAGTCCGATCTGTCCCTGTTAGACGTTAAACTCATAGCACACCCTATGATAAACATGTGAAGCTGAGGAAAACCTCAGAGACACTCTTGTGGTATAGGATTCCCCAAATTCGATGAGGAATTCCTTAGGCTTATGTGCCCTCAAGAAGCCTTATAATAAGGGGAAGAAAATCATACAATCTATTGTTCCAATGCCCAGACACGCCAGTGATGCCTCAACGTGACTACTCCCCCAACTGAAGGTTGCTTCCCTGACCGGACCCCTTGGAATGTCCTGACATAAGTAGTGTAATTCACCAATGTCAATGAAAACATGGCACTGGGAAGAGTTTCATGAACTACGTCTTAATCTATAAGGTAGACCTGGACTAAATGAGGAATTTCGAGGAGGAATCCATAGAAGGAAGAACGGATATCCCATCATCTTGTTTTTGATCAAGGAGAAAACATCCTCGAATAGGGAGAAGATGTTGTCGGCCTTTCGAATGCGGGAATGCAGGGCAATAGAATAGCACCGACGTCCCTTTAATGTGACGGACGCGTGCTCCCCGGCAAAAGCATTGGAAAAATTTATTCTTCATTAAGATAGTTATAAAATTGTTTAATTTCCACCCCACCCCCAAACTAAGTATATTTTATATTATTAAAAAGGAAATACATTGATTATTTTAATTAAAATCTTGATTATCCATTAGTAATATTATCACAAACATGGGAGAATACATCTGAGCTATTTTTTGGTGAATCAAATGTAACAACAGGTGTAGTCCTATCAAAAAAATTTAAACAGAAAATCAAAGTATTAGATTAAGATACAAATATATTGGATTCTACCCAAAGAAACTTCCACCCTAAAGAAAAGGATCTTCTTATAATTTTTTAGGCCTTAGAGAAAGTTAAATAATATCTTTTGGAAACTAAAGTAAATTTTTTACTTAGTCATATAGATTTTGGTACTTATTAAGATAAAAAAATGTATACCAAACAAATTTATATGGATATTATTTTACAAAGAGTTCAAAATATAGATTAAAGTGAAGATAAGAACTAAGAACCGTGTAACAGACCACATGTACAAACTACAACAAATTTTCAAGGCAAAATTTTCATAACAATATTTGATTAAAGATTTCATTCAAGATAAGAACTATTTTTGATTGAAAGTGATATACCATGGTATAATAACATGGAAAATATACTATTACATCCCCAATAACACAAACCAAAATCCACTAATAATTGGAATAGATGAGGTTGAATAAATGTTTTATGTGTGGGATGACAAATACATTTAAAGAATCTATAGTTCCCAAATGATAAGGGGCATCTATCTAAAAGTGAAGTACATTTTTTGCTTAAATTTTACAAGAATTTGTATTATGGATGTCACATAAAACATAAGAACCTTTATAAAAGTATTAGAATATATTATATATTGGATAACACTTTCTAAATACACCCATTAATTTTATAAAAAATTTATCAATTCCAATTCACTACAAATATATAGAAAATCAATGAAATACATTATATTGCAATAAAATTTTGTGATCTATCAGATATATAGTGTATGTAATTTATGATTCCCTTTCCCAGGAATTTTTCGTATCCTTATATATATATTTATTTTTGCTGATTATATTTCCAAGTGGTTGGAAACCGAAGACAAAAAAACTGATGAATCATCTATTTTTTGGTAAATTATCAAAACTATCATCTTATATAGATTTGGAAAACTAAATGATGTCTTCAGGGATCAAGGAACACAATTTTACAATATAATCAGGGAAGAATTGATACTTAGATATGGATTTAACTATCACACATTGACACCATACCACCCACAAACAAGTGAGCTTGATGAGGTAACCAACATAGATGTTAAAAGAATTATTGAGAAGACTATCAACTCAAATAGAAAATATTAGAGAATAAGTTTGGAATAAGAAATATGGGTGTAAGAAATAAGTTATGAGATTCTATTTGGAACGAGTCCAAATAGGTTGTTTTATGGGAGAATTTTTCACCAACCAAGGGAATTAGAGCATATATCCTAGTGGGTAGTGCATAAGATTAATTGGAACATGGAGGAATATCGATATCAAAGATTGATACGATATAAGGGTCATAAAAATTCAATGAGAATATTATTAGAATGACATAATTTTTAACAATAATTCAAGGTTGATTCATTAAAATTTGATATTAATGATAGACTTAATCCCAAAAGATAATGCACTTCTTTATGTATTTAGATAAAAATTAAGTCTAGTTAAGATCCAGTCTAGATGGAATGGAACTTTATAATAACTATAATTTTAACTTTTAGTATTGTTTTTAAAGTAGGATCATAGAAACCATTCACAATGAATGGTAAGAGTGTGATGAAATACTATGATATTTTTTTAGTTAATCCATTATAGGAGATTAAAATTTTATATCCATTATATAAATGAACCCATTAGTCCATCCCTATCCTTTACATATTTTAATTCTTTAATATATCATTATAAATTTATAATGTTCACAATTGTTATAATTTACAGAGGGAATTGAATGAAATAGGTTTGGGGAGAGAGAAAAATTACATATTTTAGGATTTTTTCAATTCTTTTTCCATTTGTATGTATTTTTTGTATATTTTATTTATTTTTAGCGTGCTTTAAAAGCCCTTTGAAAAAATTTAAATATTTTAAATAAATAAAGATAGATAAACTTTATGGAAAATAATTATTTTTTTAAAAACGTGAAAATTTATGACTAACCGAAAATGTTTTTATTGAATTTTAATTTTAGAATGAACTCGCTAAAAATTTGAACTGAATAGTGGGTAAATTATATAGTAAATATTTAAATCCTTATTTCACCTCCATAAATGAAATTCTGATACATTCTCTATGATATATTCAAATTATTATAATACGAACAAATTTAGATTTTTTTATGAAATGACATTGTGTGTGTTAGTCAAAATTTTAATAATGTGTTATGAAATATAATCGTAAAATACCAAAATGTTTTATCCATGACCAAAATATTATTATTATTATTTAGGATTCTTGAAATTTTGATATTTTGATGTCAATATTTTCTACCCTCATCAAATAATTTTTATCTGGATTCATGATTGGGTAAAATTCAATAAGTTCCTAATTATCAAAATGAGGTGTAATAATATGGGGAATTATAAAATCAAATAAATAATGGGAATATTTTGTGTAATAATTTAATATATGATGTATCAAGGACTTTTTATATTATTTATTGAATAAGGATATCAATAACTCGGTATTTTTATGGTATTTATTGTATGAAATTAGATTCTACTTGTCTCTTTTTTTACATGACTTTATATTTATCAGAGATAGTACATTATAAGTATTTAATCCATTGTAGAGTATATTGAAGGTGAATAATTGAGAAAATTAGTAGATCAAGTGTGGGGAATATATTGATGCAAATTATTCAACACATTTAATTAATTTATTATTCATTTTATTTCATCACTTATGTTATAAACAAGAAATCTATAATGTTTTTATTATAACACTTAATTGGATTGGATTGTAAAAAAATTATTAAATTATCCAAATTGGGAACATTACAGAATTTTTTTTAGAAATAGAATTAATGGGACTTTAAGGAAAATACTTTAATTTATTGATGCTAATGAAGATGTTAGATTTTTAGGAGTATCAGAAGTTGAAGGAAGATTCAAAAATACTAGAGGACGTTGATTTTGAGATGATCAATGAACGATATGTTAGAAATTAAATGATGAACTTATCAGGGGTAAATAAATATGCTATGGGGGAAACATAGTATCATTCCCCCACCTTTGAGACTATAATAAATTCCAATGTATCATTATGTTATCACCCAATACCATTATAGATCCTTAAATGACTATACATCAACTTCATCGTGTAATGTCATGTTGTAGTAATTTCTCTAGTTGCCAAATTAATATACACTAGGGTTAACAGAGCCCTACATGTAGTCCTAATAGAACACTGACACTCAAATGTAGTGTAGATACCCAAAACATGGCATACATGGACATTAAATTACTTTTGAGAAATACTTAATACACAACAAAAACCAACACTCAAGTATCGTAATATTTTTGTGTCTTTGGAAACATGGAACATAATCTTCTAGTCATGGTGAAAGATTTTAAAAATATCCCATAAAGATCTTCCCCTTTTGTTTTCTTATCTAAAACCTTTTTATATATCCTGGGGAAAAGAAAACATATAAAGGGTGATCTCAAATTATTAGTAAGGGTAAGCATGGAAAAAATAAAACAAACCATATACATTTGAACATAAAAACATGAAGATAATGTTTAAACATCAAAATCTTGATCAATGACATAAAACATGGCAGTACATAAGGCGTAGATCATAATGTAACATCAATCGTGATAAAATTGCATGGGAATAAAACATGTAAGTGTGGAAAACCATTAATCACATGATATTATTTCCATAGTAGCGAAGGCATTGCTGCCAAGACCATCTTAGTGGACAAAGTCCTTTACTGAATCGAGTTCACTCCTCGTTCAGTCCTATATCACTGAACCGGATTAACCTGACGCTCCAGCCATGTCTATCTCATGAGATATAAATCGTTACTCAATGCATTGGAGGGAGATATTGTTCTGACCAATCTCATAATGAAATCATTCTTTTATGTGCCCCAAAATAAACATAATTCATTCATCATAAGCAAATGAATAATATGTGTTTCATAAAAAACCATCCCATAATAACATAATCAATATAATGTAAATGGATATCATTTAATCATAAGAAAAATTAAACCATGTTAATAATAAAGACATTATACATGAAATATAAACATATTAAATAATGTCATCTTTGATGGAAATTGGTTTTCATAAAATAGTTGAAAAGAATTCTTGAGGAAAATATTATTTCATCTTCAAAATCAGTTTCTTTTTAAAAAATTCCATGAAATTTTAAAAGAAAAGGATTTTGTTGAAAATTATAATGAAATATTGTTGAGTAATATTCAATAAAATAAGGCATTATTAAACATTAAAAATACATTCATGCCGTTTAAGTTAAAAATAACATTCTCCTCGTACTTTTAATGGAAACGTCAAAAAGTACCATGTATGGTAAACAAAGGAAATATTCCTTCCATACACAAAGTAAAAGTCAAAGTGGGGGTAAACATGAATTTAAACATACATGGATGAATATTAAACACTTTTTGAAAAAAAAATATTCCCATTGATGAAAAATATAACCCCAGTAAATACTTACGTATAATCAATCTCGGATAAAAATGAGATTGAAAAATTATCCCTTACCATATGTCTAACATGCTTCGTATGTATCTGAACCTCCTGTTTATTGATTTAATTAATGACATTGACTTATTAAAGAATCATATTTATTGTTATGATATCATATATGGTTCACTTATGACTTTATACTAACTGTTATTTTGTAAATTCCATGTTGAAGTAGAGTTTTGGGTAAAATCGTTTCATTTATCGTATGTGTATCGACTTGTTCTTCTTGATATTATTACTTATATAATTGTTTAATTACTTCCACAATGTAAAATCGATTTATATATCATATATATTCAGTATATATATATATAATAGATATATAAATTAAATGAAACACACTGTTCATGGAGATGGTAGGCCGTACGTATGCATGAACGATGGTTTCCTTTACTTATTGACTTGAATCGAAGTAAGTAGATGACATATGTGTCCGACGCTTTCGTCGGGGAACGCGCATCGGTCCATGGAGGACACGCAGCTGTTGCCCTGCATTCCCACTTTCCAAAGGCGGGCGACATTCGTTCCTTGTTTAGGTACGTCTGCTCCTTGATCGAAACGGGATGATGGGATGTCAGTTATTCCTTCTGTGGATTCCTCCTCAGAACTCGTCACCTAGTCCGAGTCTCCCTCATAGATTTAATACGTTGTTCGTGAATCTCATTCCCAGTGCCATATCTTCTAGGATGCCGGTTAATTACACTACTTCCGTCAAGACTTTCCATAGGGTCTTGACAAGGTAGCGACCTTCTGTCGGAGTAGACGAAAACATCAGACATGTCAGGGAATCTCTGGGTGCATGGACATTGGGGAACCTGTATTCTTCCTCATGAGAGGGTATCTCAAGGGTGCATAACCCGAGGCATGTATCTGAGGTTTTCCTTAGCTTCTCGTGTTTAACACAGGGTATGCAGCATGTTTAACATCTTGCAATGATGGTTACGCCAATGGAGTTTCGTCCGAGGTTTTCCTCAGGCATCTCATGTTTATCACAAGGTAGTCCACGAGTTTAACGTATTACGGAGACAGAATGAGGGTGATCAGAACATCCAATGAGGACGGATCCGATTGGTATATCCGAAAGGGAGAACACCTGGAAGATGGATGGATCAGAACGCCCAATGAGGAAGGATCCGAGGTGGTGCACTCCCTAGAGGGGAAAAGGGTGATGAATCGGGGTGTACACAGAGGACAACGACCCGGAGATATGATGGGGCTTACACGTGGAATGCGGCCCATGCGCCGCTAGGAGCAGTGAGGAGGTGGATGGCATGATCCCACCGGGATGTGGAGGCCCGGGTGAGAATCAGGATGGGTGATGGATGGATGAATGAAGTGGAGGGGGAATGAAATGGGACCATCGCATGGGCGACAATGAAGTTGGTCTTGAGCCTTGAAGAGGCTTCCTACGTATCCCCGTGGGAGGGAATCAAAGTCCACGTAGTTCGGGATGGTGCCGGCGAACAGACGTAATGATGGACCTTGGCCCGATGGATGTCGTCAGTGAACCGACGTGAAGGTGGACCTTGGTCCGATGAGCATCGTCAGCGAACCAATGTAAAGGTGGACCTTGATCCGATGAGCATCTTCATTGAACCAACGTAAAGGTGGACCTTAGTCCGATGAGCATCGTCAGCGAACCGATGTAAAGGTGGACCTTGATCCGATGAGCATCATCAGCAAACCGATGTGAAGGTGGACCTTGATCCGATGATCATCTTCAGCGAACTAACGTGAAGGTGGACCTTGGTCCGATGAGCATCGTCAGCGAACCGACGTGAAGGTGGACCTTGATCCGATGAGCATCGTCAGTGAACCTACGTGAAGGTGGACCTTGATCCAATGAGAGATGGCCTTGAACCTCTGGGAGGCTTCCTACGTACCATGCCTTGACATGGATCAAAGTCCCCGTAGTTCGGAGGGTTTGATCGGTGAACCGACGTGAAAGTGGACATGTGGGTCCGCTAGTGGTGGGCTTTAACTTTGGGAAGGTTTCCAACGTACCATGCATTGACATGGATCAAAGCCCTCGTAGTTCAGAAGGGCTTCGTCGGTGAACCGACGTGAAGGTGGACCTTGACCCGATGGATGTCGTCAGCAAACCAACATAAAGGCGGACCTTGGTCCCATGTGTCAGAGAACCGACATGAAGGTGGACCTTGGTCCGATGCATCAGCGAACTGGCGTGAAGGTGGATCTTGGTCCGATGAGAGATGGGCTTGAACATCTGGGAGGCTTCCTACGTACCATGCCTTGACATGGATCAAATACCTCGTAGTTCAAAGGGTTTCATCGGTGAACTGACGTGATAGTAGACCCGTGGTTCCACTAGTGGTGGGATTGAACCTCGGGAAGGTTTCCTACGTACCATGCCTTGACATGGATCAAATACCTCGTAGTTCAAAGGGTTTCCTCGTTGAACCGACGTGAATGTGGACCCGTGGATCCGCAAGTGGTGGGCTTGAACCTTGGGAAGGTTTCCGACGTACCATGCCTTGACATGGATCAATTTCCTCGTAGATCAGAAGGGATTCATCGGTGAACCAACATGGAGGTGGACCTTGGCCCGATGGATGTCGTCAGCAAACCAATGTAAAGGTGGACCTTGGTCCCATGCGTCAGCAAACCGACATGAAGGTGGACCTTGGTCCGATGCGTCAGCAAACCGACGTGAAGGTGGACCTTGGTCTGATGATAGATGGGATTGAACCTCTGGGAGGATTCCTATGTACCATGCCATGACATGGATCAAATACCTTTTAGTTCAAAGGGTTTCATCGGTGAACTGATGTGAAAGTAGACAGGTCGGTCCTCTAGTGGTGGGCTTGAACCTTGGGAAGGTTTCCTACGTACCATACCTTGACATGGATCAAAGTCCTCATAGTTCAAAGGATTGATGGAATACAGTTTAACGTAATGCGGGACGGTAGTGAACCCTGGTGTGAATAAACAACGGGCGGTGGGTGTCTGCGAACCGACGTAAATGAGGGACCTTGGTCCGATGGGAGATGGGCGCGAACCTCTGGGAGGGTTCCTACTTACCATGCCTTGACATGGATCAAAGTCCTCGTAGTTAGGGTGAAAATGGGGGGCTTGGGACACCGACAAGGAGACGGTCGGGGCCAATGATTGTTGGGCATGAACCTTAGGAAGGATTCCTACGTACCATGCCTTGACATTGATCAAAGACCACGTAGTTCAGGTAGGTCACAATGGCTTACCGTTGGACTGAAATGCAGTTTAACGTCATGCTAGACGAAGGTAGAACTCAATGTGAATTGGATGATGGGTGGGCTTGAACCTCGTGGAGGATACCTACGTACCATGCCTTGACATTAATCAAAAACCTCGTAGTTCAAATGGGTGTGCAGTTTAATGTAATGCGGGACAAGGGCATACAGTTTAACATCATGCTGGATGAGGGAATGCAGTTTTACGTCATTCTGGATGAGGGAATACAGTTTAACGTCATGCTGGACGAAGACATGCAGTTTATCGTCATGCTGGACGGGGGCGAAACTCGACGTGAATGAGCGATCGAGTAATGTGGCTTGAACCTCATGGAGGCTTCCTATGTACCATGCCTTGACATGGATCAAAGTCATCGTAGTTCTCTAAGGGTGGGGGTCAGGGTCGGTGCTCACTCTAACCCCACGTGAGTCATGCTCGTTGTGAGAAACAAGAGGTTGCAATGACCTGACGATCACGTCGCAAAGGAAGAATCCGTGAGAAGCGAAGAGGGGCTTACGCATTAGGCGGCCCATGGTGCTGGGACTTACTCCAGGATGGAGGCCCGAGGAAAAGGAAGACGATAGTTTTGGCTTTGTTCTTGAAGAGGCTTCCTACGTATCCCCGTGGCAGGGAATCAAAGTCCACGTAGTTCTCCTTGTGACGGCTTACCGCCGATTGGGGGTTTCAACGACTTACTGACAAAATGGGTCATAACGACTTACCACTGGATAGGATCAAAACGTCTTACCACTGGATAAGGATGTCAATGACTTACTGCTGAATAAGGTCGAAACAGCTTACCGCTGAATAAGGATCACAATGGCTTACCGCTGGATAAGGATCACTATGGCTTACCGCTGGATAAGGATGTCAATGGCTTGCCGCTGAATATGGTCGCAACGGCTTATTGCTGAATAAGGATCACAACAGCTTACCGCTGGATAGGATCACAATGGTTTACCACTGCATAAGGATGTCAAAAACTTTCCACTGAATGGGGTAACAACGGCTTACCGTTGGATGAGATCACAACAGCTTACCGCTGGATAAGGATGTCAATGGCTTGCCGCTGAATGGGGTCACAACGGCTTACCATAGGATGAGATCACAACGACTTACCGCTGTATAAGGATGTCAATGGCTTATCGCTGCATAGGGTTGTAAATGGCTTATAGCTGATTGGGATGTCAACGGATTTCCACTGCATAGGGTCACAACGGCTTACCACTAATTGGGATCACAACAGTGGATGGGGATTACGCGAGGAAGCTACCCCGGTGCCGCTATGGAGGGGCAATGGTAAATGGGGCTTACGCAATGAAGTTGCTCGGGTGCCACTAAGGAGCGGCACTCGTGGATGGGGCTTACGCAATGAAGCTGCTCGGGTGCCGCTAAGGAGCGACACTGGTGAATGGGGCTTACGCAATGAAGTTGCCCGGGTGCCGCTATAGAGTGGCAATGGTGAATGGGGCTTATGCTAGGAACCTGCCCGGGTGCCGCTAAGGAGCGGCAATGGTTGATGGGGCTTATGCTAGGAAGCTGCCCGAGTGTCTTCCTCATGTCTGGCCATGAGAGCATACCAACTCACTGGTGAATTGAGGCATTCACCTGGGCGCTAGTGCACAAGCGGGATAGCGCCAAGGGGCATTGGAATCATGCCACTGTAGTCATGGCATTGGGCGTCTTATTCTTGGAGCTTAAGGAATCTATTGTTTAATGGAAGAGGCATCCTATTTTTGGAACATAGGGATTAATACAATTTAATGTCATGTAGATAGGACTGTTAGCATCTCATTCTTGTAGCACAAGGCATCTCTTATTTGGAGCAAGAGGCATCCTATCATTTATTAGACAGGGGGAACTACAGTTTAGAGTCATGTAGATAGGACTGTTGGCATATCATGCTTGGAGCATAAGGAATCTCTTATTTGTATCAAGAGGCATCCTATGATTGGCACATAGGGTGTACTATAGTTTATAGTCTTGTAGATAGGACTATTAGTATCTCATGCTTGGAGCATAAGCCATCTCTTTCTTGGAGAAAGGGGCATCCTATAATTTGTTAGATAGGGGGAATACTACAGTTTATAGTCATATAGATAGGACTATTGGCATCTCATGCTAGGAGCATGATGCATATCTCGTATAGGGAAAGAGGCATCCTATGATTGGAAAATAGGGTGTGCTAGAGTTTGGAGTCATGTAGGTAGGACTTTTGGCATCTCATTCTAGGAGCATGAGGCATCTCTCGTATAGGGCAAGAGGCATCCTAGGATTGGAACATAGGGTGTGCTATAGTTTAGAGTCATGTACGTAGGACTATATTGGCATAAGGTGCCCAGAAATGGATGGTGTTGGGTCTTACACACGAGCGGCCCTTTCTGGTTTGACCTGGCATAGGAGCCAAGTGATTGGGTTTGGAGGGGTTACCTGAGGAATGGTTCGTCTCATGGTACTCGGGGAATTGGTGATGAGAATCTCAACTCACGACATGAGAATGAAACCAAGAGGAATATGTCAACTCAATGTGTTTCATGGTGTGCAGCGGAGTATCTCAAATCATGGTATTCTAAATGTGGAAGGTGGCAGCACATGAGGGCGCAATGGAAAATCCCGACGTCCAGGCCCAAAAAGTTCGTGGTGCGACTCTCCATTTTTCATGGGGGTCTGTGACGGTTGCAAAGGGACCGGCCCGGAGGGCTGGGACCACAGCCCCGCAGTGACCCAGAGCAGGGGTGTGGGGGCGCAGCCCCCCGTGGTATGGACTGGTGGTCGCGAAGGTAGGATCCTCGCGAAGGATAGGTCTTTGCGAAGTAGCTTCGCGGAGCATGGCCTCGCGGAGCAACGATCTCTCGTGGAGAAAAGGGGTCTCGCAGAGCAAAGGCCTCTCACGAAGCATGGTCTCGCGGAGCATCATCGCAGAGAATTGGCTCGCGGAGCATGGACTCATGGAGGATGGTCTCGCAGAGCAGCATCGCGGAGCATTGGCTCGCGGAGCATGGACTCATGGAGCCTCAGCTCGCGGAGCAGCAACGCGAAGGAAGCTGCTCGCGCAGCATGGCCTCACGGAGCCGCAATGCGGAGCTCCTCTCGGCCGCCCAAGGGGGCGAAGTGGCAGTGGCCGTCCGTCCGGAGAAGGGGGTGAGCTGGGTATTTATAGGCAAGGGGCGCCGCGAAGCAGAACTTGCGTGCCCCCTCCGGTGCTTCGCGGCACGCTCGCGAACGTCAAAGTCGTTCGCGAAGAGTTACCGCCTCCGGAGCTTCGCGGCGGGCTCGCGAACGTCAAATTCGTTCGCGGAGAGTTACTTCCTCTGGAGCTTCATGGAGGGTCTTCGCGGCGCATCGCAAACCTCAAACAGGTTCGCGAGGCTTCCTGCCTCATTGATTCGCGGCGGCGCTCCGCGATCACGGAGGGGGCTTCGCGAATGGGCTTCACGAACCAGATTTCCAGCCAAACATCAAACGTTCATAACTCCTAATCCGTAACTCCTTTCGGGCCCTACGACCTACCAAATCGAAGCATGAGAAATGGACTACGATCTTGGATCATGTATGGAGGCATATGGAAAATTTTGGGGACGCGTTTTACGGGGTCTACACCATATATATATATATATACATAAATAAATTATCATTATTATTTTATACAAACCATTATTAGTAATTATATATACTTTATAATCATTCTTGATTGGTTAACATTGAGAATGAATCTCATCGTGTCGTGGAGACGATAATCCGTAAGTACGCATGAGCGATGATATCATTCCAATAATTATTGAATGGAATTGGAGTGGATGATATAATATCTCAGAATCAGTATAATGTTATAATAACCATATATATTTATTATTTACACCATTATATCTATCCAAGTAAGGTGGAGGTGGAAAAATAGATTACACCACAGCGTGGAGACGGTTTTCTGTACGTACGCACGTGTGGTGATTTCATTTTCTGTAGGATGGATAGAAGGTGAGATGAGTTTGTTTCATATTTATAATAACATTTCAGTATATTAGTGATACTGATGTTATTACTTTATATTGAAACAACTAAATAATAACAAGTTGAAGAAGAAAGAAACTTGAAAGAATCAGAAGAAGAGATTACCTCTTCTTCGAAGCACCTCCTTTAAGCTTCCTCTTAAGGGACTAGAGTTTGTAATTTGAGAAGAAAAGAACCTCTAAAATGATTCTAGGGAAGTGGAGAATTGAAGTGGTCCGGTTTTGGCCAAGATTTAAGGATCAACATTTTGTGAAGAGGATAGGGAGGATGTTCCCTTTTATAAGAGAGGAGATGGGCACCTTTGGAAACCTCAAAAATATTAATTTATAATATATCAAATCCCAAATAAAAACCTCCCAAAATGACATATATTCGAATATTATATTATATAGGGTTGTAATCTCATCAACCAATAAAATTTATATATGTTGGAAAATTATTTTAAACCTTATCAACTTGATTTATCCTTATTTAATCTATTTAATTTTATTTGGTGTAATAAGATTCTAAATTTTAAAATTTTATAAATAATTACATCTATTTTGTGAATGGTCCATAATTGGATAATTTATGACATTTTAAACCATATAAATTTTAATTTATAATTTTTAAATATTTTTTTGATTTTTTAAAAAATTTATATTATGTTGTTTTTATAAAATAACTAGTGTCAATTTTGACACTATTCATTTATTAGATTTTAAATAAAATTCACACAAAAGATATGTTCGAACTAAAATATTTAATAGATTCATAAAATGTCATATATATCTATAAAATTCATGTAGAATATTAAATATTTCATATAATATTTGTTTTAGTAATATTAAAACCATTTATTTGATATTTCAATCGGTAAAATAATTTTAACATCACTATTGTGTCACCTTTAATAATAATTATTTAATCCCTAAAAATTATAAATAAATTCACATGATGTATATAATTTCATTATATTTCTATATAAAAATCAATTTCTATGTTTTATGAAGTTTATCACTAAATTAAAATTATTATACTTATAAGATTTAAGAGAGTGACATGTTGTCACTTTCCTTGGTTTTAATAATAATTAATTTATTTTCATTTTCCAAAGTCCATAAAATGAATCTATTCCAACCCTTAGGTGATATGGGTAGACTTTTAGTTATCCAATAGAATTTTGGAAGGTGTTAAGATAATTTTATAATCTTATTGTTTCCCTTAATTACCTGATTTACCTTTAACTGCAGTGAATAAAAATTACCATAGTTATTATTCATAACATAAAAAAAGTAACCTATTAAAATAATTTGTACCTGCTGAATTAAAATATGGAATCCATTTTTCAAAATTCAAAACACATAAGTTTCATTAATTAATTTAAAATTAATCCCATTGTTAAGAAAATAGGTTTTAAATGTTAAAACATTACCAAAGAATGCAATGTTTTTACAATTGAATTCAATGTAAAATTAATGGTAATTAAATACATTATTTTAAATGGTAAAAATTAATTTTATTTATACTTTAAAACCATTAAATATTATAATTGAACCATATAAATTATTGCGATGAAAAAAGTTGTTTTCAATTAAAATATAGTGTGTTTTTACTATTCATTAAAATATTAAAGTTATCAAGAATAATATGAAAATTTTATCCTAAGTAAATTTTTATATCTTGATTCCCAAGAAGAATTTTATTTTTTCATATTGAACTTATAAAAATGATAAAAACTAGATTTAATGTGGGTGTTCCATTAAAAGGTGGCAAAATTTCATTTTTTTAAAAATACTTCTTTTACTCGAAAAAATTATTTTGTTCTCATACCATCTTCTAGAAAATGTGTCGGATGTATAATAATTTTATAAAATTCAAAAATGTAGTTAATACTATTCATAACGGCTAGTCCATAATAATATTATAATAATATATCATTGTTTAGTGAAACTCGGTATTGGGTACTACACACACTATCGAGGAAGGTCACGATTGCGTGTAATGCAAGCCAAGTCTTGAATTCCTATAGTGCAATCTCCATTTGATTTTGCTTATTACATAATTCAAAACTTATTTCATTTATACATTAGACAGAATCCATACTTAATGTTGTGTAGAATAATTTCCACAAAATAA
Source organism: Viscum album (assembly GCA_963277665.1). Lineage (NCBI taxonomy): Eukaryota > Viridiplantae > Streptophyta > Magnoliopsida > Santalales > Viscaceae > Viscum > Viscum album. The sequence goes on from OY728139.1 coordinate 808,209,811, forward strand.
ACATGAAATTTGTGTTACACAAGCCAAGAATAGTGTTGTGTATATGCAATCTAATACGGTGTTGTGTATAGTACAAGTTAATATTGGTGTATTGAACAATAGAAGACATCAAAGAAATTAAAATGAATATATCTCATAAAATCTCGGGTCATTACATTCTACCTCCCTTAAAATGAATTTTTCCCTCGAAATTCGTCGGGGTTATAAATAGTTTACTATATGAAAGTTTCATTCATAGAAACCCACATCGTAAAAAGGAATACTAAATCATCATTGTAAAAAGGAATGTTTGAAACATTATGGATACCCAAAGTAACTCATCCCTGGGTTTCCACATAGGAGAACATAGGTGGAAATATGGATATGGAAGAGAAATTTGACCATGAAGTTCTGATGGATAGTGGTAGAGAACATTGAAATGAAAAATCCAACAATCACAAATCCATAAATTTGTGATGATATAAGGTACCATCTGATTCATAGGATATGAAGACACTAGGACAACATTGTTTGTTTTCAAGATCATTTACCTAAAGTAAATGAATTTTAATTAGAAAAAATACTAACATTATTTCGATACAATCTAACCATTGTTCGTGCCTTGAAAAATTTCCACTTCATCTCATAATGAAATGAGGTTGAATTTGTTATTCTTGAAGTGTCAGCAGATCATGTGATAGAATGATGGGTCATTCCATTTGTCTCAAACAAATGGTTAGAAAAGGTTATCAAATATACGGAAGTCTATCTAGGGTGTGGTTAATCGTATATGATTGCAAAAATGGACTTATACTTCATCTATCATACCACTTAATAAAATAAAACTAGTTTCTACTAACCACGGACTTCCTGTAGGCTAGTGGTAGGCGATAATGTCCAGTCGCACTTCGGTTGTGGGTTCGATTCCATCAACCTTATCTGATGCGACGGGTTTTCACTCGTCCTACATGTTGTCCCTTTTTCTAAAACTAAATTATTATAACATTCTTGCAATAATATCGAAAAAAGTTCTATCCTTAAACAATAATATGTTATTTCTAACTTATTTCATTCCAATATTTAGGCTTATTCAAAATACTTATCTCCAATCTCATATTATAGTGAAAAATATTATCAATAGGTTATATAACAAGCATGTGAATACCATCATTTATCCCTCATTTATCATAAGATATATCTTGTTGGTCACATTCCAAACATTTGAATACCTTAATAATGTATTCTTTTGAAACATGAATTACCATAAAACCTTAGTGAAAACATTGATTCTTTCAAAAGCTAACTCTTTCCACCTACCAAAATCCCAAAATTTTCTATATACTCAAAACATGATATAACTTTTTCCTTACATCATTCATGAGCTCATTTCATTTTCTCTTTATCCCTTCGTTATGCACATATCATATTCTTTACAAAAATATTTCAATCACTTTTCATGGTTACCGGTATCATATATTTATTGAAATACAATACGTAGATATTCCAAATTTCCACGATACCATAAATGAGATTCCCTAATACTATTTTTAAATCCCATTACATAAACACTTAATCATTCCACAACATAATTGTCACACTCAACATCACATATAGTGATCGCATGTGACTTCCCTTTTTCCTTTTCCTTAAGATGTTTATCATGTCGATCATCATTAACCCTTGGATTAGGGCATTGATTAGCATAATGCCCCATTTCCTTGCACTTGAAGCATTAAAGTGTTGGTGGAGAATTCTTTGTAGTCTTTTCTCTATTCACATCATTAGCTACCTTTTTCCCATTACTTCAACACTCAACTACTCGATGACCTTATTTTTCACACTAAAAAAATTTTCTAGTACCTTTTAGTCATTCTCCACCATGATTATTTCCACACTTTTAGCATTAAGAATCATTTATATTCTTTTAACCGTTGTTCTGAGATTTCTCCTTGAACTCTATATTTCGTTTTTTGTCAAAACCATGAGATGGATATGTAACAGTCACTTCCAGTTCTACCTTGATATAAAAATGCACAATTTTTTCATAGCTAATGAAGTCTCTTATAGCTAATTACCTTCTAATACTTGGTTATAAGACACTAATAAATCGATCAACATTAATTTCATGTTGGAAGATAAAGCCTGATGCATACCTTGCATGCCTTGTATAATTCACCTTGTATATACCAACATATTCATCATCCTTTTTCTTAAGCTCAAGGAACTACTTTGCCATATTTGTTCAAAAAATAAGAGGGAATTACTTATTGAAAAACATGTTATTGACCTCATCCCATTCCATTTATTCAATTTCATCTTGAGGACTCGTATTCTTAATTATATTCCACCACTGATATGCTTCACCTTGTAAACGATAAATAGCCAGAATGTCTTTTTCATGTTCTGAACATTGAAAGTATGGAAAATATCTTTTCAATGGTACTGATCCATTGTTCACCAACAAGTGGATTAGAATACCCACTGAAAGAAGGTGGACATTTCCTTATGAATAAATCAATTGAATATTGTTCCCTTTTCTGCTCATTTGGAAGTCCAGAATGATTCATAGTTTGTGTAAGTATAACAATAATATTTTTCACTCCATCTCCCATAACATTGGTTTTTTCAGAAGGAAAATCATTGCATTGTAGAATACATTTATCATCACGGTTCTTTCAGGTTCTAGCCATCATCTAAAACCCAAAAAGAATAGTATGAGAGGCAAAAATCGTGCTAGGGAAAACTACATAATAAAGGGGGAGTACCTTCAATATATAAAATCCTAGGATTAATTCTAATATCGTTACCATAATTCTTGTAATATAACCTATACTAATACATAACCTTAGAAACATCCCTAGACATACCTAATGTTTTTTCACCCTAGTTTCCAAAGGTTAAGTAAACCTTTCCTCTGATACCAACTATAGAGACCCCAAACTTGGCATACATGGATATTAAATTACATTTTTGGAATAATTAATACATAACAAAAACAAACACACAAGGATTGTAATATTTTAGTGTCTTTGTAAAATTGGAACAAAATCTTCTAATCATGGTGAAAGATCATCAACATCTCCCATAATGATTTCCCCATTTTTTTTCTTACTTAAAACCTTTCTTTATATCATGGGGAAAAGAAAAAATATAAAGGGTGAGCTCAAATTCTCAGTAAGGGTAAGCATGGAGAAAATAAAACAAACCATATACATTTGAACTTTTAAACCAGAACAAAATGTTTAATCATCAAAATCTTGACCAATGACATAAAACATGGTTGTACATAAGGCATAGATCATAATGGAACATCAATAATGATAAAATAGAATGGGGATAAAACATGTAATTGTTGAAAACCATTAATCACATGATATGATTTCCATATTAGCTAAGTCATTGCTTCCAAGACCATCTTAGTGGACAAAGTCCCTTACTGAATCGAGGTCACTCCTTATTCCAGTCCTGTATCACTGAACCAAATTAACCTATCATTCCATCCATGTCTATATCATGAGATATAAATCTTTACCCAATTAACTAGAGGGAGATATAGGTCCCACCCATCTCATAATGAAATCATTCTTTTGGATGCCGCAAAATAAACATAAATCATTCTTTGTATCCCAAAGAATAATATGTCTTTCATAAACACAACCCCATAATAACATAATCCATATATTGTAAATGGATATCATTTCATCATAATAAAAATGAAACCACGTAAATAATAGAGACATTATATATGAAATATAAACATATTAAATAATGTCATCATAGATGGAAAATGGTTTTGATTAAACACTCGAAATGAATTCTTGAGGAAAATTTCCTTTTTTATTCAAAATCATTTTCTTTTCACAAAATGCAACGAAATTTTAAAATAAAAGGATTTTGATGAAAATAATAATGAAATATTATAGAGTAGGCTTCATTAAAATAAGTCATTATGAAACTGTAAAAATCTTTTCATGCTGTATAAGTTAAAAATAACATTCTCCTTGTACTTTTAACGGAATAGTCAAAAAGTACCACGTATGGTAAACAAAAGAAATATTCCTTCCACAACACAAAGTAAAATTCAAAGAGGGGTAATCATGACTTTAAAGATACAAGGATGAATATTAAACACTTTATGAAAATAATTTTATGGACATGGATGAAATATATAACCCTAGTAATACTTACGTATAAGCAATCTCGGATAAAAATGAGATTGAAAAATTATCCATTACCTTTTGTCTGATAAGCTTCGTATGAATCCTAAACCCCTGTATAATGATTTAAATAATGTCATTGACTTATTACAGAATCATATTCACTATTATGATATCATATATGGTTCACTTATGACTTTATATTACCTGTTCTTTGTAAATGCCATGTTAAAGTAGCGTTTTGGGTAAAATCGTTTCATTTATCATACATGTTTCGACTTGTTGTTCTCTATATGATTACTTATATATTGGTTTAATTAATTACAGAATGTAAAAAATGATTTATATATCATATATATTCAGTATATATATATATTTATATGTATAATAGATATAAAATTTAAATGAAACACACCATTCAATGAGAGGGTAGGTCGTACGTACGCATGAACGTTGTTTTTCATTCCTTATTGACTTGAATCGAAGTAAGTAGAAAACATATATATATATACATAAATAAATTATCAAAATTATTTTATATAAACCATTATTATTCAGTATATATACTTTATAATCATTCTTTAATGGTTAACATGGAGAATGAATCTCATCACTTCGTGGAGACGGTAATCCGTAAGTACGCACGAGCGATGATATCGTTACCATAATTATTGATTGGAATTGGAGTGGATGATATAATATCTCAGAATTCTTATTATTTTATAATATCCATATATAGTTATTCTTTACACCATTATACACATCCATGTAAGGTGGTGGTGGAAAAACAGATTACACCACGACGTGAAGACGGTATTCCCTACGTACGCACGCGCGGTGATTTCATTTTCCGTAGGATGGATAGAAGGTGAAATTGGGTTGTTTCATATTTATAATATCATATAAGTATATTATTTATACTTATGTTATTAATTTATTAAAAAACAACTAAATAAGATGAATTTTATGAAGAAATAAACTTGAAAGAATCGGTAGAAGAGATTACCACATCTTCGACACACCTCCTTTAAGATTCCTCTTAAGGGACTAGAGTTGGTGTTTTGAGAAGAAAAGAACCTAAAAAACGCTTCTAGGGAAGTCCAAAAGAGAAATGGGCATGTTTTGGATGAGCATGAAGGCTCAATGTGTTGTGAAGAGGAGAGGGAGGAGGATCCCTTTTATAAGGGAGGAGAGGGGCACCTTTGGAAACCTCAAAAATATTAAATTATAATAAATCCAAAACCACTTAAAACCCTCAAAAAATTACTCATTTTCTATGATTAGATGATATAGGGTTGTAATATAATCAACCAATAAAATTTAGACATGTTGGAAATTTATTTTAAACCTTATCATCTTGATTTATCCTTATTTAATCTATTTAATTTTATTTGTGGTAATAAGATTATAGATTTTAAATTGTTTTAAATAATTACTTTTGTGTTTTTAATTGTCCATAATTGGATAATGTATGACATTTTAGAACATATTAAATTTAATTTATAATTTTTAAATATTTTTGTGATTTTTAAACAATTTTATATTTTGTTATTATTATAAAATACCAATAGTCTCAATTTTGACACTATTCATTTATTTGAATTTAAATAAAATCCACATAGAAGATATGTTCGAAAAAAAATATTTAATAGATTCATAACATCTCATATTTGTCTATAAAATTAGTGGAGAATATAAAATATTTCATATAATATTTATTTTAATATTTTTAAAACCATTTATTTGATATTTCAATCAATAAAATAATTTCAACATCACTATTCTGTTACCTTTAATGATAATTATTTAATCCCGAAAAATTCTAAATAAATTCTCATGATGTAGATAATTGTATTATATTTTTTTATACTATTCATTTTTTATGTTTCCTGAAGTTTATCACTAAATTAAAATTATTATACTTAAATGATTTAAGAGAGTAACATGTTGTCACTTGCTTTGGTTTTAATAATAATTAAATTATTATCACGGTAAAAAGTCCATGAAATGAATCTATTCCTACCCTTAGGTGATATGGGTCGGCTTTTAGCCATCCAATATAATTTTTGCATGTGTTAGGGTAATTTTATAATGTTATTTTTACCCTTAATCACCAGATTTACCTTTAACTACAGTAAATAAAAATTACCGAAGTTTCTATTCATAATTTCAAAAATATAAAAGTAACCTATTAATATAATTTGGACCTACTTAATTAAAATATGGAATCCATTTTTTAGAATTCTAAACACAAAATTTGCAATAGTTAATTTAAAATTACTCCCGTTGTTAAAAAACAGCTTTTAAAAGTTAAAACATTCCCAAAGATTGAAATGTTTTTACCTATGAATTCAATGTAAAATTAATGGAAATTACATACATTATATTAAATAGTAAAAATATATTCACTTTATTCATTAAAACTATTCAATATTATAATTTAAACATATAAATTATTGCGATGAAAAAAGTTGTTTTTTAATTAAAATATATCGTGTTTTATTAATCATTAAAATATGAATGTTATCAGAATAATATTAAAATTTTATCCAAAGTAAATTTGTATATCCATATTCAAAATAAGAATTTTAGTTTGTAAAATTAAACTTATAAACATGTCAAAAACAATATTTAAAGTGGGTTTTCCATCAAAAGGCCACAGAACAGCATTTTTTAAAAAATACTTATTTTACCCGAAAAATTTATTTTGTTCTCATACCATGTTCTAGAAAATGTGTAAGATGAATAATAATGTTATAAAATTCAAATTTTAGTTAATACTATTCATAAATTCTAGTCCATAAAAATATTATACCAATATATCATTGTTTAGTCAAACCTGATATTGCGTACTACACATGCTATCGAGGAAGGTCGCGATTGCGTGTAATGCAAGCCAAGTGAGGGATGCTTGTAGAGAAAGCTCTCTTTGGTATTGTGTATAACATAATTAAAAACATATTTCATAAATACGTTAGATAAAATCCATACTTAATGTTGCATAGAATAATTTCCAAAAATTGAACATGAAATTGTGTGTAACACGAGCCAAAAACAGTGTTGTGTATACTTCAAGAAAATACGGTGTTGCGGATTTTATAAGATAATATTACTGTAGTGTACTATAAAAGACATCAATGAAATTAAAAGGATTGTATCTCATAAAATCTTGGGATTTTACATGTAGTCTCACATTATATATCTTGAGACTATGTTCACAAATCAATGGATGTTTCACTGAATTTCTCAGACTATGCGAGCTTCAAAGCTACATGGGGGAGGTAATCAAAAAAAATTTCTTCACTGACCCATCTATAAAAAAACAAACGTGACCCATGTTGGTCACCCTATATAAATTAATGATCCAAAAAGAATTAAAAATTATATCTAACCCTTTCCGTATAACGATCTTTTTCTTATGGTAATATGAAGAGAATGGAAAATAGGATTACATTCATATGCTAATGTGACTGGAATAATATAATAAGGCCATGTATAAGACAATACAACCCTCATCACACTCCTTGGAAGATTCTTTTCTCCATGTAAATATAAGGTTGTAAAGGAGGATTATTCAACCCTATAATGTTACCCAAGTGACATCAGCCTGAGATTACATTTTTGACCCAACTACATGTTAGAGGCTAATGAATTTTGCATTATATTAAAACCACTCTTAGGGATAAAAATTTTATTTTTCTTCAAATCAAAAATAAGGCACTATACCTTCCTACAATGAGTTTATATCCCCTTTGAAACATTATTGAATTTTTATAATAATGTACTAGATAAAAATAGTGTATATTAAGAGATGGATATAGGGAATCATACTAGTCATAAATAGATATTACATATTATTATATTAACACTCATTACATAACATTTTTTCCAACGTAAGAATCATAAGGGTTTAGTGACTTTGGAGACTAAATACAAAATCCTCTTATTTCAAGAAATATGTTCAACATCAACCAAACAGATCTTCTCATATAGAACTCTTCTTAGATATACCCTATTTAAAATCGTTCTTCAAAACAAGGTGAAAGTAAACCTAAGAAATATAGAACTTAGATTCTTAGTATGGGTAAACATGGGAGTTATTAATGATCACATAAGCATAATATGATCAAAAGGGTTTTTGAATATGAGCATAACATTTGAAAACCATACCCTACATACTATAAAACATAATATTATGTTATATAATAAATATTGGTTGTTAAAAAGGCATAAAAAATAAAGCAATCAATTAACATGATCCATTAGAGTATAACATTGGTATAAGACATAAGATTATGACATACATATACACATAGAACATAGTTTTTTAGTAGAAAAGGATCACTTACAAGACTATGAAAATAGAAAATGTTAACTCCACATTCTGTCATAGTTTCCATGGCACAATCTTTAGACATTCATAGAGGAAAAATTACCAAAATGATCTAGGATCACTACCCATTCGAGTTTTATTTATCTCATGAGATATCCATCTTTACCCAATATAGTAGATGGAAATAAAATTCTTGTTCCACTAGTAAAAAAATTAAAACCCTATATACATGTTTTATAATATCATAAAACATTTATCATATCCCAAACCATGAAAAAATAAATGGGATTCATAAATTTTTCATTAATCTATCATAGAAAACCCCTTGAAAATGTACGAGTTTCATAAAAATCTTGTCATTCAAATAATGAACCATCCAGATAAATAATAATGATAGTATCATTGATTCATATCCCTATTAATTATTATGTAACCTCAATTGTTGTAATCACAGTTGAAAAATTCTTTTAAAGGACAAGTTAGGACATTTCTTGTGGAACATATGCCATACAATTTTATATTAGTTATTTAAATTAATAAAAATCAAATATTACGTAAAAAATTAATTTGAAAATAATATTGGAAAATTTTAATCGAATCATTAAATAATTGAATGTTCTTTGTGGTGGGAAATTTCATACATGCTATATAGGTTAAAATAAATATTTATTCCACATGTTTTGTTAAAAGTAAAATGTATCTAACTCATAAAATGGAAAATATTCATTCTAATAATTTTTACAAAAATTAAATCATGGGTAAAAATGAATTTAAACAATTATAACGCCATATTAAAAACATTCTACAAAACATTTTTATAAAACATGGATATGGAAGAAAAATGATTTTTTTCCGAAGTGAAAAATAAATTTATTTTTCATCTAAAGAGTTATTTTTGTATCGTGAGAACTTAAAGAGATGAAAAATAAAAGAAATAATGTATTATATGAAAATAATTATATTATAATTTAATTCGAGAGTTCATATATAGGTAGGTCATTATATTTCATCATCAAAAACTAATTGATAAAGGATCTTGGTAAATAATGAGATTGTAACTTAAACCATTACCAATTTGGTAAATTTAGAATTACAGGACTCATAAAATAAATGAAACCTTAAATATCATTAATACATGGATATTCATGTTATATAATTTAAAATGGGTAGTATATACAACACATAAAAGTACTGACCAGTGAATATGAAATAAGTCTCCCAGAAATTAATTTTAAACTATAAATCCCTTACCTCATGTTCAACGTACATCAAAGGTTCCATAATATATTGTATAAAAAATTTAAATTTATTATAAACATAAAGAAATTCATATTTATAACAAAATATATTAATCTATTTTAGCATTTCAAACCCCATTTATTAAAAAAACCTCATTAAAATTGTTGTTTCTAGGTGTTAACTATTTTTTTCTCAGATTTTTGGTTTAATAGTTTGATTCCTTTTAATTTGATCCTGGTTAAATAATATAAATAATTTTAATCTTGATAAAAATATACTATATATTTATTATATATACAGTTACTTATAAAAGGTAGATACATAAAAAAAATTATGTTGTTCATGAAGATGGTATGTTGTATGTACGCATGAATAATGTTTTAAATTTTCGAAAGAAGGAATGAAAAAAGGTAAATAATAAATAACCATTATATAATAATTATTTTATCATATATATCAAATTTATACATTAATGTTATCCTTATTAGTATCAAAGTAAAAGGAAAATTAAAAACAGATCACATCGCTTCATGGAGGTGGTAGTCCACATATATGCATGATCGACATTACCATTTTCAAATGGATTGTAATGTACGAGGGTAGATATGATATTTTAGATATATAATTGTAATTATTTTATAAATATATTATATAAAATTTATAACCTTCATAATAACCATCCATGAAATATGGAGATGAATATGAATTACACAGTTGTTTAGAGATGATAAGTTGTGCGTATACACGAGTGATATTTTTGTTTTACGTACATTGGAGAAGAGGTAGAAAATTGTTTCCCCATAATAATAATAAAAAAATATATGTATATTTATGATAATTTATATCTAAATTTATTATGGTTAACATATATTTAGAGTATGTATAATAAAGAATAACTTTGAAATAGTTAGTAAATATGATTACCTCTTCCTCTATAGAATCCCATTAAATGTCCTCAAAAGGGGACTAGGGTGGGTATTTTGGAATAAAAGAACCTATAAAACTTTGATAATTATTTTTAGAAGATATGTAGTTTTGTTTTGGTCCAGATAGATAGATCATGATGATGTAATGAAAACAGAGAAGGGGTGTCTTTTTATAATTGATGGAAAATACACAAATGAAATTACTTGAAATATTAAAATATAATTAATTCATTCTCAGGAAAAATGATTCCAAAGGGATATATATTAATATTAAAATATTAAAATATCTTAATATAATTATTAAATGAAATTTATACAAGGTTTTGTTTCATTTTAAACCATATCTTTTGGTCTAAACCCTTGGTTAACCAATTTCAATCTTACCCGTGATAATGAATGTTTAAACAGTAAAGGTTTAAAATTTTACTTATAAAGAAACAATTGGCTCATAAATGAAAAACATTTAAAATATTTACACACATTATCATACAAATAATCCAATTTATACATTTTTATGATTTTGAAATGATTTAACAATTTTTTTAAACGCTATTAATGCCTTTTTTGAACTATTCAAGTAATTTGACTTTGAAAAGAAATTGAAATAAGAGGAATTAGAATATAAACCATTAATATATACCTAATATTTCATATTATTTGAAAAAATATAAGAAACAAAATAATTCATCCAAATTATTTTACTTTTTATATTTTTAAAATACTTAAATTTATTTTCCAATTAATTGAATAAATACTGCACCGGCATTGCGAATACATTTAAGGAAATTATTCAATCTCTATAGATTAAAAATATTTAAATATGATAAAAATAATAAATTTATATTTAAAATAATCATTTATAACCAAATTTTCTCTTTTTATACTTATATAACAATTTTAGAGGTATTAAAGTCAAGAGTAGGTCATTTTTTATTTATTCTTTTCGTAAATTAATATAAAGATAAAAATAAATAAATAATGAAAAAATTTCCATATACTCAAGGATTCTAAGTATTGTGTTTTAATAGACTCATATAATTTAATAACTAAACGTTTAATTGAAATTTGAAAGCCTTATACCAAACTTTTACCTCTATTTTACTCGTTTTACCCTTTCTAAGGTGAAAAATATTTTACATGTTTACCATTCAGTATGACTATAAATAAATGGTTACTATTAACCAAACATAAACCTAATGACTCAAAATATGGTATCCATTTTTCAAGATTCATCAAATAAATGTGGAAGTAATAATTTTTAATATAATGTGAAAACTCAATGAGAAATATTTTTTTGAGAAATGTGTTTTTAGAATAAAAGACAAATTAAATCAAAATCATGAATATTGATTATATAAATGGAATTAATTATTTTATTATAAATCAAATGGGCCATATATAACATTAATATCATATCCAAATTATAATTGGACTTTATTTAATGAAAATTATTTATAGTATTTGAAAAATAGGTATTTTATTCACATTTCACTGAAAATGAAATATTTTTGGAAAAAACCCCAAAACTTCAGCCTAAGATAATTTCGAAATTATAGTTTAAAAAATTAAGTAATGTTTATATAACAAATTTTCTTAAATTTCTATAAAATAATTACAATATTTTATCATAAAATAAAATAAAAATTGATTTTAATGAAAACTTATTTTTGAAGAATAAATTGACTTTACTATAAAATGAGTGATTATTTATTAATCACTAATAAATACATTCTTACTAAGTATTAATTTTATATATATTTCATAGTGTGTTTAATTTTAATCATACCCTCTAATTTAATACCTAGTTAATAAATATGACATTTAAATAATAACATGTCATGCTTTGTTTAAGCTCAGTGTTGTATGCTATATATAATATCTAACAGAGTGTTATTTAAAAATCTCAGGGTGTCACAATAGATGGAAGTTCATCAATGTGGTACACGTGAACCATATTTTGAGACCAAATAAATATTCCATTCACTATATTTTATTAAATTTCTTAATAAGGATAGGTGTTACAATATTAGTGAGAGAGAAAACATCTGTTGAGATAATAGGAATGCTTGAACTCACTCAGGTCTTCATGGTATGATTTAATTTCCATATGGATCTGATTAAGAGAATCCCAAAGTGTAATTTCTCAGACCTCTTTAGTCCATTACTTTTCTGAAATATGGTGTTTAAGGTGTTCTGGATGGTTAAGGTGACTTATCCCCAACACTTTACCAAATTTATGGTTATGTGAATAGAGTTTCTAGACTTGTGTACAATTTTTTCTGTCATCGATATGTGTACAATATTTATAACCATTGGTAGGTGTATAGTGTTTCTAGCCATCAGTATTTTTACATTTTTTCAAATTTTCGGTTGGTGTACAGTGTTTCAAGCTGTTGATAGGTGTACAATTTTTCCAGCTGTCGGTAAGTGTATGATGTTTCCAGTCATAGGTAGGTGTATAATGTTTCCTGCTATTTGCATGTGCATAGTGTTTCCAGCTATGGGAAGGTATATTGTGTTTACATCCATCATAAGGTGTACAGTGTTTCCACTCATCACAAGGGGTAGAGTGTTTATAGTCATTGGTATGTGTATTGTGTTTCTATCCTTCGGTTGGTGTACATTGATTCTAGGTCGGTAAGTTTATAGTGTTTCCAACATCCTATAGGGTCCTCACATGCCATTGACTCTAGGAGAACTAGTCCTTCTAAATCCGATAGCTGTCTCATCCTAACTCTATCCATGAGGGTAGAAGTCATGGATAAGGAAGAAAGATAGGTTTTCCCCTAACTATTGTGCACCTCTAAATGCATCTCAGAGAACAAAGCTATAAGATTCCACTAACCACTGGACTCTTACACTGTCTGTGTCTGAGTCTTCCTACTTAGTGAATCAGCTACAAAATTACCCTTACCAAGTGTATAGGTAAGCTCAAAGTCGAAGGACTGAAGGTATTCGACCCACCTTCGCAGTCTCAGGTTCAAGTCACATTTTCTAAAGATGTATTTGAGACTTTTGTGGTCAGTGAAAACCACAAAATGCTCTCCCATGAGATAATGTCTCCAACAGTGCAACACATGAACAACTATAGCCAACTCGATGTCATGCATCGGGTAATTCCTCTTATGTGGCCTCAACTATCGAGACCCGTACGCAACAACTTGATCACCCTGCATCAACACTACTCCCAGCCTAATCCCTAACGAATCACAGTAAACTGTATAGCTCTTCCCCTCCTTTGGCAGTATTAGGACTGGAGCTGATGTCAACCTTATATTCATCTCATGAAAGGCTATCTCACAATCTTCTGACTAAACAAACTTCACACAATTCTTAGTCAAACCCATCAATGGTGTAGCTAAGCAGGAGAAGTCCTGTATAAAATGCATGTAGTAACCAGCCAGCCCCAAGAAACTCCTTATCTAGAACACGTTCATAGGATACTCCCATTAAAATACTACTCTCACCTTCTCTAGTTCCACTGTAACTCCTGCCTCTGAGATAATATGATATAGGAAGTGAATCTGGTACATCCATCAGTGTCACTTTGAGAGCTTAGAATATAGATGATGCTCTATCAGTGTAATCAAAATGATCTCACAATGGGTGTCATGGTCATGTAGAGTGTGAGAGTACACCAAGATATCTTCCACAAAGACTAACACAAAAGAATCAAGATATGGATTGAACACACGATTCATCATAGCCATGAAAACATCTGGCGCGTTCGTGAGTCTAAACAGCATAATCAAGTACTTGTATTGACCATATCTGCTACGAAAAGATGTAAGCGGTATGTCTGATGGTCTAACGCGTAACTGATGATATCCAGATCTCAAGACAATCATCGAGAACACTTGTGATCCCCTAAGTTTATAAAAAATATCATCAATCCTCGGAAAGGAATATTGGTTCTTGACCGTCAGCTGGTTCAGCTTTCGATAATCCACACAGAGTCTAAGGGTACCGTATGAATTATTCGCAAAAAGGACTGGTGAACCCCAAGGAGAAGTACTGGGATGGATGAAACCCTTTGGCTGCAACTCCTCCAACTGCCTCTTGAGCTCCTACAACTCTGTTCTAGCCATCATATAATGAGGAATGGACACCAGTGATGTTGCTGGCACCATCCCAATAAAGAAATCCACCTCACGCTCCAGAGGTAAACCTGAAAAATCGTCCGAGATGACATCCCTAAAACGATACACTACTGGAGAGAAATCCTTCTAAAAATTCCCCTGATCATCTAGATATAAACTCCCAAATTTGGGCGGTCACTGCACCTCACCCACGATGCTCGGTTCCAGCTTGGCTAACCTGGACATCCCTATAACACCCCGTGATTTTGTGAAAAATATTATTTTTAATTTCATTAATGTCTTCTGTTGTACGCTACACCAAAGGGAGAATTCAAAACATGCATCATTTACTTTCCTTGCATTACACGCAATCACGACCTTCCTCGATAGCGTGTGTAGTACGCAATACCGAGTTTCACTAAACAACGATATGCTATTAAAATATTATTAAAACTAGTTATTATGAATTGTAATAACCAATTTTTAATTTTTTTTTAAATTTTATTTTTCAAAATAGACTTCATTATTGGATTCGGAATATCAAAATTAGCTTAGGGTGAAATATTGGTACTTTTCGGATAACATTCATTTTCTGATGAATAGTGAAAATTACTAAATTTTAATTAAAAACAACCTTTTTAATCGAAATAATTATTAGTGATAAATTATTAATTTGAGTGGTTTTAAAGTATATTTAGAATATATTTTTAAAATTTAATAAAATGTTGGTCATTTAATGTAATTTCACATTTAAACCAGATATAAACAAGTGTCAATCTTTTGATAGTTATTATCTCTTATAAACACACTATTTGTTCAGACGACGGGAATTATTTTTTAAATTAATTAGTGAAACTGATATGTTTTGAATTTGGTAAAATAGACATCATTTTTTAGTTCATAATATCAAATATAGATTAGGCCTAATTTTTGGTAATTTTCTGAAAACTTTCATTTTTTGATGAATAGTAAAACCAGTAAGTGGTAGTTAAAAAAATGAATTTTTCATAAAACATAATTTTACCGCTATTGTGAGTGGAATTTAAAAATTCCAAGAGACATGGTTGATTTCAGTAAGTAAAATGTGGTTCAATGAGATGAAAATAATTTTTGGTGAATAGTAACTTTTTACTTTTTTTACCACGGTTAAAACTAAATAGGGTAATTAAAGGTAAAAATGATATTATTATTACCCTAAAACATGTCCTAATTCAATTAGATAAGTGTAATTCGACCAAAAACAACCTTAGAAATAAAATATGACCATTTAGTCCCACCTGGATTAGATTACGACATTCATTATTAATTTATTTAAAGAAGGGTTAAAATAGTTAAAATCAATGTTTAATAAGTAAATAATTTTCAATATGGGGTTATACATAATATAAATTTGACAATAAATATTCATTAGAAATATAAAATGATTTCCAATATAATGGTAGTTTATTTATAATTTTTAGACATTAAATAATTTAATTTATTTATGACACAACGATGATGCAGTAATTATCTTATTAATGAAATATTGACATAATTGATGTTATAAAAACCCAAATAAATGTAATTTGAGCCTTTGTATGAATTCCACTAATTTTTAAGGTTAATATGACATGTTAGTATTGATTTAAGGAACTTTTTTGTAACTAATCATTCTGTTATAATTTTAACAAAAATCAATTACTAAATAGTGTCAAAATTGACATAAAATAGTTTTTAAAAAAAAATACTATATTATTAACTGTTATTTTATTCCTAAAAATCTAAGGATCGGCCAAATGACTTATATAAGGTTATATATAATAATAATAAATAACTTGTGGTTCTTTTGGCTTGTTATAGTATGTTTATTAACCTTATAGTGTAAAACACAAGAAGACACGGTAAAAGTAAAATTATTTAACTTAATGTTAAATCTAAATGATAAGGTTAAAATAGGAACCTAAACTTTTCTAAATTCTATTGGATGAGATGATTTCGACCCATCCCCACCTTATCTTCGAAATAAATTAATTTGGAGCTATTTAAAACCGAATTTGGCTTTATAATAAAATAATATTTTTAGTTTTTCCAAAAGAGCCCCTCTCCTCGCTTATAAAAGGGAACCTCCTCCCCCTCTTCCTCACACCACATTAAGCCTTCATGCTCGGCCAACCCCTTCCAATTTCTCCTCTCCACTTCCCTAGAGACATCCTAGAGGTCCAGGTCTTCTTAAATGTCCAATTTTAGTGCCCTAAAAGGAAGTCTCAAAGAAGCACTTCAAAGAAGAGGTAATGTCCGTTACCGATTCTTTCATCTTTATTTCTTCTTCCACTTCTTCTAATTTATTTATTTCATTATGAAGTAATAAATCAGTATAAATCATATAATGATATGTTATTATAAGTATGAAACAACCTTATTTCACCATCTATCCATCCTACGGAAAATGAAATCACCACGCGTGCGTACGTACGGAATACCGTCTCCACGCCGTGGTTTAATCTATTTTCCACCACCACCTTACTTGGATGGGTATAAGGGTGTAAGGAATGAATATATATGATTATTGTAAATTGATATTGATTCTGAAATAGTATACATACACTCCAATATAATTCCACGATAATGGGAATGATATCATCGCTCATGCGTACGTACGGAATACCGTCTCCACAATGTGATGCGACTCGTTCTACATGATCTTCATTGCATAATGATTATATAAATGAATTGAAATAATTAATATGATATATATTACACTAATACCATTCTAGAAATTATATATATATAACCTAAAAAGAAGAATAATAATTTATTCGACAAAACACGCATAAGAAAAAAAAGTAATAAACACCCGAATAACAAGTAGCAATGAAATATTACTAATAATAAGCTAAGAATATGGCCATATATGATATCATAACAATGCGTATGATTCTGGAATAAGTCAATAACATTATTTAAATAATTATACATGAGGTTCGGACACTTATGAAGCAAATCGGACCTAAGGTAAGGGAAATATCACAATCTCATTTTTATCTGAGATTTTTTATACTTCGCTATTTACTAGGGTGTATTTTATCATCCACGTCCATGTTTCCTCAATATGTAATATTATTTCCTTCCACCTAAAATTGTTTAATTTTACCATTCAGTGAGTTTTTAGTAAAAGATATGAAAGGAATCCTTTGTCGTTTTTCGTACGAGGTACTTTTTGACTTTTCTGACAAAAGTACGAGAAGAATGTTTTTTAACTTAAACGGCATGAATGGATTTTTTAAACATTATTTCCAAGAAGATTCCTTTACAAGTTTTCATGTTTATTTTTAATCAACTTATTTTATTTTAAAATTGTATGAAATGTTAAGAAATAAAAATGTTTTTAATGTAGAAAGGATATTTTTCTCAAGAATGGAGTTCAAGTGTTTTATCAAAATTATTTTCCATCTATGATAATATAGGGTTCTGTTTCTATCCCTACTTTTACATTGATTAGATTATGTTATGATGGAATTATTTTTATGATTTCATTTTATCTTATGTGTATTATGTTATGACTACATGATGTTTAAGATTCCCATTTTTATTACATGGGTTATGCTATGATGTATGATTTATGATTTTATGGCACACATAAGAATGGTATCATTATGATATGGGTGGGACCTATATCTCCCTCCAATGCATGGTTAAATAATTTAGATCTCATGATATAGACATGGCTGGAACGGTAGGTTAAACTGGTTCAGTGAAATAGGACTGAAATGAGGAGTGATCTCAGTTCAGAAATGGAATTTGTCCACTAAGATAGTCTTGGCAATGAGTCTGGACTAATAATAAATTATTCTATATTATTATTTGTGTATGCCACAAGGTTTAATGTTTTATGTTATGATTATTGGGATTACATTTCACTACTATGATTTATCCCATGTTATGATATTATGATCTCTTTTGCAGGTTAAGATTTTCAAAATGTTATGTTCTTATGAATATGATGTGATTAATATTTATTTTGTTTACCCTTATTGATCATTTGAGCTCACCCTTTTATGTTTTATTTTCCCCAGGATATAAAGAAAGGTTTTAGGTATGAAAAAAATGGACGATCATTATGGGAGATGTTAAAGATCTTTCACCACGATTAGAAGATTATATTCCGAGTTTCCAAAGACTCTAAACTATTACGGTCCTTGTGTGTGTGTTTTTGTTATGTACCAATTATTTCGAAAAATTAATGTAATGTCCATGTACGTTAAGCTTAGGGTCTCTACAGTTGGTATCAGAGGAAAGGTTTAGTCAACCTTTGGAAACTAGGATGCGATAACTTTAGCCAGATCCCTAGAGATATTTCTAAGGTATGTCTAAGGATGTCCCTAAGGTTAAGTACAAGTATAGGTTATAGTCCTATAATTACGGTAAAGATAGTAGAATTAAACCTAAGATGTTAGATATTTAAGGTACTCCCCCTTGATTATGTTATTTTTCTTCTATGATTTTTTCCTCTCACATAATTATTTTTTTGTTTTAGTCAATGGAGAAAACCTGAAAGAATTCGGTTAGCATTGAATCCAATGGAAAAATTGGTGACTATGAGAAAAAAAATTGTGTAATGCCTAGGGAGAAAGATATTTTGATTATGCCAAATCAGTCATCCCGATATATGATTGACAATGTGAAATTTAGTGGTATGCCTAATTCATCAAATAAGAGGAAGATAGACTTTTATGCATGTTCGCATGTTGAGGAGCATAAAGAAATGAAGATTGAGATTTCTAGAGAAGGGAAGAAGAACATTGAGGAATACCTCAAATGGTGGGACAAATGTTATCTGTGTGGATAAAAGGGACATAGAGTGACAGACTGTTATGGAGTTCAATGTCTTATTTTTGGAGAACATTGGCATTACCCAACTCAATGCCCTGACCTAAAAAGATACTTCTAAATTAAAGGACTTATTCCAGGACAATCACTAAAGATGATGTTTTGAAGTTTTTATGTATTTGTATTCATGAATAATGTTATTGAGTTACTTTTATGGTATATTGGAATATTTATGTATTGGTCTATTGTGGTATTCAATAATTTTCTGGTACCGGTAACCATGGAAAGTGATTGAGATATTTTTGGTAAGCAGATGATATGTGCATAATGAAGGGATATAACGATAATGAGATGTTTGATTGTATTCATGAGCTCATGATTGATATAACGACTAAGTGGTATCATGGTTTGAGTATATAAAATTTTTGGGATTTTGGTATGTGGAAAGTGTTAACTTTTAACTGCATTCATGTTTTCACTAAGGTTTATTGGGTATTTATTTTTCTAGAGAATACATGATTAAGGTATTCACATAACTGGAATGTGACCAACAAGATATATGGGGGATAAATGATGGTATTCACATTCTTGGTTGACGACATTTCAAGTAATCATTTTCTTTATACTATGAGCTTGGACCGAAGTATTTTAGATAAGCCTAAATATTGGAATGGATTATGTTGACAATAAGTTAGTATTGTTTATGGATAGATCTTTTTTTTGATATTATTTATGTGATGTTATAGTAATGTAGTTTTAGAAAAAGGAAAACCTGTAGGACGGGCGACAGCCCATCGCGTCGGACAAGGCTATGGGAATCGAACCCACAATCAAAGTGCGGCTGGCCTTTATCACCTACCACTACCCTATAGGAAGTCCATGTTTAGTATAAACTAGTTTTATTATATTAAGCAGTATGATATATGAAGTATAAGTCCATTTTAGGAACTATATATTATCAATCTCACTATAGATGGACTTATGTAAGTTTTGATAACTTTTTTAACCTTTTGTTTGAGACAGATGGAATGACCCATAATTCAATCACATGATCTGCTAACACATCATGAATGACAAATTCAACTTCACTTCTTTAAGATATGAAGTGGAAATTATCCAAAGAACAACCAATGGTGAGACTATACCAAAATCATGAAAGTATTTCTTCTAATTCCAATTTAATCAACTTTAGGAAATGATCTTGAAAACCAAATATGTTTTCCTAGTGCTCTTATATCTGATGAATCAGATGGTACCTTATATCGTCACAAATTTATGGCTTTGTGATTGCTGGCTTTTCCATAGCCATGTTCTCTACCACTCTCCATCAGAAGATGATGGTTAGATTTCTCTTCCATATCCATATTTTCACCTATGTGGAAACCCAGTGATTAGTTTATTTTGGTAAACGTTACATTTCATACTTTTTTTTAAATATTGGTTTTGGTATTCCTTTTTATGATGTGGGATTCTATTAAAGAAACTTTTGAGTAGTAAACCATTTATAACCCTGACGAATTTTGAGGGCGAAATTCATTTTAATGGGGGTAGAACGTAACACCCCGAGATTTTATGAAAAATATTCTTTTTAATTACATTAATGTCTTGTGTTGTACGCTACAATAAAGGGATATTTTACAACATGCATCATTGACTTTTCTTGCATTACACGCAATCGCGACCTTCCTTGATAGTGTGTGTAGTACGCAATATCGAGTTTCACTAAAGAATGATATGCTATTAAAATATTATTAAAACTAGCCCTTATGAAGAGTAATAACCACTTTTTGAAATTTTTTAAATTTTATTTTTCAAAATAGACTTCATTTTTGGATTCGGAATATCAAAATTAGCTTAGGGTGAAATATTGGTACTTTTTGGATAACTTTCATTTTCTGATGAATAGTGAAAATTGCTAAATTTTAATTAAAAACAACCTTTTAATCAAAATAATTAATAGTGATAAATTATTACTATGAGTGGTTTTAATGTATATTTAGAATATATTTTTACAATTTAATACAATGTTGGTCATTGGATGTAATTTCATATTTAAACCAGATATAAACAACTGTCAATCTTTTGATAGTTATTATCTTTTAAGAACACGCTATTTGTTTAGACGACGAGAATTATTTTTTAAATTAATTATTGTAACTGATATGTTTTGAATATGGTAAAATAGATATCATTTTTTAGTTCATAATATCAAATATTTCTTAGGCCTAATTGTTTGTATTTTTCTGGGAACTTTCATTTTTTGATGAATAGTAAAACCACTAAGTGGTAGTTAAAAAAATTGAATTTTTCATAAAACTTAATTTTACCACTTCTGTGAGTGTAATTTCATAAATCAAAAAGACACAGTTGATTTCATTAAGTAAATTGTGGTTCAATGAGATGAAAATAATTTTTGGTGAATAGTAAATTTTTACTTTTTTTCCACAGTTAAAAGTAAATAGGGTAATTAAGGGTAAAAATGATATTATTATTACCCTAACACATGTCCTAATTCTATTGGATAAGTGTAATTCGACCAACAACAGCCTTAGAAATAAAATATGACCATTTAGGACCACTTGGATTAGATTAGGACATTTATTATTAATTTATTTAAAGAAGGGTTAAAATAGTTTAAATCAATGTTTAATAAGTAAATCATTTTTAATATGGGGTTATACATAAGATAAATTAGACTATAATTATTTATTAGAATGATAAAAAGATTTCCAACATAATGGTAGTTTATTTATAATTTTTAGAGAATAAATAATTTAATTTATTTATGACACAACGATGATGAAGTAATTATCTTATTAATGAAATATTGACATAATTGATGTTATAAATACCCAAATAAATGTAATTTTAGCCTTTTTATGAATTTCACTAATTTTATAGGTTAATATGACATGTTATTATTGATTTAATTAACTTTTTTAGAACTAATCATTCTGTTATAAGTTTACCAAAAATCAATTACTAAATAGTGACAAAATTGACATAAAATAGTTTTTAAAACAAATACTATATTATTAATTGTTATTTTATTCCTAAAAATCATTGTTTTGGCCATATGACATAGATAAGGTTATATATATTAATAATAAACAACTTGGGGTTCGTTTTTCTTGTTATAGAATGTTTATTAACCTTATAGTGTAAGAACACAAGAAGACACGGTAAAAGTAAAATTATTTAACTTAATGTTAAATCTAAATGATAAGGTTAAAATAGGAACCTAAACATGTCTAAATTATATTGCATTAGATTAGTTTGACCCTTCCCTACCTTAGCTTCTAAATAAATCAATTTGTAGCTATTTAAAACCGAATTTGGCTTTATAATAAAATAATATTTTTAGTTTTTCCAAAAGAGCCTCTCTCCTCCCTTATAAAAGGGCACCTCCTCCCCCACTTCCTCACACAATTTGAGCCTTCATGCTCGGCCAACCCCGGCCAATTTCTCATATCCACTTCCCTAGAGACATCCTAGAGGTCCTGGTCTTCTTAAAAGACCAATTTTAGTGCCCTAAAAGGAAGTCTCAATGAAGCACTTCAAAGAAGAGGTAATGTCTGTTACCGATTCTTTCATCTTTATTTCTTCTTCCAATTATTCTTCTTTAGTTGTTTCATTATTAATTAATAACATCAGTATCACTAATATATTTATATGTTATTATAAGTATGAAACAACCCTATTTCACCATCTATCCATCCTATGAAAAATGAAATGACCGCGCGTGCGTACATATAGAATACTGTCTCCACGCCGTGGTGTAATCTATTTTCCACCACCACCTTACTTGGATGGGTATAATGGTGTAAGGAATGAATATATATGATTATTGTAAATTAATATTGATTAGTAAATAGTATACATACACTCCAATACAATTCCACGATCATAGGAACGATATCATTGCTCGTGCGTACGTATGGAATATCGTCTCCACGATGTGATGCGAATCGTTCTACATGATCTTCATTGCATAATGATTATATAAATGAATTGAATGAATGAATATGATATATATTACACTAATAAAATTCTGGAAATGTGGTATCTATAACCTAAAAAGATGAATAAGAATTTATTCGACAAAACACGCATAAGAACAAAATGTAATAAACACCTGAATAACAAGTAGAAATGAAATATTATTAATAATAAGCTATGAATATGACCATATATGATATCATAACAATGAGTATGATTCTGTAATAAGTCAATAACATTATTTAAATCATTATACATGAGGTTCAGACACTTACGAAGCAAATCAGACCTAAGGTAAGGAAAATATCACAATCTCATTTTTATCCGAAATTGTTTATACTTCGGTATTTACTGGGGTGTATTTTATCATCCATATCCATGTTTTCTCAATATGTAATATTATTTCCATCCACTTACAATTGTTTAATTTTACCCTTCGGTGAGTTTTTAATAAAATTTATGAAAGGAATCTTTTGTCGTTTTTCATACGAGGTACTTTTTGACTTTTCCGACAAAAGTACGAGAAGAATGTTTTTTAAACTTATAAGGAATGAATGGATTTTTAAAAAAATTAATTCCAAGAAGCTTCCTTTACAAGTTTTCAAGTTTATTTTTAATCAACTTATTTTAGTTTAAAATTGTATGACATGTTAAGAAAGGAAAATGTTTTTAAAGTAGAAAGGATATTTTCCTCAAGAATGGAGTTCAAGTATTTTATCAAATTTATTTTCGATCTAAGATAATATAGGGTTCTATTTCTATCCCTACTTTTACATTGATTTTATTATGTTATGATGGAATTATTTTTATGATGTCCTTTTATCTTATGTGTATTATGTTATGATGGCATGATGTTTATGATTCCCATTTTTATTACATGGGTTATGCTATGATGTATGGTTTATGATATTGTGGCACACATAAGAATGGTATCATTATGAGATGGGTGGGACCTATATCTCCCTCCAATATATTGGGTAAATAATTTATATCTCATGAGATTGACATGGATGAAACGGCATGTTAAACCAGTTCAGTGAAACAGGACTGAAATGAGGAGTGAAATCAGTTCAGAAATGGACTTTGTCCACTAAGATAGTCTTCGAAATGAGTCTTGACTAATAAGAAATGATTCTCTATGATTATGTGTGTATGCCACAAAGTTTCATGTTTTATGTTATGATTATTGGGATTACATTTCACTACTATGATTTATCCCATGTTATTATATTATGATCTCTTTTGCAGGTTACGATTTTCAAAATGTTATGTTCTTATGAATATGATGTGATTAATATTTCTTCTGTTTACCCTTACTGAGCATTTTAGCTCACCCTTTTATGTTTTCATTTCCCTAGGATATAAAGAAAGGTTTTAGGTATGAAAAAAAGGGACGATCATTATGGGAGATGTTGAAGATCTTTCACCATGATTAGAAGATTATATTCCGAGTTTCCAAAGACACTAAACTATTACGGTCCTTGTGTGTGTGTTTTTGTTATGTACTAAGTATTCCAGAAAAGTAATGTAATGTCCATGTACGTTAAGCTTCGGGTCTCTACAATCCCACTCGCCCTTATTTAGAAACTCTCCTCCCTCTGGTGATGTGAAACTCACCCTACGACGACAGCAATCTACAAAGGCTCCAAAAGGTACCAAACAGTACATATCGAGAATGAAATCATAGTTCTTCATCTCTAAGACATAGTGGTCCCCAAGAATGTGACTCCCGCCAACCTCGAGGGGCACTCCCTGAACTGATACACACCTTCTGTACTCACTCCCAATGGTGTGTCTAGAGTCATGATATCAGAATAAGAAGAAACACAGAGCTGAAGGCTCTCCATAACGGCCACAAATATGAAACTATGTGTAGCACTAGTATTGAAAACTGCAGATGATAAAATAGAAGCAATTAGAATAGTACCTCTGATAGTGGAAGGTCTGGGATCCTGCTTCTGTTGGGTTTGTTGCACTGCATATTCCTGCCCAGTGTCATGGCCCTGCGACCCAGACTAGCTACCCTAAGTTATCCCGCCCTACTGCCTCTGAGATCTAGTTGTCAAGATACCATGGCCACGACCACCATCTCAGCCTGCAAGTCATTATGTACCAGAGTTTCCTGACTGGTAAGATGCTGCTGGTCATTCTCCCACAGGCGGAGTCAGCACAGAAACCCTCTCACTAGACACTGGTAAGAACGCCCTGCAGAAATGTTGTAGATGACCCATCTTTCCGAAGCTCAGCACTCCACTGGGTCTCATGGACACTAAGGTCTCTCGTTCCCCTCTCAACCACACTGGTAGAAAATGAACTTTCCACCTGAGGAAATCATCTGGATAGTACTACCACCATGAGATAAATTCATTTGTCTCTTCCTCTTGCTGGTTGAAATAGTACTAGAAACTAGTGTTGAACGACCCTGGCCCACACCACTAGCTTCCCACAGGTTTCGATCTGTAATCAGTGTCTGGTTCACAATTACATGCATGGTAGGAAACCTGAAAACGTTCACTAGTTCTCGGATGTCATATCGAATACCATTCTCAAAGCGTCTAGCCCTTAATTCCTCATTACCCACCAAAATGGGTGAAAACACTGATGCTCGGTGAAATGAGAAGAATAATCCATCACTTACATGGCGCCCTACTACAGATTCATGAACTCTCAAGCTCGATCTTCCTGCAGCGTCTCCATGAAGAAGAAGTCATATAAGGCTACCTGAAAATCTTCCCACGCAATGTCTCGGTGATGGTCAGACTAGGTGGTGACATCCCACCACCTCTTGGATGAATAACGTAATATGTATGTAGCGAGCTTGACCTTCCTCCCTAGAGGCGTCTTCAGATGCTCAAATATCATCTACATCGAATCCAGCCATGACTCTGCATCATGTGGTCTAACATCCCCTGAAAACATAGGTGGGTGCTGCTGCTGGAAGATACGTGCTAGCTCTTCCATTGATGTGGTGGCCTGCAGTGCTCCTTGGAAAGTTTGTATGATCAACATAAAGCCTTCATAGAACTGCGCATCGGCACCTATGTCTGGTAAAATGCCCGACGCCGCATCTGGCACTGCTGGAGGATCCACTGGTATCCCATGGACCACCATCTCTGGAGTATAATCATGGCCGCTCTCCTGGAGAACATCTCGAGGTCGTCTCAGTGGAATGACTCTACAAGGACAAACACATTCCTTACACCAAGATTATTAAAGACCAAAAACAAAGGGGAAGCCAAGAAGGGAACATGATAGGAAAATTGTTCAAGATTTATAAAACTTGACTACACATCCTATATAAATACTACAATACATGTTCTCACTGGCCATCCACATGGGTGTGTACTCCAGCTAAAACTAGTCGTGTAACACCCCAAACACATGGTGTGTGTTCTAAATACACGGCATGTACGTGAATCCTTCTTCCCTGCCTGGGTCCTTCTACATGGATAACCCATGCGGCTCTCCTAAAAAAACTACAGGTCATGTTTAGTGGTCGACAAGGCATGTAATCCACAAGCTTTCACCAGCCCGTGTTGTTTGTGACACGGCCAGGTACCTCGGTCAAACTACACGGCCTGTTAAAGATAGACACGACTTGTATGTCTTAAGGTTTCCTCCATCTATGTTTTTAGTTACACTGGATAACACTAGGTCAACATTACACGGAGTGTACAACCTGTACACAATGTGTTTTCCCAATCCATTCCCTACCCTGTGCCCCCACCCACACGGCCTATGATATGGGAAGAGACTACACGGTGTGTACTGATGGTACATGGAATGTACTTAAAAAGTTTTCATTGCTTCCCGAACAGAAGAACACACATCATGTGTCCTTAGAACTAAACAGCGTGTATACTGGGTTTTCTAGAAAGTAATCCTTAGAAACTACTCCGGAACCCATAAAAAGGCGAAACACACACCCAATTTCCAAATTCCAATCTGTGAGGGCCCATACTCCACGCGAATCAAATCCTGGCATCTTATACATGTTATTACAAGGTAAAATCATCAATGATCTACCATATTCTAGTTATTTATGGCCCATACTCCCCAAAAACCAAAGTTTGGTGTTCGTTGTATCAAAACCTCACACAACAATACCCTATTGAATAGTAGGAATTTATACCAGCATCCATCACAACAGCATGCTTTTATAGCACAACAACTATCACAACAACATGAAACTTATAATGCTCCTACATGGCATGGAAAGAATGCATGACATGTGATTTCTATCATGTGCCTAAATGATGCATGAGATGGAATACCCTCGTCTCATCGGGTTGTAACTAAATAGAACCCATATATAACATATAAACAGCACAATCACAAGTGCGTCACCCAATGGTGAAAATAAAATCAACTATAAAATTGCAAAACTAGTAATAATTACATTAATGATGTATATTGGTTTCTTCCTGTACATAGATTTGCTACTCCTAAGTACAACTTGTTACCAACTACCATGTATGTCCTATCCCTGACTAAGGCTCCAAATAGTAAGTCAAAGAAAAGAACATGCCTCCGATACCACTTTGTAACGTCCCGGTTCCAGATGACACACAACGGGTTCCCCGAACTCGGTTGGTCACATGACCTCAAGTGTGTTTCCCCAAACACCAAAGGCTGATGACTAGAAGCGAGGGCCCAGTTTTGATTGTGGGGAGACTATGCCCTCATTTGTCAATTTTTAGCGCCACGAAAAAGAAAAATGACATACAACATCAGATGTAGTAAACAATATACAACCTAAATGGAAAACTAAAGTAAATGTGAACCAGCAATCATATATATAAAGATGCAGTATTTCAATAATTCTATGAAAGAAGCTATAATAGGATACACTGCAATACGATAAAATACAACTCAAAGTACAAGGTACAGCCAAACGCAACAAAATAGATTAAATAGAACACAACAACATCGCAAGCCTAAGCTCTGTCTCATGCTCTCCTACTCCTCAGATAAAATGATGTACCTGTAAAGGGACCATTTCCCCTTCCAAGACCTATATAAATATAGTCTATTTAAGCTGAATTCTTGACCCAAACGTGGTATGAGAAATAAATCCTAGCAAGCACCCACCAAAGGCTTGTGCCAAACTATCAGTGAAAATATGCAACAATAGTGTGCAAAAGTAAATGTTGTAAACTAGTAATTACTCAAATGTAATAATCACAAATTTTATCATTTCCATTTTAATTATTACTTATAACCTCTACACTTGTGCTTCGGCTTGGTAGGTACAACATCGAAAATCACCACAGTGAATATATGAAATAAACAGTGTCCTCAAACATGCCAAAACTTACCTTCATATAATCATAATCATTCCCTCTGGCTAACAGAACCATGCCCTTAGGCTAATAAAAAATCATTACCTCTGGTGATTTCCCTATGGAATAATGAATATTTCCCTCAGGCGTATGAGATAATTCCCTCAGGCTAAACAAAACATTGCCCTCGGGCTAAATAGAATACTGACCTCGGGCTTATAGAACAATACCCACATGATAATTGAACCGGGCCGAGACCAAAGCATTAAAAACAATTCATATATAATTTCTCTCAAGAAAATTCAATGCACAATATAATCATGGCATACCCTCAGGTATCCAGGACAAATGGCTAAAACGACGAATGCACCCCTGGGGTGGTCCTGGATCCAAGAAGTGATCCCGAACAATATTTTAAACTTATCATTAGATTATCTACGCAGTTCTAGAAAACTTTCAGCAAAGTCCACATCCATACGACACCCCAATCATGGGTTCGTAGCACAACGGTACACAAATTCAAATCAATAGTTGGAAAAAAACATCAGACCACCAACCTTAATCGTCTCTAATCTTTATATGTGAATGACGCGTCCCGAAATGCATGATAATGGTGTAGATCTAAGATAAACAACTACACTCTCAACCTCAAATAGATTCCCCTCAGGCAATAATTGGTAAGAATGACTCAATGGGAAGGAATATCATACCCACGCAGTTCCAACAAGATTGACGGTGGAAGAATCTGATTCCCGGTGTGCGGACGAAATCTCTCCCACGATCGGGCCTCCTCTCCCGAGCTCCTATGGCGTTCTAAGCTTACTCTATTTAAAAATGAGGCTACTTCCCGTTTTAAGAAAAAGAACGAACTACACGGTGTGTACTCTCAAGTACACGGGGTGTAATTTTCTTTTTTTATCTTTTCCTCTGGCGGCTTCTTTCCACCGTGACCCTATTCATTGGTTGACATGAGTACAAAGTGTGTATTCCTGATTACACGGCATGTACAATTGCTCCACTAGTGGCTGCCTCCACTGCCTTACTGTTCACCTGTTGGCTGATTACACTATGTGTAAATAAAAATTACATGGTGTGTAGTCAGTTTTTACGCCCTTCATTGCCAATGGGCCTGCATGCCCTGTGTACTCATCCCACAAAGCCAAAGTACATGGCATGTGGAAAAAGTACACTGCATGTACCAATTTTTTTTTGGATTTTCCCCATTTTCCTTTTTTTCTCAAAAACACTTAGGGAAAAAGGAAAAGAAGAAACTCGTACCTCAAGAATAAGAATCAGGTTCTCTTTGTAGTCACTTTTGCGGGTAGGCATAGCCTTTATTTTTCCTCGTATCTGTGTGTAGAGGGATGTAATGTGTCGTGGTTATTGACACACATATATTCTGGATATAGTTTCCTATGGACCACTATATGTGTAACATGTATAGGCTGTGATGGATTGAGGATCCTTACACCATGTATGGGCTATAATGGATTGAGGTCTAATACCTGATGTATGATACATGTTGTTCGAGCTGTTATGGAGCCAGGAAGATTCCTAGTTACTTCAGTTATGTGCACATAGTGAGATTGTTTCACAAGGTGAATGTTGTGGTGCTATGCCTAGGTGTATGTGGGCAAGTATTTTTTAATAGATATTCTTAAGAAGTGCGACGTTGGAAAAAATTGGAAAACCAATGGCAATGTGGTATTGGGGTAACCTTGATATTATTTATTACATTATATACTCTTGTATCTGATACATGGTGAGAGAAACCTTAGTGTGGTTTGGAACATTGTATTCCATTTTAGTGAAGAGTTATCTTCACTTGTTTTTCACCTTTCTTTATAATGCATTCTTATCTTTTTCACGAGAGGCTCTGGGGACGATCCTAATAAGTATACTGATATACTCACCCAACATTTATATAAACTACCTTTTCAAGTATCTTAGATTAGGTGGGAGATCAGGCTGGTTACTACTAGCTTGGGGTTGTAGGAGTTGTTTGGGCCTCATGGTCACTGCCATTTTTTCATTCTTTTGGTACATTCTATTATTGCATTCATTTATAGTAGTTCTTGTATGAAATTAAATA
This sequence comes from Viscum album, assembly GCA_963277665.1. Classification (NCBI taxonomy): domain Eukaryota; kingdom Viridiplantae; phylum Streptophyta; class Magnoliopsida; order Santalales; family Viscaceae; genus Viscum; species Viscum album. The sequence continues at coordinate 808,240,703 of OY728139.1, forward strand.
CATTTACCTCATATTTCTTTATATTGAAGTATAATTTGGAGTTGGTTGTTGGCTATCTTATCAATCTCTTCTGTATGTGTTGTCTTAGAGGGTAATGCCTCCCATTTGTGTGTTTACAATACCCATGGTTCTAGTCACCAACCTAAGGTCCATTAGAGGCGAGACTCAAAAGTCACAATCTCCCTTCTCACATTGCCGGACTAGGAGGATTACACTTTGTGGGGATGGGTTCATGACACAATGACATATGGAATGATCAATATTGTATTAGGAGCTTGATAATTGGTCTTGTAAATCATCATTTGTGGTGTTGATTTAATTATGAGTTTTATTATTTTTCTATATTCAATTATGTATTGTTCAATGCCCTAGGTTGTGATATTACATATGGTGGGATAAAATCTTCATCAATGATTGATCTAGAGAGGGTGATCCTTGTAATTCATGGGTTTTAATTCAACATTCTTGTACTTATTATGCAAGTAATTTTTTCTCAAATTTCAATGAGAGTTATTTTTGGCTAAGTCTGATCAAATTAATTAAAAAATTCAAATACCTGTTATGTACATTGGCTAAAAAATATTTCCCCCCCTCCACTCAATAATCCATTTATATTATGTTACATGGGTTATTTGTTGGTGATGTGTTTTAGGCTTATCGAATGTGACTCAATAGACAAGAACCCATTCTTATATTCATTGGATCACTATATCCCAATTAGGATATTCCTATGGAACTATATTTGAAAATTCTTATAGAGGGATTAAGATATTGATCATAACTATTCCAGTCACACGGGAAAGTGTTATATCATTCAATTAAATATTTAACACTATAGAGTTAAAATTTATTATAACAATTGGAATGAGATTCATAATTTGGATCTTCAATTGACCTATACTTGAAAACGAGTCCACCAATTCAAACTGTAATAACATTATAATGGAAATTATACAATTCTATTAATAATAGATCAATATTTTAATATTTAATTAATTATATATTCTTAATATTACTCATAATTAAAATTTAAACACCCCTAGTTTAACAATTAAAATTGTGAAAAATTGTAATTTCACCCTTCCTTGGAGACAATATAAATTTCCACTACACTACATTTACATGTAGTTAAATTGTGATTGAACAATTAAAGACAAGGTAAAGTGTAATATAATGTCAAATTTACCACCGTTATACATCATTGAATTCATTTATAATAAATTTCACTATAGTGGATAAAAATTTCATATAAAGAAACCTTGTTCGATTTAATTTTTGGTTGAATCAAATTATCCAACCCCCATTTTCATAAAATATTTAAAGGATAGGATTCTTTTTCAACTACATGAAGAAAAAATTAAAATGTAGGGTAGGAATTTGTTTTAAATGAATAATAAACCATCTAAAAGTTATGTTTTAAAAGAAAAAAAATTAAAATATTGAATTCCTACATAACCCAAATCATGGTGAAATTATATTTGTTTAAAAACATGAAGTAGTGAAAATGAATCATTATTTTGATTTTGAAACCGAAATTAGTTATATTTTAAAATCAATTATTTCCACTCAACTAACCCATCCAATATTTCATAATCAAATAAATCACCAAACTGATGCATAAGTATGGTTATTTTAATTATATTCATTCAATTTATGTCAAAATAAATGATACCATTATTTAATACCTATGAGAACCCCAAGGGAATATACTTTATTAAATGCAACAACTCCCCATAGTATTAACCAAAGATCAAGTTTGATTCTCACTCAAAATTTTCATGTTTTTTGATTAAAAGGGACAATCACTCCCAAAAAATAGGTATTCTGAACCACACCCATTCAAACTAATATCCACTGTATATTAAAAGAGTTTGCAAGGGATGAACATTTATCATTTGATATGACAATTTCATTTAAAACATTAATAAAAATGAAATTCACATAGATTATTTCATAAGAAAACCAATAGAGTATAATTTAATTGTAATGTGATATTTAAGAAAAATGTTTTATCAATTATAATATACCTCATATTTTATCCAAATCAGGGGTAATTAATCATTGGTTACTTTTTTAAATCTGAAAATCAATTATTTAATGGACTAAATTAGTGAATTTTGTTTATTATTAAAATTTATAAATATTCGAACATTCTATAATTTTATAATTAATCCAATTTCATGATTTTGAAATTGATAATTCATTTTTTAAACATTTTGTAAATTATATTATTAAATGGATTGAATATAGATTTATAATTATTTAATTCACGTAGAATTAATTGATAAATATTTTTTATTTCATAACATTTTTTCGTAGTAGTTATAAATTGGTTGCAATTATAGTTTTTAGTATTTACAATAATTTAGAATCATATAAAAAATCTAATAATAAATCAGATTTTCACTATTTTAGTTTGAAAAAATATTAATGAAAGTGGCCATGTATTCCCAACGTGCGATCGATCCACCTACCATACTCAAGCAATCACATAAAGGAGGCATGATTAATCCACTCAAAAAATTATGAATCTCATTCATATATGTTTGATTATCCCATAATGTCATGGACTTTCAATAAGAAAACATCAATGATACCACATGAAAACACCTCAAACCACCATGCCTCCCATGGAAATGAAGCTATCTCATTTTCATTGTAAAAAGTTACCAGAAAACGCCTACTATAATAAGAAACCTAAAGATACCACATCTGTATTCTCAAAATACCATGAGAACACTCCATAAATATGTCATAAGATCCTCAATAAACCATCTTCACTATACTTAGCATCAATGTATAGCATGTATCCAATATCACATCCAATCCCACAACCTACCAGATGAAGTATCCTCAACCAACCATGGAAATCACCCAAAATAAATATTACCTTATTCTTTAACTCGCCATGATATCAGGAAACATGAGGGAATTGTAGTAACTAGATTGATCATGGCATTCCATGTGACCACACAGACTAGGGCAAACTGACCACATATAGTGTAATTTATAAGAGGAGGGAAATGTAACTAATGATTAATCCAAGTCTGGTGATTTTAGGTGCACCAAAGATGGTTCAAAGATAATTATTTCTTGGATAATATTTAAAAAAATAGAGAGAACCTCAACTATGGTAGACAAAATAATGAGTGTGTTCATAATACAAGTGCAGTGACCCAATTTTTCCAAAGAGGTCTGAGTATTAGAAATCAGGTGGATTTCAAAATGGTAGGAAACATGAATTTGGTTTTTTTACACTTAGATGAAGATTATAGATTATTATGATACATATTAATTGGATCCAAATTATAGGACGATGTAATGAAATTTTTTCCAATCCTAAATGAAACTGATTAGGTTGTAGTCTACCCATAGTCAAATTGATGCACAGGTAAACATGTGTATCATCTTTACCCATTAGAAAAAATAAGATATACATAGATATTGAGAGATAATATAATATTTCTTCTCTAATTATTCACAAATGATTATGAAATTATATCATGTGAGTATTTAGAAGTAGGGATAGAAGATTCAAATTGATATCTTAAACTATACACAAAAGGATAATTTTATGGTGCTCAACACAGATTATGAGTAATCAACTGGATGTTTCAGAATTATATAATGAAATAGAAGAAACATATGCTTCCTATATGGTTTAATTGGAAGAATTACAAGAATATAAAAGTGTTCCTATATAAATATAAAACATTTGACAAACATAAAGGGATACCACCACTATTTATAAATTAACTAGAGCTTCTATAATTGTTTCTTTAGGAATTATTTCCATTTCTAATTATTGTAACTCTCATGTGAAGGAACACTAAACTATTATTTGTAGATCTAAAGAGACTCCATTCATTTACCTTGTAAATGAATTAAAAATTTTAATTAAATATTTCTTTTTTTCAATATATTTGGATTTTTCCTTATTACTGCATAATTCAGCATCATCTTCCCTATTTCAATGGATTACAAAAACAAGCCACTTAGGCTCTCAATATTACCTCTGATCAAGAGTGGTGGATTTAAAAAAGGATGATCAGAGATTCGTGATCATTAATATAAGTGAGGTTATAGAATTCATTGGTCATTTCATCCCTTTTATTAAGTCAAAACTTCCAGGTGAGGATAATCATGTGAGGTTTCACTTGTTTAGAGAGAAAAAATTTGTTAAAAGAATGAGATATTTATTTAAATGGAGGAGAGGGGTTATAAATGGTTAGATCACTTCATTTAAAAAAAATTAATCCAATTTGATTCAATTTTTTATTCCACATAACAATGGCATTAAAAAATGTTAATAAAACATCTAAAATAGTCTCCTCTCTAGTGATAACCAGATTCACACTACTTCTACATTAATACATGTTCATAAAATTGATTTTTTGATGGCTTCATGATAAGTTTTACATCAACATGGTGTTTTTAGCGAGGCTTGTGTAAAGTGTAATTTTTTTTAAAATTAATTCAATACATGGCTAGGTCATGTTTTTATCACCAAATTGGTTTTGATCTAGAGGTTAAATGAAATGATCTAGAAAGAAACAAGACTATGAAAATCATTAAACAAGAGGAAAGAGTGTTTTTCAGAATTCTATTCACCAAATCTCTATCCTAGTCAAATTATTCCACAATGTTCAATGTATGAAGAAAAAACGCTTATGAAAATGTAACTCATGTAAATGAAACAATGAAAAAATATTAGCACCCAATTTCAAAAATGACAAAAAACATAAAAAATGATCAATATGAATGGGTTATTAGAACTAATTAGATTTATACTTAAATTTCATGGTTTATATATGCAATAACTAAATCAACACTTCAAATAATTTAGATAAATATCCAATGGGTTTACACCTTGATGAGTCACCGAAGTTCAAATTAATTGGAAAGACTTACCTTTTCCTCTTGATGTATCGTCCAAGGAGTGGATCTAAAACCTCTAGCCTAGATAGTTCTCCACCTAGGATTATTTGAAGAATGTATTCCCCTTTAAATAATTCAATTCCTAGAGGAGTACCTAGATGTGAAAATAAATCTATGGAATCATGAATTCTAGGGGAGAAACCTTGTATGAATTATGGGAGAGATTAATGTGGAAAACAACACCCTTACCTCACCAACCATTAAAATAACAAAAATTGATGGTATTATTTTAACAATTGTTGATGTAAAATGATTGGAACATACTAGATTCTTTTTTTGGAGGATCATTAATAGAATTGTTTCTTAATTAATTTGGAGAACTAATTGACAGTATCTCCTAAAATTAATAATAATTCATTATAATAACAACCGTAAGAGGATTGAATAATCTAGAATGTTCCAAAAAACCTTTAATTGAAAATGAAATTTAAAAAAATACCTCACTTTGAAGGAAGTTTTCTATGAATATGGTTCATGAAACATCACCAGCCGCACCTCATAGAGCCTACCAACTCTATCACTATATTGACCACTACAATGATGGTTATCCTCAAGTTAAAGGAATGTAAATATATGATTCCATGTAATAAAGAAAATAATAGAATAATCTAAAATGAAATCAGATATTCTTATAATTTTCAAACACTCAATTTGGATTTGGAAACCAATATCAGTAAAGAAAACGGTTCCATTGTGGGTCTTAATTAGAATTTCAAAAATCACTATTACTTAGGAGTAAATATAATCATAATATAAGTTACCACCTAGGAATGATTCAAGAACCATATATAAAGGAATTAGTAAAACAACTTATAAAGTCTCATAATCCTGAAAAACTACTATCAACACCCATGGATCATCAATGAAGAAGATGCAAGGATAGTATAGGCAAGTCCTATCTTATTTAATGACATTAAAATTCACGTTTCAAGTAAAATTATCACTTATTAAACTCATAAACTTATGGGGAATGAAAATTCTATTTCATTAAGTAGTTAAAAGAATATTTGAAACAATGAATAATCACCATCTTTTGACACAACTAGAAGAAAAAAACCCACTGAACCAGAAGAATATATTAAAAAAAGAAAATGAAGAATAATAATCTATGTAAATACCACAATTAAATAATAATAAGGTATGGAAAAATACATAGGACATATATCTACCCAAAACTACCTTAACTTATAGATTAGAACCACCCAATAAGACTAATGATGGCACAATACAGTAGAATATCATTGAGATTTTCAGAAAGGTAGAGATCAACATCCCTTTACTAGTATACATTTAAAAAATTCCACATTATAAAAATATTATCAAAGAAAGGTACACTGGGAAGAGTTTATATTAAGGAAATAAATTGTAAAATTTATGTATAAATATATCTACCCCTATTACCTCACAAATATCGAGGAAATTCCACGATCTTGGAACATTAATGATCCAATTCACTACTGAATAACTCACATTTTCCAAAGCACTATGTGATTTAAGAGCTTTATTTAATGTGATTCATTAAATTTTTTTAATCTTCCATACATACAGGTTTTTTCAAAACCACTGAAATGGTTGTAAAACTTGATAACCAAACCATTAGATGGGCATTTGCAGTTTTAGAGGATATTATAGTAAGTGTGAAAGGATTTGCATTCCTTACTAAATTATAAATTATAAACATATAGTTATAATGTGGAAATGATCATTCCCCTAGTACCTCATATAGAAAAATTAGAAATATTAACAAAATGATAATAAATGTTAATAAAGATACAATTTCAATGCCTTTTTGAGAATATATAGTGAATTTTATTTTGAACCATGACTGTAAATCTAACATTAAAAAATACCATTTAGATTTCCATTTTTATTATAAATAATATATTGATATGTTTTATGACATCATTTTATTATGAGAATATATAAAAACACATAAATTCATTAATGAACCTATTTTTTAAAATGACCTCAACCGGTAAACTATGATGCATGTTAATGAAAGTTATTATGATGACAGTTATTTGGAATATTTACTCAAAAATGTCTTTATACATGTATTTTACATGTTAAATCTACTAGAATAGATAAAAACATATGTAAATAATTATTATAAAACCCACATTAATTGGAATTAAATCTATTAGAATCATACCTAAAATATGTTTTTCTTTTAAAAAATGAGAAATTTTTTATAATAATTTTAAAAAATATAAACCCTATTAAGATAAATAATTACTAGTGAATTTGAAATAAAACATGTGGTAAAAAGGATAGAAACTGAGAGACATTCCAGGTATTATCACTACCACTAGCATGTATAACATTTTATTAGAAATTTATTCAAAACCGGTGAGACAAACCCAAAAGAGGATCAACATGGTCTTATTTTTGTTCATTAAAAAGGAAGTATAAATAATTTTAGTAAATTAAATCATATACCAAGTCTCAGATTCCAAATGGGTTATCCCATTTGTATTATCCAATAAAAAAACTAGACACAACATTGTAAAAAATGAGAACAATTGGTTAGTTCCCAAAAGGATTCATATTTAGAAGGTATTTTTCATTGAATATGAGATGTTAAATTGTGTAAAAAGAAAATTCAACTCCCACATTACCTTTTTGGGCCAAATATTATAGATAATAATAGTAAAGCTTCGTTTATATTTCCTTGAAGGAGTTTTTGGATATTTCTAGGTTCCAGTATGACAACCCTACTTTTTATTACACACATATACATGATATATTACATAAAACCATCACATGATACAACATAGATGATTGAGAGGACTAGTGTCTTTGGGGCTTAGAAAAATTAAATAAAAGCTTAAAACATCAAACACAACATCTTATTGAAAACTTCCTTTACATAGACAATACATTCTATTGTACTTAGCATTGAATTGGATAACATGACTACATACATATGAAAGGGGTGAGCTATAATACCTAGTAGGAGAGTAAACAATGAATAACATGATGAATAAAATAAATGTTATGAAATAGACCAATCAATGGAGAACAAAAGAAACATGAACATAAAGGAATGATAAATATGGATAATCATAACATCGAGATGTGGCAACAACACTTAACAAGAAATTAGCCTGAGTCAAGGCTCTTAGCACATGGAACATGTGTAAAACCTCATTGAACATGAAGCACGGTTAAACCCTCATTGCACTTGAATTATCATGAATCAAATACCATTTCACATGACATATCATGATACTATATTTTACCCAATGCAATGGAGGGTTATCATGGCACACCCTTTCTAAATAGTTGAGTTCATTCATAAGTGTTCCACATGGATCATAAAACATGGATTCATTAAACATCACAATTTATTCCACAATATATGTACGTGTAATTTATACATGAAACTATATAGCCAATAATTAAATTTTTATAAAGTTGGATACCCTTGATAAACCAATGAGCATGGTATTCAGTACACAATGACTTTGGCTTTGAAAAACATGGTGCAATTTCTACAGCATAACGACGTGACATAAGAATTCATAAAAATGATAGACTAGAGGGAAAGGGGTGTGTCGTCATTTTTACATGAAATGGAAAGTAAGGGGTTTATATAGATACATGTCCCAACAATCGTAATGGAATTTAGATTCATGATAAAAAAGTATTTCTAGAATGTTAATGAGGAGAGAGAAATTTCATACTGAATTTCATCATTTTAATAGGTGTACATGGGAGGCATAAATGAGCGAGAAAGGGGGTCTCTAATCATTCAAACATAAAGAGGGACGTATGAGGGAGGTTATAAATCATACCAAATCATTTATAATTGAAAACACGGCATAAAAATATTAAGAAACTTGGATAAAATGAGAAATTAAGGAATTTATTACTTGGAAGTGTGATACAAATGTCTTGGGTGGGGCTTGACATAGGCTTCTTGGGAGCTTGGGGAGCCTTGGGAGGATTCTAGAGAGAGAAGGGAAGAGGTTGGATGAACTCCAAAGGATTTTATTGGAGAGGAAATGAAATTTTGGGTGGGTTTATATTGGAAATAATAGAGAATTATTTATTATTTAGGTTTGGGACACCACACAATAAAGTAATCAAAACCACAAACCATCTCAAGGTTATTGCCCGTGATTTTTTCCAAATGGGAGTGGAAAACAATATTTTATATGTCCAATGTAAGAACTTCTTAAAATAATAGGTTTGCTTTTGTGGAGGTGAGTCACACTCTCTAGGAAAATAATTTAAAAGGCGAAAATGTTTTATAAGTCTTGAAGGGTCCACTAAACCATTGTAAACTAAATAAAACAAATCTAAAATCAAATTATTTTAATTTTAAAACATATATTTCCCGATCATAATTTTTATAGTTTTTTTTAAATCTCTATTGGTTCGTTATGATGTCATAAATCTCATTATAGGTTTAAACTGAATTTAATTTTTTCCCAAAAATTATACTGTATCAGAAAATTATAAAAAAATTCATCGTTGGATAATTTAGACATCATATTCCAAAAATAATATTAATTTTATCTAAATAATTTTCTAAATATGTAAATTTTCACCTTTAAAATAAAAACCGTCATTTATAAAAAATTCATGGGTTTTCACAAAAAAAGCTTTCAAACATTAATAAAAATTACAATTGCATTAATAAAATTATAAGATAAATTATATTTAATAAAATTTCATTTAATAATAATAATAATATTTTATTATAAAATTATTTAATTAAGAAAAAAATTAGTTTATAAAAATAGATTTCTTAGTCGACTATTAGCTAAAAGTACTATTTTCGTTTTTAAAAACTATTTACAAAGTAAAAATAATAAAATGAAATTATATTCATTGTTATATGAAAAATAATATACATCATCATAGTGATAGGGTCTTGTTACATAAACCCATAAAACAACCACATATGACTTTAGGGTAAGTTCGGCGTTGGTGATAGACTCTTGGGGTGGCTCGGATAACATTGCCCGAGTGGTAATCTCTATAAACATCCACTTCTCTCAAAGGCCATTCCACTCGAGCTTAATGTATTCAAGCTTGAATTAGGCTTGGTCATGAGTGATGCCCAATGATTCCACCTCTTTTCTGAGCTCTGAAAAATGGGCATCGTATGGGGCATGTCTGCTGGATGAGGCCATTGATTCCTTTTTCTGAGTAAATTGGATTTGTTAAATCCATATATTTATACTAATCATGTCATTACTATTCAACGACTATATTAGCAATGGTCACAAATCATAACGGTACATTAAAAATCCAAAACATAAAACCAAATATGTGCATATTTTTTACATAACCATAAGTAGACATTTAAGTGCACTAAGAGGAATGTTCATTAATGAAGTTTTGGGTCGTTACAATCTCCCCCCTTAAAAAAAATGCATTCTCACAATTTAATTACATACAAAAAGAACACTCAAATTTAAACATGACTTTAGGGTTTCTTACTAACCACAAGTAATCATTCCCCAACCCTCTTTATCACATTGATCATAGAGAGTGATGGTCCACTTAGTGTAACAGTTCCTCAATGCACATTCAATGTCTTATCAAAACATCTCCTTGTACTATGTTTCGATAAAATAGTGTGACAGAGTCAGAATTGAAAATTTGGAAATGTGGTACTTTAAATATATTGTCTATGTTTCCAAACAGACTAGAAGAAAATAATTTATATATATAGTCTTCTCAAAGGTCTCCCTCTTCAGCAAATCTTCTAAAATAAAATGGTGCATCATACACCCTAGATAGGGTGAAATATTTTAAAAAAATCATGGTGGTACTTCCCTCATCTTGAAAGGTTATAGTGTTGGGAGATTAATATTTGATCATATGTTTTCCATGATCCCTAATGATTTCATGGTAAGGAGGAGATTTCTGATATGTCGTAGAGCATCTGGAATGAAAGTTGGACATTGGAAAAGGTTTTAATGTTATGCAAGATTGACTTCACTATTATTTTATCTAGAAATTCCTTAAGAAGGGACAACAAGTTTGAATGAGGTTCTTACCCTTCCATATCGAAACTATCCTTTATCCTACTAACGAAACATATCAAATTTTGAGTTACCCTCTCGACATAATAAAATTGTGATATAAAACTACTTACAGTCTAATGATTTATTATCCCTTAATAAAATGAAAATTAGGGGTATCATATAAAAGGTAATCCATGGAAAAAAACTAATGACTTATAAATAACATTTATTTCAAAAACATACAAAACTATAGGCTTAAATCTATGTTATCCGTGATCTACTTACTAACATATATTCTTAGGGTCATCATTTTAAATTCCCTTAATAATGGTTCATACAAACTTTGTTAATTTACCAAAGAATATCCCCTAGGATTGTCGTAACCAAGAGTGTAGCAAGGCCCATTTTCGTGTACCACGATACCCTGGGTCATGCTCAAAACTCCTTGTCAGGGTTTTCACCCCTAGGTACATCTGTGCCGGACCCATCTCTACCTACTTGTATCCTGACATGGATTTATTATCTTGATAAACCACTTACGCAATACTCAAAAAAAAACATATGTATGTTTTTATTATACTTAGTCATGACTCTATGGATTCACAAGGGTTTTCTAATCCTAATCCAAAAAATAACTAAACCTATCCTCTGATACCAACATTGACAATCCTGTTTTTTGTTACACACCAATACATTATATATTACATAAAACATTCACATGATATGACATATAAGATCGAGAATTCCATTGTCTTTGGGGATTAATAAACTTACATAACATCTTAAAACATGAAACAAAACAACATATTGAAAACTTCTTTTACATGACCACTACATTCCCTCGTACATAGAATTGCACGGGATAACCAGAGGACATACATTAGAAAGTGGTGAGCTATAAAGTCCAGTAAGAGACTAAACAAGGAATAACATGATAAATAAAATAATTGTTAGACAGTTGGCCTATCAATGGATCAAAATAAAAAACATGAACATAAAGTCATGATAAATAATGATAATCATAATTGGAGATGTTGCAAAAAAAACATAACATGGAATTAGCATGAGCCAAGGATCATTCCACATAGAGCATGAGAAAACCCTCATTGATCATGAAGGATGAGTAAAACCTTTTTTCACTTGATCTATCATGTTTCAACACCCATTTCACATGACATATCATGATACTATACTTTACCCAATGCATTGGAGCGTTATCAGGGTGCACCCTTTACTAAACATTTGAGTTTCTGAAAAAGGGTTCCACATGGATAATAAAACATGGATTCTTTAAACATCATCATTTATTATACGATAAAGGAATTTGGAATTCTTACATGAAACTATATAATCAATATATAAATGTCCATAAAGTTGAATACCCTTGATAGAGTAATGAGCATGGTTTTCACTACACAATGACTTTGGTTTGGAAAAACACTGTACAATTTAGGCTACATAACATTGTGACATAAGAATTAATAAAAATGGTTTATGAGAGAAAAAGTGAAGTCTCATAATTTTTATAATAAATGGAACGTATGGGGGTCATATATATACAAAACCCAATAAATATAATGGAATTTACATTCATGATACAAAATAAATTTTTTAATGTAAATGAGGAGAGTGAAATTCCTTAAGAAATTTTAGCATGGTAACTGGTTTATATGGGAGGCATTAATAAGAGAGAAAATAGGTCTCTCATCATTCAAACATAAATATGGTAGTATGAGGGAGGTGTTAAACCATACACCATTATTTATAATTGAAAACAAAAGCCCATAAAAATATTATGAAACATGGATAAAATGAGAAATAAAGGAATTCCTTACATGGAAGTGCGACACCAAAGGCTTGGTAGAGGCTTGAGAGAGGCTTATTGGAAGCATGTGGCACCTTGGGAGGATTCTAGAGAGAGGAGGGAAGAGGTTGGGCGAACTAAAAAGTCTTTGAGTGAAGAAGAGGTGGGAGCTTGGGTGGGTTTATATAGGAAAGGAGAGAGAATTGTTTGTTATTTTGGTTTGGGACACCACACATTAAACAAATCAAAACCACAAACCAGCCAATGGTTTTTTCCAAGGGGCAGTGTAAAACAATATTTTATATGGAAAATGGCATATCTTCTTAAAATAAAAGGTTTGCGTATGTGGAGGTGAGTCACACTCTCAATGAAAACAATTTAAAACGCTAAAATGTTTTATATATCCTGAAGGGTCCACTAAATCATTGTAAAATAAATCAAACCAACCTAAAATAACATTATTATATTGTTAAAACATATATTGGATGAACATAATATTTATTGTATTTTATTACATCACTAATGGGTCATTAAGATGTTAGAAAACACATTATATGTTTAAATGGTATTTAATTTTTACCCAAAAATCCGACGGTCTGAGAAAATTATGAAAAATACACTATTGGATAATTTCAACAACCTGATTCCAAAAATAATATTCATTTTATACAAATAATTTTATAAATATGATAATTTCTTCATTAAAATAAAAACCTATATTTATTGAAATGCTTGGGTTTTTGACAATAAACTAAATATTGTTTTGTCAACATTTCATATGTTATACAGGTTTTGGTCATATTTTTTGTGAAATATAATAACAATTTAATCAGATCACTCAATACTCATGCATTTTATCCAAAAATCTAGTGTAAATCTATTTATAGTGATTTGGATGTCGATTTTATATGAATTAAACTTATAAATAATGGATGATAGTGGTTTTTAAATTATGTTTGTAGAAAAAATGGGTACATTAACTCATAAATTCAATGTATAACCACCCATCGATATGATATGGGATGACTCCTTCCATAGTCATCAACAGAAAAAAAAACTAGGTGCATTATTATGCTAGTCTTTTCACTTTTCTAGACACATCAAAGGAATTAACTTATTTACCGTGAATCAAAATGCCAATTTGAAATATGAGTAATAGTATTATGTCTAGGATGATATATATTTTTGAAATAACCATTATGACAAATTAATTAAGAAATATATCCTTGGGGAAGAGATTATATATATGATTATATTTTTTTATACACATTCATGTAGAGTCAATTTTGGACCTCAAAAAATTGATAATGTTTTTTTAAAAGTTGTATTGTTTTGGCCTTTAATTTTAAAAGATGCAATTTTTTTAAAATCATTCCTAAACTGCTCATTTACTGGGGAAATTTCAGAAAGACATGAAATGACCCAAAAAAATATTTGATATTTTTTAAAATATTTTACATATAGGGATTAGATTTTATAGGTGTGTTTACACTCTCATTTCGTTTCTACAACATATTACAATATGTGGACTATGTTTCTATGTAAATTATGGAAACATTAATCTGAACTGATGACTCCATTATTGTAATTGAATTTCTAAAATTAAAAAAAATTTGTAGATTTTTATCACCTGAGAAATAATGATTAACCAAGTCACAAACTTATTTAACACCAATATTTAATCTAAATTAAATTAATATGGAATACATCATAATACCTCGATATTATATAACCCACATATTAATGGGAACAAACAGGTGTCCAATAAATAGATTATGAGCATCCCAGAAGAAGACTTTGCAACAAACCCATATGGATTTGAATAAAAAGTTATGAGATGCATTGTGGTCAAACAAAACTACCTTAAAAAACCCTTAGGCATCCCCTTAAATAATTTTTTAAGGGAAGAACTATCATTTTTGACAAAGAGGATCACCTATTTGTTAGATTATTCAACATGGGGAGGATTTACAAGGAGTAATAAATGAAATCATGGAACAATTTGATGTATCATTATGAATACATCTCGAAGGATGATCCTGGAACCCAAGTAAATTCTCTTCCTATGTAACTATTTAAGGAGATTGATTCAAATCTGCTAAAACTTTTCTTTTACAAGTATGTAGTTTCTTTTAGTGTCTGAACTTGTTAGCTGTGAGGGTTCTTAATTTTCCCTTAAAAGTGTTTGAGAATGTAAAATTTACATTGGATGAGTTGAATCACATGGATTACTTTTTTATGAATATAGTAAACATGAATTTGGAAATGTTTAAGAATATAAGAATCTATAGATGACAAAAATTGAGATACAAATGAGGGAATATTAATAGAATTAACTACTTTATAAGGAGAAGTTCAAATATATCCATGAAAATATCATCTATAAGAAAATATTTTATATTAGATAAAAGGTGATATTATTTACCTCATGGATGAATTTCATGTCTATTAAACAACCCTCCATTTATTTTGGACCACACATAGTTACTAATACCATTCCATTTTGTGTATTTTCAATCATGGGAGAAGATATAAAGTATCCATTTATGGTGAATTGAATATAGGTGAAGTATTATGATGAATAAATTCGTAAATATCCAATGGATGAGTCCAAACTCCTCATTACTGCAATTGAACAAAGGACAACTGGCTTGTCTCTTTCCCAAATATTGAGCTATATTATCACTTTAAAAAATAATTTTTACTGATAAATTCATGTTGGAAATAACTGAAATGGTTCCTAAGATATGTGTGCGGGATAGAACAATGTATATTAGGATATAAATAATTATATATATTTTTCTTTTATCATACATTTTTTTTACTAAAAATAAAATAAATCAAATTATTCGATACCCATTTTTGTATTTTTTATATAAATTAATTATTGATTTTGTTTTAAAAAAATTATTTTTATTTTTAGGATATGAAAACATGAGTAGAATGCTATCCTATAATTGAAAAGTACTATTCTAGAGTGGTAGGATTTCATTTGTTATGAATTTGATAGAGGAAGATAGTCACTAAGTGAACATACCACTAATTTCATAGAATTATTATTTTTAGAATTATGAAGACTACTGTAAATGGAAAAGAACATAGTGGAATAAAAATTATATTTTTAGGGAACTATATTAATGAAAAAAACCAAATTAACCTAACCACAATGATTGAGTAACATCTTGGCAGCCTCGGTAAAAGAAAATTGTATATCTCATATGAACAGGTGTAAAAAAATTATAATGGAACCAATCTATAAGTCTTAATAATTCAATATAAGTATGTGTGTGTGTATTTACAATCAAATAAGAGTTATAGTAACCTATGATCTGACTGAACAAGTGTTGCTTCTATTCCTTGAATATTTTTATTAGTCCTGGGGGAAGCTCTATATATTGGGATGGATTATTTCTCGGATTATTTGTACTCATTTTATAGGTGATTTTAAAAAATCTGGTTATAAAAATCAATTAGTTCAAAATCTTAATGGGTTTGGATTAGTTTTGGGGAAGTTTATTCTTTGATGAAGAAGGGGAAGATGATATATATGAATTTCATTTAACAAGTATAAAGGAATTGTGATAATTAAACATGGAAGTACAGCTTATGTTAAATGAATTTAAAATGTTCCCACTTGTTAAAATTTTAATTATACAAGGATCCATTTCATTTAGAACCTAGAACTAGAAATTGTGTGATAAATGAAGTTATAGAGTGAATTAAATTTAAAAGGAGTAAAGATAATTCTAGAAATGAATGAACCTGTCATTTTATTCTTATTTGTCCTGTATACTAATGTCTTGGAAGCATTATCACTTCAAATAATTTAATTCACTATTTCTCCCCAGATCATAACAAACTAAATATGGGTTTGTGATGAGCTCAAAATTTCGAAATTTTTGTCTTCTTTTTCAATGAAATTGACACCATAATGAATTAAAATCCTAGGTGATCATAATTTCTTGTTAAGTTTGTACATATATATATATATATATATATATATTGTATAATGGCCTTAATTTTTATTTGAAGTATTCATTCAATTTTTAAATATTTTAACAAGCCATAATTTTAGAATTAATCTTATTAGAATGCACTGAAATTTATCTTTCATTATTTAATATATTTTTGGAAATTCCATTGTTAAGTTTCATGAATATAGATTTGTAATGATTTTGTTCATTTTGAATTAATTAGAAAAAATTAATATATTCGTAATTCATTTTGGTGTTTAATTCGGAAATTATTATAATTTTATTTTTTTAATGTTTTAAATAATTTTGAATCTTATGAATAAAGGCTACACTAAATTGGGTTATCACTATTCTAGGGTGAAAAAATATAAATTCTATTCACCAATACTTCAAAATGTTTAGTTGATCTACATTCCATTGGCAGGATACCACATGAATGAGGCAGTTTCAATCAACTAACTATGTGATTAATCTCAATCAACCATGTAAAAAAATACCACAAAGTCATATATACCATATGAATACATTCATGCTACCACAAGACTATATTTCAACCAACCACAAGTTAATAAAACCACTGGCCTAGCTAAAAACATCACAAAATCATTAATAGACTTCATGGACACTTCCATGATTTTTCATGAAAATACCTCAACCTACCATGCCTCTCAGAAAAGTGAAGACGCCATAATTTTTGAGTCCAAAGATGTAGTAAGTAACCTATTACATGAGGAAATCAAAATAGACAACTTGTAAATTCTCATTATATTGTAAGACCACTCTAACAAGCCTCTATAATATACTCTATCAACCTACTCCACCATATTTACCATTGATCACAAGCCTTACTTCCAAATTCTACACAACCAGTCCCACATGATACCACATGAAGTATCCTCAACTCAAAATGAAAATCACCACTAATATTATAAATAACGTTCATTATCTCGCTAAGATAATTGTATACAAGAGGGAATCATGGTAACATGAATTATTATGCCCTTCTAAGAGACCACATAATCTAGGGATGATTGATCTTACATAGAAGAGTTTTCAATAGGATGTTGGTGTAATAGAATTTCTCTCTGAGCCTGATGAATCTATTTTATCCCATGATAATTCATATAGAGTTCATTCCAGGATAAGAATAATCAAAACCAAGGGTATATATAATGTAGATGATCGAAGGATGTGTGAGATTAAAACAAATGGGAATTTTCTCAAGTTTTATGGAGATTAATGAGTCAAGGATACCAATGATATTTTAGAATAGTGGTAATATCAAGTCTAATTATGTTCCAAAAAGTTGAATATTAGGGATTATTCTGATATTCATCAATCGGAATTGAGTTAGATGATGATTTACTGGGTTTTATTCTAGGCATTAATGCATCTTATAACTCCCAAGTCCACCTATAATCAAACAAATGTCTCAAATGGTATGTGAATCATCATCATCCTTTAAGAATATTTCAAAAACCAATGATCACATGAAATACAAAAAGAATTATCTTATTATTCTCAAACAAGAATAGAATTTGATCATGGGATGGGTATGACTCATGGATAAAAGTTTTGAGATTTCAGCTTCAGCTATCATGATCCTCGATTTGGACATATTCCAAATTTACAAGGAAGGATATTTCATTAGGGATTGACAATAAAATTGGGAAATATTATACAAGTTATAAAATAACTTGAGAAAGTAAAATAATCACATAATTATCATGGGTTAATATTGTAATTGATCCTATAATATCCATCAAATACTATATAAATAGGTAATATTTCACTAAGATATGGTTATGGCTCTTTGATTTACCAATCCACTAAAGGTGATACTTTTTTTTCTAGATTCAATAAATTTTTAAATACTATAATTATCCTATTATAGAACATTTTCCATTATTGTTTTAGCTAAGTAAACTCCCTTAAGATCCCTTGAAAATTAATTCCAAATTTTAACTGAATATATATTTTTTTCAATCTCTCTAAATTTATTTGAGATGTTTATAAATTAATGGATTTCATAATTTCTTTTCACTTAAAATTTATCTTCCCAATTTAATTGTATTTATCACACATACCACTTTGGATCTCCCTACTACTTAGGATCATGTGAAATGGATTCACCAATGTTTTATTAGATATATTCGATCACTAGTAGAAGAAAGGTTAGAGAATGCAGTGACCATTTCACCACTATGATCAAGACAAAACATCCAGGTGAGGATTATCAAGTGATGTTTCACATATTTAATGATAAAATAGTAGAGTAAATTAATGGGATCATTATTTAACTGGATTATATGGGATATAAAAGGTTCAAAAATTTCATTTAAAAATGAATTCAATCCAATAAAATTCAATTTTTGATTTAATATATCAAAATAATTAAATAATAGAAAAATATATCTAAAACACTCTCTTATTCAGATATAACCTAACACCCACTACAACTGTATTAATTCATATTCATGAAATTCATTTTTTGATATCAACATGTTCCAATCATCAACTTATTAAAGTAAAATACAGTAGGAAACCACCCATTAATATATAGGAATAAATGATTCAAAATTTATTAACTATTTGGAAGGCATGGGGTAGACATATCATAGGAATATCCCAAGTCTTACTGAGAGAGTCAAGTCCACCTACCAATACCAATGGAGAGATTTGAATAATCCAATAATCATCAGAGAAACCCCTAAAAATTCATCAGTAATATTTTCAAGCCTATATGTTAATTCAATAATAAACAAAAAGGAAAGAGTCACCAAAACCTATGGAAAACATATGAACAAGACTTTATAAATCCATATAATAGTATTTGAAGTAATATCTCTAAAAACCCATAATTTACTTCCACAAAACCTAATCCCAAATAATAAATCACAAGAATATATCATCCCATAGTCATGTACTACCCAAATCATTATGTCCAATGTAAAAATAACCTATAAAAGCTTCCTTGAAATAAAATGAGTAGAATTATTTTTTTGAAATGTGATCTCACCATGACATGGTGAAATCACATCACTAAATCCATAATAAACATATGGGAAACAAATAAGAAAAATAATGATGGAAGAGAATGGGAATGGGTGAATCCATACCTTGAATTAGTATAAAAATCATACCTTGATCACCCATGAACCATGAAAAAAATAAGGAAAAGGAAGAAACATAAAGGATTCATGGGGAGGGGATCTTGGATATTGGAGGATGAATGAATCAGATGAAGACAATTAGGGGATTAAGGGGTTTATGAGAAATGAGTAAAATTACTTAGATAAGAACCTAGATCTACGCCTACTAGGTGCTCGGTTAGGTCCCACCAGGTACCCAATGTCACCTTCAGGCTACTTATCTATATCCCTTGCCCAATGGTTACTCTATACCCTCTATTGGGTAACTAATGCCACCTATATATTTAAACTGTTGTTGTAGTCTTATTTTAGATTAGGAAAACCTCTGAAATATCTTATGAACCATATCCCATATCCAAAATCACCTTATAATTCATCATCAACCTTCATAATTCAAGAACGAATCCAAAAACAAAAATTGAACCACATTTTAGATGCAAAAATTAAATCGGGCATGCAATTTTATTTCTTTAAATATCAAAAAAACTATACATTAAAATGATTGGAACATGATTCATGAAAATTCCCCAAAATATGAATTATTATCGCTGATAATACAAATTTAATTCCCATTTATGTATCACTACACCACTCAACCCAGGGACGTACCAATTTGAAACATATCTATAAAAAACCATATATTACACATAAGACGAACCATACCCTAATCTGAACCATTTCATAAAATACCCCATTAATGTATTACGTACAAGGACCAATGATAATGGAAAAACTAATACATGTTCTAAATATCAATATACGTCTAATGTGTGACACCAAAAAGTGATATAAAATATCAACCACTATGAGGTACCAATTGAAAAAGACAAATGAACATCATTATGATTAACTGAATACCATAAACCAATGATTTAAACCCTTATCTATGGTTATCCACACCATATGATTCTCTTAATTCTAACTATTTATATCATACCATAATGTTTTATAATTCATTAAAACATTTTCTTAAGAACATTTTCCAAAAATAGAACGTTTTATAAAATTAAATTATTTCTCAACTAAACCTCAAGAAAAAACAGTCCTCTTTTACTTTTTAGTAAAAAAATTCCAAATAATCACTACATTTCAAAACTAATTTCCTTTTGATATATTATGTAATTGAATGGTTTTTACCTAATGTTTCATCTTATTTAAATTTTAAAAATAAAAGTAATTATTTTAAAACTCTAATGTTTTCCATGAAACTGACTGATATGAAAACCATTTTCAAAATAAAACATCCCACTTTCGCATTAAAATATAGGGTTATAACCATTATTACAATATGAATAACTTCCTTTAATAATGGATAATGTTTTATTAGAAAAATTATAAAACATTATCACATTAATATTATGAATAAACTATTTATTTTATCATATTCTGGTTATTCAAGAAAATTAATATTTTCTCCATATAATATGATATATGAAAACATATTACAAATCATTTCAATGGTGTGATAACAATAGTACATATAATCATAACATGGAATCAATATATAACATGATTAGTATGAAATATAATATAAAAGTACATAAATTGTGCTCAACTATAAATCTCTATACAAAAAAATATCATGCTAACTGACATAATATTACTATGAAAAGTGTAACAAACCAGAATTTTATAAATCAAATTCCATTTTGAAAGAATAAATGACTTCTTAATTAATGTAGTCATATAAAAAATAAAATTATTTTTTTGGACCGATAGATATTGATATATATATATATAATATCATTAAACATATTAACTATTTATAATATAACTATTTTTAGTCTCCATTTAGATTTTCATACATTAAGGGTTATAATAAAGTCTGATTGTCTAAAAAGAAGAAAAATGATTGTAACTAGGGGCATCCTGCCATATGAATCAAAATTTTCAGATTCTATAAGGGAGATGGAAACACTAGGATTTCCCCTTGACTAATACCAAGCAGATATTAAATAACTAATTCATGAGAAAAACTATTTATGCTATAAGTTCATGCTTATTGAGATCGCGATGAAAACCATTGTCATCAAACTACCCTAGTAAAGTGTCCCCATCACACACCTTATCGCTAATGAGTATGCTGGTGTAATAAGGGGTCATGTATCTATACCCAATTAATATAATTTCTTATATTTTCTAAAAATTAAATAATAATTTTATTTATTTCTTTTTATTATTAATTTTTAAATAATTATATAATGAGTATGATATTTTCCACTATTGGTGATGGGGTAGAAAGGCTTAGGGGTGATGGGACGTCATAGTGTTAAGTCCCCATACCTACCTGCTTACTTTAGTTTTGTTCCTTTCATTTTTTTCAATGTTAGGGTATATTATTGACCTTATATAATGAGTTTGATAAAAACTAGAGTTTGATATGATGGAATCAAAATTTTTTGGGAAGTATTTATAGTTTTAATTAAGACACACTTATGGATAAACTCAATAATTTTATGAATAAATATTAATTTAGTAAAATATTATTATTAATTAATATTTCTATTAATAACAGTATAATACAATAAATTCCATGTTATTTTTATTGTGATCATAAAATTTTAAGTGTGTTAAAAACTAGTATTTTATATTAAATATGGATTTTTAATTAAATGTGAGAATTCTGATGACTAGAAAATTATTTTTTAAAATAAATATGACTTTTTAAATTTTCATGTTGATATTTTCTAAAAGTGAATTTTTCAAATTTTTTTGACATAGTCGATTGTTATTTGGTAAATTAAATACATTGTAAATATATGATATTTATTATGAAATCATAATAGACTAAGAGTGAAGAAATAAATTCTATAAAATTCATCCATGAACAAAAATAGGTTTCCCCTTTAAAATAACTTATTTTAAAGCTATTTAATTAGTTTTATTAACCTTTAATAAATCCTCCAAAACCTATTTTATATTTTATGTTTTTGAAATCAAATATTTATAAACATGACTCTCTTCCACATCACCAACAGTATTATTTTAAAATTACGAGTTATTTACCTTATAACATATTTAAAACTACTCCTCTTTTGGAGAAACTATGAACATATTTATGGTTTGGTTATTTTATTACACTGAGACTAAAACCCGAGATTATAAATTAATAAAGAATTACCCTCTATTTTTCTGTAAATATACACCCAACCTTCCACTAATCATTATTAATAAAAATAGGGTTGGAATTTCCTATCCCTATTACAATATACATTCCTTCTAAGGTGTTTCCAAGACCTTAAGAAGCACCTATCACTCTTTTCTAAGCACCCTCTAAATGTAAGAGATTCTATCATCTTCTTTATTCAAACACTTTCATTATGTTATTCCATTTGATATCAAATTATTCACATTATCATATATTTTTACACATATATTTTATTTTCATTATGATTAATAAGTTATGATATACCGCATTTTATTATGACTAAACCCGTCTATTAATCTTGATGTACACAGATTAAGCTGCTGAAATTATCTAGTGATTATAAATGATAAATATTTGGGTAGTGAATACATATCCCCAATTACACTCAAGGGTAATAAATTATATGTAATTATCGTAAATTTATTTTGGAATACCATTTATTTACCCCACACTCCTTAATCACGCGATTAAAAGTGATGAAATGTATTCTTGTGTTGCATGATCTATGTGGTGAACAAATGCAAGAACATGATATGAATGTGATGGGTGGGCCTATAATTATATAAACATCCAATGGATTGGGTATTTTTTTATTTCATAATATACCATATAATGTGAATGGGAGGTTATCCTAAAAATATTTTTTTGGATGTCATAAAAGTTAGCCTTGAATTTTGTTTATGACGTGTCACGACCCCCTCCCACCAAAGATACCCCTCCTGAGCTGGCAATGGTGAAAGGGAGAAAATAACCCCCCGAGCCCCGCCTCCAGTAGCCCTCGGGTTGGCGACTAGAACCAAGGGTATGAGTTTACACAAATATTAGTGGAATTACCCTTTTATTATTTTAAGATCAGGAAATAGGACAAGTCAACCAACAAAAAGGAATATAACGGAGTGTGTAGAACTAAACCCAAACCAAGCCCACACGCATGTTTAAACAATTTTATAACAAGGTGAAAGTACAGGAAAGATCAAAGTACAATACCAAAAGAAACAAGTGTACAACAACAGCAAAAACTCCAACTGTCTGACTAGTAGGGTCTCGCATGGCCCTGGTAGTCCTCTTGGAAACCTGAAAGTAAACGTAGGGTGAGCATACAAGTATACTAAGTAGGGAAACCTAAATCTCTCGTGCACAAATGGGGAGACATCCTAATGTCCCGTGAGAAAAAAAAGAAGAAACCTAGAAAGGAATTCTATCCACCCAACCTCACCAACCACACTCACCAAAAACACAATCACAACAGGTAGTAGTATATAAGAACAAGAGTATTGGGTACCCCGCACCATTTCCCTTTAGTTAGCTACTCTTCCTAACGGAAAACGTCCGGACGCTGCCACACTCTCCCTGCCCACACACACCTAGGCCTCACAACAATGTGTCTCACCCTCACACACCTAGGCATCCCTACCACATATCCCGCCCACACACACCTGGGGCTCACAACCACACACCCCGTCCGTACACACCTGGGCCTCACAACTACGTATCTCACCCGCACACACCTGGGCCTCATCCCGAAGATTCTTGGGAAACAGTAAAACCTTCCCTAAGTGTCTTGGGCTAGAACCACCCCAATCGTAACCTACCCGAAGAGTCTTAGGTGTAAGGTCACCTCAATCCATCACAGCCTATGGGAGATGGAGCAGGAAAGAGCTAGTAACTAAGGGGAAAACACCCTCTCCCATGATTTGGGAGTGTTCAACACTATGTGCTCAACATGGGTGGGGTGCGATAAAACACAATAGATACAGATATATATATGTATACCAGACACACAACCAAACCTATGGCTTCTATGCAGAGAAACTGATCATGTGCCTCGGCACTGCTACTACGAAGAATGCATACAACAAACAACCCCAACCCCATTTAGGTTTTCACGTTTCAACAGAATTTGTTTATTAGTTCCTAACTACTGGGCAATTGTCCACAACCAACCACATCGATCGTTCATAAAACATATCCCTGCCATCCACAATTAAAATTAGTAAAACACAAGCAGCACAACAAATCCCATCTTATCAACCAACCAACCCGTTGATTATTAAACCCGTTCCATTACCATGACCCACCATTCATTAACTCTTCCACTTTTTATTTATTATTCACAACCCATAGTTTTTTCAAATTCCGAACCATCCCTACAGTCCCGCTACCAACCGCCATAACCACAACCGAAACATGTACATCATTACCCCTTTAATACCATTTATCGTAGCCCCGCTGCCCGTCGCCAACATAACATTCACACCAACCCACAACCAAGTAAACCGCAGCCCTGTTTCTCACCCAATCCACAAAAACCCACAAAACACCCCATCACAAGCCACGTATCTAAGCCATCACCCACATGTTCATTATTCCATTTTTGATCAACCGGAGTGATCACACAAGGGTTCCAGATTTTCATTTAAACAGACAAATTTATGTGATTAACCAAATTCCCACATTCCATGACATATCCATCCATAAATTGTCTAGAATGATAGGGAAGCATTTAATTATGCAAGCAAAGGCCTCCAACGACCGTGATTTTCAGTAGGCGTAACCCTATTCAATTCACAACATAATATCACGGGATATAAAAAGTAAAGTAACAGAAACCACAACGTCCCAACCCCATTATATAAGCCAGTTATTATCTTCATTAAACCGGTTCAAAAGTGTTTCACATAAACAAGAGGAAACTCATCCCTCATGATTCACAAATTAGAGAGACAAAGGTAAGATCCCAACATCAACGGGTTCTGATCACAACGCTCCCCCGTATCAACTTTAGAAGATGTCTGTCGGTGTCTGCAACTTCTGTCGGTCCAGGAAAAACCTCCTCAGGTGGAAGTCGGAAAGGAAAGGAAGAAGGAAATATAACAGATCCAATCCTGGATGTTTCGCCTTGTCGTTATGATCCCTTGGCCGCTAACGGATCATAAATCGGAGCTCAAACGAAGAAGTTATAGAAGAAAAGGATCCTTGGAGTCTCTTGGGAGAGCTCTACTCAAAGGAAAGGGGGGGAGAGGGGTGAGTTGAAAAGGAGGAGAGGACCCCTCCTTTTATAGACGAGAAAAGAAAGAGTTAATGGCGTGTACTTGGTTGTTTCACATGGTCACCATGCAGCTTCCTACACGGCCTTCAACGCGGAACGCAGCCGTTGACTGGTCAACACACGTCTTGAAGGTAACGCATACGCGGGGAGGGACTACACGGCCTGTAGTATTGGATACACTGCGTGTAACCATTTATTTCACATGGCACACAGTCGTTGACTGGTCAACACCCTGTAATGCATACGCGGGGAGGGACTACACGGCGTGTAGTATTGGATACACGGCGTACCCAATTATTTCACACGGCTCTAACATGGAACACGGTCGTTGATTGGTCAACACACGGTAACGCGTACATGGGGAGAGACTACACGGCATGTAGTATTGGATTCACGGTGTGTACCCAATTATTTCACACAGTTCCAACACGGCACACGGCAGTCAACACGGGGTATACCCGGCAAGGGGGTACACGGCATGTACTCAAACTACACGGTGTGTAGTTTCAAAATTTTAGAAAGGGTGGGAAAAGTCCATTTTACCCTCCAGAACACTTTGTGGCCTTTTTTTTACAAAGTAATGGGCCAGAGAGGTCTGGTCCATTACATCAGATACCTCTTAAAACATTCTCCTCCCTGAGAATTCAAAAACTAACCCAGAAGAAGGCAACAAGATACCTCTTAGGGTTCACGTTATAACAGGAATCCAACCAACAACCCTAATCATAGGTTTTAGGAATTCCCCCTACTATGTCAAGATGTTATACACTTTAGGAGGCACTGACTCGCCTGAACGGGTTTAATCTCATCCGCATTAATGCATCTCGATTAAGGATTGGGCCTTTCCAAGTCCATATATTAGGATTTTCCAACTTTCACTACCCCCAACACCACACAACCAACAAACTGCCCGAACATGTGGTTTGGGGAAAAAATTCCTTCTCCTATATCGAGATATTATCCGCTTTAGGCGGCACTGACTCGCCCGTACAAGTTAAATCTCATCCGCATTAATGCGTATCAATTAAGGATCAATATTTCCCCTTTCCCCACACATTCGGACATGTTACACATTATCAGGGAACAAGGAAACAAAAGGTCTCACAACCAAAAAGCCAAGAATTCCATATATCAAAGGTACATAGTATAACATCAACACAAAGCTCAGAAAAACAAGGTAAAACACAAGTCAAAACAACTCTGAGTACTGAGCTTGCATCTGGGTATCCTGCTCCCAAATCCTCTCCTCGAGGTCTCCATGCCTGCACAAAACATGAACCAGTGGAATGGTCAATCCACGGAGCACCTTCTCTTAACGATCCTCGATTCTGACTGGTCATTCCTCAATGGTCGTGTCGTCTCCCATATATAACTCTCCTTAGTCGATAACGTTAGAGTTGTCGTGTAAGTACCGACGAAGCTGGGAGACATCATGAACCTTCTCCAACTGACGTGGCACTGCCAGCTGATATACCACCTCACCGACTCACCTCATCACCTCAAAAGGTCTGATGAACCTAGTTGAGAGCTTTCTCCCTTTCCCAAATCTCTGCTTCCCCCGTCGAGGGGAATCCTTCAAGAACACATGATCTCCCACCTCGAACTCGAAGGGCCTCCTCCGACGATCAACATAAGACTTATGTTGGTCTTGAGACGCTTTCATCCTCTCACGTAAAAGATGGAATTTCTCCGTGGTGCTTTGTACTACCTCTGGCCCAAGAGCACCTGTCTCACCAACCTCTGCCCAGGAAATGGGTGAACAACATGGTCTTCCATACAAAGCCTCAAACGACGCCATGCCAATAGTAGAGTGGAATCTGTTGTTGTAGGCAAAATCTACTAAAGTCAAGTGTCATACCCATGATCCTCCGAAATCCAGAATGCATGCTCGCAGCATGTCCTTCAGCATCTGGATAGTCCGCTCTGTCTGCCCATCGGTCTGGGGGTGGAAAGAAGTGCTAAGTCATAGCTGGGTGCCAAAAGCATATTGTAACCCCCTCCAGACTCGTGAGGTAAACTGAGTATCCCAATATTAGATGATTGTCTTTGGGACTCCATGCAACCTCACAACCTCATATACATACCTGTGTGCTAAGGTACTCATCGGGCCTGACTCCGTAATTGCTAATAATTGAGATGATTTCGTCAGTCGATTCACCACTACCCAGATAGCATCAAAACCACCCTGAGCTCTGGGTAGTCTTGTGACGAAGTCCACTAAGATTTCATCCCACATCCACTCGGGGAAATCTAAAGGATTCAACAAACCACTGGGAACATGGTGTTCAACCTTCACTTTCTAACACACTAGGCATTTAGCCACAACTTATTCCACTACCCATTTCACCCCAGGCCACCAAAACTGTTCCCTCAGGCCTTGGTACATATTTGAAACTCTTGGATGTACTGCCAAGGCTGAGCTATGGAACTCACAGAGAACTCCCTCACACATTGTCTCTAGGACAAACTACCTTCCATTGAAATCCATATGATGTCAGCTGTCCTCTGGCCATCCTTCTGGAGCGTTCTCCAGATCGACACGATCCCACATCACTTCCGCCTCGGAGTCCCCCTACTGAGATTCTTCCACCTGCTACAACAAGTAGTATTTCACCATCATTTGAAAAAAACAGCCTCTAACACCTTCTACCCTTTCATCAAAGTGCAAGGCATCCAAATCTCCCATCGCTTTCCAAGCATCAGTGGATTTTCAAAAAACATCCTTATGCGACTTCCTGCTTATGGAATCATCCACAATGTTGCCCTTACCTTCAGTTTAAGATATCTCGAAGTCATATTCTTGGAGAAACTCGACCCATCTCCGCTGCCGTATGTTCAGGTCACGCTGGGAGAAGATATGACATAAGATATTGTGATCTGAGAAGACCAAAAAGCTCTCCCAAAGTAGATAATGTCGCCACAACTTCAGTACGAACACTACTACTGCAAGCTCTAGGTCATGGGTGGCATAGTTACACTCATGTGGGCATAACTGCCTAGACCAATAACAAGTCACTCCCTTCTTCTGCATCAGCACACACCCCAGACCAAGGCCAAAAGTATCACAAAACACCTCATACAACAACCCTTCCTCTGGAAACCTGAGTACGAGAGCACTGACCAACTTCTCCTTCAGGTAGTTGAATGCCTTATAGCACTTATCTATCCATAAGAAGATCTGTTTCTTCCTAGTCAAAGCTGTCAATGGAGTAGCAACTCGAGAGAAGTCCGAAACGATCCTCCGATAGTAACCTACCAACACCAGATAACTAAAAACTTCTGCCATGCTCTTGGGTTCCTCCCATGAAACAACTACCTCCACCTTTGACGGGTCCACTAACACTCCATGCTGAGAAACCACATTCCCAAGGAAGAGTACTTCTTGCGTGAAGAACTTACACTTCAAAAATTTCTCGTAAAGCTGGTGTTGTCGAAGGACTTCCAAGAATTCCCTGAGATGATCAACGTGCTCCTCCTCTGATCTTGAGTAGATCAGGATGTCATTGATAAACACAATGACGAACTGGTCTAGAAAATCTCGAAAGACAAAGTTCATAAGTCCCATGAACATAGCCGGTGCATTCATAACTCCAAACGGCATCACTACAAACTCGAAGTTCCCATACCTACACCTGAAAGCCGTCTTTGAGATGTCATTGTACTTTACCCTCAGATGATGATATTCAGATCATAGATCATTCCTAGAAAACCAACCTTCACCCCTCAGTTGGTCGAACATATCATCTATCCTTGGAAGGGGGTAAAGGTTATTGACTGTTACCTGGTTCAACCTTTGGTAGTCTATGAATTGCTTGAGACCACCATCTACCTTCTTCACGAACAAAACTGGAGCACCCCAGGGCGATACGTTGGGTTGAACAAAACCCTTCTCCATCAGATCATCAATCTGAATCTGCAACTCCCGCAACTCCGAAGGTTCCATCTGATAAGGGGCCATCGAAATCGGATGGGCACCAGGTTGTAAGTCTATCCCGAACTCAACGTCATGTCGGGGGGGGGGGGGGGGGGTGGAGTCACAAACTCATCAGGAAAAACATCTAGGTACTCACCAACAACATCCGGGACATCCATCATCTCTATATTAGTTGGAACCACTGATAACCCGCCTAACAAGGAAAGGAGATGCTTCACATGCTAACATTCTACCTGATATCTCCTCTCACCAACAAAAGATACCTTCTTCCCATCCACATCGGAGAACACGACTCTTCTCTGGAAGAAGTCAATAATGGCACTAATATAAAACAACCAGTCGATGCCTAGTATGACATCGTATGGTTGAATCTGTAACAGAAGAAGGTCCCCAGTAGACTGATCTTACCCCAAAGTCATCCCACATCTCCGGCACACACAAGATACGTTAGTCTGACATCCAACTAGTGTACTCACCACCATTGGTACGGAAAGTCTCTCTACATCTAGTCCCAAAGAACGGGCTAGACCAGGTGCAACAAAGGAGTGCGATGCTCCCGAATCGAACAAAGCCGAAACAAGAGTGATGAACAATCAAATTGTACCTCACACCACCTCTGGTCCTGATGGAGCTATCAACTTTTTTTCCTGAAACTGTCCACGCCCAGCTCTTCTGCCTCTCTAATGTCGTCCAGCTCCCTGACCATGCCCTGGTCGAGTTCCCTAAGGAGCACCCTGAGGTCGGTCTCCTCTTACAATGTATACCCTCGGGGGATCATGGTCCTGCTACTACTGGAAGGTCTTCGCCAGCAACTGGTGCTACTAAGGAGGGCGTTGAACCTGCCCACAACCACCATACTGAGCTCAGGTCGGGCACCAACTCAAAAGTCCCCCTAAACCTCCACGAGAAAAACACATCAGTCTTGTGCTCGTGAAAAAGGGACGAGGACCCGAAGATCTGAACTGAAACTACTAGGGCCTGCTCCCCACTACCCTGAACCTTGAAGGTCCCATCCAGGAGACCTGCTACTGACTGCCTTCCCCTTCGACGAGCCCGGCTGGATACCCTATCATGGTACACCTCCCAGTGAGTGCATCATCTCTACAACCTATTCCTTCTTTTGTACTTCCAAGTATGTCAGAAGGGTGAAGGGGGTGAGAGCATACTGGAGAGAAGGATGAAGCGCCTCCTCCAAATGTCTCGTCCGAGACTCCTCATCCGAAAAGTGACCTGGAGAAAAGCGCAAGATATCCTTGAACATTATCCCCAACTATCGTACTCACATACTCCCATGTTTAAGGGAGAGTAACTCTTTCCTCTTTTCCGTCATGATCATGGAAGAAAGGAATTCCTCTTGGAATTCCTTCTCAAAGTCATCCCATGGAACCTCTGCCTCTATCCTCTCTCCAAGGTAGAGCGTCCACCATTGTCGCGCCGTGCCTCTCAGCTGACTGACTGCTAGGGGAACCCAGTACTACCTCGGATCACATATGAAGGTAAAAGCGATCCCTAGCTCCTCAAGCCACCCATATGTCTCTGTATCCGAAGTACTACCCTCGTACTACTTGAGGGTCTTCCGCTGAAAAGAACGGAGAGTCTTCTGCCACTGGCTATATTCATCATCTCGGTCAACCCTCAACTGATCAACCGCCTGAATCTACTGGGCCTCAGCCATCTGAGTGACCCGGGGATGACGTCCAGGTGTCATAGCTATATGGTAAATAGATATAACCTAAGACCAAGTAGTAAGGAAATTTCTCATGTTTTCATTTTATCATTTAATTACAATGTCATTCCCAGAACACCCAAATCAAGTAAAACAGAATCATGATGATGTATGTACCTTCCCTAGGGTCTCTACCATGTAATCAATGTAGTCTCATTTGGTCATTCGGTAGGCTCCGAGTCCTTGCCTCAGATCAGGGGGGGCTAAAATCTCGTGTCCTAGCCGGTCTTCCCTGGCCTATGTCACGCACCAAGATTAACTAACATTGTTTCCCTACCATCCCATGCAATCCTCACTATTACTAACTCCAGAATCTATCTTATCTCTCATCCATCAGCTCTGATACCATTATGTCATGACACCCTCCCACAAAAGATGCCCCTCCTGAGCTGGCAATGGTGAAAGGGAGATAATGACCCACCGAGTCCCACCTCCAGTAGGCCCCGTGTTGGCGACTAGCCCCAAGGGTATGAGTTTTCTCAAATATGGGAGGCATTACACTTTTATTATTTTAAGATAGGGAAATAAGACTAGTCAACCACCAAAAAAGAAAAGAATGGAGTTTATAGAACTAAACCCAAACCAAGCCCACATGCATGTTTAAACAATTTTATAACACGATTCAAGTACAAGAAATCTCAAAGTACAATACCAAAAGAAACAAGTGTACAACAACAGCAACAACTCCAACTGTCTGACTAGTAGGGTCCCGCACGGCCCTGGTAGTCCTCTTGGAAAACCGAAAGTAAACGTAGGGTTAGCATACAAGTATTCTCATTAGGGAAACCTAAAGCTCTCATGCACAAGTGGGGAGAAATCCTAATGTCCCGTGAGAACAACAGAAGAAACCTACCAAGGAATTCTGTCCACCCAACCTCACCAGCCACACTCACTAAAAACACAATCACAGCAGGTAGTAATATATATGAACAAGAGTATTGGGTACCCAAATCCATTTCCCTTTTGTTAGCTGCTCTTCATAACGGCAAACATCCTAACGCGGCCACACTCTCCCATCCCGCACACACTTGGGCCTCACAACCACGTATCCCGCCCGCACACACTTGGGCCTCACAACCACGTATCCCTCCCCCACACACCTGGGCCTTAGAACAACATATCTCGCCTGCACACACCTGGGCCTCACAACCATGTATCCCACCCGCACACACCTGGGCCTCATCACGAAGAATCATGGGAAATAGTAAAACCTCCCCGAAGAGTCTTGGGATAGAACCACCCCAATCGAAACCTACCCGAATAGTCTTAGGTGTAAGGTCGCCTCAAGCCATCACAGCCTAGGGGAGAATGATAAGGAATGATCTAGTAACTAAGGGTAAAACACCCTCTCCAATGAAATGGGAGTGTTCGGCACTAACTGGTCAACATGGGTGCGGTGCGATAAAACACAAAAGATACATATATATATATATATATATATATATGTATACCAAACACACAGCCCAACCTATGGCTTCTAAACAGAGAAACTGAGCATGTGCCTCGACACTACTACTACGATGCATGCAAACAACAAACAACCACAACCCCATTTAGGTTTTCACGTTTCAGCAGAATTAGTTTATTAGTTCCTTAACTACTTGGAAATTATCCACAACCAATCACATCAATCATTCATAAAACATATCCCTGCCATCCACAATTCAAATTAAGAAAACATAAGCAGCACAAAAAATCCCTTCTTATCAACCAACCAACCCGTTGATTATTAAACACGTTCCATTACCATGACCAACCATTCATTAACTCTTCCACTTTTTTTTTATTATTCACAACCCATAGTTTGTTCACATTCCAACCAATCCCTTCAATCCCGCTGCCAACCGCCATAACCACAACCGAAACCCGTACATCATTACCCATTTAATACCATTTATCGCAGCCCTGCTACCCGTCACCAACATAACATTCACACCAACCCATAACCAAGTCAACTGCAGCCCCACTGCACACCCGATCCAAAACAAACCACAAAACACACCCATCACAAGCCACGTATCTAATCCATCACCCACATGTTCATTATTCTATTTTTGTTCAACTGGTGTGGTCACACAAGGGTTCCATATTTTCATTTAAACAGCCCACTTTACGTGATTAACCAATTTCCCACATTCCATGACATATCCATCCATAAACGGTCTGGAAAGATAGGGAAGCATTTAATTGCACAATCAAAGGCCCCCAATGACCGTGATCCTCAATAGGCATAAGCATATTCAATTCACAACATAATATCAAAGGATATAAAAAGTAAAGTAACAGAAAACACAACTTCCCAACCCCGTTATATAAGCCAATTATTATCTTCAATAACCCGGTTCAAAAGTGTTTCACGTAAACAAAAGGACACCCATTCCGCATGATGAAAAAATTAGATAGACGAAGGTAAGATCCCTGCCTCAATAGGTTCTGATCACAACGCTCCCCCAGATCAACTTTAGAAGACGTCTGTCGGCATCCGTCCCTTATGTTTGGTCACAGAAAAACCCCCTCGAGTGGAATTCAGAAAGGAATGGTTGATGGAAAGACAATAGATCCATGTTCGGAAGTTCCTCCCCGTCGTTATGATCCCGTGGCCACTGACGGATAATAAATCGGAGTTCGGACGAAGATGTTATGGAAGAAAAGGAGCCTTCGATTCTCTTGGGAGAGCTTTGCTCAGAGGAAATGGGAGGAGAGGGGTGAGTTGAAAAGGAGGAGGGGACCCCTCCTTTTATTGGTGAGAAAATAAAATGTACATGGCATGTACTTAATGGTACACGGTGTGTACTCAGCCATTTCACATGGTCACCATGCGGCTTCCAACACGGCCTTCAACACGGAATGCGGCCGTTGACTGGTCAACACACGGCTTGAAGGTAACACATACGCGGGGAGGAACTACACGGTGTGTAGTATTGGACACCCGGCGTGTTCCCATTTATTTCACATGTATCCAAAACGGCACACGGTTGTTGACTTGTCAACACACAGTAACGCATACGCGGGGAGGGACTACACAGCGTGTAGTATTGCATACACAGCATGTACCCATTTATTTCACACGTCTCCAACACGGCACACGACCATTGACTAGTCAACACACGGTAACGCGTATGCGGGGAGAGACTACACGTCATGTAGTATTGGATACATGGCATGTACCCATTTATTTCACACAGCTCCAACACGGCACACGGCCGTCAACACGGGGTATACCTGGCAAGTGGGTACACGACGTGTACTCAAACAACACGGCGTGCAGTTTCAGAATTCTGGAAAGGGTGGGAAAAGTGCATTTTACCCTCCAGAACAATTCGTGGCCTTCTTTTTGACAAAGGAATGGGCCGGAGATATCCAGGCCATTACATGACGTCATGTTTTATATTGTTGAATCATTCATATTTTAACTTCATTGTATCATATTATATATTGCTTCAATATTTATTTTTATGATTATCATCACTTTTATGTCACATTGATATGCATATTTACTTTCATTTCTTACATAAATCATGTTATTATTTGATTGTTCCCTTAATGGGTTTTATAGCCGACCACATTCTTATATATTTCCCCATGTTATTTTTTATAGTATTATAATATTAATGTATTTAAAGGGAATATTGTGGAGCTTATAATATTTTCATTGTATCCCTATATCAGGTTATATATATATATATATATATATTTATTTATTTATATGAAGACACCACGCCTCTTGATCTTTTAGGACTGTATTAATTGTGAATTTATATAATAAATCAAAAAAATAATATGTATAAAAGATATGGCTTGTCAAAGTTGGAATCATAGGGAAGTCCAGTTATTTTTAAGGATTAGGACTAGAAAAACATAGTGAAATCCTTTAGGATAAGAATTAACATATGAAAACAACCCAAAATTATGGTAAAGTATATAGTAACTGGTTTCTAAGAAACCAAATCCGTATCTAGATTCAAAAATTTGATGTGGTTCTACCATAGTTTTACCTAGGGGTAATAACCACCAAAAGGATGAAATAGGTGTTAAATTGATCGTAACCAAGTGCACAGTAATAAGGCCTTGCAGTAAACCTAGATTGATACTCTTGGAGGACATGATTTGATAAATGCACAAGATTATTAGGAACCATTAAGAAGGGAACAAAAACTAGACATAATATTTTATATTATGAAGCTGACAATGGATAACTTAGATTGAATCCAAGAGGAAAATAGGATAAGGAATTTATATTATTTGTGTGTCATCTATTTGATGTTCATAGTTTCTATTTTATATGATTACTATTTTTAAAACTATAATCCATGATCATCCCTTTATTTTAGTTAATGGTTGGAAAGAGGACGAACTGAGTTGACAACTAATGTGATGGGTGGTGTCATGACTATACAAATGAGATTCCCAATACAGTAGGATCATTAATAAAGAACTTCATGATAAAATAACATAAATTAAGTCTTGTATTTAATAGAAACATAAATCAGGAGTAACACCCACATATCCCTAATAAAGAAAAGGTTATAATAGGGACCTTTATGTGACAAATACCTCTTACTTTTAGTGGATATTTTTATCCATTAATCTAGAATCTATAGATCAAATCCATTGAAAATTGGTTGTCTATAATTTACTAATCTGTGAATGAGAATTATATTATGGATCCTTATCATGTAGAGGGAGAAGCTAATCAATGGTGTAAATTTATAAAAAATATGAAGACCAAAGAGGATATCAAAGCGATAAATAATGTAAAGAATTCCAGAAAATGTTTTTTGATAAATATTTTCCTCCTACACTTTTCCTTAAAATAGAAGGGGTTTTACAAGCCCTTAAAAAAATGGATGATGATCCATTAGGGAACATCCTGTCAAAATCATAAGATATTCACGATATGCCTCTATATTTATCATTAAACCCAAAATTAATGATGAACGTTTCTTTAGTGGGATAAATTCAATCTTATGAAAATATTTTGAGATTCTACACTTTTAAATCTATGATAAAATGTTATTATGTTACCCTAATGTAAAAATATAGATTATTAAATCTCAATGGTCTCATAGATTTGAATATAGGAATCAAAATGTGGATTTTGTTTCAAGATTTCCGATGATAAATATCCCTAGGATAGAACATCCAATGTCCCATTTTTCAAATGTATTTGAAGAAGAATACGGGAAATTTCATGTAGGGGAAAAATAAAACTGTTTAAGTGTAGGAAGTAAGGGCACTAACTATAGAATATCGACAAGAGAAACCCACCAATGTGATGTAATAAAGGAATTATCTAGTCAAACCTCATCCTATTATCTAATGTTTCAATGTTAAGGAACATGGAAACAATGATAATGAACTAACACAAGGGTTGTTTTTGGTAACTTATGACAACATCTTCCATGGTCTAGAGTGTAATGGAGAGCTTATTCCATCACAACCTCTAAGGTGGATCCTAATAATGATGTGGTGAAATGTATTTTAGTGATTCATTTATGGATATAGAGAGTAATATTTGATTTTTGTTCAATGTATTCATTAATATCACACACGTTTCGTAGAACTATTCAAACAACACCTAAAAAATGGAAGTCTTATTAGTGAAGATGACAAATCGGTTATTTATTATATCCAAATCATATAAATCCACCTAAATCAAATTTTTTTATGATTCTCACGAACCTAGTAAATCTTCTTTTTTAGGAATTTGATTCTATTTTAAGTATGGATTGGATTTACATGTATTGATCTAACATAAACATTCAAGATAAATAAGTCACCCACCATATCGTAAATCTCTATCTGATTCTATAAAAGCACCATGAGGAAGATGAATCTTATGTAGAATCATTATCTCGAGAATGGATTTTATTTCCACATGATAACATGTATATAAATCAAGTGACTAAGACTAATGAATATAAAATCCTTGATGACATGCCCATTATGAAGGAATATACTGATTTTTTTCCTAGATAATTTCTTAGTATTCTTTAAAACTGAGATGATGAGTTCTAAATTGAACTTATAACCAAATATTTTCCAGTATCCAGGAAGCCATATAGAATAAAAACTGTTAAATTTGTAAAATAAAATGATAAACCACAAGAGAATCTTGATAATGGTTTTATATTCTCATGTGATTCAACGTGGTGTGAACCAATCATTTTCTTCATGAATACTTATGGGTTAATGAACCTTTACATTTATTATCACGTGATTAATATGATCAATAAAAAAATGTATCATCTTCTAAATATTTATAAAATATTCAATTTATTATGTGGATACCATTATCTCTCCATGGTAGATCATTTATCGGGATATAATCAAGTAATAGAAAAGAAGGAGGATGTCCCCAAGTCTACTTTTACTAAAAGGCATGGTAACTGTGAGTTCATAGTGATTCTATATGGACTCACTAATGCTCCAACTATCTTTATGAACCTAATTAAAAGCGTATTTAGTGATTAACTTAAAAATAAATAAAATTATTTATAGAATATATTCTTATCTACTCAAAATAAAATTAGGAACAAGAGGATAATTTGAATTTTGTACCGAATACCTTGAAAAAGACAATTTATATGTGAATTATAGTAAATGTGAGTTTTTTATAGTGTAAGTAACATTCGTGGGAAATGTTATCCTAATCAAAGAGATATTTTTAGATCCTATAAAAATAATTTAAATTAAAGGATGAACAAGACCAACATTTGTGATATAGACTTATAGTGTCCTTGGTTTAGCTGGGTACTATCATCAATTTATGAAAAAATCATCTTGAATTTCATAACCACTAACCAAGATAACCTGTGAAGGAGTGAAGGTTGTTTGGACTAATGAATGTAATAAGAGATTTAAGGAGTTAAAGAAGAGACTAATCATTGAACATGTTCTCATGTTACCCACCAATGGGGAAGTATTTGTGATCTACAATGATGTTTCAAAAAGGGAATCGGTTGTGTACTCATGTAAGATGAAAAGTTGATATCCTATACATATATACAATTATGGATCCATGAAAAGATCTATAAAATCCATGATCTATAATTGGATGTAATGTTATTCTCATTAATGATTTAGTGACATTATCTTTACATGGATATGTGTGACATATATACAGATAATAAAAGCCTAAATATATATTCCCAAAAATTGCGCTCAATATGCACCAATAATGGTGGTTATAAATGATCTCGGATTATGATTGTTCAATACATTACTATATTGAGAATTTGAAAAAAGTTGAAGATACACTAAGTATAAAGTATCCTACAACCCAATTCCAGATGAGCATTGAACGGTATCCAATATTATTGGATATGAAAAGTATGGACATGGGAATATTAAATACATTTTCATCCTAACTTTATAGAATAACTACCCAAACATTAATTATTTATAGGATCAAGGAGGACCAAAATGTGTTGGGGATATATAGAGATAGGTATCAAATATTCAGATGTTTTACTTATCTAAAGATGGAGTTTTAAGGACGGGAACCCAAATATGTGTCCTATAAAACCCAAAGTTGATGATGGAAAATATAGATGATGCAAATAGATCATCCTTATATATATATCCATGAATCACTAAGATATATAAATACTTGATGAAAATAGTTTTGTGGTATAACAAAAACATGGAGATTGTAGAATTTGTATCTTTATTATTGGTATGCTGAGAAGTCATTTCCAAATGACATAAGTTTAATGGTATAATTTAATTTTTTTTATGTGATAGTATGGAATTGGGGAAACATAACCATGGATTTTATTATAGGACTCACCATTATATCTAATGGTTATAAAACAATCTTGGTGGTAGTCAATCACCATAAAAAGATAGAACACTTCCTTACCATCAAGGAATATTTATCTTGTAACCAAATTTCCATGATATAAATATGTGAAGTGGTAAGACTACATGGAGTGAAGATCTTCATTATATATTATTGAGATCGAATGTTTACCTCGATGTCTTGGAGAATCTTTCAGTAATAAATGGATACATAGTTGTGGTTCAGTACTACTTATCACCTACAAACATATTTTCAGTCTAATATTACTATTCTAACTCTAAAATATGTGTTTAGGTGATGTTCAATGGATTTAAAATGATGTTCCAGTCAACACCTTCACCTAGTGGAGGTATCATATAACAATAGTTTCTTTCATAACATTCAAATAGAACCTTATAAGGGTATGTATAGGGATAGGTATTGGACATTGACATGTTGAGTTGAATTTGGGGAGTGGAAGCTGATGGACCGGATCATATCCAATATATGATAAAAAAGGATTAAATTATTCAACATCATATAAAATACATGAAAAGTCAAAAGAAAAGCTATAATGATAATAATAAATGAGACTTGATGTTTTTTTGTTAAAGATAAGGTGTCCCTTAATATATCATTGCATAAGTATGTCATGAGGTTTGGGATGAAGGGAAAACATAATCCTAGATACATCGACCACTTCGATATCCTTAATTGTATCAGAGCTATAGATTATCGACTATCACTCCAACATATCCTATATTAAGTAAATTATGTGTTTCGTGTATCCCTTTTGAGAAAGTTAACAACAAACCACTCAGAGGTTCTAAATCTAGTGGTGGTACCCTTGGATAATGGTATTTCATATGAGGAGTATTGAGTGGAGATCCTAGACCATAGAGAAAATGTTCTACAATATAAGACAACTCACCTACTCAAAGTATTGTGGTGGAACCACAAGTTTGAGGAAATGACATAAGAAATGTAAGAGAACATGAAACATAAGTACCCTTATTTGTTTTAGTGTGTGAAATGAAATTTCTTGTGAGAAATTAATAAATGAGTAATAATGAAACTTTATAAAAATTTATAAATTGAATTCACTTTTTTAATGAATAATCATGTAATGCAGTTATAGAAAAAAGATGCACTACTTTGGTTTTTTGGACCAATATATCCTATCAAACTTAAAATAGCATTAATCATATTAACCAATGATAATATATTAATTTTCTAGTGACCATTAAGATTAATATATATTATGGGTTATGATAAAGTCTACTTGAAATACATGGATGAAGGGATATCCTTGTCCTGTAGGATCATATCCAATGAAGCCTATTTATCCGAGATTCCCAGGGACATGGAATCACTCAGATTTTCCTTCACCCATTCCCTATCAAAGATTCAATAAACAAATAATGATTGAAACTATTTATGATAGAATTTATATCTTATAGAGATCACCATCCAGTCCATGTTTATTGAACCAACCCAAAAATGTGTCACTATAGCACTCCATACCCATAGAGTTTATGCTGGTATAATAAAGGCCTCTGTATCTAGACACTGGTATTACAAATTTGTTTATTTTTATAAAATAAAATAATTAGTATATTTATTCCATTTTAATATTACTTTATATAATTATAAATTGAGTTTGATAAAAAAAGTTTTTTATGAAAATAAATCAAAATTATATTTTTTAGAAAAATATATACATCCAATTTAGACACACATTTTGTTAAAATGATGAATTTTTTAAATAAGTTATAATTTAATAAAATTTTATTATTAATAAATATTAATATAAATGAAAATAGAATTTTATTTACTCAAAGTAATTTTTATACTAACCAGAAAGTAGTTAGTATCCTATAAACATGTATTTTACAATAAATAATGATTTTAATTTAAAATAGGAAATTCTAATATTTAGAAAACTATTTTGGTAAAAAAAATTATATTTGAAATTATTAAATCAACATTTTTCAATGGTGATTTTTTATAATTATTTTAGACCTTCAAATATTTGGGAAAAAATTAAATATAGTATAAATATATGGTTTGTATTTTGAAATCACAATAGCCCAAAATGACGTAATTAATGATATAAAATTCGCAAAAAAATATAGATTTCCCATTTAAAATACTTTTTGAAATCTATATGATTAATTTTATAAATATTTAATTAATCCTCCAAAACCTATATTATGAACACGACTCACTTCCACATCACCAATAATATTATTTTAATATGATCAATTATTTTTCTTATAAAATATCTCAAAATATTATATTTGGTAGAAACATTGGAAAAAAATGGTAGGGTTTGTGGTTTTGATTATTTTTTATATTGATTCCAAACCAACAATTTAGAAATTAAAAATGTATTCTCCACACTTAAACTGTAAATACCCACCCGAAATCGCACTCTTTTTCACTAAAAACCGATTTAGTAAGAATTGCATCCCTCTAGAACCCTCTAAATACCTCATAATGTGTTTCTGATCTCTTCATAAGATCTTTTGAAACATTTAGAAGCTCCCACTCATGATAAAGGATTATATTAATATCTTTTTTCAAGCAATTTGTTTTTTTATCGATTATATTTGAACTCTAAAAATTTATCCTCTATGGTTTTATTTTACTGATTTATACCATGTCCTCACAATTCACACATTACTCGAACTCAGGAGTTTTGTTTTAATTGATCAATTTATTTATTTTAATTTATTTTGAAAATTCAATTTATTGATAATATTATTTTAATTATAGTATCTCATTGATTCAAACTAATTAAATGAAGAAGGTAGAAGATAAATTGATTACTAAGAAAACTATTATTCTATGGTCAATGTCGTCATTTTAGAAATAATTTGAATTCACAAAGGTTTATACTAGGTATAACACAAAAACATTTCATCTCTTGAGTTCGATCACATTCAAGTGAATTAAAAAAACAAAATTTTCCAAAATAGAAGAAATTGAAGATACCCTATGAAGTTTATTTCAAGAATAAAAAACATTACAATAAAAAATAGGAAACAAATAATATTTTAGACAAGATCATAGATTGATAGTTTCTCTCCTAAAATGGAGAATTTAAATTGAAATTAACCACTTATATTATGATAAAAATCCTATAATTCATTTAAAACACCCTCCAAATGAGAAAAACACAAATTTATACACTGTAGGTGAGGCTACGGTTTCTATACATTTCAACTGTGATTGGGTAATTCATCCAAAATATTTTGATACAATTTCCCTGACTGTTTGACCTCAAATTGCATTAAATAACTATCCATCCTAAATTATTATTTGTGATAAATTATTTCATCGATATTATCTTTAAATTGGGTCCCAATCCAATCATATATGAATATGTTAGGACCCAAATACTAAGGTGGTATCCAATCATTATAGTCCAGTACATCTTTGATTTCATGTCCCATTTACTCCAATTAAATACATGATCTAGCTCAAGATTTCAAAATTAATTTTGTATCCCATGTATTGGGTAACACTTTTATATATCATTAATTTCAAATAATACAATGAAAATTATTTAGGGCTAAAATATTATAGTGAACTTTAAAGGGAAAACCTGTAATTTTCATAAACTTTTCAAATGTATGATCTAATCCTAAATATATTATAAATAAAAATCATCAACACAATTTGAAAAATATATATCGTTTATTATAAATAAATTATTCCATAAAATTGTGTTACATCAACTCACTCACACTTACCCATTTCAATCTTGGGAAAAACTTCATAACATGTATTCCAATTTTTTTGACAAGATATAAATGTTCATATTCCTAAATCCATTTTAGAAATATTGAAAAAGTAAGAATCAAATAATTAGTAAATATAAATATATTTTAAATTTATTTTCCCATAAATTTTATCAAAATATAATACTAGGATATTAATTAAACTAGTTATAGTGAAAAAAGTTATTAGTATACCATTCCATTAATTCCCCACACGTGTGTGTGCCAACATTTTGAAGATCAAATATCTACCCTTTATATAGTATATTCAAGTCATGTCAAACAATTCATTTTACCTCATTTAATTCACCAAATAAATTATACTTTCCTTTTTAATAAAATTTCAAGACACGCTCAATTAATCATTCCGGAATGTCAAACCTTAAGCTCCGGACCTAGATATCCCCAAGTGTTGTACATTTCACCACTTCCATATTTATTAAGATAATATATATATATATATATATATATTGAATTTTATTAGTAAGTACAACTTTCAAAAATCAGGTATACATTCATAGGTCAATTTACTATTGTAATGAAATTTATTA
Source organism: Viscum album (assembly GCA_963277665.1). NCBI lineage: Eukaryota > Viridiplantae > Streptophyta > Magnoliopsida > Santalales > Viscaceae > Viscum > Viscum album. Next base: position 808,284,531 of record OY728139.1, read on the forward strand.
TAAGATAAATGAATGTATGGATCAACCATTGATAAAAGATGATTTTTTTTGCTAAACTTCGCTATAATTTCAATTTAGTAGGAAAAATATTACAATTCACAATTGTGTGAAAATTTTGTGTAGAGAAATCAATGACATAATTTATGTAGTGAAAATATATCAAAAACTATTGTCAAAATATCAAAGGCTTTATAATAAAACAACCTATAATATCATCAATGATATCTATTTTTATAAAAATAAACTCTCAATAATAAATTATTTCCTGTTAAAATCATTCCAACAATGAATTTAGAAAAAATAAATTTTCCTTATATTCCGTATCTAAATGACCATGTTACATAGTGCTTTTATACATTTATTTTTTTTCTAGAAAATTAACAAAAACAAAACTATAAAAACAAAAAAAAAATTAAAAAACTAAATAATCTACCCAAAACTTTTTCCCTTACCCCACACTTAATGTATTTCATTATACATAATTTTAACCCAACCGATGATATGTACACATAAAATCAAAAATTTTAAATAGGAATAATAAAATAAAAGTGAAAGGGATTGGAATAGTATGATATTCTCAAGTGCTGATGGGGTCATGAAGTGTGATGAAATCAAGAGCATGGGTGGGAAGTACATCAATTAATTTCTTAAAATGTTTATCATTTACTATAAAGATCCTTCCTCTTTCCTATTGTGTGATCTCCATGGGAATCATCATTATTCATAAACTATTTATCAAGACTTTATCTCCAACAAGAAACTTTCTTTTTTGGAGCATTTTATCATGAGATGATTTCAATCTTCCCATGTAGATCCTTGAGTTCACACATGATGACAATCAAATATCATTAAGATCTTGAATTCTCATCTCTTATTGAATTCCATATTTGTTTAAATCCATTTTTTTTCTTTATATCCTAATATGACCGATGATAGACCTCCCTGGGGAGATAATTGGATTTCCAAAAATCAATTTGAAATGGGTACATGCTGATGAGAGTTCTGTATGACATCCTCTAATCACACAACACATCATCCAAAAGTTTTCTCTAATCCTTCATATTTCACTGTACAATTTTCTCCAAAAACAATCAATTCCAAATTTGAAACCATGATCAAGACAATTGTTTGGGGGTGGTATGGAGTATAATTTTAATGTGTCACTGGATATTTCGAACGTAGGGATGGAAAATCCTAATTGAAAATGTGTGTCCCCTGATCACGGATGAGTGCATTTGGTATTCCAAACCGACAAAAAATTTGTTCATTGAACAAATTCCATACACCCTAAGAATTATTAGTCCTGGTGGCCTTGGACACCACCCATTTTATACAATAATACAAGGGAACCAAATTATAAAAAAGAAATGAAATCGGAAAATAACCCTTAAAATCAATGCCACATACAAAAAAATTCAAAGAGTAATTTGGGTTGTTGGGGAATCTCACATATCCAAAAAATTTTGACAGTTTGTTGGAAACATGAGCACAACCTAAAAAACACACGAGCATTATGGAATAAGATAGGACAATATAATCTATAATATAAGAATTTACTAGATGTCTTTTTTGGTCAAAAGTTTTTTCCAGAATAAAGATTACGGAAAAATGAAGAATAGACTCAAACTCATGAACAGGAACACACCTCGTAATAACTTTATCATTACACATGCACCAATGGTAGGTATCATTCCATACGTAAATCCTAAAATCAATCTTTAATTTTTGGACTTGATATTTCTTTACAATTTGTGGAATTTTATTGGAAACAAGGTAGTTAACTAAATTTTTATACCAAGGATGGGTACCTTAGAGTGTATAATGATTCTCATTTAGAAATTTTCATGAAGTGGTACATGGTCCATGCTATTAGACTCTAGTGTATGATTAATCCTACTCTTGTGTTCCTCCACCAATTTCTCTAAGCTCTTTGTGTCCTTTATCTCAATATCAAATTCTTGAAATAGGATCATCCATTTGATATGTTTGGGATTTTCTTTTGGATTCTTCAACAGGTTCCTCATAGATGCATTTTAAAGACCCGTCAAATTCAAGGGAAATTTTTTCTTAATTTTCTTTGGAATTTTACAAGAACGCGGTTTCTGACGGCACCGGATTCCGAGGCCCGGAGTGCCCGGAATAAATTTCCGAAGTTTGGCTCAGGTACATTCAGTGAACGAACGAGCGGGAATTTCTAACTTTTGATCCACTACTCGGAATTGAAATCTGAGGACACCGATGAACTCGCAGCGCTGATATTCGCTTAAGGAGACCTTTTCCAAGGTTGTGTTTTATGCAGAATGAAAGTTAGTTTTGGTAAAAATTAAAAGAAGTTAAATAAAATGTGTAAACACATTTTATTAATAACTTGTTGGTTAACTTCTCCCAATGGGAGTTAGGGGTGGGACCCACATCCACCTAACCTCCCTTGAGAGGATTAAGTGTGGTGGGGCCCACACGAACCCTTACACTTCACCTTATTTTTTTAAAAAAACTCCCTTTAACTCCTCTTTTAATGAACATGAAAACTTGGTTAATTAAAGGAGTTGAGTTGTTTGAATTTCAAACCTTTGAAATTCAAATTGTTAATTGTGTGAATAAAATAAGCCTTAGCTTATTTTATTTTGGTTGGTCGCCTTAGCCATCTTGAGAGGTTTTGAATAATTCTCTCCATCTTCTTCAATCTTTGACGAAGAACGTGAAGAACTTTCGGACATCGACGAATAACGCCACGTTCTCGTGAACCGTCTTCTGCAACGCCATACACGCGACACCGACGATGTCTCCTTCTTCATCATCTCTTCCGCGATGGTTTCCCGCGACGAAATCACCGTCAAAGAGCTTCGAATCCTCACTTCACGACATCGACGTCCTTTTTTCTGTGACGCCGACCACCACGACGCTCATCTTCCGCGGGTCGTTGACGAAAATCGTTCTTGAAACCGAAGTAGGGGTTTGTTGTTGTTTATTTATTTATTCTCGTTCTTGGTTCTAGCATGACAATCTTTAGAATAAATGATTATTTGCTATCTGTTTCACGCGGAATCCGGGGATGACCTCCTGGACGGGAGATTCAAACGTTCCGATCGGTTTCTAACGGGTTTGTTCGTAGAACCGGAAACATCCAATGATTCCACATCCGTTTGGACCTACTTTCCAAAGGAAGGCGCTCATTAGATTGTGGACTGATGAGGCTTAGGAATTTGCATTGGTCGAGAGGATGGGAGGTCGGACTCATCACACCTTTTTGAGGGGAATTATTGTCTACTCCGGGACTCTCTTTATAGATTTAAGTTATGTTCGTGAATCCTTATTACATTACCAAGTATAAAATGAGATTTCCTTTAGTTTTAACAATCAATGATTAAATATGCAAGAAATTTAGAGAATCTTTTATATGTATTCGAGGTTCTTCATTGATAGAGAATCATCTATATTTGTTTAGAGATTCTTGGTCAATGGTATCCTTCAAAACATTTATATAAAAAATCTCTTTGTCATTTTATGATGACCAGGCTGGTTTTAAAGCCACCCAGTGGGGCACTTGAAGTTTATTGTCATTCAGAAGGACAGAGATTATCTCAAAGTTGGGATCGAACCCATAAATGGGCTACCTACGTATCCTTTGTTTTAAAAAAAGGAATCAGAACCCACGTAGTTCGAGTTATGGAGTATGATGTTTATGATTGATGGCTCAAAGAAGAATGTCATAATTACTTTTACACTCTAAGCTCATGTGAGTCATGCTCGGTGTGCGAAACAAGAGGTATTGGTAAAATTTAGACAATTGTGCCACGAAAGATGGAATCATAGGAATTTTCTTGGGGCTTATGTATGGATGACTGCCCAGATAGATGAAGGTTTAGGATTTACTTTTAGGGAGAAAATCCATGAACAGGGTCCATAAAGTTATATGTGCTTCATGGAGATTTGAATACTCTAATCTTGGGTCTTATTCCTAAGGAGAATGCCCAAGTTAGGAGGGGACTTATGATTGGGTTTTATTCCTGAAAAAGGAAACCCATATCAAAGGTAATTTATGACTGGTTAAGAGAAATTTTAAGAAACATGGGGCTTACTCCTAAGAAGGATGCCCAAGATTTTATGACTAGGACTTATTCCTGAGAAGGAAGCCCAGGTTAGGGGACTTGGGGCTTACTCCTGAAAAGGAAGCCCAAGGTTATGACTGAGTCTTATTCCTGAAAAAGGAGACCCAGGTTAGGGATTAAGGTTTGGGGCTTACTCCTGAGGAGGATGCCCAAGATTAAAGGACTTGATTGGGGCTTATTCTTAAGAAAGATGCCCAGATCAAAGGTTTTATAACTGGGGATTATTCCTGAAAAGGAGACCCAGGTTAGGATTCTCTCATCTTAAAGGATGAGGTTGAATGAATGAACTCTCAATCTTTGGTGACATAAATATGTTTAAATCGCTAGGTTTTGAGAGATATTTCACAGAATTCCTTTCAGATAAGGATGTCAAATCAAGAAATCATGCCATAAATGGCTTTTAAGAGTATCTTGAAGACTGAATCTTGAATAGGAAGGGGAAATGGCTTAAGAGGGGTAAAAATGGGCAAGATGGGAACCCAAAAAGATAGGGGCGCGCAAGTCTTGAAAGGCGCGCAAGTCCTGCGGCGGCGCGCAAGTATTGGTCGCGCAAGTATACTTGCGCGATATAGAGTGTACTTGCGCGATTTTCAACCAATATTGAAATGCTTGAGCGACTCTTTATAAAACCCTTTCCTATCCTCTTGAGGTTCTTCCAGAGAAGGGACGCGCAAGTTATATTGAAGGAATTAAGTCGGCGCGCAAGTGTTTGATAAGTTTCAACACTTAGGCCTTCCTTCTTCTCTTTAGATCTTCCATTCTAGGTAAGAAATTACCTTAGAAGTGTTCTGGAAGCTTTGAGAAGAGACTTGGGCGTCGGGAGTTTTGAGCCGAGTTTCTGAAAAAAGATCCTCTTGAATGGGGGGCCCACAGGGTCTATTTATAGGCAAAAGAAGACCCCGGGCGGTTACCAAGCGGTTACCACATATGTCGCGCAAGTCCCTTGCACGACCATGAGGAGTCGCGCAAGTATTGAGGCGGCGCGCAAGTGTACTTGCGCGACCAAGAGGGAACTTGCGCGACCTATGGACAATGTTCTCCTTTTTTATCCCTTTGTCGATTTTTAATGTTTCTTCAAAGGATTAATCACTTTGAGCTCAGATATTCCCTTTTCCGATCATTAGATTCTGTGACGAAAGGAGCGTCAACAAAAGTCCCCCCTCAGAGTTGGATCCGGAGAAAAAATGAGGATTTGACTCTGAGGAAATCGAATCCCTCCAGAGGAAAAGGGAGGCGCGCAAGTTTTTCAGTACGTAGAGGGAGGCGCGCAAGTTTGCGTCGCGCAGGTCTTGAGCGCTCTTGGTACGGAGCGCAGGTAGGCTTCCGAGCCTATAAATATACCGCTTCCGGCCGTAGATGGCATCTGACCCCGAATTTCTCGAGCTCTCGCCGCGCAAGCCTTTGTCGCCGCGCAAGTCTCCTGTTTTCACTGTTTCCTCGCTGCCGCGCTACTCTCAAGGTAATAAGGCTTGCGCGGCACATACTTGCGCGGCAAATACTTGCGCGGCACATGTACCACTTGCGCGACATCTCCATACTTGCGCGCCTTAATTCCTTAGCCATTTTTTTTCAAATTCTTTCACAAATTTTATGAAAAATAAACCCACTTAAGAGTTTAATTTATTCAACTCTTGTGCAGATTCAATGGCTCTTAGACCTGGATTAATTGATGAACTGGCTAGCAAGCGGATAGATGATATGATGAATATCATTGGCCCTGATTACTATACTGTAAAAAACAGTACTCTTCCAGATTTGGCTAAGTATCTGAAGAAATATCATCGCGACTTTCCTCACTGCACTTATCTGCCTTTGTATGGTCATGGTCATCTGCAAGAAGTCATTATTCTAGAAGTAAAGAATTATCTTCCATTTTCTTGGTTTCAGAATTATACCAATTTTGCTTCAGCAAATATCTCAGGAGGAGGAGTATTTCAAACTGCTGGAACAGTGGAGAAGGCTTATGTGATGCATCATAGCCCTTGCACACCAGATCTGAAAAAACATACACCTGATCTTCAACCACATTGTCATCCTTCAATCTTCCGAGATGCTCAGATGGATCAATCCAAAGGCTGGAAGAAAATTTGGGATTTCCGCCCTGGGGGAGGTGTGAAGCCAACTTGGATGTGGGCATACTGGGTGCGACAGACTTGCGCATAGTTTATTGATAATATGAAGAGATCTGCAATATATGAAGCTGTTTGGGTTGGGCAGACATATATTTACAGACATGATATCTTCGTGCCAGAGATACTCAGCCACTGGAGTCCAGCGACTAATTCTTTCCACTTGACTCATGGAGAAGTAGGTATCAGTTTGTGGGATGTCCACAAGATTTCAGGAGCTCCAATCTTGGGTGATATGTATGATGAATTCATTCCTCCCAAGGTGACTTGGAATGATCCAGAGAAGACTCATTCTTTGGCTCGAGAATTATTCAAAATCTTTCACAAGCTCAAGAATTCAGAGACCTCATTAACTCATTTCAGAAAAGATATCCATCCGGAAGAATGGATGAATGTGTTTCTTACTGAGAAGAAAGGGATGGAGCCAAAGGAAAAAGGATCCAAGAAAAAGAAATCCAAGGATACCCGGCCCAGGCGTCCTACCACTTGTCCAAAACCTGAGAAGAGAGGAGCTCCTGGCACATTCTGGCCATCTCTAGAAGCAGGAGAGTTTGAAAAATGGGGCTATGAAGTGAATCAAATAATTCCAAAGAAAACTCGTCTGGCGGGTTTCTTGGCAATGTGGCTCAGTATTTACCTCTTGCCGGTCAGGGATTCGAAGGGAGGCGTTAGGCCAGGGACCTTCGTCATTGCGGCCAAGTTAGCTGAGGGAAAAATGGTTGGGTTTGCCACCCCCATTTTAGCAAAGATTCACAGGAGTTTACTTCACGTCTTCCAGGGTAAATCTCCTTTAATAATAGTGGGACCATTCCAGGTTTTGTTGGGATGGATCTCCACTCACTTCAGGACTTACAATGTACAGAATGGGTTACAAATTCCTGGAAGCTCTTTCAGACCGTCAGTGCAAGCATTCTCTGGAATTGCTCCATTAGATGTCAATGGTTATGACATAAAAGTAAGACTAAGCATGTATAAGGAATTCAACTTCTTTCCGTATGGAAGTCCGCCATCTGGGCGGTTTGTTGATGATGGGAAAGCCCCTCTGGATTTGAGGGCATACATGCTAGCTTGCAGGGATGGCATGTTAGTAGCCAGGATTGATGGAGAAATCATATGCGAGGCCTTTGCTCCATATAGATTTGCACGCCAATTCAAATGTTTGCAACAGATTGTTGTATCCCCTCCAGTACATGTCAGGTTAGAGCAACATCCGATGGTTGCTCGACAACTATGGTTGCTGACATCAAGAGAGAAGACTAGGGCAGTATTTGATCTACCAGTTGAAAAAGCGGCACATTATCTGACTACATTTTATGCCGAACACTGGATAGCATCATACCCTAAAGGGATATTGAATCACCCTGTATATCAAGTGGGAAAGAGGAAGAGGACTGTAGAGAAAGAAACTCTTCCTCATGAAGGTGATGCTTCTCCTCCTGAAATAGGTTCAACAGACTCCTCCTCTAGAACTGATTCCTCGGATTATCATGATGGGGATGATGAGGCACAACCGGTAGCAAAGCGGTTTCGTGCCCGGTATAATCCTCCGGCCAGAGTTAAAAGACCCACTCCATCAGCTCCTGGTGAGTTATTTGATTGTAATAACTTCAATCACTGCTACTTTATAAAGTAATAAGTCTCACTTTCTTATTCTCTATCTGTAGTTGCAGGAGTCGGGAAGAAATTAAAATCAAAAATTGTAGGACCTTCCTCACAGCCTTTATATCTAAGACCAGAGGCTGTTCAGCTATGGCAGAGCTTATACTGTGATACTGAGACTGCCTGGCTGGATTTGTGTGAGGACCTACAACTTCCTGGGATAGGATATCTTCTAGCTTCTAAAGACCTTCAATACGGAGATAACCCCAATGAAGTGCGAGCTTACATCAGAGAGCTGGAAATGCTCATATATGCCACTGATAATTCGGTTCCTATCACCAGGCGGGTGAAGGAAATGATTGATCGTGGAACCACTGAGGGGGATGGTGGTTCTGGAGATGAGGAGTGGCAAGAGTACGTGGCTCCTGAAGATGTAAGTTTTCTTTCCTTATTTTTTTTGCAACGTGATTTCAGTTGAAGCTTTGTTACTTAAGGAAGTTATTTTCTTCATCTTGCAGCTTGCAAAGAAAGGGACCGGGGTTCCTTCGCCACAATATAGCCCTGGTGGTACCGCTGTTGGGGCTGCTGCTGATTCTCCTCGCGAACCAGGCGAGATATCTCTAGGCCAGCAGGCCATGAATGAGGCACTGGACATAGCCTTTCATTTGCCAATCCAAGTGCCAATAAGGGAGATAACTGAAACTCCAAAAAAACAAAAGAAGCCAAGGCAACGAAGGAGGAAATCCTTAGCTAAACGTTTCATTAGCAGTGGTAAGTCCTTCGAACAATCATGATTTTATACCCATAATCATATGGTTACTCATATTTCTGAGGATTGCAGGGGATTCTTCAATTTCCCCCTTGAGGGAAGGGACTGATCCTTCTTCAAAGGCCGTGGAGGGTGCTGTAGAACAACCACAGACTCAAGCTGACTTGGTTGCTCCTGGAGAAGAGCTACCATCCATTCCCAGTATCCCCCCCACTACTGAAGATGTTGTCCAGGGTCAGGGGTTGCAGGACATAAGTCAGCAAGAAGACATAGCAAATGCTCCCACTGGTGAGACTAACCAAGATTCTGAAGTATCATTGAATGAAATGATGAATCAAGGAATGACTTTTGAAGAATTTTATGATCATGCTAGATTGTCATGTGATTTAGAAGACCTTGGGCGTGAGTGTTACCCTTCGCCCAAATTTTTCTTTTAAAAGAAAATATTTCTAACCATGATGTAAAATAATATGCAGTTTCTTCCGTAGAAGCTGCTGAACTGCCAATGCCTGAAGAGGGTGTGGACACTGATGTCAACCCTATCATTGCAGAAACATTAGCTCAAGTAGAGCTAAATCCAATAAACTCTCCTGAGACCCATCTTGAAAATCCTGTTGAAACCGGGAAATATGGGGAGAAGTCTTATCATGTTGCTGAACCACCATTGGGTAAGGGATAACAATATTTGTGATTGTACTTTATTTGCAAGACAATCCATTATTTTGATATCCTTTAAGATTCAACTAAAATCTTTCAATTGATCATGTAGGGCCATCAACTGTAATGGCTAGATCCGGAGATGAGGCCTCAGCCTCTTTCCCAACGGAAATTGAAAGTGAAGAAGCACAAGTCAGGGGGGAAAGAGCAGGACAAGGCACCTCCCTAAGTGCACTAATTCCAGATTACATACCCCCTTCTGACGAAGATGTTGAATCAGATCCAGAGATGCTCAAAGCGTTCAGCTTTTCACGACGTAAGGCATGGAACAACATATGGAACATCATATCGGGGGTGCCTTTAGAAGAGCTACCATCAAAAATTTCCCGATTGTCATCCCAATTTGTTATAATGGGACTTGGTGGTTTTGGGTATGAAAAGATCCATGCTGCGGCGAAACAGATTATTTTCAGGAGGGAGCAAATGCAGACAAGTCGCGAAGATCTGACCAGAGTGAAATTGTCAGTCAACATAGGCGAATTTGAGGCTGCGATATCCCAGGCTGAAGCTGATTATGCTGTCAAGATGAAGGATCTGAAGCAAAAAATCAAAGAAAAGGTCCTCCAGCAGGTGCAACTCCAGCAACAGTTAGATGCTGTTACTGGGGAACTTGATCAGCTTAATAAATCATTGAATGAAACTCATATGAATGGCATGAAAGCCATTGCAGATGCTAAGAAGGCACTTCAGCAAGCTGAAAAGAGTGAAGCTGGTCAAGTGCACGAGCTTCAAGTAACTGTTGATAAGGCTCAGGATGCTATACATCAAATGAAGACTTATGTTGAAAATCTTCTGTAATTCTTGAAAAAGAGAAGAGATTCCAGTCTGTGGATGTCCTTCTAACTCTTGTGTATCAATGAAAAACACTTTTGTCTTCAATCATTTGTGTTTGCATTCTTCCATTACCTGCTTCAAATTTACTTAAACCAATGGGCTTAGTAATCATAGTTTGATTTTTACTAGGATTATTACAAATAACCCTACAAACATTGAATCTTTTAACTGCTCAATATTATCTAAATCATACAAAAAATGTATATTTAGTGAGCTGGAACTTGACTTTTATTCAGAGTTCCTTTGTCTTTTGTGTGGGCAGTTTAAAGTCATGCATGCCGGATATAAAGGGGCTAATGTTTAAGGTCGAAATAGATTTGACCGAAAATGGATTAAAATGGATTCAATTCCTTGACAATTTATCTGAAAACATATTTACCATACTCAAGTATGAGGGAAAAAATGTAAACTATGGCTTAAGAATATTTGAATCTGAGGAATGATATGAAAAAATAGCTAAAAGGCATTAGAAGAAGTAGTTTCCAAGAATGAAGTTACTATTATTTAACAAAACCCGTTAGGGGGTTGAAATATGCAGGGCCACCTATGGACATTGGCTGCATAGTCAAATAAAATAACATCTTTTTGCTGACAAGTCTGTTATGTGGATTGTTTATGCAAGGCCACCTATGGGCACGTGCTGCATAGTCAGGCAAAAGAACTCCCAGAAATTTACTTTCCTAGTGCTAAAAGCCAGTGAAAGTTTATGGAGATTCAAATTTTCTAAAGCATAGAGTTTGTTGTATGGAAAAGAGGTACTTGAATATGGAGAAGATATTTCCAAACAAGAATATCGAAGAACTGGATGAATATCACTCCTACGAAGGTCTGACCCAAGCGTAGGGAAGAAGAATAAACCATAGACTTGAATACTTTCAGATCATGAAAAAGGATATGGGACAAATATGTTAAGGATGGCTATTTTTGTGGATCCCTACATACTGTCGTTTAAGACAAATAAGAACAAAAGAGGCATTCTTCCCAAGAATGAATTTACTATTATTTAACAAACCCGTTAGGGGGTTGAAAACATGCAGGGCCACCTATGGGCATTGGCTGCATGGTCAAATAAAATAGCATCTCTTGGCTGACAAGTCTTTTATGTGGACTGTTTATGCAAGGCCACCTATGGGCACGTGCTGCGTAGTCAGGCAAAAGAATTCTCAGAAGTTTGACATTTTTGTGACTAGAAGTCATGAAAAGGGTTATGAAGATCTGAAAATATTTAAGGTTAGGATTATAATACATAAAGATGGGTATTTTCCAATGTATATAGAGATACATAGGTCAATGAAAACCATAATCATGTTTGTGGCTGGGTCCTGAATTGAAACTTGGACTTCACTACGTATCTCATAAGAATGAGAATCAAGCCATACGTAGTTCTTGAAATGCAGTTTAACGTCGTGCAGGACGAAAGTATGAGTAATCTTAGTTTAAGGTCATAGAATTCGGACCATAATAATGAATACACAGTGTGTGTTTTCATGAGGACTTTTCAGCCAAGGGACTGAAAGTGAAATTTGGGGTTAGGCCCAAAAGACTTGGGACTGGATTCGAGGGACACTCGAATGTTCCTACGTATCCCATAAGGATGGGAATCAAGTCCACGTAGTTCTAGAGCTACCCTTTGTACAAATTTGGTTCGTACATGTGAAGGGTGAAAGGGGACTTTAGTGCAATGATGGTTTTAACCTAAGATAAAAAGTTTAGGCAATACCATGTATGTACGTAGTCTTTTGAAAATGAAAACCATGATTGAAAAAGAATCAATGTTAATAATGGTTCCTTCTCAAATGAGGAAATCAAAGAATATTGTAGTTTATTGTCGTACCGGACAAAAGTGTTGTATAGTTTAACGTCATATAACAAGGACGAAAGTGAATCAATGTAAAGGTATTGATTCCAGGGGTGGTTTCACAAATCATCATCATATGAGATGGTGGTGAACCGATGTGAAGAGATTATTTTTTTGGGCTTGAACCCTGGGAGGTTGCCTACATACCTAGCCTGGAGGGCAAGGATCAAAGTCCGTGTAGTTCAATTAAAGAATGAATTAATGACCAAGTTGTTCTTGGGGACAATGATCTAATAAAAAATGTTGTTGGGACTTACACATGGTTAGTGGCCCAAAGGGAGTGTTATGGTTGATGTTCGCTCTAAGCTCACGTGAGTCATACTCGGTGTGAGAAACAAGAGGTAATAACAACCTTAACGATGCACAGTTTTAATGTCATGTAGGAAATATCAAGGACTTTCTGTACAGTTTAGCGTCATGTAGTTAGGACGATGGGGACAATACAGTTTAACGTCATATTGGACGAAAGGGGGATTGTGCAGTTTTAATGTCATGCTGGACTTTTGATGATTATATAGTTTAACGTCTTTCCGGACGTGAGGGACTTTTATACAATTTAGCGTCATGTAGTTAGGACGTCACAGTTTAACGTCTTGCTGGACATAAGGGATTTGCAAATATTTTAAGGTCATATACCTGGACCAGGGATGGTGCAGTTTAATGTCATGTTAGACCTCTCATGGAATTTTTTCACAGTTTAATGTCGTGTGGGACGAAGTTGCAGTTTAAGGTCATACTGGACCATTGCTGTATAGTTTAACGTCATATAGCAAGGACGATTGGTGAACCAATATGAGGATATCAGTTCTGGGGATTTTTTGTTTTACAGTTTAATGTCATGATGGACGATGAAAGTGCCACACAGTTTAATGTCATGTTGCTAGGACACAATATAGTTTAATGTCATCTCATACAAAATATAGGAACTCCTATACAGTTTATTGTCATGTAGGAGAAAATTAAGGACTATGCAGTTTAAAGTCTTGCAGTTAGGACTATTGGTGCTGCACAGTTTAGTGTCATGTTGCAGGGACATAAGTCCGGATAGTTTAAGGTCATATGCATGGACCGTACAGTTTATCGTCATGCTGGACGTATTATAGTTTAGTGTCATCTCGGACAAAAGTGTGACACAGTTTAATGTCATGTTGGACGAAGTTGTAGTTTAAGGTCATACTGGACCATTGATTAATGAACCAAATGTAAGAGTCTTGGTTCTGGGAACAATATTTTGTGTTTATACAAAATACTTCTTCAGAAATCTGGCATTAGTTGGAGTCGTGATGTGTTCTCCATCCATTGAGATTAGAGAATACGCTCCATTGGAGTAGACCTTATGTATTGAATAAGGTCCTTCCCATTTTGGTTCAAGCTTGGGAGGTTTCTTACCTGGTATCATTGGTGTTCTAAGAACCAATACCAATTCTCCCTGAATGAATGAACGAAGACGAACTTTTTTGTTAAAAGCTCGTGCTATCCGATTCTGATAGATTTCCAAGTGGTGCAAAGTGCACAATCTCTTCTCATCTAACTGTTCCAATTCATTCAAACGCTTTTGGGATTGCTCATCTGTCGATAACTGATCACAAATGGCTATTCTGAGTGAGGGCAATTGAACTTCAATTGGCAAGACTGCTTCTGTTCCATATACCAATGAATATGGAGTAGACCGCATTGCATTGCGAGTGGTAGTCCGATAAGCCCATAAATCATGAAAGAGTTTATCAGGACATGACCTCTTATCTTTATCTACCATCTTTTGCAGTATATTTGAAAGAGTCTTGTTGAAGGCCTCTATCTGGCCATTAGCCGCTGCATGATATCGAGATGAATGGTTGGACTTAATGTTGTATTCTTGATACAATTTCTTTACCTCAGAAGAACAGAAGTTGGTGTCGTTATCCGTCAATATGGTATGAGGGACACCAAATCTAGTTATGATGTTAGACTTGATGAAGCTAAAAATGAATTTAGAACTGAATTCTTTGAGAGGTATTGCCTCTACCCATTTGGAAAAGAAATCAGTAGCAGTAAGAATGTACTTAAACTGCTTGGCCGTAGCTGAAGGGTAAGGTCCCACCACATCCATTCCCCATGTGGAAAATGGCCATGAGTATTTAGCTGTATGAAGCAACTCTGGAGGTTGATGAATGAAGTTGGAATATACTTGGCATGAATGACACTTCTTTGTGAAATTAACACAATCTTGTATCATTGAAGGCCAGAAGTATCCAAGCCTTCGAATTTGATCAGACAATCTATGTCCAGACTGGTGGGCACCACAGACTCCTGCATGCACTTCTTTTATGACAGCCATTGTCAAAACACCATCAATACATCTGAAGAGAACTCCATCAAAACCACGTTTGTAGAGAATTTTCTCGAGGTGGTTTGGACCATCATAAAGAGTAAAATTGACCACACGTCGCCGAATTTGTTCTCTCTCGGCTCTATCAGGTGGAAGTGTTCCATTTTGAAGGTACTCCCTGATAGGTGACATCCATCCTGTAGTATGACCATATGGTTCAGGAATGGGACTAATTTCATTAATTTCCTCTGTTCTGACTTGAACATAAGGTGAAATTGCACGACGGTGGGCAATACAGATGGTTGTCTCGTCCCGATTTGGATCTGCTAAAGCTGTGGCTATATTAGCCAGTGCATCAGCTTGAGCATTTTGCGATCTTGGGACATAAGAAAATGTCGGTTCTGAAGGGAATTCCGACATTAACTCTCTGACGTAATCATACAAAGGGATTAATTCTTCTTTTCTGATGGCATAATCCCCATTGACTTGTTTGATTACCAGGTCTGAATCACCTTTCACCTTTAAGTGGTTCACTTGTGCTTGAAGCGCTAACTCCAAGCCTGTAATGAGAGCTTGGTATTCAGCTTCATTATTGGTACCACCTTCCCACAACAAAAAGGAATAAGGTAACACTGCCTTATCTGGAGAAATGAGCACAATTCCTAAACCAACTTTGTTGAATTTAGGATTTTCCATTTTCTTCCCTGTTGGACTTCTAGAAGCACCATCAAAATACATTTCCCATGTTTGAGGACTCTCTTGAATAGAAAAAACTTCTTCATCAGGGAGTTCGATATCTGAATACATGTCTTCCACTGAAGGGTGTTCAGCCAGGAAATCAGCCAGAGCTTGGCCCTTAATTGCCTTTTGAGACACATACTGGATGTCGAACTGCTGTAAAATAACCGCCCACCTTGCCAGACGTCCTGTAAGCATTGGACGACTAAGGATGAATTTGAGTGGATTATTACGAGATACCAATTGGACCTCGTGATGTTGCAGGTAGTGTCTCAGTTTCTGAACTGCAAAGATTAATGCTAGGCAGCATTTTTCAATACTCGAATACCGGGTTTCTGCTTCAAGCATAGTTCTACTGAGATAGTAGAGACTATTTTCATTCCCAACATCATTCTTTTGAGCGAGAAAGGCACCCAATGATCGCTCTAAAGCTGTCACATAGAGGATAAGAGGCCTACCCTCAACAGGTGGCATGAGTACTGGTGGACTTAAGAGGTATTTCTTGAGAACATCAAATGCTTCTTGACATTCTTTAGTCCACTGGTAAGTGACTCCTTTCTTCAATAATTTGGTAAAGGGTAAACTTTTGCCTGCCAAATTGGCGATGAAACGCCGAATATAGGCTAAGTGTCCTTGAAGTCATCTTAATTCTTTCAAATTTTGAGGAGGTGACATACCAAGGATTTATTTGGTCTTCTCAGGATAGACTTCAATACCACGATGGCGTACAACAAAGCCGAGGAATTTTCCTGAGGTTACCCCAAAAGCACATTTTAAGGGGTTCATCTTCAAATTATGTTGTCGAAGCTTGTGGAATAGGACTTCCAAATCAGCCAAGTGATCAAAACGTTGTTTGGATTTAACCACCAGATCATCTACATAGCATTCAACAAATTTCCCTAGAAAAGGTTTGAAGATACGATGCATGGCGCGTTGATATGTTGCACCTGCATTCATTAAACCAAATGGCATCACCCGGTAACAAAACACACCTTGAGGAGATCTGAAGGCTGTATATTCCTCATCTTCTGGGGCCATTCGGATCTGATTATATCCAGAATATCCATCCATGAAAGAAAGTACTTCATAGCCAGCCGTCGCATCAATTAAGAGTTCTGTAATCGGAACTGGAAAATCATCTTTGGGACAATACCGATTAAGATCTCTGAAATCGATGCAAACCCTAATTTGTCCGTTCTTCTTCTTTACAGGGACCATATTAGCCAACCACTTGGGATATTGAACTTCTCTGACGAAGTTAGCTTTGATAAGCTTATCCACTTCAGCCTCGATTTTGGAAGCATAGGTTGGGTGTGTTCTTCTCGCGGCTTGCTTGAATCCTCGATGTTCTTTTGGCAAACCCAAGTGATGGGTGGAAACATCAGGATCAAGGCCAGGCATCTCTGTATAATTTCAAGCAAAAATATCTTTATTTTTCTTTAGAAAATAAATATACATCTCTTGTTCTTCAAGGGTCATGGCCGCACTAATTAAAGTGGGGCGTGGATCTTTCTCTGTACCCAGATTTACTTCTCTGAGTTCATCCACAGTGGTAGAGATACCCTCTTCAAATGCTGGAGGAGCATCTCTAAGATCTTCCTCTTCCTCTTCATCATGTGTTATTTCTTCCGTTTCTACTTGCAATGTAGATGAAAAAACGAAATTCTCATGATCATAAGAGATGTCAAAATTTTCACATTTTGAAGAAGAAGCTTCCATTTCCGACCCTATTGATGATAAAGGGTCTTCTTTGGGAATCAAAGAGGAGATGATGGATTGAGAATCGACATCAATATTCACCTCTGGTGTTGCTATAACTTCTTCTGGCCTGATTAGCGAAGTATAGACTTGTTGGATTTCAGCAGACGAAATGAAAACGTCACCACTTATGCTTTCATCACTGCTTGGTAAGTTACCAATTTCTCCCATGTTGTCTGGCTCGATTGCCGTAATTGACATTGTGGATCTTTCCATAAGAGTATTTTGATTTGGGCCTATTTTGTCAATTTGACTGATAGGTAACACATAATCTGTACTCATATGTGAAAATGGATTTATTGGAATTTTTTCCAAACCATATGGAGCATTAACTTTGGTAATTTCCTTCATTGTAGATTTTTCTCTTCCCTTCATGTGATAAAATTCCGCATCAATGTATTGAGACTCACATGTCTTGAACGGGGCCTTATCACCATACAATGTTCCAACTTGACCATCATAACAGTATTTGAGACATTGATGGTATGATGACGGAATAGCTGCATGCTGATGTAGCCAGGGTCTTCCAAGCAAGATATTGAAAGCTGAGTCCTGATCAACAATCATAAAATCCGAATTGGAAACAAGATCTCCAAACTGAGTTCTGAGCGTAACTTCTCCCAGTGGTTCTTGTTCATTTTTATCATACCCTTGCAACATCATGGTAGAAGGAGATAAATCAGATTCTGTGAGGCCCAGTCGACGAAGTGTGCGAATGGGCATGAGGTTGACTCCTGAACCATTGTCAATAAAAGCTCTTCGAACATCTATACCATTGAATTTTCCAGATAGGTACAAAGGTTTTATGTGCCCATGCACAACATCATCTTCATCTTTATCAGTAAAAGATATCACTGCATGACATTCTGCAGGATTATTCTCTATGTGATAAATTTCAGCTGCAGCAATCTCAGCTTCAAACTCTTGAGGACTTGACAATGCTTCGATGAGTGCTTCCCGAAGATCTCTTGATAGATTCAAAGCATCCAAAATTGATAATTTGGCTGGTACTTGGGCCAAGTGTTTCAATATATCATACTTTTGATCTAGAGGCCTGCGTTTCCCAATAGGAATATGCGGTTTAGCAGGTACCTTGGAAGCAGATGCTTTGGAAGCTGATGCATCTTGTATTGAAGTTGGCAACATCCTTGGTTTTGGAAAATTAGACTGATTAGATCCATTTTCTTGCTGAGATAAAGAAGATGGAACATTTAATCGGTCTTCCAAAATAACTGTGCCGAAGCTGAGTTGGCCATTGGCAGAAGAACTTGCTTGTTCATTTTGAGCTCGCTGAAGGGCTCTACCACGAGTTTATGCTGCATATACAGTGCTAGAAGGGGTAGAATTAGAGTAGTGGCTTCGGAAAGATCCACGTCTTCCCCTATATCCTGAACCTCTAGAACTTCCTCAGGTTCCTTTATTTGATACAGGGAATTCAAGCTCATCAAGACTGGAATATGAATCTGTTAATTGAATCATATTAACAGAACCAAAGATCAATTCTTCGTCTGATAAAGACTCTGCCTGGTTGGCCTGTTTAGGCTGTGCCGTTTGGTGGGACGGTGCCCGTTGCTTTGAAGTAGATGGCATGAAATCTGCCAGAGTCAAAGACAATTTAGGCTTTGATGCATACTCATCTTCTCATGATTCCTCTTTCTTCTTTGAATTGCGCTGTCCTTTTGAGGATTTGTCCTTTGATGGAGGCTTTACTGCAGCTTTTGTAGGAGACACAATTGGCTTCTTCAATTGTGTTCGCAAAATGGAATGGGTCCGATTGATTGTCTTTCTGACCATCCAATCATCATATTTTTTCGCAGTTTTTCTTTTGACTTCCTGCCACTCGCCTCCTTCTTCTGGATCTGTAGCGGTAATACACGCTACATGAGCTGAAGAACCCTTCAATTTGACTTGTCCCAAGTCGACCATCTTTTGCAGGAGGTCTTTAAAGACAAAACACTCCTGGATGGGATGTCCCAACATTTGATGAAAGGGACAATAATTGGGACGGTCTTCATCTCCTTCCTTGTTTGGTCTCTTCGGCACTGGTAATTGAACCAAATTATTTTCCAGAGCTGAAATGAAGTAACCAGGAACTTGCTCACTTCGGAAAGAGTATGTTTTGCTCTTCATATCCTCAAATTGTTTTCGTCGTTGATCTTTTTGATAATTTGGACGAAACAGCCTTTGTTGTTGGCGTTCAGGAGGTGGAGCTCTTCGAGAAGATGAAGGTTTTGAAGTAGAAATAGGTACAGGTGCCTGTTTAAGCATAACTGTAGCAGTTTCTGCTTTACCCATTCTTCTTCCTGGAGCTGATGGAATTACACGAGATTTAACCTTAGCCTGCATAAGGGAATCTTCAATCTGTTGAGCGATTGAAGTAAGGTCTCGAAACCCTCCTGTGTATTTTACAGGGATCAATGGCGTACGTAATTCATCACGCAAATTTTCCACACAGATTGGCAACAATTCCTCATGAGGGAGTGATAAACACAAGGAATACGTTAATCCCTTCCAACGAGCAATGAAATCAGAGACTCTTTCATTCTCCCTTTGCTTGCAGTTTGTAAGATCGAAAACTGTCGTTTTTGGCAAAGTTGAGCTGAACTGAAGAAGGAATTTTTGACGAAGATCCTCCCATCCGATGACTGACCGGGATTTCAAGCTTGTATACCAGACAAAAGCTGGTCCTTGCAAGGTTCGCACGAAGCATCTGAGTTTCACTGCATCTTGTTGCTCTGGAGTTCCCATCATAGGATCACAACAAGACACGTAATGCGTCAAATGTTGTTCAGGGTCGCCTGATCCATTGAAAGTAGGGAAAATAGGGTTTCCAAAACTGGATGGAGGAGAAATTGAATCTACCCATTCAGGGTAAACTTTCTTTTCAGGTTGAACTTGCGCCCGTTTCCCTTCCATAGTTTCTAACCGAGCTGTTAATGACTCAATAGTAGTTATTAACTTTTGAGAAACGTCAGGTTGAACTTGGTTTTGGGTAGGTGCAATGAATGGAACTTGGACAGACGTGGTGGTTGGTGCTGCAACTGATGGTAGTGCTGCCAACCGTTGTTGCATTTGACCCGTAGGATTAGACCTCTGTGGGTGTACTGACAAAGGAGGATATTCTTGATCCATCTCAGCAGTTACAACAAATTCCTTCGGCTGTCAGACTTCAGCATTCTTAAGAAGAAGACTACTCTGAAGTAGTTCTGCATTCAACCTTCTTAATTCTTTCATTTCTTCCTCCTGTTGTGCAAATCTTTGCTCTAATGAGAGCGATTGACCTCCTTCAGAGGAAGGGTGAGAAGTAACCTGATTCTTTCCTTTCCCCTTATTGGATCCTTTTCGGAGAGGGGGAAGTGGGTTACTTGAAGGAATACCCAGATTTTGGGTAAGCCTTTGATTACGTGTGCGCACACCTTCTTCATTTAGGTCTGTGTGCGCAACTTCTTGAGCAGGAACCTCTTCGTCTGATCCCTCTGATTGAGCCTCATCTGGTGAATCAGCAGCAACAGCATTGATGACATTAATGGATGCATATTGCATGGAATCCTTTCTATCAGCATTACTGTGATATTGTCTCCTTCTATGTCCATGATAAGACATGGCATTCCGTTGACTTGATCCTTCAGGAATTTCTTGGAGAACCGTCACTTGGAGAGAATCTCCTGACATCTTGGCTCTTCGTTCCTCTTAAGGCTTATTCCCTAATCGAGAGAATACTGACTTTCTCTGAGGGAGGGATTGAAGATTTGAAAAAGTAGTCCGGTGGACTGGGGGTGTTCCTGTTGCTTCCGCTCAACTCCTCGAATCCCATTTGTTGACTCTGAGGGTTGGGTTAGAGAAGTCCCCAGTCTGGCAAGCTGGGGTATCTCATGACAGGCTATGTCTGAGATCTTCTTGAAATCTCTCTTGATCTTGCGAATCTTAGTTCGGAAATTAGCTGGATGCATTAACCTGTATCCACTTTTATCACCTGGTTCAACAGACCGTTGGATAATTTCCGAAATTTCTGTCATTTGATGACGTGTTTGCTCCAGACGAGAGGCTTGTGCAATATTCTCGCCTGCTTGATGTAGAAGCAATTCAACAACCTGTTCTCTATATACTTGATTTTGAGAGGAACTAGTTGAAGCTTGTTCTCGAGCAAACTTTTGATTATGAACAAAGCCCATTGACTATGGCCGGCCATGGGCAATAACATTGCATGAGACCATTTTCGGTGGGCTTTGCTGACCGGAAAGCACTGTGAAATGTAGTGCTCCGTGAACACCCCATCCTCTGATATGAACATTAGATGGAGCATTGGAAATTAACTGACGCAATTTTCTTAGCGCGCCAAGGCATGAACGTTGAAGGGTTCTCTATTGCTTTTCAGCCTTCGGATACCGAGAGACTGATAGAGATGCCAAATCAATCTGGCGTTGTAACCCTTCTATTATCTTAAGATGATTTTCATATTCATCGTAAGATAATACCTTCTTCTTTAATTGACAAAGAGTTTTCCATATGTTGAGACGAATATCATGGATTCCATCATCCGTCAACATCTTTGGAATGTCGTACTGGGAGTCAGCCAAAGGCCAAAACATGACTGGTACTTCACCTTTTGCCAGTTTTTTCCTCATGTTCAGCATTTCCTCTTTATCATTAAATGAAGATTCTTCTACCTGTTTGGACCAGAGTTGGTGTTTCCTTGTTGCTTCATCGGATTCAACAAGATTGGTAGAGGAATCACTATTCATGCTGGAAGATGAATGACCCAGGGAAGGTTCGGAGAATAACCTGAACCCCAGGCTATCTTCTGATGGAGAAAGAGTTTCACCTGCCGATAGTAAAGCTTCAGACATGACTGGTTTTACGTTTGCAAGTGCCTCGAGAGAGGAGGGCTTTCTCGTCACTACATTGCCTTCTGAAGAATTTTCGAGACAATGTGAATCACTACTGCGGAGAGGACTTTTGCAGCGAAGTTCATCACCATGAGGAGGACCATCATGATGGGTTACAGCAAAAGATGAGATCTCTTGCTCCTTGGTCTTCTGACCACACAGAGGGTTCCTGTGGCTCTCATCTGAAGAAGAAACTTCAAGATTGACCGAATTTTCATGAAGCAAGTCTTCATGAGGAAGTGTCTGTTGAAGACCTTCGGGATTAATGTTCCTGTTATTGGGAACTGAGGGAGTAGAATCTTGAATTTCGACAGATAAATGTCTGAGGGCTTCAAGAACTCCAGCATCAAGCAAGGCCTTGTTGCAGATTGGCCTTTGATCTCCTGACTGTGCTGGGTGGATCTTTTTCTTAGATGCCTTCTTACTCGCTTTAGAAACCACTTGATGACGAAAGTGATTACTCTGAGCAGGTGTATGTGCCTGATCAAGAAAGATGGTCAGGTTAGGCTGACAATCATCGCTCAAATCAGGTGTATGTGCCTGACTTGGTTGTCCGTATGATATGGGGGAGTATGCCCCACAACCCTCTTGGACTGGAACAAATTTATGTGTCTGTTCCGGAGTGAATTGTTGATGTGTCACTCCACTACTAGGGATAGATTTATGTGTCTGTCCCTGAGATGATGCTGAAGCTGTTATGATATCCTGGCAAGCATCCAGAATATGAGCAGGAATTTGCTTCTGCTCTTTCACCATTGAAAAAATATGTTTGGTGACTTCAGCCACTGGAACAGGGATATACGTCCATTCCGGGCTTGGAGTAGGTGTATGTGCCTGCTCCTGTCCTCCTTTTCCTGTCAGTGAATCCTGACAGTACTCAAGTGTGGAGGCAGAGAGTTTAGTCTGCCTCCTGTTTGTCGTCGGGGCTTTCCGACTGACTTCTCCGTGCGCTACCAAGCGAGACTGTTGGTAGGCTTGATTAGTATTAGCAGGTGTATGTGCCTGCTGATTACACTTCGCCAAACGCGGTTGACGAGATCCACCATATGTAGTCAGACGAGCCTGCTGACTAACTGCTGATGTATAAGCAGGTGTATGTTCCTGCCTATGGTACTCCGCCGGAATTTCCTGGCGGGATCGGCTTGATGCTGCCAGACAAGTCTGCTGGACAGCGGGATTAAAACGGGCAGGTGTGTGTGCCTGTTCGTTGTTTGCCACCAAGTTAGGTTGGTGGACTTCTCCGGAGATGGCAGGGATGACAACCTGCCTATTGTTAACCGGATTCCGTCTCTGGCGGTTCATCTTGCCTGCTCGGGTTCGAGGAACCTGAGCTGAATGCCTGGAGTCGGTACCCTCATCATGTTGAGGGCGCACTACCGCACGAGTCTGGCGGCGATTGTTGATGGGAGCCCTTGAGAAGGAATCCTGTCTTTTTGAATTAAGGTCCTGCGGGACCTGCTCATTCACTTCCTCGGAATAAGGGATTGAATGGAAATTGCGTTCCGGGGATAACGACCCGAAACGGTTGGAGACGGTAGTCAGCACCGCCTGCTTCTTGATTGCTGGTCGCCGTTGTCCGGACGACCAGGTAGAATTGTTAACTTGGAGGGCTTGACGAGCGGCCTCCAGAGTTGGGATAGTACCGTTACGACGGTACTCCTTAACCAGTGCATTAGAAACACAGCGTTGAAGACATTGAGTTGGTGATGTCATCCTCAGAGCGGATGACGTTCCAGCAGGAGTAGCAGCATTGGTTTTCACAGCAGCAGACCTCACAGTAGAGGTGTTCCCAGCAGCAGTATTCACAGGGGTGAACTTAAGGAAATCCATTTTTGTAGAAGATCTTGAAAAAAGAGTGCATGTTCCATGTAACAGACATAATCAAGATGAATCCGGCTACTGCATCTTTTGGATGATCATATGTCAATGATTGCCTTGTTGGCCCAAGGGGCCTTAGATAAGAAGAACATCACTTTAACTTGGTTAAGGATTCACGTCGGGTTCACCATTTTTGTTTCGCACGGAATCCGGGGATGACCTCCTGGACGGGAGATTCAAACGTTCCGATCGGTTTCTAACGGGTTTGTTCGTAGAACCGGAAACATCCAATGATTCCACATCCGTTTGGACCTACTTTCCAAAGGCAGGCGCTCATTAGCTTGTGGACTGATGAGGCTTAGGAATTTTCATTGGTCGAGAGGATGGGAGGTCGGACTCATCAAACCTTTTTGAGGGGAATTATTGTCTACTCCGGGACTCACTTTATAGATTTAAGTTATGTTTGTGAATCCTTATTACATTACCAAGTATAAAATGAGATTTCCTTTAGTTTTAACAATCAATGATTAAATATGCAAGAAATTTAGAGAATCATTTATATGTATTCGAGGTTCTTCATTGATAGAGAATCATCTATATTTGTTTAGAGATTCTTGGTCAATGGTATCCTTCAAAACATTTATATAAAAAATCTCTTGGTCATTTTATGATGACCAGGCTGGTTTTAAAGCCACCCAGTGGGGCACTTGAAGTTTATTGTCATTCAGAAGGACAGAGATTATCTCAAAGTTGGGATCGAACCCATAAATGGGCTACCTACGTATCCTTTGTTTTAAAAAAAGGAATCAGAACCCACGTAGTTCGAGTCATGGAGTATGATGTTTATGATGGATGGCTCAAAGAAGAATGTCATAATTACTTTTACACTCTAAGCTCACGTGAGTCATGCTCGGTGTGAGAAACAAGAGGTATTGGTAAAATTTAGACAATTGTGCCACGAAAGATGCAATCATAGGAATTTTCTTGGGGCTTATGTATGGATGACTGCCCAGATAGATGAAGGTTTAGGATTTACTTTTAGGGAGAAAATCCATGAACAGGGTCCATAAAGTTATATGTGCTTCATGGAGATTTGAATACTCTAATCTTGGGTCTTATTCCTAAGGAGAATGCCCAATTTAGGAGGGGACTTATGATTGGGTTTTATTCCCGAAAAAGGAAACCCATATCAAAGGTAATTTATGACTGGTTAAGAGAAATTTTAAGAAACTTGGGGCTTACTCCTAAGAAGGATGCCCAAGATTTTATGACTAGGACTTATTCCTGAGAAGGAAGCCCAGGTTAGGGGACTTGGGGCTTACTCCTGAAAAGGAAGCCCAAGGTTATGACTGAGTCTTATTCCTGAAAAAGGAGACCCAGGTTAGGGATTAAGGTTTGGGGCTTACTCCTGAGGAGGATGCCCAAGATTAAAGGACTTGATTGGGGCTTATTCTTAAGAAAGATGTCCAGATCAAAGGTTTTATAACTGGGGATTATTCCTGAAAAGGAGACCCAGGTTAGGATTCTCTCATCTTAAAGGATGAGGTTGAATGAATGAACTCTCAATCTTTGGTGACATAAAGATGTTTAAATCACTAGGTTTTGAGAGATATTTCACAGAATTCCTTTCAGATAAGGATGTCAAATCAAGAAATCATGCCATAAATGGCTTTTAAGAGTATCTTGAAGACTGAATCTTGAATAGGAAGGGTGAAATGGCTTAAGAGGGGTAAAAATGGGCAAGATGGGCACCCAAAAAGATAGGGGCGCGCAAGTCTTGAAAGGCGCGCAAGTCCTGCGGCGGCGCGCAAGTATTGGTCGCGCAAGTATACTTGCGCGACATAGAGTGTACATGCGCGATTTTCAACCAATATTGAAATGCTTGAGCGACTCTTTATAAAACCCTTTCCTATCCTCTTGAGGTTCTTCCAGAGAAGGGACGCGCAAGTTATATTGAAGGAATTAAGTCGGCGCGCAAGTGTTTGATATGTTTCAACACTTAGGCCTTCCTTCTTCTCTTTAGATCTTCCATTCTAGGTAAGAAATTACCTTAGAAGTGTTCTGGAAGCTTTGAGAAGAGACTTGGGCGTCGGGAGTTTTGAGCCGAGTTTCTGAAAAAAGATCCTCTTGAATGGGGGGCCCACAGGTTCTATTTATAGGCAAAAGAAGACCCCGGGCGGTTACCAAGCGGTTACCACATATGTCGCGCAAGTCCCTTGCACGACCATGAGGAGTCGCGCAAGTATTGAGGCGGTGCGCAAGTGTACTTGCGCGACCAAGAGGGAACTTGCGCGACCTATGGACAATGTTCTCCTTTTTTATCCCTTTGTCGATTTTTAATGTTTCTTCAAAGGATTAATCACTTTGAGCTCAGATATTCCCTTTTCCGATCATTAGATTCTGTGACGAAAGGAGCGTCAACACTATCGTCTAACGAGAGGGGGGGCCGGACCACACAAACACGGCTGAACCCCCCTCTTTTTTTCTTGAATGTTTCTTGCGGATGAAACGTGATGGCATGGTTCCGTCGCACCACACAGATATCATTCGACAATTATTGCGCGGCGCCGTCGCGCCACGCCGTGGAAAGATTATCATGAACACGATGCCATAACGCCGCGTCGAAGGAAACCGAAGGCGCCGCGGATGGAGTGGGGCCGCGGTGGAGGGGTGCGGTGCCGTCGCACCACGCTGGTCGACGAAGGCCACGGCCGGTTACGGGCCGCGGCGGGATGTGATGACCGGCAGCCAGCCGAGCCGCCGGTGTCGGATGACGGAAGAGGACCGGCCCTTGCCGGTCCTGTTGAGAAGAAGCCGGCCGGCCATGTCGGGCCGGCCGAAATGGTGAAAACCGGGGGAATTAAATTCCCCCGGGCTGCTTCTTTGGCCCCCCATGAAGGGATGGGGCCACGGTTACAAAGGGGGGGCAGCCCCCCCCCCCCGTTTTCTCGAAGGCAGGCCCCCCACGTGAAGGGGGGGGGAATTTTTTTCCAAGGCGCGGCATCCAG
This sequence comes from Viscum album, assembly GCA_963277665.1. NCBI lineage: Eukaryota > Viridiplantae > Streptophyta > Magnoliopsida > Santalales > Viscaceae > Viscum > Viscum album. The sequence continues at coordinate 808,311,062 of OY728139.1, forward strand.
CCGTGCCGCCAGCTGAGGAAGGCCGGGGGCCTTGCCCCCCGCGCGTGCCACCCGAGCGGCGCCCAGGCCGCGCCGCCGGCCGGGCCGGGTCGGACCCGGGGCGGGTCGACCCGGTTCGGGCTGACCCAGGGGGGTCGGGCCGGGTCGGCCCGGACCCCCCGTTTTCGAATCGACTTTGGTCTTTTTCCCATAACATGAGCTACGGTCCTCTGATTGATGAACCATCAGTGGTAATGCGATCCTTGGATCGAGGCGGTCGTTTCGGTATATCGCACTCAAGGTTTCGGAATAATTTGAGTTCGGCCGGGTTGGTTCGTACACGAAACTAACCGTGCCCTCGGAGCGAAAACGCTCATATCTTGAGCTACGGACGTCCGATTGACGTGCCGTCAGATTTTTTGAGTTCCTCTTAGTGTGATGGATCTTTTGGAATACTCCGCCCAAGGTTTGGACGCAGGTGGAGTACGGCCGGGTTGGTTCGTACACGAAACCAACCGGGCCCTCGGAGAGGAAATGCTCATATCTTGAGCTACGGACGTCCGATTGATGTGCCGTCAGCTTTGTTGAGTTCCTATTAGTGAGATGGATCTTTTGGCATACTCCGCCCGAGGTTTGGATGCAGGTGGAGTACAGATGGGTTGGTTTTGCCTTAAAAACCAACCAGGCCCCTGGGACGAAAAAGCCAATAACCCTCAGACCGGGCGTCCGATTGACGCGTCGTCTGTTACGTTGAGTTCCTGTTGGCGATACGGAACATTTTATACATCATCTATGGACTTTGTGATAGTTTATGTATCAACCTGTCGGCTCGTGGACTGGACCCTCCCGAACGAGCTTGCTGTGTGCGGGAACCCTAGTGCTGGCTGCGACTGCTACTGTGACGACGACGATTGTGCAGGGATCCTCAGTGGACTGTGATGATTAAGACAGCTGGTCTTGTATCCTATGTGGGTCCTAGCTGTGCTGGTCTTGTATCCTATGTGTGTCCCAACTTAGATGATTCAATACTGTTCTTGTATCCTATGTGGGTCCCAGTATAGATGAATCGATCAAGACAGTTGGTCTTGTATCCTTTGTGGGTCCTAGCTGTGCTGGTCTTGTATCCTATGTGGGTCCCAGCTTAGATGATTCAATACTGGTCTTGTATCCTATGTGGGTCCCAGTATAGATGAATCGATGAAGACAGTTGGTCTTGTATCCTATGTGGATCCTAGCTGTGCTACTCTTGTATCCGATGTGGGTCCCAGCTTAGATGATTCAATACTGGTCTTGTATCATATGTGGGTCCCAGTATAGATAAATCGATGAAGACAGTTGGTCTTGTATCCTATGTGGGTCCTATCTGTGCTGGTCTTGTATCCTATGTGGGTCCTAGTATAGATGAATCAATGAAGACAACTGTTCTTGTATCCTATGTGGGTCCCAGCTTAGATGATTCAGTATCTATGTCTGATCATCTCTTTCACCTTATCGATGATGTATACCTGTGTGAGCTGAATCCTGTTGCTTTCCTGTGTGGATTGTGTTGTGCTATCCTGTGTGGATTTCGTTTTTCTTTCCTGTGTGGAATACGTATACTTTCATGTGTGGACTGAGTTGTACTTGGGCTCGGAGGTTAGAGCGTATTGGAATTGATGACTTAGGTATATGTATGGGAATATACCTAAGCCATGTCAGATGTTACTTCATGTTTGTATCTCACCTTTGTGGTTTATCCATTGTGGATTTTGGGAGACCTTCAGGGGTCTTGGGGTCCCTAATAAGTAGCTTATACTCACCCCTGCACAGGCTATTCCCGCACTACGTTGTGTTGGTTGCAGACGACGGACAATGTTGATCATGGTTGAGGCTTGCAGAGCAGGACAGTACCTGGAGGTGGACCACTGGGCGGGTCTTTCTCGGAGCGAACGGCGGGACCCGAGGAGCAGTGGAGCTATCTTTACCCACCCTTCAGGTGGTATTTTCAGTGGACAGCTCGGTGTAGCAGCTTTTACTTTACAATTGATGTTTTCCCTTTCGAGTCGTACTTTACTTTCAGTTTGGGTTTGTATACTGGCCCATTTACTTTTCTGCACTTTAGTTGTACTCTGTTTTTACTTAATGTTTACTTTTCCGCTTGCTTACTCTGTAGTGCTTGTTTACTTTTCAAAGGAAATGCCTTCCCTTTTTACCAGGATTTACGCCTTGGTGCTAGTTGCCAGCCCCTGGCCTATGGAAGGCAGGCTTGGGGTAGTCACGGCACGGGACCCGAGGGCGGGTCGTGACAAATTGGTATCAGAGGAGTTCGGTTCTACCGCGAACTCTGATCTTTTCTATGTGAGAAATACTATTTAGCATATTGAGTGTGGTTATCAGTCCAGGGAGTCCAGTGTTGGTGCGGCGGCCGACATATCCGTACCCCAGGACCCTGACTTCTGATTTCTAACTTAATGCACGAAAACATTGATTGCGTGTGTGTTTCAATGTTTTCTTTGTGATTACTTTATATCATCTCACCATGTATACTGTTCTGACCTTGGCACACCTGTTTCCTTTTCAGGATAGACCCCACGACGGCAGCCAGCTAGGGTTCCGAGAGTCGAGCGTGACGACAGCCCACCGAGCGACGAGGCCTCGATGCATGACCCTTTGTCAGCAGTGGCACCAGCGGTAGCTCTACCCGCCGAGCCATAGATGCTTCCAGCACTAGCCGCTAATGATGCACATCGCCTTGGATCTCTGCACGAGTTCCAGCGCCAACGACCGCCTAGGTTCCGTGGGGAGACAGACCCCCAGGCAGCAGAGGACTGGCTGGAGGCAGTGGTTCGAGTTTTTAGGCTAGTGAGGAGACCTTCAGGCCTCATGGTGATCCTCGCTGCGAGCCTACTACACGCAGCAGAGGGCCGATGGTGGAGCTTGATGATCTAGGTGCACGATGAGGAATATCTACATTGTACGGACTTCGAGAGCCTATTCCGATCAGAGTTCGTCCCAGCCACCCTTCGTGCGGTGCGTATCCAGGAGCTTCTTCACCTGCGGCAGGGCTGCATGACAGTAGCCCAGTACTCGGCAAGATTTACTGATCTCTCGCACTACTCCACAGATATGGTACGAGACCCATTCTTCTGGGCCCGGATCTTCGATCAGGGACTGAGGCATGAGATCAGAGCTTCGATGATCTCCCTCAACATTCTGACGCAGGTAGAGGTGTTGGAGAGAGCCCTTCTAGTGGAAAGTTTTCTCGCCGAGTAGGCTCCAGTGATAGGGCCCTCCGCAGGATGACCCGTAGGAGGGTCTTCTGCAGTTGGCAGTAGACAGGTGACAGAGAGGTCCAAACGGGTCAGACCATCAGATGGGCAGACACTGGATGAAGATTCAATTGTGCGGGTCACACGAAGGAGAGCCAGCTACACGAGGGGCATGCATTTCTACGCATGCTGCGGGCAAGGTCACATGGCTCGAGACTACCCAACTCGTCCTACAGATGAGAAACATGTGGTAGAGGGTCCTCCCAGACAGAGGTTCGGCCATGGAGGTCCGCAGAGTGCAGGCGGACGAGGCAGAGGACCCGGCCGAGCAGCATATGGTGGGCGATACTTCGAGGTGTTTCCACCACCACCGCCAGGAGGTCCTCCCTGACCGCAGGGAGTTGGTGGACATGGGAGAGCTCATCTCCAGGTAGCTGAGGCCTTCGATCATGGAGTTCTGGGAGCAAATGGATAGGAGCAGAACTAGTGGATACGTCTTTTTTACTTCTAGTTCCTTGTTGCTATTATGTAGCATCTTTGTATTATGAGCTGCAATAATACAAGACGCATACCTTTGTGATGTTTTCTTTCCTATCCTCATTTGTGTTGTTACTAAGAGGTTCCAGTTTTGACTGTTGACTTGACCCTCACTTGTGAGACATCTACTGTAGGAGACCTAGTTATCACACACTGAAGCCGAAAGTGTGACTCAACCCTTGGAGGCAGGAGTAACGGTTGGATCTCTTGGTAGTAGCGTCGAGGCCTTACGTCGTCATTCTTGGTATGGATTAGAATCATCCATGTCAGGATTGACTGTATTAGGCAAAGAACGTGGTTCATCCAAGGGATGAGACCAGATTTCTCTTTATCGGCAAATAAGATATCATAGCAGCTCTTGTGGGACCAGAGGTGGTCCAGGCCACGACATAGAAGGTCCAGGTCATCCAAGAGCGGATGAGGACAGCTCAGAGTCAGCAGAAGTCATACGCTGACAGGAGGCGGAGGCCACTAGAGTTCGAGGATGGCAACCAAGTCTTCTTGCGGGTCTCACCTCGACGTAGTATACAGAGATTTGGCCGAGGAGGCAAGTTATCTCCGCGCTTCATTGGACCCTTCCAGGTCCTCAGCAGGATTGGAGAGGTGGCTTATCGCCTGGCTCTACCACCTCAGTTGCACCGGGTGCACGACGTCTTCCACGTGTCTCAGCTGAGGAGATACGTGGACGACCCGACGCACATCATTGACCATTTGGAATTTAACGTTGATGATAGGGAGACTTTTATGGAGGTCCCGGTGGAGATAGAGGATCGACAGGAGCAGGTCCTACGTGGTCGATCGATTCCTCTTGTGCACATCAGATCACAGCACGGGATCCTCCAGGAGAGCACATGAGAGCGGGAGGCTCAGATGCGTGCTCATTACCCTCATTTGTTTCCCTAGTTTTGATGTATCTTTACGGGGACGTAAAGCACTGAGGTGGTAGTAATGTAAAGACCCGTCAAATTCAATGGAAATTTTTTCTTAATTTTCTTTGGAATTCTACAGGAACGCGGTTTTTGATGGCACATGATTCCGAGGCCCGGAGTGCCCAGAATAAATTTCCAAAGTTTGGATCGGGTACGTTCAGTGAACGAACGAGCGGGAATTTCTAACTTTTGATCATGTGCTCGGAATTGAAATCCGAGGACACCGATGAACTCGCAGCGCCGATATTCGCTTAAGGAGACCTTTTCCGAGGTTTCGTTTTATGCGGAATGAACGTTAGTTTAGGGAAAAATTAAAAGAAGTTAAATACATTGTGGAAACACATTTTATTTTTAACTTGTTGGTTAACTTCTCCCAAAGGGTGTTAGGGGTGGGACCCACATCCACTTAACCTCCCTTGAGAGGATTAAGTGTGGTGGGTCCCACATGAACCCTAACTCTTCACCTTCTTTTTTTATAAAAAAAACTCCCTTTAACTCCACTTTTAATGAACTTGACAACTTGGTTAATTAATGGAGTTGAGTTGTATGAATTTCAAACCTTTGAAATTCAAATTGTTAATTGTGTGAATAAAATAAGCCTTAGCTTATTTTATTTTGGTTGGTCTACTTAGCCATCTTGAGAGGTTTTGAAGAATTCTCTCCATCTTCTTCAAACTTTGACGAAGAACGCGAAGAACTTTCGGACATCAATGAAGAACGCCACGTTCTCCGGAACCGTCTTCCGCGACGCCATACCTGCGACACCGACGACGTCTCCTTCCGCGTCATCTCTTCCGCGACGGTTTCCCGCGACGAAATCGCCGTCAAAGAGCTTTGATTCCTCGCTTCATGACATCGATGTCATTTTTCCGCGACGCCGACCACCGCGACGCTCGTCTTCCGCGGGTCGTTGACGAACATCATTCTTGATACCGAAGTAGGGGTTTGTTGTTGTTTATTTATTTATTCTCGTTCTTGGTTCTAGCATGAAAATCTTGAGAATAAATGATTGTGTGCTATCGTCTAACGAGAGGGGGGGCCGGACCGCACAATCATGGCCGAACCCCCCTCCTTTGTTCTTGAATGTTTCTTGCGGATGAAAAGTGATGGCGTGGTGTCGTCGCACCACTCAGATATCAATCGACAATTATTGCGCTGCGCCGTCGCGCCACGCCGTGGAAAGATTATCATGAACGGGACGTCGTCGCGCCGCGTCGAAGGAAACCGAAGGCACCGCGGACGGAGCGGGGCCACGGCGGAGGAACGCGGTGCCGTCGCACCGCGCCGGTCGACGACGGCCGCGGCCGGTTCCGGGCTGCGGCGGGATGTGATGATCGGCGGCCAGCCGGGCCGCCGGTGTCGGATGACGGAAGAGGACCGGGCCTTGCCGGTCCTGTTGAGAAGAAGTCGGCCGGCCAAGTCGGGCCGGCCGAAATGGTGAAAACCGGGGGAATTAAATTCCCCGGGCTGCTTCTTTGGCCCCCCATGAAGGGAGGGGGCCACGGTTACAAAGGGGGGGCAGCGCCCCCCCCCCCCCCCCGTTTTCTCGAAGGCAGGCCCCCCACGTGAAGGGGGGGGGGGGGCGTTTTTTTTTCAGGGCGCAGCATCCAACCATGCCGCCAGCTGAGGAAGTCCGGGGGCCTTTCCCCTTGCGCGTGGCACCCGAGCGGCGCCCAGGCCACGCCGCCAGTCGGGCCGGGTCGGCCCGGACCCGGACCCCCCATTTTTGAATCGACTTAGGTATTTTGCCCATAACTTAAGCTACGGATCTCCGATTGATGAACCGTTAGCGGTAATGCGATCCTTGGATTGAGACAGTCGTTTTGGTATATCGCACTCAAGGATACGGAATACTTTGAGTTCGGCCGAGTTGGATCGTACACGAAACCAATCAGGCCCTCGGAGCGGAAACGCTCATATCTTGAGCTACGAACGTCCGATTGACCTGTCGTCATCTTTGTTGAGTTCCTCTTAGTGAGACGGATATTTTGGCATACTCCACCCGAGGTTTGGACACAGGAGGAGTACGGCCGGGTTGGTTCGTACACGGAACTAACCGGGCCCTCGGAGCAGAAACGCTCATATCATGAGCTACGGACGTCCGATTGACGTGTCGTCAGCTTTGTTGAGTTTCTATTAGTGAGATGGATATTTTGGCATACTCCGCCCGAGGTTTGGACGCATGTGGAGTACATACGGGTTGGTTTTTCCTTAAAAACCAACCGGGCCCCAAGGACGAAAAAGCCAATAACCCTCAGACCGGGCGTCTGATTGACGCGTCGTCTGTTACGTTGAGTTCCTGTTGGCGATACGGAACTTTTGGATACATCAACTCTGGACTTGGTGATAGTTGATGTATCAGCCTCTCGGCTCGTGGAGTGGACCCTCTCGAACGAGCTTGCTGTGTGAGGGAACCCTAGTGCTGGTTGCGACTGCTACTGTGACGACGACGATTGTGTAGGAATCCTCAGTGGACTGCGACGACGAAGACAACTGGTCTTGTATCCTATGTGGGTCCTAGCTGTGCTGGTCTTGTATCCTATGTGGGTCCCAGCTTAGATGATTAAATACTAGTCTTGTATCCTATGTGGGTCCCAGTATAGATGAATCGATGAAGACAGTTGGTCTTGTATCCTTTGTGGGTCCTAGTTGTGCTAGTCTTGTATCCTATGTGGGTCCCAGCTTAGATGATTCAATACTGGTCTTGTATCCTATGTGGGTCCCAGTATAGATGAATCGATGAAGACAGTTGGTCTTCTATCCTATGTGGGTCCTAGCTGTGTGGTCTTGTATCCAATGTGGGTCCCAGCTTGGATGATTCAATACTGGTCTTGTATCCCATGTGGGTCCCAGTATAGATAAATCGATGAAGACAGTTGGTCTTGTATCCTATGTGGGTCCTAGCTATGCTGGTCTTGTATCCTATGTGGGTCCCAGTATATATGAATCAATGAAGACAACTGGTCTTGTATCCTATGTGGGTCCCAGCTTAGATGATTCATTATCTATGTCTGATCATCTCTTTCACCTTATCGATGATGTATACCTGTGTGAGCTGAATCCTGTTGCTTTCCTGTGTGGATTGTGTTGTGCTATCCTGTGTGGATTTCGTTTTTCTTTCCTGTGTGTAATATGTATACTTTCCTGTGTGGACTGAGTTGTACTTGGGCTCGGAGGTTAGAGCGTATTGGAATTGATGACTTAGTTATATGTATGGGAATATACCTAAGCCGTGTCAAATGTTACTTCATGTTTGTATCTCACCTTTTTGGTTTATCCTTTGTGGATTTTGGGAGACCTTAGGGGTCTCGGGGTCCCTACTGAGTAGCTTATACTCACCCCGGCACGGGCTATGCCCACACTACGTTGTGTTGGTTGCAGACGACGGACATCATTGATCATGGTTGACGCTTGCAGAGCAGGACAGTACCTGGAGGTGGACCATTGGGCGGGTCGTGTTCAGAGCGGACGGCGGGACCCGAGGAGCAGTGGAGCTATCTGTACCCACCATTCAGGTGGGATTTCCTTTGGACATCTCGGTGTAGCAGCTTTTACTTTACAGTTGTTGTTTTCCCTTTCGAGTTGTAATTTACTTTCAGTTTGGGTTTGTATACTGGCCCATTTACTTTTCCGCACTTCAGTTGTACACTGTTTTTACTTAGTGTTTACTTTTCTGCTTGCTTAATCTATATTGCTTGTTTAGTTTTTAAAGGAAATGTCTTCCCTTTTTACCGGGATTTACGCCTTGGTGCTAGTCGCCAGCCCCTGGCCTATGGAAGGCAGGCTTGGGGTAGTCACGACACGGGCCCCGAGGGCGGGTCGTGACATGCATGGTCCGAGAAAACATCTACATTAGATAATAATAAATATGAATGAAATTTATATAATGAAAATATAACGGCAAGGAACTCATTTTCTATTGTGTTGTGTATTTATTGGGATGAATAACATTTTCTCTAAGAATATAAAATCACTCATGAATGTCCATATACCTTCTATGATAAGACAACTCCAATTACAATATTTGAAGCAACACACATAATCTAGATTTGATTTTCCCATTATGGGGGTTATGTGATCAGTGGAGTGGTCATATTCTTCATTATTACATCAAATGATAAGCTGTATGAATCATCAAAAATTAAGTCAATATAATTTTGAATCAATTGAGATAAGGGTAGAGTGATCTTAAGTAATTATCTGATTAAGAATATATAAAATCCTTAATTCCATAGGAATGATCTAATATCATGAACACATGAAAGATATGGAAAGGATGAAATAATATCTACCTTATATATATAAATCTCTATTCCATTTTTTTGATACTAAAAAACCTAAGAGAATTCCATTCTCTACTATGATATGACATTTCGCAATGATCAAAACTAGATTTTTCTCAATACAATGATTCAACACCATTCCCAAACTAAAAATATATTCATCAAATGATGATCCATACTCTATAAAATCACCCATAAATACCTCTATTCATGTATCGGTGAAATATGAAAAAATATTCACCATAATTCTATAGAAGATTTTTGGGGTATTGTGTAGTCCAAATGGAATCTTCCAATTAGAAAATTCACTAAATAGACAATGAAATTTTGTCTTCTTTAATCCTACGGAGCTATAGAAACATTAAAATAACTATAAAATCCATCCAAGAAACAATAGTGTGTCATACCAACTAGTCCATCAAAAATTTCATCACTAAATGTGAGGGGGAAATGGCCCTAGAAAGTTGACTAATTTAGTTTCCTATAACCAATAACACATGCCAACTATTTTTCACCCCTATTGAAAATTAATTCCTCACTCTCATTTCTAAAATTTTTGACACATTGTTTCTTATACACAACCTGAATATGACTCACCCACTATGAACCCAAAATATGATAAATTATACCTGCCTCAAGATATTTTTCAACTTATTTTTTAACAACCTTCAAAAGAGTAGGATTCAGCCTCTTTTTTGGTTTCCTAATCCTTTTATCTCTAACATTCAAAATAATCCTATTTATGGAAATAGAGGGGTTAATACCAAATATGTTAGCCAAGTTCCACTCTATTTCCCTTATGCTCTCTCTCAAAAGTTTCAAAAGTTTTCCTTCTTGTTCAAAAGGTATATTCTTAGCAATTATAATAAGAAATATCGCACAAATCAACACGTATGAGTATTTGAGAATTAGTGGAAATGGATTTAGTTGCATTGAATTGTGGAGCGGTATAGATGGAGACATTGAAAGAACTGAATTATGTGTACAAAAATATCAATATCAAAATATAGATCATCTAAATTGATGAATATTGCATAAAATTCCTTAGTATACTCAAAAAACATGTCAAAATCAGTTTGATCATGATCAAAATCAAAATATAAATCCACTTCAAAATCAAATCCAAGACAGGTTTTTTCATTTTAAATAAGTATGGATATTCTCTTAGACATGAAACTAGAACCGAACCTCATAATATCTCTATGCATAGAACAATAAAAATTTTGTGGGGTTTTTACTCAGTGGTTCAAAATGGGACATAGAAATAGCAGAATGGTCCTCTAAGGGCTACTTTATGGAGTTCATAACATTAAATATCACAACTTCATCTCCAATATACATGGAAAGAGTACAATTATGGATAAATATGATTATTTTTGTAGTTTGAAGGGAGGTCCTGTCTATGATAATGGCAGAACAAGAATTTACCTAATCATCCTTTATATTAAGCATAAAGAAATCAATTGGAATGATCATGTCTCTTACCAAAACTAGTATATCCTTAAGTACTTCCTATGGATATGTAGTAGTTATATCCTAAAACATCACCACTTATATAATCAACATAAACTCACCATCCTATAAAGAAGAGAATATAGAGTGAGGAATCAAATTTATAGAAGCTCCCAAATCCTATAAAGCATCATAAATGTTTAAAATCCACTTAATTATGAAATAACAAAAACACACTACTTAAAATGATGTGGTGGTTATCATCTATAAATCATGAATATGTATATAGGAGAAAGATTTAATTTTTTTGTTATTGTTTTTGAAATGATATTTGATTAATAATATACAAACAAAAGTTATTTTAAAAAAATATATATTTAGAAGGACCAAAAGATCTAAATATAGCTCTTTAATTCATTGGTAACAATTACCATTCAATTTAACATCCACTTATTTATGATCCCTTAATTTAAAACCTTTGATCCATATTTAAATTAACAAAACTATAAAGATGAAATGAATTAAATTTTAGGCTACATTTCAGTGGATGAAATCATACCACCATTCCATAATTACTGTTCAAAGGATAGCTTATGGGTTGTGGTTAATTTGTGCCCATATCCATAAATGAATTGAAGATGAATTTTTTATATGGAATATATTTCAACTCTTAAAATTTAACCTGTATTATTTTTTTACCAATTAAGACTGCACACTCATGATTCACGCATTTCCAGATCTTGAGAGTTTTATGTTAATTTTCCAATTTATTAAATATTTTTATTTAATTTAAAAGATTAATTCATGGATCATATTATTTTAATTATGGTAACTCATTTATTCCAAATAATTAAATAAATAATGTACGAGTTTGACCAATTACTAATGAAACTACTCTTCTATGGGCAGGTAATCATTGTAGAAACAAATTGAATTTGCAATGATTTTGAATGTGTATAACCCAAATAAAATTTCTAATCCTTAGTTCCAGAACAAATAAGTGAATTAAATTAGACTAAAATTGACAAAATAGAATAAATAGAAGAGAATCTAATAATTTTATTGCAAGAATAAAAACATTACTACAAAGAAGTGGAAAAGAAGATCATTTTGGTGGAGATCCTATATTGATAAATTCCCTATTAAAATAGTTAATTCAAATTTAAAATCAACACATTTCCTTGTATCCCAACCCTCTAATTAACGTCCCATCCCCTAAAATGAGATAACACACAAATTTATAGTGGATTGGAGGTTAGGGTTTCAGGACTTTTGAAGTGTGAATGGATAATTCATTGAAATATTTGTATCCAATTTTCACTGACCATTTGAACTCCCAAAAAAAACAATCTAACATTATATAATTATTATTTGTGGTAAATTTGGCCCTCGAGATTCTCTTCAAATTTGAGCTCAATACATGCCCGGATCAAGAAGTTATAACCCAAATACTAAAGTTGTGTCCAGTCTGAAAAGTCTAGTGAATCTTTCAATTTGTGGACCATTTACTCAAATAAAATATATGATACTACTTTTATTTAAAAAATGAATGTTGAATCCCATTGAGTCAATAACATTGATGCAAAATATTATGTTCAAATAATTTATAGAAAAATATTTATGGCTGAAATAATGTACTGTACATTAAAAGAAAAAGTTTTAATTTTCCTAAAACATTAAAATGAATCATCTAATCCCAAATATTTTATAAATAAACACATTTAAAACAATTTTATGAAATTATATCATTTATTATCAATAAAATATTCAATACAATTGTGGTTTATCATTGTCATGTGATTTTAATGCCAAAAATTTTTGTATTGAACACCCATCCCCATTTTCACTCATGGGTATTCACATAGATGTATATATCCTTCATTTATTAGAGAATTGCATGAATTTATCCTACACTCCTTAATCATGGGATTAAAAGTGATGAAATTATTTCTTATATTGTATGATTTATGTAATAAAAAAATTCATATACATGATATGAATATGATGGGTGGGTCTATGATTATATATCCCTTCAATGCATTGGGTATGTTTTTATCTCATGAGATACCAGGTATGGTGCACCATAGGTTATACTGACTACCATATTTTATGATTTATCAGTTCTTATTAATGAATTATGTTTATGATGTCATGTTCTCTATTTTTTATCATTCCTTTGTTTTTATGATGTTATCATATTATATCATGATTCAAGGTTAACTTCTACGATTTTGAACCATTTTATGCCACCTTTAGATGCCTCCTTATAGACATGTATTACATATATAATGTTATTATTTTATTATTCCTTTACTGAGCTATATATATCACCCCATTCTTATGCTTTTTTCCAGGTTATCCAATGAATAATTAAAAGATCAATATATTTTAAAGTCATGCTATGGAGTTTTAAATAATGTAATTGTATCCCTATTTCAAGTTATTGTTCCATGTATCTAATTTCCTAAAGAAGATAGGCATATCGGTCTTTTGGGATTTTATGAGGTGTGTATTTATATAATAAATCATGAAAAAGGTGTATAAAAGATATGAGTTTCCCTAAATATGGAATCTTGTTTGTAACTATATTTTAGAAAACACCTTACAAAACATGTTTCATTTTGATGTTCCTAGGGAGGTGTTGTACTACTGGGGGGTTAATTAGTGGTAATTTTCACAAATTTTACTTCTTTTGAAATTAAATGATGTTTAAATATTAGGAGCGTATCCAATCTCAAAATAACTCAACCTCTCTCAAATATAATAAAAAATACATAAAATAGGAACACAATATTTTTACAAGGTTCAGTCTCAATGTAAGATTTCCCCAGGTTGTGATTAGTTATACTCCCCAATCAAAAATTCTAAATTATAACCATAAGTTATTACAACATAAATGTATTAACTAGAATAAAGTTAAACTATTCCTTCTAGATTCCCATTGGAACAACAATTTCATACCTCAAGACATAAAAGTATTTCAATCAACTGAAAAAATATCACATTTAAATGTGGGATGCTTTTCGTTATTCCACAAATTATTTATTTATACTTATAAAATATATACTGCTTATATATTATTCAAAATATTAATTATGTAAATTAATAAATTATCACATAGAAAATTTATTCTACCACATATTGTCTTCACAAAACATTATTTCTTCACAAATTGATATCTGCACTACAAATGACTGTTAATTTTCTTAGAGAAACAACTCCACACTTCAGCGCTAAATCATAATCTAAGAATAAATCCAAAATTTATAGGTAACAATTATGTGGTTAATAGAATTGTTTACACGTGATTATACTGTAATTTTTTTAGTAGTCTAAATCAGTTACATTATGTGTGAAACCAAAAAATGCATTACCTCTATTGGCAAAACATGTTGGCCTCCACGTAGAATTTTCATAAATAGTTTCCACATATCATTTTCTAGTCATCACACTTAAAATAACACAATAGTATACATATAATTAGATATTATTTTTGGTTTATTAGGCCATTACACTCATTCTTGCAAATTATTTTTCTCGAAAAATTAAAATCACCACATAACGGTTGATATGATTTGTGGTTTCACATATCATAATGTCCCCATAGAAACCAGTTCATCTGAAAACTCATCTTCGGGAAATATTTTTTATTCATGGTCACAATACATTTGCATATAGTAATTCTCATACACATAAAATACTACATGGTGTCTGCATACTCACCTTCTCCATTATGAATTCTCTGCATACCTATTTATTCCTCCACAGACCATTGTTTATCATGTGTGGTTTTTGTTTTAACATTGAATTATTCATTTGAAAATCATGCATTTTCCAATATAATTTTCTTCTGTAAATCATCATTTATTTTACTGGTGGTTTTATCGTGTGTGTTTTTTGTTTTCTCATAACATTATTCATCTAAAAAGCGTGCATCATCCCGTAGTATTTTTCATCCACAAAGTAGCATCTGTGAACTCATTGTGCACAAAGAATATTCTAGTATTACATAATATACATCAATTCATGGTAAATACTCACAAAAATTGTGGTATTTTGTTTTTCGCATAACATTAATAGAAAATAGTTACACCACAAATCACAATCTCCACAAAGCATCTTCAAGGATTGAGAAATAATTTAGTCCATGTATTGTTATTCATGATTTCCTCACAAATGGCATTAACATAGAATAATCTCATTTTCATATTATTTGGATATTCTCCGTGAAATCATCTTCGTATCAAATTATTTATATGTTCACATACTGAATTCACCATCTGTAAACTATTCTTCTTAGTATGCGGTTATATGAGCATACTTCCATTACATAACTGTTTTTAATTTTATATGTGTTTTCTCATAATTAAGCTCATAAAAATAGTTCATGGATGAAAGAAATAAAATAAAATAGTTCACCAAATCACTATATGAATTAATATCATACTAATCCATAATAAATACATAATAAAAAAACAATTCCTAAATACTTCCAAAGACTAACAATGTTAAAAAACAATTATCGGGGGGAAGGAAATGTTATGTGCCAACCGAATCCTCTGACCAACCAATCGTCAGCTCAAAAACAAGTGCAGAGGTTGCACCCAAACCTATTACATGCCTATAAAATAAGTAAATGTAACACCTTGAGATTTATGGATATATTTTTCTTCAAATAAATTTAATTTCATCGATATCTTGTGATAAGCACAAATCAGAGTCTAAATGAATCATAATATTGTATTCTAGTATAGCTTAGCTGAATAATTGGAAATTTGAATAATAATAACCAATTTTTTAAAAAAATGTACAAAATTGTTAGGTAAATCAAATTTCTTAATAAATAAGTGCTCTGTTTTTTTCAAACTCTTTATATGCTTAAAAACTATTTTTCATCGAAAATTGAATTTATTTCATTTTGTGAGAAAATAATAAAATATAATTATTCCCAATTTTATAAAATGTATTTTAAAAAATATGAATTTTTTTTAAATCATTATTTAAAATTTATCTTTTATTTAATTTTTGATAATTTTCTAAAAATATTGAGTTTTGATGAATAATAAAAAAATACTAATTATTATTGAAATCAATATTTATATTTAAATAATTATAAAAGATCCAAATTTTATTTAATTTTTTTAAAAGTAAAAATAGATTATTCATATTATTAATGATCTAATTAGGGCCTTTAGAATTAATTTAATATCAATTTTTGTATGAAAACCTTTTCTAATAAAGATAATATTTTTTTCTAAAAAACTGCCTTTCGTTGGATTTGGCAGGTTTAATATTAAATTATATTATAATAATTATATTAATTGAATTAAATAAATTAGATTAAATATTTTGAATCATAATAAATAATATTATTTATTTATTTTAATATAATTTTTGGTCATAATGAATACTAAAAACTATAAAATTCTTTTACCACAATTGAGGTTAAAGTTAGTTTTTCGGGGGTAAAACCATGAGATATGGATATGTTTTCTAATAAAAATTGTATAGTTACTATTTAAAAGACATATTTATAACTCATCATATCCTACATCTTAATATATATCCATTTGGAAGCATTTGGATTTATGTTTGACTGTATTATATTTTAATCTATTAATAAATTCCAACCGTTTCCTCTTTCTCATTTATAAAAGGACACTCTCCTTTATATTCTTTACAAAAATTATATACATATAGCTTAATCAATGACGGAAAAATTCCCATATCAGTTTCTCTATTCACAAATCAGAAGGTCTTATATAGTTAAAATAGTATTCCAATGGTCCTTAAGAATGGATTCAAAGGAGGACTACCAAAGAAGAGGTAATCATTAAAACTGATATATTTCAAATTATTTATTCGTATACCTCCTCAAAACATGTTGTATTTATGATAAAATAAAAAATTTCGTATCCTAAATATACTGAAATTTTATTATTATTATGGAACAACCATTATTTATACCATTACTCCATCTAATGGAATGAGACTGTATCGCCCAAGCGTATATGTGGACTACCGCCTCTTTGTAGCGAAATAATCAATTTTCCAACACCCCAATTATGGATTATTTTTATAATGGGTTTAATGTTTATATATATATATATATATATATATGATATTGATGGCATAATTATACTATCTTAATTTTAATATCATATATACCTTATTACCTTTTAATCCATTGTAAAATGATGAGCTTGCTCATGCGTATATGTGGACTACCACCTCCTTGAAAAGATAATTTTTCATTTCTATTTTACATTGATTGAATAAGGATATATTTAATTTATATATATCTTATTTATGGAATAATTATTGTTTTATCACATATAAAATAATATTTTCCTTTCTTTCCAACTTTTTTAGAAAATTAAAACATCGTTATGGGAACGTAGGACATACCATCTCCATGAACAGTGTAAATTATTTTTCTTTATATAACATATAAGGATGGTTATAAAAATGTATATAATGAATATATAATATATTTTTATCATGATTAATATTTTTGATATTATGAAACCATGATAAATGTATAAATACCGTAACTTCAAAAATGAAATTTTTAAGAAAATTGAAACTGTGAACACCCAGAAATGATGATTTTAATAAGGAATTTTTAATAAATGGGAGTAAAAATTTTATAAGTGGATCATATATTATATTATTAGTTTTTAAATTATTTTTTTATATAATTATATATAATTTAAATTTTTTATATAGGAGGATAGAGTGACTTTGAGTCAAGTCGAACATGAGGTAACGTTTTTCGTTACAATACAATTATTTACAGAGATTTTTTATGATTAAGATCTTGATATTGTAATATCATGATATAAAGCTCAATATTATCATAAATTGAATTCGATTATGTCTATTCATGTAATTTTAAAGTAATATTAAAATTTTCTCCTCTTTGGTACTTAAAATTGTGGAGAAATGTTTTTAATAAAAACTTCTATTATTTGATCTTTGGTCTGGAATATATTTTATTTAAGTCAGTGTTTTATTTAAAATGATTTTAATAATGATTTTAATATTATACTATGATTTTTAATGTCATATTTACACATATTTTGATTTTTTAAAAATGGTTTAAAAGGAATCATCTTGTTCTTTTCCAAATGAGATGCTTCTGATATTTTACAGAAAATTTGAATGAATTTTTTAATGTACATGGCATAAATGGAATTTCTCACCATCCTGAAAACTCAATGAATTCAAGCTTAATTCCAAAGTTTAAAAGCATATTTAAAAATAAAAAAGATATCTTCCTAACGAAATATTTAAGATATCATTAATTGAATGTTTTCATCTATGATAACATCCTTTGATGTTAGTTATGATTTACAACATATATAATCCTATTATACCATCCTTATTATTTCTATACATGGATTATTATTATGGTTATAGGACATTTATGAAATCATTTTTTTGATGGGGAATGTTGTGATGAAATATGAAAATGTTTATGAAACACATATTATACATAGGTTATGATATAAGATGATTGTTATTTGACCATATGGTACAGTTAGGAATGGATTATTATTATTTTATTTTTGGGATCATAATTATATATACCTATAATTCATTGTGTTAATATAGATGTCTCATGACCTAATAGGGACAATAATGGGTAGTGAACCCAGTTTAGTAATGGACTTTGTCCACTATTTTAATATTTGGATTTAACATTGACCAAGGATAATATGATATTTTAAGTGAACCCAATCCACTTTGATAGTCTTTCTAGTGATCATTTCCGAAGGTAATGATTTTAAAAGCATATGTTTATGAAAAAACCTTATGTCTTATGCCAACGTTATGCTCTCATGGGTCGTGTTATTTGATTACGTTATGATTCATATCTTATTAACAACAAATATTTATTCAATGATTGAAGACTATGATCTATGATATGTTAGGTATTGTATAAAAATATTAAGATTATTTTCTCATACCCTTATTCTCTTGTTATTATTAAGGGATCATTGATATCTCACTTTCTATCCCTTACTAAGCATCTAATCTCACCCTTTCTTATATTTCCTTTCCCCTGGTTAGGAAGAATGGATTTAAGATTGGTATGTCTAAGAAGAATAATATGTGGGAAGATCATTATAAGATATATTGAATATATTTAATGAAATAATTCTACTATGAATCTCAAGTATAAAGGCACTAAACCATTATTATTTTTTCATGGATTGTAATGTTATGTAATGGATATTCATCTATTTAGTTTCAGTGTCTATGGATGTAATTTATGGGTCACTATAGTTGGTATGAGAATAGAATTTTGTTAACCATTGGAGATTAGGATTAACTATTTTTTTAAACCTAATGTATATGCCTTTTTATAGGATAACATTATGAAGTTAAAGTTAGGAAGATATTATGTAGTTTTACTATCAATAAATCAATGTATAGATACTATAAGTGGACATGGTTTTTGAACTGATTCACCTATATGTAATAACCCCTAAAAGTGTTGGTCATGTGTATCTTAGCCATCATTCTCAGGCATAGTGAGTGTGCCCTGACTGTGCACTTGGTTTGATACTCTCTAGGTATATAATTAGGTTAATTCACATTTTATTTATATAAAATTATTAAGGATTTTAATAAATTATGGTCATGATTTTTCTATTTTAAACATATTGTGTCATTTATTGAAAACACAGTGTCATGGTTTTGACATTAGATAAATTATTTTTCACGATTCCATGGTTTTCAACTTTTATTATTGTGGACCACACTACAATTTTTGTTTTTATTCAATGGATGGAAGATAAAGTAACTATGTTATTGATGAATGTGATAGGAAATCAAATGATTTTCCTCCGAAGAAATCATGTTTTATGTGATCCTGATTTCCTAAAGATGGTTTTATGCTTACACAAATTTCTCAAGAAATGAATCATACTATGATTTCAAATGAGAAAAGGTGGGAATAATGGTCCATTGAGTCCTTCTTGAGGAAAAATCAAACTTCTATTAGTGGGTACATTAATCAACTATTTATAGAGTAATAGATTAGAACCACTGGAAAGATATTTTACATTCTATATTATTAGGAACATTAAAAAGTATTTTTCTAATTTATCATTTGTAAGTTGAAGTATATAAATTTTCGTATCTTATGAATAACACAATGAAACCATAGTAAATCAAATCTATAGAGTGGGGTGATTTTTGGATGATATTTAAAAAAAGATTATTTCCATTAATTTCTTTTTTTAAATTGGATAAGAAATTCCCTGAGATAATGTTGAAGGATTATTAATTCAATAACACCATTTAGGAAAATTATATAAGGCATGGAAGGTATGTTTCTTGTCTTATCATCCATCCTAAAAGTAATATTTATTGATTCTTTGGTTGATTAAGACCAATTCACCAAATGGGATTATACATAAGAGACTTTTGTATCTATAAAAAAATAATTTCTTGTGATATCATGGTAGATATGAAGATTGGATTTACCCCTCAATATATTGGTATAGAAAAGAGGATAAATATTTAATTCAAATGATATTATAATAATAAAAAATATAGATAGAATATGATAATAATTTCTTTTTGATTTAAGTGTGGAAGGAAACCTAAAAGAAATTGTCTTAAGATGATTTATAAATATTTTAATTGTGGAAAGTATTCTCCTTGTATAACCTAATTTTAAATTGATTGTAAGAAAAATTCATCTAATGATGGGAGGAAGGCACCACTGAATGCCCCACTCACACACCAATTTTTCAATTGAAAGGATTATGGGAATTATAGTATCCAGTACTCCAATATGAAGCTTAGTGATAATGATCAATGTTATAAGCCTCTTAATACAAGAGGAAAATAAAAATCTCATGAGATCACTATTTTAGATGTGGGGTATAATAACCAAGTGGGGAAAGGTACACTTACCAGCAATTCTAAAACAGATATTGAAATATTTTATTTTTGATCTAACCACTCTTTCATATCTATAGAGTTTTTGAAATTTATCACAACACCAACACAATGATTAGATGTTTTATTTGAATTATAAACCCTAATCTTATGATGATCACATCCCATGTATATTATTCTTCTACGATTGATGTTTGCAGGAAAGTGATTATGTAAAATATTTTTATTCTCTTTATAGTAAAATTCAATGTATTTTTGGACATGGATTGGATCACTTTATTTAAATTCCAAATCAATTTCCAAGGAAAGTAATTTATATATTATATTCAAATCCTACCTATTATCATATATCAATGTGATGATAAATATTAACTTATAATGTAAATTTCAACCAATGTATGGGTCTTGATTAAAACTCAATGGGGGTGTTTATCTTATATGGTTGAGGAGAAAATAAAAATAGAATATATTATTAATTTATTTTATTTTGTGGTTGTTTTTTTAGAATATTTGTTTAGTCATCATCTGAATCATGAATTTTTTTCATAATAACTCATACATGGTGATACACCCATTTAAAAAACATCTTAAGGAATGTCACAAATTGAGTTATGGGAATTGAAGAATCAACTCTTGGAGAATATTGATAATGTTTTATTCAGATAAGTGATTCACTATGTGGTTCACCTATTAATTTTTAAATAAAAAATATAGATCGATGAAAATCATCAATGGTAATATGAAACTGAATATGATCACAATCAATAATAAGTATCATATGCCTCGTGTTGATGATTTTTTGATCGATTAAATGGAGCACAAAATTTTCAACGATGTGTATTTGATATGAATATACAAAATTGACTGGAAAAAAGTAAATAATTACCTAATATAACATTAAATATGTTGTATTTATACTATTAATTTATAGTAATTTAATTCGGTATTACTAATTCTCCATCTATATTTATATATTTACTAAATAGAATATTTAGATATTACCTAACTAGTTTATAATATTTTTTTATTGCTATAATTATTATATAATCCAAGTGAAAATTAGAGCATGATGATCACTTGAGTATATCACTAAAGACCCTAGGAATGGATATGTTGTAAGAAAAATTTACCAACAATGAATGTTGGCTATAAAATTTTTCCTTTTAGGGTCTTATATTATCATGAGAGGGTATATTAGTAGATACGTTAATGAAGGAAGTTATCGAATGATGGTCCAGAATAACCCCGAATACTATGATCCATAGTTTTCATAGTTTGGTTATATTTAATGAAAAATTTTGGAGAATTTATCATGGATATATAATCCACATACCAAGTAAACGAAAAATGTAGTCATGTTCCTTTAGATTGATTAATGTGAGGAAAATTTCAAGAAATTGAAGAGAAGGTTAGTCAACGCACCTGTGATTACTCTACCTCATAGTAGATAAGGTTTTGGGATCTATAGTATTGCATTAAATAATTGATTACGATTCATCCTAATGAAAAATGATATGGTGATATTTTATGAATTATTTTAATTGAAGGTTCGTGAGAAAAATTACCTAACTCATGATTAGGTGATAGAAAAAATAATATTTTCATTAAAAAATTAGAGTAATTATGTCTATATATAATAGTGTGACATATATAGTAATCCTAAAAGTATATATTCACTCAAAAAGTGTTGAATATGAAGGAGAGGATATATTTGGAGTTGATTATAGATTTTGATTTCTCAATACATTACCACCCCGAAAAAATGAATAAAGTAGAATTTACTTTGAGTCTGAAGGGTCATTCTATTTTATATATGAGTAAGATCCCAAAGGATTGAATAAATATATATTTTTAAATTATACACCATGAAATATTTAAATAAATGGAGAAAAATTATCTTGATCAAATGAATGTTCAATCATACATTCTTGTGATAAATGAAGAGGTGTAGAAGGAGAATGTGGAGTTGTAAAAGTGATAGTACAAGGGCATGGAAGAGAATTTAGTGGGATGATAATTAAAAGATTTTCATTTCCATAGCATTGAAACTATACCATCTTCTTTTATCCAAACCCTGGTAGAGGTTTTAGGATCTCATGTGAATTAATAGAGCACAAAAATAAACCAAACATGTATGTCAATCAAATCAAGGACGTGTAAGACTGCATCTCATTAGTGGTGATCATTTCTTGATGGTTTTGAGTTCAAACCTCTCTAAATCATCCAAACATGATTGAAAAATATATTGGAATGTTGTTCACTAAAAACTGGGGGCTAGGATGAAATTATGTTGATGCCTTCGACACCCCGATGATCATCGTGACTCTCTTCCTTCAGTACATCAAGGTGTTATTTGATAAAAATCATGGAAGGATTTTTTTTTCACTCTAGGGTGTAAGAGTAATGAAAATAACTCAATTCTAAATGGTTTAATATTACACAGAATGAGAGCACATCATTTTTTATATAATGGATGTCCAAAATACTCAAAAAGGGTTCTCGGAGCCCTGTATATCTAACATCCACTAAATAATAGATAAATGACATGTTATGATGTAATAAATACATCATTAATCATTTATATTTTTATCACATACTTTTAATGTATAATAAATATATTATGTGATAAAATAGAGTCATTAAATAAACTTGAAATTATTTTAAATATTAAAAGAACATATAATATTAAAATAATATTCATACTATAATATTTTTCATGTATATACTCAATACCGTGTGAATACTAAAAATTAAAAAAATTAACCAAATTATTATATACTCAAATAATAATGAAATTATTTATTCATTGGTGATCTCTAGTATAATAAAAACACTCAGACTCTATGGTGGGCCAACAAAATCTTATACACATATTTATCAGAATAGGGAAAACTCTTGAATACACTATTTTGTGAGACCCTGTAGGACCTTTTATTGATATAATTTAGTATTGTTTATATAGTAGGAGTGGATTCTTGTCACCCATAGATTCCCCTAAAGAGTTAAGAAATTTTCATTGAAATGATATCCTTCCTACAAACACAAAATGTGGAATCTAATATCTTTTTATCAGAATATCTCATAAAGATAAATGCACATCTTGTGTCATCATCCATTATAGATTTTTTATTTCATGATTTAACTAGACACACTTACCTTATTTTACAATTAACATTGATTTAGTGAATGTAATACTATCTTGATAAATTGGTCCTAAGATATCACTTCCTCAACTTATAAGTGAAAAATTATATGTTGACCATTCATGAAATTCCATACCACCAAAGACACACCTAAAACAAAATACCTATCCCTAATTTCAATGTCATGGTTTTTCCCATTCATCAAAGTACCTGATCAAATGTAACACATTGATAAGTATCTCCTGTCATTATACCAATATACATGTTTGTAGATATGAAAAACAAATGACACATGAAACATGTGGTGTTACTATTTGTGGGGTTGTCATCTTGATCTCACTAAATAGATATCAAAAAGTTAAAACATCATGATAAGATGTCTCAATGATTATAAGACACCACCTGATAGTCCATCATTAGCTGTATCAAGTCATTATAATGTTTCTAGACTATAGGAAACTTGTTTAAGATTAATTTCATAGTATGTTGAGTTTCTCATTATAGCTTTAGAACTGCTATAACCCTTTAATATGAAAAATTATCTATATAAATTACCAATTAAATAGTGGATTAGGAAATATAAATACTATTATTTTTAGTGTACAATATGAATAACTCAATGAATGCAAGATATGATAATAAAAAACTAATATTCATGTTGAGTATAAGAAACACACTATTACATCACTCCCACTAGAACTAGAGCTAACTTTCCACCAATCCTTGTTATCTCTCACATGAAATGTCAAATTTATTCTTATTTGTTGATTTAATCATGGGTATTCAACATCATTGTCTCATGAAAATTATACTATTAGTAATTTTACCTCCTTGAGTTAGATTTTTAAAGAGACGTAACCCTGAGTAAATCCCTTTTTTTCCACTATCAGAACAAGAATATTTTAAAGAAATTTTAGTATTATTATAGTAATTTATATAATGACAATGATTTAATTAGAGGTTTGGATTCCATGAACTGATATAAGTCATTGAATATTATAATTCATTTCTTATGTTGTATTAGAAGTCACAACTTAATTAGTATTTATAGACATAGATACCGCTATATTGAATGAACATTTATTTCTCATTACCATGGCCTAATTGAAATATTAGATCATATTGATCTATATGAATATTATTTTATGACCCATTATAATTTCAATCCCTTCTCTTCAATATACTAGTTAGATATCTTTCTTAATTTCTCAAATATAATTTGATAGTCTTAACTACATCCCTTGAAATTTTTATGGATATAATTAGTATTTTTCTTCTATAAAGCATATGTTGGAAAAATAATTTCATATACATATCAAGGAATAAATTATTGATCCATATCAAAATCATATTGAATTAATCTCACAACATTAATATCCCCATATATACTATACATGTCTTCTTGAAGTGATTTATGTCGTGTTACATTGGTAACAATTCACTCTCTAATTATTCTAAATTGTATCCTTCAATACCTTGTTAGTATATATAGCATGGAATAGATATAAAATCCATTAGATCTACCATATTATATTTTTTCCTTAGAAATTTGTTTTTTACATTAATTTAATCTCTTGAGAGTTACATTTATCAAGTTCCTAACTAATTTTATGATTAATTTTTTACCATATGTTATTAAAATTATTTTACAGGGAAAATAGTGTCGATCCCACTAACATCTTCCAAAAAACATGGAAAAATTTATTAAAAATTAATATTTTATGATATTGTCACTTAATCCAATAAAAAATTGGATTTCATCAATTTGATCCCATTATTGGCATTCTATGGTGTCACAACCATTTCTGGATGTGCCGTTTAAACTCCTTCCATGATTGATGGTCTTGAAATCCAATTCAAAATTTTATGATCATATAAAGTATCCATGACAAGTAAAATTTTAATGGATTTAGTATTAATGACTTGGAATTAAAATTGATACTTATTGTTACCACACTTGTACCACCCTTAAATAGACTCACTTGAATACCCACCATTGTATTCAAAATAATAATCCACATATACACTCATTCAAGGAATCCATTTTTAAATTTTATTTGATCTTTTCGGACGTAGATAATTTCTATATACATATTTTTTTGGAGGATTGGATCATCATTTTTAGAGAATATATAACCAACATTATGGTTGTATCCTTCCCAAGCAGTATCTGTCTTTAGATCATTTCCTTTACACAAAATCTTATGAAACTTGATCATATACCAACTACTAGTTCATATTCAGCATCGACTAAATCCCAGTTAATCAGGATCTCAAAATGTTAAATAGGGATGTTGTACCCTTTTATTGAAATATAGTTTAGCACTTGACTAAAACTTTTCTATCTCCGGTATTCTAGTAATATCCATCTAAATCTTTAGGATAATAACGTTAGATGGGAATTTTAGTTCTCTTGATGCATGTCTGTTTATATCGTAACAAATCGTTTTCATCTAAAAAACGTTCTTATGAATTAATGTATTTATATTACTCATATGATATCCATTTTTCTTAATAGTTGGAATATGATTATGGGATAACGCCATTATTTGCAAAGAATATCTCAAAAATAACGAAGTATCTATAATGAATATTATATTTCACATTGTTGATCCTTTTACAAACAACATGAGTTTTTTGTGTAAAAATAGTTATATCAATAGGAATTACTATAAGAAATATTTTATTAATCAATGTAAACATGTAAGATTTGACATTAATCCTCTTTAGTGATACCGTATCTCTGTTTTGAATAAGGAAATGTGAATATAGGAATTACTCCTCCCCGAATATTAATAATAAATCAAAACATTTATGACTCAACATAGATACTCATTAATAACATCATAAATATGATGATAATAAGGAAATTTCCATTTAATAATTACTCCATGCTAAATTTTAATGACTGATGAATGCTAGGTCATGATATTATTCAACCCATAGGCCAGAAGCAACTCAAATCTATTAACCATGCATATTATGTATTTCACTTCTAAATTACTTTAAACACTTTAAGGAATATTATAAAGTGTAGTTACAACTATCCTTCCCTTTGAATATTTCATGCTCTCTAGTTGAACTAAATCCATAATATTTATATATAAAATTTATTTTTAAAGTTTTATTAATCGAAACTAATGAAGTACATGTGTCAAAAATACAGAATGCTTTTAATTACAAAGAGTATAAAACCATACTAGGTATATCCTTGAAAACTATTTTGTTTTTCTTGATAGAAAATTATCATTCCACATTTATGAATTACTGTAACACATTTTATATTAACTATATTTCAAATGATTCAAGCATTAATGAACTATTAGTTGAGTAATAAACCCCACAAATGACATTTATTCGTAAACTATAATAAAATATCGTTTTTTCTAATGTTTACAGAACATAATGTTTTTGGTTATAGTCAAAAAAAATAACTAGAAAACTTTACTTGGAAATTATAGGTTGTTTTCTTCTAACTGATGATTTAGGAACTATCCTTTTTCATCCACTTGGAGGACACACCAAACTTATAATAAAATATATTTACATAGTTATTTTATTCCAATACAGATATGTGATAGAAATATTATATTTTATACCCATGAAGTATGAATTAAAAATAACATATAATTGATAAAATATATGTGAAGAAGAATTTACTAATTTCTTCCTTTATTTAGTTCATTTCATTTGAAGATATATAGATTTATCTTGGGACATTATAATCAAATGTCCAACTATATAATTAGTTTACTCTTTTATTTGAAAGAAATTTCAATGGTTCTTTTGGATTTACACCTTCCATTGGCCTTTATACCTTATTTTTTATTTTTTTCACGCTAATAATTAAATATCATACATTCCTTATTTTCTTATTTACTTTTATATCCACTTCCTAAAATGAAATGAAGCATTTTATCAATACTGTTCATTTAGAAATATTAACGAAAAATAGGAGTAAATGGGTTATAAATATAAAATAATTGGATTTATTTAAATATCACGATCCCTATATCATATTTAAACATATCTAGTGTAATTTTTATCCCATTTATATTTTTCTAGAATTTCTCGTTCCATGATTCTTAGTGATAAGAAAATATGTGAAGTCAACCAGGTCTTGATGTTGTATCATCAACTCACATCAAACATTGATGATAAAATTATCATATAAACAAAAAATATTCCTTACATGATTCTTCAATAATAATCATTACACCCTCTCTTCGTGAGGTGGCTTAACTGGTAGTGGGGACTTGAAAACCTTGAATTTCTTACATTGTAGTACTTTTAACAATATCCTATAATACTCTTTAGAAATTTGTTCTATATGGTAAATTTATTATGTGCATAATTAATTATAATTTTGTTGTAGTATTACGTTCCATATTCTAAAAAAACAAAATCTATGAGATTTTTACTTTTATCTTGATTAATTATTAGACAATATCTATTAATTTAATAATGAAATGTCTCCAACTACTTTATTGAACTCCATTAAACCTCACTAATAGAATAAAAATACTCTACCTCTTGAGTATTCTCATGGAAAGGATTCATGAAACCTATCCTCGTAGTATAAAAGTTATGGATACACGTCTACTAAGAGAATTACAAGGTTGGTGCTAGGATGGACAACCATATTACCTTGTGGTCCCATGACCTATTGAGTGAAGTCCCATATTATATAATCAAAAATATGATTTACTCAATGATTTTATTCTATTAATGAAATAATCTATCTACGGATACTTATTTTATTCCATTGTTTATTAATTCAACCTATCATTCTCATAAAAACTACTCAGTATTAGGAGGCACCCATAACTATGGCTTATAAGAACCACATACCCCTGGTTGTGATCAAATAAAAAAGTCATTTTTGACTTAATATTCCATTAATGAGTTTTATTATTTCTCAATTAAGGAAATCCATTTATATTAATTATTTTCATACTATGTGGTCATGATCACAATTGAACATGTGTTAATGTAACACATTCATCATATATTTATGCATTTTTTATTTGATTTGTTTTCTACAGACATGAAAATGCAAAAAATAATAAACAGTGAATAAAGGAAATAAATTACCTGAATGTTCTTGAGAATATAATAGTGGTTGATATATTTAAACTCAATTGATCATCTATGACCTTGGGGTATCGTACATGAGTCAGGTCTTGTCTCATGATGCATCTCAAACATGGTCAAGTGTTTTCACTTATCGTTTGGTATATCTCCTTTTTTTGGCATGTTCCACATCTTACATCATCATCATAAATACTATCAATTAACTTTCATACAAGTGAGGGGTCCTTAGGAAGTCAAAAATACATATAGTAATAAGACTAATGGTTGTACATACCCTTTTACATATTAAAATAAAAAAATACAAAGAATACCATTAATTTAATTAAATATTACAAGCATCTCACTCTATAATAATAAATAATTATATAAAATAAAATCATACATGCATGGTCGATCATAGTTCATGTCTTATAAATGGATAAAATAGAAGTGTAATAAAAATTAAAAAATAATAAATTTAATCTCAAGGAAATTTAAATAAATTAAATGAATTATTTAAATTAAAATAATTTAATTCTTTCTATCCCTGAATTGATTTTAGTTTTCTCTCAAAATAAAATTAATTAATTAATTTAATCTAGATAAAAAAAAATTAATTAATTTTTAAAATTAAAAAATAATAATTAAATATTAAGTAAACAATTAATAAATTATTTTTTAATTATTATAAACTTACCCAATCCCTGGAACCCTGCATTGGATTATAGTTAACGAGGTACCCAATAAGTCCCCATTATGGATTATAATCATCCACCTAGGGCCATTACAACTTTTTAATACACCATGTAGGGTAGTTCTATGTTGAGTCAACCTGTCATGATCCATTTCGAATAGGTCATACCCATCCAAGCCATTAATGGGTGGGCTGGTTTAAAGAGTTCCTGCAAAAGGTGGCTTGGATGCAACTATGGAGGTCAAACATGGAAGGTGTGGTATTTAGAGGGTCGACTGGAGGAGATCATTAAAGTGGCAAAGAGGTCTATCGACATGGTGGAGGTGTCTGACTACATTGAATGATTCATGGAATAGTGTTTGAGTCGGGAGGGGGTGGTGGTTTGTCAATGATGCGCGGTGGTTTCACCTTCAAGAATACAGGTGGGGGGTCATGATGAATCTCTTTTTATTATTATAATTTTTTTTATGTTTTTGAATTCATCCTATAGTTCCAATAGTTTATAGTCATTCCCCTTTTAAAAAATATTTCCCCACTAAAAACAACATGTATGCTGGCCCAACTCCAATTCTATATTTTTTTATTAAAAATTTCATTGGATCCTAGGGAAACTACCTCTATAAAATCATTTGGAATTATACAAAATATCAAATTCCCTATTACAGTCATATATTATAAAATTTAAACCATTCAATTCTACCATTGATGGAATTAATTGCTCACATGATGGAATAAATCTGGCCACTAGATTCTGGATGAAAATTTTGTGTTTTCCTGAAAAGCATTATACACACAAGGTCACAATTTTTTTTCTTCAAATAAACCCATGTTTTGATTAGAATTAATTTATTTCGATCTTTGTAACTTATCCTAATGAGATTTTATTCATGCACTATCTATACTGTTGTGATGAAAACAAAGCCCTCAACTTAATTTAATGCAAATTAATTTTTTCTTAGCTCATAAAATTCATGTAATGTCCTTGATACCAATTTCTGATACCATGGTGTATAATGAAATATAATGGGATATGGGTTTAAAGTTTTTTATCACCAGAGTGATAAAACTATGTTATATCTATAAAAATAATCCCTAGAAGTGGTTTGAGGATATATATGAATTATTCATGCATAAATTATAAACAAAAAGGTACCTCATTAGAATTGATGGTGCATTAAATTTTATCTCATCACAAATGACCCTTTATCCATATATATGAGATCAAACCCATCTAGATAATCCGTACATGATTAATAAATCAGTAAGAGCACCATTCATTGTAAATCGGGTGCTATCGCGAATGTCTGATGATGTCGTCGATGTATCGATGATCACTGTGACCCCCTTACTTCGATCCATGAAGGTGTTCATGGATCGAGTCATTTGAAGGAGTTTTCCTCTCTCTAGGATTCTTTGGGAGAGTGATGTTATCAATTAAGAATGTATGAATATTAATTGGAATGAGATCACTTCTATGCTTATATTGTTGATGTACATAATAATCAAAATAAAAAAGGGTTTCCCAACCCTCGTATATCCAACACCCACTAAATAAGTACTAAATGAAACGTTTTGACAGAAAAATTGTGGTATAATTCCATTTATATTTTTATTACATAATTTTAATATATAATAAATATATTATGCAATAAAAGTGATCCACTAACATGACTCATAATTATCATAAATATTAAACAATCCTTTTATATTAAAATAATATTTTTTCACAAAATATTTTACCATGTATTCAATAAATAACTTGTGAATTCTTATAATATATAAATTCAATACAATTATTCTATACTATATTAATAATGAAATTATTTATTTTTTATGTATAATTAATACATGGACAACTCTTAGACATTTTGGTTGGTCCCACCATGTTATATGAACCTATTCAATCGAATATGGAAGAATCTTGAATACACTATTTTGTGTGATCGCCTAGGTCCCTATCTCAATAGAATTGAATACTATTCATATACTAGGAGTGAATTATATCAACCCATCAAGGTCCCTAAAGAGATAATGAATATTTATTTAAATGAAACCCATCCCACAAACATACACTATAGAAAATCATCTATTTGTCTCATGATATCTGATAAATAAGGGTGCGAAAAAAATTTCATCATCCTTTCTCGTTTTATTATTATATGATATGACTTGATTTACTTATCTTATTTTACCATGGATTTGAATTTATTTAAGGTGCTAATATCCAATCAAATGGGATTAAGATATCACTTCCTCAAATTATATGTGATAAATTATATCTTGTCCATTCAACTAATGTCAAACCACCATATATACACCCAATAGAAGCTTCCTCACCATGAATTCAACGTCATGGGTTTTTCCTTAAATAAATGTACAGAATCAAATGGCACATATTGATAATGATCTAATGTCAAGAGACTAATACACATGCTTTTATATAGGAATAAAAAATGACACCCAAAATATGTGGAGTTCTTATTGGAAATATTTTCCTCCAGATCTCACCAACTATAGATCACTAAGTGTAAAAATTATGAAAGTAAGTCTCAATTATTATGATCACAATGCACATGATTGTTAGACATCAACTATGTATAGTCAGTATAATGTATCAAGACCATATGAAATTTGTTTTAGATTAATATCATAATATCTTGAGGTTCTATTTATATCTTGAGAACTACTATATCCATTCAAAATAAAAAATAATATATGAAAATTTATATTTAAATATGGGAAATAGAATTATTTACACTATTATGGTAAGTTTACATCATGCATAACTCACCATATGAATGATATGGTAATAAAAAATTACTATTCAATTTGGGTCTAGGGAACCCCCTATTGAAAAAAAATAATGTTGATAAATATTCATGATTTCAACCTTGATTGTGATGGAATGATAGGGGTTATGAACTGAGTATATGTTCCATGAATACCATATATAAACAAGGCGTTTTTTGATGATTCTAACAGGTCATCATTATATATTCATCCTAAATGTATGGATATGTATACATATCTAAAATAATATTTCTCTTGGGATAAAATGATAATGAATATTGAAGAGTTTGTATCTTGGTTCTTGGTATATAATTAAATTATGATTGAGTGACATGTGTATAATGAGATGTTACCACTATTACCCATACTATAATTGAAATGGGAAAACATCACCATGGATTATGATTTTAAACTCCCCAGAACATCTAAAGTATATAATAATATTTCGGTTATAGTTGATCACCATAAAAATCTAAAACAGTTCATTACTATCAAAGAATATTTCTCTCTTAATTATCATTCTATAATATATAATACGGATATGGTATGTTTTTATAGAGTATCACATTTTATTATATCGATTTTGGATCCATTATTGACCTCAATGTTATAGCAATAACTTCAATAATATATTGATACATAGTTAGATTTTAGTCCAACTTATCATCCTTGTAAAAATGGTTAGTATGAGATAACCATTAAAACCCTATAGGAAATGTTGAGATATTGTTATTTATATATCAATGGTGGTTGGGATCAACATCGTGCTCTTATGAAATTCTCTTATAATAATGGATTTAACTCATTCATTCAGATGGCTACATATAAATCCCAAAATGAATAGAAGAATATAAATCCAATTTAGTGGGATGATGTTGGAGAATGAAAAATATTAGGACCAAAGCAAGTGAAGGAAATGTAATATAAGGTTTAATCCTTTTAGTAGCATATTAAGGCATCTTAAAGATTACAAAAAATTTATGCTCAAAGTCATCTATGAAATATATTATTTTAAGTTAGTGAGAAGATATTATTGTAATTTTTTCATAGAAGAAGATTCAGAGATTTAGAAATAATGGAAAGATGATCCTTAGGTATATTTCCCCCGTTTATATTCTTGATTGAGTAGGAATTTTAGCATATCACTTGGTGCTTCTACCGAACCACTCTCAAGTTCACGATGTGTTTAATGTATCAATAATTGGGAAGTACATCCTTAATCCTCCACATAAACTATACTCAAATATTTTACCACGTATGCATGATATTTCTTATTTAGAACTACCAATAAGAAATATTTTACTATAGAGATAATGTTCAAAGGAAAAAAACAACTCACCTTGTTAATGTTCTTCGAAGGAATCATAAATTCTAATAATTTACTTGGGAACATTGGGATGTGAAAGGATAGTGATTTAATAATTTCTTTAGAGTGATTAAATTTTGGGGGAATAATAATTTTAATGGGGGTATAATATAACACCCTAATATTCTATGATATATTTGTTTTGAAATAAAATTTTCTTCGATACCTTGCGATACACGCAAACCCATTTCTATATGATCTGTAATAAAATATAATATTATAACATAGACATTAAATTGTTGGTATGAATAGGAATAAAAAATTTATAAAAATATCTATAATAGTTTTAGATAAATAGAATATATTGATAAATAAGTAATAAATTTTTTAAAAAGTCTTTATATTCGTTAAAAAAACATAATTCCAAAAAAATGGTTTTTAAATATTTTTGTGAGAAATTAATATAAATATTTTTATCCATTTTTATAATTTTTTTTTGAAAAAATGAACTTAGTTATTTAAATTATTTTTTAAAAATTTCTTATAGTGATTTTATTTAAAATTTAGGGAAAAATTAATTTTTTAATTAATACTAAAAAATACAGAATTTTATTAAAAACTCTCTATCTATTTCAACTATTTACAAAGATAAAATTTCTTATATGGTTTTAAAATTAAAATTAGATAATTTAATTTATTAATAATACAATTAAGCTAATTATAATCAAATATATGTGGATTTTTGTGTAAAAAATTTTATAATTAAGAAAACATTTTTTTGGAAAACTGTTTTTCATCGTGTTGTTGAGGTTTAATTTTAAATTAAAAATTTCCAATTTTTTGAATTTAATTTGATAAAATTAATTAAATATATATAATAATAATCATAATAATTAATAATTTTTAATAAAATTAACTTAATTTTTGGATATAATGAATAGTAAAAATAGTAAAATGTGGTTATCGCGGTTAAGATTAAAACTGGATTACAGGGGGTGGGGGATAAACAAAGGGATAAAGATATATAATCCAATTAATATTTTATAAATTATATTTTACGGAAAATTTTATCATCATTTTATCCCACCTTCAAATATTTGTTCATTTGGTTGAATTTGTCTTGATTATGGCTTTATTATATTTTATTATTTTTAGAAATTCCATGTTTTCCTCTCCCCCACTTATAAAAGGATAGCCCTCCTTTATCCACTCTATTCCACTTTGAGTCATATAATTCGACAAAACTCTACACAATTATCTTATAAAAGTACCTTTACATTATTTATAGGTGATGATATTCTTAAAATTCCTTTATTAGAGTTATTATGTTCGAATCTAAAGGAGGTCTACTGAAGAAGAGGTAATCATTATACCCAAAATCATTCAATTTATTTCATCTTATACCTCCAAAAAACTATATTATTTTTACGTAAATAATAACATTATTATCATAAATATTCGGAAATATTATTATGATTTTTTAACCACCGGTATCCCCCCATTGTTCCATTAAATGGAAGGTGAAAGTATTTCTCATGCATACATGGGGACTACTTCCTCCACACAATAATGAAATTCATTTTACATCACCATATTTTAGGGATGGTTATTATGATGGGTTTAATATTTATATATTAAAATTAGGAATTAATTATAAAGTTGGAATTATATTATCATATCAACCATCTTACCTTATAATCATTTGGAAAACTATAACATCACTTGTGCACACATTTGGACAACCATCACCATGAATCGATGTGATTTATTTTTCATTTTCATTATATTTTGATGGAAATAATTATATTTATAATGTATATATATGTTATTAATTATTTAGTTATATTTATATACTGATAAAATATTTTTTATTTTTATTTTCTTCTTTTCATTAGTAAATTAAAATAGTGTTCATGCATATGTACGACTTACCATCTCCATGATCCATGGAAAACATTTTTCTAACTCTAAACTTTAAGGAAGTTTTTAAAAATGTATGTAATCTTTATTTAAGATATTTATATCAGGATTGATATTCTAGAGATGATGGAAACTGAAAAAGTTACAAGGAATATAACATCCAAATTGAAACTTCCCTGAAAAACAAGACAATTAACACTCGGAAATGATTAATTTAATAAGTAAATATCAATAAATGGGTGTTGAAATGTTATAAGTGGATCATATATATGATATTATAGGAATTTTAATTATTTTCTATAGAGTAATGACAAATTTAAATTTATTAAAAATGAGTTTAGAGATCTTTCAATTCAATTCGAACTTGATGTAAAGGGTTTTATGTTACAGTCTTATTATTTATTAGTATTTTTTCTGATTAAGTTTATTTTAATAAAATATAATTATAAACCTATAATTAATATCATTAATTTTATTATAATATAATTATTAATATATTTTAAAATTAATATTTCCATTTTTATCTTTGGTACTTAAAATTTTTGGTAATATTCTTTTATTAAAAATAGAGTTTATTTCCTCTTTGGTCGAGAATCTATTTCTTCCCGGATAATGTTTTCATTAAATTTTTTCTAATAATTATTTTAATATTATAAAATTATTTTTTGAATTAATTTATAAAATTGTTTTTACCTTTTAACAAATTTTATAAAGGAATTTTATTTTAATGTTCTGAAGGATGTACTTTTGAATTTTTATCAAAAAAATTGCGAAAGTAATATTTTCTTTAACATTCATGACATGGATTTAATTTCTTACCATCAGGAGTAATTAGTGATTTAAAAATTAATTTTCATATTTCCTAGTTTATTTTCATCAATATTATTTCCTTTAATATGACGGTAAATTTATTTATTTTAAATAAGTGATTTCCAAATTAATAGGTTATTTTCTTTAGGAAATATTCCAAAGACATTAGATATTTTTCATTTATAATAAGATACATTGATGTTACATATGATTTTACAGGGATATGATCCAAGTATACTATATTATTTATCTAGATGTTATATGATTATTATGAAGATATGATTATGAGTCCCTTAATTTTTAAAGGTTAAGAAATGATGAAAATTTGAAATTTTTAAGAAACTTTTTTTATAAACACAAGTTATGATATATGATTAATATTTTAGGAGCTTATGAAAAATATATGAATTTATTATGACTATGTGATTGGTGGGACTAAAATTATATATCACCCCAATGACATGGGAAAATATTGATATGTAATGAGATAATAAGGACTGGAATGGAATGGAATCCTAGTTCTGTATGGGATTCTGCCCACTATGATAGTATTGGGACTGAACCTTAACTAAGGATATGATAGAATGAGGTGTGAATAAAATATAATATGATATTATGGGTTATGATACTTGAACGAGGAAATTATTTTACATTATTAAGTGTATTATATACACTTTTTTCATATGGTAATGTCATACTCTGAAGGAAAATGTTCTTTGATTCCTTTTTGATTCATGTCTTAAAAACTTCTAATCATTATACCATGATTCAAGGTTATGATCTATGATATGTTGGTAATAGTTTTAAAATATCATGATTATGTTCTCACACCATTATAACTCTATTTTTATTATGTTATCATTGATATCAACCTTGTTTACCTTTACTTCACTCTTTAATATGTTACCTTTCCTCAGGTTATGAAGAATGGGTTTATATATGTTATTTGTAGGAACTGTATTGTAACATCCCAAGACTATAAAATATTTTCATTTTATAATGAATTTTATTTTGTTTCTATACTTATTTATAGGAACGACCATGTTAATCTTATGATACACACAACATTGAGTTATCTTTTTTTTACATACAAGATTGTGTTTTACAACCTTTCAATAGAGCATATATTTTAAAAATAAATTTTTATATTTTTATATATTTTATTTAAAAAAATAAAATTAATTTAAGAATTATGAATGTAAAAACTATATTATGTTTAATTTTTAGTATTTTTCTAAGAAGTATCTTTTTTTAATAGTGAGAAAATAATGCATTTTAGTTGAAAAATGCCTTTTCGATTAAATAATTATTGATGTTAAAATATATTCTAAATTTCTTTTAAATCCAAAATATGTCAAATATAATTATATTAATATAATTTATGTCATTGGGATCATTTTTATATTTAATTTAGATATAAAAACTTAATGATGTTTTGAATATTTTTACATTAAAAACACACATTCTCACCATGTCTACAAGATTAGAATTAAATTTAATTTCACCAATTATACGAATTAAATTTGGAAAGATACATACAAATAGTTTTAATCAGAATAATATGTATATTCTTGTAGGATCAACTAAATATTTGACAAAACTATTAGGGAATGTTATTAAAATTAAATACTATGATTAAGGAAAAAAATAGTTATTTAGTGGTTAAACTTTAATCTTAAGGGAACAAATGACCTCGAAACTTGTAAAAAATTCCTTAGATGCCCATATTTAGATCAAATAACATATTGTTTAGAATTTTTAGTGATTGTGGGATACTATTTCATGAATTTTTCCCATATAATAAGTTAGTGGAAGAAAAAAACAAAAAATTAATTTCCTTTCTTTTAATTCTATAAAGATTATGATTATGGAAGAAGATACCTTGTTTCAGTTATGAAAATTATTCTGAACGTTAAATGTTTTTTATTATCATTATAATTTAAAATTAATTTTTTGGATCATATAATTACATTAAACGGTTAGGAAATGCCAACACATTAAATATTGTGTTAATAATTAATTAAAATAAATGATGCTAAAACCATTAGAAGTAATGTAAATTAAATGAATTATTATGTTAAAATATTTTTGTTGATGAATATTTCTTGTTAAACAAATATTAACATAATATATATGAATTAAAATATTGTTTTTATATTTTTCAATTAAAATTATATATATAATGTCAAAATTTAAATTAATGTTATTTTACAATAAATGATATTTTATTAAAATATAAAACCTCTACCTTATTAAAAGTAAACTTTACGTGTTAATAAATATTAATATGTTCTATTAATGGACCAATTGATCTTTTATAATCATCATATTTTCTTATAGATAATAAAAACATTGATAGCATTGTTTGGGTTAATGTTGTGTTTTTGTGCGTGACATGCGCTTGTTTTAAAATAAATTTCCAACGCACTTGATATTTTTTTTTGTAAATTATGTATAATATTTATAATTTATTGGTTATATAATTTCTAATAAATATCACTTTATTTTACTCTTAATGGTTAAATTACTTAAGTTAGAAAACAATTTACCTTAATAAAAACCCAAAATTGTTGAAGTGGGGAAACATAGATGTTAAGAAATGAAGATATACTAAATTTTTTATTTTTATGTTTTTACTATTTTTATAGACCATAATTCCCATTTGATAATAAATATTTATATTTTTTATGCACATGAGGTTGGGGATACCTCCGAATAGTGTTTACTTTTTTATATTTTCTCCTCCGCTATAAAATAGTGTTCACTCTTCCCCATAAACACACCTATAGAGCCTCTTCATGTAATAAATAACTTACCTAAATAATCTCCCAACTTTTATACACTCAACCTAGAAGCCTCATTTTGGGATTAAATAAATCCAAGTAATTACTTTAGTGAATACCAAAAAGAGTTACCCAAATAAATGTAACATTCTTCAACAATCACTTTTGTTTTATTTCTTTCTCCTCTCATTCTATTATTTTTATATATTTATTATATAAAAACATCAGAAAATTCAATATATTGATATGTTTTTAGGTTATGGTTTCTACCTACAGCTACACTGACATCCCACAATTGGGTAATGAAAATACCATTCATGTGTACGACAAACTACCTCCTCACGAAATAATGTCGTTCAATTTTACTTTACCACCTATTATGTTTAGGAATTATTTTAAAATAATGGTTTTTATATGATATATATGACATTTATAATTTATTTTTTCTTCTATATTTTTTATATAACACCAACCTTTAATCTTTATATTTTTTTGTAAATATGATAACTTCTTTTGTCGATGTGCGGACTATCGCCTCCTCAAAGCGATGTGATACGATCACCCATTGCATGGAATCTATAAATAACAGGTTTAATTAAAAATATTTGAAATAAAAAAAATACTATTTTAAATTCATTAAACAATTATAGTTTTGGAAATATAAAATATTATTTTTTTATTACCCTTTTAACATAACAAAAAAAGTGATAAAGTCATTCTTGCGTGTGTGGACTACCGCCTCCTTGTTGCAATGTGATTCCATTTAAGTCATAAGAATTATATATATAAGTATATATGATTAAATATAATGTTATTTATGATAAAATTATCATTTTTTAATTACAAAATGTTACTTACCCTCAATCCATAATGATCATTAAAAAATGAGAATGTTACTCATGCGTACATACGACCCACCGTCTCCATGGTCATAACGTTGGTTCATTTTTCAACACCATCATTACTAATTGGTTACAAAATAATAATTGATGTATAAATATTATAATTATTTCATGATTATTAATATTCATATGTTTATATAATTACCTCATCGACCATAGTCAACCAACCAAAGTTGTTTTTGACACATAAACCGAATTTGATCAAAACACATGACATAAACATATTTTTTATATAGTTATAAAAAAATTAACATAAGTGTATTAAAAGTTATAATAAAATATAAATTTTTTATCAATAAATAAATTAATTAAAATAATTTTATTATTCTGGAAGATAAAGACACACATGGCTATGAGACTCAATGTAAGGGATTTCATATCAATTTACATTCCATTGAGAATTATTTTCTATTATACACCAATTCAAATCAATGTGTTGTATATACTACCCCTTTGTCATTTAATATCATTATACACTCAAAGTTAATGATATTATATGTTTAAATATTAATTATCTCATCCCAGAGGTTAGATTTGAAATTTTTCAAGTGGTAAATGTTATCTTTCGAATCTCACATTCTTTTATGATTATTAACATTATCTTGAAACAATCAATTTTTTTGTAATAATTTATCATAATGTATTCTATTTCATTTAAAATACATATTATTTTATTATTTATATTATTATCTCCTAAATCATATGCCATTTTTATATATAGTGTTCACGTTGAAATTATATGATTTATTGGGGAAAGATTGATAAATTTGCATCCTTTACTCAATAATGATATTTGATAAAGAATATTATTAATTAATTTATATCAATTATTCTATACATGAG
Organism: Viscum album; assembly: GCA_963277665.1. Lineage (NCBI taxonomy): Eukaryota > Viridiplantae > Streptophyta > Magnoliopsida > Santalales > Viscaceae > Viscum > Viscum album. The sequence continues at coordinate 808,351,672 of OY728139.1, forward strand.
TGTGGTTTGGACATTCCAAACATGGGTTGAGGACTATTTAATGCAAGTCCTATAGGTTAGGGACCAGTTAATACAAGCCCCAAGATGCATCAAAAGTCTGATTAGATGAATCTGTTGGCCAAATCAGAGTATTTTAATCTATCTTGAGAATAAATATTGACAATAAAGGTATCATGTCCCAAGGAAAAGTGAAATATAATAATTTAATATTTACTTTATTGAGAATTTAGTTATTATTACTATCCATGATATTTTTACATTGACATATTTATGGATTTATTTAATTCTAAGTTTACTGATTTAAAGGAATGTGTTTCTGTTATCTACCATTTTATTATACCTTATCAAGATATTTATATGGTATGTGTGCTCTTTTATTTACCTTTACATGATGATTATTCTCATTGATTCCTTATTTCTTATATTTGACTTACCCTTACTGAGAATTTCAGATCAACCTTATTTTGTTTCCTTTCACCAGGTTATGAAGTGGAATCATTTGAAAGGGTTTCAGGGATATTGATATTTTACTTATGTTTTGATTTATTTTATTTTCCCAATGTATTATTGGTATCATGTATGTAATCTGGTTTTCCAAATATGCAAAACTATTTCATCCTGCGTGATTTGATTCCTCATAATTATGTGAATTTAATAAATTATTACACTCGCTTTCGGATTCTAGGGTTGAGGCACAACATATACTATATGAGAAGATCTTTGTGGGAGATGTTGAAGAAATTTCATAAAATAAGATGAATTTTTATCGAGCCTCTAACTGGAATAACATTTTATGTTTTTGGTGTGGATCATAATGTTATTTAATGAATAGTCATCTACTATGATGTAATATATATTCATGAAAAGTATGGGTTGCTATAATGAACCATAAAAATCAATCAATGTACTTTTTAGTTCCAAATATGATGTAAGGTACAAGATTTATTCCTAATAGTGTGTCCATGTAGTGTGTGAGAATAAATAATGTGTAAAGCAGCACCAAAAATGTATCAATATACACATTAATAAATAGGTGTATGCAAGAACAACTCTATAAATTTATAAAAATATAAAGATTAACTTCAAAAATAGTAACAAATGTTTTTAAAAACAAATGCATTAGTAAGAACATTAATTATTAAGAGATAGAAAATTGAATTAAACGTGATTTTATATATTTTAATAATTAGATATTATAAAAACATTGTCATGAAAACCAAACCATCGTTGATACAAGATCAGAATCTAGATGATATATTCATCTACAATGATGGAAATGTTCATCAAAGATTCCAATCAGAACCCATACCTAATAAGAGGATGTGTGTGTGTGTGTGTTTAAATATACATAAATATATCAATAATAATCCGCCAATGGAGGATTTTCATATCCTCATATGTAGGAACTATATATATACATATCATCATCCCTTATGAGGTCACTAATCTCCTCATTTGAATGAACAATATATATATATATATATATCATTGTTGTAAAAGAGGCCTCATCATATCATATGATAGAAATATATATGTGTGTGTGTGTGTGGGAATAATAATATATAAATGTATTTATTTCTCTATAGGAGTCCTCTATCCTCTTAAAGATGTGCTTTATATACATATAGTTATATATTTGTTTTTATCTATTACACAAGTCCCATTATAGAACATTCAACAATGCTTCCATATATCACATATGAAATACATAATAAAAATGGGACAATCCATATAAGACACAGTGAAATAGAACCCCAAATTATGATTTTTATATAAACACAAAATGAAATAATGGTATAAAAATGTCCTTGTATCAAATATTATTCATGATTTATATCATAACAAGAAATATGATCATTAAATATAATATTCATACTTTAAATCAAGTGATAGAAATACCTTTAATTAAACTAAAATAATATTATTTTTATTTCAAAGTTATCAATATAAATTATATGTTTAAAATCTACACACACTAGTAGGAATCAAAAAAATAGTAATGAAAAAAGAACAAGACATCTATTTAAAATATTCAGGATAAGATTAATTTGGAACTATATGCACAATATGGAAAATATCAATGAGGCTATCGTATAAATTTTACATATCGAACTAAATGACAAATATATTCTATTCTTAATATAACTTTGTACATTTAGGGATTTGGTCAGGAAAACCTTTATAACCACACATTATTATTATAGGAACCACTTCTCATTTTCCCAACAATAAGTTATTCTAACCACCATTAGGAAATGTGACATACTAAAACACTTTGTAACCCATATTATCAATACATTTTATTTTGGTTAAATTTTTTTCTAAAATTACTATTTTTTAAATACATGTGTAGCTAACACATAATATATTAAACCTAAAAGAGAAGTAAATGGGTTACTCTTTGTTATGTTATTATAAAATCATATTCCTGAAGGATCAAATACCACACTCTTACCTTGCTAAATTCACTTTTTGGAAAGTCACCCAAGTATAGTGTAATTTAAAATAAGGAATTTTAGTTCAATTTACATATTGGTTAAATCATATTATCCAATACCATAAATGAATATAATGAATTAATGTTATGTCACATACATATAGAAAGAAGGAAATGGTATCCAAGGGGTATATTTTCATGGAAGAATAAATCGCCCCATATACAATTTTTTAAATAAGAAACTAAAAAACATTGAGTTCTACAAAACCCAAATCAAGGTGATTTTTTAGTTTTTAAATCAACATAATATAGAAAAAAATTAGTCTTTAAATTGATTAAAAATACCAAATAAGATATAGTTCTAGATCACTTATTTCTTTTCAATTTTCCCAACCATTATAATATCACTGAAGAAATTATTTATCCAATAGTTACATATAGTTCTTTGAATTATAAATCAATTATGTTATATAGAAAAAAGTGACACCATTTTTTAACATCAAAGTTAAACCTAGGAGAATATTTTTTATACAACATAAAAAACTCCCAAAAAGTGTATACTAAGAAAAATTTTCATGGCCACTCAAAATAAACATGTGTTTTAAGTAAAATAGACAGTAATTTTGAACTATATACCAATTGCACATTCACTAATGAATTCAACACTATAACGACCTTCAATGACTTGTTTTGGTAAAGTTGATGAAATTAGGGTTCTAGTGAGCTTAAAATTAGATTTGATTTTAATTTTTAGATTCAGATTACGAATTTTCAATTTTAAATTATTTTTATATGTTTTTTTGTTATTTTGTGTTAGCTTGTAAAGAGAATGATTTTAGCATGTTTTGGGGGTTTAGGAGGCCAAATGTTGTAGGAATGTCAATATAGATGGCCATCAAGTTCCCAGTTGGGTGGAACCAGGTACACAATATTTATATCTATGTAAAAGTATCACTATATAGGGCCTCTAGATATATGGTGGTAGTAGACAGGGTACTCAATGATGTTTAGAATGTTATTAACATGAAGTCCATTTGGTATTTTGGGTTTATTTTTAAAACACATACTTAGGTTTTCTTATTACTAGATTGCTATGACTCTAGTGGGGAAAACTCTTTCTGATCTTTTCACTCTCTTATTATTTCCCTTATCCCATGTAAATTAGGGGTGGTGGTGCAATTATCCATCATTATAGAGAGGTTACAAGCCATTATTCCTTTATATATTAATTCTCTCTTTTCTCTAATTTTAGTTCATTGACGATAGGGTTTCGGTATAGATCTGGTGGAGCATAGTGGAATTGGGTATAGATGATTGGTATTTGATTCTTCTTGGATAATGGTGGTTTCAAGAAGATATAAAGTCATGGTTTATTATAGTTTATATTAAAGTAAATTTCTTTCCAATTTTATTTTTTGATTTTTATTCAAAAAAGAATTTAATAGATTGATGAATAATTGGTGGGTGTATGTTAATTTAATGGAAGTGGTATCATGGATGTATTGATTGTTAAACCCACTCTATTGGATGAGTATTTAGGCATCCTTATATCATCTATTAATATATTCACCAATTCTTCCTATGAAATTAACTAAGGAATTAAAGGTGTTAATTAATTGTGATAGATTTATAATTAATTAAAACTAGCTTAAAGATTCTATGACCACATGTAGGTGATATAAGGTTGGTAATGGATTTTATGAGCTTGGTAAAGAGTGAATAAAGATCTCTTGTGTTGATAAATCCATGTTTTATGTAGGTAGTTCCTAATATTACATTTTTATAGTGGTTTATACATTGTTTGGAATGTAATCATGGGTAAGATGGTATGAGTTACCATATATGGAACCACAAGTAGGTTACCCTTTGTTATATAAGGATATGGTTTTTAGTTTTATACCTTTTACATATTTGTAATTTATGGATTTATGACTTAGTTTTCAATGATTACTTAACCCATGTAAGGGGATTGATTAGTTAGAGACAAAACAATGATACTTGTACATTCCTTGAGCTATGTCTCTCATAACCTAGGATGGTCTTGTAGTAGTAAGTGATTATTTCAAAGTATAGTTTCAATGGGTGAGTATATTTAGTTATTATTGGATTGTTTGTATAAGATATAGGGTTGGATGGGTATGTGAGGAAGCCCTGATTTGGTAAAAAATGGAGATTCCCTTATCTCTTGAGTGATGTGTTTGTATACCTACTTCATCTAAGGTATCAAGATCTATGTATGTCAAGTATGTGTCCACTAATGTCTATTATTCCTTGGGAAGAAGTGACATACCTAGGTGAGGGAATCATGAGCGGTATATAAGTCCTTTTCTTATGTTTGTGACTTGTGCGATATTCATGCATTTTCCATGGTAATGATAATGCTTGTGTTGGTCAGGATTGGTGGTAAACTATCCATTATGATAACAATATAGTATAAAAATTGATTCTATGGTGGAACCATTATGAGAAGGGTAGTGTTATGAGAACCTAAGTTGTGTTTTGGGAGGTTGGTATTGATTTATTAGTACTAGGTGTGCTATATTATATGTGTGAGTATGATAGTTTTAATTTTGGGTAGTGGGACAAATTATTTGGTTGATAAATCACTCACCATGGATATAGTGCATGAAAATATTAATTTTTTATAATGATTATTCATAAACATAAATATATGTACTTAAAAAGATGGATAATTCATTATTGTGATTTAGGATGGGTTATGTCTTATTCACCTTGTGATTCCTCATTTACTACTGATGTTGATAGGTGATTCCTCATTTACCCAACAATGTGTCGTTTTCCATTCCATTGACTGGTTGAACCACATTTATTTGTGATGAAACATTATTTATGCATATAATATAGTGGTAGATCATCCACATAGGGTCATGATTAGAAAGGGATCATTCTCCATGATTCATTTTGTGGTGGGAGATTATCCACCTAGTAATTATTTCATGGGGATATATCATTCACCCAGTGATATAACATTACACCCATTGTTGTGTAGTGATAAATAAATCTATGAGATCCCCCATTCATCCTTGACATTGTATTATTTAAAGATAAATCATCAAAATCAGTTGTGATAGTGTTGGGCTTAGTAAAATCCACAAAAAAAACAAATTATTCATTAATGACTTTGGGGAAAACAATTTTTTTAATTGATAAGGAATTCATGGTGTTTAAAATTGTTAAATTAATGAATAACCAAAAATATTCTCATTCATACCACTTAGTACACATTCTATATAGGATATCTGATCCACATGACACTCCTAAAATCAAAAAACAATATTTGAGGGCTGAGGCAGTGAAATAAGTCCCATGTGAATGACCTTTTCATTTATAGGAGTATGAGTTTAAATAATGCCCCAAAAAATCATTTTTTTGAGTAGGTAAGGAAATAACACCCCCCAGCATAATTTTTTTTTTAATTTTAGGGAGTATGCAATGATTTAATGCTTAATTAAACACTTTTAATTCTCTTGTTGTGTGAGGTTTCATTTTCACCACTCCACAAACCAAAAAAATGTTATACAAATGAATTTTTTATTACTCAATCACATAGAATAAGGTATTACATGTGGCCAATATACTATCCTAAGAAATTACTTATTTATCATTCTTATAAATACTCGATCTTCAATGATGAAGAGGATAAATATATACATATTTTAGTAGGTACAGTAAAAAATACTATAGAAGACTCATATAGGTAATACACCTACTGTATACCTTGAAGTAGACCTATAAAAGGGATCCATCAAGAGAGGACCCATCTATTCACCCAAAAAGGGTACCCTTTTGACCAAAAATGAATCTTACTATGAAGCAGTTCACTTCATGAAACCCTTTTTGGAACCCTTCATGATTCCCCACTCCCCATAAAAAAGACCAGTATATAGAATAGGTAATTCATAGGGTTTATTTCCCTTAAAACCTTATTGGACCATTTTTTTGTAGTATTTATCTATGTTGGAACCTTCATGAATTGTCCAAATGTATTCACCTTTCACCTATGAGAACTTGGAAATGATTTCATTAATAGCATCTTCTTGTAAATTGATTCATCTTTCCTAGGGATAAGACACACTAGAATGTCCAAATCTAGTCTTTTATTCCCACTGTAATCAAGTCCCCGTGTTTATTCTACATGGTGGGATGGATCCCAAAAGTGTTCATAGTTTTTCATTATCATGGGAATTAGTATCCTGATCATAGGGATGATGTAATGTGGATTCTTAGTTCAAACAATGACATCAGTTACCTGAACTGTGAAGTGAATCAAATGAGAAGCCCCACTTTTCAAAAATCCCCCACCCTCTTCCTCTATTCCATATATCGAAAGGTTAGGATAGGAGGGTATTCATTATAGAATCCCTCCATGTTTAAGACCTTAGTATTTATTATAGGATGTGTAATTCCTCCTATCATTCATAACCCCGCCCGTGTCCACTAGTGTAAAAATGAGATTGCGTGGATTTCCAGGTCTTCAACTTCCACTTGTTTCTCACATAGAGCATGAATCACATGGGATTGGTGGTTAGTACTGATAATTTCATTACCAAATTGAATACCTATCATAGTAGAGATTCATTTTCTAGATCATCCTCTCACATTAACATGAGCCTCTTATTTCTCCAACCCTTTTAAATTATGTTTGATTTTACTCTTATCTGAATATAATACATAGGCAGGCTTCTAGTGGATCAATCCCAACACCCCCAACTCACCATAATCTTCTATTTATAATATTTTTAATAGTTTCACATTCAAAATAAGGTTTTATATCCCTTTCAGGTTCCATGGGTCTCTTTACCAAAAGCCCAACACCTTTATCATTTTTACCACATAATGTTAAACTATATGGTATAATCCTCATCACATGACCTTAAAATGTATTATGTGTACCAATAAGTGGCAATAAACTACGTGGATTATCATTACTTTCATAAGTATACATAGGAATACTATCTCATAGGCCTGATCCTAATCCCAATATATCTTGCATCCTCTTGGATGAAAAAAAATCCATAGCACCCAACTATGTGGGTTAAAACCGACATCATGATAAGAAAAATAATTATAATACCTAATATATATATATAAATGATACCATTGAGTTAAAACCTCATAAATATATTGATATCTCTATTGTAGAAGAACCTCAAATACCTACAAAGGATTTTAAATCCAATACATACTAACAACTGATTGTTAATATAAAGGTAAACCATTCTATATTTTTGATTTAATAATGGATTTATGAATATGTATTAAATTTAAAATCGAGTCTCGAAGTAGGATATAATATTCTCCAAAAAGGTATGATGAGGTTTACCCCCCCCCCCATCCTCTCAACCTATGAATGTACCGAAGTGTTGTTGGAACCACTTCTCAATGAACACCCGCCTTTGAAAATAGGGTTTGTGAAAAATGAAGAATAAGAGAATCATTTGGTTTTTTTCAGTTCCATGAACAAAACTTGTTGGAAACAACTTAAAAAGCGTCATGAAACATAATTGGTGAACCTAAAATGAATAATTAAACAAAATCACCATGTCTACCACATGTTAGGAACCATTCAGGATATCTAAAAATTAATTTGGGCCAAATATTGATATAAAATAATCAATTATTCTTGTTATTTTTTATTAATATGCTACATTGATGAAGTTTTCTTATTTGTGTTTGTCATATATACACATGCAGTTTTACAAGAACTCTCTTCGATCCAAATTTTGTCTTCTCAGTTTAAGAAGACATATGCTTCAACCATAGTAGAGAAGGGATCCTTATCTAATCAAAAGATGTTATCTCTAACCTGGTGCCTTAAATGACGGGTATAAAACAACACTTTTTAGGAACACCACCTCAATATTATTATCCAGACTCTGGATTCTACACGAGAATCCCCATATGAAATGATGTCCCACCAGAAATATATTCATAAGTGATTTTTGGTAAAGAAACAGGAGGCACTGGTTGTCTTTTCAGGCTGTTTGAAGGGCCTTTATCTAGAACAAAGTAATAAATCCTTCCTTATATGATGGAGGTTGATCAATAGGTCACTAACAAACTTGTCCATATAACATAGGGATCCCACTAAGGGGATATTTCTATAATATTCTTCGGTCAATTACAAACATCACAAAGTCATCAACTAGATGACGAGACCACCCCATAGACTCTGTCTTAGGTTATATTGACCCGAGAACAAAGGGAAGACCATCAATGATCATTATAAAACTACCTAGGATATGATTATATCCATGTCCATATATAATAATCCCACTAACAAAATGTGGTGGTTACTTATGAGTAGATGTTAATTCCTACTCAAACCATAAAACCTATGAACATTATTTGGATGTAAACAATGGAACCCATAAAAAATACATGGGTAACCAATGAGAAGATGAAAATCCCTACTCACATATATCAAGACTTCCATTATGATCTGGAATCACTAAGAGAAACCAGATGAAAAATCCCTGAAGAAAAACAGGGGAATACCAATATACCATCATCCACACAAAAATACTGTTTGTATATACTGACAGAAAATAGGGGATATTAGTAGGCCTACATTTGTACACTAAACTCAAAATTGACATATATCCCCATTTCTTCCTCTTAAGTAACTTAACATATCATGAAAATGATAAAAGGGTAGAAAATCAAATCCTACCCACATCCTACAAACCATCCAAGATATATTGATGAAAGTGGATGTTGTTGATGTGTGAATACACAAATTCATCCCTACAAATTTGGGGGGATCATTAACATAATGTGACTATCACTCTAGAGAATATTTATATCCCTTATACTATCTAAGAGGTTTGTTGAAAAAATCCTATTATAAATGGACAATAGGATTGAGCCTATATCCCCATTATAACTAGAGGATCGGGGTCTATCTAAGTGGACAATCTATGGTAATAATATATCCCTTCCAAAATTACAGAAATGTGTCATAATATTTTGGTAGAAACACGGGAGTTACTGAGACAATCCCTTTTATATTATATCCAATATCCACAACAAGCGGCCCCTCTAACCTATAATATAACATCCAAAAAGAAACCTCCCCAAGGGATATTGTAAAATGATGATCTAGTTTATAAACTAAATATACTTAATGATGGTGTCCTTCAACCCTCATATGTTGATCTATGAAAGATTAGGATCATATAATTCCATTACCAAATTTCAATGAGAGTTGTTTCAATTGTGAATGTCCTCCAAAAAACATTACTGCTAATAGAGTCAAAGGTCCTCCTCGGGCATTATACCATGAAGTATTACATCAAATGATTGATCACTAATCCCATCACCTAATGTGTACTACGATAAATCTCCTTATCGATATAATATAAAATGGAAATAAGTCCCACCCTTGATTTCTTCCTCCCTATAGGTCCTCCCCATGGTATAAACTGCATGAATTCTCCGTGTAGCTAGACATAAATAAGTGAAAATATTCCTCCCCCTGATTGCATTCGATTCAATGGTCCTATATTTAGTGGCAAAGAATTTCATCAATAAGATCCCCACCATTTATGAATCAATTATAAGAAATACCTCATAACATGACGAACTTGGTAAAATGTGTCTAGTAATGTCTAATTCTTTATCAGTGAAAAGTGAAATTATTTATAAACGAGAACAAAGACCATGAGAACAATCATTCTCTGAACTAACCTTGAATTTATTTCCTTACAACATGATACAAAATATATGAAGAACCTTTATGATGATTTTTTAACAACTTTTTTGTTTTTTAGACAACTAACCTTTATATATATGAATGTTTTTGATAGTCAAGATCATACCATGTCAATCATAATGATGTTTTTTAAGAAAGTTGAATGTTTTTTAACATTCAAACACAAACATAATGGCAGAGAAAATTTTGGTGTATGTGAAAGTTATTTTCTAGAAATAGAAGATCAGACTGAGAATCACTGCACTCAAAATGTGTGAATGAGTTGCAATAATCGTATGATTCATCAGAAGGATGATGTATTTGATCATATTCCACATTGGTCATAGATCCATCAACATGAAATTCATATTTCTTAGAATCCATGTTTTTTAGAAAGTATGAATTTATAGAGTGAGTAAGTCAGTATAATTTGGAAGAGGTTTGATGAATATAGTGACGTTAGGTGTTAGAAGGTTCTCAAAATTTTTAATAAAAAAATAAGACGATTCATTATTGTTAATGATGTTCTCATAATATATAAAAAATATCATGATAAAATATTTTGATGAAATATAGTAATATTAATGATTGTATTGGTTATAAAAACATTAACATATAAGATCAGATCCAATGTTCCATACATGTAATTTTTTCATGACTGTGAATGTGTAAAGATAATAAATTTTGATGATTTTAAAAGTTACTAGGTAGAGTAAATCTTAGATATAGAACTTTGTAATGATAATTTCATCATAATGATAATTTCATCATTATGTGGATTTTGACTAGACTGAATCTATGGTGGAAAATCAATCAGATCAGTTATAGGAATCATTCATTAAATTAATTCCTCGCACTAATAAGACATTAGATATAGAAAATTGATGTTATAGAAGTTTCTATTGTCGATTAATTAATGTGATATAAGTTATGGAATGAAGTTAAGATTATAAAATAATTTCATTTTATTAGGAAGAAACAAAGGGAGAGATATTGTTTTAAATATAATATGATTGTGACACCTATAAGTCATGAGATGAGAAAAATATTCCTATAAATATGATCAGAGAAATAATGGAATATCATAATGAGCTGAGAAATAATGACATATTGTATTGAGATGACGAAACTGAGGCCAAGGAATTTATATAATATTGGAAAAATGTAAGTTTTTTCCTGAAAGAAATATCTCATTGAAATTTTTATAATGTTTTAAGAAGTCAAAGATGAAGTTTAAATGTGGGTGATTTTTGGATTTTTTATATTTGAGTATGTAGGAAATGATTTTTAGTTCCCTAATTTTACTTTTTTGAGTTTTCTATAAATAGAAGCACACATAATTCACATTTTGTAAATTTTCTAGAGAGCCTAAAACTCAAAGAGCTATTGAATTTGAGGAAGAGTTCCTTTAAGACATATACCTCCTTAGAATATCAAATATCAGTTGTTTTTTAACTAGACTGAGTATCATCATATTGAGAAGATTGTATTTAGTCAATCAGTATAAGGATGATTGGACTAAGTATTTGAGAAGAGTCTGAGATGTGAAGATTCAGAAATAGAAGATCATATTGAGTAGACCATATTGTTTCAATCAGACTTGGTTCATCGGGCTTGTGGACATTAGAATTAGGGTCATCTGATATGGGAAAATTTATGAATAAGATTGAAAAAAGGCTTTATTATTTTGTTTTGGATCAATTTTTTTGTAAGAGAACAATGTATGATATTGGTAGTGAGTATTACCATTCCTATTACGATATAAAAGGTGTAATATGAGATTCAACACAAGTTTTATTAACTTCATAATAGTAAATTTCTATAAAACCATGGGAGTGGCTATGAAAAGGATGTATGTTCTCACACTGAGGCTAAACCTTGTAAATCTCATGTTCTTTAATTTATTTTATATTTTATCTTTCACTAGTGTTTAAAAAAAGATGATAAGTTTATGCAATTTAATATGTTTTTAGGGTAATGTTTTAATAGTTATTGAAAATTATAAAAAGTGAACAACTGTTAAACCCCCTTCTTATTTCTTATTCAATCCTTTAGAACTTCAATTGGAATCAAGTCCATGTTTCCCTTGTTTAATCCTTATCTTGGATAATATCAATTTTGTAAGTAGTATAAGAATTCATACATTATATGGAAAAAATGATTACGGATAGAAACATAGTATGATTTCTTATCTCTTATTTCTTTTCCTGAAAGTTGTTGATGATGTTATAATTGATTTTCCACCTATTGAGAAGCATTCCCAGATGACTTTTGCTGAAAATTGAAATATCTATGTTGATGGAAGGGATATATATTCTATACTTATTTGATTATCAAAAAAATTATATGACGGTAATGGGTCTCAAAACTTTAACAAGTTTGTGGGAAAATATTGGAATGTATATTCAAAGTGAATACTAAAGTAAAGGAAGAAAACTATAATTCTAGTGTTGTAATATGATGACATCATAATGAGATATTTAGCAACTATTGATGAATACTTTACTATATTAATGGAAATTGTTTATGAAAACAAAAAATTTAGATATGTCCTAGAATATTCCATAATTGTGAAGAAACATATGAGAAACGGTTTGGGTAGGTTTGATTCCAAAAATTCCTATATAGAAATAATAATGACTTATCTTTTGATGAATTGGTTAAATTTATTATTTCATATGAAATTTGGAATTCTCCAAAGTTTGAAAATATGATGAAAGATGAAATGGATTTAGATTCCATGAGAAAAATAAAAAAAGATATTGAATATATTGATCCTCATGACTATAATGAAAAAGAGGATGATTAGTTGAATGACAGAGTCATGTCTCTTATATCTAAGAACCATCAATGATTAAGAAGAAAGTATCGAGATAAAAATCCTCTAAAAATTTTTGATTGATGAGGAATCAGAAACTTTTCAATGAATTTTCCCAAGAATAATGTTATAGAATATCAAGATTGTTTTGATAAAAACATCAATGAAAGAAGTGGAATAAAATTTATAGAGAATAAAATTCATAGAAAAAATATAAAATAATGTTTATGGAAATAAGATAAGTATAATGAGTAAGAAAGATGAATCATACTCAACTAAAAAAATTCCTAGAGAGTTTAATTCTATGAAAAATTCATAACCTTCATTGCAAAAGTTGAGAAAACAAAAGATTCCATAGATAGTGAAGAAGGTGGTGAAGAATATTATTGGGATTATCAACTCAATTTAGAACTTACTTCATGTCATGAGTAAAACAAGACTCTCAAGAAATAAATTAAAGTAATGAGAAATGATTATGAATAAATTTTTTAAGGAAGAAATGTTTTCATCAATAATGATAAAGAATACATATAGGATATATTCAGTTATAAACTAACAGTTTATGAACATGGAAGGATGGTTAAAGATATTAGTAAAGAGATGGATGAAAAGGAATAATAAGTTAATACTATTTAATGAACACATATTAAGTCTATATATACATCTATAAAGATGAATGAAAACTTAAAAAAATATTTAGAAGAAAAAACTGATACCTTGATCCTTGATGAGAAGTCCTAAAACAAAAAACATGTGAAATACAATAAAAAAAATAAGGTTTCATCTAATTATTCTAACATTTCAGGTTCTAGAAAAGATATTAGGAATTATTTGGTGTATAAAGTATGTGAGAAACTTATCACAATTAAAAAATTTGGTCACTCGCACAAAAGGACATGTGGTCCCTATCCTATGTATGATATAGAAAAAACAAGTTATCAACCTCAAAAAAATTTCTAAAAATAATGATATTTATTCCATATAAAATCATGATTTGAAAACCATTTACAGTTTTGTGGAATCAATGGGCACAAAGCTTAAAAATATTTTCATAACATTTCACTTCATAGAAGAAGATCTAATGAAAGAGAATGAAATAGTGTAAGAAGGATGAGTATCATTCCTAACCTATAGGAAGTTAGAAATGAATAAACTCAAGAAGTTAGAAACCTTCCATCAAAAAATCAATTTGAATTTCAGTGAGAAGTTTTTTTAAGATGTGATGAGTCTAGTCAGCATGGGAAAAAATTACATGTCCCTTATTCTCGAATAAGTTTCTTATGGTAGAAAATAAAATGAATCTGGAAAGAAGAAAAATGAGGAAAAAGACTTTGTTGTTGATACATCATTTAAAATAAGTAATAGGAAAAAAATGGATACTTGATAGTGGTTTTTCTTCAAAAATGGATGTTTATATCAAAATCATGAAACATGTTGAATGTCATGATGTGGGAGAAATTACCTTTGACAATGATAGTTCTTTAAAAATTTGAGTAATCGTAATGACTGAGATTAAAGTGTACAACTTGGAATCTAAAGAAGTTATTGATTTGATGGGCTAAAAAAAATTACACAGTGTAAGTAAACATTATTATGATGGAAAATAAGTGATATTCATAAAATATTATTGCATTATCAATAGATAGAAAGTTGGAAATGTTATTACAAAAAAGAAACTGAACAAGTGGGAATCTCTTCCAATATAGAGAGATTAATAACTCATGTGACTTGGGTGCTGAAGATAAAAATATATTATGGCACCGAATTCTTGGCCACATTTGGCTGCAAAACATGAAAAAACATTATAATGTTGATGTTTTATGTTATTTTCCAACATTTAAAGTAAGAGATGATGATTTTTTTGTTACTTGTCAAAAAGTGAAGATAGCTAAAAAAACTCATAAAAGAGTTGAGATTAAATCTACCAAACCTATAGAGATTATTTATTATGATTAATTTGGACCGATAGGACATTAATAAAAAGGGTTATTTATACTTTTACACATTAATTTATGATTTCAATTGAATTAAAAACATCTTGTTTATGATACATAAGTCAAAGGCTATGGAAATATTCCGGTTTTTTAGAAAATAAGTTGACAAATAAATGAGGATTTATATAAATATGTGGATAAAAAATAATTGTAAAAAATTCATAATCAATATGTTTGACACTTATCTATGAAATCATGGTGTCAGAAATCAATATAGTGATCCCTATATTCCACAAAAAATGAAGTTCTCTAAATAAGGAAAATATTTCTTGTGGAAATATAAACAAGTATGTTAGTAGAACACAAACATTCAATGTTCTGTTGTAAATAAGTTGTTAGTATTGTTTTACATGTTCAAAATAGAATCTTATTGAGACTGAAAACCAACATGAATTCTTATGAAACATGTTATATAAAAAACCTTCATTTCAATAATTAATAGTTTTTTGAATTCCATGTTTACTAAAACTAAAAAATTCATATCTAGTAAGGTGTAATGAGAAAGTTGTGGAAGGAATTTTTATGGGTTATTTAACAAATGGAAGAAGTTAAAAATGTTGGAACAAATTCTTATAAAAATTGGAAGACTGATATGTTGTGAAACTAATTGAAAAGAAATTCCTTAACAAATTTTTTATAGAATAATGGGGAGTATAAAAAATTATTTCTAACAATAATGACTCAAAACATCCTTACCAAGATTCAGGAGAATCATGTGATGATGAAGGTTTAGCTGGAATAGAAAATTTGAAATTTCCCACCTTATATTTACATGTAGATTCCGAAAATAGTATTAAAAATTAGAAATCCCCAATTCATTCCAGAATAATGTTGAGATTAGAAAATAAAACTTCACTTATCTCAAAATTTGATTCGAAATCATTTTTAGAATCTATTAATCACAAATATTCGGTAGATTCTATGAAAAAAGATTTAAATCAGATTGAGAAAAATAAAACATTGGTACACTTTCTCTGAAGATAAAAATGTTATCATAAAAAAGTGGTTTAATAGAAAAAAATGAATGATTTTGGGGATGTTTCATGAAACAAAGAGTGATTTGTTTGTAAAGGCTATGCATAGGTGGAAGATGTGGATTTCAAAGAAACCATTTCCTCAATTTTAATATTACAAACTATTAGAATGTTTCTATCAGTGGCCACACATAAAAACTAAAAACATTATATAATGGATATAGAGTCATCTTTCCAAAATTGTGAGATTTAGGAAGATGTTTACATTAAAAAATGGTTTTAGATTAAAGAAATCCTTGTTTGGGTTGAAATAAGACCCACATTCCAAGTATTCAAAACTTGATAATAGTTTGAAATTATTGAATTTTTCCAATAGAAAATTTGATAAAAACTTATATGTGAATATTTTTTACACAATAAATCTAATTGTAATTGTTTATGTTGATGATATATTTTTTTGTGGAGGAAGATATATTTTGTAAATATTCTTCTGAGGAAATGAATATGAATTTTTAAATGTCAATGTTTGTTGAATTAACATTCTTCCTTGGATTACATGTTCAACAAAAAGAAGAGTACATTTTCTTATCTTAAGAAAAGTATTCCAAGTAATTATTAAAGAATTTTTTGTTTGAAGATTCCAAATAGGTTTCTACTACTCCATCTGTGAGTACATATTTGAGTTAACATGTGTCTAGAAAAAGTGTGTCTCATAATTATTCTTAGAAGATCATATGATGTATAAATTACCTTACATCATCATGGCCAGATATTTTTTATGTTGAGACTTTTTTGTTCTAGGTATCAAAGTAATCTGAAATAATTATATATGTTTTCATCAAATGGAATTCAAATATATGTAAAAGGAATAACATTACATGGTTTGTTATACAAAATAATTTGTGAGATGAAGTTTCAAGTTTATACTAATGTCAATTTGTATTTATATCGTAATGATAGGAAATCAACCTCAGGATGAACATTTTTCATTGAAGAATGTTGTGTGAGTTGACATAGTAAGAATAAAAGTTCCGCAACTTTATGAATAATAGAATCCAAATATGTTGCATCTACCAAGATTTCCCTCAAATGTTCTGGATTAAATATCATTAGGATGGATTGAAATTGAATGTTTCTAAACAATTGACAATACTTTTTAATTATAAGAGTGAAATTTATATTTCTAAAAATATTTTCAAACATTAAAGTTTAAAACACATTGATATAATGGTTCACTTTACAATAGGGAGTGTTTATACTAGATATTTTATGTTAGAATATATCTCAACAAAGTATAAAATTACTGATATCATCATTAAATCTATGTTGAAAGAGTTATATGAATAATTGAGGCTAAAACTACATGTCTATCCTTATCACACGACATCCTAAACCTATTAAGAAAGTCCCCCACTGTGCATTGGATTATGTTGAAAAAGGGGGATAAAATGTAATAACTTTTTTACTTTGTAATAATTTTTTACTTATCATTCTTTTATGAATCTGAATTTATTTCTATAATAAATTGGGAGAGAGAAAAAGTAATGTGGGAGAAAGAAACAATTTAGTTTGTGAGGAAGGTTTATCTTAAAACAGAATCATATATTCTTGTCACCAAGTGATATAATTCCTTCAAAAACATTAATTTATATAATAGTGTTGTGTGAGGACACTCTCTTTTGAAAGAGGTTGTGTTTTTTTAAAATTCAAAATTTTGATATGATTACAAAATTTATGTTGTGAAATTTTTTAGAGAGTAAAAAATGTTGATAACGAGTGTTGTCAATAAATCCAAAGGGGAGTATTAAATAACCTTTGTGATGATTTTTTAATAATGTTTTTGTATTTATTGATAACTAATCCTTTTTTATAATAATGTTTATGTTTTTCAGGATCGGACCAACTCCCTCATAATGAGTTTTTGTAAGAAATTTGAAATTAGCTAAATGTTCAATTCCAAAAAAAGGGGTTACATGTTTTGGATTTGTGAAAGTTAATTTCCTAACATAGGATTTTAGACACAAAATATTAGACTAAGAAGAATTAGAATCATAATGTCATATTGAGAAGCATTGGTTTCCAGGGTCATCATAAAGATGAAATAGTTGATCAGACATAGAATCAATCTCAGATGCAATAGAATTATGTTTAAATTAATCGGGCCAGATGTTTGTTAGAAATTCTAAATTTTTAGAGTGATATAGTTAAAATTATAATGACTTTATTAAAGAAAATGAATTTAGGTGTTAGAATGTTGTCAAAAATTCTAATCCAAAAATGAAATGATTCTTTTATGGTCATGAATCATTCAAAAATAAAAA
Organism: Viscum album; assembly: GCA_963277665.1. Classification (NCBI taxonomy): domain Eukaryota; kingdom Viridiplantae; phylum Streptophyta; class Magnoliopsida; order Santalales; family Viscaceae; genus Viscum; species Viscum album. Next base: position 808,369,930 of record OY728139.1, read on the forward strand.
AAACTATCATGATAAAAGATTTTGAAGAAATTGTGGATTCAGGAAGATTTTATTGGTTCTAGAAACCCAGACACAGAAGATCAAATCTAGATGTACCAGACACAGATGTTTTTCATGATCCTGAATATGTAAATCTGATGAAGTTTTAATATTATCAATGTTACTGAGTGGAGTGGTCATCATATAGAGAAAATAATAATGATTATTAAATGATAATAATAATTCTACCATTATTATGATTTTAACCTTACTAATTATAAAGAGGAAGATCAATTGGACTAGGAACAGGAATCATTCATCAAATGAATGCCTCACAAAAGTAACACATCACATGAAAAACATTAGAGTGATCAGATTAGCTGATGTTGATCCATAAAGGGATATGAGTTATCAAAACAAGTGAAGACTATAAAAGAGATTAATTTAGTTGATAAGAAAAAAAGGGATATTAAATGTTTTCAATATAATAATATTGTGACACAAATAATTCAAGAGTTGAGAAAGATAGTTAGATCAAAATTAGCTAAGAAATAAAGTCATATCGTATTGAGATGAGAAAGAAAAATTATCATAATGAGAAGATAAATCTAAAGATGAGAAAGTTATATAAAAATAAATGAAATTTATTTTGTTTGAGAAGAAATATATTAGATAAATATTGAGAAGGTTTAAAGAAGTTAATATTTAAGATTAAATGTGAGAGATTTTTAGAGTTTTGAAATTTATGTAAAGGGGAAAAGATTTTATATTTCATGATTTTTGGTTTGTTGAGTATCTTATAAATAAAATAACATAGAATTCACATTTTTTTAATTTATTATAGGACTATAAAAGGACGTGTGCTGAGGAATTTACGAATGATTTCCTTTCATATAGAGATCTCATTAGAAGATCAGACATCAGTTGTTTTGTTAATCAGATTGAGAAACATCATATTGATAAAGTTGTATTGAGTTGATCAGACTAAGGAAGTTCATAATGGGTTTTTGAGTAGATTTTGAGATGATCATTTTGATATATGGAAAATCATATTGAATCAATTTTATTGATTCAGTGGAACAGAGTTCATCGGGCTGATGGCCATCAGACTTAAGGTCATTAGACGGAGGAAGATTTGGGGAGAAATTGAGCAAAACATTTATTATTTTGTTTTGTATCAATTTATTTTGTATGAAAACAATGAAAACAGATTGGATTCAGTATAATCATTCCCATTGGGAGATAGAAGGTGTCTAATGGGAGTCGGAAATAGTTGTATTAACTTATTCTTAATAGTGAATTTCTATAGACCCACAAGAGTGGCTATGGAAATATGACAACCCTTATTTTTATTAAAACTTAAGCATTCTTTATTACATAAAACTTCACTTGATACAAAAAAGAAGATCGAGAGGTTTAGTGTCTTTGGGGCTTAGGATCATTACATAAAAACATTAAACTTGAAATACAACATCTTTATTGAAAACTTCCTTTACATGACCACTACATTCCTTCGTACTTAGCATTGTATGGGATAACCTGAGGACATGCATAAGAAAAGGGTGAGCTATAAAGCCCAATAAGGGAGTACAAAATGAATAACATGAGGAGTAAAATACATGTTAGGCAATAGGAACATAAATAGAGCATTAGAGTGACATGAACATAAAGTCATGATATAGCATGATAACCATAACATGGAAATGTGGTAACAACACTTAACATTGAATTAGAATGAGCCAAGGCTCATTACACATGGAGCATGGGTAAACCCTCATTACACTTGAAGCACGAGTAAACCCCCGTTTCACATGAATTAGCATGAGTCAACACTCATTGCACATGACATATCATGATACTATACTTTACCTAATGCATTGGAGCACTATAAGGGCGCACCGTTCTTAAACATTTCATTTCATGCATAAGTGTGCCACATGGATCATAAAACATGGATTCATAAAACATAATCATTTATTACATGATAAAGGAATTTCGAATTAATAAATGAAACTTTATAATAAATAAGTAAATGTGCATAAAGGTGAATACCCTTGATGGAGAAATGGGCATGGTATTCACTACACACTGATATTGGCTTAGAAAATCGGTGTGATTTCGGCAGTGTAACAGCGTGACATAAGAATTCATAAAAATGGTTGATGAGAGAGAAAGGGGTTCCTCATCATATTTACATGTAATGGAAAGTAATGAGGTCATATAGATACATGTCCGAACAATTGAAAAGGAATTTAGATTCATGATACAAAAGTATTTCTTGAATATAAAAGAGGAGAAAAAAGTTCCTTTCGTAATTTCCGCATAGTAACGGGTGTACATGGGAGGCATTTAATGAGAGAGAAAGGGGTATCCCGTCATTAAAAAAATAATAGGGCAGTATGGGGGAGGGGAAAAACCATACCCCAACATTCATAATTGAAATTAAATGGGAAATACAACTTAAAGAAAATTGACAAAAATGAGAAAGGAAGAAAAAACCCTTACTTGGAAGTGTGCTTCCAAAGGCTAGAGAGAGGCTGGTGAGAGGCTTCTTGGGAGCTTGGGGAACATTGAGAGGATTATAGAGAGAGTAGGGCAGAGGTTGGACGAACTCCAAGGGCTTTGAGTGAGGAGGAAGTGGGAGCTTTGGTGGGTTTATATAGGAAAGGTGAGGGAATTCATTATTATTTAGGTTTGGGACCCCTTATATTAAAATAATCCAAACCACAAACCATACCATGGTATTTTCCCATGGTTTCTGGAAAAGGAAAGAGGAAAAAAATATTTTACAAGGCCAAAGTCCTAACTTATTAGAAAATTAGGGTTTCTAATGTGGAGGTGAGTCACACTCCCATGGAAATTAATCTTAAAAGGGAAAGTGTTGAATAAGTATTGAGGGCTCCATTAATGCTTTGAAAAGTAAGTCAAACAAACCCAAAAACTCATTATTTTAATGATAAAACACATATTGGCCTAACATAAGGATTGTTGTATTTTATTACATCACCATTGGGTCATTATGATGTCATAAAACACATTATATATTTAAATGGTATTTAATTTTTACCCAAAAATTTGATTGTCTCAGAAAATTATGAAAAATTCACAGTTGGATAATTTCGACGTCCTGATTCCAAAAATAATATTTATTTTATCTAAATAATTTTATAAATATGTGAATTTTCACTTTTAAAATAAAAACCGACATTTATAAAAAAATTCACGGGTTTTGACAGAAATGGCTTTCAAAACTTAATAAAAATTTTAATTGCATTCATAAAATTATAAGATAATTTATATTTAATAAAAATTATTGTAATATTAATAATAATATTTTATTAAAATATTATTTAATTCAAAAATCCTTTAATTTAATAAAATATAATTCTTAATTAAATAATAACTAAAAACACCATTTGTACTTTAAAAACTAATTACAATGTATCAAAAATGACTAGAAATTATATTCATTATTATATACAAAAATAATGTACATGAACATGGTGCTACTTATTTCTTACATAACCCCTTAAAATATCCGCATAAGACCTATGGTTAAGGTGTGTGATGGTGACAGACTCTTGGGGTGGCTCGGATAACATCGCTCGAGTTGTAATTTCAATCAACTTCCACTTTTCCCGTAGACGATCACGTTCGAGCTTGACTTGATGAAGCTCATCTTGGGCATGGTCAAGGGAAAATCCCAAAGATGCCACCTCTTTTCTGAGCTCCGACAAATGGGCTTCGTAAGGGGTAATTCTACTAGATGAGGCCATCGCTTCCTTTGTCTGACTACAAATGGGTTCGTTAAAGCCTTATATTTATACTACTCAAATGATCACTGTTCAACGACTATAAAAGTAACGGTCACAAATATTAACGTAAAACTAAAGAAGTTTGCATCTTATAAAAACATTTTTCATAAAGAAACATTTAACTAGATCAAGAGGGATTTTCTATTAATGAAACATTGGGTCGTTACAATATTCCCCCTTAATAAATTTCACCCTTGAAATTTTCCTTTTCCCATACGAAAACAAATGTGGGTAACTTAGCTTCATCATATCCTCTAACTCCCAAGTTTCTTCTTCAAACTTGTGGCTTCTCCACAACACCTTGACGAGGGGCATTGTCTTATTTCATATAACTTTTTCTCTACGATCTAAGATCTTCACTGGTTTCTCCTCATAAGAAATATCGTCTTCTAATTGTACCACCTCGGAAGAGAGTACATGTGAAGGGTCTGGTATGTACTTCCTTAAGAGGGATACATAGAAGACATCATGCACCTTGGCCATAGTAGGTGGAAGTGATAGTGGATAGGCCACAGCCCCAACACGATCAGGAATCTCGTAGAGGCCGATGTACCTTGGACTTAACTTCCATTTCTTTCCAAACCTCATGAACTTCTTCCATGGAGATATGCGTAAAAACACCATGTCTCCGACTTTAAACTCAAGGTCTCGTCGACGATTATCTACATAACTCTTCTGTCAACTTTGGGCTGCCTTGATATGATGCTGAATGGTTTTCACCTTCTCCACCATTTCTTCGACCATTTCTGGTCCATGTAGCTTACGTTCACCGACCTCATCCCAACATGCTGGTGTTCTACACCTTTTCCCATACATGGCTTCATATGGTTCCATTTGGATGCTTGAGTGGAAACTATTATTATAAGAGAACTCAACTAGAGGAAGATGTTGATCCCATCCTCCTCTAAAGTCCATTGAGCATGCTCTCAACATATCCTCAAGTGTTCGGATAGTACGCTCGGATTGGCCATCAGTTTGAGAATGATAGGCCGTAATGAAGTTCAGTTCAGTATTCAGAGCTTGTTGAATACTCTTCCAAAACATAGAGGTGAATCTTGGATCTCGGTCAGAAACAATAGATAGTGGTACTCCATGCAACCATACCACATCCCTGATATATATCTGTGCCAGTTGATCCAAAGAGAAATTCTCTCGAATAGAAATGAAGTGTGCAGTCTTTGTAAGATGATCCACAACAACCCAGATTGCATTGTTGCCTTTGTATGTCCTTGGAAGTCCAGTGACAAAGTCCATGGTGATGTTCTCCCATTTCCATTCTGGTATGGGCAATGGTTGCATCATCCCCTTAGACTTCTGCCTCTCTGCCTTCACTTGCTGACACACCAGGCACTTTGATGTATATTCAGTGATCTCCTTCTTCATATTATCCCACCAAAATTTTTCTCGGAGATCTCGATACATATTTGTGCTCCCTGGGTGAATAGAGAAATTTGAACAATGTGCATCTTCCAAAAGTTCCTTCTTCAACTCCAAACTTGATGGAACACATAGTCTTTTCCCAAACCGCACAATTCCTTCTTCATTAACATTAAACTATGAGGATTTTCCATTTTTGATAGCTTCCACTTTTTCTTGGATTCCCTCATCATCCTTTTGATCATCCTTTAACCTTTCCAAAAGAGATGGTTGAGCAATCATTTGTGAAAGGATTGATGATTTTCCCTTCTCTATGGTTCCCACATCCATCTTCATTAAGTCTAAGAAGATTGGATCCCTCTCAATTCTCATCATTGATAGAATCACTGGATCCTTTCTACTTAGGGCATCTGCCACCTTGTTCGCTTTCCCAGGGTGATAATGTATTGAACAGTCATAATCCTTGATGAGCTCTATCCATCTTCTCTAGCGCATATTAAGCTCTTTCTGTGTGAATATATATTTAAGACTCTTGTGGTCAGTATATATCTCGCATTTCTCTCCATAGAGATAATGCCGCCAGATTTTCAAGGCAAAGATCACCGCCGCCAACTCCAGATCATGTGTTGGATAGTTCCGCTCATGGATTTTCAACTGCCTTGAGGGATAGGATATGACTTTATCATTCTGCATCAGCACACATCCTAAGCCCTTCTTCTAAGCATCACTAAATACCACAAAAAGTTCCCCACTTGTGGGTAAAGTGAGCACGGGTGCAGTGATAAGCCTCATTTTCAACTCCTTGATGATTTCTTCGCATTCATCACTCCAAGCAAACTTTACTCCCTTTCAAGTTAGCTTGGTAAGAGGGTTGGACAATCGTGAGAAATTTCTCACAAATCGTTGATAATATCCAGCTAACCCCAAGAAGCTACGGATATCAGTTACCGATGTTGTCCTCATCCTTCCATCAATTGCATCTGTTTTGGAGGGGTCCACAGATATCCCATTTCTTGTGATGATGTGGCCCAAGAATGAGACCTCCTTCAACCAGAACTCACACTTGCTGTACTTGGCATAGAGCTTCTCCTTGCGCAAATTCTCCAGTGCAGTTCTTAAATGCTCCACATGGTCCTCCTTGGTTTTGGAGTATATTAGAATATCAACTATAAATACTACCACAAATTTGTCTAGGTAATCTCTAAAGACTCTATTCATCAAGTTTATGAATATTTTTGGAGCATTTCTGAGTCCGAAAGGCATTACTATGAATTCATAGTGCCCGTACCTTGTACAAAAAGCAGTCTTGGGGATATCTTCCTTCTTCACCCTTACTTGATAATATCCTGACCCCAAGTCCACCTTGGAGAATTATTGTGCTCCACGTAGCTGATCAAACAAGTCATCGATTCTTGGGAGAGGATACTTGTTCTTTATCGTGATTTTGTTATGTTCACGATAATTGATGCAAAGCCGCATTGACCCATCCTTCTTCATGACAAAGAGGACTGGTGCACCCCATGGTGATGCACTTGGGCGTATAAACCCTTTATCCAGATTCTCTTGTAGTTGTTTCTTCAGCTCTTCAAGCTCAACAACAGCCATTTTATATGGATTCTTGGATATTGGTAGCGCCCCAGGTATAAGTTCAATTAATAACTCAACATCTCTTCTTGGAGGAAGACTAGGAAGTTCCTTGGGAAATACTTCAGCGAATTACCTCACAATAGGCATTTCTTCAACGGTGGTTTCTTCCATGGACTCAATCATCTGAGCCAGATATGCGTTCTCATAAGGCAGTAATATCCATGCTTGAGATGATGGAGCTAAAGGAGATTCATCTTCCTCCTGACACTTGTAATGAATCGGGGGTCAATTCTCCATATGGAGTGTGATTTCCCTCTCCCGACAATTTATGTTGGCTCTATATAAGGAAAGCCAATCCATGCCAAGAATTGCATCAAATTCCACCAGAGGGAGTATGATGAGGTTCACCGGGAAATTCAATCCACATATTATAATAGGGGAGGACTTATACTCATGGGATGAAATGATAGCCCCATTTTCCGTACTCACCGACATCTTTACTTCCAGGATTTGTGGTGATGCTGGGATTGTTCTACTAAACATTCGAGATATAAAAAAATGCATAGAACCTGAATCAAAAAGTTCGTTTGCTATTATTGAATGAATAACTAGTGTACCTGTCACCACTTCGTTGTCAGGGTTCACTTTGGCAGAAGTGATGGCAAAAGATCTTCCTTGTTGTCTTGGAGGTTGTTGGTTGCCTCCGATAACCCTTGGATTAGGGCACTGATTCGCAAAATGACCCGGTTCTTTGCATTTGTAGCATTGGACAACGCGTTGAGGTTCGAACGGAGCATTCCTCTTCTCTGTCGCAGCTGCGGGTCCATCTTGCCGACAGTTAATAGCTAGGTGCCCTTCTCTTCCACACCTAAAGCATTTTCTCATCCGCCTAAGGCAATTTCCAGGGTGCTTCTTTCCGCACTTTTGGAAAGTGGGGTGCTGTAACTTCTTAGCACCGTTGGATTTATCCATCGGACCACTAGCATTGAATTCCACCTTCCGCTTCCTGACCCCATGATACCCCTGTGATTCTCCGATCTCCATTTCAACCTTGAGGGCACATCGGACAATTTCCTCATAGTTGTCTAAGTCACGGATCGTTAATGCTTGCCGCAAGCTAGGCTTCAGCCCACCAAAGAAGATGTCAACCTTGAATTCGGGGGTAACGACAAAGCCGAAAGCGTATCATGAAAGCCTTGTGAAGGTTTCCTCGTACGCTCCCACAGATTCTTCATCTTTATGCTTGAGGGAAAGGAAGTCCCTTTCCATCTTAAGACGGAGGGTGCACGGAAAATATTTATCGAAAAACATCTTCCAGAATTCCTTCCATTCCAAAGCCTCGATCTCCTCCTGAGGCTTCGTATTTTTGATCAACGTCCACCATTGATCAGCTTCACCCTCCATACGATAAGCCGCCAAGAGAACCTTTTCTTGTTCAGAACATTGAATGATAGAGAAGATCTTTTCAATGGAGTTTATCCATTGCTCAGCGATCGTGGGATCAGATGATCCACTAAAATTATGAGGCATTTGTCTCATGAAGCTCTCGATAGCGACTTGTTCTTTCTTAGGGGGGGTTGAACGTTCCTCTTGACCCGTGTTTCTATTCAAAACTTGATTTAGCTGAGAGAGAAGCATGAAAAAGATCGTGATTCCTTCTCCCATTGGATTGGGCATCTCATTAGTACAATCATCACACTGATCTTCACAACGGTTGTTAGCCCGAGTTCTCCTATTACCGGCCATTGGCTGGAATAAAAGGAATGTTAGGGGTAACACATAAAGGGTAATCCAAAGGAAAAAAGTTGATGACTTATAAATAAACTTTACCCTCTTTAACTCATGAGTCTATAGGATTCAATCCAGGCGTTTCATGATCTTCCTTCTAACATATATTCTTAGGGGCATTTTTCCCTTTATAAGGGTTCATAATAAGATTGTGAATTTATCAAAACATATCCCCCGAGAGTGTCGTAACTAAGAGTGCAGCAAGGCCCATTTTTGTGCACCAGTTCCCGTTCGAGTCTAGCTCAAAGCAGTGTTTTCGGGTTTTACCCCTAGGATACATCTGTGCCAGAGTCGCCTCTACCTGCTTGTATCCAGACAGGGATGTATTTGTTTGATAAACCACTTATATATTATTTACCAAAACATAGGGATGTTTTTATTATGCTTAGTCTTGTATCTAAGGCTTTACTTGGGTTTCCTAATCCCAAAAATAACTAAACCTATCCTCTGATACCAACTATGACAACCCTGCTTTTTATTACAATTTAAGCATTCTTTATTACATAAAACGTCACTTGATACAAAAAAGAAGATCGAGAAGGTTAGTGTCTTTAGGGATCAGGATCATTACATAAAAACTTTAAACTTGAAATACAACATCTTTATTGAAAACTTTTTTTACATGACCACTACATTCCTTCGTACTTAGCATTGCATGGGATAACCTGAGGACATGCATAAGAAAAGTGTGAGCTATAAAGCCCAGTAAGGGAGTACACAATGAATAACATGAGGAGTACATTACATGTTAGGCAATAGGAAGATCAATAGAGCATTAGAGTAACATGAACATAAAGGCATGATAAAGCATGATAACCATTACATGGAAATGTGGCAACAACACTTAACATTGAATTAGCATGAGCCAAGGCTCATTACACATGGAGCATGGGTAAACCCTCATTGCACTTGAATCACGAGTAAACCCTCATTTCACTTGAATTAGAATGAGTCAACACTCATTGCACATGACGTATCATAATACTATACTTTACCCAATTTATTGGAGCTCTATAAGGGTGCACCCTTCTTAAACATTTCATTTCAGGCATAAGTGTGCCACATGGATCATAAAACATGGATTCATAAAACATAATCACTTATTCCATGATAAAGGAATGTGGAAATAATACATGAAACTTTATAATCAATAAGTAAATGTGCATAAAGTTGAATACCCTTGATGGAGAAAAGGGCATGGTATTCACTACACAATGATATTGGCTTAGAAAATTGGTGTGATTTCGGCAGCGTAACGGCGTGACATAAGAATTCATAAAAATGGTTGATGAGAGAGAAAGGGGTTACTCATCATATTTACATGTAATGGACAGTAAGGAGGTCATATATATACATGCCCTAACAATTGAAAAGGAATTTAGATTCATGATACAAAAGTATTTCTTGAATATAAAAGAGGAGAAAAAAGTTCCTTTCGAAATTTCGGCCTAGTAACGGGTGTACATGGGAGGAATTTAATGAGAGAGAAAGGGGTATCCCATAATTAAAAAAATAAGAGGGCAGTATGGGGGAGGTGAAAAACCTTACTCCAACATTCATAATTGAAATTAAAAGGGTAATACAACTTAAAGAAAATTGACAAAAATGAGAAAGGAAGAAAAACCCCTTACTTGGAAGTGTGCTTCCAAAGGCTAGAGAGAGGCTTTTGAGAGGCTTCTTGGGAGCTTGGGGCACCTTGAGAGGATTCTAGATAGAGTAGGGAAGAGGATGGATGAACTCCAAGGGCGTTGAGTGAGGAGGAAGTGAGATCTTGGGTGGGTTTATATAGGAAAGGTGAGGGAATTGTTTATTATTTAGGTTTGGGACCCCTTATATTAAAATAATCCAAACCACAAACCATCCCATGGTATTTTCCCATGGTTTCTGGAAAAGGAAAGAGGAAAAAAATATTTTACAATGCCAAGGTCCGAACTTATTAGAAAATTAGGGTTGCTTATGTGGAGGTGAGTCACACTCCCATGGAAATTAATTTAAAAAGGCAAAGTGTTGAATAAGTCTTGAGGGCTCCATTAATGCTTTGAAAAGTAAGTCAAATAAACCCAAAAACTCATTATTTTAATTATAAAACATATATTGTCCGAACATAAGGATTATGGTATTTTATTACCTCACCATTGGGTCATTATGATGTCATAAAACACAATATATATTTAAATGGTATTTATTTTTTACCCAAAAATTTGACTGTCTCAGAAAATTATGAAAAATTCACCGTTGGATAATTTCGACGTCCTGATTCCAAAAATAATATTTATTTTATCCAAAAAAATTTCTAAATATGTGAATTTTCCCTTTTAAAATAAAAACCGACATTTATAAAAAAATTCACGGGTTTTGACAGAAATGGCTTTCAAACCATAATAAAAAAATTTAATTGCATTCATAAAATAATAAGATCATTTATATTTAATAAAAATTAATGTAATATTAATAATAATATTTTATTAAAATATTATTTAATTCAAAAATCATTTAATTTAATAAAATAAAATTATTTATTAAATAATAACTAAAAACACCATTTGTACTTTAAAAACTAATTACAATGTATCAAAAATGACTAGAAATTATATTCATTATTATATGCAAATATAATGTACATGAACATGGTGCTACTTATTTGTTACATAACCCCTTAAAATAGCCCCATAAGACCTAAGGGTAAGGTGTACGATGGTGACAGACTCTTGGGGTGGCTCGGATAACATCGCTCGAGTTGTAATTTCAATCATCTTCCACTTTTTCCGTAGACGATCACGTTCGAGCTTGACTTGATGAAGCTCAGCTTGGGATTGTTCAAGGGCAAATCCCAAAGACGCCACCTCTTTTCCGAGCTCCGACAAATGGGCTTCGTAAGGGGAAATTTTACTGGATGAGGCCATCGCTTCCTTTGTCTGAGTAGAAATGGGTTCGTTAAAGCCTTATATTTATACTACTCATATGATCACTGTTCAACGTCTATAAAAGTAACGGTAACAAATCTTAACGTAAAACTAAAGAAGTTTCCATCTTATAAAAACATTTTTCATAAAGAAACTTTTAACTGGATCAAGAGGGATTTTCTATTAATGAAACTTTGGGTCGTTACAGGAAATGATTTAGTTTCTCACATTGAGTTTGACCCATGTAAATACCATGTGCTTTACATACTTTCCTACTTTTTCTAAATGATTATTTACAAAAATATTACACATATATGAAATTTAATAGGTTGCAGGGGTTATGTTTTAAAAATTATCCAAACATATAAAAAGTGGAAAACTAATTCAAACCCATTATCAGTTGTTATTCAATCATTTGGATCTTCAAAATACCTTCCAACCAAAATATTAAGGATAGATAAATGGTAAAATATCCTCCTTGGTAAGATTAGGTTGAGGTACAACTTACAAAAGATGCGAAATACCCATTGATCATAAGGAGAATGTTGGCTAAGTAAAATATATCGGTCATGTTCTTGCCTTTATCCACTCCCTAATATAGTGTCTTAGAGGCATTTTTGGAGGAATTCATGTACGACATATTGAGGTCCCAAGGAATATGTCTCATTGGGTGGTACATAATGAGGGGCATAAGTTCTGGAAATAAATTTGGCCATGTGTCACTCTCTTCTTCCCAAGATTCCATATCACAAAATTCTCCTTCAAATAGACTAACGTTTTTTTTACTTTCATCGAATATACTCTCAATGTTCACCAGAAACCTATTTTTTAGAATATAATTCTGGTTGAGGTGCCTAACCATTGCACCTTCTTAGGTTCCTCCTTAGGTTTCTTTTATATTAAAGACTACTATGAAGCAATGAACATAAGTGGTGGTTCTGATGGTTGAGAAAAAATACTATGTTTTAAGAATATACAATAAAAATGATCTTTATGGTATGATTTCTGAGAAATAAATCCATTTCTATAGAATAAAATGTGTAGAACAAATAGATTACTCTTGTATCGCTTCTTTGGTGATACTCTTCCCCGAGAAAAGAAATAGTTGAGAACTTATCATAAAAAGGTTACTAGGCATGGTTTATTTGGAGAACTCTAGACCAGGGCCAAAATTCCCAAGTAATGGGGACGACATCAATGTGTTTTTAGAGTTCTAGTTGCATTATACTAATCGTAATGGCCCCATAAAGATGGTTCATAGGATGATGTTTGTTTTATCATGTTGGATCTAATTGGAGGCGTGAAATTGAGAAAGAGAAGGCTATCCACTCTCATTTCTTTTTCTACAGGTGTATACCTATTCTCTAGTGGTAAATAATTGGGTTCTTATCCCACATGGTAGTAAATACATCAATCTATGAAATATTATTCCAAGGGTGGTCATGAAAGTAGATGAAGGCGAATGAAATAGTATGGGTTTGTGGGACATGTGTCAACCCCCTGCTTATTGTCTGAAGCACAATGTTTAATGTTCTTGTCTGGAAGGAAATATGAGAGGAGCTAGGATCTTGAGCGATGGCCAAGGATAATTATTCATTTTCTTTAGAAAATTTTATTGGCTGGGTGGTTGACCTAGGGCTTAATAAAGTCCAATGTTTAGTGTATTACACATGTCCCAACTCTTTAATAACAATATTATGGTGGTGGAATCTAATTATAAAGTTCCTTTCATTATTCCTCAATGAAAAATGATTCTAGCATGGGACCTGACATACCATATTAGGAAATGTAGAATTATCATCGATCAGAACACTATGGTCACTCATACTTGTTGGGAAGGTAATTTTGTTGTAGCTTCTCAAGCTAGAAAAGGAGGCCCTGAAGAGCCCACAATCATATAATTTTGTACTAGTTCCATTCATAATTATTGTAATCACATTGTCTAGAGAGATTCCTTGGGACTTCACCCTTTCCAACCCACTTAATTTGACTTGTAAGGCATGCTTTTTCTCAATGAAAGGTTAATTTTTAGTTAGTGAGGATCCCTTTAGCGTTCATGTATTGACACATTAAAAGAGTTGCATTATCAAATAACCAATTCCCGGTCAAGTGTTCACATCAGAGCATAGTGAAAATGTGGGGCATTAAATTAGACCAATTACCCAAAACATTAAATCCCACACAAATTAATTTCATGCACTGTCTCTGTTTCTAACTGACCCTTAGAAATAGGATATACTCAAAACATATGGTGTAATTAAAACTAAAGTTCCATGAATGACTCTCCAAGACATCAAAAGAGAATATAATGATCCATTAAATGACCACTGCATCAAGAATATAAAAAATAGAAAGGAATATGCTTAAAGGTAGCCAATTTTAAGGAATTACAAATATATTTAGAAGTATATTTCTCCGGATTGAATCCTACAATGAACCTATAACATGTTTAAACAAAGCCCTATATTATGATAAGAGATGTCCCAGCTCCTGTAGCCACAACAATAAAAAATAAGTCATAGCCCACTGGGATGGTGAAATTTTTTAAAAAAAACATCAATGCCTACAAAAAAATCCCAAATGGTTCTGAAAACGTAATAGGGTTATCCCCATCCCCCATGTTTGAAGTAATTTTTACCTCAACCTCATCCTCCATAGAAGATAGTATTTTCCTACTTAAGGGGAGCACTGTAAATGAATCCTCCTAGTTTTCACAATCCCATGACCTGATTTCCTCGCAAGGAACATGCATAAAATTTTTTAAATATATTCAATTTAGATCACCATTCATCAAACAACTCTAAGAGGACCAATGAAATAGAGGATGAGGCCCCATTTAAGACACAAACAAAATAAATATCACAATGGTATTAATTCTCATGGAATCATAGTTCATTCAATAGACATCCTCAAGAAAATAAACCTTCTTATTATTTTTAGGGTGATGAAATTCCTACAATGTGTTATGCATCAGTGAACATCATTATAAACACCCTTGTATATACTATAAAACACAAGTTTGATATAAATGAATAAGAGGATGGGGCTTCAATTTATAATATAGTCAACACCAAAATGATTAAAAATATATACAAACCAAAAACCAGAGTCTTGATTTAATTTTGGGATTCCCTTTCCTACTGCCCTACTACCTCCTTAGTGATCATATTCCAAAGAAAATGGTAAATGTGAATTTGTATGCCACCCATCGCGTGAAGTGGTTGAAATCCTCACAGTTGAGGAAATATTTTCCTTGTATGAGGAATAAATTATTTATTTGAGAAAACTAAATATATAAATACTTTTGGGTAACATATATACATGAATTTTCCTATAATTAGAGCCTTACCTCACTATCCCGGAGGAAGTACCTCAAAAAACAGAGTTCATCCCCACATGTTAAATTGATTACGAACACCCACTCAATTTGGGGCACCAATAACCAATATATTTGGACCTCAAGACAATGAGATGTTATTATTTCTATCTATTGGGTAAAAAAAATAACTCGGTCGTACACATCCTCATAGGAAAAACCTTATAGGTTACCCACTAAAAGAATAATTAGAGTTGGAAGAACTGAAGAAAACTCGTATTCCCCGTGTTTAGGCCACTTCCCAGTTATCCATTCATCCCTAACTCATCAAAACTATTTAAATAATGGAAGATATATTAAAATATATGTAAGGATGATATTCATTAGTACCACTAGAGGGGAAGCCATACACTGAATCATAAGATGCAACTCTTCCCCCACCAATCGTTGGGAAATCACTGTTAACTATATTTGATGGGTTAGGTGGTATGGAACAAAAACTAACACACATTATGTCTTGTTGTGGACCCATGATAAGGATTCTCAAGATGATATAAAAATATATGATCAAATGTTTCATACAATATTTAGAGGGACCAACCTTCACTTCGTGTACCAGTCTACTAGCTAGACCAGTAAAGGGGTGGGATGATCTTCACCCAAAATCCGCCTATCAATTGAACTCTACCATGAATTAAAAAATAGTTATCGATCAATAAAATTGTTTAAAAGAATAAAATAAGATTGTTTTAGATTTAATTTTCATATGGATGAGCTTAAATTATACTCTAAAATTATAGCTTCCTCAATAAGATCCATTAGGTCTCTGTATTTTGAATATTTATCATGAACTAAGAATTCCAATTATCCCAGTAAGGTAACTAGATGGATTTTGGGATCTTTACATTGTTGAAAAAAGGATATAAGATTCTATTTTTTGAACTAAGGATAACTCATGTCCCATGAAATCTTCTCAATGGAAAAGGATGTCATGTGTGGAAACTGAAATGGTTAACTTATAGCTAGCCTCTACACTAGCTCGGACTCCAAATCCACCTTCCACATGAGAAATCCCATCCCTGGAAGGAATAATCGAACAAATAACTCATCATGATGAAGTTAATGAGTTGAGATAATCCCAATTTGGATATAAGATGACCAAATTCTATTACTTATGAGATGATCATGTTCCAGGAGACTTCTTAACAACCTTAGAAAATAACCTAATAACCCTGATATAACCCAAAATGCCTAAAAATGATGGAATTGATGATATCCTAAATTATTTCCCATTTCACTTAATATTTGCACATTCCATCCTGGACTATGTTGTTTTCTAATATGTTCTGTAGAATATGGTTGATTTTGCGAAAGATAAAATAGGAAAATAACTAGAACAACTATTGTGGGTTTCTGCCACTAATATTAAGGAAGTTGGTGAATGGAATGATGTTACCTGAAGCAATGAAAATATCTTCAATTAGTGTATTACTAGAATAAAAGTCAACTAAACTCATGATGTCCTCTAAGTATAGTTGAAACAACTAATTTTTCCCTCAGAAATATCGGTTATGGAACAACCAACTCTGATAGTGAAACTACCCTAAAAAGTCTAGTATTCTATGAAATGACATGAACAGAATATAAAATAAAATATGGGAAGATGAACCTACACTAAGTCCAAATCCTTCCATAACTCTCTCAGTCTCTATAAATTGTGTCCCAATAATATAGGTACCACCCTGCCAAATGGTACCTCATGAATCATCCCACCAAACAGAATCCTCATTCGATGAAGAATTAAAATTTAATTACATTAATTTCATACACATAATGGATAAATTTTATTATAATGATAATGTTTATGATATTTAACTCCTTGTAACTAGCTTTTAATCCATTGTTAGAGTTCACATAATCTAATGAGACAGGGTAAGTTGCAGTTACGGTCATAACCAATATCCAGGAAACATCCTCTCTTGGGATGTGTATGCTTTTGGAACTCATAGAAGATCCCTTATGGGAGTAAAAGAAGAATAGGGAAACAACACCACTTTAGAAAAGGATCTTCCAAAACAGATCATTCTAGAATATTGGAAAAAAAGTGGTGAACCAATCTCACCATCCTGGAATGGTATAAAGGCCAAAATATTACAATCCAGACACAATGATTCCTTCATCATCTACACAACCACCTAGAATAGTTACACTTGGAATATCATTACCTATTGTTCATACTAAGGAGTCGATCCCCAAAGGAAAAAATATGAATTTCACAAAAAATATGACACCCTAAAGTAGTTGGCCATGGTTACATGGAAACATTAGACTCTAGATGCTCTCAACATGTCAAATGACCTATGAGAAGCACTTATATAGGATTTAATGAGACCTAAAGAGTTTGATTTAGAGGTCACATCCACCAAGGTATATCATGCATAGGTTGACATTGCATAATGTAATGTAGTTTTCTCTTTTACAAAACAAAATAGATATGTTTTTATACAAGGAAATATTATCCCCTTGTATGTATCTAGAAAATTAGATGACATTGACATTCTTCGATCATTCATTAGCAATGGATCAGGGGTCAGTCTCATTCTGATTAGAATATATAATCAATTGGTATATGCTAAAGATTATCTATCCCCTTCAAATATAACACTTCTAGGGTATGAAAAAAATTAACAAAACACCCCATTAACCACATCCATATTATATTCTAGTTTGGAGATTTTTTTTTAAAATATTAGTTACTAGTTTCATGGAATGATAAAACATTTAATGTCTTTCTTGGATGTCCTTGGATGCACCAGTATGTAAGGGTTCCTTCATCATATCATCAATGCGTCAAATTCAATATAAATGGGATGATTTAGATATTATATGGTGATAAGTTTCTATTTTAATCTTTGGAAACCAAATATATTGATGAATAATTCTACTTGTGGCACCCCAAACACTTCATGGTTTGTTTCTCTTAAATATATTCTACTTATAGACTATCATTCAGGAATCATTGAGCCTATATGAATCAAACCATGGTTACTTATAGTATATATATATAACCTAGCCACTAAACTTAAATTTTCCAACTCTATTATTTAAACTTTAAAAATCTGACATACACAGTTGTGTTCAAGATGATATTTAGAGTCTGATAGAATTAACATAATTTTTGGTGAATCGTAACCTACCCTTATGAATATTAACCTACAATTTTAAATAGAAACATACCCATATGAATAATAATATGACACTTATTAATGGTATCCATTATCTTGAAGTTATAAATGAATTTTGGCACCTTAAAAAGAATATGAATATTTTAACTGTTTATATTTTTCGATTAAATAATTATATTAATTAATTAATTCATGAATCATATTTAAAAAATTATTTTCGAAAAATTGACTTCATTCTGGGATTCTACAAGTTGAAAAATGGTTAGGGTGAATTTTTTGAATTTTTCTAAAATACATAATTTTTTATGAATAGTAAAATGTGATAATTTATGATCAATGCTAAATAAGGAATTTATTGAGTCATTGATGATGATCTTATGATGTAAGCCAAATTGGTTTGAATTCACGTGCATATATTACTATTATTAGTCATGGAATACTCACTATTGGTTGTCTGGATAAGAAATAATATATTAATGATTATAATATTAAGAAAACTCTTCTCCCCTCCACTATATAAACCACCCCTCACCGCCTCCTCCTCCAACACCACTCAAGCTTCAATACTTGCCTAACTTTGGCCAAATACTCTTCCCAAGACCTATCCCAACGTACAAGACCTTCTGGGCACACGAAAAGTCCAAAAACAAAGGCCTTAAGGATATTCTCAAGGAGGAGTACTCAAGAGGTGAACCTCCCTTCCGTTTAATTTCAATTTCTTTTACAAAGTTACATTATTTTGTTCTCCCTTCTCACCTCACCTCATTCAAATGCCATGATAATTCTTGTACATAACATGTACGGTATTTTCATTGTCATAATGGAATACTTCATCATAATCCCTCTTTTCCCCTCCTTTTATAAAATAAAGGCAGACTTCATCTGAGATGTGTAAATTTATCACACTCAAGGAAAACTGGTTTTCAATTTTCATTACTATTTTCAATACTGGTGATGAAACCTTTTCAATGGTTGAACTAGGTAATAATATATGTATCGGATCTTTATTAATGTTCTGGAATCTTTAAACATTCATAATATGTTATAAAAATAAAAAATAAGTTTCTTAGGTACAAAACCGCCAAGCCAAATCCAAGCGTTTATTTTTAACTCATCGAATGAGTCATCGTTATGGTATATAACCAGAATCATTATAATATAATTTATAACACATTTATTTAAGTAATAATTTATTTAAACTATTATGGAATTTTAACCCCATTTCAAAAAAACTTCCATTCATGAATAGAAGAAAACAAATCATGAAACCCAATAAGAAAATGCTTCCAAAACAATAAAAAATAAATCTCTTAAACCCATAAAAAATTCCATTAATAAACAAATAATGGTTATATAATATAATATAAATATATTATAGGTTCTATACTTTTTATTTAATAATCCTAATTTGTTTACTCTGGGCTTTAATAACATGTCAAAAACACCTTCAAGCATAAGGTAAGGGATCCTCTCTCTCACTTTTATTCAAGAATACCCCCAAAGTTTTGCCCATTTATTTTTAATTCCTAATGATGGGGTATGTTTTCTCACATCCACATATTTCCCTTGTTACATATAAATAATGTAATACCCCCTTTACCTCTCATTTATCCTTCATAATAACACTTGTTACCATGCTGAAATATTTGTAAGGGGTTTCTCATCTCACTTTCATTTCTATGAGATCTTCATTATTCGCCACTTATTTCTTGTATGTGGTATATGTGTAGATCCATTTGATATATAATAACATTTATATATTTATATTCATGTTATTAAATGATTTATTTGAGGGTTTTTATGTTCTAGTTATATGATTCGACCAATTACATTGTGGTAAGAGGCTTTGTCTCAACAAGTATTTTGTTGTGACTAATTTTTTATTGTGCACCAACTAATATTTATGTGGTGTACCTAATACTAATTTGAGATCACGTTTCATTTGAAGTTATATTTATTTTAAATATCCATAATCTCATATCATGGATATGTTTTTTGTCTAAACCGTATACCATTTTACATACGGTGTTTATTTAGAAAGTTGTTTTAATTGTGGAAATATTAATGAATTCGTATAATCTACTCTATAAGGATATTGAAAAGTCATATTTATCTTCTATTAAATCAATGTATAAATAATGATTTGGACATGAAGTGGTTGGTGGGGCCTGCTATAGCCCCTCGATGCCTCGGTAGGTCTCATGAGACAAATCAGTTTGGCGACAAACCCATCGAGTATGTCTCCAAAAATCAGACGGGTTTCAACCCATAGAATTAACTATTTTAATGGTATTATGGCTTCTTGTTCCAGATATATGACATATAATTAATAAGAATTCCCTTTATTCATTATCAGTTATTATTATTTTCCATGGGGTTTTCACTATGACAAAATCTATGGATGTTGTTTTGTTCTTAGTGTATTAATGGCATTAGTGTTTCATTTATTCACAATGACATATAGATTACATCAGATTGACAATGATTCACTTATTATTTCATTCATGATTCTGCTATTTGTAACCCTTACTGAGCATTTGAGCTCACCCCTTTCATTTTTTACTTTAAACAGGTGACAAATATGAGATCATTTATTGAGTTCTTGTGGATGCAGTTTTTAGTTTTCGTAATGTATTATACTTTGTAAACTTTTCCAAAGTAATGTGCTTAACATATATGTATCTAGTTCCTTAAAAACTACTAAACTGATCGTTCCTTCAGGATTTTAATTCCTTCTAACCATTCCAATATCACATGTAATGCACCGGCTTCATCCTAGAGGGGTCGGGGTGTTACAATTGGTATCAGAGGAAGTTTAGTAGAAAACATGGAAACTAGAGTAGGTAATATAAAGTAGGGTAAAATCACTAATGTAGTATTTGAGGATAAATATAAAATAACGTCGTTTTATTTTGGTAAGGAATAGATAATGTGAATATTTCTAGAAAATAACTCCCTGTTTGGATACAATCAGGTAGAGGTGGCTCTGGCACAGATGTACCTAGGAGTCAAAACTCTGACAAGGAGTTTCGGGCTTGACCTATGGTATCCGGGTACACGACAATGATCCTTTATGCACTCTTGGTTATGAATCTTCTGTAGGGGAATTCTTACGATAATTAAAATTTTCTTTATAATCCATTATGAAAGAGTCGAATATAAATTTTTTCTTAGAGAAACCATGTTTATAAGATTGTCTATGAATAGAATTTCAATCTATGTTGATTGTTTTTTTCTTTGAGATTCATAAACTAATATTGTGTATCATATTATTTAGAAATGGCATCTAATAAAAGATTGGGAATCAATACTTGTGGTAAAGGTAGGTATCTACCTATTGAGAAAGTCAACACAGTCAATGTTGGAGTAGATCAGACCATGACCATATTGGGAAAACATACTCAGGTTGTAAATAATAACCATTCCACACATGTGTTGGATTGTTTCATATGGCAGAAGCCCCCATCTTTTAGTGGGACTACTTACCTTGTGGTTGCTGAGAAATGTATCAAGTCCCTTGAAAAGATATTTATGGCATTAAGATGCAACAAAAATGAAAAGGTAGTACTGGAAGTATATTGTCTCAAGGGTGACGTAGATCAATGGTGGTCCTTTATTAAGAATAACACGGAGGATAAAATAGAAGATATGGAATTGAGGACTGTTAATGTAATATTCTTCGAAAAATATATCTCTCATGTGCAACGAACAGAAATGAAGAGAAAATTCCTTATCTTAAAACAAAGGTATGAAGATAGTGTTGTAGAGTATGAGTCTACTTTCACAGGCTGGCCAGGTATGTCGTAGATTACATACATGATTCGACAGACAAGATTGATCATTTATTATAAGGTCTTAGGCAAAATCTTTTAAGGGCACTGGATTCTCAATCATTTTCATCATATGATAAAATTGTATCAACTTCCATCAAAATAGAGAAGGAATTTTTTAGATCATATCTTTTCAAAATAAACCAATATAATAAGCGGTACTATGAAAAAAAGGAAAAGGAGAAGCACCAAACAAGAGAATGGGAAAAACGTAAATCCAATTATGTGAGAAATGTGGAAAGAATCTTCTCGGGATATGCATGAAAGGCATGGGAGTCTACTATAACTGCGGAGAAAAGGGTCATCGATCTGATGAATGTAAGGGAAAGAAACAATTCAATGATATTGAGTGATACAATTGCATAGAGATGGTACACTATGAAAATGAGTGCCCTAAGCACCATGGAAACATGACTCAGAAAAGGACAAGAGAGAAAGGGAGAGCCTATCTGATTACAACCGCAGAGGTTGAAGTTCCTAATGATGTGGTGGCAGGTACATTAATTGTTTCCTCAAACTTAGCCAATACATTATTTGATTCTAGATCATCGCTTTCATTAATATCATCCCAGTTTTCCAAGAAAATTAGATAAGTCCAAAATTGATTTATTAAAGGATTTGTTAGTCAAAACTCCCAGGGGATGTATCATTGAAACAAAGTCATGTCGACTAGCCCCCCTCCAGACACCAAAACGTACTTTAGTTTCTAACCATATCATCATACCAATGACTAAATTTGATATAATTCATGGTATGGATTGGATGTCAAATTATGATGCGATCATTTATTATAAGAATAAAGAGGTTACAATTTTTGAAAATGATGTATAATCCCTTGACATTAGGGAAAAAATGTCTCCACTTGATTCTTATCTAGAACCACCCCTAGTAGCTCTACTGAATGCAATACTTGGAGAGCAAGATAAGACAATACCTATGGATAAGGAAAGAAATATTCCAATTGAAGATGTTGACATAGTTCAAGAGTACATTGATGTATTTATAAAGGATTTACCTAGACACCATCCAGAGGGGGAATTTGAGTTCTTTATTGATTTAGTTCCTGATTCCAGACCTATATCCAAGACTCCATATAGAATGGCCACTGTAGAATTAGTAAATATAAAGAAAAAACTAGAGGATTTGAGTGAAAATGGTTTATTCTACATAGTGTTTCTCCATTGGGAGCCCATGTCCTCTTTGTCAAGAAGAAAGATGGACCCATGAGGCTTTGTATTGATTATAGGGAAATAAATTCTATTACGATAAAGAATAAGTATATTATGCCCTAGATTGATGATTTTTTTGAAAATCTTCATGGATATCAATACTTTTATAAGATTGAACATCAATATGGATATCATCAGTTGCGTGTGAGGAAGGATGATATTCTTAAAAGAGCATTTTAGACCAGGTATGGGCATTATGAGTTTACAGTGATGCCTTTCGGACTGACAAATTCACCCTCTATTTTCAATGATTTTATTAATATATTTTTCAAGGAATATCTTGATAACATTTTTGTGGTATTCAGCGATGATATCCTCATATACTCAAAAGTCTATGAAGACCATGAGAATCAATTGCGGGAAATTTTGAGAACACATATAAGAAATAAATTATATGGGATGTTTAGAAAGTGCGAATTCTGGCTCCAATCTGGTTATTTTTTTGGATATATTGTCTCTAAGGATGGAATCCTAGTTGACCCTGCAATGAAAAAGGCATTCCATGGTTGGCCCATGAAAAAAAACATAGCTAAGGTACGCCGTTTTATTGGCTTTGTAGGTTATTATCGGCATTTTGGTCAGAATTTTTCCCAACTGGCTAACCTACTAACAAAGCTCACAATTAAAGGAGTTAAATTTGTGATGAAAAAATGATTTATCGAATGCTTCGATTAATTGAAAAAAATATTTTTCAATGCTCCAATTTTGACTCTTCAATCTGGAAGTAATGGATTTGTAATATACAACAATGCATCAAAGAATGGACTGGGTTGCGTCCTTAGGAAAAAATATAAAGTTATTTCTTATGCATCAAGACAGTTGAAGACTCATTATAAAATTATCCAACTCATGATCTTGAGTTAGCATCCATATGTTTTCCTCTGAAAATATATAGGCATTATCTCTACGAAGAGAGATTTGAGATTTATACGCAGCACAAGTGTTTAAAATATATTTTCACACAAAAATAATTCAACATGAGGAAAAGAAGATATCTCGAGTTACTCAAATATTACAATTATTTGATAAAATACCACACAGGAAAGTCAAATAAGGTGGCAGATGCATTAAGAAGGAAATATCATGTCATTGTAACTCAAATGAGGATTGAAAGAGATCATATATTATTGGATCTACTGAAGATGGATATGGGAATTGTTGAAGAAGTGGAAACATTTCTCCCCTTTCAAATAATTGTTATACCATCATTACTAGAGATGATAAAAATCTCTCAATATGATGATGCAACTCTAAAGAATAATAATTTTTCTATTAAGGATGGGATATGGGAAGACTTTGTTTATGAGGTAGGATTTTTGATGGTTGGGAAGAGGTTATGTGTTCCATCAGTACCTGAGCTAAAAAGGAAACTACTAGATGATGTGCATAACTCAAATTTATCAATACACCCAGGTGTCACAAAGAAGTATAGAGATGTGATAGAATATTTATGGTGGGATAATATGAATTAGGAAATTGCTGACGACGTGTCAAGGTGTCTTGTTTTTTAAAAAGTGAAGGCAGATAGACAACATCCCAAAGGATTGATGCAACATCTACCAATTACTATATGTAGTTGGGATAAAATTACAATGGATTTTGTCACCGGACTACCAAGGAAAACTATAAGGAATGATGCAATATGGGTAATAGTAGATCGTCTCACAAAATTAGCACATTTCAATCCAATAAGAGAGGATATACCACATGGGCACCTGGAAAGACTATATATTAATAAAGTTGTGAGACTTCATGGTGCACCTCTATTGATTGTCTCCGATCGAGATCCTTGGATTACATCAAAATTCAGGAAAAGTCTCCAAAAGGCTTTGAATACTAATCTTCTTTATGAGTACTACATTTCACCCCCAAACTAATAGACAGTCTGAAAGGACTGTTCAAACTCTAGAAGATATGCTGAGGTCATTCTCTATTGACTTCCAAGGTGTGTGGGATTAAAACTTTATTTTGGTTAAATTTTCATACAACAATAGCTTTCAATCTAGTATTCAAATGGCTCCATATGAAGCATTATATGGAAAGAGATGTCAAACTACAACATGATGGGATGAAGTTGGTGAGAGGAAACTTATAGGCCTAGAACTTGTTGAAGTGACCACGGAAAAGGTGAAGAATATACGGGCCCATATTAAAGCATAACAAAATAGGCAGAAGAGTTATGCTGACAACCGGAGAAAGGACATGAAATTCCAAGTGGTAGATCTTGTATTTCAGATAGTATCTCCATGGAAGGGTGTCTTAAGGTTCGGTAAAAATAGAGAAACTCATCCCTAGGTACATCAGACCATTTGAAATTTTGGAAAGAGTCAGAGTTGTAACTTACAGTTTATTGATTCCACTAAATCACTCCATATTTCATTATGTGTTCCATGTATCATTGATAATGAAATACATGTCAGACCCAACGCATGTACTCACACATGAAGAAATAGAACTGGAACCTGATTTGTCATACTCTGAAAAGCCTATCAGTATTCTTGACGCAAGGGAGTAGGTATTGAGAAATCAATAAACTCGTCTAGTAAAGGTTCTTTCGAAAAACAATAATATGGATGAAGCGACACGTGAACCTGAGGATGTTATGAAAAAGAATCACCCTCATATTTTTGGTGAGCATCATATATTAAATTTTGAGGACGAAATTTCCAATGGAGGGAATAATGTGGCACCCCAAACACTTCATGGTATGTTTCTATTAAATACATTATAGTTATAGCCTATATTTCATGAATCACTGAGCCTATATGGAAAAAAACGTGGTTACTTATAAAATATATCCATTACCGAGCCACTAAACTAAAATCTTCCAACTCTGTGATTTGAATTTTAAAAATCTGACATACATGGTTGTGTTTAAGATGATATTTAGTGTCTGATAGAATTAACATAATTTTCAGTGAATAGTAACCTACCCTTATGAATAGTAACCTACCATTATGATTAGTAACTTAACTTTATGAATATTAATATGACACTTATGAATTGTATCCATTCCCTTGAAGGTATAAATTAATTTAGGCACCTTAAAAATGAAGATGAATAATTTAAGGGTTTATATTTTTTGATTAGATAATTATTTTAATTAAATATATAATTAATCATATTTAAATAATTAATTTTAAAAAATGGATTTCATCTTTTTATTTTACACAATGAAAAATGGTTAGGGTGAATTTTTGGAATTTTTCGGAAATACTTAATTTTTCGATGAATAGTAAAATGCGATAATTTATGATAAATGCTAAATAAAGAATTTATTGAGTAATTGATGATGATCTGCTGATGTAAGACCAATTGGTTCAATGTAAGATGCATATATTACTGTTCTTGGTCATTTAATACTCACTATTGGTTATCTTGAGAGGATATAATAAATTAATGATTATAATATTATGAAAACTCCTCTCCCCTCCACTATATAAACCACCCCTCACCCCCCATCCTCGCACACCACTCAAGATTCAATCCATGCCCAAATTCTGAAAACTAATCTTTCCATGCCCTCTCCCCATGTCCAAGACCTGATGTTCTCACGAAAAGGGAAAAAACAAAGGCCCTATGGAGATTCTCAAGTAGGATTACTCAAGAGGTGAACCTCCCTTCTCTTTTCTTTCAATTTCCTTTACAAAGATCCATTATTTTGTTCTCCATTCTCACCTTACCTCATCCAAATTCCATGATAATTCCCTTAACTTACATGTACTGGATTTTCATTTTTCTAATGGAATATTTCATCATAATCTCTCTTTTTCCCCTTCTTTAATACAATAAATGCAAACACTGCCCGAGATGTGTAAATTAATCACACTCAAGGAAGACCGATTTCAGTTTTCATTAATATCTTCAATACTGGTCATGAAACCTTTTCAATGGTCGAACCAGGTCAAAATATATGTATCTTATCTTGATTAAAGTCTGTAATATTTACACATTCATTATATGGAATAAAAACACAAAACAAGTTTATTACGCACAAACCCGTCAAACCAAATCCAAGCGTTTATTTTTCACTCATCTAATGAGTCATCCTAAAGGTATATAACCAGGATCATTATAACAGAATTTATACATCTATAATTTCAATAATAATTTATATTAACAATTTTTATATGTTTAACCACATTTCAATTAAACATCAATTCATGAATACAAGTAACCAAATCATTTATCCCAGTAAGAAAATGGTTCCAAAACAATAAAATAAAATATCATAAACACATAAAAAATTCCATTAATAAACTTATTAAGGTTATAAAATATCATTTAAATATAGTATAGGTTCTTGAATTATGATTTAATAAGCCTAATTTTTTTACTCATGTCATTAATAACTAGTAACGATCACCTTCAAGCATAACGCAAGGGATCCTCACTCTTATTTTGTTCAAGAATCTCCCATATGTTTTTACCTTTTATATTTAATTCCTAATGATGGGGTATGTTTTCTCACCTCCCCCATACTTACCTTATGACATATTAATAATGGAATACCCCCTTAACCTCTCATTAATCCCTCTCAATAACACTTATTACTATGCCGAAATTTTTGTAAGGGGTTTCTCATCTCACGTTCATTTCTATGAGATTTTCATTTTTTGCCACTTATTTATCATATTAGGTATATTTGTATTGTCATTTGATATATAATAACATGGTTCTATTTATATTCATGTCTTTCAATTATTCATTTTAGGGTTATTAATTTCTGGTCATATGATTTGACCGATAACATTTTGGTAAGAGACTTTGTCTCAACAACTATTTTGTTGTGACTAACTTTATATTGTGCAACTAATAATCCCTATGTGGTGTACCTAATACCCATTTGAGCTTTCATTTCATTTGAAATTATATTTATATTAAATATCCATAATCTCATATCATGGATGTGTTTTTTGTCTAAACTGTATAACATTTTACATACGGTGTTTACTTGGAATGTTGTTTTAATTGTGGAAATATTGAAGAATCTGTATACTCTACTCTATACGGACATTGAAAAGGAAAATTGCACTTTTATTGAATAAATGTATAAATAATGCTTTGGACATGCAGAAGAGGGTGGGGCCCACTATATCCCATCAATTCCTTGGTAGGTATTCGGATACAAATCAGTTTGGCGACAAACCCTTCGAGTTTGTTTCCAAAAATCAGATGGGTTATTACACACAGAACTAAACTATTTTAACATTAATATGGTTTCATTTTCTAGATACATGGAATCCAATTAATAATAATTCTTTTTATTCATTATCAATTATTATTATTATACATGAGGGTTTCTCTATGATAAAATCTATGGATATAGTATCGTTCTCAGTTTATTTATGGTATTAGTGTTTCATTTATTCACCATGCCATATAGATTTTGTCAGATTGATTATGATTCAATTATTATTGTGTTTATGCTACCTCTATTTGTAACCCTTACTAATATATTGAGCTCACTCCATTAATTTTTTACTTTCAATAGGTTTCAAAGAGGAGATCATTTATTGTGTTCTTGTGGATGCGGTTTTTAGTTTTTGTTGTGTATTGTACTTTGTAAAATTTTCCAATGTAATTTTAGTATCATCTATGTATCTAGTTTCTTCAAGACTACTAAACTGATTGTTCCTTTGGGATATTCATTCCTTCTAACCATTCTAATATCAGAAGTAATTCCCCGGCTCCATCCAAGAGGGTTCGAGATGTTACACTGCTAGAGTGAGGGGAAACAACGCATGAATAATAGGATTGCTTAGGTTATCACCAAATATGTTCTGTAAATTATCCCACCAAACCCTTTCTATAAATTTGGTGATGAGTATGTTCTGACCATGAGTCAAGTTGATGAAATAAGCGTCATTTCTAGGATTTTATTTTCTTTCCTCATGATACCCTTCATGTTATTATAATATAAGGGAACTGAATAATTTTTTGATTTCCCCATTAGTGGTGATATCTGAAAAAAAAAATTCTCCAAAATTTTCACCAAAACATCATAAGGTATCCATGTCATCAAAACAATATAAGAAATTTTTTATATAATTATTGCAAGTCAGGTCTCAAAACACTATCTTCCCCGTAATATCAATAATTCACAAATGTATCATATCCATCCCAACATGGACACTAAGGAAGAAGAGGAAGAATATGATGATGATGACATCAGAGATACTCATCTTACATTCGAGGATGGATTCTCTAACACGGTCTATGAACTCTAATAGATAAATATGTGTATATAAGAGGATCAACAATTAATATTTATCATCACTTCTATGCACCTTAATGAGTTGGAAACCTATATATCCTTTTTGAAGCTACACTGAGATGTGTTTTCTTGGAATTACAAATAAATTACAAGCCTAGATCCCAATATAAATACAAATAATATGGGTTTACTAGAATACCATCATGACTACAAGTAGGGATCTAGAAGAATACACCCAACCCATGATGCCAAGGTTCAGAAAAAGTTAATAATCTCATCAAATCCAACTTTATCTAGGTAGTTGAGTAACTAATTTTTCTCTCTAATATAGTCCAAATCAAGAAGAAAATTTAGAAAATACAAGATTTTATTAATTTATGAGACCTCAACCAACACTGTCTAAAATATGACTTCTTGATTCTGATTACAAAACTTTTCATTGTCGCAACAACTTAATATCAAGCCCTCTCATTCATGGATGACTATTCAGATAACAACAAATCTAAATAGCCCCAAATGATGAAGAAGATACATCTTTAAAGTCCCCTCAAAGATTATTCTACTACAAGGTTATTCCCTTTGGGTAAAATAATTTTAGATCTATATATCCACATTCCATGAATCACATCTTCAAACATTTCTTGGGTAAATCAGTTGAGTTCTATATTGATGACTTGGCGATAAATTCATGGAAATATTCTAATCACCTCTATGATTTGGAAATCATTTTTAAATAAATAATACAACACATTCTAAAAATTATCCTCTTGAAATTGTATTTTGCTTTTACCTTTGAAACAATTTCCTCTTTCTGGGATGAATTTATAGCTTTGATGTAAACCCCCAGAAGACTAAAGAAATAGTAGGTATTCCACCCATTAAAACCTCAAAGAGTTAAGGGAAATATAGGGTTACCTTACCAATATTAGAAAATTCATATCAAACCTCACACGAAAGAGTTTTCCATTTACCTAGTTTATGAAAAAATGGATCACATTGTAGTGGAATGATGACCACCATGAAGCATTCAACATCCTTAAGAAATATCTCCAAATACCTTTGGTTTTGATGCCTACAATCAAAGGAAGGATACTCATCATATATGTAACATCTCTATAATGGTCACTAGGGGCCTTTCTCATATAGAAAAATGAAAATAGTAGAGAAAAAAAACATTATTTTCTCATTCTTACCATTCTCAACATCGATATTCAATATTCAGATATTGAGAGGTATTGTTTGGTACTGATCTTCATAATTTAGAAATTAAGTCACTATCTATAGAACCATGAGGTCCACTTTATATATTAAAATTAACCAATCAAATATATCCTCAATCATCCCATGTTTACGGGAAACATTCTATTATGGGAGGTCATTCTAAATTAGTTAGGCATTTGGTTCATACCAAAAAGATAGTAAAAGGGAAGACCTCAACAGATTTCCTGGCTGAACATCCCTCTATGGATGAAGTACTTCAAGTACCAAACTACTATATGAAGATATATTCTCTATCAAAGACTTTACCAAAATGTGGGAAATTTACTTTGATGGGAGTATCCAGAATCCCAATAAAAAAGAGGATAGAAGACCCCATGCTCAAAAATTTTGGTTTGGGAGTCATTCACATTTCAAAAATAAAAGAATTTAAACTCTACTTCTTCCTTATATCATAATGTTTCACTAACAAAGAGGCGGAATACAAAGACCACATTGTATGATGTGAATTGGATTTTTCAAATACCAGCAACTCACACGAGAATCAAATGTGACTCTAAGTTAGTGATTATGTAGATCAATAGTGATTATTACCCTGGAAAAGAACAGTTAATATCTCTTCTAAATTATGTTCATTGGATGGTGGAAGAATTCACCTTTTGACTAATAATATCTCATGTATCATGTTTAAAAAAGTCTCAAGTAGATTTGTTATAAAATTATGATACAAATTTAGAATATCTAGATAGAGACAAAATAGTTATCCACATTTCACATCATTGAATGGTATCTCTATTTTTTCTGAGTAGCATGTAAAAGATCAACAAGGTTAATCCCACCACTGAACGAGATAACTATTCATGTTCCCGGATTATAACCATCATGGTATACCACTGAAATGGGAACCTTCCATCAAATACAGGCCATAAAAGAAAGAATATAGAGATGAGTTTCAATTTAACTCTCTATGATAGCCTGATTCATCATAAGGCTCTATATAAGTGAATATTTTATTGAGTTCTCATCATATGAATTGATAGAGAGGAGATGGAAACAACCATTAAGGATGTTAATATTGGAACCTATTGTACCCATAATTCAGAAGCTATGATTTCTCAAAAAATTAGTAGGCTTGTATGTTTCTGGACTTCAATCATGTATGATTTCACAAAATTCACCAAAGTGTTGCATTCCTTTAACACCTGAAGCGTCCACGATACGTTTTACTTTGAATAATACAGTAGCGTGTGTTGTACGCAACTTCGAGTTCTAACACACACAACAACCAATCAAAATAGTCATTATGAATAATAATACACACTTTTTGAAATTTTATAATTTTTATATTTCAAAATGGAATTCATTTTTGGATTTGGAATATTGAAATTATCTTAGGGTGAATTTTTGGTACTTTTCTGATAACTTTCATATTTTGATGAATATTGAAAATTACATTATTTTAGTTTAAAACAAATTTTTTAATTAAAATAATTAATAGTGATAAATTTTGAATTTGAATGATTTTAAAGAATAATTAGATTATATTTTTACCATTTAATCCAACTTTTTTCATCTGACATAATTTTTCATTTAAACTAGACATAAGCAAGGGCCAATCTTTTGATAGTTATTATTTCTTAAAAACACGCTTTTTATTTTGACAATGGGAATTAATTTTAAATTAATTTCTTCCACTTCTCTTTTTTGAATTTAGAAAAATGGATTCCATATTTAGAATCATGAGGTCCAATTTGTGTGAATAGGTAACTTTTATTTTTAGACATTTGGAATAATTACTTCTGTAAATATTTTCTTTACCTTGGGTAAAGGTTAAATCCGGTAAATAAGGGTAAAACAAATAATATCATAATAATATTAAATTACACTAAAACATGTTCTAACCCTATTGGTTGATACATGTCTGACCATGGGAATCTTTGGGTCGATTTTGGGACCCCATTATGCCACTTCTAAGTGAGAATGACACTTTATAACAATTAAGTTAAAGTAAATACTAAAATGACATAAGCATATATCTTTAAGTGATTTTTTTTTCTATTGTTATATATGTTATATTTTTGACTATAAA
Organism: Viscum album; assembly: GCA_963277665.1. Lineage (NCBI taxonomy): Eukaryota > Viridiplantae > Streptophyta > Magnoliopsida > Santalales > Viscaceae > Viscum > Viscum album. Next base: position 808,402,463 of record OY728139.1, read on the forward strand.
TATTCATTATAAATCTAAAAATATTTCATAAGTAATGGTATTTTATTTATAATTTTTAGAAATTGAATAATTAAGATTATTTATGACACAATAATGATGCAGTATTTTCTTAATTAATGTGGGAATCAAATATTTTGTATTATAAACGATACAATAAATATAATATGAATGTTTTGATTCCATACAATAATTTTATAGGTTATCATGAAATGTTAGGATTTCTTAAATGTGTTTTTTCTAATTAATAAAGTTGTTAAGACTTTAAAAAATCAATTATTAAATAGTGTCAAAATTGACATAAAAGTGTTTTTAAAACAAATATTATATTATAAATTGATATAATATTCCTAAAAATCTATGGTTTGGCCAAAGGACTTATATAATGATATTTGTATCATTAATGGACCACTTGGTGGTGGGTTGTATGTATATAGTATGTTTATTAACTATATAATATAAAAATACCAAGAGACATAGTAAATGTCAAACTAATTAACTAAGAGTTAAAACTAAAAGATATGGTTAATAAAGTGATCCAATTCTATCTAAAACCTATTGGTTGAGTATTTTTCGACCCATACCGACATTATCCTCAAAATTAATAAGTTTCTATCCATTATAAACCGAATATGAATTTATTATAAAATAATATTTAAATTTTTCCTAAGGTTCCCCTCACCCCTCTTATAAATGGAAACTCCCCCTTCACACTAATTTACACATTCAAAGCCTTTTGGATCGTCCAACCTCTGACCAAATACCCTCTAAACTATCCTACCTTAATCTTAGAGGCCTTCCTTTAGTCCAAAATGCATCTTATGGAGCCCTTTTGATCAAATCAAAATGAAGAACCTGAAGAAGAGGTAATGTTTTCACCACCCTCTTTCAAGTTCCTTTCTTCTTCCACTTCCACTTTCTTTTTTATTTCCATTCTAAAATAATAACTCAATTATATTATATATACTTTGATGTTATTATAAATATGGTAAAACCATATTCAGTATTTTATCCATCCTTTGAATTACATGTCACCATACGTGCATACGTACGACTTACCGTCTCCATGTCGTGGTGTAATTGTTATTCAAAACATTATTATTTGGATGGGTATGATAATGATGTTTAATTTAAGTAAATAATAAATATAAAATTATAATTATTATGTATATATGTTATACCATCCTGTTATATATGATTTTAATAACAAAAGAATAATATTGTCGCTCGTGTGTACGTATGGACTACTGTCTCCACGAACGCGATGAGATTCATTCCCCATCGTATCCATTCAAGACTAATTCTCATTTTATGATTAAAAATATTGTTTAATGGCATTATATCATTCTGGATATTAATAATATAAAACCTATCCATAACAAACATGGAATATGTAATAAAACATCTAAAAGAAAATGATTATGTTAACACCCGAAATGACGATAATACTATGATATTATTAACAAAGAAATGTTAGAAGATAATATATGATATTATATTAATATGATTCTTGTATAATTTAATAAAAATTATTTCACCATTATATTGTAGGTTAACCTATCCTCAACCAAGGAAAATTACAAGGTATGTGTTTATTTCACAATCTCTTCATTATATGAGGTTGTTTATATGTAATTATCTACTAGGACAACTTTATCATCCACATTCATTTTCTTACAAATACATTTCAAAAAAATTACTATTTACTAGACAATGGGTTATAGTCATTTATACCCTTATGTGTTTTGAAAGAAATATTTCTATCGTTTTCCAAACAAAGTCCTTTTTAACCTTTTTGACAAAATTAGTGCAATAGTGTATTTTTTTTAACTTATACGGAGGGTGCGGCTATTTTACACCATTATAAAATCGTCAAATATTTCCTTGTAAGATTATAAGAATATTTTCAAAGTAAATTTTTTAAATATGTTTCTTTTATGTGATTTAAAAAAAAGAGATATTTCTCTAAAAAGGATTATGATTTCATCTATGTCAACATCCTTTGATGGATTTTATGTTTATTTGAAGTTGATTTATTATGATATAAAACATCCATATTGTATTGAAGGTTTTGTGAGATGTTTGACTATGGATTTTCTATTTTTATACCATTCTTGGTTTATGGTTAAAGTGTTGACATTTTGTATTCTAGTTTTAATATGAATGTTAATTATAGGTTTAAACCTTTTCATATGAGGAATGTATTGGACTTAGTAAGTGATGGGTGGGGAACTCTATAGCTCCTCGATGCATCTGTAGGTCTCATGAGACCACTAGACGTGGAATTGGACGAGGCCCTTTCCCAATTTGATATATAGTTTTGGCCGAGGCCTTGAATTTTTTTTTCAGAATATCTGGCATTATACATTCCCTCATTAAGAAAATAATATTGATGTTTCATGTGGTCATTCGACTAGTATAATACCCATGATTATGTTTTATTATGGCTTTATTTACTCAGATCATATTCTTTCCATAAATGTATTCATGTTTATTATTGGTAAAGTCATGTGGTTTCAATTATTCTCCATTCATAATATTTATGTTATCTTCTACTGTATTTCTTACCCTTACTAAGCGTTTGAGCTCACCCATTTCTATGTTTTATTTTTCCCAGGATTCCATGAAGGGTATTATGATTGATATGCAGGGTTATTCTAAAGGGAATAATGGTGTTGTAAAAGAACTATTTATGATGTGTTTTATGATTGAAATTGTAATGTAATGTTAATGTATGTCATCTATTTTCCAAGACTGGTAAACTGATCGGTCCTTCGGGACTTAATTACTTGTAATCATGCCAATGTATTAAAATAATGCACTGCCTCCGGGTAACTGGGGTCGGGGAATTAATATTGGTATCAAAGGATGTTTAACAATATCCCTGGAATAAATATTTTAATAGTCTCTGATTAGAGCACACAAACCTAATATAGGCATTGAGGATTATTATAGAAGCACTTTCTAGAATTTTGGTAATGTAGAGATTTTGTGAGTTTTCCAAGAAAAGAAATCCTTGTCTAGATACGAGCAGGTTGAGGTGGCTCTGGCATAGATGTACCTAGGTGAAAAACCTGAAAACACTGCTTTGAGATAGACTCAAATGGGAATTGGTGCATGATAATGGGCTTTGCTCCACTCTTGGTTACGACACTCCCAGGGAATATCCTTAGGATAAGTCTCATTTTCATTACAAACCACTATGAAGGTTTTATGAGCATATATCTCATTATAGAAAACATTTTTGTGATTGTGTATTATATCCATAAAAATTTCAATTTACATTAGGTATTTTTCATGTTTGGGATTATGAAATGAAATTCATAAACTGACCTAGCGTATGCCATTTTTTATAAATGGCACCTAGTGGAAGGAATGGAAATTGTATCAATGCACATACTCCATGTAGGGATTTTACTCCTACTCAATAAAATTATAGTGAAGATGGTGATACAACTGGTGCTGATCAGCTTCTCACCATACTGGGACAACTCACTCAGGTTATGAATAATAACCTTACCCATATGGATCACCATGATCCACAATACGGAGGATCAATCTTAGATCGCTTCATGAGGAAAAAACCACCAACATTGAATGGGAATACAAATCCATTGGTATCTGAGCAATAGATAAGTTCTCTAGAGAAAATATTTTAGGCTTTGTGGAGTAGTGAAAAGGAAAAAGTTGTCATTAGAGTTTATTGCCTCACTGGAGATGCTGATCAATGGTGTTTATTGGTTCAAAAAAAAGAAGGATGAAGAAGTATCAAGTATGTAATAGAGGGAGTTTAAAGAGATTTTATTAGAAAAATACTTTCTTCATGACCATCGAGTAGATATGGAAGGTCAATTTCTCTGTCTGAGGCAAAAGGAGGATTAGAATGTTTCAAAGTATGAGGCTAACATTAAAAGGTTAGCAAGGATTGATTCAGATTATATATGTAACCCAAGAAGTAAAATTTATCGTTTCTTTGATAGGTTAAAACCATTTCTTCATCGTGATTTAGTATCGCAATCCTTCTCATCATACGAAGATATTGTCTCATGTTCTATCAAGAAGGAAAAGGAATTCTCTAAATCTTATGACAATAAAGTAAAGCAAGAGAAGAAGAGAATGGTAGAGCAAGAGACAGGTAATGGGAAAAATGGAAAGTATTATTTTCTATTATGTGATAATAATGGGAAGAAACACCCTGATACTTTCCTAAAAGGAATGGGAGTATGTTACAAGTGTGGTGAAAAGGCCACCAAGCTCATGATAGCAAGGGAAAGATTGTTGTTGTCAACGTGGAATGTTGTAATTGTAGAGAAATGGGGCATTATGCAAATGAATTTCCTTAGCACCAAGGAATCTTACCTCAGAAAAGACCAAGGGAGCAAGGCCAAGCTTATGATATTACAATAGTTGAAGTTGAATAATTATTGTATTTGTGTTTTTGGATTCAAGAACTATATTCTGGTTATAAGAATAATGTGATATATATAAGAATTGTACTGAAATACTATTTCATTAAGGACATGAGACTGTTTTGAACCAAGTGATGTGACTCAATAGCTGGTTAACTTTTTGGAAAATATATGGTTGATGAATGATAAACCATAATATGGTTCTGATACCGAGGTAGTGATTTTGGAATAATACATGATTGATTTGGATAAATTATAATGGATATTCATGACTACCTTGAAACTGACTAATGATTTGTATATTCCATCATTGTTTGAGCTTACAACATTTTTGGATATAAGGAGTATATCCAGTATTCTATTTTTATTAAGGGAGCATGAATGTTATCAATATGGTTTTATGGTATTTAAGGATGTTGTAGTGTTTTAAAAGAATACATGATGAAGGTGTTAACAAGTTATTCCGCGGAAAAAAGGGTCTTCATTATGTTTATCTTCCATATAAATTTTGAACTATGTGTTTGGACAGAAGTATTTTGGATAATTCTAGTTTGAGATTAATTTTGGATTTCCATAAAATGTACAACCTGGAGGTCGGGCGACAACTCGTCGCCTCTGGTATGGTCTCGAGACTTGGACCCTCAACCGAAGGGCGACAAGGGAGTATCACCTACCACTAACCCATGTAATGTCCCAGATTGAATAATGTAGTTTTTTTAAAGGGTCTAGTTGGTGAATTATAAATTCATTTTTTTGGAACCCTATACGAACATGATAAATAGATTATATTTTTTGGTTCTACTATATTTTAAAGTGAAAGATGAGTTTGTGGTAGAAATTAGTAAAAGAATGGAACTCTACTTGAAAAGTATACATTTTGTTCTTCTATTATTCTATGAAGAAATAAATTCTTAAACATTAGGTAAGGCATCTTAAAACAAAAAATGTGTTATCATAATACCTTACATTTTGTTAAATCGATGGTATTTTAAATCATCATAGATTGGTGGCTTTGAGGCCCACAATTCTATAATTGTTTGTGATTTATGAACTCAATAATTCCCTATAAATATTTTAGTTATTCATCCAATTATGTGTCTCTAATTTTCACCAATTCTCTTCTAATCTAGATCATAATTTTGTGGTGACTTTTTCATCCCCCTTCTCCTCTTATTAAACCTAAATTTTATTTACCCAATTTCCGATGTGGGTTTTCCCAAAAAAGAATTTTCTATTTTCAAACATTTATTTTCAAATTTCATGGATGCAATTTATAGAATTAGGTGATAATGTAACACTCCAAGCTTCCACTATATGCTTCTCTTTGAATAATACTGTTGCGTGTGGTGTACGCAACTTTGATTTCTAACACACACCACAACAAATCAAACTAGCCGTTATGAATAGTAATACCAACTTTTTGAAATTTTATAAATTTTATGTTTCAAAATAGACTTCATTTTTGGATTCAGAATATCGAAATTAGCATAGGGTGAATTTTTGGTACTTTTCTGATAACATTCATATTTTGATTAATAGTGAAAATTACTAAATTTTAATTAAAAACAACTTTTTTAATCGAAATAATTAATAGTGATAAATTATGAATTTGAATGATTTTGAAGTATAATTAAATTATATTTTTACCATTTAATCCAATTTTGGTCATTGGACATAATTTCTCATTTAAAATAGACATAAGAAAGTGTCAATCTTTTGATAGTTATTATTTTTTAAAATTTGCTTTTTGTTTTGACAACGACAATTAATTTTAAATTAATTTCTGAAACTTCTGTGTTTTGAATTTCTAAAATATGTATTCAATATTTAGAATCAGGAGGTCCAAATTTTCTAAATAGGTAACTTTTATTTTAAGATATTTGGAATAATTACTTCGGTAAATATTTTATTTACCATGTTTAAAGGGTAAATCCGGTAAATAAGGGTAAAAAATTAATATAATAATAATATTAAATTACCCTAAAACGTTTCCTAACTCTATTTTCTGATACATGGCCGATCATGAGAATAGATTGGTCAATTTTGGGACCCCATGGAGAAACTTGTATGTGATAATGACACTTTATATTAATTAAGTTAAAGTTAATACAAAAATGAAATAATCATATATCCTTTAGCAAAACAATTTTTACATAGGGTTATTTATGTTATATTTTCGAATATAAATATTCATTAGAAATATATAATTATTTAATTATAATGGTATTTTATTTATAATTTTTATACATTGAATAGATAAATTTATTTATGACACAATAATGACGTAGTATTTTCTATATTAATGAAATAATTAATTAATTGGTATTATAAGTGATAATATAAACATAATTTGAACGTTTCGAGGACATACATGATTTTTATAGGTTAATATTACGTGTTATTCAGGCTTAAATGTGTTTGTTTCGAATTAATAATGTTTTAATACTTTAACAAAAATCAATTATTAAATAGTGTCAAAATTGACATAAAGGAGTTTAAAAAAAATATTTTATTATAAATTGATATAATATTCCTAAAAATATACAGTTCGGACAAAGGACTTATATAATGATAGGTGTATCATTAATGTACCACTTTTGGGTCTCTTTGATGTATATAGTATGTTTATTAACTATATAATATAAAAATACAAAGAGACATGGTAAATGTCAACATAATTAACTAAGAATTAAAACTAAAAGATAAGGTCAATAAAGTGACCCAAACCTATCTAAAACCAATTGGTTGAGTTTTTTTCGACCCATACCCACCTTATCCTATAAATAAATCTGTTTGTAGATATTATAAACCGAATATAAATTTATTATAAAATAATATCTTATGTTTTTTTAAGGTTCCCCTCACCCCTCTTATAAAAGGGCACTCCCCCTCTCACTAATTCACACCTTCACAGCCTTTTGGATTGGCCAACCTCTGCCCAAATACCCTCTCAACTATCCTCCCTTCATCCTATAGGCCATCCTTTAGTCAGAAAGCGAACCTATGGAGCCCTTTTGATCAAATCAAAAGAAAGAACACGAAGAAGAGGTAATGTTTTCACCACCCTCTTTCAAGTTCCTTTCTTCTTCCACTTACTCTTTCTTTTTTATTTCCATTTGAAAATAATAACTCTAGTATTTTTTATACACTATTATTTAGTATAAATATGGTACAACCATATTAAGTATTCTATACATCCTTTGAATTACAAGTCACCATATGTGCGTTCGTACGGCTTACCGTCTCCGCGTCGTGGTGTAATTGTTATTCAAAACATTATTATTTGGATTGGTATGATAATGATGTTTAATTGAAGTAAATAATAAATATAACATTATAATGATTATTTAAATATGATATACCATCCAATTATATACAATTTTAATATCAGAAGAATGATGTTATTGCTCTTGTGTACGCACCGACTACCGTCTCCACGAATGCGATGAGATTCATTACCCATCGTATCCATTCAAGACTAATTCAGATTAGATGATTAAAAACAATATTTAAAGGCTAGATATCATTCTGGATATGAATCATATACAACCTATCCATAACAATCATGGATTATGTAAGAAAACATATAAAATAAAATGAGTAAGTTAACACCCAAAATGTAACACCCCAAGATTTTATGAGAGATATATATTTTTTTAATTTCATTCATATATTATTTTGTACGCTACGCTAAGATTATCTTATACCATACACAACACCATATTAGCTTGAATTATACGTAACACTATTCTTGGATCGTGTTACGCGCAATTTCAAGTTTGTTTTGTGGAAATTATTCTACGTAACATTAAGTATAGATTTTGTTTAACGTATATTTGAAATAAGTTTTGATTATGTTATACGCAACACCAAAATGATTTTTCACTACACGCAGCCCTTACTTGGCATTCATTACACATAATCAAGTCCTTCCTCGATAGCGTGTGTATTACACAATACTGAGTTTCACTAAATAATATATTATTATAATATTATTATGAACTAGCCGTTATGAATATTAATACCCACTTTTTGAAATTTTATAAATTTCATCTTTTAAAATGGACATCATTTTTGGATTTGGAATATCGAACTTAGCCTACAGTGAATTTTTGGTATTCTTCCGAAAACATTCAATTTTTTATGAATAGTGAAAACACTGGGTTACTATATAAAAACCAACTTTTTATTTAAATAATTATTTATTTAGGTACAAATTAATACATAATACCTATATAAGTTCAATGTAATTCATTGGAGTCATTTTATAATAATTTTAGATATATAAAAATTTTATTGAACTTCTCACCGTCTTTTACCCACCTTCTTGGAGAATTTGAAAATTTACATAAAACATAATTTTACCGCTTCTGTGAGTGGAATTTAGAAAATCCGAGAGACACTGTTAATATTGAGGAGTAAAATGAGGTTCAATAAGATAAACTAATTTTTGGTGAATAGTAACTTTTTACTTTTATTTACCACTGTTAAAAGTAAATAGGGTAATTAACGGTAAAAATGATATTATTATTACCCTAAAACATATCCTAATTCTATTGGATAAGTTTAATTCGAACTAAAACACCATTAGGATTAACATATGACCAATTAGGTCCACTTGTATTATATTAGGACATTTTTTATTATTTTATTTATAGAAGAGTTAAAAGTGTTAAAATCAATGTTTAATAACTAAAAAATTTTTAATATAGGGTTATATATAAGCTAAATTAGACTATATATATTCATTAGAAAGATAAAAAAATTTCCTACATAATGGTATTTTATTTATAATTTTTAGACATTAAATAATTTAATTTATTTTTGACCCAATGATGATGCAGTAATTACCTTACTAATGAAATATTAAAATAATTGATGTTATAAATACCCAAATAAATTTAATTTGAGACTTTTTAGTAATCACACTAATTTAATAGGTTAATATGACATGTTTTTATGGATTTATTTAACTTTATTCTAACTAATAACGCTGTTATGATTTTCAAAAAAATCAATTACCAAATTGTGTCAAAATTGTTATAAAATAGTTTTTAAAACAAATATTATATTATTAATTGTTATTTTATTCTTCAAAATCTACGGATTGGCAAAATGACTTAGATAAGGTTATATATATTAATAATTAACCACTTGGGGTTCATTTGGTTTGTTATAGTATGTTTATTAACCATATATTGTAAGAAAACTAGAAGACACGGTTAAAGATAAATTATTTAACTAAGAGTTAAAAAAATGATAAGGTTAAAATAGAAAACTAAACTTGTCTAAAACCTATTGGTTGAGATTATTTAGACCCATATCCACATTATCTTCTAAATAAATCAATTTTTATCTATTCTAAAGAGAATATGACTTCATTATAAAATAATATTTTAATTTTTTTCTAAGGTGCCCCTCTCCTCCATTATAAAAGTGAACCTCCTCCCTCTTGTCATTACACAATTTGGAGATTTCAAGCATGAAAAAACCCTGCCCATTTCCCTTATCAACATCCCTAGAAACATTATATAGGTTCCAGTCTCCTAAAAAGGCTATATCTAGTACCTTAAGAGGAGGTTAAGAAGAGGCGCATCAAAGAAGAGGTAATATCCTTTACCGATTCATTCTAATTTATTTCTTCTTCTACTTATCCTTATTTGTTTGTTTCATCAAAAATTAATAACATAATTATCACTCATATACTGATATGTTATTATAAATATGAAACAACCCTATTTCATCTTCTATACATCCTACGGAAAATGAAATCACCACGTGTGCGTACGTACGGAATACCGTCTCCACACCGTGGTGTAATCTGTTTTCCACCACAACCTTACTCGGATGGGTATAATGGTGTAAATAAATAACAATATATGATTATTGTAAAGTGATATTGATTCTGAAATATTATACCTACAATTCAATTGAAACTCCCTGACCCTAGTTACCTAGAGTCGATGCATTATTACGTAACATTGGAATTATCACAAAAGATCAAGTCTCGAATGAACGATTAGTTTAGTAGACTTGGAAACACTTGATACATTCATAAATGTTAAATTATATCATAAAGTGAAAAACTACAATAACATAGTCTCCAGAGTCCACACTCATATCCCCTTCAGACTATCCCTATAGGTCAATCATAAAATATTTCATCACATCCTGGAAAAAATAAAACATAGAAAGGGGTGAGCTCAGATGCTCAGTAAGGATAACAATATAGCGGAAACATTCATAAATAAAGAAAAACATTAAAGGAAATGTCTAACTAAAACAAAAGCCTTTTAAACTTGAACTTCAGCATAATATGGCAATAGTAAAATAAAATTATTCCATTTACTTACTCACATGGATATTCTACTAGTCTAATAATCACATGAAATATCAATAAGCACATTCATAATGATGGAATGCATAATTCTAAACTATCATAACCATGTAGCCAAAGCCTTGTGCCAAGACTACATATAAAATTTTGTCAAGGCCCCGTGCCAAGACACTTGTTTGTCTCATGAGACCTACCGATGCATCGAGGATCTATATCAGGGTCCACCCGTTACTTATTAAGTCTAATGAATTCCTCGTATGAACAGGTTTAAACATATCATAAACCATAACATAATCGTATCTCTTAAAACATGCATAAAGGAAACATAACATTTCCACATTTAAATCACAATATATCAATACAACACGTTGATATAATAAAAACACTGTCAAAACAATTTTCAATACCAAAATAAAAGAAAATTAAAACATGGTATTAATTTTTCATTTTAAAAAGTTGTGGCCTGTAGAGGAAGCCTAAACTCAAATAATGGTCACGACGGCGGAGAAGTCGTTGTCACCGCATACGTACGACAAAAAAACATTCCCTTTTGTCATTTAGTAAAACGCTTCGTATAAAAAATATTTCTTTTGAATAAATGTAACTTTCAAAGGGTTTTATCCACCGTATAAAATAAATATGTGTATAAAAAAAATATTCCTCAATGAAAGGATATTGTGACGAAGTCCCTTACCTCGTGTCCGACTTGAATCGATCATTCTTTAATCTCTTTAAAATCGGGTAACTCTTTTTGATTTGAGCCAAAGGCTTACTTGAGAAGACTTATGCCCAATGTGAGGCTTCTAGGAGTAAGATCAGAAAGTTGAGAGAGTATTTGGGAACAGGTTGGCCGACCCAAATGGCTTTGAAGGTGGGAATAAGGTGGTAGAGGTGGGGGCCTTTTATAAGAGGAGAGGAGGGGAACTCTTGGAATGTCATGAAATGTCACTTTATTTTAAAATGATTTTAAGATTTTAAAGGTCCAAAAACAATATATTTCGAGGATAAGGTGATAAGGGTTCTAAATATACTCATCCAATAGGTTTTCGACAAGTGTATGTCTTAGATTTTACCTTATGGTTTCTTTTTATTTAAATCATTCATTAATGAGGTAATCGCTGCATCGTCATGGTGTCATAAATAAATTAATATATTTAATGTCTAAAAATTATAAAAAAATTAATATGATGTAGAAAATCTTTTTATCTTTCCAATGACTATTTATAGTCAAAAATATGACTTGTATTACCCCATGTAAATTTTTTTTAGTAAAACAATACATGTTTGTGACATTTTTATTTTAACTTTAAATAAAATGTTATTAATGTCATTTTCATGCCCAAGTGGCTCCATGGGGTCCCCAAGTTTTCCCAGGTATTTTCATGGTTGGCCATGACTAATCCAATAAGGGTAGGAAAAGTGTAATGGTAATTTCTTATTATTATAACATTATATTTATCTTAAATTACACTAATTACCATTAATCGCGATTAATAAAACTTAAAAGTTACTATTCAACAAAAAATTATGTTATTCCCATTGAACCACATTTTACTTATTAATGACAGCCATGTATGTCGGATTTTTGAAAATCAAATCACAGAAGTGGTAAAGTTTCATTTAAACTAAAAAATCAGTTTTTTAACTACCACTTAGTGGTTTCACTATTAAACAAAAATTGAAGTTTATCAGAAAAATACCAAAAATTCAACCTATTCTATATTTGATATTCCAAATTCAAAAAATGATGTCTATTTTAAAAAATTCAAAACATATAAGTTGCATTAAATAATTTAATAATTAATTCGCATTGTCAAAATAATTAGCGTGTTTTTAAGAAACAATATCCATCAAAAGATTGACAATTGTTTATGTCCAATTTCAATGTGAAATTAATTTTAATGTCCACCATTGGATAAAATGGTAAAATTTTATTCTAATTATACTTTAAAACCACTCAATATTATAATTTATCACTATAAATTATTTTTATTTAAAAAATAGTTTTTAGGTATTTTTTATTATTCATAGAAAATTGGACGTTCTCAAAAAATTACAAAAAATTTCACTTAGGATAATTTCGATATTCCAAATCCAAAAATGAAGCCCATTTTGAAATATAAAATTTATTTAATTTAAAAAAGTGCTTATTACTATTCATAATGGCTACTTTGATTGGTCGTGGTGTGTTAGAATCTTGAACATGCATACAATGCAAGCTGTTGCATTACTGAAAGAGAATCGTACTGTGGATGCATGGGGCGTTACATTCTCCCCTCCTTCAATAAATTGCATCCTCGCAATTTGAAGATGTTTTTCGAAAATAAAAGGTTGAAAATAGAAAATACATTTGTGGAAAACCCACATTGAAAATAAGTTTAATAAAGTTTATCCTTAATAAGAGGGAAAGGGAAATGAAAAAAGTCACCACCAAATTATGATCTCGATTAAGAGAACATTAGTGGAAATTAGAGACATATAATTTGAGGAAATACGTAAATATTTGTAGGGAGTGATTGAGTTCATCAATCACAAAAAAGTGTAATACTGAGGCCCTCAAAGCCATCAATCTATACTGATTTAAAATATCATCAGTTCAACAAAACATAAAGTATTAGGATAACACATTTTTTTGTTTTAATATCACTTTCCTAAAGATTAAGAATTAATTTATTTATAGAATAAGAGATAGGTATATATATATATATTACATGTATAGTTTCAACCTTCAACTAATTTATACCACAATCTCATCTTTCACTAAAAAATATAATATATCTCAAAAATATTATATTTATCCTAATCGTAAAAGGTTCAAAATTTTAACACATACCATTTAGATTAGGAAAACTATTTTGTAATAACCAGGGAGTTCATGTAGGTTAGTGGTAGTTAATAAAGGCATGTCGCACTATGGTTGTTTGTACGATTCCTACAGCATTGTTCGACACAACAGGTTATCCAATGACCTGCAGGTTGTCCTTTTCCTAAAACTATAGTATTATAATATTCCAAAAATAATCTTCAGAAACGTTTTAACCTTAAAAAATACTATCCAAAGCTAAACTTAATCCATTCCAACCTTTATAGTTATCCACAATACCTATGTCCATACATTCCCTAAAAGGTCTCCGAATTCTAAAATCAATTCATCAGATTCCCCAAACAAAGTAATGTTTATTTTATTGTAACATACTAAAAATATGATTACCTTCATCATATTAAAACGTTAATGAAAACAAAGTACTGCAGTACAATCCTTATATATATCTCATTATTCTTATAACCATAATATAGTACTTGAGTCCAAAAACACAAATACAATAATTATTCCACTTCAAATGTAGTAACAGTATAGGATTGACCTTGATCCCTTGGCCTATTCTGAGGTATTTTTCCCTGACGCTTAGGACATTCATTTGCATAATTCCCCATTTCCCTACAATTGTAGCATCGAACATTGATATCCTCTTTCTTTCCCTTACAATCATGAGCCTGGTGACTGTTTTCTCCACATTTATAACAAACTCCCATTCCATTTAGGAATGTACTAGAGTTATTCTTCCCACAATTATCGCATAATGGAAAATCCTTATTTCCCTTTTTCCCTTTATCTATCTCTTGTTCCACCATTCTCTTCTGATCTTTCTTTACTTTATTGTCATAATATTTAGAGAATTCATTTTCTGTTTTGATAGCAAATGAGAAAATATATTCGTATGATGAGAAATATTGTGAGACTAAATCTTGATGGAGAAATAGTTTTAACCCATAAAAGAAATGGTCAATATTACTTCTTGGGTTACGTATATAATCTGTAGCATACCTTTCTAAACTTGTAAAGTTGGCCTCATACTTTGCGACATTCTCATCCTCCTTTTGTCTCAGACTCAGAAATTGTCTTTCCATATCTGCTCGATGGTCACGAGGAAAGTATTTTTCTATGAAAAGATCTTTGAACTCCCTCCATTCCATATTTGATACTTCATCATCTTTCTTTGTGTTTTGAATCAATGACCACCATTGATCAGCATCTCTAGTGAGGTGGTAAACTTCCATGATAACCTTTTCCATTTCACTACTCCCCAAGTCATGGAATATTTTCTCTAGAGAACTTATCCATTGATCAGCTACTAAGGGATTTGTACTCCCATTGAATTTTGGTGGTTGCTACCCCATTAAGAGATCTAACATTGATCCTAAACGCTGTGGATTAGGGTGCTCCATACGAGTAAGGTTATTATTCATAACCTCATTGAGTTGTCCCAGTATGGTGACAAGCTGATCAGCACCAGTTGTATCACCTGCTCCATTATGATTATATTGAACAGGAGGGAAATCCCTATATGGAGTGTGTGCGTTGATACGGTTTCCATTCCTTCCACTAGGGGCCATTTCTATACAATGTCATAAACTATATTAGTTTATGAATCAAAATACAAAATAACAAACTTGGAAAACAGTTAACATAAATTGAACTATTTATGGATATAGTCCATAATCATAAAAATGTTTTCTTTGAGTAAGTATATACTCATAAACCCTTCATAATGGTTTGTAAAGAAAATGAGAATTATCCTAAGTATCTCCCACAGGAGTGTCATAACCAAGTGTGAAGCAAAGCCAGTTTTCGTGCACCAGTTCCCGTTCGAGTCTAGCTCAAAGCAGTGTTTTTGGGTTTTACACTTAGGTACATCTGTGCCAGAGCCACCTCTACCTGCTCTAATCCAGACACAGATTTATTTCATGGAAAAATCACAAAATCTATATAATACCAAAATTCTAGTATGTTATTCTATACTAATCCTCAAAGTCTATCTTAGGGATATGTTCTCTAATTAGATTTTATCTAAATGTAGCTTCCATGGTTATTACTAAACTGTCTCTGATACCAAATGTAATGCCCCGACCCCAGTTACCCAGAGTTGTTTTATTATTACGTAACATTGGCATGATCACAAAATATCAAGTCTCGAATGACCGATTATTTTAGTAGCCTTGGAAATAATAGATACATTCATAAATGTAATATTACATCATAAAAAAAATAAATTCAATAACATAGTCTCCATAGTCCACACTCATATCCCCTTCAGACTATCCCTACAAGTCAGTCATAAAATATTTATCCACATCCTGGGAAAAATAAAACATAGAAAGGGGTGATCTCAGATGCTCAGTAAGGATAACAATATAGCGGAAACATTCATAAATAAACATAAACATTTATGGCAATGTATAACTAAAACAAAAGCCTTTTAAAATTTAGCTTCAGCATAATATGGAAAAATTAAAATAAAATAATTCCATTTACATTCTCACATGGATATTATACTAGTCGAAATTCACATGCTATATCAATAACCACTTTTATAATGATGTAATGCATAATGACAGACTATCATAACAATGTATCCAAAGCCTCGTGCGAAGACTTCAAATAAGATTTTGTCAATGCCTCGTTCCAAGACACTAGTTTGTCTCATGAGACCTACTGATGCATCGACGAGCTATAGAGTGCTCCACCCATAACTTATTATGTCCAATGCATTCTTCATGTGAATAGGTTTAAACATATCCTAAACCATAACATAATCGTATCACATGAAACATGTCTAAAGGAAACATAACATTTCCACATATCAATCATAATATATCCATAAACTCATTGATATAATAAAAACACTGTCAAAACCATTTTCAATACCAAAATAAAATAAAATTAAAACGTGGTATTTATTTTTAATTTAAAAAAGTTATGTCTTGTAGAGGAATCCGAAACTCAAATAATGGTCATGGCAGCGGAGAAGTCGTTATCGCCGCATACGTACGACAAAAAAACATTCCCTTTTGTCGTTTTGTAAAATGATTCGTATAAAAAAGATTCATTTTGAATAAATGTAAAATTCAAGGGGGTTTATGCACCGTATAAAATAAAGTTGTGTATAAAACAAAATATGCCTCAATGAAAGGATATTGAGACAAAGTCCCTTACCTCGTGTCCGACTTGACTCGATCGTTCTTTAATCTCCTTAAAATCTGGTAACTCCTTTTGATTTGAGCCAAAGGCTTCCTTGGGAAGACTTCTGCCCAAAGTGAGGCTTCTAAATGTAAGATAGGGAAGTTGAGAGAGTATTTGGGCAGAGGTTGGCTGAGCCATGTGGCTTTGATGGTGTGAATACGGTGGTAGATGTGGGAGCCTTTTATAAGAGGAGAGGAGGGGCACTCTTGGAAAGTCATGAAATGTTACTTTATTTTAAAATGATTTTCGTATTTTAAAGGTCCCAAAATTATATATTTCAAGGATAAGGTGATAAGGGTTCTAAATCTACTCATCCAATAGGTTTCTTACAAGTGTATGTCTTAGAGTTTACCTTATCTTTTCATTTTATTTAAATCGTTCATTAATGAGGTAATCACTGCATCATCATGGTGTCATAAATAAATTAAGTTATTTAATGTCTAAAAATTATAAAAAAACACTATGATGTAGGAATGTCTTTTAGATTTCCAATTAATATTTATAGTAAAAAATATGACTTGTATATCCCCATGTAAAAATTGATTTAGTAAAACAATACATCTTTGTGACATTTTTATTTGAACTTTAAATAAAATGTTATTAATGTCATTTTCATACCCAAGTGGCTCCATGGGGTCCCCAAGTTGACCCAAGGATTGTATTGGTCGGCCAAGACTCATCCAATAAGGGTAGGACAAGTGTAAAGGTAATTTAATATTATTATAACATTATATTTACCTTAAATTACACTAATTACCTTTAATCACGATTAATAAAACATAAAAGTTACTATTCACCAAAAAAATATTTTAATCTCATTGAACCACATTTTTCTTCTTAATTACAACCATGTATGTCAGATTTTTGAAAATCAAATCACAAAAGTGGTAAATTTTCATTTAAACGAAAAATTAGTTTTTTAACTACCACTTAGTGGTTTCACTATTCATCAAAAATTGAAGTTTTTCAAAAAAATACCAAAACATCACTCTAAGATATATATGATATTCCAAATTCAGAAATGATGTCTATTTTAAAAAATAAAAAACATATAAGTTGCATTAATTAATTTGACAATTAATTCCCATTGTCAAAATAAATAGCGTGTTTTTGAGAAAAAATATCAATCAAATGATTGACAATTGTTTATGTCCAATTTAAAAGTGAAGTTAATTCTAATGACCACCATTAGATAAAATTATAATATTATATTATAATTATACTTTAAAACCACTCTATATTATAATTTATCACTATAAATTATTTTGATTAAAAAAGTTGTTTTAAGTATTTTTTTTATTATTCATATTAAATTGGATGTTCTCAGAAAATTACAAAAAATTCAACATTGGATAATGTTGATATTCTGAATCCAAAAATGAAGTCCATTTTGAAATTTAAAATTTTTATAATTTCAAAAAGTGGGTATTACTATTCATAACGGATACTTTGATTGGTCGCGGTGTCTTAGAATATTGAACATGTGTACAATGCAAGCTATTGCATTATTGAAAGAGAAACATACCATGGAAACTTGGGGTGTTACATCAATACAATTCAATGATCATAGAAATGATATCATCGCTCGTGCGTATGTACGGACTACCGTCTCCACAAATGCGATTAGATTCATTTTCCATGATTACCCATTCAAGTATGATTATATAACAGATATAATAAATAATCATGAAATATATTACATAATAATGATACTAGATTTATGTAAAAATATTTTTTATTTAATTATTTCATTTAATTCAATAAGGATATGAAAACAGTGTTCATGTGTACGTACGACCTGCCATCTCCATGAACATTGTATTTCATTACATTTGTCGATCTGTCATATATATTTCTATGCTGAATTTATATTATATATGACTCATGTTTTAAATTCTGGAATTAAGTAAATCAAGATATACGTAATAATATCAAGAACAACATGTTGAAACACGTACGATAAATGAAACGATTTTACCCACAATGTTGCCTTAACATGGAATTTAGAAAAATAATAGGTAATATAAAGTCATAAGTGAACCATATATGATATCATAATAATGAATATTATTTTGTAATAAGTCAGTGACATTATTTAAATCATTATACAGGAGGTTCAGATATATATGAAGCATATCAGACATAAGGTAAGGGATAATTTTTCAATCTCATTTTTATCTGAGATTTCTTATTCGTAAGTATTTACAAGGGTTACATTTTTCGTCCATTCCATATAATGTTTTTCATAAAGTGTTTAATAATCTTCCATGTTTGTTTAAAGTCATGTTTACCCTACTTTTACTTTTACTTTGTGTTGTGGATGGAATCATTCTTCTGTTTACCATACGTGGTACTTTTTGAATTTTCCGTTAAAAGTACGAGGAGAATGTTTTTTTTAACATAAACGGAATGAATGGATTTATACGGTTTCATAACACCTTATTTTCATGAAGCATACACTAAAATATGTCATAAGTATTTTCAAAAAAATCCTTTTCTTTTAAAATTGAATTTCATTTTGTTAAAAGAAAATAATTTTGAAGAAGAAAGGATATTTTCCTCAAGATTTCATTTGAAGTGTTTTATAAAAACCATTTTCCATATAATATGGAATTATTTCATATGTGTATGTTTCAAGTATATTGTATCTATGATTTACATGGTTTCACTTTTCTTATGATTAAATGATATGCATTTTTTGTATGGATTATGTTATGATGGGATGATGTTTATGAAACCCATTTCATACTTTGGCTAATGATGAATGATTTATGCTCATCCGGTGGCACAAGTAAGAATGATTTCATTATGAGATGGGTGGGACCAATATCTCCCTCCAATGAATTGGGTAATTATTTATAAATCATGAGATAGACATGGCTGGAATGGCAAGTTAATTTGGTTCAGTGATATAGAACTGGAATGAGGAGTGAACTCGATTCAGTGAGAGACTTTGTCCACTAAGATGGTCTTGACAGCAATGCCTTGGCTACTATGTAAATCATATCATGTGCTTAATGGTTTTCCACAATTACATAATTTATTCCCATTTTATTTTATCATGGGTAATGTTTCTTTATGATCTATTCCTTACGTACTTCCATGTTTTATGTCATTGCTCACGATTTTTATGTTTAAACATTGTGTTCATGATTTTAAGTTCAAATATATATGGTTTGTTTTATTTTCCCCATGCTTACCCTTACTGAGAATTTTATCTCACCCTTTAAATGATTTCTTTTCCCCAGGATATAATGAATGGTTTTAGGTAAGAAAAAAAAGGAATAGATTTATGAGATATGTTAGAGATCTTTCACCGTGATTAGAAGATTACGCTCCGAGTTTCCAAAGACACTACACTATTATGATCCTTCAGTGTAAATATTTGTTATGTATTAGATATTCCAAAAAAGTAATGCAATGTCTATGTACGTTTTGCTTTGGGTCTCTACAGTTGATATCAGAGGTAAGGTTTTGTTAACCATTAGAAACTTGGATGCGAAAACTTTAGAGAGATCCCAAGAGATATTTCTATGGTATGTCTAGGGATGTCCCTAAGGTTACATATAAGTATAGGTTATAGTCCTAGAATTATGCTAACGATCTTAGAATTTAACCTAAGATGTTAGATATTGAAGGTACTCCCCCTCAATTATGATTTTTTCCTCTCACACTATTCTTTTTGGGTTTTAGAAAATTGATGGAAACTGGAAGATTCACGATAATGGAGAATATGATGGACAATAGAATGATATTATTCATGATCAAGCAAATGAAATGGGATTTCAAAGGTGAAACATCATTATTATGCCTAATCAGCTCTCTCACAATATGATCAATAATATCATATTTGGTAAGTTTCCTGACTTAGTTAGTAAGATAAAGAATGAGTTTCATGAAGATCATAGAGGAAAGAAAGTTCAATTTTCCTCATGTGAATCATGTGGGAAGAGACATCAAAGAGAATGTTTCAAAGGAACTGGAATGTGCTTTGGGTGTGGAAAATAAGGAAACAAATCTTGTAACTGCAAAGGAAAAGGTTTAGTTAATACCATGGAAAAGGATAATGGTATTTCTAAGACATCAACAACGGTTAAATGTTTTAAATGTGGAATGTACGGGCATTATGCAAACCAATTCCCTAAGGGAAATTCTCATAAAGATAATCAACATGGCCATTTGGGTAGTATTTATATTAATGATGAAGAAGAGACTATAAATGATATGTGAGATGAAATAATTGTTTAATATCGGTCAATGGTTTAAGAAGGCAGTGGAATGATTACATGTTTATCAAGAGTAATGTTGTATAGTAATCTCATGGTACTATAGAATAAAGATACATCTAAGGATTGTTACACTATATTTTTTCCTTATTTTTTTTAAAGTATATGATGAATGGTACTGGTAACCATGAAAAGTTATTCAGATATTTTTGGAAAGTCGATGATAGGAATATAATGAAAGGATAAAGAAAAAAATTGAAATGAGATTATGAATGATATAAGGACAAATTTATATCATGGTATGAGTATATAGAATTTTTGGGATTTTGGTAACTGGAAAGAGTAACCTTTTTACAGCATTCATGTTTTAACTAATGTTCTATGGTAATTTCTATTTCAATAGAATACATTATTAAGGAATTTACATGTTTGGAATGTGACCAACAAGATATGTCGTTTGATAAATGATGGTATTCACATTCTTGTTTTGTGACCATTCCAATAATAGTTTTCTTTATACAATGAGATAGGGAAGATGTATTTTGGATAAGTTTAATGATTGTAAAGGGTTTTGTCAGACATCAGATAGTATTGTTTAAGGCTAAAACTTTTTTTCTGTAATCTTATAATAGTGTAGTTTTAGAAAAAGGACAACTTACAGGACATGCGACAACCCGTCACGTCGGACAAGGCTATGGGAATCAAACCCACAACCGAAGTTCCACAGGCCTTTATTGCATACCACTGGCCTACAAAAAGTCCCTACTTAGTAGAAACTAGTTTTATTTTATTATGCACTATGACTGATGAAGTATAAGTCCTTTTTGGAACCATATATGATTAATCACACCATAAGATGTACTTATAACTTTTTCTAACCTTTTGTTTGAGACAGATGGAATGACCCATAATTCTATCACATGATCTATTAACACTTCAATAGTGAAAAATTAAACTTCATTTCTTTAAGAGATGAAGTGGAAATTTTTCATGGCATGAACAACGGTGATATTGTACAGAAATAAAGTAAGTATTTCTTCTTATTCAAATTCTTCAACATTAGGGAAATGATCTTGAAAACCAAAAATTTTGTCCTAGTGTCTTCATATATGATGAATCAGATGGTACCTTAAATCAACACAAATTTTTTTCTTTGTGATTGTTGGCTTTTTCATAGCCATGTCCTCTACCACTCTCCATTAGAACTAGATGGTTAGATTTTTCTTCCATATCCATATTTATACCTATGTTCTCCTATGTGGAAACTGAGTGATGAGTTAATCTGTGTAATTGTTACATTTCATACAATACTTTTTAAAATTAACTTTTAGTATTCCTTTTTACGATGTGGGTTTCTATGAAAGAAACTTTTATGTTGTAAACAATTTATAACCCCGATGAATTTCGAAGGCGAAATTCATTTTAAGGGGGTAGAATGAAACACCCCAGGATTTTATGAGATATATATATTTTTCTAATTTCATTCTTATCTTCTTTTATACACTACGCCAAGATTATCTTGTACTATACGCAACATTGTATTATCTTGCAGTATACATAACACTATTCTTGGCTCGTGTTACACAAAATTTCAAGTTCGTTTTGTGGAAATTATTCTATGCAATATTAAGTATAGATTTTGTTTAATGTATAAATGAAATAAGTTTTGATTATGTTATACGCAACACCAAATGGAGCTTTCACTACCCGCAGACCTTACCTAGCTTGCATTACACGTAATCAAGACCTTCCTCGATAGCGTGTGTAGTACGCAATACCGAGTTTCACTAGAAGAGATATTATTATAAAATTATTATGAACTAGTCGTTATGAATAGTAATACCCACTTTTTGAAATTTTATAAATTTTATCTTTCAAAATGGACTTCATTTTTTTATTCGGAATATAGAAATTATCCTAGGGTGATTTTTTGGTATTTTTCTAAAAACATTCAATTTTTGATGAATAGTGAAAATAGTGGGTTACTATTTAAAAACCGGCTTTTTATTTTAATAATTATTTACTTAGGTAAAAATTGATCCATAATACCTATATATGTTCAAAGTAATTCATTGAAGTCATTTTATAATAATTTTAGATATATAAAAATTTTATTGAACTTTTCACAGTCTTTTACCCACCTCCTATGAGAATTTGAAAATTTATATAAAACATAATTTTACCGCTTCTGTGAGTAGAATTTCAAAAATCCAAGAGACACAGTTAATAACAAGGAGTAAAATTTGGTTCAATAAGATAAAAATAATTTTTGGTGAATAGTAACTTATACTTTTATTTACCACGGTTAAAAGTAAATATGGTAATTAAGGATAAAAATGATATTATTATTACCCTAACACATGTCCTAATTCTATTGGATATGTTTAATTCGTCCAAAAACAACCTTATGATTAAAATATCACCATTTAGGTCCACGTGGATTGGATTAGGACATTTATTTTTATTTTTTTAAAGAAAAGTTAAAATAGTTAAAATCAAAGTTTAATAAATAAAACATTTTTAATATAGGGTTATACATAAGGTAAATTCGACTATAAATATTCATTAGAGAGAGAAAAGTATTTCCTACATAATTATATTTTATTTATAATTTTTAGACATTAAATTATTTAATTTATGTTTGACACAATGATGAAGCAGTAATTACCTTATTAATGAAATATTAACATAATCAATGTTATAAATACCCAAATAAATATAATTTGAGACTTTTTATGAATAAACCTAATTTCATAGGTTAATATGAAATGTTAGTATAGATTTAATTAACTTTTTTGGAACTAATCATTCTGTTATGATTTTCAAAAAAATAAATTACCAAATAGTATCAAAATTGACATAAAAAAGTTTTTAAAACCAATATTATATTATTAATTGTTATTTTATTCCTAAAAATATAAGGTTCTACCAAA
Organism: Viscum album; assembly: GCA_963277665.1. NCBI lineage: Eukaryota > Viridiplantae > Streptophyta > Magnoliopsida > Santalales > Viscaceae > Viscum > Viscum album. Next base: position 808,426,387 of record OY728139.1, read on the forward strand.
TTACTTATATAAGCTTATATATATTAATAATGAACCACTTGGGTTTCTTTTGGCTTTTTGTAGTATGTTTATTAACCATATAGTGTAAGAAAACAAGAAGACGCGGTAAATGATAAATTATTTAACAAAGAGTTAAATATAAATGATAAGGTTAAAATAGTAACCTGAACTTGTATAAAACCTATTTTTTGAGAGTATTTAGACCCATCCCCGCATTATCTTAGAAATAAATCAATTTGGAGCTATTATAACCTGAATATGACTTTATTATAAAATAATATTTTATGTTTTTTCTAAGGTGCCCCTCTCCTCCATTATAAAAGGGCACATCCTCCCTCTTCCCTTTACAAATATTTGAGCTTTCAAGCTTGGACAACCCCTTCCCATTTCCCTTTTAAACTTCCCATGAAACATTATAGAGGTTCTGTTCTCCTCAAAAGACCAACTCTAGTTCCTTAAGAGGAGGTTAAGAAGAGGCGCGTCAAAGAAGAGGTAATATCCTTTACTCATTCTTTCCAATTTATTTGATCTTATACATATCGTTATTTTTTTGTTTCATCAGAAATCAATAACATCAGTATCACTCATATACTGATATGTTATTATAAATATGAAACAAAAATATTTCATCTTCTATCCATCCTACGGAAAATGAAATCACCACGTGTGCATACGTATAGAATACCGTCTCTACGTCGTGGTGTAATCTGTTTTCCACCACCACCTTACTTGGATGGGTATAATGGTGTAAATAAATAATTATATATGATTATTTTAAAGTTATATTGATTATGAAATATTATAAATACACTTCAATAATATTCCATGATCAGGGAAATGATATCATCGCTCGTGCGTACGTACAGACTACCGTCTCCACAAACGCGATGAGATTCATTTTCCGTGATTAACCATTAAAGTATGATTATAAAGTATATATAATAAATAATCATGAAATATATTACATAATAATGATACTGGATTTATGTAAAAATATGTTTCATTTACTAAATTCCATTTAATTCAATAAGGAAACAAAATTAGTATTCATGCGTGCGTACGACCTACTGTCTCCATAAACGGTGCATTTCATTCCATTTATCGATCTATCATATATATTTATACGCTGAATATATATTATATATAAATCATGTTTTAAATTTTTGAATTATGTAAATCAAGATATAAGTAATAATATCAAGAACAACATGTCGAAACACGTACAATAAATGAAATGATTTTATCCAAAACGCTACTTTAACATGGAATTTACAAAAGAACGGGTAATATAAACTCATAAGTTAACCATATATGAAATCATAACAATGAATATGATTCTGAAATAAGTCAATTACATTATTTAAATAATTATACAGGAGGTTCAGATACATACGAAGTGTATCGGACATAAGGTAAGGGATAATTTTGCAATCTAATTTTTATCCAAGATTGCTTATTTGTAAGTATTTACTAGGGTTATATTTTTCATCCATGTCCACAAAATGTTTTTCATAAAGTGATCAGTATTCTTCCATGCATGTTTAAAGTCATTTTAATAATATTTGACTTTTACTTTGTGTTGTGGATGGATTCTTTCTTTTGTTTACCATACGTGGTAATATTTGAATTTTTGGTTAAAAGTACGAGGAGAATGTTTTTTTAACTTATACAGCACGAACGGATTTATACGATTTCATAACTCCTTATTTTCATGAAGCTTATTCTACAAGATTTCATAACTATTTTCAACAAAATATTTTTCTTTTAAAATTGCATGGAATTCTGTAAAAAGAAAATTATTTTGAAGAAGAAATGATATTTTCCTCAAGAATTCATTTTAAGTGTTTAATCAAAACCATTTTCCATATAATATGGCATTATTTCATATGTGTATGTTTCAAGTATAATGTCTCTATGATTTACATGGTTTCACTTTTCTTATGATGAAATGATATCAATTGTTTTATGGATTATGTTATGATGGGATGATTTTTATGAAACCCATTTCATACTTTTGGAAATGATGAATGATTTATGTTCGTGTTGTGGCACAAGTAAGAATGATTTCATTTTGAGATGGGTGGGACCTATATATCCCTCAAATACATTGGGTAAACATTTATATCTCATGATATAGACATGGCTGGAATGGAAAGTTAATCTGGTTCAGTGATACAGGACTGGAATGAGGAGTAAACTCGATTTAGTGAGGGACTTTGTCCACTAAGATGGTCTTGGCAGCAATGCCTTGGCTACTATGGAAATCATATCATGTGCTTAATGGTTTTCCACAATTACATTATTTATTCACATTATATTTTATCATGGTCAATTTTTCTTTATGATATATGCCTTACGTACTTCCATGTTTTATGTCATTGCTCAAGATTTTGATGTTTAAACATTATGTTCATGTTTTTAAATTCAAATGTATATGGTTTGTTTTATTTTCTCCATGATTACCCTAACTGAGCATTTGAGGTCACCCTTTAAATGTTTTCTTTTCCCCAGGATATAATGAAAGGTTTTAGGTCAGAAGAAAATGGGAAGATCTTTATGGGAGATGTTGAAGATCTTTCACCATGATTAGAAGATTATGTTCCGAGTTTCCCAAGACACTAGACTATTACGATCATTTGGTGTCTGTTTTTGTTATGTATTAGATATTCTGCAAAAGTAATGTAATGTCTATGTACGTCATGATTTGGGTCTCTACACGAAACGACGATAATACAAAGATATTATTAACAATGAATTATTAAAAGATCATATATGATAACATATTAATATGATTAATTTATAATTTAATAAAAATTATTTCACCATTATACAAGAGGTTAACCTACCATCGACCATGTAAAAGTACAAGGTAAGGGTTTATTTCACAATCTCTTCATTATACGAGGTTGGTTATACGTAATTATCTATTATGACCTCTTTATCAAACACATCCATGTTTTTAAAAATATATTTCAAAACATTTTTACAAATTACTAGGCAATGGGTTAAAGTAATTTATACCCTTATGTGTTTTGAAAAGAATCATTCCGTCATTTTCCAAACAAGGTCATTTTTAACCTTTTCGACAAAATTAAGGTATGAATGTCTTTTTAAAACTTATACGGTGTGTGTGGCTATTTTACGCCGTTATAAAATGGTTTAAGCATCCCTTACAATCTTATAAGAATATTTTCATAGTAAATTTTTTAATTATGTGGATTTTAAATGATCTCAAAAAAAGAGATATTTCTCTAAAAAGGATTTTGATTTCATCTATGTGAACATCTTTTGATGGATTTTAAGTTTATTTGAAGTTGATTTATCATGATACAAAACTTCCATATTGAATTGAAGGTTTTGTGATATGTTTGACTGTGGATGTGTGATTTTTATACCATTCATGGTTTATGGTGAAATTATTGACATTTCGTATGCTAGTTTTTATATGAATGTTTATGATATGTTTAAACCTTTTCATATGGGGAATGTATTAGACTTAGCAAGTGACGGGTGGAGCCTGCTATAGCTCCTCGATGCATCGGAAGGTCTCATGAGACAGCTAGACGTGGAATTGGTCAAGGCACTTTCCCAATTTGATATATTGTTTTGGCCGAGGCCTTAATCATTTTTAGACGTCTTGGCCGAGGCCTTAACAAAATGTTTCAGAATTTCTGGCATTATATATTCCCTCATTATGAAAATAATATTGATGTTCCATGTGGTCATTCGACTAGTAGAATACCCATGATTATGTTTTATTATGTCTTTAATTACTCATCTAATATTATTTCCATAAAATTATTCATGTTTATTATTGGTAAAGGCATGTTATTTCAATTATTCTCCATGCTTAATATTTATGTTATATTCTCCTATATTTCTTACCCTTACTGAGCGTTTGATCTCACCCCTTTCTATGTTTTATTTTTTCCAGGATTCCAAGAAGTTTATTATGATTGATATGTAGGGTTAAGATAAAGGGAATAATGGATTTCTCAAAGAAATATTTCAGCTTTGTATTATGTTTGAAATTGTAATGTAATATTAATGTATGTAATCTATTTTCCAAGACTGCTAAACTGATCGGTCCTTTGGGACTTGATTCCCTGTAATCATGCCAATGTATTAAAATAATGCACCAACTATGGGTAATTGGGGTCATGGTGTTACATTCCTTCTATGTCAATTCCAACTTCATCCATCAATCCCAATAGTTTCTATACACGTATAAATATTCATGGCAGTTTTTCATATGAGGAATGGATGTTGTATGTAAATACCCTCCATCTATGACCATCAAGTTCAAATACATCCTCACTGCTACCGTCTTATTCTACAAATGGACTAAAACAATACCCCTCAAATAATTCAATAAAAAACCATTATTAATTTCATGAAGGCCAACATCATAATTATATTTAGTGTCCCTCACACAATAAAACAAACAATGGCACCGATGTATGCACTTCTAAATTGAAGTGGTTGTACTAGGATTATAACATTGATTCCAGCCACTCATCCCACTATCACACAATAGCGAATAGAGAGATATGTTCTTTCAATAAAACCATATCAAACATACTCTATAAAATGGAGTACAATGATAAAAAAATCCAACCTTAAAAATATCATTCATTCCTTGATGGATTACCACACTAAAATTCAGTCTTCTACTTTGGAATCCCCATGTTTGATAATTTACAGAATAGATTCAATGAAAACCATTGAGGTCCATCTACCATTACTCCGAATACCTGTCATTATAGAATAATAATATGATGATCAACCACAGATGTGTATGGATGAGTTAGCGAGAATCAATTAGAAAAGGTTTCATACCTTTCACCACGTGTAAGTGAACTAAAATCGAATAGCTTGTGCTTTCAATAAATCATTCACCTTTTTTCTGAAAGGGGAAATGGTTATGGCCCTCTGGGCCTCAATGATAATTAGAGAGAAACAATTGAATCATAAAACAAAATGGTAAGGACCTCTTTTCATTCATAAGTTCCATATTAATAGTGTATATATTTTAGTTACTATGGATGTAGAGAAAACCATTCCCCATAACTATGAAATATTTCTAAAAAATAATTCATGAAACTAAAAAAATTTAGGAATTCTCTTTAGGTATAAGGAACATCAATTTTCATGGTCCTGATTGCAAGACCCTAAACTACAAGGTAACATGGTTCTAATCATATTACCTAAAACTAAATGACAACGTAGACCAATTGACAAGAATCTAAACAACATATCCTAATGTCCAAGTCACAAGATGTTTGATTTTATGACCATATCAATTCAGAATAACATAAAAAATGAATGGATAACTTCCATGTTTCATGATTTATAACTTCTAAATACCTTAGTCCATGCTTGACCACGCCGTAATTATTGGTTTTGGATTGCTACTTCACCACCAACCTACCCTTATTTAGAACTATGTGTGGATTGATCCTCATTTCATTGGGATATGAAGTGATGATCGAACCCTATTTCCTAGTACCAACTATGAAAAAACTAAACTATTCCTCTCCCACATACACAAAATCGATGTAGGGGACTCTAATAAGGGACTATTCATTTACAAGATCGTTTTAAGTAAAAGGACCACTCTCTAATCTTGAGTCAGATATGTGTAGGGAATCACCATAAAAAATTTGTGTGGATTGATTATCTCTTTGACGGGATACATAGAAATGCCTAGGGACTCTTCCATAGTCTCAACCCCAAATCCACCCCCTTTCAAAGATCATTTTTTGTATCCTTTGTCCCTTAAGGCCTGTCTTTACACAAATTTTGTCCCTTGTTGGCCAGAACTGAAATATTTGGACCCCCATGTCAGTCAAAGCTTTATGATCTTAAAGAATAACAACCCCATGGTACTAGTCATATGAACCAAAACTAGAAGACACTATATTTTTTCCTATATGACTATAATCTGTATAGATTTTCTTTTGCACAACCATAAAATGAATGTTAGATTTTTCTTGGTCGTATTACATTAAGCTACATTGAATATTCCCCCTCTCATGACGTTAAACTATGTGTTATCATTGGCCCTTAGTAAATAGAATCCCCCCTCTAGTGTTAGATATCTACAAAATTATGTTTCAAGAACTATGTGTGTCTTTATTCTCATCCTAATTGGATACATAATAATACCTAGATCCTATATCCTAGCCTAGATCCAATGGAATTAAAAATTCATGGTTGACATCCTTTGCATGTCATAAAACTATGCATCACTATGTACCTCACCTGAGAGGGACCAATTCATTTGGGTTGGTGTCCCATCACACCTCAATTCAAGAAATACTCTAGTCTTGATTCTTATCCTAATTGGATATGTACTGACCCCCAAATACTACATCATGGTCTAGCCGCGATATTATAAAATTTCCCCCTCCTTGTATAAGAGCTCGATTAGTGTAGGGAAATTTATGTTAGAACTATGTATGGATTGATTATTGCTACCATGGGCTACATAGTGATTCCTTGGACTCAAATAATAGTTCCAACCATAATATAAATGAAAAATATTCCCTCCTCTACATATGGGTCAGACCTGAACAGAGACTTTTCCATCATAAAACTATATATGGATTGATCCCTATTACAATTGGATATGTTTTCATAGCTGAATCTCAAATATTAGGTCTAGTCACTAATTTTCCCTTCACTATGTATGTGTGATACCCAGTCAAGTAGCACTTTACCCATTCCTAGTCATTTCTAGCCTAAATGTTCCCTTTATACAAGGGCATGTCCATTTAACTAAACACACAACGTACCTCGAGAAACTTGGATCTCCATAAGCTTTCCTTTAGTTATCGATAATAAGAATTATAAAAAATGGGGGACACCTTTTTTTAATATACATAATATGACCAAATGTGGCTCTGTATAATGAGTGTCTCAAATATGACCTATCAATAAATGTAATCTACATTCTAATAATGAAATCATCTAATCTTATTACACTATGAAAATATATCTTAATGGGAACTAATTTAAGAATGTATATTTATTAATCCCTTAAATTATTGTCTCATCCCTCTCTCTGGGTTCAATGGACCCCAAGGCCATGAATTTCATCCTTCCCCTTCATGCTTAGAGAATGTAGAAACTATTTTGGTCAGATGAATAAGAAATGGTTGTTCCATGATTCAAGGCCTTAAAAAGGTACACTAAACACCCTAGTTACATGATGTTAAACTATAAGGTAATGTACATTAAGGATGAAGTTAAACTACATAGTTCATATAACAATGATATGATGAAAAACCATGTCTTTTTGAAGCCTCTCATCGAAACATGACTCTAGAAGTATGTGTGGCTAGATTATTATCTTAATCAAATACATAGTTATGTAAAAATTTCCTATTATAGGAACAAATAACTCAAAAAAATAAATTCCCTAATCTATTAAAGGATTCCCAACATGTCTTCCCCTAACATGAGAACTCATGATTGGAGAAAAATGATTTCATTTTATCCAATAATGTTTTTATTGGAAAATTCCACTGATGGCCAATGTTGACCAAGATGATTCTAATTATACGTGTCAGTTGTATTCCCTATTTTCATAAACTGCACTTTATTATCTTCAAAAAAACATTAATCACCACATAAATTACTATATATTTGTAGTATGAATGTTTATCTATGAGGGAAACATTTTTTTACTATACAAAATATTCCAAGATGTGGCTCTGAATAATGATTTCCCTAAATGTGTCCTGTCAACCAGTGGCATCTTCATTTTTAAGAGATAATGATATTTTCCATATATTTCAAATGATTCAAAATGATTTTTTTCATTTCAAACACAGTCCATGGACATTCCTTGCATACCTTCCCTATGTTATCCTTTCCAATTTTTAGAACATCAAGACGATCATTTATTATCCCTCTCCCCACATCCAAAACATATCAAATATAATTGATTGATAAGAATTGTATGGGTAAATCGTGTTCAAAGATGATCATCCTAAATCATCAGTTGTATTGGTGCAACATGTTAGACCCTAAACTACAAATGGAAAGAGATGTAAAACTCCCCAGGTCAAAAACCTGCAAAGGGTGACATGAGTAAAATCCAAGGCATGACCTCTAAGAATTCTTCATGTTAGACTTAGGAAAAATATGGGATGGAAATAGAGGAGACATTATATTTGTTGTTCCAACCATGTGATCCTAGCAAAAGTCAAACATAAACTCACTGGGACCCTCAACCTAGGAAAAAATTTGATCGCAACAAACATGTGTTCAAATAATTTAAATTCATGAAATTTAAAAAATGATAACATGATCATTATTTCTTCTAAACAATCCAATTATGGTTTTTTGGTGATGGTAATCATACCTACACCCATCCACGATCCACACCAAGAAAAAAAAATAGTGCACACTATTTGAAATTTTCATGATTATAGATGATGTTGTTACTCAATGGTTGAATGATTTGAGTTATCATGATGTTATTATTTTGAAACAATACATTTTGATGTGAATATGTATATATATATATATATATATGAAATTGGGGGCAAAAAAGATTCCATTTATTGAAAAAAATTGGATGGAGAAATTTCCACATCTGGGTGAATATTCTTAATATTATTAATCAATGAGAAAAACAATTAAAAAACTATTGTGAAATTTTTGAAGATTTATTTAATAGATATGATAATGAATAACATGTGGCATTAGTGGATGACTCAATATTGACCCTCCGCAATATTTATATTTATCTATTGAATTAATTTTCCTAACAAAGGTGTTGGGATCCTAGATTTTTTTTGTCTAATAGATACTATAAATGTATTTATCAATGGCTGCCATGCCTTTACTCTAGCCAGAAAGCCTCATTTTATCACAACTTTTCTATTTTTAAAATTTTTCAATAATGTATTTTCACTTCCTCAGCAACTAAGTGATGCATCTCAGTAATAGTATCCTTTAAAGCTTTTTAATTGGTATTGTAATGATAAAACTAGATTAGATTGAATTAATTAGAAGCCAACTCTTCTAAAGAAATGATAAATTGAGGGATAAGGTTATGAAAATTCCGATAATAAATACCACATATACATAATCCTAATATGAGTTTATGAAGTTTTTCCACATTATCAAAAACCTTTTATAATGGAGTCGCTATGATGATAGTGAAAACTGGGCACCAAGACCACTTGCATTCGACCTGATGATTGATGAAAACACTGGGATCTCGACCCATTTCACTTGCTACTACTGGTATATATTATGATATCACATTCTATTCACATGGAATTTCTCCAAATTGAGACCCAGACATTGGAAATTCCTCTATCATTGCCTCCTTTTAAATTTTAGGGATTCAGCTTGTATGCCTAGTGTCTATTAGTGAAGTGTCTAACACTATTTCACTAGGACCAATTTCAATGGGGAGGCAAACTATTTCATCCAAAAAAGTTTATTCTGAAACACTCCCAACACAAGATTAATATTAAGATGAAACTTCCTCATAATTATTTTAAATTTTGTACATATAATTTTATTTCCCAAAAATTGGTGATGGAAGCCTGAAAAGAATGGATATTGGAGAAACCAATGGTTTGTGCACCCATATGACCGATTTCTCCAACATCCTATATAGATAGTATTTCAACCACATTTTTGAATAACCCTGTGACAAGTAGTTTATATCATTTGTAGAAGGAAAATAATTTTCCATGACGGAACCCTCATGGATTTGTATCAACCACGCTTGGCAGAGGATGACTGTGTGTGAGTCCCTCTTAGTCCCAATGAGGGGTAAGGATGAAACCTATTATAGACATCCTAATTTTTTTATGAACCTATATCGAGAATAAGTATCACGAATGGACACCCTATCTATCTAAGAATCCATAATCCCATTTCACAATGAGATAATGTAGGAGTGCATTTCTGATTTTACTCCACCATTATCTATCACCTTTCTAGAAGGTGTCAGTTAATAAATGAAAGTAAACCAGGAGGGATCCTTTAACAGTGTAATAATTATGTCAATTCCCAAGAATTTTGGGTGAAAATAGTAATGTTGAGTATTGTAGGGTGATCATTAGAATGATAAATTATCATGATATACTAATACTCATAACATGAAAAGTGTTATACTAACCATCCATATAAAAATAATAAGGGTCCACTGAGGTGATGCAGGGTTCTTGCATCCTATATATGACCCACAAACTCATGTATCTGAGTGAGGGTGGGTACATTTTGGGAGATATTTCATCCATACTCCAATGTGGCCCCCAAAATCAAGGTATAATCCTTAACACCAGTATATGTATTTCTAGATAGAAAGATCCGTCCACTCAAAAACATTGATAAAAAACCTACCATCCCAATTCCTATAGATATATTTGGATGGATCATTTATCCCCATGTGGTTTGTTGTATTGTCTTGATAGTGGGCCATTTGGAATATTAAACACCATGATCTTATTGAGTTAGACGAGTATTGGTGTTCAGAACCTTCAGCCTTATCCCACTAGCTTATAAGTATAGATTTATATAATTATTGAATGGAATAAGTGGATAGGTGTAAAGGGTTTGACCTAGTGACTTCTTTCAAACGATCAGTAGATGTCCCACAAAATTATCCCAACATCACCATGTGATAGGTGAGGGGTATTGATAATCAAAAACCAAAGACTAATTAATTCATGAAATATCCTTGTTAGTGAATACACTATGAATTGTGAAACTCATACAACTGGGTATAGGTTGACAACCTATAACCATTCATGAAATTCTATTCAATTATTACACACCCAAAATGTGAAATCCCATTCATCATAAATAATCCCGCTAGACTAAAATCCATACATTGAGCTTCACCCTGTAGTGGAATCACCTCATGACTGATTAAAAATGGTTGGGTAATAATGAATATTGGAGTGAAAGGATATTTCGTGATTATTCTAGTTTCTCAGAGTTCAAAACTAACTATTCAGAATACAAACATTCTCTTAGATCAATTTATTGGTGATGTATCCTATACAAAAAAGGTTCACATGAACATGATCCTAAGACTCTTTAAACAATATAGGTAGAATATTTTTCAATGCATATGGTACTGGAGCAACATCATAAATCCTGAATTTTTGTAGAGGTTATTTTTAATACAATATATAATCTAGAAGCTCTTGTGAATGTAGAATCTTCATAACACCTTCTTGTGGAATGATATGATATCTGGGGTTGACTATGATATTTCTAGAAATATTAATTCTCCTCTAAATCACAGTCTTCAAAGAAATCCTCAATATAGAAAAAGAATTTCTAAATGGATCCATTCTATCCATATGGAAATAAAAGTCATAAAAAAGGTATCAAACCTTATCGAAGTGAGAATTGCTTAATAGCATGGTGTACGACATGAACATCATGATACATGACTCATATAATAGCTGAAATTCAACATACAAAATTTTAAATTTCTATGGGAGGCCATTCATCTATGAATGAAAATAATTACTCCATAGGAAAACCATTTAATGTATGAAAATGATTCATTATGAATAAAAGGTCATTTTTAATGAAAAATTGATATGTGGGGAAGGGGGTAATCATGAGATCAGAGAAATTCATAATGCATAAGTAGGTTACATGGTGGAAAATGGGTCAATCTGACACATTTTATAGGTAATGGACCCCCTATGGATCAACACGCACCTCGAAAAGCATTCAATTGAGCCATTTTATTCTTCAAAATTTATTTCTCTTTGTGTAGATCAGACCTCATTCTGATGGGGGACTTTTTTAGGATTAATAAAATATTAATACTATCCAATAATGCTATGATGAGTTTTGGAAAACCAAAAATTATATAAATGGAAAAGGAATCACGATGTTTAAAATCAGTAAAGTATTGAAGAAACACAAAGCATCACATTCATCCCGTATAGTGCACATGCTATGTGGGAGCACCTCTCTACATGGAACTCCCACAAAAAATGAATTTGCAGGTAGGGGTAGTGAAATAATTCCTCCCACAAACTACCTTTTTATTAGTGGGATTAGGTAGTGAAATAACTCCCCCCATAAATGATTTTTTATTTGATGGGGAAGTCATTTAAATAATTCATCCCACATAGGATTTTTTTCATTATTTAACACATCGACAAATGATTTTAATTAACTTGTTGAATGAGGTATTATTTGCACCACTCTAAAAACTAAAAAATGTTATGATGATGAAAATTTTATTAAACAATCAAATTTTACTAGGTATTCTATGTATCCAATCAAATATCCCAAGAAAAAAATTATTTTTCGTGCTAATAAATACATGGTATTAGAATACGAAAAGGATGGAGAGAGATATATATGTTTGAGTTGGTGACCTTGAAACAAATTTTTCCTACATAATGATAAACGATATTCATAGTTTTTAATATTAGTAAACTTATTATAACATTGTGGTTGTTCTTATGCATAACATTGTATTTCATAATGTCTCAATAGTCGATGTCACACAGAAAGGTCATAGTAGTTCCACACTATGATTTGAACACAAAAGTGCTATGACACTATTCTTAAACATATGTTCAATAGCTGGATGATATCATATGATGGAAATAACTGATACAGGCTATCATGGGTGGAGACTCATTGGAATTTTAGGCAACTTTTCATGGTGCACACCCTTGGTAATATCTACTGTAGAATATTATGAGAATGAGACACACTAATAGGATAACCAATTTATATTTTTAATTAGATGTTCCTATATTTGGATGTCTATATTGGTCCTTAGACTTTAATATTATTATTATGGAGTATTATGCATCATGTACTTTAAGGTTTTGATGAAAACTATGATGACATATGTTCGTAGTGAGGAAGGATATGTTGGGCGCGTCACAAGTAGTATCACATTAATGAATAATGTGAGAAAGGATTTTCCCCTTCTATTATTTAACAAAATTTATTATCTTGGGACCTTTTAAAGAAACTATATATCCTAAACAAATCCATTTCCATGGTGTTCTATAGGAATGGTCAATTTTCATGAAATCAAAGAAAGATACATAGAGCACATAGGATGATAGAATTGACATGCAACTTGCTTGATTTGAGATATCATGATACCGATATTATATTAAACAAAATAATCATCTATATGAAGTATTATGTTGTTGAGGATCTAATTTCAATATCTATGTATTCCTTGGTGTGTTGATAGATGCTAACATTGGAATTTAGGCTCCTTCGCATAATGCCATTGAAAAAGAGACATAGAGGGTCACACACACTATGTTTATCAATAATTTTAGTTAAATAATATATTATTATTTATTATTTAATAAGTTGAATAAATATTATACATGCATGCAATTTAATAATTATTATTGTTTTATTGATCGCATACATCCCATCACTAGTTATTCAAGACAATATAATGTGATCAGAATATTGAAAAAATATTAATTTTCGATTTAGTTAATATAATAATTATTTATTTATTGAATAATAATGAAATGATATTTATTTAATAAATAAATAATCATTATCTAGGGCCTAATAAATATCATTGTAGAATTATAGATCATGTTTTATGGTCTGCTAAAAAATAAGAAATATTTAATATTAATTTATCAAATAATATTTTATTTAAATTGCAAGTTAAGTGCCTATCAAGAAATAATAATATCATCATTATTATTTGACATGGTGTTCCAAATGAATTAAATAAATAATAAAGGAAACTTGTGAAATTATTTTATTATAACCCTAGTTATATATAAACTCAATTATATTTTTTTCTAAAAGGGGTGATTTATTTGTTTGATTGTACACAATAGATTTGAAGAATCCTCTCAAGACCTAGAGATGTACCTTATGAAAGAATGATCCCATGAATGGAGATAAAAATTCATCAAGATTCCACTCCCAAGTCAATATATATCCATGAGAATTCTTTGGAAGTAGTTATTGAGGTGATCAAAGGTGGACAAAAAAAGCAATAGGATTTGTCATGCTAGCACCCGTATATTTCTACAACGATACTAGAAGATTTTTGGATCATGTGTGGATCACTACTAGAGGTAATATTATTTGATTCCTACAAAACAATGATCATAAAATATAGATCTTTTCTCAGATACATAAATAAAGAAATAATTCCAATAAATTAATTCTTTAAATAATTCAATTAATTGTAAATAATATGTAATGATCATCTCTCTTAAACTATTTTTCTATCCCTTGTCTATTTTGTTTAATTTTATTACATAGACAACTATTTTTATTATTGTGTAAATATCATATTCGTCATATATCAAGAAAAAAAAAGCCATGTCGAGCATGACCCGTCCCATTATTCCACTGTTCCCATAACCTAAAAGTTGTATTATAGAGGTTAAATAATATTTATAATTATATAAAGAGAATTGATTGATATACAAAATTTTAATTTAGTTTTCAATTCATTTTTAATCATCCTTTTAATCCTAATTGTGATATATTATTCTTCACCCATTTTTTATTGTAGATCTAATAAATACAATTAATATTTCTGAATAAAAAAAATCAAGGAACTAATCTGGTGGTTCCATAGATTTTGGAAAGATAACACATAAGTACACACTGTGTAATTAGAGTTACACACCCTGTACTTGTGTTCAATTAATCAAGAATTAATTTGGAAATTAATTAAAATCATGTTCATTAATGACATTCAGTGTATTTATTTCTTACACCGCATGTTGATTGGGCTAGGGTAGCACAAGTTTAGCTTAAATACATGCCGGATAGCCCATGTACACAGCACATAGTCCCTTTATGTTACATATTGTATGTGTATTACCATACACAACCTACCTGACTAGTGACCATGTAACTCGTAGACCACACTCCATGTACTCCAATCGTTTGGGGCACAATTTATACACTGATTCCATTCATTTGTGCCTTAGATACATTGTGACATATGTACACACTTTTTATCTTGGTTGTACATGTTTTGTACTTATACCAAATTACGCATATATAAAATATATTTATTATACTCTGTAAACCTTATTTACATGTGCTTGTGTGTAGTCATTAAGTTGATATGACACCCCATGTGATGGGTTTCAATATATATATATATATATAAATTATTAATTAATATAAGTGTAATTTTCAGATATTCATATCATGTATGATTCATATTATAGTTGTTACACCCCATGCATTAAAGCATGACACATTACAGAAAATTGTGTAATTCATGTAATCATTAAGTTGATACTACACTTCATGAATGTAAATGATAGGTTTTGTATGCTATATGTCACAAGAATAAACTATATATGAGTATAATACATGTTTGGTATATTTGGATGGGTATTCACCATGTTTCCTCAAAGGTACATTTATGTGCACAGTTAATTTTAAATAAATTTATTTAATTTTTTTAAAATTACAATGGATGAGAATATCAAGAAAATTTGGATAAAAACTCATATAAAAGTATTGATTTGTAATGGGTGATAATTAATTTTTTGGAGAAATATTTATATTAATAAGAACGATTAATAATTTAATTCTAGTTTTATTAAATTCATAATTTGTTTCATTCCTATTGATGATCATGGAAATAGAAAAGAACTTTTTATGTGATTAGTTTAATTTAATTTAGTATTCAATTAAATTGTTGGACGATGTTCTTTATCTCCTTTTATTATGTAAGGACCTATGTGCCCATGTTTGATTTTATGTAATCCCTTTCCCCCTCACCTGCATTTGAGTGAATGCATATGTAACAGATGGAGATCCCATGAAAGTGGATGCGGTTCAAGATTGGAGGTGAGGTGAAACCAATCCATGAGAGATACATATGTTGATAGTGGGAAAGATATAAGACAGTAATTAATTGGTTCTAGGTGTTTTTCCTCTCGTCAATGGTTCGTTTATAAACCGCTAGATAAACTAACCATTTTTAAAAATATTGATCATACTTCTTTATTATTTTATTTCTATCATGTTTCATGGTTATTACATTATGAATGTTTTTTCGTGAACACATGATTTAATTAAACAAACAAACATAAAATATAGATATAAAATAAATTTTCTAATGCATAAATATTATCTAAGACATGGTTAATCACTTAAGTAAATCGACTTAATTTTAACAAGCATGTGATAAAGATAATAATTGGAAATTTATGAATAATGGTTAAAATAACTAAATTTCTTATATTATGTATGTATTTCCTTCGACTACTTTAGTTAAAATTGAACCATAGTTCAAAGTGCTTTGCCAACCAAATTTGGGGGGCTTTCCATTATCGGTGAATTTTAACATGATTTTTTTGTTGAAAAAACATAAATCACATCAAGGGTTGAATTCCAAATAAGGACTTAGTGTAACATAGAGGTAAGGGTTGAGGAAATCTAATTTACGGATTTCAAGATTGGGAAGTCAGCTGAATATATCAAGGAACTATGAGTTAATGAAATTGGCCTATGGAATACCTATGTTAAACCATTCAAATTTTTTGACCAACCAATGTTGGGGTAATGAGAAGGGGAATATAGATCCTTATTACTAGAATTTCCAATAAACAAGTTATTCCAAATCCAATTGTGAGGGATATAGGGTTTTCATAAAATATTGGAAGACTACTAAATTTAATATTTATTTATTTACCTAAATTTTATTAGTTAAAGTAATAAAATTATTCTTATCTTATTTTTAGAAAAAACATTAAAATGACTTTAGAAATATCACGCGGATCTATACTTGATAAGGATAACCCTCTCACCGACACAAATATCAAAGAATGGCGAAGACAATTATGCATTATCTTTCCCCATAAAAGGAAATTGTATGTGCTAGAGGAACCTATTCCTGATGTGTCTTGTAATGTGGAAAGTGATAAATATTTATCTCGCTATGAGAAATATTTGAATGAATCCATAAACATTCAATGGATCTTTCTATCATCTATATCCAATGATCATTTAGAGAAACATGAGGGCATGGATGCATATATCATAATGTCTCAACATTAGGATATCTATCAAAAGAATGAGAGATAAGAGAGGTATGTGATCTATAATTAATTGTTTACAACTATGTTTGGAGATTCTATGCCAATTGGGAATTATAAAGTCTAGATTATTGGTTTTATTGAACACTTATACATCATTGGTATTAAATTCCTGGAGGGGTGTCATACCAATCTCACACTTTCATCACATACCAAGAACATTTCTAGTTTTATTCTTAATTATAATGTGAGGAATAATGAGAATATTTTTTGAGAACTTATTACATTGATTATCTAAGTGGATAAGGACATGGGGTAGGATAAACCCCGGGTCCATATATTGAACAAGAAAAAAAAGAACAAGGAAAAGGGTCCCAAGACTCACATCATGTCTAAATATCCTAAGCACCATCCTTCAATGAAAAGGATGATCCATGGGTAGGGAATGGAAAATGAGGAAATATTTTTTTCATGTGGCATGTTAAGCCACTAAAAGAGGAACCATACCAAGAACCAAGGGGTGGATATAGGTTTGTTCTTTATCGAGTGTAATCTTTCAATATCTACACATTTGGTAATAGATATAGCTTGTCGCGATCACATCTTTATCCAAATTCAAGAACCAAGTTGATTTCAAAATATTGATTAAGGAGAGGTGGATTTGAGAAATGCTAGTAGTGTGAGGATAGCTGCCCTATCCATTGGTGACTACCGACGTTTATTTCCAACATGAATAATTTCGGATAGAAAATAATGTTATTATGTACTTAACGATACAATGATAATAATTTATGTATCATTCCTAGATTTTAATGGGTTTATATTAAAGTTTGTAAAAGAAGTTGTTTCATATATAAAGACAACATATTTTATGGTATGGAAGATTTAAATAATGGACTATATGTACTAAATTAAAAAAACCAATTTTTGGAAATTGATAAAAAATAATGTTCACAGAACTCATACAACATCCAACTATGGCATCACCGTCTTGGTCATGTAAATGATAAGTGTTTTAAAATACATATCATGATGTTTATTTAGACTCCTTTGAGATAAAACCACATGAAATAATTCATTATTATTTACAAGGAAAATTTATTAAACCAAAATTTGGTAGACAATGTGAAAGGACCAATGAGATTCTAGGATTCTTACAAACTAATGTGTGTGGTCCATTTCCAGTAAGAGCTAGAGGTGGAAATTATTATATCATAAATTTTACTGATGACGTGAGTATATATGGCTATGTTTACAAAATGAGGAATAATTCTGACTCCTTTAAAAAATTTAAGGAATTCAATAAGGAAGTATAGAGTCAACCTTATAAAAATATAAATATGATTCAATCAGATCGAGGTGGTGAATATCTTAACCAAGAGTTTATCTATTTTTTTGGAGTTTGGGATTATATATAAACTCACTCAACCTTATAAAATAAGTGGAATAGTGTAATTGAAAGAAGGAAAATTACATTGTTATACATGGTATGATTGATAATGAGTTGTGAGGATCTTCCATTATCCTTTAAGGGATATACATTAAAAACTACAGTGTACACATTAAACCATGTTCCAACTAAAGTAAAAAATAAAATTCCCTTTGGGCTATGGACCAAAAACCCCATTTTTTCACACACATGTATGGGGTTCTGAGGAATTGTTTATGCCCTTATCATGAAACAAACAAGAACCCCATGGCACAAACATGTATCTTTATATGGTATCCCATGGAAATAAAGGGATACTACATATAAAACCCCTCAGACAAAAAAATGAATTTCTCCAAAGAAGAAATTTTTCTTAAGAGGGGTCACATAATAAAAAGGATTTTGGGATAAATATTTAATTTGATGAAGTTGATGATAAAGATACAGAAGAGTTGGTTCAGGAATAGATTCCACATTTCCCCATAGAAGAAGAAGTTCCTGGAACACAAGTACTGTGTAAAAGCATATAAGAGATAAGGGAACTAGAGAGATATGGTTTTCTAGTCATTGATGATGGTGAATCAGTATTGGTTGAAAATTTTGAACCTCTCTCCAAAAAAAGGTAGTAGAGAGAACAAAATATGAAAAATTTAGAGAAGCCATGAAATATGAAATAGTTTCCATGTAAAAAAACTATGTTTGGGTTTTGGTCAATGTTCCAGGTGATGTATTTCCCATTAGATATAAATGGGTATTCAAGAGGAAAATGTACATTGAAGGTGAATTAAATTATTATAAAGAAAGGTCAGTGGATAAAGGGTTTTAACAACATCTATAAAATCACTATGGTGAACCCTTTTCACCATTTACATGCTTAAACCCATTAAGATTATACATATAATTACAAATTTCCTTGGTCATGATATATGGATGATGGATGTAAAAATTTAATTCCTTAATAGGAACCTTCAAGAAGATGTATATATGACACAACCAGAAGGGTTTTCTGACTTCTTGTGCTTCAAAAATTATTTTTAAGTAGTAGATATCCATTTATGGATTCAAGAAAGCAGCCAAGTCATGGAGTATTTCATTCGATGTATCGATAAATAAATTTTCATTCATTAAAAATATATATGGCCATGTTTTTATAAGAGGTCTAGTGGAAATGTATTTTGTATCCTAGTATTATATACTGAAAACATATTACTTATTAGAAATGATATACCAATCTTATAGACTGTTAAGAACTGGTTAAATAATTATTTCTCTATGAAGGACATAGGTGAAATAAATTTTATTCTAGGGACTAAGATCATTTTTTATATATCCAAGAGGATTATTGAACTAATTCAATGTACATTTGTTCACCAGATACTAATGAAATTTCATTTGGAATAATCCAAGAGGGGATTGGTTCTAGTGTCACATGGTTTACATATTTCTAAGAAAATCATTATTCAAAAAGAAATAACGAAATATATAATGAGTAAGATCTCCAAATCTTCTAAAATAGGATCAATCATGTATGACATGTTATGTACAATACTTTATGCTGCCTATTCATTGAGCATGGTAGGAATATATAATGAAGATCCATGAGAACAACACTGTTCTACCGTCAATGTTATCCTTATGTATTTGAGATGAACTATGGATATTTTATTGGTTTAGGGAGGATATAATGACCCGAGATTTATTTACATTGAAATTAAATTAAATTGGAGGAATACGTCATACATTATTCAAAGAGATAACCAAATAATGTATTAGTTAATTACCTTTGTAATCATAGAACAAAAAATTCTAGTCTAGTGAAAGATCTTCAATGTTTCCCATAAATATTTTCCCTTTTTTTGTACTCCTACCTAAAAAAAGACTTCATAACCTATTCAAAATAAAACGTAAGAAAGGTTGAGATCAGATTATTTGTATGTGAAAAAAAGGGAGATACGTAAACATAAATAAGAGCATAATGTGTATGATAATGTGGTCATAACATTGGAAGATCATGCCATGCATCTCAAATGTAAAATTGAATTATAATTATATCAAATAACATAATCCATAAGATCATAAAATTTACATAATGAATGAAATTGTCGCATATACGTAAAATTATAACTTTGTGGACATGTATAAATAGTAACAGGTAAACTCAGTAAATTAAGGACATGAAATCAGGCCCTTATATAAACATGTGTACATGAAAACCAGTTCCACACATAAATTTATGGACATGAAATCCAGGTCTATGTATAAAATTGTGTACATGAAATCAGGTTCATGCATAACATATACACTTCACGAGTTTTAAATGTTTACCCAATTCATTAGAGGGAGATATAGGTCCCACACTTCACATAATAAAAACCATAAGTAGGTGTTCCACATGAACATAAATCATATTATAACCCATGTAATTAAATTATTTCACTAAACATCCTTTATTCATAACATAACACGTGGTAAAGAAATGGGTCTCATAAATATCATACCATTATAACATAATCCATGAAAAAACATATGAAATTAAAAAATATAATTTCATAATTAACATAATTATACCATAGTAATAATAGGAATAATATACATGAAATATATACATATTATATAATACCCCCTTTGATGGAAATTAATTTGTATAGAACACTTGAAATTAATTCTTGAGGAAATTATTCATTCTTCTAAAAAACCATTTTATTTTCATAAAATGCCACTAAATTTTAAAAAACATTATTGCAAAATAACATTGTAAACATTTAGCTCATTCCTTAAATTAATAAGTTTTCATGAAAGTGTAAATATTATTTCAATACATATAAGTTAAAAAACATTCTTCTCATACTTTTTTTGGAAATGGAAAATAGTGCACTATTTGGAAAATGAATGAAATATCACTTTAAAACCATGTAGTAAGATATAAAAACTATGGATAAAAATAAATTTAAAAATACTTAGGATAATAGTTAAACATTTTATGAACAAAATATTAGAAAAAATTGACATGGATGAAAAATATAACCTAGTAAATACTTACGTATAAACAATATTATATAATAATGAAATTTTGAAATTATCTTTTTTACATCGGTATGGGTTACTTAATACATGTTTAAACCCCCTATATAAGGGTTTAAATAATCTTATAAACTTATTATAGAATCATCGCAATTTTTATGATATCGTATAAGATCATATTATCATCCTTTTGTTAGAAACATTTTATTATTACTCGTTATTCAGGTATTAATTACGTCATTTTCTTATACATGTTTTGTTGAATAACTTTCGGTTATCCTTACTTGTTTATTGTTATATAATTTCCAAATCTATATTAATATAATATTTATAATATTTTTCCATTATATACATTTATATTGTCATGATATAATGGATATCATGTAGAATTAATCACATCACATCATGGAGACGGCAGTTCATACTTACGCATGATCGATGATATCATTCCCATAATTGGGAAATGGTATGGAAGTGTATGGTATATTTTTTTATATAACTCCTATAATTTTATAATAATCATATATAGTTATTATTTACATAATTATAATCATCTACGTATGATTTTCATGAAAAAAATGTTACACTATGACATAAAGACAATAAGTCGTACAAACGCACGTGTGGTAATTTTGTTTTTATAGGGTGGATAGAAGTTGGAATATGGTTGCTGAATAATCATTATAAAAACTCATTATATAAGTTGTACTAGAGTTATTAATTTATAGTTTAAATATATCTTGAAGAGTACATAGAACCAGAAATATGTTTGAAAGAATCAGTAGAGGATATTACCTCTTCTTCGACGATCCCCCTCTAGATATTCTCTTAACAAAATTAGAGTTGGTTTTTGAGAAGACCAGAGGCTCTAGAATGTTACTATAGAATTTTATAAGGGAAAAGGTATGGGTATTTCTACGTTTTAAGGCTCAAATATAATTTAATTGGAGAGTAATATGGTTCTATTTTACATAATTGAGGTGGGGTGCACTTTTGGAATTTCCAAAATATATTAATTTATAATAAAATCAAACTCTATCAAAAATACAACCAAAATTTAATATTTCTGAATATTAGATAAGATAGATTTGTAATATAATCAAATAGTAAATTTTATATAATATTTTATATCAATTGAAATGTTTTCATTTTAATCAACTCCTAGAAAATCTATTTTAAATTTTAACTAAGGTAACAATTATTTCAATATTAAATGAGTAGAATGTTTACTTTTTTTGTGTAAATTAGACCATAAATGAAAAATTTAGAATATACCATACCAATTAATAATTATTTTATACTTTTAAATAATGTTTTATAATTTTTAAATAATTTAAGAAATCATAATTTTGATAAAACATAAATAGTGTCAATTTTGACACTTCATTTCCTGGATTTTTAAAAAATATCAAGATATGATGTTAACAAAAAACAAAATATTTAATTATATCACTAATTGGTCAATTTCATCTATAAAATTAATTTATCCCATAATTTTACATAAAATAAATATATTTTAATAAATTTAGAAAAAACATTTGATATTGCTATTAGTAAAATAATTACTACATCAGTTTTTTGTAATTATTTAATATACATATTGGTCTAATAAAAATTAAAAATAAAATATTATAATGAATATTAAACATATATATTTTAGTGGAATATTTATAGTTGAATATATAATCTATAAACTTATTTTAAAAAATCATATATGTATGAAAAAATGAATCTGAAAACTTTAACATTACTTTAGATAAAATATTATTAGTGTTATAAAAATTCCCATATAGATGAAAATGGTCAATAACTAAACCGTTGGATTTTTATGGATGATATATAGTCGAAAAATAACACTTGGTCAATATTTATTTTATCTTTTAATGGTTATTTGTATTTTAATAAAAAAACAATTTTATTGATTTTTTATCAGTTAAATAATTTCTACACCATCATTATATCACAATTTAAGGAAAATATATATATCCTAAAATTCTTAAATAAATTACCATAATAAAGAAAAGAAATTATCTTTAAAATGATTATTTATAGTTGAACTTTTCATTTGAGTAAAATTATATTAAAAATGATATAGTTATTAAAATTTGAGTAAGACATCTTTTACTCTCCTTGAAATAAAATATAATAAATATCATAATCTAATAGAAGTGCCATAAATTGATCATAATTTTGACTTATGGTTGGATTTTTGTGAAAAATACTTATCCAGTGAATTTATAATAGTGTTAGGGTAATTTTATAATATTATAATAATATTTTTACCTTTTATTACCCAATTTACCCTTAACTCTGGTAAATATAAATTTATTAAATTTACTATTCATAATCGTAAAAATAAAATAACCCTATTTAAATAATTTGGAAACAATTATTTTAATTATGGAATACATTTTTAAAAATTAAAAACATAGAATTTTCGAAATTAATTTAAAATTAATCCAGTTATTTGAATGAGAAAGCATGTTTTAAAAGTTAAAACATTACAAAATATTGAAATGTTTTTACATTTAAATTCAATGTAAAGTTAATGAATATTTAATAGGTTATATTAACTGATAAAAATATAATATATTTATACATTAAAACCATTAAAATATATAATTTAGCAACATAAATTATTTCAATGAAAAAATGTATTTTCAATAAAAATCTAGAATTTTTTACTATTCATAACAATGTGTAACTTATCAAAAAAATAACAATAAAAAAACTAAATTATAACTAGATAGTATTATATCAAATTTGAAGTTTATTTTATCCAATAGAAAATAAAAAAGTGTGAAAGAACTAGATTTAAAATTTGTGACCCATCAAAAGGCGGAAATACTGCATTTTTTTAAAAATACTTCTTTTATCTGAAAAATTCAATTTATTATTATATCATGTCTATAAATCATATAAGATTAATTTGAATCATTATATTAATTATATTTCATATATATATATATCAGTAATAAAATTCATCAATAGTGATTTTATAATTTTATAAACTCACTTATTTTCATTTAAATAGTTTTTCATAAAAACAATTCCTTTTATTTAAAAAGGGTTTAATTATCAATTATAATTAGATAATCACCAAAGAAATAATTATATATACATGTAAAAAAAAATATTTTCAAAATTCAGTTCATACTTTCCATACACGCCATTACAATGTCTAGGTTATTAGGTAACATAATAATATTGAGTTTTTTTCATAAACTTGTTCTTGCATGGAAGAATGTATATCAAAAGAAATCGAAATTCATAGTGTTGGGTATACTGCGAGATAAGATGGTTTTTCATGTAGAAAAAGATCATATTGGTGTCGCATAAAACACTAGTCATCAAATAAATTGTAAATAAAAAATCTATCTCATAAAAACCATAGGATGTTACATTCTACCCCCATTAAAATTAGTTTTCACCCAAAATTTAAATTGGTTTATAAACGGATTAATAAATGAAAGTTTCTTCCATGAAACCCCAAATCATGAAACAAAGCCTAAAAAATTCTTTTTTAAAATGAAATATTTGGAAAATAATAGTTACCCAAATTAAATCATAACCAGGTCTCAACATAGGATAATATAGGTGAAGATTTTTGCATGGAGGAAAAGCATAAACACTACTGGAATTCTTGTTAATTGTGACGGACTATTTCTGACGGGATCCCGTCGCAAATAGGCTTTAGCAACGGGGTTCCGTCGCAAATAGACTGATGCAGAAAACGCTGTAGCAAATACAATTATTTGCAATGGGCCCATTGCAAGAAATGATTATTTGTGACGGGAATGTTTCCCGTCACAAATAAAATTCTGATTATTTGTATTATATATACAGAAACGTTTTCACGACGGGCCCGTTGCAAAAAGTATTTGTGACGGTATATTGTCCCGGCACAAAAAATATATATATATATATATATATAACATTCTGCAATGGGCCTGTCGCAACAGATTATTTGTGACGGGATTACTTACCCATTGAAAATATGTTTTTAAAAATATTTAGCTAGGCTATTTGCAACGGGGTCCCGTCGCAAATAATAACTTATTTTTTTAAAAAAAATAAAATTTAATAATATTACGATTGATGATAAAATTATATTATTATTATTAAAAAAATAAAAAATAAAAAATATTAAAATTCTCAATATTCACAAAAAATATAAAAAAAAATAAAAAAATATTAAAAATTAAATTATATAATATTTTCACCAATATAAAAGATAGAAAATGTAAATAATTCAAATTAAAATTTTAATTCAAATGTTTTTAACATAAAAAAATCACTGGGGGTCGTCTAGAGGAGGTGGAGGAGCTTGTACAAGAAACTCTATCACTAAACTACGAGTCAGACAATGCGTGTACTCCATCAGCTCTTGATTATACTGCTGCCATCGACGGCTCTGCTCCTCGTAATGTTTCTCCTTCTGCTACTACCACCGACCCATCTCTTCTTGCTACTTCTGCAAAGTGTCTATATGCTCAGCTTGAGCTCGCAACTGCTCCTGATACTATGACGCAGAAGATGATGTCTCTCCACGAGCTCCTCTCGAGCTTGACAACGACTCACAACAATACCAAAATAAGTACCATGAGTCAAATGAGAACTGATGCCAACAACTCTGTCATTCTGAAAGCCATACTGAGTCGCCTACATCCATGCCGCCTCATCGAAATGGTGAGCACCGGTCTGCTCAGCCGTCTCGTCCTGACCCTCAGCCTGTGTTTGAGAGGTCACAGCCACATATGACTCCTTTAATTGCAATTTAAAACTAAAATTGTCAAAATATTATATGCAATTAATTTTTAAACTGAAAAAATAATACTAACCACAATCTGACGTTGGTGATCACCTCTAATATCTCCAGTGGCTGGATCACTGTACATCCTCCAATAAACATCGAACTCTGTAATATCGGGAAGCTCGACTATCTACATAAATATAAAATAAACTGTTTATATTTATAGTTATATAAAATATTTTAAAAATATACTTACTAGATTCCCTTTATGTGAATAGAATGTATGACTACCAGCTCGATGCGTCACCTCCTGTCTCCCCCGGTTCTGCCGTCCCATTGAAAATCTCCTCCGAAATCCACCACCCAAATAGTGTAAACATAATCCATCTCAAACGTGAGATGAAATGTACTCTGGTCAGTGGGATCAATACGACTCATCAATTTTTGTCGCCCCTGCTTTCTTAATGGCTACCCTTCTCAACTTGTGCAATAACTGGCAGAAACGATCATGCATAGAAACTTGCCATGCCATGTGGATAGCATCGTGCATGCTATCATAGATAGGATTCCATAAACCCTAAAAATAATTTATAATATCAAGTTGTTAATAAAATAAATTTCAAAATAAATATTATTTATTTATGTACCATCCAATGATGGAACATGTCACTTCGCACATCAACGGGAATCGGTTCCCATGTGATGCATGGTTGAGAAAAATAATTTCACAATATAGAGCTCCCCTGCCCAATAGCTACATGCTGAAAACTGTGGAAAAAAGAATAAATACTCAATCAATTAGTATATATATAAATAAATTATTGAAATATATCTAAAATATACAGGTTACCATACCTCCTTTTGCATTGATCGAAACCAAGATGTGGACGTCGCTCGGGGATAGGGACAGGAATCATCAGTCGCACAAGATCACACCCCCTCCGCGTACCTCCTGAACCACCAGTAGGCTGAGGGTCAGTTGATCCCACATCCTCATCATCCAAAGGTAGCTTAGACTCCTACAAATCACGAAATAAATCATCGTCCATCTGAAACACAAAATGATTGTTGTTAGCAGATAGTTTAAAATAACTATTATATATAGATATATATTTGTTATGATTATAACCATCATTAAACTATTTCAATGTGCATATTCATCCTCTTATCCTTAGTTTTCAATGTCAATGTCTTCATCTTCCTCATTGGAATCATCAACATCTATATGAGTTTCAGTTTCATCATCTCTTGTCATTTAAAATTTATTTGTAACATCATTAACATCTTCATCATCATCGATCCTTAATTGTGGGGTGTCATCGTCAATATTCATGTCTCTTTTGTGAATCAAGTGGATTTTGAATAGTCTCTTGAAAAATTTCAATTCATTCCACTTCAGCGGAACCAAATTTAGTTTGAGTAAACTTATTTCCCTGAGATCTCATTTTTATTATGCTCCACCAATACCTCAAGTCTCTTGAAATTGCACAGTACATTGCATAATAAATTTGATGTGCCTGTTGAGCTAGTAAAAATGGTTCATATGCTGCAAGAAGACTTTTATATTTAATATCGACAATTCCATGAGTCGGATGAACATGAAAGCCTCTTTCAGTATCCAAACACTGACATTTAAAAATTGTAATGTAATTCTGTCCTAGATAACACAGCTCAATAATTTCATCCAAAATGCCATAAAAGTCAACTTCAGTTTCTCTGTGATGTGATCCTCTCAAGAAAACTTCACTGTTCATTATTTTTTTTATTCCACTTATGCAAGCGTATGAAATTGAAAACCATTCACCACATATGCATCATAAGATTTAACCATTTTAGATGGTGGGTTACTCAATATACACAGTTGTTTGTCAATTTTATAATCATATTGAGACTCCTGAAAATTTGTAAAACAGTTATCAATATAATAAATAATAAACGGACTTGATATTAAACCATCAATAATTTATGTTACTAGTTTTCGAGACCAGTGAGAAATTTTTTTTTGTCTATGTTCTTCAAGAGCAGCTGCTATAATTTGTGGAAGTTCTATCTTGATATGATTATCATATAACCTATAATAAAATAAGTTTAAATAATGTAACAAAACTATAGAATAAGTGATAGAATCTCTTACAGTAAAAATTATGTCATTTCATCACAATTGAATAGAACGTATGTATGAGCTCTGTGATATTCATCATCTGAAAGCCATCATTCGTAAACTCCACCGAAACCAAGATCTGGTTTATTAAAAACTGTTAATTGATTGTCCATTTCGTCATTAACATTCCCCTCATTTCGCCCCATTTGATTCTATTTTGAGGGATATTGAGATTCAAAATAATGACAGGAGAAAAAAGAAATTTCCTCTTGAAAATAAGCTTCAGTAATTGAGCCTTCAACTGATGTTTTGTTACATATTTGTTTCTTCAATTTCTGCATGCATCTCTCAAATGGGTACATCCATCGCAACTGTGTTGGACCTCCACATTTAGCTTCATGTGGAAAATGTAATATCAAATGTTCTATTGAGTCAAAGAAAGTCGGTGGAATGATTTTTTCCAGTTTACATATAATTACAGCAACATCTTCTTCCAGTTTTCTTAGCGCATCGTAGTATGTTGTCGTTGTACAAATGTCTCGTATGTCTGTTATGGAATCCCAAATCGTAGAATTCAAAAAACCTCTAAATCCAATCAGCATAAGTCTTTCCATTATAACATGACAGTCATGACTTTTTAATCCAGTAATATAACCATTCTTAACGCATCTGCCCAAATTGGAAGCATAGCCATCTGGAAGTCTCAAATCTGCAATCCACTAACAAAATAATAATCAACTCTCTTTGGACAATGTATAAGCTGCTTTTGGTTTCATTAACCTCATTGCTCTGACATTTTCAAATAATTCAATTTCTGGTCGCCTGTAAATTTGGGTAAAATCTAATCGTACCATTACAGTATCTTTGGTCATACCTATTGTATCCAAAACTGTATGAAATAAATTATCAAAACAGTTCTTCTCAATATGCATAACATCCAACATGTGGAGGACCAACAAATCATACCAATACGAAAGATCCCAAAAATGCTCAGTTTTATCTAGTTATGTTCTTTTCCAAATCCATGAATTTTTTGTTGGTTTACTATTGGTCCAAATGTGATGGGGCGTAATGAAAATACAACTGATTTTAACTCTGTACCTGAGATCTACTATGGAGGTTCATCTCTTTCAATTATACCTTTTCTGAAATGATTTTTCTTCCTCTGAAAACGATGATTGGTTGGAAGAAATCTATAGTGACAATCAAAATTGCAAGGTTTTTTTCCATTGACCAGTATAAAGGTTTTATTTTATTTTATACAGTAAGGACATGATTTTGGACCATGTGTAATCCAACTAGATAACATGCGAAATGCCATAAAGTCACTAATCGTTCAGATCAATGAAACTCTTAATTTTAAATTTTGTTTCGCAGAAACATCATATGTATTAACACCATAACTCCACAATGCATTTTACTCAACAATAAATGGATTCAAATAAACATCAATATTATTTTTCGGATCTCCTGGGATTAATAGAGTCAAAAAGATATAAGGCTCCTTAATCAATATCCATGGAGGTAAATTGTATGGATTTATAAAGACATACCAACTTGAATACTGAAAACAATAAGAACCAAACGGCCAAAATCTGTCAGTAGAAAAACCCAATTGCACGTTTCGGGATTCTATAGAAAAGACGGATGCACACAGTCAAAATGTTTCCATGAATCACCATCAGATGTATGATTCAAGCTTTTATCAGTTGAAATCTTGGTTTTGTGTCGTGACATCATTGACGCTGTGTTCTGAGACATAAATAAACAATGAAACCTGGGTGTAAGGGGGAAATATCTCAACTATTTTACTAGAATCGATCTAGACATCCCTGGTTAAGCTTATTTATACCTCAGTTTTCCACATGTTGGACAAATATCCAATGACTCATTTTCGCCAGAATATAAGATGAAATCATTTGGACATGCATGAATCTTCCGATAACTAAGGCCCAAATTACGAATCAGACACTTGCTCTCATAGTAATTTGCAGGAAACACATTTCCTTCATGTAACAGTGTTTTAACCAAAGAAAATATCTAATCAAAACAGTTGTTTGAAATTCCATTATCTGATTTAATAGCCATAAATTTTGAAACCGCTTCTAATTTTTTTATCTTGCAACCAGGATATAATGCATCCTCAACAGACCTCAACAAATCATAAAATTCGGATGGTGCCAACACAAAAGTGAAATCAATATCATCGTGAGTTTCTATTTGTTGCACAGATGGACCTGCACCATCATGTTCAAAATTTTGAAACCGTGATGGATCTGGAATCAAGTTATTAGAATATTATCTGGAACTAAGTTCACCGTTTTGATACCAAAAAACATAATCTGGTTGAAAACCAAACCACAAGAGATGTCCCCCACCTTTATAAAATGTGTCAAACATTCTCAGAGCGCATTTTTTACAAGGACACTTAATTGTGCCTTCTGAAACATATTCTGGTTTTGATGATGCAAATGCTAAGAAAGCATCAACACCCTCAATATATAAAGGATTTAAACCATAACCATTTGGATTTCTACACTGATTTATCCATGCTCGATCATCTAATAATGACTGATGTCAACTTCCTTGTTCCATATTTTCCTACATAAATTATAAAATCATCACTGTTTTTGAATATTTTGAAATTAAAAAAACACAATCTGAAAAAGATAAAAAATAATTAATAGTCCTTAATAATTATTATTAATTAAGGATGACATAATTTCTAGTGGATTGACGGCTACTATTTTTTCTGACAGCACATTTAATTACATCATTCTCACACTTATTATTGCTAATTATTCCTAATTATTGCTAATTAATCCTAATTATTGCTAATTATTTCAAATTATTACTAATTATTACTAATTGTTACTAATTATTACAATTTATTACTAATTATTACAATTTATTACAAATTATTACTAATTTAGCAATACTTATCAACACATATCAAAAGGAAAACTGCTAGAATAATGAAGGGAAATTTGGTAATCATCATTGTGGAGATGATTAAAAATTTCCCTTCATTATCTAAGGATATTTTTTTACTAAATATAAGTAATAAAAAAATTATATTATCAATTTTTACGAAAAAACAATATTAATATTATTTAAATAATAAAAAATATATAAAATATTAAAATTATCAATATTCACAAAAGACTTTGTATTATTCTTAACATGTTCAAATCTCAATGGGTTGTCAATTGTCAAGTCATGCGCAATAAAACGTTTGTGTTTGTCATGTCCAATGTAAACTCTATTATTGTACCTGCATGGTTGATCACCTCTCAAGTAGTGTTGAAATAGGACGACCAAAGTAATGACGTTCTCATCTCTAAGAATCATCTCACATGACATTTTACATAGATCATTCTTCCTTAAAAATTTGAGGAGATATCATTATTTTTCCCTTTATTTTTCAAGGAAAAATGGTCTATGTAAAGGTTCATGTGAGATAATTCTTATAGATAAGAAATGCATGACTTGATTTCCCTGATTGAAACACTACTTGCGAGGTGATCAACCATTCAAAGACTGTAACACCCCATGCTTCCATGGTACTCTTCTATTTGAATAATACAATAGCATGTGTTGTACGCAACACTGAGTTCAAGCGCACCACGACTTACCAAACCAGCCGTTCAAAAGCGGTTATGAATAGTATTAACATAATTTTAATTTTTATATTGTCCTTATAATTTTAGAATCCATATTATGAGTTTCTAACAGATAATTTAAGAACAAATCTGTTTTTTTCATATAAAAGAAGTATTTTTCAAAAAATACAATTTTACCACCTTTTAATGGAGAAGCATTTTTAAATCCAGTATTTGAAACTTTTAAATATTCAATTTGACCAAATTAAATTCTTCTTTAGAATCGGGACATAATAATTTAGTTTCAAATTTTTTTTGGTGTTTTCTGATAACTTTAATATTTGGGTGAATAGTGAAAAATACTATATTTTAACTGAAAACAACTTTTTTAATCAAAATAATATGTATTGTTAAATTATACATTTTAATGGTTTTGAATAATGACTAGAATATATTTTTACCATTTAATACAATTTAGGTCATTGTACATAATTTCACATTTAAACCGGACATAAACAATTGTCAATCTTTTGATAGTTATTATCTCTTAAAAACACGTTTTTTGTTTTAACAACAAGATTTAATTTTAAAATAATTTCTGCAACTTCTGTGTTTTAAATTTAGAAAAATAGATTCCATATTTGGAGTCATTATTTCCAAATTGTTTAAATAGGTAACTTTTATTTTTAGACATTTTGAAAAATTACTTCGGTAAATATTTTATTTACCATGGTTAAAGGGTAAGTCCGGTAAATAAGGGTAACAAAATAATATTATAATAATAATAATTTTCACTAAAACGTGTCCTAACCCTATATTTTGATACATGTATGACCATGAGAATCTTTGGGTCGATTTTGGGACCCCATGGATCCCCTTGTATGTGATAATGATAATTTATATTAATTAAGTTAAAATAAATACTAAAATAACATAATCATATATCTTTTAGGAAACCAATTTTTATATAGGGTTATATATGTTGCATTTTCAACTATAAATATTCATTAGAAATATAAAAATATTTCATACATAATGGTAATTTATTTATAATTTTTAGACATTTAATAATTAATATTATTTATGACACCATAATGATGCAGTATTTTCCTTATTGATGAAATAATCAAATAATTGGTATTATAAATTTTAAAATAAATATAATTTGAAAGTTTTGATGACATCCATGAATTTTATTGGTTAATATGACATTATAGGATTGCGTAAAAAAAATTTGAATTAATAAAGTTGTTAAGACTTTAACAAAAATCAATTATTGAATAGTTTCAAAATTGACATAAATGAGTTTTTAAAACAAATATTATATTATTAATTGATATTATATTACTAAAAATCTAAGGATCATCCAAAAAACATATATCATTATAGGTGTATCATTAATGGACCACTTGGGGGTCTCTTGGATGTATATAGTAAGTTTATTAACTATATAATATAAAAATACACAGTGATATTGTAAAAGTCAAACTAATTAACTAAGAGTTAAAACTAAACAATAAGGTTAATAAAGTGCCACAAACCTATTTAAACCCTATTAGTTGAGTGGTTTTCGACCTATACCCACCGTAACCTTTAAATATTCCACTTTGGATCCATTATAAACCGAATATGAATTTATTATAAAATTATACTTTAAGTTTTTCCTAAAGAGCCCCTTTTACCCCTTATAAAAAGACACCACTTATAACCAATTCATCACACCTTAAAAGCCTTTTGGGTCTGACAAACCCTACCCAATTATTCTCTCAACTTCCCTCACCTCAACCTATAGGCCTTATTTTGATTACAAAGCCACCCTATGTTTCCCTTTTGATCAAATCAAAAGGAAGAACCTAAAGAAGAGGTAATGTTTTCACCACCCTCTTTCAAGTTCCTTTCTTCTTCCACTTCTTCTTTCTTTGTTATTCTCATTATAAAATAATAAATCCAGTATATTATATATACTGTCATGTTATTATAAACATGTTACAACCATATTCTGTATTCTATCAATATTTTGAATGACATGTCACCATACGTGCGTATGTACGGCTTACCGTTTCCACGTCATGGTGTAATTGTTAATCAAAAAATTAATATTTTGATGGGTATAATAACGAAGTGTAATTCATGTAAGTAATAAATATAACAAGATAATGGTTCTTTATATATTATATACCATCCAATTATATATTATTTTAATATCAAAATAATGATATTGTCGCTCGTGCGTATGTACGGAAAACCGTCTCCACGAATGCGATGAGATTCATTCCCCATCGTATCCATTCGAGACTAATTCTCATTTGATGATTAAAAATAATGTTTGAGGACTTGATATAATTCCGGATATGAATAAGATACAACATCTCCATAACAAACACGGCTTATGTAACAAAACATATAAGTTAACACCAGAAACGACGATAATACTAAGATATTGTTAACAAAGATATGTCAAAAGATCATATATGATATCATATTAATTTATATGATTCCTGTATAATTTAATAACACTTATTTCACCATTATAATGGAGTTTAACCTACCCCCAACCAAGGAAAAGAACAATTTAAGGGTTTATTTCACAATCTCTTCATTATCCGAGGTTGTTTATACGTAATTATCTACTGGGACCTCTTTATCATCCACATCCATGTTTCCTAAAAATATATTTCAAAACATTATTACTATTTTACAAACTATCAGTTAAATTTATTTATACCCTTTTGAATTTTTATAAGATGTTTATAACAGAATCTTTCTATCATCTTCCAAACAAGGTCCTTTTTAACCATTTCGACAGAATTAAGGTAAGAATGTCTTTTTTTAACTTATACGGCAGGTGCAGCTATTTTACGTCATTATAAAATCTTTGATGCTTCCCTTACAATATTATAAGAATATTTTCATAGTAAATGATTTCATTTACAATTGTATGAATTTTAAATGTTTTGAAGATTTATCTTTCTAAATATTTATAATTAATGTCCATGTTTTCAAAATGATTTTAAGGATTTATTTATATGGACATGAATGTTTTGAAATGATAATTCTTTTCAAAAGTTTCAAAGTGGTATGGTACACTTTGATTCAAAAATCCATTTTCAATTACTTCCTTTATAAATGTGTGACTTTTCAATGATTTAAAAAAAAGATATATTTCTCTCAAATAGTTTTGATTTCATCTATGTCAACATCCTTTGATAGATTTTAAGCTTATTTGAAGTTGATTTATTATGATACAAAACCTCCATATTGTATTGAAGTTTTTGTTATATTTCTTACTGTGGATTTGTTATCTTTATACCATTCATGGTTTGTTGAGAAGGTATTGAAATTTCATATGCTAGTTTCAATAGGAATGTTTATGTTATGTTAAAACCGGTTCATATGAGAACTGCATTGGACTTAGTATGTGACGGGTGGAGCCCGCTATAGCTCCCCGATGCATCGTTAGGTCTCATGAGACAAACTAGTGTCTTTGAACGAAGCCTTGAAAAAAATATTATTTGTAGTCTTGGCACGAGGCCTTGTCTACGTTGTTATGATAGTATGGCATTATGAATTCCATCATTATGAACGTGGTTATTGATATTACATGTGATTATTCGACTAATAGAATATCCATGTGAATAAGTAAGTGGCTTTATTTTATTTTATCTTTTCCATATTATTCTGAAGTTCAAGTTTTAAAGGCTTTTTTTGTAGTTATACATTGCCTCAAATGTTTATGCTTATTTATGAAAACTTCCTCTATATTGTCATACATACTGAGCATCTGAGTTCACCCCTTTCAATGTTTTATTTTTCCCAGGATGTAAATAAATATTTTATGACTGACCAGCATGGATAATATGAAAGGGATATGAGTGTGGACTATGGAGACTATATTATTATAGTTTTCACTTTATGATGTAATGTAAACATTATGAATGTATCTAGTGTTTCCAAGGCTACTAAATTAATCTGTCTTTCGAGACTTGATCTTTTGTGATCATGCCAATGTATTAAAATAATGCATCGACTCTGGGTAACTGGGGTCAGAGTGTTACAGTTGGTATCAAAGGATGTTTAGTACAAAACAAAGAAGATAGATTTAGATAAACTCTGATTAGAGCACATATAACTAAGATAGACATTGATAATTAGTATAGAATAACTTTCTAGAATTTTGGTATTCTAGAGATTTTGTGAGTTTTTTGAGCAATACATCCTTGTCTGGATACAAGCAGGTAGAGGCGGCTCTGGCACAGATGTACCTAGGGGTAAAACCCGAAAATACCACTATGAACGAAAATAAAACGGGAACTGGTGGACAACAATGAGCCTTGTTACACTCTTGGTTATGACAATCCAAGGTTTTATGCTTTGGATAATTCTCATTTTCGTTACAAACCATTATGAAGGGTTTATGAGTATATACTTCCTCAAAGAAGACATTTTTATGATCATGGATTATATACATAAACTATTTAATGTATGTTAAGTGTTTTACAAGTATGGGTTTAGTAATTTATATTCATAAACTAATATAGTGTATTCAATATTTTAGAAATGGCTCCCAGTAAAAAGAATGAGAACTCCAGCAATACACAAGATCTAAAGAGTAAGAAGGATCATATATTTCATGGTCTTAAGCCATAATTTTGATGGAAAATAGTCTCCCACCTATTATCATAATATAAAGAAATATTATCATGTGTTGATAAGATAAGTAAAGAATTTTCAGAGTCCTATGGCTTTAAAGGGAAGCCATAGAAGAAAAGTATGGTAGAGAGAAGGACAGATAAAGGGAATAAGGTAGAGAAAGATTTTCCAATATGTGATAACTGTGGAAAGAATCACCTTGGAAAATTATTAAAGGGAATGAGAGTATGATATAGGTTTGGAGAAAAAGGACACCAAGTACTTGACTTCAAGGGTAAGAAAAAGGTTTCAAATGTACAATGCTTCATCTTCAAGGAGTTTGGACACTACGTGAAACAATGTCCCAGTCATCAGACTATGCTACAAATGATGCTATTGGATAATAATCTGGTTATGATACTAACACAAATGAAGTGGAATGACTAGTGTTTTTATGTTGTTATTTTGGAATTATTTCATTTAATTGTTGTATCAATGATGTTTTGGAAATAAATAAGGATTGTACTGCAGTACTATTTCATTGAGGATTTGATATTTTATGGTACTAAAAAAAGTGAATCTACAGTGAGTAAAAATTATTGTAAATTACATGGTTGAAAGAAATATAAACCTTAATATGGTCCTAATATTATGTTACTAATTTTGGAATAAGATATAGTTGATTTGGGTAAATTATATTGGATATTCTGGACTACCTTGAAACTAATTAATGATTTGTATATTCCATCATTGTTGGGGTTTACAACAGTTTTGGATAGAAAGAGTATATCCAGTATTTTATAAGTAATAAGGGATCATGAATGTAATCAATAAGGTTTTATGGTAATTCAGGATGTTGCAGTGTTTTAAAAGAATACATGATGAAAGTTTTGACATGTTATTATGCGGAAAAAAGGATCTTCATTATGTTTAAATTAATTATAAATTTTCGACTGTGATTTTGGACAGAAGTATTTTGGATAATTCTAGTTTGAGATTATTTTTGGATTTCCATAAAAGGACAACCCGGAGGTCGGGCAGCAACCCGTCGCATCCGGCAAAGCTGTGAGACTTGAACTCGCAACCAAAGGACGACAAGGGTCTATCACCTACCACTGAACCACGAGATGTCTTGGATTGAATAATGTAGTTTTTTAATTGTTCTACTAGATGAAATATATATTCATTTTTTTAACCCTATACGAATAGGATAAATAGAATATTATTTTTAAGTTTTATTATCTTTTAGAGTGAACGATGAGTTTCTGGTAGAACTTTGTTAAAGGATGGGACTCTATGTTTCAAGTATATATTTTTCTTCTTATCTAATTCAATGAATAAATTAATTCTTATAATTTAGTGAAGGGATCTTAAAACAAAAAAATGTGTTGTCCTAATACCATATGTTATGTTGAACCGATGGTATTTTAAATCATCATAGATTGATGAATTTATGGCCCTAAATTTTACACTTGTTTGTGATTGATTACCTCAATCACTACCAATAAATATTTGTTTCCTCCAATTATATGTCTCTAATTTCCACCAATGTTCTCTTAATTGAGATCATGATTTGGTGGTGAGCCTTTTCATTTCCCTTTCCTCTTATTCAAACTAAATTTTATGAACCCAATTTCCGATGTGGGTTTTCCCACAAAGATATTTTCGATTTTCAACCCTTTATTTTCGAAAAATAATTTGAAAATGCGAGGATGCAATTTATTGAAGGATGAGAGAATTTAACACCCCAAGCTTCTACAGTACACTTCTCATTGAATAATACAATATCGTGTGTTGAACACAACACTGAGTTCAAGCATACCATGACTTGCCAAACAAGCTGTTCAAAGCGGTTATGAATAGTATTAACTGAATTTTAAATTTTATATTATCCTTATAATTTCAGAATCCATATTTTGAGTTTATAAGAGGTAATTTAAGAACAAATTTTTTTTTTTCAGATAAAAGAAGTATTTTTCAAAAAATACAATTTTACTGCATTTTAATGGCGAAGCCTTTTTAAATCCAATATTTGAAACTTTTATGTATTCAATTTGAAAAAATGAAGTGCTTCTTTATAATTGGGACATAATAATTTAGTTTCAATAATATTTTGGTGTTTTCCTGATAACTTTCATATTTGGGTGAATAGTGAAAAATACTATATTTTAACTGAAAACAAATTTTTCAATCAAAACAATTTATTTTGTTAAATTTTAATTTAAATGGTTTGAAAGTATAAATAGAATATAGTTTTACCATTTAATACAATTTTGGTCATTGGAAATAATTTCACATTTAAACCGGACATAATCAACTGTCAATCTTTTGATAGTTATTATCTCTAAAAAACACCCTTTTTTGTTTTAACAACAGGATTTAATTTTAAAATAATTTCTACCACTTATGTGTTTTGAATTTAGAAAAATGGATTCCATATTTGGAATCAGGATTACCAAATTTTTTAAATAGGTATCTTTTATTTTCAGTCATTTTGAATAATTACTTCGGTAAAAATTTTATTTACTTTGGTTAAGGGGTAAATCCGGTAAATAAGGGTAACAAAATAATATTATAATAATAATAAATTACACTAAAATGTGTCCAAACCATATTGGTAGATACATGTCCGACAATGAGAATCTTTGGGTCGATTTTGGGACCCCATGGATTCACTTGTAGGTGATAATGACACTTTATATTAATTAAGTTAAGATAAATACAAAAATAACATAAGTATATATCTTTTAGAAAATCAATTTTTACATAGGGTTATATATGTTGGATTTTATACAATAAATATTAATTAGAAATCTAAAAAGATTTCCTACATAATGGTACTTTATTTATAATTTTTATACATTTAATAATTAATATTATTTATGACACAATAATGATGCATTATTTTCCTTATTAATGAATGAATCAAATAAATGGTATTATAAATATTAAAATAAATAATATTTGAATATTTTGATGACATAAATGAATTTTATTGGTTAATATGACATTATAGTATTCCTTAAATGAATTTATTTGAATTAATAAAGTTTTTAAGACTTTAAAAAAATCTATTATTTAATAGTGTCAAAATTGACATAAATTAGTTTTTAAAAACAATATAATATTATTAATTGATATTTTTTACTAAAAATATAAGGGTCGGCCAAAGGACTTATATCATTATAGTAGTATCATTAATGGACCACTTTGGGGTTTCTTGGATTTATATAGTATTTATATTAACTAAATAATATTAAAATATAAAGTTACATGGTAAATGTCATACTAATTAACTAAGAGTTAAAACTAAAGGATAAGGTTAATAAAGTGACCCAAACCTATCTAAAACCTATTGGTTGAGTGGTTATTGATCTATACCCACATTAAACTTTAAATAATACACTTTTTAGCCATTAGAAACCGAATATAAATTTATTATAAAATTATACTTTAAGTTTTTCCTGAAGATCCCCTCTTCCCCATTATAAAAGTACACCACTTCTAAACAATTATTCATACCTTCAAAGATTTTTGGTTCAGACAAACCCTACCCAATTATTCTATCCACTTCCCTCACTTCATCCTAGAGGCCTTAGTTTGATCAGAATGGCAACCTATGGATCCCTTTTGATCAAATCAAAAGGAAGACCCCGAAGAAGAGGTAATGTTTTCACCACCCTCTTTCAAGTTTCTTTCTTCTTCCACTTCTTCTTTCTTTTTTTATTACCATTATAAAATAATAAATCCGGTATATTATATATAATTTGATGTTATTATAAAAATGGTACAATCATATTCATTATTTTATCCATCTTTTGAATGACATATCACCATACATGCATATGTACGGCTTACCGTCTCCACGTCGTGGTGTAATTGTAATTCAAAACATTATTATTTGGATGGGTATAATAATGATGTGGAATTAATGTAAATAATAAATATAACATGATAATGGTTCTTTATATTTGATATATCATCCAATTATATATTATTTTAATATCAAAAGATTTATATTGTCGCTCATGCGTATGTACGGACTACCGTCTCCCCGAACGCGATGAGATTCATTCCCCATCGTATCCATTCGAGACTAATTCTCATTTGATGATTAATAATAATTTTTAAGGAATTGATATCATTATTTATATAAATAAGATACATTATATCTATAACAAACACAGCTTATGTTACAAAACATATAAGTTAACAGCCAAAACGATGATAAAACTAAAATATTATTAACAACGAAACGTTAAAAGATCATATATGATATCATATTAATGTATATGATTCTTGTATAATTTAATAATAAATATTTTACCATTATACATGAGTTTAACCTACCCCCAACCAAATAAAATTACAAGGTAAGGGTTTATTTTACAATCTCTTCATTATCCGAGGTTGTTTATACGTAATTATCTATTGGGACCTCTTTATCATCCACATCCATGTTTCTCAAAAATCTATTTCAAAACATTCTTACTATTTTACAGACTATGGGTTAAAGTAATTTATACCCTTGTTTAATTTTAATAAGAAGTTTATAAAGGAATATTTTTGTCATTTTCCAAACAAGGACCTTTTTAACCTTCTCGATAGAAATAAGGTAAGAATGTCTTTTTTAACTTATACGGCGGGTGCAGCTATTTTACATTATTATAAAATCATTGAAGATTCCCTTACAAGATTATAAGAATATTTTCATTGTAAATGTTTTCTTTTACAATTATGTGACATTGAAATGTTTTAAAAATTTATCTTTCAAAATATTTTTAATTAATGTCCATGATTTCAAAATGATTTTAAGGATTTATTTATAAGGACATGAATTTTTTAAATGATAATTCTTTTCAAAAGTTTCAAAGTTTTCTGGGACACTCTGATTCAAAAATCAATTTTAAATTACTTCCTTTATAAATGTGTGCCTTTAGAATGATTTCAAAAAAGATATATTTCTCTCAAATAGTTTTGATTTCATCTATGTCAACATCCTTTGAGGGATTTTAAGATTATTTGAAGTTGATTTGTTATGATACAAA
Source organism: Viscum album (assembly GCA_963277665.1). Taxonomy (NCBI): domain Eukaryota; kingdom Viridiplantae; phylum Streptophyta; class Magnoliopsida; order Santalales; family Viscaceae; genus Viscum; species Viscum album. Next base: position 808,467,994 of record OY728139.1, read on the forward strand.
TCTTTCATATTGTATTGAAGTTTTTGTGATATGTTTGACTATGGATGTGTTATTTTTATACCATTCATGATTTATACAGAAATTATTGACATTTCATATGAAAGTTTTAATACGAGTGTTTATGTTATGTTTAAACCTATTCATATGAGGAACGCATTAGACTTAGTAAGTGATGGGTAAAGCCCGCTATAGCTCTTCGATGCATCGGTAGGTCTCATGAGACATACTAGTGTCTTGGAACGAGGCCTTGACACAATCATATTTGTAGTCATGGCAGGAGGCCTTGGAAACGTGGTTATGATAGTCTGGCATTATGCATTCTATCATTATAAAAGTGGTTATTGATATTGCATTTGATTATCCGACTAGTAGAATATGCATGTGAATAAGTAAAGGGAATTGTTTCATTTTATCTTTTCCATATTATTCTGAAGTTCAACTTTTAAAGGCTTTTGTTTTAGTTATACATTTCCACAAATGTTTATGCTTAATTATGAAAGCATCTGCTATATTTTTATCCTTACTGAGCATCTGAGTTCACCCCTTTCTATGTTTTATTTTTCCCAGGATGTGAAGAAATATTTTATGACTGACCTGTAGGGATAGTCTGAAAAGGATATGAGTGTGGACTTTGGAGACTATATTATTGTACTTTTTCACTTTATGATGTAATGTAAACTTTATGAATGTATCAAGTGTTTACAAGGCTACTAAACCTATCGGTCTTTCGAGACTTGATCTTTTGTGATCATGCCAATATTTTAAAATAATGCACCGAATCTGTGTAACTGGGGTCAGGGCATTACATGGAAAATTATAGAGTCTACATTGGACATGACTGAGATAAACATTTTGTTGCGCATGACCTGACAATTGGAGACCCTTTGAGTTTTAAACATGTTAATAATGGAAAAAAGTCTGTTGTGAATATTGATAATTTTAATATTTTATAAATTTTTTAGTATTTAAATTATATTAATATTGTTTTTTCGTAAAAATTAATAATATAATGTTTTTATTGCTAATTATTTCCAATTGTTCATAATTGTTTCTAATTGTTGCTAATTGTTGCTAATTGTTGCTAATTGTTTCTAATTGTTGCAAATTGTTGCTAATTATTCCTAATTGTTCCTAATTGTTCCTAATTGTTCCTAATTGTTTCTAATTGTTTCTAATTGTTTCTAATTGTTTCTAATTGTTTCTAATTGTTGCTAATTATTTCTAATTGTTCCTAATTGTTCCTAATTGTTCCTAATTGTTCCCAATTATTCCCAATTATTACTAATTATTACTAATTGTTACTAATTGTTACTAATTGTTATTAATTGTTACTAATTATTACTAATTATTCCAAATTATTCCAAATTATTACTAATTATTAATAATTATTACTAATTATTATTAATTATTACTACATATTACTAATTATTACTAATTATTAATAATTATTTCTAATTATTCCTAATTCTTACTAATTATTCCTAATTATTACTAATTATTCCTAATTTTATCAAATTATTTCTAATTATTACTAATTATTACTAATTAATACTAATTATTACCAATTATTACTAATTATTACTAATTATTCTTAATTATTCCTAATTATTACAAATTATTCCTAAATATTACTAATTATTACTAATTATTACTAAATATTACTAAATATTACTAATTATTATTAATTATTACTAATTATTCCAAATTATTCCAAATTATTTATATTTATTCCTAATTATTACTAATTATTCCTAATTATTACAAATTATTCCTAATTATTACTAGTCATTCCTAATTATTACTAGTCATTCCTAATTATTACTAATTATTACTAATTATTACTAATTATTACTAATTATTACTAATTATTACTAATTATTACTAATTATTACTAATTATTACTAATTATTACTAATTATTACTAATTATTACTAATTATTACTAATTATTACTAATTATTCCCAATTATTCTTAATTATTCCTCATTATTCCTAATTATTCCTAATTATTCATAATTATTCCTAATTATTTTTAATTATTCCTAATTATTACTAAATATTTTTAATTATTACTAAATATTGATAATAATTACTTATTATTGCTAATTATTACTAATTATTGCTAATTATATCTAATTATTACCAATTATTTATAATTATAATGAATTATATCTAATTATTACAAATTATATAAAATTATATCTAATTATATCTAATTATACCTAAATATTCCTAAATATTACTAATTATTCTTAATTATTACTAATTATTCCTAATTATTACTAATTATTCCTAATTATTACTAATTATTACTAATTATTACTAATTATTACTAATTATTCCTAATTATTTTAATTATTCCTAATTATTACTAATTATTCCTAAATAATCCTAATTATTACTAATTATTCCAAACTATTACTAATTATTCTTAATTATTACTAATTATTTCTAATTATTCCTAATTATTATTAATTATTCCTAATTATTCCAAATCATTACTAATTATAACTAATTATTCCTAATTATTACTAATTATTCCTAATTATTACTAAGTATATCTAATTATTACTAATTATATCTAATTATATCTAATTATTACCAATTTTTCCTAACTATAACTATTTATTGCTAATTATATATATTTATTCCTAATTATATCTAATTAATATTAATTATAACTAATTATTTATAATTTTACTAACAATATCAATTTCTTAGTTGAACTAAATATAATATAAAATCAATTGAAATCTAATTAAATTAGAACTCATAAACAACAATTAAAATTAAAATAAAAAATAAAATAAAATATAAATACCTTAAACTTTGATATTCTGACGATATTGACACCCTCTGATTGCTCTTGTATAAAAAAATTCAACTAAAAGAAAATTTCTCTTTGAAACTGAAAAATGAAGAGAGAGAGAGAGAGAGAGAGAGAGCATGATCTGAATGATTTCAGAAAAACGGATGGGGGTTTATATAGGTTAGATTAGTTGCGACGAGATTATTTGCGACGGACTTCCCATCGCAAATGGTTATATTTGGGATAGGTCTCGTCGCAATTACCCTCGCCCGCATTAATTACAGTCGGCAGTTAAAAGGTTATTCGCGACGGGTCCCGTCGCGAATAGTGCCTGCCGACAATCTTTTTGCGACGAGGGGACATCTCGTCGCCAAAAGTTATTGACCGTCACCGGGTATTTGCGAGGGGACCCGTCGCAAATAACCTTGTGCGGTTTGGCGCGCAAGACGCACAATACTCTTTGTGACAGGAGACATCTCCCCCATCGCAAATAGTTTTCGCATGGATTGGCGCGTAAATCGCGCCAAACTATTTCCAACGGGAGACGAAATCTCGTCGCAAATAATTAGTTATTTGCGACAGGCACTTCTTCCCATCGCAAATAGCTTCCTTGACTTTTTATTTGGGACGAGATTTATTCCCTTCACAAATAGCCCGTCACAAATAGCGATTTTTCCTATAGTGAAATATTCATAGAGATTGATAAATATCAGTGATCACAATAATGTGGGTGATCGAATGAATGTTAACAACTACAAAACCATTAACTAAATAATGATGAATGTGGTCATTGATTTCATCAAAAATTATGATAATAAGAGACCATTTTACATCATGATCCAATTTTCTTAATGCTAAATAATTTTCATGAGAGGATAAGCTTACTTGATTTCTATAAAATCTCATCATTGGTCGTGTCTGGAACAGTTTTCTCATCATCTTTTATTTAAATAAATAAAGAAGAATTTTTTACTCCTAAAGCATTAGAAGATCATGTGATCCATAAATAGAATGATAGATCATTCCAACTGTCTATATCACAAAAAAAAAATATCACAAGTTATCAAATATGCACAATTCAACATATTGTGATATAATACTTTAATCTTATAAACTTTAATGTGATGTTTAACTTATATTATCCACAAATAAATCACCTTACAGTTCTTCCAAAATATAAAAATAAAAAATATTAGAAATAGATTAACTAAATCTACATAATATGTATCCCCAATATATTATAAAGTAGATATTATTGGTTTTATTCCAAACATATAGATGCCTTGATAATTTGTTTTCATGAAACCTAATAATAACATGAATTACCTTAGTGAGAACATGCATAATTTCAAAAATTAACTCTTTTCAACATATCATTAATCCAAAAATTATTACTCAATCCATGATCTAATCATATCAGTCTCTTAGTCATTAATAATATCAAACATCTCTTTATTTCATTATCCCAACATTATCAACATATTAATCATTATCCTTCCCTTAATCCTGTGTTTTCCAAAAATATCAGAATCACTTTTCATAGTTATTGTTACCATTAAAAATAAACTCTAAAATAAATATGGAAAAACCATAGTGGTCCAATTATTCCATGATACCATAAAAGTGACACTTCAACATTATTATGAAATCCCATTACATAAACACGAAATCATTCCACCACTTCATTTTCATACTCTACATTTCCAATACTAATCACTTGTGATTTGCCTTTTTCCATTGTCCTCAAGAGGTTTCTAATATTGATCATCATTGAAAACCCTTTGATTAGGGAATTGTTTCATATAATTCCCCATTTTATTTCTCTTATAGCATTGAAATGTGGGTGGTGAATTTTCCTAAGATATCTCTCCATTGAATTTCCTTTTTACATCACTCAGATGCTCTTTTTCTTGATGGTCAGGCCTAACACACATGAAGCAACTTCTTCTTCCTTTGAGGTATTCCCCTGAGTGCCCTTTCCTACATTTTGGGAAATAAGGATGTTGATATTTTTTCTTAACTCATTATGGAATACCATTAGAGTTCCTATAAATATCCATCATCCTTTTCAAATCTCAAAAACATTAAGATTTAGCAACATAGATTTCAATTGTTTGTACATAATGAATTAGTTGTTCATAGCTTCCAAAGTCCCATATGGATATTGCCTTTCTATGAATTAGTTTTAGACCACCAAATTATAAATCAATTTTTATTTCTAGGCTAATGATTAACCTAGTAGTGTACCTTGTAGGTCTTGAAAAATTAGCTTCATATGTACCAATAGATTCATCATCCTTTTTCTTAAGCTAATGGAATTCCATCTATGTCTTTGTACATAGAATTCGAGGGAAGTAATTACTGAAAAATATCGATTTAGACTCCTACCAATATATATATATTAAATTTCTTCTTGATCCATTATGTTCTTAGTAAGGGTTCACCACTGATCGACTTCACCTTCCAGATAATAAATAACAAACATGACATTTTCATGTTTGGAACAATGTAGGATGGAAAATATCTTTTCAATGGTACTGATGCATTATTCATCAAAAAGTCCATCATATGACCCACAGAATGATGGTGGACATTTCCTTTGGATGGACACAATAGAAATTTTCTCCTTCATTTTCTCCTTTCAAAGTCCATCATGACTAATATCTTTTGTGAGTACAGAGATAATATTTTTCAGGGCATATTCCATAATATTTGTCTTCTATTAATGATATTCATTTCATTTAGCATTTCATTCATCATTAACATCGTTTCTTCGGGTTCCATCCAATGACTAAAACTGAAATGAATAGTGTGACAAACATTAAACATACAAGAAATCCACATAATCAAGGGAAAGTATTTTCAATCTATAACATCTTCAGTTTAATATTATGTAATCCATGATCATTAATAAATTCTATTATTGTAGACTATAAATATAATTATACTTAAGGTCTTCCATAGAGATATCCTTAGAAATATATCTAGGATCTCACTAATGTTCTTTCATCATAAATTTCTATGGTTATCTAAAACTATGTTCTGATACCAACTATAATGACTCAAGCTTGATGTACATGGACATTTCATTACACTTTTGGAATAATTAATACATTATTCAAATAAAAAGTCAAATACCATATTAGTTCAGTTCCTTGGTAAACTTTGAACAAAAAATTCTAGTCTACTTTAATATCTTCAATGTTTCCCACAACGATCTTCCCCTTTTTTTACTCCAACCTAAAATCATTCTTTATAACCCTGGGAAAACAAAACATAAGAAAGGGTGAATTCATATGCTCAGTAAGAGTAGACAACGGTGATTTTTATACATAGACATCTGCATAAAGGGTATAATAATGTTATAATATCATTATAATATCATTCCTTATATATCAAAGGTAAACTTGAATAATAAGGTAATCAAATAACATAATACATAAGATCTTAAAATTGATAAAAGTGATGAAATTTCGACATAAAAAAAATTAAATATTTTTTAATATGTATAAATAGTAACAAGTACACTCATTAAATTAATGACATGAAATATGTCCCTTGAATAAACATATGGACATGAAACCAGGTCCACACATAAAAACATGGACATGAAAACAAGGTCCATGCATATAATTTTGAATTATAAATCAGGTAGATGCATAACATATATACAACATAAGTTTTAAAACATTATCCAATTAATTGGAGGGAGATATAGGTCCCTCCAATCATATAATGATAACCATGCATCTATGTTCCAAAAGAATATAAATCATATCGTATTTTGTGTAATGAAATGGGTTTCATAAAGATCATTCATTCATAACTTAACCCATCGAAAAGAAATGAGTCTCATAATTATCATACAATTATAACATAATCCATGAATAGGATAATAAATTCTTAAATATCATTTCACCATAAACATAATTAAACTAAAAAATAATAGGGAAAATATAAAATAAAAATATCCCTATTAGATAACATCTTCTTAATGGAAAATAATTTATATAGAACAATTGAAATTAATTAATGTGGAAAATGTCCTTTCTTCTTTGAAAACATTTTATTTTCATAATATCAGGAAAAATTTAAAATGAAATTTATTTTAAAGCAGAGTTGTAAACATATAAGGAAATCTTCATGTTAATTTGACTCTACGAATGTGTAAAAATTTGTTCATTCGGTATAAGTTTAAAAAACATTATTCTCATAGTTTTTCTTGAAAATTAAAAATATAGCTTGTTTATAAAACAAAATAAAGATCCCTTTCAAAACATGTAGTAAAAATTAAAAAATGATTAAAAATGTATTTAAACATCCAAAACGGAATTTATAAACATATTATGAAAACATGGACATGGATGAAAAATATACCCTAGTAATTACTCATGTATAAAAAATCTTAGATAATAATGAGATTCCCAAATTATCTTTTACCATAGGTCACTGTTAATTTATACATTTCCAAACCTCCTCTATAGTGGATTAAATAAATTTTCAACATATTCTATAATCATAGTCATTTTTATGATATCATATATGATCATATTATCATCCTTTTGTTAATAACATCTCATTATTACTCGTTTTTTTGGTATTAACTGCTTCATTTTCTTATGCATGTTTTTTTGAAAAATTTAAGGATCTACATATTAGTTTATTATTATATCATTTCGAAAATTATATTAATATAATATATATCATATTTATTCATTCTATACATTTATGTTATCATGCTTTAAGGAATATCATATAGAATGAATCGCATCGCATCATAGAGACAGTAGGTCGTATTTACGCACAAGTGATGATATCATTCAAATAATTGTGAAATGGAATGGAAGTGAGTATCGAACCAATTTTTAGCATACTTGGGGAAAATAGCCTGACGGACAGTTACCAATTTTCCATTATTATGACGGGTTTCACATTGGGTTCACCATTATTTTTTCTGTCTGATTCGTATCGCACACCGGGTGACGTGGGGTTTTCAATTCCATTTCTAGAAAGACTATATATTGTATGATTCTTATGTTGTGAATGAAGACCACGGTTTAGTGGTTCCCATGACTGATTATAGGGGGTTGGGTATGTGTGAAATCAGTCTATGTCAGGTATTATGTCCGCATATGGTCTTCAAAGGATGTATTAGTGAATCTAGAAACACCCAACGACCCTTGTATCCCTGATTCATAAACATGATTTCCAAATGAATTCACTTGTTTGATGATGATTGGGCCAACGACACTTAAGGACTCCATTTGGTTGGGTAGATGTGAGGTTGTTCTCATCACACCATTTTAGGGGGAATTATTTCCTTCTAGGCGACTCTCTTATAGATTTAAGAAATTTTCATATGTTTGTGAATCATTGTTTCATTCTAGAGAATGTGTCTATGGGTTACCCATTGGTTGAAAGATTAACCATATATGCACATGGTTTTGGAATTAATGGGACAACACTAGTTTAATCTATATAGGATGACACACTCTAGAGTTTATCATCATCGAGTGGGGGGTACATGAACTATTCTGATGTCAGGGTCAGACCCATAAAATGGGATTCCTATATATTCTGATGAGTGGAATCAAAGCCCACATAGTTCAGTGTCACTTAACAAGACACGTCATCTTCAAGGAATATTTGAAAAGGACCCATCCATATATATTAGTGTCCTTCCACGATGAAATCTATGTGGAAGATTCTGAGACATGATTTGGTGTGGGATTTACGCTGAAGTGGCCCGAAGCACCCATAAGAGATGTGGTCTTTAGGGGGATCCTGAACCTACCAAATATATAACAAAGCTAAAATTGGGGTTTATTTAGGTTGGGACCTTTAATAGGTTCCATATATCTCCCAGTTAGTTCGGAATCATATCCCAGGTGGTCCAGTAACTCTTGTATTTTAATGTCAACTGGTGAGGATGAGGGAGAACCGATGTGAGGATTATTGAATAGGTGAGGTCCATGAAGTATTAGGCTTGAACCCCTCTATATTTTTCTTATATTTCCTAGTTAGTTAGGAATCAATTTCCATGTAGTTATGGATATGACACTTATGCACGGTAGCTACACATAGAATAAGCATGGTAGAGGATTATACCATAGAGGAAGCCCATTTGTGAGAATTAAATCAGGACATACTCCTAAAGAGTATTCACTTTTATGAGCAGACGTGATTGGGGATGACCTTTGGGAAGGGTACCCTTTTGATCTCATACCTTAGACCGAGATCCTACATATCTCAATTATAGGGGGAATTTGTAACGCCCCGACCCCAGCTACCCAGAGCCGGTGCATTACTTCGTAACATTGGCATGATCACAAAAGATCAAGTCTCGAAAGACCGATTAGTTTAGTAGCCTTGGAAACACTAGATACATTCGTAAACGTTACATTACATCATAAAGTGAAAAACTACAATAACAAAGTCTCCATAGTCCACACTCATATCCTCTTCTGACTATCCCTGCAGGTCATTCATAAAATACTTCTTCACATCCTGGAAAATATTAAAACATTGAAAAGGGTGAGCTCAGATGCTCAGTAAGGATAACAATATTGCGGAAGCTTTCATAAATAAACATAAACATTTAAGGCAATGTATAACTAAAACAAAAGCCTTATAAACTTGAACATCAACATAATATGGCAAAAGTAAAATGAGATAATGCCATTTACTTCTTCACATGGATATTCTACTGGTCGAATAATCACATGCAATATCAATAACCACTTTCATAAGGAGGGAATGTATAATGCCGGACATTCTGAAACATTTTGTCAAGGCCTCGGCCAAGACGTCTAAAATGATTAAGGCCTCGGCCAAAACCATAAATCAAATTGGGAAAGGGCCTCGGCCAATTCCACGTCTATTTGTCTCATGAGACCTACCGATGCATCGAGAAGCTATAGCGGGCTCCACCCGTCACTTATTAAGTCCAATACATTCCTCATATGAATAGGTGTAAACATATCATAAACCATAACATAATCGTATCACATAAAACATGCATAAAGGAAACATAACATTTCCACATTTCAATCACAATATATCAATACAACACATTGATATAATAAAAACGCTTTCAAAACCATTTTCAATACCAAAATAAATGAAAGTTAAAACTTTGTATTTATTTTTCATTAAAAAAAATGATGTCTTGTAGAGGAAGCCGAAACTCAAATAATAGTCACGGAGGCGGAGAAGTCGTTGTCGCCGCATAAGTACGGAAAGAAAAACATTCCCTTTTGTCGTTTAGAAAAACACTTCGTATAAAAAAGATTCCTTTTGAATAAACGTAAAAGTCAAAGGGGTTTATACACCGTATAAAAGAAAGTTGTGTATAAAGTAAAATATGCCTCAATGAAAGGAGATTGAGACGAAGTCCCATACAAAGATCATTTTTGAAATAAAATAGATCTATTATGTGTATTCACTATAGGTACACATAAATAAAGTAAAAATACAAAATAATACATAATAATATCATGACATAATTTGAAAGTAGGAGATTAACCCAAAGAATGGAAGTTGGGTTAAGAAGTTCCCTTACAAGATCATTTATAAATAAAATAGATCTATTATGTGTATTAACTATAAGTACACATAAAGAAAGTACAAATACAAGATAATACATAACAATATCATGACAGAATTTGAAAGTAGGAGATTAACCCAAAGAACAGAAATTGGGTTAAGAAGTTCCCTTACAAGATCATTTATAAATAAAATAGATCTATTATGTGTATTAACTATAAGTACACATAAAGAAAGTACAAATACAAGATAATACATAACAATATCATGACAGAATTTGAAAGTAGGAGATTAACCCAAAGAACAGAAATTGGGTTAAGAATTTCCCTTACCTTGTGTCCGACTTGACTCAACCGTTCTTTAACCTCCTGAATAATAAACTAGAGTTAATATATACCTTATTAAGAACCATTTTCAACTTCATTATCCTTATTATATCACTTATTACAATGATATGAACATTATGTAATTATTTAAGTTAATAATGTTCATTTTGTCGGTATTTGGTTCTTAAGTCAAAAATAGGCTTCTTACACTTACATGTTGTTAATTTGGTCAAAGGTTCATTATATCCAGAATGGTATTCATGATGTAGATATCATATATGTCATATATATCCAGTACATACATTCATTTATAATATTACATCACATTTAGAGGTAAGAAATGAAATGCACCGTTCATGGAGACGGTAAGCCGTACGTACGCATGAACGCTACTTCCATTTCTATTTCATATTTTCTGGAATGGAATCATAATGATATGAGAGTATATTATAATTCCAGTATAATAACATATATAATATCATTAACTTTATCCTTCACACATCCCACATATGGTATTAACGAATCAAATCACTTTCAGGGGGCGGTAGTCCGCGCTTCCTAAAATGAAGATATCGTGTTTTACCCATAATGGAAACCATAAAGGTATGCCCAAAATGAAAAAAACAGAAGCTTAAGGAAAACATAAACATATTATATATCATATATAAAAATAGTGACATCATAATGGCCACCTTTGAAGGTGTTAAATGAGTGTTGAACAATCATCGTTTCGGGAGGCAGAATTTCGCCATCCACGGAAACCTTATGTTCTTTAACCATTTGATGTAGTTGTGTGGAAGTGTAGCTCAAATAAATCTTATAACAACATCCTAGTATATTTAAGATACTGGTGTTGTTACAAAAGAAGTAAATAAAAAGAGTTTAGGGGGTTGGAGAAGCAAAATAAAACAAAAGAACATGAGAGAATGAATTACCTTAAAAAGTGTAACTCCTTTTGAGTTGAGCCTAAAGGCTTCCTTTGAAAGGATTCTGCCCAAAGGGAATCCTCTAGGATGAGGAGAGGGATGTGGAGAGAGCAAATGGGCAGGGGTTGGCCGAGCCAATGGCTTGAAGAGTGTGTGAAATGAGGTAGAGGTGGGGGCCTTTTATAAGAGGAGAGGAAGGGTACTTTTGGAAAGTAAAGGAACATTACATTATTTGAAAATGTGTTTCGGTTTTAAAAGGTCCCACATTGATAGAATTCGTGGATAAGGTGATAAGGCATCGAAATCCACTCATCCAATTGGTTTTGGCCATGTGTAGTTCATAGATTTTATATTACCTTTCCATTTTATTTAAATCGTCAAATAATGATGTCATCGCTGCATCATTATTATGTCATAAATAATTAAATTTATTTAATGTCTAAAAATTATAAAAAAAATACTATGATATAGGAAATCTTTTTATCTTTCCAATGACTATTTATAATCAAAATTTGGACTTGTGTAACCCTACTTAAAAATTGTTTTAGTAAAACACTTTATGTTAGTGTCATTTTCACTTTAACATTAAATAAAAAGTAATTTATGTTATTTCCCAACAAAAGTGGATCCATGGGGTCCCCAAGTTAGGCCATGGCTTGTCTTGGTCGGCCATGACACAACCAATGAGGTTGGGACATGTGTCTAGGTCATTTAATATTATTAAAGTATTATTTATACCTTAAACTACCCTAATTACCACTAATCGCGATTAAGAACTTAATAAGTTACTATTCACCAAAAAATTATTTTTATCCCATTGAACCACATTTTACTTCTTTATGACAACCATGTATGTCGGATTTTTGAAAATCAAATCACAGAAGTGGTAATATTTCATTTAAACGAAAAATCAGTTATTTAACAACCACTTAGTGGTTTCACTATTCATCAAAAATTGAAGTTTTTCAGAATAAGGCCAAAATTTCACCCTAAGCTATAATTGATATTCCGAATTGAAAAATGATGTCTATTTTACAAAATTCCAAACATATTAGTTGCATTAATTAATTTTATAATTAATTCCCGCTGTCACAAAAAAATAGCGTGTTTTTAAGAAACAATTTATATCAAAAGATTGACAATTGTTTATGTCCAATTTCAATGTCAAATTAATTCTAATGACCACCATTGGATAAAATGGTAAAAATATATTCTAATTATACTCTAAAACCACTCAATAGTATAATTTATCACTATGAATTATTTTGATTAAAAAAGTTGTTTTAAGTATTTTTCACTATTCATAAAAATTTTGAAGTTCTCAGAAAATTACAAAAAATTCAACATAGGCTAATTTCAATATTAGGAATACAAAAATGAAGTCCATTTTGAAATATAAAATTTCTATAATTTTAAAAAGTGGTTATTACTATTCATAACGGCTACTTTGATTTGTCGCGATGTTTTAGAACTCGAAGTTGCGTACAATGCAAGCTATTGTATTATTGAATGAGAAGCGTATCGTGGAAGCTCGGGGTGTTACATTCTCCCCTCCTTCAATAAATTGCGTCCTCGCAATTTGAAATTTTTCTTGGAAAATAAAAGGTTGAAAAGAGAAAATACCTTTGAGGAAAACCCACATCGGAAATAAGGTTAATAAATATATAACATTAAAAGAAAGCAGGATAAGTACAAAGGTCACCCGATATAGCCCATTATAGGATTCTATGAAAATATGGATATGGAGGAGAAACAAACCATCAAGGTCTGATGGGGAGTTATAGAAAACAGGATTAGGAGAAAGTTTAACCACAAGAAAATCACAAACTTGTGATTGGTTAAACGATCATTAAATCCCTAGTTGGAAAAGTTAACCGACAACATTTTTGTTTTAAGTTACCTTTTATAATGTTGAGGAATTTATTTAGGAGATTTACTAAGAACGTAAGGGAATATACATACTTGTTATGTATACTATCATTCGTTAATAAATTTTTGCCACAAACCCATCTTTTACTCCAAATGGTAACGGAACTCAAAAATATTCTATTTATCCTAATTGTATAAGGTTCCAAATGTTAACACATACCATTTAGATTAGTAAAACGATTTCGTAATAACCAGGGACTTCCTGTAGGCTAGTGGTAGGAAATAAAGGCTTGTCGCACTATGGTTGTGGGTTCGATTCCTGCAGCTGTGTCCGACGCGACGGGTTATTCCCCACCCTGCAGGTTGTCCTTTTTCTAAAAATATAGTATTATAGTATTCCAGAAATAATCTTCAGAAAAGTTTTAACCTTAAACAATACTATTCAAAGTTCAACTTAATCCATCCCAACATTTATAGTTATCCAAAATACCTCTGTTCCAAACTTTCTCTAAAAGGTCTCTTAATTCCAAAATCAATTGTAACATCAGATTCCCCACACAAAGAAAAGTTTCTCTTATTGTCACATACTAAAAATATGATTACCTTAATCATATTAAAACCTTACTGAAAGTAGCGTTCATGCGTACGTACGGCTTACCGTCTCCATGAACGGTGCATTTCATTTCTTACCTCTAAATGTTACGTAATATTATAAATGAATGTATATACTGTATATATATGATATATATGATATCTACATCATTAATATAATTCTGGATATAATTGATATTTCACCACATGAACAACTTATAATTATAAGAAGTTTATTGTTGACTCATGTACCAAAGATCGACAAAACGACCGTTATTAACTTAAATAATTACATAATGTTCATAACATTGTAATAAGTGATATAAAAAGGATAATGAAATTGAAAATGGTTCTTAATAAGGTAGATATTAACTCTAGTTTATTATTCAGGAGGTTAAAGAACGGTTGAGTCAAGTCGGACACAAGGTAAGGGAACTTCTTAACCCAATTTTCGTTCTTTGGGTTAATATCCTACTTTCAAATTATGTCATGATATTATTATGTCATATCCTGTATTTGTACATTATTTATGTGTACTTGTAGTGAATACACATAATAGATCTATTTTATTTTAAAAATGCTCTTTGTAAGGGAATTTCTTAACCCAACTTCCATTCTTTGGGTTAATCTCCTACTTTCAAATTATGTCATAATATTATTATGTCTTATTTTGTATTTTTACTTTCTTTATGTGTACCTATAGTGAATACACATAATAGAAATATTTTATTTTAAAAATGATCTTTTTAAGGACTTCGTCTCAATCTCCTTTCATTGAGGCATATTTGGTTTTATACACAACTTTCTTTTATACGGTGTATAACCCCCTTTGACTTTTATGTTTATTCAAAAGGTTTTATTTTATAACTATGTGATTTTTAAATGATTTCAAAAAAGAGATATTTCTCTCCAATATATGAAAATCCAGTGCAAATGTATATGTACTTAACGCAAGCTTAAAAATGTTTTCAGAAAACCCGACTCTCGAGTGTGTTAGACAGGAAGGGATTGGGCGTGGACCCATCATGGCCTGTAATTAGTCGAGCAGTCCCAGAATTAGTTATTTTGTTTTCAGAAGCTTGCATAATGTTTTCAGAAAAACACTGGAGTATATTTGAGCAATTTTAAACGTAAGTATCTTCTAAAAAAAATTGCATCGGCAGGTCTCATGAGACAAACTAGTGTCTTGGCACAAGGCCTTGACAAAATCTTATTTGTGGTCTTGGCACGAGGCCTTGACTACGTGGTTATGATAGTCTGGCATTATGCATTCCATCATTATGAAAGTGGTTATTGATATTGCATGTGATTATTCGACCAGTAGAATATCCATGTGAAGAAGTAAATGGCATTATCTCATTTTACTTTTGCCATATTATGTTGAAGTTCATGTTTAAAAGGCTTTTGTTTTAGTTATACATTGCCTTAAATGTTAATGTTTATTTATGAAAGCTTCCGCATTATTGTTATCCTTACTGAGCATTTGAGCTCACCCCTTTCAATGTTTAAAAATTTTCCAGGTTGTGAAGAAGTATTTTATGACTGACTTGCAAGAATAATCAGTGAAGATATGAGTGTGGACTATGAAGACCATGTTTTTTTGTAGTTTGTTTAATTTTGATGTAATGAAAGACTTATGAATGTATCTAGTGTTTCCAAGGCTACTAAACTAATCGGTCTTTCGAGACTTGATCTTTTGTGATCATGCCAATGTTACGAAGTAATGCACCGGCTCTGGGTAGCTGGGGTCGGGGCGTTACAGTTGGTATCAGAGGCAGTTTAGTACTAACCTTGGAAGCTAGATGTAGATAAACTCTGATTAGAACGCATAGCCCAAAGATAGGCTTCGAGGATTAGTATAGAAGAACTTCCTAGAATTTTGGTATTATAGAGATGATATGAGTTTTCCGAGCAATACATCCCTGTCTGGATACGAGCAGGTAGAGGCGGCTCTGGCACAGATGTACCTAGGGGTAAAACCCGAAAACACCGCTTTGAGCTAGACTCGAACGGGAACTGGTGCACGACAACGGGCCTTGCTGCACTCTTGGTTACGACACTCCCGGGGGATACGCTTAGGATAATTCTCATTTTACTTACAAACCACTATGAAGGGTTATGAGTACATACTTCCTCAAAGAAAACATTTCTTTTTATGATTATGGATTATATCCATAAATAGTTCAATTTATGTAAAGTGTTTTACAAGTATGGAATTATGTATTTTGATTCATAAACTAACCTAGTTTATGCCGTTGTATAGAAATGGCGCCCAGTAGAAGGAATGTGAACTCCAGCGGTACGTATGATCCAAAGAGTAAGAAGGATAGTATCTTTCACGGTATTAAGCCAACATTTCGAAGGGAAATAGTCTCCCATGTGTTCTCAACATATGAAGAAATAGTATCATGTGTTAATAGGATAAGTAAAGAATTCTCTGAGTCCTATGGCTTTGAAGCGAAGCAAGAGATGAAAGGGATGGAAGAGAGAATGATGGATAAAGGGATGAGGGGAAAGAAGAATTTTCCAATATGTGGTAATTGTGGGAAGAAACATCATGGAACTTGCCTAAAGGGAATGGGAGTTTGTTATAAGTGTAGAGAAAAAGGACACAAAGTGCGTGACTGCAAGGGTAAGAAAATGGTTTCAAATGTACAATGCTTCTTCTGCAAGGATTGGGGACACTACGCAAACCAATGTCCAAATCATCAGAGCATGCCCCAAATGATGTTATTGGATAATAATCAAGTTATGATACTACCACAGATGAGGAGTAATGATTAGAGTTCTTATGTTGTTATTAAAGATTTTTTTTTAATTTGAGTGTTGTATCAATGATGTACTGGTTATAATAATTATGGAGTATATAAGGATTGTACTGCAGTACTATTTCATCAAGGACTTGAGATTGTGTGGAACCAAGAAAAGTGACTCCACAGTAGGTTAAATTTTTGGAAAATATATGGTTGAGAGAAAGATAAACCATAATATGGTTTTGATGCTGAGATTGTGATTTTGGAATAAGACGTGATTGATTTGGATAAATTATATTGGATATACTTAACTTCCTTGAAACTGATTGATGTTTTGTATACATTTTTGGATAGAAGGAGTATATCTAGTATTCTATAAGGAATAAGGGATCATGGTAATTCAGTATGTTTAAAAAGAATACATGATGAAGGTGCTCACATGTTGTTACGTGGGATAAAGGATCTTCATTATGTTTACCTTCCTTATAAAATTTGGACTGTGAGTTGGACAGATGTATTTTGGATAACTATTAAGGTTGGAATGGATTAAGTTGAACCATGGATAGTATTGTTTAAGGTTAAAAAATTTATGAAGATTATTTTTGGAATATTATGATACTATAGTTTTAGGAAAAGGACAACCTGCAGGGTGGGGCATAAACCGTCGCGTCGGACAAAGCTGTAGGAATCGAACCCACAATCAAAGTGCGACAAGCCTTTATTTCCTACCACTAGCCTACAGGAAGTCCCTGGTTATTACAAAATAATTTTACTAATCTAAATGGTATGTTTTAACATTTTGAACCTTATACAATTAGGATAAGTATGATATTCTTGAGTTCTATTATCTTTTTGAGTGAAAGATGAGTTGAAGGTTGAAACTCTAATTGTCAAGCATAAATATATATATACCTATCTCTTATTCAATGAATAAATTAATTCTTAAACTTTAGTAAAGGGATATTAAAACAAAAAAATGTGTTATCCTAATACCTTATGTCTTGTTGAACTGATGATATTTTAAATCAATATAGATTGAAGGCTTTGAGGCCCTCAATTTGACAGTTGATTGTTATTGATGACCTCAATCACTCCCTACAAATATTTACGTTTTTCCTCCAATTATATGTCTCTAATTGCCACCAATGTTCTCCTTATCGAGATTATAATTTGGTGGTGACTTTCTTATTTCCATTTACCTCTTATTAAGGCTAAATTTTATTAATCTTATTTCCGATGTGGGTTTTCCACAAAGGTATTTTCCCTTTTCAACCTTTTATTTTCCAAGAAAAATTTCAAATTGCGAGGACGCAATTTATTGAAGGAGGGGAGAATGTAACACCCCGAGCTTCCACGATACGCTTCTCATTCAATAATACAATAGCTTGCATTGTACGCAACTTCGAGTTCTAAAACATCGCGACAAATCAAACTAGCCGTTATGAATAGTAATAACCACTTTTTAAAATTATAGAAATTTTATATTTCAAAATGGACTTCATTTTTGTATTCGTAATATCGAAATTAGCCTATGTTGAATTTTTGGTATTTTTCTGAGAACTTCTAATTTTTTATGAATAGTGAAAAATACTTAAAACAACTTTTTTAATCAAAATAATTTATAGTGATAAGTTATACTATTGAGTGGATTTAATGTATAATTAGAATATATTTTTACCATTTTATCCAATGGTGGTCATTAGAATTAATTTAACATTGAATTTGGACATAAACAATTGCCAATCTTTTGATATAAATTGTTTCTTGAAAACACGCTATTTGTCGTAACAGCGGGAATTAATTATAAAATTAATTAATGCAACTTATATGTTTGGAATTTTGTAAAATAGACATCATTTTTGAATTCGGAATATCAATTATAGCTTAGGATGAAATTTTGGCATTGTTCTGAGAAACTTCAATTTTTGATGAATAGTGAAACCACTAAGTGGTAGTTAAATAACTGATTTTTCGTTTAAATGAAATATTACCACTTCTGTGATTTGATTTTCAAAAATCCGACATACATGGTTGTCATTAAGAAGTAAAATGTGGTTCAATGAGATTATAATAATTTTTTGGTGAATAGTAACTTATTAAGTTCTTAATCGCGATTAGTGGTAATTAGTGTAGTTTAAGGTATAGATAATACTTTAATAATATTAAATGACCTAGACACATGTCCCAACCTCATTGGTTGAGTCATGGCCGACCAAGACAAGCCATGGCCTAACTTGGGGACCCCATGGATCCACTTTTGTTGGGAAATGACATAAATTAGTTTTTATTTAATGTTAAAGTGAAAATGACACTAACATAAATTGTTCTACTAAAACAATTTTTAATTGGGGTTATACAAGTCCAAATTTTGATTATAAATAGTCATTGGAAATCTAAAAAGATTTCCTACATCATAGTATTTGTTTTATAATTTTTAGACATTAAATAAATTTAATTATTTATGACATAATAATGATGCAGCGATGACATCATTATTTGACGATTTAAATAAAATGAGAAGATAATGCAAAATCCGAGTCTTACACTTGTCCAAAGCCTATTGGATGAAGATATTTCGAAACCTTATCACCTTAGCCTCGAAGTATATAGATGTGGGACCTTTAGAATCCGAAAAGCATTTTGAAATAATGTAACATTTCATTACTTTCCAAAAGTGCCCCTCCTCTCCACTTATAAAAGGCCCCCACCTCTCCCACCTTATTCACACCATCAAGCCATTTGGCTCGGCCAACCTCTGCCCAAATACTCTCCCAACATTCCTTCCTTACTCCTAGAAACCTCACTTTGGGCAGAACTCTTCCCAAGGAAGCCTTTAGCTCAAATCAAAAAGAGTTACCCGATTTTGAGGTAATGTCTTTTCTAATGTTGTTTTGTTTTATTTTTCTTCTCCAACCCCCTAAACTCTTTTTATTCATTTCTTTTGTAACAACACCAGTATCCTCAATATACTAGGATGTTTTTATAAGAAGGATTCGAGCTACACTTACACACACCTACATCTAATGGTTAAAGAACATACGGTTTCTGTGGATGGCGAATTTCTGCCTCACGAAACGATGATTGTTCAACACTCATATAACACCTCCAAAGGTGGCCATTAAGATGTCACTATTTTTATATATGATATATAATATGTTTTTGTTTTACTTATGCTTCTGTATTTCTCATTTATGGCATACTTTATGATTTCCATTATGGGTAAAACGCGATAATTTCATTTTAGGAAGTGCGGACTACCGCCCCCTCAAAGTGATTTGAATCGTTAATGCCATGTGTGGGATGTATAAAGGATGGAGTAAATGGTATTATACACTATATTATACTGGAATTATATTATACATTTATATCATTATGATTTCATTCCATTAAATATGAAATTGAAATGAAAGTAGCGTTCATGCGTACGTACGGCTTACCGTCTCCATGAACGGTGCATTTCATTTCTTACCTCTAAATGTTACGTAATATTATAAATGAATGTATATACTGTATATATATGATATATATGATATCTACATCATTAATATAATTCTGGATATAATGGATATTTCACCACATGAACAACTTATAATTATAAGAAGTTTATTGTTGACTCATGTACCAAAGATCGACAAAACGACCGTTATTAACTTAAATAATTACATAATGTTCATAACATTGTAATAAGTGATATAAAAAGGATAATGAAATTGAAAATGGTTCTTAATAAGGTAGATATTAACTCTAGTTTATTATTCAGGAGGTTAAAGAACGGTTGAGTCAAGTCGGACACAAGGTAAGGGAACTTCTTAACCCAATTTTCGTTCTTTGGGTTAATATCCTACTTTCAAATTATGTCATGATATTATTATGTCATATCCTGTATTTGTACATTATTTATGTGTACTTGTAGTGAATACACATAATAGATCTATTTTATTTTAAAAATGCTCTTTGTAAGGGAATTTCTTAACCCAACTTCCATTCTTTGGGTTAATCTCCTACTTTCAAATTATGTCATAATATTATTATGTCTTATTTTGTATTTTTACTTTCTTTATGTGTACCTATAGTGAATACACATAATAGAAATATTTTATTTTAAAAATGATCTTTTTAAGGACTTCGTCTCAATCTCCTTTCATTGAGGCATATTTGGTTTTATACACAACTTTCTTTTATACGGTGTATAACCCCCTTTGACTTTTATGTTTATTCAAAAGGTTTTATTTTATAACTATGTGATTTTTAAATGATTTCAAAAAAGAGATATTTCTCTCCAATATATGAAAATCCAGTGCAAATGTATATGTACTTAACGCAAGCTTAAAAATGTTTTCAGAAAACCCGACTCTCGAGTGTGTTAGACAGGAAGGGATTGGGCGTGGACCCATCATGGCCTGTAATTAGTCGAGCAGTCCCAGAATTAGTTATTTTGTTTTCAGAAGCTTGCATAATGTTTTCAGAAAAACACTGGAGTATATTTGAGCAATTTTAAACGTAAGTATCTTCTAAAAAAAATTGCATCGGCAGGTCTCATGAGACAAACTAGTGTCTTGGCACAAGGCCTTGACAAAATCTTATTTGTGGTCTTGGCACGAGGCCTTGACTACGTGGTTATGATAGTCTGGCATTATGCATTCCATCATTATGAAAGTGGTTATTGATATTGCATGTGATTATTCGACCAGTAGAATATCCATGTGAAGAAGTAAATGGCATTATCTCATTTTACTTTTGCCATATTATGTTGAAGTTCATGTTTAAAAGGCTTTTGTTTTAGTTATACATTGCCTTAAATGTTAATGTTTATTTATGAAAGCTTCCGCATTATTGTTATCCTTACTGAGCATTTGAGCTCACCCCTTTCAATGTTTAAAAATTTTCCAGGTTGTGAAGAAGTATTTTATGACTGACTTGCAAGAATAATCAGTGAAGATATGAGTGTGGACTATGAAGACCATGTTTTTTTGTAGTTTGTTTAATTTTGATGTAATGAAAGACTTATGAATGTATCTAGTGTTTCCAAGGCTACTAAATTAATCGGTCTTTCGAGACTTGATCTTTTGTGATCATGCCAATGTTACGAAGTAATGCACCGGCTCTGGGTAGCTGGGGTCGGGGCGTTACAGAATTAGAGTTCTCATATTTCAATAGATTTTGGATGGTGTAGACACCATAATCACTATTAACCTCTAAGCCCTTGTGTGTCATGATCAGTGTAAGAAATTAGGGGAATAAGTATATCTAGAAAACCACACACTTTCCCATTTCGTCTGATGGAAAAGGAGGAGGATGATTATAGAAGATGTCACAGTTACGAGAACAGAGAGAGCAGGGGAGAGGCATTTAATGTGCCAATTCTCACACGTGTTGATATCTAGGATAGACATGTTTGGTGATCTATCAAGAAATGTCCTGATTTGAGGTGAATAGGGGTAAGAGAGCCATCTCTCCTAGAAATTATTTGGGATTACATTTGTTTTATTTCCCTAAAATGGGTTATGGAAATGGGGAGGAGTAGTTTTCCTTGTCAAAGAGGAAGGGAAACATGGTCCCTTTTACTTATCATTGGACCTCTTCAAAAGGAATCACAAGTGATTACCCTTAATCCCTAGAATGGGGAGATACATGTGAGAATCCTGAAGTTGGACCCCTTTTTACCATGAGAATGTATACATAGGAACACTATGGGGGGTTATACGCTTGCGTGGATTACCAACAAGTCTCTGCTTATCATTATTATGTAGAATTAAAAGGGAATGCCAATGCACCCAATGGTCTATTCATATAGGTCTAGTGGATTTGGAAGAAGCTTTATCCTAATTACTTTGGATTGGTTTTCAAATAATACATGGATGGAATGACATGTATAGAAGGATACGATCGGAAACCGAAGGTGGAAGGCCCAAAGGAACCCTATTATGCACATGTTTTCTTCGCAGGGGGATGGATATCTCTCTGTATAGAGTAATTCAATGTGGGTAGAGAAACCATCCATATTTAGAAGTGGTATGTGGACCTAGGTGTGATCCATATATTGTAGCGGTACACAACCTGAGGTTTGGTTTGCATACTGTGGTGGTATGTAGTTCTGGAGTCAATACGTGTGGTGGAACACTACGTGATGTAGCATTTTGTGTGCATAGAAATGTGCTATGTGGTATGCTTGATTGAAGAAGGAGCACTGGTCATGGAGTTCTCAAGAAGTTCATTCACAAAGAGATTATGCTTCATGATTTTCAAATTAAGTTCATTGTTTGCGCATATTATTATGCTTCCTTCTTTTTATGGTTCTTGATGGGTTTATACAATTAGGAAAATTTTTGTCGTTCTGTACTTCGTCGATCCTTTGCCTTCAAAGTCTTTTGTCTATAAAATCCAAGCTCTACGAAAATCTGATCACATTTCCCATCACCCCTCAAGGATCATCTATATAATTCTAGGGATGATGTATCTATGGTTCCCAAAAAATCCTTCTGAGAAAGCCCATGAAGAAGTCTCCTGACTCGCATCCGACTCATTTATTAGAGATTTGCAGAGCTACAGTTCATGGAAGTAGAAATCAATACCTCAATCTCATGAATGATGTAGTTCACAGGATGTTGCCAACCTTTCTTCATCCCTGAACTGTGTTTATGGTGATGGTGTGTGGGTTCATACCTCTCCATCATGTTTTCCACAACGACATGGTTCACAGGGTCGTGGTTTGCAAGTGTAATTTCTCTACCTTCATTCCACCAATGACGTGGTTCACGAGAGACCAAATCCATTATCAATTTGTTCTTCTAACTGCATGGTTCACGGGTAAATGCCTCATGAGCCTATGTTTCACGGACTGTCCACGTACCATTCAGTTCATTGGTAACTCCATCTGCGTTTCATTCTTGGAAATCAGTATCCGGGACATTTTAGTCCTTTTCTGAATTGGATTTCGTCGATAAATTTCTCAAAATTCCAGTTCTACTTTCATCTTATTCCTGCATGCCACTTGTGGGTGTAATTATCTTCCCTTTACGGATTTTTCATGATCATAAAAAATTTAAACCGTCGAAATGGGCTCTGGTCGGGTTAAAGAGGATGCTATTCTGATGTAGAGATCGGTTTTTAATAGACCTGGCTTGCAGTAGAAATGTGGAATTATAAGGGAACCACGCCTATATATTGGGGGGTCCCAGGTCATTTTACATTTAATTGATTTATCATGGAAAATCCTTCCACATTTTCCCTCATCATTCCTTGCTTCCCTGTACTAGATCATTCACAAACACCTTTGATCACAAATTGTGCTTCTCCTTTTGAAAATCGAAAAATCTTCACAGTTTCCCTCATTCATGAACTAAAATTTTAAATCCATGAATTGAAATTTAATATTCAAACATAAACTTTTATGTCTTCACATCAAGTGAACTCATAGCAAGGATTGGTTCAGGGCTCTCACTATCCATGAAATATTATATTTATTGTCCATTGCTTCACAGGCCAGCATCTTGTAGAGCATTCTGTGAATCGTCAGTTCATAGGGATTGAATTCTATATACTATTTTTAGGTGTTCATTTCACAAAGTCTTTCTATGAAAGATTCTTGTAGAAATATGTCATTTTTCGGTCATTCACTGAGAAATTTTATTGGACTAACACTTTTGTATGGCCTTTTCTTTACAGAAATGATATGGATCTTCCTCAAGATGCTACGGAAGCTATTGGTGTTGTTGATGGTACTATTGTGCCCCTATCAATTGCCTCTTAAAGGGAGAATATTGTGGAATAATCTTTTGACACAAGATCCCTATCACCCCACTACATCAATCCTCAGTGTATATGCTTAGCACGACCCAAAGGGTGTATCCAATCTCAGAATTTATGGCCATCAATTGATTCTGTCTATTGTATAATAGATCAATTCTGAAGAGATGATTTTTAGCTTCATGGATAATAAAGAGATCCATTTTTAATTCCCTTATCTCATCAAGAGGATGATTCATACTGAAGGATACCGTTATTGGGTTCTTATTAAACTATGATCTTTGAAATCCAGTGGAATCACGATGGAAGCAAGATGAAATGGCCCATTGCGGACATAGAATTATGCAAAGGGACATAGAAAATGAGCAACATGGCTGGTCATCAAAGCAGGAACATCATATTGGAGGTTCATTTGGCTTGGATTGGGGATGGCCATTCTAGGTTCGTTATTTTTGTGAAAAATTATCAATCAAATTTTAGGTTGTGGGGTAAAATGAGGCTATCTGGGTATCCCAGAACTTCACTTATCAAACCAGCACCCACATTTATCAACATCTGAAAGGATGGATTTTGATACCAATACCTTTCATTTAGACCATGGGGAGTTCTAAATTTGTATCTGGGATGTTCGGCTGATTTTAGGGGTCCCTATTTTCAGGGATATGTATGATGAGTATCTACATCAAGCTTCCACTTGGTTCAATGAGGAATGGAATCCTCCTTTGTCTAAAATGATAATTTCCCTAGAAAAGAAACATTCAAAGAATGTTGAACCCCTCCCAAAGTAAGACATGATTTCTCGAAGTGGATTACTATCTTTTCGAAGAAAACTGGTCAAGAACTAGATGTGAAAAGACCAAGGTCTTGTTCATCCAAGGAATCTCGAAGGTGAGAAGGTACCTACTAGCCTATCTTGGAGGAGGACCAGTTCCAAGAATCAGGATGGGAACTCATCCCTCACATAGTCCCCTTGTTTCAATTGGTGGCCTTCTTGTCCCTATTTTTTAGATGATTTATTTTACCAGTGTCACACTCTGGCAGTGTGAGAGTCCCAACCTTCATCATGGCATCTCAACAAGCCACTAGAAAATTCATCAACCTAGACATACCGATCTTACCCAAAATCTACCGCTTACTAGGCTGATTTAGAGAGTGAAGGACACCTCATTAGATGAATGGTCCCATCCAAATCCTATGGGGTCAGATTTGATCCCACAGAGGAGGCCACACATTTATCAATATCATGTCAATTCCATATCAGGTTCATTGATCATACCTTCAAAGCACCAATGCGGTTATGCCATCAGGCTGGCCAACCCTGGATAAGCAGGAAGACCAGACTAAAAAGAATTAACTATAGTTGATGGATCAAATCAACTATCATGAAAAATTCATATATCTTCCATATTCTTCCACTACAAGTACCATTGTAAATGTTGATTTAGAAAAAAATTTCAACCGAGGAAAACTCATTTTTTTTAGAGAGTGTATTTTGTTTTCTTGTATTGATGGGATACTTATCTACAAAGGATATTGACCTTGTAGAATTGGTCGTCAGTTTAACTATGTCTAGAAGTTGTGTCTGTATTCCCTTAATAGCTAATGTTAGTAAAAACATCATATGATAGCCTAAAAGTTGTGTAAAATGATTACTCAATATGAAACTCATTGCAAGGTAAATCTTCTAGATTATAAGGGTTTTGTACTGATTTATACAAGATTTAATGCTGAGGCCTAGGATCAATCATATCCAGATATCCACCCAGCAGATCTAGTTCCCATAATTACGACCCCAAACATGTATGAGGATAAGGGTAAGGGGAAGAAAAAGAAAGTTGTTGGGAATTCCTGACAAAGGAAATTTCATCAGAAGCCTCTTGGTTATCCCCCAAGGAAGGTGTTCAGACATTGGGGCGAGACCACAAAAGATGGTGAGGCTTCCACTGATGACTAACCACTCAACCCATTTGAGGATACTTTTCTGTTGGCCTGATAGCAATGGGATATTTTGAAGAATTACCAATATTTTCATGATCAGTCCCCCGTATTCCTAGTTGTATTTCTTCCAACATAGAGAGGTTTCCTTCACTATCCTTGGTTGTGTGTCATGAACAGCTAAAATTTCATATGATGATGATCCTGAGAGGGTAAAATGTTACATTTAGGACCCTGAAACTGTGATCCATGTCTAGAATAATCATTTTAAATACTATCATTGAGTAATTGACATGATGTGATTAGAGACTGATAGAGAGGGTGATTATGATGATCGCACTCCCGAGGGTGATGATATTTCTGAATTTCATGTTGTTTCTGTATTAAACGAATCTCTCCACACGCTCCCATGACTATGTAATCATTCAACAACTACGGGTACTAGGGATACGGAGGAACCCAGGAAGAAACTATGACTGATGTAACCTACTCCTCTTCCCTAGGATGGTCCTCCATCATTAACCATCCCCATTACAACCATGTTTTCGAGCACTAGGAGGGTCTGGGATGGATAATAGTTGAATGATTTTTATAATGAATTTTGGAAACCACTTCAAGGAGGTTTGTTTGATCTTATGGGTTTTGGGGTAGCCATTTCCCCCAAATTTATTTCTTCAAGAGAACAGCCAGATGAGGTATCTTCATTCCTATACGATATGGAAATGTGACTCCAGCTTCCAAATACATGATTTACTTGTCGGACTGGGTTGTATGGATGGTGGTACTCTCAGATCCAATTAATATCGAATGATAGGTTTTTATATTTAATAGTCATGTCCTTATTTTCCATCATTGTGATGATTCTAAAATCTCATATTGTATTTCCACAGGTAACAGAGGAGTATCAGGAAATGGTTCTTTCTAAATTATACATCAACAAGGTTACTACAACTGGGGAATATGTCCCTTCAGATGTGGGGATTTCTATGGAAGGTTCTCTCAGTGTTTTCAAACATGTGGAGGCAGTTATTGAAAGTCCTTTCTAGAAATTCCCTCCTTCAGCTCCACTTGATATTACCATAAGAGAGTCATCCCCATGGTATACCTAGAAACATTGAAAAGTATCCCAATGATCAAAACACATCATAAAGGGGGTTATAAGTAACTACCATATCTTCCTATCGGGTTGTTAGACCAAATGAATTTATCTTGTTGACCATTTATCGCATTAATTTATGATGTAGAACCAGTAATTAATTAGGAGTAAATTGCCTAGGAGTCTTCAGATAATGTTACTACTATGGTAGAAGAAGGAAAACCAACAGTCGTGGTCTAACATGGTGGAGAGAAAGGACCATCTAAGGAGACCAGGGGTATTTTAAGCCCAATGGACATTCCTTCCCCATATCAGACAACCTCTACCCTGATAAGGGAGGAGATTTTAGAGGTTTAAATCCAAAATGAGGGTGTTGATCCAACATCCATAGATAAGGATGTGAAGACTTTGATATTAGTAACAAAATTGGGTGATGAATCCCAATTGTCTCAGGATACTAGAGGGGCTCTTGGTCCAGAGGAGTCATCCACCCCAAAGCATATTGACTGCCACCTTATATAGGGAATACATTCAGGGGTCGATTCTCTAGTTGATATTGTTTATCCAAATTCCCAATAAGTCACACCCATATGGGAGGCTACTATCCCTGCTCCCGACAGTTTAGAATGAGCCATCATTCCTTTTTTCCCAATCGCAAGAGAGAAAACGATCCTGGCTCCCTGATGATTTTGACTACCCATCATTCCTTTTTCTAGGATGATTATCATGGTGATCCTGATTTCTATAAGTGATATTTTTGAGGCAGTTGGTACGATTGAGTATGGATCCAAACTAAATATTCATTTAAATGATCGTGGGACAAAACTACATATTGAGGATGAAATATCATCTTTATCCGGTAGTGATTCCACTGTGGAAGTTGAAGGAATCGATGCATTAGTAGATGGAGGTTAGATTTCTTGTCCTCCAAAATCCTCCCCTTCATTACCCAGTTTTTTCTAGGATCGAGGGAATTTAATTGATTCATTTCTGACTTTAGGATCACAACTGAAAGCACTGGAGATTGCGGTAGAGACTTCAATCCTGACCATGATTGCAACTATCATGGGTGAGGCTGCTAAGAGATCCAGTCGCACTATGTCCACTGAATGAGGTCCCTCTCTAGTGATGTTAATTACTGAATATATTTCATCATCTGGTAGTAATTATGAGACCGATCTAGAGGGTCTGGTTAGCTTTTAACCTGACCATAATAGGGCATGGAATAACATCTGTAGAATGATTTCTCAAACACCAATTACTGATATTGCTACGAAGCGGTCTGGGCTAAGTCGCAAGTTTGTGGTCTTGGGGTTTGGAAGATTTAATTACCATGAAATTTATAACATAGTGAGGAAGGTTTTCATGTCCAGGGAGAAAGCTGGCACGCTCGAGTCCCATATTCCTATTGTAGAGTCCATGACTCATCTTGTTGCGGCTAGAAAAATTCATATTAATGTAGTTGCTGATCAAGATAGAGTAGAAAACTAGATCATATCAGTCAATAATGATCCTTCTTAGTGTCCAAAATTAATGAGGGACAATGGCTAGTACATGAATTGGAAAAGGATGGCCTTGAGGTATCATAGAAGGCGGAGGAATTTCAGGAAGCTACGGAGGCCAAGACCATGACTTTGCTAAATCTTTTCTAGGCCATTAAAGAGTTGAATTAAGAATTTATATAACACTGGGGGTCCATTGAACATATTTCTTAGTGAAAATGTCTTATTCACTAAGAAATACTTCGAGTTTTGGATGCCCTCATTACATTTTTTTAATGAACAAAAAGATTTTTACTCTCTAATGATTCTTTGTTACCTTTTCTTATAATATCAATCAATCATAATTGACTACATTTGAACAATAATCTAAAAAATATTTATATTTGAATTATAATCTGAGATGAGGGAAATGAAAAAATCATGCTAAATTGTTTCCTTGAGATGTGGGACCTAAATAGTGTAGTTTGACGATTTCATGGGTTACACGAAAATACCTAAAAACATTGGGTATTTTTCATTATTACCCTATTTTTGGCCTGAATACTATTTTTTGTGGGATTAGTGGGTATGACATGACTTTTTCTTAGGCCAACCATTTTGTGTATTCAACCTAACAAGCGTCGTGTCATTTTTATTTTTTTCTTTGTCGATGTTTTTACTAAACCACATGTAGTATAGGTGTAGCGAGTCGGTACTCGACTTTTGGTCCGAGATTCCCTTTACGGGTTTTCACCCTAGTGAGTGTCGTGTCTACATATTATTTGTAGCTTATAGTATTGAAAGTTTGACAATAATTACTGTTTTTTTATGTCAAACTGATTTGACCATGATTTTTATGGAGAGGGCCCCAATTTAGGACTCATGGACAAAGGATGTCCAAATAACTTTCAGACACGATATGGGATTTTTCATGAAACTATTTTTTTGATTTCTAGATATGGGACATGATATTATGAATGGGATCCATGGGTTGTAAAAAAACATGAATGGCCTCTCCTATGAACGAACTGTCCTTTTGTTGACATTCCTTTTTTGTGGGCAACATTTGAAGAGTCATCGAGGAATTGTGTGAATAGTCAAACAAAGGTTTCCATAGGAAAATGGCCATCCATTTCTAAGGGATAGGAATTTTGTATTGAATTTTGTATTTTTTTTATGTAAAGGGACACAATGGGTGGATTGTTAAGGGAACAATATATACATGTAACAGGGAGATTTGTATTATCTTTGGATGGGAAAAATCTCACCCATGAATTTGACTTTTTTAAAGGAGGGTTTGTTCATGGTGTAGTTTAATGTTATAAAACTAGGAAATTAGTGATTTTTTATGAAATAATTATAGTTGGACTAGAGTAAGGTAAATGATTAATATTTTCCACATTAGTTTGAACATAAATGTTCTTTATCTTCCATCATAGAAAAATGAAAAATATTTAAACCATAATCCAGGGGGTTTCTAAATTCAGGGATTGAGGTGGAATATAAATTTTTTAACGGTGTTTGGAGGTCATAAAAGACACTCATGAGGAAGAAATTATCTATGTTTTATAAGAAATTTTGTGGGAAACATATGCAAAGCCACTGGGGCTTTATGAACATAGTCAAGAAAATGTGTCTCCTGGACACTAGATGTCCATTTATGATGGAAGAGAAATTATGGGGATTCCAACCATTCTAAACATAGAGTATGATTTGTGAATAGGGAGGTCCCAAACATGATAGATGGAATTTTAAAATAAGTGGAGGAATTTTTAACCAATCTGTTTGAGTTATTTCAGTTTGTAGGTCTAACACTTTTATAGGAAGAGACAAGACACCTCTATTTCATGGATGGACATGAGATATAAGATTTGGATGTCACTATGTATCCCATGATGATAGGAATGAAGCCGTACATAGTTATTTTAAGAATCATCTATATGGGGATCAGATTAACACATATGGATGGGGTATTTTTATTTTGGATACTAACACACCAATAAGGTAGGGCATATGTCAAACTTTACTATATGGATTAATTTCATGTGGGAGGACCTAAGGGTAAGTTTCCATTGATGAAACATGGACTAAGGGTGTATACTAGGTATTGAGTATTGTGTAGTTTAAATTCCATTCAATTTGGGAATTGATATAGAAGCCCTGAGTAACTAGAGGATAATTGATCCAGGATGATCTGACATGTCTAGAATGTTGGTAGAAAATACAATGTAAGTCATTATTTGTAGGTATCGTGGATCAGGGGAGATGATATGGGGCTTGGAATCCATTTGGAATATAAAGGTAAGAAAAGACTCACCTACGGATGAATTTTCCCTTAGCTGATAGGCCATTTTTCGGGGAAACTTATGTATATCCACCAATACATTATGTGCATAGTAAAAAAAAGGTATCTCAAGGACACTGAACCATGACTTCCGATGAACATGGATGATTATGAAGATCCAAGATCACTCAAAGCACGAAGTAGGATATGTGGAAGTAGTGTTCATGGATACATTAGAAACATTTTTTCCATGATTTACCCATAGAGTTTCTGACATCCCAACATATATCTCAATCTTACATAGGGTGATAAATTTTGATTCCCTCAGTGGTTCTAGGCTTACATTTGGAGATCCAAAAACCAAAATATTGGACACCCTTCCATGGTATGATCTATAGGTTGTGGGAGGGGAATTTTTGAAATATTTGGTATAACTTATAGTTTAACATCACATGGTTAGGACCTTGGGCTCCCCATTATAGGGGAAATGAACATTAACATTCCTTTAATTGTCATGTTTCTATGACCAAAATCAATGATTGACATACTATAATGTCAAGAAGAACTCCCTACCGAGGTCTCTAATCTCACATGAGTGATGCTCTATGTGAGAAATATTGGATGACAAGGATATCAGATCGTAATCAGAAGATGACATGATCAATAGAAGGGAGAATTTTATACACATGAGAGATAGTGTGTTGTTTATCATTATATAACAAAGACATCTTATTGTATAATTTATTATCGCATGGTTAGGAATTAGCATTTTATAGTTTAACATCATGTGATTAGGAAGAATTCCACATAGTTTAACATCATATGGAAAGGACTTAAGAGGATAGACATGAAAGAATGAAAACATTGTTATTCTTGAGATGGTACTAAAAATAGAACTTGTCTGTTAGTCCCTATCTTGGACTTAGCTCTCTACAGTGGGGGGGAAACTCCTAGTGTTCCATGGTAGGGTTAGGGTCATTAAAATCAGATGTCACTACATATATCATAGAGTGGGATTCAAATCACCTTTAATAATTTATAGAATTACCTCTTTGAAAATGTAGCCCATTCACATGGGGAAGGGATTTTCTTTTCTTTTCATTGGGGTGGCTATGACAGGATGAATGTAGGACCATCTTTGTATATCCTATGAAGGTAGGAATCATGTAGGATGTATTCTTCAGGAATGGAATAGTGGGTGACCAATTCAAGAGGCAATGTATTCTTATGTGAGAACATTTTTGGTCCATGTAGTACATTATCGTGTAGTAAGAACATTGGTGGCCCAATTTAGTGTCATGTTGCGTGGATGAATTATCATATGAATCATGGATATGTATGGGATAATCAAGTTGGTATATTCTATCATGCCATAGATGTGAGGGGTGGGGGAAGAAGGTGTAAACCAAGATCCTTGGGACCCTTGAATAGGGAGGAATGATGCTGGTCATGGAAGTTATTAGGAATAATGATGTAGGAAAATCTTTTACTGAGAATGAATTTCCCTTGATTGAAAATACATTTTTGCGGGAAACATATGCAGAGTCATCGATGCATTATTTGAATAGTCAAAAAAAGGTTTTCACAAGACACTAACCCTCTATTTTCGATGAATGTGGATGTTTACAGGGATCTGAAACTGCTCAGGTTATAGAGTTTGATGGATTAAAGGATGTTCCCGAGTTCATAGGGAATTTCCTTATTGTGATTAGAGAATAATAATTAATTCCTCCAAACATATCTGATCCATTTTTTATGAATATCATGATTCTTTTTCAAAACCTTATTGTAGGTAACAAGGTTTGGAATATGTTACCCATCTTTGTATTATCACCTAGGATTTAGGGGAATTTGTATTCCCTCATTTTTCATGGTTGGACCCAAGTATTTGGATCCTAGGTATTACTATGTATCCTATAGGGTAATTAATAAAAACCCATGTAGTTATTTTACATCCTTGGGATGGGCCCCAAGTTATATACCATTACACATATGGGGTGGTCATACCATGCCATCCAACTTGGCTTGTATACTGGGATTTCCCTTGTTTATGGATATTCATGATGTACGATGAGGTGCTCATTGTATCTCCATAATCCCACATGGGAAATGAATAATGTATGAAACAAGGGAAAGAAAAATGGTTAGTCTCATGGATTATAGACATGGGGTCTTGTATATTGAAACATACCTTGACTTATTTTGTATAGTTATCAAGCCTTGAGAAGGAATCCTACATATCCTTGGTATGGTAGGAATCAGAGTCATCATAGTTTGGTTTATGATGGGGATAATACATTGAGGGTTCCATTTAACATTTTAGAGGTTTATGGTGCATATGATATGATCATTGATTCTCCCTAATCCCATGTGATCCATTCTCATTTTGAATAAGGGATAATAAGTAATCAATTTCATCTCCTTTAATAGGGGACTTAGATGCATATATTTCCCAGGATGATTGATGTGGGACTCAGACCTCCGGGAGAGGTGGCCTATAAACCTTATATTTGGAAGGGATTAGAGATGTTATAGTTCCTGACATACATTTTAGTTTTAAATTTTGAGGTAAAGACTTTGGGCCTATATTTTTACATCTTGCGGTATTGACATTGGCCAATAGTGAGTTGGTATGCCTATGAGGAATCCTCTGTCAAGACTCCTAGGACTAGGTGAATAGTAATCATTGTGAGAAACAAGGGTCAGAAAAGGATTACTCTACCACACAGGTGGATCATGTAGATGTAAGGGGACATTTTCCTTCAATACATTATTGTATACAAGCCTATGATTTAAGTTCTAGGTGCTTTTTATGGTTCCCGTAGGGGTAACAATGAATCCATATGTGGATCTATAAAGAAAATCCATGTATAGGTCTGACCATTGCACAAGGAAAAGAGGATTTTGTGTGGTGGATTGAATAGGATGAAGATTTCGAGAATAAATACGTATCTTGCGAGGGAAGGAATCAAGCCACACATATTTTTTGAACCTCCCTATACCGGTCAGATCTGTGCACAGGGAGGGGGAATTTTAAATTTTTCATTATTTAACATTGGATGGACCGGGATGGATGATCCATGCATCACTACATATCCCACAGGGGTACGAATCATGCCACATGTAGTTATAGAGCTACCTCCTTATATAATTTTGGCTGATACATATGAAGGGGGTGTTTTAGAAAAATTAAATGGCATCTACCATACATGTATCCAATGTTCGCTTGGGGGGAAACATTTACCAGTATTTCTAATCTCACATGAGATATGATTGGTTTGAGAAATTAGGAATAGTCAGGGTCTCCTCTCATGATACAGAGGAAGATGAGATTACAATAGATGCATTTTGTTACAATGTGGTGGCTAGACCAAGATCTTGGATTGATGTGTCTCTATGTATCCCATCGGTAGATGGGAATCAATCAATACATAGATCAAATACAATATGTTCCCTATACTGGTATGACCTATGCATAGTGAAGGGGGTCATGTTTTATGTTGTCTAGTCTTGGATGAAAGATCCTGGTGTCACTATGTACCCCATTAGGATATGGTAATCAAGCTATATGTATTTCTATGGCGTGGAATGGTAACTGATCGATACCGGAGGAAATTTTCTCTTAGGCGAGAACATTTTTCGGGACATGTAGTTTAACATCATTATTTAAGAATAAAAATGCTATGTATTTTATTATCATGAAACTTGGGTGAAGATGCTATGAAGTTTGACTCCATGAAACATGGATGATGATTATAATAATTTTAACATCTTGCGACATAGGTGAAGATTCTTGGTATTTTAATGCAACATGGACGAAGATGATATGTAGAATAACGTCGTGCAACATGGGAAAAGATGCGAGAAATTTTAATGTTGTGCAACATGAAAAAAGATGCTAAGAATTTTAACATTATGAAACATGGATGACTTCTCATATAGGTTTACATCATGAGATATGGACATATTGAAATACTTTTGGCTCTATGAAGTATTTCATTTGAAACCATTCACTGGTGGGAGATGTGGTGAGATGTCCATCCATTTAAATCATGCCATATGATCCATTAGAGAAAAAATTGAGTATGAAATATAGTCATTCTCATCTCAGCTACAACTTTGGATGTTTCTTCCTAAGTATCATTGTGGTTCTAAGGACCAACACCATTTCTCCATTGAGGAATGATCAGAGGTGAACCTTTTTATTGAAGTCTCATGAAATTTGATTTTGGTAGAATTCGAAATGGTACAAAGTGTGTAATAATTTTCCATCCTACAACTATATATCATCAACCCATTTTGGGACTCTTCATATACATATAGTTGATCACAGATAGAAATGTAGAGCGATGGTAGTTCAATTCTTCTGGGCAGAACCGCCTCCATCCCATATACTAATGAGTTTGGTGTTTCTTTAGTGGTGTTGTGAGTTGTAGTCTGGTAATCCCCAAGAGAATGGAGGATCATGTCCATCCATGATTTCTTATACTTGTCTACCATCATTTATAGTATGATGGATAGGGCCTTGTTTAAAGCCTCTATCCTTGTGTTGGATTCTTCATGGTAGCAATATGAATAGTGGGATTTTATTCCATACTCCTGAGATTGTTTGTTGAATTTAACACAGTAGAAATTGGAGCTGTCATCCATCAGTATTGTGTGAGGAACACCAAACCTAGTGATGATATTTTCTTTCACAAAGTTGAAAATTATTTTTTTATCTGACATCTTTAAGGGGTATAACGTCTTCCCATTTTTAAATAAATCATAATCTTTGAGAATAAACAAGAATTTTCTAGATATGGAAAGATGATATAGTCCTACAACATCCATTCCCTATATATAGAATGGCTTGGAGTACATAGATATGTGAAGAAACTCTGGGGTTCGATGAATATAATTGGCATGAAATTGATATGAATGGAAATTTTTGGATAAATTGGAACAATCTGTCATCATGGTGGTCCAATACTACCCCTGACATTGAATTTGATGAGGGATTTTGGATGCTGATTGTTTTGTTGTACAAGTTCTGGCATTCACTTCTTTCATGAATTCAATGGTCTCTTATACATCAATGCACTTAAGAAGGTCTCCATCAAGGCCACTCTTGTAGAGAAACATTCATTGATATGTACCACTATAAAACATGAAATTGACTGTTCATCGATGGATCTATTCCCTTCTAGCCCTATGTGGTGTGTGTTTCCCCTTTTGAAGATAGTCTATATTGGGGTTCATCCAACTGGTGGTAATACCGTACGTCTTGGAGATGGGATTGATCTCATTAATTTCATACTTCTTGTCCTAAAAATATAGTAATAAAATCTAGTTTTGGGCAATGTTGATAAACATTTCATTCTGATCTAGATCGTCTAGGGATGTGGCTGCATTTTCTAATGTATTAGCGAGTGAATTTTGTGACTGAGGTATATAAGTTAGTATTGGATTAGATAGGAATTCTACCATCAGTTCTTAGACATGGTTCATCAAAGGGATAAACTCCTCTTTCTTGATATCATAGTCACCATTGAATTTCTTGATGATGAGTTTTGAGTCAATTTTTACAATCAGGTGTTCAACCTTTTCATGGACTACTATCTCTAGGCCTGCAATGAGGACCTAGTATTTTTCTTCATTGTTTTTCATCCTTATGATAGTAGGATCGAATAGGGAAGGATTGTCACTTCTATAGATATGATTATGAATCCTAGACCCACTTTGTTTTGTCTTGGGCCTTCCATTATGTTTATTTTCAGGATTCTAAATGCACTGTCAAAATGCATCTCCCATATCCATAGATCCTCTTGAATAGAGAACACCTCTTCATCAGGTGATTCGTCAACCAATGGGGTCACTTATGTTGAGGGGTGTTCTGCCAAGATTTTTTTTAATGCTTGACCTTTGATATACTTCTAGGGTATCAAATATATATTTACCTACTTCAATATTACATCCCACTATGATAGGCTTCCAGTCAACATTAGAAAATTGAGAATATACTTGAGCGTGATACTACGAGAAACCAAGTGGACCTCATGGTGAAACATATAATGTCTCATCTTCTAAACCTCAAAGATCAATGCAAGGAAACTATCCTCAATATTTAAATACCATGTCTCAACATCAATTATGGCTCAATTAATATAATAGATACTATTCTCACTATCGATATTATTCTTTTATGCGTGGAAGGTCCCTAGGGATTGCTCCAACATGGTCTCATATAGAATGAGTGGTCTTCCTTTGACATTGGGCATTATCACCAGTTTAATTTAGAGATATTTATTGAGATTTCCGAATGCTTCTTGAAAATCATCAGTCCATTGATAAGCAACCCCATCCTTCATTAACCTGTTGAAGGGAATATATTTTTCTAGATGGTTGGATATGAAGAATAGAATGTAATCCATAAGTCCTTAGAGTCCTCTCAACTCAGTGAGATTATGAGGAGGTGAAATTCAAAGGATATCCCCTATATAATTGGGTAATAATACAATTCCAGGATGGTGTATGAAAAAGTTGAGTAATTTATATGAGGTTATAACAAAAGTACATTTCAGGGTGTTATTATCAAATTGTATTGTTGAAATTTGTGAAAAATGATTCAAGATCTAACAGGTGGTCTAAGTGCTATCTAGAAATAACCACCAGATCATCAACATATCATTCGATGCAATTTCCTTGGAAGGGTTTGAAAATGAGATTCGTGGAACACTAATATGTGGAACCAATATTTTGCAAACTGAAATGAATTACCTTTTAGAAAAAAAAATTATAGGGGGACCTAAAGGCAGTGGATTCTTCATCTCCTTGGTCCACTCAGATATGGATATACCCTGATTAACCATCCATGAATGACAGAGCCTCATAACTAGTAGTTTCATCATTCAAAAATTCTTTTATCGGGGCTGGGAAACAATATTTCATGTTGTGCTGGGTAAGGTCCCTAAAATCAATGCAAGCCCTGCCCTTACAATTATTAATTTTATAGGGACTATATTTTTTCATAAATATGGGATATTGGACCTCCCAAATGAGGATGGTTCTAATGATCTTGTCGACTTCAGCCTCTATCATAGAGTTATGCATCGGGTGAGTCCTTTTGGAGGATTGCATGTACCCACGATGGTTCTCTAGCAGGCCCAGGTGGTGAGTGGCCTCCTCAACATTGATGTATGGAATTTATATATAGTTAGAGGGGGAAAATATCGATTCTTCTTTAGGAAGGATTTATATATCTCTTTGTCTTCAAAAGACATGGCCACACTAATCAGAGTGGGACACAATTCCTCTTCAGTACCCATGTTTATTTCGCTAAGTTCATCAATGGTGGTAGAGACACCTTCCTAGAAATAGGGAGGGGGATCTCTAAGATCTTCTTATTCTTCTTTATCCACAACCCCATCATCCTCCAATTCTTTTTCTGATGGGGAGAGAATTTTCGAGATGAGACTTCCAGAATTGGGAAAGGAATAACATTTACAGTATTTGGAGGATGAAATAGATTCTTTTATCCTAGCTGAATGTGAGGAATTTTATAGTAGTGATGGAGTGAGGGGTAGAGGAGTTTCCTTGATTTATTTTAGTGGAGAGGAATCCTTTTCTTCCTTGGTGAGAAAGGTAAAAAAAATTAGAGCCCTGATGATGGGTTGAGAGAATTGTTTTTGATCAGTCACCATCATCCTTAGGGCTAGTTCACTTTTTAACACTATCAAGCCTAGTAGCCATGAATGAAATCATGAATATGGCTGAATCCATTTCTAGGAATGGACTCATGCACTACACATGATTGGAGAGAAGTACGTATTTCTCTCTAAGTTGTCTGAGAGGGTCATTATATGATATTTCTAGTCCGTTTGGTGTAGTGACATAAAAGATGTTGTCAACTGAAGACTATTTCCCTTCCTCATCATAGAAACTTCCATAGATGTAGTGTGATTAACAAGATTAAAATGGTTATTTATCTGCAAACATCATCGCATATTTTTCATCAATGCTATATTTTGTGAACTGATGGTATGACGAGGGAATTGTCACATGTTGATGCAACCAGGTCCTTCATAGAAGGATATTGAAGGCTGTATTTTTTCTAACAACCAGTAATTTAGTGTCGGCCCTGACATCACCCATATAGGGTTTGAGCTTTAATTTTCTTACTTTATTCTACTATCTTTTATCATATCCCAAAAATTTTGTGGTTTACACTGTTAGATTGTCTTCACTACAGCCCAGCCGGTAAAGTGTCCGTAGTGGGATGAGATTAACTCCGGATCCATTTTCGATGAAGATTTTTTGAATATCGACACCATTTATCTTTCCAGATAGATATAGGTGCCTGATTTACCCTTTCATAATGGTGTCTTCATCTTGATCCATGAATGAAATGACCACATGACATTATATTGGACCATTATCTACATCGTAGATTTCAGCAGCAGCTACTTTGGCTTCAAATTCATGGGGAATCAACAATGCCTCTATGGGTGCCTCATTTAGATCCACTAACTGTTTTAGTGCATATAAGATGTAAATTTTTGATGGTAATGAGGATATCTATTTCCGGATATCATTTTTTTGTTCTAGAGACTTGCACTTCCCAGCTTGGGGTGATATTTCAGAGGCACTTTAGTGACTTGAGCCTTGGAAATATATGGTTTCGCTCAAGAAATAGGAGCTCATGCTGCTTCTTCACTTTTTGGAGTTGGCCAAGCATGTCTATCTGCATTTCATTGGAGGGTAGAATTTTATTCT
Source organism: Viscum album (assembly GCA_963277665.1). Taxonomy (NCBI): domain Eukaryota; kingdom Viridiplantae; phylum Streptophyta; class Magnoliopsida; order Santalales; family Viscaceae; genus Viscum; species Viscum album. Next base: position 808,508,108 of record OY728139.1, read on the forward strand.
TCTTATTATGGGTACTCTACGATAATCGATCTAGAGTTTATTCTGATGGGGGTAGAGAAGATTCCATGTTCATGTTGGGTCCGCTGAAGGGCTCTTCCATGAGTCACTGTAACATTGACAGTTTGAGTGGGAGTGTGGCTATGTATTTGGTTTCTATCATCAAAGGATATTACTGGGTAACCATAGATTCTATGGACTCAAACATCAGTTCCCTGATTGGGTTGGGGGAACTCATGTTGATTAACATATTCATCATTAGAGAAGGGATCCACTAAGTGGATGACTTTGATAGTGTCAAAAATCTTTTCCTCATCTAATAACGTCTCTGTCTAATTGAATTCTTCTGATCGAGGCATTTGGTAGGGAACTACATGTTCTCCCGTTTTTTGGGGGAGTTCCCATCACTTTAGAACAATTGGAATGAAATATTAGTGTGTTAAATCCATCTTTGGACTTGGTGCAGGCTTTCTTTCTTTCATTTGTTTCCTATATTCTCATCCCATAAAAGAATATGGGGTTGAGGATATTGGCTACATTTCCATAGGATTTGTTGGAGGCACATTTGGTTTCGTCAACTATACATGGATTATATCATTGGATCTGTTGAATGTCTTCCAAGTCATCCAACTATCCAACATCTTCTCCTTATTTCTAATGACATTTTTTCACTCCCCACCTTCATTAGGGTCTTGGTGGAAACAAATAATACTTGTGCTATCAGTGGTACCGTCATAAATTTTATGAAATATATAATTATTTGAAGGATATATTTGATGATGAAACACTCTAGGATGGTTTTACCTAGTATCCGGTGATAGGGACAATAATTTGGTTGGTTTTCAAGACCTAATTCATTGTCCCTCTTTGGCTTTGGTATCCAAACCAAATTATAATTCATGGTAGCTACTAAGTAACCACATACATGATCATATTGGAATGATTAAGAATTATTTCTCTATTATTTAAATTGATTTATTGATCACCCCCATCGATTGTATTCTTGAGGTGGGGGTGGCTGATGGCATCCAGAGGGCCTTTCATGGTTTGGTGCAGGCCTTGAAGTTGCATCTAGTGCGGGGGTGGCATAGGCATAATTGAATGTACTTATTCTCTCTCTAACATTTTTACCAGTGATGGTGGGGCCGCACGAGACTTTATATTATTATGTTTCAATGAAACTTCTTTCCTCTAATCAATTGATGAGAAATCTTAGAACACACTTGTATATTTCATAGGAATGGGTGGCATTCGCAACTCAACATAGATATTATAGATTCACATTGAAAGCATCTCATATTTTGGGAGTGTCTTATTCAAGGAGTAAATCAGACCATTCCATCTTGTAATGAATTCCGAAACTATCTCATTCTCCCACTGTTGGTAGTTCATGAGATCTCCAACTTTTTTCTTAGAAATTTCAAACTGAAGTGGAAGTAAAACTACCAATGGAGGTTTTCCCACACTACAATCAAATTTTCTAGTAGAATGGTATACCACGCAAAGTCTTATCCTTACAAAGTCCACATGAATAATCTAAGTTTCACTGCTTCTTATTACTCTAGGTTTCCCATCAAGGGGCCATAATCAGAAGATTAGTGTATTAGGTGTTGCTTCGGGTCCCCTGAGCCATTGAACACTGGGAATACAAGGTTCCTGAAAATTGGTAGTGGAGGAATGTTTCTTTACCAATCATTATAGGGATTCTATTCTAGTTGAATTTGATCACACCATCATTCGATTTCTTATATTCAAGTCCTCAATAACTTGATGTTATTCAGGAGACCTTGATGCATGTTCTGTAGAACATGAGCAGGTGCAGGTGCAGATGGGGGAAGGATTGGATGTTCCAGTGATACTAGAACATGAGGTGGATACCCATCCAGGGGAATCCTTTGTGTATTATATTGAAGCTATTTTATTTGCTTCCCCAATGAATTGATATATTGATATATTTTTGGTATTGGTTGTAGGTAGACTGATTGTCCCGACTCTACCTTGAAAGATCTCTCCAGCCTTTATTTTTCTATTTGGATGATATTGTGAGGAAAAGGTATATCTGATTGAAGTTATTATTGATGCTCTGCCTAAGGAACATTCCCAATAGGATGTCTTTCAAATATCACATAGTATTTATTCACCTTATCTCTTTTATTTATTTTTCCCATCAAGCGAATATCTACTCAAGCATGGGGGAATCATCTTCACGGGGAGGAGGAGGTGGCTTCTATACCATTTCTCATACTCTTCTCCTTGTTATGGATTCACATGTGAGGTAATGGTATATTAACTTAAGGGGAACCCAAATTTAGAACAACTCTATTTTCGGGTGTGCACACCTCCAGGCTGAGTGTGGACCGTTTCCATGAGGGAACCCTCTTCTCCTGTTTCCTCATTATTTGAATCATGTTCAGCAAGGTATATGGTTATGGTGTCTATGATGTTTACCAATTCATACTGCGTTGGGGGTGTCATACTTGGTGTTAAAGGGTAAGAGAGATTCTTGTGTTTTTTGTTGGATCATCTCTGATCATTCTATGATACTCTTCGGGTTTCTTAGTGAATAGTGACTCTAAGGGTGCCCTGATATGACCTTTTATTATTACACAATTCTAGGGGATGTGAGTCACAGTATGGTATATAATGGGTAACTCCGCTATCCATTGTTATCCATTGACGGGAGATGATAGATTCCCATTGGGCGGAAATTTCAGATAAAAATGCAACCAGCCATGCGGGTTGGGGTTTCACCCATTCTCATGTTGATGCGCCTCAGCCATAATTTGATGGTATTATGGAGGAATTTTATGATGAAATACCCCAAGCCCTATGAGATACAGATGGTCCAATATTGCGGCTTCTACTACTACTATGGTAGATTTCATGATCTCACACATTACCATGTCGGTGTGATTCAGATATACAAATGGGTATACAAATGAATTTATTTCTTCCAAGGACATGATCATAGCCTATTGATTGGATTCCCTTAGGTAGGTCACCTACTGGATGTTTTCAGTTTTATAGTTCAGGAGCTTCACTTTGGATTTCTGTCATTAGTCAAGACTCTTCTGAGACTTATCAAGACCAGTTATTATCGAGCATTCATCTTTTCCCAATAAAGGAATTCATTTAACATCTATATGGTAATGATTACATTTCAGGATGTCACTTATAATGGGTTCTTCTGGATGAGAATATGGGAGAAGTGTAAAACTCCATGTTCTCCCCATTCCTGGATATGAACACCAAACAAAGCATTGATGATAAGTGAGTGAAACTTGTGTAATACATAGAGGAATACTAGATCAAGGACTTTATTCCACCTTTATGATTGTGTAAACCATTCATAATGAAGGTATTCTAGTTCAATTTGATAGATACTATCTCCCATCACATTAACATGGTCTGATTCCCAGCATAGGGAAATAAAAATTTCCTTATACTAGAGGACGTTTCCTAGATATTTTGGTGAATGTTATGCATACATTCTTCTTACTACTCTCTTGGTTTTGTTTAATTGAGAAGTGGCTATTGGATAATAAACCATTGGTATGTCATCCATATATAGTTTTCTTCTCACAAGAAACATATATTGTTGTTGTTTGATCAAGGAATCTTTTTCTTGATCTACCTGGTTTGAATTCTCCTTAATGATTTCATTCCAAGAAGTAGGGTTGGTGGGAGTCTCACTAGAATGAGAATTATATAGGGGTGGATCAAAAGAAGAGAGGGGCCTTTATCAATCCCATATTTGAGAAATAATATCTCTTTTCATGGAGATAGTTCCCAGCATGTCATAATTCAATTTCCAACCACCTCAGCATACAAGGGATTTCTCGCATTTCACCCAATGAGGGGAGGACATTCTCATTGGCGTGGATTTAAAATGAGGATAGGACCTTCATAGTCAGTTTCATGATGGTTAGGACTACCATCACAAAATAGTGTCTAGTCATTGAGAGGAATTATGGGTTGTATACCCTAGGGAGGTCCTCCAGAATGGACCGACATAAGGGTAGGACCTTCATTCTACTTGGCATCATTGAGGGGATGTATTTCACAATAACATCTATCATGGAGAGTACTAATACCATATATCTAGCTTCAGGAAGAGTATCTAATGTGTACATTATAGTGGGGGCCTTCAATATGTACTAAAATTAGGGGGGGACCTTCTCCTTTATTGATGTCACTATGGAGAGGGCCTTCGTAGCAACTATCATTGTGGAAAGGACTACCATCACAGCTTGATGTCTGACTGATGGGAGAAATATATCTACAACATATACCCTTGAAGAACCATCATGGAAAGCAATATAAAGGGGAGGACCTTCTTGATTCTCAACATTTTGGTCAAGGAGAGGGTGAAACTGACACACATTAGGACATATGCACTCATGATCGATCATTTCTGGCCCACAAAGTTAGTCCATGTTGGTGCTCTGGGAAGGCCCTTCAGAGCTACTGGTAGATACATTGCGGGGAGAAAAATCAAAAATATTACTAAAAGTTTCCATAATTTGGTATTGTACTAACATGATCTTGATCCTCTATTGATATATGTTCGATGGTGTAAAAAATACCAGCTTCTAGCCAAGAAGAATCATGATTATACTCTTGATTTTCTTGTTTCCTTTGGAATATTTCATTTTTGTTTTCTCTCATGTGGGAAACATGGGCCCCCTATTATTTGTAACAACATTCATATACTGGTCCTTATTCGATTTGTTCCCATTATGCTTCCAAGATATGTCGATGGACATCATGAATTTTGGTAGGGATATATGCCTTCCCTGGACCGACCACCATGTTGGATTAGTGTCCGATAGTTAGAATGTGCATTCTTTCCCAATCTGGTTGTCCTTGTATCATGGAATATGGTCGTCGACCCTCCTAGACTAGATAAGGGATGTGGGTCTACTCTAGGTGACTATCTAATTTTGTGAATGAATCACCCCACCTACGAAGACTGGGTCGGGACCTAAAACCTATCTTTTTCTACTCAAATAATGATGTCTTGACATGTCTAATGTATATAGTTTGGTATCTACGTTTGATCCTCCATCATGGCCCGGATGTGTTGAGATAAATATTTTGCTCGAATAGGTGTGAATTCACATTCCGATGTTGGAGAAGGAGATTGTGCTTACTCGAGTCCTCCATGGGTTACCAGTGGGTACTGGTGGTTTCCCTATGCTAGGATTGTGGAATGATTCTTCCACCAGATGTATTCTCCGATTTCCACAATATTTGGATTGTTGGATTTTTTTGCATCTCTAGGAATTTGATTATACTCATATATTATTTCCACTATATTTGATTGGTGGTCTTTATATTCATAAGAAGTGTTAGATGAATGGTCATGGTTTTCTACCCAATATGGATGGAAGTCTTGGTGTGCATCAGTAGGGATTTCTTCCTACTTATAGTGCGGTGTCATCCAATTTGGATGATCATATTCGGGCACATTGGCATAGATTTGCAACTGCCTAAAATTTTACACTCTGTCTTCATGGTGGGGCTAGAGAGAATTGGTGGGAATTTTCATTGACTCATGTTGTTCCACCATGTATCTGTGGTGTTATTCATAATATTTTTCTGGAATATATGTTTGATCATAGTTTAACATCATATTTCTAGGGAGGGATTGAGAAAAGTTAGCAGATTTGTGTGCCTACTCTTTGTATGTTGCTACGTTTGTGTGGAAAATATCATCCTCGAGAAGCAAGGTGATAACATTCTCCCAATTGTGTGTTTTCCACAATCAGTGGGTACCTCGAGAGGCCTATTTTTGTTGGAATTCAAAAGGTTCCATCATCATGTTATCCTCTTCATAGGGATGATATTTTGTTGTACATAGCTTGTGGAAATGTCCACAAGTAGGAGCCCTTGAGCAGCATTCTTCTGTAGCTAAGATGAAGTCATCAACGTCGAACTTGTCTTCCTCCCTGAGATAAGGGAGGTACTTATTGTCATGATTTGTTGACAGGTTCCCTATGTAGCTGGATATGGCTAGAAGGGCCATCCTGTGTTGGGATGCCAACTATGGATGAAGTGGAAGCCGGAGAGCTTTCATCGATTTGATGTCATTCCTTGTACCATCCCCCATGAGAAACAAACCATTTTGGTGGCACTCTTGGATTAGTGTGCTTGAAACCCTGTGTTGAAGATGTTGGTTAGGAGATAGAGTAATGTTCATTGAGGATCTGATCACCTATGTTGCTGTGGACAAAGATGTATGATCAATTTGTCAAGATTCCATTTGGATTGAAGAGAGCTATGTGAAATGCATGCTATATATATATATAACATATACAGACAACAAAAAAATCATCAAAGTAGTATCTCTTGATTACATGGATTATTGAAAATATTGGTTGGCCCTCTTCCTTTTTGAATGAAAGGGTATTCTGGTTGGATAATACCACCACCTTGGTTAAGGATTCACTTTGGGTTCAATATTTTTTATTCGACTTGATTTTCATCATACCAAGGAAAAAATAGCTTTATGGATAGTAACTATAACATACCAAGGTTTGGAAAATAAATATTGAATGAAATTTTATAATCTATCCATTAAACACAACTTTTCCTCTAAAATGTTTTGAATTTCAAAAAATGTTCATCTAGAGTTGTGATCAATAAGTCATTTAGAATATGATAGAACAAACTTGATTTTTTGTGAATAGTAACATATCCTTTAGAATATTAATATGAATAGTAATATGACCCTTATGGATAGTAAATAATTATTTTATTTTATTTTCTTATGTTAATAAGATAACGAGATCTTAATTAATTTTTCAATGTGATATAAAAATAATTATACATTTAAAATTGTTATATTTCAGATTAACTGTGATTTTATTTAAAAATTAAATAAATAATATATAGAAAATTATTTTTAAAAAATGGAGTTAATTTTTGAATTCTACACGTCGAAAAATGGTAGGTGGAATTTTTGGGATTTTTCTGAAATTCGTTAATTTTTTATGAATAGTGAAATATGGTAAAATACTATATATATAAATTATCTATTAAACATAATATTTATGACATAATAAGTTATTTAAGGAAACTTGTTTCGAACTGACATGCTCTTTTTACTATTAGGGGTCACATGAAACAACACTATTGGTTGTCTTGAGGGAAATAATAAAATAATGAATTAAATATTCCAACCTCACTCCTCTCCTCCACTAAAAAACCCCCACCACTCTCTCTTCTATTCACTTTTCTAATCCTTGAAGCTCCTCAAATTTCTTCCCATATATACATCACTAGTCACTCCCCATGACTAGGAATCTCTTGGTATTTCCAAAAGAACAAAATCACTTTCCTTAAGGAGGTTCTCAAGGAAATTATTTCAAGAGGTAAAGTACATTTCTTTTACTTTTAGTTTCATTTAAAATTTTCATCTTTTGTTATTATGTCCTCACCTCCTCTATCCAAATTATCCTGATATATCCGATATAATCTATATAATATATTTATATCATGTAAATGGAAGAACCATCATCAATATTCTAACTCCCTCTCTTTTATTTTTTTTTTAAAAATCAACGTCCATGAGGCTCCGAATTATAACCTTCCGGGACGACGAAGATTCATTCTTCAATATCTCCTTCATTACTGGTCATGAAACCATATTTATGGTTTAACCATAATATAATGTATATATTATAACTTAATTAATATTCAGGAACCATAATACGTACATAGAAATTATTTATATGACAAAACTAGTTCATAATAATCCAAATACCACCAAATAGTCGAAGTGGTTGTCATCTAATGATTCATCCTCATTCCATGTAACCAAATGATAGATATGAACATTATCAATTATTTATGTTCGTAGATAATATGAAATTTTAATACTGGTGATTTAAAACCATTCTACATGAAGTCAATTATTTAAAAACAAGTGAACCGATTATGAAAATCCAGAAAACAAACACTCCAGAATGACATAATTCGATATTATAACATATCAATAAAGACACAAATAAACTAAAAATAATTATAATAAAATCAATAAATGTCTAATAGGTTCTGAATTAATTTATTAATGAGTATAATTTCATATTCCAGGACCTTAATTTCAATATGGGAATACAATCAGATTTAATGTAAGGGTTTTTCCACCCGAACTTCCATTTTCATTCAGGTTACATTCATTATTTAATTACCTCAATGAAATTTTTATATATTATTATGTACTACTTTTAAATTATGTGTGAGTATTATATATATGTACACCAACCATATTCCTTCCCTATTTTATGGATATTTACATGCTTGAAAAGAACGATTCAAAAATGTTTCCAAAATACAAGTCGATTCAAGGGAATTTCTCAAATTCACATCTATTGTCAAGGGAACTCCATAATCTGTATTCTGAAACCATTATCATTATAAAAACAGTGATTTTATCATAAAATTCAATATTTCTTCACTTCTGGTTTTATACAACATTTTTTTAAAAGAACTATGCTTTTCAAATAAAAGAGTATTTATCTCAAGAATTGCTTAATAAATATATAAGAGTACTTTCATATGATTCAAAACTCTTGTAGATACTTTTTTATTATTGGGATTAATCGTTTATGATATCATCTACCATATATTTTTGAATGGATTATGACTTACATTTTTTTGGGTGATCTTTTCTAAAACCATTCACCTTATTGCTCGGAATGGTTATATTTAATGATTCAGGAAAGTTAGTAACATTTCATATGATAGTTTCAATGTGAATGTATATGTTGATTATGTTGATCCCCTCTTATATGAGTAATTCTTTTGAATTATTATGTGAATGTTGGGACCCACTATATCCCCTTTATGAATCGGTAGGTCCCCTGAAACAAATATATGTGGAATTAGCTGAGGACATTCTTATTGTGATATAAGGAATTTGGAAGAGGATTAAATAATTTTTAGATGCCTCAGGTGATGCCTTGAAAAAATGTTTCATAATTTCTAGAATATGCACTTCCCTCATTATAAATCTATTAATTTAATGTTCATGTGTTTATTCAACTATTAGAATACCCCTGATTATGTTTTATTATGGCATTATTTACACATCTCATATTCTTGCCATAATGTGTTCAAATTTATTATTAAAGCCATGTGTTTTCAATTATTTGCCATGTCTTATGTTTACTCTATCTTACACTATATTTCTTACCCTTACTGATCATTTGAGATCACCCATTTCTTATGTTTCATTTTATTAGGATATGAAGAAGTAAATTATGAATAAATGTCAAGCATGAGGCGTGGATTTTTCTAATGGAAATAATTTATTATTTTATTAAACTTCATGATGTAATGTTAAAAATTATTTATGTATATTTTTTTCAATACTACTATCCAACTTGGTCCTTCGGGATGCAAATTCCCAGTTTATATGCTAATGTAATCAAATAAGGCACCAACTCTAGGCAATTGGGGTCGGGTCCATACAATTGGTATCGGTGGAAGTATAGTTGAAAACATGTAAACTAGATTTTGAAAATGTTGATTAGGGTAGAGTCCATCATATAGTATTTGAGGATAAATATACAAGAACATCTTGGTATTTTTTTAATGAATAGATTATGATGATCATTTATGCAATACATCCATTTATGGATATGATCAGGTATAGGCGGCTCTGGAACAGATGTACCTTGGAGTGTAAGCTCCAACCAGGAATTTCGGTCTTGACCTGAATTATCTTGGTACATGAAAACGAGTATTTATTCACTCTTGGTTATGCCCCTCTCTAGGGATATACTTAGGATAATTCATGTTTTCATTACAAGCCATTATTAAGGATTAAAATATAATTTTTTCATCAAAGATACCATGTTAATGATTATGATATTAGAAATGTGTAGAATCTCAATTTATGATAAGTATTTTTATACATTGATATTATAAATTATTATTAATACCCTAATCTAGTGTATGTAATTATTTAGAAATGGAACCTAGTGAAAGGATTGGAAACCACACGAATGTGCATGTCCCCTGTAGGGATTTCCCTCCGATGCAGTATAATGATGTTGGCTCTGGTGTTGTGACTGGTCCTGAGCAACTTATAGCTATACTGGGACAACATACTTAGGTTATGAATAATAACCATACTCGTATGGAGCATCTGGATGCACTATGTGGAGGAGCTTTGTGAGATCTCTTTATGTGACAACAGACTCCATCGTTCAATGGGACTAAAAACCCATTTCTAGCCGAGTAGTGGATAAGTTCCCTCGAGAAGATATTTCTTTCTTTATGATGTAATGAAAGATAGAAGGTTGTCATGGGAGTTTATCGGTCATCGGGAGATGTAGATCATTCGTGGTCATTAATCCAAAAAACAATATAGGAGAAATAAATAGAAGAGATGGAATGGAGATATTTTAAAAATCATCCTAGAGAAATACATTCCTCGTCATCATCGAGTAGATATGGAAAGGTAGTTACTGAAAATGAGGAAAAAGTAATATGGGAATGTTGATAAGTATGAACCTAACTTCACAAGGTTATCAAGGCATGCTATGAACTACATATGAAATCCAAGGTAAAAAATTGATCAATTCTTTTATGGCCTAAAGACATTTCTCCAGTGGGAAGGGGTATCCTAAAATTTCTTATCATATGAAGATATAGTTTTATGGGCTATCAAGATGGAGAAGGAATTCCTTATGTCCTACAACTTTAAGGGAATCAAAGAGAAGAAGAGGGCCACTAAAAATCTGGAAAAGGAAATAAGGAAACATGGAAGGAGGAATGAGTTTATTTTCCACTTTGGGATAATTATGGACGAAAACACCCTAGTGCCTATTTAAAGGGAAATGGAGTACGCTAAAAATGTGGATAGAAAGAAAATATTGTGGGTGATTATAATGGGATGAAGGAATATAATATTGTTCAATGCTATAATTTCCAGGAGATGAGACACTATTCTAATCATTTTCCAATGAATCAAAGAAACATGGCACAAGAATGACCAAGGGATAAAGGATAACCTTGTGCCATCAGAATAGTGGATATTGAAGATCCTGATGAAGTGGTTGAAATTACTCTAATAGTTCATAAATATTATCCAATGGTTTATTTGATTATGGGTCATCAAATTAATTTATATCTTCCTAGTTTTTTAATAAAATTAGATATGTTCGATTTGATTTAACAAAGGAGTTATCAGTTAAAACCCCTTGTGGATGCATCATTGAAACAAAGGAATGTCAATTAGTCCCACTAATGACACATAAATGTGCTTTAGTTTTGGATCTTATCATCATACCAATAACTGAATTTGATATTATTCTTAGTATGAATTGGCTGTAAAATTAGGATGTGATGATCCATTGCATGAAGAAGGAAGTTACAATTTTTGTGAATGGTGTAGAATCCCTTATCTTTAGAGCAGAAACCTCGCCATCTTATTCTTCTCAAGATCCACCCCAAGTAGCTAAACTGAATTCAATCATTGGGGAGGAAGGGAATGAAATAACTATGGGTGAGGAAAATAATGTTCAAATATAAGTTGTGCCTATTTTGAAAGAATATATTGATGTTTTTATAGAGGATTTACTTGGACATCCTTCGGAGTGGGAAATTTAGTTTTCAATTGACTTAATTCATTGTTAAAGGCACATACCAAAGACCCCTTATTGAATATCCACTATGGAGTTAGTTGAACTAAAGAAAAAAAAGAGGAATTGAGTGAAAAAATATTTATTCACCCTAGAATTTCTCCATGGGGAGCCCCTGTCCTATTTTTCAAGAAGAAAGATGGATCCATGAGGCTGTGCACTAATTACATGAAAATAAATTCTTTTACAATAAAAATAATTATCCCCTTCAATGAATTGATGATTTATTTGATCAACTTCATGGAGCCGAATATTTTTTGAAGATTGATCTTTGATATGGGTATCATTAGTTGCTTATGAGGAAGTAAGACATTCCAAAAACCATTTTTAAGACCAGATATAAGGATTATGAGTGTACAGTAATTCCTTTTGGAATAACTAATGCACGATATTTTTTCATGGATCTAATGAACATAGTTTTCAAGGAATATCTTGATGAATTTGTAGTGGTGTTTATTGATGATATCCAGTTATATTCTAAAATATATTAATATCATGAAAAACACTTGTTCAATATTTTGAAGACTCTGAGAAGAAGTGAATTATATGAGAATTTTAGAAAGTGTGATTTTTTTCTCCAATTAGTTTCCTTTCTAGGCCACATTGTCTCTAAGGATGGAATCTCTATAGATCATACAAAGTCAAAGGCTATACAAGAATTGCCTACTCTAATGAACTTCACTGAGGTATGTATTATTATTGGTTTAATATGTTATTAACGGGGTTTTATTCATTACTTCACCTTTTTTTCAACCCAATGGCCATGCTTACAAGAAAAGGTGTTAAGTTTGTATGGACAAAGGAATGTGAAGAATGTTTAAAAGAATTTAAGAGAATATTAGTGAATGCTCATATCATGACTCTACCAATAGGGATAGATGGATTTGTGATCTTTAGCGATGCATCAAAGAAAGGACTTGGTTGTGTACTTATCTACAATGATATAGTGATTTCCTACGCATCTAGGCACATAATAATTAATGAACAAAACTATCCAACTCAGGATCTTGAGTTAGTAATAGTAATCATTTCTTTGAATATTAGGATACATTACCTCTATTGAGAAAAATTTGCGATATATACAGATCATAAGAGTTTGAAATACATATTCCCAGAGAAAGGACACAACATGAGACAAATGAGATTCACCTGGGGATGTAAATAAGGTGGAAGATTCTTTCAGTAGAAATGAACACATAATTATGAACAATATAAGAGTAGAATGGGGTCCTCTGTTAATGGATATGGTAAAGACTAATATGGAAATTATCCATGAAGGTAACACTTCACTACTCTTTCAAATAGTTTCCAAACCTTCATTGCTGTAAAGGGTAAAATGTTCTCAGGATGATGAGGAGGAGTTTCAAAGAAAATTAATTCTTAATGAGATGGGAAGTAGATTAACTTCATATAGAATTTTGAAATTCGGAAAGAGGCTTTGTGTTTTCGCTATTCCTTAGCTAAAGAGGGAACTATTGGAGGATTCTCATAGATCTTATTTCTTTATGAACCCTGGTAGCACAAAAAGGTATAGAGATATAAAGGAACATTTTTGGTGGGAATACATGAAGAGGGAGATTGTTGATTATGTGTCATGTTGTTTGGTGTGTCAACAGGTGACTACTGGAAGACAACTTCTTGGAGGAATTGCACAACCCCTTCTTATTCCTATGTGAAAATGGGATGATATTATAATGGACATTGTCATGGGGTTACCAGAGACTCCAATAATTAATGATGTGATATGGGTCATTGTTTACCACCTTACAATAATAACATATTTTCTTTCTATAAGATAATATTTACCACGTGAATGTTTATCAGGACTATATAATAATAAGTTTGTAAGACTTCATGTTTTACCATTATCAATTTTGTATGATCGTGATCCCCATTTTACATCACAATTCTGGCACTATCTTTAGAAGGCCCTTGAAATGCACGGCTGATTGTCGCCTATTGACCGGTCAAAATTCCAGTGCTCTGCTAATGTGTATAGCAGCACTCGGGTCGAATCCTCGGCGATGATACTTTGTAATAGTCGTTTATTTTTAGTTGATTGTATTTTGATTAGGGGGGTTTGTTTGCAGAGCTTAATTGAAATGATTTATGGATGATGTTTGATTTACCAAATTGATAAAGATTGGGGTGAGTTCATCATTGGGGAGTTAAGCATGTGATATCCTTGAGCCTTACTTTGTATTGCATTAAATTAACACCCATGTCATAAGTTGACGTTGATTGGAATTCCGAAGTGTGAAGGCTTTAATCCAAGCCTTAACTTAACATAGGGTTATAATCTCAATCAAAACTTATTTATGGTATTGTATTTATGGTTCCAATAATCTATGGAAACAACTCGTTAAACAAAACATATCATTAATCCATGACATATTAAGTTTATCATACACAATATTAATTTAAAGAATACTCATCGAGCAAAACTGTCAATCACTTAACATCCCCGAATTATAACTCACCCCAATGAGAGATTTACTCAGCCATTTGGATGTTTAATATTCTGGTTAAAATAATTATGATGGTAAATTAAGAATAGAATAAAAAGAAAGGGATTAGAAAAGAGTGGTACGTTGACACACACACACGAACGATGATGATAATTAAAAACGGATTTTAGATTGAATGAGGAAGAAAAAGATGGGAAGGGGATTCAACTGAATTTAAACTATTTTAGGAACATAAATATTAAACTACAGAAGGTGGACGATAATAAGAGATATTGAAGAAGTAACTTGCATTAAAACAGAATTACAAAGAAAGAGAATTACAAGATTACAAAAATGAAGAACACAAATGTATGTGAAAACAAAGAGAGGAGGAAAGGTATCTCAAGTGAAAACATGATTATGGAAGGTCCACCCAAGCCTTTTTCAAGGCTTTGGTCGTGCCATTATGATATCCTCTATTCTGAAATGCCAACCCCTCTCAAGGAGAGAAGGGGAGAGTATTTATAGCCCAAGGAGTGGACTGTTTGCATTCCCAATCTGTCCCTCCAATTTTATCACCCATTTGGCTATTCCGACAGCCGAATCATAAAATATCTCCTTCTTCAAAGTTGTATATAATAATGTTGGACGACTAATCTCAAAATAAGGAGTCATTTGGACTTAAGGAGCGAATGTTATGGCCGGTTGATTAAACAAAATTAAACAGTCCATTTCAATCCGGTCTTTTTGAAGTCCATAATGTGAAAGGGTTTTTGAATATGAAGATGCCTTCAAATACGAATGGTTTCTTCAACAAAGTCGGCCAACTATATCACCTCTTTCACACCGAAAAGCCTCTGCTAGATTTTATGCTTTAATCATGAGATATTTCATGCATACTATACTAATTGTAATTCTCTGCCAGAATGGTGGGCTGGACTTCAAAGCTTTATTTGGGCCCCTTGTACTTGGATTTGGGCCTTGAAATTATTATCCAAGATGCCATGTAGTGTCCCCAGAATTATGGTGGAGAGTTAATGTTTTTGGACTTCTGTATTGAGCCCATTAAATCAATCTTCAAGGCTGGTCCAGTTTGTTCACAAATTCTTTGGTCTTGTTTGTGAGGACCATATGACCCTTCAAATGGAAGAATTGGATCATGGTTCCTTCTAATGAAATGTTGTATATTGAAAGGAGAATCCTAAAAAAAGAACCACAAAATTTGGATCATTATAGTGACAGTTATTATTAAAACATTAAACTGACTCAGTTGGACTACTTCTAAAAATGCTCAAAAATTATAATTATTATTAAAACATTAATATTTCACACAAATTATGCACATTTCATATAAAATCAGTAAAGGGGGAATATAATAAGTCATGAAAATATTAATAACATTAACTCCCCCACACTTAGTTTTGTGCATGTCCTCATGTGCAACAAATATAAAAACATGGAAAAATCATTTTCACTCACCATCAAATATTAAAATTTTGTTTTCTCCAATCAGGGAAGGTTTAGAATGTTTCACTCATCCATATTGAATTCCATCACAAATTTGGTTCACAATAATGCATCAGAAACAATTCATTTTATCATGTTCAAGGTTTGAATTGGAAAATGTAGGCACTCAAAACATACTCCTCTCAAGATGATAAAAATGTATTTTAGGAGGTTCACTCATTCACCAACAAAAAGTGAAAATCAAGAGTTTGTAAGAGCTCTCAGCTTCCATTCCCAAATCTAATGTGTACAAGAATCAAGAGGTCTTTTAAGGGGTGTTTATGTGGCTATGGGATGGTAGGTATATAATTTCCAAAAATAAAATAGGGGTTAAAAACACCAACATGGAAAAATCAATGCACATTTTTTTTGAAATTTGATTTGAAAGGAAATAGAAACACATATTTACAAGGGCATGAATGTGTGATGAATGAAAAGTGAGGGAGATAGAAAATGGAATAGGGTGAGATGATGGAATATGTACAACATGGAACACTTCCATTAATGACACAATACAAGATGATTCAAGTGTTATTTTTTTCTCTCTTTTTGCTTTTTTTCGAAAGTTGTGATTGAAACAAGTCTCACAGTCATCTCCCAACCCATGCTTGATCTCCTCATGGAACTAATTTTAGTAGTTATAACAATATCAAAGGTTGATGATGAATGATTTTTGACCCACCCAAGACACAACCCATTCCATTTTTTTATTTTTATTTTTTTCATTTTTTTTAATATAATTTTTTTTCATTTTTTTAACACTTTTCAATGAATTTTGAACAAATGAAAATTACACATATACACCCCAAATCTCACAGAATTACAACCTCTCCCCCACACTTGAATGGATGCTTTCCCTCAAGCATATGATGACACATTGGAAATCAATGAATGTACGCCCAAAAATGAAGTCCATTCCCCCCACACTTAAATTTCAATAAATTGTACAACGAAAATCCATGAAGATGTTGGGTGGGACAAGGTATTAGGATTTTAATGTGGCTATCAAAAGAAAGGTTTTCATAGGCTCAAAGGGGCTTTCAAAAGTAGGATCAATGTAAGGGTAACAGGAGGCTATTTGGCTATTCTGATTCTCATGTGGCTTATAAAATGCCTCTATCATATTAATGCACACAAAAGATGGAAATTCAAATCGAAGGTCCACAAACTCAAGACTCACAATCAGTGGTGAAGACACACAATGAAAAATATGGCCATAGATGACCTTAGCATGAAGGCTAATGTTATTCCTCACGGTAGGGGAGAATCATTTTCCACCGAAAATTGTTCATTCCAAATGTTTGTCCTTGACAAAAAAAAATTTACCCAAGTTTGTGATAAAAATTCAATATATTTGAGTTTAAAACAAGCCTTTTGACTCCCAAAAATGGTTGGACAGAATTTCAATATTAGATGATGAGTAATTATGACACCCCTTTTTTTTAATTTTCATTTTTTTTAATTAATTTTTTTAAATTTTTTTTATTTTTAATGACACATCCACACAAAAGAGAAAATAGAAAAAAGGTTGTTGAAGAATGTTGTAAAAAAATGAGAGGGATAGAGGAAGAAGAAGAAATAGAGAGAAGAAGAGAGGGAAGAGAGATTGAGGAGAGAAAGAGAGTTAAAGGGAAAGAGGTGCCCCCTGGTTTGGATTTGGTGGGTCACTGTTTCCATCTAGTGGTGGGTCAATTGAAGTCGATGTGGAACCTGAAGTGAATGGCCTCTCATGGTGATTCTTTAAATGGTGTCCATTTACCGTGAATTTTCTTTTTGAAGAAGGGTCTTGGACTTGCACTGCACCAAATGGGTAAACATTAGTAATAATAAAAGGTCCATCCCAACGAGAATTGAGCTTACCTGGGTGAAGTCGAAATCGAGAATTTAAGAGCATTACCTTTTCACCTTCATGAAATTCCTTTCGAAGAATGTTCTTGTCATGGAGTGACATTGCCTTTTCTTTGTAGAGAATGGAGTTCTCATACGAATCGAGTCGAAGCTCCTCTAATTCAGTCAACTGCAACAATCTTTCTTCACCAGATTTTTCACAATCAAAATTACAAGTTTTGACAGCCCAAAATGACTTATGTTGGATTTCAACTGGTAAACGACAGGCTTTACCAAAAACTAGCCTAAATGGAGACATCCCAATGGGTGTCTTATAGGCTGTTTGAAAGGCCCAAAGTGCTTCACCGAGTCTATCGGGCCAGTATTTTCTTGTGGGATTAACGAATCTTTCAAGCACTCATTTCACTTCTCTGTTAGAAAGTTCAGCCATTCCATTTGTTTGAGGGTGATATGCAGTGGATGTCTTATGTACAACCCCAATCTTTTTCAAAAGTTACTCCATGGTTCTATTACAGAAATGAGTTCCTAAGTCACTTATCAAAGCACGTGGTGTTCCGAATCGATGGAAGATATGGGTTTTGAGGAACTCACTCACAGTTTCAGAATCATCTTTCCTAGTGGGTTTGGCCTCGACCCACCTAGAAAAATATTCAATGGCAAGAAGAATGTAGGATAATCCATTAGAATGGGGAAAAGGACCCATGAAATCGATGCCCCAAACATCGAAAAGCTCAAAGAAGATTAATGGATTTTGAGGCATTTCGTTTCTTTTGGAAATTGTTCAAAACTTTTGGCAAGTGGGACATGATTGACAGAACTCGTGTGAGTCCTTGAAGATTGAAGGCCAAAAGAATCCAGAATCTAGGACCTTTCGAGAAGTCCTTTGTGGTCCCAAGTGGCCACGTCCAGGCATTGAGTGGCAGAATTCCAAGATGGAGGATTGTTCAGTTTCATCAGCACATCTCCTAATTACCATGTCAGCCCCAGTCTTCCAAAGTTTATTATCTTCCCAAAAATAATTCTTTGAATCACTTTTCATCTTTTATTTTTGTTCTTTTGAAAAATATTCAGGGAAAACACCAGAAACCAAGTAATTGACAATTGGGGTATACCATGGTAACTTTGGAGTGAGAGATGAGAGGTGTTCAGTTGGAAATTCAGGATCAATTATTTCAGAATGAGAAGAATTATAAATTCTACTCAGGTGGTTAGCCACATGGTTTTCTTTTCTAGGTTTATCTTTTATCACAAGGTCAAACTCTTGGAGCATTTAAATCCATCTTATTATCCTTGGTTTGGAATCACTTTTCTTAAGTAAGAACATTAATACTGAGTGGTCTGTGAAGATGATGATTTTGGCACCTAATAGATAGGGCCGGAATTTATCCAACGCAAAAACCACAGCTAAAAGTTCTTTTTCAGTCATAGTGTAGTGTGATTGAGTTTCATCCAATGTTTTTGAGGCATAAAAGATGACATGAGGAATGTTTTCTCTTCTTTTACCAAGAACAGCCCCAATGGCCCTATCAGAAGCATCACACATCAATTCAAATGGTAAGGACCAATCTAGGGGTTGGATTATTAGATCAGATGTGAGAGAAGATTTGAGTTCAATGAAGGCTCTCGTGCAAGCCTCATCAAAATTGAATGTGACATCATTTTGAAGTAAACGAGTAAGTGGGATGGAAATCTTGCTGAAGTTCTGAATGAATCGCCGATAGAAACCGGCATGACCAAGGAAAGACCGAATGTCTCGAACTGATTTGGGTTCAGGAAGTGATTGGATCACCTCAATTTTGGCTGGATCAACTTGGATACCCTCTTGATAAATTATGTGCCCCAGAACAATCCCATTTGAAACCATGAAGTGACATTTTTCAAAATTCAGCACAGGGTTGCACTTGACACACTTTTTAAGGACCAAAGAGAGTGAATGTAAGAAACATTCAAATGACTCGCCATAAATGGTAATGTCATCCATGAAGACCTCCATGCAATTCTCAATGAATTCAGAAAAGATACTCATCATACACCGCTGGAATGTTGCAGGAGCATTACAAAGTCCAAAAGGCATTCGCCTATAGGCATAGGTTCAAAAGGGGCAAGTGAATGTGATCTTTTCTTGGTCTTGAGGTGCGATTGGAATTTGGAAGTAGCCGGTGTAACCATCAAGAAAGCAATAGTGTTACTTTCCAGCCAATCTCTCAAGCATTTGGTCATGGAAAGGAAGTGGGTAGTGATCTTTTCGTGTTCCAGCATTCAATTTGTGATAATCGATGCACACACACTATTTGTTTTTCACTCAAGTTGTGACCACTTCTCCATGTTCATTTGTGACAACTGTTATCCCGCCTTTCTTAGGAACGACTTGAATTGGACTAACCCATTCACTATCAGAAATTGGGTAGGTAATACCAGCTTGA
The DNA here is from genome assembly GCA_963277665.1 of Viscum album. Lineage (NCBI taxonomy): Eukaryota > Viridiplantae > Streptophyta > Magnoliopsida > Santalales > Viscaceae > Viscum > Viscum album. The sequence goes on from OY728139.1 coordinate 808,527,983, forward strand.
AGAAGCTTGGTAATATCTTCCCTAACTACCTCAAGTATGAGTGGATTGAGTCTTCTTTGAGGTTGCCTAATTAGTTTGGATGATTCCTCTAGATGGATGTGATGCATGAGAAGGGCAGGGTTGATTCCTGGAATATCCTATAGGTTCCAACCTAAGGCATTTTTGTTTTCCTCTAACACCTGAACAAGTTGGGACTCCTCAGTTTCGGAAAGTGAAGCAGAGATAATGACAGGGTAGGAGGGATCATGGAAAAGGAATGCATACTTGAGGTGTGAAGGAAGTGGTTTTAGATCAGTTTCATCCTTGATTTGAGAGCTAGACAAGTTAGGAGCAGGAGAATGGATTCCAAAAGGGTTTGGATCATTTTCCTCAACACTGTCCAAGGTGGAGCAGTAGAGATCATAGTTGATGTGGGATTCAAGAGAGTTATCAAGTTCACTTTGATTGATGGAGTCTAAGAAAGAAAGGTCAACATAAACTTCTCCATTTATAAATTGGTTAATCATTGAGAAGATTTCACACTCTCCACTATCATTAGAACATGATGAGCATGAAGAAATGTACGTGAGTTGACTCTTAGAAGTGTCATCAGATGCATGAATAGAGAATGCAGAGTGATTCTCTGATGGGTATCGCATGGCTTGAAAAATGATGAACTTGACCACTTGGTCACAAAATTCCATGGATAAGATGCCTGAATGGACATAGATCTTGGTTCTAGCAGTCATGAGGAATGGTATTCCTAGAATTAGTGGAGATCGAGAAGAGGTCGTCTCACCTTCCATGTCAAGGACATAGAAATAAGCTGGGAAGATAAGATCATTGACCCGAACAAGAACATCCTCAATTATCCCCTCAGGACTGGCAGTGCTTCGATTGGCTAATTGAATGACAACACTCGTTGGGTGAAAGGGACCTAGACCAAGGTTGGAGAAAATGGATTTGGGCATGACATTTATTGAGGCTCCAAGGTCTATGAGTGCATCATCAAATTTGGAACTCCCTATTTGACATGGAACCGTGAAGGTCCCTAGATCTTTTCACTTCATGGGAATGGACTGTTGGGCTGAAACATTTTCAATGTTCCTAAGTTGCCTCTTATGTGTGCACAATTCCTTAAGAAACTTGGCATACTTAGGGATTTGTTTGATGGCATCTAAGAGGGGGATGATCACTTCAACACGGCTAAACATGTCAAGCATTTCAGGATCAGGTTCAAAGGACTTCTTAGGCTTGGAGATGGCTTGAGGAAAAGGAATTGGGTTCCTTAGAGGAATGGAAGGAGGTGAAGGAGTGGATTCAAGTTCCATTTCCAGCTTTTTGTTCTTTTCATTTTCTAGATCAAATCGAAATGGGAGGTAGAGGAATCAGCATGGGGCATAGCAATTTTCTTTCCCGATCTAAGTGAAATTTCACTTACATTACCCTTAGGGTTGGGTAATGGTTGAGCTGGGAGTTGGGATGAATTGGATGGTTGTTGCTGGCTAAGGTAGGATGCCAGTTAACCTATTTGGGTTTCAATGTTCTTGAGGCTAGAACGGGTGAAGGAAGCAAGATCCTCTACAGCAATTTCCCATGGTTGTTTAGAAGAATAGGCTTGTCCCAAATTGGGTTGGCCTTGATTTTGGTTCTTGGGAAAGCGATTGTATTGGGTGGGGAATTGGGAAGGCTCGTTAGGATAGTGGAATCCAGGAGGAGGATTGTTCCTTTGTGGTTGAGGAACAAAAGGATAAGGTTGATAGATGTTACCACCACTTTGACCATATTGGAACTGGTTTGGATTTTGATGAGGGAACTGAGGAGGATGAGAAATGGGATTACCATACCTCAGAGGTGTGTTAAAGGTAGAAGAGAAGGGCTCAGAGTGGGGTTGGTTGAAGTTTCTAACAAACTGGCCTGATTGTTGAGGGTTGAAGTTTCGCTGAGCATATGCTGAATTGAGCTCCATTGGACTAGATGAATCAGATGGATCATCTTGAAGTTGTGGACATGTGTCAGTCAGATGAGTTGGTGAGTTGTAGATTCCACAGTTCTTGACAGGCCCAGAGAAAAGAGATTGTTGAGGAGAGGAGTTTGGGGCTTTGGAAGCCACAGCTAGTTGACGCACAAGACCTGTAAGTTCACTCATCCACTTAGTCATTTTGTTGGGCTCTATGGATAGATTCTCTTGGGATTGTTTCACTTGAGCATGTTCTCAAGTATGGAATTGATGCGTGTTTGTAGCCATGTTGCTTATGAGTTCTCGTGCAGCTGCAGGAGTTTCCTCAACAAGAGCACCCCCACTTGCGGCATCAATGAGAGTTCGCTCCATAGCCAATAACCCCTCATAGAAGTATTGGATCAGGATTTGGTCAGGGATTTGATGGTGTGGACAAGTTTAAACAAGCTTTTTGAACCTCTCCCAATACTCATGGAGTGATTCATTAGGGAATTGATGGATGCCGCTTATTTCCTTTCAGCTAGAAGATGTTCGGGAAGCGGGAAAGAACTTCTCAAGGAAAAGTCTCTTCATGTCAACCCATGAGTTTATGGAACCAGGTGGGAGGTAGTAGAACCAAGACTTGGAAGAATCCACTAGGGAAAAGGGGAAAGCTCTAAGCTTGATTTGTTCGTCAGAAACCCCTTGAGGTTTCATGGTTGAGCAGACCACTTGGAACTCTTTGAGGTGAAGATGAGGATCCTCACCAGCTAGACCATGGAAATGAGGAAGAAGATGAATCAAACCCGACTTGAGTTCAAATTCAGCCTCTATGTTTGGATATTGAATACCAAGAGGTTGGTAATTCATATCAGGGGAAACAAGTTCTTTTAGGGTTTGTTCCCTAGGATTGGCCATTTCAATTTCAATTGGTTGGATGAGGACTGGTTCTTGAATTATTTGAGTATCTCTTATGTTCCTCCTAAGTTGGCGAAGTGTTCGCTCAATTTCAGGGTCAAACAAATCTGAGGGATTGTTTGGAAGGATACGGGGCATTCAGAGAGATTTTGGAAGAAAGAGGAAGATGGTTTTTTTCTTTTTATTTTTTCAGTTTATTATTTTTAAGAGGAAGACGGGTTTTTCTTTGTGTTTTTTTCAATTTTTTTTTAAATTTTGTTTTTTGTTTTTGTTTTTTTGACAATAACCAGAAACGAATGACTACTTAAAGAACCATACCCGGCAACGGTTCCATTTGAAACGCATGGCCGATTTTTTCCTATCGACCAGTCAAAATTCCGGTGCTCTGCTAATGTCTATAGCAGCACTCGGGTCGAATCCTCAGCGATGATACTTTGTAATAGTCATTTGTTTTTAGTTGATTGTATTTTGATTAGGGGGGTTTGTTTGCAGAGATTAATTGAAAAGATTTATGGATGATGTTTGATTTACCAAATTGATAAATATTGGGGTGAGTTCATCATTGGGGAGTTATGCATGTGATATCCTTGACCCTTACTTTTTATTGCATTAAATTAACACCCATGTCATAAGTTGACGTTGATTGGAATTCCTAAGTGTGAAGTCTTTAATCCAAGCCTTAGATTAACATAGGGTTCTAATCTCAATCGAAACTTATTTATGGTAGTGTATTTATGGCTCCAATAATCCATGGAAACCACTCGTTAAACAAAACATATCATTAATCCATGACATATTAAGTTTAACATACACAATATTAATTTAAAGAATACTCATCGAGCAAAACTCTCAATCACTTAACATCCCCGAATTATAACTCACCCCAATGAGAGATTTACTCATCCATTTGGATGTTTAATATTCTGGTTAAAATAATTATGATGATAAATTAATAATAGAAGAAAAAGAAAGGGATTAGAAAATAGTGGTACGTTGACACACACACACGAACGATGATGATAATTAAAAACGGATTTTTGATTGAATGAGGAAGAAAAGCAAGGGAAGTGGATTCAACTGAATTTAAACTATTTTAGGAACATAAATATTAAACTACAGAAGGTGGATGAGAATAGGAGATATTGAAGAGGTAACTTGCATTAAAACAGAATTACAAAGAAAGAGAATTACAAGATTACAAAAATGAAGAACACAAAAGTAAGTGATAACAAAGAGGGGAGGAAAGGTCTCTCAAGTGAAAACATGAGTATGGCAGGTCCTCCCAAGCCTTTGGAACGTCTTTGGTCGTGACAATATGATATCCACTCTTCTGAAATGCCAACCCCTCTCAAGGAGAGAAGGGGATAGTATTTATAGCCCAAGGAGTGGACTGTTTCCATTCCCAATCTGTCCCTCCACTTGTATCGCCAATTTGGCTATTCAGATAGCCGAATATTCGAATATAGCCTTCTTCATAGTTGTATACAATAATGTTGGCAGACCACTCTCAAAATTTGAAGTCATTTGGACTTAAGGATCGAAAGTTATGTCCGGTTGATTAAACAAAATTAAACTGTCCATTTCAATCCAGTTTTTTGAAGTCCATAATGTGAAAAGGGTTTTTGAATATATAGATGCCTTCACATACGAATGGTTTCTTCAAAAAAGTTGGCTGCCCATATCTCCGATTTCGCACTGAAAAATCTCAGCTCGATTAGATGCTTACATCATGAGATATGTCATCCATACTATACTGATTTTAATTCTCGGCCAGAATGGTGGGCTGGACTTCAATGCTTTATTTGGGCCCCTTGTACTTGGATTTGGGCCTTGAAAGTTTTATCCAAGATGACATGTAGTGTCCCCCGAATTATGGTGCAGAGTTAATGTTTTTGGACTTCTGTATTGAGCCCAGTAAATTAATCTTCAAGGCTGGTCCAGTTTGTTCACAGATTCATTGGTCTTGTTTGTGAGGACCATATGACCCTTCAAATGGCAGAATTAGATCATGGTTCCTTCTAATGAAATGTTTTATATTGAAAGGAGAATCCTAAAAAATAGGAACCACACAATTTGGATCAGTATAGTGATAGTTATTAATAAAACATTAAACTGACTCAATTGGACTACTTCTAAAAATGCTCAAAAATTATATTTAATATTAAAACATTAATATTTCACACAAATTATGCACATTTCATATATAATAAGTAAATGTGGAATATAATAAGTCATGAAAATATTAATATCATTATCCCTATATTTTGATCTTCATTTGAGCATTTCGTACCACTCGCAAACTGATGGACAATCAGAATGGACTATTAAAACATTGGAAGACATGTGGAGGAATTGTTCACTGGACTTTCAAGTCATGTGGTACCAGTATTTACCTCTCATCGAATTTTCTTATACCAATAACTTCCATTCAAATATTCAGATGGCAGCATATGAAGGGTTATATGGAAAGACATTTTGTACAACAACATGTTGTGATGATGTTGGGGAGAGAAATCTCGTAGGCCCAGAATGTGTTGAGGAAAAATCAGAAAATGTGGTGCTAATAAAAACCCACATCAAAATAACTCAAAGTAGGAAAAATAGATTTGCTGATAATCGAATGAAGGATTTGGAATTTCATGAAGGAGATCATGTTTTCATAAATGTATTTCCTTGGAAGGGTATTATATGATTCGGTTAGAAGGGAAAGTTATATCCCAGGTACATTGGACCTTTTGAAATTATGAACTGAATTGGAGTTTCAGCTTACCATTTGGCGATGCCACCAAGTCCCTCCAAATTTCACAATGTGTTCCACATGTCAATGTTAATGAAATACGCGCCAGACCCAACACATGTACTCACCTATGAAGAAATAGAACATGATCCTGATCTATCATATTGTGAAGAGACTATCATGATTATTGATACTAGAAAACAAGTATTAATAAATCAGATGAATCGTCTGGTAATGGTTCGTTGGAGGAACCATAAGATGGAGGAAGTAACATGGGAGCCTGAGGAGCTTATGTTGAATACATACACAAATCTGTTTATGAAACAATTTTTGAATTTCGAGGAAAATATTTTTGGAAGGAGGAATGAATTTAACACCCCAAGGTTTTTAAAATAAATTTTGAATGAAATTTCATAATATAGACATTAAACACAACTTTTCCTCTACAATGTTTTGAATTTCAAAAAATTGTCATCTAGAGATGTGATCAGTAGTTCATTTGGTGTCTGAGAGAACAAACTTATTTTTTGTTCAATAGTTACATACCATTATGAATAGTAATTTGAATACAAATTTTCCCCTTATGAATAGTAAATAATGATATTATTTTATTTTCTTATGTTAATAAGATTATGAGATCTTAATTAATTTTTCATTGTGATATAAAACTAATTATACCTTTAAAATTTTTATATTTCAGTTTAAATATGATTATATTTAAAAAATTAATTATTAATATTTAGAAAAATATTTTTTGCAAAATAGAGTCTATTTTTATATTCTAAATGTTTAAAAATGGTATGGGTGATGTTTTGTGATTTTTCTGAAATTCTTGAATTTTTGATGAATAGTGAAATACAGTAAATATTTTATATGAGAATTGTCTATTGAATACACTATTTATGACATAATAAGTTATTTAAGGCCACTTGGTTCGAACCTAAATGCACTTATTACTATTAGGGGTCACATGAAACAACACTATTGGTTGTCCTGGGGAAAATAATAAAATAAGGAATTAAATATTCAAAATTCACTCCTCTCATCCACTATAAAACCCCACACCACTACCTCTTGTCTTCACTCCTCTAATCCTTGAATATCTTTAAATACCAGAACAAATACACTTCCCTAGTAACTCCCCATGACCTGGAATCGCTTGGAATTTCCAGAAGACCAAAATCACTTTTCTTAAGGAGGATCTCAAGGATGTTATTTCAAGCTATAAAGTACATTTCTTTTTCTTTTACTTTCATTTGAATTTATCTTCTTTTGTTATCCTCTCCAAACCTCCTATGTAAAAATTATCATAATAACTCCAATACCATCTATATATTGTAATTATATCATGTGAATGGAAGAACCATCATCAATATTCTTACTCCTTCCCTTTTATTTTTATAAACGAAATCAACGTCCATGAGGTTCTGATTTATAACCTTCATGGATGAAAAAGTTTTATTCTTCAATCTCTCCACCATTACTATTCATGAAACTATATTTATTGTTGAACAAGACTATAATATATTTATTATAACCTAGTTAATATTCAGGAACCATAATCTTTACATATTATAAATTTATATGACAAAACTAATTCATAATAATCCAAATACCGCCAAATAATCGAAGTGGTTTTCATCTAAAGATTCAACCTCATTCAATATAAAAAATGATATAAATGACCATTATCAATTATGGATGTTCATAAGTAATATATAATTTTAATTCTATAGATTTACAACCATTCCACATAAATTCTATTACTTAAAAACAAGTTAACCGATTATGAAAATCAAGAAAACAAACTCTCTGGAATGACAAAATTCAATATTATAACTTATCAATAAGGATATAAATGAACTAAATAGAATTATGATAAACTAAAAAAATGAATAATAGTTTATTTATTATTTTATTAATGAGTATAATTTCATATTCATGTACCTGAATTTCAAAAGGGGAAGACATTCATATTTAATGTAAGGGTTTTCCACCATGACGTCCATTTTCATTCGGGTTACATTCATTATATAATTACCACAATGAAATTCTTATATATTATTATGTAATCCTAATAAATTCTGTTTGAGTATTGTTTATAGGAATACCAAATAGAATCCTTCCCTATTTTATGTATATATACATGTTTTAAAAGAATGATTCAAAACTGTTTCCAAAATACCAGCTAATTCAAGGGAATTCCTCAAATTCATATCTATTTCCAAGGGAAATCTATAATCTATTCTTGGAAACCGTTATCCTTATAAAAAGAATACTTTTATTATGAAATACTAAATTACTACACTTCTGGTTTTATACAACAATTTTTCCAAAATAACTCTTCTTTTCAAATAAAACAATATTTATCTCAAGAATTGCATAATGAATTTAAAAGAGCATTTTCGTATAATTCAACACATTTATTGATTCCTATGTATTATTGGGTTTAATAATTTATGATTTAATATACCATATTTTATTGAATGGTTTATTTTTATTTTTATTGTGGGTGATCTAACCTAAAACCATTCACCATATTTCTCGGAATGGTCAGTGTTTTATGTTTGATTATTGGGGACAATTAGTTACATTTCATGTGATAGTTTCAAGAAGAACGTGTATGTTGTTTATGTTGATCCCCAATCATATGAATAATTAATTGGTCTTATTATGTAATCGGTGGGGCCCTTAATATCCATTCGACACATCAGTAGGTTTCATGAGACAAATAGACATGGAATCGGTCGTGGACATTCCCAATGTTATATATGGATTTTGTCCGATGCCTAAATCCTTTTTAGAGGTCCTGACTGAGGCCATGAAAAAATGTTTTAGAATATCCAACACATGAATGTCCCTTATTATGAAGCTACTAATTGAAATTTCATTGGTTATTTGACTAGTATAATACCCATGATTAAGTTTTATTATGGTATTATTTACTCATCTCATATTCCTTCCATAATGCGTTCAAGTTTATTATTAAAGGAATGTGTTTTAAATTATTCACCATGTCTTATGTTTTTTCTATCATAGTCTATACTTCTTACCCTTACTGATCATTTGATCTCACTCCTTTCTTATGTTTCATTTTCTCAGGACATGAAGAAGTAAATTATGAATGACTTGCAAGCATAATCTAGAAGGCATGGATATTTCTAGTGGAATAAATTTGTGTTGTATTTCCCTTCATGATGTAAAATTGAACTTATTTATGTATCTTGTTTCCAATACTACTAAACTACGTGGTCCTTTGGGATGCATATTCCTTGTTTATATACCAATGTAATCAAATAAGGAAACAGTTCCGGGCAACTGGGGTCAGGTACATGCAGTAACCAATTGTATGTTATTATAAAGGGTTTTAGGTCTGTTTCACCATTTTTGTTTAAAACCGATTCACCTCACACCCCAGGTGATGGGGGATTTTCAGGTCCATCCCAGTGGGGACTGGGTAGTGTATCCATCTCATGTTGTGAAGGAGGTTCCATAGTTTAGTGGTCCTCACTAGTGATTGAAGGGGGTTGAGTATGTGTGAAATCAATCAACATCGGGTATGATGTCCTAGGATGGTCTACATCATGTTTATTCATGGATATAGAAAGACCCAACAACCCTTCTATCGATGATTCATGGACCTTCATTCCAAATGCAGGCGCTCGTTAGATGGATATTTGGCCAACGACACTTAAGGAATCTATTGGTTGATAGGATGGGAGTTCGGGATTATCACACCCTTTTGTGGGAATTATTGACTACTTTGAGACACACTTATAGATTAATCAATTTTCATAGGTTTTTGAATCCATGGTTCTTTCCCAAGAATGTGTCCACGGGATACCCCTGGGTTTCATGATTAACTATATATACAAATTCATTTGTAATTACTAAGACAACTCTATATTAAGTCATATGATGAGGTGCTTTGGATTTTATCATCACACAGGGGGAAAAAGAATTGTTCTAATGTCAGGGTCGACCCAATAAGACTGGATTACTATGTATCCTCATTGGAGGAATTAGAACCCACATAGTTTAGTGCCGCTTAATTAGACACTTCATGTTTCTTGTGTCGCGTGGCAAGGACCCATCCATGCAGTTTATCATCATGTAGCGAAGACGTCCAGGTAGAATATTACTATTCATGATTTGGTGCGGTACTTACGTTGATGTATCCCAAAGGACCCATATGATATGTGGTTTAATGGGGGAACATGACCCTACCAGGGATACATCCAGAAGAACATTATGTTTGATTTGGTTGTGGACCTTGAATAGGTTCCCTATGTATCCCAATTAGTTGGAAATCATAGCCCATGTGTTCTAGAAACCCTTGTAGTGTAACATCGTGTGGTGAGGATTTGGGCGAACCAACATGAGGATGATGTAACAGGTAAGTTCGATGAAATATCAGGCTTGAACCCCTAGGTAGGTTTCCTACATGTACCAGTTAGTTGGGAATCAATGTCCACATAGTTATGGAGATGATACTTATGAACAATAGATTCCCATAAAGGAAGCGTGGTCATAGATTATACAATGGAGGTGGCCCATTTATCAGAATTCAATTGGGACTTACTCTTAAAGAGGATATCCTTTTATGAGGGTACATGATTGGCGTTGACCATTGGGAAGTGCACCCCTTTGAGCTCGGGCCTTAGATAGGTGTCCTACGTATCCCGATTATAGTGGGAATTAGATTTCTCATAGTTCAACAGATTGGGGATATTATGGACTCCAAATTCATTATTAACCTGTAAGCCCACATGATTCATGATCCATGTGAGAAATAAGAGGATGCATTAGATCTGGAAGACCACACACTTTTACCTTTCCTCTAATTGAAATGAGGAGGATGATGGATGAAGAGGTAGTGTCTATGAGCCTAAAGGGAGAGGAGGGGGGGCTTGGAATGTTCCAATTCACACCCATGATGATATCTTTTATAGCCGCGTTTGGTGATCTATCTGAACGTGTCTTAGACTGAGGCGACGTGGGGGAAGAGCACCATCTCCTGCAGAAAGGATATGGGCTTAGCTTAGTGGGAGTGCCCTAAAAAAAATTTTAGGAAAGGGGATGATTAATATTCCTTATCAATGGGGAAGGAAAATGTGATACATTTGTATTATCATTGTCCCTTATCAAAAGGAAATACAATTGATTACCCTTAATCCCTAGATTGGGGATTTACATGTGAGCATCCCAAGGTTGGACCTTGGGTTTCCATAGTAATTTATACTTGGGAACACTCTGGGGGACCATTCCATTATGGGGATTACCAACATGGTTTCACCTACCATGGGTATGTAAAATCAGAAGGGAGTGACAATGTGCCCGATGGCCTATTCATACATGTCTAATGTCTTTGGAAAAGGATTTGGCCAAATTCATTTGAATTGGTTTACAGAGGAGAAATGGAGGGCATGATCGGTATGGAATGACATGATCAGAACTAGAAGGTGGAATGCCTGGAGAAACCCCATTTTGTGTACTTTTTATTCATGCGGGGCAGGAATCCCTCCGCATAGAATAATTCTATTTGGGTAGAGGGGTCATCTGCGTACCAAAGTGGTACGCGGACATGGGTGTGGTGTGCGTACTATAGTGGTATGCGACCTGAGGTTTTGTCTACATACCATGGTGGTATGTGGCACTAGAGTCCATCCATGTGGTGGAACACAATGCGAGGTTGGATTTCATCCACCTAGAGATGTGATATGTGGTATGCCGGATTGAAGAAGGGGCATTGGTCTTGATGTTCACAGGAAGTTCATTTGTGAAGGGAGTATTGTTCATGGATTGCAAATTAGGTTCACAATTTTCCCATATTATTATGCTTCCTTTTTTTATGGTTGGTGGTGGGTTTGTAACTACTAGAAAGTGTTCACGGATTTATATTCATTTGATCATTTTCATTCAAATACTTCTATCTATAAAATATGAGATCTCCAAAAATCCGTTCTCTTTATAATACCCCATAACTCCATTAATTCCATTTTGAAAAATTAAATAAGATTATTATGAGACCAGGATCTGATACAACAAGTAATTCCGAGGCCTAGAGTGGCCAAAAAATTTTTTTGAACTTTTTTTAGGTTCACTAAACGATCATGAAAGGGTTTTCACTAACTTTTAAACCATGGCTCAGATCAAACATTTGAGGTAAGCATTGAACTCAGAGCATCGAGATTCACCTAGAAAAAGCCTAACATTGGCCCACATGTGCCAACAGTGGAAGATAGGTTTTTACCATAAATAAAATAATTATGTAACAATTATTATATACTCAAATACATATAACTTGTTAAAGGTATCTCAGATTTCAAATCCAAGAGTACTGTTGAGCTCATAAGGGCATGTTCCCCTTCGGTGAAGCTTAACATTGACCGGATCAGGTCGAACAAAAAATGTAATTTTTTGGACATTTTAATGGAAGTTAAAATAAATTGAACTTGATGTATTATTTTATTTTTAGTTTTCAAATTATTGAAGAGAAATGACTTTGTAACATAGAAAAACCAATTACATTGTTTCATTAATGAAACATCGTAACAATGCTGCAACATAATAGAAACAAAGAGGCTTTTCCACCTTTAATGTTTTCACCGGGGGTGTCACTGGAACATTAGGAAAATCCTTCATAACCTCTAGGGGATTACCGCTGAAGAAAAACGAAAAATGAGAGATTATCTCAAATGACCTTGTGGATTCCTCCTCCTCTTCGCGAATCCGCCTCCCCAATGATGGATCAAGGAACTTTGTTGATGAATCTTTTTAAGTGATGGATCCTTCCCTCAACTGGTCCTTCACTAGGAAGAGGTTGTTGTTTAATACCATTCATTACCCATTATTTGTTTTAAATGAAGAACACGAATCAACCCACAAATACGTTGACCTATGGATCATTCGTTCTTGATTGATGTATTTCTATTAATATTATCTTTGGGGAATTAATTCATTCAATATTTAAATTATATTTGATTTACATTATTTAAATCCTTCTAAAGAGAGTGAATAAACGACATCATGAACAATGGAGAAGGTTTGTTCTTCACATTGGATGTTGTGATTTTATTATCCTCTATTACCCAGTGTTCTTCATGTTCTTTATGTGTTGATGAATGGTTGGTATTTTTACAACTATTCTTTGATCAAAGATCTGACATCTTAGGTCCAGAATGGATACAACACGATGGAGGTGTGACAATGATGGCGACAGACGGATCAAGGCGGTGTGAGACATACGGTTGGTCGAATGTTATCTGACGGAAGGGATAAAAATTGAGATTTGAACACCATGCGATGAAGAATGTGGACCGATGATTCATAAACACCCTCCGAATCAAATAATTGACCACTAGAGCACTTTCGGTGGTCCATGGAAGGTTATGTTGGTGAGCCGTAGTGGCATGCCATGGGGGGCGGTGGCGACGGCAGCCACGTAATGCGGCTGCCGACATGGAGGATCCACGACTCCGACCGTGTTGTGACCTAAACCCAGGACAAGCTGCGGGTCACGTCGGAAGTCCCATTTTATATGGTCGGATAGTTATGACCTTGGTGGACGGTTCCAGTTGGGTCCATATGGTGAGAGACGTTTGTGGAAGAGCTGCATTCGGGCTGGGGAAACTGTACCATATAAGCGGGTTGGGTTGGTAGTGATCTGAGCCAATCTAGTCTTGTTCGGGTCCAATGAGAAGATTGGACCTATGATTGGTCATGTCTGCCCCACCGGGTCGGATAGGACACAAACTGAATTGGCCCTCATTTCGCTAAAAACATATGAAACATTCAAATGGAGCGTATGTTTGATGTGTCGTATGTGTAATTCGTACCCTTGTGACAAGACGATCCTTTTGAGATACCCTAATTGAGATTTTGAGGATATTGGAGGATGACCTATTGATATGAAGAGTATGACATCCCAATATAATCATGATTTGGGAAGATTCAAGGATGTTCTCTTGAAAATATTCTAGGATGGTTACTCCCTTGAAGATTCAGGGTGCATGTACTCCTTATCCCTATTATTTGGAAGATATGGTACTCCCCACGTCATGGGTGTGGGTTCGTTTCCTCCATGTAGTTTCCTATGATTTTGTTACTCCCCTAAAAGACTAGGGCACGGGTTTTGGGAGATGTTTGTGAAGTAAGATTAGGTACTTACCTATGGTACCAGGTAGCGAGTTCCCTAACATTGGAGTCATTACTCCCATGTCGTTCCATAGTGCGGTTTCTCCTAACGAATTGTTCCAGTATAGTCAATAATCCCCTCTCCTTCCATAGAGTGGGTCCTCTTTCCTGTGGTCAATAGTCCCCTATTGTACTAGGTTGTGGGTCCCCCATATAGAATAAACTGCCGGAGTTGGTAATCCCTTTGTACCAGGGTGCAGGTCCTCTAGTCACTATGTGGTTCTCCCCTACAAGTTAGGGTGAGGGTCCTCGATATATGAAGCAGTACTCCCATATCTCAATAGGGTGTGGGTACTTCTTGAGTATTAATTCCCTATTGGAACTAGGGTGCGGGTACTCACTTGTAGATTAGTACTCCCCCATCTCTGAGTAGTGACAAAGAGTGGGTACTCCATAGGAGTTGGATATCCCTCGACTGTAGGACACAAATACGATGATTGGGACCCTATTCTTGAATATATCGATACCTAAGTATAAGAAAGTGTTGCCTCGATGAGAATGAGGTTTGGGACACTATTTATAGAAGTGAATGGGGTATCTTAGGATATTATAGAGTAGTGCTCCCTCAGCTATTTGTAGTGGCAAGGGGCGGGCCACTTCACATGGGTTTCCATAGTCTATCGTTGGGCACAAGACATTGATGACTAAACCAGTACCATCGAGCACTAGATTTGGACCTAGTAGGATTTCTATGATGTAGTGAATCTCTTGGATGGGTGAAACCAGAGATGTATGATCTCTTGGAGTGTGATATCCTATTTTTTGTGTTAAAACGTGAGTTTTCGGGGAGAATCCTGATGTTGGAAATGAGGTTAGGACCTCATGTTTCTAAGTGGATGAGACGAGTATATCGAGATATTAGTGGTATATTAATGGGAATATACCTGAATAGATCTGACTTTAAATTTATTTTTGGTCTTTCTCTTGTGATTTATCATTGTGGTTTTGGGGTCCCCTACTTAGTATTGTTTTACTCACCCTTGCATGGGTTTCTCTTGTACGTGTTGTGTCCGATGCATATGACATGCTCTTCGATAGAGACCTCAACGACCCGGAACTAGGTGGTTTCTAGTGAGACACGATGTACAGGACATACATCCTTAGATTTTGACTACTACTCCATAACTTCCCTTCAGGTGGGGTTTTCTACAGATGTCTTATAGAGATCATTTTTACTTTTCTATTTTCAGTTTTTCATTTGTTGCATTTTAATTCTGCCCTATTTGGCATACACCTTGTACCTTTACTCAATTTTGGTTTAGTGGCATGTATTTTTTTCTTTTTCATCTCTTTGGGTGGGATTTTTTGTGTCTACATGCGTATAGGTACTCTGAAAAATGACTCCCACTCCTAGGATAATGCCTTCAAAGCTAGTGGACATCCCCTAGACCTTGGGAGGTGGGCTTGGGGTTGCCATGACTTGGGCCCCATGGGACATGTCTTGGAAAACTGGATTCAAAAGGGATTCAGTTCAACCATAGGACAGAGAGTTGTGATTTTCGGTAGAGTTTCAAAGTGATAGTGTTAAGATGTTTTGAGTTTGACTCTCAGGCCATAGGTTCTAGTGTTGGTGCGGAAAACGATGTATCCATTAACTAGGACTCTGATAACCTACATTTTTGACTCACTAAATTAGGACACTGGTCATCAGGAAATTATTGGTACATGAATTACATAAGAATGGTTTGTGTTTTCCACATCCTACTTGAGACATCTCTCTAGATACACTCTTTTAACCATTATTTATCTCAACCCATTTCAGGATTCCACCATAATGATTTCTAGTCAAAATTCTAGGATGAGACCATGAGGATGGCCCACTGAGTAATGGGGCATCGGTACAGGGCCATGTACTCAAGTTAGCCCAACCAGGTGGTTCACTTGTGATACCACCACCCATCGTTCAGCAGTTTCTACCTATGATACTAGTATAGGATTCAAGCAGGCTGAGTGCGCTATACTAATTCGAGAGGCAAAGACCTCTAATGTTCAATGGTGAGACTGACCCAAGGTGGCCGAGGATTTTCTTGAGGAATTTATGTGATTCTTACTCTTAGTTAGGATGCTTCTCAACAAGATGTAAGTTTTATTCATGAGACTTATTCCTAGATCATTTGGGAGATAGTGGCAGTTTAAAATCAAGAAACATGATGATGCGACACTCAACTGAATTTAATTTGAACACCTCTTCAGGGATGAGTTCTTTCCAAAAATGTTATGATCTGTGCATATACAGGAGATTATACACCTATAAAAGGGAAACATGATGGTATCTGATTAATTGGATAGATCCAAAAATATTTCTCACTACTCTATGGATATGGTGTGGGGACCATACTTCAGGGCCTAGAACATCAATAAGGTGTTACGCTAGGATATTAGGGAATCAGTGATACCCCTCAGTATTCCAACATATGTTGGGATATTGGAGAGAGCCCTATTGGTTGAGAGTTACCTAGTGGAAGGGCAGAGTGATGTGACCTATGATAGATGTCTTGAGATAGAGGCATGTTCTGGAGATAACAGAAAACATGTGACATGATCATGGCGTATGAGGCATACCCATTCCCAATCTTAGATACATGGGTCTGTGGTGCAGGAGTAGTGTCAAGGGTCAGATAAACCATAAGAGTTGTGGTGTTACACTTTCAATGGTTGAGGAAATCATACTAGAGATTTCCCTACCCAATGTATCAATTAGAGGGATCCTTTAGACAAGCCACCTTAGTAGAGACAATGATTGGATTAAGGATTTATGGAAACTTTTAAGAGAGGAAGTTGATATGGATGAGAAGTAGGAGGTGGTAGACATTTTTCAGCTTTTCTACCACCACCCCTAGGTGGTCTGCACTAGGATCAGGGAGCCGAATGAAATGGGCAAGGGCAACTGCACTGGGTCATGGAATAGGACCAAGAAGCTCTATGAGATATTCTAGGTATAATCTATGTCTTTCCTTTTAGATTCCATTTTAGTATACACAAGTTCTTGTAGTTATCCTTTTCCCACGAGATATGTTTCAGACTTTGAGGTTCCTGTTGGACCAAGTACTTGACCCTAACATTTAGGGACTTCCGCTAGAGGAGACTCTTTGATCACACACTGGTGCTAATAGCGTGACATTATTCTTGTAGACGATAGTTGAGTTTGGGGTCTCTTAGTGATGGTGTCTTGGCCTTACAACATAATTCATGGTATGAAATACTACCATTCATACCAAATTGATTGTATTAGGAAAAAGATGTCTTTTTTTCGTGATGGTGAGGAAGAGTTTTCCTTAATGGTAAAAGGGATGTTCGGGAAGCCCGAAGTAGACTTTCGCCAAGAGTAAAGCCTAGGATCATTCGGTGGTGGAAGTGTTAGACCCTCATGACATTTCAATAGTATGGAATGGTTTCTATCCATATATACTCAGCTGGGATTCAACTAGTGAGCATGGAAGTGTTCTTGTTTGGTCCTGTCATCTCTGAGGTCCATCGTCCTTTCCAGATTCTGAGAAGAGTTGGCAAGGTGGTGTACACCCAAGATCTTCCCCCAAAAATGCACAAGTTGCACAATGTTTTCCATGTGTCCTGGCTAAGGAGGTACATGCATGATCCATCTCATGTCATCGAATTATGCGAGCTAGAAATTAACGTTGAAGTGATGTTTGTAGAGTTCCCAGTCAAGATAGATGACCTATAAGTGTAGGTCCTTCATGGGCATTTGATTCCTCTATTATGCATTTGTTGAAAGCACATGAATCTCCAAAAGAGAACAATGGAGTGAGAGGCTCCGATTAAAGCTTAGATACCCTTTTCTTATTAGACATTATTTTGCCTTATGAGGATGTA
Source organism: Viscum album (assembly GCA_963277665.1). Classification (NCBI taxonomy): domain Eukaryota; kingdom Viridiplantae; phylum Streptophyta; class Magnoliopsida; order Santalales; family Viscaceae; genus Viscum; species Viscum album. Next base: position 808,545,583 of record OY728139.1, read on the forward strand.
AATCCATAAAAGGGCCGATTAATTTAATACACTGAAATTCCGGAAATTGTTTTTGAAAAATTAAATGTGGTTATTACTAGATCATGCTCTTAGACGATGCACAATTCCGAGGCCCGGAGTGTCCAGAATGTCTTATGGAACTTTTTTAGGTTCCTCAAACAATAATGTGATTTGTTTTTTATAAATTTTCAACTGGTGCCCAGATCAATAATCTGAGGGAACTATTGAACTTGGAGACTCAGGATTAACCTAAAAAGGTCCTAACAATGGCTTGAACAAGCCAATGTGGAAGATTTTTTTTGGACGTAAATAAAATAATTATGAAAAAAAATCAAATCGATATAACTCATAAATGGTAACACATATTAGAAATATGAGAGTTATATTGAGATCATAAGGGTGTGATTACCTTAGGAAGATCTTAACATTGAACAGTACAGGTCGACAATAAAAGTTAATTTTATGACATTTTATGAAAAAATAAAATAACATAAACTTGATGTTATATTTTATTGGGAGTTTAAAAACTGATGAAGTTAAATGGCTTTGTAACATAGAAAAATCGATAATGATATTTCATTAATGAAACAACATAATGATGTTTAATGTAGAGGAAAAAGAAACAGGTTTCCACCTTTAATGTTTTGACCAGGGCGTGCTTCATTGGAATGTTGGAAAACCCCTCAGAACAACTGGAGGATCGTCGTTGAAGAATGACAAACAAAGAATGATGATCACCAATGACCTTGATCATTTATCCTCCTCTTCTTAAGATCGCCTCCTTGATAACAGATCATGCAACATTGCGGACGAATAACCTTCAGGGACAGATCCTTCCCACAAATAGACCTTCATTGGGTAAGGGTAGTTGTTTGAATCTTTTCATTCCATATTCATTGTTTTAAATGATGAAATCAGATCAACCAACCAATAGGTTGACCCACATATCATTCAATCTTGTATGAGGGAATTCTATCGGGATTATCTTTTGAAATTAATTAATTCATGATTTCAATTATATTTTGTTTGATCTATTAAAATCCTTGTAAAAGTAGTGGATCAACATCATGAAGAATGACGTATTGGGTTCATTCATCACTTTGGATGATGTGGATTTCTTATCTTATTTTAACTAGTTTTCTTCATGTTCTTCTCGGGTTGATGAAGAGTAAGTTGTTGCACAACCGTTCATGGTGAAACAATCTGACATCATGGATCCAGAATGGATACGACATAATGGAGGTGTGATGATGATGGTGATGAATGACTTGAGGCTTTTCAGAAGATATCACCAATCAAATGCTTTTCAGCAGAGGGGATATCAGTAGAGATTTGAACACCGTGAGATAAATAATGTATCCCACGGACTTAGGAACATCGTTTAGATCAATGAACGGATCACAAGAGTGCATCTTGTGGTCCACAGAAGGTTCTGCCAGCACGCCGTGTTGGAGGTGGCTGCTACCCTCATAGCGGAGTCGCGGATTTGGGTGCGGTATGACCTAGACCTGCAACATGCCACAGGTTGCGCTGGAATACCTGATCCACATGAGCAAACTAGTTGACCATGGGGGAAGTGCCAGTTGGCACCGCGTGGTGTAAGAATAATACTGTTTATCCGTGTATGGGCTGGAGAAACGAGCGAGACGAAGTAGGATGGTCCTCTATAAGGCTGAGAATAGCGTGTCGGGCTAGGCCCAATGGTCCAGTTTGGACCTGAGATGGTTTGGGTTTGTCTGACAGGGTCACACCAAACGTTGACCCAACCAGCCCCTATTTCATAAAAAATGCTAGTATATTTCAAACAGGGCATCTGTTTGACAAGTAATATATGGCGTCGGGACCCTTGAGATGGGGAAGACCTTTTAATATAATCTAAGTGAGTTTTTGAATAATTTTGAGGATGGAATATTGAATTGAATAGTATTCCCTGCTGATACAAGCAGACTTTGTGAAGAGACAAAATAGTTCTCTTGAAGAGATTCTAGGACGGTTACTCCCATGACGACTCAAGGGGATGGGTTCACATTATCTCTCTTCTTTTTTAGAGATGGGACTCCCCACATCATGGGTGTTTTTCCATTTCATTTAGTTTCTTTCTATCAGGGGGTGTTACTCCCCTAAAAGACTAGGGTATGGGTTCTCAGAGATATTCGTGAAGGAAGAGTAGGTACTCCCATGTGGGAGTAGGGAGTATGTTCCCTAAAATTGGATTCATTACTCCCCTGCCATTGCAAGGTGTGGGTCCTCTATACACAATATTCCAGCAGATTTGGTACTCCCAGGTCATGTCAAGGAGCTAGTCCTCTAGCTTGGGGTCATTACTCCTCTATCGTACAAGTGTGCAGGTCCTACATAGAGAATAAACCAAAAGAGTCGGTACTCCCTTACTACCTAGGTGTAGGTCCTCTAGTCACTCAGTGTTACTCCCCTATAGGGTAGGGTGTGGGTCCTTGATATATGAAGTAGTACTCCCCTCTCGCAATAGGGTCCTAGTCCTTCATGAGTACCACTCCCATGTTGGAAAAAGTGTGTGGGTCCTCACTTACAAAGTAGTAATCCCATGTCTCTAAGTAGATATGGGGAGTGGCTCCTACATAAGAGTTGGTGCTACCTCATTTATAGGAAACATCTAGAGGATAAGGCCCCTCCACTTAAAGAGATCGATACCGAAGTAGAAGAAAGTTCTCCCTAGGGGAGACTAATGTGCTAGCCACTCCTTAATGTAGTGACTGGGGATTCACAGGATAGTCTGGAGAAATTCTCCCTCAACTATGCACATTGGAGAGGGGATGGACTCTTCACTTGGGTTTCCTTAGTCTTGTGTTGGGTTCAAGACTATGATGTCTAGACCTCAAGTGTTGGGAACTAGTGTTGGACCTAGTAGAATTTCCCTGATTGAGTGTATATCTTGGACAGGTACCACCAGGGATGGTTGAGCTTGGGGAGTGTGATCTCTTGGTTTGTGTGTTACGACATGATCCTTCAGTGAGAATCTTGATGCTAGCTATGAGTTTGGGACCTCATGTTACTTAGTGGCTGAGATGAGTATATATGGTTGTTCATGGTATATGTATAGGCATATACCTGAGTAGAGATGACTGTACATTTATTCATGGTTTTTATCTTGTGATTTATCTTTGTGGTTATTGGGTCCCATACTCAGTATTGTTTTACTCACCCCTACATGGGAGTTTCTCACATATGTTGTGTCTGGTGTAGGTTATAGGTTCTTCGACGGAGACCTCAGCTGTCCAGGACTAGGTGGAGCCTATTGAGACACGATAGGTAGAATGTACTCACATTGCTTCTGAAATCCACTCCTAGCCTACCCATCAGGTGGGGTCTTCTGCGGACATCATACAGAAATCATTTGTACTTTCCAGTTTCCAGTTTTTCTTTTCATGGATTTGTATTCTAGCCCATTTTACTTACAGCTTGTACATTTTCTTAGTGGTTGTTTAGTTTCATGTATGTTTTCCTTTACAGCTTTTTGGGACATGTTTGGGTGTGTTTTAATGCATATATGTACTCAGTAAAATGCCTCACACTCATTGAATAATTCCTTTGGTGCTAGTTTCTAGCCCATGCCCTTTGGGAGGTGGGCTTGGTGTAGTCACGACATGGGCCTCAGGGGACTGTCTATGAAACTCTTTTCATGGCTCCCCCTGGGGACATTTATAGAATATTGAATAGGCTATATATAAGGTTAAAAAGAACACTTTTTCATAAGTCCATGAAGAAATATATTGGTCAACGAAAGACTCGGTTAATAGATATTTGTGGGGCTACAGTTCGCGGTTGTAGAAATTACAACCTTCCGCAAACGATGCATTTCATGGGCTGTAAGTCTCCATCACATTTCCTCCAATGAAATTGTTCATAGGTAAATGATTCATAGGTATTAATTATTCACCTTCATTCTTCCAATGACGTAGTTCATGGGGGACCAATATCGTTCTCCATTTGTTCCACCGACTTCTTACTTCGTTGGCTGACGCCTCATGAGCTCACATTTTGCAATCTATCTCCATATTGTTTGGTTCGAAGGATTTACCATATGCATACCATTACTAGGTATTAGTATGAAGATCACTTTGGTCATTTTTCCAAATTCAATTTCTTCAATCTCCTTCTCAAATTTCCTATTGAACATGTGTCTTATTCCTTCATCCAATTTGTGGGAGTATTTTCCTTTCCTTTGTGATGTTTTCAAGACCCTAAAAAGTGTCTAGTATTATTTTTTCTATAATTATTATCATGCTATAATAATAATATATACTTATTATTTCAATCATTAAACCAATCCATGCATGTTGGTGGATAAAAATATAATACACCTTGGCTTGGTGACGGTAAGCCGAATGTATGCACGCATGGTGGGTTTTTTCTTAGGTTGGATAGAAGGTAGAATATAGTTGTTACATAATTTTTTAACATCTCATTATATAAGTGATACTAGAGTTATTAATTTATAATTGAAATAACCCATGAAGATTAAGTAGAATAAGAAATAAGTTTTAAATAATCGGTATATGAGATTACCTCTTCTTCAACGATCTTCCTCTAGATCATCTCTTAAAGACACTTGAGTAGGTCTTTTGAGAACACCAAGACCACTAGAATGTTATTATGGAAGTAGATAAGGGAAGAAAGATAGGGGATATTAATTATTTAAGGCTCAATGTGTATTGAATAAGTGATGGAAGAGGTTCCCTTTTATAATTGAGTTGGGGAGCACTTTGGGAATCTCCAAAATATTAATATATAATAAAATCAACTACAATCCAAAAATATCTAAAATATCATATTTTTTAATATTATATGAGATAATATTTCAATCTCATCAGCCAATAAATTATAGATAATGTTTTCTATCAATTAAAACCTTTTTATTTTAATTTACCCCTAGTTAATCTATTATTATTTTAACAAACGTACCAAATGATTCAATATTAATAGAATATAATTTTTACTTCTTTCATATAAATTATAAAATAAATAAACAATTGAGAATAATTTATAAAATATAATACTTATTTTATATTTTTAAGAATAATTTTATGGTTTTTAAATAATTTAATAAAAAAATATTTTTATAAAATATCAATAGTGTCAATTTTGAAACTATTCATTTCATGGAATTTTAAAAATTATCAAGATAAGATTTTAGACACCAAAAAAATATTTTAGTATATAATTAAGGGTTAAATTTAATCTATATATTTTTTTATTACTTTATTTGTCCAAATATAAATTTATTTTAATAATTTTAATAAAATATATTCGATATTTCCATTAATTAAATAATTATTAAATCATTTTGTTTTAATTATTTAATATACATAATTTTTGAATAAAAAATAAATGTAAAATACTATGATGAATATAAATCCTCTATATTTCAAAGGAATATTTATTGTTGAATATATTGGGAAATACTATATTAAAATATGTAGGTGTATTAAAACATGAATTTGATAACTTTAGAATTACTTTAAATAAAATATTATAAGTGTCATAATATTTTCCATATGGATCCAAATGGTCAATAACTCGACCCTGGGATGATTATGTTTGAGATATACCTGAAAAATAATATTTTGTGATGTTTACTTGTCCTTTAATGGTTATTAGTATTTTAATAAATATTATTTTTTTGATTCTCCATCAATTAAATAATTTGAGTCTCATCATTATATAATCCTTTTAGGTAATTATTTGTATCCTAAAAATTACAAATAAATTACCATGATAAAGAAAATAAATTAATATCTAAAAGGATTATTTATTATAGAAATTAGCTTCAGTATAACCTTATATTAAAAATGACATATTTATTAAAATTTCAGAAATACATCTTTAAATATTCTTTGAATAAAATATAATAAAATTCATAATCAAACACAAGTGGATTAAAAGGCATAATAATTTTTGACTAAAGATTATTTTGGTGTAACCCAACTTATACAATAAATTTATGACTAGTGATAGGGTAATTTTATAATATTAAAATATTATTATTACCATTGATTAACCAATTTACCCTAAACTCTGGAAAATAATAATGTACTGAATTTACTATTCATATGACTAAAAATAAAAGAAACCCATTAACATAATCTAGACACAATTATTCCAATTATGGAATCCATTTTTTAAAATTCAAAATACAGAAGTTCTAGTAACTAATATAAAATTAATCACATCGTCAGAATGAGAAAATAAGTTTTAAAAGATAAAGTATGGTAAAAGATTGAAATGTTTTTACATATAAATTCAATGTAAAATTAATTATAATTTACTAAATTATATTAAATGATAAAAAATATTATATATGTTTACATTAAAACCATTCAAATAATTAATTTAACACTATAAATTATTTCGATAAAAAAATTTGGTTTCCATTAAAATTTGGTACTTTATACTATTCATCATAATGTGAAACTTATCAGAAAAATACCAAATCATAAAACAAAGTATGTTTTGATACAATTATTTCAAAGAATAATTTTTTTTTCAAATATAATTTAAAAATCTTCAAAAAATAGATTTAAAATGGGTGTTTCATCAAAAGGCAGCAATACTGCATTTTTTTAAATATACTTCTTTTAACGAAAAATTTTAATTTATTCTTATAACATCTCTATAAAACATATAAGATGAATTTTAAACATTACAATGAGTATATTACATATATATTTCATTAATAAAATCCATAAAAATTGATTTAGTTATTTTATAAACTGGCATATTTGGATTTAAATAGTTTTTTAGAAAAATAATTCCTTTTATTTGAAAAAGGGTTTTATTTTAATTTATAATTAATTTATCTCCAAAGAAATCGTTATATCTACATTTTCAAGGTATATTCTTATAATTCAGTTCATACAGTTCATACCCGCCATTATAATGGCTAGTCATAAGGAAACATAATAACATTTAGTTGTTTTCTTAAACTCAGTCTTGCGTGAAATAAAATCTATCAAAAGAACTCAAAATTGTGTATAACAAAAGCCAAGAACAGGGTTGTGTATACCACAAGTTGTGATGTTATTACTTGTATTGAAATATTATCTTGGTGTACTGTATAATACAATACATCAAAGAAATTTAAAATAAAAAAAGTATCTCATAAAAATATTGGGGTTTGTAGTGGAGAAGAGGTGCTGGTCATCAGGGGATATATTGATGCCAATTTTCAGACATATCATAATGATCTGAATTCAAAGTCAGGATAATTTTCAATCTTAATGGTGGATCTATGAGATATACGAGATCAAATAATCTAGTTATCACTGATTCTACAAGAGATTTTGAGTATATAATGGCTTCTCATGTAGCCAAGGAAGCCGTTTGGATTAAAACCAGTTCCATGAGATTGATGTGGCACCTACCAGAAAAGACCCTATCATGTTGTACTATTATAATACTGAAGTGGCTAGTGAAAATATCCAAGGTCATACCTATATAAAAAGAAAATAATCCGGAAGTATCACCCATTGAGAGACTTTTATCAAATGGGTGATGTTACCATATGAAGAATACACACAATAGAGAACATGGAAGACAGCTTGACTAAAGTCTTCTCTCAATAGAAGGGTGAGTATCATGTGAGAACTAGAGGAATGGGGGTTTTTATTAGTCTTCTCTATTTAAAGTTAGATTCTATTAGATTTAGTTCCCTATAACAAACTTATGTGTACTTCATGATAACCTATATTCATAATTTTGAATATTAGTAATCTTATTATCACATTGTGATTCGTTATTACTCATAACAATGTGATAATGTTCCAAGAGTAGCTGACACACAAAAAGGTCGTAGTAGTTCCTCACTGTGATGAGAACTTGAAAGTGCAATGATACTATTCTCAATTATATGTTATGTTGCTATATGGTATGATTTGATAGACACAAATGATGCAGACAATCACTGGTGGACACTCATAAGACTGTCATGAACCTTTTATTGGTGTACACCCTTGGTAATATCCATTGTAGTATATTATGAGAACAAGACCCACTAGAAGGATATCCACATTTATATGTGTCATTGGATGTTCCTATCTATTGATGTGTGTATTGGTCCTTAGACTTTACGATTACTATTAATGTGTATTATAAGTCATATACATTGATGTATTGATAAAAACTGTGATAGAAGATGTCCATGGTGAGGTAAAATACATTGGGCCCATGATGACTAATATTACATTGATGAATAATTAAATAAAGGATTTGTCCCTTGTATTTTTTAATGGAGGTTAATATATCATTCCTTTTGATGTAAGTGTTATAGTCGAAATAAATACATGGTCAAGGAGTTCTATAAGAATGTTCAATTTCCAAGAAGACAAAGAAAGATTCCTCGAGCATATAGGCTCATAGCACCAGCATGAATGGTACTTGATTTGATATATCATGATAAAGAGATTATACTACTAAATAAGCATCTATATGATGTATTATATAATTTTGATATTAAATTATTTCTTTATGGGTGTGTTGGCATGTTGCTAGATTCTATCCTTGGACTTTAGGCTGCTTTTCCTAATGCCACTGAGAAAGGGACCTAGAGGTTCACACACTAAGTGTATCGATAATATCAGTTAAATAATATATTATTATTTATTATTTTCCTAGTTGAATAAATTTTATTCATGTTTGTAGATTAATAATTATTCACGTTTTCTTGATCATATATATTCTATAACCAATTATTAAAGAGATTAAAATCTGAGCAGAATATTTAATAAATATATATTTTCTATTTAGTGAATATAAAATTTATTAATTTGTTAAACAATAATCCAGTGATATTTTTTTAATAAATAAATAATCATTATTCCAGGACTGATAAATGTCATGTAGGAATCGTGGAATGAGTTTAATGGTCCGATGAAAAATAATAAATAATAAATATTATTTTATTAAATAATTATTAATTCAATTCCCAAGTTATTTTAATGTTGGGAAATAATAATATCATTGTTATTATTTGACATGGTGTTCTGTAGGGATTATATAATTTATAAATAGAACTTGGGAAATTATTTTATAATAATCCTAGTGTTATATTAACCCAATTATATAATTTTTATAATGGAAAATTCATTTATTTAGTTGTGAACAATTGATTTGGAGAATCCTCTAAAGACAATGACATATCCCTTTACTAGGAACACTCCCATGAAGGGAGAGCTATATTCATCCACCTCTAACTCTCATGTTAAGAGAGTTCCAGGAAAATTATCTGGTAGTATCTCTCGAGGTGATCAATGGATGAGGACTCAAGGGATACAATCTATTGTTCTATCACCTAGATATTCCTACGACAACATTCAATGATTTTCGGATCATGTGTGGATCATCTCTAGAGGGAATATTATTTTATTCCTACAACACAGTGACCATAAAATATAGATATGTCATTAGATATATCAATGAATAATAAGTTCCAGCAAGGTAATTCTTTAATTAATTAAATTAATTAGAAATAATATGGGATGATCATCTCTCTGATTCCGGCATTCCATCCCTTTTCTGTTTTCTTTGAATCAATTCTATAGATCATCGCAGTTATCACTATGTAATTCTCATATTGACCATCATTCATGAAAAAAATAATATCTGGGTATGACCCATCACATTGTTCTATTTCACGTAGAACCTATAAAAGGGACATAAAAATAATAAATAATATTATAGAAGACTCTTATAGGTAATTCACCAACCACATACCATGAAGGAGACCCAAAAAAGGAATCCTTCATGAGAGTGAAAATCTATATACCTAATAAGTGTTCCCTTGTTCCTAAAAATTAACATTAAAACAATGAAATACCCTTTACATAACTATTTTTGTCCCCCCCAACCCAGTATAACAAAGACCATTATACCGAATGGGGAATCCCTAGGGTCATTTTATCTTATGGGTTTGTTTCTGTCTCTCTCCATGTAGAATTCGACCCTTGATGTACCCTTCATGAAATATCCCAATATAATCACATAAATATTATGATAACCTAATAATTATTTCATTAAGACCTCCTCCATGGAAACCTGATTCATTTTTCCTAGGGAAAAGATACACTTTCATGTCCCTCATCTAGTCTTTCATTCATGTTGTAATGAAATCCCCACATTTAAGATCCCAAATAGAAGGTATCCTTAAGATTTTCATTGTTTTTAATTCTTGTGGTAATGATGATATCAACCCTAGGGATAGTGGTAGATGCATTCATGGGCTGGGAGATGACATTGAATTCTTAAAATGTGAATAAAATTGTACAAATATCCACTTTTTTCGTCCATCACGCCACCCTCTTCCTCTCTTCCATCAGTTGAAAGGGGAGGAGACGAGGGATTTTTTAGAGAATCATTCCTCGATTAATCTAAAAATCTTTCTAAAGGGATGTGAAATTACTCTATTCATCTAAATCCCCACCATTTTCCAATAACAGACAATAGAGATTGTGCGGATTGACATATATTCCACTTCATTATGTTTCCTACATCGAGCATGACTCACATGGACTTTGAGGATAGTGGTTATCATGTCATAAACACAATAAAATACCAATATATATAGAGATTAATTTTATATATCATCCTCTCACCTTGACATGGGCTCATATTGAGTATAATCCCCAACCCTTTCGAACTACCTGTGGTTTGATTCATGTCCAAACAGGACATGTAGAAAGCCCCATCTAGGTTAAATCCCAACACCCCAAACTCGCCGTAATCGTCTCAAGGCTATATTTCCAGCATAATCCTTCAAAAATTGGAGGATATATCCCTTTCAAGTCCCCTAGGCCACTTTTACATAATTTTTTCACATTTTTTACATCCTTATCACATGACGTAAAACTACACGTTTTTGTCCTCATCACATGAACATACATGGTATGATGTGTTTGATCAAGTGGAATAAAATTAAATAAGTTCTAATTCCATTCACATGTATATGTATAAATCCCTTATCACGGGCTCTATCCTGAAACCTAAACAACTATCTTCCTCCTGGATGATGATAAATTTCAGATCACCCCATTGCAAGGCTTAAAACTAGCATCATGATAATAAATGACGTAAGAATCTATAATCTATACATAAACATTACCCTTGATGGAGAACCTTGGATATATATATCTCCATCAATGGAGGACAACAGATACATACATATGATTGAAAATGGGTATATCATCCCATAGAAACACTAGATGAATTAGGTACATGCCAAATTTTAGAGTGACACCTCAACTACCAAATGAGGTTCCTGGTGTTTTCATGTAACGTTACTATTTACTTTTTTCATTCATTTCATGAATTCACATACATGATTGCTTCTATTAACAATAAAATTGGTGGTGGACTACTTTGTTTAATGCTCACACACAATATGAGCACTCTTTAGCTCATGAAGATCTTATAACTAGTATACAGGTTTGGGTAATGGATCTTTTATAGATTGATGCACTATTAATGAGTATTAAGGATTTAAAAAAATTTATGGGGCTCTTATGAAGGAAGTGGTTATGAATTATTTTTATTATTTATCAGTATTTTTATACTATATTTTATCGTCTCATTATACATATTATTCTACTGTTGAATAGTTTCTTGCATGTATACATTTTTTATAGCACGGTTATGTTATTATTATAGTTTTTTTCGATGAAATTCCATATGTTATGAACTGATGTTATATCGATACATATTTTATATTACTAGATTTTATTTTTTCAATTATACTAGATGGAATAGTCTACCAATAAGTTTTTTTAGAATCTCACTACTATTCAGTAGCCACATGCATATAGGGTTGCACAACTGAGGTCATATAGAATCATCATTATCATACTATTTTTGTATTCTTGTTCAAAATGTTGAAATTTCTATTAACGATTTTCTTTAACAAAACATTTGGGATGTCGTAGAAAAATATTAGAATATTTAGAATTTTGGATGGAAAGTTTTTCTAGTGCATGGATTCCACATGCATGAGTTTATTTCAATGTTTTAAAAGATTTTTATTATTTTATATAAAGTTTAATATTGTATTTTTGATGATCCATTCTAAAAATAATGTTCTATATTATTAGTTTCTAGATTTTTTCTTGGATTGAGGATTAATAAGTCATAATTTCATGCATCATATTAAGAATGTAGTATTAAAATGACATTCATATTATTGTATATGATTTATGATATGATTTTGAGGAGTCCTGTTGTTTAAAATTCTAGTAATAATTTGTAATGTGCTTCTGAAAATAATTTCACTATTAAATTCAACTTAATTGGGCTATGATTTCTAGTTCTCATTTTTTATATGACTACCTATTATGTGAATCTATAGATATATGATATATAGTCATAAATAGAGTAGTTTGGAATATATTCAAGCCCATGGGATGTGAAATCCTTATATTTTAGGTTGTGGGAAATGTCATGAGGTGTGATGTCTACTACATCCTTTCATCTATAAAGTGAGAATATGAGTTGGTGGTGACCCAATAGCTGGTAGTATAGGTATGGGGAATCACAATATTGATGATATCTATTGTATGGGTGTATTTTATTTTAATTTAACTTATGTTTTCTAAGATATAAGATCCAAGGTTTATTCTTAAGTTGTGAACATTCAAGGTAGGGTCTTTTAGACTAAGTCAGAGAGCCTTGTTTTATTGTGATTTTACATATTGTTCGGTGAGTCTAATGTGTTAGGATAATAATAAGGTGATTCTATGGTTATTTATCATGATGATTTATGTTAGGTTTGGGTGGTCCTTGATAGAGATATTATACTATGAATAAAGATTAATTAACTGATATAAATAATAGGTAAATGAATATTTTTATTTTATTGATGCAAAAGAGTTGTGGTCGAGTATATAATTTATGCATGTAAGGGATTTCATAGTGATATGTTATAGATAATGAGACAAATAATTCATCATTCTATGATTTCATCTAGTATGCATGAGAGTCATGGTATGTTATTTGGTTTGGTGCATGAACCTAAGACATGGGACATGAGTCAAGGTATCATGAGATATGTAATATAGTGGGGTATCACATGGGTGCATGACTTCTTTATTGTGAACGATATTGACATTGGGGAATATTATGCACTATTGCGAGTGGTTTATTGGATACTCTCTTAACATTGGAATTATATAGAGGGTGTTCACATGATATATGGGGTATACCAGATGGTTTATCTTAGTATTGTCCTTGGATTGTGGTCTTGATGATTTCTTAGGCACGATCAGCCTAAAATTTCATGCGAGACACTACTAGACATTTTTTATATAACCACGGTTTATAAAAGTGTTCATAGGTCCTAAAACCATAGGTATAGGTAATAACCAATGTTTGGGGAACTATGGATCCTTTTGGAATGGAAATAGGGACACAATTATAGCTATAGTTCAACCCGTTAAAGTACACATATAACCACTATTTTGAATCGTGTCTACTGGAAACTCTGTCAAAATCATCATACTTAGTTTGAAAATGTGGCTATAACCCCGTATTTCTATAAAAAAAATTCATGTTCTACTTAAATGGGTGTAAATCATGGCTACATCTGCCGGTTTCTATAAAAAATCACTAGGTATGGTGCACCTTCTGAACCGTACAACCTACTACTAAAACTCATAAAGACCTCACTAAATTTACCATAAAAGATTACAATACATACATGTTGTACAATGATATTTAAAAAAAATAAGATTTTACTAAAATTGTTAAAATTGATGAGAAGACCAACCCAATGAAGAGAAATAAAACATATTGGAGTAGGATAACCTCACTAAAATGTCCATTTTTCTTCTTTTTCCAAATCATTGACCATAGAATATTCATTTTCAAAAGTCTATTCACATTTTAAAATAGAATCAAGAAACATATCCATCATTTTAAACTATGCAGTTTCCTCACCCTCCTTCACAACTCCTTAATAAAATATTCCTTCTTAGAAAGTGATTAATCAAGATATTGAACATGAGTAGAACATTCTACTCCATTCCATCAAACACTCTTAGGTTTCATAAATAATTAATTGAATGAGGAAAGTGATCAGTTTCATCAGGAAAACTTATTAATGTTATTTTAAGAATTAATCCATAATCATGATCACTTAATTAAGGAATCACTCTAAAAATATGAGAACTTGTTCCATGAGATCCCCATGAAAAAATTCATGTAACTCCCAAATGCCCAGAAGATGAGAATAAAAAAGGGGAATACATGAGGCCTATAGCCATGAAATACAATGAAAAGTTATGTCAAATTATCTAGGAATGAATTTATCACGTCAAAAAATAACCACAACTAGAATTTTCTACCAAGAAAATCTCAAATACAACTATAGTGTATCCTGAAGACAACATAGTGAAAAAATGAAAAATTTAGAATACAAGACTCATAAATATTGATATCACCAACTACAAGTGGACTCAGACTATGAGTGATGTGGTTTATCCTTAATTTCCATTTTGATGTATCCCATTTAAAGAATTGAAATATAAACATAAGCATCTATTACAACATTTTAAATATTCTTTTTACTGGAAACAATCTCTATATTCTTAAATAAGGATAATTCTTCTTTCACATTCTCTTTTATTTATGAAAATATTTTCATTATGATTCTTCTTTTTATAAACCTATTTATAACCTTTATCATCATAATGAATTCTGAATCTAGTCTTAGGGTAAATTTATATTTATTCCTTCCATTCATATTTCTATCTAGTCATAGAAGAGGGGTATCTCTTCTTGAAACATTCATTTCTTTCGATTATACTATTCCCTTCCAAATGACCAAAGATAAAGCAGATAAAACACCTACAAAAAATTCATACGTCTTGTGACATTGTTGTATATGTTAGGGTGAGATTATAGCTAATAATTTTCTATTACTAAACTTAATCTCCTCCATGAACACACACATAGTATTTCTAGTTTTCCCATATAATTGTAATTTTATATAAATTATTATTTGAATATTACATATACTAGTTCTCGTATATCTGTAGTAAACATTCCTTGAATATAATCTAATATTTTTCTTAATTCCTTCTGATGACTTTGTGTGAGTACCCCCAAAAACTCACTTCTTATTTACTATATTAAGCTCTTACTCAAGTTTTTTAATTCTTAAACCCTTAACCATCAATTGGGATTCTAAATTTTCAATTTTAGAAATATATAGGTGATCGATCACAGAAAATACACCAGTGGAAATATATTTTGTCCCATTAGTTTTCTATTGGGTTCCTTGTATGTGAATCATCATCATAATTTCTACATCATCTCAAAACCATTTTGTATAAAAACATGATAAAGAAACTAATCAAAATGAAATATGTCATATAGAACCCAATAATAGTACTCTACTAGTATATGGAATGTAAAGAATGAATGTATCTTAACTAACATGTATTTAATACATGTCATTAAGTAATGGAACACATTAATAATAATAATAATAATAATAACATAACGAATCACTCAGTAATCAACATTGGATAACCCTTAAATACAATGATCTAATATAAAAACTATAGTAAGTGAATGGATTACCTATCCCACTTCCTACAAGCTATTCTCTCACACTTTGATCCATATGAACTACATTAATTCCATAACTATTATAATAGACTCATTTCCATCTCATCCTTGGTTATTATATAGACTATATAACATTCACATTTTCAACCAAAGAGAGCTACCGATGTCCCACTCTTAATCTCATCAATTCAGAACTACTTCTATAGTGCTTACAACATGATGGTATTTTCCAAAAACATGCTCATTAACCTATTAATGTTATTGATCCCATCAATAAACCAACCCTTCAACCCAATATTAGGATAATTAATAAAACATTCCCATTACGACACTGAAGGATTCCCCTCACTATTCATTCCATAACGGTAATTGTATGTTTCTCAATTAAGATCTCATCTATCATGAATATCATTATTTCAAGATGATATTCTTTATTCTAGAAGGAGTATAAATTTAATGAAATTAGTTGATTAATGGTGAGGAAACACTATAGTTCATCATATTTCTCACTCAATTATAAACCACCTGAACCCTATTAATCGATCACTTGAATAGTGAACCTTCAACCAAGTGGGGAAATAAATGTAAACCGATGATGGTGCTTCAAGAAATTCAAATAAAACAAATTACATAGGTTCTAAGTGGTGAATTATTCCTGTTAAGGTAGTCAATTTTAGCTAGTTCAATTTCAGAGTGATATCACTAAAGAATCTGTCATGTTTTCAAGGATGGTTTTTTGTGTTTTATGAAATGAAAAGAAAAATTTATTAAATTTTTAGTTTTTTATAAGAATTATCAATTCATGTTTTCTCAAAATATAGATATTTTCATCTCTAATATGTAGGAAATTTTATATTGATTTGGATGAAATTCTCTACTAGCCACATGAAGGGAAATTAATGATAATCCCTAATAATGAAATCTAGTTTTTAAAATAATCACATAAATATAGATTTCAAATTAAAGGGTTTGGAATATGGAACCTACCTCAAACTCAATGCTCACTGCTTTTGATGATAACAACTCGAATCTTCATTTTTTTCACTTGAACGCATATAAACCTTCACATATGTATAAGGAAACATGTCCCCTATGTTCATATTTTCAAGAAAAAACAAGCACAATGGAGTCCTTAGATATATGTTAATACTTGCATATACCCCTTTTCACTTGCATTTTAGATATCTATATATAAGAAAAACTAGATCCAATATATATATTCATACTTCCATGATTGAATATATATAAATGGGGGACATATATTTGTATATTATTTATTATGAATATATATCTAATTCACCTTCACCAACTGTGGCTCAAATCAACCTCAATGATATCCAATAGGCACTACAATAATATAAGGAACCCAAAAATCACGAAAGACCTAATTAAAATTGGCCAAAGAATAAAAATTTAAGAAACTATACCGGAATCTATTGTCGAAATCATTGCCTTAGATGGTGGTGGATAGAACCAAAATCATCATAATAAACCACATATATGTAAATTTTGGGAAAATAAGCGAGATATAACAATATCTATGTGTCTACTATACATGATGACCAATACATTACTCCATAACCAACATTGAACCAAGAATATTTAGATTGATATGTACATCTCAATACTAAATAACATGATCATTAATAAAGGATTTTTTTTTCAAATAAAATCCAATAGAATTCATTAAATACACCATAGAGTGGTATCATCAATCGCTGAATAACAAAAACCATAACAAGATGGGTTTTATGAAATCATGTCATACAATTTGGTGCATATTTACAATACGTTACCGCATTCACAGATGCATCATAGGTTTTATTTAAATCATTGAAAATCATTTTGAAATTATTACAACTATTTTGGATATGATTTTCATACAAACACCCACAAACATTTAGATAAAACATTGTACCAAAATTTATTTCATTTATATTCATGCTGTGAAATATAGGTTGAATTTATTTAAAATCCCCAACCTGTATAACTATTTTACCATTAAAATGTTATTAAATTAAATTTACAATATTAGGTTTCCTAATATATATCATAGACTGATCATGTGTTTCAAAAAAATGCCTATGGACCTTCAGTGCTTTATCGCATACAAAAATCCATAATCCTTATAGGATTTCTTATAGATCACTTCTTAGTCTAATATGATAATTACAATTTTCATTAACTTTAAAAGGGAGGAAAAATATTTAATGTGGGGTTCTCCCATCTATGAGTAGTAACAATCTTAATCCACTAGAAACTATTACATGTACTATTTGGTATTTATGTTGTAATTAAGGACATAAATACCTTTATATATATGTTTTTCATGTCCCACTATAACCTTGAAGAAATAAAAAATCCCATGTTGATGCAGTTTTTATAGTCATTATAGTAATTTGTTTTTATTTTTTAGTTTTCTTCTAACATTCTATATGATTCAAAACTTTTTTTATATTTTCTATTCAGTAATTAAACTCTCTTATATAACTCACCTATTTCACTAGTATGAAGAGGAGTTATCTATTAAGAGAATAGAAGTGTAATATTTAAATGAAATTCCACTAATCTGTAGGATATTATCAATTTTTAGCTTAGCATATAACCAAATTAGAATATCTATGAGTAATAAATATGTAAGTGTAATAAAATATTTTTATTAAAAATAATTCTTGTGAGAATTTAATCACACATTTATTATTTTATATCTTAAATTAAATATATTTTTATAGTAATATAATACATTTATATTAATAAAAAATTGACCCAATAACAATGAAAACATAACAATTATGTGGAATATTATAATCGAAAACAAAAAATCATTCTATGTTTATTATATTAGGAATATGGATGTTGTCATGTCTACATTCTTCTAATAGTCCTCATTAGTTAATGTATTTAAAATAGTAATAAAGAAATAATAAATTAGCACTATATACTTTTTGGATTATGAAAATAATTGTAAAGAAAATCTTCTGTGAAAATAAATTATGTAAACCATATCAATTACCCCTTAAAAAATGTTAAATAAATTCAATAAATTCATTATCAACCTAATGAAAAATCAAGGTGTAACATGTCAGTATAAAATTGTGATATATTGAATGATTATTAGTAAAAATCTCTTAATAATATGTTGGGGATTTGACCTCAAAAAAAATTCAAAAAATGATTTTATAAAAGGTATTGAAAATTAGGTTGTCAATGAGTCCATGTCTGAAAATAGAAAATATAAATTAATAGAATGAAATATATTTCATTAAATGTGCACATTCATAAATTTCCATTTTCATGTAACATAGTGTCAAATATCTAAAAATAAAAAATATAATACACCAAATATATACATATTTAATAGTTAAATATCAATACATTTATATACCCTCACTATACACTATAAGAATAAATAAAGGATAATGTAATTTTAAGTGAAATTTATGTTTATCATTCTAAATTCATGGGAAAATATAGATACACTATATATCATTGAAAAAAATACTTAACAAATGTTATCTGAATTTAATATTTCACACTAAAATAAGAAATTAGCATAAAAAATTGGTCTTAATTTTAAATAAATATAGAAGAATACTCCAAATCATTGTTTAACAATACAATTTTTATAATTTTAAGGATGATTTTCAAAAGAATAATCCATCACGTTCAATTTAACATTGGATAATTGAATATCACTATGTTTGTAAGTTGGATTCCTAGAAATCTGGGCACAAAATTTGTTTTCTTTTTCCCTGGGAATATTCTGAAAAATAAAAAAATCAATAATATCACAACAAAAAACTAATTATAACTATCTAAGTGAAGGGTTTCTCAGTAGATTCGACATATGACCCGATGATTCTAAATGATTTTAGATCATGGATTCGCTAACGTGTTGAGAAGATCATATGACATATACAATATTAATTATGTGGATTGAAAAATGCACATCGCATTTCCTGGATGAAACAGGACACAATTAAAGGACATATCGATTTTATTTAAATGAGATAAGGATAGTTAGGACAATAAACATTGAATAAAAAGCATATTTCAAAGGGAAATCCACATTCCCATAAATAGAATAATTTCCTTGATTAAGATCAATATCTTTTAGAAGGAAAGAAGACAAAAACCTATTACTGAGATGAAGATGCTTTTGGAGGAACCCTTCTATAAAGAACTTTTAAAATTCAATGGGGAATTTTATAGTCCTGATTCTAGACACATAATCAAATATTTTTATAAGATGTATGGTGGTTCATTGGAATACATCATTGGAATAAAGATGAATGTAAAAATCCATGACCATTCATAGATGGCTCAAAAGCTTCATTGGGAATTAAGCTACTTGTATAGTGTTGGGCATCTGGTTGATAGGGATTAGAAACCAAAAAATTTATTTGTGAACCACAAAAGAGATCCAAAGATAACATATTTTGGTATAGGTGTTAGTCTATACCATTCCATGGTAATGTGTGCTACTTTAATCAGAATAGTTATAAAAAAGTCTCTTGATGAAGTGATGAATGAAAAATATTCTCATCCTGCTAACATCTGGAGCCTTAGTATTGAATTGTTTGAATGTTGTATAAGATATTTTACATATATTGTGAGAAAGGAAATTTTAATCTCATGTCTAGAATATTTGTTATAAAATATGGTTGTGTTGTATACTGGTGATTTTATAAAATTATAGGTGTACACCTGTTCAATGTACAAGTGTTCAATGAACACAAACTTGGGCCTGATGATGGTGTGAAAAATTAATTGATTGACATTCATGGACTATATAATTATTTTAATTAAGTAGAACATCAATATAGCGTAATAGAATAGAATATAATGACAATGAAATCACAGTCCATGATTATCAATAGGGAACCTAGATCTATAGTCTTAAGTTTCTAGCAAGAGTAAAGATAACAAATAATGAAAAAATAATAATGATGAATTGATTGAAAAAAAAATCAGAAAAATTTTTTTTAATTGAAAATACCTAATAATTGAATAACTAAAAGAAAGAAAATCCCAAAACCCTTAAATGTTATTTATCATTTTTCTTCCCCTCTCTGGTCCATCCCTTATGAAGGTGTCATTCGGACCACTGTTGAGAGGGAGAGCACTAAGGTGATGACCTAGGTGGAGGAGGTGAAAGTGGAGGATATGGAGGCGAAGTTGGAGGAGGAGACTAAGGTGGATTATGAAAAGGAGGTGGATATTGAGTATATTATAGTTGACTAAACTGGATAAATAGGGGAAAATAATCATCAATTTCTTATACAATACAAATGATTATCCTGAAGAAAACTTATAAATATTTTATGTTAATACAAAAATTTAAATAGTATTTATATGTTTTTTTAATGTTTATTTATTTATTAAAATTATCATAAAAACTATATGGAGTTCATTGTCCAGAATTTTTAAAAAACATAACCATATATGATCAAGCAATTAAAAAAAATTAATACATAACTCATATTTTAATGAACTAATTAAAAATAAAATCACTAAAACATCAAAAAATAATCAAAAATATAAAGTAAAATGCATCACTTTGAATGATTTTTTAATAGATAAGTCAATGATAGATGAAACAAATTCTTACATACCATTTTTAACAATTTTCACTCTTGAAATAAGATCCTCATTATTATTCATCTGAATGGATGCAATTCATTTTCAGTCATATAATGAAATCAAGAAAAAGATTCATAAAAAATAAAATTAGACTATTTTAAATGAATTAACATAAGTATTATGAAATTTATACTAAAAATGTTAACAATATATTTTTAATATGACTACTCTTTCTCCAGCTCCACCCTCCCCTGCACCCAAAATATAAATGTTCAAGAAAAGCACATGAAGGGACCCTACAAACTAAGAATTTGTATTTATTTTTCTACCTGTGACATTCTACAAATATATTTTAATGGTTCATTAATATTATAGACCACTATAATAATAATAATATCATCATGTTTGTGTGTTCATTGTGAAATGGAAGTATCTATACATTCTTATTGAGATTGGAGATGTGTGTGCCCCTTAGAGACATTATAGAACCCTAATGGAAAATACTATGATGTGTGGATAAACTAATAAAAAATGATATCACACTATTTCCCAGAGCTAGATAAATGAACATCAAGATAACTATCAAAATGGTCAAACCAATCATCAATTTGATGATTGACTATTGCAGTTCTTGAAAAACAAGCCATTGGAATTGATAAACAACTACAGTTGTTCCTTCCAATGGATATACATTTAAAAGTAAAACACACATATTGACTAATGTAATTATTGAAAATATAACATTTCATTCCAAGAACTAGATAATGAACACATAATTGGCTTTTGGAAATTCTGGAATACTGAAATAGATTTGAATAGGTTGCTAGGATAGACTTTAAAATTGTACTAAAATTTCCTCTAGAAATACAGTTATTAAAAATTAATTTGGAATCAATTGATTAACATGGTAACTATGTATCAAGAATTGATACAATCTTAATAGATGAATAATTGAACAATGTCTAGTTCACTATCTATTTCGGAAACAAATAGATTATGATGTCAGAAAATTGATTATATAACCGTGATTCCTTGAAAATTTAAAAAAATACATTTAAAAGTTCTCTATCATATATGGAATCTGAAAAAAAATTCAATAGTGTCATGGAATCCAAATATTTTAAGATTAAAAATCAAGTTAGAACACATGATTCTATAATCAGTTTAACAAATCACAGAATTCAAATCTGTTATCAAAACCAAGAATGAAAAAAAAGACATCAAACCATACATCAAACAAATATAATAAACAATTATCAAGAACATACCATAACATCAAACAACTACAATAACAAATTATCAAATACTCTAGAACAATCATGATGTGAACTTTATTAGAGGAAATAATTTCCTTATAACAAAATTGACATGAATTTATACGACTTCCAGATGAACTTTTCACGAGTATTAATAAAATGTAAACATATTTTAAATAAGAATATTAAAACCAAAAGGATTAAATCAAAATAGAGAAAATTTGTAACAAATAATCCACACTTGAACATTGAGTATTGACACTACCATTTATAATTATATTTAAATTAAAAAATAGAGTCTTGAAAATCCAAATATTAAACAATGAACCAACCATAAAATGAGTCATCATGTAACTACAACGTCGAAACTCACACGCAAGGAGTACAGACTAAGATTCCACTATGATGCTGGTGGTATTAAACCTATTGAAAATCATTTTTCATAGTATCCCACTCTCTGTAAAATGAATAAACACTATTGCGTTTTGAGACTTGAAATGAAAATCATTTTTCATAGTAACCCACTATCTATAAAATGAAAATCCACAATTGAGATATGAGACATGAAATGAAGATGTCATGTTAGTGAAAAAATTACAAAAATAATGAAAATGAAAAACATTGGGATCCAACAGTATATGAATGTTAGTATTAAATATTTCATATTTACCTTAATAGAACCATTTAAGAAGAAATTTTTCAAGAAGAGGAATTTGGTATCATGATTATAAACTGGAGGGATTCCAGTATAAAGAACCTAATGAGAGCTATTTAATTGTTGGGAAACCATTTTCGGGTAAATGAAGATGTATTTCATATATGTATTCCTCAGGGTTTAAGGATGGAATAGTCCCTATGTGTATTGAAATTATGAAATTATTGAAGCACTTGTGTCCTAGGCTCGATCTGAACAGAACAAGGTCGTAATCATCCACACTTGGGGAGACCTTATTAAAATATTATTTAATTTTCACTCTATAATTTTAAACATGTGGTGTTTTTGTTTTGTGATTCATACAATATCTATATATCTATATAGGATTAGGTGTTATAGTTAATAAAGTGAAATGAATTTGGTAAATCATAGATCGTACTGGTTCACTACCCCTCTCAGTGTGATTGGACTAGATAACTAGACACTTCATTGTGGACTGAAGGCGTAAGTATTTTTTATGCGTATCAAAAAGATTATTCTTAAGCTAAATGTAATGGTTTTATTCATGATAAATAAATTCCATATATATAGAAGCCTTTTGGATATAGGTTGAAAGGTTATAAAACAATACTTTTGAAGGCATTCAATATTATCAACTTTTACATTATAGTAAAAAACATTACATGGGGCAATAAATATTTTTATCTAAATATTTTTCTTATTATAAATCCAGAAATAATTTTAAGGGATTTAAAAATTATGAAGGTTCTCAAAATTCATATTATGTTGAATTTTTTTTAAAAAAATTGAAGAATACTAACAAAATATTTTGAAAACACAAAATTTAATGAATGAGAAAAATATATGAAAGAAGATGTCCATATTATTCTATACACAATATCGGAAGTGTATTGAGGTAAAACATAATATTTATGTGATACATGTTGAAATGAATATTTGTGGTTGTTTTATGGGTACTCATTTTCATATGAAGTGGGAATCAAATGAAAAAAGTAAACGCCAGATTGGATTTATTAGATTTTCGAATATGTTTGAAATTAGAAAACGGATGAAGTCAATAAAATATTGGATTTAGTAGAAATGGTATATGTTTAGAATTATCTCTACGTGATCTTCTAAGATGAACTTGTATGCTCGATGAGTTTCATAAATTATCAAATGAGGGGACATCATTTTTCAGTTTTTATAACATTTATGTTCCACAATGTTATTTTTAAAACGTGTAATGATTCATATCATTAAAATAATTTAGAACTAGTGTGTATAATGCAATACATGTTTTATGTTTTTGAAGAAACAATTTTTGCAATTACGATATAGGGAATATTACCTTAATATGAAAGGCATTGTCTAATCTTATTTCATTACTTTTTTAATTCTATTTACAGTAGGTTCATTCATCCAAAAATGTCAGAAATGTAGAGAAATTATAATATTATATTATCTTGAGATAAACTTGAGGCTTTCATTTTTTGATTTCAAGTTACATTTTATAAACATTTTAAAGATAAATATGATTGTATGGACTTGTTTATTTTCATTGGATGTATTAATTTAAAAGATTCATGAAATTATAAATGGTTATATAAAAAATCCCACATAGGCCAGAAGCATTTATTATTGTAGAAGCTTTTTTAACTTTTGTATTATTTGGATAAATTTGAAGTATTATGATTGAAATGGAATGCATGTGTTATAGTAAAATTGATGCAGTTTAAAGATATTATAAATACACACACGTATATTATGAAGAATAATTACAAAGATCAACCAAATATAACTACCAATAATAACTTATTTAAGTGAATTATCCTAAAATTAATTGAATTTTTTTGATTAGTGAACATAATTGAACATTTTGATCAATTTTTAAAGAACATAAAAATAATTCAGATCGTTATATACAATATTATGGTTTGGAAACATGCTTTCTTTCAATTTTAGTACATGGACTCGGCATAAAAACTACATTGCATTTTAGGGATATCAAAGAGATCAGATAAACTGATTCCATGAAGTTTCAAGTATCTATATTTAAATATAAATGCATTAATATTAATAATGAATGTGAAAAGGATGGATTTAGATTTATATCCCATAATTTTAAGAGGGTTAATTATATGATGGTTGGTGTTGTTGGTGATGTGTAATGGTGATGGGATGTTGTGAGGAGATTCCAAGGAGATGTTGTTATAAGGGTGGATACCAGGGGAAAAGTTATACTTTACTATTGATAGTCTGTTTACATGGAAGTAGTATATTGAGGTTATTTTTAGTTGTTGGTGAAATTAAATAGAGCAGATAGTTGTAGATAATTATGATTATTATTATTGTTTTCGCGGTGTGGTAGTTTGAAGGTCTAGACCTTGGCCTCAGGGTGTGTGTTTCTAGTAGATTTCTTTTTCATCTTCTTCTTTTTTTTCTTCTTCTTATACTACTACATCCAATGCCATTGGAATATTATGTAAATTCCTATTATGAAAATATCGATTCAACATTTATAGATGATTCGTCAATATTTTATCATTATTTCACCAAAAATCCTAATATTTGGTGCTTGTATTGAGAGTACTGTTGATTTTGGAGGTATTTTGAGGATCAATTGAGAATTTCATACATAATAGGGAGTAGAGTCGTTTTGAGAATAATCCCACATGCAAGTGGCTATGGTTGCAGGGGGTTTGGGGTTTGGGGGAGCAGTCGTGGGGTCGAGTCCCCATACCGGTTTTATTTTCTAACTATGTTGTAAATAAAAAGTTTTAAAAAATCAATAAGTATGTATGCAGTAGTTTCAAAAGTCTATGGTGCACCTCGAGAGAGTGAAACATGAGTTATGGATTGTGTTATTGGAAAAAATGTAGGTGATCATTGAATTATAATATCAATATACATTTTTGAAATAGTTGAAGTGGGAAGAGAAAGTGGAAAAGGCTTTAATTTGTTTGAATAGAATAAGAAATGTTTGGTGAGGAAAAAATTTACACTAATCCAGTATGGCCAGATGATCTTGGGGTGACTAGTCTAAACCAGCAGTGTGAGAAAAAAAATTGTTTTGAAGGAGAAGAGAAATTAATAGGTTTCCTTTTCAGTTCATCAAACATATCTAAAATAAACAAATTATATTATGAAAGAAGAAATAAGTATGAAAGTTGTTGTGGTATGATTGTAATATTTTTAGTCTAGATGAGAAAAGAATGAAAAGAAGGGGAAACTTCATTCTAATTAGGTTTTGTTGGATGAGGTTGCTCAATTTCTTGATATGTGTTTCAAGGGTGTTCTATGTTGACTTTAATCCAATAGGACTATTTGAGCTTGGTGTGACTAGTCTAACGTATTAAAGTCAGTTGAAAACATATAGAATTATGATTTTTGGGTATTAAACTATAAAAAAATATGGAACCAAACATTATTAAGAACTGAAAAATACCTAGTTTGTTTATAATAATATTTTTTCTCAATTGACACAATTGTAGTTTGGGGAGAACCTTGAAAATTTCAATTTTATTGAAAAGGTATATCCAAATGTTCACTGAGTATAGGTATGAATTTCTTGGGATAGTATCTATGACGAAAGAGGGACTGGAAAAATCATTGGACAAAGTGTAGGGGTCGACTTGTGAAAATTCCCCTTATGGAAGGTCTCAGTTTGGTCGATGCATGGATTGGGGGTGGAACATGCCACTAAGGGGTTGAAGATGAGAATAACATGTGATTAATGGGATGGGAAGGATCACATGAGGGGGGGACCAAATGAATAATACGATGAGGATCACCTGAGGGAGAATTGATCGATCAGTGATATGGGAGAAGGCATTCATGGTTGGGAGATGAGTCCTGACAAGGAGATTGTGGGTTGGAGATGAGTTGCAAAGGAGATAAAACATTTGAGGCTTTATTTCTAGGGGAACATTTTTCCCATGGTGCTATCTATTCCAATTTAGGCGGTTTCAAAAAATTGTGACGACATTTTAACCTATATCCATTGGGAAATTAAACCATGGAAATAGCTCCATGGTTATAGGTTGATTTTCTAGTAGTGGTACATTTAAATCGGTATATTTTTGGAGAATAAACAATATTAGGTGATTAATTTATTGAGGTATTATAAGTCTTGGGGTTAGTTCATGGCGACATAGGCGGTGTATAATTTCTATATGTGGTACCCTCCCAGTATGTGGTTTCTACTGAGTTGGGTACAGTGTTCAGTCCAATGGGACCCAAATGGGTCTATGGTCATGAGAAATACCTATATTTCTTGATGGGGTTATGAACTCGTTAGTTCTCCCTAACTATAAGAAGGTAGGTAAAATGGTCTCAATGGGTTTTTTTGAATGATCACACATGGGTGTGATCAATTACTCTGTGATTGTTGAAATGCATGGGACACCATGTCCTATCTAAGGAATGGGGAAGTGTAGTGACCTTTTACATTATATCATTTATTTGTTATATAAAATGTAACTTTATATATATTTAGGTGTTATTGTCTTTTTAAAAATAATGAATTGTGATATAACTGGTGTGTGAGAAGTTGTGAGGTAGTGAACTGATTAAGAAGCACGTTTTTTAGTTATGCTGAGTGGATATATCATTTAAATGAGGAACATCGACCTTTTGTAGATTGTGAAACGTGTTATGATGAATGGTGAGTTTGGATAAATGTTGAGGTACTGAGTATCTTAGTGGGTAGACAAGGAAAACTATGAGTTATTCAAAGATGGCGATTTAGGAATTGATTAGATTTACACTTATTGTGGGAATTAAAGGAGTCCATAATGAGTTGGGAATCAAGTGTTTAATGCTGGTGAGTATGATGATACTATATGTTATGGTGTTCTTTCATTGATTAAATTAAGAATGACATATTGGAGTGTCGTGAAAGAATATCCCCAAGAAAATAGCTCATGGGATGGATATATTGAGATGTAATGAGTAGGGATCATGGGTTTCAGTGTGATGTAGATATATTATTTTGGGAAAATCATGCTTTATGATCAGGAAGAAGGGAATTTATGGTGGTGATTACACTATTTAGAAATTTTGTACAGAGACTAATTCATGTATGATATGGGGTGTGTTGGGTTTGATGATTTTGGTGAACATGAATTTGAAGTGATTATGGTTGTGTGAATGAACATAGAGGAAAGAAGTTGAGTTATTTTTAGTGAATAGAAATGACATGATGTGGGTATTAAATGATGAGAATAATATGAAGATAGTACATACGATACATAGGCGATATGAATTGTGGGTTATGATCTTTTGGAGGGATTATGGATGAATTTTAAGAATATTAACTTATAGAGACCTGTTATTTTCATAAATTGATATCACTTCGGAGTTGATGTATATTTATTACAACATATAACATAACCATATATGTATAGTGTGTTTATAAACTGGGAAACATAAACAAATAGTTTATAACATATCTACATTATCTTTAGTTTATTTCATCATAAATAGATGCCTTTTTGGAATATCATACTAAATCCCCTAAATCTTGTCATGGTGAAAAGAAACATATAAAAGGTTGAGCTCAAATGCTTGGTAATTTTAAACCAATGAAATAACAATCTTATCATATTCATAAGAACATAACATTTGAAATTTTTTTCTAGCATATAAAATAAATCACAATTTCATGTCATGGGATAAATCATAAAAGTGAAAAATTATCCCAATATTCATAACATAATACAAGAAATTTTTCATCATACAGACAAAAGCATAGAAAATAATTTCATATTAGTCAAGGTTTATAGCCAAGACCATCATATCAAACAAAGTGTGTTACTGAATCGTGTTCTCTCCTCGTTCTAGCCCTGTATCACTAAACCAAATTAACTTTTTCATTCTAGCCATGTATATCTCATTAGATATAAATCATTACCCAATTCATTGTATTGAGATATAAGTCCCACCCATCTCATTATTAAACCATTCTTACGTGTTCCACAAAAACATGAAAACATTAACTATAGCATAACCCATGAAATAAAATAGATTTCTTAATCATTAATCCATAATGATATAATCCATAAATGGATTTCATAAAATTAATTTCAACATTTTCACAATAAACAAAAATTAATAATTTGGATAGAAACATAAACCTATATAATGTTATTTGAATTTTTTTTTGATAAAACTGTTGAGCTTCATTCCTAAGGAAGATATCCTATCTTTTTGAAAAAAAATTCCTTCCTCAAAATATCACACCATTTTAGAAGAATTCATTTTCTGAGAAAATAACTTTGTAAGATTTTAGGGGAAGCATCTTGGAAATAAATCATTATTAAATCATAAAAATCAATTCATGTCGAATAAGTTAAAAAACATTATTCTCATACTTTAGTTAGAAAAGTCCAAAAAGTACCTCGTATGGTAAAAGAAAAGAATATTCCTTCCATACCATGTATTAAAAGTCAAAAATTGGGAAAAATGAATTTGAACATAAATATAACAATAGTAAACATTTTATGATTTTTCTAAAATACATGGAAATTGATGATAAATATAACCCTAGTAAATACATACGTTTAAACAATCTCGGATATAAATGAGATTGAAAAATTATCCCTTATGTTAGGTCTTATGTAATCTGTATGTATCATAAACTCCTGTAAAATGATTTAAATAATGTTTCATATTTATTCTAGAATCATTATCATTTTTATGATAACATTTATTATCATATTATCATTCATTTTTAGTAACATTTCATTGTCACTCATTATTCGTGTATTAACTGCTTTATGTTATTAGGTATGTTTTATCGGATAAGTTCATATTCCTATTTTTAGGATATAGTTATATAATTTATATAATGGTATTATTATAATATATTTCATATTTATAAATTCAATTCAATTATATAATCAGGTCTTAATGAACATTAAGTAGAACGAATCACATTCCACTATGGAGACGGTAAGTTGTACGTACACACGAGAGATGATATCGTTCCTATAAATTTTGAATGGTATTGAAGTGAATAGTGTATAGTATATCAGAAATAGTATCATGTTATAATAATAATATATTGTTATTATTTTCACCATTATACCCATCCATGTAAGGCGGTGGTGAAAAACATATTACCCCACGGCATGGAGATGGTAAGTCGTACATACACACACGCGGTGGTTTCGTTTTTCATAGGATGAATAAGAGGTGAAATTGAATTGTTTCATATTTATAATAACATATCAGTATAATAGTGATACAGATTTTATTACTTTAAATTGAAAAAACTAATGAAGAGGATGTAGAGGAAGAAATAATTTAGAAAAAATCGGTAGAAGAGATTACCACTTCCTCAACATGACTCCTTTATATTTTCTCTTAGGGTACTAGAGTTGGTCATTTGAAAAGACCAGAACCTCTAGAATGTAACTATGAAAGTTGTGAAGAGAAATTTTCAGTTATTGGATAATATTAAAGGCTCAAAATGGATTTAAGAGGATAGGGAGGAGGTGACCTTTTATAAGAGAGGTGAGGGACACTTTAGGAACGTCTCAAAATATTAGTTTATTATAAATTGAATTTAAAATAAAAATGGTCCAAAAGTTATTTATTTCAAAGAAAATATTATTTTGGGTCGAATAACCATCATTAAATAATTTTTATACATGTTTAGAATATCTTTTTATCCTTATATTTTTGGATTAACCCTTATTTTACCCTTTTTAATCTTACAGTGACATCTTTTTATTTTCACAATATATGTTAATGTAATTACCGCATTATGTCAAATAACCCAAAAACATTAATTATGAAATTTTTTGTCTTATATTAACCATTTTTTTGAATTATATATTATTTTGAATTTAATATCATTTAGTAAACTATTTTAAGTTCAAGTTATGAATTGTGTTAATTTTAGACACGATTCAAAATTGACTTTTTTAAAACAAATTCATAAAAATAACATTCCTTTAAAACTATGAAATTAACTAAAATATAATATTTCAATATCATCGAAAAAAATTATTATATGGAATAAAAAACAAATTAATTTTTTATTATATTTATAAAATCATTAATTTGAATCATTCATTAATAAAGTAATCAGTACATCATAATTGTGTCATAAATAAATATATTTATCTAATGTATATAAATTATAAATAAAATAAAATGACGTAGTAAGTCAATTTATATTTCTAATGAATATATATAAAAATTGATATCAGTTATATAACCCTATATTAAAATAAATTTATTAAAAGATATGTTTTTAGTTTATAATTATCTTTACTTTAAATTAATTATTATAAAATGTCATTTTCACATCCAAGTGAATCCATGGGGTCCCAAAATAAACCCAAGGATTCCCATGATCTAAAATATCTCAAAAATAGTATTAAGACCCATTTTAGGGATTTTTTTATTATTAAGGTATTATTTTTACCCATGTTTACCAAATTTACCCTTAAAATATGGTAACTAAAATAATTACTGAAGTTACTATTCATAATGTCTAAAACTAAAGATGTACATATTCACACAATTTTGACATTATGATTCCAAATATAGAATCCATTTTTTCAAATAAAATACACATATGTTATAGTAATTAATATAATCTACATCTCATTGATCAAATGAGAAAACGAGTTTTAAAGTTAAAACATTGCAAAAGATTGAAATGTTTTTACCTATGAATTCATTGTAAAATTCATGATAATTGAATATATGATATTGAATGGTATAAATATATTCTATCTATAATTTAAAACCATTCAGTATTATAATTTATCCATATAAACTTTCTCTATGAAAAAAGTGGGTTTTTAATTAAAATTTAGCACATTTTTACTATTCATCAAAACATGAATGTTATCAGAAATATATCATAAATTTATCCAAATTAAATTTTTATATGCCTTTACAAAATAACATATTTATTTTTTCATATATAAATTATTAATGTGTCAAAATATTAATTTAAAATGTGTTCATTATTCAAAGGTATAAAATTAAGCATAAAAATAAAATAGGTTCTTAAACATAAAATAGGGTTTTATTCATACCCAACGACTAAAATATCTTTTGGATGAATATAAAAAATATTTTATTAGGTATATAACACATATATCTCATTAATTTCAATACCCAATGTAATTATCTTAAAAAATACAAATAACTAATTGGTTTATATTTTTCATAAATAATTAATAACTAATAAATTCATAATCTATTTTCAAAAGTTAGTTATAATTATTCCCACTAACCTAAAGGCTAGGATATAAATGAAATTTTATATTAAGGGAATCTCATAGCTTTTTTAAACTCATGTTTCTATGCAAATCAAGCTAGTTAAGAAAAAATTATTTAAAGAAAATATTTCCTAAAAACATTCGGTTGTAACATTCAACCACCCTTAAAATGAATTTCACCCCTGAAATTCATCACTTGGAAATAAACAGATGATGATACCTCTAACTCGTCATATCATCAAGTTACCATGTAGCTTATTCAAATTGGTGGTCCCTCCATAAAACTTTAACAAAGCGAGTGTTCTTGTTTCGTAGAACTTTTTTGCTACGATCTAGAATCTCAATCGGTTGTTCTTCATAAGAATGATTTTTCACCAACGGTACAACTTCTGATCATAATACATGTGAATGATCAAGTATGAAATTTCTAAATATAGATACATGGAACAAATCATTAACTTTAGAAAGATTTTTTGGAAGCTCCAATCATTAACCTACCTTCCCAACAGGATCTAGTATTTCAAAAGGATCGATATACATAGGGATCACCTAGACCTTCATTCTAAATCTAATTACACTCTTACAGGGAGATATATATAAGAACACCTTATAACCCACTTCAAACTCTAGGTCTTTTCTTATGTTGTCATCATATCTTTTTTGTCAACTCTGAGCTTCTCTTATGTGTTTTTGTGTAGATATGACCATTTATTCCATTTCATCAATAAGATCGGGTCCTAATAGCTTTCGTTCCAAAACTTCATCCTAGTAAGCTGGAGTTTTGTAGTTTTCACACACGTGACTTTTTTGTATATTAATATTTCATTTAATTTCCATTCCTGATTTTTTTTGGGGGGGGGGGTTACCACTCATTTGGGTGAAAATGGTGGGTTTTGAAAATTTGGGTCAAACTGCGAGCCCAATTCCAGATTTAAAAACTAATTTTGTTTCATCTATAAATCCTTCAATTTTTACTATTTTAAACCCATTCTACTTTCCAATTCGCACAACCTGATATATTAAAACCACCATATCCCTTTGGAACACATATAAATCCAAAATCAAGATGGATTTGGATTTTTGATTTATGTAATGGGCCTGCCCGTATGCCCATATCTTGCTTTAAATATTGTTTGTAAATTCTCCATATCCCATTCATTTTTTACTGTTTTATCGTGATTCCACCTCCCTCTCAAATCCAATATCTAGAGGATCTCCCCCATTATCGGTTTCAAAATTTTGGAGCTCAGGTGAGCCACGAAGTAGGTAAATCTTTCATACTTTTTCTCAAATCAACCAGATTTGGCGAGGTAAAATGAATCTTTCATAACTCCTTCAATTTTAATCATTTCCCCCATTTCAGTTCCCACATGACCTAATATGACTCCTTAGAACCTCCATACCCGTTTTTGGTACTTGGAGATTCAAAATTTGGTTGATTGGGGCCGATTTCTTCAAGATATTTCAAGTAAGGGAATATTTTCTTCGTTCCTTCCATCCTCTTTTAGTTTTATTTCCTCTTTCATGAAGTTCCTCATGTACAGAAGTTGGGGTTCGATCCTAAGGTCTGATTTGGTATATTTTGGGTCAAATTTTGGTGGTCTAGGTCTGGATTTATATTCCTTGTGGTGTGGCGGTGGTGTGCTTAAGATTTCGCACCAAGTTTTGAGGGTTTCGACTCAAAAGGCAGGTGATTCCATGTGTAACCATTTTGTGATGAGTTCTATTGCGTGGTTTATTAACTAAGTATTTTTATAACCTATTTTTTTGTTTGAAATCTGTTTTTGATGGATTTCGTTAAACATTTAATTTTTTGTTGTATTTTAGATTGAAATTGCGTACGTTTCATGTGTGACTATTGGGGTAATGTTTGGGTTTAGTTTATAACATATGAAAGTGATTTATTAGTTTTGAAAGGGGATTCCAATTCTAGTTTGTTAAATAATTATTTTCATGTCGTCCTTGAAAAGAGGTTTTTGAATGAGTTTAAGGTGTAAAGCCGTGTTGTACTTCTTAAAGGTGATTTATGAAAATGTGTGTTTTTCATGTGTATCTTTGTGGTATTATTTAATGTATTTGTATAACACTTGGGGGTGGTTTAATAATTTTTTTAGGTCTAAATGTTCTGTTTCTGATTTTTATTGGTATGATTTTGGTTATTAATGAGGGTTTTGTAATGGGTTTAGTGTGAAAACAACGATTATTCTCTTGGGTTTGTTTTATAAAAATTCAAAATGTTTTGTTTGGTTAAACAAAGTTGGGTAAGGGTGTATATGTACTTTTGGGTGATTGTGTTCACCTAATGTTGGTTTTTGAATGGTAAATTGGTGATTTGAGATGTCAAATATTTTTAGAATGTTTTATAAATTGCCAAAATGTTTTACTAAATTGTGTTTTTTGTGCGAAACATGGTTGTGGGATGTTTCGTGTGAGTTTATTGATAAAATGAATTGTGTAGGTGAGAAGGGTATTATGTGACATGTGTGTGGGCTGTTATGTGAGTTGAATATCTTATCGTTCTTTTATAAAATTGTTTAATGTATTTGTGGAAGTGTTAAAGAAATGTGAAAATTGTTGTAGGCAATTTTGGTGTAAGTTTGATTTCAAAATGCATTTGAATGAAAAGTGGGATTTGTGACTTGTGTGATGTACATGGGGATGTTTAGTTAATTTTTTATGTGGAAGTGATATTTTCATGTGAAAACTATATTTCTTGGATTGTGGAACTTGTTTGAGGACAAAGGGAAAACCCGGGTAACTTGGTGGGTGGACGTGTACAAGTATGCTAGTGAATCCATGGGGTTTGGCCTCAGTTTCACTTAGCAAGAATGACTCTTACAACTCTAAATAAATTATGATGATGATGATTGGGAACCACTAAGTTATGGGTATGATCCCTACAAGTGGCTCGTGCACGAGAACCGATATTTTTTTGTGTGGTTACCCTCACCGAGATACGAGGTACATGGGACCCACAGCTAGCTAGTGCCTAGGGGTTATTTCATATTACTTGTGCTCATTAGATCCTTTGTACTTACCATTGATATATGGTATTGTTGGCTTGAAATTTCAGTAGCTTTGTTATTTATTTTAAAATTGTTGTTCCTTTAAAATTATACCACATGAAAACTATTTTCATTTATTATTGCATCCTTTAGAAAATTGTAACAAGCATTTCTTATTTACAAAACTTGAAATGCATTTTATCATGAAATGTTTATCACATAGAATCTCTTAGTTGTGGTATCCTACTGGGCTTTTTCTCACACCCTACTTACACCTTTGGTTGTAAGTAGACTTGCTTATTTTATGTCACAAGTTTGGGTACAGTTTTTATGCCTTTGGTTCAGGGTTTTAGCGGTCCATCATGATGCAGTGTCCTGGAAATGTCTTGAGGGCGGTTCCTCTTTCCATGTGGAGGTTCTTAGGCTGTATTTTATTGGGTTTTTACCTTTTAAATAGTGTTCATCAATTATTTTAAATTGTGTAATTCAGTTCTGAATTTTAGTAAAAGATTTTTTGGTTTGAAAAAACCAGATTTGATTTCTTGGATTCATTTGTTGTTTTAAGTATAAAAATTTGGGTAAATCGTTCCCAATTTTCAGTTATTGAAACCCAGGAACATGTGCCAGCCCGTGGGGATTGGGAACTCCCTTCGGGACGTGCCACAGGTCAGGTCGGGTGCCGGTTTTGGCGGCGACCAGAATTAGTTCGTGAAAAAATGGTATCAGAGGAGGTTCGCTCTATTTGAGTCATGTTATTTTGGAAATATTCAGGATAGTCTCGAGTTAAGATTTTCAAGACTTGAAATTCCGAGTATGGGTAGTGTTC
The DNA here is from genome assembly GCA_963277665.1 of Viscum album. Lineage (NCBI taxonomy): Eukaryota > Viridiplantae > Streptophyta > Magnoliopsida > Santalales > Viscaceae > Viscum > Viscum album. The sequence continues at coordinate 808,581,741 of OY728139.1, forward strand.
TTGATCACCACACCTCATGTCGGGATTCATGTCACCTGAGGAAGTTGGGATTTATCTATGTATTTTTTTTTCTTGGTCTGATGATGATTAGGGGAAATGAAAAGAGAGTTGGGTTAATGGTCTCAGTGAGCTCGTAGGGTTTGGAAAGCCATGTGGAGCCGGGGATATTACCTAGAACACTGTCTGTGATGGTGAAGTGAATGGAATATGGCTGCCAACCATATGTCCAAGTCACCCACTGAAACTAGTTTCCTCTCACACTATTTTGTGCTTTAGTTTTGAAATCATGGAACATTGGTTATAAAGTGACACGGTTTTACGAAGCGTAACGTTTTTTGTGAAATGATTTTCAAATAAATAGGGAATTATTTGATTTATGAAATTGTCGAACTGAATTTTTTGAATTATTTTGAAATGTAAAATAGTGTGCTTACACATATTTTGAAATCACGAACCATATTGAAGTTGGTTTTCAAAAGTTTTTCCAATAAAGTTTTCTAAACAATTAAAGGGTGTTTTAATGGGATGATATGTTTTCAAATTGATATGAATAACTTGAAAGTGAGTTCCTTTCAAAATATTTGTGTCCTTATGAATAGTTTTGAAAGATGTGAATTGAGATTTTGATCTCATTTTTAATAGTTTTGAGAAAAAGGATGGGTTGGTTGACCGTTTTGATTTTGAAAAGTGGAAATAATTTTCATTTTAACCATTGGAATTTACATGATTGACCACATGCATTGGGTTATATGGTATGATGGATGGTTTATGGAATTAATGGATGTGTTTTGGGATGAATATGAGGTGGGTGCCTAGTGTGGCACAGAAACATGCATGTGTGAGTCCCATGGGGTACCATTGGTGGATACGCTAACTGCTGAACCATTGGTTTTCAATGAAATTTTTATAAAGAAAAACATGATGTCTTGATGAATTGTTTGGGATGGTGTATATTATGTGATTTTGGAAAATGTTGATGTTGTGGGATATTTTGAGTCCCAGAACCCCTCTTGTTCAAACTGTGTTTGGGGTTTGTGTTTGGTCAGTAAGTTGGGTAAAAGGTTCGGTTAGTAGTCTCCTGTGATATATGTTTTGGGACACCTTCAAGGTGGTTCCATTAATGAGTTTGGATTTGATTTGTGGCATGTTTGTACCAATGGAACAGCTTGGTTGGGTCCTTGGGTTCTCTTGTTGGATAAGGTACGCCCCCATTAAGGTTTAGTGCACAACTAAAGTGCAACCCGTATTTTTTTTCCAATGAAAAATCCTCCAGTTGATCAATGTAAGGAATATTTTATTGAGCTTTGTAGAATGAGTCTACACCATTTACTTTCTTGGTTTTTTTTGATCCTCTTGTTGTAGAAGAGTGCTCGTGGATGGTTGAAAGAGACCTCAGTTTCTTAAGCTAACAGATTCATTGAATGTCAAAGTTGTCTAAGGTTGTCAGTATGGATAGTGTTTAAGAGGGCCTCTAATTCCTTCGTACTCTCTTCGAAGAAGGGGTTTATGTTAAACAACCAGTGTGGTAAATCTGGCCACGAGTGGCTGTTATGGACACTTTCTGGAAAGTTGTGATGATTGGGGGTGTTGTGTAAGGCCCCCTCCTTGTATTATTTCTATCAGTCGCTTTGGTCATGTTCGGTGACGCGATGTGATGTCGCGTGATCATTTGATTGTAAAGGTGAAGATGTACAATATTTTGTGAGTCTATTTTTTTTAGAAGTGTTTCTCCTTTTGGGAGATCTTGACATCCTCTATTTTAGAGGAAGGTGTTTATATGTGTCCTTTATTTATGTTGTTTGTCACCCGAAGAAACAAGGTGTGATGTGAGTGCATCCTCTAAACCTTTATTTCAGTAAATGTGCATGTTATGGTAAAGTGAGTTCTGGAGTGTGTTATGTCTTGGTGAACCCATATGGGATTGCGTGTAGTTGTTTTTAGCATTGGAAGATGAAATTATATTCAGGGGTTTCCAAATCCTAACTGTGAGCCCGAAGATGCTTCAATCATCCAGCTCCAGCCATAGGTCCCATAGAGAATCTGGCACATAGTAAAAAGGAAATCCCAGTTTAGTTTTTATCCTTGTACAAAGAACTATTATCAGTATGAGAGATGGGAATAGTTTAACCATTTGGTGTTTTCATCTTTCTTCTTTTGTTCCTGTTTGGTGGAAAGAGGTGGAGGACCTCATCCCCATGTTATCTCCCAATGACTTTCTTTTCCCCTTTGGTTTCCTTTGGGTTTGGGGGAAAGGTTTTGGATTTGTCTAGACATGTTGAGTGATCATTTTGTAGAGACCATTCACCAGAAAACCATGTAGGTATAAGAATCCACATGGTTAGAGCACAGTTTACTAAACTCCACAGGCTAACCATGTGGTTGTCCCAACATTTTATGTTTTGCGGTCTTTTTGTGTCGGCTCATATTGGTCCATTAAGATGGTTAGTTCTCTTGGTGGGGAGCCCATTTGTGTATCCTTGTACCAGTAACACACTTTTGTACTTGGTATTGTCTTGGAAGTAGGTGGTCTCGTTCTGAGCTATATAACCACTTACATCTTCCTTGGGTAAACATCAGGATTGGAGAGTTCCCAATGGTTTAGTTATATCTAGGTAAGTGTAACCTTATTCTATGTTCTTGTTTTTTTAGATAAATTTCTTGATCCCTGTTCAGATAGTGTTTGAAGCATTTTATTTTAGGATAAATCCAAATGTTCTTGATCATTTCAGTAAAGAGGTGTATGGTTTGGTTGTGAAGTATTCCTTCCTTAATTGATCACAGGAGGTGTTTTGGCCTTTGGGGGAAAAGCTTAGCAAAGGAGTCAATTTCTGCCTTTCGGTTGGGTTTGGTGTTTTTTCTTTCTCCTTGATGTGGCTTTCCGAGGGCGGAAAGATTAATGGTGTGGATAATTGTGACACACGTGACTTTTTTATATATTAATATTTCATTTAACTTCCATTCCTGATTTTGGAGGGGGGGGGGTTTACCACTCATTTTTGTGTAAATGGTGGGTTTTTGAAAATTTGGGTCAAACCGCGAGCCCAATTCCAGATTTAAAAACTTATTTTGTTTCTTCTATAAATCTTTCAATTTTTACTATTTTAAACCCATTCCACTTCCCAATTAGCATAACTTGATATATTAAAACCACCATATCCCTTTGTACCACATATAAATCCAAAAACATGATGGATTTGGATTTTTTATTTAGGTAATGGGCCTGCCCGTAGGCCCATTTCTTGCGTTAATTATGTTTTGTAAATTCTCCATATCGCGTTCATTATTTACATTTTTCCCATGATTCTACCTCCCTCTCAAAGCCAATAGCCCGAGGATCTCCCCCATTATCGGTTTCACAATTTTGGAGCTCAGGTGAGCCGCAAATTAGGGAAATCGTTCATACTCTTTCTCAAATCTACCAGATTTGACGAGGTAAAATGAACCTTTCATAAATCCTTCAATTTTCATCATTTTTCCCCCATTTCAGTTCCCACATGACCTTATATGACTCCATCGATCCTCCATACCAGTTTTGGGTACTTGGAGATTCATATTTTGGTGGATTGGGGCCGATTTCTTCAAGATATTTCAAGTAAGGGAATTCCTTCTTGGTTCCTTCCATCCTCTTTTAGTTTTATTTCCTCATTCTTGAAGTTCCTCATGTCCAGAAGTTGGGGTTCGATCCTAAGACATGATTTGGTATCTTTTGGGTCAATGTTTTGTGGTCTATTTCTGGATTTATATTTCTTGTGGTGCAGTGGTGGTGTGCTTAAGGTTTCGCATCAAGTTTTGAGGGTTTCGACTCAAAAGGTAGGTGATTCCATGTGTAGCCATTTTTTGATGAGTTAGATTGCTTGGTTTATTAATTAAGCAAGTTTATAACCTGTTTTTTTTTTTGAAATTTTTTTTATGGATTTTGTTAAACATTTAATTTTTAGTTGTATTTTATCTTGAAATTGGGCACTTTTCATGTGTGACTATTGGGGTAATGTTTGGGTTTAGTTTATAACATATGAAAGTGATTTATTAGTTATGAAAGGGGCTTCCAATTCGAGTTTGTTAATTAATTATTTTCATGTTGGCCTTGAAAAGAGGTTTTTGAATGATTTTAGGGTGTAAAGCCGTGTTGTACTTCTTGAAGGTGATTTATGAAAATGTGTGTTTTCATGTGTATCTTTGTGGTATTATTTGATATATTTTTATAACACTTGGGGTGGTTTAATAATTGTTTTAGGTCTTAATGTTCTATTTTTTATTGGTATTGGTATGATTTTGGTTTTTAATGGGGGTTTTGAAATGGGTTTAGTGTGCAAACAATAGTTATACCTCTTGGGATTGTTTTATAAAAATTGCAAATGTTTTATTTGGTTAAACAAAGTTGGTTAAGGGTGTATATGTACTGTTTGTGTGATTGTGTTCACATAAGGTGGGTTTTTTAATGGTAAAGTGGTGATTTGAGATGTCAAACATTTTTAGAATGTTTTATAAATTTCCGAAATGTTTTTCTAAATTTTGTTTTTTTGTGAGAAACACGGGTGTGGGATATTTCGTGTGAGTTTATTGATAAAATGAATTGTGAAGGTGAGAAGGGTATTTATGTGAAATGTTTGTGGGCTGTTATGTGAGTTGAATATCTTATAATTGTTTTATAAAATTGTTTAAAGTATTTGTGGATGTGTTAAAGAAATGGGAAATTTGTTGCAGGAAATTTTGGTGTAAGTTTGATTTCAAAATGCATTTCAATGAAAAGTGGGATTTGTGATTTGTGTGATGTACATGGGGCTGTTTAGTTAATGTGTGATGTGGAAGTGATATTTTCATGTGAAAAATATATTTCTTGGATTGTTGAACTTGTTTGAGCACAAAGGGAAAACCCGTGTATCTTGTTGGATGGACGTGTACTAGTATGCTAGTGAATCCGTGGGGTTTGGCCTCAGTTTTACATAGCACGATTGACGCTTACAACTCTAAATAAATTATGATGATGGTGATTGGGGACCACTAGGTTATGTGTATGATCCCTACAAGTGGCTCGTGCATGAGAACAGATATTTTTTTATTGTGGTTACTCTCACCGAGATACGAGGTACCTGGGACCCACAGCTAACTAGCGCCCAGGGGTTATTTCCTATTACATGTGCTCATTAGATCATTTGTACATACCTTCAGTATATGGTATTGTTGGATGGAAAATTCAGTAGCTTTTTTATTTATTTTAAAATTGTTGGTCCTTTAAAATTAGACTACATGAAAACTGTTTTCTTTTATTATTGCAACCTTTAGAAAATTGTAACAAGCATTTCTTATTTACAAAACTTGAAATGCTTTTTATCATGAAATGTGTATCACATAGAATCTCTTAGTGGTGGTATCCTGTTGGGCTTTCTCTCACGCCCTACTTACACATTTGGGTGTAAGTAGACTTGCTTATTCTATGTCACAGGTTTGGGTACATGTTTTATGCCTTTGGTTCGGGTTTTTAGCAGTCCATCATTATGCAGTGTCGTGGAAATGGCTTGAGGGCGGTGCCTGTTTCCATGTGGAGGATCATGGGATATATTTTCTTGGGTTTGTACCATTGTAATAGTTATCAAACATTATTTAAAATTTTGTAATTCAGTTCTGAATTTTAGTAAAAAAATGTTTTGGTTTGAAAAATATAGATTTGATTTCATGGATTAATTTGTTGTTTTAGGTATAAAAATTTGGGTAAATCATTCCAAATATTCAGTTTTTGATTCTCGGGCACTTGTGCCAGCCCGTGGGGATCGGGAACGCCCTTCGGGACTTGCCACAGGTCGGGTTGGGTGCCGGTTTTGGCAGCGACCAGATTCGTTTTGTGACAGCAGTTCATTCCATAGAGGGCTTCATAAGGAGCCATCTGAATACTGGAGTGAAAGTTATTATTGAAATAAAACTCCACCAATGGTAGGTGTTGATCCCAACCACCTATGAAATCCATAAAGAAAGCTCTCAACTTTTCTTCCAGAGTTTGGATTGTCCACTCAGACTGACCCTCAATCTAATGATGATAAGAAGTGCTGAAACATAACTCTGTATCCAGAGTATGTTAAAGACTTCACCAGAACATTGAGGAAAAATTAGGATCCCAATTAGATATAATGGAAATTGGTACTCCATGAATTCTTACAACATCCTTTACATATATCTGATCATGTTAATTAAGAGGTAAATCCTATCAAATAGTAATGAAGTGTGCCGATTTCATAGGGTGATCAACTACAACCCAGATAGAATTATTGCCTATGGATGTTTTCAGAAGTCCGATGACCATGTCCATAGTGATGTTTTCCCATTTCTATTCGGGTATGGGTAATAGTTGTAACATACCCTTATAATTCTATCTATCAGCCTCAACCTACTAAAAAACCAAGTATCGAGATAAATATTTGGCAACAACTCTTTTCATGTCATCCCACCATAAGTACTCTTTCAAGTCCCTATACATATTTTTTTCTTCCTGCGAGAATATAGAATGAAGAAAGATTTGCCTCATCTAATAGCTCCTTATTTATTTATAGTATGGGAGGAACAAAATCATGGTTCATAAACCATATTATTTCATCACAATCGAGGTTGAATTTAGGAATTTTTCTCTCCTTCTTTTCTAATTCTGCATCTTCCTTATGCGCCTCTTTAATCATAACATGTATAAATGGTTGAACATTAATTTGATAAAGATAATATTTCTTTCCTATAATTACCATTTCAAGATCCATCCTTTTCCAAACCATAAATATTGGATTTTTCTTCACCCTCATCCTGGATATGCTAGCATGGTCTTTTAGAGTCAAAGCATCTTCCACCTTGTTTTCTTTCCCGTCGTGGTAATGTATTTAGTAGTTTTAATCTTAAATCAACTCCAACCATCTTATATGGTGAATATTCAACTCATTTTGTGAGAAAATAAAATTTAAACTTTTATGATCAGTATAAATATCACTCCTTTGACCATAATTATAATTCCTTCATATTTTTAATGAAAACATTACCGAAGCTAACTCCAAACCACGTGTTGTGTAATTTTTATCATGGAGTTTCAACTGTCTTGAGGAATAAGCTATCACCATATCATTTTTCATGAGAACACACCCAATCATATTCTTGAATACATCATTGTAGATCACAAACCTTTTTCAACTACAAGGAGGTGTTAGCATGGATGCACTGGATAGCCATCCTTTTATCTCCTTTGAAATTCTCTTCACATTCCTTCTTCCCAAGGAAATTGACTCCTTTCTGATTCAACATGGTGATTGTATTAGATAATTGATAAAAATAATTCTAAAAATGTCAATAATATCCTTCCAAACCAAGAAAACATAGGATTTTAGTTACTATTGTTGGTCTCGACCATCATTCAATAACCTCTGTTTTTGCTGGATCCATAGATATCCCCACTCTTGAGATTAAGTGACCCAAAAATTAAACTTTTTGAGGCCAAAATTTAATATTTGTAAATTTGGAATAAAGTTTCTCCTTTCTCAGGGTCTTCAGAAAAATTCTTAAGTGACCTTCATGTTATTCCTTGCTCTTTGAATAGACTAGAATATCATCTATAACGAAACTTATCAAGATAGTCTCTAAAGACTCTATTCATTAGATCCATAAATATATAAGGGGAATTTGTAAGACTAAAAAGCATCACTATTAATTCATAGTGTCCATACCTCGTACATAATGTCATCTTTGGTATATCCTCCTTCTATACCTTAATTGTTGATATCCTGAATGAAGCTCAATCATGGAAAATTATTTAACTCCAAAAAGATGGTAAAATAAGTCATTAATGCATGGGATAGTATATTGGTTCTTGATAGTGACCTTATTACGTTATCAATAATCAATTCTGAGTCTGATTAATCCATATTTATTATTAAAAAACAACATAGGTCCTCCCCAAGGTGACACAATTGGGTATATGAATCCCTTATCAATATTATATTGATGTTGCTTCCACAATTCCTAAAACTCAATTGGGGACATTCTATAAGGTGTATTTGAAATAGTTATAGCACCCGGTATAAGTTCTATTGTAAAATCACCTTCAATATTTGGTGGAAGGATTAGAAATTATATTGAAAAGACTTCATAAAAATCCCATACAATGGGTGTATTCTTAATTGTGAGTTTCTCCCCAACCATTTGAGATAAATAACCTTCATTTATTAAAATAAAGACCCATAAGATGGAATAAATTTCTACTGTAAGGTTATATTCATCCTTGCATCGATATATGATCATTAACTGATCTAGAATATGAAATGTGACTTCCCTTCTTTGGAAATTAATATGATCTCCACATAAAAAATCAATCCATTCCTAGAATCACATTAAATTCCCCTATAGGAAGGATCACAATATTTGTAGGAAGCACTTTCCCAAAAACATCAATTGGAGAAGAATAGTAAAATTTTTATGTGACTATTATTCCATTAGGAGTTGTCAAAGCCAACTCAACATCTAATTGTTGAGGTAATATGATGAAACCCTTAAAAAATACTTTAATAATAAAAGAGTGGGTGGATCTAGAATCAAAGAAAACATTTTCTACATTAGAGTGGATGGTAATTGTACCTTTAAGCTCTTCATTATCATACTCCACGTCGCCAATAGTAATTTCTTGTGACGTTCCTTTTTCAATATTCTTTAGAGTCTGTTAACGTTAGTCGTCATCAATAAACCTTGGACCAGGGCCATGTTTGTCATAATGCCCCAATTCATTGAACATGTAACATTGAAGTGTAAGAGGTTCCTTTTGTGTATCCTTTTATTTTTTATCATCATTATACATATTTTTTTCATAAATTTGGAATTCAATATCTTGATGACCTTATTTTTGAAACTTAAAACATTTACTTCTCCCATTAAGACAATTCCCTCCATTTTTCATTCCACACTTTAAACATAATGGAAAAATAATAGTTTATTCAGTGTGGTATTTATATTTTCCTTTGAATTCCATTTTCTTCTTCTTAAAAAGACCATTTGATTGATGGGTTGCTCCAATATCCATCTCAACCATGAGAGCACATCAAACAATTTCATTATAGATATTGAATTCCCTTGTGGATAATTCCTTTCATAGATTTGGTTTTTAGCCACTAAAGAATCAATCAATCTTAATATTTGGTTGGATAATAATTCCAGAAGCGTACCTTGAAGGTCTTGTAAAATTTTCTTCATAAGTTCCAACAGATTCATCATCCTTTTTATTAAGTTCAAGGAACTCCTTCTGCATATTTGTTTGAAGAATATGAGTAAATTATTTATTAATAAATATGTTCATGATCTTGGAATATTCTATGGTCTCAATTTCATCACTTTGCCTCGTATTCTTGATAATATTACAACATTGATCAACATCACCTTCTTAATGATATACTACTAAGATGACTTTTTCATGTTCAGAAAATTATAGAACTGAAAATATCTTTTCAGTGGTATTGAACCATTGTTCAACAACTAATAGATCAGAAGACCCACTGAATGAAGTTGGGCGCTTCCTCATTAAGGATAAAATAGAATGTTTCTCCCTCATTTGTTCATTTGGATGTCCATAATGATTCATAGCTTGAGAAAGTTTGTGTGAATTTCTACAAGAATTTTAATTCCATCTCCCATAAAATTTGGTTTCTCAGGGGGACACTCATTGCATTTCCTATTGTATTCAACATTAATGTGATTCCTTTGGGTTCTAGCCATTGAAAAAAACCAAGAATCATAGTTCAAGATACATTAATCATAACAGGAAAACCACATAATCATGAATAAAATTTAATTTTAGGATACTTTAGGTTTTATCCTAGGTTATTCATGGTCATTTCTAAAACCCTAGGATTGTATCTTATACTTAGACATATTCTTAAAGCATTCTCATCCATGTTTCCAAAGGTTTACTTAAACTTTCTTCTAAAACTAACTATATATAACAATTATTTACATACATTGATAACACATCAGAATTAATGTATATTTATTACAACAAATAACAAAACTATGATATGACCGTATATGTATTGTGTCTTTAGAAACTGGGAAACCTAAAAAACTAGGTCATAAAACATCTACATTGTCTCATATTTATTTCATCCTAACTAGAATCATTTTTGGAATATAATACATAGTACCCTTCTTCATGTCCTAGAAAAAATAGACATATAAAAGGGTGAGCTAAAATTCTTATTAATGGTAAAAAAATTAAATAAAAATCATATCATATTCATAAGAACATAAAATTTGAAAATATTATCCCGCATATAAAATAAATAAAAATATCATGTCATGGAATAAATAATAAAAGTGCAATGTAATACCAATATTCATAACATAAGACATTAAATTTTGTGTAATAAACACATAAGAATATTAAATCATTTCATATTATTCTAGGCTCATTTCTAAGACTATCATAGTAGACAAAGTCCATTACTGAACCGAGTTCCCTCCTCGTTCACGCCCTATATCAGTGAACCAGATTAACTTGTCATTCTAGGAATGTCTATATAATGAGATATTAATCATTAATTAATTAATTGGATAGAGTTATAGGTCCTACCAATCCTATAATGAAATCATTATATTGTTTTACAAAAAAAAACATTCACTATAATAGAACCATTAAAGAAAATGGGTTTCTTAAACATCAAACCATCATGAAATAATCCCCAAATTGATTTTATACAAGTAATTTCATCCTTTACACAATAAAATGAAATTAATAATATATATTTAAATATAAAACAATGTAATCTTATATGGAATGTAATTTTTATAAAACAGTTGAGCTTCATCCATGATGAAAATATCCATTCTTATTCAAAAATGTTTTCCTTCCTCAAAGTATCCCACAAAATTTGAAGAAATCATTTTATGTGAAAATAACCTTGAAATATTGGTTGGTATGATTCAATAAAATAAGTAAATATGGAAGAGTAAAAATCCGTTCATGTTTTATAAGTTAAAAAACATGCATCTAGTACTTTTGTCAGAAAAGTCCAAAAAGTACCTCTGATGGTAAATAAACAGAATAATCCTTCTATACAATGTAGTAAAAGTAATAAATTGGTAACAGTTACCTTAAAAATATAAATAATAATAGTAATAATTTCTTGAAATCATTTTCAGGAAACATGTAGATGGATGATAAATATAACCCCAGTAAATACTTTGATAAAAACAATCTCAGATAAAAATGAGATTGAAAGTTATCAATTACCTTAGGTCATATATCTTTCGTATGTATCCGAACCTCCTATTTAATGATTTAAATAATGTTACATATTTATTATAGAATAATAATCATTTTTATTATAACATTTATGATCATAGTTTAGTCCATTTGTTAATAACATTTCATTGTTACTCATTATTCGATTATTAACTACTTTATGTTCTTTTGTATGTTTTGTCAGATAAGTTATTATTACTATTTTTTGTTATAGTTATATAATTTAAAGAATTTTATTAGTATAATATATATCATATTTATTCCTTAAATGAATTTATATAATCATGGTTTAATGAATATTATGTAGAACAAATCACATCGCACCGTGGAGACGGTAATTCGTACAGGCGCACGAGCAATGATATCATTCCCGTAATTGTTAAAAGGTATTTAAGTGGATGTTGTATAGTATATATGAATTATTATAATATAATAATAATCATATATATTTAGTATTTCTACCATTATACCCATCCATGTAATGTGGTGGTGAAAACAGATTACACCACGATGTGGAGACGGTAAGCCGTATGGACGCATGCGTGGTGATTTCATTTTTTATAGGATGGATATAAAGTTAAATAGGTTTGTTTCATATTTATAATAACCTATATGTATATTATTGATACTTATGTTATTATTTTATAAGTAAATAACTAAATAATATGAAGTATAAAAAGAACTAAATTTGAATGAATCGGTAGAAGAGATTACCTCATCCCCGATGTGCCTCCTTTAAATTTTCACTTAGGTCACTAGAGTTTTTATTTTGAGAATACAAAAACCTATAGAATGTAACTAGATAATTTTAGGAGATAAATATTCAATGTTTTTTCGAGTATGACGGATCAAAATGGAGTGAATAGGAGAGGGAGCAGGTGTCATTCTATAAGAGAGGAGATTGGCACATTAAGAAACTCTCAAAATAGTAATTTATTATAAATTTAATTTATAATAAAAATGGTCAAAAACATATTTACATCAAATATAAGATAATTTTGGTTCGAATACCTATCTTTCAATAATTTTTAAACCTGTTTACAATATTTTTTTATCCTTATTTTTTTATTTAACACTTATTTTACCCTGTTCAATCTTACCGTGATACAGGTTATGTACAGATTATGGGTTAATATAATTGCCATATCTTGTTAAACGACCCCCAAAAAGTTATTTATCAAATTCTTGGACTTATATTAACCATTTGGATTGATATTTATTTTTTATAATTTAATATCATTTATTAAACAATTTTATGTTTTAAGTTATTAATAGTGTCAATTTTAGAAACTATTAATAATTTTGTTTTTAAATCATAACAACCTGATTCCTTTGAATATAAGGCATTAAATCTAAGAAAAACGTCAATATCATTCAGAAAATTCTTGGATGACATCAAAATAACCAAATTACATTCATTTTAATATTTATAAATTCATTTATTTGAATCTTTAATTAATGAGGAAATCACTACATCATCACTGTGTCATAAATAAATATATTTATCTAATGTCTAAAAATTATTTATATAATACCACGATATAGGAAAAAATTGACTTATAATTAATATTGATATTCATATATAACAGTAATATAACCCTATATTAAAATCTATATAATATAAAATATATGTTTGGATTATAGTTATCTTTACTTTAAATTAATTCTTATAAAATTTTATTTTAACATCCAAGTGAATCCATGGGGTCCCAAAATCGACCCAAGTATACCCATCTTGGAAATATCTCTTATAATAGGATTAAGACATATTTTAGGGTAATTTTATATTATTCAATTATTATTATTTTACCTTTATTTACCAAATTTACCCTTTAACCATGGTAAATAAAATAATTACTAAAGTTTCTATTCATAATGTCCATATATAAAAGGTACCTATTCAAAAAATATGGACCTTATGATTCCAAATATGGAATCAATTCTTCCAAATTTGAAACATATATGTTTTAGTAATTAATTTAAAATTCATCCCGTTGTTGAAATGAGGAATCATGTTTTAAAATTTAAGACAATGAAAAAGATTGAAATGTTTTAACCTATTAATTCAATATAAAATTAATGATAATGGAAAAAATTATATTCAGGGGTAAAAATATATTCTATTTATACTTTAAATTAATTAAATTTTATAATTTCACCATATAAATTATCTTGATGAGAAAATTTGTTTTAAATTAAAATTTAGCATATTTTTACTATTCATTAAAACATGAAAGTTATCAGAAATTTATCAGAAATTTATCCAAAGTAAATTTTAGACCCCGATTAAAAATAACATGTTTAAGATGTTATATTGAAATTATTAATCTGTCAAAATCATAATTTTAAATTGGGTCTCTATTCAAAGGTGAAAATTTAACCTTTTAAAAAAATAGGTTCTTATAAATAAAATAGGGTTTTATTCATACCTTATGACGAAAATATCCATTTTATGAATATAATAAAATTATTAATTATACAACGCATAGATCATATTAATTTCATTAAAAAATTTAATTCACTCAAAAATACAAATATTAAATTGATTTAGATTTTTCATAATTATTTAATTGCTAATGAATTCATAATGCATTTTCATAAGTTAGTTATAATTATTCTCACTAAACTAATGGCTAGGCTATAATGGTAATTTTATATTAAGGTAACCTCACAGATTATTTATACTCATGATTTCATGCAATGCAAGCTACTGAAAAAAAAATATTTAAACAAAATATTTCATAAAAACGTCTAATTATTAAATAACTGGTAATGTGACTAGGCCTATTGTATGTCAGTTCCTCTGAGGAATTATGATGGATAGAATTTTTGAGAATGGATTTTTTCTTATAATCATGTACTTGGTGGTGAAACTATGTGGTTTGATGCGAATGGTTGAGAAACTCCATTTTATGGAATCATGTGGGTTTTGCTCTGGTAAAGACTAAAGATGTTAACCATTGGATTTTGATTCTAAGGAATTACAAATCCATTAATGTTTCCATGAGTGGTACATTATTATTGAGTTAGTGGAATTAAATGGCATGAAAATGTTCAACTCATCATGATTTCATAGCTAGTTAGTGTAGTGAGCTACCAACTAGCATGTTTTCATACATGATCAAGATATATGACTGAGAAAAGGATCTACAAGATTTATTTTAGTGATGACTGGTGTTTATAATGGGTTGGAATGTAAGGCAGCTAGGGCATTGTATAATTCTATTGTTTTGGGTGTGGTATCAACTTGATCATAGTTGAAGGGAGTTTTAGTTTCACTCTATTCATTTTGGATTAGTGAGTAGTATGATTTTTTAAATATAAAAATGTATAATTCTTGAGCATAATAAGTGGTAGTGGGGGGATGTTGTGACCCTCACACCAGTTCATTTTGGTAAAACATGAGAAATAAGAACAGTAATGATTTTAAAAATAGGGTTAATTGTTATTTTTCATATTAAAATTTTGAGTTGGTATTTTTTAACATATTTTAAATTAATAAGAGTATTATTTATAAGGTGTTAGGCTAGGTTAACAAGTCTAACAACATATTTTAAGGGTTCAGGAGTCTGAATGATATAGCTCAGTAGCTACAGAGGACCCTATTGGATGACACAAGGTACCTAATGAGGGTACTTAAGGAGAATTCTCACTACATGGGGACACTGGGTACATTATGAAGTACTACATGGATGGTTATAGTGTTCTAGTTATATGATGATGAAAAGAAAAATTGTTTTAATGGGTAGGGAAATTTGGAAATTTTCGTTTAATTTTAAAACTCCAACTGAGGGTTTATTCTAATTTATTGAATGAGATTCATATAAAATATGTCACTTCCCCTCTTATCATTTACCTTCACATTCCATTGATTAGTGGAAATCATGGGGTGCACTATTTCATTGTTATTGGGAATTTTTTCCAATATTTAACCATATTTAATTTACATATTTTTTCTAATTTTATTAGTGAGTTTTAGATAAGGATTCTGTATTTATTCGACAAGAATATGATGTAATTGGGATAAGATTATTGGTATTTGATTATTCACAGACATATGAGGTTATCGGATGTTGAAATATTGAGGTTTCATTTCATTTTTCTTAAGGCATGACAATATAATAATTAATTTTTGGGGTTTTTTTGAATAAAAAATTAATGTTTTGATGAATCAATGTTAGGACTTAGGGTTGTTGATGGTGGTGATCTCAAGGATGGGTCATGTGTGGATTACACTCAATTAGACGATGTTTTGATTATCATTACTCTGTCTTATGTGATATTCCTCAATTCATCCAATGGAATTATTTAAGGAATTAATGGTACTAATTTATTATGCGGGATTTAAAATTAAATCAACTAATTATTAATAGAGTCAGGACCTCATGAAGGTGATCTATGGAAAATATGGGCTTCATATAGATTTTTAATGAGTGGAGCTAGAATTATTTAAGGAATTAATCTATGTTTTATATATATGGTTCCTAATATTATATTTTCTTTATAGTTGTTAACATGTTGTATGTAATGTATGTGTGGGTACGTGAATGTAAGTATCCTGATAGGAAACCCTAGTAGGGTTACCCTATATAAGGAAATTATAGTTCATTTAGTTAGACACCTAGTTAGAATTTGGAAGTTATTAATTTATGATCATGCCACCAATGGATTTTTATCACATGTGGGGTTCTTGGTTAAGAAAAGATAAAGCCATGAGAGGTTTACATTCATAGATATAAAGATCTCATGAACTATAATAGTCATATATTACTATGTGATTCCCACTAGGGGTGTTTTCTAGGGGTGATTCTATTCAATTATTTTAGAATTATCAATATGATATATGGTATTGAGAGGGTATATAAGGATAATATTTATTATAAATAAAGGCGAATTCCTTTATATCATTAGTAAAGAGTTGGGATACAAAGTTCATGGTGGTTCCCTTGATCCTTATACACTGATCTTGTGGCCACTCATGGCCATTATGGCTTGGGAATTGGTTATATAATTTGGGTATACAAAATTGAGGGGTTTATTACACCCCAGATTATTGATTCTTCCCTGTAGAAATTTGATGAGTGTTACCTGGAAATAAAAACACGGGTTTCGGTTGGGACATGTGGTAATATTTCCTTAGTGATAAGACTTTATTATAGTGAGTGAATCTATATTAGGACCCGTGTGAGATGGGTGGTTTTATGAGATCATAATACATGATGTGGGGGTCCATATTGATGTATGTATAGCATGTGTTCTATGTTGGATGATTGAATATATTATTGATGTTTTGGGCCATTAGGATTGATGTCTAGGTTGATAAATTAGTAAACATGGCTAGGGTATGTATTTTTTTCTTTTTTTTATAGTGATTAGTCATTCATGAGAATAGATATTATTTTTGTGATAAATATTTCACCATGGATATTTTTCATGAGTAACGCCCCATTCTCCCGGCGATACCTCATTCTCTACCATTATTTATGGGTGATTCCTCAGTCATCCAGTGATGCTTCATTCAACTTATGATTAATTTTTTATGTCTCATTTTCTGGATATAAAACATTCAGTGTGGATGTTATATTGAGGTTGATCATCCACCTATTTTATTTTTAAAAGGGATGGTTCATCATGGTGCATGATGTGGTGGTAAATAATCCACTTGGAAATTAATTCGTTGTGAGATATCATTCAACTAGTGATACAACATTCATCTTGTTGTTTTGTAGTTATACATAATTCCATTTGATCTGTAATTCTTCATTGACACTGGAATGGTGATATATCATTCACATACATGGGTTATGATAGTGATTCATCATTTACTTAGTGGTAAATAATGGTGATGGCTCATTCACCTTAGTTGTAAGATAAAGAGTGATACATTGATCATTTTCAAGGTGTTTTTAGACTCTGGGTATATCATCCAATATCGAAACTAGATATAGTTTGAGAGATTTGACTATTCTTGTTACTCATTGAGAACCTAATGGTTCGATTAGTGTATGAATTTAATTTCATGAAATAATTATCATTTATTAAATTAAAGAAGATATATATGAGTTTTTATTGTGGAAATATTTGATATTTTCCAACTTAGTTTTATGCTCACACCCTACATGACTACTCTAGTGCATGTGAAAATATTATAAATGACATGTATGTTTTGGAGATAAGCAACGTCTAGGTAAATAAGCTAGTAGAGCTCAACTTTTTGGTGGTGTAAGGACTATGGTGATACCGATTATAGAGGTTGAGTATCCTTTTTATTATTATCTATCATTATTTCATGTATTTTTTATTTGATGATAAGTTATCTTATAGTGATGTTGAAAATTTTCTTACATGGGTACATTTTTTATAGATTGGCTATGTTAGATTTATAGTTTTTATTAAAATATATTTTTTTATTCTTTACTATAATGTGATATCATTACAAAATGTTTCTATTATTGGTTTTCATTGTTATGCTAATACAAGTGGGTATAGTCTACCCAAATGTTTTATTATATTGTGAAAACTGGTTTACAACTGCCAACGTAAGGGGATAACACCTATTTTTATGTGGAACCACTTGTATGGTACTAATCAGGTAGTATGATTTGGGAAATTACCATCCTGAACCATTAGAAATCAATATTGAATCATAAAATGTAATTTAACCCTCTATGGGGACACAAAAATTCTAAGGCACAAAAATTTTGAGTTCTTTAAATATCTAAAATTACCTTGAAATTCAGATTAATAGATCATATGACATAATAATAAGTCCAATTATTTCCCACTGACATCCATGGTTTGAAAAAATTTATAAATAAGAGGAATAATTTCCATTCTCTAAATAAAACAAGGGAAATAAGTCCCATATATTAGTATAATTTTTGTATCCTTGAAAATAAGACCCATTCTTGCTATATTTTTTTCAAACCATTGTAAAAAATTCTATTGGGTTCTTTTATCATAATATATACTCAATAAATTGAATAAAATGATATAATAAAGTTTTTATTGTGTTTATTGTTCCTCAATGTCACTGTGAAAAACCTTAACACAACTATAAATAAGGGCTTTAGCATCCTAGATATTGCTAAATGGTGATGATTTTAGGGGGTTTCTAAACCCTATAGAGACAGCTGTTGGGATGATGGTCAAGGTGCATACCAAAAAAATCAGTTTTTTTGTGTGGGTGAGTTAGAATATGTGTGGAAATGGAAGTGTTTAGGTTGGATTCTAGCCAAACTTGAGGTCATTGGACACAGTGAACCCGTAGTGGCCAGAAATATGTCGGAGGGGTAAAGGGATTCTAATGCACCATGGGGTAGCAAGGGGGTTAGTTAAAGGTGGTTCCCTTGAGATTGAAAGGCATAAGGTGAATTGGGGTAGTAATGTGGAATCTGAGCCGATTGAAAGTAGACAAAGGTGAAATGAGGAGTGGAAGGAAGTATGGTTGGTTTGAGGAAATTAGTATTTGGGAAAATTATTCTTATTTCTTTGTTCTAAAATATAAAACCCCCACCATTCATATTTTTCATCCAAACACCCTAACCTATTCAACCCAACCATATCCCATGGGGTTTAGACTATGTTTAAGAGATTTTATATTATGTAATTGAATAGTGATTAATTGAACAAAAAGGAATGATATTGAATGGAAAAAATGTGAATAGAATATTCCCCATCTTGGCCATTTTATGATTGGATGGATTATTTTTCCATATTATTATTTACAAAATAAATAACTAAAGTCATTTTTTATTAATAATTTAAAAAAATTTATGCATTATTATATCCGTTATATTTTTCAAAAATATTCTAAAATATATTTTTAAAAAAACTATTTTAATAGAAATTTCATTGGTGTCTTTATGATTTAGAGGGTCATAAAAATGAGGTATAAGATGGTATGGGAGGACATTCCTTTCCATCCAAATCTTTCTCAAAAAATGTTTCAAAAAAATTCTTAACATATAAAACCCATCCATTCAATTAATTTCAACCAATAATAATACACTCAAACCTATCATTAAGTAGATTAAAAAAATTAAATATATTATTTAATTGAAATATTGAATTTCATTCAACATACACTTTATGAAACTAAAACCACCCACCACCATAATAAGTAATCTCATGTCTCCCCTTTCCCATTATTGAACATCATATTGATGCCAAATAGTCACCTATCAGACCACATCTCTCCTCTCCAAGGATATCTTCGAAACCATTACACTAAAATTCTGAGGCAAGCCAAACTCGAATGCTAAGGGAGATAAAAACCTGCAATAGATTTTGATTTAAAAATCACTAGAAATAACTTTTATCATCATTAAAAAGTTATTATGTTCTATGAACTAATAAAATACATAAGATTTTATCACTATTAAAAAATAGAATATAAAGACACCCTCTATCAATGAAAAAAAATGTATTGATAAAGGGTTCCTTTATCAACACTGTTTTTAGGTCCAAATAAAATTTCTAAATAATTTATTATTTTAAAGTGGGAAATATGGAAAATCAACACCCCACCATGCCTTTTATACTAGAACCCACCTCAAAGTCCTTTATATGAAGCATCATTACCAATGACCCACATGAATTTACTTCTTATAAAATTATATATTTTTGTATATATATACATGTACTTATTTTTATTATTAGTGAATATTCATATAATTATATATATATATTTATTTAGACACATTAATAAAAACATACATAAATACATATTTTATATAATAAAATAAAGACAAACACACACACAGATATATATATATACATATATATTTTAATATAGATTTGTTTTAAATTTTAATTATATATTTAAATATAAGTTGTTGTGTGCATCTATAGGTGTGTTTGTGTGGGAATGTGAGTCTTGATATATAGATATATATAAACACCCACAGATACAAATATAAATATATAAATATATATATGAATACAGATATGTTGTAAATATAAATTTAAATATATCTACATATTTTTTTATATACATAGATATATTATGTGTGTGTTTGTGTTGTGTGTGTGTGTGTGTGTCTGTCTAATATTTTCTATTTTTGTGTATTTTTATGTGTGTGTATTTGTATATATATATATATATATTTATAAAAATTCACATATATAAAAATAAAAATATATGTATATTATATATATTAGAAATTGTATAATATATATAAAAATACATAAATATATAAATTAAAAATGAATATAAATATAATTATAAAATATATGTATATAGTAAATATATATGTGTTTTATAAATTATATACAATAAATAAAAATAAATTATAAACAAAAGTATAGAATATTAAATATATATACATATTATATTTAAATAAATATTTATATATTATATTTTTATAAATATTTATATATTATATTTTTATAAATATATATATATATATATTATTGTCTAAAACATATTTATGATTATATAAATATTTATATATAAACAACTTTATATAAAGGTACCCATTATCAATACTAATAAATAACTAACAGAAGGTACACCTTTTTCAATGATAAAAAATCACAGATAAAGGGTTTGGTTTGTTAGTGATAAATAATGCACTGAAAATCGATTCCCTTTTATCTTTTCTCTTAAGTGATCATAAAGATGATTTTTATAGGCACTTCTGTTTAGTGTTGGTAAATGATCACCCTTTATCATACCTTTTTATCACTAATAATGCATTGTGAAATTTTTTCACAAATATTTAGTAGTAATGGTCAGAATTATATCATCATTCGATAAACATTAAACTCATAAAATAAACTGTTTAAAGGAAGAAACAAAATGAATTGTCGAAAAATAGTTTCAGAATGTGGAGATGGCATGCAGTATTATGGAATTTTTTGTATCACTTTTTGATGCCATATGAAGTGGTTAGATGGGATAGTAGATCATTGGAAGTAGTTTCATAGTGGAATATGGGTTTTATTAGGGATGTGGGTAACATTAAAAGAACCTGAGTTTCAACACCCGTTGATTCTCTTAAATACCATATTAATGATTATAAGTGCTAAAAGGGCGTTGATAAAGGGTTAACTTTATGAACTCTAAAAAAATATTATAAAAGTGACCTTTATTATTGCTAAAAAAGTGATAAAAAGGGTAAATCCTTATCATTTCTTTTTTTTAGTGCTATTTAAGGTTCCTTTTATCAGGTAATTTTTTATCATTGAAAAAATACTTCACTTTATCAATGCTATTTTTTCACCATTAAAAGGTACCATATATATATTATGTATAATATATATATATATATAACTAAATATTATTTATATAATAATACATATATATAATTATATAAAAACAATTTTTCATCTATAAATTTGATTGTTATATTATCTTTATTCAAATTTATAAATTTAATTATAATTATTAATATAGATTATAAAATATAGTCATAAAAATATACAAATTAATATATAAACACATTAAATAGATTAATATAAATTATATAAAAACATTAAATATAGTTTATATTTATATTTATATATTAATACTTATATTATATATCTTATAATATATACATATCTTTTCAATATACATATATTTTCACTCCAATGATGATGTTTTTAGGTAAAACTTCTATTATTATTTATTTATTTGTATTTACATTCATTCATGTGTTTTTACCTTTCGAAACATTAAGAAAATTACAAACATACAATGGCACACAATTGGTGAACAATTAGGGGGAAATGTGTTTCAACAATGTAAAACTAGTAGGTTTGTTTCGGTGGTGATTTTCAGTATTGGCGCATGTTTTGTATGATTATGTGTCCAAACTACATGACTACCAAGGTGAAACGAATTCCACCCACATGGTAGGTGCATGGATTAAAAACCCGTGTGTAAAAACTAGGTATTCTACCAAAAATGTTAAAATTATGAAATGATCAAAGTACCCATATTTGAAATTAGTACCCTAACCCCTTATTTTTTCTCTTACTCGGCCTTGGCTCAGTATCACACATTATAGGCTCTTCCCCCACTTCTAGGATTGGTTTTTTGTGTTCTTATCAAATAATCTTCAAGGTAAATAATAAGTAAGTGTTTCTACCCTTTTTATTTTTTTATCATTATTTTGTTGCATATTTATGTACCCTAATGCCATATAAGCCTAGGGTCTCCCATTCATGAAATTTATGGCCTAGGCTCTTGATGTTTATCTTTTTATTTCATTTAGGATCCCTTTTTAATACATTCCAAGTGGATACTAGCCAATTTAAAGGTGTTACCGGGATGTAATGTAGGTGGTTTATTTTTTACACATGGATGGTTGATATTTTGGAAGCTCAAATATTTAAATTAAATTTAAAAATCTTATAGTAATGTACTTTATATGCATTGTGGAAGTAATTTTATAGAAGCATCATTTTTTAATTGTTTTCCTCCTGATTAAAATTGAAGATAATATTTTATCTAAAGTATTTAACGTATTTTGAGTCATTTAATGAAATTCCCTTTTAAATATTGTTAGGTTTTTCATTATGATGTTTTTGGACTTTTCAATAACTTTTTAATGGTGGTAAAGTCACACTAGGCATAGATTCTCAATTATTTTCTACCATCCCAAATATTTATAATGAATACAATATTAATATCATTAGGTATGTGGCTCTTTTCAAGATGATATAAAAAAATTTTAAAAAAATATTTCAAATAGTATTTCCACCATTTCTAAAAAGATTGTCTCCTCAAATCTGTTTGGTTTCATTAAAGAATGAACCATATAGGTTTGTCACATAACTACTTTTGAATATGTAAATATTAATTGGAAAACCACTGAGGGAGGTAACATTTCTTTGAAACATGATGTCAAAAAGGCTATGAGATGTTGGACTATGGTGTTATTTGTAAGGTATTAACTAAATTATCTTTTGATGATACTTTCATAAAATGGGTAAACATTCTTCAAAATTATGTACATATTTCATTATTTATAAATATATCTTTTTAGGGTTACTTTATATACTACAAATTTTTTAAGAAGGTTCATCCACTCTCATCCATAGTTTTCACTATTTCTAAAGAATCTCTAATAATAATTATCCTAAATATGGTAGAAAATCACAAGATTAAACCCATCAATGATTATAGAGGATTAGTTTCTCCCAACCAATTTTTTTATACTTATGATGTCATCCTATTCTTTCAATGATATAATAGAAACATAATGAATATCAAGGATTATATTTTTCATTATGAAAAGGATTCAAGTAGGTTATCAGCTAGAAAATTATATTTTGAATACTTTGGAAAGAATATTCCTACAACTAGAAAAGTGAAAATTATCAATGAGTTAGGAATCAAAGATGGTTTAATACCATTAATTTATATAATATAGCTTATTTTTTTAGGAGAAAAACATGAAAGTTGAATCCATCATATTTTAGTCAAATTACAAATCAGTCGGCCTCCTAGAAAGGAAAAGCATAATTGATGTCAAGCCAGATCTATCTTGTGAAATTTTTTATTGTCTCTAAATTAATTTATCCCTTCATCGTGTATACTTGGTCAAATGAACTTTTTAAGAGTATAAATATGTTTGTAAAAAAAATTTCTGTAGTGGGGAAATCCTTCAAATAAATATTATTACAATCCCCTAGAAGAAATTCTATCACCACATCAATCATGGATGTCTTGGATTTTAAAAAAAATCAATTTTGATCAATATATAAAAGTAATTTTTAAATGGAGGGTTATAAATAATAATTTAGAGTCACATGGTTTTTTGAGATCTATACTTTTAATCAGTCTTAAAGCATGAATATTGAATTATATGGATTCCTTTGTATGGCCTTCCCTTAAGGATTCCATTTAAAATATTTTTTCACACTCTCATTGGTTGTTTAATATCAACTCATCTCTAAATTTTTTGTTTTAAAATGGGATAGACAGACCACATATTTAACTCTTAAATTATCTTTATTCATCATTGGATACAATACTTATATTCAGGATAAAACGGAGAACTCATTGGATATGCTTTCTACTATAATAAATTCAGTTTTTTCCAATATAAACTTCATCAGGGGTGATGATATTCTCTTTAAGGAATTGGAATAAAATGGGAGAATCACATAAAAACACCACATTATTGCTGCAGAACACGTGAACATGAAAACATGGCCTATATATCTTAATAGAATATGGATATCAATTTCCATATCCAGCCTCACATAGAGGTCAACACACTCCAATATTTTTACAGACTCATGTATTAAACATGTAATCATTTCTCAATGCACTATGTGTGTTCTTTTCAATAAATGCATGGAAGATATTAATAATATATTTGTATATTCTATTTTTTCCACAACACTATGATTTATTATTTTAGTTTCTTTTGGAGTGTAAATTCCCTAGACATCTATCATACAAGAACATTTATAAGATTTATCTAAGATACCTATTTCTTAATAGATTCTCAACATTATACAAGTCATTGATACTTATTTTTTTTAATTCCATATTTATTTTCAAAATAAATTGATTCATAATAATTACCCCTTCTATCTTCAATCCAATATTATTCATACTTTAGTCACATTAAAAAATTCAAATTCACTTCCAAATGATCATTGAATAATCCCCATTCATGATCTTATGGTTTCTAAGAATCTTGGAATTGTGGGAACATTATGATCTCCATTTGGAAATCTTGAAGTAAAATATATTCCTCCATTTAGTGGATAGATTAAAAGAAATACATATATTTATGGAAGAGGAAATTCAAGGCCCTTTGGATTTGATGTCATCTTTAGAAATAATAATGGTGATTTCAAGGGACACCATTATGGTTCGTGTGGAGAAACAAAATCTCTTACTGATGAAATTCATGGCATGGTCAATGAATATAAAAAGGAAAGAATGTTATGTTTCTTCAAAATTGTGGTTGGAATGTGAATATACCACCATTATACTAGACATTTGAAATGTTAATATTCACCTCTCATGAAATTTAACTACCAAATGAATCAAATGTGTTGAAACTCTTTCGACCATGTGTTGCATCATCACACATAATTATCATGAATAAATCATTTTAGATGATGGGATTGAAAATAAGGGGATCATAACTAGAGAAAAAATATCAATCAATGTTTTACTGAATGATTATCTCTCTCTTTCTCTCTCTTACAAAGAGGTTATTTTTTAAGGGAAGAACACCAAACATTAGAAATCTAGTGTTTATTCAATAAAATAAAATTTTCCATGAGTAAAATATATAATAAATCTTAAAAAATTGTTTAATATATTGTTTGACCTTGAATGGAAGCCCTAGGTACTTGGTTATTATAACCAAGGATGAATTAGTTCATTTCCACTAGTTTGATATTTCTAGGACTAGTTATGAAATATATAGTGAACCCTCACTAGATAGTTATGTAATTATAAATTCATTTCAATATTTAGAGGTTTTACTTAGTTAGTGATGTCATATTTACTGGGTTCCCCTATCCTTAGTTAGCATTGGTCACACTCCCATGATGCATGATTTGTATGTGAGTTACAATGGATTGTTTTACATCATTTAATATAATATGATTTATCATGTTCTTTAATTCCCATTAAAATGTTTGATAAGTTACTTTAATGTATTATATTGGAACTAACATGCCTTAGTTTATCTAACAATGTTTGTTCGTGGAACACTTCATGTGATCCTACTAGTCTAGTACTATTTACACCCTTCATACACCAAGGGGTGTATTGAGTCCATGTTTTATCTTATGTGAGAACGATACAAGAACCATTTGGTTAAGGCATGAATTTACAATCATATTCTGTTTGGTTGTGGATGTGAAATATTGGGATGATTCCATGTGTCACATATAGATTGGTATTTAATTATTCTGTTATTTTTTTTGTTTATAATGTGTATTATAGATTTTTTATCTTTTCCTCTAATAAAAAAATCCCATCCTTTTACATTTTTATACTAATTTTGAACCATTTATAATTTACTCTTTCAGTATCATTTCATTTTATACTTATTTCTGGTTTTATTATTATATTTCCATGTGTTTGAGAAGTTTAATCATTTTATGAAATTGGGTGTATTCCCTACCAATATATGGGTAGTTTATGTTTGGTTCTCTATAAGGAACATTGTGATTTCATTATTATTTTGGAGAAATTTTTCAAAAGGGAATATCCTGTTATATTTTGGAAATATTTTATATCCCATGTGAGTATAAAATGACCATTAAAACATTTTTATGACCATTTTGGGTGGCTGGGTCTGGTTAAACATGAGTTGGTTCATAAAAAAATGGTATCACAGAATGGTTTTTGGTTATATTATTTTGGGTGTCAGGTTGATTGAAGATTGTGACGAACTATCCTGAGTACCCTGGTAACATGATAACTGAGCCAATCCTAACATACCATGATGGGAATTCCCGATCCCCATGGGTTGGAGACTAGAACCTGAAATCACACAACCTTCCATTTGGGACTATTTTTTCACCAACAGTTTTGAATAAAATAATTAAGGAAATATGCATATATAAAAAATCATGTGAGAGTAATGTACTAGAATACAAAAAAGGAATAAACAATCCCAAACTAATAAAACCCAAGTACTAAAGCAAGGAAAACACATCTGAGGACCCTAAATACACAACTCGCCAAGACCATGGTTTAGTAGCTAGATTCACCTCTAAGTGACCCCTTCACTATGATCGAACCAAAAAAATATAATCTAAAAACACCCAAAGGCACAAGTAGGGTGTGAGCTAAAAAATCATAGTAGTGTGTCCCCACAGATTCCATAAGAGTTATTAACAATTTATTAACCAAATTAATGTTTTCTATTATTAAAGTTAAAAAGGTTTGGTATTTTAAACCAAAATTAAACAAATCATTCTATACATTTATGGGGTATAACATTTTTAGGCATTGGATGTTCGAAAGCCATTCTTGCAAAAATAAACCATTTTTTTTAATTAATTATTTTTTTTGATTTTTAATTTATGAATCATTAATATCTCTCAAATGGTTAATTATTTAAGAAATTCAATACCACCATTATGCCCAGAATGGGGTGTTTACCCTAGACACGGTTTGACATATATGTGCACCATTCATTTGGCGTTTTTTAAAAAAATATTTTAAATAATTAATTTTAATATAATAAAAAATTAATGAAATATGTTGTTCATCTTCCCTAAAACTGAAACTTCCTTTAAATAATCCGGGTGTTTTCAAAATCATTAACTTCTTTACCGTTTTGAACGGTATAAATTGAAACACATTAATATTATGAATTTGACAACTCTTCACTGATTTTTTTGGTCAAAAACAGTCTTGAATTGGGTGTTTTAAATTCCCATCCACATACATGTTTCTGTTTTATTGGTCGATCCTCTTGAAAATGAGTGATCCTGAGTTTCCTTGAAAGTGATTTTTTAAAAGTTTGTTAGATTAAATTATACTATCTTTCACACCAAATTTCCTCCCATGCATACTTCTTGAGTTTTTTCCTTTATCCATGGAACTCCATGATATTGAAGGAGGTGAAATTATTATATTTATTACTTTTTTTATTCACTTTTTTTTCAAACCTCCCTCTTTTATAACTTTCTCGTTAGCGATTGTATTTACAATCCATTGATAATGTTGGATTTTTATTGATGAGAAGAAGATAAATAATTTTTTTACTTCGAAGGCAGTAAGGTATTACTATGTCATATTTTTCAAATTTTAAATGAATATTTGACTATATATTATCAAATTATAATTTTTATTTATTGATGCAAAAATCACATTTAATGTTCAGTAAAAACATTATTTAAATTATCAAGTCATAATTATTTTTTTTACCAAAGATAATTCTTAAATAAATTATTAAAATATGTTGTCAAATATTATCAATAGATAAATACAATAATTTATCGAAGGAAATTATATAAAAATTATTGATGGATAATTTCAAATTCATGCATTGGCATAAAATGATAATACAGATATTATCTAATTGAGATAAAATATTACAACATGAAATTTTTTTTAATCGATAATTAAAAAATTATCAACACATGTAATATTTTAATCAATAATTTTGAAAATTATACATGAGAGAGGATGTATCATCTCATGTGATAATTTATTTCTTTTTTAAAGAAAATAAATATTTTTTGTTCTACGAACCCTTGATGAATGTCGACCATTGATGTGTCAACAATTATGATAATAAGACTGTGAGGAGGTGTATTGAACCACACATGGTGGTTCAGTCTTTCTGCTATCATCGACAAACTAGAACTAGGTGGTTTTTTATTTATTAGAAAAATTGATTTTCATTGAATTGATTAATTTTTTTCAATTGTTGATTTAAATTCAATTGCTTAAATTTTTATTAAATTCAATTTATGTAAAGACGATTCTAGTTAATCAAGATATTTGAAATTGTTTTTTGGAATATAAATTTAGAAAAATCCCATTCTATTGAGTTGGGAGTGTTCATGGATATTGGCTGATTCAAATTGTTTAATTTAAATTGTGGATTTTATGGAAATGATTTCAATAAAATTGTTGGAATTAATTATGGAAATAAATTGTGTAATGATGGGCTTGGTTTTGAATGTATTTAACACTGGGGAAAATGGATTAAAAATGTTTTGATAGAAACTGAGTGGTATCATCTTGTGGAAGAGACATGTTTTTTGATTAAGAACTATTTTCGTTTCAAAGGGAAAATTAGAATTTAAATAGAAGAATGAGATTAATTGTATTTTAATCAGTCTGAAAATAAATTTTTCCTCATTGATTGTGTATGAGCTCATGAAAGCCTTGTGTATTTGGTGAGTTATTTGGACACACTCTAAGATTAATAAAATGTTCTAAATCATAAATGTACTAAGCCATATCCCCTAGGAGATGGTGACAATTCCTCTCTGATTATTTTCTAGTGGAAGTATGTGTACACATATTTTCATGATCACATAGAGAGTGTGGATTCCTATAGCTTTAAATACTATTGTACCTATTTTGAATATGACCACATTGCTCACTTGTTTATTTATATATGAGATATAAATGTTTAATAATGATTTAAAACTCTTTTACATGCCTCTACTGAATTTATATTAACTATTTTATGTAACTATTTTTTTAAATACGTTATTTTATAAAAATTTCATCATTTGTAAATCCTTTTCTTAAAGTATTTTTCCATCATTTTAACTGTATATCATGTTTTATTTAATTATGATTTAAAATTACAAACCTATTTATATTTAAAAATTGAAACCATTACTTGGATTAATCAATTGTTGGCATGTGTTATGGAATATGTGGTGACACACTACTGGGATTTTTCGCTCACACTATACTTTTGAAATTGGGTGTTTGTATATTACCTTTATCTAGGTCCGAGCAAAGGGAAATAATAATTTGGAGATGGATCCAACTACTGAACCATGGTCTTGGTGAGTTCTGTACATATGGACTTAGGTTTTGTTTTCTTTTTTTATTACTTGGGTTGTAGTACATTGAAATTTTTATGCCTTTTTGTATTATGGTACTTTACTCATAGTGGAGATTTATTTTTTATATGCAAAATTTCATGTTTCATTTATTCCACATTTTGGGTGGAAAAATAATTCCCAATTTCATGATGTGTGATTCCATGTTCTAGTCACCGACCTGTGGGGATTGTGAATGCCCTTCGGGCTATATCAGGCTCGGCTTAGTTATCAGGTTACGAAGGTACTTAGTCTGGTTCATGAAAAAGATTGTACTGTCGAGGATCAAGTGGGGGTTATGAAGGATTTTATAGATAACACTTTTAGTGCTCAAACATTAGTATTAATGGGATATCAGGAATGATGTATTGATTTTAGATTTAAATTTACCCACAATTTCAGGCAGAGTGAATGGGTTGTACACCATGCACACATGTCATGCTTTATAGAAGGGTGCAGGTTGTTATGTCTTTTTTTACGATTTACCTGGTTATTTAGTAAATGTTTATCATTTTTATATATTATCGGTTACCAATTTAACGATTTCATTTTATTTTATTGTTTTTATGTAGTAACATCCCCCCTTTAATCCCTCCAACAAAATCTCAGGAGTGAGTCGTAAATAACTTTATATAGTCCAACCCTCATTTTAATTTGGATTTGATTGATTCACATGTGAGAACTGTATGATCTATGGAGGAAAGAACATGCACAAGCCCTGAATTACCATAGTAATTAGGTCCATGTCTTAGTTCAAACAAGGACTGAGCTCGAGATATTTTCCATAATAAGATGCTGATTTTATGAGGTAGAAATGATCCATAGTAGGTGAAATACTGGTTATAAAAAATCCATAGGATATTTAAATTTCAAGAGACTCTTGATGTAGTTCAATTTAAATATTACTCATTTATACTTGAGGTTATCAATATGAAGTAGTGGTAATTGGTGATCAAGGAAAAACTAAATGAGAATCATGAGAGGAAGGACTTCAACGTTACATTCACTAAACACTTTTACCCAAACACTATGGATCATGAAATTTTATGAGAGTTTGTAACCAATCTATAGGGTTACCCAACGATCAGGGAATTTTCCAGTCAATTTTTAATGCTCATCCAAATTTTTCTAGTGTTCACGTCTCAGGATGAATTGAAGTATAAACTATTTAAAATGGTTTTTTTACAAAATATTAGTTCTCAAGTATTCGTTAAAAATAAAAAAATTTATGTGGAAGTGGTGGATCAATCATTCATGGTAGAGATTGATCTAATGAGGATGTCCAAGATATTTGAATCCTCTATCATGCATGGAGGTAGAAAATAAAATTTATCGCATTGAGAAATAAAGTAAGATGATACCATTATAAGTTTTAGTTTTGGTCATTATCCTTGTTCATATAAATCTTCTTATTACACTATTAGAAGTTGGTATCATGTCTACCACTAGTGGAAAAACATGAATCATATAAATCCAACTATCCTAGATCATTAAAAGGCCATTTATTGATGTCTGTGTATGTAGAAAGCTTTAAAAATTAACTAAGAATAATATTTCACTGATAATTACAATATGTTCCTTTGCTCCTGAGGTATCCCAAGTTGAATTAGATGTCTCAAAATTAGTTGGGTCTCAATACCATGATGTTGAGGTATAATTATATAATTTCCTAGGTACATTTATCTAAGGAATCAACCCCATAAAAATTTTATTTTTTAGACACATGATAAGAGAAGATAACATCCCATTGTAAATTAATCCCCTATCGAGTTAGAGGTGGGACAAACAATAGTGAGATGATAAATTATTATTTCATTATATAAGGTAGTTTATTTATTTTATACCAATGTTTCTCACTCATTTATCTATATTTATACTATGTAACATTAGAATAGTTCCTCAGAGATTATGCCTTATATAATAGAGATATTTAATCCCTTATGAAAGATAATGGGAATGGATTTTAACATCCCTCATTTTTCATCATGATATTTTAAATTAACATACCTTGGGATTTTATCATCCTTAATATGAAAAGTTTCAACATTATTCTTGTAATGGATTTGATGATGACCTAAAAGGTTCATATTAATTTATATAATTTAAAGATGTGATTCAATACCCTGTATTAGAATGTTTATTTTTTACAAATTAATTTGGATCCATGGTCAAGTCATAAAGGACCCATGTTTTCTAAATTTTGAAGTATGATATGCTAGATTTCATCCATTTTAAGGAGGCTAATAATGGAAATTATAATGGAGTGTTACCTCCCATTTTTTGGTAATTCCTTGAGGTATTTACAAATGAATTCAAAACATTTCCAACAAAAAACGAAGTTAATTTCCCTACCAATTTGGTTCTAAGGATAAAACCAATATCCTTATCATCTTATCATATAGATCTGATGGAATTAGAAACACTGAAAACTCATCTAGATGAATTGGATGATAAGGGGATTACTTTTCTTAGTATGTCACCAAGGGCTTTCGTGACAATTTTTAACAAGAATGTTTATGATTATGTCAAGTTATTTATTGATTATAGAAGGGAAAATATAGTCACCATCAAGAATATATATCCATTTCTGTGAATTTATGATTTATTTGATCAGATAAAATAAATTGACCCATGATAAACATGAAATAGTAAATCAATAATATCATGATTAATATAATTAATCTTACCAACAGTCACACAACCAAAGGAGATAAAGGTTATGTGTATCGAAGATTAACTATATAAACATACAATTATTAAATACTTGAAAAATTACTTCATAATTATGATCCACTTTACCATTTTCTAGATATGAAAAATTTTATAATCTTATTAATAACTTGTGTATTGAAAACAAATGAAATGGTTGAGCACATATGCTTAGTAAGGTAAAAACATATCATAAAATGAATGAAAACACGAGGAAGACATAAATTCCATAATAAATAATAAAAATACCATATATGATAATAATAAATCATTTTAGAATAATATAAGTTCTTCAAAAGATAATTAAGGAAACATAAAAGGTATTACCTAGTAGATAACAAATCTCAATTGGCATATAACAAGTAATCATGGAATAAAAGTGCATAATACTTTAAAAATAATTTATAACCATGAAAACATGGAATTTAATAGAAATTAAATTTGTATAAAAAATTATAAATATATTCATTAAAACCATGTAAATGTGGCCAAACTATAATCATAAGAAAACCTATGTGATAAAACTCATTATTCACATGATTATGTGAACAGACTCATTTTTTCCTTACCCAAAAATATGAGAAAACACATCATGCCCATGCCTATGTAAAAATCTCATTCATTCAATGCCTGAATTTATTATGATATATAAACATAAAAAATCATTACATGGTGATATAATACCCCACCAATCATCATCCACGCATTTGTGTAACACTTAAAATGTTTCATCTCCATATTATAAAAACCCCATGGAAAAATAATGGGTTTTCTAAACATCCAAATGGTGTAAAATAACATCATGAATTAAATAGTATAATACAAAAAATTTGGTCACCCAAAATAATCACATAATAAATGAAAATATTTGTTAAAAATGAAACATAACTCCCTTTGAGATAGATTATTTAAATACAATGACCACCAAATCATCAAAAGATCTTTTTGAAAATAATTTTTATTCATCATTATTAAAGTAATTGTTATGAGTATATATTAAAAAATAATATTTTTTAAAATAATGGAAATAAAATACTTTCAAGGAAATGGATTTGGATGAAAACAATTTCCCTAAAAATAAAGAGTGAACAAATTTTAAAATAGGGGAATGAAAATCAAGAAGAATGTGTATAACTAAAAGGATTAAATTTGAGTTACCAATTCCATTACTTTTACCCTTGATTTCCATATAAATGATTTAACATGATGTATCACAAATATAAAAATCCTATTTATGTATTTCAGAATCTTATACTTATATATTTTTATTTATACTCTTCATTAATAAAAATTCTCTTCATATATAATATTTTTCTACTCTCATTTCAATATTGGGTGTTAATAATCATAACCATTTTTAACTAGGTTCATAAAAGATTTATTAATATTATTTTCTCTCCAAAAGTTAATCATTTAGAAGCCATTAAAGGTTTCATAATTTATGTTTTATAAAGACTTGTAATGTTATAAATCCATTAAATGGGTGTTTTAGACAAATGTTTTGAAAATGAAAATGGTGATGAACATGTTTTGGGTTATATATTAACATTGATGGATTAAACTATAACAATAATTAATTTTTGTGTTAATAAAATAGAATTATATTAATTATATATATATATTATATCATATATACTCATAAAAAATAAAAAAATCATCCATGATTATAAGTAAATGAAAAATAAATGCATTTATTCATGGAGGTGGTAGTCTGCATAATCCACAATTCAAATTTTCATTTTTTTTAATGGAAATGATGATGGTGTTTAATGATTGAAACATCATTATAATAACATAAAACTATAAAAATTATATATTTTATCATTTTATATGGGTGGATTTATGTTTTTGGATGAATAAATGCATTTAAAGAAATTAAAAAAATAAAGGTTTAAAATATATACCTTACATCTTAGATTATCTCCATTGTGAATGGGATTCAAATATCTAGGAATTGTATTTTGAGGATACCATAACATCATTAAGTAATATAATACTATGGCGGGGATTTTTTTGGTATAGTTTTTTCTGAACTCAGGATGTTTTTGTGTGAGGGAAAGTGTGGAGAGGAGTGCCTATTTTTTAAGTGAAAAAGAAGTTGATTTTTTGTAAATAGCCACCAAATTTCTAAAATGGGAGGTCACAATCTTGGAATATGGACAAAAATTTTATAAATAATGTAATGGATATTTTATAATGTCAATAAAAACCTCCAACATTCAAATGGGAATATGTTGTGCCCTTTACCTATGAGATTACTCAATTTTACCATTTTAGTTTGCACTAGAGTAAATAGTTTTTACCAAGTTAATTGATAATTTATCAATGAAAATAAAATGTTCCTTATTATATAACTTGTACCTAATGATTAAAAATTTGAAATAATTTTTTTGGTTTCATTTTTATAAGTGAAAAGAAATCTTTTTAAAATACTAAATGAATATTGTATTAAAAACAGTTTTTGGAAATATATAACATAAAATCTAAATTTTAAAATATGGTTTTATAATTTAAATAAATTTTTTTAAAAATTATAATTCACTTATATAATACATATTTTGACTTAGAAAAGTATTTCATAAAATTTAATTTCTTAATTGTATAATAATAATGTTCTAAATTCAAGTAATTTTTTCAAACAATATTTAATAATATTCACCTAAAAATAATTTTTTATAAAAATAAATAATATTCATAGTAAACTAATATCACCATGATAAATAACAAAATGATGTTACTTTTTTCCAATTCACATAATAGGATTTATAAAAAAATAATTAAAAATATAAAACCTATAGAAAACTATTTGTTATAGGAATGTGACTTATCATATACTATCTATTCATCATACTATTTCCTATAAATTATAAATTAAAATAGTGTTAATAATAAATTAATATAAAAATATTTTAATATTTAAAGGAATTAAATTTTACAAAATATGTATCATTAGATTCCTAATAGCACTAGTTGAGTCAATATTTAATGTAAAATTTAATTTTTTTAAATATATATTTATAATTTTGCTACCACTTATTATACCTAAAAATTATATTGATACTCTAAAATTTTAAATAATTTATTGGTTTTTTTGTTGCATTTATAAAAATTCATAAAATAAAGTATTTATTTAAGGAGAGAAAACTGAAGACGTTACATTCTACCCACTTAAAAAAATCATCCAAAATACTACATTACATGGAAGTAAACATGTGAGAGTACTTTCATCACATCACAACCTTATGTTCCCACATAACCTCTTCAAAATTCTGATTTTACCATATACCTTTCATTATATGATTGGTCTTATTCCACAAGAATGTATCTCTTTGATCTAGAATTTCCACTGGTTGGTTCTCATATGAGAGGTTATGTTCCAGTTGCACAATTTATGATATTTTCACATGAGTAATGTAAGGTATGAAAATTACTAGAAGTGATACATGGAACACATAATATACATGGAAGAAGTGTATAACGTTTTCTAAGAGATAGACTGTGAATCTGAAATAATTAAGGATATCGAAGGGATTGATGTATCTTGAGATCAGTTTCCATTTCATCTAATAAAATATATCATCATTTCATATAGATATTTTAAGGAATACTTTGTCAGTAATTTAAAACACTATATATTATTAATGATTACTTTCATAACTCTTCATTTTACATTGTTCCATTTTTATATTTTGTTGAATGTTTTCAACCTTCTCTAACATTTATTTTTCAATGTTTAGACCCGTCATATTCCTCTCTCCAACTTCATCCTAGTATGATGGAGTCCTGTATATATTCCCATAGAGAGCCTCATATAGAACAATAGGAATTCTATAATTGAACTTGTTTTTATATAACAAATCCAACTCTTAGTGGCCTTATTACCAACATCCTTGGAAATTATTCAAATAAGTTCCAAGCATGTAACAAACAAAGCTTCCATAGTACGTTTCCCTTTGAATAATGCAATAGCTTGCATTGTACGCAACTTCAAGATTATAACACACTGCGACCAATCAAACTAGCCATTATGAATATTAATACCCACTCCTTGAAATTTTTATACATTTTATGTTTCAAAATGGACTTTATTTTTGGATTCGGAATTTCGAAATTAGCTTAGTGTAAATTTTTTATATTTTTCTGAAAACATTCAATTTTTGATGATTAGTGAAAAAACACTACATTATTGGTTAAAAATAACTTTATGTTTAAATAATTTGTAATTTCATATTAATTTATATTAGTTCAAAATAGATAAATAATACCTATATATGTTCAATGTAATTAATTGGTGTCATTTTATAATAAGTTTATATATATATATATATAATTTTATCGAACTTTTTACCGTCTTTTTCACATCTCCTAGGAGCATTTATAAATTTGTATAAATCATAATTTTACCACTTATATGAGTAGAATTTCAAAAATCAGAGATACTTAGTTAATATAAGGAAGTAATATGTGTTTCAATAAGATAAAAATATTTTTTGGTGAATAGTAACTATTAACAGTTATTTACCACAGTTAAATGTAAATATGATAATTAAGGGTAAAAATGATATCATAATTACCCTAACACAAGTATTAGTTCTATTGGATAAGTATAATTCGACCAAAAACAACATTAGGAATAAAATATTATCATATTTGGTCCACTTGTATTAGATTTGGACATTTATTATAATTTTATACAAACAATAGTTAAAAGAGTTAAATTCAACGTTTAATAACAAATCCAGTTTTCAAATAGGGTTAAACAGACATTAAATTATACTATAAATATTAATTAGAAAGATAAATATATTTCCTACCTAATTTTATTTTATTTATAATTTTTAGATATTGTATAATTTAATTTATTTATGACACAATGATGATGTTGTAATTACATTATTAATGAAATATTAAAATAACTGATATTATAAATATCCAAATAAAGGTAAATTGAGTCTTATGATGAATTAAACTAATTTTCAATGTTAATATGACATTTTAGGGTTGGTAAATTAAATTTTAGTCGAAGTGATGGTGTTTTTATGGCTTTCAAAAAAATCAAACACCAAATAGTGTCAAAATTGATATAATTGAGTTTTGAAAACAAATATTCTAATATTAATATATATAATATTCATAAAAATATAAGGCTCGCCCATATGAATTAGATAAGGTTATTTATACTAATAATTAACCACATGGGGTTCTCTTGGTGTTTTATAGTAATCTTATTAACCATATAATATAAAAATAAAAAGTGACATGGTAAATGTCAAACAATTCAACTAAGAATTAAATATAAATGATAAGGTTTATATGATGACCTAAACCTATCTAAAACCAATTGGTTGAGATGTTTTAGAACCATACCCATCGTAGCCTTTAAATAATTCATTGTGGTGCCATTATAATCTGATAATAAATTTATTATAAAATAATATTTCATGCTTTTCCCAAAGTGACCCTCACATCTCTTATAAAAGGGAACTTCCCCTTATCTTAATTTAACGCATCCAAAGCCTTTCTTATCGGCCAACCCCTGCCCAAATATCCTCCAAAATTTCCGCCCTTAATCCTATAGGCCTTATTTTGGTCATAAACCCAACCTAAGGAGCCCTTTTGATCAAATCAAAAGGAAGAACCTGAAGAAGAGGTAAATATCTCATCACCTCTTTCAAGTTCTTTTTTTCTTCCACTTTATCGTTCTTTGTTGATTCCATTATAAAATAATAACTCTAGTATCTTATATATACAGTGATGTTTTTCTTAAAATGGTACAACCATATCCATTATTCTATCCATCCTACAGTGATGTTTTTCTTAAAATGGTACAACCATATTCATTATTCTATCCATCCTATAAATGACAAAGTCACCATACGTGCGTACGTACGGATTACCGTATCCACGTCATGGTGTAGTTTTTTATTCAAACACTTAATTAAATGGATGGGTATAATAATGAGTATAAATGATGTAAATAATAAATATAACATGTTAATTGTTATTTATATATGATATTACATCCAATTACTTATAATTTCTCTATCAATATAATGATATTGTCACTTGTGCAAACATACAGATTACAAAATCCACGAAAACGATGATATTCATTCTCCATCATAATCATTCAAGAATAATTTTGATTTTATGATTAAAAATAATGTTTATGAACATAATATCATTTTTATATGAATAAAATACATCCTATAAATAATAAACATTACTTACATAACCAAGCATATAAGGGAAAATCAATCAGTTAACACCTGAAATGATGATACTACTAAAGTATTATTAACAAAGAAATATTATCAGATCATTTATGATATCATATTTTTGTATAATTTTTTTTATAATTTAATAACATTGTATTAACTATTATATAGGAGGTTTACATAGCATTGACTAAGGAAAAGTACAAGTTAGGGGTTAATTTTACATTCTCTTTATTATCCAAGGTTGTTTTTACGTAAGTATCTACTGGGACCTCTTTATCATCCACATCCATGTTTTATTTAAAATTTAATTCAACTCATTTTTAATATTTACTATACTATGGTTTAAAGTAGTTTATACCCTTATTTAACCTTATTTTTTTAAGGAATATTTCTGTCTTTTACCAAACAAGGTACTTTATTAACTTTTGGACAAAATTAAGGTGAGAATTTCCATTTTTTTAATTTATACGATGGGTGCGGCTATTTTCTGCAGTTATAACATCGTCGAAGTTTCCCATACAAGATTATTAGAATATTTTCAAAGTAAATGTTCTATTTTATAATTATATAACTTTTTAATGATTTCAAAATAGTAAGATATATTTCTCTAAAAAAAGTTTTTATTTAATCTATGTCAACGTCCTTTGATGTATTTTATGCTTTTTTAAAGTTTATTTATTATAATAAAAAAACATCCATATTGTATTGAAGGTTTGTTGATATTTTTTACTGTGGATGTGTTATTTTTATACCATTCATGGTTTATGGATAAAGTATTGACATTTTTTGTGCTAGTTTTAAAATGAATGTTTATGTTAAGTATAAACCTTTTCATATGAAGAATGCATTGGACTTAGTATGTGACGGGTGGAGCCCGCTATAGCTCCTCAATGCATCAGTAGGTATTATGAGACAAACTAGTGTCTTGGCACAATGCTTTGACAAAATATTATTTGTATTCTTGGAAGAAGGACTTGACTATAAGATTATAAAGTTTGGCATTATGCATTCCATCATTATGAAAGTGGATATTGATATTGAATGTGATTATTTGACTTGTTTAATATAAATAATAATAAGTAAATGGAATTTTTTGATTTTATTAATTCCATATTATGCTGAAGTTTAATTTTAGTAGTCTTTTGTTTTAGACTAATACTTTGCCTTAAATTTTTATGTTTATTTATCAATATTTCCAAAATATTGTTTTCCTTACTGAGAATCTGAGCTCACCCCTTTCTGTGTTTTATTTTTTCCAGGATTTGAAGAAGTATTTTACGGTTGACCTGTAGGGATAGGATAAGGATATAAGTGTGTTTAAAATGGGACTAATTGTTTTAAATGTTTTTTTCATTATATAATGTAAATCTTATGAATGTATCATGTACTTCCAAGGATACTAAACTGATCGGTATTTCTAGAGATGATTCCTTATATCATGCCAATGTTATGTAATAATGCACTGACTCTAGGTAACTGGGGTCGGGGCATTACAGTTGGTATCAGATAAATTTTAGTGAATACCTTGGAAAATTGATTTAGAAAAACTCTGATTATAGAACATTACCCTATTATAGACTTTTAGGATTAGTATAGAAGAATTTCCTAGAATCTTGGTAATGTAGATATTTTGTGAGTTTTCTAAGAAATACATCCCCTTATAGAGAAGAGCAGTTAGAGGCAGCTCTTGCACAGATGTACCTAGCGGTAAAACCCAAAAACACCGCTTTGAGCTAGACTCGATCGGGAACTGGTGCATGACAACGAGCCTTACTTCACTCTTTGTTTCGAAACTCTCAGGGGATAGGCTTAGGATAATTCTCATTTTCTTTACAAACCATTATAAATGGTTTATGAGTATATACTTCCTCAAATAATTTTTTTTATGATTATGGAATATATCCATAAACTATTAAATTTATGTTATGTGTTTTACATGTTCAAAATTATGTATTTCAGTTCATAAACTAATCTACTATATGCCATTTTTTAGAAATAGTGCTTAGTGGAAGGAATTGAAATAGTATAAATTCATGTAATCCATGTAGGGATTACCATCCAACTCATGATAATTATAGTGGAGTTGGTGAAGCAACTGTTGCTAATCAGCATATCACCATACTAGGAAAACTCACTCAGGTTATGAATAATAACCTTACCTGTATGGAGCACCCTTATCTACAACGTAGATGATCAATGTTAGACCGCTTCATGAGGAAACAACCACCAAAATTCAATGGGATTCAAATCCATTAGTTGATAAGAAATGGATAAATTCCTTAGAGAAAAAATTTCTTTCTTTGGGGAGTAGTGAATGGAAAAAAGTGGTCATGGCAGTTTATCACCTCATGGGAGATGCAGATCAATGGTGGTCATTAATTCAAAACAAAATAGAGGATAAATAAGTATCAAGTATGGAATGGAGGCAGTTTAATGATATTTTATTATAAAAATAAGTTCCACATGAAAATAAAGCGGATATGGATAGAAAATTTCTGAGTCTGAGGAAAAAGGAGGACTAGAATGTCACATAATATGAGGCTAACTTTACAAGGTTAGCAAGGCATGCAAAAGATTATATTTGTAACCTAATTAGTAAGATTGATAGATTATTTTATAAGTTAAAACCATTTCTTTGTCGAGCATTTTTCTCACAATCCTTCTCATCGTACAAAGATATTGTCTCATGCGCTATCCAGACAGAAAATGATTTCTATAAGTGTTATGACTTTAAAGAAATGAAAGAGAAAAAGAGATCTGTTGAACACTCTGGAAATGAAAATAAGGGGAAGAAGGGAAAATTTGAATATTAATCCTACATTAAATGTGGGAAGAAACACCCTAGTACTTATCTAAAGGGAATGAGAGTTTATTACAAGTGTGGTGAAAAAGGACACCAAGATCGTGATTGCAAGGGGAAGAAAAAATATTTCAATGTTGAATGATTCAATTGTAGATAAAATGGACATTATGAAAATTAATTTTCTGAGTTCCAAGGTAACTTACCCCAGAAAAGGACAAGGTATCAAGGTCAAGATTATGTGATCACTATTTTTGAGGTTGATGCTCCAAAAGACATCGTGGTAGGAAATTTAATTGTTTCCTCAAGTTTATCCAATGCATTATTTTACTCTAGATCATCACATTGTTTCATATCTTCCCATTTTTCTAAGAAAATTAGATATTTTCAATTTTACATAACCAGGGAGTTGTCAGTAAAAATACCTAAGGGAAGTATTATCAGAACAATTTTTTGTGAATCGGATCACATTTGGAAATATAAATGATCTTTATCTGCTGATCTCATCATCATACCCATGATTTAATTTGATATAATCCTCGGAATAGACTGGATTTCAGACCATAATGCGAAAATTTATTGTAAGAAGAAGGAGGTTACAATTTTTGATGGTTATAAAGAGTACCTTATCTTTAAAACAGAAATGTCACCACCTGATTCTTATCTAGATACACCCCCAATAGCTCAACTAAATTTAATTATTGGGGAATAAAAGAATGAAATAACTATTGGTGAGGAAAATAATTTTTGAATATCGAATGTAACTATTGTTCAAGTATATGATGATTTATTTCTAGAGGATTTCCCTGGACATCCTCCAGAACTAGAAATTGAGTTTTCCATTGATTTCATTCATGGTTCAAGGCCCATATCGAATACCCCTTATAGAATGGACACTGTGTAATTAGTGGAACAAAAGAAAAAACTAGATTAATTGAGTAATAAAGGATTTATTCTCCCTAGTGTTTCTCCATAGGGAGACCCTATCCATTTTTTAAGAAGAAAGAAAGATCTATGAGGTTGTTCATTGACTATATGGAGATCAATGCTATAACAATGAAGAACAAGTATCCCTTACCTCACATTGATGATTTATTCAAACAACTTCATGAAGATCAACAATATTCAAAGATTGATCTTCGATCTAGAAATCATCAGTTGTGTGTGAAGAAGGAAGAAATTCCAAAAACCACATTTCCAACCAGGTACAGGCATTACAAGTTTATAGTAATGCCTTTTGGGCTGACTAATCCACCCTGTGTTTTCATGGATCTAGTCAACAGAGTTATCAAGGAATGTCTTGATTAATTTGTAGTGGTATTTATTAATGATTTCTTGGTATACCAAAAAAGCTACGAATAGCATGAAAATTAGTTGCGCATTATCATAAACACTCTTAGAATAAATGAATTATATGGGAATTATAGCAAGTGTGAATTCTTGCATTAGGAGATTTCTTTTCTTGGCTATATTGTCTCTAAGTATGGAATCTCTATTGATCCATCTATGAAAAAGGAAATCCAATAATGGAAAGCACCATCGAGTATAACTAAGGTACATAGTTTTATTGGTTTAGCAGGTTATTATCGATGTTTTGCGATGAATTTTTCCCGATTGGCTAACCCATTAACCAAGATCACACGTAAATGGGTTAAAATTGTTTGGAAAAAAGAGTGTGAAGAATGTTTTGAAGAACTAAAGATAAGATTAGTTAATTCTTTCATCTTGACTCTACCATATAGGAACGATGGGTTTGTTATTTATAGTGAGGCTTCAATGAAAGGACTTGGTTGTGTCCTTATGGAGAATGATAGAGTTATTACCTATGCATCACAATAGCTAAAACTTCATGAGAAAAACTATCCCACTCATGATCTTGAGATAGCATTTTTACTCTTTTCATTGAAGATATGGATACACTATCTCTATGGTAAAAAATGTGAGATTTATACTGATCCCAAGAGTATAATTTAAATTTTCTCACAAAAAGAACACAAAATGAGTAAAACGAGATGACTTGAACTTCTCAAGGATTATTATTTCACTATACACTACCACTTGGGGAAGGAAAATAACGTGGAAGATGCTTTGAGCAGAATGGTGTAGGGACCACATTGTGTATGAAGATTGTATTTGTTGTCAACAGTTGTCAATGCTGGTCAAAATGAAGAAGGAGATGGAGAAGAGCTCCAAAGATAATGGAGATCGGATGAAGTGAGGATGCCTGGATAATTGTTATGATATCATAGCATTGAATGTCACACTTGAGAAATTCTCTATGAAGGAATTCAGATGATTGTTGAGCTGATCCTAAGTTTAATGAACTTCTGTCAAAGGTGACACATTGTTTACAACAATGAAGAATTGAGAAGTATCATCCATTTGACGATGATAGGATCAGAATGGAGAAGTATCATCCATACGAGGATGATTGAAGAAGAATGAGGATTTGAAGAAGACTATGAAATTCTTCATGATAGAAATCCATGCAAGAGATTACTTGAAGAATAAAATCATATGAATTGCATGAAGTGTGGAATGATGGTTGAAGAAGAAGAGAGAATGTGGATGGTATTGGCATTCTAAGTCAGGAGAACTTGTGATGCAATCCTTATGAAGGAAAGGGGGAGAAATGATGATGCCAATCATATACAGTTTTGATTGGAAGGAATGATTCTGCTGGAAGATGGGATGTTTCAGTACTTCCCATTGTAACTCTGACGATGCTAGATCTGATATTTAAAAACATAAATATCATGATAGTGGAATTCGTGATAAAAGAAGAAGAATGGTTATATGAAGTAGTGAAGAGAGAAAATGAAAAAGCAATGGACATTCTAGGGGCGGCAGAAAAGCACAGTTTAAGGTGACGCCGCTTACCAGTGTTTTTGAAATTTGAGGGCCTGCAAATCGGAAGATGAAGGAATGTTCTTGGCAATTGATGTTGCGCGCAAAATTTAAGATGGTTTATATTTTCATGTGCAAGGATTTATTCAAGG
Organism: Viscum album; assembly: GCA_963277665.1. NCBI lineage: Eukaryota > Viridiplantae > Streptophyta > Magnoliopsida > Santalales > Viscaceae > Viscum > Viscum album. The sequence continues at coordinate 808,626,210 of OY728139.1, forward strand.
TCAGAACATTGAAAAATGATAGAGGCATGGAGTGCATGGAAATTTAGGCAGGTTGCGCGAAAAAATAAAGTGGTGCGTGAAATAGTAGCGGGATGCGCGAAATATCAGCGGGATGCGCGAAAAATAAAGTTATGCGCGTAATATCGGCGGGCTGTGCGAAAAATGAAGGATGCATGAAATATTGGCATGGTGCAAGAAATAGAGGAATTAAGTTCTCGCACAAAAGGTGTTTCGTGATCAGAAGCTCAAAACTTTGTAAAGGAATGAGCTGCGTGAAAAATTGGATCATTGCACGAAATACGATATCGCGTGAAAGGATGGGTTTGCGCGCAGTATGGAATACATTGTGGAATTTTGTGCGCAATTGGTGCTTCATGCTTAGAAAGATAAAAAATGGAAAAGGCATTAGTTATGAGAAATATTGAAGCATGGCGCAAAAATATGAAGTTGCAAAAAAGAATTTTTACATGCATGAAAGAGGTTTTACGCGCGGATTACTATTTTTTGCGTGGGGTCAAAAATGACTATAAATATGAGGCTAATGCATCTCATTTGTTAAGACTCGACACTAAGAAAAATCCCGAGCTCTGACGCATGAAAAAATTTAAGTATAGAGTATTGCACGAAAAGAAGAAGTGCAGCGCGAAAAAGGATGTGATGCGTGAAAAAGGGAAGTTCTATGCGAAAAAGAAGAGTTGCGCGAAAAGGGGTTTTTGTGCCAAAAGGTTTTTTTACGCGCAAGGCTTGAATTTTACGCGCATGCCACGTAGAAGGGTGCGTGAAAAATTTGGGGGTCCTGCGGGCATTCGATAGGTGCATAGCACTCTCGAAGCATCATTGCGAAGAAGAAAGTACTATGAACCATTCAGTTTCACAAAGAGAAGTGGAACCACACTCACACGACTGGGGTTTATCACCCTCATTGTACTTTCTGAAGTAAAGAGTAACTAGATGTGCAATCGAGCTCACATATGCACAAAGGAAGAAGGTATTATACTGAAACACTTACGTGTTAGTATTGTGAACTGAAGAAAGAGATTAAGACACTGCAGTACCATTCCATATTCTACTGTGTCAAAGAAAAAGGAGAGAAGAAGAAGAATAACTGAGTCTGCCAAATTGAATGCTGATAATTGTCAGGGCATTTGGATTCAGATGATGCCAAGTGAACTGATATTCATTGCCTGAATAATCACATTGGTATATGTGATTCTTGCTAAGAAAGAAGAAGATGTGTTAGTGCATTCTGTTATTGAACTAAAGAAGAAGATGAATTCCTAGGGTAGCCGGTTATGCACTAGTGAAGAAGAAAAGAAGAAGAGAAGAAGAATTACTTGAATACTGCTTGGAAAGAAATCAAGTGAATAGCACTGAAGAATATCAAGAGCAGAACCTACCTTACTAAAGAAGGAAGAAGACTGCCTCTATAGGAAGTATAAAGAACCAGCTAGAGGCTACAAGTTGGACTAGGCCATCACCTGTCCAGGGAAGAGGATTGTTTCCCACCCCCCTCCAATGTGTAGGGACTTACACTGGTTGGAGGATTGTTTTCCTAGATACTCCACTATAATTTCTTATCACATCATAGTGGAGAATCCATGAACTGGTCATCCCATCCATGGCAAGGATGTAGCTACTCTTATTGAGTGGTGAACCTTGTAAAAATATCGTGTGCATATTTTTACTGCTTTCTATTATTTCTTGCGATAGGAAAAAGAGAATAAGAGAATCAAGATCCTAACAGGTCAAGAGGTACAGGGATAAATGTTGGAATTGGTTTAAAAATTCCCCAACACTGATTCACCCCCTCCCCCCTCTTAGTGTTAGGTATATCCCAAACTTGTCCTCTCAATTGGTATCAGAGGGAGGTTCCCCTCTGTTGGATTCTCTATAGTGAAGTTATTCTCTTTTGTGAACTTGAGTTCCTTTCCTGAGTCAATAAATGAAGAGCAATTTTTGTAAAGATTCAGCTATCTCTGAGCAGAAAGATATATCTACCAAGATCATGATGAACAGGAAAAATAAAGAGAAGAGAAAATTGAAGAAGAATTCCCTCTTATCTAAAGAATAGGAAGCATCTAGTTCTCCATATCTGGATGACTTTGAAGACACACCAGATTTGGAAAGTAACGAGAAGGTGGCTCAAGTACCCACCATGAAGATGGAAAACCTTCCTACCTCAATTGATCAAGAGGTATGTGTTAGTACATTTGGAAATTATCCTCATGATGAAAATACTAGAACAAGTGGTGATGCTCAATCTACAACAGCTCAAGAAATATTATTTGATAGATTAAGAATGATTCTTCATGGTATTCTTGAAAAGAGTGTATCCTTGTTTTGTGGAGTATTTCAATGCATGCAGGAAAATATCACTCAGTTGGAAGAAGAAACTGATGTTTTGGAGAAAGGCTTACAAGAAAAACTTGTTGAATGTCTAAAGATCTCAAGACAATTTGGAGCCTTTGAAGCAACCAAGAGAATATTTGAAGAATATTCTTCTAAGTGGCTCAAAGATGTTGAAGAAAAGCATGTAGTCAACAAGACTCTTGAAGAGAAGATCCATGCACTAGAAGTAGAACTGAAAAAGAGCAATGATGTCAAGGAGTTATATTAGGAATAAAACTCTAAGAAGATCAAACAACATGACTCTTTGTTATGAAACAAAGTAAAGATGCATGAAGATAAAGTTGAAGGATTAAACAAGTCTTTTGAAGATAAGATGACTATGATTGAAGACCACAATGTCATCCTCAGTATGAGATATCTAGACTTGGAAGCTCAGTTGACCAATCTTGAGAAGACACATATTGAGTCTCCACAAAAGAAGGAAATTGTAGCTGTTGGAACTCAATGTTCTCTGGAGTATTCTACTGTCAAAAAACCTCCAACATGTGATAAGAAGATCATGGCTTCACTCGTTGATCATTCACAAGCAGATAATAAAAAGGTACTATCCATACCAACTTGTACTAATGTTTCGAAAAACTTTTCTACAAAAAGTAGATGTTAGAAGAAAAATTCTAAACAAGTATGGATGAAGAAAAGTGAGAAGAAACGTACCACCATGTCTAGGGTGGATAAGGGAAAGAGTGTGGAAGATAGATCCCCACAGAAAGCACAACATACTAAGAATAAGATGCAACAACCTTATCAAGTATATGACAAGAAGTCATGGTTTTTTTGTCAATGTTGGTGCTGCAATAGGTTTAGGCATTGTGCACTGGATTGTTGGTACAATCCCTTAAATGTAAAAGCACAGAGAAATCCCATCTCAAGGGGGGGAAATCCAGAGAATAAGAAGCAACATCCACAGATCTAGAAACATCTGTATACTGCAAACAGATTTGGAATGTTAGATAACATCTATGATGTATGCAATAGGAGTGGTCATATGAATGGTGCATGTTCATATAAGAAAAGAAGACCACATAAGCTGGGCAAGAATGAAAATGCATCCTTGGGAAGAGATCAGACGAATAATGTGAACACAAATTCTCCCAAGAAGATTTCACGAAGGAATGATGAGGTGTCCTTGGATTCTAAATCCAAAAAAGTGAAGGGTGGTGTATCCAAATGAACTACTAAGAAAGAATCCACTCAGAAGAATCCTTGTAGAAGATCTAATATTAATTCCTCAATCCTTAATGATATATTGGTGGTTGGTCCAGAAGGTTTGGACAGAATGAGGAAAATATAAGATGCACAATCTAAGGCTAGTGTTAAATGTAAAAAAACATTCTACGTGAGGAAAATGAAGTTCTGTGTGTGAGGTGCAACCAGGCTGGTCATACTGTCAGAAATTTCTTTGAATTTATTCCAGCACAACAGAAATTCATGAAGAGGATGAAAGTTGCACCGGAAGATTCTAGTGCTTGGAAATCTCTTGAAGAAAGGAGATTCACACACAATGAGATAAAAGAAGTATTGAGATCCACATAGTAACATTAAAAATTAAATATCTAATGTGAAAGTTTGAGGAGTGGAGAAAATGGAGCATCTTGGTTGAGAAAATCATCTCAGCCTTCCTGCTCACATTGAAGAAGCATGGAGGATCCACCTTATTCCCTTAAATATTTGTGTATTGTATTTTTTCTGATAATACAGGGAATTAATGGTGAAGTAAGGTATCAGGGGGATAACATGAGATTCAGTGATGAGAAGTGTTCCCTTTAGGGGGAGACACATGAATAAGTTTCCAGAGTCATTATCTCATTAAGTATCAACATCAGTTGGTACTAAATTCTACTACTCTGAAGATTTTATGAAGATCATGTCATTGGAAAATTTATGTTATTTCTAAATCTCTCCACCATGGTTACTCAAAATAAATATCATTCTACAAAGGGGGAGTGACAAAGATAATCAATGACATAAGAAGAGTGAAAGTTCCATAAGGCTACTTATCCTGCCAATTTCACTTGAATGTTATTGATCAGTCTGTTGAATTTAGTGCAGGAATTTCAGGTTGATTATTTCCTATCACATTAAATATCTTTTTCCTGAAATGAAAGTGGAAAACACTTGAAGACAATTGTAGGAGTTCTCATCTCTTGAGGTGTCATATTCAGTGGGTAATTGACAGTTTTGTTATCTAAATCAAATCCTATTGTTTTCTACACCGAGCATTGCTCAAGTAGAATTAGAGTGAAATGATTGATGGAACATTGCTTATGTATGGAATGATACCCTCTCTACCCTGAACTTTGTATTTATTTTCAATAAGGGGGAGAGAAATGAAATGAAAGTCTAGGGGAGATAAATAAGTAAAGGGGAGAGAGAATATTCTCATTTTGACATTGACACATTCGTTTGAGGAGACTTTAAGGTATTAACAACAAAATACAAAGGGGGAGATAGTTGGGACCACATTGTGTATGAAGATTGTATTTGTTGTCAATAGTTGTCAATGCTCGTCAAAATGAAGAAGGAGATGGAGAAGAGCTCCAAAGTTAATGGAGATCGGATGACGTGAGGATGCCTGGAGAATTGTTATGATATCAATGCATTGAATGTCACACTGGTGAAATTCTCTATGAAGGAATTTAGATGATTGTTGAGTTGATCCTAAGATCAAAGAACTTGTGTCAAGGTTGACACATTGTTTAAAACAATGAATAATGGAGAAGTATCATCCATTTTAGGTTGATTGGATCAGAATGGAGAAGTATCATCCATTTGAGGATGATTGAAGAAGAATGAGTATTTGAAGAAGGCCCTGAAATTATTCATGATAGAAATCCATGCAAGAGATTACTTGAAGAATAAAATCATATGAATTGCAGGAAGTCTGGAATGATGGATGAAGAAGAAGAGAGAATGTGGAAGGTCTTGGAATTCTAAGTCAGGAGAACTTGTGATGCAAGACTTATGAAAGAAAGGGGGAGAAATGATGATTCCAATCATATACAGTTTTGATTGGAAGGAATTATGCTGATGGAAGATGGGAGGTTTCAGTACTTCCCATTGTAACTATGACGATGCTAGATCTGGTCTTTAAAAAGATAAATATCACGCCAGTGGAATTCGCGATAAAATCAGAATAATGGTTATGGGAAGCAGTGAAGAGAGAAAATGAAAAAGCAATGGACATTATGGGGGCAGCAAAAAATCACAGTTTAAGGTGGCGTCGTTTTCCAGTGTTTTCCAAATTTGAGGGCCTGCAAATCGGGAGATGAAGAAATGTGCTTGGAAATGGATGTTGCATGCAAAATTGAAGATGGATTATATTTTCACGTGCAAGGAGTTATTCATGGTCAAAACATTGAAAAATGACAAAGGCATGGAGTGCGCAGAAATTTAGGCTGGTTGCACGAAAAAATAAAGTGTCGCGCGAAATAGTAGCGGGATGCGCGAAATATCAGTAGAATGCGTGAAATATTAGTGGGATGCAAGAAAAAGAAATTTGGGCGCGTAATATCAGCAAGAAGCGTGAAAAATGAAGGTCGCGTGAAATATTGACGTGGTGCGTGAAATCGAGGAATGAATTTTTCGCGCAAAAGGTGTTTCGAGATCAGAAGCTCAAAAATTTGCAAAGGCATGAGTTGCGTGAAAAATTAGATCATTGCGCGAAATACGATGTTGCGTGAAAGGATGGGTTTGCGCGCAATATGGAATACAGTGTGGAATTTTGTGCGCAATTGGTGCTTCATGCTTAAAAGGATGAAAAATGGCAAAGGAATGAGGTGTGTGAAATATTGAAGCATGGCGCGAAAATATGAAGTTGCATAAAAGATTTTTTACGCGCAGGAAGGTGGTTTTATGCACGGATTAGTATTTTTCGCATGGGGTTAAAATTCCTATAAATATGAGGCTAATCCTTATCATTTGTTTAGACTCGACACATAGAAAAATCTTGAGCTCTAACGCGCTGAAAAATTGAGGTATAGAGTATTGGGCGAAAAGAAGAAGTGATGCGTGAAAAAGGAAGTGTTGCGTGAAAAAGGGAAGTTCTGTGCGAAAATAAAGAGTTGCGTGAAAAGGTGATTTCACGCCTAAAGGTGTTTTTACGCGCAAGGTTCGAATTTTAAGCGCAAGCCACCTAGAAAGGTGCACAAAAAAATTGGGGGTCCTGCGGGGATTCGATAGGTGCATAGCACTCTCGACGTAGCATTGAGAAGAAGAAATAACTGTGAACAATTCGGTTTCACAAAGAGAAGTTGAACCACACTCACATGACTGGGGTTTATCACCCTCGTTGTACTTTGCAAAGTAAAGAATAACTAGACGTGCAATCAAACTCACACCTGAACAAAGGAAGAAGGTAGTATATCGATACACTTACGTGTTAGTATTGTGAACTGAAGAAAGAGATTAAGACACTACAGTACCATTCCATATTCTACAGTGTCAAATAAAAAGGAGAAAGAAGAATAATAACATAGTATTCCCAATTGAATGATGAAAATTGTTCAGGGCATTTCAATTCAGATGATTCCAAGTGAACTGATCTGCATTGCCTGAATAATCACATTGGTATATGTGATTCTTACTATGAAAGAAGAAGATGTGTTAGTGCATTCTGTTATTGCAATAATGAAGAAGAAAAATTCCTAGGGCAGACGGTTTTGCACTAGTGAAGAAGAAAAGAAGAAGAGAAGAAGAATTACTTGCCTACTTCTTGGCAGGTAATCAAGTGAAGAGCACTGAATAAGATCAAGAGAATAACCTACCTTACTAAATAAGGAAGAAGATTGTCTCCATAGGCAGTATAAAGAACTAGCTAGAGGCTACATGTTTGACTAGTCCATCACCAGTCCAGGGAAGAGGATTGTTTCCCACCCCCCTCCAAAGTATAGGGACTTACACTGGCTATAATATTGTTTTCCTAGCTACTCCATTGTAATTTCATATCACATCATATTGGAGAATCCATGCACTGGTCATCCCATGCAAGGCAAGGAAGTAGGTACTCTTATTGAGTGGTGAATCTCGTACAAATATCATGTGCATATTTTTACTGCTTTCTATTATTTCATATGACAGGGAAAAGAGAATAAGAGAATCAAGATCCTAACAGGTCAAGAGGTACAGGGATAAAAGATGGAATTGGTTTAAGAATTCCCCAACACTGATTAACCCCCCCCCCCCCCCCTCCGTGTTAGGTATATCCCAAAACGGTCCTCTCAATTTGTATCAGAGGGAGGTTCCCCTATATTAGATTCTCTACAGTGAAGTTATTCTCTTTTTCAAACTTGATTTCCTTTCCCAAGTTAATCAATGAAGAGCAGTGTTTTTAAAGATTCAGCTATCTCTGAGAAGGAAGATATATCTACCAAGACCATGATGAACAGGAAAAAGAAAGAGAAGAAAAAATTGAAGAAGAATTCCCTCTTATCTAAAGAAGATGAACCATCTGGTTCTCCATATCTGGATGATGTTGAAGACACACCAGATTTGGAAAGTAATGAGAAGGTGGCTCAAGTACCCACCATGAAGATGGACAACATTCCTACCTCAACTGATCAAGAGGTATGTGTTAGTACATTTGGAAATTATCCTCATGATGAAAATACTAGCACAAGTGGTGGTGATCAATCTACAACAGCTCAAGAAATATCAGTTGATAGATTAAGAATGATTCTTCATGGTATTCCTGAAAAGAGTGCATCCCTAGTTTGTGGAGTATTTCAATGCATGCAGGAAAATATCACTCAGCTGGAAGAAGAAACTGATGTTTTGGATAAAGGCTTACAATCAAAACATGTTGAATGTCTAAAGCTCTCTAGACAGTTTGGATCATTTAAATCACCCAAGAGGAAATTTGAATAATGTTCTTCAAAGTGGCTCAAAGATGTTGAAGAAAAGCAGGAAGTCAACAAGACTCTAGAAGAGAATATCCATGCACTTTAAGTAGAGCTGAAAAGAGCAATGATGTCAAGGAGTTATATTTGTAAGAAAAATCCAATAAGATCAAAGAAATTGACTCCTTGTTACGAAACAAAGTAAATATTCATGAATATAATGTTAAAGGATTTAAAAAGTCTTGTGAAGAGAAGATGACTATGATTGAAGACCAGAAATTCATCCTCAATATGAGATGTCTAGACATGGAAGCTCAATTGACCAATCTTGAGAAGTCACATATTGAGTCTCCACTAAAGAAGGAAATTGTAGCTATTGGAACTCAATGTTCTCTGGAGTATTCTACTATCAAAAAACCTCGAACATTTTATATGAAGCTCATGGCTTCACTCATTGATCTTTCACAAGGAGCTGATAAGAAGGTACTATCCATAAAAACTTGTACTAATGTTTCGAAAATTGTTTCTACAGAAAGTGCAGGTTGGAATAAAAATTCTAAACAAGTATGGATGAAGAAAAGTGAGAAGAAACCTACCACCATGGATAGGGTGGATAAGGGAAAGAGTGTGGAAGATAGATACCCACAGAAAGCACAACATACTAAGAAGAAGACGTAGCAACCTTATCAAGGAGATGACAAGAAGTCAACGTTTGTTGGTCAATGCTGGTGTTGTAATAGGTTTGGGAATTGTGCACTGGATTGTTGGTACTATCCCTTAAATGTAAAAGCACAGAGAAATCCCATCACAAGGGGGAGAAATCCAGAGAAGAAGAAGCAACATCCACATTTCCAGAAACATATGTATACTGCAAACAGATTTGGAATGTTAGATAACATATGTGATCTATGAAATAGGAGTGGTCATATGAATGGTGCATGTTCATATAAGAAAAGAAGACCGCAGAAGCTGGGCAAGAATGAAGAAGCATCCTTGGGAAGAAATCAGACGAATAATGTGAAAACAAATTCTCCCAAGAAGATTTCACAAAGAAAAGATGAGATGTCCTTGGATTCTAAATCCAAAAAGGTGAAGGGTGGTGCATGAAAAAGAACTACTAAGAATGAATCCACTTAGAAGAATCCATGTAGAATATCTAATCTTAATTCCTCAATCCCTGATGATATATTGGTGGTTTTTCCAGAAGTTTTGGACAGAATGAAGAAAATATAAGATGAAAAAGCTAAGGCTAGTGCTAAATGCAAAAAGAAACTTCTATGTGTAGACAATGATGTTCTGTGTGTGAGGTGCAACAAGGCTGGTCATACTGTGAGAAATTGCTTTGAATTTATTCATGCACATCATGAATTCATGAAGAGGATGAAAGTTTCACCGGAAGATTCTAGTGCTTGGAAATATCTTGAATAAAGGATATTCACACACAAATAGATAGAAGAAGTATTTAGATCCACACAACCACATTCAAAATTAAAGATCAAATGTGAATGTGTGAGGAGTGGAGAAAATGGAGAATCTTGGTTGAGAAAATCATCTCAACCTTCCTACTCACATTGAAGAAGCATGGAGGATCCACCGTATTCCCATAAATATTTCTGTATTGTATTTTTTCTAATAATACAAAGAATTGAAGGTGAAGCAAGGACTTAGGGGGAGAACCAGAGATTCAGTGATGAGAAGTGTTCCCTTGAGGTAGATACACATGAATAAGTTTCCAGAGTCATTATCTCATTATGTATCAATTTCAGTTGGTACTAAATTCTACTACTCTAAAGATTGTATAATGATCACGTCATTGGAAAGGGTATGTTATTTCTAAATCTCTCATCCTAGGTTACTAAAAATAAAGACCATTCTACAAAGGGGGGGTGACAAAGATAGCCAATGACATAAGAAGAGTGAATGTTCTATAAGGCCACTTATCCTGCCAATTTCACTTGAATGTTATTGATCAGTCTATTGAAGTGATTGCATGAATTTCTGGTTGATTATTTCCTACCACATTCAATATTATTGTCCAGAAATGAAAGTGGAAAACCCTTTAAGACAATTGTATGAGTTCTCATCTCATGAGGTGTCATATTCAGAGGGTAATGGACAACTTTGTTATCTAAATCAAATCCTCTTGTTTTATACACCGAGCATTGCTCAAGTAGACATAGAGTGAAATGATTGATGGACCATTACTTAAGTATGTAATGATACCCTCTCTACCATGAACCTTGTATTTCATGTCAATAAGGGGGAGAGAAATGAAATTAAAGTCCAGGGGAGATAAATATGTAAAGGGGAGAGAGAAGATTCTCATTTGTACATTGACACATTCATTTGAGGAGACTTTAAATTATTGACAACAAAATAAAAAGGGGGAGATTGTTGGGACCACATTGTGTATGAAGATTGTATTTGTTCTCAACAGTTGTCAATGCTGGTCAAAATGAAGAAGGAGATGGAGAAGAGCTCCATGGTTAATGGATATCGGATGAAGTGAGGATGCCTGGAGAACTGTTATGATATCATAGCATTGAATATCACATTTGGGAAATTCTCTATGAATGAATTCAGATGATTGTTGAGCTGATCCTAAGTTCAATGAACTTGTGTCAAAGGTGACACATTGTTTACAACAATAAAGAATGGATAAGTATCATCCATTTGGGGATGATTGGATCAGAATGGAGAAGTATCATCCATATGAGGATGATTGAAGAAGAATGAGGATTTTAAGAAGATTAGGAAATTCTTCTTGATAGAAATCCATGCAAGAGATTACTTGAAGAATAAAATCATATGAATTGCATGAAGTGTGGAATGGTGGTTGAAGAAGAAGAGAGAATGTAGAAGGTCTTGGAATTCTATGTTAGGAGAACTTGTGATGCAAGACTTATTATGGAAAGGGGGAGAAATGATGATGCCAATCATATACAGTTTTGATTGGATGGACTGATGCTGCTGGAAGAAGGGATGTTTCAGAACTTCCCATTGAAACTCTGACGATGCTAGATCTGGTCTTTGAAAAGAAAAATATAATGATAGTGGAATTCACGATAAAAGTAGAAGAATGGTTATGGGAACAGTGAAGAGAGAAAATGACAAAGCAATGGACATTTTGGGGGCGACAAAAAATCACAGTTTAAGGTGGCTCTATTTTCCAGTGTTTTCCAAATTTGAGGGCCTGCAAATCGGGAGATGAAGAAATGTTCTTGGTAATGGATGTTGCACTCAAAATTGAAGATGGTTTATCTTTTCACGTGAAAGGAGTTATTCAAGGTCAAGACATTGAAAAATGACAAAGTCATGTAGTGCGTGGAAATTTAGGCAGGTTGCGCGAAAAATAACATGGGGCAAGAAATAGTAACAGGATGCGTGAAATATCAGCGGGATGCGCGAAATATCTGTGGGATGCGCGAAAAAGAAATTTGTGCGTGTAATATCAGCAGGCTACGCAAAAAATGAAGGTTGCACAAAATATTGATGTGGTGCGCGAAATAGATGAACGAAGTTTTCACACAAAAGGTGTTTCGAGATCAGAAGCTCAAAAATTTGCAATGGCATGAGCTGCGTGAAACATTGGATCATTGCGCGAAATACGATGTCACATGAAAGGATGGGTTTTCATGAAATATGGAATATAGTGTGGAATTTTGTGCTCGATTGGTGCTTCATGCTTAGAAGGATGAAAATGGAAAAGTTATGAGGTGCACGAAATATTTAAGCATGGCGCGAAAATATGAATTTGCATAAAAGAGTTTTTACACGCATGAAGGAGGTTTTACGTGCGGATTAGTTTTTTTTTGCACGGAGTCAAAATTGCCTATAAATATGATACTAATCCTTATTATTTGTTAAGAATCGACACTTTGAAAAATCCCAAGCTCTGACGCACGGAAAAATTAAAGTATAGAGTATTGCGCGAAAAGAAGATGTGTTGTGCGAAAAAGGAAGTGTTGTGTGAAAAAGGGAAGTTCTGTGCAAAAAAGAAGAGTTGCACGAAAATGGGTTTTCGCGCCAAAAGGTGTTTTTACGCTCAAGGCTTGAATTTTATGTGGAAGACACCTATAAGGATGCGTGAAAAATTTGGGGGTCCTGCGGGAATTCGAGAGGTGCATAGTACTCTCGAAGCAGTATTGCAAAGAAGAAAGAACTGTGAACCATTCGGTTTCACAAAGTGAAGTTGAACCGCACTCACACGACTGGGGTTTATCACCCTCGTTGTAATTTTTGATGTAAAGAATAACTAGATGTGCAATCGAACTCACATCTGCACAAAGGAAGAAGGTATTATACTGAAACACTTACGTGTTATTATTGTGAACTGAAGAAATAGATTAAGACACTACATTACCATTCCATATTCTACTATGCCAATGAAAAAGGAGAGAATAAGAAGAATAACAGAGTATGCCCAATTGAATCCTAAAAATTGTTCAGGGAATTTGGATTTAGATGATGTCAAGTGAAATAATCTTCATTGCCTGAATAATCACATTGGTATATGTGATTCTTGCTATGAAATAAGATGTGTTACTGCATTCTGTTATTGCACTAAAGAAGAAGAAGAATTCCCAGGGCAGCTGGTTTTGCAAAAGTGAAGAAGAAAAGAAGAAGAAAAGAAGAATTACTTTCCTACTACTTGTAAAGTAATCAAGTGAAGAGCACTGAAGAAGATCAAGAGTAGAACCTACCTTTCTAAATAAGGAAGATGACTGCCTCCATAGGCAGTTTAAAGAACCAGCTAGAGGTTTCATGTTGGACTACGCCATCACCAGTCTAGGGAAGAAGATTTTTTCCCACCCCCTCCAAAGTTTAGGGAATTACACTGGCTAGAAGATTGTATTCCTAGATACTCCACTGTAATTACATATCACATCATAGTGGATAATCATTAAACTGGTCATCCCATGCATGGCAAGGACGTAGCTACTCTTATTGAGTGGTGAACCTTGTAAAAATATCATGTGCATATTTTTACTGCTTTCTATTATTGAATTCGACAGGGAAAAGAGAATAAGAGAATCAAGATCCTAACAGGTCAAGAGGTATAGGGATAAGAGTTGGAATTGGTTAAAAAATTCCCCAAAACTGATTCACCCCCCCTATCAGTGTTATGTATATCCCAAACTGGTCCTCTCAATTGGTATCAGAGGGAGGTTCACCTCTGTTAGATTCTCTACAGTGAAGTTATTCTCTTTTTCAAACTTGAGTTCCTTTCCTGATTCAATCAATGAAGGGAAATGTTTGTAAAGATTCAACTATCTCTAAGAAGAAAGATATATCTACCAAGACCATGATGAATAGGAAAAAGAAAGAGAAGGGAAAATTGTAGAATAATTCCGCCTTATCTAATGAAAAGGAAGCATCTGGTTCTCCATATCTGGCTAACGTTGAAGACACCCTAGATTTGGAATGTAATTTGAAGGTGGCTCAAGTACCCACCATGATTATGGACAACCTTCCTACCTCAACTGATCAAGATGTATGTGTTAGTAAATTTGGAAATTATCCTTATGATGAAAATACTAGCACAAGTGGTGATGATCAAACTACAACATCTCAAGAAATATCAGTTGACGGATTAAGAATGATTCTACATGGTATTCCTGAAATGAGTGCATCCCTGGTTTGTGGAGTATTTCAATGTATCTAGGAAAATATCACTCAGCTGGAAGAAGAAGCTGATGTTTTGGAGAAAGGATTATAAGAAAAACTTGTTGAATGTCTAGAGCTCTCCAGACAGTTTGGATCCTTTGAAGCAACCAAGAGGAGATTTGCAGAATGTTCATCAAAGTTGCTCAAAGATGTTGAACAAAAGCAGGGAGTCAACCAGAATCTAGAAGAGAAGATCCATGCACCTTAAGTAGAGATGAAAAAGATCAATGATGTCAAGGAGTTATATTTGGAAGAAAACTACAAGAAGATCAAATAACATGACTCTTTGTTACGAAACAAAGTAAAGATGCATAAAGATAAAGTTGAAGGATTAAACAAGTATTTTGAAGATAAGATGACTATGATTGAAGACAAAAAAGTCATCCTCAAAATGAGATATCTATACTTGGAAGCTCAGTTGACCAATCTTGAGAAGACACATATTGAATATCCACAAAAGAAGGAAATTGTAGCTGTTGGAACTCAATGTTCTCTGGAGGATTCTACTATCAATAAACATCCAACATGTGATATGAAGATCATGGCTTCACTCATTGATCTTTCACAAGCATCTCATAAGAAGGTACTATCCATACCAACTCGTACTTGTGTTTCGAAAATTGTTTCTACAGAAAGTGCAGGATGGAAGAATAATTATAAACAAGTATGGATGAATAAAAGTGAGAAGAAACCTACCACCATGTCAAGAGTGGATATGGGAAAGAGTGTGGAAGATAGATCCCCACAAAAAGCACAACATACTAAGAAGAAGGCGCAACAACCTTATCAAGGAGATGACAAGAAGTCAAGGTTTGTTGGTCAATGCTGGTGCTGCAATAGGTTTGGGAATTGTGCACTGGATTGTTGGTACAATCCCTTAAATGTAAAAGCATAGAGAAATCCCATCTCAAGGGGGAGAAATCTAGATAAGAAGAAGCAACATCAACAGATCTAGAAACATTTGTATACTACAAACAGATTTGGAGTGTTAGATAACATCTTTGATGTATGCAATAGGAGTGGTCATATGAATGGTGCATGTTCATATAAGAAACGAAGACCACAGAAGCTGGGCAAGAATGAAGAAGCATCCTTGGGATGAAATCAGACGAATAATGTGAATACAAACTCTCCCAAGAAGATTTCATGAAGGAAAGATTAGATGTACATGGATTCTAAATCCAAAAAGGTGAAGGGTGGTGCATCCAAAAGAACTACTAAGAAATAATCCACTCAGAAGAATCTATGTAGAAGTTCTAAACTTAATTCCTCAATCCCTAATGATATATTGGTGGTTTTACCAGAAGCTTTGGACAGAATTTGTAAAATAGAAGATGCACAAGCTAAGGCTAGTGCTAAATGAAGAAAGAAGATTCTACGTAAAGACAATGATGTTCTGTGTATGAGGTGCCATAAGGCTGGTCATACTGTGAGAAATTGATTTGAATTTATTCCAGCAGAACAAAAATTCATGAAGAGGATGAAAGTTTCACCGGAAGATTCTAGTTCTTGTAAATCTCTTGAAGAAAGGAGATCCACACACAATGAGATAGAAGAAGTATTGAGATCCACACAGCGACATTGAAAATTAAAGATCAAATGTGAAAGTGTAAGGAGTGGAGAAAATGGAGCATCTTGGTTGAGAAAATCATCTCAGCCTTCCTTCCCACATTGAAGAAGCATGGAGGATCCACCTTATTCCCTTAAATATTTGTGTATTCTATTTGTTATGATAATATAGGGAATTGAAGGTTAAGCAATGTCTCAGGGGGAGAACCAGTGATTCGGTGGTGAGAAGTGTTCCCTTGAGGGAGAGACACGTGAATAAGTTTCCAGAGTCATTATCTCATTAAGTATCAACTTCACTTGGTACTAAATTTTACTACACTGAAGATTGTATGAAGATCACATGATTGGAAAAGTTATGTTGTTTCCAAATCTCTCATACTTGGTTACTGAAAATAAATATCATTCTATAAAGGGGGAGTGACAAAGATAATCAATGACATAAGAAGAGTGAATGTTTTATAAGGCCACTTATCCTGCCAATTTCACTTGAATGTTATTGATCAGTCTGTTGAAGTGAGTTTAGGAATTTAAGGTTGATTGTTTCCTATCACATTCAATATCTTTGTCCTAAAATGAAAGTGGAAAACCCTTGAAGACAAGTTTAGGAGTTCTCATCTCATGAGGTGTCATATTCTTTGGGTAATGGACAGCTTTGTTATCTAAATCAAATCCTCTTGTTTTATACACCGAGAATTGCTCAGGTAGACTTAGAGTGAAATGATTGATGGCACATTGCTTAAGTTTGGAATGATACCCTCTCTACAATGAACTTTGTATTTCTTGTCATTAAGGGGGAGAGAAATGAAATGAAAGTCTAGGGGAGATAAATAAGTAAAGGGGAGAGAGAAGATTTTCATTTTGACATTGCCACATTCATTTGAGGAGACTTTAAGGTATTGACAACAATATACAAAGGGGGAGATTTTTGGGACCACATTTTGTATGAAGATTGTATTTGTTGTCAATAGTTGTCAATGCTGGTCAAAATGAATAAGGAGATAGAGAAGAGCTCCAATGTTAATGGAGATCGGATGAAGTGAGTATTCCTAGAGAATTGTTATGATATCATTGCATTGAATGTCACACTTGGGAAATTCTCTATGAAGGAATTCAGATGATTGTTGAGATGATCCTAAGTTCAAATAACTTGTGTCAATGGTGACACATTTTTTACAACAATGAAGAATGGAGAAGTATCATCCATTTGAGGATTATTGGATCAGAATGGAGAAGTATCATCCATATGAGGATGATTGAAGAAGAATGATGATTTTAATAAGACCATGAAATTATTCATGATAGAAAGCCATGCAAGAGATTACTTGAAGAATAAAATCATATGAATTGCATGGAATATGGAATGATGGTTGAAGAAGAAGAGGGAATATGGAAGGTCATGGCATTCTATGTCAGGAGAGCTTGTGATGCAAGCCTTATGAAGGAAAGGGGGAGAAATGATGATGCCAATCATATACAGTTTTGATTGGAAGGAATGATGCTGCTGGAAGATAGGATGTTTTAGTACTTCCCATTGTAACTCTAACGATGCTAGATCTGGTCTTTAAAATGATAATTATCACGATAGTGGAATCCGTGATAAAAGAATAAGAATGGTTATGGGAAGCAGTGAAGAGAGAAAATGAAAAAGCAATGGACATTCTGGGGGCAGCAGAAAAGCACAGTTTAAGGTGGCGTCATTTTCCAGTGTTTTCCAAATTTGAGGGCCTGCAAATCGGGAGATGATTAAATGTGCTAGGAAATGGATGTTGTACGCAAAATTTAAGATGGTTTATATTTTCACGTGAAAAGAGTTATTCAATGTCAGAACATTGAAAAATGACAAAGGCATGGAGTGCATGAAAATTTAGGCAAGTTGCGTGAAAAAATAAAGTGGTCTGCGAAATAGTAGAAGGATGCGCAAATTATCAGCGGGATGCGTGAAATATCAGTGGGATGCATGTAAAAGAAAGTTATGCACATAATATCAGCGGGCTATGCGAGAAAATGAAGGTCGCACGAAATATTGGCGTGGTGCACGAAATAGAGGAATGAAGTTCTCGCGCAAAAGGTGTTTCGAGATCAGAAGCTCAAAAATTTCCAAACGCATGAGCTGCGTGAAAAATGGGATTGTTGCGCGAAATACGATGTCGCGTGAAAGGATGGGTTTGTGCGCAATATGGAATACAGTGTGGAATTTTGTGTGCAATTGGTGCTTCATGCTTAGAAGGATGAAAAATTACAAATGCATGAGGTGCATGGAATATTGAATCATGGCATGAAAATATGTAGTTTTATAAAAGAGTTTTTCCGCGCATGAGGAGGTTTTACACGCGGGGTCAAAAATGCCTATAAATATGAGGCTAATCCTTCTCATTTGTTAAGACTTGACACTTTGAAAAATCATGATCTCTGATGTGCGGAAAAATTGAAGTATAGAGTATTTCGTGAAAAGAAGAAGTGCTACGCGAAAAAGGAAGTGCTGCGTGAAAAAGGGATGTTCTGTGCGAAAAAGAAGAGTTGCAAAAAGGGTGTTTTCACACCAAAAGGTTTTTTTACGTGCAAGGCTTTAATTTTATGTGCAAGCCACCTAGAAGGGTGCACGAAAAATTTGGGGGTCCGACGGGCATTCGATAGGTGCATAGCACTCTCAAAGCAGCATTACGAAGAAGAAAGAACTGTGAACCATTCAGTTTCACAAAGAGAAGTTGAACCACACTCACACGACTGGGGTTTATCACCCTCATTGTACTTTGCGAAGTAAAGATGAACTAGAAGTGCAATCGAACTCACATCTACACAAAGGAAGAATGTAGTATACTGACACACTTATGTGTTAGTATGATGAACTGAAGAAAGAGATTAATACACTGCAGTACCCTTCCATATTCTACTATGTCAAAGAAAAAGGAGTGAAGAAGAAAAATAACGGAGTATGCCAAATTGACTGCTAAAAATTGTTCAGGGCATTTGGATTCAGATGATGCCAAGTGAACTAATCTTCATTTCCTGAATAATCACATTTATATATGTGATTATTTATAATAAAGAATAATATGTGTTAGTGCATTCTGTTATTTCAATAAAGAAGAATAAGAATTCCTAGGGCAGCCGGTTTTTCACTAGTGAAGAAGAAAAGAAGAAGACAAGAAGAATTACTTTCCTACTGCATGGCAAGTAATCAAGTGAAGAGCACTAAAGAATATCAATAGCAGAACATACCTTACTAAAGAAGGAAGAATACTGTCTCCATAGACAGTATAACGAACTAGCTAGAGGCTGCAAGTTGGACTAGGCCATCACCAGTCCAGGGAAGAGGATTGTTTCCCACCCCCCTCTAAAGTGTAGGTACTTACACTGGATAAGGGATTGTTTTCCTAGCTACTCTACTGTAATTTCATATCACATAATAGTGGAGAATCCATGCACTGGTCATCCCATGCATGGAAAGGACGTAGCTGCTCTTATTGAGTGGTGAACCTTGTAAAAATATCGTGTGCATATTTTTACTGCTTTCTATTTTTGCATGTGACAGGGAAAAAAGAATAAGAGAATCAAGATCCTAATAGGTCAATAAGTACAGGGATAAAAGATGGAATTGGTTTAAAAAGTCCCCAACACTAATTCACCCCCCCCTCAGGGTTAGGTATATCCCAAACTGGTTCTCTGAATTGGTATTAGAGGGAGGTTCACCTCAGTTAGATTCTCTACGGTGAAGTTATTCTCTTTTGCAAACATGAGTTCCTTTCCCGAGTCAATCAATGAAGGGAAGTGTATGTAACGACTAAACTATCTATGAGCAGAAATATATATCTACTAAGCCGATGATGAATAGGAAAAGGAAAGAGGAGAGAAAATTGAAGAAGAATTCCCTCTTACCTAAAGAAGAGGAAGCATCTGGTTCTCCATATCTGGTAGACGTTTAAGACACACCAGATTTGGAAAGTAATGAGAAGGTGGCTCAAGTACCCACCATGAAGATGGACATACTTCCTACCTCAACTTATCAAGAGGTATGTGTTAGTACATTTGGAAATTATCCTCATGATGAAAATACTAGCACAAGTGGTGATGATCAATCTACAACAGCTCAAGAAATATCAGTTGATAGATTACGAATGATTCTGCATGGTATTCCTGAAAAGAGTGCATCATTGGTTTGTGGAGTATTTCAATGCATGCGGGAAAATATCGCTCAGCTGGAAGAAGAAACTGATGTTTTTGAGAAAGGCTTACAAGAAAAACTTTTTGAATGTCTAAAGCTCTCTAGACAGTTTGGATCCTTTGAAGCAACCAAGAGGAGATTTGAAGAATTTTCTCCAAAGTGGATCAAAGATGATGAAGAAAACCCGGGAGTCAACAATACACTAGAAGAGAAGATCCATGCACTTGAAGTAGAGCTGATAAATAGCAATGATGTCAAGGAGTTATATTTGGAAGAAGACTCCAAGAAGATCAATGAACATGACTCTTTGTTATGAAACAAATTAAAGATGCATGACGATAAAGTTAAAGGATTAAAAAAGTCTTGTGAAGAGAATATGACTATGATTGAAGACTAGAAAGTCATCCTCAATATGAGATGTCTAGACTTGGAAGCTCAGTTGACCCATCTTGAGAAGACACATATTGAGTCTCCACAAATGAAGGAAATTGTAGATGTTGTAACTAAATGTTCTCTAGAGGATTCTACTATCAAAAAACCTCCAACATGTGATATGAATATCATGGCTTCACTCATTTATCTTTTACAAGCAGTTGATAAAAAGGTACTATCCATACCAACTCATACTAATTTTTCAAAAATTGTTTCTACAGAATGTGCAGGATGGAAGAAAAATTAAAAACATGTATGGATGAAGAAAAGTGAGAAGAAACCTACCACCATGGATAGGGTGGATAAGTGAAAGAGTGTGGAAGATAGATCCCCACAGAAAGCACAACATACTAAGAAGAAGATGCAATAACCTTATCAAGGAGATGACAAGAAGTCAAGGTTTGTTGGTCAATGCTGGTGCTGCAATAGGTTTGGGAATTGTGCACTGGATTGTTGGTACAATAACTTAAATATAAAAGCACATAGAAATCCTATCTCGAGGGGGAGAAATCCAGAGAAGAAGAAGAAACATCCACAGATCAAGAAAAATTTGTATACTGCAAACAGATTTGGAATGTTAGATAACATCTTTGATGTATGCAATAGGAGTGGTCATATGAATGATGCCTATTCATATAAGAAAAGAAGAGCAGAGAAGCTAGGAAAGAATGAAGAAGCATCCTTAGGAATAAATCAGATGAATAATGTGAAAACAAATTCTCCCAAGAAGATTTCATAGAGGAAAGATGAGATGTCCATGGATTCTAAATCCAAAAAGGTGAAGGGTGGTGCATCCAAAAGAACTACTAGGAAATAATCCACTCAAAAGAATCCATGTATAAGTTCTAATCTTAATTCCTCAATCCCTAATAAAATATTGGTGGTTTTTCCAGAAATTTTGGACAGAATGTGGAAAATATAAGATTCACAAGCTAAGGCTAGTGCTAAATGAAAAAAGAAGATACTACGTGAGGACAATGAAGTTTTGTGTGTGAGGTGCCACAAGGCTGGTCATACTCTGAGAAATTGCTTTGAATTTATTCCAGCACAACACGAATTCATGAAGAGGATGAAAGTTGCATCAGAAGATTCTAGTGCTTGGAAATCTCTTGAAGAAAGGAGATTCACACACAAAGAGATAGAAGAAGTATTGATATCCACACATCCACATTCAAAATTAAAGATCAAATGTGAATGTGTGAGGAGTGTATAAAAAGGAGCATCTTGGTTGAGAAAATCATCTCAGCCTTCCTGCTCACATTGAAGAAGCATGGAGGATCCACCATATATCCTTAAATATTTGTGTATTGTATTTGTTCTGATAATACAGGGAATTGAAGGTGAAGCAAGGTATCAGAGGGAGAACATGAGATTCAGTGATAAGAAGTGTTCCCTTGAGGGGGAGACACGTGAATAAGTTTCCATAGTCATTATCTCATTAAGTATCAACTTCAGTTGGTACTAAATTGTACTACTCTGAAGATTGTATGAAGATCACATCATTGGAAAAGCTATGTTTTTTCTAAAACACTCATCCTTGGTTACTCAAAATAAAGATCATTCTACAAAGGGGGAGTCAAAAAGATAATCAATGACATAAGAAGAGTGAAAGTTCCACAAGTCCACTTATCCTGCCAATTTCACTTGAATGTTATTGATTAGTCTGTTGAAGTGAGTGCAACAATTTCAGGTTGATTATTTACTATCACAGTCAATATCTTTGTCCTGAAATGAAAGTGGAAAACCCTTGAAGACAAGTGTAGGAGTTGTCATCTAATGAGGTGTCGTATTCAGTGGGTAATGGATAGCATTG
This sequence comes from Viscum album, assembly GCA_963277665.1. NCBI lineage: Eukaryota > Viridiplantae > Streptophyta > Magnoliopsida > Santalales > Viscaceae > Viscum > Viscum album. Next base: position 808,648,096 of record OY728139.1, read on the forward strand.
TTTTCTAAATCAAATCCTCTTGTTTTCTACACCGAGCATTTCTCAAGTAGACATAGAGTGAAATGATTGATGGCACATTTCTTAAGTATGGAATGATACCCTCTCTACCATGAACATTGTTTTTCTTGTCAATAAGGGGGAGAGAAATGAAATGAAAGTCTAGGAGAGATAAATAAGTAAGTGGGAGAGAGAAGATTCTCATTTTGACATTGACACATTCATTTGAGGAGACTTTAAGGTATTGGCAACAAAATACAAAGGGGGAGATTGTTGGGACCACATTGTGTATGAAGATTGTATTTGTTGTCAATGGTTGTCAATGCTGGTCAAAATAAAGAAGGATATGGGGAAGAGCTCCAAAGTTAATGGAGATTAGATGATGTGAGGATGCCTGTAGAATTGTTATGATATCATAGCATTGAATGTCACACTTGGGCAATTATTTATGACGTAATTCAGATGATTGTTGAGATGATCCTAAGTTTAATGAACTTGAGTCAAAGGTGACACATTGTTTACAATAATGAAGAATAGAGAAGTATCATCCATTTGAGGATTATGGGATCAGAATGGGGAAGTATCATCCATCTGAGGATGATTGAAGAAGAATGAGAATTTGAAGAAGACCATGAAATTCTTCATAATAGTAATCCATGCAAGAGATTACTTGAAGAATAAAATCATATGAATTGCATGAAGTGTGGAATGATGGTTGAAGAAGAAGAGAGAATGTGGAAGGTCTTGGAATTCTAAGTTAGTAGAACATGTGATGCAAGCCTTATGAATGAAAGGGGGAGAAATGATGATGCCAGTCATATACAGTTTTGATTGGAAGGAATGATGCTGCTGGAAGATTGGATGTTTCAGTACTTCCCATTGTAACTCTGACGATGCTAGATCTGGTCTTTAAAAAGATAAATATCACGATAGTGGAATTCATGATAAAAGTAGAAGAATGGTTATCGTAAGCAGTGAAGAGAGAAAATGACAAAGCAATGGACATTCTGGGGGCGGCATAAAAGCACAGTTTAAGGTGGCGCTGTTTTCCAGTGTTTTCCAAATTTGAGGGCCTGCAAATCAGGAGATGAAGAAATGTTCTTGGTAATGGATGTTACGCGCAAAATTGAAGATGGTTTATATTTTCACGTGCAAGAAGTTTTTCAAGGTCAGAACATTAAAAACTGACAAAGTCATGGAGTGTATAGAAATTTAGGCAGGTTGCGCGAAAAAATAACGTGGTGCGCGAAATAGTAGCGGGATGCGTAAAATATCAGCGGGATGCGCGAAATATCAGTGGGATGTGCGAAAAAGAAATTTGTGTGTGTAATATCTGTGGGATGCGTGAAAAATGAAGGCTGCATGAAATATTGGCCTGGTGCGCGATATAGAGGAATGAAGTTCTCGCGCAAAAGGTCTTTCGAGATCAGAAGCTCAAAAATTTTCAAAGGCATGAGCTGCGCGAAAAATTGGATCATTGCGCAGAATACGATGTTGTGTGAAAGGATGGGTTTGCACGCAATATGGAATACAGTGTGGAATTTTTTGCGCAATTGGTGCTTCATGCTTAAAAGGATGAAAAATGGAAAAGGCATGAGGTGTGCCAAATATTGGAGCATGGCGCGAAAATATGAAGTTTCATAAAAGAGTTTTTACGCGCATGAAAGAGGTTTTACATGCGGATTAGGGTTTTTTGTGCGGGGTCAAAAATTCCAACAAATATGAGGCTAATCCTTCTTATTTGATAAGACTCAACACTTAGAAAAATCCCAAGCTCTGACGCGCAGAAAAATTGAAATATAGAGTATTGTGCGAAAAGAATAAGTGCTGCATGAAAAATGTTGCGTGAAAAAGGGAAGTTCTGTTCGAAAAAGAAGAGTTGGGTGAAAAGTTTTTTTCACGCAAAATGGTGTTTTTACATGCAAGGCTTTAATGTTACGTGCAAACCACCTAGAAGGGTGCGCGAAACATTTGGGGGTCCTGCGGGCATCGATAGGTGCATAGCACTCTCGAAGCAGCATTGCGAAGAAGAAATAACTGTGAACCATTCGATTCCACAAAGAGAAGTTTAACCACACTCACATGACTGGGGTTTATCACACTCGTTGTACTTTTTGAAGTAAAGAAGAACTAGATGTGCAATCTAATTCACATCTACACAAAGGAAGAAGGTAGTATACCGACACACTTACGTGTTAGTATTGTGAACTGAAGAAAGAGATTAAGACACTGCAGTACCATTCCATATTCTACGGCAGCTGTGGCACTGTAGCACCGGAGGGACTGTAGCTGGTACTGTAGAGGAGGTGGTTACTGTAGCTGGTACTGTAGCACCCCGAGTACTGTAGCAGTACTGTTCACTGAGGGGTCCTTTGGGCCAAAAAAATGGGCTTTCAAGCCTTGTATTCAGTCCACTTGGCCTTGGGCCTTCGGGCTATGTAATGGGTCACCCTCTACCCAGTCTAAAGAGGCCTTTGCTTTAAATAATAAATTCAGGCTTCAGCCCCAAACATTAAAAAAAGGAGAGAAGATGAAGAATATCAGAGTATGCACAATTGAATGCTGAAAATTGTTCAAGGCATTTGGATTCAGATGATTCCAAGTGAACTGATCTTCATTGCCGGAATACTCACATTGGTATATGTGATTCTTTCTAAGAAAAAAAAATATGTGTTAGTATATTCTATTATTTCACTAAAGAAGAAGAAGAATTCCTAGGGAATCTGGGTTTGCACTAGTGAAGAAGAAAAGAAGAAGACAAGAAGAATTACTTGCCTAATGCTTGGAAAGTAATCAAGTGATGAGCACTGATAAAGATCAAGAGCAGAACCTACCTTACTAAAGAAGGAAGAAGACTATCTCCATAGGCAGTATAAAGAACCAGCTAGAGGCTGCAAGTTAGACTAGGTCATCACCAGTCCAGGGAAGAGGATTGTTTCCCACCCCCCTCCAAAGTGTAGGGACATACACTGTCTAGAGGATTGTTTTCCTAGATACTACACTGTAATTTTATATCACATCATAGTGGGGAATCCATTCACTGGTCATCCCATGCATGGAAAGGACGTAGAAACTCTTATTGAGTGGTGAACCTTTTAAAAATATCGTGTGCATATTTTTACTGCATTCTATTATTGCATGCGACAGGGAAAAGAGAATAAGAGAATCAAGATCCTAACAGGTCAAGAGGTACCGGGATAAAAGTTGGAATTGGATTAAAAAGTCCCCAACACTGATTCTCCCCCCTCTCATTGTTAGGTATATCCCAAACTGGTCCCCTCAATTCGTATCAGAGGGAGTTTCACCTCTGTTAGATTATCTACAATGTAGTTATTCTCTTTTGCAAAGTTGAGTTCCTTTCCCGAGTCAATAAATGAAGGGAAGTGTTTGTAATAATTCAGCTATCTCTAAGAAGAAAGATATATCTACCAAGACCATTATGAACAGGAAAAAGAAAGAGAAGAGAAAATTGAAGAAGAATTACCGCTTATCTAAAGAAGAGGAAGTATCTGGTTCTCTATATCTGGCAGACGTTGAAGACACACCATATTTGGAAAGTAATGAGAAGGTGTCTCAAGTACCCACCATGAAGATGGACAACCTTCCTACCTCAACTGATCTAGAGGTATATGTTAGTACATTTGGAAATTATCCTCATGATGAAAATACTAGCACAAGTGGTGATGATCAATCTACAACAGCTCAAGAAATATCAGTTTATGGATTAAGAATGATTCTGCATGGTATTCCTAAAAAGAGTGCATCTCTGGTTTGTGGATTATTTCAATGCATGAAGGAAAATATCACTCAACTAGAAGAAGAAACTGATGTTTTTGATAAAGGATTACAAGCAATACTTGTTGAATGTCTAAAGCTCTCCAGACAGTTTGGAGCCTTTGAAGAAACCAAGCGGAGATTTGATGGATGTTCTTCAAAGTGGCTCAAAGATGTTGAAGAAAATCAGGGAGTCAACAAGACTCTAGAAGAGAAGATCCATGCACTTGAAGTAGAGCTGAAAAAGAGCAATGATGTCAAGGAGTTATATTTGGAAGAAAACTCCAAGAAGATCAAAGAACATGACCCTTTGTTACGAAACAAAGTTAAGATGCATGATGATAAAGATGAAGGATTAAACAAGTATTGTGAAGAGAATATGACTATGATTGAAGGCCAGAAAGTCATCCCCAATATGAGATGTCTAGACATGGAATCTTAGTTGACTAATCTTGAGAAGACAGATATTGAGTCTCCACAAAAGAAGGAAATTGTAGATGTTGGAACTCAATGTTCTCTGGAGTATTCTACTATCAAAAAACATCCAACATGTGATATGAAGATCATGGCTTCACTCATTGATCTTTCACAAGCATCTGATAAGAAGGTACCATCCATACCAACTTGTACTAATTTTTCGAAAATTGTTTCTACAGAAAGTGCAGGTTGGAAGAAAAATTCTAAATAAGTATGGATGAAGAAAAGTGAGAAGAAACCTACCACCATGGATAGGGTGGATAAGGGAAAGAGTGTGGAAGATAGATCCCCACAGAAATCACAACATACTAAGAAGAAGACGCATCAACCTTATCAAGGAGATGACAAGAAGTCAAGGTTTGTTGATCAATGCTGGTGCTGCAATAGGTTTGGGAATTGTGCACTGGATTTTCGGTACAATCCCTTAAATTTAAAAGCACAGAGATATCCCATCTCAAGGGGGAAAATCTAGAGAAGAAGAAGCAACATCTAAAGATCCAGAAACATCTATATACTGTAAAAAGATTTGGGATGTTAGATAACATCTGTGATGTATGCAATAGGAGTGGTCATATGAATGGTGCATGTTCATATAAGAAAAGATGACCACATAAGCTGGTCAAGAATGAAGAAGCATCCATGGGAAGAAATTAGACGAATAATGTGAAAACAAATTCTCCCAAGAAGATTTCACGAAGGAAAGATGAGATGTCCTTGGATTCTAAATCCAAAAAGTTGAAGGGTGGTGCATCCAAAAGAACTACTAATAAAGAATCCACTCAGAAGAATCCATGTAGAAGATCTAATCTTAATTCCTCAATCCCTAATGATATATTGGTGGTTTGTCCAGAAGGTTTGGACAGAATGAGGAAAACAGAAGATGCACAAGCTAAGGCTAGTTCTAAATGCAAAAAAGAAGATTCTATGTGAAGACAATGAAGTTCTGTGTGTGAGGTGCAACAAGGCTGGTCATACTGTGAGAAGTTTCATTGAATTTATTCTATCACAACACGAATTCATGAAGAGGATAAAAGTTACACCGGAAGATTCTTGTGATTGGAAATCTTATGAAGAAAGGAGATTCACACACAAAGAGATAGAAGAATTATTGAGATCCACACATCCACATTCAAAATTAAAGATCAAATGTGAAAGTTTGAGGAGTGGAGAAAATGGATCATCTTGGTTGAGAAAATCATCTCAGCCTTCCTACTCACATTGAAGAAGCATGGATGATCCACTTTATTCCCTTAAATATTTATGTATTGTATTTTTTCCGATAATACAGGGAATTGAAGGTAAAGAAAGGTCTCAGGGGGATAACCTAAGATTCAGTGATAAGAAGTGTTCCCTTGAGGGATAGACACGTGAATAAGTTTCCAGAGTCATTGTCTCATTAAGTATCAACTTCAGTTGGTAGTAAATTCTACTACTCTAAAGATTGTATGAAGATCATGTCCTTGAAAAAGGTATGTTATTTCTAAATCTCTCATCCTTGGTTACTCAAAATAAATATCAATCTACAAAGGGGTAGTGACAAAGATAATAAATGACATAAGAAGAGTTAACGTTCCATAAGGCCACTTATCCTGCAAATTTCACTTGAATGTTATTGATCAGTCTAATGAAGTGAGTGCAGGAATTTCAGGTTTATTATTTCCAATCCCATTAAATATCTTTGTCCTAAAATGAAAGTGGAAAACCCTTTAAGACAAGTGTTGGAGTTCTCATCTCATGAGGTGTCATATTCAGTGGTAAATGGACAGCTTTGTTATCTAAATCAATTCCTTATTTTTTCTACACTGTGCATTTCTCAAGTAGACTTAGAGTGAACTGATTGATGGCACATTGCTTAAGTATGGAATGATACCCTCTCTACCATGAACATTTTATTTCTTGTCAATAAGGGGTAGAGAAATGAAATGAAAGTCTAGGGGATATAAATAAGTAAAGGGGAGAGAGAAGATTCTCATTTTGACATTGAAACATTCATTTGAGGAGACTTTAAGGTATTGACAACAAAATAAAAAGGGGGAGATTTTTGGGACCACATTGTGTATGAAGATTGTATTTGTTGTCAACAGTTGTCAATGTTGGTCAAAATGAAGAAGAATATGGAGAAGAGCTCCAAAGATAATGGAGATCAGATGAAGTGAGGATGCCTGTATAATTGTTATGACATCATAGCATTGAATGTCACACTTGGGAAATTCTCTATGAAGGAAGTCAGATGATTGTGGAGATAATCCTATGTTCAAAGAACTTGTGTCAAAGGTGACACATTGTTTACAACAATGATGAATGGAGAAGTATCATCCATTTGAGGATGATTGGATCAGAATGGAGAAGTATCATCCATCTGAGGATGATTGAAGAAGAATGAGGATTTGAAGAAGACCATGAAATTATTCATGATAGAAATCCATGTAAGAGATTACATGTAGAATAAAATCATATGAATTGCATGAAGTGTGGAATGGTGGTTGAAGAAGAAGAGCGAATGTGGAAGGTCTTGGCATTCTAAGTCAGGAGAACTTGTGATGCAAGCCTTATGAAGGAAAGGGGGGAATTATGATTCCAATCATATACAGTTTTGATTGGAAGGAATGATGCTGCTGGAATATGGGATGTTTCAGTACTTCCCATTGTAACTCTGAAGATGCTAGATCTGGTCTTTAAAATGATGAATATCACGATAGTGGAATTCATGATAAAAGCAGAAGAATGTTTATGGGAAGCAGTGAAGAGAGAAAATGAAAAAGCAATGGACATTCTGGGGGCGGTTGAAAAGCACAGTTTAAGGTGGCTCCGTTTTCCAGTGTTTTCCAAATTTGAGGGCCTGCAAATCGGGAGATGAAGAAATCTGTTTGGAAATGGATGTTGCGCGAAATATCAGCGGGATGCGCGAAATATCAGTGGGATGTGCGAAAAATAAAGTTATGCGTGTAATATCAGTGGGCTGCACAAAAAATAAAGGTTGCGCGAAATATTGGCATGGTGCACGAAATAGAGGAATGAAGTTCTCGCGCAAAAGGTGTTTCCAGAACAGAAGCTCAAAAATTTGCAAGGGCATGAGTTGCGCGAAAAAATGGATTATTGAGCGAAATATGATGTCTCTTGAAAGAATGGGTTTGCGCGCAATATGGAATACAGTGTGGAATTTTGTACGCAATTGGTGCTTCATGCTTATAAGGATGAAAAATTGAAAAAGCATGAGGTGCGCGAAATATTGAAGCATGGCGTGAAAATATGAAGTTGCATAAAATAGTTTTTATGTGCATGAAGGAGGTTTTACGCGCGGATTAGTGTTTTTCTTGTGGGGTAAAAAATGCCTATAAATATGAGGCTAATCCTTCACATTTGTTAAGACTCGACACTTAAAAAAATCTCGATCTCTGACGCGCGGTAAAATTGAAGTATAGAGTATTACGCAAAAAGAAGAAGTGATGCGCGAAAAAGGAAGTGCTGCATGAAAAAGGGAAGTTATGTGTGAAAAAGAAGAGTTTTGCGAAAAGGGGTTTTCGCGCCAAAAGGTGTATTTACGCGCAAGGCTTGAATTTTACGCGCAAGCCACCTAGAAGGTTGCGCGTAATTTTTAGGGGATCCTGTGGGCATTCAATAGGTACATAGAACTCTAGAAGCAGCATTTCAAAGAAGAAAGAACTGTGAACAATTCAGTTTCACAAAGAGAAGTTGAACTGCACTCACATGACTGGGGTTTATCACCCTCATTGTACTTTGAGAAGTAAAGAAGAACTAGACATGCAATCAAACTCACATCTACACAAAAGAAGAAGGTAGTATACCGACACACTTTCGTTTTAGTATTGTGAACTGAAGAAAGATATTAAGACATTGCAGTACCATTCCATATTCTACTATGTCAAATAAAAATGTGAGAAGAAGAAGAATAACAGAGTATGCCCAGTTGAATGATGAAAATTGTTCAGGTCATTTGGATTCAGATGATGCCAAGTGAACTGATCTTCATTTCCGGAATAATCACATTCGTATATATGATTATTTTAAGAAATAAGATGATGTGTTAGTGCATGCTTTTATTGAAATAAAGAAGAAGAAGAATTCCTAGGGCAGCCGGTTTTTCACTAGTGAAGATGAAAAGCAGAAGATAAGAAGAATTACTTGCCTACTCCTCGTCAAGTAATCAAGTGAAGAGATCTGAAGAAGATCAAGAGCAGAATCTACCTTTCTAAAGAAGGAAGAATATTGTCTACATAGGCAGTATAAAGAACTAGCTAGAGGCTACATGTTGGACTAGTCCATAACCAGTCTAGGGAAGAGGATTGTTTCCCACCCCCCTCCAAATTGTTTGGACTTACACTAGCTAGAGGATTGTTTTCTTAGCTACTCTATTGTGATTGCATATCACATCCTAGTGGAGAATCCATGCACTGGTCATCCCATGCATGGAAACGACGTAGTTACTCTTATTGAGTGGTGAACCTTGTAAAACTATTGTGTGCATATTTTTAATGCTTTCTATTATTGCATGTGACAGGGAATAGAGAATAAGAGAATCAAGATCATAACAGGTCAAGATGTACATGAATAAAAGTTGGAATTGGTTTAAAAAGTCCCCAACAATGATCCACCCACCTCTCAGTGTTAGGTATATCCCAAACTGGTCCTCTCAAAAGGATCATGGAGATTTGAACAAGATAAGAGTTGAAAAGGATCCTATTTTCATGGATATGGTAAATATGGATATTGGAATAAACATGGAAGGTGAAACATCAATTATTTTTCAAATGGTTGCCAAATCATCTTTTCTAGAAAGGGTAAAAATTTATCATACTGATGAAGAGGAATTTCAAAACAAAATTAGAGCTGTGAATGATGGGAGATTGATCGAATTCATATATAAAGATGGAATTTTGAAATTTGGGAAGATACATTGTGTTCCTAATATACCTGATATAAAAAGGGAATTGTTTGATGATGCTCAAAGCTCTAATTTATCTATACACCCTGTTAAAAATAATATGAATATAGATTAGAAAGAACATTTTTGGTGGGATAACATGAAGAGAGAGATTGCGGATTTAATGTCGAGATATATGGTTTGTCAACAAGTGAGATATAGGAGGAAACAACCCAGAGAGGTCATGCAACCTCTTCCCATCCCTGAGTGAAAATAGGGTAATATTATGATGGACTTTTTCATGGGGCTACCAAATTCTCCTAGAAAGAATCATGCAATATGGGTCATTGTTGATCGTTTTACCAAGTAAATACTTTTTCATGCTATAAGAGAATATTTAACACTTGAACATATGGCACGACAATATATTAATTAAGTTGGAAGACTTCATGGAGTTCCCCTATTGATTGTTTCTGAAATTGATCCCCATTTTACATCAAGATTCTGGAAAAGTCTTTAGAAGGCCCTTGATATTGTACATCATTTGAGCACTTCCTACCACCCTCAAACTGATGCACAATAAAAATGGGCTATTCAAACCTTAGAAGACATGTTGAGATCTTGGTCACATGACTTTCAAGGTATGTGGGACCAATATTTAGCTCTGTTAGAATTTCATTATAACAATAGCTTCCATTCAAGTATTCAGATGGCACCATATGAAGTGTTATATGGAAAGAGATGTCGCACACCAACATGATGGGATGATGATGTTGAATTAAAACTCGTAGGCCCAGAACATGTTAAGGAAACAATATAGAAGGTGAAGGTTATCCAAACCCACATCAAAGTAGCTCAATATTGGAAAAAGCGAAATTCCAATAATCGAAAGAAGGATTAGTAATTTTATGTAGAAGATCATGTTTTTGAAGGTATCTCCATGGAAGGGTGTTATACGTTTTGGTAAGAAGGGTAAATTGAGCCCCAGGTACATTATACCTTTCATAATTCTAGAACGAATTGGAGTTGTTGATTATCATTTGGCAATGCCTCCAAGTGTCTACAAAATTCATGATGTGTTCCATGTATCATTGTTGAGAAAATACATGCTTGAGCCAACGCATGTACTCACCTATGAAGAAATTGATCTAAAACCTAATCTGTCTTATTGTGAAGAGCCTGTCAAAATTCATGATATAAGAGAATAAGTGCTGAGAAACTGAACGACTCGTCTGGTAAAAGTTCTATGGAGAAACCATAAGATGGATGAGGCTACAATACAACAAGAGGAACATATGATGAAGAACCACCCAAATCTTTTTTTGTGTTAGTATTACAGAAATTTCTAGGATGAAATTATTTGAAAAAGGGAAGAATATAACACCTCATGCTTCCACGGTACATTTCCCTTTGAATAATGCAATAGCTTGCATTGTACGAAACTTCGAGATTCTAACACACTATGACTAATCAAACTAGAAGTTATGTATAGTAATACCCACTTTATGAAATTTTATAAATTTTATCTTTCAAAATGGACGTCATTTTTGGATTCAGAATATTGAAATTATCTTAGCGTGAATTTTTTTTATTTTTCTAAAAACATTGAATTTTTGATAAATAGTGAAAAAAACACTACATTATTGGTAAAAACCGAATTTTTATTTAAATAATTAGTTATATTATTTTAATTTATGTTAGGTAAAAATAGATACATAATACTAATATATTTTCAACATAGTTCATTGGAGTAATTTTATAATAAGTTTAGATATATAAAATTTTATCAAACTTTTTACCATCTTTTACCCAACTCCAAGGAGCATTTGAAAATTTGTATAAAATAAAATTTTACCGCTTTTGTGAGTTGAATTTAAAAAATAAGAGAGGCATAGTTAATATCATTAATTAAAATTTGGTTTAATAAGATGAAAATAATTTTTCGAGAATAGAAACTTTTGACTAGTTATTTACCATGGTTAAAAGTAAATAGGGTAATTAAGGGTAAAAATGACATCATAATTACCCTAACACATGTACTAATTCTATTAGATAAGTATAATTAGACCAAAAACAACCTTAGTAATAATATATGATCCTCTTTGGTGCACTTGGATTAGATTAGGACAATATTATTATTTTATTTAAACAAGTGTTAAAAGAGTAAAATTCAACATTTAATAAATAAACCATTTTTAATATAGGTTTACAGACAATATAAATTAGAATATAAATCATCATTAGAATTATAAAAGATTTAATACATAATGGTATTTTATTTATAACATTTATACATTATATAATTTAATATATTTATGACACAATGATGAGGCAGTAATTAAATTATTAATGAAATATTAAAATAATTGATATTAAAAATATCCAAGTAAATATAAATTGAGACTTATGATGAATTAAACTATATTTTAATGTTAATACGACATTTTAGGGTTGGTTAATTAATTTTTTTTCACAGTGATAAAGTTTTCTGGCTTTCATAAAAATCAAATACTAAATAGTTTCCATATTGACATAATTGAGTTTTTGAAACAAATATTATATTATTAACTGATATATTATTCAGAAAAATATAAGGTTCCTCCAGACGACTTGGATAAGGATATATATGTTAATAATGAACCACATGGGGTTCTATTGTCCAATTATAGTATTTTTATTAACCATATAATATAAAAATACAAAGAGACATGGTAAATGTTAAACTATTTAACTAAGAGGTAAATCTAAAAGATAATGTTAATATGACGACATAAACCTATATAAAACCTATTGTTTGAGATTTTATGAACCCATACCTACCTTAGTCTTTAAATAATTCTTTTTGGATCCATTAGAAACCGAAAATTAATTTTTTATAAAATAATATTTCAAACTTTTCCTAAAGTGACCATCACCTCTCTTATAAAAAGGAACTTCCCCTTCTCTTAATTTCACAAATCCAAAGCCTTTTGGATCAGCTAAACCCTACCCAAATATCCTCCCAAGTTTCCCCCCTTCACCCTAAGGGCCTTCCTTTTGTCAGAAATCCTACTTATGGATCCATTTTTATCAAATCAATAGGAATAACTGGAAGAAGAGGTAAATATTTCATCACCTCTTTCAAGTTCTTTTCTTCTTCAACATCTTCTATCATTTTTTTCCAATCTAAAATAAAAAATCTATTATCTTCTATAAACATTGATGTTATTATAATAATTGTACAACCATATTTATTATTATATCCATCCTATAAATGACAAATTCACAATACGTGCATACATACGGATTACCATATCCACATCGTGGTGTAATTTGTTATTCCAACACTTAATGATTTGGATGGGTATAATAATGAGTATAAATGATGTAAATAATAAATATAACATGTTAATGATTCTTAATATGTTATATACCATCCAATTAAATATTATTTCACCATTAATATAATGATATTGTCACTCATGCGTACATACGGATTACCATCTGCTCGAACGCGATCCACCCATCACTATCTATCTAAGGATGATATATAGTGATATCATATTTATATAAAAATATTTCAAAAGAATTGTTCATAACCTCTTGGTAATCCTCATAACCTATTCATATACAATCAATAATGTTAATTTATATAGCCTCACCACATCCCGTAAGTATATCTTGAATATTTTTTTAGGGGATAAATAATCTATGATACAAAAAAAACTAAATTTTCATAAATATTTACTATAAATCAAACATAATTATCATTTAATAATTTTAAAAAGTATTACAATGAATTCCATGGTGACATCTTCTCATTTCTAGACTAGTATAGGTTGTGGATTCAAGATACCATTATAATATTTTCATTCAATGATAACTTGATGACATACCAAGTATAGAGATATAAAATCCACGATTTCCCTCTTCATGTTGTCCCATAAGATGTTTTTCTTCAGATATATAAAATTTTATGCTTCTATGATGGATATATAAGGATGAGCTATGTGTATAATCCTAATGTTCCTTCTTAAATTATGGCTTTGATGGGACACATGTCCAGGTTCCAAACTATATAACTCTATATATATCAATTTTTTAATCAAAAATATTCACTATGTTTCTTATATATCTATATCATCTTTCTATGCATCATTTACCTTAAAAATATTTTAAGGTTGTGTCTTTAGTTGGGAAGCATATGATTTATCTCCCCCCATCATGACATAAAGATTAATCCAATATAAATCCATGAGTATTGGTTCTTTTTCAATACTCATCATGGGTAGGGAACCATGGTCTGTCCTTTTCATAGAATCATCCACTTTATCTACCTTCCCTGAGTGATAATGTATTTAGTTAACCTAATATATTATAGAGTCCAATAATCCACTAAAAATCAAATTCAATTACATCTGTGTTAATTTATAATTCATGATCTTATGATTCATATATATACTAGACTTTTCTCAATAGAGATAATGTTGCCAAATCATCAATTCAGTGATCACTACATCAAAATCCAAATAATTCATCAGATAATTTTTACCATGATACATTAATTGGTATAAACTATAATAAATTACTTTATAATTCTATTTGAGGATGCAACACAAATCTTATTTAGAAAAATATCTTTAGGTTAAAAAAGTGTCCCCTTATAGGGTGACACAGGTGTAGGTACGATGAAAATTTTAATTAATAATTACTTAAAACTTTGTTTTCATTCCTCTCTACAAAATAAAATTACTCCTTTCATGTCAAATTGGTTAGTGGATTTGATATATGTGAGAAGATTCTCACAAAGAACTGGAAATATCATACTAACCTATGAAAACTATGGATCAAAGATACAATAGCCAATCTGGGTCATTAAATGATAAATTCAATCTTTTATGGATCTTCTCATACACCCTTTCTCTTATTTTTATGACCTAATAATGATAATTTCTTCATCCTTAATTAATAAATTCAAAATTTGGCATATAGTTTCTACTTTCTCATGTTCTTTAGCACAATACTCAAATGATATTCATACACCTCCTTGGTCTTTGGATATGTGATATTATCATCTATAACTACAAAAACTGATAAATATACTATCTAAAGTCTTTATTAATTAAATATATTAAAATTTATGGCTATTGGTATGACCAAATGACATTAGAATAACTACATTGTGTCCATACTATATACATCAATATGTATTTAAAATATACTCCATTTTGATCCTTAATAGATGGTATCCAGATTAAAACTCAATCTTTGAGAAGTATTGAGAACCTCAAAGTTGATCAAATAGATCATCGATACTAGGTAAAAGATATATATTTGTTATCATGATTTTGTTATGCTCAATATTATCAATGAAAAGACACATCAAACAATCCATATTTTGGAAAAAGAGGACTGGTGCACCACACGATGAATCACTAGGGCATATAAAATCCTTATTGAAAATGTATTATAATATCTTATTTAACTCCTATAATTTAATAGGATCCATTCTATATAGTATCTTTGAGATAGGCATGGATCCATTTATGAGTTCATTTGAAAACTCAACCTTACGCTCTACAGGAAGGTAATCCAGATAGAAATATATATTTATACAATAAGCATGTTATCAATTTTGATTTCCTATCCTATAATTTGAACCAAGAGTCCATTTTCATTGGGTACCATAACCCACATTATATAAGTTTCTTCCACAGGGTGATAATAATAATCCTTCCACTGATACATGATAATAGGATGTTTTGGGATATGAAATGAAACTTCATTATCCTGATGGGTGATATGAAATTTATGTAGGGAAAAAAAATTCATATCCAAAATTATGTTAAGTTAAACCAAAATAATAAGATTTAGAACTAAAGGAAGTAGCCTCTGAAAATGTGTATTTAGAGAAGATTTACAAATCGTAGAGGTGACCAATTTACCACCAGGGTTTTCACTGATAGTTCAATATCCATTATTTCATGTAGTGATCCAATATTCATAGAAAAAATGTCTAATATAAATGAATATGATAAACTAGAATAAAAAAGGTATATCTAGATATATAAAATTGATCAAGTGTACCTCACATCACTTCATTATGGTGATCAACCATAGTGATAGTTACCACGAATGTCCTTCCATAGTTATGGGGCCAAAATTTTTTTGAATAAGGGTTAGGTAATTTATTTGTGTAATGTATGAACTCCTTGCACTTGAATAATTATACTTTTTTAGGATCATTATAAAGGTATTTATTCTCTTATATTTCATTAATTCGTCTCTTAGCTTTGGTTCTATAGTTGTGGGATTAGGGTATTACTTTACCCCAAATAAAACAGTTCCTCAAACCCATGGGAAAATTAGCCAAAGGATTTATCCCACATTTATTTCATGTAGAAAATATTTAATTCTTACCACCATGTATCTTATAATTAGTGCTTACATGATAATCCAATTTAATTTTCATTTCCCTAGAATATAGAGAGGTTCCAGTTTTTTTCTATACCTTAAGTGAACATTTAACAATATTTTTATAGATTCTAAAGTCACTTATGTATAATTCCTTTTAAAGCATGAGATTTAATCCAGTAAATAAGTGATCATTTTTTCACTCTATATAAATGATTAATTTCTTCATGTGATCCAATAGATTCATCCAATTATTATTTCCATTTCAATAATTCACACTACATTTTTTGAGAAGAGTCAGTGAACAATACATAATGAAAAATATTTTCATGAACTCCTACCATTAAATAGAATATGAAAACTCTTTTCTATTATAATATTAAAGGGACTATACCACTACCCAGTGTCACCTTCAAAATAATAGTCTACCAAAATATACTTCGCATGGTTTGAAAACTGGATAATGGAAATTATATTTTCCATTGAATTGACCAACTACTTTGAAACTAGTGGATTATAATACCTGATAAAAGATGGCGGTTGTTGCCTCATAAATGACTCAGTAATTTGTTGATCCCTATTTGGCGAGTTTGGGAGATAAAAATGATTCTAATTGTTTCCCCCATCTTGAGGTAGTTAGATGTGAATTTATATGAGGTTTTTCATTCTAGCCTTAGTCTCATTATGTTTCGCATTAGGATAATCTCCAAATTTTCCACTAAACACATGGTTAATTTGGTTCTTTATGGTTCCATTAATTACCTTTACTCTAGGAAAATACTTAATGTGTATACTTAAATTAATGATTTTTCATAAAATGGAACTATAGTTTTATAATGAGGACATTATAAATTACATGCATAATATATCCTATGAATCTCTAGGTTTAATTCTAGGTTATCCATTTTTATATTTCCTACAAAAATATTTATTTATATTCAAATAAGTCATATCAATTTTTAAATATAATGTTATTAAACAAATCAGATCCCCCAGGAGTGTCAAATTAGGTGTTATGTTAGGCCTCTTTTTCCCACACTAGTCCACAGTTGTGTTAATACCCAACACATATTCTATGGTGTTATTACACCTAGGTACAACTGTGCTAGATCCAAAATCCATTTTTAGTATCAATATAGGGATGTAATTTATAAGATAACCACACAATCTATACTTTAAAAAAAACATCAGGATGATATCCTATATATAGACTCATTACTTATATTTTTCCATAGGGGTTTTGATAAAATTATATAAAGTTATATCCAAAAATAACTAAACCCTACTGTGATACAAAATATAGTGATCTAATATAAACATGAAATAAATAATAAATTAATTTCATGATTTATAAAATATATCTCACATATAGTAACTCAACCAAATGAAATAATGTTTTAGTGTCATAGAGGTTAGTTGCATAAACATATTATTTTATAGAATTGTTAATATTCTTTCATAATAGTTATACTATAAACCATTTTATATATACCTCACATGATATAATAATATTCATAATATACATATTGCAAATAAAATAAATGGTTGATCTCATATACTCAGTAAAGGAATAACATATCATAATATGATGGAAAACTTTAAGAAGACATAAATCGCATAATAAATGAAAAATATAAGTTATATTATAATAAAAAAACATTTTAGAGTAACATAAGATCTTACCAATATCACTATATAAGTATAAAAGTCATGAACTAGCTCAAAAAACATCTCAACAGCCCAAAAACATGCGATCATGACATAAAAGTGAGGAATACTTAAAAAATAATGCATAATTATGAAAACATTGAATTTATTGGAAATTAAATTCGTCTTAAAATTTTAGAATAATTTGATGAAAAAATTGGAAATTTTTCTCAACCATATGTATATGAAAGACCTATGTGTGAAAACACATTATTCCAATGCTTTTGTGAACAAACTCGTTATGCCCACACTAAGAAATGTGATCCAACCATTCATGTCTATGAACATGTGAAAAAACTCATTATATTCATGTCTAACTATATTATGAGATATAATCTTAAACCAATGGATATGAGGGAGATATAATACCCCACTCTTCAACATCCAGACATCTCCATGCCTCTTAATATTAATCATCATTATATCATAAAGAACCCATTGAAAAAATAATGGGTTTCTTAATCATCCAAATGGTATAAATTAACATCATGAATTGAATAATTTGATACCAAAAAATTAAACTCACAAAAAAATTTCTTACAAAACAAATATTGGTTGAAACATCAAACATAACTTTATTGTTTATAGATCATTTTAATATAATGAAATTCAAATCATTAAAAGTTATTTTTGAACACAATTTGTATATATCATTATAAAATACATTGTTAGGTGTCTTTTTTAAAAAAGATTTATATTTTTATAATATAATAGATAAAAAACATTTAAAAAATTGATATTTCAATCAAAAAATATTTTTCCCTCTAAATAAATATTGAAAAAAACTAAAATAGGGAAAACAAAAAAAATAAGAATGTTTATAACTCAAAGGATTATATACAAGTTATCAAGTCCCATACCATAACGATTGATTTCTATGGAAATGCATTATCCTCCAGTATCCTAAATATAAAAATATTAATTACATATTTTATCATCATATTATTATATATTTTTATATTTACTCTTCATTAATAATAATTTACTTTACGTATAATATTTTTCTAATCTTGTTTCAAAATTTTGTGTTAAGAATATTAATTGTTTTGAACAAGGTTCATCATATAGGAATTGATATTACATTTTATCAAAACTACAATAATTTCCAATGAATTAAATGTTTTTGGATTTTATGTTTTGTAAATACATATAATTTTATAATTACATTACATGGTATTTTTTGTCCTGCTTCATGAAAATGAAAATAGTTATGAACTAGTTTTTAGTTTTCAACTGATATCGATAGATTTTCTAATAAATATTATTTATTTCTTTTATTAAAAAACAATATTAAATATATATATATCAATTATAATTGTTTTATTAAAAAATTAAACAGAAACCAAAACCTTATATTTTTATAAGTAAAATAAAATGAAACACATTTATTCATGGAGGTGGTAGTTCGTAGAATGGACGATTCACATTTTTGTAATTCTTAATGAAAGAGGGGAGGGAGGCTAATGGTTGAAACATAATTATATTAACATACCAGTATAATAATGATAATTTTTTTATCAATTTATGATGGTGAAATTAAATTTGAGGAAGAATAAAATATCCAACAGAGACAGAAAAAATAAAGTCAGATTAAGAGCTTATACCACACTTCATGGATTATCTCATTTTATAAGGGGGTTTAAACTGTAAGGGATGGTATTTTCATAAGAAACAAATAATAATTAATATATGTATAAGTGTATAGTAGATTTTTTGTTATATTTTTTTCTGAATTTAAGAGGTTTTGGTGTGAGTGTATGTGAGGATACGAGTGACCATTTTATAAGTGAATGGAGTGTATTTTTTTTAAATACCCAAACCTTTTCAATAATGGGGTTTCCCCCTCAAGGAATGCGGATCCATAATTTTTAAAAAAAAATTGGTAGGATTTAATGTTAATCCAAAAAACCATAATTCAAATATAAACATGTTTTAAACATGTTAGGACCTTTACATCTAAGTTAACTCAATTTTACCATTTTAGTTTTCAGTACGATATCTAGTATTAGTGTAAGTAAATTTTCCCCTAAAAATAATGATACTAATTATATATAATTTGAAATAAGGATTCCAAATTTTAAATCTATTTTTTTGATTCATTTTTTAAAAGCGATAATATTTTATTTTAAAATAATAAATTTATAATGTTTTAAAATATATTTTTTAAATACAGATTAAATTCTAAAATATAAAATAAGGGTTTATAAATAAAATCCAACATTTTTTAAATTAAAAATAACATATAAAATGTATATTTGGCCATATAAAAAGTTTTCGTAATTTTCCAATTCATAATTATATACTAATAATTTCATAAAACATGTTATTTGTAAAAATGACGTTTTATAATTTCAACTAATAATTAATCTTTTTAGAAGTATATAAAAATAATAATAAGATAATATGAACCCGATACATCTCAAAATGATGTTAATTTTTTCAATATTTCATAGTAAAATTTATAAATTTTGTTTTTCATTAATAATATAAAATATAAAGAATTTGTTTTTGTAAGAAAGTAATTTTTCCTACATTTTATATTATTCTTCGTATTTCATATAAATTACTTATTAAGATATTTTTAATAATTTATTCATATCAAAATATATAATTCTTTAAAATAAGTAAAGATTATAAAATACAGTTCATTAGATTCCTTATTTCACTAGTTGAGTCGATATTTAAGGTGAATTTATTTTGTGTATATATATATATATATATATATATATATATATTCATAACACCAATTCCACTATTTATACAAAAACATTATACATATACCGTAGAATCTTCCATTTTTTGTTTCTATGTTTTTTAAGGATTAATATATCGAACATGGTATTTAATTAAGGAGGAAAAACTTAGGTCGTAACATAAAATCTATGAGGTAGTTCTCTAAGATCAAAATATTGTTGGGTTATCACCAACATAAGTTAAAATTAAGGTACATTATGGAGATTTCCTTTAATAGTAGGAGTGAACAATAAGTGTATCTCATGATATAATTTATCATGGCTAACTCTCCTAGAATTTATGGCACTAGGGAATAAAATACATCTACAATGTCTTCATTCTTTTATTATGTTATTAAATGGTAGAAAACATATCTATTCTAAGATAGTGGAGGGACAAAAATGATATTTAATAATTTTTGTGGGCATTATTCAGGATCATCATATTTATTCAATGCTGTCTTAATATAGCTTCTGGATCATAGAGGATATGTTCTTGAGGTATGTGGTTTCTAAACAAAGTATTTTGGTTGATAATAAGAAGCTGAATTTCATTATGTCATGGGACAATCCCAAAAGACCATTTAGATACAAATATTCTTTTAATAAGAGGGAAAATGTCATTTTTTCATCAATTAATCTTCAATGATGGCATCACCAATGACCTTAGTCACTCAGAAATGGGTGAAATATATGTAGAATCTAGAATTTCAAGCCTCATTTTTTTAGATTAATTAGTGTTTTTCCACAACGTCCATCTTGAATCTTCTTAAACATGATCAATAATATATGGTATTTTGTGACATATCTAGTGTGGGTCTTGGATTTTTCATCATGTTGGGATATCATGAGTTAGCTAATGTTTATTAGAAACTCAGACCCCATGTGAAGAATTTTCGAACATATAAACTTGAATTGGAAGAAATTATATATGAGATTATGTGTTGGTGAAATTACCCCTTTGGTGAAAATTTTATATTATACACTAATTATAAGAGCTTTCAATATAATTTCACTCAAAAGGACTTGATCATTAGGTATATGTGATAGGTGGAGTATCATTAGAATTTTAATTTGGATCTTGTCCTTACATTAGGTAGAGGAAATGTTTTTATCAATGATATAAATAAAAAATTATCTTCCCAAACATTGAAAGAATATTGTGAGGAATCTAATCTTATGATCCTATTTGTAGATATTCATCTGGAAGTAAATAATAAAAATACATGTGTGTTCCTTGTTAATGTGAAGTTATTTGTTTTTCTCCATTAGATCATTTATCGAGAAAAATTTAAAGAAGAAAAATTTCATAACGTCATATGAACTATATGTGTTTGGGATACCCCGAGGGAGTGCTATATATCCCTATAAGGCACACTTTTAATTATGAATAGTAATGTATTTTATTATTATATAAGAAAGAAAATAATGCAGGAATTCCATCGATGTTTGTGGGTTGTCCGTCCGATACTGCTAAAATTTATTATGACCTAAGGTGTCCGTATTGGTGATTTCTTATGAGGTAGAACATAACAGATTTTTATCCTAAAAGTGATACTTTTTATCTAGTCATAGCTATGTTTCATAGTTCCTTTTGGTTTCTATTTCTACTCTATGTTCCTATGTGAAAATGGGACGATGTTTCCATGTATTTCATTATTGGATCGCATCATACCCCTCGGGGTTGGAATACTTTATGGGTTATCGTAGATCAGTTTAATAAATCTACTCATTTCATACCAATCAAGGTTATTAGAGAGGTATATGAGCTCAAGAAGCACTATTTTCAAGAGTTAGTATCATTTTAGGGGGTGCCTTCAACCATTATCTCTAACATTGATCTACATTTTATATCTTTATATTGGAAGAGATTTCAAGAAGAAATTGGATCCTTGGTAAAGTTGAGAAGTTCCTATAACCTATAAATATTCGGAAAAATATATAAGGCTATTTATATTCTAGAAGATATGATCTGGTCCATTTTCTAATATTTTGGTGGTTTATTGGATATCCAATTTGGTTTGATTGATATTTCCTATAATAATAATAATTATCAGTATTTGATTCAAATGGACCTATTTGAATCCCTTTATGGTATACCATGCTTCTATCTATTTTTTTAGATAGAGGTGGGTGAACCATCCTTGGTGGGGCATAAAGATATCTAAGATATGTATGAGAGGGAATGTATTATTCAAAAAAATCTAGTGTTGTCTCAGAGTCACCTTATATTATATTATTACTATTTTTATCATCCCTTGTTATTTTTAGTGGGTGACCTAGTGTTTTTCATTGTGTTGCCCAATTTTTATGAACAACATTTGGGGAAGAAATGGAAGCTTATATTGGGGTATGCAAGAACCTTTTAGATTCTTAAGAAACTATAAAAGGTTTATTTACAATCTTTATTTTCATCCTTTATTAACCACTATTCATAACATTTTTCATGTTTATAAACTAAAGTGGTATAAATTATATCATTCCCATATGGTATATTTGGATGAAATCAAGTTGGAGTTGGATATCTTGATCACTGAGCAACCAATTAAAAAATTTTACTCACATGTTAGTTTGATTCTTGGATTTTTCATTCATTTGGTTCATGTGTTGTGGTGGTATAGGAACAAATCACAAGAGATCTAGGATACGTATGTATTTATATGGGAGAAATGACCATGGTTATTCTCAAATACAACATTAGGGTGACTTTCTAGGGGAAGAAGGTGATATGATGGGGAGAGTTATCACACCCATATTGTCTTTTTCATGTATGAACTAAATTATTTATTCATTATTTCATTTCTACTCATTCTTGGGAGATTTCCAATCAAAATGTTAAGAAAATTGGAATAGTAATCGGTGCATGGTTTTTACATGGTTAGGTATAACCATACTGAAACCATGTAAAAATTATAGATTAGTTTCAATGGTGAAATTCTGGGATGGAACACGGTTTTCTAACCATGATGCTGAATAGTGTGAATTTATAGATGAAGCTATTTACACTCACATGATTAATGAGTTTTGGAGTAAACATTGTTGGCAAACCATTTCTTCTTTATAGAAACATAAAATTATGAAATGACCTCTGTAACCCTATTCAAAATCAATTACATAACCGATTTTTATCTCTCACATTTTACCCTCAACTCCCTATAACCTGAATATAATTCTTCACCCCCATTCTAGGGCTAATGTTTTGTGGGACATTCAATGATTGTTTAAATGAAACTCTAATAAAGTGATTATCCCCCTACATATTTGTTATTTTCTCTTTCTTTTCTTGGATTTATCTCTACCCCAACCCCATTGGGGACTACGTGGTTCCCTTACTCAAAATTTATGGCATGGGTTCTTGATGATTCTGTTTTTTCATTACTTTGGGGATCCCTTTTTCATGTTTTTATATAAACTCTAATGCATTTCATAATGTTTCAAGGGTTTAAGGTAATTGGTTGTGTTTTCACCCTTTGTTGGATGAGATTTTGGGTGAATGGTTGTTAAAATTGAAATTTAAATATGTTATAGTAATTTTACTTACATTCCTTATAGACTGATTATTATGCATCATGTTTTATTTATTTTCCTCATATTGAAAATAGGTGAGAATGTATTTCCCAAGGAATGGAACTACCACAATAGAAAAAAAATTTATTTATGATGGGGTATTTTCAACGGGACCCGTCACGAATAACATTTCATATAAAATGGAATTGGAAAAGGATTTATTTTGGGTGATAGACCATTGTAAAAAAACTATATTTTTAAATGGGAGGGTGGCATGATGCAAATATTTTTTTACAATATTATTTAGTCTAGTATTTTTAGTGGGCGAAGTGACCAATCACAAATATGAATTTGCGACATGACTACAACCTGTCGCAAATGAGTTTAATAAAAAATCAAAAATATTAAAACATAAAAAATTTAAAATTTTAATAAATAAAACTATAAACATATGAAATAATAAAAGTTTTACACATATTATTTTCATTCAAATTTTATCATAATAAATGTTTATATCACTATGGAGGGTAAAGGGAGGGGATGACCATCTGGAAGAAGAGGGGGGACTCTATCTCTACACCCTAATCCAACCATCACATGTACATCATTTGATCATCATACTGTTGGAATTGGTTTCATATCTCCTCCTGTTATTGTTAGTGTGGTTGATATAGCTCTTCCTGCTACCTACTCATGTCTTTTATAACCTCACTATGAGCTCACAAATACTCTTTATAGTGTGAATAAAATGATGATGACTCTCCAGGATCACCCCTTGAGCTTGACACCAACACTGTAATATTATAATAAAAACTATCAAGATTTAATTGAGATATGTTACCAACCACTAAGACCTTTTTGAAACCATACTATGTCACATGCATCCATACAACTCATTTAGTTTCAATTTGAAATTAAAATATTTTTAAAAATTCAGTTTATTTTAAAACAAAAAATAACATATACTAACCATAATTTCAAGCTGGTGACCACCTGTAGTCTCTCTAGTGATATGATTTCTATAGATCCTATTATAAACATCAAATTCCAAAATATTGGGATTTTGAACTTCCTATATGAGTATAAAATAAATAGTTTACATATATAGTTATATAAATTATTTAAAAAAGTACTTACCATATGTCTTTTATGATTATTGAAAGTATGACCAACCCCTCGATGTGTCACCTCCTGCCTCCCTAGGTTCTACCAACATGATTATTCCCTCATTTAAAAACAATCTCTCATATAGTGTAAACATAATACATCACAAACCAGATATGATATATAATATGGTTGATAGCTCTAGCAAGAATGATCAAAATCTATGACTCCCACTTTCTTTATGATTTTTGTCCTTAGACTATGCAAAAACTGATGAAAACGATAATGTATAAAGAACTATGAGGCCACCAGAAATAATTCTACATGCTATCATCAATGAGATATTTTAATCCCTAGAAATAATTAATAATAGAAAGTTAATAATTAAAAAAATTTCAAAATAACTATTATTTATTTATGTACCATGAAATAATCAAACAAGTGGTGTAGAACATCAATGAGAAACTAATACCACATAAAACATTCTCTAGAAAAATAGTTCCAAAAAATAGAACTCCTCTATCCAAAAGTTATGTAAAAAATCTATGAGAAAAATAGAACGAATAATAAAAAAATTAGTAGATAAATAAATTAATGAATTGCATTGAAAACTAAATAAAAATCCCAAATGAACAAAACATAGAATGAGTGGATCCAACTAAAGACATGGATACTGCTCGAGAATAGGTTTGGTAATCAATAATCTCGTAAGACCCCAACCCATTTGAGTCATTGATTAACCATTAAGAAGTTGAGGGTGAGATGATAAAGTGTTAGACTCATTAATAGGTAGTACAACCTCCTCGAGGCTATAAAAGATATCATCATAAGTATCCTCGGCCATTTGATATGTGGAAATAATATTTTCAATATATAATTGAAAACCAATATTGTATATATATATATATATTTATTTATTTATTTTTACTATAACTTCCATGTAATTATTTCATTCTTCATCATTATACACTGTTGGAGAATGATCTTATACCCACGGTTCAAAATCATGGGTATAGACCACAAAAACCATGGGTATAGGCTATACCAACGATTTGGGGAACCGTGGCCATTGCTGGTGTCAGTATAGGTCCATGATCTATACCCACAGTTTGGAAAAACAATTGGTATAGGTTTTTCAACCCCCTCCTAACTCTATACCCACATTTTGGAAATCGTGGATATAGCATATAATACAAAATAGTGGCCCGTAGAATTTGATCTCATAACCACTTCACCATTCACGAGTGTCCTTACCACTACCCCATCACAACATATATGTATGTATATATATATATATATATATTATTAAATATATTTATTTAAACCATGGTTATAGAGGAATAAACTGTGGGTATAGAAATCCCACCAATTTTTTTTGGTCCCGTGGAAAAAATAAATTTCCCACACACATGCGGGAAACCTATACCCATGGTTTGTCCAACCTGTGGGTATAAGATTTCTTATCCGACGGCTATACCCATGGTTTTGGGAAAACTGTGGGTATATGGCACCCTCTCCCAAAGGTTTTGTGGAAACTATGGGTATAGGAATTTTTTTGATACCCTATAACCATGGTTTGGAGATAGCCGTGGGTATAGGGTAGCCTATGCCCACGGTTTTGGGAAATTGTGGGTATATGCTATCAAAAAATGCATGTACACACGATTTGCACAAAACTGTGGGGATAGGGTGACCTATCCCTATGGTTTTCCCCAAAACCATGGGTATAGGTCCATTTTCAAATAGTGATACTCATCTTCTCATATAATAGTGTCAATATCATCAACATCCTCCTCAGTATCATCAATTTCCATAATAGTTTTAGCGTAATCATTACTAGTTAATTAAATTAATTAGTTATATAATCATAATCACTATCACTATTGACCCATAAATATTTAGTGTCATCATTTATATTTGTGTCTCTTCATAGAAAAATCTATTTGGAGCTATCTCTTGACAAATTTCAATTCCTTACAGATCAATAAAACCAAATTCACTTTTCATAATCTGATTTTATTTTGATTTCATTTTTACAGTTATACACTAATCAATTAACTCACTTGAAGCCGAAAAATAATGAAAAAAATATATTTTATGATCTTGATGATCCAATATCACTGGTTTATTTAATACAAAAATACTTTAATATTTAATATCAATTATTTCATCGAACGAATGAATATGAAATCCTCAAACAATATCAAACCAATGACATTTAAATATCATTACATAATTCATTGCTAGATAAAAAAAACTCAATTATTTCATCCCTCATGCCATAAAATTCAACTTCACTTTCCTTATAATGACATAATCACAAAAAATACAACTATTCAATGTTTGATTTCACCATATACATGTGTATGAAATTGAACACTATTCAGCACATATGCATTATAAGATTTAACCATTTTGGCTTGGGGGTTACTCAGTACACACAATCGATTATGAATTTTACCATCATGTTGTGATACTAGAAAAATTGAAAAATAATTTTCATTTTAACAAATAATTAATTTATTTCATATGTTAAAGGATAAAAAACTTACTTTACCAATATTTGAAAATAGTTGGAAATATTTTGTTTTCGACATTCTTCAAGAGTAGCTATTGTAATTTATTGAGAATATTTCTTGATATAAACATCATATAATCTAAAAATAATATAATATTAATTTTTTTAAAAAATGAAAGATTATTTGTTAGTAGAACTCAATGTGAAAAAACATTTTATTTCTTCACAGTTGAAGAGAACAAATGAATAATCCCTATGGTTTTCATCTTATGGTATTCATCATTCATAAACTCAAAAAAAAATATAAGCTCATGATGATTGAAACCCAAAAATAGAATATTTAGTGTATCGTCAACATTTCCATCATTATGAACCATTCAGTTATGTTTTGAAGTATAATCAGGTTGGAAATAATGGGATAAGAAAATGTAAATTTCCTCTTATAAATAAGCTTCTAGAGTTGACCATTAAAAAGATGATTTGTTACGTACCATTTTCTTCAATTTCTACATACATATCATATATGGATACATCTATTAGACCTGTATTGGCCCTCAATATTTTGGATTAAGTGTAAAATGTAATATCAAATGTTCTATTGAATCATTGAAATATTATGGAATTTTTTCAAGTTTACATAAAATTAAAATAACATCTTCTTACAGTACACTAAGTGCATCATGGTCTATTATCACCACAAAAATGTCTCATAACAAATATTATATTCCTGATAAAGTATCACAAATAATAGAATTCAACAAAACCATTATATTCAATCAATATAATTCTTTCCTATATAACATGACAATCTTGAATTATTAATCCAATAGTATGACTATTTCTAAGAAATCTATCCATATAAGAAACATAACCATCTAATAGTCTCAAATCCATTATCCACTAAAAAAATAATAAATGGGTTTCTTTATAAAGTGGATAAGAAGCATTTGAATTCAATAACATATGTGATCTATCATTTTCATACCACTTAAGTTCTAGTCACCTAACAATTTGGGAATGATCTAATGATTCCATTAAATTATCTTAAGTTATGCCAGGTGTGTCCCAAACTATAAAAAATATATTTTAAAAATAGTTCTTCTCAATATGCATTAAATCCAACATGTGATGGACCAAAAACTCAGAACAATATTCCACACCCCAAAAAATAATTTATTTAATCCAATTGTGATCTTTCCCAAAGCCGTCTATTTTTTGTTTTTAAAAGTCGATCCAATGTTAAAGGGAGGTAAAATAAAGAAAATATATTTTAAATCAATACATAATATCATTTTTTGAGGTCCATATCATTCAATTGTAGATTTTCAAAAATTATTTCTATTCCTTCAGAAAGGATAATCAATAAGAAGAAATTTGTGATGAAATCTGAAAAATAATTCTTCTCTCAATTATGATCATAAATGCTTTTTTTCAATCATATAGTGTGGAAAATATTTTTTTTCTATGTGTACTCTAGCCATATAACATGTCATATGAAGGGAATTCATTAATTGTCCACATTAATGAACCTTTCATTAGGATATTTTGTTTAAAAATAACATCATATGTAATGAAACCATTACTCCATAATAAATATAACACATAAATCAACAGATTGAAATAAACATAAATATTATTTTTTGAGTGTCTCAAAATTAGTAATGTTTGAAATATGTATATCTGATTTATTAACATCCAAAGATGTATTTTTTATGAAGTTATAAATATAGACCAATAAGAATATGGACTTCCAAAGGAATCAAATAGATAAAAACTGTCAATAGAAATACCCAAACTCATGTTATGGGATTTTGAAGAAAAAAGATGGATGTACCTAGAAAACATGTTATAATGAATCACCATCATAAGGATTATTTAAGATTTATACGATTGAAATATAGGTTTTATGCAATGAAATCAATGACTTTGTGTTCTTAGACATAAATAAATGCTGAAATAAAGGTGTAAGTGGGAAATACCACAACTATTTTATATAAAATAATTTAGGCTTCCCAAGTTGAGCATCTTCATACCCCGATTGGCCGCATGTTGGTTATGTAACTAATGAATTGTTTTCACTATAATATAAGATGCAACCATTTGAACATGTATGAATCTTTTATTAAAAGAGACCCAATTTAGGTATCTGCCTCGTTCTCTTATACAAATTTTTATGAAACACATTTCCTTTAAGAAATAATGATTTAACAAAAGAGAATATAAGATCAAAATATCTATTTGACATTCCATTATTTTATTTATTTGCCATTCATTTTTCAATTTCTTTAAATTTCATTATCTTACAACCAGGATATAAGGCTTCATTATCAGATATTAGAAAATCATAAAATTGAGATCGTTTTAACTTAGTGTTCAAACCAATATCATCCTGGATTTTAGTTTTTTGAAAATATGGGACCATCAACATCATTTACTAATGTTTAAAACATTGATGGAGTTAGGACCAAATTATTAATATCTTCTCTAGAACTTCATTAAGCGTATTGATACAAAAAATATAATAATTTTAAAAACCAAAATGAAATAGATGACCCCTACTATTTTAAAATGTGTCAAACCTCCTCAAATCACATTTCTTACATGGAAGCATACTTTTCCATTATGAAACAAATATTAGTTTTGATGATGTAAATGAAAAAATGAATAAACACCCTCAATATATGCATGATTTCTACCAGAACCATTTGGATTCCTAGTATCATTTATCCAATCATGATTAACTAATAATGATTCTGGTTGACTTATTTGTTCCATATTTCTCTAAAAAATATAAAATTTAAAAAAAAGTATGATTAATTTTCTATAATAAAAATACAATCCCAAAAATATTAGAAAAACTAAAAAATGAAATTTAAATATAAATATAATCGATTTTATCTTTTTACAACAGTTTTTTACTAATTAGTGTTAATCTCTACTAATCACCATTAATTACTACGAATTATAGATAATTTTTACTAATTTATTTTTTTCTGATTATAATTATTTTGTAGTAGTCACTTATAATTATCCTAGATTAGTACTATTTACCATAAATAGTTACTAATTTGAATAAAGTTGTACTAATTACTGTTATCTTTTATTAATTAAAACTAATATTTTGTAATTACCACTATTTTTTAGTAATTACCACAAATATTTAGTAATTACTGCTATTATTTTTTAATTACCCCTAATTTTTAATAATTAACGCTAATTTTTAATAATTACCACTAATTTTCACTAATTACCACTAATTTTTACTATGCACCATTAATTCTTATTAATTACCACTAATTTTTTCAATATACCAATAATTATCGCTGATTTTTACAAAGTTTTGATAATTATCACTAATTTTTACCCTATATCGCTATTTGTACCAATTATCGTTAATTACCGTAATTTTTTTACTAATTACTGCAAATTATTATTAATTACAGATACTTATTACTAATTACTACTAATTTTTAATAATTACTGCTAATTATAACTAATTACTGCTAATTATTAATAATTACCACCATTATTTTACAAATTATCCCAATTGTTGCAAATTACTTTAAATTATTACTAATTAACACTAATTATTACTAATTACCATTAATGTTTACTAATTGTCTCAAATTATTGCTAATTTCTGCTAATTATTACTAATTATTGCTAATTAACAGAAATGGTTGCTAATTAAATTTAATTTTTACTAATTACCGCATATTATTACTAATTACCTCTAATTTTTACTAATTAATGCTAATGTATACTAAGTATCGCTAATTATATCTCATTATCACTTATTACCCTACATTTTTACCAATTCCCACTAAGTTTTTACTAATTATCGCTAATTATTACTAATTATTTTTAATTTTTATTGATTAGTGCTAATTATTACTAATTAATTCTAATTGTTACTAATTACCACTAACTATTAGTAATTAGCACTATTTATTAGTAATTACCACTAATTTTTACTAAGTGCCACTTATTTTTACTCTATATTGCTAATTAAAGCTAACTTTTACAAATTACCACTAATTATCACAAATTTTGACTAAGTATCACTGATTATAACTATTTTTTTAGTAATTTCTACTAATTTTTACTAATCACTTCTTGTTTATATTAATTACCACTAATTACCACACAATTTTACTAATTACCACTAATAATTACTAATTACCACTTATTATTACTAATTATCACTAATTTTTAGTAATTACCACTATTTTATACTCAGTACAGCTAATTACTACTAATTATTAATAAGTACCATTAATTAGCGCTAATTTATACTAAGTACCACTAATTTAAACTAGTTTTTTTATCATGAACGCTAATTTTTTGTAATTATCACTAATTTTTATTAATCCCTCCTAATTTTTAGTAATCACTGCTAAATTTTAGAAATCACAGCTAATTTTCAGTAATCAGGGCTAATGTATACTTTTTACATCTAATTTTTACAAATTACTGCTAATTTTTACTAATTAACGCTTATTTAAACTAAGTACCACTAATTACCTCTAATTTTTCCAACATACAACCAATTACCACTAATTATTACTTTCTACAGCTAATTACCCCTAATATTTATTAAGTGCCACTAATTACCGCAATGTTTTTGTAACTATCACTAATTTTTGCTGATTACCACTAATTTGTATTAATTACCTCTAATTATAGCTAATTTTTATTAATTATCACTAATTATTACTAATTCTTGCAAATTTTTACTTATTACCTCTAACTTTTAGTATGCACCTCTAATTATAACTAATATTTAAAACATACCACTAATTACTACTGATTATTACTATTTATCACTATGTTTTAGTATATAACTCTATTTTTTAGTAATTATCGCTAATTTTTTGTAATTATTGCTTATTTCTAAGAATTATCATCAATTCCAACAATTACCGCTAATTTCAAATAATTACCACAGATTTCTATTAATTATCATTCATTTCTAAAAAGTAATGCTCATTTCTAATAATTATCAATGATTTTTACGGATTATTGTAAATTTGTACACATTACCACTAATTATTACTAGTTGTTTTAAAATTCTTATTATTTACCATTAATTATTAAAATCTCATATTAATTGCTAAAAATTATTAATTACTAATTGTTGTTAATTAATAAAAACCAATTTAAAATAATATTATTTATTACTAAGATCAATAAATTATTACTGTGTTTTGTTAATTCCTACTCATTTTAATTAATTTTTACTAATTTCTGCTTGATGTCACTACTTTTTACTAATTACCAGTTTTTTATACTAATTATCCCTAGTTTCTAATAATTACTGCTAATTTTTAATAATTGACGATAATTTATATTAATTATCATTAATTTATGATAATTAAAACTACATAATAATAATTAAAACTAATTACTACTAATTTAAACTAATTATATCTAATTACAAATAATTATTAACAATTAAATCTAAATACTTCTAATTAATTAATATTCTACAACATAAAACTAATTACTGAAAAAGAACTATGTAATTATAATTAAAACTAAATACTGCTAATTAATAATAATAATTACTAATATAAAAGATAAATTAACTAAAAATTAAAAACATTAAATAATTATCTCAATATTGAACCTTTTATCGGATAAAAAGCTAGAAAATTTCTTCCCTGTAAAATTGAAATCTTTTAAATGTTTAGGGAGAAGAAGAGGATATGAGAAAAAGATAGGAGAGTCTAAAGGAGGAATAAATGAAAACAAAATGGGTGAGTGTATTTATAGGTCAGATTATTAGCGGTGAGGCTAATTGGGTTGAGTTTCCCGTTACAAATAATTTTTTGTTGCAATTGGTCCCAACAAAATTGTTACCCACAATAAAAAACCATGTCGGTCATTAAAAATGTATTTGTGATAGGTCCCATCACAAATAATCTTATGTTGATAGTTTATTTGTGACAGGGGTATATTCCCATCACAAATAATTTTTAAGGACTATTTGCGATAGAATTCATTTCCCATTGTAATTAGTCCCTCGATAATGACTATTTGTGATGGTCGACGGGGCCATCACAAATAGCCTGTCGCAAAATCCCATTTTCCCCATAGTGTACATTTGAGTTATTTAATGAATTTCCTTATTATTGAATCGTTTAATTTATAGTTTAAACTTTTTAGGAACCCCTTGGATGTTGCGTATGATAACCATGAATGGATGAAGTCCTTTAAGACTAGTTTTGAGTTTTTTCCTGACTAGTGAAGTAGTGTACAATGGATCCCCACAAGCTAGTGAATACATTGTAAACCCATTCCACTAATAATTTGAATATAAATATATTAATTTAAATATGAATGTAAATATTATATATATATATAAATATCTTTGTGTGTGTGTGTGTGTCTTATATGTGTTGTGTTTGTATATATATATGTGTGAGTGTGTGTGCGCGTGTTTATATATATTTCTCTCCGTGTGTGTGTATCATATATGTGTGTGAGTGTTTCAATATGTGTGTGTGTGTGTGTGTGACTATATATATATATATATATAACTATATATTATTATTATTATATATATATATATATCTCTCTCTGTGTGTATATAGACGTGTGTGTATATGTCCATATATATATAAATATATATAAACACAAACACACATAATAATAAATTTAAATGTATATAGTAAATATAAATGTACATTATAAATTATAATCTATGAGTATGAATATATTATAAAAAATAATAAAAAATAATTTATATATAAAACATTTATATAAATAAATATGTATAAATTATATATTTATATATATACACATTAAAAATATATTTGAGAATATATAAATATGTTTATAAAAACTATTTTATGTAAATATACCGTTTATCACTGATGAAATATCACTGATAATGGGAATACCTTTATCAGTGATCAATGTTTACTGATAAAGGATTGGCTTTCTCTGCAATAAACAAATCACTTACAAAGGGCGGCCTTTATCATCAAATTTTAATTCACATAATGATGATTTTTATAGGCACTTATGTTTAGCAATGATAAATGGTCACCATTTTGAAGCATTTTTTAGCACTAATAAAGGGTAGCGATGTTTTTTTCACAAATATATAGTAGAAATGACCATAATTTGACTACTATTCTATAAAATTTATATACATTAAAAATAAGCTATTTAATGGGAAAACAAAATGAATCATCCAAAAATAGTTTGGGAAAGTGGGGATGACATGTTTTGGTAGGGCTTCTATGTATCACTTTGTGATGACATGGGAAAAGGTTAGGAGGGAGAGTGGACCTTAAGAAGCAATTACAAAGAGGAAAATGGGTGTTCATGGGGGGTGGCACTAATAATACCTCAGTGCCTACGCTACTAAGGATTGTTGTTGACATAGTGTTTATCATTATCTATGCTAAAAAGATGTTGATAAATAGTGAACGTTTTCAGTTCTAAAAACGATGATAATGGTGACCATTATCAGTGATAAAATAGTTATAATAAAAGTGCAATCTTTGTCATTTCTTTTTCAGCACTAATAAAGGTACATTTTATTCGTATTTTTTAGCAATAATAAAATACTTCCCTTTGTCGATAGTATTATAACACTAATAAAGGGTACCCTGCATATATATTTTATATATACATAATTTTTTAATCTTTATATGATTTATCAAACAATAAATATATATAATTATATTAATTATATTTATATTTTTTTAATGATTTATAGTTTTTTATTATTTTATAGTTATTTATATTTAAATATTTAGTTATAAATATATATAAATATTATAAAATACAGTTTTATGAACTATATAAATATATATTTATATTTATATTTACATTAATTAAATATATTAATATGAATTTAATAAATGAATGTAATATAGTTCATGTTTAAATGTATATATTTATATTGGCATTATATAATTTATAATGTAAAATATATTTAAATTATACATATATTATCACACCCATGATGTTATTCTTAGGTATAAATACTACGATTTATTCATTTTATCACTTCCTTCCATTCTTGGGTGTTATCCATTTGAATGTTTAAGAAACTATGAAACAGACAGTGGAAAATGATCATCACAGGGTTAGGGTTAGCCATGCATCAACCAAAAAACCATTAGTTTTTTCAGTGATGATTTTCACAGTTGGTGTTGGGTTTTCCTAATTGTGTGATCAAACCATGTCACTACATAGGTAAAACAAATTCTGCTGACATGTTTGGTGTATAGATTGATAAATCAATTGAAAAAACATTGTGGATTGCCTTTATTTTAAAAAATATGAAATGACCAAAGTACCCCTATTTGAAATTAATACCCAAACCCTCAATTTCACTCCCACTTTACCTGCATCTCTCTCTCATGTGTAAATTCCTCTTTCCCCTCCTTCTAGGATTGATTTTGTGTAGGTTATTGAATAATTATTGAAGGTAAACACCAAGTAATAGATAATCCCCCTTCTCCTCAGTTTATTTCTAGTTTTTTGGATTAATCTCTACCCCAATGCCATGGCATACTATGGTTTCCATGACCAAAATTTATTTCATGGGTTCTTGATGCTTAGGTTTTTTCTTTCCCTTGCAAATCCCCTTTTCATCTTTTTTGGTTGAGGCAATCCCATTTCAGGTGGTTACAAGGGTTTAAGGTAGGTGGTACTGTTTTCACCCTTTATTGGTTGAGAATTTGTGTTCTTGTTTCTTTACATTAAATTTTAAAAATTCTCTAATAATATTTCTCACATTCCATGTTGACTGACTATTAGATAAGTATCAGTTTTTAATTGTCTTCCTCATGTTGAAAATGTAACAGCATGTTTTATATTAGGAATGGAACTACATTTAAGTGGTTTGACGAAATCGCCTGTTAAATATTGGTTTAATGTATTATTTAAACTTCAAGTTAATCCCTGATAACTTGGGTAGGATATCGTAGAATGGATGAGTTCCTTTTCCCCTTTATATGGCTATTTCCATAACTAGTGATGTAATGTATGGTGCTCCCTATCTATCTAGTGAAATAATTATAAACCAATTCTACTAATTTAGGGTTATCATTAGTTAGTGATATTGTATTTACTAGGTTTCCCTAGCTATAGAAACCTTAGGGAACACTACCATGAAAAATGTTTATAAAGTAAGTAAAATTGGATTATTTTCCCTCTTTGTTGAATTTAATATGATTTTTCATGTTGTTTTCCTTCATTAAAAATGTTTCAAAGTTACTTTCATGTATTATCATTAATCAAACAAGATTTAGTTTATCTAATAATGGTTATTCATAGAACACATGGTAGTATCCTACTTGTATTTTTATGTTTACACCCTACATACACCAATGGGTTAATGCATGCCTTGTTTTATCTAATGAATGAAAGTGAAAGGCATACCTTGTGGGAGGCATATATTTATAATCTATTTCTTTTTGGTTAAAGAGATAACATGGTGTGATGATTTCTTATGTCACATAGAGATGGTTGGTTGACTTTTGTTACTATGTTTTCATTCACCATGTCTATAGTAGACATTTCATCACCCTTTATGCTACCCACCTCATCCCCTTAACATTTTCTGACTAATCATATACCCTGTATAATTTAATCTATCTACATCATTTCCTAAAATGTTTATATGTTCTTTTTTTTTATTTTTCCATGTGTTTTATTTGTTTTTAATATTATGTAATATGGTGAATGACCTTCCAAATGTATAGTCAGTACATGATGGGTTATCAGTTGAGACACTAGTGATATCATTATTCATGAGAAGAATTTATTTTAAAAGGTGAATCACATGATTCTCATGAACTAGTTGTCATCTCATGGTGATATATAATTCCATTTATACCATGTCACAGACTATTTTGAGTTCTTGGCTAGGGGTAAAAGTAGGATGGTTCATGAAAAAATAGAATTGGAGCATGGTTTTTTATTATTTTGTTTCACGTGTTAGGTATTCCAAAGATAGGATTGTCATGTGTCAATCGATGAATACAAAGAAGTGTATGGAAAACAAATTTAGTGAACAAACTATATTTTCCAATGGATATTGGGAATATGATATTGATTTTCTTTTTTTATTTACGAAAACATTCGGGTAGAGTGAAAAGGATGTGGACTATACACACATGCCTTGTTTTATAAAAGGTTGTGGGTTGTTGTGTTTTGGTTTATGATTCAATTTGATAAATAATATATTTTTATAGTTTTTATTTGTAATATTTTATATATATCACGATTTTTTTACTTTATTGGTTTTAGGTTATATTATTTCACCTCAACGACCTCCAAGAAACTATATAGAAGGAGTTATTGATAATTTTTTATAGGACAACACACTTATTGATTAGAATCTAGTTAATGAAATTGTGAGAACAATCAAAGTTACTAAGAAAAGAACATGCATAGGTCCAGACCATCCTTCGGAAGCCAGTTCAGTTCTCAGATAGGATAAGGACTAAGCCCATGATTTTTTCCATTATAACTAATAGACTTTCTGATGTAGCACTAATCCTTAAGAGGTGGAACAATATTTATAAAATATTCAAATCATATAAAAATTCCTTATGATTCTTGTTGTAGTTAAAGTGAAATGTGGTTCATTTATTCTTGAGATTCATAAAATGAAGTGGTGGTAATTTTTGATCTAGGAAAAGATTCATGAGAAACTTGAGTGAAAGGACATCAAAGTGATTTTCACATAATAGTTTTACCAGGAAACATTGTATCATGAAAAATATCAAGAGTTGTAACCCTTAAATAGGGTAACTGTACCATCATGTAATATTGAAATCAGTTCACAAATATCATTTATCTTTCTCTAAATTTTGTGTCTCTTTATAGATTCAAGGATCACATATATTAAATGGGTCTTCAACCAAATATTTAGTCTCAATTATTACTCTTAAATCATAATTCCTATGAACAAGGGTTGGATCTATCTTTGATTATGTAAATTGATTAATACGGGATCTCAAATATGTTTGACTCCTCTACCATTCATAGAGGTAGTGAGGGCGATCTGTCTAAATGAAACATAACATTGGAGGATCCATGAAGGGAAAATAGTTGTGGTATATAGCCTTCTTCATAACCATATTCTTATTCCCCTATGAGAATAAGTTCTCTCATATTCCACCTATGTTTCAAGGTAGGTTATATAAATCCCTCTTTCCAAAAGACTCCAAATACATACTATTTATTTGGGTGTTTGGGGAACCTTCAGAGATTCTATTAGACTAATTTTCTAGTGATCATTGTTGTAGATACCTTACCTCCTAAGATATCTAATGTTCAATCAGATTCCTCAAATTAATCAGGCATCATTCCCACTGATGTATATGTAGAGGTAGATTATCAAT
This sequence comes from Viscum album, assembly GCA_963277665.1. Lineage (NCBI taxonomy): Eukaryota > Viridiplantae > Streptophyta > Magnoliopsida > Santalales > Viscaceae > Viscum > Viscum album. The sequence goes on from OY728139.1 coordinate 808,686,562, forward strand.
TAGGCTGATTTAGTTGAAGATTGTGTCCAAATAAATGGTATAGCTTAGTCCTCTGTGAAGATCTGATAACATCAGGTAGTAGATAAATTCACTATGGAGTTATAGTCATGAAAAGTTATATTGAGACGTGCAATTCTTATTTTATTAGCTATAATGGTTGCTTCATTTTATATCGTTGCATCTAACAAATTTATCTCAGCTCATACTACGGATTCTTTGAATCATTATTCAGATATTATTTAATAAGCCATGAAAATTTCTATTCCCATTAAGAAATAAAAAGATAATGTATTTTCATGTCCCTCTCGAGTCATTGTGATATCCAAAGTTGAATTTTCTTGGAAATGTATCATACTTGAGATGCACCTTTCTGACATCATTTTTAGAATGAATTGTATGATGAATAACATGAACCATTTGGATTGTTATCATCTAAGTGTGTAATACTCTACACCAGACGGGAGTGTTAATTTAGTCCTTAGTGATTTGGATCCTAGTTCAAGTCAAAAGGACCCATATATACTGAATTTTGAAGGTTTATATTCAATATTGCATCCTTATCACTGGAGGATGATGATCAAAATTTTGAGGGTGTGTTACCTCCCATCGTTAGAGACTTCCTTGAGTTATTTCTAGATATTTTCTTGTGGTTTCTACTAGAAAATGAGATTAATTTATCTACCAAATTTGTTCCAATTATGGAAACAATATCCTTATCTCCTTTCAAATAGATCAACAGGATTTAATGAATTGAATATTTAGATAGATAAAATGGATGATACAAGGTTTATTTTCTCTAGATTATCTCCATGGGCTTCCATAACATTATTGAAGAAGAATGGAGATGATCCTTTATGATTGAACTTTTCTTAGACTATCACTATCTTATGGGGAATGATTAAAAAATTATAAAGATGTCCATTCAAAGTATTAATGACCAGTATAAGTTTCTTGTGAAGTTGTTTGGATTGACTATCACCCCTAGTATGTCTGAGTATAATGAACTAAATATTTCTTCCGTATCTTTACTTTTTCATTGTGGTATTCGATAATGAAATTCTTATAAATTGTAAGGAATAGGTGGAGTATGAATGAGATTTAAGGATTTTATTAGGGATTCTTCTTGGTCACTGACTCAATAAAAATCTATATAAATATACCATTATGTATTTGATAGATTATGTTCTTGGGTAATGTGATATCTGGAAAAGGAATTTATATTAATCTGTAGGAGGTGGAGGATGGTATTTCTTGTAAGCAGCCTAAAATTTCTTTGAGATAAAAATATTATTTGGATTTGTGGGAAATTATTAATGTTACATCAAGTACATCCCCAAGATGGAATCATTGTTGACCTCAATCACATGGAAAGTGGTGAAATATTTTGGGACTCTTTAATGTCAAACCTCATTTGTCACGACCCATCCCCCGAGGCCCGTGCCGTGCCTACCCCAGGCCCACCTTCCATAGGCCAGGGGCTGGCGACTAGCACCAAAAGGAGTTTCCCCTAAAATAGGGAAGTCTTTGCCTTTATAAACTACAAACTCATGTAACCAAGAACATAACAAGATATGAACACCAACAAACTATATAACCAAAAGAGTGCTGAAAGTAAATGGGGCCGAAAATACAAGACCAATAGTAAAGGTACATGAAACTGAAAGTACAAGTACAATTGATGAAAAAGGAAAATAGCTACAGGGTCATCCTCCAAGGTTCCTACCTTATGTGTAGGTACAGATCACCTACTCAATGCTCCACGTCCATTCGTCTCCTCTGTGTACTGACTCGTTGTAAGGTCCACCTCCAAGCACCATCCAGTCCTTGTACCCTTAGTCTCGATCAACACTATCTATCATCTGCAATAAACACAACGAAGTGTGGGAATAGCCCATGAAGGGGTGAGTATAACGATACTCAGTAGGGACCCCGAGACCTTCATGGTCTCACAAAATCCTCCAATGATCAATCACAAAAGAATAAAACAACTTATAACCCAACTTAGGTATATGGACATACATATACCTAAGTTATCAAGTAAACATATCTCTATCATGAAGAAACACAGAGGTTCTGATTCATCTCACAACAGGGTTTATTCTAGGGGTAGTAACAAGTAACATCCTCAATCCCATCACTGAACACCTCGGATGCCGGAGATCCCCTCCTCTATCGAGTAAAGTGGGATAACCGCATCATACAGAGGCGCTTCCCACAAACCTTGGACTACTGAGGTACTCTTAATGTTGAGTACCATGGGTCTTCCATGTCACACAAAGGCGCTCCCCAACATGGGTCTACCACATCACACAAAGGATCTCCCCCTCAGGACTTTCTGAGGTACTCCTCCTATCAAGTACCATGGGTCTACTGCGTCACACAGAGGTGCTCCCCACCATGGCCTACTGAGGTGTCCTCATGTCGTGCATTGTGGGTCTTCCGTGTCACATAGAAGTGCTCCCCAATGTGGGTTTTCCACGTCACACAGATGCGCTCCCCACTAGGCTATTCAATTCACTCCAAGTCAAAAAATGTCAGTCGTCGTCAAGTATGATCAAGCTATGGGGTTCTTGCACTATGCTCACTTGTCCCCAGAAGGATCTGCTCCACGAGATACTAGTTGATACTTAAACATCCAAAATGTCCCATGAAGAAGCTCTTCAAATGTCTACCACGTCATCGGGTTCTCAACGCAACAGATGGCGTGTCAATCGAGCGTTTGATCTATGAGTTATTAACCTTTTAGTCATGGGGGCAGATTGGATTCATGCTTGATCTAACCTGACTATTCCCCATCTTAATCCAAAACTCCAATGGGGTATACTCAAAGGGACTGAATCACTAAAATATTTCAAGCACCGTTGACAGTTTGTCAAATAGACATCCAGTGCCAAGGTTATGGCCAAAAGAAAGTAAGTTGGTCATAGTGGGCCTGGGTTCGGTCCAACCTGGTCGGACAGACCCGGCCCGACCCGGCTTGGGCCGACCAATTTCGGGTAGACCCGGCCTGACCTGACTGGCCGTGAGGGTGCCGCGAGGGCCGTTCATCCGCAGAGGGTGCCGCGAGGGTGGCTCGGCCGTAGAGGGAATCGGTCGCGGGCTGGCTTGGTAGCGAACTGCGTGAGGTCGTGGGGTGGCTCAGTGGTGGTGGTGAGGAGGGGGCGGTGAGTGTGATTCGACCCGGAGCGGTGCGTCAAGGGAGGTTCAGCCGAAGTGGCACGACGAGGGGTGGATCAGCTCAGAGTGGTACGGTGAGGGAGGTTCGACCCGAAGCGGTGTGGTGAGGGTGGTTCGGCCGGAGTGATGCGGCGAGGGGTGGTTCAGGCTGGGGTTTCATGGCGAGGGCGGTTCAGTCGGAGCAGCTTGCAGGGTCGCGGGTAGTGCGGTAGGATGCAGGCGGCGCGGTAGGCCACGAGCGGCATTGTAGGCCATGGTAGGCCACGGGTGGTGGCTCAGCTGGCGCGGCGGCAACTCGAGCTCAGGTCGGCTCGACAGCGGCGGCTCGAGAGCGGGTAGACGCGACAGCGGACGGCGCGGAGCGGTAGAGGCCGTCGGGTGGCACTGGGCACAGAGGCCATGGGGCGGTGTGGAGTTTGGGGGGCGGCGTGGGGCACGGAGGCCACGGGCAGTGGTGTTGTTGCCTTCATCTCCTTCATCGCATTCAAAACCACAAATCATCACAAGATTCATGGAGGGGTCGGGCCATGTTTGTTTTCCCCGTACCCTCCACGTTACCGTGGTAGCAAGTGGCTCCTCAATAACCTGAACATTTAACGTCAAATCTTATCCTCCCCACAATGATTTATTCCCAATCCCAAAAATTAATTCAAGGGAAGAACATGGGAAAAGTATTCATACACAAATAAACCCTTACCTTGGATTGTTCATTAACGTTGGCACGAGAAGGAAGTTAAAGTTGTTGATGTTCATCTCTTCCGCCACACTCCTCCAATCCCGGGCTCGTGCATCGGTTCATCGTAGTTGAAGATGATCCCCATTGGAGGATGTCCTAAGGAAGATGTTGAAGTCGGTGTTCTTCATTGGAAGAGAGATCTTCTGTGGATGGTGTGTAATCCTCCAAGGGTACTCATCTCTCAATTCCACCCAAAAAAATGAAAGAGTTGCCAATATAATTATTAAATAATAACATAACATTTAATATTTATGTTGTCACGTAAAATTAATTGGTAACTTAACATTTAATTCTTATCTTGACACATAAAATTAATTGGTAACTTACCAATTAATTATAGGTTGACACAATTAATTAATTGTGGGAGTTGAGAGGTTTCTCCCCCATTAAGAGGGGTCGGGTGGTCCCCACCCCTAAATTCAATTATGGGAGGTTTTGAGGACTTGGGTGGTCCCCACCTCCTTAACTCAAGTACAGGGGGTTTCCAAAAATAAAATAAAATGTGTGATTATTTTGTTTTATTAATTCTAGGAAACCCCCAAAAATTAACATTCACCCTCGAACAACTATTGTCAAGGTGAAAGTTTTCTAAAGCGAATACCGGTGCTACGAGTTCAACGGTGCCCTCAAATTTCAATTTTGAGAACCAGTTCAAATATTAGAAAAACCTGCTCGCATGTTTTCTGAATGTACCCGAACAAAAGTTTAGAAAATCATTCTGGGCAGTCCGGGCCTCAGAATCTCGCACCGTCAATTTTGGCGGACTCATAAAATTCCCATATATTTAAAAACAATTACATGAAAATTCCAGGTCTTTACATTCTCCCCACCCCAGTGATTTACATATTCATAATCCAAAACCCAATCTAAGTGAAAAAGTGGGGTTACTGAGCACTAATCTAATCCCCCCACTCCCATGTGCTCTCTTGGAGGTTCTCGTGCTGCCAGCGAACCTGAACTAGTGCTATAGACCGTCTATGAAGGTCTCGCTCCTATCGATCCTCAATCTCCATTGGATACTCTGTAAATGTCTCCCCATCATCGATGTTCAAATCTCTATGGTCGATGATGTGAGAAGGGTTTTGCATGTATCTCCTCAGCTGGGATACGTAGAAGACTTCGTGCACCCGGTGAAACTGAGGTGGAAGAGCTAAACGGTAAGCCACCTCACCAACTCTATTGAGGAACTAAAAAGGTCCGATGAACCTCGAATATAACTTTCTGCCTTGACCAAATCTCCGCAAACCTTGTCAAGGTGAGACCCGTAGAAAGACGTGGTCACTATCCTCGAACTCCAGAGGTCTCCATCTCTTATCGGCATACGATTTCTGTCTGATCTGTGCAGTCTTCATACATTCCTAGTTGACATGCACCTTCTCTGTGGTAGCCAATACCATGTATGGTCACACTAGTGCTGACTCCCCTGGGCCAGTCAATCATAAAGGTGATCTATAAGGTCGCTCGTACAACGCTTCTAAAGGTGTCATCCCAATGGTGTATTGATAGTTTTTGTTGTATGAAAACTCCACCAAATGTAAGTGATCCTCCCAGCTACGACTAAAGTCGAGGACACAAGCATGTAGCATGTCCTCGAGGGTTGGAATGGTCTGCTCTGTCTGGCCATCCGTATGAGGATGGAATGCAGTTCTCAAATAAATCTGCATCCTGAAAGCCTCCTGCAACCACTTCCATAGCCGAAAAGTAAAACCTGCATCACTATCAGAGACAATTGTTTAGGGTAATCTATGTAGCCATACAATCTCCTGCACATAGAGGTGTCTCATGCTCTCTACTGAACCATTCTCTCTGATTAGTAAGAAGTGGGATGACTTGGTGAGTCGTTTGACGATCACCAAAATCAATTCATGACCCTTGGATGTACTTGGAAGTCCTTTCATGAAGTCCATGGATATCCCATCCCACTTCAACTATGGGACCTCTAAAGGCTGAATCAAGCCTGCGGGTACCAGATGATCTACTTTCACGTGCTTAAAAGTGAGGCACTGAGAAACAAACTCTGCTATTTGTGTCTTCATTCCCAACCACTAGTTCCATTTTCAGAGTTCCAATTACATCTTCGCCACTCCTGGATGTACCATTATAGGGGAGTTGTGTAACTCCCCCAACACTTCCTCCTGCATGACATTGGTACCATAGTATGTCCTATGAAGAGGATGGTGTGCTCCCCACCTTCATAAAATTCATCAGGTGCCTTCCATGCGGATATCTGAGCACGTCGTGCCTCACAGTCAGTGTCCCCACGCTGCGCCTCCCTGACTCGCTGAAGAAGTGGGGGACTGACTGTAAGAGTCTGAATAAAAGTTGCACCATCTATGTCCACAAATATATCTGTAAGGCAGCCATCTACTCCGTCGCCTCACATAGAAGTTGTATACTAGATCTCAAGGTGAGTTCCATTGCAACAACAGTCCCCTTCCCATAAGTGTAGACTATATCGATGTCGTAGCCCTGGAGGGACTCAAGAAGACATCACTGTCTTATGTTCTGGTCCTTCTGAGAGAATATATTCCTGAGATTCTTGTGATCAGAGTAAACTGTAAAACGCTCATCCATCAGATAGTGTCGCCACATATTCAAGGCGAAGACCACTACTACAAACACTAGATCATGGGTAGTGTAGTCCTTCTCATGTTGTATCATATGTTGAGAACCATATGCGATCATAGCTCACTCATGCATCATGAAACAACCGTGTCTGGTCCATGATGTGTCGCAATAGACTACATACCCTATGCCTGCCTATAGAAGTCTCAATATGGGGGCACTAGTTAGTCTCTGCCTCAGCTCCTGAAAACTTTATTGTCATCTCGCCGATCCCACAAAGGGTTTCCCCTTCATCATCAAAGATGATAGAGGTGCTGAAACTCTGGAGAAATCTGGTACAAACCTCTGGTAGTATCCATCCATGCTCAGGAAACTTTGTACCTCTGTCACACTCCTGGGTGGCTCCCAAGAATGTACCTCCTCAATCATTTCTGGATCCACTACAACTACAACCTCTGATATGACATGTCCAAGAAAGTGAACCTCTCTGATCCGGAATTGGGACTTAAAGAGCTTACCATAAAGCTGATGTTCTCGAATTTTTTCTAGTACTACCCACAAATGATAAGCATGATCCTCCTTAGTAGGTGAGTATATCAGAATGTCGTCGATGAATACTACTACAAAGTGATGAAGGTATGGTTTTATGATAATTTTCATGATTCCCATGAACACTTCTGGAGCATTGGTCAGGCCGAATGGCATAACCAAGAACTCGTAATGGACATACCAACACCTGAAGCCCATCTTCTTCACATCCCCATCTCGTACTCTGAGCCGGTGATAGCCTGATCTGAGGTCTATCATTGAGAACTAATGTTCTCTCTTAAGGTGATCAAAGATGTCATCAATCCTCAGGAGTGGGTACTTGTTCTTCATGGTCACCTGGTTTAGGCGCTGATAGTCAACACAAAGCCTCATGCTCCCATCTGCCTTTTTGGTGATCAAAATCGGGGCTGCCCATGGGGAAACATTGGTTTGGATGAATCCCTTCCCCAGAAAGTCCTTTAGCATTACCCATAGCTCGTGAATCTTTGCGAGAGCCAATTGATACACTGGTGAAGATATCTATGTCGTCCTGGGGTACAAGTCAATGTAGATGTCCTCCTCTCTATGATGATTGTAAAGACCTTTAAATCCTATGGATTTTTTTTTTAAATACATGAGAATATTACGAGTCCGTGGTTTCTGACGGCGCCTGATTATGAGGCCCGGTGTGCCTGGAATCAATTTATAAATTTTTTTCAGGTACGTTCAGTAAAAGTACATGTGGGATTTTATATCTTTTGAACTGGTGCTCGGAATTAAAATCTGATGGCATCGTTGAACTCGCAGCACCGGTATTCGCTTAAGGATACATTTACCGCAGTTGGGTTTTATCAAGAGTGGAAGTTAATTTTGGGGATTTCAGTAAATTAAACAAAACATGATGTGTGACATAATTTTTATTTAAGCAGTGGTTAATTTCCCCAAAGGGAATTTGGATGTGGGTCCCACCCCCATATAACCTCCCTTGGGAGGATATTATGTGGGGGGGACACACAAGCATCTAACCCATCACCTTCCCTTAAACATCCCCTTTAACTCCCTTAAACCCCCATTAATGTGGGGTGTGTCTTCACCTTTCCTCCCCAATTAAATGCACCAACTCCCTTGCAATTATTTATGTGAATAAACTTAATTAATTAATTTGAGTTTTTGAATTCTTTTGAAATGCTGGGCAACATTAAAATAATAGGAGCCTATTATTTTACTTAGGGCTTGGAGATTATTCATTGATGTTTGGGAGGAACTCTTGGAGGAATAATATCCTCTTGACAAAGAATGCCATTTTACAATGAAGAACGATTCTTCATCCTTCCAAAGAAGAATTGTGAGCATCGTCTTCTCCCTTTTGACAAAGCCAGAAAGGGAAGAAATTGGCCGTGAAGAACGTCACCAACGACGACGTCACCTCCTTATGAGGTCAATGGAACGATGCCTCCATCCCACAACTTTGTCAACGGTCAACGACAATCGAGGTAGGATTTTGAATTAGAGTTTTAATTCCATTATTTTGCGTTCTTCTTTTCTCTTGGATAAAAACAACAACCGTGGATCGACCCCCGAACATGTCAATCCGAAGAAGAGATGTCGATGGTGGGATGGGTTAGAGATTAGGATGGGATTTGTTTCTGGTTCAATTATATGCTGGATTTCTGTTTGAGCCTCTAACACGGAAGGCAAAGGATGAAAAACAAGTTCGGACCCTCTGCCAATTTGTTCATGATGTGCGGATTGAAGGGCGATAGGTTAACGGAATAGAATTCTCTGATTTGAAGTAGTCTCTGTGAAGATCAGGACCCGAGGAGGCCGGAGGCGCAGACGAGAGGCAAAACAGACCACATGAATGACTCCGGTGGCCCGCAGAGGAGCACGATGGCCCGAGTTGCTGGTGTGGCAGCTCTGATTACTGGAGGCGGCAGCTGGCACCGGCCGACAGCCTGGGGGTGGCATCACCCATCACGCGCCACCGGCGGAAGGCCGGTGCGGCACTGGGCGCGGAGGTGGAGCGGAACCCGTATCCACGGGTTCTGAGAAGGACGTGCGGCGCCAGCCGGCATAACTGTTACAGGACACCAGGGGGGCCACGCTCCCCCCCCCACCCCTCGCTCCGCACGCCCTGCGCAGGACGCACTTGGCCAGCTGGCCGAGTTGTGGTCGACCGTCAGGTCGGGCAGCCTGTAGCGCGGGCCGGGCCACATGTCACGGGGGCTAGGCCGCCTGCCTCGTGGGCCGAGATGCCTGCCACGCGGGTCGGGCCACATCCATCGGGTCAGGCCGCGCCCTACCGGGCCAGACCCGGATACGGGTCGGGTCGACTCGGTTCGGGCCGCCCCAGGGCGGGTTGGGCCAGTTCAGACCGGACCCATGCCCCACTCTTCGAACCACTTTTGGTTTTTCACCTATAACATGAACTACAGACCTCTGATTGATGCACCGTTAGTTGCGAAGGATTTCTTGGATAGAGATGGTCGTTTCGGTATATCACACTCAAGGTTTTGGAAATGTTTGGGTATTGCCGGGTTGGTTTGAATCGGAAACCAACCAGCCCCTCGAAGCGGAAATGCTTATAACATAAGGACCGGGCGTCCGATTGACATGAAGTCAACTAAGTTGGATTAATTTTGATGATACGATACTTTTGGAATAATACACACAATATTTGGATGAGGTTTTAGTATGTATGGGTTGGATTGTACCCGAAATCCAACCAGCCCCTTGGAATAGAAATGCCAATAACTCTCAGACCGGGCGTCTGATTGATGCACCGTCTGTCGCATTGGGTTCTTTAGGATGTGGCGGAACTACGGGATACATCAACTTAGGAATTATTTATAGTTGATGTATCGAATCATGGATTGAGGAGTGGAACCTCCTGATATCGAGCATGTTGTGTGAGGGGACCCTAGGGCTAACTGCGACTGAGATGTTGGAATCCCCCCTGGGTTCGACAGCAGTGACTTCTATACCAGAATCCTACGTGGGTTTGGAAGTGATGACATATGTACCAAGATCCTCTGTGGGTTCGACAGCGATGACTACTGTACCGGAATCCTACGTGGGTTCGATAGTGACTACTTTTGTACCGAGATCCTCTGTGGGTTCGACAGTAGTGACTTTTGAACCAGGATCCTACGTGAGTTCGACAGTGCTGACTACTATACCATAATCCTATGTGGGTTCAAAATTGAAGAATTTCATGATAGGATCCTTCGTGGGTTCTATAGCACTGATATTGTTCCAGGATCCTACATGGGTTCGACAGAGGAGATGATTCAGAGTCTACATCTAATCATCTCTTCCCCTCTTCGTGAGTTGTATACCTGTGTGAGTTGAGTCATGTCTTTAATCCATTATCAACGTGGTGATTGAATTTACTTCCATTGTGGAATTTTTTGTGCTTGGGCTCAATATTTGGAGCCAGGCTGTGATTGATAACTTAGTTATATGTATGGGAATATACCTAAGTAGGGTTGGTTGATAATTCGTGATTGTATTTTTCTTATTTTTTTATACCTTGTGGATTTTGTGACACCTTGGGGGACACGGGGTCCCTAAAAACTATCATTATACTCACCCCAGCACGAGATATGTCTACACCTCATTGTGTTGGATGCAAACAATGTACAGCACTGACCGAGGTGCAGTGTACGAGGACTGGACGATACCTGGAGGTGGACCTCACGACGAGTCAGTACCCGGAGGAGACGGACAGACGTGGAGCACTGAGGAGGCTATCTGTACATACCCTTCAGGTGGGATCTGTAGTGGATGATCCAGGAGCTCCTAGGCACCTCCATATGTTTGTCTTTTTAGTTTTACCTATTTATCATTTCCTTATACTTTAATGTTGGGCTTGTATTTCTGGCCCTTGTACATTCCAGCACTTCTTTTGTATTCAGTTTTTTACTTAGAGTTTGCTTCTGTTTGTACTCTAGTTGTGTTAGTTTTCAGTTATAAAGGAAATTCCTTCAAATTTTAGGGACTTACACCTTTTGGTGCTAGTCGCCAGCCCCTAGACTATGGAAGGTGGGCTTGGGGTAGTGACGACACGGGCCCTAGGGGACGGGTCGTGACAAATTGGTATCATAGGAGTTGGTTCTACCACAGATCTTGAACTTTGATTCTTTTTACGACAATAGTTTTAAGTGTGTTGGGTGTGGTTATTAGTTTAGGGAAACTGTTGTTGGTGCGGTGGCCAACGTATCCAAACAATAGGACTCTGACTTCGGATTTCCAACTCAATGCATGAAACCCCGGATTGTGTGTGTGCTTCCTTTGAAAAGTTTTCTTCATGATTACTTTGTGTCAACTCACCTGGTATACTGTTTTAATCGTGGCGCACCTGTTTATTTTAAGTATGGCCCCATGAAGGTAGCCGGCTGGGGTTATGAGTTTCGTACGAGATGGTATCTCACCAAGTGAAAAAGCTTCGGTACAGGGACCCATCACAGCGGAGGTACCAACGGTATCACTACCCTCTGGGCCACCGATACCACCAGCTCCAGCAGCCGAGAGTGCACGATGTCTGAGTGTGTCGAATGAGTTCCAGCGCCAGAGACTGCCCAGGTTCTGGGGAGAGATGGACCCACAGGAATCTAAGGATTGGATGGAGGCTGTTGTGACAGTTGTCATATTGGTAGAGACACTAGCCGACCTCATGGTGATCCTTGTTGCGAGTCTCCAGCAGGCAGATGGTAGAGCCTGATGCTCTAGGTGAATGATGAGGCATCACTACTCTGGACAGACTTTGAGAGCCTATTTTGGGTAATTATTTTAGCAGCCACCCTTCTTGCGGTGCGGATTATGGAGTTACTTTATCTGCACCAGGGCAGCATGACAGTAGCTCAGTACTCAGTGAGGTTCACCAACCTCTCATGCTACTCCACGAATATGGTACGTGACCCATTCTTCAAGGCTCGGACCTTTGATCAAGGACTCAGGTGTGAGTTCAGGGCTTCGATGATCTCCCTTAACATTCTGACGCAAAAGGGGGTATTGGAGAGAGACCTCATAGTGGAGAATTTTCTTGTTGATCAGTCTCGAGCAGCGAGACCCACCACTAGTCGACACGCACCAGAGTCCTCTACAGATGGAATTAGATAGATGACATAGGGGTATAAGAGGACCAGACCCACAGGTGGTCGACTATACGACTCATGTTCGGTTGTGCGGGGAACACGAGCAAGAGAAAGTCATACAAGGAGAAGGCAGTTCTATGCATGCGGAAGGTAGGGTCACATGGCTCGAGACTTCCCAACCCGTTCTGAAGATGAGCATTAGGTGGTAGATGAACCTTCTAGGCAGAGGTAGAGGTTTGACTGTGGTGGTCCTCCAGGAGAAGGCGGACGTGGAAGAGTAGCTGGTTGAGCAGTAGGTGGTGGATGACGTTTCGAGGCCCTACCACCACCACCACCAGGAGGATCACCTTGACTGCAGGGAACAGGTGGACAGGGGAGAGCTCAGCTTCAGGCAGCTAAGGCCTATGACCATAGTGATCCGGGAGCAGGTGGATAGGAGCGGGACTAGTTCCAAGCATATAGTCCTTTGTTCATGAAAATTCTAGCTTCGTTGATGTCGTTGTTTGTGGTTTCTTTGTGTCTTTGTACATTGAGCTGGAAAAATAAAAGACACATGCTCTTGTGACATTTTATTTCCTGCCTTTTGTGTGGATAATAATAAGAGATTCCGGATAAAACTATTGACTTGACCCTCACATTCGAGATTCCTACTAGAGGATACCTAGTGACCACCCACTCATTCTGACTGTGTGACTCAACCCTTGGAGGCGAGAGTATCAATTGGATCTCTTGGTAGTAGCATCGAGGCCTTACAATGTCATCCATGTCATGAATTAGTACCGTTCATGTCTGGATAGACTATATTAGGCAATGGCATGGTTCATCCAGGGGATGAGACTGGATTTCACTTTTCGGAAAAGGAGAAATCTTAGCAGATCTTGTAGGACGTAAGTAAAGAAGGGTGTAGACACGTTCTTTTAATTTGGCTATTCCCACCCATAGTTTGTTGGGAAAAAAATTTACAGTCTACTCTGACCAACAATTCCTCAGGTACATCTTCTCGCAGAAATACCTGAACCAGAGATAGCGACGATGGCTCAACATCCTCCAGGACTATGAATTCGAGATAGTCTATACTCATGGAAAGGGGAACATTGTAGCAGATGCTCTCAGCAGATGATCAGGCATTCAGTTTCTAGGAGAGGCGATAGAGAAGCTAGCTGAGTTGCAGATATCCTTCGTGGATAGAGATGCAGCAACCTTTCTGCAGTCTCTCACAGTCACTCCTCCACTTCTTTAGCGAGTCAGAGAAGCACAGCGTGGGTAGGTTAATTGTGAGACGTGACGTGCTCAGATATCCTCAGGGCAAGCACCTGAGGGGTTTTCTGAAGGTGGGGACCACGTCATCCTATTCAGAAAATGCACCATGGTACCAGTATCACTTCAGGAGGAAGTGTTGCGGGAGTTCCACACATCCCTTTTAGCGGTACATCCTCAAGTGGAAAAGAAGTACTAGGACCTTTGATGACAGCACTGGAGGCCAGGTAAGAAGAAGGAAGTAGCGGAGTTTGTCTCTCGATAATTCACTTGTCAGCAAGTGAAGGCAGAGAATCAGGTACCAGTAGGCTTGGTTCATCCTTTAGAGGTCCCAAAGTGGTAGAGGGATGAGATATCCATGGACTTTGTGATGGGTCTTCCTCATACGTCCAGGGGTCACGACTCGATTAGGGTGATCGTCGACTGACATACCAAGTCATCCAACTATCTACAGACCCGAGATGGTACGAGCTATGATAGAGAAGGTGCATATCATCTAAGAGCAGATGAAGACTACAGAGAGTAGGTAGAAGTCCTATGCTGAAAGGAGATGGAGACCACTAGAGTTCAAGGATGGCTACCACATCTTTCTATAGGTCTCACCCCGACTAGGTCTATGGAGATTTGGATGAGGTGAAAAGTTATCTCCATGATTCATTGGACCTTTTTAGGTCCTCAATAGGGTAGGCGAGGTGTCTTTCCACTTGGCTCTTCCACCTCAGTTGCACCGGGTGCACGACATCTTCCACGTATCTCAACAGAGGGCATGCGTGCAAGACCCAACCCACATCATCGACCATGGGGAGCTAGACATCGTTGACAAAATGACATTCACTGAGATTCTAGTGGAGATATATGATTGATTGCAGTGGGTCCTACATGGACGGTTGATTCCTCTCGTGCGCATTCACTGGCAGCACGAGAACCTCTTGGAGAGCACATAGGAGCGGGAGGCTCAGATGCATGCTCAGTACCCCATTTGTTCCGCTAGTATGTGGTGTAGCTTTCAAAGATGTAAATCCCTGAGGTGGGGAGAATGTAATGACCTGAAAATTCTGTGGAAATTGTTATTTTAAATACATGGGAATTTTACGAGTCCGCAGTTTCTGAAAGCGCCTAATTCCGAGGCTCGGTGTGCCCGGGATCAATTTCCGAAGTTTTGTTCGGGTACGTTCAGTAAAAGCCCCTGCAGGATTTTATATCTTTTGAACCGGTGCTCGGAATTGAAATATGAGGGCACCGTAGAACTCACAATGCCGGTATTCGCTTAAAGAGACCTTTACCACAGTTGCGTTTTATCAGGAGTGGGAGTCAATTTTGGGTATTCTCAATAAATTAAATAAAAACTATGTGTGACATAATTTTTATTTAGGTGGTGGTTAATTTCTCCAAAGGGGAGTTGGAGGTGGGTCCCACCCCCACATAACCTTCCATGGGAGGATATTATGTGATAGGGCCTACATGAGCATCTAACCCCTCACCTTCCCTTAAACCTCCCCTTTAGCTCCCTTAAACCCCCATTAATGTGGGGAGCCTCTTCACCTTTCATCCCCAATTAAATGTTACAATTACCTTGTAATTAATTATGTGAATCAACTTAATTAATTAATTTGAGTTTTTTGAATTCTTTTGAAATGCTTGGAAACATTAAAATAATCGGAGCCAATTATTTTACTTGGGGCTTGGTGATTATTCTTTGAAGTTTGGGGGGAACTCTTAGAGGAATAATATCCTCTCGACAAAGAACTCCATTTTCCATTGAAGAATGCTTCTTCATCCTTCCAACGAAGAACGACGAGCATCATATTCTCCTTTTTGACCAAGCCAAAAATGGAAGACAATGCCCGTGAAGAACGTCACCAACGAAGACGTCACCTCTTCTGATGTCAATGGAACAACGCTGCCATCTCGAGACATTGTCAATGGTCAATGACAATCGAGGTAGGGTTTTGAATTCGAGTTTGAATTCCTTTCTTTTAGTTCTTCTTTTCCCTTGGATAAAAAAACAACCGCGGATCGACCCCTGAACATGTCGATCTGCAGAACATATGTTGATGGTGGGATGGGTTAGAGATTAAGTTGGGGTTTGTTTCTAGTTCAATTATATGATAGATTACTGATTGACCCTCTAACATGGAAGACACGGGCGAATGAACATATATGGACCCTCCGCCAATTCGTTCTTGATGGACAGTATGATGGGCGATGGGTGAACGGAATGGCAACCCTGATTTGAGGTCGTCATAGTGAAGATCAGGACCCTATGAGGTTGTATGCGTTTATGGGAGGAAAAACGGACCACCAGAACGACTCTAGTGGCCCACGGAAGAACGCAGTGGTGCGGGTCGCCGAGGTGGCGGCGCCAGTGATCGGAGGCACCAGCCGGCACCGGCTGACCGCCTGGGGGAGGCAGCACCCCTCGCGCACCGCCGGCGGAAGGCCACCACGACACCGGCCGTGGCGGCAGAGTGGAACCCGCATCCGCGGGTTCTAGGAAGGATGGGCAACACCATCTGGCGTCACCGCTATGGGACACCGGGGGGCCGC
The DNA here is from genome assembly GCA_963277665.1 of Viscum album. Classification (NCBI taxonomy): domain Eukaryota; kingdom Viridiplantae; phylum Streptophyta; class Magnoliopsida; order Santalales; family Viscaceae; genus Viscum; species Viscum album. The sequence goes on from OY728139.1 coordinate 808,702,468, forward strand.
ACCCCCCCCCCCCCCCGCTCCGCACACTCTGCGCGTAACGTGCTCAACCAGCAGGCCGGGCCGCCTGCCACGTGGGCCGGTCTACCTGCCACGCGGGCCGAACCGCCCTAATGTGGGCTGGGCCGCAGCCGCCTGTCCAAGCTGCACCCTACCGGGACGGACCCGAAAACGGGTTGGGTCGACCCTGTTCGGGTCGACCCAGGGTGGGTTAGGCCGGGTCGGACCGGACCCAGACACCCCTCTTCGGACAACTTTTGGTTTTCCACCCATAACATGAGCTACGGACCTCCGATTGATGCACTATAAGATGCATAAGACTCCTTGGATTGAGACGGTCGTTTCAGTATATCACACTCAAGGTTTTTGAGAAGTTTGGGTATGGCTGGGTTGGTTCGAATCTGAAAGCAACCAGGCCCTCGGAGTGGAAACACTTATAACTTAAGGACTGGATGTCCGATTGAAATGCTATCAAATATGTTGGATTCTTTTTGATAAGACAAATATTTTTTCATACTCTACATAGGATTCAGATGAGTTTGTTGTATGGCTAGGTTGGATTGTACCCGAAATCCACCCAGCCCTTCGGAACGGAAATGGCAATAACTCTCAGAACAAGCGTCTGATTGACACACTGTCTGTCATGTTGGGTTCCTTATAATGAGGCGGAACTACGAGATACATCAACATTGGACTTAATGATAGTTGATGTATCTACTCTTGGGTTGAGGAGAAGAACCTCCCGAAATCGAGCGTGCTATGTGCGGGAACCCTAGGGTTGGCTACGACTGAGATGTCGGAATCCTCTATGGGTTCGAAAGCAGTGACTTCTATACCGGAATCCAACGTGGGTTCGACAATTATGACTTCTATACCGGGATACTCCAAGGGTTCGACAACGATGACTACTATACTAAAATCCTAGGTGGGTTTGACAGTGACGACTTCTGTACCGGGATCCTCCGTGGGTTCGACATCAATGACTTCTGTACCAGGATTCTATGTGGGTTCTACAGCGATGACTACTATACCAGAATCTTACATGGGTTCGACAGTGAAGACTTCTATGCCAGGATCCTACGTGGGTTCGACAACACTAATATTGTTCCAGGATCCTACGTGGGTTCGACAGAGGAGATGACTGAGAGGCTACATCAAATAATTTCTACCCCTATTCATGAGTTGTATACCTGTGTGAGCTGAATCATGTCTTTCAACCATTATCAATGTGGTGATTGACTTTACGTCCATTATGGAATGGTTTGTGCTTGGGCTCGAGAGTTGGAGCCGGACTGTGATTTATAACTTAGGTATATGTATGGACATATACCTAAGTAGGGTTGGGGGATACTTCATGATTGTATATTTCTTATGTGGTTTATCCTTTGGGGATTTTGTGAGACCTTGAGGTACTTGGGGTCCCTAATGAGTATCGTTATACTCACCCCTACATGGGATATGCATGCACCTCATTGTTTTTTATGCAGACGATGGACAGCGCTGACCGAGGTGGAGTGTACGAGGACTGGACGGTACCCAGATGTGGACTCATGATGAGTCGGTACTCAGAGGAGATGGACAGACGTGGAGCACTGAGGAGGCTATCTATAACTACCCTTTAGGTAGGATTTATGGTGGACAATCCAGGAGATTCTAGGAACCTTCCAGCTATTTGTCTTTTAGTTGTACCTATTTTTTATTTCCTTGTACTTTACTGTTGGGATTGTATTTCTGGCCCTTGTACTTTCTAGCACTTCTTTTGTATTTAGTTTTTACTTATAGTTTTCTTCTGTTTGTACTCTGGTTGTGTTTGTTTTCAGTTATAAAGGCAATGACTTCCATGTTTAGGGACTTACGCCTTTTTGTGCTAGTCTCCAACCCATGGCCTGTAGAAGGAGGGCTTGTGGTAGTTATGACACGGGCCTTGGGGGACGGGTCATGACAAGGTGGTAGACCTGAAACATCATTAGGGAATACATCTGCATATTGGTCCACCACTACAAGATAATTCATAATCTCCACATCAACCGTTCTGAGGGTAAGTCTATCCAACTGATGTGTAAACGACTGCACCCTACTCCAGGTAAGTCCATCCTACACTACAAAGGCTCCCTTCTCATCGGTGAAGGTAAACCAGGTACCATCTATGCGGACACCCCACACTTTGCGCCCAATACAGTTAGTATGAGTATGGAATGTAGATACCCAGTCCATACCCAAGATTACATCGTAAGGCCTCGACACTGCTACTAGGAGATCCCATCCAAAGCTCTCACCTCCTAGAGTAAGCTCGCACTACCAAAACTAGTTTGTAATCGTCGAATCTTCTCCCGTATAAGTCTCTAGCCATATGGATTGATTGAACGGCTCCATAGGAATCTCCGATCTCCAAACGAGGAAAGTGGAAATAAAATAATTACTGGAAGCTATGCCTATAAGCACTATAGATAAGGTGGAGTAGATATAGATCATACCTCATATCATATCCGGAGAACCATGATCGTAAGCCTCAGTTTCCTAGAGTTGAGCTCTCCCCTGTCCAACCACTCCCTACAGTCATGGTGGACCTCCTGGTTGTGGTAGCGATAACATCTCGAATCGTCGCCCACTACCAGCTGCATGACCATCTCCTCTGCCACATTCGCCTGCTCCCAATGGACCACCTTGATCGAACCTATGTCTCTGCCAGAGCGGCCCCCCGACCGTCTGTTAATCACTCGTACAATGGGTTGGACAGTCACAAGCCATGTTACCCTGCCCGCTGCATGAGGAACACTGCATGATCCTTGCCTAACTTGTTCTACCTCAGCATCCCTGTACAACCGATCCTGAGTCATGTGGTCATCCACCTATAGGTCTGGTCCTCATAAACCACTGTGACATCTGTCTGCTGCTAGTTGTAGAATACTTCTCTACATGATGACTGGTGGTGGGTCTTGCTGCTCGTGCCTGCTTAGAAAGCAAACTATCCACTAAGAGGGAACTCTCTAACAACCCCGCCTACATCGGGATGCTGAGTGAAATCATCAAAGCTCTGATCTACTGTATGAGCCCCTTCTTGAAGGTCCGGGCCATAAAGAATGGGTACTGTACCATATCTGTGGAGTAGCATGAGAGGTTAGTGAACCTCACTGATTACTGAGCCACACTCATGTTTCCATGCTGCAAATAATGTAGCTCCTGAATCCACATTGCGGGAAGAGTCAATGGAACAAACTCTGCCCAAAATAGGATCTCGAAGTCTTCCCAGAGAAGCGTCACCTCGTCGTGATCTTGGAGAATCCAGTTCAACCATCTTCCTACAACTACATGTGGAAGGCTGGAAGAAAAGATCACCATGTGACCGGATGGTGTACCTATGAGTCAGAAGACTCTCACCACAGCCTCCAGGCAATCCTCATCCACATGTGGGTCCATCTCTCCCATGAACCTTGGAGGCCTCTATCACTAGAACTCATGAAATGGGCTCAAGTGGCACGCACTCTCGTCTGTTGGGGATGGTGGCATCGGTGGCCCAACGGGTAATGGTGCCCCTTGTGCCTCTACTAGAAGAGGGCCCTACACCGAGACCTCATCGCGCAATGGGATTTCAGTACGTACAACTCTCAGAACCCTAGATGGATTTCTGCGTAGAGGCATCCTAAAAAGAAAGAGGTGTTCCATGATCAATATGTTATTCCTAGTGAGCTGACTCAATAGATAACAAAGAAAACTCTTGGAAAGACACACACAATCTATGTTTTCGTGCACTAAGTCAGAAATCAGAAGGCAGGGTCCTGGTGTATGGATACGTCGGCTGTCACACCAACACTGGACTCTATGAACTGAAAACCACACTCATTACTCTTAACACTATTGTTTCATAGAAAAAATTAGAGTCTTAGTTGATCGGTAAAACCTACTCCTCTAATACCAATTATTCATGAACCGGCCCCGGGGCCCATGCCGTGACTACCAAAAACCCACCTTCCATAGACCAGGGCTGGCGACTAGCACTGAAAGGCACTTTCCCAAAAACTGGGAAGGAATTTCCTTTATAACCTACAAACTAACGTAACCAAGAACACAACAAGATAGGAAAACAATAAAACTGTATAACCAAAAGTGTGCTAAAAGTAAAGGGGGAAGGAAATACAATCCCAATAGTAAAGGTATAAGAAAATTAAAGAACACGTACAACTGAAGAAAAAGGAAAATAGCTACCGGGTCGTCCTCCAAGGTTCCTACCTGAAGGGTAGGTACAGATCACCTCCTTAGTGCTCCATGTCAATCCATCTCCACCCTGTACTGACTCATTGTAAGGTCTACCTCTAGGCATCGTCCCGTCCTAGAACCCTCGGTCTCGATCAACGTTGTCTGTCATATGCACCAAACACAACTATGTGTGGGCATATCCCATGTAGGGGTGAGTATAACGATACTCAGCAGGGACCCCGAGACCCTCAAGGTCTCAAATAATACTCAAAAGATCAATCCCAAAAGGAGAAAACAACTGATAACCCTTCTTAGGTATATGCCCATACATATACCTATGTTATCAAATAAACACATATCAATCACAATGAAACATAGAGGTTCTAACTCAGCTCACATCAAGATTTAGTCTAGGGTTAGTAACAAGTAACATCCCCAGTCACATTCCCGAACACCTCAGATTCCAGAGATCCCCTCCCCTATCGAGTAAAGTGGGTCTGTCACGTCACAAATAGTGGCTTCACAAAAACCTTGGACTGTTGAGGTACTTCTCCTGTTGAGTATCGTGGGTCTTCCAAGTCAAAAATGGCACTCCCTACCATGGGTCTTCCATGTCACACAAAAGCACTCCCCCTCATGACTTGTTTTGGTACTCCTCCTGTCGAGTAATGTGGGTCTGTTGCGTCACACAGAGGCGCTCCCCACCATGGCATGCTAAGGTACTTCTCATGTCGTGTACCATGGGCCTACCGCATCACACAGAGGCGCTCACAATTTTGGGTCTACCGCATCACATAGAGGCACTCCCCACTTGGACTTTCAAGTCACTCCAAGTCAAAAAAAAAATTCAGTAGTCGTCAAGTCTCAGCCAGTTACTGGGTTCTCACATTGTGTTCGATCGTCTCTAGGAGGATCCTCTCCATGAGCTACTGGTCGATACATCAACTGTCACGATGTCCCATGAATAATAATCTCAAAGGTCCACCATGTCATAGGGGTCCCAACGCAACAGACGACACGTCAATCAGACACTGATTTGTGAGTTATTAACCTTTTAGTCTCGGGGACCCGGTTGGATTCATGCTCGATCCAACTGGATTGTTTTCCATCTTAATCCAAAATTCCAGAGGGGTATACTCAAAGGAACCGACTCGCTCTAAGATTTCTAGCGCTTCTTACATCTCGTCAGACGGATGTCTGGTGCCATTGTTATTGCCAAAAGAAAGTACGTGTGTAGTAGTGGGCCCGGGCCAGGTCCAACTCGGTCATACCAACCTGGCCTAACCCAACTTGGGACGACCCGTTTCGGATCGACCCGACCTGAACTGCGGGTTCCGGCCTGGCCCGCTGGGTGTCCTGGTATGTTGGGTTCGGCCTGTCCCGCTGGGCGACCCTTCCCGTTGGGCCTAGTATGGCAGGCCACGAGGGTGGCTCGGCCGTGGAGGGTGCTGTGGGGGCGGCTCGGCCATAGAGGGTCTCGGCCGCGGGCCAGATGGACTACCGGCAGCGTGAGGCTGCGGGGCGGCTCTTCTGGGTTAGCGCGCAGGCCCGAGGGCGACGTGACTAGGGCATATCGGAGGGGTGCGGTGTGGGCGGTACAGCCCGGAGCAGTGCGCCGAGGGCGGTTCGGCTAGAGCGGTGCGGAGAGGGTCGTTTTGGCCTCGTGCGACATGATGAGGGAATTTCTCCCAGGAGCGTCTCGGTGAGGGTGGTTCGGCCGAAGCGGCACAACGAGGGGTGGTTCGTCCTGGAGCATCGCAGCGAGGGCGGTTCGGCCCGGAGCGGTGCGACGAGGGAGGTTTGGCCGGAGGGGCAGGACGAGGGGCATTTCAGCCTGGGGCGGCACGACGAGGTCGTTTTGGAAAGTGCGGTCCGTAGGGCCGCGGGCGGTGCGACCAGGCTGTGGGCGGCAGCCCAGGAACCTGTTGGCTCGAGTGCGGACAGCGAGGAGCGGCGGAGGCCGCAGGGGTGGCGTGGGACGTGGAAGGAGCGGGGCAGCAAGGGGCGCAGGAGCCGCATGCGGTGACTGCGGGTGGGGACGTCGTTGCCTTTGTCACGTTCGACACCACAAATAATCACAAGATTAATAGAGGGGTTGGGTCTTGTTTGTGTGACATGTACCCTCCACGTTACGGTTGTAGCAAGCGGCACATCAACAACACGAACATTGAAGCTCAAATATTATCCTTCCTGCAACAATTTATTCCCAATCCTGAAAAAGAATTCAAGGGATGAACATGGGAAAAGTATTCATACCACAAATAAACCCCTACCTTGGATTGTTCGTTGACGTTGGCGTGGGAAAAAAGTTATAGTTGTTGACATTCGTCTTGTCTGTCACACACCTCCAATCTCAGGCTCATGCGTCGGTTCGTTGTAGTCGAAGACATTCCACATTAGAGGGTGTCCTGAGGAAGAAGTCAAATTCATTGTTCTTCGTTGAAGTATCGTTCTTCGTGGATGAAGTGTAATCCTCCAAGGGTTCTCCTCTCTCAATTCCACCCGACAAAATGAAAGTGGTGCCAATATAATTATTAAATAATAACTTAACATTTAATTTTTGTGTTGTCACATAAAATTAATTGGTAACTTTACATTTAATTCTTATGTTGACCCATAAAATTAATTGGTAACATAACAATTAATTCTATGTTGACACAATGAATTAATTGGGGAAGTTGAGAGGTTTCTCCCCCATTAAGAGGGGTCAGGTGTTCCCCACCCCTAAATTCACATTTGGGAGGTTTTGATGACTTGGGTGGTACTCACAACCTTAACTCAAGTAAAGGGAGTTTCAACAAATAAAATAAAATGTTTGATTATTTTATTTTATTATTTCCATGAAAAACCTAGAAATTAACTTTAACCCTCGAACAACTACCGTCGAGGTAAAACTTTTCTTAAGAAAATATTGGCACTACGTGTTCAACGGTGCCTTCAGATTTCAATTTCGAGCACCGGTTCAAATTTTAGAAATACCCGCTCACATTTTTACTGAACGTACCCGGTCAAAAGTTCAGAAATTCATTCCGGGAACTCCGGGAATTGGAATCATGTGACGTCAATTTTCACGAACTCGTAAAATTCACATATATTTAAAAACAATTATTTGGAAATTCCGGGTCTTTACATCATTTGTTGAGATGAATTAGTGATTGACACAACTCCTATATTGATTCTACTAGAATGTAGTTAGACCTATATGTTAGTTTTTTATGTATCTAGTGTGGGTCTAGGATGTTTCTTCCAAAAAGTTGATCACGTGGAAGCTTGTGGATCACAAAAACTCTAATACAATGATAGGAATTATACCTCCCATGAATATGAATTGTTGGTATTTATAGAAAAACTTATTTGTTGGTTAAATTACCTATTTGGATAGAAGTTTATAGTATTTCCCAGTGATAATATCCAAATATATATTTTCTATTATAAGGATCTAAACCTTGAGTATATGTGATAGGTGGAGTATCTTCAAAAACATATTTTTGATTTTATCACACCCAGACCCTTTTTTATTATTTTATTTTTTTATTTTATGGATTCAATCATCCTTGCCAAGGGGTGGGTTGAGTTCCAGTCAAAATGTATTGACGTTTAATACTTTTGGGGGGGTTTGAGACCCATGCGCGGGCACCTCACGGTTGGACGTAGCCACACAGACAGCCCAAGTTCTATATAGATGTCTAATGTTTAAACTAAGTAAAATTTTATGAAAACAAAATTATTTATAAGTATGAATCATAATAATAATAATGTTATTTTGAAGATATTTTTATTATTATTAAAAATATCATTAATGTTGTGATTATTTAAAATTATTTATTATTATTATTAATAAAAAAATTGTTAATCTTATATTCTTATTAATTTCATTAATATTTTAAAAAATGATGACGAAAAAAATTAACATTTTGTTATTTTTATTATTTTTATTTTTCATATAATTTTGTTATTATAAATCTTAATAATAATAATTTTATTATTATTATTATTATAAACTATTTTTTAGAAACATAATCTACAAAGAACCCCCTTAACTGCAGCGTGATGCCCCTCCCCCTCTCCTTCCAATTTGAGCATGAAGGGCAACCCTCCCTCACCCTCTATTTCGTCAGGCAACCCTGCTCCCCCTACCTTCCCACTCCTGCAACAACCTTCTCCCCTTTCAAACTTTCGGCGGCGTAGACCCTCCCCCTCTCGTTCGATCAGCTCCATGCCGAAACCCCGTTATCTGGCTTCCCTCCGTTCTGACAGCTCCTCTGATGGGCTGGCCTTCTAGAGCGTGGCCAGATCCCGAAAAAAAAAATTTCTGGGTTTTTGGAAATAGTTTTTTGCCTAAATGGGATAGGGCTAGCGGTATTTTTAAAATTGGGTCCGAGATGCGTGAACCCCGTTCACGCATCCCTGATCCCGGGAAGATGTGTGAACGGGGTTCACGCATCTTCAATCCGAGCGAGATGCGTGAACCACATTCACGCATCCTACAGAATGAATTTTTTTTAAAAAAAAATTATTTTTATTTTTTGTTTTGGTTTGTTTATATATATATATATATAATTAATCAGAATTTATCAGCTATTTAATATCTAGCAGTTCTGCTATTACAGCAGTTTGGATTCTGACAGACACCCTCACCCATGGGTCTCTTTTATTAGAGGACTAGCCCTAGAAATCGTTCAGCATTTTCGATGTGGGACTCAGCTGCTATCTTTCCTGCATAGAACATTCTGTATTTCCGATTTGGGATTCTATTTTAAGTATGTCACTTTGAAATACTATAAAATAAAAAATCTAAGACCAATATAAATGAAACTTAAGACATGTATTAAACATATAATAAATTGTCAAAAATAAAAAGAATTTTGTAAAAAAATGTTGATGAATAATAATTTATAAGCTTTCAAAAATACCAACATGAAACTTAAAAATGTTTCAAATACGTGTCTTTGAAAGACAATAAAATATAAATTATAAGACCAATATGAATGAAACTTAAAACATGAATTAAACATATAAGAAATAGTTGAAAATACAATGAATTTTGTAAAAATTATTGATGAAATATAATTTATAATCTTTTAAAACCACCAACTTGAAACTTAAAAACGTTTCAAGTACGTGGCTTTGAAAACCAATAAATTAAAAATTATAAGACCAATATAAATGATAATTAAAACAGGGATTAAACATATAAGAAATATTTATTTATTAATTAGTTAATTAGTAATATAAATATTAATTATATTATTAATTAATTATTGTATAATTAATACTTATATTACTAATTAACTAATTAATTATTATATGTAGTTGGGGTTTAGCTAAGTGGTAAGCACCCCGTAATGCTACATGGAAAATGGGGGTTCAAAACCCATGGGACGCAGGTTATTGTAGCAGTACTGGAGTGGTACTGTAGCAGCGGCGGCACAGTTCATCAGCGGGTACTGTAGTGGCGGCAGTGCATTGTAGCGGTGGCATGACACTGTAGCGGCGGCGATCCTGTGCGGTACTGTAGCAGCAGGTTACTATTCACAGAATGTGAATTGGCCTCTGAATTTGGGCTTATGGGCTATGTAATGGGCTACAAGCCCACTGGGCCTTCGGGCTATGTAATGGGTTTCCCTCTACCTAGTTAAAAGAGGACTTTGCTTTTATTTAATAATAAAAATTAGGCTTCAACCCCAACCTTTAAAAAAAATTAACTATTATATAATTAATAATTAATAATTATAATTAATATATATATTAGTAATTATAATTCATAATTATATTACTAATTATAATTATTAATTACATTACTAATTAACTAATTCTTTATTATATAATTAATAATTATATTACTAATTAACAAATTAATTATTATATAATTAAAAATTATTAATTAAAAACTCATAATTGTATTGTGTAATTATAATTATTTATTATATTATTAATTTACTAATTAACTAATGAATTATTATATAATTAATAATTTAATTACTTAATAAATACTTAATTATTGTATAATTAATAATTATATTACTAATTAACTCATTAATTATTATGTAATTAATAATTATATTACAAATTAACTAATTAATTATTATATAATTAATAATGATATTACTAATTAACTAATTATTAAATAATTAAAAATTATATTTCTAATTAACTAATTAATCATTAACTATTTTATTAATTATTAAAAATTAGTTATATAATAATTAATTAGTTAATTATTATATAATTAATAATTATATTACTAATTAACTAATTTATTATTATTTAATTAATTTTTAATAATTAATAACTTATAATTGTAATGAATAACTATAATTACTTATTATATTACTAATTTACTAATTAACTAATGAATTATTATATAATTAATAATTATATTACTTTCTAAATATTTAATTATTGTATAATTAATAATTATATTACTTTCTAAATATTTAATTATTGTATAATTAATAATTATATTACTAATTAACTAATTAATTATTGTGTAATTAATAATTATATTACAAATTAACTAATTATTTATTCTATAATTAATAATGATACTACTAATTAACTAATTATTAACTAATTAATAATTATATTTATAATTAACTAATTAATCATTAACTATTTTTTATATTTTTAATCAGTGCTTTAATTTTCATTTATATTGGTCTTATAGTTTTTATTTTATAGGTTTTCAAAGCCACGTATTTGAAATGTTATTATGTTTCATGTTGGTGGTTTTGAAAGCACATAAGTTATTTTTCATCAACATTTTTTACAAAAAAAATTTATTTTCAACTATTTCTTATATATTTAATCCATGTTTTATGTTTCATTCATATTTGTCTTATATTTTTTATTTTATAGTCTTTCAAAGATATGTATTTGAAGCATTTTTATTTTTCATGTTGGTGGCTTTGAAAACTTATCAATTATTATCTGTCAACATTTTTTATAAATTATTTTTGTTTTCCACTATTTCTTATATGTTTAATCAGTGTTTAAAATTTCATTTATATTAGTGTTATATTTTATATTTTATTGTCTTTTAAAGTCACATACTTGAAATACGTAGAACATTTTTAAGTTTCAATTTGATGGTTTTTGAATGGTTATAATTTATTTTTGATCAACATTTTTTATGAAATTATCATTGTTTTAAACTATTTCTTATATGTTTAATCAATGTTTTAAATTTCATTTATATTAGTCTTATATTATATATTTTATACTCTTTTAAAGTCATGTACTTGAAATATGTAGAACATTTTTAAGTTTCAATTTGATGGTGTTGAATGGTTATAATTTATTTTTGATCAACATTTTTTATGAAATTCTCATTGTTTTCAACTATTTTTTTATGTTTAATCAATGTTTTAAATTTCATTTATATTAGTCTTATAGTCTATATTTTATACTCTTTCAAAGTTATGTACTTGAACCAGAATCCCACATCGAAAATGCAGAATTTACTGTACAGGTTTGGAAGAACATGTATCCCACATCGAAAATGCAGAATAATTTTCCGAGAAATCCCTCTTATAAAAGGGAGTCCTGGGTGAGAGTTTCTGTCAGAATCCAGACAGCTGTAATGGCAGTGCTGCTGGATATTAAATAGCGAATAAATTCCGGTAAATTTATATATATATATATATATATATAAACAAAACAAAAAAAATAAAATAAAAAAAATTAGAACTATTAGAAAACCTTCTGCATGATGTGTGATCCCTGTTCATGCATCCTTCACCCGATTCGTGAAGGACGCGTGAACGGGGTTCACGTATCTCGGACCCAGTTTTAAAAATACCCCAATCCCTATCCCATTTAGGCAAAAAAACATTTCCATAAACCGAGAAAAAAATAACCCTAGATCCCCCTCATGACACGTCGTGCTTACCAGTCATGACCCGACAACTTCGACGCAAACACATGATCATCTCAGCCTCCTTGGTGTGCGCAGTTCCTCACACGACCACTTTTCTCACTAGAAGTGCCTCACCAATAGCCACATTCTCTATGGAAGTCCACCCTTATGCGGCACACCTCCTTCACAGACTCCTTGATTGCACACGACCAGCCCGATTTCCTCTTCTTCAACACGCACCTCTCCTTTGGGTGTGTGAATGGATTGCAATGCTTAGTTCATCCTTCTGCTGAAACATCATTGCATTCACACTGGTTGTGGTACCTGTTTCATTCCCATTCTCCCATTTTAATCCATTTAATTCATAGGTTTTATTAATTAAATCTTAGATTATGTTTCGCACCTCAAATATGTTTTTAGTAAACTAATGGTAGTGTTTTAATATATAAATATTTGATTAAAAATTGGTTTTAGTATTGTCCTCTATTTTTGCACATGATTATTCCTTAACAACATGTTTGGAACTAAATTCCATTATCTTAAAATGGTATTATTGGATGACTTGAGTGGTATATACTTGTAAAAACATTTTATGAAACTTTATTTCCATGAGTTGGTAGGTTTTATGGAACATAGTGTTTTTAAGGAAATTATTTCCTGTATTAATTTGGAGGTAAGATGCGCCATTAGATGTTGGCACATCCATGGGTGAACTAAGTGCACATATGGACATGCCCTCAAATAAAGATGGTACTTTGAATTAGTATTTATCTAGAAACCTTATTTTTCCAAGTGGTTCATGTTTTTGTTAAATGTTTTTTCAGTTCTTGAATCATATCTTGTTTTCATTATTTGGATTATTTTTATTTTAGGTGTTTTTGGTGTTTTTGAGTCCCATGGTTTTATTGTAGGGAGTTGCAGTCTGTTTTGAAGGAAGACACGTGTATTCTCAGGTATGGATACGTATAGATATAAATATATTTTTTTTGTGTGTGTTCCCTCATGGCGTTGGAAACACATGCATTAGTTTATGGATATATATATATATATATATAGCGAGAGAGAGAGAGAGAGAGAAGTTTGTGCTTGCGAGCGAGTGGCAGCTTGGGATAGAAATCTATGACATGAAAATCCCTTTAGGTAGGATCTCTATGAATTAACCATTAAAGTTTAGAATCATTCATTTCTTATATTTCGTACCAGTTTTTATATTAATTATTGATTTAAACTATTAGTTAAATTATTTGTCTTCAATTGGAGTGGTTTATTTCTTGTAAAGTTTTTCAATAAATGGTTTGGTTACATTTTTCACCTAATTTTCTAGATGAAATGAACCTTTGGTTTTTTTAAATGTATTTTAGATTTCAAATGGTTTTTTGGGTTTCTTAAATGGGTTTCGAAGTGTAATTCGGGTTTCCAAAGTGGTATACATGGGGATCTTTAAGAAATGGGTGAGGATATGATGGTTATGTGAGGCCTGGTAGGCACTTTAAATAAAAATGGTTTCATCAGAAAACCATATTTGGAATGGGTACTCACCCTACTGGTGGAAAAACAATGGAATTATCCTTGATTTGGTGCTTACCTTGTGTAATGAATGGTTTAAAGGAAAGGGACATGTTCATTGGGGGGATTCAGGGGTGACAGTGTTGTGTGTGTTGATTGTGTGTGATGGATGTTCTTGTGACAAGATAATTTTTTTAATTTTTTGGCTAACCCCCCCCCCATTTTTTCTGAACATGGGAACCTTTCATATCAAGTGCATTTTTGGTGAACAATTTCTACAATAGTTTAGATTACACACTGGCTAGTGGCCCATATTAGGGGGTTATTTTGTTATTAGTGCAAAAATCGTTCACTATAACTGGGGGTTATTTTGTTATTTTTGTCTTTATATCCATTTTAGTTTTGTTCTTCGTGTTGTTCAGAGTATGCCATAGAGAAATGTCACTAATGTTACCAGTGATTCATGCCCATTATTTAGTTTTTATTAGGTGTTACTTGACCATCGAGGCGTTTTAGGATTTTTAGAAGTATTTGGGTGGTTTGAAAGAAGAAGAACATGTCTTTGAGTTGTTGGGATCTCTCGGGGTCATTAAGGTTCCTTCTGCCTCAAGTTTGTTTAAAGGTCTAGTTTTGGACTTGTGGAAGTTGGGTGCCTCATCATTGTTAGGATATGGAGTGTGGTTAATGTGTTGTTTGTTTTCCTGAGGGTTCCCCATCTACCGAGTGGAGTGTACTAGAGAAACCCATTTATGAAGAATATTTTTTTATGTTAGATTATAGTTCATCGGGATTTTATTTTGTGTGCCACCAATATAGCCAGTTCGGACATTCTAATCTATTATGTTTTATCCCTCCGAATTCCTCCAATTGTGTGACCATTCGGGTCATCGATAAAGGTTCTGAAAGTAGTGTCGTTTGAGGAAGGAGTTCTGGTCAGGGAATCTTAGTACCTGACTATGGGTAATAAGAGGATTCATCCATCAGATCCCCATCCTCATGTATCAGGGGGAATCTCACACACAGTCATGAGTTGGTGAGGGTGGGAATCCTATGTCCGGTTTGTGAGTTCTATGTTGGGATTTGAACATCTGAAGCCTTTTAATTCTTGTTTTTATACTATAACAGTTTTATCGTAATTATAAGTTCAACATTTCAATGGGATAATGTAATGATCTTGTCCTATTATAATTGAAGATGTCTCTTTTTTCAGGATATAGTTTTCTAAATTGTGTGTTTTTCTTAAAATCATGTTTTTCCCATATATGGGTTGGTCTCAGTTTAGCTTTACTCATTCAGAGACATAATTACCTATAGAATAATTGATCCCTGTAGTGGTTCTTGATTTTCTTGTATACATCTTTTTAGAATGGTTTTCTTATGCATGGAAGTTGAATGATTTTGTTTTGGGAGTACCCATGTTTCCCACCCGGGGGGTGGTACATTCGGGTTTCAAGGATTTCTGTATTAGTAAATTTTTGGGGTGAGGAGAACCCTCCTGTGTTATCTCATTAATCTTAGGTAGTGGATTTTCTTTATTTGGTCGAGTGTGATGTGTGTTTGGAATACTCACCTTGAGGCTATCAGTTTCCTTTTTTTATATGGACATGAACTCGAGTTACATTAATTATTGTCTTGCATGACTTTCTGGGGGAAGAAATTTTTGGTGTGGGGAGAATTGTCACACCCCATCCCTTTTTAATATTTTAATATTTTATTTTTTGGCATCAGTCATCATTGAAAAGGTGTGGGTAGAGCATCAGTCCAATTTTTATGATTAATGATTTTGGTGTGTTTGATACCCATGGGCGACACCGCACGGTTGGCAATAGACACACAGTCGGACCAGGTGCTATACAGATGTCGAATGTTTTGAATAATTAAAATTTCATGTAAGTAAAATTAATTAAATGTCTGAATCATAATAATAATAATGTTATTGTGTACATAAAAATGATTTTTATTATAAAAAATTATTAATTATGTGATTATCAAAAATGAGTTATTATTATTATTAAGAAAAAAATTATTAATGCAATAATTTTATGAATTTAGTTAATATTTAAAAAAAATTATGATGAATAAAATCATCATTTTTATCATTTTTATCAGTTTTATTATTAATATAATGTTTTTAATAATAATAATATTATTATTATCATTATTATTATGATAAATTATTTTTTTAGAACCCTAATCTGCCCACCCCCCACTCACTACGCGATGAACCTCCCTCGCTCCTTCATATCACAACGTGGTGGACCACCCTACCTCTCCCTCTCTTAAATTCGGGGGCCATTCACCCAATGTATTCCCCCTCGTGCGGCAGCGTTCTCCCCTTTCCACCATCCGACGGTGGAAACCCTCCCCTCCCATTTGAGCATCTTCGCATCAGCACCCCATTTTCTAGCCTCCCTCTATGCTAACACCTCCTCCGACCGGCTGGCCTTCCGGCATGCGGCCAGCTCCCCCTCTTGGTGCACCATGTTTCCCATCTGCGACCCAACATCTTCAACCCAAACCCTTACTCTATTTGTCCTCCTCCTTATCATGTGTGGTTCCTTTGGCAACCAATTTTATCGTCGTAAGTGCCTCATTAGAAGCCACATTTCCTCTGGAATTCTTCCATTATGCCACACAACTCCATCATGGACTCCATGATTGCGTGGGACCATCTTGGTAGCCTCTTATTCAATAAAAAACTCGCCTTCAGGTGTGTGAAGTGACCGCGAATCTTGGTTCATCCTTCCGCTAAAGCGTCGTTGTGATCACACGTGTAGTAGTACGTGTTTCTATTCCCTTCCTCGCATTTTTAATCCATTTAATGCTCGTGTTTTCATAATTATATCATAGATTATGTTTTTACCTCTACATGTTTTACAAGTACTTATGGTAGTGTTTTATTGTTTAAATATTGGGTAAAAATGGGTTTTGGGATGATCCTCTATTTATTCACATGTTTAGGCCTTACCAACATGGTTAGAACTAAATGCCTTTATCTTCAAAGATAGTATTGCATTACTTGGGTGGTGTTTACTTGTTGAAATATTTTATGGAACTTGTGTTTCCCTGCATTGGTTGTATTTATGGAACATTTTGTTTTGGTGGAAATGATTTCAAATATCTCTTTAGAGTCTTGAGGAACTATTAAATATTGGCACATCCATGGGTGCACTAGGTGCACACATGGACGTGCCCCCAAATGATGATGGTTCTTTGAAATGGTATTTTTCTCACAACCTTGGTTTTCTATGTGGTTCTTGTTTTTGTTAAATGTTTAACTGTTTATTGAATCGTAACTTGATTGCTTTGTTTGGATTATTTTTATTTTATGTATTTGTGGTGTTTTTGATTACCAGGATTTTATCATAGGGATTTGTGGTTGGTTTCGAAGGTGTGCATGCATATTCTCAAGTATGGATATGTATAGACATATATATCTTCTATATACATGTTCACTCATGTTGCAAGGAACATGTGAATCAATTTAAATATATATATATATATATATAGATGTGCGTGCATGAGAGCGAGCTGCTTCTTGGGTAAGACAGATTTAGCTGGCCCATCCATTGAGGTAAGATCTCTATACTTTAACCATTAAATTTGATAATCATTCATTTCTTGTATTTGGGCCAGTTTATATATAAATTACTAATATAGAACTATTAGTAAAATTTTCTATCTTTAATTGGAGTGATTTATTTCTGGTAATGTGTTTCAATAAATGGTTTGATTTCATTTTTCACATCAATTGATTGATGAAATTCCTCTTTGGTCTTTGTAAATGTATTTTAGATATAAAATAATGTTTTGGGTTTATTAAATGGGTTTTGCAGTGTAATTGTTGTTTCAAAAGTGACGTGTGAGTGGCTCATTAAGAAATGGTTTAGCATTTGATGGTTATGTGTGACCTAATTGGAACTTTAAATAAAAATAGTTTCATCACAAAACCCTCCTTGGAATGGGTACTCACCCTATCGGTGGACAGAAAAATTGAAGGTTCCTTAGTTTGGTTCTTCCATTGTGTAATAATGGTTTAAAGGTGATGGACATGTTCCTTGGGGTGATTCAGGGTTTACCTTGTTGTGTGTGATGATTGTGTGTGAGGGATTTTCTTGTGATTGGATACTATTTTTACAATGTTGGATCACCCTCTTTTTGTCTTAACATGGGAGCATGGCATAAAAATAAAATTTGTGGTGAACGATTGCTACCCTAGATTAGATTACGCAATGGCTAGTAGCCAATAACATGGGTTATTTTGTTATTATTCTTATGGGATTGGGCCCCTCGATCAATCAAGGTAGGACGATGATCGAGCATTTTGGTGTTATGACATCATTGGGTATGAAATGCCTTCTGGATAAGTCACATGTATAGTATGTTCTTGATTATTCATAAGCTTCTAGGTTCTCCCATATACTTTGGAACTTAGTTGTTTGCAGCGAATGATTAATGTGCATTGTTTGGTTGGTCACACAGGTTTCTATTTCTTTATTTCCCATTCATGATCATTTCTTTTAACTCTATACATGGAACATTTCTTTGTTAAAAGTGATAAAAATGATATTAAAATGATTGGTGAAAAAGGGTTTGAAAATAATCTAAACTTCCCTCTTATTAATCCCACTTTCATTAAAAGGTTAAATATTTATTCATGAAATAGAAAACTGGATTAAGATAAAAAGGGAAATGGACTTGATTTTCATTAAAGATAAATTGTGTGAACAAAATATATTATATATATTGTAGCTCAAACCTGAAATTGATGATTCTTTTGTTTAAAGGAAATACAGTTGGGAATGGATACTTTAGGCATTCCTAGTTTGTTTTAATAAAGACGCCTATAGTTTTATATTTGTTTTTATCTTCAGGGGTTGCACCTTTCTTGAATTCTGTCACTATATTGTGACATTGGTTTCAGGTCTGTGGTGACTCGTAGGGTCACATGGTGGTATGTAAAATTTCATTTTCCCACCGCTGCTAGTTTTTGTTTCCATTATTCAGTTTCTTTTTATTTATTTGTTTTCAATTATGGTCCAAATTATTCCCACATGTTTAATTTTGATTCCTGACACTAGTTTCCATACCAGGGGAATCGGGAATGCCACTCAAGACATGTCATAGACCAGCTCAGGTGACCGGTTCATGGTTGACCCAAGCTGGTTCGTGACAGATAATTCCTTTACACTCGGTAACGGAAATATTTTTTCCACTCTCTCCATCATTTTATCATCCTTGGATATGAAATAATTCAATGAGGAATGGAATCATAGATTAATGTTTTTAGAGTTGCATCTAGAGGTGAAGGAGAAGAAGACAATTTCGTTCCTTGTTAATACGTACTTAACTAATTTTCTCTATGAGTTCATTTCTTAAAACAAATCAAAAGATAAATATTTTCCATTAATTTGGGTAACAATATATGCTAGGGATATCACCAGGGGGTTTTCTCTATCCATATAAAGTGATATTTTCTTCAATAATAATTCCGTGATTCCTTCATACATGAGAAAAGAAATGGTGTAGGAATGCCATCAATATTAGTTGTATCTATCCCTAGTTGGAACCAAAATATATTATGACATATGTCTTCAATCTTACTGGCCTTTTATGAGAAGAGACAAATATAATTTTAGGCCTCAGTATGATACTTGGAAGTCCGTCAATGATCAACGTCATGGGTCATCAAGGGTGCCCTAGCCACTCCATGTCCCTATGTAGAAATGGGATGAGGTGCCAATAAATTTCATAATCGATTTTCATCTTACCCCTATGGGTTATGATGTTATATAGATTGTTTTTGATTAGTTGTTTAAATGTATACATTTCATAAAAATCGATGATAATAAAGGTAGATTATCTTGAGAAGATATATGTTCAAGAGGTAGTGATATTTTATGGAGTGACATTATTTATTATCTCTTATAGGGATCCCCATTTAACAAATGGATTTTTGAAGAGCCTCCAAGAAGAAATGGGATCACATGTAACGTTTATCATAACCTATAACCGAAAAATAGATTTGAAAATAAAGTAGGCTATTAAGATTCTATAATATATACTCTAGACCAGTGTCCACAATTTTGGTGGTTTAGGGG
Source organism: Viscum album (assembly GCA_963277665.1). Taxonomy (NCBI): domain Eukaryota; kingdom Viridiplantae; phylum Streptophyta; class Magnoliopsida; order Santalales; family Viscaceae; genus Viscum; species Viscum album. The sequence goes on from OY728139.1 coordinate 808,722,124, forward strand.
ATAGCCATTCGACCCTGGTCTTACTTTCCTATAATAGTAATTTTCAATCTTCAATTTGGATGGACTTATTCAAGTACGTTTGTGGTCTCCCATGATTCTCTCTATTATGATTGAATGAGATGGGTGAATATAATAACCCATGTTTTTTCATTCATATATATATATATATATCACACTTTAATATATGAATATTCATTACATAACATAATGATCCACACAAAAATCATATAGGTCTGGTGTGTTTGGAAACATGGACCCATAAACTATTGGTTCATAAAAGATCAACATATTCTCCCACTATGTTCTTCATAACTATTAATAATATTATAAATATCATAATTATTACCATTATTCATACCCTAAGGAAATGAAACATTAGAAAGTGTGAGCATAGATTATCAATAAGGAAAAACAAAAGAGATATCAAGGATCGCTTGAGCACAACATGAAAATAAGTGTTTTACAACCTAAGCATAACTTTTTAAAATCACTCCCTAAATTTAATAGATCATAATATTATGTCATGGAATAAATTTTGGTTTTTTATAACACATGAATCAAAAATTAATAACATGTCATGATCCATGATAGCATGATATTAGGATAAGACAAAAGTTTGTGGCATACACATAAACATAAAAAATAATTTCCTCAGTAGTCAAGGATCATTTCCAAGACTATCTTAGTGGAATGGATCCACTCCCCATACCATCGTGGTATCCAAGGTTTACTTCCAAGACTATCATGGTGTAAAAATTAAATAATTGAACTAGGTTCACTCACCACTCTATTCCTATTTATCTCATGAGAGATCAATATATACATAATGAATTGGAGGGAGATATAGGTCCCAACCATCCTTGGTTATAATGCGACCAGAATCCTTGGTTATAAAGGAATCACCATCATTGGTTATAACTAAACCATTATCCTTGGTTATGATATAACCACCATCATTGGTTATAAAATAACCACTGTCAAATAATGAAAACCATGTTAGGTTAGACAAGGTAATGTCAGATAGTCTAGAGGGGGGGTGAATAGACCATATTGAATGTTTTAATCAAATGAATTGATTAATTAAATTAATTATCAAAGTTAATTATTAAGGTTAATTAGTAGCGAAAAAAACGAAATAACGTAAGGATGTTTTTTATAGTATTTTGGTTCAAATTGGCCCTACTATACTCTTATACCTCTCTACTATGTGAGAGATACGTGTGCTCTAAAAATGATTTTTATAGGGGAATGATAAACCAATTAAAAAATCCTTTTCTAGTGGAGGGATAACCACGACACAGAATTTTGTGTGGGGAGTCACAACCCATATAACCTGACAGTAGATACTGGGAGACACAACCCAAATAGTTTAGACTTTAGATATAGGGAGTCATATCCCTAATATACAAAATTTAGAATCCGAGAGTCACAACCCAAGGAAAAAAGATTAACAAATAATCATTTTTGTGAAAAAGCATAAATAGAAAAATAGAGTACATGTGAGAGATGGGAAGTAGTGTCACAGACTCAAAACTATATTAAAGAGAAGATAAAAATTAAATTCTGGGTACTGTTTCATGAGGTTTAGATCATCACGTATCGTCAATTCAATTGTGTTCTTATCAGAATTAATTCATCACTCGAGAGAATGAGCAAGTGGTTAAGAAGAGTGTCATAGGATGTTGCAAATCCACAGTAGGTTCAAAGTTCACAGAACTTCCTCTTTGTATTGTGTTTTTTGTTTTTCCTTCAAGAGATAATGATATTAATAGAGAATAAAAATATATAGTAGGTACAGTAGCTCTACTTCCATTGGATATTCAAAATTAATTGAGTCAAGAGATCCCATAAATATCTCTATGAAAATAGCAGCACCATTTCTTTTTTATTCCTATAGAATAAATATCTAATAATGGAATTCAAAATATTTGGAATAAGTCTTCCAATAAAATCTACTGAATAATAAATTCATTGAATGATTTAAAACATAATTTTATATCCATTTAAAATCATTTAAACATAGTCAAAATAGTTCCTGATAACTAGCAGCGGATTCAGAAATTAAATTCAAACATTTGAATTTAAAATATTTTGAAACGTCCAAATTTATTTGCAAAAGATACTGAAAAAAATTACTAATTTTTTTTCCTAAAAATAGCACCACAAACATTAAAAATATTTGATTATAATCCTTATATTTAATGGGAATTTTCCATAAAAAATTCATTAAAAAATAATCCATATATTTTCAGAAATTTATTTTTAAAAAATTGCACGGAATGAACAGTAACTTTGGAATGAACTGTATCTTAAAAGTGAATAGTAACATTAGAGTGAATAGTAACTATAGATTGAACAATAACTTAGAAATGAACAATAACATAATGTAGGGATGATGAACCATAATTTAAAGAAGGGATGATGAACAGAAATGTATAGTAGGAATGATGAACAGTAACGTAACGTAGGATATTAACAGTAAAGTAACGTAAGGTATGAATAGAAAAGTAATGTAGGGTATGAACATTAATGTAATGTAGGGGAACAGTAAAGTAACTTAAGTCATGAATAGTAACGTAACATAGGGTATGAACAGTAATGTAACGTAGGGTATGAATAGTAAAGTAACACAGGGTATGAACAGTAAAGTAACGTAGGGTATGAACAGTAAACCATACTTTCATGAGATAAACTATAAACCATAAATTCATGAGATAAACATTAAACCATACATTCATGATATAAACAGTAAACCATACTTATTTGAGATAAATGATTAACCATAATTTTGTAAGATAAACAGTAAACCATACTTTTGTGAGATAAACAGTAAACCGTACTTTTGTGAGAAATCTGGATAGAATATTTTTCCAAACATAACCGAATTTTAATGGATTTTAACAGAAGATTAAGACTTTGGTAAAAACTAATGATTTGTATAAAAACATATTATATTTCTATCAAAAAAATAATCAATTAAAACTGACACCTACAAATCATAAAATCATCAAAAAACAGAAGCAAAACAAATCTGGAAAAACTGCTACTACAAAATAGTATAACATAACTTCAAGTACAGAAGAGTCCATTAAAAGGATATTTTTAGACTTTGATGTAAACTAATGAAATCAAGATAAACATTTTATATTTCTAGAAAATCAGGTTTCATGTGAATCAGATAACTATAGAAGATGCAGTTATATAAATACAGAAATGTTTTAAAATACTGAAATGTAGAGATTCTAAAACCATAGTAGCAACTTCATTGAATTTTATGAAAAATAGATAAGATTTTTTAAACATCCTCATTAAATAAAAAAGTATAGATAAATATATTATCTTTCCAACATGATAAGAATCAAAAAAATTCAAAAACAAAAATTATGATATCATCAAAATACAGATAAAAAGTAATTAAACAAAAACATATGAAATATAATTAAAGGAAATATGCACAAGAACAAACAATATCCCCCTTTTTATTTGATTACAAAACAGAAACATTTAAAACATAAATGAAGTTTTAAAATGATTAAAACCTAATTTTTTCTACCAAAAAATTCTCTCCAAAACTTCTCCCCCTTTTTGGAAATAAACAAAAAGTGAAAAATTGATCCCCCTAAACAAATGCAGTAATGAAAATTTAAAATTCCAACATACGAAGAGAATATTTAATTTTCTCTAACTGAGAAGAGTCTAAAGGCTTTGTAAAAATATCTGCAATCTGATTTTTAGAAAGGATAAATTCTAAAACAATATCACCCATATTCACATGATCTCAAATAAAATGAAATCTAATATCAATATGTTTTTTTCTAGAATGTTGTAAGGGGTTTTTAGAAATAGAAATTGAAAATGTATTATCAAAATAAATAGGTAGTTTATCATGATAGACACTAAATAACATAAAGTTTTCTTATTCAATAAACATTGAGCATAACTACTAGAATCAGAAATATACTCACCTCTTGTGGTAGATAAAGCAATTGATAATGGTTTCTTAGATGACCAGGAAATTAAACAATTTCCCAAAAAATGATAAATACCTGATGTACTTTTTAGGTCAATTCTACAGCCTCCAAAATCAGAATCAGAATAAAATATTAATTTAAAAAAGTTATATTTTGGATAAAATAAACCAAAATCAATTGTTCCTTTAACATATCTATTTATTCTTTTTATATTTTTAATATGACTTTCTTTAGGATCTTCTGGAAATCTAGTACATAAAATACACTAAAAATGATATCAGGTCTAGATGCAGTTAAATATAAGAAGCTACCTATCATACCTCTATAAACTATAAAATTAACTGATTTACCAGATGCATCACTATATAATTTACAATTAGTACCCATATGAGTTTTCTTGGATTTATAGGAATCAAGACAAAATCGTTTAACTAAATCTTTAGCATACATAGATTGATTAAAAAAAATTCCATCTTTCCATTGAGAAATTTGAAGTTCAAGAAATAACTTTAATTAAACTATTAAACTCATGTCAAATTCAAAAGACATCAATAAAGAAAAATCATTACAAAGTATTTCAATAGAAGATCTAAAAACTATATCATCGACATAGATCTAAACAATTAAAATATCATTAGAAGATCTTCCAATAAAAAGATTTGGATCAAAATTTCATTTCTTGGAACCATTTTTTAATAAAAATAAATAGATCCTTTCATAAAAAGCACAATGTTCTTGTTTGAGACCATATAAAGCTTCGGATAATTTAAAACATGGTTGGAAAAGTTTTCATTTTCAAATCCAAGGGATTGAGAAACATAAACTTCTTCAGTAATAAACCCATATACGAAAGCACATTTTATATCCATTTGATATAATTTAAAACCGTGAAAACACATAAAATCTAACAAAATTATAATTACCTCTATCATGGAAAGAGGTGCAAATGATTATTCAATGTATATACCTTATTATTTAGATTATCCTTGAGCAACAAGTCAGGCTTTGTTTTCAATAATTTGTCTAGATTCATTTAGTTGTTTCAAAAGATCCACTTAGATCCAATTACCTGCTTATATTCAAGAAATTCTACTAAAGTCCAAACATTATTTCTAACAAACTGACTTAATTTATATTTAATTGTAACAATCCATTTTGCATATTTTAAAGCATCATTAAAATTATTAGCAACAAAATCTGAAACAAAAAGCAGAATTGGCACATTAATTTAAAATAGAATTTCTAGTTTTGATACCAAAATCAACATTTCAAATTAAATTTTCAACAAGATGATCTTTGTGAATATTCCATGATCTTGGATCATATTGAGAAGGAGTATGCTCCCCCTTAATTAATTCATTTTTATCTTGAGTAATATCTTCAATAAAATTAAAATCTCTAAACTCATCATCAATAAAATTAGAATCAGAATTTATTTTAACATTATTTCCATCAAAGATAACATGAAAATATTCTTCAATAACCATTTTTATTTATTATAAACTCTATAAGATTTAATATTATTGGAATATCCATGAAAAATACCTTCATCACGTTTAGCATCAAATTTATCTAAATTATCCTTTAAATTTAAAATAAAAACTTGGCATCCAAAAACTCTAAAATAACCAACTTTAGTTTTTTATTTTTGAATAATTCATAAGAAGTTTTATTTATAAAAGGTCTAAAAAGAATTCTAATTTAAATATAACATGCAGCCAAAATAGCCTCATCCCAAAAATATCTAGGCAGATTATATTCACTTAACATTGTTCGAGCCATTTCAATAAGAGTTCTATTTTTTCCTTTCTATAACACCATTTTGTTTTGGTGTTCTTGGAGTAAAAAAATTATGAAAATAACCATTCTTTTCACAGATTTTTTCTAAATTAAAATTATAAAATTCACCTCATTTATCACTACGAATAGAAATAATCATACAACCTTTTTCATTTTGAACTAATTTAGAGAAAGAAGTGAATTTGGACAAAGTATCATTTTTATGAGATAGAAAATATACCCAAGTAAATATTCGATAGTCATCAACAATAACTAATGTATATTTATTTCCACCAAGGATTGAAATTTGAGTTGGACCAAATAAATCAAGATGTATTAACTGTAAAGGCTTATTAGTACTTATCTGATTGACAGGTTTAAAAAAAATTTGATGCTTCCCTTTCATGCAGGCGTCGCAAACATGAAGTTGTTCTTTATTCAAAGAGGGAAGATGTAAAACATTTTCATGCTTTCAGAGCTTATGGAACATTCTGAAATTAACATGACCTAAATGTCAATGCCAAAGGATGATGTCATTCTGTACAGCATTGAAACACTGTAAATGTTGAACAGTTAGTTCAGAAAAATCAATAGTATAAATATTATCTTTCTGAATAGAATAAAATACTAAATATTCATATTTAAATACTAAACATTTATCATTTTGAAATTTAACTTCCTTTCCATTATCACATAATTGTGATATACTAATTAAATTATGTTTTAAACCTTTAACATATAATTTTTTTTAAATAAATGTTGAATTTGAAATACCAACTTTACTAAAACCGTTTACTTTTCCTTTGGAATTGTCTGAAAAAGTAATAGTTCCTTCATCACATGTGTTTTATGATGTAAACATTGATGGGTCTCCGGTCATATGCCTAGATAATCCACTTTCCATGTACCATATATCGTTCTTGAGACATCCAACGCATTTTTCCTACAAAAATCAATCAATTAACAATTTTGGTACCCATGCTACTTTGGGTCCAATAGGATTAGTAATACATTTTTAGGTACCCATACAGAATTTAAACATGTATTATATGGTACTCTCGATAAAATGGATATATAAATATTAGTTTTTGTAAATCCCAAAGATTGTTTAAATCTAAGTGAGCAGTCATTGGCATAGTGACCATTCATGGCACATTTAAAACAAGTAACAGTTGAAGTACAACCATTTTTACTTTAAACAAAATAAGTTGTATACATTTGAGGTAATCTTTTATCATAACCAAAAACCTACTTATTTTTATCAATTTTAGTCAATGACATCATCTCATGATATTTTTCATGACCCAGAAGAAAAGAATATACATTTTGCTTAATACATTCAACCTCTTTTGTCAATTTCTTATTCAAATATTGAGCACACTTCAAATTATCATAAACTATTGAATCAGAAGAATAATTAGTGTTTGTTAACTTTTTATTTTCTTTGAAAAATAATTTATTTTCAGAAATAAGTTATTTATTATCTTCTTTAAGATTATTATATAAATCAGCTACTTTGAAAATATCTTATCTTAATCTTTAAATTTATTTTTTTAATTCAAAAACATTGAGGTTATCATATTCATATTTAGAATTAGAACATTCAAAAAAATAACTAGAATTACAAACATTATCCAGTGATTCCATGAGACACAAGTTATCAGATTCTTTGTCATTTTTAGATTTTTCAATATAATCAGATTCATCAGTACAAATCATGCTAGTTGTCAATTCCTTTTATCCTTCGTTTATATTTCTCTTTATTCATTTGTGTAGGGAAATTGGGTTTGATTTAACCTTTCTTCTTGTACTCATAACACGTTACATATGAATCATTGTAATTTGTATCACCTTTATTATCTCCCTTATATTTTTCTTTTTGAGGGTTTCTACTAAACTAGTTTTTTAATCCTTTCTTTTTCATTATTTTGTAGACTCCGGTTACAATCTAAGCTATGTCTTCCTTTTCAATATCCTGTAGATCAGAATCATAAGAATTATTAGAAATAAAATTTATAGACATAAAAGATACATGTTTTCTTTTTGTTGTCTCCTTATCAGCTATGTTTTTCAGTTCCAGTTCATATTAGAGTAGTGTTCTAATAAATTCATTAATTGTGTACTCTATGAAGTTCATTCTTTCATCAATGGAAACCTTCTTTGCATACCATTTCATTGGTAATGCTCCTAGGACTCTTTCAATAAGTATAGGATTTTCTAGAGCTTCTCCAAGTGAATTAATTCCATTCGCAATGCTTTTGAATCTATGGAACATTTGGTTTATAGTTTCATCTTCACCCATATTGATGTCTTGATACTCAGCACAAATCATTCCAAGATTTTTTTGGATCAATTTGTCCGAGCATAGTTGAGTAACTTGCAGAATCTTCCAAATCTCATGGTTTTCCTTGCATGCAGACACTTGACTTAAAATATTTCTGTTTATAGCACAATATAAAATATTAACAACTTTGTAATTTATGAAGTATCTAATAGCATCAATTCCTGCAAGAGTATCTGGATCAGCATCTGGCAGTGTGTATTTTTTTGACATGATAGACCACTACTCAATGGTCAACTGTTTGAGGAATGCCTCCATTCGGGATCTCCAGTATCCATAATCATTGCCATCAAAATGTGGTGGCTTCTGAAGAATCCAAGCATCATTCGGGTTTAATACTACCATCTTATAAGATATTTATCCATATAATGTGAGGTCTAAGAATAGGTTAGCATAATAAAATATCAAATCAGACAAAAATGATTGGATAAATGTATGAAGGAACAACCAATGGTAAAAATAATTTGTATAATTAAATATAAAGATAGACCAAAACAATTCTAAAGAAGGTTACCATTTGATACCAATTGTTAGGTTGGACAATGTAATGTAAGATGGTCTAGAGGGGGGTGAATAGACCAGATTAAAAAATTTAATCAAAAGAATTGACTAATTAAATTAATTATCAAAGTTAATTATTAAGGTTAATTAGTAGTGGAAAAAAATAAATAATGCAAGGATGTTTTTATAGTAGTTCAGTCCAAATTTTTCCACTCTACTCTTATACCTCTCTACTCGACGGAAGATACGTGTGCACTAAAATTTATTTTTAAAGGGGAATCACAACCCAATTATAAAATCCTTTTATTGTCGAGGGATAACCACGACATTGAATTTTGTGTGGGGATTCACAACCATTACAACCTGACAATATATAGTGGGAGTCACAACCCAAAAATTCTTGACTTTAGATACAGGGAGTCACAACCCTAAGATCCTGACATTAGAATCCATGAGTCACAAACCGAAGAAAAAGAATAAAAAAATAATGCTTTTTGTGTGAAAAGGCATAAATATAATAATAGAGTGCGTGTCAGAGTTGGGAAGTATTGTTACAGACACAGAACCAGATGAAAGAGAAGATAAAAATTAAAGTGCAGGTACTGGTTCTTAAGGTTTAGCTCAGAAACCCTCATCAATGCAATTGTAGTCGTAGTAGAATTATTTCAGAAATTTATAAAATGATCATGTAGTGAATCAGAGTGTCATAGGTTGATGTAAATGTTCAGCAAGTTCAAAGTTCACAACACTTTCTCTTTTTATTTTGTAGTATGTTTTTCCTCGAAGAGAGAATGATATACATAGAGAATAAAAAAATATAGTAAGTGAAGTAGCTCCACTTCCTTTAGATATTTAAAATTAATTAGGTCATGAGATCCCAAAAATATCTCCATGATAATATCAGGAACGTTTCTTTTTTATTCCCGTAGAATAAATAACTAATAAAGGAATTCAAAATATTTTGAATAAGTCTTCCAAAAAAACCTCCAGAATAATAAATGCATTGAATGACTTAAAAGATAATTTTAAATCCATTTTAAATGATTTCAACGTAGTCAAAATAGTTCCTGAAAACTTTCAGTAGAGTTGGAAATTAAATTCAATCATTTGAATTTAAACAAGTTTGAAACGTCTAAATTTATTTGAAAAAGACATTGAAAAACTTTTTTAAATTTTCTCTCTAAAAATAGCACCAAAAACATTAAAAACTATTTGATTATAATCATTATATTTAATGATATTTTTTCACAAAAAAGTCATTAAAAAATAATACACATATTTTTAGAAAATCAATTTTTAAAAAATTTCCTGGAATGAACATTAACATTAGAATGAACAGTAACTTTGATGTGAATAGTAACTTCAGAGTGAATAGTAACATTGGAGTGAACAATTACTTCGGAATGAAAAATAATGTAATATAGGGATGATGAACAGTAACGTAACACTGGGATGGTGAATAGTAACAAAATGTAGGAATGATGAACAGTAACGTAACATAGGATATAAATAGTAAAGTAACGTAAGGTGTGAATAGTAATGTAACGTAGTGTATGAACAGTAATGTAACGTAGGGTATGAAAAGTAAAGTAACATAGTGTATGAACATTATGTAACGTAGGATATGAATAGTAAACTAACGTATGTTATGAACAGTAAAGTAACTTAGGCTGTGAACAGTAAAGTAATGTTTGGTATGAACATTAAAGTAATGTACGGTATAAATAGTAAAGTAAAGTAGGGTATGAACAGTAAACCATACTTTTGTGAGATAAACAATAAACTATAATTTTTTGAGATAAACATTAAACCATACTTTCATGATATTAACAGTAAACCATACATTTGTGAGATAAAAATTAAACCATACTTTTGTGAGATAAACAGTAAACCATTCTTTTGTGAGAAATCTGGACAGAATATTTTGACAAACATAAAAGGCATTTAAAAGGATTATAATAGTAGATTCAGACATTTTTCAAAACTAATTATTTATATAAAAACATTTTATCTTTCCAAAAAAAATAATCAAATTAAAACTGACATCTACAGATCCTAAATTCATCAAAAAACATGAAGAAAAACAATTCTGAAAAAACTGCTACTACAAAACAGCATAACATAACTTCAATTAATTAAAAGTACATTAAAAATATATTTTTTGACTTTGATTCAAGATAATGAAGTCAATATAATCATTTTATATTTCCATATAATCAGGTTTATGTAAATCAGATAACTGTAGATGTTACAGTAAAATAAATACAGAAATGTTTTAAAACAGTGAAATATAGAGTTTTTTAAAACCATAGTAGCAACTTTATTGAATGTTTTGAGAAATAGATAAACACTTTGAAACTAACTCATTAACTATTAATGTATAGATAAATATCTTATCTTTACAACGTGATAAGAATCACAAAAATTCAAATAACATAAATTATGATATCATGAAAATACACAGAAAAAGTAATCCAAATAAATATATGAATTCAAATTAAATGAAATATGCACATGCACAAAAAAACATACATATTTTTTATCCAATATCATAAAAAAAATTCTTCATATCATCACATCATGACCCATTAAAAGAAAACAAGTTTCATAATCAATTTATTATAATATTACTCATAAAAAATAAATGGTTTTCATAAATATCTCATTTACATAAATATTAGCCATCTAGTGAAAGACTAAGAATTTTTTCATTGTATCATTTCCATAATTATTCATAATTAACATAAAATATTTCATTATATATGGAAAATTATTTTGAAATATAAATTGTAACATTTCTTGATGAAATTGTTTTTTTACTTTTAAATAATTTTTTAAAATAGATGGGTTTTCCAATTATTAATAAAAATTTTCATTTGAAAATAAACATGGAAAATTTTAATTAAATCCTCCAAATATTTAATGGTCTTGATGGTGGTAAATTCTATTTAAGCTATATACATTAAAATAATTTATTTCGTTCACACATTATTGGAAAACGTGAAAAGTACCTTATTCCGAAAAAACAAGAAGATTCATTTTAAACCATTTTTAAAATGTAAAACATCGGTAAAAATGACTTCATAAAATACTAGGTTAATATTAAAATCATTATTTAAAAAAAATTTAGAAAATATGGACATGGATGAAAAAGGTTTTTCCACCAAAGAAGGAAATAAAGTCGATTTTCTTAAAAATCACAGTTTTTCATATCTTAAGTAATTAAGATGTCAAAAATGAAAGTAAAAAAATGTATTCTCAAGAAATATAGATCGTATAAGAAACTTAATGAGTTTCTTTATTGGTATATCATAATATTTATTCATAAAAAACATAATCATAAAAAAATACCGATAAATAATGATATTATATCATGAAACCCTTACCACTTTGGTTACTTATGAATGATAAGCCCCATGAAAGAAATGACCATTGAAAGATATATATTTATATATATATATTACATAATTTTCATGATAATAATTATAAAATATATTCATGGGAATTATATACACTACATACAATATGAAAGTGGTTTATAAGGGATGTGTCCCATATAAGTAAAAGTGAGATGGAAATCCCTTACCTTAGGTCCTAATTCCTTTATAGACATTGGAAACTCTTACATAATAAATATATTTATTTATTAAACATATATTAAAAACCCATAGTAATATATATCATACTATGCATGATATACTTATATCCTTTTATCACCCATTTCATAACACTTCGTTATTAAAATCGGTGTTTCGAGTGATATATGCTTCGTTTTTCATGTATGTTCTCATTTAGTAGTTTTGGTCATTATATTTTGATAATGATTATATAATATATATATATATATATAATATTAATAAAAATATAAATTTCATAAATATTAACTATATACATATCTACAGTCATTCATATATGATTGAAAAATGAATCACACTGTTGATGGATAAGGTAGGCTGTACATATGCATGAGAACTATTTTCATTTTTTTTCAATGGATGGAACAACGGAATGGTAAATAATAAATAACCTTTATAGAATCATTATAATTTAATATATATAATAAATATTCATTATATCTATATTTATTACTTTCCAAGTGATACTAAAATGAAAACAAATCACATCCCTTTGCGGAGGCGATAGACTACACATACACATGAATGAAGTTATCGTTCCCCAATGATTATGAAGGTAAAAAGTTAGATATGATATTATTATTATAGAAGTATAATAATATCATAATTATTTAGAAATAAAAGTAAATACCATTATAATACCAATACATAAATATAGCAATGAGAGATGAAGTGTATCACTACGTGGAGATGGTAAGCCTTACGTACACACGAGTGATATTTTCACTTCCCATTTGATGCAAATATGGTGAATAATGGTGATTTAATAATAATAATAACATTTAAGTAAATTTATTATAATCAATATCTTATTATTTTAATAATATTATAGATTTATAATAGGTACAATAATAAATAAAAATAAAGTGATTTGTTAAGGTAATTACCTCTTCTTTGAAATAACTCCTTTAGATCTCCTCTTAAGATCACTAGGGCTGGTATATTGAGAGGAAAAGAACCTTTATAATGTTTATAGGTGAGTGGATAATAGAAAATTTTATATTTTGGTTAATATAGAAACATAAAATTGGAGAAAATATGTGAAATAATGTCTTCTATTTTATAATTTTGGGGAGAGAAACCATTGGAATTTCTTAAAATAATAAATTAGTATAAATTAATTTTTATTTAAAAATTAATGAAAATAGAAAATATTTTAATATGAGATATTTTTAGTTGAATTAATTTAAGCCAATACTTTTTTTGAGTCTAGCTCAGGTTTTTTATTTATTATTTTGTTTTAACCATTCGGCAATCCTTTTGATAATTACAGAAATATTAACTTTTTATACAATTTATGGGTCAATAATGTAACTATAAAATGTAAAAAGACCCATAAATGTAAAATGGTTGTTTTTTAATACTATATTCCATTAATTTTCTATAATATATGTTTTTATGTTTTTTATTTTAATTAATAAAATATTATTTATTATAAACAATCATTAATGTCATTTTTAACACAATTAGTTTAATTTTACTTTAAATACATCAATACCAAAGGGAAAATTAGAATTTAATAATTTAGAAACTATTTAATATGTCATATATATTTATTAAATTTTCGGTACACTATAAATAATTCAAATAATATTACTTTTAATAATTTTAAATAATTTAATATATTTTTTTATCAATTGGATAAATAATGCATTAGTGTTGCATAAGAATTTCAGGTTATTATATAATTAATGAAAATTATAAATCTATTTCAATTTTTAAAATAATTTCATTAATATCAAAATAGTCACTTATATTTACACATAACTCTCTTTTTTCCCTACATGGGAACATAAAATATATTTAAAACTAAGAGATTTACAGTTTGTAACTTTTTTGTTTGAAATATTATATAGGTTATTTGCATGAAAATGATTCGATTTTAAATCTAACTTTTGATCCTAAGGTGATACAGGTCGAACTAAATTCATTAAATAATAATGTTGATGAAAGATCATGGTCTTATCTCTTAGTTTTAAGAATGATTAAACTGATTTAACCTTAACTACTGTGATAAATTTAAACATAGTTCCTATTCATATTGGAAAAAAGGGGGAGTATTTAAAAATTTTGATCATCCAAATTCTAAATATGGAATCCCTTTAATCAAATTAAATACATATAATTGGAATAAATTAATTTAAAAAATGTGAAAAAATTCAACAAAACTATATTTTTAGAAAAAAATTAAGTATTAAAGTAGATTTTTTTATTCTATGACTATAAAAATATAAAATGAATGTTAAAAAATTGATTAAATATATAATATATAAATTTGATTAATTTTAATTAATAAAATTGATTTATTTTATTTATTATGATAAAATGATTTCGTGTACATAAAAATTTTTTTTTTTAAATATCACTTTTACTTTCAAATGATTTTTTTTGTAATTATATTGTAACCAATGAATTTATTTTATAAATTTATAAACAATAATTTTTTCAAAACATAGTTATTACTATTCATAAGCACCAATCCAAAAAATATGTAGTAATTTTCCCATAAAAATATTTTAATAATATGTCATTGTTAATTAAAACTCATTGTTACATGTACGCAAGCTACCAACGAAATTAAATTTATTTTAAAAATATTTTTTTCATTATATTTTATGGTGTTACATTATACCCCCATAAAATGAATTTTTTTTCATTAAATTCATCATTCTATTATTAAAAAAATAGTATTTCTCTATTTTATTACATCCTCAGGTTCCCTATAACTTTTTAGAATTTGTTATTTCTCTGGAGAACATTATTTAGGTGAGTATTATTGTTCTGTTGAACATTATCACTATAATTCATGATTTTTACTAATCATTAATTTTTAGAATATTCATGTTCTAGTGGTATAAAATTTTATTTTATTATATCTTAATTATAAGGTATTTACTTCCTTAAGACAGATACATGGAACACATCTTGGACTTGGGAGATGTTCGATGGAAGAACCAAGTGATAAGGAACCATCCCTTTTCAATCAAGAATATTTAAAGGACCATTATCCCTAAGGCTTATATTTCTTTTCTTCCTAAATCATATAAACTTTTTACATATATAAATTCATAGAGAAAACTTCTCACCAAAATTAAATTCCATATCACATCTACATCGGTTAGCATACCTTTTTCTTCAAATCTGAATTTCCCTGATGTGTTGTTGAATGGATCTAATGTTCTATGTCATTTCATTATCTATCTCAGGTACCTATATCTTTCTTTTCCAAACTTAATCCTAAAACAATTCAATTATACACATCCAATCATTTAGGCCTTCATAAATATCCATCTAAATGATTGAGTGAATGATACATTTTAAAGAAAAAATGACTCTATGAAGTTGTTCATCAATGAAAAGATTAAAATCCATAGAAAAATACCACAGTGTAACCTATAGGGTTTGAATTGTTATATAGTATTAACCATCTGTTGGAGGATGATACACCATACTAAAAGGAATTTTTTTATCCGGCTTCTACTAAATTATTTTCCATAACTTTGAGGTAAACCTCATATCCCAATAAGATATAATAGAATGTTTTAATCTATAAAACCTTTCAACTTCTTTAATTTATATTATAGAAAACTGATCAAGATAGATGTATTCTCTGACATAAATTAAGTGTACTGAATTTTTAATGTGATCAAGTATGACCCACATGTAATTATGTTCTGTATATGTTTTGAGGAATCAGACAAACAAATCTTGGGTGATGTTTTTTCATTTCCATTCTGGTGTGGATAATGGTTGTAAGATGACCTTATATTTTTTATATCATCCTTAACTTCCTGACACTCCAGTAACCAAGATATATACTTAGAAATATCTCTCATTAATTTTCCCACTATAAATAATCTTTCTCATTGTCCATTGGTGGGATCTATATCCATTCCCCCGTCGGTTATGGGTTCATTCCCCACAAGTTTACCAGATGCAATAGGTTGTCACCAGACATGCGAGGTATCCTTTTCCCAAAAAAATATAATTCATATAATGTTAAAAATTTTGAATGACCAATAAATACCTCAACATCAATGATACTGTAAACCCTAATGGTTACCAATACATTTAATCTCATGTCCATAAAATTTAATGGCATTCCTCCTCAAATAATATTCTCACTAAAAAAATATATAAAACCAATAGGTTGTATTTCCATAACTACCTCTCAAAATATCCTTAATTTTAATAAACTTCCCTCACATAAAACCTCGATAGGAGTGTCTAAAAATATTGAACATATGATAAATCATAAACTCATAAACCAATTATGTAATTCATAAATCTTATGTTACTCTTACATGGAGATAGATATTATTCCAAATGACAAGTAACCCTATATTCTTTAAATAAATTCCTATCATATATAAAAACATTTCCATTAGAAGTTTGGGTGCATCCTTACACTGATATTATATCAAATGTCATTTCATTATTCTAAAAACCATGTATATGGAGATAGTAAATGATTAAAATCACATAAAATTCCACTGAAGGACAGATAATAATATTTTTATAGAAATTATTCATCTATAGGAAATTACCAACTCTATAGTGGAGGATAAGTGTTACCTAGTTGTCTTGATTAAATTAAGTTGGTATGATTGCATAATATTTCCCTTTATCTTTAATCATAAATGTTTATTGTGGATTATTATCCTCATTAGGCCTTATATTAGTCCATTAATCAACATAATTCCCAAACTCCTTACAATTGAATCCCTAAAACCATTTATGGTGCATTAGATAGAGCATTCCTTTCCTAAAATGTGTCAACTAGTATTTTCCCCACTTTTCAAAATTCACTAGCTCTATGACCATCCTCCACACATTTTAAACACTTCCCAATTCCATTAATGAAATTATGATTATCTTTATTATGATGATTATTTTTCCCAAATTTATTTTAGGTAAGTGAATTTAATTTCACTCCACCATGCGATTTATTATAGTTCACATGAGGCTCAATCATCATTTTCATATACAAAATATGGGAATGGTGGGAATCCCCAATTTACATTTCCACCTTTAGTGAAAATAAAATTATTTTTTCATAGATAATAATCTCTTTTATAGATAAATATTTTTAAATAAGTGGTTTTAATCAACTGAATAATCAATCAATGTTTTTCAGAGCTCATGATTAAACAAGGAGCATACCTTTAAAGTCTTATGAAATTTGTTTCATATGTTCCAGGAGATTAATCATCCTTCTACTCAAGTTCAATAAATTCCCTCTCTATCCTTTTGAATAGAATATTAGGGAATTAATTACTGAAAAATATCATCTTAAACTCATTTGACTCCCTTGATTCAATTTCATCATATTTTCTCTTATTCTTAACAAGATTCCACCATTGATATTCTTCTCCTTCCAAACAATAAATGGATATGAATATTTTTTATTTACACTAGATAATATAAAATATATTTTCAATGATACTAATGTATTTCTCAATCACATGTATATTAGTGTCATCACTAAAATAAGATGGATATTTCATCATGAAGGACTCAACATTATGTTGTTCCATCCTTTTCTAATTTAGAATTATAGTATGATTCGTAGCATGGAATCATTGTGTGAGCATAGTAACATGATTTTCTATTCTAGATACCAAAAATGTTTTTTGTTAGAAGTAAAATCATTTAATATTAAATCACATTCAGTATTAACATTATTCCATTAGGTTCTAACCATTGACTAAAACCAAAAAACACAGTGTGAGAAAAAATAGCCATAGTGGAAATCACCTAATCATGAAAAAAAAATATTTATACGATGTCTAAATCAAGAAAACCTATTTTCATTATATGAAATCTTAAGTTTAACCTAGTCTTTACTATATTATTAATAAAACTTTTTTATGTTATACTATACTTAGAATTATCGCTAGGGTTCTCACTAAAGTTGTGATTTCCCAGTTTCCAAAGGTAATTATCCAATACTAACTATAATATCTAGGGTTTTTCATACATAGATATCACATCATAATAAATGAATATTAATTAAAATCATAACTGACACATGATTTATTAAGCTATGTTTTAAAATCGTGTCTCGTTCCTAGAAACATATAATTAGGAAATGTCCAAAGTACTGTAATTTAAAATAAATTCCCTAACCCCTCATTTTCTCTCCCACTATACCCTTAGATACATCACACATGTGAATGCATCTTACCCCTCATTAACAGCTTAATTTTTGTGTGGATTCATCAATGTTTCATCAATAGTAACTCGATGTAAGTTATTATCCCCAAGTATATTGTTTCTTTTCTCATTCCATTCACAGATTTCTCTCTATCCCAAATCTATAGAGTCTTATGGGTTCATTTTATATAAATTTATTTATTGGGTTCTTCATGTTTAGGTTTTTTTATTACTTCTAGATATCTCTATATGTTATTTTAAGTCAAATATATTCCATATCAAGTGGTATAAGGGTTTAAGGTAGGTGGTTCCAGTTTTCCCATTTTTTGTTGAGATTTTTAGTTCTTGATTTATCAAACTAAATTTTATATATTCTATAGTAATGATATTTACATGACTTGTGGAATAATTATTTTAAAATCATTATATTTTAATTATTCTCTTCATGTATAAACTTTTTGAATATTTTTTCTATAAGGAATAGAACTAATTTTATGTTTTTTGATGAAATTAAAAGTTAAAAATGGTTAAATGTATTCTATAATCATCATGGGAAACCCTTGGTACTTGTTTAGGATAATATGGAATGGGAGATTACCTTTTTTCACTAGTAATGTGTATTTCCCTAACTAGATAAAAAATACATATTTATCTTGATAACACTGTCATGAAATGTCAAATTGATTATGTTTTTAAGGTTGATTTGTAGTCTAGGGCAGACCCAAGGTCGTCACGGATGGAGTGTTGGTGGGTTTAGAGTGTGTGTTTTTACTAAGAAGCACTAAAATAGGGGGTGGTTTTTAAAATAGTTTTAGGATGAAATTACTAAATTGAAAGTTTAAAAGTTTAGAAGACAAATGGTTTTGGAAAAATATAAGATAAAAGGGTTCATTGTGAGTTCACTACACACTTTCAAGTTCATCATTCTTGGAGATTAATTTAGGATTGGTGTAATTATTTGGTTAAAAGTAATTGGAATCCTGATTAATTCCTAAGACATTGCTTCATTTCCTGACGAACCAAAACATGACATAACAATCATATTATCAAGGTCTAGAACCAATAAATGGAATAATATCTTCCAAAACAGATTTAAATCGCAAGAAATTGGGAAGGAAAAATGAATTATTATGTCACCCAATCGGAAAAACACAAGTCACGAACTCAAAACCTCATGCCGATCGGTTAGAAATTAAGATCATTTCATTCACACACATCAAAACATGCATTAAAATATGAAAGTATGTATGATACATGGAATGAAATGTTTTAACACCAAAATTACTCTAAACTATTAGCTAATATATGCATTGGAACTCCATTGACATGTGTGTAGCTCCCTCACAACAAACTCCCATCGATTTGCTCGACATCGGGTGGAGGAGGAAGCTCGAGCAGAATTCCTTCTTCATTATCGATCCCCTATGAGGATATGGGACTCGAGGACTTCAAATATGTGGAAAGGAATCCAATGGAACTAAAAATTGGCATCATTTCACTCCATGGAAGAAATCCAAATGAGGTGTCCATGGTGCCATTTTATAGCCAAAATGGGACATGGTTTTGGGCACCCTGTTTTTGTGATACCACTTGTGTCTCAGATCTGGAATAGTATAAAGACATATAATGACATTCCCAAAAGAAATGAGTTTTTGGAAGGACTCTATATTATCTCCCTATAGAATATGGTGGCCATTAGATAAATGGATTGGGAGATATGGTCAACATATAGAAACAAACTTTTGAATTCGGGCAGATTCTATTCCCGTGACAGAATGGTTCGGATGGCCCACCCGATGGCCGAATTCGGATTCAGTTCCTTAATAAGAGATTTAGACCATGATTTTTTGGAGAGGATAAAAAATATTGATTCCATTTAGATGAAAAAAATTCTTGTAGGTATTAAAACAGTGTATAGATGTCCATGGGATGCCATGTTGTTTGGCCCATTTTTCTTCTAGATGATCTTTGGGCCTCCAAATCACCTCCACCTTCAATGAATATATCAAAAAAGGTATAATTTACATTTTTAAAAGTAATAAACATTAATTAATTTAATTAACAATTAAGTGAAATTTATTATCATATTTTGAATATTCATTTCATAACTTGTTTAAAAATAGCGGTGTAAGGGGGAATTGAATAGTGAATAGTTATGTGAACACACCCCCAAACCTAAAAATTTGAACTTTTGGGAAAGTCCACATATCAAAAAAAATTATGTATGTATATATTCCCAAAACCATAATGATTTATCATCTGAGGAATTTATAATTCATTAATGTAATTTGATCAATACACGAACCACACCAAGGAGTTATTGCTAGTGAAAATGAAAAAATATGTCTCATAAATCATATCACAATGAAATTTTCATGAAACCAAATTGATAAAATAATTCAAAATTCATCCATTCCACTAGAACTCCATGGGTGTGTGTGAAAACCATTCCATTCTATTCTTTCTAATTTCTATTCAATAAATATACATTATTTTTCATTATTCTGTTTTAAATGATTTTTTTCACCGAATATTCCCTACATCCTTTGAAATCATTTGTCATGACCCACTCACTTAAGCATTCCCAAAAGTAAAACCACAAGCTCCCAACCTAGATATCCCAATATGATGGAAATTTCATCACTCCCCTCATTTATTATTTTTTTAGAAGTTTCATTGGATAAAATCTCACACTCATATCACAACACTAGTTTAATCTCCTCGTGACACTAATTACAATAGTTATGACAAGATAAGATGTTTAGGAGGAGTGGTTTTGACCAACCCAAGGCACAACCCAATTTTTTTGAGGGTATACAATAGTCAGATATTAGGTATACATGCAGAGGTCAATCTATTACAGTAATGAAATAGATCAGATAAGGAAAGAACGTATGAAAATATCATTTAATGCAGAAAAATATTAACCTAACATATATTTTATTTATATTAAGTAAGAAATATTCACACTTTGTGGTTTGGTAAAAAAAATGTGTGGAGATATTAGTGACACAGTTTTCCCAAATACTACTCACACAGGGGACATCAATCATCTCAAATGTTTCATAGTAATACAACCATTTATATAATTGATAGAAAACCAGTTCACTAAAAATAACATCTTGATGTTAAATTCATATAAACATTCAATGCAAAATATAGAATTTTTTATCAAATTTTAAATCATCATTGAATAAAAAATTTCAACTTGCATTTTCAGTATGCTCCATGATTTGGTGACATTAAGGGGGATGTAAAAATACTATAAAGAAGGTGAAAAGAGAATAAAGAAGAAAGACAATTAAAATCCTAATGAACCCAGAAAGTTGGGGAAAAGTGAAAATATCAAAATAAAAGAAAAAATCAGAATAAACAAAAAAGAATATGAAAATTCCTACCTATCCCAGAAATGTACCATCCCCCCCCCCACCCACACCTAGAATGTGTCGTGTCCTCACTATAACAATTTAGAATGTGAGATGGAAGGATAAAATATGGTGTGTTTCACTGGTATATTGCTACATGAACGTGAATTTACTTCATTAGGGACTCTAGAAGGGCTTTGTGGAAGTACTTCAGCCACTTCCCATTGACAGTGAAGGTTTTTTGTGGTTTTTTATTTTAAACCAGAACAACACCAAATAGAGATACATTAATAATTGTGTATGGGCCAAACCAATGGGAACAAAACTTAACTGGTTGCAACTTTATCCTTGTATTATAAAGGAGGACCTTCTTCATAATGTGGAAGTGGTGATGAAGTATAAGACGGTCATGGGAATCCTTGGTTCGGTCCTTATAAATCCTGGAATTTTCAAATGCATCTCTTCTCATTTCCTCCTACTATTAAATTTGCAACTTCCTTTGATAACCTGAACTTGAGAGATTATAATTGCATTGTTTGATGGCCTAGTAGGCCCTGAGTGCAATCTCAATAGGCAGGTGACAACTCTTTCCAAACATAATGTGATATGGTGACATTCCATTGGGAGTTTTGAATGAAGTATGGTTGGACCATAATGAATCATCAAGTCAAAGACTCCAATCTCTTCTATTGGGTTGTACCATTTATTCAAGAATCTATTTAACCAATCTATTTGACACCTCATCTTGACAATTGTTCTATGGGTGATATGTATTAGACACTCTATTACAGAACTCATACAAAAAAAAGTGATTGCATTGTTTGGTTACACAATGAGAACCCTGGTCACTAATGATTAAACAAGATAATCAAGTCCTACAAAACATCTGAGATCCCAAATATTCCAAAACTGTTTTGGAATCATCTGTTTCTATGGCTCGAGCCTCAACCCATTTTGACTCATAATTGACCTCCAGAATAATGTAATCTTTTACAAAGGAATTGGGAAATGGACCCATAATTTCAATTCCCCAGACATAAAAAATGTCATGAAAGAGAAAATGTTATTGTGGCATTTCATTACGTTTAGAGACATTCCCCATTATTTGACAACAAAGAAAATATTTTCAAAAATCATGGGCATACCAAAAAATTGTTGGCCAAAAGAAGATAGAATGAAGGACCTTGCGAGCAGTCCCTTGGGGACCAAAGTGGCCCCCACAAGCAAGAGTGTGACAGAATATATGGATAGACTGAAACTCTTTATCGGGAAAAAACGCCTAAGTACATGATCACTACATGTGCGCCATAGGTGGGGGTCATCCCAGATGTACCAATGAGACTCATGTTTTAGATGACTGACATGGTTTTTATTGAAATTAGTAGGAATTCAAGATGATACCAAATAATTTACAATTTTAGAATACCAAGAAATTGCATATTGCACTAAATAAAATTACTCATCGGGATACATATCTTTTATAGAAATACATTGGGATGAGTCAATGACTGAGGATGGGTGAATCATACTAATATGGTCAACCACCACATTCTCATCTACTTTTTAACTCTAATTTCTAAATTGAATTCCAAAAGGAAGAGCATCCAATGAATGAGACGTGATCTGGCTTCTGGTTTCTTAAGAAGATACCAGAGGTCTACATGGTCTGAAAACACAAGGACTTTAGACCCTAAAAGATATGACCTAAATTTTTTCAAGGGAAATTCAGTGGAAATGAATTATTTTTCAGTTGTGGTGTAGTTTTCATGGGAAGGGTCTAATTCACGTGAGGCATAGGCAATGACATGTGGATCTCAATCAACCCATTGTGACAAGACGTCCCCTACTGCATAGTTTGAGGCATCAAACATAATATCAAGTGGTTAATCCCAAGGATATTGTAGGATTACCGGCCGTGATGTGAGACTCCATTTAATATTATTAAAATCATTCTCACATTCATTATAAAAAACAAATTCCATTTCTTTTTGGAGTAATCGGGAGATGGGTGCAATTTTACTAAATTCATGAATGAAACGATGGTAAAATTATGCATGACCTAGGAATAACCACACATCTGGTACATTTTTTATGAATGTTAGGAAATAAATGACCTCCAATTTTGATTTATTTACTTGGATACCATACCTGGAAATGACAGGTCCCAAAACTATACCTTATTTCACCATGAAATGGAATTTATATTAATTTAATATAAGATTATTTTCAATACAGCGACATAGGACTAAACCATGACTACTTAAACATTCAACAAAAGAGGACCATAAACAGTGAAATCATCCATTAAAACATCCATTCAATTCTCTACGTAATCCGAAATAATACTAAACATGCATCATTGGAAAGTGCCCAGAGCATTGGACAGACCAAATGGCATCCTCCTATATGCAAATGTGCCAAAGGGGCATATGAATGTTTCCTTTTCCATATTCTCCAGGGAAATATGGATATAAAAGTATCCAGAATACCCATCAAGGAAATAGTAGTGGGAATTAACTTCTAGCCTCTCTAGAATTTGGTTAATGAATAGAAAAGGGAAATGGTCTTTCCTAGTGTGTTGGTTTAGTCGGTGATAGTCTATACAGACACGACAACTATTCCACACATGAGTTGGAACCAATTCATTGTTTTCATTTTTGATCACAATAAGGCTAGTTATTTTAGGAACTACATAAACATGACTGACCCATTGGCTGTCTAAGATTTGGGTAAATTATTTATGCAACCAATAATAATGTGACCTTCTTTTTCCCAACTTCTAGGAGGTTTTGGTTCAGTCTACATTGTGGATAGATCACTAGTTTAGCCTCGTCATTTAATAAAATAAGATTTGTACAAATTTATGGGATAATACAAGGAATTTCATCAAGTGTCCATCGCAATGTCTATTTATACTCCCTCAAAATTTTAAGTAGTCACAATTCATGCTCAGGTGGGAGTGAACTAGAAATGATGACATGAAACTTGTTTCCATTATCAAGATATGAATATTTTAAATCTTTTGGAAGTTGATTCAGTTCTAATTCAGCTAGAGTTTTTATTAATGGGAGTGTATGTGAAATTGATAGGTCACTAATCTCATCTAACTGCTCAATTGTATCATCCTCAACTGAGGAATGAGATTTTACAAGATTAGAAATATCATCAATGGTCATTGGATCCTTAGTTTTCAAGAAATAATCAATCAATAAAGATGCATGAAACTTTTCTAGACCACTACAACAATCAATGCATGAATCCTTTAATAGAATTTCTATCAATGATGAAAACTTAGAATGGGGATCAGGGGAATGAAATGAAGTTTTTTTATGGGAAGGGAGTATATCAATAGAATTAACACAGAGAATGGAATGTTCTTCTGAGGGGTGCTTCATGGAATCAAGGATATTGAAGTGGAAAATGTCACCACCAAACTCCATATATAATGTCCCATTGTGGAAATTAATTATGGTTTTTGTGGTTTTCAATAAGGGTCTCCCCAATATAATCGGGGCATGTCCATTCATCCTATCATCCTCCATTTTAAGAACATAAAATTTAGTAGGAAAATTTAAAATTTGAACCCTCCCAAGAACATCCTCTAACACACCGTAGGGGTGTGCGATACTGCAATTATTCAATTGAACAACAATTTCAGTGGGATTTAGTTCCTTGACCTGTAAAATAGAGTAAATAGAGTGAGAAATCACATTTATAGAAGCACCTAAATCAATCATTGCATTATAAAAATAATATTTTCCTCTGGTACACAGAATTGGCAATGTTATAGGATCATTGCACTTGGTGGGAAGTGATGGATCTATCAATGCTCAAACATTCCTCCCCATGCTCACTATCTCATCACCTCGAATTCACTTTCTATATGTACACATCTCTTTTAGAAACATGGAATACCATGGAATTTTATTCACAACATCAATCAAGGGGATCTTAACCAACAATTTTTGGAAACATTATAATATTTCCTTATCAAGAACAGTTTATATTTTTTTCTATGTTGTGTAGACCTTTGGGTAAATGGAAGATGAATAGTTGGGCTTGGTGACTCATCAAAAGGAACACTCTTTTCATTAGAAGGGATTTTCTCAAGACAAATATTTTCAACATTTGGAACATTTTAAATGGTTGGGATAGAGGTTTCCTCAATAGGGTATAACTCTAATAGAGGATTCATCTATTTTCCACTCCTATGGGTGATGACACTAACATTTACATTATCTCTAGGGTTGACTAATGGTTGAGGTGGTAGTTTACCCGACTCATGACATTGAATTTCCCCCACCGAGTTAGCTAGTTGGTATAATTTGGTTTTGAGGTCTTTTATGGCTGCATGGGTGGTTTTTTGAATGGAGATTGATGGAAGCCATTTGTTTCAACATATCTTCTACTCTTGGGTCAGATTTTGGAGAGGCAGTTAGAAATGCCTTTGGGGTGGTAGAGGATTTCTGGGAGGTGGTGGTGGATGACTACTTTAACCTTGTTGGTTATATAGTTTATGAGGCTGGTTTTAATACCCTCTTTTCTATAAGAAAGGTTTTCATTCCACCTAGAGTTGGATATAAAATATGGTTCTTTCCTAAAGGGTTGGTTATAGGGGTGTCCTAGAATTATTTCCTCACAATACTCAGAAGTTTCTTATAATTGGGGGCATTGGTCAGAATAATGGGTGTCAGAAGAGAATATTCTACAATGGATGGGAGGTGGAGATTGAGATTTACCTTGGGAGAGATATAGTTGTCCTAAAAGGGTACTTACCTCTTCAAACATCTTGTATATCTTTTTGAATTCATTCCTTTGTACCTCATGGACACCTTGAATGGGTACACTAGACCATGTACTGAATTGTTGTGTGTTCTGTGACATGTTCTTAATCAGGGTCCTTAAAGCGATTGGGGTTTTATCCACTATTGCACCACCTACAGGGCATCAATCATGTTACGATCCATTGGAATTAAACCATCATAGAAATACTGAATTAAAAGCTGATCATTTATTTGGTGGTGTGGAAAACTTGAACATAATATTTTAAATCATTCCCAATATTTAGGAAGTGTTTCCCCTTGAGATTTTCTTATACAACAAATTTCTTATCTTATTGTTGTAGTTTGAGATTATGGGAAATATTTTTCATGAAAAAGGAATTTAATGTCCTCCCTGCCTCTTATTGGTGAATTAACATAATAAATCCAGTCTTTCACAGTTTCTTATAATGAAAATGGAAATTCCCTAATATTCACTTGTTCATCATCCACATTTTCAGGTTTTAATGTTGAACACACAGTATAAAATTATTTTAAATGTTTATGTGGTTCATCTCCAGTGAGTCCAAGAAATCTAGTCAACAAGTGAATTAGACCATATTTTAATTCAAAATTTGGTGCCTCGCCTTGCATTTGAATATATGTGTTTTGGATGTCAACATCAAGTGAGGTTAGTTATCTTAGTGTTAGATTGTTTTAATCCATTTTATACTCATTAATTTTAGGATCAAATTTAGTTCCAGAAGAAGAGGGGTTTAGAAAAGTGTCATTTTGTGGTGTGTCCTCCTTCAAAAGTTGTATTGTGTGTCTCGGGGCCGCTGACGTAAGATCCTCTCTGGTTAGGGTTCGAAAGATGGTAAATAGCTGGTATTAGAACGCATCATGTATATAACCTACATAAGAAATAAATCAGAACATAATGATATAGGTAAAGTTATATGAAAAAAAAAGATAAATATTCACAAAATTTACAAAAAAGTTATAAATAACATGCCCTAAAAACAAAAGCACTCCTCGAAAAAGGAAGACACATTTGAACGCGTTGTTGTGTCACATAAAATTGATTGTGTTTTCAAGGTTGATTTATAGTCTAGGGAAGACCCTAGGTCACCTATCAAGGAGCATTTTTGGGTTTATAGTGTGTATTTTTTCTAGGAATTATAAAAATAGGGGGTGGTATTGAAAATAGTTTTAAGATAAAATTACTTAATTGAATGTTTAAATGTTGAGAAACCAAATGGGTTTTAAAAAAAGTGATAAAAGGGTTAATTTTGAGTTCACTACACACTATCATGTTCATCATTATTAGAGATTAATTTATGTTTGGAGTAATTATTTGGTTGAAATTAATTAGAATCTTGATTAATTCCTAAGACTTTATTTCATTTCTTGAAGAACCAACCCTTGACATAACAATTGTATAGTCAAGGTACAAAACTTATGTAGGGAATACGAGCATCCAAATAAGATTGAAATGTCAAGAAATTGGGTAACAAAAGGATTCTTGTGTTACCCAATCATAACAACACAATTCATGCACTCAAAACTGCATGCCGACCAGTAAGAAATTAAGATCATATCATTAACACACTGTTCAAATATGAATATATGTAAGATAAATGGAAAAAAATTATTTTAAAAGCCCATTTAGTAATACCTGGAAGCGAATATATTAGTTTTAACTACCTCGGAATATGTGTATCTCCCTCACAATGAACTCCCACCGATTAGCTCAACATCAGGTGTAGGGGGAATCTCAGGCAGAAGTCATTCTTTATTATCGACCCCCCTATAAGGATAATGGCCTCTAAAAATTCAAATATTAGGAGAGGACTCAAAAGGAACTCCAAATTAGAAGAACTTCACTCCTTGTCTGAATTCCAAATGAGGTTACCGTGGTGCCTTTTTATTGACAAAATGGTACATGGTCTTGGGTACCCTGTTTTTGTGATACCACTTGTGTCTCAGTTTTGGAATTGTATAAAGCCATGTCACAACTTGGCCAAAAGAGTAGAGTTGTTTTCCGGCCTCTTGAATGTATCCCTATATAATGTGGCGTCCATTAGACAACTGGAATAAGAGATATGGTCAATCAACTGAAACCAACATTTGAATTCAGGAAGATTATGCCCCCTATACAGAATGGTTCGGATGGGCCTCTTGATGGATGAATTCGGCTTTGGTTCCTTATTAATTGGTGTATCCCATAATATTTTGGAGAGGATAGTAAATTATTATCCCATTTGAGCATGTAATTCTCATACAGTTAAAAACAGTAGATAAGTGTCCATGGGATGCCATGCAGTTTGGCCTATATTTTCTTTGATGATCTCTATGCCTCCAAATCACCTCCAAATTCAATGAAAATATCAAATCAAGTATAATTTCCCCTTTTAATAGTAATAAAAATTAATTCATTGAATAAAACATGAAGTGAAATTTATTAGTATATTTTTAATATTCGTTACAAAACTAGTTTAAAATTGCGGTGTATGGGTGGAATTGAATAGTGAATCACTATGCGATCAACACCCCTATTGGTCTTTGATGTCATTATATACCCATTCCACTAATTGATTGTTTCACCAAGTTAATTAATCCATATTTACTAAGGGATACTAGCTATAATGACATTATGGAACACTCCCATGATTCATGTTTTTGAAGTGAGTCCCAATGGATTATTCAATCCAATTTTTTAATTTAATATGATATCTATTGATGCTTTCCTTCAATAAAAATGATTGGAAAGATAATTTAATGTATTATATTCAAAATAGTATGATTTAGTTTATCTTAAATTGTTGTTTATGGAATAATGGTTGGGATTATGCTTGGATTGTTATGATCACACCCTACATACACCAATGGGTATATGCATACCTTATTTTATCAGATATAGGATAGGGCAAGGAGTTGCTTTAGGGAGGAAGGTATTTTTGATTTGATTCTTATTAGAGATGGTGGTGTCATGGTGAGATGATGCCTCGTGTAACATAGAGATGATTAACTAATTCATTTTCTTATTTTTTGTTGAACATGTTTATATTTCGTTTTATTTCTCCACATCTGTTACCCATCCCATCCCCTATTACATTTGGGGACTAATGATATACCTTTAATAATTTTTTCAATCTATTGCATGTCATGTTACTTATTTATAAATTTATTATTATTGTTCAATGTGTTTGAGCAGTTTATTCATGTTATTTAATTAAGTTCATGACCCACTAATGTATGATGATTTTATAATAGTTTCTTAGTTAGAAACCTTTTGATATCATTTTTCATTTGAGGAAACTACTCCCAAAGGACTATACCTAGATTCTCATACACTAGCATTAAGTCATTGTGGATCGGTAATGCCCTTTAGGTAATGGTGTAGATTGATCTAGGTGCCCAGGTTAGAGGCAACATTAGTTGTTTCATGTCATATATAATTATATGTGTGTTTGTTTTTATATATTTTTATATATAGGATTGTATATTATATTTGATAAAAAGTAAATATATTAAAATATTAAAATATGTTTATATATATAATGAATAATTAAAAATATAAATCATGTTAAAATAAAAAATTATTATCAATTTTGTTTTTATAATATATATAACATAGATTAAATAAAATTATATTAATATAAATAAAAATAAATACATTAAATGATAATATATTTATTTATGTGTGTGTGTGTTTAAATATATATTTCGTCCAAATTCATGTACATCTATATATAATTTTATATGTGTGTGCGTCTATATACATGCATGTGTATATATATATATATTTTAAAATATATATATATATAAAGAGAGAAATATAAAATATATATATATGTCCATATTTCACAAAATATATATATGTCTATATTTCACAAAATATACAAATTAATATATAAACACAAAAATATATAGAAAGACACGTATAATATAAATATATATATAAATGAAAATAAATAATATAAATTTTAATTAAGTTCTTGGGGGTTATAAGAAAAGTAAATATATACGCACACAATTCTATTTAGTGATACATAATTTTATCATTGAAATATTTCCTTATAATAATTGTGTCATATTTAGTAATGTAGTATAAATAACATGAACCACATGATAAATCCAATAGATCTTATTATATGTATATAAAATTACATTTTGAGAATGAAAATGGCCATAAGAATTGAAAATATTACAATGGGATAAGAAATAGAAAATAAGATAACTAAAATATAAAAATTTTGATATGCTCAATCTACCAGAATTAGTACACATAAAAATAATATTTTAAAAATAAAATATAATATTAGAAATGTAATATGAATTTTGAAAATAAAAATATATAACCTTGAGAGAAAATTATTCTAACGAATAATGACTGAAAAATGTGGAATTTTATAACGTCTCGACCTGGGTGCCACACACTGGTGCCCCAGGTTGGATGGCCACATGACCTCAAGAATGCTCCCCTATGTGGCAGAGGTTGCCAACTAGAAGTGTGGGTTTGATAAGTTAATCAGGGTGAAGAATATACCATCATTTATCAGAGAAATACACCAATTGAAATAATAAACAATAGCATAAGCATATATAAATGTAAAAAATACCAATATATCAAGATAATCAATACCAGAAAATAAAATATCCAACTAAATCAGAAAACATGAAATTATAATGTATGTTTCATGTGTCTAAAATAAATCTCAATGGGAGGAAACTGATGACTCTTCAAGAGGGTCTTAAACCAAGTCTGGTTATCTTATTCAAGCTCCATACCAAATTATCCATCTAACTAAACGGATTTGTTGTTATCTTGTCCGGAAAGCACAAAGTATATTCAGGTACCGATCAGGCAGTCTGAGTGGGGTGTGACTAAAACATAGTAGTCAACGAAAAATGACATCA
The DNA here is from genome assembly GCA_963277665.1 of Viscum album. Taxonomy (NCBI): domain Eukaryota; kingdom Viridiplantae; phylum Streptophyta; class Magnoliopsida; order Santalales; family Viscaceae; genus Viscum; species Viscum album. The sequence continues at coordinate 808,753,555 of OY728139.1, forward strand.
AAAACAATATCCAGTCATATAATTGTATCTGAACTTGTATGAAGAAAATAATTTCAATTCATAAGTAAATTGTTATCACATTATCAATTAATCTTCATTTAACCGCATAACTCCTAGGTTCCTGTAGACACATATGCCTCAATCCCTAGTTCAGATCATACTACAGTTCGAATAATTCCCAAGTTATATTATATCTAAAAAGTAAATATTTTGTCACTATTAATTAATTCATTCACGAATGCCCATATTACTATTCACACATTACACAATAAAATGGCCATGTTATCATTCATAAATTCACAAATAAATGACCATGTCACCATTCATACATTACACAATATAATGAGCATGTTATAATTCCTTAATTCACAACTAATTGACCATGTTACCATTCATACCTTAATTCCCATGTTACCGTTCACATACCACATATCAGAATTTCTGTGAATATATTCATAAAATCACGACTAAATGAGCATGTTACCATTAATCACATAATTAATTAAAAAATTAATTATTCAAAAAAATCATTACTAATTTCACAATTAGTAATTGCATACATCCCATTAATTAATTCCCCAACTAATTATATACATTAATACCATTAATTAAATCACCAATTAATTAAACAATATTCAAAACTCAAAATCCAATATTTAATTCCATAACTAATTTTCTAAATTTCCATATCTCAATATCCCATAATTAATTCAGCTATAAATTATATCTTATAAAAATCTCTAAATCACATAATTAATCCTACAATTTATTGTCTCCAAATCCAAAATTCTTGAAATCCCCAATTCACATCTCCTCAATTAACCAATATGTTGAATTAATTAAATGAATCCAGAATACAATTTATAAAAAACTAATAACAATCCTATAGTTAGATAAATGTAATTAAAATCATGACTATGGTATTTGAATTATAGATTATCTACCTCAATTCACCGATGAAAATTTTCTAAATGGAAATACCAAATAATTGAGTGATACAGTGATGTAGATCTAGATGTGAATCTCAAAACCCTAAATCAAGATAAAAGAAAAACAGATATCTTAATTCTAAGCCTATATCCACAAGATCTAGATTCACCAAATATAGATCTAGATTTACTAAAATAAAAGATTAATTCCCCTGAAAAAGAGTGAGATAAGGAATGATGATGAAAAATAATGCAATGGGATAGGATCCATATACCGGTAGAGAAGAAGATCACTGATCCAGGATTTGAATGGTGAAGAAAGGAGGTCAGGAGGGCTTGAAATTTGTCTACAGAGCTCCAAAATTGTGAAAGTATGCCTAAGGTGAAATGGGCGTCTATATGGGGTCAATTAGAGTGTTTGGTAAATTTTATAATTTATTTTCAGGCATAATTTAATATTGTGAACATTTAGTTGGGATGGGCGGATTGTTTTCCCTATCAATGTGCCAACCATGTTACAATTATTTTAGGGGAGCATTTTACACCTAAGAGGGAACACAGTTTGAAAAATTCTGGTCCAACCTTCAAATTCCCCACTTTTTAAGGTTTCAGGGTTTGTCGGGCTGGGGTGTACGGTTTTCCTTAACCGTGCACCAACCATGGATAACCCCCTTTACTTTCATTTTTCCCAAAATTCCACACAACACACCTCAGTATATATCCCGACTAAAAGTAAAAAAAATAATGGAAAAAAGAGAACCTAAAAACAAACCTAGGTCAACTCTAGAAAAGGTTGGGATCTTACAATCTCACAACTTTATAATATATCATTATTGATTTCCCCTCCCAAGATTCCCTAAGATAAAGAGCCAAAAATATTATACCACATAGACCACATATCTGATACAATTTCCCATGTCTCCTATTATAAATGCCCATATTTCCAAAATACTTGAATTATTGGCAAAATCATTCCCCACAAAACATTCACACTACTATCCTACCCATGTATCATATGATCCTCAATGGATGCATCTATCTCATGTTTAACATCATCCACATCGATCAAATGAGAAGGTTCAGGATGATACTTCAATAGTTTTGATACATGGAAAACATCATGCATAACACTGTATTTTTTGTGGAAGAGGAAATCGGTACCCCAATGACTCGATTCTATACACAACCATAAATGGTCATACAAACCTGACTACCAATTTTCCTTATCTCTGTATTCTACAGGGACCCAACCTAGGAAACACTCAAAGGAATACTTGATCACCCTCTCTATGATCTAGTGTTCTTCAATGTCTATCTACAAATGATTTTTGTCTGCTCTATGTTGTAGAAAAATTCATCTCAATTAGCTACTTCTTTTCTAATATCTTTGGTACATGCCTCGGTCCCAAAAACTATAATTTAACTACCATCATCCAATATAATGGTTATTTACATGGAATACCATATGGACCCTAATATGGTTCCATCTGTATAGTTTCCTGATAAATTTTGTTATAGGAAAACTCCAACAAAGCCAGGTGCTTCTTCCATGAACCACCAAAATCTAGAACACACACCTACAATATACACTCAAGAAATATTATTGTATGATTTGAAAACCCACCTATCTGTGGGAGGAAGGTCATACCCAATAAAACCTATTTACTAAGACCCTTATACATTATGTGATAGAATTTATAAGTAAAACATGATTCATCATCTGAAACAATAGTCTATGGAACCACATGGAAATGGACTATCTCTCACTCATACAGTCTCCCAGCTTCTCCTATGAAAACATTTCACATATAGTTAAAAAATGAGATACTTTAATTAGTCAATCCACAATAACCCAGATGAATCCATTCTTCCTAAGCATATTTAGGAGGCCAACCAAAAAATCGATGTTCATGTCATTCCACTTCCATTCCATAGTGGGCAGCGACTGTAGAAAACCTATAAATCATTGGTTCTCTCCCATCACCTTTTGACAGGTGTAGCATCATGTTCCAAAACCTGCTATCTCATTTTTTCATTCATACCCACCAAAATAGTCTTCATTGGTCACAATGCATTTTGGTTACTCCTGGATGTACCATCCAGTTTAATGCATGAAATTCCCATATGAACTCCCCTCTCATACTCGTTGGTACAACAAGTTGACTCTTGACATAGATGATCTCGTCCCCATTTATGATTCTATCTGAAGGTGTCTGCCCACATTCATGGATTTACCTTAGGTTCAAACACTTCATATCCTCATAATTTCTATCCTTGATCAATCACAAAATTATATACTCTACTAAAATTTATACCTGAGTCATCTGATCCTGACACTCTATAACCACAATGTGCATCTCATCCAGTAAAGTCATCATCTTCCACATAGGACTAGACTCCTAAACTAACCATGTATGAGGTTTCATGATCAATGAATCAGAAACACTATTACCATATATAGGTGTATATGATAGCTAAAAATCAAATGTCTGCATATACTTAACCCATATCTACTTATGAAGATTCTAGTATCATTACGAAAATATGTAACTTAAGCTCTTATGACTAGTATAATAGTAAAATATTCTCCCAAAAGACAGTTCCACAAGAAATTTTAAGTCATAAACCACTTAAACCAACGCTAGGCCACGCATAGGATAGTTCCATTCAGGAGCCCTCAACTGCTAAGACTTTTACCCCAAAACTCGGTCCCCTTATATTAACACAACACCAAGACCAATTATAGAATCACCAGAATACATAGTGTACTTTTCACCTGGAATGGGTAGGATTAGGATTCGTGATGAGTTCAAGAACCTATTTACTTCCTGGAAGGCATTCTCACATGATTATGTCAATTCAAAATTAATCCATTTCATTGTCAATCCCAAAACTATTGCATAAAATGGGTAAAGTCTAGAATAATCCCCATGTAATATCTATATAACCCCAGAAATATTTTGATATTGAACATGTTCTTGGGATACTCCCACGAAAACATTTCATGCACCTACTATCGGTCTATAAACACACGTTTATTGGATAGGATGTGGCCCAAGAATTTTATTCTATAGATCCAAAAAAGGGCAGTCAAATAGCATGGCATATGGTCGGTACTCTTTCAGTGTACTCCGAATGATGTTAAGATGTTGGGAACTATCATTTTGAGTATTGGATAACACCTATATTTCATCAAAACATACTCCAAAAAACTATCCTTGGTATAGAGGAATGATTCTATTCATCAAGTCCATGAACAAAACTAGTTCCTTCATCAACCCAAATGACATTATGATGAACTCGTTTAGTCTATAACTACTAATTAATCTAGTCCTCAGTATATCATAAGTTCTAACACTCAGATGATGATACCAAAATCTTAATTAAATATTTAAGGATACCCAATGTTCTGTCAATTGTTCAAAAATAACATCGATATGTGGAAGAGGATATTGATAGTTTATAGTTACCGAGTAAAACTTTTGGTTATCAACATATAAGGGAAAACTCCAATCGTCTTTCTTTTTAAATAACACTAGTAAATCCTAACACAATGTACTAGGATGGTTTAATCTCTTATCATCCAACTCCTCCTTCCAAGAATTGAGATATCAAATATATTTTGGTTCTATTCTATATGGTAGAATAGAAACTAGATCTAACCCTAGCATGAGATCAATGTTGAATTCCACATCTCTCTTAGGTGGTAGCCCTATGAAGTATTCATGAAATACATCCTGGAACTGGTCCACAATAAGGGGAAGTAAAAACTAATTTACATCTCCGTCATCTATTAATAGACTAGAACCTAGGATATGAACTCTCCAAATTTCTATGTAATTTCCCCTACAAGACCTACCTGGATATCCCAATCTCTACGATGAATATAGTGGTTACCATTATGAGATGTAAAGGTTACTCTCCTCTAGTAATTTTTAATGTGGTTTTGGTATGTGACTATCAACTCCATACCTAGAATTAGGTTGAAGCCTGAAATTTTTAGGATATGTTGGTCTCACATAAAATCATACTAGCTGACTATGAGATAACACCCCTTCCATAAACATATGTCTCTAAACCATACTCTAAATGACGTATTTGTCGTCATAACCCCGCCTACAAAATCCACCACTAGGATCAACAAAATCACAAGTTTTATAGAAATAATGGAACATGAGGAACCGATAAAAAATAAGACAATAGATAAAGTATAGACTACAAGAATTGTACCTCTCACTATCGATGGTCTATCCTTGATATCCACAAGTTTAGGAAGCACCACAAGAAACTATCCTACCCCTCTTCCCTATGATGCAGTTTGACTCCCCTTTGCTACATTACTTAATGGGTATAATCACTCATTCCTTGAAGCTCCATGTACAATACCTCTCCCTTATCAACTAGTATAACTCTATCTTCTAGACTAATATTATGTGGAAGATCACCTTCCCACACTCTGATCCTACCTAGATATACCTTCACATCACATTATTTTTATGGTGCAAAAAAACCACTATAGATTTACTGTATTTCCATAAGACCGTCACTCAAATAGTGGTTGGGAGAACTATCTTGGGAAGTGTCAGGACTTACCAAACTGATTAAAAATCACTCATGTAAGGTCCGGTGAAACTGATCCCTCAGTACGAGTACTCTGTTTCCCACTACCCTAGCTGATACTGTCGAAGTGATTTTTCAAAATCACAAAATCCATGCATCCTATTCATCTAGATGGAACTATTTTTTATGCATTAGAAATTACCTTTAGGTTAACCTTAGCTACGTGATCCTGATCCACCACCATAATAAACTTCTTTAACCAAAAAAAATGTTAACCTGGGACTTAATCTAACATTAAATCCCAACCTAAAAATGCCACGGTATAACTGAATCACCCCCATGAAATATTAGAGAAAACAATTTTAAATTTGTAAATAATCCAACATATTACATCCCTACCATACTCCCCCAAGTCAACCTCATGAACTCAGCTTATCTCCCTTTCCTCGGTGTCTTTTGATAACTGTATTGCATAAACTTATCTAAGATGTCCATCTTCAGTATACTTTCAGCATGTCCAGTCCACGCTTGACTGTCCCACCAGTGTTTCTCTAATCCTCTAAGTATGTAAGTAGAAAACTTGAATCTCATATCTATAAAAGTCTCCAAGTGGTCAAGTTTAGTCTCGATGGACTCAAACCAGAAATCAGCTCCCTTAGGTCCTCCCTCTTCAGTAAAAATTTGATAGGGATACAACCAGAACTCCCTCCTTAGAATAGAAACACTCTTTACATCCCACCCAAGTTCTCTTCCCATGATTTTAATGAAGCAATAAAATTCCTCTTGGAACTTATCACATGCTTCCTCACTAACCGCTATTGGTTCCACATTTTTTTACACTATATGATCATCCCAAGCCATTAATCTAGTCATCCTCTCAGTAAGCAGTTTCATGGAGGCACACTCTCTATAATTCAAAAAACAAACCTTATGAAATAGTTCATAAAAACAAATTATTTACATAAGTTGGAATTAAACAATCCAAAATATTCTTTTCCCAAACCCTCACCACAAATTCCCAACTAAGGCACTAACACTATCTTCAACCATATTACACCTAAGTACTAGTTAACAAGGGTAAAAACTGCCTCATTATTCAAGTTTCTCATTTAGACAACCATTTATTCTCATCTTCTATAAATATTTCTCAATTTCATTTTTGGAAACATTTATAGTTCAACTTTAACAAAAAAGGAAAACATTTAATGTTCAACAACCAACCCATACCCATTTTCTAGGCATGTCTAAGATGATGCATGTCACAATAACCATGACTTCCTAAAATTATTCATATAAACTCAACTCTTGTTCCATGTCAGGACATGATTCAAATCATAGAAAATATCAACATTAATAATCACAACACAAAACAAGTGAATCACCCAAGGTGAAAATATATGCAATTTTAATAAAAAAATATCAATAACGATAATCCCACCATGAGTATATGGGTTTTCCTCTATACATGGGTTTGCAACTCCCATGCACAAGATCATGTCTAGGCCCAAATCCTCATATACACCCTCCTATCATTCCAAAATAGTATTAAATAACTAAAATAAATGAAAAAACCTATGATACGACTTTTAAATGTCCTAACATGGGTGCCACACATTGGTGCCCCAAGCCTGACTACCAAATGACCTCAAGCATGCCACTATATATGCGAGAGGATTCTGAATAGTAGTGTGGGGTTGATAAGTCAATCAGGGGAAGACAATACACACTTTTATTAAAATAATAAACCATATGAAATAATAAACAATAACATAAGCATAAATAACCATAAAAAACACTAATATCTAAAGATAATAAATACCAGAAAATCCAATATACAACTAAATCAGAAAACATGTCATGCTAATGTACGATTCATGTGTGTAAAATTAAACTCAAAAGAAAGACCCTGAAGACTATCTAAGAGGGTCCCGAACCACTTCTAGGTCTCACATCGAAGCTATATCCCTACATAGCCATCCAAGTCAAGGCATTTTCCATTAAACTATCTAGAAAACATAAAGTCTATTCATGTACCGAAGTGACATCCTGAGTAGGGTTTGAGTATAACATAGTTGGACACCATCAATGACATATAAAACATTATACAATAAAACATTAGTGTATATAGTTTTATAAAGAAAAATAATTAAAATTCATAGGTAAATTGTTATCACATTATCAATTAATCTTTCTTTAACCACATAAATCTTAGGTTCCCATAGACACCTATACCTCATTCCCTACTTCGGATCATGCCAAATGTCGAAGTATTCCCATGTTATACTATATCTCAAAAATAATTCCATTGTTACCATTAATTAATTCATACTTGAATTCCCATATTACAATTCAAAAATAACACAATATATTAACCATGTTCCCATTCTTAAATTCACAACTAAATGACCATGTTACCATCCATACATTACAAAATAGAATGATTATGTTAACATTATTTTATTAAAAACTAAATTACCATGTTACCATTCATACCTAAATTCCCATGCTACCATTCGCATGTCACACATTAGAATTACCATATTTCTATTCTTAAGTGCACACAAATAAATGATCATGTTACCATTTATCACATAATTAACTAAACAATTAATTATCTACATCAATTTCCTTAATAGATCAATAATTAGTTTATCAAAAACATCCCCTTAATTAATTACCTAATTAATTACATACATAAATCCCATTAATTAATTCATCAATTAATTAATCAATATTCACAACTAAAAATCCCACAATTAGTTAAAAATTTAATTATCAAAATTCTCATATCTTGATATCCCATAATCAATTTATCATGTAATTATCTCCAACAAAAATCTCTATATCTCATAATTAATCCTAAAATTAATAATCTCCATATCCATAATTACCTAAATCCCCAATTCACATCTCCTAAATTAACTAATTATCATAATTAATTATGTGAATCAAGAACACAATTTCTAAAAATATAACAAAATAATAAAATTTCAACCATTTATTTTCAGTCATGACTATGGGTTTGAAATTATATACCACCTACCACAATACATCGAGAAACAATTTCCAAAAGAAAATCCCCAAAAATATAGTAGCATATTGATGTAAATCAAGATCCAAATGTAAAAACCCTGATTCAACATTAATGAAAACAATATCTCTTAATTATAAATCAAGATCCATAAACCTAGATATAGATTCACTAGATCTAGATCTAGATATTTCAAAACAAACAATTACATCCCACCAAAATATTGAGATGAGGAATGAGGATGAATGGTAAAGTAATAAGATATGATCCACTTATCAGGATATGAGATGATCTTTGATATGGGCTTAGAATCGCGAGAAAGGGAAGTTGGGTTGGCTTGTAATTCATATGGAGAGCTCCAAAATAAATAAAGATTGCGTAGGGATGAATGGGTTGATTTTTGGTTAATTAGGAGGTTGATGAATTTTTTGAATATATTTTTTAGATTAATTTATTCCCACGCATGGTGAGTTGGGAAAGGAAACATGATTTTCCCTAACCGTGAACTAATAGTGCACCTATTATTTCAATGGTGCACAGTTACACCTAAGAGGTCGCATGGTTTGGAAAACCTCGTGTCAACCATTCAATTCCCCACTATCTAGTGTTTCATGGTTTGTTGGGATAGCAAAAATAGATGTCCCTAACTATGTTCCAATCATGCACAATCCCTTTTCCTTTAATTTATTTCAAAATCCCCCCCACCAAACATGCCACAATTTATTACCCCAAAAAGTAATCAAATAATGAAAAAGAGTACCAAAAAACAACCTGAGTCAACTCCCAAAAATGATAGGATATTAAATATTTATAGGAATGTGGGATCCCATATGACCATTACAAATCTTATCGTTGGAATATTAATAGGACAATGGGAATAGTAACTTAACCATTGGAATAGTAATATGACCGTTACAAATAGTTACATAAACATTAGAACATTATCACAACCTATGGATGTTTAAAATAATATTTAGGTATCTTATAAAATGAAAATATGATATATTTTTATCTAGTTATAAGAAAATAAATGTTTATAAAAATGATAAATTAAGTGTTTCTATTTTTGTAAAAGATAAATGTTTTAATTTCTCTTTTATAATAAATACATTGACATAAATGAATTATTATTTTCATTGAATTTATTCATAAATTAATATTAAATTTTTTTTATAATAATAATATATGTTTATGAGAGAATAAGTAATTTTTCAAAGGGTTGGAAAAGCGACCACAATATTAATATTAATATTTTTCAAATAAATGTGGATTTTAATTAAAAATTAAATTCATAAAATTAGGGAATTATTTTCATAAAAAAGGATTTCATTTATTCGATTTTACACATAAAAAAATGGTTTGGCTGAATTTTGGGTATTTTTCTAAAATAGTTATTTTTTTTGTTAATAGTGATATATGGTAAAATAGAATATTAAATAGTATAAGTTATGTAGATGAATTTTTAAATTACGAATGATGAGAGAACCTAGTATTTTGAACTTATATTCACAATTTAATTTATAATATAACAATAATTAATACTGTTTGTTTTAATGATCCAAAATAATAAACTAATGAATATAATATTCAAAAAACACCCCTACCCTCCCCTTATAAATAACACCTCTCACAACCCCATCTCCTCACACTGTATAAGACATTTAGATTTATAAATATCTATAAAAATATATTTCAAATACTCTCCATATGTCCTAGTGATTAGGGTCTCATAAAAATAAAAATTCAATGTATCTTAAGTGGAGTCCTGTGAGGATATATCCAAAGGACAGTGTAATATTATCAACCAAGTAATTTTTTTTATCTTCTTCCCCATCCCCCAAAAAATACATTAAACATGGGATAATAAATACATTATCATATAAACTAAAAAATTTTATTTTATTTATATAATATCTACTAAATTCCATGTTCAGTAATCTTATTATTCTAAAAACAAAAACATTATTTGTAGTATGTCGGATTACCGCCACTAGGGATGATGAGTTTTCATTTCACATTAACCCCTTAATGGAAAGCTTAAATTAACTTAATTTGTTAAATGAAAACAAATAAGTATATTATATATATTTTCCAAATTTGTAATAAATATATTCCTATAATATTAAATAAAATGAAACTATTTTTTGATGGTTTATAAAACTACCAAAACCAACTAACCTTAAAATATTAATGTTTTACTCAATGAATCATCCATATGTCAGAACACATGGATAATTGGGGCCATATAAATATCTGGAAGTTCTATAATTCCCTTTCATTTAACATTTGGAGTTGTATTTCTATTTTAAAAGAACATTAATAAATATCAACAAGCGATCCGATATTGGAATCATGAAACAAATCCCATCAGAATAACAAAATTAAACATATATATCTATGACATGGTTATAAATGAAAATAATATAACTATAATAAATCAAATAGAAATGTAAATGGTTATTAATCAATTAATTAATTAAATTTATTTATTTAAGACATTAAGTTCAAGTGCATAATGATTATAGAACATTATGTAAGGGATCTCTCTAAACCACCCTTTTTGGGTTATGAAATTTATCTATCTAAATCAAATTATCTCCCTATTTAATGTTTTGAATATTATAAATTCTACATAAATTTCTATCACATATATAAATAGATTATTCTCCCTTCATTTTATGGGGTAATACATAACTTAAATTCATTTCTCAAATTCGTTCTTTAAAATAAAAAATGATTAAGGGGAACGTTTCTATACCATAATCATTATATGTAATTATCATTTTGTATAATTATTCCCATTAACTCATAAATTAATTAATATAATTGTTTAGGTATATCCACTTTGGAATAACTATTATTTTCAATTTAAATTCCTTAATTATTCTTTCTCCAAATGTCATTAACTAATTCCTTAAAACACTATTTTGAAAAATAATTTCTATAAACAATTCTTCCCCCATTATCATGAGGTTTTTTTCAAATGAAACCCATAATTTGAGACCAATTATTATGTACTCACATAAAAATTTCCAAAATATTTAATTCTTTATTATCTTTGGAACCTTTAAAAAATAGCTATTGATTATGATATGAATTAATATTATGAATCCTGGTACTTTATATGCATAATTATTATGTTTATTCCTTATGATTAATTTCCCTTTATTGAACACATAAACATTTACATGTTATGATGGATAAAAAAATAGTGCCTCAATATAGTTTTTAATGTTTTTGTCTCATGATATATTATGTATGTGATTAGGGTGTAAATCTAATCCATGATGGGAATCTGTCCACCATTTGATTTTGTCTTGGTGGTTAGCCTTGACTTATGATTATGTCATGATAAATGTTGCTTCGACTTTACAATGTTTCCATGATCTTATTATTATATGTTTATTTTGTACTTCCATCTGATAATTCATCATAATTTTATTTTATGATTGTAACATCCCAGGTAAATAAAGAATAAAGAATTTTCATATTTATTAATATTTACAAATTAAATAGTAATTTTATTTTAAATGGGTTTCTATGTTCGATAGCGTACCCGATACGCAACGATGAGTTTCTTTGAAACTTACGTAGCACACTAGTAATAAAATAATATTATTTTAAATGTTAGTTAACAAGTAGCTGTTGTACTGGCGGGAATGGATAGCAATAACTAAAATATGATTAGATATGTTTTTAAATGTTTTTACATTTACCCAATAAAAGATAAAGGCTTAAAATACGGAAAGACTTCAATTTTAGGGCATATATACTCTAATTTTCACTAAAGCTTCACTTATCACCTTTTAATGGTGAACCGTCATTAAATATAGTTTTGATCACTCTTATACTTTATTTTGGACCAAATATAACTCTTCTTTAGAATCAGGACATCAAAATTTACTTTGTGTAAATTTTTGGTACCTTTCTGTTAAAGTTCATTTTCTTTATGAATAGTGTAAAATGTTGTATTTTAATTCAAAACCTCTTTTTAATCTAAATTATTTATATGATTATATTATTATTTTAATTGGTTTTAAAGTGAAATTAGAAAAAAAAAATTACCATTTAATCCAATGGTGGTCATTGGAATCAATTTCACTTTGAAATTGGACTTAAACTGGTGTCAATCTTTTGATACTTATTGTTTCACAAAAACACGCTATTTGTCATGACAACAGGAATTAATTATTAAATTATTTAATTTGACTTATCTGTTTTGAATTTTGTAAAATGGACTTCATTTTTGAATTCAGAATATCAAATATAGCTTAGGGTGAATTTTTGGTAATTTTCTGAAAAACTTCAATTTTTGATGAATAGTGAAACCACTAAGTGGTAATCAAGCAAACTAATTTTTCAGTTAAATGAAAGTTTACCACTAATGTGTATTGAATTTTGAAAATCCTACATACATGGTTGTCATTAAGAAGTAAAATGTGGTTCAATGAGATTAAAATAATTTTTTGGTGAATAGTAACTTATTAAGTTTTTAATCGCGATTAGAGGTAATTAGTGTAATTTAATGTAAAAATGATATTATAAAAATGTGAAAACACCATTACACTTTTCCTACACCTATTGGGTGAGTCATGGCCGACCAAGACAAGCCATGGGCCAACTTGGGGACCCCATGGAGCCACTTTAGTTGGAAAATGACATTAATATATTTTTATTTAATGTTAAAGTGAAAATGACACTAACATAACTTGTTTTACTAAAATAATTTTTAAGTGGGGTTATACAAGTCCAAATTTTGATTATAAATAGTCATTGGTAAGATAAAAAGATTTCCTACATCATAGTATTTTTTTATGATTTTTAGACATTAAATAAATTAAATTATTTATGACATAATAATGATGTAGTGATGACATCATTATTTGGCGATTTAAATAAAATGGAAAGATAATGAAAAAACTAAAACCTACACATGGCCAAAACCAATTGGATGAGTGGATTTAGAAACCTTATCACCTTATACACGAATTATTTCAATGTGGGACCTTTTAAAACCGAAACACATTTTCAAATAAAGTAATATTTCTTTAATTTCCAAAAGTGCCCCTCCTCTCCTCTTATAAAAGGCCCCCACCTCTACCTCATTTCACACACTTCTCCAGCCTTTGGCTCGGACAACCCCTACCCAATTACTCTCTCCACATCCCTCTCATCATCCTAGAGGATTCCCTTTGGTCAGAATCCTTTCAAAGGAAGCCTTTAGGCTCAAATCAAAAGGGAGTTACACTTTTAAAGGTAATTCATTCTCTCTTGTTCATTTGTTTTATTTTGCTTCTCCAACCCTCTAAACTCTTTTTATTTACTTATTTTTTAACAACACCAGTATCTTAAATATAAAAGGATGTTGTTATAATATTTATTTGAGCTACACTCTCACACAACTACATCAAATGGTTAAAGAACATACGGTTTCCGTGGATGGCGAAATTCTGCCTCCCGAAACGATGATTGTTCAACACTCATTTAACACCTTCAAAGGTGGCCATTATGATGTCACTATTTTTATATATGATATATAATATGTTTATGTTTTACTTAAGCTTCTGTTTTTTTTCATTTTGGTCATACCATTATGGTTCCCATTATGGGTAAACACGATATCTTCATTTTAGGAAGTGCGGACTACCGCCCCCTGAAAGTGATTTGATTCGTTAATACCATATGTGGGATGTGTAAAGGATAAAGTTAATGATATTATATATGTTATTATAATGTAATTATAATATATTCTTATATCATTATGATTCCATTCCAGAAAATATGAAATAGAAATGGAAGTAGCGTTCATGCGTACGTACGGCTTACCGTCTCCATGAACGGTGCATTTCATTTCTTACCTCTAAATGATTATGTAATATTATAAATGCATGTATTTACTGGATATATATGACATATATGATATCTAAATCATGAATACCATTCTGGATACAATGAACCTTTGACCAAATTAACAACATGTAAGTGTAAGAAGTCTATTTTTGACTTAAGAACCAAATACCGACAAAATGAACATTATTAACTTAACTAATTACATGATGTTCATAACATGGTATAAAAGGAATAATGAACTTGAAAAAGATTCATAAGCAAGTAGAGATTAACTCAAGTTTATTATTCAGGAGATTAAAGAACGGTCGGGTCAAGTCGGATACGAGGTATGGGACTTCGTCTCAATCTCCATTCGTTGAGGCATATTTTATTTTATACACAACTTTATTTTATACGGTGTATAAACCCCTTTGACTTTTACGTTTATTCAAAAGGAATATTTTTTATACGAAGCGTTTACTAAACGACAAAAGGGAATGTTTTTGTCGTACGTATGCGGCGACAACGACTTCTCCGCCGTCGTGACCATTATTTGAGTTTCGGCTTCCTCTACAAGCCATACCTTCTTTTTAAAAGAAAAATAAATACCATGTTTTACTTTTCTTTTATTTTAGTATTGAAAATGGTTTTCATAATGTTTTTATATCAATGTGTTGTATTGATATCTCGTGATTGAAATGTGGAAATTTTATGTTTCCTTTATACATGTTTTATGTGATATGATTATGTTATGGTTCTTGGGCATTATTATGAAGACGGGTGGTTCCGTGATAAACTAAGGGTGGTTGAGCCCGTTATAGCTCTCCAATGCATTGGGTAATGCGAAGTAGTGAAACGTTAAGGTTTCTCTGAAGAGGTTTTAGGGAATATACTGTGACGGGTATTCCAAACGTAACCAAGAGGGTTACTCCCTACGTAAGAATGTTATGAATGCCTCAAGTTACCTTTATGTCTTATGATTTCTATGATTTATTCATGATTTTATGAGGTATGTTAAAGTACCTATGTTTTATGGGTAAAGTATGATTTTATTCTTATGTATATATGAACTCATGTTTCCTTTCCATGTTTTTTTTTATAACCCATACTGAGTTTTTATGCTCATCCCATCTTTTTTGAAATGTTTTTCACAGGTCAAGGGAAAGGTAAATGATAAGATGATAGAGTCAAGGATTTGTCAAGATATAATCCATGTTTTATTTTAAATGTGTTTCCATTGATGGGAATGAAGAATACTATCTTTATGTAACCACTTTGTTTATATGTGGAATGTAATGCAAGTTTTATGATCTAATTCTCTAAAACTCTAAACCCGAAAAGATCCTCAATGTGTAATCTTGTAATAACTCAAGATTAAGTAAGGTTTAAGGCCGGGGCCTTATAGTTGGTATCAGAGGTAGGTTTAGATAACTTTAGGAGTTAGAATTCTATTAAATGATTATCCAAAAATATTTTTTTTTTCGAAATAATATAGCATTTAAAGATTACCATGTTGCTTCATCTAAGACATGTTTGTTCAGAATTGTTTTCCGTAGAGGAAATAGGGAAGCAGTGCTAGGAAGGCATACAGAAGGAAATAACCTTCCGAATCAGCATCCAGAAATGGTCGGAATTGGAACTGAACAGTTTGTTGCAGTAATGGCGCAGTTGACTCAAGCGATAAATGGTGGTGGAATCCATGCACGAGATCAGCCAGACCAACCGCAGAGGAACATGTCAGTGGTGGAACATTTCATGAGGCAACATCCACCATCATTCAGAGGATCATCTGACCCTGTGCTAGCTGAAGGGTGGATTAAAGCACTGGAAAAGATTTTTGATGTCATGGGGTGTTCAGACAATCAAAAGGATAGTCTTGCTATTTACCGTTTGGAGGGTGAAGCAGATCAGTGGTGGTCTATGGTTAAAAATATCAGGGATGCCGATGAGATTGATGCTCTTGACTGGGATGAATTCAAAGGTATGTTTCTTGAGAAGTATTTTCCTAAGGCTGTTCGACTTAGGATGGAAAAGCAATTCTTGGAATTGAGGCAAGAGGAAGACTCAGTGGCTGCCTATGAAGAAAGGTTCACTCGATTGGCAAGGTATGCTCCAAATTTTATCCGGGACCTTGATAGTAAAATCAATCGTTTTTACTCAGGATTAAAGCCAAAATATCAAAGGTAATTAGCTTCTCGTGAGTTTAAAAGTTATGAAAAGCTTTTTCGATTTGCTGAGAAGGTGGAAATGGAGTTTGTCGATGACTAAGTTTTCTATAACAACCAGCAGAAGAAGAGACCGAGGTGGCAAGAGAAAGGTAAGAATTCTTTAAAAAAGTCTGATGGTAAGAGAACTAAGTTTCCAGTTTGTGATAAATGTGGAAAAAGGCATGCTGGGGAATGTCTTCTGAATTCTGGGAAGTGCTACCGATGTGGTAAGATGGGACATAAGGCTCGTGATTGTACTGAAAAGGATCAAGGTGAAGGTAAGAACAAATTTGACTTACAGTTAGTGAAATGTTATAAGTGCAATGAGATGGGTCACTATGCAAACGAGTGTCCGACAAGGAGCTTGAGTGATGGGAAGAAGTTAGACTACAAGCAGAAAGGGGTGGTGAAATCCTTTGCAACTAATTTAGCAGATGTCGGGCCATCAAATGAAGTTGTATCAGGTACTTTGTTTGTTTTTTCAAATTATGCCAGTGTGTTGTTTGATTCGGGGTCTACACATTCTTTCATCTCTGAAACCTTTTCTAGTAAAATGGGAATACCATCTCAAGAAATGACTCCTGGACTTTTGGTAAAAACACATGGGGGAAATGTCGAGGCAAAAAGAATTTATAAGAATCTTCCTATCCCTATCTGTGGAAAGAACCTACTTGCAAAACTTATTGTTCTACCTCTAGTTGAGTTTGATGTTATCCTGGGTATGGATTGGCTCTCTATTTACCATGCTAAGATTGATTGTAGAGCTAATGAAGTTTCTTTTCAGAAAGACTTTCAGTTTGTTTACAAGAATGAACCCTTACTTTTGATAACATATCAAGAGGCCGAGAAACTTGTGAAAGATGTAAATGAATGTTACCTTGCACACGTCGTTGAAAATAAAGGAACTGTTCAGATTAATGATGTGCCAGTGGTAAATGAGTATCCTAATGTTTTTCCTGATGAGTTGCCTGGAATAATACTAGATCGGGAAGTTGCGTTTACTGTTGACTTAGCTCCTGATGCTAAGCCAATTTCAAAACCCCCTTATCGAATGGCACAAATTGAACTGTTAGAGTTGAAGGAGCAATTGCAAGATTTATTAGAGAAAGGTTTCATTAGACCTAGCACATCACCATGGGGTGCTCCTGTTTTATTTGTTAAAAAGAAAGATGGTTCTATGAGACTTTGCATTGATTATATAGCCTTGAATAATATCACTGTTAAGAACAAATATCCTTTTCCTCATATCGATGATTTGTTTGATCAGCTCCAGGGAGCTCAGTTTTTTTCAAAGATTGACTTGAGATCGGGGTACCATCAGCTGAAGGTAAAGGAGGCAGATATTCCGAAGACCGCGTTCCGTACGAGATATAGCCATTATGAATTTGTATTAATGCCTTTTGGGTTAACCAATGCACCTTCTGTATTCATGGACCTTATGAATAAAATTTTCCATGAGTTCTTGGATAAGTTTGTGTTTTGAGGTTTTTGAAGAGGTTATGTGTGCCTTGTGATTCACAGTTGAAGAATGAGTTGTTATGTGAGGCTCATAATTCCCTGTTTTCAGTTCATCCTGGCAGTACTAAGATGTACAGAGATCTGCGGGAGTATTACTGGTGGGAGGGAATGAAAAGAGACATTGCTGATTTTACTGTGAAGTGTTTGACATGTAAACAGGTTAAAGAAGAGCGGAAGGGATGCTTCAGCCTTTACCAGTGCCAGAGTGGAAATGGGAAAACATATTCATGGACTTTGTTGTGGGATTACCGAGGACATCCCGAGGTAATAATGCAATCTGGGTTATTGTTGATCGCTTGACCAAATCTGCTCATTTCCTTTCTATACGAGATACTTTCTATCTAGATCAACTTTTCCGTTGTATCTTAAAGAGATAGTCAGGTTACATGGAGTTCCCCTCTCCATTGTATTGGATCGTGATCCCAGGTTTACTTCTAACTTTTGGAAAGGCCTTCAGAAGTCGTTGGGTACTGAATTAAATTTTAGTACAGCTTTTCATCCTCAATCAGGTGGGCAGTCAGAACGAACAATTCAGACATTGGAGGATATGCTACGAGCTTGTTTGATGGATTATTAGGGAAGTTGGGACCAACATATTTCTTTGGTTGAATTTTCTTATAATAACAGCTTTAATTCCAGTATACAGATGGCACTATTTGAGGAATTATATGGGAAGCGGTGTCGAACTCCGGCTTTCTGGGATGAACTTGGCAAAAGGAAGTTGATGGGACGAGAATTGGTAGAATATTTGGCAGAAAAAGTTCAGCTGATTCAGAAGCACATGAGAACAGCTCAGAGCAGGCAGAAGAGTTATGCGGATAACCGGAGGAAGGATCTATCTTTCGAGGTAGGTGATCATGTTTTTCTCAAGGTTTCTCATTGGAAAAGTGTGATGAGATTTGGTAAGAAAGGAAAGCTGAGTCCAAGGTTTATTGGGCCATACGAAATTCTGGAAAGAGTTGGATCAGTTGCATACCGAGTGGCTTTACCTCCGAGTTTATCTCAGGTACACAATGTTTTTCACGTTTCGATGTTGAGAAATTATATGCCAGATCCATTTCATGTTTTGAGCCCATAGGTAGTTCAGCTGGAAGAGAACCTATCTTATGAGGAACAACCGGTCCAGATTCTTGACCACAGGGAGCAAGTGTTACGGAATAAGGTGATTCATCAGGTAAAGGTTTTGTGGAAAACCCATGTGATTTAAGAGGCAACGTGGGAATCTGAAAATTCTATGAGGGATAAATACCCCCCACTTATTTTGATAATTGAATAAAATTGCGAGGACGCAATTCCCAAAAGGGGGGAAGGATGTAACATCACAGGTAAATAAAGAATAAAGAATTTTCATATTTATTAATATTTACAAATTAAATATTAATTTTATTTTAAAGGGGTTTCTATGTTCGATAGCGTACCCGATACGCAACGATGAGTTTCTTTGAATCTTACGTAGCACACTAGTAATAAAATAATATTATTTTAAATGTTAGTTAACAAGTAGCTGTTGTACTGGAGGGAATGGATAGAAATAACTAAAATATGATTATATATGTTTTTAAATGTTTTTACATTTACCCAATAAAAGATAAAGGCTTAAAATACGGAAAGAGTTCAATTTTAGGGCATATATACTCTAATTTTCACTAAAGCTTCACTTATCACCTTTTAATGGTGAACCGTCAATAAATATAGTTTTGATCACTCTTATACTTTATTTTGGACCAAATATAACTCTTCTTTAGAATCAGGACATCAAAATTTACTTTGTGTAAATTTTTGGTACCTTTCTGTTAAAGTTCATTTTCTTTATGAATAGTGTAAAATGTTGTATTTTAATTCAAAAGCTCTTTTGAATCTAAATTATTTATATGATTAGATTATTATTTTAATTGGTTTTAAAGTGAAATTAGAAAATATTTTTACCAGTTAATCCAATGGTGGTCATTGGAATCAATTTCACTTTGAAATTGGACTTAAACTGGTGTCAATTTTTTGATACTTATTGTTTCACAAAAACACGCTATTTGTCATGATAGCGGGAATTAATTATTAAATTAATTAATTTGACTTATATGTTTTGAATTTTGTAAAATGGACTTCATTTTTGAATTCGGAATATCAAATATAGATTAGGGTGAATTTTTGGTAATTTTCTGAAAAACTTCAATTTTTGATGAATAGTGAGACCACTAAGTGGTAATCAAGCAAACTGATTTTTCAGTTAAATGAAAGTTTACCACTAATGTGTATTGAATTTTGAAAATCCGACATACATGGTTGTCATTAAGAAGTAAAATGTGGTTCAATGAGATTAAAATAATTTTTTGGTGAATAGTAACTTATTAAGTTTTTAATCGCGATTAGAGGTAATTAGTGTAATTTAATGTAAAAATGATATTATAAAAATGTGAAAACACCATGACACTTTTCCTACACCTATTGGGTGAGTCATGGCCGACCACGACATGCCATGGGACAACTTGGGGACCCCATGGATCCACTTTAGTTGGAAAATGACATTAATATATTTTTATTTAATTTTAAAGTGAAAATGACACTAACATAACTTGTTTTACTAAAATAATTTTTAAGTGGGGTTATACAAGTCCAAATTTTGATTATAAATAGTAATTGGAAAGATTAAAATATTTCCTACATAATAGTATTTTTTTATGATTTTTAGACATTAAATAAATTAAATTATTTATGACATAACAATGATGCAGTGATGACATCATTATTTCGCGTTTTAAATAAAATGGAAAGATAATTAAAAAACTAAAACCTACACATGGCCAAAACCAATTGGATGAGTGGATTTCGAAACCTTATCACCTTATCCACGAATTATTTCAACGTGGGACCTTTTAAAACCGAAACACATTTTCAAATAAAGTAATATTTCTTTAATTTCCAAAAGTGCCCCTCCTCCCCTCTTATAAAAGGACCCCACCTCTACCTCATTTCACACACTTCTCAAGCCTTTGGCTCGGCCAACCCCTGCCCAATTACTCTCTCCACATCCCTCTCCTCATCATAGAGGATTCCCTTTTGGCAGAATCCTTTCAAAGGAAGCCTTTAGGCTCAAATCAAAAGGGAGTTACACTTTTAAAGGTAATTCATTCTCTCTTGTTCATTTGTTTTATTTTGCTTCTCCAACCCTCTAAACTCTTTTTATTTACTTATTTTGTAACAACAACAGTATCTTAAATATACAAGGATGTTGTTATAATATTTATTTGAGCTACACTCTCACACAACTACATCAAATGGTTAAAGAACATACGGTTTACGTGGATGGCGAAATTCTGCCTCCCGAAACGATGATTGTTCAACACTCATTTAACACCTTTAAAGGTGGCCATTATGATGTCACTATTTTTATATATGATATATAATATGTTTATGTTTTCCTTAAGCTTCTGTTTTTTTCATTTTGGGCATACCTTTATGGTTCCCATTATGGGTAAACACGATATCTTCATTTTAGGAAGTGCGGACTACCACCCCCTGAAAGTGATTTGATTCGTTAATACCATATGTGGGATGTGTAAAGGATAAAGTTAATGATATTATATATGTTATTATACTGGAATTATAATATACTCTTATATCATTATGATTCCATTCCAGAAAATATGAAATAGAAATGGAAGTAGCGTTCATGCGTACGTATGGCTTACCGTCTCCATGAACGGTGCATTTCATTTCTTACCACTAAATGATTATGTAATATTATAAATGCATGTATGTACTGGATATATATGACATATATGATATCTACATCATGAATACCATTCTGGATATAATGAACCTTTGACCAAATTAACAACATGTAAGTGTAAGAAGTCTATTTTTGACTTAAGAACCAAATACCGACAAAATGAACGTTATCAACTTAACTGATGACATGATGTTCATAACATGGTATAAAAGGAATAATGAACTTGAAAAAGATTAATAAGCAAGTAGAGATTAACTCAAGTTTATTATTCAGGAGATTAAAGAACGGTCGGGTCAAGTCGGATACGAGGTATGGGACTTCGTCTCAATCTCCTTTCGTTGAGGCATATTTTATTTTATACACAACTTTCTTTTATACGATGTATAAACCCCTTTGACTTTTACGTTTATTCAAAAGGAATCTTTTTTATACGAAGCGTTTACTAAACGACAAAAGGGAATGTTTTTGTCGTACGTATGCAGAGACAACGACTTCTCCGCCGTCGTGACCGTTATTTGAGTTTCGGCTTCCTCTACAAGCCATACCTTCTTTTTAAAAGAAAAATAAATACCATGTTTTACTTTTCTTTTATTTTAGTATTGAAAATGGTTTTCATAATGTTTTTATATCAATGTGTTGTATTGATATCTCGTGATTGAAATGTGGAAATTTTATGTTTCCTTTATACATGTTTTATGTGATATGATTATGTTATGGTTCTTGGGCATTATTATGAAGACGGGTGGTTCCATGATAAACTAAGGGCGGGTGAGCCCGTTATAGCTCTCCAATGCATTGGGTAACGCGAAGGAGTGAAACGTTAAGTTTTCTCCGAAGAGATTTTAGGGAATATACTGTGATGGGTATTCCCAACGTAACCAAGAGGGTTACTCCCTACGTAAGAATGTTTTGAATGCCTCAAGTTACCTTTATGTCTTATGATTTCTATGATTTATTCATGATTTTATGAGGTATGTTAAAGTGGCTATGTTTTATGGGTAAAGTATGATTTTATTCTTATGTATATATGAACTCATGTTTCCTTTCCATGTTTTTTTTATAACCCATACTGAGTTTTTATGCTCATCCCATGTTTTTTGAAATGTTTTTCACAGGTCAAGGGAAAGGTACATGATAAGATGATATAGTCAAGGATTTGTCAAGAAATAATCCATGTTTTATTTTAAATGTGTTTCCATTGATGGGAATGAAGAATACTATCTTTATGTAACCACTTTGTTTATATGTGGAATGTAATGCAAGTTTTATGATCTAATTCTCTAAAACTCTAAACCTGAAAAGATCCTCAATGTGTAATCTTGTAATAACTCAAGGTTAAGTAAGGTTTAAGGTTGGGGCCTTATAATGATACCATGATACACCTTTTGAAACATTTTCCAGGATTTATTACCATGTTTTTCTTTTACTGATCTTTTTAGATGACCTCTTTCTTTTATTTATTCCCCAGGTTATCATATTTATTTTCAGTATCTCAAATGGATTTTGGAGATGATTACAGAGATTAATATAAATAGTTTTTATTTTATTTTCATTTTGTTGTTTTATATACCTAGGATTCCAAAGACCCATGGACTCTGGATCCTAATGATGTATTTATTGGACATTTATGTTTAAAATCTTGTAATAATATGTGAAAAATGATAGGGTCTATATAGTTGTATCATAGTTTGTTATATTTATTTTTGATGATTATTACTAGAATAAATTTTCAATAACCCTAGGTACAAGTCTATGTATAGGAAAATATGTTGAATTTTTTTTGATGTATAGAGTCAGTGGATTCCAAAAAATTATATCCTTATCTAGATACTACTAGTAGATGTGGATATACAAAAATTGTACCTCAGGTTAATAACATTTAAAAGGGATATTTTTATAATAACTTGATTATCACATGATTCATGAAAAATATTCCTTTCTGTACACAAGTTTTTACACTCTTATGGGATGTGCTTTGGAAAATTAAAAAACATTTTATGAACTCTTATGAAGGACCTGAATAAATTATTGGGTTTGAAAACGTAATTGGAAAAACTACCATGGATAACCTTTATTGAAATGTAGAGTCTAATAAGTTAGGATTCACTTTTCATTTCTAATTATTTCCTTCTATATTAATTTTTTTCCTTTTATATGATTTGTAGTTTGAGTATTCTCATCTCCAAGTTTATTCCGCATATTTTAAAATACTTGAATAGGAATAAAATTATGAAAGGTAAACTCATTATCCATTCATGAGATTAAAATTTATTATATCATAATAGTTCTATGTATTCATCCTTATATAAAATGTTTAGTATAATTGTTCAAACACCACCACATAATATTGGGGTTGAGCTACCTGTGAGAACAAAAAATTGAGAAATTATTGCATCCCAATTGTATAACTCATCCCCAGTCAATGTTTCAGAATGAAAATCCCATTATATCTTATATTACATCCTTTAGTAGAGTATGATTCAATATTATACATGGATTGGTTATACTTATATAAATCCAACATCAAATTCACTGACCGAGAGATCACTCTTGACATCCCAAGTCATCCAATGGTTCTAAATAAGTTTAAAGATGAGTATAAATCTCTTTTTGAATATTCATATCATGTTTTTATATTATTGCCTTATTTTCAAGAATATATTCCTCAAATGATTAAGACCATGGACAAAATCATTCTTATTGAAATTTCTATTGTGATGGACTTCACTGATGATGTCCCAAAAAATTTGTATTGTATTCCTCATAACCGAGAGGTTGAGTTCTCAATTGATATTATATATGGAATTTCCCTATATCAAAAAATCCATATCTAATGGACACCATTGTGTTAAAATATCCAATGAAATAGTTGCAAGAGAAACACAAAAAGGGTTATGTATGTCGAGTGCTTCCCCGTGGGGTGTACTGGTCCTCTTCTTTACGAAGAATGATGGGTCAATGCACCTCAACATTGATTTTAATAAAATCAAAAAAATAACAATAAAGATAAATTATCTTATACCATGGATAGAAGACTTTTTAGATCAATTAGGTTGGTAATAGTACATCCCTAAGGTTGACCATCATTAATGATATCATAAATTAAAGAAAATTAATGGAGATAATCCCACGAATACTTTTTGAATGAGGTTTTAACACTATGGGTACATAGGGATTCCCCTATAATTGACTAATACTCCAAAAAAATATATATAATTAATAAATATATTCTTCATAGTTTACCTTAGTCATTTTAGATGATAATATGAAAAACTCAAAATAAAGGAGGATTATTTGGATACTATAAAAAATAATGTTTAGAAGGTGAACCTATATGAAACGTATATTAAATGCGAGTTTTTTATAGAGGAATTATCATTCTTAGGGCATGTTATCACTAGAAAAATGTTTATCTATAGGCCATTATAAGATAAAGGAAATTGAAGAGTGGCCCACACTAATATCTACAATAGATATTTATAGTTTCCTGGACAAGTATGGTATTATTTAAAATTTTTGAGAAAATTATCATGAAATTAAAACTCATAAATCCGGATAAATCATAATGGAATAATGTTTTTATGGGCCTATTAATGTGGAGAGAGCTTTAACGAGATGTAAAAGAAGAATATCACTATACCATTCCTCGTGATTCCCTTAAGTGAGAAACTTTTCATGGAATAAAACTAAGCTTCAAAGAAGGGATTAGGCTATGTAATAATGTAAAATGATAAAGTGGTAGACTACACCACAAAACAGAAGACATTTCATGAGCATAAATACCCAATACAAGATATGGAGCTCACTACAGTAATCATTTCATTGAATATCTCGAAAAATTATATCTATTGCGATAAGTGTGAGATATATATGGATTATAAGATCCTAAAATATATATTCACACAAAAATATAGGCTAGAGAAGATGGATATATCTAATCAAGGTCTATGACTACTCATTCCACTAAAATCATGGGAAGTCAAATAATGTGACATATTCTCTATGTATAAATGATCCTAAAACCATATCAATGGTTGTAATTGATAACGATCCAATAGAAATATACATTAAAAAGATGGAAATAGAGATCATAAATGATGGAGAATTATCATTCCTTTCTCATATGATTTCTAAACCATCCCTTTTAGAGAAGATAAAAGACTCTCAAAGAGATAATTTAGAAATTAAGAAAGAGGTAGAAGCTATAAGAAAAGGGAAATCATGAGAGCTAAAAATTGGTGAATAATCACATATATGATTAGGGTCACAACTATGTGCACCATAAAATATTTTGTCAAGGATTTTTTGAATGATGTACAAAGAGTAACCTTCTCCATCAACCCAAGGATCAAAAATATGTATATATAACTTTAAGATCAATATTGTTGGGATAATATGATGATGTAGATCGTAGAAAATACAACAAGTGACTAGAATATCATCAAGAGAAAGATGAAAGAAAAATGTCCAATGGGATGATGAAACCATTACTCATACATATATGGAAAACCAAAAAAATAACCATAGACTTTGTCACTAGTATTCTATATACATCCTCAGTAAATAATTCTATATTGGTTATGGTGGATCACCACATAAATAATTATAAATTCATTGAATCTTGATGGGACTTATCACTTGATCAAATTGCATGGATATACATCATAGAAGCAGTGAGGATACATGGAACACTATTATCAGTTGTATTTGATCAAGATCTTATATTTACCTCTATGTTCTTGAATAGACTCCAACATTCTCTAAAAAATGATATGAACATTAGTACAACTTATCCCCCCACACTATTAACCAATCTAAGAAGACTATCTACACACTATAAGACATATTGAGAGCATAATCAATGGAAATAAAAGGAGGATTAGATATTTATATTCCTATGGTCGTGTTATCATAAAATAATAATTTTCACCCAACCATCCAAATGGATCTATATGAATCCCTTTATCGGAAGGGTTGCAGAACACCTACATGTTATGATGAAGAGAGCGAACCCAAGCTGGTGATACCTAAAATCGTCGAGGAAATGGTATAAAAGGTCATGTATATTTAGTAACAGATTAGGGTTTCTAGTATTTCATAGAATAGACATGCTGATAATCATTAGAAAGACCTAGATTTTGAGGTTATAGATAAATTATTCCTAAACATATCTCTATGGAAGAGAGTAATGTGATTTGTGAAGAATATTAAGCTACATCGTAGGTATATTGGACCCTTCAATATTCATGATCACATCAGAGCTATGGCTTATCGACTAACCCTCACACAAATACTATATCATGTACATGAAGTATTAAATAGATATCTATTGAGGAATTATATACTAGATCCATGAAATATACTGAATTAGATGTTGGTAAAGTCAGAAAATGATCTCACTTTTGAGTAGTGGTTGGGGAAGATCTTGCATTATAGAGATAAACTTGTGAACAACAAAAAAACACCTATTAAAGTACTATGATGAAACCATAAGTATGATTAGGTTGTATGAGGACTAGAGGAATACATGAATCAGATTTTCCTTCTCTTGTTTTCACATTATTATGTAAAAATATATGAAAAAATTTATCAAGGGGGATGAATGTAACGACCTATAACTTTATCCATGGAATTTTACCTTCTTATAATTGTGTCATATTTAGTGATATTTTATAAATTACATACACCACATGAGGACTCCAACAACATATTATTATAATAATTTTAATATTATATTTGGAGAATTAAAATGGCCATAATAATTAAAAAATTATACTAGAGTAAAAAATATAAAATAAGAGAATATAAATATGAAAATTTGGATATGCTTGATCCACCAAAATAACTACAATCATGAAAAATATTATTGAATGGAATCATAATATTAGTAATTAAAAATTCATTCTGAAAATTAATGTATATAAAATTGGTTAAAATATAAGTGAATGATGAATGAATGAAATATGACGTATTTATAAGAATTAGGGACCCATATGACCATTACAAATTTAACTGTTAGAATAGTAATATGACCATTATAATAGTAATCTATCCATTAGAATAATAATATGACCATTAGAAATAGTAAGATGACAGTTAGAATAGTATCATCGCCTATGTAATTTTAAAACAATATTTATGTATCTTATAAAATGAATATATGATATATTCGTAATAGGGTACAAGTAAATAAATTTTTTAAAAATGATAAATTAACATACAATTTTTAATTTCACTTTTATAATTAATATAATTTTATAAAACATTTTTTATTTTTATAAAATGGATTTATTAATTAATATTATCTTTTATTATAATTATAAGATAATTTTATGAGACTATAAGAAATTTTTCAAAGGGTCTAAAAATAAATTATAATATTAAAACTAATATTTCTCAAATAAAATAGTATTTTAAATTAAAATCATATTTTTTCTATTGAAAAAATTATATTCTTTGAGTAGATTAAATTTTTGGAATCTATGTGTCCAAAAATTGTTAGGGTGATTTTATGTAATTTTTCTAAAATATTTGAATATTTGGTAAATAGTGAAATACGATATTTAACATTTTAAGCTAAATACATAATTGTTTTGGTCATGGATGATGTATGAACCAATTAGTTCAAAATCACATGTATTATTTAATATATATATATATATAGTCATAATTATAAACAATTTTGATATTCTTGATAAAAAATAATAATCTAATGAATATAATATTCAAAAAAACCCCTTTCTTCCGCTTATAAATATTACCCCTCACAACTTCTTATCCTAACACATTTTATGCCTTGTAGAATACTGAATTTCTTCCCAAATATATTCCCAATACTATCTATAAAGACCTTTTACTTATTATCCAATAAAAATACTAATATAATGTATCTTAAATGGAATCCCAATATGATACATTCAAAGGAGAACGTAATACCCCCAACCGAGTCATTTATTTTTCTCCTCATCATCCTCCAAAAAAACTCCATTAAATTTCGAATAATAGCTAAATTATCATATATATTATCTAATGTAAGTTATTCAACAGATTATCTATCATCCATCATACTATCTTCTCCTATTATTCAAAAAAAGAAAACATCATCCATATTATATCGGTTATTCACCTCCATGGATAATGAGTTTTTATTTCCCATTACAACATTCATGAAATATTTAAATTCACTTATAATTACTTGAAATTATGGAAATATGTATATTATATATTATTTCACATTATAGAATTAATATATGTCCATAATAATAATAAAATGAAACTAGTTCATGATTGTCGGTAAAACTACCAAAATAATCTTACCATATAACATTAACATTTTACAAAATAAATCATCCATATATTGAAACACATATAAATAATTGGGAATATTTAAATATATATAATATCGTTAATAAAATTTCATTTCACTTCTATTGTTGTTGTCCCATTTGAAAATATCTTTAATAAATATCCATATGTTATTTGACCTTGGAATCAAGAAATGAATTCCAGCAAAACAACAAAATTAAACATTATATATCAATGAAATTATTATAAATGGAAATAATATAATTATAATAAATGAAGTATACATATGTAAATTGTTTTTAATTATGTAATTAATTAGTTTTATTTTATTATTCAGGATATTAAGTGAATGTGAAGGATGATTCTGAAACATAAGGTAAGAGATCTTTCTAAATCACTCTTTTTATTTAGGTTCTGACATTTATCTCTATAAATCACCCTATATATCTATTTAATTTAATATAATTATTACAAATTATCTACATATTTATCTCACATATATAAAAATATTATTCTACCTTGCATTATGGTGGCAGGGTAACACATTCCTTTAGTCCATTTCTCAAATTCCTTCTTTAAAATAAAACCTGATTAAAGGGAACTTTTCTATCTATAAATCCATTTAAGTAATGATAATTTAAATTTTTTATTCCTATTAATGGTTTTATTAAATAAAATAATATTTTAGGTGTAACAATTTTTTTTTAACTCCCATTTTAAATGAGAATTTAATACTTATTTTTTCTCCAAAAGAATTCGACTTATTTATTAAAATGTCGTTTGAATATTCATTTCTATACCCAATTATCTAACCTTTCTGATGTTGGTTTTCCTAAATGAACACCATATTTGGAGACCTTTTTTCATATACTTAAATATTAATTTCTAAAATAGATAATTATATCTTCTCTAGGGATACTTTAGTAAATCACATTTGATTATGATATGGGCTATGATTATACAACCCATTTTGTACCATGGGAAATTCTTTTGTTTATTCTTAATGATTTATTTCCTTTCACATCACACAAAAGCATGAATATGTTATTATGGGTGAACCCAAATGGTGCTCCAATTCATTGGGAATTTGTTTTTTGCCTCTTTAGATTTTACGTATGGGATTAAAGAGTGAACCTAATCCATGATGAGACTTTGTGCACCAGGTTATGTTATCTTCATGGTTATCATTGAGTTATTCTTATTTCATGTTTTATGTTGCTTCCACTTTCCTATATTTAGATGTAATTATGAGTATATGTTCATTATCTTATCCGTACATATGATTAGCAATGAGACTTGACTTATATGTTATCATGTTATACCTTTTGACTCATATGTTATGATTTATTACCATATTTTTTACCTTACTAGGATTTGTAGATCACCCCTATATTTTATATATTGTACTGGTTAACCTATGTAGTATTAGGAGATCAAAGGGATTTAGGAGGTCATTATGGAGATTAAAATAAATAATTTTAATTTTATTTTCATGTTTTATGTTTATATACCTAGTCTTTTGAAGACATTATGCCTCTCAATCCATTGGTTGTATTTATTGGATATTTTTGTTAAAATACATGTCATAATATATGTAAAAAGTCATGGGTTACTATATGAAATGATAGAAAGACTTCTACCTTATACTACCTCAAGGATAGGCCCTAAACCATGGTAGACCATTACACTTTTAGTGTCCCAATGGCCCAGGGGGTGATGTCTAATACTTGGCCCAAAGACCCAATGTGTAGCCCAAAGGCCCAGTGCAGTGTTATGCTCACATCATACTACATACTTCACACAACATGAATCAGGCCTACGTCACTGATTTTCTACATCATACATCATTCCAATGTCACTTACTGCCTACATCATCGTCTTCATCACCACCTGAATTGAACTATAATAGTACATGTACCCATTAGGTCTTATTCCTAGTTCCTTTTGGATGTGTAGGCCAAGAGATGAGTACCACTCATTCACAAAACTAGAAACATACATAAATATGTTAAATATATTAAAAAATACCATTAAAATATATTATATAAATGTATTTACAATTATATTTCATTTTATAAATACATTTTAAAAAGGTTTCTTATAATTATTAAGTCATATGTAAATATATAAATATATATGATATTATGTAATAATATTTTAAAATTATTTTTAAAAAATTATAAAAATATATCTAATTATATGAATAAGTATATAATATTAAATTATTTATGTCAAAAAAATATAAAAAATTATTTATCATAAAATATTGAAGAAAAAATGATGGAGCAGTGGTAAAGGAATTCACCTTATAAAATGAGGTCAAAGGACCATAAACATCCTACAACAACTCTCCCAAGTATGGTGCTAAAAATACTATATATATTTTCTAAATAAAATATTTAACATCACTTAATAATATACAATCTTAAATTATTGAGGATATTTTAGGTCTAGAGATTTTTAAAATTTATAAAATCTATTAAACATAAACATTAGGAAAACCCTATTAAATTGTACAATATCCTAAAAATATAACTCCTTCAATGTTCTATTCAACATTCCCTCCGACGAATTCAAAAAACTGATACAATTCTCCTAAGTTACTCATACTCAACTAAAATCCTTGTGAAAAATATTTTAAAACCTAAGGTGAGAAAATGTATTAATAAGGGGTTCTAAAAATGAGGATATCCATTCCTTTTAAAAATCGGGAATCTTAGTGAAAATATTTTCCTATAAAACCATAAACATTCATATTAACAAAACATTTTTAGATACATACAATTTAAAATTCCAACTAAAAACTATAATTGGTATTTAGAAAATATATATCGATATACATTTCTAAATACATTTTGAAATGAAATAAATAAAATTCAATGGAACAAGTCTTAGAAATTTATAAAACAATCAACATAAAATAAATACAAACTCATTATTTTGAAAATAAATATCAAAATAAATCATGTGATTTTCTTTAAACACAATGTAGGATTGGAAAATAAAACTACGAGGTTACCAGAAACATTTAAGGAAATAAAGGGAATATTATTCACATAGTGGAAAAAGTACCTTAAAGATTGTGTTCACTCTCCATTCCTCGTCTGTTTAAAAAATATGATTTCCAATTTCTAGAAAAACATTTGTATCTTTCCCCCTATTTATTCATAGGATTTTTCCGTCAAAAGCTTTTTTTTAAATAGTAACCATCGAAATATTTACATAAAACAGTAATATATATATATGCATTTTAACAAAAAGTTAACTAAGATAAATTTTAGACATGATTAATTATTTTTAAAACACACATTAAATGCTTATCTAAATAAAATACTATAAGTCCATACAATTTTTTAAACATAAATAACATCCATGGAAGAAACTAATTTATAAAAAAATTACTTTTAGAATAAAATTTTTTTTAATAAAAATATTTTACACATAAAATTATAAATATTAATATATATTTACATATAAAATAATGATTTTAAATTAATTAAGAAAAATATTTAAATTATAATATTTTTAATTAAAAATCCCCATACACATGAAATGATAGATTTAAAAATACATAAATCATTTTCAAATTAGAGTTATGATTTTCTCAAATAATTTTTTATATGAAGGTATTAAAAAATATAAAATTTAAATATTACTACCAAAATTTACATAAATCATACATTTTAAAGGGTATTCTTATTATGAATGGTGTTTTTGAAAATTAAACATATAAATTCCTTCTAAAATGAGTAATACCTTTAGCTTATACGGAGAAACACTCGTTGTTTTTCTTTTTTTGAACACCCTCTTGAAGGTAATATCCTAAGAGCATCCTTCCATCACTATCTCTCTCTATAGGTTCGAAGAATGCATAACACTAGAGAAGGGGTTTAACAGTCCTCTTGTCCCCCAAATATTGCTTTATATTATCCAAATCATTCTAAAACAACTATATTATAACTGTTTTGTGATTTTTTATATATATTACATTATTTAACCATGTTTTGAGTTACGGAGAAGAAAGAATTCAATTAATATTACACAGAAGTAGTTTTTCCTGATTATCTCATAGGACAATCAATAGAAGTTGAACCTTCAGTTCGTGGCTGTACTTTATTTTTTCCTACTCACGAATCTAGTTTTTTTTTTGAAAAGGCTTTGTGTGCTGCTTCCTGAATTCATCCCCTAACATACTACTTATATTGGCCAATAACTCATCTAAATCATGAATTTTATAGATTCAATGGTAACCCAATCAAAACTTTACCATAAAGACGACCAACCTTATAAACATTTAACACCTATAGTTCAAATGACATGCCCCATTGAGCATCACTTGACCCAAAATTAAAGTCACCTGGAAAATGATGATGACATATGTGGTATTTTATTTCATCCCATGATGCATTTTTATATCTACACACATATTTATTTCTCTCTAATAACTATTCATAATAGGAATTAGTGGTTTAAAGGTGACGGGTTGGGCATAAGATCATTGAAATTTCAAAGGGCATGGCAGCGTCAGCGTAGTAAGACGAGAATGATGGAATGTTTCAATTTTTTAAAGGCATCGATGGTGAGGGGGGAGGTGGTCAGCGACAACATTGGGCATGCAAAGAGGAATATGGCACCTTGTTTTCATTTTTCTATTTACATTAATTTTTTAATATGACCAATTTCTTCTTTGTGTATGTATATAAACTATATGTGTGTGTGTGTGTCTATATTAAATATTGTCTTATATTCCAATTTTCATTATTAACATAGTCTCAAATGTTACAATCAATTATATATAAATATATATATGTTTAGTTTTACAATTTATGGTTTACGACACACACACACACATGTATATATATATATATATTATTTACATATTCATTATATTATATTTATATGTAATAAAAAAGATTCCATTTCCCAAATACATCTTAATAATTTAATAATGTTCATTATTATTGTATAAATTTTAATTTAATAATCAATTTAGTATAATTATTATACTATTATAATTTACATATGTCTATTTTAAATTAAAAAACTCTATTTTTACCTATCTTATAAATTAATTACTTTTATATATATATATTAACATTAATATTTTATAATCAACTAATGTAATTCTCTTTCAAAATTTTAAATATCACTTCACCATTTAATTATACAATTTTCATGTGTAACACCTTAAATATTTTGTTTAAAAGAATACTATGTTTGATAACATTTTTAACACACAACATCAAGCTTTAAGTGAACTGTTATATAGTATTAAGACATTATTTACATGTCACAATTATAAATTAGCCGCTAAATTGGTGGTATGAATAGAAATAAATACATTGGGGATGATATTTATAATTTTTTTATAATTCAAATTTATTTATTAAATTATATTAATTAAATACTCATGTTTCAGTAAAGTCATCTTATGATTTAAAAAATGCGTTCATTAAAATGTTTTTATTGACTTTTGTTCATGAACATTATAATTAATTTCAAATTTATTTATAATTTTTTTTTAAAATTAAAACAATGTTTAAAATAATTGTGTCAATATTATCAGAGGGTGATTTTTTTGGGATTTTTTTGAAAATATTAATTTTTAAGTGAGTAGTGAAAATATTATTTGTTGTAAAATAGTGATTTATTTATTCAAATATCATAATTAAAATTTATAATTTTGTTTTGAATTTGCTATTAAATTAAAATAATTATATGTTAATTATCAATAAATTAATTAATTACGTTGTAATCCACAATATACTTGATTTTGATATGAGTTTATTTTTGTGCATAAAACACATTTTTCATTAAATTGTTTTTATATTTGCAATATGTTTTTATCATAATAACATAAAAAAAATAATTTATTAATAATGATAATTAATTTTTTATATTTTATGTTATGTAAAATATCTTTACATTAATATAATTATAATTTCTAGGCAAGGAGTGATTGTAAACTCTATATTATTCTTAAGAATGAATTTTTTCTCAGAATTTGTTCTTATGGCGTTTTGAACGCTTATTTAAAAATCAAAATTCTGTACTTATAGAAATTGAATTATATAAAATGGATTCTATATTTTTAATCATCACGTATAAGTTTGTTAATTAGGGAACTTTCATTTTTGTTACAATAAAAAATAAAAATTGTAAAAAAAAATTACCACAATTAATGATTAAATGAGTTAACTAGGGCACAAACTAAGAGATAAGTGTAATATTTCTACATAAATATAAGGAACCATCCATAAAGCACTAAATAATATAGTTTCATTATAATAATATTCATTTTATTTCATTAAAAAATACTATTTAGGTTTATATTTTTATATAGTTAGGTTATAAAGATTACATAACAAACTCATATATTACATGGTGAACAGATCCACTCAGCATCCATTTCTACCACAAACAAACATCCAAAATGAAACTTCTTTTATTTTAATAAAAAATATTCATGAGTTTATACTTGAATTATTCTTTATTTTTACTTGTCATTAAACATTGTGAAAACAATTTAAAAAGATGGGATGAGCACAAAAATCCCAGTAAGAGACATAAAAGCAAGAAATTTTTTATTCTAGTGAAAAACATTAAAAACTTTAAAAAATTTACTTTTTTACCATTACTCTTATAAAATATAAAATAAATCACATCAACATGGGGGGGGAGACATTATTCTTAAATAAATCCATAAAATCCCATAGTAAGAAAATTTAAACTCTTGTAGGCCTCATTGATAATTATACTCATAACATATGTTCGCTTATATCAGAAATTACTAGATCCAAGTTTAATTAAAAGGATAAACCTCCATATAGAACTCACTTTTTCTTCAATTTACATAAAAGTAACAATACCCAATGCATAAGAGAGCTATATCGAGCTCATCCGTCATATAATTTGTATCGAGATTACTTATCAAATAAGCTGTATTGGTATCACATGACTTATAAGTTGTATCAAGATCATTTGTCACTATATATAACACTCAGGTACCATATCAGGAATAAAAAAAATATTCTTGACCCTTTTCATCATAAATACTTTGAAAACCCTTTTTAAACCTTATGAAAAACATTTTAGGGTATCAAAATACCCATTCATTTTAAAAACCCTTTTTCTAAACTAAAATAATTTTAAAATAGGAAAGAAGATTTTTTATTTTAGAAAAATATAGAAATGTCAATGAATCCAAATATCAAATAATTATTTTGATGGTAAGAAATATCATTAATTATATATATGTTCAAATAAAACATTCCATTTTCCTTCAGTAAAAAAAGTCAAAACGTTCTGTATAAAATACATAGAAAGATTACTTTTTTTAAAATATTCTAGAGAAGAATAAAAAGGTATTTTATAATTCATTTATATCCATATAATTAAATTCATAATATAATTTTAATATTATGGACATGAAAGTAAAATATTTAGAAACATAATTCTTTAAAACAATTGAAATAAAGTTTTAAGGTAAAGTGTCTCTTACATCGAGTCTCACATGTCACGTACATGAATTATATTCCTAAGTAATAAAGTTTAGTTAATTGTTTAATAAAACTTTTCATGTTTAATATTTATTTTATTTTATTTTTTACCATATTATATTAAATTACATAATCAATTAATTTCACATCATATGTTTTGATGATATTCAGCTCATATATACAAAATAAATTTAGAAGGATATCTATGGTACAATTGATCATTATTATATAATTTATAGAATCTAAATAATTTTATAATTTTCATTTATATACATAATTTATACTTTTAAACCCAATATTGTATGGTGTTAGGGAAAATGAATTACATTATAATCATGGAGATAGTTGGACATACGTACGCAAGAGTAACATTTTTTTCGAAAAAAATGAGGGAACAAAGGTAAGTATTTTTTGAATTTTAATATAATGATAAATATATAAAAAATATAATTTCATTTCTTTAAATACACCTATATAACCATCCACATGATATGGTGATGTAAAATAAAATATATCATCTTGTGAGGCAGCAGTTTGTATTCTAGACAAGCGATGCTTTTTTTTCTTTTGTAGAGTAAATAGAGAAGTAATATATTTATTTGACCATAAATAATTTAGCTTATAACAAATATATATATATATATTATTATTATATATTTTATATCCATAATTTTTACCATCTATGGTATGTGGTGATTGACAATGTATTACATCGATTCGTGAAGAGGTAGTCCGCCATATACATGAATGATGGTTTATTTTCCCTTTTGATGAAGAAGAAGATAAATGAAGGTAAATAAATAAAAATAAAAAAACAAATTATATTTTAGATATTTATATTATTATATAATAGTTTTTAGAATTGTTTTGAAGGAGTTAAAAGACTAAATAAAATTGAAATAAATAATTAAATGTTATATTTATTCTATAGACAACATCCTTTGCTTAACACCTTAATCCATCTAAGGTTGTTATTATGACCAAAATAATATATCTAGAAAATGGTTAGGGATTTTTGAAAGTTATTTGTATAGGTATTTTCTAAACAAAATTGATCTTGCAGTGTATCAAGGAGAGGAGTGGGGGTGTCCATTTTTAGGTGATGGAATGGACACACATGGCATTTTTTAAAATATTTAAACATATTAAGTCATTTCAATGAAAAATTATCCCATAAAAAATTATATTTGTATCATAATTTGATATGGTTTGAAATAAATTTATCCATTATGAATTAGTATGAGATTTTGTGGCCTTGTCAGTTAGTTTTAATCTAGCTTTACCCAATTTTTCATTTTACTGGGGTGACACATTAACAAAATGTAACATTAATAATTGCCAAAAAATGATTTTCCTTTATTAATAATTTTTTTATTTTTTTACAAATATGGAATCCATTTTATCAAATTAAAAAAATATAAATTCTATAATATAATTTAAATTAAACCCACAAAATATGATAAAATGTGGTCTTCCAGAAATTAAATGTCTCCTTAAGTATAAAAAATATTTGTACCAAAATATTTCAAAACATTCATTCCAAATACCATAATTATATTATTAAAAATATAAATGAACTATCTTTACTTTTAAACCATTTAAAAACAAAATTTTACTTTGTAAATATTTGAATAACAAATACCATTTGAAAAAAAATCAGTATGTTTTACGTTTAATTAAAAAAACCAATCTTTTCATAAAATTATAAAAAATTAATCCTAAGATAATTTTTACATTTTGGATTAAAAATGATATCATTTTTTTCAAAATATAATTTTAAATTTATAGCTTATATTTAAAAATAAAATCACATATTCATGAAAACCCAATTTGGTTAGGAATAATGATTTTTTTTATTTTTACGAAAATATTACATAATATTATTATAATGAATATAACTCTATAAAATCTAAATGATGAATATTAATAAATAATGAAATTTATATATAATTAAAATTACATGGATTTTTAAATTGTTCTCCCTTTTCTTAATTGCTTCCTCATAATTTTATTCATTATTTAAACAAGTGGAGATATTTATCCTACAATGAATTATATGATTCAGATGATTCTTCATTAGACATATGGGTTTTCTACAAAAACATAACATGGATAATATCCTTATTCAATAAAACTAATTCTTTAATGTTATGAAACTACACTGGATTTACCGTATAAGAAATATTTTCTTCTAATTGAAATATTTATGGGCTCAAAATAAGACCAACATTCGACACATGTTTTTATAATAATGAAATATGAAATATTTCATATAACTTAGATAAAACTCAGAGGTAAAGACACTTGGTATAAATCTGATCCATATTTCTCCCAAAATTTAATATGGTCTAATGAACCATAGAATTATCTTCCCTTTTTTAAAAAAACACATGCAACTTTTACAGAGTGATACTTTTGAAAAAACAAGTCCATTGACCTCAAATGAAAGATATTTAATCTGGTTATCTACATAAATTTTTTTTATACTTTTATATTCTAGCATATGATTCTGAATTATATTTACTATTTAAACCATTTCCTCAAACAACTCTAGTCCCAAAAACATAATTTCACATTTTTCATCACAACAAGATGGATTCCAACACATCATTCCATATATTGTCTCAAAATTTGTCATCTATATATTGGAATGAAAAATATTAATATATAAAAATTAAACTAATGGATGATACTAATCCCAACATCCTTAATAATCCATTTGAAAAGTTTGAAGAATGTTTTCTAAATTATGAATTATTATCTATTACCTTCTATCAGATTGAGAATGAAAAGCATTATTGAATTTTAATTTAGTACACAATGAATTCTGAAGGTCGTTCTGAATATTAGAAGTAAACCCATGATTCCAGTCCCATATAATGGAGATAAGTACTCTATATAACCTAACTATATCCTTAAGGTATTGTCAATAATTCTAATCTATATAAATTATATCACAAATAGGAAAGAAATGTGTAGATTTATTCAATTGATCAATAATTACCAAAATATCATTATTACCTTGAAATTTATTTGGAAATATCACAAAACAACAATAGATATATTTCCTTTCTACAAATATAGAGTAAGAAAATAATAGAGAATCCCATTTATAAATTATTATTCAGTTATAACTAGTAGACAAGTTTAAAATTTCACGGAAAGATCTATAATACATTTCTTCATTCCATTCCACCAGTAAAACTTCTGAAGTTATCTGTACATCCTAGTATTGTCATGATAAATCAAAAGGGAGAGATATGATATTTTCTCAACAATTCAATTTTCAACACGGATAGAGCTAGCACTCACTACCTTTATTTAGATTATCAAAACACCTTCTTTTTCAATTTTATGTTTAGGAAACTTACCTTTCTTTAACATTTTCACCTTTTCTTGTAAATTTTGTTGTTCCTTCTGAACATTCTAAATTATATTTGAAAATGATAACCACACTAAATCATAATGAAAACAGAGGAAGTTACTATATGAAAATTTTATATGGAATCATTCATTAAATAATTTATCAAAGCAACATGTTCTAAACATAGCATGATCAATGATGCATTATCTTTTCTACTAAATGCATTATCTATTTTTTCCTGGGATGATAATGAATCATAAAATCGTAATTATTTATTAGTTCCATCGACCTTATCTTTCTCATGATCAAATCATCTTTTGTAAATATATACCTCTTGATTTTATTATCAGTATAAATTTCACATTTTACTCCATATAAATGGTGAATCTAGATTTTTAATGTAAAAAACCACAATAGATAGCTTCATATATTGTATAGGATAATTAAGCTGATGTAGTTTCAATTTATGTTAATAATAAGAAATTATATAATCATTCTACATTATAATTCATCCAATTAAATTTTATAAATCATTACTATAGATATAAAATTTACTACTTCTTGAGGGAAAGGACAAAACAAAAGTATTCACCAACCATATTATCATACTATCATAACACACTTTTATCTAGATGAATTTAACACCTTTTTGAGTTAACATATTTAGTTGAATACATTACAGATCAATGTTTTCTACAAAGCATTGGTAATAACATGATAATCTATGAAAACTTGGAATCGATATGAAATATTTAGGTCTTATCCATTCTTTTAAAAAATAATTTTTAGTAGGGGAGATAGTTATCGGATTGCAAGAATGAGAGGGTATGGAACCTGCCATCGGGGCAAGCCTGCTCATGCATAGGAATGCCTGCCGAACAGCCATGCAAAGGTAGAGAGCTGATTTCACGTTGAAGATGCTGGGGAGGAGCAGTTCCAAGTAGTTAGTCTGGGTTGCTTGTAATGTTGGAAGCATACGGGCATTTAATTCTTATAAGGCCTCTGTTCCATGTAATACTTGCACCTACAGTCCTTGTAAGGGTTCCACCTCACCAATTCAAAGGTGTATTATCAAAAATAAATAAAAAATGAAGGCCTTCAGGCCATTGGAGTAGTAGGAGAGATAGTTATTACATATTAAAAAACAACATTCCCAAGGAAATAAATACAATTAAACTAAAATTTTTATTAACTAAATTTATCATATAGCTTATTTTTATTCAAGGTTTTAAAAAAAATGCTTAATTTTACATTATAATCCTCATGGATTTTAGAATATACCAAAATATCATTAATATACACAACCCCAACCTTATATAAATAGTAATAAAAATCTTTATTCCTAAGATCCAAGCATATAGTGGAGGAATTTGGAAACCCAAAGGGTATAACAACAAACTCATAATTCCAATATATAATATGATACATAATCTTTGAAATATGTTCCTCCTTATGCTTCAATTAATTGTATCCTAACTAGAGATAAATCATTGAAAAATATTGCACTCCATAGATCTAATCAAACAAATCATCCATATGAGGAAAATGATTCTTTTTCATAATATTGATTTTATCCAATAATATGTAATCAAATAAAATTATGAATGAACAATATCAATTTTTAACTAATAAGAAAGGTACTCCACATGGTGATGTGATCAGATGAATGAATCCTTTTCCAAGTTACTACGATAATTTCTTTTGCAATTCCGAAATTTCTACACGAGCTATTAAATAAGTTGGTTTTAAAATTAGCTTATTAAGAGGTATTAATTCAATATTGAACTCTATATATTGATTATAAATAAAACTAGGAAAATAATTAGGAAATAAATGTATATATTCCTTCACTACTAGAATGACACTATTCTGAAAATTTTATTTCTTTTATAAAACACGATATTGGTAACTTTGACTTTAATCTTTATTCTATTTCTCAACTTCATGATATGTTATAAAAGGTATCAATTAATTTAATATAACTTTCTTTGCTCTATAATATATTTTATAATTATAAACTGAAATCCAATCCATACCCATAACAATATCAAAATATTCTATGGCATATTCATTAATATTAGAAAGAAAAACCATATCATTGATAACAATGGAATGATTCTTATAAATCTTAGTTTATTTAATACTTCACCAGTGAGTTTTCAAAAAAGTTATATATTCTTTAAATGAGGTGATATTCCCATTTTACTTGTAAATTTTATATTAAAGAAGGAATATGTAGATCTAGAGTCAAATAGGGTATCAACATAATTTGAATAAATAAGTAATGTGCATGTCACCACTTCATTA
The DNA here is from genome assembly GCA_963277665.1 of Viscum album. NCBI lineage: Eukaryota > Viridiplantae > Streptophyta > Magnoliopsida > Santalales > Viscaceae > Viscum > Viscum album. The sequence goes on from OY728139.1 coordinate 808,795,831, forward strand.
GATGGACTAACATCAATCTTAGTAGAAGAAAATAATATTACAACACCTTTTTCACTCTAGATCATGATTATTTACACCCTAAGTAACTAATTTTAGACAAAATTTGAATTATTCCACAACTCATAGCAATTAAACATATCACCATTTGATGGATATATTTCACCCCATTCATTGAATATTTATGACTATTTTGTTTTTAATCATGAGACCTATGAAAATACTAACCATAATTTTAACACATTCAATATCCTAAAAATAATTCTTAGGAATAAGTTTTAAAATACTTATATCTTATTGGGAGATTTCAACAACATTTCTTCATTTATTACATATCTTCTTCTCATCTCCATGATTGATTCTTACTCTTTTCATACATAAAATCACAAGGGTAAGAAATCTCAATCTCAACTTTCGTAGACAATCTAAAGCCTTCCTCATAACTTTTAAATTATTGTGTGGTTAAAGATAATCATATTTTTTTCAATCCTGATGAATATATTTTTATTTTTTTATCATGGGCCCCAATACAATTCAGTGTGTTATTAAAAATTATTGTAAACATATATTCATATGTACCTATTAAATATTCCTAATTTTTCCTCAATTAAAATAATTTTTTCTCCATTATATGTCAAAAAACCAAAGATATAGATATTTATCTAGGAAAATATTCATATATGCATCCCATTCCATTAAATCAAGATCATCTGTCTTTATGGTATTATTAACCAATAACCACCACTAATAAAAATCACCATTAGAACAATAAATAAAAATAGTTTCCTTTTGACATTATAAACATCCTATTTATTAGAATATCTAGTCCAAATAATTGATCCATCCTTTCTATACTACTGCATCTGAGGTTCCCTCGAAATCCAGTGAGTACTATATCCCAAAGTTCTCTACAATGGTCACGTTCATATATGGTAAATATGTTTTCTCTCTATAATGGATACCACCATTATTTATAGATTATGTCAACTGATCCAAACTATAAAAAACAGTTTTGTTCCAATTATAATCATTCTAGGATTTTAAATTTGAAGAGAATTGTATCATTGATACATTTATACTTTAATTTCCCTATTTTCTCTATGGAAAACCATTCCAAATAGACATAGATTAGATGAAACATCATGTAAATAATAAAATTATATGTAATTTCAATATAACTATAAATTATAATATCACAGTGGTACATTATTACATTATCAAATCCTTTAAATTTATCTTTTTCTCCCCTCTGATAAAAACTCTAAGGACATGACCTTATAACATTACATAATATTGTTTCTTTATAATATAATTCACTTTATTTCATTACAAAAGACCTTTTATGTTTTATTTTTTTTATAATTAGGTCATAAATATTTCAAAAAAACAGATAAATTTTATAGTGGGCACTTCCACTTAGTATCCATTTTTTCCATAACATAAAACTTTTAAAATGAAACAAGTTTTCTTTTAATGAGAAATCGTTATTATATTCTACTTGACATATTATTTTTTCTAACTCATATTTAAACCATATAAAAAAATTAAAATATGGTAAGATAAAAAATTAATCAATATTTGACATAAAAGTAAGAAATCTATAAATCCAATGGAAAACATGAAAACCCATAAAATTTATAAATTTTCCCATTACTGTTGGGGAATATAAAATAAATCATATATAAATGTGTAAAAAACATTATTCTATGTAAAGTCCCGAAAATTTCAAGAATTTGTTTTAAATTCTTTGGAATTTTATGAGTCCACAGTTTCTGATTGCACCTGATTCTGAGGCCCGATGTGCACGGAATCAATTTCTGAAGTTTTGTTCGGGTATGTTTAGAAAACGTACGTGCAGGTTTTTCTATATTTTGAATCGGTTCTCAGAATTGAAATATGAGGGCACAGATGAACTCACAGCACCGGTAATTGCTTAGGTGGACCTTTACCACAGTTGCGTTTTATGCGGGTTGAGAGTTAGTTTTTTGGGAAAGTGGAAATAGTTAAATAAAATTGTAGAACACAAATTTTATTTATCTATGGCAGTTATATCCTGCAAAGGAGAAGTTATTGGTGGGGCCCACAACCCCATAACTTCCCATGTGTGGATATTTGTGAGGTGGTTCCCACACGATCCTCAACCTTTCATCTCCCCATAACTCCCCTCAAACTCCCTTACCCCTTGTTTAATTCATGGCAACTTCCCCCTTTAATTATGAGACTCTTCACCTTTCACATAGTCATTAATATGAAAACCCATTGAATTAATAATTTTTCCACCACAAATTAATTAATTACTTTGGTGAAATTTTTATTTAATTTGAATTCATGTAATTTTTTTTAAATTGGGGAAATCCTCATTTTAATATTTTCTGGGTATATATTTTGGTGGAACCTTTGGAATTAGAAGAGTGCTTCATCCTTCCGTGAAGAACGATGCTATCTTCGATGAAGAATGCCAATTCCACAAAGAACGATGACGCACATTCTTTTCTTTCCTCCACGGAAAGAGAAGAGATTCCACTTCCTCTTCGGATGCACCCTGACGTCTGCGGAATCAACGTCCATTCTCCGCCATGCCGTTCTCTACGACGCCATCTACCGGGACGCTCGTCTTCTGTGGTTCGACGACTTGCGACGTCAATTATTGAGGTAGGGGGATTTTTTATATTTTCATATATGTGTTTTATACCCATGAACATATGAAATTAATTGTTAAATATTTGTTTGAGCCTCTAACGTGCTGGGTACGGGCTAACGAACAAGTTCGAACCCTCCGATGGTTATTCGTTTGTGTGCGGATTGATGGGTGACGACGAAATGGGACCGCAACGGTGATTTGGGGCTTTCACAGTGAAGTTCCGGTCCTGAGATGACATTAGGAATAGATGGAGGGAGAAACAGACCACCAGAGTTCATCCAGTGGTCCGTGGAAGGCGGTGGTGGTGCGCCGCCGGAACATTCCACCATGGTTGAGCCATGGCGGCGGGTGGAACCGGAAAGGCTGAGCCATTCCGGAATTGGATAGGCGCGCCATTAAGTCGTGCTAGCTATCCACCCCCCACCCACCGCTCGTCCAGGATGGTCAAGCCGCGGCCAGCCATGGGCTGGACCTGGACCTGGGTCAGGTCGACCCGGTTCGGGATGACCCAGGGTGGGTTGGGTCGGGTCGGATCGGGCCCAGACCCCCCTTTTCGGACCATTTTCGATCATTCACCCATAACTTCAGCTATAGACTTCCAATCGATGCACCGTCAGCTGCATAAGAATCATGGGATCGAGACATTTGTTTTGGTATATTACACTCAAGGTTTTAGCGAAGTTTGTGTATGGCCTGGTTGGTTTGAACCCAAAACCAACTAGGCCCTCAGAGCGAAAATACTTATAACTTAAAGACCGGATGTCCGATTGACATGCCATAAACTACGTTAGTTTTCTTTTGATGAGATGGATCTTTTGGAATACTCCACTTGAGGTTTGGGCACAGTTGGATTACGATCGGGTTGGTTTTACCTTAAAAACCAACTGGGCTCCTGGAATGGAAAAGCCAATAAGTCTCAGACAGGACGACCGTTTGACGAACTGTCAGCGGCGCTGCTAATCTCATTGAGAAATTGTTCCTTTGAGTATACCCCATGGGAGTTCTTGGTACAGTTGATATACGGTGGGGGTTGGTTCGTACACGAAACCAACTGGGCCCCCGAAACAAAAAGCCTAATAACTCACAGACCGAGCGTCCGATTGATGCGCCATTTGTTGCGTTGAGACCCCTATGACGAGGCGGTCCTTTGTGATACTTCTATGTGAGACTTCGTGAAACATGTATTATCAACTAGTATCTCGTGGAGCGGATCCCCCTAGAGATGACCAGACAGAGTGTGGAGACATAGTAACTGTAGACCTGATGACTGCTTGACCGATTCAACTCGGAGTGATTCGACTAGCCCAGTGGAAAAGCATTCGGTATGGCGTCAGACCCACGGTAGACGGTGCACCTTGCTTGGAATTAGACCTACAGTACTCGATAGGAGGAGTACCTCTGATGGCTATTAGGTGGAGTACCTGGTTTGGCAGCAGACCCACAGTGGACAGAGCACCCAGTTTGGCAGCAGACCCGCGGTACTCAACAGGAGGAGTACCTCAGCAGTTTAAGGTTAGTGAGTAGTGCCTTGAAGTCACGACAGGGAAACTGTACACGATAGAGGATGAGTTCTCCAGTAGTTTTTGTTTCGATAATGAAAATCCTAGTTTGAGATGAGTCAATGACCTTTGTGTTTTCCTCATGATTGAGATGAGTTACTTCATAACTTAAGTATATGTATGGGCATATACCTAAGTAAAGGTTATATGTTGAAATCTTTCTTTGTGGTTTATCCTTGTTGGATTTTGTGAGACCTTGAGAGTCTTGGGGTCCCTTCTGAGTATCGTTATACTCACCCCTACATGGTCCATGCCCGCACCTCATTGTGTTGGATTCAGATGACGGACAATGCTAACCAAGGTATGGTGTACGAGGACTGGACGGTTTCTGGAGGTGGACACTTGGCATGATGGCACACGGGGCAGGAATATGGATGTGGAGTTCTGAGGAGGACATATGTACCTACCCTTCAGGTAGGAACCCAGAGGATGATCCAGGAGTTGTTTCCATCTTCCAGTTGTTTGTCTTTTCAGTTGTACATTATTTTAGTTGTAGCTGTACCTTTCTATTGGGATTGTATTTCTGGCCCCTTTGTACTTTTATCAGACTTGTTATACTTCTTTACTTAGTGTTTTCTTCCACTTGTACTCTGGTTGTGTGTGTTTACATTTCATAAAGGCAATTCCTTCCCTTTTTATCGGGATTTATGCCTTTGGTGCTAGTCGCCATCACCTGGCCTATGGATGGTGGGCTTGGGGTATTCATGGAACGGGCCCCGAGGACAGGTCGTAACAAATTTGTATCAGAGGAGTCGGTTCTACCGCAGAACTTAGGACTCTGATTTTTTTTTGAAGCAATAGTGTTAAGCGTAATGAGTGTGGTTTTCAGTTCAGGGAGTCCAGTGTTGGTGTGGTGGCCGACGTATCCATACACCAGGACCCTAACTTCTGATTTCCGACTTAGTGTACAAAAACACTTATTGTGTGTGTGTTTTCAAAAGTTTTCTTTTAGTCAGCTCAATCCAGGTCAGCTCAGCAGGTATAGTCTTTTGACTGTGTCACACCTGTTTCTTTTCAGGATGTCTTCATCTAGTCGATTAGCGCGGGTTCTGAGTGGAGAGTGTGTTGGTAGCCCTCCGAGCAGTGAGGCCACGGTGCAGGGCCCCATTACAGTAGAGGCACCAGCGGTACCATTACCCACTAGGATACCATTACCACCAGCCCCAACTGCAAAGGGTGCGCACCGCTTGAATGTGTTGCATGGGTTCCTGCGAAATAGGCCTTCGAGGTTTCAAGGTGAGACAGATTTACAGATGGCTGGGTACTAGCTGGGGTTTGTAGCATGAGGTTTCCACATATTTGGGACACCTACAGACTTGATGGTGTACCTAGATCTTAGTCTCTATCAGGGAGCAGCTGAGAGGTGGTGGCGCCTGATGCTCCAGTTTTACAACGAGGCAACCCTCACTTGGGGAAACTTTGAGGATATTTTCAGGGTGAAGTTTATACCAGTGAATCTACACTCTGTGTGTTCTTAGGAGCTGCTGCTCTTGCCGCAGGGCTTTCTATCAGTAGCCAAGTCATATGTTGTAGGCAGTAGACAGATGACACAGTGGCGTGAGCATGTTAGACTGACTAACAGACGACCCCAATATGTAGCAACGGGGGTGCGGGGCATCCGACGCCGAGGGAGACCTGAACGGAGAAGATTCTGTTATTCCTATAGGGAATGGGGTCACAGAGCACGTGATTATCTGACTTCCCACACTGTTGATCAGCAGGCAAAAGTCTTAAGCTGATAAGAGACGGAGACCTCTGGAGTTTGAGGATGGTGACCATGTCCTTCTACGGGTCTCACATCGACATGGTCTACGGAGATTTAGCCGATGCGGAAAGTTATCTTCGAGGTTTATCGGACCTTTCCATGTTCTCATTAGGATAGGCGAGGTGGCTTACCGCTTGGCTCTTCCACCTCAGTTGCATCAGGTGCATGACGTCTTTCACATATCTCATCTGAGGAGATACGTGCACGACCCTTCACACATCACCGACCACGGGAAGCTAGATATCGATGACGGCACGACTTTCACGGAGGTTCTAGTAGATATTGAGGATCGATAGGATCGGTTCCTACAAGGAAAGTCGATTCCTCTGGTGCGCATTCGCTGGCAACACGGGAACCTCCAGGAGAGCACATGGGAGCGGGAGGCTTAGGTTCGTGCTCAGTACCCCATTTGTTTTCCTAGTATGTGTTGTAGCTTTATGGGGACGTAAAGCCTTGAGGTGGGAGTAATGTAAAGTCCCATAAATTTCAAGGAATTTTTTTTCTTAAATGCCTTACAATTTTACGATTCCGCAGTTTCTAACGGTGCTTGATTCCGAGGCCCGGTGTGCCCGGAATCAATTTTTAAAGATTTGTTATAGTACATTCAATAAAAGTACATGCGGGTTTTTCTATCTTTTGAACTGGTGCTCAGAATTGAAATCTGAGGGAACCGATGAACTCACATCACCAGTAATTTCATAAGGGGACCTTTACCGCAGTTGTGTTTTATGCGGGTTGAGAGTTAATTTTTTGGGAAACTGGAAATAGTTAAATAAAATTGTAGAACTCAAATTTTATTTATCTATGGTAGTTATATCCTACAAAGGAGAAGTTATTGGTGGGTCCCACACCCACATAACATCCCATGTGTGGATATTTTTATGGTGGGGACCACATGATCCCCAACCATTCATCTCCCCATAACTCCCCTCAAACCCCCTTAAACCCTAGTTTAATTGTTGGAAACTTCCACCTTTAATTGATAGACGCTTCAGCATTTACATGATTATAAATATGAAAACCCATTGAATTAATAATTTGTCCACCACAAATTAATTAATTACATTGTTAAGAGTTTGATTTAATTTGAATTCATCTCAAGTTTATTAAATTGTGGAAAGCCTCATTTTAATATTTTCTAGGAAAATATTTTGGTGGAACCTTTGGAACTAGAAGAGAGCTTTATCCTTCCATGAAGAATTATGCTCTTTTCGATGAAGAACAGTAATTCTACAATGAATGATGACGTACCTTCTTTTATTTTCTCCAAGGCAAGAGAGGAGGCGCCACATCCTATTCGGATGCACCCCGACCTCCATGGAATCGACATATGTTCTATGCGACGCCATTCTCTAAGACGCCATCTACCACGACGCTCGTCTTCCACGGCTCGACGACGTGCGACGTCAATTATCGAGGTAGGGGGTTTTCTATATTTCCATATATGTGTTTTATACCCACGAACTTAGGTGATTAATTGCTGAATATTTTTTTGATCCTCTAACGCAGTGGGTACAGGCTATCAAACATGTTCAAACCCTCCACTGGTTGTTCATTTGAGCGTGGATTGACAGGCGATGACGAAACAGGACCGTAATGGAGATTTGGGGCTTTCGCAGTAAAGTCCAGGTCCTGAGATTACCTTATGCGCAATCGGTGGGCGAAACGGACCACCGGAGCGCGTTCGGTGGTCCGCGGAAGGCGGGGGAGGCGCCCCGCCAGAACAGTCCGTCGCGGCTGAGCCGTGGCGGCGGGTAGAACCGGAACGACA